>BRZY01000006.1:27697500-32697500 GCA_030159175.1 Glycyrrhiza uralensis | reverse complement strand
CGGGTCCACCTCGGAATTCTCCTCCTCCTCAGACTCAAACTCAAGTTAACCGCATCCAGGCTCGTCTCCGATCTTCCTCTTCCCTCTATTTCTGACCACAAGTCCAGACACCGTGGCCCATTGAGAGATGGAATCATAAGTCCATCCCCAACCATCGGCCTCAAGAGGCCAGAAAACTCTCCCTCACTCGGCTACCAGAGGTCTCGAAGTGGACATCTTCGCGTAACGTACATAAGGATAATAGAAAGACTTGCAAGGGTGAATTTCTTTGCACAAGTTGAAATCCACTGAAAGGATGTATATGAAAAATAAAGTACTACATAATACATCCCAAGAATATATGTATAATTACTCTTTCGCAAATCTTCCTCTAAGATAATCATACACCAAAAGAGAACACATCATCAAGTTAAACACACAGTCAAACACACATAGCACTCTAGCATAATGCATGTCACTTCAACATCTTTCAATACAGCTCAAACCGCACTCCATTCGCAATCCCCCAAGCTGGATTGCACAATCCTCCAAGCTGGATTGTAGCTCAATTTTGGCAAAGTCAAACACCAAATGCAACTGACATCTATATATATATTGCACAATCCTCCAGGCTGGATTGTAGCAATGACATATATATATATTGCACAATCCTCCAAGCTGGATTGTAGCAATGATATCTACATTCATTGCACAATCCTCCAAGCTGGATTGTAGCAATGACATCTATATTTACACCCACATACAAGAGAATAATGCAATCCTTCACGTTATGATTTTCGTCGTCACGTGTTAGCTCTCTTCCAACACCGTGTAGCATTATTGTCCTCAAGACTTTATCGTCGCCACATATTGATCCTCGTTGAATACTGTGTAAAATCGTTATTTGAAACCATAAGTTTTTAGAAGAAATTCCTCTTTGAATTCTTAAGTTCTCCTTTAACTTCAAAATCTTAAATCTTTACTTGTTATAAAAGAATTACCTCTTATTTAAAACCCACTTTATTAATTTTTCTTCCCACTTTTTATTAATTTTTCTTCCCACTTCCCACTTTTCATTATTAATTTGGTTTCTGGCCCAAAATGCCCAGACATCGCATTTTCTGCCCCAAAACTTTTGCGAATTACATTTTTGGCCCAAAGTGCCCAGACTTCGTGCTTCTGCCCCAAACTTTTGTAAATTATGCTTTTGGCCCAAAGTGCCCAGACTTCGCGTTTCTGCCCCAAAACTTTTGTAAATTACGTTTTTGGCCCAAATTGCCCAGACTTCGTGTTTCTGCCCCAGAATTCCAGAAATTTATATTTTTGTCCCAAAAGCACCTAGATTTCGTTTTTAACCCCTTAAAAATATGAAATTTAATTTTCTCCCTCATTAATTGATTTTCTAGCTCACTTAGAGTTTTATGGATAAAAAAGATTTAGTATGAAATTGATTTAAGACTTATGATTAGAAACTTGATGAAATTTATCCAATTAAGTGTTAACTTGAATTCTAATTAATTCATTGGATTTCATTTTGGAAAACCATTCATTAAAGCTTTTAAACCCTTTTCCCACACTTAATCAAATATTTTCAATCCAATCCCAATCACATTGAATTAAAACATATGAGACATCCAAGAATCAACATTCATCATTTTGGCAAGAACACAACCAAGCCATAAATCAAACATACACTCAAAGTAATCATTCATAACATATCAACATAAATCATGAACATTGCATAAAGCATACTTCACCAAGCATACACTTAGGCATCCAAAATCACCCCAAATCATACATATGATTTTTCCAACAACACATGGCTTATAAAAAATTATCATGCCTCAACCAAAATCATACTTTAGCTCATATACATAAATATATAAAATTACATATTACTAATAGAATGAAACTCATTCAAACACCCAATATGAAAACTCAAGTCTTTGAGTTTTTCATGAAACATACAACATGCACCATACACATACACATCATTCCCAACTTATTGAGAAAATCCCCTTACCTCTTGAAAATAAAGAAAATGGGCTAACCACTAAAGTCACTTTCACCCAACACCAACACCAAGTGGCTTCCTTGAAGCCTTAATGTTCCAACACTTAGAAAAATAACCTTACACAAAATACACCAAAAATAAAATAATAAAAATGCAAGTTTTATGAAAACCACCAAACCCTAAGGTATAGAAATTTGAGTAGAGGAATACTTACTCAAATCTTGAAGCAAAATAGATCCAAGATGATTTTCAAGCTTGTAGGTTCCAATGGAATGAACCTAAACCAAGAAAAGCTCTCTTTTAGTGAAATGAAGAACTCAAGCTTTCATGGAAAAATGAAAGTGGTGGAAATGAAAAAATGAAAGAAGTTTATGGATTAGAATGATGATCCAAACCTTTTTTTGTGAAGCTTGACTAGCCAAAAACCCAATAAAACTCAAGTTTTGGCTATGGAGGAAAGCTTGGAAAATGAGAGAAAAATGGAGGATTTTGCAAGAGTGAAAGAGATGAAGTGAGAAAAATGAAAACCTCTCTCTTCCCTCTCCCCGCATCAGGAGAAAATGTGATTCCCGCAAAAACTCAGTTTTGCGAACTTGGCTATTCTTGACTCTTCTAAAATAAATCTAAGATATTAATATCACTATCCTTACCCCAAGATCCCAAAATCATTATATAATAATTTTTAATCAAATTAAAGAAGATAAAAAAAATCAATAAAAACTATTTAAAAAATGAGGGTGTTACAGCAGCCGCCTCCTCCTCTGCCTCCTCCATGCTGCCTCCTCTTCTTCTCCATGGCGTTGCCTTGTGTGTTTTATTGGACATCCATCCATCAGAAGCTTTATGGGGAAGTTTTTTGTGCAAAGATTATCAATTTTCAATCAATGGGTTTTCAAATTTCATTTTGCTTTTATTTAGGCATGCCAATCGGTTGCCAACTTTGCTTGTAAGCACACTCCACTGCATTTAATGTTGTCAACTTGTCCTATATGCATCACCTTTTCGAATCACCCACTATTGCCATTTTTAAGCGTACACAGCACTCAATCTATGTACAGTTTTAGTCAAATAATCTTGCTTTTCATTAAAAAAAAATAAAACAATTTGAAACAAAATTTTCATAAAATGGAATCCAATTGAGTGACAAAATGGCATCAGACTACATTGCCATTCTATATATGAAGATGACAAGTTTTTCATTGTTTCTGGTATTTATGTATTGGTATTTGACTATTTGTGATGATTTGTTTATTGGCCAAAGGTTTGGATTATGAAAGTGTGTTCAGGTAGTAGGTAATATTCAAATTGTGAATAATGATGATGATGATAATAGTTATGGCTATAACTATAGATATAATGATGAAACAAATTGTAATAGTAAGTAGACTGCATAATAATAATTGATAAGAATAAAAATAAAAATAAAAATTCAATTCAATTCGTCAATCATCATGAATCAATCAATCAATTCAATTCAATATACACAATAGACAAGTACGGAATTACACAATACAGATAATGGGCAAGTGTAGATTTCGTTAGCAGTTAGACAGGTTATATATAGCAGGTTTGAAAGTTAGTATCAGCATCATCGCTTGAAGCATCAAAAGTTCAAAAAAGATGATTTCTTGAGTTATGTTGCTTATGTAATCTAACTTGGTTAATTGGTTAACTAAGTTGTTTCTTTTTCCATTGTTTTAGAATGGCTGGAAGGTTAACATTTGTGAACGAAATATTGCCTGGGAGAATTGATTGGAAGATTGTGGTGCGTATCATACGTCTATGGCAGATAATTGATTTCAAATATCGTAATACAATAAATAGTGTTGAGATGATCTTAGTTGATGAAAATGTTAGTTAATTTTTGTTATGTTTTTAAAGATATTTGTGGTTTAAATCTAAGTATTCAACAAATCTGTTTCAAAAGAGTTTGTTAACATGTGTTTTAAATCTAAGGTTTTAAATTTCTTTATTTATATAACAAATTCATGATAAATAGTTCATGTTTTATAATTTCAAACCTTTGATATATTTGAACTACTATGCATGGAATAATAATATATTTTCTATTATTTCATTTTATCTCAACCCTTAATACTAAGTTTTTTGTTTTTTCTTAGGGTGGTAAAATACATGCTTCAATGAAAAATAGCCTTATCTCAAAAGTTAGAGCAGTGTTAGAAGAAGGGTTTGTTTACATGATTGAAAATTTGTTGGTGGCTCCAACTGATCCTAAGTTCAAAACAACCAAACACAAGTATAAACTCAACTTTATGGGCAGCACAAAGTGTAGGCTATCTGAGGTCGTGAATATACCTCGCATCATTTTGAGTTTGTTCCCTTCTTTGAGATATTGGCTGGAAAAGATGAAAGTGTTTTCATTGGCATGTCTTTTATTTGTTGCCACCATTAGATATTTGAATAGTTTACTATCAAAATGTTTGTGACCAGTGCATTGGATTTGTTATTTCAGATGTCATTGGACATGATGTTCCAAAGGATGAAATTAAAGAGACTGATATAAATGGTAGAAGAACCAAGCTTATTGATATTACTCTTGAAGATTTAGAGTAAGATAGTATATTATAGTTGTCTTTTACAATTCACATTAAGTTTTGTTGATACTTTTCTTTTAATTGATATATATATATATATATTTATTTTTATTTTTACTGTAATTGATAATACCAAATTATTATTTTTTAATAGAAACAATAAAATTATCTGTACTTTGTGGGAACACTATGCTCTTTAGCTAGATGAATACCTTACCAGTCAATCACCAACTAGATCTGTGATTATAATTCTGCAACTGTGCATGATCAAAACTTTTAATGGTATTTATGAGTTTCTCATAAGTCTAACAAAATTGTACATATATAAGAAAAGTATAATGATTCTATATTATAAAAAATGGTATTATTCGTCTCAGGTAAAATAGGTGTTTCAAACGCGTATCATGGTACCAAGTTGTTTATAAATTCAGATGTGACTGAGGATCAGAATACAAAGAGCGGTATGCAACATATGATCTATAATTAATTTGTCAGATTATTATTTGATATCGTAGTCATGTGTTGAAATATGTTTGTCGTGTAAATAGATTGGAATCTGGAAATGCATCCTTGAGTCAACTTGTAAGCAATTTTTCTGGTCATGGTACTCTTTCTTTATCACAAGATTTGTTACTTACACAGATGATGACAATTGAAGATTTGATGGAAGTTGAAGAAGTATATTTGTGTCATTTTGTACAACATACCTTTAATACTTTTAATATGGAGACTTTCAAGTATAAGGATATGAAAAGTTACAAGTATTCTTTCAACTTATCATGTGACAGACATGTTTCCTTTCTGTGATGGTAAAAGTTATTGAGGTCGATATTGACAATGGCTGATACTATCAGTCATGTAGCAAGTGTTTTAAAAAGGTCAAGCATCTTGAAAACAAATTGTATTGTGATAAGTGTTGCAGGTTTGTTGTTGCTATTTGTTGGATATGACTTATATCTTAAGGGAGGATAATTGGCGTAGTGGAGACAACTGCCCCTTGGGCTTGGGCCTTTTATGTTTCGAGTTGGGGGTGTGGGGGGCTTTGCCCCCCGCGGTACGGTACAGGGTAATTGTTGTAATCTGTATCGCTATAAATAACTGTTGTAACACTACTTTGGAATATAGTGAAAAATCTGAGCCGTCATAGCTCCGGGGACGTAGGCACAATTGGCAAACCTTAAAAACAAATTGTTTGTCGTTTTCTCTTCTCTCTTTTATCGCTCTTACTTTAGAAACAGTATCGCTGTTACAACAACTGGTATCAGATGGCGTTTAATCCTGGTGCAAAATTCGAGATCGCAAGCTTCGACGGAACAGGCAATTTCGGGTTATGGTAGCAGAGGGTTAAGGATTTGTTGGCACAGCAAGGGCTTCTGAAGGGGCTGAGCGATGTTCAACCAGAAGGGATGGAGAAGGCTGCGTGGGAGGAGTTACAAGAGAGGGCCGTAGGAACAATACGTCTCTGTTTGATTGATGATGTGATGTATCACGTCCTGGATCTTACGACTCCGAAACAGGTTTGGGACAAATTGGAGAGTCAGTATATGTCGAAATCGCTGATGAACAAATTGTTCGCGAAGCAAAGGCTATACGGGTTGAAGATGTCGGAGGGATCTAGTTTGCAGCAACATGTTTATATGTTCAACCAGATCATCAGCAATTTGGTGAGGCTCGGTGTGAACATCGATGACGAGGATAAAGCGATTATTCTGTTGTGCTCACTACCCAGTTCGTACGACCACTTGGTGACTACCCTCACCTACGGGAGAGACAACATCAGCCTGGACGTTACCGCTTCTGCCATTCTGTCTCACAGCCAGAGGAAACAGAATGCAGGGGACGACACTCAAGGCGAGAGTCTGTATGTGAAGGGGGAGCAGGACCGTGGAAGGTAAAAGGGTGGAGCAGGTTCTGGGTCTGGAAAGAAAAGGTCCAAGTCTAAGAACAAGAAAACAGCGCAATGCTTTAAGTGCAAACAGGTCGGGCATTGGAAGAGGGATTGTCCAAACAAGAAGCAGGGCGAATCCAGTTCTGCAAATGTTGTCCAAACTGATGACTCTGATTACGGAAGTGGAGATGATTTACTATGTGTTTCATCTGGTAAATGTGCTGACGCATAGATTCTTGATTATGGCTATTCTTATCACATGACACCGCACTGGGAGTGGTTCGCCTCTTTCCAGTCAGGTAGTTTTGGTTCTGTATATCTGGGTAATGATAAAGCTTGTGTTATTGCTGATATTGGACAGGTCAAAATTGCTTTGGACAATGGTGGCGTGTGAACGTTGAATGAGGTGAGATACATTCCTGAATTGCGAAAGAATTTGATCTCTCTGGGTACTCTGCAGGCAAATGGTTTTACCTACAAAACAGATGGAGATAGGGATATTCTTAAGGTGAGCAAGGGCGCTCTGACTGTGATGAAAGAAAAGAGGACTGCTGGTAATATCTACAGACTGTTGGGGAGTATAGTTGTAGGTGATGTTGCATTTGCTGAGTCTGGCAATGATGCTACTAAGCTTTGGCACATGCGTTTGGGTCATCTCAGTGAGCGTGGGATGGCTGAGCTTCACAGGAGGAATCTGTTGAAGGGTGTCCAAAGCTGCAAGATTAACCTGTACAAGTATTGTGTCCTTGGGAAACAGTGTCGTGTTCGTTTCAAGACTGGGAAGCATAAAACTGAGGGAATTCTGGACTACGTGCATTCTGATGTGTGGGGTCTTACACGAGAGCCATCCATGGGAGGTTCCAGGTATTTTGTGACTTTTACTAATGATTTTTCCCGTAAGGTCTAGGTTTATTTTCTGAAACAGAAATCAGAGGTCTTTGACAAGTTCAAGGTGTGGAAGGTTGAGGTAGAAAATCAGACGGGCAAAAAAATCAAGTACCTGAGATCAGATAATGGCACAGAGTATACTGATTCACGTTTTCAGCAGTTTTGTGAGGAACATGGAATTCAGAGGCATTTTTCCATTCGCAAGATACCACAGGAGAATGGTGTGGCAGAGAGGATGAACATGTCTCTAACTGAAAAGGGCAAGGTGTCTGAGATTGAATGTTGGGTTGTCTAAGGGTTTTTGGGCAGAGGCAGTTAGTATGGCATGCTATCTCATCAATAGGTCACCGCAGGCTTCATTGGATAATCGGGTTGCAGAGGAAGTATGGACAAGTAATGCACTTGATTTTGATAATCTGATAATCTTTGGTTGTCCAGCCTATGTGCACATAGCCAGTGAAGATAGATCCAAGCTTGATCCGAAATCAAAGAAGTGTGTATTTGTTGGCTACGCCAAGGGTGTGAAGGGGTTCAAGTTGTGGGATCCAGTTTCAAAGAAGATGGTGATCAGCAGAGATGTTGTGTTTGATGAGTAGTCCATGTTGAAGCAGCTAGGTGAGGTAGAGGCACCAGACACAGATGGAGTTACTTCTAGCTCCAAGGTGGTTCTGGTGGACATTGGCACATCATCAGTGTCCAATGGCTCCAGAGTTCAACCTACACCTAAACCTACACATGATCCTGAGATCCACCTGAAGTGGCGACTGACAATTCAGGTGGAGTACATGATTATTCTCTTGTACGAGACAGAGAGCGCTGGAACATCAGGCCACCAGAGAGATATGGGTTCGAAGACTTGGCAGCATATGCACTTCTTACAAGTTCTGGTGACCCTTCCACTTTTTGAGAGGCTATTGCTAGTCCTGAGAAAGATAGGTGGATGGGTGCCATGGTGGAGGAGATGGAGTCTTTGAAGAAGAATCAGATATGGGAGCTTGTTCAGCTTCCTAAGGGCAAGAGGGTTATCGGTTGCAAATGGGTCTATAAGAGGAAACCAGCAGTATCAGAAAAAGAAGGGGAAAAGTTCAAGGCTCGTCTTGTGGCAAAGGGGTACTCACAGCAGAAGGGGATTGATTATGATGAGATTTTCTCTCCTGTTGTTAGACATACTTCTATCAGGGTAGTGTTAGCTTTGGTAGCCAGTCGGGATATGCATTTAGAACAGATGGATGTGAAGACAGCTTTCCTCCATGGTGAACTAGAGGAGCAAATTTACATGGAGCAGCTAAAGGGTTTAAGTGATTCTGGACAGGGCAGGCTTGTTTGTAAGTTGAAGATATCTCTGTATGGATTAAAGCAGTCTCCAACGCAATGGTATAAGCGTTTTGATTCTTATATGCTTAAGATTGGTTACAAGCGATGTGAGTATGATTGCTGTGTTTACATTAGGAGCCTTGATGATGGTTCTTTTATTTTTCTGCTACTGTATGTTGATGATATGTTGATTGCTGCTAATCATTTACATGATGTGGATGAGCTGAAAATCCTGTTGAGTAGGGAATTTGACATGAAAGATTTGGGTGCTGCTAAGAAGATACTTGGGATGGAAATTCGCAGGGATAGGAGTGCTAGAAAGTTATGGCTCTCCCAGGAAGGCTATGTTCAAAAGGTGCTAGACAGATTTGATATGAGCGGTGCTAAGCCTGTGAGTACTCCATTGGCCAATCACTTCAAGCATTCCGTGGATCAGTGTCCAAAGACAGATGCAGAGGTTGAGTATGTGTCAAAGGTACCCTATGCCAGTGCTGATGGTTGCTTAATGTACGCTATGGTTTGCACTAGACCAGATTTGGCGCAAGCTGTTAGTCAAGTGTGCAAGTTTATGTCCAAGCCAGGGAAGCGTCATTGGGAAGCAATCAAGTGGATTCTTAGGTACTTGAAGGGTACAACAAGTCATGGTATTATGTTTGGCAGTCAACGGGAAAGTCCTTCAGTTGTGGGATATGTGGATTCAGACTATGCCGGTGATATGGATAATAGGAGGACTACAACAGGGTATGTTTTACTCTTGGAGGAGGTCCTATCTGTTGGAAATCATCAGTCTAACCTATTGTGGCTGTGTCTACAACTGAGGCAGAGTATATGGCAGTAGCTGAGGCTGCCAAAGAGGCTTTATGGGTTGCAAGGCTAGTGAAGGAACTGAGTATTGAGCAAGGTGGAGTTCAGTTGCATTGTGACAGTCAGAGTGCTATTTAGTGTATCATGCTAGAACCAAGCACATTGATGTGAGGTATCACAAGATCAAAGAGCTACTTGCATCTAGAGAGATACTGCTACTAAAGGTTCATACCTCTGAGAATGCTGCTGATATGTTGACCAAGCCAATTACCGCTGACAAGTTCAAGCATTGCTTGGACTTGTTACATGTTTGCTAGTGTTAAGCAGGAGCTCTCCCCCCCCCCAACCAGCAGGATGTGTGAGTCATATTGTTATTCTTCTAAGTGGTTTGATATTTGCCAAAGTGGAGATTGTTAGATATGGCTTATATCTTAAGGGAGGACAGTTGGCGTAGCGGAGACAACTGTCCCTTGGGCTTGGGCCTTTTATGTTTCGGGTTGGGGTTGCGGGCACGGTACGGTACAGGATAATTGTTGTAATCTGTATCGCTATAAATAATTGTATTAACCCTACTTTGGAATATAGTGAAAAATCTGAGCCGTCATAGCTACGGGGACGTACGCATAATTGGCCGAATCTCGAAAACAAATTGCTTGTCGTTTTCTCTTCTCTCTTTTATCGCTCTTACTTTAGAAACAGTATCGCTGTTGCGACACTTTTTCAAGGTATGAAAATTATTACAATTGTAGTTAATGATATTTTTGAATCAATTAACTATTTAATATGTAATGGTCTTTAGAAATAAATTGAGCTTTCAATGTTTAGGTTCAAGTTGGAACTAAAGGTGATTGACCATACTGGATCAGCAACCTTTACACTATTTCATTGCGTGGTTGAGAAGTATTTGGGAAAGACTGCAGCACAGCTAATTGATTTCATGGAAAAGGTTTATTGTCTAAACTATAAATTGGTTGCTATGGTTTTTCAAGTGTTATACATATTCATCAAAGATTAGAATAGTAACCATGTTCTGTTTTCCTTTAATGGTAGGAAAATACTTCATCCAATATTTCATTTGATTTTGATTCAATAGTCAACAAAGTCAAGGTGTTTAAGGTTGAAGTAAGTAAGTTAAATGTTCAGTAAACTTGGCAAAGTTACACAGTAAAAAAGTTTAGTGATGATCATGAGTTGGTGCAACAATTTAGGACTCTTCATAACCTCAAGGTTTGCCTACAGTTGTTGCTTATATGAAATCAGTATTGGTATGTAATGAACAAAGTATTTCATGTTATATTTAAACTTTTAATCCTTATAATATACATACCAATTTGTAGGATATAGGTGGAGATGCTGAGAATCAGAGTGTGCTGAACATTGATGAAAGCCAAGATGCAGATAATTATAACAAAGTATGATTTCTATTATGTGTTTTAATCATGTATACAAAATTTAATAATATAGTGTAACTAATTTGTGGCAATTGCTTTCTTTGTGAAGTCTGGAACAGAAGGGGCTGATTCTAATATCAACTTTCATATGTCGCAGCAATTGGATCAGGATGTATGTGTAACAAATATATAAATAATTTTGTTAGTTAATGAAAGAAACTTTGGTTTTATTTAGTATTATAAGTATAATTATAGTTATAATATAGTGTTATAATTTGATGTATTTTGTAGGAGTGGTTATCGAAAGATGTAGACAATACTCCCTGCAGTAAAAACACTAGAAAAAGACCTGCTGATGGAGTAGAGGTATTCTCTATTGTAGATGATATTGGAACACAGACCTCTACCAGCAAAATGGCAAAGACTGTTGTTATTAAGACTGAGAAGATTGATTGAAATTCCAAGTTGTAGAATTGGGTGCTACTAGATTTCTTTTGTTGTATTTTGTTGTTATCAAGTACTACTACTATATGTTTAAATTAATGGTTCACTAAAATTTGAAATTGTAGATTTGCACGCTGCTAGATTTCTTTTGCTGTATTTTGTCGTCATCAACTTCTGCTACTATGTTTTTAAGTTATGTATGTATTTCAATCTCTGTGTTTCAATGTGTTTGTATTTTGATACACTTGATTAGCCTCCTTTGTCATGTTTATTATCGCATTACAAAGTATTCAAATGTTTCTGCTTGGATATTTTTCAATTCATGTTCAATAAATGAACTTTCGAACTTAATTGATAATGAAACTGTACAATTTACTATAAATTATGCAGAATTGGAATCAAAACAATCTCAAATACATAAGAAACTCATAACCATTTTACTTTAAAACATATTATTTAAAGATATCTTTTCAAATAACTGAAGAATTTGATGAAACATATATATCAATCAAACCAATTTCTTCTGTTTTGTAAACAACATTACATTAAATATGTTAGTTATGAACAACCAATTTACTAGCTGAACTTTAGAAATGATTCTTTCAAGTTAATAAATGATCTAGCTGCACAACTTCATGAACGAAATGTGTGAACAAGATCAAATGATATTTTTGAAAACACTTAGTGTGCCTGTGTTGTGTCAAATGGCAACCAATTATATCAACCAAAAACTCATTTCAAGCACTGTTCTTTAGCTGAATTGGTTGTAATGGCGTGCGGTCGACATTGTCAATTAACACACATTCCAATGCAAATGTGATATTTGCAATTTCAGTGCAACATAATAAATTTATTGAATTTCAACAAAAATACTGTAGTTGAGTTGATCGGGACCATCAATAGTAGATACTACAATGGTAAACAACTGCTGTTATTATGTAGTAGCTGTAATAGTTTGTTGGAAATTTTGTGGGTATTTCAAAAGTTTTAACTAGACATTATTATTTTTAAGGTTTAAATATCTTTTTCGTCCCTGTAAAATGACCGAGTTTCATTTTTCGTCCCTGTAAAAAATTTTGTTTGTTTGTGATCCCTGTAAATCAAAAAGTTTTATTTTTAGTCCCTGCAAAATTGTTTTAGTCCCTATAAAATTTAGATCATGTTGAATTAGTCCCTGTAATATTTAGATAATTGCCAAAGTAGTCCTTGTAAAATAAATTTAATAGGGACTAAAAACAAAATTGTTTACATATTTAGATAATTGCCAAAGTTGTCCTTGTAAAATAAATTTAATAGGGACTAAAAACAAAATTGTTTACATATTACAGGGACTAATTCAACATGATCTAAATTTTACAAGGACTAAAACAATTTTGCAGGGACTAAAAATAAAACTTTTTGTTTTGCAGGGATCACAAACAAACAAAAATTTTTACAGGGACGAAAAATGAAACTCAGTCATTTTGCAGGGACGAAAAAAGTATTTAAACCTATTTTTAATTAGAAAATATTTTATCTAATTTATTGGATAAGCTTTGACTTGGTATGACTCTATGAGATAAGGTTTACTGAGTCAATTAAATAATTTTCTTTGACTTTGTCTTATTAAGGATAAGGATTGATTTGGTCAAACTTAATATCTTAATTTATCTTTATATTTATATATACATATTTCGTTGGCCAAGTTAAAGACGGATCACACGTTTCTACATTTTCTTCTTCCTCTCTTCTTTTTCATGGGTTATACATCTACCTGTTCCAATTAATGGATTGGAGATTCTCGAGTTCTGATAGCCTCGGTATGTCGATCACCGAGAAGAACCTATTGAATCTTGGGGGATTTGTGCAATTTCGCGGATAAATCATAAGGACAGTGTTTACACACGCCTTAGGTTTTCTATCATGTTCCTATGTTTTGTTTTGCTCCCATTGAAGTTATGTTCGTGATGATCAGTGATACTGTTCGTAGTGATAATGCTGCAAATTCGTCCAACAATCTTAGGATTTATGCGAAGATAAACCGTGTGCCCAATTTCCATTGAAATCGTCCTTAAACCCTAAACCCCCAATTTTACCAGCAAACGTAAGGATACCAACCTGTGCCGTCAAAACCCACATGATTTACCCACATATGCTTTCTCAAACCCGCCATCAGTTTGAGCACTGTCTGTGGCGGAGTTGTTGACTTGGTTGCAGCAAATAAAAAAAAGGGAGAAAAGAAAATGGCGGCTGGTGTGCAAGTGCAACCCCCTGACGCAAGCAAGACCCATCTTACATACTATACACCATCACTCCCTTCCAGGTTCTATCTGTTATCTTTCTTTTGGATATTAATTAAATTACTTCCATTGATAATGTTGACTTTCATTTTTGGGTTCTGTTGGATTACGTGTGATTGTGAATATATTGAAATCGACTTTCCTTAAAAAAAAAGTCTAAAATTGTGATTTTGGGACTTGTTTTGTGGCTGTGGAGATGCATTATAGGCTTATTAGTTTATTATATATTTCCCGTGCAACATAATATATAAACAATGATTATTACTTATCATATTATTTTAGTGCCTTTTGTGTATTTTTGGCAACTCTATTGTTCCCTGGAATATATGTGGCATATGTTTTTTATATTGAATTTCAAAGGTTCTGGAACCTGAGATATATTGTATTTTGTTGTGTAGTTGTTCTCGTATGATGCTATGTGTTTGAGCGTGATCCTACCTATGAACTAGAAAAGAAAATTGGTATCTTGTTATTTTGTGATCATTAGACATGTCTTGGATTGTTTAGTAGCTATCTTTTATTCATTGGTTACTTGACATTGATCAGTTATGAAAAAATTGATTCTCAATTTTGATTTCAAAATCCTATTTAAATATGCATGAAATTGTGAGGGTATTACGTATGTCAATGCTTATGCCCTTTAGCGATTGCAGCCCAGATTAGGAGATAATTTTTTGTTGTTGTGTAAGACATACCATATGTGTTAGCTTGCAGACCAAATGTTTGCTATAATTTCTACTCCACAAACTTGCATTTTTACGAAGCTATGGATTTAATGATTTGCCAATGGTTTTGGCTTTAGTGGTACTAAAATGATCTGAAAAATTGAAAGAATTTGTGGGGTTTATGCCATGAATTTATGGAAATATATGACAACGTGTTTGCTAAAGCTGTGCCTCATATAAGGTTGAGTTCAATTGTTTTCTAACGCGTTGCAAATATTTGCCTATGAATAAGTTTTCTTTGATGTAAATGTATCGTTCCATATGGAAACTGGGAAAATTTTATTTTTATGAGTTGTTATTGGACATCATTGAAAATTTGTGAAAATATATATTTGATAGCCATGGGTAAACAGTGCAATGTATTTTGGGTATTGAATCATAAGGAAGAGTGATAAGACAATTCTATCACTAGAATGTTTTGAGAAACTTCTTAGGAAGTTTGGACACTACGGAGTATCCCTTATGATACTAACACTCAATTGATGAAAAATAGAGATGACCTTGTGTCAATTTGAGTATACCCAAGTTATTGGAAGTTTGTTGCTTTCAATAATTTGATAAGCTTGTTGCAAAAATATTTTTATTGAGCTTGTTAGGCTCATGTAATATTTGACAGGTACCATAAGTTATGGTATTATACATATGGGTTACCCACTATATTAGAAGAATACAGTGATGATTTGATTTGATTTATATGAGAATAAACCCAAGTGGTGGACCTATTTTATTTTGTTGTCGCTTAGAAAAACATCTAAGTAGACTTATGTAGTCCAATCCACTATGGAGGTCGAGTTTATTACTCTTAACTTTACAAAATGTGATTTATTGCCTAAGAATCTCTTAGCCAATATTTATTGGTGGAAGAAACCTGTGTCTTCCTTATCTATATATTGGGATTGAAAAGTGGCAATAGTGTATAATGGAAAATAGAGATGTGTACGTATACGTTATGATTGTGGAAAGTAGCTACTAAATAACAAAACCCCTTGGGAGGAAATTAATGTGTGAAACATCGAGGGGAATGGGACTTACGCCAATGGAAAACGACAAGTGATGGGAATAGTGTTGGGATTGAAAAGTGGCAATAGTGTATAATGGAAAATAGAGATGTGTACGTATACGTTATGATTGTGGAAAGTAGCTACTAAATAACAAAACCCTTTGGGAGGAAATTAATGTGTGAAACATCGAGGGGAATGAGACTTACGCCAATGGAAAACGACAAGTGATGGGAACCCAACCTTTATGATTGGAGACCCCATGAAGAAGGTTCATATGGGTAAAAACAAGTCACTTGTTAGTTATGCTAGCACGAAATAATTTTGTCCCTTCCTATGGTGTTACGATAATGAATATGCGAATGTGCTAGATTATATAAATTTGAGGGATAAGCTTGAAAGCTTTTAATGATTTCCATAAGCCCTTAAGGGTGGTGTATGGGCGCAGCATATACTAGATGGAATCACCTATATGACTGTCAAGTGGGGCCGCTTGCATGAGACCGTGGCAGGATCTCTAGAGTACTCATGAATACCAGGCACGCGCATGGCCTAAATGCGCAACACAGCGATAACATGAGAATTGTGGGGGTGTAGTGTGATTGATAGACATCTAACACACACAAAAGTGTCTTTGGTTCATAGAAGCTTGCTTCACCAATTCACTGTGTGTTAAGTCTTATTAGGGGTGTTTGCGGCTCGGTTCGGCTCGATTTTGAGGCAAAAAACCATTTGATCCAAAGTTTTAAAAGGCATGCGGTTTGGTTCGGTTGGCTTTCTAAAAAAATCCTATCCGATCCAAATTAAGCGGTTAAGATTGGATCGGTTTTCGGTTTTTTCACGGTTCAAATACTACTAATCACGGACATTAATTTAATCAGTTTTGTTCATTTAGTGCCATTGCAACAGTAAAAAAAAATCCATAGATAACCTCCCTCACTCTCATAAGTCACATAATCACACCAAACATTCAAGTGTGACAGAGACAACAGTAGTGCAGGACAAAGAAAAGAAAATGCAAAGACAACAACACATTCCACTATACAACATTCAAATGGACAATTATAAGTCTAAAGACAACTATTAGTCTATTAAAACAAACCATAAAATTTGTCACATTCTGATTTGTGCATAATTACCCTGCACCAAACCAGAAAATTGCAAAAAATAAATGCATTCATTCATTCTGCAATTGTTCATTTAACAAACCAATATTGGCATATATATAATCTGGTGCCACGTAACTCAAATTGAGAACAAAAGTTAAGTTTCCATTTATGCAATCCTTTAAATAAACTTAGAAAAAATGAAACATTATTTCAGCATACGCAAATGTTTTGGAAATAGAATCAGTGAACTGAACTGATACCAAAACTTGAATCAGTGCTCATTATAAATTAAATATAGCTGATACCAAAGGTAAAGTGGCTGCAATGTATATAACTTTGAACTGCAACAAGATGATGCCTTTCTTTTCCAATCAATCACAACACCGCACCGATTAAAATTTCTTTTAGATTACAAATTAAATATAGCCAATACTGGTGAGGCCATCCATGGAAAATTGGAAACAGGAAACAAACACACAACCAGTCCCTGATTTATATTACAATTCAATTGGGTAACAGGAAACAAACACAACCAGTTCGGTTTGAAACTTTTAAAAACAGTGAATTGAACCAATGAGCCAGTTCAGTTCAGGATAATTTAGACAGAAAAGAAGCTGTGTTGGTAATTAATTTAGACAGAAAGGGGTTTACCTCCATGGAGACAGTGAGTGACACTATGGAAGGCGAAGGCAGAGGTTCGCGGTGGCTTTAAGCTGGGTGAACAGAGGGAACAGAGGGACACGAAGGTTCACGGTGGCTCGAGGTTGTGCGACGGTGGAGGCGATATGCGACGGCAGAGGCTGTGATGGAGACTTGGAGAGGAGTAGGGTTTCTCCTTTCTAATTGCGACTGAAGAGTGAAAGTGAGGGACTGAAGTCTGAAGCTTAAGGACTGTGTGTCCATGCTCTTATCGTGTACCACATGCATGGTATAAAACTCTATAAGTAACATTTAATTAATAAGCGGTTCGGTTCCTGCGAAGCCAACCGCAAACCGAACCGAACTGCTCAGTTCTCCAAAACAAAAAACCAAAAAAATTTGGTTCTTTGCGGTTTTCGATTTTTTGGATCAGTTTTCGGTTTCTTATTTGGATCGGTTCGGTTTTAAACACCCCTAAGTCTTATCAGTCTAGGTCTGGTTCATAGAAGCTTGATTCACCAGATTAATGCATTGCACTCACGATGTTAACCCAGGAAATTTCTGTCAAAAGCTTTTAAAACTTTTGAAATATGTACACGGGAAAGAGCTACGAAATTGCATAGTGATGAATCAGAATTGGCTAAATGTGTCAGTTTGCATAATGATGAATCAGAATTGGTACCCGTAATGAGTTAAGTTAAACAAATATGAAGTCTATCTAATGTAGATTTGCGTATGGTTATTAGGCTACAACACTCCTGTGGCTGAACCAATTCAGATATTTTGTTTTTTAGGATTGGATGATTTTATTATCATATCATAGTACTTCAAACAAAAGCAAGTTATAGTTGTTCATTTTTCTGCATTACCGTTTCAATAGAATTGGATTTCTATATTGGTTTCTCTACTGCTTTTTGAAATAAAGACCTGCGATTCAATATGTAGAAACAATCTTCACCGCATTCCTAATCAGATAAGAACTTCTTTTTTTACATTAAAGCAAGGTATGTTTATCGTCTCTGCCAGATAATATTTGAAAATTATATGGCAGATAATAGAACATCAGTATTTATATATGCAGATTTGCATGTGCCTTATAATGAAAGTCTTTAGTATTACATTTGAAATCAATTATTTCTTCTTATTCTTTACTCGGTCACAATTTAAGATGCTCAACTTCTTCCAATCGCATCAACTGCTTCATTCAACTGTTATAAATTGGTTTCAGGTTTACGAGTACGCATGCTGTCCAAAGGTAGAAATAATGGCTGATGAAATATTGGGAAAACGGAGAAGTCATCAAATGACACCATCGTTGGACATGAACAATGAAAATTTCTGTGTTCAACCAATTCCATCATCTGTTTTCACTTATGGTAAGTATAAGTGCATATATATTGTAATAGTTATCATAGTTTGTGATATATTATGTTGTTGTTCTTATTGTTATATTCTTGCTCTTATAATTTATTTTATATAGTGTGTAAGTAAATAAGAAAAGTTCAATTAATTAAGATTTTATTTTGATGCAGATCAAACCAATTCTGCTCCATCAGTTCAATCAAGTGGTTCACCTTCAACTTTCAAATTTGGATACAACATTGGCAGCATTCCATTCTCAGATATTACCAATGGTATTTGAAATTAGTACTACTTATTATGTTTTATCATCTATTTCTATTGTTAATCATTATTTATTATATAATGAATATAAGCTTTTGTTACCAAATACCAAGTGTTTGAATAATTATACTATTATATTTTACAAATTGCAGTTAATACTTTATCTACGAAAAGGCCCAGTTGTATTGTGAATATTGAACATGATGGACAACGTTCACGTAACAGACAAAGTGGTAGTCGCATTAAAAACAAATTAAATGGTGGAAAGTTTGTGTTAAGCAATGGTATTTTGACCGAAAGAGTACATGTTGAAAAAGATGTGGGTAATCATTGTGTATCATCAGAGGACCATATTGTTGTCTAATTGTCAGTAAAATCACAACTGTTTTCGTGAAAGTATTTAACTTTTTTTTCTTAAATATGCTTTTGGTCCGTCATCTTTGAGTAAAGTTTCTATTTAATCCCTCAAATTTTAAGAGTATTTTTTAGTCACCAGCTTTATAGAAATATGACAAATTAAGTCCCTAATCGGACTCCATTAAGTTTATAATTGCTTACCTGCTAAATAGCGGTAGAAGTAAGCACCTATCGTCTGTTTTATAAGCAACTGCTTATGCGTAACGTCGTTTGCCATATAAGCAATTACAAACTTAATGGAATTTGGTTAGGGAATAAATGTGGTATGTTTTCATAAAATTAACGACTAAAAAAAAACTCTTAAAATTTCAGGGACTAAAAATAAACTTTAGTAAATATGAGGGGCTAAAACTGTAATATTCACGGATTTACCACTATTGGACTTTATCGGGTATATTTACTCATAGGACTTCACCACCCCCCCCTTTGTGGTGTTATTTACCCTCCGTGGGATTCGAACAATGGACCTGGGGATAAGTACCATTATTCTTAGAAACCCACTACCAATTGGAAATTGTAATATCCACAGATTTATCACTATTGGGCTTTACTGTGTATATTTACTCATAGGACTTCACCACCCCCCTTTGTGGTGTTATTTACTCAAGGTACTTATCCCCAGGTCCTTGGTTCGAATCCCACGGAGGGTAAATAACACCACAAAGGGGGTGGTGAAGTCCTATGAGTAAATATACCCGGTAAAGTCCAATAGTAGTAAATTCGTTGATATTACAATAAAAGGCGCCCTTTTTGTGGTCTTAACGCTTATGAGGCTTTCCCCTCGCGCCAGTGCTCCACTCATAGTCTTCTCTACCCCCCATGTAGAGTTTTTGCCCTCCGTGGGATCCGAACCTTGTACCTGGGGCTAAGTACAAAGATTCTTAAGAACCCACTACCAATTGGACTACTAGCCCAATTGGTAGTGGGTTTCTAAGAATCAAGGTACTTATCCTCAGGTCCTTGGTTCGAATCCCACGGAGGGTAAATAACACCACAAAGGGGGGTGGTGAAATCCTATGAGTAAATATATCCGGTAAAGCCCAATAGTGGTAAATCCGTGGATATTACAAAAATCATATTTAAGTCAATTTTTTATAATCATATCATTTGATTTATTTTCACTTAATTGTGTAAGTCAACTAAGATTAATATCAATCTTTGGTCTATGCTTATGATCAAGAACAAACTCATCAAAACGGTTCAATTTCTCATGATGAATTTGTTGTAAGTGATATTACTGACGACGATAGTGACGATGATGAAGAAACAGGTATTATTTATAGATATATACGTGTATTCAACATTGCATTTATTTTATATTTATTTTATATATTTTATTATAATATTTGTAAAAAAATTATGCCAACGTTTTATATATATTACACATTTATTATTTATTTGATTATTTAAACAACTACTTTAAACAGTTATTGTAAATTAAATTTCAATACATGAACATTGTAGATCATATACCTGAAGTTGAAAATGACATCACTGTTTCGTATGAATGTATTATAGTTATTTTGACAAGTGTTTGTGGTTTTAAATATAAATAAGTATGTGATCATTTATTGTTTATTATATATTTTATAATAATAAAAATAATGATAATAGTAATTTATTATATATCGTAACTATTGTAGGTTATTATGACATTGGTGATCCAGAATGGGAGTGTGAACATTGTAATGCTTTGATGTGATTTTCAGAAAGAGTACAAAAGAGATGGAAGACAAAGATTTGTTTCACAAAGGGGATAAGCGAAGCAAAAAAAAATTTGAAAAATATTCGATCATTCAATATGGTGTTTTCTTTTACATCTATGGGTGAAAGGATTGATGTCTCTACAAACAAAGGTAATGCACCTCTAATTTTTATCATGAAAGGTGAGAATTACTATAAAATTGGAAGTTTGCTTCCACTTCCTGGGAACCAGCCAAAATTTGCACAATTGTATATATATGATACAAACAATGAGATATCAAGTGGAATGTCTGTTGTTTGATAAGTATTTTTTTATTTCATTGTTTTATTTCCATCAATTTTAAAATTGTGTGCAGAACAAAAACATTAAATGCAATACTGATTTTTTGGTTTTTTATAACAGAATGGACAAAGTTTCATCTGCATTGCACACTTCTATAGTGAATGACATCAAAAATATGATTGATCAGTATAATCCTTATGCACAATCATATAAAATGATTTGCGACAGGTTGAAGTCAAACAATGTTTTCAATTTGAAGTTGAGGATTATAGGGAAAAGGGGACATGATGTAAGAAGATATAATTTGCCCACTGCATCTGAAGAAGCTGCTCTTATTGTTGGAGATTTTGATTCAACAAATGGAGACAGATATATAGTTGTAAAAAGTCAAACAAAGATTTTAAAGCGTGTTTCTGTGTTGAGTTTAGCTTATCTACCACTACAATATCCGTTATTATTTCCAAGAGGAGAGGATGGATATAGAGATGATATTCTATTTGAAAACAGTTCAAGGAAGATTCTAAAAAGAGAAAAAAAGTTTCAATGATGGAAATTTTTTGTGTACAAAGTTTAGCAAAGAGTTACTAAAGAAGCACCTCTGTTGTTCTCTAAATGACTGTTTCAACAATTTATTTTTGATGTTTTCAGCACAATTGAGTCTTCACGATTACATTATGTGAAATGTAATCAGAAACATTTACGAGTTGAAATGTACAAAGGCATTACAGAGACAATATTAAGAAGAGAAAGTAACCCTTCTGGTGCAGGCAAACGTATTATTTTACCATTATCATTTACAGGTGGTGCACGTTACATAGTTCAAAATTATCAGGATGCTATGGCAATTTGTGGTTGTACTGGTTATCCACATTTGTTTATCATATTTACTTGCAATCAAAAATGACCTGAATTGTATAGATTTTTGAGTAAGCATCGACTGAACTATGAGAATAAACCTAATTTGATTTGTCGAGTTTTTAAAATAAAACTTGATGAATTGATTCAGGAAATCAAGAAGGGCAACATTTTTGGAAAAGTTCGAGCAGGAAAGTATGAATATTATAACCAAATAGTTTGCTTAAGGACAATGGTTTAGTCAATTTTCACAATATCAATAAATGTTTAGAACATACTTTTATTCAAACAATCTATATGAACTGACAAATTATTTTATTTTTTGATTTTTTTTATGCAGAGATATACACAATTGAGTTTCAGAAAAGTGGATTGCCCCATGCCCATATTTTGATTTTTTTTACACCTGTCATTTCAGTATCCTTATCGTAATAATATTGACAAAATCATATCTGCTGAGATACTAGATGAAAGAACTGATCCAAATCTATTCAAGGTTGTGTCATCACTTATGATTCATGGTCCGTGTGGAATTCAAAATAAGAAATCTCCATGTATGCAAACTGGTAAATGTATTAGATTTTTTCCCAAAAAATTTGTGGATAAAACAACAATTGATGTTGATGGATATCCTTCATATAAAAGGAGAGATAATGGCAGAGTAATTAAGAAAGGTGACTTTGTCATTGATAACAGATATGTCGTTCCCTACAATCGACACCTGCTATTGAAATATAATGCTCATATCAATGTAGAATGGTGCAACCAATCGCGTTCCATCAAGTATCTATTCAAATATGTGAACAAAGGACATGATCGAGTCACTATGACTTTTTACAACACTGCAAGAGACGAGTCTAATTCTCAGTGTGTTGATGAAATAAAATTGTATTATGATTGCAGGTATCTATCATCGTGTGAGGCAGCATCGAGACTTTTTGCCTTTGACATCAATTATAGAGAACCTGCTGTTGAAAGGTTATCTTTTCATTTACTGGATGAACAAATTGTTATTTTTTATGATGACGCTTCATTTGACCAGATTTTGAGTAAGCCAACTATTTATCAGTCTAGATTTTTGGCATGGATGGATGCAAATCAAATATATGTTGAAGCAAAAAATTTAACGTATGCCCAGTTCCCTTCAAAATTTGTATGGAAGCAAACTAGACGTGTGTGGAATCTCAGAAAACAAAGATTTGCAGTTGATAGATTTCACTTTGTTCCACCAGGAAGTGGTGAACTTTACTATTTAAAAAACTTGCTAAATTATGTGAAAGGTCCACGATCATTTGCTAAGATAAGGAAAGTGAATAATGTTGTGTACCCAACTTTTAAAGATGCATGTTATGCACGAGGATTATTGAATGACGACAAAGAATATGTTGATGCTATTACAGAGGCATGTCACTGGGGCAGTGCACATTTCTTAAGAAAGCTTTTTGCAACCCTGTTGTTGTCAAATCAATTATTAAGGCCAGAATTTGTTTGGGAGCATACTTGGCAGTATTTGAGTGATGATATTCAACACATACAATGAGTAACATTTCAATTTCAAGGTAATTTACTTTCTTTTATACAATTGTATAATATGATTCGTGATTGATGATTAATTTATCATTATATATTAGGAAAATAATTTATAACAAATTTCATTTTTATTTGTGAAACGGATTTGGTTTTGTCAGATGATCAATTGAAAAATATTGCATTAACAAAAATACATAAATTGTTGCAGAGTAACAACAAAAGTCTTTTTTATTTTTCAACAATGTCTCAGCCTAACAACTCATTGTTATCTGAATCCAACAATAGGCTTATTTTCGATGAGCTTAATTATGACAGGAATACATTAGTGTCTGAACAACATCACCTATTGTCTACAATGACTACTGAACAAAGGAAGATATATGATAAAATAATGCGATATGTGGCTGAAGGTGATGGTGGGTTGTTTTTTCTTTATGGATACGGTGGAACAACTACAAACTTTTATTAAGAAAATATTATGTGTTAATGTTTTATCTTTTCATATAATCATGATTATATTATGAAATGGCAAAAATTTAAATCCCAACATACGAAAACTACTTTCACCTTTTATTAAGCACTAATTGAAAATAATTTGTTTCACAGTACAATAATCTTATTTTTTATGTATGAACCAGGAAAAACTTATATTTGGAGGGCAATATCTGTAGCTATTAGGTCTAAAGGAGAAACTGTCTTAACAGTCGCTTCAAGTGGAATAGCTTCATTGCTAATACCAGGGGGAGAACAGCTCATTCTAGATTTGCAATTCCCATTAATATTAATGAGGATTCTACCTGCAATATAAGGCAAAGAAGTGCTTTAGCTGAATTGATAGTGAAGACTAAACTTATAATATGGGATGAAGCTCCAATGACTCACAAATTCTGCTTTGAAGCAATTGATCGTACTTTTAGAGATATACTTCACTTTTCTAATGCTAACAGTTTGAATGTTCCTTTTGAAGCAAAAGTAGTTGTACTTGGTGGTGACTTCAGGCAAATACTTCTGGTCATTCCAAAAGGCACAAGGCAAGAAATTGTTCATGCAGCCATTAACGCATCTTATCTTTGGCAATTTTGTTATGTGCTAACATTAAGTACAAATATGAGGCTTTAATGTGGATCATCTGATTGTAGTGTAGAACAATTGAAGCAATTCTCTGATTGGGTTCTTAAAATTGGTGATGGAACCATTGGTAAGATGACTGATGCCGATATGTTGCGTAATATACCAGATGATATGTTGATTACCAACACAACTGACCCTCTTGCATCTATTGTTGAAAGTACATATCCATCTCTTCTACAACAAATGAATGCTTCATCCTAATTTCAGCATAGAGCAATTTTATCCCCAAAAAACAATGTTGTTGACATGCTGAAGATTATATGTTGTCTTTAATGCCTGGTGAAATGAAGACATACTTAAGTTTTAATAGTCTTATCTCCATTAATGGAAATGCTGATTCACCAGATGATGTTCACACTCCTGAATTTCTAAACAAAATTAACTCTTCTGGTCTACCAAATCATAAGTTGAATTTAAAGATTGGTGTTCCCATTATGTTGTTGAGAAACATAAATCAGTCATCTGGATTGTGTAATGGCACTCGACTAATAGTTACACAATTAAGACAATATGTATTGGAAGCAAAAGTAATAACCGAATCAAACATTGGACAAAGGGTGTTCATTCCTCGGTTATCATTGGTTCCATCAGATATTAGGATCCCCTTTAAATTTTAGCATAGACAATTTCCTATCGTGGTTTCTTTTGCAATGACAATCAATAAAAGTCAAGGACAATCTTTGAAACATGTCGGCATCTATCTTCCAAAGCCTGTATTTTCTCATGGCCAATTATATGTTGCAATATCCAAGATCACATCACGCAATGGTTTGAAGATACTTATTCATGATGAAAATGAACAAATATCAAAGTCCGCATCAAATGTCGTGTATAAAGAAGTCTTTCAAAATTTAGTACAGGTAACTATTTTAAATTACATGTTTTTATAAAGTATTGATAATTACTATTAGTTTCAATATTATACGCACCAAAATTCTAACTTAGTGTCATTCTTTTGTAGGTGTGTTGTATAAATCAGTATCCGTGATACATTGTGTAATATATATTTTAATTTTGGTATTTTCTGATACGCATAAGTATTACTTTTCACTTTCTATTATCCCTAACTATTGCTTTTCTCATTGTCTTTCAGATTTTGCTCCAAGTCAAATTTACCAAAGTTGCAGGAAATTTCGTTTCAGCCTCTTTTCAGGTTTCATATTTCATTCAATAATCTACTTTTTTATCCATATAAGATGAACAATGAATTTTCAATCATATATTTTTATATTTTCTTGCATTAACACATTAACTATTTCTGGCTTTGCATTTCATATTATTGATCTAACTTTCTTTTATATAAATATTTGAAATCTCACACCCCGCGATTACTTGCTTGTGCAACGCACGGGTCCACCGACTAGTGAGGTTAAATTGTATTTGCTAAAACTTTTGAAATCGTTTGCAAATTATTCTTGACGTGAGTTATGTGAAATATAACGGAACTTGTTGTGACGCTCATTCACAAAAGTTAGAGATAACTTACTCTTAAAGGAGAAAGCCCTACTTAAAGCAAGTCTACTTTACTAAAAAGCTCTATTACGTATCTCAAAGGAGTTTTTCAACGGATATGTGCATTAAATGCACTACTGTTCAAAACGGTAACATTAAAGTAAGGCCATATGTACAACGAAGAAGTCTCTCTCTCTGTCAGCCTATATATATCGCCCAGAATGAAGAACAAGAAAACAAAGCTTTGAATAATTTTACGCTACGTAATCACTACGCCAAAAACGCATTACAATAACAGATTTCTAATGATGCGCGAAGAGAGAACCGTTGATATTCAAAACACAGAATTTTCACAAATCGCATTCCTGGGCAAACGTTGTTGTAATGTAAAACATAGATCTTTCACAAAACGTTTCCCCTAGCAAGCGCTGTCTAGCAGCTTCGTGTGTTTTTGTAATTCAAAACACAGAGCTATTAGGTATCACTCTCCTGGACAATCATTGTTGTAATTCAAAACACGGAGCTGCTAGACAAGCGCCTACTGGGGGAAACGTTGTTGTAATTGAAAACACGGAGCTTTCACAAATCGTTCTTCGTGGCAACCATTTTCTATGCTTCTCATGATACATGTTTCGTTGAGAATACCAACTACACAATATTTTCCAAGGAAAATCATTCAATTCACACCGAGATGCAAAAGAACCATCTCCCAGTCTCTCTTAGTGGATATGCACTAGATCACGCCAAAACGTCGCGTCTCTTGAACTGCTAGGTCACTTCAATCTAAAATGAATCATCACCACTATAATGTATTATATAATGACCCTAAAATAGAGAGTTTCACACTTTCTAAGTTTCCTGCCTTCTTGTTGCCTTCTATGTTTCGCACTTTCTAAAATAAGTTTTCACCTTTAAACAAAATGAACCGAAACACATCATTCATCTTTTTTATTTCCACACTACTGGAGTGGAGGGTCGACTTGGAACGCCTTTGTGACCATGGGATGGACATCATAAAAAAACTAACAAGTGCAAGATGGGTTGAGCTTTTCGTCAAAGACTCCTCCAATGTTCATACAAGAATGATTAAGGAATTTTGGTCTAGTGCAACAATATTAGATGAAAAGATTGTTGGACGGGTGCTTGGTTTGCACGTCTTTGTCTCCGAGAATCTATTTCCCAAGTAACTGGTTGTGTTGATGATGGTTTCATCTATGAGGAGGGCTGGGATGCTTCACTCTCACACTCCTCGTTGAGATTTGTGGATTTTTTTATGGATAAACATGACCTGTTGCCAAAAACTTATGATTCGTTTGCTAGCGACCCTCTTTCCTCTGTCTCTGCCTATTCAAACTGCCTCTGAGATGAATAGCAAGGCCAAAGTACATCATAAGTCTTAGAACCAAATGGTTCAGAGACATTTTAACATGTCTAAATCCCAAAAGGTTTTGATGATAACAACTATTATTAAGAGTTTAACAAAGCCTGATAACAAGTTCTTGCAGGTACAATTAAATTAAGTCCATCGTCCAGTGTGACTTTGGTACTTATATGTACAAACTATGAGCTGAGCGTCCAATGGACTCAAGTACTTGACCTACGGTAAGTATCATCCAATGGACTCAGGACGTTTTGCGTCCAAGTGGTAAGACAACTAAGCGTCCACTCATTTCACAATGTATCCTGAATGCGCGTTGTAATTAATTCTTGTTACGCTATTTGTTGCTCTTGTAATTTGAGACATATTAAATGAGCAAATGATTTGAAAAAAAATAGGTGTACAAATGCTTTTCTCGGACTTAATTTATAACTAATTTGAGATCACATTTAGGGTTTGTTTGGTTCAAAGAAGGGGAGGGGAGGGATTTTAATGGAGGGGAGGGGAGGGGAGGGGAGGGGAGGGAAAGGGAGGAGAGAGATTTAAATAGAAATTGTGTTTGGTTGGGAGGAGGGGAGGGATTTTAATTGAGAGAATAGACTAATTTACTTTTTAGACCTTTGTAAGTTTTTATGTTTAATTTAATTTAAGGTTATTTAAGTAAATGTCATTTAAAGCCTTCTACTCTCCCTCCAAATCCCCCCAATATTGAAGGGGAGCCAAATCCCTTCATTCCCCTCCCCTCCCCTTCTCTCCTTAAAAAAATGAACCAAACAATAAAACTTTAAAATATTCCCTCCCCTCCCCTTCCCTCCAATTCCCTCAAACCAAACACTATATTAATGAAAATCATAAAGCACTGTGAAAAGCGTATCTTGAGAGAGAATGTACTCTCAACATTTTTGGCACTCTCTGTACACACCTTTTCTTTAGTACAGTATTTTTTCTGTACACTCCCTGTACAGTATCGTTGGCATAGGTAGTACCGATTAATCTTACTAAGTTCTCCTCAACTGTACCGTTCCATTCCAGTACAGTTGCGAATTTCTCAGTTGTATCGTCCCATTCCAGTACAACTTTGACACCAGATTCTTCTAGAACAACATAAACCAAACAATTCACACAGCGCAAACAACTCATCAGAGTTCCCACAACAGAACACAGTAAACCTATACCCAACAGTACCCAAAAGACTCAAACTGGGCTCTGATACCACAAAATGTAACACCATTTCTCCAAAAAGGATATTACACCATAGTTACCAAGAATTTTGAAAGAAAAATATCTGATGAAAACTCAGTATTCTTTCTCTGAAAATGCGTGTAAAATTTTTTGCCTTCTTAAAGAAGAAGATGAGAAGGATGGGGAATATGTTTCCCTAATTCTTTTCGAAAGGTTTTAAATGCGGAAACGTAAGATGATACACTTGTGAAGGGAATCTCATCTCATATATAAAATTATCATAGTTTACAAAGAAAAATTCAAGATACTCAAAATAATATATACAGTGAACATCTGAGCTGGTCAAATCTCTAGACCTTTACCCAAAACAGTATAGTAAACCCCGATTCTTCTCGGAATCTTTATAAATCCGCGCAGCAACCTTCTTCAGATCCTCTCCTAAGACTTAGCCCACTCCTTCGGAAAATATGTACTCAACCACATATAAACAAAACATGGAAAGTAGACAAGGGTGAAAATCCTCATCATTGAAACACCCAACAGATATAATGCACATAAAATTCATACGACAATTATTACGCACAAATACTGTTATACGCATCCTCAAAATAAACACGAATGCCAAAATCCTCACCTGTACCATAATGGCAAAAACAATACAAAACATCGTCGGTACAGTAATGCCAAAATCCTCGCCTGTACCGTAATGGCAAAAACAACACAAAACATCGCCGGTACAGTAATGCCAAAATTCTCGCCTGTATCGTAATGGTAAAAACAACACTAAACATCGCCGGTACAGTATTATCACATAGACTCTCTAAACTTTCGGGACACACTCACGAGCACTCTGCCCGCTACTCCTGGGAATTTTACTTAATGACTTTTGGGATACACTCACGAGCGATCAGCCCGCTACCCCATGGAGATTTCACTCAATACTTTCGGGACACACCCACGAGTATAACAACCCGCTGTTCCTAGAGACTTTACTCACTTAAATTCGGGACACACCCACTAGTACGTCACTCGCTACTCCTAGATATCTTACTTTGGGAATTTTGGCTCACAACCATGAGCATTCAATCCGCTACTCTTGGAGATTTTACTTTGTAACCATAGACATCAACTTATGACTTAACTCTCAAATAAACCCGAAATTTGAGGATGGGAGAACCACCAATGAGGGTTTATAGTGAAATTTACATATAATCTTCCAACATAGGAATCCAGGATTTGAACCAAAGTCACACCTAGTGCGAGCGAAAGATTCGACCATTTGTACGAACCCGTTGGCGGTTAATCCACTTTTTGATCTAAATTAACTAATTCACTTTAATAATATATAATTTGACATATAAAAATTACATCTAACGATAATAAATTATGGATAATACTTAATGGCAAGACAATTTCCGTACGAATAGCACACGAATGCTACGTGGCTATTTTTTAGATCATTCCAACCCATGTATGGTCATTCTCTCTCTTATTTTCAACCACCCATGAATTTTATACAACATTTCGTTACTGTGTCCCACACTACATGTCGAGCCAAATAGCATTGCTGATAAATTATAATCAAAATTTTTTAAATTTAATGTTATAAAAAAAAACTTTTTAAATTTAAAAATTTAAAAATTATACTATTAAACATGTAAATATGCCTTAAAAAAAATTTCTCCTCAACCGGTAGCAGGTTTTAATGGTTGACATTTACATCTGCCGGTAATTTCGAAGTCAACTGCTAACAACGATCATTCCCACAACATTGGGTGAAAGAATTAACGAGTGTAGTTAGCAATTAGCAAATTTTCAAAGAAGAAAAGGCACTGTCCATCCTCATTGGGGGTTAGGTATCGGCTCTGCCACTGCCACTGGGGACTATATTCGGTGGTGCTCCCTTTGGCTTCCACCTTCACCTCCAACCCACCTACCCAACACTGCACATTCACACACACACACACCCACCACGTTCTGAATTCGCACCTTCCTCAACCCTAACCCTAATATTCGTACATTTCTGGGAGCACGAACAGAAGAAGAAGAAGAATGTGGCCTGCTACTCTTTCCCCCAACCCATCCTTGTTCCTCCTCTTCCATCCCTCCAACACATACTCTCCCTCTCTCCCCCATCGCCCCCTCCTCATTCCTCGCCGCCTCCACCTCTCCGCTTCCCTCTCCCGCTCTTCGCACTCCCCCGACGATTTCAACGGTTGGGCCCTCCTCGAAAGCCCGGCCCCGCCCACAACCCCCCACAAAGGTATGTTCCACTTTCTCCCCAACAATCCCCCGATCGCCACGTGTAATTTGCTCTCACACACACATTTGACGGAAAATTAAGGTTGTTTTTTGAACTTGTGTGTTGTGTTGTGCAGCGTTGTTTCCTTCTTCGTATGCTATAGTGGGTGCTGCTGGCACTTCCTTGGCTCTTCTGCTTGCCCTCTTTGCTAGCTTCTCCCTTTCGAGGAAAGGTTCGTTTTCTCGTTTATGTTTGAGCTCTAAGGCTGAATTTCCCTTTTTGCTTGATTGCTATGAAGCAGTGTTGTTGTTCATTTATTAGGTTTCAAAATTCAATTCACAAGCCCGTTGCAAGGAACGTGGAGTCCTATCGGTACTCGTGATGATCAAAACAAGGATGCGGAGTTTGACGCATCCACCCCAGAGGCCGTACCTGTTGCCATTGCAGAAACAGAAACTGTTACATCTGGTAAGCAAAGAAATAGAAGATTTTTCTTAAAAAAAGTACAGCGTTCAATATATTGGTAAATGTTAAATGTATCACTTTTTAGTAAAATCCTTTTACTTTTGTATTACTACGCATCAATTAGAGATATGACCAATGTAGTCCTTATACCCTAGACCTCACAAGCTGGTTTTGTGGGGTTGAGTTAGACTCTAAGCCCAAATTCTAAGACAAGATATTTTTTATTGCTTTAATAGTTTGATATTTTGTGTGTAAGATTAAGGTTGAGTATCAGCTTTCTGTCACATGTGTTTCTCGAAATGTTCTCATCTTTTGTTTTTTGCTCATCTTGTTGTATCAGAAGCTACTGAAAAGCCCGGACGTGTTACAATCCCTGTTTCAGTGGATTCTACCCAAGAAGAAGCTTTGTCAGTCTTAAAGACACTGAAGGTATGTTTTTAGAAGCATGGTTTTTATGAATGCTATGATTTTGATTATTTGGTTATGCTGCTTAAGTTTTTAGTGGATGTAATGTATTCTAAAAGATAAAGCAAGCAAGAATTGAGGGAAAGAGCCTGAGAAATGTTTATGTAGATAGTATATACATGGATAATATGGTTTTAGTTATTAATAATAAATAAATAATGATAAAATTATATATATTTTGCCTCTAGAGAACTTCTGGATGTAGTGTTACATGTATGCTATGGTATACTGAAACATGTACTGCTTAGTGCTTACTTGGGATATGTTCTTGTATTGTATACGTTCTTGTATTTTATTGTCTCGCATTTGTGTGTTCCATTATGTAGCTCTGAAACTATGTGCTATTCTTTTGGACCCTTGGGTGAAATTGTAGGCTTGAAATTGTGGTTTGTGCTCATTTGTCTAGATAATTGAAGATGACGTGGAAGCTAATGAATTGTGTACCAGAAGAGAATTTGCCAGATGGTTGGTTAAATTAAATTCTTCTTTAGAGAGGTTAGTTCCTGATGCATTGTGCATGTGTAACTTCATAATCAGGAATTGATTTAGAGCTCAAACATGTAGCTTTACCTGGCTTCCATTAAAAGCAGGGTTTTTTTTTTGTCTTCCAGAAACCCAAAACACAGGATTTCTCCAATAGTATCACTTTCTGGATCTGTAGTTACTGCATTTAATGATATCAGTGTTGAAGACCCTGATTTCCGATCTATTCAAGGTAAAAATTATGGAATTGGAACTTCACTCCAACCCAAAATCGAGTTTCTTACATGCAGAAATTTGAATGTTTTATAATATTTTCAATATTTTCAATTCGAGGCTAAAGTATTAGCAGAAGCCGGTGTGGTCCCCAGCAAATTATCTTGGAAGAATAGTTACAATTATGGTGGGTATGACAATCAAGAAAACATAAATTTTTTCCCCGATAGGTAAATTTGGATTCCATCTTTCTTCTACACTTCACAATCAAATTTCGTTTTACTGAATGGAAGATATGTGCACTGCAGATTCATATCACGGCAAGATCTACTGGACTGGAGAGCTCAGTTGGAGTATGAATTTTTCTCTGGGATAATCGATCAGGTAAGCTGTTTTCAAAAGATATGTATTTGGGTAATTTTGAATATGCATGATGAAAAAAATGCACATGTCTGTCAGCTCTTAAAACCTGACTTTTTTACAGTCCAGATATCAATTAAAAAAGCAGGTTATATGGATGTGAAAGAGATCACTTCTCCAGCAGTTTATATGGACATGTCGGCAGGAGATAGGAGTATACTCAGAAAAGTTTTTGGTATCATCTCTCAGGCTTTCCCTCTATGCGTTGAAATTTATTTTTCTCTCACAAACAATGACAGTTAACAATCTTGTCAAGCATATCAAATTTCTTTACACAGTTATTCCTGGAAATTTGGTTTCTCTTTTTCAAGGGTTGTTAAACTTAGACAGGATAGACCAATCATAGGCAATCAGAAATTTTTCTTTTCATCGAAAGTTTATAGTAAAATTATATTCCAGTTTAGGTTATATCTGGCAATGGGAACAAACAAGTTGTTAAGTGAAGGTCGTTGATGTCAAATGTAGAATAATGTAAAACAATGGAAGCATAACCAAATGAGAAAAAAATTGAACTTGGAATCTTCAGTACTCATTTTATGCTTATATCCTGGTTCGTTAGTCGAGTCAATGAATGAAGTGAGGCTTGTTATACATTTTATCTTTAAGGTGAGGATTATTGCTATGCATCTAGGAAAGTAACAACTAAGAATGACCATATGAAGAGTCTATTCTGAACTTACTTTTTTACAGGACAGAGCAAGCGATTTCAGCCGAATAAACCTTCAACAAAAGCACAAGCAGCTGTGGCTCTGACAAGTGGCAAGATGAAGGAAGTAATATCTGCTGAATTGTCAAGAGTAGAAGCTGAGAATTCTGCCCGGCAAGCTGAGGCAGAAGAGATCAGGTCTGAGTTGCTTAGCCGGGGTGACATACAGAAGTTTTGGGACGAGAAGCTTAGTGAAGAGAAAAATCATGGTCTTGATGTAGAGAGACTTTACCTCAAGGCTGTAAACAATTTGGAAGAAGAGAAGATCAATCAAGATAAGATGAATTCTGAAATTTTAAAAGAAAAGGCGGCGATGGATTGTCAGAAGCAGCTACTGCTTAGTTTAAAGAAAGAAGTTGATGAGATATCAGAAAAGCTTGCATCAGAGAGAGTCGTATATGTAGATGAAAAGCATACTGTACAGAAGTTGCTCGGAGATTTAGAGTTCAAGCATGAACAAATGCTCGACACCAAATCCACACTGCAAGCTGAAAAAGAAGCTCTTCAGATGCTTAGGTATCCTTTTTCCCTTTTCCCTTTTCGCATATTTACTCCTTTATTTAGTGTCCAGTCAGGTATCCTTTTGGCTACTTATTTGATTTATGGCTTTCCAAATTACAATTTCAAAATTCGGAGGCCTGTAAAGCATATGTAGTGGGGAGGTATGGGAGTTGGTAATTTCGTTTGGTGTCCAAACAAATTACCATGGAAGCTAAATGATTGTGTCACTTTCTTCTGGAGGTCAATTCATTGTGACACCAAGTAATATGTTGTATGGTGTACTTGTAGACCTGAAATGATGGGATGCCAAACTGGCAATTGCTGCTTCTCATGTGTCTTTGGAAATTTATTTTCCAATGACACGTGTCTTTGATTGATGGTTCTCTAGTCAGATTTTTGGGAAACGTGTGTGGAGACTTTCCCTTTTTACATGTCTTTTCCTCCATCTATAACTTCTCTTCCTTGCATAATTAGCTGCCAATTCCATTAACGAGCTTATCTTATCTCTGTAAGCCCATTTTTATAGAACTTGTTTGCTAGAGAAGCTAGTAACACATGATTTTCATTTTTACTGAGCTACATGGGTCAATTGATGCTATTGGAGTCTTTCTAAAGTCAATTTTTCATTAAACCATTTAATAGAAGGTGCTTTGTAATAATTTCTCTGCAAGTTTTCTTTGATTCTTGTGCTTCTGAATTGTTCGCTCTTGCATAATTGTGTCGGTATTAGTGGTATTCCTTTTACTTTAATTGTTACATATTTCATATCTGCCCCTAATTCCATTAATTGTCATACCTTATCTTGGGAATTCCACTTCTATTAAACTTGTCTGATCGAGAAGCTAGCAATGCATGATTTTAGTTTACTGCAACTATAACCAAGCATTGTCTCACTGTGGTCAGCCTACATGTGTAAATTGATGCCAATGGCAATGGATTCTTTCAAAAGCCAAATTTTCAATAAAACCATTTAACATAAGGTTTTAATTATTTCTCTGAAAGACATATTTGGTTCTCCTTGTGCATATGAATTATTTGCTTTTGGGGCAACAATGTACCAGGTTAGTGCTATAATCTTTTACGTCATATAGTTACATCTTGTTTTGGGATGCAACATAACCAAGCACATAAGTTAGGTTTCTGGCAACAAAATTGTGGTTATCATGTCTAAATGGTACTTGGTTGATCCTATCATAAAAAAAATGCATAGCATGCAGCATTGGAAAATTATGATTTGGTGTACAAATTAGTTAAATTACTTTCATTCAAGTGACCTTTCTAGAAATTGTGAGTGTATTTTTTGAGTTTGGTGAGTCTCAAGAGTGCAAATGTTGCAGATCGTGGGTGGAGGATGAGGCAAGAAAAAGCCAAGCCCGGGCAGCTGTTCTTGAAGAGGTAGGACGAAGATGGAAATGGGATGACCAAGCTTGAATGGGGGGCACCTCCTATAAATGTAAATTGTTATATTCTAATTTACTAAAAGCATAAATTCTTCCGGCTATCATTCATACTGTTTGGTAAGGTCTTTAAATTTACAATGAGAAAAGGAAAGGATTGAGGCTGATGATGAGCCTCAACCTTCGTTTAGTGTATACACATTCAAAGAGGGGAAAGGAAGAGATTTGAGTGGACTGGGTTTCGTGTGCCCCAAAGATTTTCCATCCCTCTCTTGTGAGGCGGATTAGTTGAAGGTGGAGTTGAGGGGATTTTGCTAATCTTGTCTTATTTCGAAGTTGTGCGTGGTTCCTTTGTAATGCTTTAACAGGATTAGAAATAAGAAAGAAGCTATACAGTTGCACGCATTTTATATTTGCAATAGTTTTTGTTAATCTTAAGTCGTTACTTTATCCATACAACGATGATGTGCTTTACCCTAAACGGCATCTTTCAAAGATCCATGGAAAGTGTATTTAATGCTTTTGGAGTTAGTTAGTTTGTGGTCAAGCTTGTAGCAACTCTGATTGTCCTCTCTTAACTTGAAAAAGAAATGGGTCGTAAAAGGTCTGTGGCATGTGGCCAGCATGCATATAATTAAAGACATTCGATTCACCTTTGTAAATTTCCTTTTATGTGTAATTGTGTATTAATTAGAATAGAAATGAGGCACGAAAGTAGAACAACACTTTATGCTAAGTTTAACAATCAGATAACTATCATATTTGTTTTCAACTCTAATTAATCGTGTAAACATTAAGTTCAACTCATCAGCCTTCTTGTTTTTCAAGTCTTCTGAAATCAGTCTTTTCAAGGAGAACAGCCTTCTTAAGTCTAATTCTTCTCATTAAACAAGTCTTCTACTCTTCGTTGACCAATAAAAAAAGTCTTCTACTCTTCGTAAATATAACTCTTCTCACACACGAGTCTTCATGAGCCACAAGCACTCTTCAGCATGAGTGATCCAACACGAGCACTCTTTTGTTTGTACAATCTACACATAACCGCAATGTCAGCAACTTCACATATTATAACCATTTTTTTCGAAATATCTTCATGTTAAGAACATTAAGAGTATTATCAATAGACATGTATAAAGTTCGAGATATTTTAAGAATTTGCACGGCTTTTTAATTTGACTTAATAATCTTCTCAATTTTTATGATAACAACCACGGGTATAAAAATATTTTGATTAAAGCATACATAATACATGTTAAATAGAACAGAAATGGAACGTTAAGAGTTGAGAAAACATTTAAGAATTCAGAAAGCTCCCCTAATTGTGCATGACATCTCATATATGATTTTTCAAAATTTAAGGAGCTAGTCATCATCATCAATCAATAAATTTACATTCTAAAAGTGAAATATTAATCTTTAAACTCACAGTCGTGTACATCCGGAACTTTATATCAAAAGATTGTTAAAATATACTAATATACTAATGCAATCTTGTGGCCTATGTTTGTGAAAGCACACGTTTTGGATGATATTTTGGCCATAACTGGGTCAGTAGAGCCCACGAAATTAATGTAACAGAATATGACTTCCCCCAATTAATTCTATATATTTAAAAATCTTGTAAAAAATTATAAGAATATCTCATGAAATGTCTTTCATCATAAGAATTCTATGCCTTTCATTTTAGGAATTCATTTAGGTTTATCTGTGTTTTTATAATTTTCTCTAGAATATGCATATAACAGATTCAACCATTCAACCAATGTTTTATTTTTTTTTTTTGAAATTTTTGTATGCTAATTGATTTGTTTAATAATATTTTTCAATTCAACGTTTGGATTTGATATATTCATCTTTTATAAAAAGTTATTAAATTTAGTAAATTGAAAACATTTAGCATTTAACGTGTCTTGGAGAGCCGAAATTCATGGATATATTTGGGTCTCTTTGGATTGACTTATACATAGTATAGTTACTGGCATAAGCACTTGTGGTAGTGTTTGGGAGAATTTATGAAAATAGTTTTTGACTGGCTCATAAGCGTTGAGAAGTCCCACATCGACTAGTGATACTACTAATGTAGTGCTTATAAAGTTTGGGCAGTCCTCACCCTACAAGCCGATTTTGTAGGAATGAGATAGACCCAAATCTCAAATTCTAACAATGGTATCCCAACCATGGTTAGATCCATTAGTGGGCCACCCGTGTGGGGTGCTGTTAGTGGGCCACCACTCGTGTAGGGTGTTATTGAGAGTCGATGTGTGAGGGAGTGTGTTGAGAAGTCCCACATTGACTAGTGATACTACTAATGTAGTGCTTATAAAGCTTGGACAATCCTCACCCTACAAGCCGGTTTTGTAGGGATGAGTTAGACCCAAATCCCAAATTCTAATAATAAGTTGTTTTAGGTTTATTTAATTTTCATAAGTTCTACAGAATAGTTTATCAAAACAGCTTATAGTTTATGTGAAATCAATTTTATCACATTCTCTCTTCGATTATAAAAATAACTTATACATAAATGTTTATATGATAAATACTTACGTCATAAGTGCTTAAATAAACTGTTTATCCAAAGACGCCCAAAGTGTAAGTATTTGATACTTATCCATTTCATAATATTTTTTGACCAAAAAAATCTATTTCATAATATTTTGAATCTAATTAACAGTTAAATTTATAAAATTTAAAATTTATTAAAAATTATTAAATGGTATAAATATTCGTAAACTTACATTTGACATCAATGATATACACATACACACAGTGAGAGAACTCAATTTTGAATATATAAATAATTAAAGTTATAAAAAAAAAGAATATATAAATAATTAAAATTATTTTACGTAAATTCAATCTTAATAATTTATTTATATTATTATATGGTCAAAATTTAGTCGAGTAGTTCATATATCTAGTTGGAACAAATGCCTAGGTCGAACGATTGACATGTGATGGGATAACTCCATCTGCTCACCCGTCTTTTGGTTTGTGGTTCTACCTGTCAGTTATCATCTGTGTGGATTGTGGAATATCATCTACTTATTATTATTATTATTATTATTATTATTATTATTATTATTATTATTATTATTCTATAGATTTAGCATATATATTTATTTAGAGAATTTTCCACCCAATATTTTGGACTTTTCTTTTGATGAATAAACAATAAAAAGCCAAATCAGGGTTCGTAATTCTAGTGACCAAGCGGAGTAACAAGAAGTTTTGTTGCAGAAAATTTCCTTCAAAGATATGAATATTCCTAACTATTTTTATGTAACAGATCAGCATCATCTGTAGTTACAGCATGAGATGATCTTTATATATATATGTTTTCTAACACAATAAATTTATTTTTAGAAGCTTCCGTTTAAAAAATTGAACGGTTTATTATGACTCTATATATATTTTCTAGTTTGATAAAATTTATTTTAAAATTGCATAGAATTCACATGCATCCATAATTTAACCCATGATACATCAAGTACCCACCACATGACAAGAAATTCTAGAGAAATGCTAAAAAGACTAACAAGTGATCATGTGGGTCAGGACTCAGAATAATGCAATAAACATTTTGCCTATAACTTCCATATGCTTCAGTCCACCTAGTAAACTTCAGGTTTGGCTTTATTTTACTTAATCATATACATATGAAGCATCTACATTAACTTTTGCATCTTCATTTTTGGGATAACCCAAATAGAGCTGGCTCTGTTGAGCGGGACCCATTTGACTAGAAAACTTCTATCCCCGTTAATCAGACAAATTGAAACCCCTTGATCAAAAAGATTTTCTTTGTGGGTCCTTTGCCTAGAGGAAGAATCAAATAAAAGGTTTCTATTTAGTTTTTCTTTTGTCAAAACGTCTTTTCTTTTTCTTTTCCTTTTTTTTTAAAAGAAAATCATTGGTAGCATAAGAATGTAATCTATTTACAATTACAATTACAATTAGTGATGTGAATGAATTTGAGCCTGGTTATAAAATAAAGTTGAAGAGAAACTCTTGAATATGAGAAAATGAGCTCATATTATATAGTGTGGTATTTAATTTAGATTCTAGATGATACCGAATGATAACCACTCGACAAGTTATGTGCAAAATTCAATGTTTGAAATTAAGATAGACCAAATTTCCAACTACCTAACAAAAATCCCAAATGGGAAAAGAAAATAATAGGAATATAAGAAATAACAAAAATGACCCCAAAATCAAGCCAATTAAAGTATTTTATGTTTAATATTGAATTATGCTACATCTATATTCTTATTCTTGAATTACATGCTTTTTCCATTGAATTATGCTACATCTATATTCTTATTCTTGAATTACACCCCCCCCCCAATCCGCTAGGAGTAGTTTCGGCGTGCTCCCACAAAGCCGTCACGAGATGTGGCCTCTTTGTCGTTCTCCTCCTTGTGCGGTCACGGTGGCCGCCTCCCTTCCCGTCGTTGTGTGTGGCCTCCCTTGGCAGTGTGAAGCTTCCTTTCTTAGCCGCGCAGAGCTCCTCCCGTGGTTGCTTCTCCTTTATGGTCTCTGTTCATCGGGGGAGAGGGAGGAGAAGGAAAGGGGGGGTTAAGGTGATAATTAAGATTTAAGAGGGGTCAAAATATAAATTTAAAAAATACTTTTCAAATTTAAAATATGGTCTGATAGACTAAAAGTTACACATTTTAAAAAATGAGACTTTTTTTTTTGGGTCCTAGAAAAATGAAGGACTAAAATGACGCATTTTGTTTTTGATTGACTAAAAACAAAAATTGTTAAAAAATGAGGAACAAAAACATATTTAACCCTGAAATTTATTAAACTAGAACGTGACCCGCGCGATGCCCGGGTGTTTTTTATGTATTTTTTAAATAAGTATTATCTTAATTTTAAGATTTTTAGTATCATATTTTGACCATAATTAGTTTATTTAATTTATAAAAGTGATGTTTTATATATAGTAGGTTGAATTTTAGACGTATATCTAAATTTTGCAAGACTTGTACATAAAATTTATTTTATTTAACGGTATATGATAGGTGAGCTATTAGATTATTGCCTTGAAGTGAATACCTTTGTAAAATAGTAATATAATTAGCAGTTTAGTATCCAATATTGGAAGTTACATCAATCAATAGGAAAAATAGGTATCAAATTGAGGACAAACAAATTGATCACTTATTAATTTGTATCATTTGTTTACATATACTCTCATGAATAAATATTTTATAGGATACTACATTAACATCTAAATCCCTATGAAAATAAATTATACTTTATTATAATTTTAGTACTTTTTTGAAACCACTATTAAAACAATTTTAATACAAATATGTTTATATACATTTCTTACAAATTTAAAAATCATGCACCTTGTGTAATGCACGGGTTAGGTTACAGCTTGCTTTAAAATCCAAAAGATGAACAATATAAAGAAATTATCCCATTTTTTGAACAAATTTTCAACTAAAAAAATCATTTTAAAACAAATTACATGCAACTTAAGCAAATATTCTTATTTCTCATTCATTATTCTCTTCCCAAACAATTGACCAATAGATAGAATATGTTAAAATTTCAAGAGAATAATGTAGAAGAAAGATTAACCCTTGCTTTTGTGACCAATTTAAACAAACTCATTATTAATTTCTCATTTTTGAACTTACTTTCATTGTTTATCAATATATTAATAGTTCTCCAAGCATATATTGACCATAGATGAAAAAAGGTATAAGACAGTAAATGTAAAATAAGGTGATCCAATATAATTCAATAGTAACTTACCATAATTTTAATCATAAATTTTACATGAGTCTTATTATAACATGTCTCTCTCCTATGTTATAGCTAGTCTGTCCACTTATTCCCACAATCTATAAAGAATAGACAAATTCAGCTAATCACTATAAAATTGCTTGAACTCCAAATACATAATAATTTTAGAAGCAAACAATTAAAAATAAAATTATTTTACCTGATTGAAAAAACTGTATACACCACAGATTTTGTAGGTATCGTGCGAATAAACCTAATAGAAAAAACAATTATAGAGCAAACCAAGAAAATAGAAAAAAACCAACCTTAAAAATATGTTGGTGACCCTGAAAAAAAACAAATGTTGGACTGATTGAATAAAATTTAAATAAAAATAATTTAAAAAAGGCCATAATAATTTTTTACTTGAATTAAGAAATTGTATCATTTTACAAATGACATGTGAGCAACGTAACAAAAAAAGGTGTTGTGTGAACAACCAAATAGAAAAAATAATTAGAAAGCAAACAGAGAAACAAAAAAGAAAAAAGAGAAAACCATCCTTAAAAATATGTTGGTGACTCTGAAATATAGAAACGTTGGACTGGTTGAATAAAATTTATATACAAATAATTTAAAAAAAATCATAATAATTTGTTCCTGAATGTAGAAACTGTATCATTTTACAGGTGTTGTATGAGCTATATATCCGAAAAAATAATAATAAAAGATCAAATCCATAAGCTCTCCAAATAAAAAAGAACAAATCATCACATCATATAGATAAAAAGACAATAACTCATTTCTAAAATCAATAAGCAGTAAACCATTTTTGCATAGGTTTGAAAATAAAAATTCACCCCTAGATGAATCTCTTTCCCGGATGCATGCCCATTAATAATTGGTTTTTTCCTGAAAGATAATACAAAATAAATAAATTAGTAATCCAACTATCCTCATAAGGTGTTTGTAAATCTGATACCTCTTGATAGTTTATTAACCAAGAAGCTAATACAGAATATATACAAAATAGATGACATCAATTTCAGCATAAAAGACCGAGTACATAATCTAATCGAAGATCACAGAACCATGACATAAAATTTGTTGGGGAAAACAAAACCACCAATTCTTGGAGACACCTCACATTGGGTGAGCAAGATTGCTCCTCTCGCTGTCTTTTTTTTTGTCCTTCTTTTCCCACTCTTTCTCTTTAAGTGCTCCTTTCCTTTCTCCGGTTTTTGCTTTTACTATCATGGGTCACCCCCCTTTGATTCCACCTGATTCTGATGAGAATTGACTTTAGGAATTGAAGAGAATATTTATACCAATCTTGTTCTGACTGTTGAACATCACTACACCCGTCCCCCTATATGTATCACCTTTCACACAAAAATGAATGCTTACACATTTAAGATTTGATTCAAATGGACGTTTTAACTTTAAAATTATAATAACAGAACTATTAGAAAAATAGGAAGTAGAGCTATTAGTATATATCTTTTTTATAATCCAATAATATGACTACTTTTTTTTAATCCCAGCAATATATGAGATTTGATGGTAAAAAACAACATGGTCTTTCTTTGTTCCCATGTGTTACAATTGTTGCCATAGTGTATTATTAATGTTATGTTATTTATTATTATTATTATTATTATTATAGATAAAACCAATAAAAAGCTAGAATACTATGGTAATTTACTTCTTTGCCCCTGACTTAGATAAAAATATCCAAATTATCCCAGCGACCACTCTTTTATATAGATAGATAGATAGATAAATAGATAGATAGATAATTGTTATATTATTATTTAGTTAGAGCAATAAATACAATAGCACAAATAAATTAAAAAAATTTAAAAATAAAATGTCAAAATTGCCCCCACAACTTTCTTTTATATTCCTTTACCAAATTAACCATATTCTACTTAAAATATGACAATAATACCCCAACAACCTTCTTTTTTATATATATAGATACATCCAAAAGTATAACTTGCTAAAAAAATAAATAGGTGTAAATTAACAAATCTCAATACCAAGAATTAATTAGGACGATAAAGAAAATGTTAAATAATGCAACTACCTCATTAAATGAAGGAGAAAAGATACAATCCATTTTTTCCTACTCTTCCATTTTTTTTTTCTTTTTTTTTTAATTTCCACTTAAACGCCCAGACAGTACAATTTTATTTAACATTAATGTTACTCACACCCATGATACATCCACCACACACCCCATTCTCTTGTTTTATTCATTGGGGTGGGGTGTTTTATTTAACCTTAAAATCAGGATTAAGCACGGGATGAAAGAAAAGAACAAAACCGCTGGGGGGAACAAGTTTTTGTTTTGTTCTAATTTTACGGTCACTTGTCCTTATCAATCTTGTTCCTCTGGCTGGTTTTAACTGTAAATATTCCATTGAGCAAGTACTGGTGTGGTGAGTGGTGACATATTAAATATATATATGTATATATATTAATAGCTACTCAAAAAATTGTGAATTTGTCAATATTTTTGGCCTCTAGTAATTGGTGGCTGCTGTTTCTCACGGAAAGTTTCATATGGTGATAAGATGATAAAGCCAGTTGTGTGGAAAAATACCCACTGAATAATAATAACAATAATATTTATGCATATAAACGACGTTTCCTAACATGGGTTTTTCCTTAGTTGGTTAGTTGTGCATGTCTTTCTCTTTTCTAACTTCTGTGTCGGGTAGATTCTGATTTCTGAGTCACTCTGGTTTGTACTCTAAATGGTTTGAGCAATTGGTTATGGAGGTTTTGGGAAAATGGGTGGGGGAGGAGGGTGGTTCTGGAAATGGGTTGTTGCATATTTGAAGGAATGCAAAATTATTAGGACATTTCTATTGTCAAAAGCTTCATGATAGTTAGGTTAGGACTCATAGTTGCTGCTTCAATCGCAGCTTATACAGTTAAGCAGCTTAATGTCAAAGGCTCAAATTCAGGTACTTGTGTCTGTGACTGTGTGTGTGTATTCACTAGTCCCTTTTTTTGGCAACTTTTTATTATTTATCTCTTTCATTTGGCAAGATGCAAATTACAAAAGATGATTCTACATGATTCATATAAAACTTTATTCTTATTTTGGCTCAGAACATGGTGAAGCAAGGTCTAAAAAGCATCAAGATGAGGCCACAGAACAAGAGCAGGTCACAAGAATTACTGATGATATCAGAGAGGATGTGAGTTCATGAATCTGAATTTTATCAAGTTTTAATCTTTTTTCATTGCTATGAGGATATTTTTGGCAAGTTTTTATGTCTGTCATCTTAATATCAATTGGTTAAATGAAAGTTGTTTGTTGTTTTGCAGAGGGAGGAGGAAGAGGAGAAAGAGGAGGTTAAGTTAATTAGCAGCATAATCAACCGAGCTAACGATTTCGAAGATGACATCCTACCGGAATTTGAAGACCTTCTATCTGGAGAGATTGAGTTTCCACTACCAAGTGATGAGAAGGCTGAGAAGGACAAAGTTTATGAGATTGAGATGGCAAACAATGCAAGCGAGCTCGAACGGTTGCGGCAGCTGGTGAAGGAGTTGGAGGAAAGGGAAGTGAAACTTGAAGGAGAGTTGCTTGAATACTATGGTTTGAAGGAGCAGGAATCAGACATTGTGGAGTTGCAAAGGCAGCTGAAGATTAAGACGGTCGAAATCGACATGCTCAATATTACCATTAATTCCTTGCAGGCTGAGAGGAAGAAGCTTCAAGAAGAGCTCACACATGGGGGTTCAGCAAGGAAAGAACTTGAGGTGGCCAGAAACAAGATCAAGGAGCTACAGAGGCAAATACAGCTTGAGGCTAACCAAACAAAAGGCCAGTTGTTGTTGCTTAAACAACAAGTTTCTGGTCTACAGGTGAAGGAGGAAGAGGCTGCCAGAAAAGATGCTGCGATTGAAAAGAAATTGAAAGCTGTGAATGACTTAGAGGTTGAAGTTGTGGAGCTTAAGAGAAAGAATAAAGAACTTCAACACGAGAAGCGAGAGTTAACCGTTAAACTCAACGCTGCTGAATCTAGAGTAGCAGATCTCTCCAATATGACAGAGGTCAGAGTCCTCTAGTAGACTTCTTTTCCTTCATCATTGATTTGAGCACATACATGAAACCTATTTTTAAGAGTTTCTCACATGTTAAACAGCATAAACTTTTGAAGTCTTGAATCACTTGGAAATATAAATCTTTAAATCAATGATTTAGCATTACTTTTTGGTAGACAATCAACTGAATGTTTAACAAATCAGTAACCAAGAAATGATAGTTGAAAGCACTGAAAAACCAACACAGTGTTTATCTAATATGAATTATATTGAGTCTGAAGTGTCTTTAGCTTTTCTACTTATTGCTTGTATCTTCTTTCTGCAATGCTTTGGGACTATGTTGATCAATGTGTATGTTTATTGTTTAATGAGCTTATAAATAACAATTCAGAAACTTTCTTATGTAATGCTATTTAAATTAGTTAGAATCCTGTATGATAAAATGCTATGAAGGTTGTATACTTCTTTCATGATAGTGATGAATTATTAATGTTTAGATGTGCATTTGTACATGCGATGCGTGTGATTTACTTTTAATTAAGAAGCTATGTCTTGAACTGCAGAGTGAAATGGTTGCCAAGGCAAAAGAGGAGGTGGGTAACCTGAGACATGCAAATGAAGACCTGCTAAAGCAAGTGGAAGGGCTTCAGATGAATAGGTTCAGTGAAGTTGAAGAGCTTGTATACCTTCGTTGGGTCAACGCATGCTTGAGGTACGAGCTAAAGAATTACCAGGCACCCTCGGGAAAACTATCAGCCCGCGATCTCAGCAAGAATCTGAGCCCGAAATCGCAAGAGAAGGCAAAGCAGCTGATGTTAGAGTATGCTGGATCGGAACGGGGGCAAGGGGACACAGATCTTGATAGCAACTTCTCCCACCCTTCTTCACCAGGAAGTGAAGATTTTGACAATGCTTCCATTGATAGCTCTACTAGCAAATACAGTAGCCTTAGCAAGAAAACTAGCCTAATCCAAAAATTTAAGAAATGGGGTAAAAGTAAAGATGATTCTAGTGCTCTTTCATCACCAGCCAGATCTTTTTCAGGAGGTTCTCCAAGAAGGATGAGTATGAGTATTAAACCAAGGGGTCCACTGGAATCCTTGATGCTAAGGAATGTTGGTGATAGTGTAGCTATCACCTCCTTTGGGCAGAGGGATCAAGAACTTAATTACTCTCCTGAAACTCCAACTACTGGTGACCTAAGAAGAGTTCCATCCAGTGACTCCCTAAATTCTGTTGCAGCTTCATTCCATTTGATGTCCAAGTCAGTTGATGGTTCTGTGGATGAAAAGTATCCTGCATACAAAGATCGCCATAAGTTGGCCTTGGCAAGGGAGCAAGATCTCAAAGAAAAGGCTGAGAAAGCAAGAGTGAAGAAGTTTGGTGGTGACAATTCAAATTTAAATATGACCAAGGCTGAGAGAGATAGACCACCTATATCTTTGCCACCTAAACTAACTCAAATAAAGGAGAAGGCAATTGTTTCTGGTAGTCCAAATGATCAATCTGATGATGGGAAGAATGTTGATAATCAATCCATTAGCAAGATGAAGCTTGCCCACATTGAGAAAAGGCCTACTAGGGTGCCTAGGCCACCTCCTAAACCATCTAGTGGTGGTGCCATTGGCACAAATTCAAATACTTCCAATGGTGGAGTACCATCTGCTCCGTCCATTCCTCCTCCTCCACCTCGTCCTCCAGGTGCTCCACCACCACCGCCAGGTGGACCACCTCCCCCACCTCCTCCCCCAGGAAGCCTTTCAAGAGGGGGACCAGACGGCGACAAAGTTCACCGAGCTCCACAGCTAGTTGAGTTTTATCAAACATTGATGAAACGGGAGGCAAAGAAGGATACTTCATCATTATTAGTTTCTTCAACAAGCAATGCATCTGATGCCAGGAGTAACATGATTGGGGAAATTGAGAATAGATCAACATTCCTCTTAGCTGTATGTCCAAGTTCCCCATCTATTTTTGTTATTTATTTTCTCTCATTTTGGCACTTGAGTCATAGCACACCTTTGACAAATATCTCTCATCTATGAAACACATGTAGGTGAAAGCTGATGTAGAAACACAAGGTGATTTTGTCACGTCCTTGGCAACTGAAGTTCGAGCAGCCTCCTTCTCAGATATCGAAGACCTGGTCGCCTTCGTCAACTGGCTAGACGAGGAACTTTCTTTCCTGGTATGCCTTTAGGTGTCATTGCTCATCATTAGAGAAAAATCAATTAATTACTGTATAAGAAAAGTAGGTTTTTGGTTGAGATGTGTCATATCTCAAGTTGGGACACTTTTTTTTTACTTTTCATCAAAACTGTTTCATTTGTTGGATTGTTTTTATTATACCTGTATTTTTGCACGGGTCCATCAGCTATTATGCTTCTAAAACTATTTCATGTGTAGTGTAGATTTTATGAGAAAGCATGGAAGTCAGTACCTTTGTGCTCTCTTTCAAGTTTAAACCATTCCCATCCTGGGAAAACCTCTTCATATTCCTTTCCTTAGAAAATGCATTTAAAATATTTTATGACTTTCAATTTCATTTTCCTACATTTCCATCAAAATAGACAAAATATGATAATTCTCATTTTCCACATTTTGTAACTTCATGTCCCATGACATGACCACTGCATACTTTGTTATTCATCTCATTTTATTCTCTATGCAAGGTTGATGAACGAGCCGTCCTCAAGCACTTTGATTGGCCTGAAGGGAAAGCAGATGCACTAAGGGAGGCATCTTTTGAATACCAAGATCTGATGAAATTGGAGAAGCGAGTCTCCACCTTCACTGATGATCCCAACCTCTCATGTGATGCTGCCCTGAAGAAAATGTATTCATTGCTTGAAAAGTATGCATCTTTTCCTCCCATATATATATATATACCATGAATACTAGCTTAGGAACTCGATCACATTTATTTAAATCATTTTCTCATGAGTCTTACCTACTTTAACTCTAGATACAGAATTTTCAAGTCACAATGTTGAACATGACTTATACAAGTTTTGTTTTGAATCTTTTGTCTGTGTATACGTTTCTTACAGTTCTCTATAGCTTCATCATGGTAATTTTCCTTTAATCAACTCATCATGCCTTCATTTGTGTTCTGTTTTTTGTGTACAGAGTGGAGCAAAGCGTATATGCACTCTTGAGGACAAGAGATATGGCTATTTCACGGTACAAGGAATTTGGAATCCCAATAAACTGGCTATTAGATTCAGGAGTTGTAGGCAAGGTATGCTTCTAAATAGAACCAATTTGTGTTGTAAATCCATACAAGAGGTTGGTTCATCCAAGTTGTGGTTTCTTTCTTTAACCGTTCAGCATGCAATTTTAAATAGGCTTAATTGCATTTTTGGTCCCTCATGTTCCAATTGCGCCAAGTGGGTCCCCAAAGTATCCCAATTTTTACAGATCCCTCCATCACTATACTATTCAATTTTTAAAGCCAGAGCCTACGTGTCACGCTTATTCGGCACTGAGTCAAATCACATTGGCACTGATGACATGGCAAATTAAACAGCACGTGTGTTACAGACTTGCTTTAATTTTCTGGCAACATGTACCTAGTGGCCTAACTCAGTGTACCTAGTGGCCTAACTCAGGGCCAAATCAATCTCACATATGTCACGCTGCTATCAAAAGTTGGAAAACATAGTGACAGAGGGACTTTATTGTAATAATTGGAATACTTAGGACCCACTTTACACAATTGGAAAGTTTGAAGGACCAAAAATCACACAATCGCGATACTTAGGAGACCAAAAGTGAAATTAAGCCTTTTAAATATCATGATGAAGTTACCAGTATGCTTGCCCATGTGAGAGGGGAAAAAAGACAGATCCTTTTTGAAGGGATTTTCAATTTACAGTCACAAGTGCATGCATGCGTGCGTTAGAGTTGTTGTTATCAAAACCTTGCAGCATAATCATGTGGTCGTTTTTTGTTTGTGACCCTTCCCATTGCAGATCAAGCTTTCTTCTGTACAACTGGCAAAGAAGTACATGAAACGTGTTGCATCTGAGCTTGATGCTTTATCTGGGCCTGAGAAGGAACCAACTAGAGAGTTTTTGATTCTACAAGGCGTGCGTTTTGCTTTCCGTGTCCATCAGGTAATTTTTTAGGCCACTAGCTTTCTCGCTGATGACATTTATCATCATTCTTCTACGCCCCTTTGACTGTGGTCATAAACACTGAAGCAGAAAAATATTTTCTGTAATGGTCCTAACTCATTTTTTTATGGTTGAAAAATCTATTACATCTTCAAAGGCTTAAAAGACCTACCATTCATGGTACAAGAAGAAATTAATATACGATCTGGTCATTAAAAGATGCTCTATTTATGTGGTTTTGGTATATTAATTAGTCTCGGAAGAGAAAAATTTGTCACCAAGTTGGCAACTTGTTAAAAATTTGTAAAGCAGCCGAAGTAACATTTTTGGATTAAATATGTAGTTAGTCCATTGAAATAGAGCAAAATTTGCTTCTGATCTCCCTATTTTAAAATGTCATCCCCATTTTTTGAAATATATCATACGTAATCCCTCAAAATATCTTCAATAGGGACTATATTTAACTTATTTCAAAAAATAAATGACCAAAATTAAACATTTTAAAATTGAGGGACTAAAAATAAATTTTATGCTATTTAGAATGACTAAAAATATACTTAACCTAACTTTTTGTTTGACCAAAAAAAACATAACATTTTGTTATAGATAAAAAATTGTTTTTTTTTTGTATATTTACTTAGAAAGAAAACCCAGCTGTCTAGAGCTTGTTTGCTTTTCCAATGCCAACCCACCAAATGTCATCAACAAAGTGTTACTTACTCACAAAACTGAGCTTTGGAATGCATGCAAAGCCAACTCAGTGTGTATACAAACATGTTCTTAATATGTGGATGTTAATGAAAATGGAAAAAAAAAAAATAATTGAACACAGAATAATACCCTAACGGTGGTGTGGAACTCTTTTCAGTTTGCAGGAGGCTTTGACGCAGAGAGCATGAAGGCATTTGAAGACCTAAGGAACCGCATCCAAACCCCTGAAGTTGTTGAAGAAGATAATAAACCAGAAACGTAGTATACCCATTACAACATTTATTTTTTTCTCTTTTCTTATTCCTTTGTAATATGTTGCCCTTTCAGCTGTATATTTTCATTATTTTGCTTCAATTTGCATAACCTATACCCACTGGATGCTACAAAATAATAAAAGAATCAACGAATCATATTGTGACTGTAACTCTGAACTCCCAAGATCATCCCTGACGATTTGATTGTCTCCTTTAAGAAACAAGTGCAATAAATTCAACTGAACAACATTCAATCCTTTCTTCAATCGTTTAGCATGTTAGGAGTAACTCAATGAACTCTACATGAGATTATGTTGATCAGACAGTCGGAGGCCTATAATTATATATGTAAATTTCAAAGGGGAGAATGAAAAATGACACATTTCCTACACTCAAATAAACCAGAAGAGGCATTCTCCATATATATCTTATATGTATAGCTAGTAGTATTGGGCTATTCATGTTCCTTTGCATAGAGTTTGTTTGGTTAATATATTCTATAAGCAGTTATAATATGAGTTTTCTAACTAATTGCTTCTAATATAAGTTGAAATATGTTTATACACTTTAATTTTTCAAAAGATCTCTTTTTTAATTTTTTCATAAGCACTTATCTATTTAACGGTGACTATCAAACAGTTTTTCCTCTTTTCTATATATGAAAAAGGTGAAAATGCAAAACAAAGCTAACTTCTCCTTAAGTTAGAAGCTGAGTTTCTCAACTCAAACAGGACCATAATTACTGATGGAGGAAAATCATGCAAAAAATGTGGAGTAAGAAGAATTGCCTCTGCTGAAACATTAATAATCATCAGCAAGCATGGAACATCGCTCAGGTCAGTGACCAGGCATAAAAAGTGAAAAAAGGAAAAGAACAATAGTTTTATAGCAATGTAATAACAAGTCTTCTGTCCTGGAATTTGGCTCCGCCAACCTTTCCTTGAATTTCTGGAGGCAAAGGAATGACACGTCTTTGGTCTCCTGCTTCTACCAACAGCTCAGATCCTCCCCTATACTGCATTTATTTTAAATATATTAAAGAAAGTAAGAAAGAGAAGTAATCGAAACCTTGTTTATTCTCAATAGTTTGGCACATCAAACCTATATTCTACATACAAATATAGAAATCTAACATAAAACAAAAATTTGCACGACGAGAGAGGTGCAGAATTTTTTATAAAGAAGCACAATATAACTCCTATGACAAAGTGTCAAACACAAACAACTAATTCAACCATAGAATTCAGGCTAACCAGTTGAACCAAAAGAGGTAAAATCAAATAACAAATATAGAAATCTAACATAAAACAAAAATTTGCACGGAGAGAGGTGCAGAATTTTTCATAAAGAAGCACAATATAACTCCTATGACAAAGTGTCAAACACAAACAACTAATTCAACCATAGAATTCAGGCTAACCAGTTGAACCAAAAGAGGTAAAATCAAATAAAAAAAATCAAGCTATTTGATTCTTGAGATGTGAATAGTTCAATATATAATTCCATCATCTGTTTTTCAGGTTTCACAATTTATCTACCTGGAACTTCACCAATGAAAAACAAGACAGGTTCTCATCATCTACAATGTCATACTTTTTTTGTAAAAAATGTGTCCATAATGATGACTTGAGACCTTACTATATTTGATTTCTTTTATGATCTTATTTCTCTTAAATTCTTTCAAAAGGAGTTCCATTCTTGGAAAAAAAGGAAGTTATAAAATTTATGAGCAGAAGGATATTACATACTTGATATAGCTTGATCTCTGATTTGTCAAAACCTGGCATGAAGAGAGTAACCGATTTTCTTTTTACATCAAATTTAACTGATGATGTCATATTACTGGATTGACTTGATAGCGAAGTAAGAAGATGCCTGGCATCTTCATTTACGGTGTCCAGTAGAACTCTGCTCCAATCTATTGGGCTATTCGTTAACGAACTTGAAATGAAAGCAGAAGGCAACGGAGAAAAATCTTCCTTTGCTCTTTTGAATGATTCTAGATTTTGTTGCTGAGAGGTGATTCCAAAAGCGCCGGAAACTTGAGCACCGGCCTGAATTGTACACCCCCAATATCGTAATGCAGAATTGACAGAGATTGGATTGTTTGGATCCATCACAAGGAAGCAACCAAATCTCTGTGGGTTTGAGAAGGCAGAAGATCCTCTCTGGGCAACACATAACATAATCAATAAACAACTTTTATGGTTTTGTGCTGAAGTGTGATATTATTAAACACAATGTTTACTCTTTTACCTCCAGAAGTTGATCCAAAGTGTCCCATATTTCTGAACTCATTTTCCCATTGAAATAAGATCTGCTGCTACCTATTCTCATGGCCTCATCCACAAGTCTCAGGAGTGAAGGAGCAGCTAATCTCCCAAGGTCAGTTTTCTCAGCCAAAGTGCGGAGATATTTCAAGTACAATCTACAAAATCATGATATCAAACCGAAGATAATGATGAGGGTGTGCATGTGTGTGTGTGTGTGTGTGAGAGAGAGAGAGAGAGAGAGAGAGAGAGAATGGTAATTCCAAAACCTTGCTTTGCTGCTTCCACCGATAAATCGCAAGGTTTCCTCGCTGCTAATACCATCATATACTATTAGATCAAATTTATCTTCTTGTCTGCTTGAAGATTCCATCCCCAAAAAGCCTACAAGCCTCTCAAGTGCAAGCACCAAGAAGATTGAGTCCATTCCAGGCAGGATGCCAAGCTCTTCTCCAACAATCTATTATATGACAGAAAAGTGGAAGACAGAGTCACATTATACAAACTTGATCAGGGCAGCCCAGTGCACGATGCTCCCACCATATGAGGTCTGGGGAGGGTAGACATACGCAGCCTTACCCCTGCAAGTGAAGAGGCTGTTTCTAGATTCGAACTTGTGACCCTCAGGTAACAAGCCAACAACCTTACCGTTGCACTCCAAGGTTCGCCCTCGATCAAAGGAATATATGTCCATCATAAATATAGATAAAATATGATACACAAAACATATTACGTACCCACCCCTCCAAGTGTGCCTTGTGTCATATTAAGCTGGGCATCTGCCTGCTTCAGAAGTTTTAGAGGTTCAAGAAGCAGCTGCACTCATATAGAGCAGTACTCAAAGTCTGTACACACCGAAATTAAAAGTACACAAGGTGACATGTAGAGGGAGGAAATGGGAAAAGTGACACGCACCTTTGTTGTTTCCAACCTAACAGCTGAAAGGTTCTTGCTGCATACCACATGGGAAGTTCCGATCTTACAGTTGAGAAGAAATTCAGCGGTGGTGTCTTGGCCATGTAACACTAAACATGTGTTGAATCCAGTCATCGCATAATGCTGGAATATCAGGCACAAGAGGGGGGGGGGGGGGAGTAGAGATCAGTTACTTTTCAACTGTTCAACTTGGATGATTATGAATGTTATCAGCATATATTAATGGAAAAATAAAGAACCCGAAATTGTCATTAATGAAAAAGGAATATCTGAAGTTCTGTGGCTTCTGTGAAATAGGAAAGTGTGAGGAAGAGGAGGGGACAAGGTTATTTCAGAATTAGGTTCCTTAACCATCCAAGTAGATAATCAACTTCATAAATGACCTTATTCCTAGGTCCAAATGTAGCATAAAATAGAAGTATTATTTTCAAAAGATAAAGAGTTAATTAGACAGGCCGGTCACTGTAATGTCATAGTGTAGACTGATGTTTAGTCAATTTTAGAAGCTAAAAATTAAAATCCAAGCTTCAATAAAAGCAAAAATGGCACAGGAAGAACTCTTCCTTATCTCCACTTAGGCATCACCAGCATTGCCAATATTATATCTTGATCCATTTTCTTATAAAATACCAAGCTACGTTTACCATCCAAATTGGTATCCCTCGCGCTCTAGCATGATCAATTGATCCAAATTTCCGATATTTATTATATAGGGCGGCTCAGTGTACGAGGCTCCCATCATGTGGACTCTGATATTTATTATATATTAATATTAATATTAATTTAGAAGTTCCCAGTCCCAAGACTAATTCATCTTTTTCTCTGTTCTTTTTCTTTTCAGTTTTTGGGCACTGAATAAAAGTACATACAGTAGCAATCAATCAAACTGCAATCTTCAACCTCAAAGATGCCAACTTAGATAAATTAAGGTCAAAAGTTAAAATTAAGCTCCTTATCCCTTTGTCATCAAATTCTCAAATCAAAGTATCAAACAATGATTTTTTTAACATTAAATGGCCTACATTAAGAATAAGAATGTGTTGCTGGCCTACATTTAGATAAAAATTATCTACCTGACATTTTTTTGTTTCAAGAACTTAATGACAAGAATATAAGTTCTGTATATAAACTAAACGTTTTGATTGGGGGTAAGATAAGAAAATATTTCCATTATAACTGTTAGCTGCTTGGTAGACGAAAATTGGAGAATATCAGTTTCTTCACTTTTGCTTTGTAATAACCAAATTATCTTTGCATATCTTGAGATAATAATAAAAAATTAAGCAATGTATAATATAATAAGTTATAATTATTATAATAATAATAATTCGATACCTAAATTTTTCAATTGCATAGCCAAATCAAATTACATTACGCCCGAATTTTTTTAACACATATTCTTTTTCAAATATCACAATGTAGCGAGATGTGTAATTATAATTATTTTATGGTAAACCACCTTAATTCTCCCCCAATGGCACTCATATTCATACGGTTTGGATTATTTTGGCCGACTATGGGGTCTAATTGTCAGTTCAGAGGATAGTTACATTCTTGGGATCGAACTTTGTTCTCCCATTCCTACCCACGGGTTCAGCGTGTGTTTCCAACCGAACCACACCTATTAGGTATGTGTAATTGTAATTGAAGATGAAGAATGGTACCTGAGCAACGAAGATAGCGGCTGTAGTTTTGCCAGAGCCACCTTTGCCGACAAAAGTGAGTAGCTTTGTTGCGGCGCCATCCTCGGAAGAAGCCACCACTGCTAAAGGCGGTTGTGCTCGTAGAGTAGTAGTTGAACGAGAAACAGAAAGAAGCGGAAACGAGAAAGGTGAAACCGCACCCATCGATTATTACGGTTTTAATTAATAATCAACAGTTCCCAAAGGGACTGCGGTCGCTAAATTTGATGGAACTGCCCCCAAGTGCGATATATATATAATATATAGTAATATATAATATTATATTATATATTATAATTATAATAATTGTATAGGACTTGAAACGCACCAGTGGATTGACACGCACCGGTGGATCTTTGGGATCAGGAGTATTTTAATTCTAATTAGAAAAAAAAAATATGGTGAGTTCTAGCATGAGGGGCCAAAAATGCCCCTCACCAGTGAGGGCCCCAATAGTACCAGGTAAATTTGGTGCCGACTAGATAATATTAAAATTTGTTGGGCCATTTATGTAAAAACTCGTCTAATTGCAAAACAGTCCAATCCAAAACACCCTAACCTTTCTTCCCTTTCCCCAGCTCCAACCACCCCCTCCCCCATCCTTCTCTCTCGTCCTCCTCTTTGCCCAGCCCGCGTTTGAGGGTAGTGGTTGTTCTAATTCCAGATAGAGACACCCTCACCTTTTTTCGGGAACAAAAAATAGTGGTAAATTCGCATAGCCACAGGAAATGACAGGCGTGTTGAGAAAAGCTATGGCATTTTGAGAACGAACTCTGAAAAATTGGGAATCAAAAGCCATGAAAATCTGCCAACAAAACGCATTAAAAATGTGGTGAAAATATGGCATGATCCATTTTTATGGATCGGTAGTCATGAAGGTCAAAGTCAAGCATGGGGTAAAAGGTAAGTTGTCGTAACAGTGTGAATAAATTAATTCAATATTTGAATGCTTTTGTAGAATGCTCTAATCCTTTGGTTTTCATATAAACGAATGAGGGAAAGGTTATAAAAAAAACATGTTGGGTGCATTAACTGACACTGAATGGAGCAAGATCGATCTTCAAAACCTAGTAATTTGATTGTTGCAAACATAAACCCTAAGATGAGAAGTTCCGTCCCCCCAAAATTGAACAAGACAACAACTACTCCCAAAAAATACCACAGTATCACAAAAAATAAATCCAAATTTATATATGGTTTAATTATGTTTTTAGTCCTTTAAAAATTGTCAAATTTGAGTTTGGTCTTTTAAAAATAAGTCAACCTTTTTTAGTCATTTAAATATTTTTTTGTTTGATTTATGTCCTTTAAGTGAGTTGACTTGCTACGTGGCACATTATGACCCAGTCATCATTCCTACGTGGCACAAAACGCTGGCGTGACAATATTAACTTTTTAATTTAGAGTGAGTTTTGATTTTAGTCCCTCTAAAAAGTGAGTTTTGATTTTAGTCCCTCTGCCTTTCTACTTTCTCCTCCACCACCTTTCTCCTCCTCCTTCTCCAATGGCTTTCCCCTCCTCTCCCACCTTCCTCCTCCCCTGACTTCCCCCTTCTCCCCCACCTTTCCCCATACCCACTCCCTACTCCCTACTCCCTCACCTTCCCCCTCCCTCGCCCATGGCTTCCCCCCCCCCACCCTCGGTCTGACTCTCCCCACCACGCATAATTTTTCCAGCCAAAATCCAGTCACCGTTGCCTCCTTTCACCAAACCAAACTGATTAATCTTCTTCCCATCACCTTCTCTATTAAAGCCCTCGATCAATTTCTCATTCGAACCACCTCTATAAAACCCTAACCACCTTCTCCGATGGTTTTTGGCCATGAGAATAGCACAACATATTAGAGAGAGAGAAACTTAGTGCTCTCTTGTGCTGAAGACATCCATCACAAGTATAATCTCAGAATAATCAACCAATATCACAATCCCCCCTTATGCAATATAAGTTTATTTATTAACATAAAATAAAAAATTAGACCCAAAATTAATTCATTTGAAATTACACTTCAAACCTGCAGAGATAAAATGAGAACACAGATGAGGTGGGAATAGTGTCTTTTTGAGTTTCTGCGTAAGATTGCATAGCACAACAATTGCAAAAAAAGAGAAAAAGCGATAAAGAGAAACAATGTCTTCCCCAAGCACCCCTTCCTTATGTGTTCATAAGTTGAAGGATTTTGGTCGAGAAGGGGGATTTTGTGAGCTTGGAAGAAGAAAAATGGAAGGGGGTGGTGGAGGTGGGGGTGGTGGAGAAGGGGGTGGGGGTGGTGGAGGAGGCGTGGTGGTGGAGCAGGGGGGAGAAGGAGGTGGGGTGGTGGAGGAGGGGGTGGTGGTGGTGGAGGAGAAAGTGGAATGGTAGAGGGACTAAAATCAAAACTCACTTTTTAGAAGGACTAAAATCAAAATTCACTTTTTAGAGGGACCACATTCAAAAGTTAATATTGTCACGTCAGTGTTTCGTGCCACGTAGGAATGATAACTGGGTCATAATGTGCCACGTAGCAAGTCAACTCACTTAAAGGACCTAAATCAAATAAAAAAATATTTAAAGGACTAAAAAAGTTTGACTTATTTTTAAAGGACCAAACTCAAATTTGACAATTTTTAAAGGACTAAAAACATAATTAAACTTTTATATATTTATATAAATGATTTAAATGATTCTGGTTTTCATGTTGTTGTGGTTACAGGTATCACGTTTCCAAAATAATTATAAAATTGTAAAAATAGTTTATCTAAACACCAAAAAACACCACACCTCAGAAAGCAAGGCAGATTTGCGTTACAGTACAATTCCCAAACACCGCCACCGCCACCAACCATGAGAGTCTCATCGTGCCTGCGGCGGCGACGCCCCACGCCGATGACCACTGCATTTCCACTTTCGGCTACCACAACGCCGAGTCCCTCTTCCATTCCAAGTCCATTGACAAGTTGTGCTTTCCCTCTCCGGTGAGCCTGTAACAGAGGCATCGACTTTGAGCCTGTTTTGAAGTTTTGATTTTCTTTTCCCTAGTAACAACTTCCATACGGGTCTCCCCCCGAAGCCATCGCAGAACGCAGTCCCCACCGTCGCCAAACACGGCCTTTCTCTCCCTCCCTCGTGCGTGGCCGACCATGGCCACCATCCTCTCTTTCTCTCCTCCGCCATGGCCTCTCTCTCTCTCTCTCTCTCTCTCCCTCTCTCTTCATTTGTAATAATTGATAATGTTGGGCATATTTGGAGATTTTACTGTAAACCTTTTTTTCCAGGTAACTAACCGGAAATCTCATCCATCCATTTAAATATTAATATATCCAATGAATAGAACTGGTCCCTCTCTAGTGAGGGGCATTTTTGCCCCCTCATGCTAGAAGTTATTTTTGGTCTCTTAAGTTATTTTATTTTTTTAAGTTGATCTTTTATCTAAATTTTTAAACAACAAGGTTCTTAAGTTTCCAACGTTAAACATTGTATTTCCTCTCGTCAATTGTATTAACTGGATGTTTACTGTGATTTTTTTCCTAAAGTTGTTGTATACAAAATCTCTAGTCAACCCCTAAAAGTAGTTCATCCAAGACAGATAATAAATCCTACTCGAAATTTTTTTTAGATTCAATAGTATGAAATACAATTAGACCAATTTAAATCATAAAGGACTTTGCTGAAATGTATCATAACATGTGAGACCATTTTGAAACTAACTCAAAAGTTAAAGGATTAATTGAGTCACCTTTTGCTGGAAAGGGCCCATGGTGTTCAATGTTTGAAACTTAAGGGACCTTGTTGTTTAAAAATTTAGATAAGAGACCAATTTAAAAATAAAATAACTTAAGGGACCAAAAATTTAATTTTGCTAAAAATATATTACTATTATTATCTTTATCTTAAAATAAGTTACTTTTAAGATTTTCTATACAAATTGATAAAAATAACAAATAAATGAGTGAGAATGATAATCGTATCAAATTAACGTTATTACTTATATTATTTGTAAATCGATGCAACAAACTAAAAAAACATTATTTAAAAAAAATTAAGATATATAGAATAATTAATGATTCATTAAAAAAATAAAACAATATTTATTTCGGGATTTACATTTATTTTGTCATAGGATGCTGGCTCAGTTGGTGGAGTTTAGCTTTTGAAATATCAAACACCGAGTTCGAATCCCCACTTTCTCTATATAAAAAAAAGTGTCATTTATTTTGAGACAGAAATTATTCAACTTTTCATTCAGTATTATATATGCTAAATTGCATTTTTAGCATATAATTTTAGAGAAAAATATATTAACAATATTAATTGCAAAGTCTTTTAATTATAAAAATGAAGAAGAAATATTTAATCATCAATTAAATGAATCATTTAAAAGAAGATTTCATTTTAATTAATGAAAATGTCACTTATTATAACAATTTTTTCCAAGATATCCTCCGCGTGCAACTAGATAAACTAATCTCTCGAGGTACTGAGATTCATTTAAGTGAACAATTAAGTTCATTAGTTACAATTATTATATTAATTTAAATTTTATAATTTGTATTATATAGAAATCAAATTATATAAGTTATTTCGATATTCTTCTTTCATTTATATTACATTATTTTGTTTATAATTTCATATTTTCATCCAATAAATTATGGTATGCTACAAATGATTGATAGAGCTGGGGGTGCCGACCTGGTTGAGATGTCCAGCTTTATTGTAATGCATTAGCATTCTATTTTTCCTTTAAAAAAAATATTTTCATCTAATAAGTGATGTTGGATTCCCACCGCAACTAATCATAACAAAATTGTTATACACTCCTATAAGCAAGCAAGGAACTCGCCAATAAAGCTAAAATAACATAATAAAATTTTCGCAGAATTAAATAACAGCAACATCATCAACTAACTAGATAAAACATGCATATTGTTATGAATATTTTGTGGATGTCCATCTTCTGAAGAGATTGATACTGATACTGATCAGATTATGTTATATTATTTTCTCTATTAAGAGAGTAGATTATCTTACATTATTTCCCTTATTAAGAGAGCAAATTCTGTTTCACTATTTCCCTTATTAAGATAAGATTTCCTCTATATTTATATTAGGGTTAGCACTCCTGGTGGCTATATATATCAGCCCCATTATATATAAGAAGTGAATATAGAGCCACACAAGTATTGTAATTATGGAAAAAGAAATTACTTATCTTGTTGATACATATTGAAATTCATTTAGATGCAAATGGTATTGGCGACACTATTAAAGAAGAAAATAAAACATTTAATCAAGATAAGGCCAAAACTATTATATTTCTCCCTAGAAGTGGAAAAAATAGTGAAAAGAAGAAAGGGACAAAGCTATGATATTTCTCCCCAGAAGTGTAGGAATAGTGAAAAGAATTAATGAAAAAGAAGACAAGACCACAACTATAATATTTCTCTAGAGAAATAGTGAAAAGAAAAAGAAAAAGATGGACAGAATAGCAAGCATATTGTGTGGCAAAGATAAATAGTTGCGTACTTGTCATATGCCAAAGTGTAACATCCTAAAATTTCACTCTATAAGGTAGAGTATTAATTTTAGAATATTAGAATTATCCTTAAGATTTTTGGATAAAGCAAAATGGTTTAGAGCTAATGTAGAAGTCAAAACAATGTTTTACAGACATTTTGGCTGTTAGAATAAGTTGATAATGAATATGGAAAATTCATACAATATTTCCAAGAGGTATTTGAGCATATAAATAGTAACTTAGTGATATATGAATATTTTAGAAATTAAATTTAGATTTTTAGAGGAAGATATAAATGAAATTACAGTTTTGGTCCCTCTAAAGGAAACTACGTGATTTGTTAGTTAAGAAACAGATAAATACCGGAGATTAAAGAATGATCAAGTTAGAGACTACAAGATCTAAGTAGAAATATAAATAGCATAGAAATAATAAGTTTTGTTTGGTGTTATAATTTTAACGGTAAGATAGTTAGGTCTTAAGCAACATCTGTTTTCTATTTACCGTCTATTATCTGTTTTATATGAAATTTTGTAATCTAAGTGGTAAGTGATTTATTTTTGTCTTATAATTAATATTTTAATATTCCTATTAAATTATTTTATTGAAACAGACATTTTTCCTTTAACGTTTGGGTTTTTACAAACAAACCGTACTTACGGTAACTGACGGATAAAATTTTAAATAGAAAAAGTATATCAAACCAATCCAGAAAATTATCTTCCTTCACAAAAGTTGGTTCTTTTAATTTTTTTGATTTTTTAAAATTTTTCTGGGATTTTTGGAAAACTTTTGAAATTTACCAAAAAATACACTTAACTGGTACATCTAGCGTACATATCTTGTTTTACAGTGCAAATAATTTCGTGAAAAAAGGTCAAAACAATTTATATTTTATTTTTTTATTTTTTATAATTTTTAAAAAATTTCCAGACAATATTATTTTTCTATTGTTTTGACCGTTATTTGCGGTATATCAGCCGAATAGAGTCAAATAGAGACATAGTAGCTATGATATAGGAACTTAAAAACTTTGCGGGGTTCAAATGCAATTCTAAGAAACCAAGAATATCTAGAGACTTAATCATTGGCCGTGATAGTGTAGCAGCATGTACAATCACTATTTTACCTTTGGTTTTCACTTAAACTACCTAAACCTCAAGTTTTTAACCAAGCTATCCAATGGCTCTCCTCCCCCTTGTTTGGTCGACATCAACATGCATTTCGGAGCCCTAGATGTGCTTTTTCCATATGAGTCACAAGCCTTGTCATGAGCATGAACTAATTAGAAAAAGGGTGGATTAAACCTAATTAGTTAATTAGGCATTTTAAGAGTCATGGCTTACATCACATGATCTTTTTCCTTCCTACCTTGTCCCTCCTCATGGCTGCCCCCTCCCCTATAAATACCCCCTCATGCCTCATTCATTTCCTACACCAAAAGCCTTTGTACTGACAAAGCAAAAATTCTCTCTTTTCTCCTTTATAGTTCTTATGCTTTCTTGCTTGGTGTTCTTGGTTCTTCAAGTCTTGTTCTTCCAAGTTCTTGTGGCAAAGGTAAGGGGAACCTCTTGCAAATTAATTTGAGAAGCATGAGTTTGATTCTTGATTGTGATTGACTTGTGTGATTTATGTGTTATAGCCTTTATTTATTTATTTATGCTTTATAATTGTTTTATGACTTTAATTTAATTGTTTTGTGCTATTTATTAATTATAGTGTTATAATGCCCAAATTTCTTTAAAATTTCATGGAAGTAAGGTGGTAATGGTAAAATTAATTTTGAGCTTTTGTAAACATTCCGTTATAATGGCAAAATTTATATTCATCGTAAATATGATCTTATCGTAAAGAAAATGCAATTTATTCTTTTGTGAAAACCTTGATATTGTCTATCATTGATATACAAAGTAATGGTTAAGATAAATGGTTTATCAGTATGGGTCTGTCTAGGAAAGACAAAGATCATTGAAGGGGCCTTAGTCCATCTCTCTTTCCTGGAAACTATACTGATATGCTGTTTGAGGAAATCATAACTTAGGGACCCAGTATATACGTGACTAAGATAAGTTGGGAAAGAAGTGATTTCTTAATAAACGTATATATAAATAGACTGGATTGGATAAAAGAGCACAACAATAAAGGATTCTCGGTGAATTCTACTGTTATAGCATCTATCGGAAATTTAGTATAATGGTAAAGAATTCTCGGTGAATTCTACTGTTATATTATCTGTGGGAAATCTCGAGTTGGTGTCCAATCTGTATATATATAATTAACTCAGTTTAATTTTCAATGTCTCTGGCAGTAAAAATTAGTGAGGTGGGCTTCCAATGAGCCTCTTTCCTGGAAGATAACTGGTGCTTAAGTATTTCAGAAGAAAAACAGTTTGATTTCGTTCACTTAGTTTATATCGAATCATTTTAAAATTGGGCATTGATCACAGAAGACGGCTTTGCCGCCATGTGATCCTTTCATCTTCAAAATTTACTAAGCCGATAATAAATCAACTTTATTTCGTTCACTCAGTTCTATATCAAGTTTTCAAAGAAAGTTGGACACTGATTACTGCAGTCGGCTCAACCGCCGTGTGATTATTCCTTTACGAAAATCTCTCTAACATCTGAGAACATACACTTACTGATTAAAAAGTGGACATGCGTTTAAATTACTGTTGATCTCTTCTCTCTTGATCAATCCTAGGTGGCTCTACCCCGTTTTGGTCTGCTTGAAATAAATTAATAATCTTTAGTTTATATATCGAATCACTCTGTTAGGCTGCTCACCTCAGTTCGGCTCTGCCGCAGTGTGATCAGTCATAAATTGAATTATTGAAGCCGGGCAAATAAACTTAAAACCCTTAACGATCAATAAAATGAGTAAAAGAGGGCAAGAATTATTTAATTCTACAGTGAAAGGGTTTTTGATATAAAGGATATGGTTTTAAACAGTTATTTGTTCATACAAAAGTATTTTTATCATAAAGTGATGAATTATTTCATATAAAGTGTTTTGATGAGAATTAAAGATTTTCAAGAGAAGCAACAGTAAAACAAAGGAAGTTTTACAAAGGAATGCTAAAGAGATTTTGTGTGTGCAAATTTAGACGGACATTTGCATTAAAGACGATGAGCATACAACCTACAAGACGGGGCGGGCTGAAAATAGGTTCTGTTGGACTACAATTGTCTACTGGCATTATTCAGGTTTCGAAAGTCTCAATGGCCTTGTCGGTGACAACCCTCGAGCCGAGACGAGTCGTATACCCGGCTTGGATAAATTTGACTAGCAGATCTATTTCGGATTTGGTATTCATTTTTAAATGCAGTATTTTCGAATGATTCTTAGGGGTCTACCTGAGATTTCCTGATTATTCTGTTAAGTTTACCGCAGTCGGTCGCTCAAAGGATGTTAAGGTTGGAAAGTCTCCTAGGAGTATTACATCGGTGTGTTTTGAGAGATTTTGAAGTGAAATGCATAAATATACCTTGACTTGGTGATATTATTGAGAGTGCATTGCTTTTGTAGGTTTACAAGACACAAGGTAAGACATGTTTGGATGAGATCTATTTATATGTCTTGTTTGAATTGTACTCTTCTATATGTGTTTGATATGACTTGATGTTCTGGTATCTTTATGTCCTTGAGGTATAAATAGAGTTTCACCCTTGCCTACTTTTATGTTGTCTTGATGCATGACTGAGTAGATAATTTACCCATGAAGTGGGCTAGCTATTAGAAGAAGGATCTGAAGGAGGATACTGTATAGATTGATAGAGATTCCGAGAAGTATCTGTATTTACTATTTTAGATTGGGTAGAGGTCTAAAGACTTGACCGGCTCAGGTGTTCGCTGTATAAACCATTTTAGTGTTTTTGAATACCAGATTCTCTATTGTAAACTCTGATGATTACATATATGAGATGAGAAATTTTTGAGTACGAAGTTATGTTTTACTCTTCACGCCTAAATATTTATAAAGAGAAAATCTTACAGGAATTTATTCCCCGTCCTTCTCATCTTTTAGAAAAGTGAAAAATTTTACCCGCATTTAAGGAAAAGGATTATCAACTTCCATCAAATTATTTTCTTAGTCATTGTGAAACTTTTGGTTACTATGGTGTAATATCCTTTTTTGAAAAAGGGTGTTACACAAAGCATCTTGTGAATCTTTGATAAGATACAAATAAAGAGAAAAGGATAGAAATACATTTTACTTATGAAGATGATGACTATGATTATAGTCCTATGGATTTTACTTGCTTATTTCTTTACTAATCCATATATGAAAATTGATCTCTTTATTGAAGGTAAGAGTATCAAGAAATAAATTACTTATATTTTAATGTTATTAAATCTCAATTTTAGTGTGTTTTTATGTCTTAATTGAACTTTATGTTTATTTCTTTTATTTTTATTTGTAGAAGAAAGAGTTTTGCACTAACATCAATAATGAGATTAATTGAATGCTCTAGAAGAGCTAATATATTGTTAGTAATGAACGACAAAGATAATTGAAGGCTTTGGAAGAACTAATGTGTAACATCCGTTTTTTTGCATTTACCGTCTTTACTCTGTTTTAAATAAGATTTTGAGATATAAGTGACTAGTAAATTATCTTCATCTTAAAAATAGGTTTTTAATATATATTCATTCTCCCTTTTGAAACGGGCAGTTTTCGTTTGACGTTAGGATGCATATTAAACTTACGGATGAGGTTTTAATAGCATGTATATGCCAAAACTAATCCAGAAAATTATCTTCCTTCACAAAAGTTGTTTTTTTTAATATTTGTAATTTTTTGGCATTTTTCTAGAATTTTTGGAAAACTTTTAAAATTTACCAAAAACTACGCTAAACGGAAGCGAATAGCGTAAAGACCTTGTTTCACAGTGTAAAAATTTTGTGAGACAAGTACATAACAATTTAGATTTTATTTTTAATTATTTATTTTTGTAAATTTTGAAAATACAATTTTCTGCTTTCTTTGCGGAATTATACCTGAGAAACGGCGAAAACAAAAAAGATTTCACTATCAATAAATTTCAAAAATAATTCCCTGAAGTTATTTTAAATCTATCAAGGCATTTTCAGGCAATCTCATTGGTTCCCACAATTTAAATTAATTTTGCAAATTTTTGATTTATGAAAAGACTATTTTGCCCTTGATTTTTACTTTTTTTTCACATAAACCTTAGGGGCAAAATGGTAACTTCACTACCACTTATTTTCCGCCCTAGCTTGGCCACCCCACTATTCATCTTTGGTGATCCTTGTGAACTTCGTGATCCTTGTGAAATACTTTGAACCAATCACGAAATTACTTGATTTTGTTATTTTTTCTAATTAGGGTTTATGACATCTTTTGCATGATGTAAGCAAACAAATTCTTCCCTCCTTGTCCTCAATTGTACGCCCCCTCCCCCTATAAATACCCCCTCCATGCTTCATATTTTCTTGCACCAAGTCTGTGTGTTGACAAAGCAGATTCTCTTCTCCCTCTTTATAGTTTTTCTAGTTCTTTAGGGTTTCTTGCTTAGCTCTGTTGGTAATAGGATGAAACACAAGAAGGGGGGTTGAATTGTGTTTCTAAACTTTTAAAACTTTTCGCAAACGTTGGACGCTAATTATGAAAAGGTTGGACACCCAACGTATTTAAGTTATTGGACGCACAGTTACGTTGGACACAAAAACATCCACTTAGTTTAAAACAAGTTTTTGGTGCGATTAAAATGTTTGAGTAACTTGTTAAAAATAGTTTCAATTCAATCCCCTCAGTTAGTATATAAACTGTAAATAAAAGAGTTAAGGGAAAGAGAGATTGAACAAGTATTTATCTTGGTTCACCCTTTTTTAAGAGCTACGTCTAGTCCCCTCAAACTAGAGAGATTTCACTATTAGTCCAGATAGAATTACAAGTATTCTTAGACAGCCTCTTCAGGCCTTACAACATGTATTATTTGCACACCTAGCCTCTGCAGGCTCAACTCAAGTATTCTTTCATAAACAAGCCTCTCTAGGCTCAAACAAGTATTCTTTGCTAAGCAAGCCTTTCCAGGCTCAAACCCAAGTATTCTTTTACAGACAAGCCTCTACAGGCTCAAACAAGTATTCTTTGCTAAGCAAGCCTCTCTAGGCCCAAACAACTCAAAAGAGTGTTTTTGATGAAAGTGTTATCAACTCACACAAGTGAGAATATGGACTCTAAAGCACTTCGAGAGTTAAGCAAACTCTCTTTTACAAGAAGAAAGAAATAATACAAGACTTTCTAAGATTTACAGAGTATGACAATATTTGCACAGCATTTTTTCTCTTTCTTTTTGCTTGGTTCAGTCTCTTGTATTCTTCTTCTTGTTCCCGGTATTTATAGGCTTTGATGAAGCTTCAGGCTTGTTCTTCGAATAGCTCAGCTTCAGCCTTCATAAATGTTACCGTTCTCTAATAGCATTAAATGCTATTTTCCCGTTGCTCTGAGGAGTTCTACTTCAGCGCATTTGTCTGCGTTTCTTTCTCCTAAGTCAGAAGCAACCTGTACTCATAGTCTCAATTATACAAAGGTTAATAGCAATATTCTATTGAGACAAAAAGAATACACTGTGTAAACAAAAAGTTGTGTTCAGAGAGATACACAAATGATCAGAGTACGTTCTCTCTTTAAGTAAACTTTCCACAGTGCTTTATGCTTTTCATTTAATGCATGTTCAAAAACGTTGACGATGTTTCATAGAAAAAGCATTGTGTGCAGCTATTTATTTCAAATCATTTGCTCATTAAATATGTCTCATATTAAATGCAAGAGCAATAAATAGCTTGTTATAGAATCTGCGTTTTGGACGCAGCATTTAGAACATATTGGACTTTCAGTTCTTTTAGCAAATGGACGCATACCTTTGCTTACCATTTACACGTGAAGCATATTCGTTCATATGGACACATACTCATTGCTTACCATATGGACTTATAACTTGGCTCTTTTCAGACGTATAGCTTTATGATGATTATCGAACTTTTATTGTTCTGCTTCTTTGGACGCAAGGCATTATTGGACGCATTGCTTCCACAGTCCATTGAACAATACTTACCCGAGGTCAAGTATCAGAGTCCATTGGAGGATCTACTCTTAGACTGTACATATGTTTGCCAAAGTCATACTGGACGATGGACTTATCTTTGTTGTACCTACAAGAGCTTGTCAGCAGACTTTGTAAAATCTTTAATAATCGTTGTTATCATCAAAACCTCTTAGGGAAGTTATGCATTAAAAAATGCATTTAAACAATTTGGTTCCAACAATCTCCCTCTTTTTGATGATGATAAGTATTATTAAGTTTTACAAGTAATAAAGTAGATAAACCAAATAATCAGTCAGCATATACTTTTAAAGAGAAATTTTCTTAGGGAAAGCTCCCCCTGAGATACACGTATCAGTTTTTCTTACTCTTCTCCCCCTGAGATAAACATCTCATGGTTTTGGATATTCAATATGCTTTAGAGTACCTAAAAATTTCTTTTTCTCATAAAGCAGATTAGTCCAATATAGAGTATAGCATAAACAGAGCATGCATAAGTAATAAGACTACTGCACTACAATTTAGACTCAATCTCATTTTATTAATGGCTTTGAACTTTTAAAACTTAATTCTTCCCAATTTCTCCCCCTTTTGTCATCAGGCAAAAAGGTTCACAGAACATCATAGTCCAAAATTTTTGAAAACAAAACAAAAGTTTTTGAAGAACAAAAATCCAGAAAATCCCTCAATCCTTCTTCTTGACAAAGTCTTGAACCAGAGCTATCAGACTATCCACTTTGGTCGATAGCTGTAGAAACTCTTCTCTGGATACAGGACCTTGGGAACCATTTCTTGCCTTAGGTGCTACAGCAGCAGCTTCTAGCACTGGAGTGTTGTCTTCTACAGCCTCAAGTTCTTGATTGCCTTGATTGATTTGAGAGAGTCGCTCAGCTCTCCTTTTGGACCTTTGTTCCCTTGAAGAAGTTTTAGGCAACTGACTCTGCTCTCATCTCAGTGACCTAGCAAAAGGCCTTCTTACTACTCCTGACTGAGATTGATGAGGATCACCAACCTTTTGAGGATAAGTGTCCATATTTATCTGAGATGTAGAAACTTCAAAAGGATCTACACTCATTGCAAATTCTTCAGCTTGAGACGGAGTGAGCATGTCCTCAGCATTCCTCTTTCTGTTCTCTTCATCCAAGAGGTTTAGGATATGCTTAACAACTTCTTTTCCTTTTCTCTTAATCCTCTTGGCTTCTCTTTCTCTCCTTTCAGCAGCCAGCTGATCTTCCTTGAACTTTCTGATCTCTTCTCTTGCTCTGGTGATTCTGGCTTCACGTTGTTCTTCCGTTTCTTCAACTAGAGAGTTTTGTTCACTCTCTTCTTTTTCTTCAGAAACCTCTTGAACAACATTAGAGTCATTTCTTTGAACATTCTCCACTGGTGTTAGTCTCATCCTCATGAAACTGAGTCTCTCTAGACTCGGTTGAAAGAGTCCTTGCAGAGTTAACAGCTGTTTAGTGATAGCATCTGGAATTTGGTTGTTCAGAACCTTTTGAAGAAGAACTCCAAAGGGAATAGCATTCTTTCTGCCCATGCTTGTTGAGTCTCTTTTGAAGCAAAAGAACAAGATGGATGGCAAGTTGATCCGGTTTAGAGACATAAGGTGTACCAGCAGAAATTCATGCAAATCTGAGACAAAGTCCCTTGATCCAACCTTGTGAATAACCGTCTTGTTTAATAGCAAGTGCAAGACATGAACTTTGTCATGCATTCTTGACACAATAATGGGGCCATTACATGCAGTTTTAAGCAAGAGTCTGCGTACTTCAGAGTCTCCACCAAACTCGATTTTCCAGTTAGGTCTGTAGAGCTCTCCTTCTTGTTCACAGGCGATGGCTCGAGCAATCGAGTCATATGACACATAGACCTCCCTGTTTAGCACCGTTCCCTTGATGCTGTTATCCAATGTTTCTCTTGAGTTCCACAACTCTCTGACCAAGGAGGGAAAAACCTTGGTGTTTTCATCGAAATATTTAGACCACCCAGCCGTAGTGACTTCATTTCTAACGTCGATGCCGAACTCAGAGGATATAGAGAAGTCGATAAAGGTTTTTACTTTTACTTCCATATGGTTGATTCTAGACATTGTCTTGTTTAAGGATTTAGAGAAGTTCTGAGATAGGATTTTGAAGAGCAAGCATGGCTTTGAAAGGTTTAACAAAAACTTTTGCAAGAGAGAGAGAAATAGAAGAGCAGAGAAGACGTGCAAGTAACAGTTTGAAAAGACTTGGAAACAGATAACATCTCTTTTTAATAGAGATAGTTTCAACTTTCAAGTAATCTTGAGAACCAACGTAATCATTAAATGGGAAAACGGCTACAGAGCAGGTGGACAGTTTGTGATAAAAATATATTATTATAAAATAGTTTAGACTCAACGCGGGAAGACTAAGAGATAAAAACCTTTAAGTCTCAATAAAAATTCTAAGTCTCAAATAGACTGACATGTCCTATTAGACGCTAGTCATATTGGACTCAGACTCAACTTGAGCATATTGGACGCTAAACATCATTTTTTTGTAAGGTGCATATTTAAATGCTTCCTTATAAAAATGAATCTATCTACAAAGAGGGGTTTTGTAAATATGTCTGCCCATTGATTTTCAGTGCTAACAAACTGAATATCAAATATTCCCTTCTGCACATAGTCTCTAATGAAATGATGTTTAATTTCTATGCTTAGCTCTTGAGTGTAAGATTGGGTTCTTAGATAAATTGATTGCAGTAGTATTATCACAAAGAACAGAAATCTTACTCTCGAAGATGTTGTAGTCCTCTAGTTGATGTTTAATCCATAAGAGCTGAGAACAACAACTTGCAATAGAGACATATTCAGCTTCAGCTGTAGATAGTGCAATTGTGCTCTATCTCATGCTCGTCCATGATACTAGATTGGACCCAATAAAATGGCATCCTCCGCTGGTGCTTTTTCTTTCAAGCCTGTCTCCAACATAATCAGCATCACAGAACCCTACTAATATGTATTCATCTGATTTCTTAAACAACAATCCAAGATTAGTAGTCTCCTTTAGATATCTAAAGATTCTCTTGACAGCAGTCAAGTGAGAATCTCTAGGATCTGATTGGAATCTTGCACATAAACAAACACTGAACATGATATCAGGTCTAGATGCAGAAAGATACAAGAGAGATCCAATCATACCTCTGTATACCTTTTGATCTACCTTTTTATCTTTATCACTCAGGTTCATTATGCAAGTTGGATGCATAGGAGTGTTCATGGGCTTGCAATCGTCCATATTAAACTTCTTCAGAAGCTCCTTTGTATATTTGGACTGATGCACATAAATCTCATCTTGAGTCTGTTTTACTTGAAGTCTAAGGAAGAATTTCAATTCTCCCATCATACTCATTTCGAACTCCTTCTGCATTAACTCAGAAAATTCTCCACACAGAGATTCATCAGTAGCACCAAAAATAATATCGTCCACATAAATTTGTACTATGATGAAATGTGTGTCTATGGATTTTCTAAAAGAGTAGTGTCAACTTTTCCTCTTGAAAAACCATTATCCATTAAAAAGGAATTTAGTTTTTCATACCAAGCTCGAAGAGCTTGCTTGAGACCATAAAGGGCTTTTTTTAGTTTAAAAACATAATTAGGAAAAGTTTGATCCTCAAAACCAGGAGGTTGTTCAACATAGACTTCTTCAGTTATTATACCATTCAGAAAAGCACTCTTTACATCCATTTGATAAAGCCTTATATCATGTTGGGCAGCAAATGAAAGTAAGATGCGAATGACTTCTATTCTAGCAACTGGAACAAAGGTCTCAGTAAAGTCAATACCTTCCTGTTGTGAGTAACCTTGAGCAACTAACCTTGCTTTGTTTCTCACCACTTTACCTTCCTCGTCCAGTTTGTTTCTGAATACCCATTTGGTTCCAATAATGGACTTATCTCCAGGTGGGGCTACCAGCGCCCAAAAGACTCCATTATGTTTGAATTGGTTCAGCTCCTCCTGCATTACTAAAATCCATCCTTCGTCCAATAGGGCTTCATCAACATTCTTGGGCTCCAATTCAGAAATGAATGCAACATCAGTTTGTTCTCTGAATGTGGACCCTGTTCTGACTCTATCATTTGCATTTCCAATAATTTGATCTTCAGGATGATAGGTGTTGAAGTGCCAGCTTCTTCTTCTCTCTGGATTAGATGCATCCTCAGTTTCTGCAACTGATCCATCTTCTTCATTCTTAGGTGATGTTCCTTCACCCTCTGCTTGTATTCTCATATCTGCAAGAGAATCACTTAGCTCTGACAATTGCTTGTCAGGCTTTTTGTCATTGAATTTAATATGAATTGACTCTTCAACAGTCAAGGTTCTTGAATTATAGACTCGGTAAGCCTTGGAAGTTTCAGAGTAACCAAGAAAAATTCCATGATCCACTTTAGAATCAAACTTGCCAAGTTGATCCTTAGTGTTAAGAATAAAACATTCACATCCAAAGGGATGGAAATAGGAAATGTTGGGTTTTCTTCCTTTCCACAATTCATATGGAGTCTTTTTCAATATAGGCCTTACATATATTCTGTTTTGTAGATAACAGGCAGTGTTTACTGCTTCAGCCCAAAACCTCTTAGAGGTTGAGTGATCATTAAGCATGGACCTGGCCATCTCTTGTAACGATCGATTCTTTCTCTCCACTACACCATTTTGTTGAGGTGTTCTTGGTGTAGAGAAATTGTGAAGGATTCCATTCTCTTCACAGAATCTCTGGAAGTTTGCATTCTCAAACTCACCTCCATGATCACTTCTAATAGAGTTGATACAAACTCCTTTCTCATTTTGGACTCTTTTACAGAATATAATAAAGACTTTGAAAGACTCATCCTTGTGTGCAAGGAATTTGACCCATGTCCATCTAGTATAGTCATAAACTATAACTAGTCCATATTTCTTTCCATTTAAAGAAGCAGTTTGAGTAGCTCCAAACAAGTCCATATGTAAAAGTTCCAAAGGTCTAGAAGTAGAAACAATATTTTTGGAATTAAAAGAATTTTTCACTTGTTTCCCTTTCTGACATGCTTCACACAGAACTTCAGATTTGTACACAAGAATTGGTAGTCCTCTCACGAGGTTATGCTTATTTAGCTTTGAGATGGTTCTTAAGCTTGCATGACCAAGTTTCTTGTGCCATATCCATTGTTCATCCTTTAAGGATATAAAGCATGAGACATTTTGTTTGGACAGATTTTCGAAATCAATTTTGTAAACATTGTCCTGCCTCTTTGCTTGAAAAAGTATGGTCTTATCAGAATTTTTGACTATACATTTTTCCTTATTAAAGGAAACATCAAATCCACTATCACACAATTGACTTATGCTAAGCAGATTATATTTGAGTCCTTCAACTGTAACACTCTGTTTTTTTATATATAGTTTTTATTGATTTTTAATTAGTTTTAATTTAATTAAAATTATTTAATTAGTGATTTTGTGATTTTAAGGTATGAATAATAATATTTATAGCTTAGGTTTATTTTTGAAGGGTTTAGAGTAATAGAGTTCGCAAAACTGAGTTTTTGCGGGAATCGCGTTCTCGCGGAATGCGGAAAAGGTTCAGTATTTTTCTGGAGGTCATTTTTACTCCAAAATAAATTTTTAACGAAGCAAAAGTGGTTCTTATAATATTTGTGATTTTTAGAAATTTTTCTGGAAATTTTTCAGAAAATTTTATTTTACCCGCATTTGGAGCTTTACGGGTAAACCGGGCACAACCGGGACATGAAAAATAGTCCAAAAATTTAATTTTGGGTTTCTAAATTTTTCTATGACATATTCAAATCATAAAATTCATTTCTCATGATTTTACTCATTTTAGAAAAATATTTATCTAAAAAGGGGTTCGAAAACTACCCATTTTTACTACTTCAAACTACCGATTAAACCCTAACTTGGTGGAATTAAATTAGCCACCAATTTTGGTAACCTTAATTTATGAAAGACGTTTTTCCGCATTAAGTTTGAAGTTTTTCACGTGACGTTCCTTGTGGGAAAAAGGGGCGTTACATTTGTGGTATCAGAGCTGGTCGATGTCTTTCGGGAGTGTTTAGGTTATAGGCTTACTAAGTTAAAGTTGTGTGATCTCTGATTAGCATTGTGTGACATTGTTTGTATTGTTTCCTTATGAAGCAATATGTGAAATTGATTGCTTTCTCGAATGGGTTTTGAATAGTGCGACTGATTGGTTCACTTGCAGAAACCCATGGTACGTCGGGGACGACCGATGAATCGTGTTGACGCCGAAGATCATGACGATACGATGGAGAGGGCTATAGCGGCTATGAATAACATGGCGGCTCAGATGGCTCAACAGTCTGTTCGTGCGGAACAGAGGGATGTTGAGAGGCAACAGAGAGACGTTGAAGATAGATTGAGGGCTAAGAGGGCTGCTGAAGGCAAGAGGTTGGTCGACTTTCGATACCATAATCCGCCACAATTTCGTGGTGAGGCTGAGCCAGATATAGCAGAACTATGGATAGAGGAGCTGGAAAAGATCTTTGAGATCTTACACTGCACGGCAGCCGAGAAGTTACAGTACGCGGTGTACTTGCTGTTGCGTGACGCGGAATACTGGTGGAAGGGAGTCCGACAGCTGTTGGATGCTGGAAACGAAGAGGTGACGTGGGAACTTTTCAAGGAGAAATTTCTTGAGAAGTACTTTCTACAAAGCGTGAGATCTGAGAAGGAACAGGAGTTTCTGCGACTGCAGCAACGTGACATGACTGTAGGGGAATACGCGGCAAAGTTTGAGTCACTTGCCAAGTATTTCCGGTTCTTCCAAGTCCAACCGGACGAGGGATGGAAGTGTGAGAGGTTTGAGGCTGGATTGAGGTACGAGGTGCGTCAATCTGTGGCTTCGCTGGATATCCGTCAGTTTCCACTGCTGGTGGAAAAATGTAGGAAGATGGAGAACTTGATGAAGGGAAGGATCAACAAAGGAAATGTGGGTGGACCATCTAGGTCATATCCACAAGGTCAGAAGGGGAAGCAGGCTCAACACAAGCCTTATTTCAAGAACCAGAGGAGTCAGTCAAACCGCAATGTACCATTTTCTGCTAGTGGTACTAACAAGGGTTATCAGGGAGCGGGCGCTCCGATTGTGTGTTACAACTGTGGGAAGCCCGAACACTTGTCCACAGCATGCAACCAGAAGGGGATGACATGCTTTAGCTGTGGGAAGATTGGACATGCAACAAAGGATTGCCGTATGGGCAAACCGAAACCAGAGGTGAATGCCGTCAAAGCCGGAAGGCCGACGACGAAAGGACGAGTTTACACCATGAGTGGTGTTGAGGCTTCACAATCAGAGCATCTCATACAAGGTACTTGTGACATAGCTGGAAATCCCTTAATTGTACTGTATGATTCGGGTGCTACCCATTCTTTCATATCTGAAAACTGTGTGAAACGACTGAATTTTCCTGTGTCTTTGATGTCTTTTGATCTTGTTGTTTCTATGCCTACTACTGAAACTGTTATTGCAAATTCTGTATGTTTAAAATGCCCTGTTGTTATTTCCAATAGGACATACCTTGTTGATTTGATATGTTTGCCTTTGACACATTTGGATGTGATTTTAGGCATGGATTGGTTATCTTCCAACCATATCCTTTTAGACTGTGCCAATAAATCTTTGATTTTCCCAAATGTTGAGAATTCTGGATTTTTTACTGCCAATCAAGTGAGAGCTTTTTTGAAAGAAGGAGCTCAGGGATACATGTTTTTATCCTTCTTGAAAGTCGAGGGGGAAGTTGTACTAAACAACGTGCCCGTCGTTAGAGACTTCTCGGAAGTATTTCCGGAGGATGTTCTAGGTCTACCACCTGTGAGGGACATAGAGTTTTCCATAGACTTAATACCTGGTACTGGTCCAATCTCTATTGCCCCGTATAGAATGTCGCCAACGAAGCTGGCTGAACTGAAGAAACAATTGGAAGATTTGCTATCCAAGCAATTCGTAAGACCAAGTGTATCGCCGTGGGGAGCTCCTGTGTTGTTGGTGAAAAAGAAGGACGGAACTTCCAGATTGTGTGTGGACTACCGTCAGTTGAACAAGGTGACGATCAAGAATAAATACCCATTGCCACGCATCGACGATCTGATGGATCAACTTCGCGGTGCAGCTGTATTTTCTAAGATTGACTTGAGGAGTGGCTATCACCAGATTAGGGTTAAGAGTGATGATATTCCTAAGACTGCTTTTAGGACTAGATATGGTCATTTTGAGTATCTTGTGATGCCGTTTGGAGTGACTAATGCACCGGCAATATTCATGGACTATATGAATAGGATCTTTAGACCTTTCTTGGATCGATTTGTAGTGGTGTTCATAGATGACATTTTGATTTACTCTAAGAGTAATGAGGAACACCTAAGACAAGTATTGCAGATCTTGAGTGAGAAAAAGCTTTATGCAAAGTTGTCTAAGTGTGAATTTTGGTTAGAAAAAGTACAATTTTTAGGCCATGTGATTTCAAAAGAGGGTATAGTTGTAGACCCAGAAAAGGTAGAGGCAGTAATGTCATGGGAAAGACCCATAACGGTGATTGAGGTTCGTAGTTTTGTAGGGTTAGCGGGTTATTATCGAAGATTTATCGAAGGATTTTTTAAGATAGTAGCCCCAATGACACAACTCACTAGGAAAGATCATCCTTTTGTGTGGACTGATGAGTATGAGTCAAGTTTCTTGAAGATGAAGGAACTACTGACGACCTCACCTCTACTGATTTTGCCTAATCCTGAAGAACCTATGGAGGTTTACTGTGATGCTTCATACCAAGGACTTGGATGCGTGTTGATGCAAAATAGAAGAGTAGTGGCATACGCATCCCGTCAGTTGAAAAATCACGAAAAGAACTATCCAACTCATGATATTGAGCTGGCAGCTGTAGTGTTCGCTTTGAAGATTTGGAGGCATTATCTGTATGGATCAACGTTTAACGTCTTCAGCGATCATAAGAGTTTGAAATATCTGTTTGATCAGAAAGAGCTCAATATGAGACAGAGACGTTGGATGGAATTCCTGAAAGATTATGATTTTACCTTGATGTATCATCCCGGGAAGGCAAATGTTGTGGCTGATGCCTTGAGTCGGAAAACTGTTCATGTGTCTGCCATGATGGTTAAGGAACTAAAGTTGATTGAGGAGTTTAGAGATCTAGGCTTAAACATGGAGAGACACAAGGATAAGATTAGTCTAAGCATGATCAAAGTGTCGAGTGGATTAATTGATGACATTCGAGAGCAACAAGCAACCGATGAGAGTCTGAAAGAAAAGAGAGAGTTAATGGAACAAGGAATAGTAGCAGAGTTTAGTTTGGGGAATGATGGAATTCTGAGATGCAAGGGGAGGATTTGTGTGCCAAACATTTCTGAATTGAGAAAGCTGATTCTCGATGAAGCACACAAGAGCAATTTGAGTATTCACCCTAGAGCCACGAAGATGTATCAAGATCTAAAGCAAAGATTCTGGTGGTCGGGGATGAAGAAACAAGTTGCAGAGTATGTCCCAGCGTGCTTAACATGCCAAAAAGCAAAAGTGGAACACCAACGACCTGTGGGCATGATGCAATCATTGGATATCCCATAATGGAAATGGGAGAGCATATCAATGGACTTTGTGTCTGGATTACCAAGAACATCAAAGGGATTTGATCAGATTTGGGTAATTGTGGATAGACTGACAAAGTCATCGCATTTTCTATCCATCAACATGAAGTATTCCCTAGATAAGCTTGCTCAGATGTATGTGAAAGAGATAATTAGATTGCATGGAGTGCCATCTAGTATTATTTCTGATAGGGACCCTAGGTTTACGTCCCGTTTTTGGCAAAGTTTGCAACAAACCCTAGGAACTAAGCTAAGATTAAGTTCTGCTTATCATCCTCAGACGGATGGTCAGTCAGAGAGAACTATTCAATCCCTAGAGGATTTGTTGAGAGCATGCGTTTTGGATCATAGGGGAAGTTGGGACGATATTTTGCCATTGATAGAGTTCACCTGTAACAATAGTTTTCATGCGAGCATAGGAATGGCACCCTACGAGGCTTTGTATGGAAGAAAGTGCCAAACACCTTTGTGTTGGTACCAGGATGGGGAGAGTGCAATATTAGGACCTGAGTTTTTACAACAAACTACGGAGAAGGTGAGACTAGTCCGAGAAAAGATGAGGACGGCACAAAGCAGACAAATGAGCTACTCCGATAAGAGGAGACGACCTCTAGAGTTCCAAGAAGGCGATCATGTTTTTCTGAGAGTCACTCCGATGACTGGGGTAGGCAGAGCTTTAAAGTCCAGAAAAATCACTCCTAAATTCATAGGACCATACCAAATTCTTCGTTGTATTGGTCCTGTTGTGTACCAATTAGCTTTACCGCCGAATCTTTCTAATCTTCACAATGTCTTTCACGTTTCACAACTGAGAAAATATATTCCTGATCCGTCTCATGTAATCGAGTCTGATGTGGTACAATTAAGAGATAACCTGACTTATGAAACAAACCCTGTGCGAATCGATGATAGAAGAATCAAACAGCTCAGGGATAAACAAATCTCTTTAGTCAAGGTTATCTGGAATGAAGTTACTGGAGATGTGACTTGGGAAGTGGAAGACAAGATCCGAGAACAGTGCCCTGCGTTATTCTAGGTATGTAATTTCGAGGACGAAATTCTTTTTAGAGGGGTAGAGTTGTAGCACTCTGTTATTTTTTATATATAGTTTTTATTGATTTTTAATCTGTTTTAATTTAATTAAAATTATTTAATTAGTGATTTTGTGATTTTAAGGTATGAATAATAATATTTATAGCTTAGGTTTATTTTTGAAGGGTTTAGAGTAATAAAGTTCGCAAAACTGATTTTTAATCTTATAATATTTGTGATTTTTAAAAAAATTTCTGTAAATTTTTCAGAAAAACTTGATTTTACCCGCGTTTGGAGCTTTACGGGTAAACCGGGCGCAACCGGGACATGAAAAATAGTCCAAAAATTTAGTTTTGGGTTTCTAAATTTTTCTATGACATATTCAAATCATAAAATTCATTTCTCATGATTTTACTCATTTTAGAAAAATATTTATCTAAAAAGGGGTTCGAAAACTACCCGTTTTTACTACTTCGAACTACCGATTAAACCCTATCTTGGTGGAGTTAAATCCTACCAATTTTTCTGGTCAGCTGGGCGCATAAGGGGGGGCTGATCCCACTCTCAAATAATTCCAAACGTCAAATGGTCAAATGGGTTTAATTTTTGAATTTTCCCAAAATTAGGTGAGAGAGGTATGGCTCCCAACCACCAAAGCATGCAAGCCTATACCTCCCCCATGCCTTGCCTTGCTTCAGCCGAGTTTTGTGTGGGAGAAGGGAGAGAGAAAATTCATTTCACTCACTTGATCTTCTTCATGCTCTTGAAACTCCATTTTCTCTCCATTTTTCCAAGTTTTTCCATACACAAAAAGACCAAGTTCTATTGAGATTTTGCATAGTCAAGCTTCACAAAAAAGGTTTGGATCATCATTCTAATCCATAAACTTCTTTCATTTTTTCATTTCCACCACTTTCATTTTTCCATGAAGGTTGTGTTCTTCATTTCACTAAAAGTAAGTTTTTCCTTGGTTTAGGTTCACTCCATTGGAACCTACAAGCTTGAAAACAACCTTGGATCCATTTGTCTTCAAGATTTGAGTAAGTATTCATCTACTCAAATTTCTACTCTCTAGGGTTTGTTGGTTTTCATAAAACTCATATTTCTATGGTTTTATTTTGGTGTATTTTGTGAAAGGTAAATTTTTCTAAGTGTAGGAACATCAAGGTGTTGAGTAGACCACTTGGTGTTGGTGTGGTGTGAAGGAGATTTTGGAGTTAGCCCATTTTCAAGTCTTCAAGAGGTAAGGGGATTTTCTCAATAAGTTGGGAAGGTTGTATATGTGTGTGGCTATGTGTTGTATGTTTCATGAAAAACTCAAAGACTTGAGTTTTCATATTGGTTGTTGAATGAAGTTTCATTCTCTTAGTAATATGTATTTTTACATGTATATGTATATGAGTAAAAATATGATTTTGGTTGAGGCATGATAATTTTTTATGAGCCTATGTGTTGTTGGAAAAATCATATGTATGCTTTGGGGTGATTTTGGATGCCTAAGTGTGTGCTTGGTGAAGTATGCTTTATGCTATGTTCATGATGTATGTTGATATGTTATGAATGAGTACTTTGAGTGTATGTTTGATTTATGGCTTGGTTGTGTTATTGCCTAATTGATGTATATTGATTTATGTGTATTTCATATACTTTGATTGGGATTGGATTTAAAAGATTTGATTAAGTGTGAGAAGGATCTTAAAAGCTTTAATGAAAAAGTTTTCTAAAATGAAATCAAATGAATCACTTGGAATTCAAGTTAACACTTAATTTGATAAATTTTCATCAAGTTTCTAATCCTAAGTCCTAAATCAATTCCATACTAAATCCTTTTATCCATAAAACTTTAAGTGAGTTAGAAAATTAATTAATGTGGGAGAAAAATCAAATTTTGGATTTTAGGGGTCAAAAACGAAAACTGGATTTTTTGGGGTCAAAAATGCAAATTCTGGAATTCTGGGCTTTAATTGCAAAATCTGGACTTTTGGGCCAAAAATATAATTTACGAAAGTTTGGGCCAGAAACGCGAAGTCTGGAGACTTTTGGGCCAAAAATATAATTTACGAAAGTTCGGGGCAGAATGCGAAGTCTGGGTACCTTTGGGCCAGAATTATAATTTACGAAAGTCTTGGGGTAGAAAACGTAAAGTCTGGGCATTTTGGGCTAGAAACCTAATTTTTCAGAAAATTGGAGGCTGAACTGCGAAACTGAACTTCTTAGGGGGTCAGAATTGTAAATACTTAAAAGTAAAGGAATTTAAGTAAAATTATCAAAGAATTTAATTAAGTTTTAATTAAATCATTTTATGATGAATAATTGGGAAAAAAATTAATAAAGTGGGTTATAAATAAGAGGAAATTCTTTTATAAACAAGTGACAGTTTAAGAGTTTAAAGTTAAAGAAAAAACATAAGAATTCAAAGAGGAAATTCTTGTAAAAACTTATGATGTTAAATAACAAGATTACACGGTATTGGAAGAGAACCAATACGTGGCGAAGATAAAAGTCTTAAGGACAATAATATTATACGGTATTGGGAGAGAACCAATACGTGGCGAAGATAAAAGTCTTAATGACAAAAATATTACACGGTGTTGGGTGAAAGCTAACACGTGGCGACGGAAAACCATAAGACGAGGGACCAAATTGATTGTGGTTGCAAATATATTGTCATATGCATTTGAGATATTGGCTTTTGCCAGACTAGCATTTATTGCTATGATGAGAGCACACAATCCTATGCGGGGATTGTAAATAAGTATGGTCTGACTATAAGTCTTTGAGGGCATCCAGGTTACGAAATTCTCAATGGCCTTGCGGTGAATCCCCTTGTGCCGAGAAGAGTAGTGTACCCGGCTTGGATGATCCTGACCGGCTGCCTTATTTGAGATGGGGTGTACGACGTAGCACAATGGGTCTGTACCGAATAAATGACAAACGATGGCCAAGAGTGAAGGTCAGTTTGCATTAATGATAGGTATACGATTCCGCCACATCGCTCTACTTAGTTGAGGAAGAAAAGTCTCTATGGAGCAGTGCACCGGTGTATGAAAAGAGATATTGAAGTGACATGCATTATGCTAGAACGCTATGTGTGTGCTTGACTGTGTGTTTACCTTGATGATGTGTCTCTTATTGATGATTGAATATCTTAGCTAAAGATTTGCGAAAGAGTAACTCTATATAAATATATTCTTGGAATGTATTATGTAGTATTTTATTTTTCATATGCAACCTTTCAGTGGATTTCAACTTGTGAAAAGAAATTCACCCTTGCACATTTTCCTGTATTTGTATGTACGTTACGCATAGATGAGGCCTCTGGTAGCCCGTGTGAGGGAGAGCTTCCGGCCCCTTGAGGCCGAGTCCAAGGGAGGGGGATGGACTTATGATCCCATCTCCCAGTGGGCCACAGTGTGTGGACACGTGGTCAGGACGAGAGGAGGGGTGTTGGGCCCCGAAGAGGTTTTGGAGCGTGACATGGTTCTGGACGCTTACATTCCCTTAGAGAGGATGCGCAGCTAGCTGGCAGCCGCACCCGAGACACCTGTGGAGCAGCCGAGGAGAGAGACTCAGGCGGAGGAGAGACCTTTACCCTCATGGGTAACCGGATCTGCTCGGGAGTATCGCCATATGTTTTGCCGCACGTGTCTCACTCCAAGGAAGAGTACCTTGGCGCGGGATCGTCTACCGAGGATGGCTACATCAGTGACACCAGCTTCACCACCAGAGACAGGGAGACCGACGCTCTCCGTTCCTTACGTCCCACCGTATGGACATTTCGTGCGTTGCTCTTCTGACACTTTTGCCGGACCGTCGGGACACGCAGAGAGGGGGAAGAGGAAGGTTCGAGATGAGCCAGAGCGAGTATTCATTGAGATATCCGAGGAGGAGGAAGACCCCGAGGAGACGTCATCGTCTTAGGTCATAGTGGTGGGGGGTGTCTAGTGCTAGGTTGTGGGTTGTCTGTTAGCGACCAGCCTAGGTTTGGGATGTACATGTTCAGTGTCGTGTATTTGACACACATTTTGATTTACAGCTTTCCTAGGTTTAGACTTATCGCTTTATTTTCTTTATGTTATGATGATGTATTTTGGCCACTGTGTTGTGGTTCCAAACTATGCTTGCGGGCGCAAGACTTGTGTATATTGACATGATATATATATGTGTATGATGTTTCTTTTCTTCTGAGTTTCAGGATGGCTAAATATGATGTGAGAAATCTTTTCGGATAAGATTCTTTTTTAAAAAAAAATTAGCCACCAATTTTGGTAATCTTAATTTATGAAAGACGTTTTTCCGCATTAAGTTTTAAGTTTTTCATGTGACGTTCCTTGTGGGAAAAATGGGCGTTACATCAACCAATAAGACATTTTCAATAGATGGAAAAGGATGTTTACCAATTTTACCTATCTCAACTATTCTGCCTTTCTAGTCTCCTACAAAGGTGACCCAACCCTTCGATCTAGGCTTTAGGTCTTGGAACATAGACCTTTCTCCCGTCATGTGTTGTGAGCAGCCATTGTCCAGGTACCATGGCTGGAGTTGTCTTCCTCCCATCAAGCATATCTGCAACAGGAATTATCATGCTTTTAGGTACCCAGATTGACTTGGGTCCTTTCTTGTTAGTCCTTGGTCTGCGTCCAGGCATGTTCCTCTTGTTATGGACGCATGTCGAGATGACATGTCCAGCCTTTCCACAATGACCACAGTACATATTAAATTTAGAAGGATTTTTAGAAAACTTTGGTTTTGGTTTTTCATAACCCAAACCACTTTTGTCAGAAGGTTTTCTTTGAATTTTTAAAAGTTGATCAGTTTTTCAGAGCTACTGACAAATCTGGACAATCGTCTAGTGAGTTCATTTACTTCTTGTTGAAGTACTTGTACTTCACAGGAAATATTGGACTCAGAATCCTTTTGAGATTCATCTTTGAGTTGACTTACTTGAAGTCCTACCTCTTCATTTTCTGATTTGAGTACTTTATTTTCTAAAGTGAGTTTTTCAAAATCTTTGATTATAAGTGAAAACTTTTTCTTCAAAGATCTGTACTCATCAGATAAAATGGATGATTTTCTAAGAAGATCATTAAAATTGTCTCTTAGTTCTGGATAAGAAAGTACCTCTTCTTTATCCTCGCTGTCAGTGGAGGGTAGACTTGCCATCAGGCAAAGATTTTCTTCTTCCTTATCCTCCTCACCTCATCATTAGAAGATTCATCAAGATCTTCCCATGTTGCCATGAGACCCTTCTTCTTCTTGACGAACTTCTTATTTGTCCTTTCAGCCTCAGGACAATCTGCCTTGTAGTGGCCTGGTTTCTTGCATCCATAGCACACTACTGGACTTTTCTCCTTTTGCTCAGGTTCCTTTTGTGGAAATCTTTTGTTGAATTGCTTCCTTCTGAAGCCACCTTTCTTTTTCCACATAGACTTTATCTTTCTGGAGATGAAAGAAAGTTCATCATCATCTGAGCCTTCTTCTCCTTCTGAGCTACATGACTCTTCTTCTAAGTCATTTGCCTTTAAGGCTTTTGAAGTGTTCCCTTTTTGAACTTTAAGAGCAATGGACTTTGCCCTTTTTTCTGTTCCTTCTTCTTTGAGCTCAAGCTCATGCACTTTGAGCAAGCCTAGGAGATTCTCCATAGCAAGAGTAGAAAGATCCCTTGCTTCTTGTATGGCAGTTACCTTGGGTCTCCATTGTCTAGGCAGACTCCTTAGAATTTTCCTGATGTGATCCTGGGTTGTGTAGATTTTTCCCAGAGATCTCAGGTTGTTGATGATTGTTTGGACTCTTCCAAACATCTGATCAATAGTCCCGTGATCCTCCATTTTGAATAATTCATATTGATGAACTAGCATGCTGATTTTGGACTCACGGACCTGAGATGACCCTTTATGCGCCAAAGCTAGAGTGTCCCATATCTCTTTGGCAGTGGTGCAGCTGTGCACCTTGTCATATTCTGACTTAGTGATAGCACACATCAGATAGTGCCTTGCCTTTGAGTTCAGCTGGAATCTGGTCCTCTGATCCTGTGTCCACTGAGCTCTAGGTACTGGTTGCCCTGCTTCATCTACTAGAGTAGTGTAACCACTTTCAACGACATGCCACATGTCTATATTCTGTGCGTCAAAGAATGTGATCATTCTTTGTTTCCAATAATCGTATTCATCTCTATTGAACAGTGGTGGTCTGTTCACAGCTTGTCTTTCGTTTTCCATGGTCTTTGCTTCTCTGCACTGTTAGGTGCTCAACCTCTAGAAACCTGGCTCTGATACCAACTGTTGGTAATAGGATGAAACACAAGAAGGGGGGGTTGAATTGTGTTTCTAAGCTTTTAAAACTTTTCGCAAATGTTGGACGCTGATTATGAAAAGGTTGGACGCATAGCATATTTAAGTTATTGGACACACAGTTAAGTTGGACGCAAAAACATCCACTTAGTTTAAAACAAGTTTTTGGTGTGATTAAAACGTTTGAATAACTTGTTCAAAATAGTTTCAATTCAATCCCCTCAGTTAGTATATAAACTGTAAATAAAAGAGTTAAGGGTAAGAGAGATTGAACAAGTATTTATCCTGGTTCACCCTTTCCTAAGAGCTACGTCCAGTCCCCTCAAACTAGAGAGATTTCACTATCAGTCCAGATAGAATTACAAGTATTCTTTGACAGCCTCTTCAGGCCTTACAACAAGTATTATTTGCACACCTAGCCTCTTCAGGCTCAACTCAAGTATTCTTTCACAGACAAACCTCTCTAGACTCAAACAAGTATTCTTTGCTAAGCAAGCATCTCCAGGCTCAAACCTAAGTATTCTTTTACAGACAAGCCTCTAGAGGCTCAAACAAGTATTCTTTGCTAAGCAAGCCTCTCCAGGCTCAAACAACTCAGAAGAGTGTTTTTGATGAAAGTGCTATCAACTCACACAAGTGAGAATATGTACTCTAAACCACTTCGAGAGTTAAGCAAACTCTCTTTTACAAGAAGAAAGAAATAATACAAGACTTTCTAAGATTTACAGAGTGTGACAATATTTGCACAGCGTTTTTTCTCTTTCTTTTTGCTTGGTTCAGTCTCTTGTATTCTTCTTCGTGTTCCCGGTATTTATAGGCTTTGATGAAGCTTCAGACTTGTTCTTTGAATAGCTCAGCTTCAGCCTTCATAAATGTTATCGTTCTCTAATAGCATTAAATGCTATTTTCCCGTTGCTCTGAGGAGTTCTACTTCAGCGCATTTGTCTGCGTTTCTTTCTCCTAAGTCAGAAGCAACTTGTACTCATAGTCTCAATTATACAAAGGTTAATAGCAATATTCTATTGAGACAAAGAGAATACACTGTGTAAACAAAAAGGTGCGTTCAGAGAGATACACAAATGATCAGAGTACATTCTCTCTCTAAGTACACTTTCCACAGTGCTTTATGTTTTTCATTTAATGCATGTTCAAAAACGTTGACGATGTTTCATAGAAAAAGCATTGTGTACAGCTATTTATTTCAAATCATTTACTCATTAAATATGTCTCATGTTAAATGCAAGAGCAATAAATAGCTTGTTATAGAATCTGCATTTTGGACGCAGCATTCAGAACATATTGGACTTTCAGTTCTTTTAGGAAATGGACGCATACCTTTGCTTACCATTTACACGTGAAGCATATTCGTTCATATGGACACATACTCATTGCTTACCATATGGACTTATGACTTGGCTCTTTTCAGACGTATAGCTTTATGATGATTATCGAACTTTTATTGTTCTGCTTCTTTGGACGCAAGGCATTATTGGACGCATTGCTTCCAGAGTCCATTGGACAATACTTACCCGAGGTCAAGTATCAGAGTTCATTGGACGATCTACTCTTGGACTGTACATATGTTTGCCAAAGTCATACTGAACGATGGACTTATCTTTGTTGTACCTACAAGAGCTTGTCAGCAGACTTTGTAAAATCTTTAATAATCGTTGTTATCATCAAAACCTCTTAGGGAAGTTATGCATTAAAAAATGCATTTACACAATTTGGTTCCAACAAGCTCTTGAGTTTTGAAGCTTTGTTCTTCAAAATCTCATTTCTTCATATTTTGAGGTAAGGGAAAAATTCTTGAGAGTTATGAGATAACACATAAGTTGTGTGTTCTAACCACTTAGGTGGTTTATGTGTTATAGCTTTATTATTTGTTTATAAGCTTTATAATTGTTTTAAAGTTTTTATTTAATTGTTTGTGTGATTTATTATTAGTAAAGTCATAATGCCAAAATTGATGTTGGGAATTATTATTTGTATCGTTATAATGGAAAAATTATATATGTTAAGGATTTGATCATACCCAGTGGACTATGCCTCCGTGTGATCAATACAAACGAAGTTAGGCTAAAACTTCTGTAGAAAATTAGTACGTTTGAATTTTAGAAATTTTATTATCTGTAATACTGTGTTTAAAAATGTAATTTTTTTGGTTCAATGCCAAAAATCTAATTTATGTGTAAACATATCTGTATTTTGGGTTAAATAGTGCATTGGTATGATTCTGAGTAGGAAAGAACTGGTATCGGCTGTGTCCCCTATCTTGTCCTGACGACTCTACTAGTGTACTGTTAATAATTCCTTAGAAATTGTATTTTTGAGAAAAGCTAATTTATTTCTGTGTTAAAAACCTGCAATTTTTACCATAGATATACAGAAAGATAGTTGGAATGAATGGTTATTAGTATGGCTCTAGCTAGGAAAGACGAGTCTCTTAGCAACTGCGGCTCACCTCTAGATCTTTCCTAGGAACCATACTGATGTACTATTTTTCTTAACCTAGGGAGTCTGTATATACGTGGTGAAAATTCTTGAGAGAGAGCTTTCAACGAGCCTGTTTATGAAAATATAAACATGAGTTTAAAATTACTGTAAAGCCAGATGTAGCGATATAATGGGAAAATTCAAGAATTGATCTTATACTGATAAACAATTTTTGTCTGTGGGATTTGAATTAAAGAAATGAAGTATTCTGCTATCTGAGTTATGAGATTCTATGTTTTACTTGAAATCTGTGATTCTGTGTTTTTATCTGAGAGGTGTGATTCTGTGTTTACCTATGATATATGATTCTGAGTTCATTTGAGATAATATGATTTCATGTTTAATTGAGAGTTAAGTCGTGAGTTAGAACCAGTGTCTGTGGTTCCTAAGTAAAATCTCCAGGAGTAGCGGGCTGAATGCTCGTGGCTGTGTGCCAAAATTCCCAAGGTAAAATCTCCAAGAGTAGCTAGTTCTTTTCTCTTGGCTGTGTGCTGAAATTAAGGAAGTAAAGTCTCCAGGAGCAAGCGGGTTCTTTTCTTGTGGTTGTGTGCCGAAATTGAGAGAGTAAAATCTCTAGGGGTAGCGAGCTGAATGCTCGTGGGTTGGTCCCAAATATTATTAAGTAAAATCCTCAGGAGTAGCGGGCAGAATGCTCGTGGCTTTATGAATTTGATGTTGTATGTCTAAATGAGTTGTGTGAAATTAATGGGATGTCTGAGTGTGATTTCTTTTGAGGATGAGTATAACATTATTTGTGCGTGATATCTGTCGTGTGCATTATATTTGCTGTGTGTTGCTTGTGTATTCTCTTACGATATAACTTGATGATAAGAATTTTCACCTTTGTGTATTTTTCTTTGTTGTATTGATGCATGATTAAGTAGATGAATTACCCAAGGAGTGGGCTAACTCTTAGAAAAAGATCTAAAGGAGGATGCTGCATGGATTGATAGAGATTTCGAGAAAAATTTGTACTTACTGTTTTCTTTTGGGTAGAGGTCTAGAGATTTGACTGGCTCAGGTGTCAACTGTACACATTATTTTGAGTTTTTGAGTATTCGGAATGTTCTTTGTAAACTCTAATGATTATATATATAAGATGAGGAGCTTTTATGTACGCAGTTGTACTTTACTTTTTCACGCTTAAACGTTCACGAAAAAAAACTCTTAAAGGGATTTATTCCCCTTCTTTCTCATCTTTTAGAAAAGGAGAAAAAATTTTACCCTCATTTTGGAAGACAGTTTATGTTTGAAAACACATATTATCTAAGTATTTTACGAAATTCTTGGTTACTATGGTATAATATCCTTTTTGGAGAAAGGGTATTCCATAATGTATTGTTACCTAAAGTAACAAACCAACGTTAGTACTATATCTGATACTACAAAGATAATTGGAAGCTCTAGAAGAGCTATTGTATCGTTACCTGAAGTGACAAAGTTACATATTGATATTGCATTATATTCTTTGATTTATAAATTTATTAAGTTTCAATCCGTTCAAATGGACACCATATTGAAACAAGAAATAAAAGAGATATTGAATATCTTTATAGTATTGAACTACATATTAATGTAAACCAGAAGTTTACAAATCATAATAAGTTTGTTGTTCATATGATCGGTTGACATGGGTGGATTTGCATAAAGCCCAGGGTGGGCATGTCACTACTCCAAAATGTCTTTTGTAGCGCTTATTTTTAACTTTTTGTAGCGCTTTCCATGTGCTATAAACAATTGTCACAGAAGGGTTTGACATTTTTTATAGCGTTTCCAAAAGTGCTAGAAAAAATATCTTTTTGTAGCGGTTCCTTGATAAAGCGCTACGTCAAGTTGTCCAGATATGCGTTTTAGTCATCTTGATGTAGCGCTTTATAAGGAAAGCGCTACAAAAAATCCACTTGATGTAGCGGTTTACTGAGAAAACACTACGTCAAGTATTCAGACAACATTTATGTAGTGCTTTATTTAACAAGCGCTATAATTTTTATTTTGTTTAATATTCATTTTGTTTTTCTTTACTCCTCACCTCAAATATCCATAATCCAATCCAATCAAGGTAGCCAAATGCAATTATGTGCATTCTCTAAAATGTTACACAAATGATGTTACTCAAATAATGGAAACTAAACTTACACAAGTTTTTCATAAATTTCATAGGTTATTAACTCACCACATAATGTAAATTACATAAGCTACAAAACACCATAAAACTATATATACTTTCTAAGCAAAAGAAGCAAAGCCCAATACATAATGTTGTACAACTAGTTTCTGGAGCTTTTACAATCTTAGCTTCACACATGCATCCTTCTGACACAATGTAATTAATCTCGATTAATATTTGAAAAATTATAAGTTGAAATCACTATTCAAAACATAAGGCCATTGATTTTTATAGTATGAATAATACTCACCCGCATTCAATATAAGTTCAAATATTTGTTGTTGATCATAAACTTACACCACTCTTCTTTGACTTCATTAACCTTTTTCAAGCTATAAGTTGGCCAGTTATACTAAGCGAAAAACTATGAAGTACCACAATTAATATAAAAATGGTTAGAACAAACTAATTAAGCTACATGCATGCATATATGGATTAATTAATCATCAGATTTATCACACACTGGCCAGTTGACCAGTGCGGTGCACGGGTCCGTTGTTTTTTATACATAATTTGAAATAAATTATTTATATAGTAATAAATTGATTTATAATATATTCAAAATTTATAATAATTTTGATTTTGTAACTGTGCATATAAATTTTAGAAACATAAAGAAAGAAATTCATGAGTAAATACCATTTTATTTATAAAAAATGTTTAAAAGAAAAAAATTTACACCTGAAAATTTATGGGAACAAAAAAAATAATGGAACACCTAAGCAAGTACTATTTTATTAATTAGAAATTCAACCAAATGAAAAATAATTTTGCATCATGACAATTCTCAAGAAAAAATAAAGATGAATAGAACTCGTGAGCAAACACTATTTGATTGATCAGAAATAAAATAAAATAATCATTTTGCAAATTGAAAATTTACATGAACAAAGGAAGATGAATGGAACCCGTGAGCAAATATTATCTTATTAATCAAAAATAGAATAAAAAAATTGCAACTTGAAGAATTTACAGGGAGAAAAAAATATTAATGAAACCCGTAAGCAAATATAATTTTATTGATCAGAAAAAAAATCAAAAGAAAAATTATTTTGTACCGTAGAAATTTTCACGAACAAAGAAAGATGGATAAAACTCATAAGCAGATATTATTTTATTGATTATAAATAAAATTAAAAGAAAAGTTATTGTACAGTGGAAAATTTCACGAATAAAAAAAGATGAATGAAACTTGTAAGCAAATATTATTTCATTAATCAGAAATAAAATCAAAAGGAAAAATAAACTTGCAGCTTGAAAATTTATAGGAACAAAAATAGATGAATGGAACCCGTGAGCAAATACTATTTTATTGATAAGAAATAATCAATTGAAAAGTAATTTTACAACTTAAAAATTTACAAAAACAAAAGAAGATGAATGGAATCTGTGAGTAAATATTATTTTGTTGATGTACATGAACAAAAAGAGAAAGATGAATGAAACTTGTAAGCAACCACTATTTTATTTATTAGAGATAAAATCAAAAGGAAAATAATTTTGCAACGTAAAAATTTATAGGAATAGAGAAATAGGAATAGAACCCGTAAGCAAACACTATTTTATTGATAAAAAGCAAAATCAAAAGAAAGATGAATAGAATCGTTAAGCAAACATCATTTTATTGATAAAAAATAAAATCAAAAGAAAAAATAATTTTGCACCTTAAGATTTATAGGTATAAATAAATATAAATGGAACATATAAGCAAACACTATTTTATTGGTAAAAAGAAAAATAATGTTGCAACCTAAGTTTACTGGAACAAAGAAAAATGAATGAAACCATAAGCAAACACTATTTTGTTGATTAAAAGAAAAATAATGTTGCAGCCTGGAAAATTTATGGGAAAAAAGAAATATAAATGAACCCATAAACAAACACTATTTTACTGATCAGAAATAAAATCAAAAGAAAAATTATTTTGTAATATGAAATTTTATAACAATAAAGAAATATGAATGGAACCCGTGAGTCATCACTATTTTATAGATCCCGTAATCAAAAACACTATTTTGTTGATCATAAATAAAATCCAAAGAAAGATGAATGCAACTCGTAGACAAACATCATTTTATTGATTAGGAATGAAATTATTCTTCCTTTGAATAAATTAATTTTGCAAAACAAAAAGAAGAAATAAATATGAGAGAACCCGTAAGCAAATACTATTTTGATTTTTTCTTAAAAAAGTTTGCGTGCAAAAGCATCACTATAAAAAAATGCATCCCAACAATGTTGGCATCCCAAATCCCATAAATCATTTGCAGCACGTCTAAAATAACAAATACTATTTTATTAATTAAGAATAAATATAAATGGAACATGTAAGCTAATACTATTTGATTGATAAAAGAAATAATATTGCAACCTAAAAATTTATAAGAACAAAGAAAGATGAATCGAACTTGTAAGTAATGCTATTTTATTGATAAAAAATAAAATCAAAAGCAGAAAATAATTTTGCAACCTGGGACCTCATTGGAATAGAAAATGAGAAATAGAACCCGTAAGTAAATATTATTTATTGATCATAAATAAAATCAAAAGAAAGATGAATGAAATTTGTAAGCAAACATCATTTTATTGATGGGAAATAAAATTATTTTTCGTTTAATTTTAAAGAAAAATTAATTTACAACCTAGAAATTTAATAGAACAAAGGAAGATAAATGGAACCTGTAAGTAAACAATATTTTATTGATTATAAATAAATTAAATTTTATGAAAAAAATAAAATAGAACAAAGAAAATTAAATATAACAACTAAAAAAATATTAACAAAATCTATAAGCAAATACTATTTTATTTATTAAAAATAAAATTAAATGTTTGTAGCTAAAAAAGTTAAAGGAAAAACATATGAGTGAAACATGTAAGCAAATAATATTTTTTTATAGAAATAAAATCGAAAGAAAATAATATCTAATTGAAATAATAGTAAATATTATATAAACAAATAAATGTGATATATAAGAGAGAGTAAGTGAGTAGTGATGTGATGTGATGTTTTTGGGAGGAAAATGGAATGAGGGAGAAAGGGACACGTGGAAAGCAATGTTTCTTGTTTTCTATTTCTATAATAATAAATAGCAATGTAGTTAAAATCGGATCGGTTATTGAACCGGTGAAGGCACTAGTTCAAGGTTCAATGGTCTAACCGGGGTTCAACCGAGGTCGAACCGGGTTACAATTAAATAATAATTTTTAAATGTTTAGTATAATTTTTATGTTAATTATTTATGATATAAGAGTGAGAGTGAGACCAATTTTTAGTATATAAATATAAAAAATAAATTATAATTATAAGATAATATAATAGTATTTTTATTTAATAAATACTTGTAATAATAATAATAAAATAAATTACTTATAGAACATTTTATTTTTTAAAGTTTAAATAATAATATTAATAACATATGATTATCTAAATGAAAAAGAAAAACAAGCTAATATATATATATATATATATATATATAAAAGCTAAGTAGCTCGTAAAGCTTACAATATAAATATGAGCCTTGTTGATGCAGATGTGTGGGCACGTTGGGATACAAGGTTGTAAATGTGACAGTATTATATATATATATATATATATATAAATATTATCATTCAATGATCATAGTCAGATGCTGGTGCAGTGGTTGTGCCTTTTTTCCAATGTTATAAAACTCGGCCCGGTCGTCGACTCGACCAAGGCACTGGGTCACTGGTCGGACCGGTGGGCCACTAGTCGGACCGCATGAACTGGTCTATATTAATATATTTTTAAGGTACCAAACATGTAATAGGGTGTGGTGCAGTGGCTTTTGCACACACATGTAAAGTCATGCTACTGGGTTCGAATCCTACATTTTTTGCTTGGGTATTTGTTTTTTTTCTTCTGTTTTTTATTCCGTTTTATATGTTGTGGCCCAAGCCCATTAAGATAATAACCCTAACAGTCTAACACTCTTAGCTAAACCTATCTATTGTCTAGATTACAAACAAACAGCCGCCAAGTCCAATTTTTTTTTTTCATCTTCTTCCTCTCTCAACCTACAAGATGTGACTCTCTTTCTTCCTTGTTCTTCTCTCAACTATATCGTTCTCGCTCTTCCTGCTCTTATCTCTTGTGCTCATACTTCTTTCTATTTCATATCTTTCTTCTCCTACATGCATATTTCGTTGTTTTACAAACCGCTTCCTGCTCTGGTTCGACGCCGATGGCGGTTGTGCGACGAGGTCTGAGACTCAGTTTAGGTTCCCTGTTCAGAAAAGATCGCAAAATGGCCACATTGCAGTTTTTGTTTTTATTTTTTAAAATCTAATCAACCCGGTTCGAGTATTATGACTCACCGAGTCTTCGGTTTAACCACAAAACCGAACGGTTCGAACTGGTTCGCATCGGTTCTGTGACATCTTCGATCCAATACTCAGCTCGGACCGCCCATATCACCGGTTCCCGGTCGAACCGGCCGGTTCAAGCCGAGTTTAATAACACTGCTTTTTTCAATAGCCTCGAGGTCCACAGTTCGAGTCCTTCTTTTGCGTAATGTGCCTACTGATTTTTCTAAACCGCACCAAACCGGTAGACCGCTGATTTTCTCGATTTTTCCCGGTTTTCAATCGATTTTCCGGTTTCAAGGCCAGTTCTGTGCCAGGGCGGTTATGGGAGTTGTCCGGACCGGGAAGGGGGCTGGTTCCCGGTTGGACCGGTCGAACCGGCTGGCCCGGTTCGATTCTGACTACCATGGTAAATAGATAGAGATATACCTTCTGAGGGATACTCGTTAGGTTACAACCGACAATCTCCTTCATATACCACATAACATAAAATCTGCATTCTTTTGAGTTCGTTTGTTGCGGGCACTATAAAGCAAAAAAATAAGTCTATTGATAGTCAATTTTCACCTATATATATAGCATATTGTAAGATATTATATCATAATTTTTATCCAGGTGATGTTGTTCTGCATGGATTTGGTTACTTGGTTTCCCAAGTGTGGGCGTATGATTTTTATGACACTTTAAAAACATATTCTTCATTATTAGTAAGTATATATTTTTTTTGGTACCATGACATTGGCGGGAGTATCCTCCAGCTACTAGCACAGAGACTAATCTCCCTCGGGACCTTGGCTACATTAAGGCTATCCCTCCCAGTGCCTTTTTTTTATCAAACCCAAGGCTCGAACACGAGACCTTGAGATGAGGACCAACCGCAGTTGTCAGTCGGACCAACGGACGTTGGTTATTAGTAAGTGTAAACACCCAATTTTGTCCGGGTATTTCAACACTAAAAATAAAACACGGTGCCAATAACAATTGAATAAAAGGAGTGTACTAGCAAATAAATAATAAAAGTAATTAATTTGGATTAGGGCAATTAGGGTAAATCTACAAGATATCACAAATAAACCAAAAGATATCCAAGTTTTCATGATTAAATCGAAAAATATTGTGTTTTATTATCAAATCAAAGTAAGGGAATCCTAATAATTACTTATGATTCAATTTCAAAATATAAAAGGATTTGATTTTGATAACCATTACTCTATTTTTATAATTAAAATGCACTATTAGGAGCTATAAATAGAGAGGTTTGCTTTAGGGTTCAGACACACAAAAAATTGGGGAAAAAAAGGGTTGAGAAAGAGGCACTGCAGCAACTCCAAGAAGAAGAGGAGGCACTCATCAGGTGAGTACGTCGTACTCAAACAGTTCGAATTTTGTCATTCTTCTGGGCATTTTATGTGGTCTTGCTGTGCACGTATATGACCTATAACATTCAATGTATGCATTCTATGATATCCCATGAGTACTATGTGTTATGTGAATGTTCTGCATGCTTTACCTTTTCAATTTATAAGATTTATGAAGTAGTTGTTGCTCTCACCTTCTCCCCTGTAATATAATATTTGCATGTCCCATCCTTTTAACATAAACAGTATAGAAAACGTGATGATGCTTGCTCCCTGTAACATGTGCGCATTCCTTCTCCTTAACACAAAAAAGAAAGAGATATAATGCTATCATACACCTCCACTGTAAGTGGTGTTACGTGCACCTCATCTTTTACAAATTCGGTGCCCCCTCCGTTTGCAGGCCAGGGACTTTGAACAGTGGTGCTAATAGAACAACAATAGTAAAAACACTAGTAGTCGGGAATAAACCCTTTTTTTTTTCAAAATGTAGAATTGGCTTCGAAGACAATATTGGTGATCCGGTCAAAAACTAATAAAAATCATATTTGAGGGATTAATTAGGTGTAACACCTCCTTAATTTCACTTATTTTGGGGCACAAATTGGAACAATTTAGTCGTCTTAAAATAAAATAAAAGCAAATTAAGTTGGGTGTACACGTTTCTTGATTCTCGTTTTTAGGACACGAGTCGTGACAACTTGGTAGTCCCAAATCATCTCTTGTTTAAAAAATTTTAAAAATAAAATAATAATATTAAAATCAACCAACCAACAATCATTTTCTACTAAGAACTACGTAGCTTTGATTTCCCTATTGCAGTAGGGGATACGTAGGAGAAGTAAGGAGAAGGTACTTCTCCTGTCAAGCCTAATAAAAAACAAAATCTTTTTTTCTCCTTCATCATTTCTTGAATATTTGTGAATATTTTATATTGTTATAAGTTCTTTTTGGGGTAAGGTAAATATTCTAAAAGCTATATTATTTCATATAATTAATTAGAGGTAACCGTTTTTAAAACAGACGTCGTAGGGTGTTAATATCTTCCCTACTTGTAATCGATTCCCGAATCCAGTTTTTGGTTCTTAGACCATTTTTTAGGGTTTTCCCAATGTTTCCCCTCACAAATAAACCTTGGTGGCGACTCCCTATTTTTTAGGAATTCCTTACGAATTTCTGGTCGTTTCAATAAGTATATATATATATATAGAACTGGGACACAAGTGTATCAATAATATATATATTTGCGAACTCTTAGTTTTATGGGTGTCGTCTATAGAGCGATTGTAGGCCTACATGGTGTTCTAAAACGAATTTGTGTTGGAGGATCTCTCCGAGAAGTTATCTTTCAATTTTTAAATTTTTCAAAAACGAAAATAATTAGCCAAAATGCGAGGATGAGATTACAAATTTTATCCAATCCTCTCCCCGATGATTTTCTTATAAAATTTCAAATTTTATCGAAATCCTCTCTCCGAGAATTTTATAATCTGATAGACTTTCAAATATTATAAGATTACAAATTTTATCCAATCCTCTCTCTCCAATAATTTCCTTATAAGATTTCAAATTTTATCCAAATCATCTCTCTGAAAATTTTATAATCTAATAGACTTTCAAATATTCTATTTTCGGTACCATTATTTTCTTTGACATGAGCAAAAATCCCAATCTACTTATCATACAAATTTGTGATTGATTTCAGTGAACCAAATATAAAATTCAACGAATCAGCATTAAAGCAACATACCCAGATTCATAAAATTCATATATCAATAATCTTGACATTATAGTGTAGTTTGTTTCTTTATGTATATATGTGTTCTTCCATTTCCTCCACTATTATTGTTAGCTTCTTCCAATGAAATTTCACTTCTATCTTTGTATTTTTTTAATTTTAAATCTTAATAGTTTCATGTATTGATATATTTTATTTATTCATTTTTTTTTTGGAATAGAACGGGGCAATTGCCCAAAGGAAGAAAACTATACAAGAACTAAGCGGGGAAACGAGATCCCTCTACAGTTTGTATCTTTTCTACTCTTTTGATCATCAATTAATACTTAGTTCTCATCAAAGGTGAGCTTTTTTTACTATTAGTTATTTTTAGTTTTTAGTTTTTCAATGTTGAGGTCTCCATATTTTGATTTTTTTTATTCATTTTCTTATATTCTCCAAATTAGTGATGTTTGGTTTTTGTATTATTATATCGAAGATCATTGCTACTTTTTTTTCATCAACCATAACTTAAGACAAGTCTCTTTTTTTGTTAATCATTTTTTGTTATTGATTATTTGATGTTTTCATATTTTGTTTGTCGAACAAGAAGAAGCACCAGAAACGACACGAAAGTTGGCAGCTTCTTCTCTATTTGTCATGCTAGAGTTTTTTCTGCCTTTTTTTTTTTACATATGTAGCATTCTTCTTTACTATAAAAAATTAATTAACATTCTCACAATTAACTACTATTCAATTTGCAAATATGAATTCAAACTCTCCAGCTTATCGTGTATTAATTAGTTAAGATTATTTGTGATATGATAATTTAAAGGTTTAAATACATTTTTCGTCCCTACAACTGAGTTTCATATTTCGTCCCTGTAAAAAAAAATTGGTTTATGATCCCTACAAAATATAAAAATTTATTTTTAGTCCTCACAAATTTATTTTAGTCCCTGTAATATTCAATTCATGCTAAATTAGTCTTTCTAATATGTGGACAATTTTGTTTTTAGTCCCTATAATATTATATCAATTTTATTTTACTTTATTTTACAGGGACCAATTTGATGAGTATATAACTATTACAGGGACAAATTCAACATGATCTAAATATTACAGGGACAAAAACAAATTTGCGATGACTAAAAATAAAACTTTTTATTTTGCAAGGATCATAAACAATTTTCTTTTTACAGGGACGAAAAATGAAACTTGGTCATTTTACAGGGACGAAAAAAGTATTTAATTTAAATCTTATCATGTACTTCTTTTACATGTCATCTTAAGAGGGTTTATTGGTCTTTGTGTCATTTGGTGGTGCTTTCGGATATTTTTTACATGTCTCACATTCTCCTTTATTATTAGCAGTTAATTAATATTTATTTTAATTTTTAATTTTAAGTTTTCTAATATCTTTTATTGTAATTAACTATTATTTAATTTGTATATCCGAATTGAAACTATTTGGCTTATCGTGTATCAGTTAGGATTATTTCTGATATAATTAATTTAAATCCTATAATGTATTTTATATTAGCGAACTCTTCTTTTATGTGTCCTTAAGATGTTTTCTTGGTCTGTCTCGTTTTCTATGGTGCTTTTCTGCATTTTTTTACACATATCACATTCTCTTTTACTATATGTGATTAATTCTAATTAATATTTGATTTAATTTTTAAATTTTGAATTTTGAGTATCACAATTAACTATTATTCAATTTACAAATATGAATTCAATCTTTCCAGCTTATCATGTATCAGTTAGGATAATTTGTGATATGATTAGTTTAAATCCTATAATGTACTTTACCTATATTTTGAATTCCCTATTCATATTGAATTCAAATGTTTGTTACCAATAAGCCTAAAATTTGAATACCTTTAATTTTGATACCTATTATCATATTGATAAATATAATATCAATAAAACTAACAATCTATGCGACACACTGCAACCATTATATCATAAAAATTTTATCTATAGTGAAAAGTAATCTAATTTGAAATATGAATTTAAACTTTTTAATTTATTAATTTTGTAATTTTCTAATCTGAGTATAATGTGCAACTATAAACTAACCATTATTATAAATAAAATTCATATGATACTTATATAAAATAAAAAATATATTGTAAAGAGATTTGAAACTTTAAATTAAAGAACATTATTGTCTAAATTAATATGAATGAAAATTTTAGCAAAACTAAATTACAGATTAATATATAAATTTTAAATATAAAATTTATATATTTTGAATATAAGCCGTGAGTAGTACATACCTGCATATTATATACTTTAGTTTGAACAATTTATATATGAAATAACATTATTATTTAACTTATTATAGGTGAATCCTTAAAAAAACATACTATGAGTGAAAATATATATTAGTAGAAATTAAACACTAATATGAATTTTTAAATATAGAATTCATATTTTTTAATATATATTGTGCGTCATTCTGGTCTATATATTATATAGTTTACTTTGCTCTGATCATTTTACATGAAGTGACAATAATTTTGAAAAGGTGCAAACTTCTATAACCAACCTAAGACCGAAAATCAAACCGCACAATTCTATTATTTTTTAAAATTAATATAATATTTTAATTAGCAGGATGGATTCGAGGGCAAATCCCTTTGCCAATCTCACTGCCTTTGAGAAACGAAAAAAAAAAAACCAAACTCGACCTGAAACCCATCAAAGCAGGTTATCCTCATTAAAGTTGGTGTAAGTTCATGTGAATACTGTAACATCCTAAAATTTCACTCTAAAAGATAGAGTATTAATTTTAAAGGATTATAATTACTCTGAAGTTTTTCGGATAAAAACTTGGTAGTTTAGAACTAAATACGGAAGTCAGAAGATTATATACGGATTCTAAAAATGACAAAAATGAATTTGAAAAATTCATACAAACACTTCCAAAAGGTATTTGAGGAAAGACATAGTAGCTTGGTGACATATAAAGATTTTAGAAATTAAGTTTGGATTATTAAAGGAGGATATAAAAAAAAATTACAGTTATAGTTTCTTTAGCAGGAACTCCGTAAGCTGTTAGTTAGGAATGAGATAAATACTAGAGATAGAAAAATAGATCAGATAGAGACTACAAAGACCTGATAGAAACCTAAGAAAAATAGAATGATCAGTTACGGTTAAGTATTATAGCATAAATAGTAAAATAGTTAAGTCTTATATAGACTTCTGTTTTCTATAATTCTGTCTTTTATCCATTTTATATGAAATTGTGTGATCTAAGTGATAAGAAAATTATGTTAGCCTTATAATTAAGGGTTTATAATACTTATCAAATTATTTCATTAAAACAATCACTTCTCTTTTGACGTTTGAGAACCGTACTTACCGTAATAGACAGATAAGAGTTTAATTAGTAAAAATATTTTAAAAAAACCCAGAAAATTATCTTTCTTTACAAAAGTTGTTTGTTATAATATTTATGATTTTCTGGAATTTTTCTAGAATTTTTGGAAAAACTAATTTCAAAAATTATCGTTTTGGTTCCTATAGTTTACGGTAAAAGCTAAACACTGATACGGAGACCAAAATGAGGTCAAAACGAAATTCTGGAAAGTTACACCATGCTTTTACATTTTTTATGATTTATAGAATTAATTTTGGAATTTTTCAAAAGACAGATAAAAGGTTACTTTATTTTGTCCCTGTAAGCACGTAAAACAAGGATTTCAGAATCGAAATAGAATTTTAGTGATTATTGAGTGCTCAAAATCAAATTTTAAGAGGGATCATTAGTCTTTAAATCAAAGTTGTGATTTTCTGAGAATTTTTCTGTAATTTTCTAAAAAATTACTGTTTTACATTTACGTCGCGTTCGTTTTTCTTTGTTAGTGCAAACCGTAAAACCTACCCTTACCGTAAAAATCCAGAAACTCTTGTATGAAGCCTTTAGGACTATTATTTGTCATTTTCGAATTTTCCTATAGGTCCTCACCTCTTAATAATTGTTTTTGGAATTTTTCTTATAAAATGACTATTTTACCCTTGGTTTTCCATTCAACTACCAAACCATAAAGTTTTTGACCATGCAATCATGTGGCTCTCCTTCCTCCTAGAGCTGGTCGACATCCACCCTTAATTAGGGCCCTTGGATGAACTTTTTGGCTTATGAGTCATAAGCCTTGTCACATGGATTAGCCAATTAGAAAAATAGATCATTTTTGAATTAAGGATTTATGACATATACATGGAAAAGCTAGATGACCTCACAAAAATTTAATTACCTCTCCCTTCCTCTTTGGCCGCCCTCTCCTTCCTATAAATAGACATCCATGCTTCATAAAAACTTCACACACCACAAGCTTGAAGACAACACTCTTTTTTCTTCTTAGTTCTCATATTTCTTATTTTGGTGTTCTTGGTGTTCTTGCTTTGTTCTTCCAACATTTGTGGCCAAGGTAAGGGGAATCTCTTTCAAATTAATTTGAGAAGTATGAGTTTGATTCTTGTTTGTGTTTGAGTTGTTTGTTTGTGTATTTATAGCTTTTATTTACTTAAATATGCCTTATAAATTATTTTATAGCTTTAATTTAATTGTCCTGTGCTATTTATGAATTGTAGAGTTATAATGTCCAAATTTATTCGAAAAATCGTGTGAATAGAGTGGCTATGCCAAAATCATTTTTTGAGCTTTTGTAAACATACCGTATAATGACGAATTTTAGACTTACCGTAAATACGATTTTACCACAAAGAAAATACAATTTATTATTTGTGAAAACCCCAATATTGTCTATCATTGATATACCAAGGTGATGGTTAAGATAAATGGTTTATCAGTATGGATCTGTCTAGGAAAGAAAAGAGACCTTTGAAGGGGCTAAAAGAAGTCCATCTCTCTTTCCCGGGAACTGTACTAATACGCTGTTTGGGGAAATCTTAACACTAGGGACCCGGTATATACGTGACTAAGATAAATTGGGAAAGAAGTGATTTCTTAAATAACCTATATATAAATAGATTGGATTGGATTGGATTGGATAAAAGAGTGTAACAATAATGGATTCTCGGTGAATCCAACTGTTATAGCATCTTTCGAAATTTAATGTAACAGTAATGGATTCTCGGTGAATTCTACTGTTACATTATTAGTGGAAAATATCGAGTGAGTATCCAATCTGTATATATATGCACGTAACTCAGTTTAATTTCTAATGTCTACGGCAGTGGAAATTAGAGAGATAAGCTTTCAACGGGCCTTTTTCCTAGAAGATAATTAGTGCTTAAATATTCCAGAAGAGAAACAAATTCATACGTTCACTTAGTTATATTGGATCGATTTTAAAAACTGGGTATTGATCACCAAATATGGCTCTGCCGTCGTGTGATCCTTTCATCTTCAAAAATTAACTAAAGTCGAAAAATAATTAGCTTTATTTCGTTCACTAAGTTTATATCAAGTTTTCAAAAAAAAGACGGACACTGATTACCGCAGTCGGCTCAGCCGTCGTGTAATTATTCCATTCCCAAAGAGTTATCTAAAATCTAAGAACAGACATTACTAATTAAAAAGCAGACGTAAGTTTAAATACTGTTGATCTTTTCTCTCTTGATCGATCCTGGTGGCTCTGTCCCGTTTTGGTCTTCTTAAAAGAAAGTTAATAACTTTTTATACCAATTCACTCTGTTGAGCTACTTAAAATTATTAAAGCCGAGTCAATAATTTAATCCTTAACGATCCGTAAAAAGAGTATTGAGAATAAGGGTTATTGATTTAAATTATACAGCGAAAGGTTTTTACAAGAGAAAGTGATTTTAAACAGTTATCTAGAGATTTTTATAAAGTGATAAGTTTTATCTTACATATGAAGAGATTTTGATACTCAGAGATTTTGAGAAAAGAGACTGTAAAACAGAGAAAGTTTTACAAAGAGAATTAAAGAGAAATTCGATACATTTGCATAAAGACGTTTTGAGCATACAACCTAGAGGCTGGGGTTGAAAATAGATTCTGTTGGACTACAATTGTCTACTGGGATTATCCAGGTTTCGAAAGTCTCAACGGTCGTGTCGGTGAATATCCTCGAGCCGAGACAAATCGAATACCCGACTTGGATAAATCTGACTGGCAAATCTATTTCTGATCTGGTATTAAGTTTTAAATGCGGTATTACTGAAGTATCTTCAGGAGTCTAGAGGGATTCCCTGATTATGCTGTTAAGTTTATAGGCAGCCGATCGCTCACTGGAGTTAAGGTTGGAAAAGTCTCATTGGAGCACTACACCGGTGTGATTTGAGAAATATAGAAGGAGCATGCATAAATAAAACGTTGATATATTCTTGTGAATGCATGGTTTTGTAGGTTCACGGATATAAGGTAAGACCTGTTTGATTGTGATCTGGTTGTGAGTTTTCATTGCTTTACTACACTGTTAATCGGACTTGAATGACTTGGTTATCTATGATATTTATCTGTTCTTGATGTTTTGAATTGAGTGCTGTGTGATCTATGTTGATAATATACTTGTACTACTTCTATTACATTGTTTAGAGTTTCACCCTTGCCTACTTTATGTTGTATTGATGCCTGACTGAGTAGATGGCACATCATGTCAAGGGAATGGGAAATGTCCGACACCTGAGCTTAGAACCCCAAGGTGGAGGTTGTGTATGGTGGAATATAAACCCTAACACACAGTGGGGCAGATTCGTAGGAAGAGTGGAAGTAGTAGACACTGAAGGTGAAGGTCCACAAGACCCACTTCCCATCCAGGAGCAGATGATTTTAGATGTTAAGTTACCATGGCGTCAGTTGAGACCTTTAGGAATTGATCCAGAAGACTTGATCTTTGATAGTGATGATAGTGGAGATAGTGGAGGTGGTAGTTCACATCCTTCAGGGCATGATACAAAATGGTTCTGATCATGTACCTTCGAAATCAAGAGACAAGTCCTCAGATAAGAACCAAGATGGCACCTCACAAGACACCTCAGCCGTAGCACCTGCAAGAACCGAGGGTTCTGTGGGGTATACGCCGATTTCGCCTCAGGGAGAAGCGAATCCGCCAACATATTCCCCTCAACCCCATCCATCAGAATCAGAATCAGAAGATATCATCTGGTTATCTGAATCCTTCTCAGATGAGGAGATCGAAGAGGAACCCAAAGAGTCTATCCACTCTTGGGCTACTTCTGACCTTACTAGTGAGACTTTACCTAGACCGGATCTATCCAGGTTTGGTTTTGATTGGATCTCGATGACTCAGGTTCAGAACCTTGAGTCTAGCTTACCCGGATTAGGAGGATCTACCTGGTCTTGTCCATAGACGTATATGAGTTAGGGTTTTAGTGTAATAGATCCCTTTTTGAGTAGATGATGGGATCGTGGCTCGACTGTACATAGTAGCGTATGTTTATCTTTTACCACTTTTGTACTTTTTGGTTTAGAGTAGTTTTAACTTCTTTTTCTTTTGCAGTGCAAAAATCATAGTTTGTATTAGAACAAATTCCTTTGTAAAATATCATGGCATATATATATATGAGAGAGAATACTTTTTTGTACATGATGGTTTACCTTACCGTTGAAATCTTTAAAAAGGAAACAAGGGATTTCACTCCCCATCCTCCTCATCTTCTTTTATGAAAGCGAAAAATTTTACCCGCATTTTCGGAAAAGCATTATAAAATTTTAACAAATATTTTCTAAATCTTTGCGAAACTTTTGGTTACTATGGTGTAATATCCTTTTTGGAGAAAGGGTGTTGCAAATACCCACTTCAGGTGAATACCCACGAATTTGAGTTTAGGTTAACCAAGGTCTCGGGTTCGAGCTTTGGGTATGGAAAAAATCTCAGCTGGGACTGGGAGGGATACCACCTATTAGAGATGCCGAACAAACTCCTACGGGAGATTAGTCCCCGTCGTGCAGGCGGTGAGATACTCCTCGACGTAGAATAGAAAAAAAGTTGAGTAATAATTAATGCATATTATATATCTCGTGCATGACACGGGTCACTATACTAGTGTGTATACACACACACACACACTCGTTGAACAACTTCAAATCTTTGCGATCATTAAGATCAACACCGCAAGAGTCCAAGTAGTATACGATCTCTTGCCCTGGGTTTATTCCTAGCAATAACCAATGGCCACTAAAAGGATACTTGGTTAGCAAATTCGTTTACAATTGATATTCAATAAAACATAGTAAAATTTCAAGATCAATATTCACCCTGTATTATACGGCACAAGAATCAACCTATCCTTTAGCTAATCAACGGCCTTCAGGGTATCAACTATATGTTTTCTTTGTTCCCCTATAGGTCTACTATAATTAACTCTATGGGGCGATAAGAAAAAGAATCTATGTGTTATCTGAAAGGGGTGCATGAGTTTCTCCCACAAGTACCTTAAGCAAAAAATTGATTGAGATTAGATTAGTAAATAATATAAAGAAAATAAAATTTAAGTAGTGAGAGTCATCCAAATTAACTACCTAATATAAATGTTGATAGCCGCGACCCCTATCTTCTCTTGTTGAATGAGGTGCTCGATTGATTCTACATCAATCGACTCGTCATGGGGATAACCACAAATGGCCGTATCGAATGGTACATTGATCATTTCACTTTTGGGCATATCATCTAACAAGACTTGCACATATTTGCAGAGACGAGGAAGTGGAACCAGCTGCGTACTGTGGGTGGTGAGGAAGGATCTTGAACCATGGCCTTTCCCTTTCCCACGTTGTTCTTGAATAGATAACAAGCAAGTTAAATTACGCAATCATATTATAATATTGATATACCGTGGTATCAAAACCAACTAGAGTGATTGGCCATGCAAGTAGAAATCCTACTACATGTTCTACCAACTTAATGTCAGGCTCATCATGAAGAAGTTGTGGAATTAGTGCATCTCCGTCTATTGCAACGTCAATGCTCACTTTCACGTGGTTGGGTGGCAGTGGTACATTATGCATTGAATCACCTACAATATTATAAACCATTCCAATAGCAACCACGCGAAAGGGATCTGACAGATAGAGTGTGCACTGTCTACTACCCTAAACATGCATGTAAGAAATTAAATTAAGCAAATCAATTAAGTAAAAACCTTTCACTTAAGTAAACGAAACACATTACCTCAGGAAGGTTGTTACTTTAGCATTGCTCGATCTGGGTGCCAGTGACAGTGCCAATGTGGGTGTTGGCCACGTCGAACCTTCTACCTCATCTCTCTAAACTCCTGCATCACTTGTTCAAGGCAATAACCCTGGCGGTCGAGATCTGCTTGTTTGCACATTTCTTGGGTGGAAAGTATAATCTGTGTGTTATTCCAAATCCCTTACCCCGAACACGGCCATGATACTCAGCCTTCTTCAATGCCTGGGACAGTATGTCTGTCGAGCTATTATCGTCCTCTATCCCCTAACTGTGATTGTGATAGATTCTCCTAAAACACAAATATTCATAGGATATCAATAAATTAAGGACGCGGTCATGATCAATAACAATATCAAAATATAGGAAAATGATGTTGTACTTACACATTCAACCACCATTCGCCGAACGATTTAATTATATATCTCCTCATCACTATTCTGACGAGCAGCAATTCATAACGCATGATGGGGCACAGATGTGGCCTCAATACTACCAGATTCAAGCTATGAATTGAACAAAAAAGAAAGTAAAGATGTTAAGTTATAAATACAATATAATTTTGTACACATATAGCTATGCACTTACCATTTGTTGCTCCAGGCGTGCATATATACCCCACCCTCGATTTTCGATATGGATACTCAGGCTGTGATGCTCAGTTACGATTTTTATCTCTCAATTCTTATAACAAAATATTTACAACTAGAGTAGTTGGTAATAATATAAAACAGAATTATAAGAAACACTTTTTTACTTGCTAACCAGGAAAGAGGAATCCATATGTTTGGCCACAAAGGGCTACCAATCCTCCAAGCAAATATATTGGCATATTTGGCTGGAGGATGCTCATTTATATTCCCATCCTTATCTCTCAGCCAACTACTAGTCAAATAGGATCTCCACACCCGATTAAGCTTCCCAGCTTCCTTCAATACAAACTTCTTGTGGCTCTCTTCAAGGTCAAAGCCAGACTACAAAGCAATACAAAAAACAAGTTAAATCTAATTAAACATTGTGAATGAAAGCAATAAATATAAAGATTAAGCAATTGTTTACCAAAATATTTGTCCATAGGTCATTTTTGAACTTTTTCGAACTTCGATCTCTCCAATAATTATGGAAATTGGAATAGTCCAACGGACTTGCAGCCCAGTGTAACTTGACAGTTTTGGACCATTCTCTCCAATTGGTTGCCCAGCTTGATTCCATTTAACCTAACAAAAAGATAGGATCATAAGTACATGTGTGTGAGGAAATGAAACAACATAATAAAATAATTTTGAAATCAACAAATATTTACATATTACCTGAAGTCTCTATCCTCTGCTTTTGGCACGGACCACATCGTTCATTTGGCATAACCCACGTGAAGGGTGCTGGGTGTCCTCAGTATGGGGAATAGAAGTAGAATCAGTCTCTGGAACATGATTATCGGAGGGAGAATCCATGTTTCACCTATAATAGAAATTGAACACAAAAATAAAAGGTAAATGCACCATAATTAAAGCATATTAACTGCATTAACGGAATAAACAAAAGATTATGTAGAAATTAATGCATGTTGTAATGTTGACCTTTTCCTTTTCTTTGTCGGTTTGACATTTTTATTTCTCTTGTTAATATGAAACGATGGATTGATCCAAATGCCCTCATCATGATCATCTCTCATGTATAGAACATCATCTAAAGTTAGGTCATCCTCTGGCGATTGTGAAGTTTTCGGGAAAGGATCATCCTCCATATTTGTGTCATCGATAGAAGTGTGTCCATGATCATTTATTTTGGAGCTCATAAAAACAATAGACCACTTAACATTATCAAGATCAGTGATGTAAAACACCCGTTGAGCGTGAGATGCTAAAATAAAAGGTTCATCTTTGTACCCTACCCTCCTAAGGTCCACCTTCAAGAACCCTGAGGACTCCATCTCTAAGCCACAGTCATTGTCAACCTACTTGCAACGAAACACAGGCAACCGAAAGATTGTGTAATCCAACTCCCAAATGCATTCAATCACCCTGAAATATGACATGTTCGCATATGTGGGAGTCTTGTCTTTCGCAATTGAGACATGCATAGATTCAGCCACCAAAGTGACACCGCTATTTTGCATCGTGCTCTGATCATCCTGTTGTTGCGTATAATATGTGTATCCATTAATTACATAACCGGTGTAGGATAAAACTTGTTCACTTGGACCACTTGAGAGCCATCTCAACCTATCCGAAATGGAACCCGGGTTTACAATGTCCTCTCTAAAAATATGATCCTTTAGCCAATGTATAAAACTTCTGTTGTGCTCTTTTGCCAACCAAATTTCACTCCTATTTGGGTTTAGACTCTTGAGGTCATCCTTATGCTTTTCAACATACGGTACCTCATCCGCGTTGTGTAGGACATACAAGTGTGCCTTCTCCCGTTCTGAATTTGGTATGGTCACTATATCTTTTCCAATAATTCCCTCCCCTGTTGTTCTTTCTGAGTGGTGAGACTTTGAAACCGCTATTGGCTCAACACTCGATAGGTACTCAGTACAAAATTCAATAGCTTCTTCAGTAATGTAACGTTAGGACATACAACCCTCTGGACGACTTCGACTTTGATGTACCCTTTCAATATCTTTATATATCGCTCTACCGGGTACATTCAGCTCATATAAGCTGACCCACAATATCGTGTCTTTTTAACAAGGTGGACGGTTAGATGAACCATGATGTCAAAGAATGAAGGTGGGAAGTACATCTCAAGCTCACACAAAGTGACAACAATCTGTCTTTCTAGTGATGGAAACTTCGCACGGTCAATCACCTTGCTGCAAATTTCCCTAAAGAAGTAACACAATTTAGTTATGCTCCACCTCACTTTTCTGGCAAAATTGACCGTATACCTATTGGGAGCAACTGCTCCATCAGAATATGACAGTCATGGGTCTTCAACCCCTTTAATCTAAGATATTTCATATCAATCAGGCTCCTGATGTTGGAAGAGTAACCCTCTGGGACTTTGACTCCATGAAGAAACTGACCAAAAACTACCTTTTCCCTCCTACATAGAGTGTGAGCCGCATGGGGAAGGTATTGGCGATGTCCCTTCTGTATTGGTGTAAGTTATGTTCTTATCCCCATACTGACCAAGTCTAACCTTGCGTTGATTCCATCCTTAGACTTCCCTCTCACATTGAGTAACGTACCAATGACACTGTCACAAACATTCTTTTCGATATGCATCAAATCAAGAAAATGTCTTACATACAATGACTTCCAATATGGCAACTCAAAGAAAATTGATCTCTTTTTATACCCGGTTGTGACTAGCTCTCCCACAAAAGGTTTGCCAAATTTGCTGCTTAGGTCCTTCACCTTCTAAAAAACCTCATGACCCGTCAATGGATTTGGTGCTCTTCCTTGTTCTAGCCTTGCATTAAATGCCTTTCTCCATCCCTGGTAACAATGATTCGATGGTAAAAACCTGCGGTGCCCGAGGAAGATATTCTTCTTACAATTCTGCAACCTCATCCAATCTGTACCCTTTCCATATATAAAGCATGCACATTGTCCTTTGATACTATATCCTGATAGGTTATTGTACGCCGGAAGTCGTTAATCGTGCCAAACAGCATAGCCCTCAAATTGAAACTTTCTTTCTTGTACCCATCATACACCTCTACACCTGTCTCCCACATATACCTCAAGTCTTCAATTAAAGGAGCCAAATATACGTCTATATCGTTCCGTGCTGTTTAAGACCAAAAATCAACATAGGCAGCATCATGTACTTTCGTTTCATGCATAGCCACGGAGGTAGGTTGTAAATAATTATAATCACCGGTCATGTGTTGTAGGAACTATTTTGAATACCATGCGGGTTCACCTCGTCAGTGGAAAATGCAAGACGAAGGTTCCTCGCTTCTTGCCCAAATTCTGCGTATTCGTGGTCAATTTTCCTCCACTGAGGAGAATCCACAGGGTGCTGAAGCTTACCATATCTAATCCTTTCATCTGCATGCCATATTAACTACTTTGTATCTTCCGTAGTATGGTATATGCGCCTAAACCTAGGTATTATGGGAAACTATCACACCACCTTCATAGTAGCTGAATCACACAAGCATATAAAAAGATAAACTAAATCATAACAAGCAAAACACATCAAACAATCTCAATATGGTATTACATGAATTTAAATCTCAATAAATAAACTTTATATAAATTCAAAAAATAGAAACTTACTTGTTAGTCGTTCCAGACTTGTAAGAAAGCACCAAAACTCTCTATCTTCTTCAATCAATCTCTTGGGATCCTCTCCTGCAAAAACAAAGGTAAGCATTTGTAATTGGTGTAGTGCAACAGACATTATTTTCTTATTACTAATTTCTAATTTATTCCATATTACTATTGGATAGCAAATTTGAGCGTGATGGACGTTTGCAAATTTGAATTATTGAGATTTTTTTCTTTTATTTTAATTCATACATTTCATAATGGGAACACAACTGAAAAATTTAAGTCACATAGTTGAATCAGTGAAATAAAGTGGAATAATATGTAGTATGACTATATCTCAACACGTTTAAGTCAACAAATCGAAGTGTTGGTTCTAATAATACCAATCTAAACCCATCAAATAATACCAGATTCCTAAATATGCTTGCGGAAGATTTCTTTTAATTAGAACCACACCACCACCATTTGTCTAATATTCAAATTATTAATGGCTTCAAATCAATATTTTTAAAGTATGAATATACAAGAGCCACAAAGAATTCAATCTGAAAAGTACATACTCCCAATCCTTAACATGACACACTGAAACAACTTAAAAAACTTATCTTAGAGTAGTAGATATCATAATTAAAACAAAGTGAAAAAAGGAAGTGGCATCAATTGGTGAACCTTAAAGGAGACAGATAAGAATGTTAGTATATCACATATGATGAGACTAATTAAGTTAAGCTTTATTTCGTACCAAAATACTATAACATAGCTTCCATTATGCCTCGTGGCTTTCTTATATGGTTTTTTCATCTCTCTTCAAAAAGAAAAAAACAACGAAAGCACATGTGTAATATCCTAAAATTTCACTCTATAAGACAGAGTATTAATTTTAGAAGATTAGAACCATCTTTAAGATTTTCAGATGAAATATAATGGTTTAGAACTGACATAGAAGTCAAACGGTATTTTACAGACATTCTTGACTGTCAGAATAAACTAATTATGACTATGAAAAATCCATACTTGATTCCCAAAAGGTATTAAATGATACACAATAGTCACTTGATGTTCCATAAAGATTTTAGAAAATAAGTTTGGAATTTTAGAGAAGGATATAAAGGGAATTACAGCTTTGGTCCCTCTAAGAGAAAACTCCGTAATTTGTTAGTTAAGAAATAGACAAGCACCGGAGATGGAGAAATAGTTAAGATAAAGACTCTAGTATCTAGTGTACTTAAGATAATATAGAAAATAAAAAGTCTTGTTTGGTATTATAGTTAAAAAAATGGTAAGATAGTTAAAGTCGTTTATAGACTTCTGTTTTCTATTTTTTTCGTCTATTATCTGTTTTATATGAAATTAAGTGATCTAAGTGATAAGAAAATTATGTTAATCTTATAATTAAGGGTTTTAAATCTTATCAAATTATTTCATTAAAACAGACATTTTTCCTTTGACGTTTGGATTTTTACAGATAACCGTATTTACCGTTATTAACGGATAAAGATTTTAAATATAAAAAGTATGTCAAACCAACCAAAAAAATAAACTTCCTTCACAAAAGTGGTTTATTTTAATATTTTTAATTTTTTTAAATTTTTCTAGAATTTTTGGAAAACTTTCAAAAAATACTGCAAAATACAGTAAACTGGTATGTATCGCCTACAGATTTGGCTATACAGTATATGAAAATTTCATGGAAAAGGTCCAAACAATTTTTATTTTATTTTATATTCTTTATTTCATGGTTTTTAAAATTATTTCTAGACATGATTATTTTTCCACTGTTTTGGCTCTTTTATGGGGTATATCCGCTGTATAAAAGAGAATAGAGAGCTAACAGGTTTGAAAGAAGAACTGAAAATTTTCAAAGGACCTAAAAATAATTTTATAGAGTTGAAATAGTAATGTTGACCCAGCTATTGTTCATAATCAGTAGGGGTATGTGCAATTACCATTTATCCTTGATTTTACATCAAAACTACCAAAATTTAAAGCTTTTGTCTTTTTAATCCAATGGTCCCCCCTTTCCCTCTTCTTGGTCGACATCACCATCTAATGTAGGCCCTTGGATTTGCTTTTTTGCATATGAGTCATGAACCTAGTCATAAGAAAAAGCCAATTAGGAAAATGCATGATTTAATTAAAAAGGACTTCTGACATAAGGCTAATAAAGGTACATGACAACACAATTTTTTAATACCCTCTTCCTCCATCCTCTTGGCCGCCCCTCCATCTATAAATAGCCCCCTTGTTTTCATAAAATTTTCACAAATCCAAGAAGCCTTGAAGACAAAACACTAATTCTCTCTTTTCTCTTCTTAGTTCTTAAATTTTTTACTTTGTGTTCTTGGTGTTTTAAAGCTTGTTCTTCAAAAGTTTTGTGGCAAAGGTAAGGGGAACCTCTTGAAAATTAATTTGAGAAGTATGAGTTTGATTCTTGTTTGTGCTTGACTTGTGTGTTTGTGTGTTATAGCCTTGTTTGTTTATTTATGTTTTATAATTGTTTTATAGTTTTAAATTAATTGTTTTGTGCTATTTATGAATTGTAGTGGTATAATGCCCAAATTTCATTAAATTTTCGTGAAAGTAAGAAGGCTATGGCAAAATTAATTTTGAGATTAGTAAACATACCGTTATAATGACAAAATTTAGATTACTGTAAATATAGTTTTACCACAAAGAAAATACAATTTATTCTTTTGTGAAAACCCTGATATTGTCTACTGTTATAGCATCTTTCGAAATTTAATATGACAGTAATGGATTTTCGGTAAATTCTACTGTTATATTAACAATGGCAAATATAGAGCAGGTATCCAATCTGTATGTATATGTATATATATATATAACTAACTCAGTTTAATTTCCAATGTCTATGACAGTGGAAATTAGTGAGATAGGCTTTCAATGGACCTCTTTCCTGGAAGATAATTGGTGCTTAAGTATTTTAGAAAAGAAACAACTTGATTACGTTCACTTAGACTATATCGTATTATTTTAAAAACAGAGTACTGATTACCGAAGACGGCTTTGCCGTCATGTCATCCTTTCATCTTCAAAGTTAATTAAGTCGGCAAACTAATCAGCTTTATTCCATTCACTCAATTATAGACTAAGTTTTTAATAAAGTTGGACAATGGTTACTGCAGTCGGTTCATCCGCCGTATAATTATTTCATTCCCAAAGAACTATCTAAAATCTGAGAACAGACACTTGCTGATTTAAAAAGTGGACATAAGTTTAAATGTTGTTGATCTCTTCTCTCTTGATCAATTCTAGGTGGCTCTAGCCCGTTTTGGTCTTCTTGAAATAAGTTTATAACCTTTAGTTTATATATCGAATCACTCTGTTGTGCTGCTCACCTTAGTTCGACTCTACCGCGGTGTGACCAGTCATAAATTGAATTGTTGAAGCCGGAAAAATAACTTAACCCGTAATGATCCATAGAATCAAGTGAAGAAGGTAAGGGTATTTTTTATAAAGTAATAAGTTATTACCTATAAAGTATTTTTGATGAGATCTAAAGACGTTTTTAAAAGAGAAACTACAATAAAACAGAAGAAGTTTTACAAAGAGAAGCTAAAGAGATTTTAAGATACAATTTAGACGATCATTTGCATTAAAGACGATGAGCATACAACCTACTAGACGGGGTTGAAAATAGGTTCTGTTGGACTACAATTGTCTACTAGGATTATCCAGGTTTTGAAAGTCTTAATGACCTTGTCGGTGAATCCCCCTGAGCCGAGACGAGTCGTATACCCGGTTTGGATAAATCTGACTGGCAGATCTATTTCTGATTTGGTATTAAGTTTTAAATGCGGTATTTCTGAAGTATTCTCAGGGGTCTAAGGCGGGATTCCCTGGTTATGCTGTTAAGTTTACTGCAGTCGGTCGCTCAAATTATGTGAGGTTGGAAAAGTCTCCTTGGAGCACTACACCGGTGTGATTAGAGAGATATTGAAGTGGCATACATAAATGTACTTTGATGTGAGGATATATTTTGTGAATGAGTTATTTTGCAGGTTTACAAGATACAAGATAAGACCTGTTTGATTTGAATTTGTTATATGTTTTAAATGACTTGCTACTTTACTATATTGTCTTGATTGTCTTTGATATTGATATGTTTTTGACATATAAATTGGGTGTTGTGTAGTCTGTGTGTTAATATACTAGTACTGCTCTTATTACCTTGTTTAAAGTTTCACCCTTGCCTACTTTTATGTTGTGTTGATGCATGATTGAGTAGATGACACATCCTGCTACGAGTTTGGGACGGGTTCGTCATCTTAGTATAGAACCCCAAGGCGGGGATTGTGTGTGGTGGAACATAAACTATTACACTCAGTGGGGAAGATTCGTGGGAAGAGTTGAGACCTTAGATACTGGTGGTGGACGTCCACAAGACCCACTACCTATCCAAGAACAGATAATCTTAGATGTTAAGTTACCCTTACGCCAATTAAGACCTTTGGGACCTGACCCATAAGACCTACTCTTCAATGATGATGATGATGATGATGGAGACACCGGTGGTGGTAGTTCTCATCCATCAGGACATGATGGTAGCGGATCAGATCACATGCCTTCCCAAAAAAAGAGCAAGCCCTCAGATGCAGGCAAAGATGACCCCTGTTTCCCATCACTCAGAGGAGGAGGATATTATATGGTTATCTGACTCCCTGTCTGATGACGAGTTTGAGGATATTCCTGAAGAGTCCATAAACTCTTGGGCTACCTCTGACCTTACTTATGACCCTTTACCTAAACCAGATCTGTCTAGGTTTGGCTTTGATTGGGTTCCAGTGACTCAAGTCCGGAACCTTGAGTCTAGTTTACCAAGATTGAAAGGATCCACTTGGTCCTGCGCATAGACGTAGTTGAGTTGGAGTTATAGTAGATCCCTTTTGGGTAGTTGATGGGATCATGGCTCGTTTGTACATAGTAGCGTGTGTTTTTCTTTTACCACTTTTTGTACTTTTTGGTTTAGAGTAGTTTTCACTTCTTTTTCCTTTGGAGTATAAAAAATCATAGTTTGTCTTGGAACAAACTCTTTTGTAAAATATCATGTTATATATATATGAGATGAAGTATCTTTTCAGTATATGTTGGCTTTACTTTACACTTGAAATCTTTTAAAAGAAAATAAGGGAACATCTTCCCCATCCTTCTCATCGTCTTTAAAAAGGAAAAATTTTATCCGCATTTTGGAAGAAGGATTACTAACTTTCACCTAAATATTTTCTAAACATTCGCTAAACTTTTGGTTACTATAGTGTAATATCCTTTTTGAAAAAAGGGTGTTGCAGTATGCATTAGGAGTAAAAGAAATCGATGCTTAATTATGTCAAGATATGGAAATGTATTTAACGGTCTTTAGGGATATTGAATCAAATTCAGAAGTTATGAAGTCCCATTACCACGGGTAGCAAACTACCAATCCAAATCTTATTCCATCTATTCCACTATTTAAAGAGACAGATTTTTCTCATCACTTCTCAACATTAGGATGAGCAAAGAAGAATGCATGATATTCCATATTTAAACCAAGACATCCCATTATCACTTCTCAACATTACAAAGAGAAAAGGTTAAAACAAAAGAAAAAAAGGAGCTGACATTATGCTTTTGCCCACCAATGCAGGAAGATGGCTTTAGGATACAAATTCCTTACTTCCATATTTCCCAAGAATGCATAAGAGTTGCCAACATGCAACCATTAATAATAGAAGCAAATAACTGAGACTAGAAAGTGTTGTAGAGCAACTATGGTGAACTAGAGAAGCAATGACATAAACCCCATCCTACAACACTTGGTTAGCATAAATGTAAAACTAAGTAATACAAACACATATCAGTTTTATCTTTCATGCATCATTTTTTTATGAAGCTGGATGCATCCCAAGATACTCAGAGCCAACTTAATATGGCATTACTGTAGGATGCTCAGAGCCATGTTCAAAAACCACTTATCTATTTAAATTCAATAGACATCATGTTGGCATCATAGTCTAGAACAACGCACAGCCTAGCAGGGTATGCCTTTGATCCCTTTTTATAAAGTTTGTAAATTCATTACCTTAGCATTTTCAACGTAAACAAAATCTTTCGCTACGCCAAAATATACTTTTTATAGCGCTTTTTTTCACTTTTGTAGCGCTTTCCGTGTGCTATAATCCAAATAGTCATAAAAGGGTGGACACTTTTTGTAGTGTTTTCAAAAGCGCTATAAAAAGTCAATTTTTTTTAAAAGAATAAAGTTATGGTGACAGACTAGAACTATCACTAAAAGCAAAATCTCTGTAGCTATATATTAATTTTCCCTAAACAGTAAGATGGTAAAGCATTTTCTAACAGATTGTTGTATGACTTCAGAAAAGAGAAATATGTATTAGTTATCAATCATTAAAACAACAAACATGAAATTGCCACTTATAGAATAAACAACAATTAGAACAATCCCACTTAGAATGATTATCCCCAGGAAGACAAAGATAATAAGTAAAACACCTTGACATGGTGCAGAACTTAACAAAACTCCATTTAAAAAGACAAATCAATATCAATGAGAGTCTCACAAACTGCAAAGAATCTTATCTCCTAATTCTATGTCAAGCAATAATAAAACAAAGAATGTCTGGACAAGTACCACGTGCACTCCCGTGCTCACAACTCCATTGTTCAAAAATAAGGAATGAACCCCACCTACTTCAGCATTGTCTATGTGAGATGACAAATCCCCCCTCCAAATTCAACACAATGAAAAATTTTAGTATTGAACCCATATGTAATATGGTTAGGCAAACTTTTGGTAGTTAAATTACATGGGGGAATGTCTAGAGCAAATTGGGTGTTCAACAACCTATAATAACAACAAAAGCACTGGGTTTAACTTATTAAAGAGAATGACAGAGATCCTCCCTTTTCTACAAACTATAAAGCAAAAGATTCATATTAATCTTGCCCCAACTAGAAAGCCTCATGTTATCTTGCCTCATGAGCAAGTCCTTTTGTACCAACTGGACTATTTTTCTTCTTTGAATTTCCATTTTGCATTGGACCAAACTAAACTCAAATTGTCTCCAATGTGAGCAAATATATACCTTTTCAATGAAGTTAATATGTTTGCTCTCTGCTATCTTCTTTCCTTTTATAATACATATTTTCAATAAGAGAAAAATCATGATCAATAACAGGACAACAAAGATAGCTTATTGGTTAAGGGGGAACAAAAGATTAAAAAGTGAAAGAATAAAAAATTGCTCATCTTCCAAATAATACTCACCTCTTTACCTACGATTTGGAAACCACACTTTGACCTGTTTTGGTTCAATATTGGCAATTCTGAAACTACAACAAAGAATAATTAACCACTAAACTCGTTAAATATGTTCAAACACTACAACTTTCTTACCATTCCCCTATTTTTTAAAAACTATGCACACATAAAATACTAATTAAAATTCGACACAAATTTGCAATCTAAAATTCAACTTGGATATATGCCGTAAAATGTCAACTATACCCACAGAACAGTTTCACAGGGATGGAGATGCACAAGTGCTCAATGAATCAAATAATGTCCTAAGTTATTGAATATATTTCCCTGCAAAATCAATGAAATTGAGGTGATCCAATCATAGAATGTCAGTCAGTTCTTGAGTTGGAATTTGGGGTTGCAGATTATTCTAGGAGTCTATAAAACAGCAAATATTCATTCACATCTTTTGAGATTTTAAGTTGCAGATACAAAACCAAGCAACGCATTATCCAAGAACATCTAAAATATAAAATGGTGATATATTCCTCACCATCAGACACCAGTACAGAAGCAGTTCATCACCTCTCATTCCTACTCTCATCCTCTGTACTCAAACACAAAATCCTATCCTTCCTAAGGTGAAAATGAAAGCAGCGCACATGACTCTATTTATGAGAAAAGCATTTGACAAATAAACAACTAACAAGACATCAAGAACAAACAGTGAAGACAGCTAACAAAGATTGCACCATTAAAGTTGCCTTATCAGAAGCCATGTTTGCAGTAATGCCATGAGATTGGAGATTCTGTCCTGGATTGTATTGAAACTCTTTTATCCCATTTCCTTGTATCATTTCCCATTTCTTCAATTGAACTTTGTTAAATCCTTAAAAGAAACAACCAAGAGAGAAGCTGTTCTAGGGAGAGACAAAAATATAGTTTACAGAGGAAATATCTTTACTGACTTTTCAACAATTAATTAGACATGGTGATTTCTAAATTAAACACTAAAATAGAAGTTGTAATTTAATCCAATGCTTCGAAATGGTTGGCATCACAAGGTGATTTCCAATCTGAAAATAAATTAAAAAATGTGAACATTATAACTAAATCTTTTACTAAACTGTCAACTTTGGGAAATATGACAAATTAGATAGAAATTTGTTATCACAATCAGAACAATATAGGGTCAGGCTTTGAAAAGAATCCCTCAGACCCTCACATCAAGCTCCCCACAAGAGGCATCCCAATTCCTCTGGTGGGCACCTTTCTCGTAAATTTCCCTTTCATTTTTGTCTAATTTCTATTGTCCTTTGTTTCTTCAGGGTTTTTACAAACAAAATCTCCACCCCCTCTCTCGTAGACTTGCTAGAGCCCAAATTAAATGTGGAGGAGGCTTGTCACCTCCTCTGAATCTCTTCCAGTGTTCAATCAGAGAGAGAAATGAGAAATCAAATAATTGTTTAACACAGTTCAAAGATAGAAAAAAATAAAAATAAAACGCAGAGGGGGTTGATAAAAAGAATCTCCTCCGTAATAGACATTCCTGTCCATGTGAAGAACCTGAACGAACGAAATCATCCATCACACGCATGAATTACCGAATATTTGATTGGATCTGTCAATAAATGTATTAACATATTAGGAAACAAAAAGAGAGAAATGGATTATGGGTTACCTTGAGGCCATCAATGGAGAGAAGACCAGTGAGATCACATTGTACTCTTCATCCATCCTCGTCGATCTCCGATCTCAATCAAAAGAGAGATTTAGGGTTTTCTGCCTCCTCTTGATTTCAAAATTAAAAACGAATAAAGATGAATCGAAGACAATTTTTTTTACCTTCCTTCTAGAAGTGTCAAAGTGAGCCAACCCGGCTCACACGATGGGTTGGTAGAAAAGTGAGCTGAGCCAGGTTGGCTCACCTTTTTAGTGAGCTAGGAAATACTCAACCTAGCTCAACTCACCCCGAGTTGGTGGATTAGATGGGTTGGCTCACGAGTTGGCTCACTAATTTTTAAAAAGATAAAAATATTATAAAAAATAAAAAATTTTAGAAAAAGTGGGTTGGCTCGGCTCACCATGAGTTGACCCACCTCAACCCGCGGGTTAAGTGAGCCGGGTCCAAATAATCCGGATAAATATGAGCCTACTTTTTTGCAAACCCGGATAAATATGAGTCGGGTTTAGACGAGCTGGCTCGCGGGTTAAAACCCATATTGACACCTCTACTTCCTTCCCCTCCTCTTCTTTTCTACCGGTGTGGTTTTGTCAAAGATTAGGGGAACACATGATTTTTTTTTCCAGATCTTGTTATAAGTGATCGTGGAGGTGAGTTTGAAAATGCAAAATTCTAGAAATTTTGTGACACCCTCATTTTTAAATAGCTTTTATTGACTTTTAATCTGCTTTAATTTAATTAAAATTATTTAATTAATAATTTTTGGGATCTTGAGGTGAGGATAGTGATAGTAATATCTTAGATTTTATATTAGAAGAGTCAAGAGTAGTAGAGTTCGCAAAACAGAGATTTTGCGGGAACCGCATTCTCGCGTGATGCGGGGAAGGGTTTAGTATTTTTCTGGAGGTCATTTTTGCTCTAAAATAATATTTTAACGAAACAAAAGTTGTTTTTATAATATTTTTTATTTTTAGAAATTTTTCTAGAAATTTTTTAGAAAAAACTTTATTTTACCCGCGTTTGGTGCTTTACGGGTAAACGGGGCGCAACCGAAACATGAAAAATAGTCCAAAAATTTAGTTTTGAGATTCTAAATTTTTCTATATCATATTCAAGTCATAAAAATGATTTTTGATGTTGTTACCTATTTTAGAAAATATTTATCTAAAAAGGGATTATTAAAATAAGCATTTTTCCTACTTTGAACCACCTATTAAACCCTAACTTGATGGGATTTAATCCCACCCTTTTTGGGTCTACACTTGGCCAAACCATAGCCCTAAATTTCACTCACAAAATATCTCAAAAGTCAAAGGGGGTCAAATGCTTAATTTTTGAATTTTTTTCCAATTAAAGAAATGAGGTATGGTTCCCATCCAATCAAAGCAAGCAAGCCCGTACTCCCCCATTCCCTGTTGTGGTTTGGTCGAATCATCTAGGACAAGGGAGGAGAGAGGTTTTCACTTTTTCACTTCATCTTCTTCCTTGAAACTAAGAAACTCCATTTTCTCTCATTTTGCAAAGCTTTCCTACACACCCAAAGGTCCAAGCTTCCTTGAGTTTTGGCTATTCAAGCTTCACAAAAAAGGTTTGGATCATGATTTTAATCCATAAACTATTTTCATTTTTCCATTCCCATCATTTTCACTTTTCAAGAATCTTGTGTTCTTTACTTTTGCTAAAAGTAAGCTTTATTCTTGGTTTAGGTTCATTCCCTTGGAACCTACAAGCTTGAAAATCATCTTGGATCCATTTTGTTTCAAAGTTTGAGTAAGTATTTCTCTACTCAAATTTCTACTCTTTAGGGTTTGTGCATTTTCATAAAACTTACATTTTCATGGTTATGTGTTTTATGTATTTTGAAAAATGTTTGATTTTTCTAAGTGTTGGAAACATCAAGATCCTTGGGAGACCACTTGGTGTTGGTGTTGGTGTGAAGGAGTTTTTGGTGTTAGCCCTTTTATTTGCTTCAAGAGGTAAGGGGATTTTCTCAATAAGTTGGGAAGGATGTGTATGTGTGTGGTTGTATGTTGTATGTTTAAGGTTAAACTCAAAGACTTGAGTTTTTCTATTGGTTGTTAAATGAGAAATCATTCTCTTAGTAATATATATTTATGTATATGAGTTTAAAACATGATTTTGGTTGATGAATGATGATTTTTGAAAGCCTATGTGTTCTTGGAAAAATCATATGTATGGTTTGAAGTGATTGGAATGCCTAAATGCATGCTTGATGAAGTTATGTTTGTTGCTATGTCCATGATGTATTTTAAAATGATATGTATGGTTACTTTGAGTGTATGTATGATTTATGGCTTGAGTGGGTTCTTGCCTAATTGATGTATGTTGATTTTTGGGTATTTCATATATTTTGATTCATTGTGATTGGGATTGAATTTAAAGTATTTTGCCAAGTGTGGGAAGAGGATTTAAAAGCTTTAATCAAAAAGTTTTTCCAATGAAATCAAATAAATTAATTAGGATTCAAATCAACACTTGCTTAGGTAATCTCCACTTAATTTTAAGTATAAGTCTCCAATAGACTATATAACAAATCCTAATTTTTCAAAAAGCCTTAAGTAAGCTAGAGAATCAATTAATGATGAAGAAAGTAAAATTTTAAATTTTTAAGGGGTAAAAAATGAAAACTGGATGTATTTTGGGCCAAAAGTATAAATTTCTAGAATTCTGGGCAGAAAAACAAAAATTGGATATTTTGGGCCAAAATTGTAATTTACAGAAGTTCTAGGACAGAAACGAGAAACAGAGCATTTTTGGGGCAGAAACCTTATTTTTCAGAAAACAAGGGCTGAAGCGTGAAACTGGACTTCTTAAGGGTTCAGATTTTAAATACTAGAAGTAAATAAATTTAAGTAAAGTTTTATCAAAGTATTTAATTAAGACTTTTAATTAAATCTTTTTACAATGAGAAGTGGGAAGAAAAATAATAAAGTTGGTTTTAAATAAAAGGTATTTCTTTTATTAAAACAACTGAAGATTTGAGATTTTAAAGTTAAAGAGGAACTTTAACTTCAAAGAAGAATTTTCTGTACAACTTATGTTTTTAAATAACATTTCTACATAGTATTGAAAGAGGATCAATACGTGGCAACGATAAAGTCTTGAGGACAATAATGTTACACGGTGTTGGAAGAAAGCTAACACGTGACGACGAAAAATCCTAAAAGGAGAGATTGCATTAATTGTCTTGTTTGTGTTTGCAAATTTATACTGTCATTTGCATTAAAGACGTGGCTTTTGCCAAATTAGAGTATACAATCCTATGTGGGGATTGTAAATAAGTATGGTTTGACTATAAGTCTTTGAGGGCATTTAGGTTACGAAATTCTTAATGGACTTGCGGTGAACCCCCTTGTGCCGAGAAGAGTAGTGTATCTGGCTTGGATGATCCTGACCGGCTGCCTTACTTATGTTATGGTGATAGTAGCTCTACTGAATAATTGTAAAACCAGTTCATGAAAAAGGGAACCGATGGTTACCAAGTCCATGAAAAAGGGGACCGATTGGTTTATTATGTTAGGTTTACGCTACAACCATTTCACTCTACTTAGTTGAGGAAAAGAAGTCTCCATGGAGCAGTGCATCAGTGTATTATGTAACGCCCCTTTTTCCCACAATGATTGTTATGTAAAATTACCAAGAAACTCCATGCGGAATTAATATCAATTTGTTTTGTCTTAAAAATATACTCCTTTTATAATTAAAAAAATATCGAAATTGGTGGCTAATTTTTTTTTTTTTTGAAAAGATAAGTATCATAAGAAGCATACTCATGAAACTTTAGCCATCTAGAAAATCAGAAAAAAAATATACATCACATTCACAATTCTCATGTTCACTATACAAAAGTCTTGTGCCGCAAGTATAGTCAAGATACATCATCATAACATGAAAGAAAATAAGGTGATAAACCTACCCTAAAGAAAACGGTAAAGCAAAAGGTATGTCAAATACACGACATGAACATCTACTCCCAAAAACCTAGGCTGGTCGGCTAACTGACACACCCACAACCTAGCACTATACTCCCCACACCTAGAGACCTAAAAGATACCGCCTCCTCGGGGTCCTCCTTGAGCTCAGACTCAGCCTCCATAAGAAATCCGCAACCGCACTCGTCGCTAATCTCCCTCTTCCCTTTCTCTACATGTCTAGTCACAGTGGCCCATTAGGAGATGGGATCATAAGTCCATCCCCCACCATTGGCCTCAAGAGGCCGGAAACTCTTCCTCACTCGGCTACCAGAGGTCTCGGTGTAAACATCTACGCGTATTGTACATAAAATAACAGAAAAACACGCAAAGGTGAATTTCTTTGCACAAGTTGAAATTCACTGAAAGGATATACAGCTCAAACCGTCCTCCATTCGCAATCCCCCAAGCTGGATTGCACAATCCTCCAAGCTGGATTGTAGCTCAAATTTGGCAAAGCCAATCATCGAATGCAATTGACATTTAAATATATATCGCACAATCCTCCAAGCTGGATTGTAGCTCAAATTTGGCAAAGCCAATCATCGAATGCAATTGACATTTATATATATATATATATTGCACAATCCTCCATGCTGGATTGTGGCAATGACATCTATATACGTCCCGCACAATCCTCCAAGCTGGATTGTAGCAACGCCATCTACATTTATTGCACAATTCCTCCAAGCTGGATTGTAGCAAAGACATCCACATTTATTGTACAATCGTCCAAGCTGAATTGTAGCATGACCTCAATATATATTGCACAATCCTCCAAACTGGATTGTAGCACTGACATCTATATTTGCACACACATTCAAGACAATTAATGCGGTCCCTCGTCTTAGGGTTTTCGTCGTCACGTGTTTGCTTTCTTCTAACACCGTGTAACATCATTGTTCTCAAGACTTCATCATCGCCAAGTATTGATCCTCTTTCAATACCGTGTCAAAACGTTATTTAAAAACTTAAGTTTTATGGAAAATTTCTCTTTGAAATTAAAGTTCTTCTTTAACTTTAAACTCTTAAATCCTCATCATTTTCTTCTCACTTCTCATTGTAAAAGACTTAGTTAAAAATCTTAATTGGATTCTTTGATAATTTTACTTTTAAGTATTTAAAAATCTGACCCCTTAAGAACTCCAGTCTCACACTGCAGCCCTCTGATTTTATGAAAAATTATATTTTTGCCCCAAAAATGTCCGATTTTGCGTTTTTGCCCTAGAACTTTTGTAAAATTATGTTTTTGGCCCAAAGTGCCCAGTTTTTCATTTTTCTTCCCAGACTTTCAAAAATTTATATTTTTGACCCAAAAACACCCAGATTTCATTTTTTAACCCTTTAAAAGTCTAAAATTTTATTTTCTCCCTCATTAATTGATTTCCTAACATACGTAGAGTTTTATGGAGAAATAGGTTTTAGTATGAAATTTATTTGAGTCTTATACTTAGAAACTTCATGAAATTTATCTAATTAAGTATTAACTTGAATTCTAATTAATTCATTTGATTCATTTGGAAAACTTTTTCATTAAAGCTTTTAAGCCCTCTTCCCACACTTAATCAAATATTATCAATCCAATCCCAATCACATTGAATCAAAGCATATGACATGTCCAAGAATCAACATTCATCAATTAGGCAAGAACACAATCAAGCCATAAATCAAACATACACTCAAAGTAATCATCCATAACATATTAACATACATCATGAACATAGCATAAAGGATATTTCATCAAGCATACACTTAGACATTCCAAATCACTCCAAACCATACATATGATTTTTCCAATAACAATGTGCTTATCAAAAATTACCATTCATCAACCAAAATCATACTTTTACTCATATAAATAAATATATAAAAATACATATTACTAAGAGAATGAAACTCATTCAACAATCAAATAGAAAAACTCAAGGTTTTGAGTTTAACTTAAGACATACAACATACATCACACACATACACATTCTTCCCAACTTATTGAGAAAATCCCGTTACCTCTTGAAGCTAATGAAAATGGGCTAATCACCAAAATCACCTTCACCCAACACCAACACCAAGTGGCCTCCTTGAAGCCTTGATGTTCCAACACTTAGAAAAATCAACCTTACACAAAATACACCAAAAATACAACCATAAAAATGTAATTTTTATGAAAACAACCAAACCCTAAAGAGTAGAAATTTGAGTAGAGGAATACTTACTCAAACCTTGAAGCAAAATGAATCCTAGATGGTTTTCAAGCTTGTAGATTCCAAAGAAATGAACCTAAACCAAGAAAAAACTCTTTTTTAGAAAAATGAGAACACGAGATTCTTGAAAAAAATTAAAAGTGATGAGAATGGAAAACTAATAAGATATTATGGTTTAGAATCATGATCCAAACCTTTTTTGTGAAGCTTGAATAGTCAAAAACTCAAAGGAACTCAAGCTTTGGTTATGGAGGAAAAGTTTGGAATGAGAGAAAATGGTGTTTTTGCAAAGTTGGAGAAGATGAAGTGAATGAGAATGAAGCTTCTCTCTCCTCCCTCTCCCTAGTCAAGAATTCGGCCAGCCCATGGGAACAAGGGGGCATGGGAGAACATGGCTTTGATTGAGTTTGTTCACCTACTTCATGCTTTAATTTAAAAAAAAAACAAATAATAAGCCTTTGACTCACACTCGACTTTGGGATATTTTCAAGACCATATTTTTGAACATCAAACTCACCTATGGCCAAACAAATTGGTGGGATTATGTCCCATCAAGTTAGGGTTTAATCGGTAGTTCAAAGTAGTAAAACGCGCAGTTTTATAACCCCTTTTTAGATAAATATTTTTCTAAAATAGGTAAAATTATGAGAAACCAATTTTATGACTTGAATATGATATAGAAAAATTTAGAATCTCAAAACTAAATTTTTGGACTATTTTTCATGTCCCGGTTGCACCCGGTTTACCCGTAAAGCTCCAAACGCAGGTAAAATAAAGTTTTTCTGAAAATTTTCTAGAAAAATTTCTAAAAATCACAAATATTATAAAAACAAGTTTTGGTTCGTTAAAATATTATTTTGGAGTAAAAATGACCTCCAGAAAAATACTTTACCCTATCCCTACATCAGGAGAGAATGCGGTTCCCGCAAAAACTCAGTTTTGCGAACTCTACTACTCTCGACTCCTCTAAAATAAATCTAAGATATTACTATCACTATCCACATCTCTAGATCCCAAAAATCATTAATTAAATAATTTTAATTAATTTAAAGAAGATTAAAAATCAATAAAAACTATTTAAAAATGAGGGTGTTACATATTAAAGTGATATTGAAGTGTCATGGATTGTGCTAAAGTGCTCTGTGTGTTTGATTGTGTGTTTGACTTGATGATTGTGTTCTCTTTTGAGTGCATGACTAGCTTAGAGAAAGATTTGCGAAAGAATAGCTATATATATATATTCTTGGAATGTAATATGTAGTATTTTATTTTCATATGCACCTTTCAGTAGATTTCAACTTGTGCAAAGAAGTTCACCCTTGCATGTTTTTCTGTTATCTTTATGTACGTTATGCGTAGATGTCCACTTCGAGGCCTCTAGTAGCCCGAGTGAGGGAGAGCTTCCGGCCTCTTGAGGCTGATGGTGGGGGATGGACTTACGATCCCATCTCCCAATGGGCCACAGTGTGTGGACACGTGGTCAGGACTAGAGGCGGGGGTGCTGGGACCCGAAGAGATTTTAGAGAGGGATATGGTTTTTGACACCTACATACCCATTGAGAGGATGTGCAGCTGGCTGGCAGAAGCACCCTTTGCACGCAGCATCACCTTGGAGAGCAGGGAGGCCAGAGTTCCGCCCACGGCGCAGCCTACGAGAGAGGCGAGGGAGGACCAGAGATCTTCACCCCAGCGGGTCGCCGGACCTGTTTCTAATCGACGTCGTCTAATTCGTCGCACGCCAAGGAAGAATTCCTTGGAGAGAGCACGTTTGCCGAGGTTGGCTCCATCAGTGACACCAACTCCACCACCTGAGCCTGTGAGACCTACACTTCCTATTCCTTACGTAGAGCCGTCGGGACATGCAGGGAGAGGGAAGAGGAAGGTCAAAGATGAGCCTGGATGCGGTTGGCTTTTAGAGTTTGAGTCCGAGGAGGAGGAGGATCCCGAGGAAGACCCCGAAGAGACGACATCTTCTTAGTCCTCTAGGTGTGGGGTGGATAGTACTAGGTTGTGAGTTTGTTAGTTAGCCGACCAATCTAGATTTTGGGGAGTAGATGTTCATGTCGTGTATTTGACACATCTTTTGCTTTATCGTTTTTCTTTAGGCCAGTTTATCGCTTTATTTCCTTTATGTCATGATGTTGTATCTTGGCGCAAGACTTTTTTATGTGAATGTTTTATTCTTAACACTAAAGATCAACTTGGAAAATTTGATTCTAAAGTTGATAGTGGAATTTTTCTAGGCTACTCTGAAACTTCCAAGGCTTACAGAGTTTACAACTCAAGAACTTTGACTATTAAAGAGTCAATTCATATAAAATTCAATGACAAAAAGTATGACAAAGATCTGTCAGAGCTAAGTGATTCTCTTGCAGATATGAGAATGAAAGAAGAAGGTGAAGGAGCATCACCTAAGAATGAAGAAGATGGATCAGACGCAGAAACTGATGATGCGTCCAATCCAAAAAGAAGAAGTTGGCACTTCAAGACTTATCATCCTGAGGATCAAATCATTGGAACTGCTGATGATAGAGTCAGAACAAGGTCTACATTCAGAGAACAAACTGATGTTGCATTCATCTCTGAATTGGAGCCAAAGAATGTTGATGTAGCCCTATTGGACGAAGGATGGATTTTAGCCATGTAGGAGGAGCTGAATCAATTCAAACGCAATGATGTTTGGACGCTGGTTGCTCCACCTAAAGATAAGTCCATTATTGAAATCAAATGGGTACTCAGAAACAAATTGGGCGAAGAAGGTAAAGTTCTGAGAAACAAAGCAATGTTAGTTGCTCAAGGTTACTCACCACATGAAGGTATTGATTTTACTGACACCTTTGCTCCAGTAGCTAGAATAGAAGTCATTCACATCTTACTTTCATTTGCTGCCCAACATGATATGAGGCTTTATCAAATGGATGTAAAGAGTGCTTTCCTGAATGGTATAATAACCGAGGAGGTCTATGTTGAACAACCTCCTGGTTTTGAGGATCAAACTTTTCTTAATCATGTTTTCAAATTGAAAAATGCTCTTTATGGCCTCAAGCAAGTTCCCCAAGCTTGGTATGAAAAACTAAGTTCATTTTTAATGTAAAATGGTTTTTCAAGAGGAAAAGTTGATACAACTCTTTTCAGAAAATCCACAGACACACATTTCATCATAGTACAAATTTATGTGGATGATATTATATTTGGTGCTACTGATGAATCTCTGTGTGGAGAATTTTCTGATTTAATGCAGAAGGAGTTTGAAATGAGTATGATGGGAGAATTGAAATTCTTCCTTGGACTTCAAGTAAAACAGACTCAAGATGAGATTTATGTGCATTAGTCCAAATATACAAAGGAGCTTCTGAAGATGTTCAATATGGACGATTGCAAGCCCATGAACACTCTTATGCATCCATCTTGCATACTGAACCTGAGTGGCAAAGATAAAAAGGTAGCTCAAAAGGTATATAGAGGTATGATTAGATCTCTCTTATATCTTATTGCATCGAGACCTGATATGTTCAGTGTTTGTTTATATGGAAGATTCCAATCGGATTCTAGAGATACTCACTTGACTGCTGTCAAGAGAATCTTTAGATATCTGAAGGAAACTACTAATCTTGGTTTGCTTTTTAAGAAATCAGATGAATACAGATTAGTAGGGTTTTGTGATGCTAATTATGCTGGAGATAGGCTTGAGAGAAAAAGCACCAGCAGAGGATGCCATTTTATTGGGTCCAATCTAGTATCATGGACAAGCAGAAGATGTAACGTCTCTTTTTCACACAAGGAAAGTCACATGAAAAACTAAAACTTAATGCGGAAAATCGTTTTTCATAAATCAAGGTTACCAAAATTGGTGGCTAAATTTTTTTTTTTTAAAGATAAGTATCATAAGAAGCATACTCATGAAACTTTAGCCATCCAGAAAATCAGAAAAGAAATATACATCACATTCACAATTCTCATGTTCACTATACAAAAGTCTTGTGCCGCAAGTATAGTCAAGATACATCATCATAACATGAAAGGAAATAAGGTGATAAACCTATCCTAAAGAAAACGGTAAAGCAAAAGGCATGTCAAATACACGACATGAACATCTACTCCCAAAAACCTAGGCTGGTCGGCTAACTGACACATCCACAACCTAGCACTATACTCTCCACACCTAGAGACCTAAAAGATGCCGCCTCCTCGGGGTCCTCCTAGAGCTCAGACTCAGCCTCCATAAGAAATCCGCAACCGCACTCGTCGCTAATCTTCCTCTTCCTTTCTCTACATGCCCAGTCACAGTGGCCCATTGGGAGATGGGATCATAAGTCCATCCCCCACCATCGGCCTCAAGAGGCCGGAAACTCTTCCTCACTCGGATACCAGAGGTCTCAACGTAAACATCTACAGGTATCGTACATAAAATAACAGAAAAACACGCAAGGGTGAATTTCTTTGCACAAGTTGAAATCCACTGAAAAGATGTATATAAAAAATAAAATACTACATAATACATTCCAAGAATATATATATAGGGTTACTCTTTCGCAAATCGTTCTCTAAGATACTCACATATCCACAGAAAACACCACATCTAGTTACACACACATGGCACTCTATCATGACACATGGCACTTTGGCATCTTTCAATACTGCTCAAACCGTCCTCCGTTCGCAATCCACCAAGCTGGATTGCACAATCCTCCAAGCTGGATTGTGGCTCGAATTTGGCAAAGCCAATCATCGAATGCAATTGACATCTATATCTATATATATATATATATATTGCACAATCCTCCATACTGGATTGTGGCAATGACATCTACATACATTCCGCACAATCCTCCAAGCTGGATTGTAGCAACGTCATCTACATTTATTGCACAATTCCTCCAAGCTGGATTGTAGCAACAACCTCTATGTTTATTACACAATCCTCCAAGCTGGATTGTAGCATGACCTCAATATATATTGCACAATCCTCCAAGCTGGATTGTAGCACTGACATCTATATTTGCACACACGTACAAGACAATTAATGTGGTCCCTCGTCTTATGGTTTTTTGTCGCCACGTGTTAGCTTACATCCAACACCGTGTAATGTTATTGTCCTCAAGAATTTATCGTCGCCACGCATTGATCCTCGTTCAATACCGTGTAAAATCGTTTTTTGAAACTATAAGTTTTTAGAAGAAATTCCTCTTTGAATTCTTAAGTTCTCCTTTGAAATTAAAGCTCTTCTTTAACTCTCAACTCTCAAATCCTCATTACTATTTTCTTCCCACTTCCCTTTGTAAAAAGATTTAATTCAAAGTCATAGTTAATTGCTTTGATAATTTTACTTAATTTCCTTTACTTTTTAAGTATTTATGATTCTGACCCCCTAGGAAGTCTAGTTTCGCAGTTCAGCCTCTGATTTTCTGAAAAATTAGGTTTCTGGCCCAAAAAACCCAGACTTCGCGTTTTCTGCCCCAAAACTTTTGTAAATTATGTTTTTGGCCCAAAGTGCCCAGACTTCGCGTTTCTGCCCCAAACTTTTGTAAATTATATTTTTGGCCTAAAGTGCCCAGATTTCGCGTTTTTGCCCCATAATTCTAGAAATTTATATTTTTGCCCCAAAAGCACCCAGATTTCGTTTTTAACCCCTTAAAAAATCTAAAATTTTATTTTCTTCCTCATTAATTGATTTTCTAGCTCACTTAGAGTTTTATGGATAAAAAGGATTTAGTATGAAATTGATTTAAGACTTATGATTAGAAACTTGATGAAATTTATCTAATTAAGTATTAACTTGAATTCTAATTAATTCATTTGATTTCATTTTGGAAAACTTTTTCATTAAAGCTTTTAAACCCTCTTCCCACACTTAATCAAATATTTTCAATTCAATCCCAATCACATTGAATTAAAACATATGAGACATCCAAGAATCAACATTCATCATTTTTGGCAAGAACACAACCAAGCCATAAATCAAACATACACTTAAAGTAATTATTCATAACATATCAACATACATCATGAACATAGCATAAAACATACTTCACCAAGCATACACTTAGGCATCCAAAATCACCCCAAAGCATACATATGATTTTTCCAACAACACATAGGCTTATCAAAAATTATCATGCCTCAACCAAAATCATACTTTAACCCATATACATAAATATATAAAATTACATATTACTAATAGAATAAAACTCATTCAAACACCCAATATGAAAACTCAAGTCTTTGAGTTTTTCATGAAACATACAACATACACCATACACATACACATCCTTCCCAACTTATTGAGAAAATCCCCTTACCTCTTGAAGACAATGAAAATGGGCAAACACCAAAAATCACCTCCACTCCTCACCAACACCAAGTGGTCTCCTTGAAGCCTTGATGTTCCAACACTTAGAAAAATCCACCTTACACAAAATACACAAAAAATAAACCATAAAAATGCAAGTTTCATGAAAACCATCAAACCCTAAAGAGTAGAAATTTTGAGTAGATGAATACTTACTCAAATCTTGAAGCAAAATAGATCCAATGTAGTTTTCAAGCTTGTAGGTTCCAATGGAGTGAACCTAAACCAAGAGAAAGTTCTCTTTTAGTAAAATGAAGAATACAAGCTTCATGGAAAAATTGAAAGTGACGAGAATGGAAAAAGAAGAAGATATTATGGTTTAGAATCATGATCCAAACCTTTTTTTGTGAATCTTGAATAGCCAAAAACTCAACAAAACTCAAGCTTTTGGTGATGGAGGAAAGCTTGGAAAAGAGAGGAAAAATGAAGTTTCTTTGATGCAAGGAAGAAGATGAAGTTGAGAAATGAATTCTCTCTCTCCCTTTCCCTACACAATTCGGCCAGACTTCAAGGGGCATGGGGGAGGTATGAGCTTGCTTACTTGAAGTGGGTGGGAGCCATACCTCACTCACCTAATTTGAGAAAATTCAACAATCAAATCCTTTTTGACCTTTTGACTTTGGAATATTTTTATGACCAGATTTTTGGCCAAGGAATTCGCCCAAGACACCAAAAAAATTGGTGGGATTATGTCCCATCAAGTTAGGGTTTAATCGGTAGTTCAAAGTAGTAAAACGCGCAGTTTTATAACCCCTTTTTAGATAAATATTTTTCTAAAATGGGTAAAATCATGAGAAATCAATTTTATGACTTGAATATGATATAGAAAATTTTAGAAACCCAAAACTAAATTTTTTGACTATTTTTTCATGTCCCGGTTATGCCCAGTTTAGTTGTAAAGCTCCAAACGCGGGTAAAATAAAGTTTTTCTGAAAAATTTCTAAAAATCATAAATATTATAAAAATAACTTTTGGTTCGTTAAAATATTATTTTGGAGTAAAAATAACCTCCAGAAAAATACTGAACCCTATCCCCGCATCAGGAGATAATGCGATTCCCGCAAAAACTCAGTTTTGCGAACTCTACTACTCTCGACTCTTCTAAAATAAATCTAAGATATGAATATTCTTATCCTCACCTCAAGATCCCAATATCATTAATAAAATAATTTTAAATAAATTAAAACATATTTAAAAGTCTACAGAAACTATATAAAAATGAGGGTGTTACAGAAGACAGAGCACAATTGCATTATCCACAGTTGAAGCTGAATATGTCTCTGCTGCAATTTGTTGTTCTCAGCTCCTATGGATTAAATATCAATTGGAGGACTACGACATTTTTTAGAGTAAGATTTCTGTTCTTTGTGATAATACTGCTGCAATCAATTTATCTAAGAAGCCAATCTTACACTCAAGAGTTAAGCATATAGAAATTAAACATCATTTCATTAGAGACTATGTACAGAAAGGAGTATTTAATATTCAGTTTATTAGTACTGAAAATCAATGGGCAGATATATTTACAAAACCTCTCTGCAGATAGATTCACTTTTATAAGGAAGCATTTAAATATGTACTTTATAAAAGAGTTATGTTTAGCGTCCAATATGCTTAAGTTGAGTCTGAGTCCAATATGACTAGCATCCAGTGGGACACGTCAGTCAAATTGAAACAAGAACTAGACTGTGTCGTTTTAACAAAAACATATTTTCTTCTTCAAAACAACTATCTTTCTACTCAAAACGTTTCATTTTTTAAAAGCTTCTTGGAAGTTGAAACTACTTTTATTGAAAAGAGAGACTATCTGTTTCAAAGTCTTTTCAACGGTTACTCTTATTTGCACGTCTTCTCTGTTCTTTTATTTCTCTCTCTCTCTCTTGCAAGAATTCTCAAAATCTTTTGAAGCTTTCTTTTGCTCTCAAATCTGTGTTTTTCAAAATCCTACTTCAGAATATCTTTCAATTCTCTTACTAGACAATGTCGAGAATCAACAACATGGAAGTAAATATGGAAACTTTCATTGACTTCTCTTTATCCATTGAGTTCGGTATCGATATCAGAAATGAGATTACTACGGCTGGTTGGTCTAGGTATTTTGATGGAAACACCAAAGTTTATCCGTCTTTGATCAGAGGGTTTTGGAACTCAAGAGATACGATGAATGACAACATCAAGGTGCTAAAACCTACAGACCAAACTGGAAAGCTGAGTTTGGTGGAGATTCTGCGGTTCGCAGACTCTTGCTTAAATCTGTGAGTAATGGCCCCATTGTTGCGTCAAGGATGCATGACAAAGTCCGTGTTCTACACTTGCTGCTGAACAAGACAGTTATTCACAAGGCTGGGTCAAGGGACTTTGTTTCAGATTTGCATGAATTTAATAGGTTCCAATTTTACTTACAATTCTAGAGTTTAATAGGGCATTTATTAACTCAAATTTTGTGAATTGAAAGGTGTTTTTATACCACAAGTTAGCATGTTTAAATATTTCTATTAGGACAATAGGATTCTTATATTAGTAGATTTCATCTAAAAATCCCATGTTATTTGTGTAGGATGAATTGAAGAGGAATCAGAGAAGGAGGCAATTCTGCCTCAAATTCGCTTAGCTTGAAAAATTCGCTTAAGCAAATTTGAGGCAGAATCACACATTTTGAAAAATGCAAATTCGCTTAAGCGAATTTGCTGCGTTAAGCGAGTAAGCTTTCTTCAATATGAAGAATGTTATTTAAGCTAAGCAAATTTCTTGAGCTTAAGCGAATCAAATGTGGTGGAAACCCCTGTTTTTGTAAAAAGGGCTGATATAAATAGGATTTAGTTAGTTTTTGAAAAGATATCATCTGAGAGCGAAAGGAGAAAGAAGAACGGAGAAGATTCCACCATTGTTGAGCTTGGAAAAGTGGTAACAACATAGGTTCCTTTTCTTTTCTTGATCTCTTTGTATTGTTAGCTACCACGGAAATGGATAGCTAATTCACCCTTTGTTGGGATTAGATGTAATCAATCAACTCTCATGTATTTCTTTTGATTCATATATATATAGACTCCTATTATGTATCTATATCAATGATTCATTCTTGTTCTTCATGCTTGTTATGGATTGATCAACTATAACCTGATTTTTGAAATTGAAGTTTATTGAAAAATCATCTTTGAGTCCTTGTTAAGATGAATCATCTAATGAATTTGTTATCTAGGAATAGAGTTTTATTCATTAGTCTTTAAATCATCTGAACTTAAACTCAATATCACTGTTAATTGTTAGAGGAATCAACCTTTAGGAGTGGAGATTGATATTTCAAACATATTAAGGAATTAATGTGAATGAGTGATTTGATGATGATGATAGAGATACATAGAGGAACTATATGCATGTGACACTAGTGGAAAATTAACTTTTCAAGTCGGTTAAAAATGACTTACCAAGTCGGTTACGGTGGGGTCTTGAAATCTGCCGACTTTGAAAGTCAGGAGATTTTCAAGTCGGGTATTAACCGACTTGGAAAGTGGCACATTCCAAGATGGTTGCCAACGACCGTCTTGGAAAGCCCTTTTTTCCCTTGAAAAATGGACTTTCCAAGTCAGTTATGGTAGACAACTAACTTAGAAAGTTTAGTTTTCAAGCCAGTTACAGTAATAACCGACTTAGAAAGTGGATTTTTTTTAGCAAAATCAAGTTTTCATATCCCCTCCCTGTTAGACTTCACAATACGTACAATAAATACTCATTTGCAGTCTAATCCAGTACAGAACAACAACAAATACTACACACAGTGAGCTATTTAAATTATACTTCAAAACTGTTGGAGCAAACTCATGCTAACAACTGCTATCTGTTATCCCCCCACTTTGCGTTCTGTTACAAATAATAGGCAGCCTTGTATAACTACTTTTTGTAATTTGATTTTTGTATTTCATTCTTATCCTTTATGGCTGTTACTCTTTACAGCTATATATACTTGTAAATTGTCCACTTTCAAATCAATGAAAATACGTCCCTACAAACCTTAACATGGTATCAAAGAGCCCTCTTGCTTAACCAGCATTTTTTTTCCGATCCAAATATGTCTTCCACCCAAAACACTACCTCCTCCTCCTTAATTGAGTTTAACTTGGCCTCGTACCTTCCTATCAAGCTCAATGGAACAAATTACCCCACTTGGCATAAGCAAATCATGCACTTGCTTACTGCTCACAATTTGGTTGGTTATGTAACTGGCGCCACCCTTCGGAAAAGATTGGCACCGGCGAGGCTGCCACTGCTAATCTAGATTTTGCTCATTGGTGTCGCCAAGACAACCATGTTTCTCTTGCTCTTCTAGGATCATGTGGACCAGAAGCACAAGTCATTATCTCCTCGGCCACGTCCTCTGCTGATGCGTGGGCCAAACTTACCAAAGCATATTCGAATCGTTCCCGTGCTCGTATCATGTCGCTCAAGGAACGGTTAGCCTCCCTCTCCAAGGGATCCTCCCCTGTTCATGATTACCTTCGCAATGTTCGATCAATTGGCGATGAACTTGCACTTATTGGCCATCCAGTTGATGATCTGGATTTGGTCATTGCTGCTCTAAATGGTTTGGGTCCAACATTTCATGAATTCACCACTTCAATTCGCACCAGAGACTCACCATTGCAATTTGATGAGTTATTTGATAAATTGGTGGACTTTGAAATATATCTTCAAAGGGAAGAACAACACAACACATCCCCATCGATCGCTGCGAATGCTGCTCATCGTGGCAATCACTCTTCCTATTGCAACAACCATCATCACTCGAGTGCTTCAAAGAGTCATCCCGAACACTCTCAGCCGCGCAAGTCTTCCAACAATGATGCTACACGCAGTCCAGTTATTTGTCAATTTTGTGACAAACGTGGCCATACCGCCAAAACATGCTACCAGATCCATGGCTATCCCCCTAAGCCATCTACCAAGCCAAATGCCCATAATGTTGAAAAGCATTATCAACAAGACTCTCCTTGGCTTCTTGATTCCGGTGCCTCTCACCATGTCACTCATGACCTTGACAATCTGAGCCTCACAAAGGATAGCACTGGATCTGATCATCTCTTTGTGGTTGATGGTAAACCACTTTCTATTCTATACAGTGGTAATGCCACTATTCCTACACCATTCAAATCACTTATGCTTAATGATGTTTTACATGTTCCAAAGATCACTCAAAACCTTGTTTCGGTTTCTCAATTATGCAATCTAATGATGTTTCTATTGAATTCTTTCCATGCCATTTTGAGATAAAGGATTTGAAGACCGGGAGGATGCTGTTGCGAGGAAGAAATGAAGATAACCTCTACAAAATCCCTAAACACCAACTCTCTAGCCAAATAAATCATGTCGTCAAACCCCCTTCCGCTGACTTGTGGCACAACCGTCTTGGTCATCCTGATCTTCGTGTCTTGCATCATGCTCTCAAGCAACATAATCTACCTTTTGTTTTTTCAAGTAATCATTGTTCCGATTGTTCATTAAATAAAAGTCACAAGTTGTCTTTTCATAAATCCAGTTTGTCTAGTAATTGTCCTTTGCAAATTTTATTCTCTGATGTATGGGGCCCTGCTCCTACCACTTCAATAAATGGTTATTCATATTATGTCATTTTCATTGATCATTTTTCAAAATATGTTTGGTTATAACCCATGAAACACAAATCTGATGTCTCTATTATTTTTCCCACATTCAAATCTTTGGTTGAAATACAACTTAATTCCAAAATCAAAACTCTTTATTCCGACAACGGTGGTGAATACATCAAATTAAAATCGTTCCTTCAACAAAATGGCATCAGCCACCTCACCACCCCTCCCTATACCCCGGAACATAACGGCCTCTCTGAAAAAAAACACCCTCACCTTGTTGAAACAGCCCGTTGCTTACTTCAGCATGCTCAACTCCCACCTCAGTAATCATTACAAACAGCTGCCTACCTTATAAATCGTCTACCAACACCAAGTCTTCACATGAAAACCCCTCTTGAAACACTATTTCATCAGCCTCCAAACTATACAAAACTAAAAACCTTTGGATGCCTTTGTTACCCTTGGCTTGCACCTTACACACACAATAAACTCGTCCCAAAGTCTCAACCGTGTGTCTTCCTTGGTTATAGCATGTCTCAGAGTGCCTACATATGTTTCAATCCTATCTCCCAAAAAGTCTACACTTCTCGGCATGTCCAATTCATTGAGAATATTTTCACATATCCCTCACTAATTGCAACGACCCCACCCTCCAATTCAAATTTAATTTCTTCCAACGTAATTCCCCCACCAAATCAGCCAACCACTTTTGATATTTTTATATCTCCTACAACACCCACCTCATCGACCAATATCCAATATACCCACCCATCTTCCACTTTTGACTCCCCCATATCTTTGCCAAACTCCTTTTCCAATTTAGATTCCACAAATAACAACCCCCCTAATCCTAGCTCACCACCTCCCATACAACAATCAACCCAACCCCCCTTAACCAAACCAACATCTTCTATTCCTTCTTTGGCACCTCAACAAGCACCAACAGCATCTCTCCCGGACACCGCTCAACCTCACCACTCTATGGTGACCCGCTCAAAGAATGGTATTTATAAACCGAAAAAGGTTCATTTGATCAGTAAGTTTCCTTTGCCTCCTTCCATAGAACCATCTTGCCCTTCACAAGCTATCAAAAGCTCTGAATGGAAGGCTGCCATGAGTGATGACTTCAACGCTCTCTTGGCAAATGGCACATGGTCTTTGGTCCCTCGCCATCCAAACCAAAATGTCGTTGGGTGTAAGTGGGTGTTCCGAATCAAACGCAACACGGATGGTTCAGTTGTGCGCTATAAAGCACGCTTAGTAGCAAAAGGTTTGCATCAACAACCCAACATAGACTACAAAGATACTTTTAGCTCAGTAATTAAACCTCAAACTATCAAATTGGTCTTGTGTATTGCCTTGGTCCCTTTCTCACATGGATGTCAACAATGCCTTTCTAAATGGCACTATTGAAGAGGAGATATTCATGCAGCAACCGTATGGCTCTGTCCATCCCCAACATCCCCAGTATGTCTGCAAGCTACATAAAGCTCTATACAGCCTCAAACAGGCCCCTCGGGCTTGGTATCAGGCTCTCCGTGGATTCCTCATTGACTATGGCTTCTCCAATGCCAAGTCTGATACTTCATTGTTTATATATCACACTAACTCCATCATTGCTTATTTTTTGGTTTATGTTGATGATATAATCCTTACAGGCAATAATGACCAGTTTCTAAAGAGCTTTCAGCAAGCACTCTCCTCCAAGTTTTCACTTAAGAACTTGGGCCAGCCGAGTCACTTCTTGGGCATTGAACTCTTGCCCACACAGCATGGTCTCTTCTTATCGCAACATCATTATATCAGGGATCTTCTTCTCTCTACCAACATGCAGGATGCTAAGCCGGTGTGCACTCCTATGTCCACCTCGGGCTCCCTACAAGCCCCCTCGGATACTCCATTGTGTGATGTTACTGACTACAGAAAAATCATTGGCTCTCTACAATATCTATCCCTCACTAAGCTTGATATTTCCTTCTCAGTCAGCAGGTTATCTCAATATTTGAATGCTCCTACTACCATTCACATGCAGGCAGCCAAGCGTATCCTGAGATATTTGAAAGGCACCATAGATCATAGCCTTCACCTTACTCAAGACACTTCACTTTCTCTCACTGCCTTCTGTGACTCTGATTGGGCGGGAGATTCCACTGACTACAAGTCCACAGCAGCATATATAATTTACTTTGGTTCAAATCCAATTTCATGGTCATGTAAAAAGCAACGCGCAGTTGCTAAGTCTTCAACCGAGGCTGAGTATAGAACCATTGCATCCACAACCATAGAGGTACTTTGGCTGCAACAACTATTCAAAGAGCTTCACATTCTTCTCCCTACTCGGCCAACTATCTCTCAGATAACCTTGGTGCCACCTACTTGTGTGCAAATCCAGTTTTCCATTCCCAAATGAAGCATCTTGCCATAGACTATCATTTTGTGCGTGACCTTGTCTAGGCAAAGCAATTACAAGTCTTGCATGTACCCATAGGCTCATAGCTCGCGGATCTGCTGACAAAGCCATTGTCACCAGGCACTCTTTACTTAAATCCAAGATTGATGTTGTGGAACCCACCACCATCTTGTGGGGGCATGTTGGAGCAAACTCATGCTAACAGCTGCTATCTGTTATCCCCTCACTTTGCGTTCTGTTACAAATAATAGGTAGCCTTGTATAACTACTTTTTGTAATTTGATTTTTGTATTTCATTCTTATCCTTTATGGCTGTTACTCTTTACAACTATATATACTTGTAAATTGTCCACTTTCAAATAAATGAAAATACGTCCCTGCAAACCTTAACAAAAACAACCATTGTTACATATACAACCATTGAACAAGTCCTAAAATACTTAACTACAAACATGTCATTATATCCTAACTACATTCAACATATTCCGCATCACATAGTTTTGAAGCTGAGATTTCAAATTGTTCTTACCCGTGAAGAACATCATATTTTTCTTAATATCAAGTCTTTGTATTCTGCTCTATTTAAGCAGCCTTGGCAAGTGCAACACTCGGCACAATAAAGCTCCGCAGCAAAACAATCACAATAACTGCAAATAAATTAAAACCATATATATAATCAACATACATATAGATGCTGCATGCATATATACATTCAATTCAAAGTGAGATGCTGCCACATTCCACATTTATAAAAATTTACTTACAGTTTGGTACACGCACTCCTCTTGCAGGTACATTTTCTAGATTCATCAGTGTCTTTGTCATTGGTGAGCTTATTGTGCTCTTATCATGGCTCAAACAAGTTTACAGTACAAAGTATAACCAATCAATCTAAGTTTGCTTAAAACTCTACAAAAGTATAACTGAATTTACGATCAATCTAAGAATTTTGTAGCTCTAAACATGGCTCAAACAAGTTCACATCTACAAGTTTTTCAATAGCAATCTTTCCTGCAGTAACAAAGAATTAATCTAAAAAAACAAGCTTCAACAAAGTGGGAAATCAACACTAACAAACACTACCCAGAACCTAAAAAATAAACTTTTTCTTACCTGGTTTGGGACATAAATCTGTTATTTGAACCAATGAGCTTGTAGCCAATGAACTTGAAAATAACTTTTCAGAAACATGTGGTTAATTGGTATGGCACGTCAAAAGGAGAACAAAAACAAAGTAAAAACAAAGTCCGTAATCTTTTTTATTAACTCCAAAAAGGGCCCATGTTCTTGATTATTTTTTACAGATAAAAAAGTTAAGAGATACAAGCATATTCACCTTCACCTTGAGTGTGAACCTCCATAGTGAATGTGATGCCTTTAATAACAGAGCACAAGTAATAAGCGTGTTGTCGTCATCATCACAGGCAACCAACTCCAAATGCTTGAGATTTTTTAACTTGGGAAGTTCACTTAACCAATAAATCTGAAAATGATATCAATATAATATAATACATGAGGTCCAAATGATATCAATATTAACAACTAAATATATATAATTAAATAGCTTTTCTCTATTTTTCTTCATCATCAATAAACGACACATTCATTTGATTAGTATATTTTCTCTCTTGATTTTCTATCATTTCATAATATGAATTATGTTGTTTCTTAAGAAATACCCAACGCATGCGTTATATTATTGGTTGAAAAAAATAAAAAACCTTATCATTGATTGGTTAAACAAAGAATAGAAGAACGTCAACAGGTGAATAATTCTTAGGTGAAAAATGAAGATCACAAAAAGAGCTTAGCGTGATGACAACAACCATGTAGCAAAAGAGTTTAAAGTAGTATAGTTCTACTGAAAAAACATAGCCAACCCCCTTCCCTTACGGTGAAGGCTACCATGAAGCATCCATGTACCACCAAAATAGAAATTTTTTTGCAAAGTTTTATTCATGTACCACTGAATTTCACCATTGGATTTCTTTAAAAAAATCAAAGGCCCAGATGAAACTAAAACTAAAATGGAAACACCTAAATTTTTGGTACCCAATCCTTCCCTCGCCCCTCTTCCTCCTCTCCGCTCTCTCTCTCTAAACTCAGTCACGACCACCTCCCCCCTCTCTGCCTAGCCGGACTCCAGCAACCAAAGTGGAAGGAAAAAAGGAGTTGAAATCAGAGGAAAAAAACCCGCAACTACAAGGTTCGTTCTCCCTCCACCATTTTACCAAACCTTGTTCCTCTTCACATGGCGCAGATCCGGTATGAGAGTGATGGAGATGAGCAACGGGGGAAAATACTTCCTCTCTATAATCCAAAAGGCCGAGTACTCGATTCCACCACTAAGCCCTAGCCGTTGCTCTGGATTTGAGAATAGGACTTTGCTTTGCCGGATTTGGATCCGTCTGATTCTCACGCTCGATCGTTTGTTCGTTCCGATGACGATCTCGTAGCTCTAATTCGTGATATATTGTGCTGTTTGATTTGGAAGCTGTGTGATTACTCCAAGGCCATTTCCATCTTCAATAGATTGAAAGCCGACACTGGTATCACTCCTGATCTTACATGGTGGTGATTGTGGTTGTGGTGGGTGGGGGCTTGGGGAGATCGGAGGGTTGCTGGGGGAGGGAGAAGACAGAAAGGGGAGGAGGCTGGAGGTCTGGTTGGGGGGCGGTGAGGAAGGGTGGAGGAGGATTTGATATGGAGGGTCTACCATAAGATTTGGTGAGACTACAAAAGTTAGATAATCCAATGGTTATGATTAGTGACTCATGAGTAAAACATGGGTGTACCACGAAGCAAGGTGCTTCATGGTAGCCTTCACCCTTATCTTATATTATGCTTTACCTTGCTCTGTAAAGCTTCCAAGATCTTTACGTTTCTTAAGAACTTCAAACCGTTCCTGAACCTGTGTTTCATCATAAAGATTTATTACTATTATGCAGAGGCACATATGAAACTACAGAAATCAAATGACACAAAATGGTACACATGCATGTGAAAAAAAATATATTAATTCATGCAATATCAAAGGTACTGGTTTTGTCATTAGAATTCATAGACTAGAAGGCTATCTTAAGCTGTACCTGTTGGAGAGAAGCACGTTCAACTCGCATAGACATGCCCAACGCTCTTTGATCTAAAGAGACAATGCAAGAGTAACCATGAGCAAAGTGAAGGCAATTAAAGCAAGACATACGCATAAAAAGCAAAGGAAACATGTCAAAAAGAATACATACGTTTCTTTCCATTAATATGATCCAAGTGGTTTGCAGAGTCTTTTACCACACACTCACAAACTGAGCAGTAATATCCAGCCTGCAATGTGCATTATTAAATCCAATAGACACAGCTGTAGTTCTTTAAATTTGCAAGGTACTTGTGAAAACAATTCTTAAACCAAAGTATTCAATTTACAACTTAAGATGTTAAACGTTGTTGAACGGCATAATATTGCGTGAATCCCTGTGGATACGACAACCCGAGTGACCACTTTAGTGTGAAACAATTAAGTGATTCGGTAAAAACGATAACATGGTACACCTTCTATCTCTAAACAAGATCAACTTGCCATCCATCTTGTTTTTCTGTTTCAAAAGAGACTCAACAAGCATGGGCAGAAAGAATGCTATCCCCTTTGGAGTTCTTCTCCAAAAGGTATTGAATAATCAAATTCCAGTTGCTATTGTTGAAAAGCTATCTACTCTTCAAGGAGTATTTCAATCGAATCTGGAAAGACTCAGTTTCGTAAGGATGAGACTGACACCAGTGGAGGAAGATCAGAGAGATGGTCCTGATACTATTCAGGAAGTTTCTGAAGAAAAAGAAGAAGAAAAAAGTGAACAAAACTCTCGAGTTGAAGAAACAGAGGAACAACGAGAAGCCAGGATTACCAGAGCAAGAGAAGAAATCAGAAAATTCAAGGAAGATCAGCTGGTTGCTGAAAGAACAGAAAAAGAGGCTAAGAAAAATAAGAGAAAAGGCAAAGAAGTTGTCAAGCATATCCTAAAACTCTTAGATGAAGAGAATAGAAAGAGGAATGCTGAGAATATGCTCACTCCGTCTCAAGCAGAAGAGTTTGCAATGAGTGTAGATCCTTTTGATGTTTCTACATCTCAGATAAATCTGGGTACTACTCCTGAAAGGGTTGGTGATCTTCATCAATCTTAGTCTAGAGAAGTAAAAAGGCCCTTTACAAGGTCACTGAGCCGTGAGTTGAGTCAAATGCCTGAAACCTCTTCGAGAGAAAGAAGGTCAAAAAGGAGAGCTAAACAAATGTCTCAAATCTACTCGAACAATCAAGAGCCTGATACGGTTCTATCTGTAGAAGACAACACTTCAGCACCAGAAGCTGCTGTAGTGGCACCTGAGGCTGGACATAGTTCTCAAGGCCCTGTATCAAGAGAAGAGTTTCTATAGCTATCGGCCAAAGTGGACAATTTGATCGCTCTGGTTCAAGACCTTGTCAAGGAAAATAATTGAAGGATTTTTTGGAATTGTTTTTAAATTTTTTTTGTTTTCAAAATTTTTTTGCACTATGATGTTCTACAAACCTTTTTGTCTGATGACAAAAGGGGGAGAAAATGGGAAAGGGATTAAGTTTTAAAAGCTCAAGTCATTAATAAAATGAGATTGAGTCAAAATTGAAATTGCAGTAGTTTTATTGCTCATATATATATATATATATATGATCTGATCACTCTGAATTCTGATATATGTATATGTTGTTGGACTAATCCGTTTTCTTTGAGAAAAAGAACTTTTCAGGTACTCAACATATTGAATATCCGAAACCCATTAGATGTTTATCTCAGGGGGAGATGAGTAAGAAACACTGAGATGTTTATCTCAGGGGGAGTTTCCCTTAAGAGAAAAGTTTTTTATGCTGACTGATTATTTTGTTTGCTTGCTGATATTACTTGTAAAATTTAATAATATTTGTCATCATCAAAAAGGGGGAGATTGTTGGAACCAAATTATTTAAAAGCATTTTCAATGCTTAAATCCCTAGGTGGTTTTGATGATAACATTGATTATTAAGTTTTTACAAAGTCTGCTAACAAGCTCTTGTAGGTACAACAAAGTTAAGTCCATCGTCCAGTATGACCGTGGAACTTATAAGTACAGTCAAAGAGCTGAGTGTCCAATGGACTCTGAGTAAGTATTGTCCAATGGACTCTTGGTGCTACGCGTCCAAATAAGCAGAATGATATACGTCCAATAATCAGTAAAGCTATACGTCCAGTGAAGCAAAGCTATGAGTCCATATGGTAAGAACAATTATGAGCCCATATAACCATAGAAGCCTTGCGTCCAAATGGTAAGCAAAGGTTGCTTCTGACATAGGAGAAAGAACCGCACAGAAATATGCTGAAGAAACACTCCTACAGAGCAACGGGAAAATAACATTTAATGCTATTAAGAAACGGCTACATTTATGAAGGCTGAAGCTGAGCTTATTCAAGATCAAGTCTGAAGCTTCACTCAAAGCTTATAAATACCGTGAACAAGAAGAAGAATACAAGAGACTGAACCAAGTGAAAGAAAGAGCAAAAACGTTGTGCAAATTGTTTCATACTCTGTAAATCTTAGAGAGTTTTGTATAATTCTTTCTTCTTGTAAAAGAGAGTTTGCTTAACTCTCGAAGTGCTTTAGATTTCATATTCTCACTTGTGTGAGTTAACAACACTTTCAATCAAAACACTCTTCTGAGTTGTTTGAGCCTGGAGAGGCTTGTTTAGAAAAGAATACTTGTTTGAGCCTGGAGAGGCTTGTCTGCAAAGAATACTTGGGATTAGCCTGAAGAGGCTTGTCTGTAAAACAATACTTGGGTTGAGCCTGGAGAGGCTAGGTTGCAAACAATACTTGTTGTAAGGCCTGAAGAGGCTGTTGAAGAATACTTGTAATTCTATTTGGATTGATAGTGAAATCTCTCTAGTTTGAGGGGACTAGACGTAGCTCTTAGGAAATGGTGAACCAGGATAAACACTTGTGTATTTTCTCTATCCCTTAACTCTTTTATTTTCAGTTTATATACTAACTGAGGGGATTGAATTGAAACTAATTTTTAACAAGCTATTCAAACATTTTAAACGCACTAAAACTTGTTTTAAACTAAGTGGACAATTATGCATCCAACTTAACTGTGCGTCCAATACTCATATACGCTGTGCGTCCAATCTTTTATAAGCAGCGTCTAAAGTTTTGCGAAAAGTTTTAAAAGCTAAGAAACACAATTCAACCCCCTTCTTGTGTTTCACCTTGTTATCTACAATTGATTCAGTGGAGAAAAGGAGAGGTAGTCATGTCATGGAAAACTGACAACTTCAAAAAAAGAGAATGAGAAAATAATTCATTAGAGACCTCCAAAAACAGTTGTACCAAAGCTAAACAATACAAAGCCTGAGAAAAATAAATGTGACCACAAAGGAAAAGGGAAACTAACACTAACAACCACCAAAAACAAAAACAAATCTCATCCTTCCTAGTAGCACAGCAAATGTGCTTGTATGCAAATCTGCATATTACACGCCAAGAGGCATTAATTGCCTGCCAATAGCAGAACAATGCAGCAATTATGATCCAATCAAAGGTAACATTCATTGCACCAAAAATCATGAGACCTTGAAAGTGGTTATTATGCTTCCATAATTCCCTACAATGTAAAGTAGTAACAACAATGTTGTTAGAATAAAAATAATAACTATAAAGGGTTGCAAATAAAATGATAATGTTGTTACCTCAACCATCAACCAAACTAGAAGCTTCAACATTAGAGTTTGGAAATTGACCATTAATAATATCACACCTGAAAAGCATGGTGTGTCAGACAATCAACTTAAAACAGTAAAAATGAAAAACAAAAACTAACAGGATATTTAAGTGTCAATTGTGTTTCTAAGATACCTTACTTGGCTAAAACTTGGACATTTACGTTTGTTATGACATTGCTTCTTACAATAACTACAAGTAGAGGAACCTTTTCTTAGCATTTCTAAGCTACTTTTCATTCGCAAAGTTCGTGGACGGCCTTTAATTGCCACAAGTGGAGGATCAAGCAAAGTTATAGCTTTCTTGGAGACTTTAGGAATGACATCAGATGTCAAATTACCAAATTCTTCCTTTGATTCTTCAATCTCCAATAGATCAAGTTCTCCAATTAACTTTTGCAAACCTTGAATTGCAATATCATGATGCTTTTCTGACTGTGAAGCTCTTTCAGATAGTTCAAGAGATTGAACAATAACACTATTAAACAATAAAGTACTAGAAGCTTTGTTGTTGCCTTCTTGGAATTCTTCACTTGCCAATCCTTGAACTTTCTCTTTCTTAGCATTAATGGTCCATCAACGTAAAATATATTGTGAAGGGAGAAAATAAACATTTTTCTTTAGGAACACATTTAACACATGTCTACAGAAAATACCCAAAAATTCAAACATGTGACAACTGCAATTTGCTTCTTTTGAGATAACATGAAAAGTCACATAATAGTGAGGTTTCTCTTTATAAATTTCATGGACCTTGTATATGGACACTTTAGTGGAGAATTCAACTTTCTCTGCAATAAACATTTGAGATCCAACCAACTTATCTTGAAATATCATAAACAGTTTTCTTGTATAGATTTTTGAAACTTCTTCCTCCATGTGGGATATAAATTTTGCATTAATGGCTTTGAATTCTTTGTCTTAAAAGTCTTTTCTCTTTCCTTGTTATAGCGTGCATCGAGAGTCTTCTCATGTTATGGCACAAACTTGCTCAATGGAGTACTTGAATTCTAGAAATCCTTAAAGAACTTATTCATACTTTCACTACTTTGCGTGGTAGACATTCCACCGGTTATCTTGTAACCCATATCTATCTATCATCGCTTCCCAATCAGATTCAAACTCTTCAATAGTGATAGATTGGTGAATGCACTTGTAAAATTGACTTTTAAATTCACTATATTCATGATAAATATAGTTCAAGTGCTTTGGAATTTTTTTCTCAATGTGCCACATACAGTAATGATGATTAACCTCTGGAAACACCCTTGCAACTGCAGTGCTAATAGCAATATCTTGGTCTGTGATAATAGTTTTAGGATAAACTCCAGACATCGCTTCTAACCAAGTGCTTAACCAAACAAAACTCTCTTCAGTTTTATCCCATAACAAACCACAACCAAAAAGAATGGATTGTTGAAGATGATTAGCTCCGATGAATGGAACAAAAGGCATTTTGTATTTATTTGTCAAAGTCACCACATCACCAAAATATTTGTAAGCCATTCTAGACCTTGAGTCAACCCAAAAACAATTTGCTTCCATTTGAAATGCATAAAAAACCCAGTATTCTTCGATTGACAATTTTTAAAGTATGATAACATCAACTGAGCATCTCCTTTCTCCATCTGCTTTTGTCTCTTTGCACTTAAGTAATTAATAACTTCTTGTTGACTAAATCCAACATTATCAACACCACCACTTTCAGTACATAAGACATAAGACAGGTGTTATTTTGCTAGGATCCAGACCAGAATCATCAAGCACATCAATAAGTTTTTTTTGCACTTTATTTTTCTTTCAATGTACTCAAAGAAACTGTGAACTTCTAGAGGAAAGCAGTTCATGATTATGCTCTCTTACAAATCTTGAAATAATCCATCCATCTTCATTTTTCTTTAAATATATCATTGTCTTGCATCCTACCCTTGTTTCATCATGTAACACACAATTACTGTTTTCCCTTTTTGCATATTTTTTTGCCCTATACCCCTCCTTTGAACAAAGGATCTCTTGACCAATTATCATACCATTTGTTCTTGATTTAGTAACACGACCCGTGTGAAACCTAAAACCCTTGTTCTTTGCATACATGGTGTAGTAATTTTTGGCATCTTCAATTGATGTGAAATCCATTCCTTTAAAAGGCTCTAAGAGGGGCTCTAATGGTAGTCCAAAATTGAGAAGGTCCACATTAAGAGCTTTCAAGTCGATTATCACAACTAACCATGGTGGAATTTTCATTCACATTTGTCATATCTAGACCTGTCATAGTAGCACAAATAATCCTAACATATTAGCATGTGACTGGATCAATAGATGTGCTAACATATAAATAAAAAGGAGATTGCACTAGAAAAACCAGAAAAAAATAAGTACCTATGAAAAGAAAGCAAAATCGCTTGTAAAATAGAAAGAGCAATGAAAATGGAGGTGATGGCAAAGCAGACGTGAAAGCCGGCCTAGAGGGAGAACAACCATAGAGAAGAATTAAAATAAATAAATCACAATATATTCATGGTATTAAATTTGTGACTACACATTCCAAAAGAGATATTAAACTACGGGAAAAAGTTAAGAGCTAATATTTGTTTTCAACCAAACACTGCACCATTCCATGCGATCACATTACATCTAATGCTTATAATTAGAGATAAAATAGCATACCAAGAAAAAAAGAAAGCAAAGCAGCATACTGATAGAAAGAAGCATCAACAGGGTTGGCGTGAGGAGAGGCAAAGAAAAGGCACACGTTACACCAACAAGAACAAAGTCGTCATGAGAAGAGACGAAGAGAACACACCACGTAGCAACAACCAAAATAGGGGTGGCACAAGAGGCCATTCAACACCTAGAGAAAGCAATAACAAAATCTGTAGAAGCAATAAACACCTCCACGACGCAGGGGAAGGGTGCCGTCGGAGGGAGAGATACGGAGTTGGCACTAGTGGCGTGAGAGGGAGAGATGTCGACGGAGAAGACACGACGTGGTAATCAATTTTCGGAGTTGGGTCGATGTAGCAGCACCCGCGAGGAGGCATAGCGCAGTGATCAGTTCTCGGAGTAGGCACGTAGCAGCACCCAATTCGCACGAGAGGGAGAGTTGTAGACGAGGCGGGAGCGAACGTGGTAATCAGTTTCGTTTTTAGCATTTTATTAAAAATTCAATTATCAACTATTTAGTGACATGGCAAAATGATACAATGCTATTGGAAGTATGTGTAAAGTTGCTTTACATTGTCTGCTCATCCCAATTAAACTCTTATATTTATTTATATTATATTGACTGTAATAAAAGTATGCACGCGATGTGGAAGTTATGAGGTATATTGCGTATGTCTATATTTAAACATCCAATATTTACCACTTTGCAATATCTTTTTATGTTTTCTATTTTAAAAAATCATGTATTGTAATTTTAGTCACATTTAGTTGCGTTAAGATTGTATTTCTATTTTGATTTGTCAACTATCCTTGCAAATGATTCTTGAAATAAGTTGTTGTGCACCGTGTCGACTTACTTGTCTTACTTTAACTCTTGCTATAATTCTCCTTCGTTATCCCTAAAACAATTTTGTGCTACTAGATAATGCAAAATACTCTCGATGATATGGAGGATGACATGATTAGTGGACAATGACATAACCCACACGATTTTTCGCAGTAAGAAATATTTTGTGCAATTAATATTAGCTGAAATTAATTTAATACAATATTTGATACTGCAAATATGATTGAATGCTCCAGAAGAGCTCATATTATATTTCCAAATGAGACAAAATTATGCATAGATGATGTGCTCTATTCTAGTAGATCCCGAAGAAATCTATTAAATTTCAAAGATATACATCACAGTGGATACCATATTGAAACCAAAAATGAGGGAGATTTGGAATATCTATATATCACCTCTACAACTTCAAATGAGAAGTTCATATTAGAGAAGTTTCAAAGTTTCTCATCAGGATTATATTTTACAAAAATAAGGATGGTAGAGTCAAATTATATGCACCGAAAGTGCTCAGATCTTAAGACTTTCATGCTTTGGCATGATTGTCTCAGTCATCCTAGTTCAACTATGATGCGACGTATCATTGAAAATGAACATGGACACTTATTAAAGGACAACAAACTTCCTTTACCTAATGATTATTTTTGTTCTTCCTGTGCTCAAAGTAAATTAATTGTTAAGTCTTCTCTATCTAAATTACCTATGGAGTCTCCTTCTTTTCTACGAAGAATGCAAGGTGACATTTGTGGCCCAATTTACCCACCTTGTGGGCCATTTCAATATTTTATGGTTTTGATTGACACTTCTACTCTATGGTCACATGTTTGCTTGCTTTCAACTCAAAATGTTGCTTTTGCTAATTTTTTGGCACAAATAACAAAATTAAGATCAAGTTTTTCTTACCATCCTATCAAAAGGATTGGTCTAGATAATGTATGTGAATTTACTTCAAAAGCATTTTATGACTATTGCATGTCAGTAGGAATTAATGTTGAACATTCAATTGCACATGTTCATACTCAAAATGGTTTAGCTGAATCTTTCATTAAACGTTTACAACTCATTGCTAGACCTATGCTTATGAAATCAAAACTTTTTGCATCTGTTTGGGGAGATGCTATTGTACATGCTGCATCTTTGATTCGCATCCGACAATCTACATATCATAAGTTTTCGCCTTTACAACTTGTTTTTGGTCAACAACTTGATATATCTCATCTTAAAATTTTTGGTTGTGCTGTATATGTACCTATTGCACCCCGTTAGAGCTGTCAAATAGGCCCAGCCCACCCCACTCAGCCCTGATCCATGTGGGTTAGGGCCAAAAAGCCCACAGGGCCAAAAAAACCACACATGAAAAAAACCCACAGGGCCAAAAATCCCCCAAAGCCCTGTAGGCTAGGGCTGGACCATGGGCCTAAAAATTTAATTTTTTTTTTATTTTTAGATATTTATACAAAAGCAGTGAAAATAATTTTTAAAGTAAAATAAGAAATAGAAAGAGAAAACAAATAAATACATCTACGAGGAAACTAGAAAATGATAACAACCAACCAACAAGACTAGAACCTTGTCCAGGGTTTACCTATTCCAATACTAATACTAATACTAATGATAAACAAGCAAGAATATTTGTGTTATTATTATTATTTGGTTACCTTGATAGAGATGGATTGTGTTATTACCCGACGAAAAACCAAAAACACAATCGGGAGCAGAAACCACCGGCAGCACCTAAAGAAGGAGAGAGAGAGAAAGATGGTAGCTTTGCGGTGTTTCTAGAAGTTTCGAAGGAAAGAATAAAATTATAGAGAGGATAAGGAATAGTAGGAATAAAAAAGGGAGTGTGTGTGTCTGTCCGTGGGCTGGAGAAGGAAAAGGAAAGGAGATGAAAATTAAATTTGAAAGGAGCTCTTTTCAAACTTTTTATCAGAAAAAACAAAAGTGGGCTGACCCACAAAAAACCCCAGCCCTAGCCCCCTAAAAAATTAAATGTATGGGTTGGGGCTAAAAATGGCCCACTCCATAGGGGGCTACAAATTTAGGGGGCCAAAAAGGGGGGCCATGTGGGATGGGTTGTAGGCCATGGGCTGTTTTGACAGCTCTACACCCCGTCAACGGACTAAGATGGGTCCACAACAACGCCTTGGAATCTATGTTGGTTTTGATTCTCCATCTATTGTTAGATATCTAAAACCTTTGAAAGTGATCTTTTTAGAGTAAGATTCTTAGATTGTCAATTTAATGAAACTATAATCCCCCCGTTAGGAGAAGAAAATGGTAAAGGTATAAAGGCACAAGAAGTTTGTTAGAACACCAACACTATCCATGCTAGATACACGCACAAATCAATGTGAACTTGAAGTTCAAAAAATAATTCATTTGCAAAATTCTATAAATCAATTGCCATATATTTTTACAAACACCCAAAATGTCACTAATCACATGTGCCAACTGCAAATGCTTCTGCACGGTTCATTGTCCCTGAAGGACATCCTACAGGTATGACAGCCAATGAATGCAAAGCACGCCAGAAATGTGATAGACCTATTGGGCCAAGGATACCGTTCAAGAAAAGGGAAACAAAAGAATTGCAAAGTGACACTCGAGAAGAGGTAAACATGAATATAGATTAATAATCCCATATTTCCAAAGAGGCAACCCCAGAAGTGGTCCTGGTATCAGCAAATCATGAGATCTCATTAAAATTCAAAAATATGAAAGAAAGAAATAGAGTTGTTGTTGATAATATATTTTCATATGCAATTGCTTATGAAATTATCAATGATAATGAGTCTAAACCTCAAACTGTAGAAGAATGTCGACATCGAAATGAATGGCCAAAATGGAAAGAGGCAATACAAGCTGAGTTAGACTCATTAACCAAACATAAAGTATTTGGACCAATAGTCCAGAAACCTGAAGATGTCAATCCCATTGGGTATAAGTTGGTTTTTGTACATAAAATAAATGAACTGAATGAAATTGTGAGATACAAAGCGCGACTTGTAGCACAAGGTTTCTCACAAAGGTCGGGAATAGATTATGAAGAGACATATTCCCCGATTATGGATGCAGACACTTTTAGATTTTTGATTAGTTTAGCAGTCTCTGAAAGATTTGACATACGTCTAATGGATGTAGTGACAACTTACTTATATGGTTCATTGGATAATAACATATATATGAAATTCCCTAAAGGATTTAATATGCCTGAAACATCCAAGTCAAAACCCCAAAAGATGTATTCTATTAAATTACAAAGATCCTTATATGGATTAAAGCAATCAGGACGTATGTGGTACACTTGTTTGATTGAATACCTATTGAAAAGAGATTACGAGAATAATCTTGTCTGAAAGATTTGACATACGTCTAATGGATGTAGTGACAGCTTACTTATATGGATCATTGGATAATGACATATATATGAAATTCCCTAAAGGATTTAATATGCCTGAAGCATCCAAGTCAAAACCCCGAAAGATGTATTCTATTCAATTACAAAGGTCCTTATATGAATTAAAGCAATTAGGACGTATGTGGTACACTTGACTAAGTGAATACCTATTGAAAAGAGATTACGAGAATAATCTTGTTTGCCCTTGTGTTTTCATTCGGAAAATGAATTCTGAACTTGCAATAGTATTTGTTTATGTTGATGATTTAGATATAATAGGGACTTCAGAAGAGATCTCTAACACTGTAGAATACTTAAAGAGTGAGTTTCAAATGAAAGACCTTGGAAAGACAAAATTTTGTCTTGGTTTCCAAGTTAAACATTTCACAAGTGGAATATTTATTCATCAATCTTCTTATATTGAAATTTTTTTTTTAAACAATTTTATATGGATAAAGCTTATCCATTAAGCACTTCAATGGTTGTTTGTTCACTTGATGTGAAAGATGATCTTTTTCATCTATAAGAAGATGGTGAAGAAATTCTTAGTCCTGAAGTACCATATCTTAGTGCTATTGGAGCACTTTTATTTCTTGCAAATAGAACTAGACCTGATATGGCATTTGCAGTAAACTTGTTAATAAGGTTTAGTTCGGCACCAACCCGAAGACATTGGAACAGAGTCAAACAAGTAATTCATTACTTGCGTGGTACATCTGATATGGGTTTGTTTTACGCAATGGAGTAAAGTCAGAATTGGTAGGATATGCTGATGCTGGGTTTCTTTATGATCCTCATAAAGCTTGATCACAAATAAACTATGTCTTTACGTGTGGAGAAACTGCTATATCTTGGTGATCTATGAAGCAAACAATCACCGCTACCTCATGAAGTCATTCAAAAATATTAGTTATTGATGAAGCAAGTCGTGAGTGCATATGGCTAAGAACCGTGACCTAATACATTAGAAGAGCATGCGGACTAGTGAAAGAAGATGACAGGCCAACAACTTAGTATGAAGACAATGCAGCATGTATTGCACAAATTAAAGGCGGCTACATAAAGGGTGATAAAACGAAACACATTTCACCAAAATTCTTTTATACTCATGAACTTGAAAAGAAATGGGATGTTGATGTTTGTAAAATTTGTTCAAGTGACAACCTTGTTGGAACCAAATTGGTCAGAAGCAGTTCTAATGCAAATTTTCCCTAAGTAGTCTTTGTGGTTTTGATGATAACAAAGGTTATTAAGGATTTTACAAAGTCTGCTGACAAGCTCTTGTAGGTACAACAAAGATAAGTCCAAGCGTCCAGTGTGACATTGACATATATATGTACGATTCAAGAATGGAGCGTCCAATGGACTCAAAGAGGCAATGCGTCCAATAAAGCTTTCCGTCCAAAGAAGCAGAACATATAAGCGTCCAAGGAAATCACTCATGGAGACATGTTATATAGTGCGTCCAAAATAAGCATAAGTGATAACCGACCAATGAGTATTATAGAGATGTATCCTATCAGAGAAGCAAAGTCTCAAGTACATATGGTAAGCAAAAAGTATGCGTCCATATAGACCAAGCTGTCTCAAGTACGAATGGTAAGCAAAGGTATGCGTCCATTCATACACTCTAAATGCTGCGTCCAAAACGCAGAATACATAACCTGCTATTTATTGCTCTTGCATTTAATATAGGACATATTTATTGAGCAAATGATTTAAAATAAATAGCAGTATACAATGCTTTTCTGAACAAAGTCTCTGAACGTGCATTAAATGAAAAGCATAAAGCACTGTGAAAGCGTACTTAGAGAGAGAATGTACTATGTTTATTTTGATATCTCTTTGAACACTACTTTCTGATTTACACAGTGTATTCTCTTCGTCTCAACTGAATATTACTATTAACCTTTGTACAATTGAGACTATAAGTACAGGTTGCTTCTGACTTAGGAGAAAGAAACGCAGACAAATACGCTAAAGAAGAACTCCTCAGAGCAACGGGAAAATAACATTTAATGCTATTAGAGAACGGTCATATTTATGAAGGCTGAAGCCGAGGTAGTTGAAGAATAAGTCTGAAGCTTCAACAGAGCCTATAAATACCGAAAACAAGAAGAAGAAAATAGAAGATACAAGTGTGCTGAACTATCAAAAAGAAAGAGCTGAATCGCTGTGCAAACTTTGATATACTCTGATTCATTAAGAAATTCTTGTAATATTTTCTATCTTCTTGTAAAAGAGAGTTTGCTTAACTCTCGAAGTGCTTAAGAATTTCAGATTCTCACTAGTGTGAGTTAGATAGCACTTTAAGTCAAAAACACTCTTCTGAGTTGTTTGAGCCTGGAGAGGCTTGTTTGTAAAGAATACTTGTGTTGAGCCTGGAGAGGCTTGTTTGTAAAGAATACTTGTTTTGAGCCTGGAGAGGCTAGGTGTGCAAAAAATACTCGTTGTAAGGCCTGGAGAGGCTGTTGAATAATACTTGTATTCTATCTGGATTGATAGTGAAATCTCTCTAGTTTGATGGGACTGGACGTAACTCTTAGGAAAGGGTGAACCAGGATAAATACTTGTGTTATTCTCTCTTTTCCTTATCTCTAGTTATTTATTTATCATTACTAACAAGAGGGATTGAATTGAATTTTATCTTATCAAGTTTTTCAAACTCTTTAAATCGTACAAAGAAAACGTTTTTAAACTAAGTGGAAGCCTCTGCGTCCAATCTACTTGTGCGTCCAATATTCCAATACGTTGTGCGTCCAACGGGTTCACAGCAAGTATACAAATATTTGCGAAAAAGTTTTAAAAGCTTTGAAACACAATTCAACCCCCCTTCTTGTGTTTCTTCCTATTACCTACAAACCTAACTATTCACAAAGGCACTTCCAACTTCAACTTTCAAGAAGCACGTGCATAGTATTGGAATGCGTCAATTAAGGGGTTTCTCTTCTTGAGGGGATGTGTGTTACTATCAGTACTGCACTTTTTGCCTTCGCTAAGTTTTTATCCCATTGGGTTTTTATTAGCAAGGTTTTAACGAAGCATATTCATGGTGAATAGTCATCCAAGGGGAAATGTTGTAAATATTCATATTTATGGATGACTATCATATCATCCCATTTTAGTATTATATATGTAATTGTTCGTTATTGTTATTACCTAGTCATTGTCTTCATTTCTTTATCTTCTATTTCTTTTATAACACAAAAATGAAATAAAAAGAGGAGTCAATTTTTGAGCAGAAAAACCCAGGAGAAGGTGATATCTGTAGCTAGAAAATGTTACTTTATTAATTATAATAGATAGATAGACTAAATCAAAAATTAAATAATACAATAAAGAAAAATCTCATATGAATGACATGATGTATTGTATGAAAGAGATCGATGTAAAATTGACCTTTACAGCATACATCAACAATTAATCTCTCACTTGTATAGAGCCAACTAAAATGTAGAACCACACAAGAAAAACACAAATAGTGGGATAAATTGTGTTTCCAATTTTTTTATTAAATCAACCTTTTCTTTTGAAAATGCGTGTAGAGAGTTATTTTTCTTATGCTTAAATATGCTTTTTGTCTCTATAAATAGGAGGTCTTCCATTTTTCGTCCTTGTAATTTTTTATTTTTCATCCCTGTAAAGTGAAAACTCATCGTTTGGTCCTTGCTGTCACTCGCCATTAAAAAAAGTGACAGACGGAGCACCAGTTGGCAGTGACACGCTGGATTAATGAGTCCAGCTGTCATTGCTAACTGTGCAACTTTGCTGACTCAACATTAATTAACAATTTTAGTATTATTTAAAATTTATTTAAACACATATTATTTAAACAAAATTTAATTAAAAACAAATTAATTAATAAGGTTAGGGTTTCCTTTCTCCTTCCCCTCCTTGCCGCCACCCACACTCTTTCCCTTTCCCATGTGCTTTGATAAAAAGAAGAAATTTTCAATTTTCTCATGTCTCCAACTTTTTTCGTGCATCACAAAAGTACCTTTGCCTATGTTAAAGATCGTGTGTGGAAGCGTATCTCTTCTTGGAGTAGTCGTACTCTTTCCATAGTGGATAAAGAAGTTATGATTAAATTCGTGCTATGTGCGAGGAAATAGAACAGATGATGAATTCTTATTGGTGGGGCTCTAGTCGTGCGAATAATAGAGGAGACCCGTGGATGTCTTGGGAGAGACTATCGACATCTAAAGCCACGGGAGGTATGGGTTTTTGACATGCTTTCAATTTAGCCATGCTAGGCAAACAAGCCTGGAAATTGGTTACCCAACTGGACTCAATGATGGCAAAAGTTTTTAAATATGCTATTACCCTGCAGGCTCTTTCCTTGATGTAAAGCTTCGTCACAATCCAAGCTACCCTTAGAGGAGTTTACATAGCACGCAAGACTTGCCTAAGCTTGGTTGTAGGTGGCAAGTGGGTGGTGGCTCCAACATTAGCGTATGGGGGGAGCTATGGCTTCGCACCAACTCACTTGTCGCTTATTGGCTCTAGGCATTGACCACATTGACAAGTTAAAGGTTAGTTATCTTATGTTACCTGATAGAAGAGATTGGAATGCCCCATTAATTCACCAAATTTTCACTCCAAATATCTCTTAGGCCATCTTGCAGACTCCACTGTTCCAAACGGGTGAAGAGGATGCTATCCTTTGTCATCTGTGCAAGAAAGGTGTGTATTATGTCAAAACGGCTTATGAAATTTGCCAATCTAGCAACCCCGCTGCCTCTTCCCCTGACCGGCACCTTGATTGGAGTCTCATTTGGAAATTACAAGTTCCCCCAAAGTCCGGAACTTCATTTGGCGTTTGTGCAAAGATTGCATTCCCACGTACTCGTGTCCATTTGCAAGATAAGGGGGTAGCTTGTCCAACCTTATGTGAGGTGTGTAGTGCAGGTTGTGAGACATCTTGGCATGCCTTTATATCCTGCCCGCCCCCGTAGCCAGCTTTGTTGGGAGGAAGCAGACCTTTGGCCAACGACTGACAGGTGCATCCCCAGTGCGTCAGGAACAAGGTTTTAAATTGCATTTGCGGTTGCGGTTGCTGCGATTGCGGCTAATGCGGTTGTTGTGACGGGCATTGCGGCCGCTGCGGCGTGAATTTATTTTATATTTACACCGAATGCAAAATAAATTCTATAATTATTGTTATTCTTTTTATATCTTTTATGCATGATGTTATTTAATTTTTTATTTATTTTTAAGACTTTGCATCATCTTTATGAATAATTTAAAATTGAATATAGTATATAGTAATAATAACATTATTATAAATAAATATTTTTAAAGAAAAACCTTAATTAAAGTATATAAATTCAACCAAATCACAATTATAAATTTAAAAAGAAAGAATTAGATATTCACATAGAGGGAATACAACTAGATACAATTTTGATTACAAGCAATTGTCTTAAAAGCAATATTACATTGTCACCGGTTTAAAGATATCACTTCACTACAAAATAATTTTTTTGTGGTGCTACCCCTTCTGTCCTCTGAAAAACTGGGAGAACTAAAAAGAACATCAATATTTTTCTTCACAAATAATGAAATAAATGCAACTTAAAATGTTTTAAAATAGCTAAGCAAATTATTAAATTGAAAACAATAATGATAATAACTAACAAATATATAAATCAAAGATAATAGAAATAAAACATACATGATACTTGCTACGTGGTAGAATGACGTGGATTCGTGGAAGATCATAACCTCTATTGTGTAGCTGCTTCCAAAGACATAATCAAAATATCCATCACTTTCTTGTTGATAATAAGGATCTTGATAATTTATTGATGATTGAGGATATCAGGGAGCTTGGTCACTTCTATATGGATTACTTGTTTTTTCTTTTGATGAAAATGGATTACTTGTTTTGAAATAAGGATATTGATAGCCTATTTATTGACTAAATATGAATTAATTTATTAATGTATGATTTAACTAAATTATAACTTAACATCTTTCATTAAGAAAAAATTATAATACCTATTCAATATTTATAAAACAAATATCAGTTAGACTTGCAACTTTAGTATAAATAGTAATTGGCTAAAATAAATAAAATAATAATTAACATGTAGTGTAGATAAATAATCCCCCAAAAAAAAAAAAATCCCCCCAAAATCTCCCTAAAATAATCCCCCCAAATGAAAAAAAATAAAAATGAAATCCTGGCTCGGTGCCCCAATCCCCCCTTTTTTCTCTAAAAAACAAACCCACCCCCCCTCAAAATCCCCATTCCCTGAACCACCCACCTAGGGCTGTTCACGGGCCGATTTGGATCGGATTTGGCTAAATCCGTTATCCAAACCGATCAAAACACTACGGGTTGGGTTGGTTTGGATTTTTCGTTTTTTGCTCTCCAAATCCGAACCGAACCAACCCGTATATGAACATGTTGGATCGGTTTGGACCCGCGGGTCCATGGTTTTTTTATAAAAAAATCCAAAAATCTAGGAATAAAAAAAGGAAAGGGGACATGAAATGAGAAATGGCGAAAAAATGAAGTAGCTTAAATGGGCTTTAGCCCAATAGAATAAGTAAAATAACGAATGATCTTTGACCAAAAAAGAACAAAGGACAAAACAAAAAAGTTAAATAAATAAAAGATAAAAAATGGAGATGGAACCCTAAAGGCTAAAATAACAACCGCCGCACATCGTCCTATATTTGGGAACGACAACAGTGAGTTCTTCACTCCTTTGTGTCTTCTTCGATCCTCCTCCTTTGTGTCTTCCCTGATCTTCCTTCCTCATTTGGCATTTGCATCCTCTTTGTGTCTTTCTCATTTGAGAGAGATTTGTGTGGAATAAAAAGGGAAGGGGAACGGTGGTTGCAGAGGCTGCATTCGGCGGCTGTAGGGGAGATTCGTCGCATGCAACAACATTAGAGCACCGCGTTTGGCCATCGGAGGCTAGCCGCTGCAGCGGTGACGCGCGGTGTAGGAAAGGAAGGGCGATTGCGGGCGTTGAGGAAACCGCGCCAGCGTTGGTCGTGAGGCAAGGACGTCGGCGAATGGCATGGCAGAGAAATATAGACAACGGGACATGGGAGATGAAGGACTCGCGGTGGCTGACGGTGGCTAGATGGGAGGCGGGTGGTGGCTGGGTGTGGCAGAGGAAGTGGGTCTCTGGCTTTTGTTACTCTTGTATGGTTGTTCTGTCTATCTCACGCGTAGAAATGTAGGTAGGATAAGTAAAAAAAAACATTTTTTGAATTATGGCACGTCATCGGTTCGGATTGACGGGTTCGCGGGTTCAGAAATTGAAACCCGTCATCCGAACCAAACCACAACGGATTTAAACGGGTTGGATTGGATTGCGCCATTGCGCCCGAACTAGGCAAAAATCCAGAAAACCCGGGTTGGTTCGATTTGGATCGGTTCGGGTTCGCGGGTGATCCGAACCCGTGAACACCCCTACACCCACCCACCCCACCCCACCCCAAAATCGCTCCCACCCACCCCCCGAGTCCCTGGCCCCCAAATCCCCCCGTTCATCTCTCTCTTTCCCCTTCACATAGACATCGCTCCCACGCACCCCCTGACCCCCAAATTCCCCCACTCCTCTCTCTCTTTCCCCTTCACACACACACGCAAAATCCCCAAAATCTTTGTTCCCCAAAATCCCCAAATGGCCAAATCCCAAATCCCCTCTCTCACATCACACAAATCAAATCCCACATTCGGCCCTTCCCAAAAAAAAATCCAGCCGAACCCCCTCTCAAAGTCAAAAGTCCACAACGGTGATGGGCATAGAGAAACAACTATAGTCCATAATCACTTACAAGAGGAGTAGATCGGTAGCACAACCACAAAGGAGAGGAGGGACACACCACCGACACAGCTGGGGGCAGTTTGCAGAGGAGATGCACAACTACAACAGAGCTTAGGGCTTTTGTTCACGGGATGGAAAGAGTCTGATGGAGGTAAGCTTTTATTTTCAGATCTGCGTCTGGAAATTTTTGATTTTTTTTTTGAAAAGTTGAACGGAATGGAGTGTTGCGGTGTGTTGCGGCCTCTGACGTGTGCCGTTGCGGTCAAAACGCCGTTCTGATGCGGTTGCGGCGGCCTCCGCAACCGCAATATTGCGGCCGCATCACGTGATGCGATCCGCAATTTAGAACCTTTCAGGAATCAAGGACCTCTTCTTCTCTGTTGCGCGCATTATCAATAAGGACTCACTCCCCCACCCACTTTGTGATGCTTCTTTGGAGTTTATGGGTGAGTAAGAATGCCAAGAGACTTGGAACAGTACTCATGAAACCAGCCAACAGATTGACTGTAGAGCCCGAGAACTGTTGGAGGAGTGGCGTTTAGCGCGGCGTGCTAGAGTTGTGGGTCTGGTATCTTCGAGTGGCACTACTCGTTCATCTGATGCAATTTGGGAAAACCCTCCCCTGGGTTATATGAAGCTTAACATTGAAGCATCCTTCCCTTCTCACCTCCAGCTCACGGGCATTGGCATGTGCGTGCCTCAGGGGGGAAGACGACAACGTGATCCTTGCTCGCACTAGGACTCGCGCCAAGCTTCGAAGTTCACGATGGAGAGGCTCTGGGCCTTCTGCAAGGTCTACAATGGGTGCATGAAATGAACCTTGCCAACGTCATCTTTGAGCTTGACGCAAAAGTCATTGTGGACAGTGTTCATTCTAACTCCAATGATTTCTTAGAATATGCAGGCTCTATCATCAAGGAGTGCAAACACATCCTCGCTTTAAATCCAACTTATATTGGAGTGGTTTTTGTAAGGAGACAAGCAAATGTGGTGGCTGATTCTCTTGTTAAGACAATCGCATTTTGGCCTTAGTCCACAAGTTTTTGATTATTTACCATTTTGTATTTCCTCTTTGAATGCAATAATTAATATAAGCCTATTTCTTTAAAAAAAATGTATATTGGTTTACTCTACCAATCGACCAAGATTTTTACTAACTTCCAAACCTAGAAAAAGTTATTAAATATGTAATATATTATATCATTTTTTTCAATTGTGTGTGTATATTCAGGGTTCACGTGACACATATATTAAGTTTGGGACAAAGTGTTTATGTAGTCAAAACTGGACCGGTCATTGAACCGGTGAGGGTAGGGGTTCAAGGTTCAGAGGTTCGACTGGGGTTTAACAAGTTGAACAGGGATATAATTAAATGATATTATTTTAATTATAAATATAATACTATTTTAAACCCTAAATCCTATACAATATTGAGTAAAAATTAACATAAAAGTCGTAACTTTATAAAGAAAAATTAAACTTTATTACTAAATGTCATAATTCATAACATAAAATATTCAAAATTACAAATAATTGACGAAAGTGATATCTATTTCTTTCAAAAAATGAAAAAAAATAAAAAAGAATGATTGAACCGGTCCAACCGGTTTTTAGCCAATTTTTCTGGTTTTGTCCGATTTTTGACCGAGTCTTTCGCAACGTTGTTATCAGATTATTCCGGACAGGGGTTCGGTTCCCGATTCGACCGACCGGTTCGGTCCAATTTTGACTTCACCGGTGTTTATCAAGTATAATTGTCCTTTCTTGTCCTTCATCATATCAACTAATTATGCGTCATCAACATCAGAAAGCACCATTTGAAAAGAAACTAAAAAGGAAATCTTCTTGGTGCCCTACTCAATCTAATTTCAATTATACCGGTGTATATGTATATTATATTAATATTAATTAGTCAGTAAATTAAATAGATTATCCATTCTGAATTTCTCCATGTTGTACTCATGATTTCATTGTCATGAATAGCATCATCAGAACAATTGGATTTTGCCAATTCCTTTACTTTTAGGGTTTTCGTGAATGCATGAAATCCAAAATTACATTTCCAAAACTGAAACATCACCTCTCCTAATTAAATACATTAATTGGGTAGCAGGACATGAACCCAGCAACTAAATAAGATGCATTCTCGAAATTCTTAGAAATTGTGGCGGGAACTTCATATCATTGGAGGCAAATATACTTTTTCCTCCTTCCTTTTGAAACAGTTAAGGATTAATCTGTTCTATAGTTCTAGGACAAAAATCACTTTTAATTTTAAAATTGTGTCGTTCTTCCTGTCACTTAAATTGTTTTTATTAGCCATTACGAGCTGTTTAATTGATAATTGGGCAGGGATAAATTCTACTCCTACCTTAATTTAATATATTTGCCTTATCCAAAAAACAGTATGAGCTGTTTAACGGTATTCACCGTAAATTTTTATTACTTTAATAATTAGTTTGTTCTAAATTTATACTCCCTCTGTCCTTTATCTTTGGTGGTTAAGGCTAATTGAGTAAGTTTTAGGCTAATTAAAATGTCCCTGCAACTCAAAAAAAAAATGTCCCTATTTATTAGCTAGTTTATGAATTTTCATGTTTTTCGTTATTCTCAACTATTTAATTATTAGTCCATTCAAAACTTATTAATTATACTAAGGGTATAATTGAAAAATAATGATAAAATATATCTTGAAATCCTAAAAAAATCAAAGTTTTGGGACAAAAAAATATAAAATCATTAAAGATATGGGACGGAGGGAATAATAAAGAGTCTAGTCATAAGTCACTTTTAACTTTCATGTATAAAAAGCGGCGATATTATCGTTAGTACTCCCTCTGTCCCATACTATTTGTTGTTTAAGGTTGTGGCACAATAACTAAGAAATACAATTAATATATCAGAATTCAAAAAATTTATTTTGTCCTTTGTTATTCTCTCTCTTATAGTAATTGGCAATCAATTACCCTCTCCCTCTCTCACTTAAACCCATAAATGCTTTAAGGGTACTATAATAGGAAAAAAATTAAATCTCCATTGATATTGTAAAATAATAATCAAAATAGAACAAAATTTTTTTGGCTAATAAACAATATGGGATGGATACGTATAGAGCAGTCAAAAAGAGCTGCAGCTCGCGAGCCAGCTCAGCTCAACCAGGCTCGTGGGCTAAATGGGTTGCTAAATAGCTGACTTGTTTAACCTCGGGTCGATATGGCTCGGCCCACTTAACCCGTGAGCTAAAGTGGGTCAACCCGTCACGAGCTGAGCCAACTCGCGAGTCAGATTAAAAAATAAAAAAATAATTAATTATTTTCATGTATTTTTTCTATTTTTTGTAATTTTTTTTTTATTTTCTAGCATTTTAAATACTTTTTAAATTTTTTTTTATTTAGCGAGTTAGCCCATGAGCCTGTCCGCATAACCCACCATCTCGTGGTGGGTTGAGCTGAGTTGTATATTTCTTGACCCAAAAAAAATCGAGCCAGCTCGGCTCGGCTCGTTTCCCTCCCAATCCGTGGCGAGCCAGCCCATGTGAGCCGAGTTGACTCATTTTGACAGCTCTAGATGCGTATGTGTCTAGAGATGATAATAATTTGCCTTATTTTAAGGAAATAGAAAAAATCTACAATATATAAAAGGAAAAAAAATCAACTGGTATGTATAAATTAGGGCTTGATTTTCCATGTGCTTGAACAGCACTGGAGTAGTGCTAAATATTTTATATTTTCCAGCATCGGTTCATAAAAATTATATGAAGGCATAGTTTTCTGTGTAACAATATCCTTATATATATATATATAGCTTATAAGCATGGAGGTTTTATTATCTACTTTTTGTTTCGTACGTACAAATTTGGTCTATATATAACTCGATCAATGAATTGTAAATTAAGATTTGCATATGAATTCGTCAAAAAAAATGATTTGCATATCAATTACTTCAGAAAATTAGCAAAGCAAAGAACATTAACGAACCAATATTTCAAATATGGAAAGAAACAATTACAGTTAAAATACCAAAACATGATAAATGAAAACAAAAATTAGAACTTTTATTTCAATATGTATGATTAGTAGCGCTAGCACAAATTAATGTATTATATTGGATTTTACGAACTGGCAAATTAAAACAGATATATTCAAAAAAAGAAAAACGTAAAACAAATTTCGTTATTTATAGTTACATTATGGGATTGGAAGGATTGTAAGTCATCCTGTTGAAATCAATAAAGAGAAATCAAATTGGGGGTTAAAAAAAAGCAATTGTGGGTTCTGAAGGAAGAAATGGTGACTAACGAATTTCAATCTACGATCTGTTGGCCAAATAGAACATAGAAAAAATTAAATTGTGAATTCATGAATTACAATATAAATGGTGATTTGGGCTAGAGTCATAAGGTGGTTTGATAGTTTGTGGGAGGAAAAGTGATAAGGAGGTCATATAGGGTTCAAACCTCCTCCACTAATGTAATATACTAACATTTGTCTATAAAAAATAATATAAATGGTGATTTTATATCGAAGAAATATATAATTGTAACCCAAAAACATAGAAAGTAAATCAATTTAAATCATTATGGAAACACGGACAGATATAAAAAGTGATACAAAAGATGAAAAGAAATGTTCATTAGGTTCTCGATAATTTTATACTTTATTTTTATTTTGGAGTATCATAATAATGATCATTTATGAATCTACAAACAGGTTCATAAAAGGAAAAGCACTAACCCCTAAAAGTAACAATAAGTAAAACAACCAATGGAGGTGCAGGATTTGAAGGAAGAATTAATTATCTGGGTTGGAAGTATGGACAAACTTGGTGATAAAAAAAGTGAAAAACACACACATGTATGTTTCATTTTCATCAATTTTTTTACTAAATTTCATTATTGTTATATACTCCCTCCTGTCTATATTATAAGCAATGCAGTACAAAAATACACAGACCAATGAATGCTTTGAAATAGGATAATTAATTAATACTCACTAGTTTTAATTTTTTCTCCAAAATAATTAATTAATACTCACTAGTTTCAATTTTTTCTCCAAAATATCCCTTTGATGTCTCTCGTAAATATGAATATTGAGTTAAATTAATGGTATAATTGAAAAACTAGCATTTAATTTATTTGAAAATTGATGAATGTTATTTATATTTTGCATCAAGAAAAAAGTGTATTTGTTACTTATAATTTGGACCGAAGAGAGTATCATTTTTTGACACAATTTAATGTTTAATATATCATTGTTGAAAATAACAAAATGAGTCGACAACCAGGGCTGCATTATTTACCTACTGTACTTTTACATAATATTCTTCAAAGAAGAATAATGATTTTACACTAACCCTAAGTCATTAAGATATATCATTATTATGCTTCAACTAAAAATCACCTTTCCAATTTGTGCCGTGCCGTCTCAGCCACTCATGTTTCTTTAAGATCACTCACCAAATTAAAAATCATATTCTTTCTCGATCCATGAGTCATTACTTGCGTTGACGAAACAAACAAACATATCAGGCACTAACCAAAATAAATCGCGCTGAAAACCAAAATTGTATATAGTATAGTATTCATTTTTGTAACTAAGAAACAAATGAACATAATACACGTACAATCTCAAGCTGGTAATATATATTAATGCAATAATATCATATTATACACGATAAAAAGGTCAATTCTGATTTCTTGTTTCAATATATATCAAAAAGTAGTAGACCATAAAATGGGAACAAATAAAAAAAAAAAAAGAATTTAGTAGCAGCATCATGATCAAGAATTACCAAATTAAATCAAGCTTCCAACTGACCATATTCCTTTTGGTTTCAACGTGAGATCTCCTTCAATATTAATGGTGTAATGGGTTTGGACCAGTTGGCACACGACGCTTCTCAACACCATAACGTGGATCAATCTCTGTCTCTGAAGGGTCTGGCTTCAGTACTCCCTCTGAGTTTTTATGATCATGATGCTTAAAAAAAGGAGAAAAGTCAAATCTGCTAGCTAGAACTTTTCTTTTCATGATCAAGGAGTGGTGATGATGAGAGGGTATACTTGAGAAACTAGCATCCTCCATGACTAGTTGTTTCTTGTTGATCTTATAACACTCATGAAAAAGTAACAAAATAAGGGAGAGCCACAGAAGAACAAGTAGTAGTGGAGGGATTTTGAAAGCCATGGTGAAAGAAGAGGAGGGGAAGGCAAAGGGGGAGAAGGGGAAGCATGTGGAGCAATTGAGACAAGGAAATTAAAACTCTAGATAGAATATGATAGAGAGATAGAGATGGATTTTCTTGGCAATGAGATTTTACAAGCTGGATTTGGTGGATATATGGTCTCAAGGCTTTAAGATGGGAAATGGTGGGGGGTTGGAGGTTGATGAAATGTGTGTGTGTGAATTTAGTCTTTCACGTGAAACCTGACTATTATACCTTAGAGTAGAGTACCTTTTTCCTGGTACTTTTAATGAGAGTGAGGAATGAGAGGGAGGGGGTAGACCCCTTTTCCCAATGAAAGTTTCTTAGAAACAAAGGGAAATAAAAAGAAGAATATTTCAACCCCTATCAATTTCTAATACGCTGATTTAATATTTTTTTTATTTTTATTTTTTTATGACATTACTCATCTATTACATATATCACTTATCTAATTTTTTTTTTATTTCTCTTTAGGTATATATTAGCATATGAGTGTCCAAGATTGTTAATTTAAAAAAAAAAATAGGATCATGATGTCCGTTGTCAAACTTAGAATTATGTGTGATTATATGGTTATTATTTTTCTCTTGAATATCCTATATATACATTGGGTAAATGTACAATATCACGCTCTCTCTACCTTTCTCTCTCTCATTTTCTTATATTAAAAAAAATGGGAAAGACATGATTGGGTGCAAGGAAAGATCCGTGGTTTTGAGTGAACCGCAACTAAATTAAAAGGGTGGGGAATGTGCAATCCATATTTTCTATCGGCAAAGCAATGTAAGAACTATTTGACAAATGTAAGTGTACAATTTTAACTGTTAAAGAAAATAGGAGGACAATGGCTAGCAGATTGAAAATGTATACGTAAAATTAGGGGTGATCATGAGTTGGGTCAACCAGACCAATCCGACCCAAATAGAGGGAAGAAATCCGATTGGTTGATCAGTTGAAACTGCAAGTTTAACTAGGGTAGGATGTGTTAGACCCAATCAACTCGGATTGGTAACGAATTCAAGAAATTTGAACACGAATAACCCGACCCAACCCGAGTAACATTAAAACAAAAAACATAAAAGTCGTGTGTAGTACCAAAGCATAGAGACATGAAGCATCATTCATTTCCCTTTTCATTTTGAGATTTGACAACTGCGTGCCCTAGACTTTATGCCGCCGCAACTCTTCGCATCTTCCAGTCCAGACCATGCCACTGCTATTAAGTCGTTCGTCCATCCGCCACTGGTTAGAATTTGATGTCATCTGCAATTGTCTTTCCCAACGCAACAGGTGTCATGGTGGTGTTTCATTTTTCCTATTCTCTCTTTAGTACCTTTTAACATGGACCGATATAAAATGGGTCCATGATGGACCAATGCATGTATCAACCATTGATATAAGGATTAACATATTAAAAGGTCAAGATTATCGATAGGTTACTTATTTGTTGCAAATAGGGGCCTCAAACGTGAGGGACCAAATTTTTTAAGATTTGTAAAAAAACACCTGAACAACTTAAGAGATTGACGGTACAACGGTTTAGTGCACACGTATGACTATACTTTACTTATCCAAAAAATAAAGTATGACTACTTTTTTTTTTGGTTAGCAGAGCAAAAGTTATCATTAACAGATGGAGCCTAACAACACTAGGCCCATAAGCTAAATAACAAGGCCCAATCTGGCCTGTATTCCAATCAACTTTAGTAGTGTTTGGGTGCTCCAAATGGGTCAAACCCAGTCCATCTCAAAGATTTTTCGATGTATGAGGTTTGCTAGGTTTTGTTTTGATTTGTGTTTCTTTTGTTGCTAGTTTTTGGTTGTGTTTTAGTTTATTTGCTTTTGATGTTGTTAAGGCGTTGTTTAGATTTGTGGTTTGTTTTTTAGTATCGTAGATTTAGTTGTTTATCTTTGGTTGTTTTTAGTTTTCTTTTGCAGCGTGTATTGCTGGATGTTGTAGTCAGAGCATAGTTGTGTTTTTCGGTTTATTTGTGCTATTGCCTTTCTGGCTTTGGGCTGGTTGTAGCCTGGCCTGTTGGCCTCTGTATTTCCTAGGGCTTGGCCCTTGTCTAATATACTTGAATCTCTTTGGACCGAAAAAAAAAAGTGTTAAAGCAAGTACATTGAACACAAACACGCGGCTGACTTATCTAACTTAAACTAACGCACAGTCTAGCAAGTACCAACAAGTACAACCACTTGGAACTGAAAGAAACCCTAGCCCCCAAGTTGAAACCCTCCACCACAGCAGATGGATTATAGCTGCTCGAAGGTCGACTTCCTTCTCCACCAAACAACCAACCGGACTCACCAAAAGCCAGAGTGCCACCACCTGAGAGACGAGAATACCATGATGGTGGCAAGGGTGCACTGTTGCGATGTTGAACTAAAGGTATAGCTTCGATATTGTCAGGGCGAGATGATTCCTCACCAAGGGGATTCTGTAGGTAACAAGATGAAACACAAGAAGGGGGGGTTGAATTGTGTTTCTAAGCTTTTAAAACTTTTCGCAAATGTTGGACGCTGGCTGTTAAAAACGTTGGACGCACAGCTTAGTTCAAATATTGGACGCACAGTGTTTTCTGAAATATTGGACGCACAGAGTGCTAAAACACTGGACGCACAGAATTGTGAAATATTGGACGCACAAAAGATTGGACGCTGAGGCTTCCCTCTTAGTTTAAAAAACTTGTTTTCTTTGTGCGATTAAGGTGTATGAAAAACTTGTTTAAACAAAATCAATTCAATCCCCTTGGTTAGTAATAACCACATATATAATAAGAGATAAGGGAAGGAAGAAATAACACAAGTTTTTATACTGGTTCACCCTTTCCTAAGAGCTACGTCCAGTCCCCTCAAACTAGAGAGATTTCACTATCAACCTGATAGAATACAAGTATTCTTTGCACACAGCCTCTTCAGGCTAAAACCCAAGTATTCTTTGCACACAGCCTCTCCAGGCTAAATCCCAAGTATTCTTTGAACACAGCCTCTTCAGGCTAAAACCCAAGTATTCTTTGAACACAGCCTCTTCAGGCTAAATCACAAGTATTCTTTGAACATAGCCTCTTCAGGCTAAACTACTCAGCAGAGTGTTTTTGATTCAAGTGCTGTCTAACTCACACAAGTGAGAATATGAAATCTAAAGCACTTCGAGAGTTAAGCAAACTCTCTTTTACAAGAAGAAAGAAAATATACAAGACTTTCTATACAGAGTATAACAAATTGCACAGCGTTTTTGCTCTTTCTTTTTCGTTGTTCAGTGTCTTGTATTCTTCTTCTTGTTCACGGTATTTATAGGCTTTGATGAAGCTTCAGACTTGTTCTTCGAATAGCTCAGCTTCAGCCTTCATAAATATTACCGTTCTCTAATAGCATTAAATGCTATTTTCCCGTTGCTCTGAGGAGATCTACTTCATTGTGCATGTCTGCGTTTCTTTCTCCTAAATCAGAAGCAACCTGTACTCAAAGTCTCAATTGTACAGTGGTTAATAGTAATATCTTATTGAGACAGAGAGAATACACTGTGTAAAGTAGAAAGACGTGTTCAAAGATATACAGAGTAGTTAAAAGTACATTCTCTCTCTTAGTACACTTTCCACAGTGCTTTATGCTTTTCAAAAGTACATTCAAAAACGTTGACAATGGTTGTACAGAAAGCATTGCATACAGCTATTTATTTCAAATCATTTGCTCAATAAATATGTTCCATATTAAATGCATGAGCAATAAATAGCAAGTTTATGGATTCTGCGTATTGGACGCAGCATGTAGAAATCATTGGACGCATACCTGGTACTTACCAATTGCATATGATATTCATTCAATCATTGGACGCATCTTTATGCTTACCATTCTGATGATTAGTTGCAAAGCAACATTGGACGTATTGCCTCATTCTGGTTATTGGACTTTTGCCATTTCCTTATAGTTCCATTGGACGCAGAGTTGATTGTTGTACATTTGTTCTTCTGCTTTATTGGACGCAGAACAGTTGTTTGATGTACCTTTGTCAATCTGCTTCATTGGTCGTATGACACTTGATTGATGTCCTTCTTATTTATTGGACGCAGAACAGTACCTTTGTCACTCTGATTTCATTGGACGCAGAGCAGTTCTTTTGTTTGTTCAGTTTCATTGGACGCAGAGTTGCACTCTTGCTCATGCTGAACATTGGAATTTTGTCCTTCATATGCATTGGACGCTCACTGAATCTGTTCCTTTGAAAATCATTGGACTCTTACTGCAATTCTGCTTCTCATAAAAACATTGGACTATGCCAGTCTTGCCTTGTAATTATCTTTGGACGATCAGTATTCTGTACCTTGGTCAAGAACACATCCTGAACATTGGACTTATGACTTATGTTCTGATCATTGGACTTATAAGCATTCTGATCATTGGACGTATGGTTTTTCTTGAACATTGGACTTATGTCTTCAATGCCTTCTCATGAATCATTGGACGTATGAAATTGTCCTTGTGCCTTGTACTGAATTATTGGACGCACAACATTACTTGCCTTTGTGCTGAAACATTGGACGCAGAACTTTTGTGTCCATTCCAGTGCCAACATTGTGATGAGCTAGCTTATTGGACGCAGACTGCAATCTTCCTTCAATAAACTTAGTTAGGCAGCATTGTTACACATTGTACAAGCTTAATACATATTGATTATCCTTTGTAAAAACCTTAATACATTTTGTTATCATCAAAACCATAAAATCACTTAGGGAGTTTTTGTATTAAAAACACTTTTAACCAATTTGGTTCCAACAATCTCCCCCTTTTTGATGATGACAAACATTATTAAGTTTTACAAACAATAAAGCATATAAACCAAAATCAGTCAGCAAAAACAGAAATTTTCTAAGGGAAACTCCCCCTGAGATAAACATCTCAGTTTTTCCTTACTCTTCTCCCCCTGAGACTTAGAGTACCTGAAAGTTTCTTTTACTCATAAAACAAAGATTAGTCCACAAATAGCTTATCAAAATAACATGGTAATAAGACTAATGCAATCAGACTTAATCTTTCTCCCTTTTTGTCAAAATCTTTCTCCCCTTTTAGTCAAGATATAAAAACTTAATCCCATTCTTTCTCCCCCTTTTGTCATCAGGCAAAAAGGTTCATAGAACATCATAGTCGAAAGAGAGTTTTGAAAAGACTTGGAGCTTTTAAAAACAGAATCCTCTTTAAAACTGAAAAACCCTTTTTAGAAACAATCTCCCCATTTTCTTGAAAACAAGAATGATCATCAAACTGAAAGTTACTGCAAAGCATTTGTAAGATACCAACTGTAAAAAAAATATCTTTATGAAAAATAGATTGGACTCAGCGTGGGATGACTAAGATGTGAAAGCTTTTGAGTCTTTAAAAAAAATTTCTAAGTCTCAAATAGACTGTCGTGTCCTGTTGGACTCTAGTCACATTGGACTCAGACTCAACTTAAGCATATTGGACGCTAAACATCAGTCTTTTATAAAGTGCATATTCAAATGCTTCCTTATAAAAATGAATCTATCTACAGATAGGGGTTTTGTAAATATATCTGCCCATTGATTTTCAGTGCTAACAAAGTGAATATCAAATGTTTCCTTCTGCACATAGTCTCTAATAAAATGATGTTTAATTTCTATATGCTTAGCTCTTGAGTGTAAGATTGGGTTCTTAGATAAATTGATTGCAGCAGTATTATCACACAGAACAGAAATCTTACTCTCGAAAATGTTGTAGTCCTCCAATTGATATTTAATCCATAAGAGCTGAGAACAACAACTTGCTGCAGAGACATATTCAGCTTCGGCTGTTGATAATGCAATTGTGCTTTGTCTCTTGCTCGTCCATGATACTAAATTGGATCCCATAAAATGACATCCTCCACTGGTGCTTTTTCTTTCAAGCCTGTCTCCAGCATAGTCAGCATCACAGAATCCTACTAATCTGTACTCATCCGATTTCTTAAACAACAAACCGAGATTAGTAGTCTCTTTCAGATATCTAAAAATTCTTTTGACAGCAGTCAAATGAGAATCTCTAGGATCTGATTGAAATCTTGCACATAAGCATACACTGAACATAATGTCAGGTCTAGATGCAGTAAGATATAAAAGAGATCCTATCATACCTCTATATACCTTTTGATCTACCTTTTTATCTTTGTCATTCAGGCTCATTATGCAAGTTGGATGCATGGGAGTATTCATGGGTTTGCAATCATCCATTTTGAACTTCTTCAGAAGCTCCTTCGTGTATTTGGACTGATGCACATATATCCCATCTTTAGTCTGTTTCACTTGAAGTCCAAGAAAGAACTTCAACTCTCCCATCATACTCATTTCGAATTCTTTCTGCATTAATTCAGAGAATTCTTCACACAAAGATTCATCAGTAGCACCAAAAACAATATCATCTACATAAATCTGTACTATGATGAAATGCGAGTCTATGGATTTTCTGAAAAGAGTGTTATCAACTTTTCCTCTTGAAAAACCATTTTCCATTAAAAATGAACTCAGTTTTTCATACCAAGCTGAGGAGCTTGCTTAAGGTCATAAAGAGCCCTTTTCAATTTAAAAACATGATTTGGAAAAGTTTGATCCTCAAAGCCATGGGGCTGTTCAACATAGACTTCTTCTGTTATTATACCATTCAGAAATGCACTTTTTACATCCATTTGATAAAGCCTCATATCATGTTGGGCAGCAAATGAAAGTAAAATGCGAATGGCTTCAATTCTAGCTACTGGAGCAAAGGTTTCAGTGAAATCAATACCTTCCTGTTGTGAGTAGCCTTGAGCAACTAACCTTGCTTTGTTCCTCACAACATTACCTTCTTCGTCCAGCTTATTTCTGAATACCCATTTAGTTCCAATAATGGACTTATCTTCAGGTAGGGCTACCAGAGTCCAAACATCATTTCTTTTGAACTGATTCAGCTCCACCTGCATTGCTAAAATCCATCCTTCATCCAATAGGGCTTCATCTATATTCTTTGGCTCCAATTCAGAGATGAATGCTACATCAGTTTGCTCTTTGAATGTGGACCTTGTTCTGACTTTATCATCTGCATTTCCAATAATTTGATCTTCAGGATGATAAGTCTTAAAATACCAGCTTTTACCACCTGCAGTATTGGACGCATGACTGTCTCCTGCGTCTGGTCCATCTTCTTCAATCTTGATTGATGATCCTTCACCTCCTGGTTGTATTCTCATATCTGCAAGAGAATCACTTAGCTCTGACAGATCATTGTCAGGCTTTTTGTCATTGAATTTAACGTGAATTGACTCTTCAACAGTCAAGGTTCTTGAGTTGTAAACTCGATATGCCTTGGAAGTTTCAGAATAACCCAGAAAAATTCCATTATCAATTTTAGAGTCAAATTTACCAAGTTGATCCTTGGTGTTAAGAATAAAACACTCACATCCGAAAGGATGAAAATATGAAATGTTGGGTTTTCTTCCTTTCCACAATTCATAAGGAGTCTTTTTCAGTATAGGCCTTATATAAATTCGGTTTTGCAAATAACATGCTGTGTTTACAGCTTCAGCCCAAAACCTCTTAGAGGTTGAGTGATCATTGAGCATGGTCCTGGCCATCTCTTGTAAAGATCGATTTTTCCTCTCTACTACACCATTTTGCTGTGGTGTTCTAGGTGCAGAGAAATTGTGAAGGATTCCATTCTCTTCACAGAATCTCTGAAAGTTTGCATTTTCAAACTCACCTCCATGATCACTTCGAATGGAGTTGATACAAACTCCTTTCTCAGTTTGGACTCTTTTACAAAATATGGTGAATACTTTAAAAGACTCATCTTTGTGTGCTAGGAATTTAACCCATGTCCATCTAGTATAGTCATCAACTATAACAAGTCCATATTTCTTTCCACTCAAAGAAGCAGTTTGTGTTGGTCCAAACAAATCCATATGTAAAAGTTCTAAAGGTCTAGAAGTGGAAACAATGTTTTAAGAATCAAAAGAGTTTTTCACTTGTTTCCCTTTCTGACATGCTTCACAGAGAACCTCAGATTTGTACACAAGATTTGGAAGTCCTCTTACGAGGCTATGCTTATTAAGCTTTGAGATGGTTCTCAAGCTTGCATGACCAAGCTTCTTGTGCCATATCCATTGTTCATTATTTAAAGAAATGAAGCATGAGACATTCTGTTTGGACAGATTTTCGAAATCAATTTTATAAACATTGTCCTGCCTCTTTGCTTGAAAAAGAATGGACTTATCAGAATTTCTGACTATACATTTATCCTTGTTAAAGGAAACATCAAACCCACTATCACACAATTGACTTATGCTAAGCAGATTATGTTTGAGTCCTTCAACCAATAAGACATTTTCAATAGAGGGAAAAGGATGTTTACCAATTTTACCTATTCAAACTATTCTGCCTTTCTGGTCACCTCCAAATGTGACCCAGCCCTTTGTTCTAGGCTTGAGGTCTTGGAACATAGACTTTTCTCCCGTCATGTGTCGTGAGCACCCACTGTCCAGGTACCATGACTGGTGTTGCTTTCCTCCCATTAAGCAAATCTGCAACAGGAATGATCATGTTCTTAGGTACCCAGATTTTCTTGGGTCCTTTCATGTTAGTCCTTGGCCTGCGTCCAGGCTTGTTCCATTTATTATGGAAGCATGTCGATGTGACATGTCCAGCCTTTCCACAGTATCCACAATATATATTAAACTTTGATGGACTCTTGGAAAACTTTGGTTTCGGTTTTTCATAACCCAAACCAGTTTTGTCAGAAGGTTTTCTCTGAATTTTTAAAATTTGATCAAGCTTTTCAGAGCTACTGACAAATCTGAACAATCGTCCAGTGAGTTCATTTACTTCTTGTTGAAGTACTTGTACTTCACAGGAAGTACTGGACTCAGAATCCTTTGGAGATTCATCTTTTGGTTGACTTACTTGAAGTCTTAACTTTTCATTTTCTGATTTAAGTACTTTGTTTTCTGAAGAAAGCTTTTCAAAATCTTTTCTTATAAGAGAAAACTTTTTCTTTAAAGACCTGTACTCATCAGATAGAATGGATGAATCTCTAAGAAGCTCATCAAAATTATTTCTTAATTCAGAGTAAGAAATTACCTCCTCTTCGTCTTCACTTTCAACTGAGGAGAGTCCTGCCATTAGACACAGATTTGCCTCTTCCTTATCCTCATCATTAGAGGAATCATCGAGGTCTTCCCATGTTGCCATGAGACATTTCTTCTTCTTGAAGACTTTCTTCTTTGTCTTCTCGGCCTCAGGACAGTCTGCCTTGTAGTGGCTTGGTTTCCTGCATCCATAGCATACCACTGGACTTTCCTCCTTTTGCTCAGCTTCCTTCTGTGAAAATCTTCTGTTGAATTGCTTCCTTCTGAAGCCACCCTTCTTTTTCCACATAGACTTTATTTTCCTGGAGATGAAGGAGAGTTCATCATCATCTGAGCCTTCTTCTCCTTCTGAGCTGCATGATTCTTCATCAGAATCATTTGCCTTCAAGGCTTTTGAGGTGCTCCCTTTTTGAGCTTTAAGAGCAATGGACTTTGCCCTTTTTTCGATTCCTTCTTCATTAAGTTCAAGCTCATGTACTTTCAGTGAGCCTAGAAGATCCTACATGGCAAGAGTGGAAAAATCCCTTGCTTCTTGTATGGCTGTCACCTTGGGTCTCCATTGTCTTGGCAGACTCCTTAGGATTTTCTTGATATGCTCCTGGGTTGTGTAGATTTTTCCCAAGGACCTCAGGTTGTTAATGATTGTTTGGAATCTTCCAAACATTTGATCAATGGACTCGTGATCCTCCATTTTGAATAGTTCATATTGATGAACTAGCATGCTGATTTTGGACTCACGAACTTGAGATGAACCTTCATGTGCCAAAGCTAAAGTGTCCCACATCTCCTTGGCAATAGTGCAGTTGTGCACCTTGTCAAATTCTGACTTTATAATGGCACACATCAGATAGTGCCTTGCCTTCGAGTTCAGCTGGAATCTGGTCCTTTGATCTGCTGTCCACTGAGCTCTTGGTATTTGTTGACCTGCTTCATTTACTGGAGCAGTGTAGCCAGTTTCCACGACATCCCATAGGTCCATATTTTGAGCATCAAAGAATGTGATCATTCTCTGCTTCCAGTAGTCGTATTCATTTCCATTGAACAGTGGTGATCTGTTCACAGCTTGTCCCTCGTTCTCCATGGATCTTTGCTTCTCTGCACTGTTAAGTGCTCAACCCCTAGAGACCGAGCTCTGATGCCAACTGTAGGTAACAAGATGAAACACAAGAAGGGGGGTTGAATTGTGTTTCTAAGCTTTTAAAACTTTTCGCAAATGTTGGACGCTGGCTGTTAAAAATGTTGGACGCACAACTTAGTTCAAATATTGGACGCACAGTATTTTCTGAAATATTGGACGCACAGAGTGCTAAAACACTGGACGCACAGAATTGTGAAATATTGGACGCACAAAAGATTGGACGCTGAGGCTTCCCTCTTAGTTTAAAAAACTTGTTTTCTTTGTGCGATTAAGGTGTATGAAAAACTTGTTTAAACAAAATCAATTCAATCCCCTTGGTTAGTAATAACCACATATATAATAAGAGATAAGGGAAGGAAGAAATAACACAAGTTTTTATACTGGTTCACCCTTTCCTAAGAGCTACGTCCAGTCCCCTCAAACTAGAGAGATTTCACTATCAACCTGATAGAATACAAGTATTCTTTGCACACAGCCTCTTCAGGCTAAAACCCAAGTATTCTTTGCACACAGCCTCTCCAGGCTAAATCCCAAGTATTCTTTGAACACAGCCTCTTCAGGCTAAAACCCAAGTATTCTTTGAACACAGCCTCTTCAGGCTAAATCACAAGTATTCTTTGAACACAGCCTCTTCAGGCTAAATTACTCAGCAGAGTGTTTTTGATTCAAGTGCTGTCTAACTCACACAAGTGAGGATATGAAATCTAAAGCACTTCGAGAGTTAAGCAAACTCTCTTTTACAAGAAGAAAGAAAATATACAAGACTTTCTATACAGAGTATAACAAATTGCACAGCGTTTTTGCTCTTTCTTTTTCGTTGTTCAGTGTCTTGTATTCTTCTTCTTGTTTACGGTATTTATAGGCTTTGATGAAGCTTCAGACTTGTTCTTCGAATAGCTCAGCTTCAGCCTTCATAAATATTACCGTTCTCTAATAGCATTAAATGCTATTTTCCTGTTGCTCTGAGGAGATCTACTTCATTGTGCATGTCTGCGTTTCTTTCTCCTAAATCAGAAGCAACCTGTACTCAAAGTCTCAATTGTACAGTGGTTAATAGTAATATCTTATTGAGACAGAGAGAATACACTGTGTAAAGTAGAAAGATGTGTTCAGAGATATACAGAGTAGTTAAAAGTACATTCTCTCTCTTAGTACACTTTCCACAGTTGTTTGATGTACCTTTGTCAATCTGCTTCATTGGTCGTATGACACTTGATTGATGTCCTTCTTATTTATTGGACGCAGAACAGTACCTTTGTCACTCTGATTTCATTGGACGCAGAGCAGTTCTTTTGTTTGTTCAGTTTCATTGGACGCAGAGTTGCACTCTTGCTCATGCTGAACATTGGACTTTTGTCCTTCATATGCATTGGACGCTCACTGAATCTGTTCCTTTGAAAATCATTGGACTCTTACTACAATTCTGCTTCTCATAAAAACATTGGACTATGCCAGTCTTGCCTTGTAATTATCTTTGGACGATCAGTATTCTGTACCTTGGTCAAGAACACATCCTGAACATTGGACTTATGACTTATGTTCTGATCATTGGACATATAAGCATTCTGATCATTGGACGTATGGTTTTTCTTGAACATTGGACTTATGTCTTCAATGTCTTCTCATGAATCATTGGACGTATGAAATTGTCCTTGTGCCTTGTACTGAATTATTGGACGCACAACATTACTTTTCTTTGTGCTGAAACATTGGACGCAGAACTTTTGTGTCCATTCCAGTGCCAACATTGTGATGAGCTAGCTTATTGGACGCAGACTGCAATCTTCCTTCAATAAACTTAGTTAGGCAGCATTGTTACACATTGTACAAGCTTAATACATATTGATTATCCTTTGTAAAAACCTTAATACATTTTGTTATCATCAAAACCATAAAATCACTTAGGGAGTTTTTGTATTAAAAACACTTTTAACCAATTTGGTTCCAACAGATTCGATAGTTCTTCAAAAATTGCCTCTTCTACCGGTTGCTCTCTCTGCACAGCATCATGAATGTGAGCCGAAGCTGTTCGAGCATCGATTTTATCCTCTCTGTCTGCAGATTTGCTGCTATAGTCAATGGCATGTTTTAATAACGAAATTGTAAGGTATGCATATCCTGAACCAATGAGTTTGGTTCATCCATTGTAAAATATGGGTGTTGTAGTACCGTCTGGCGAGTAAATTATTTTCGATAAAAACAACAAGTATTTTCACGATTAGTGCTAATGAGTGTTAAATAACCCATGCCACAAATTAAATTGGTGTTACTATGCTAGATTAAAGACTAGTTAACAAAGAAGGAAATTTGTTATAAAATTACTCGAAACAAGAGAAAATATAGAGATGTCGAATAATAGATAAAAGAGAAAAAAGAGAATAAGAGAATATTTTATTGCTATTCTTTTGGGGTGTCAAACCATGTACAATGGGTTCGATATATATCGCCACCAAGAAAGCTAACCCTAGTCTAAATATGGTGGAAATCTTATCTTAATAAGAGTAACAGCGTAACAAATCTGATATCATAATAATAGAAATAGTATAACAGAATATCTCATCAAATCTTATCAGTATCAATCTCTTTAGGAGATGGACATCCACAAAATATTCATAACATTTCCCCTTGGATGTCAATTACGGATATACCTCAATAAAACCTTACTAGGAAAAAACCCAATGGGAAAACAAATCCTAGTGAAGGAAAAAGAGTACAACATCCTTTGCGTAAGATCTGTCTCGTTAGAAACCTTGCCTGAAAAATCCAGTGGGACAAAACCATGGCGAAGGAAAAAAGAGTGCAGAATGCATCTATTTCTCCCCCTCATGCAAACAACCATCTCTAAGATGACGAAGACCAATCTGTTGTACTAGTTGCTCAAAAGTTTTGCTCGGTAGTGACTTTGCAAAGATATCTGCTAGATACTCAGATAGAACATAGAACCATTTATCCAGATAACTCATACTTCATTTTTATTCACATCCTTAAAAATGAATCAGTATTTGACAGAACTAAAAGTGATTTAATTTATTAAAGAAGTTCAAAACTGAATTATTTCGAAAATCCTTTAACACTGGTTTATTTTCAGAAAAAGCTCATTAAAAGCTTGTTTCACAAATTTCCATTGTTAAAAACATTGAAATAAATCGGAATAACAGAACTAAAAGTGATTATTTCATTGAAAAGGTTCAAAACTGAAATATTCCGAAAATATTTGAACACTGGTTTATTTTCAGAAAAAACCCATTGAAAGCTTGTTTCACAAATTTCTACTGTTAAAAAATAGAGAATACTGAACCAAAAATATATAACAACAGAATTCACCGAGAATCCATTGCCATTATACTCCCCAATTATCTTAGCCACGTATATATCGAATCCCTAGGTTAAGAATTCCCCAAACAAGGTATCAATATAGATCCTAGGCCAGATAGAGACGGACAAAATAAAAGCCCCTTCAAATGTCTCTTTCTTTTCTAGACATATCCATATTGATAAACTATTTATCTTAACCATGACCTTGTATATCAATGATAGACGATATCGGGGTTTTCACAAAAGAATAATTTCATTTTCTCTACGGTAAAAATTATTTATACACTAAGACCAAAATTCGCCATTATAACGGTATGTTTACAAAAGCTCAAAAATGATTTTAACATTCCCATCTTACTCACACGAAAATTTAAAGAATTTTGGGCATTATAATTCAACTATTAATAATTAGCACAAAATAGTTAATTTAAAGCTATAAAACAATTATTAAGGCATAAAAGCAAAAACACATAAAACATTCAAGACAAGCACAAACAATAATCAAACACATACTTCTCAAATTAATATTGAAAGAGATTCCCCTTACCTTGGCCACAAAATTGATGAAGAACAAAGCAAGAACACCAAATAGAAATTTAAGAACTAAGAAGCAAAGAGAGAATTGTGTTTGTCTTCATGATCCTTGGCTTGGTGTGTGAAAAATTTATGAAGCTAAGGGGTCTATTTATAGTGGGAGGGGCGGCCAAGAGCTAGGGAGAAGGAAGGAATTAAAAACTTGTGTGATGTAAGCCATGATTCACAAAATACATAATTATTAATTAGGTTTAATCAATCCTTTTTCTAATTGGCCTAAGCTCATGACTATGCTCATGACTCTTAAGCCAAAAAGCTCATCCAAGGGCTACAACTCAATGGTGATGTCAACTAAGAGGAGAAGGAAGGAAGGCCATTAGAATTTCATGATGTAAGCCATGACTCCTAAATGGCTTAATTATAAATTAGTTTTAATCAATCTTTTTCAAATTGGTCCAAAACCATGACTCATGCAACGAAATGCACCTAGTCCCCTTCTTGGCTTGATTGTAGGACGGTTTTAAGGGCTGAAAGAGGGAGGGAGTGAAGTTACATCATTGCCCCTGGAGTCTTAAGTGTAAACAAGATGAAAATCAAGGGTAAAATGGTCCTTTTAATTACAAGAAAAATTCCAAAAACAATTATTAAAAGGTGAGGACCTATAGGAAAATTCGAAAATGACGAATAATAGTCATAAAGACTTCATAAAAGAGTTTCTGGATTTTTACGGAAAGGGTATGCTTCGCGGTTTGCACTAACAAAGGAAAACGGACGCACCATAAGTGCAAAACGGACATTTTTCAGTTTCAGAAAAAATCCTAGAAAATCACAAATTGAATTTAAACACTAATGATCACTCTTGAAATTTGATTTTAAGCACTTACTGATCACTAAAAATCCATTTTTGACCAGAAATCCTCGTTTTCTGTACTTTACAGGGATTGGAAAAAGTAGCTTTTGATCTATTTTTCAGAAAATTATGAAATAATTTTCAAAAATCCCAAAAAATATAAAAACATGATTAAGCCTTTTGAAATCTTTTTCTGACCTTAGCTTGGTCTCCAAATCAGTGTTTAGCTCTTACTGTAAGTAATAGGGACAAAACGGTAATTTCTAAATTTTTTCAAAAATTCTATGAAAATTCCATAAAATCAAGAATATTAAAAGAACCAACTTTTGTGAAGGAAGTTTTGTTTTCAGAGTTGTTTTTGATATACTTTTGCTAATAAAATCCTATCCATAAACTACGGTAAATACGGTTGTCAAACGGTAAAGAAAAAGTGACTGTTTTAATGAAATAATTTGATAAGTATATTAAAACCCTAATTTTAAGGCTAAAATAAATCACTTAGCACTTAGATCACAAAATTTCATATAAAACAGATTTTAAACAGTGACTCAAGAAAAAACGGATGTTACACCCTTGGCTATAAATAGGAGAGGAGTGCTTCATAAATTTCCCACATCAAAAGCTTTGTGTTGACAAGCCAAAGAATTCTCGCTTTTTCTCTTTGAAGTTCTTAGTTTTCTTGCTTGGTGTTCTTGGTTCTTCAAGCCTTGTTCTTCCAAGTTCTTGTGGCAAAGGTAAGGGGAACCTCTTGTAAATTAATTTGAGAAGTATGAGTTTGATTCTTGATTGTTATGTGCTTATGTGTTTTGAGTGTTATAGCTTTTATTTATTTATTTATGCTTTATAATTGTTTTATAGCTTTAAATTAATTGTTTTGTGCTATTTATTAGTTGAAGTGTTATAATGCCCAAATTTCTTTAAATTTTCGTGGGAATAAGGTGAGGATGGCAAAATTAATTTTGAGCTTTTGAAAACATACCGTTATAATGGCAAAATTTAGATTTACCGTAAATGTGATCTTACCATAAAGAAAATGCAATTTATTCTTTTGTGAAAACCTTGATATTGGCTATCATTGATATACAAGGTGATGGTTAAGATAAATGGTTTATCAGTATGAGTCTGTCTAGGAAAGATAGAGATCTTTGAAAGGGCTTTTCAAGTCCGTCTCTCTTTCCTAGGAACTGCACTGATACGCTGTTTGAGGAATTCTTAACCTAGGGACCCGGTATATACGTGACTAAGATAAATTGAGAAATAAATGATTTCTTAATAAACATATATATAAATAGATTGGATTGGATAAAAGAGTATAACAATAAAGGATTCTCGGTGAATTCTACTGTTGTAGCATCTGTCGTAAAAAGAGTATAATGGTAAAGGATTCTCGGTGAATTCTACTGTTATATTATTAGTGGAGAATATCAAATAGGTATCCAATGTGTGTGTGTGTATATATATATATATAATCAGACCCAATTTAATTTTCAATGTCTCTGACAGTGGAAATTAGTGAGATAGGTTTTCAACGGGCCTCTTTCCTGGAAGATAACTGGTGCTTAAGTATTTCAGAAGAGAATCAACTTGATTTTATTCACTTAGTCTATATCGAATCATTTTAAAGTTGGGTATTGATCACTGAAGACGGCTCTGCCACTGTGTGATCCTTTCATCTTCAAAATTAATTAAGCCGATAAATGAATAGCTTTTTTTTGTTCACTACGTCTATATCAAACCTTTAGAAAAATGGATACAGATTACCGCAGTCGGCTCAGCCGCCGTGTAATTATTCTATTCCCAAAGAGCTATCTAAAATATGAGAACAAACACTTACTGATTAAAAAGTGGACGTAAGTTTAAATACTGTTGATCTCTTCTCCCTTGATCAATCCTAGGTGGCTCTGTCCCATTTTGGTCTGCTTAAAGTGAATTAATAACCTTTAGTTTATATATCAAATCACTCTGTTGGGTGCTCACCTCAGTTCGGCTCTGCCGCAGTGTGATCAGTTATAAATTAAATTATTAGAGCAGGGCAAATAACTTAAAACTCATAACGATTGGTAAAATGAGTAAAAGAGGGCAAGAATTATTTAATTCTACAGTGAAGGTTTTTGATATAAAGAAAGTGGTTTTTAACAGTTATCTATTCTTACAAGAGTATCTTTATCATAAAGTGACGAATTATTTCATATAAAGTGTTTTGATGAGAATTAAAGATTTTCAAGAAAAGCAACAGTAAAACAAAGGAAGTTTACAACGGAATGCTAAAGAGATTTTGTGGGTGCAAATTTAGACTATCATTTGCATTAAAGACGATGAGCATACAACCCACTAGACGAGGTTGAAAATAGGTTCTGTTGTACTACAATTGTCTACTGGGATTATCCAGGTTTCGAAAGTCTCAATGGCCTTGTCGGTGATAACCCCCGAGCCGAGACGAGTCGTATACCTGGCTTGGATAAATCTGACTGACAGATCTATTTATGATTTGGTGTTAAGTTTTAAATGCGGTATTTCTGAAGTATTCTCGGGGGTCTATGTGGGATTCCCTGATTATTCTGTTAAGTTTACTGCAGCCGGCCGCTCATATGATGTAAGGTTCGAAAGTCTCCTTGGAGCATTACACCGGTGTGTTTTGAGAGATATTGAAGTGACATGCATAAATATACCTTGACTTGGTGTTATATTATTGTGAATACATTACTTTTGTAGGGTTCCAGCACAAGGTAAGATCTGCTTGAACGAGATGTGTTTATAAGTCTTGATTGATTTATTGATTGATCTGTTATTTTTTATATGTTCCTTGATGTGCGAATTGGTTGATACATAATCTGTGTTTTGGGTGTGCTCCTACTTTAATTATTACTTTGTGTAGAGTTTCACCCTTGCCTACTTTTATGTTGTGTTGATGCATGACTGAGTAGATAATTTACCCAAGAAGTGGGCTAGCTATTAGAAGAAGGATCTGAAGGAGGATGTTGTATAGATTGATAGAGATTCCGAGAAGAATCGGTATTTACTGTTTTAGATTGGGTAGAAGTCTAAAGACTTGACCAGCTCAGGTGTTCGCTGTATAAACCTCTGTTGTAAACTCTGATGATTATATATATGAGATGAGGAATTTTTGAATACAAGTTATGTTTTACTCTTTACACCTAAATATTTACAAGGAGAAAGTCTTACAGGGATTTATTCCCCGTCCTTCTCATCTTTTATGAAGGCAAAAAATTTTACCCGCATTTTCAAAGAAGGATTATCAACTTTTATCTAAATATTTTCTAAGTCATTATAAACTTTTGGTTACTATGGTGTAATATCCTTTTTGGAGAAAGAGTGTTACAAATGATGTCTCTAATTTGAAGTTGAGAATCATGGAAAAAGAGGCATGATGGAAGGAGATATGCCTACTGCGTCTGAAGTTGCTACTTTAATTGTTGGAGACTTTGATTCAGTAGATGCAGAGAGATATATAGTTGTTGAGAATCAAACACGAATTTTGAAACATGTTTTTGTGTTAAGTTTAGCTTATCTTTCAATGCAATATCCATTGTTGTTCCTAAGAGGAGAAGATGGATTTAGAGATGATATTTATTTCGAACAGACCTCAAATAAAGAATCTGACAAGAGATAGAAAGTTTTAATGAGAGAGTTCTATGTATATAAAGTTCAGCAAAGAAATATTGAGCAGGCTCCATTATTGTTTTCCAAACGATTGTTTCAGCAATTCTTAGTGGATGTTTTTAGTACAATAGAGTCCTCACGCTTGCATTACATTAGAACTAATCAAAAACATCTACGAGCTGAAATGTACAAAGGCATTGCAGAGGCAATATTAAGAGGGGAATCCAACCCTTCAACAGCAGGGAAGCGAATAGTTTTACCATCATCATTTACAGGTGGTGCACGTTACATGGTTCAAAATTACCAAGATGCTATGACAATTTGTGGATGGATTGGTTATCTAGATTTGTTTATTACATTCACATGCAATCAAAAATGGCATGAATTATGTAGATTTCTTACGAAGCATGGACTCAATTCTGAAGATAGACTAGACTTAATTTGTTGAGTTTTCAAAATCAAACTTGATGATTTGATATAGGAAATAAAGAAAGGCAATGTATTTGGAAAAGTTAGAGCAGGTATGTATGAAACTTATCATGTACATCTTACTTGCTTACCAAATAGATGCATAATTATATTATTGGGTGAAATATGTTTTTAGTCCCTATAAATATAAGTAAATTCAATTTTGGTCCTTCAAGCTTAAATTGACTTCATTTTGGCATTAAATTCTATCACACTTTATATTTTAATAAATTGTAATTATTGTGTTGCTTTGTACTGAGGTATTGTGCCACGAATGATGTAAGTAAAGTACTTTTATGTAATCATTGTACTAATTTATATTATTCAATATTTGTCTGCAGTTATATACACAATTGAATTTCAAAAAAGATGATTGTCTCATGCACACATCTTGATTTTCTTACACCCATCGTTTAGACATTCACATCCTAATGATATTGACAAGATCATATCCGCTGAAATACCAGATGAAAGAACTGATCATGATTTGTTTAAAGTTGTGTCTTCACTTATGATTCATGGCCCATGTGAAGTACAAAATAAAAAGTCTCCATGTATACAAAATGGAAGATGTTTAAGATATTTTTCGAAAAAATTTGTTGAACAAACAATTGATGCAGATGGATATCCTTTGTACAGACAGATAGATAATGGTAAGGTTATTACAAAAGGTCATTTTTGATTGATAACAGATTTGTTCTACCATATAATCGGCATCTACTTTTGAAATATAATGCTCACATAAATGTAGAATGGTGCAACTAATCTCGGACTATTAAATATCTCTTCAAGTATGTCAACAAAGGTCATGACCGTGTCACCACAAGTTTCTACAATACTTCAAGAGAACAAACTAATTCTGAAATTGTTGATGAGATTAAGTTGTATTATGATTGTAGATATTTGTCATCTTGCTAGACATCGTAGAGACTTTTTGCCTTTGATATTAACTACAGAATCAGCTGTTGAAAGGTTATCTTTTCATCTACGAGATGAACAAATTGTTATATTTGAAGATAATGAGACAATTGAAGAGATTTTCAACAGGCCGAGCATTTATCAGTCAAAATTTTTAGCTTGGACGAACACAAATAAAAAATATCCTGAAGCAAAAAATTTGACATATGCTCAATTTCCTTCAAAATTTGTGTGGAAAAACAAACAACGGGTTTGGAATCTTAGGAAACAAGGATTTACTATCGGTAGGCTACATTTTGTTCCTCCTCGAAGTGGTGAGTTATATTATTTAAGAAATTTGTTAAATTATGTGAAAGGACCAAGGACATTTGCTGAATTGAGAACAGTAAATAATGTTATCTACCCAACATTTAAAGATGCATGCTATGCCAAAGGACTTTTGGACGACGACAAAAAATATGTCGATGTTATTACAAAGGCAAGTCATTAGAGTAGTGCACATTTCTTACGGAAACTTTTTGCAACTTTACTGTTGTCAAATCAAATATCAAGACCAGAATTTGTTTGGGAACGTACTTGGCAATATTTAAGTGATAATATTCAGCATAGACAACGAGTAACTCTTCAATTTCAAGGTGATTCACAATTTAGTTCGTCAAATAACAATACATTTTAGTTTTCATCTATTCATTGTCAATTACCATTATACATAAATATCTAACGTACCTTTGTATTTTTATAACAGAATTGATTTTGTCAGAAGATCAGTTGAGAAATATTACATTGGCTGAAATAGATAAATTGTTGTAGAGTAACAACAAAAGGTTGTTTGACTTTTCAACCATGTCTCAGCCTGATAGGTTATTGGTATCAGAATCACAAAATATACTTATTTTTTATGAGATCAACTATGATAGGATTGCTTTGGCTTCTGAACATCAACAACTTCTTTCTACAATGACCACTGAGCAACGACAAATATATGATAAAATCATATTGACTGTGGCTAAAGGTCGTGGGGGTCTGTTTTTTCTTTATGGGTATGGAGGAACAGGTAATATTATTGATTTCTTTTACAATGGTGCTTAATACCTACTGTTTTATAACTAATTTGTTTCCATTTATCGACTTAAACAATTCGATCTATTCGATTCAAATCAGTTATTAGTGGCATTTTAGTTTACTATTTTTATAACAAAAAAATTATCAAATTATTTCATTACATGTAACAGAGAAAACTTATATTTGGAGAGCAATATCTGCAGCTATCCGGTGTAAAGGAGAAATTGTCTTGACAGTAGCATCAAGTGGAATAGAACCGCTGCTCATTCCAGGAGGTAGGACTGCTCATTCTAGATTTTGCATTCCCATTAATGTGAATGAGGATTCCACCTGCAATATAAAACAAGGAAGTGTTTTAGCTGAATTGATAGTCAAGGCTAAGCTGATAATACGGGATGAAGCTCCAATGACTGATAGATATTGCTTTGAAGCGGTTGACATAACATTTAGAGATATAATGCGATTCTCCAATGGTGACAGTTTAAATCTCCCTTTAGGAGGAAAAGTTATTGTACTTGGTGGTGATTTTAGACAAATACTTTCTGTTATACCTAAGGGAACAAGACAAGATATTGTTTGTGCCACTATAAACGCATCTTATCTTTGGCAATTTTGTCAAGTGCTAACATTAACCAAAAATATGAGGCTTCAATCTGGATCTTCAAGTAGTGATGTTGAAGGGTTAAAATAGTTCTCAAATTGGGTCCTCAGAATTGGTGATGGAGCAGTTGGTAACATAAATGATGATGACATTATCGTTGATATACCAGATGACATGCTTATTGCCAATGTTAGTGACCCTATCGCATCTATTGTTGATAATACATATCCGTCACTTCTACAGAATATGAATGATCCATCATATTTTCAGCACAGGGCTATTTTATCACCAAAAAATTATGTTGTTAACATATTGAATGATTATATGTTATCTTTGGTTCCTGGAGAAATCAGAACTTACTTAAGTTTTGATAGCACATGCTTCATTAATGCAAATGTTGATTCACCAGATGATGTGCATACTCCTAAATTTTTGAACACCATTAACTCATCAGGTCTACCAAATCATAGATTGAATCTAAAAATTGGTATTCCAATTATGTTGTTGAGAAACATAGATCAATCATCAGGATTGTGTAATGGTACTCGACTTATACTGACGAAATTGGGAGAATATGTATTGGAAGCAAAAATCATTTCTGGATCCAACATTGGTCACAAGGTCTTCATTCCTTGGTTATCATTGACTCTATCTAATATTAGGATACCATTTAAATTTCCACGTAGAGAATTTTCTATCGTTGTCTCTTTTGCAATGACAATAGACAAAAGTCAAGGCCAATCTCTTCAACATGTGGGCATCTATCTTTCAGAACCTATTTTTTCTCATCGACAATTGTATGTTGCAATATCAAGCATTACATCCCGAAGTGGTTTGAAGATACTTATTTGTGATGAAGATGATCAAATCACAAAATTCACTCCCAATGTTGTCTATAAAGAAGTGTTTAGAAATTTAACATAGGTGAGTTGATTAAAATACATCCATATTTGCTGTCCAAAAAAAAATACATCTATACATTTTATATAAAACAATTTCATACTTTCATTAGGTTTATATTATATACAGCAAATGAGTAAGATAATATTTTTTTTGCAAGTGTGTTGCATGTGGTGTAATAGGGTCTGACACTTTCACACTGGCAGTGTGAATTTTGACATGACTGTGAACGCATCTGCTGTACATGTGGTGTAATTTGGGTTTGACACTTTTACACTAAAAGTGTCAATTTTTACATAATTGTGAACACATAAGCTGCACATGTGGTGTAATTTGGGTCTAATACTTTCACACCGATAGTGTGAATTTTCACATGACTGTGAACGCATCTGGATTGTATTGTTGCATCTTTCCTATTTAGGTGTAATTTTCACACCAACGATGTCAATATTTTCATATGTGTGAGCAGTTCTGTTATGGAATGACAGCTTTACACTTGGGGTAACTTTTTGTTCCCAATTTTCAACACATCTACATGGAAAGACTAATTTTCATATTCACACTGACAATTTCACAGAGTAGTGTGAATTTTTTTCACCACTGTGAAGCGATCTGTATTGAAGTACTGCATTTACCAATACAAAACTATTCGCGACTATTAAAACATTTACACTCTTCATGTGGAATGAAACATTTATGTTTTCGGTCTGATACTTTCACACCTGAAGTGTTAATTATTATATGGATGTGAACGCCTATGAATTAATTTCTTTTATCGTGGTAATTATGACTTTCACATTCAAATTGCATCACATATTGTATTTTTAATTTTTTTTAATCCATCATTTTTGCTAAAGTGATGATCAATTATATGTTTCTATATTTTGTCGCATTTATGCAATTATCTACTCTTTCATTTGTATTTTATATTATTGTTCGACTTTTTTTTTAAATAAATAAAAATCTGTAATATCCCACCCTCACGATTACTCACTTGTGCATCGCACGGGCCCGATGACTAGTATTTTGAAATATATACTTGTTAGTTGTTCCTCCCCCCCCCCCAACTTTTTATTCTTACATCTGTGTTATTAAGTATCGTGGTGGGCCAACGGGTATATTACTATAGGTTGAGACTAGCATGAAGCACCTTCTGGGTGCTTCATTTTTGCATCACTTATTTTTACCGTTAGATCTAGCACAAAAGGTGATCGATGGCTCACGTTTATTACAGGCAACCAGATGTGCAGGTTTTTGTTTATTTTCAAATTAGTCCCTTAAATTTTTCAAATTTTCAAATTTTTGTCTCACTCTTCTCCATCTTCATCTTTCTTCCTCAACCCTCCTCTCACCCAAAACCACCACCCTCAACCTCCATTTCCTGCCACTATAGCAACCCAAACTAAGATATAAACCAATTGAAACCTTCCTTTTTCCTTACTCTTCAAAAGCCCTCTATTAATTTTGCACAAAGAGCAACTCTGAAAAATCCTAACTTTTTCTCCGGCGAGATTCAGGCCAAGCCAAACCATCTTTGGCAAATCCATTCCGATCAAAGGCTCCTACATATTAGTGCGACCACAACCCACCCAGTAGGTCTCTGTTTTACTATTATGGGCCATGTAGATCACGGCAAGGTAAGTGATATCGCTCTATATTCTTCCTTTGTCTATGATTTTTCACCTTAAATTCCTCCATTTCTGATATTTGTTGGTGTTATTAATTGGCAGACAACTCTTTTGGATTATATGCGGAAGAGCAAGGTATGGTAAATGTTAAATAAAACCTTTATGCTTCTTTTAGTTCACGGGCATATGAAGGTTATGTGGATGTTTGCTTGTGTGAATGATATATTATTATGTTTTAGACAACTTTTATTTGACATGATACGTTAAGAAGTCTATTGTTGCTGTTGTGGTTGTGGTTGAGAAGAGAAAGGTGTGGAGAAGAAGGAAGAACTGAAGGAAGGTGCAGAAGAACTGAAGTCTATTGTTTCTGTGAGGTTCTTGGTCCTTGCGATGCTCTGTTTCTGTGAGGTTTGCTGGGGGTGAATTTCTAAGATGGGGGTTTTGAATCTGAGATGATGAATCTTGTTCTGCATTTTGTTGTTGTTTGTTGGTTTTCTGTTTGGATCATGACAGACACGGGAGGAAGAAAGGGGTGGGGTTGATTTTCAAATTGGAGATTTTATGTTGTTTATGTTAATCTTAATAATATTGGGCCTTAGTATACATATTTTTATCCGGTCATCTAACCTACTATTACTGGTCAAAAGCAGTGCTCTAAAAATAAAGCACCTAAATGGTGCTTCATGCTAGCCTTCACCATTACTATATTAGGTTTAGCTAAAATTTTAGGAAAAAATTACTATTTTTAGAAGAAAAGCTCTAATAGAAAGATTTGTATTTGTTATTTTTAATATACAATAAAGTAATCCAAATACACAAAATATTACTGAACTTATGCATGCAAAAAGCTATGCTTTGTTACTAGTTTGTTTCGTTTGCTATTAATAGCTACTTCACCTGCATTTGTTCTATTTAGATAATTTTTTTACTTATTGTTTTATGAAGTTCAATTGAAAAATTAGTTAGAATGCTTTAGAGAATTGTATTTATCTTGTACACACATACGTTTTCAAAAAAAAATTAGAATAAGTATTTTCTTTTTAAAGTCATAGTGTAAATTGCATTAAAAGACCAACTATAGTAAAAGGAGTACCAGATTACATAGTACAAAAGACTTGTTGCTGCATAAAGGCTAAGTAGCAAAATAATTATGAGAAAATGACATGCTACTGCATAATAACAAAACCCAAACCGTGAAACTGCTAAAGCCAATGTCAATACCCCCAACCATGTAATTGCTAAAACCAGTAAACACTAAAACAGACTCTATCCTGAATTCAATTGCTTTAGACTTGTCACAAAAATACAGCAATAGTGAACCAGTTTTCAATACAAAACAAGCCGAATCTTTCAATTTAAAACCTGTGGTGGCCGAATCTAGTAAGAACACAACCAACTACAAAATTAATCTTGCCATCTTGTGTGACACCAACAACTATGCAAATTCAGAATTCTTGCAATCTATAACCCTAAGCACACAGTTGGATTGTCCAACTAATTATGCAAACGATAAGGAAAGTCTTTGGCACTTGCATTTAACCAAGTCCACGCATTCACCTGGGCCTACTCAAACATTGCATCTGTACTGGCCCTCCTGTTATTAAAGATCATGTCATTCCTATTTATCCAAATTGTCTATAGAATTGCAAACCAAATCACATGCCAATTGTCAACTGCATCTTTGGGACCGAGGATCAGCCCCCTAAATTGAGGAAAACGGCTCTTGCAGTCAGCATGAAACGTAGATTGAATACCACACCATTGCAAGGCCAAAATTCTGAGAAAATTGTGCATTCAAAAAATAAATGTGTTGCACTCTTAATGCTTTGGCCGCAACTTGCACACAGAATTCTTTCATGACCGAGCTGCACTCCCTGAGCTACCAAATTGGCCTTTGTTGGTAATCTATTACGCGAAGCCCTCCAACCCAAAGCTACAACCTTCCTAGGAACAAGCTTACTCTATAGTGAAGTGAAGAAATGATTAGTAGTGTCATTAGATTGTGCCATAATGAGACCATATACCAATTTAACCGAGTCAATACCTGATTCTTTTGCGCACAACCTTCAAGTGTCTGATGCTGTCTTTCACAACAGAATAAGCGTGGGAAACACTCTCCTAAATGGTCGCCCCGACCCAAGAGTCTTGCCAAAACCGCACCTCCTTCCCATCCCCCAACTTTCTCCCCAAATTATTTCGCATCCAATTCTCCGCAAACCCCTGACCCCCTCCATCTAAACAAGTGATACTAATCCACCACGATGACCCCATCCTAGACACCACACTACTACCCACCTCCATCCCGCTATAGCGTGCTACCAACACCTGTTGCCACAACATACCCTTCTCTTCCCTAAAACGCCGCAACCATTTACTCAATAGTGCTAGATTAAATGCCCCCAAATTTTTAACACCCAACCCCTTAACTCCCTTATCCCTACACACCTCATTCCATGCCACCCAATAGATTTTCCTCTCACCCTCATTTCTCCCCACAGAAAGTGTTTAAAAGAGGATTCAAGTGAATGGATAATACCATTAGGAGTGCAGAAGAAGGACAAGTAATAAGTCAGAAGTGCAGATATCACATACTACCTCCGGTGTAACACCCTCATTTTTTTTAATAGTTTTTATTGATTTTTAATCTGCTTTAAATTAATTAAAATTATTTAATTAATGATTTTTGGGATCTTGAGGTGAGGATAGTGATAGTAATATCTTAGGTTTGATTTTGAAGGGTTTAGAGTAGTAGAGTTTGCAAAACTGAGTTTTTGCGGGAATCGCATTCTCTCCTGATGTAGGGTTCAGTATTTTTCTGAAGGTCATTTTTACTCCAAAATAATTTTTTAACGAACCAAAAGTGGTTCTTATAATATTTTTGATTTTTAGAAATTTTTCTGGAAATTTTTCAGAAAAACTTTATTTTACCCGCGTTTGGAGCTTTACGGGTAAACCGGGCGCAACCGGGACATGAAAAATAGTCCAAAAATTTAGTTTTGGGTTTCTAAATTTTTCTATATCATATTCAAATCATAAAATTCATTTCTCATGATTTTACTCATTTTAGAAAAATATTTATCTAAAAAGGGGTTCGAAAACTACGCGTTTTTACTACTTCGAACTACCGATTAAACCCTAACTTTGTGGAATTAAATTCCACCATTTTCCAGTCAGCCTTGGGCGCATATGAAGGGCTGATCCCACTCTCTAAAACATTCCAAAAGTCAAATGGTCAAATAGGGGTTAATATTTGAATTTTTCAAAATTAGGTGAGTGAGGTATGACTCCCACCCACTCTAAGTAAGCAAACCCATGCCCCCTTGTTCCCCTTGGTCTGGCCGAAAATCTGAATAGGGATAGGGAAGAGAGAGATTTTATTTTCTCATTCACTTCATCTTCCTCATTCTTGCAAAAACTCCATTTCTCTCCATTTTTCCAAGCTTTTCTCCACACCCAAAAGCTTGAGTTCTATTGAGATTTTCCATACCCAAGCTTCACAAAAAAGGTTTGGATCATCATTCTAATCCATAAACTTCTTTCATTTTTTCATTTCCACCACTTTCATGTTTTCATGAAAGCTTGAGTTCTTCATTTCACTAAAAGTAAGCTTTTCCTTGGTTTAGGATCACTCCATTGGAACCTATAAGCTTGGAAACTACCTTGGATCTATTTTCTTTCAAGATTTGAGTAAGTATTGATCTACTCAAATTTCTACTCTTTAGGGTTTCTTGGTTTTCATAAAACTCATATTTCTATGGTTGTATTTTGGTGTATTTTGTAAAAGGTAAATTTTTCTAAGTGTGGGAACATCAAGGTGTTGAGTAGACCACTTGGTGTTGGTGTTGTGTGAAGGTGATTTTGGAGTTAGCCCATTTTCAAGTCTTCAAGAGGTAAGGGGATTTTCTCAATAAGTTGGGAAGGTTGTATATGTGTGTGGCTATGTGTTGTATGTTTTATGAAAAAACTCAAAGACTTGAGTTTTCATAGTGGTTGTTGAATGAAGTTTCATTCTCTTAGTAATATGTATTTTTACATGTATATGTATATGAGTAAAAATATGATTTTGGTTGAGGCATGATAATTTTTGATGAGCCTATGTGTTGTTGGAAAAATCATATGTATGCTATGTTCATGAGGTATGTTGATATGTTATGAATGAGTACTTTGAGAGTATGTTTGATTTATGGCTTGGTGGTGTTTTTGCCTAAATGGATGAATGTTGATTCTTTGATGTTTCACATGATTTAATTCAATGTGATTGGGTTTGGATTGAAAATATTTGATTAAGTGTGGGAAGAGGGTTTAAAAGCTTTAATGAAAAAGGTTTCGAAATGAATTAATTAGAATTCAAAGATAACACTTAATTAGATAAATTTCATCAAGTTTCTAATCATAAGTCTCAAATCAATTTCGTACTAAATCCTTCTTATCCATAAAATTCCAAGTGAGCTAGAAAATCAATTAATGAGGGAGAAAATCAAATTTTGGATTTTTAAGGGGTTAAAAACAAAATCCGGGTGCTTTTGAGCCAAAAATATAAATTTCTGGAATTCTGGGACAAAAACACGAAATCTGGGCACTTTGGGCCAAAAATGCAATTTACAAAAGTTTTGGGGCAGAAACTCGAAATCTGGGCACTTTGGGCCAAAAACGTAATTTAAGAAAGTCTTGGGCAGAAAATGCAAAATCTGGGCATTTTGAGCCAGAAACCAAATTCTTCAGAAAACCAGGGGCTGGACTGCAAAACTGGACTTCTTAGGGGTCAGAATTGTAAATACTTAAAGTAAAAGAATTTAAGTAAAATTATCAAAGAATTTAATTAAGTTTTTAATTAAATCTTTTTATGATCAATAAGTGAGAAGAAAACTAATAAAGTGGGTTTTAGATAAAAGATAATTCTTTTATTAAAAACAAATGAAGCTTAAAGATTTTAGAGTTAAAAGAAAACTTAAGAATTCAAAGAGGAATTTCTTTTAAAAACTTATGGTGTTAAATAACAAGATTACACGGTATTGGAAGAGAACCAATACGTGGCGAAGATAAAAATCTTAAGGACAATAATATTACACGGTATTGGGAGAGAACCAATACGTGGCGAAGATAAAAGTCTTAATGACAATAATATTACACGGTGTTGGATGAAAGCTAACACGTGGCAATGAAAAACCCTAAGACGAGGGACCGCGTTGCTTGGATTGTTTGTGAGTGCAAATATAGATGTCAGTGCTACAATCCAGCTTGGAGGATTGTGCAATATATATTGAAGTCATGCTACAATCCAGCTTGGAGGATTGTGCAATAAATGTGGATGTCTTTACTACAATCCAGCTTGGAGGATTGTGTAATAAATATAGAGGTTGTTGCTACAATCCAGCTTGGAGGAATTGTGCAATAAATGTAGAGGACGTTGCTACAATCCAGCTTGGAGGATTGTGTGGGACGTACGTAGATGTCATTGCCACAATCCAGCATGGAGGATCGTGCAATCTAATGTCAATTGTAATCGATGATTGGCTTTGCCAAATTTGAGCTACAATCCAGCTTGGAGGATTGTGCAATCCAGCTTGGGGGACTGCGAGCGGAGGACGGTTTGAGCTGTATTAAAAGATGTTCAAGTGACATGCACTATGCTAGAGTGCTTTGTGTGTGTTTGACTGTGTGCTTAATTTGATGATGTGCACTCTTTTGGCTTATGAATATCTTAGAGAAAGATTTGCGAAAGAGTAGCTATACATATATTCTTGGAATGTATCATGTAGTATTTTCTGTTTCGTATACATCCTTTCAGTGGATTTCAACTTGTGCAAAGAAATTCACCCTTGCGTGTTTTTCTGTTATTTTATGTACGTTATGTGTAGATGTCCACTTCGAGACCTCTGATAGCCCGAGTGAGGGAGTGCTTTCGGCCTCGTGAGGCCGATGGTGGGGGATGGACTTACGATCCCATCTCCCAATGGGCCACTGTGTCTGGACACGTGGTTAGGACTAGAGGAGGGGTGTTGGGCCCCGAAGAGGTTTTGGAGAGGGACATGATATTGGACGTCTACATACCCATCGAGAGGATGCACTACTGGCTGGGAGATGCACCCTTTGCACGCAGTATCACTTTGGAGAACCGGGAGGCCAGAGTTCCACCCACGGCGCAGCCTAGGAGAGAGGCGAGGGAGGATCAGAGGCCTACACCTCAGGCTCAGCGGATAGCCGAATCGGTATCTAATCGTTGTCGTCTGATTCGTCGCACTCCAAGGTAGAGTTCCTTGGAGAGGGTACGCTTACCAAGGATGGCTCCACCGGTGACACCAGTTCCATCACCCGAGACCGTGAGGCCGACACTTCCTGTTCCATACGTCGCCCCTTCTGGACATTTGGTGCGCTGTTCTTCTGACACTTCTGTCGGACCTTCGGGACACGTAGATAGAGGGAAGAGGAAGGTTAGAGACGAGCCAGATCGTGTACTATTCGAGGTGTCGGTGGTTGAGGAGGACCCCGAGGAGACGTCATCGTCTTAGGCCTGTAGAGGTGGGGGGTGTCTAGTGCTAGGTTGTAGAGTGTCTGTTAGCGACCAGCCTAGGTTTGGGATGTACATGTTCAGTGTCGTGTATTGGACACACTTTTTGATTTATCGTTTTTCCTAGGTTTAGCTTTATCGCTTTATTTTCTTTGTGTCATGATGATGTATTTTGGCCACTATGTTGTGGTTCCAAACTATACTTGCGGGCGCAAAACTTGTGTATATTGACATGATGATATATATATATGTGTATGATGTTTCTTTTCTTCTGAGTTTCAGGATGGCTAAATATGATGTGAGAAATCTTTTCGGATAAGATTCTTTTAAAAAAAAATTAGCCACCAATTTTGGTAACCTTAATTTATGAAAGACGTTTTTCCGCATTAAGTTTTAGTTTTTCACGTGACGTTCCTTGTGGGAAAAAGGGGCGTTACATCCGGTCCCTATTATAAGAGAATATTAGGTTATTTTTTTGGTCCAAAATATAAGAAACACAGACCCACTTTTAAATGCATTAATTGCTAAAATTTCTTTTATACCCCTATTTTATTATAAGATTTATATTTCCCATACAAGTGGATACAACCATTTAATAAGGGTATTTTTGGAATAAAATTTAAATTAATTAAAATTAACTAACTTAATTGCTTCTCCTTGGTCTTAATGAATTGGTGATTGTTTCTTATAATAGGGACCGGAGGTAGTATTTGAGAAGAGTAATTCTACCACCAAACGACAAGTGTTTGTTGGTCCATGATAGCAGTCTTTTTCTGTCCTTTTGCAGCACAGATGTCCATGTGCTTAGACTAGTTGGTTTAGCTCTAATTGGCAGCCCAACATACTTGAATAGAGGGTTTCCAGTCTTATAGTTCAACGCCCCTGGTGTGTGCCTTAGCCAAGCCTTGTCTAGGTTAAATCCCATCTCCGGACTCTTACCATAGTCAACCTTCATGCCAGATGTCAGTTCAAACAATTGGAGCAATCACTTTATGGTCCAGATATTGGCCCAATTTGCCTTTCCCACTAGTAGTGTATCATTTGTATATTGTAGATGGGTAATCTCTACTTTTGGGTTCCCAATCATATAACTCTTGAGCTCTCCAATCTCCACAGCTTTCTTCATCACAACACTGAGTCCCTCTGCTACTATTAGGAACAAGAAAGGTGATAATGGATCTCCTTGCCTCAATTTTCTCCCCAGAAGTGAAGAAATAGTGAAAAGAAAAAAGGGGTGGTCAGAATAACAAACATATTGTGGGGGCAAGGGTCACTGGATGCATACCTGTCGTATGTCAAAGCATATTGTGAATCTTTAACAAGATTCAAATAAAGAGAAAAAGATAGAAATACTTTTTGCTTATAAAGTTGGTGATTATGATTATAGTCGTATGGATATTACTCGCTGATCTCTTTACTAAATACATATGAAAAAATTAATCTCCTTATTGGAAGTGAGAGTGTCAAGAAATAAATGACTTATATTTTAATGTTATTAAATATCAATTTTAATGTGTTTTGATTGAACTTGATGTTTATTTTCTTATTTATTTTTAATTTTATTGGTGGAAGAATGAGTTTTGCACTAACATCAATAATGAGAATAACTTAATGTTTCGGAAGAGCTAATATATTGTTAGTAATGCAAAAAATAGATGTTAGTACATTTGGTACTATAAAGATAATTAGTGGCTCCAGAAGAGCTAATGTATTGTTACCTGAAGTAACACATCAATGTTTTATTACTATATCTATTACAACAAAGATAATTGGAAGCTCTAGAAAAGCTAATATATTGTTACCTGAAGTAACAAACCAATGTTAGTGCTATATCCAGTGCTATAAAGATAATTGGAGGCTCCAGAAGAGCCAATGTACTGTTACCTGAAATAACAAAGTTATTAATATATTCTTAGTAATGCAATGTATTGTTAATACTGTATTTGGTACTACAAAGATAATCAGAGGCTCCGGAAGAGCTAATGTATTGTTACCTGAAGTAACAAAGTTACATATTAACATTGCATTATATTCTTTAATTTATATATTTGTTAAGTTTCAATATGTTGAAATGGATATCATATTGAAATAAGAAATAAATGAGATATTGAATATCTTTATAGCATTGAACTACATATTGTAAACCAGAAGTTTACAAACTATGATAAGTTTGTTGTTGGCATATGACTGGTTGGGCCATCCCAGTCTATTATAATGCGAGAAATAATTGAAAATTCATCTAGACACACATTGAAGAGCCAAAATTTTTTTCAATTTGATAATATCTTAAGTAGTACTTGTTCCCCAAGAAAATATTAGAAGTTGATAAAGAGAATGAATCTGTCACACGTTTAGAACATATACAAGGTAATATTTGTGAGCCAATACAACCACCATTTAGATCATTTAGACATTTTATATAATTTTAATTGATGCATCGACTAGATGGTGAATTGTTTGTTTGCCATCAACTCGCAACCATATCTTTGCAAGATTACTTGATTAAGAGCTCATTTTCTTGAAAAAAATACACCTTGAAAATGCAGTTTAGTTTACATCTTGGGCATTTAATGAGTATTATATATCTATTGGAATTGATATTGAAGATCTTGTAGCATATGTTCATACACAAAATGATAATCTTGCAGATTCATTCATTAAGTGTCTAAAGTTAATTCTGTTGGAACCAAATTATTCAAAAGCATTTTTTAATGCACATATTCCCTAAGTGGTTTTGATGATAACAATGATTATTAAGATCTTTACAAAGTCTGCTGACAAGCTCTTGTAGGTACAACAAAGATAAGTCCATCGTCCAGTATGACTTTGGGAAATATATGTACAGTCCAAGAGTAGATCGTCCAATGGACTCTGATACTTGACCTCTGGTAAGTATTGTCCAATGGACTCTGAGAGCAATGCGTCCAATGATGTTTTGCGTCCAAAGAAGCAGAATGATAAACGCCCAATAATCATCATGAAGCTATACGTTCTGAGAAGGAAAGTCATAAGTCCATATGGTAAGCAATGAGTACGCGTCTATACGAACTAAGATGCTTCACGTCCAAATGGTAAGCAAAGGTATGCGTCCATTTGGTAAGAGAACTGAAAGTCCAATATGTTTTAAATGTTGCGTCCAAAACGCAGATTCTATAACAAGCTATTTATTTCTCTTGCATTTAATATGAAACATATTTAATGAGCAAATGATTTGAAATAAATAGCTGTACACAATGCTTTTTCTATGAAACATCGTCAACATTTTTGAACATGCATTAATTGAAAAGCATAAAGCACAGTGAAAAGTGTACTTAGAGAGAGAATGTACTCTGATCATTTATGTATCTCTCTGAACACACCTTTTTGTTTACACAGTGTATTCTCTTTGTCTCAATAAAATATTGCTATTAACCTTTGTGTAATTGAGATTATAAGTACAGGTTGCTTCTGACTTAGGAGAAAAAAATGCAGACAAATACGCTGAAGTTGAACTCCTCAGAGCAACGGGAAAATAACATTTAATGCTATTAAAGAATGGTCATATTTATGAAGGCTGAAGCTGAGCTATTCGAAGAACAAGCCTGAAGCTTCATCAAAGCCTATAAATACCGTGAACAAGAAGAAGAATACAAGTGACTGAACCAAGAAAAAGAAAGAGCAAAAACGCTGTGTAAATATTGTCATACTCTGTAAATCTTAGAAAGTCCTGTATTATTTCTTTCTTCTTGTAAAAGAGAGTTTGTTTAACTCTCGAAGTGCTTAAGTTTTTCATATCCTCACTTGTGTGAGTTAGACAGTACTTTAAGTCAAAAACACTATTCTGAGTTGTTCGAGCCTGGAGAGGCTTGTGTAGAAAGAATACTTGTTTGAGCCTGGAGAGGCTTGACTATAAAAGAATACTTGGGATATAGCCTGAAAAGGCTGTGTGCAAAGAATACTTGGGGTTGAGCCTGGAGAGGCATGTTTGTAAAAGAATACTTGGATTGAGCCTGGAGAGGCTAGGTGTGCAAATAATACTTGTTGTAAAGCCTGAAGAGGCTGCTGAAGAATACTTGTATTCTATCTGGATTGATAGTGAAATCTCTCTAGTTTGAGGGGACTAGACGTAGCTCTTAGGAAAGGGTGAACCAGGATAAATACTTGTGTTATTCTCTCTTTCCCTTATCTCTAATTATTTCCTTGTTTATACTAACAGAGGGGATTGAATTGAATTTTATTTCAACAAGTTATTCATACTCTTTAATTGCACAAAGAAAACTTGTTTTAAACTAAGTGGACGTTTCTGCGTCTAACTTGTCTATGCGTCCAATATCCAGCTGCCTAGAGCTCAGTGGACACAGGATCAGAGGAGCAGATTCCAGCTGAACTCAAAGGCAAGGCACTATCTGATGTGTGCCATCACTAAGTCAGAATATGACAAGGTGCACAGCTGCATCACTGCCAAAGAGATATGAGACACTCTAGCTTTGGCGCATGAAGGATCATCTCAGGTCCGTGAGTCCAAAATCAGCATGCTAGTTCATCAATATGAACTATTCAAAATGGAGGATCACGAGACTATTGATCAGATGTTTGGACGATTCCAAACAATCATCAACAACCTGAGATCTCTAGGAAAAATCTACACAACCCATGATCACATCAGGAAAATCCTAAGGAGTCTGCCTAGACAATGGAGACCCAAGGTAACTGCCATACAAGAAGCAAGGGATCTTTCCACTCTTGCTGTGAAGAATCTCATAGGCTCACTCAAAGTGCATGAGCTTGAGCTCAAAGAAGAAGGAACAGAAAAAAGGGCAAAGTCCATTCCTCTTAAAGTTCAAAAAGGGAACACTTCAAAAGCCTTAAAGGCAAATGACTCAGAAGAAGAGTCATGTAGCTCAGAAGGAGAAGAAGGCTCAGATGATGATGGACTTTCTTTCATCTCCAGAAAGATAAAGTCTATGTGGAAAAAGAAACGTGGCTTCAGAAGGAAGCAACTCAACAAAAAATTTCCACAAAAGGAAGCTGAGCAAAAGGAGAAAAGTCCAGTAGTGTGCTATGGATGCAAGAAACCAGGCCACTACAAGGCAGATTGTCCTGAGGCTAAAAGGACAAAGAAGAAAAAGGGTCTCATGGCAACATGGGAAGATCTTGATGAATCTTCTGATGATGAGGATGAGGAGGATAAGGAAGAAGCAAATCTTTGCCTGATGGCAAGTCTACCCTCCACTGACAGCGAGGATGAAGAAGAGGTACTTTGTTATCCTGAACTAAGAGACAATTTTAATGATCTTCTTAGAGAATCATCCTTTTTATCTGATGAGTACAGATCTTTGAAGAAAAAGTTTTCACTCATAACCAAAGATTCTGAAAAACTCACTTTGGAAAATAAAGTACTCAAATCAGAAAATGAAGAGTTAAGACTTTAAGTAAGTCAACTCAAAGATGAATATCAAAAGGATTCTAAGTCCAATACTTCTTGTGAAGTACAAGTACTTCAACAAGAAGTAAATGAACTCACTGGACGATTGTCCAGATTTGTCAGTAGCTCTGAAAAGCTTGATCAAATTTTAAAAATTCAGAGAAAACCTTATGACAAAAGTGGTTTGGGTTATGAAAAACCAAAACCAAAGTTTTCTAAAAATCCTTCTAAATTTAATATATACTGTGGTCACTGTGGAAAAGCTGGACATGTCACCTCGACATGCGTCCATAACAAGAGGAACATGCCTGGACGCAGACCAAGGACTAACAAGAAAGGACCCAAGTCAATCTGGGTACCTAAAAGCATGATAATTCCTGTTGCAGATATGCTTGATGGGAGGAAGACAACTCCAGTCATGGTACCTAGACAGCGGCTGCTCACGACACATGACAGGAGAAAGGTCTATCTTCCAAGACCTAAAGCCTAGATCAAAGGGCAGGGTCACCTTTGGAGGAGACCAGAAAGGCAGAATAGTTGGGATAGGTAAAATTGTAAGCATCTTTTTCCCTCTATTGAAAATGTCTTATCGGTTGAAGGACTCAAACATAATCCGCTTAGCATAAGTCAATTGTGTGATAGTGGATTTGATGTTTCCTTTAACAAGGATAAATGTATAGTCAGAAATTCTAATAAGTCCATACTTTTTCAACTAAAGAGGCAGGACAATGTTTACAAAATTGATTTCAAAAATCTGTCCAAACAAAATGTCTCATGCTTCATATCCTTAAAGGATGAACAATGGATATGGCACAAGAAACTTGGTCACGCAAGCTTAAGAACCATCTCAAAGCTAAATAAGCATAACCTCGTGAGAGGACTACCAAATCTTGTGTACAAATATGAAGTTCTGTGTGAAGCGTGTTAGAAAGGGAAACAAGTGAAAAATTCTTTTAATTCCAAAAATATTGTTTCCACTTCTAGACCTTTGGAACTTTTACATATGGATTTTTTTGGACCCACTCAAACTGCTTCTTTAAATGGAAAGAAATATGGACTAGTTATAGTTGATGACTATACTAGATGGACATGGGTCAAATTCCTTGCACACAAGGATGAGTCTTTCAAAGTCTTTACTATATTCTGTAAAAGAGTCCAAAATGAGAAAGGAGTTTGTATCAACTCTATTAGAAAAGACTCCATATGAATTGTGGAAAGGACTCCATATGAATTGTGGAAAGGAAGAAAACCCAACATTTCCTATTTCCATCCCTTTGGATGTGAATATTTTATTCTTAACACTAAGGATCAACTTGGCAAGTTCGATTCTAAAGTGGATAATGGAATTTTCCTGGGTTACTCTGAAACTTCCAAGGCTTACCGAGTCTATAACTCAAGAACCTTGATTGTTAAAGAGTCAATTCATATTAAATTCAATGACAAAAAGCCTGACAAGAAATTGTCAGAGCTAAGTGATTCTCTTGTAGATATGAGAATACAAGCAGAAGGTGAAGGAATATCACCTAAGAATGAAGAAGATGGATCAGACGCGGAAATTGAGGATGCGTCCAATCCAGAAAAAAGAAGAAGCTGGCACTTCAAGACCTATCATCCTGAAGATCAAATCATTGGAAACGCAAATGATAGAGTCAGAACAAGGTCCACATTCAGAGAACAAACTGATGTTGCATTCATCTCTGAATTGGAGCCCAAGGATATTGATGAAGCCCTATTGGACGAAGGATGGATTTTAGCAATGCAGGAGGAGCTGAACCAGTTCAAACGTAATGATGTTTGGACGCTGGTAGCCCCACCTGAAGATAAGTCTATTATTGGAACCAAATGGGTATTTAGAAACAAACTGGACGAGGAAGGTAAAGTGGTGAGAAACAAAGCAAGGTTAGTTGCTCAAGGTTACTCACAACAGGAAGGTATTGACTTTACTGAGACCTTTGCTCCAGTTGCTAGAATAGAAGTCATTCGCATTTTACTTGCATTTGCTGCCCAACATGATATGAGGCTTTATCAAATGGATGTAAAGAGTGTTTTTCTGAATGGTATAATAACAGAGGAAGTCTATGTTGAACAACCTCCTGGCTTTGAGGATCGAGCTTTTCCTAATTATGTTTTTAAACTGAAAAAGGCTCTTTATGGCCTCAAGCAAGCTCCTCGAGCTTGGTATGAAAAACTAAGTTTTTTCTTAATGGAAAATGGTTTTTCAAGAGAAAAAGTTGACACTACTCTTTTCAGAAAATCCATAGACACACATTTCATCATAGTACAAATTTATGTGGACGATATCATTTTCGGTGCTACTGATGAATCTCTGTGTGGAGAATTTTCTGAGTTAATGCAGAAGGAGTTAGAAATTAGTATGATGGGAGAATTGAAATTCTTCCTTGGACTTCAAGTAAAACAGACTCAAGATGGAATTTATGTGCATCAGTCCAAATATACAAAGGAGCTTCTGAAGAAGTTCAATATGGACGATTGCAAACCCATGAACACTCCTATGCATCCAACTTGCATAATGAACCTGAACGATAAAGATAAAAAGGTAGATCAAAAGGTATACAGAGGTATGATTGGATCTCTCTTGTATCTTACTGCATCTAGACCTGATATAATGTTCCATGTTTGTTTATGTGCAAGATTCCAATTAGATCCTAGAGATTCTCACTTGATTGCTGTTAAGAGAATCTTTAGATATCTGAAGGAGACTACTAATCTTGGTTTGCTGTTTAAGAAATCAGATGAATACAGATTAGTTGGATTCTGTGATGCTGATTATGCTGGAGAAGGGCTTGAAAGAAAAAGCACCAGCGGAGGGTGCCATTTTATTGGGTCCAATCTAGTATCATGGACTAGCAGGAGACAAAGCACAATTGCATTATCTACAGCTGAAGCTGAATATGTTTCTGCTGCAAGTTGTTGTTCTCAGATCTTATGGATTAAACATCAATTGGAGGACTACAACATCTTCGAGAGTAAGATTTCTGTTCTTTGTGATAATACTGCTGCAATCAATTCATCTAAGAACCCAATCTTACACTCAAGAGCTAAGCATATAGAAATTAAACATCATTTCATTAGAGACTATGTGTAGAAGGGAATATTTGATATTCATTTTGTTAGCACTGAAAATCAATGGGCGGACATATTTACAAAACCCCTCTCTGTAGATAGATTCATTTTTATAAGGAAGCATTTAAATATGCACTTTATAAAAGAATGATGTTTAGCGTCCAGTATGCTCAAGCTGAGTCTGAGTCCAATATGACTAGCGTCCATTAGGACACGTCAATCTATTTGAGACTTAGAATTTTTATTAAGACTTAAAAGTTTTTATCTCTTAGTCTTCCCGCGCTGAGTCTAAGCTATTTTTTATAATAATATATTTTTTATCACAAACGGTCCACCTGCTCTGCAGTCGTTTTCCCATTTGATGATTACGTCTGTTTTCAAGAAAAAGTTACTGTTTTCTCTCTCCAAAACTTCCTTCTTATACACGTTTTTACCCCACTATCTTCCACTCTCTATCTTCCTAAAAACTCTCTGTTTGTATTTGATCTCATTTTCGAAAAATCCTTCCAAAACCCTTCTCTTTCGAAAAATCAAACCTTTTCTTTCAAAATGGAGAACATTGAGAATTTGGAAGTTAATGTGGAGTTCTGGGCTGATCTCGCAACTATAGCCAGTCTGGGTGTGGATATTGCTCCTGAAATCATTGCTGTCGGATGGGAAAGCATTTTTTGAAAGGAAAAGGAGATTGTTGTGTATAGTGAGTTGGTTCATCAGTTCTGGAAAACTATGAAGATCGAGGACAACCTAATCACAGGAACAGTCTTAGGCAAGAATGTCTGTGTATCCATAGAAAGCATCTCGGCGGCTACTGGATGTGATGCCATTGGAGCATGTTTTTACAAAAACTGGAGGCTCAAAGATGGTGGATTAAAGAAAATGAAGAGTATTCTGGTAAAGGAAGGAGAGGTAGTAGTAGGAACAGTGATACCTTCAGCAAAATTGACTGACAATGCTAGAATACTTCATCAAGTATTGAATAAAATGGTACTTCACAAGGTTGGATCAAAGGACTCTGTATCGTCATTACATGGGTTCTTACTGGGGCATCTTCTAACCTTTCAACAAATCAATCTTCCTTTTATACTGTTTGCCTGCTTCAGAAGAGATGCACAAGGAAAAGGTAAAAGGACAGCTATTCCTTATGGAGCATTACTTCAGAAAATTTTCAACACTCAAGGAGTCATGGCAATTTTTGAAGCATACACTGGGGAAGACAAACCTGCTCTTTCCAGAAAACAACATCAAGCTCCTTTCGGAAGAACAGATATTTTGAGAATGGGCCTAGATACAATCATAGAACATCTGGCCAAACTCAAAGAAGTGGAAGAGGAAGATAACAAGGAAGCCATCAGGGATGATATGAGGAGAATGATTGAAGAAAATCGTGCTGAACAAATGGAACCATCAACTAAAGCCCCAAATGAGGCTCATGTTGCACAAAAGAAGACTGCTTCCAAATGAACTGTAAGGAAGCTAGTTTTGGTTGAATCAGACAAGGAGACAGTTGGAGAATTTCTCTCTAATAGAGTCAAGCTTGCTGCCGGGAAGGCAACGAAAAAGAGGAAAGCTTCTGACTTCAAGGTTGTTGTAACAGAGGCTATTGGACCCATAACAAAGAAGGCAAGATCTCTAAAGAAAGCATCCACTACCAAAGTTGCTGAAAAGAAAACAACAGAGGTACCTGTTTTTGTTAATCCTGACAAATCTGTTGATGAGATAGTTGAATCTGTGGTTGCTTCAATCTCAAAATCACCAGAGTCCATTCCCTCACCCATTCGTCCAATCCCTGAACCTCAGCCTCAACCACAATCGCCTATTCATACAATGCCAGAACCACAAACCCAAACACCAACCCAAACAGTTCTCCCACCTCAAACAGAACAACCATCCCAAACACCACCTCAAACTCTCTCACCACCTTTGTCCACTCAACCAAGGCAACAAACACCACCACTTGCCACACCTGAACCTACTCCACCATCACCTTTTAATCTTGAACCATCATCCATTCCTACCCAAACAAACACACCTTCACCCTCACACGGCCAATCTCAACATTCTTCACCCCCCTCTGACCTGGATGTATCAGAAGCCTCCTCTCTATCACCTTCTAAATATGTCTATACAGTCAGGAAGCTGTAGGTCATAACAAAGGGAATAAAGGTCATGGAGATTCCTCTTCAGGAGGATAAGAAAAAGGAGAATATGTCCTTAGAGGAAGTAAGGGCTAAGTCCATATCGCCTAGCTCATTAGGACTCTCAAGAATGAGGATCTACGACTTCAAGCCAGACTACTCTCCTCTAACTGCAGAAGAACTGGGTTCATTCCTCTCAGTTCTTGACCGAATGATCATCAGAAACATAGCGGATGGACTCCAACTTCAGGATAGATTAAATGTTCCTCCGTCTATGACGATCAAGCCAACCACAATAATAAAAATTCAAGTGTATTAAATATATTTTAGGAAATATGATTCAATAGATAAAGTTTTCCTAAGCTCAGAAAGCAGTAGTTTAAGTTCGACGTCAAGATACAAACGGATATCGGTTCACGTTTTTAACTGATAGAATGACTGTATTATGAGATAAAAACTCTAAATTGGAGTCATAAAAGGGATTTGAGGATTCCAATACTGATTTTACAATATTTGAGGATTTTAGAATTTTAGTTGGGAATTTTCTGAGAAACAGATAAGAAAGAGTACCGTTTTGGTCCCTGTAGTATGACTAGGATGAACTGCGAGTGGGTTTGGAGACCAAAACACCTTAGAAATATATTTCACCAAGACAAATAATGTTTTTACATTATTTTAGAATTATGAGAATTATTTTGGGAATTTTTAGAATAGCAGATTAAGAATTGCAGTTTTGGTCCCTGTAGAATAAAGAACAGGGTTAACGGGAGAGCCGATGGATACCAGAAGATTAGAAAATGATCAAAAATCAAACTTAAGGGTAACCGTTAGTGTTCTTATAAGATTTATGATTTTTAGGAATTTTTAGGAAAAAATCGGTTAAACCCTAGTTTACGTGTTACCGAGGGAACCGAAAAATTACCGTTTTACTTCTAAGATTGATTCCTATCTACCAAGACCATTTTGGCACATAAATTTCGTGGCCTTGACTAACCATATGATTCTTGAGAGTCAGTTATTTCAATAGGTCAAGTTTTGATAGTTTTAACCATGAAACGCAAAAGTTATCGCATTTTATTACCGTAATTTATCTTTTACCATGGTTAAAAGTGAAAAATTATTTACCTCATTCCTTGACCAGCCCTGGACCTCCTGGAAGCTAGGAGGAGATTTTAGAATTTTCTACCATTTTCATCTCATAGGAAAAGACCATTTTACCCTTTGCCTAAATAATTAATTATCAAGAGAGGAAATGACCACTTTGTCCCTTTGATTTTGCCCTCAAGTTTGCTCCAAACTACCAAAGAGCCATGCAGCCCTCTTGTTCTATTTGGACCCTTGATTAAGCACTCCATGTGATTGAGAGAACATCTTGGCCATTGATTTAATTTAACTACACAAATCATAGTTAAAACTTAACCTAGTCTAGTTTCTTTTAACCAAATTTTAACCATAGTTGGTTTTGAGCTTATCTCTTGCATTTTGGAGCAGCTGGCCGCCCCCTAAAGCACATGGGATAATGTGGATTTCATCTCACTCAAAGTTGGATAAATTCCATTTTAGGTCCACACATCCTAGCCTAACACTTGTAAGGATCTTATTTGTCTTTCATGTAGTGTTTGGTGACTTTAGAAAAATTAATTCCTCTTGCCCAAGCCAAGGAGGGCAGCATGAAATTGAAGAGGGAAGGGAGGAAGGATTTCATTTCATTTCATTTGGCAAGACAACTTCTCTCTCTTCAAGCCAATTCTCCAACTTCTCTCTAAGTTTCTTCTTCTTCCTTCAAGCTTTTTCTTCCATTTCCATGGAAGCTCTCCACCATCTTCAATCATATTTTTGATTCTCTATACAATAATCAAGTGTAGAGAATCCATTTTATACACTTTCTAAACACTAGCCTTCATCCAATCATCAAGTGTTCTTATTTTTCAAGAATACAAACTCTTGAGCTTTGATCTTGATTCTTCAAGCTACAAGGTTGGTTCTTTATTTTCAATCCATTAAATCTTCTTCTTGATTCATGATCTTTTTGTTCATATGATTAAAAATGGGTTTCTTCAACTTTTTTCTTGAAGGGACTTTGTGTTCTTGGAACAAATTCAAGATCAACCTCTTGATTTTATCTTCAAAGAGGGTTTGGTAAAATATCCATCTTCTTTAGAGTTTCCCTTGAGTTTTAAGATGGTTTCATGAGGGAGAAAAAAAATCTTACTTTAGTATTTTTGGGTGTGTTATGCTTGCTTTTGAAAGGTGGTGATCAAGGTGTGGTGGAAATCCTAGAAGTTAGGATTTTTCTCAAGAAGCTAGAAGACAAGGTAAGGGGAAATCTCTCTTTTTGTGAGTTGTAGGATTCATGGAGTGCTATGTGCTTGTTTATGATATTTTTTTAAAGCTTGAGGATCATGTTTAAAAAGGATGACTTGATCATTCTAAAAACTATGATTTTTACTAAAGTCTTGATCTTTACAAAAAGCTTTGATTTTTAATAAAGAAGTGATCTTTATAAAAAGCTTTGATTTCTCATAAAAGAGTGATCTTTATAAAAGCTTTAATTTTTAATAAAGAAGTGATCTTTATGAAAAATAATGATCTTTACTAGAGTAGTGACCTTTATTCAAATGATGAGTCTTTTATAAAGTAATAATCTTTTAATTGATCTTTGTGAAAGCTATGATCTATGTTAAAGATATGATTTTTAATCAAAGAGATGATTTTTATTAAGTGATCATGGAGTGAAAAGTATTGGATGATGATATCTTTGTGTTTGTAACTTTGTCTTTATGATTGAAGTTTATGTTGTTCTATGTGTGATTGTGATATTGGTTTATGCTTGATGTGGATGTTTTCCTTTGCTCGATGATAATGCTTTGCTATGTTTGAGTGTGATGTATTTTGTGCTTGATGTTCCTTGGCTTGAGTGGGATTGTCATCTAGTTATTCTCTATGTTTTGTGCTTCTTTTCTTATTTTTATTCAATTTGGGAATGTAATATTCAAAGTAGGTTATTGTTTTCTTGTTATTATGCTTGGTGATTGGTGATTGAGGAAGAGCGTGAAAAGATTAAAGTATGACAAATTGATTAATGACCCAAGCATTATGGAGTGTGGTGAAAAGGACATGGACATGGAAAAAAAGGAATTTTTATGATGAATTAATTAGAAACAAAGTCCATAGCTTTGTTAGGACTCATTAAGCAAAGATTTTTCCAAATAAATAAGTCTCTAATGGACTTTTAATAAAGATTTTAATCATAACTTAATAAGTTCAAAGTGAATCATTAGAAGAAAAGTCACCATTTTAACTCAAATATATTGTTTTTAATTTAACTAATTTTAAAATAAAGGGTATGGTGTTTTCAAAATTAAAATGAAGTTTCTAAATCCAATAAACCTTGGAAAAATAGACCAGTCACACCTCTGGTGTGATTTTCAGAAAAAGGGTGTGAAAATCGGGTTTTATATAGAAACTAGCCAGTCGACCCGTGCATCGCACGGGTTTGATTGGTTTTTACACATGATATAAAACGACTTATTTATATAATAAAAAATTGATATATGATATATTTTAAATTTATAGCAAAAATCATTTTATGACATTGTGTATGAAAATTTATAGGAATAAAGAAAGATAAATGGAGCCTGTAAACAAATACTATTTTATTAAACAAAAATAAAATTAGAAGAAAATTGATTTTGCAACCTAAAAATAAATAAAATCTGTAAGGAAACACCATTTATTAACTAAAAATAAAATAAAAGAAAAAAAATTTGCAACATGAAAATTTATAGGAACAAAAAAAGATAAATGAAATCTGTATATCAATATTATTTTATAAAAAAAATAAAATCAAAAGAAAAATATTTTTACAACCTAAAAAAATAAAATCAAAAGCAAAATAATTTTATAATCTAAAAAATTACAAGAAAAAAAATATAAATGAAAACACTATTTTACTGATTAGAAATAAAATAAAAAGAAAAATAGTTCTATAACATGAGGATTTATAGGAAGAAAGAAAGTTTAATGGAACTCATAATCAAACACTATTGTATTGATCAAAAGTAAAATAAAAAAAAATAATTTTACAACCTAATGATTTATACATGATATGAAATTAGTAATAAATTGATAAATGACAAACTTTAAATTTATAGCAAATTTGATTTTGTGAAATTGTGCATGAAAATTTATAGGAAAAAAAAGATGAATGAATTCCCGTAAGTAAATACTATTTTATTAATCATATATAAAATAAGAAATAATAATTTTGCAATCTGAAAAATTAAATAAAACAAAAAATTTAATGAAATTCATAAGTAAATACCATTTTATTCATCAAAAATAAAATCAAAAGAAAAGTTATTTTATAATCTTAAAATTTAGATGAACAAAGAAAGATGAATGAAACTTGTAAGCCAAAACTATTTAATGTTGATCAGAAATAAAATTAAAAGAAAAAATAATTCTGCAATAAAAAAATCTCAAGAACAAAAAAAGATGGATGAAATATGTAAACCAAGACTATTTTATTGATTAGAAAAAAATAATTTTACTACTTAAAAATTTATTGAAGAAACAATGAAATATGAATGAAATTTGTAAGTAAATAATGTTTTACTTATTAGAAAAAGTTTAAAAATAATAATTTTAAAATATGAAAATTTGCAAGAACAGAGAAAGAAAAATGAAAACCGTAAGAAAATATTAATTTACTGACCAGGAAAAAATTTGTAACCTAAAATTTTATAAAAATAGAGAAATATAAATAGATCACGTAAATAAACACTATTTTTTATCAGAAATAAAACCAAAAGAAAAAATATTTTTGCTACTTAAAAATTTACATGAACAAAAAAAGATGGATGAAACTCGACCGTAAGCTAACACTATTTTATTGATCAGAAATAAAAGAAAAAAATTACAACCTAAAAATTTACAGGAGTAAAAAAAAATTAATAAAATCGTAAGTAAATACTATTTTGTTGATTAGAAATAAAATAAAAATAGTAATTTTGCAACTTAAAAATTTAGGCTTAATTGCATTTTTGGTACCCCTAGTATTGTTGTTGGGAAATTTTGATTCCCTAATTTTTAATTGCTCAATTTTGGTCTCATAATTTCAAAATGTGCAATTTTGGTTTATCCGTTAACTTGATATCCAAGATTTAATGGAGATGTTGACGTGACGATGTAGTGCTGACATGGATGTGCTGACGTGGCCGCAGAGTGCTGACATTGTGCGCTAACGTGGATTTGGAGTGCTTACACGTGTGAACACATGTGGAGTTTACGTGGCTTTAAAAATTCAGAGTTTTAGAAAATGTAAAAATGCTAATACTAAGATTTGAACCCATAAGCACATAGACACAAATAAACAACAAAGTCACTATACCACATGACTCATTTTGTATACATATGACAAAACCACTATATATAGACTATAGAATTCTCAAAGGAGTTTATCCAACTATTTTTTTGGGAGAAAGTACACAATTATTAGAATATGAAAAATAATAAACTACATAATCAAAAGAATAAATAATTTTGCAAATTGAAAATTTACATGAGCAAAGAAAGACGAAACCCGCAAGTAAATATTATTTTATTGATAAAAAATAAATTTGTAACCTGAAAATATATAGGAAACAAAGAAATATGAATAAAATCCGTAAATAAATATTATTTTACTGATAAAAAATTCAAAAGAAAAGTAATTTTACAACCTTATATTTACTGGAATAAAAAAAGATCTATCGAACCCATAAACAAATACTATTTTGTTGATCAAAAGTAAAATCAAGAGAAAATTAATTTTGTAATTTAAAAATTCACAAGAAAAAAAAATAAATGAAATCGATAAGCAAATACTATTTTATTGATTAGAAATAAAATTTAAAAATATAATTTTATAATCTTAAAATTTCCGTGAATAAATAAAAATGAATAGAATATGTAGGCGAATACAATTTATACTATTTTAGTGATTTAAAATAAAATTAAAAGCTAATAATTTTACAATCTTTATATGCAAATATATGAAATTGAAATAAAAAAAATTTGAAAAAAAGAAAGAGTTATCTATTCTCACCGTCTTGTAACGTTTTGGGATGAAAATATTTTTAAAAAACAAAATCAGAAGGCAGTGGGAGCAGAGAAAATTGGACACGTGTGATTGCACAGTAAAAAGTTGTACAGATTTGTTATACTATTAGATCAGAAAACAGAAAAACAGAACGGTTCACACCCGCGTTGTGATTTTTATCACACTGTGAAAGTGTCAGGGGTCCTAAAATTCGAAATTTATAAATTTTATGCTTAAAGGCTCATAAATTAATGTATTTTTAAGGAAAAAATATTTATTTTGAAATTACCTTAGCCTAAGTATTTTATATTAATTTTTGAAGGTAATATGATAAATACGGTAAATCGATTTTTGTGAAAAAAAAGATATATTATGGTTGAGATGACCAAAGAGAAGCGTATATAATATATTTTGGTCAAGATAACCAAAGAGAATAATATATATTATTTTGGTAGAGATAACCAATGAAGTGAATTTATAAGATGACTAAGAGAATGGAATAAAAGAGAAAGAGATATTTTGATTGAGATAATCAAAGCAAAAAGAGAATTTATGAAATGACCAAGAGAGAAGGTCATGTGATGATTTAATGACCAAGAGAGAAGGTCATGTGGTGTTTGTTACAAGAGGTAACATAATGATGAGTATATAACCAAGAGAAGGTTATGTGATGATTGTTAGAAGTTGTAACATAGAGAAGTAATTGTGATTGATTGTGTGTATGCAAAATATGCCATGCCATTTGCATAAAGAGATTTTCTTAGCTTTGCCAAGTGGTCATACCCAGAGAGGGTTATGACGTGAGCTACAACCCAGAGAGGGGTTGGAAATAAGGTACGGTTGGGCTACAATTGCCTATTGGGATTATCCAAGTTTCGAAAAGTCTCAATGACCGCGTGGTGACTCCCAGCGAGTCGAGATTGAGTAGAGCACCCGACTTGGATAAATCTGACTAGCTGACCTATTTGTGATATGGTGTCACAGAATGCATTAAATAATTGTTACTTGGACTTTACTGTTTGTTTAGCCTTGAACAATTGTGACTTAAACATGACTTTCCTAAATACTGTCTTGGACTTTACTGGAGGTTTAGCCTTGAACAGTATGTTAGGGATTGACTGTGGCCTATCGCTCAAATGTTGTTGAGGAAGAGAAAAGTCTCCATGGAGCATTACACCGGTGTTTGAGAGGGAAATAGAAGTGACATGCATTATGATATGTCTTGATTGTTGATGGATTGTTTGGTGAGGATATAAATGAGATGTGTTATGAGATAGTAACTGTGTACGTTATGTTTGATTCTTTCTTAATTCCTTGATTTATATCTGTTGTCTGTGATATCTTTATGACTTGCATAAGAGTGTTTTTCACCCTTGCCTATATGTTTTGTTCTCTTTGGAACATGATTCATATAGATGGACCACCAGCTAGGTGGACTAGTCAAGACTTGAAGAAGAGGAAAGAAGACTACCCTTAAAGGGTGCTTTGAGACTCGATCGGCTTAGACTCATTTTGGGTAGGCTGTGATTGCTGTCCTTGCTAGAGGATTTTATAAAATTATTAATCATTGTTTGACTATGTGGTCTGTTGTGGATATCTACAATGTAATATGAATATATGAGACATATGTTTGTAAGAATGAGTTTGAGTATTTGTGTGAACTATTTCTTTTTGAGAAGAATTTTCAATTAAAGTATTTTCCATTCTTCTCATATTCTTTAAAAAAAAAAATTTACTCACATTTCTGAATAACAAATAAGTTATTAAAATAATAATTTTTGAAATAATAATTTATTTTATAATTATTTTGTAAGAACATCTTATTATCTTGCAATATCCTTTTATGAGAAAGGGTGTTGCATTCTTGTCCAAGACAGGACAAGCAACGGAGCAGGAAGCAAGAACTATCTGGGAAAAACATCTCAGACTATGTGAGCAAGAAGCTTCGTCTTCAGGGGTCTCTGCTGTAACGCCCCTTTTTCACACAAGGAACGTCACATGAAAAACTAAAACTTAATGCGGAAAATCGTCTTTCATAAATCAAGGCTACCAAAATTGGTGGCTAATTTTTTTTTGGTTTAAATACTTTTTTCGTCCCTGCAAAATGACTGAGTTTCATTTTTCGTCCCTGTAAAAATTTTTGTTTGTTTGTGATCCCTGTAAAACAAAAAGTTTTATTTTTAGTCCCAACAAAATTGTTTTAGTCCTTGTAAAATTTAGATCATGTTGAATTAGTCCCTGTAATATGTGAACAATTTTGTTTTTAGTCCCTATTAAATTTATTTTACAAGGACTACTTTGCCAATTATCTAAATATTACAGGGACTAATTCAACATGATCTAAATTTTACAGGGACTAAAACAATTTTGCAGGGACTAAAAATAAAACTTTTTGATTTACAGGGATCACAAACAAACAAAAATTTTTATAGGGACGAAAAATGAAACTCGGTCATTTTACAGGAACGAAAAAGATATTTAAACCTTTTTTTTTTAAAAGTCTTTTACGAAATGATTTATTCACATCTCATTTAGCCATCCAGAAACTCATAAGAAAATAAACATCATACACACACACACACACACATATATATATATATATCATCATGTCAATATACACAAGATCTTGCGCCCGCAAGTATAATCATGAACCACAACAGAGTGGCCGAAATACAACATCCTGAAAGAAAGGAAATAACGCGGTAAAACTAAACCTAAGAAAACAGTAAAACAAAACACGTGTAAAATACACGACATGAACATCTACTCCCCAAAACCTAAGCTGGTCGGCCAACTAACAAACCCACAACCTAGCACTATACTCTCCACCCTAGAGACCTAAGACGATGACGTCTCCTCGGGGTCCTCCTCATCCTCAGACACATCGAATAGTGCACGATCTGGTTCGTCTTTAACCTTCCTTTTCCCTCTATCTACGTGTCCCGAAGGTCCAGCAGAAATGTCAGAAGAACAGCGCACCAAACGTGCAGAAGGTGCGACGTATGGAACAGGAAGAGTCGGCCTCACAGTCTCGGGTGATGGGACTGGTGTCACCGGTGGAGCCATCCTTGGTAAGTGTGCCCTCTCCAAGGAACTCTTTCTTGGAGTGCGACGAATTAGACGACAATGGTCAGATACCGATCCGACTATCCGCTGAGGTGTAGGCCTTTGATCCTCCCTCGTCTCTCTCCTAGTCTGTGCCGTGGGTGGAACTCTAGCCTCCCAGTTCTCTAAAGTGATATTGCGTGCAAAGGGTGCATCTCCCAGCCAATAGCGCATCCTCTCGATGGGTATGTAGACGTCCAAAACCATGTCCCTCTCCAAAACCTCTTCGGGGCCCAACACCCATCCTCTAGTCTTGACCACGTGTCCAGTCACAGTGGCCCATTGGGAGATGGGATCGTAAGACCATCCCCCACTATCGGCCTCACGAGGCCGGAAGCACTCCCTCACTCGGGCTATCAGAGGTCTCGAAGTGGACATCTAAGCGTAACGTACATAAAATAACAGAAAAACACGCAAGGGTGAATTTCTTTGCACAAGTTAAAAGTTCACTGAAAGGATGTATATGAAAAAAAAAATACTACATAATACATTCCAAGAATATAGATAGCTACTCTTTCGCAAATCTTTCACTATGATATTCATACACCAAAAGAGAGCACATCATCAAATTAAACACACAGTCAAACACACACATAGCACTCTAGGATAATGCATATCACTTAAATATCTCTTTAATACACCGGTGCACTGCTCCATGGAGACTTCCTCAACTAAGTAGAGCGAAATGGTTGTAGCATATGTTGGAACCAAATTATTTAAAAGCATTTTTAATGTATAAATTCCCTAAGTTGTTTTGATGATAACAATAATTATTAAAGGTTTTACAAAGTCTGCTGACAAGCTCTTGTAGGTACAACAAAGATAAGTCCATCGTCCAGTGTGACTTTGGCACATATATGCACAAGAGTGGAGCGTCCAAAGAAGCAGGACCTATAAGCGTCCAAGTAACTATTCATGAATAGTTACTCTTGCATTTAATATGGAATATATTTATTGAGCAAATGATTTGAAATAAATAGTTGTATTCTACGTACTTTGAACATGCATTTAATGAAAAGCATAAAGCACTGTGGAAAGTGTACTTAGAGAGAGTGTGTACTATGATTATTTCCATATCTCTCTGAAAACTACTTTCTGCTTTACACAGTGTATTCTCTTTGTCTCAGCAGAATATTACTATTAACCTTTGTGCAATTGAGACTATGAGTACAGGTTGCTTCTGAGTTAGGAGAAAGAGACGCAGACATACATACTGAAATGAAGCTCCTCAGAGCAACGGAAAAATAACATTTAATGCTATTAGAGAACGGTCATATTTATGAAGGCTGAAGCTGAGATATTCAAAGAACAAGTCTGAAGCTTCATCAAAGCCTATAAATACCGTAAGCAAGAAGAAGAATACAAGAGACTTGAAGAAGAGACTGAACTAAGTGACTGAACCTGAAACGCTGTGCAGATACTATGTTTTTGTAAAAAGTCTTGTATTATTTTCCTTCTTGTAAAAGAGTGTTTGCTTAACTCTCCAAGTGCTTAAGATTTTCATATTCTCACTTGTGTGAGTTAGATAGCACTTTAAGTCAAAAACACTCTTCTGAGTTGTTTGAGCCTGAAGAGGCTTGTTTATAAAGAATACTTGTGTTGAGCCTGGAGAGGCTTGTCTGTAAAAGAATACTTGGGATTTAGCCTCGAGAGGCTGCGTGCAAAGAATACTTGGAGTTGAGCCTGGAGAGGCTTGTTTGTAAAGAATACTTGTTTTGAGCCTGGAGAGGCTAGGTGTGCAAAGAATACTTGTTTTGAGCCTGGAGAGGCTAGGTGTGCAAAGAATACTTGTTGTAAGGCCTGAAGAGACTGTTGAAGAATACTTGTCTTCTATCTGGATTGATAGTGAAATCTCTCTAGTTTGAGGGGACTGGACGTAGCTCTTAGGAAAGAGTGAACCAGTATAAATACTTGTGTTTTTCTCTCTTTCCCTTATCTCTAGTTATTTATTTATTTATTTATACTAACTAAGGGGATTGAATTGAATTTTGTTTTAATAAGTTTTTCAAACTCTTTAAATCGCACAAAGAAAACGAGTTTTAAACTAAGTGGAAATCTCTGCGTCCAACTTGCTTGTACGTCCAAAATAGATATACGTTGTGCGTCCAAAGTTTTCACAGCCAACGTCCCATATTTGCAAAAAGTTTTAAAAAGCTTAGAAACACAATTCAACCCCCCTTCTTGTATTTCTCCCTGTTACCTACAGCATAAACCTAACATAATAAACCAATCAGTCCCCTTTTTCATGGACATGGTAACCATCAGTCCCCTATTTCATGAACAAGTTTTACAATTATTCAGTAGAGCTACTATCACCTTAACATAATAAACCAATCGGTCCCCTTTTTCATGTACATGGTAACCATCGGTCCCTTTTTTCGTGAACAGGTTTTACAATTATTAACAATCCATTACATATGATTGTATGCTCTAATTTGGCAAAAGCCACGTCTTTAATGCAAATGACAATATATTTGCAATCACAACAATATGATTAATGCAGTCCCTCGTCTTAAAGTTTTCATCGTCACGTGTTAGCTTCCTTCCAACAACGTGTAGTATTATTGTCCTCAAGTTTATCATCGCCACGTATTGATCCTCGTTCAATACCGTGTAAAAGCGTTTATTTAAAAACATAAGTTTTATGGAAAGTTTCTCTTTGAAATTAAAGTTCTTCCTTAACTTTAACTCTCAAATCCTCATTATTATTTTATTCTCACTTCTCTTCATAAAAGGTTTTAATTAAAAGCTTGAGTAGATTCTTTGATAATTTAACTTAATTTCCTTTACTTTTAAGTATTTACAATTTTGACCCCCTAAGAAGTCCACTTTTGCAGTTCAACCCCTATTTTTCTGAAAAATTAGGTTTCTGGCCCAAAATGCCCAGACTTCACGTTTCTGCCCCAAAACTTTTGTGAATTACGTTTTTGGCCCAAAGTGCCCAGACTTTGCGTTTCTGCCCCAAACTTTTGTAAATTATGTTTTTGGCCCAAAGTGCCCAGATTTCACGTTTTTGCTCAGAATTCCAGAAATTTATATTTTTGGCCCAAAAGCACCCAAATTTCATTTTTTTTAACCCCTTAAAAATATGAAATTTTATTTTCTCCCTCATTAATTAATTTTCTAGCTCACTTAGAGTTTTATGGAGAAAAAAGATTTAGTATTAAATGTATTCAAGACTTATGGTTAAAAACTTAATGAGAATTTATCTAATTAATTCATTTGATTTCATTTTGGAACACTTTTTCATTAAAGCTTTTAAACCCTCTTCCCATACTTAATCAAATATTTTCAATCCAACCCCAATCACATTAAATTAAAACATATGAAACATCCAAGAATCAACATTCATCAATTAGGCAAGAACACAACCAAGCCATAAATCAAACATACACTCAAAGTAATCATTCATAACATATCAACATACATCATGGACATATCATAAAGCATACTTCACCAAGCATACACTTAGGCATCCAAAATCACCCCAAATCATACATATGATTTTTTCAAGAACACATAGGCTTATAAAAAATTATCATGCCTCAACCAAAATCATACTTTCACTCATATGCATAAATATATAAAATACATATTACTAAGAGAATGAAACTCATTCAACAACCAATAGAAAAACTCAAGTCTTTGAGTTTAACTTAGAACATACAACATACACCATACACATACACATACACATCCTTCCCAACTTATTGAGAAAATCCCCTTACCTCTTGAAGCTAAGGAAATGGACAAACACCAATAATCACCTTCACTCTACACCAACACCAAGTGGCCTCCTTGAAGCCTTGATGTTCCAACACTTAGAAAAATTAACCTTTCACAAAATACACCAAAATAAAACCTTAAAAATGCAAGTTTTATGCAAACCACCAACCCCTAAAGAGTAGAAATTTTGAGTAGATGAATACTTACTCAAATCTTGAAGCAAAATAGATCCAAGGTAGTTTTCAAGCTTGTAGGTTCCAATGGAGTGAACCTAAACCAATAAAAAGCTCTCTTTTAGTAAAAAGAAGAACACAACCTTCATGGAAAATGAAAGTGGTGGAAATGAAAAAATGAAAGAAGTTTATGGATTAGAATGATGATCCAAACCTTTTTTGTGAAGCTTGAATGGTCAAAAACCCAACAAAACTCAAGCTTTGGCTATGGAGGAAAGCTTAAAAGTGAAGAGAAAAATGGAGGATTTTGGTTCAAGTGAAGGAGATGAAATGAAAAGTGAAATTTCTCTCTCTCCTTTCCCTATTGAATCTCGGCTGAACACAAAGGAGTGGGGGGAGTATGGGTTTGCATGCTTTTGGTGGTTGGGAGTCATACCTCACTCACCTAATTTGAAAAAAATTCAAAATTAAACCCATTTGACCCAATTGACTTTTGGAATATTTTTTAGAGTGAACTCAGCCCCCCTTGTGCGCCCAATCAGACTGGAAAATGGTGGGATTAAATCCCATCAAGTTAGGGTTTAATCGATAGTTCAAAGTAGTAAAAACGCGTAGTTTTCGAACCCCTTTTTAGATAAATATTTTTCTAAAATGGGTAAAATCATGAGAAATAGATTTTATGATTTGAATATGTCATAGAAAAATTTAGAAACTCAAAACTAAATTTTTGGACTATTTTTCATGTCCCGATTGCGTCCGGTTTACCCGTAAAGCACCAAACGCGGGTAAAATAAAGTTTTTCTGAAAAATTTCCAGAAAAATTTCAAAAAATAAAAAATATCATAAAAATGACTTTTGGTTTGTTAAAATATTATTTTGGAGTAAAAATGACCGCCAGAAAAAATACTGGACCCTATCCCCGCATCAGGAGAGAATGCGGTTCCCACAAAACTCTTGTTTTGCGAACTCTACTACTCTCGACTCCTCTAAAATAAATCTAAGATATTACTATCACTATCCTCACCTCATGATCCCAAAAATCATTAATTAAATAATTTTAATTAAATTAAATAGGATTAAAAATCAATAAAATCTATATATAAAATCTGGGTGTTACATCTGCTGTTGAAAAGGATGAAACGCCAACAATGGAATCAATTTCAGTAAATAAGGAGCATCAAAGATATATGTTTAATGATGTCTTCGGCGCACCAACTCGATCTACTGAGCCCATAGTTGAGCTGCCTCCTGAGCCTGAAAATACTGAGATCATAGCAGATGTACAACCACAAGCTGCATCTGAACAAAGTCAAGCGCAAGCTTCAGTTCCAAAAGAGGAATATGAAGGCCCTGTGTTTCTCTTCAGACAATATATAAAGTACATCCAGAAAGATCAGCAAAAGCCTTGACTCCATGCTCCTATGCTTTTCCAAATTTTTTTTCTTTCTTCTGTTTTTCAAAAAAAAAATTTGGACTATGATGTTCTGTGAACCTTTTTATCTGATGACAAAAGGGGGAGAAGAAAAAGAAGAAGAATTAAGTTTTAAAAGCTCAAAGTCATTAATAAAATGAGATTGAGTCTAAATTGCAGTACAGTAGTTTCTATTACATATGCATGCTCTGATTATTCTATATTCTATGTTGGACTAATCTGTTTTATGAGAAAAAGAAATTTCCAGGTACTCTAAACATGTTGAATATCCAAAACCATGAGATGTTTATCTCAGGGGGAGAAGAGTAAGAAAAACTGAGACGTATGTCTCAGGGGGAGTTTCCCTAAGAAAATTTCTCTTTAAAAGTATATGCTGACTGATTATTTGGTTTATCTGTTTTATTGCTTGTAAACCTTAATAATATTTGTCATCATCAAAAAGGGGGAGATTGTAGGAACCAAATTATTCAAAAGCATTTTTTACTGCACATATTCCCTAAGTGATTTTGATGATAACAATGATTATTAAGATTTTTACAATGTCTGCTGACAAGCTCTTGTAAGTACAACAAAGATAAGTCCATCGTCCAGTATGACTTTGGGAAATATATGTACAGTCCAAGAGTAGATCGTCCAATGGACTCTGATACTTGACCTCTAGTAAGTATTGTCCAATGGACTCTGAGAGCAATGCGTCCAATGATGTTTTGCGTCTAAAGAAGCAGAATGATAAACGTCCAACAATCATCATGATGCTATACATTCTGAGAAGCAAAGGCATAAGTCCATATGGTAAGCAATGAGTATGCGTCCATACGAACTAAGATGCTTCACGTCCAAATGGTAAGCAAAGGTATGCGTCCATTTGGTAAGAGAACTGAAAGTCCAATATGTTCTAAATGTTGCGTCCAAAACGCAGATTCTATAACAAGCTATTTATTGCTCTTGCATTTAATATGAGACATATTTAATGAGCAAATGATTTGAAATAAATGTACACAATGCTTTTTCTTTGAAACATCGTCAACGTTTTTGAACATGCATTAATTGAAAAACATAAAGCACTGTGGAAAGTGTACTTAGAGAGAGAATGTACTCTAATCATTTATGTATCTCTCTGAACACACTTTTTTGTTTACACAGTGTATTCTCTTTGTCTCAATAAAATATTGCTATTAACATTTGTGTAATTGAGACTATGAGTACAAGTTGCTTCTGACTTAGGAGAAAGAAATGCAGACAAATACGCTGAAGTTGAACTCCTCAGAGCAACAGGAAAATAGCATTTAATGCTATTAGAGAATGGTCATATTTATGAAGGCTGAAGCTGAGCTATTCGAAGAACAAGTCTGAAGCTTCATCAAAGCCTATAAATACTGTGAACAAGAAGAAGAATACAAGTGACTGAACCAAGAAAAAGAAAGAGCAAAAACGTTGTGCAAATATTGTCATACTCTGTAAATCTTAGAAAGTCTTGTATTATTTCTTTCTTCTTGTAAAAGAGAGTTTGCTTAACTCTTGAAGTGCTTAAGTTTTTCATATCCTCACTTGTGTGAGTTAGACAGCACTTTAAGTCAAAAACACTCTTCTCAGTTGTTTGAGCCTGGAGAGGCTTGTTTAGAAAGAATACTTGTTTAAGCCTAGAGAGGCTTCTTTAGAAAGAATACTTGTTTGAGCCTGGAGAGGCTTGACTGTAAAAGAATACTTGGGATATAGCCTGAAGAGGCTGCGTGCAAAGAATACTTGGGGTTTAGCCTGGAGAGGCTTGTTTGTAAAGAATACTTGGATTGAGCCTGGAGAGGCTAGGTGTACAAATAATACTTGTTGTGAGGCCTGAAGAGGTTGTTGAAGAATACTTGTATTCTATCTGGATTGATAGTGAAATCTCTCTAGTTTGAGGGGACTGGACGTAGCTCTTAGGAAAGGGTGAACCAGGATAAATACTTGTGTTATTCTCTCTTTCCCTTATCTCTAATTATTTCCTTGTTTATACTAACTGAGGGGATTGAATTGAATTTTATTTCAAAGTTATTCATACTCTTTAATCGCACAAAGAAAACTTGTTTTAAACTAAGTGGACGTTTCTGCGTCCAACTTGTCTGTGTGTCCAATATCTCAAATACGCTGTGCGTCCAATGTTTTCACAATCAACGTCCAACATTTGCGAAAAGTTTTAAAAAGCTTTGAAACACAATTCAACCCCCTTCTTGTGTTTTATCCTGTCTTGGTTAAAAACTTTAGGTTTTGGTAGTTTTAAGTGAAAATCAAGGGTAAAATTATCTTTTCATAAATTAATAATTCAAAAATAAATTTAAATGGTGGAAACCTATAGGGAATCTCAAAAATTCCATCTAAGAGCTTCATGGAAGATTTTTTGGATTTTTACGGTAAGGGTATGCATTGCGGTTCGCATAAACAAAGAAAAACAGACGCACCGTAAGTGCAAAACGGTCATTTTTCAAAAAATTCCAGAAAAATTTCCAGAAAATCACAAATCTGATATAAACACTAATGATCCGTCTTGAAAAATGATTTTAAGCATTCACTGATCACTAAAAATCCATTTCTGTTCAGAAATCTTCGTTTCTCGTGTCCACAAGGACTGAAAAAGTAACTTTTGATCTGCTTTTTGAAAACTTTTGAAATAATTCCCAAAAATCATAAAAAATTGTAAAAACATGATTCAGCTTTGAAAAAATCTATTTCTGACCTCAATTTGGTCTCTGAATCAGTTTTCGGTGTCAACTATAGGGACCAAAACGGTCATTTCTAAATTTATTTTTCCAAAAATTCTAGAAAAATTCCAGAAAATCACAAATATTAAAAGAACCATCTTTTGTGAGGGATGTTGTCACTAATGTTCGATTTTGGTCCCTCATTTTCAAAACTCGTTTTTTTAGTCTCTACGTTTTGAAAAATTATACTTTTAGTCCCTCAAAAATAAAACGCGTCTTTTTAGTCCCTCATTTTTTCCAAAATGTCACTTTTAGTCCCTGGGGCCATATTTTAAATTTGAAAAGTATTTTTTAAATTTATACTTTGACCCCTGTTCACTTTAACCCATTTTTCCGTTCTCCTCCCCCTCCACTGATGCACCGCGACCCCCATCCCTGCTAGGAGTAGTTCCAAAGTCCTCCCTCGAAGCCACTATGAGATGCGGCCTCTCTCTCGTTCTCCTCCCTGTGCGATCGCGGTGGCCCCCTCTCTTCCTGCCATTGTGCGCAACCTCCCTTGTCCGCGCAGAGCTCCTCCTTTGGTCGCGCGGGGATGGGGGGCCGCGTTGCATCAGTGGAGGGGGAGGAGAAAAGAAAAACGGGTTAAGGTAAACATCAGGCTTTAAGAGGGGTCAAAGTATAAATTTAGAAAATACTTTTCAAATTTAAAATATGGCCCCAGGGACTAAAAGTAGCAATTTTTCAAAAATGAGGGACTAAAAAGATGCATTTTATTTTTGAGGGACTAAAAGTGACAAGTTTTCAAAACTGAGGGACTAAAAAAATGAGTTTTGAAAATGAGGGACCAAAATCGAACATTAGTGATAAATGAGGGACGAAAAACATATTTAAACCTACTTTTTTTATTTAAAATCTTATCCGTCAGTTACATTAAATACGGTTATCTGTAAAAACCCAAACTTCAAAGAAGAAACGTCTGTTTTAATGAAATAATTTGTTAAGTATTTTAAAACCTTAATTATAAGACCAACATAATTTACTTAACGCTTAGATCACACAATTTCATATAAAACATAATATAGACGGTAAATGGGAAAATGGAGTTTACACTATCTGTTTAAAACTTAACGTCAAATAAAACTATCCGTTTCTATTCTAAAAATGGATAAGAGTATTAAAACCATTTTTCTAAAATGAAAACAAATTAATAAACACATACACACCAAGTATTTAGAAAACTATAGGATAAATATGGAAGTGATATAAACAGAAGTTATATAAAGCCTATCTGTCTTACCAGTTAAATTATAATACCAAACAAAACTTGTCATTTCTATACTATCTAAAACTCTATTTGATTTTTGTAATCTTTATCAAGATCATTTCTTAGTCTCTGATATATATCCATTTCTTAACTAGTAGATTACATATTTTCTCTTAGAGGGACTAAAACAACAATATTCCTTTATACTGTTTTCTAAAATTCCAAACTTAATTTCTAAAATCTTCATATAACACTAAGTTACTATTTGTATCCTCAAATACCTCTTAGATATATATTATGAATTTTTCATATTCATTATCAACTTATTTTGACAGTCAAAAATGTCCGTAAAGTGCTGTTTCGACTCCTATGCCAGCTCTAAACCATTTATACTTTATCTGAAAATCTCAATGATAATTCTAAACCTCTAAAATTAACACTCTGTCTTGTCGAGTGAAATTTGAGAATGTTACATCGTTCGTGTTCAATCTGTCACGAATCATTCTATAGGACTGTGCATAAGGATTATACTTATCAAGCACATCTTTGATGTCAGTAACAATGGAAGCATGTAATACACATTCTAGTTTGTCCATTCTGTTTGAAAAAATGTTAGTTATAATATTTGATCTGTTTTAAAAATATTTGACAAAATTAAAAGTAATGGAATCGAAGTTGTAAAAATATTTAACAAAGAACTTACCCAACAATAGACATCCTGTTAGATATTTCGTTATCTGTATCATATATGTATAGTTGTGCAAACTTAGGCTGATTGCCTGGAAGTGGAAGTAAACTTCCAATTCTGTGGTAGTTCTCACCATTCATGATGAATATTGGCAGTGCGTTACCCGTATTAGCAGATGCATTTATTCTTCCACCGGATGTGAAGGAGAACATCATATTGAATGATCAAATATTTTGCAAAATTTTTTTGATTCGCTTATCATTGTTGTGAAACAATGACCTTAGAGGTTGAGGTGGAAGCAATTGGTGAAGTTTTATTTTACCCTGCATGCAACATAGAGAGAATTTTGGATTTTTTGGCTTATTCCACTTTTGTTCCCTTTCAAAATACCACATCAAAGCTTTGCAGAATTGACATTCCCAATTTGGATCACCAATGTCATAATATCCTATCACAGCTTTACAATTATAAAAAAAGTAGTCGAAAATGTGTTTTTATTAACAACTATAAAAACACATATTTTTCTGCACTATTTAGAACAGTATCATATTTTTCTGTATCATGTGGTGTATCATCTACAGAATAAAATAATTATATAATAAGTATTTGGGGAATATATACATTAAACTCCTGTACATTAAAGGAAAAATATAATATTGATAGCATGTGTAGAATAATGAAGATACACAATTATTTATTATTATTGTTATTATCTGTCTCATGATTTGTGGTCCTAAAATCAGTAACACCAATATCATCATTTCTGGTTGTGACATTGAACTCAGCTTGTTCTCGAAATTATACATAAAAAACATTTTTAAATTATAGATGACAAAAACAATTAACAGAATAAATGAATGGTCATGACGATTAATGTTTTACATTTTGCCATACCTGGTAATGACATTGTGGATAAGTTTTCAGCAGGAAGTTGAATATCATCCAAATTTTGATCAAAGTTTTCCCTTTCAGTATATCATTGTTTAACACAAAGTTTTCAGCATTCAATTTCTTCTTAATAACACTCCTATCTTCTTTGTCATACAAAATAAAGTCCTCATGATCAGTATTTTCAATGTGCCTTGGCCTCTTAGTTGACAGAGTATTAACTGCATTGGGAAAACTGTAATTGTAATCACAACAATTTTGGGACATTTTTAAAATCATCAATTATAAATATAATTTTAACACTATGTTATGTAGTAAAAATATTATTATTATTAATTTCATTCACGACTAATAATAGTAGGCAATGGAATGATTCCAATCCTGTCTTCAAAATTAGGACCATCAACTAATGCACTTGAATATAGAGATGTGTTGGAATTTGTATGGTCTGCAAAAATATTCAACACTTTTGATAGGTAACATACATTTGCCAAATAATGAACAACATGATTGAGAAGCATTATACATTATAAACATCAATTTTAAAAATTGATAAACTTTACCATACCTGAAAATGACACTGCAGATACGTTTTGACGTGAAACTGGTTCATCATCCAAGATTTTGTGAAAATTGACTCTTTGGTTAAATATACCATTGCCTAACACAAATTTTTCAGCATTTAATTTTTTTGTACTACCTATGCCATTTTCTGCACGACGCAAACTTTGGGCTTTATGATCAATATTAGAAATGCACCTTCCAGTTTGATCTGATAGAGTATTGACTGCATTGAAAAGAGTTTTAAGGAAAATGATTTATGAACATTTATAAAAATGTTTTTTTACATATAAATCGAACAATTCATTAAAAATAAAAATTTAAAACATTATAATTCCATTTACCATTAGTAATATTGGACAACGGAGTGCTGCCAATATTGTGTCCAAAATTGGTAGCAGAAACCAACGGAGTGCAATATAATGATCCGATGGAATTTTTTTGTTCTGCATTATCAATGAAGTCTTAAAATAATTATTATCAATTTTGCAACCTATGAAAAACACCATTAAAAAAATTATACGCAATAAATATTAATGTTACTAATTTGGAAAATCAACCATACATGATAATGAAACTGGAGATAGCTTTTCACATGAAACTGCAATATCATCCAAATTTTTGTTAAAGTTTTCTCTTTCAGTAAGTATGCCATTGCCCAACGGAAACTTTCTAGCTTTTAGTTTCTTTTTAGTAGCGTTGCCATTTTGTCTATCACTAAAATATCCTGTGTCATGATGAATACTTTTAATGCGAATTGACCTTTTCGATGATAAATTATTCACTGCATTGGAGAATTTTTAATCATTAACATATATAAGAACATATATTTTACATATAAATTGAACAATATAGTTCATATAAAAAGTTATTAACATAATTATTTCATTAACCATTAGTAATATTTGACAATGGAATGCTGCCAATAACGTCTCCAAAATTAGGACCAGAAACTAACGAACTTGAATGGAAGATAGCTGTAGAATTTTTATGATCTGCATTACAAAGCAAAAGTTTTAGTCATTAAAACTAATTTTGCAAAAGCAATAAAAAATGCGAATAAAAGAAATCATAATTAACCTCTATAATTACTATACTAATAAGAGAGGATGAAAATTGCTTACCTTTCAAATTTTCATTGTTTGTAGTAAAACATGGTGATAATCTATCTTGTTTTTGGTTTGGCAACATGTGGTCAGACATTTTCCTGTGATGAATCAATTCTCCATGATTTGGAGTACTTGTGAGAAGCTAAAATTGTTTACCAACAAAGCACAGACAGTAAGTATGGCATTTCAGCTGTTATAGATCAATATGTTAGAAAAAAAAGGCAATAAAAAAAGATATACCTCAATTTGATCTTATTCAATCATCATCTTCATATCTATAAAATTATTTGTAGTTGTCTTTTAAGCATATTTTGGCACATTGGGCAATAACTATTTCAATTGATTAAATAAGAGAAGACATTATTTATATCTTGCGGTGGTAACTTTGTGCCTTTAAGTTAATACAAACTTGATCAACCATGATGATTTCAATATAGTAGGTTGTGGGTTTGAATAAGCTAACCTCATGAAGTTCTTCTTCTTCCCTGAAGAGAATGTTTGATTGTAGTTTTGTTAATGCTATTTTGTATTGCTTCGCTTGAGTATCAACGATGCAGGTGAAAATAGGAAAAATAAGAACAAACCTTATGCTTCATCCTTATGTCCAACCTTTTACTTAATCACTTTGACTTTTGAAATTGTTGTACTAAAGTGATGACTATGAGAGGTCTACAACAGGGTAGGCTTAAAAAATGAAAGTAGGTGAGCCAATCAAATTGAAGCACTTTTCATTTACACTGATAACCAAGCAAAATGATCAAGTGAAGTGACCACAATATATATAATTGGTGTTGCCTATATTTATTAGTCATTCAAACTTTTACTGCAATATAGACTCAATATATAGGTGCTTTACTATTTCATTAAGGTGAAATCACCAAATCTGATTGGATTGTAATTATAAAGTAAATCTATGTTGTCATCTTACGTAGTTGAATTTTCTTTATTTATCTCATATAAAAGATTTTTAAACTAAATCATTATTGTCGTATTTGTGAGAAATATATTGGTGAAAAAAAATCTTGCATTACATGATATTGTTTTCCATGGTTGCGAAACAAAGAAATGAAGCTGACACTATTGGTATTGGTTTTAGGCATGAAAAGACTAACATAACTTTATGATTGCAGTAAATAAATAATAATTCGATTGGATGTTATGTTTGATGATATTGGGAATTTCGTTTTCAACTTGTGGTAAATTAGAGTTGGAACTAAAGGTGTTTACTAAAAATTATTGAACACATCACGTGTAATTGAGTTAGGAAAATGTTCTTCAATGGTCACACCTTTTTTGTTCAACCAATTGCACATGAAGAGAAATACATTGTAGACTTGGCAATTCAATTACTGCAATACAAAATATTGCGTAGGTTATATTAAGAATTAAGAAGAATAATAATATTGTGCATTATGAGATCTCTAGAATAATTAAAACCTCAAAAGATGTAAGTCAAGTGGTTGAAAATGGAAACACTTAATACATTGAAATCCTAAGAAGTAGGAACATAATACATAATTCACAAATGTGGCAAAGTTGCAAAATATATGAATATACTTAACCATATAGTAATTTGCATAAGTTGCAGTAGCAGCTACAATACCATTTTGCAGTAACTATATTTATAAGCCACACTCAAAAAGTCACACTAAAAAATCTAAAGGAAATTGCATAGTTTTCCAAAATAGGAGGACTTAATACATTGCCATCATAAGAAAAAAAAACTATTCATTAATGTGACATCCAAGATTTTCAAAAACTTGCAACCTCAATCTATCTTTTCAGTCTTCACCTTCACAATCTTTGGGATTTTAGTTGTAGATGTTTGTGTTCCACTATCTTCAACAATAGAGGATGTATTTGCTGGAGTCTTGCTACAATCAAGGATGCTTCTACAGTTTGGGCTATGTTTTTTTCCAGTAATCTTGCTACAGGGAGTGTTGTCAATATCTTTATCGATAGACTCCTACAAAATAGTAGTTATAATTGCATTGAATTTGTCTTTTTTGAAACCATAAAATTAACCATCCATGTATCTTTTTTTAGTAATAATAATAATATATTAATTTGAGTTATAGAATATTGCATTTGTTGTGACAACTCAGGCTTCATATTTGAATCAACACCCTCTGTCACCAACTGCACAAAACAATAGCTCTTCACAATTAGCACGTATTTTAAAAAAGTATTGAGAAATTTTGAACAGTAAATAGAGGTCAAAGAAACCTTATTATTGACATCCATATCAGTGGATTCACCAAGATTGATAACATTGTCATTATCTTTATTGCAGTCCTATAAAGTTTATATAAGATTATGGATCAGTTATTAGTTATTATAAGATATAAAATGTTTTCGGTATAAAATTTTTATATAAGTTCATATAAGATGCTAAAACCTTGATTACATGAAGTGCTCTAAACTATTGCAACAACCCATCATCACCACTCATCCTTTTTATTGTGTAGGTTCTCCAATTTTGTTCATAGCTTGTTTTAGTGACCTCAACCTTAAACAACACATCTTTATCAACCATTGAATAAAATTCTTCAGGAGCATCAGATGAACTACTTGCCTGCAAATCAAATAATATAAAATAATTTAATAGCTCATTCATTTAACTTATATGGCTGGAAGAAATAATTATCAGAAATACTTTACATATATGTAAACGTATATATGGTACCATGTCCCTAGAATCAAGAAATTGTTTTGCAATCTTTCCAACAAATTTAGAGACAACTCCATCAAATAGTACAAAGGTAGCTGATCCAGTCTGATCAATTACATTCAATTGCACCTTAAATCTATAAATACAATTGTTTATTTAGTTATGATAGATGAGGAAAATAAATAATAGATAATTTATTCAATTGTAAGGAAAAAATGGATGTAACTTTATCGATAATGAATAATTATAGTCATACCTAGGAACAGCAATGACAACTCTCTTACACTTGTCACAATAAAATCTGTTTTCAAGAGGGTTAACCTTTTTGTAGCATTTGCTGCATGACTGATAATACCACCCATTATCAAGATCTAACTCAATGACTTTTGCTATCACAGAACAGAAACATTTCTAGACAATCAAAATAGATATGGTTAATTCAATTTCTCCACATTATAGCATTAGATTGAACATTAAGTGCCAAAAAAATGTTATATATATACCTCTGGAATTTTCATTAAATCTGCAATTGTCGTCATTTGGGCTGTTAGTAAATCTTCTTCTAACGAAAGTGGTGCATGTCCAGAAAAATTACTAACTACTTGACTCAAAGAAGGAGGTCCAGTTGTTAATCTGTTTATAGCACATCTTATTGTCAATACATGATGAAAACATTAATCACTATTTGTAGCAGTAAGGATTAATTAAAATAATGGACACCTTTGTTTGTACTTCAAATCCTGAACGATATTTGAATTTATTAGCAGCTTTGTACCATAATAAGCGTTTGAAATACTAATTTGGCCTGATAATAAAGTATGTGATCAATTAACATTGACAACATTTTTTTATCAAATTTTATTGTAATTCAGTTCTAGATTATAGGAATGACAAAATTACCATTAAAAGTCTTGGTCTTGCAAAGTTGCAATATTACAATCATAGGTCCAGTTTCAGTTTCATTGCTGAGATGCTGATAAATTTGAACAACAAACTCTCCCCATAAAGTTCAAGTAACTCTATTACTTCTATTAAAAATTGAGTGTTAGATTACCAAAAAAACTCATAGCAAATGGCTCTATAATTATTAATGACAATAGATAAAGATATTTGTTAGTAGAAAATACTTACTCTAAATCCTCCAAAGAAATGCCAATAAGTTTGTTCTTTCTTCCATTCTTCTCATTCTCCTTAATTTCATCCTTCTCAGCAACATGTCCAATAACATCTACAAAAATCGTGAATAAGAATTCATCTAACCTTTTTCTTTTTGTTTCATATATGTTATTCAACATGATACTAGTATGAAGATTTAAAAAAACATACCAATAAGATGACCACCATCTTTTCCACTTAAAATGTCAGAAAATGCATCAAAGTCAAAATGATGTAGAGGTATATTTGTTGCTTCAGTTGCAGTGCACTTTGTACAACCCATAAAACTGAGTTTATACCGATGCGAGATTGTTTGGAACTTAGGATCATTTGGAGTCACCAACAAATTTTGAAGGATATAAGCAGACCCTTTCATCCAACAATGGACGGAATGTTTTAATAAGGGTGTCTCTTATGTAGCATGAATCTTACCACCCTAAAAAGCGACACAATGTAAAAGATAAACATCTATTGATCACATATACTCAAACTTCAGATATAGATTTCATAATAGTTATATTACATTACATGAAATCATAAAAACATGTGATGAGAATTAAAGTCAAAATATATAAATAACAAATTGTTATAAAAGACATATTTCATGAAATTTTCAAACAGGTCAGGTAATTAAGTAACAACAAAATATTGGAGAAACTGTTTTAACTTAAAATAAGTATAAACATAAAACACATATAGTTCCAATATTTGACATAAAGCTAACCTTTTCATCAACCATGAGCATCTCAACACTATTTGTTATTTGAGGCTCACTGAAATCAGACACCTCCCATAGGCGTATACATCGAACCATGATTTTTCAATCAATTCTTCCAGCCTTAATGTCATTGAAAAATGTGATCCTTCTTGCCATTCTATATATATCAAACAATAATTAATAATAACATTAGGCTTCTATTCGTTGAAGACATGTGTATATGAAAAAGAAAGCTAAAGTAAACACACAAAAGTATGACCTTGTTTGCAATGCTAAACTTCTGCATATGAGTGGTGCAAAGTAATTGAAAGACCAGCTTGACATATATAATGCGGTTCCTATGGTTCATTGTACGTTTCAAAATATTACCATCGACATTGACATATTAAATTTGTGTTTTTTTAGCCCTCATCTTTTGTGATCATTATGTCTATGTATGTATAGGCAAAGGCTATTATGATTGTAATCTACACCTATTAGTTTTGATGTACTTCAAAATATATATATTACCTAATGTACTGTGTGACCATTCAGCACCTAATGCACTGTATTAGATATATCAAGTAAATGTAATGATATTATCATGTGTTTTTGCTCTAGTCTTAACATGTTAGCACCGCCAATTCACATATGCACAATTTTGTCAATTGATTAGTAAGTAAGTCTACTACAAAAAGATCCTATTGGAATAGGCAATGGGGTGCAAAGTCTTATATTTTCAGTGTTAGGATTAGGTAATTTCTAGAAAACTGTTTTTGCAAATGTATGGTGGTAATAGTATTTGCTGCTCTTAAGCCACCCTATGTGATTGTCGCACACTGAATGAAAGGAAGTGTGGCAGTAAACCCATTTTGCAGAAAATTGAACATGGCAACATGGAAGAATATAGATAATTTTAATGACTTACGTGACTTACTTGAGCTAAATATAAAATGCAGTAATATCATGAGTGTAGACACAATAAGGTCATAAACTAAGTGTGTTTGGTTTGGCGCTGACCAAAATTGATTTTAGTTGAATTGATTTTCTAAAGTTAATTTTGGTTAAAATTGAGTTTAAAGTAAAGTGACTTTTAGTTGAATGTTTTTACCCTGAAAGCAAGTTTTAGGTTAAACTTAGTGTAAAATTTCAACTCAATGCAAAAGCTACAAATTCTAGCTTCTGGTAAAATCTATTTTGGACAGTAGAATTGCTCTTACTGCAATAACTCAAATACCTTCGTATAAAATCAAAATCACATTTGATTCTCACAAAGTTGAGTTTGGGTGCTCTTACCGTGTTACCAAACATGCACTAATACTGGTACCAATTACTTCAATCAATTAATGTTTAAACATTTGATTGTTTGATCATGTTGTATTACTCTATTACTTCACAAAGGATAAATTAAATTAAATTAAATTAGATCATTTGAATGAGGAGTGTCAACAGGCATGATGAAAATATACATGAAGGGACTTACTCTATTACTTCTACCCAATTATCATGTTACATAATAGTGAACCACTTCAAATTGCAAAGTAGCAATTTTATTGATTGACTTTTATTTATATTTTATACTAATAACCTGATTCCCAACCAATTCAAGAAAACATCGTAAAGTATTCCACATTTGTTACACAATGCAGTTATTATTTGTGTTGTTCTATGTGTTTTAATTTTTATCAAAAAATAACCAAACCTCTGTATCCTTCTTTTGGTGATTGAGCATAACTTTATAATTGGAGACATATATGGCTTAATTAGAAGACAAAACAGTGAAAGCACAAAACATACATTGCTATATTAACATTCTTAAGCAAGTAACTGATACATAGGTCATCAACATACATATACCTAATAAAAGACTTTCATAACATAAACCCTGCTACATTCCTATTGACAAGATACTATCATTAACACTAATACAACTAAATAAAGATATACTAAACAAAACACACTTTATCTAATAAAAATAAGGCTACTAGAGCAGCCTACAGTTGCTCCATTACAACACAAGTAAAAGTATTGATTACAATTAGTTAAACAGTGTAACATATATCTTGATGTCGTCATCTTTTGCAGCTGTTTATAGAATTTTACTTCCAACTTTGAGACCTTTACCTTTTGCAAACTCATGCCATCACTGCTAAGATAACATTCTCTTTTAGACCTGCCTGCCCACCTTAATTTGAAATCCCACTCCTTGCCTTGCTCATCAATGATTACACAATCAATAAGTCCTCTTTTCAAAGCCACAAAAGAAAATGCAGCTGGAAGAAGCTAGAAACGAAAAAAAAACTTGTTTCCTTGCTTATCACCTATATATGAATAAGATGTGAGTTTTCCATCGTGAGGTTACTTATTAATATAAATATTATATTATATTATATTACACTACTTCGACTTGATGATGTGATGCACAAACAAATTGATGACTTGATTTGATTAGTTTGTCAACACTACTTCAAGGATGCAGGACATGATCATGATCATATAAACAACTTCAGACTTAAGCAAATGTCAGCAACCCTACCTAATAGATATTACTTGTTCAAGTTCAAGTGCCATAAATGAACATATTTGTTTGTGCATGATTTTGACATTTGATAAATTGAAACTAATCATTACAAATAGTATGAAATCTATTTTGACACCTAATCTGATACACTTACACACACCATACCTATTTATAAAACTAAGATAGATTTTATTAGATCTATAGCTTTGGGAAATTAAATTATAGTAATTCATTGATTTATTTGTTGATTGAAGTTTGAGGCTAGGAGAGGGTAGTATGCAACTAACTACATGACATTGCTGGTCTTAAGCTTTTCTATTAATTCATTTGTCTATTTTGTGCTTTCTAGACATTCATTTTATCTAATAATCAAATTAGAGATTTGCCAAGTTCAGTTGTTTCAAACTCTAATGTTTAAAGCTAGACCATGATTATTAGTAATTTATTTGTCTGTTAGATCACTTTCGAGTATCTATTCTTATGCTTGTAAAATGAACTATGGGAATGTCATGTATTTAGATAAATGAAACAATTATTTATTTGTGATCATGATGTCTATATATCTATAAATAAGTCTATTGTTATTGCACCTATTATTTTTTAAGTATAGATAAACCTATTGTTTTTTAAGTATAGATAAATCTATTGTTATTGTAATCAACACCTATTCTTTTTCATCTACTGCACCATTTTTACCTAATCCTCATCTGTCATTTTGGAAACCAATGTACTACATGACCATTCACCAAGCAAGCCATTGTATTAGATGAAAGAAGTTTTGAGATGAAAGAAGTAAATAGAATGAGGTTATGATAATTTTATGGTACACCCTTAAGATATTTAGACTGCTAAAATGACTATATAACAATGCAAAGATTAGTCACAAAATCTTTTTGGTCATTATTAGATTGTGTTAGGTAATGGGGGTGCAGGGTTATTATATCTTGAGTGCTTGGAAATAGTAGGTTTCTACAAAATTGTTTTGCATATTGAGGTGTGCTGTGCACACTGGAAGGTATGGTAAGCTACCCTATTTCAAAATTGTCCAAACATAGCAGCATGGTCTACCAATTACTTAGTGTTATCTGATATAAGTTATTTCAATTGAGTATAAAATAGAAAAATATCTTCATAGGAATAATCTTGTTGGACGTTTAGAAGTTACTTTTGTAAATGATACCTAATAAAAATTATTAAAATGAAGTTCATTAATTGTGCTCCTTGGTATTATATTAAATGAATGATATTTTGCAAAGAATAATATTTTGCACAAAATAATGAATGTTATTTTGTACAGAATAATACAGTAAATAGGATTCAACCTATTATGATATGCTAATATATTAGACCACCAATTTTTTTTTTGCTTATATTTGAGTTTGGTTGGATTGATACGGTTCTTCAGTACTAATAGCAGCCAAATTCAAACCAAAACCACTATCATTTTCATTTTCTTTAAGGTTAAATATTCTTTAAGGTTAAAATACAAATAGTTTCAATCATTTGAAAGCAACATTTTATTAAAAAAAGCTTTGTTCTTATATGCAAAAATCTACATTAACTGATACTTATCACTGCCAACCAAATATGAGAATCATATATAAACAAATTATGCATAGATTAAATAATCCCTTAAACAAAATGTCATATTTAATCAAGTTAGATATGGTTTGTCTTCTGCTTGAGTTGAAATTGATAGATCATTAATATATAGAAGATATTAAACTTTCATACACTATTACATAATATACTAATTGTTTTATTTTGTGCCTTTTGTTTTAATGTTGGTATAATGATAAGTATGCATGGCTTTATTATCCGACACATATAATAGAATTGGAAAATAACAAAATGATACAATACTTAGATTAAATATTTTAAATAGAGTAACTGATACACACATCACCAAAATACATAGACTTTGAAAGACTAAAACAGAGTACCTGATACACAGGTGACCAAAATACATTCGTTTTGAAAGACATGCATATAATAAGCACTGATACATTACTATTGACATATTAGCTATATTAACACTAATACACACCTGAAAAACAACTTGCTAAACCAAACACACTTAATCTAACCAAAATTGCCACAGCAAACCATGCTAGAATTGTTCCATTATAGCACAAATACTACCACTGAAGACATTTAGTTCAAGACAGCAACATATATCTTCTCACAATCATCCTTGGCAACACCAAATCGAACTCTAGATCCATCTTTCAGTCCTTTAACTTCTGCAAACTGATGCCATCCACAGGGTAAGATAACACTCTCTCTGCACCCTAGCTGGCCACCTTAAATCGCAACCCCATGTGTTGCCCATCTCATCAATGAGTAAATACTTGGTAACTTCTCTTTTTAAAGCCAGTTTGCAAAATTTGGCAGGAAGAAGCTACAAACGAAAAAAAAACAAAAGAAATGGATGCACTCATGCATGAAAGGACAAATAATTTAACAAAAAAATTATAAAATATTGTAACCAAATTTAATCATAGGCAATTGAACTATGTGCTTACCAAGGAATAATCCTCCACTTGTTTCTGGCTTACAAGTTACCATTTGGCAATGGATCAGGTCCTTTATAAGAAGGCTCAAACACATCCCGGCAATGTATGCTCAATTTGGTGCCAAATGGTGTCTTGCTCAACTTTAACATCAATGTCTGTTATTGGACCTTCACCTCCAAATCCGTATGAAAATCCTGCTTCTGGATACTTCACCTCAATCATCCACCTGTTAAAGACCTGTATCATGAATTCTGTATCACGATATTAATATGCCTTAATCCTGCCTCCTTCACGAAGTTGATACAGTTTTCCAAAAAGGTCCCAACCATTGCCAGCATCGGTGGGAGGAGGGTTGATGAAAGAGTAATCGAGAAAATCCCAACAGCCCTTAAAACCATCCTACCATCAAGCCAAGAAGGGGACTAGGTGCATTTGGTTGCATGAATCATGGTTTTGGACCAATTAGAAAAAGATTGATTAAAATTAATTTATAATTAAGCCATTTAGGAGTCATGGCTTACATCATGAAAATCTAATGGCCTTCCTTCCTTCTCCCACCATTGAGTTGTAGCCCTTGGATGAGCTTTTTGGCTTATGAGTCATGAGCATAGTCATGAGCTTAGGCCAATTAGAAAAAGGATTGATTAAACCTAATTAATAATTATGTATTTTGTGAATCATGGCTTACATCAGACAAGATTTAATTCCTTCCTTCTCCCTAGCTCTTGGTCACCCCTCCCATTATAAATAGACCCATTGGCTTCATAAATTTTTCACACACCAAGCCAAGGATCATGAAGACAAACACAATTCTCACTTTACTTCTTAGTTCTTAAATTTCTATTTGGTGTTCTTGCTTTGTTCTTCATCAATTTTGTGGCCAAGGTAAGGGGTTTCTCTTTTCAATATTAATTTGAGAAGTATGTGCTTTTATTTTTGTTTATGCTTGTCTTGTATGCCTTATGTGTTTTTGCTTTTATGCTTTAAATAATTGTTTTATAGCTTTAAAATAATTATTTTGTGCTAATTATTAATAGTAGGGTTATAATGCCCAAATTTTCTCTTAAATTTCGTGAAGCAATGAGGTTATGTTAAAATTAATTTTGAGCTTTGTAAACATACTGTTATAATGGCGAATTTTAGTCTTACCGTAAAAATGATTTTAACGTAGAGAAAATGAAATTATTCTTTTGTGAAAACCCTGATATTATCTATCATTGATATACAAGGTCATGGTTAAGATAAATGGTTTATCAGTATAGATCTGTCTAGAAATGAAAGAGACCTTTGAAGGGGCTTTTATTTAGTCCGTCTCTATCTGGCCTGGGATCTGTATTGATACGCTGTTTGGGAAATTCTTAACCTAGGGACTCGATATATACGTGGCTAAGATAATTGGGGAATATAATGGCAATGGATTCTCGGTGAATTCTGCTGTTATATATTTTTGGTTCAGTATTGTCTATACTTTTAACAGTGGAAATTTGTGAAACAAGTTTTCAATGGGCTTTTTCTGAAAATAAACCAGTGTTCAAATATTTTCAAAATATTTTAGTTTTGAACCTTTTCAATGAAATAATCACTTTTAGTTTTATTATACCGATTTATTTTTGAGGGATTTGAATAAAAATGAAATATGAGTTATCTGGGATAAATGGTTCTATGATCTATCTGAGTGGTGAAATTCTGTGTTTTTCCTGAGATACGTGATTTGGTATTTCTTATCTGTTAAATGTGGTTTTGTGCTTTCTGATGATTCTATGTGGTTTGAGATAACTGATTTTGAGTGGTTGGAAGTGAAAGAGATATGCCTGGTGAAAGGCGATGTTCCTACTCGATGTTCTCACATGATGTTCCTACTCGATGTTCCCAAATACTTTGTTTAAAGCGATGTTCCCACTGGATGTTCCCAATGTGCTGTGTTTTACGCAAAGTTTTCATCTGATGATTTTCATAAGTTTTCCTTGACCTGTTTGTGAAGTTCTTATTATGCTGATATATTGATTATGATTCCTTAGTATTTGTGCTAAATATTGCTATGTGCCCGTACTTTTCCTATTATTTTGAGTTAGAGTTTCACCATTGCCTGCTTTGTTATGTTGATGCATGACAGAGTAGATGTTTGACCCAAGAAGTGGGTTAGCTCTTAGGAGAGGATCTGAAGGATATTGCTGTATAGATGGATAAGCGATTCCAAGAAGATAAAATGTCTACTGTATTATTTTGGGTAGAAGTTTAGAGACTAGACTGGCTCAGATGTTCACTGTTTTACTTTAAATTCTTCCCTGTAAAAACTCTTATGACTTCATATATATGAAATGAGATCATTTTCACATAAGTTTTATTTTATGCTTCCGCACTAGAAAACCTTTTCGAAAACATAACTTTGTCATCATGGATGGCTTGATGGTGGTTTTTGGATTGTTTGAGCTTGTTTTGAGTAATATTGATTTTATGGTTCTTGTGATAATGATTTTGAATATGAGATAATAAATGATTTGTATGATGACCTTGTCTCCATGTTTTGATTAGAATTTGATTGAGTATATTGTGGTGTGGTTGTCATCATCTTTTTCTCCATACTCATTTTTGTTTGATCTTGGTGACATGAGATTGATTTTAAATCATGACTTGAGAATATTGAGTGGTGTTTGTCTTTGTTTGCTAAGCTTTGAGTTGGTTCAAGAATATGTCTTTTACTAAATTAAGTTTTGATTAGGTTAAATCATGTTAAGAACAACTCTAATTGGTTTTAATTTGGTAAAATTCGAATCTGTCAAGCCCTGGGTGTAAGTTTTTCCAAAACTGTGAAAATCGCATTCTGTTGAGAAAACAGTGGACAGACCTGTTCACGCCGAGGGTGTGAAAAGTTTCATGCCTGTGAACAGTTCTGGACTCTGTTAAAAAGAAACTTGAAATTTTGGAAAAAGTTTTATTTTAAGCATATAAAATGAAGTATTTTTAAGGGAAAAACACCATTTTCAATTTATGAATTATCAAGTATTTTAGTTCTATTTATTTTAGGAACTTAAGTATTGTATATAGAAAATACTATTTTTGGTTAAGAGGAAAAATTAAATTAAGTAAGAGTAATGAATGAAAGAGAAATAGACATATTGATTGTGTGATGTCACAAGAGATGAGAATAACATACTTAAGAGAAATGTTATGTATGATGGTGACAAAGAGTAACCTAGAGAATAGATTGATTATGTTACAAGATAAACCAAAGTGAATTGATTGTGCTTGAGCTTGTAAGCAAAATATGATGTCATATGCATACAGAGAAAGAGATTTGGCAGATGACCATGAGATGAGCATTACAACCCGGATGGGGTTGGGAATAGTGATAGTTGGGCCACAGTTGCCTATTGGGATTATCCAGGTTGCGAAACTCCTTAGGTTGCCAGTGTAGGTGAATATCCCTGAGCCGAGGCAATCGTACAACCCGGTTTGGATAAATCTGACTGACTTAACTATTCATGATACGGTACAGTGGTTTAAATGTAGTTTATCTGAATGATTATCATAAAGTCTGGAGGGACTATCTGATAAGTCTGTTAAGTCTGCTGCGGCCGATCGCTCAATGGTGTTGGAGGTAGGGAAGTCTCCTTGGAGCACTATGAGTGTTGAGAGGGAAATAGAAGTGACATGCATGAGATTATGCCATGACGATGATGTGTGTTTGGTGATAAATTGTATGCCCTGCCTGTAGTAATCATAACTGTGTGTGTGATAACGAGTCACTTCTTGTGTAGTTATACAATGTACGATGATGAAACAGGTATACGGTAGAGAAATTTCTGTTTTAAAAATCACTACAACTGATCATGTATGATATGTTTGATTTATTTTCTTGTTTTAAATATCATTGTATTTTATCTCGTGTACGATGATTTTCACCCTTGCCTATATGTTTTGTGCTTTTTGGAACATGATTCATATAGATGAGTCACCAGCTGGATGGTCTGACCAGAGTCATTGAGGCAGTATCCGGGACCAGATGCAGTTTGAAGGAGGGTTGTGATAGACTGGCTGTTGGGCTCTTTTGTTCTTATTTTGTAGTTGACTCAGCCGGATAGGCAATAGTATGGATACGTTTTGGGATGACTGTACTACACTATATGACACTATCTGATGTACATGATGTATATTATTTATGTTTAGCTGAGACTTGTTACTTATTAGTAATTAGTAATGCGGTGTGACGCAAGCTAATTATCGAAGTGTGAAAGTTTTAAGTGAGTTTCAAGTTAAAATAATCTTTCAGGTTAATAAAAAGAAAAAAAATTCATTCACATTTTTAGATAACAAATAATTTAATCAGAATTAATATTGACATCCGATAAAATTGGTTACTTAAATTTGTAATATCCTTTTTATGAAAAAGGGTGTTGCACTAGGACTTACTGAACATAGAATTTGTCAAAAACAAAGAATAACAACAACACCCGAAAATATAACAGCCCCCCAATATAGGAACATTTTGGCAATTTTTATGGTATGCTAATAAATAGAAGAATTTGATATCTTTGTGCTTATGACCTCTCCCTTGGCCTTAGTCTCAGCCTTCAGTTGATCGTTCTTGATCTTCCTCAGACGGAACTCCTCGGTACACCTAGAAGGCATGACATGCTCCACTCGAACATGAATCCTCTTTCTGAGTATCTTGTTCCGAACTTGTTTGTTAGCCTCAACGCCAATGGCTCGTTTGGTGACGTTCCAGACACGACCGGTGCAACCATGGTCATCACTTGTTTTTTTGGGGAAATCACTTGCTTAGCACGTGAATGACATTTTTGCAGGGGGGACGGAATAGAGTAACTCCTCTGATGGTGTCGTGTTTATTTGTAATTTTTTTAGTTGGTATTTTAAAATTCTACCGGGCCCGGTAGCGTTTTTATTAATATTTTTTAGTTTCTATTTTTAATGTAGCGTCTTTATTTATAAAGTCAAGTAAAGTCTCCAGGAGCCAGCGGGTTGAATACTTGTGGCTTGGGGCCAAAATTACTAAGTAAAGTCTCCAAGAGCAGCGGGCAAAGTGCTCGTAGCATGGTGCTGAAAGTCTAGAGAGTTATGAATTACCATACATGTTACCAACTTGGCTTATGATATGATTTCCGTGTATATTTCCCTGTATGAAATGAATGTGAAACTTCTTTGTGAATATGATGGTGTGTGGTTAGGTGATTTGGTGAGATACTGACATGAAATAATCATTGCATGAATGTATTTTATTTTGAGGATGAGTATAACAATAAATATGCATGATAATTAATATGTGATGCTTATGTGTTCCCTTACGATATAACTTGACGATAAGATTTTCACCCTTGTTGTATGTTGTTTCTTGTTTGCATGTATTTTCCTTAGAAGAGTTGAAGAAGGCTTCGGTAAAGCAGAAGAAGTACCAAAGTAAATAAAGTCTTGGGACAGGTTTTCTTATTAGAATTTATACAGCTTGTAGTAGTGCTCGACAGGCGTAGGAAGTGAAGTACTTATTTGGGAACAGATTTCTTTGTAACCGGTATTCACATATTAATAAAAGAGGATGATTACTTGAGTTATTATTTTCTGTGCTTTGGTGTGGTGCATATTCACAAATTCTTCTTTAAGAAAAAAATAATTTAATTAGAAAATCCATTTGTGAAAGTTAAAGGAATTTTTAATCAACCTTTTTCTGAAAGAAAAACCAGTAAATTAAGAGTTTATTTCCGCATTTGGGTTAGTTACTATGTGTAACGTTCTCTTGAGAAAAGGGGTGTTACATGGGGTGCAATTTTGAGTGGATTGTGTGAGGTTGTGAGGAGATAACGTGTATGGATGGAGAGATTTTGGGTTTAATGGAGATTTGGGGATTTTGGGGGTTAGGGATTTTGAGAGAGTGTGAGAGGAAGAAGATGAATAGTAGAAAAAATGAGAGGGAGGGCGCGATCTGATGAGGACTTGAAGCGTGATCTGATAAGGACTCAAATGTGATTCGAATCATTACTGGGTCGCTGCTCTCAACCTCGAGAGTAATTTTACACGGAATCCTACTCATTTTTTAGTTTTTATTTTTATTTATTAAGCTATAACGTTTGATATTTTAAAATAAAGAACATTAATATATAAGTTAACATGGATAAATATTTTAGCATAAATAAATTATTAATTGTAAATATGCTACATTACCGGGTCCGGTAGCGTAAAATATATTAATAAATTATTTATGTTAAAAAATTTATTTTACATTACCGGGTCCAGTAACTTAAAATAATATTTTATTCATTGATGATTACTAAGTCCGGAAGCAGTAAACCTTTCATATTTTCTTTTTTAATTTGGCGCGTTTTCATTTCTTTTCATTTTTCAATCACGTCTATGATAAAGATACCTCAAACACAAACCCCAATCATCGTCTAGTTTCTTATTTAAATATTTTATTTTAATAATTTAAAATAAATACTTTTTAAGTAATTAATCAGTTAACTATTGATATTTCGCCGGACGAAATACCATTCAGTAAGTACCTATTCTCTTCTCTTTTGCAAACCCTGGTGCGAACCTTACCTCCACTTGGGTGTTCACTCTTTCCATACTAGTTCATCTCCTTCAAGCACACATCGGGTATGTTCTACTCATTCTTCCTTTGTGCTCATACTCTTCCATTATGTTACGGGTTTGATGTGTTTTAATTGAAAAATTGATGGATGAGTTGGGGCTATTGAAGGATTGTGTGCCTATTGCATAGCTCTCTTTCTATTGGAATGTCTTGGGGTTTTCGATTTGTGGGTGAATGAGTCATATCTCCTCAAGTGATAGTTGTGTTTTTCCTATGCACCCTAGGTGTTTATAAAAGTGCTTGAGTGAAGTTTGTGCTTGATTTGGGTCATTTGCTCATTTGTTCCCCACATATTTGATGAAGTGCTTGAATGAATTATGATGTGTGTGCTTTTGAGTTGTGGTTTGAGATGATTGGGTTGAGTTATGAGATGTTGGTTTTTCTCAACTTGCCTAATTCTATAATGGAAGGAGGTGGTTTCATATACACCTCTTCATCTAAATCCTTGTGCATTTTTTTTCTCTTCTTCTAGGTTGAGATAAATATGGATTCCTATACCATTAGAGGGAGCAACGAGATTGTCAAAGGTAACAATGCCACCGACCAATTTTGCATTTGTTTTTGTGGAGTGGAGTCGCATGATGATTTGTTTTAGTTGGTTTGACTTTCAGCGGGAGATTGTGTGACCTTGGAAAGTGATAAAGTGCGACCGTTTGTGGCGCGCGTGGAGAAAATCTATCGGGACCATGAAAATGAGACTAGGATAAAAGTGAGGTGGTTTTACTGGCCTGAAGAGACTGTTATGGGTCGACGGAACTGGAATGGTGTTAAAGAGCTCTATTACTCTGACCATCGAGATGATCAGAGTGCTGAAACCATTACGGGTAAGATTTTTGTCCACACTTTGCATAAATACACTAAGCTTAAGGAAGTCAATGATGAGGATTACTATTCTATAGCTCTGTACCATTATAAAACTCGTGCTTTCACTCCTAAATTTCGTGTGTGAGTTTTCTTATTATTAGTTTTGCTTTTTTATGATGAAAAAGAATGATGCTTTCGATTTCTAGAACTAATGTGTATTGGTTTGTGTTTTGAAGGTTTTGCAAATGCAAGTTGCCTAGTGTAACACCCTCATTTTTAAATAGTTTTTATTGATTTTTAATCTTCTTTAATTTGATTAAAAATTATTTTATTAATGATTTTGGGATCTTGAGGTGAGACTAAGGATATTCATATCTTAGATTTATTTTAGAAGAGTCGAGAGTAGTAGAGTTCGCAAAACTGAGTTTTTGCGAGAACTGCATTCTCTCCTTATGCGAGGATAGGGTTTAGTTTTTTTCTGGAGGTCATTTTTACTCCAAAATAATATTTAACGAACCAAAAGTCATTTTTATAATATTTGTGATTTTTAGAAATTTTTCTGGAAATTTTTCAGAAAAACTTTATTTTACCCGCGTTTGGAGCTTTACAGGTAAACCGAGCGCAACCAGGACATGAAAAATGGCTCAAAAATTTAGTTTTGAGATTCTAAAAATTTCTATATCATATTCAAGTCATAAAATTGATTTCTTATGATTTTATCTATTTTAGAAAAATATTTATCTAAAAAGGGATTATAAAACTAAGTGTTTTTACTACTTTGAACTACCTATTAAACCATAACTTGATGGGACATAATCCCACCAATTTTTTATCAGCCTTGGCCGAACCCTAGAGCCAAAAATATGCTCTTGAAAATATCTCAACTCAATTTGGGTCAAAGGGGTTAATTTTGAATTTTTCAAAATTAAAGGATGGAGTAGGTGAACCACTTCAATCAAAGCCATGCTCTCCCATGCTCCCTTGTTCCCTCTTGGCCGAGTTTCTCATTAGGAAAGGAAAGGAAGAGATTCATTCTTACACACTTCATCTTCTTCCTTGAGACAAAGACACCATTTTCTCTCATTCCAAGCTTTTTCCTCCATAACCAAAAGCTTGAGTTCCTTTGAGTTTTTGACAATTCAAGCTTCACAAAAAAGGTTTGGATCATGATTCTAAACCATAATATCTTCTTCTTTTTCCATTCTTATCACTTTTAATTTTTCCAAGAATCTTGTGTTCTCCATTCTTCTAAAAGAGAGTTTTTTCTTAGTTTAGGTTCAACCACTTGAAACCTACAAGCTTGAAAACCCTCTTGAGCTCTTTTCCTTCAAGCCTTGAGTAAGTATTTCTCTACTCAAGATTTCTATACTTTGGGGTTTGTATATTTTCATAAAACTCATACTTTTATGGTTATGTGTTTTATATATTTTGGAAAAGGTTGATTTTTGTAAGTGTTGGAGCATCAAAGGTGGTGAGGAGATCTCTTAGTCTTGGTGTTGGTGGCTTGTTTGCTAGAAGACCTCTTAGTGATTTTCTTTAAAGTGCTTCAAGAGGTAAGGGGATTTTCTCAATAAGTTAGGAAGGTTGTATGTGTGTGTGTTGTATGTTGAGTGCTTGATGATGAACTCAAGGATTTGAGTTGTCATGTTGGGCGTTGAATGATTTATCATTCTTTTAGTAAAATATATTTTTACCTATGTATGATTAGGGTTTTAGATATATGATTTTGATTGATGAAGATGATTTTTGAAAAACTTAATGTCTCTTGAAAAATATATTATGACTTGAAGTGGTTTATGCCTAATGCTTTGTTTGGTATTCTTGATGTATTGATTGTATTGGATTCTTGGGTGATATGGTGTGTTTTTTATTATGTTGTGGATTGTAATATTTAAAGTAGTTAAAGCTTTAAATGTATTATGATTGTTGTTGTTATGATTGGTGATTGAATTCAAAGAGGACTTTAAGAAGAAGTTTTACCAAAATGAAAAACAAGATTTAATTAATTAGAATTCAAGTCAACACTTAATTAGGCATTTTCACTTAATCTTGAAATTAAGTCTCCAATGGACTTTTTCCCAATTTTACTTTTCAAAAAGCCCTAATTAAGTTAAGGAATTAATAGATAGGGGAAAAAGCAAAATTTCGAATTTCCAAGGGGCTGTAATGAAAACTGGATGTACTTTGGGGTAAAATTATAATTTTTGGAAGTTCTGGGCTTAAAAACGAAATCTGGGCATTTTGGGTCAAAAACGTAAATTATCAAAAACCCAAGGACTGAAACGTAAAATTGGAAGTTTTCTGGGTCAGAATCGTAAATTTCAGAAATCAGGGGCTGAAATGTGCAACTGGATACTTTGAGGGTAAGATTTTAAATAATTAGAAGTAAAAGATTTTAAGTAAAATTTCATCAAGTGGGAAGCGTAAGTTTTAATTAAGATTCTTAAGTCAAACTTTTACAATGAAAAATACTAAGTTTGGTTTTAATAAAAGCATTTAAATCTTCAAATGACTTTTCATAAAAACTATTCTTGGTTTATACATAAAAACGTTAATGAGGTATTTCATGATGCGAGTATTTAAAGGTTTTGAGACTTAATAGCTAAAGAGGGATTTATAGAGGTGTTCTTTAAAACTTATGTTTTAAAACAATCTTAATCAAAATGATTTACACGTTGTTAAGAGAGAGTCAACACGTGGCGAGTTGAAGATTCGAGGATAAATAATGCTACACAGTATTGGGAGAGAGCTAACACGTGACGATAAAAATCCTAAGTGAAGGATTTCATTATTTTCCTTGTATGTGTGTATGAATTGTATTGTCATGGCTTTATGCCATGATGAGAGTATACAATCCTAAAGTGATGGATTGAGAACTATAAGTCTTTGAGAGCATTCAGGTCACGAAATTCTCAATGGCCTTGAGGGGAATCTCCTTGTGCCGAGAAGAGTAGTATACCCGGCTTGAATGATCCTGACCGGCTTGCCTTATTTATGATATGGTGCATGTAGCACAATGGGCCATACCGAATAAATGACAACGAGGGCTGAGAGATGGTCAGGTTGCATTTATGTTAGGTACAAGCACCAGCCATATCGCTCTACTTAGTTGAGGAAGAGAAGTCTCCATGGAGCAGCACACCGGTGTAACAAGAGATATTGAAGTGACATGCATTTCGCTAGAGTGCTATGTTTGTTTGACTTGATGATTGTGTGCTCTTTTGAGTGTATAAATAACTTAGAGAAATATTTGCGAAAGAGTAGCTTTACATATATATTCTTGGAATGTAATATGTAGTATTTTATTTTTCATATACATCCTTTCAGTGGATTTCAACTTGTGCAAAGAAATTCACCATTGCATATTTTCCTGTACCTGTATGTACGTTACGCGTAGATGTCCACTTCGAGACCTCTGATAGCCCGAGTGAGGGAGTGTTTTCGGCCTCGTGAGGTCGATGGTGGGGGATGGACTTACGATCCCATCTCCCAATGGACCACTGTGTCTGGACGCGTGGTCAGGACTAGAGGAGGGGTGTTGGGCCCTGAAGAGGTTTTGGAGAGGGACATGATTTTAGACGTCTACATACCCGTCAAGAGGATGCGCTACTGGCTGGAAGATGCACCCTTTGCACACAGTATCACGTTGGAGAACCGGGAGGCTAGAGTTCCGCCCACGGCGCAGCCTAGGAGAGAGACGAGGGAGGATCAGAGGCCTACAGCTCAGCGGATAGCCGGATCGGTATCTGCCCGTTGTCGTCTGATTCATCGCACTCCAAGGAAGAGTTCCTTGGAGAGGGCACGCTTGCCTAGGTTGGCTCCACCTGTGACACCAGCTCCACCACCTGAGTCTGCGCGATCGACGCTTCCAGTTCCTTAGGTAGAGCCATCGGGACATTTCGTGCATTACTCTTCAGGCTCTCATGCTGGACCATCAAGACATGCAGGGAGAGGGAAGAGGAAGGTCAGAGATGAGCCTGGATGCGGTTGGCTCGTGGAGTCCGAGTCTGAGGACGAGGAGGATCCAGAGGAGGACCTCGAGGAGACGTCATCGTCTTAGGTCTCTAGGCGGGGAGGTGTAGAGTGTTAGGTTGTGGGTTGTTAGTTGGCCGACCAGCCTAGGTTTTGGGGATGTAGATATTTCATATCGTGTATTTTGATACACCTTTGCTTTATTGTTTTCTTAGGTTTAGTTTACTGCTTTATTTCTTTTATGCTGTAGTTCCTGACTTTACTTGCTGGAGCAAGGATTTTATACAGTAACTTGATGATATATATATGACGTATGTTTTCTTCTTTTTTGATTTTTCTGGATGGCTAAGTTTTCATGAGCGTACTTATCTTTTAAAAAAAAAAAATTAGCCACCAATTTCAGTATTCTTTATAATGAAAGACGTTTTCTGCATTAAGATTTATGTTATTTCATGTAACGTTCCTTGTGAGAAAAAAGGACATTACACTTAGTAGCCCAGATATCAAGATCATATTTAGTGTGAGGAGTGCAAGGACTGGTAAAATTAAATCATTGTATTCTGCTTTACTTTCTTTAGTACTACTGTTATTGCATTTGGCGGTGCACTAATATCGACTTTGACATATCTGTTGTTTCTTGTAGGTTCCATCCTAAATGCATAAAAATGTCTAACGAAGCAGCAAAGAATGCAACAGATTTTTCATGTTCTAAACATGAGCTGGATTTGACCAAAAAAAAAAATGAATCGTTCGTTCACTTCCCCTCACCGTCGCTCCTGTTTTTTTTTTTTCATATTTTCCTTCTGTGCTTTTTTGTACCATAAAATATAAATATATTTTTAACTTACTCTAGTCTCCATGAATTAATTGCAGCAAAATTCGAATCCTGACTCTATTAATTCATGGTCACAGACAGTTTCTACTTTCTCATTTTTATGTCTTTTTTTATACTTAATTTTTAATTTAATTATGTGGCCCATATAAAAACGATATATGTGTTGAAAAAGGTTGTTTGATTAGAGCTAATAATGGTTATTTTTTCATTCGTCCGTTCTACAAACTGCCTAACATTGTGTCTGTTCAAGAAACTCTAAATTATATAAGTAGACAAATAACATGTACAATTACGAAAATTGAGAGAAACGACGAATCGAAAAGGACATGTATTCCAAAGAGGTAAAAGAAAATTGTGTTTTCCTCTTGCACTTTGCATATATTCCACTTGTTTTGATAGTTTTGGCTTTTCTTTTTTTTTCTTTTAAAATTTTGATTTTTTTTTTAATTTCAAGATATACAATCAAGCATTTTTTGACTACTATACTCTTAGACTTAGTTAAGAAATAAAAACTTAATAACCATGGGTAGGATTCCGTGTAAAATTCTCCTAAACGCTTTTTTTGAAGTTACTGACCGGTGGGCGACAGTGTACATTGAGTACAGAAGGGGTGGTGGTGACCTTTAACTTCCAAGTCTGTTTTGTTTTATTTTGAACGAATTCAGTATCTTAATTTCCACAATTTTGATCTAGAAAAGGAGATGTTAACCATGTACCTGCCAAGCCCTTGCCTACACAAATCACACATACCTGAAATACTCAATTTATACATAACTTCTCGCGCCTCGCTTTGAGTTTTGAGCAGAAGAAGTTCTAAGTAATTTAATGGAACAAAAAAATCAGCTAGATAGAAAAAAATAGTTAAAAATTAGAGAGTAGAATTTTTCAAGTGGCCGCAATTAAGGCCTAGTGGAGTAGATGTTATGTCATCTTTAATGGGTCTCTCATTTTTACTTTTTCAATCCAAGTATCACCCTTCAACACAACACCTTCAAAAATTTAATAAATATATTCCACCATTAGATTTTCATGTATTCCAAGGAGGTAAAAGAAAATTGTGTTTTCCACTTGCACTTTGCAAATATTCCACTTGTGTTGATAGTTTTGGCTTTTCTTTTTTTTTTTTTTCTAAACTTTTTCATTTTTTTAAAATTTCAAGATATACAATCAAGCATTTTTTTTATTACTATACTCTTAGACTTCGTTAAGAAACAAAAACTGAATAACCATGGGTAGGATTCCGTGTAAAATTCTCCTAAACGTGCTTTTCAAAGTTACCCACCATTGGGATTCAATGTATATTGAGTACAGAAGGGGTAGCGGTGACCTTCAACTTCCAAGTCCATTTTGTTTTGTTTTGAACGAATTCAGTATCTTAATTTCCACAATTCTGATCTAGAAAAGGAGATGTATTATTTTTGGAAGTTAAGATACTGAATTCGTTCAAAACAAAACAAAACGGACTTGGAAGTTGAAGGTCACCGCCGCCCCTTCTTTACTCAATATACACTGAATCCCAGAGGTGGGGCACGTTGAAAAAAGCGTTTAGGAGAATTTTACACGGAATCCTACCCACAGTTATTAAGTTTTTATTTCTTAACTAAGTCTAAGAGTATAGTAGTCAAAAAATGTTTGATTGTATATCTTGAAATTTAAAAAACAAAAACAAAATTTTAGAAAGAAAAAAAAGAAAAGCCAAAACTATCAAAACAAGTGGAATATATGCAAAGTGCAAGAGCACAATTTTCTTTTACCTCTTTGGAATACATGATGAAGGTGTTTGATGATATTTATTACAAGAATTCCACGTCCTGGAACATTTGTATAAAAGGATTGTTAAAAAATGGCCAACTTGGCAAGACCCACCACTTGTCTGATGAAATGCTTGTTAGAGATGCCATTAGTTGGAACTGCATGGTTTCCAGGTTACGCTTCTTATGGGTTTTTTAAGTCACGCCTTGGAGCTTTTCGTTGAAATGCAAGGCATTGGTGTGAGACCAATTGGGTTCACTTACTCTATTTTGATATCACTTGTGTCAAGAAACCTTTAGTGTGCAATCTCCCCTTTTTAATAAATTTCAACCTCTATTTATAAGCATAAAAAGCCAAAAACATCATAATAGAACATTGGATCCTAAAAAAAAGCTGTAAAGGATGAGAAGAAATGGGGGAAGGGGCTGTAAAGGGTAAGTTTCCATTGGTGCAAATTATACTAAGGCAAGTAAGTACAGAAGGGGTCCACCATTAGATTTTCATGTATTCCAAAGAGGTAAAAGAAAATTGTGTTTTCCCCTTGCACTTTGCATATATTCCACTTGTTTTGATAATTTTGGCTTTTCTATTTTTGTTCTAAAATTTTGATTTTTTTTTTAAATTTCAAGATATACAATCAATCAATTTTTTACTACCATACTCTTAGACGTAGTTAAGAAATAAAAACTTAATAACCATGGGTAGGATTCCGTGTAAAATTCTCCTAAACGCTTTTGTCTAAGTTACCCACCGATGGACGTCTGTGTATATTGAGTACAGAAGGGGGTCCACCATTAGATTTTCATGTATTCCAAAGAGGTAAAAGAAAATTGTGTTTTCCTCTTGCACTTTGTATATATTCCTCTTGTTTTGATAGTTTTGGCTTTTTTTTTATTTTTCTAAAATTTTGATTTTTTTTTTAAATTTCAAGATATACAATCAAACATTTTTTGACTACTATACTGTTAGACTTAGGGCCTGTTTAGATTGGCTTATGCAAAGCTTATGAAAATAGCTTATGTCTGGTTTATGAGTGATTTACTTTTTTTAAAAGTCTTCTTATATTAAATTTTACAAGCGATTTAGGATATCAAATAATGAGTTGTTATTACATTATTAATGTGAAAGTAGAAATTATAAAAATTGTTATCAATCAAATTATTAAAGCTCATATTAATGCCTAAAAAATGCAATAGTCAAGATCAAAAAAGTCAAAAGATAAAATTAAGAAAATAAAAAAATTGCATCCTATATATTATAATAAGATGATATTTAATAGTTATTGATTTATGAGTAAAATATTAATAAATTATCATATTTTTATTCTACACAAAACAAATATTAAAATAATATATTGATAGAATTTAAATTTTTACTATCTCACCTACCCGTGCATAGCATGGGGTCTACATCTAGTTATAGTTAAAAAATAAGATAACACTTTATCTAAATTTTGGAATGACTATAAGTTAAATTAAATTAATTAGTTTTTAAGAACAATATAATAAAATAAATTCATTCTGAAGTAGTCACAACACAAGTTGCACACGATATATAACGAATATGTAAATAAATAAAAAATTATATAATAAAATATTTAAACAGGGTATTGTTATAAAAATTGGTAGTAGAATGATTCGGTTTTTTTTATTTCAGTAGTATTAATGTTAAGATTAATTTTTAATAAATAAATTTTGGTAAGCGAATTAGTTAGGCAAACAATTTTCAAATGATTAAAGGTACCATTTAAAATATTCTCCTCTTGTACTCTTGTAATGGCAGCTTAGTGTTGGATCCAACTGATTCTCTTTTTATTTCCATCACAGCTATTAGAGTTGGAAACAATGTTTGTATAAAGAAAAAATGAATATCAGTCAATGCAATCAATGAAAAAAAATCAATCAGAAGAGATGTTTAGATATGATCAGAAGATTGTATTGGGAAGCGAGATTATAGTACCAAAATGGGTCAACACATTTTTGGACAGTGCCGGGCCGGGTCAAATTTAATATGGGTGTAGACACCCAATTTTGTTCGGGTTTCTAATTATTTTCAAAAATTACAAAGAAAAAGGAAAAGAAAAAGAACAAAAACAAAAACAAAAAAGACAACAACAAAAAAGAAAAAGAAGCAAAAAAAAAAAGAAAAAAAAAGGAAAACAAAGGAAAAAATGAAAAAAAAAAGGAAAACGCAGCATTCTCACCATAAACTCCGTGCACCCTCGCACACCGTAGCAGCGTCCAAGGAAGAGATCTTTCCGCGTCCTCACCGTAGACCCCATGCACCTGCGCGCACCGTAACAACGCCCCCAAAGAGAAAAGCCCCGAGTCCGCTATGGCATGCGCAACTCCGTGTCCCCACCATGCACCCTCTACTCCGCTCACACACCGTAGGGCGCTCCAACTGGTTATAAAACAGAACCTTCATTCTCGCCAAAAACCCTAACATTTCCTCCTTCCCTTCACGCTAGCAGCTCCAGGAAGCAGCGCCGCCCCTCCTTTCAAAACCCTTTCTTCTCTTCTCCTTCCACACCCAAAAAAAACCACCCATCATCACCATCTTCTCCTCTCTCCATTTATTTTCTACTCTCTTCTACTTTCCCACACTACCTATCATTTTTTCTCATTCATCTACCACTCATTTTTAGCCCCCTCATTATCACCCATTACCATGACCATCTCTTTGCAACCTCCATAGCTATCAAACCAACACACAACATATGTCTCACCACCAAAATAGAACCACCATAGTGTACTCCGCCATTGTCGACGTCGACCTCGGTGGACCACCGTGACTATTGCCATCACCACTGCAAGGCCACCACCTTGGGCATGCGCATAGCGTATTTTTTCCTCTTCGACTTGTTTATTCTTTTTTTTTGTTTGTTATGATATATTTGCTCTTCATTTATTTATTTTTGTTTGTTTTGTATCCTTGTTTTGTTTGATTTTTTTTTTTGGGTTTAGATTCGGTCTTTTATAAAAAAGGGGACTTTGAGTTTTATTTGCCTTATGTATTCAGTTGAGTTTGGCTTAGATCTTTGTTATTAGAAAAAGTAAAAAAAATAAACAAATAAAAGTCAGAATATTTTAGTGTGTGTTTAAGTTAGTGTTATTGTTATTCAATCATATGTGTTCTGCTATTATTGCACCAATATAATATTTTCTAAATAAGAGAATTTTTGGTTGTGACGCTTTCAAATTCTCTAATAAATAAATTCTTTCCTTCGGTAGAGGCCTTCTAGGCGTGATGCTTTGTTCGGTCTCTACTCGTTTAAAAGTAATTTTTCGTACTTTTCCAAAAAGGACTATTTGGACGTGACGTCCTCTTAGTTCAACTTTTTAATAGGGACTTTTGTAGGCGCGACGCCTTATTAGTTCTGTCAATTTCATAGTATATTTTTCTTGAAATTAATTAAAATCAATCAATCCACAAATATTTTCTAAAGAACTACGTACCTTTGATTTTCTCACTGCACCTGAGAATACGTAGGAGCAGGGACCTTCCCTGTCAAGCACAAAAATAAATTTTCATAATTTTTTTCCTTTGTTTTGTAAATAAATAATAAATCATTTTTTTGGGGTAAAATAAATAATTCTAAAAGCTAACAAAATTTGCACATTTAATTAGAGGTAACCGCTTTTTAGCGGATGTTGTAGGGTGCTAATACCTTCCCTACACGTAATCGACTCCTGAACCCTAAATCTGGTTTCGAGACCATTTTTTTATATTTTTTTTAAACGGATTTTTCCAATGTTTTCCCATTAAATAAACTTTGGTGGCGACTCCCTTTGTATTTTTTGGGTTGCTTCAGCTGGCGACTCCACTGGGAAAGTTCGAGAGTCAAGCCTTACATAATTAAATGCGCAAAAATTGTTAGCTTTTCCTTTATTTATTTTACCCCTTCTTTGTTTGTTATTTTATTTATTGCGTGTTGTAAATATTATTCATGATTGTTGTTTGTAAATATATTTGTTGAATAGAATCTTAGGATAGAAGACTGTTGGTTCTGCTGTTGTTTTGTTTCTCTTTTGCAGGTTGGGTAGTTTTAAGTATTGCTCCCTCCACACACTACACATATACACCTTTTTTCACACACTTACGAGTGGGGTCCTACACCCGGCCTGAGTGCAGCTTAAGATAGGTAAGAGACTGTGTAGTGGTAGCCTTCTGGATGTACATCCTGCTTGGTTATTGTGAGAGTCTCGACTAGAGTTTGATTCTTTTGAGGGTATTGTCGCTCCTAATAGTTTACCTATTATTGTGGCAATATTCTAAAATTGAATCCTTGGCTCTAGGGACCATGTTTAGTACCATAGAATTACCCTGTTGGAAGATTCACATATTAGAAAGACCTATTGACTGCTCAACTAGGCAAAACCCGTGTAGGCCACAAAGGGAGCATACCCTACCCCTTGCATTCAGATAGCATGGCATTCTCTGAAAAAAAAAACCAAAAAAAATATTTATTCTTCATTGTATTTCACATCGTATACATTTTCATCACATCCAAAAATAAAAAAAAAATCAGTTTTTCTATTGCATTTCTAGACAAACATCATGCATTTCATGTAGAAAAAAGTCAATTTGTGTTTTAGAGTATATTAGTAATCCATCATTGGCATTCATGCATCATTTGACATGTTGCAATAATTGTAGCGCCACATCTTTTCTCGTGTTATCAAAGTAAAAAAAGATCCAAATTCATTGCGAAGATGGTCATATTGACATAATTACCATTTTATTGGCGTTATTGTTCTTACATAACATTCTTGCATCAAAAATAAAAAATCAAAATTCATAACACCATGACATGGATTTTTCTTCACATGTGCATCTCTCAACATATTGCATTCGATACACGGCATGTCAGAAAAAATAATAATACTTTTGCCATTTCATATTGGCCTCTAATAAATGCAATTTTCTCTTGTTCAAGTTCATTTGCATGAGTTTTTTTTTTTTCATTCCATGTGCATACTCATTAAGTTTCAATTATGCATGACATTACATTGTGCATCCTCGCATCCAATTCCCCTTTTTCACATCTAAAAAATGTGGGGTTCAAGATTTCCCTCTTGACTGAATTCATTTCATGATGAGGCAATGCTTTCTTGAAGATGGTTCTTTTGAATTGTTGTACTTTCTTGAAAACTTGAATCCAATAAGAACTTTGATGCAATCTCAAGTCATGGAACCTGGTGTAACATCTAGTGCCAAGAACTCTAGTGACAGCGATTATCGCAAGGATGGTCCCACCACACCCAAGCCCCTACCTTCAGGATCCCACTACCACGGAGTCTTTGAGTCATAAAAAAGGAGGATTGTCATCATCGATAATTCATCTTTATGAGAGAAGTAACATCTTCTGATCTTCATAGTAATGAGTCATTGCATACACCGATGGGTCTATTTTGTTAATTGATGTGATTGGCATGATACATTTGTTTTGTCATGAAAATTTTGAACTAATGTTAACTCTTTGTGAAGCTTTCATTTAGCAAACTTGCATGACTTATTGTCTTCACCCCTAATTCAATCCATCTTTGTTCTTCCACCCAATCCCTTTCATTTTTTTCTCTAATCTGATCAAAATCACCCCAAGAGTTTGGACTCATTTGGTTCTCAACTCGGAAAGAGCTTTGTGAAAGTCCCACTTTGAGGCAGACATGTGATCATCAGACTGTTTGGTTTGGTTGAATTGTTAAATACTTGGGGCAAGCCTTATGAGTGTAAAAAGAAAAAAGGAAAAAAAAAGAGAAAAGTCCGTTCGGTTGAAAACCCGCAAGGGCAACCTAAGCAAAAGTTAGGACACACAAAAAATGAAAGGAGCAAATACACAAATTCTTCAAAGTTTTGTCTAAAATTAAATTTTCTGAAAATGAGCAATCAAGATTTGAAGTGAAGTTTGGCCATTTTTTTTTATCCTAAAAAATAAATTACCCCTTGCTACCCACTTTGAGCCTAAAGAAGAAAAATTCTTTGAATCACCCCGAAACAAGGATAATACTAGCATGATGTTTGCATTCATCCTACTCGGTTCATGGTATCATCAAAAAAGGGAAGAAAGGTAAAAATAAAAAAAACAAAAAATGAAAATCAAATGAAAATATGAAAGAAAATGCCAAATAAGTTCTTATGATGATATCCCATGTCCAATGAAATTCTTCAATGTGCTAGCTATCTTTGTTTTAACAAACCCTCAAACATTCATTTGAGTCTTTTATATCCTTCATTTCTTAACCTTTTCAACCACTAGCCACGTTACAAGCCTAATAAAGTCCATTCTGATCAAAGATTGATTGCTCTTATTTTCCTAAGCTTTAATCTTGGGACAACAACTTGGCCCGCCCATGATTGATAGTACATTTGCTCCAAACAAAAAAAAAAGAAACGCAAAGAAAAAAGCAAAAATATTAATTGACATTTTAAAGGGCTCACCTACCCAAGTCCATTTTGAAAAAAAGACACCGGGGCAAAATTTGATGATCACCATTAGGATCCCTTATCATAGCTAATAGTTGTCATTCTCACTTGTTTCAAGGGATCATCCTAATGAGAATAAAGAAACCTCTGCTGAGGCAACAACTTTATTCATCATCCAGTATCTCCTTTCTCCAAAATTCAAAGTGGGGCAGTTGACTACTCCTCCCATCCATCCCTGCATCACTTTCCTTAGTTTTTGTGAAATATCTAGGTATTAGTAAAAGTATTTAAAAAAATTATACAGATTTTATAAATCTCTATTATAGAAATAATTATAAAATTTATGTATAAAAAAATATTTATAAAATTTTCAATTTGCAAATGAGACAAATTATATTTCTAGGGATCTTCACCAAAAAAAAATATATTTCTAGGGATTAATTTGTAATTCAATAAAGGAACATGTTTATTATAGGAATCAATTTAAAATCTTAATTGAAAGAAATTGTTTATTTGTGATAGAAATCGTTATAAATTTTTCAAATTTGAAATGATACAAACTGCATTTCTAGTTACGTTGAAATTCATAAAAGGAATGTATTTATTATAGGAATCAATTTAAAATCGTATAAGAAAAAATTTGTATATGTGTGATATAGACCAATTTTCTAAATCTCTATGATAGAAATTATTATAAATTTTTCAAATTTTATTTTTTTACAAATTGTATCTCTAAGGATCAGGTTAAAATTAATAAAAGGAATGTTTATTATAAGAATCAATTTAAAATGGTAAATGAAAAAATTTTATCTTTCAAATAGGAACCGATTTTAAAAATATCCATGATAGAAATTGTTATAAATTTTTCAAATTTCAAACGATGCAAATAATATATATAGATATCATGTCGAAATTCATAAAATGTATTTTTTATTGCTAAAATCAATTTAAAATTGTAGTTGAAAAAAATTGATAGGGACCGATTTCATAAATTTCAATGATATGAATCATATTAAGTGTTTCAATTTTCAAGCGATACAATTTGTATCTCTAAGGATCATGTTAAAATTCATAAAAGGTGTATCTTTATTGTAGATATTAATTTAAAATCGTAGTTGAAAACACTGTATCTTTGCGATAGTGACTTCTTTTAAAATGCGAAAACTTAAATGGTAATAAAAAAAATATTTTCTTTCATCTCAATTGATGTACGTTGTAATCATAATTTCTTTCTCATTTAACATTTTTCACTTAATTGATTCATTAAATATTGTCTTTTGTCTAATTAAATATGAATTTTTAATGATTAATGTCTATAAATAAACTGATTAAAATAAATAGTGTGGATAAAACATAACAAACGAAAATAAATATTTTTTTCTTTATTATTACATTATCATCTAACTAATTTATTAGACATATTATTTTTTTGAGAAAATTAGGAGATTTTATAAGTTAATATATAGATGTAAATTGATTAATTTAAAAATTATAAATAAAATATAACACATGTGATATACATTTTACATGAAAGTATACAAGAAAAGATTGCACATATAATATTGTGCCAAATATTTTACGTGAAATCTCATCAACATGTAAATTACTTAAAGGATTAAACTTTAATATATAATTTAAATAATCTTTTATTGCACTTTATGATAATTTTAATATAAATATATTTTTATTTTTATTCACCAACTAATTTATCAAAGACTTTTTCTTTTGGAATAGAACGAGGGTCGAAGCACAACGAAACAAACTATACGATATTACTTCTACTCCTCAACAAGTCACCAAAACTCCCAACAAGTTGTAACTTCCTCTTCCCCGTAGAGCATTACACTTAAGTAACCAACCCAAACGCGGAAAATAAATTTCATTAAGTCTGGTTTTCTTTCATAAACATACTGACAAACTTATTTAATTTTCATAAATGGATTTTCATTGCCATTTTTTTTAAAAGATATTAAAAGAAGACATAAATAAATTAACACTCAACATATAAGAATGAAATATAGTCACTGGATACAATTTACATCTTTCTTTATAAACCAATGTTGAAAAATAATATATCATACAAAAAACTTTTCTTTCCCAAAAGAATACTATAATATATCATACAAAAAACTTTTCTTTCCCAAAAGAATACTGACTCCCTATGCTGGTCAAGCACTAAGAACTTCTGCAAGAAGCTCTAATAAGAAAACTCTAACTCGAAACTATGACTCGTCCGTCCTTCCACTTGGTTATGCATCCCCAGAGTATGTCTCAATCTTCGAGTCCTGACAGGGCCACCCAGCTAGTGGTCCATCTATATGAATCATGTTCCAAAGAGCACAAAACATATAGGCAAGAGTGAAAAATCCTCATACACAAGTTATCAAAACATAGTGACACAAATTAGAGAAAATAAATCATGCTTATCAAACATATGGCACAGAATAAACATAATTCACACCGCACATATACACCTGCAGTGCTATACTCATCCTAAAAAGAAATCACATTCAATAATCACATATTCAACATATGTCACACAGACACCAGTCACACAGACCACTATTTCCAACTTCACACAGAAGCATCACAGTTTCACACAGAAACATATCATAAAAAAAATTCTATAAATATATATGCATGACACTTCAATCATCCTTGCGTTTTTCACATGTTCGACACACAGTCACGAGCACGTAGCCCACACTCCATGGAGATTACTTTCCCCAAACTCCTCATATATTTGACACTCAGTCACAAGCATTTAGCCCGCACTCCATGGAGATTACTTTAATTTGCACACAGCAGTTGGCACACAGCCCTTTGCACACAGCACTTGGCACACAGCCCTTTGCACACAGCACAAAATGTCACTTAGCATTTCCTGAAGCACACAGCATGAAATGGCACACAGCCAATGAAACGACACACAACCCAATAAAATGGCACAAAGCCTGGCACATATCACACAACATTTATATCACATAGCACTTTTCACATCACAAAGCATTTATATTCCACAGTATTTATGTCACACAGACTTTATACCACACAGTATTCATATCACACAGTACTTATTTATCTTTCCTCATTGACACTTAGTCCCACAATCTCTTCGCACCATCTGTTACTCAACCTCCTTAAACTCATAGTTCTCGCTTCGTTTATACTTTATTCTAAAACTTCCTTTTAAATGCTAGGTTCATTACTCTTGAAATCCTAGACCTACATTTCATCCCTTTCCACTTTCTGAAAAATTCCTTTCCTTTCCCTTCATTTTTCCCTTAAAATGTCAAAACCCTCCTCTCCCCTTCCCTCCAAACTCCCAAACAGACCCTTAGGAAAACTCATTTTCTTTAAGCTTGGCCTTTTTAAGAAAAACTCTCCTTATTCTCAACCCTCTCTGGGTTGTAATGCTCAACTCATGACCTCATGCCAAGTCTCTTTCTCTTTATGCAAAATGACACATCGCATTAAGCATACAAAGTAATTATTCTCAAGCATTTTTAAGCTTTAGTTTCTCTTGTAATTCATTAACCTCTTCTCTAGGTTATCTCTTGCACAATCACATATAACCTTCTCTCTTGGTTATAGCATTCTCATCTCTTATAATATTCTTATCTCTTTGTGTTTATTCTCAATCAACATGTCTCTTCCCTTTCAATTAACACCTTTTATTTAAACTTTGTCTCTTAACTAAAAAACATTTTCCAAATCACATGTTTAAGTTCTAAAATAAATTAACAAAAATACTTACCAACCTTTAGATTTAAAAATGACATTTTTCTCTTAAACCTATTTGTTTAAAAAGCTGAAAAAGATGATTTTCGCAAAATCCTGGGCTGTTTTATTTTTCAGGATCCAGAACTGTTCACAGGCGCGAGGATTCTCACACCCGCGGTGCAGACAGCTCTGTCCCCTGTTTTTTCCAGATTTCACAGCTTCGAAAATATACACACCTAGGGCATGACAGATTCGAGTTTTGCCAAAATAAAACCATTTAGAACTTTTCTTAACATGATTTAGCTTAATTAGAACCAATTACACATAAGAACATACTCTTGACTTAATTAAAAAACTCAATAGTTATATTCAATCACAACCCCCTTTATTCTCAACCATGATCCAAGATTAAAACCATGTCACCAAGCTTTAATAGAATAATCACCACAACAACCACTCAATCAATTCAAATCAAGTCATAGAGCCAATGTCATCATACACACAACATAGAACAATCCACATCAAAGGCAAACTAATCTTAATAACACAAAGACCAAACAATCCAAATCCATCATCCAGCTAATCTTTCATGACCAACCCACTTAAGAAAATTCATATTAAGCATGAGCACAACTCTTGGGTCATCCAACACCATGGGAACAAAAGAGTACTTAACTTAATGATCAACATGCTCTTTAAATAAACTTACAAGCTTCTTGCACAAAACACCACAAACATAGCACACATATGTCAACTAAGCCTTAATAACCATGTATAAGAAAATCTCCCCTTACCTTCTTCCTTTAGCTTATGTAAGACAAGCCCTAGCTTCAAGCCCTTTTTTCTTCTTCCTCTTGGTTATCTCCTTCCAAATCAAACACAACACATCCAAATACCAAATAAGTTTTCCTCATCCATGGATAATCTTTAGCACATGAAAGAAAACTTAAGATTAATTAAACTCAACCCTAAGCTCATAAGCCATGAGGAAGAGAATAAAAACCTAATCTATGGAGTTCTTATGAAGTACCTTGGTAGCTTGAAGATCCCAAAATCAAGAGCAAAGCTTGAGAAAATTTGATTATTTTGAGTGAAACTTAGAGAGAAAAGTAAGAAAAATGGCTATGGTGTAAGAGCAAAATGAGAAGTATGAAGCAATAGTCCTTCCTCTCCCTCTCCTTACTCACCTCTCTCTCCCTTTGTCCTCTTGAGCAAGATTTTTTTTCTTAAGTTAATCATGACTATTAGTGAGTCATTTTTGTAAAATAAATTCATAGGTTTTTCTAATTGGTTAAAAATTGTGAGTCATGGAATTAAAAATGTTCCACACCCTTCTAGACACAGCCAGAGGCGTGCAGCTGTCCAAGAAGCAAGGTAAGTATTTTTTTTTCACTTTTAACCATGGTTAAAGGTAAATAATAGTAAGAAAAATGTGGTAACTTTTGTATTTCATGGTAAAAATTGTCCAAAAATAACCTATTGAGGTAAAAAGCTCTCATGACCCTTATGATAAGCCAAGACCACGAAATTAAGGTGTCAAAAAGGTCTTGGTTCATAAAAATTATGTTTAGAAACATTACGGTAATTTTTCGGTTTCACCGTAACCCGTAAATTAGGGTGAAACTGAACTTTCTCTGAAAAATCCTAGAAAATTTCTAAAAGTCATAAATATTATAAAAACACTATCGGTTACTCTTTTGTTTGATTTTGGATCGTTTCCTAAGCTTCTGGCATTCATCTGTTCTCCCGTTTATCCTATTCTCAGTCTACAATGACCAAAACCGCAATTCTTGGTCTGCTATTCTAAAAATTCCCAAAATAAATTCTAAAATTCTAAAATAATATAAAACATCATTTGACTTCTCCAAAAATATTTCTTAACTTGTTCTGGTCTCCAAACCAACTCACAGTTCAACCTACTCAAACTACAGGGACCTAAACGGTAACATTTTTATCCGTTTCTCAAAAAATTCCCAAATAAATTTCTAAAATCCTCAAATATTATAAAATCACTATTGGTATCCTCAAATAATTTTTCTAACTCCAATTAGGTTTTCTATATCATTATATTCTTATTCTGACAGTCAAAATGTCTACAGACTTTTCTGTTTGACTTTCCACGTCAGCACTAAACCATAACTTATCATACAAAATTTCTAAGATTAATAATAATCCTCTCAAATTAACATTCTATCTCTAAGAGTAAAAATTTAGGACGTTACACAAGTCACCAAGCAGCAGCTAGCTTTAAGAAACAGGAGGTTGCTCATACATAATCAAAGACTTTGTTTAATCTAAGAAAATTAATTGTTTTTCAAATTAGTATAATATATATATAAACTGATTAATTGAAAATAATAGATAATATATAATATGTAACACACAGAGATAAAGAAATACATGAAAGTATACAGGGATAAATTATATAATAATGAAAAGAAAGTTTATAGGGAGAAATTAAAGTTAATACATGATAATGAATATTTTATGTTAAACCATATTAATATATGAATTACAAAGTAAAAATTACACTTTATTAAAATTTTAATATTATTTTTGAGAACACGATTTCAATATTTTTAAATTCACTGCGGTTTGGTGGTTTTGGGGAGGTGCATAGTGTAACATCTGCTTTTCTGAGTTATCATTTAAAATCCGTTTAATATGAAATTTTGAGATCTAAGTACTAGGTAATTTAATTTAGTCTTATAATTAGGGTTTTAATACACTTATCAAGTTATTTCATTAAAACAGTCACTTTTTCCTAACTGTTTGAAAACCGTATTTACCATAATATACAGATATGATTTTTATTAAATGAAGCATATCAAAACGAACCAGAAAATAAAACTGACTTCACAAAAGTTGATTCTTTTAATATTTATAATTTTCTGGAGTTTTCTTAGAATTTTTGGAAAACTTTTAGAAATTACCGTTTTGCCCCTATTACTTACTGTAAGAGCTAATACCTGATTAAGAGACCAAATTGAGGTCAGAAAAAGATTTTGAAAGGCTGAATCATGTTTTTATATTTTTTTGGGAGACTGTACAGGTATGAGACTGTACAGTTGAGGATAGCTTAATAGAATTGATTGGTACTACCTATACCAACAAGATGCATCTTCTTTTCGGTAGCCTATCACTTAAGAACTCCACAGTTAAGCGTACTTGACTTGGAGCGATTTCGGGATGGATGAACTCCTGGGAAGTTTCCTGGGAAGCATGTGAGTGAGGACAAAGCATGCTGAAAAGACCCGTGTTGGTGTGTGGGGACAGTCGTCAATCCGAACGGCAGCCGGATGTTACAAATGGTATCAGAGCCGGTCCTCTCCCAGTACGGTATGGTTCGGGGACGAACCAAGCGGAAGCTGGTGGGCATGTGACATCCTGAAGTTGACGAGGGCGGGGAGTGATCGTTGGTGCAGGGAGGCACGGACAAGGAGCGGCTCCTGGCAAGGCTTCTAGGCGAAGGGATACATGAATGAACCGAAATCATACCCGAATGAGAGGAATTCCAAGATTGTGCAGGTATGAGACTGTACAGTTGAGGATAGCTGAATAGAATTGATTGGTACTACCTATACCAACAAGATGCATCTTCTTTTCGGTAGCCTATCACTTAAGAACTCCATCATAGTTAAGCGTGCTTGACTTGGACCGATTTCGGGATGGGTGACCTCCTGGGAAGCATGTGAGTGAGGACAAAGCATGCTGAAAAGACCTGTGTTGGTGTGTGGGGACAGTCGTCAATCCGAATGGCAGCCGAGATGTTACACTTAAAATCAAATTCCAAGAGGGATCATTAGTGTTTAAATTCAAGTTGTGATTTTCGGAGATTTTTTTTGGAATTTTCTGAAAAATGTCCGTTTTGCACTTACGGCGCATCCGTTTTCTGTTGTCAGTACAAAACCGTGAAGTATACCCTTTTCGTAAAAATCCAAAAACTCTTCCATAAAGTTCTTACATGGTATTTTCATGATTCCCTATTAATTCTCACCATTTTAATTAATTTTGAATATTAGATTTATAAAAAGTCCATTTTACCCTTGATTTTCATCCGTTTTCACTTGAAAACCTTAGGGGCAAAGATGTAACATCACTCCCTCCCTCTTTCAGCCCTCAAAACCGCCTCACTACTATGCCAAGAAGGGTACTAGGTGCATTTGGTTGCATGAGTCATGGTTTTGGACCAATTGGAAAAAGATTGATTAAACCTAATTTATAATTAACCATTTTTGGAGTCATGGCTTACATCACATACTCATCTTCCTTCCTCTTTCCTTCCTCCTCATGGCCGCCCTTCCTTCTTAATTTTAAGCCCTTGGATGATGTTTTTCACTTGGATTCAATCCTTGTGAAGTGTTTTGGACCAATGAGAAATTAGTTTGATTTTCCTAAAATTCTAAAATGCCTTATTTAAAATCATCATGCATGACCTCACACAAATTTCATAATTCCTTCCCTCTCCCTAAGCTTGGCCGCCCCTCTCCCTATACATAGGACCCCTTGGCTTCACAATTTTTCACACCAAAGAAGCCAAGGAAGCTCTTGAAGACAAACACTCTCTCTTTTACTTCTTAGTTCTTAAATTTCTTTTGGTGTTCTTGCTTGTTCTTCTTCAAGTTTTTGGCCAAGGTAAGGGGTTAATCTTTCAATATTAATTTAAGAAGTATGAGTTTTGATTCTTGCTTATGCTTGTCTTGTATGTTTTATGTGTTTTTGCTTTTATGCCTTAATAATTGTTTTATAAGCTTTAAAATAATTATTTTGTACTAATTATTAATAGTAGTGTTATAATGCCCAAATTTTCTCTTAAATTTCTGAAGCAAGGAGATTATGTTAAAATTAATTTTGAGCTTTGTAAACATACCGTTATAATGGCGAATTTTAGTCTTACCGTAAAAATGATTTTACCGTAGAGAAAATGAAATTATTCTTTTGTGAAAACCCTGATATTATCTATCATTGATATACAAGGTCATGGTTAAGATAAATGGTTTATCAGTATGAATCTGTCTAGAAAGGAAAGAGACCTTTGAAGGGGCTTTTATTGAGTCCGTCTCTATCTAGCCTGGGATCTGTGTTGATACGCTATTTGGGGAATTCTTAACTTAGGGACTCGGTATATACGTAACTAAGATAATTGGGGAATACAATGGTAATGGATTCTTGGTGAATTCTACTGTTACATATTTTTGGTTCAGTATTCTCTATGTTCTTAACAGTGAAAATTTGTGAAAGAAGCTTCAATGGGGGCTTTTCTGAAAATAAACTAGTGTTCAAGTATTTTTGGAATAATTCAGTTTTAAACTCCTTTAGTAAACTAAAACACTTTTTGGTTCTATTATTATACTGATACATTTGTGGAATTTGAACGAAAAATAAAGTTTGAGTTATCTGGGATAAATGGTTCTATGTCTTATTTGAGTGGTGAAACTATGTGTTTTTCCTGAGATGTGTGATTTGGTATTCTTATCTGTCAAATGTGATTTTGTATTTTCTGGTGATTCTATGTGATTTGAGATAAGTGAGTCTGAGTGGGTTGGAAGTGAAAGAGATATGCCTAGTGAGAGGCGATGTTCCCATATGCTTAGTACTAATGCGATGTTCCTATACGATGTTCCCATATGCTTTGTTGAAAGCGATGTTCACATTCGATGTTCTCACATGATGTTTCTACTTGATGTTCCTACTCGATGTTCCCAAATGCTTTGTTTAAAGCAATGTTTCCACTGGATGTTCCCAATGTACTGTATTTTAAGCAAAGTGCTTATTGTTTGTTATGTTGGTATACTGATTAATTAGGTATATTTCCTGTGAATCTGAGTGATGTATGTTGTTGTGTGCCTGTACTTTTCCTATTAATTTGTTTAGAGTTTCACCCTTACCTACTTTGTTGTGTTAATGCATGACGGAGTAAATATTTTACCCAAGAAGTGGGCTAGCTCTTAGGAGAAGACCTGAAGAATGTTGTTGTATAGATGAATGTGGATTCCGAGAAGAATAGATGATTACTGTATTATCTTGGGTAGAGGTTTAGAGACTAGATTGACTCAGATGTTCACTGTCTTATTTTCAAATTTTCCCTGTAAAAACTCTTATTACTTTATATATATGAGATGAGATCGTTTTCGCATAAGTTTTGTTTTATGTTTCCGCATTTAAAACCCTTTTGAAAATGACTAATACATATTATCCATCCTTCTCATCTTTGTTTGAAAGAAGAAAAAATTTTACACACATTTTCGGAGAAGAAATGTTGAGCTTTTACTAAATATTTTCTAAGTTATTTTGAAATTCGTTGGTAATTATGGTGTAATATCCTTTTTGGAGAAAGGATGGTACACATAGGATTGGAGTGATAAAGAAGTCATGGGTTCTAACATCTCCTAGTAACATTGCCTATAAAAAAGTATTTTTAAATTCATTGTTATAATAATTTTAATATAAACATATTTATTTCTTAATTTGCTATTATTTTCCCACCAAACTATTTTGTTGAAGATTTTTCATGATATGAGAAAATTTGAATTTTTTGGGCACTATTATCTGTAAAATAAAAAACATGAATGTTTCAATTAATAGTTTACATGCGGTGAGTGGGTTTGATAGTAATAAAACTGAAATATTTATGTTTCATGAGAAAATAGATTATGAAATAATGTTCTACTATTTGAATATGCACCACAATTTGGGATGTACTTGATAGGTATAATTGATACAAGTACGTAGAGATAATTTATGATATAGATTTATAGATAATTGTTGTTGATAGGTTGTCCCGTCAAAATAGAGACGAGTTCAAGTGGTACTGTAATTTCAGGTTTTTTGTCATGTCTATATCACAATAACTATTTAAACTATTTTACCGTTTCAACCATAATTTGTACAATTTTTTTGGTTGTAAGTTGTGAATTAATCAAATAATTAACCAACTATTTTCAATAGATAACGATAATTTATTATATAATTTAAGAAATAAAATTAAAAAAACTCAAATCTTTTATAATTGATCAACTATATTTCCTCATAAATTTTTATAAAATGCGCCTTATGTCCCGTGCGTTGCACGGGTCACTGCGCTAGTTTTATAAAATTTGAAGGACTTTGCGTAGGAAGTGATGATATTAAGATTTGAACAAGGAAAATAATTGAGATTCTTTTCATTTTAAATAAAATCTGATATTTTGATTGATGCATTTAGTTTTTAGTGAAAAATCTTTAAAATATAACTTCATTGATTTGATTTGTAAAGATTTTAAGTAAAAAATATGAATTTGAAATTTTAAGTATAATTAATGCGTTGAAGAAATTTAATTTAATTAATAATTTAAAAATGAGATATTAAACTTGCTTAAAATGTATTAGAAAGGTTAAAATCACTATATATGCTAACTATAATAGAAGCACTAGAAATACAAATTAACCTTATTTTTATTGATATTAACACATTGACCCGTGCAATGCACGAGAAAAAATTATGGAGTGTGTAATTTTGTATTTTTTTATAAATTAAAATTTAAAAATAGTAATGTAACCCAAATTTATTGATAACTTAAGACAAATACAATATGGTAAAATGTAAAGTGTAACGCCCCTTTTTCACACAAGGAACGTCACATGAAAAACTAAACTTAATGCGAAAAATCGTCTCTCATAAATCATGGTTACCAAAATTGGTGGCTAAATTTTTTTCTTAAAAGTCTTATACGAAAAGATTTGCTCACAACTCATTTAGCCATCCAGAAACTCAGAAAAAAAGAAACATCACATATATATACATATATATATATATCCTCAAGTCAATATACACAAGTCTTGCGCCCGCAAGTATAGTTTGGAACCACAACATAGTGGCCAAAATACATCATCCTGACACAAAGAAAATAAAGCGATAAAGCTAAACCTAGGAAAAACGATAAATCAAAAAGTGTGTCCAATACACGACACTGAACATGTATATCTCAAACCTAGGTTGGTCGCTAACAAACACTCTACAACCTAGCACTAGACACCCCCACCTCTACAGGCCTAAAACGATGACGTCTCCTCAGGGTCCTCCTCAACCTCAGACACCTCGAATAGTACACGATCTGGCTTGTCTCTAACCTTCCTCGTCCCTCTATCTATGTGTCCCGAAGGTCCGGCAGAAGTGTCAAAAGAACAGTGCACCAAACATCCAGAAGGTGCGACGTATAGAACAGGAAGTGTCGGCCTCACGGTTTCGGATGATGGAACTGGTGTCACTGGTGGAGCCATCCTTGGTAAGCGTGCCCTCTCCAAGGAACTCTTCCTTGGAGTGCGACGAATTAGACGACAACGGTTAGATACCGATTCGGCTATCCGCTGAGGTGTAGGTCTCTGATTTTCCCTCGCCTCTCTCCTAGGCTGCACCGTGGGTGGAACTCTGGTCTCCCGGTTCTCCAAGGTGACACTGCGTGCAAAGGGTGCATCTCCCAGCCAGTAGCGCATCCTTTCGACGGGTATGTAGATGTCCAAAACCATGTCCCTCTCCAAAACCTCTTCAGGGCCCAACACCCCTCCTCTAGTCCTAACCACGTGTCCAGACACAGTGGCCCATTGGGAGATGGGATCGTAAGTCCATCCCCCACCATCGGCCTCACGAGGCCGGAAGCGCTCCCTCACTCGGGCTATCAGAGGTCTCGAAGTGGACATCTAAGCGTAACGTACATAGAATAACAGAAAAACACGCAAGGGTGATTTCTTTGCACAAGTTGAAATCCACTGAAAGAATGTATATGAAAATAAAATACTACATAATACACTCCAATAATATATATATAGAAATACTCTTTCGCAAGTCTTTTAGCTAAGCTATTCAATCATCAACAAGAGACACCTCATCAAGGTAAACACACAGTCAAGCACACGCATAGCATTCTAGCATAATGCATGTCACTTCAATGTCTCTTTAATACACCGGTGCTGCTCCATGGAGACTTCTCTTCCTCAACTAAGTAGAGCAAAATGGTTGTAGCATAAACCTAACATAATAAACCAATTGGTCCCCTTTTTCATGGACATGGTAACCATCGGTCCCCTTTTTCATGAACAGGTTTTACAATTATTCAGTAGAGCTACTATCACCATAACATAATGAACCAATCGGTCCCTTTTTTCATGGACATGGTAACCATCGGTCCCCTTTTTCATGGACAAGTTTTACAATTATTCAGTAGGCTACTATGAGACTTAACATAATAAACCAATCGGTCCCCTTTTTCATGGACATGGTAACCATCGGTCCCCTTTTTCATGAACAGGTTTTACAATTATTCACAATCCATCGCATAGGATTGTATGCTCTCATCATAGCATAAAACTAACCTGGCAAAAGCCAATGTCTCAAATGCATATGACATTATATTTGCACTCACAAACAATTTGGTCCCTCGTCTTAGGGTTTTCCGTCGCCACGTGTTAGCTTTCACCCAACACCGTGTAATATTTCTGTCATTAAGACTTTTATCTTCGCCACGTATTGGTTCTCTCCCAATACCGTGTAATATTATTGTCCTTAAAACTTTTATCTTCGCCACGTATTGGTTCTCTTCCAATACCGTGTAATCTTGTTATTTAACACCATAAGTTTTTAGAAGAATTTCCTCTTTGAATTCTTAAGTTTTTTTCTTTAACTTTAAACTCTTAAACCTTCACTTGTTTATAAAAGAATTTTCTCTTATTTATAACCTACTTTATTAATTTTCTTCCCACTTATTCATCATAAAAAGATTTAATTAAAACTTAATTAAATTCTTTGATAATTTTACTTAAATTCCATTACTTTTAAGTATTTGCAATTCTGACCCCTTAAGAAGTTCAGTTTCGCAGTTCAGCCCTCAATTTTCTGAAAAATTATGTTTCTGGCCCAAAATGCCCAGACTTTACGTTTTCTACCCCAAGACTTTCATAAATTATAATTCTGGCCCAAAGGTACACAGACTTCGCGTTTCTGCCCCCAACTTTCGTAAATTATACGTTTGGCCCAAAAGTCTCCAGACTTCGCAATTTTACCCCCAAAACATCCAGTTTTCGTTTTTGACCCCTAAAAATCTAAAATTTGATTTTTCTCCTTCTTTAATTGATTTTCTAGCTCACTTAGAATTTTATGGATAACAAGGATTTAGTATGAAATTGATTTAAGACTTATGATTAAAAACTTGATGAAATTTATCTAATTAAGTGTTATCTTTGAATTCTAATTAATTCATTTGGAAAACTTTTTCATTAAAGCTTTTAAACTCTCTTCCCACACTTAATCAAATCTTTTCAATCCAATCCCAATCAAAGTATATGAAATACACATAAATCAATATACATCAATTAGGCAATAACACAACCAAGCCATAAATCAAACATACACTCAAAATACTCATTCATAATATATCAACATACTCATGAACATAGCAGTAAATCATACTTCAACAAGCACACACTTAGACATCCAAAATCACCCCAAAGCATACATATGATTTTTCCAACAACACATAGGCTCATAAAAAATTATCATGCCTCACTCAAAATCATATTTTTACTCATATACATATACATGTAAAAATACATATTACTAAGAGAATGAAACTTCATTCAAACACCCAATATGAAAACTCAAGTCTTTGAGTTTTTCATGATCATACAACATAAACCACACACATACACATCCTTCCCAACTTATTGAGAAAATCCCCTTACCTCTTGAAGCTTAGAAAAATGGGCAAACACCACTAATCACCTTCCCTTTACACAATCACCAAGTGGCCTCCTTGAGTCTTGATGTTCCAACACTTAGAAAAATTCACCTTACACAAAATACACCAAAAATAAACCATAAAAATGCAAGTTTCATGAATACCACCAAACCCTAAGGTATAGAAATTTGAGTAGAGGAATACTTACTCAAATCTTGAAGCAAAATAGATCCAAGATGATTTTCAAGCTTGTAGGTTCCAATGGAGTGAACATAAACCAAGAAAAAGCTCTCTTTTAGTAAAGAGAAGGATACAAGCTTTCATGGAAAAATTAAAAATGATGAGAATGGAAAACTAAGAAGATATTATGGTTTAGAATCATGATCCAAACCTTTTTTGTGAAGCTTGAATAGCCAAAAACTCAACAAAACCTAGCCTTTTGGTGTATGGAAAAGCTTGGGAAAATGGAGAGAAAATGGAGTTTCTTTGAACCAAGGAAGAAGATGAAATGAAAATGAAAGTCTCTCTCTTCCCTCTCCCTATGCAGATTTCGGCTGAGCACAAAGAGGAATGGGGGAGTATGGGCTATAATGCTTTGGTGGTTGGGAGCCATACCTCTCTCACCTAATTTTGAAAAATTCAAATATTAACCCCTATTTGACCATTTGACTTTTGGAAGGATTTTGAGGGTGGGATCAGCCCTTCCATGCGCCCCAAGGCTGACTGGAAAATGGTGGGATTTAATTCCACCAAGTTAGGGTTTAATCGGTAGTTCGAAGTGATAAAAATGCGTAGTTTTCGAACCCCTTTTTAGATAAATATTTTTCTAAAATGAGTAAAATCGTGAGAAATGAATTTTATGATTTGAATATGTCATAGAAAAATTTAGAAACCCAAAACTAAATTTTTGGACTATTTTTCATGTCCCGGTTGCACCCGGTTTACCCGTAAAGCTCCAAACGCAGGTAAAATAAAGTTTTTCTGAAAAATTTCCAGAAAAATTTCTAAAAATCAAAAATATTATAAGAACCACTTTTGGTTCGTTAAAAAATTATTTTCGAGTAAAAATGACCTCCAGAAAAATACTGAACCCTATCCCCGCATCAGGAGAGAATGCGGTTCCCGCAAAAACTCAGTTTTGCGAACTCTATTACTTTAAACCCTTCAAAGTCAAACCTAAGATATTACTATCACTATCCTCACCTCAAGATCCCAAAAATCATTAATTAAATAATTTTAATTAAATTAAATAGGATTAAAAATCAATAACAACTATATATAAAAATCAGGGTGTTACATAAAGGTTTGATGTGTTCAATTCTACTAAGATATATCATATACGTGACAACCCACTAGTGCAAAAATAGCTTTTTAAATCAGTTATGAACTGACCTAGATACAACCGTCATAAAAAGTAGGGTATTTTTTAAATCGATTGTAAGATTGATTTAAAATATATATTTTTTACCTTGTATTTTTTAATGTCATAAAAAGTATTTTTTAACGTCCAAAAATGGACTTTTTAAATCGGTTGTTGCCTAAATTGATTTAAAAAGTCCATTTTTTAAATCGGTTTTGGTATCAATTAAATCGGTTTTGGTAACAACCGATTTAAAAAGTCTATTTTTTTTTAATATTTTGATTTATACATATATATCTCCCTTTAAACGATCCAGAACAGCACACAGTCAATTCAACTAATAATACAGCCAATCCAACTAACAATAAAATAACATTCACTAACTCCATGAAAAGTGACCAATAAATAAACAGTTCTAAACTAATAAATACCTAGTGATACAAGTACCTAGAAAACTAACTAATAAATAATCTAGGACAACAAGTATTGAACTTCCAAACTAATAAATACTAAACTAACCAATAAGTATCATAGCACTAGCTAACGCTAAAAAAAATGAGGTACAAGTCATACTCAAGTTTTTTTAGGTGTCATTAAATCCAAAAAAAGTGATGCCCAACGTTGCTTGTTGTCATCAATAACTTCTTCAGAATATGATGACGGATCACTGGATGTCTACAAGTTTAAACTTCTCAGTGTTAAAATAAGAAGGATAATAACAAATCCATTAATATTGCAAATGGTTAAAAAAGACATTGACCTCCTCCCAATTGTCGCTAATTTTTGTGAAGACAATGGTGAGCATATTCCGCTTAACATAATGGCCGCACTCCCAGCCTCCTATTTGTTGCGGCGACTATAAATGAATAACAAAATGTTGAATATTGAATCTTATACACCTTAAAAATCATGTTAGATATCAAATCAAATATACACATTTAAACTACTCACCGTGGGTTGAATCCATTTATAAATGTTTCTCCGCCTTCTTTGAGGTTGCATCCTCCAATATGAATCCATAGGCCTTTCATAAAAGCAATATTTATGAAAAATAAGTTACATATTCATCTCAAAGTCAAAGTGTGACTAATATAAAAACTTACCGATCGACAATGTCCTTTATGACGTCATCCGATTTTTGACTCAACGAACATAATGAAAACTACGTAGTTGTCTTGAGGACACATGATCATTAATTGAAAATGATCCAATGCATTGGATAACATGAATTGACTTGTCTACCACAGACAAAACAGGATACTATATATGTATACTTACCCATGCAAATACGGTGCTAAGTAAAACTATTTCTTCATTGTAGTAAATTTTGTAAAGAGGTATATTTGAACATCTTCTCCATCACGGACCTTCGAAAGACTAAACAAAATAGGATCCAAGATCCCATATACATCACTGACGTTTTTTGATATACATAGGCGGTGTATATACCTAAAATGTAGAAAAAAATATCATTTAAAATTGATACTAACAAGTAAACTATATTTACAAATATGTATGAGATACTTACATGCACCATATTTGTAGAGCAGTAATTGAAAGCCATAGTTCACTCCAAGCATGTCTGTTATATCCTTTGTGTTGATGTGAAAAAATGCTAACTCGTCGTCATGCTCAAATTTTAGAGTAGTCGATTCTCCCCTAAATCCCACTAGCTTTGTACCCAATAGTTCAACAGGCTTTAGTTGAGATTGCCATTGAGGGCACTCTTCAATGGATGGAGTTGCGCAACTACCCTTGGTGCTCACATACACGGTAGCTTTAGAAGATCTAACATCGACATCTAGTTTTTGTTGTGAGTAACCCATCTCTGCCATTATACCTACCAACTCCGAACGCATCTCCGCACGTATTTGTGGAATCATCTCCGCACGCAAATCCTCTCCCAATTTCTCTTGCATGTCATCAAGCAATCCCTCATTCAAGCTCGGGGTGGGGCCATGTAGTGAATGTGGTCCATAGTACATCTACAAGCCCACACCTCGTCCAGCAGTGTGAACACGACGGGGGTGCTCTTGTGTTCCAATGGCAGTAGTCAATATATCTTGATGTCCAAGTGGAACAAAAGCTCTCTGCGTGCTCTGTTCAACCAAGGAGTCCTACAACATATAATTCACAAAAACCACGTGTAAGAGATTGTAAGCACGTTATAAATAAATAAAATTACAATTACAAATGAATATGTACTTACAATTTTCTCAGCAACTGATGCTGTTGGTTCAGATGTATACTCTCCAGATTTTTTCCTTCAGGCTAACTTCCACAGTTCATGGCGTGGTGGAGATGGAGGATTTTCAATGGATCCTTCTACATTGACATTTAGCTTTATATCCTTCTTAAGTCCTTCATAACCCATACGAGACAATGTATGGGGGTAAAGGTTCTTTGTTTGACATTCCCTTGCCTTTTGTCTTTTCACCTGGTATAAACAACACCACAAAATTCAGTACACAATTAAATTTGGGAGACCAAGTAAAGAACTAAACTGTCAACTAATTACCTGAAATTCGGGTGCATTTCTTGACTCAAAAAACCACACCCATTCATCTTGTGAAATGAAGGGATATTTTTCATAAGCAGGACCACAATCCCCAAATACGTATCGTGTAACACCATTTCTCTAAAAAGGATATTACACCATAGTAACCAAGAATTTCGAAATAACTTTAGAAAATATTTGGTGAAAACTCAACATTCCTTCTCCGAAAATGCGTGTAAAATTTTTTCTTCTTTAAATAAAGAGAAGGATGGAGAATATGTCTTAATTCTTTTCAAAAAGGTTTTAAGTGCGGAAGCATAAAATAATACTTTTGAGAATGTATTCTTATTTCATATAATCATCAGAGTTTTTACAAGAAAAAAGAGTGAACATTTGAGCTAGTCTGGTCTCTAGACCTCTACCCAAAACAATACAGTAACCATCTATTCTTTTTGGAATCAATATTCCTCTATACAGCAACATCCTTCAGATCCTCTTCTAAGAGCTAACCCATTCCTTGGGTAAAACATCTACTCAACCATGTACCAACAACATAGAAAGTAGGCAAGGGTGAAAATCCTTATCATAGAATTATATCACTAGAGAACATATAAGCAACATACAGCAGACATAATGCATAGTAAATTCACAGCAAACGTAATGCACACAGCAATATAAAGCACAAATACAAAGAAATCACACTCATAAAATCAGTATATCCACATAACAAATAATAAGAACTTCACCAAAACAGGTCAAGGAAATTTTATGAAAATGATCAGATAAGAACACTGCTTTAAACAAGCATATGAGAACATCGTGTAGGAACTTTGCTTTAGACAAAGCATTTGAGAACATCGTGTAGGAACATCACTTTAAACAAAGCATATGAGAACATCGTTTTTGACAAAGCATATGAGAACATCGCATTAGTACTAAGCATATAAGAACATCGCTTTTACCAAGCGTATCTCTTTCATTTCCACACCACTCAAAACATAGCATCACATATCTTAAGTTAAAACATAGAATCTCACCACTCAAATTAAACATAGACTAAGTGAACGAAATCAACTGTTTATTTACGGAAATACTTAAGCACCAATTATCTTCCAGGAAAGAGGCCCGTTGAAAGCATACCTCACTAATTTCTACTGCCATTGGAAATTAAACTGAGTTAATTATATATATATATATATATATATATATATATATATATATAGATTGGATGCCCACTCGATATTTTCCACTGATAATATAATAGTAGAATTTACCGAGAATCCATTACCATTATATTAAATTCCAATAGATGCTATAACAGTAGGATTCACCGAGAATCCATTACTGTCATACTTTTTTATCAAATCCAATCTATTTATATATACGTTTATTAAGAAATCACTTCTTTCCCAATTTATCTTAGTCACATATATATCGGGTCCCTAGGTTAAGAATTCCCCAAACAGCGTATCAGAATAGTTCCCAGGAAAGAAAGATGGACTAAGGCCCCTTCAAAGATCTTTGTCTTTCCTAGATAGACCCATACTGATAAACCATTTATCTTAACCATCACTTTGTATATCAATGATAGACAATATAAGGGTTTTCACAAAAGAATAAATTGCATTTTCTTTATGATAAGATCATATTTACGGTCAATCTAAATTTCGCCATTATAACGGTATGTTTACAAAAGTTCAAAATTAATTTTTCCATGACCACCTTAATCCCACGAAAATCCCAAGGTAATTTGGGCATTATAACACTACAATTAATAAAACCACATAACAATTTAATTTAAAACCATGAAACAATTATAAAGCTTAAATAAATAGTGATAAGGCATATACCAATATTGCCATTATAACCTAACTATAAAAGCACATATTAAATAAAGCTATAAATGATTATAAGGCATATATCAATCTTGCCATTATAACCTTACAATAATTAAATAAAAGCCATAAAACAATTATAATAAAGCATTTAAAATAAATAAGAAAGCTATAACACTTAAAACCATCAAAGTAAATAATCTCTTCAAGGTTCTCAAGAATTTTCCCCTTACCTTCAAACTTGAAGAAAAAGGGATATTTTGAAGATCAAAACTTCAAAACTCAAGAACTTTGACAAAAAAAACTAAGAAAACTTTGAAAAACTAGAAAGAGGGAGGAAGAGAGAACTCTTGAAATGCATCAAGAATTGAGATGAGAATTTAGTGAAGCCCCTCCCCTCTATTTATAGGAAAGGAGGCAGCCAAGGGAGTGGTTTTGGAGCCCATGGTTTTTATGAAACCCATGGTATAGGAAAAAAGATTTAAAATAACTAAAAACTAATTAATTAAAACCTAATTGGTTAATCCTAATGACTCATGGCATGACTCATAATTCAGAAGCTTCAAGATCTTCCCACTTGCATGAGAATGGCGGCCAAAACTGGCTAAGAGGAGAGGGAGATAAAATTACACAATTAACCCTAGGATTTGTATGAAAAAAGATGAAAATCAAGGGTAAAAATGTCATTTCACTAATCAAAATTTCCCAAAATTAATTTAAAGGGTGAGAACCAATAAGAAATCTTGGAAATGCCATGTAATAGCCCTAATAGCTTCATGGAAGAGTTTTTGGATTTTTACGGTAAGGGTATGTTTCGCGGTTTGTATAAACAAAAGAAAACGGACGCGCCGTAAATGCAAAACGGACATTTTGCAGAAAATTTCAGAAAAATTTCCAGAAAATCACAAATTGAATATAAACACTAATGATCCCTCTTAAAAAATGATTTTGAGCATTCACTGATCACTAAAATCTATTTCCGTTCAGAAATCCTCGTTTATCGTGTCCATAGGGACTGAAAAAGTAACTTTCGATCTGATTTTTGAAAAGTTCGAAATAAATACCAAAAATCCTAAAAAAATGTAAAAATATGATTTAGCTTTTGAAAAATCTCTTTCTGACCTCAACTTTGTCTACAAATCAGTTATTAGTTTTTTGTTGTCAACTATAGGGACCAAAACGGTAACTTTAAAATTTATTATTTCTAAAATTTTCAGAAAAATTTCAGAAAATTACAAATATTAAAAGAACCAACTTTTGTGAAGGAATTTTTGTTTTCTGGGTTGTTTTGATATACTTTAGCTATTTAAAATCTATTCCGTCAATTATGGTAAATACTGTTGTTTGAAAAAGTTTAAACGTCAAAGGAAAAACGTCTATTTTAATGAAATAATTTGATAAGCATATTAAAATCCTAATTATAAGATAAAAGTAAATCACTTAGCACTTAGATCACAAAATTTCATATAAAATGAAATTTTAAATGGTAACTCAGAAAAACAGATGTTACATATCGCCTGGTGAGGTCTAACTTAAATGCCTTCCACCGCTCACCTGCATATGAAATCCATACATGCTTCAACTTACTGTCATTCAGAACAGTAAAAGTTTCCGACAATACAAAACAAAATTGTTGTGTTAGTTAAATACAATTAAATACAAAATAGATACAAACATATAGGGTAAAAGTTAAATACCAAGATATCATCCCAAATTTGATCATTCGTTGATGTGGGGACGTGGTACCTTTCATCAATCAAAATATTAGCTTTGGTTCGAGCAAGCATCCCCACGTAACTCTTGAACTTCGTGGCGTTATTACCTATGGGGTTACAAGTACGCATATCAAACTCAAGTTCAAACTTCTGTCCAGATTGACGTTTAAGAGCCACATCCTTCAACTTCGTGGCTTGTCTACCCCTTTTTGTTGAAGCGCTATCTATGGGCTTGGTCGATGAATCATCCATGTGCTTGTTTATACAAAAAAAAAAACAGTCAGACATGTATTAACTTATAAATGTAATTTATAAATTATAAGTACATGATATTATTAACTATAAATAATAGAAAAATAACAGAAATGTATTAACTTATAAAGTCTCTCATATCCCTTCATGATGATCATCACGAGTGTCATGTACAACATCCACTTCATTTTCCTCAATGAAAGTAGACCTTGTTGAGAAAGAAGGAGTCTCACAAATATCTAGAGTTGAATCTTGATCATCATGCATGATTCCTCTTTGGAGGACCGCTGACCATCTTTTGTTAGAAGGATCATTGACATAAAATACTTGTTTTGCGTGGAATGCCATTATGAAAGGCTCATCCATAGAACCTACCATGTTAAGGTCCACCAATGTAAATCCAAGGTCATCGGTTTTTACACCACCGCTACTATCAACCCACTTACATTTAAAAATAGGTACTCCAAATTTAAAGTAATCGAGCTCCCAGATCTCTTCAATGACCCCAAAGTAAAGTATGGATGCCATAACAGGGTTTTTATCTTTTGAACTAGAGAAGTGCATGGAAGAAGCCATGACCATAACCCCACTGTTTTGCATGGTAATTTTGTCATCTTGTAACTTTGTACAGAAGGAAAATTTATTGATATCGTAACCGCTCCAACATATGACATCAAAAGAGGGCTCATATGCTAGCCATTTCAACGTCTCAGAAGCATTATCATCATTCACAATTTGTTGTTTAAACCAATTGAAGAAAGTCTTGTTGTGCTCATTCAACAACCATTTTTCATTCATTCGAGAGTTTTTTTTCTTGACAATACGTTTGTGTTCAGATAAGTAAGGTTCAACTTCATCAGTGTTATTCAATATGTACAAATGTGCTTGAAGCACTTCCTCCCGACCCATAACACTACGTTCTGAAATAATATAAACACACCCTCATTATATTCGATTCGAAAGAGGGATCATTTGTTGTCAACAAATCATGTCCCTCACTAGAATCATGCTTATCTATAGCTAATTCCATTTTCAACTATTAACCAGTAAACCACATTTAAAAACCAGTATCAAATAGCAGTATTAAAAGGAATTAGCTCAAGTACCTGGTGTGAGGAAATCCCCTTTAGCAGGCTTTAACTCTCACGAGTTAGAAAAATGAAAAAGAAAGAAAGAAAGCATAAATATTATTGTTAAAATCCATGCTATTCACCAATCTGTGTGTGTTTAAAAAAAAGGTCCAATCAACTAAGTACAAATTCCTACAAAAAGAAATAACTAAGCACTAACACTAAAAAAGAGCAAATTGCATTGAGTCCCTAAAGAGACAAGGATCATAACTCTATCAGGATTTTCTATTACAAATCTGAATCTTGAATTGATCATAACTTAGGCAATTCTAATCCATATTAAGAAATTTTAAAGCCTATATTGAAGCCCTTATTGTCAATTTCCATAATCAACAAGAATTAGGTCAATTGGACTACAACACCAAAAGTTATACACTGCCAAGTTACTAATTTTTCAGGACAACAACATTCAATTTCTTATTAACCTGAAACTTCTATCCTTTATGACCTTTCGTACATTTTCCTAACCAAAATGTGTCCAACATCAAAGTTGTATAACTTTGTGTCTAGTTTCATAATTAACAAAGATCATGTCAATTGGACAACCAGGGAGAGAGTTACAACCATTTGAACTTTCCCTGCCCTAATCCCTAATTATCAGTACAACATCATGATTTTTCAGCGTAATCTGAAAATTGCACAGCTAATTACTAGAGCTATACTACTCCAAATGCATTGAAACCAAAGCCTAATTTCAAGCATTTTGGGTCTAGATTAACATGGCACTAACAAAATTGCATTTGGACCATCACACAAACAGATACATGTTTTACATCAGTCACTGCCAGAGTTCAAAATCAGCAAAACAACAACCAATCATACAACATACATTCAAGCATACAAAAATGGCTTCTTCCTATGGTGACATGCAAGCTCTAAACCAACATGCAAACCCTCTAATCCTCATACATTTAAACTCTAGATCAAAACCTAGGGCTAGATGTTGATCCACCACCACCAATGAAGAGCAAGTAAAAAATCGAAAATAGCAGAGCAAAGCTAATCTGTGAGTTGTGAGTCTGTCAGAACGGAGCAAGGCTTCACAAACGGCGGACCAAGGGTTCACGAACGGCGGAGCAGAAACGAAGAGCAAGAGGAAGGCGAAGCTGAAACGAACGAAGAGAGTGAGAGTGAACGACAGAGCACAATACGGGTAGCGAACGACGAAGCACGGCTTCACGAACGACGACTTCACAATCGGTTTTGAGAGTGAGAGTGACAAAGTGAGAGGGAGGGAGACGATGTGGGTTTCAAAATTCTTATTTTCACTTTTTAAATCGGTTATTGGTATAGCCGATTTAAAAAACATACTTTTTAAATCAGTTATGCTAATAACCGATTTAAAAAGTCATTTTTTAGATCAGACAAAATTTAACCATTTTAAAAAAGGCATTGTGAATTTAAAAAACACTTTTTACATTGGCTTTTAACACAACCGATTTAAAAAGTCCATCGTTATTTACAAAATTGTCAACGCGTCTACTTTTTATAACGGATCCGCAAATAACCGATATAAAAACTAAATTATATTTCCTATTTTGCACTAGTGACCCTTCAAAATGAACTCTAGTTTAATTGACCAAAAACTGATATTATATCTGAAATTTTATGTATATTATTCAGAGTTGCATAAATAAACTCTTGAATAATAATTTTAATTATTAGCCTTCCTTTATACAGATATGTCTTTTATTATTGTTGTTTTAGGTATATAGTATCCAAATAAGATGTTAAAATGTCATGGTTTAAATAACATTTTAGTCCATATTATATATATGTTTTCCTATTTGGTCCGTATATAATTTATTTTACTATTCATGTCCTCATAAAAAAAATCTCTTTTAGTCCTCGTTTTTAACTTGACCAGAATTACTGGGACTAAAAGAATAAAGTCTTCATTCTATAGGAACTAAAATAATTTTTTATTTTTACTTTTGATCCTTGAAATTTGACATAGCAATATATATAGTCCCTATAGAGTTAGGATTTTATTCTTTTAGTCTCTCTAAATTTGGTGTTGACAGACTAAAGTTAATGATGAGGATTAAAAAAGAGAACAAAAGGATTATGCAACAATTATATTGGCTTGTAGATGTGTCAATGAATATATAGGAAATCAAAGCAGATGTATTTGCCTTAAATTAGACATGGAATAATTAAAAGACCATTATTTGAACTAATATAATGTAAATGAATTAATTCAAAAAGACTAATAAAACTGGAAAAAACTTTATCAAAAAAATAAAATGGGAAAAACCTTCCAGATTTACGCATTGGTCTTTGGCTTCATTGTCACTTGGACCGAGGTGAAAGCAAAAGTTTGGTTTATTGTACAAATTTACAGGACCACCTACAACTGGAAAAGGAACAAACCAAAGAATACAAATAAACTTAATTAAATTCAACCAAAAACAAATGCAAGATAACAATAATAAATGAAGAACAACCACAAAATAAACCAAGATTACTAAATTAGATAAAATGAAATAGTTGCTTCCCAGCATGATGATGACAAGCATCTGGTAGAGGCTGAGGTAGCTCATACACACAATCTTGCTAATCAGCTTTTTTGGAGGGCCACTTAGAGTCCATTGAATCACTAAGGCTTTCAAATAAATAAAATTAAAACATCCAAAAGCACCATGTTTCACTTCAAAGTTCAAGCCATCATAAAAGTAAACCAAAAGACATTTATTCAGCTCAATTTTGACCAAAGGGTCTCTGTTTCAAAGTGGAGCAATGATTTATCATGATACTAAAAGAGAACATAGAGATGGGAAGAGGATAGAGGATTTAAGTCCCTCATTGAGAAACTATGGCTATAATTCCATCCGTTCTAGTAAAGTAGTTTGGTTCTTTTCATTCAATTCAAAACACGTCAATCAATCCCAATAAAGCAAATCTTCTACAACACCAAGTCTCCTCCTCCTCCAGCAATAATAACGCCAAAAATTAGTTACACAATTGATTCAACTATATTTTGGAAGAATCATAACATAAGAGATGTAGGTAATAAGATATAAAGGGAAAACTAACTGCTACATATCATTAAATTTCTGAATGTGTTATCTCAGTAACCTTTCATCCGGCAAACACGACTCCTTTGAACTAGGGCAAGAGATGTACGTCAATATGGCACTTCACTCCTTCAATGTTTTGTGTTGGTAAGAACCCCAATTGTAGAGATGTTTTCAAGAGCAATTTCCAAAATGAATACCTGCATATATTCTTAATTTTTCAAGTTTTAAGTATAGCCCAACTTACTAAATAATATCTTTCATCTTTTATATGGTCACTTAAATATTTATCACAGATTAGCTCGAGATTGGTATTACGTGAACAATAACTTACGATTATAATTAGATAATGCACAGGACATCCATTGTGTTCAAAAGACTTAATGCAATGTCTAAAATAGGGAGTCCCTTTCCTAACTTTAAATATTCACTCCCTTGTCAACAAAATCAAAGGAGCTTCAATATAGATTTAAAATAATCTATATAAATAAACTGTGAAAATAACGTATAATTTGATTTTGGAAGCAATGCCTGCAAAAAATTTAAGCATGAGATTTGCATTATACCAAGATCACGTGTGCAATGAGGAACAACTCTAAACAGAGATTGGATTTTGAGAAGAAAAATTACACCGTAAACAATTCACGAATCTTATCGATAAATCAAAAACAAAAGAGAATAAAAAACAAATCACACCATAGAAACTAAATCAAAGAAAGGACATTTTTTTAAAACTAAATTCCTTACCTATATTTGTGCTTCAGCCTCCACAGCACCTATCTCTCCACTGAAGAGACCAGCAAGGAAACACACAGAACACATTAAAAATATATAACAGTAAACAATATTAAAAATCACACATATACCTAAATAAGCTCTCACTCTAAAAAAAATTATCAACAACGAATACAGGACGGTTCCCTCTTTTTCTTTGATCGATGTGTTAGAATATATGTAAATATATTTTGTATCTAGTCATAATGTTAGTGATCTTGTGCATAATTAGAATATATGTTAGTGATTTGGTGTATATTTAGTTCCCTGTTTCCAGATTTTTAGCCTAGGATCTGTTAGTGATCTGGTGTATATTTAGTTCCCTGTTTCCAGAATTATAGCCTAGGATCTCTCTTGTAATGGTTGTATATAACCACAATTATGATAATGAAATCAGCACGGAATTATATTCTTTCATGGTATCACAAGTCTAGGGTACGATCCTCTCCTGCTTCCGCCCCACCCTAGCTTCTCTTCTCCTCCTTCTAGCCGCCATCTCTCTTCTCACGTCAGCCACCATGACTGGCTCCAACAAATTCCACCCGGCTCTTGCTGTCTCCAACATCAAGAACCATATATCCATCACCCTATAGATGGAAAACGTCCAATATGCGACGTGGGCGGAACTGTTCAAGATTCACGCACGTGCTCACAAGGTCCTCCACCACATCGTCCCACTGGAGAAAGGCAAGGAGAAGGTGCCTAACACCGATGAAGAAAAGGAATTGTGGTTGACCCTTGATGTTGTGGTCCTTCAATGGATCTATGCAACAATCTCACATGACCTGTTGCATACTATTCTTGAACCAGACGCAACGGCAATGGAGGCATGGAATAGGTTGCGTGATATATTCCAAGACAATAAGAATTCTCGGGCTGTCACTCTTGAGCAAGAATTCTCCCATACCAACATGGAGGATTTCCCGAATGCCTCTACGTATTGTCAATGACTCAAGGAATTGTCGGATCAACTCAAAAACGTAGGCGCACCGGTCTCGAACAACCGTCTTGTTCTTCAAATGGTGGTCGGCCTCACCGAGGCTTACAATGGGGTTGCCACGGTCATTCGCCAAAGCGATCCTCTTCCACCATCCTATCAAGCCCACTCTATGCTCACTTTGGAAGAAGCCGGTCTCGCGAAGAAGGTTGCAACCGGTGTGGGTGCCGCCATGGTGGCTCGCGAAACTAATGACTCTCACTCCCTCTCCAAAAATACCCATCAAAATCGCAATAATCATGGTGGTAAAAAGGGTCAGACCGCAATAACAGTGGCAAAAACAATGGTGGCAATTGCGGTGGCGACAAGAGCGACGGCGGTGGTGGCCGCAATGGTGGCGGTCAGTAGCAGTCTGGCCAGCAGCAACCGGGACACTAACAGTGGCCTGCCGGACAATGGCAATGGCCATGGATGCCTTGGGCTCTTCCACCTTGCCCATACCCCTCATCACCAGGCCCACACCCCTCCTCACCTTGGGTCAGACCCAGTTTTCCGCAAGCCCAACAGCGCCAGCTAGGCATCCTTGGGCTAAAACCGCCACAGGCCTACACGGCAGCAGCAGCTCCACCCACTCCGACAAACATCGAAGCAGTGATGCACACTCTTGGGCTTAATCCTACGGATGCAAATTGGTACATGGACACTGGTGCCACCTCCCACATACATCCGAGCAAGGTAATCTCTCATCTTATTTTAATTTGAGCAATAATCGTGGTATACTTGTCGATAATGGTCATTCAATTCCAATTCGTGGTTATGGTCACACCAATTTGTCTCCCCCGAATCCTCCCTTAGCCTTGAAAAATGTCCTTCATGCCCCTCGACTTATTAAAAACTTAGTGTCGGTTCGAAAGTTTACAACTGATAACTCGGTTTCTGTTGAATTTGACCCTTTTGGTTTTACTGTGAAGGATTTCCAGACGGGGATGCGTCTAATGAGATGTGAGGGTCGGGGCGACCTTTATCCCATCACAACCACCATCACCACCAATCAAGTCACTTCACCCTCTACTTTTGCCACTTTAGCACCATCGTTATGGCATGCTCGTTTGGGTCATCCAGGAGCACCTGTTTTTGACTCCCTTAGGCTAAATAAATATTGAGTGTAATCAAACTCGTAGTTCTCATGTTTGTCACTCTTGTTCTCTTGGAAAACATGTTGCATTTCCATTTGTTTCTTCTATTTCTTGCATTGTTATGCCTTTTGATATTATCCATAGTGATATTTGAACATCTCCCGTTTTGAGCTCTTCGGGCCACAGATATTATGTTTTGTTGTTGGATGATTACTCTAATATTTTGTGGACTTTCCCATTGTCTAAGAAGTCTCAAGTTTTTTCCACATTTCTATCTTTTAGAGCTTTCATCCGCACTCAGTTTGAACGGGAAGTAAAGAATATTCAATGTGATAATGGTAGGGAATTTGATAATGGACCCTTTTGGGAATTTTATAAAGTAAATGGGTTAGCTTTTCGCCTCTCTTGTCCACATACATCGTCACAAAATGGGAAAGCCGAGAGAAAAATCCGTACCATTAACAACATTGTTCGTACTCTACTAGTCCATGCATCTTTACCACCTTCATTTTGGCATCATGCTTTACAAATGGCAACATATCTTCTCAACATTCTTCCAAGTAAACAATTAGCCTATCAATCACCTCTCAAGGTTCTTTATCAAAAGGACCCTTCCTACTCTCATCTTCGGTGTTTGAGCGTTTATGTTATCTACTATTTCCCTCTACTACCATAAACAAACTTCAAGCCCATTCCACCCCGTGTGTCTTTTTGGGGTACCCATCTAATCATCGTGGTTACAAGTGCTATGTGTAACACCCCTTTCTCAAAAGGCATTACACTTCGTAACTAAACCTCTAATGCGGAAATTAAAATCTTTCTTCTAATTCTTCTTTCGGAAAATGCTGTCAAGATTTATTTAATTTTCACAAATGGGTTTTCTCTGTCATTTTTTTTCTTCCTTTTAAAAGAAATACTTATATGAATAAAACACCAATCAGAAAACAACATAGGAAATAAAATTCACTCATGAATAATAAATCATACCATACACAAGAAATCTTTTCCACAAATAAGTACAGACTTCCTATGCTGGTCAAACACTAAGACTTCTACAAGAAGCCCTAATAAGAAAGCCCCAACAAAGCTATGACTCGCACGTTCTTGCACTTGGTTGACAAATCTTCAATGCCCATCTCATTCTTCGACTTCTGACTAGTTCACTCAGCTAGTAATCAATCTATATGAATCATGTCCCAAAGGGGCACAAAACATATAGGCAAGGGTGAGTTTCTCCCAGAAGTCACAATCAAGAAACATGCATAGCAAAGCAAAATACTACTGACTATGCTTCGAAATAACAAATATTATTTAGAAACTTTGTTCTAAGATCACAAAACTGCCCAACACACATCATCACAAAAATCATCTATTTCAATCAAGGTATATGCATGACACTTCAATCATCTCTTTATACATCGATGTACTGCTCCATGGAGACTTCTCTTTCCTCAACTAAGTAGAGCGATGTGGCGGAATTGTATACCTATCATTAATGCAAACTGACATTCACTCTTGGCCATCGTTTGTCATTTATTCGGTACAGACCCATTGTGTTACGTCATACACCCCATCTTAAATAAGGCAGCCGGTCATGATCATTCAAGTCGGGTATGCTACTCTTCTCGGCACAAGGGGATTCACCACAAGACCATTGAGAATTTCACGACTTGAATGCCCTCAAAGACTTGTAGTCAGACCATACTTATTTACAATCCCCGCATAGGATTGTATGCCCTAAGTTTTTACCAAAAGCCAACGTCTTAATATGCAAATGACGTCAAAAATTGCACACACTCATAAAAGAAACAATAATAGTGTAAATCCTTTATCTTAGGATTTATAACCTCGCCACGTGTTGACCCTGTTGCAACGTGTAAAACCCTCCTCTATTTAACATCGCCATGTTTGGACTCTTTTCCAATGACGTGTGGAACTCTTTATATTTATGAAGATGCCCCTCACTTCTTATTATTTATAAAAAACCACACAACTTTTTATAATTACTTTTTGACCCCAAAATGTCAAGATTTCTATTTTTGCCCCTATACTTTTAAAATTACGATTTTGACCCCAAAAAGTTTATATTTTGATTTTCACCCTAAAACTTCTAAAAATTACACTTTTGACCCCCAACCCTTTAAAATTAAAAAATTTCACTTTTCTCCTTGGATTTTATTAAATACTCTAATACCAATATTTTTAACCTCAAAATTTAATTACCCATCCATGAAACTTGATTATTAAGAATTGGATTTTCAAAAAGGATTAATTATACTCATTCTATTTCCTCTTTGCAAATAATTGCCTACTCTTGTTGATCAAAAACTTATGTGTTAAACTTGATATAAATGGAACTTCAAAACTCCTTTATTTTAAGAAAAATCCCATTAAAGTTCATTGGAGAGTTATTCAAAAGAATTAATTTGTAAAAGTTCAAATTGAAACTTTGGCTTAAATGTGAATCCAATTAGTCATTGTTTTTAAAATACTTTTGCTATAGAGTCATCTACTTCCTCTTCCAAAATTGTTTGGGTCACTTGTTTTATTTTCCTCTTAATTATATTTAGCCAATCACAACAAACATCGCATACACAAAATAAATAAAGCATAGCACTACTTTAAATATTACAATCATCCCAAATGGATCAATTGAATCACAAATAAATCAATGCACTCAATCACTCCAAAACATACCATATTCTTATACAACAATCAAGAGAACCATCATACATCAAAACACAAGATTTCTACCATACAAAAACCATAGAGTTAACATATGCTAAGATTTACATTTTTGATACTCCAAGCATACACACACATTTTCCTTATTAGGTAAATTTATTCACTCTTCATTTTTAATCAAAGTCTTTTAGAAAAACATCCATAGCATTAAATTTCTAAAAATCCTCATACAAAAACATAGAGCTAAAAATTTTAGCTTAGTGATTTAAACACATCAAGGATGGTTTTAATCACTCAAATCAAAGATGGAACTCAAAGTTATTGAGTTGTCATCAAACCACCCAAATCACACCACACACAACTACATAAAAATTATGTCTTTTAGAAGAACATCCCACTTACCTCTTGAAGAGAAGCTTTAAACACCAACTCACTTTTCCTAGCTTGTTGCTCCAAGCTAGAAATCAACCCTTACAAAATAAAATCATAACACACAAGCATAAAAACAAAGCCTTTATGAAAAATACCCAAATCCTACAATTAAAAACATGAGACAAGGATTTCTTACTCTTGATCTTGAAGAAAAATGGATCAAAATGAAGATCAAGCTTCTTGGTTCCAAGGATAAGAACCTAAAGCCAAATAAAGAGATTTCTTCAAAAATATGAAGAAACACATGATCTAAAAACTAAAAGAAATAGACCATGAAAGAATATGAAAGATTTATGGTTTAGAATCATAAACAAACCTTAGATGATGAAAATCAAGAATCAAGGATTCAAGAACACTTGATTTTCTTTTTGGAGAATGAACTTGAAGATTCCAAATATGGATGAAGGCTAAGTGTTTAAAAATGTTTAAAATAGATCAATCACACTTGATTAGTGTGTGAAGAATCAAAAACAAGTTGAAAGGTGAAGAAAGCTCGGTATAACAATGGAGAAAATAAAAGGGTGAAGAAGAAGACTAAGAGAGAAAATGAAAGAATGGAGTTGTGGAGAGAGAAGACAAGTGCAAAAATGAACAAACCCCCTCTCCCTTCTCTCCTAAGTCTCACGGCCAAGAGCAAGGAAGTGAATGGGAAGATAAGCTTGAATTCATAAATATCTAAAGTGAGTCACAATTAGTTAATTAATTAACCAAACTATTCTTAAATTGGCTCACATTAAAGACAAGGCCAAGACATCATAAAATTTGGAAGGCAATTTCGGTTTCCTTGGTTGAACTGGGCAGACAAGGGCTGGAAAAAAAGGAGGAAAATGTCAAGCCATGCAAGTGGGCAAATTAGATAAATTAATTAACTCATTAAACTACTTTCATAAAGGGTCCAAAGCTTGACTTTTCAACAAAGAAATGATCAAAATTGATCAACTTGGCACATGGGATGAGGCATGGGCGCAGAACACAGCTGGCCAAGTGGGAGGAAAGATCTCATGAGTTAGGGTTTTGTGTAGTGGAGCACAAGTGGGCTAAAAGGCTTATTATATAATATATTTTAAAATAAATATTTCTCCAAATAATTGATTAATGGAAAAATTATTTTTGAGATCTAACATTAATATAATAAAGGTTAGAATTTCAAAACTCAAGTTTTGATCATTTTCTGATACCTCGATTGCACTACGTTTACCCGTAACATGCTAAAAATGGCTAAAAAAAATTCTGAAAAACTCTAGAAAAATTCCCAAAAATCCGAATTATTAAAAAAATAACTTTTTTTTCGTTAAAATATATTTTTGAGGTAAAAAGGGTCTCCGCAAAAATATAAAACCTTCGACGTTTGCAAATCGAGTCACGGTTTACGTTATTTTTCAGTTTTTCAAGTTCTTCCACTTTCTACCCATCTAAAAATCCTAAATAATCTAAAAACACTAATGATATCCCTAACTTTCCATTTGGATCATTTCTTAGTCCTCTGGTAATTACCTAGTCACTATACGTCACATATCTCATTCTACAGGGACTAAAACTGTAACATCTTCATCCCAATCTCAGAAAATTCCAAACTAAAATTCTAAAATCCTTAAATAATATAAAAATATTATCTGTCTCTTTAATTCCTCATGGAGGTACTATCTGGGCCTTCAGATCAATATAATCCTATTTCTCCGTCTATAACGAGAATCGTTTTCTGTTGAAATTTCCAATTTTAACTCGAAATCCTATTTGTTTTACTATAAGCTACTATAATCATGACATTTCATTTTCTAATATCATCTTATAATATGCGATTTGATCTACTCACTCAGTGTCATAGAATTAACTACGGATTTAGAAAATGCGGGTGTTACACTATGATTTGTCCTATTGTAAAATCAAACTGAGTTGCACACTCCACAATCTCACACTTATGGTTTTATGGATGACGGTCCCTCCCCTTACGTGGTCCACCATTTGACCTCTCAGCCAGGCCCAAACCAACCGGCCCAGCAGGTCTTGCCCAACCCGCAACCTGCTGCCCAGCCTGCACCTCCAACCGGCCCACCTGCACCTAGCCCACCATCACCACAACCGAATACCTCACCCAGCCCAGCACCGGCCCCTTCACCTCCATATCAGCCCACTCCTCTTTCGGCTCCCAGACTCGTGACACATAGTCAGCATGGGATTTTCAAACCCAAACGACAATTCAATTTTAACACTAGTGTCACTAAATCCCCCCTGCCACGTAACCCCGTGTCTGCCCTTCGTGACCCGAATTGGAAAATGGCTATGGATGATGAATTTAATGCTCTTATTAAAAATAAGACATGGGAGTTGGTGCCCCGTCCACCTGATGTTAATGTGATTTGGTCTATGTGGATTTTTACTCATAAAGAAAAATCTGATGGTGTTTTTGAGAGGCATAAGGCCCTTCTTGTAAGTGATGGCAAAACTCAATAGGTTGGCGTGGATTGTGGTGAGACTTTTAGCCTGGTAGTCAAACCGACAACTATTCGCACTATTCTCAGTTTAGCCCTCTCTAAAGCATGGCCCATTCACCAACTTGACGTGAAAAATGCTTTCTTGCATGAAGAACTCAAAGAGACTATGTACATGCATCAACCCATGGGTTTTAGGGACCCGGATCATCCTAATAATGTATGCTTGTTGAAGAAATCTCTGTATGGGCTCAAACAGGCCCCTCGGGCTTGGTACAAGAGATTCGTTGATTATGTTTCTACTCTTGGGTTTTCTCACAGTACTTCTGATCATTCTCTCTTCATTTACCGGCAAGGTACAACTATGGCTTACATTATTTTGTATGTGGATGATATTATATTGACAGCTTCCTCTGATGCTATTCGCAAGTCTATTATCTCCCTTCTTAGCTCAGAATTTGCTATGAAGGACCTGGGGTCGTTGAGGTATTTCTTGGGTATAGCTGTAACTCATCATGCAAGTGGTCTATTCTTATCTCAGTGGAAGTATGCAGCAGAGATCATTGAACGGGCCAACATGTCATCTTGTAAGCCATCTCCTACTCCGGTTGACACTAAACCAAAGCTCAGTGCTAATTCCAGCACACCATATGCATATCCATCTCATTATCGAAGCCTTGCAGGGGCTCTTCAGTATCTCACTTTCACGAGACCCGATATTGCTTATCCTGTGCAACAGGTGTGTTTATTCATGCATGACCCAAGGGAAGAACACATGCACGCTCTCAAGCGCATTGTGCACTACATTCAGGGTACTCTTGATCATGGCTAGCATCTCTATCCCTCTTCCACATCCACTCTTCTTTCTTCTACAGATGTTGATTGGGGTGGGTGTCCGGATACCAGACGCTCTACATCTGGTTATTGTGTGTTTCTTGGTGATAATTTAATTTCTTGGTCGGCCAAATGGCAAGCTACTTTGTCACGATCTAGTGCGGAGGCAGAATACCGAGGCGTTGCCAATGTGGTTTCTGAGTCTTGTTGGTTACGAAACCTTCTTCTAGAGCTACATTGTCCTATTCGGAAAGCTACCATGGTGTATTGTGATAATGTTAGTGCGATATATCTCTCTGGAAATCCTGTTCAACATCAGCGCACTAAGAATATCGAGATGGATATTCACTTTGTTTGCGAAAAGGTTACTCGTGCGGAAGTTTGTGTCTTACATGTCCCGTCACGTTATCAGATTGTAGATATTTTTACAAAGGGCCTTCCCCTGGTTCTATTTGAGGATTTTCGGAACATTCTCAGCGTACGACAACCTCCCGCTTCGACAGCGGGGGTGTGTTAGAATATATGTAAATATATTTTGTATTCTGGGGCTTAACGCCTTTAATATAACTTTTTATTCCATTGACAATTGCTTCAGGAAAATATTTTAGCTTGGACAAATCGTCACTTGGTTCAACATAAATTGTATCAATGAACCCATACTTGAATAAATCAGTAAGAAGTTCAATGTTTTCCCAATTGTCTAAAACAATTGAGATTTTTGGATATATTCCCTTGTATTCAACAAGGTAAGAGTCCAATTCTCTGGGATTTCCTTGATACATAAAATTTATCAGAGAATGGTATAAAGTCTTGAATTTATCAATTTTTTCTCTTGGGGGAGATTTAGTAAGTTTTTCCTTAAAAGTAAATTTCTTAAAGGAAAACTTACTCTCTTTTTCTTGAATTTCTTCCTTGACTATATCAATTTTCTCTTTTCCTTTTTCTAAAAAACTCGTATTGGAAGAGGAAGGAGCAAAATTATTTATCTTGTCAAGTAATTTTGTAACACTCTCATTTTTAAAAAGTTTTTATTGATTTTTAATCTGCTTTAATTTAATTAAAATTATTTAATTAATGATTTTTGGGATCTTGAGATGAGGATAGTGATAGTAATATCTTAGATTTATTTTAGAGGAGCCGAGAGTTGTAGAGTTCGCAAAACTGAGTTTTTGCGGGAACCGCATTCTCTCCTGATGTGGGGATAGGGTTCAGTATTTTTATGGAGGTCATTTCTACTCCAAAATAATATTTTGACAAACCAAAAGTTATTTTTATAATACTTGTGACTTTTAGAAATTTTTCTGAAAAACTTTATTTTACCCGTGTTTGGAGCTTTACGGGTTGTTGGAACCAAATTGGTTAAGACTCCCTAAGTGATTTTATGGTTTTGATGATAACAAAATGTATTAAGGTTTTTACAAAGGATAATCAATTTGTATTAAGCTGTACAGTGAATAAATGCTGCACTAACTAAGCTGATTGCAGTCTGCGTCCAATAAGCTCTTCATGACATTGGCTGGCATTCAAAGTGAGCCTTGCGTCCAATGTTGGCACTGGAATGGACACAAGAGTTTTGCGTCCAATGTTGGCACTGAAATGGACACAAAAGTTCTGCGTCCAATGTTTGAGCAGAAGAAAGAATTCTGCGTCCAGCGTCCAATGTTTGAGCAGAAGGAAGAATTCTGCGTCCAATGTTTGAGCACAAGGCAAGAACAAAGTTCTGCGTCCAATGTCTTCTGAAGAAGCAGAATCGCAGAAGTAGAAGAAATCAAGTCTTGAAGACACGCTACTTTCTGCGTCCAATGTTTTCCAAAGAAGCAGAATCAGTAAGCGTCCAATAGAGCAAGACTGGCATAAGTCCAATGATAAGAACAAGGCAATACTGGCAGAGTCCAATGTTTGTATGAGAAGCAGAATTGCAGTAAGAGTCCAATGATTTTCAAAGGAACAGATTCAGTGAGCATGAAGGATAAAAGTCCAATGTCCAGTGTGAGCAAGAGTGCAACTCTGCGTCCAATGAAACTGAACAAACAAAAGAACTGCTCTGCGTCCAATGAAGTCAGAGTTACTCAAGCACTGTTCTGCGTCCAATAAATAAGAAGGACAACAATATTGCTTTGCGTCCAATGGAGCACAAGGAAGCAGATTGACAAAGGTACATCAACCAATTGTTCTGCGTCCAATGAAGCAGAAGAACAAATGTACAACAATCAACTTTGCGTCCAATGGAACTATAGGGAAATGGCAAAAGTCCAATACTGCCTTGCATTCAAATGGAATAGATTGGTAAGCATCAGGTATGCGTCCAATGTTTGCAAATTGGTAAGTGCAAAGGTATGCGTCCAATAGATTCTATATGCTGCGTCCAAAACGCAGAGTCCATTACATGCTATTTACTGCTCATGCATTTAATATGAAACATATTTATTGAGCAAATGATTTGAAATAAATAGCTGTACACAATGCTTTCTGTACATCTTTGTCAACGTGTGTGAATGTACTTCTGAAAAGCATAAAGTACTGTGGAAAGTGTACTAAGAGAGAGAATGTACTTTTAACTACTCTATAGATCTCTGAACACACCTTTCTGCTTTACACAGTGTATTCTCTCTGTCTCAATAAGATATTACTATTAACCACTGTACAATTGAGACTTTGAGTACAGGTTGCTTCTGATTTAGGAGAAAGAAACGCAGACATGCACAATGAAGTAGATCTCCTCAGAGCAACGGGAAAATAGCATTAAACGCTATTAGGGAACGGTAATATTTATGAAGGCTGAAGCTGAGCTATTCGAAGAACAAGTCTGAAGCTTCATCAAAGCCTATAAATACCGAGAAGCAAGAAGAAGAATACAAGGGACTGAAAACGAAAAAGAAAGAGCTGAACTGCTGTGCAATCTTTTATACTCTGTATTAAAAGTCTTGTATTTCTCTATCTTCTTGTAAAAGAGAGTTTGCTTAACTCTCAAAGTGCTTTAGATTTCATATCCTCACTTGTGTGAGTTAGACAGAACTTGTATCAAAACTCTGCTGAGTTGTTTAGCCTGAAGAGGCTGCGTCCAAAGAATACTTGGGTTTTAGCCTGGAGAGGCTGTGTGCAAAGAATACTTGGGTTTTAGCCTGAAGAGGCTGTGTGCAAAGAATACTTGTATTCTATCAGGTTGATAGTGAAATCTCTCTAGTTTGAGGGGACTGGACGTAGCTCTTAGGAAAGGGTGAACCAGTATAAAAACTTGTGTTATTTCTTCTTTCCTTTATCTCCTTTTATATTTGTGTTTATTACTAACCAAGGGGATTGAATTGATTTTGTTTAAACAAGTTTTTCATACACCTCAAATCGCACAAAGAAAACAAGTTTTTAAACCAAGAGGGAAAGCCTCAGCGTCCAATCTTTTGTGCGTCCAATATTTCACATTTCTGTGCGTCCAGTGTTTTAGCACTCTGTGCGTCCAATATTTCAGAAAACACTGTGCGTCCAATATTTGAACCAAGCTGTGCGTCCAACTTTTGCGAAAAGTTTTAAAAGCTTAGAAACACAATTCAACCCCCCCCCCCTTCTTGTGTTTCATCTTATTACTTACAGTTGGCATCAGAGCTCGGTCTCTAGGGGTTGAGCACTTAACAGTGCAGAGAAGCAAGATCCATGGAGAACGAGGGACAGGCTGTGAACAGACCACCACTGTTCAATGGCAACGAATATGACTACTGGAAGCAAAGAATGATCACATTCTTTGATGCTCAAAATATGGACCTATGGGATGTCGTGGAAACTGGCTACACTTCTCCAGTAAATGAAGCAGGTCAACCAGTACCAAGAGCTCAGTGGACACAAGATCAGAGAACAAGATTCCAGCCGAACTCGAAGGCAAGGCACTATCTAATGTGTGCCATTACAAAGTCAGAATATGACAAGGTGCACAGCTGCACTACTGCCAAGGAGATGTGGGACACTCTAGCTTTGGCACATGAAGGTTCATCTCAGGTTCGTGAGTCCAAAATCAGCATGCTAGTTCATCAATATGAACTATTCAAAATGGAGGATCACGAGTCCATTGATCAAATGTTTGGAAGATTCCAAACAATCATCAACAACCTGAGGTCCTTGGGAAAAATCTACACAACCCAAGAGCATATCAGGAAAATCCTAAGGAGTCTGCCAAGACAATGGAGACCCAAGGTGACAGCCATACAAGAAGCAAGGGATCTTTCCACTCTTGCTATGGAGGATCTTCTAGGCTCACTGAAAGTACATGAGCTTGAGCTTAATGAAGAGGGAACAGAAAAAAGGGCAAAGTCCATTGCTCTTAAAGCTCAAAAAGGGAGCACCTCAAAAGCCTTAAAGGCAAATGATTCTGATGAAGAATCATGCAGCTCAGAAGGAGAAGAAGGCTCAGATGATGATGAACTCTCCTTCATCTCCAGAAAAATAAAATCTATGTGGAAAAAGAAGGGTAGCTTCAGAAGGAAGCAATTCAACAGAAGATTTCCACAGAAGGAAGCTGAGCAAAAGGAGGAAAGTCCAGTGGTGTGCTATGGATGCAGGAAACCAGGCCACTACAAGGCAGACTGTCCTGAGGCTGAGAAGACAAAGAAGAAAGTCTTCAAGAAGAAGAAAGGTCTCATGGCAACATGGGAAGACCTCGATGATTCCTCTGATGATGAGGATAAAGAAGAGGCAAATCTGTGCCTAATGGCAGGACTCTCCTCAGTTGAAAGTGAAGACGAAGAGGAGGTAATTTCTTACTCTGAATTAAGAAATAATTTTGATGAGCTTCTTAGAGATTCATCCATTCTATCTGATGAGTACAGGTCTTTAAAGAAAAAGTTTTCTCTTATAACAAAAGATTTTGAAAAGCTTTCTTCAGAAAACAAAGTACTTAAATCAGAAAATGAAAAGTTAAGACTTCAAGCAAGTCAACCAAAAGATGAATCTCCAAAGAAGTCTGAGTCCAATACTTCCTGTGAAGTACAAGTACTTCAACAAGAAGTAGATGAACTCACTGGACGTTTGTCCAAATTTGTCAGTAGCTCTGAAAAGCTTGATCAAATTTTAAAAATTCAGAGAAAACCTTCTGACAAAACTGGTTTGGGTTATGAAAAACTGAAACCAAAGTTTTCCAAGAGTCCATCAAAGTTTAATATATATTGTGGATACTGTGGAAAGGCTGGTCATGTCACATCGACATGCTTCCATAATAAATGGAACAAGCCTGGACGCAGGCCAAGGACTAACATGAAAGGACCCAAGAAAATCTGGGTACCTAAGAACATGATCATTCCTGTTGCAGATTTGCTTAATGGGAGGAAAACAACACCAGTCATGGTACCTGGACAGTGGCTGCTCACGACACATGACAGGAGAAAGGTCTATGTTCCAAGACCTAAAGCCTAGATCAAAGGGCTGGGTCACATTTGGAGGTGACCAGAAAGGCAGAATAGTTGGAATAGGTAAAATTGGTAAACATCCTTTTCCTACTGTTGAAAATATTTTATTGGTTGAAGGACTCAAACATAATCTACTTAGCATAAGTCAATTGTGTGACAGTGGATGTGATGTTTCCTTTGACAAGGATAAATGTATAGCCAAAAATTCTGATAAGTCCATTCTTTTTCAAGCAAAGAGGCAGGACAATGTTTATAAAATTGATTTCGAAAATCTGTCCAAACAGAATGTCTCATGCTTCATTTCTTTAAATGATGAACAATGGATATGGCACAAGAAGCTTGGTCATGCAAGCTTGAGAACCATCTCAAAGCTTAATAAGCATAGCCTCGTAAGAGGACTTCCAAATCTTGTGTACAAATCTGAGGTTCTCTGTGAAGCATGTCAGAAAGGGAAACAAGTGAAAAACTCTTTTAATTCTAAAAACATTGTTTCCACTTCTAGACCTTTAGAACTTTTACATATGGATTTGTTTGGACCAACACAAACTGCTTCTTTGAGTGGAAAGAAATATGGACTTGTTATAGTTGATGACTATACTAGATGGACATGGGTTAAATTCCTAGCACACAAGGATGAGTCTTTTAAGGTATTCACCATTTTTTGTAAAAGAGTCCAAACTGAGAAAGGAGTTTGTATCAACTCCATTCGAAGTGATCATGGAGGTGAGTTTGAAAATGCAAACTTTCAGAGATTCTGTGAAGAGAATGGAATCCTTCACAATTTCTCTGCACCTAGAACACCACAGCAAAATGGTGTAGTAGAGAGGAAAAATCGATCTTTACAAGAGATGGCCAGGACCATGCTCAATGATCACTCAACCTCTAAGAGGTTTTGGGCTGAAGCTGTAAACACAGCATGTTATTTGCAAAATCGAATTTTTATAAGGCCTATACTGAAAAAGACTCCTTATGAATTGTGGAAAGGAAGAAAACCCAACATTTCATATTTTCATCCTTTCGGATGTGAGTGTTTTATTCTTAACACCAAGGATCAACTTGGTAAATTTGACTCTAAAATTGATAATAGAATTTTTCTGGGTTATTCTGAAACTTCCAAGGCATATCGAGTTTACAACTCAAGAACCTTGACTGTTGAAGAATCAATTCACGTTAAATTCAATGACAAAAAGCCTGACAATGATCTGTCAGAGCTAAGTGATTCTCTTGCAGATATGAGAATACAACCAGGAGGTGAAGAATCATCAAGCAAGATTGAAGAAGATGGACCAGACGCAGGAAACAGTCATGCGTCCAATACTGCAGGTGGTAAAAGCTAGCATTTTAAGACTTATCATCCTGAAGATCAAATTATTGGAAATGCAGATGATAAAGTCAGAACAAGGTCCACATTCAGAGAGCAAACTGATGTAGCATTCATCTCTGAATTGGAGCCAAAGAATATAGATGAAGCCCTATTGGATGAAGGATGGATTTTAGCAATGCAGGAGGAGCTGAATCAGTTCAAAAGAAATGATGTTTGGACTCTGGTAGCCCCACCTGAAGATAAGTCCATCATTGGAACCAAATGGGTATTCAGAAACAAGCTGGACGAAGAAGGTAAAGTTGTGAGAAACAAAGCAAGGTTAGTTGCTCAAGGCTACTCACAACAGGAAGGTATTGATTTTACTGAAACCTTTGCTCCAGTAGCTAGAATAGAAGCCATTCGCATTTTACTTTCATTTGCTGCCCAACATGATATGAGGCTTTATCAAATGGATGTAAAGAGTGCTTTTCTGAATGGTATAATAACAGAAGAAGTCTATGTTGAACAGCCCCCTGGCTTTGAGGATCAATCTTTTCCAAATCATGTTTTTAAATTGAAAAAGGCTCTTTATGGCCTTAAGCAAGCTCCTCGAGCTTGGTATGAAAAACTGAGTTCATTTTTAATGGAAAATGATTTTTCAAGAGGAAAAGTTGATAACACTCTTTTCAGAAAATCCATAGACTCACATTTCATCATAGTACAGATTTATGTAGATGACATTATTTTTGGTGCTACTGATGAATCTTTGTGTAGAGAATTCTCTGAGTTAATGCAGAAAGAATTCGAAATGAGCATGATGGGAGAGTTGAAGTTCTTTCTTGGACTTCAAGTGAAACAGACTAAAGATGGGATATATGTGCATCAGACCAAATATACAAAGGAACTTCTGAAGAAGTTCAAGATGGATGATTGCAAACCCATGAATACCCCCATGCATCCAACTTGCATAATGAGCCTGAATGACAAAGATAAAAAGGTAGATCAAAAGGTATATAGAGGTATGATAGGATCTCTTTTATATCTTACTGCATCTAGACCTGATATTATGTTCAGTGTTTGCTTATGTGCAAGATTTCAATCAGATCCTAGAGATTCTCATTTGACTGCTGTCAAGAGAATTTTTAGATATCTGAAAGAGACTACTAATCTCGGTTTGTTGTTTAAGAAATCGGATGACTACAGATTAGTAGGATTCTGTGATGCTGACTATGCTGGAGACAGGCTTGAAAGAAAAAGCACCAGTGGAGGATGTCATTTTATGGGATCCAATTTAGTATCATGGACAAGCAAGAGACAAAGCACAATTGCATTATCAACAGCTGAAGTTGAATATGTCTCTGCAGCAAGTTGTTGTTCTCAGCTCTTATGGATTAAATATCAATTGGAGGACTACAACATCTTTGAGAGTAAGATTTCTGTTCTTTGTGATAATACTGCTGCAATCAATTTATCTAAGAACCCAATCTTACACTCAAGAGCTAAGCATATAGAAATTAAACATCATTTTATAAGAGACTATGTGCAGAAGGGAACATTTGATATTCAGTTTGTTAGCACTGAAAATCAATGGGCAGATATATTTACAAAACCCCTATCTGTAGATAGATTCATTTTTATAAGGAAGCATTTGAATATGCACTTTATAAAAGACTGATGTTTAGCGTCCAATATGCTTAAGTTGAGTCTGAGTCCAATGTGACTAGAGTCCAACAGGACACGACAGTCTATTTGAGACTTAGGAATTTTTCTAAAGACTCAAAAGCTTTTAACTCTTAGTAATCCCACGCTGAGTCCAATCTTTTTTCATAAAGATATATCCTACAGTTGGTATCTTACAAACTCTTTGCAGTATTTTTCAGTCTGATGATTATTCAAGCTTTCAAGAAAAACTTCTGTTTTCTCTATAAACTTGATTCAGATTTCTCTTCGTTTGGCATCTTTTCTAAAATCATTTCTGTTTGAGAAAGCTTGTTTAGAAAAGGGGAGAAGAAAAAGTTTTTTTTTCAGTTTTAAAGAGGTTTCTGTTTTAAAAGCTCTAAGTCTTTTCAAAACTCTCTTTGGACTATGATGTTCTGTGAACCTTTTTTGCCTGATGACAAAAGGGGGAGAAAGAATGGGATTAAGTTTTTATATCTTGACTAAAAGGGGAAAGATTTTGACAAAAGGGGAGAAAGATTAAGTCTGATTGCATTACCATGTTGTTATTTTGATAAGCTATTTGTGGACTAATCTTGTTTCTATGAGTAAAAGAAATTTTCAGGTACTCTAAGTATATTGAATATCCAAAACCATGAGATGTTTATCTCAGGGGGAGAAGAGTAAGGAAAATCTGAGATGATTATCTCAGGGGGAGTTTCCCTTAGAAAATTTCTGTTTTTACTGACTGATTTTGGTTTATATGCTTTATTGTTTGTAAAACTTAATAATGTTTGTCATCATCAAAAAGGGGGAGATTGTTGGAACCAAATTGGTTAAGACTCCCTAAGTGATTTTATGGTTTTGATGATAACAAAATGTATTAAGGTTTTTACAAAGGATAATCAATTTGTATTAAGCTGTACAGTGAATAAATGCTGCACTAACTAAGCTGATTGCAGTCTGCGTCCAATAAGCTCTTCATGACATTGGCTGGCATTCAAAGTGAGCCTTGCGTCCAATGTTGGCACTGGAATGGACACAAGAGTTTTGCGTCCAATGTTGGCACTGAAATGGACACAAAAGTTCTGCGTCCAATGTTTGAGCAGAAGAAAGAATTCTGCGTCCAGCGTCCAATGTTTGAGCAGAAGAAAGAATTCTGCGTCCAGCGTCCAATGTTTGAGCAGAAGGAAGAATTCTGCGTCCAATGTTTGAGCACAAGGCAAGAACAAAGTTCTGCGTCCAATGTCTTCTGAAGAAGCAGAATCGCAGAAGTAGAAGAAATCAAGTCTTGAAGACACGCTACTTTCTGCGTCCAATGTTTTCCAAAGAAGCAGAATCAGTAAGCGTCCAATAGAGCAAGACTGGCATAAGTCCAATGATAAGAACAAGGCAATACTGGCAGAGTCCAATGTTTGTATGAGAAGCAGAATTGCAGTAAGAGTCCAATGATTTTCAAAGGAACAGATTCAGTGAGCATGAAGGATAAAAGTCCAATGTCCAGTGTGAGCAAGAGTGCAACTCTGCGTCCAATGAAACTGAACAAACAAAAGAACTGCTCTGCGTCCATTGAAGTCAGAGTTACTCAAGCACTGTTCTGCGTCCAATAAATAAGAAGGACAACAATATTGCTTTGCGTCCAATGGAGCACAAGGAAGCAGATTGACAAAGGTACATCAACCAATTGTTCTGCGTCCAATGAAGCAGAAGAACAAATGTACAACAATCAACTTTGCGTCCAATGGAACTATAGGGAAATGGCAAAAGTCCAATACTGCCTTGCATTCAAATGGAATAGATTGGTAAGCATCAGGTATACGTCCAATGTTTGCAAATTGGTAAGTGCAAAGGTATGCGTCCAATAGATTCTATATGCTGCGTCCAAAACGCAGAGTCCATTACATGCTATTTACTGCTCATGCATTTAATATGAAACATATTTATTGAGCAAATGATTTGAAATAAATAGCTGTACACAATGCTTTCTGTACATCTTTGTCAACGTGTGTGAATGTACTTCTGAAAAGCATAAAGTACTGTGGAAAGTGTACTAAGAGAGAGAATGTACTTTTAACTACTCTATAGATCTCTGAACACACCTTTCTGCTTTACACAGTGTATTCTCTCTGTCTCAATAAGATATTACTATTAACCACTGTACAATTGAGACTTTGAGTACAGGTTGCTTCTGATTTAGGAGAAAGAAACGCAGACATGCACAATGAAGTAGATCTCCTCAGAGCAACGGGAAAATAGCATTAAATGCTATTAGGGAACGGTAATATTTATGAAGGCTGAAGCTGAGCTATTCGAAGAACAAGTCTGAAGCTTCATCAAAGCCTATAAATACCGAGAAGCAAGAAGAAGAATACAAGGGACTGAAAACGAAAAAGAAAGAGCTGAACTGCTGTGCAATCTTTTATACTCTGTATTAAAAGTCTTGTATTTCTCTATCTTCTTGTAAAAGAGAGTTTGCTTAACTCTCAAAGTGCTTTAGATTTCATATCCTCACTTGTGTGAGTTAGACAGCACTTGTATCAAAACTCTGCTGAGTTGTTTAGCCTGAAGAGGCTGTGTTCAAAGAATACTTGGGGTTTAGCCTAAAGAGGCTGCGTCCAAAGAATACTTGGGTTTTAGCCTGGAGAGGCTGTGTGCAAAGAATACTTGGGTTTTAGCCTAAAGAGGCTGTGTGCAAAGAATACTTGTATTCTATCAGGTTGATAGTGAAATCTCTCTAGTTTGAGGGGACTGGACGTAGCTCTTAGGAAAGGGTGAACCAGTATAAAAACTTGTGTTATTTCTTCTTTCCTTTATCTCCTTTTATATTTGTGTTTATTACTAACCAAGGGGATTGAATTGATTTTGTTTAAACAAGTTTTTCATACACCTCAAATCGCACAAAGAAAACAAGTTTTTAAACCAAGAGGGAAAGCCTCAGCGTCCAATCTTTTGTGCGTCCAATATTTCACATTTCTGTGCGTCCAGTGTTTTAGCACTCTGTGCGTCCAATATTTCAGAAAACACTGTGCGTCCAATATTTGAACCAAGCTGTGCGTCCAAAGTTTTTAACAGCCAGCGTCCAACTTTTGCGAAAAGTTTTAAAAGCTTAGAAACACAATTCAACCCCCCCTTCTTGTGTTTCATCTTATTACCTACACGGGTAATCCGGGCGCAACCGGGACATGAAAAATAGTCCAAAAATTTAGTTTTGGGTTTCTAAATTTTTCTATATCATATTCAAATCATAAAATTGATTTCTCATGATTTTACCTATTTTAGAACATATTTATCTAAAAATGGGTTATAAAACCGTGCGTTTTTACTACTTTGAACTACCGATTAAACCCTAACTTGATGGGACATAATCCCACCAATTTTTTTTGGTGTCTTGGGCAAATTCCTTGGCCAAAAATCTGCTCATAAAAATATTCCAAAGTCAAATGGTCAAAAGGATTGATTTTTGAATTTTTTTCAAATTAGGTGAGTGGGGTATGGCTCCCATTCCCTCCAAGTAAGCTAGTCCATACCTCCCCCATTTCTCTTGATGTTCTAGCCGAAATTGACATAGGGAAGGGAGAGAGAGAAAATTCATTTCACTCACTTCATCTTCTCCAAGCTCTCCAAACTCCATTTTTTCTCTCCATTTCCAAGCTTTTTCATACACCAAAAGGCTAAGTTTTGATGAGTTTTTGGCCACCCAAGCTTCACAAAAAACGTTTGGATCATCATTCTAATCCATAAACTTCTTTCATTTTTTCATTTCCACCACATTCATTTTTCCATGAAAGTTGTGTTCTTCTCTTTACTAAAAGAGATCTTTTTCTTGGTTTAGGTTCACTCCATTAGAACCTACAAGCTTGAAAACCACCTTGGATCCATTTGTCTTCAAGATTTGAATAAGTATTCATCTACTCAAATTTCTACTCTTTAGGGTTTGTTGGTTTTCATAAAACTCATATTTTTATGGTTTTATTTTGGTGTATTTTGTGAAAGGTAAATTTTTCTAAGTGTGGGAACATCAAGGCTTCAAGGAGGCCACTTGGTGATTGTGTAGAGGGAAGGTGATCTTTGGTGTTTGCTCATTTTCATAGTCTTCAAGAGGTAAAGGGATTTTCTCAATAAGTTGGGAAGAATGTGTATGTGTGTGGTTTATGTTGTATGTTCATGAAAAACTCAAAGACTTGAATTTTCATATTGGGTGTTTGAGTGAGAAATCATTCTTTAGTAATATGTATTTTTATATATTTATGTATAAGAGTGAAAGTATGATTTTGGTTGAGGCATGATAATTTTTGATAAACCTATGTGTTGTTGGAAAAATCATATGTATGATTTGGATTGATTTGGAATGCCTAAGTGTACATGTTTGAGGAAGTATGCTTTATGTTATGTCCATGATGTATGTTGGTATGTTATGAATTATTACTTTGAATGTATGTTTGATTTATGGCTTGGTGGTGTTTTTGCCTAAATGGATGAATATTGATTCTTGGATGTTTCACATGATTTAATTCAATGTGATTGGAATTGGATTGAAGTATTTGATTAAGTGTGGGAAGAGGGTTTAAAAGCTTTAATGAAAAAGTTTTGATTTTTCTTTTTCTAAGTTTTCTATTTCATTTTTTAGTAAATCTATTTTATTCATTTTATAACCTTTCAAACATTGTGTATATCTGTTTTAATACATCTTTTCTACTTCCATGGGATATAGGTATTTCTTTTTCTAAACATTCTTGTACTTGCCTTTTTATAAATCCTATTTCTAATTTTGTTTGAAATAATTCTCTAATAGTAAAGTCATATATATCTAGGTATTCTAATTGTGGTATTTTCTCTCCAATTAATTCTTTTAATGGTTTCAATTGATCTCTTGGCTCTGATACTATTTCTGGCAGAGCAGAGAGCAGCAGCGATTTTCTTTTTCTTGAATCTATTTTTGAGGTTGAAGTGTCATCTAATCCTAATTTTGCTCTAATACTATCAAAAAATTCAATTAATCTGCGCTCTTCTTCATCTAATTCTCCTTTAGAATGATATAAATTTGTAAACATATTGATTAAAATATCAAAATTACTAATTCTATTTTCTACTTGATTATAAAACCATTCATCTATATTATCTGCATTTATTCCTACATGTTCTTCTACTTCTTCATTATAATTATAATCTGCATCAAAATTATTGATAGATTCTTCATACTCTGATTGGGTAAGTGAACTCATATTGATTAAAATGTTTCCTAATTTTCTTAAGTTTTCTATAAATCCCCTATACAGAGGTTTCTTACTACAAAAATCAATATGATATAATAGAAAGTTATGGGCCTTACCTCGCTTCCGTATTTTCTTGATAAACAATATCTTGCCAGTGTTCAATCCCAAAAGTCCTTCTGCCTTCAACACCTACCCGGCTTCAATCGGCAAGGAAAATCGATAACCTCGATCTGGATTTAAAACACCCTCGGGATATAGTTTATCTAAAAATAAGAAATCGAAGCTTAGTCCTAACTCTTGAATTTTATATCATAATCACTTTGTACTAAGGAAACTTGAAGGAAAATATAGAAACTCAGAATTTCAGAAACTTGGAATTTTTATTTAGAACATAGTGGATATTTTACAAGACAGGATAAGAGGTTGAGAGCTTATGCTCTTCTTATTACACTCATAGGTTTTTATAGAGGTTGAACCCGTCCTCTATTCTAACTAGGGTTTATTAAAGTAACTTGGGTTACATAACTATAGTTACTTTTTCTTGACACGTCTAAAATATATTCCTTTTCTTATCATCTAAGCATCTACTTTTGACAAAATAAACATTTGTGGTCCCCGCCATTAGCTAACAGCTGGCACAACTGTCGGCGAGTTTCTTTCTGTCCCTTGATTTGATTTTTCTTGATCTTTTGAATCAACACTTGTAAAAGCTAAGGGTTATCTGTCCAGGATCCTTGTCTTTTCTGCAAATTACTACAGCATTCTCGGTCATAGCATAACTCCATAATCTTGCTCGGCTGTATTCTTCTTTCATCATCATAAGTAACATGTGGAATCCTAAAGCTCTCCTTCTCGAAATCCATTCTTGATCAATAATTGGAATTTCTTTTTCTTTTCTGGACATTTCTTGGATTTCTGTATTATCAGAATTAATAGATCCAATCTTGACAAAGAAAATAGCTTCTCCTTCACAATCTGGACTAGCTAAATAAATCTTGGTAAAAATTGTCTTATGAGGCTTAACGCCTTTAATATAACTTTTTATTCCATTGACAATTGCTTCAGGAAAATATTTTAGCTTGGACAAATCGTCACTTGGTTCAACATAAATTGTATCAATGAACCCATACTTGAATAAATCAGTAAGAAGTTCAATGTTTTCCCAATTGTCTAAAACAATTGAGATTCTTGGATATATTCCCTTGTATTCAATAAGGTAAGAGTCCAATTCTCTGGGATTTCCTTGATACATAAAATTTACCAGAGATTGGTATAAAGTCTTGAATTTATCAATTTTTTCTCTTGGGGGAGATTTAGTAAGTTTTTCCTTAAAAGTAAATTTCTTAAAGGAAAACTTACTCTCTTTTTCTTGAATTTCTTCCTTGACTATATCAATTTTCTCTTTTCCTTTTACTAAAAAACTCGTATTCGAAGAGGAAGGAGCAAAATTATTTATCTTGTCAAGTAATTTCATAGAATCTTGATGATATTCTTTTGAATAATTCATCATTTCTTCATCAACCTTGGTCATATGCTCGTCAATCTTTTCAACCATTTTATGAAATTTCTCATCGCATCGATTGACAGCTTCAAGAACAAGTTGAAACATTTCTTGTTTAATCTTGTCCAATTCTTGAGTGTATTTACTGTGGTCCATCTGCTCTTGACAAATGATCTGCAAAACAATTATTAGTACCTTTGATATATTCTACTTTGAAACTAAATGGACTAATTTTCATCTGCCAACGAATTCTTCTTCTATTAGCTATATTATCTTTTATCTTATTTTGAAGAAATGCTTTTACTTGAGTATTATCAGTTTTTATATTAAAATCTTTTCTCGCTAACCAAATCTTAAAACATTCTATAGCTTTTATTACTGCTAAAACTTCTTTTTCATTTATATCATAATTCATTTCTGCTCCTTGAAAAGTTCCAGAAGCATATCTTAATATTATATTGTCACTTTGTCTTCTTAGTACTGCACCCCAATATTTATCTGAGGCATCTGTTTCTAGATACAATTCATCTTCTTCTCTAGGTAGGGGTAATTTTTCTAAATTCTTGACTTTTTGTTTAATATCTTGTACGTGTTCGGTATCATCTTCTGTCCAAACAAAACTCCTATCTTTTCTTAATTTTTCTTGTAACTTATTTTTTAACTTAGCACAATCCTTAATAAATTGTGAAGCCTAATTAATATGTCCTAAAAAGGATTGAATTTGTTTTATACTTTTTAACTCATATGGAAAGTCTAGTATTTTTTCAGATATATGAGATTGAAGTTCTATAATTCCTTTATCTATTATTAATCCTAAATAACTTATTTTTTCTTTTGCTATTTCAGCCTTCTTCTTACTTAATACTAATCCATTTTCATATGCTTTGGTAGCAAATATAAATAAATGTTTATTATGTTCATCTATGTTTTTGCTATATACTAAAATATCATCAATATATACTACTATGAATTCATAACATTCTCTGTAAATCTTATCTAATCGTTCTTGAAAATACTAGGACTAGTTTTTAATCCCATAGGTAGAACATTCCATTCATATCTTCCTTGGGGAGCACTAAAAGTTGTACAAACCTTACTATCTTCTTCTAATAGTATCTGATAAAATCCTGATTTTAAATCAAACTTTGAAAATATCTTTCCCTCTTTTATTTTTTCATAAATAACATCTTTTCTTGGTAAAGGATAAGGATAATTTTTAACAATTTTATTTAGGGGTTTATAATTTATTACCATTTTAGGTTCTCCTCTTTTTATCTCACTATGATTTCTAACTAAAAAACTGGCACAATTATAAGCACTCTTAGTTTCTCTTATTAAATTAAGATCTAAATGTTTCTTTATAATATTAATATAATCTTTTTCATCCTCTTTAGTATATATCATTGGTTTTTAACAAACTGGTATATCGGTGATTAATTCTGTCTTAGCATAATATCTTTTCCTATATGCAAAAGCTTGAGGATTTTCTTCATAACATTTTTCTAACAATTCTAAAATTTTTATTTTTATTTTATTTTCTTCTTGCAAAAGATTTAGTGGTATAATATCACCACGCTTGCTGTGTGAGTAATTGTGTCTATATGCTTGATGTATTATATTTGTTGAAAAATTTGTTCCACAAGGACTTGTAAATGCTACTTTATTAGTGTCTAAAGTAAATGGTAAATTTCTATTTATAAAATCTTGTCCTATCATGAAATCATAAACAATATTGGGATAATAATATAAATTTTCTATCTTTACTTGTAAATGTCCAATTACTATCCAAAAGTTTTTATATCCTTGATCAAAAATAGTTTCTTGATTATGTATATCTCTTCCTATTATCTTTTTCAATTTTTTGTATATTGGAAAAATTATGACTAGTAATACCAATTCCTGATCCTGAATCTAAAATTGCATGGTACAATTTCTTTTGATATATAATTTGGATTATTATTGAATTATCTCTACTCTTAATTTTCTTACACTCTACTAATTTGAAATCTTTTTCCATTATAAATAAAATCTATATATGAATCTTTTATAGCATAATCTTCAAAACAACTTAGAAAATCCATTCCTAATAAATTTTTTGTATCTATACTATCTTCTACTTCAATTTCTATTGGAATATGTATATTATGTATCTGTATAACGATATCAGCTTTATGATTTATATAATGTTTATTATTATTAAAGTCTATATAATAATATTTTTTTTTCTAAATCTCTTATCTCAGTATTTTTTAATAAATCTCTACTTATATGACTTGTTCCTGCTCCAGTATCAATTAAACACTTAACATCTTGTATATCTTCTCCTTTTATTTTTACTTGTATAAAATATTGTGTACTGCAAAATCCTCTTTTTTCTGTTAAATTTAATCTAGTACTATGACTTTTTCTAAAAGAATTACTTGATGTTCCTTCTACTGATCTTCTTATTATAGCACTTGAATTATTTCCAGTTATTCTTGGAAATTTTTTATCTGTTACCAGTGGTTCATCTGTTCTTATTTCCTCTATATAAGTTATTTGTCTTGGTTCCAATCTTAGTGGCGGAATCCATTCTATAATTCCATTAAATATTTCTTTAAAATTTAATTTACTCGGATTATACTTCATAGTATGATGACTAGGACTTATCCCATATATTGTTCTATAGGTTATTGAGTAGCAATGACTTCCTTTTAACATATCAAAATTATCTAATTTATGGTATAATACTAAAGCTTTATCTATATTTTTATCATTTATTGATATACTAAAATTTGGCTCATATTCAAATATAATCTTTCCATAATATAAATTTCCCATTGCTGCTCCAAAAGTTGCTTCTTGGATATTATGGGTAATTCTTTCATCTGTCATATAAACTGCTATAGGAGAATCTAATTTTTCTTGAAAATATGCTTTTATCATAACTTGAACTTTTACTAAGTCTATAAGCTTCATTTTCTTTCTTTTTTCTTTATCTAGTTTATTCAATACTGAATCTATTGCATCCTTGGTTATTAATGCTATCCTACCTTTTCTTTTACTTTCCGTTATTTCTATACTTAATTCATGAACTTTCTGTATTCTAACTGTTTTTCCTATATATTTTCCATATCTTTCTAGTAAATTCTTTGTAGGTTCTTTTTTGATTCGAGGGGAGATCGCTCCGACCCCACGCAGTGTCCCAACGCTTTCAACGAAGGACTAATCTGCGCTCGTCCGTAGAGGCTTGGACTGGCCAAGACATGGTTTTACCCCCAGGTGGAATCGAAGCTGCTACCAACAGATCGACCCCCCCAAGAATCCTAGTGTTCCACCACTAGGCCAAGACTCCTTGGTTATTCTTTGTAGGTTCTAAATCTATATCTAACTTTTTTATTTCTTCTATCTTTTCATATCCTCAGATATCCACTAATTCTAATTCATTATTATTATTTTCTTCTATTATTTCATTCATTATCACTAGATTCACTAGTTTCTATCTCCACAGAATAACAACTGTAATATGATTCTAGATCTGTTTCTATTGGCTCATAACCATATTGATCTGCTATTTCTATTACTTTTATATTTCTTTTATTTTTCTTTGAACATTGATTTGCATAGTGTCCTTCTTCTTTACATATAAAACATGTACATTTTTTAGTTTTTTGATTTACCGATTGTGATTTATTACTATTCTTATTATAATCCTTATTAAATCTTTTCCTTTGAAACCATCTTTTTCTAGGATTATAATTTTTTATATTTCTTTCTCTTAAATCTCCATTTTTTATTTCTCCTTGGTTTATAATAACATCCATACTGTCCTATTTGATTATGGACAACATAATCTTTTCTTTTGATATTTATAAATTTGTCTTTGTTCTTTTGCTTGTGAACAATATTCTGTTATTTTCTTTTAAGCAAACATTATTCTAGCACCTAAACTTGGTTCACTTATATTTAATAAACTAAAATCTGTTTTTATTCTAGTTTTAAAAGGTTTTGGGAGTTTTTCATAATATAAACTACTATAAAAATTATATTCTGATGTTCTTGATGTAAATCTAGCTTTATAAAACCATTCTTTAAATTCACATGTATATTGGTCAAAATAACACATATCACAAATACTAAGATTAGTTAATCCCTGTGTTGCTTGTTCTCTTTCTAGTGTCCATCTTCGTTCTGTAGTAGCACTATACGCTTGACCTAAAAATTCATTTTTTAATAATTTTTCTATATTACTTAATAATACTATAGTTGTCGGCGCTTCATTCCTTATAGTATTTACTGTGTTTTCCATACTATCTATATATCTTTCTGCACTTCCTCGTAGAGTTCTTTTAATAAAATCTAAGGCTTGATCTTTTGTCATCCCTTCTTTATTTATAACTGCTCCATTTTTTTTTATCCATAAATTTATCATTTTTTCTATATCTTCAAACAATCTATGTCTAAATAAACTCCTGTTGGGTTTAATTGTTGTGGTTCTTTATCATAGGGTACATATTTTGTAGGTGTGACGTTATTGAAATTATCTCTTTTAATATAATATTGTCTTCTATTAATATATTTTCTTGTTGGATTTTCTCTATCCATGTCTTCATCAGAGTATCTTACCCATCCTTAGGGGTGGCAATGTGGGCTGGGCCCGGCGGGCCAGCCCGCCAAAAAAGGGCGGGCCGGGTTGGGGTTTTCAACCCGCAACCCGTTTTGGCCCGCCCAAAGGTGGGTTCAAAACGGGCTAGCCCGGCAGATTGGCCCGCCAACCCGTTTTTTATTTTTTTTTCTTTTTCTTTAATTTTTTTGTGTTTTTTTGGATTTTTGGGCGGGTTAGGCGGGCCAACCCGCCGCTTTTACACTCATTTTCTTTCTTTTTTTTTGTTTTTTTGTTTTTTTGGCGGGTTAGGCGGGTTGGCCCGCCAACCCACCAGCGGGGCGGGCCGGGCTGGGGTACCCAGCCCACTTTTTTTGGCGGGTTGGAGCGGGTTGGCCCGCTTTGCCAACCCTACCCATCCTTCATCTCTTGGTTCATATCTATTACTACCTATACTTGTTAAAGAGCTTCCTGGTTTATCATGAATATATGGAGTTGGTGTTGGATTTACTTTTATGTCTACTTTTTGTTCTTCGTCCTCCCATTTAATCCGTAGGCCTTCTTTGGACCAAGTTCGACTCGTTCATCCATCTTCGTCCTCCCATTTGGGTATTCTAATTGTGGTATTTTCTCTCCAATTAATTCTTTTAATGGTTTCAATTGATCTCTTGGCTCTGATACCATTTCTGGCAGAGCAGAGAGCAGCGGCGATCAATTGAAACCATTAAAAGAATTAATTGGAGAGAAAATACCACAATTAGAATACCTAGATATATATGACTTTACTATTAGAGAATTATTTCAAACAAAATTAGAAATAGGATTTATAAAAAGGCAAGTACAAGAATGTTTAGAAAAAGAAATACCTATATCCCATGGAAGTAGAAAATATGTATTAAAACAGATATACACAATGTTTGAAAGGTTATAAAATGAATAAAATAGATTTACTAAAAAATGAAATAGAAAACTTAGAAAAATAAAAATAAAAAAATTTGTTTATGAAATTAATAAATAATGAAAAAATAGATTATTTAAATGAACAACTAGAAATAATAAAAAAAAGACTTGAAATTATAAATATTCATTTAGAAACAGAAAGACAACATAAGATACTAGAAGAAATAATTGGACAAAGTTCTATAAGACAAGAGAAAAAAGAAAACTCTATAATAGAAATATTAAAAGAAAACGAACACCATCTGTCACCTACTGTACTAAAAATGTATGAATGGAGAAAAAGAGAAGAAAGAAAGTTAAAAGAAAAAGATGAAGGATCAATAGAAGAGGATAAAAATAAGAGTAAAGCTATTGAAGAAGTTAGAAATGAAAATGTTAAAGTAAATATTGATCAATATTTAGAGCTAGAAAGTGATAGTGATTATGAGAATGAAATTATTAGAAATTTAGAAAAAATGAGTATTAAAGATGAACAAGAAGAACAAAAAGTAGACATAAAAGTAAATCCAACACCAACTCCATGTATTTATGATAAACCAAGAAGCTCTTTAACAAGTATAGGTAGTAATAGATATGAACAAAGAGATGAAGGATGGGTAAGATACTCTGGTGAAGACATGGATAGAAAAAATCCAACAAGAAAATATATTGATAGAAGACAATATTATATTAAAAGAGATAATTTCAATAACGTCACACCTACAAAATATGTACCCTATGATAAAGAACCACAACAATTAAACCCAACAGGAGTTTATTTAGACATAGATTGTGCTGAAGATATAGAAAAAATGATAAATTTATGGATAAAAGAAAATGGAGCAGTTATAAATAAAGAAGGGATGACAAAAGATCAAGCTTTAGATTTTATTAAAAGAACTCTACGAGGAAGTGCAGAAAGATATATAGATAGTATGGAAAACACAGTAAATACTATAAGGGATGAAGCGCCGACAACTATAGTATTATTAAGTAATATAGAAAAATTATTAAAAAATGAATTTTTAGGTCAAGCGTATAGTGCTACTACAGAACAAAGATGGGCACTAGAAAGAGAACAAGCAACACAGGAATTAATTAATCTTAGTATTTGTGATATGTATTATTTCGACCAATATACATGTGAATTTAAAGAATGGTTTTATAAAGCTAGATTTACATCAAGAACATCATAATATAATTTTTATAGTAGTTTATATTATGAAAAACTCCCAGAACCTTTTAAAACTAGAATAAAAACAGATTTTAGTTTATTAAATATAAGTGAACCAAGTTTAGGTGCTAGAATAATGTTTGCTCAAAAGAAAATAATAGAATATTGTTTACAAGCAAAAGAACAAAGACAAATTTATAAATATCAAAAGAAAAGATTATGTTGTCCAAAGAATAATCAAATAGGACAGTATGGATGTTATTATAAACCAAGGAGAAATAAAAATGGAGATTTAAGAGAAAGAAATATAAAAATTATAATCCTAAAAAAAGATGGTTTAAAAGGAAAAGATTTAATAAGGATTATAATAAGAATAGTAATAAATCTCAATCGGTAAATCAAAAAACTAAAAAATGTACATGTTTTATATGTAAAGAAGAAGGACACTATGCAAATCAATGTCCAAAGAAAAATAAAAGAAATATAAAAGTAATAGAAATAGCAGATCAATATGGTTATGAGCCAATAGAAACAGATCTAGAATCATAGTACAGTTGTTATTCTGTGGAGATAGAAACTAGTGAATCTAGTGATAATGAATGAAATAATAGAAGAAAATAATAATAATAATGAATTAGAATTAGTGGATATCCGAGAATATGAAAAGATAGAAGAAATAAAAAAAGTTAGATATAGATTTAGAACCTACAAAGAATTTACTAGAAAGATATGGAAAATATATAGGAAAAACAGTTAGAATACAGAAAGTTCATGAATTAAGTATAGAAATAACGGAAAGTAAAAGAAAAGGTAGGATAGCATTAATAACCAAGGATGCAATAGATACAGTATTGAATAAACTAGATAAAGAAAAAAGAAAGAAAATGAAGCTTATAGACTTAGTAAAAGTTCAAGTTATGATAAAAGCATATTTTCAAGAAAAATTAGATTCTCCTATAGCAGTTTATATGATAGATGAAAGAATTACCCATAATATCCAAGAAGCAATTTTTGGAGCAGCAATGGGAAATTTATATTATGGAAAGATTATATTCGAATATGAGCCAAATTTTAGTATATCAATAAATGATAAAAATATAGATAAAGCTTTAGTATTATACCATAAATTAGATAATTTTGATATGTTAAAAGGAAGTCATTGCTACTCAATAACCTATAGAACAATATATGGGATAAGTCCTAGTTATCATACTATGAAGTATAATCCGAGTAAATTAAATTTTAAAGAAATATTTAATGGAATTATAGAATGGATTCCGCCACAAAGATTGAAACCAAGACAAATAACTTATATAGAGGAAATAAGAACAGATGAACCACTGGTAACAGATAAAAAATTTCCAAGAATAACTGGAAATAATTCAAGTGCTATAATAAGAAGATCAGTAGAAGGAACATCAAGTAATTCTTTTAGAAAAAGTCATAGTACTAGATTAAATTTAACAGAAAAAAGAGGATTTTGCAGTACACAATATTTTATACAAGTAAAAATAAAAGGAGAAGTTATACAAGATGTTAAGTGTTTAATTGATACTGGAGCAGGAACAAGTCATATAAGTAGAGATTTATTAAAAAATACTGAGATAAGAGAATTAGGAAAAAAATATTATTATATAGACTTTAATAATAATAAACATTATATAAATCATAAAGCTGATATCGTTATACAGATACATAATATACATATTCCAATAGAAATTGAAGTAGAAGATAGTATAGATACAAAAATTTTATTAGGAATGGATTTTCTTAGTTGTTTTGAAGATTATGCTATAAAAGATTCATATATAGATTTTATTTATAATGGAAAAAGATTTCAAATTAGTAGAGTGTAAGAAAATTAAGAGTAGAGATAATTCAATAATAATCCAAATTATATATCAATAGAAATTGTACCATGCAATTTTAGATTCAGGATCAGGAATTAGTATTACTAATCATAATTTTTCCAATATACAAAAAATTGAAAAAGATAATAGGAAGAGATATACATAATCAAGAAACTATTTTTGATCAAGGATATAAAAACTTTTGGATAGTAATTGGACATTTACAAGTAAAGATAGAAAATTTATATTATTATCCCAATATTGTTTATGATTTCTTGATAGGACAAGATTTTATAAATAGAAATTTACCATTTACTTTAGACACTAATAAAGTAGCATTTACAAGTCCTTGTGGAACAAATTTTTCAACAAATATAATACATCAAGCATATAGACACAATTACTCACAGCAAGCGTGGTGATATTATACCACTAAATCTTTTGCGAGAAGAAAATAAAATAAAAATAAAAATTTTAGAATTGTTAGGAAAATGTTATGAAGAAAATCCTCAAGCTTTTGCATATAGGAAAAGATATTATGCTAAGACAGAATTAACCACCGATAAACCAGTTTGTTAAAAACCAATGATATATACTAAAGAGGATGAAAAAGATTATATTAATATTATAAAGAAACATTTAGATCTTAATTTAATAAGAGAAACTAAGAGTGCTTATAATTGTGCCAGTTTTTTAGTTAGAAATCATAGTGAGATAAAAAGAGGAGAACCTAGAATGGTAATAAATTGTAAACCCCTAAATAAAATTGTTAAAGATTATCCTTATCCTTTACCAAGAAAAGATGTTATTTATGAAAAAATAAAAGAGGGAAAGATGTTTTCAAAGTTTGATTTAAAATCAGGATTTTATCAGATACTATTAGAAGAAGATAGTAAGGTTTGTACAGCTTTTAGTGCTCCCCAAGGAAGATATGAATGGAATGTTCTACCTATGGGATTAAAAACTAGTCCTAGTATTTTTCAAGAACGATTAGATAAGATTTACAGAGAATGTTATGAATTCATAGTAGTATATATTGATGATATTTTAGTATATAGCAAAAACATAGATGAACATAATAAACATTTATTTATATTTGCTACCAAAGCATATGAAAATGGATTAGTATTAAGTACGAAGAAGGCTGAAATAGCAAAAGAAAAAATAAGTTATTTAGGATTAATAATAGATAAAGGAATTATAGAACTTCAATCTCATATATCTGAAAAAATACTAGACTTTCCAGATGAGTTAAAAAGTAACAAATTTAATCCTTTTTAGGACATATTAATTAGGCTTCACAATTTATTAAGGATTGTGCTAAGTTAAAAAATAAGTTACAAGAAAAATTAAGAAAAGATAGGAGTTTTGTTTGGACAGAAGATGATACCAAACACGTACAAGATATTAAACAAAAAGTCAAGAATTTAGAAAAATTACCCCTACCTAGGGAAAAAGATGAATTGTATCTAGAAACAGATGCCTCAGATAAATATTGGGGTGCAGTACTAAGAAGACAAAGTGACAATATAATATTAAGATATGCTTCTGGAACTTTTCAAGGAGCAGAAATGAATTATGATATAAATGAAAAAGAAGTTTTAGCAGTAATAAAAGTTATAGAATGTTTTAAGATTTGGTTAGCGAGAAAAGATTTTATTATAAAAACTGATAATACTCAAGTAAAAGCATTTCTTCAAAATAAGATAAAAGATAATATAGCTAATAGAAGAAGAATTCGTTGGCAGATGAAAATTAGTCCATTTAGTTTCAAAGTAGAATATATCAAAGGTACTAATAATTGTTTTGCAGATCATTTGTCAAGAGCAGATGGACCACAGTAAATACACTCAAGAATTGGACAAGATTAAACAAGAAATGTTTCAACTTGTTCTTGAAGCTGTCAATCAATTCGATGAGAAATTTCATAAAATGGCTGAAAAGATTGACGAGCATATGACCAAGGTTGATGAAGAAATGATGAATTATTCAAAAGAATATCATCAAGATTCTATGAAATTACTTGACAAGATAAATAATTTTGCTCCTTCCTCTTCCAATACGAGTTTTTTAGTAAAAGGAAAAGAGAAAATTGATATAGTCAAGGAAGAAATTCAAGAAAAAGAGAGTAAGTTTTCCTTTAAGAAATTTACTTTTAAGGAAAAACTTACTAAATCTCCCCCAAGAGAAAAAATTGATAAATTCAAGACGTTATACCAATCTCTGGTAAATTTTATGTATCAAGGAAATCCCAGAGAATTGGACTCTTACCTTATTGAATACAAGGGAATATATCCAAGAATCTCAATTGTTTTAGACAATTGGGAAAACATTGAACTTCTTATTGATTTATTCAAGTATGGGTTCATTGATACAATTTATGTTGAACCAAGTGACGATTTGTCCAAGCTAAAATATTTTCCTGAAGCAATTGTCAATGGAATAAAAAGTTATATTAAAGGCGTTAAGCCTTAGAAGACAATTTTTACCAAGATTTATTCAGCTAGTCCAGATTGTGAAGGAGAAGCCGTTTTCTTTGTCAAGATTGGATCTATTAATTCTGATAATACAGAAATCCAAGAAAAGTCCAGAAAAGAAAAAGAAATTCCAATTATTGATCAAGAGTGGATTTCGAGAAGGAGAGCTTTAGGATTCCACGTGTTACTTATGATGATGAAAGAAGAATACAGCCAAGCAAGATTCTGGAGTTATGCTATGACCGAGAATGTTGTAGTAATTTGCAGAAAAGACAAGGATCCTGGACAGATAACCCTTAGCTTTTACAAGTGTTGATTCAAAAGATCGAGAAAAATCAAATCAAGGGACAGAAAGAAACTCGCCGACAGTTGTGCCAACTGTTAGCTAATGGCGGGGACCACAAATGTTTATTTTGTCAAAAGTAGATGCTTAGATGATAAGAAAAGGAATATATTTTAGACGTGTCAAGAAAAAGTAACTATAGTTATGTAACCCAAGTTACTTTAATAAACCCTAGTTAGAATAGAGGACGGGTTCAACCTCTATAAAAACCCATGAATGTAATAAGAAGGGCATCAGCTCTCAACCTCTTATCCTGTCTTGTAAAATATCCACTATGTTCTAAATAAAAATTCCAAGTTTCCGAAATTCTGAGTTTCTATATTTTCCTTCAAGTTTCCTTAGTACAAAGTGATTATGATATAAAATTCGAGAGTTAGGACTAAGCTTCGATTTCTTATTTTTATATAAACTATATCCCGAGGTTGTTTTAAATCCAGATCGAGGTTATCGATTTTCCTTGCCGATTGAAGCCGGGTAGGTGTTGAAGGCAGAAGGACTTTTGGGATTGAACACTGGCAAGATATTGTTTATCAAGAAAATACGGAAGCGAGGTAAGGCCCATAACTTTCTATTATATCATATTGATTTTTGTAGTAAGAAACCTCTGTATACGGGATTTATAGAAAACTTAAGAAAATTAGGAAACGTTTTAATCAATATGAGTTCACTTACCCAATCAGAGTATGAAGAATATATCAATAATTTCGATGCAGATTATAATTATGATGAAGAAGTAGAAGAACATGTAGGAATAAATGCGGATAATATAGATGAATGGTTTTATAATCAAGCAGAAAATAGAATTAGTAATTTTGATATTTTAATCAATATGTTTACAAATTTATATCATTCTAAAGGAGAATTAGATGAAGAAGAGCGCAGATTAATTGAATTTTTTGATAGTATTAGAGCAAAATTAGGATTAGATGGCGCTTCAACCTCAAAACATCCAAAAGCACCATGTTTCACTTCAAAGTTCAAGCCATCATAAAAGTAAACCATAAGACATTTATTCAGCTCAATTTTGACCAAAGGGTCTCTCTTTCAAAGTGGAGCAATGATTTATCGTGATACTAAAAGAGAACATAGAGATGGGAAGAGGATAGAGGATTTAAGTCCCTCATTGAGAAACTATGGCTATAATTCCATTCGTTCTAGTAAAGTAGTTTGGTTCTTTTCATTCAATTCAAAACACGGCAATCAATCCCAATAAAGCAAATCTTCTACAACACCAAGTCTCCTCCTCCTCCAGCAATAATAACGCCAAAAATTAGTTACACAATTGATTCAACTATATTTTGGAAGAATCATAACATAAGAGATGTAGGTAATAAGATATAAAGGGAAAATTAACTGCTATATATCATTAAATTTCTGAATGTGTTATCTCAGTAACCTTTCATCCGGCAAACACGACTCCTTTGAACTAGGGCAAGAGATGTACGTCAATATGGCACTTCACTCCTTCAATGTTTTGTGTTGGTAAGAACCCCAATAGCAGAGATGTTTTCAAGAGCAATTTCCAAAATAAATACCTGCATATATTCTTAATTTTTTAAGTTTTAAGTATAGCCCAACTTACTAAATAATATCTTTCATCTTTTATATGGTCACTTAAATATTTATCACAGATTAGCTCGAGATTGGTATTACGTGAACAATAACTTACTATTATAATTAGATAATGCACATGACATCCATTGTGTTCGAAAGACTTAATGCAATGTCTAAAATAGGGAGTCCCTTTCCTAACTTTAAACATTCACTCCCTTGTCAACAAAATCAAAGGAGCTTCAATATAGATTTAAAATAATCTATATAAATAAACTGTGAAAATAACGTATAATTTGATTTTGGAAGCAATGCCTGCAAAAAATTTAAACATGAGATTTGCATTATACCAAGATCACGTGTGCAATGAGGAACAACTCTAAACAGAGATTGGATTTTGAGAAGAAAAATTACACTGTAAACAATTCACGAATCGTATCGATAAATCAAAAACAAAAGACAATAAAAAACAATCGAAAACTTGGAATTTTTATTTAGAACATAGTGGATATTTTACAAGACAGGATAAGAGGTTGAGAGTTGATGCCCTTCTTATTACATTCATGGGTTTTTATAGAGGTTGAACCTGTCCTCTATTCTAACTAGGGTTTATTAAAGTAACTTGGGTTATATAACTATACTTCATAAATGGGTACAAGTATCACACAGAAGCATGTAGTATGATACTTGTACCCATTTATGATAGCCTAGGATTTGTTAGTGATCTGGTGTATATTTAGTTCCCTGTTTCCAGAATTTTAGCCTAGGATCTCTTGTAATGGTTGTATATAACCACAATTATGCTAATGAAATCAGCACGGAATTATATTCTTTCACGATGAACCAACTTCCTGCATAAACTTTATATTATCCATATATAGAAATGTTATGAGTATCAATATACATTTGGGATATGCTCCTAACAGTTTTGAATTGTTTAAGTGCTTTAACACAATTATTGAATTCCAATTATATATTAAATTACTGATGGGCATTCTTTACTCTCAAACAGCACGAAGTGGATAAGTCAAAAACCAAAAATTGTTTAATTGAATTATTAAATTGTTGAAATTTCTTGCAATAAAGTGACCAAAATAGACATGATTTGTGGAAAAATACCAAAAGTATCCCAACAACATTTTTTTTATATATATAGATAGATTTCAGTGATATTATTCAATATTTTTTCTTAAACTCAGATAGAATAATGCACATAATTAAATGCAGATATTTATTTAAACATTTTTCTGTGTGTTTTTTTTTCGTCTATTTATTTTCTTACTTTTGTCGGAATGTGGATTAATGCGGTTTTTTAATCAGTTCTATAATGTGGAACCATGCAAGCTAAGCATTTGAACTAGCTTGTCTTACATGCTCACGTGCCTCTGGTGTAATTAAAAATTATGCTATTCAAAAGCTTATTCATTTAGCGTAATTTTTTTTTTTTTGATATATTATTCACTTAGCGTAAATTAATTACGATGTTAGACTTTTTTTTTTTATGAAGGAGCCCGAAGTTAGACTTGGTTCATAAAATAAGCATAAAAAATATTGAAAACTTTTTCTTTTGTTTTTGTTGTCAAGTTTCAATTTTTTTTGGTTAAAAAGTCTCAATTGTTTTTTTTTTTTGCTGAAAAAAAAAAGTCTCAATTGTTTTGAAAACGTACGAATTTACAATTGCATAAAAATGGGTTAAATTTCCTTAGGCAGTACTCAATTCTATTTAAATATATCAAGATTAGAATAAAAGCATGCCCATATAGAGAGTTTTTTTTTTCCTGGACGCCGATATAGAGTTAATATTGAGGTAAGTTCTACTAGTGGAGGCGGGCACTCCGTGCCTCCATCTACATCATATGTCTCCTCTATTCACACTACGGGGTGCCTGGCTTATTGTTCTTTTTTTTATATAGATATTGTTGTATAATTAGTTGATAGAGTAGTTTTTTTTATAAAAGATGATAAAGTAATTGTGATTGTGCGGTAGTTATTAATATATTATAGATAGTTATAAAAAGGACAAAATTGGAATAGAAAAAGGTTCTATCAAAAGTTGGTATTGCCATTATATACAGTTATAGAATATTTTTTTTACTATTAATTACAGTTTTTTAAAGATAGTTAAGTTTAAATTTAAATTTTCAGTTATTAAAGTAACGGTTATCAATTTTCGATTTGAGAGTAATTTTGTTCATTAAAATATTACACCAAAATCTTGTATCCCTTTATATATGTTATAGATGGTGCAGTTAGTAAACTAACGGTTATGACACTGTTGATTTTCTAACTAATTGAATTTTTGTAAAGAAAAATTATATTTATTGGAGTCTAGTCTCTAAGTATTTAATTTTTTTATTTTTGTTTAAAATTAGAGTAAATTATACTATTCTCCCCTAAGAGATACAAGTATTTTTTTTTACTAATTAAAATTTACAAATCAAAGCGACAAGGGTTGAACCTCACTGGATCGTGCACCAAGGCCACTTTGCGACTTACAATACTCCGTCACGTATTTAAGTCGTCTGCAAAGGATTCTACGCGCCGCTCAATGGGAATTGCACTTCAAGGTGTCCCGCAAGGCTCATTCGCCTTACGGGTTCACCAACGACATGTGCTTCTAGGGGGCCACGACCCCCTATTACTGGTCGGCAAGCGAATGACAGGAACACGCGTTGCTTATAGTCCGGATTCTGACTTAGAAGCCTTCAATAATAATCTAACACACGGTAACTTCGCGTCATTGACTTTTCAACAAGTATTACACTCTCTACTATTCTCATTTAAAAGCATACACTCCTATCCCTTAACACATGAAAATATAATTCATTTTACTCCATTTTTATTTTGTTGTTTCTTATATCAAATTGTTTGATAACTGTGATGCGATGCTGTTTTTATAATAAAATATTGCGTGTGTTATATGTTGCCCTTATCTCCCTCGATATATATAATTAAATGGTGCACAAATGATGGTGTTAAACAGTAAACACATTCGTTTTTTTTTTCTCAGAATTATTCTCTGGATCTGCAACATGAAAAACAGTGTTACGATCAAAAGCACAAGTGTTAAAAGCAAGGTCAAAAAACAGAAAGGGCAACAACGTAAAATAAAATTAGTTTAGTATATATTTTAATTTAAAAATATATTTTAAAATATAAAATCAAATATTACCTAACATATTAAGTTAAATAGACTAAATTGTATATTTTAACATAAAGAGAGAAGGGAGTATAATACTCATATCGATCTCTAAAAGGAGGGGGTGTAATTTACTCTTAAAATTATGATTTTTTCATTTAAAATTACGAGAAAAGTAATTGCATAGTTGAGAAACAGGTTTTTGATATAGTTTTCACAAAGGCTTCCATGCACATATCTATACTAGCATAGTGACCTGTGTCATGCACGGGACATATAGTGACAACTAATTATTTGATTTAATTTTAAAATAGAGTACAACGGAAAAAAATATAAATTATGGTTGAAGTAGTAAAATAATTTAAAAAGTTGATGAGAATAGTCATGTCAAAAACTCAAATTCACATGTATTCACCCGAACCCACCCCCAACTTTGTCGGGTTTAGGTTTTTTTTCCATTTTTCAAATGCAAAGATATTGGCGGTGATGTTGCACCTGCCTGCTATTTAAAAATATTATATTAAAATAAAAAACAATAATCGGCAGGGATGATGAATCTGTTCCGCTATTTAAAATATTATATTAAATTAAAAAATAATAGAATTGTGGGACTTGGTTTTAAGTTAGTTATAGAAGTTTGCACCCCTCGAAAATTATTGTTAAGCTTAATCTGTTGAACATATATATGTATCCAGAGGAAAATCCTTGTGTAACCTTTTTTGTGAACATGAAACGTTCAATTTATTTTTCTTTAACAGTTGTAGAAATGACTTCTTCTTCCCTTAGTTTGATGCATAGAGATGATGTAAATTATAAAATATAATTATAGATTATAATTATAAATTATACATTATTAAAAAATTTATAGACCTTAATTAATGAGAAACAATTCAAATTTGTTTGGACTAAAGAGAGCATTTAATGAAATAATTAGTTAGATGAATGACGCTAAATGAAAAAATATTAGTTTAGCAAAAAAAATATTATTACCTAAATCTGAAAATCAAATTCAAATCAAGTCGTTAAAATCAAATCTTTTTAAATTTGAAATTCTTTCCTAATCCTAAAACGATAAAATACAAAATCATCAAATGTTTTTTACGTCTTAAACTCAAATCCACAAAACTAAAAAAATTATGATGACATCTTGTATAATATGAAAATAAAAGAAACTAACGTTTTTAATATTACTCTCTAATAGAATTCCTCACAAAAATTAATAAATCATTATCTGTATTTTTCAAAATAAATCTATCCTAAAATATACAAAAAGAAGTAGTAATATACATACCATTATTGTTATTTTATATATAATTTCTTGAATAATATTGAAAAAATAAGCTACTAAATTTCATATTGTTTATAATGTTTCTTCTTGTTTGAAAGGCGAGAATGATGTATCTGCATAGAATCAAAATAATAATCACAAATTGAAAATATAAAATAAAAAACAATACAAAATATGGATATGTTAATTCTAAACAACAATCAATAACTAAAAACGATTCATCAAAAACTAAAAAAAAATACTCGCATTAGAGAAGAAGTTTGGGTTAATGAATAGAAACGTAACGATGTTCTTTGATAGAATCAAAACAAAAACCAAACAACATATCAATAATTTGGTGGCTATGAAAAAAATGAATAAATAGTATTAAAATATGGAGAACAACATTGAAAAAATAATAACTAAAAATGACTAAAAGTAAAATAAAAAGGACTCACCTTAAATGAGAAATCAATGTTGACCATCAAAAGAATGTTAAAGATACGAATAATAGAACAACATGAGCAAATAAAATGTACAATCCATGAAGTTATTGAGATTCAAAATATAGAAAAAACAAACCATAAAAAAGAAAACAAAAATTAACCTTCATTTAAAAGAACCAATGACATCCAAGCATGTAAATGAATTTTCCCAGCAAACTTGTGATAAAAGTGAGTAATTCTATAATTAAGATAGAGTAATTGTAATTATTGATAACTATGATTAGACACATATCCAAAGAATAGACCATATTTTATATATCATTATCAATATAGCAACACTTTCCAAAAAATTGTTAATGAGAATAACAATAAAAGAAAAAAATCGACAATTTGTATATAAGAAAAATAAAAAAAAAGTTAGAAGATTACGTATCGGGAGAGAATTCGTTGATTTGACAACTATAAAGAGCAAAACTGAGTCAAACCAATCGTTGGAGCACAGTGAATTTGAGGTAACCGATTTGAGAGAAGACCTCATTACGCCATTCATAAGGATGATATTAATTTTGATAGAAATCTATTTTGAATTATACAGTAATTAGAGATAAGGATCGATATCAGTTTGTTATCTGTATTGATAAGGTAAGTTGTTATTGTAAGTTGTTTTTATTTGAATTTAGATTAGAAGATTAGGTTGTTATTTTGTTTAAAAATTAAAGTTTTTATTTGAATTTAGATTAGAAGATTAGGTTGTTATTTTGTTTAAAAATTAAAAATTAAAAATGGGAGGGAAACAATTATAGGGTAACACTCAGGCCTAAAAATGCTCTCAAGATGACACGTAAGAAAGTAATGGTTCACAAATTTATATATTATAGATTTTAATTTTAAAAACAATAAAGTTATTTTAAAAATTTAATTAATCATATTTAATATTTTAAAATTGAAAAGAATTTAAATACATAGGGGGGTCAGGATGCAATAAGAAAGAGTTGCAATCTTTTAAAAAATAGATTTAAATATGTTTTTAGTCTCCACAAATATATCACTTAATAGTTTTAGTCCTATAAAACAAAATTTGTTTATGATTCCTGTAAAATATAAAGTGTTTTTTAGTACTTCTTGTTATTTTGTTTTAATTAGTCCCGGTAATGTTTAGATCTTGTTGAATTAGTCCTTGAAATATTTACACCAAGTTGAATTAGTCATTGTAAAATATAATTGATATATTTTAGGGACTAAAAGCAAAATTATCCACATATTATAATGACCAATTTAGTATGAATCGAATATTACATAGACTAAAACAAAATAACAAAAATTAAAAATAAAACTTTATATTTTGTAGGAATCATAAACAAAACAATACAAGGATTAAAACAAAAAAATGACATATTTGTTGTGACTAAAAGTTATTTAAACTAAAAAAGATCATGACATTAATAAATAAACCATGTTATGCTATTGGTTAATAAAACAGCGATACCTAAATCATTAATTTATTAACAACACCATATAAGCTCTCTATTATTGATTCTTGAGTTTTTTTTTGAAAGAATTGATTTTTAACGTTTTCGTTTCTCTCAGTAACACAATGTCGACCATGAAAGACAAAAATATTTTTGTCTTATGGTTGATAACAGCGTCCATCAATAGAGACAGCATCTTTAAAAATAAACAAAACAAAACCAAAACAAAAAGACACCATCGTCACGGTCAATCAAGCATAGTTGGCAAAATAGGCTTAGTCCGTCGGGTCGGTCTGAGTCTGCCCAAAAAAATATCAGATTTGGATACACAAATTTGAGTCCATTTTTAATTTGGACCTTTTTGGTCCGATCCGATAAAGCTCGAACCCTTAAAAGCCTGAGCCCAAAGCGAGTCGCCCGAAAAACATAGGCCAAAGCCCGAGTTCGGCCCAAAAAAAGTCCAAAAAATAGAGAACTTAGACACACAAATTTAAACCTATTTTTAATATAAATTTTTTTGACCTGACTGATAAAATCCAAACCCAATACGTGCTGGCCGAGCCCAACCCAAAAGCTCAAATTACCACCTCTATTCAATCAAGGTCCAAGGAGCATTACTCCTCCCACCACATTCGCATACACTGCAGCTGCGTGTCAAAATAGAAAGCAAAGGTTACAACATTGTAATTGTAAAAAGACTACATAAAGGAAAGTACCAACAGCTGGAAACGAGACGTGGCTCAAAACTATTGGATGAAAAATTGGCACCTAGACAATGATCATGCACCGAAAAATATTCAGTGGCAAATATAAAAAAGTTTAAGATTATTTTTGTGGTTTAAATTATAAGAAATATTGACACATTTTAAATACATCAATTGTTTGGAAAGAGAATAATATATTTGAAAATTAGGAATAATTTAATGTTATTAAATGTATAAATTATTATTTTAATCATTTACTAAAAAGGTAATTTTGAAATAAATTTTATATTAATTACAATTAACTCATTTAACTATCTTTTATTAGTCTTAATGAATTAAATATTTATCTCTTATATATGGAACCAGAAATAGTGACACACCGACAATATTCATAATAACTGCCTAAGAATGTGTTTTTTTTGGTAGGAACATGCCAAAAGAGCAAAGGAAAAAAAAAAGCACAAAAGGTTCGACAATGTTGAATAAATTTTATTTTATAACATTGATTTGATTAAAAATAAATTTAAAGTAAATAATTTATATTTAGTTACTTTTATTTTTTATTTTTTTAATTTTTACCAATATTGCATTAGTCTGAGTGACACTAGGTCCATATCCCTTAAGTAAAGTCTCGAGTTTGAGTTTTGTGGATGAAATATTTAGATATTTGGACATAAATGTGAGTTTTTTTTGCATAAATAAATGTGAGTTTTCAATTATATAGATGTTTATAATTTTTCAGTAAAAGCAATTATGTTGTCTATAATTGATTTTATCTGAAGTTAAAATTTGTAGCTTTTGTATATGGTTGAAAATTTTGTACTAAATTTTACCTTAAACTTATTTTTAAAATAAAAACATTTAAACATAAATCATTTTAGTTCAAATTCATTTTTAACTAAATTAATTTCACGAAATTAATTTCATTCAAAATTATTTTTACCAAACATTCACCCAAACACACATTACATGAACAAACACACACTAAACCTACTCAATTAATACAACAAAGAAAACAACACAAGTACCTATAAAAAATATCACTAATGTTATTCTAATCCCATAATACACCCATACAACACTCTTATTTTTCATTTTACCCATTACCATCAGGTGCTGTGGGGTGGGCTGGGTGTCCGTCTATTGGCACTCAAAAAATATTACACCCTCTCCACCACAACCTTCTCAAAACGCGTAGCATCAATCATCATCATCATCTCTTCCATCTTCCCTTCTTCAGCTTCAAGTTTCAACACACTCTGACTCTTTGTCTTCCACTTTTATTCTCCCTGTACTTGTTTTTTCGCCAACTTCAAACAATGGCCTCACTCTCTTCTCTCATTCTCCTCTTCCTCCTCTTCACCTTCTTCCATTTCACCAACTCCACAGAATACCTGAAGCTACCGCTAGTGAAGAAGAAGAACCCACTCTCGTCGCCAGCCGAGCTCCTCTCCGCCGACCTCCGCCGCCTCTTCGGCCACCGTCGCGCCGCCAAAACCCCGCTAGTCTCCGGAGCCTTCACCGGCTCCGGCCAGTACTTCGCTGACCTCCGAATCGGTTCTCCGCCGCAGCGCCTCCTTCTAGTCGCTGACACCGGCAGCGACCTCGTGTGGGTGAAGTGCTCCGCCTGCCGGAACTGCTCCGACCACCGACCCGGATCCGCATTCCTCGCCCGACACTCTAAAACATTCTCTCCCCACCACTGCTACGACTCGCCGTGTCGACTCCTTCCACACCCGAAACTCGCCACACCTTGCAACAACCACACGAGGATCCACACCCCATGCCGCTACGAGTATTCCTATGCGGACGGGTCCACCACAAGCGGGTTCTTCTCCAAGGAAAAGACGACGTTCAACACCAGCAACGGAAACGAGGTGAAAATCAAAAACCTCTCGTTCGGGTGCGGGTTTCGAATCTCTGGCCCCAGCGTCACCGGTGCGAGCTTCAACGGCGCACAAGGTGTAATGGGCCTGGGCCGTGGGCCCATTTCGTTTAGTTCCCAATTAGGACGGAGGTTCGGGAACAGATTCTCTTACTGTCTACTGGACTACACCCTATCACCGCCTCCGAAGAGTTACCTCACACTAGGCGGTTCCATTAACGACGACGTTTCGAGAAAGAAGTTCAGTTACACGCCGTTGCTAACAAACCCTCTCTCCCCAACGTTTTACTACGTCGCCATCGAGGGCGTAACCGTCGACGGCGCAAAATTACCGATAAGCCCTTCCGTTTGGGCCATTGACGAGGGAGGCAATGGTGGAACCGTCGTGGACTCCGGCACGACGCTGACGTTCCTGGCGGAGCAGGCTTACCGGCTGGTGTTGGCGGCGTTCCGGAGGCGCGTGAGGCTTCCGGAGGCGGAGGGTCCCGCGCTTGGGTTCGACCTGTGCGTGAACGTCTCCGGCATGTCGAGGCCGAAGCTGCCGAGGCTGAGGTTCGGTCTCACCGGAAAAGTTGCGCTGTTGCCGCCGGTGAGGAACTATTTCATCGAGGCGGCGGATCGGGTCCTGTGCCTCGCGATCCAACCCGTGAAACCGGGTTCGGGTTTTTCGGTTATAGGGAATCTGATGCAACAGGGTTACTTGTTTGAATTCGATTCGGACCGGTCCCGGCTCGGTTTCTCGCGTCACGGTTGCGCCATTCCCTGAAAAATGAACCGGTTTTTTTTTTCTATAAAGAAATAACACGGATTTACTATTGCCAGTGCCACGTATTTTCTTAGGGGGGAGGGGACATTTTGGTTTTGCTTGGATTATTTATTATGAATGAAATGGGGACAACTTCGTTGGGTCAAAAAATGGGTAAAAATGAATTGTATTTTTTTTTTCAAAATATTCTTTTTGGTCTGGCTCGAAGTGAAAATGAGGCTATTGATGTAAATAAGTGAAGTTGTTTCAAGTGTGTCTCTTTCTCTTGTCCTCAAAATCATTCCCTTACACTAATTGATCTCACATGTACGTTGTACAATGAGCAAAGAGAAAATGAATTGCTTGGACGTAATATGAACAATTAACCTATTTAATTTGTTGTCGTTAATCTTATCATTTATTTAAATGTGTTATTATTTTAGTATGACATAAAACAGAGGGATATTTATTATGTTAAAAGCGTTGTGAGATTAATTACCATGTTTATTCACTTGTATAGTATATATATACCAAATTAGCGTTGCTGTTATGTTAACTTCGTTTAGATCCAAGATTATGGCGACTTGTGTAGTTTAAGATGGTGTTTAGCAGAAATGTCAATATTAACATTGATCACTATCCGATTCATTTTTGGGAAGAATGAAGTTGATAGGCATGCACATGCACTTGGGGCAACATTCCTTTGTCACATCAATGCACTCTAATTGCCTGGCCACTGCTATACACAGTAGCTGATGCCATATCTATGTGTTGGGAAATACCAGCACTATTTTCCTCTCTGTAGACTCAAAATAGGCATTTAACGGAAACGGAAAAAAGCTAGAATAGAGAGTAGAGAAATCACACCAGGAATTTTTTAACGTGGGTCTCTCAATACATGAGGATATCTCTCAACCTCACCCAACAAGGATGGTTTACAATTTCTCTCAACTCTCACCAAGTGTGGTGGAAACTAGAACTCTCTTTCTCTCTAAGAGGAATACAAGAACTTTCATTCTCACTATCACTCTTGCTTTGCTTATCTTTGGATAGGATGGATGCTCCAACTCTTCACAAGCCTCCCTATTTATAGGAGAGGGGTGTGGCTTCCTTCAAGAGTGAGTGGTGGATGCCAATAAATGAGTTACATTCACAAAACTCCTTGTAACTCCAAGCTTCACTTTCCTAAGAGGAGTGTGTAACTCTCAAGGTCAAAGAAACCAATTCCAAACCCTTGGAAAGTGCTCCACAACTTCCTATGCATGCCTTGGAATGTGCTACTCAATTTCTTATGCATTTGAATTTGCATGTTTACTTGAATGTGAACCACTCTTAATTATGGAGGAATTTCCAACAAATCTCCCCCTTCCGACATAATTGGTGTGCACCACTACACCAGCACCTTGACAGCAATCTTCAACCTTCTTGGTTGGTATTGTCTTGGTCATCATATCAGACCAATTAAAGTCTGTATGAATTTTCTCTAACTTTAGTTTTTTCTCATCCAACACCTCTCGTATCCAATGATAACGGATGTCAATGTGTTTGGAGCGTGAATGGAACATGGGGTTCTTGGCTAAGTGGATGACACTTTGATTATCACAGTTTACCACATAATCGTCTTAATCATGTTCCAACTCATTTAAGAATTTCTTCATCCATAACATTTCTTTGAATGCTTCAGCTGCTGCAATATATTCTGCTTCAGTGGTTGATAATGCAACACACTTTTGAAGTTTTGATTGCCAAGACACAGCTCCCCCTGCAAAAGTAATCAGATATCCAGATGTAGACTTTCTAGAATCCACATCTCCTGCCATATCTGCGTCTGCATATCCAAGTAGCATTAAATCTCCATTGCCAAAGCACAAGCACCTTTTGGCAGTTCCTCTGAGGTTCCTTAGTATCCACTTCACAGCATTCCAATGCTCCTTTCCTGGATTTGATAGGAATCTGCTCACAACTCCTACAGCATAGGCAATGTCTGGTCTTGTGCAGATCATTGCATACGTAAGGCTACCCACAACAGACGAATAGGGCACCTTGCTCATCTCTTCTTTTTCTTCTTCATTCTTTGGACATTGTATTTTGCTTAATTTGAAATGTCCAGGAAGAGGAACATGCACTGGTTTGGCATTATGCATGTTGAACATTTCAAGAACCTTCTCAATGTAGTCCTCTTGAGATATCCAGAGCATTCTTCTAGATCGATCTCTAGTGATCTTCATTCCAAGAATCTTCTTTACTGGACCCAGATCTTTCATGGCAAACGATTTGCTCAATGCCTTATTGAGAGCATCAATCTTCATTTTATTTTTGCCAACAATCAACATATCATCAACATATAACAAGAGTATGATGGACTCACCATTCTCGTAGTTCTTCACAAACACACAATGGTCTGCGGAGGTCTTTCTGAAATTATGCTGGGCCATAAAGAGATCAAACTTCTTGTACCATTGTCTTGGAGCTTGTTTTAAACCATAGAGACTTTTCTTCAGGTGGCACACTAAGTGTTCTTTCCCTGGTTCTACAAAACCTTCTGGTTGCTCCATATAAATTTCTTCCTCTAAGTCTCCATGTAAGAATGTTGTTTTGACATCAAGCTGCTCAACCTCCAAGTCTTGTTTTGCAGCTAGACCAAGAATTGCTCTAATGGATGTCATCTTCACCACCCGTGAGAAAATTTCTTCAAAATCTATGCCTTTCTTCTGGTTACATCCTTTCACCACAATGCGAGCTTTGTATCTTGGGTTTGGGTTGTTCTCTTCATTCTTGAGCTTGAACACCCACTTGTTTCTTAATGCTTTCCTTCCTTCTGGTAACTCCACTAGATCATATGTCTGATTTTCAATCAGGGACTGCATTTTTTCTTTCATGGCTTGCATCAATTTCTCCTTATCATCTATCTCAATGGCTTCCTGGAAACTTTGAGGTTCTCCATCATCAGTGAGATTGACATATTCATCAGAGAAATACCTCCTTGATGGCTGTTTGACTTTTGTTGATCGCCTCACTTGGGATTCATCTTCCATCTGGATAGTCTCCATTGTTGGTTCTTCTATCATCTGAGTTGGATGCTCCGTCTGACTCTGCTCCATCTGGTCAGGTTGTTCTATCTGAGGAGGTTGCTTTGTCTGATTGGTTTATATCATCTGAGTGGGTTTTGCCTCCTTTTGAAGAGTCTCACCCCCTGAGTTTCTCACTATGGACTTTGGCTTCTCAGACCGCTGGATATCATGTATCGTCTGATCTTCGAAGAACACCACATCTCTACTTCAAACTATCTTCCTGTTTATAGGATCCCATAGTCTGAATCCAAGTTCATCTCTTGGTGAACCAAGGTATATGCACTCCTTCGCCTTATCATCAAGCTTTGCTCTTTCATCTTTCGGAATGTGGACAAAAGCCTTACACCCGAAGACTCTCAAGTGACTGTAGGAGGCTTTCTTTCCAGACCAAACTTCTTCTGGTATCTCTCCATTTAAAGGTCTTGAAGGAGACAAATTGATCAAGTCAACTGTAGTCTTCACGGCCTCACCCCAGAATGTCTTGGGGAGTTTAAATGAGAAAGCATACATCTGACTTTTTCTGCAATTGTTCTATTCATCCTTTCAGCTAATCCATTCAATTGAGGAGTTTTGGGAGGTACCTTCTCATGTCGTATCCCATAAGCTTTGCAGTATGCCTCGAATGAACGTCTGTATTCTCCACCATTGTCTGATCTCAAGCATTTCAACTTTTTTCTAGTCTCCCGTTCTACTGAGACATGAAACTCCTTGAAAGTTTGAAGAACTTGATCTTTCATCTTCAATGGATACACCCACACCTTTCTGGAGTGATCGTCAATAAAGGTAACAAAGTATTGGGCACCACCAAGGGACTTTTCAGACGTTGAGCAAACATCTGAGTGGACAAGATCCAAGATTTGCATTCTCCTTCTGGCTTCATCCAGTCTCTAGAAAGACACCTTGTGTTGTTTACCTGCAAGACAGTCTTCGCAGGATTCAAATGGCTGCCCCTTTATGTTTGGAAAGTGATCCTTTGCTAGGAACTCCAAACCTTTCTCACTCATGTGACCCAATCTCTTGTGCCACAATTCTTTGGTTGCATCTTGAGCAACATTTGTCTCCCCTCTGCATATCTTGCCCTGCATGATGTATAAGGAGCCTTCCTTTTTACCTCGAGCAACGACCATGCTTCCTCTACTGAGCTTCCATCTGCCGGCACCGAACTGGTTTATCATCCCAGCTTCATCTAGCTTTCCTGCTGAGATAAGGTTTAAACGCATCTCAGGCACATGTCTTACCTCCTTCAGCACAAGCTTGCTTCCATTTTCAGTCATCAGAGTCACCTCCCCTATGCCAACAATTTTGCTTGTGACATGGTTGCCCATCTTCACCGTACCAAAATCTCCTTTTTGATATGATGAGAAAAATCCTTCATGAGGAGTAACATGGAAGGATGCTCCAGAGTCGATTATCCATATACAGTCATCAGATGCAACATTTAAATAATTTTCATTACCGATAAGAAAAACATTTTCATCGTCTGATGCCACAGCAGTAGTGGTTCCACCTTCATTCTTCTTCTTTGGGTCAATTTGGTTAGCATGGACAGTTCCAGCCTTCTGATCTCTCTTCAAGAATCTGCACTCAGACTTCTTGTGGCCTGACTTTCCGCAGTAGTAGCAACTCAAGCCTTTGGGGCGAGACTTCGATCTTCCTCGTGATTTCCCACGACCTCCTTTACCACGATGCTCGCTCCTTCCTCTATTTTCAACAACATTTTCTTCGGAGTGACTACTCAAGCCTCTCTCCTTCCATCTAGACTCTTCATTTAGCAAACTATCTGTGACATTATCCATGCTAAGCTTTCCATCTGGTGCAGAGTTGCTGAGAGTGACAACCAGTGTGTCCCAACTCTCAGGCAGAGAACTGAGGAGTAGAAGAGTTTGCAATTCATCATCTATATTCATATCTACCTTCTTCAATTGATTAACAATACCTTTGAAGGTGTTTAGATGTTCAATCATGTTTTGACCGTCCATATACTCCAGCTTGACCAAGCGTCTGACAAGGTGAGCTTTATTCCTCGGCGTCTTCTTTTGAATCAAAGATTCAAGCTTCGTCCATAACTCATACACATTGGTATAAGTTGATACATGCTCGAACAAGCTTCGGTCAATATACTTACGAATCATAGCTACAGCCTTCCGATTAAGGAGCTCCCATTCGTTGTCTTTCTTCCCCTCCGACTTATTCTGGTGGGTGATTGGCTCGTGCAAATCCTTGCAGTACAAATGATCTTCCATCATCGACTTCCAATAGGAATAATTTTCTGCGGTTAGCTTGAACATATCTCCATCATGAGTGACAGCTCCCTCCATCTTGAATCACACAGGATAATAGCTCCCCCGAACCAGGCGAGCTCTGATACCACTGTTGGGAAATACCAGCACTATTTTCCTCTCTGTAGACTCAAAATAGGCACTTAACGGAAACGGAAAAAAGCTAGAATAGAGAGTAGAGAAATCACACCAGGAATTTTTTAACGTGGAAAACCCTTTCAATGTGAAAGGTAAAAACCACGGGACCAAGCCAGTAAATATCTCCACTATTGAAAGTAGGATTACAATGACTCTCTCAATACAAGAGGATATCTCTCAACCTCACCCAACAAGGATGGTTTACAATTTCTCTCAACTCTCACCAAGTGTGGTGGAAACTAGAACTCTCTTTCTCTCTAAGAGGAATACAAAAACTCTCTTTCTCACTATCACTCTTGCTTTGCTTCTCTTTGGATGGGATGGATGCTCCAACTCTTCACAAACCTCCCTATTTATAGGAGAGGGGTGTGGCTTCCTTCAAGAGTGAGTGGTGGATGCCAATAAATGAGTTACATTCACAAAGCTCCTTGTAACTCCAAGCTTCACTTTCCTAAGAGGAGTGTGTAACTCTCAAGGTCAAAGAAACCAATTCCAAGCCCTTGGAAAGTGCTCCACAACTTCCTATGCATGCCTTGGAATGTGCTACTCAATTTCCTATGCATTTGAATTTGCATGTTTACTTGAATATGAACCACTCTTAATTATGGAGGAATTTTCAACACTATGTAATTAATTACAACCGGGAAAGAGGTCCTCCCTCATAGCTCAGCAATTTAAGTTTTAACTAAATTTGAGTAGTTAGATGATAACTTACTCCTTTTGGGTGATTAGGCGATACTTAATATTATGCGATTCCTTAATTATTTCTTAGTTAAATGATTCTTTAACAAGTACTGTTTCCTCACTTAAAAGTTAAAATTAAAGGACATAATTGCAGTGCATAAAATATAATAAACATTAACTAATGACTAGTGAGTCTGCAGTGACTACTACTAAAGATATTCTTCACACAGATGATCTGTTATAGCAAATCATTCATATTATGGAAGAAAATAAAATGAGTCTTTAGATCCAAAATAGCTCCCCAAATAAATTATATTACTAAAGCTAAACAAATTTTAATACTAAAGCTAAACAACAAGGAAATAGGAATAATGAGTTTAGCAGAGCTCAGCATATCATAATACAGAAACTTAATTTGACACCCCGTGACATGGACATTGCGAATAAAGGCAAAAGCCAAAATACTGAAATGATAATAATTAGTCCACAAAACCCAAATGAAATTGTCCCAAAACCACTTTAAAATGAGATTGTCTCACAAACTTGACAGAAAGAAGGACATTTACATATAGTATATTATGTTTCCCCAAACAATGCACTTACACAGTGAGCTCTCAAAACCCGCCCAATCACATGCTATTCCTATTACATAGTTCTAATGCTATTAAAGTAATTACACTTAATCCTAATGTCAAGACAAATTTATTAAAGGTTTTTTCACTAAATTGGGGTAATTTCATTTGGAAATTACCTGTTTAGTGTAGTTTTAAAAATATTACCTAAATAGAGTAAGTCATATACCCCATCTACGACTTACAATTTTTTTTTCAAAGTTGTCAACCACACATACGAATTTCATGTTTTAATTTTTTTTTAAAATATACTGAAGTCGTATATATTGAACACGACTTAAATGATTTTAATTTTTTTTTACGTAAAAGTGAAGTCGTATATTAGACCTATGACTTTATATATATTTTTATTTATATATTAAAGTAATTAACTAATTATAGTTAATCCTAATGTCAAGACAAATTAAATCAACAGAGCATGGCTGATCACCAATGCTAGAGCTCACGCGTCATATAGTACCAAACTACATGACAGAACGAGTGATGACAATAACAATACTGCAGGGGTCATAGTACTAAACTATGTTAAAATAAGTCACGACACAAAATCAACGGGAGCATGGCTACTCACCATATATGCTAGAGCTCACAGAACATAGCACGACCTACAGAGTCACGACAATAACAAACGGGTTAAATATATAGTACCAAACTATGACAAAAATGAACCATGACAAAATCAATTGTGCATGGCACCATATCTTTTTGATACTCTTATTTTGTAGGTGCAAACTAACTAGCTAGGGGTTAAATTGTCAACACAAGTTCGTTTTAAAAATAAAAGTTTCCCAAACCTGTACTCATTTGATTTCTTAAGGAGTTAGTAATCTTTGATTGTTTTCTAATATCTTCAAGGTGTCTTTGTAGCTCATCTGAATACTGCAAAATGTTTTTGAAAGGATTCTTAAGTGCAATTTTAAAAATAAATCAATTATTGTTCTTGTATCTCTATTCTATTTGATTATATACACAAGACAAAAAGTAATATAAAACTTCATTACATTGAATTGACATGTAAATTAACACTACTAAAAAGTAAAAAATAAATTAGTGACAGAGAATAAAACCCGTCACAAAATTTAATGAGAGAATTAGAGACGGATTTCATATTTTTTTCTCACTAATTTTTCGTTGCTATTTTTTTCTAGTAGAATTTGATGCTGATTTAGGAGTAATTTATAGTTTCTCACAAAAATCTTGACTAGAATTTACAAATGATGAATTTGAAAAGGAAAAGCACATTAATTATTTGATTCACGAGAAGGACAGTGGCCTCTGGCTAATTAGATGAATGCTAGGAACACTTGTTAATAAATGCAAATGACAAGCTCATTTAAATTTCAATAGTGCATGTCTTAATTAGCCAGGATCACATCTTGTCGTAGTATATGTTAGTTACTCAACGTGCGTTCACATAAATGCCATTATTCAAGGCCATTCTAGACTCTACCTGTTCCCATAAACCGGTCCAAGACCAATTGAAAAGGGAAGAAAAGGAAGTGAAGGTAATAACCATGCCAAATTGGCAGTAACAACAAGCTCCTGTTATCATGATGTTAAAGTGAAAGTGCAAACCCCACTAGGCACTATATCGCTAGGCGCGCGCATTCGTTACCTTACACTCACGTGATGTATACGACCAAAAGCATAGGCATATATAATATAACTAGGAAACCACATAGTCTTGTGTGAGGTCCACGATTGACCCCCATAGTCCAGATAGAACCAACTCCCCTTGAGGCATTAATCAGCACAACATGTGGGTCACAAAAAAAAGGGTCCTCCATAGCATGCTGCTGTGTGAAGGGGTTATGGTTATTGCAGGTTCAAAGAAACAAATGGTGGCATATTTAATAAAAGGTAATTAAAGCGCACAAGGATAACAGGGTGCATGGACCGTGTGTGTGAGAGAGAGAGCTAGAGAGAGAGATAGATATCAGTCATTGGCATTGCATCTATGTACTGTGTGATTGCAGATCCAGCTGTCAAGATGGGAGCAAAGCTTCTCCTTCACTTACTCCTCTCACATGTGATCTCTCTTCAGTGCCCCCCACTCCCCAGTACTACAGGACAAGCGCCACATAAAACTGAGATCAGACAGATCCAACAACACGATGTTGATTCCATCCACGCAAAAGAGGAAAAAAACAATAATTGTATTTGTAGTAGTTTTATTATTTATTTATTTTTTAATTGAAAAATGTATGCCTGTTATGTAAGTAAATGAAGGAGTAAATACTGCCTCTGATTAAAAGGAACACGAGTCCAATGTTACTTTCGGAAGTGATGGGAAACAACAACACAATACCAGAAACATAATAGAATAACGACACGTAATAGAAATAAATTCTCCCAACTTGTAAAGAATGTGCGAGGAGCAATAACAAATATGCAGCAGTAAATAGAACAATACAATCACAAAAAAAAAACTAAGATTTTAACGTGCAAAAACCCATCAATGTGAAAAAAAAAAACCATGGGTCATCCAGACCAAAGAAATAGTTTCACTATGATCCAATAGGGTACAAAAGAGTCACAAACAAATTGTACAAACTGTGCCTACAACTAGCCAAAAAAACCAAGCACCAATGCTTAGAAGTGAGAAACAAGAAGATGAAAAACGCCAAAACCAAAGTTATTGTGCGATCTGTATATCTTGCACTCTAGACCTTGAATCGCCGGCACGACCGTTGAAAACAAAGAACACGCTATCCAAATTTCAGCCCAATTCAACGATGAACGAATTCCCAATCGTGGTTTTACCGTGGCTGCCAGGTTTGTATGCGAGTTGGCTTTCTCTCTTCTCTTCTCCCTTGTTGGTGGATGTTCTTTCAATAGAATGTCTCTCTCATTAATCCCTAATTCAATCGCTCTCCACTTAGATGAGTGAGACATAAATTGGTTTCAATATTTGGCCTTTCTCCACATAGAAAGGGAGCCCAAAACCCAATAAATCTCTCCCTCACGACTATGTGTAGACAAGGTTCTAAATTGCGGTCGTAGTCGCGTTAAGGTTTTCGCGATCATGGATATTGCAAATGTCGTGGCGTATATTGCGGTTGTCGCGCGTGAATTGTTCACAACATTGCACAAATAATATTAAAATTGCCTGTATTATTATGCAATCTATATTACTTATAATTAACTCTTTTTCATTATTAAAAGAGATCTAAAATATATTAAATAAATAGAAAATATCAATAGTTTAATACTCTATTCGGTTCAAAATATAAGCAACAAAGACACTTTTTTCTTGGTCCAAAATATAAGCAACATTCATCAATTTTCATATAAATTAAATGCTAGTTTTCCAATTATACCATTCATTTAATGCAATATTCATATTTACAAGAGACATCAAAGGGGATAATTTTGAAAAAAAATTGAAACTAGTGAATATTAATTAAGATTATCCAATTTCAAAGCATTCCTTGGTCTATGTGTTTTTGTGCTATGTTGCTTATATTTTAGACCGGAGGGAGTAATTACTAACATGTTTAACAAAATATAAAGTTCAAGTACATTGAAAGTTCAACTACAAATTACTTATCTTAAATTCTCAACACAAAAAAACTACTAATACATAGAAAGAAGTTTATTTAAAAGCCATCATCTCACTAGAGTGGTGATCATCACATGGTAGAACGACGTGGAGGATGTTGGAACCAAATTATTCAAAGGCATTTTCAAATGCTTTAATCCCGAAGTGGTTTTGACGATAACAATGATTATTAAAGTTTTTACAAAGTCTGCTAACAAGCTCTTGTAGGTACAACAAAGATAAGTCCATTGTTCAGTGTGACCTTGGTAATCATAAGTACATTGAAAGAGCTGAGCATCCAATGGACTCTGATACTTGACTTTGAGTAAGTATCGTCCAATGGACTCTGGATGCTATGCGTCCAAATGAGCAGAATGATATACGTCCAATAATCAGTAAAGCGGTACGTCCAAAGAAGCAAAGCTATGAGTCCATATGGTAAGAATAGTTATGCGTCCATATGACAAGAGAAGCCTTGTGTCCAAATGGTACTCAAAGATGTGCGTCCATTTGGTAAGTGAACAAAAAGTCCATTCTGTTCTACATACTGCGTCCAACACACAGAGTCTTTTACATGCTATTTAATTGTTCTTGCATTTAATATGAGATATATTTAATGAGCAAATGATTTGAAATAAATAGCTGTATACAATGCTTTTTCTGTGCATAATTGTCAACATTTTGAACTTGCATTTAATGAAAAGCATAAAACACTGTGAAAAGTGTACTTAAGAGAGAGAATGTATTCTGAACATTTCTTTATCTCTCTGAACACACCTTTTCTCTTACACAGTGTATTCTCTCTGTCTCAATAAAATATTACTATTAACCTTTGTGTAATTGAGACATTGAGTACATGTTGCTTCTGACATAGGAGAAAGAATTGCAGAGAAAATACGCTGAAAAAGCAGTCCTACTGAGCAACGAAAAAATAGCATTTAATGCTATTAGGAAATAGCTACATTTATGAAGGCTGAAGCTGAGCTTATTCAAGATCAATTCTGAAGCTTCACTCAAAGCCTATAAATACCGTGAACAAAAAGAAGAATATAAGAATGTTGAACTACAAAAAAGAAAGAGTAAAAACGTTGTGCAAATATTGTCATACTTTGATAATATGAGAAATACTTGTATTATTCTTTCTTCTTGTAAAAGAGAGTTTGTTTAACTCTCGAAGTGCTTTCGAGTCCATATTCTCACTTGTGTGAGTTAACAACACTTTCATTAAAAACACTCTTCTGAGTTGTTTGAGCCTGGAGAGGCTTGTTTAGAAAAGAATACTTGTTTGAGTCTAGAGAGGCTTGTCTGAAAAAGAATACTTGAGTTTGAGCCTGGAGAGGCTTGTTTGTTAAACAATACTTGGGTTGAGCCTGGAGAGGCTAGGTGTGCAAATAATACTTGTTGTAAGGTCTGAAGAGACTGTTGAAGAATACTAGTATTCTATCTGGATTGATAGTGAAATCTCTCTAGTTTGAGGGGACTGGACGTAGCTCTTAGGAAAGGGTGAACTAGGATAAATACTTGTGTACTTTCTCTATCCCTTAACTCTTTTATTTTCAGTTTACATACTAACTGAGGGGATTGAATTGAAACGTTTTTTAAACAAGGTTTCAAACGTTTTAATCGCACTTAAACTTGTTTTAAACCAAGTGGACGATTCTGCGTCTAACTTAAACTGTGCGTCCAATAGACACATACGCTGTGCGTCCAACTGTTTATTAGCAGCGTCCAAAGTTTTGCGAAAAGTTTTAAAACCTAAGAAACACAATTCAACCCCCCTTCTTGTGTTTCACCTTGTTACCTACAGAGGATCATAACTTTCGCTATTACATTGATCCTCATTATATGTTGTTCCTCCAAAGATATAATCAAATTAGATAAATAAAAAAAAGAGCGTAAAATAAATCATATCAATAGTTTTTTTTATTTATTCTTAGATATTGATCAATGTTTCTCTATTAAAACAAATATACAAACAAATTACAACCAAAAAATATAATCTCCCACTACCTTTGAGTTTAATTTTAAAAAAATCTAAATTTGAAATAAGCAAGGATTGAATTTTGAAATAAGCAAACATTGAATAAATAATAAGCATTAAAAGCTAGAACAATAAAAAAGCATTAAAAAATATACTCTTCACTCTCCTCTCACTCACCGACCCTTTCCCCCTTCAGTCTTCACACACACACACAGACACACCGTACTCTCTCAGTCTGTCTTTCTCAGGTCCTTCCTTCTTCCCCCTTTCTTTTTTGTTTTCCATGAAAGCTTCCAGCTTTCCACGTTCCCTGTGTCTGTTTCCCCTTCCTCACTGCATTTTCCCTTCCTCCTACAACCCTAGTACCCTACCTAGAAAAAAGCCCCCATGGTTTGTTTCACAGTTCACTCTCACCCTCTCCAAAACCCTCTCTTCACAACAACCCATTCTCGGATTCTTGGAGCTCGATGATTTAGGGTTACCTATACCTGCTAACTAGAGGTGGCTGAAAAATTGAGACTTGCTGAGAACCAGGACGAGATCAATCGAGGTTGAAGACGAAGTTGCAGTGCAATTGAGGCAAAGCCAAAGCATCCAGCGAACTTGGAGCAGAGTAAAAGGCAAAGTGAGAGAACAAAATGAGGTTAGATATGAAAAAGTTTGCATTTTTACTCTTTTCTCTCGGCATTTTGGTTGAAAAAAATCTCCGTTGCGATTTTATGCTATGTAACGGTGTTTTGTCGAGATCGTTGCGGCTGAAATCTCGTTCCGTCGCGGCCATTTTTTGCGATTTTTTTCACGCCGTTGCCGAAACCGTTTTGTAGCGGCCGCATTAGCTATTGTGGACCGTTTTTTAGAACCTCGTGTGTAGATAACTGCCAAATCGGCAATATCACAACAAGTTTCTAGCTTCCCTATTGGTATATGCTTTACTCATCATATCAGCACCATTATCATCAGTATGAATTTTTGTCAGCTCCAACAATTTAGCATCCAAAACATCACATATCCAATGATACCTTACATCAATATGTTTGGACCTAGAATGCAAATTTGGATTTTTATTAAGATAAATAACACTCGGACTGAGACTGCCAACGAACAATAAATATTTGTCCTGAACAAAACCAAGCTTTGCAAGAATTTCTTCATCATTAACAACTCCTTGCATGCTTCGATAATAGCAATATACTGTATTTTGCCTCTAAATAGATAATGCTACACACCTCTACAACTTAGATTGCCAAGCCACAACTCCCCCTACAAAGTGGACTTCCTAGAGTCAATGTCTCCAACCATATTTGAGTCTGTGTACCCCACGAAAGTAGGTTTATCACCTCCAAAACAAAGCCTCAAACCAGCAACACCATCAATTTTCCTCAAAATCAATTTCACAACATTCCAATGCTCTCAATTTGAATTTGACAAAAATCTGCTGACTGTACCAACAACAAGTGATATATTTTGCCTTGCGCACACCATTGCATTCATCAAACTACTCACAACAAATGCATAAGGAACCTTTTTCATATGTAATTTCTCATCTTCATTTGAAGGACTTTGTATAGCACTGAACTTAAAATGAGTAGCAAGAGGAGTCTCTACAGTACCCTTTTAATATAATCTTCTTCTAATAGCCAAAACTTCTTCTCCTTTCTGTCACGCATGATTCGTATATATACCAAGAATCTGTTTAGCAACTCCCATGTCTTTCATGGCAAATGACTCTCCCAATTGTTTTTTTAACATGTCAATCCTGGAAACATTTTTCCCAACAATAAGCATGTCATCAACATATAATTGTAGGATAATGAAGTCATTATCAAAAAACTTTTTAACAAAGACACAATGGTCAGAAGTAGTCTTCTTATAGCCTTGGTCACACATAACAGACTCAAACTTCTTGTATCATTGCCTAGGAGCTTGCTTCAAGCTGTATAAGCTCTTTCTCTGTCTACATAAATAGTCTTCCTTGCCTTCAATTTCAAAGCCATTAGGTTGCTTTATGTAAATCTCATCCTCAAATCACCATGAAGGAAAGTTGTTTTCACATCTATTTGCTCCACCTCCAGATCAAGAGTAGCAGCCAAACTCAACACGATTCTAATGGATGACATATTTACCATAGGTGAAAAAATCTCATTAAAATCAACGCTCTTTCTTTATTTGAATCCTTTCACCACTAGTTTGGCTTTACACTTCAGAGAAACATAATTACTCTTATACTTCACCCAGTAAATAAACCTATTTTCCAAGGCCCTCTTGCCTTTAGGAAATTTCACCAAATCATAAGTGTGACTATCATGCAAGGATTTCATCTCATCTTGCATTGCATCCAGCCACTTTTGGTTTTCTTCACTTTCCATGGCCTCTTCGAAAACACTCAAGTTCTCCCACATTAGTCAATGTCACATACTCATTATAATGATACCTCGTAGATGGTTGTCTCTGCCTATTAGACATCCTGAGCTTAGCTTGAGGTAGCGCAGGAGCATCACTAAGATTCTCATCCTGTGACATCTGATCATGTTCCTCCTCCTCCTCCTCTATAGGTAACAAGGTGAAATACAAGAAGGGGGGTTGAATTGTTTTCTTAGCTTTTAAAATCTTTTCGCAAATCGTTGGACATTGTTTTAGGAAAGATCGGACGCACAACGTATATTAGACGCACATGTAAGTTAGATGTAGAATCGTCTACTTGGTTTAAAAACAAGTTTAAGTGTGTTTAAAACATTTAAAAGGTTTGTTAAAAATAATTTCAATTCAATCCCCTCAGTTAGTATATAGACTGAAAATAAAGGAGTTAAGGGATAGAGAAATTACACAAGTATTTATCCTAGTTCACCCTTTCCTAAGAGCTACGTCCAGTCCCCTCAAACTAGAGAGATTTCACTATCAATCCAGATAGAATTACAAGTATTCTTCAACAGCCTCTTCAGGCCTTACAACAAGTATTATTTGCACACATAGCCTCTTCAGGCTCAACCCAAGTATTGTTTTACAGACAAGCCTCTTAAGGCTCAACCTAAGTATTCTTTGCACACAGCCTCTTCAGGCTAAACCCAAGTATTCTTTTACAGACAAGCCTCTCCAGGCTCAAACAAGTATTCTTTTCTAAACAAGCATCTCCAGGCTCAAACAACTCAGAAGAGTGTTTTAGATATAACTGTTGTTAACTTACACAAGTGAGAATATAGACTTTAAAGCACTTTGAGAGTTAAGCAAACTCTCTTTTACAAGAAGAAAGAACTATACAAGACTTTCTAAGATTACAGAGAATGAAACAAATTGCATAGCGTTTTTGCTCTTTCTTTCACGTAGTTCAGTCTCTTGTATTTTTTTAATCAATCTTCATTCTTCTTCTTGAATACGATATATAAAGGCTTTTTGGTGAAGCTTCAGACTTGTTGTCTTGAATATGCTCAGCTTCAGCCTTCATAAATATAGCCGTTTCCAAATAGCATTAAATGCAATTTTTCCGTTGTTCTTTAGGAGTGCTTCTTCAGCATGTTTTTGTGCAGTTCTTTCTCCTATGTCAGAAGCAACCTGTACTCAAAGTCTCAATTACACAGAGGTTAATAGTAATATTTTATTGAGACAGAGAGAATACAGTGTATAAATGAAAAGGTGTATTCAAAGAGATACATAAATGTTCAGAGTACATTCTCTCTCTTAAGTACACTTTTCACAGTGCTTTATGCTTTTCATTAAATGCTAGTTTAAAAACGTTGACATTTATGCACAGGAAAAATATTGTATACATCTCTTTATTTCAAATCATTTGCTCATTAAATATATCTCATATTAAATGCAAGAACAATAAATAGCATATTATAGACGCTCGCGTGTTGGACGCAGGTTGTGGAACAGAATGGACTTTCTGTTCAGTTACCATATGGATGCAAAGCTTTGCTTACCATATGGACTCATAGCTTACTTGGACGCAAGGCTTTCCTGATCATTGGACGTTTAGCACCCAGAGTCCATTGGACAATACTTAGCCAAGGTCAAGTATTAGAGTCCATTGGACGCTCAGCTGTTTGACTGTACTTATAAGTACCAAGGTCACACTGGAAAATGGACTTAGCTTTGTTGTACCTACAAGAGCTTATTACCAGACTTTGTAAAAAGCTTAATAATCATTGTTATCATCAAAACCACTTAGGGATTTAAGCATTGAAAAATGCTTTTAAATAATTTGGTTCTAACAATCTCCCTCTTTTTTATGATGACAAACATTATTAAGTTTTACAAGCAGTATAGCAGGTAAACAAAATAATCAGTCAGCATAAGCATTTTAAATAAAAACTTTTCTCTTAGGGAAACTCCCCCCTAAGATAAATATCTCAGTGTTCCTTACTCATCTCCCCCTGAGATAAACACCTCATAGGTTTTGGATATTGAATATGTTGAGTACCTAAAAAGTTCTTCCTCTCAAAGAAAACAGATTAGTCCAACAACATATATAAAATCAGATTTTAGAGCAAACAGAGTATATATATATATATATAGGCAAAATTATACTTTTAGTCCCTTAAGTTATTTTATTTTTTCAAATTGGTCCATTATCTTCATTTTTTAACAATAAAGTCCCTTATGTTTATTTATTTTTTCAATTTCGTCCTTTTCTTCATTTGTTGATGATGTGTCAGTTTCTAATTGGTCTTGATTTACTGTACACTAACATTTCAGATCAATCAGTAATTGGCACGTCATCAAAAGGACCAAATTGAAAAAATAAATAAACATAAGAGACCTTATTGTTTAAAAATGAAGATAAAAGACCAACTTGAAAAAATAAAATAACTTAAGGGACCAATTTAATAATTTTGCCTATATATATATATAAGCAATAAGACTACTGCAATTTAACTCAATCTCGTTTTATTAAGACTTGAGTTTTTAAAACTTAATCTCTTTTTCTCCCCCTTTTGTCATCAAACAAAAAGGTTTGTTAAACATCATAGTCCAAAAAATTTGAAAAACAAAAGAAAAAAAATGGGGAACAAGAAGTCATGGCTACTGCAAATCCTTCTTTGAGTGCAGGTACTTGAGATACTGGCCAAAGAGAAGCACAAGGTCTTCAACTTCTTCTCTTGAAAATGAAGCTTGTGCGAATGCAGTTCTTGGTTCCTCATCTGTGGAGACAACAAGATCTTCTGGCTCAAGAGGTAACTCCACAATGGGCTGAGTGGATCGAGTTGGTGCACCAAGGATGTCATTGAACATATATCTCAGATGCTCTTTTCTCTTTGTAACTGACCCTACTGTAGGCGTTTCAGCATTTTCAGCAGCAGAGGCCCCTGAAGATGATGCTTGTTGTTCACACAAACTGAGATGCCTTTCCCAGTAGGTCCTTGCATCATGTTCCGTTGCTTGGCCTGTCTTAGATAAGAATAGCAAGAAGTCCATGCAATATTATCTTGTGACTTCTTTGCCCAATCCTTATCAAACCTGATAGGAGTTGGCATTGGACCCTTATTGATGTGCTTCTTGGGGAACTTGTCCTTATTCCTATCAACAAGATAAACCTTTGGTACTATCCTGTCAAGCTTCACTTTGATTGATGTTGCGACCTTAATCCTCATAAACGGAGGAACATTGAACTTGTTCTGAAATTTAAGTCCTTCCGTTATGCGTGTAATGAACAACTCATCAGGGACTGAAAGGAATGAACCCATTTCTTCTACAGTCAGAGGAGAGTACTCTGGCTGATCACAATAGATCCTCATCCTAGCAAGTCCTAAGGGGCTGGTCGATATAGACTTGGCCCTTATCTCCTTCAGAGACAAATCCTTGTCTTTCTTCTTTTCCTCCTGAATAGGAATTTCCACTGTCTTGATTCCCTTTGTCAGGATACTAGGCTTCCTGATAGTGTAGATATATTCAGAAGGTGGCAGAGGAGCTTCTGATATATCTTGAATAGGCAATGGTGAGGATGGTTGATATTGGCCATGTGAGAGTGAAGGTGTATGTGTTTGGGTTGGAATGGATGATGGTTCGAAGTTAAAAGGTGATGGGGGATTGGGTTCAGGTGAGCCAGATGGTGTAGGTGTTTGAGGTCTTGGTTGAGTGGACGATGGGGGTGATAGAGGTTGAGTTTGTGTTTGGGAAGGTGGTTCTGTTTGAGGTGTGGGAACTGTTTGGTTTTGTGTTTGTGGTTCAAGAATTGGACGAATGGGTGAGGGAATGGACTCAGCAGGTGGAGAGCTAGGAATAACTTCTTCAACAGTATCTTTTCTTCCTTTTCGAGTATAAACATTTCTAAAATCCTTCACAATTTCAGAAATAGTCTTTGAGGGTTTTCTAGTACCTGTTCGTTTCTTGACAGGTCGTCCAGCAGGCTCTTGACAGGATTGCCTTTTTCTTGAAGATGTGGACCTGAAGAGCTGTGTTTCTTTTATTGTGGACTTTTCTTCAATCCTTCTTTTTATTTTCCTTTTAGTTGCTGCTTCAATCTTTACAACTAGATGTAGTTTGATGTGGGAGCTGTTGTAGTGTGACTATTGGATTCTTTTTTTTTTGTAGACTGACTCAACCGGATTCTTTTTGTGACTATTATACGACACTACTTGATGTACATTTTATCGTTTTCTAGGTTCACTTACTGTATTTTAGTTTGATGTATATGTAGTATATTATCCAGCTTGCACGAGGGCAAGCATTGTACATAATGTAGATGTAGATTATTCATATATAGATGAGATGTGTTTCCTATATGCAATGCGTTGTGACGTAATTTAATTATTGAAACGTTGAAAATAGTGAGAGTTTCAAGTTAAAAATAATCTTCCAGGTCTCATAAAAGGAAAAAAAAAATCTCATTCACATTTTTAGATAACAAATAAGTTATTTAAAATAATACTTTTTCTAACATTAAAATTAATATTTCTATGTTGAAAAAAAAATCGATTACTTAAATTGTGCCGTAGGTAACCAAATACGTATTTTTTTAATTATATTTTTAAATTATGAATTTATTTTTTATTAATTATATTAAATTAAATAATTATTCCTTTTATTAAATTTATTATTAATTATTTGTTTATTTTAGAATCAGTTAATTATTATTGAATAATTAATTATTTTAATTTAATTTTAATTTATTAATATGGTACTTCTATTAAAATAAAGACATTAATTGAAAAGAGCAAAATTAATATCATAACCAAAAATAAACCAAATGTTGTCTAAGTTGAATACAATAAAATGTCAATGTACTGAATACAAAATAAACTGAAAAGCTATTTAATACTGTTGATAAGGGTCAGCATTTTCGTCTAGGCTCGGTGTGTCGCCATCCTCGAAGCCCTGTCCCGGCTGAGGAAATATGTACACAAATCAAATGGTAAAGCTGGGAAAAAAATTGTTTTCTACACGATCCAACAACCTACAAAAGTCAGATATATAGTATTTATTTAATGAAACCCACCAGGCCAAAGAAGCACAAGCGTGCCAAATGATGGCCCGGCAGAGCAATGAACTACCAAACAAAACAAAGAAAATGTTAGTGTCTAAATTATAAAGCAAGACTAAAACAGAGAGGCCTATCTGCATAATTATGCAACAACAAGATACATAGCAATTCAAAACAAAACTTGTTACAAAGCAGCTCCTATCACCTAATATCCAATTTGGAGCCGATTCCCACAGCACTCATGACAGTAAAGCATTCACAGAGCTAGAAAATTGTAGGTGCTACTACAAGACACTACGAGGGACCTACAGGAAAATTGTATCAGAAATGCATAGTACTGAGCATTTACGAAACCAACCCAGTCCCGATTTCAACTGCCCAAACATGCGAGCATTCTAAAATTTAAACAATAATAATCAATGACCAATCAAGCAGAATAAAGTTTGACAACAAATTTGAGAAAACACAACAAACAAAATAAGGAACATAGCCATCATGTTATATTCATTTTGCACCAAATTTAAGAGCGAAACAGTGCCCTCAAACTTTAGCTTCTTCTCCAATTGTCTCTGCTGTTCCTCCGGTTCCTATCTCTTCTCTTCCTTATTCAAGGATTTTCTCTCAAGTCTAGAAGAAATATATTACAACCAAAAAAAAGTTTAAAATGATAAAGTCTCATAAAAAAATTAAAGTCATGATAAGTATCATCATTAATCCAACAAGATAGTATCATTAACAGTTAAGTTAAATCTGAAACTTAATAAATAATCTCTACTCTAAACAAACCGTTTTTAAAACACACTACAAAACATACAACCAACCGAAATTTGGTGTGTTACATAACAAAGAGTATGTCAAGAAAATCAACTAGCTACCAAAGCACAATCAATGTAGACCAGACAAGAACTAGCAATTGTGCATATATATATATATATATATATATGAATATGAATACTCATACTAGAAAAGCCACTACATATACATAAAACTAATTGTAATTATTATATCAAAAACAATTTCCCTATAACATGACAAATGAAGATGAAATGATAATTGGGCACCGCAAAAGCAAAGCAAAGGAAAGCATAACAAACTTTGTAGCAGAACATTAAAAAAATAGATGCACACAAAGTTTAAGTGTACATTAATGTGAGTAATTCAAGGGAACCATGAGATTAGAGACATAGAGAGAGAGAGCGAGACTAAGAGAGAGAGAGAGACACAGATGGAGGGAGGGAGGGAAAGGGAGAACATCTCACCTAGGAGCGATGGACGAGCGGCGGCGAAGCGGCGACAAATCCCTTCTCCGGTGGCAGAGGATAGATCTGCAGAGACAAATACAGTGAGAGAGAGATTAGAGAGACAGATAGTGAGAGAGAAAACAAGTGAGAGAGAGATAGAACCTTCGTAGAAGGCGGTGGCGGGGAAGGTAGGCGGTGGAGAGCGGCGGATTTAGGGAGGAGAACAGGGAGAAGGATGGAGGCTTGAGGGAGGCGGCGGATTTAGGGAGAGGGTTTGAGAACGCCGCGGCGGTGGGATTGAGGGACAGTGGGACAGAAGGAGGCGGCGACGATGGGACTTAGGACGGCACAGCGGTTGTAACGACCCTTTTTCCCACAAGGAACGCCACGTGAAAAACTAAAATTTAATGCGGAAAAACGTCTTTCATAAATTAAGGTTACCAAAATTGGTGGCTAATTTTTTTTTAAAGAATCTTATCCGAAAAGATTTCTCACATCATATTTAGCCATCCTGAAACTCAGAAGAAAAGAAACATCATACACATATATATATATCATCATGTCAATATACACAAGTCTTGTGCCCGCAAGTATAGTTTGGAACCACAACATAGTGGCCAAAATACATCATCATGACACAAAGAAAATAAAACAATAAAGCTAAACCTAGGAAAACGATAAATCAAAAAGTGTGTTCAATACACGACACTGAACATGTACATCCCAAACCTAGGCTGGTCGCTAACAGACACTCTACAACCTAGCACCAGACACCCCCCACCTCTACAGGCCTAAGACGATGACGTCTCCTCGGGGTCCTCCTCAACCACAGACACCTCGAATAGTACACGATCTGGCTCGTCTCTAACCTTCCTCTTCCCTCTTTCTACGTGTCCCGAAGATCCGGCATAAGTGTCAGAAGAACGGCGCACCAAATGTCCAGAAGGTGCGACGTATGGAACAGGAAGTGTCGGCCTCACGGTCTCGGGTGATGGAACTGGTGTCACCGGTGGAGCCATCCTTGGTAAGCGTGCCCTCTCCAAGGAACTCTTCCTTGGAGTGCGACGAATCAGACGACAACGGTTAGATACCGATTCGGCTATCCGCTGAGGTGTAGGCCTCTGATCCTCCCTCGCCTCTCTCCTAGGTTGCGCCGTGGGTGGAACTCTGGCCTCCCGGTTCTCCAAAGTGATACTGCGTGCAAAGGGTGCATCTCCTAGCCAGTAGCGCATCCTCTCGATGGGTATGTAGACGTCCAATACCATGTCCCTCTCCAAAACCTCTTCGGGGCCCAACACCCCTCCTCTAGTCCTAACCACGTGTCCAGACACAGTGGCCCATTGGGAGATGGGATCGTAAGTCCATCCCCCACCATCGGCCTCACGAGGCCGAAAGCACTCCCTCACTCGGGCTATCAGAGGTCTCGAAGTGGACATCTACACGTAACGTACATAAAATAACAGAAAAACACGCAAGAGTGAATTTCTTTGCACAAGTTGAAATCCACTGAAAGGATGTATACGAAACAGAAAATACTACATAATACATTCCAAGAATATATGTATAGCTACTCTTTCACAAATCTTTCTCTAAGATATTCATAAACCAAAAGAGAGCACATCATCAAATTAAGCACACAGTCAAACACACACAAAGCACTCTAGCATAGTGCATGTCACTTGAATATCTTTTAATACGACTCAACCGTCCTTCGCTCGCAATCCCCCAAGCTGGATTGCACAATCCTCCAAGCTGGATTGTAGCTCAAATTTGGCAAAGCCAATCATCGATTACAATTGACATCTATATATGTAGATTGCACGATCCTCCATGCTGGATGGTGGCAATGACATCTACGTACGTCCCGCACAATCCTCCAAGCTGGATTGTAGCAACGTCCTCTACATTGTAGCAACAACCTCTATATTTATTACACAATCCTCCAAGCTGGATTGTAGTAAAAACATCCACATTTATTGCACAATCCTCCAAGCTGGATTGTAGCATGACCTCAATATATATTGCACAATCCTCCAAGCTGGATTGTAGCACTGACATCTATATTTGCACTCACAAACAATCCAATCAATGCGGTCCCTCGTCTTAGGGTTTTTCGTCGCCACGTGTTAGCTTTCATCCAACACCGTGTAATATTATTGTCATTAAGACTTTTATCTTCGCCACGTATTGGTTCTCTCCCAATACCGTGTAAATTTTGTTATTTGAAAAATGTAAGTTTTATGGAAAATTCCTCTTTGAAATTAAAGTTCTTCTTTAACTTTAACTCTCTAATTCTTATTATTTTTCCTTCTCACTTCTTATTAATTATTAAAAACCACATAACTTGTTAAAATTTCATTTTGACCCCAAAACGTCCAGTTCCTGCGTCCAGTTTCTGCGTCCAGTCTGCGTCCAGTCTGCGTCCAGTTCCTGCGTCCAGTCTGCGTCCAGTTTCTGCGTCCAGTTTCTGCATCCAGTCTACGTCCAGTCTTTGCGTCCAGTTTCTGCGTCCAGTTTCTGCGTCCAGTCTTCACGTTTTCTACCCCCGAACTTTTATAACATTATACTTTTGGCCCAAAGTGCCCAGACTTTCGATTTCATGCCCAGAATTCCAGAATTTTGTATTTTTGAAATTTATCCAATTAAGTGTTATCTTGAATCCTAATTAATTTCTTTGTTTTCATTTGTAAAACTTTTTCATTAAAGTTTTTAACTCCTCTTATCACACTTAGTCAAATATTTTCAAACCAATCCCAATCACATAGAATTAAATCATATGAAACATCCAAGAATCAATATTCATCCATTTAGGCAAAAACACCACCAAGCCATAAATCAAACATACACTTAGGCATTCCAAATCACTCCAAATCATACATATGATTTTTCCAACAACACATAGGCTTATCAAAAATTATCATGCCTCAACCAAAATCATACTTTCACTCATATACATAAATATATAAAAATACATATTACTAAAGAATGAAAAATCATTCAAACACCCAATATGAAAACTCAAGTCTTTGAGTTTTTCATGAACATACAACATACACCACCCACATACACATCCTTCCCAACTTATTGAGAAAATCCCCTTACCTCTTGAAGACTTGAAAATGAGCAAACACCAAAAATCACCTTCACTCCACACCAACACCAAGAGATCTACTCACCACCTTGATGCTCCAACACTTACAAGAATCAACCCTTTCCAAAATATATAAAACACATAACCATACACATATGAGTTTTTATGAAAACCACCAAACCCTAAGGTATAGAAATTTGAGTAGAGGAATACTTACTCAAATCTTGAAGGAAAATGGATCCAAGATAGTTTTCAAGCTTGTAGGTTCCAATGGAGTGAACCTAAACCAAGAAAAAACTTACTTTTAGTGAAATGAAGAACTCAAGCTTTCATGGGAAAAATGAAAGTGATGGAAATGAAAAAAATGAAAGAAGTTTATGGATTAAAATGATGATCCAAACCTTTTTTGTGAAGCTTGAATAGCCAAAAACTCAACAAAACCTAGCCTTTTGGTGTATGGAAAAGCTTGGGAAAATGGAGAGAAAATGGAGTTTCTTTGAACCAAGGAAGAAGATGAAGTGAAAAATGAATTTCTCTCTCTTCCCTCTCCCAAGTAGAATTCGGCTGACTTAAGGAAGGCATGGGGGAGGTATGGGCTTCAATGCTTTTGGTGGTTGGGAGCCATACCTCTCTCACCTAATTTTGAAAAATTCAAATATTAACCCCTATTTGACCATTTGACTTTTGGAAGGATTTTGAGGGTGGGATCAGCCCTTCCATGCGCCCCAAGGCTGACTGGAAAATGATGGAATTTAATTCCACCAAGTTAGGGTTTAATCGGTAGTTCGAAGTAGTAAAAACGCGTAGTTTTCGAACCCCTTTTTAGATAACTATTTTTCTAAAATGAGTAAAATCATGAGAAATGAATTTTATGACTTGAATATGTCATAGAAAAATTTAGAAACCCAAAACTAAATTTTTGGACTATTTTTCATGTCCCGGTTGCGCCCAGTTTACCCGAAAAGCGCCAAACGCGGGTAAAATAAAGTTTTTCTGAAAAATTTCCAGAAAAATTTCTAAAAAACAAAAATATTATAACAATAACTTTTGGTTCGTTAAAAAATTATTTTGGAGTAAAAATGACCTCTAGAAAAATACTGGACCCTATCCCCGCATCAGGAGAGAATGCGGTTCCTGCAAATACTCAGTTTTGCGAACTCTACTGCTCTAAACCCTTCAAAATCAAACCTAAGATATTACTATCACTATCCTCACCTCAAAATCCCAAAAATCATTAATTAAATAATTTTAATTAATTTAAAGCTGATTAAAAATCAATAAAAACTATTTAAAAATTGAGGGTGTTACAGCGGTGGGAGCTCGCAGCTCAGGGTGGTACGATGGTTTGAAAGATGAGAGGGTTTGAGGGTTTGAAAGATTAGGGATGATATGATGAAATGGGATCAGAGGGGGCACGATGAAGAAGATAAATTACAATCCTTTTTTGCTACCTACGAATTTTATTTAAAGACGGCCATGACCCTCGCTAATTATAAAAGTTACCTACGGCCAAGGCCGTCTCTAATAGGCAACGCGGGAAATATTATTTTGACTTTGACGTTACCTACGACTTCAGGACCGTCGCTAATGAAAAATACATTACCTACGGCTTAGGTCGTAGGTGTAACATCCCAAAATTTTATTTTATGAGACAGAATATTAATTTTGGAGGATTAGAACCATCTTTAGGATTTTCAGATAAAGCGAAATGGTTTAAAGTTGACGTAAAAGTCAAACAGTGTTTTACAGACGTTTTTGACTGTCAGAATAAGTTCTAAATAAAATATGGAAATTTCAGACATGATTCATACGAAGTATTTGATGATACAAATAGTAACTTGATGTTATATGAAGGTTTTAGAAATTAAGTTTGGAATTTTAGAGAAAAGCATAAAGAAATATTACGGTTTTGGTCTCTCTAAGAGAAATTATGTAATCTGTTAGTTAAGAAATAGATATATACCGGAGATTAAAGAATGATCAAGATAAAGACTACAAGATCTAGTAGAATTCTAAATAGTGTATAAATGATAAGTTTTATTTGGTGTTATAGTTTAAACGGTAAGACAACTAGGTCTTATATAGCATATGTTTTCTGTTTACCGTCTATTTTCCGTTCTATATGAAATTTTGTGATCTAAGTGATGAGTGATTTATTTCTGTCTTATAACTAAAGTTTTAAATATGCTTGTTTACTTATTTAATTAAAATAGTCATTTTTCACTTAACGTTTGGACTTATATACCGTAATTGATGGATTCGGTTTTAAATAGCAAAAAATATATCAAACCAACCCAGAAAAGTATCTTCCTTCACAAAATTAGTTTATTTTAATATTTGTGATTTTTTGGATTTTTTTTGGAATTTTTAGAAAACTTTCAAAATTTACCGAAATATACGCTTAACTGGTACGTATAGCGTACAGATCTTGATTCACAGTGTTATTTTGGTGACACAAATCCTAAAATTTTTATTTTTTGTTTTTTATTCTTTATTTGGGGATTTTTAAAATTATTTGTGCATAAGGTTTTAAAAATATCGTTTTTACTCTTATTTACGATATATTAGCCGAATAAAAGCGAATAGAGACGTAACGGGAGTGAAAGAGGAACTTAGGATTTTTAAGGGACTTAAGGGCAATTTTATGGAGTCCAAATAGTGGTGTTGACTCAGCCATTGACCATAATTAGTAGGGTGCATGTGCAATTACCATTTTACCCTTGATTTTAGACTAAAACTACCAAAACCTAAAGTTTTTAACCAAGTTATCCAAAGGCTCTCCCTCTCTCCATTTTGGTCGACATCAAGTAGCCATTGTAACACTCTGTTTTTTTATATAGTTTTTATTTATTTTTAATCTGTTTTAAATTAATTAAAATTATTTAATTAATGATTTTGTGATTTTAAGGTATGAATAATAATATTTATGTCTTAGGTTTATTTTTGAAGGGTTTAGAGTAATAGAGTACGCAAAACTGAGTTTTTGCGGGAACCGCGTTCTCGCGGAATGCGGGAAGGGTTCAGTATTTTTCTGGAGGTCATTTTTACTCCAAAATAAATTTTTAACGAACCAAAAATGGTTCTTATAATATTTGTGATTTTTAGAAATTTTTCTGGAAATTTTTCAGAAAAACTTTATTTTACCCGCGTTTGGTGCTTTACGGGTAAACCGGGCGCAACCGGGACATGAAAAATAGTCCAAAAATTTAGTTTTGGGTTTCTAAATTTTTCTATGACATATTCAAATCATAAAATTCATTTCTCATGATTTTACTCATTTTAGAAAAATATTTATCTAAAAAGGGGTTCGAAAACTACGCGTTTTTACCACTGCGAACTATCGATTAAACCCTAACTTGATGGGACTTAATCCCACCATTTTTCTGGTCAGCTGGGCGCATAAGGGGGGGCTGATCCCACTCTCAAATAATTCCAAAAGTCAAATGGTCAAATGGGTTAATTTTTGAATTTTTCCAAAATTAGGTGAGAGAGGTATGGCTCCCAACCACCAAAGCATTGAAGCCCATACTCCCCCATTCCTCTTTGTGCTCAGCCGAAATCTGCATAGGGAGAGGGAAGAGAGAGACTTTCATTTTCACTTCATCTTCTCCTCTTGAATCAAGAGCTCCACCATTTTCTCTCCATTCCCAAGCTTTTTCATACACCAAAAAGACCAAGTTCTATTGAGATTTTCCATACCCAAGCTTCACAAAAAAGGTTTGGATCATCATTCTAATCCATAAACTTCTTTCATTTTTTCATTTCCACCACTTTCATGTTTTCATGAAAGCTTGAGTTCTTCATTTCACTAAAATAAGCTTTTCCTTTGTTTAGGTTCACTCCATTGGAACCTACAAGCTTGGAAACTACCTTGGATCTATTTTCCTTCAAGATTTGAGTAAGTATTCATCTACTCAAATTTCTACTCTTTGGGGTTTCTTGGTTTTCATAAAACTCATATTTCTATGGTTGTATTTTGGTGTATTTTGTAAAAGGTAAATTTTTCTTAAGTGTGGGAACATCAAGGTGTTGAGTAGACCACTTGGTGTTGGTGTGGTGTGAAGGTGATTTTGGAGTTAGCCCATTTTCAAGTCTTCAAGAGGTAAGGGGATTTTCTTAATAAGTTGGGAGGGTTGTGTATGTGTGTGACTATGTGATTTGTTCTTGATGATGAACTCAATGACTTGAGTTTTCTATTGGGTGTTTGAATGAAGTTTCATTCTCTTAGTAATATGTATTTTTACATGTATATGTATATGAGTAAAAATATGATTTTTGGTTGAGGCATGATAATTTTTGATGAGCCTAGGTGTTGTTGGAAAAATCATATGTATGCTTTGGGGTGATTTTGGATGCCTAAGTGTGTGCTTGGTGAAGTATGATTTAATGCTATGTTCATGATGTATGTTGATATATTATGAATGAGTATTTTGAGTGTATGTTTGATTTATGGCTTGGTTGTTTTATTGCCTAATTGATGTATATTGATTTATGTGTATTTCATATACTTTGATTGAGATTGGATTGAAAAGATTTGATTAAGTGTGGGAAGAGAGTTTAAAAGCTTTAATAAAAAAGTTTTCCAAATGAATTAATTAGAATTCAAAGATAACACTTAATTAGATAAATTTCACTAAGTTTCTAATCATAAGTCTTAAATCAATTTCATATTAAATCCTTTTTATCCATAAAACTTTAAGTGACTTAGAAAATTAATTAATGTGGGAGAAAAATCAAATTTTGGATCTTTAGGGGTTAAAAACGAAAACTGCAGGTTTTTGGGGTCAAAAATGAAAATTCTGGAATTCTGGGCTTTAATTGCAAAATCTGGACTTTTGGGCCAAAAATATAATTTACGAAAGTTTGGGGCAGAAAACGCGAAGTCTGGAGAATTTTGGGCCAAAAGTATAATTTCCGAAAGTTGGGGGCAGAAACGCGAAGTCTGTGTACCATTGGGCCAGAATTATAATTTACGAAAGTCTTGGGGTAGAAAACGTAAAGTCTGGGCATTTTGGGCCGGAAACCTAATTTTTCAGAAAATTGGGGGCTGAACTGCGAAACTGAACTTCTTAGGGGGTCAGAATTACAAATACTTAAAGTAAAAGAATTTAAGTAAAATTATCAAAGAATTTAATTGAGTTTTAATTAAATATTTTTATGATGAATAAGTGGGAAGAAAATTAATAAAGTGGGTTATAAATAAGAGAAAATTCTTTTATAAACAAGTGAAGGTTTAAGAGTTTAAAGTTAAAGAGAAAACTTAAGAATTCAAAGAGGAAATTCTTCTAAAAACTTATGGTGTTAAATAACAATATTACACAGTATTGGAAGAGAACCAATATGTGGCGAAGATAAAGGTTTTAAGGACAAAAAAATATTTCACGGTGTTAGGTGAAAGCTAACACGTGGCGACGAAAAACCTTAAGACGAGGGACCGAATTGATTGTGGTTGCAAATATACTGTCATATGCATTTGAGATATTGGCTTTTGCCAGGCTAGCATTTATTGCTATGATGAGAGCACACAATCCTATGCGGGGATTGTAAATAAGTATGGTCTGACTATAAGTCTTTGAGGGCATCCAGGTTACGAAATTCTCAACGGCCTTGCAATGAATCCCCTTGTGCCGAGAAGAGTAGTGTACCCGGCTTGGATGATCCTGACCGGCTGCCTTATTTGAGATGGGGTGTACGACGTACCACAATGGGTATGTACCGAATAAATGACAAATGATGGCCAAGAGTGAAGGTCAGTTTGCATTACTGATAGGTATACGATTCCGCCACATCGCTCTACTTAGTTGAGGAAGAAAAGTCTCCATGGAGCAGTGCACCGGTGTATGAAAAGAGATATTGAAGTGACATGCATTATGCTAGAATGCTATGTGTGTGCTTGACTGTGTGTTTACCTTGATGATGTGTCTTTGTTGATGATTGAATATCTTAGCTAAAAGATTTGCGAAAGAGTAACTCTATATAAATATATTCTTGGAATGTATTATGTAGTATTTTATTTTTCATATGCAACCTTTCAGTGGATTTCAACTTGTGAAAAGAAATTCACCCTTGCATATTTTCCTGTATCTGTATGTACGTTACGCATAGATGAGGCCTCTGGTAGCCCGTGCGAGGGAGAGCTTCCGGCCCCTTGAGGCCGAGTCCGAGGGAGGGGGATGGACTTATGATCCCATCTCCCAGTGGGCCACAGTGTGTGGGCACGTGGTCAGGACGAGAGGAGGGGTGCTGGGCCCCGAAGAGGTTTTGGAGCGTGATATGGTTCTGGACGCTTACATTCCATTAGAGAGGATGCGCAGTTGGCTGGCAGCCGCACCCGAGGCACCTGTGGAGCAGCCAAGGAGAGAGACTCAGGCGGAGGAGAGACCTTTACCCTCGCGGGTAACTGGATCTGCTCGGGAGTATCGCAGTATGTTCTGTCGCACGCGTTGCACTCCAAGGAAGAGTACCTTGGCGCGGGTTCGTCTACCGAGGATGGCTCCATCAGTGACACCAGCTTCACCACCACAGACAGGGAGACCGACGCTCTCCGTTCCTTACGTCCCACCGTATGGACATTTCGTGCGTTGCTCTTCTGACACTTCTGCCGGACCGTCGGGACACGCAGAGAGGGGGAAGAGGAAGGTTCGAGATGAGCCAGAGCGGGTATTCATTGAGATATCCGAGGAGGAGGAGGACCCGGAGGAGGATCCCGAGGAGGACCCCAAGGAGACGTCATCGTCTTAGGTCGTAGTGGTGGGGGTGTCTAGTGCTAGGTTTTGGGTTGTCTGTTAGCGACCAGCCTAGGTTTGGGATGTACATGTTCAGTGTCGTGTATTTGACACACCTTTTGATTTATAGCTTTCCTAGGTTTTGACTTATCGCTTTATTTTCTTTATGTTATGATGATGTATTTTGGCCACTATGTTGTGGTTCCAAACTATACTTGCAGGCGCAAGACTGGTGTACATTGACATGATGATATATATATGTGTATGATGTTTCTTTTCTTCTGAGTTTCAGGATGGCTAAATGTGATGTGAGAAATCTTTTCGTATAAGATTCTTTTAAAAAAAAATTAGCCACCAATTTTGGTAACCTTAATTTATGAAAGACGTTTTTCCGCATTAAGTTTTAGTTTTTCACGTGACGTTCCTTGTGGGAAAAAGGGGCGTTACAGCCATGGTGGAGCCTTGGATGTTCTTTTTCACATGGATTCCAAAGCCTTGTCATGAGCATGGAGCCAATTAGAAAAAGGGTGGATTAATTTAATTAGGGTTTATGACATAAGGCCTAAAAAGTACCATGACAACACAAATTTTAATAGCCTCTCTCTCTCCATTTGGCCGCCCCTCTCCTCCCTATAAATACCCCTCTTTGCTTCATATTTTTGTCATCCCAAAACTTGAAGCAATACCAAGTTTCTTCTTTCTCCCATTTTAAAGCTTTATATTTTTTCTCTTTTGTGTTCTTGGTTTCAAAGCTTTGTTCTTCAAGCTTTCTTCTTCCAAAGATAAGGGGAACCTTTTGCAAAATAATTTGAAAAGATATGAGTTTGATTTTTGATTGCTAATCACTTAGGTGATTTATGTGTTATAGCTTTATATTTATTTATTTATTTAAGCTTTATAATTGTTTTATGGCTTTAAATTAATTGTTATGTGCTTTAATTAATTGTAGTGTTATAATGCCCAAATTGCTATGTGATTTTTGTGGAAGTAAAGTTATGATGGGAAAATCGATTTTGAGCTTTAATGATAGTACTGTTAAAATGGCAAATTTTAGACTACCGTAAATATAGTTTTACCGTGAAACAAGTGTAATTTATTCTTTTGTGAAAACCCCGAAGTTGTCTATCATTGATATATAAAGTGATGGTTAAGATAAATAGTTTATGAGTATGGTTCTGTCTAGAAAAGACATAGGCCATCCAAGCAACCTTAGCTCACATCTCTTTACTGGGAACTATGCCTATATGCTGTTTGGGGAATTCTTAACTTAGAGACTCGTTATATACATAACTAAGATAAATTGAGAAAAAAAGTGATTTCTAAATAAACATATATATAAATAGATTGGATTGAATAAATGAGTATAACGGTAAAAGATTCTCGGTGAATTCTACTGTTATAGCATCTATCAAAAATTTAGTATAATGGTAAAGGATTCTCGGTGAATTCTACTGTTATATTATCAGTTCGAAATCTCGGGTTAGTGTCCAATCTGTATATATATATAATTAACTCAATTTAATTTTCAAAGTCTTTGGCAGTGAAAATTAGTGAGGTAGGCTTTCAACGATCTCTTTCCTAGAAGTAAACTGGTGCTTAAGTATTTCAGTAAAGAATCAGCTTGATTTCGTTCACTTAGCCTATATCGAATCGTTTTAAAGTTGAGCATTGATTACCGCAGTCGGCTTTGCCGCCGTGTAATCCTTTCATCTTCAAAGTTAAATAAGCCGGTAGAAATCATTCACCAAATAAAAAGTATACCTGGGTGTAAATTACTGTTAATATCTTCTCTCTTGATCAATCCTACGTGGCTCTGCCCCGTTTTGGTCTACTTGAAATGAATTAATAACCTTTAGATTTGATATACCGAATCACTCTGTTGGATTGATCACCTTAGTTCAGCTCTGCCACGGTGTGATCAGCCATTAATTGAACTACTGAAGCCGAGAAAATAACTTAACTCGTAATGATTAGTAAAATGAGTAAATGAGGGCAAGAATTATTTATTTGACATAACAGGAAAAAGTTTTTACGCTATGAAGTAGAGGAATAAAATAATGTGGTTTTAACAGTTATCTATTCATACAAGAGTATTTTATCATAAAGTGATATGTTATTTCATATAAAGTGTTTTTAATGAGATTTAAAGATTTCAAGAGAATCTACAGTAAAACAGAGGAAGTTTTACAAAGATATACTAAAGAGAAAATATGTGCTAGTTTAGACTGTCATTTGCATTAAAGACGATGAGCATACAACCTAGAGACTGGGGTTGAAAATAGGTTCTGTTGGACTACAATTGTCTACTGGGATTATCCAGGTTTCGAAAGTCTCAATGGCCTTGTCGGTGAATATCCTCGAGCCGAGACAAATCGTATACCCGGCTTGGATAAATCTGAATGACAGTTCTATTTATGATTTGGTATTCATTTTAAATACGGTATTTCCGAAGGATTCTTAGGGGTCTAAGTGGGATTCTCTGATTATTCTGTTAAGTTTGCTGCAGCCGATCACTCAAGGGTGTTAAGGTTGGAAAAGTCTCCATGGAGCAGTACACCGGTGTGTTTTGAGAGATATAGAAGTGTCATGCATAAATATATCTTGACTTGATGATATATTTATGAGGATGCCTTGCTTTTATAGGTTTACAACATAAGGTAAGACTTGTTTGAATGAGATCTATTTATATGTCTTGATTGAATTGCTACTCTGCTATATATATGTGTAATAACCTTACTCATGATCTTCTCTACCCCCCATGTAGAGTTTTTGCCCTTCTTGGGATCCGAACCTGCACTGGGGACTTATGCAAAGATTCTTAAGAACCCACTACCAATTGATCTAGTGGGTTCTTAAGAATCTTTGCATAAGTCCCTAGTGCAAGGTTCGGATCCCACGAAGGGCAAAAACTCTACATGGGGGGTAGAGAAGATTATGAGTAAGGTTATTACAAAAAAGGCGCCCTTTTTGAGTTCTTAACGCTTATGAGTCTTTCCACTCGCGCCAGTGCTACTCTCATAGTCGTCTCTACCCCCCATGTAGAGTTTTTGCCCTCCATGGGAATCGAACCCTTGCACTGGGGACTTATGCAATGATTTGTAGAAACCCACTACCAATTGATCTACTGTAATACCCTAACTATGCCAAGACACTAGCAACGAAAAACATATATAAAATAGAAAATAAATAAGTAAATACATCATATAAAAGAAATTAAAACCCAAACTACGATTTTGAAGTAAAAAAAAACTAGGACTCTAATCCGGTTCTTGACTCGACTGATAAGCAACCTCAAGATTACTTCTCAGCTCTCACAGTGTACCTGCTATCTGAAAAAACATAAAAGAAACTAATGAGATTTGAAATCTCAGTGAGTCCCAACAACATCCAAGACTCAATAGTAGGGAATTAGGGTTACCTTATCACTTCATAGTCCAAATATTCACATCAACATATTATCATATTAAACTCATATCTAACATGTATTTTTAATAAAATTAAAACATATCTTTAAGCAAAACCTCATTGGTAACTCGCCCTTTTATCACCGGCTCTAAGACCGGGTCCTTACTCAGGTTAGAGTTATTCCTCATTGATGCTTTCTAATTATATCCAGCATCTAATTAAGTCATGAACGTTAACATCTTCATTTTTATTTTGAAAAACTTGCTATCCACCAAGCATGAGTAACTTGGGATGGAATAGCCTAATGTAAGGCAGGTCAGACGTCTATGACCGTAAGTCAGCGTTTCGAACTTGCTATGCACTTACCTATGCCTTCCTAAGAAGGACTTGAAAAACTCACTCATAATTGATAGCTTGTTTAAGTAGAATTCTTCATCACTTAAACTAAGACTACCCTAATAGATGATAGTTCATGACTTATTCTCTTTTTGGGCAAAACTTCTCACAACAACAGAGATTTGAGAGAGTAATAACTAACTCTATACAACTCCAATTTGAGTAAAACTAAAGGCTAATTTACTTCATTTTGTGTCTATTTTAATATGGCACAATAATCAGATCAATTACACCACCACACAGAAAGATTGAGGTATTTTATTACACACTGTCCGAAAGCAAACAAGTCCAAAATAGCTTCAGAAAAAGATTTACCAATCTGAACTGGTATCTTTTATATATCTTTCTACACATCCATTTCAAATGCTTCCAGAAGAAAAGTTGTAGCATTTTATGTCTAGTTTCATATGTGATAGAAATCAGGTCAATTGGACATCTATACAGTGAGAATCGAACAGATCAATACACACTGCCAGAATCACAAAAATGCAGAACAGCAACAGGAAAGTTTTATAAAACTGAAACTTGTAAAATTAATTACTCTACTTATACACCTTCAAAACAGGTTCTTCCAGAGCCTAAGTTGCTTCATTTTATGTATAGTTTCATATTTGACAAGAATCAGGTCGGTTGGATATCTACAGAGGGAGTTACAGCCTTTTAATTACAACCTGCCCGAATACCAAATTTTCACAGAACAGCATCAATGGTCATATTCTAAACTGAAACTTGTAAGGTTAATATCTCCATCTAGGCTACTCCAAATTCATCGAAACAAGAGGTCAAATCAAATAATTTTTAGTATACTTTAACATGAAACAAACGGAATCACATTTGGATAACCACACAAAGAGTTACAAGCAATTCTTTGGACACTGTCAGAATACGAAAATCATAGGACAGCATCATCACTCACTTTCCTTCTTTCCCAAAATAATCACTTCCCAAAACATGAATTTGAAACCAATTTACACAACCAAAAAGGAAAGAAGAACATCCAAACCCTAAATCATACATACATCTCAAACTCAAACATCAACCACAATCAAACACTATAAACAACAACAACCAACAACAAACTATCACCGATATCAACAACCATCAATTACCACTGAAGTTGATAACAAGAAAACAAGGATCAAAGATAAAAATCAAATAAAAATGGGAAAAGGGGAGAAAGGGGACTCACCAAACCCTAACTCATCTTCTTCTTCTTCTTCTTGTCTCCCTTTCTCGAGCTCTCTCTCTTCTCTCTTTCTCTCTTCTCTAGGTCTCTTCTCCCTCTTTCTTTCTCTCTTTCTCTCTTTTCTCCTATCTCACTCTTGGTCCCTCACTCCCTCTTTTCTCTTATCTATTTTTTTTCCCAAAAGCTGATGGGGTGTGTGTATTTAAGTGATATGAGTAAGTGTGTGTCTCTAATCTTTTACTCTCTCAAATCCCTACACTCACTTCATTCTAACATTCAACCCTTCTATTTTCATTCAAACAACTCAAATACAATATATTAAATAAATAACTCAATCAATCACATTAAATATATTGAAAGAATAAAATATACAGCTACTCAATTAATTAACATCTAGCTCTTAAGGTTTTAAAAATTGGGGATGTTACACCCTCCCCTCCTTTAAAAAATTTTGTCCTCAAAATTCAGTCAGACTTACCTAAGAAAACAAGTAAGGATCCTCCTTTCGTAAGTCTTTCTCTAATTCTATGGTTGTTTCTTGAGAAGTGGGTTCTTAGTATAATAATTACCAGCTTCCGCTATGAGCGCTGAGCTTATCCCATTCCAAGGTTTAGTCCCTATTCGTAGAGTCTCTTCAATATTATCATGGATTGTACTACATAGTCTCATGCAATTGCACAATTCTCATTAACGCTCATTATAAAGTTATCTATGATTACTTAACCAAATATTTGCATAACACACTCAAACCAACCAACTTTCTATAGTAAACAACTTAGTATAATATGGTGAGTCCTGTAGGTAACAAGATGAAACACAAGAAGGGGGGGGTTGAATTGTGTTTCAAAGCTTTTGAAAACTTTTCGCAAACGTTAGACGCTGATTATGAAAAACGTTGGACTCTCAGCGCAACTGGTTTGTTGGACGCACAGATATGTTGGACGCAAAAACATCCACTCAGTTTAAAACATGTTTTCTTTGTGCGATTAATGCGTATTGAACAACTTGTTAAAATAAGTTCAAAATCAATTCCCTCAGTTAGTATAAACAAATAAATTAACAGAGAAAGGGATAGAGAAAATAACACAAGTGTTTATCCTGGTTCACCCTTTCCTAAGAGTTATGTCCAGTCCCATCAAACTAGAGAGATTTCACTATCAATCAAGATAGAATACAAGTATTCTTTGCACACCTAGCCTCTCCAGGCTCAACACAAGTATTCTTTGACAACTAAGCCTCTCTAGGCTTAACCCCAAGTATTCTTTGCACGCAGCCTCTCCAGGCTATATCCCAAGTATTCTTTTACAGACAAGCCTCTCCAGGCTCAGACAACTCAGAAGAGTGTTTTTGACTTAAAGTGCTATCTAACTCACGCAAGTGAGAATATGAAAATTTTAAGCACTTGGAGAGTTAAGCAAACTCTCTTTTACAAAAAGGAAGAAAATAAGACAAGACTTTTTACAATAGACAGAGTATTTGCACAGCGTTTCAGCTCTTTCTTTTTCTTGGTTCAGTCTCTTGTATTCTTCTTCTTGTTCACGGTATTTATAGGTTTTGATGAAGCTTTAGACTTGTTCTTCGAATAGGTCAGCTTCAGCCTTCATAAATATGACCGTTGTCTAATAGCATTAAATGCTATTTTTTTGTTGCTCTGAGGAGTTCCACTTTAGTGTGTATGTCTCCGTCTTTTTCTCCTAAGTCAGAAGCAACCTGTACTCACAGTCTCAATTGCACAAAGGTTAATAGTAATATTCTGTTGAGACAAAGGGAATACATTGTGTAAATCAGAAAAGGGGTGTTCAGAGAGATATAGAAATAGTCAGAGTACATTCTCTCTCTAAGTACACTTTCCACAGTGCTTTATGCTTTTCATTTAATGCATGTTCAAACGCGTTGAATAGAGCTATTTATTTCAAATCATTTGCTCAATAAATATGTTCCATATTAAATGCAAGAGCAATAAATAGTAAGTTATGTATTCTGCGTTTTGGACGCAACATGTAGAATGTATGGGCTTTTCAGGTTATGTACAAAATGGACGCATACCTTTGCTTACCATTTGTACTTGAGACAACTTGGTTCATATGGACGCATATTCATTGCTTACCATATGGACTTATGACTTTGCTTCTCTGATAGTGCGTCTCTATGACAATCAATGGACGTTTATCAATTTTGCTTCCTTGGACGCAAAGCATAGTTCGTCTCCATGACTAATTACTGGACGCTTATAGGTTCTGCTTCTTTGGACGCAAAACTTCATTTGACGTATTGCTTCTCAAAGTCTTTTGGACGATACTTTTCTGAGGTTAAGTATCAGAGTCCATTGGACGCTCCACTCTTGGATTGTACATATATGTGCCAATGTCACTTTGGACAATGGACTTATCTTTGTTGTACCTACAAGAGCTTGTCAGCAGACTTTGTAAAACCTTTAATAATTATTGTTATTATCAAAACCACTTAGGGAATTCATGCATTAGAAATGCTTTTGAATAATTTGGTTCCAACAATCTCCCCTTTTTTGATAATGACAAATATTATTAAGTTTTACAAGCAGTAAAGCAGATAAAACCAGTAAACAGATAACATATATTTTTTAAGGAGAAATTTTTCTTAGGGAAAAACTCCCCCTGAGATATATGTCTCAGTTTTTCTTACTCTTCTCCCCCTGAGATAAACATCTCATGGTTTTGGATATTCAATATGTTCAGAGTACCTGAAAAATTTCTTTTTCTCACAGAGCAGATTAGTCCAGCATATAATATAGCATAATCAGAGTAGCATAAATAATAAGACTACTGCACTGCAATATAGACTCAATCTCATTTTATTAATGACTTTTGAGCTTTAAAACTTAATTCTTCCCAATTTCTCCCCCTTTTGTCATCAGACAAAAAGGTTCACAAAACATCATAGTCCAAAAAAAAAATTAAAAAGAAAAAAACAGGAATTCAGAAAATCGAAGAGCAGAAGAACAGGACTGTCATGGATTCTTCCTTGATTCCAGATACTTGCGGTATTGTCCCAACAGAAATATCAGGTCATCAATATCTTCTGTTGAAGGTGGAACTTGTACTGGTGCAATTCTAGATTGCTCATCTGTAGAGACAATGGCATCTTCTGGCTCAGAAAGAAATTCAATTATTGGCCGAGTGGATCTAGTTGGAGCACCAAAGACATCATTAAACATATATCGTTGATGTGCCATGTTTTCTGTAACTGATCCCCTGGTTGGCGTTGTAGCCTTCTCAGCATCTGAGACCCCTGAAGATGATGCTTCTTGCTCACACAAGACAAGGTGTCTTTCCCAGAAGGTTCTGGCTTCCTGCTCCTTTGCTTGTCCCGTCTTGGACAAGAACATTAAGAAATCCATATCCACATTCTCCATGGATTTCCTTGCCCAGTCCTCATCAATCCTGATAGGAATTGGCATTGGACTTTTGTTGATGCTCTTCTTTGGGAACTTGTCCTTATTTTTGTCAACAAGATAGACCCTTGGTGCTATCCTGTCAGGCTTGACCTTTATTGTTGTGGTTGGCTTGATTCTCATAGACGGAGGGACATTGAAGTTATTCTGGAGCTGAAGTCCGTCCGCTATGTTTCTGATGATCATTCTGTCAAGGGGTGAGAGAAATGATCCCAGTTCTTCCGCAGTCAGTGGAGAGTAATCTGGCTTGAAGTCATAAATTCTCATCCTTGAGAGTCCCAAAGAGCTGGGCATGATTGACTTAGCTCTTACTTCCTCTGAGGTCATGTTCTCCCTTCTCTTATCCTCCTGAAGAGGGATTTCTATGACCTTTAACCCCTTAGTCAGGACATCCAGTTTCCTGACTGTGAAGATGTATTCAGAAGTTGATGAAGTGGGGGCTTCTGATATGTCCAGGTTGGAGGAAGGTGGAGAGTGTTGAGAGTGGTCACATGAAGGTGAAGGTGAGTGTGTTTGGATGGGATTGGACGATGGTTCAAGATTGAAGGGTGATGGTGGAGTGGTTTCAAGTGAGGCGAGTGGTGGTGTTTACTGTCTCGATTGAGTGGACAGAGGGGGTGAGAGAGTTTGAGGTGGCGTTTGGGATGGTTGTTCTGTTTGAGGTGGGTGAACTGTTTGGGTTTGTGTTTGAGGTTGTGATTGTGGTTCAGAAATTGGACGAATGGGTGATTGTGGTTGAGTCTGAGGGTCAGGGATTGGACGAATGGGTGAGGGAATGGACTCAGGAATTTCTGAGATTGATGTAACCACATATTCAATTGTTTCATCAACAGATTTGTCAGGATTAACACAAGCAGGTACCTCCGCCACTTTCTTCTCAGCAAACTTGGTAGTGGATGCTTTCCTGAGAGATCTTGCTTTCTTTGTTATGGGTCCAATGACTTCTGTTTCAGCTGTCTTGGACTCAGAAGCTTTTCTCTTTTTGGTTGCCTTTTTAGCTGCAGACTTTGCTCTCTTGGAGAGATATTCGCCAACAGTTTCATCGTCTGATTCAGCCGTGACCAACTTCCTCATAGATTTCTTGGAGGTGGTCTTCTTTTGTGCAGCAGGAACTTCACTAGGGACTTTAGTTACTTGTTCCGCTTGTTCAGCTCAATTTGCTTCAATCACAGCCCTAATGGCTTCCTTGTTGTCCTCCTCTTCTACTTCTTTGAGTTTGGCCAGATGTTCCTTGGCTGTATCCAGGCCCATTCTTAGAATATTGGTTCTTCCAAAATGAGTTTGACGTTGTATTTTGGAGAGAGCAGGTTTGTCTTCCCTAGTGTATGCTTCGAAAACTTCCATGACTCCTTGAGTGTTGAAAATTTTCTGAAGTAATCCTCCATAGGGAATAGCTAGTGCGTCTCTTCTGAAGCAGGGAAACAGTACAGACGGAAGATTGATTTGTTGAAAGGTTAGAAGATGCACCAATAAGAACCCATGTAATGACGATACATAGTCCTTTGATCCAACCTTGTGAAGTATCATCTTGTTCAATACTTGATGAAGTATTCTGGCTTTGTCAGTCATTTTTGCTGAAGGTATCACTGTTCCTTCAACTACCTCTCCTTCCTTTACCAAAATACTTTTCATTTTCTCCAATCCACCATCTTTAAGTCTCCAGTTTTTGTAAAAACATACTCCAACGGCATCACATCCAGTAGCCGCTGAGATACTTTCTGTGGATACATAGACCTTCTTGCCTAGAACTGTTCCTGTGATTAGGTTGTCCTTGATCTTCATTGTTTTCCAGAACTGACGAACCAACTCGCGATACACAAAGATTTCCTTTTCCTTTCCAAAAATGCTCTCCCATCCAGCAGCCATGATTTCAGCAGCAATATCCACACCCATACTGGCTATAGTTGCGAGATCAGCCCAGTATTCCACATTAATTTCCAAACTGTCAATGTTCTCCATTATGAAAGTAGAAAAGGGTTTTTCAAAAGAGAGGGTTTTGAAAGGGTTTTTCCAAAGACGAGAGTAAACACAGAGAGTTTTCAGAAGGTTGAGAGAGTGGAAGGGAAGGGGTTAAAAACTTGTGCAAGAAGGAAGTTGTGGAGAGAGAAAACAATAACTTTTTCTTGAAAACTGGCGTAATCATCAAACGGGAAAACGGCTGCAGAGCAGGTGTACAGTTTGTGATAAAAATATATCATTATAAAAATAGCTTAGACTCAGCGCGGGAAGACTAAGAGTTAAAGACCTTTAAGTCTTTAAAAGAAATTCTAAGTCTCAAGTAGACTGACGTGTCTCATTGGACGCTAGTCTTATTGGACTCAGACTCAGCTTGAGCATATTGGACGCTAAACATCATTCTTTTACAAAGTGCATATTTAAATGCTTCCTTATAAAGATGAATCTATCTACAGAGAGGGGTTTTGTAAATATGTCAGCCCATTGATTTTCAGTGTTAACAAACTGAATATCAAATATTCCCTTCTGTATATAGTCTCTAATAAAATGATGTTTAATTTCTATATGCTTAGCTCTTGAGTGTAAGATTGGGTTCTTAGATAGATTGATTGCAGCAGTATTATCACAAAGCATAGAAATTTTACTCTCGAAGATGTTGTAGTCCTCCAATTGATGTTTGATCCATAAGAGCTGAGAACAACAACTTGCAGCAGAGACATATTCAGCTTCAGGTGTAGACAATGTAATTGTGCTCTGTCTCCTGCTCGTCCATGATACTAGATTGGACCCAATAAAATGGCATCCTCCGCTGGTGCTTTTTCTTTCAAGCCTGTCTCCAGCATAATCAGCATCACAGAATCCTACTAATCTGTATTCATCTGATTTCTTAAACAGCAGACCAAAATTAGTAGTCTCTTTCAAATACCTAAAGATTCTCTTTATAGCAGTTAAGTGAGAATCTCTAGGATCTGATTGAAATCTTGCGCATAAACAAACACTAAACATAATATTAGGTCTAGATGCAGTAAGATATAAGAGAGATCCAATCGTACCTCTGTATACCTTTTGATCTACCTTTTTATCTTTGTCATTCAGACTCATTATGCAAGTTGGATGCATAGGAGTATTCATAGGTTTGCAATCGTCCATATTGAACTTCTTAAGAAGCTCCTTTGTATACTTGGACTAATGCACATAGATCCCATCTTAAGTCTGTTTTACTTGAAGTCCAAGAAAGAATTTCAATTCTCCCATCATGCTCATTTCAAACTCCTTCTGCATTAACTCAAAAAATTCTCCACATAGAGATTCATCAGTAGCACCAAAAATGATATCGTCCACATAAATTTGTACTATGATGAAATGTGTGTCTATGGATTTTCTAAGAAGAGTAGTATCAACTTTTCCTCTTGAAAAACCATTTTCCATTAAAAAAGAACTTAATTTTTCATACCAAGCTCGAGGAGCTTGTTTGAGGCCATAAAGAGCATTTTTCAGTTTAAAAACATAGTTGGGAAAAGCTTGATCCTCAAAGCCAGGAGGCTGTTCAACATAGACTTCCTCTGTTATTATACCATTCAGAAAAGCACTCTTTACATCCATTTGATAAAGCCTCATATCATGTTGGGCAGCAAATGAAAGTAAGATGCGAATGACTTCTATTCTAGCTACTGGAGCAAAGGTTTCAGTAAAGTCAATACCTTCCTGTTGTGAGTAACCTTGAGCAACTAACCTTGCCTTGTTTCTCACAACTTTACCTTCTTCGTCCAGTTTGTTTCTGAATACCCATTTGGTTCCAATAATGGACTTATCTTCAGGTGGAGCTACCAGCGTCGAAACAACATTGCGTTTGAATTGATTCAGCTCCTCCTGCATTGCCAAAATCCATCCTTTGTCCAATAGGGCTTCATCTATATTTTTGGGCTCCAATTCAGAGATGAATGCAACATCAGTTTGTTCTCTAAATGTGGACCTTGTTCTGACTCTATCATTTGCATTTCCAATGATTTGATCTTCAGGATGATAGGTCTTGATGTGCCAGCTTCTTCTTCTTTCAGTATTGGATGCATCCTCAGCTTCTGCGTCTGATCCATCTTCTTCATTCTTAGGTGATGTTCTTTCACCTTCTGCTTGTATTCTCATATCTGCAAGAGAATCACTTAGCTCTGACAATTCCTTGTCAGACTTTTTGTCATTGAATTTAATATGAATTGACTCTTCAACAGTCAAGGTTATTGAGTTATAGACTCGATAGGCCTTGGAGGTTTCAGAGTAACCCAGAAAAATACCATTATCCGGTTTTGAATCAAATTTGCCAAGTTGATCCTTAGTGTTAAGAATGAAACTTTCACATCCAAAGGGATGGAAGTATGAAATGTTGGGTTTTCTTCCTTTCCACAATTCATATGGAGTCTTTTTCAATATAGGCCTCAGATGTATTCTGTTTTGTAAATAACACGCAGTATTTACAGCTTCAGCCCAAAATCTCTTGGATGTTGAGTGATCATTGAGCATGGACCTGGCCATCTCTTGTAAAGATTGATTCTTTCTCTCCACCACACCATTCTGTTGAGGTGTTCTCGGTGCAGAGAAATTGTGAAAGATCCCATTCTCTTCACAGAATCTCTGGAAGTTTGCATTTTCAAACTCACCTCCATGATCACTTCTAATAGAGTTGATACAAACTCCTTTCTCATTTTGAACTCTTTTACAGAATATGGTGAAGACTTTGAAAGACTCATCCTTGTGTGCAAGGAATTTGACCCATGTCCATCTAGTATAGTCATCAACTATAAATAATCCATATCTCTTTCCATTCAAAGAAGCAGTTTGAGTGGGTCCAAACAAATCCATGTGTAAAAGTTCCAAAGGTCTAGAAGTGGAAACAATATTTTTGGAATTAAAAGAGCTTTTTACTTGTTTCCCTTTCTGACATGCTTCACACAGAACTTCAGATTTGTACACAAGATTTGGTAGTCCTCTCACGAGGTTATGTTTATTCAGCTTTGAAATGGTTCTTCAGCTTGCATGACCAAGTTTCTTGTGCCATATCCATTGTTCATCCTTTAAGGATATAAAGCATGAGACATTTTGTTTGGACAATTTTTCAAAATCAATTTTGTAAACATTATCTTGCCTTTTTGCTTAAAAAAGTATGGAATTATCAGGATTTCTGACTATACATTTATCTTTGTTAAAGGAAACATCAAATCCACTATCACACAATTGGCTTATGCTAAGCAGATTATGTTTGAGTCCTTCAACCAATAAGACATTTTCAATAGATGGAAAAGGATGCTTACCAATTTTACCTATTCCAACTATTCTGCCTTTCTGGTCTCCTCCAAAGGTGACCCAGCCTTTTGATCTAGGCTTTAGGTCTTGGAACATAGACCTTTCTCCTATCATGTGTCGTGAGCAGCCACTGTCCAGGTACCATGACCGGTGTTGTCTTCCTCCCATCAAGCATATCTACAACAGGAATTATCATATTTTAGGTACCCAGATTGACTTGGGTCCTTTCTTGTTAGTCCTTGGTCTGCGTCCAGGCATATTTCTCTTGTTATGGACGCACATTGAGGTGACATGTCCAGCCTTTCCACAGTGACCACAGTATGAATTAAATATTGAGGAACTTTTAGAAAACTTTGGTTTTGGTTTTTCATAACCCAAACCACTTTTGTCAAAAGGTTTTCTCTGAATTTTTAAAATCTAATCAAGTTTTTCAGAGCTATAGACAAATCAGGACAATCGTCCAGTGAGTTCATTTACTTCTTGTTGAAGTGCTTGTACTTCACAGGAAGTATTGGACTCAGAATTCTTTGGAGATTCATCTTTGAGTTGACTTACTTGACGTCTCAACTCTTCATTTTCTGATTTGAGTATTTTATTTTCCAAAGTGAGTTTTTCAAAATCTTTGGTTATGAGTGAAAACTTTTTCTTCAAAGATCTGTACTCATCAGATAAAATGGATGATTCTCTAAGAAGATCATTAAAATTATCTCTTAGTTCGAAATAAGAAAGTACCTCTTCTTCATCCTCACTGTCAGTTAAGGGTAGGCTTGCCATTAGACAAAGATTTGCTTCTTCCTTATCCTCCTCATCCTCATCATCAGAAGATTCATCAAGATCTTCCCATGTTGCCATGAGGCCCTTCTTCTTCTTGAAGAATTTCTTCTTTATCCTTTCAGCCTCATGACAGTCTGCCTTGTAGTGGCCTGGTTTATTGCATCCATAGCACACTATTGGACTTTTGTCCTTTTGCTCAGCTTCATTTTGTGGAAATTTTCTGTTGAATTGCTTTCATCTGAAGCCACCTTTCTTTTTCCACATAGACTTTATTTTCCTGGAGATGAAGGAAAGTTCATCAACATCTGAGCCTTCTTCTCCTTCTGAGCTGCATGACTCCTCATCTGAGTCAAGTGCCTTCAGTGCCTTTGAGGTGCTCCCCTTTTGAGCTTTAAGAGTAATGGATTTTGCTCTTCTTTCTGTTCCTTCTTCATTGAGCTCAAGCTCATGCACTTTAAGTGATCCCAGAAGATTTTCCATAGCAAGAGTAGAAAGATCTCTTGCTTCTTGTATGGCAGTTACTTTGGGTCTCCATTGTTTTGGCAAACTCCTTAGGATTTTCCTGATATGATCCTGGTTTGTGTATATTTTTCCCAGAGATCTTAGGTTGTTGATGATTGTTTGGAATCTTCCAAACATTTGATCAATAGTCTTGTGATCCTCCATTTTGAATAGTTCATATTGATGAACTAGCATACTGATTTTGGACTCACGGACCTGAGTTGATCCTTCATGTGCCAAAGCTAGAGTGTCCCATATCTCCTTGGCAGTAGTGCAGCTATGCACCTTGTCATATTCAGACTTGGTAATGGCACACATCAAATAGTGCCTTGCCTTTGAGTTCAGTTGAAACCTTGTTCTCTGATCCTGCGTCCACTAAGCTCTTGGTACTAGTTGACCTGCTTTATCTACTGGAGCAGTGTAGCCAGTTTCCACGACATCCCACATGTCTATATTTTGCGAATCAAAGAATGTGATCATTCTTTACTTCCAATAGTCGTATTCGTCTCCATTGAACAGTGGTGGTCTGTTCACAGCTTGTCCCTCGTTCTCCATGGATCTTTGCTTCTCTGCACTGTTAGGTGCTCAATCCCTAGAGACCGAGCTCTGATGCCAACTGTAGGTAACAAGATGAAACACAAGAAGGGGGGTTGAATTGTGTTTCAAAGCTTTTGAAAACTTTTCGCAAACGTTGGACGCTGATTATGAAAAACGTTGGACTCTCAGCGCAACTGGTTTATTGGACGCACAGATATGTTGGACGCAAAAACATCCACGCATTTTAAAACAGGTTTTCTTTGTGTGATTAGGGCGTATTGAACAACTTGTTAAAATAAGTTCAAAATCAATCCCCTCAGTTAGTATAAACAAATAAATTAACAGAGAAAGGGATAGAGAAAATCACACAAGTGTTTATCCTGGTTCACCCTTTCCAAAGAGCTACGTCCAGTCCCCTCAAAGTAGAGAGATTTCACTATCAATCAAGATAGAATACAAGTATTCTTCAACAGCCTCTTCAGGCCTTACACAAGTATTCTTTGCACACCTAGCCTCTCCAGGCTCAACACAAGTATTCTTTGACAACTATGCCTCTCTAGGCTTAACCCCAAGTATTCTTTGCACGCAGCCTCTCCAGGCTATATCCCAAGTATTCTTTTACAGACAAGCCTCTCCAGGCTCAGACAACTCAGAAGACTGTTTTTGACTTAAAGTGCTATCTAACTCACGCAAGTGAGAATATGGAAATCTTAAGCACTTGGAGAGTTAAGCAAACTCTCTTTTACAATAAGGAAGAAAATAATACAAGACTTTTTACAATAGACAGAGTATTTGCATAGCGTTTCAGCTCTTTCTTTTTCTTGGTTCAGTCTCTTGTATTCTTCTTCTTGTTCACGGTATTTATAGGCTTTGATGAAGCTTTAGACTTGTTCTTCGAATAGCTCAGTTTCAGCCTTCATAAATATGACCGTTCTCTAATAGCATTAAATGCTATTTTTCCGTTGCTATGAGGAGTTCCACTTTTTGTGTGTATGTCTGCGTCTTTTTCTCCTAAGTCAGAAGCAACCTGTACTCACAGTCTCAATTGCACAAAGGTTAATAGTAATATTCTGTTGAGACAAAGGGAATACATTGTGTAAATCAGAAAGGGGTGTTCAGAGAGATATAGAAATCGTCAGAGTACATTCTCTCTCTAAGTACACTTTCCATAGTGCTTTATGTTTTTCATTTAATGCATGTTCAAACGCGTTGAATACAGCTATTTATTTCAAATCATTTGCTCAATAAATATGTTCCATATTAAATGCAAGAGCAATAAATAGCAAGTTATGTATTCTGCGTTTTGGACGCAACATGTAGAATGTGTGGACTTTTCAGGTTATGTACAAAATGGACGCATACCTTTGCTTACCATTTGTACTTGAGACAACTTGGTTCATATGGACGCATATTCATTGCTTACCATATGGACTTATGACTTTACTTCTCTGATAGTGCGTCTCTATGACAGTCAATGGACGTTTATCAATTTTGCTTCCTTGGACACAAAGCATAGTTCGTCTCCATGACTAATTACTGGACACTTATAGGTTCTGCTTCTTTGGACGCAAAGCTTCATTTGATGTATTGCTTCTCAAAGTCTTTTGGACGATACTTTTCTGAGGTTAAGTATCAGAGTCCATTGGACGCACCACTCTTGGATTGTACATATATGTGCCAATGTCACTTTGGACAATGGACTTATCTTTTTTGTACCTACGAGAGCTTGTCAGCAGACTTTGTAAAACCTTTAATAATTATTGTTATCATCAAAACCACTTAGGGAATTCATGCATTAGAAATGCTTTTGAATAATTTGGTTCCAACAAGTCCTAAAAATAACTTACGGCATATTGTCTTGGTTTACTAATTCCTCAGGTTTAAGATTTGGGTACTTAAACCACTATTAAAACCTTAAGACTTGGAAATTGGTTCTAATGGTCCAAACCAAACTATACTCATCAAACTAATCTAAAATTGGTACACACTATGTTTGGCATAACCAAACTGAGGAAAAAAGGTTTCACCTCAGAATCATTTTTTTTGGTCTGAAAACTGTGCACTAAAATCACTGGTGGAAACCTCACCGTTTTGGTCCTAGAGGTCCACATGGATCTATAGTGATCCGAACGACCTAAAATTTTGTGTCTGATGTTAATTTGTCCTAAGAAAGTTGAGTGTAAAATTTCAGGTTCAATTTCCAAAGGGAAGTCAGGTTTCTGCAAACCTCTCTCATTTGGCTTCTTTGAATGCTTCCTTTGCGATCTTTGGGTTTAATATGGGCTACACACATCCAGTAATAATGAAACTTGATAGATAGAGCCTCCTTAACTACACAAAAATGTGAGGATAGGTTTCAGTTCAACTGGGCTGCCGGGTTGGAAGTTCTGCAGTAAAATCAGTTGAAGTACATAGTGTGTTCCACTTTGCAAAACAGAGGTGAACTTGAGCTAAATTAGTCAAAATAAGCTAAAATTTTGTAGGCATCCTATTTTTATGCTATGGAAATTGTAGGAACTAGTTTCACTTAAAACGGAGGTCTGTACCCAATGTTATGCAAATTGGCCACGCAGAAGTGCTTTAAAAGTGTCATTTGGAACCTAGAGGTCTATATTCCGAACCAAGGGTGTAATGGACTTGAATTTTGGCATGTACAAACACTATGGGTATACAAAACTGTGAGAGTTGGTTTCACCTCCAAATCCCTCATGGTTCGAAAATTATGCAACAAAGTCACTTTGGAAACTTAGAGTGTTGCATTTTGCAATTGGGGCTTCATATAGAGCTAAGCTTATCCAATTGAGATAAAACTTTGCAGCCAATATATTTTTATAAAAACAAACCTATAGAGAGTGATTTTACTAAAAAAAAAGTCTATATCAAAAGTTATGCAGATGGTCACTTTGAAGTGCACAAAAAGCTTATTTTGGCACCTATGGAGTCTCGCACCAATGATTTGATGCGGCTCATTTTTGGCATGCACTTAAGATTTGGTCATAGAAAACTATGAGATTTGGTTTTAGGTCAAAAGCTACTCTAGTTTGGGAGTTGTGCAGCTCCAAAGTTGGACATTTCTATGGTTTTGGTCACAAGTCCATTTGACACATTTTCAAATTATGACCCTATTTGGTTCAGTGGTGATCCCAGCAACTTATGGGCATGAAAACTGACTTATGAGGGTGGCTAAAGGGACTGTCTATATAGGGTGTGCGGGTGTGGCTTGGTAGGTTATTTCCTTGTCTTTTCTCTTCTCTTTCCTCCTTGGGTGGCATAATTTGGAGTCATGTTTGGTTTCTAATATTTCCCACCGCAAGAGACTTGGATCATATACTCTACCACAACTCTACCACCATAAAAGATAAAAGTCATGCATAACAAATTTCACACTAATAATCCCAGAAGGCACCTCCACCATCTACATGTACACAACTTCACTTCATTCCAATGGAACAACATCTATCCTTCCCTCCATAGGTGAATCTAATGATTTAAAAACAATAACTTGAAACCCTTCCCAAATCACACATGCATGTTCATAAAACTCATATAGTCATCAAATTCAAACCCTTGGATGTGCCCTCAACATGGAAATCCATGAATATTTAAGTTAGGGTTTACCCCTATTTTCCCAAAGACACTCATCACTACAAAGACCCAATCGAACGTGTAGGTTCAGTTCAAGCTACTCGGAAAATCAAGACCAAAGGGAAGGTTCCTCTTCATCAACAAACAAATTAAACACAGGAAAGCAAAATAGAGGCCAATCAAGGAACAATTATTTCAGAATGACAGAGAAAAGCATTGCATACATCAATGAAATAGAGGGAATCACAACTCAAGGAAAAGTAAGGACAATGACTGCAATAATGCTCAGAGAACTAACATATAGACATATAGAAAGCAAAAGGAGGGTGAATTCAGTAATAATCAATTTCGATTATATGTGGTACTCAATAGTCGAGGAGGACTTATTTAAACCTCAAATTTTTTTTTAGAAAAACTCATAAAGTGATGATTTACTACTAAATTCAGATATAGTCATCAATAAAATCACATATTATATCTGAGCAACAACGAAAATGAGTTTAGCATCCAAAGAAATCATGGTATAATTTAAGTAATTCAACTAATTCACTCGCCACTCTTTATGCAGCTAGAGGACAAAATAGAAAATATAAGAGCTTGAATCTCCCAGTAGCTTCAACATACCAAATAAAGGTATCTTTATAGAAACATCAAAACATCAACCTTCCACGACATGGCAAGTGGTCTAGATGATAACCTTGAAATCTTGTCTTCAAAATTTTAGACAAGTTTTCTTTTAAAAGAGTTATCATATATAAGGTAAACTTCTATATATAGCCATTTTTCACCATTCCTCATACAAATACCTGAGGTGGTCTGCCTCATTAATTCATATGAAGAATTTAGAAAAATGTTAATATTAAAGAAACACTAAGACAAACACCCTAAACTGGATCATTCTAGACTCAACTCAGTCGAATGGATCAACCAGGCTCTGATACCATAAATGTAATACCCTGACTATGTCAGGACACTACTAGCAACGAAAAACACATATAAAATAGAAAATAAATAAGTAAATACATCATATAAAAGAAACTAAAACCCAAACTACGATTTTGAAGTAAAAAAAAACAACTAGGACTCTGATCCGGTTCTTGACTCGACTGATAAGCAACCTCAAGATTACTTCTCAGCTCTCACAGTGTACCTGCTATATGAAAAAACATAAAAGAAACTAATGAGATTTGAAATCTCAGTGAGTCCCAACAACATCCAAGACTCAATAGTAGGGAATTAGGGTTACCCTATCACTTCATAGTCCAGACATTCACATCAACATATTATCATATTAAACTCATATCTAACATGTATTTTTAATAAAATTAAAACATATCTTTAAGCAAAACCTCGTTGGTAACTCGCCCTTTTATCACCGGCTCTAAGACCGGGTCCTTACTCAGGTTAGAGTTATTCCTCATTGATGCTTTCTAATTATATCCAGCATCTAATTAAGTCATGAACGTTAACATCTTTATTTTTATTTTGAAAAACTTGCTATCCACCAAGCATGAGTAACTTGGATGGAATAGCCTAATGTAAGGCATGAAGTGGACCAAAGGATAACAAGAAGGGGGGTTGAATTGTTACCCTTTTAAATTTTGGCCTACAAGAATGTTTAGGAACCTTCTGACTAAACCTTCTCAAGTATAATAACTTGGAAATCAGAATGGATTGCTTTAGTTAGTTACAAACAGATATTGATAATGATTTACTAACATGCAATCAGTTTATATATTCTAGAACAATATTTCTAATTAAGTGTCATCTTCCCACCAGTAGGTGTCTCCTTTTTCTCCTCAGTATACAAACCAGAGGATGAGGCTTGCTGTTCACACTCCCATAAGTGTTTCTCCCAGATAGCTTGAGCTTCGTCCTCTGAGGCTCTTCCTTCTTTGGACAAATAGACTAAGAAGTCCATAAGGATTTCTTCTTGTCCAGTCTTTGCCCAGTCCTTATCAAACTTGATGAGCCTTGGCATTGGACCCTTGTTGAGATACTTCTTTTCGAACTTGTCCTTGTACTTGTCCACGAGTACACTATTGGCACTATTATGTAAGGTTTGATCTGGATTTTTGTGGACGGAGTGATTCTCATTGACAGAGGGATGTTGAATTTGTTCTGCAGCTCCAACCCATCTGCAATGTACCTAATCATCATCTTCTCAAAGGTGGAGAGGAATGGACTGATTTGCTCTAAGGAAAGAGCAGGGTACTCAGGCCTTTCTGTGTAGATCCTCATGTTGGTTAGACCTGAGGTCTGAGATGGCACAGACTTTCCTCTTATTTGATCCACTGTCAGTTAGAATCTTGGGCTTCCAAAATCTTTGGACGGAGTGGGAAGTGGACGGTGGTGAGGGTGCTTTTGTTTTTATAGGTGGTGGTGAAGGTGGTTGTGTTTGGGTAGCAATGGACGATGGTTTAGGAATGGACGATGGTTCAACTACTAGCGAACGTGGGGTGGTTATAGGTTCAGGTGAGGAAGGTGGTGTTGGTATATATGTGTGGGCAGGTTGTGTAAATGGTGAAGTGGAGGATGGTTCTAGTTGGCTTTGTGGTTGGGGAGAGGGTGTTGTTTGTGGTAAGAGTGAAGAAGTGGTTGGTGGTGTAGGTTCAGAAAAGACAGGTTCAGTAGGTATAGAATGAGGACTTATTGGAGTAGATGCCTCAGTTGGAATGGACACAGAGGGTGAAGTGTTGGGAATAGTTTCTTCAAAAGAATCTTCCTCTTCCTCTGTTCATTGGCTTTTCTTAAATCCTTCACCACTTCAACAATGGACTTTGAAGGCTTTCTAGCACTTCTTGGTCTCTTGGCCGCACGTTCAGTAGGATCTTGATTTGATGGTCTCTTCCTTGTAGGTTCAGTATTTTTCTTTGTGGACGCAAGTTTGGAAGTTGAGTCCTTTTTCTTGTGGACATTTCCTCAACCTTTCTTTTTGTTGGCTCTTCAGTTTCTACTTACTTTAGAAATTCTTCCAAAGTTACATGATCTTCTCTTCTTGATATGTCCTCTTTCAGGATTTTTCTTTAGCAGTCCTTTCCTTTGCCTCAGCGAACTCTTTTGCACCATGCTCAGTTTCAAAAAATTATTGTTGTCAAGTCTTGGCTGTTTGATTTTCTGATATGTTCCTTCGGCAACCCCTTGAGCCATTAAACCCTCTATAGAAGAGCTCCATAGGGAATTTTCTTTAGTGTATTTCTTTTGCCTATATTCATTTTGAAATTCACGAAGAGTACAAGTGGAAGATTGATCTTCCTCTTGTTGAGCAGATTCACAAGCAAGAACTCGTGCATTGAAGATACAAAGTGTTTAGATCCTGCTTTGTGAAGAATCATTTTGTTGATTATCTGATCCAGGACTCTTGCTTTGTTAGTCATCTTTGACGCAACTAACTTTTTAGTTTTCTCTGGTGAAGCCAGAAGAATACTATTTCCTCTAGTCTTTTCCAATTCCTTCTTCCAGTCAGTGAAGAGGCCTTCTCCCTCAGCATCACAATTAATAGCAGCAGAGATAGGTTCATCAGAAACTACTACCTTCTCCCCATTCACAATTCCAGTGATTTCAGCTTCTTGTATCTCAGCAGTTTTCCAAAATTGCTTGATGAGATCAGGATAAACTCCAACCTGTCCCTTGAAGAAATCCTTCCTCCCAGCATCGGTGATTTCAGAAACCACATCAATTCCCAGTTCAATTAGGCAGGAGAGATAGATACAGTGTTCCACTAGAACTTCCATGTTGTCAATGTTCTCCATTTTTTAAAACGAAAAGGTGGTTTTTGAGAGAAATAGGGTTTTAGAAAAGTTTTAGATTTTCAAAAATGAGAGAAGATAGAGAGGTTTTCTGAAAGAGTAAAGTGAATGTGAAGAGTGGACTGAAAACATGTGTAAGAAGGGAGTTGAAGAGAGAGAAAAAAGTAACTGTTGTCTTGAAAACAAGTGATACTATTAAATAAAAAGACGGTTTCAGAGCAAGTGAGCAGGTTTTTATAAAAATATATATTTTTAAACTAAATAGTGACTCAACGCGAAAAGTTAAAGGTTTAAAAGACACTTATGTATTTTACTAAGTCTCAATTGGATTGACGAGTCACTGGACTCTAGTCACATTGGACTCAGACTGAACTTGAGCATATTGGACGCTAAACATCATTCTTTTATAAAGTGCATATTTAAATGCTTCCTTATAAAGTAAATCTATTTGCAGAAAGGGATTTTGTAAAAATATCAGCCCATTGATTTTCAGTACTTATGAACTGAATATCAAATACTCCTTTCTGTACATAGTCTCTAATGAAATGATGTTTAATTTCTATATACTTAGCCCTTGAGTGTAAGATTGGGTTCTTAGACAGATTCATTGCAGCAGTATTATCACAAAGAACAGAAATCTTACTATCATAGATGTTGTAGTCCTCCAATTAATGTTTAATCCACAGGAGCTGAGAACAACAACTTGCTGCAAAGACATATTCAACTTCAGCTGTAGATAATGCAATAGTGCTTTGTCTCATACTTGTCCATGAGACCAGGTTGGATCCAATGAAGTGGCAACCACCACTTGTACTTTTTCTTTCCAATTTGTCTGCAGCATAGTCAGCATCACAGAATCTCACTAATCTGTGCTCATTAGATTTCTTAAACAACAGTCCAAGATTAGTAGTTTCCTTTAGATACTTAAAGATTCTCTTAACAGCAGTTAAGTGAGTTTCTCTAGGATCTGATTGAAATCTAGCATATAAGCGTACACTAAACATGATGTCAGGTCTAAATGCAGTAAGATATAAGAGAGATCCAATCATACCTCTATATACCTTTTGATCTACCTTTTTATCCTTTTCACTTAGGTTTAGTATGCATGAAGGGTGCATAGTTGTGTTTATAGATTTACAATCTTCCATGTTGAACTTCTTCAGAAGTTCATTTGTATATTTGGTTTGATGTACATATATGCCATCTTGAGTTTGCTTGACTTGCAATCCTAGGAAGAATTTGAGTTCTCCCGTCATACTCATTTCAAACTCCTTCGCATCAATTTAGAAAATTCTCCACACAGAGATTCATTAGTAGCACCAAAGATAATATCATCAACATAAATTTGTACTATGATGAAATGTGAGTCTATGGATTTTCTAAAAAGAGTTGTATCAACTTTCCCTCTTGAAAAACCATTTTCCATCAGAAAAGAACTTAGTTTTTCATACCAAGCTCGAGGAGCTTGAATAAGGCCATAAAGAGCCTTTTTCAATTTGAAAACATGATTAGGGAAAGATTGATCCTCAAAACCAAGAGGTTATTCAACATACACTTCCTCAGTTATTATACTATTCAAAAATGCAATCTTTACATCCATTTGATATAGCCTCATATCATGTTAGGCCGCAAATTAAAGTAATATGTGAATGACTTCAATCCTAGCAACTGGTGTGACACCCTGAGGCCGACGAGGGCGGGGAGTGATCGCCAGTGTAGAGAGACACGGACAAGGAGCGGCTCCTGGCAGACTTCTAGGCGAAGGGGTACATGAATGAACCGAAATCATACCCGAATGAGAGGAATTCTGACACTGTACAGGTATGAGACTGTACAGCTGAGGAAAGCTTAATAGAATTGATTGGTACTACTCATACCAACAAGATGCATCTTCTTTTCGATAGCCTATCACTTAAGAACTCCATAGTTAAGCGTACTTGACTTGGAGCGATTTCGGGATGGGTTACCTCTTGGGAAGTTTCCTGGGAAGCATGTGAGTGACAACAAAGCATGCTAAAAAGACTCGTGTTGGTGTGTGGGGACAGTCGTCAATCTGAAAAGCAGCCGGGATGTTACAACTGGAGCAAAGGTTTCAGTGAAGTCAATACCTTCCTCTTGTGAGTAACCTTGAGCAACTAACCTTGCCTTGTTTCTTACAACCTTACCTTTTTCATCTAGTTTGTTTCTGACACCCATTTGGTTCCAATAATGGACTTATCTTCAGGTGGGGATACCAGCGTCCAAACATCATTGCTTTTGAATTGGTTCAACTCCTCCTGCATAGCTAATATCCATCCTTCGTCCAGTAGGGTTTCATCTATTGTCTTGGGCTCCGATTCAGAGATAAAGACAACATCAGTTTGTTCTCTGAATGTGGACCTTGTTCTGACTTTATCATCTGCATTTCCAATGATTTGTTCTTCAGGATGATAAGTCTGGAAGTGCCAACTTCTTCTTCTTTCTGGATTGGACGAACCTTCAGTTTCTGTAACACCCTCGTTTTTAAATAGTTTCTTTAGACTTTTAATTTGTTTTAATTTAATTAAAATTATTTTATTAATGATTTTGGGATCTTGAGGCGAGAATAAGGATATTCATATCTTAGATTTATTTTAGAAGAGTCGAGGGTAGTAGAGCTCGCAAAACTGAGTTTTTTGCAGGAACCGCATTCTCTCCTAATACGGGGATATGGTTTAGTATTTTTCTGGAGGTCATTTCTACTCCAAAATAATATTTTAACGAAAAAAAAAGTTGTTTTTGTATTATTTGTGATTTTTACAAATTTTTCTGGAAATTTTTCAGAAAAACTTTATTTTACCCGCGTTTGGTGTTTTATAGGTAAACCAGGCGCAACCGGGATATGAAAAATAGTCCAAAAATTTATTTTTGAGATTCTAAAATTTTTTCTATCATATTTGAGTCATAAAAGTGATTTTTCATGCTGTTACCTATTTTAAAAAATATTTATCTAAAAAGGGATTATTACAATAAACATTTTTCTTGCTTTGAGCCACCAATTAAACCCTAACTTGATGGGATATAACCCCACCATTTTGGTCAGCCCTTTGGCTGAGTATGAAGCCCTAAAATTCACTCCCAAAATATCTCAAAAGTCAAATGGGGTCAAATGCTTAGTTTTTGAATTTTTTTCAAATCAAAGAGAGGGAGTAGGTGACCAAATTCAATCAAGCCCATCCCTCCCATTCCTCCATGTGCTGGCCGAAATCTTCTAGGGCAATAGGAAGAGAGGTTTCATTTTCTTACACACTTCATCTTCTTCCTTGAGACAAAAACTCCATTTCTCTCCATTTCCAAAGCTTGAGTCCATAACTAAAAGCTTGAGTTTTATTGAGTTTTTGGCTATTCAAGCTTCACAAAAAAGGTTTGGATCATGATTCTAAACCATAATCTCTTTTCATTTTTCCATTTGCATCACTTTCATTTTTTCATGAAGCTTGTGTTCTTCATTTTTGCTAAAAGTAAGCTTTCTCTTGGTTTAGGTTCATTCCCTTGGAACCTTTAAGCTTGAAAACCATCTTGGATCTATTTTGCTTCAAGGTTTGAGTAAGTATTTCTCTACTCAAATTTTTATACTTTAGGGTTTGAGTGTTTGATGAATCTGAGAAATATATGATTTGATGGGTGTTTTCATGGACTAATTTTGCATAATAGTTTAAATATTAGTGCTAGTTATGTTAGAATAGATTAGTATGGTTAATGAATAAATCTTTGCTTGATTAGAGAGTTTTGTCAGAGAAAGTTGCGTTTTGACGTGTTTTTGGTGTTAGACAGGTTTCTGACGCTCAACTCTGATTCCTGGCGTTTAGCTCTTGGATTTTGGTCTAAACTGCGAAGTATTTCTCCTGGAGGGCATAATGCCAGCGCCCAACGCTCATATCCCAGCGCCCAGCAGCTCAAACCTGACCCGAACGAAGAAAATCTAATCTGGAAGGCAAAATGCCAGCACCCAGCGCCCATCCTGGGGCGCTCAGCTCTGCAATGCTACCCGAGCCATAACTTGGGATATAATTTTTCGATTTGAGTGATCTTGGTGGCGTTGGAAAGATAAGAAGAAAACCTACAACTTTCATGTTGACACCGAAGCCCAGTTCGGACGTTTTGATGGTCGAAAATGCAAAATACCGAAGCTGTCCAGATTTGTACGGGAATTGGACTTTTGTAGAATTTGGACCTGAAAACAGAATCTCAGCGCTCAGCGCCCAGCACCCAGTTGCTGCTCCTGCACTGCACATTTCGTCATCTGAAGGCAGAATCCTGGCGCTCAGCGTCCAATTCTTGGCGCCCAGCGCCCAATACGTTACTGCAGTATAAATGATCACATTCTAACCTATTTTGACATGATTCTCGGACTTGGAAAGTGACGAAAAGCTGCCTCCTGAGCCTCCAGAGACCTGTGTGTGCCTTCTCCTTGGAGCCTCAAGATTTGGGAACAAACTTGGTGACTCTATGGATCCATCTTCATCTTATTTTTCTGTTTTTCTGCACATTAGTATGATGTTCTAATTTTCCTAAGTTAGGTTAGGTGAACTCTCTATTGATCTCTGATGTAATACATTTGGGTTTATAAGTTTGATTCAATTTTATGCAATTCTATCTTCTTGATTCTGTTTTTAATGCTTTCCTTTGCCTGATCATCATTGGATTGATTTGAAATGCTAAATGAAATTGAAAAATTATGTTTGGTATTGGAAATGAATCAAGAGGACTTTTATGTTATATTTTAGGAATAAAATTTAACATACTTGCTTTATAAAATGCTTTACTTCATGCTTTTTTCAGTTTTGATTACCTAAAGGATTAGGGATTTTAATTGAGAACAAAGGGGCTTTTTACCAAGGAATTGGGATTAGCCTAATTTTGACATTTGAGTATGAATTGCATATGTTGAATTGAGCTTATCAAGTGTATTACATTGGGGTGAAGTAGAGAGGATACCGATACCTAACTGTTTTTATTATTGATTCAAATCAACATTTATCTCTGTTTACTTGTTTTTACATTATTCAAAGAAGAGGAAAACCACAAAAATACTATCATATTTTATCTATTTTTAATTTCAGTTTAAAACAATGATATCTTTTGTTTTTAGTCATCTAACTAATAGTAATAATTTGCGTTGATAATTGGACGATAATCCTCGTTGGGAACGACAACTCTCTCATCATTTTTATTACTTGTAACGACCGGTACACTTGCCGTGTTTTTCGTCTAACAGTGTTTTCCTTAAACTTGCATTTTTATGGTGGTTTTCTTGTGTATTTTGTGTAAGGTTACTTTTTCTAAGTATTGGAAACATCAAGGTTCTTGGGAGACCACTTGGTGTCGGTGTTGGTGTAAAGGAGATTTTTGGTGTAGCCCTTTTTCATTTGCTTCAAGAGGTAAGGGGATTTTCTCAATAAGTTGGGAAGGTTGTGTATGTGTGTGGTTGTATGTTGTATGTTTAAGGTTAAACTCAAAGACTTGAGTTTTCCTATTGGTTGTTGAATGAGAAATCATTCTCTTAGTAATGTCTATTTATATATATTTATATATATATATATGAGTTTAAAGCATGATTTTGGTTGATGAATGATGATTTTTGAAAGCCTATGTGTTCTTGGAAAAATATGTATGGTTTGAAGTGATTTGGAATACCTAAATGCGTGCTTAATGAATTAATAAATGATGCTAGTGTTCATGATGTGTTTAAAATGCTGAAGTGGTTACTTTGAGTGCATATATGTTGTATGATTTGATTATGCCTACTTGCTTATTTGGTAAATTTGATTTATTGGGTGTTTTGTGTGCTTTGATTCATGGTGATTGGATTGTAATATTTAAAGTAGTGTAAAGCTTTAAATTATTATGATTGTGGTTGTGATTGATGATTGGATCCAAAGCATTGTTTCCCAAGCATTGGAAGAGGGTTTAGAGGACTTTAATGAATAGTTTTGTTTCAATAAAATCAAGATTTAATTGATTAGAATTCAAGTCAACTCTTGATTAGGTAATTTATCACTTAATTTTAAGTAGAAGTCTCCAATGGACTTTATAACAAATTCTATTTTTTTCCAAAAAGCTCTAAGTAAGTTAGGAAATTAATTAATGAGGGAAAAAGTGAAATTTTAGATTTTTAAGGGGCTAAAACGAAAACTAGGTGTGTTTTCAGCCAAAAGAATAAATTTCGAAAGTTTTAGTGCAGAAAAACAAAAACTGGGTATTTTGGGACAAATTCGTAATTTACAGAGGTTCTAGGGCAGAAACGAGAAATTGGGCATTTTTGGGCCAGAAACATAATTTTTCAGAAATCAGGGGCTGAAGCGTGAAACTGGACACTTTAAGGGTTCAGATTTTAAATACTTAGAAGTAAATGAATTTAAATAAAGTATTATCAAAGTATTTGATTAAGACTTTTAAGTCAAACTTTTACAATGAGAAATACTAAATTTGGTTCTTAATAAAAGCATTTAAATTTTCAAATGTTAAGAGGTATTTCATTGGTAAAGCATTTAAAGATTTTGATACTTAAAGCTAAAGAGGAATTTATAGAAGATTTTTTTAAAACTTATGTTTTAAACAACCTTCGTAGAAAAGATTTTTACACGGTGTTGAGAAAGAGTCAACACGTGGCGGTGTTAAAATTCTTGAGACAAGAATTTTGTGTGATGGCAAATATAGAGCTCATTGCTACAATCTAACTTGGAGGATTGTGCAATAAATGTAGACATCGTTGCTACAATCCAGCTTGGAGGATTGTGCAATCCATATGTAAATGTCATTGCCACAATCCAGCATGGAGGATTGTGCAATATATATATAAATGTAATTTGCATTCGGTGATTGGCTTTGCCAAAATTGAGCTACAATTCAGCTTGGAGGATTGTGCAATCCAGTTTGGGGGATTGCGAATGGAGGACGGTTTGAGCTGTATTGAAAGATGTTGAAGTGCCATGCATTATGCTAGAGTGCTATGTGTGTGTAACTTGATGTTGTGTTCTCTGTGGATGTATGAGTATCTTAGAGAAAGATTTGTGAAAGAGTAACTATATATATATATTCTTGGAATGTATTATGTAGTATTTTATTTTCCATATACACCTTTCGTGGATTTCAACTTGTGCAAAGAAATTCACCCTTGCATTTTTTCTGTTATCTGTATGTACGTTACGCATAGATTTCCACTTCGAGATCTCTGGTAGCCGAGTGAGGGAGAGTTTCCGGCCTCTTTAGGCCAATGGTGGGGGATGGACTTGTGATCCCATCTCCCAATGGTCCACTGTGTCTAGACATGCAAAGAAAGGAAAGAGGAAGATTACAGACAACACCGGATGCGGATTTCTTGTGGAGTCTGAGACTGAGCCCGAGGAGGACCACGAGGAGGCGGTACCTTCTTATCTCTCTAGGTGTGGGGTGTATAGTGCTAGGTTGTGGGTTTGTTAGTTAGCCGACCAGCCTAGGATGGAAATATGATATGCTGGGTTTTCTTCCTTTCCACAATTCATAAGGAGTCTTTTTCAGAATAGGTCTTACATATATTCTGTTCTGCAAATTACAAGCAATATTTACAGTTTCAGCCCAAAATCTTCTTGAGGAAGAGTGATCATTGAGCATCGTCCTAGCCATTTCCTATAAAGACTTATTCTTTCTCTCTTCCACACCATTTTGCTGAGGTGTTTTTGGGGCAGAGAAATTGTGAAGGATTCTATTTTCCTCACAGAATCGTTGGAAGCTCGCGTTTTCAAATTCTCCTCCACGATCACTTCTTATGGAGTTAATCCAAACTCCTTTCTCATTTTGGACACTTTTCCAGAATATAGTAAAGAATTTAATAGACTCATCCTTGTGAGCAAGAAATTTAACCCATGTCCATCTAGTGTAGTCATCAACTATAACAAATCCATATTTTTTTCCATTCAAAGATGTACTTTGAGTGGGTCCAAACAAATCCATGTGTAAAAGTTCTAAAGGTCTAGAAGTGGAAACAATATTCTTGGAATTAAAAGAGTTTTTCTCTTGTTTCCCTTTCTAACATGTTTCACATAGAACCTCAGATTTGTACACAAGATTTGGTAATCCTCTCACAAGGTTATACTTGTTTAGTTTTGAGATGGTTCTCAAGCTTGTATGACCAAGTCTCTTGTGTCATATCCATTGTTCATCCTTTAAGGATATGAAGCATGAGACAGCATCAGACATTCTGTTTGGACAGATTTTCAAATTCAATTTTGTAAACATTGTTCTGCCTCTTTGCTTGAAATAGAATGGACTTGTCAGGGTTTCTGACCATACATTTGTCCTTGTTAAAGGACACACCAAATCCATTGTCACATAATTGACTTATGCTAAGTAGATTGTGTTTGAGTCCTTCAACCAGTAAGACATTATCAATAAAAGGAAAAGGATACTTACCAATTTTACATATCCCAACTATTTTAACTTTCTGGTCTCCTCCAAATGTTACCCAACCTTTTGTCCTAGGTTTTAGGCCTTGGAACATATACCTTTCTCTCGTCATGTGTCGTGAGCATCCACTGTCTAGGTACCATGATTGGAGTTGTCTTCCTGCTGTTAAGCATATTTACAACAGGGATAATCATGTTCTTAGGTACCTAGATTGACTTGGGTCCTTTCTTGTTAGTCCTTGGTTTGTGTCTAGGCATGTTTCTTCTTTTGTGGACGTACGCCAAAGTGACATGTCCAGCCTTTCCACAGTGACCACAATATAAATGAGAATTAGAAGAATTCTTTGATAATTTTTGCTTTGGTTTACTTTGTTCCTTAGGAACATAACCCAAACCACTTTTGTCAAAAGGTTTTCTCTGAAATTTTAAAATTTGATCTAGCTTTTCAAAGCTATTGACAAACTTGGACAATCGTCCAATGAGTTCACTTACTTCTTGTTGAAGTTCTTTTACTTTACAAGAGGTACTGGACTCAGAATCTCTTTGAGATTTGTCTTTGAGTTGAGTAACTTGCAGTTTCAACTCTTCATTGTCCTTTTTGAGTACTTGGTTTTCTAAAGTAAGTTTGTCAAAATCTTTAGACATTATAGAAAACTTTTTCTTTAAATATCTGTACTCATCAAAGAGAATAGACAAATCTCCAAGGAGATCATCAAAGGTTTCTTTAAGAGCAGGGTAAGTACAAGGAAGTACCTCCTCTTCGTCCTTGCTGTCTGTTGAGGGTAGACTTGCCATCAGGCAAATGTTTGCTTCTTCCTCCTCATCTTCTTCTTCATCATTTGATGAGTCATCGAGGTCTTCCCAAGTTGCCATAAGTCTTTTCTTCTTCTTGAAGAATTTCTTTTTTGTCCTCTCTGCTTCAGGACAATCTGCCTTGAAGTGGTTTGGTTTCTTGCATCCATAGCACACAATAGGCCTTTTATCTTGCTGCTCATTCTTCTCTTGTGGAAACCTTCTGTTGAATTGCTTCCTTCTGAAGCCACCATTCTTTCTCCACACAGATTGGATTTTCTTGGAGATGAAGGAGAGTTCATTATCTGATCATTCTTCCCCTTCAGAGCTGCATGACTCTTCATTTGAGTCATTGGCTTTTAGGGCCTTTTAGGAGCTCCCTTTTTTAGCTTTGAGAGCAATAGACTTTGCTCTTTTGTCATTCGCTCTTCCTTGAGTTCAAGCTCATGTACCTTAAGCGAACCCAATAGTTCTTCAATTGCAAGAGTGGATAGATCCCTTGCTTTTTGAATGGCAGTGACCTTAGGTCTCCATTGTCTTGGTAGACTCCTAAGGATTTTTCTGATGTGATCCTGGATTGAGTAAATTTTTTCCAAGGATCTCAGATTGTTGATGATTGTTTGGAATCTTCCAAACATCTGATCAATTGTCTCATGGTCCCAGATCTCTTTGGCTGTGGTGCAGCTGTGCACCTTGTCATATTCAGACTTCGTGATGGCATACATCAAATAGTACCTAGCTTTAGAGTTCAGCTGGAATCTAGTCCTGTGATCAGCTGTCCACTAAGCTCTTGGCAATGGTTGTTTTGCTTCATCTATTAGAGCAATATAACCATTTTCCACGATGTCCCACATGTCAATGTTTTGTGTATCAAATAAAGTAATCATTCTTTGCTTCCAGCAGTCGTACTCATCTCCATTGAACAGTGGTGGCTTGTTCATAACTTGTCCTTCATTTTCCATGGATTTTTGTTCTCTGCACGGCTAAGTGCTCAACCCCTAGAAACTGAGCTCTGATGCCAACTGTAGGTAACAAGGTGAAACACAAGAAGGGGAGGTTGAATTGTGTTCCTTAACTTTTAAAAACTTTTCACAAAACATTGGACGATGTTATGAAGTATTGGACGCACGTGTATTGGACGCACGAAGTAAATTGGACGTTGAACGTCCACTAGTTTAAAAACAGTATAAATGCGTTTAAAACGTTTGTTAAGTAAAACCTCAAAACAATCCCCACAGTTAGTAATAAAACTCAATGTAAAAGAGTTTAGGGATAAGAGATTTACACACAAAGATTTTACACTGGTTCACCCTTTCCTAAGAGCTACGTCCAATCCTTTCCAACTAGAAGGATTTCACTATCAACCAGATAGATTTATAAGTATTCTTCAACAGCCTCTTCAGGCCTTTACAACAAATATTCTTTGCACACGTAGCCTCTCTAGGCTCTAACAAGTATTGTTTGCACACTTAGCCTCTCTAGGCTCAACCAAGTATTCTTTTAACAACAAGCCTCTTCAGGCTTAACCAAGTACTCTTTGAACAACAAGCCTCTCCAGGCTCAAAAACAAGTATTCTTTTCACCTAGCCTCTTCAGGCTCACACTACTCAGAAGAGTTTAAAGTGTTTCTAAGTGCTATAACTCACTCAAGTGAGGATATTAAATTTTTAGTACGTTGAGAGTTAAGCAAACTCTCTTTTACAAGAAGAAGTAAATTGACAACGTTTTTATCTAAGTATAGCAGCGTGAAAGTTCAGCTCAATAACCTTTTTAACCTTGCTATCTCTACTATCTTTTTTTTCTTCTTCTTCACGGTATGTATAGGCTTGATGAAGCTTCGAATTAGGTCTTCAGCTTTTGTAAATAGTCGTTTACTAATAATATTAAATGCTATTTTCCCGTTGCTTCAATGGAGTTGTACTTTGGCATAGGTTGTTCAACTTTTCTCCAAAGTCAGAAGCAACCTGTACTCAGAATCTCAAATGCACAATGGTTAATAGTAATATTTAGTTGACAGAAAGAGAAAACACTGTACTATAAAAAAGGTGTGTACAGAGAGTGCCAGAAACGTTTAGAGCACATTCTCTCTCAATTACACTCTTCACAATGTTTTATGCTTTTCATTAAATGTGATCTCAAAACAGTTATATTTTAAGTCCGAGGAAAAGCATTTGTGACAGCTATTTCAAATCATTTGTTCATTTAATATGTCTCAAATTAATTACAAGAGCAATAAATAGTGTTTCGTGAATTAATTACAACGCGCGTGCAGTATAAAGCGTGAATCTAGTGGACATTAAGTTGTCTTACCCACTTGGACGCATAACGTCTTGAATCCATTGGACGATACTTTTCACAAGACAAGTACCTGAGTCCATTGGACTCTCAGCTTATAACTTATACATATAAGTACCAAAGTCACACTGGACGATGGACTTAACTAAATTGTACCTGCAAGAGCTTGTTATCAGACTTTGTTAAACTCTTAATAATAGTTGTTATCATCAAAACCTTTAGGGATTTAGACATGGTAAAATGTCTCTGAACCATTTGGTTCCAACAGGTAAAACCATTTTGTTGAGGAACTGATGAAGTACTTTGTCCTTTCTATTCATCTGGGCAGCAGTCTGAAGAGTCTCAACAGGAAAAAGGGAATTTTTGGCGAACCAATCACAAGTTTCTGGCAAAATGTTCTCTTTATTCATCAAAAGAACATTCACAATCTTATCCTCCTTGAAGGGGAGTGAGTCCTTCCATCCCTCCTCATAGATGAGCCCCCTCGTCTGCACAACCAGTTACTTGGGAAATAGATTCTAGGGAAACCATGACATGCACACCAGCCACCTTTCCAACAATGGTGTCTTTGAATATACATGCATTGGACCAAAAGTCCTGGGTCATTCTTGCATAAACATTGGATGACTCAATGGAGAAAAACTCAACCCATCCAACCCTTGTAACTTCTTCTATGTCATCCACGACATAGTCCCGACGACATTCCAAGTTGACCCTCCACTCCAAAAATATGAGAAAGCACAAGATGAAAGTTCAGAATAGGTTCATTTTGAGAAGGTGTAAAAGGTGAAAACTTGGAAGCAAGTACATACGAAAAAGAGAAGGAATAAGACAAGTATAGAAAGTGTGAAACTAGCCATTTTAAGGTTCATTATATGACACTATTTAGTGGCCAGTGATGATTAATTTCATAACGAAGTGACCCAGCAGTTCAAGCGATGAGACGTTTGGGCATCAGATGCATATCCATTAAGAAAGACTTTGATGAATGACGTGCATTGGAAAATGTTATGTAGTTGGTATTCTCAACGAAATATATATAATGAGAAACTGAGAAGACACTTTGCCGCAAATAAGCGATTTGTCTTCTCCATTACAACAGCGTTTCTTTAAGAAACCGCTGTCTAAGAACTCTATGTTTAAATTACAACAACGTTTGATCCATCAAGTGCTGCCTAATAGCTCCATTTTTTTCATTACAACAACGCTTCATCCAGCAAGCGCTGTCTAACATCTCCGTGTCCTTCATTACAACAACGTTTGCCCAAGAACGCGTTTTATAAAAGCTCCGTGTTTTTTACAACAGCGTTTCGCGCTTTAAGCGTTATTAGAAAGATGTTATTGTTATGTGTAACATCCCAAATTTTCACTATGAGGTGGTGAGTTAGTTTTAGAGGATTAAGATTAATCTTAGAATTTTCAGATGATAATTCATGGTTTAGAGCGAACAAAGAAGTCAAAACAGTAGTATGTAGACGTTTTTGACTATCAGATTAAGTTTATAAGAATATAAAGGGTTCCAATCTGATTCGGAAAATAGATTTGAGGATACAAATAGTGATTTGACAATATTCGAGGATTTTAGAAATTTATTTGGGATATTCCCGATAAACGGATAAGAAAAAATACAATTTTGGTCCCTATAGTTTGACAGTAAGAACTGAGAACTGATTCGGAGACCAAGATGAGGTCAGAAAGATATTTTTAGAAGCAAGTTCATGTTTTTACATTTTTTAAGATTTTTGGGATTTATTTCAAAAATTTTTGAAAAGCAGATCAAAAGTTACTTTTTCGATCCCTATAAATACGAGAAACGAGGGTTTTTGGAGCGAAAATGGATTTCTGGTGATTAGGGCATGCTCAAAATCATTTTCAAGAGGGATCATTAGTGTTTAAATTAAATTTGTGATTTTTGGAAATTTTCTGGGAATTTTATGAGAAATGTCCGTTTTGCTCTTACAGCGTGTCTATTTTCTTTTGTTTATGCGAACTGCAAAGCATACTCTTCCATGAAGCTATTAGGGCTATTACATGGCCTTTTCAATGTTTCATATTGGTTCTCACCTTTTAAATTAATTTTGGGAATTTTTTATTAGTGAAAAGACTATTTTACCCTTATTTTGCACATAAACCCTAGGGGTAAAGATGTAACTTCACTTCCCCCTTCTAGAATAGCTCTTGGTAGCCTCCTATGGTGACTCCCCAAGGTCTAGAGGCTTCTCAATCCTTCTATATTTTGAGTCATCACCATGACTCACTCATTTAGACCAATTAGGTTTTTGTTTCATTTAATTAATTAGGATTAATGACATAATCAAGGAAAAGTACGATGACCTCACAAATTTTTATCCCTTCCTTCTCCCTAGCTTGGCCACCCCCCTTGGCTATAAATAGGAGGGGAGTACTTCATCAAAACCTCACACCAATTCTTGAAGCATTTTTAAGAATTCTCTTTCTCCCTCTTTATAGTTTTTCATAGTTTTCATAGTTTTCTTTTCAAAAGTTCTTGAGTTTTGAAGCTTTGTTCTTCAAAATATCCCTTTCTTCAAGTTTGGAGGTAAGGGCAAAATTCTTGAGAATCTTGAAGTGATTATCCACTTTGGTGGTTTTATGTGTTATAGTTTTATTATTTGTTTTAAATGCTTTATTATAAATGTTTTATAGTTTTTATTTAATTATGTGCTTTTATAGTAAGGTTATAATGGCAAGATTGGTATATGCCTTATAATCATTTATAGCTTTTATTTAATTATGTGCTTTTATAGTAAGGTTATAATGGCAAGATTGGTATATGCCTTATAACTATTTATTTAAGCTTTATAATTATTTTATGGCTTTAAATTAAATTGTTATGTGTCTTTATTAATTATACTGTTATAATGCCCAAATTTCCTTAAGATTTTCATGGAAGTAAGGTTGTGATGGAAAAATCAATTTGAACTTACTAATCGTACCGTTATAATGGCGAATTTTAGATTACCGTAAATATGGTTTTACCGTGAAACAAATGCAATTTATTTTTTTGTGAAAACCTTGATATTGTCTATCATTGATATACAAGGTGATGGTTAAGATAAATGGTTTATCAGTATGGGTCTGGCTAGGAAAAACAAAGGTCATCCAAGCGGCCTTAGCTCACCTTCTCTTTCCTGGGAACTATACTTATACGCTGTTTGGAGAATTCTTAACTTAGGGACTCGGTATATTCGTGACTAAGATAAATTGGGAAAGAAGTGATTTCTAAATAAACGTATATATAAATAGATTGGGTTGGATAAAGAGTATAACGGTAAAGGATTCTCGGTGAATTCTACTGTTATAGCATCTCTCAGAAATTTAGTATAACAGTAAAGAATTCTCAGTGAATTCTACTGTTATATTATCTGTGGGAAATCTCGAGTTGGTGTCCAATCTGTACATGTATATAATTAACTCAATTTAATTTTCATTGTCTTTGGCAATGAAAATTAGTGAGGTAGGCCTTCAACGGGCTTTTTCTGAAAATAAACTGGTGTTCAAGTATTTCCGTAATAATCCAGTTGTGGTCTGCTTGAAATGATTTAATCACCTTCTACACTTACTTATGTTATATGACTCTGTGTTTTACCTGAGATATGTAATTTGGCATTCTTATCTGAGAAATGTGGTTTTGTGTTTACTTGTGATTTTGTGTTCATTTGAGATAGTATGATTCCATGTTTAAATGAGAGTCGTAAGTTCGTGTCTGTGGTTACTAAGTAAATTCTCTTGGAGTAGCGGGCTGGATAGTCGTAGCTGTGTGCCGAAATTCCTAAAGTAAAATCTCCAGGAGTAGTGAGTAATTTACTCGTGGGGGTGTCCCGAATTTAAGTGAGTAAAGTCTCCAGGAGCAGCGGGTTCTTTTCTCGTGGGTGTGTCCCGAAGTTATGTTGTAAAATCTCTCGGGGTAGTGGGTTCTTTTCTCGTGGGTGTGTCCCAAAATTATTAAATAAAATCCCCAGGAGTAGCGGGCAGGATACTCGTGGGTCTGCCCCAAAAGTATAGAGAGTCTTATGTGAAAGTACCATACTTGTTTGATAATTCCTTGAGATATATTACTGTGTGAAATTCTCTCTTTAAGATGTTGTATGTTTTAGCTGTCATGTGCATTATGTTTGCAGTATGCATTATGTCTGCGGTATGTTGCTTATATGTTCTGTAATGATATAATTCAATGATAAAGATTTTCACCCTTGTCTGCTTTCTATGTTGTTGGTACATGGTTGAGTAGATGTTTTTCCCAAGAAATGGGTTAGCTCTTAGAAGAGGATCTGAATGATGTTGCTGTATAGATGAATATGGATTCCAAGAAGAATAGATGGTTACTGTATCGTTTTGGGTAGAGGTATAAAGACCAGACTGACTTAGATGTTCACTGTATTATTTTAAATCTTTCCTTGTAAAAACTCTGATGATTATATGAAATGAGATTACATTCATAAAAGTATTATTTTATGCTTTCGCACTTAAAACCTTTCGAAAGAATTAAGACATATTCTCTATCCTTCTCATCTTTTATAAAAGAAGAAAAAAAAATTTACACACATTTTTAGAAGAAGGAATGTTGTGTTTTCACCAAATATTTTCTAAGTTATTCGATATTCTTGGTTACTATAGTGTAATATCCTTTTTGGAGAAAATGTGTTGCATTATGCATTTTTGGCATAGTGAAGGAACCAAATCATCTCAAGATAAATATAATAATTGCATTACATGATAATCATTTCATCAATAATATATATACAAGTCAACATGCATATCATATTATTGAATTGAAATTAAATAAGTCTAATGTAGTAAAAAATAACATAGTAAAAGGTAACAACTCCCACGAACCAAATTACATCAAAGGACCTTACAACACCTATGTTCTCAACATGTTTAATAAACACTATGGGCCTATGTTCCTTAGTTAGGGGGTCAACATAGATCTCTTCTTTATAAATATGCTCAATATAGTAACTCACAAATAACAATCAATTATCCTAAATAGAATAATTGATTAAATATCACATATGAGATCAATGAAAAACACATACTTTTAATCACCTTGGGAGGCCATATACATTAGGCTGTAATTACTTTGACAATTCATAATAATCTCATCAACCAATCACAGACAAAACTAGAATGATAAATCACAATCTTATGCCAAACATTTTAATCAAAATACAAATAAATTATTTTCATGAGCAAAACACTTCTTATCATCTCTTTTGAGAAAAAGGAAGAAATTAACAATATAAGATAAAACATATATAATAACATTGTCAACAATATCTATATAAAAGCATTATTTCTTCCAATGAGTAAATACTCATGTTTCCATTTCTTCACAAGACAAAGAAAAAATCAATTAATCTAGTATAAGTCCAAGCATATACCCATAGTACAATCTAATGTTTTAAATTTTTTTATATTCTAAAAATAATTTATTAAGGACATAGATTAAAAAGATTAACAATTCAAGAAGCATAATCAATAACCAATAAATAATGCTCCCACATTTCTATCAGACACAAAATGTCTTATCTCTACATGAACTAATATTCTCTAAAATAAAAAAATAAAATATGTATTTTCATAAGACATATCAAAATTCACTTCTCAAATTTGAATTCATTAACCAATACAAAATACATGTATCATATAAGAAATGATATATCTAAGTCAGATATATCAATTATAATTGTTCTGCCTTGTGCCAAAACTAAAACAATTGGCTCAAATCTAATTTCTTTTTGCAATTGAATTTCTTGCACAAATAGGAATTACAAGAATATGATCTAACAATTTTTAATTAGGCACATTAATCATATTCTCTATAAAATGTTTACACTTTTTCACACAATTATTTATAACCAGTATACACATTGTACACCTCCCACTTACTAAAGTAATCAACATTTTCTTTCAAAGAAGAAAACTCACTTAAGTATTGACTTAAGTATACTACGTTGAAAAAATAAAACATTTTCATCATAGTAAAAGATTTCAGCATTGCCAAAATCTTTTGTCCAACTTTAAACATTGGATTCAAACTATGATACAAAAATAAATACAATCAATTAATAATTAATTAAATAGACAATATTTGATGATTTTTTTTACTAAAATAGTGACTTGAATGAAAATATAAACTCCATCATTAATAGAAGACAATAGTTTTCGAAAATTCAATACTTATCAATATAAAAATTTTCACTGTCAAATCATCCCTAATTTCATTTTGTTCGAACCAACTCGTGCAATATGCTTCGTGAGTTTCATATAATTCGAACCAAAATTTAAATAACACAATCACCCTCGTACAAAAAAAAAGCACCACTATTAACTTGATGAAAGAGCTACTATGGTGACAACTATTCACATCCATTAACAGTGCTAAAAAAACATCATTCTTAACTTCATAGATAAGCTTCTCTAAACCATGTTTTTTGACAAACATATTAGGAAACATTCATATCATGTAAAATGACATCACCCAAGTGATAAAAGATAAATTAACTTGCAAAAAAGTTTAATAGACACACATATATATATGCAAATTACAAAAATCATTTACTCACATATCAAAGAACACAGAGCTAAGCCAATCAAACCAATCAATATGAGAGCACTTAGACAATCCTTTAAAAAAAGAATTTAAATCCTCAACCAACTAAGTTGGTTATTGTGGTAGTCACTAAGTTGGAATCAATGACGATCAACAAAGTATAGACTTTGGTTGAAGCTTCAAAGGATATAAAATCTATTGGTTGTAAATGGGCTTACAAAAAGAAGATTGGAGCAAATGGAAAGGTTGAAACCTATAAAGCTTGTCTCGTTGCCAAAAGGTATCGTAAAAAAAAAAAAGAATAGATTATGACGAAACCTTTTCCCCTGTGGCAATGACCAAATCAATACGGATTCTACTTGCTATAGCGGTGTGCTATGATTATGAAATATGGCAAATGGATTTGAAAACAGCTTTTCTTAATAGAGAGCTAAAAGAGGATGTGTATATGACACAACCTGATGGTTTCACATCCCCGTTTGATCATAACAAAGTATGCAAACTACAACATTCCATCTATGGATTGAAACAAGCTTCCAGAAGTTGGAACATTCGCTTTAGTAAAACAATTGAAAAGTTCGATTTTGTTAAATGTGAGGAAGAACCTTGTGTGTACAAAAGGGTTGGTAGGAGCACAATCATTTTCTTAATATTATATGTAGATGGCATATTACTTTTTGGAAGTGATATACCAGCAATGCAAAGTACAAAGATTTGGCTATCGGAACAGTTCTTCATGCAAGATTTGGGAGAAACAGCTTATATTTTAGGAATAAAGATTTATAGAGATAGATCTAAAAGAGAGATAGATCAAAAAGGTTGTTCAAACTCTCTCAGATTATGTACATTGATACCATCTTAAAGAGGTATAATATGGAAAACTCCAAAAGGGGCTACTTGCCAATAGGAGTTGGAGTTACTCTTAGTATGGAGAATTGTCCAAAGACTCCTGAAGAGAGGGAACGCATGAATAGAGTAGTATATGCTAGCGCAGTGGGAGCTACCATGTATACCATGACTTGTACATGTCCTGATGTCGCTTATGCCCTAGGTGTAACCAGTTGATATCAAGATAACTCTGGTGAAGAACATTGGAAAGTAGTTAAGACCATTCTTAAGTACTTAAGAAGAACTAAAGACCAATTCCTCATTTATGGAGATTCTGAATTGAACGTAAAGGGTTATACTGATGCAAGTTTTGCATTAGAGAAGGACAATAGCAAATCTACTTCAGGTTGCGTTTTCATTTTAAGTGGTGGTGCAGTAAGTTGGAAAAAATTCCAAGCAAGCCATTACAAAAAAAGGGCTCCTTAACGGCGGCCCATTACCCACGACCCCGTGGCGGACGATAACGATGAGATTACCGACGGCCTGGCTGATGGTAAACCATCGGTAATGGGCCAGGAAAAACACGGATTTAAATTGCCACTTTAGCGACGGCTAAGCCATTGATAATTGTGGTTGAAAATTTACCAACAGCTTAGCCGTCGGTCATTCAATATTTGTTTAAAAATAAATGGAAAAAATTGAAACGTTGGCCTTTTACTGACGGCTAAGCCGTCGGTATATGAATATAACTTTATCGACGGTCAAACCGTTGCTAAAGTGGAGTGAAAATTAAAAAAAAAAAAAAATTCCATGTCGGCACATTAGCGACGGCTAAGCCATCGGTAAAGTTAAAACATAACCCCAACATGAAACCCTTCTCCCTCACTTTTCACTCTCTGAAACCCTCGCCTCTCTCTGTTCTCTCTCTTCCTCAGTGGCCGCCGTCATTCTTTGAATCCTCCACCCTAACCACTGCGCCAACGAACAGGTAGCTGTCCTACCCTCCGTTCCTCACCACTAAATCAAAAAGCCATCGTTCATTCTCTCTCTCCCCTATGTCATCCTCCCCATTGAACCAAACACCCACCGCTGACGACAAGTACGCTGCCACTGCAAGCCCCGCCATCGTGCGTCCCACAATGGCGAGGTAAGCCCACTGTTATTTCTCTCTCTTTCACTTTCTCTCTCTGCCTTTCCTCTCTGTGACAGCAACCTCCAGCCTTCCCCACCGTCGCCGCGTATCAGTGTCTCCAGCACCCACCACCACTGCCACTGGTAACCCCTAGCCCTTTGTCTCGGCCCCTTCCCCTATGTGTGTGGTTTTTTGTATGTGCATGTGTGTTGGTTATGTTTTTGAATGGGTATTGGTTCTGTTTGTGCGTGTGTAGTGTGGGTATTGGTTGTGTGTGTGTGTGTGTGGGCATTGGGTATTGATTTTATGTGTGTGTGGGGGGGGGGGTATTGGTTTTGTGTGTGTGTAGTGTGGGTATTGGTTTTGTGTGTGTAGTGGTTATGCTCAATTTTGATTGTTTGAGGTCAATTTGTTATTGTGTGTGATTAGTGTGTCAATGTAATTTGTGTTTGAGATTTAAAAAAGAGAACATAAAGGGATTATTGATATTTGTGTTGTTATTTTAGATTAAAAACTTAATTGATATTTTCATTGCATTGGCCTTAATTTTTTTGTGTGGTAGCATAGGTTGTAGATAAAGTGTGTTCCATTCATGAGCATGAGAGTAAGTTGGTAGAAAATTAGACAAAATAAAATGAAGAAACGTGAGTCATTTATGAGCTTGCCAATATCAAACTATTTAGATATTGAGTATTCTTTGATATAATAGTCATTATTGTCTAAGTATTAGTTACATGTAAAATGTATGCATTAAGTATGTATTTTTCTTTGGGTCATGTTTGATTAATTGATTGATTGATTATATTTCATTGTTACATGGAAATAGTTTGTCTGCTTAGTAGAGTTTGAGCTTACAGTTGATCCTTTCGGAGCTTACTGGAGCTTACTTTTGAGATAAATAAGCAATTTTTTTTTGTAAATTGAAATATATAATGTGCAACATGTTGTGTGGATTGACTTGTTGTTTGTTAGTGGAGAGCTGAGCTCAAGATGTACTGGGATTTTGTGCTAGTAATTTCTACTTCTACATGTGATTGTGTTGTTTGTTAGTGGAGAGCAAAGCCCTGGTCTTTGTCTTCCTACCTTATGTAGGATACTGGGTTTGTGTGCTGGTAGTAGTAGAATCTATGTATGTCATTATGTTGTTTGTTAGTAAAGAACAGAGCTCATTAGGATATATATGTTATTTATTTGCTCTATTTTGTTATATGTATTGTTGCACTATTATTTTTGTTGAAATTTTTTTTGGAAAGTCTGAAATACAGGGATTATGCTGTCGAAATTTTTTTTGGCACATAACCCTAGTATCTAAGTATGTATTTTTATCAATAGCTTTTCCCATATGTATTACTTAGGTAGTGTTTGTAGTTGTAAAAAAATTTAGGAAAGTATGAAATACAGGGGTTATGCTGCCGAAATTTTATTTGGCATGTGACCCCAGTATCTAACACGTAAGGTGATTGGATTGCAGAAAATAGATTCAAACTGTAGTTGGATGTATGATAGGCTTAGTCCTGGGAGAGCGGGGTTGAAATGGAAGTTTGTAGTAGGGGTTGATGAGTTTGTGCAAAAGGCTTCAGAACAGTTATATTGTTTTAGTGAGGGAGCAATTAGGTGTCCTTGTGCCAAGTGCAAGTGTAGAAAGATAATGTGTGCTAGTGAAGTGAAGGTTCACTTGTATAAGTATGGGTTTTAGCCAAAATATTGGTTTTGGACTGATCACGATGAAGAAGTTTCACAAGTCGATCCAGGCAACTTCCTAGAGGCTAGTGGGAGTACTATCGGTAATAAAGATCATTTTGCGGAGATGCAACAGATAGTCGAAGATCACTTTAGGCCGATGTTTGACACCCATTTTACTCAAGGTAGGGGTAACGAGGAATTAAGTTGGGATGAGCCACCTAATGCAGAGGCTCAAAAATTTTATGATTTGCTAACTGCTGCAAATCAGCCCCTATTTGAGGGGGTATTGGAATCAAAACTTTCTTTGTGTCTATGAAAAGGCTCTTGATGAAATGGCAAGCATACTTGTAGACTCACATCTTCAGGGGGTGCCATTGCCAACTAATTCTTACCATGCAAAAAGGTTGGTGTCTATGTTAGGATTAAAGTCTCAAAAAATCGATTGTTGTGTTAATGGGTGCATGTTAAATTACAAAGATAGTATTGAAGAGCGAGAATGTAGGTTTTGTCATGAACCGAGGCATTATCCCCGTAGGACTGGGTTGGGTAAGTACAAAGATGTTCCGAGGAAGAGAATGATTTACTTGCCAATCATTCCTAGGTTATAGAGATTATACGCATTACCTGAAACCGCGACTGCAATGAGATAACATCATCAGAATAGAACGAGTACGGGCATCTTACGTCATCCATCTGATGGGGAAGCCTAGAAGCATTTTGATGATGTCTATCCAGACTTTGCAAATGAGCCTAGAAATGTCAGGCTCGACTTATGTTCTGATGGGTTCATACCTTACATCCAAGCATTTGCGTCCCCGTACTTGTGTTAGTCTGTTATTGTCACCCCATATAATCTCCCCCCTAAAATGTGCATGACCAAACTGTACATGTTTTTAACTTGTCTCATACCTGAACCATCTAACCCAAAAGCACGCATAGATGTTTACTTACAACCATTAATTGATGAACTTAAATAGTAGGGGAGTGATGGTGCTTTCACATATGATATCTCCACGAAACAAAACTTTGTCATGAACGCAGCCTTAATGTGGACAGTAATGACTTTCCCACATATAGTATGTTATCTGGGTGGGGCACTCAGGGAAAATTGGCATGTCCGGTATGCATGAGTGACACTAAGGCTTTTACCTTAAAATTTGGTGGAAAAATCTCATGGTTTTACCTTACAAAGAATACGGTTGATACCGATGGGCCGCCTCATATCTTAACGGGTGAAGAGATGTGGAATTGGGTTAGAGGTATTCCAGGTGTGGTAGAATATGGGATTTCTAGGCTAGCCGGTTATGGAGTTACTCACAATTAGACTAAATATAGAATATTTTGGGATCTTTTATACTAGAAAGACAATTTGTTACGGCACAACCTTGACGTCATGCACATAGAGAATAACTTTTTTGACAATGTATTCAACACAGTCATGAATGTTAATGGCAAAACAAAGGATAACAAAAAGGCAAGCATGGACTTGCCTCTATATTGAGCTCGCAAGGACTTGGAGTTGGTGCCATAAAACAATGGAAAGATGTTAAAACCCAAGGCAAATTATTGTCTTTCGTCCGAGGAAGCAAAGACTGTTTGTGCATGGGTTAAGGAGCTTAGGATGCCAGATGGATATGCTTCAAACATGGCTAGATATGCTGATATTACCTGGGGAAGAATGCATGGGGATGAAAAGCCATGATTGTCGCGTATTTATGGAGTGTTTACTCCCGTTTGCGTTGTAGGTAACAAGATGAAACCCAAGAAGGGGGGTTGAATTGTATTTCTTAGCTTTTAAAAACTTTTCACAAAAACGTTGGATGCTATTAGGAAGAATTGGATGCACAACAGGTATTGGACGCACGATGTAAATTGGACGAAGAATTGTCTGCTTAGTTTAAAAACAGTTTAGGTGCGTTTAAAGCGTTTACTAAGAAAAACCTCAAATCAATCCCCACAGTTAGTAACAAAACTGAAAGTAAAGGAGTTAAGGGATAAGAGATTTACACATATGTTTTATGCAGGTTCACCCTTTCCTAAGAGCTACATCAAGTCACCTCAAACTAGAGAGATTTCACTATCAGTCCAGATAGAATACAAGTATTCTTCAACAGCCTCTTCAGGCCTTTACAACATGTATTTTTTGCACACTTAGCCTCTCCAGGCTCATTCAAGTAATCTTTTACAGACAAGCCTCTTCAGGCTCAAACAAGTATTCTTTTTAACCTAGCCTCTCCAGGCACTCACTACTCAAGAGTTTTTGTGTTTCTAAGTTCTGCTACTCACACAAGTGAGAATATGAAACTTAGGCACTGCGAGAGTTAAACAAACTATCTTTTACAAGAAGATGAAATACACAGAATTTTTCAAACTACAGAGTATATAAAAATTTGTATAGCGTAAGTTCTCTTTTTCGTTTGCCATCACTTGTATCTTCTTCTTCATGTTCACAGTACTTACAGGCTTCAATGAAGCTTTGAATTTGGTCTGCAACTTGTTCTGCTTCAGCCTCACAAAATAGTCGTTCCCTAATAGTATTAAATGCTATCTTCCCGTTGCTTCAATGGAGCAGTACTTCAGCGTAGGTTTTCAGCACTTTCTCTAAAGTCAGAAGCAACCAGTACTCAAAGTCTCAATTACACAGTGGTTAAAGGTAATATTCATTTGAGACAGAGAGAAAATACTGTGTTAATAGAAAGACATGTACAGAGAGAGCCAGAAGTGCTCAGAGTACATTCTCTCTCCAAGTACACTTTTCACAGTGCTTTATGCTTTTCATTAAATGTGATCTCAAATTTTTTATAATTAAAGGTCCGAGAAAAGCATATGTACAGCTATTTATTTCAAATCATTTGCTCATTAAATATGTCTCAAATTAAATACAAGAGCAATAAATAGCTTAAACGTGAATAAACAATAACGCGTGTACAAGCTTAGATGTGAAGCGTTTGGACGCGAGATTATCTTACCACTTGGACGTATGACGTCCTGAGTCCATTGGACGATACTTACTATATGTCAGGTACTTGGGTCCGTTGGACGCACAACTCATATTTTGTACATAAAGTACCAAAGTCACATTGGACGATGGACTTAACTTTGTTGTACCTTCAAGTGCTTGATATCAGACTTTGTAAAACCCTTAATAATTATTATTATCATCAAAACCTTTAGGGATTTAGACATTGTAAAATGTCTCTGAACAATTTGGTTCCAACATGCGTTTCATTCATTACCCGACCACATATGGAAGCCACTCACAGAGTTGAGCATTCTTTTTTAAAGATTTGTGTACCAATAACTTGAAAATGGACGACCTTCTAAGATTAGAGCAAAATATTCCAATAATCATTTGCAAAATCGAAAGAATCTTTCCACCTGGTTTATTTGATTCAATGGAGCATCTCCTGATTCACCTTCCACGGGTGGCAAGACTTGGTGGTTCAGTTCAATACAGATGGATGTATCCATTTGAAAGGTAAAAAAACTTGTTAATTTACTACTTAATTTCTCTCAGTTTGCACATCAATTAAGATACAATTTTTATTTGTTATGTAGAATGATGGGAGACTATAAGCGAATCGTGAAAAATAAGGCGAAAGTGGAAGGTTCAATATGTATGTTTTACTTATACCGTGAGACAACATATTTTTGTTCCAAATAATTTTAAAATTTTATATTATATGAGCAGAGACAACACCGTGAGAAGCTCGTGTTATGAACAATAGCTGCCCACCAACGCTATCAATCTTCAATCAATTAGGACGTCCCAGTGGAAGACCCCGAGAGCATTGGTTAGATGATGATGAATGTATGTTAGCTCATATACATATTGTCATCAATTGCAATGAGATGAAGCCATATCTCGAGTAAGTATCATTTAATTAAATATTAAGTCCTATGTTACTAAGGTAATATTACAATTAACTCTATTCTTGTTTGCAGTGCATTTTTGCAATGCAACTCCATCAGCGAAAATGATGCAAAAACTCGTATCCATTCTGAATTTTTTAAATGGTTTTGGGACTATGTAAGTGTCATTCACTGTAGAATATCAATTAACTTCTTTGTCATTTATTAACTTGTTTGTCAGTATAGGCATTTAATCTAGCCAATGGGTAACCGACCGAAACATTCTTGCATTAGTTTGGGGTACAAAATCAGAGGCCAATCTATGACACAAGTACTTCATAAATGGGTATAAATTTCACGCATAAGCATGGAGTGAGGGTAAAAAAACTATAAACAGTGGGATGTATGTAAAGGGGATTACACAAGGAGGAGAAGATGATTACTATGGAGTTATCCTAGAGGTCTTCGAATTGTCGTATCTCCATTTACCCTACAAAGTAATCCTATTTTGTTGTTTGTGGTTTGATCCAAAACGAAATAAAGGAACAAAGGTTCATCCACACTATAATATTGTAGAAATCAAGCTGAAAGGGCGATACGAAAATTTTGACCCATTCATTTTTGCTCAAAAAGCTAGACAAGCATGCGAAATGACAAACTTGGTTGGTGTGTAGCAATAAAAACAAAACCCAGAGATCCCGTGGAAGTTGATGACTTGGATGATGATGCTGCTTATCAAAATGAAGAGTTGTCACATGTTCAGGAGATAACCGAAGTTGAATGACTAACTGGATTGCATGACGAAACAAACAATTATGAAGAAATTGATCCAATAAATGTTAGAATTGCCGAACATGATAACGAATGGGACTCACCACTAGAAGATAGTGATGAGGACGATCCTGATGATGTGGAAGACGTCGGAGATGACGACGATGACACATCTGATGATTAGCATTAATTAGTAATGGATTTTTTTTTTGTTATTTGTTATAGTAGTTTGTTAGTATAAGTAAATATGTTTATGATAATTATATTGATTTGTTGTGTATTTTGTTTTCCTTATTAGATGGCTCTGAAAGATAGCCAGAAGGGAGACTGTCCTGCCAAAAAGGGCAAGACGGATAGGCGTTCTAGCATGATTCTACCGCAGTGGGTGGCTCAACATGTAGTTGAGACATCCGCACGTCAGCCACAGGTCCAGCAGGATCGGATTCCTGATATGCAGTTTACGTCGACACCGCGGTCATTGCCACAGATGATTTAGCAGGGCATGTAGGGGGTACCCTTCATGCCTCCGGCAGCGAGAGGTTCATCCCCTGCAGCAGCGCCCATTCATTTTGTATTTGCTGCAGCGCCTTCTCCATCTGCATCCCCTGCAGCAGTGCCCTCTCCATCTTCTTCAACAGCGAGAGGTTCATCCTTACAACAACCTCCCGCCGATGAGGAGATGTGTGATGCACCAAAGATGAGCTCGAGGCGTCGTCCGAGCCATGCTCCTCACATAGAGTATGCAGACAATGGTTGGCCATTCATTAAGCCTATTGGTCGAGGGCAAGTAAATCACTACAAGAAAATTGGGCATTAATGACGGCCAAAAACCATCGGTAACGCCAAAAAACCATCGATAATCAGCCATTTTCGATGGAATTTTCGACGACAGAGGGTCATTTGTAATTCCTTCGTCGGAAAATATTACCAACGGAATTTTTAAAAGAGTCGTCGATAATTACCGATGAAAAAACTATCGGTAATTATCGACGGACAAAGTCCGTCGAAAAACAAAGGTCTTGTTGACGAAATAATCCATAGGTACACACACGAAATTAAAAAAAATAGTCTATTTACCGATGGAATATTCCGTCGCTAAAAGTTTTATCGACGGTTTTTACCGTCGCTAAATAATATATAATTATTAATTATATAATTTTAAAATAATTCAAAATAATTAATAAAATTCAATAATTAGTCCCTTGGGCTATTTTTCAATTTGAAAAGTATTTTTTAAATTTATATTTTGACCTCTCTTAAATTCTGATTCTCACCTTACTCCCATTTCCCTAACTTCTAAGGATTTTTTAAATTTATATTTTGACCCCTCTCAAATTTGGAAAATACTTTTTAAATTTAAAATATGATCTCATGGACTAAAAGTGACACATTTTTAAAAATGAGGGACCAACAATAGGCGTTTTAAATTTGAGGGACTAAAAGCAACAATTTCCAAGTTATTTTTCATTTATATGAGGCATCTTATTTATGGGGAAGGATGATGCCCTTTACAACTCAATCAGCCCACTTAGTCATTAAGTAAATCCATTAGAGTAATAATCCCCACTAGCCCTGATGAACTCTACTAGAATTAAACTAAGCCACTATGTTTAACTCTTCCACTAGATAGTGGCTTTATTTGATCAGCCACTAAGCACCCCGAAAGACATCTTCATGTGCGCCCATTAAGTCTTCATGAAGCTGCCCTTACTTGATTTATTTACATGCTATTTTAATGCAGCCCAAAATTTGAAAATAAGGAAAATTAACCAAGTGATTGGGCTAATGAACATAAACAAAGTAAATCAGCCCAAAACAACTCTTTACATTTTATTTAAAACAAAACCAGAAAATATCCTCATTGGACTTGTCTTGAACCATCCTCATTGGACCTTGTCTTCAATTAAGCAATTGAACCACTTTGGCTCCAATCCATGCAGCTTTGGTTTTGCTTCAATCAAGGTTGTCACCATTTGATTTAGGACTTCCTTAGCTTTCTTGGTATGTGCCCTTGTCATTGGTCCACCAAGGCCTTGTAGTTCTTCCTTGTCCATGCTCCTTGGATGATCCTCATCATACCCTCCTTCTTTGAGTGAATTCGCCCTCGAATTTAATTCCTCTTCACCTACATCAAAAGAAGATAAATCAGTCCGAAGTGAAATACAAATAGGTGATAAAGCATAAAATCCATAAGATATCTCCTTGGATCCTTCTTAATTTCTTGCACCTATTCCCAATTTCCTGCACTTCATGTTTAATACAAGTCCAACAAAGTTGTTCATGCAACATTTTTAAAATCTTTTGAAACCCAAAATGTTCCCCTAAACCCTGTTCATGAGCCTCTTTAACAAGCATTTCACTCATAGAACCTCTAGGCACACAAAGTTTCTTATCTTTGAACAAATAGTTATCTTGCCTAAGAAATGCATCATGGATTGTTTTTCCACATTTAATAAACATATTTGGGAAATCTGCATCATGCTCATTTATTTCTTTACTATGCACCCAGCTCAACAATTTACTTTCAAGAGAAGTGAATAGAGTATACCTTTCTACTGATGTACCAAATCTAGCAATCAACCGAAAAGGTCTTACCAAGCTTTCACTCAACCCATATTTACTTGCAATGGGCAAGAGGTCTGTTTGAGGCTCTATTCCCCTCATTGGTTGCAAGCTGCCATGGGATACTTCTTTGGGGAATACATATGTAAATCCCTTCAAAATAGAACCATCAACACTTGGCAAAGAGTTAGTATTAGCATTTAAACAAATATTCATGGATTGCCTTGCCAATAATGCTCTCTTCACCTCACTCTCTCTTATGATAAGGCTCTCAATTTTTCTCTTTAGTTTTCTCTCACACTCTTTCTTTTGACTTTGGCTTTCAAATTCATTAGTTTGTTCTCTCACACTCTTTTTTTCTTTAAATTCATTTCTCTCTTGCTCTCTTTTTACCCTCAACTTAACTTGATCTTCACACACTTCTCTCGGAGACAAAGGTACAAGAGTAATCTTCAAAGCATTGTGTACAAAACTGAACTTGTTGGAAACACCATCATGAGTGACTTTCCTATCATATTGCCATGGTCTCCCAAGTAACATGTGACCCGCCTCCATAGGTACCACATCACACAACATGTCATCCTTATACTTTCCAATCTCAAAAGCCACCAACACTTGTTTATCTACCAACAAATCACCTTCTTCACTAAGCCATTGTAGCTTATAAGGTCTAGGGTGTGGGGTAGTATTTAGATTGAGCTTCTCTACCAACATAGTGCTAGCAATATTAGTGCAACTCCCACCATCAATGATTAGATAACATACCTTCCCTTGGATAAGGCACCTTGTATGGAAGATATTCTCTCTTTGACTTGAATCTTCTTCTTTAATTTGTCTCCCCAAAAGCCTTCTAACCATGAGTAGATCTCCTTTCGCTGTCATTTCTACTTCACTTTCAATCTCATTTTCACTAGTTGTGGCAGAATTAGATGAAGATTCGGTGGTGATTTCTACATTGTCTTTCAACACCATCACCTTCTTAGTTGGACATTGAGAAGCAATGTGACCCCTGCCCAAGCATTTGAAACACTTTATGTCACTATTCTTGGTTCTAGGAGAGGCTTCATGAGTCTTCCCTTTAGAGCTAGTGTAACATCCGTTTTTGTGTTTTACTATTCTTATTTCATCTTATATGAATTTTTGTGGTATAAATGTTTTGAGATTTATTTTTAGCTTAAAAATAGGATTTAAATAAGCATGTTTGAGAATACTTTTGAAAACGGATAATTTTCAGCTACCGTTAGGTCCACTTACAACATCTGTTTCTTTATTTTTACCATTTTTATTCTGTTTTATATGAATTTTTGTGACATAAATATTTTGAGATTTATTTTTGGCTTAAAATTAGGGATCAAATATACATATTCTGGAATATTTTTGAAACGGTAGTTTTTCAGTCAACGTCAGGTCTTTTTACAAAAAACGATTTACGTCTAACTAACAGAAAAGGGTTTAAATAGCTTGAGTGTGTCAAATCAATCCAGAAAATAAACTTCCTTCACAAAGGTCTCACTTCCTTTCTAGACAGATCCATACTGATAAACTATTTATCTTAACCATGACCTTGTATATCAATGATAGATAATATCAGGGTTTTCACAAAATAATAAATTGTATTCTCTTCGCGGTAAAATCGTATTTACGGTAGTCTAAAATTTGCCATTATAACGGTATGTTTACAAAAGCTCAAAAATGATTTTGACATAGTAACCTTAGTCCCACGAAAATTTAGAGAAAATTTGGACATTATAACTCTACTATTATTAATTAGCACAAAATGATTAATTTAAAGCTTATAAAACAATTATTAAGGCATAAAAGCAAAAACACATAAAGCATACAAGACAAGCCTAAACAAGAATCAAACTCATACTTCTCAAACTAAATTGAAAGATTAACCCCTTACCTTGGCCAAAACTTGATGAAGAACAAGCAAGAACACCAAAAGAAATTTAAGAACTAAAGAGAGAAAAGTGTGTGTCTTCAAGCTTTCCCACTTTGGATGAGTGAAAAATTATGAAGCCAAGGTCCCTATTTATAGGGAGAGGGGCGGCCAAGGCTAGGGACCAAGAAGGGATTAAAATGTTGTGAGGTCATGGTTCTTTTTAAGGCATATGTCATAAAGCCTTCATTTAAAAACTATCCACTTTTCTAATTGGCTAATCCTAATGACTAAGCATGGTGACTCATAAGGGAAAAGCTCATCCAAGGCTCCAAATTGAAGCTTGATGTCGACCAAGAGGAGAAGGAAGGAAAGCCATTGGATTGCTTGGTCAAAAGTTACATGTTTATGTAGTTTTAAGTGAAAACCAAGGGCAAAATGGTCTTTATACATGCCCACCATACTATTCAAGGTAATCATGATGTCCCCAACTCTCTTAGGTTTCTTAGAATTATATTTGAACCCCTCAAAGTTCATAAGTTTCTATATCATAGCCACTATGTCTCTATTCGCCTCTATTCGGCTTATTCCGTAAATAAGGAAAAGATGGTCTTCCTACTAATCTATCACTCAAAAATAATTTTAAATAGTAAGAACCAATGAGGAATCACGAAATTAACATGTAAAAGCTTCATGGAAGAGTTTTGGAACTTTTACGGTAAGGGCAAACCCTACTGTTTGCAAAAACAAAGGAAAACGGACGGCCGTAAGTGAAAAACAGTACTTTTTCAGAAAATTCCATAAAAATTCCCAGAAAATCACAAATTTGATTTAAACACTAATGGTCTCTCTTGAAAGTTGATTTTAAGCTCTCACTGATCACTGAAAATCTATTTTTGACCAGAAATCCCTGTTTTCTGTACTTTATGAACGTCGAAAAAGTAGCATTTTTATCTGCTTTTCAGAAAATTACGAAATAATTCCCAAAAATCCCCAAAAATATAAAAACATGGTTCAGCTACTTAAAATCTTTTTCTGACCTCAGGTTGGTCTCTGAATCAGTGTTTAGCTTTTACTGTAAGTAACAGGGACAAAACTGTAATTTTCAAAGTTTTCAGAAAATTCTCAGAAAATTCCATAAAATCAGAAATATTAAAAGAACCAACTTTTGTGAAGGGATTTTCATTTTCTGAGTTGTTTTGATATACTTTAGAAATTTAAGCCCTTATCCGTCAATAACGATAAATACGGATGGCAAACGTCAAGGAAAGAGTGACTGTTTTACTGAGATAACTTAATAGGTTTTTTAAAATCTTCATTATAGGACTAAAATAAATCACTTAGCACTTAGATTTCAAAATTTCATATAAAATGAATTTTAAACAGTAACTAAAAAAAACGGATGTTACAGCCTCCAAGCACTATAAATAGAGGGGAGAGGCTTCATTAAATCCTCATCCCAATTCTTGATTCATTTCAAGAGTTCTCTCTTTGTCAAAGTTCTTGAGTTTTGAAGCTTTGATCTTCAAAATATCCTTTTTCTTCAAAGTTTGGAGGTAAGGGGAAAGTTCTTGAGAATTTTGAAGAGATTATCCACTTTTGTGGTTTTATGTGTTATAGCTTTATTAATTGTTTTATATCTTTTATTTAATTATAGTAAGGTTATAATGGCAAGATTGATATATGCCTTATAACTATTTTATAGCTTTTTAATTATGTGCTTTTATAGTAAGGTTATAATGACAAGATTGTTATATGCCTTATAATCATTTATTTAAGTTTTATAATTGTTTTATAGCTTTTATTTAATTATATGCTTTTATAGTAAGGTTATAATGGCAAGATTGGTATGTCTTATAATCATTTATTTAAGCTTTATAATTATTTTATGGCTTTAATTTAATTGCTTTGAGCTTTAAAATTTGTAGTGTTATAATGTCTACATTGTGAAAACCCTGATATTGTCTATCATTGATATACACGGCGATGGTTAAGATAAATGGTTTACTAGTGTGGTTCTGTCTAGGAAAGACAAAGGTCTTTGCAGGGGCCTTAGCTCACCTTCTCTTTCCTGGGAACCATACCTATACGCCATTTGGGGAAATCTTAACCTAGGGACCCGGTATATACGTGGCTAAGATAAATTGGGAAAGATAGTGTAACGGTAAAAGATTCTCGGTGAATTCTACTGTTATATTATCTGTTGAACGGTAAAGGATTCTCGGTGAATTCAACTGTTATATTATCTAGTGAAAAATTAGTGAGGTAATATGAGAAGTAATTTCATTAATTAATTATATGCTGGCAAAACGCTCTTGTTTTACGGGGTTTTATATAAAGACTAAAGAGGTGTGCTTGGTAGTATTATATGGTTCTATGTTTTATTTGAGATATGTGATTTGGTATTCTTATCTGAGAAATGTGATTAAGTGATTACTTGTGATTCTGTATTCATTTGAAATAATATGATTCCGGGTTTATTTGAGAGTTAAGTCGTAAGTTGGTGTCTGTGGTTACAAAGTAAAATCTCCAGGAGTAGCGGGCTAAATGCTCGTGGCTATGTGCCGAAATTCCTAAAGTAAAATCTCCAGGAGTAGCGAGTGACTTACTCGTGGGTGTGTCCCGAATTTAAGTGTAAAATCCCCAGGAGTAGTAGGCTGAAAGCTCATGGCTGTGTGTCGAAATTCCTAAAGTAAAATCTCTAAGAGTAGCGAGTGACTTACTCGTGGGTGTGTCCCGAATTTAAGTGAAAGTCTCCAGGAGCAGCGGGTTAATTACTCGTGGGTGTGTCCCGAAAGTTATTGAGTAAAATCTCCAGGGGTAGCGGGCAGAGTGCTCGTGGGTGTGTCCCGAAAGTATAGAGAGTATATGTGATAGTACCATACCGGTTTACCAATTCCTTGAGATATATATTACCATGTGGAATTCTCTACTTAAGATGTTGTATGTCTAAATGTGTTATGTGAAATTTATGTGACACCTGTATATGATTTCTTTTGAGGATGAGTATAGTATTAATTGTATGTTATATCTGCTGTGTGTTGCCTGTATGTTCTCTTGTGATATAATTCAATGATAATGATTTTCACCCTTGCCTACTTTCCATGTTGTTGGTACATGGTTGAGTAGATGTTTTCCCAAGGAGTGGGCTAAGTCTTGGGAGAGGATCTGAAGGAGGTTGCTGCGTGGATTTATAGAGATTCCGAGAAGAATCGGTGTTTACTGTATTATTTTGGGTAGAGGTCTAGAGATTTTACCGGCTCAAATGTTCACAGTATAAATTTATTTTGAGTATTTTAAGTATATTGTATCCTATTTGAAAACTCTGATAATTACATATATATGAGATGAGGAAATTTTATGTCCACAATTGTACTTTACATTCTTCACGCTTATATTGCTTACGAAAAGGAAAAAAATTTACCCGCCTTTTTAGAGGAAGTTTAAGATTGAAATAAATATTATCTAAGTTATTGTGAAATTCTTGGTTACTATGGTGTAATATTTTTTTTTGGAGAAAGGGTCTTACCGCTAGCTGTGACCTCCTTCGAAGATGAGGCACCCTCCTTCTTTGATTTGTCCTTCCAACTTGATGAATTGAAATTGGAAGAACTCTTCTTTTTGTACTCCATTCTTTTGAGTTGCTGCTCCACCTTCATAGCTTGATGTACCAACTCTTCTAATTCAACATAGTGTTGCAGCTCTACCACATCACTAATGTCACGGTTTAGGCCATGTAGAAACCGCGCCATGGTTGCTTCTCTTTCTTCCACCACATTGGCTTTTATCATAGCCACTTCCATTTCTTTAAAATACTCATCAACACTTCTAGATCCTTGGGTAGGCCTTTGAAGCTTGTTGTGCAATTCTCTATGATAGTAAGAAGGCACAAATCGCCTCCTCATCATTCTCTTCATCTCCTCCCAAGTCTCAATAAGTGGTTCTCCAAATCTCCTTCTGTCTTTGAGTGTTTGATCCCACCATATCAAGGCATAATCAGAAAATTCAAGTGCAACCACCTTTACTTTTTTTTTCCTCTGTATAGTTATGGCATGCAAAAACTTGCTCAATTTTTGTCTCCCACTCCATATACACTTCAAGATCATTCTTCCCTTGAAAGGATGGGACTTTAATTTTTACACCACCCAAGCTGTTCTCTCTATTTTCTCTCTCATTTCTTCTGTCCCTTCTCTCATGTCTGTCCCTCCTCCTGTGCCTCCTTTCTCCTGAATACTCACTTTCACCATGAGAAAAAATTCTATGTGTTCTTCTATTCCTCTCCATTTGATCAAGCCTTTCATGAAACTCATCGGCTTGTCGACGCATCAACCTCTCCATATGTTGAGTTAAGGCATCTATTTGCAATCTCATAGCCGCTGCCCTTGGAGAAGGTGGAGTACCTCCATCACCTGTTTCTGCCATTTCTTTGAAACTGAACAAAAATAGAAACTTTGTAGATAGTAAGAAAAGGACCTCACCACTCCCTTACGTGTTTCACTCGATGATATGGATCATTCGTGTTTACACTCAGCTGGCTTTTTTTGTGATGTGCACCCTTGTCTTTTTCCACTCAAATGCCCTCTTTGAGTTGTTTAGAGAAGTCAGCCCCCAATCAACACAAAAGACTAGAAACCAAGTGACAAGCAATTACCAAAAACTTAGCAATTCAATGAAAGGTGACAAGGAAAGTTTGACAAGAATTCAACCCCAATAATATGACAAGAATCAAGTGATAAACAACCAACAAAACTCAAGGATTTCAAACAAAGAGAACAATGACTTTCACTGTAACACCCTCTTCCCCGGAGGCATTACACTTAAGTAACCAACCCAAACGCGGAAAATAAATTTCATTAAGTCTGGTTTTCTTTCGGAAAAATACTGACAAACTTATTTAATTTTCACAAATAGATTTTCATTGCCATTTTTTTTCTAAAGATATTAAAAGAAGACGTAAATAAATTAACATTCAACATATAAGAATGGAAGACAGTCATTGAATACGATTTACATCTTTCTTTATAAACCAAGGTTGAGAAATAATATATCATACAAAAACTTTTCCTTTCCAAAAGAATACTGACTCCCTTTGCTGGTCAAGCACTAAGACCCGCCCGTCCTTCCACTTGGTTAACGCATCCTCAGAGTACGTCTCAATCTTCGAGTCCTGACAGGTCCACCCAGCTAGTGGTCCATCTATATGAATCATGTTCCAAAGAGCACAAAACATATAGGCAAGGGTGAGAATCTCTTTTATAGGTATTACCACAATCACACAAGTAGAACATTACAGGAATTCATGCAAATTCGTATCACACCATATATATAGCAGAAATCACTCACACATGCATAACATAGCATGTTCATCATAAGTCACACAGACGCACCTTTACAACTTCACACAGAAATATCATCTCATCTTCACACAAAAGACATATCACAAGATTTCAAAGTATATATATATACACACAAGACACTTCAATCTTCCTTTCTCTTTTTCACATGTTCGACACACAGTCACGAGCATTTAGCCCGCACTCCATGTAGATTACTTTCTCAACCTCTCATATATTCGACACTCAGTCACGAGCATTTAGCCCACATTCCATGGAGATTACTTTATTTTGCACACAACAGTTGGCACACAGCCCTTTGCACACAGCCCTTCCCATAGCACACAGCATGAAATGGCACATAGCAATTCTCCCATCACACAGCATTTTCTCAATCACACAGAATTTACATCTCCTAGTACTTATCACATAGAATGTATAACACATTATGTACACCAAGTAATTATCTCAAGCATTTTTAAGCTTTGGTTTCTCTTGTAATTTCATTAACCTCTTCTCTAGGTTATCTCTTGCACAATCACATATAATCTTCTCTCTTGGTTATTGCTTTCTCATCTCTTATAATATTCTCATCTCTTTGTGCTTATTCTCAATCAACATGTCTCTTCCCTTTCAATTAACACCTTTTATTTAAATTTTGTCTCTTAACTAAAAAGCATTTTCCAAATCAAATGTTTAAGTTCTAAAATAAATTAACCAAAATACTTACCAACCTTTAGATTTAAAAATGACATTTTTCTCTTAAACATATTTGTTTAAAAAGCTGAAAAAGATGATTTTCGCAAAATCCTGGGCTGTTTTATTTTTCAGATTACAGAACTGTTCACAGGCGCGAGGATTTTCACACCCGCAGTGCAGACAGCTCTGTCCCCTGTTTTCCAGATTTTGCCAGCTTCGAAAATATACACACCCAGGGCATGACAGATTCGAGTTTTGCCAAAATAAAACCATTTAGATTTATTCTTAACATGATTTAGCTTAATTAGAACCAATTACACATAAGAACATACTCTTGACTTAATTCAAAAACTCAATAGTTATGTTCAATCACAACCCACTCAGTCAAACTCAAATCAAGACATAGAGACAAGATCATCATACAAGTCAATCCTTATCTCACACCCAAAATCATTGTCATGGGAACAATATAATACACACCAATCATACCAAGCTCAAGTCTTTCAAGAATCATCAACAAGACATTCAATCATAGCAAAGCTATTCAAGAAAGTCACTATCAAGCATAAACAACATCTTGACCCATCCCATAAAACATAGAAGAGAAAAATCATCCATTAGGTCAATCAAACATAATCACATGAAAGCTAATAACTTGCTAGAGAGAGTTTCCCCTTACCTTGCCTCCTTCTTTGAGTATGAGAAACCCTAACCTCTTGGTCCTCTATCCCTCTTTGGTGATCACCTTCCCGATCAAACATATCATGCCCAAAAATCAAGGTAAGTTTTCATATCTCTTTAAAAATTCTTAGAACAGCAAGAGAAAACTTAAGGTGAACAAGCCTACCCAAACCCTAGGATCATGAACCCAAAAAGATGATACCAAACCTTAATCCATGAAGCTCCTACCTTCTCCTATCTTCCTTGATGCTTGAAGATTGAAAATCAAGAAGAAAAAGCTTGAGAAACTTAGAAATTTGTTTGGAAGAAAAATTAGAGAAAAGAGAGAAGTGTTCTTGATGCAAGAAGATGAAAATGGATGAAATGAATGAGTAACTCTCTCCCTCTCCCTTGTTCTGGCCGAGCTCCCTCTCCCCCTTAGGCCTCTTGGACAATTTTGCCCTTTAGCCATCATTAGATTAAAGATAATTTTGGAAAATAATTATTAGGAATTTTTCTCATTGGATAAGAAATATGAGTCATAAAATTCATGAAGTCTCCAAGCTCTACCACAACCTTCTAGGGGCGGCCCAGCTGGTGCAAGAATGGGGTAAAAATATTGTTCACCTTAACCATGGTAAACGGTAACTTACAGGTAATAAAGTGCGGTAACTTTTGAGTTTCATGGTTAAAATTGTCCAAAAATAACCTATTGAGGTAAAAAGCTCTCATAACCCATATAACTACCCTAGACCACGAAATTAAGGTGCCAAAAAGGTCTTGGTACTTAAAAGTCAAGTTTAGAAGCATTACGGTAATTTTTTAGTTTCACTGTAACCCGTAAATTAGGGTTAAACTGAACTTTCTCTGAAAAATTCTAGAAAATTTCTAAAGATCATAAATCTTATAAGAACACAAATGGTTATCCTCACATTTGATTTTGGAACATTTCCTAACCCTCTGGCATCCATTCGTTCTTCCGTTGACCTTGTTCTTCATCTACAGGGACCAAAACAGCAATTCTTGATCTACTATTCTAAAAATTCCCAAAATAATTTTTAAAATTCTAAAATAATGTAAAAACATTATTTGGCTCATCAAAATATTTTTCTAACTTATTCTGACCTCCAAACCCACTCGCAGTTCATCATGGTCATACTACAGGGACCAAAATAGTACTATTTCTGATCCATTTTTCAGAAAATTCCCAAATAAATTTCTAAAATCCTCAAATATTATAAAACCACTATTGGTATCCTCAAATCATTTTTTTGACTCCAATTAGGGTTTCTATATCATCACATTCTTATTCTGACAGTCAAAACGTCTACAGACTTCTCCGTTTGACTTCCCCCGTCAGCACTAAACCATTATTAATCTCATCGAAATCCTAATATTAACAATAATCCTCCCTTATTAACACTGTATCTCTTAGAGTGAAAATTTGGGGCGTTACATTCACAAAGAGAACAATACTCAAAAATTACACAAGAATAATCTTTTTCTTCACTGATTTTTTTTTTTACTTTTTGCAGTTTTTTTTTCAATTTTTTTCCTTTCCCTTTTCCTTTTCTTTCTTTTTCTTTGCTTTTCCTTTCTTTTTTTTCTGATTTTTTTCATTTTTTTCTCTTCAAATTTGCACAGCCCTAAAATTCACAATTGCACAGATTTGATCAAACAGCTTAATTGGACAAGCAAAGGGCAGAACAACACAATTGGTATTTCAAGAACCAAGTAGATAGAACAATGAAGAAGAATATATGATCAAAATTTAGAATCAAGGAAAAGACACACACTAATGGACAGAATTGGATTCAAGATGACATGAGCATGTTAAAACAAGAAAACACAATTTTGGGAAGAAATGAGAATCAAGATGAAATGAGCAGATTGAAACATGAAATAAAGAAATTCAAGAAGATGAATTCAACCCCAACCAGACTCTGATACCACTTGATGACCACCAACCCGACTAGTAGCCTTTGAGAACGATCTTAGGTTGAATTTCAGGCCCAAATTTAAATTAACAGCTTGCTGGACAAAACAGGAAGAAATAAAAACGAAAATGGACGGGGAAAATAGATGGGTAAGCCACCACAATTCAAGAGAATTGATAAGCCAAGGTGAGGATCGCCACAAGTGTTCAAGGCCTCTTGATAAGATCAAAGGGTGGCTCAGTGAAGACCCAAGAGAACAATTTCTCTCCAAATGGTATTACACCAAAATTTTGAACTTCCAAGTTATTTTTCATTCATATGAGGCATCTTATTTATGGGGAAGGATGATGCCCTTTACAACTCAATCAGCCCACTTAGTCATTAAGTAAATCCATTAGAGTAATAATCCCCACTATGCAACACCCTTTCTCATAAAAGGATATTACAATATAAGTAACCTTTTTATCGAAAATAATACTAATCTTTATTCTTAAAAGAAAATTCTCTTTTTATTATTTCAAGTCTATTTCGAAAAATGAGTGTAAATTTTTTTCTTTTTCCTGAAAGTTATTTTCACTTGAAACTCTCACTTACGGTGATTAGATTTCGAAACTTATTCATACCGTAACGGACTATTAAAAAAAGATAAACCTCAACTGAATTAATAATATTCATTATATGTAATACTAGTCCAAGTTTTACAAGTACATCAAACTGAACACCTAGTAACATCATATAACATACTACAGCCCTCTGGCAAGGATACTAATAACAGTCTACTCCCCATGAGCCTAAGCCGGTCGAGTCTCTGATCACCCCCAAAAGACTATCTAGTCAAAGGTCACTCCAGACGACAGTCTTCTTCATTTCTCTGTACTGGTCAATTCACTTGACTGGTGGTACATCTATATGAATCATGTTCCAAAGAGCACAAAACATATAGGCAAGGGTGAAAAATCCTCATACACAGATAACAAAGCATAGAGACAAGAGATATAAAATATACCATATTTATCAGATATATCAACATTAAGTAATTATCTACCACTCACCCTTCTCAAATCAAGAATATAACGTTTCCTACAAACAAGACATTCTCATAGACACAATGAAAATGATCACAGTCACAACACATAAATCAGCATCAAGCAATATATTATCAACTCAGATAGATTATAATGCATGACACTTCTATTTCCTCTCAACACCGGTGTAATGCTCCATGGAGACTTTTCTCTTCCTCAACAACATTTGAGCGATAGGCTGTGGCGTAAACTTAACATAATGAACCAAACTGTCCCCTTTTTCATGGACTTGGTTAACCAACTGTCCCCTTTTTCATGGACTGGTTTTACAATTATTCAGTAGAGCCACATTTAAAATATAATACCATATCACAAATAGGTCAGTCAGTCAGATTTATCCAAGCCGGGTGCTCTACTCGATCTCGGCTCGCTGGGATCCACCACACGGCCATTGAGACTTTCGAAACTTGGATAATCCCAATAGGCAATTGTAGCCCAACCATACCTATTTTCAACCACAACAATCCTGGGTTGTATGCTCATCACATTGGCCACATGCCAAATTCTCTTTCTCTTTATGCAAAATGACACATCACATTAAGCACACATTGGCCACATGCCAAATTCTCTTTCTCTTTATGCAAAATGACACATCACATTAAGCATTCGAAATAACCATCTCAAGCATTTTTAAGCTTTGGTTTCTCTTGTAATCACATTAACCTTTTCACTAGGTCATCACTTGCACCACCACATATAACCATCACTCTTGGTTATAGCATTATAATCACTTATGATATTCACATTTGCACAAATCACTTATAACCTTCACTCTTGGTTATAGCATCATCATCTCTTTGTGCATATTCACATCTCTTGGTGCTCATTCAACATGGCTTTTCTTCTTTCAATTTACACACTTACAAATATTTCATCTTTTTACCAAAATGCATTTTCTAAAACCCTTGTTTAAGTTCTAAAATCAATTAATCAAAATATATAGCATTTATTAAATTCAAAGAGTCATTTTTCTCTTAAGCAAATTTGTCTAAAAAGCTGGAAAAAAAATGATTTTCGCAAGGTGAACAGTAGTCAAAATTCCAGGATTCCAGAACTGTTCACAGGTGTGAGTATTTTCACACCCGCGGTGCAGACAGCTCTGTCCCCTGTTTTCCATAATTTCACACTCACGAAAACAGCCACACCCAGGGCGTGCCAGGCTTGCGATTTTCACAAAAATGAAGCAAAACAATCTCTTCTTTGCATGGTTATATCCAATTGGATCAAAATAAGTGAAGTTCATTTTTAAAACAATCACACACCATATTCAAGCCATGAATTCAAACTCACCAAGCAATAGCATGGCATCTTCGTACCAAGAGCACAACATGTTCATACCAAACCCTATTCCACACCATCATCACCAAACACTTCTCTAATTCATTCAATCCATTAAGAAGGTTCATATCAAGCACATAAATAGCTCAAAAACCAATCATATTCATAAGAATACATAACCATATAACTTTCTAAACATCATGAACCCTAGGATGAATTCCACACCATCGTATTCAAGATCACACATACAAAGCCCTAATATGTCATCTAAGCTTTAAAGATCAAGTAGGAAGAACTTTCCCCTTACCAAACTTGTAGAAAACCCTAACACCAAGCTCCTTCTTCTTCCTTCCCTTCTCTTCCTTGCTTGCTCCTTGTTAGCTTATTGGCCACTAGTTTTATGATCAAGACTTGAAAACTAGCTTATTTGGACAAGAATTTTGGAAAGACCACTCAAGGTTTGGCTATGGAGAAGAACAAGATGGAAACATGAGGCAAGAACTCAGAAGTTCTTCTTTCTTTCCTCTCAATTTCGTGCTCCACCTCCTTTCTTTCCTATCCACCTTGATTTTTTTCCCAAGTTATGATTACCTTATCCAATTTGCTTCACTCCTATTGGCTAGCACCCATGAGTCAAGGCTCAAGAAAATTCCACTCTCTTCCTCTCTCATTTCAGCGCAGCACAGCAGCCCAAGGAAGGGTAATTAATTTTTTTTTTACCTTAACCATGGTAAATGGTAAGTCTCCAAGGTAACTAACTATGGTAACTTTTGTAATTCATAGTAAAAATTGTCCAAAATTAACCTAGTGAGGTAAAAATTCTTATGAACCCTAAAATCAATCCTCAACCATGTAAGTAAGGTGTCGCAAAAGTTTTGGTTCATAAAAATCAAGCCTAGAGGTACTATGGTGCTCTTTTCGGTTTTTACCGTAACCCGTAACTTATGGTAAAAATCAACTTTCTCAGAAAAATCCCAGAAAATTTCTAAAAAACATAAATATTGTAAAAACACTATTGGATACTCTTTTGGTTGATTTTGGATTACTTCCCATGCTTCTGGCATCCACTAGTTCCTTCCGCTGTCCTGATTCCATTCTACAGGGACCGAAACTGTAATTCTTAATCCGTCATTCTAAAAATTCCCAAAATAATTTCTAAAATTCTAAAATAATATAAAACATCACTTGACATCTCCAAAAATATTTCTTAACTTGTTCTGGTCTCCAATTTAACTCGCAGTTCAGCCTAGTCAAACTACAGGGACCAAAACGGTAACATTTTTATCCGTATCTCAGAAAATTCCCGAATAAATTTCTAAAATCCTCAAATATTATAAAATTACTATTTATACCTTCAAATCTTTTTCTTAACCCAAATCTAGGGTTTTTACTTCACAAAGTCATCATTCCGTCTATTTACAGTAATTAGAACTCTGTCTATATCTAAACGTCCAACTTAACTACTATTTTCTAACATCAAAGAAACTTCATCTATCAACTTAATCCTCCGAAAATATTTTTAATTCACATGAATCACATCCACATATTAAAATGTAATAAAGTCAAAAACCTAAAAATTACGGACGTTACACACTAGCCCTAATGAACTCTACTAGAATTAAACTAAGCCACTATGTTTAACTCTTCCACTAGATAGTGGCTTTATTTGATCAGCCACTAAGCACCCCAAACGACATCTTCATGTGCGCCCATTCAGTCTTCATGTAGCTTCCCTTATTTGATTTATTTACATGCTATTTTAGTGCAGCCCAAAATTAGAAAATAAGGAAATTAACCAAGTGATTGGGCTAATGAACATAAACAAAGCAAATCAGCCCAAAACAACTCTTTACATTTTATTTAAAACAAAACCAGAAAATATCCTCATTGGACTTGTCTTGAACCATCCTCATTGGGCCTTGTCTTCAATTAAGCAATTGAACCACTTTGGCTCCAATCCATGCAGCTTTGGTTTTGCTTCAATCAAGGTTGTCACCATTTGATTTAGGACTTTCTTAGCTTTCTTGGCATGTGCCCTTGTCGTTGGTCCACCAAGGCCTTGTAGTTCTTCCTTGTTCATGCTCCTTGGATGATCCTCATCAGTACCTTTCCTAATATGGGTGCGGCGATGCAGCTCGCCAATTCTGACCTCTCGACCCAAACTCTTTCTCTATATGCAACAAACATATATGAAATGATAATTGTACATCTATGTCAATGGTAATTAAGTTTAAAAAAGATATTAAATTAAAGTTTCTATATGTACCATTCGGACATAATGCTGCGCCTGAGAGATGGAGCCTCCTGTGTGCAAGCTCCCTCCTTTCTCTGATGCCCTATTCTTCTTGTTCTGGATAGAGACTTCTCAAAATCAAGGCTACCCCAGTGTGCTACTAATGCATCCCAAACATCGTCTCCAATCCATTTCGGCTACACCTGTGGATTCGCATTGCGGATCCTCCAGAGCATGTCAGAGAGAATGTGTGAGGCCTTCACATGGAAGTTCTTCTCGACATCTGGATCATGGATTGTTTTCCATGTAACCTTTTCCTGCATTAGTTGAACATAAATAACAGTATAAACATATTGATATATATAGCTAGTTGAACATAATATGCAATAAAAATGATAATTAAAACTTACCTTAAAAGCGTTGAAGAAAGTCATCTGGTGATCTATACCGTTCTTTCCTTTCTTCATCTCCTTCCATGTGAACCAAGTTGTCTGATTCTTCTCCTGAATAGCAGCTGTGATGCTTTTCAAAGCTGTAACATCTGTTTCTGGGATTAACTGTTTAATTCTATTTTATATGAATTTGTGTGATATAAATATTTTGATAATTATCTTTAGCTTAAAAATAGGATTTAAATATACATGTTTAAGAATACTTCTGAAAATAGACAATTTTCAGCTACTGTTAGGTCTAGTTACAACATCCGTTTCTTTGTTTTTACTGTCCTTATTCTGTTTTATATGAATTTTTGTGACATAAATGTTGTGTGATTTATTTTTAGCTTAAAATTAGGAATAAAATATACATATTCCGGAATATTTCTGAAACGATAATTTTTCAGTCAACGAAGGGTCTTTTTACAGAAAACGATTTACGTCTAACTAACGGAAGGAGTTTTAAATAGCATGAGTGGATCAAAAAAATAAACTTCCTTCACAAAAATTAGTTCTTTTAATATTTTTGATTTTCTGGAATTTTCGGAAAACTTTCAAAAATTACCGAAAAATATGCTAAACAGAAGCGTATAGCGTAAAAATCTTATTTCACAGGTATTATTTTCGTGTCAAAGGTCCACAAGTGTTTTAATTTTTATTTTATGATTTTAGAAATTATTTCTATGTAAGTTTTGAAAATCCTATTTTATTGCATTTTTCAGGGTTATACCTGCGAAAAGGCAAAAACCGAAGAGATTGCACTGCTAATAAATTTCAAAAATGATGCCACGAAATTATTTAAAGCTATCATGGCATTTTCAAGCATTCTCATTGGTTCCCACCAATTAAATTCAATTATTTCAATTTTTATTTATGAAAAGTCCATTTTACCCTTGTTTTTCATCCTTTTTCATACAAACCCTAGGGTTACTTTGGTAAAATCACTTCTCCCCCTTTTCTCATCAGCTTGGCCACCCCCTTCACAGCCCATGGAGGATCTAGGAGCTTCTCAAAGCTTCTAGAATTTTTGTAGGACATGGTTTTTTCTAAAACTAGGGTTTTTATCAAATGGTTTTGTCATCTTTCCTAAGACATGGTTTTGATGAAAACCATGGTTTTCCAAGGCCTCTTAGCTGCGCCCAAGACCTTATAAATAGGGGTGATTGCTCTTCATTTTTCCCTCACACAATTCCTAGAAGCATTTCACTCAAAATCCTTTTCTTTCCTTTGTTATTTCCTTGAGTTTTCTTTGATTTTTCTAACCAACCTCTTGTGTTTTTGTGTTGTGTTCTTAGTTGTTCTTCCTTGTTCTTAAGGCTAAGGTAAGGGAAAAATCTTCTGAAGTTGGTTTGATCTTGTTTTGATGAGTGCTTTTGTGTTTTGGGTGTTTAAAGCTTTAACTAAGTGTTGTATGCTTTGTATATGGTTTTGATGCTTGGATTGCTTCATGCTTATTTTGTTTGGTTTGTGATTTCATGATAAGCAAAGTCATGCTGCTCAATTTATATATGAGTGTTAATAATTTAACCGTTACGCTGGTGAAATTTTAAAGGCTTAATCACTTAGTAGGCTAACCTCCATCCGTAAAATTAAAACGCCGTATCTATTGCTTTATCTCTTCTTTCTTGATCAATACCGGTAGCCATGTCTCCATTTTAATCTTCTATTTAATTTTCTGCTATCTCTTCTCTCTTGATCAATACTGGTAGCCATGTCTCCATTTTGATCTTCTATTTAATCAATACCGGTAGCCATGTCTCCATTTTGATCTTCTATTTAATTTTCTGTTATCTCTTCTCTTTTGATCATACCGGAGGCCATGTCCCCATTTGATCTGCTATTTAATTTTCTGTCATCTCTTCTCCCTTGATCATACCGGAAGCCAAGTCCCCATTTGATCTGCTATTTAAATTTTTGCCATTTAATTTTCTGTCATCTCTTCTCTGTAGGTAACAGGGAGAAACACAAGAAGGGGGGATTGAATTGTGTTTCAAAGCTTTTTAGACTTTTCGCAAATGTTGGACGCTGGCCGTGAAACCTTTGGACGCACAGCGTATAGAAATATTGGACGCACAGTCAGGTGAGACGCAGAGGCTTCCACTTGGTTTAAAATTTGTTTTCTGAGTGCGATTTAAAGAGTATGAAAAACTTGTTAAATTAAAAATCAATTCAATCCCCTCAGTTAGTATAAACGATGAAATAACTTGAGTTAAGGGAAAGAGAGAATAACACAAGTATTTATACTGGTTCACCCTTTCCTAAGAGCTACGTCCAGTCCCCTCAAACTAGAGAGATTTCACTATCAATCCAGATACAACACAAGTATTCTTCAACAGCCTCTTCAGGCCTTACAACGAGTATTCTTTGCACACCTAGCCTCTCCAGGCTCAAACCAAGTATTCTTTACAAACAAACCTCTCCAAACTCAAACCAAGTATTCTTTACAAACAAGCCTCTCCAGGCTCAACCCCAAGTATTCTTTGCACGCAGCCTCTCTAGGCTATATCCCAAGTATTCTTTTACAGACAAGCCTCTTCAGGCTCAACCCAACTATTTTTTCTAACTAAGCCTCTCCAGGCTCAAACAACTCAGAAGAGTGTTTTTGACTTAAAGTGCTATCTAACTCACACAAGTGAGAATATGAAAATCTTAAGCACTTCGAGAGTTAAGCAAACTCTCTTTTACAAGAAGGAAAACAATACAAGATTTTTACAAAGACAGAGTATTTGCACAGCGTTTCGGCTCTTTCTTTTTCTTGGTTCAGTCTCTTGTATTCTTCTTCTTGTTCACGGTATTTATAGGCTTTGATGAAGCTTCAGACTAGTTCTATGAATAACTCAGCTTCAGCCTTCATAAATATGACCGTTCTCTGATAGCATTAAATGCTATTTTTCCGTTGCTCTGAGGAGTTTCACTTCAGTATGTATGTCTGCGTCTCTTTCTCCTAAGTCAGAAGCAACCTGTACTCATAGTCTCAATTGCACAAAGGTTAATAGTAATATTCTGTTGAGACAAAGAGAACACACTGTGTAAAGCAGAAAGTAATGTTCAGAGAGATATAGAAATAATCATAGTACACTCTCTCTCTAAGTACACTTTCCACAGTGCTTTATGCTTTTCATTAAATGCATGTTCAAATACTTTGAATACATCTATTTATTTCAAATCATTTGCTCAATAAATATGTTCCATATTAAATGCAAGAGCAATAAATAGCAAGTTGTGTCTTCTGCGTTTTGGACGCAGCATGTAGAATATATGGACTATTCAAGTTATGTACAAAATGGACGCATACCTTTGCTTACCATTTGTACTTGAGACAGCTTGGTTCATATGGACGCATATCTATTGCTTACCATATGGACTTATGACTTTGCTTCTCTGTTAGTACGTCTCTATAACAATTGTTAGACGTTTATTAATTCTGCTTCTTTGGACGCAAAGCATAGTGTGTCTCCATGAATAATTGCTGAATGCTTATAGGTTCTGCTTCTTTGGACGCAAAGCTTCATTGGACGTATTGCTTCTTTGAGTCCATTGGACACTCCACTCTTGGACTGTACATATATGTGCCAATCTCGCACTGGACGCTGGACTTATCTTTATTGTACCTACAAGAGCTTGTCAGCAGACTTTGTAAAACCTTTAATAATTATTGTTATCATCAAAATCACTTAGGGAATTCATGCATTAGAAATGTTTTTGAATAATTTGGTTCCAACAATCTCCCCCTTTTTTATGATGACAAACATTATTAAGTTTTACAAGCAGTAAAGCAGATAAAACCAATAAACAGTCAACATATACTTTTTAAAAAGAACTTTTTCTTAGGGAAAACTCCCCCTGAGATATACGTCTCAGTTTTTCTTACTCTTCTCCCCCTGAGCTAAACATCTCATGGTTTTGGATATTCAATATGTTCAGAGTACCTGAAAATTTTCTTTTTCTCACAAGGCAGATTAGTCCAGCATATACACTATAGCATAATCAGAGCATACATAAGTAATAAGACTACTGCAATGTGAACTCAAAACTCATTTTATTAAACTTTTGAGCTTTAAAACTTAATTTCTTCCCAATTTCTCCCCTTTTTGTCATCAGACAAAAAGGTTCACAGAACATCATAGTCCTAAAGAAGAGGAAAAAAAAAGAGAAGAAGAAAAAAAATTAAGAGAAAAAAATGGAGAAGCATTGGAGCGTGGAGTCAGGGTCTTTGCTGACGTCTCATAAGTAATAAGACTACTGCAATGTGAACTCAAAACTCATTTTATTAAACTTTTGAGCTTTAAAACTTAATTTCTTTCCAATTTCTCCCCCTTTTGTCATCAGACAAAAAGGTTCACAGAACATCATAGTCCTAAAGAAGAGGAAAAAAAAGAGAAGAAGAAAAAAAAATTAAGAGAAAAAAATGGAGAAGCATTGGAGCGTGGAGTCAGGGTCTTTGCTGACGTCTCTGGGTGTATTTGATATACTGTCCAAAGAGAAACGCAAGTTCTTCATATTGTTCCCTTGGAACTGAATCTTGTGCTTGACTCTGTTCAGTAGCAGCTTGAGGCTTAGGAGGAAATTCAATGATTGGCTGAGTGGATCTAGTTGGAGCACTAAAGACATCATTAAACATATATCGTTGATGTGCCATGTTTTCTGTAACTGATCCCCTCGTTGGCTTTGCAGCCTTCTCAGCATCTGAGACCCCTGAAGATGATGCCTCTTGCTCACACAAGACAAGATGTCTTTCCCAGAAAGTTTTTGCTTCCTGCTCCGTTGCTTGCCCTGTCTTGCACAGGAACATCAAGAAATCCATATCCACATTCTCCATGGATTTCTTTGCCCAGTCCTCATCAATCCTGATAGGAGTTGGCATTGGACTCTTGTTGATGCTCTTCCTTGGGAACTTGTCCTTATTTTTGTCCACAAGATAGACCCTTGGTGCTATCCTGTCAGGCTTGATTTTTATTGTTGTTGTTGGCTTGATTTTCATAGATGGAGGCACATTGAAGCGGTTCTGAAGTTGAAGCCCATCCGCTATGTTTCTGATAATCATCCTATCAAGAGGTGCGAGGAATGATCCCAGTTCTTCCGCAGTCAGAGGAGAGTACTCTGGCTTGAAGTCATAAATCCTCATCCTTGAGAGTCCCAAGGAGCTAGGCATGATGGACTTAGCCCTTACTTCCTCTGAAGTCATGTTCTCCTTTATTTTATCCTCCTGAAGAGGGATTTCTATGACCTTTAACCCCTTAGTCAGGACTTCCAGCTTCCTGGCTGTGAAGATATACTCAGAAGTTGATGAAGTGGGGACTTCTGATATCTCCAGGTTGGAGGAAGGTGAAGAATGGTGAGATTGATCACGTGAAGGTGAAGGTGAGTGTGTTTGGATGGGATTGGACGATGGTTCAAGATTGACAGGTGAAGGTGGAATGGTTTCAGGTGAGGCAAGTGGTGGTGTTTGCTGTCTTGATTTGGTGGACAGAGGGGGTGAAAGAGTTTGAGGTGGTGTTTGGGATGGTTGTTCTGTTTGAGGTGGTGTTTGGGATGGTTGTTCTGTTTGAGGGTCAGGGATTGGACGAATGGGTGATCGTGCTCTCTTTGTTATGGGTCCAATGACTTTTGCTTCAACTGTCTTGGACTCAGAAGCTTTTCTCTTTTTGGTTGCCTTTTCCGTTGCAGACTTTACTCTCTTAGAGAGATATTCACCAACAGTTTCATTGTCTGATTCAGCCGAGACCAACTTCCTCACAGTTTTCTTCGAAGTGGTCTTCTTTTGTGTAGCAGGAACTTCACTGGGAATTTCAGTTGCTTGTTCCGCTTGTTCAGCTCGATTTGCTTCAATCGCAGCCCTGATGGCTTCCCTGTCGTCTTCCTTTTCTTCCTCCTTGAGTTTGGCCAGATGCTCTTTGACAGTTACCAGCCTCATTTTCAGAATATTGGTTCTGCCAAACAGTGCTTGAAAGATTTTCTTGGAGAGAGCAGCTTTATCTTCTCCAGAGTATGCTTCCAGGATTGCCATGACTCCTTGAGTAGTAAGAAGTTTCTGAAGCAGAGCTCCGTAGGGAATAACTGTTCTTTTCCCTTTCCCCTTAGCATCTCTTTTGAAACAGTAGAACAGGGTATGAGGAAGATTGATTTGTTGATGGGTTAGAAGATGTACCAGCAAGAACCCATGTAGTGATGATATGGAGTCCTTTGAACCAATCTTGTGAAGCACCATTTTGTTTAGGATTTGATGAAGTACTCTAGCCTTGTCAGTCATCTTTGAGGAAATTAAATCTCCGTCTTCCTCTCCTGCCTTTAGCAAGATTTTGCTGATTTTTGGCTTTCCTCCAACTTCATGAGCCCATCTTCCATAAAAACAGACTCCAGCAGAGGCACAGCTAATAGCCTTTGAGATGCTGTCTATGGACACTTTGACTTTCTTGCCTAGGACTGTTCCTGTGATTAGGTTGTCCTTGATCTTCATGGTTTTCCAAAATTGACGGATTAATCCTAGATGAACATCTATTTCTTTTCCAAAGAAATTTTCCCATCCAGCAGCAAAAATTTCAGGTGAAATATCCACACCCAGGCCAGCCAAAGTCGAGAGGTCTGTCCAATATTCCACATTGACTTCCATGTTCTCAATGTTCTCCATTCTGAAGGTGAAAGATTTGATTTTTCGAAAGAGAGGGTTTTGAGAGGGTTTTCGAAAATGTGAGCAAACACAGAGAGAGTTCAGTAGAAGATGAAGTGTGAAAGATAGTGGAGTAAAAACGTGTGAAAGAAGGAAGTTTGTGGAGAGAGAAAACAGTAAATTTTTCTTGAAAACAGGCGTAATCATCAGACGGGAAAACGGCTGCAGAGCAGGTGTATAGTTTTGTGAAAAAAAAATATCATTATAAAAATAGTTAGGACTCAGCGCGGGAAGACTAATAGGTAAAGACCTTTTAAGTCATAAAGACTTCTAAGTCTCAAATAGACTGACGTGTCCTATTGGACGCTAGTCATATTGGACTCAGACTTAGCTTGAGCATATTGGACGCTAAACATCATTCTTTTACAAAGTGCAAATTTAAGTGCTTCCTTATAAAAGTGAATCTATTTACAGAGAGGGGTTTTGTAAATATATCTGCCCATTGATTTTCAGTGTTAACAAATTGAATATAAAAAATTCCCTTCTGTACATAGTCTCTAATGAAATGATGTTTAATTTCTATATGCTTAGCACTTGAGTGTAAGATTGGGTTCTTAGATAAATTGATTGCAGCAATATTATCACAAAGAACAGAAATCTTACTCTCGAAGATGTTGTAGTCCTCCAATTGATGTTTAATCCATAAAAGCTGAGAACAACAACTTGCAGCAGAGACATATTCAGCTTCAGCTGTAGATAATGCAATTGTGCTCTGTCTCCTGCTCGTCCATGATACTAGATTGGACCCAATAAAATGGCATCCTCCACTGGTGCTTTTTCTTTCAAGCCTGTCTCCAGCATCACAGAATCCTACTAATCTGTATTCATTTGATTTCTTAAATAGCAAACCAAGATTAGTAGTCTCTTTCAGGTATCTAAAGATTCTCTTTACAGCAATTAAGTGAGAATCTCTAGGATCTGATTGGAATCTTGCACATAAACAAACACTAAACATAATATCAGGTCTAGATGCAGTAAGATATAAAAGAGATCCAATCATACCTCTGTATACCTTTTGATCTACCTTTTTATCTTTATCATTCAGGCTCATTATGCAAGTTGGATGCATAGGAGTGTTCATGGGTTTGCAATCGTCCATATTGAACTTTTTAAGAAGCTCCTTTGTGTATTTGGACTGATGCACATAGATCCCACCTTGCGTCTGTTTTACTTGAAGTCCAAGAAAGAACTTCAATTCTCCCATCATGCTCATTTCAAACTCCTTCTGCATTAACTCAGAAAACTCTCCACATAGAGATTCATCAGTAGCACCAAAAATGATATCATCCACATAAATTTGTACTATGATGGAATGTGTGTCTATGGATTTTCTGAAAAGAGTAGTATCTACTTTTCCTCTTGAAAAACCATTTTCCATTAGAAAAGAACTTAGTTTTTCATACCAAGCTAGAGGAGCTTGCTTGAGGCCATAAAGAGCCTTTTTCAGTTTAAAAACATGATTGGGAAAAGTTTGATCCTCAAAGCCAGGGGGCTGTTCAACATAGACTTCCTCTGTTATTATACCATTCAGAAAAGCACTCTTTACATCCATTTGATAAAGCCTCATATCATGTTGGGCAGCAAATGAAAGTAAGATGCGAATGACTTCTATTCTAGCTACTGGAGCAAAGGTTTCAGTAAAGTCAATACCTTCCTGTTGTGAGTAACCTTGAGCAACTAACCTTGCCTTGTTTCTCACAACTTTACCTTCTTCGTCCAGTTTGTTTCTGAATACCCATTTGGTTCCAATAATGGACTTATCTTCAGGTGGAGTTACCAGCGTCGAAACATCATTGCGTTTGAATTGATTCAGCTCCTCCTGCATTGCCAAAATCCATCCTTCGTCCAATAGGGCTTCATCTATAGTTTTGGGCTCCAATTTAGAGATGAATGCAACATCAGTTTGTTCTCTAAATGTGGACCTTGTTCTGACTCTATCATTTGCATTTCCAATGATTTGATCTTCAGGATGATAGGTCTTGAAGTGCCAGCTTCTTCTTCTTTCAGTATTGGATGCATCCTCAGCTTCTGCGTCTGATCCATCTTCTTCATTCTTAGGTGATGTTCTTTCACCTTCTGCTTGTATTCTCATATCTGCAAGAGAATCACTTAGCTCTGACAATTCCTTGTCAGGCTTTTTGTCATTGAATTTAATATGAATTGACTCTTCAACAGTCAAGGTTATTGAGTTATAGACTCGATAGGCCTTGGAGGTTTCAGAGTAACCCAGAAAAATACCATTATCCGGTTTTGAATCAAATTTGCCAAGTTGATCCTTAGTGTTAAGAATGAAACTTTCACATCCAAAGGGATGAAAGTATGAAATGTTGGGTTTTCTTCCTTTCCACAATTCATATGGAGTCTTTTTCAATATAGGTCTCACATATATTCTGTTTTGTAAATAACACGCAGTATTTACAGCTTCAGCCCAAAATCTCTTGGATGTTGAGTGATCATTGAGCATGGACCTGACCATCTCTTGTAAAGATTGATTCTTTCTCTCCACCACACCATTCTGTTGAGATGTTCTCGGTGCAGAGAAATTGTGAAAGATCTCATTCTCTTCACAGAATCTCTGGAAGTTTGCATTTTCAAACTCACCTCCATGATCACTTCTAATAGAGTTGATACAAACTCCTTTCTCATTTTGAACTCTTTTACAGAATATGGTGAAGACTTTGAAAGACTCATCCTTGTGTGCAAGGAATTTGACCCATGTCCATCTAGTATAGTCATCAACTATAACTAATCCATATCTCTTTCCATTCAAAGAAGCAGTTTGAGTGGGTCCAAACAAATCCATGTGTAAAAGTTCCAAAGGTCTAGAAGTGGAAACAATATTTTTGGAATTAAAAGAGCTTTTTACTTGTTTCCCTTTCTGACATGCTTCACACAGAACTTCAGATTTGTACACAACATTTGGTAGTCCTCTCACGAGGTTATGCTTATTCAGCTTTGAAATGGTTCTTCAGCTTGCATGACCAAGTTTCTTGTGCCATATCCATTGTTCATCCTTTAAGGATATAAAGCATGAGACATTTTGTTTGGCCAATTTTTCAAAATCAATTTTGTAAACATTATCCTGCCTTTTTGCTTAAAAAAGTATGGAATTATCAGGATTTCTGACTATACATTTGTCCTTGTTAAAGGAAACATCAAATCCACTATCACACAATTGGCTTATGCTAAGCAGATTATGTTTGAGTCCTTCAACCAGTAAGACATTTTCAATAGATGGAAAAGGATGCTTACCAATTTTACCTATTCCAACTATTCTGCCTTTCTGGTCTCCTCCAAAGGTGACCTAGCCTTTTGATCTAGGCTTTAGGTCTTGGAACATAGACCTTTCTCCTACCAGGTACCATGACTGGTATTGTCTTCCTCCCATCAAGCATATCTGCAACAGGAATTATCATATTCTTAGGTGCCCAGATTGACTTGGGTCCTTTCTTGTTAGTCCTTAGTCTGCGTCCAGGAATGTTTCTCTTGTTATGGACGCACATTGAGGTGACATGTCCAACCATTCCACAGTGACCGCAGTATAAATTAAATTTTGAAGAATTCTTAGAAAACTTTGGTTTTGGTTTTTCATAACCCAAACCACTTTTGTCAGAGGGTTTTCTCTGAATTTTTAAAATCTGATCAAGTTTTTCAGAGCTACTGACAAATCTGGACAATCATCCAGTGAGTTCATTTACTTCTTGTTGAAGTGCTTGTACCTCACAGGAAGTATTGGACTCAGAATCCTTTGGAGATTCATCTTTGAGTTGACTTACTTGAAGTCTCAACTCTTCATTTTCTGATTTGAGTACTTTATTTTCCAAAGTAAGTTTTTCAAAATCTTTGGTTATGAGTGAAAACTTCTTCTTCAAAGATCTGTACTCATCAGATAAAATGGATGATTCTCTAAGAAGATCATTAAAGTTGTCTCTTAGTTCAGGATAAGAAAGTACCTCTTCTTCATCCTCACTGTCAGTGGAAGGTAGACTTGCCATTAGGCAAAGATTTGCTTCTTCCTCATCCTCCTCATCCTCATCATCAGAAGATTCATCAAGATCTTCCCATGTTGCCATGAGACCCTTCTTCTTCTTTGTCCTTTCAGCCTCAGAACAGTCTGCCTTGTAGTGGCCTGGCTTCTTACATCCATAGCACACTACTGGACTTTTCTCTTTTTGCTCAGCTTCCTTTTGTGGAAATTTTTTGTTGTATTGCTTTCTTCTGAAGCTACCTTTCTTTTTCCACATAGACTTTATTTTCCTAGAGATGAAGGAAAGTTCATCATCATCTGAGCCTTCTTCTCCTTCTGAGCTGCATGACTCCTCATCTGAGTCAAGTGCCTTCAGTGCCTTTGAGGTGCTCCCCTTTTGGGCTTTAAGAGCAATGGATTTTGCTCTTCTTTCTGTTCCTTCCTCATTGAGCTCAAGCTCATGCACTTTGAGTGAGCCTAGGAGATTCTCCATAGCAAGAGTGGAAAGATCTCTTGCTTCTTGTATGGCAGTTACTTTGGGTCTCCATTTTTTGGCAAACTCCTTAATATTTTCCTGATATGATCCTGGTTTGTGTAGATTTTTCCCAGGGATCTCAGGTCGTTGATGATTGTTTGGAATCGTCCAAACATCTTATCAATAGTCTCGTGATCCTCCATTTTGAATAGTTCATATTGATGAACTAGCATGCTGATTTTGGACTCACGGACCTGAGATGATCCTTCATGTGCCAAAGCTAAAGTGTCCCATATTTCTTTGGCAGTGGTGCAGCTGTGCACTTTGTCATATTCTGACTTAGTGATGGCACACATCAGATAGTGTCTTGCCTTTGAGTTCAGCTAGAATCTGGTTTTTTGATCTTGCGTCCACTGAGCCCTTGGTACTGGTTGACCTGCTTCATCTACTGGAGCAGTGTAGCCAGTTTCCACGACATCCCACATGTCTATATTTTGCGCATCAAAGAATGTGATCATTCTTTGCTTCCAATAATCATATTTGTCTCCATTGAACAATGGTGGCCTGTTCACAGCTTGTCCCTCGTTCTCCATGGATCTTTGCTTCTCTGCACTGTTAGGTGCTCAACCCCTAGAAACCAGGCTCTGATGCCAACTGTAGGTAACAGGGAGAAACACAAGAAGCGGGGTTGAATTGTGTTTCAAAGCTTTTTAGACTTTTCGCAAATGTTGGACGCTGGCCGTGAAACCTTTGGACGCACAACGTATAGAAATACTGGACGCACAGTCAGGTGAGACGCAGAGGCTTCCACTTAGTTTAAAACTTGTTTTTTGAGTGCAATTTAAAGAGTATGAAAAACTTGTTAAATTAAAAATCAATTCAATCCCCTTAGTTAGTATAAACGATGAAATAACTAGAGTTAAGGGAAAGAGAGAATAACACAAGTATTTATACTGGTTCACCTTTTCCTAAGAGTTACGTCCAGTCCCCTCAAACTAGAGAGATTTCACTATCAATCCAGATACAACACAAGTATTCTTCAACAGCCTCTTCAGGCCTTACAACGAGTATTCTTTGCACATCTAGTCTCTCCAGGCTCAAACCAAGTATTCTTTACAAACAAGCCTCTCCAGGCTCAAACCAAGTATTCTTTACAAACAAGCCTCTCCAGGCTCAACCCCAAGTATTCTTTGCACGCAGCCTCTCCAGGCTATATCCCAAGTATTCTTTTACAGACAAGCCTCTTCAGGCTCAACCCAAGTATTCTTTCTAACCAAGCCTCTCCAGGCTCAAACAACTCAGAAGAGTGTTTTTGACTTAAAGTGCTATCTAACTCACACAAGTGAGAATATGAAAATCTTAAGCACTTCGAGAGTTAAGCAAACTCTCTTTTACAAGAAGGAAAACAATACAAGATTTTTACAAAGACAGAGTATTTGCACAGCGTTTCGGCTCATTCTTTTTCTTGGTTCAGTCTCTTGTATTCTTCTTCTTGTTCACGGTATTTATAGGCTTTGATGAAGCTTCAGACTAGTTCTATGAATAACTCAGCTTCAGCCTTCATAAATATGACCGTTCTCTGATAGCATTAAATGCTATTTTTCCGTTGCTCTGAGGAGTTTCACTTCAGTATGTATGTTTGCGTCTCTTTCTCCTAAGTCAGAAGCAACTTGTACTCATAGTCTCAATTGCACAAAGGTTAATAGTAATATTCTGTTGAGACAAAGAGAACACACTGTGTAAAGCAGAAAGTAATGTTCAGAGAGATATAGAAATAATCATAGTACACTCTCTCTCTAAGTACACTTTCCACAGTGCTTTATGCTTTTCATTAAATGCATGTTCAAATACTTTGAATACATCTATTTATTTCAAATCATTTGCTCAATAAATATGTTCCATATTAAATGCAAGAGCAATAAATAGTAAGTTGTGTCTTCTGCGTTTTGGACGCAGCATGTAGAATATATGGACTATTCAGGTTATGTACAAAATGGACGCATACCTTTGCTTACCATTTGTACTTGAGACAGCTTGGTTCATATGGACGCATATCTATTGCTTACCATATGGACTTATGACTTTGCTTCTCTATTAGTACGTCTCTATAACAATTGTTGGACGTTTATTAATTCTGCTTCTTTGGACGCAAAGCATAGTGTGTCTCCATGAATAATTGCTGAATGCTTATAGGTTCTGCTTCTTTGGACGCAAAGCTTCATTGGACGTATTGCTTCTTTGAGTCCATTGGACGCTCCACTCTTGGACTGTACATATATGAGCCAATGTCGCACTGGACGCTGGACTTATCTTTGTTGTACCTCCAAGAGCTTGTCAGTAGACTTTGTAAAACCTTTAATAATTATTGTTATCATCAAAATCACTTAGGGATTTCATAGACTAAACCTGGCTTTTATATTACTTAGTAGCTTTTTATTTTCGTCATTTTACTTACATTTTCTTTTAGTTTTCTTAGAGTTTCTACAGCTTTTTGGTATATAGTAGTTTGTAGAAAACTCCACGCTTGTACTGAGGCAAGCTTTTGATTACATATATATATGAGGAGGTTATTTTCACATCAGAATTCTTTAATGTTACTGTTCTTATTTTACTACAAAATGAATGGAGGAAGATATATTCCCCATTCTTCTCATCTTTTAAAAAGGCAAAAAATTTACCCACATACTATGGTGTAATATCCTTTTTGGAGAAAGGGTATGCAGAAGCTGCTTTTGAAGGAAGGAACCTGAAAAAATTAAAACATATCAATCAATAAATTAACACATATTTTATATTGAAATTAAAATTCAATTTCAGATAATAAATATAAGAAATTACTTACCCTTTACGAGCTACTGTGATTATCATCTGACCATCACGGTGATACTCGATCTTCTCCACGTGATCCAAATCCTAGAAGGGTGAATAACCTTCACTACTATCCTCCTCAGCCAGATCCTGATCATCCTCAGGAGTCTCAGACTGAGGCTCAGTCGGTAGAGGTGGAGCGGTGCATCCGACGTAGATTGTGCCAGTGGTGGAAGCGAAGTTGTAGTCGGCAAGGGCAGAAACTCATCATCTGGTGCATCAACAACAACTCATCGAGTCTTGACTGGACGACTAACAGTAGACTTGGCCTTGCCCTTGCCCCTATCTGTATTGCGTGATCTGGGTGGACTCGACATGTCTATATATAATGCAATTAAATGAAAACAAATATTAAATGAGACAATCCTCAAACTTAACAATATTAAATCCAATCAATTGACATAGATTTAAATAGACATAACAATTTAACAACATTTTGATCAATTGACATAAAGGTTTAAGTTTGAGATAAAAATACAACACTACTAAATACAATCAATAGACATAACATCTCAATCTAGTCAGAAATTGAGATGTTGTTTGACTATTCTGCCTCGGAATTGTCTTCGGATTCTAATGGTTCATCCAATGCTTCTTCATGATCCAATTCCTCATCACCATCATCCACTTCTTCACTTATGAATTGCTCATCACGTAAGCATGAAATAGGTTCAACCTCATTGACATCATTTACATGTGACATCTCATCCATTTGATATGCCACTTGTTCCGCTGCATCATATGCTTCAATGGGACCCCCGAGGTTTTGTCTTGATTACGACACACCAACCTCGTTTGTTCGTTCGGGTTGATTGATAAGGGACATAATAAACTTGTCTCACATTCTGTGGAAAGAAAAATGGATCAAACGGCCTATACTTGCCACACATAAGAATGTCCACGATATTATATTTTGGTTTTTTTTGTGTGCCACTACCCAATGGATCAAACCAATCACAATAAAATAACACTATTCTTTTAGTATAGTCTAAAGTATTGTATGCCAGTTCATAGATGTGTTGTATGATGCCGTATAAGTCATCTTCACCTCCTTCAGAGACACCTTTTACGTGTACTCCACTGTTAACTGTTTGTTTGCCCTCCGTCCATAATTGTGTATGGAATTTGTATCCGTTCACAAAGAATGTGTGCCATTCTTTGACTTTTGTACATGGACCATCAGATAGGTTCCTTACGTGTTGGTTGATGGGAGTCGGTGTCTCACTGTAGACCTACATTTACAGCATGCAAACAATTTATTATTTGATTTACATATACTAATTTGCATTAGTCGAAATTGACTTTCAGACGTGTACTTGTTGACTAAACCACGTTTGAAAATTTGCATGAATATGAGCTTCTTTTTCTTCTTCGGGGACTGGCTCAGCTAACAGGAATGCCCTGATAAAGTCAATAAACATATGTCCATCAATATGCATATATAGTACACATGGACAATTGAGCAAAAAAGATGTGATTAAACATACGTAAGGTATGATTTAACTTCGGTACAGTTTATCAACACATCAACATGGGCTAATTTTTGCTCTTTATCTAATAACCAGTCAATTGACTCCTTCCCACTATGACGACCGGGGAGGCCAAAGACTAATAACATTAGCGGATGTCTTTCCATTTCAGTTTCCATTTCATTCCTACCATGTCCTGGTGTCAACATGAAGTTGGTGAAATAATGGGAACAAAAATGGGTTGTTTCGCGGTGTAAGTAAGACGCATATATTGGTCCTTCAACCCTAGCCCTATTTTTCACTGATCTTTTTGCATCACCCATGAATCTACAAAAGTACAAGTTGATGGAATTAATAGGTATATTATCTTTTAAATAGATCATTAATTGTTAAAATCAAGGATAGTTATACTACCTTTCAAATGGATACATCCACTTATATTGAACTAGTCCACCAAGTCTAGCTTCATGTGTAAGATGCATGGGAAGATGCTCCATAAAATCAAAGAAATTGGGGGGGGGGGGATTCTCTCCAACTTACATAAGATGACAAGGATGTTCTGCTCCATCATAATAAGGTTATCCTCTCTCAGCATTGCAGAACACAAATCCTTAATAAATATACTCACTTCAGTGAGCGGATTCAAAACATGCACTGGCAACGAACTAAAGGCGATAGGGAGTAAACACTCCATGAAGACATGACAATCATGGCTTTTCATCCCAATCATTCTTCCGTTGTCCACATCCGCACATCTTGCCAAATTGGAACAATAGCCGTCTGGCATCCTCAGCTCTTTTATCCACCGATAAACTGATTTTGCTTGCTCAACAGTTAAGGTGTAATTGGCTTTGGGTTTTGACATTTTCCCATTAGCAAGAGGCTTCAACTCCAAGTCCTTTCTTTTACAATAAGCAGCCAAGTCTTTTCTGGTTTTTTCATTGTCTTTGGTTTTGCCTTTTACATTCATGACCGTGTTAAATATATTGTCAAAAAAAATCTTCTCAATGTGCATAACATCTAGATTGTGTCTCAATAAATTATCTTTCCAGTAGGGCAGATCTCAGAAAATACTTCTTTTTGTCTAGTTATGTCATTATCTGTATCCTTGCAATCGGGAAACTCTGCCATCATCTGTTACTTTTGGGAGATCCATAACTCTTGTCCAGACCTGCCCCAGTGTCAATCTAGGCGGAGGGTCATCAGTTTCAACTTCACCCTTCATGAAGGCAACCTTGTTCCTTCTAAATGGATGATCACTTGTTAAAAACCTACGATGCGAGTCAAACCAAGAACTCTTCCCCTCAAATTTCAAGGTAAATGCCTTTGTATGCTCCATGCAATGCGGACATGTCTCTACCATGAGTCCCCCAACCAGACAACATGTCATAAGCAGGGAAGTCATTAATCGTCCACATCAAAGTCGCCCTCATGTTAAAATTCCATTTTCGTGCAACATCGTACATCACAACACCATTCCACAACCTCTTCAAATCGTCAATCAGGGGTTCTAAGTAAACATCAATACCAGCTTTTGGATTAGATGGGCCCGGTATCAAACAAGTCAAGAACATGTACGGTTTAGACATGCACATCTCGGGAGAAAGATTGTACGGGGGTAACAATAACTGGCCAACAAGAATAAGAAGATGCTGAGGCGTGGGTGTATGGTGTATGGTGTAAAACCGTCAGAGTATAACCCAAGTCAGACATTGCGTGGATCCGCAGTAAAATCTGGATGCAACCGATCAAAGTGCTTCCATGCTTCATCATCAGACGGGTGGCGCAACACACCTGAATTTGTTCTATTCTCATAGTTCCACATCATTTGGCTTGCAGTTTGTATTGATGCAAACATTCTCTAAAGCCTTGGAATTATTGGCAAATAGAATATTGTCTTTACTGGAACTGGTTTATAATTACATGTCCTTCTGTTGCGAGCACAATACCTTGGAGCATTACAAAATCTGCATTCAACCACCTCACCATCATTTTTGCCGAATTCATTGTCGTAATACAACATGCAACCATTCATACAACAATCAATCCTCTTAGCCTCCATACCCTGCTTGGACACTAATCCTCCAAAATAAATACTCTATCTCATAGAGTGAAAATTTCGGGATGTTACACGTTGTTTCCTGAGTGAAGGGCAATTGGTATATTGGGGATAGGTATACGTTGGGTGTGTAATCAAGTGGATTACAATTGCGTCCGAGCCTAAGTGAAAGGCTGGAGTTCCTATACTGGGTTTGGTATAGAGGAGACACATAGTCAATTGGACTATAGTTGCATCTAGACTAGAGTGAAGAGCGGTTGTACTATTGTAACAGTTGGTTGCATAGTGGAAAAATCATTCAGGTTGAAAGGATTGGAGCATAGCTCTCAAGTGGAGGGGGAACCAAGATAATTTGTTGTGTCATCTTCTCTATCCCCTACTCTTTTACTTTCACATTTTATACTATTTAACAAACTGGGAATTGAAAACTAATTTATAAGAAAGTTTTTGATAAAACAAGTTTTTTGAAGGGACAAGCCATTGATCTTGTGCCTAAACTTTAAACATCACTAAAAGTATTATAAACACTTGTGTGTTCTATAATCCTTGTATGATTTGTGAAAGAATTATGAAAATATTAAAAATGCAATTCATCCCCCTTTTTGTGTTTTTTATGTTCACTTTCACTGCTTGCTCAATAGATAGATTATCAAAGGACCAGACATCAGCGGAACTCCAATGCAATGCACTACCTTATGTGTACCATTACTAAGTCTGAATATGACAAGGTATATAGCATGGAGACAACCTATGAGACGATAGATAAAATGTTTGGGAGATTCTAAACTATCGTCAACAACTTAAGATCTTTGGGCAAAATTTAATCCAACCAGAATCATGTACGAAAGATCTTAAGGAGTCTACCCAGGCAATGGAGACCGAAGGTCACAACTATAAAAAAAAGTTTAAAATCTAACCACTCAATAATTTATTGAGTATTACTTATTACTTATACTCAATAATTAATAATATTCATTTGCTTATAGAAAAAAAAAGGTGATAAAAAGTTACAAGCTATGAACAAAATGGTTGGCACCCTTGCTTCGTCGACATGTGTTTACTTTGTTTGGAAATCGGGGACCAGCAACAGTTGTAAAGTTTTTGCATTGGGCAAACATTTCAATCAATGGACACTCCGAATTTATTTCGTGTACTACCACTCAACCATATGTTGCATGTTCGTTCTTTATTAACTAAGTGATACAGGGGCGCTATATATCTGTTTTTCGTTTAGTATATACCGTCCTATGCAAATTGTGACAATCCCATGATGTGCAATTTTGCTATACATAATGAAGTTATTTTTCAATTCTTTCTTGGTAATCATATCATGGCTTCTTAGGGCATTCTTCATTAACTCGATCGTCTTGAACTAGAATTAGTTTCACTCCTGTAACAATATTCTTTGATACTTGTGATCTCCGAAAAAATATATTATTATTTTAACTACAAAAAAACTTGATAAATTTCATACAGTGGTTTCATTTTATGAGAAAACTGGTATCAGTTTTGAAAAAGATTACTTAGTTAAGGAAAAGAAGTTAAATTAATTACTAATCAAGTAGAAGTAGATATGTACAATTTAGTCCTTAAAATTTGTTAATTCTTTGGAAATGGAAGGGTTTGAACTTTGAATACTCTTTCAATATGGAATAATAAATTAAAAAAATTAAATGGTTAAGTTTTCAGCAATCCAAAACCTTCCATTGCTAAGGATACTTGATAGAAATTGCTTTTTATTTTAATTTTTAAAATTTTTCTTATATTCAAATTGTTCCGAAAAATTAACACTACCAGAAATTTATGATTTTCTTGCAAATTTTTTTTGCAGGAATTTGTTGCGGATTTTGCTACAAATTTGTCAAAAATATGCTTTTTTTTTGTAGATTTATTTTTGCAGAAAAATCGGTAGAAAATATACAAGTTTTCTGCGAATTTTCCTACAAAATAAAATCCGCATGAAATGTTTGGATATTTCTTGGAGATTTACCTACGAATTTGAATTTGAAAATTTTTTTGCAAAAAAACTACAGTAAATCATACAATACTGAAGATCCGTGGAAATTTCCGCAGGTAATGGTCATGCGGAATTTCCTGGAAGTTTAAATTTTTTTTTGAAAGGTCCTGCTAGTTTAAATCAAAAAATAAATTTGTAAAGATTCAAAATAAATTTAAATTTAAAATTCAAAAAAAAAAAACTCATTGTATCGCTTTGTTCACCGCGCTGCTTCTTTTCACATCCCTTCCCTTTCTTCCTCTGCTCAAATACATTAAGACCTCTATATTCCTGTTGCTCATAAAACGTCTCCAGATATCGCGAAGGAACCCTAGCTCTGCTTCAGAGTGGACCCCCAGAATAGCCACGCGAGCCGTTCCCTATCTCCAACGATGGACTCCGACGACGAACTCCGGCGACGGAGTTTGCGGCCAATCGGCGACTATGTCGGCGAGCGCGCCGCTGTAATCGGCGGGGAACGTGATCTAGTTCATGACGTACCTGCGAAGCAATGGCCTGCGATCTGGTCGCGGAGGTTGATTTCGATGTCCATCTTCTGAACCTGAGAGAAGCTGAGTCGGTGCTTGCTTTTCTCTAGATCTGGTTGTTTTATATAACCCACATTGAGATATGATTGCTTTTGATGTCTGATTTGCGCAGATCTAGATTTCTCTGGTTCGGTGTTTGTTTTTGCATTTCTCTTTAATTTTTAGATGCTCGTTTTTCAGGTAACATTTTCGGGATTCTGGATTTTTCATTTGCGAATCTGAAATAATAGAAATAAAAACTGCATGTTTCACAGTCGATTCAACTATTTTTTGGTTTATCATTTTTCTGTTGATTACTCGATGGTGATATGTTGAGCTGGTCAAATTTTCATGTGAGGGTAGATATGTTGATTTCACATTTAGGGATTTATTGGATCAATTTTTCTTATTTTGTTAATAGTTGGAAGGACTTTGATTATGAATTGTGTTGGCCTTTAATCGGTTTCCCTATCTCTGCTTTCCATATTTGTTTTGCATTTTTTCTTATGATTTTCGTAAACTAATTAAAATAAATATATTGATGCAGCTTGCTTGGGAGTTTGATATGCAGATAGCATTGCACGTATTTTGGTGACTTGACTTCTACGGTTGGTTCTTATATTCAATTTTTGTTTTGTGGCATATCTTTAGCAATTTCACCAAACTTTAAGATTGCAAGGAATGATATGGCTATACCTTTGGCAGAGTTGTGAACAAAAATATTCAAGGAAGTGAAATGATAATTTGTTCAGAATCAAGCTAAACCACAAGAAATAATGAAGTATTTCCTTTTTTACATTGGCTTATTCCCTTGCTTCTGTTTGTTCTCATTTCTACATGTGGCTTATGATCCTATCTATACTTTCAATGCAATGTTGTGATGTCTTTTGCAGGTTAAATATAGTATACTTTCAAAATCAAGCTAAAACAAAAGAAATAATAAAGTATCAAACAGGTTAAGCTACTACACATCTATACTTGGTTACTAGTTGCTAGTATTAGCTCTGTATAAGATCTCTGATAGTCTGATCTGTTTTCAATTCTCTCGCTCTTGTTTTTTTTTTTAAATCTTAGTTGATGTACGTACTCAAGAGAGCCTAACAATCCCACCAAGTGTAAGTCCTATTTTACTTTGTAACTTGGATTATGCTTTAGTATCTTTTGGTTTATTTGTTTTTTAGCACAATCAATACTTGAGTTCTTAATCTGAGCTTTTTGAAATCATTTTTCATATCTTTAATTATCATCACTTCTCGTAAAACAAATGTTGGACGTTTTTCTTCTCTTAAAGGTTACAAGGAATTAGCCTGTAGTGCAAATATCCTCATCAGTAGTTGTGAACCAGAAAACTGTAAGACTGTCTTTGATTACAAAATGATGTTTCTTTAGTTATACCTGGCCAGATATTATTTAACTGCTTTAGTTATCCAATTTTTTATACTCTATATATATATTACTGAGAAGTGATTCATTTTGTTTGACTTTAATATTGGCTTATGCCTTTCCTCACTACCCATATATGACTTTACGATGATAAGTTGATAGCCTTCTCCCTTTCCCTTTTTAATTACTTTTCATTTATTTCTTTTTCTGACTCTCTTTACATGTGGAGACATGTGAAGCACCTTATATGGAAGCTAGGGGAGCCCATGCACAATTAGTTAGGCTGAGGCTAAAGACAAAACAGGGCAATGGTAAGAAGAAGCTGATCGTTGATTATTATGCAGGGCTACCATTTATTTTCTTTAGCTGTGTGTTTGGTTTACCCATTAGAGTTCATTCACTATCATTTGTGGTTGAGAATTTTCTCTTTGAAGAAATTGGATTACCTTGTAAGATAATTGGCTAATTGGCTTGCTTTGGAGAATTCTACACTGTAATTCCTCATGATTTTGGATTCAAAAAATGTGTAAGCTGTCTTTCTGTCTCATTTTTCTGGTGCACACATATAGATATTTATTTTACTTCTAAATCATAAATGTAAATTCAAACGGTTGTTGTTATGTATTCTTTTTGAGATGCATACTGATTGATACAAATATAATAATGGCAGGTGAGTTTGTAATTGACACCCCTCAGAAGTTAAAACGCAAGCTGAAATGGTAATCCTTTTCTTTCCAGTTATATTACTGACCTGGTTATTCTGGTTCCTCTTAGGATATGATTGTTTTTTCTCTTATTCTGGTTGGAGGATACTATTCTTACGAGGATTCTTTTATTATACACTTTCTTTTAGCAGTTTTTCTAGAAAAGAAACGTAGTTTTACCTGTGTTTGTTTAACTAGTGACATTATTTGACTCCTGCTCAATGAAAGGTTGAAGCTCTTGGTGAAATTGAGGTTGCCACAAAGCTCTTGAAAGATGATGCAGAAATGCAAGTACCCTTTTATTTGAAATTAAAATTCTTCTCCCTACCTATTTTTTATCCTTTCACATTAGTTTATAATTGCCAAATAAAACACGTTATTGCTTGCACATGCATGTAGCTAGAAAAATAATGGAATCAGAGTAGCCTATCCCTCTATTATCACTCTATTCAATTGTCTCAATTTATCTTAAAACTATTGGCACGGCCAAGGTGATGGAATTATATCCTCTATTTATATCCTTGTAGGCACCAGCTTATGTAGCATCTCAGGTCCTTGGATCCGCATTAGCAACTAGAACTCTCAAGACTAATATTTAGTGGCAAGCGCCAAGCATTACCAGTTTGCATGACCAGATGTGTGTGAGTGGGGCTTGTAGTGAATAAAGTGAGATATCACTGCAACTTTGTTATGGTGGAACTGTTTCGGGTTCTAATTGTGTCATCTATGTTTAGTTTGATTGTCTTTGTAATAATGATGTTTAGATATCAATAACATATAATGTATAATATTGCCATATATTTTTTTCTGACATAATATTGCATCTTATTGATCTTATTAATTCTTATAAACTTGAAAAGTAGAATTCGAATATGCTACTATTGTTCTTTTAATTATTTTATTTTATATTGTAAATAATAAATTATATACTATGAATATTAAAATTAAACGAAGTATTATATATATTGTTAAAAGTGCATTTACTAATATAATAATAAATGTAATATAATTTATTTACAAAATAAAAAAATAAAATCTTGATTTTTCCTGCGGTTTTCTTGGGACTTACCTGTTTAAAAATATTCCCAGAGAAATTTTCTGTGAATTTATCTGTGAAAGTTGATGCTGTGGATTTATCTGTGGAATTTCCTGCAGAAGTATCTGAATTTTTCCGCATGAAAGTTACCTGCGAATTTTTTCGCATGAAAATCTACAGGAAATTTTCTGAGGATTTTAAAATCTGCAGGAAAAAATTATTCACAAAAGTATTACCTGGGGACATGAATTCGCAAGATATCTGTTTCTTGCAAATTTTTAAGTAAAATCTGCAGTAAAATCCGTAGGAAATAGACAAATTTCTAGTAGTGAAGATGAATTAATTGGTGGAGTAGACAATTTTGAGGACTAAAACAGATAAAGACTTGCATGAAGCAAAATAATACAAGTAACTTCTTTCAAAAATCAAACTACACATTTACTCTCAACTTTTAAGAATATAAAGCTGATAAATAATTAAAAATACGCTTTTATCTTGGTTTAATGATATGCAGCATTTAAGATTAATAAGACTAGAGCTTTGTGGTTTGTCTGAGTATACAAATCAATAATATAGCTGGATTTTAGGATTTCTAGTTTAGAAGTGAATTGAGCATTGATGATTTTTTTGCCTATCACCAAACTAATAATTAAAAGTTAAAAACTGATGCACGATAAATATGCTTTCAACTGAAGGAGGAATTGGTGCAAATCCAAATTACCCTTGAAGACAGCCCTGCACCATGATGCAACAAATCCAACATATCGGTGGGTTTTGGAAGAGCTTATCTTATGGCATAAGCACTTATGCATACGTATTGGAAAAAATCTAAGTCTCATATTGATTAGAGATAAGGTTTGAATAGAATATATATATAAAGCAAGGACACCCTTCGCCTTATAAATCGGTTTTGTAAGGCTGAGTTAGTCTCTAAAACCAAATTCTAAGATGGTATAAGAGTCTATCTTAGATTTATTACGAGCCACCCATGCATATTATTCTGACAAAAAAAAACCCATGCATATTATTCCCTCACCAAGCCCAATGGTGTTGGGCAGTTAGGCACACTAAATCTAAGATTGGGAAAAACCATAGTCCAATATCAACAAGAGATCATAAAGCATATATAGAGTATAATGACAATTTGACCAAAAAAAAAAGCATAGAGGCACATCTCATCTTACAATTCGATTTTGTGGGGTTGAGTTAGACTCCAAAACTCAAATTCTAAGAACGTATTTGGAATAACTATAAAAATAGCTTATAATTATATGTTCATAATTTGTTTTCAGATTATTTTCATAAACTTCTCATAATAGCTTATAGAAAAAACTTAGTTTAAACTCATAAGCTCTTTGATCTAAAAATTAGCTTAGAAATAAGCTTTTAAAGTAGTTGTTTATATATCCAAACACACCCAAAATGCAGAAGGAAGTAAACTTCGCAGCAAACTAACTTAGCAAAATGGCTTTGTCAATTGGGGGATTCTAAGTGGGTGCCCTTTAATATGGGACAACTTGAAAACATCCCAGCAATGGAAAGGTAAGAATTGACCTGAGATGGGAGGTTTACTGGTTTTTGTGGGAATTATTTTTTCTTCCCCTAATATATGTATAATATGAATAGGAGCTTTTTTTTGTTGTGAAAATTTTACTGCAGTAAAAAAAAATGGTACACTTGATTCAATAATTTTTTTTTCGGCTCAATTGATTCAATAATTTATGCAAACGGTACACTCCTTAATATTAAAACACTATTTAATTAATAACACAACAAACTAATTATTTGCAAACTATATAATATAAAATACAAAAAGTAATAAATCCTATTTAATATTACAAATAAAATTTTCTCATCACTAATAAAAAACATTAACAGTATTACTAAATACGAAAATGCTATACAATAATACAGCCACTATTTAAAAATATGAAAAACGCTATTAACAAATAACACAAATTACTTTATTCAATTGACTGTGAATTGGAACATTACACTTATTCAAATTAATTTATAAGCATCAAATAATCATTAGAAGTTGTCTTAATATATTTGACTGTGAATTGGTAGATTGCCCTAATCAACGACTTTACTTGAGTCATGGAATGAAGGATTAGGGTGATTAAGGATTAGTAATATGTGATTAATGGGATTTATGGTTCTAATTTACTACATATCTCCTAAGATGATTAGTTTGATCAACCATAGTCAGAGGGTTGACCATTGTCTTAGGCGATTGACTGGGGATATAACTTCACTGTGAATTGGTAGATTGCCTTAATCAATCACATTACGTGAGTCATGTCGTGAAGGGTTACCATAATTAAGGATTAGTAGTATGTGATTAATGGGAGGATTGCATCTACTATATACATCTCCTAAGAGGACTAGTGTGATCAACCATAGTGGGAGGAGGGTTGACCAATGTCTTACGATATTGACTGGAGATATAATTGGTTGTGAATTGAAAGATTACACTTATTCAAATTAATTTACAAGCATCAAATAAGCATTAGAAGTTGCATAATTACTATTCTAATATTCATTAACCCAATTTGATTACATTATATAAGTCTATTTAACCTGCTCATCTTAGTTGCTGTGTTTTTATGTTTCAAGCAGTGCCATTGCCTGTAACTCCCAACAAACATTACGCCCTTTCAATGTTCCTTTTTCAATCAAATTTGTATCAACTTCGGAGAAGCTGGTGTTAATGAAATATTATTTCTTTCCGATTTCCTAATCACTACAAGAAATTCGCTCATTAGCCAAGGCCAAAAGCCGTAGGTAGAAGCAAAAAGCCGTAGGTAACGGAAAGTTACCTACGGCTGACAGACGACCCGAATTCGGTGGGTATATTGCTCGTTGCAACTTTTTAGCGAGGGTTTTCTTTAAAAAGCCGTAGATAGTTACCTATGGCCTGGAGCCGTAGGTAATTACCTACGGCCCAAGGGCCAAGGCCGTAGGTACACAAATTTGTATTTTTTTTAATTAAATTTTTAAATTACAAATTACAAATTTATTCTTTATAATTAAACTAAATAATATTCCGTTTATTAAATTTATTATTAATTAATTAATTATTTTAATTAGTTACTTATTATTGAATGATTATTTATTTTAATTTTAATTTATTAATATAGCACTTCTATTAAAATAAAGACATTAATTAAAAATTTCAAAATTAATATCATAATAAACCAAATGTCGTCTAAGTTAAAAACACAATAAAAAGTCAAGTGAAATATAAAATTAAACTAGGAAACTATTTAATATATATTGTGCATAAGGGTTAGTATCTTCGTCTAGACTCGGTGTGTCGCCACCCTTGGGGCTCTGTCCCGGTTGAGGTTGCTGCTACTGAGCATGGCTGAGGCAGCGGTCAGTACTAGTGCTACTCTTGTTATGTTTCAGAATTTTGGAGTTATGACATGCTCTTGCTTGATCTCATTGGTATTATGATGAAGTCCCATGGCAGGGTCCTCTACCTGGCGACCTTCCTTGCCATCTTTCTGGAACTTTTGATTCTCTTTGATATGAATAAGCGTTATGCAAAGCTGTTAAAAAAGAAAGAAAGAAAATGAATTTTACTTATTCAACATGTATATATATATGTGTGTGTGTGTTTCTTATCTGTTGGCTATATATATATATATATATATATATAGGGACCGTGTATACACTTGCTGAATCAATATATCAATCAATCAATATATATACATAACAAAACAATTTTGTTATTTCCATTCAATACCATTGGGTGTCCATGCCAACAGATTGCCATCCATCATCAATTATATGACAAATCAAACAACACATAAAAGATAGAAAACCATTGTTGAAACTAAAAGAAAATAAAAAGGCAAATTTAGTGCAAGCTAACCATATTCTATATTTGATATCAATTACTGATTAGTGCATGTTGTTTCATTACTACATTGAATTCGAAGTATGTCAAAAAGACAAGGGCTGAGTACAACATTCACACCATCACTAAAAAGAAGAGTAAAATTAATGCAACGTAAAATCTTCATGCCAAATAAAGAGAACTAGATTTAAGGTAATAGCATAAATCTGAGCTGAAAGCAAAAAAAAGAAAAAACATTCATTAGCCGATTTCATACAAGGGACTGAAATTCAGCAAAAATAAAAATGAATTAAAAAAAATCAAATAACAATAACCAAACAATGTAACCAAGCTAAACAAAGTAAATCATGTATCAACAAAAACCAATACAATTCACCTGAATTAGAAGACCAGTAAACAGAGCTAAGTGGGAAATCCTCAATGTTCTGGTATCCATTAAACACATCATTTCCTTCATTTAAGCTCAAGTAACTTCGTTTCTTTTGATTCTGGCGAGAAACCAGTGCCTGTGCTTTCATAAGAAGATCCCCAAGCCTAATGCAATGTCAATCACCGAACTCTGCATTTGGTGTTTAAATTGCTTCAAATCAATAGATATATGAAGAATGAATTGGCCAATAAATAAGTGAATGAAAAATGAAGCTAAAAGAAATCAATAGATGGATCCTTCTTTTGAAAATGCTCCAAAATAACCTCATATTTGCAACAATGTATACCAAACCAATTAAGCAACAAAAAAATGGAACACCCTCTGCATAACATACTGCACGATAACTAGCTTCAGGAAATGCACATCCATGCACAACTACTATGAAAAAAAAAGACACAATCTTGATATGAGTAATGACATCCTTGCACAACTACTACGAAAAAAATAGAAAAAAAAATAGGGATGATTTCAAGTTCATGAAGCTGCAAAAGCAAGCAAAAAATAAAGAAAAGACTTAAATACCTTTGTCGTCCCTGCAAAATGATCGAGTTTCATTTTTTGTTACTGTAAAAAAAAATTTTGGTTTATCATCCCTATAAAACAAAAAGTTTTGTTTTTAGTCCCTGTAATTCAATTCATGCTAAATTAGTCATTGTAATATGTGGATAATTTTGTTTTTAGTCCCTATTATAATATATCAATTTTATTTTACAGCGACTAATTTGGCAAATATCTAAATATTACAGGGATTAATTCAACATAATCTAAATTTTACAGGGACTAAAACAATATTGCAGGGATTAAAAATAAAACTTTTTATTTTACAGGGATCATAAACAAAATTTTTTTTTACAGGAACGAAAAATGAAATTCAGTTATTTTGCAGGGACAAAAAAGGTATTTAAACCTAAAGAAAAAAAGCAAGAATGAGTCGATCACAATTCACATCAAAACTAAAATTACTTGAACTAATAGTGCTCAAATTTTAGGTCATAGATATACTCATACACAATAAAAAGCAAAATAAGAAACTGAAGCTCACCACCATTTTCTAAAATTAAAGGAACTAACACCCACAAATTCTAGAGTATTGAACGAAAAACATGAAAAAGAAATGCAAGACATATAAAATGGAATCAGGGAACAAATCAAACTAGAAAGTTCAGGGAGGAGATTTGACAGGTTTCGGAGGAATGTGTTACACAATTAAAATGGAATTCAGAACTTGCATAAGCAAAATTCAAAAGCCCTAGAAGCCATTGCTGGTTTTGTTCGATGCAATGTACCTTCAGAGATAGAGGGATGCGGAGCAATGGATGCTTGTGGTTGACTTGGGCTCGAGACAGAGGATGAAGTCCGATAGAATGGTGAATGTCCAGTGACGGTGGCGACGTCGTTAAGGACCAAGGGACCACCCGATTATCACCATCAACCCTTGATGGTGGCATGGGCTCTGGCGGTGGCAAAGCTGGTGGCTCCGACGCGGTGGACACCCTGCACAGACAAAGAGAGAGACAGTGGGTGAGAGAAATAGAGAAAGACAGAGAGCGAGACAGAGACTAAGAGAGAGCTTGAGGCCTCACGGTGGAGCTTGAGGCACGATGGGGAACGGTGGACGGCGGTTGGTGTGGTGGGGCAAGGTGGAGGCACAATTTGGGAGAAAGGGACGAATATTAGGGCTCTGCACAAATGGGGGGGAAGGCAGAGCAGGAGTGATGATATTAGGGTTAGCGACAGCCACGTGGCCGTAGATAACTTACCTACGGTTTAAAGCCATAGGTACCAGTTCCCGCCCTTTACTTACCTACGGCTTCAAGCCGTCTCTAACAAACGAGAGGTTACCTACAGCTTAGGCCCTCTCTAATACGTTTTTGTTTTTGTTTTTTTTTAAAAAAAGCAATTACCTGCGACCTTAGCCGTAGGTAGTACTAAAATTCAAATTTCTCTCTCCTCACTTCTTACCTACGGCTTTGACCGTAGAAAACTAAAAAATTACCTACGGCCACATGGCCCTAGGTAAATATCTGTAGGTAATTTAACAAATTCTTGTAGTGAATTTCATACTTATATTCCCAGTGTTTCATACTACTACATTAAATACTGTTTAACATGGTTAATTAATTAAGGACAGATTTTTAGTAACTATTGGGTGAGATAATAATTAAGTAACTACTAAATCTACGACATATTAATATACTTCACATAATTAGATTTTTTTTAAATTCAATAAATTACAAACATAAATTGTTTCTTAATAAACTGCTCATACTATTTAACGACTAATATATTTTCCAACTTAATGACACTACTAAATTTGCATTGTGTTCGCCAATCACACATTTTTTCATGTCACGTGTTTTTTCAAACCTTTACAAATAAATTAAAGGTCACACTTAGGTGTTTTTTCATATCACGCCAATATGACGTTCTTCTATGCTGGGCCATTCGTCAAGTCAAATTTTGATAGGGAGTGGACTTACTACTCAAATGATGTTAGCAACCCAAACCAGGTCACACTTAGGGCTATCAAAATTAAGCCTAAATCAAACAAATCAATGCTCTGTCAAGCCAAAAAACTAGGTTTACCCAAAAACCAAGTCTATGTGACCACAAAAAAGAATTATATATCACCAAGAAAAAATATATAAAAAATATCATAAGGTACATTATATTAAAAAAAATCAGTTTTTTTTTACTTTTTACCGTCGCCAACTTTACAAATACTACATTTTGTAGCCCCTTCTAAGTAGATACTAAAAACTTTCTACAAAACTTACTAATCAAGTTGCAGGTAAAAGATCTTAACTATAGAATTAAATATACATATATCAACGCTCAAAAGTGGCTTTCCCATTGCTGGGACATTTTGCAGTTGTCCCATATTTGGCGGCACCTTCTAAGTGATCCTTCATCATCTCTTACAAAAACAATTTTGGTCAAATCTCTTACAAAATTTAAAAAGAGAAAGAAAACGGAACCTGATGCGGGGCAACAGTTCCAACCCTTTCCTAAGGTTTTTTTTTTGTCAAAGAGAAGTATATTGATGAACAGGCCAGGCCTATGAAGAAACAAGGATGGACCTCTAAATGTGGTCCTTTCCTAAGGTATAAATGTGGTCTACAAGACAACGGTAGATTCCTTGACGTAGTAGCCCATAACCCTTTTTTAGGTCTGAAGCCCATTACCCATTTGAACTAGACTGAATAATTTTTTAGATGGTTCAATAGATTTGGTGTGCCTTGACCCGAATTTTTTGTTGTTGTTGGTTCGATTCGTGCGGAAATAGGAACGAATCCTAAGATCAAGCAATAAAGACAAACACGAGTAGAACGAACAATGGAACAAAACGAAAATTGCAGTAATCTTGATCTCAGAAATTCACGCAATTGAACACAAGAACAATTAAACGAAAACAAGTAGAGATTAAGATAGGAGAGAGATGAACACCAGGATTTACGTGGTTCAGCCAGTGTAGCTTACATCCACGGGAGAGAGCAACCAAATTCTTCACTATATGATCAATGATTACAGATTACAGCATTTGATGATAACCTCTTGGTTCTTAGTTTCTAAACTGATTCAAGGTGAATCACACTCGCAAGAACACTAATCCCCAATCTCACCAAACTCTTAATTTTCACTCAAAGACCCTTAAGTGTTTAAGCCCCGATTGGAACTGCTCGCAGAGTCCCTCAAATCCTCTCGCTCTTCTTCAAAGTCACAAAACTAACTCTTTATAGAAAAACGGGCTTCGAGACAAACTTATAACTGATTCTGTTACAAGCTGCTCGCTTGAGCTGGAAGTTCCACTTAAGCGGATTTGAGTCAGTGAACTAATGTCTGCGTCCAGTGTTCTGAGTACAACGTCTGCGTCCAATGATTGTGTAAGACGCCTGCGTCCAATGGTTGAGCCCAGCGTCTGCGTCCAATACTTGAGTAAGGAGCCTGCGTCCAATGTCTGAGTGCAACGCATGCGTCCAATGTCTGAGTGAGACGCCTGCGTCCAACATCTTGCATCCAACTCCTGCGTCCAATGTTCTGCGTCCAGTAGGCTGCGTCCAGTGAGACTTGATTTTGAGTCACCAACTTACAAATCTCCACCTTGACTCCAAATCATTCTCCAATCAAACTCAGAGTTTCAACATTCATCCTTTGATATGGTTGCTCCCCCACTTAACTTCATCAATTTTCTCTGAAGTTTATCAAGCCCAAGCATTTCTTGAACTTGATCTTTGGCAAGGACTTAGTAAACATATCAGCTGGGTTTTCTTCTGTGCATATCTTTTCAATCACCACCTCCTTTGATTCTGCAACATCTCGAACGAAGTGAAGTTTGATGTCAATGTGTTTAGTCCTTTCGTGATAGACTTGATGGCTTGCCAAATGAATGGCACTCTGACTGTCACAGTGAACCACGACACTTTCTTGAGCTATTCCCATCTCATTCAACATCCCCTTCAACCAAAGAGCTTCCTTCACCCCTTCTGCAAGTGCTACATACTCTGCTTGTGTTGTTGATAATGCCACCACCGATTGTAAGGTAGACTTCCACGTAATTGCAGTGCCAAACAAAGTAAACACGTAACCTGAAAGTGACTTTCGTGTGTCCACATTCCCTGCATAGTCTGCGTCTACATATCCCACAATGGCTTCAACTTTCCCTGCTGACCTCTTGTACATGAGTCCAGAACTGAGTGAACCTCTCAAATATCTCAACACCCACTTCAAAGCTTCCCAATGTGCTTGCCCAGGATTACCCATGAATCTACTAACAATGCTGACTGCATGAGCTAGATTCGGTCTGCTGTAAACCATCCCATACATAATGCTCCCAACACCACTTGCATAGGGTACTGAATTCATCTTTTCCCTTTCCTCATCTGTGTTAGGACATTGAGTACCTGAGAGCTTAGTGTGATGTCCTAAAGGTGTAGTGACTGCCTTGCTTTCATGCATGCGAAACCTCTCCACAACCTTCTTCAAGTAACCTTGCTGAGATAAGAACAGTTCCCCTTTCTTCCGGTCTCTTACAATGTCCATGCCAAGAATACGCTTTGCTTCACCAAGATCCTTCATCTCAAACTGTGAATTGAGCTGTTCCTTGAGTAACTTGATCTCGTCCTTGCTAGTGCTTGCCATGAGAATGTCGTCTACATATAAGAGGAGGTAGAGAACACAAGTTTCCTCCCTCTTAAGTATGTAAACGCAGCTGTCGTAGTTGCTTCGTAAGAACCCCATCTTCAAAAGAAAATCATCGAATTTCTTGTACAACTGCCTTGGGCTCTGCTTCAACCCATAAAGAGACTTCTTCAACAGACAGACTTTGCTCTTATCTTCTGCATACCCTTCTGGTTGTTCCATGTAGATGGTCTCCTCCAAATCTCCGTGTAGGAATGCTGTCTTGACGTCCATTTGCTCTAACTCAAGGTTGAAATGCGCAACAATCGCCATTAAAATTCTAATGGAGCAATGCTTCACCACAGGAGAGAAGATTTCATTGTAATCTATCCCCTCTACTTGTGTGAAGCCTTTTGCTACAAGCCTTGCCTTGTATCTCGCCTTGTATCTCGCCTTCTCAACACCTGGAATACCTTCCTTTCGCTTGAAGATCCACTTGCAACCAACAACCCTTTGATTTTTGGGAAGTGGCACAAGGGACCAGGTTTGATTTTTCTGCAAGGACTCCATCTCCTCTTTCATAGCATGTAACCAATTCTGCTTGTCTTTGCTTTCCAATGCCTCCCTCAAGTTCCTCGGTTCTGTGTCCTCCACCTCTTGAGCTGCATTCAAAGCATAGCAGATCATATCTGCATACCCGAATCGTTTAGGAGGTACAATGTCCCTCCTCACTCTATCTCTTGTCAACTGATAGTCCGATACTTCTGGCTGCGATTGATCTTCCTCTTCCAGTGGTTGAGTGCTTGTTCCCTCTGCACTTTGATCTTGAGACTCCACCTCAAACTGAGCTTTCTCCTTTCTCACGGTTTCGGTGCTGCTTCCATCATTGTCTCTGCTTGACATAGCCATTCTTGTTTCATCGAACGTGACGTCTATGCTGATGAAGCACCTTGAGCCTCCACTTGCGTCCAATCTCCACAACTTGTAACCTTTCACACCTTCCGGATAGCCAATGAAGATGCACTTCACTGCGCGAGGGTCTAACTTTCCCTCCTTCACATGTGCAAATGCTAAGGAGCCAAAAACTCTTAGCTTGGTGTAGTCTGCTGGCTTCCCATTCCACATCTCCATAGGTGTCTTGAAGTTTAAAGCGGACGAAGGACAACGGTTGATCGAGTACGCTGCTGTGTTTGCAGCCTCCCCCCAGAAGCTTTTAGGCAAGCCTGCGCCTAAAATCATACATCTCACTCTTTCCAAAATAGTCCTGTTCATTCTTTCTGCAAGACCATTCTGCTGTGGTGTGTGAGTCACCGTCCTGTGCCTCTTGATTCCCTGTTTCCTGCAAAACTGATTAAACTGCTCTGAAACGAACTCCAGGCCATTGTCAGTCCTTAAAACATTCAGTTTAGTGTCTAATTGATTGGCTACTAGTGTGTGCCACTCCTTAAACCGAAGGAAGGCTTCTGTTTTATCCTTGAGGATAAACAACCACACTCTTCTTGAGTAGTCATCAATTATGGTGAGAAAATAGGATCCTCCACCGTGAGTCTTAACTCTTGAAGGACCCCAAAGGTCTGAGTGAACATACTCAAAGGGTCTACTAGAATGATGCATACCAACACCGAATTGAACTCTATGTTGTTTACCCAGTATGCAATGATCACAGAATTCTAGTTTCCTTATTTTATCACCATTAAGCAAGTCTTGTTTAGACAGTTCATGCAGGCCTTTCTCACTAACATGACCTAGTCTAAGATGCAACAACTTGGTCTTATCATCATGCGATTGGCTGGCTACAGATGCATGAGCAATCACAGTGGAACCATTCAAGATATACAAACCATTATTTTTAGTTCCCTTTGCAATGATCATAGCACCATGCGAAATCTTAATCATGCCATGTTCTGTCTTAGTGCAATAACCCAAGGTATCAAATACACTAAGAGATAAAAGATTTCGTTTAAGTTCAGGAACATACCTGACCTCTTGCAGTAGAATCTCACGGTTATCAAACATCTTCAATCGGATGGATCCCATACCTTGCACCTTGCATGACTTGTTGTTGCCTAACAACACCATGCCTCCTTCCTTAAGCTCTAGGGACTCGAAGAAGTCCTTTCTTGGGCACATGTGGTATGAGCACCCTGAGTCCATAACCCAATTCTTCTGCGATTCTGAACTTGAGACAACCAATGCACCTGCAGATTCATAGCCATCTGAGACTGTGACTACGTCTGCAGAATCAACCGAACTAGTGTCATTACGATCCCTCCTCCTTAACGGTTCTGGACAATCCTTGCGCCAATGCCCCAACTTGTTGCAGTTGAAACACTTGTTCTTGTTGTCCTTGGAACCATCCTTTGCGAACTTGGATTTTGACTTGGACCTTTTCTTGCCCTTGTTCCCTTTCTTGCCATTTCTCCCCCTCTGCACATTCAAGCTCTCACCATCGCCATCATTTCTTTGATCTTGCTGTTTTTGCAAGTCTTTGGTGCGTATTGCAGTCACCACCTCTTCAAGAGTGATGGTTTGGTCTTTGCCATACAATAGGGCATCCTTGAAGTGCTCATAGGTTTTAGGCAATGAGCTTAGGAGCAGTAGAGCCTTGTCCTCATCATCCAATTTCACTTCGATGTTCTCTAGGTCGTCAAGGAGCTTGTTGAACTCAGAAAGTTGTTCAACCAATGATCTTGACTCATTCATCCAGAATGAATACAATTGTTGCTTTAGACATAAACGGTGTGCTAGGGACTTCGTCATGTACAGTGATTCGAGCTTTGTCCACATTGAGGCGGCAGTTTTCTCTCTTGAAACTTCTCTGAGCGCCTTATCACCAAGGCACAAGATGATAGCGCTTCTTGCCTTGTCAATCATTTGTTGCTTCTCTTCTTGTGTCAGCGAAGAGGACATTTTCGCCTCTCCCTTCAACGCTTCTGCAACTCCCTGCTGCACCAAGATGGCCTCCATCTTGATCTTCCATAAGCCAAAGTCGTTGTTACCCGAGAATTTCTCTATATCAAATCTTGCTGATCCCATTCTTGTAGTTCTTGATTCGATCTTGCTCCCCACAGACGGCGCCACTTGTTGGTTCGATTCGTGCGGAAATAGGAACGAATCCTACGATCAAGCAATAAAGACAAACGCGAGTAGAACGAACAATGGAGCAAAACGAAAATTGCAGTAATCTTGATCTCAGAAATTCACGCAATTGAACACAAGAACAATTAAACGAAAACAAGTAGAGATTAAGATAGGAGAGAGATGAACACCAGGATTTACGTGGTTCAGCCAGTGTAGCTTACATCCACGGGAGAGAGCAACCAAATTCTTCACTATATGATCAATGATTACAGATTACAGCATTTGATGATAACCTCTTGGTTCTTAGTTTCTAAACTGATTCAAGGTGAATCACACTCGCAAGAACACTAATCCCCAATCTCACCAAACTCTTAATTTTCACTCAAAGACCCTTAAGTGTTTAAGCCCCGATTGGAACTGCTCGCAGAGTCCCTCAAATCCTCTCGCTCTTCTTCAAAGTCACAAAACTAACTCTTTATAGAAAAACGGGCTTCGAGACAAACTTATAACTGATTCTGTTACAAGCTGCTCGCTTGAGCTGGAAGTTCCACTTAAGCGGATTTGAGTCAGTGAACTAATGCCTGCGTCCAGTGTTCTGAGTACAACGTCTGCGTCCAATGATTGTGTAAGACGCCTACGTCCAATGGTTGAGCCCAGCGTCTGCGTCCAATACTTGAGTAAGGAGCCTGCGTCCAATGTCCGAGTCCAACGCAAGCGTCCAATGTCTGAGTGCAACGCATGCGTCCAATGTCTGAGTGAGACGCCTGCGTCCAACATCTTGCATCCAACTCCTGCGTCCAATGTTCTGCGTCCAGTAGGCTGCGTCCAGTGAGACTTGATTTTGAGTCACCAACTTACAGTTGTTGTTTGCAATAGCCAAATCTTATGTTCTTTTCATTTGGAAAAAAAAAATTCTTGTTTTCAAAACTGATAATATAAAGCCTCTTTAGGAGATTAGCATGAAAATAGCATTGTCCATGTGCTTAATTACGAAGAGGAAAATATTTTGACATGGGTGAATTCAACTTTAGAAAGGATTATGTATAAAAAATACGAAAAATGTTTCTTCGACACCCACACGTGGCCCACACCCATAAGACACCTACTTCTCTGTCAAAATTTGCTGAGTCAGCAAAGAGTCAAAGACTCAAAGGAGACCCATTGCACGCTCTCTCCATCTCTCAAACATTTCAGTTTCTTTTTAGAATGGTCTCACACTCACTTGCTTCTTCTCTATTTCAAAAGCATTTCGCAAAGCAACCCCGATTTTTGAACACTCGCAATGAACTCTGGACGCCGGGGAACGGGTATTCGAAGCCGTATGAACTACGGATGCCAGGGAAGGACTCTTCGAAAAGGGATGGAGAAAGTGGTACCAGCAAGTCTTCGGTGTTGCTGGCTTGTTTCTTTTCTGTTTGATCACAGTTTTCATGTTCTTTGAAATGAGTATTTTCTGTTTATGGCTATTCTTTTCTGTTGATGTTTTTGTTACATTGAGAAAGGGGGTTTTGGATTTCACATGTATGGGTATTTATGGTTAATGTTAGATTTTGGATTCCATGTGGTTGGCTTGTATTTTGGGTACTTTGATTTCATTACACGCGTTCTACAACAATAATTTTTTTCTAGATTTATGATATCTCAAATTGTTACCAAGTAAATGCCGTTTGGAATTGTTTAATTTCTTGATTTTGTGTCTCTAAATAGTTTTGCATTTCATGATTCCTTTCCAATGAAAGTAATATCAAATTGATGGGTTTTTTTTTATAAACATGGGCATGCAAAGTCATCACAGTAACGACTACGATCCCAACTAGGTTGGCACCCTAGCCGTCATCTATCATTTGCAGCACCCCCTAAATATTATTAATAAAAGAAAAAGAATACAAAGAAAGCTTGGGGGGACCAAACCAAAACCCAAGGAAAAATTATTTAAATCTGAAACTAGGAAGACCAAACCTATTACGGTAAAAGTCTTCACTAATAAATGTAGGAACTAAGTCCCACCACAAGGAACCAACTATAGTAACATCGTGACAAGCAAGTTTATCTGCACAAGTAATCCCTTCACGGTAAATATGAGAAAGAACAAAATTCATTCTATTAGTAAGAGCAAGACAATTGCGCCACCTATTCTGAAGTTGCCAAGGAACTACTGAAACTGCTTTGAAGGCCAATATAACCAATTTAGAATCACATTCTAGCCAAAAATTATGTCAACCTTTTTCGACTGCCTTCTCAATTGCCAGCATGGCGCCTATTAGCTCAGCTTGAAGAGCATTGGTGACACCCAGATTACCTGCAAATTGATGGGGTTTGAAACGCTTCTCTATAGTATAATATTTCTCATAACTCAAAGTGTGAAGCAATCATTGACATTTTCATGGTTAAGTGTGAAGCAATATGTGGTTAATCGTGTTGTATCTGTGGTTAAATTAAATTATGTGTCAATGAAAAGAAAAATTTGAGTCACAAGTGCTAAATACACACTTCTGTGTTAAAGACTTTCAAATTTTCAAAGGACTCAGACATATATACTAAGGTTATTTATCATGTGAGTGTATAGTTGTAAATAAATCATTGACATTTTCATGGTTAAGTGTGAAGCAATAAGTGGTTAATCGTTCTGTATCTATGGTTAAATTAAACTACGTGCCAATGAAAAGAGAAATTTGAGTCACAAGTGCTAAAGACACATTTCTGTGTTAAAGGCTTTCAAATTTTCAGATGACTCAAACATATATGCTAAGGTTATCTATCATGTGAGTGTATAGTTGTAAATAAATCATTGACATTTCCATGGTTCCATGGTTAAGTGTGAAGCAATAGGTGGTTAATCATTCAATATCTGTGGTTAAATTAAACTACGTGCCAATGAAAAGAGAAATTTGAGTCACAAGTGCTAAAGACACATTTCTGTGTTAAAGGCTTTCAAATTTTCAGAGGACTCAGACATATTTATTGAGATTATTTATCATGTGAGTGTATAGTTGTAAATAAATCATTGACATTTCCATGGTTAAGTGTGAAGCAATAAGTGGTTAATCGTTCTGTATCTGTGGTTAAATTAAACTCCATGTCAATGAAAAGAGAAATTTGAGTCACAAGTGCTAAAAACACATTTCTGTGTTAAAGGCTTTCAAATTTTCAGAGGACTTAGACATATATGCTGAGGTTATTTATAATGTGAGTGTATAGTTGTAAATAAATCATTGACATTTTCATGGTTAAGTGTGAAGCAATAGGTGGTTAATCGTTCTGTATATGTGGTTAAATTCAACTATGTCACAATAAAAATACAAATTTGAGTCACAAGTGCTAAAGACACATTTCTGTGTTAAAGACATCCAAATTTTCAGAGGATTCAGATATATTTACGGAGATTATTTATCATGTGAGTGTATAGTTGTAAATCAATCATTGACATTTTCATGGTTAATTGTGAAGCAATAGATGGTTAATCGTTCTGTATCTGTGGTTAAATTCAACTACGTCACAATAAAAATACAAATTTGAGTCACAAGTACTAAAGGCACATTTCTATGTTAACTATGGTTAAGGGTTCAGACAAGAATGGTTAATCGTTCGATGTCTACGGCTAACCTCTGAGCCAGAGCTTAACCTCATCGGTTTCTGCAAGTGAGAATCCAACCTAGATGCACTTGGGATATATAGCAAGTTTTATAACCTACCTGTAACTTTTATAATACTGTGATGCAATCAATGTTTAAAAGTGACTTCTAATTAACACCAGGGAGTCTGTGTTGTTTCCATTGCATGTGAGTGAATAGGTCTCTACAATTGAATCAGTCATTTGAAATCCGGTTAACAAGAGACAAATAATTGGTTAATTTTGCTATGCATATGGTTAAATGAAATTCCATGTTCTACTACAAAAATAAATTGATAACTTCAAAACACTCTTTATGAAATGTAATTGCTGAACATTAAAACTAACTTTAAAGTAAAATTAGGAACCTAGTGATGAAATTAAAAGGTTTGATAAATACATTTATGGTTAATTCCGAATGAAAATATGGTTAATTTAAGACACCAAGTGGTTAAATACGTGGTATCTGGACCATTTTGCCATTAACTATGTACAATTTAGATAGGTTGTTTAAAACTTGCAAAATTCACTGAGGATTAAATTGGTTGCATGCAAAATTGTTTAAATGCAATTTGTGTTACTATACATCCAATTTAAATTGGCAGCTGTATATACTTAATGGGGATGATGTTTGATGAACACTAAATTTAGTCTTCAAGTAAAATTGGGCAACTAGTGAAGAAATGAAATTTTTTTCATAAACACATTTTTTTGGTTAATTCAATATGCATACATGGTTAATTAAAAGCCCCACGTGGTTAATTTTATGCTATCTGAATCTTAATTTTATGCTATCTGAATCATTCCTCCAATAGTTTTGTACAATTTAGATAGGTTGCAAAATCAATAATTAAGGATTCAGAGTCTATTTCCACTACAGGAAAGTTTAAGCGTCAATTTCATAACTGCTGCCATTAAACAACTTTGCACCAGTGTTTTGAAACCGTGGCAAATTAAACTACCGCTGCATATGATATTTTTTCAACAAAAAAAACTAGGTACAATTTAGATAGGTTGTTTAAAGCCTTTAAAATTCATTGAGGATTCAGAGTCTATATCGTTTCTATTGCATGTGAGTGAATAGTCTGTGGTTAATATCGTCTCTATCTTTGAATCAGTTAAAATATGTGGTTAATAAGATACAAAAAATGGGTTAATCATGATACTATGTGGTTAAATCAAATTTTGTGTTAATAAAAATGTAAAACCTACATCTACCTATAGATCAATATCTTCTACTGATAGATTTTGTCTATCACCAAAGGTTAAATTTCTTGTAATGTACCTATCCTTGAATTACTCAAAAAACTTTGGTTAATATGACACAAAAATTGGGTTAATAATGAGATTTATGTGCTTGAATAAAATTGTGTGTCCTACTACATTGACATTTACTTGTTAACTGTCAAAAAACACATTATGGGAGGATATTTGATAAACATTATACCTGGTCTTCAAGTAAAATTAAGCAACGTGTGAAGAAATAAATAACTATTATAAGCACATCGATGTTGTTAATTTCATTTAAAAATAAGGTTATTTGCAGGCTAAACGTGGTTAAGTACATGCCATCTAATATCATTCCTCCAATAACCATGTGCTATGGAGATAGGTTGTTTAAAACCTATAAAATTCATTGACGATTCAGAGTTTATCTCTATAGCTACATCGTGCGAGTGGTTAATAGGAAACAAAAGACTGGTTAATCATGAGAAATATGTGGTTAAATGCATTTTTAAGTATCCTATTACATCCAAAATTGATTGATAACTGTAAAAAATACTAAAAGTCAAATTTATATTTAGCTACAAATTAACAAACTCTAATGACAGATAAAATCTGTCTAACCTTGAATCACTTATAAAATTTTGGTTAATAGGAAACAAAAAATAGGTTAATCATAAGATCTATGTAGTTAAATTAAATTATATGTCCTACTACATTGAAATTTGCTTGTTAACTATAAAAAAACACTTTATGGGATAATATTTGACCAATATTATATTTGGTATTCAAGTAAAATTAGAAAACTTGTGATAAAATAAAAAACTATAAACACATCAGTATGTTAATTCCATTTAAAGATAAGGTTATTTGCAGGCCGCACTTGGTTAAGTACATGATATATAATACCATTCCTCCAATAGCTATGTAATTAACCTTTGTGGTTAATTGTCATTTGTAGACATGGTTAAGTGAATGTCCCACGTGGTTTAGTATTAAATCAGTCATTTCAAGTCCGGTTAATTGTAGACAAAATAGTGGTTAAACTTGCAATGCAAATGGTTAAATGGAATTCCCTGTCTCACTACAACCAAATTAGATTAATAGATGTAAAAAGAACTTTATGGGAGAATATTTGATGACTATTAGACCTAGTCTTAAGGTAAAATTCACTAACTAGTGATGAAATGGAAAATCTTAATAATCAAACTTTGTGGTTAATTGTTATTTCTAAACATGGTTAAGTGAAGGCCCCACGTGGTTGAGTATTGAATCAGTCACTTCAAGTCCGGTTAATAGTAGATAAAATAGTGGTTAAACTTGCAATGCAAATGGTTAAGCATGATGCTTAGGATTCGAGGAGGCCAGATAGCTACACAGCCTATTAAAGTCCATGGCATCACCCTCGTATAAATAGAAACTTGGTAGCTACTGCAAGGAGAGGATATTTTTATGACAGGAAAGCCTACAGTTTCAGACATGTCCTAGTCCTCCTCTGTTAACAACTTCCAATCAAATTGGTGGACAACACTTTGAAGACACTTCAAATCATCCTTTGTTTTATTGAACTCTTTCTTTGAAGCTCGCGAGTTCTCCCTCACATATCTCACTCTGGATTTCAATTCCTTGTGCTGAAGAAGTTTGTTTCAATACTCCTCCACCGCATTACGGCATCATACGACATCTTCTGCGTCCGTCATCGTTGTGGAAGGATGCGGTTAAAGTTCTAAGAGTGGGTGTCGAGGAATGAGGTCACAGAGTTGAGGATGAAAAGGGGGAGAAAATGGAGAATAGAATGAGATGGAGAGATGGGTTTTTCTTTTTGGTGCTGGAAGAGGTGTGGTTTTTCTTCATGGAACATTTTCCTTTTAATTTTGCTGAGTCATTAAAATATTCCACATGTGCGGGTGTGGGATGGGTGGTGGGTAAAAGTGGGGTGTACATGTATCAGTTCTCTAAAAAATAAGATTTAATTGCACTTTTAGTCTCTTATCTTTTATGATTGTGCAATTTTGGTCCTCTTATTTTTAATTGTGCAAATTAAGTCCCTTATCTTTTCCTTCTATGCCAATTGGGTCCTGGCCTTCTGTCAATTTACTAGCGTTTTTTGCTTACATGACCAGACGGTGCTAACTAGGAAATCAAATGTGGCATCTTACATGTCTAGATTTTTTACTCATATAGGTGTTAAGCACGTGAGTGAGTAATCATCTTCTCCTCTTGCGACTTGGTTGTAACTAGAGATTCAAAATCCAATAGCAAAAAATCGCTGAGTCAAAAATTTGGACATGTAAGACACCACCTGTGATTTCCTAATAAGTACCACCTAGCCACGTAAGCAAAAAAGTATTAGTAAGTTGGCTGAGGGGCACAATTGGCACATGGGGAAAGATGAGGGACCTATTTTGTACAATTAAAAATGGGAGGACCAGAATTACACAATCCTAAAAGATGAAGTCTAAAAGTGCAATTAAACCAAAAATTAATTAAGCATTAATAAGAGTGAGAGTATGATTTGGAAGAATTCATGGTGGGTAAAAACTTAAACAACAATAATATTTATAATCATACTTTGGGATATCTCAGGCATCATACTTTTGGATATATTTGGGATGGAATCTACTTAATTATAATAATTATATCTTAATTCTCTTTGTCCGAAACTTTCATAAAATTTTCCATCCGAAAAGTCCGTTTAAATAACAAGTTTTCTAGTAGTGAAACACTTTATAATATTTGTTGTGTGTTTATATTAAAGTGTCATCTTTTGTTTTTTATAATAGTAAAGTGTCATCTTAGTCTTAAAGATTGTAACTTTTCACAATACAAGTATTAAAGGCAGAATATAATCATCATAAGGTTATCAACCTTATGACATATAAATCAATTACATGTATTATACTTAATATACATTCTCTTACTTAGAAGCAATACTTATAATCCTCATAAGAAAATCTTAGCACATGACATGAGCACGTAATTGAGAAATTTACTTGAATGACCAAATCAACTCCAATTAAGGTAAATAATAAATCTTAATATATCTATTTTCTGAATATGGGTTTGTTTTCTACAGCCTATTTACGGGCTTTTCTGGTTTTGATCAAAAATCCAACAAACGCGAAGTATTTTTATTTGTCAATTGTGGGTCTATGGGTACTATGGTAATCTCGCATTCCAACAAATCGCCTCTACTATAGAGTAATTTGATAATAATTAATTTAATGTTCAGGTAATTTGCCAAATTGAACAAAATGGTGCCAAGGCGTATTGAAATGATGCAATTATGCAAACCAACAAGAATGAAAGTGAAATGCAATGTAATCAAAATGTTGAAATCGTAAAAGTGCAAGAATGGTAAAAAAAAAAGTGCTTAAAAGTAAAAGTTCATGAAAACTAAATATGCAGAATGTAAATGTGCGTGAAGTCCAAATGTGCAGGAATGTAAATGATTAATTGAAAAGACATGTGCAGGAAAAGTAAATGGCAGAAAGTAATGAACTGGGAAAATTAAATCGAACTTGAAAGGAAATCAACTTGAATAGTGGAAGGTATATATATGTGATATTAGATCCGCGAATATATTGTATCTTGAGATGCATGAGATCGTTAATCAAGTATCCAACACTGATTATATCGTTAAAACTAGTATTTTATAGACAATCCTAGTAAAATAACTACCTATCTATTTAAATGACAGGTATGATGACTGTTATTTATGTTTACATGTCATTTACTTGTCAATATATACAGTTTCAAAAGCCACTAGACTAGAAAATTTTGAATTACCGACAGAAATCAGAGGCAAAAAATGAAATATATTGATCTCTAATTTAGGCGTTTCTAACACTTAGAGACAGATTCATTTTTTATCTCTACTTTTTGTCAATAATTTAATTTTTTTCCGGTAATTATTTTTTAGAGAATTTTTTTCGTCAAAATTCATTGCATTAAGTTCTTTACCCAGTGGTGTGGGACTAATCCCACCATCCCGTGGAGGCTTTGTTTAATTTTAAACCATTTTCTCACTATTTAACTAATTAAAAAAGGTGATAGTTAATTTGTTTAAGGCTTTTGAGGTTATAATCATGGCACAAGCATACTTTTATTTATTTTGGTGCATTAGGGCATCAGTATCAGGTGGGTAGCCTAGCTAGATTATCCTTATTCATCTTTCATGTTTGGTTAGTGGCTAGATAACTTTAAAACTAAAAGGAAGAAGATTAGGCCACAAGCCAATATTGGCTTATAGGGCTACATATCTATCCTTGATCCTCATGTATCTATGTCCGTATTATAAAATACAAAACAAGACAGAGAATGCGATTTGATATATTCATCCTTTCCTTTCACCACCTAAGAATACATCCCAATTGTCGTACCGAACAACTAACGCACTCTTGAATGACTAGCCTTACATAAAACTTTGCCCACTAATGTTGTCGATAAAATAATTAAATTTTGGTGGTGCTTAAACTTTGTTTTCTATCAAACACAAATACATAAAAAAATCATACAATATCATTAAGTAGTGGGCCGCAAAGGTGTCATACAAAGAGAATGTTCAAACTTGTCATATAACTATTAGCAGTAATTTTATTAATAAAATTATATTCATAATTTTAACACAGACGAAGAAAAGAATAAATATAAAGCATGTTGACCAATATCATTGCTTCTTTTGAGCTCATATAATATATTTCATTTGGGAATTAATCAATGTCCTAGTAAGATTGGGAATGTACTTGATAAAAAAATAAATAGTTGTATATAGCAAGCCATCATCATAGATACACATGCATGCTCAATCTAGTATATATTATGTTTGTATGTAACGTGAGACTTTGAATCATTAAGTAACAAAATAGTTCTTCATATAGTATTTGTTTTTTATTATATATTATTATTAATTATTTTCTTAATATTAATTTTTTATTTTTGAGGATATATAATTTGATTTTTTTTATGCTTATAATTAACATGTTATATAATACTAAAATTATAAATATAATTATTACCAATTTCACCGAAATTCAACTATAGTTGAATTAATAAACAATGAACAAATACCATCAGTTATTCACTGATCCAATATTAAAAACATTGATAGGATAAAAGCTCATCATGTCCTATGTCAAAAAACAAAGGTTTATCATGTCTTGTTTGCCTTATCCTGTGTACCGAATATATGATAGAATAAAGGTTTGTCATATCCATGTCCTATCCTACTCTTATCCTATCATACTATTCTATCTTGTGTACCAATGGGCCTTGATTATATAGCAAGCCATCATCATATTAGCATATGTCTAAATAAATATTTGTTCACGCTCTTCTTTAAATAAAATTTTTGTACGATTTTTTTTATAATTATGTTTATTGCTATCGATTGAAACCCCTTAATCATCATTTGGCCGGATAGAGATATCTTCACTCTGAAAACAAATTATATACAAGCACTCTATCCCCACTCAGAAAGAGAGACATGCACTTAGTGGGAACGTGATCAAAATAGTAATTTACTACTTAGTTGTTCAGTTAAAAAAAGTACTAATTAGTTTTTTTTGGGAAACAAAAAAGTACTAATTAGTTGTTATTTTAATTAGTTGCCAAAAGTATTCAAGAGAAATGTTAGAGATAAATAATTTGATAAAAAAACTCTTCTCAATATATTTCTTTTATTACTGGATGAAATTTAATATCAATTCTCATTAAATAGATAGTGGTTTTCATAATGAAAGTGAAATACATAGTTGAGTAGATCACACATTAATTTCATACAATAAATCAATAATTAAAAACATATTAAATAGATTATGTTAGAGAGTTATATATGCAAAATATTATCCAGGTATATACTCAATCTATGCAAAATCAAATCCAATTTTATCGTGATAGAGCGCAATATATAGGATGACTAAAATCTCTTTATACAATTAAATTAAAAATTTAATTATTGTTTTTTTGTAGATTAATCAACATAAATATACGTCACAAACGGCGGGACATGCAAATTAATTAAAATAACTGAACTTCTGTTATCTTGCTATTATTATATCTCCTCTGAAACGAAAATAAAAATGCATAAAACTTGGGGAGATAGCAAAGGGAGAATGAATTCCAAGACCACTCATTAATGAAAAGCCAATGTTTCCATTCCATGAGTTGGCTGTGAATGCAAATGTATAAAAGCCATAGGCACTAAGATTAAAGAGGCCTCACCAAAACAAAAACTAAGATTAAAGAGAGCACACGTCATGACAAGGTGGAATTGATGTCATCATGAGCTCCACTAAAAGGGTATTCCTCGTGGGTTTTAGTATTGGTAGTGGTGGTGCAGCTATCATCAAATGTTTGAATAGGGTTCTTCCAAAATTACTAAAATCTAACTAACAATAAAAAAACAAAAAATATATCTACGGAAGTAATATTATTCAAAGATATGGGAAATAAAAGGCCAAGAATGGGACCAAAGCAGACATGCGTGTGACCACAAATGCGCCCCAGGAAACAATCCCTTTCTCTCAAACCTTCCATGCCTTAAACTCTATGGTACTCTCTCTATTTTAAAATAAGTGATATTTAAAGTTTTTTTATAAGGATTAAAAAGTAATTAATAATTTTATGAATGAAATAATTTTACTAATTTTTTTACTAAATTATATTTATTCTCTTTCTCAATTTTTATAAATACACCATTAAGTGGTGTTCAAAAACCATCATTGTTATTATTATTTATTTGGAGCAAAATTGAGTAAAAAATTTAATGTTTAATTGAAAACTTAAAATATTACTTAATACGAAACTTTTTTTTGAATTAAAACGTCATTTATTTTAAAATGGAAGAAATATTAACTTGAAATTAAGTGGGAAAATTAAGCGGTTAACGTTCCATGTTTTTTTATATGCAAAGCGGATCCATGCTGAAATATTTCTAAAGTGAACAATTTACTCTAGAGTATAAAGTAAATAATCTCAATTATTAATGAATAAGTCAATGATTGACATTACAAACATGCATAATAAATCATAAATGTATTGGATTATTAATTCTTATTTTTGATTGAGATTACTTATTTTATTTTCTATTCGCTTTGGAGGAGTCAAATCCTATATATTACCATATATATATATATATATATATATATTGGAGGAAGACACTGCTTCATAAGGAGAAAGATAAGCCTCCGTACCAAAAGAAACAGAAGAAGGATACCCTAGAGGAGACATTGCAACGAGCATGTGCGTACTTGCAATTTAAATGTTAAATCTCATCATCCCTTCTCTAACTGTTATATGCAGTAATGTGGTTCCCCTTTTCCAAAAACAAACACGATTAGACGTACAGCAGGTTGATTTATGTCAAAAGAATCTTTGAATTTTGAAAGGAAGATTGCCTAAATGTTTAGAAGGTGTAAAATTTTTGTTGGGGGGGGGGGGAAATTAGAAGTCCCACCCTTTCAATTACTATGATTTTTTAACACCTATATATTTTTAATACTCATATACCATCTTTATTTCAGTTTATTTATCTTTTTGGGTTTATTTAATTTTTGAAAAGCAAAAAGTTTTTCAACAATGAGAAAGTTAACTTTTATCTAATATTGGTTGTAAACCAGTAAATGGGGTATTTATACTTTCCTCCACACAAAATCTATAATTTACATTAGGTATATTTTAAAAAAAATTACAAAATAAATTACTTAATACTATTAATTTGTGCAATCTTTTCCATTAACCTCTGGAACACATTAACCTCTGGAAGTAACTTCATCATCTTGAAGCAGAGAGAGAAAAATCCTTGAAGGGGTCCCAAACGTTGAGGGAGAATAGATCAAATACATTGCTCCTTTGGCCACCAAAGAAACTTTGAATCAAAGACATTTTTCTCTTATGATTATGATTATGAGATACAATTTGGAGTTCTGCAAATGGAAGTTGTAGTGTGAATCGCGTACACAACTGTTGATGTACTTGCCAACCCGCGCTTGTCGGTGAGTCGACCTGCAATTTCACACAGTCACCCATGTCGATGAGTCGACCTACTCGCACCCATGCGCAACCCACGGTCGGCAACGAAGGTGGGAGCCACAGGCGATGGGGGCCGGTGAGTGGAGACTGACGTCGTCTCCGGCGAGGTGGACGGTGGAGGAGATGGTGAGAAAGGTGGCGGTGCTAACGTTATGTGAAAGTAACATTTGGAAGTAACCTCTGGAAGTTGATTTTGGAGCTTAGCTAACGGAAGTTGATTTTGGTGTTGATTTTGAGATGAGGTGGTGTTGATTTTGGAAGTTGAAGAACTGAGCAATCCTCCCTCCTTTATTTTTATTTTTTTTGATAAAAACAATCTTCCCTTTATTTTAATGATGAATGAATCGGTCTCTTTCTAAAAGTAGATCTCAAAATTTTATTATTATATTAATTTTTTTATTATGTATTATTATATTAATTTTTTTAATATGTCGGTTTATTTTAAATATTGTTATTCTTAAGACCCTTTTTAGCAAATAATGTAAAATATGTGTGTAACTGGCTGATCAGGTGACCGGTAATGTATCTCAACCGTTGATATAAAAATCATCCAAATCAATGGTACAAAGGTCACTTTCTCATTGCTAGGAAATTTTTTGCCTTTCCCAAATTAAATGGACCCTATCTTTTTATCACATCACTGATCACTCATCTATTAACATCTATCACTCATTTTTTATATTTTTAGAGCATCTCCAATCTCTTTTTTGGGCCCAATGGCGCCAAGAAGAAGTTAAGAACTTTTATCAATTTTTGCTCCAATAGTAGAACTCAATTTGGGTTCTTAATTTACTTTTAGTGAATCGCACAATAAACTCCCAAAATTGTTTTTTAAAAGTTTAAGAATATGTTCTTGTAGAAGAACAGTTTTCCATGCTAGTATCCATGTCATAGGTGTCCAACGAGTTCTTAGAGTGTGTTTGCATGGAATAATTTAAGGGGGTAATGTATTTTAAGTGAAAAATTAAAATACCTCAATCTAAATTGATGTGTTTGGATAATAAATGTGTAAGAATTTAAAATGATGTAATTTTTTGGGGTATTTTTTAACAACTAAATTTGAGAAATTTAAAATGACACACTAGTGCAAAAAAGACTTTTTATGTCGGGTAAAAAATACTTTTTAAATCGATTATGAACCGACCTAGATACAACTGTCATAAAAAGTGGGGTATTTTTTAAATCAATTGTAAGACCATTATAAAATATCTCTTTTTAACTCGAATTTTTTACCGTCGTAAAAAGTATTTTTTAACGTCCAAAAAGGAACTTTTTAAATCGGTTGTGGTAACAACCGATTTAAAAAGTGTACCTTTTTTTTAATCTTTTGATTTGTACGTATATACCTCTCTGTAAACGATCCAGAACAGCACACAACTAATTAAACTAACAATTACAGCCAATCCAACTAACAATAAAATGACATTCACTAACTCTATGAAAAGTGCCAATAAATAAACAGTTCTAAACTAATAAGTACCTAGTGATACAAGTACCAAAAAGTTAATTACCATGAACTTCCAATAAGTAAACTAACTAATAAATAAATTAGAACAATAAATACTGAACTTCCAAACTAATAAATACTAAACTAACCAACAAGTACCAAAACACTAGCTAACTCCAAAAAAAGTGAGTTACAAGTCATACTCAAGTTTTTTTAGGCATCATTAAATCCAAAAAAAAGTGATGCCCAACACTGCTTGTTGTCATCAATAACTTCTTCAGAATATGATGACGAATCACTGAATGTCTGCAAGTTTAAACTTCTCAGTGTTAAAACAAGAAAGATAATAACAAATCCATTAGTTAGTGCAAATGGTTAAAAATGACATTTACCTTCTCCCAATTGTTGGTAATTTTTGTGAAGACAATGGTGAGCATATTCCGCATAACATAATGGCCACACTTCCAGCCTCCTATTTGTTGCTATGACTATAAATGAATAACAAAGTTTTGAATATTAAATATTATACACATTAAAAATCATGTTGGATATCAAATCAAATATACACATTTAAATTACTCACCATGGGTTGAATCCATTTATATATGTTTCTCCGCCTTCTTTGAGGTTGCATCCTCCAATATGATTTCATAGCCCTTTGATAAAAGCAATATTTATGAAAAATAAGTTACATATTCATCACAAAGTCAAAGTGTGACTACTATAAAAACTTACCGATCGACAATGCCCTTTATGACGTCATCCGGTTTTCGACTCAACGAACACATGAAAACTACATAGTCATCTTCAAGACAAATAATCATTATTTGAAAATGATCCCTGCATTGGATAACAATTAGTGGTGTAGAACATGAATTGACTTGTCTACCATAGACAAAACAGGATACTATATATGTATACTTACCCATGCAAATACAGTGCTAAGTAAAACTTTTTGTTCATTGTAGTAAATTTTGTAAAGAGGTATATTTGAACATCTTCTCCATCATGGGCCTTCGAATGACTGACCAAAACAGGATCCAAGATCCCATATACATCACTGACGTTCTTTGATATACAGAGGCGCTGTATATACCTAAAATGTAGGGAAAAATATCATTTACAATTGATACTTAAGAAGTAAACTATATTTATAAATATGTATGAGATACTTACGTGCACCATAATTGTAGAGTAGTAATTGAAAGCCACAATTCACTGCCAAGCATGTCCGTTATATCCTTTGTGTTGATGTGAAAAAATGCTAACTCGTCGCCATGCTGTAATTTTAGAGTAGTCGATTGTCCCCTAAATCCCACTAGCTTCGCACCCAATAGTTCAGCAGACTTTAGTTGAGATTGCCCTTGAGGCCACTCTTCAATGGATGGAGCTGCGCAACTACCCTTGGTGCTCACATACATGGTAGCTTTAGGAGATCTAACATCAACATCTAGTTTCTTTGTGAGTAACCCATATCTGCCATCATACCAACCAACTCCGAACGCATCTCCGCACGCAAATCCTCTCGCAATTTCTCTCGCATGACATCAAGCAATCCCTCATTCAAGCTTGGGGGTGGGGCCATGACATGAATGTGGTCCATAGTATATCTGCAAGCCCACACCTCGTCCAGCAGTGCGAACACGACCAGGGTACTCTTGTGTTCCAATGGCAGTAGTCAAGATATCTTGACGTCCAAGTGGAACAAAAGCTCCTTGTGTGCTCTGTTCAACTAGGGAATCCTACAACATATAATTCACAAAAACCACGTGTAAGATATTGTAAGCATGTTATAAATAAAATTACAATTACAAATGGATATGTACTTATAATTTTCTCAACAAGTGATGTTGTTGGTTTAGATGTATCCTCTCCAGATTTTTTCATTCGGGCTAACTTCCACAGTTGATGGCACGGTGGAGATGGAGGATTTTCAATGGATCCGTCTAGGTTGGCCTTTAGCTTTATATCCTTCTTAAGTCATTCATAACCCGTACGAGACAATATATGGGGGTAAAGATTCTTTGCTTGACATTCTTTTGCCTTTTGTCTTTTCACCTGGTATAAACAACACCACAAAATTCAGTACAAAATTAAATTTAGGAGACCAAGTAAAGAACTAAAATTGCAACTAATTACCTGAAACTCGGGTGCATTTCTTGACTCAACAAACCTCACCCATTCATCCTGTGAAATAAAGGGATATTTTCATAAGCAGGACCACAATCCCCAAATACGTATCGCCTGGTGAAGTCTGACTTAAATGCCTTCTACTGCTCACCCCGCATATGAAATTCATACATGCCTCAACTTACTGTCATTCAGAAGAGTAAAAGTTTCCTACAATACAAAACAAAATTGTTGTGTTAGTTAAATACAATTAAATACAAAATAGATACAAACATATAGGGTAAAAGTTAAATACCAAGATATCATCCCAAATTTGATCCTTCATTGATGTGGGGACGTGGTACCATTCGTCAATCAAAATACTAGCTTTGGTTCGAACAAGCACCCCCACGTAACTCTTGAACTTCATGGCGTTATTACCCATGGGGGCACAAGTACGCATATCAAACTCAATCTCAAGCTTTTGTCCAGATTGACGTTTAAGAGCCACATTCTTCAACTTCGTGGCTTGTCTACCCTTTTTGTTGATGCGCTATCTGTGGGCCTAGTCAATGAATCATTCATGTGCCTGTTTATACAAAAAAAAAGGTCAGACATGTATTAACTATAAATAATACAAAAATAACAGAAATGTATTAACCTATAAAGTCTCCCATATCCCTTCATGATAATCATCACGAGTGGCATGTACAACATCCACATCATTTTCCTCAATAAAAGTAGACCTTGTTGAGAAAGAAGGAGTCTCACAAATATCTAGAGTTAAATCTTGATCATCATGCATGTTTCCTCTTTGGAGGACCACTGACCATCTTTTGTTAGAAGAATCATTGACATAAAATACTTGTTTTGCGTGGAATGCCATTATGAAAGGCTCATCCATAGAACCTACCTTGTTAAGGTCCACCAATGTAAATCCAAGGTCATCGATTTTTACACCACTGTTGCTGTCAACCCACTTACATTTAAAAAACAAGTACTCTAAATTTACAGTAATCGAGCTCCCAGATATCTTCAATGACCCCAAAGTAAGGTATGGATGCCATAACGGGGTTTTATCTTTTGAACTAGAGAAGTGCATGGAAGAAGCCATGACCATAACCCCATTGTTTTGCATGGTACTCTTGTCATCTTGTGACTTTGTACAGAAGGAAAATTTATTGATATCATAACTGCTCCAACATATGACATCAAAAGAGGGCTCATATGCTAGCCATTTCAACGTCTCAAAAGCATTATCAGCATTAACAATTTGTTGTTTAAACCAATTGAAGAAAGTCTTGTTGTGCTCATTCAACAACCATTTTTCATTCATTTGAGAGTTTTTTTCTTGACAATACGTTTGTGTTCAGATAAATAAGGTTCAACTTCATTAGTGTTATTCAATATGTACAAATGTTCTTGAAGCACTTCCTCCCGACCAATGCTTATAACGATTGGACTTCGTATACCCTTACCTTTAAATCTTCCCTCATGACGAGACTTGGGAAGCCCCACAGGTTCCGCTTCTGACATGTAGTCTGAACAAAACTCAATAGCTTCTTCTGTGATGTACCTTTCAACAATAGATGCTTCGGGACGGTGTGGATTCTTGACGTACCCTTTCAAGATCTTCATGTATCACTCAATTGAGTACATCCACCTTAAATAAATTGGGTCATACAATCTAATCTCCCTCACTAGATGAACAATTAAGTGAACCATTACGTCAAAAAATGAAGGAGGAAAGTACATCTCCAAATGACACAAGATAATAACAACCTCATTTTCCAACTCATCCAACTTCTAAAGGTCAATGACTTTGCTATATATAGCATTAAAGAATAAGCACAACTTAGTAATTGTATCTCGAACCTTTTTTGGCAAGATGCCACGAATAGCCACTGGTAGTAGTTGTTGCATCAAAACGTGGCAATCATGAGACTTTAAGCCAGCTAATTTTAGATCTTTCATTGAAACAAGCCTACTGACATTTGAAGAGTAACCCATGGCACTTTGACGCCCTGAAGACACTTACAAAAACTTATTCTCTCTTGTTTAGACAAGGTATGACATGCTGGGGGCAAATATGTGTTGTTACCTCTTGGTTGTGGTGCTAACTGCTCTCTTATACCCATCACAACCAGATCTAGACGAGCATTCACACCATCCTTTGTCTTGCCTTGAATGTTGAGAAGCGTTCTGATTACACTATCGTACACATTTTTCTCCACATGCATCACATCAATACAGTGCCTTACATCAAGACATGACCAGTATGGAAGATCAAAGAACACTGACTTCTTCCATATGTTTGTCTCAGTAGACTACTTGTTCTTCTTTCCAAATGTAACATTGATGTCCTTCAACTATTGATAAACTTCTTCTCCAGTCAAGGCTTTCAGAGCAATTTCATTCAGCTGGCATCCATTAAAAGCTTTTTTCAACCTACGATACGGGTGATCATGCTTGAGAAATCTCCGATGCCAAGGTAAACAGTCTTCGTTCCATGTCGTAGTTGATGGTAGCATGTGCCTTCTTCACATATAGGGCACGCTTTATGCCCCTTAACACTATACCCGGACAAGTTGCCGTATGCTAGAAAGTCATTGACGGTGCAAAATAACATGACACACAACTTGAAATATTCACCAGAATACCCGTCAAACACCTCAATGCCTTCCTCCCGCACAACATTCTCAAGTCTTCAATTAAAGGACTTAGATAAACATCTATGTCATTTCCTGGCTTTTTCGGGCCCAAAATCATCATAGATAGCATAATGTATTGGCACTTCATACACAACCAAGGAGATAGGTTGTAAATTACCAAGAGAATAGGCCACGAACTATGGATACTACTTAAGTTACCATATGGATTCATTCCATCCGTAGCAAGTCCAAGCCTAATGTTTCTTGGCTCATTGGTGATGAAAATCAAGAAGCAAGGAATTCAATTTGGAAAATTTTATTTGGGTGATGACCTAGCTTCAATGTTTTGAACGTAACTTGAGTTTTAGATATCCGTTTTGGGCATTCTTTGATGCGTTTAAAAGCTCAGAAGATTTCCTACAAGTCGTATTTCTAGTCTCAAGTCTTAATTCTACTTCTATCATGATGAAAATTGGACTGGAATTTAAGCACGAAGTTATGGACGAAAATATTGGTTTTTGTTTAGACTTTTTAGTGTAATTTTGAATTAGGAATTTGTGGTTGAAGTCCCACATTGGAAAGAAAGAGGAGGGAGGCACCACTTGTTGGCTATAAATAGCCATTCATTTGTCTTATGTAAGAAACTTTGAATGAATGGAAATTTGAGTACTCCTTTGGAGTTTTGTGAGACCTAAGTCTCTCTTGGGTTCTTGAGTGGACCGTCTCGATTCTTATCAAAGGTTTCCATACCTTGTGGTGAATCCTCACCGGACTTATCACTCTCTTGAGAGTGTGGCGTCTTCTTCCCCATTTCTTGTCTTCTCCGCTTTTTATTTCTTCTTCTTGTTCTTATTTGTTCTTGTTACTTTATATGTGCTGCACTTGTTATTCTATTTCCATATCATCTTTGTTGCATTTTATCAAACACTTTGTGTGTACCTAACCATTGGGTGCTTCGTTGATTTATAAAGTTGCATACTTTAATTTCAATAAAATTTGCACCTTTATTTTTCTTAAGAACATTCTTTCAAGTCTTCATCTTTATTGTTCTTAATTCTCCATTGTTAAACAAGAAGTCAATTCAAATATAAAGATTGCATCTTTTCTTGACAAGTTTCCTCCTTTATATAAAGATTGCATCTTTTCTTGTCAAGTTTCCTCTTTTACGCTACATTAGCATCAAAAGATTGTATCTTGCTAAGAACCATTCTTTCATCTCTCAATCATCCTTTGTTCTTAACTTTGTTATAACAAGAAGCCATTTCAAGGACGATCCGTATAAAAACAATGAACCCCCGTAGTGGTTCATATCATGTGGTATCTTGAGCCTGGATCCTAGAATTGGCCAATTTCTTGTGTTTGTGTGTACTGTTCTTTTGCTTTCCAACACCAAGCATAACTAGTTGCTTCGGTGCCATAATCCATTGTACACAGTTTGATCTCTTGATCATTGCCATTCTGTCCAGAGCGGCTACATTGTTTATATTCTGTTCTTTAATTCCTGTCTTTTTTTTCTGTCTTTTGTTTTCGTTCTTTATCATTCCGTTCTTTTATTTCTCGTTCTTTATCTTTTGTGCAACTTACAACTTCATTATATTCTGTTCATATTCTTGCTGTAACGACGTTATTCTGAGCACCTTATTCTGAATTGAACTCTTGTTGTTCACAATTGGACATAAACTTAAAATCATTTGCGTTAGTGTGAGAAAGAAAAGGGGTAGCGAATTTTACATAAAAAAAAAGCAAGAGAAGCCTAGAAATGCTTCTTTTAAGCTGCTTGTCATAAAAAAGAAAAAAGAAAAAAAGAGACAAGAGAAGCTCAGAAGTGCTTCTTTTAAGCTGCTTGTCGTAAAAAAAGAAAAAAGAGGCATGAGAAGCCCAGAAGTGCTTCTTATATATAGCAAAGGAAGCCCCATAAGTGCTTCTTCTAAGCAGCTTGGTCAAAAAAAAATAAAAAAAATATTGCTTCATAAGAGAACCCCTTTGCACTAATTTATTTGCCAATTGTGAAAGTTTATTTGTAGTGCTATAACGTTCTATTTTTGCGCAATTGATTTTTTTTTCTCTTTCCTAGTTTCGTATTGTCTTTTTTTGGCTTTCTTATTTGAGTGTGTTTTTCATTGTTAGCTTTTCTTGTTTGTCTTTTAAATTCCTATCCAGTTTTGTCTTTGTAGTTTTCTTTTCCTTTCTGTGAATCCAGTGATCAACTCTTGTGATGACCGCTACGTTTTTATAGCAACTTTTGATTTGAAATACGCGGAGGGTCTTTTTAAGAACCTAAAGAGGACTTGAGTGGTAAAAGGCAAGAGCGTGCTTTTCATCAAAATCCAAAGCCAATTTTGAGTGAAACATGAGTGGTCATTTCTAAGAGCGAAACACGTGAGTAGAGCGGCGAGGGCCTTTTTGATATAACTTGCTTGCGTTTGTTACACTTGACACTATGCCTAGAGCTATGACTACGCAAGCTCGCCTTGATAAGTTAGTAAACCAATTTGCTCAAGTGATTGAAAGTAATAAGAGGGTTCAAGAAAGCATAATTGGAAGGTTGGAAAGGAGGTATGGAAAAGAGAGAAGATATAGAGATTATGATGAGGAGGAAAGGAGAATAGAGAAGAAAGCTAGGGAAAAAGAAAGAAGGCATGGGTATTATGATGAGGATCATAGGAGGTATGAAAAGAGGTGTAAAGAAGAAGAAAAAAATATAGAGCCTATGAAGTGTGAAAAGAGAGACTATGAAAGAGGATATGAGAGAGATGACAAGACCAATTGCAAGGTCAAACAAAAGAAGGAGACTTCCTCTTCAAAGTTAAAAGAGGCCACAAGTACTAATGGAAAGGCATATAGGCATGATCCGTCTACACATACTTCTAAACCTAGAAGTAGGGATATTAAGTGCTACATATGTACAGGAAGAGGACACACATCTTCTCAATGCCCGAATTTGCTAGGGATAGTTTCCAAGGAAGCTTGTAAGGATCAAGTGAGAGAAAAATCAGAGAGAGAACAAAAGAAAAATGAGTTGAGAGAAAAAGAGAGTGGAAAAAATTGTGTGAAAAAGAAAGTTAATTGCTAATTTTGAGGGAAAAAGAGAAGGGCAAAAAGATGAAAGACAGAAAAAGAATTAGGAAAAAGAAAAAAGTGAGGACAAACTTGAGGAAAAGAAGTGATCTTGACTACTTGTTTTAATGTTAACATTAATATTTTGCTAAGTTCTTTTTTTTTTTGCAGAAAATCAAGTATTTGTCACGAAAGGAAGAATGCAATACCACCTATGTATTTGAAGAAGTTCTTTCAAAAAAAGAATGCAAGACATCAGTTGAAGTTGAGTTGCTAGAGGAAAATGAGGAAGTAAACACGAATAGCGAATGGCTATGCCCTAAAGCCAAGAATGAGTCCTCAAATGCACTCGTGAAATCACGACCTTCTATTACTCTTATACCTTCTTTTAAATTGGTTTGTGGATTCAAGTGTTGGGATTCTTCAGATTTGGTTCCTTTGTCTAACATATCTCATACTTCTCATATTGCTTTGAAATTTGCTTGTGTTTCTAATTTTCTGTCTTCTTTTTTCTTGACACCCAAAGCTCAATTGCACATAAAGTCTCTATTTGCAAAGCAATTTGATGGGGTGATGGACCAATTTGTAGAACAAGGCTACAAAAGAGAGAAGAAATCTTTGACACCCAATTCTTTTAGATTTTATTATTTGATGGATGTACAAGAACATGTTTTAATTCATGAATCTTTGGATTTTCATGACCATGTTTTAAATAATGGTACAAAATCTTTGAAAGTTGAGTACGTTGTTTTACCCCTTGTTAGCCTTAGCAAAATTTTAGAGTCATGCATGATTGATGAAAATTTCTATAATATTCTAGTTACATGTGATGCATTCTTTAGATTTGTTTTTCATCGATGACATATATACTCCTGGATGGTTTTCCTTCACCTCTCAAATATGCTTTATATATAATATAAAAAGAAGTAAACTTTAAAATTTGTTTGATAGCAGAAAGCAACGTCTAATTTGGAGAAACTTTTTAGTAATATTTGGAGAGTCTATTTTGTAAAAAAAAAAAACTTAATTGATGAATTTGAAGAAATTAAAAACTTCTTTATAAAAATCAGGATAAATAAATTAAATATCAAATTCTCTTTTCATCTCTAACCGTAGACCCTTGCGACAATAGTGTTGAATATAGGGAAATGTAATGTGTCTAGGCTTTAATGATTTACGTTTTACTTTTACCTTTGATGACCAATTCTGCTTATGGGAACCGTGTAACTAGCTTGCAGATTTTGCCGGGGAGGAGCTCTAAATTACCCTGCTAGCTTTTTTACCATGTGTACAAGTCATAAACATAAAAAAATAGTAAGCAAAACCATGTGAACCCTTATGGACCAACCAGGGAGCAACAAAAACAGCTACTGGTACATGATAAGGCAAATAGTGTAGGAGGAGATAGGATCAGTGAGAGAAGGAGGATGAGGAGGTGGTGGAGCTAGGAAAAAAAAAAGTGCTAGTCCTATATAGCTAGATAGAGCAGCTTGGAAAACTGTGCCACTTGTCAAAAGTAATTGGAAACATCTATTATTCCCTTGTGTTTGTGCGGCCTTTTCAAGTTCTAACATTCTAGTGGACAATATCTTACCAACCATCCCAAAGTGGCATTTTTTTAGAATTCTTTTCAACAGAATTTTTAGATTATCTTTTTCGCTTTGGTGACTTCTCAGGTGAGAGACCAGCTTAGGTCTCTCACCGTGAACAGACCCATCATCGTAAAAAATAAATTATTTTTTAACCCTTTATTTGTTTCAAATTTTAAAACGTTAACCCATGAAATTTTAAAAAATAGAAAAGTGACCCAACCACCACAACCGCAAAGCTTTCCTCCTCCAATACTGTTTCTTAGTCTTGTCTTGGTCATCGACTCTGGCTCCTTCTTCCTCTGCTTCGGGTTTACAACTCTGTTATTCGTTGGCGGCGTTGTTGGCGGTGGCTTCATTCGACGACGACGAGATTGAAGAGGAATTGGGCGACGCCGGAGCGTTCAACACCTCGGAGGAGTACTCCGGGACATTGGAGCTCGCCGGCGACGGGAGAGGGTGGTGGACTGCGGTTGCGACGGTGGTGGAGGGAAGATAATCCAACAAAAAAGCGTTGTAATCATGGGCACCCAAAAGGTCCATGAACCCAAAGGACGAGGCTTTTTGGTCACACGAGGGAGATGATGGCATATTCGTGTCAAAGATGGTGGTGTTGGGTTGGAAAGGGAAACTCAAGTTGTTGGTGCTTATGCCCGGAATCTCATCGGAAAATGCCATGGTAGTGGTGGTGGTGGGTGTGGATGATGATGAGTTGGTGGGGTGTGCCTTCTCCTCCTCCATTGATTTTTATGCTGCTAGCTATGTATCAACACAAAGCATGGCACATATTCCTCTTTTCTTTTTATTTTTGAGAGAGATCTTACTTTTGTGCTCAAAACTCATAAAGCAAGTGTGCCTATTAATTTTTCAACTTAATATTACGAAAGATATAGAAAGAGCCATTTGGGGTTAGGGATGCTCCTCCAAGCTTCGGCTTCACGGGGAAGCTCTTCACCCTTGCTGCTTTCTCCATTGATGCAAAACTCTGAACTCTGATTTGTCCGAAGATCGAGGTCTCGACGATGATGAGGGAAGAAGCAGCTTGGAGGAGGAAAGCTTTGCGGTTGTGGTGGTTGGGTCACTTTTTTATTTTTAAAAAATTCATGGGTTAACGTTTTAAAATTTGAAACAAATAAAGGGTAAAAAATAATTTATTTTTTACAATAGTGGGTCTGTTCACGGTGAGAGACCTAAGCTGGTCTCTCACCTGAGAAGTCGCCTTTTGGCTTTTTCCAATAAATAAGAGTAAATAGTTATTTTGGTCTCTGAAAGTGTTAGACGGTGTCATTTTGATCTCTGATGGATGCGAATTAGTCACTTTGGTCCCTGTCATTAGAAAGTAATCATTTCAGGGACCAAAGTGATAGTTAAGTAATCACTTTCAAGAACTAAAATGATAATAAATAATCACTTTTAGAGTATAAAGTGACTAACGGCATACAATTAAAATTTTTTTTTTAGTTTTGCTTCTCTCATAGAGTAAAGTAACACCACTTTACAGTGGCTATTTACTCAATAAATAATTAAAATAAATCTGTCATATATAATTATAAAATTAACCACATTATTGGCTGTCCTTTTTGCTATCTCCTAACTAATTCGAGTCATCTAATGCGGTAAACACAGATAAATTAAAATACAACTAGGACAGGGAAGTTGCCAAGAAATATATGGACCTGCATTTTTTTTAATGTTTATTCTAAGAGAATATGCATTTCGCATCAGAATTGAATATCCTACATATCTACTTTTTGCACATAACAACAAATTAATGGAAAAGCCTGCATCGATGTTCCATATATCTAACAAACTATAGTGAAGCAAATTAAAATTATATATACTAGCAGTAGCAGGATACATCTTGATAATTAATGGTTAGTAAATTTAGCAAACTAAAACTAATTGGAGGGTCAAGAATGTAAATCAAATCAATTGAATAACTCAAATTAATAATTGCACCTTGTTCATGTGTGCAAAATGATGTCTTACTATAATTATAATGACTCAAGAGCCGAACACTAATCCTACTAAACTCAATTTTGATTAAACTCTAAGCTTGTGTTATGTTATATCCTTGAAGTCAGGCATTACTCCATGCCCACGTAAAAATGAAGGTACTACTGCTGATATCCACTACTCTCTTTCCCCTATTGCAATGTTCCACATCAAAAGGTAAAAAAACTCAAGCATTGGTTATCCGGTTATCCCTTCTTTTTTGATCCTGTTGTCCTTTGCCCGTGGACCACCTCCACTTCTGGAAAAATATAGATCATATATAACACATAAGTTTCCTATATACTAGTACACTCCAAAAGGACAGAGTAACGAGAGAGCCACGGATATTATTATAAGTATATAGGTTCTATTTGAATTAGTTTATGCAGAGTTTATTTAGGCTTATCTTAAGATAAGCATTTGTTCGTGTGTTTGACAGAACTTATATGATTCATATAAGTTGTTTTGGGCTTATATTTATAAACTCTCTAGGATAGCTTATCAAAATAGTTTATAATTTATATGAAATCAGTTTCACTATTTTTTTTTCGATTATAAAAATGGTAAAAATAACTTGTACAAAAATGCTTATAAAATAAACACTTAATAAATACTTAAATAAACTGATATCCAAACATATCCATGGTATAGTATAGTATATAGTATACACACCTAGTTTAAACTGAAACCAAGACACTTGTGAGAAAAGAGGGAGGAGTGTGTTCCAAGACACAATGATTACATGGTCTTGGGGAAGCAGAAAGGGTGGCGTGGACATAGTCACATAGCCAAAGAGTATGGAAGAACGTGGGGGGCTTGACGGAGGATTGAATTAGAAAAGGAAACGCCAAAAGGGAAAGGGTGCAAAGGCTAAAAATGAAACCCCCCCCCCCCCCCCCCCTCTCCCCCTAACCCTTTTCACCCCAAGAAAAAGAGATGAAAATTTAAAAATGAAAAATAAAAGGAAGGAAAAGGTTAGGCTAAGCTTTTTATCATGATGATCCTATCAACCTTTTTGGTCTTTGGTCGGTCGACAATCTGTGTGTTGTGTTCACTCCGTTTCTTGCTTGTGTTTCCCATCCTCAACTTTCTCTCTCTCACACAGCTATAGTGTAATTATAAACTTTGAACAAATCACAATCAACCAAAAATTAACAATAATAATTTGTGAACACTCTATTATTTTCAACCCTCATATCCGATATTTTTTTCTTCTTTCGATAAGTTAAAATTTTATTAAGGAATTAAACAAATTAAAATAGATGCATAAGTTGCGCCCCTGTTTTAATATTCTTTTCTTTTCTACATCTATCTTTTTATTATTTCATCTATCTATTATATTTATCATTTTTCTTTTTATTTTTATCTATATCTCGATATTGGATAGCATATGGGTGTTAGAAAATCATGTTACTTTATCAAATTATACTAGTATATGAATAAACATTTTTTTATTTTTTATATGTAGTTTGTTGTGCAAAAAGGATGCCACTCACAACACACACCCTGAAAGGCGAAAGCTACATGGAATGATATAGATAAAGTTAAAGCCGTAAGAAGAAAGGAAAGTGGGAATAGCAGTACTCAAAGAGGCTCTATATATTTTAGAGGGTGAAGGCTGAAGGCTGAAGAGTGCAGAGAGAAGAAGAAGAAAGTAAAAGAGCTAGCAAAAAAAAAACCAAAAAGACACCAACAAAAGCGTAAAGGAAAAGGAAAGCTCTATTGAAGGCAAAGGGATCGAATAAAAAGGGTCATTACCTTACCCTTCCCACAAAGGTTATGGTGGCAGGAATAAGCCCCAAGTGAAAGGGATATTTGAGATTGAGAGGCGCAAAGAGAGAAGAAGAAGATCCAAAGTTAGTGGCCTTTTCTTCAGCCACACCCAAACCACATGAGAGAATTAACAAGACAGAATTAGAAGACCATAAATCAGTCATCACTCACACGACAAAGGTTAAGGTTTGTGCTTTTTTGTTTTTCCACCCCCTTTTTCCAAACCACGCGGCCATTTCATTTTTATTGCACAAAGTGAAAAACCAAACTTCTTCTCAATACCCTTTTTCCCCTTTCAGTTATCCTTCTTTTCTTAGTCATACAACAGACAAAGCAAGAAGATTTTGCAAGGCATATACCTCACCTTTCTGACATTTGAACCTACCTCAAAATTTCCTTCTCTTTTCACTTCAAGATATTCCCCTATACACACACAAACACACACACACACACACACAGATATATATATATATATATAAAGCTTAATTTAGAGTACTGTGTTTGGATATTCTTCTACAGAGAGTGAGTGAGATGAAAGAGGAACAAGATCAAGGGCAGTGTTCTAATTATCCTCAAGAAATCAACAACAACATTCAAAGCTATCATCAAGAGCAGCTACTCCTTCATCATCATCAGCAACAACAACAGATGCAGCAACAAAACAGTGATAACAACAACATCTTTGGAGGAGGATCATGGTCCATGCCTCATCCGGTTCACTCCTTCAACCCGGTTCATCCCATACCTTCAGTACAAGTAGTACCACCCTACGCGAGCTTTTTCAACAGGAGGGTTATTAATAATAATCCGTCGTCGTTTCAGTTTGCATCATACGAGGGTCTTCATGGAGTCTCTTCTTCTTCTGATCACCATCACCTGAGGATCATTTCTGATGCACTTGTTGGGCCCATGGTTCATCATCAGCCCGGCCCATATGGGCTGGTCCAAGCCGAGTTGGGGAAGATGAGTGCTCAAGAAATCATGGAGGCTAAGGCTCTTGCGGCTTCCAAGAGTCACAGTGAGGCTGAGAGGAGACGAAGAGAGAGAATCAATAACCATCTTGCCAAGTTGCGCAGCTTGTTGCCCAACACTACCAAAGTAAGTATAATTCATTAACTAATTAAATTGGATTCTGTCCAAACCCACAAATTCAAATGAGTCCTAATTTTTAGACACCCCAGGTTTCCAACACACATTCAACACTTATTTCTATTTTTATCTCTATTTTTATCACATTATTCATCTATTGCATTTATCACTTATCTCTCTTTTATTTCTATCTCTCTTGGTGTATAATTTGGGGGGGGGGGGGGGTTTGGGTGTCCATGAATCAATTTTGAATTCAAATACCAATTAGTACATTATTTTCATAATTAAATCATGTCATGTCTAAGATCACGCCTGAAACATGTGTTGTTATGTAGTAAAAAGAGTGCGTTCAACCGTGTATATACGTTTTTTTTCCATGGGGATTTTGTATTAAAAGAGACTACTACTACTGCTATACTTGTAAATCTTGCTATTTAATTAAGATTCCACATATTAATTTCTATCTCATTCCTTTGGTCTGAAATGAGGTGCAAAGGGTGTTGTTTTCCTTTACTACTACTATTACTTTCTGGCTTTGCCCGGCTCTTGTTCAGTTGTTTGTTTACACATTGATTTTCTGTGTTTTTTTTTTCGATTTTGTTCTTAATTTCTACTATCTCTGTGTGGTATTTCCAAGGAGGCTATAAAAAAAAAGGGGAAAGTTACACATGGGAAAGCCTATAAAAAAAAAAGGAGCAGTGGGAAAGTTACACATGGGGATAATTTTGATCAGTCAAACTCAAGCACGATAATGAAAAATAAATAAATATTAAAAATAAAATAAAAATAAAGCAAGAGAGACAAACTAGCACCCTTGTCAGTCACACACACACACACACGCACTATATGCCTATATTCTCATCTATAACGCACGCTGCATGCCACTTCCCTTCCTCCACATTCAAAATAAACCCACTGCTTCCACTCCATAATCATCAAGCTACATAGCTATAAACCTACCTAGCACGTAAAACATGCATAACACCCCATCATTTCTTCTCCTTTTCTCACTAATACACAATTTCCGAGCTTAAACCAAACTCATTAACGCCACAATATTTTTTGTTGTTTTTGTTTTTTGTTTTGTAGACAGATAAGGCATCGTTGCTGGCGGAAGTGATACAGCACGTGAAGGAACTGAAACGTCAAACGTCGTTAATAGCGGAGACGAGTGCAGTGCCAACGGAGTGTGACGAACTAACGGTGGATACGGCTGATGTTAATGAGGACGGAAAGTTCGTGATCAAGGCCTCGTTGTGCTGTGAAGACAGGTCAGATCTGTTACCCGATCTCATCAAGACACTGAAGGCGTTGAGGCTCAGAACACTCAGGGCTGAGATCGCCACGCTCGCCGGGCGCGTGAAGAACGTTCTCTTCATCACTTGCGACGACGACAACGGCAACGGCGACGAATCGAGTGGCAGTGGTGAGTATTGTAGTATTAGCTCAATACAAGAAGCGCTTAAGGCGGTGATGGAGAAAAGTGGGGACGATTCAGCTGCTTCTGGGAATGTTAAGCGCCAAAGGACTAATAATAATAATCTCAATAATAATAATAATATCCTTCAACAGAGGTCTTTATGAATATTTTCTCTGATTAATTAAAGACCTATATATTGTTATTATTGTCATAGTTAATTTTAATTGGCTTTATATTAATTTTTATTTTTATTTTCTTCGTTTGGTTTTTTTTTTTTGTGGTGTGATGAAAAATATGATTATAAATTATCATGATATGTATCTGACTATCTTCTATCCTAGCTTCTTCGTCGGAATCATCATATTCATGAAGCACTGAGGTAATGATATGATGTGGTTTTTTGTACTGTGTACTATTTGTTGCTCGATATTGAGTTGAGTTGGTTATTCGGGGGGAAAAAACAGGGAAGGATCTTTTTCGTGGGGAGAGATACCTTATATCAGATCTTAACATGGAAAATGAGGTATATAATTGATTGCTAGCTTGCTGCTTTTCTGTGAGAAGAGGAAAACCATCTGCTGCTAGGGGCTCTTGTTGTGTCTTGTTTTGTTTTTGAAGTTTTCTTCAATTTGTATATAGCTATAGCTGTGTTTTCTTCTCTTCCCCGGGCCTCTCAGTTCAGACTTCAGTAGTGTACAAGTACAACCAGTGAGTCCGTGCATGGCATTATGACTAACACTATGGGATGGTGACGATTCAGTTAACGTCATGTGTTCGTTCTGCGTCCCCACACGGCCACCGGGAAACACAGTAACCAGCTTAATTGTATATAGGTTTAAATATGTTTTTAGTCCTTCCAGTTTGGAAAATTATTGCTTTTGGTCATTCAAATTTAAAATGTCTATTTTTTGTCTCTCATTTTAAAAAATGTGTCACTTTTGATCCATGGGGTCAAAATATAAATTTAAAAAATACTTTTTAAATTAAAAAATAGCCCTAGGGACTAAAAATGACACATTTTAAAAAAATAAGAGACAAAAATAGGCGTTTTAAATTTGAAAAACTAAAAACAACAATTACCCAAACTTGAGGGATTAAAAACATATTTAAGCTTAGTATATATAATATGCTATAATAATATGAAATTAAAAAAATAAAAAATACACAACAAAGCATACATCATTTTTAAAATTAAAAAAACCAAATTCAAACATATAATAAATCAAAAATAAACATCCAGATTAGTTTAAAATACCCATACGCAATGTCGTACAAGTACTCAAAGTTAAACATTAATTAAACATAATCAAGATAAAAGATTAATGACTTAAATATGAATTTGATCCCTGTAAAAATTTGAGTTTTGAATTTAGTCACTGTATTTAAAGTCAACGGTTTTTAGTCCTCTTAAATTTCAAGTTTTGAATTTATTCCCTCCTTTGCGTTGACCAGTGTCATGTCACCCTTAAAACGTTGACGTAGCACACTGCTGGCCACGTCATTTATTTATAGGGATTAAAATTAAAACATATAATTTTTACAAGGACCTCCACCCCTCCTTCTCCTCCTCCTCCACTACCAACACCACCACCACCACCCCTCTCTCTCCTTCATCACCACCCCCTCTTTCTCCCACCCTCCTCCAAACCCATCTTCCTCCAACCCCAACCCCATCTTCTTCTTCTTCTTCTTCTTCTTCTCTTCAGCAACACCACCAAACCCAAAACCGCAACAGAACCAATAACAACACCACTCAATTAAGGTATGTCTACGCACTTTTTTTCTTTCAATTTGTTAATCATATGTCCTGGTCATGATTATTTTGTTGCTATTTTCACAATCCATGAATAAATTGGTGCCCGTGCTATTTTCATAGACCACTTTTTTCTCTCTCAAAAAAACCCCACTCTCCATCTCTAATGCATAAATCGGTGGAGGAGAGAAAGAGGGGGATGGGGGTGGTGGTGGTGGCGGAGGGGGGGAGAAAGAGAGGTGGTGGCGGAGGAGAGAGGGGGGGGGTGGTGGTGGTGGAGGAGGAGGAGGAGGGGGAAGAAGGAGAGGTGGTGATGGAGGAAAGTTTTGGTAAAAATTATATGTTTTGATTTTAGTCCCTATAAATAAATAACGTTTTGATTTTAGTCCATGTAAATAAATGACGTGTCAAATGACGTGGCTAGGACAATGTGCCACGTAGGCGTTTTACGGTGACATGACACGGGTTAACGCAAATGAGGGACTAAATTCAAAACTTGAAATTTGGGAGGACTAAAAACCGTTGACTTTAAATGTAGGGACTAAATTCAAAACTCGAATTTTTACAGGGACCAAATTCATATTTAAGCCAAGATTAATCTAAGTGTTTTGAAAGTTGAATAGTCATTTCCATGCAATTAATTTCTTGACGAAAATCTTTGCAGAATTAGTTGGTTTAATTCCAAACTCAATCAAACTCTTCGATGAATTTTCAATGCGGAAGAGGAGAAGATGCAGCAATTACTTACTCTCCTTATTGCACAACGTTTATGCAACAATGGAGATGATGAATGGGAGTGTCCAGCAGATAATATGCAAAATTTTACAGTTAAATCTAGGGCTGTTCACGGGCCGGTTTGGATTGAATTTGACCAAATCTGTTATCCGAACTAATCGAAATAGTACGGGTTGGGTTGGATCGGATTTCATCATTTTTTTTAGCCAAATCCGAACCGAACCAATCCGATCAAGGACGGGTTGGTTCGGATCGGGTCAATCGGGTCCAAGCTTTACAATAAATATTTTTTAATTGCTAAAAAATCTAACAAAATTGCGTACCATCTGACCACTTAGTCACTCTCCTTCTAATTTAATTTTTAAAAACCAACAACATAAGGACAAATCAAAGAAACCATAGTGCACTGAGAGCAACATTTGATGCAAATCGTGATATTCATCCCTTCCAGAATTTGAATAAGCAACAAAAATAAGAGAAAGAAGGACCCCAATATAAAAATGTAGGTAACAAGATGAAACACAAGAAGGGGGGTTGAATTGTGTTTCTAAGCTTTTAAAACTTTTCGCAAACGTTGGACACTGGCTGTTAAAAACGTTGGACGCACAGCTTAGTTCAAATATTGGACGCACAGTGTTTTCTGAAATATTGGACCACAGAGTGCTAAAACATTGGACGCACAGAGTGCTAAAACACTGGACGCACAGAATTGTGAAATATTGGACGCACAAAAGATTGGACGCTGAGGCTTCCCTCTTAGTTTAAAAACTTATTTTCTTTGTGCGCGATTTAAGGTGTATGAAAAACTTGTTTAAACAAAATCAATTCAATCCCCTTGGTTAGTAATAAGCACAGATATAATAAAAGATAAGGGAAGGAAGAAATAACACAAGTTTTTATACTGGTTCACCCATTCCTAAGAGCTACGTCCAGTCCCCTCAAACTAGAGAGATTTCACTATCAACCTGATAGAATACAAGTATTCTTTGCACACAGCCTCTTCAGGCTAAAACCCAAGTATTCTTTGCACACAGCCTCTCCAGGCTAAATCCCAAGTATTCTTTGAACACAGCCTCTTCAGGCTAAAACCCAAGTATTCTTTGAGCACAGCCTCTTCAGGCTAAACAACTCAGCAGAGTGTTTTTTATTCAAGTGTTGTCTAACTCACACAAGTGAGGATATGAAATCTAAAGCACTTTGAGAGTTAAGCAAACTCTCTTTTACAAGAAGAAAGAAAATATACAAGACTTTCTATACAGAGTATAACAAATTGCACAGCAGTTCAGCTCTTTCTTTTTCGTTGTTCAGTGTCTTTTATTCTTCTTCTTGTTCACGGTATTTATAGGCTTTGATGAAGCTTCAGACTTGTTCTTCGAATAGCTCAGCTTCAGCCTTCATAAATATTACCGTTCTCTAATAGCATTAAATGCTATTTTCCCGTTGCTCTGAGGAGATCTACTTCATTGTGCATGTCTGCGTTTCTTTCTCCTAAATCAGAAGCAACCTGTACTCAAAGTCTCAATTGTACAGTGGTTAATAGTAATATCTTATTGAGACAGAGAGAATACACTGTGTAAAGTAGAAAGATGTGTTCAGAGATATACAGAGTAGATAAAAGTACATTCTCTCTCTTAGTACACTTTCCACAGTACTTTATGCTTTTCAAAAGTACGTTCATAAACGTTGACAATAGGTTGTACAGAAAAACATTGTATACAGCTATTTATTTCAAATCATTTGCTCAATAAATATGTTCCATATTAAATGCATGAGCAATAAATAGCAAGTTTATGGATTCTGCGTATTGTGTATTGGGCGCAGAATATATGAAACATTGGACGCAACATTTAGCATGTTATTGGACGCATACCTTTGCACTTACCAATTTGCACAGAACTCATGCAAACATTGGACGCATACCTGATGCTTTCAATTGCACTTTGTTATGCTGCTTTATTGGACCATGAATAGTAGACTGAGAACTTGTCCTACTTTGCTTCATTCATCGTGTAACACTTTGTTCTTGTTCTTCTCATTTATCGGACGCAGAACAGTAGATAATGAACTTGTTCCATTCTGTTTCATTGCTTGTGGAACACTTTGTTATTTTCCTTCTTCATTATCGGACGCAGAACAGTGCTTGAGTAACTCTGACTTCATTGGACGCAGAATGTTCAGTTTCATTGGACGCAGAGTTGCACTCTTGCTCATGCTGAACATTGGACTTTTGTCCTTCATATGCATTGGACGCTCACTGAATCTGTTCCTTTGAAAATCATTGGACTCTTACTGCAATTCTGCTTCTCATAAAAGCATTGGACTATGCCAGTATTGCCTTGTTCTTATCATTGGACTTATGCCAGTCTTGCCTTGTACTTATCTTTGGACGATCAGCATTCTTTACCTTGGTCAAGAACACATCCTGAACATTGGACTTATGACTTATGTTCTGATCATTGGACTTATAAGCATTCTGATCATTGGACGTATGGTTATTCTTGAACATTGGACTTATGTCTTCAATGCCTTCTCATGAATCATTGGACGTATGAAATTGTCCTTGTGCCTTGTACTGAATTATTGGACGCACACCATTACTTGCCTTTGTGCTCAAACATTGGACGCAACACTCTTCCTTCTGCTCAAACATTGGACGCAGAATTCTTCCTTCTGCTAAAACATTGGACGCAGAACTTTTGTGTCCATTTCAGTGCCAACATTGTGATGAGCTAGCTTATTGGACGCAGAACTGCTTTGCCTCTTATATCAGTAACTTCCTTCTGCCAAAATCACTGGACGCAGAACTCTTGGTATTTATGTTTCAGTGCCAACATTGGACGCAAGGCTCACTTTGAATGCCAGCCAATGTCATGAAGAACTGATTGGACGCAGACTGCAATAAGCTTAGTTAGGCAGCATTGTTATACATTGTACAAGCTTAATACATTTTGTTTATCCTTTGTAAAAACCTTAATAGATTTTGTTATCATCAAAACCATAAAATCACTTAGGGAGTTTTTGTATTAAAAACACTTTTAACCAATTTGGTTCCAACAATCTCCCCCTTTTTGATGATGACAAACATTATTAAGTTTTACAAACAATAAAGCATAAACCAGATAAATAGTCAGTAAAAACAGAAATTTCAAAGAGAAACTCCCCCTGAGATAAACATCTCAGTTTTTCCTTACTCTTCTCCCCCTGAGACTTAGAGTACCTGAAAGTTTCTTTTACTCATAAATCAAAGATTAGTCCACAAATAGCTTATCAAAATAACAACATGGTAATAAGACTAATGCAATCAGACTTAATCTTTCTCCCCTTTTGTCAAAATCTTTCCCCTTTTAGTCAAGATATAAAAACTTAATCCCATTCTTTCTCCCCCTTTTGTCATCAGGCAAAAAGGTTCATAGAACATCATAGTCCAAAGAGAGTTTTGAAAAGACTTGGAGCTTTTAAAAACAGAAACCTCTTTAAAACTGAAAAACCCTTTTTAGAAACAATCTCCCCATTTTCTTGAAAACAAGAATGATCATCAAACTGAAAGTTACTGCAAAGCATTTGTAAGATATCAACTGTAAAATATATCTTTATGAAAAATAGATTGGACTCAGCGTGGGATGACTAAGATGTGAAAGCTTTTGAGTCTTTAAAAAATTTCTAAGTCTCAAATAGACTGTCGTGTCCTGTTGGACTCTAGTCACATTGGACTCAGACTCAACTTAAGCATATTGGACGCTAAACATCAGTCTTTTATAAAGTGCATATTCAAATGCTTCCTTATAAAAATGAATCTATCTACAGATAGGGGTTTTGTAAATATATCTGCCCATTGATTTTCAGTGCTAACAAACTGAATATCAAATGTTCCCTTCTGCACATAGTCTCTAATAAAATGATGTTTAATTTCTATATGCTTAGCTCTTGAGTGTAAGATTGGTTTCTTAGATAAGTTGATTGCAGCAGTATTATCACACAGAACAGAAATCTTACTCTCGAAAATGTTGTAGTCCTCCAATTGATATTTAATCCATAAGAGCTGAGAACAACAACTTGCTGCAGAGACATATTCAGCTTCGGCTGTTGATAATGCAATTGTGCTTTGTCTCTTGCTTGTCCATGATACTAAATTGGATCCCATAAAATGACATCCTCCACTGGTGCTTTTTCTTTCAAGCTTGTCTCCAGCATAGTCAGCATCACAGAATCCTACTAATCTGTACTCATCCGATTTCTTAAACAACAAACCGAGATTAGTAGTCTCTTTCAGATATCTAAAAGTTCTCTTGACAGCAGTCAAATGAGAATCTCTAGGATCTGATTGAAATCTTGCACATAAGCAAACACTGAACATAATATCAGGTCTAGATGCAGTAAGATATAAAAGAGATCCTATCATACCTCTATATACCTTTTGATCTACCTTTTTATCTTTGTCATTCAGGCTCATTATGCAAGTTGGATGCATGGGAGTATTCATGGGTTTGCAGTCATCCATCTTGAACTTCTTCAGAAGCTCCTTCGTGTATTTGGACTGATGCACATATATCCCATCTTTAGTCTGTTTCACTTGAAGTCCAAGAAAGAACTTCATCTCTCCCATCATACTCATTTCGAATTCTTTCTGCATTAACTCAGAGAATTCTCTACACAAAGATTCATCAGTAGCACCAAAAATAATATCATCTACATAAATCTGTACTATGATGAAATGTGAGTCTATGAATTTTCTGAAAAGAGTGTTATCAACTTTTCCTCTTGAAAAACCATTTTCCATTAAAAATGAACTCAGTTTTTCATACCAAGCTCGAGGAGCTTGCTTAAGGCCATAAAGAGCCTTTTTCAATTTAAAAACATGATTTGGAAAAGTTTGATCCTCAAAGCCAGGGGGCTGTTCAACATAGACTTCTTCTGTTATTATACCATTCAGAAATGCACTTTTTACATCCATTTGATAAAGCCTCATATCATGTTGGGCAGCAAATGAAAGTAAAATGCGAATGGCTTCAATTCTAGCTACTGGAGCAAAGGTTTCAGTGAAATCAATACCTTCCTATTGTGAGTAGCCTTGAGCAACTAACCTTGCTTTGTTCCTCACAACATTACCTTCTTCGTCCAGCTTATTTCTGAATACCCATTTGGTTCCAATAATGGACTTATCTTCAGGTGAGGCTACCAGAGTCCAAACATCATTTCTTTTGAACTGATTCAGCTCCTCCTGCATTGCTAAAATCCATCCTTCATCCAATAGGGCTTCATCTATATTCTTTGGTTCCAATTCAGAGATGAATGCTACATCAGTTTGCTCTCTGAATGTGGACCTTGTTCTGACTTTATCATCTGCATTTTCAATAATTTGATCTTCAGGATGATAAGTCTTAAAATGCCAGCTTTTACCACCTGCAGTATTGGACGCATGACTGTCTCCTGCGTCTGGTCCATCTTCTTCAATCTTGCTTGATGATTCTTCACCTCCTGGTTGTATTCTCATATCTGCAAGAGAATCACTTAGCTCTGACAGATCATTGTCAGGCTTTTTGTCATTGAATTTAACGTGAATTGACTCTTCAACAGTCAAGGTTCTTGAGTTGTAAACTCGATATGCCTTGGAAGTTTCAGAATAACCCAGAAAAATTCCATTATCAATTTTAGAGTCAAATTTACCAAGTTGATCCTTGGTGTCAAGAATAAAACACTCACATCCGAAAGGATGAAAATATGAAATGTTGAGTTTTCTTCCTTTCCACAATTCATAAGGAGTCTTTTTCAGTATAGGCCTTATATAAATTCGGTTTTGCAAATAACATGCTGTGTTTACAGCTTCAGCCCAAAACCTCTTAGAGGTTGAGTGATCATTGAGCATGGTCCTTGCCATCTCTTGTAAAGATCGATTTTTCCTCTCTACTACACCATTTTGCTGTGGTGTTCTAGGTGCAGAGAAATTGTGAAGGATTCCATTCTCTTCACAGAATCTCTGAAAGTTTGCATTTTCAAACTCACCTCCATGATCACTTCGAATGGAGTTGATACAAACTCCTTTCTCAGTTTGGACTCTTTTACAAAATATGGTGAATAATTTAAAAGACTCATCCTTGTGTGCTAGGAATTTAACCCATGTCCATCTAGTATAGTCATCAGCTATAACAAGTCCATATTTATTTCCACTTAAAGAAGTAGTTTGTGTTGGTCCAAACAAATTCATATGTAAAAGTTCTAAAGGTCTAGAAGTGGAAACAATGTTTTTAGAATCAAAAGAGTTTTTCACTTGTTTCCCTTTCTGACATGCTTCAAAGAGAACCTCAGATTTGTACACAAGATTTGGAAGTCCTCTTACGAGGCTATGCTTATTAAGCTTTGAGATGGTTCTCAAGCTTGCATGACCAAGCTTCTTGTGCCATATCCATTGTTCATTATTTAAAGAAATGAAGCATGAGACATTCTGTTTGGACAGATTTTCGAAATCAATTTTGTAAACATTGTCCTCCCTCTTTGCTTGAAAAAGTATGGACTTATCAGAATTTCTGACTATACATTTATCCTTGTTAAAGGAAACATCAAACCCGCTATCACACAATTGACTTATGCTAAGCAGATTATGTTTGAGTCCTTCAACCAATAAGACATTTTCAATAGAGGGAAAAGGATGTTTACCAATTTTACCTATTCCAACTATTCTGCCTTTCTGGTCACCTCCAAATGTGACCCAGCCCTTTGTTCTAGGCTTGAGGTCTTGGAACATAGACCTTTCTCCCGTCATGTGTCGTGAGCACCCACTGTCCAGGTACCATGACTGGTGCTTTCCTCCCATTAAGCAAATCTGCAACAGGAATGATCATGTTCTTAGGTACCCAGATTTTCTTGGGTCCTTTCATGTTAGTCCTTGGCCTGCGTCCAGGCTTGTTCCATTTATTATGGAAGCATGTCGATGTGACATGTCCAGCCTTTCCACAGTATCCACAATATATATTAAACTTTGATGGACTCTTGGAAAACTTTGGTTTCGGTTTTTCATAACCCAAACCACTTTTGTCATCAGGTTTTCTCTGAATTTTTAAAATCTTATTGAGTTTTTCAGAGCTGCTGACAAACTTGGACAAACGTCCAGTGAGTTCATCTACTTCTTGTTGAAGTACTTGTACTTCACAGGAAGTATTGGACTCAGACTTCTTTGGAGATTCATCTTTTGGTTGACTTACTTGAAGTCTTAACTTTTCATTTTCTGATTTAAGTACTTTGTTTTCTGAAGAAAGCTTTTCAAAATCTTTTGTTATAAGAGAAAACTTTTTCTTTAAAGACCTGTACTCATCAGATAGAATGGATGAATCTCTAAGAAGCTCATCAAAATTATTTCTTAATTCAGAGTAAGAAATTACCTCCTCTTCGTCTTCACTTTCAATTGAGGAGAGTCCTGCCATTAGGCACAGATTTGCCTCTTCCTTATCCTCATCATCAGAGGAATCATCGAGGTCTTCCCATGTTGCCATGAGACCTTTCTTCTTCTTGAAGACTTTCTTCTTTGTCTTCTCAGCCTCAGGACAGTCTGCCTTGTAGTGGCCTGGTTTCCTGCATCCATAGCACACCACTGGACTTTCCTCCTTTTGCTCAGCTTCCTTTTGTGGAAATCTTCTGTTGAATTGCTTCCTTCTGAAGCCACCCTTCTTTTTCCACATAGATTTTATTTTCCTGGAGATGAAGGAGAGTTCATCATCATCTGAGCCTTCTTCTCCTTCTGAACTGCATGATTCTTCATCAGAATCATTTGCCTTTAAGGCTTTTGAGGTGCTCCCTTTTTGAGCTTTAAGAGCAATGGACTTTGCCCTTTTTTCGATTCCCTCTTCATTCAGCTCAAGCTCATGTACTTTCAATGAGCCTAGAAGATTTTCTAAAGCAAGAGTGGAAAGATCCCTTGCTTCTTGTATTGCTGTAACTTTGGGTCTCCACTGTCTGGGCAGACTCCTCAAAATCTTCCTTACATGTTCCTGGGTTGTGTAGACTTTCCCCAAGGATCTCAGGTTGTTGGTAATAGTTTGGAATCTTCCAAACATTTGATCAATGGACTCTTGTTCTTCCATCTTAAATAGTTTATATTGATGAACTAGTATGCTTATCTTAGATTCACGAACTTGAGATGAGCCTTCATGTGCCAAGGCCAGAGTGTCCCACATTTCCTTGGCAGTGGTGCAGCTGTGCACCTTGTCATATTCAGATTTTGTGATGGCACACATCAGATAGTGCCTTGCCTTCGAGTTCAGCTGGAATCTGGTCCTTTGATCTGCTGTCCACTGAGCTCTTGGTATTTGTTGACCTGCTTCATTTACTGGAGCAGTGTAGCCAGTTTCCACGACATCCCATAGGTCCATATTTTGAGCATCAAAGAATGTGATCATTCTCTGCTTCCAGTAGTCGTATTCATTTCCATTGAACAGTGGTGGTCTGTTCACAGCTTGTCCCTCGTTCTCCATGGATCTTTGCTTCTCTACACTGTTAAGTGCTCAACCCCTAAAGACCGAGCTCTGATGCCAACTGTAGGTAACAAGATGAAACACAAGAAGGGGGGGTTGAATTGTGTTTCTAAGCTTTTAAAACTTTTCGCAAACGTTGGACGCTGGCTGTTAAAAACGTTGGACGCACAGCTTAGTTTAAATATTGGACGCACAGTGTTTTCTGAAATATTAGACGCACAGAGTGCTAAAACATTGGACGCACAGAGTGCTAAAACACTGGACGCACAGAATTGTGAAATATTGGACGCACAAAAGATTGGACGCTGAGGCTTCCCTCTTAGTTTAAAAACTTGTTTTCTTTGTGCGCGATTTAAGGTGTATGAAAAACTTGTTTAAACAAAATCAATTCAATCCCCTTGGTTAGTAATAAACACAGATATAATAAGAGATAAGGGAAGGAAGAAATAACACAAGTTTTTATACTGGTTCACCCATTCCTAAGAGCTACGTCCAGTCCCCTCAAACTAGAGAGATTTCACTATCAACCTGATAGAATACAAGTATTCTTTGCACACAGCCTCTTCAGGCTAAAACCCAAGTATTCTTTGCACACAGCCTCTCCAGGCTAAATCCCAAGTATTCTTTGAACACAGCCTCTTCAGGCTAAAACCCAAGTATTCTTTGAGCACAGCCTCTTCAGGCTAAACAACTCAGCAGAGTGTTTTTGATTCAAGTGCTGTCTAACTCACACAAGTGAGGATATGAAATCTAAAGCACTTTGAGAGTTAAGCAAACTCTCTTTTACAAGAAGAAAGAAAATATACAAGACTTTCTATACAGAGTATAACAAATTGCACAGCAGTTCAGCTCTTTCTTTTTCGTTGTTCAGTGTCTTTTATTCTTCTTCTTGTTCACGGTATTTATAGGCTTTGATGAAGCTTCAGACTTGTTCTTCGAATAGCTCAGCTTCAGCCTTCATAAATATTACCGTTCTCTAATAGCATTAAATGCTATTTTCCCGTTGCTCTGAGGAGATCTACTTCATTGTGCATGTCTGCGTTTCTTTCTCCTAAATCAGAAGCAACCTGTACTCAAAGTCTCAATTGTACAGTGGTTAATAGTAATATCTTATTGAGACAGAGAGAATACACTGTGTAAAGTAGAAAGATGTGTTCAGAGATATACAGAGTAGATAAAAGTACATTCTCTCTCTTAGTACACTTTCCACAGTACTTTATGCTTTTCAAAAGTACGTTCATAAACGTTGACAATAGGTTGTACAGAAAAACATTGTATACAGCTATTTATTTCAAATCATTTGCTCAATAAATATGTTCCATATTAAATGCATGAGCAATAAATAGCAAGTTTATGGATTCTGCGTATTGTGTATTGGGCGCAGAATATATGAAACATTGGACGCAACATTTAGCATGTTATTGGACGCATACCTTTGCACTTACCAATTTGCACAGAACTCATGCAAACATTGGACGCATACCTGATGCTTTCAATTGCACTTTGTTATGCTGCTTTATTGGACCATGAATAGTAGACTGAGAACTTGTCCTACTTTGCTTCATTCATCGTGTAACACTTTGTTCTTGTTCTTCTCATTTATCGGACGCAGAACAGTAGATAATGAACTTGTTCCATTCTGTTTCATTGCTTGTGGAACACTTTGTTATTTTCCTTCTTCATTATCGGACGCAGAACAGTGCTTGAGTAACTCTGACTTCATTGGACGCAGAATGTTCAGTTTCATTGGACGCAGAGTTGCACTCTTGCTCATGCTGAACATTGGACTTTTGTCCTTCATATGCATTGGACGCTCACTGAATCTGTTCCTTTGAAAATCATTGGACTCTTACTGCAATTCTGCTTCTCATAAAAGCATTGGACTATGCCAGTATTGCCTTGTTCTTATCATTGGACTTATGCCAGTCTTGCCTTGTACTTATCTTTGGACGATCAGCATTCTTTACCTTGGTCAAGAACACATCCTGAACATTGGACTTATGACTTATGTTCTGATCATTGGACTTATAAGCATTCTGATCATTGGACGTATGGTTATTCTTGAACATTGGACTTATGTCTTCAATGCCTTCTCATGAATCATTGGACGTATGAAATTGTCCTTGTGCCTTGTACTGAATTATTGGACGCACAACATTACTTGCCTTTGTGCTCAAACATTGGACGCAGCACTCTTCCTTCTGCTCAAACATTGGACGCAGAATTCTTCCTTCTGCTAAAACATTGGACGCAGAACTTTTGTGTCCATTTCAGTGCCAACATTGTGATGAGCTAGCTTATTGGACGCAGAACTGCTTTGCCTCTTATATCAGTAACTTCCTTCTGCCAAAATCACTGGACGCAGAACTCTTGGTATTTATGTTTCAGTGCCAACATTGGACGCAAGGCTCACTTTGAATGCCAGCCAATGTCATGAAGAACTGATTGGACGCAGACTGCAATAAGCTTAGTTAGGCAGCATTGTTATACATTATACAAGCTTAATACATTTTGTTTATCCTTTGTAAAAACCTTAATAGATTTTGTTATCATCAAAACCATAAAATCACTTAGGGAGTTTTTGTATTAAAAACACTTTTAACCAATTTGGTTCCAACAAAAAATTCATATGGAAAGTGCAAGGTGCAATGCAAATAGAAAATAGATGGGAACAGCAGCAATTAAGTAAATAATACCCCCAATCCCATTGCCATATCTTCTCGTAAGTGCGAGATAAAATATTTCAGCAATGCGAGATAAAATCTAACACGGTTATCCTTTTCTCATCATGAATCTTCAAGTCCTTCAAAAAATCGCAACTTCAACCCCATCTTTGGTTCTTTTATACCATCTCTATCTAAAAGAGACTCATTGGATCTCTGGTTCTCAGAGGGTTGCTACTTGCTCTATTTCTTCACCCCTTAACAGGGAACCCCAAAACCTGCTTACGGTGAACGAGATCTGGTCATGCATGGTAGTGGAGAACAGGTACGGCACAGACGGTGGAGGAGAACGGGATCTCGTCGCGCATGGTGGTGGAGAACTGGTACGACGTGCACGGTGGAGTGGAGAATGGGTACACGCACTGGATCTCGCTGTCTCCTTGGGCGAGCTCGGGCCGCATAACTGAGAGGTGAAAGCTAGGATGAGGAGGAAGGGAAAGGTAGATTGGGGAGGAGGAACCCTAGAAGAAAAATTAGAACAAGATGGAAACTTTGGATGCGTGAATCTCACGTTGACTGAGCTTGGAATTAATTAAAAATAATAGTAAAAAATATAAATAAATAAAAAATGCCACGTCACCGGGTTGGGCTCACGGGTTTAACAAACAAAATCCGTTATCCGAACCAAACCAGCTCGAGTTTGGACGGGTTGGTTCGAATTGGACCCGAACTATAGGAAAAACTGAAATTTCTGGATTGGTTTGGTTTGGATCGGTTCGGGTTCACGGGTTCACGGGTTACCCGAACCAGTGAACACCCCTAGTTAAATTAGCTTTTTCCCTGCTACAAAATCAGCAGTATGAGACCATCCGCAATGCGGGGTCTTATTAAGCAGCGTGTCAGCAAGCACCGATGCTTACTCGAAGAACAGCGTTGGAGCATATCTTAGAAGAGTTGCTTAATAGGAGTAGGTGCTTAGTTAAGCACCGGTTCTTAAAATTTTTTGGGGGCCAGCTTGCTTTTTTTAAAATAAAAATGAGTAAGGTAAGGTTATTAGTGGGGTCCATTTAAGAATTTTTTTAGAAGTGCTGGGTTGGAGATATAGAATGCTTATGGGATAGTTAATTTAAAAATAATAAAAATGAGTGACGTGTACAAATGGGGTCCACTTAAGAACCCCAAATGGAATGTTGCATTGTGGATGCTCTAAGGTCCCTCTTGACGAAACTTGCTTGACAATCTTTTGTCATATGTGGCTCTGCAAAGCACCCATAAAGACTTTGGCATTTTCACTACACCAAAAATGCCATTCACCCACAGACACTTCCAGCAATGGGATAATTTTCTGTCACTAAAAGTCAGTTTTACCGATGAATTTAAATGTCGGTGAATATATAATCTTTAACTACAATTTCGTTTCATGTGTCGATATTTGTGTGTATCTCTAAAATATTTAATTATAACTTTTGCCCTCCCGCATATAAAAAAGGAACACATTTGTTTTGCGCACAACTTTTCAGTGCGTTTTCTTTGCCACAAACTTCACTCTCTACAATCGTCGACATTGTTCATTGCCATCGCCGCATCATCGCCGCCGTTCGCCGTCATTGGCTCTGTTCGTTGTCGTGCTGCTGTTTACCGCCGCCACTGTGTATCTGCTAAAAATGATATATATTCTTTTGCTCCTTCGTCATTTTTAGTTTTCTTCGTTTTTGGTGTTCGAATCAACAGAGAGGGCAAAGGGATAGATTATTCAAAGAGCTTGCAATCTTCATTATAAACAGAAAGATACATCTCCAATTGATTGCTCACATTTTGTGCTCTTCATCTTAATGCAAAGGTTTTGTTCGGTAAACCCTAGCTAAATATATTCTTGCCCCTTTAACATTTCTAGATTTGTATCAGTACAAGTGCTTTAACTCTAGGTAATGATTATCATTCCTGCAATGTCCGAGATCCGGGTCGAAGGTGGAGGCTGGTGGAGACTTGGTGGTTTTGGCCTAAGCTGGCGAAGGACGGCGACAATGGGTACCTGCAAAGGCACTCCAACGCTCAAGTGAGAATTGGCTAGAGAATTAGGGAATATGAACAGTGCACATACCTGGTGCGCATGAGGTCTCAACCTTATATAGGCGTTGGGAGGAGGGGACCACTATGGGCTTGGTCTGAGATGTCACTTTCGGGGAGATTTTGGTATTTTTTTTAGAAAAAGTAGATTTAGAATCACTGTTTTGGTTCCTATAGTTTGACAATGAGAACTGATTCGGAGACCAAGATGAGGCCAGAAAGAAATTTTTAGAAGCTAAATCATGTTTTTATATTTTTTAGGATTTTTGGGATTTATTTCAAAATTTTTTGAAAAGCATATCAAAAGTTAATTTTTTGGTCCCTGTAAATACGAGAAACGAGGGTTTTTGGAGCAGAAATGAATTTCTGGTGATCAGGGCATGCCCAAAATGATTTTTCAAGAGGGATCATTAGTGTTTATATTAAATTTGTGATTTTTGAGAATTTTCTGAGAAATGTCCATTTTGCACTTACGGTGTGTCCGTTTTCCTTTGTTTATGCGAACCGCAAAGCATACCCTTACCGTAAAATTCTAGAAACTCTCCCATGAAGCTATTAGGGCTATTACATGACATTTTCGAGATTTCTTATTGTTCTCACACTTTAAATTAATTTTAGAAATTTTTGATTAATGAAAAGACTATTTTGCCCTTGATTTTCACTTAAAACCTAGGATAAAGATGTAACTTCACTTCCCCTTATAGATCAGCCCTCAAAATCGCCTCATGAGGCAAGGGAGAAGAACTCAATTTTGAGTCATCACCATGAGTCATAATTTTGGACCAATTAGGTTTTAGTTTGATTTAATTAAATAGATTTTATGACATAAGCTTCCTTAACCATGCTTAGCTCACAACCAAACTTTGGTTGCCTTCCTTGGGTCAAGAAACTCGCCCCCTTGCCTATAAATAGAGGGGATGGGTCTTCATAAATCCTACACCAAAAAACCTTTGTGTTAACAAAACAAAAATCTTCTCATTTCTCCTTTATAGTTTTATCTTTCTCTCTTGGTGTTCTTGGTTCTTCAAGCTTTGTTCTTCCAAGTTCTTGTGGCAAAGGTAAGGGGAACCTCTTGCAAATTAATTTGAGAAGCATGAGTTTGATTCTTGATTGTGATTGACTTGTGTGATTTATGTGTTATAGCCTTTATTTATTTATTTAGTTATTTATTTATTTATGCTTTATAATTATTTTATGGCTTTAATTTAATTGTTTTAGGCTATTTATTAATTGTAGTGTTATAATGCCCAAATTTCTTTAAAATTTCGTGGAAATAAGGTGGTGATGGCAAAATTAATTTTGAGCTTTTGTAAACATACCTTTATAATGACGAAATTTAGATTTACTATAAATATGATCTTACCGTAAAGAAAATGTAATTTATTCTTTTGTAAAAACCCTGATATTGTCTATTATTGGTATACAAGGTGATGGTTAAGATAAATGGTTTATCAGTATGAGTCTGTCTAGGAAAGACATAGGTCATTGAAGGAACCTTAGCTCACCTTTCTTTCCTGGAACTGTACTGATACGCTGTTTGGAGAATTCTTAACTTAGGGACCCGGTATATACGTGACTAAGATAAATTGGAAAAAAAGTGATTTCTTAATAAACGTGTATATAAATAGATTGGATTGGATAAAAGAGTATAACGGTAAAGAATTCTCGGTGAACTCTACTGTTATAGTGTCTATCGGAAATTTAGTATAACAGTAATGAATTCTCGGTGAATTCTACTGTTATATTATCTGTGGAAAAGTTAGTGTAACGGTAAAAGATTCTCAATGAATCCTACTGTTATATTATCTGTCGAAAATTGCGAGTTGGTGAGGTAAGCTTTCAACGAACCTCTTTCAATTCCTGGAAGATAATTGGTGCTTAAATATTTAAGTAAAGAAACAACTTGATTTCATTCACTTAGTCTATATCGAATCATTTTTAAGTTGGGCATTGATCACCGAAAACGGCTCTGCCGCCATGTGATCCTTTCATCTTCAAAGTTAATTAAACCGGTAATTAATCAGCTTTATTTCGTTCACTCAATTATATACTAAGTTTTTAAGAAAGTTGGACAATGGTTACTGCAGTCGGCTCAGCCGCTGTGTAATTATTCTTTTACCAAAATCTATCTAGAATATGAGAACAAACACTTACTGATTAAAAAGTGGACATAAGTTTTATTACTGTTGATCTCTTCTCTATTGATCAATCCTAGGTGGCTATATCCCATTTTGGTCTGCTTGAAATGAATTACTTACCTTTAGTTTATATATCGAATCAACTGTTGGGCTGCTCACCTCAGTTTGGCTCTGCCGCGGTGTGAACAGTCATTATTTGAATTATTGAAGCCGGGAAAATAACTTAAACCATAATGATTCCTAGAATCGAGTAAAGAAGATAAGAGTATTTTTATAAAAGGATAAGTTATTTCCTATAAAGTGTTTTGATGAGATTGAAAGATGTTCAAAAAGAAGATAAGTTATTTCCTTTATCTTTCTGCCAAAGTCGGGCGCATGACCCACACCCTTTACTTTTATGCCAAAGTCGGGCCCACGACCCGCACCCTTTATTTTCCTACCAAAGCTGGGCGCACGACCCGCACCCTTTAATTTTTCTACCAAAGCCAGGCACACGTCCCGCGCCCTTTAATTTTTTGCCAAAGTCGGGCACATGACCCGCATCCTTTATTTTTCTGCCAAAGCAGAGCGCACGACTCGCACCCTTTATTTTCCTGCCAAAGCCAGGCACACGACTCGCATCCTTTAATTTTTCTGCAAAAGTCGGGCACACGACCCTCACCCTTTAATTTTTTGCCAAAGTCGGGCACACGACCCGCACCCTTTACTTTTCTGTCAAAGCCAGGGTGCACGACCCGCACCATTTATTTTCTGGCAAAGTCGGGCACACGACCCACACCCTTTAATTTTTCTATCAAAGCCAGGCGTACAAAAAGAAAAAAAAAAGAAAAAAGAGAAGAAAAAGAAGGAAAAAAAAAAGAAGAAAAAAGAAAAAGGGAAGAAAGAAAAGGAGTCATTGCAAAAGGAATGAAACTCCATTTTGATTTCTCAGCATTAATTGTCGGGCAAAATTTTGGTCTCTTTTTCTTTACTTATTTCTTGCCATGATAATATGAAAACACGCGTTATTCATATTATCAAGTAAAAAATAAGTAAAGAGGGGCAGCTGTAGATACCAATTTTTGTCTTCCTTATTTTATTTTTTATTTTTATTTTGTTTTGGTCTAATTGGTCTAACGGGGTCCATTTTTCAAATTGATTTAAGCCCATTAGTGTTTTGGTCCTCTCACAAAGAAAACTATTTTTAATTTATTTGGGCCTTTGTTTGCTTGAATTAGCTACAAATGGGCCTATGATTTTTCTGATGGGGCCTCTTGTGATCCAATTGACCAAAAATGCTTTTGTACAAGTTTTTATTATTTCAGTACAAGTCCAAGATACAAAAAAGATGCATACAAAACAAATACAGAAAATCAAAAAGGTGAAATTGACAAAATAATCAGAAAAAACAAAAAGAAGGAATGAAGTGTGCTGCCAATCCATGCGCCTCCTCTCTCTCAAGTACTCTCTCTACTGCTCCATAATTTGGATAATGCCCAAAAAGCCAAAACTGTTAACACAAAGAAAAATCAGGGGACACAACTCAGAATGCATTGGAAGAGGGGCAAATAGGGAAAGAATTGCTCAAGGGACAAGCAAGGACAAGCAAAAACAAAAAGTACAACAACACAACAACAACAACAAGTAACATTTCCTCCCCGTACAGCACACACACTCGTACACCACACCACTACATCACTACCCTCCTAGCTTTTCTTTGCCCTACATTTTGTGCCTCTTGGCTTCTCCCCCTCCCTTTTATATATATAGCCAATGCAACAGTGAAAAACACACACACAAAAAAGAGAGAAAGGAGAGGAAACAGTTTGGTTGATAAATACATTCTTTGTTTATCAATCAGAGAGTGGAAAAACAATATATAATAGTTCAACAGAGAAGACACACACAGTTCAGCAAGAGCAGAAGCAGTAGTCATAACAGGCAGAAGCAACAAGTTACCTTCATTGTTGATTTCATTGTTGGCTGCTAATCGGTAAGATCCTCCATCTCTATTAATCGCATAATGCTATTATAGTGCTTGTTGTTACAATGCTTCAGTGATAGTGTGTTCCCTGCATGCTCCCTGTATATGTATCGACCCTGTCATTTCAAAAAAATAAGGAACTCAAGTCACACCCATTTTGTTCTAGATGCTATTAGCACCAACTAGAAAATATAATAGTAAAATACACTTCCCTCCCCTTTTGTTTGAAAACACACTTTCCTCCCCTGAGAGATACCAATATTACACTCCCCTCCCCTCTTGTTTGAAAACACACACTCCTATCCCCCAAGAGATACCAATATTACACACTTCCTTCCCTTCAAAGATAAAATATGATACATTTTTCTCCATTTTTGAAATTTTCCATTGACGTAAAAGCTAGTCTCCGTTAAAATATTTTTTTATTACCATAATAACATTTTATCTTTCATTTCATTTCTGTTTTTGTCCTAGTTTCTTTCCCAATCTGATTTCAGAATCACTGTTTTAGCGTCGTTCACCACTAGAGCTGGCAAAATGGGCCAGGCTTGCCAGGCCGGGCCGAAAAAGCTAGAAAAATAGAGGGCTCGGACACACAAATTTGAGCCCGTTTTCAATTCGGGCCTTTTTGGCCCGGCTCGACAAAGCCCGAACCCGGAAAAGCCCGAGCCCGAAGCGGGCCGCCCACAAAATATAGGCTAAAGCCCGAGCCCGAAAAGTGGAGGGCTCGGACACATAAATTCGAGCCCGTTTTCAATCCGGGCTTTTTTTGGCCCGACCCGATAAAGCGCGAATCCGATGCGGGCCGGCCCGAGCCAGGCCCAAAAGCCCGTTTTGCCAGCTCTATTCACCACCACGTTCCACTAAAACCAAAACGAAGCCATTGTTGGTGGAATGTGGCGGTGAACGTAGTGAAAAAGTGATTCTGATTTCAGGAATTAGGAATTGGAATGAAAAAGGAAATGAAATGAAAAATAAAAAAATATTATGGTAATAAAAAATTACAAAAGTAGAGAAAAATGTATTATATTTTATCTTTGAAAGGAAACAAATGTGTGTTTTCAAACAAGAGGGGAGAAGAGTGTAATATTGGTATCTCTCAGGGGAGGGGAGTGTGTGTTTTCAAACAAAAGGGGAAGAGAGTGTAATATTGATATCTCTCAGGAGAGGGGAGTGTGTTTTCAAACAAGAGGGGAAGGGAGTGTAATATCGTTATCTCTTAGGGGAGATGAGTGTATTTTACTCAAAATAAAAACAGTAGAACAAAGAGTGAAAAACCAGAGAAGTGAAAAAGTCAAAAAAGAAAAGAGAAGGTGAGGGAGTAACCAGCGTAGAGCAGAGTCATCCTTATCACCGGCGGCTGCCGCAGCCATCGAGGTCGCGCCACCACGGCCCTCTCTCCTTCTCCCCATCGTGTTTTCTCTCTCCACCTCTTCTCCACCCACCCGTTTTCTCTCTCCCTTTCCGCTTCTCTCTCCTTGGTCTTCTTCCCAAGCAACCCAAGTCGCTCACTCTCTTTTCCCTCGTCGAGATCCCTCTCCTTCGAGCACCACCGTCGCCACGTGAAGTGGTCACCACCGCCTCCGCTCTTTCCCTTTTCTCCCTTTCTCAGCTTCTCTGTGCGTCACCCACCATAAAAATGGCTTTTCTGTGTTTCGGATTAGGGATTTGGACCCCCTTTCCATCGTGTACTCATTCCTCTTACTTTTTTGTTTTATTTGTTTTTTCCTTTTTTTTTGTTTTTGTTTTTGTTAAATCTGAAGTTGTGCGGTGTTAGGGCCTTTGGTTCACTCCTTTCTTTTGTTTTGTTTCTTTTTTTGCTCTACATTAAAACCCTGATGCATGACTTTGGGGCTGTGGCCCATTTTAGTTTTTTTCCAAAAAAAGAATGTCTGTTTGGCGTATGGGCTTGGCCCAATCTTGGTTTTTTTATTGTTTTATTTGATTTGCTTCTATGTATTGGGCTCAGCTCAGCATATTATTTTTGTTATGACCCATGTTTATTGTCCAAGGTTACTTCATAAATATTAAATAAGTTATCTTATTAAATTAACATTTCTTTTTATTTGATTTACTTAAATTAAATATGCCTTGTAAAATATGTATTAATCATAACCTCTTGCGAAATTTTACCTTAAATATAGAGCAATTAGTGATAGCCATTTTGGATCCCCTTCCTATTTGGCTATTGCGAAAGCTCTGCCCTTTTTTAATTAATTAATTAGTGATAGTCATTTTGGTTATTCTTCCTATTGACTATTGCGAAAACATTTTTAAAAGAGGACTAATTAGTGATAGTCATTTTGGACCCTCTTCCTATTTGGCTATTACGAAAAACTCCTTTGTTTTAGTCGGTCAAAATTGGTAACCATTTTGGATCCTCTTCCTATTTGGTTGCTATGAGATCGCATTGCCAAAAATAAATTATTTTTGAAAAAAATCAAAATTTACAATAATTAAAACAAGTCAACACAGAATTATTTTCTAAAGAACTATGTAGCTTTGATTTCCTCACTGCACCTGAGGATACATAGGAGTAGGGACCTTCCTTGTCAAGCACAAAAATAATTTTTCATATTTTTTCTCCTTTTTTTGTTGTAAATAAATAAAAAAATCTTTCTTTGGGGTAGAATAAATATTTTTAAAAGCTAACAAAATTTGCACATTTAATTAGAGGTAAATGCTTTTTTAGCGGACGTTGTAGGGTGCTAACACCTTCCTTACACGTAATCAACTCTCAAACCCCAAATTTGGTTTCGAGACTATTTTTTCTTTAAAATCGGGTTTTTCCAATGTTTTTTTCCCAAAAAAATAAACTTTGGTGACGACTCCTCTGTATTTTTTGTGTTGCTTCAATAAGGAATTTGATTGATTAATATTTCTCAAAAGCATGACAGGTACTCCAACCTTTAGTCTCAATCGATGGTTTGGAATATCTGAACATTTGATATCATACAAAAATTCTGATGTGTAAACCATTCACCTTGAATGTCATCATTTTCATCTGAGTGGAAAGGTGTATCAACACTCAAATACTCCTTTTCATGTCTAGGAATCAAACACAGCATTAAATCATTAATGTGTTCAACACTTTCAAGTGTAGGAGCAAGGATTGCTCGATCTTCAAAAAATGTCATCATCTTTAGATTTTCCTTCATATAAGGATACACGAAATCAACCAATGAGAGTAATGGGTTTTCATTGTCTGTAATCAACAAATCATCTGATATGTCATATGTCAGACTCACCATTTTTGTTTGATTCCATGTCACCATCTCCAATATGAAGTACCCAATCAACAAATTGTTTAATTTCATTGGCAGTATTGCTTGTTGTTGCAGTACTCAGTCTCATGTTTAGAGTCAATTTAAGCACTTTGCAAGATTCTCATAGGTGAGAAGAGTTTATGGTTTCTTGGACGGTGGCATTTATGGTGGACCAATGAGAAAATTTGTGCACCGTACTCAAATGCAGCAATTACCTACCAACAGAGGTTTATGCTAAAATTCATATTGACCCCAACAGAGTTTAACATTTGAAATAAAGCCCAATCAAAATTAAAAAATTAGACAATAGACCCAATAAAAACGTTGCTTCGTTTTGTCAAAATTGCAAGTACATCTGTATCCTTATATCAAAATACAGAAAACAGGTGAAAAGAAGAGGGACATCAGTTTCTACCTGCAAGTTTTTTCTCAAGAGGTGCTCCTGTTCCACCACTAAGCACCCCCAGAGATTCAGTTCCAAAATAACTGGAAAAAAAAAGTGGGTCGTTTAATTTCAACTTTTTTTTTCTTTTCAAATCAAGACAGAATAACAGTCAGTTCTTGAGTTGGGATTTGGGGTTACAAGTTATTATAAGATTCTAAAAAACAGCAAATATTCATCAACATTTTTTGAGATTTCAAGTTGCAGATACAAAACCAAGCAATGCATCATCTAAGAACATCTAAAATATAAAATGGTCATATATTCTTCACCAGCAGACACAAGGGGAAGAATCAGAAAATCTATAAAATCAAAAAGAACATGTCCAGATACATCTAAAAGATAGTTACAGTTACCTGAAATCATGAAGCAGTAGGGTGAGTGTTAAATCCATGGAATTTAATAATTGTTACCCTTTAATAGTGGACCAACTACAAAGTTTGAATATATATATATATATAGAACATTTGATCTTTGCTAGAAATCATGATTGCTCAGTTTCAACTTGTTTTATTGATGGTTTAAGTTTAGCAAGTGATCAACCATTGGGTACCTACATACATTGTAATCTATCAAAGGTCGAAATCCCAAGGGCTTGACATTTGCAAGATGGATGATTTCCAAGCGTCAGGGTCATTGTCCAAAGAGGCAGCACACTACTTTGAAATGGAAGGGACGGAGGTATGTATGAAACTGCATTATTTTGCTTTCGTAAGCGTGTGACGTAATGGGTTATGCTTATTGAGTTGCGTAATGGTTTATTGTCTAGTAAAATTTATTTAGGGGTGATAAATTGTGCAGGGTTTGGAACAAATATCTCTGGATGATGAAATTGAAGGGGACACACCCGAAGAAGGAATAGAAATGCCTCCTAATGAATACTGCATTTTACGACCCCTATTAGCGAATATGTTTTTACTGTTCAGAATCTCAGATTACCTTCTGACCAAGTGACGCCACCAAAATCTGAGCCGCTTAATTGTTTATTGAATTTATCAATGGCATTAATTGCATTTGGGTACGGTGCACAAATTTTCCTATCGGTCTACCATAAATGCCACCTTCTTGGACAATATCTTTCCTTGATGCTATTATAACAAAAGACAAAAATTGTCTAAAAAGTAAATTAAATTAATCACAATTACAAATTCGAACTCCAATGTCAATAAACCATGCTTCCTCTTATATAATTATATAATCATATTTATATTTATATCATACATATAATATAATAACCTATTACTTAATCTAATTTTTTAAAAATTACTTGAAATATTCAATTCCTTCCTTCTCTCATAGACAAAACCATCACACAACAAAAGCCAAGTGGAATTTCAAACAACATCTGGCTTTGCCATTGTGTTCATCATGAGTAGTGTGACAAAATAATCTTCTCAACTGATTTCTAGAAGCAAGTTCACTGGCTTCTTTAATTCCATCAATGTATTCTTTGTCATATGCTAACAGATCTAGTGCATAATAGGCCTCTTGGAATGTCTTGTAGATCTTCCCATTGACTGTCCTAATACTCTCATGGCTAGTACAACCTTTCTGAATTGTCAATAGTATCCTCATGTAGTACAATTTACCTATCCCAACTGGAACATATGTTAATCTGCCAATAGAAAAACCTGCGTTCCTGGTTCCCAAATCTTGGTTGAATTGAAGTAGTCAAATTCTCCTGGGAATTATGCATAAATTAAAGACCTCCCTTCAACATACTTCTTATTTGCCTCAAACCGAGTAAGAAACATGGTGCCTGTAATATCCCAAATTTTTACTGATTCTTAGAATTCTTATGTGAAGAGTAATGGTTTAAAGCTGACGTAGAAGTCAAAACGATATTCAGTAGACTTTTTGACTGTCAGAAAACGTTTACAATGATATAGAAAATTTTAATTTGATTCAGAAATGAAATTTTGATGATCCAAATAGGGTTTTTATATTATTTGAGGATTTTAGAAATTTTGATTTGAGTTTTTAGAGAAACGGATAAAAATGTTATTGTTTTAGTCGCTCTAAGATGAATTATGTGACACGTTGTTAACTGGGGAAACAGATAAATACCCAGAGAGTAGAAAGCGATCTAGATGAAAAATTACAAGGAAAAATGGAGTTTTTCCTAGTATACAAATTAGTAGTTCAAGTTTTACATTATATTTCAAACGAAACCGGCTTATGTGACATCCATTTTTTTATCTCTGTCTTTATTCTATTTTATCTTAGAAAAATGAATTTAACATATATAGTTTTTCTTAGTATAGAAATTGGTAGTTTTCTTTTAACGTTGAGATTTAAACGGAAAATGGTTTACATCTTAGGTGACAATATAGGTTTTAAATAGCGTATAAATAATAAAAAAAGTCAAAAAAATATTTTACTTGTCAAAATAGTACTTTTACATTATTTGTGATTTATGAGAATTTTTCTGAAATTTTTAAAAAATATCTGAAGAATGACATGTCATTGACAAATGACAGAAATACCCCTAGTTTTACAGTTTAAACCATTTGTTACTATTCATAAATATAAAAATGTTCTTTTTTATTTTTAATTTATTGTTTGGTGATTTTAGAAATTATTTCTGTGGAGGTTTGTGAAATTACTATTTTGCCCTTTTGGGCATATACGTGATAAACGGTAAATACCAAAGAGTTTACCCTTTCTGTAATCTTCCAAAATTCTTCCATGAAACTATTAGGGATTGCCACATGTCTTTTTTAATCATTCCCATTGGTTATTATAAATTAAATTTGTTATTTATTATTTTTATTTATGAAAAATCCATTTTGCCCTTTTCTTTTCTTTCATTTCCACCTAAAACCTAAAAGGATAAAAATATAATTTCGTTCTCTCCTCAGTCAGCCCTTAAAACCGCCCCATATTCATTGTGTGATCCTTGTGAAAAGCTTTGGACCAATTAGAAAATAGATTGATTTTCCTAATTGTCTAATTACTTAATTAATTACATCACATGCATGGCATAGGAACAAAGTTGGAATGCCCACCTTGTCCCCATATGGCCGCCCCCACCCCCTATAAATAGGAGGGAGGGATCTCCTTCATTCCTTGCACCATCCTTAAGACACAAAGTCTTGGATTTCTTTCCTCCTCCAAGTTTTCTCACTTTGAGTTTTTAGTTTCTGGAGTTTTCTTACTTTGTTGTTGAGTTTTAAAACTTTGATCTTCAAAGTTCTTTCTTTTCTTCAAAGTTAGGGTAAGAGAAAAATTCTTCAAAGCTACTAGAGTTTACATATGTTTTTCATGAGTTTGATTTCGAATGATCAATCACTTAGGTGGTTTATGTGTTTATAAGCTTTATAATACTTTTTGTGAATATCTTGATTATGTTGTGTTAAATTATTTAATTAAGTTTGGTGTTGCTATTTTCATATTTGTTTAATATGTTTGGTGATGGTACTGTTATTATGTCAAATTTTAAAGAAAGCGGTTGTAAATAATCATTGTGTTAAAACTTGTTTTTGAGCGAAATTTTGACGGTCCAATACCAAAAACTGAATTTAATTTTCTTTGCGTTTAAATCTCTATAAATTGGCCATCTATATATACAAAGGTTGGTTAGGTTAGTTAATGCATTTTGGGAAAGTTTTGGCAAGGAAAGACTTGGTATTTAAGTGGTCTTTGACTTACCTCTCTTTCTTGGGAACTCTCCTGATGTACTATTCTTCTTGGTTTAGGGTTTGTATATATTTTTGGGCAAGATTATTAGAGAAACACTAATATAATTCTTTTGCGTCAAAATCTCTATAATTTCATTGACCATCTGTATATATAAAGGTTGGTTAGGTTAGATAGTGCATTTCTGATGTACTTTTCTTCCTGTCTTAGAGTTTGTATATTCTTTTGGGCAACAGACAAATTAATAGAGAAAAGCTTCCAAAGTGCTTTTTACTTATAACAATATCTTCAACAAAACAAACTTGCATTTAAATTATTATCGATTTAAAAATCTCTTCTCTCCTAAGATCGTTTGAAGACGGCTATACCAGAAAACTCAATCTTTGCTTTTTTTTTTTATTGCTTTCTGGAGAAAAAATCACACTTTGAGTAAAGAACTATAATTTAAGAACTGAATACGAGAATTAATCCTATACTGGTAAAATAAGAGTATTTTACGGTATTTATATGTTATGAAAAAGATGGGTTGTGTATTACAAGAGATAATATAATAAAACGTTTAAAGTTTTACAAGAGAAACCAAAGTGAGTTTATATGCAAAATGAATTGTCGTTGCATAAAGATTTTTTTGAGCAAACAACCCGAAGTAGTGAGGTTGAGAATAGCGTATGGTTGGGCTACAAGTGCCTACTGGGACTATCCAGGTTTCGAAAGTCTCAATGGCCATGCAGGTGACAACCCTCAAGCCAAGACGAGTCATATACTCGACAAAATGAATTATCGTTGCATAAAGATTTTTTTGAGCATACAAACCGAAGTAGTGAGATTGAGAATAGCGTATGGTTGGGCCACAAGTGCCTACTGGGATTATCCAGGATTCGAAAGTCTCAATGGTCGTGTAGGTGATAACCCTCGAGCTGAGACGAGTCGTATACCCGACTTGGATAAATCTGACTGATCAACCTATTCAAGATATGGTATTATGTAATAAATGTTAGCATTACCGAATGATCTCCAGAAGTCCTGAAGGGACTGTCCAGTTATTCATGTTAAGTTTGCTACAGCCAATCGCTCAATGGAGTTACGGTGGAAAAAGTCTCCTTGTAAAATTACACCGGTGTTTTGTTGGATATAGAAGTGACATGCATAAATATGTTTGGTGTGGTGATATATTACTGTATTTGGGATATGCGTGTCATATTCTATGTTTAGCTGTATTTTATTTACGGCATGATTGTTGTTTGTTATTTTCCTTATATATTCTCTTATGATATAACTTGCTTATAAGATTTTTACCCTTGCGTGTTTTCTATGTTATGCTTATGTATGTTTGAGTAGATGAACTACTCGAGGCATGGGTTGGTTCTGATCCAACGACGTAGTATGAAGATTGGGAGAAGGATCTGAGGGAGGACTCAGCGTAGATAGATAGGATTTTCGAGTGAAATCCTCGTTTGCTTTTATGTTTATTTTGGGTGGGTGTCTAGAGACTTGAACCGGCTCAGGTGTACAAATAGTAGCTTATATTTTGCTGATCTAACTTATGTCTTATTTTTAGTTTCTTAGGAGTATTTTATTGCATTAACTACCGATGTACAGTTACTATATCAAACCTTACGCTTGTGCTGATGCAAACATTTTGCTATATATATATGAGGTTGTTTTGTTCACCAATGTTTACTTTAATTTTTAGTGTTTACATTTCTACAGAAAAACTTAAGAAGGATTAATTCCCCATTCTTCTCATCTTTTAAAAAGGAAAGGAAAGGCAAAAAAAAAATTACCAACATTTTTGGGGAATAAACATGGTTTTAAATGGACATTTTAGAAGTGAAAATCAAAACTTATATTTTAATACGAAAACATTGGTTACTATAGTGTAATATCTTTTTTGAAGAAAGGGTGTTGTAGTGTCAATTTTCTTATTTTTACAGACAACTTTGTCAATTTTCTCCTCATCCTTAAATAAAACAGATTGCTCATTCAAAAGATGGAACATTAGTCTTTAAATAGCTGGCCAGCGCTGGTGAATATCAAAACCAAAAGTCCTCTAAACAACTTCACATGGCGAAAGATATCTGCAATCATAGTACCTTTTAATTTCACCAACAAGTGCTTTTCACCATTCTCCTAATTATTGCTTATCTCAATAGTGGCTCGATCAGGACCTTCGTTGACATATTTAAATAAATACTTTAATGAATTTGATTTGTTGCAGTACTCAATATTAACATGCCCTTGATATTGCATCAAGAGAGTAGGATTGTAAGGAACTACACTTCTGTTGTCCAATTTAATTCCATTCTTTTCAATGCATATACCGAAATCCTGACGCTTATAGCACGAATAGCCATCCTCATCTATGGTAGTAGAAGGTTGGAATTTTTTCGGATAGTACTGTGAACATCTTCTTCCTTTCATGCAAGGTGACTTCAGGTTAGCAACTCCACATGTACCATGTATCATGCAGCTTGAAACTGCATTTGCTAGGCTTGGGTATAGATTTGGATGAGGTAATTCAGCAAATTTGAACTTGTCAATATCTGTTATTGTAGTTAATTTATTTTCACCATCCAACCACAATAATATATGAGCATGTGGAAGACCCTTCTTTTGAAACTCTACGGTGTACATTCCTACAAAATATATATGTTTCATCATTGAAGCAACAATAATAAATTCAACAAATATGAATTTGGAAAATAATATTACAATGGAAACTTGCTTGCATTAATCCTCCCAATTTTTTTTTCTTTTTGAAGTCATCCATCATTTCATCAAGCTTTATTTTGAAGACTCTTGAAACAATATCAAGTCTATCAACTACTGTTAGACCTCTTTCAAACACAAAATCCCAAATTTCACTCCAATTCATATTGCATGTAATAGTTATGAACAAATTAGGATATCCAAATTTCTTACAAATAGCCATAGCATCCTAGCAATTATTGAACATGTACTGCATACCACTTGTAAAGGATGCTGACAAAATGATACGTTTACTAACAGAAGAAGGGTCAGTCTCTCCTCTATTTACTGCTTCTTGTAATCCCTTTAAGAAATCAGACCTGATTATTTTTTGGTTATTTCTAATGAAATACAATCTTTGAGCTTCAATCATAGTGTAACAATCAACCAAAAACTGTTGAAATAACCTCTTTGCATTGACAATGTTACCAAATTCATCTTGTCTATCTTGGATTCTAAATGCAATAAACTCTCAAAGAGTGTCCCTAAGTCTGCAATGATTTTGACTGTCCTCTTCAGCATCTCTAATAGGAATATCTTCTTGAAATCCATCTTCTCCATAAAGGAATAATAGTGGATACTAAAGTGGGATGAATGTAGTATGAGTTTCATGAAGCCGAGTAAACTCACCAGATATTTTCTTGACAATGATGTCACTTCCAACATTCATGCTTCCCAAATCTCCAATTATCAAGGCTGTCACTTCGTTGGAAGTTGGAATATTATAGACTCTTGCATCCTTAGATCAATTTTGAAACAACCTCAAACTAAAGTTGCAAGCATCATCTTCTATGAACAAATCCCGAACTCTTCTAAAAGATTGAGCAAGCACATTAAACTTATCGATCATGGAAGTGAGTTCTTCAACCAAGGACTTATCAAACATATCTGGTTGTTATTTAGACCTACAAAAAAATGAAGTTTCTGACATTAATATAAAAATTCATAATATGATAGTTATTTTGTAATGAAAATGTGCCCAACAAAAAAAAAATACATACCCAAAATGCCTAATTCGATTTTCTACTTCATTTTGTGTGTCATAAATATATAGCTGTGCAAACTTTGGGGTAGATCCATTCTCAGGCAATAGACTTCCGGTTTGTGGAAATTCTGACCACTAAGAATAAATTGAGGAGGACCACCTCGATCATTTATTGAAGATTCTACCTTACCACCAATTGAAGTGAATGTGAACATACTATTGTATGCTCTAATGTTTTGTCTAAAATGATTGCTCCTTTGATTAATACCATACATCAATGAGTACAACAACTCTGGAGGTTTCTGTAACAATGGAAATTGCACAGTTTCACTTTGACAACAAATTGAGAATTTCACTCTTTTGACTTTTTCAGATCTTTCTTCAATCCACACTATTGGAACCAAATTATTCAAAGGCATTTTCAATGCTTAAATCCCTAAATGGTTTTGATGTTAACAATTATTATTAAGGATTTTACAAAGTCTGATAACAAGCTCTTGTAGGTACAACAAAGTTAAGTTCATCGTCCAGTGTGACCTTGGTAATTATATGTACAGTCAGAGAGCTGAGCATCCAATGGACTCTGATACTTGACATTGGGTAAGTATCGTCCAATGGACTTTGGAGGTTGTGCGTCCATATGGTAAGACATGTTATGCGTCCATATGGCAAGTGAACAGTGCATCCATTCTGTTCTGCAGCTGCGTCCAACACGCAAGCTATTATAACATGCTATTTATTGCTCTTGCATTTAATATGAGACATATTGAATGAGCAAATGATTTGAAATAAATAGTTGTATACAATGTTTTTCCTGAGCTTAATTGTCAAAGTTTTTCAACTAGCATTTAATGGAAAACATAAAGCACTGTGAAAAGTGTACTTGAGAGAGAATGTAATCTGAACTTTTCTGTCTCTCTCTGAACATACCTTTTCCTTAATACAGTGTATTCTCTCTGTCTCAACTAGATATTACCTTTAACCACTGTGTAATTGAGACTTTGAGTACAAGTTGCTTCTGACTTTGGAGAAAGAACTGTACAATCTACGCTAAAGTAGCACTCCAATGAAGCAACGAGACGATATCATTTAATGCTATTAGGAAACGGCTATTTTATGAAGGCTGAAGCAAATCAAGTTCAAGATCAATCTGAATCTTCACTCAAAGCCTATAAATACCGTCAACAAGAAGATGATCAAAGCAGACTAAACTACGTGAAAGATGGAGTCAAAACGCTGTGCAAATTATTTTCATACTCTGTAATCTTTGAAAGAGTCTGTACATTTGTTTCTTCTTGTAAAAGAAAGTTTGCTTAACTCTCGAAGTGCGTTGGATTTCATATTCTCACTTGTATGAGTAGTAGCACTTAGATACACAAACACTCACTTTTGAGTTGTGTGAGCCTGAAGAGGCTTGACTGTAAAAGAACACTTGGTTGAGCATGGAGAGGCTTGTCTGTAAAAGAATACTTGGGTTTAGCCTAAAGAGGCTATGTGCAAAGAATACTTGGGTTTGAGCCTGGAGAGACTTGTCTGTAAAAGAATACTTGGTTGAGCCTAGAGAGGCTAGGTGTGCAAACAATACTTGTGTAAAGGCCTGAAGAGGCTGTTGAAGAATACTTGTAATTCTATCAGGATTAATAGTGAAATCTTTCAAGTTTGAGCGGACTGGACGTAGCTCTTAGGAAAGGGTGAACCAGGATAAATATCTGTGTAATTTCTCTATCCCTTAACTTCTTTACTTTCAGTTTATATATTAACTGTGGGGATTGAATTGAAATTATTTTTAACAAATGCTTTAAACGTTTTAAACGCACTAAAACTTGTTTCAAACTTAGTGGACGTTTCTGCGCCCAACTTACTTGTGCATTTGATACTCGCTATGCGTCCAACTCTTCTTAAATAGCGTCCAACTATTTGCGAAAAGTTTTAAAAGCTAAGAAACACAATTCAACCCCCTTCTTGTGTTTCACCTTGTTACCTACAGTTGGTATTAGAGCTTGGTTTAAGCATTGAAAAATGTCTTCGAATAATTTGGTTCCAACAATCTCTCCCTTTTTGATGATGACAAACATTATTAAGTTTTACATGCAATATTAGCAAGTAAACAAAATAAGATGTCAGCATAAGCAAAAAAAAAAAACTTTTGTTTCAAGGAAGCTCCCCCTGAGATAAACATCTCAGTGTTCCTTTTAACTTACTCAACTCCCCCTGAGATAAGCATCTCATAGGTTTTAGATTTTCAACTCATTGAGTACCTGAAAAGTTCTTTATCTCAAATAGCAGGTTAGTCCAACAACACATATAGATAATCAATTAATTAGAGTAATATATGTATGCAATAAGACTACTGCAATTCACTCAATTTTGTTTTATTAAAACTTGAGTTTCATAAAACTTAATTTCCCTTTTCCCCCCTTTTGTCATCAGACAAAAAGGGTTGAAAACCATCATAGTCCAAATTTTTATTTTGAAAAACAAGAGAAACACAAGGTCAGGGCTTCTGTAGATAACTCTTTGACTGCATGTACTTGATGAACTGGCCGAACATAAACATGAACTCTTCAAACTCCTGTCTTGAAACTAGAGCTTCTTCAGGTTTCCTTTCAAGTCCAGCACCTGGTTGAACATGAGTGGATACAACAAGGTCTTCTTCCTCAGGAGGCAGCTCAACAACGGGCTCGAAGGGAGGTCATTTTGGTGCACCAAAAATGTCATCAAACATGGTCTTTCCTGCATCCTGTATTGTCCCAACTCCCATTGTAGGCGTTTCATCCTTTTCAACAGTTGAAACCCTAAAGGTTGATGCCTGTTGTTCACACAACCTTAGGTGGCTCTCCCAGACAGTCCTTGCATCATGTTCTGTGGCTTGGCTTTCTCTAGACAAGTGCATCGAGTAGTCCATTTGAATGTCATCTTGCTTCTTCTTTGCCCAGTCTTTATCAAACTTAATAAATGTTGGCATTGGACTCGTGTTGATGTACTTCTTAGGGAACTTGTCTTTATTTCTGTCAACAAGATAGACCCTTAGTACTATCCTGTCAGGCTTCACCCTTATTTGTGTTGTGGCCTTGATCCTCATAGACGGAGGGAAATTGAATTTATCCTAGAATTCAAGACCGTCCACTATGTGTCTGACGAACAGCTCTTCATAAACTGAGATGAATAGACCTATTTCTTCCACAGTCAGAGGAGAGTACTCTGGCTGGTGACTATAGTTCCTCATCCTAGCAAGTCCTGAGGAGTTGGACGATATAGACTTGGCCCTTATTTCTTCCAAGGATAGATCCTTGTTTTTCTCCTTTTCCTCCTGAAAAGAAATCTCAATTGTCTTTATGTCCTTTGTCAAAAGACAGGGCTTCCAGACTATATAGATATAATCAGAAGGGGACAAAGATGGTTGTGCTTCTGATTCAACTTGGGTAGGAGTGGGTGATGATGGTTGAGTTTGAACAGGTGAAGGTGTTGGTGAATGTGTTTGGGCAGGAATGGACTGTGGTTTAGTGACAAATGGTTCAGCATCAAAAGGTGATGGGGGGTAGGTTCGGGTGATGTAAGTGGTGTAAGAGTATGGGTTTGTGGTTGAGTGGATGATGGGGGTAAATCAGGTTGATTTTGTGGTTGTGGAGGTGATTCTGTTTGTGGTGTGGAAGAAGTGGGAACTGTTTGGGTTGGTGTTGTGTTTGAGGAATTGGACGGATGGGTGATGGAATGGACTCAGTAGTTTCCAAGATAGATGCAACGATAGATTCATCAAGTGGTCTATTAGAAGTACTGGACGCAGGCTTTTCAGGAGCCTTAGGCATTTTGCTTCCAGCTTCTTTTGTAGTGGATGCTTTCTTTGGGCCTTTTACTAGAGTTCTGGCTTTTTTTACCCTTGGTTCAACAATTTTCTCTTCAGCCACTTTCGACTCAGCATGTGTCCTCTTTTTGCTTGGCCTTTTCTCAGGAACAGTCTTAGTTTTCTTGGAGAGATATTCTCTAACTGTTTCTTCCTCAGACTCAGCCAAGTCTAGCTTCCTTACAAATTTCTTTGGAGTAGCCATCTTCTTTGTGATGGGTTCTTTGACAGACTCTTTCTTTATTCTTTTTATCTGTTCCAATCTCCTTGCACATTCTTCTTTTGCTTCTTGAGTTGTTTGCTTCTGCAAAGCTTCAAATTCAATGGCACCTTTTTGAATGGTAGCCAAGTTCATTTTCTGAAAGTTTGCCTTTCCAAGCTCTGTCTGCTTGATTTCTTCAGTCAGTATCTTCTGGACTTCTGCTGGGGTAGTGTGCATGAACAGTCTGATCCTGAAAGACACGACCAAAAATACACATTTGTCCTTCAAGAAAAACAATCCAAACAAAGTTTAGCAAAATTCACATAGCACAAACAAACTCCAATAAAAACTTATGCAATTGTTTCGACAAGAAACAATTTAAGCAAACTCCATCAAAGTTCACACAACATAGACACAATAGACCTATAACCTACAGTCTCGAAAGACATCGACCAACTCTGATACCACAAATGTAACGCCCTTTTTTTCCACAAGGAACATCACGTAAAATATCCAGAAACAAACTTGATGCAAAAATAAATAAAACTGGTTTGCCTTTGGAAAATACATCTTTTGCAATTAAAGGATACCAAAATCCATGGCTAAAAATTTTCTTTTCTTTTATAATGGTTTAAGAAGTACGCTCACAAAATTTTAGCCATCCAGAAAGTTAGAAAAGAAACATATATCATATATACATATCTCCAAGTCTCTGTACAAAAGTCTTGCGCTAGCAAGTATAGTCAAGAACCACAACAAAGTGGCAAAAAATACATCATCATAGCGTAAAAGAAAAAAAAGCGGTAAATTGAATCTAAGAAAAACAGTGAAGCAAAACATGTGTCAAATACACGACAAGATCAGCTACTCCCCAAAAACCTAGGCTGGTCGGCCAACTAACAAACCCACAACCTAGCACCATCCTATGCCACTCTAGATACCTAAGAAGATGAAGTCTCATCGGAATCCTCCTCGGGGTCCTCCTCCTCCTCTGTCCTGACCACGTGTCTAGACACCGTGACCCATTGGGAGATGGGATCATAAGTCCATCCCCCTCCATTGGCCTCAAGAAGCCTGAAACTCTCCCTCGCCCGCGCTACCAGAGGTCTCGATGTGAACATCTACGCATAACGTACATAAAGATAACAGAAAAACATGCAAGGGTGAATTTCTTTGCACAAGTTGAAATCCACGAAAGGCTACATATGAAAATGAAAATAGTACATAATACACTCCAAAATATATATATATATATATATATATATATATATATTCTTTCGCAAGTCTTTCTCTAAGACATTCATCCACCAAAAAGAGAACACATCATCAAGTTAAACACACATAGCACTCTAGCAAAATGCATGTCACTTCAATATCTCTTTAATACACCGGTGCAATGCTCCATGGAGACTTGTCTTCCTCAACTAAGTAGAACAAAATGGCTGTAGCATAAACCTAACATAATTGCCCAGTCCCCTCTTAGGATTTGGCCCAGTCCACTCTCAAGATCTGGTTTAACAATTATTCAGTAGAGCCACTATTTGAAATTATTACCATAACATAAATAAGGCAGCCGGTCAGGATCATCCAAGCCGGGTATACTACTCTTCTCGGCACAAGGGTATTCACCAGGCAAGGCCATTGAGAATTTCGTAACCTGGATGCCCTCAAAGACTTATTGTCAGACCATACATATTTTCAATCCATCGCCTTAGGATTGTATGCTCTAATTTTTGGCAAAAGCCAACATCTCTAATGCAAATGACATTATAATTCGCAAACACATACAAGATAAATAATGCAATTCCCCATCTTAGGATTTTTCATCGTCACGTGTTAGCTATCTTCCAACACTGTGTAGTATTATTTGTCCTCAAAACTTCAACGTCGTCACATATTGACTCTATCTTAATACCGTGTAAAACTCTTTTTTTGTTAAGATTATTTAAAACATAACTTTTAAAGAAAATTTCTCTTTGAAAATAAAATTCTTCAAAATAGTAAGTATTTCTCTAAATCCCTCTTTAGCTTTAAAGTCTCAAAATCTTTAAATGCTTTGACAAAAGAAATACCTTTTAACATTTTTAGGTGCAAACTAAGAATAATTTTAAGAAAGTCCTTTGGAAAACTTAAATGTTTTTAGTTAAAAACTAAACTTAGTATTTCTCTTCCAAACTTTTCATTGTAAAAAGATAAACTTAAAAGTCTTAATTAAATACTCAAGTTATATATTTTGATAAAACTTTACTAAAATATATTTTCTCATAATTATTTAAAATCTAAACCCTCAAAAAGTCCAGTTTCACGCTTCAGACCCAGACTTCAGACAAATTATAATTTTAACTCAAAAACGTTCAATTTTGTGTTTTTAGCCCCAGAACTTATGCAAATTACGATTTTGGCCCAAAACACACAGTTTTCATTTTTAGCATCAGAACTTCTGAAATTTATTATTTTGGCCTAATACACACCCAGTTTTTATTTCAACCCCTTAAAAATTCAAAATTTCACTTTTTCATTTACCAATTAATTCCATAAATTACTTAGGGCTTTTTGAAAAGTAAAATTTGTTATAAAGTCCATTTGAGACTTATATTTAAAAATCAAGTGAAGCCTACCTAATCAAGTGTTGACTTGAATTCTAATTTATTTATCTTGATTTCGTTGGAAATTTTTTTCATTAAAGTCCTCTAAATCCTCTTCCAAATGCTTGGGTAAAAATGTCATGAATACAATCACCAATCACAACCACAATCATAATAAATTAAAGCTTTACACTACTTTAAATATTGCAATCCAACACCATGAATCAATCACACCCAATCACCCAAGAATCAAATACACTAATTAAGCAAGAACACCAAATCAACTCATGAAGCATACATACACTTAAGTAACCATTTTTTAGCATTTTAAACACATCATAAACACTAGCATCATTCATTAATTTTATTAAGCATGCATTAGGCATACAAACCACTTCAAACAATATATTTTTTTCCAAGAGTCCATAAACTTCAAAAATTGCTTTTCCTCAACCAAATATCATACTTTGAACTTCAAGATATAGGTATATAAAAATAGATATTACTAAGAGAATAATTTCTCATTCAACAACTAATATAAAAACTCAAGTCTTTGAGTTTATCATCAAACATACAACACATAGCCACACACATACACAACCTTCCCAACTTATTGAGAAAATCCCCTTACCTCTTGAAGCAACCTTGAACAACAATCACCAAGAGGTCTCATTGAAAACAAACACCAAGAGGTCTCCTTGAAATCTTGATGCTGCAACACTTTAAAAATTAACCCTTATTCAAAATACACAAGAACACAACCATAAAAATGCAAGTTTTGTGAAAATACTTAAACCCTAAACTGTAGAAATTTGAGTAGAGGAATACTTACTCCAAGTTAAGAAGAAAATAGATCAAGGAAGGTTTCAAGCCTCTAGGTTCCAAGGGTATGAACCTAAACCAAGAACAAAGCCTTTTCTTAGCAAAAATGAAGAACACAAGATTCTTGAAAAAATGAAAGTGATGATAATGAAAAAATAAAAAGAGATTATGGATTAGAATCATCATCCAAACCTTTTTTTGTGAAGCTTGATTGTCTATGGTTTGTTCTTGATGTTTGAGTTGAGTGCTGTGTGACCTATGTTTGATAGTATGTTTGTACTACTTCTATTAACTTGAGTTAGAAATTCACCCTGCCTGCTTTGTTATGTTGATGTATGACTAAGTAGATGGACCCAAAGGACAAAGGATTGGGAACTGTCCGACAGTTAACCATAGAACCTCAAGGAGGAGATAGTATAGAGTGGAATATCTATCCTAGCACACAGTGGGGCAGGTTTGTAGGAAGAGTGGAGACATTAGACATTGGAGGTGGAGCGCCCCCAAACCCACTACCCATTGAGGAACAAATGATTTTAGATGTTAAGTTACCCCGACGTCAGACGAGGCCCCTAGGATATATCTCAGATGACCTTACCTTCGGTAGTATTGATAGTGGTGACAGTGGAAGTGATAGTTCGCATCCCTCCGGACATGATGGAAATGATTCTAATCATGTACCTTCACAGACAAGTGACCAATCTTCAGATGAGAACCAAGACAACACCTCTGAAGATACCTCTGCTGCAGCACTTGCAAGAACTAAGGGTTCTGTGAGTCATATATCGGTTTCGCCTCTGGGAGGAGCGAATACACCAACCTATTCCCCTTTACCTCATCCATCTGAGTCAGAGTCAGAAGACATCCTTTGGTTATCCGCATCCCTATCGGATGAGGAAATCGACGAAGACCCTGAGGAAGAGTCTGAGTCTATTCACTCTTGGGCAACTTCTGACCTTACTAGTGAGTCTTTTCCTAGACCAAACCCATCCAGGTTCTACTTCGATTGGGTGTTGGTGACTTGGATCCCGCATTTACAATCTAGCTTGCCCGGAATAGGAGGATCCACCTGGTCTTGTCCATAGATGTATTTGAGTTAGAGTTTAGTGTAGTAGATCCCTTTTGGTGTAGATGATGGGATCATGGCTCGACTGTACATAGTAGCGTATGTTTTTCTTTTACCACTTTTGTACTTTTTGGTTTAGAGTAGCTTTCACTTCTTTTTCTTTTGCAGTGTAAAATCAAAGTTTGTCTTAGAACAAACTCCTTTGTAAAATATCATGTTATATATATGAGAAAGAGAATGCTTTTCTATACATGATGGTTCACTTTGCATTCAAATATTTACGAAGAAAACAATGGATTATACTCCCCATCCTTCTCATCTTCTTTTATGAAAAAGGAAAATAAAAATTACCCGTATTTTATGAAGAGCTTTATAAATATTGGGCAAATATTTTCTAAATCTTTACGAAACTTTTGGTTACTATAGTATAATATCCTTTTTAGAGAAAGGGTGTTGCATGAAGGATGTTGCTGTATAGATGGATATGGATTCCAAGAAGATTAGACGGTTACTGTATTATTTGGGTAGAGGTTTGAAGACCAGACTAGCTCAAATGTTCACTGTTTTATTTTCCCCTTTGAAAACTCTGATAATTATATGAAATGAGATTTCATTCATAAAAATACTATTTTATGCTTCCGCACTTAAAACCTTTTGAAAAAGGATTAATACATATTCTCTATCCTTCTCTTTGTTTTTAAGAAGAAAATATTTTACACACATTTTAGGAGAAAAAATATTGAGCTTTCACTAAATATTTTCTAAGTTATTCGAAATTCATTGGTAACTATGATGTAATATCCTTTTTGGAGAAAGGGTGTTACACCTATGACTAATAGTATTCTCCTATTCAAATTAGATTAATTAAACAACTCTACAATAAAAAATTAAAAAAATACATTGGAAGCAAATCGTCATTTGCTTTTTGTTCTTTTCCATACTGCGGATTATTCTTGTTATGGCTATCCTTATTATTATTTGTATTAAATTAATATTAATATTTATATTATATTTATACTTTTGGTTTATTTTTATTTTTAGTTATAACATATCAGATATCTCATATCTTTTTTTTTTATGAACCAGATATCTCATATCTGATATTAAGATCCATATTTCACGTTTTCAGATCAATACTTATTATTTCATCCATCAACATATTTGTTTGATGTTAATTTTAATTCACAAACACTTTGTTATTTAAATTTAAATTTAAATTGAATTTAAATAAATATATAAATATATTAATAAATAAATTATCAATAAATCCATAATCAATAATTTCTTCGCATGCACATATCATATCTTATGCTTGTAGAAAATGCTAAGACTTTTGTATAGCATTCAAACATACGAGAGTACTACTAAAGTTTTGTAAGCCAAAAATTAGCATAGGCCCACCTAACAAAAAAAATAAGCATTGGGCCCAAAATAACATAATAGTAGTTATCATCACAATACCTAAATAACTAATTTATTTATTAAGTAGATAAATAATAACACAACAAAATTCATACATACTAAAAATATTATATAAAATTAACACAGAGGTTACTACACAGTGATGTGAAACCTTTGTACAAAAGTAATTCCATAAATCACACATCAGATCATATAGTTTGGGTGCAAAGTCAACACTAATTCCCTAAATTCAAAATAAAAATACATAAACAAAAACGTTGTTTTCCATCTAAAACAACCATCACAAAATACCAGCATCATATAATGCAAATAATACAATTTTCAACAACAATAACATCTTCCTCTCATTGACTACTTCTCAATCTTGATGCTCTTCTTCAACATCTTAAGAGGAACATCAAGGTCGACATTATTCTTCTTGGATGGGGACTCCCTCTTAAGAGGAGTAAGGTTGTCAGAATCATTGGACAAATCAATGATTATCTCAGATGTAGAAACAGGCTTTGAAGGAGTAAACTACTCTTTAGTAGATTTAGCATGATTGTTCACAGGGCTGACCTCCTTCGACAGCACAGATGATCCCTCTCCACAGCCTTTGACACCAACAATCTCCATCTCAGGACCTTGGGGTGAAGCCTCAGTAACAGTTGATGCAAACTTGGGCATCAGATCCTACCAACACCAAGCAGGAAGTAATTAGACTATCTACTTTAAGGAGATTGCAACTATAAAACATAAAACAAGAAATCCAATTCAAATCAAAATATGTTCAACATCAAAATATATCAATTGAACCTCTGAAATAGCACTGTGAGCACCTTCAATCGTTCTTCCAGCTCCACGGCCCACACACCCACTCTTAGAAAAGCCATCCTTCAACAATAAACATTAAACAGTAGTACAAAACTCAGAATCAAAGAAAATAATATTCAAGGATAATTACAGTTTTTATGAAATCAATAAATACAAATATATTACCAAAGGTTTCATCATCACCTCCACAAATTTATTGATCACTGCCATATCACTACAAATTTTCTTCACACCAAAGGATTGTTCAAACTGGGCATTCACATGATGCTTGTACTCCACCTTGACAAGGAAAATCTTGCCTATCAGATAACATATTGGTTTGGGATTGCAATGATTGCCTGATATCTACATTTGTACAATATAAGGTAAGAAGACATAAATGAGATTGTGTTAAACATAAACTTTACTTTCAGTTTTCCAACCACAAAAATAAAAATGAATAATGAAAGAAAACTAAAATATAAACAATTTAACCTTGTCCTTTTCCTCAAATAGTTCAACAACTGTTTTGTTGAAGAGGGCACAACCATTTCGTTGAAATATAACAAATATAGCATCTCCAGTTGAATCTTCAATCAAAATCTTCACACAATACCTATTGATTTGCAAAACCAAATACACATTAGTAATTCATATCTAGTTTATCTTCAAAAATCATTGATTACCCCAGTGATTTGTATAGAGAACATTACCTAGGAACAACCTTAATCACATGCTTGTAGCACTTCTCATAGAAATACATGTTTGAGTTTGGAAACACTGCCTTCCTGTAGAGGCAAGCATTGTACCACCAAATTGTGCCAGGTATGATGTCCTTGACAGTTGCATGAACAACATATGTTGCAGCCAACAACTAAGTTTGAAAAACCATAATAACAAATATTAACATTAACAAATTAAACACACAATTATTACTTAAACATAAAAATAAACAGCAATGTTAAACTCTTGTTTTTTTAAATCATAAATAGAAACAACAGATTTATATGAGTAATGAGTAATAAATAAACATTCACATGTTTCACTTTTATTAACTTAAACATAAACACACAATGGAAATCGATGAGAGTACTAAAATAACATTCACTTTTATATCTCTTCTAAACTTAAACATAAACAAAAACAACAAATAGGGTTCAGTAATATTTTAACACTAACATGTTAAACTCCTGTTTACATAAACATAAAAAGAAACAGTAGATCTAAGTGACTGAAAAAGTACATTGAAATGTTAAACTCTTATTCAGTTAGACAAAAATACAAACAACATATATGTGTAACTAAATAATGTCATTTAAATGTTAAACTCTTGTTTACTTACACACACAAAAACACCAGATCTGTGTAAGTAAAAAAAATTCATTCAAATGTTAAACTCTTGTTAACTTTGACATAACCACAAAGAGGCTATTCTTACGATTAATGAGTAAAAAATAAGTAATAAGTAATAAGTAATAAGTAAAAAATGACATTTCTAACCTCTTTGTAATGCTCAAGTCCAAGAACAATTGTCCTTGGTGTCAACTTTAGGAATTCCTCCTCACTATAAATCTTTGCAGTCTCTTGCAATTGACTAATGCCTGGGTTGGTGACTCTACGCTCACTGTCATCCTTGTGGAACTCAAAGTAGTGAAAAATGATGCTTTCCTTACCATGCTTGTAAGGTAAAGCCAAGTAAAGGAAACAAAAATTATTGTATTAAAGATCACCTATACTTAAGCTTCACATTAGCCTCACAAGTTGTATTAAAAATGAGTTTTGTACACGTCATGCAATTCTGCAGATGGACCTTGTCTACAAAAAAGTTCAGATTTAAAAAATTAAATAAAAAAAGTTAGAAACCAAAATTAAAAAAAATGTAAAAATAAACAAATAAATAATCAATACTAAACATATAAATATTTCCATAAGTCATAAATAAATAAATCAATAACTCAATATCAATATCAATCAACATATAAAAAAATTAATAGTGAATTTGTGTTTATACCTTGGAAATTCTTTACTTTTGCAAATTGTAAAATCACCACAACATTATCTAGGTCCCCAGAAGCTAGGAAACTGTTAAGTTCATCAACAAATGTACCAAAACGAGTACACTCGATCTATGACTATGGCAAAAAACAAAATTAAATGTCCACATAATAATAACTTAAAAAATGAAATTTTGCAAGAAATAACTTAAAAATATGTTTGTAGCCATCGGTTTCCAAAGAAATCACATTCAACTTTGTTTTTGCCCCATTTCTTTCGTATTCCCTCTCACTGCCAACTCCATACAACATTCCAATAACATTAGCAAGCAATAATGGCAACTGTGTCATTGTACATATACCATAAACATTATGAAATATCAAAATATCAAATATACAAATATGGAACACCAACAACTTACCAACCAAAAGTCTAGGTTATATCCTCCCCCAAATATCTCAAAAATAGGAACAAAGTCAAATTCATCACCACTGATGTAATCCCCTTTCTCCAAAAAGGATGTCACACCATAGTAACCAAAATTTTCACATAACTTAGAAAAATAATTGATGAAAACTCAGTATTTCTTCTCCGAAAATGTGGATAAAATTTTTGCCTTTTAAATAATGAAAAAGATGGGAAATATGTCTCCCTAATTCTTTTCGAAGAGTTTTAAATGCGGAATAACACACTGGTAAATGTAATCTTATCTCATATATATAACATTAGAGTTTTACAACGAAAGTTCAATATACTAAAAAATTCTCAAAATAAACTATACAGTGGACATTTAAGTCGGACAAGTCTCTAGTCCTCTACCCAAAACAAGATAATGAACACAGCTCCTTTTCGAAATCCCTATCAATCCATGCAGTGCTAAGATCCCCTTCTGAGAGCTAGCCTTCGAATTGGAACTAACTCACTCCTTGGGAAAACCATCTACTTAACATGCAACAAATACAAACAAGGGAAACATGCAAGGGTAAAACTCAAATCCACAGCAAAACGAAACGAGAAGTATAAGCTCACACTCACAGTTCATGCGTCACTCAAAACATACATCAAACACACATAGCAGAACACTCAATTCAATACATGTACATGCTTTATATACTCAGAACTACACATTCACAGATCATGCCTTATAATTAAATACAGCAAAGCAGTGCATACTCAAAGATATATCATCAACACAGGATATATTTATGCATGCCACTTCTATATCTCTTAAAAATACTTCGGTGTAATGCTCCAATGACACTTTTCCTTCATCAACTCCTTTGAGCAATTGGCTGTAGCAATACCTAACATAATAAACCAATCTGCTCCCCTATTTCATGAGCTTGGAAACCGATCTACACCCCTGATTTCTGGTCTCGATTTTATAATTATTCAACAGAGCTACATTTAAAATTATAATTACCATATTATGAAATAGGTCAGTCAGATTTATCCAAGTCGGGTATACGACTCGTCTCGGCTCAGGGGCATGACCACAACCCGGCCATTGAGACTTTCGAAACCTGGATAATCCCAATAGGCAATTGTAGCCCAACTGTACACTATTCTCAACCCGTTCTCTAGGTTGTAAGCTCATACTCTTTATGCAATGACAATTCAATCGCATATACTTCTCTTTGATTTCTCTTGCAAAACTTTATCATGTTTTACTGTATTACCTCTTATAATACTGAATCTCGTCAAAAATACACAATACGGAATAAACTCATTTCTCATAATAAAATCTGATAAAATACTCTTACATTCGCAAATAAAAATCAAATCATATCATTTCATTCCTCTCCTTTATATTGTAAAAACCTTTTATTGTGTCAACTGATAAGTAATTCTTGCTCTCGTTATTTATTTTATTGATCACTACGTGATAGGTTATTTCTCTCGGCTTTAATAGTTCAATTAAAGACTGATCACACCGCGGCAGAGCGAACTGAGGTGATCAACCCATAATAATCAGAGTGATTTGGTATATAACAAAACTAAAGGGGATTAAGTCATTTCAAGAAGATCAAAATGGGACAGAGCCACCGGGATTGATCAAGAGAGAAGAGATTAACAGTAATTTAAACCCATGTTTACCTTTTTATCGCTAAGTGATTTTTCTCAGCTTAATTAAATTTGAAGATAGAATGATCACACGGCGGCAGAGCCGACAGCGGTGATCAGTGCCCAACTTTTGAAATTATTCGATATAGAACTAAGTGAATGAGATCAAGCTGAATTATTACCGAAACACTTAAACACCAGTTTATTTTCAGAAAGGCCCATTGAAAGCTTACCTCACTAATTTTCACTGTCAAAGAGCATGACATTGAAAACTAAACTGAGTTTTCATATATGACGGACCCCAAAACAGAAATTTCTACCAATAACATAACAACATAGTTTACTGAGAACCCTTTACTATTATATCATTTACCTAGACAGTCATGTATATGTAATTACCGAAATTATGGTTAATAGTTCAAGATCGATTAAATGCTTAATTGTGTAAGGTAACATCCCAATAAAATCTTACACAATTTATCTTAGCCATGTATATACAAAATCCCTAGGTTAAGAACTATAAAATGCGTATCAGTATGGTTCCCAGGAAAGAGAGGTGAGATAAGGCCGCTTGGAAGACCTTTGTCTTTCCTAGTCAGAACCATACTAATAAATCATTCATCTCAACCATCTTTCTGTATACCAATGATAGACAAATCTAAGGGTTTTCACAAAGAAATAGATTACACTAGTTTTACGGTACAATTACACTGCGGTAGTCTAAAATTTACCATTATAACGGTACAATTATTAAAGCTCAAAACCAATTTTGCCATTGTAATATTATTATCACAAGAATACATCAACAATTTAGGCATTATAACACTACCAATAATAAAAGCTCATAACAATTAAATTAAAGCCATAAAACAAGTATAAAGCTTAAATAAACAATTATAAAGCTATAACACATAAATCACCTACGTGAATAAAAAATTATATGTATAGCAATCCCCTAAGCTATAACAATTATATGTATAGCAATCAAAAATCAAACTTGTAACTTCTCAAAAAAATTTGCAAGAGCTTCCCCTTACCTTGAAACTAAAAAAAAAATAGAGTTTGAAGATCAAAGCTTCAAAACTCAAGAACTAAAGCAAGAACACTTTGAAGAAAAACTAAGAAAACTATAAAGAGGGAGAAAGATAAAACTTGGCAATGCTTCAAGTTTTTGGTGCAAGGATTTGTGAAGATCCCTTCCCTATATCTATAGGGAGTGGGGCGGCCATGAGGAGTAGTCAGAGCCCTTGGTTTCATCCAAACCATGGTTTAGGAAAAAAGAAAAAAATAAATAAAAACTAATTAACTAAATCGTAATTGGTTCAAAGTAATCCACTAGGATTCAATCCAAGTGACAAAGCCATTCAAGCCTCCAAAATCAAGATGAAGGGGCAGCCAAATGAGGGAGAAGAAGAGCCCTTGGATAGCTAGGTTAAAAAGAGTAGGTTTTAGTAAATAAGTGTACAACCAAGGGTAAAATAGTAACTTCACATAACCCTATACTATTAGTGGTCAACAATACCGTCTACAGTTGACTAATCACTACTCACATTGCATAAAAGTCCCTAAAAAATTCTAAGTTCCTAATTCGTACTCGTTTACTCTCTATTCGTCTTTATTCTGCTGATATATTACAAATAAGAGCAAAAACAATGTTTTAAAAATTCTACACACAAATAATTTCTAAAATCCCCAAATAAAGAATTAAAAATAACACTGTGAAACAAGATCTTTGCGTTATAAGTGTCCGTTTAGCGTATTTTTCGATAAATTTTGAAAGTTTTCCAAAACTTTCAGAAAAATTCTAGAAAATCACAAATATTAAACCAAACAGCGTTCGTGAAGCAAGATAATTTTCTGTGATGGTTTGACATACTTTTGTTATTTAAAACCTATATCGTCAATTACGGCAAAAACCGTTGTTTATAAAAATCCAAACGTCAAGTGAAAACTGTCTGTTTCAATGAAATAAATGAATAAGCATATTAAAACCTTATTTTTAAGACAAAAATAAATTACTTAACACTTAGATCACAAAATTTCATATAAAATAGAAAATACACGGTAATGATACAGACGTAAGTTCTATATGTTAGAATATATGTAAATATATTTTGTATCTAGTCATAATGTTAGTGATCTTGTGTATAATTAGAATATATGTTAATGATCTTATGTGTAATTAGAATATATGTTAGTGACTTGTTTCCTAGGATCTCTCTTGTAATGGTTGTATATAACCACAATTATGATAATGAAATCAGCACGGAATTATATTCTTTCATGGTATCACAAGTCTAGGGTACGATCCTCTCCTACTTCCGTCGCGCCCTAGCTTCTCTTCTTCTCCTTCTAGCCGCCATCTCTCTTCTTACGTCAGCCACCATGACTGACACCAACAAATTCCACCCGGCTCTTGCTGTCTCCAACATCAAGAACCACATCTCCATCACCTGGAGATGGAAAACGTCCAATATGCAATCCGGCCAGAACTGTTCAAGATTCACGCTCGTGCTCACAAGGTCCTCCACCACATCATCCCACTGGAGAAAGGCGAGCAGAAGGCGCCTAACACCGATGACGAAAAGGAACTGTGGTCGACCCTTGATGTTGCGGTCCTTCAATGGATCTATGCAACAATCTCACATGACCTGTTGCATACTATTCTTTAACCAGACGCAACCGCAATGGAGGCATGGAATAGGTTACGTGATATATTCCAAGACAATAAGAATTCTCGGGCTGTCACTCTTGAGCAAGAATTCTCCCATACCAACGTGGAGGATTTCCCGAATGCCTCTGCGTATTGTCAATGGCTCAAGGAGTTGTCGGATCAACTCAAGAACGTAGGTGCACCGATCTCGAACAACCATCTTGTTCTTCAAATGGTGGCCGGCCTCACCGAGGCTTATAATGGGGTTGCCACGTTCATTCGCCAAAGCGATCCTCTTCCACCATTCTATCAAGCCCGCTCTATGCTCACTTTGGAAGAAGCCGGTCTTGCAAAGAAGGTTGCAACCGACGTGGGTGCCGCCATGGTGGCTCGCAACACTGATGACTCTCACTCCTCCAAAAATTCCCATAAAAATCGCAATAATCATGGTGGTAAAAAGGGTCAAAACTGCAATAACAGTGGCAAAAACAATGGTGGCAATCGCGGCGGTGGCGGGCAGCAGCAACCGGGACACCAGCAGTGGCAGTGGCCATGGATGCCTTGGGCTCTTCCACCTTGCCCATACACCTCCTCACCTTGGGTCAGACCCAGTTTTCAGCAAGCCTAGCAGTGCCAACCTGATATCCTTGGGCCAAAACCGCCACAGGCCTACACGGCAGCAGCAGCTCCACCCACTCCGACAGACATCGAAGCAACGATGCACACTCTTGGGCTTAATCCTACGGATGCAAATTGGCACATGGACATTGGTGCCACCTCCCACATCACATCCGAGCAAGGTAATCTCGTCTTATTTTAATTTGAGTAATATTTGTGGTATAATTGTCGGTAATGGTCATTCAATTCCAATTCGTGGTTATGGTCACACCAATTTGTCTCCCCCGAATCCTCCCTTAGCCTTGAAAAATGTCATTCATGCCCCTCGTCTTATTAAAAACTTAGTGTCGGTTCGAAAGTTTACAATTGATAACTCGGTTTCTGTTGAATTTGACCCTTTTGGTTTTACTGTGAAGGATTTCCAGACGGGGATGCGTCTAATGAGATGTGAGAGTCAGGGCGACCTTTATCCCATCACAACCACCATCACCACCAATCAAGCCACTTCACCCTCTACTTTTGCCGCTTTAGCACCATTGTTATGGCATGCTCGTTTGGGTCATCCAGGAGCACCTGTTTTTGACTCCCTTAGGCTAAATAAATTTATTGAGTGTAATCAAACTCGTAGTTCTCATGTTTGTCACTCTTGTTCTCTTGGAAAACATGTTGCGTTGCCTTTTGTTTCTTCTAATTCTTGCACTGTTATGCCTTTTGATATTATCCATAGTGATATTTGGACATCTCCTGTTTTGAGCTCTTCAGGCCACCAATATTATGTTTTGTTGTTGGATGATTACTCTAATTTTTTGTGGACATTCCCATTGTCTAAGAAGTCTCAAGTTTTTTCCACATTTCTATCTTTTAGAGCTATCATCCGCACTCAGTTTGAATGGGAAGTAAAGAACATCCAGTGTGATAATGGTAGGGAATTTGATAATGGACTCTTTTGGGAATTTTGTAAAGTAAATGGGTTGGCTTTTCGCCTCTCTTGTCCACATACATCGTCACAAAATGGAAAGGGCGAGAGAGAAATCCGTACCATTAACAACATTGTTCGTACTCTACTAGTCCATGCATCTTTACCACCTTTATTTTGGCATCATGCTTTGCAAATGGCAACATATCTTCTCAACATTCTTCCAAGTAAACAATTAGCCTATCAATCACCTCTCAAGGTTCTTTATCAAAAGGACCCTTCCTACTCTCATCTTTGGGTGTTTGGGTGTTTGTGCTATCCACTATTTCCCTCTATTACCATAAACAAACTTCAAGCCCGTTCCACCCCGTGCGTCTTTTTGGGGTACCCATCTAATCATCGTGGTTACAAGTGCTATGATTTGTCCTCTCGTAAAATCATACTGAGTCGCCATGTCATTTTTTATGAAACTCAATTCCCATTTGCTAAGTTGCACACTCCATAACCTCCCACTTATGGTTTTATGGACAACGGACCCTCCCCTTATGTGGTCCACCATTTGACCTCTCGACCAGGCCCAAACCAACCAGCCCAGGTCTTGCCCGACCCGCAACCTGCTGCCCAGCTTGCACCTCCAACCGAACCACCCGCACCTAGCCCACCATCACCAAAACCGCATACCTCACCAAGCCCAGCACCGGCCCCTTCACCTCCATATCAGCCCACTCCTCTTTCGGCTCCCAGACTCGTGACACATAGTCAGCATGGGATTTTCAAACCCAAGCGACAATTCAATCTTAACACTAGTGTCACTAAATCCCCCCTACCATGTAACCCTATGTCTGCCCTTCGTGACCCGAATTGGAAAATGGCTATGGATGATGAATTGAATGTTCTTATTAAAAATAAGACGTGGGAGTTGGTGCCCCGTCCACCTGATGTTAATGTGGTTTGGTCTATGTGGATTTCTAGTCATAAAGAAAAATCTGATGGTGTTTTTGAGAGGCATAAGGCCCGTCTTGTAGGTGATGGCAAAACTCAACAGGTTGGCATGGATTGTGGTGAGACTTTTAGCTCGGTAGTCAAACCGGCAACTATTCACACAGTTCTCAGTTTAGCCCTCTCTAAAGCATGGCCCATTCACCAACTTCACGTGAAGAATGCTTTCTTGCATGGAGAACTCAAAGAGACTGTGTACATGCATCAGCCCTTGGGTTTTAGGGACCCGGATCATCCTAATCATGTATGCTTATTGAAGAAATCTCTGTATGGGCTAAAACAGACCCATCGGGCTTGGTACAAGAAATTCGCTGATTATGTTTCTACTCTTGGGTTTTCTTACAGTACTTTTGATCATTCTCTCTTCATTTACCGGCAAGGTACAACTATGGCTTACATTCTTTTGTATGTGGATGATATTATATTGACAGCTTCCTCTGATGCTATTCGCAAGTCTATCATATCCCTTCTTAGCTCAAAATTTGCTATGAAGGACTTGGGGCCGTTGAGTTATTTCTTGGGTATAGTTGTAACTCGTCATGCAGGTGGTCTATTCTTATCTCAGCGGAAGTATGCAGCAGAGATCATTGAACGGGTTGGCATGTCATCTTGTAAGCCATCTCCTACTCTGGTTGACAATAAGCCGAAGCTCAGTGCTAATTCCACCACACCATGTGCAGATCCATCTCATTATCGAAGCCTTGCAGGGGCACTTCAGTATCTCACTTTCACGAGACCCGATATTGCTTATGCGGTGCAATAGGTGCGTTTATTCAAGCACGGCCCGAGGGAAGAACAGATGCACGCTCTCAAGCGCATTGTGCGCTACATTCAGGGTACTCTTGATCATCACTTGCATCTCTATCCATCTTCTACATCCACTCTTCTATCTTATACAGATGCTGATTGGGATGGGTGAATACCAGACGTTCTACATCTGGTTATTGTGTGTTTCTTGGTGATAATTTAATTTCTTGGTTTGCCAAACGACAATCTACTTTGTCACGATCTAGTGCGGAGGCGGAATACCGAGGCGTTGCTAATGTGGTTTCTGAGTCTTGTTGGTTACGAAACCTTTTTCTAGAGCTTCATTGTCCTATTCGGAAAGCTACGTTGGTGTATTGTGATAATGTTAGTGCGATATATCTCTCTGGAAATCATGTTCAACATCAGCGCACTAAGCATATCGAGATGGATATTCACTTTGTTCGCGAAAAGGTTGCTCATGGGGAAGTTCATGTCTTACATGTCCCGTCACGTTACCAGATTGCAGATATTTTTACAAAGGGCCTTCCCTTGGTTCTATTTGAGGATTTTTGGAACAGTCTCAGCGTATGACAACCTCTCGCTTCGACTGCGGGGGTGTGTTAGAATATATATAAATATATTTTGTATCTAGTCATAATTTTAGTGATCTTGTGTATAATTAGAATATATGTTAATGATCTTGTGTATAATTAGAATATATGTTAGTGATCTTGTTTCCTAGGATCTCTCTCGTAATGGTTGTATAAAACCACAATTATGATAATGAAATCAGCACGGAATTATATTCTTTCACTATAAGACTTAAATTGGTTGTTTCGTTTGAATCTCAACACCAAACGAAAACCTCTAATGTCTATACTAGAAAAAACTCTATTTGTCCCTTTATTTCTCTGAAATTTCAAACTCAGTCTCTAAAATCCTCATACAACATCAAGCCACTATTTCAATCCTTATATACCTCTTCTGAATCCATTTTGAAATTTTCATATAAACTTATTTTAACAATCAGAGATGTCCACAGAATACCATTTTTGACTTCTACGTCAATTCTAAACCATTACATATTATCTGAAAATCTTAAAGATAATTCTAATCCTCCAAAATTAATACTCTGTCTCATAGAGTGAAAATTTGAGATGTTACAACAGACACGACTAACATTAGTAGCAACTGTGAGGAACTGAAAAGAATAAACACTTCCCTCCTTCAACTTGGACTGAAACTTATAACTGTAGCATGAATCTTCACACCCTACACACAACAAATCAAACAAAACATAAAATAATAAGCAAACCAACCATTACAAAGAATACTTTAGACAAAATGAAAAGAACCACTAAATGAAAACAACCTGCTCATTCATAAGCACCATCTCAATAGAGAATGGTATCTTGTGTTTCAGAAAATCTGAAACAACCCAAAGCCTAACAATTTTAGCCAGTTGGCTTCAAGACTCCTTAGCAGTAGATATCTTAGAAATCGGAGTAAAACCATTGTCATCTCTCTCAATTTTTTTACGCTCATCAATTTGTTACCTCATATTCTTTATCGAACTACTTGTGAGCATTACAAACCTACCACACACACACACACACAATATATACATGAATTAGCAGGACTCTGTTACTAAAATATTAACTTAGAAAAAATAAATACTTTGAAAACAATCAAAACACATAACTTAAGATCAAAAAATTGTTTCAATAGAAAAATGCATAGAAAGTTGGGAAAAATATATTGCTCAGAGTAAAAAAGATATGGAAAATGATGGAAATATATGGAAGATATGGTGGTTGTTTGTCTCTTCCTTCTTGTCTAATGGCGTATGAAGACACCAAAAAGCAAATCGCAAAAAGACATCCAAGCAGCGAAACTTCTTCACATCTCTCTTCAAACCATGCGCATGCGATTTTCCATTCTAAATTTGTGAGACAATTTGTGACCAAGGAAGAGTGACGGTCAAGAGTGGAAGGGAAATAGAGTACACTCGGTTCTATCAATGGCAGAAAGAAGAGGCAAAAATGTCACCCCTTCCCCGTCGTTTCTCCCTTTGAACGCCGAAAGCTTCCCGCTACTGTGTCTTCAACATTTAATGCTTCTCGAGTCAGTGGGTGGAAGTGTCTGCAAGCAATAAATGAGGGGTGCTTATTTTTAAAAATCAAATTTTAATCTTAATCATATTAAAAAAAATGAAAAAGCAATGAAACACTTTTTTTTGTCAGGAAAGGTATGGATTGCTTAAGAAGATTGCACAACACCGTGTGGGCCAGCTGGACTCTCAAAAGCACCCCAGGTCCGAAGCTTCCATGTGAAGTTTAGTGTCTCCAATTTTCTCTTAAGCTGCGATTTGTCTCACATAGGGACAGAATTAGAAAAAATTGTTGAGGGGTGCAAAAATTAAACACATGTTAAGTAAAATCAATTTCTATTATTAATAATTGTATAAAATTTAATTTAGTAAAAAAAAATTTTTTTATTATTTTAAAGTTTGTTAGTCTAAAAATTGGGCAATTAGTTATAAGGGGGTTTTTTTTTACTACTTTTAAAAATTATGTATGCGGAAACATTTACATCTATCAAAAAGAATCTTTTTTTAATGTATCATCTATGAAAACGGTATATACCTATGCGGGGGAGTGGGCTTTCTAATTAAAGAGGGATATATATATAGGGAAGGAAGGGGACAAACATATAATTAAAAGAGGGAGGGGTAACCATTTTTTCTTAGGAAGGGGGGTGCGACTGCCCCTGTTTCCTAACATGTGGTTCTGTCCCTGGTCTCACATAAAGGTAGAATTTTCTATATATAATTGGGTGGTTTTGGCTACAAAGTGTGCTGAGGAAGGGACTAATTGCCAGCTTGACACATCCAACAAATTCCCCATTCTGTGGTCTCAGGTGTATATTATAGAGATAGAGATAGAGATTCATGTGTCCCGACCCAAAGTATTCTGATATAGCCAACACTATTCCTTGGATCGGCGATGCATTAGAATAATATTTTCTATTTTTGAGATAGTTTATATTTGAAATTTGAAAACAATAATATTGATTAGAATTTACCAGTAATATACTATTTTTTTAGGTTAGTATTAATTTGTTGAATAAAATTGTTCTGCTGTGAATTGAATTGAATTTAGCAAATCGCCTTTTGGTGTTTGAAAAATTAGAATAGCAGCTACTAAAGTACACCTGCAACTAGTTGGCGATGAAGGATATTAGTGCATTGCATTAGGTTCAAACCTTCGTATTATCATTGTACCAAAGAAGAGGGAAACAATAATAAAGACATAATATGCATACAAAATTCGCAGACAATCTGAGTGCGTTGGAGATAGAGTGACTCTCATTCATCTCAATGAATTGCAGAAACAAGAAAATAGATTATTATGACTTATGACCAGAATGGCGAAAGCTACCCATCAGACTTAATCTGAAGGTTAGTGTTTGGGCTTCTGTCCTTTATCATTGTCACAGCTAGGCCTTATCTTCTTGTGAGAATCCAATAATGACCAAAGCAAGTTATTTTATACTCCCTCCGGACTCGAATATAAAAAAAAATTGAATCACGTTAACTAAAAAAGTTGGTTAATTACATTAAATTTTATTGATTTCAGCTAAAAAAGAAGTTTTATTCCAAAATTTGCCCCTTAGTGGATATTTAATGCTAGGACAATTAAAATCGATAACAAAGGAACATGTGAAATACAAAGGAACATTGAAAAATACAATTAGAGTTAAATAAGGGTATTTTTGGAATGGTCTCATTAAAGAGAATAAAGGTAGTTAAATTTTCTTATATTTTAGACCATAAAACATGGTTTTTTTTTTCTTATATTCGAGTCCGGAGGGAGTAATCGTTTTTTTTGTGCAAATTAAAGCATAAAATTCTTGTGTTTAATTAACTAATTTGTTCTATGACTTGAACAATCCTTTGTTTTTTACCAGGATTGTTCTCTCTGATACCAGTCTTCTGCGCTGAATTAGAAAATAAAACATACAAAATGGCAAGTTTTCCGCAACAAGTATTAGAATTTTAGAAAAATATCAAATAAACTTTTGAAAAGATTATTCTATGCTACAAGAAGCAAAGTTGGAAAAGGTGGATAGGAGGTTATGTTCTATGTTATGGGTGGGTAATGAGTTTGAATGGGTTTCTAAAGATACTATTGGGAGATCAGGTGGATTAATTGTAAAGTGGAAGAGTTATTTTGAGTTAACAGCAGAATTTAATGGTGCTAACTTTTTGGGCCTTGAGGGGTGTTGGGGGAAAAAAGTGAAAGTGACAGTGATTAATGTTTATGCCCCTTGTGACTTGAGGGAAATGAGGTTGTGTTGGGAAGAGATAGTTTCTCATATGGAAAGTAGGGGGGATAAATGGTGTATTTTGGGGAATTCTATAAAAGATATGTCTAAAAGAAAGGGGGTGGATGGAAATAACAGAAGTGAGGAGATACAATTGTTTGGGATTTTATATCTGAGGCTGGACTTATTGATCTTTCCCTCATTGGTAGGAAGTACATGTGGTATAAATCAGATGGTTCATCTATGAGTCGATCAGATAGGTTTCTTATAATGGAGGAATGGTTGAACGAATGGACACATTTGTCTCAATGAGGTCTTAAGAGAAACATCTCAGATCATTGTGCAGTGATACTTAAGGAACGAGAGATGAATTGGGGGCTGAAGCTGTTTAGGATGATGAAATGTTGGGAAAGTATGGCGGGTTATGAGGAGTTTGTAAAGAAGGAGTGGCTTGCGTTAAAGGTGGATGGGTTGAAAGGGTTTATGTTGAAGGAGAAACTGAAAGGTATAAAGGCTAGGCTTAAAGTAGGGGTGTTCAAAACCGAACCGATCCAAAAGGAAAACCGAAAACCAATCCAAAAGACCAAAAACCGATCAAAAACTGAATTTTTTGGATTTTTTTGGATGACTATTTTGGAAGGCCGAACCGAACTGCTCGGATTTCGGATCTCTTCACTAAAACCGAACTGAGCCGAACCAAACCGCAACTTATAATATTATTCCTTTTGAACTTACATAAATAGGTTATTAATCAATTGTTACATTGTGTATTTTTTTAGAGTTGACTTTTGCAAGTAGTCTTTCTGTTAAATATTAATTCACAATGACTTATGTGTGTCAAATATTATTTCATATTTTTCGTTTCATTTGTTTAGAATATTAATCTGCGCTCGTCCGTAGAGGCTTGAAATGGCCAAGACATGGTTTTACCCCCGGGTGGAATCGATCCTGCTACCAACAGGTCGATCCCCCCAAGAGTCCTAGTGTTCCACCACTAGGCCAAGACTCCTTGGTTTCATTTGTTTAGAATATGATTTTGCAAATACTATTTTTCTATAAGACATTTTTTTTAGAAACGACATATGTGTGTTTAGAAATTGGCTTTATAATTGATAATCCATCCCCAATTATTGAAACATATGTCATTGAGTTGTACTCGAAAATATATTAGAAGTGAAATGGAAACGGAATCACTTTGGTTGATATTTATTTTCAAAAAAATTAATAACCGCAAAAAACCGAAAACTGATCCAATCTAAACCGCATTGTTTTGGATCGGATCGGATATTTTTTTGAAAACAAACCGAACCGAACCACATATTATTTTAAACTTTGGATCGGATGACTTTTTACCTCAAAACCGAACCGAACCGAGCCGCGAATTGTAACACCCTCATTTTTAAATAGTTTTTATTGATTTTTAATCTTCTTTAATTTGATTAAAAAATTATTTTATTAATGATTTTGGGATCTCGAGGTGAGAATAAAGATACTCATATCTTAGATTTATTTTAGAAGAGTTGAGGGTAGTAGAGTTCGCAAAACTGAGTTTTTGCGGGAACCGCATTCTCTCCTGATGCGAGGATAGGGTTCAGTATTTTTCTGGAGGTCATTTTTACTCCAAAATAATATTTTAACGAACCAAATGTTATTTTTATAATATTTGTGATTTTTAGGAATTTTTCTGGAAATTTTTCAAAAAAACTTTATTTTACCCGCGTTTGGAGCTTTATGGATAAACCGGGCGCAACTGGGACATGAAAATAGTCCAAAAATTTAGTTTTGGATTTCTAAATTTTTCTATATCATATTCAAGTCATAAAATTTATTTCTCATGATTTTACACATTTTAGAAAAATATTTATCTAAAAAGGAGTTCGAAAACTACGCGTTTTTACTACTTTGAACTACCGATTAAACCTTAAATTGATGGGACTTAATCCCACCAATTTTCTGGTCTGAACTGGGCAAACAAGAGGGCTAAATTCACTCTCAAAAATATCTCAAAAGTCAATTGGGTCAAATGGGTGATTTTTGAATTTTTTTCAAGTTAGGTGAGTGAGGTATGGCTCCCAACCACTTAAGCATGCAAGCCCATATTCCCCCCCCCCCCCCACTCCCTTGTGTTCAGCCGAGATTCAATAGGGAAAGGAGAGAGAGAAATTTCACTTTTCATTTCATCTCCTTCACTTGAACCAAAATCCTCCATTTTTCTCTCATATTCCAAGCTTTCCTCCATAGCCAAAGCTTGAGTTTTGTTGGGTTTTTGGCTAGTCAAGCTTCACAAAAAAGGTTTGGATCATCATTCTAATCAATAAACTTCTTTCATTTTTTCATTTCCACCACTTTCATTTTTCCATGAAAGCTTGAGTTCTTCATTTCACTTCATATTGGGTGTTTGAATGAGTTTCATTCTATTAGTAATATGTAATTTTATATATTTATGTATATGAGTTAAAGTATGATTTTGGTTGAGGCATGATAATTTTTTATAAGCCTATGTGTTGTTGGAAAAATCATATGTATGCTTTGGGGTGATTTGGAATGCCTAAGTGTATACTTGATAAAGTATGTTTTATGCTATGTTCATGATGTATGTTAATATGTTATGAATGGTTACTTTGAGGGTATGTTTGATTTATGGCTTGATTGTGTTCTTGCCTAATTGATGAATGTTGATTCTTGGATGTTTCCTATGTTTTGATTCAATGTGATTGGGATTGGATTGAAAATATTTGATTAAGTGTGGGAAGAGGGTTTAAAAGCTTTAATGAAAAAAATGTTCCAAAATGAAATCAAATGAATTAATTAGATAAATTCTCATTAAGTTTTTAAGCATAAGTCTTAAATCAATTTCATACTAAATCCTTTTTATCCATAAAACTCTAAGTGAGCTAGAAAATCCATTAATGAGGGAGAAAATAAAATTTTAGATTTTTAAGGGGTTAAAAACGAAATGTGGGTGCTTTTGGGCCAAAAATATAAATTTCTGGAATTCTAGGGCAGAAACGTGAAATCTGGGCACTTTGGGCCAAAAAGATAATTTACAAAAGTTTTGGGGCAGAAACGCGAAGTCTGGGCACTTTGGGCCAAAAACGTAATTCACAAAAGTTTTGGGGCAGAAACGCAAAGTCTGGGCATTTTGGGCCATAAACCTAATTTTTCAGAAAATCAGGGGCTGGACTGCGAAACTGGACTTCTTAGGGGGTCAGAATTGTAAATACTTAAAAGTAAAAGAAATTAAGTAAAATTATCAAAGAATCAACTCAAGTTTTTAATTAAACCTTTTATAATGAAAAGTGGAAAGAAAAATTAATAAAGTGGGTTTTAAATAAGGGGTAATTCTTTTATAACAAGTGAAGATTTAAGATTTTGAAGTTAAAAGAAAACTTAAGAATTCAAAGAGGAATTTCTTCTAAAAACTTATGGTTTCAAATAACGTTTTAAAACGGCATTGAAGAGGATCAATACGTGGCGACGATGAAGTCTTGAGGACAATAATGCTACACGGTGTTGGAAGAGAGCTAACACGTGACAACGAAAATCATAACGTGAAGGATTGCATTATCCTCTTGTATGTGGGTGCAAATATAGATGTCATTGCTACAATCCAGCTTTGAGGATTGTGCAATATATATTGAGGTCATGCTACAATCCAGCTTGGAGGATTGCCCAACAAATGTAGACGTCATTGCTACAATCCAGCTTGGAGGATTGTGCAATAAATGTAGATGTTGTTGCTACAATCTAGCTTGGAGGATTGTGCAATATATATATATATATATATATATATGATATTATTAACTCTGTGTTGATTTTTATCTAACTGGATTATATATCTGCTTGCTGTTATTATGCTTGATTGGAAAGTATATGCGTAGTTCTAGCTGGAAAAGCATGGATGTTCTTGATCTGTTGATTTTACTGGGCCGTGGCAGTAAGTCCCGTAATGAGTAATAGGGCAGTCAGACCAACACACTGATGACCAGTAAAATGAGGAGATAGTAGAATGAACCATGGCCTTGGTTAAAACTAACATATTGGCTTGATTAGGCCTATAACAAATTAATCAGATATATTATCTAGTAGATAAAGCTTAACAGAGAATTAATAGTTATTTTTCCTATGAAACCGAGTGATGGTAATGATATCAAGAAGGGCGAGGAATTTTAAAAAAACAGTTCAAAAAAGAAATTTTTAATAATGCTTCGCTCTCTCTCTTCTCGTCTTTCCTTCCATTCCTCTCAACCTTCTTCTTCTTCCATCTCACAACCTCAATCTGGGTCAGAAGACCTTTCAAACAACATCTTCAATGAAGAAATCCATTTCGAAGACATCAATCAGGAGATTGATGACTGGAAAATTCCAAAATTTAGAGATAAAGATCTCTATAAACCAGAAGGAAACTTCTTCACTAGGACTGATTATGTGATCAAGTCCGTAGAACAAAATCTTTCTATCAATTCTGAAGATGAAGAATACTATCTTCTTTCAAAACAGAGTCTAGAAGACCACAAAAAGAAAAAATACAAATTCATACACATAGGATGTGTTCAAATTGCCTTAAAGTCACTCACTAGAGAAGGCTTAGATGCTTGCGTTCTTCTGTGTCTTAGAGACAAAAGACACAATAAGTTTCAAGACTCCCTCTTAGGAATAGTAGAATCTAGCATCAATCATGGACCAATCTATTTCAATTGTTTTCCAGATTTAACCATCAGTCTAGATGATAAGAATGTCCTAGACTCAATCTTCTTGAATGTCAAAACAGGTGGATTAAACATGAAGCCTAGATCTATTCCTGTAGTTCTCCTCTATAGGATTCAGTACAAAGTTATGAACTCAAGTAGATCGTGCTTTGTTAGAACCAAATCTCTGCAAAAGACAGGAGAAACAATTTTGTTTCTTACAGATCTGTCTAAAGCAAATGTGATAATTCCCAGAACTATCCAGTGGAGTGATATAACTCTGCCAGAAACCTGGACCTTAGAGAAAGCCGTACCAGCTGAAACTAGGGAAACTCCAGAATTCGACCAAGTAATCCAACACCAATCTGGTAGCGTAGATTTAGTTTTCAATAGGAGAAACTCCTTTGGAAGGACTATGTCTATGAGATCTAGTAATCTCCAATCAGGAAGTTTTAGGACAGCCATGTCTAGAAGATCTTTCTCTACCATGTCTCAAGCTGTTCCACAATCTTCTTCTATATCTTCAACCATTCATCTTCAAGGAGTAGACGTCTCAGCACCTCTTCCAAAACCAGTCTACCAGAAGGATGATGAAGATCAAACATCTATTCAATCTCCAACTTACTCTTCTATTAATGCACCTTATGATGATGGATTGTAAGTTCATTATAGATAAGATAGCCCTTAAGAAAGATTTCTACTCTGAGGAAGTGTCTCCTCAACGAGAGTGGTTCTTTAGGAATTATCAGGGCACCCGAAAATCCCAGATCCAAGAGGAATTCTATGAATCTCTCGAACAAATCCAACTCAACATTCCTTTCTTTGACTGGTTCCAAGTGTATTCAGTCAAAAACCATATAGATTATCCTTTCCAAACTCTACCCATCGAGTCTGATAGGATTAACACTGTCTGGCATTACCAGAATGGTAATATGGTTCAATCCGAGTTCCCTCCCGATAGAACTTTTGTCTTTGAAGTTAGAAACAAAGACAACAAAGAAGTTCCGGTAGTAGCAGCTCCCTTTAAGGTTAAGTTAGATGACGAACCAGTGTCTTCCTCTGACGTTAAAAACCTTATGGAACAATCAAACTATACTAATAAGTATCTTCAAGTTTTAGGACAGAAGCTTGAAGAGAAAACTTTAGTAGTCAAACCTCTAGAGAAAACTCTAGAACAACCTCAGGTATCTGGAGAAAAATCTTTAGAAAAACCTCTGTTCAAACCTCATAAGATTTCTAGGAAACTTAAAGAAAAGTTTAGAAATCAGCTGAACCCAAATAGGCAGGTTGAAGACAAACAACTTGTTGAAAAAATCAATGAGCGGATTAAGCTGCTCAACACAAATATACAAGAAACACCTCAACACAGTGTTATAGCCTCTTCTGGAACCCCGGAAAGACCTCTTAAGGCTTTACAGATAAATACGCTAGGAGAAACTTCTAGTCAAGCTATATCCACATCGGATGAAGAATCTGAGGTTACATCTCAAACCTCTTTCAAACTTAGTCCTCTAGTTAGTCAAAAGATTAACTGGAAGAATCCATCCAAACTTTACTATCCTAGAGCTACTCCTCCAGATATTCTTTTAGAAGAAAAAGATACAAACTTTAAGAGCTTTAGTGCCAACAACGTCTATGAGTGGAGTATAGACGGTAAGACGGAGTATAACATACTCAGTCTCTTGCAAAATATGACTATGGTAGCAACTGCTTACCAAACAACCCACGATTGTTCAGATAGAATGATTGTTGAAATTCTAGTCGCCGGTTTTACAGGTCAACTCAAAGGATGGTGGGATAATTATCTCACTGAAGACCAGAGAATGGAAATTCTCGAAGCAGTCAAAAAAGACTCCAAAGGTAATACCATTACTGAAGATGGCAAAGACATGACTGACGCCGTTAATACCTTAATCTTCACCATAGCACAACACTTCATAGGTGATACCTCCTTACTTAAGGATAGAACCGCAGAATTGTTGTCCAATCTTAAGTGTAGAACCTTATCTGATTTTAGGTGGTATAGAGATACCTTCCTAACTAGGGTATACACTAGGGATGATAGTAATCAATCGTTCTGGAAAGAAAAATTCTTAGCTGGATTACCCAAAACCTTAGGTGACAAAGTTAGGGATAAAATCCGTAACCAATCACCCATAGGAGATATTCCTTATGACCAGCTTAGCTATGGGCAATTAATCTCTTATATCCAAAAGGTTGCTTTGAAAATTTGTCAAGACGACAAGATTCAGCACCAACTTGCCAAAGAAAAAGGCCAAGCCAAGAAAGAATTAGGATCTTTCTGTGAACAATTTGGTTTACCTTGTGCCAAAAACCAAAATAAGAGACCTAGCAAGAAAAAGAACCAAGTTCAAACCCAAAACCAGAACACCAAGAAGCTAGATACTTCTAGGTATTATAGGTTTAGGAAGAACACTCCTGCTAGGAAACTCCAATCTGATATTAAGTCTAAACCAAACATAGACATCAAGGTTCCAAAGAAAACTGTTATCTGCTATAGTTGCGGGAAGCCCAGACACTATAGTAAGTACTGTAGGTTGAAGAAGAAAATTCAAAACCTTAACCTTGACCAAACCATAGAAGACCGGATTAACAAACTCTTAGTTGAGTCCTCTGAAAAGGAATCTGATTCTTCTGAAAATCTCAATGAGATACAAGAAGATGAGTTTGCTTCTTGCAGTGATAGTTCTATTAATGTCCTTACTAAGGAACAAGATCTTCTCTTTGAAGCTATAGACTCTATAGCTGATCCCGTAGAAAAGAGAAGGTATTTGGATAAACTTAAAACCACCATCAAGGCCAAGGACAAAAATAAATTAGTTGTCCAAAATAGGTTTGATCTAAATGAAACTCTCAAGAAACTTGAAAAGAGTATAGCCAAGCCTATAACAATCCAAGATCTCCATGCTGAGATTAAGTCCCTTAAGATAGAAGTTAAGGAGCTTAAGGATAAGCAGAAGTTTCATGAGCAAATTCTGAGCCAAATTATTAATGATGACTCTTCATCAGGAGATGAAGATAATCAAACTCCTAAAGGTCATTCTGCCTCTACTAGTAAGGTAGTAAGCCCAAAGGCCAGCAACATCATCATGGATGATGATTTTATGAACCTTATCAATCAGTTCAAAATCCAGAAATTCTATATTAAAGTTAGAATTAGAATAGGAGACTTCTCCCTTGAAAAAACTGCTTTGTTCGATACAGGTGCAGATTCAAACTGTATTCTTGAAGGACTAGTGCCTACTAAGTACTTTGAGAAGACTTCAGAGAACCTTCGTACTGCGAATGGTTCCAGACTCAACATCAAGTATAAATTATCCAATGCGATAATCGAAAACCAAACTCTCCAGGTCAAAACTCCTTTCATGTTGGCCAAAGACCTGAGCAATGAGGTAATTTTAGGAACTCCCTTTATTAGGTCTTTGTTTCCTCTCCAGATTACCAACCAAGGTATCTCTACCCAACATCTGGGAAAAACCATAGAGTTTAAATTCCTTAGGAAACCTATTAGGAAAACTCTTAATTCCGTTTCCTACAAACAAAATCAGATAAACTATCTGAAAGAAGAGGTTTCTTATAAAACTATAGAAGCCCAACTTAAAGAACCTAAGATTCAGGAAAAAATCCAGAGTCTTAAACAAACCATAGAAAAAACAATCTGTTCCGATCTTCCTAATGCTTTTTGGGAAAGAAAGCATCATATGGTTGATCTGCCTTATGAGGAAGGATTCTCAGATAGGCAAATCCCTACCAAAGCTAGGCCAATCCAAATGAATGAAGAACTTCTGGGTTACTGCAAGAAAGAAATCCAGGATCTCTTAGACAAAAAACTTATTAGGCATAGTAAGAGCCCTTGGTCTTGTTCAGCCTTCTATGTCAACAAGTCTTCAGAAATTGAAAGAGGTGCACCGCGCCTTGTAACCAACTATAAACCTCTCAATCAGGCCTTAAAATGGATTAGGTACCCTATTCCTAATAAGAAGGATCTTCTCAATCGTCTTCATTCAGCCAAGATATTTTCTAAGTTTGATATGAAGTCAGGATTCTGGCAGATTCAGCTCAAAGAGTCTGACCGCTACAAAACAGCATTCACTGTTCCTTTTGGGCAGTATGAGTGGAATGTCATGCCATTCGGTCTCAAGAATGCTCCTTCTGAATTCCAGAAGGTTATGAATGAAATCTTCAATCCCTATTCTGACTTTACTATTGTCTATATTGATGATGTTTTAGTCTTCTCCCAATCTATGGATCAACATTTCAAACATGTCAATATATTCTTGACAGTAATCAAGCGTAATGGTCTTGTAGTCTCTTCTTCAAAAATCAGCCTGTTCCAGACTGAGATGAGATTTTTAGGTCATAATATCAAGCAAGGGACTATTATTCCTATCAATCGTGCCATTGAATTTGCGGATAAGTTTCCCAACCAAATTATTGATAAAACTCAGTTACAAAGATTTCTGGGCTGTCTCAATTATGTAGCTGATTTCTTTCCTCAGCTAAGTAATCTGATTAAGCCATTACATGATAGGCTTAAGTCTGATCCTCCTCCTTGGACTGATGTCCATACAAATATTGTCAAACAGGTAAAATCCCAGGTAAAAGAACTCCCATGTCTTTACCTTCCAAAACCTCAATCTTTCAAAATCGTTGAAACTGATGCCTCTGACATAGGTTATGGTGGCATTCTCAAGCAGAGAGATAATGGCAAAGAACAAATCATTGCATTTACTTCTAAGCATTGGAATCCTGCACAGCAAAAATATTCCACTGTTAAAAAAGAAGTTTTAGCCATTGTTTTATGCATATCAAAATTTCAATCTGATTTACTTAATCAAAAATTTTTGGTCCGGGTTGATTGTAAGTCTGCAAAAGAAATCTTACAAAAAGATGTTAAAAATTTAGCATCAAAACAAATTTTTGCTAGATGGCAAGCAATTTTGAGCATTTTTGATTTTGAAATCGAATTTCTTAAAGGCTCCTCAAATTCCTTACCTGACTATCTTACTCGTGAATATTTGCAGGGTAAACAGTAAAATGCCGAAATCGGCAACATCCTCCTCATCCAGAGGGAGAGGAGGAAGATCAGGAAGAGGCCGTGGAAGCACGGCAACAGGCAGGTTAGTCATTCAAGGACTAACCACAAAAAGAACTTCGGAGTCATCCACTCCGACTGGGTCATCTACCCAGGATCAATCAATTGGGTCAACCCCCCAATCTCAAAAACAGGAGTCATCGACTTCTATTCAACTCACCCAAACTGAGTCAAAGACTCAAAAATCCAAACCTGAATCTTCAAAACAAACCAAAGCAGACTATGCTTTTGATCTCCCAACACTGTTGGCCTTACAAAGTCAAGGATTAACCAAACCTCCTCCTACTATAACCTGGTCTGAAGCTATTAGCAAAACCAAAAACTGGTTTGACATGATCGAATCAGAACAAAGTGAGGAATCTCTGGCCCTTATGATCGAAAATCTTAAGAACCAGAAAACAGTGGTTAATATCCCGAGCCCAAAACAGATTGTCCAAACCAATCCTAAATCCAAACAGGTTGTTCAAGTCAGTCAGCCTTTACAAATTAAAAACCCAGAAACTCAAACAAGCTATATCTACAAAGAAAAGTTTGTTAGAGTTATCCAGATGGAACCTGAGTATTGGGATAATAATCCTAATAAATTCCCTGGAAAAATCTTTCCTCCAAATTTTCAGTTCCAACCAATTGCCCCAAACAAAAACCACAACTTTTATGAGTTCATACTTGTGGACTCTGACTCTATCTCACTCAAACATCACACAGATAAGGATAACATGATTACCCATTCAACCATTCAGATTCTCAAAATTCTTTCTCCAAAGAACTGGGGAAACCCAAATATGATTAGAAGATTTTCTGAGCCTTTTGACCCGATTGGCTATACGTACTGGGACTATGTTCAAGCCTGGACAAATATCTTCTGGTACCAAAACAAACAATTCAAACACTCCTGGTTCATCTATTTTAAACTAGGGGTTAAATACTATTTTCCTCAATGGTTCCGTATTTGGTGGAATCTTTTTGGACCAATTGTTCAAATTCTTCCTGAACAAGTTCTTGAAGGATTTAATTTGTTCTCAAAACGGTTTAATCGTGATTTGGACTCCTATCCGATTAAACTACATTTTTTCGAAAAATTTTCACTTGCTTGGATTTTCTCCTGGCAATACAAATATATCAATATTGCGGATGTTCCAACAGAATACCCGGCTTTACAGAGGAAGCTCTATGTTAAATGGTGGAGTGCCTTTGATGCAACCAGAGCAACGGCAGATTATGTTATGCTTTGGTTTAAAAAGAATCCAAAGTTTTTGCAGGTAGCTGATCCAGAAACTTGCAAATTTCTTAACCAGCGGTCTCAAGCCACAGCAGCATTGGCCGCATCAACTAATGAAGAGCAGTTTGTTGAAAATTTAGAACAAATGCTTAAGTTCATCAAAAAACAAAAGGGAAAAAAGAAGGTAGACGAAGGATCATCAGAGTCTCCCTCTTTCGAGGCCGTATCAGACGACTTCTACCAAAATGAAGATGACTGTTACGGAATCCCCGGAATCCCGCCAATCAATTTGTCAGATGACTAAAGACTGAAGCACAGCTCAGCATAGTCAGAATCAGCACCGAAAGTAGCTTTGTCATTATGTAAATAGTAAAGTCAAGGTTACTGTTCACAAAAAGTCAATTTTACTGTTGTAATAGTGCCGGTCAAGTTTACCTGTACTGTTGTAAATAGTTCCGGTTAGTAACCTGAACTGTAGAAATAGTAAAATTTCAATCTATAAAAGGAGTTGCCAGGCTCAGTTGTAAGGCACCCTTTTCTTTTCCCCCTTTCTCGAGTCTTAGTTCAGAACAAGATTTCTGAGAGTTTGTAAGTCTCAATTTTGTAATCAAATAAATTTTGCATTTCTCTTTCTCTCTTGAGATCATACTTGGCTGGTTTAACCGCCTCTGATCTTTCTTTTTATTTCCTTTGCATATTTTCTGCATTTTACATTTTATGTAAGCATCGGTCCGTCCGATCCCCTTCTTCTCTCTATCCCTTCATTTTAATCCCTTCCGCATAGTCCGACCCCCAATTGGATATATATATATATATATGTGTGTGTGTGTGTGTGTGTGTCCTTGCCACAATCCAGCTTGGAGGATTGTGCAATATAGATATAGATGCTAGTTGCATTTGGTGATCGGCTTTGCCAAAATTGAGCTACAATCCAGCTTGGAGGATTGTGCAATCCAGCTTGGGGGATTGCAAATGGAGTGCGGTTTGAGCTTGTATTGAAAGGTGTTGAAGTGACATGCATTATGCTAGAGTGCTATGTGTGTTTGACTGTGTGTTTAACTTGATAATGTGTTCTTTTTGGTGTATGAATATCTTAGAGAAAGATTTTGAAAGAGTAGCTATATATATATATTCTTGGAATGTATTATGTAGTATTTTCTTTTTCGTATACATCCTTTCAGTGGATTTCAACTTGTGCAAAGAAATTCACCCTTGCATGTTTTTCTGTTATTTTATGTACGTTACGCGTAGATGTCCACTTCGAGACCTCTAATAGCTCGAGTGAGGGAGTGCTTCCGGCCTCGTGAGGCCGATGGTGGGGGATGGACTTACGATCCCATCTCCCAATGGGCCACTGTGTCTGGACACGTGGTCAGGACTAGAGGAGGGGTGTTGGGCCCCGAAGAGGTTTTGGAGAGGGACATGGTTTTGGACGTTTACATACCCGTCGAGAGGATGTGCTACTGGCTGGGAGATGCATCCTTTGCACGCAGTATCACCTTGGAGAACCGGGAGGCCAGAGTTCCGCCCACGGCGCAGCCTAGGAGAGAGGCGAGGGAGGATCAGAGGCCTACACCTCAGCGGATAGCCGAATCAATATCCAACCGTTGTCGTCTGATTCGTCGCACTCCAAGAAAGAGTTCCTTGGAGAGGGCACGCTTACCAAGGATGGCTCCACCGGTGACACCAGTTCCATCACCCTGGACCGTGAGGCCGACACTTCCAGATCCGTACGTCGCACCTTCTGGACGTTTTGTGCGCTGTTCTTCTGACACTTCTGCCAGACCTTCGGGACACGTAGATAGAGGGAAGAGGAAGGTTAGAGACAAGCCAGATCGTGTATTATTCGAGGTGTCTGAGGATGAGGAGGACCCCAAGGAGATGTCATCGTCTTAGGTCTGTAGAGGTGGGGGGTGTCTGGTGCTAGGTTGTAGGTTGTCTGTTAGCGACCAGCCTAGGTTTGGGGTATACATGTTCAGTGTCTTGTATTTGACACACCTTTTGATTTATAGCTTTCCTAGGTTTAGCTTTACCGCTTTATTTCCTTATGTCAGGTTGTTGTAGTTTGGCCACTCTATTGTGGTTTATAACTATACTTGCGAGCGCAAGGTTTGTGTACTTGGACATGATGATGTATATATTTATGTATGATGTTTCTTTTCTTTTGAGTTTCTGGATGGCTAAATTAAATGTGAGCAATCTTGCGTATAAGATCTTTTAAAAAAAAATTAGCCACCAATTTTGGTAACCTTGATTTATGAAAGACGATTTTCCGCATTAAGTTTTAGTTTTTCATGTAACATTCCTTGTGGAAAAAAAGGGGCGTTGCACGAACACCCCTAGCTTAAAGAGTGGAATAACGATCATTTTGGTAATTTAGATACTCTCATCACAAGGGCGAAAGAGGATTTGAATAGTCTAGATTTGAAAGGGGAGACCGGGGTGTTGACAAAGGAGGAAATCACACAGAGAAGACTATGCATGTCTAGAATCCAAACGCTATCTCCTAGGAAGTGTAGCTTGTTGTGGTAAAGATCAAGAATGAGGTGGCTAAAAGAGGGGGATGCAAACTCCAAATTCTTCCACAGGTGCATCCAAAAGAGAAGAAAAATTAATGAGATTTTAGGACTAAATTTTGGTGAGGAACTAGTGGAGGAGGTCGAGCCTTTGTAGAGCAAGATCAAGGAGTATTTTGGGGGAAATTGAAAATTTTTCTGCTTAAGAAGTTAAGAACATGGTGTGGAACTGTGATAGTTACAAGAGCTCGGGATCCAATGGTGTATCATTTTCATTTATTCCGTTTGTTTTAGATTTTGGTAAAATTGTGTTTGAAGAATTGATTTTGATAGAATTGTGTTTAAAAATAATTGATTTGTGTTTGGTAATGATATTTTAAAAGTGTATTCAGAATAATTGATTGTGTTTGGATGATAAAGGTAGAATCACTTTTGATGTGTAAATATAAAGAATTATGTGGATCCTACACCCATAATTGATTTTGGCAACCGAAAAACCAACTCAGGATTTCCTTCCACTAGAATTGATTTTGGGACCCAAAATCACATTACAGTAGCAACCACAATCTAAAACAAACACCCACAATTTTCTCCAAAATCGTGTTTGTTTGACTGGTCAAGCACGATTTTAGCCTTCAAACGGAGGTTTCACGATCTAAACTAAACAGGCACTAAACAGTGTCAAACAGATTTTGGGCTTCGAACGGAGGTTTCACGATCTAAACCAAACAGGCACTAAACAGTTTTGGGATTTGGTGAACGAGGATATTATTGGCTTCCTGGATGAAGTATGCATTCAATTCCGCAGTAAACAGGGGACCGGAGCGCACTGAGAAAGTATCCAGATGAATGTGACTCTTAATCATGCTCGTTTGGTAAAAGCGATTTTTGTTTCAAAAATTTCTAAAAATAAACTAAAATTAAAGTATTTGCGCCATCAACTGTACGTCGCTCCCGTTTGCTTCAACTAAACATTCAACAAAATTTCAAGGTTTATTATAACTAATAACGTGTTTTACTAAGAATTTTACACAGCAAAATCATGCAAGACAGAATTGTAGAGAAGTAAGAAAATCTGAAAAGCGTTTTAAATACATACAACACAAAATTCTACTGCAATAAACAATAAACAAAAGCTTGAATTACACTCAATGGAAGAATTGGATCAATGAAGGAAAGCGTTGCGCAGCAAAGCTTCAAAGGATGGAGCTCCGATATCATCATGTCAAAATTCCACGATGACAGAAGAATATGAAAGAAGCCACATGAAAGTAACGAGGGTGAAAGTTTCAGATTGAATTACATTCACTGAAAAATCAATCTACATGGAGGCTACTTATGCAGAATAAACATTCAATGAGAAATTAAATATGGTGACAAAAGCTAATTAACTATTTACTAGCTCTTCACAATTAGGGACCGATTTAAGGGGGGGCAGGCAGGGGCCCTGGCCCCCCCCTCCTCAATTCTAATATTTTTATTGTATTGTATATGTTGATTTTCTGGAATGTAAAACAAGTACTGCACCCGCGTAGTTAAACAATGCATATGTGTTACATGTACTGCGGCTGAGATGGGATAGTAAAGCAACGCCAACTACTGCACCCGCTTGCTTAAAATATGGAATTGTAATATTTTTTTGTTCATATGCAGCTCGTTTGCTCTTCACCAAAAAAAAATGCAGCTCTTTTGCTTGTTAACTGTAATATTTATTTAGATTTATGTTCATATTCATATTATTATTTTATATTACAAACACAGATATATTTTTAGTTAAAAAATTATATTTGACTTATCCATCTCTCTTTATTAAATTTATTATATATATATTATATTTTTGGAAAATAAATTTGAATAAAAATAAAATATTGAAATTTACAAAGAAATTGAGATATCAAAATTGAAAAAGGAAAATTATAACTTATATTTATTTCACAAAAGATAATGTCTATATATAGACTTAAATCGTTGTCAAAAAAGACTTAAATCCAATATATAATATTATATATGATAATGAAAAAATAAAAAGTATTTTTTTATAAGAAAGATTATCTAAAATTTATTTAAATGTTAAAACTTCTTTAAGGTTTTGGGCCCTCCCTTGATAGACTTCTGGATTCGTCCCTATCACGATAGCTAACTAACAATACTGTTAACAGTCATTCCCGATTCATAGCCACTTGGGTCTCTATTCTATTGGGCCCTGTACGTGTAACATACATAAAGGGAATTCCTATTAACACATACATGGTTTTCTATATGTACATACATCTCCGCGGAACTAATAGTTCTGTGGGTTTATTTTTTTTAGCACACACATGTCCGTGGAACTATTAGTTTCGCGAGTTATAATTCTTCGCGGAACTATTAATTCTGCGAAGAATTATAACCCGCGGAACTAATAGTTCCGCGGAGAATTACAACTCGCGGAACTAATAGTTCCACGAACATGTGTGTGTTAGAAAAAAAATAAACCCGCGGAACTACTAGTTCCGCGGAGAATTACAACTCGCGGAACTAATAGTTCCACGGACATGTGTGTGTTGAAAAAAAATAAACTCGCGGAACTAATAGTTCCGCGGATATGTATGTGTATATAGAAAACGATGTATGTGTGATTAGAAATTCCCTACATAAAACCCAAAGGGTGCTGCCAATTGACAAAAAAAAAAAGGGTGCTGCCAAATGCACTTTTAGAACCTCTCTGTTTGTATTTTCCTTTGTTATTAATTGGACAGTTAGAAGCTGAGTGCGTTTCGTCATAGCGTACCTTGGGTTTAATATTTATGGGTTAGCTATAGCATATTTGTTCTGAGCTTGTGTATTCAGGGTCTTTTCTGTGTAATTGCTGGGTTTGGCCCGTTATCAATATATCTCTCACTTTGACCAAAAAAAAACTCTGTTTGGACCAAAAAAAAAAGAACCTCTCTCTATATGAACTCCTACAAATGCATTGGGAATAGGGATGACAATTGGACCCAAACTCAATGGGCACCCGCAAAATTTATCCACAATGGGGAGAATAATTACCCGCTTAATGGGTATGTGTAGGAGTAATTACCTGCATATTTTGATGGGGATGGGTGCGGGTACGGGTACCTTAGTACCTACCCCGCCCCATACCCCCACTATATATATAATTATTTATATATGTATCATTGTTCTAGGGTTCATGAGGATACTTTGGAGGCGCTTATATGTGCACAAATTAAGCTGGTTTAAGCATGAAAATGACAATAATATATGTTGCAATAATATATTTATTCAATAAATTTGTGTTTAGTTTATTAACTAACTTTATTTTAATGTTGTAGTTTTTATTGGTATTACTGGACCCAAACAATATTTACATGTGAAAGATAAGTATTTGTCGTCATTTCAAGACTCAGATTGATAATGAGGTATAATAGTCTAATAATTTTTTTTATTAATGTTGATTTTACAACTCAAACTAATTACTGTAATATATTATTTTTAAACATTTTGGAAAGTATCACTTCAATCTCAGTACCTACAAGTTCATGAATTTATTATTTTAGAAGTTTATTGTAAAATTTATTTAATGTTCGGGTTTGATTTTATGTATTTTATTTTAGAACCTTATTATACATTGTAACATATACTTAATTTTTACCATATATAATATTATATTGTGTTACATTTGAGAAATTAATTTTTTGATTTTTCATCATGAAAGTGCGGATAACAGGTACGGATACTTAGGTACCCAGAGGATAAAGGTACGGGGATCAAAGTTGCTACCCACGCAGGTATAGGGCTGGGTACGGGTATTTTTTTCAAATTGTGGGTATGGGAACGGGTACTATAGTACCCTACCCATACTCTACCCATTGCCATTCCTAATTGGAAATTTAGATATATCTCTCAAAATCAGATTGACTGCGAATTTGGTACATTTTTTTGTCTTTATTTTTTCCCCCTTCTTTGGTGCAATGATAATAAGAAGGTTTGAACCTAATGCAATGCACTAAAATCCTTCATCCCCAACTAGTTGCGGGTGTACTTTAGTAGCTCCTGTTCTAATTTTTCAAACACCAAAAGAAGATTTACTAAATTCAATCCCAAAGCAGAATTCTGGGAATGGTATTGCCTAGTAAGCAAGAACAAAGCTACAATGCATTACAAACTGGGGAAATGGTGAACGTCATTCCCGACATAGATCAAACAGCTTAGAGCAATCAAATCAAGTAATTTTTTGTTCTTGGTTTCTATAAAATCAAGTCGTCCGAGGCATCATAGTGAAACTAGGTACCACTATCAGATAAATATTCCATGAAAAGGAATTTAATTTCTTTAGTGAATTGTCAAAAGAAAGCAAATTGATCAAAGGCCCTGTGTAGTTGAAGTACTGGTGCCTATTATTGCTTGTCACAATCACATCCCTGGTTCGGTGGTTTATTACCATGCAGTGTACAGACACTAAAAAAATTGTTAGTACTGAAAAGGACTAAATGGGGTGATTAAATTAGAAAACAACAGTGTCATAAACATAATTATTGTGAAATAAGTGACCAAATTCCTCAAGAAGCTCTGACCCAGGGGGTTAGGAGGGTCCCAAGGGTCGTCAATTGTTTCATCAGGATTTTCATTAGGAGCAGCAGCGTCAGCAGTGACATCCTTTTGATCAGTAATAACATGTTCCTCATTCTCCTTAATCACAGTAGCTGTTGTTCTACCGTGGGCAAGTAGCATCGCCTGTTCTTCAAGTACTTCATCCCTCAGTCCATTCATGGATATGGCACTCATCAGATCTTGAATCTCTTCAGGGTTCTGGAAGCCTTCTATTCCAGCATCGTAGAGCCTCCGCAATTCTCTAAGTCTTCCTTGCAAAGCATCAGCCAGCTTCTCACCCCTTGTAACAACTCTACTACAGCCTTCTTTTTCAATGTCTGTGAGCATCTCTATGCTACTACTAGAAGCAGAAGCATCAAGTTTGTGACGCTTGTTTGAAATAGACTGAGCAGATTGAGTACTTTTGAACTTCTCTATCAATTTCTTGCCCTGAGCTCTGTTTACCTCCTTCAACATACGGTGGAGTTCACTCACGGCCTCCGGCTCACAATTTTCATGCTTCATCATCATGGATACTTCGAAAAAAGGATTGTCAGAGGTTGGAAACTTCACTTTAGTCCAATCCAATTCCAATATTTGAACTGTGGGTGGTTCTTGCTGCTGAGCATCATTGCCCTGATGGCCAGATCTTGAAGAAGCTTCTCCTTCTCCTACTAAATTATTCATGGAAGGTTTCATTCCATTTCCATCCTCATGGTCAAAGTTTGTAGGCCCATCTTTATCACGATCTTTCTTGATAGTCCGTAAAATAAAAGCCAGGGTGGAGTTTTCATCATCTAGCGGTTTGCCTTCTAATACATCCCGAGCCTCCTCCGATATCTTCTTCAAACCTCTCATTAGAGCATAGTGTTGCTCTTGGACAAAATCTTTATCTACAGTAGTGCCTGCAATGCGTGCTAAGGCACCAAAGGTATCTCGATCTTCGAAGTCCAAGGATTCCCTCAACTTCCCATCAAACAATTTATCTAGACCTAACTCCTCTACCATCTTCCTTTGTTCCCACTTAGCATCTATTGCAGGGACTATTGCGGGTATGTTGGCCATAACCGAGTATTTTGGGTCAGGACACATGAATTGGACACATTCTCCCATGTTGGTTGTTCCTTGTTTGTACACAAACACTCCCCAAGAACTTAGCCTCATGCTGTATGGGGCTTCATATGAAACCTGCACTTGATTCCACTCATGCACAAGCAATGCATCAAGGCCCTGCCACTCCTCTTTGCTGAAAAGGAGTCGCAAATCACAAACTAACACATGATCTGCTTCAACTCTGAAGTTGTAATAGCCTTTGCGAGGGGCACATCGACCGTTGATAACCAATTGAAGCTCAACAAGTTGCCGGCGAGAATGTCTAGCCTTTCTATTCACACCCGTGAACACCAATGCGAAAGCAACAATGGGGAACTTCCCACGAGCCCAGAAACGCGGATTTCCTCCTTCACCTCTGTAGTCATACCACTCTGGAATCATGGTCTGAGGCATCACAATTTCTAATCCACATCTCTCTTTTTTCACCTGTCATTACAAAATCCAAAAATCCGGTAGCATATGTCTCCAAAATCCATGTTGAAGTCCTAATATATTCACCCATTAAACTTAAGAATGACTTAACTACACGTATCATACCACTATCAAATTAACGAACCAAGCATCTCTATAATACATGGATGATTAAGACTAGTTTTTAAGTAAAATCAATATCACACACACATACATACCAATCAAGCATATTATTTATGAATGATTGAATGTGATAGCATGAAAAGAGTTAACTTTGACTTGGGCACTCGCCATCCATGACAACATTAGTTACCTCATAAAAAAGCTCATCAAACACATTGTAAAATTAAAATGATATATTTACACCATTTTTATCATGCAATTCTTATTTTTTTTATCATAATAAAATTAGGGAAATATACATATCAAAAAACACTCCCTTATTAATTCGAAAAATAAAGGCATCAAATTTAGCACAAGCAACAAAGCAATGATGTACCTGATACCATAACATGTCTGACGTCTCTCTACTTAAGGAGAAGCAGTATCTTGCATCTACTTTTTGAACAGTAGAGGGCAACTCTGAAATGTGTTCAAGATTCACGCAATGATGGACATTTAGAATTCTCAAGTTAGTGCATTTAGGAATGTCTTGAAGCTCGTGGCAACCACTCACATCAAGACTTGTCAGGTGAACAGAATCTTTAATGCACGCAGGGAGAGAAACAAAATTGTTCTCTGATGCAATCAACTCTTCTAATTTTGGAAAATAAATGACAATTGCGTGAAGATCTCCATCTTGCAAACCACTTTTTCCGAAATACAATGATTTTAATATTGAACGACCATTGGCTGCTGAAGAGACATCATGTAGAAACCTTCTGAAGGATTCTCGAAGTTGAGAACATCCTTCAACTTTCAAGGTAACAACTTTTGGTAACTTGAATAAGCTACTAGGTAGATATTTGAGTTTCCAGCAACTTTGCATCTCTATAGAAACAAGCCCAGTAAGATACCCAATGGAATCTGGAAGCTCCTCAATAGCGGTTTTTATCATAAAAATCTTCAATGACTTATTCATGTTGTTCACTATCTCTGGGAAGTGTTCAAGTTTTACACAAAAATTAAGGTCAAGGACTTCCAAAGAGGGTAAAGACATTCTTTTTAGGAAATTTCTAAGTTTAGTGCATCCTGAAGCACTTAAGTGGGCAAGATGTTCCAGAAATCCAATGGATTCATGAACTGCAATTAGGTTCTTACAACTATCAAGTCTCAGTTCTCTCAAACTTTTAACTTCGGACACATCAGGCATTGCAGTGATAGATTGATTATGTGAGAAATTCATGATAGTCAGGCATGAATATTTCTGGCAAAAGAAAAAAGTTAGTCAGATGAAGTAATTGTTATATGTAAAAATGAGTCAAAAAGAACAAAAAAACAAGCTTTTACCTTAAATGGCTCTTCCAGTGTAAGTTGGCTTTTAGTCAAATTGAAGATAATGATATTCCTCGGATGAAATTTTGGAGGGAAAGACTTCGAAGGGTACTCCACCCAATCAAGTAGCCTTAAATAATTTGGCAGATGTGTTGGCTCTGATGTAAAGGATGTATCTCGAACAATGAGAATTCTAAGGCATTTCATCTTCTTAAAGGCAATATTACTCCAATCTACTTCTTTACGTTGGGGAGGATTGAGCATTATCCCTTGAATTGCATCACTTCCCTTTAAAACAAGTATGAAAAAAAAAAAACCAATTGCATATTGTCATCAATAACACAGACTATAATTTATAAATAAAAAGGAAAATAAAATAAAATATTCTTACAGAATCATCGGCCAATACATCAATAACATCTTGATGAAACCATAATCTACTACGTTTGCCAAGATTATATGGTGCCTCTTGCTTGACAATGTCTCTACCCATGTCTTGTATTAGATCATGCATATTCAAACATCCATGTTCAACAGTTAGGAGAGATTTGTTAGCAAGTTCTTTAATACTAGACGTTGCACGAAATTCCTCAAGTATCTTCTTAACATATTCTAGTCTCTCCCCTTTGAAGAAGCAAGCTATGTCTAGGAAAGTAGTCCTGACATTGGGCCCCAATCTATTGTAGCTTATTTTTAGAACATCCAGAACCTTTTCATGTGGACTCCTCTCATATTCTTTCAATATATCTTCCCAATCTTCTAAACTTCCTGCTGCAGCCAAATCAGAACCTATTACTTTTAAAGCCAACGGAAGACCCTTGGCATAACCCACTGCACGAGAACACATATCTTCATAACCTGTTTCAGGATTGCTCTTTCCAAAGGCATTCTGACAAAAAAGCTCGAGAGAATGATGATCATTCAGTTTTTTCATTTCATAAGGCTTCCAAAAATCTTTTTTATGATCAATGAGACCTTTGTCCCTTGTCGTTATAATGATCCTACTACCTAGACCAAACCAATCACATCCTCCTGCCAAGTTTTTTAACTGTTCAATGTTATCAACGTCATCAAGAACCAAAAGAATCTTTCTCTTGCGAAGCCTGTGTTTTATTGCTTCAATTCCTCTACTTGTGCTACCCAACATGCTTTTTGGCTCCTCAAACATTTCTGATAGAAGTGTCTTCTGTAGATCTTCCAGACCATTGATTTTGTTTGATTTTTCTCTAACGTTGGCAAGAAAACTTGCAGCATCAAATTGGTGCGCAATCTTGTTATATAATGCTTTGGCAAGTTCTGTTTTCCCTATTCCACCAAGTCCATATATGCCCAACATGCATACGGTGTTGTCATTAGGTTTCATGTCTAGAAGTGACCTAACCTCTTCTGTGCAGTACTCAAGTCCAACCGGGTCCTCACCAACATGTAAAGGTCTTGGAGCAATGTTAGCTTTGATCTTCTCAACAATTGCTTCAATGTGATCGATTTCAAACCTACAGGAATCCAACACATTATTTGTTTAACAGCAGGAATTTTTTTCACTATAGTAATAAAAACGGGAATAACCACTACAAAAACAAATCATCACACATGATGAATAAAACTACACAGAAACAGAGAAAAACTAGACAATAGAAATCAATACAGAATAATTACCACTTCTTATCAACAAAATCACACTGGAACGAACTTTTTTTTTATTAGAAAAATGTACTAAACTTGAGTTTAATTCGGCGGAACCATAAATTGAATTATCAACTTTCTTAATCTTTTGCACTGATTTTGGCTCAAAATTATCAACCAACAATTGTGCAAAAGATGTAAATTATATATCTTTGATGTTCGTTTAAGTGAAAGAGTTACTATGATATCTTGAAAAAAAACCTTTGGGCATTGATGTTCTTCTTAGATTGTTGATTTATGTTTCTCATGATAAAAGTTTAAACCAGAATTGAAAGAGTGATTTTTATATAAAATAAAGGAGCTTGATCTCATGCCTTATCTTCTATATAACAACCTACTCACCAATCACCAATCACCAATCATCATTGTGAAGTTTTCCGGCATAAACCGTACCGAAAGCACCAGTTCCCAGCCTTTGATTCTCACAAAAAGAATTTGTGGCTTTTTTCTATTTCTTTGTAAGGGCAGAGAGGCACAACAACAGAGCAAAAAGCCCCAGAACAGAACCCAGCCATTTGTTGCACTCAAAAGCTGAAACAACCCCCAACTCAGAGATAATAATATCCATAGCGCGCAGAACCTTCAGCTCCCTTTTCTTTCTCCGCGGCGGCGGTTCCGGTGACATTCTCGGCAGCTGGCCGATGCCGAAGGAGCAAAGGGGTGGCGACGGCGGTGGCATGTGGGGGACGGGTAAGGTGAGGAGAAGTGAAGTGAAGTGAAGGAGCTTCAATTTGCAGTGGCCAATTTTCCATCTGTATCAATGTAAGGTGAGGGAGAGAATATCGAGAGATGGGATGACGATGAATGGAACTGGACGCAGTCGCAGTGGCTGTGGGAGGGGAAGGGGAAAGGGAAAGGGAAACGAGGAGAGAGAGGGTCTGGGTGTGAGATGTCAAGTTATCAACCCACCCCCTCGCATTCACACGGAGCATTTACATCTCAGATTTTAATTCATTCCTTCATTCATTTATGTTTTTTAACTTAACTACTCCCTCCGTCCGTACTTTTGTCCAATGCATACCCATTCAAAAAATTAGTTAATCTAGTTATTTGCATTAAATTTGTCAATAATTTCTCTTATTTTTTCAAAATTTCCCTTAGAAGAGAGAAAGTTATCCCATTAAATTCACAGCATTTATTATCTATTGATTAACTAAACAAGTTTAAAATAAATAAGGGTAATGTTGGCAAAAAATAATTAATACATGTAAAATCCTAAAAAATGCACTATAAAAAGGGACAATCCAAATTGTGAAAAGTGCATTATAAAAAGGGATTGAGGGAGTATCTTGATATTTTATAGGCATTTAATTTCTCCATCCAACACTTCTAAAAAAATTCTTCAATAGACTTCACCAATAACCCCATGTCCTTATAGATATCCAATGTCACTTGGCTTTACTTATTCAAAAAACAAGACCTAGCACACACATGTGCTTAAAGGAAAAGATAATCAACTATGCTTTAAAAGCATTCTAACAGAAATGTACTCCAATAAAAAAATGCCTATTAAGCACAAATGTTTATCTAGTCAAGTGCTTATTAAAATCCCATTGGAGATGATGTTAGAGATTAAAATGAAAAAAGAAATATTATAGTAATCAAAAGGTTTGACCTTTTTAAGGACCAAAATGAAAACTAAGTCATAAAACAATTTTAAAATTATTTTCTAAATATTTAATGTAAAGCATAAACTAATTTGTATTTATCTATGATAAGAAAAAGGGTTAATTATGTTTTTAGTCCTTTAAAAATTGTCAAATTTGAGTTAGGTCCTTTAAAAAAAAGTAAAACTTTTTTAGTCCTTTAAGAAAAAATTTGTTTGATTTAGGTCCTTTAAGTGAGTTGACTTGTTAGGTGGCACATTTTGACCCAGTCATTATGCCTAGGTGGCACGAAACGCTGACGTGGCAATATTAATTTTTAAATTTAGTCCCTCTAAAAATTGAGTTTTGATTTTAGTCCCTTTAGTTTTTTCTCTCTCTCACCCCCACCACTGCCACTCTCTCTCATTTTCTCTCTCTCGTTTTCTCTCTCTCTCACCCCACCACCACCAAAAGAACACGAGAGAGCATTAAAAGTACATAGCCCTGTGAAAGTTTCCACAACAAACAAAAATATTCCTTGAGCTTGTTGCAAGTACAAAAGGATGAAGAAACAAGAGAGAAAGAGTGGTGGTGGTGGGGGTGACTGGGTGAGAGAGAGAGTGGTGGTGGTAGTGGTGGGGCTGAGAGAGAGAGTGGTTGTGGTGGGGGTGAGGGAGAGAGAAAAATAGTGGTGGGGCTGAGAGAGAGAGTGGTTGTGGTGGGGGTGAGGGAGAGAGAAAAACCAGAAGGATTAAAATCAAAACTTAATTTTTAGAGGGACTAAAATCAAAACTCAATTATTTTTAGAGGGACTAAATTCAAAAGTTAATATTGCCACGTCAGTGTTTCGTGCCATGTAAGCATGATGACTGGGTCAAAATGTGCCACCTAGCAAGTCAACTCACTTAAAAGATCTAAATCAAACAATTTTTTTTTAAAGGACTAAAAAAGTTTGACTTTTTTTAAATGACCTAATTCAAATCTGACAATTTTTAAAGGACTAAAAACATAATTAAACCTAAGAAAAAATATTTTTTTAATATTTTATCTCATCTACCATACTCAATATAATCAAATTATTTCTCGAAACTTGTACTCAAAGTAATTTTTCATTGTTATCACAATTAAATTTTTTTCAGTATCTCTGCAAGTTGAAAGAAACATATATAAGAGCATTTCCATTGGAGTACTCCAATTTTGAGTACTTAAGTAGATTCCACTTATTTACATCACTCATTTTTATTTTTTTAATTTAAGTACATAATAGGTACTCAACTCCTCCAACCCAGTAACTCCAAAAAAATTCTTAAATGGACCCCACTAATAACTACACATCACTCATTTTTATTTATAAAATACAACTGGACCCACAAAATAGTACCAAACAGTGCAAGCACTCGGTACTTGCACAAATACCCATTCTTATTAGGTACCTCACGTGTCAGAACTCCATCTGTGATTTGCAATGCTTGCTGAGCTATTTTCTTGTTAAGCACCCGCGCTGCGGATGCTCTAAAGAATCCTAAAAATTGATTATTTTTCAAAAAATTAATTTTTTTTAACAAAATGAAATAAACATATTCTTAATTTTTTATGATATTTCAAATAGTAATTTTCCTAAATCATAACTTTTATTAACCTTGATTAACATTTACTTATTATTTTTGTAATATCATGTTCTACTAAATATTTTATATAATTTTTAGGTGTCACAAAGAAGAAAATTATAATATAGTTAATCAGCATGTTTGGGTGTCAAGTGCGGACCCCAAAACTCAGTTTCATCCAAAAGGATCGATAAGTCTTGGTCCTTTTGCCAAACCGTTTTGGTGGATGCCACTGGCACCCCAAACACACGCAATAATGGCCATTTTTTTTAATTTCCTAAGTCATTGTCCAATAAATTTCTATTGTTTATTTGTTTTGTTATTTTACTCCTTATATTTATATATCTCGGTATCACATGCAACACCTATATTTTTTCTATATATCTCTTTTTGTTATATCACTTATTCATCACATCTATTATTTTTCTCTTATATTCTTATCTCTCTCGGTGTTAATTGGGTCTGAGGTGTAAAAATATCATTTATCTTTTCTATAATCTATAACAATATATAATGCCAGTAGAAAGATTTGGTGGAGCCTTTTCTTTAGACAAATATATCATTCAACTGTTTTACTTCATACCTATTTTTCTCTACACATTTATTGCCCACATAGTCTTTTTACATAATAAATAATTGCTCCTTATATTATCCACTTCAATTACATCTTTTTCCTGACACAATCTCTTTCAATTATATTATATCAATTGATGTTATATATGTCACTAACTAATTTTATATTTAACCCAAAATATATAAAAATCCGTGCCCATCTTGCAACTAGTACTTAGTAATGTTTTACATGCTATACCTATAGTTGTTATTCAAACTTATTAAGCAAGTTATATCAACCCACAAGACGATAACATAAAAAAAAAAACAGATGTGTGTATGTGTAGGTACATACCCGGTGTCAATACAGTGACCACTCTTGCTTGCTGCTTGAAATAAAGCTGATCTCCATGCTTTTATTTTTTCGGGGTCTTTTCCAGGCCTATTTTCATGAGAATTCATAGCTTTCTCATAACTATTTTTTTGATATCGCACATCTGATGGATCTACATGGTAAAATATTGGGAAAGCAAGTTGTTTGTTGCTTGATCTTTTCGTGGACTCGATGATTTTTACGAGTTCATTAAGACACCAAGTGGAAGTTGCATATTTCTCAGAGAACACAATAATTGACATCTTAGATTCTTCGATTCCTTTGGAAAGAGCTGGCGAAATGTCGTCTCCCGCCCTCAAATTCTGGTCATCAAAGAAAGCGTTGATTCCCTCCCGCTCCAACTCTTTAAGAAGATGTCCTATAAAATTGAACCTCGTATCTTCGCCTCTGAAACTGAGGAAAGCATCATAGGTGAAACTATAGGACTTATCTCCATATTTTGCCATAGTAAAGATCTTTGAGGGTGGTAGAACACTAGAACTACTATAGAAATATTAACCAAAGAAAATAGGAGGATGGGCTACAAGTGTTTTGGTGTACAAGGAGAGAAGGAGGACATATATATACATGGCAAATTGGTGGGCTGAGAGAAAGCAATAGTTTTATTTAAGAAAATAATTCCATTTTTTTTTATATGAGATATTTCGGTTTTTCTTGGGCGATAGGTACCATGAAATATATATGAACCATGAAGTTTCTTGGAAGGTCCTTTATATATTATTAAGAGCATGTTTGGATGCAGAAACTCTAACTTTTGACTTATAGAAAAGTTAGATTTATTTTATATCTTATTTTTCTCGTATATGTACAAAAGGGAAATTTGTTAAATAGTCATTTATAAATAGATATGTGTTTATGGAGAAGTTAAAAAAGATAACTTTTGAAAGATGTTAATATTTTCAACTTATGTGAGAAGTTGTTAGTTAAAAAATACATGCTATAAGTGTTTATAGAGAAGTTTATTCAAACTGGATATATATATATATATATATGACTCTTAATCATGCTTACACATTATATTAAGGGTGTGCGTAAATCGTGAGTACTTTTGTTGGGAATGGATATTCTCCATTTCTATTTATCTCTATTTTCTTTCATACTATATTTTTGAAAAAATAAATGAAATAAATATAATATATATACACATAGTAGAGAGTATTATTTGTTTCTCAAAAGAATAATAATAGAGAAAATGAAAAAAAAAAGGACCTTTTCCCGCGTGGTTATACCTCAATCAATTTCAAATGTGATGGTTACCCTTCAAATCTCGTATCAACTAGATCTACACTGGATTTGATCTTGGTGTGAACAACTTTGGAATGAGAAGTAATGCATTTTCGTGGTTTGGGTCTGTCGCTCCCACATCAGGGGTGTGATTTTTAGCACAGGTTTGAATGGATCTGGATTGAGAAGTCTGTATTTTTGGGGTTTCGGCTCACTTTCACTCAGGGGGTGTGAATGTTTTCATACGTGTGAATGCCTCTGAAATGAGAATTCTATACTTTCGAGGATTGGTCTGACTCTTTCACACTATTGGTGTTAATTTTTTCACAGTGGATTGAGAAATCTACAGTCTTGTGGTTTGGATCTGACGCTTTCACACTAGGAGTGTGAAAAAAAAAATTCTAAATTTTCAACATCCATCTAACACTTTTTTTATTTCTCTTTTTACCACACCATTTATTTATCAAATCTACCACTCATCTCTCTTATCCCTATTTCTCTAACTATGAGGTTGGAAATAAATGGTTAATGTGCTTTATAAGGGGACGAATTTGGCTAGGATCCGTGTTCGATTCCTACTGTGGATACAAACCAAAAGATCCATATTTCTCTCTGGGTGTTAAATGAGTTTTGAGTGTCAATCACTTTGGTTTTATTAGTCTTCTTCAAATTCAAGATTGAAGAATTCACTGTTTCAAGCACCATTATATTTTCTGCCAAAAAACGTACCGTTATTTTTGGATCAAAACTATATATTCTTAATTAATTGCGTCATGATTGCGATTTCTGAATAATCTAAGAAGTAAACTATGACTTTATTTTTCTTTATTATAAGACCAACATGTTGTTTCGATCTGCCATATTCAAATTTTGAACTTAGGATTCCCGTCAAAAAAAAATTCAACTAAGGATATAAAGGGACGGACTTGGCTAGAACCCGTATTCGATTTTTACTGTAGATACAAACCAAAAAAAAATTCCATATTTCTCTCTGGATGTTAAATGAGTTTTGAGTGTCAATAATTTTGGTTTTATTAATTTTCTTCAAATTCAAGATTGAAGAATTCACTGTTTCAAGCACTGTTATATTTTCTACCAAGAAAAGTACCGTTATTTTTGGATCAAAACTATATATTCTTAATTAATTGCGTCATGATTGCGATTTCTGAATAATCTAAGAAGTGAACTATGACTTTATTTTTCTTTATTATAAGACCAACATGTTGTTCCGATCTGCCATATTCAAATTTTCAACTAAGGATTCCCGTCAAAAAAAAAAAATCAACTAAGGATGTAAGGGAACAAGCTTGGCTAAGATCCGTGTTCGATCTCCACTGTGGATACAAATCAAAAAAAATATATCTATATTCTCTCTGGGTGTTAAATGAGTTTTGAGTGTCAATAATTTTGGTTTTATTAATTTTCTTCAAATTCAAGATTGAAGAATTCACTGTTTAAAGCACCGTTATATTTTCAGCCAAAAAAAGTACTGTTATTTTTGGATCAAAACTATATATTCTTAATTAATTGCGTCATGATTGCGATTTCTGAATAATCTAAGAAGTAAACTATGACTTTATTTTTCTTTATTATAAGACCAACATGTTGTTCCGATCTGCCATATTCAAATTTTCAACTAACCTTCATCAAAAAAAAAAAATTCAACTAAGGATTCCCGTCAAAAAAAAAATTCAACTAAGGATACATTGGTATTCTTCGCATTCTCATTATCACGTTCATATTCAAATTTTCAATTAAGGATACATCATCATTCTGATGCGATACAAGCAATCGAAATAGCAAGGAGTATTTTAGACAGGATAGGATCGATGTACACTTTATTGTTATTTATGTTTAGTTTGTTATTCCTTTTAGCAAGTTTGTTATGCTAGGTGGCATATGACTCCAAAAATTAGGAATGGGAAAAATGAATGTAGAAGGTCTATAAAAGGAGCATGAAAGAATGAATGAGATACAAAGAAAAATGATAACAAATCTCTCTTCACCCAAGGCTCTTTCCTATTCAATAGGAATTCAATCTCCTCCCCCAAATTTCTCTTTCTATCACATTCTTCACATTCTCATTATCACAACAAGGAAAAAATAGTTTTTATTATACAGGACATACCTGCAAGCTCATCTATTGTTGAAAGATTATATATACTAGCGGATCGTGCCCGTCTATCCGTTTTTTCTATTATTGTTTATGGAAATTATATATTGATATGTTATTTATGCAAAACTTATAGTAAAATCCTAATCATTATGATTTAAAAACCTAGAAAATAACCAAATGTTTACTACAAAGATTCATGGTATGGGAAAGCAAACACTCATCCTACAATAATGTCACTATAAAAAATTCCACAAAGAACAAAGTAGAAATAAAAAGTTAATATATCCGATAGAATTTAATTAATATGCACTGACAGTGTAAAAAAGTTTTACATAGACGTCTAATTATATCGCACAACGTAGATCTTTGTGTAACTATTTTAGGAATTATTGTTATGAAGTGACATAAAAATATGATGTGATTGGATGTGTATGTCAAATATTTTTATACTGTCAGTGCATATACATTAACCTCGTATTCAATAATAATGAAATAATAACAACTATGCTGGAATTTCCGTAAAAAAATGACTGCTAAGTAAAATCTTCTATATAAGAAAGAAATCCCACAAATGTATTTAAAAAAGGTATAACCAAAGAGATATTGAAAGAATGAACAATTCTGCGGGAATATAGCACCAATTAACATATACCTTCACAGTTTGATTATCCACATTATTGTAAGCAATTGTAAACCACCCCTTTCATGAAAGTATTTACCCATCTGGTGCTGCAAAAGAAATTACAGGAATTAGCACACACACAAAAAAGTAGTACATAGAAGCAAGAGAAAAAACATTGATTCAGGGTAATCAACAAACATTTAAACATGTTGAAAAAACACTTGAATACTAAAACTTGAAAATGCCAATGTAGACACCGTATATATTTTTTTCATCATTAAAAGACATTAAGGAAATAAAAAAAATTCAAAATAGAAAAAAGGGGCCATTTCTCAAAGTGCAAAATCTCGGTCCAATTTTTTATATTTTCAGTAACGAAATAATAAAAATAAAAATACCAATACAAATACAAATATTGTTGAGGAGCAAACAAAGTCCCACTTGCCAAAATAAGGGGAGGAACATGGGTTTATATGCACGAAAAATGTCTCCATTAGTATGAGGCCTTTTGGGTAATGTCCAAATGCAAATCTATGAGAGTTAAGCCCAAAGTGGACAATATCATACCAATGTGGAGATATGTGTGGCCCCTCGGTGCACAACAAGTGGTATCAGAGCCGATGGTTTAAACTTGGGCGAGTATTGGAGTAGCTGTTGGGGATCTAGATCAAAGATCCTTGTGTCAAAAGTCTTCCTGACCACATTGCGGTGGTCAGGCGGCGGATCCTGTTAAGGTCAATGGTACAAGTACGGTGGTACAAGTATAAACAGTCTAAATACTCGGATGCTTCCGCTGGAGGGGAGGAACCATGATCCTTTGTTTGAGGGGAGGATTGTTGAGGAGCAAACAAAGTCACACATTGCCAAAACAAAGGGAGGAACATGGGTTTATAAGCACGGAGAATGTCTCTATAGGTATGAGGCCTTTTGGGTAATGTCCAAATGCAAATCCATGAGGGTTAAGCCCAAAGTGGACAATATCATACCAATGTGGAGATGTGTGCGGCCCCTCGATGCACAACAAATATAAAACTCAAAGTGACAATATTTAGAAAAAGAAAGCAATGACATGATCAGTTTGCTATTCTATTTTTTTTTCTTCTCTCCTTTTCGCCTAATTCCCACTATCCATCAGCAGAAACCCATTGGCCATTACCACCAACCTTATTGGCCACATCATAACCATCTCCTTCATTAGAATAGCCTTTCATCAAATAACCAATGCTAACCACCAATTTTATCAGTACTCTCGTCACAGCAAACCACAAAAACCCAGCAAATCCGAACCCCCTCAAATCTGCATCATTCAACACCCATTGTGATCGAACTATCTGGCCTCAGAATCTAAACTCACCAAAACCAACCACTCGCTCATCTTCTTCACCATTTCACCCTCACTACCTTATCTTCCTCAGCATTTCCATATCTAATTTCAAAATTTCTCACAGTCGAATCATCAAACCAAAGGCAAGAGAATGTTGCTCAACCAACCATCTACCAAAGCTAATTATTTATTCCGTCCCATCCAAAATAATATAGCCCAATCACGATAAGAAATTCGTCCGTTAGCGAGGGCCAAAAGCCGTAGGTAACAGCAAAAAGCCATAGGTAATGGAAAGTTACCTATGGCTGACAGACGGCTCCACTTCCGTAGGAATATTACTCGTTGCAACTTTTTAGCGAGAGCTGCCTTTAAAAAGCCGTAGGTAATACCTAGGGCCTACCGATTGTGGCCCTTGGTAATTACCTACGGCCAAGGCCGTAGGTACATGTATTTTTTTTAATTAAATTTTTAAATTACAAATTTAATCTTTATTAATTAAATTCTTTATTAATTAAATTAAATAATATTTGATTTTTTAAATTTATTATTAATTAAATAATTATTTATTTTAATTAATTACATATTATTGAATAATTATTTATATTAATTTTAATTTATTATTAATATAGCACTTCTATTAAAATAAAGACAATAATTGAAAATTTCAAAATTAATATAATAATAAACCGAATGTTGTCCAAGTTAAAAATACCATAAAAAGTCAAGTGAAATACAAAATTAAACTAAGAAACTAACTAATATTGTGCATAAGGGTCAACATCTTCATCTACGCCGGGTGTGTGGCCACCCTCGGCACCCTGTTCTGGCTGTGGTCGCTGTTGGTGAGCTGGCTCAGGAGGCTAAGGCTGACGCTACGAGTGATACATCTGCATCAAATAATTTTGATTAGCCAACACCTGCTGCAGTGTCAAATTCTGAGTAGCTATATGTTGGTCTTTTGCTTCCATTGAGCATTGCATCTCTTCTAGTGTCTACCTCATCCGATTAAGCTCAGCTGCATTCAGCATAGAGGAATGACTGCTAGCACCAGAGGATGATCCGGTAATGTCTATGTGACTGGAGCCCTTCCGGTAATTGGCCGCAAGGCCTCCAGCACCATACAAGCGACCCCTATGCTTGCCGCCAACCACGTCCACCCAAATTGTAAGCGCTATGCACGCTGCCTCCTCGGGGTTTTGGGTGACATAGATCCCAGACTGAGACATCTGCTGGCTCATCTTTTGCTCGAACTCCTCCTAGTATCCATCAAACAAATATTGACTAGTTTTAATTTTAAAACTAATTTAATTTAAATATATAAAAACAATGACTTTATATAAACATCACCTGAGTCTTCCTCGACCTCTCGTCAACATACTCCCCGGTTGCCTTCTTAATGTAGGCGTTGCAACACCCTTTCTCATAAAAGGATATTACAACATAAGTAACCTAATTATTTATAATAAATAATAGTAATCTTCATTTTAAAATGAAATGTCCCTTTTTAATTATCTCAAGTCAATTTCGAAAATGAGTATAATTTTTTTTTCTTTAAATCCTGAAACTTATTTTAACTTGAAACTCTCACTTACGTGATTTAGATTTCGAAATCCATTTATGTCGTAACATACCACTGAAAAATGAAATAAACAACTGCTGAATAAATAATGTACATCATATATAATGCTGGTCCAAAGTCTACAAGTACATCAAAATGAACGTCTAGTAGTGTCACATAATATATAGTACAGTCATCCAAAATATCTCTAAACATAAGCCCAATCCGGTATAGAGTCAGTCTACAAAAAAAAAAAGACAAAGTCCAAAAGATAAGTCAACAGCCTATGAAATGTCAGCTCCTAAACACTGCCCACAGACTCCTCTGAAGAATCACTCTCCTCCTCCACTATTTGCTTCCCTTTCCCTTTACTGTCATTGGCCTCCTGACGAGCTCGTGCTCTCCAAGATGGCATAACAGTAGGGGGAAAAGGCCTCGGTCTCCCACTAGGTTCTACAAAAGAAACTGGAACGGCTGGAATGGGTCTATCTAACTGTGTGGTAGGTGTCCTCTCAGTAGGCACCTTCACTGCTGCTGTATCTCCAACTGGATAAGAACGACGCACAGTACTCTTGCGCGCAGTCTGTCTCCATCTACCAAAATACCTCGTACATGGAGGAGTCCTAGATCTCTAGTGCTGTGGCTCTGGCCTTGCAGGCTCCTGCTGCACTGGCTCAGGTCTCTGGGCAGGCTCCTGTTGAGCTACCTGTTCTCTTTGTCTTTCTCTTCTCTCCAGGTATCCCATAGTTCCTAGATGGGCATCTTTACATCTAATATCATATCTTCTACGATCCATCGGTAAGGTCCCTCCGCAGATGTCTCTAGTGAAGTAACATACCCTGAGTACGTACCCCATTGGGTCTCGAGGTTTATTATCCACCCCTCCCCACTTGCCCCTCGGGGCAACAGACTTAATCTACGGACATAGCTACATTAGGAAATTATCTACCACTTACCCTTCTTAAATCAAGAGTATAAAGTTTTCCTGCAACATGATATTCTCAAAGACACAATGAAAATAATCACAGTCACAAACACATATCTCAGCATCAAGCAATATATATCATCAACTCAGATATATTATAGTACATGTCACTTCTATTTCCCCTCACATCACCCTCGTAGTGCTCCAAGGAGACTTCCCTACCTCCAACACCATTGAGCGATTGGTTGTAGCAGACTTACCAGAGAGTCCCACCAGACTTCACAGTAATCATTCAGATAAGCTACATCTCACCATATCCTGAATAGTCAAGTCCGTCATATTTATCCAAGCAGGGTTGTGCGACTTGCCTCGGCTCAGGGGATATCGCCTACCTGGCCATTTGAGGGGTTTCGCAACCTGGATAATCCCAATAGGCTATTGTGGCCAGACTATCCCTATTCTCAATCCCATCCGGGTTGTAATGCTCATCTCATGGCCTCATGCCAATTCTCTTTCTCTTTATGCAAAATGACACATACATTAAGCATACAAAGCAATTTTCTCAAGCATTGATAAGTTTTGGTTTCTCTTGTAATGTATTAACCTCTTCCCTAGGTTATCACTTGCACAATCACATATAACCTTCACTCTTGGTTATAAATCATCATCACTTATGATATTCACATCTCTTTGTGCATAATTCTCCACCAACATGGCTTTTTCCTATTTCATTCACACTCTTTATAAATCTTCATCTTTTTAACAAAATGCATTTTCAAAACCATTGCTTAAGTTCTAAAATCAATTAACCAAAATACTTACCAATCTTTATATTTAAAAAGTCATTTTTCTCTTAAGCATATTTGTTCAAAAAGCTGGAAAAAAAGTAATTTTTACAAATTCCTTTGCTGTTTAAAAGTTCAGGATCCAGAAAAGTTCACAGGCGCGCTGCTTTTCACACCCGCGGTGCAGACAGTTCTGTCCCCTGTTTTCCAGCTTTCCCCAACTACGAAAATGGCCACACCCAGGGCATGGCAGATTTGCGATTTTTCAAAGTTTAACCCAAATCAATCTTTTCTTTGTGTAGTTATGACCAATTGAATAAAAATAAGCAAAGTTTACCATCTTTGGATCAATCACAAGCCACAATCATTCAACATCAAGTCATGGTTCCAAACTCATCAAGACATAGAGCCAAATCATCACACCAAGATCATATTAATCAAACCATGATCTAGTTCTTTATCATACCAAGCTTTTAAAATATAGTCACCATAACAATCTTTCCAATCAATTCAACTCAAGCATGGAACAAGATCATCATGCTACCAACATAGGGCAAAATCATGTCACACAACACAATTGATTTTTCCACAACAAAGAACAATCCACTATCAAAGACAATCTAGTCTTCTTTACACCTAGGTTAAATCAATCAAAACTACCATCAAGCAAGTTCTTCATGACCAAGCCACTCAAAAGAATTCATATCTAGCATAATCATAACTCAAGGATCATCTATTATCGTAAGAACACAAAGATACATGGCTTACCAATCAACATGAACCCTAAGATAATTTAACATCATCTTAATTAAACCAACACAAGCATAATGTAACATCCCGAAATTTTCACTTTGAAACAAAATATTAATTTTTGAGGATTAGAAATTACTTTGAAGTTTTTCGGATAAAAACTTAGTAGTTTAGAGCTAAATACGGAAGTCAGGAAATTATATACGGACATTCTGATTATCAGAATAAGTGATAAATGAATTGGGAAAATTCATACAACACTTCCAAAAGGTATTTTAGGGAAGACATAGTAGCTTGGTGACAAATAAAGGATTTTAGGAATTAAGTTTGGATTATTTGAGGAGGATATGAGGAAATTACAGTTTTAGTCCCTCTAAAGGAAACTCTGTAATCTGTTAAATAAGAAATAGACAAAATACCGGAGATATAGAAATAGTTAAGAGACTCTAGGATCTAGTATACTTGAGATAGTATAGAAGATAATAAGTTTTGTTTGGTATTCTAGTTAAAAACAGTAAGTTAGTTAAAAGTCTTTTATAGACTTCTGTTTTCTTATTTTCTGTCAATTGTCTGTTTTCTATGAAATTGTGTGATCTAAGTTCTAAGTAAATTATTTTAGTCTTATAATAAAGGTTTTAAAATACCTATGAAGTTATTTCACTAAAACAGACATTTTTCATTCAACGTTTGGGTTTTTACGGAAAACGTATTTACCGTAATAGACGTATAAGGGCTTAAAATAGCCAAAGTATATCAGAACAACTTAGACAAGCAAACTTCCTTCACAAAAGTTGTTTCTTTTAATATTTATGATTTTGTCGAATTTTTGGTGAATTTTCTGAAAACTTTGAAAATTACCGTTTTGACCCTATTACTTACAGAAAGAACTAAATACTGATTCAGAGACCAAATTGAGGTCGGAAAAAGATTTTGAAAAGATGAATCACATTTTTCCATTTTTTGGAATTTTTGGGAATTATTTCATAATTTTCTGAAAAGCAAATAAAAACGCTATTTTTTCAAGCCTTGTAAAATAGGAAAAATAGGGATTTCTGGTCCAAAATGGATTTCTGGTAATCAATGAGTGCTCAAAATCAAATTTTAAGAGGGACCATTAATGTTTAAATTCAATTTATGATTTTATGGAATTTTTCTGGAATTTTCTAAAAAATTACTATTTTTCACTTACGGCGCGGCCGTTTTTCTTTGTTTTTGCAAACCGTAAAGTCTACCCTTTTCCGTAAAAATCCAGAAACTCTTCTATGAAGTCTTTAAGAGTATTAGATACTATTTTTAAAATTTTCTTGTAGGTCCTCACCTTTTAATAAATTATTTTAGAGATCTGTTTGCAAAAGGACTATATAACCATCGGTTTTCCGTTTATTTACCAAACCGTAAAGTTTTTCACTATTTGATCAAATGACTCTTCTTCTCCCTTATGGTGGTCGACATCCACCTTGAATGAGAGCCCTTGGATTAACTTTTTGGGTCATGACTCATATGCCTTGTCACTTGTATTAGCCAATTAGAAAAATGGAAAGTTTATGTATTTTTTATTTATGACATAAGGCCTAAAAAGCTAGGTGAGGTCACAAATTATTAATTCCCCCTTGGTCCCCCCACATCCCCTATAAATAGATGTCTTTGCCTCATATTTTTAATCACACCAAAACAAGGAGCATGAAGGCAAAACACTTTTCTCTCACTTTTCTCTCTAGTTGTCTTAAATTTCTTATTGGTGTTCTTGGTGTTCTTGGTTGTTCTTCATCAAAGTTTGGCCAAGGTAAGGGGCTTCTCTTCTCATCTTAATTTTAGTAGTATGAGTTTGATCTTGTTTGTGTTTGAAATTGCTTGTTTGTATGTTTATGGCTTTTTGTTTGTTTAAGAGTGATTTATGTTTGTTTTATAGTCTTAACTTAATTGTTTTGTGCTAATTATAAATTGTAGAGTTATAATGCCCAAATTTATATAAGATTTCGAGTAAAGAGGAGAAGTTATGGCGAAATCACTTTTGAGCTTTTGTAAACATACCGTTATAATGGCAAATTTTAGACGTACCACAAAGTATGATTTTACCGCAAAGAAAGTATGAATTATTATTTTGTGAAAACTCGAAATTATCTGTTATTTATATACAAGGTCATGATTAAGATAAATGGTTTATCAATATGGATCTGTCTAGAAAGGAAGGGAGACCTATGAACGGGCTAAAGCAGTCCGTCTCTCTCTGGCCTGGGATCTGTATTGATACGCTGTTTGGGGAAATCTTAACATTGGAGACCCAGTATATACGTGACAAGATAAAATTGGAAAGAAGCAATTTTCTTAAATACCGTATATATAAATAGATTGGAAAGGATTAAAGAGTGTAACAGTAATGGATTCTCGATGAACCTACTGTTATAGCATCCTTCGAAAAATAATTTAACGGTAATGGATTCTCGGTGAATTCTACTGTTATTTTATTAGTGGGAAATATCGAGTGGGTATCCAATCTGTATATATATGCACATAACTCAGTTTAATTTCCAATGTTTACGGCAGTGGAAATTAGTGAGATAGGCTTTCAACGGGCCTTTTTCCTGGAAGATAAATAGAACTTAAATATTTCCAAAGAGAAACAGATTTACTACGTTCACTTAGTATAGTAGATCGATTTTTAAAGTGGAAAACTGATTACCAAAGATGGCTCTGCCGTCGTGTAATCTTTTCATCTTCGAAAATAAACTAAGCCGTGATTAATCAGCTTAAATTCGATCACTAAGTCTATATTAAATTTTCAAGAAAGCTGGACACTGATTACCGCAGTCGGCTCAGCCACCGTGTAATTATTCCGTTACCAAGAAGTTATCTAAAATCTGAGAACAGATATCTACTGTTTTAAAAGCAGACGTAAATTTAAATATTGTTGATCTCTTCTCTCCTGACCAAACCAAAGTGGCTATGCCAGTTTGATCTTCTCCAATTAAAAGCTAAATAACTTTTTATACTGATTCACTCTGGTGAGCTACTTAAAATTATTAAAGCTGAGACAATGATTTATTCTGTAATAAACAGTAAAAGAAGGAAAGAGTTTTCGTGTTTTCAAAGAGTTTGTATGAGGAACAGGAATTTTTAAACAGTTATCTGTTTATACAAATGGTCTTTCCATAAAAGGATTTGATTTGTTCTTACAAAGAATTTTGAAGAGATTCAGAGATTTTTGAAAGAGAGTTAGTAAAAAGAGGAAGTTTTACAGAGAAAGAGATTACAGATGATGTGCAAATTTAGACGATCATTTGCATTATAGACGACGAGCATACAACTTACAATTCGGGGTTGAGAATAGGGTTTAGTTGGGCTACAATTGCCTACTGGGATTATCCAGGTTTCGAAAGTCTCAATGGTCATATGAGATTGATCTCCTTGAGCCGAGATGAATCGTATACCCGACTTGGATAAATCTGACTGGCTAACCTATTCATGATTTGGTATTTATTTTAAACGCGGTATTACCGAAGTAATTCTCAGGGGTTCAGGTAGGATTGCCTGATTATTCTGTTAAGTTTACCGCAGCCGTTCGCTCAATGGTGTGAAGTTGGAAAAGTCTCCTTGGAGCACTATACCGGTGTATTTTGAGAGATTTTGAAGTGACATGCATAATTATATTGAGACTTGGTGATATATTATTGTGAATGAATTGCTTGTGTAAAGTTCCAGCACAAGGTAAGACATGCTTAAACAAGATCTGTTTATAAGCCTTGATTACTCTGTTATTATTAATATGTGCTTTGATGTGCAAATTGAATTGAGTGCTGTATGGACTATGATTGATAATATACTTTTACTACTTCTATTAGTTTGAGTTAGAGTTTCACCATGCCTGCTTTGTTATGTTGATACATGACGAAGTAGATATCTTACCCAAGAAGTGGGTTAGCTCTTAGAAGAATGATCTGAAGGAAGATACTGCGTAGATTGATAGAGATTCCAAGAAGAATCTTTATCTGCTGTCTTAGATTGGGGTAGATGTCAAGAGACTGAATTGGCTCAGTGTTCACTGTAAAAACCTCTGTTGTAAACTCTGATGATTTTATATATATAATGAGGAATTTTGAATACAAAGTTATGTTTTACTCTTAACGTTCAAATACTTACAAAAAGAAAATCTTAAAGGGATTTATTATCCATCATTCTCATTTTATTAAGAAAAGGAAAAAAAATTTACCCGCATTTTAGGGAAGGATTATCCACTTTTATCAAAATGTTTTCTAAGTCCTTGCTAAACTTTTGGTTACTATGGAGTAATATCCTTTTTGGAGAAATGTCGTTGCACATAACACTAATATGTCCACTAAGCCTTAAAAATCATGTATAAGAAACTTTCCCCTTACCAAGTTTGTGTAGAAAACCCTAACCACTAATCCCTTCTTCTTCCTTCTCCTTCCCCTTCTTGCTTGGCTCTTTGTAGCTTGTTGATCACAAGATTAAGGACAAACTCTTGAAAATTGGCTAACTTGGACAAGATTTTGGAAAGAAAAGCTTGAAGATGAAAGTATGAAGCAAGAAACTCTCCTCTTCCTTCTCTCCCAAACTCGGCCTCTCCCTCTCCTTTTCCTATCAACCAAGATTTTTTTCTTAAGTCATGATTACACTTAACTAGAATCTTAACCCTAGTTAATCACTTGGACTAATCCTATTGGCCACTAACCATGAGTCATGGAGTCAAGAATTATCCACACTCTTCCCTCTAAATCTGGCGCAGCACTGTCCTAAAGGGAGGGTAAAATAATTTTTCACCTTAACCATGGTATATGGTAAGTCTCCAAGGTAATTAATTGTGGTAACTTTTGTATTTCATAGTAAAAATTGTCCAAAAATAATCTATTGGGGTAAAAACTCTCATGAACCTTAAAATAAGTCCTAAGACAAGAAAATAAGGCGCCACAAAAGTCTTAGTTCATAGAAATTAAGCTTAGAAGCACTACGGTAATTTTTTGGTTTTACTGTAACCCGTAATTTAGGGTAAAAATGAACTTTCTCAGAAAAATCTCAGAAAATTTTTAAAAATCATAAATATTGTAAAAACACCATTGGTTAGTCTTTTGGTTGATTTTGGATCATTTCCTAAGTTTCTGGCATTTACCTGTTCTCTCTACTATCTTATTCTCAGTCGACAGGGACCAAAACCACAATTCTTTGTCTGCTATTCTAAAAATTCCCAAAATAACTTCTAAAATTCTAAAATAATATATAACATCATTTGGCATATCCAAAAATATTTCTTAACTTGTTTTGGTCTCCAAACCAACTCACAGTTCAACCTAGTCAAACTACAGTGACCAAAACGGTAATATTTTTATCCGTTCTTCAGAAAATTTCCAAATAAATTTCTAAAATCCCCAAATATTATAAAATCACTAGTTGTACCTTCAAATCTCTTTCTTAACCTAAATCTAGGGTTTCTACTTCACAAAGTCACTATTCCATCTATATACGGTAAACAGAAATCTATCTGCATCTAAACATCCAACTTAAAATGTTGTTTTCTAACATCAAGGAAACTTTGTCTATGAAATTACTCTTACTAAAATATATCTCACATTTACAAGCACATATCACACAAATAAATAAAATTAAACAGAATAAAAAATTACGGACGTTACAGGCGTGGCAATGTAGCTCATGCATTTGCACCTCTCACCCCAACTTCTTTCCCTGAATGCAACAGAAAAATCAAATAGTTAATAAGTATATAAATAAATAATAATTATTAGAGATAAAGTCAAACGTACGTACCAGTCGGTATGCGTGCTGCACATGGGAGATGGAGCCCCCTGTGTGCATGCTGCCACCCTTCTCCGATGCCCGATTTCTCTTGTTTCGAGCTGATAGTATCTGGTACTCCGCTGTCCCCAGTAAACTTTCAGAGCAACCCAATCATTATTTCCAATCCAAAGGGGTTGTTTATCATGGTTGCGGGCTTTGCTGAGCATTTCAAAGAGGCGGTGACCGGCCAGCATATGAAATGTCTTCTCGGCCTTATGCTCATGCTCATCTATCCATGAACATTTGTCCTGTATTAGAGAAGAAGAAAATAACGGTGATAATTAATAAAAAGAACATATAAAAAATACGTATATAGTTTATGAAATAATATACGTAAAAGCAATTAAATTGGAAACTTACCCTGAAAGCATCAAAGAAAAGCTTCTTCGCATCCTTATCCCTCATGATCTCCCCCCATCTCATCCAAGGCCGATGATACTGCTCCGTAACGTATCTTGTGACATTCCTCGCAGATGCTCTCGAGGGAAAGAACCTTCATATATAATAAAAAAAGGTGACAATGATTAAAACAAATATAATACAAATATAATAAATACCCAAATAATATAAAAATGTTATTAATTCAGTAATACTTACCCATTACCAACTGGCTCGATTATTAGTCGACCATCCCTCAAGTATCTAACCTCCTCGTTGTGATCCTCCTCACCCTCTGAGAGTGACATCATCGAACTCATATCGTCCTGATCAGATGGATCATGATCAGTGCTATCTTGAATGCCAGCCTGAGTGTCATCTGCATCTGGAGTAATGTCAGCTGCAACTGGAGCAGAATTGTACCATGGAACATCTGTAACACCCTTACTCCAAAAAGGATATTACACCATAGTTACCAGTGAATTTCGAATAACTTAGAAAATATTTTGTGCAAGTTGCAAATCCTTCTTCTAAAATGTGGGCAAAATTTTTTGCTCTTTTAAAGAAGATGAGAAAGATGGGGAGTATGCTCCCTTTATTCCTTTTTCAATGTTTTCGAAAAGGTTTTCAATGCGGAAGCATAAAAAAAAAACTTATGCGAAAGTGATCTCATCTCATATATATAAAGTCATCAGAGTTTGTACAGAAAAGAATTTAAAGTAAGACAGTGAACATCTGAGCCAGTCTGCTCTCTAAACCTCTACCCAAATAATACAGTAACCATTTATTCTTCTTGGAATCCATATTCATCTATACAGCAACATCCTTCAGATCCTCTCCTAAGAGCTAACCCACTTCTTGGGTCAAACATCTACTCCGTCATTCATCAACACAACAAAGCAGGCAAGAGTGAAACTCTAAACAAAGTAACAGGAAAAGTACAAGCACACAAATACATACAACACAATCACCAAGAAATCATACTTAAATAATCAGTATATCAACATAACAGACAATCAACACTTTGCTTAAAACACAGCACATTGGGAACATCCAGTGGGAACATCGCTTTCAACAAAGCATTTGGGAACATCAAGTAGGAACATCAAGTAAGAACATCATGTGGGAACATCGAGTACGAACATCGCTTTCAACAAAGCATATGGGAACATCGTGTATGAACATCACATTAGTACTAAGCATATGGGAACATCACCTTTCACCAGGTATATCTCTTTTACTTCCAACTGTAACATCCGTTCTTTTGTTAACTGTTTAGATTTTTGTCTTATATGAATTTATGTGATATAAACCTTTTGATGTTTATTTTTAGCTTAAAAATAGGATTTAAATACATGAGTTCCAAATTATTTTGAAAAACATAAAAGTTTTGGTTTCCGTCAGATCAAATTTCGACGTCCGTTTCTCTGTTTAAAACTGTACTTTTTCTGTTTTATATGAATTTTTGTACCATAAATCTTTTGTGATTTATTTTTGGCTTAAAATTAGGAATAAAATACATATATTCCGAAATACTTCTGAAACAATGATTTTATTGCTTTTATTAAGTCTATTTACGGAGAACAAAATGTCTAACCGACGAAAGAAGTTTTAAATAGCTTAAAAACAGCAAATGACTTCAATAAATAAACTTCCTTCACAAAAGTTGGTTTTTCTAATATTTTAGATTTTCTGGGTTTTTTCTAGAATTTTTAGAAGTAAAAAGATCTAAAAAGTTCTGTTTTGGTCCAAATAGTAAACCGCTTGAGCTAAAAGTTTGATTCTGAGCTCAAGTTAAAATCAAATAAAGATTTTTAATAGCCAGAACATGTTTTTCCATTTTTTAGGATTTATGGAAATTATCTCGGATTTTTCTGAAAGACGTACCAAAAGTCATTTTCTTAAAACTCCGTAAAGTATGGAAAGTGAACGTTTTTAAACCGAAATGGATTTATACTGACCAATGAGAGCTCAAAATCAAAATTCAAAAGGGACCAATGGTAATTAAAACTGATTTGCTATTTGTTAGAAATTTTTCTGGATTTTTCTGAAAAATATCAGTTTTTCACTTACGGCGCGTCCGTTTTTCTGTTTTTATGCAAAACACGATACTTATACTTACCGTAAAATTCCAGCAATTCTTTCATGAAGCTATTAGGGATATTACATGATATTCCCAAGATTTCTTATCAACTCTCAACCTTTAAATTGATTATAGGGAATTTTGATTTGTGAAAAGCCACTTTTGCCCTTGATTTATATCCTTTCTACTTAAAAACCAAGGGGCAAAGATGTAACTTCACCTCCCCCTTGGTTCAGCCCTCAAAACCGCCTCACCACTAAGCCACAAAGGGGACTAGATGCATTTTGATCAATGAGTCATGGTTTTGAACCAATTGGAAAAAAGTTTGATTAAAACTAATTAGTTAAAGATGCATTTGATGGTCATGGCTTACATCACTTGCATAATTCTCTTCCTCCCTTGCCCTTCCTCTTTGGCCGCCCCTCTCCTCCCCCATGAGCCCTTGGATGATGATTTTCACTTGGATTCAATGCTTGTGAAGTGGTTTAGGCCAATTAGGAATTAGATAAATGTTTTGGTTTATTTTTAAAAACCTAACCAAGGTTATTTTTAAGCCAACCATGATCCCATTTAACCCAACCCCTTGGCTGCCCCCTCCTCTATATATACCCCCCTCCACTCTTCATAATTCTTACACCAAGCCTTGGTATTGACAAAGCACACTCACTTCTTTCGCCTTTGAAAATCCTAGCCTTTTTCTCTCCTTGTCTTGAAATCAAGCCTTGATCTTCAAAGCTTTATTCTTCCCATTTCAAGCATCAAGAAACCCGCCCTCCTCCTTGGTTCAATACCCCTTTTGATTCATAAAAACATCCCACATCAAAGAGCCTTGTGTTTTCAAGCAAAAACTCTTACTTTCCTCTTTGAAGCTCTTAGTGTTTTTGCTTGGTGTTCTTGTTTTTCAAAGCTTGTTCTTCATCCAAAATTTTGGAAAGGTAGGGGGAACCTCTTGCAAAATAATTTGAGAAGTTTGTGTTTGATCTCAAGTGTTGTGTGCTTGAGTGCTTTTTGGTGTTTATATGGCTTGAAAAGTGCTTGTCTTTGTTTTTCAATTATTGTAGGGTTATAATGCCCAACTATTCTTGATATTTTCGTGGGAGTATGGTTGGAATGGCAAAATTAATTTCGAGTTTAGTAAACATACCGTTATAATGGCGAATTTTAGTTTACTGCAAATATGATTTTACCGTAAAGAAAATACGTTTCATTCTTTGTGAAAAACCCTGATATTATCTAACATGTATATGGTCAAAGGTGATGGTTAAGATTTGATTGGTTTATTAGTATGGATCTGTCTAGAAAGGAAAGAGACCTTTGAAGGGGCTTTTATAAAGTCCGTCTCTTTCTAGCATGGGATCTGTATTAATACGCTATTTAAAAATCTTAACACTAGGGACCAGGGATATACGTGCCTAAGATAATCTGGGAAAGAAGTGATTTATTAATACCGTATATATAAATAGATTGGGTCGGATAAAAGAGTGTAACAGTAATGGATTCTCGGTGAACCTACTGTTATAGCATCTTTCGGAATTTAATGTAACGATAATGGATTCCCGGTGAACCTATCGTTATGTTAATAGTGGGAATTATTGAGCTGGTATCCAATCTGTTTATGTATGCACGTAACTCAGTTTAATTTCCAATGTTTAAGACAGTGGAAATTAGTGAGATAGGTTTCCAACGGACCTTTTTCCTGGAAGATAATCAGTACTTAAATATTTCCCAAGAGAAGTAATTGAATTGCGTTCACGTAGCCTAAGTTTTATCGAATTTCTGAAAATGGGTACAGATCACCAAAGATGGCTCTGCCGCCGTGTGATTATTTCAACTTCTAAATTAAGTAAGCCGGTAAAAAGAAATAGTTGAATTTCGTTTATCAAGATGACATCAAATTTTTAGAAAACTGGACACTGATTACCGCAGTCAGCTCAGCCGCCGTGTAATTATTCCATTACCAAAGATTTACTTAAAAACAGAGGACAGACGTTATTGGGTTCAAAAGCGGACGTAAGTTTAAATTACTGTTACTCTCTTCTTTCTTGATCAAATACAAAGAGGCTCTGCCCCGCTTTGGTCTTCTTAAATGAGTTAATAAAATTAAGTTCATATACCGAATCACTCTGTTGGGCTTTTCACCTCAGTTCAGCTCTGCCGCGGTGTGATCAGTCATAAATGAATTATTATAGCCGGAAGAATAACTTGATGCGCAATAAAATAAGAACAAGAGTATTTCTTCAAAAATTAGTGAGTGATTCCAAAAGATTTGTCAAAAGAGGGAACTACAATAAGACGGAAGAGGTTTTTGAGGAACGATGAAGAGAAGTGTTATATCATTTGCATTAAAGACGACGAGCTTACAACCCACTAGACGGGGTTGAAAATAGATTCTGTTGGACCACAATTGTCTACTGGGATTATCCAGGTTTCGATAGTCTCAATGGTCTTGCGGTGAATCCCCCTGAACCGAGACAAATCGTACACCCGGCTTGGATAAATCTGACTGGCAGATCTATTTATGGTTTGGTATTCATTTTAAATGCGATATTACCGAAGTGATTCTCAGGGGTCTAAAGAGAGGATTCCCTGATTATTCTGTTAAGTTTATCGCAGCCGATCGCTCAAAAGAAGTGAGGAAGAGAAAGTCTCCTTGGAGCATTACACCGGTGTGACTTTTGAGATATTGAAGTGACATGCATAAAAATACTTGGTTTTGGTGATATATTATTGTGAATGAATTATTTTGCAGGGTTTCAGCACCAAGGTAAGAGTTAGTTGAACCATGATTGTTTATAAGTCTTGATTGTTTTGTATTTTGATATGTGTATTGCTGTGTAAAAGTGACTAACCTATAAATATGTTCTTGTATCTACTTTTCTTATTATTTGCTTAGAGTTTCACCCTTGCCTGCTTTTGTTGTGTTGATGCATGACGGAGTAGATGGGTTGCCCGAAGATTGGGTTAGTTCCGGTCAAGCGTCTTAGGATTCAACCCCTTGAGGTTGAACAGACAGGGTGGAAGATAGACAGTGGCACGCAGTGGGGTACATATTCTGGTTATGTACTTACCACTACGGGAGGGTTGACAAACCCACCTAGAGAGTAGAAACCCGGTTGGTCTTGAACGTTAAGCTACCCTTGGAGCAATTGAGGAACATCATCCACAAAGAAGATGGTAACGCATGGAAGATGGAGAAGCAGGGGAAGACTGCTCAGAAGAGGATACACCACGTTAGGATTAGAAGGTTGTTGTTGCCGTTACGCCTTCGTTTTAAGATAGTTAAGTCGGGTAGACGGTCTGAGATTGATCCGGCTCTTACTTGAATAGTAGCTTATACTTTCCTTTAAACACTTTTGTAATTTTCAGTTTACTGTTATTTTCTGCTTATTACATGTTTTGCAAGTTCTGAAGCTTAGGTTTGTACTGAAACAAACTCTTGTAAAATAGTTCGGTTACTATCTATAATGAAATACGTTTTTAAGACAAAGAGATACTATTACTCCTTTTGGAAAAAAAAATTCGCATTTTTTTGGAGAATGATACAAACTCTTTTCAAAATGACTTCTAAATCTTTGTGAAATTCTTGGTTACTATGGTGTAATATCCTTTTTGGAGAAAGGGTGTTACACCAACCACTCATTTCAAACAACATAGAATCACCAGATAACATCAAACCACATTTAACAGATAAGAATGCCAATTCACACATCTCAAGAAGAACACAGTATTTCACCACTCAGATAGAACATAGAACCATTTATCCCAGATAACTCATACTTCGTTTATATTCAAGTTCCTCAAAAATAAATCGGTATATGACAGGACTAAAAGTGATTAACTCATTGAAAAGGTTCAAAACTGAAATATTCCGAAAATACTTGAACACCAATTTATTTTCAAAAAAAGTTCATTGAAAGCTTGTTTCACAAATTTTCACTGTTAAAAATATAGAGGATACTGAACCAAAAATATATAACCGTAGAATTCACCGAGAATCCATTACCATTATATTCCCCAATCATCTTAACCACGTATATACCGAGTCCCTAGGTTAAGAGTTCCCCAAACAGCGTATCCGTACAGATCACAGGCCAGAGAGAGACGAACTGTTTTAGTCCCTTCAAATGTCTCACTTCCTTTCTAGATAGATCCATACTGATAAACCATTTATCTTAACCATGACCTTGTATATCAATGATAGATAATATCAGGGTTTTCGCAAAAGAATAATTTCATTTTCTCTATGATAAAAATCATTTTTATGGTAAGACTAAAATTCGTCATTATAACAGTATGTTTACAAAGCTCAAAATTGATTTTGTCATTATAACGGTATGTTTACAAAAGTTTAAAAATGATTTTAACATTCCCACTTGCTTCACGAAATTTTGAGGAAATTTGGGCATCATAACCCTACTATTATTAAATAGCATAAAATAATTAATTTAAAGCTATAAAACTACTATTTAAAGCATAAAAGCAAAAACACATAAAGCATACAAGACAAGCATAAACAAGAATCAAAACACATACTTCTCAAATTAATATTGAAAGAGAGACCCCTTACTTTGGCCACAAAATTGATGAAGAACAAAGCAAGAACACCAAAAGAAATTTAAGAACTAAGAAGTAAAAGTGAGAGTGTTGTCTGAACGCTTCCTTGGCTTCTTTGGTGTGGGAAAATTTATGAAGCCAAGGTCCCTATTTATAGATGGGAGGGGGCGGCCAAGAGGAGGGATAAGGGAGGAATTATTTTAATTCATGATGTAAGCAATGACTATTTAAATACCTATTTATTAATTATGTTAAATCATCCTTTAATCTAATTGGCCTAAGCTCATAACTATGCTCATGACTCATACTAAAAAATTTCATCCAAGGGCCTTAGATTGATGGTGATGTCGACCAAGGGAAGAAGGAAGGAAGACCATTGGATTTCATGATGTAAGCCATAACTACTTAAATGACTTAATTATAAACTAGTTTTAATGAATCTTTTTCTAATTAGTCCAAAACCATGACTCATGCAACCAAATGCACCTAGTCCCCTTCTTGGTAAAACGGTTTTAAGGGATGAAAGAGGGAGGGAGTGAAGTTACATTTTTGTCCCTAGGGTTTTCAAGTGAAAACGGATAAAAATTAAGGGTAAAATGGACTGTTCACAAATCAAATATTTCCAAAATTAATTAAAATAGTGAGAACCAATGGGGATTCACGAAAATACCATGTAAGAGCTTTATGGAAGAATTTTGGGATTTTTACGGTAAGGGTAAACCTTACAGTTTGCAAAAACAAAGGAAATCGTGCGCGCCGTAAGTGAAAAACGGATATTTTTTAGAAAATTCTAGAAAAATCTCAGAAAATCACAAATTGAATTTAAACACTAATGATCCCTCTTGAAATTTGATTTTGAGCACTCACTGATTGCTGAAAATCTATTTTTGACCAGAAATCTCTGTTTTCCGTACTTTATAAGGATCGAAAAAGTAGCATTTTGATCTGCTTTTCAGAAAATTATGAAATAATTTCCAAAAATCTCAAAAAATATAAAAACATGTTTCAGCTACTCAAAATCTTTTTCTGACCTCAAGTTGGTCTTCGAATCAGTATTTAGCTCTTACTGTAAGTAATAGGGACAAAACGGTAATTTCTAAAATTTTTAGAAAATTCTAAGAAAATATTAAAAAATTAGAAATATTAAAAGAAACAACTATTGTGAAGGAAGTTTGTTTGTCTAGGTTAGTTTGACATACTTGTGCTATTTAAAACCTTATCCGTTAATAACGGTAAATACGGATGTCAAACGTTAGGGAAAGAGTGACTGTTTTACTGAAATAACTTGATAAGTATTTTAAAACCTTCATTATAAGACTAAAATAAATCACTTAGCACTTAGATCTCAAAATTTCATATAAAATGGATTTTAAACGGTAAATCAGAAAAATGGATGTTACAACATCCGGCCGATAGTCAGGCTATGGCGGTGGTACTGGATGAGGGTGTGGCGGTGGTACTAGCCAAGACTGTGGCGGTGGTACTGGCCAAGACTGTGGGGATGCCATAAATGGTTGCCAATACACTGGCTGAGGCTGAGACGGAGCCACTGAACGTGATGTACCCGGCCTACCCTCATACCCATCATCATCAACAAAGAGACGAGTCTTGGGTCGAGAACCCGTGACTTTGGCCTTGCCTTTCCCACTATCGCGTGGTCTGGATGGGCCATCTTCTAATGCCATATCTACATCTAGTGTAATTCAATATAAACAATTATTCAATGAAACACTAGAATAGATATTAAATATCAAATTCAATAACTTGAGATAACTAAGTTATTCAATACATAAATGACGATCACAAGTCATTAAAAATAAAAATACATAAAATTAGATTCTAAGTATTATTTAGAATTTGAGAGTCGGTCTGCCCATGAGTCCCCAGAATCGTCTTCGGGGCCTGTTCCTTCATCCAATGCTTCTTCTTCATCAACATCGTCTTCGTCCACTTCATCATCCACGTCGTCATGTAAGCGTGTAATCTGTTCTACTTCGGTTACTTCATTTACTTGTGGCATTTCATCCACTTGATAAGCCACCTCTTCCTCTAGATCATATACTTCAATACGACCCCTAGGCTTCGTCTTGATTGCAACACACCTGTAGGTAACAAGATGAAACACAAGAAGGGGGGGTTGAATTGTGTTTCTGAGCTTTTAAAACTTTTCGCAAAAGTTGGACGCTGGCTGTTAAAAACGTTGGACGCACAGCTTAGTTCAAATATTGGACGCACAGTGTTTTTCTAAAATATTGGACGCACAGAGTGCTAAAACACTGGACGCACAGAGTCTTTATAAAAACTGGACGCACAGGTTTTCTAAAGATTGGACGCACAGAATGCTTCCCTTTCAGTTTGAAAAACTTGTTTGAATAAAATCAATTTCAATCCCCTTTGTTAGTAATAAACACAGATATAAAAGGAGTTAAGGGAAGGAAGAAATAACACAAGTTTTTATACTGGTTCACCCTTTCCTAAGAGCTACGTCCAGTCCCCTCAAACTAGAGAGATTTCACTATCAACCTGATAGAATACAAGTATTCTTTGCACACAGCCTCTTCAGGCTAAAACCCAAGTATTCTTTGCACACAGCCTCTCCAGGCTAAATCCCAAGTATTCTTTGAACACAGCCTCTTCAGGCTAAAACCCAAGTATTCTTTGAACACAGCCTCTTCAGGCTAAACAACTCAGCAGAGTTTTTGATTCAAGTGCTGTTTAACTCACACAAGTGAGGATATGAAATCTAAAGCACTTTGAGAGTTAAGCAAACTCTCTTTTACAAGAAGAAAGAATAAATACAAGACTTTCTATACAGAGTATAACAGATTGCACAGCAGTTCAGCTCTTTCTTTTTCGTTGTTCAGTCTCTTGTATTCTTCTTCTTGCTTCTCGGTATTTATAAGAGTAGTGAAGCTTCAGACTTGTTCTTCAGTTGCTCAACTTCAGCTCTCATAAAAGTTACCGTTCTCTAATAGCATTTAATGCTATTTTCCCGTTGCTCTGAGGAGATCTACTTCATTGTGCATGTCTGCGTTTCTTTCTCCTAAATCAGAAGCAACCTGTACTCAAAGTCTCAATTGTACAGTGGTTAATAATAATATCTTATTGAGACAGAGAGAATACACTGTGTAAAGCAGAAAGATGTGTTCAGAGATATATAGAGTAGTTAAAAGTACATTCTCTCTCTTAGTACACTTTCCACAGTGTTTTATGCTTTTCAAAAGTACGTTCAGAAACGTTGACAAAGTTGTACAGAAAAGCATTGTATACAGCTATTTATCTCAAATCATTTGCTCAATAAATATGTTCCATATTAAATGCATGAGCAGTAATTAGCAAGTTTATGGATTCTGCGTATTGGACGCAGCATGTAGAAATCATTGGACTTTCAGTCCTTTTAGCAAATGGACGCATACCTTGTACTTACCATTTGCATATAATATTCATTCAATCATTGGACGCATCCTTATGCTTACCATTTCATTCCATTCAAGGCAGTATTGGACTTATTGCCTCATGCTGGTTTTTGGACTTTTGCCATTTCCTTACTGTTCCATTGGACGTAGAGCAGTTGATTATTGTACATTTGTTTTTCTGCTTCATTGGACGATGAATAGTAGATTGAGAACTTGTCCTACTTTGCTTTATTCATCGTGTAACACTTTGTTCTTGTTCTTCTCATTTATCGGACGCAGAACAGTACCTTTGTCACTCTGATTTTATTGGACGCAGAACAGTTCTTTTGTTTGTTCAGTTTCATTGGACGTTGAACTTCAATGCCTTAAACTGAACATTGGACTTTTGTCCTTCATTGGACGCATACTCACTGAATCTGTTCCTTTGAAAATCATTGGACTTTTACTGCAATTCTGCTTCTCATAGAAACATTGGACTTATAAAATTGTCCTTGTGCCTTGTACTGAATTATTGGACGCACAACATTACTTGCCTTTGCTCAAACATTGGACGCAGAACTCTTCCTTCTGCTTCAAACATTGGACGCAGAACTCTTCCTTCTGCTTCAAACATTGGACGCAGAATTCTTCCTTCTGCTCAAACATTGGACGCAGAACTCTTGTGTCCATTTCAGTGCCAACATTGGACGCAGAACTCTTGTGTCCATTTCAGTGCTAACATTGGACGCAAGGCTCACTTTGAATGCCAGCCAATGTCATGAAGAACTGATTGGACGCAGACTGCAATAAGCTTAGTTAGGCAGCATTGTTATTCATTGTACAAGCTTAATACATTTTGTTTATCCTTTGTAAAAACCTTAATAGATTTTGTTATCATCAAAACCATAAAATCACTTAGGGAGTTTTTGTATTAAACACTTTTAACCAATTTGGTTCCAACAACACCAACCCCATTTGTCCGTTCGGGTTGATGGGTAAGGGACATAATACACCTGTCTCACATTTTCTGCAATCATAAATGGATCAAACGACCCATATCTGCTGCTCATATCCATGTCCACAGTATTATATTTTGAATTCCTTTCTGTGCCTCTAATAACCGATGGATCAAACCATTCACAATAAAATAGCACTATTCTTTTGGTATAGTCTAGAGTGTTGTACGCCAGTTCATATATGTGTTGAATGAAGCCGTAGAATTCATCTTCACCTCCTTGTGTGACACCTTTTACGTAAACTCCACTGTTAATTGTTTGTTTGCCCTGCGTCCATTCATGTGTGAGAAATTTGTACCCGTTCATGAAGAATGTATGTCATTCTTTGACATTTTTATGAGGGCCATCAAATAGGTTCGTCAGGTGGTGGTTGATACAACATGCAAACAAGTTATTTATATATTGATTTAACTTGCAATAATTCGCATTAGTTGAAATAGTTTTGGGAGGCGTACTTGGCGCTTAAACCATGTTGGAAAATTTGCATGAATATGAGCTTCTTGGTGTTGTGCGGAGACAGGCTCAGATAACAAGAACGCCCTGATCAAATTGAATAACATGCGAAGTCGAGGCTTGAATATATATAGTAATATAGTAAATGTGAACAATTGAAAGAAAGCATATGATATACTTACACAAGGTATGGTTTAACTTCGGCACAGTTGATCAACACATGAACATGAGCTGACCACCACTCTTTTTCTGATAACCAATGAATTGACTCCTTCCCAGAATTACGACCGGGCAGGCCAAATACTGATAATGTTAGTGGATGTCTTTCATTGTCATTCTCGATTTCATTCCTAATATACCTTGGTGTCAACATGAAGTTGGTGAAATAATGGGAACAAAAATGGATTGTTTCACGGTGTAGGTAAGATGCACATATTGATCCTTCAACCTTAGCCTTATTTTTGATTGATTTTTTTGAATCACCCATGAATCTACAAAAGTAGATGTGAATGGAATCTAGAATCAAAAATATTATCTTTGAAATAGACAGTTATATTTAAAGATAGTTATAAGATTGTAATAATACCTTTCAAATGGATACATCCACCTATATTGAACTGGTCCACCAAGCCTGGCTTCGTGTGCAAGATGCACTGGAAGATGTTCCATAGAATCAAAGAAACCAGGGGAAACACTCTCTATGGACTGTCATTTCATTAGAGAGAAAGTTTTGTCTTGCTGTATTGTTACTAGTTACATTGGTTCTAATGAACAACTAGCTGATATCTTCACTAAGTCTCTATGGGGTCCTCGGATTGTATTTATTTGTAACAAGCTTGGTGCATATAATCTATATGCTCCAGCTTGAGGGGGAGTCTTAGTATAGTTAGTAGTGTAGTTAGTATGTTGGGCCCATAAGCCCATTAGTCCTTTTAAGGCATATTTGTACATATCCACCTTTGTAATGCTATTACAGATTAAGGATTGAAATCTCTTTCTACAAACTTCACAGGTTCCATCAAGTCCATGGGTTCGATTTCAAAGAAACTTTTTCACCTGTGGTAAAACCGATCACAGTGAGAACAATTTTGACTCTTGCCATATCACGATGTTGGCATGTAAAACAACTGGATGTGAATAACGCATTCCTAAATGGGATCTTAGAAGAGGAGGTCTACATGCAGTAGCCTCTTGGGTTTGAATCGTCAGACAAACAGCTAGTGTGCAGGCTTCAAAAAGCCATTTATGGGTTGAAACAAGCCCCAAGAGCCTAGTTCGAGAGGCTGGCTTCTACACTTGTTCAGTTTGGGTTTCATACTAGTAAATGTGACCCTTCCTTATTCACATACACAAGTGGAGGGCATCATGTGATAATGCTCATCTATGTGGCACATCATAGTGATAGGGGATCATTTACCTTTAATCCAAAGCCTCACTACCAAACTCAATGATCAATTTGCCCTTAAGCAGTTGGGAGATCTAGAGTATTTTTTAGGTATTGAAGTAAAGAGCATACAAGATGGGACTCTCTTCCTATCTCAAACCAAGTATGTTAGAGACCTCCTAGCCAAAGCCAACATGCCTGATGCGAAGCCTCTCAATACACCTATGGTTTCTAGTGCTAAGCTAAGCAAACATGGGACTGATTTATTGGAAGATCCATCCTTTTATAGATCAATTGTGGGTGTTCTTCAGTATGCCACAATCACTAGACCGAAAATCTATTTTTCGGTCAACAAGGCCTGTCAGTTTCTTTCCCAGCCTTTGGATAGCCATTGGAAATCAGTAAAAAGAATACTGCGATATCTCAGTGGCACACTGTAGCATGGGCTGCTTCTCCAGGCCTCTTCCCCTCACACACCTATCACTCTTACTGCTTTTTCAGATGCAGATTGGGGTTCTGACCCCGATGACCGCAAGTCAACTTCTGGGTCCTGCATCTACTTAGGCCCAAATTTAATATCTTGGTGGTCCAAAAAGCAGACCCTTGTGGCTAGATCCAGTACCGAGGCAAAGTACAGGAGTCTAACTAATACAGCAGCTGAGGTTTTGTGGATTCAGTCCTTGCTCACAGAGCTGAAAGTTCCTTTTCAGACCCCAATCCTCTACTGTGACAATCTGAGCACGGTTGCCTTGTCTCACAACCCAGTTCTCCATGCAAAGACAAAGCACATGGAGCTGGACATATTTTTTCTCAGAGAAAAAGTGTTGAACAAGAGTTTAATTGTTAATCACTTGCCTGCCCAAGATCAAGTGGTTGATCTCCTAACTAAACCTTGGTCTAGTCTTAGATTTTTGGCACTCAGAGACAAGCTCAGAGTTGTGGATAAGACAGTCATCACTCAGATTCGGGCAGAGCAACCCAGTTCAATTTGAAGGGGAAGTAATAGAGTATATAGAATACCACTGTTATTCGGGCAGCCTGCAGAGCAACCCAGTTCAATTTGAAGGGGAAGTAATAGAGTATATAGAACATTACTGTTAGTAAACAGTAAGTGGAGAGTAGGTGAACTACTATAGTTAGTAGACTCGGGTAACTAAACTGAGTTAGTAGTTAGTTACCCTCCCTGATTTAAATACCAAAATTCAATTGCCTTTCATTAATACAAATCAGAGAACAGATTTCAGATTCTCTCTCTCTCTCTTCTCTTTCTCTCACTTTCCCTCACTTTCTCTCCTTTTCTTGGTTTCTACCTTTTCTATCAAGGCAAACAATTTTATGCTCATAGAATTTGTCTATTTGAATCTTGAGATGCATTTCGTACAATGTTTGACAGTGGTTATAGGGTGAGTATAAGTACTTGCATCTTCAAGCAATTTTTTCCTTTCTTTATTACAAAAAAAAAGTGTTGTCCAGAAGAATAAATTCGGGGAGGGGGGGGTTAGTTCTAATGAAGATTCAGCAGTGCAATTTGTTAGTATAGTATACAGATTCTAGTTTTGTATTGTGTATATGCTCTTGTACAGTTGTTATTTATGTATAGCATTAAGTAGTTAGTGACTTAGTGTACTTTCTTAACTCTGAAGTAAGATATCGTTTTCTCATAACAGAGAACACTCTCTTTCTCATAAAACTTTTTTCTGTACTAGTATTGAAATATGTAATCGCCATCAATTTATGAGAGTAGTTACTGCTAATTGGTTTCTCATCCATCGTATTATATTATGTCCATTGTTGAGTGCCAATTGCCTACATATCCAGCTGCAATGTTCCTTGGTGATAGTGATGAAGAAGGGATGAGTCTTGTACCATATTTCAAGGTTTCTGAGACTCTTGATGATCACATTTCTTCCTAGTTTCAGGAAAGCATAATGGTATATCACTTATCTACTGTTGTTAGCCCATTACAATTTTCTTATGGGTTAATTATGTTTTTATTCCTTTAAAAATTGTCAGCTTTGAGTTAGGTCCTTTAAAAATAAGTCAAACTTTTTTAATCCTTTAAAAAAAATTTGTTTGATTTGGGTCCTTTAAGTGAGTTGACTTGCTAGGTGGTACATTTTGACCCAGTCATCATGCCTACGTGACACGAAACGCTGACGTGGCAATATTAACTTTTGAATTTAGTCCTCTAAAAATTGAGTTTTGATTTTAGTTCCTCTAAAAATTGATGAGTTTTTATTTTAGTTCCTCTAAAAATTGAATTTTGATTTTAGTCCCTCTGGTTTTTTTTTTCCTCTCTCTCTCTCACCCCCACCACCGTCACTCTCTCTCTCTCTCTCACCCCCACCACCACGACCACTCTCTCTCTCTCTCTCTCGTTTTCTCGCTCTCTCTCACCCCCACCACCACCACTCTCTCACTGTCTCTCTCGTTTTCTCTCTCTCTCACCCCCAACACCACCAACCCCACCCCCACCCCCACCCCCACCACCGCTCTCTCTCACACCCCCACCACCACCATTGATTTGTTATTGATTTATCAAGGTTCACGATTTGTTATGTAACAAATTGTGAGAGAGAGAGAGAGTAGTAGTGGTGGTGGTGGTGGTTGTGGTTGTGGTGGGGTGAGAGAGAGAGTGGTGGTGGTGGTGGTGGGGGTGAGAGAGAGAGAGAAAATGAGAGAAAGAGTGGCGGTGGTGGGGGTGAGAGAGAGAGAGAGGAAAAAAAACCAGATGGACTAAAATCAAAACTCATCAATTTTTAGAGGGACTAAAATCAAAACTCATCAGTTTTTAGAGGGACTAAAATCAAAATTCAATTTTTAGAGGGACTAAATTCAAAAGTTAATTTTGCCACGTCAACGTTTTGTGCCACGTAGGCATGATGACTGGATCAAAATGTTGCCACCTAGCAAGTCAACTTACTTAAATGACCTAAATCAAACAATTTTTTTTTTAAAGGACTAAAAAATTTTGACTTATTTTTAAAGGACTTAACTTAAATCTGACAATTTTTAAATGATTAAAAACATAATTAAGTCTTTTCTTATTCATTTTAATCAATTCATGGTACTTTACCTTTGTCTATATGAAGTAAATTGTATATTATAGAATTTTCTTTTTCTAGTTTATGCCTTTTTCAATGTGCTCTCTTTTTCAACTGTACTTTCCTTCTGTTTGGATAAGTAATTCAATTAAATCGCCTGTGCACAATCTGCTTTAGTAGGTTTGTTCTTTGACATCTTATTTCATGATTTGAATTCTTTCTTTTATTGCTTCCTTTTGAATTTATCTCTTCTTATACTTTCCTTTTGAAATAATCAAGGGAAAAATACTAGATAAACTTGTTCATATGTTTTAAATCTTATACGAATGAGTTTCGTGATGGGCTTGTTGTAGATTTAGTAAACATAATTTCTGAGTACCCGGACAAAGATGTGCTGACATCTTTTTCTTTTAATTAAATTTCTTTTTACTATATAGCTAGTTTGAATGTTCGATATTCCCGTTTCCTTTCACTTGATTACATGAGCTCGTGTATATATATTTTCTTTGTATTAACGCTTTTGTTAGTGCTAGTTATAACTTGTCAATTAATAATTATGGTGTCAATTGTACCCGTTTTTTGCATTTTTTGAGGGTAGTCTATTTTAACTTCACAGGGATATTGCAGGACAAGAAAGATTTAGAAGTCTCATTCCAAGCTATATAAGAGATTCTTCTGTCGCAGTGATTGTGTATGATGTAGCCAGTAAGTATTAGTTTATTTTTTAAGAAAATAATAGCAGTTTTATTTATAGATTTTCTTGTGACATAATTCTTCCAAATTATTAGTTACTGTTCCATAAGTTAAAAGATTTTGTAGGCTATCAATGCATTCTTGTGAGATTATGTGTTTGTATATTCAGATTGTTTAGTTTGAATCTTGGACTATAATATAGGAACTACTGCTTGTGACCAGTGACTCCATAATATATGAAGCATTGTGTTCTTTGAAATCAATATATATATATATAACTATAGAAATTTCCGTGGGCATTAATTCTTAATTTTGCTTGGAAAAATTAGTATTATTGACTAGATTTTGTTAGATTTAGTTGGGTATATATTTCTTTTTATGGGTCCTGCTTATATTTCCATTAATCAATATCCAATATTATCATTGTCATGTTGGCATAGGCTTGCACTTGGTGGAATCTAGGGAGCATGGTTTACTAGTAGAATGTTTATGGTTCGGGAATCCCTATATGGCTACAGAAATTTCACTTTTAGTGACAGTTCTTGTCTGTCACTATTTTTTTTTTAAAATTACACTTTCTATAGCGTTTTATCATTTAAATGCTATAAAAAGTCATCTTGATGTAGCGTTCTCTCATAAAAACGCTATATCAAGTTGCCTTTTGTAGCGTTTATCTAGCATAAAAGGCTACATCAGGTAATTTAATGTAGCGTTTTTTTAAGAAAACGTTATAAAAGGTGATTTTTTGTAGCATTTTTACAAAAAACTAAAAAAAAGCACCACAGAAAGCTAATTTTGGCATAGTGAACCTTTTGCTCTCACTCAAGAATGACTATATATAAGCCGTAGGTGTAGCCACAAAACTAGATAAGATATATTTTACCGTAACAAACTTTTGGATAATAACAAATGGGTGTATGACTAAGTTAATGTAGATAAAATCTATAAATAATACAAAAGTCAATTCCACTTATAGGAAAATTAGCAATTTAACACAATTACATGACTTTGAATTCATACCAGCAAAACTAAAATGAATGGCTTCTTCCATACTCTTTTTGAGTTTTTTCTATTGCAGGAAAGTTTTCAAAATGAGTAAAAATATGATTGCCAACTCACTTCATTTCAAATGTTAAACCTTAAATTTTAAATTAATTAAATAAATGAATTAAATTTATTTATCTCGTCAACAATTCCAATGAAGTAAATTTATGTCTTCAACAATTTCCAATGCATTCTCTCGCCACCCATTTTTTCTACTAGAGATCAGCTCCACTCATTTCTTCCTTAACGTGTTTCTTTTCTCTGCCTTATTTTTTTTTTGCTCTGCCTTCTAACTTTCTACTTTTTTTTTATTTTTTTTATATTTTTACTAATCACTATTAATCATTCTCCTCCTCCTTTGGAAACAAAAAAATCATTCTCCTCCTTCTTTCTATTTTATCGAGAACCCCCCCCCCCCCCCCCCTTCCTTTTCTCTCTTCTCTTCAAGAAAGAAATCCCTAGGCGTCCCCAAGCAGCAAGCTCGACAGTCCCGGCGACAGCAACCCATCGTTTCCGGCGCAACCCAGCTTGGCCATGCATTCCGCATATCAGTAATGTTATATGGCAGAAACCGTTTTTGTTCAACCGTACCACCACGACACATTACCACCAAGCAAATGTAAGGCACCGAAAATGAAGAAAGGAGGGGGGCTCAAGTTAGCGACGGTGGAAGAAACGGCAGAGAAGGAAACTCCATTTCTCCATCCTCTTCCTTTTCCCTGTTTCTCTTTTATTTCTAACATAATATCTCTGTTTCTTAGCTCAATTTCTCTCTCCCTTGAGTTTTGTTTTTCTTTCCAGCTCTTCAAGTGAAGTCTCCATTTTGAAAGCTTTTTTTTTTTTTGTCTGATCCATTTTGAAAGCTTAAAATCTCTGGTTTGCTTCTTTTTCTTCTTCTTCCTCCTTTTGTGATTACTTTGTTTTTATTTTTCAAAGAAGTAGATCGGTGACATCAACATTCACCAAAAATAAATTTAAGTTTTATTTAAAATTAATTTTTTATTTTTTATTTAATTTTAATATATAACGTGTGTAGTACGATAATACGTATTATATAATTTGCTTTGAAAATTTTACATGAAGTGACATTATTATTTAATTTTCTATGGGTAAAAATTTTAATAGAAATTTTTTAATAGAGTTAAATGTTTTTTTAATGACTTAAATATGTTTTTAAACTTTATAAAATGAGTGAACCTAGATTTAGGTTTACAAAATTTCTTTAATTTTTATGTCAAAATATATAAATAAATGTTTATTTTAGCTACCCATCATTTATTTGGTTGACAATAGATTGGACCTTTGGTACAACTCACGGGGGAACCGGGAAAATATTCCAAGCCATATGAATAGATTTTATAATATATGTAAATGAGGCTCTCTCTTCCATTTAATTTTTAATTTCATATGAATAGATTTTATTTTTAATCCAAACAAATTTCAATTTTTTTTGCAAATTTATTTAAGTTAATTACATAATGGAAAATAAAATTCAATTTATATGTTGGTTTTAATTTTTAAATGAAATTCAAATTTTAAAATATTAATAAATTTGGGTTATAAAATTATTCTATTAAAATATTAATTATACTTTCTTTTGTCGGTCGATTGGTCCCGAGGGGGTTCATGGTTATATTGGAGTTTTAATTTCTTTCATAATATTTAGTAGAATTAAAACTTTAATTAAATTTTTTAATGAAAAATCGTTAATAAAAGCTATGATTTTTTAAAAACGAATTACATATTATTAATTCACTTTTTTTAATTTACTTATTAATCATTGTACCTTTTTTCTCAATATATAATAATATAATAATAAGAGAAGGTTTTTCATAGGAAAAGTTTTCCATGTGTAATCTTCTCTTTGAACATTTTACATAAATAACTTGCTATTAGTGAATTTTATTTAAACCACCAAATAGAGTTTACTTTTAACATATTAAAGAAATAACTTGCTAAGTGAATTTTATTTACACCCCCAAATATAGTTTGTTTTCAACATTTGCGTAGCGCGGGCTTACATAATATATAGTTTGCTTTGAACATTTTACACCCCCATAAATGTTTTTTTAATGACTTAAATATGTTTTTAAACTTTATAAAATGACTGAACCTAGATTTAGGTTTTCAAAATTTCTTTAATTTTCATGTCAAAATATATAAATGAATGTTTATTTTAGGGTGAAGGCTAGCATGAACCACCATTTAGGTGGTTCATTTTTGGACCAGGTCATTTTACCTGCCGTAGCAAGTCACTTAACCGGCTAATAATATTTGCATAAAGGCCCAATATTTGTAAGAATTTCAGAAAAGTCCAAAGCCTTAGTTTTAAAAATATTTATACTAAAGCCCAACATTATTAAGATTAACATAAAGAGCACAAAATCCCTAATCTGAAAATAATGTGTATTCTTCTCCAGAAATTCATCATCTCATATTCAAATCCATCAAAGACAAAACACAGATATTTCATCCTTCAACCCCATCAAAGACAAACCACCATCCAGCACCACCCGCAAGAATCCAGTAAGTTCCAAACACCCACCAAAAATGAATGTCATGAATCTCAACACATGGGCACTCCCAAGTTTCATGTTCAACCAAACCACTAGATCCAGATCCCCATCTTTTTATCTCTTCCAACAAGGCCTCACAAGGTCACCCATTTCACCTGTCAACACTACAAAACCGCAAAGGTGGCGATACGTGGAGAAGAGATCGGCGAAGGTGGCACGGTGGTCCGCGGCGGTGCTGGACGTCTGCGCGCAACGGGCTTCAAGGTGAACGAGGTCATACAATGGTTGGATGAGAGAGGAGAGGTGAGAGAGAGAGGAAGATCTGACTGGCACCCAGGTCTGGCCGCTCGAAGTGATGAAGGAAACCACCGCGGGAGACCCAGTAGAACACTCATCGTTTTTTTTAAGGACCACCGCCAGCAATGATTTTGTGTTTGTACTTTGTAGCGTGTTCATGCTTAATCTGTTAGGCCTTGATCTACGTTTTAGGTTACTGGTTTTAATTTTTTGGAAGAGGGGATTGTCCTGTATTTAATTGAAAGTTATTACTTTGTCGTGCTTGGTTGTTATTTGTGTTTTCCTTACTAATTTTATGGTTGTGGTGGTGATTTCTTCGTGGTGGGGTGCCAAGCGCAACACTTGCATTGTTTTAATCCCAGTTCCAACATTGAAAATGGTAATAATAATAATATATAATTAAATTAAATTAATGGAGACTAGAGGACTTGTCACTCCTTCCTTGAAACGATGAGAGTTTTGCCGGAAAACTAGAGTCTCAATTTCCTTCAACTGTTCCTGACTTGCAGTGGCGGTGTGTGGGATAGGGGAAGGGTTTCCAGGTTAGGTTATTTTAGTGGGTTAATTTTTGAAAATTTCATATATTTAAGGGGGTGGAGACTAGCATGAACCACCATTTAGGTGGTTCATTTTTGCACCTCTTCTTTTGACTAGCAATAGCAGGTAAAATTACCGGATACTGTTAAGGCCCAATATTATTAATCAGTCCCTCAACTTTGTTAAATTTTAAATATCTGAACCCCTCAACTTTGTTAAATTTTAAAAACCATCCCCACCCCTTGGAATCCTTGGCCTTCACCAGCAACTTAACACAGAGCTTCGCTTTTCCCTTTCCCTCCAACTCCTCACCATCCTCACTCTCACACTCCGGCTCGATGAGAAGTACAAACCCATCGAGAAGTACATAAAAACGAAGTGGAAAGCAACAACTTCTTCGCCGCCGTACACTTTCTCCGCCGCCGTTCAACTTCGCTGGATTTCCATTTTCCGGCAAAGCCAAGCAGAAAAAGCAACAACTTTTACCCAAAATAACAACCCCAGATCCAAAAAATTTTAAAAAGAAATCACAAACAGATAAAGAAGAAAACATAAACCAACACCAACCTCTTGGTGACAGAGCCTCCGTGGATCAGTCTTCAACATTCAACCCACCCAACAAATTGCAATGCTCAAAAAGAACATTCTGGTACAGTAGACCCAACACAAGAAAACGAAAACTATCTTAAATAGTTGCGGTAACACTTGATCCGATCCTCCCCTGGCTCGTGGTTGGAATATTCTCACCGAATCCTCTCTCTCTCTCTCTCTCTCTGCGTGTGTGTGTGTGAGTGCTCTCCAACTATCTCCTCCTTTTGCCACCGATTTGAAGGGATCAGATCTGGTTTTTTTTTTTTCTGGATTTTTTTTTTCGCTTTTGGGATGATGACGAGGGGATGGGGGTGGAACACTAAAAGGGCGGACAATGGAGGGGGGAGTGGTGGCGGTGGGGGTGGGAAGGAGTTGGTGGTGGGTTTGGGAAAGTTGATGGACTGCGGCGGAGCAGTTTGAAGGTCCGGTGGCGGTGGTGTGGGATAGGGGAGGGGAGGGGTTTCCAGGGTTAGGTTATTTTAATGGGTTAGTTTTTTAAAAATTTGATATATTTAAAGGACTAACAAGTGCAAATATGTGAAATTTAATGGGCACATTTAAAAATATGAAAAGGTTGGGACATCCAGTTGCCGGTTAACAATATCAACCGTTGATGGAGAAATTCGCTAGATCTAACGGTGGAAAGAGGTGGTCCAAAAATGAACCACCTAGGCGGTGGTTCATGTTAGTCCAAACCATTTAAGGGACTAATTTAAAAATAAATGGGCTAATTTGAAAATAAACAAAAACCTGTACATCCGGTTGTCGGTAATAAATGTCAGCCGTTGATCACAAAAAACGCTAGATCTAATGGTGAAAACAAGTGGTCCAAAAATGAACCACCTAGGCGGTGGTTCATGTTAGTCCGAACCTTATTTTAGCTACCCATCATTTATTTGGTTGACAAATGATTGGACCTTTGGTACAACTCACAGGGGAACCGGGGAGCCATATGAATAGATTATATAATATATGTAAATGAGGCTCTCTCTTCCATTTAATTTTTAATTTCATATGAATAGATTTTATTTTTAATCCAAACAAATTTCAATTTTTTTAGCAAATTTATTTAATTTAATTACATAATGGAAAATAAAATTCAATTTATATATTGGTTTTAATTTTCAAATGATCAAATTTTAAAATATTAATAAATTTGGGTTATAAAATTATTCTATTAAAATATTAATTATTCTTTCTTTTGTCGGTCGATTGGTCCCGAGGGGTTCATGGTTATATTGGAGTTTCAATTTCTTTCACAATATTAAGTAGAATTAAAACTTTAATTAAATTTTTTAATGAAAAATTGTTAATAAAAGCTATGATTTCTTTAAAACGAATTACATATTATTGATTCACTTTTTTTAATTTACTTATTAATCATTGTACCTTTTTTCTAAGTGTATAATAATATAATAATAAGAGAAGGTTTTTCATAGGAAAAGTTTTCCATGTGTAATCTTCTCTTTGAACATTTTACATAAAATAACTTGCTATTAGTGAATTTTATTTAAACCCCCAAATATAGTTTACTTTTAACATATTACATAAATAACTTGCTAAGTGAATTTTATTTACACCCGCAAATATAGTTTCTTTTCAATAATTGTGGAGCGCGGACTTACATAATATATAGTTTGCTTTGAACATTTTACATGAAGAAACATTATTAACTCATTATTACATGAAGAAACATTTATTTACATGAAGAAACATTATTACATAGAAATTAAATTTTAATAGAAATTTTTTAATAGAGTTAAATGTTTTTTTAATGACTTAAATATGTTTTTAAACTTTATAAAATGAGTGAACCTAGATTTAGGTTTTCAAAATTTCTTTAATTTTCATGTCAAAATATATAAATGAATGTTTATTTTAGCTACCCATCATTTATTTGGTTGACAAATGATTGGACCTTTGGTACAACTCACGGGGGAACCGGGAAAATATTCCAAGCCATATGAATAGATTTTATAATATATGTAAATGAGGCTTTCTCTTCCATTTAATTTTTAATTTCATATGAATAGATTTTATTTTTAATCCAAACAAATTTCAATTTTTTTAGCAAATTTATGAAATTTAATTACATAATGGAAAATAAAATTCAATTTATATGTTGGTTTTAATTTTTAAATGGAATTCAAATTTTAAAATATTAATAAATTTGGGTTATAAAATTATTCTATTAAAATATTAATTATACTTTCTTTTGTCTGTCGATTGGTCCCGAGGGGTTCATGGTTATATTGGAGTTTCAATTTCTTTCATAATATTAAGTAGAATTAAAACTTTAATTAAATTTTTTAATGAAAAATTGTTAATAAAAGCTATGATTTCTTTAAAACGAATTACGTATTATTGATTCACTTTTTTCAATTTACTTATTAATCATTGTACCTTTTTTCTCAATGTATAATAATATAATAATAAAAGAAGGTTTTCATAGGAAAAGTTTTCCATGTGTAATTTTCTCTTTGAACATTTTACATAAAATAACTTGCTATTAGTGAATTTTATTTAAACCCCCAAATATAGTTTACTTTTAACATATTATAGAAATAACTTGCTAAGTGAATTTTATTTACACCCCCAAATATAGTTTGTTTTCAACATTGGCGGAGCACGGACTTACATAATATATAGTTTGATTTGAACATTTTGCATGAAGAAACATTATTAACTCATTGAAGAGTTTAATAGAAATTAGACATTAATATAAATTTTTAAAGTCATATTCTTTTAGTGTATACCCCGCATAAGGCAGGCCTACATAATATATAATTGGCTTAATCATCTTTTTAGTCCCTATAATTTCATGATTTTTTCATTTTCGTCCTCATAAAAAATATTTGTTCATTTTTGTCCCTGAAACATGTTTTTGTTTTTTTGTAGTCCCTACCATTAGAGGAGCTCTGTTAACTGCTGACCTGTATGACGGAAGTCCACGTCAGATTGCCACGTCCCCTCTTGTCAGGTCACATCACTTTCCACGTATTTTAAAGAAAAGAATTGGAAAATTAATTTGAGGAAGGAGATATCGTTTAAGGGTTAAATGCAAAAGCTAAAATTCACAAACAAACAAAAAACGCAGAAGCTAGTAGCAAGCTCGCCATGTCTTGTGTGCCCTGGGGAAGACGCAGAAGCTGGGTGGAATGGCATCGTCGAAGGGAAACGGTCTCTGCAGGTCATCAAGCTCGTCCTCACGTAAAGTGAAATTTTGTGGTTGTGGAGATTATGTTGTTACGTTGATGTCGAGAAGTTCGAAGAACCCCAAGAGGAATCCTTTGTCTTCCACCACAACTTCGGATACTTACTGTACCCAAACTCATCCTTCAATATTCCCAAGGCTTCAAAATAAGACCACCTATCAATGTCTATGTTATGCATGACATGGACCTCTCCACCTTGGTACTGCAGTGTGGGGTCACGTTCAAAACAACCCCTGTGATGAATTTTAATAGAAAATGTCATTCCTATGCACATATGGTAAAACATAGTCAATAGTCATTTCAATAAAACAAGTACAGCAAAATAATACATACAATACTACAACAAAAAAATGAAGGTAAATATGGTCCCCACATGACACACGCTTATAAATAGTCAAATTCAGAAGAGGGAAAAATTTAATGGTCCCTACATGACCTGACCCACAATCAATAAATAAAAAACTACAGGGACAAATCTAATGCTGCCTATGTAAGGAAAACACATTCGCATGGCATTAAACAATAACATTCTTCATTACCTGACTTGTACCACTTCGACAGCACCGTTCAAATTGTTAGACGACGTTCACACCCAACCAACGACGTTCACCCCCCTTCGACGACGTTCACACTGTTTGATAGCGTTCAGAATGCTCGACGACGTTCAACGACTTTGCTCTCCGTCAGACCCATTTCTCTTCTTCAAGGAACCACATGAGCATTTCTTTGTGTTAGGGTTTTGATTTCTAACTTAGGCACGCACCAGCCATTTATATTTTGGCCATACCTTCAATTAATTTTCCAATTTTTTTCTTTAAAATACGTGGAAAGTGATGTGGCCTGACAGGAGGGGACGTGGCAATCTGACGTGGACTTCCGTCATACAGGTCAACAGTTAACAGAGCTCCTCTAACGATAGGGACTACAAAAAATCAAAAACATGTTTCAGGGACTAAAATGAACAAATATTTTTTATGAGGACGAAAATGAAAAAATCATGAAATTATAGGGACTAAAAATATGATTAAGCCTATATAATTTACTTTGATTATTTTATGTAAAAAATATTGTTAACTCATAAGAATTTAATAGAAATTAGACTTTAATATAAATTTTTAAAGTAATATTTTTTTAGTGTATACCTCACGTAGCGCGGGCCTATATAATATATATTTTCTTTGAACATTTTATGTGAAAAAATATTATTAACTCATAAAAGAGTTTAATAGAAATTAGACATTAATATAAACTTTTAAAATCATATTCTATTAGTATATACCGCGCATAGCGTAGGCCTACATAATATATATTTTACTTTGAATATGTTAAGTGAAATAATTATTAACTCATAGAAGAGTTTAATAGAAATGAGACATTAATATAAATTTTTAAAGTCATATTTTTTTAGTGTATACCGCGCGTAATGCATGCCTACATAATATATATTTTATTTTGAACATTTTACATGAAAAAAATTATTAACCCATAGAAGAGTTTAATAGAAATTAGATATTAATATAAATTTTCAAATCATATTATTTTAGTATATATTGCGCATACCACGTACCTACATAATATATAGTTTGCTTTGAACATTTTACGTGAAAAAAATATTATTAACTCATATAAGAGTTTAATAGAAATTAAACATTAATATAAATTTTTAAAGTCATATTCTTTTAGTGTATGCCGTGCATAGCGCATGGCTACATAATATATAATTTGTTTTGATCATTTTATGTGAAAAACATTATTAACTCATAGAAGAGTTTAATATAAATTGGACTTTAATATAAATTTTTAAAGTCATATTTTTTTTAATGTATAGCGTGCGTAGCGCCGGCTTACATAATATATATTTTGTTTGAATATTTTATGTGAAAAACATTATTAACTCATAAAAGAGTTTAATAGAAATTAGACATTAATGTAAATTTTTAAAATCATTCTATTAGTGTACACCGCACATAGCGCTGACCTACAAATATATTGTTTGCTTTCAACAATTTTACATGAAAAATATTATTAACTAATATAAGAGTTTAATAGAAATTAGACATTAATATAAATTTTTAGTATATACCGCACGTAGTGCAAACCTATATAATATATAGTTTGCTTTCAATATTTTATATGAAAAAACATTATTAACTCATACAAGAGTTTAATAGAAATTAAACGTTAATATAAATTTTTAAAATCATATTCTTTTAGTATATACCATGCGTAGCACGGACCTACTACTATATAGTTTGTTTTGAACATGTTACATGAAAAATATTATTAACTCATAGATGAGTTTAATAGAAAGCCGTCATTAATATATTGTTTTTAAGTCATGTTCTTTTAGGACATGATATATAGTTAGCTTACCAAAAAAATCTAACATTTACTAACATTATCTAACAACTAACAACTAACGTTGGCTTACAATAGCTTTAAACATTTTACATAAAATAATATTACTATCTTATTCATAGAAGAGTTTAATTTAATACATATTGAACATTAGAACTATTTTTGCCATGTTAACTTTTTTAGTGAAACATAATGAATTATTATTAATTAATATATATATATATATATTATATTATTCTAATATATTATTAATATTAATATAAATATTATTATTTATACAATAAAAAATTATCTATCTGATATATGTTTTCATGATCTATTTTCTTACTCAAACGACTTTCATTGCCCGTGGGGTGCATGGGTTAACACACTGGGTAGTTTTAATATTTGACTTTAAAATAAATAAATAATAATATTTTTACAACAGAAGGTGCACCAGTTGGTCACGTACGAGGTACTATCGATCGGACATTGATTAGAATGTTTTAAACACTGCCTTTTTTTTTTTGTGAAAAGGCGCATGTCTCGAGAGTTTGTGGTGTGGTGTACATTGGCATATGGCTCAGGCTTGGATATTTTTCAAGAACGGCTTCATCTGAATTATGGACAAAGTTGGAAATAGAACAGGTGCCAACAATATTTGGTGGAATGCCTTTGATTATATATGGTCCAATAGTATATCTAATGTTGTCTTGCCTCTGATTTAATTTTCTGGGACCCGAAAGAGAAGTCATCATAATAATGCTTGGCTTAGTTTTTAGTAATTTGAGAGGCCATAAAAAAATTAAAATGGCTTCCGAGGCCAGGGGAAAATGGAGTGGCCCTGGAAGTATACATGGCTATGGAGGTGGACAATTCTATTCAAAGACAAGGTCAACTGAGATTTATACGATCAATCCAGAGAAAAAGAGATGGTCCATGACATGAATAGAAGTTTTTGACGTAAAACTGATACTTCAGTATTTTCTCTTTTTTCTATTCAATCAAAAGATTAAAATACTGGGGGCTTCTGTTAACACCACAAATATTTTGACCACATGTCGAAATACATACATTTTGTAAGTTATTAAGGGGTTGGTGTTATAACCTTCAAATTTTCTAAGTTCTGGACAAAGTCTCAAGTTACGAGGATTGTTCCTTTGAGAAGATGTTTTAAAGAGTTTAAGCAGGAAGATTTATATAATTTTGAGATATTTTTCGAGGAGAAATTAGTGAACATTTTTGAAGAGTTTTGTTCAAGTATATTCGAAAAGATGTTTTCGAGCAAAATAAGAAGTCTCTCCGAAGAGTCACTTTGAGTAGTCTATTAGAATGGCAGTTTCTAGTAGTTTGAAGTCCTTATATAGTCCTTCCAAGAGCCATTTTCAAAAAGCAGATTCGAAGACTATTCCCACAACAACAATTATCGGTGGTTACTAATAGTTATTAGGAGTTTGTTTAGTTTTTTATTAAATAAAACGTGTTAATTTGCATGATTGACACTTGTCTATTAGGTGGCAAAATTGTAGGGATTAGCAGTTAGGAACTTTTGTCTATAAATAGTAGTTAGATTGTTGTAATCAGGGTTGGAACTTTGCATCACTTGTACTCTAACAACGCCTAACACATCCGCTCTCATAGGATTACTGGCAATTAGGAAAGCAATGTATTCACTTCCATCCACTTTCATTTAATTCAAGTTAGTTTCTTTCTGTTTTCTTCTTTATTTGGAGCATTTGCTCATTTCTTTTATCGTTGTATTTCGATATCTTTGAGAAATATTTATGTTAATTTCTGCACTTCTTTGTTTTTCTTTACATTCATTTTCTTAATGCATATTCTGATTCGAGGGTTATCCTTCGAACTAAGAATTCAATTGACACACCATAAACCTATCAACTTGAGTACCTCTAGAGGACTTGATTCGAGTCCCAGATTGCTCTTTGAATCAAAACAGTAACTAAAAATCACTATAAACAATTATCAACTCAATATATCATCATGACATCCTTGGAAAGTTAATTGATCAATTGAAGTTTTTCCTAGGATGAGCAACTGCTACTCAACTTCCACTGCCATTTTTGTTATTGATCACACTAGTGAAAAAAGGGGAATAAAACCGAGTTTTAAAGTCAGATATCAACACAGCCGGCTTGGAAAGTGACGCGGTGGCAGTTTTGTAATTAAAAGGAAACTTTTCAAGTCGGTTAGTGAAACACCCCACTTGGAAAGTGGGGGCGGGAACCTTTTAAATACGGTTATTTTAACACCCGTCTTGGAATGTGAACGCGGTGGCAGTGGCGTAAATATAAGGAACAGTGTTAAAAATCAGATTTGAAACCTTTTTCACTCGCTCACTTTCGCAAGCCCTTCCCCAAACCCTCATCTCTTCGTTCTTCTCCCTCATCGCGAGCCACCAGCTACTGCGTTGCCCTCCTCCGTTCCGCCACCGTTCTGCGTCGCCCTCCGGTCATTTGTTCTTCTCACTCCTCCACGTTGCCCTCCTCCGCGTTGCCCAATCAGAACCACCGCCGCTCTGCCTCACTCCCTTGAGAACCACCGAACCACTACCTCGAAGGCCATGCTCTTCGCGACCTGAATCTCCGGACCTCTTTAGGTGCTCTGTTCACTCACGGACTCGTCTCTCTCTCTCGAACCTGAGCTCTTGCTCATCTCTCTCGTTCATCTCTCTGTCGATTCTCAACTCTCAAACCCTAAGTCCCAAATCCCTATACGAACCCTAACTCCATTCGCATCATCTTCTTCCCCTCATCGTAGTACAAATGTAAGACTTTAGGTTAATATTTTCTTTTACTGTTGATCTATTATTTCCCTTTTCTCATGTTTTAAATTTTATTTGGACAGGACATTGTCAGTTTTATCTCCGATGCTGCTTAACTCTTTTGGATATGAGAGACACATTTGGGCTCTGGTTTACTACTAAGTTGGCTTAGAATTTGGCTGCTGGTTTAGTATTACTCGATTCTGGTTCTGGTTTATCATCCTGTTTTATTGTATTGGTTTTGTTTTACTGATTCACACATGTTTACAAAATCGGCAATAGTATAGTATTTAGGTGGGGTGCTGTCATGTAATTGTTACTCATTTCCATGGGTTTAGCATATGTGCACCTTGTATACTTTTGAAATTTAAAAAGTTAGTGGTGGGTGCAGCACTTATTAAGGGATTAGTTGAGAGTGAGACTTTGGGAATTACCAGCAATTAGTGTTGATTGACACGCACACATTTGTACTATTGTTTTCAATTTATTCATTTTCTGCTAATCTCTTTCACATACCTCACCCTACTCTTTTTCAAATCCATATGGTAAAAGGATTTTAATTTCTTCTTTACCTTCTTATATTTCTTCCTATTCTTGTTTTGAACAGCTTTTAGGCTTGCTGGAGAGCTTGAAAGGCATAACCTCAGACTCTGTGGCTTCCCCATGTGTGTTGAAATTGTATGAAGGTGGACATATAGAAATGTTCAACAAAAGTGACACTTCTTCAGTGACACTGATCAACAGCCAGCTTGCAATTTTGCAACTTTAGTTCCTTTTGCAGAGGATACCCCTTTGCAGGTAAGCAACTAAAGAATATTACTTTGTAGATAAATTTTCGAAATCCAAAAGGATCAAAAACATATGTTTAATGTGGAGTAGTGTATACCACAATATTTCTGAAGCCAATATTTGATAATGCTTCAGTTGTTGTATTTACATAGCATTGTTAAAACATGAGCCAGTAAATTTGATTGATCAATGTCACAATTTGTAAAATTTAGTCTTTACTCTTAATCTTAAATCCTCGGCATTTATCAAATAAATCTTTCCTCCATAAAGCAGAGAAAAGTGCAACATGAGTGTGTGTGTAACCTACATAGTCTTAGGCAAGAAATTCAGCACCAACCAGGTTGCAAATTTTCTGTATGCTAAATGATTTGCTGCATTTACTTTGACAGAGAGCAGAATGGATCAAGTTCATGGGAGCTTTTGCAAATGTTGAAGCTAGAGCCAATCAAGTCTATACTACTGTAAGAACACCACTCAGTCCAAGGCATAGCTATATCACTACTATGTGGAATCTTTTTTGAAAAACTTTTACCTTCATCATTATTCTGTAACTTGTAGGTTCTTCTTGTTCAGTCCAAAGCTTAGATTGCAAATTTTATCAGGAATTTGCACTTACGGTCTTCCTACATTGTTGAAATCTGATATTGAAAATTTATGATCAGATGTCAAATAACTTTTAGTATTAAATTCAGTGTGCACCCGAGTTCCCTGTTGTTTTAGGCCAATGCTTTTCTTTCCATGATTGAAGTATCTCTTGCAGCAAACTGAGCTGTTTGCTCATTTTGCCAAAGGTGATCAATCCTCATCACAAAAAAAGTCAAGGGGAAGGTACTTTCTGAAGATTGATGAACACTGGACTATATTAATTCTCCTTTGTTGGTTTGTCTTATTGAGTTTTAATTATATTGATAATTATTCGTTCATGTCGTTGAAGTTTTTCCAACTGGAAGCAAACTAGCATTAGATATTTTGGTGGATGGATGGAGTTTTTCTACATCTAAACGCTTTAGATTATTCACCAGAAGCTATTGTCTCTTAATTTTCCAATATATATATATATATATGAATAATTTCCTCAAAAGTTTCCCTTTCAAGTTCACCTTTACATCATTCTCACTATTGTTTTATGTCATCAAATGTTACCTGAATGTATGAAAAGTGTTATTAGGTGACTTATAGATAAGAATCATAAGAAAGGGTGAACTATGCATATTGTTCCTCAATTTCTACTGGTGGTCTGTGGTTGGCAATGTTCAGATTGGCAGTAATACTTAGATTGTTTCTATTCATATCTAATATTTTTTAAGTTTTGATTTACCTGAATGTGAATTGCTTATTATCTAATGGTTTGCTACTGTGTGTCTTACTTATTATCTATCCATTCTTCAAGGTACCCTGCACTCTTGTCCCTGCTTATCATGTATGTAACAATGCTGGATTTTGAAATTATATCTTGTGTTCTTGTGGAAAACCCACTGGTACGTTAGAACACCCATTTTTGGTTTATGACATTGTGTTTTATTTTTGTATGTCTTTATTATATCTTCACAATATCTTTTTTTGTATTTTCTAACAGGTTCTACCCCAATTTCCATTGCCAACACATGATCTTATTGTTAAATTCTGGCCTCTGGCAGAGTGAGAGGTATTAATCCTTACCTTTATTGTAAAATAATTCTATACGTAGTTCTTTCTATTTTTCGCTAGTTTTTGTCTTCTAATTGCAGCGCAATACTGTTGCTTATGATGAGGACCAACCTTGTGAATTAGAGAAAGCTATTGTTATTCAAGATGCCATCTCTGATCTTCCTGCTATACCATTATGCTTCTGCTTACTTTTTTTAATGTTTCGACAAGACTCCTGTTAATTGAACTTGTTTCTAAAGCAAAAAGGTATTTGGGCAAGCTATTTTTTGAACATGTTTGTAGTTACTGTTTTATTATTTTGTTCAAGTTGCATGCACATGTTTAGTATTTTGCTCTTTATTGGTAGTTGATTGTTTGTTAGCTCATTTGTATATGTACAATGGTTGTTTTGAAGTATAATTTAAATAGCTCATTGTGTGTGGTATTTGTTGTTGTTCTGTACAGGATTAGACTGCAAATGAGTATTTATTGTGCGGATTGTGATGTCTAACAGGGAGGGGTACCAAAAACAGATTCTGGTATAAAAAAAAAAATCTCCACTTTCCAAGTCGGTTATTCAGTAAACTGTCTTAAAAAACTAACTTTCCAAGTCGGTGGTGACTTAAACCGTCTTGGAAAGTATGCTTTCCGAGTCGGTCGTCCTAACAACCGTCTTGGAGTGAACTTTCCAAGCCTGTTTTCCGTAAACAGACTTGGAAAGTACATTTTTAAACGATAAATATGGCTTTCCAAGACGGTCGTTGTAACTGTCTTGAAATGTGGAACTTTCCAGTCGGTCAAAAATCCGACTTGAAAAGTTCATGTCTTTCTAGGTCGGCAGATTTTAAGACCCCCCAACAACCGACTTGGTAAGCCAAAAACAACCGACTTTGAATGTCTTTTTTCCACTAGTGTCAATTTGATGAGGTTCCATTTTGACAATATTTTTTATAGAACCAGGAAACCGAAACACTGAAGGCCATTAGCCTTATTAATTTTCATATTGACTTGAAGGTCATTTTATTTTTTAAAAGGCCATTTTTAAAGTCACTACAATTTCTCTTTTGGCCTAAATGACTACACACCACTTTTCCCTGGCCTCGAAGGCCACATTTTTTTTATGGCCTCAAAGGCCATTTCATCAAAAAGTATGACTTCTCAATTAGCCAATACCTTTTTTCTTTGTTAGACATATATTATTGGTAACGGGTTTCATTGGAATTGTCATTTTTCTAATAAGAAGTTTAAAGTAATGCCCATTTAAAACTTCTATACTATTCCCAAGATTAGTTTTGTCCAGTGTTGGAATCTTATGGCCACTAACTATTGCAATTCGTTGGCCAAACTTTTGATATGCCTTTCTTGCATGAAAAATATTATTTTTATTTTTGCATTTTGAAATATTTTTTAGAGGACAAGGCTTCAAAGAAAAATAAACAAAAGGAGAACTTGACTTCAATTTCATTAGGTTCACTTCATTTTCTTCAGCCTCTGCATCCTCTTCTTCATTTTGACTATCACTTTCAATGTTATCTCTTTGACTAACTTCACCAATCTCTTTTAATCTTTCTTTCTATGAATTGACGTTGTTCAATTTGTCGAACTTGCTCAATTGTATTCTTAATTTTAGGGTTGATCACCGGTTCAGTCGGATTTGGGCCCAAAAGGCCCAATCCGACCAAAACTGACACAACAATAACTTGGCCCAATTGAGTAAGCGAGTAGTTTGGGTGGCAGGTTGGGCGGGTCATCGGTTTTCTCGGGTGGGTTAGCACGGGTTGGGTCAATATTGGGCCAAATTCATTTTTTTGAGCTTGATCAGATTTTTTAACATTTTTTATTTCTAGTCAAATTTTTAAACTGATAAACAGGTGGACTTTTAATTATGAATTGGGCCAATTGAAATTTTAATTGTAATAATAACCCAAAAGCCAAATTAGTAAATTTAAATGAGCAAACGTATCAACAATTCAACATGGGAAGAGAAACTTGTGCCTACAATTCAACATCCTCTCCTCAAACTTGTATCTACATCCACTAGCAGTATGCCATTCTTTCTAAAAGTTAAACACTCTTCAAAGTTCAAACTCAGAAAGCCTTGGCCTTGGACTCAGTTATGCTCTAAGTGTTTCAGTGAGGAAAAAATTATAAAATAGACAGATGGTAATAGAGAAAAAAAGAAATAGATGGTAATGGAGAGAAAAAAGGAGAAGGGAGAGGAAAAAAATAGATGGTAACAGACGGATCTGCCACCACTGCAAAAAGCTCATGGCCATAGTGTTTCAGTCAACTCAACCTGTAACAAAACAAAGGAATCAGTTACGAAAATTAAAAGAAAACAAAAAGAAACAGAGAGGGAGAGGAAGAAAAGCAAAAACAGGGAGCCAGTAAGGGAGCTGTTGCCGTGTGGATCAGCCTTTGCCTCCACAAACAACCTCTCCTCCTTCTCCTTTGCAACGTATCTGCGCCTCCGCACGGAACTTCTCCTTCGCAACGGATCTCCCTCTGCTTCTGCACCGCGACCTGTCCTTTGTCCGTGACCGACAATCACTCCTCCTTCTTCGTCTTTGATGAGCGATAACTGCTCCTTCTCTGATGGCCGATGGGGGATAAAATCCAAGGAGAGAAGGGGAATGAGGCATGGGCCGTGAGGGGAGAAGGGGGAGTGATTGGTGGAGAATGGGATGGGAGAAACATATTGTGAACTGTGAAGTGGGGGAGAGGGAGAGTCTAGAGTGGGTTGGGATTTGGGAAAGTTAAAGAAAAAAAGACTAAGAGAGTGGGTGCCGTGTGGGTTGGGTTTTGGACCTTTGGTTCTTTTGGAAAGTGTGAAACCAAGAGAGTGAAGAAACACAAATTGTTTAATCTGAGCCGGCTCCTTCGCTGTCCATGTCACTAATCCGAGGGCTCTCAGACAAATCACATCCATTGATTTCAAATATTCGGTTGAGTGTGGTTTCCGACGGAAATTTTTCTTTGAAACCGAACCTGCTCGCGTGAAACCAACCGAGACTGCGAAATTCACCCATTGACCTGGTACGACCCATCCATTTGCAGACACATTTTGTCGAGTTTATCGGGTTTCAGGTGGGTCATCAGGTTTTGCTTAGCCCTACTTAATTTGGTATTCCTCAACATTTTGTCCAATTTAATCCAAGACATTATCTGCATTTTGGTTTTGATTAACCATCATGACATTCTCAAGGTTCAAATTATCAAGTTGAAGAGGTTCAACCCGGGGTAGTTTGAGAGAAATTGTATTTTCCACCTGATTCATTATTAGCTATGGAGATATCCCAAATACATCAGCAATTCGACTCATTTGTGTGGCCAAAACTTGATAACCATTGTTCGTTGATTTGATTAAAGGGCTGAACACTATAGCCATTAGATGAGTTAACATATAAACCTTATGATGGTTGCTCTCATCAATTTGTAGTCTTATAGAAAACAAGGCACTAATACTAAAAGATGTTGAAGAAATGCTTTGAAAGCCTTCTTTTGAAGAAATCTGCATCAGAGGCAGATTTGCTCGAAGTGGCTGCTGGAAAGTGCCATTCGAATAGACTGCTCAAAGTGGCTCTTCGAAGAGACTTATTGTTCGAAAACATATTCTCGAATAAGCTTATTGTCTCTGCTTGAAAAATACTCTCTAACATACTTGAACATGACTTTTTGAAAATGTTCACTAGTTTCTCCTCGAAAAGTATCTCAAAATTACCTAAATCCTCCTGCTTAAACTATTTGAAGAGACTTCTTATTGTTTGAAAACATATTCTCGAATAAGCTTATTGTCTCTACTCGAAAAATACTCTCTCTAACATACTTGAACATGACTTTTTGAAAATGTTCAAAAGTTTCTCCTCGAATAGTATCTCAAAATTACCTAAATCTTCCTGCTTAAACTCTTTGAAACATCTTCTTGACGAAACCATCTAACATATCTTGAGACTTTGTCCAATACTTAGAAATTTTGAAGGTTCCAACACCAACACATTAATAACTTACAAAATGTATGTATTTCGACACGTGGTTGAAATATTTGTGGTGTTAACATATATGCTTCAATAAAAGTTCGTTGATGAGTCCACTTTGGTGCGGGTACAAGTAATGAAAGTGCAAAAGGTGCATTTGGAAAAGGAGGAAATTTAGGGCAAAACTTTTTGAAAATACTTTGGTTTTGAAGCAATGTGGGGTTAAAGCTAGATTTGTTCTTTCATTGTAAAATATTTTATTTAAGCTTTTCATCTGCTGATCAGCTATGATTTCTCTAAGTTTAGTTGGTCTACATAGAACATGAAAAAACTTTTTGAATCTTTGAATTTCACGAAGGTGCGTACCTTTTGTCTTCTTCTTTGAGTCACCAGTCTGCGCAAAAGTAGAACTCATGTTTTGATAATATTGTTCTATGTGTGGAACGTAAAGATAAAATATCTTCCACCACTCTTGGAATTCCTCAGTACAATAGAAAGCTGGTTCGGAAGAGATTGGGGTGAGTTCAGGTTTAGGCTTTTTGATGAAAGTGTTGAATGAAAAATGTCCTTGGTTTGGGATAATGTCAGGGTTCTTTGGTTTAAGAGTTGAAGGACAGTAAATACCTCTAGTTGGTTTTAGATCAGTAACCGAAGCAATGTCGAAAAGAGTTGGAGTAATCAAACCATAAGGGATGTGAAAGGTGTTGGTGTAGTGGGACACCAGAAATGAAAGCAAACCAACAATTGAGTATCGCATTTGCTAAACTTTTTTAGATCATAAATCCCAAGAGTTTTCCATTGTTAACCTTTGGCAGCTTTCGCTCTTTTTTGCCAAATGGAATATAGTTCTTTGCCAACTAGGGGTTCAGAGCGAAAAACTTTGGAAAAGCTATCCAGGTAATCAACTCGGATCGATTACTTGAAAGCTAGAATTTTGTTTTCCTCCGTGCATGGTTTGGAAAAGAGGAGCCAGCTTAGTTGATGGTGTAGGATCGAACGGACCGAGACCACCAAGGGTTTTGCCTTCGAAATCGAAAGGAATCAAACACTCCTTCCCCATTGTTTAATTAATAGCATTAACAGAGCCTGAGGGGTCTGGAATTCAGTAAAGAGCTTCCCTTAGTTCACGATTGCCAGGGAGAGAAACGTTTGGGACAACAGAAACTATGTGGGAAGCCATTCGAAGTTTTCTCTAGAGAGTAGAAGCAGAAACCTAGAGGAAGAGAGAATTTTCAATACGCGAAAAGTGAGGAATAGAGGTTTTAAAGGGGGGTATTTATAGAGTCTAAAACTTGACATCAAAGTCAATGAAGATAATACTGTGGCTTTCAATGTATTTAATGAATATTAATACTACCCAAGAAAGCTGCTACATATTGTAATTTAATCTGACAGTTGCACAACACGTGGCGAGGTTGTTGTAGATTCTTTTCTTTTAAATTTAAAACATTTGTTTGTAACCAATCTAAAACAAATATTTTAAGGGGGAATTTGTTGGGGTGAAAAGAATCTTTTGACGGTAATAATTGGTTCTCGAGGGGAAAGGACATACTTTCGGAGTAAGGTCAAAATATTGGCCAAGGGAGGTTTGCTTGAAATATAACTTAGTCGAAATAACATTTGTCACAATGACAATGGTAGTTAGGCTCGAAGTCTTGGTGAGAAAGATTCGATTTCGATGCTTGAAGAGGAGGTTTCAGAAGCAGTTGGAGTTCAAATAAGAAGGTTTTTTTAGAAGTATCAGGCAGTTACTGTGCCAAGGGACTTTTCAAGAAAGATGTGCATGCGAAGTCCTTGCGTCATTCTTTTGCTGGAAGTAGCAGTTGGTAGTTTAGCCTACAAATATAGGATTATTAGGACAATGTTTTATAGATGTCTTTGGATACACACACACATACTCTGGTTAAAATTATGATATGCCTACAACATCCGTTCTGTCAGGACACACGGCTCTAAGGAAGAACACCATGTATGTTTGTTGATTCCATTGCCATTTATTGTAGATTGTACTTTACTGATCAATACTTCGAGCACTTGCTCGTTTTCTTTCATCTTTGTACTTTGTTACTTTTATGAAATCAATTAATCTACTTTGTTGCACTTTGTCTATGCCTTTATTTTGCTGAACGCATGTGTATGTTACTTTATCTACAAAAGGCATGCATATTAAAAAGGGTGCACTTAGTATGGACCACCCTCCATGTTCACGATGGTGGGGAAGTGCCTTTTTGACCTGTTATGGCCTGTTTTCCCCTCTTTTTAGTTATTATAAGTTAATACCCAAAACCTTTGAAAATAATTTTTGTGTACAATCAGTATATACCCCAAAACTTTTGAAAATTACCTCTGTTCCCAATTTTTCGTCCCCCTCTCAGGCTCTCGCTCTCTCTCCTCCCCCTCCTTCCACACTATTCTCTCAGTCTCACCATCTATGTCCACCAACCTGCACCACCACAACCAATAGCCCAAGCTCTGAATCTCCGACGTCAAACTGGACGACAGTACCCTCTCCGACGACGACATCGTTCAAACCCCCAACCGTAACAACATGTCCTCCGTAATCATAACACCGACGGAGAACGAGAACAAAAACGATGTCGTTGTCGTCGTAGCTGATGCAGGCGAAGACGACGAGAGCTACCGGACTCTGACTTCAAAGGAGAGCAAGATTCCAGCGATACAGACGTGTCCTCCGGCGCCCTGAAAGCCGAAGACGGTGGTGTCGTGCAAGAGGAAGCTTATGGATGAATTTCAGTTCTTCGAGGTCCCAAGTAAGGAAGACATGGACGCCTTCTTCAGATCCACTTTCCCAAAGAGGACCTGCCCTTGTACATGAAAAAATTCAACCTTAATTATACGCTTTTTCCTTCTCAATGCTCATTTCACTATATGCTCTCTCTTTCTCATCCTTAATTGATCTTTTGCTTGATCTGGGTTGGCCTCATATTGTGGTAACTTTGATGGGTTCTTCTTCTTTTGTTTTTTAGCTTTTCATTTTGTGATCACTGTGATTGTTGATCTATTGGGTACCCCCCCTCTTGTTTTTATATTGCTTCACTGTTTTGTGGTCCTTGATTATCTTTTAATTAGTTTCTGTTTATGTGATCGTGAGACTCAATGGATTTGTCATGTGATTTGCATTTTCCTTTTTTTTTGGTTATCAGAGCTTTTAATTGTCATTTTTTTGGCTAAATGATCATTAGAAAAGAGGGGCTGGTAGATCTTACTATCCAACTTTGTAGCAATAAATAAAGTTGATCCTTCATGTTATAGTTTGAAATTCTTCACGTATTTCTTCTTAGTGGCAGTGCTTTGTATTTGATTGTTAGCTCATATCAAGTGTGTGCTGTCATAAGGCTCTTTGCTACTAATTGACTACTAAGGGAATAGCTTTTATCCAGTGCATTGCCATCACGATCATAAATCATTTTTTTCACTCTTAGATAGCTTCACGGATTTTGGAATACTGGAAAGGACTTGAAATTATTTCCAGACATTGTATAAGGTAGAGCAAGCAGTGGAGGAGCAATTATTTGCTGAACATTTTGCTGTAATTTGCATGTAGAGCACTTCAACCCGTCTATGCTGCTTCCCAAATTGCAACAGGGAAGGTGGGGGAGGAGGGAGGTGGAAAGGGGAGAAGGTGGTGGGGGAGGAGGGAGGTGGAAAGGGGAGAAGGTGGTGGGGGAGGAGGGAGGTGGGAGGGAGGGGCGAAGGTGGAGAAGGAGGGGGCAGAGGAAAGAGAAAATGGTTAGTGATGAATTATTAATGCAACATATTATAGGACCCTTTTTGCAATAATGTTAAACTCTCTGCAAAACCTGTATGGCAAGTACTCAGTAACTGATCCCACCCATTCATTTTTTATATTAATATATCAATGGCTATAAAAGGCACTTCACCACCATGGTGAACATTGAGGGTGGTCCATACTAAGTGCACCCTATTAAAAAAACTTTCAGCTTATGTCACAAATTCCCAGTCACATGTTCAATATACGATTCAGCGACACATAAATGACGGTAGTAATTAAATCTGAAAAAAATTACACGAGTACATCAAGAGTAATAAGAATTTATTACAGCGATGAAAGCAGCTAGCAACTGAAGCTCCAAAATTATTGACATGAATACATATAGTATAATTAAGAAAACAGGATGGTCTTCCATAAAGCCTTATTATAAACGAATCTTATGATTTTCTGCCACACCAAATTTTGTGCACAAAGAAAACTCGAAAATCTTAATATGATTCTTTTTCAGCCCATAGCTGTGACTGGCACCACCGCCTCTACCAAACACTTTCCTTTGTTAATTTCACTTTTCCTCCCGTGGATCTTGTCATGGATCATGGGAACAAAGTCCTCAAAGCAATCCTCCAAGCTTCGAAATTTTTCATCAGGATAGAGAGTGTTAATCTCGACGTCATTTGGTCCATCTATGCTGAAGTTAACTTGGCAACCGTTGATGAAAATATCATGGGTGAACGATGCTACAATACTTTGAGGTATACAATTTTCTGCATACATCAAATCAATAGTATCATACATGTGATCTTTCCAATGAGGGTTGCACTTTATGATATCCCTAATTATAAGAGATTTTTACCTAATTCTCTTCCACTAAAGAAGTTAGTTAATATAGTTTATAGTATTAAATATGTCAATAATTTACACTGTATTTCCAAAATTATCCTTAATAATAGTATCTCTTTCTTCTCACTTTCTATCTCTCATTTAATTAATGCATTACTACCTCTCTCTTCCAATAAATAAGGGTAGTTTGGGTAAAAATTAATTAATGCATGACACATTTTCAAAAGCCTCTTATAAAAAGGGACAAACAAACTTGCAAAAAACCTCTTATAATTAGGGAAAAAGATGGATGGACACCCGCATCCACTGCTCCACCCACCCTACACCCGCCTATGTGGCATTTTTTTATTGAGTCAGCCACTTGAGTCCCGCTCTTTCTCTCTCTCAAAAACGCGCATCACTGATCCTGTCTCCCTCTTTCACTTTGTCTCCCTCTTTCACTTCACATTCTCATCCTCAGACTTCTCTCTTCTCTTTCCCTCACCATTTCAGTCGAGACCCACTCTGTCTCTGTTTAACTTCGCTCTCTCTTCTCTTTCCCTCACCATTTCAGTCGAGACCCACTCTGTCTCTGTTTAACTTCGCTCTCTCTTCTCTTTCCCTCATCATTTGTGCTTCTGTTCGGCTTACCTTCCCTCTAAGGGTGACTCAAGTGTTCGCTCTCTCTTCTCTTTCCCTCATCATTTGTGCTTCTGTTCGGCTTACCTTCCCTCTAAGGGTGACTCAAGTGTTCGCTCTCTCTTCTCTTTCCCTCACCATTACGAACTGGTAGCGGGACAGATCGAAGGTCGAAGTTGTGATTCACAGAGGTTTGGAAGTTGGGAAGAACCGTAGTTCGAAGTTCGTCAGTGATTCGCGGAGGCATGTATTTAAATTTAACCACTGACATAGAGGGACTAACCACATAATTGTTCACAACTAACCACGGGTTATTCAATGATTGAGTTTCCATTTATACAATCATATGGCAAGTAACAAGGTGAAATGTGGCTGAGTTTTCAGTGAAGTAGAAAGGCTTCAACACAGAAATTTGTCTGTAACACTGGTGACTCAAATTTGGCATTATCCTTGGCACGTATTTAAATTTAACCATTGACAGAGAGGGACTAACCACATAATTCTTCACAACTAACCACGGGTTATTCAATGACTGAGATTCTATTTATACAATCACATGGCAAGTAACAGGGTGAAATGTGACTGAGTTTTCAGTGAATTAGAAAGGTTTTAACACAGAAATTTGTCTCTAACACTGGTGACTCAAATTTGGCATTATCCTTGGCACGTATTTAAATTTAACCACTGACAGAGAGGGACTAACCACATAATTCTTCACAACTAACCACGGGTTATTCAATGATTGAGATTCTATTTATACAATCACATGGCAAGTAACAGGGTGAAATGTGAGTTTGCAGTGAATTAGAAAGGCTTCAACACAGAAATTTGTCTCTAACACTAGTGACTCAAATTTGGCATTATCCTTGGCACGTATTTAAATTTAACCATTGACAGAGAGGGACTACCCACATAATTCTTCACAACTAACCACAGGTTATTCAATGATTGGGATTCCATTTATACAATCACATGGCAAGTAACAAGGTGAAATGTGAGTGTATAGTTATAAATCAATCATTGATATTTCCATGGTCAAGTGTGAAGCAATATGTGGCTAATCGTGTTGTATATGTGGTTAAATGCAACTAAGTTACAATAAAAATACAAATTTGAGTTACAAGTGCTAGAGACACATTTCTATGTTAAAGACATTCAAATTTTCAGAGGACTCAAATATATTTACTGAGATTATTTATCATATGAGTGCATAGTTGTAAACCAATCATTGACATTTCCATGGTTAAGTGTGAAGCAATATGTGGTTAATCGTGTTGTATCTGTGGTTAAATTCAACTACGTCACATGAGGACTTCATTTAATCATTTGTACAAATAAAAGTTAAATATTATGAAGGATATATGATGAACATTAAACCTGGAGTTCAAGTAAAAATAGGCAACTAGTATTGAAATGAAAAAGTTTTCATAGACATATTCATGTGGTTAATTCTATTTACAAATGTGGTTAATTGTAAGCTACGCGTGGTTAGGTACATGTTATATTGTGCATTGCAAGTTTAACAATTATTTCATGGTTAATAGTGAAGAAATATGTGGTTAATCATTCTCTAAATGTGGTTAAATGCCACTACGTGCAAATGAACAGACAAGTTTGACTCAGAAGTGCTAAAAAAACATTTCTGGGCTAAAGACTTTCAATTTTGAGAGGATTGAGACACACATACTGAAGTTATTTATCATGTGAGTGTATAGTTGTAAATCAATTACTGACATTTTCATGGTTAATAGTGAAGAAATATGTGGTTAATCGTTCTCTAAAGGTGGTTAAATGTCACTACGTGCAAATGAACAGCAACAGAGAGACTTTAGCAGCGAGATTTTGTTGAGTTGCGAAGGGAGAAAGCGATGGCCTCTTCGTTTTGCAGAGAACGCCCTTTCTTCATTTCGTCTTCGTTTTGTAGAGACAGTTTCTTCATTTCGTTTCGTTTGCACAGTGGGTATGAGCGAGCGACGCGAGATGGTGAGAGACTGAGCAGAGAGAGCCAAGCGAAACGAAATGCTGAGAGATTGAGCCGAGAGAGCGAACCGTGAAAGAGGGAGACAGGGAAACTGAGGTCTGAAAGAGAGAGCAGAGAGAAAGAGCGGGAGTCTAAGCAAATTTTGCTTTTGATGAGTCATGGGCTGAGTCAATTAAATTGCCACATGGACAAGGTGTAGGGTGGGTGGAAGCATGAAAATGGTGGTCTGAGTATCGGGATTCTATAATTAGGGACGGAGATAGTATAGAACATTTTTTACTTAAGAAGAGGTGAATTCCTTTATAACTACGTACCACACAAATAATAAAATTACCATATTCTTTGATAAATTAAGAAATAATAGTAGAGTGAATCATCAAAATCATCTATAAAATTGTAAGGTACTGTTAACTTAAACTTTACTGAAATTATTAATATTTCAAATTAGTTCCTAAAATTAATTGAAAATCATAGATATTATTAATCCTTTTGGATATATCAGTCAATTTAATCCCTAAAATTATTTATAAAATATATATGATCGAGAATTTTCAATTCCAGTGACTAATTTGGAACATTAATAATTTAATTTCAAGGACTAATTGAACCAACCTGCAGCTGCAGCTAGAAGATCATCTCCTGATATGGTGACTCTTGGGATTGAATGACCAATTTTCTTCTCCCATAAAGAAGCAAGCTCATTGATGCTATAGCAGTTGCCAGGAGGTCGAAAATGAACATTTTTGTTCAGTGTTCTAACATCATCAATGGCCTTTATGGTGAACTTTCCAATATCATTGCCATCAACAAAGTAAGCTGCACGCACAAGAAATAAACACTTATATCTAGTTTTTAATAATACTCTTCACAAATTGTTAAAATTTTCGTCAGTGTGCTCATCTAAGTGTCTTCACTAGTTTGCCTCCAGTTTGTAACTTACAAATGGCCCACATAATTCACATTTTATATTAATTTCCTTTATAAACTTGTGTTCTCCTGCATGTTTGAAATCAAATCGTTCATGATATCCAAACATACAAGTCATTTATTTAAGTATATGTGACCTAGATTGAGGTAACTTTTTTTTAGGTTTTTGAAGGGTTTTTTTTTAGGTTAAAATTGCTGAAAGAAAAAATAAATAAACTACAAATATTTTCTGTTTTTATAAATAATTGCAAATTTTTTATTTGTTTTCACTTCATTTCTTATGTTAAAGTGTTTGTAAAAATGGCTCACCTACAATTTTTTTAGAAATAAAAAAAGTAAAAATAAAAATATATATTTTTGTAATTACTAATAAAATATAAATAAAAAATACTTTCTCAAACTATTCAAACACCAAGATTCTCTTTCTAATCATTTTATTTTTTAGTATAAATTTCAACCAGTATTGGCATATAAAAATTCGAACCCGAGACATTGTTTAAAGATCCGAGCCTAGTACCACTTGGACTAATGCAATGTTGGTCTTCTCTCTTACATTAAAATCTGCACTTTTTTATTTTTGAGAATTTAGCATGTATTACACTTTGGACTTTTTTCCCTATTTTTAATTCTCAATATCATTAACATAATTTTTAACTCCTACTATAAATTATAAAATAACAAAAGATAAAATAAAAATTTTAGAGGTAAATTAAGTTTTCAAAGTCTATAAATTGGGTATTTAAAATTAAACTTCACTATATCCCATGAAATCTTAATATCAATAATAAATTGTTCAAGATTAATTACCAAAAAATTAAGTGAAAGATATAAAGAAAGAAATAATTTTATTAGAAAAAACATTCAAAGTCGCTCTCCACTAGTGGAGAATGTAGATTTTAACATAAAAGAAAATAAGAGTGTAATTCAAGTTTTTTAATTTTATTTTTTAATTATTAATCACAAAAACACTCTCTCTTTTGCTTATTTCATTTTTCAGAGATTCATATAAGAAATATTGAAACTAAAAAAAACATATTTTATTATTTCTTCTATAAAATTTTAAAAATGGACACTAAAGAAAAGATAAAATGATATTCTTATAATTAAAAATAAAAAGTAAAAAAAAAATCAAACATAACTAAATAATAAGTTATGAGGACACTTTTTAAGAGTGGATCCCACCATAAGGAATGAGACTCATATAATTTAGTGAAATATACATCATGAATTATGGTTATACCTTTGACATTGCCATCTCCGTAGATCTGAAACTGATCTATTGGTGGGGGAACCATGGATGGATGACAATTGTCATGATAGGGCCAAGATGCAATGGAATTACAACATATGTTAGTGTAAGGAATCCCAGCTTCCTCAATCACACGCCTAATCAAACGCTTTTCATTGTACATTGTTAGACCTGGCTCCACAGGATTTGCCCTGTCGGTATCATGCCCAAACTCTGAAGGCAAAAATCTCTGCAATGTTTTAATTACATAAGATAACTAACTAATCTTGTTTTAGACCATTACAATTACAAGGATGATTAAAATATACTATTAAACATTATGCATTCAACATTCTTCATTCTTTAATTCCATAGATATTTTGAGTTACACCTAGAGTAAATTCTATGAGTTAAAAGAAAGTAAATCATACAATTAAATTATAGCTTGTTTTGTAAGGCATTTTAGTAGCTTATCTCAATTACTATGTAAGAAAAAAAGGTATTTGGTTGGGACGCGTGTCACCTCACAGGTATATTGGTCATACATGAGCTGCAGTGGGGGACAAAAGGAGAGCCATTATAATAAAACGAAAAATATCAACCTAAATTGACAAAGTGAGAGTGAGAGTTATTTATTATTTTTGTAAATAAGCACATTATCAGCTAGCATTTTCGAGGCCATCATTAGATGCACCGCCTGGCTTGGAGTTTATCAGTTAGCATACTTTTGTTTCTATTCGTCATTTGTTCTGTTTTGGGGTTATATACACATCTTTCTGGTTTATGCCACAACTTGTGGTTTATCCCATTTTTCTTTAATAAAATTTTGACTTATAAAAAAAAATCAGCCAGCATTTTCAATTACACAGGTATAAATTGTAATTGACAATATAAATAACCTTTACACAGATATATCTATCATATTTCAATTATTTTACTAAATCATAAAATTACTTTTAAAATAATAGTATGATGTGATTATAAAGTGAAGTATAATTAAATATTTATATAAATATTATTTATATTATAATTGCATTAAAAGTTATAGCTTGTTACCTTGATAGTCTTGACAGATTTTATGGCCTCCACCAGTGGAAGCTGATCCATCAGACGTCCGCCCCCGACAAGAGAAATGACGACGTCTATTTCGTAGTCTTTCAAAATCTTCACCATCAATTCCTTATCATTTATGGCACCCTACAAAGCATGCATACACGAATGGTAACAATATATTGAGTCATTATATATATCATCCAAAAAAGTAAAATAAAAAAAAGGAACGTAGGAGTGAATTCAAAAAATATCATGAAACATAAAAGGAAATTGACGACACTCAAGATATGTTCACTTCAAAGCATTAAGTGAGAGATATTGATCAATATCAACTATTTTAAAAGCTTGACACGGGAACAACACTTTCACGTGAAACACCCATTTATCTCAAGATAATATTTTAGGTGAACGATAAATCATCCAAAATACCCAATAGGTGTGGCTCAGTTGCCAACACACATTGAACTTGTGGGTGGAAGAACCAAGGTACGATCTCCACAAAACACACTCTTAGGAAGGGAGAGGAGCTTTAAATGTGACTAAACCTCGAACCTGAGGCCAAATGCCCCAACGATAATTTAACCAAAAAAGTCATCCAAAATGTAGAAAGATCATTACCTCTCCTAAAAGAAAATCTCTTTCATATACACGTCTGGTTCGAACACAGAACAATATGCTTAAAAGACAACTCTAAACGTACGCAGCCTTATCTCCACAAGCGGAGAGGCTTCGAATCCAGGTGACAAGGCAAAATAATTTTTATATTATATTATATTATATTATATTTCTATCAATAACAAAAGTGAGTCAAAACAAATCAAACAAAAAAAAGGTGTATAAGGTGAGTTTGACTTACATGAATGACCTTAGCACCTTTGTCTTGGAAGTTTTTGACAATTGCATCCTTGGAGGGAGAAACAGACTGATCTGGCCTGACCAATAAAAAGGTGGGGCGTCCAAAGGCAAGACTTGCCTTAGTTACGAACTGACCCATGAAACCAGTTGCTCCGATTATCAAAATTCGGTCCTTTTTGGTGGCACAAGGGATGGCTGCTGATGACACCGTCATGGTTTTTTTTTTCTTCTATTTTTTTTTCCGCCGACAATATAACTTAGGATTTTGTTTTTGTTATTTTATGTTTGGCCTTTTGCTTGGAGACTACAGAAGAGAGTGTTGACTTCACTCACAAAATAAAGAGGGATATGGAAATGATGAGAGATTCTATATGCTTGTGACTCGTGATGAGTGTGTGCATAGCGACAGGGTGTGGTATCATTTATATAGGGGCATGGGCTATAATTAACATAGGTATCCAAGATTCCAAATCGATGGTTGTTGTTCGCTGTAACAATTTTCAGCTACTCTTCAATCGTACTTCAATTTTTGGAACGTTAAGGGAAAGAGAGAACGTGTTGACCATACGAGTTTGTAAATTTGAAGTGTAGCTCTCACGATCTCACTAACGCTTTCTTTGACCGATAGCTGGCAACTAGTGTGTATTAGGTCATGTTTGGGTTCTGGTGAAGTCCAATTCCTAATTTATGGAAAAGTTGGTTTTTCTTTGTATTTATATTTTTCTCATATACGGGAAACAGCACAAACTACTAAATAGTCATTGCTAAATAAATAGGTGTTTATGGAGGAGTTAAAAGGGAGAGCTTTTTAAAAAAATCGAATACAAAAATTGATTTTAACTTATATAAGAAGTTATTAGTTATAAAACTCATATTATTAGTGCTTATAGAATTTTTTTTTTATCCAAACATGCTCTTAAGCCGCTTAAAAGAGTAAATAATAAAATTTGTGATAAATATGTGTGAGTGTGGGCATCAATCATATTAATATTCTTTTACCAACGTCCGTTGGTCCGACTGCCAACTGCGGTTGGTCTTCATCCCAAGGTCTCGTGTTCGAGCCTTGGGTTTGATAAAAAAAAGGCGCTGGGAGGGATAGTCTTAATGCAGCCAAGGTCCTGAGAGAGATTAGTCTCTGTACTAGTGGCCGGAGGATACTCCCGCCAATGCCATGGTAACCAAAAAAATATTAATATTCTTTTAGTGTAAAAAACATCAATCATAATAATTGGTTCTTGAATAACTGAAATTATTGACTAATTGATGTGTAAAGAGATTGAACATTCGCAAGGGAATTAAAATATAGAGTCTCGCTATCAACGTTTATTTATTGGTACATACAGGGTTAGGTGAAAATTGAGAATTAAAAATTAGAAGGAGTTAAAATGATTTAAAAAAATATTTTTTGAATTTAGAAAAGGCCACACAAGGACTAATAACGATACATTTTCCAAAAATGGGGACTAAAAAGAGACAAAATTTTTAAGGGACTAAAAGAGAACTTTAACATATTTACAGGGACTAAAAACATATTTAATCCTTTATAATATTTACAAAGGATGAGAATTGGCCAGTTACTCTCCATTATTTGCATTTTAGCTGTCCTTGCTTAAGTAGAGAGCAAGAGAATGCAAATGTCAAAACAACTGGGATTGATTGATGGAAATGTCCATGTACCACTAAGGCCCTCTTTGGATAACAAGCTTATCTACTGTTTATAACATAAGCTGTATAAGCTACTTTTATAATTGAAGAAAAATTATAGTGAAACTTATTTTATATAAGTCATAAGCTGTTTTGATAAGCTATCCTGGGTAGCTTATGAAAAATAAGCCCAAAATAGCTTATGAATCAGTCATAAGCTGTGTTCATAAGCTCTGCATAAGCCAATCCAAACATGCCATAAGTATTTTATGGTAGATACGTACCTCAAAATTATGCATTTATCATTTTTTTTGAGCACTCTCTCGCTAGGTAAATAGCTTTAAGGTACTTCATATCATTTTGCTACTTTTTTACAAGCATGTTTTTGTCATTAGATTTTTTTCAAAACGCTATATTCTTTTTCAAGAAAATCTAACGGTAAATAGAAAATAAAAAATCATTTTTTGGACTGCTAAAAAAATGGAAATATATGACAACGATAATGTGTTTAAACAAGGACATATTTATTTATTTAGTGAATAAATCAAAGTAAACGAATGTCATATACATAATCAAATGAAAGCACATGGGTGAAATATGCAACACACGGGATGAACATTTTACATGACAACATTTAAGGGAATTTATATGTTACGTACACGGGGAGAAACTTTTTACATGAAAATATATTAACATATGAATTTCTAGAAATTTATACTTTATTACAATTTTAAAACTTTTAATTCATTGTTATAATAATAATAATAATAATAATAATAATAATAATAATAATAATAATAATAATAATTTAAATACAAATATATGTATCAAAAGAGATGATCCCTGAGAAGAAGAAGAGATCAGAGAAAACGAATTGAGATCAAATTGATTCTCATTCAACTGAATACTTCATTACAAACTGAAAAGCTATTTATAGATACAACTGATCTAACAAACTGTAACTGTCTAACAGAAAACTAATAGCTAGTTTCTAACAGACTAACTACAAGCTCAGAATAAAATAATTACAAAGCTGTAAATTAAAATATCTAATATCTATTTTCACATCCCCCTTAAAGTTTGGACTATAGATTAGAAAAAGGACCATGAGCTAATGGTTTAGTGAAGATGCTTGCCAGTTGAGACTCAAAACTGACAGGGAGAAGATGTATTGTACCATTTTGTAGCTTTTCTCTAACTAGATGGCAATCAAGCTCGATGTGCTTGGTTCTTTCATGAAAAATTGGATTTGCAGTAATGTGAATAGCTGCCTGGTTATCAAAGTAAAGAACAGTAGGATCTCCAGTGTCTACTTGTAGGTCATTCAACAAATACTTCAACCACTGAGCCTCACAAGTGGTCTGTGCCAATGCTCTATATTCTGCCTTTGAGGATGATGTAGAGACAGTAGGTTGCTTCTTGCTTCTCCATGAAATTAATGAGGAGCCAAGGAAAAAACACATTCCTGTAACAGACCTCCTAGTATCTGGGCATGTTGCCCAATCTGAATTTGAGAAACCTTTCAGCTTGAAATTGGATTTTGCAAAGAAGAACAGGCCTTATGCAGGTGAGTTCTTGATAAATCTCAGCACCCTGTTAGCTGCATTCAAGTGTGCGGCAGTTGGTTTATCAAGGAATTGACTTAAATGGCTCACTGCAAAACATATATCAGGTCTAGTGTGTGTGAGGTATAGCAATCTGCCAACAAGTCTTCTATATATGAAAGGATCTTGCAAAAATTTGCCTCCTTCTTTATATAACTTCTGAGAACGATCCATAGGAGTAGTGGATGGCTTGGCACCAAGTAAGCTTGAATCCTTAAGAAGATCTAAGGCATATTTTCTCTGATAGAGAGCAATACCTTTAATTATTTGATCTAGCTACTTCAAATCCCAAGAAAAATTTCAACATTCCCAAGTCCTTAATGCTGAACTAATCATCCAGTTCTCTTTTCAAAGATTCAATCTTAACAATATCATTTCCAGCCAGCACTAAGTCATCAACATAAACAAGAACAACTGTGAAGCAGTGCTGTGATGACTTGGTGAATAGTGAGTAATCTACCTTAGATTGAACATATCCACAATCAATGAGAAAACTGGTCAATTTTGCATTCCATTGTCTTCTGGCCTGCTTGAGTCCATAGAGAGATTTGTCAAGTTTGCAAACAGTTTTAGAGTTAGGAATGGGTAGGCCAGGGGGAGGAGTCATGTATGCTTCCTCATGTAAGTCTCCATGTAGGAAGGTTGTGTTCACATCCAGCTAATGAAGGTGCCAATTCCTGCTTGCTGCAACTGAGAGAAGTGTTCTGACTGTGGTTAATTTAACCACAGGACTGAAAGTTTCTGCGTAGTCTATCCCCTCTTTTTGTGTGTATCCCTTGGCAACCAATATTGCCTTGTACCTTTCAATGGAGCCATCAGCCTTTTGTTTGACCTTGAATACCCATTTACAACCTATTGGAACCTTTCCCTCAGGTAAATCAACAAGGATGCATGTCTTGGTTTTATCTAAAACAGCCAACTCAGCTTGTATGGCCTGCTGCCAGCAAGGGTTTCTCACTGCCTCATGATAGGTGGTTGGTTCAGTGAAAGAGGAAAGAGCCAAGGAGAAGTTTTTGTGTGAAGAGGAAAGTTTGTCATAGGAAATAACTTGTGATAAAGGATACTTGGTTTTGGTTTCGGTTTGAGACGTGAGGGTACAATGGTAGTCATCGAGATAGGTTGGAGGTTTTCTAGTTCTAGATGATTTTATTATTGTGGGAGGGTTTTTTGGTTCAGGATTTTCTGGTTCAGGTTGTGTCTGCAGGTTTTCTGGTTCTGTTTGTGGCTGCAGGTTGGGTGGTGTTTCAGGATTATGAGTAGGTGGTGTAGGTGGTGTTTCAGGTTGGGGAACATGTTCCAGTATGGGCATAGGATTAGGAAAATGAGGCATAGGTAGAGGAAGGTTAATTGCAGGTTGGTTAATAACAGGCTCAAAGATATCAGTATGGTTGTTGTGTGAAGTGGTTTGAGGTGGAGGTTGAGGTTGTTGGTTTTGTAGGTTATATGGGAAAACCTTTTCATAGAAATGAACATTTCTAGATATGAATACTTCTCTGCTGGCTATGTCAAGAACTATATAACCTTTGACACCTCTTTTGTAGCCCAAGAAAACACACTTCCTTGCTCTTGCATCCAACTTTTTCCTTCGAGTACTTAAAGTGCTAGCAAAACATAAGCACCCAAAAACTCTTAAATTGCTAATGTTGGCATTATCTCCATGTAAGACCTGATAGGGAGACTGATCATTTAGGAATCGAGTTGGTAGTCTATTGATGAGATACACTGAATGAGCTACTGCATAATTCTAGTAGAGTACTTTAGGCAAATTTGATTGGAACAACAATGCTCTTGTCATACTTAGAATATGCTGGTGCTTCCTTTCAACCTTGCCATTTTGCTGTGGAGTTTCCACACAAGATAGCTAATGCATGACACCTTTTGATTGGAAAAAATCTAGCAGGTTGAATTCTGGTCCATTATCAGACCTGATACATTTCACCCTGGTGTTGAATTGAGTTTCAACCATTTGCCCTTGACTAGGCTTCCTGCTTCTGATTTGTGTCTCATAAAAAATAGCCAAGTATTTCTAGATTTATCATCAAGTAAAGTTAAGAAATATCTATGTCCAAAAACTGATGAAATGGATAATGGTCCCCAAATATCAACATGAACAAGATCAAATAATTGCTTAGACTCACTATGGCTAGTAGGAAAAGGAAGCTTTTTCTGTTTTGATAAATTGCACACATCACAAGGAACAAAATCAGTTTTATTAAACTTGATAAAAAATACAAGTTTTGCAAACAAGCTAGTTTCTCATATGAAGTATGGCCAAATCTTAAATGCCACATGTCAGGATTATAGGAACAAAAATTATTTGCAACATGAATGGAACTAAAACATGAACTAGAATCTTTAAGGACATATAGGCCTTGTTGCAGATCAGCTGCACCAATCATCCTCGATGACATGATGTCCTGTATGTGACAGGAAACATTGGAAAAAGTAAGTTCACATTTCAAAGAACTGACTAGTTGAGAAACATAAATGAGATTGAAGTGAAAAGAAGGAATGTATAACACATCATTCAGATATAGATGTTCTGAAAAATAGACAGTACCAGAATATTGAGTGATAATACGAGAACCATTGGGGAGTTTGACTAGAACAGGTTTGACTCTTCTATGGGAATGAAATTTTGAAAGTGAGTGACATATGTGATTAGTGGCCCCTGTATCTAATATCCAATCATCAGATTTTGAACAACTTGTAACATTACAAACGATACCTGAGCTTCATGCATGAGAGGAACCAGGAGCAGGACTAAGAATTGAAGGAGTGGACATAGGCATGCTAGTAATCTGATTGATGGAGTGGGATTTGTTCATGTCCTGCAGCAGAGCAAGGAGAGCTCGATGTCGATCAGGTGTGAAGCAAAAATTGCTGCTGGTGCTCTTGTGAGAAGCCACACTAATACTGTCATCATCCGATTGGTCCTCATCATCATTCACAACACAGTTCACATTCCCTTTCTTGTAGTGAGGAGGGAAACCATGTTTCATGTAACATTTGTCCACAGTGTGTCCAGTTCTATCATAGAAAGAACAAACTCTATTGTTATTCTTTCCACTTCCTTGACCCTTAGTGATTTTTCCTTTCCCTTTGACTTTTGGATCATAACTATAACCCCCTAGGTTACTTAGCTAATATATAACATAAGAGATTAACATAATATAGATCATCAAGGTAGATACATTGTTTAAAAAGATCCAAAAAAAATTACCACCAGCATGCAATTGTACCAAACTAAAATCGGAGTTATAAATTTACACACCAAAATATGTAAAATCTACAAACTTGTTCTAGTTACAAGTACAAAACATAAGAATAACTAGAAATAGCTTCACCAGCTTCTAGTCCCATAGCATTCAGCTACTGCTCCTTTTGTCTGAAACAAGGGGAAGGGTAAGGGGTGAGATAAACTCAGTGAGTTCCAAAAAGGACATCAGATAAATAACCTCTAATACATTTGTAAACTTATACTTCTATAATCATCTCTGCACTTTAACTTATGAAAGTAAATTACAACTACAGATAACTTTCCTCATTTGTTAATATAACAATATCACCTTTACGGTTAACCTCGAGAAAGAACGCTATCCACCAAGTGAGTAACTTGGGATGGTATAGCCTACTGTAAGGCAGGTCAGACGTCTATGACCGCAAGTGGCGTCCCTACTTGCTTTGCACTTACCCTCAACCTTCACAAGAAGGACATTGAATCCTCATAATCATATAATTTATAACATTTCCTTACTTAACTACGAAAATCTTTAGAGCCTATAAAGAAATAAAAAAAAACAAAGATACTATAACAAGTATATGTATATATATATAATATTTATCTGTGTGTGTATATGTATCACAAGCAAGAAATTAAATACAAGTATTATAAGTAAAGAATTAATACATACACATTATTTATATTCCCACTCGAATACATAAAAATAAAAATAAAACTACTCAAGTTCACTCATTTCAAAAGCAATTTGCCCAGAGAAAATAACCGGCAGAATTCAAGAATACATTAGCAACTTCACAAAACAATAACGAACTAACAATCAGAAAACATCCCAAATCACACATGCATCCTCATAAACCACTTTAAATAAGACAGCATACGTCATATCAAACAATTTCTCACCCTAAAATCAACATGCCTCATCCGCATGAACCATCAATCATTTGCAAGGTCTTCATTGCTTCTTATAACCAGAATCAAACATAATGAATATGGTAAGAGTAATTTTTCATGCAGTAAAAATTTCTCCATCAAGAAGTCATTTTTAGGAATCAAAATTAAAAAGGAAAAATGGAGAAAACCCCAATCTAGAGCATTCAATCCTTATTCTCAACTCTAATCTCACATGCAAGCATTTCAATTTCCATAACAATGTGGAAGAAAACTTCAAGAACAGAGAAGTAAGGAACTCACCCTCAAAGAGATGCTAAAACAGAAAAATAAGAATAGAGCTTTGAAACTAGTTTCTCCTTCTTCCAGCTTTTCCTCTTCTCCCTTCTTTCTACATTCTTCACTCCATTTTTCTTCTTTTCCCCCCTCTTTCTCGTTCTTCTCTCTCTCTCGCTCTCTGACTTCTCTTCCCCCCCCCCCAAAGTGATGTGGAAGTGTGTAATAGTGTGTGTTGAAAATAAAAAAAAATGGAGTGGTTTGAGTGAGGAGTGTATGTACCGTGAGAGTGTAAGTGGGATAAAGAAAATGGTTAAAAAAAATGAGTGGGACAACTCTCTCTTTTACTTCTCTTCAATTCCCAAACTAACCCAATTACACATTTAATAAATTTAAATAAAATAAAATAAAAAATACAACATTCAATAAAATATACAACTGATATATATATATATATATATATATATAATATTTGGGAATATTACAATAACCATCATTAACAGCATAAGAAATCAGTTTTTGTTCATCAACAGAAGGTTGCAGTTCCCTTTCTTGTTGGATCAACATTGAAGCTTCATCAATAGTTGGGAGAGGATTCATCATCATGATTTGGGACTTAACAGCTGAGTATTGGTCATTAAGCCCTCTGAGGAACCAGATTATATAAGTTTTGTCTCTATAGCCCTTCATAGTGAGAATGAGTTGACAGGTGCAGGTTACCTAACAGGAACAGTTTGGAATTGGCATGAAATTCTCCAATTCTTGCCACAGAGACTTCAATTTTGTGAAGAAGCCAATGATGTTCATGTCCCCTTGCTTCAAAGAAAATAGCTCTTCTTGAACCTCAGCAATACGGAACAGATCACTTTGGTAGAACCTCTTTCTGAGGTCAGTCCATACTTCAGTAGTAGTGTTCAACCATTGCACACTTTGTGCAATTTTGGGATCTAACACCTGATTGATCCAAGCAAGAACATAGGTGTTGCATCGGTCCCAAGCGAGATAGTTAGGATCATTGACAGCTGGTTTGGGCATTGTGCCATCAACAAAACCAAATTTGTTCTTCGATTTGAGAGATAAAGACATAGCTCTCAACCAAGAATTGTAGTTTTTTGCCAGTAAGAGGAACAGAGACTAGCAGTGTGCCTGGACTCTCATTAGGATGGAGATAGAAAGGATTGAAGAAATCACCTTGATTCACTAGGTTTGCTGAAAGAGGGTTTTCTTGATTCGCCATTTCAAGAAATCAGAAGAACACAATCTGAAGGTGATGCAGATTGAAGAAGAAGAAGAAAGAATAATCGCAATCCAAAAGGTGAATCGAAGGAAGAAGAACAGTGGAAGCAATGTCCACTAGATCGAAGGCGGTGATACCATATCAAAAGAGATGATCTCTGAGAAGAAGAAGAGATCAAAGAAAACGAATTGAGATCAAACTGATTCTCATTCAACTAAATACTTCATTACAAACTGAAAAGCTATTTATAGTTACAACTGATCTAACAAACTATAATCGTCTAACAGAAAACTAATAGCTAGTTTCTAACAAACTAATTACAAGCTCAAAATTAAATAATTACAAAGCTGTAAATTAAAATATCTAATATCTATTTTCACAATATGTATTTTGAGGTGCTTACTATTTTTTGACTTAATATTTTAATATATATATTTTTACCTATTCTGAACAAATTACATTCACACAATTGTGATTTTCTTTATTTAAGCTTCGAGTAAACATGATGTTTTCATACCGCAAATATGAAAATTCTTGTAACTGTAATTTCCTCGGTTGAAAATGCGAATTGAACATGACATTTTCATATCCCGTGTAGTGTGAACACTACCATAGTTGTGATAATTAATTATGTAACAACACATTAGAAGTTATAAATAAGTCTAACATCTTCACACATGTGAAATTGTACACAATTGTGATTTACTTTGTTGAGTCTTTCAACTGAACTTGACACTTTCACATCATATATAGGGTATGAAAATTCTCATAGCTGAGATTTTCTTTATTAAAGCTGCGAATTACTTAACGCTTTCTGTCAAATATAACCCATTATAGCGAAGTTTAGTTATCATGAACTTAAAAAAGATAAATTATGTAGAGCATAAATATATTCACCTATAAACACAATTGCAAAAACAAATAGAGAAGATACATATATAGGTACCATATAATTCATTAATTTCTAAAAATTTATTCGATAACAAATATGGTTATATTTATGAATAATTGTTTGACTGAGATCAAATCGTTTATTTAATTTCAACATTAAGCTATGAATCAAGTTTTAATAAAATTTATAAAATATATTTTGAACTTTGTTTCTATGCTAGTTAGTTATAAAACTTATATTAATGCCAAAAAATTATCCAAACATTGCTTTTAAGCCGGTTGAAAGAGTAAATAATAAAATTTGGGCTTAAATAACTTTTTGGTCCCTATAAAAAAAGTCAAACGCTTTTGGTCCCTCCAAAATTTTTTTTTTGGTTTTAGTCTCTGCCCTGCTTTGACCGTTGAGGTGTCCATTTTATGCCCAATCAGCATGCCTACGTGGCCAGAAACTGTGCCACGTAGGCTGCCACGTCATTTAATTAATTTAACCTCATTAATGAGCTGGAAAACCCATTTCCCCCCAAATTTTTTACCGCACGGTTAGAATGAAGAACCCTAAATTCCCAAACCGTGTTCCTTCTCCATCTTCTTCCCCATTCCCGTTTCTGGCTCCATCGAAGGCGGTAGCTACAGAATGAAGACTCGGAGTTCAACTACAGACAAGAGGTCCGCCATTTGCAGGACTTCTTCGTCTTCTTCAGCATCTCGTGGGTTAGTCTGTGACTGTGGAGATGAGGTGGTGCAGTTGACTTCGAATACTGAGAACAATCCTAAGAGAAAATTCTGGAGGTGCCCAAACTGGAATGTAAGTTGTTTGCTCTTTGCCCCTGTAAGGATTTTGTCTCTGTCCCTCTAAGGATTTTGTCTATATTGTGTAGAAACGACAACATTGTACATTTTTTAGCTGGGATGATGAGCTACTGGTTAGCCAATATTCAAAAGATGAAGGGGTTCCTGGCTGTCAACAACAAAGTGAAGTGAAAGATCAGAAAATTGCCAAGTTGAAGAGAAAACTTAGCTATGAAAGAAACAGGGGAAAGCTTAAAGACTGTCTTATAATATTTTCCTGGGTCCTTATTAGTATTCTGTGTACTGTATTGGCAATTAGATGTTCTGGGTGTAGGCAGTGAATTGTCATCTAAGAGTGAAAGGAAATGTATTTGGGTGGTTTTGTGTTTGTTGTGTCAGTGAAAGGTTGAGATGGTGCAGGTTGAGATGCATATCCAGTTGTTGGATGAGCTGGTCCGGATGCAGATCCACCTGCAGGTTGAGATGCAGATCCAATTTCAGCAGGTGTAGTTCCAGCCCTTCCTCCCCTTGATCCCCTTCCCCCCTTGTGCCCTTTCCTCCCCTTGATCCCCTTCCCCCCCTTGCAGATCCAGTTGGTGCAGACCCAGTTGCAGTTACAGATCCAACTGCAGACCCAGTTGGTGCAGATGCAGATCCAGTTGCAGTTACAGATCCAGCTGCAGATCCACTCCTTGCTCCCCTTCCTCCCCTTCTTCCCCCTCTTCTCCATGCACTTTGCTGTAAAAAATAAACATAATAGAATCAGTAGGAATTTAGTATGTCTTGTAACAAAAAAAAACATAATATGAAGGTGTGTATTATTGAAGTTTGTTACCTCAGTCACAGGCTGCTGAACATCTTCAGCAGGGGGGTTCACATTTTGAGTAGATGGGTTCTCATTTTCAGTAGGTGGAGGAGGTGGTGGCATTGGGCATTTTCTAATGTTATGGCCTCTTTGGCCACATCTTTTGCAATTGTAAGGGGTGGTTACTCTTCTCAGCTTTGTTCTAGTAGAATCCTCATCTACCTCTCTCCTTCGAAGCTTTTTGGGTCGACCGGGTCCTTTCTTGTACTTAGGGGGGAAGATGTGTGTGTATTCAGTGGGTGGCCACATCGTATGTCCATTAATGGGAGATATACTATGCTGCCCATAGCACATCTCATATGATTCTCTCTTGTAATATTTATGAACATAATTTTCTGGGTTATCCCCCCTATAGCTAATGGCTGCAACTGCATGCCGACAAGGGATTTCAACCAAACCCCAGAAATTGCATGTACAAGACATACGAGCTAAATCAACAATGAATTTCTCAGTAAACAATCTATGGGTGACCTCAAATTCCATTTCCCGTGACCAACTAGGAAACCAATTGGCAGACATCTCAATCTCTCTATCCAACCTTTTCCTAGGCTTGGACATGACATCCCCTTGGTGCCTTTTAAATTTGTCCCTAAGGTTAGCAAATCTCTCCATAAGGTATGTCCTGATCCACTCACACATAGTAATTATAGGCTTATCCCTAGCAACAAGAATTGTGCTATTGAAGGCCTCACTCAAATTATTCATTAACATGTCACACTTAGGATAGTGGGAAAACGCATGCTTACACCATGGTTTTTTTGGAACAGCAGCCAACCAATCATGTGCTTGTTCATTCGCACCCTTCAGTTCAAGCATTTTAGCCTTCCAAGCTTGTTCATATGTAGCCTTGGCTGCTCCCATCATTAGCTCTTTCAAGAGTGCCCCTCCTCCAAACTTTTTCTCGAAATTGTTGTACAGGTGTCGAAGGCAAAATCTATGCTCAACACCTTCGGGATACTCATCAAAAGTTGGTAATAGGCCCTGCAAAAATTCAGAAAAAATTTAGAAAAAAAATTCAGAAAAAAACTTCAGAAAAAAACAGAGAAAATACAAAAACAGAGACATCACCTTCTGTTGATCACTGATAAAGACCCATCTATTGGATGCCAAATCACCTATATCATCCAACAGGTTCTCCAAAAACCATTTCCATGTTTCCTTCGTTTTTGTTTCCACTACAGCAAACGCAATTGGCATATACTGGTCATTTGGATCTCGACCCACAACAATAAGCAGCTGTCCACCATACATGTTCTTAAGGTGACACCCATCAACTCCAATCAATGGACGACATGCTTTGGTGAATGCAGATTTGCACCCCTCCAAACACATGTAAAAGCTACCAAATCTTGGTAGAACTGATCCGGCTGGGTGTTGAATTGTCAACCTACACGTATTACCCCTATTTACTCTTCTTAACTCCGCAGCATACGACCACAGTAAGTTATATTGCATGGCTGCATCCCCATCAACTACATCCTTGGCCATGCACTTCGCCTTCCATGCTCTAGACATTGTGATCCCAGTTGAGTAATTATTTCTAATCTCAGAAATAATATCACTCAACTTGACATCACTAGTAGTTGACTTCATCCTGTCAATCACAACCTTTGCTACCCATTTGCTTTTAGCATTACTATTGTTGAAGACCCTTCCACATGTGTGATGTGGAACATAAGTCTTCAACCTGTAAGTATGTTGGGTTCCCACTCTACTCACAAATGCCGTGTAAGGGCATCCTTCTTGCTTGCACTTGACCCTTACTCTTTTTGCATCATTTTTTATGAACTTAATCTCTCTGCCATTAAGCACATTGTGTTCTAGAATGGCCTCCTTGAATTCTTTCAAAGAAACAAACTCCATTCCTAGCTTGAAAACAAAACCCTTTGCCATATCATCTTTTTTGAACCTTGGAAAGGCCGGAAACAAAGGCTCTTCATCCGAATCCTCACTTTCAATAAACTCACTTTCATAACCACCTTCAATGTCATGCACCGTGCCACTGGGCATATGAGAATTTAGACTTACTGGCACTCTTCTTGTCTAAGCCTGAACTCCCTCACCCTCAGCTCCAGCACCCTCCCCCTCAACTCCAGCACCCTCACCCTCAACATTAACATTATCGGCCTCAGCTCTAGCCCCCTCACCCTCAACTCCATCACCCTCATCCTCAATAATAGGGAACACATCGTGTGGATTCCTTAATCCAGCCCTTTCTTTCCTTCGATACCTCAGTTTTTCAGGCCTCTTAGTGTATGTGGATTCGGCCTCTGTTGGATCTATTTGTGGCTGGACAGGTGCTTCTACATCAAATCCATCATCAATATCTTTTGCCCTGTCCTCTTCACTGTCACTGAGGTGAACATCTCTGATAGATTCATCACTACTATCATCAGCCACAACTATGTCATCATTCATGCCATCCAGATTGAGAACACTTTGCCTCTGAGTTTTGGGAACCACCTCATCAACATCTAAATGTTCAATGAAGATGTCAACCTCATGTCTCCCCATCCTGTTGAGAGCATAGTCAGCCATTTCCAATGCATGGCTATCAAGAGTAATCTCTTTCAGCCCTTCTTCAAACTTGTGTTCAAACTTCTTCCACCACAATCTCACATTACCATTGATGCCCAAATCATTCCTCAGAATTCCCAATGCCTCAAAGTATGACCACCTGTCAATATCTACACCATGAATCGTGTGCAGTTCTCCATGATCATAATGTCGATCAGGGTCATGAACAAATTCACCCCTGCTATATATGTTCACAGCAAACGACATACCTGCAAAAAAAAATTAAACCCACAGATTATTCACCAGCCAAACAAACACACATATAGCAAACTAAAATGATTAAATATTCCAAACAGGGACCAAAGACTGTAAACATTACCTCCAAAATGTCATCTTCCTCGTCTTCGAGTCACTGTTCACTGCCTTCGCCTTCCTCGATGGTTCATGTTCTCAATCGCAGTCGGGATCGTCTTCGTCTTCGACTCACTGGTTCGCACTCAGGCACGTCACCGTCTTCGTCTTCAAGCTCAATCGCACTCTGGTTCTCTCTCGCACACACTCGGGTACTCACGATCTCTGCATCTAGGGGTTCTATCGCATGGAACTCTTCTCCTTTCTCACTTGGAAATTTCAGAACTTGGAAATTGGAAATGCAAAACTCAATAATAGCTGATTGACCTTGCGGTAAAAAATTTGGGGGGAAACGGGTTTTCCAGCTCATTAATGAGGTTAAATTAATTAAATGACGTGGCAGCCTACGTGGCACAGTTTCTGGCCACGTAGGCATGCTGATTGGGCTTAAAATGGACACCTCAGCGGTCAAAGCAGGGCAGGGACTAAAACCAAAAAAAAAATTTTAGAGAGACCAAAAGCGTTTGACTTTTTTTATAGGGACTAAAAACAAAACACCCCTATATTATAGGGAACAAAAAGTTATTTAAGCCTAAAATTTGTGATAGTGTGAATGTGTTGCATCAATCATATTAATTAGTTCTTGATCAACAACTAAAATTATTGTGTTTGCATGTGCGCAAATTCTTTATTAACTTTCATCTTATTTATTTCATCCTTTTTAAAAATATTTACAGAGTAAAACTAAATTTTAAAAGATGTTTTTTATTTTTGAAAAGAATATTTATTTATGAAAGTTTGTTATTTAATTTTTATTGAAAGAAGACAATTTAGTTTTTGAAAATAAAGAAGAAAAATTGTGAAAATTTATTTTTGTGTTTGATAGGGAAGATTCATGCTCGTACATATCCTTCACTGCGATGGGAAAATCAAATTTACATAGTTCTTTGAAAAAGATTGTGGGGGTTGGTTTGTTTTGATTAAATTTTTTGAAGTGATGAAAATTATCATATTTTTCAACTTCTGGGGTCTTATGGTAACCAAATAGAAAGAGGATCCAAAATAATTACTGATAATGATGGATTAAAAAGCAAGGCTTTTGCAATAGTCAAATAGAAAGATGATTTGAAATGGTTGTCAACCTAGTTTTTAGGTTTATGATTAAAGTGCGTTGGCCATAACCAAATAGGAATAAGATCCAAAGTAGTTATTACTAACAACTAATTTTTCAAAATTTTAATTTTAATTATTTATTAAATATTTTTGTCTTATTTTTTTATAATAAAAAATTATATTAATAGAGTAGTAGAATAAAGCATAAAGTGTGCAATAGCCCACTACCAAAAAGAGAAAGGTACAACTAGAGGGAGGTAACTCGGTAAGAACCAATGAGAATATATCAACAATTTCCCACCTTTCCAAACCCAGCTCCACATACAAGTAGGCACCCCAAAAAACAATAAAAATATTCTTAAAACAACTCCTTTTAGTCGACAAGTAATTCAGATTTCAGATTTTCATATAACTTCAAGTTCCCTACACCACAACCTGTAACAAAATCCACACCACGGGTGTGAGACTCCCATATTTGGGCAAAAATATGCAGCTACTGGGCAGAGACGTTCACGCAAGTGAAAAAGATTCCCCCCGGGGTGTGAACGACACTGAAGACAGGGTTTGATTAAGCTAAACAATACCAAAACGGATTCCTTTACTCCTGTAAGAAAAAAAACCAACCACACCCCAGACAGCAAACTGCTCCTTCACCAAATCTCTAAAAACCAGTACAGAACATCAAACCAATACAATGCACCACATCAAGGAATATGAAAGATACAAGTATAACTCAGCGAGTCAACACACTAATTTGAAAAGACTGAAGAGGTTCCCTGAACTTTGACATAAAACCATGAGCAAGACCAAATTTTTACTAAGTCAAACTGTTATGGCCCAAATATTACAAGATGTGAGTGTGTGGTAGAATGGAAAAACTATTAACAGAGAAAGTTAAATATTCTTTTGGAAAGTAAAATATTCTTTTGGAGGGAAGTGACATCCTCCAATGCCAAATCCAAGTCCATTGATCTTCATTTAGCAATCACTGATTCTTTATCTTCAGATTTCCATATGTCTAGACCCCTTTGAGACCATGTAGTTTACTGGAGAAATACCATTTTTGGTACCCTTTGAGACTGATGGGTTACTGGGGAATTCCTGGCATGGTTGGTACCCATTTGAGACTATGTATGTTATTGGAAAAATACTTTTTTAATTGACACTTTGGCCATTGCATGGGTTTTTGACTTGGTTGGGTTTTGTTCATGTACTTTATATTGGTTGGATTTCGGGTTAGGCACACCTTGCGCTTCCATTCCCGTTTTAATATAATTTGATTTATCAAAAAAGAAAAAAACAGTCTAGGAAAATAAATCCTTAAGGTTACAAGAACCTAACCAAGTGTCTAACCAAAAACTGACAGTGGCACATGCTTTATCCTTTTTGAGACACCAGAGAACCAAACAGAATTCAGTAGTAGAGCACAAGTCTTTCCACCAATATAATACAGATCTGATATTTCTCCCACAATGGACATCTAATCTAATTACCAATATCAGTATATCACCATATCTAAATTTGAGAATATTACATATAGATTTGTCCTGAGAGAGATCGACATCTCCAACTTCGACTTGCCCAGTAATGTTAAGTTAAACACTTCCAAATTTTTTATACCCAAACCCCCATTGTAAACAAATGTTTCTGTCTTATATTCTTTTGTTTATTTGTTTCTTTTAAAATATGTTCCTATTTTCATGAAAGATGGATCAATAAGAACTGAATCTACTTTATTCTTATCAACTTTGATTAAGAATCTTTAGTGTTTGATATTTTTAATTTTTGCTTTTGCTTTTTTTTTTTAAATCAACCATTAATTAAAAGATAACCTACTAAATCAAAGGGAAATTAGCAAGTGCTTGAACACGTAAAAGAAAAGTAAAGTTACAATGGCCAACAAAATCCAACACAACCAGACTTACATGTATTTTAGCCAAAAAAACAATGACATTAATTTGTTTATGATGCAAATCATAAAACAATATTAAACAAAGAAAACTACTTTTTGAAAACCATCACACTCCTCAAAGACATACGTTTACACGATTCACTTTCCTGGACATAATTAAGCTCGTCTCCTCACCATCCAAAAACTCCAATAAAAAATGAACACATTCACCACACAGTACCACACTACCACATTGAATACAACCGCCACAGTACTTTTACACTTTGTTTGATTTACAAAGAAAGTGGAAGGAAAGAAACCAAAAGGAAATAAATAAAGTGAAAGGAAAGAAAGATTAGTAGAAAATGAGAGAATTTTTTAGTTGTTTGGTTCAGGTGAAAGTGTAAAGAAAATGAAAGGAATGGAAGCTATGTTGTCGCGGTAGGCTGACTGCGGTAATAGGCGATCAAGAACGGTGCAACCTGAGGCGTGTCGGAACACTGTCCTAAGGATTTATCCGCGGTGTGCCACACAAACCCCCCAGGATTCAACAGGCTCTTCCCGGCGATGAGCGTACCGGGGCTATCTGAACTCGAGAATATAGAACAAATGTAACCCAGGAAAAATAAAAATAATTAATCGAACCCAAAAATGTATAGAGTAGAAGAAAGAAATTTTTTCGAAAAGGAGAGGAATTGGTTCGGTTATCAGAGGATTAAGTCCAAAATTATAGACTTTAAAACCGATGCCCAGCGAAAAAAACGAAAAGCAAGCTGCCAAGTACTTGTGCTTATCCAATTAGTAACGTTGTGGCATGAAAATAGGAGAAAAAAATTGGATCCGAAAACGTTATAATATTTGAAAAGGAGATATCACAATAAAGCTGCACTTTCAAAGTGCACCGCAAGGATCGGAATTGATCAACCAAACAGAAGCTTGAGAATACGTGGTCCAAGTATTTGTTCCAAGTCAAAATATATTATTATATTATAGCAAAGCTAACTTTAAAATAAATATTAATAATAAATTTACAACAAGCTAAAAATTTTCTCTTCCCTTGTTTGATTGAGTAAAAAGTGAGATGAAAGAAAAAGATATATTTAGTAAAAAACATAAATACCCTCTTGTAAATATGGTTTCATGTTAATAAATTTAACTATATTTTCAATAATTTTTAATTTTAGATATTTTAAATACATTGTTTGTTATCAAATATTCAAAATATATTATACAATATTAATAAATTAACAAATTTTAAAACATTTATTTTAATTTTTATAAAACTTATTTATTTAATAAATAAAAAGAGAGCAATAAGGGATATTTTGGTATTTTGATTCAAAAAAATCAATTCCCTGCTCTACCTAATTCCCTTCCAAATTGGGAGGATAGCAATTTAAAGTGGGGCCCACAATTTTTTTAAAACTTTCCTTCCACAATTGGATGAAACCTTGGAAAAAAAATCAATTCCCTGCTCTACCTAATTTCCTTCCAAATTGGGAGGATAGCAATTTAAAGTGGCGCCCACAATTTTTTTAAAACTTTCCTTCCACAATTGCAGGAAACCAAACAAGGGAAAAAACATGGGAAAATGTGTTTTCCTTTTAGTCTTTTCTTTTTTAATCTTTTTCATTGCTACCAAACAAAGTCTTAGTTAACAACCGGTTCACATGACAAGAATCTAGAAAAGTGAGTAAATAACTAAAATGAAAATGATAAAACATGAAAATGGGAAAATGATAGTGTGCGGAAGAGTACGCACCAGGGGCTATACGCATGCAGTGAAGTTAAAGGAAACTAAGAAAGAAAGATAGCAGCCGCTGCATTCCTTATCTCAACAGACTCAACCACAAGGTGGGTGACGAACCTGGTCAGCGCAAACGGAGCCTTTGTTGAGCATGGTGGTTGGGGGTTGTTGGCGTGCCGGTGTTGCAGTTACTGATGGTTAATTGGGTCTTGGGGCAGGGGGACCCGGTGTAGTGATGATGCAGCAGAATTTTGAAGTCGTGATAGAGGGACTCCAACACGGGGGACCAAAAATGTAGAGTTAATGATTCTTTTGTCTGTATGTAACACAAACATTAAAATGGTAAATAAATAGTAATTGTACATCGAATGGTATTTAAGTTTTTAAAGAGAGATAACATCAAATGTATGTACCACTCGGCATAAATGCTGGGCTTGGGAGATGGAGTCTCGTGTGTAAGATACCACCCTTCTCTGGTGCTCTATTTTGCCTAGCTTGGGTTGAGATCTGATATGACATTAGTTAAAAAAACTATATTTCCTTATTAGTTAATAAAATCACGGTTTCAAAATCGTTTTTTATCAACGGGACCGTAGAAGTCCTCAAGAAATAAAATCGTAAAATTTATAATATAATAATAATAAAAAGGTTTAAATATCTTTTTCGTCCATGTAAAATGACCGAGTTTCATTTTTCGTCCCTGTAAAATTTTTTGTTTGTTTGTGATTCCTGTAAATCAAAAAGTTTTATTTTTAGTCCCTACAAAATTGTTTTAGTCCCTGTAAAATTTAGATCATGTTGAATTAGTCCCTATAATATTTAGATAATTGCCAAAGTAGTCCTTGTAAAATAAATTTAATAGGGACTAAAAACAAAATTGTTCACATATTACAGGGACTAATTCAACATGATCTAAATTTTACAAGGACTAAAACAATTTTTCAGGGACTAAAAATAAAACTTTTTGTTTTACAGGGATCACAAACAAACAAAATTTTTTACAGGGACGAAAAATGAAACTCGGTCATTTTGCAGGGACGAAAAAAGTATTTAAACCTAATAATAATTTAAACATTGTTGAACAATATGGAAATTATTGCTTTGGTATAGGGCAAAGGCAGCAACCTCTAAGCAGAAATAAGAAAAAGTAGGTAACATTTTTAATTAATGATAGAAATTATATAGAACTATAAAGAATAAAAACAATTAAAAATGTTTGAAACAATCACTACAAGAAAATCGGGCATTACCGACCGAAAAAAACCATCGGTAACGCAGAAAAACCATCGGCAACGAATGATTTCAGACGGAATTTCTAACAGAAGAAGCTCACCTGTAATTTGTTCGTCGGTAATTATTACCGACGAAATTTTTAAAAGAGCCGTCGGTTCCGTTCGTAATTACCGACGAAAATAAACCATTGGAAAATTATATGTTACCGTCGGAAAATTATATGTTATCGACGGTAGTTCTGTCGATAACCACATGAAAATTTAAAAAAAAACCATTTATTTTACTGACGATTTTTACCGTCACTATTTATAATTATTAATAATATAATTTTTTTAATTCAAATTATTTCAGTTTAATTATCAATAAATAAATTAATATATCAAAAAAAGAAATTTATAACATAATTAAAAGCAAACAAAATTTTATAACAAAACGTTATTACAATTCATAACATAAATATGTAAAAGATACAGAATCCAAATAAAACTTAAAAAAAATACATAACTGAAATAACAAACATAAAATTATCTAATAATCTCTATAGTCCCTATAGAGATTGTCATCTAAACCCTCCACGTCGTTGTCCCCACCAGATTGTTGTGCCTGCTGAGGCGGCTGCCACTGACGCGGCGGCTGTGGCTGAGACGGCGGTATGCCCTGTGCCTGCCACTAGGGCGGCGGCATGCCCTGGGATTGCATCCTTTGAACCATCTCCAGGATAGTATGCTGACTAGACAACACCTTTGCCAATGCATCCTCAGTATATGCCACCCGCTGCCTCATATCCTGCATCTCCCGTTCCTTCTGTGTGGAGAAGTGGCTCAACCTGATACCAGAGCTTGATCCTCCCTTCTAAGGATAGTTGGCGGCAAAGTCTGCTAAACCGTAGCAATAGCCCTTCTTCTTGCCGCCAACAACCTCTACCCAAATTTTGAGGGCTGCCTCTTGTTCTTGCTGCGGGGTACGTGCGGCGGTGGAGGCATCGGAAGACTCAGTCTGAGATTGCCTATATTGACTCATCCTTTCCTCAAACTCCTCCTGGTTTTCATAAATTAACTAATTAAACAAATAAGATTTACTTTAGTTTTAAACATAAACATAAAAAAAAAAACATATAAACATAGTTACCTGAGTCTTCTTCGAACTCTCATCTACAAACTCTTGGGTACCTTTCCTTATATGGGTGCGGCGATGCAGCTCGTGAATGCCGACCTCTTGACCCAAATCCTTTCTCTGTATGCAACAAACATATATGAAATGATAATTGTGCATCTATGTCAACGGTAATTAATTAAGTTTAGAAAAGATATTAAATTAAAGTTTCTATATGTACCATTCAGACATAATGTTGTGCCTGAGAGATGGAGCCTCCTGTGTGCAAGCTCCCTCATTTCTCTGATGCCCTGTTCTTCTTGTTCTGTTCAGAGACCTTCTCAAAACCAGAGCTACCCCAGTGTGCTATGCAACACCATTTCTCCAAAAATGATATTACACCATAGTAACCACAGGTTTCTCAAGACTTAAAAATTATTTGATAAAAGTTTTATAAGTATTCTCAAAAATGCAAATTTTTTTTTCTTTTTTCTAAAGTGATTGGTAAGTAGAAAAATTGATACCTCCATGTTTGCAAAACGTAATTCATCATATATAGTAACCATGCTATTTTACAAGGGTTTGCTTCAATACAAACCTAAGTATAAATTCTGTAATAGTAAACAAGACTAGAAATACTAGTAAACTGAAAACACAAAAGTGTTTAAAAGAAAATGTATGCTACTACATAGGTGTGGGCCAGACCAACCTTAGACTAACCATCTAGTTTAAGTATCTTAAGACGAAGACGTAATGGTAGCATCAACCTTCTAACCCTAACCCAGTAAACATTCTTCTGAGCAGTCTTCTTCTGCTTCTCCATCTTCCTTGCGTTCCCATCTTCTATCCGGATAGTATCCTTCATCTACTTCAAAGGTAGCTTAACGTCTAAGACTATTCGGGTTTCTACTCTCCAATTTGGTTTATCTACTCTTCCAGCAGTAGTAAGTACATAACCAGTATATGTACCCCACTGTGCACCAGGGTTTATCTTCCACCCCCGACTTCCCAATCTCAAGAAGTTGGATCCTAAGTCGTCGGACCGACACTAACCCATTCCTCGGGTAAACCATCTACTCAGTCATGCATCAACACAACAAAGCAGGCAAGGGTGAGACTCTTAGACAAAGTAATAGGAAAAGTAGGAATCCACTCAACACATATAGATCACTCCTCAATCAATTTGCACACCAAACATAGTAACAGATCAATCAATTTGTACACCAAACATAATAACAGATCAATCAAGACTTATAAACAGATCTCGTTTAAGCAGATCTTACCTTTGTGCTGCAATCCTACGAAATAACTCAATCATAAAATACATTCTCATATCCAAGCATAATTTATGCATGTCTCTTCAATATCTCTCTAATCACATCGGTGTATTGCTCCAAGGAGACTTTTTCAACCTCACACCATTGAGCGGCCAGCTGCAGTAAACTTAACAGCATATATAGGGAATCCCGTCTTTAGACCCCTAAGAACACTTCGAAAATACTGCATTTAAAACTTAATACCAAATCAGAAATAGACCTGCCAGTCAGATTTATCCAAGTCGGGTATACAACTCGTCTCGGCTCAAGGGGATTCACCGACAAGGCCATTGAGACTTTCGAAACCTAGATAATCCCAGTAGACAATTGTAGTCCAACAGAACCTATCTTCAAGCCCAGCCTCCAGGTTGTATGCTCATAGTCTATAATGCAAATAATCGTCTTACTTTGCATATACTCAGTTTATCTTTGGTTTCTCTCTATAAAACTTCCTCTGTTTTACTATAGCTTCTTTTCAATACCATTGTATAGAAAACTCATCTCTTTTTGGAATTTTACTCTTTGTCTTCATTCCTCATTTATTGCAAGTTAAGTTATTAACTTATTTAAAGAAGACCAAAACGGGGCATAGCCACCTACGATTGATCAAGAGAGAAGAGATCAACAATATGAAAACTTACGTCCGCTTTTAAACCAGTAAGTGTCTGCTATCAGATTTTAGATAGCTCTTTGGGAATGGAATTATTACACGGCGGCTGAGCCGACTGTGGCAATCAGTGTCCAACTTTCTTGAAAATTTATTATAGACTTAGTGAACGAAGTAAAACTTTTTAGTTTCTGGCTTAAGTTATTTTTGAAGATGAAAGGTGTAACGTCCGTAATTTTAGGTCTTTAACTTTAATTATATTTTAATATGGGGACATGTGATTTATATGGATTAAGTATATTCTCGGAAGATTAAGTTAGTAGACGAAGTTTTCCGACCTTAGAAAATAGTAGTTTAAGTCAGACGTTTAGATACAGACAGAGTTCTGTTTACCGTAAATAGACAGAATGGTGACTTTGTGAAGTAGAAACCCTAGATTTAGGTTAAGAATGAGATCTGAAGGTACCAATAGTGATTTTACAATATTTGGAGATTTTAGAAATTTATTTCAGAATTTTCTGAAAAACAGATAAAAATGTTACCGTTTTGGTCCCTGTAGTTTGACTAGGTTGAACTGTGAATTGATTTGGAGACCAGAACAAGTTAAGAAATATTTTTGAAGGTTTTAAATGATGTTTTAGATTATTTTAGAATTTTAGAAATTATTTTGGGAATTTTTAGAATAGCAGACAAAGAATTGCGGTTTTGGTCCCTGTAGACTGAGAACAGGGTACGGGAAGGAACAAGTGAATGCTAGAAGCTTAAGAAATTATCCAAAATCAACAAAAAGAGTACCCAATGGTGTTTTTACAATATTTGGGATTTTTAGGAATTTTCTGGGATTTTTCTGTAAAAGTTCATTTTTACCCTAAGTTACGGGTTACGGTAAAAACCGAAAAGTTACCGTAAGACTTCTAAGCTTGATCTTTTTGAACCAAGACTTTTGTGGCACCTTATTTACAGGGTTTAGGACTTATTATAAGGCTCATGAGAGTTTTACCTCAATAGATTAAGTTTGGACAATTTTTACTATGAAATACAAAAGTTACCATACTTAATTACCTTGGAGACTTACCATTTACCATGGTTAAGGTAAAAAAAATTAGTTACCCTCCCTTGGTCAGCAGGTCTGCGCCAGACTTAGAGAAGAAGAGGGAGAAGAGATTGGATGCTTCTTGAAGCCATGAGTCATGGGGGAGGACCAATGAGAAGTGAGCAAGTGACAAGTATAATGATTAAATGGAAAAAAAATCAAAATGGATGGGAGAGAAAGAGGGAGAGAGGCCGAGTATTGGGAGAGAAAGAAGGAGAAGAAGAACCTCATGCTCTTGAGTTCATCTAGCCATCTCCATAGCCAATCCTTAGTTGATTCTTCCAAAATCCTTGCTTACACAAGCTAGTTTTCAAGAATTGGATCATAAGATTAGTGGACAAGAAGCTAACAAGAAGCAAACAAGGAAGAGAAGGAAAGGAAGAAGGAAGAGCTTGGGTTAGAGTTTTCTACAAGTTTGGTAAGGGGAAAGTTTCTTTTACATGATTTTTAAAGCTTAGATGACATATTAGGGCTTTGTATGTGTGATTTTGAATATGATGGTGTGGAATTCATCCTAGGGCTCATGATGTTTAGAAAGTGATATGGTTATATATTCTTATGAATATGATTGGTTTTTGAGCTATTTATGTGCTTGATATGAACCTTGTTAATGGATTGAATGAATTAGAGAAGTGTTTGGTGATGATGGTGTGGAATAGGGTTTGGTATGAACATGTTGTGCTCTTGGTATGAAGATCAGGGCCGGTAGTTTGGGTGTGCAAACAGTGCAATAGCACTGGGGCCCAAATTCTGGGCCAAATTTGGGGGCCCCAAAATTTATGTGACCTGTGTTAGTTGTTGATTGCTGCATCTCTTGTTTTTCCCCTCTCACTCTGTTGAGTGTTGAACACGTTTGACTGAAATCGTGGGAGCACTTTTTTAATTGGTGATAGTTGTGGCTCTTTTTAAGTAGCTAGAAGGTTGATATTAGCTTGAAGTTGTATTGGTAAGATTTTAATAATTTTATTTGCATTTATTGTCCTAAAGTGGGTGTTTAAGATTGGAGCAATTGTCCTTTTTAAAATAATATTTAAAATTGTCTTTTTTAAATAATATTTTGAAATAATATTTAATTATTAAAATTATCTTTTTTTATTAGGGGCCCAATTTTTAAGATTAGAATAGGGCCCCCAAAATGTTTAAGACGGCCCTGATGAAGATGCCATGCTATTGCTTGGTGAGTGTGAATTCATGGCTTGAATATGGTGTGTGATTGTTTTAAAAATGATGAACTTCACTTATTTTGATCCAATTGGATATAACCATGCAAAGAAGAGATTGTTTTGCTTCATTTTTGTGAAAATCGCAAGTCTGGTACGCCCTGGGTGTGGCTGTTTTCGTGGCTGGGAAATTCTTGGAAAACAGGGGACAGCTCTGTTCATACCGCAGGTGTGAAAAACCCTCGCGCCTGTGAACAGTTCTGGACCCAGCATTCTTGAAAATTAATGTTTTGCGAAAAATTCAGTTTTTCCAAATTATTTTCATAAAAAAAATACTTAAGACAAATAATATTTTTAAATATGAAGATTGGTATGTGATTTGGTTAATTAATTTTAGAACTTAAACAAGGGTTTTAGAAAATGCATTTTGGTAAAAAGATGAAATATTTGTAAGTGTGTAAATTGAAAGAAGAAAAGCCATGTTGAATGAGCACCAAGAGATGTGAATATGCACAAAGAGATGATGATGCTATAACCAAGAGTGAAGGTTATAAGTGATTTGTGCAAATGTGAATATCATAAGTGATTATAATGCTATAACCAAGAGTGATGGTTATATGTGGTGGTGCAAGTGATGACCTAGTGAAAAGGTTAATGTGATTACAAGAGAAACCAAAGCTTAAAAATGTTTGAGATGGTTATTTTGAATGCTTAATGTGATGTGTCATTTTGCATAAAGAGAAAGAGAATTTGGCATGTGGCCAATGTGTGCTTAATGTGATGTGTCATTTTGCATAAAGAAAAAGAGAATTTGGCATGTGACCAATGTGATGAGCATACAACCCAGGATTGTTGTGGTTGAAAATAGGTATGGTTGGGCTACAATTGCCTACTGGGATTATCCAGGTTTCGAAAGTCTCAATGGCCGTGTGGTGGATCCCAGCGAGCCGAGATCGAGTAGAGCACCCGGCTTGGATAAATCTGACTGACTAACCTATTTGTGATATGGTATTATATTTTAAATGTGGCTCTACTGAATGATTGTAAAACCAGTCCATGAAAAAGGGGACAGTTGGTTAACCAAGTCCATGAAAAAGGGGACAGTTTGGTTCATTATGTTAAGTTTACGCCACAGCCTATCGCTCAAATGTTGTTGAGGAAGAGAAAAGTCTCCATGGAGCATTACACCGGTGTTGAGAGGGAAATTGAAGTGTCATGCATTTTAAATATATCTGTGCAATGATATATTGTTTGATGCTGAGTATGTGCTGTGACTGTGAGTGTTTTTCCTGCTGAGTTATGTGTTGTGATTGTGATTGTTTTCTCTATGTGTATGTGAATATTTCATTAGCAGGAAAACCACGTACCTTGATGCTGAGAAAAGATAAAAGGTAGAGAAATGCGCAATACTGATATATTTTGAGGAATATAATTTATGTGTTATATCTATTGTTTCTATGCTTTATTGTTGTGTATGAGGATTTTTCACCCTTGCCTATATGTTTTGTGCTCTTTGGAACATGATTCATATAGATGGACCGTCCACCAGAGGGGTTGACGGAGGTTCATAGGTTGAGCTTACTGCCAAGAGGAGCTGCGGGTGAGGGGTGGATAGTTAACCCTGAAACCTAGTGGGGTACATACTTCGGGTATGTTACTTCCATAGAGTTATTTGCAGGAGGACCTCACCGATGGACGGTAGAGGATATGATATTAGATGTAAAGAAGCCTATACAGAAGACTTAAGATTTATGGAAAGGATCAGAGATACAGAAACAGGGCACAGCTCGACTAGAGCAAATGTAGATTTAGCTGGGAGTGGATATAGCGCAGGCTGTTGCGTGATCTTTTTGAATCTTGTTTCTATAGACTGACTCTACCGGATTGGCTCTTGTATCGAAATATTTTGGGATAATTGTACTTCATATGATATGACATTACTACACTTTTGGTTTGAGATACTCATAGAATGCTAGCTCAGTTTTACATATGATATTTATCTCATATTTCAGTAATATGTTATGACATCTATCAGTTTCGATATAAATAATTTAAGTGAGAGTTTCAAGTCAAAATAAATTATAATTTTCTAGTATTAAAAAGGGGAAAAAAATTTATACGCGAATTGGGGTTGACTTGAAATAAATTAAAAGAAGGTTTTTCGAAATAAAGGTAAATATTATTTTTCAATAAAAGGTTACTTATGTTGTAATATCCTTTTATGAGAAAGGGTGTTACAAAAGGATCACACAACGGCAGAGCCATCTTTGGTGATCAATACTCAAAAATTGATATACTATAACTAAGTGAACGTAGTCCAATTGCTTCTCTTCGGAAATACTTAAACTCCAATTGTCTTCCAGGAAGAAGGCCCGTTGAAAGCCTATCTCACTAATTTCCGCTGCCGTAGACATTGGAAATTAAACTGAGTTATGTGCATACATATACAGATTGGATACCCACTCGATATTTTTCACTAAATAACATAACAGTAGAATTCACCGAGAATCAATTATCGTTAGATTATTTTCTGAATGATGCTATAATAGTAGAATTCACCGAGAATTCATTACTGTTACACTCTTTTATCTAGTCCAATCTATTTATATATATACGGTATTAAGAAATCACTTTTCCAATTTTATCTTATCATGTATATACCGGGTCCCCAGTGTTAAGAATTCCCCAAACAGCGTATCAGCATAGATCTAGGCCAGAGAGAGACGAACTGCTTTAGCCCCTTCATAGGTCTCACTTCCTTTCTAGACAGATCCATACTAATAAACTATTTATCTTAACTATCACCTTGTATATAAATAACAGATAATTGTGGGTTTTCACAAAAAATAAATTGTATTTTCTTTCTGGTAAAATCATATTTATGGTTCGTCTAAAATTCGCTATTATAACGATATGTTTACAAAAGCTCAAAATTGATTTTGACATAGCCCTCTTACTTCCACGATTTTAAGACTAAATTTGGGCATTATAACACTGCAATTCATAAATAGCATAAAACAATTATAAGGCATAAATAAACAACCGAAGACTATAAACACATAAACAAGCAATTGAAACACAAACAAGAATCAAACTCATACTTCTCAAATTAATTTGCAAAGAGAAAACCCCTTACCTTTGCCAAGAACTATGAAGAACAAGCTTGAAGAATCAAGAACACAATAGTAAGAAATTTAAGACTAAAGAGAGAAAAAAGAGAGAATGGTGTTTGCCTTGCTTCTTGGATTTGTGCTGTGTGGATTTTATGAAGCCAAGGGGGTCTATTTATAGTCGAGGGGGCGGCCAAGAGGGGAGGGACAAGGGAGGAATAAACTGGCTTTGTGTGGTAAGCCATGACTCCAAAAATCCATATTTATTAATTGGGTTTAATCCATTCTTTTTCTAATTGGTTTGGGCTAATGACTAAGCTAGGTGAGTCATATAGGAAAACTGATCCAAGGCCTCCAAGAGCTCCTTGATGTCGACCAAAGCAAGGGGAAAGGAGAGCCTTTGGATTGCTTGGTCAAAAGTTATATGTTTAGGTAGTTTAAGTGAAAATCAAGGGTAAAATGGTCTTTGTACATGCTCACCATATTATTCAAGGTAATCATGTTGTCCATAACTCTCTTATACTTCTTAGAACTGTATTTGAACCCCTCAAAGTTCCTAAGTTTCTATATCATAGCCACTATGTCTCTATTCGTCTCTATTCGGCTCATTTCGCAAATAAGGGTCAAAATAGTCTTTTTACTAGTCTAATACTCAAAACTAATTTTAAATGGCAATAATTAATGAGGAATCTCGAAAATGACATATAAGAGCTTCATAGAAGAGTTTTGGGATTTTTACGGTATGGGCAAGCCTTACTGTTTGCAAAAACAAAGGAAAATGGTTGGCCGTAAGTGAAAAATGGATATTTTTCAGAAAATTCCAGAAAAAATCCCAGAAAATCATAAATTTGATTTAACCACTAATGGTTTCCCTTAAAATTTGATTTTGAGCACTCATTGATCACTGAAAATCCATTTTGGTTTCCGTAATCTTCGTTTTGCATGCTTTACAGTCGAAAAAGTAGCATTTTTATTAGCTTTTCAGAAAATTATGAAATAATTTGTAAAAATCCCCAAAAATATAAAAACATGATTCAACTTTTCAAAATCTTTTTCTGACCTCAGATTGGTCTCCGAATCAGTATTTTAGCTTTTACTGTAAGTAACAAGGTCATAACGGTAATTTTTAAATTTTTCCAAAAATTCTAAAAAAATTCCAGAAAATCACAAATATTAAAAGAACCATCTTTTGTGAAGGAAGTTTGTTTGTTTAAGTTGGTTTGATATACTTGTGTTATTTAAATCCTTTTCTATAAATAATGGTAAAATACAGATGTCAAACGTCAAGAAAATAGTGACTGTTTTAATAAAATAACTTTGTAAGTATATTATAGTCATTATTATAAGATAAAAATAAATCTTTTAACATTCAAGTCATATAATTTCATATAAAATAGAAATTTCAAACAATATCCTAAAAATACGGATGTTACATGCTACTAATGCATCCCAAACACCATCTCCAATCCATCTGGGCTGCACTCGTGGATCCGCACTGCGAATCCTCCAGAGCATGTCAGAGAGAATGTGTGAGGCCTTCGCATGGAAGTTCTTCTCGACCTGCGCATCATAGATCCTTTTCCATGTAACCTTCTCCAGCATTAGTTGAACATAAGTAACAGTATAAACATATATATATAGTTGAACATGATATGCAATAAAAATGATAATTAAAACTTACCTTAAAAGCGTTGAAGAAAGTCATCTGGTGATCTATACCATCCTCGCCTTTATTCATCTGCTTCCATGTGAACCAAGCTTTCTAATACTTCTCCTGAATAGTAGCTGTGATGCTTTTTGAAGCTGCTTTCGAAGGAAGGAACCTGAAAAAATAAAAACACATCAACGAATAAATTAACACATATTTTATATTAAAATTAATATTCATTTTCAAATAATATAAATAAGAAGTTACATACCCTTTACCTTCTGGTTTGATTATCATCCGACCATCCCTGTGATACTCGATCTTCTCCATGTGATCCAAATCCTTTGGGGGTGAATAACCTTCACTACTATCCTCCTCAGGAAGATCCTGATTATCCTGAGCAGACTGAGGCTTATCTGCAACTGACGGACTACTACCACCTGCAGTACTAGGGCCGACACGCTGAAATCCCACGGTGCTCATGAATACAAAGGGGGGCTCATTCGGTAGAGGTGGAGGCGGTGAATCCGGCATAGGCTGTGCCAGTGGTGGAAGCGAAGATGTAGTCGGCATGGGCACAAACTCATCATCCAGTGCATCAACAACAACTCGTCAAGTCCTGACTCGACGATTAACAGTAGCCTTGGCCTTGCCCTTCCCCTTATCTGTATTGCATGATCTGGGTGGACTCGACATGTCTATATATATATATATAATGCAGTTAAATGAAAACATGTATTAAATGAGACAATACTCAAACTTAACAACATTAAATTCAATCAATTGACATAGACTTAAATAGACATAACAATTTAACAATATTTTGGTCAATTGACATAAAAATTTAAGTTTGAGATAAAAATACAACACTACTAATTAAATACAATCAATAGACATAACAAATCCTTCTAGTCAGAAATTGAGATGTTGTTTGGCCATTCTGCCTCGGAATTGTCTTCGGATTGTAATGGTTCATCCAATGCTTCTTTATGATCCAATTCATCATCACCATCATCCACTTCTTCACTTGTGAATTGCTCATCACGTAAGCAGACAATAGGTTCAACCTCATTGACATCATTTACTTGTGACATTTCATCCACTTGATATGCCACTTCTTCCGCTACATCATCTGCTTCAATACAACCCCGAGGTTTTGTCTTGATTCTGACACACCAACCTCGTTTGTCCGTTCGGGTTGATGGATAAGGGATATAATAAACTTGTCTCACATTCTGCGGAAAGATAAACGGATCAAACGGCCCATACTTGCCACGCATAAGAATGTCCACGGTATTATATTTTGGATTTTTTTTTTGTGCCACTAGCTGATGGATTAAACCAATCACAATAATATAACACTATTCTTTTAGATGTGTTGTGTAGATGTGTTGTATGACGCCATAGAAGTCATCTTCACTTCCTTCAGAGACACTTTTTACGTGTACTCCACTGTTAACTGTTTGTTTGCCCTCCGTCCATGATTGCGTATGGAATTTGTATCCGTTCACAAAGAATGTGTCATTCTTTGACTTTTGTACGTGGACCATCAGATAGGTTCCTTAAGTGTTGGTTGATGGGAGTTGGTGTCTCACTGTAAACCTACATTTACAACATGCAAACAATTTATTTATTGATTTACGTATACTAATTTGCATTAGTTGAAATTGACTTTCAAACGCGTACTTGTTGACTAAACCATGTTGGAAAATTTGCATGAATATGAGCTTCTTTTTCTTCTTCGGGGACTGGCTCAGCTAACAGGAATGCCCTGATAAGGTCAATAACATATGTCCATCAATATACATATATAATACACATGGACAATTGAGCAAAAAAGATGTGATCAAACATACGTAAGGTATGGTTTAACTTCGGTACAGTTGATCAACACATGAACATGGGCTGATTTTCGCTGTTTATCTGATAACCAGTCAGTTGACTCCTTCCCACTATGACGACCGGGGAGGCCAAAGACTGATAACATTAGCAGATGTCTTTCCATTTCAGTTTCCATTTCATTCCTACCATGGCCTGGTGTCAGCATGAAGTTGGTGAAATAATGGGAACAAAAATGGGTTGTTTCGTGGTGTAAGTAAGACGCACATATTGATTCTTCAACCCTAGCCTTATTTTTCACTAATCTTTTGTGTAACACCCCGATTCATATCAGAGTAATTACTCGTTTTTTTTTTCTTTCTAACTTTAATTCATATCTCTCATTAAAATATGAGAAGGTGACAGCGGAAAATTAAAAACCCTTTAATAAATAATTTCTCAAAATTAATACCATGTTAAAATGATACTTAAAAGTTAGAGATTACATTCTAATATCCCTAGGATATAATTACATCCAAAAGTAAAGGCAATATAAATACACAACTAATAACACTCAAACTCCTAAATCTAGACATGATCCGGTCTTGACTCTCTTGAATGAGCATCCTCATGGATTGGTATCCAATTACTCTTCTATGTAATGTACCTGTAACAAAACTTAAACTGGTGAGATAACAATTACCTCAATGAGTCCCTTAAAACAACCCAGTAAGCAATGATAAGGGTTTATGGTCACCTTATCACATTTAACAATTCCATTAATATCAAATTAATTTCATAAGCTTATACTTTGTCACACTTCAAATTCATAACATGTTACACTTGGCACTTAATCCTTGAAATGCTTTATTTGTAATAAGCATACTTATAGTATTATATACATACTCTATCGTTTCTCATGATTTCCCTTAGGATATATGATTATCAAAAACTAGGAACTATGTCACCGGGCCTGAAGGTCACCGGACCGACACCATGAACTACGCCGCCGGGCTTTATCAAACACCGGACCGACGTCATGAACTACGCCGCCAGGCCTTATCGAACACCGGACCGACGTCATGAACTACGGCATAAGTGATTAAACGTCTTTAATCCGTAAGTGGCGTCCCATCTTACCATGAAATACCGTAGCAATGACATTCTTGTCAATTAAAGAATGTTAGCAAGATTTCAATGACATTCTTATCAATTAAAGAATGTAAACATGATTATAATCTGATATTATAACATAACCCAGAGTACAATTTACTTAGTAGATATCCAGTCAACATGTCATAACTAATGTATAGAGAATTCAATATTTTTCATTAAGATTATCAATCTTTGACAATATGCAACTCACATACATGATCATTCAAGATTTCTAAGATTCAGCTGCAACTTGATAGAATCAGTTAAAACTCAATTATTAATCAAATCCAATCAAACCGAGCTAACCTGTAGATTTATATGTCTGGTTTCATTTGGTACAAAGAGAACAACAATTCAGTAAATACACATTTAGCTATGCACAGTTTATCAGGCTATGCCTGTAAGACAGAATTTTCAGCAACTCTGTCAAGATTTTAATTCATAATCGGAAACTTTGAAGGATCATAACTTGGAGAATTATAATCTAAATTAAACCATTCCAAAGCCTAAAATACTTCATTTTAAATCTATTTTAATATTCCACATAAACCAAATCAATTGGACACATACACAGAGAGATTAGTCTCTCTTATCACACACTGCCAGAGTAATAGTTTTATCAGGACAGCATCAGAATGCATTTCCAAAACGGAAACTTGTAAGATCCTTAACTAAGCCTTCACACATCCAAATCAAGTGCATCCAAAGGCTAATCTATTCCATTTTATGTCTAGTTTAATATGGCACAATATTCATATCAATTGGGCAACCACACAGAGAGTTATAGGCATTTTACCACACACTGTCCGAATACAATATGTCCAAAACAGTATCAGGAATTTATTGTCCAATCCGAAACTTGTAGCATTCATATTTCTTTATGCACACATCCAATTAGAATGCTTCCAAAAGCAAAGTTTCCCCATTTTATATCTATTTTAACATGCCACAGAAATAAGAACAAATGGATAAATACACCTTCAGTTATTCACAGTTTATCAGGGGTTGTTCATAATCAAATTACAGAAATTCATATCAGGATTTTATTATCTCAACCGAGACTTTAGTGAATGATTTCTAATTCAATTCTTAACCAAATGGAGTCAATCCAAAGCCTAAATTGAATAGAATTTTGTCTATTTTCAAATGGCATAGAGACCACAGCAAGTCGGTAAACACCCAGACAGGTAGACAGGATTTACTACCTACTGCCATAGCTGGAAACCAGAAAAAAAATCAAACAGCAATGCTATCCAATTCTGTTAGAACGAAATTCATCTCCTAAATGAACATACAAGCATTATTCCAGTTTAAACCCTCAACTGTGTTCTCATCCATAACATGCAAGACTTGTGAACCTTTTAAAAACCTAATCCTGTCTCAGACCATAGACTATGGTGATGCTCAAACACCATCCACATGAGGAAAAAGGACTCACTTGTTTGAAGAACACAAGATGGATGTTGAATCTTTTGATCCCTCTACTTGCTTGAGCTCTTCTCTAGCTTTGAGATGATGGAGATGGTGCTCTCCTTGCTCCAAGCTTCTACCTCTATTCTAGCTCCCACTCTTGAAGAGGATGATGAGTGGTGGTGTATGGTGGTTTTTGAGTGGTGGCTGAGTTTGACAAGAGGGAAGAAGTAGTGGTGTTTCTTTCTTCTTTCCTCTCTCGTCCCTCTCTTCCTCTCTCCCTTTTAGTCAAATCTGATGGTGTGGGTGTGAGTGTGTGTTTTGGGTAAGTGAGGTGAGGGTAGCTGAGAGTAGGTGAGTGCATGTTCATGCATTGGTCCTCCTTGGATTTCATTTGGATAGATTAAGACAAAGAATGTGTGTGTGAGTATGTGTGTATGACCGTGAATGTGAGTGAAGAGGGATAGAAAGAAAATTTCAAATTTTTTCCCTTAATTCTAATTTAGTCCCTCATCTTTTATACTTCTATATAAACGGCCACTCAAATAATGTTATTACTACTACTAACCCATAACATTTAATCATAGAAAACACATATCTATATGTATTTGTATAAAATAATTATAACAGACAATCCATTTTAATAAACTAACATATCTCTATGGTTGGGATGTTACATTTTGCGTCACCCATAAATCTACAAAAGTACAAGTTTCAGGAATTAATATGTATGTTATCTTTTAAATAGATCATTAATTGTTAAAATAAAGGATAATTATACTACCTTTCAAATGGATACATCCACCTATATTGAACTGGTCCACCAAGTCTAGCTTCATGTGCAAGATGCACAGGAAGATGCTCCATAGAATCAAAGAAATCGGGTTGGAAAATTTTCTCCAACTTGCATAGGATGAAAGGAATGTTCTGCTCCATCCTAATAAGGTCATCCTCTCTCAACGTTGTAGAACACAAATCCTTAAAAAACATACTCAATTCAGTGAGCGGATTCAAAACATGCATTGGCAACGAACTAAAGGCGATAGGGAGTAAACACTCTATGAAGACATGACAATCATGGCTTTTCGTCCCAGTCATTCTTCCATTGTCCAATCCGCACATCTTGCCAAATTGGAACAATAGCCGTCTGGCATCCTCATCTCTTTTATCCACCGACAAACTGATTTTGCTTGCTCAACAGTTAAGGTGTAATTGGCTTTGGGTTTTGACATTTTCCCATTAGCAAGAGGCTTCAACTCCAAGTCCTTTCTTCTATAGTAAGCAGCTAAGTCTTTTCTGGCTTTTTCATTGTCTTTGGTTTTTTCTTTTACATTCATGACCATGTTAAATATATTGTCAAAAATGTTCTTCTCAATGTGCATAACATCTAGATTGTGTCTCAATAAATTATCTTTCCAGTAGGGCAGATCCCAGAAAATACTTCTTTTTGTCCAGTTATGCCACTGTCCATATCCTTGCAATCGGGAAACTCTACCATCATTTGTTACTTTTGGGAGATCCATAACTCTTGTCTAAACCTGCTCCAATGACAACCTAGGGGGAGGGTCATCTGTTTCAACTTGACCCTTCGTGAAGGCAACCTTGTTCCTTCTAAATGGATGATCACTTGGCAAGAACCTACGATGTGAGTCAAACCAAAAACTCTTCCCCCCGAAATTTAAGGTAAATGCCTTTGTATGCTCCATGCAATGCGGACATGCCAATCTATCATGAGTCCTCCAACCAGACAACATGCCATAAGCAGGGAAGTCATTAATCGTCCACATCAAAGCAGCCCTCATGTTAAAATTTCGCTTTCGTGCAACGTCGTACGTCACAACACCATTCCACAACCTCTTCAAATCATCAATCAGCGGTTAGAAGTAAACATCAATACCATCTTTTGCATTAGATGGGCTCGGTATCAAACAAGTCAGGAACATGTACGGTTTAGACATGCACATTTCAGGAGAAAGATTGTACGGGGTAACAATAACTAGCCAACAAGAATAAGGAGATGCTGAGGCTTGGATGTATGGTGTAAAATCGTCAGAGCATAACCCAAGTCGGACATTGCGTGGATCTGCGACAAAATCTGGATGCACCCGACCAAAGTGCTTCCATGCTTCGCCATCAGACGCGTGTTTCCACTCATAAAAGACCGTTTAAGACCCCTTCTCCCAGGATATAACCTATCATACATCCAACTACGGTTTGAAGGATAACAATCCATTTTCTGCATATCAATCACATTACGTGTTAGATATCGAGGTCACGTTCCAAACAAAAATTCAGCAGCACAATCCCTATATTTCGGACTTTCCTAAAAAAAATTCAGAAAAAATAAACAACAATCAATTACTAAATTTATATGACAAATCTTAAGCTATAAAAGATATCCTATTGAGCTCTGCTCTCCACTAATAAACAATTCAATCAGACAAACACATGCGTAATTGAAACTACCAGCACACAACCCAGCATCCTGCTAAGGTAGGAAGGCAAAAACTAGGGCTTTGCCCTCCACTAACAAACAACACAAACACATGCAACAATAAATTTCCAGCGCACAATCATGCCCGTTGAGCACTGCTCTCCACTAACAAACAACACACCAATTCAGACAACATGTTCCACTTAATATTTGTAAATCTATATTAAAACATTGCAAACTCACCACTACCTCCTAATGTATTCTCCGAGCTAGTGAGGCTTTTGGCTTCTAACAACACAAACACTTGTTGTCCTTGACTTCAAGAGCCTTCTAAGACCAGAAATCAACATCAACAGAAAAAAAGAAATGTAAGTTCTTGCATTAGTGAGTGAGAAATTCGAATTTAAAATGGAGAGTAAAGAGTAAGAAATTAATCATCATCACCTTCTCTGGCTTTGGATCAAGGAAGAGAGAGGACTGTGTTGGACTGTGTTTTTGGAGAGGAAGAGAGGGCTGTGGTGGCGTTTGGGAACGGTGGGAGACGGTGGCGGCTGGGCTCGGAAAGGTGGCGGCGGCGTTCAAACAAGGTGGAGGTGGTGGCTGGGCTTGCAGGCGGTTTGGCGGCGGTTCGGCTCGCAGGATGAGCGGCAGTGGCGGCCGCAACAGTGGCGGTCGAGGCTAAGAGAGAGAGAGAGAGAATCGCGGCTGAGAGAGAGAGAGAGAGAAGACCGAGTAAGATAGAGATCGAGCAAGGAGAGAGAAGATGAGTAGATTTGTCGTTTCTGACAGAAATTTTCGTCGGTATTCAACCGAATATCCGTCGGTAACATGAAATTCAAATTTTTTTAAAAACCGTGCCATTACCGACGGATATAATATATCCGTCGGTAACTTTTTGAACTGAAAATTTGGTCAGTAAATTTAAAATCTTTGCGTTTTCGACGGAATAAATCCGTCGATAATGATAAAAAAAATTAAAAAATAAAAATAAATTAAAAGCTATCAACGACAAAAACAAATTCGTTTACCGCCGGATACACTTTTTTACCGACGGAATATTTCCTGTCGGTAAAATTCGTCGATTATACAACTTTTTCTTGTAGTATGAATAAATAAATGCAATAAAGTAAAACAAGGAACCAATGGCTAAGCGGGATCTCGAATTAATGTGAGTTGTAGGAAACACAATTCTTAGAGAGTGGACACATGACAAGTGAGGATTTTGTTTGAAACAATATATTAATAAAATAGGTAACTCACGGCTGAGCAGGATCTGGAATTGATGTGAGTAGCTAGGAAACACAATTCTAAGAGAGTGAATATAATGCAAGTGATAACTTTGTTTTCCTATATAGTATAAAGAAAAATAGGGAATGCATGGCTAAGCAGGATCTGGTATTGATGTGAGCAGGAAACACAATTCTCAGACAGTGAACAAAGTGAGGACTTTGTTTGAAATAACGAATAGATACAATAGTAAAATAGGGAACTCACAGTTGAACGAGACTTGAAATTGATGCAAGTTGGGGACACAGTTCTCAGAGATTGAACACGTGGCAAGTGAGGACTTTGTTTTCCTAAATAATAAATAGATAAAGTAAAGAGTAAATGGTCAAATTGCCCCCTGAAAGATGCAGGGATTTGCAAGTAGGTCCCTGGAAGATAGAAATAAAAAAACCCGTTCCTGAAAGGCACCATTCGCTGTCAAATTGCCCCCTGACCACACTTCCGTTAGGCAGCTCCGTTTCCGTTGATGACGTGTCACGTTATGTGACAGCTTGGCTCAGTTACTGTTGCCAACGTGTACTGCCACGTAGACAGGGACCAAAATGACAGAATTAAAGACTTCCTCCCAAATCCCCCTCTACCCCCAATTTAATCCCTGAAACCCTAAATCCCATCAACCCCCAAATTCCATCATTGTTGTGATTTTGAAGCTGTGGAAGAAGAATAGAGCTCAAAACAGAACAAGGGGATGACAATGGGAGGGGGCTCGCAGTCACAGGCTCGAGGTGGAAGCAGAAGAAGAAATACCAGTGGAACGTGTAGCGAATCTGCAACATCAATGGCGGCTGTGCGTTGGTGTTTCTATTATTGAGTGTTTTTTATTTTCTTCCACTGTGTTTTTGCTTCTGTTACTGCAGGATTTACAGTGCGAATATTTTACTTGGGCAAACGAAGGGGATGATGTTGGGGTTGTTGATGCAAATGGAAGAGATGAAATGTGGAAGCAAGGGTTTGCTGTGAACATGGCTGAAGTGTTATTTGAAGTGAAGATGATAAAAACCATTGGGGGTGTAATGTTGATGTTTGTAATTTTGTTGTTATTATTGTTGTTGTTGTTGAATGGGGGTAATCAAAGAGTTGGATAGGGATTGAGATTGTGTTTAGATTTTTGGTTTAGTATATTATGGAGCACTTTGAATGGGATGAATTATTCTAATTGTGTATTGTAATGTGAAATATGTGACCAGACTAACTAAAGTATGTTGATTTATTTACCAGATTGTGCCTCATCGCTTTGTTTACCAATTTGTTTTAAAAAGTAAATTGTACTATTGTTAGTAAATGTTGGTTCGATTGTGCAGAAATAGAACGAATCCTACGATCAAGCAATAAAGAAAACGCGAGTAGAACGAACAATGGAACAAAAATGAACTTGCAGTAATCTTGATCTCAGAAATTCAAGCAATTGAACACTAGAACAATTAAACGTAAAAATTCAAAAAACAGAGATTAAGATAGAAGAGAGATGAACATCAGGATTTACGTGGTTCGGCCAGTGTAGCCTACATCCACGGGAGAGAGCAACCAAATTCTTCACTATGATCAATGAGATACAAGTACAACTGAGTTAACCTCTTAGCAATTCGATCTCAGTGGTTCCTATGTGTTCACGCAAGAACATTACCCTTGAAACCCGCCTTGCTAATCACTCTTGAATCTTCTCTCAATCCCAATTGATCCTCACAGGTGTTTTCCCCAATACAGGAAACCCTAGCAGAGCTCACAACTCACTTTTTTCGTGTTTCAAACCCTCAGAGCAAGTGTCTCATCCACCCCCCTTGCGAAACTGCTTTATAACGAACTTAAAACTGATTCTGTTACAAGCTGCACGCTTAGCCAACTTATAACCGTTTTCTGTTGCAAGCTGCTCGCTTAACCTGGGAACCTCGCTTAAGCGAATTTGAGCCAGTGAAGGACCCCTGCACGTCTGCGTCCAATGCCTGAGTCCAACGCCTGCGTCCAACAGTCTGCGTCCAATGCGTCCAACAGTCTGCGTCCAATGTCTGAGTACAGCTCCTGCGTCCAATGTCCGAGTGAGACGCCTGCGTCCAATGTCCGAGTGAGATGCCTGCGTCCAATATCTTGCATCCAGCGCCTGCGTCCAAAATTCTGCGTCCAGTAAAACTCCTGCGTCCAGTAAGGCTTGATTTTGAGTCACCAACTTACAGTAAACAATGAATCAGTAAAATGCCAAAAAATGAGGTAGAAATAGTTTGTTAACCATTCATAAGTAATCCCAAAATGGGTACATAAGAAGCACTCATAAGTGCACAAGATCTGGATACATTAACCATTGTCTTACTGCAAATGCATAATTACATAACCAAAAAAAAAACATCTGCATAATTGCATAATAACATCATAACTTCCTACATAAACAAGATACTGCATAACTATGACCATTCAACCCAAAAAAAAACATTGGCACTCTGTTGTGCATTTATATCATATTCAGAACTATGAACATCAGTCTCAAAAAAACTTTCTAAAATATAAATAAAAAGTGGTGTACATCTTCATTCCCTTCATGGATTATTTGCACCATGAGATCCCTGCTTAGAATTTGGATCTGCTATTGGCTTCACTCGGGGGGGCCTAAACTGCCCAGTAGGTGCTGGCATGAATGATGGTGCCATGAACAAGTTGCTGGTAGTGGGTGCCCTGACTTGTGGCCTAAAATGCCCAGGAGTTGGAACAAATGTCATGTTGTTGTGAGTGCCTACTGGTGGTGTGCCAAAATGCCCAGGAGTTTGGATAGAGGTAATGTTGCTAGTATTGGGTGCCCTGACTGGTGGTGGCCTAAAACGTCCTGTTGTAGGCCCTCTAGGAAATGGACCATCATTTGTAGGTAGAGGACCTCCTAAATTGATATCCTGAAACAATAATATTAAAGGTTGTTAAGTAAACATTCATATTGAAATAAGAGAATAAAAATAAAAGTAAAGTTCAGTGAGTTTTACAGTTGCTGGTGCATCTTGTGATTGGTTAGGTTGGGACATTGGCTGAGATTGTGACAAATCAATCTCAGTTTGTCCTTGTTCCTCCCTTGGTGGTGGTGGTGGTACCCAGTCAGCTGGCATTGGAGACACCCATGGGGTACGACAACCTTGGATATTATGACCCTTGTGACCACATTTTGAGCAAGTCACAGGTGGGTATTTCCTTTTAACCTTAGTGCTACTGACTTGCTCCTCATTTTGATCCTTCCTCCTCTGTTTCTTTGGTCTCCCTGCACGCCTCTTCAATGGAGGTGGAACTGGCTTCAAATATGGAGTTTCCTCCCAAAATTCCATTCCTTGTGTTGGTTGTATAAAGAAATTGTATGTTTCATTGTATGCTCCTATAGTAAGCCATGCATGACAAAAGTCCTCTGGCCTATGATGCTTAAAGGCAATTGCAGCCACAGCATGTGCACAAGGCATACCTAAGCAAATCAAACACATGACATCAATGTAGGCTTTCTAACAGGAAGCATATGACAAGTAATTACATGAGAAAAAGAACCTCTAAAACTGAATCCAAACATGACAAGCATATGACAAGTGGAATTAAACATGAATTAAACCAAAATTAAGTCCAAACAGAATTAAGTCTAGCAGAATTAAGTCCAAACAGAATTAAACCAGTCCAAACAGAATAACGCCAGTCCAAACAGAACTAAACCAGTCCAAATAGAATTAAACCAGAAATAAACTAGTCCAAACAGAATAAAACAGAATACCAGAATAAAACCAGTCCAAACAGCAACCAGTCCAAACAGAAATAAAACCGATAATTGCATAACCAAACAGCAACAAGCAACTACTCCAAACTGACCTGTTAATTGCCAGAACCTACATGTACAGGTATGGGTTGTGAGGTTGACATCCATCTTGTCCTGCCATTTCTGCACCTCAAACCTCATCCCATCTGCATCTCCAGCCCAGACAGGTGTCCATTTGTTACTTTCCAATTTCTCCCTGTCCAGCCTACTTTGCTGCATTGGGACCAAAGGTCCTGTTCTTCCTGCTAACTTCATCTTGTTTGTGCTCATGGTCTTCATAATGTAACACCTTATTTCTTCAGCCATGGTCAATATAGGCTTACTCCTGAACTTGACAATTTTTGCATTAAACACCTCACAGGTGTTGTTACAAATGTTGTCCACCTTTGGCCATTCACTAAAATATGCCTTAGTCCATGACTCTGCAGGCCACTTAGCCAAGTATTCCCATGCCTTTTGACATTTGACCTTCACTCTCTCCATATTGTGTTTAAATTGGGCCTCTGTTGTTGATTTAGCACATTCCCAAACAAGGCCCTTCAGCTCCTTATCCTTCCATTGTTTGGTGAAATTCCTCCAAAGGTGCATAACACAGAACCTATGATGCACACCAGGCATCACTTCTTGCATAGCTGGAATTAGACCCTGAAAATAGATAACATCATTAATGTCATAGTAGTCCCTGCTATATACTAAGTTAATACTGTCAATTAGGTCCTTGCTAATTGATAATTTAATACTATCAATTAGGTCCCTGTTAGATACGAAGTTATTACTGTCAATTAGGTCCCTGCTAAATACTAACACCTTATTACTGTCATGCAGGTCCCTGTTAATTAGTACAGCAATATTGTCAATTAGGTCCATGTTAAATACTAACATATTACTAGCATGCAAGTCCCTATAAAATTTAAACAGTGGAGAAAGAGTACCTTCTGCATGTCACTCATGAAGTTCCAACCATGCTGTTTGTAGTCACTAAGGTCTTCCTCTAGCAGGGTCAGGAACCACTTCCAGTTATCCTTGTTCTCCACATCAACTAGGGCATAAGCAATGACAAATATTTGGTTATTTACATCTTGACCAACAGCAGACAGCAGCTGGCCACCATAGTATCCTTTCAAAAAGCAACCATCTAGGCCAATGAATGGCCTGCACCCAGCCTTGAATCCTCTTTTGCAGGCATCCAAACAGACATAAAACCTTTGGAATTGTGGTGGTGCATCAGGTACTGGAATGGTGTTAATCTTTGTTGTTGAGCCCGGGTTGCTCCTCAATAACTCATGGGCATAGTCCCATATCCTTCCATATTGCTCCTTAAAACTTCCTTCAATAGCCTGTCTAGCCTCCTTGATGGATCTAAACAACTTTGAGTCATCAACATGCAGTCCAAAATCCCTCTTCAAATAGTCAAATGCTTCCACATAGGTCATATTTGGGTGCAACCGTAATTTTTCCTTAAGTTGCTTCACAACCCACTTCCTTCTTGCTTGTTTGTTTCTAAACCCCCTGCAACAAGTGTGCTCAGATTTAAATGTCTTGAACTGGAAACTACTCAAAGTTTTAGCCCAAGCACAATATATTTCCCACTTACACTCCTCATCCTTGCACTTAGCTCTTGCCCTTTTCTTTTCATTCTTTGCCCACCATATCTCCCTCCCATGGTAAATGGTGTAGTCCCTAACAGCATCCTTAAAGGTGGAAATGGTAGCAAATTCCATCCCAAGCTCCAAGTGCACTTGGCCAAATGTTGAACATTCTCTAAATTGAGGAAAAACATTTCTTCCATTTCCTTCATTTTCACTATCAGTACTAATAGGACTTCTGAGCTGCTCAGAATGATAATTTTCATATTCATTCTCACTTGCCACAACATCATGCTGGTGGCTACTTTCATCCCCCATATAGCCACCATAATTCTGCCTATGACCCACACCATGAGCATCAGAACCAATATCATCATCAGAGGATGAGTCATCACGTGACACTCTCTTACAGCTGCTTCTCTTCACTCTACCCCTGCTAACACTCCCTTCTTCCACACTCCCTCTTGCAGAGTTGGCCTTATCTTTCCCTTTACCTTTCTCTTTCCCTTTCCTTTTCCGTTTACCTTTCCCTTTCCCTTTGACAGCAGAAAAGTCTTCCTCTTCAAGGGACACATCATCAAGAGAGTCATCATCATCATCATCATCATCAAGAAAGGTAGATGGCCCATATAGCCAGTCCTCCTCACTATCACTGTCACCATAACTGTCCTCATCCTCATTTTGATCTCTAGCACCATGGTCTTCAAACTCTGCTTGCATCTCAGGTTGCACATCAGTTCCAGTCTCAGGTTGTACCTCGGGCTCCATCTCTGCTTGCATCTCAGGTTGCACCTCAGTTTCAGTCTCTAGTTGGACCTCGGGTTCCATCTCAGGTTGCACCTCGGGTTCCATCTCTGCTTGCATCTCAAGTTGCACCTCGTGTTCCATCTCTGGTTGCACCTCGGGTTGCACCTCTTCATTCATCCACTCAAGATCAGGTTGCACCTCGGGTTCCATCTCGGGCTGCATATCTGCATCTCCATTAATAGGCACTGTCTCATCATCCTCATTTTTCTCTTCTTCATCATCAGCATTGTCTTCTTCATCATCAGAGCGTTCAATGAAAATAACTTCCTCAAATCGAGGCACGGGTGGTGGAGGTGGGTGAACAATTTTTGGTTCATCTATAGGGTGCTCATAGTACAGGTGGAGCTCCTTGTCATTGCGATGTGCAGTGTGGCCCATATCAACTATGTCTTGATCAGTCTCTACTGGAATCAGACCTGTTTCCAAACCTCTCTCAGGAACAAGATAATATATGGCCCCTACCTTATGATAATTCTTGCATGCCTTCACTAAGTCTTCCAGCAAAAATCTGTTGTAGTAATCTTTGTCCATGTCCTCCCACACACATATTTCACCACCCTCATACTCCACCTCACCCCTCTCATTTCTTTTGAACCTTCCTCCATGGTGCAAAATCAAAGTGTATTCAAACACCATCCTACAAATACAAATACACACATCAATAAATACACCAAACATATTAACCCCACCCATACCCACATCATCATTCAATAAAGAAAATGTATTAACCCTTAAAACAGAAAAACAGAAAAATAGAAAAATAGAGACACTAATCAACCTTCAAAAACACGGTTTTGACAATAACAGAGTAACAAACACCCATCCTAAACCCTATAGACACACAGAAAAGGGAAAATGGCAAAAAAAAATCCTAAAAACATAGGCTTTACACTCTATTACGGGAAAATAAGGTACGATCATGCATAAAACAGGGGCACACTCAAAGAAGCAACAACATTTGATGAAGAACAACAAAAAAAACGAGTAAATGCCTTACCTTTCGCGAGAATGGTCCAAAACCCCTTGATCAGAAGTTTCTTCGCGATTTTTTTTCGTTCTTCGTGACAGAGACGGCGGCGCTCACGGTGGCGCTCGTGGTGGCCTCCGATGGTGGGGGAAGATGGCGCCAAGGACCAAGGCGGAAGGCTCACTGCACTGTTAAGGCTCAGATCGTTTTTTTGGGGGGAAATGAGTAAGTGAAAGGGACTGGGATGCTATATATGCACACCACTCAAATTCTGTCATTTTGGTCCCTGTCTACGTGGCAGTACACGTTGGCAACAGTAACTGAGCCAAGCTGTCACATAACGTGACACGTCATCAACGGAAATGGAGCTGCCTAACGGAAGTGTGGTCAGGGGGCAATTTGACAGCGAAGGGTGCCTTTCAGGGACGGATTTTTTTATTTCCATCTTCCAGGGACCTACTTGCAAATCCTTGCATCTTTCAGGGGGCAATTTGACCATTTACTCTAAAGTAAAATAGAGAACTCATTGCTGAGCAGGACCTAGAATTGATGTGAGCGGGAAACAAAATTTTCAGATAGTGAACACATGATAACTGCACTTTGTATTCTGAAATAAGAAATCGATAGATAATAAGTCAGAAAATAATGTTATTTCATGTAAAAATATAAAATGTTTGAAGTAAATTATATAACATATAAACTCGTACTATCTAGGCACTTAACGTGTCAAGTTAGCATTTTCTTTCATGTAAAGTGTTCATCTTCTTATGATATATTTTTACTCTGTAAATTAAATATTAACAGATTTTTAAGTAGTTATTAATATGTTTTTATGTAAAATGTTCGTCTCAATATGATATATCTTTTACTCATAGTTTATCATATTTTTATGTATATTTACTTCTATGACATAGATATTAGTGTGCTTTTGTGTAAACTTTTTACTTGCCTATTGTGATGTATATGTTCGCATAAGTGTTATATAATTTTTATTTCTATGAAATATACATCACCCATATAAATATTCAATAATATTAATCTATTATTCTATTAATCGAAAGTCGCAAACTCTATTAGAAAATAAGAATAAATAAAAAAATTAAAATTCTATAATACATAGGCTTGTATCACACACTATATATTTTAAAAAAATTAATTTTATATTGAGAAGTTTTATATTAATTTGTAAATTCTATTAAAATATTCACTCATAGTAAGTTAGATGGTAATATTACTTCATTTAAATATTCAAAGAAAATTGTATAATATATATGTAGGTGTAGGCCCGTGCTACGCACGGGTATCTATTTAAAAATTTATATTACTATTAAATTTTTGGTTTAAATACTTTTTTTGTCCCTGCAAAATGACTGAATTTCATTTTTTGTCACTGTAAAAAATTTTGTTTGTTTGTGATCCCTGTGAAACAAAAAATTTTATTTTTAGTCCCTGCAAAATTGTTTTAGTCCTTGTAAAATTTAGATCATGTTGAATTAGTCCCTGTAATATGTGAACAATTTTGTTTTTAGTCCCTATTAAATTTATTTTACAAGGACTACTTTGGCAATTATCTAAATATTACAGGGAGTAATTCAACATGATCTAAATTTTACAGGGACTAAAACAATTTTACAGGGACTAAAAATAAAACTTTTTGATTTACAGGAATCACAAACAAACAAAAATTTTTACAAGGACGAAAAATGAAACTCGGTCATTTTACAGGGACGAAAAAGATATTTAAACCTAAATTTTTTTTAAAATTGTCATCCATAGTAAATTAAATAGTAATATTACTTCATGTAATTAAAATGTTAAAAACAAAAATATTCAAATTTGATTAGATAAAAAAAAGCTTTAATAAATTGGGTAGGTGAAAATATAATAAATAAGAAAAAGTAATGTACTGCATAAAATTAGTTGATATTTGAAAATTTAAATTTATACATAGAAAAAATATTAAATTATCAAATTTAAATTTACATAGGGGTGATACACATAATATATATTTAAAAAAATTAATTTTGTATTAGAAAATTATAATAATGTCTAATTTCTTTGAAACATTCACTCATAGTAAGTTAGATAGTAATGTTACTATATGTAAAATGTTCAAAATAAATTTTATAATATGTAGGTCTGTGCTACGCATGGTTATCTATTAAAAAATATAAATACAATATTTAAAATTTTATATTAGTGTTTAAAAATTATTAAAATCTTCACCCATAATAAGTAAGATAATAATGTTACTTCATGTAAAAATGTAAGTAATTATTTTAAAAATGCATATTATATTTAGAATATAAATATTAAATCAATTAAATAAATTAATAAATAAAATACTGAAAATTTGGCTTGTGAAAATTCTAACAATAACTAATGCCAATGCGTAAAGCAAGGCTTTCAAACTTCCAATCCCAAAATTCTATTAAAATTTTTATCCATATTAACTTAGATATTATGTTCTTTAATTTAAATGGTAATATATTTTTCATTCAAAGCGATTAATCACATATGTTATGTTTTATACATATTTTTTTTTAAATTACTCGAATTAGATTCATTGAAATTTGAAAGTTTTTTATTAGAAAATGACAAAATAACGGTAAACAATATACTTTTCAAGATTTTCTTTCATGTCCATAGTATAAATTATCTAATAGATTATCTATGTACTTTGACTTCATTTTACAATTATTTTTATCATTATTTATTATGAAAAACTACTATACAAAAATATATTTATATATAAAATTAGGTTATGTCTAAATCTATTCAAATTCATTCAAATCGATTATAAGACCACCAGTAATATTTCTAAGAAAAAAGACCGTTCTAAATCTCAAATATAATATTCGCATTAAATTAACACACTACAAAAACTTCTTTTATGGAAAATGAAATAAAAAAGTAACCGATATTTCCAAAAAAGTTATCTATAGTTTCAAAAGGTTTTTGCATTCAAAAATTTCAAAAAAAAGAGTGAGTTTTGTTATAGTAAGAGGTTTCTGAATAAACATAATAAGTGATATAAAAGCACACTACTGTAAAGTTGTATGTAATAGTGTTGATTATAAAAGTAGTACCTAGAAATTGATGGATTACTGGGGAAATATCCTCCATTTGATCAGATCTCTTTGAGACCATGTAGATTACTGGGGAAATACCTCATGGGTACCCCTTTGAGACTGATGGGTTACTGAGGATTTTCTGGCATGGTGGATACCCCTTTGAGATCATGTAGGTTTCTAGGGTTCTACTTTTTTACTCAACACTTGGGTCATCGTGTGGGATATAGGGAACACTGAACCTGGTCCTTGTATGTCGCTTGCCTTCGGAGTGGGCACGACTTGTGCTTCCATGTCCGCTTTAATACATTTCGATTTATAAAAAAAAAACACTACTGTAAAGCCTTTCTTTCAATCCTTCAAAGCACACTGCAATTGAACTATTTTCCTAAACATCTAATAAAAGCAAACATCTAATAGCTAAAACCGTACGTAAAAATATGTATGATACACACTTTTAGATACATGAAACCATAAGCCACATGATGTCATGTACAAAAATTAAATATAGGGAGAAAATGCAATATTATCCATCTCAAAAAGTATGGCTAACGTGGAATGGCAATTGGAAGGTGTAATCCATTTAAATTTCCATATCTGCTATATGGAGTAACTAAAGAAAAAGTAAAACTATTATTCTCTCCATTACATTGCTCCAAATTTAAGCCTTTGAACCACTGCTGGCCTTCTTCTTCAATTTTGTCCCTGTTGTTGTTGCCAATGAACCACTGCTCCTACTTTTTGTCCTACAAAATGGGGAAGCAACTGGGAATTCACAAATGCTGATGCAACCGGTTTTGCCTGAAAAAAGAAGAAAAGAATGACGAAATCAAAAAGATTTAAAATCCGCAGTTATAAGATTTTCTTCCTCCAGTTGTAAGAAATATAAAAGTCATAGTACAGACACCCTGCCATCTCCCTACACATATACTCATCAGATAAAAAATTCATCAAAGTTCATCGTCATGTCAACTCATGGAACAAAAAATGCTTCTATCAACCTACACTCAGTATTTATAGGCAAAATCCCAACTGTTTCATATAAATAAAATGAATCGAAAAATCAAAAAAAAGTGGAAAGAGACTTTGCAGCAATAAAACCTTGTGCGACAGCCATGAAAACAAACAGAGAGTTAATCGAATTACACAAACCAAAACCCACAAAGCAAATCAAATTCCACAAACCAAAACCCACTAAGCAAAAAACGAAAATGTACAAAACAACCCAAAGAAAACGGTATTTTTAGAACAAATCCATAACCCACTCAAGTTTCCAAACAATTTTTGTGGATAACAAAACCAAGCACTTCACTGTTTCGACTAAAAGCACTACATGAAACGAAAAAATGGGACGGAAAAAATCACAAGCCCAAAGTGCAGAAGAAGTGCTAGCTGAGTCTGGAACATCCCGACTGTTTTTTGGATTGACGACGGTCCCCACACACATTTTTTCAGCATGCTTTGTCCTCACTCACATGCTTTCTAGGAAACTTCCCAGAAGGTCACCCATCCCGAAATTGCTCCAAGTCAAGCATGCTTAATTAACTATGGGGTTCTTAAGTGATGAGCTACTGAAAAGAAGACGCATCTTATTGGTATAGGTAGTACCAATCAATTCTATTAAGCTTTCCTCAAATGTGCAGTCCCATACCTGCACAATCTCATATTTTCTCATTCGAGTATGATTTTGGTTCATTCATGCACCACTTTGCCTGGAAGCCTGTCAGGAGCCGCTCTTTGTCCATGTCTCTCTGCACCGGCGATCACTCTCTGCCCTCGTTGGCCTTAGGGTGTCACATGCTCACCAGCTTCCGCTTGGTTCATCCTTGAACCATATTGTACTGGGAGAGGACCGGCTCTGATACCATTCTGTAACATGCCAGCTGTTTTTCAGATTGACGACTGTCCCCACACACCAACATGGGTCTTTTCAGCATGTTTTGTCCTCATTCATCCCCAAATTGTTCCAAGTCAAGCATGCTTAACTATGAAGTTCTTAAGTGATGGGCTATTGAAAAGAAGATGCATCTTATTGGTATAAGTAGTACCAATCAATTCTATTAGGCTTTCCTCAACTATGCAGTCCCAAACCTGCACAATCTCAGAATTCCTCTCATTCGGATATGATTTCGGTTCATTCATGTACCACTTTGCTTAAAAGCCTGCCAGGAGCCACTCCTTTTCCGTGCCTCTCTGCACCGGCGATCACTCCCTGGCCTCGTTAGCCTTAGGGTATCACATGTCAAGATGCAACACCCTTTCTCCAAAATGGTTATTACACTACAGTAAGCAAGAATTTCGTAAATTACTTAGATAATAATTATTTTCAATTATAAACTGACTTAAAACGTAGGTAAATTTTTTCCTTCTTTTCTGAAAGATGAGAAAGATAGGGAATAAATCCCTTTAAGATTTTCATTTTGTAAACATGTAAGTGTGAAAAAGTAAAGTACAACTGCATACATAAAAGTTCCTCATCTCATATATATAAGCATCAGAGTTTGACGACGAAAATTCAGTACATTCAAATACTCAAAATAATTTATATAGTGAACACCTGAGCCGATCAAATCTCTAGATCTCTACCCAAAATAAGACAGGAACCACATATTCTTCTCGAAAACCCTATTAATCCATGCAGCGTCCTCCTTTAGATCCTCTTCTAAGAGTTAGCCCACTTCTTGAGTAAATTATCTACTTAAACATGCATCAACACAACATAGAAAACATGCAAGGGTGAAAACCTTATCATCAAGTTATATCATAAGAGAATACATAAGTAACATACGTCAAATATCATGCATACAGTAAATATAAGGCACACAGTAGATATAATGCTTACAACTGATATCACGCACAATTAATACTATACTCATCCTCAAAATAAACAAACACTCATACAATTAGTATATCCACGTAACAAATAATAAGAACTTCACGAAACAGATCAAGGAAATCTCATGAGAATTATCAGATAGGAATGTCGCTTTAAACATAGAATATGAGCATATCGTTTTAAACAAAGCTGGTGGGAATGTCGCCTATCCCAGGTAGATAAGAACATCATATAGGAACATCATTTAGGAACATCGCTTTTAACAAAGCATTTCTCTTTCATTTCCAAACCACTCAGAACCACTTATCTCAAAAAAACATAGTATCACATATCTCAAATAAACACAGAATCATACTCCTCAAATAAACACAGAATCATACTCCTCAAGTAAACACAAAATCATACTCCTCAAGTAAACACAGAATCATACATCTCAATTAAAATACGAAATCACATAACTCAGATAAATCATGGAACCACATATCTCAGATAAAACAGAATACTACATCTCTTTTATTCAAATCCCATAGACAAATATATTTTATCAGTACAAGATTAATTCTTGAAATTACCCATTATATTAGTACATTTAGACTTTACGGTAATTTTAAACTCGATTATATTTTCATAAACAGGCCCGTTGAAAGCTTTCTTTCAAGAATTTTCGCCACGTATATACAGACTCCCTAGGTTAAGAAAAATAGTACATCAGTATGGTTCCCAGGAAAGATCTAGATGTGAGCCACAGCTGCTAAGAGACTCATCTTTCCTAGCCAAAACCATATTAATAAACCATTCATCCCAATCGTCTTTCTATATATCAATGGTAAAAATTGTAAGTTTTTAACACAAGAAAATAAATTAGTTTTTCTCAAAAATACAATTTCTAAGTTAGGTATTATTAACAGTACATTAGTAGAGTCGCCAGAACAAGACAGGGGACACAGCCTATACCAGTTCTTTCTTAGCCAGAATTGTACCAATGCACTATTTAACCCAAATTACAGATATGTTAACACATAAATTCAATTTTTTGGCATTGAACCATAAAAATTCCATTTTTAAACATAGTATTATAGATAATAAAATTTGTAAAATTCAAACATACTAATTTTCTACAGAAGTTTTAGCCTAACTTCGTTTGTATTGATCACACGGAGGCATAGCCGACTTAGAGCTGGCAAAACGGGCCGAGTCGAAAAGCCCAAAAAATAGAGGGCTCGGGCACACAAATTTGAGCCCGTTTTCAATTTGGGCCTTTCTGGTCCGGCCCTATAAAGCCCGAGCACGAAGTGGGCTGGTCTGAAAATGTAAGCTAGAGCCCGGTCCGAAAAATGAAGGGTTCGGGCACACAAATTCGAGTCCCTTTTTGATCCTGACTTTTTTGGCCCAGCCGGATAATAGATATAATTTTTCCATTATAACAGCGTAAATAAAAATTCCCAAAACCAATTTTGGCATTATAGTCTTACTAATAATAAATTACACAAACAATTAAATAAAAGTTTTAAAACAATTATAAAGCTTATAAACAAATAATAAAGCTATAACACATAAACCACCTAAGTGATTAGAACACACAACTTATGTGTTCTCTCATAACTCTCAAGAATTTTTCCCTTACCTCAAAAGATGAAGAAAGGAGATTTTGAATAACAAAGTTTCAAAACTCAAGAGCTAAGCAAGAAACCTAAAAGAACAAGAAAAACTATAAAGAGGGAGGAGATAATTTGTTTTGTCAACACAAAGACTTGGTGCAAATGAAAATGAAGACCCTTCCCCCTCTATTTACAGGCAAGGGGGGGGGGAGCTCAAGTGAGTGTAGGAAGCATGAGATCTTTTCCTTTCCTTCCTAGCTAAGTAATTAGAAATTAAGAAAATCAAGTAATTCTCTCATTGGTCCAAATCCATGACTCATGAAATTCTAGAAAAATCAAGATCCTTCCTCTCTAGGGCAGGGCCGGTTTATGAGGCTGAAGAAGAGGGAAGTGAAGTTACAACTTTGCCCCTAGGGTTTATGTGAAAAAGAAGTGAAAATCAAGGGCAAAATAGTCTTTGCATAAATCAAAAATTCACAAAATTAATTTAAATTGTGAGAACCAATGAGATTGCTTGAAAATGGCATGATAGATTTAAAATAACTTCAGGGCATCGTGGAGGACCATAAAAGAGGTGTTTTTTATATATCTCTCTCTTTCTCTCATATTGCATCGTGGAATTGGTAAAAAAAACGGTATGATCAAATTGTTCAAATTTGTCATTTTAGCAACAAGAAAATCAGCATGTTTCATTCACTTTTCTTTGATAATTGGTTAGATCATCACTGTAGAGGAAAGAAAATGACATTGTTGTTCTGTGAACAAAACGGGAAGACGGCACTGTGCGTGAATAGGGGTTAGAGGGGGCTGACAAGAATCGATTATTGGGGAAGGGAAAGGGGAATGAGGGAAGGGGTGGTGGTGGAGGTGGGGGTGGTGGAGAAGGGGGGAGAAGGAGGTAGAGGTGGTGGGTGAGGGGTGCAACACCCTTTCTCCAAAATGGATATTACACCATAGTAACCAAAAGTTTCGCAAAGATTTAGAAAATATTTGATTAAAGTCTATAAAGTTCCTCCGAAAATGTGGTTAAAATTTTTTGCTTTCATAAAAGAAGATGAGAAGGATGGGGAGTAGAATCTCTTGTTTCCTTTTTAAAGATTTCTAATGCACAGTAAACCATCATGTACAGAAAATTACTCTCTCTCATATATATATATATATGTCATGATATTTTACAAAGGAGTTTATTCTAAGACAAACTATGATTGTTATACTGCAAAAGGAAAAAGAAGTTAAAACTACTCTAAACCAAAAAGTACAAAAGTGGTAAAAGAAAAACATATGTTATTATGTACAATCGAGCCAGGATCCCATCATTTACACAAAAAGGGATCTACTACTCTAACACCCTAACTTAGATACGTCTATGGACAATACCAGGTGGATCCTCCAAATCCTGGTAAGCTAGACTCCAGGTGCCAAACCTGAGTTACCGGTACCCAATCACAATCGAACTTGGATAGATCTGGTCTAGGTAAAGTTTCTCTGGTAAGGTCAGAAGTAGCCCAAGAGTAGATAGACTCTTCGAGTTCCTCTTCGATCTCTTCATCCAACAAGGATTCAGATAACCAGATGATATCTTCTGATTCTGATTCTGATGGACGGGGTTAAGGGGAATATGTTGGCGGATTCACCTCTCCCTGAGGCGAAACCAGCGTATACCCCACAGAACCCTCGGTTCTTGTAGGTGCTGCAGCTGAGGTGTCTTCTGAGGTGCCATCTTGGTCCTTATCTGAGGACTCGTCTCTTGATTTTGAAGGTACATGATCAGAACCATTACCATCATATCCTGAAGGATGGGAACTACCACCTCCACTATCTCCACTATCGTCACTATCGAGGATTAAGTCTTCTGGATCAATTCCTAAAGGTCTCAACTAACGCCAGGGTAACTTAATATCTAAAATCATCTGCTCCTGAATAGGAAGTGGGTCTTGGGGACCTCCACCTCCAATGTCTACTGTCTCAACTAACCCCATGAATCTACACTGCGTGTGTGGGTTTATATTCCACCATACACAACCTCCACCTTGAGGTTCTAGGCTCAGGTGTCGGATATTTCCCAGGCCTTTGTCATGATGTGCCATCTACTCAGTCATACATCAACACAACAAAGTAGGCAAGGGTGAAACTCTAACTCAAAGTAACAGAAGTAGTACAAGTACATTATCATACATAGATCACACAACACTCAATTCAAACATCCAGAACAGATAATTCTCACAGGTAACCAAGTTATTCAAGACAAATCACAGGACAGCAAAGTATTGAAACACACGACCAGATCTAAATCAGACAGGTCTTACCTTGTATTCATGAACCTATAAAACAATGCATTCACAAGGGTATATCATCACATCAATGTTTTATTTATGCATGCCTCTTCTATATTTCTCAAATCACACCGGTGTAGTGCTCCAAGGAGACTTTTTCAACCTTAACTCTAGTGAGCGATCGGCTGCCTGTAAACTTATCAGCATAATCAGGGAATCCCTTTATTCCTCTGAAAATACTTCAGAATTACCGCATGTAAAACTTAATACCAGATCAGAAATAGCATTGCCAGTCAGATTTATCCAAGTCGGGTATTCGATTTGTCTCGGCTCGAGGATAATCATCAACACGACCATTTGAGACTTTCGAAACCTGGATAATCCCAGTAGACAATTGTAGTCCAACAGATTCTATTTTCAACCCCAGCCTCTAGATCGTATGCTCAAAACGTCTTTATGCCAATGCACATAATTTCTCTTTAATTCTCTTTGTAAAACTTCTTCTGTTTTACTGTCTCTTGTTTTCTCAAAAATCTCTGAATCTTCTCAAAATTCTTTGTAAGAAACAATTCACATCCCTTTATGGAAAGATTACTTTGTATGAACATATAATTGTTTAAAATCACTGTTTCTCATAAAACTCTTTTTGCTATATACTTTAAAAACGTATAACTCTTGTCTTCTTTTACTGTTTCATTACAGATTAAATTATTGTCTTGACTTTAATAATTTTAAGTAGCTCAACAGAGTGAATTGGTATAGAAAGTATTTAACTTTATTTCAAGAAGACCAAACTGGACATAGCCACTTTGGATTGATCAAGAGAGAAGAGATTTACTGTAATAAACTTGTGTCCACTTTCTAAATAAGTGTCTGTTTCTCTTTATTTTAGATAACTCTTTGGTAAAGAAATAATTATACAGCAGCTAAGCGTATTGAAATAATTAGTGTCGAATTTTCTTAAAATCTTGATATCTAACTGGGTGAACGAAATATAGCGGATTAGTGTTCGGCTTTAATTGTTTTTGAAGATGAAAGGATCACACGACGGTAGAGCCAGTTTTGGTGATCAATACCCAATCTTAAAAATTGATCCAATATAACTAAGTGAACGTAGTCAAATTGTTTTCTCTTCAGAAATACTTAAGCTCCAATTATCTTCTAGGAAAAAGGCCCGTTGAAAGCCTATCTCACTAATTTTCGCTGCCGTAGACATTGGAAATTAAACTGAGTTATGTGCATATATATACATATTGGATACCCACTCTATATTTTCCACTAATAATATAACAGTAGAATTCACCGAGAATCCATTACCGTTACATTATATTCCGAAAGATGCTATAATAGTAGGATTCACCGAGAATCCATTATTGTTACACTCTTTTATCCAATCCAATCTATTTATATATACGTTATTATGAAATTTACTTACTTCTTTCCCAATTTTATCTTGTCACGTATATACCGGGTCCCTAGTGTTAAGAATTCCCCAAACAGTGTATCAATACAGATCCCAAGCCAGAGAGAGATGAACTTTAAACAAAGCCCCTTCAAAGGTCTCTTTCCTTTCTAGACAGATCCATATTGATAAACCATTTATCTTAACCATCGCCTTGTATATAAATGATGGATAATATTAGGGTTTTCACAAAAATATAAATTGTATTTTCTTTGCGGTAAAATTATATTTACGGTAAGTCTAAAGTTCGTCATTATAACGATATGTTTCCAAAAGCTCAAAAGTGATTTTGCCATAACTTCTTTACTCACACGAAAACTTAGATAAATTTGGGCATTATAACTCTACAATTCATAATTAGCATAAAACAATTAAATTAAAGCTATAAAACAATTTATAAAGCATATGTAAACAAATAAAAGTTATAAACGTACAAACAAACAATTCAAACACAAACAAGAATCAAAACTCATACTTCTTAAATTAAATTGAAAGAGAATCCCCTTACCTTGGCAAAAACTTTGGGAAGGACAAAGCAAGAACACCAAATAAGAAATTTGAGAACTAAGAAGTAAAAAGAGAGACAAGTTGTGTTTGTTGTCTTCAAGGCTTCCTTGGCTTCTTTGGTGTGTGAAAAATTATGAAGCCAAGGGGTCTATTTATAATGGGAGAGGGGCGGCCAAAGAGGGAGGGAGAGGTAATTAAAAATTTGTGACCTCATGCTCCTTTTTACACTATATGTCATAATGCATTTATACATAAATCCTCCATTTTTCTAATTGGCTTCTTCCAATGACTATGCATATGACTCATAAAGTAAAAAGGTCATCCAAGGGCCCTAAGAAGATGGTGATGTCGACCAGCATAAGGGAAAAGGAGGGCCACATGATTGCATGGTTAAAAACTTTATGGTTTGGTAATTAATTGGAAAACCAAGAGCGAAATAGTCTTTTTACAAGAAAAATTCTAAAAATAATTATTAAAAGGTGAGGACCTATGGTAAAATTCGAAAATGACAAATAATAGTCTCAAAGACTTCATACAAAAGTTTCTAGATTTTTACGGTAAAGGTAAGCTTTATGGTTTGCACTAACAAAGGAAAACGGACGCGCTGTAAGTGCAAAACAGTAATTTTTTTGAAAATTCCAGAAAAATTTCCAGAAAATCACAAATTTGATTTAAGCCACTAATGATCCCTCTTAGTATTTGATTTTGAGCACTCACTGATTACTGAAAATCCATTCTGGTTCCGAATTCTTCGTTTTGTGTTTACATGGATTGAAAAAGTAACTTTTTATCTGTCTTTCGAAAAATTCCAAAATTAATTCCATAAATCATATTGGTCCTCGTATCAGTTTTCCAAAAATTCTAGAAAAATTTAAAAAAATCATAAATATTATAAGAAACAACTTTTGTGAAGAAAAATAATTTTCTGGGTTGGTTTAACATATTTTTATTAATTAAACTCTTATTCGTCTATTATGGTAAGTACAGTTTTCAAACGTCAAAAGAGAAGTGACTGTTTTAATGAAATAATTTGATAAGTATTATAAAACCTTAATTATAAGACTAACATAATTTTCTTACCCCTTAAATCACACAATATCATATAAAACACATAAAAGACAAAATATAGAAATCAGAAGTCTATATAAGACTTAACCATTTTACTATTTAAGCTATAATATTTAACTGTAACTGATCATTCTATTTTTCTTAGGTTTCTTTCAGGTCTTTGCAGTCTCTGTCTTATCTATTTCTCTATCTCTGGTATTTATCCCTTTCTTAACTAACAGACTACGAAGTTCCTTTCAAAGGGACTAAAACTGTATTTTCCTTTATATCCTCCTCTAATAATCCATACTTAATTCCTAAAACTTTTTTATGTCACCAAGCTACTATTTTTTTCTTTAAATACTTTTCGGAAGTATTGTATGAATTTTCCAAATTCATTTTGTCATTTTATCTAATAGTCAGAGTGTCCGTATATAATCTTCTGACTTCCACTTTTAGCTCTAAACTATTAAGTTTTTATCCGAAAAACCTTAGAGTAATTCTAATCCTCTAAAATTAATACTCTATCTCTTAGAATGAAATTTTAGAATGTTACAAGGAGTGGTAGGGGTGGGGCTGGGGGTGGACAAGGGGGGAGAAGGAGAGGGACTAAATTCAAAACACGTTTTTTTCGAGGGACTAAGTTAAAAACTTAATATTTTTACAGGTATGTGTCAGGCGACGTGTAAGCGACGTTGGTTTAATGATGTGCCACGTAGGAATTTTATAGGGACCTCACAGTGCCACATTAGTGGTCAACTCTGGTCAAGGACTAAAATCAGAAAAAAAATAGAGGAAGAAAAAAGTTTGATTTTTTTAATAGGGATCTAACTCAAAACTCCCCTATATTACAGGGACCTAAAACATGTTAAAGCCTTAATTTAATTTCTCCAATTACCAGTACACACTGATACCTCTCTTTCTCGCTTCCCATGACACGCAAAACAGCCGCTCTCTCTCTCCAATAATTTGAATATTTTGCACTTTTATTTAATAAAAAATTTATTTAAATTGAAGTTTTAAACTACTTTTAGAAAAGTTGTGCCAAGATTGTCCAAAAAGCCATTGATTGAGAGAATGCTACTTGTCTTACTTTTCGTATTTGAGACACTTCTTTTCTATATTGTATGATTGTTGTGTATAGGATAAACACCAGGATATAACACAATAGGATTAACCAATACACTTGTTAATTAGTTTGTTAGTTCGAGAGTTAGTTTGACAGCTGTTACAACTAGCTGAGTTAGTTTTTCTTTGTTAACTAATGTGTATAAAAGGCTCATAGGTTTGTCTGTTTATTTTAATCTGAGATAGTGAGAAATTCTTTGAGCTGTGAGTTCATATAGTGAGATCTTGTATTCATAGTGATCAAAGAGTGATTCCTTTGTATACTATCTTGTTCAATAAAAGTTCTTGAGGTTGCGCCAAAAATACTCGATTCTTTCTTGAAGGTTGTATTCTTTACAAGTGGCATCTAGAGCCTAGTTCGAACGATGGCAATGGAAAAATGTGACATCGACAAGTTTACTGGGAAGAACAATTTTAGCCTTTGGAGGATTAATGTAACACCCTCATTTTTAAATAGTTTTTACTGGGTTTTAATATGCTTCAATTTAATTAAAATTAGTTAATTAATGATTTTGGGATCTTGAGGTGAGAATAAGGATATTCATATCTTCGATTTATTTTGCGGGAACCGCATTTTCTCCTGATGTGGGGATAGGGTCCAGTATTTTTCTAAAGGTCATTTTTACTCAAAATAAACTTTTTAACGAACCAAAAGTCGTTTTTATAATATTTTAATTTTTATAATTTTTTCTAGAAATTTTTTAGAAAAGTTTATTTTACTCGCGTTTGGAGCTTTACAGGTAAATCGGGCGCAACCGGGACATGAAAAATAGTTCAAAAATTTAGTTTTGAATTTCTAAATTTTTCTATGACATATTCAAATCATAAAATTTATTTCTCATGATTTTACCCATTTTAGAAATATTTATCTAAAAGAGGATTATAAAACTAAGCGTTTTTACTACTTTGAACTACCAATTAAACCCTAACTTGATGGGACATAATCCCACCATTTTGGGTCTGCACTTGGCTGAACCCTAGCCCTAAATTCCACTCTCAAAATATCTCAAGTCAAAGTGTGAGTCAAATGGGAATTATTTGAATTTTTAATTAAAGAAATGGAGTGGTTAGCCAAGTCAAATCCAAGCACAACACATCATGTAACGCCCCTTTTTCCCACAAGGAACGTCACGTGAAAAACTAAAATTTAATGCGGAAAAACGTCTTTCATAAATCAAGGTTACCAAAATTGGTGGCTAATTTTTTTTTTAAGAATCTTATACGAAAAGATTTTCTCACAACTCATTTAGCCATCCAGAAACTCAGAAGTAAAGAAACAGCACATATATATATATATCATCAAGTCAATATACACAAGTCTTGCGCCCGCAAATATAGTTTGGAACCACAACATAGTGGCCAAAATACATCATCGTGATACAAAGAACATAAAGCGATAAAGTTAAACCTAGGAAAGCTGTAAATCAAAAGGTGTATCAAATACACTACACTGAACATGTACACCCCAAACCTAGGCTGGTCGCTAACAGACAACCCACAACCTAGCACTAGACACCCCCACCACTACGACCTAAGACGATGACGTCTCCTCGGGGTCCTCCTCGGGACCCTCCTCCGGGTCCTCCTCCTCCTCGGATGTCTCAATGAATACCCGCTCTGGCTCATCTCGAACCTTCCTCTTCCCCCTCTCTGGGTGTCCCGACGGTCCGGCAAAAGTGTCAGAAGAGCAACGCACAAAACGTCCATACGGTGGGACGTAAGGAACGGAGAGCGTCGGTCTCCCTGTCTCGGGTGGTGAAGTTGGTGTCACTGGTGGAGCCATCCTCGGTAGACGATCCCGCGCCAAGGTACTCTTCCTTGGAGTGAGACGCGTGCGACAAAACATACGACGATACTCCCGAGCAGATCCGGTTACCCGCGAGGGTAAAGGTCTCTCCTCCGCCTGAGTCTCTCTCCTCTGCTGCTCCACAGGTGCCTCGAGTGCGGCTACCAGCCAGCTGCGCATCCTCTCTAAGGGAATGTAAGCGTCCAGAACCATGTCACGCTCCAAAACCCCTTCGGGGCCCAGCACCCCTCCTCTCGTCCTGACCACGTGTCCACACACTGTGGCCCAGTGGGAGATGGGATCATAAGTCCATCCCCCACCATCGGCCTCAAGAGGCCTGAAACTCTCCCTTACTCGGGCTACCAGAGGCCTCATCTACGCGTAACGTACATACAGATATAAGAAAACATGCAAGGGTGAATTTCTTTTCACAAGTTGAAATCCACTGAAAGGTTGCATATGAAAAATAAAATACTACATAATACATTCCAAGAATATATTTATATAGAGTTACTCTTTCACAAATCTTTTAGCTAAGATATTCAATCATCAACAAGAGACACATCATCAAGGTAAACACACAGTCAAGCACACACATAACATTCTAGCGTAATGCATGTCACTTCAATATCTCTTTTCATACACCGGGGCACTGCTCCATGGAGACTTCTCTTCCTCAACTAAGTAGAGCGATGTGGCGGAATCATATACCTATCATTAATGCAAACTGACCTTCACTCTTGGCCATCGTTTGTCATTTATTCGGTACAGACCCATTGTGCTGCGTCGTTCACCCCATCTCAAATAAGGCAGTCGGTCAGGATCATCCAAGCCGGATACACTACTTTTCTCGGCACAAGGGGATTCACCGCAAGGCCATTGAGAATTTCGTAACCTGGATGCCCTCAAAGACTTATAGTCCGACCATACTTATTTACAATCCCCGCATAGGATTGTGTGCTCTCATCATAGCAATAAATGCTAGCCTGGCAAAAGCCAATATCTCAAATGCATATGACAGTATATTTGCAACCACAATCAATACAATCAATGTGGTCCCTTGTCTTAGGGTTTTTCGTCGACGTGTTAGCTTTCATCCAACACCGTGTAATTTTATTGCCCTCAAGACTTTATCGTCGCCACATATTGATCATCTTTCAATACCGTGTAGTATTATTGTCCTTAAGACTTTTATCATCGCCACGTATTGGTCCTCTTCCAATACCGTGTAGAAACGTCATTTTAAAAACATAAGTTTATGGAAACTCCCCTTTGGAATTAAAGTTCTTATTTAACTTCAAAATCTTAAATCTTTAATTGTTATAAAAGAATTACCTCTTATTTAAAACTCACTTTATTTATTTTTCTTCCCACTTTTCATTATAAAAGGGTTAATTAAAAACTTGAGTAGATTCTTTGATAATTTTACTTAATTTTCTTTTACTTTTAAGTATTTACAATTCTGACCCCCTAAGAAGTCTAATTTTGCAGTCTAGCCCCTAATTTTCTTAAGAATTTGGTTTCTGGCCCTAAATGCCCAGATTTCGCGTTTTCTGCCCCAAGACTTTCGTAAATTACGTTTTTGGCCCAAAGTGCCCAGACTTCGCGTTTCTGCCTCAAAGCTTTTGTAAATTACTTTTTTTGCCCAAAGTGCCCAAATTTTCGAAATTATGCCCAGAATTCCAGAATTTTGCAGTTTTGACCCCAAAGCATCCAGATTTCATTTTTGACGCCTAAAAATTTGAAATTTGATTTTCTCCCTCATTAATTGATTTTCTAGCTCACTTAGAGTTTTATGGATAAAAATGACTTAGTATGAAATTGATTTAAGACTTATACTTAGTAATTTAATGAAATTTATCTAAGTAAGTGTTAACTTGAATCTTAATTAATTTATTTGATTTCACATTGGAAAACTTTTTCATTAATGCTTTTAAACCCTCTTCCCACACTTAATCAAATACTTCAATCCAATTATAATCACATTGAATTAAATCATGTGAAACATCCAAGAATCAATATTCATCCATTTAGGCAAAAACACCACCAAGCCATAAATCAAACATACACTCAAAGTAATCATTCATAACATACCAACATACATCATGAATATAGCATAAAACATACTTCGTCAAACCTACACTTAGGCATTCCAAATCAATCCAAATCATACATATGATTTTTCCAACAACACATAGGTTTATAAAAATTATCATGTCTCAACCAAATTCATACTTTCACTCATATACATAAATATATAAAAATACATATTACTAAAGAATGATTTCTCACTCAAACACCCAATATGAAAACTCAAGTCTTTGAGTTTTTCATGAACATACAACATAAACCACACACATACACATCCTTCCCAACTTATTGAGAAAATCCCCTTACCTCTTGAAGACTATGAAAATGGGCAAACACCACTAATCACCTTCCCTCTACACAATCACCAAGTGGCCTCCTTAAAGCCTTGATGTTCCCACACTTAGAAAAATTAACCTTTCACAAAATACACCAAAATAAAACCATAAAAATGAGTTTTATGCAAACCAACAAACCCTAAAGAGTAGAAATTTTTGAGTTGATGAATACTTACTCAAATCTTGAAGACAAATGGATCCAAGGTAGTTTTCAAGCTTGTAGGTTCGAATGGAGTAAACCTAAACCAAGAAAAAGCTTACTTTTAGTGAAATGAAGAACTCAAGCTTTCATAAAAAAAATGAAAGTGGTGGAAATGATAAAATGAAAGAAGTTTATGGATTAGAATGATGATCCAAACCTTTTTTGTGAAGCTTGACTATGCAAAATCTCAATAGAACTTGGTCTTTTTGTGTATGGAAAAGCTTGGAAAAATGGAGAGAAAATGGAGTTTGTATGATTCAAGTGGAGAAGATGAAGTGAAAGTGAAAGTGAAAGTCTCTCTCTTCCCTCTCCCTATGCAAATTTCGGCCAGACTTGGAGGGTATGGGGTAGGTATGGGCTAGCTTACTTGGAAGGAATGGGAGCCATACCTCTCTCACCTAATTTTGAAAAATTTAAAAATTAACCCATTTGACTTTTGGAGTCATTTTGAGGGTGGATCAGCCCCTCTCTTGTGCGCCCAAGCTGACTAGAAAATGGTGGAATTTAATTCTACCAAGTTAGGGTTTAATCGGTAGTTCGAAGTAGTAAAAACGCGTAGTTTTCGAACCCCTTTTTAGATAAATATTTTTATAAAATGAGTAAAATCATGAGAAATGAATTTTATGATTTGAATATTTCATAGAAAAATTTAGAAACTCAAAACTAAATTTTTGGACTATTTTTCATGTCCCGGTTGCGCCCGGTTTACCCGTAAAGCTCCAAACGCGGGTAAAATAAAGTTTTTCTGAAAAATTTTCAGAAATTTTTTAAAAATCACAAATATTATAAGAACCACTTTTGGTTCATTAAAAAATTATTTTTGAGTAAAAAATGACCTTTAGAAAAATACTGAACCCTTCCCCGCGAGAAAGCGGTTCCCGCAAAAACTCAGTTTTGCGAACTCTATTACTCTAAACCCTTCAAAAATAAACCTAAGATATGAATATCGTTATTCATACCTTAAAATCACAAAAATCATTAATTAAATAATTTTAATTAAATTAAAACAGATTAAAAATCAATAAAAACTATATAAAAAAACAGAGTGTTACACATCATGCCTTCGTGCTCCCTCATGGCCGTGTGAATCATCTAGGGAAAAGTAGGAGAGAAGTTTCATTCTTCTTCACTTCATCTTCCTCATTCTTGTAAACTCCATTTTTCTCTCATTTTCCAAGCTTTCTTCCATAACCTAAAGCTTGAGTTCTCTTGAGTTTTTGACTATTCAAGCTTCACAAAAAAGGTTTGGATCATGATTCTAAACCATAATATCTTCTTAGTTTTCTATTCTCATCACTTTCATTTTTCCATGAAGCTTGTGTTCTTCTTTTTACTAAAAGAGAGCTTTTTCTTGGTTTAGGTTCAAACCCTTGGAACATACAAGCTTGAAAACTTTCTTGAGCTCTTTTTCTTTAAGCCTTGAGTAAGTATTTCTCTACTCAAGATTTCTATACTTTGGGGTTTTTATATTTTCATAAAACTCATATTTTTATGGTTATGTGTTCTATATATTTTGGAAAAGGTTGATTTTTGTAAGTGTTGGAGCATCAAAGGTGGTGAGGAGATCTCTTAGTCTTGGTGTTGGTGTTGGTGGCTTGTTTGCTAGAAGACCTCTTGGTGATTTTGCTTTAAGTGCTTCAAGGGGTAAGGGAATTTTCTCAATAAATTGGAAAGGATATGTATGTGTATGGTGTATGTTGTATGTTTCATGAAAAACTCAAAGACTTGAGTTTTCATATTGGGTGTTTGAATGAGTTTCATTCTATTAGTAATATGTAATTTTATATATTTATGTATATGAGTTAAAGTATGATTTTGGTTGAGGCATGATAATTTTTGATAAGCCTATGTGTTCTCGGAAAAATTATATGTATGGTTTGAAGTGATTTTGGATGCCTAATGCATGCTTGATGAGTTAATGGTTGATGCTATGTTTAAGATGTATGATAATATGCTATGGATGGTTACTTTGAGTGTATGTATGATTTATGGTTTGATTGTGTTCTTGCCTAATTGATGTATGTTGATTTATGGATATTTCATATATTTTGATTTATTGTGATTGGGATTGAATTGAAAATATTTGACTAAGTGTGAGAAGAGGACTTAAAAGCTTTAATGAAAAAGTTTTCCAAATGAAATCAAAGAAATTAATTAAGATTTAAGTTAACACTTAATTAGATAAATTTCACTAAGTTTCTAAGTATAAGTCTCAAATAAATTTCATACTAAATCCTATTTCTCCATAAAACTCTAAGTAAGCTAGAAAATCAATTAATGAGGGAGAAAATAAAATTTCAAATTTTTAAGGGGTTAAAAACGAAATCTAGGAGTATTTGGGTCAAAAATATAAATTTTTGGAACTCTGGGGTAGAAACGCGAAATCTGGGCACTTTGGGCCAAAAATGTAATTCACAAAAGTTTGGGGCAGAAACGTGAAGTTTGGGCACTTTGGGCCAAAAACATAATTCACAAAAGTTTTGGGGCAGAAACACAAAGTCTGGGCATTTTGGGCCAAAAACCTAATTTTTCAGAAAAACAAGGGCTGAACTGTGAAACTGGACTTCTTAGGGGGTCAAAATTGTAAATACTTAAAAGTAATGAAAATTAAGTAAAATTTTCAGAGAATCTACTCAAGCTTTTAATTAAAACCTTTTATAAAGAGAAGTGAGAAGAAAATTATAATGAGGATTTGAGAGTTAAAGTTAAGGAAGAGCTTTAATTTGAAAGAGGAACTTTCCATAAAACTTATGTTTTTAAATAAACGCTTTTACACGATATTGAACGAGGATCAATACGTGGCGATGATAAACTTGAGGACAATAATACTACACGTTGTTGGAAGGAAGCTAACACGTGACGATGAAAACTTTAAGACGAGGGACCGCATTAATCATATTGTTGTGATTGCAAATATATTGTCATTTGCATTAAAGACGTGACTTTTGCCAAATTAGAGCATACAATCCTATGTAATGGATTGTGAATAATTGTAAAACCTGTTCACGAAAAAGGGGACCGATGGTTACCATGTCCATGAAAAAGGGGACCGATTGGTTTATTATGTTGCTCTGCCGAACAATTGTAAAAGGTGTTCATGAAAAAGGGGACCGATGGTTACCATGTCCATGAAAAAGGGGACCGATTGGTTTATTATGTTAAGGTGATAGTAGCTCTACTGAATAATTGTAAAACCTATTCATGAAATAGGGGACTGATGGTTACCATGTCCATGAAAAAGGGGACCGATTGGTTTATTATGTTAGGTTTATGCTACAACCATTTCTCTCTACTTAGTTGAGGAAGTCTCCATGGAGCAGTGCACCGGTGTATTACAGAGATATTGAAGTGACATGCATTATGCTAGAGTGCTATGTGTGTGTTGACTGTGTGTTTATTTGATGATGTGCTCTCTTTTGGTGTATGAATATCTTAGAGAAAGATTCGCGAAAGAGTAGCTATATATATTCTTGGAATGTATTATGTAGTATTTTCTTTTTCGTATACATCCTTTCAGTGGACTTTCAACTTGTGCAAAGAAATTCACCCTTGCGTGTTTTTCTGTTATCCGTGTGTACGCTACGCGTAGATGTCCACTTCGAGACCTCTGGTTGCTAGAGTGAGGGAGAGCTTCCGGCCTCTTGAGGTCGATGGTGGGGGATGGACTTATGATCCCATCTCCCAATGGGCCATAGTGTGTGGACACGTGGTCAGGACGAGAGGAGGGGTGCTGGGCCCCGAGGAGGTTGGAGCGTGACATGGTTCTGGACGCTTACATTCCCTTAGAGAGGATGCGCAGCTGGCTGGCAGCCGCACCCGAGGCACCTGTGGAGCAGCCGAGGAGAGAGGCTCAGGCGGAGGAGAGACCTTTACCCTCGCGGGTAACCGGATCCGTTCCGGAGTACCGTCGGATGTTTCGTCGCACGCGTTGCACTCCAAGGAAGAATACCTTGGAGCAGTCACGTCTACTGAGGATGGCTCCACCTGTGACACTAGCTTCACCACCGGAGACAGTGAGACCGACGCTCTCCGTCCCTTACGTCCCACCGTATGGGCGTTTCGTGCGTTGCTCTTCTGACACTTTTGCCAGACCATCGAGACACGCAGAGAGGGGGAAGAGGAAGGTTCGAGATGAGCCAGAGCGGGTATTCATTGAGATATCCGAGGAGGAGGAGGACCCGGAGGAGGATTCTGAGGAGGACCCCGAGGAGACGTCATCGTCTTAGGTCTGTAGTGGTGGGAGTGTCTAGTGCTAGGTTGTGGGTTGTCTGTTTGCGACCAGCCTAGGTTGGGGTGTACATGTTCAGTGTCATGTATTTGACACACCTTTTGATTTACAGCTTTCCTAGGTTTAGAATTATCGCTTCATTTTCTTTATGTTATGATGATGTATTTTGGCCACTATGTTGTGGTTCCTAACTATACTTGCGAGCGCAAGACTTGTGTACATTGACTTGATGATATGTATATACGTGTGATGTTTCTTTTTTTCTGAGTTTCTGGATGGCTAAATGTGATGTGAGAAATCTTTTCGTTTAAGACTTTTCAAAAAAAAATTAGCCACCAATTTTGGTAACCTTGATTTATGAAAGACGATTTTCCGCATTAAGTTTTAGTTTTTCTTGTGACGTTCCTTGTGCGAAAAAAGGGACGTTACAATGAAGATCATAAGAACGTTCTTGGTGCATCAAGGATTTGAAGATGCGCTAGAAGGTGACAAGAATATGCCCGGCACGCTTTCAAAGAAGAAGAAAGAAATCATGGATAAGGCGCACAATGCTCTAATTTTGAGCCTTAGAGATAGGTTCTGCGAGAGGTGTCAAAAGAGAAATTTGCAGTAGCTATTTGCCTAAAATTGGGGGTGCTTCACATGACCATATCTCTAGCAAAACATCTTCATCAGAAGTAGAAATTGTATACTTTTAGGATGCAGAAGGGAACTTTGGTGGAGGATCATCTTGATGAGTTCAACAAGAATATTCTTGATTTTGAGAATATTGAAATCAAGGTGGATAGTGAAGATCAGGCATTGCTCCTATTACGATCCCTACCCAGAGAATATGAAAATCTTTATGACACGCTGGTCTATGGGCGGGATTCTTTAAAATTAGAAGAGGTACAATCTGCTCTAATTTCTAAGGAATTGAAGAAGAAAGTTGAAGGGAGAGATGACAGTAGTGGTGAAGGTCTCGTGGTAAGAAGTAGATCAGAACATATGGATTTTAAGAAAAATGGTAGATCAAGATCGAAGTCCAAGGCAAGAAAGTGCTTCATGTGCAAGAAGGAGGGTCACTTCAAGAAAAACTATCCAGAAAGGAGGAAAAAATAAGAAGAAGGACAAGGAATTAGACTCGGGTGACATATCCATAGCTTCTGATGGGTATGAGTCAGTTGAAGTATTAATGGCAGTAGATAAAAAGATATTGATGCGTCTGAGACACACTTACGAGCAAGTGTTGCAACACCCTTTCTCCAAAAGGATATTACACCATAGTAACCAAAAGTTTAGCAAAAGTTTAGAAAATATTTAGGTGAAAGTTAGTAATCTTTCTTCCAAAATGCGGGTAAATTTTTTAGCCTTTTTAAAGAAGATGAGAAGGATGAGGAATATGTTCCCTTGTTTTTTTAAAAGATTTCAAGCGCAGAGTAAGATCATTATACATTGAAATGATACTCCATCTCATATATATAACATGATATTTTACAAAAGAGTTTGTTCCAAGACAAACTATGATTTTTAACATTGCAAAGAGAAAAAGAAGTTAAAACTACTCTAAACCAAAAAGTACAAAAGTGGTAAAAGAAAAACATATGCTACTATGTACAAACGAGCCATGATCCCATCAACTACCCAAAAGGGATCTATTACTCTAACTTTAACTCGACTACGTCTATGGGCAAGACCAGGTGGATCCTCCCAATCCTGGTAAACTAGACTCAAAGTTCCAGACTTGAGTCATTGGAACCCAATCAAAGTCAAACCTAGATAGATCTAGTTTAGGTAGAGGGTCATAAGTAAGATTAGAGGTAGCCCAAGAGTTGATGGACTCTCCGGGTATATCCTCAAACTCATCGTCAGACAGGGAGTCAGATAATTGTATGATATCCTCCTCCTCTGAGTGACGAGAAATAGGGGTATACATAGGTGGATCTGCTACTCTTAGAGGTGAGGCTGGGGTATATCCTATGGAATCCTCATGTCCTGTAGGGGCTGCTGCTGAAGTGTCCTCTGAGGTCCCATCCTTGCCTGCGTCCGAGGGCTTGCTCCTTTTCTAGGAAGGCATGTGATCTAATCTGTTACCACCACGTCCTGATGGATGAGAACTACCACCACCGCTGTCTCCATCCTCATCATCATCATCGAAGAGTAGGTCTTCTGGGTCAGGTACCAAAGGTCTTAATTGGCGTAAGGGTAACTTAACATCTAAGATTATCTGTTCTTGGATGGGTAGTGGGTCTTGTGGACCTCCACCACCAGTATCTACGGTCTCAACCCTTCCCATGAATCTTCCCCACTGAGTGCAATGGTTTATGTTCCACCACACGCATTCCCCACCATGGGGTTCTATACTAAGGTGACAGACTCGTCCCAAACCCATTGCAGGATGTGCCATCTACCCAGTCATGCATCAACATAACATAAAAGTAGACAAGGGTGAAACTCTAAACAATGTAATAAGAGAAGTACAAATATATTAACACACAGATCATACAACACCAATTGATATGTCAAAAACGTATAAATATCAAAGACAATCAAGTCAATTAATGACAATAAAATAAAGTATTTAGTCATTCAAAACATCTAACAGATTCTAATCAAACAGATCTTACCTTGTATCTTGTAAACCTGCAAAATAACTCATTCACAAAATAATCACACCGGTGTAGTGCTCCAAGAAGACTTTTTCAACCTCACATCATTTAAGCGACCGGCTGCAGTAAACTTAACAGCATAATCAGGGAATCCCGCCTTAGACACCTGAGAATACTTCAGAAATACCGCATTTAAAACTTAATAAAAAAATCAGAAATAGATCTGCCAGTCAGATTTATCCAAGCCGGGTATACGACTTCTCTCGGCTCAGGGGGATTCACCGACAAGGCCATAGAGACTTTCGAAACCTGGATAATCCCAGTAGACAATTGTAGTCCAACAGAATCTATTTTCAAGTGGGTTGTATGCTTATCGTCTTCAATGCAAATGATCGTCTAATATTGCATCTTAAAATCTCTTTAGCTTCTCTTTGTAAAACTTCTTCTGTTTTACTGTAGCTTCTCTTAAAAAAACACCTTTTAGATCTCATCAAAATACTTTATAGGAAATAACTTATTACTTTAAAAAAAATACTCTTAACTTCTTTTCTTGATTCTATAGATCACTACGAGTTAAGTTATTTTTCCGGCTTCAATAATTCAATTTATGACTGATCACACCGCGGCAGAGCCGAACTGAGTTGAGCAGCCCAACAGAGTGATTTGATATATAAACTAAGGGTCATTAACTCATTTCAAGAAGACCAAAACGGGGCAGAGCCACCTAGGTTTGATTAAGAGAGAAAAGATTAACAGTATTTAAATTTACGTCCACATTTTAATGAATAAGTGTTCTCAGATTTTAGATAGCTCTTTGGGAATGGAATAATTACACGGGCGGCTGAGCCGACTGTGGTAATCAGAGTCCGTCTTTTTGAAATCTTGATATAGACTTAGTGAACGAAATATAACTAATTATTTTTCAGCTTTAGTTATTTTTCGAAGATGAAAAGATTATACTGCGGCAAAGCCGTCTTCGGTAATCAGTACTCTATTTTTTTTAAATAATACGATATAGTCTAAGTGAACGTAATCAAGCTGTTTCTATTCTGAAATACTTAAGCACTAATTATCTTCCAGGAAAGAGGTCCATTGAAAGTCTATCTCACAAATTTCCACTGCCGTAGACATTGAAAATTAAACTGAGTTCTTTGCGTATATATACAGATTGGATACCATTTCTATATTTTCCACTTTTAATATAATAGTAGAATTCACCGAGAATCCATTACTGTTATATTAAATTCTGAAAGATGCTATAACAGTAGAATTCACAGAGAATCCATTACTATTATACTCTTTTATCCAATCCAATCTATTTATATATACGTTATTGAGAAATCACTTCTTTCCCAATTTATCTTAGTCACGTATATACCGGGTCCCTAGTGTTAAGAATTTCCCAAACAACGTATCAGTACAGTTCCCAGGAAAGAGAGACGGACTTATCAAACCCCTTCAAAGGTCTTTGTCTTTCCTTGACAGCTCCATACTGATAAACCATTTATCTTAACCATCACCTTGTCTATTAATGATAGACAATATCAGGGTTTTCACAAAAGAATAAATTTCACTTCTTTACAGTAGGATCATATTTACGGTAAATCTAAATTTTGCCATTATAACAGTATGTTTACAAAAGCTAAAATTTGATTTTGCCATAGCCCTCTTACTCACACGAATTTTAATAGAAATTTGGACATTATAACACTACAATTCATAAATAGCAAAAAATAATTAATTTAAAGCTATAAAAAATTAAGCAATAATGAACAAACAAAGGCAATAACACACAAACATACAAATCAAGCATAACCAAGAATCAAACATATACTTCTCAAATTAATTTGCAAGAGGTTCCCCTTACCTTTGCCACAAAACTATGAAGAACAAGTTTGAAAACTCCAAGAACACAAAGTAAGAAATTTAAGAACTAAGAAGAGAAAAAGAGAGAATTGTGTTTGTCTTCAAGGCTTCTTGGATGTGTAAAAATTTTATGAAGACAAGGGGGCTATTTATAGATGGTGGGCGGCCAAGAGGAAGGAGGAAGAGGGTATTAAAAATTTGTGAGCTCACCCACCTTTATTAGCCTTATGTCATAATGTCATTTTAATTAAATCATGCATTTTCCTAATTGGTTCTTCCTCATGACTATGCCTATGACTCATAAGGCAAAAAACACATCCAAGGGCCCTAGTTTGATGGTGATGTCGACTAAGATGAGGGAAAAGGGGGACCATGGGATTACAAAGACAAAAGCTTTAGGTTTTAGTAGTTTTGATGTAAAATCAAGGGTAAAATGGTCTTTGCACATATCCCTACTAATTAGGGTCAATAAGTGGGTCAACATCACTATTTTAACTCTATAAAATTATTTTTAGGTCCCTTGAAAATACCCAGTTCTTATTTCAAACCCGTTAGCTCTCTATACGCTTTTACACGGCGGATATACCGCATAAAAGAGCCAAAACAATAGAAAAATAATCTCGTCTAGAAGTATTTTTAAAAATTATAAAAAAAGAATAAAAATAAAATAAAAATTGTTTGGACCTTTTTCTCAAATATTTCCAATACTGTAAGACAAGATCTATACGTGATACGTACCCGTTTACTGTATTTTTGGTAATTTTTGAAAGTTTTCCAAAAGTTCCAGCAAAATTTCAGAAAATTATAAATATTAAAATAAACAACTTTTGTGAAGGAAGATAATTTTCTGGAATGGTTTGACATACTTTTTATATTTAAAAACTATATCCATTAATAACGGTAAATACAGTTATCTGGAAAAACCTAAACGTCAAAGGAAAAATGTATGGTTTAATGAAATAATTTGATAATTATTTAAAACCCTTAATCATAAGACTAACATAATTTTCTTATCACTTAGATCACACAATTTCATATAAAACAGATAATAGACGAAAAAATAGAAAACAGAAGTCTATAAAAGACTTTAACTATCTTACCGTTTTTAACTATAATATCAAACAAAACTTATTATCTTCTATACTATCTTATGTATACTAGATCCTAGAGTCTCTATCTTAACTATTGCTCTATCTCTGGTATTTACCCATTTCTTAACTAACAGATTACAGAGTTTCTTTTAAAGGGACTAAAACTGTAATTCCCTTTTATCTTTCTTTAAAATTCCAAACTTAATTTCTAAAACCTTTATGGATCATCAAGTGGCTATTGTCTATCCTCTAATATCTTTTGGGAATCAAGTATGAATTTTTTATATTCATTATCAGCCTATTCTGACAATCAAGAATGTCAGTAAAATACTATTTGACTTCTACGTCAGTCCTAAACCATTGTATTCCATATGAAAATCTTAAGGATGGTTCTAATCTTCTAAAATTAATACTCTGTCTTACAGAGTGAAATTTTAGGATGTTACAAGTGTACCCTTTCGCAAGAGTAATACAGAACTAAGTCCAGATATTGAACCCAAGGGTTAACTTGCTGAGTACCAAACTCAGGAAATTCTTAAGTTATTTAGATAATAAAATGGTTATGAATTTGAAAAAGGGAGAAAGAAAGAATAGCAAGAAGAAGAGCAATAATAGTAGTTAAAAGTTTCAGCAATAGAGAGAGCCTGGGATTATGGTTTAACTGTACCGTTAATTCATTATTCCTAAATTTATTTGAATATTATTTATTCTAAAAATACCAATCCCTCTTCTAATTCTATTAACAATCAATGGTCATGACTTGCAACATTCTTTCCCTAAATTAATTGTAAGTTTGATAATGCAAAGAATTCAAATTCAGAGAAATCATAAAGATTAGAGAGGTTGATTTAATTAACCTGAGTGGAAGATATAGATTAATGTTTGATCATGCATTAATCTTAATTCCGATTATCCTATGCGTCTACCAATTAATTGCGGTATGACTGCAGATCAATTAATTATTTAAAACATACCAAGGGTGATCAAATCTTAATAAGCATATTAAAGCAATATGATAATTCTATTTATAATAGAATAAACAATAATTCAAATAAATATAGACAATAAGTTTAAGCAGATACAAGATTCACCATAACCTCAGTAGGGTGATTTAGCTAACTAAAGACATAGTAAAAATAAAATCAAACAAATAAGAGTGCATAAAGAAATAACAGGGAAAGAGCCTTCTGTACAAGAATGATCTTCGCTGCAGATCTTCAGCCTCTAACTTGTTCTAAAGAACTCTATATCTACTCTAAAACTCTCTAACTACTATTGATTGTCTGAAGCTTTGGTGATGTGTTTTGGGTCTCCCCCTAATGCTCTATTTATAGGGGAGGAACCCTAGTTCGTCTAGGAAAAGGGTATCTGCAATCTTAATTGCTAGACGTACGAATTTGATCTAAAAAGGACGTTGATCAAATCTGAAACATGATGCTAACGTTCGTCCACGATCGTGCTTGATGATGCACTACCGTGCTCCTTAAAAGTGGACAATTTCAAATTATTAGATATGGATGAGGTAACTGCAACATGCACAGCCGTGCTTGATGAAGCACAACCGTACTTCTTCTCAAGTGTCAGGCTGTGCTCCTTCCAATGTACACGGGCGTGCTGCGTGGTGCACGACCGTGCTTCAGACCTTTATGCCTATAATTTCCTTAGAAGCTTGCAATTTCAATGTTTTTTTTCTTTTCTTTTGTTACTTCTACATTAAATATAAAAATATTAGTGAATTCCAAGTATAATATTCCATAGATTCAACAAATCATGCCCTTAGTCCCTATATAAAGTACCCCGAATCTTGGTTTATCAACCTTCCCACACTTATCTTTTGCTTGTCCTCAAGCAAAAATCCCTGGCTAAAGAGACTTTCCATAAGAAATAATGAACCAGCTAATCATAACCCAAAGTTTTTTAAGTGGCAATGATAGATAAGTCAGGTAAATTATGTTAGGGGAATATCAAAAGATTGCCCAATTAGAGGCTGAAGTAACCTGGAATCCAACCTTTTAATGAATATAGGGTCACTCGTCTTACCACTCTCAAAGTGTTTTAGGGTAAAGACAATTGCACTCAAATTTCCCAAAGAAAGTACATTAACATAGGCTTGTGCATTGATCAAATCTCCACTAAGTAATTCACATGCATGCAAAAGGCTAGGGTCTTTTATGGGTTGTAACATGGCCATAGGAGTAATGTCAGGTAGGATAAAAAAGGGAGGGGAGCATGCAAAGGGCTATAACAAATTATCAAATAAGCAATTAACCCTTGACGCATAAATGAAGTATTAAAGAAACATTTTCCATTGGAACTCCATATTTCCACAGCCTTTCATTTTGTAGGGCCTTTCCTGCTTTTTCTTTTCTTTTCTTTTTGCTCAGAAGGTTCTGAAAATATTTTTTTTATTTTCTTATTTATCTTCAGAAGGTTCAGATGAAAAAGGCAAATTTATATATTCTCTTTTATTTCTTTTTTTTTTCTCTTTATGTCAGTGTCAAGTGATATTATTCGGATAGAATGTCCTCTGCTAGGGTTTTTGTGGCAGAGGAAGAAGAAATACTGCCAAAGGGCGATCCACCAGATCTGATAGTGGATAAGGGTGCAAACTACAGGGAGACTCTGCTAAATATTCCAGGCTAAATAGGAGAGGCAAAGGCACGTCTTCAAGATTGAAACAATAAAGATATGCCGGAGAATCGGTGGTATAAAGAGCAGGACGATTAGGATATGCAAAACGTGGCAACGAAAGGCTTAATACCTGTGGTGCATGTCTCCGATGCAAAACTGGCAGAATGGTGCAAAGAGGGGAATCTCATGTTGGAACCAAATTGTTTAAAAGCATTTTTCAAATGCATATTTCCCTAAGCGGTTTTCATGATAACAATGATTATTAAGGTTTTTACAATGTCTGCTAACAAGCTCTTGTAGGTACAACAAAGATAAAGTCCATCGTCCAGTGTGACCATGGTAAACTTGAGTATAGTCCAAGAGTAGATCGTCCAGTGGACTCTGATACTTGACCTTGAGTAAGTATAGTCCAATGGACTCTGGATGCCGTGCGTCCAAATGAGCAGAAAGACATAAGTCCAATAATCAGTAAAGCAATACTTCCAAAGAAAAGCAAAGCTATGAGTCCATATGGAAAGCATAGTTATGTGTCCATATGACCAGAGAAGCCTTGCGTCCAAATGGTAAGCAAAGGTATGTGTCCATTTGGTAAGTGAACAGAAAGTCCATTCTGTGTCACAAAGCTGCGTCCAATACGCAAAGTCTATAATATGCTATTTATTGTTCTTGCATTTAATATGAGACATATTTAATGAGCAAATTATTTGAAATAAATAGCTGTATACAATGCTTTTTCTGTGCAAAAATGTCAACGTTTTGAACTTGCATTTAATGAAAAGCATAAAGCACTGTGAAAAGTGTACTTAAAGAGAGAATGCACTCTGAACATTTCTGTATCTCTCTGAATGCACCTTTTTCCTAATACAGTGTATTCTCTCTGTCTCAATAAAATATTATTATTAACTGATGTGTAATTGAGACTTTGAGTACAGGTTGCTTCTGACATAGGAGAAAGAACTATACAAAAATACGCTGAAGAAGCACTCCTCAGAGCAACGAAAAAATAGCATTTAATGCTATTAGTGAACGGCTATATTCAAGAAGGTTGAAGCTGACCTTTTTCGAAGACAAAGTCTGAAGCTTCATCAAAGCCTATATATACCGTGGACAAGAAGAAGAATACAAGAAGCTTGAACTACGAAAAGAAAGAGTCAAAACATTGTACAAATATTGTCATACTCTGATATTCAAAGTTTACTTGTATTATTTCTTTCTTCTTGTAAAAGAGAGTTTGCTTAACTCTCAAAGTGCTTTAGAGTCTATATTCACACTTGTATGAGTTAACATCACTTTCATCTAAAACATTCTGCTGAGTTATTTGAGCCTAGAGAGGTTTGTTTAGAAAAGAATACTTGTTTGAGCCTGGAGAGGCTTGTCAGTAAAAGAATACTTGGGTTTAGCCTGAAGAGGCTGTGTGCAAAGAATACTTGGGGTTGAGCCTAGAGAGGCTCGTGTGTAAAACAATACTTGGGTTGAGCTTGGAGAGGCTAGGTGAGCAAAGAATACTTGTTGTAAGGCCTGAAGAGACTGTTGAAGAATACTTATATTCTATCTGGATCGATAGTGAAATCTCTCTAGTTTGAGGGGACTGGACGTAGCTCTTAGGAAAGGGTGAACCAGGATAAATACATGTGCAATTTCTCTATTCCTTAACTCTTTTATATACCAATTGAGGGGATTGAATTGAAACTATTTTTAACAAGTTGTTTAAACGTTTTAATCGCACTGAAAGTTATTTTAAACTAAGTGGGTGTTTCTGCGTCCATCTTAACTGTGCGTCCAATACTTATATGCACTGTGCGTCCAACGATTTGCGAAAAGTTTTAAAAGCTAAGAAACACAATTCAATCCCCCTTCTTGTGTTTCACCTTGTTACCTACATCTCAGACTGATCGTAAACGTCCTAGGGAAAAGGATCAATTACTGGATTCCTAAAAATAAGATCAATAGGGATTGGGCACAAAGTGGAGTAGTTACCATCATAGACATGCCATGAGGTTATTACGCGGTTCAGTTTGATGTTGAGGAGGATTATAAGCATGCTTTGTTTGAGGGTCCATGGATGGTGGCGGTCCTTTGAAAGTGGCTCTGAATACAACTGGGCCAAAGGCTAGCAAGGCCAAAGAATATAGACACCCCAACAACTCAAATAATGGGAATAAAGAAGCGGGCCACAAGGACGTATCAGAATTGGCGAGCGAACTCTTGGAGGAAGATAGAAGAGCTCTTCATGAAAATTTGCAGGCCAAAAGGAAGGCACAGAAGGCATCAACCAGTGGGCTTAAGTCTTCTTGATAATTGGGCCCGAACCCTCTCTTGGGCTTTATTACTCCCATTGACAAGGTTGTCAGAGAACGGGTTGAACAACCTGTTAGTGACCCATGATGTTGTGTTGCAAATTTGCAAAAGGTGGAGGGGCTCTCAGAGCCAAGCCCACTTAACCAGTCACGATGAATTTTATTTCTTGGAATTGTCGTGGTACTGTGGCAAAGGAGTTCACTACCCTGATCGAGGATTTTTGAAGGAAGTATAAAACTTCTTTGATTTTTCTCATGGAGACTCATGCTAGTGGTGATAAAGCCCAGAAGCAGGCTAGCGTACTGGTTGTCTTGTATGCTCATTGTGGATTCTAGAGGGAATACTAGTGGTATCTGGTGCTTATGAGATGCTACGCTTGGAAATGGAGATTCTGGAAGCACGTAATCAATTTATACACACTAGAGTTACCTGGAAAGGGCACATCTCCTGGTTGATCACGGCGGTTTATGCTAGTCTTAACTTTAGCAGAAGGCAGTAGCTTTGGGATGATCTCACTAGGATCTCTACTATGGTGGATGAGTCGTGGGTGGTCCTTGGCGATCTCAATAGCATCTACGCAAATCATAAAAGAAAGGGGATTCTTCTAACTTTTTTGATAGAGGTTCTTTAGCTTTTCGCAATGTTCATTCTTGTGATCTCATTGATGCAGGTTTTCAAGGAAGCCCTTTTACTTGGAAGCATGGCTCCTTCCACCAGAGGTTGGAAAGGGTACTCATCAACATACAATGGCGTATTAAGTTCCAAAGTGCGTTGGTGTTCAATCTCCCCTTCTTCAAGTCGGATCACTGTGTTGGAACCAAATGGTTTAGAGACATTTTATCATGTGTAAATCCCTAAAGGTTTTGATGATAACAACTATTATTAAGAGTTTAACAAGTCTGATAACAAATTCGTGCAGGTACAATTTAGTTAAGTCTATCGTCCAGTGTGACATTGGTACTTATATGTACAAACTATGAATTGAGCGTCCAATGGACTCAGGTACTTGTCTTATGGTAAGTTTCGTCCAATGGTTTCATGACGTTATACGTCCAAGTGGTAAGACAACTAAGCACCTACTCTATTCATGTTGTATCCTGAATGCACGTTGTTATTAATTCGCGAAACGCTATTTATTGCTCTTGTAATTATTTTGAGACATATTAAATGAGCAAATGATTTGAAATAAATAGCTGTACAAATGCTTTTCCTCAGACTTAAAATATAACTGATTTGATATCACATTTAATGAAAAGCATAAAGCACTGTGAAAAGTGTACTTGAGAGAGAATGTACTCTGAACGTTTCTGGCACTCTCTGCACACATCTTTTCTTTAGTATAGTGTTTTCTCTTTATCTCAACTGAATATTACTATTAACCACTGTGTATTTGAGACTCTAAGTAAAGGTTGCTTCTGACTTTGGAGAAAGAGTTAAAAAAACCTACGCTAAAGTACAACTCCATTGAGGCAACGGGAAGATAGCATTTAATACTATTAGTAAATGACTATTTACGAAGGCTTAAGCAGAATAAAGCTGAAGACCGAATTCGAAGCTTCATCAAGCCCATAAATACCGTGAAGAAGAAGAAGAAGACAATAGAGATAGCAAACAAAAGAGAATATTTGAGCAGAACTTTTATACGCTTCTGTACTTAGAAAAATGCTATCATATCACTTCTTCTTGTAAAAGAGAGTTTACTTAACTCTCAACATGCTTAAATTTCATATCCTCACTTGAGTGAGTTTGTAGCGCTTAGAAACACTTTAAACTCTTCTGAGATGTGTGAGCCTAAAGAGGCTAGGTAGAAAAGAGTACTTGGTTGAGCCCGGAAAGGCTTGGTGTTAAAAGAATACTAGGGTTTGAGCCTGAAGAGACTTGTTGATAAAAGAATACTTGGTTGAGCCTGGAGAGGCTAGGTGCGCAAACAATACATATTGTAAAGGCCTGAAGAGGCTATTGAAGAATACTTGTAAATATATCTGGTTGATAGTGAAATCCTTTTAGTTGGAAGGGACTGGACATAGCTCTTAGGAAAGGGTGAACCAGTATAAAATCTCTGTGTGTACATCTCTTATCCCTAAACTCCTTTACACTCAGTTTTATTACTAACCATGGGGATTATTTTGAGGTTTTACTTAACAAACGTTTTAAACACTTTCAAACTATTTTTAAACTAGTGGACGTTCAGCGTCCAATTTACTCTGTGCGTCCAATACACGTTGTGCCTCCAATACTTTGTAACAGCGTCCAATGTTTTGCTAAAAGCTTTTAAAAGTTAAGAAATACAATTCAACCCCTTTCTTGTGTTTCACTTTGTTACCTACACACTGCACGTTGTTGGTCCAATTGAGAAGAAAGCTGAATCCAAATAGAAGAATAAGACCTTTCAGGTTTATTAGGGCATGGTTAATGCATGAGGATTTCACTAACCTCGTTAACTGTTGTTGGGTGAAAGGTAGGCAATGGGGCCTCCAGGTTCCCAAGCTGCAAAAGGAGCTCCAGAAGTGGAATAAGGAGGTCTTTGGCAACATTTTCGAGCATAAGAGAGACCATTTCAACAGGTTGGAAGAAGTGGCGCATCTTTTGTCTATCACCCCATCTACCTACCTTGAAAATGTTCATAAAAAGTTGTGGAAGGACTATGAGCAGGTGCTTGCCCAAGAGGAATTATTATGGTATCAAAAATCTAGAACCAAGTGGATTCAACATGGTGATAGGAACACACGCTTCTTCCACGGGGATACTACTGTGAGGAGGGCTAAAAATACCTGTGACATTCTGCAAAACAATGAGGGTGAGTGGATAGGTGACTAGGACAAGCTGAAGGAGATGGTCACCTCCTACTTTTACAACTTGTTTTCGGATGACAGCAATCGTGAACCTTTGTGCATTCGTGGAGCTTTCCCCTCTATCTCAGAGATTGATAGGAGAAGGTTAATCAGAGATGTGACTAGAAGCGAGATTTTAAATGTGGTAAATCACATGGGAGCCTTTAAGGCCCCAAGCCCAGATGGTTTGTAGGTTGCGCTTTTCCAATCTCAATGGCAGGTTGTTGGTGACTCGGTGTGCAATATGGTGAGTAGCATTTTCATAAATCCTATCTAGGTTAGTGAAATCAATGATACTTTTACACTCTGATTCCCAATTTAGACCAGGTCAATAACATCCGTGTCTTTAGACCCATTAGTCTTTATAATGTTTCATATAAGATAAGATTACTATTAAGATTTTGGCGCACCGTTTGAGACCTATGATGAGCTCTCTGGTGAACCCTTGCCAAAATAGCTTCATCCCCAATAAGCAAAGTAGAGATAATATTATCATTGCTCAAGAGAGCTTCCACTCTATGAGGACCAAAAAAGGTAAAACAAAAAAAAAGGATGGATGACAATTAAAATTGATTTTGAGAAGGTTTATGACCGTCTCCATTGGGGGTTTATCAAGGAAACTATGGATGACATTGGTTAGGAGGTTCTTTGATCTTATCTTGCATTGTATATCCACCTCCCAGATGAGAGTCCTTTGGAATGGGGAAGCACTTGAAGAGTTCCACCTTTCTAGAGGTATTAGACAAGGTGATCCCCTTTCCCTTTACCTATTTGTCTTGTGCATTGAAAAGTTTTTCTGAATGATTAGTGTTGCCATTGACCAGGAACAATGGAAACCTATCAGCTTGGTTAGAGGAGGACCTCACATTTCTCACCTGGCCTTCGTGGATGATGTCCTGCTTTTTGAAGAGGCAAGTGAAGGTGTACTACTTTGATAAAAAGTGTGATTGATTTGTTTTGCAGGTGTTCGGGGTAAAAAAAATTAGTGAGGCTTAGATGTTGCGGGTTTCCAAGTTACTGACGACTTGGGGAAGTACCTTGGAGTTCCTATCCTTCACAAGAAAAGTTTATCCTTGACAAGGTGGACCAACGCCTTAGCAACTGGAAGGCCAAAACGTTATCCTTTGCAGGAAGGATTACATTGACTAAATTGATGTTACAAGATCTCCCAACTTATGTCATGCAATCTGCCTATCTCCCTAGACACGTCTGTAATGAAATTGACAAGAAGTGCAGGAGATTCATATGGGGAAGTGGAGGGGGAATGACATATCCAAACGATGAATTGGAAGAGAATCTATACTCCGAAACAGTGGGGAGGCCTTAGCCTGAGACCAGCTATGGACATGAATCAAACTATCATGATGAAGGCCGGGTGGAACCTTGTGGCCAATAAAGATGACCTTTGGGCGGAGGTTGTGAGAACCAAGTACAAGTGTGGGCATGATCACATCCCCATAACTGACCCCAATTTACCGGGATCAAATTTTGGGAAAGGCGTGGAAAGCAAATTGATTTGGAGAGTTGGACTTGGTACTCAAGTGAACGTGTGGGAGGATCGCTGGATTATGGGAGGGAATAAATTAGAGGAGCTAACTTTAAGACCATTGGCAGAGGAGGAGAAAAGCCTTCGGGTGTGTGATCTTTCCTCTCCCAGTGAGGGTTGCGATTTAGGCAAAATTGCTCATATCATTCCTCTTGAAGTTGGTGACCATATCTTTTAGCTCCAGGCTCCTAGCCAAAGAGAAAATGTTGATTTTGTGGCTTGGTATCTAACGGGTGATGGAAGGTACTCAAATAAATATGCTTATGAGTCCCTTTTAGTGCCAACCAATGGTGTAAACCAAAGACTCTTTAAGAATATTTGGCATTGGCAAGGAATTGAGAGGGGTCAGGTCCACCTTTGGAAGTGCACCCATGAAGCTTTGATTACTAACTCGCTCCGGGTTCATAGGGGTTTAGCTTAGTCGAACGTTTGCCCCATCTGTAGTTCAGAGGAAGAATCTACTCTCTATTTGATGAGGGATTGCAGCTTCGCGAGGGAGGTTTGGCAACATCTTGCTAATGGTGAGCTCCCTAGTTGCTTCACCAATACCACCCCTTTGCAGACCTGGCTCAACAAGAACTTGACTACAGGGAGAGTCAGGGGGTCTAGCGGTGGTGCGTCTTGTTCGGTGTGACTCTCTCTTGCTTGTGGAAGGTGAGAAATGATTGGGTGTTCTGTGGGGCAAGACCAGACATTCAGATCACCTTGAGGTGGATTAGACACCACTCTAAAGCCATGGTGCAGAGCATTAGAGTGAGCAACATGTTGACCAAAGACAGGTTGAGGTCACTGAGCAACTTGGACATTCGGTGGTCCCCTCTTGCTTTGGGCTGGGTCAAGCTAAATTGCGATGTCGCAGTTATGTAAATTGGGATGAAGGCAATGGCTGGGGGAGTCCTTAGGGATGAGAATGGAGCCTTTCTCATTGCCTTTGCAGTGGACCTTGGGGGAGGCAATGTTTTGGATGCCGAGCTAAAGTCTATCCAAACTGGGGTCAATTTGGTGCAGCATAGAGGGATGAACATAGTCCTTTTCGAATCTGACTCTCTCTTGGAAGTTAAGTTGATGAGGGATGGGTGCTCCTATCTCCATCCGAGCCACTTCCTGGTTGCGGACATTCCGCCCCGGGGGTAACCCCTTCAGCTCACCAAAAAAAATCATTTTATTTCTCTTTTTTTCATTTTAAGGAGTCCCTTTTCAACTAGCCACACCATGTTTTTGCTTCCAAGAGGTTGCCTGTAACAAATCATAATTTATAACAGGGTACCAAGGAGAAGAAATATTCAATTAAACTCAAACTAGGCAACTAAGGGATATATAACAACAATAGAATGAATGCCCGAAGAATTCCTACAAATGCCCCAACCATATTTTCACATGGAAGCAAATTTTAATATGCCTCGAAATGGGAAAACACTCATACAATGAGAGGGGTACATATTATAGATTCAACATGACTCCTGTAATGGTTCAAATCTCACATTTAGAAGCTTAATTCAAAAGAAAGACAATCAAGTAAGAAACTTCATGCTAATTTTCAGCTTTCAAATGACAATCCCTTTTGTTTATTAATCTGTCAAAGCATTATTTGGGTTCTTTAATGGTATAAAAAATTTTATTTTCTCAGATCAATGAATCTAGCCAGGTAAGTGTATGCAACAAATAAATCAGATAAACACGTGCACTATATATAGCAGTGATAAGCTTCCATTCCCACACTTAGAATCTAGCATAGTTCCAAATATTATAAATAAAGCGCAATAAAAGAGGAAAAGAGAAACTCCCTAATAAGCACAGGTAGATAATTTGTAATACAATAGAGAAAATCACATACCTGGATAAGGCAATGCAGATGTAGAGAGTAGTCAAAGATTCAGAGAGTCTACTTTTTTTTTATCATAATCAAATCCTAAGAAAATCCTAAAAATAAAACGAAATAAAGGATACCAACATAGGTTGCTTCCTGTAAAGCGCTTGTTTAACACCACGAGCCTAACGAATGTAACATCCATATTTTTCACTCTATAAGACAGAGTGCTTAAGATTGAAAAACTAAAGTTATATTTGGAGGTTTTTATATTTATATGAGGTAGTGGTTCAAATTTGGAAGAAAAATAGAATATTGTCGGAAAATCCGATTCACGTTTTCTGGACGTCAGAAATGGATTTAGGCTGAACTGTTGACAATAGAAGGTCCAGAAAATGTATCAGAAGCCAAATGGTATTTTTTTATAATATTTGAGGATTTTAGAAATGAATTTGGTAATTTTTAGAGAAGAGGATAAAAATGTTAATAATTTAGTCCATCTAAGATGAATTACGTGACACGTGATTAATTGGGGAATAGATAAATACCCAGAGACTAGGAAATGGTCAAGATGAAAAATTACAAGGACAAATAGAGTTCTTCCTAGTATAGAAATTAGTAGCTCGAGTTTGATGTTGAAATTCAAACGGAACTTGTTTTACATTTTAACAGACGGAATAGGTTTATAATGGTTCAGAAACCCTAATCTGAGTTAGGAAAATATTTTGCTGAGCCAAATAGTATTTTTATATTATTAGGGATTTTTAGAAATTATTTTGGAAATTTTAGAAAAATTGACTATTTTGACTCCGTGTATGGGTAATGGGTAAAATAGGAATTATCAGGAAACTGGTAAAAACCTGAGAGCAGGACTAGGCAATTATAGTGACTTTACCAGAATAGGAATGATGACACAGTTTGGGTAATGTCATTAGAAAGAATAACGATTAGTATATTATGTGTTCAAACTGCAAAAAGACCATTTTGCCTTTAAGTTTTTTTATCTATTAACCAAGTCTTCAATCCTTGATCTTATCTTCTCCTCCCACTCAGCTCCACACTAGGTTCATCCCTTGGTGTGTGTCATGAGTCTTTGGCCAATAGGAAAATAGATCATTAATTCATTTCTTTATTTATTAAATCATGTAATCATTTCCATGTTAATTAAAAATATCCCAATCCTCTCCTTGGGGAGGGCTGGCCGTGTGAGTATAGGAGAGAGGGAGGGGAGAGCTTTGCTCACTCTTTATTTTATTTCTCTCACTTGAGTTCATTTTCTCCCATTTTCTCTCTAAACTTCATTGTCTACCTTCAAGCTTTTTCTTCTATTTCCATGGAAGTTCTTCATCTTGTTCATCCAAGTTTTTGATTCTTTACACTAACAACAAGTGTAGAGAATCTATTTTAAATACTTTTAAACATTTAGCCTTCATCAAGTCTTGAATCAACAAGTTTTCTTCAAGTTTGATCTTCAAAGTATTCTTCAAGTTTTCTACCCAAGCTCTTGAGTTTTTGATCTTACACCTTCACAACAAGAAGGTTGGTTTGTGATTCTAATCCATAAATCCTTCTTTTCCATTCATGATCTTCATCTTATTTTCTTTAAATCATGTGTTTCTTCAAAACTCCTTGGAGAGACTCTTATTCTTGATGAAGATATTGTGTTCTTGAAATAAGTTCTTGATCAACCTCTTGTTTTCATTTTCAAAAAGGGTTTGATAAATAATCATTTCTCTTTAGATTTCTTATGGGATTAGAGATGGTTCCATAAAGAGAGTAGTCTTATGTTTGTTATGGTTGTATTTCTATGTTTATGTGATTTTTAAGGTGATTGATTGGTGGATTGGTGATTACAACTTTGTGAGAAGAGAAAAGAGAAGGAGAAAGACTTTGAGGTAAGGGGAAACATCTTTAAGTTATGGGGGTTGCATAAGGGTATGTTTATGTGTTGGGTGATAAGGTTGTTGTGTGTGCGTGTATATATATATATATATATATATATATATATTGATGATGTTGTGTTATGATTAGTTGGCTTAATGATTGTGTTGATGTGTGCCTATGGTTATTTATTGAGCAAGTGATTATATGGATGTGCTTATATGCTTGATAATGACTTATTTGTCAAATACTATATGTGTGTGTGTGTGTGTGTGTGTGTGTTGATGATGATTTTTGGGTTTGGTAAATAGCTTGGTGAATGTACCCAAAAAAAATAGCTTGGTCAATATTTTTGTTGTGTTGATGTTTGAGTTATTTTTATGCTTGGTGTTGTAATATTTAAAATAAATTCATAGCTTTGATGATTTTATTTTTATGATGATTGGAGAGTAGCGATTGGAGAAGTGAAAGATGATGAAACATAATTTTAGAACAACTAAGAAAATAGACCCAAGCTTATTGGAGTGGAGATTTAAAGGACTTACAGAATAAAATCAAGTTTTGAAATGATAAATTAAAATACGAGACCAAAGCCAAAGCTTTGTGTTATTATTGATCATAAATCCATTTTTCAAATAAGTCTTCAAAGGACTTGAAATGCATAGTTAGGATTATAGCTTTTAGGTTTTCAAATTTGACTAAATAACATGTTTTAACCTTATTTCTTATGTTATAAAAAGTTAGGTTTTTGGAAAGTTAAATTGAAAATTTATGAGAAAACACTGGTGTGGTTTTATCCAAAATGGCTATGAAAAATCGAGTGCTGCTTTGAAAACATAAAAATGACAACAGATCATTTCACACCCATGGTGTTAAATTTCCACAACTGTGAAAGTGTCAGGGGTGTTTATGAAATTTTATAAATTCGAATTTCTTCAAAATCACGCTTTAAGGCTTCCAAAATATTGTCTTTTTAAGTGAAAAATTCATATTTTTGGTTTACATTATCAAAGGTATTTTATTCTAATTTTTAGAGACAAACGTTAAATACGGAGTTTTATAAAAGAGTGAAATGTTTTTGGTTGAGATAACCAAAACTTGAGAAAAATTACATTGAGTTGAAAACAGTTTAATATAACCGCAAGATAGGTTATATGCGATGTGATTGAGAAAGTGACGTGTTTAAATGCTAAATGTTATACGTAAGAAATTTGTGATATTTGCAAATGAATGTCATTTGCATAAAGTGATTTGGCTTTGCCAAATGAGCTAACAACCCATAGAGGGTTGAGAATATAGTTGGGTTGGGCTACAATTGCGTATTGAGATTATCCAGGTTTCGATAGTCTAAATGGCCGGGTAGGTGATAACCCTCGAGCCGAGACGAGTCGCATACCCGACTTGGATAAATCTGACTGACTGACTGACTTATTTATGATATAATTTTAATTTTTAAATGCGGCTTTATCGAATGATTATCAGAAGTCTGGTGGGACTATCTGGTAAGTCTATTAAGTATGTTATAGTCAATCACTCAAAATTAGTTGAGGAAAGGAAGTCTCCTTGGAGCATTACACCAGTGTTGTGAAGGGTACAGAAGTGACATGCGTAAAATATATCTCGTGTGATGATATATATTTCTGTGAGATTGATGTGTATGTTAAATTTTGAATAAGGGTTATTATTTGGGTGCAAGTTAAATCATTAAAAATAGTTTCTAAACTCGATTAATATATATTTTTGAGTGGAACTATTTAGTATTTTCTTTCCTTGTGAATCCTCCGTGATATAACTTTTGAAAAGTGTTTCACCCTTTCTATGTGTGTTTGTTTTCTTTCTTCGAATGTATTTTCTTAGAGGGTTTTCTTTCGACCAGTGGAATGCTTGAGAACGACGTGCATAGGTTTCTGTACAGTGAAGATGGCATGTGACAGGTATCCACCTTACATCCCAGATGGTTATGCTTTTCGCATTTTGGGGTAGATGATTGTAGGGGTGACCATAATTCTATAGGCACTCCATTAACAGAAGAGGTATATCTCTCTGAAGTTATAATAGATGGAATTCTGTTGGATAAGTCTCCAATAGGTGTTTCCAGGCTCGATCAGCAGTGTTATTTTGGGTAGAGTGTAAGAGTAATTACAATTCTTTTGCTGGATTGTTAAAAATTTGTAATTGTGATTTCTAGATTTTCGAATTTGGGTTTTTAGTTTAGAGGAAAACTTAGCAATTTTATATTAAGTGTTGAATACACTTTGAGATATTTATGAAGAGATGTAATTTTTAGGTGAGAGTTTAGTTCTTATTTTTGAAGCTAAGTTTTACTTTATTAAATTATTCCTTAACTTGTTTCACGTGGTTTCAACTGTCTCTTAGAAAAAAATAAACCTCCTTTTTGTGAAAAGGAAAAATAATTAAGACATAATTTTCCAAAATGAAACCAGGCATTAGTATTTCATTTCGAAAAAGCGTTGGTTACGAAGTGTGACACCCTTTGAGAAAGGGAGTGTTATATTTGTGGTATCAGAGCTTGGTTTGAGTCTTTTGGGTATTGTAGGTTATAAGTCTGTTGTTTTTGTGTTGTGTGAACTCTGATCGAGTTAAATTGTGTTGTTTCTATGTGCAGTAATGACATAGAATTTGTTTGAGTTTTATGAGATTACCCTTCGCTAGTTGGAAATCGTGGTGTCGAGGTTGTACTGGTATGAGACGATACAACTGAGAAAATCTGAGAATGTGCTAGTATGGGTCGATACAGTTAAGGACAGCTAAATAGGATTAATCGGTACTACCTAAGCCAATAATACTATACAGGTATGGGACTGTACAGGAGAGGTGACCTTTTTGAGAAATTTCTCAGTGAGCATGCGAGTGAGGACAAAACATGCTGGAAGGAACCATGTTGGTTATTAGGGATAGTCGTAAATTTGAAAAGCAACTAGGATGTACCAAATGGTGTACCAAGTGTATAGAATTTGTTGAATCTTGATTGTGTTGTGTGAAATTGATTGAACCTTGTTTGAATTGTTTCTCTTGTTGAAACAATTGTGTGATTATTAAACAATGGTGTGATTATTGTTGGCATCTTGTGTGAGTTATTTCTTAGTTGAAAAAATGTGCGTGGGTACAAACAAGAGGTATGTCTTTTTGGGTGTCGACTAGTTTTGACTTGTAGGAATCCATAGGTAGTGATAAAAGTTGGACAAGGGGAATGATAAAAAAATGAAGGTATGAAAGAGGTCTAAGGTATGATATTAAGAAGGTTGTGTTTCCACTTGAGATCCGTCGATGTTAAGTTTTCATAGAGAGGTGTGAGAGGGTAGAGACGATGAGAAAGGAAATGATAAAAAAATGATGTTGGAGGAATCTCGAGATCTTAATCTAAGGGGAAAAGATAAATAATCTTAGGAGGAACCATATTTTTGACCTAGAAGGGGTAACCCAAATAAGCAACCATAGTGTTCTATTACACCTACTTCTAGTGGAGTAGATCAAGTTAACCCAATTCAAGATGCTGATTATAGATGCTACTAATGTGAGAGACGAGGGTACCTATCTAAGACCTGCATAGAGGAGAGAGACATGTGTTACCAATGTGGAAAAGTCAGATATACATCAATTGACACTGAGGTACCAAAGGTTAAATTAGTTGTCAATAATATTAGAGCTACAAGGAGTAAGAGTAGGAAGAAGGGTTTACACCGTAATAGGAATTAAAGCTTTATTATTAGGTGATTTAGTATTCGACAATAGATGATTTCTTTGGCTGTTTTGACGATGGAAGACCATAGCTTTGTTTTATTAGGAAATCTTTTGAGTGACATGTGTTTTAGTTTCTTATAAACTCTATTCTCGAGATCTAATTCTATGTCCAAGCTTCCTTTTGATATCCTATGTATACGTAATTATTCCTTAATCCTCATGTCTGAGCATTTTCAAAACTTCTCTGAATTGGTGTGAGAAGTAGTCTAGATGTTTCATCTATCTGTCTATCTATTCATCTATCTATCCATATGTCAGCCTATTAAACTTGTTTCTTGTTGTTCCAAAGTAGAAATCTTATTTAACCAATCGGTCATCATACCATGTGTTAGCTTTGAGAGGACTAGAATAGCAAGACCGATAATTGGGTGTTATGAAAGGAATTTATTGTAGAAACCTTATGAAAGGGGATAGAAATATTGTGGTCGATAGGACTTTTATTTTGGTATGTTTAGACTTATAGATTTCATATGGTTACTATTGAGGCAAATATGACTATAGCATATTTCGAGGTGGATTAGATTATTTGATTGATCGTAAGGTTATCAAATTAAGATTTTGTACCCTGGTGGGCTAAGTCTGAGGAAGTAGAACTACACCCGTATAAGTTGATGAGTCAAGTGGAGATTTGGTAAGGATGATTAAGGATTTGTAATGGTTAAGTAAGACAAGGTAATGTCGGTAAGTGAACTTTGGAGTAACCTGATAGTTAAGAAAATGTCCATCTTAGTTTTGATTCAAATATTTTGAAGACAACAAGGTAGACGAATAAGTGTTGATTTATAAATCCTATAGAGAGAACTGACTTAATATAAATTCTGGAAATACTTGAGGTATTAATAATAGACGAAAGTTACCAATGATTATAACACTAAGAGTTTAGAGATGTGTATAAGATCATAATAACATGATGGAGATGTGTATAAGATCAGAATAATGGGATGAGATCTTTAGTAAAACTTTGGAGACCTTGAGGATAAAATAAAAGAAAAGGAATTTGGAAGGGTTGAATAAGTGATAGTGTGTATAAGTAAATGATTATATTTATGACTTAGACGACGATGTGACTTAGCTATACCATCATTATTGTTTTTTTAACAACTAAAGGATGAAATGTAGGACTGATCAACCCATTAACTTGCCAATAGTAGAGAGAGAAAATTATGATAATTAGAATGGACCAACATCACAGAGCCCTAGAAAATATTAGATTTGGTAAAGATCCTAATGAGAGAAGGAAAGTAGCTGGATTTAAAAAGGGACACTTCATATGTGTAAGAACATATGGTGAAAGTTGTAAAGGTAAGAACAACGTCGTAGGTGACATTCTCGAGGGATAGATAAGATGATATTAGCATGACCATATGTGATAAGTGAAGTGACTCTTTGGATGGATTAAGAGGTAGCTATTATGGAAGAGATATTTATTTTTCGTAAGTGACAGATTTAATTAAGAAGAGGATTTCTTAATTGAGTGTTAAGATTTTGTTAGACTTTTCTAGGTAAGCCCAGGATTTTGATTTCTAATGAGGAGTGACATAATATTTTGTAATTTACCATACATGCACAAGATAATAGGAATAGGATATTTTCTAGTGAAAGATCTTCAATAAGATTTAGTAATTAGTGTCAGGGATCACCAAGATATTATTTTAAGTGCTAAAGATTAGATGTATGCAACACCCTTTCTCATAAAAGGATATTGCAAGATAAAAAAATATTTTTACAAAATAATTATAAAAGTTATTATTTTTTTTAATTTCGAAAGTTATTTTAATAACTTATTTGTTGTTCAAAAATGTGAGTAAATTTTTTTTTCTTTAAAGAAGATGAGAAGATTGGGAAATACGTTAAATAAAAATTCTTCTCAAATAGGAATTACATAAACACTTTCTTACAGACATATGTCTCATATTCTGTTATATCGTACATAACTATAACAGACCATATAGTCAAATAAGGATTTATAATTTAATACAATTCTCCAACAAAGACAGTAATCACAGCCTACCTAAAACGAGTCTAAGCCGGTCGAGTCTCAAGACACCCTCTAAGGGATGGTCTCCGTCCTTTTTCTTCAAGTCCTTGCTAGTCCACCAAGCTGGTGGTCCATCTATATGAATCATGTTCCAAAGACCACAAAACATATAGGCAAGGGTGAAAAACACTCCTTATGTAAGTCGTAAAGATATCACAGACAACAGATATTAAGAAAGAATCATGCATAACATACACAGTTACTATCTCATAGCACATATCATTTATATTCTCATCAAGCAATCCATCAACAAACAAGACATATCATAATGCATGTCACTTCTATTTCCCTTTCAAACACCGGTGTAATGCTCCATGGAGACTTTTCTCTTTCTCAACAACATTTGAGCGATAGGCCACAGTCAATCCTTTACATACTGTTCAAGGCTAAACCTCCAGTAAAGTCCAAGACAGTATTCAGGAAAGCCATGTTTAAATCACAATTGTTCAAGGCTAAACAAACAGTAAAGTCCAAGTAACAATTATTTAATGCACTCAGTGACACCATATCACAAATAGGTCAACTAGTCAGATTTATCCAAGCCGGGTGCTCTACTCGATCTCGGCTCGCTGGGAGTCACCACGCAGCCATTGAGACTTTTCGAAACCTGGATAATCTCAGTAGGCAATTGTAGCTCAACCGTACCCTATTTCCAACCCCTCTCTGGGTTGTAGCTCACGTCACAACCCTCTCTGGGTATGACCACTTGGCAAAGCCATGAAAATCTCATTATGCAAATGGCATGACATATTGCACATACACAATCAATCGCAATCACTTCTCTATGTTACCACTTGTAACAATCATCACATAACCTTCTCTTGGTTATATATATACTCATCATTATGTTACCTCTCGTAACAAACATCACATGACCTTATCGCTTGGTTATTTCACAAATACTCTTCTCATTGTTACCTCTTGTAACATTAACGCATAACCCTCTCTCTTGGTTATGTAATACCCATATCTTTTTTTATTAACTCAATCAAAATATCTCTTTCTCTTTTATTGAATTCTCTTATTCATCTTATAAATTCACTTCTCATTGGTTATCTCTACCAAAATAATATAGTCTTCTCTTTGGTTATCTTGACCAAAATATATTATGTACGCTTCTCTTTGGTTATCTCAACCATAACATATCTTTGTTTCATAAAAATCGATCTACTGTATTTACTGTATTACCTTCAAAAATTAATATAAAATACTTAGGCTAAGGTAATTTCAAAATAAATATTTTTTCCTTAAAAAGACATTAATTTATGAGCCTTTAAGCATAAATTTTATAATTTTCGAATTTTAAAACCCCTGACACTTTCACAGGTGTGATAAAAATCACAGCGAGGATGTGAACGATTCTGTTTCTTTGTTTTCTGATTTCTATACAAAAGTCCGATTTTCACATCCTTTTCTGAAATCCACACCAGAGGTGTGACAGGTCTGTTTTTCCAAAGTTTATTAGATCTAGAAACTTCATTTTGATTTTGAAAACACCATACCCCTTAAATTAAAACACCATACCCCTTAAATTAAAATTAAAAACAATATAGTTGAGTTAAGAATGGTGACTTCCCTTCAATTGATTCATTTTTAACTTATTAAGTTATGGTTAAAATCTTTACTAAAGTCTATTGGAGACTTTATTTTTGAAAAACTCTTAGCTTTAATGAATCCTAACAAAGCTTTGAACTTTGTACTAATTAATTCATTACGAACAGTTCATTTTGTCCATGTCCTTTTCACCACACTCCATAATGCTTGGGTCATTAGCCAATTTGCCATACTTTAATCTTTTCATTCTCTTCCTCAATCATCAAGCACAATAATAATAAAGCAATAACCTACTTTAAATATTACATTCCTCCCAAATTGAATAAAAATAAGAAAAGGAAACATAGACCATAGAGAATAGCTATAAAACAATCCCACTCAAGCCAAGGGACATCAAGCATAAAATATATCTCAATCACACATAGCAAAGCATCAATATCAATCAAAGGAAACATCCACATCAAACATAGAATAATATCACAATCACACATAGAACAATATGAACTTCAATCACAAGGACAAAGTTACAAACACAAAGATGTCATCATCCAATACTTTTCACTCCATAATCACTTAATAAAAATCATCTCTTTGATTAAAAATCATGTCTTTTCAAAAAGGTCCTCTCTTTGAAATAAAGATCATTACTTTCCAAGAAAGATAGTCTTTTCATGAAAGTTTATACTTTTCAAATCAATCACCACTTGATCATGATTATTACTTAGGTAAAAACCATTGATTTTCCATAAAGGTTACATCTTGAACAAAAATATATATCTTTTCATAAAGATCAAACTTTTAGAAAAATCAAGCCATATTTTTGTTTGTAGTAAGATTCTCAAGCTTTAAAAAAAATATCATAGACAAGCACATAGCACTCCATGAATACTACAACTCACAAAAAGAGAGATTTCGCCTTACTTTTACTCCTAGTTCCTTGGGAAGAAACTTTACTCTCTTGGTTCACAAGCTCCCTTTGTCACCTTCTTAAAACACAAGTATAACACATACCAAAAAAAATTACTAAAACAAGGTTTTTCTCTTTTATGAAATCATCTTAAAAACTTAAGGAAAACTCTAGAGAAGATAGATATTTTACCAAATCCTCTTGAATATGAAATCAAGAGTTTGATCTTGAGCTTGTTCCAAGAACACAAAGTCCCTTCAAGAAAAAGTTGAAGAAACCCACTTTTAATCATATGAACAAAAGATCATGAGTCAAGAAGGTGATTTAATGGATTGAAATAAGAAACCAACCTTGGTATCTTAAAGATTCAAGCTCAAAAATCCAAGAAGATGATGAAGAACTTGAAGAACACCTTGAAGAACATATATGGACATCTTGTTGATTTTATGAAGGCTAGTGTTTAGAAAGTGTATAAAATGGATTCTCTACACTTGATTATTGTATAGAGAATCAAAAATATGATTGAAGATGGTGGACAACTTCCATGGAAATGGAAGAAAAAGCTTGAAGGAAGAAGAAGAAGTTTAGAGAGAAGTTGGAGAATTGGCTTGGAGAGAGAAGTTGTCTTGGAAGAATGAATGAAATTCTCTTCTCCTCTCCCTATGATTCACGCATACACACACTAAGGAAGTCTTAGAGATTAAATTTTTCTAAGATTACCTTGCACTCCATGAAGTTAAGTGAAAGACAAATAAAATCCTTACAAGTGTTAGGCTATAATGTGTGGACCTAAAATGGAATTGTATCCAACTTTGAGTGAGATGAAATCCACATTTTTCCCATGTGAAAGAGGGGCGGTCAGCTTGAGGGAAAAGGAGATGATAAGTTCAAAAAGCAACTAGGGTTAAAGCTTGGTTAAAAGAAACTAGACTAGGTTAAGTTTTAACTATGATTTGTATAGTAAAATTAAATCAATGGCCAAGATGTCTCTTCATTAAATGAGGTGCCTAATCAAGGGTCCAAATGGTGCAAGATGGCTTCTTGGTTCTTTGGTGATTATGGAGCAAGTTCAAGGGTAAAGATAGAAGGTCAAAATGGTCTTTTCCCAATAATTACTAATAATTACCATTTATATTTAATATGACTTCACCCTAATAACCTCACTACTAGGACATCACCATGCCTAAGTCATCTTTCCCCTTCTGGTAATTTCCCAGTAACCCCAAGGTCTGGTACCGGATCTTTTCTTGTTCTGCAGTTTTACCGTAATTCGTAAACTAGGGCAAAACTGAGCTTTCTATAAAAATTCCCGAATAATTCCTAAAAATCATAAATCTTATAAGAACACTAATGGTTACCCTTATGTTTGATTTTGATCATGTCCTAACTTTCTGGTATCCATCTGCTCTCCCGTTTACCCTGTTCTTCATTCTAGAGGGACCAAAACAGCAATTCTTAATCTGTTATTCTAAAAAATTCCCAAAATAACTCTCATAATTCTAAAATAATGTAAAAACATTATTTGTCTTGGTGAAATATTTTTCTAAAGTGTTCTGGTCTCCAAACCTACTCGCAGTTCATCCTAGTCATACTACAGGGACCAAAACGGTACTCTTTCTTATCCATTTCTCAGAAAATTCCCAACTAAGTTTCTAAAATCCTCAAATATTGTAAAATCACTATTGGAAACCTCGAATCCCTTTTCTGACTCCAATTTAGGGTTTCTATCTCATAATACAGTCATTTTGTCAGTTAACGACGTGAATCGATATTCGTTGTATTTTGACGTCGAGCTTAACTTATTGCTTTCTCAGCTCAAAAAAATTTATCTATGAAATCATATTTCCAAAAATATATTTATTACACATGAATCACCTATCCATATATTAAAATATAATTAATACAGAAACCCCAAAAATACGGACGTTACAATGTATACCCATGTTAGGGGATGGTATTGAGTATTTCTATCAAATAGGAATTTTCAGTAACAACAATTTCTTTTGAGACATAGAAATGAATTAATGTTCGATTTTAGATTCACGAAATTTTGAAGACAAATTTTTTTTAGAGGGATAGAATTATAACATCCATATTTTTCACTCTATAAGACAGAGTGCTTAAGATTGAAAATCGAAAGTTATATTTGGAGGTTTTTATATTTATATGAGGTAGTGGTTCAAATTTGAAAGAAAAATGGAATGTTGATGGAAAATCCGATTCACGTTTTCTAGACATCAGAAATGGATTTAGGCTGAACTGGTGACAATAGAAGGTCTAGAAAATGTATGAGAAGCCAAATGGTATCTTTTATATTATTTGAGAATTTTAGAAATTAAAAAATTTACATGACACGCGGTTAATTAGGGAACAGATAAATAACCAGAGACTAGAAAATGATTAAGATAAAAAATTACAAGGACAAATAGAGTTTTTTCCAACTATAGAAATTAGTAGCTCGAGTTTGACGTTGAAATTCAAACGGAACTCGGTTTACGTTTTAACTGACAAAATAGGTTTATAATGGTTTAGAAACCCTAATCTGAGTTAGAAATTTTTTTCACTGAGCCAAATAGTATTTTTATGTTATTAGTGATTTTTAGATATTTTCTTAAATTTTTTGAAAAATTGACTATTTTATCCCCAGTACGAGTGACGGGTAAAATAGGAGTTATCGAGAAACTAGTAAAGACCCAGAAGCAGGACTAGGGAGTTACAGGCACGTTACCAGAAGAGGAATAATGACACAGTTAGGGTGATGTCATTAGAAAGAATAATGATTAGTATATTCTATGTTCACAATATTGAAAGACCGTTTTGCCCTTAAGTTTGTTATTTATTAACCAAGTCTTCAATCCTTGATCTTATCTTCTCCTCTCACTCAGCTCCATAACCGCCCGATGTACTCCAATTCGGAGTGTCTAGGTTCATCTCTTGGTGTGTGTCATGAGTCTTTGGCCAATAGAAAAATAGATAATTAATTCAGTTTTTTATTTATTAAATCATGTAATCATTTCCATGTTAATTAAAAATATCCCAGGCCTCTTCTAAGGGAGGGCTGGGAGGGCTGGCCGTGCGAGTATAGGAGAGAGGGAGGGGAAAGTGTAACACCCTTTCTCCAAAAAGGATATTACACCATAGTTACCAAGAATTTTCGAATACTTAGAAAATATATTAGTGGAAGTTGGAAATCCTCCTTCCAAAAGCGGGTAAAATTTTTCACTTTGTTTGAAGAAGATGAGAAGGATGGGGAATATGCTTCCCTAATCTTTTCTTAAAGTTTTAAATGCGGAAACGTAAGATAATACACTTGTAAAGAGAATCTCATCTCATACAAAAATATTCAGAGTTTACAAGGCAAATCCAAGATACTCAAAATACTTTGAATAGTGAACATCTGAGCCGGTCAAATCTCTAGACCTCTACCCAAAGCAATACAAGAAACACTTGTTCTTCTTGGAATTCGCGTAGCAACCTCCATCAGATCTTCTCCTAAGGCTTAGCCCACTCCTTGGGAAAAACATCTACTCAACCACATATGGACAAAACATGGAAAGTAGGCATGGGTGAAAATCTTCATCATTTAAAACATACAATAGATATAATGCACACAGTAAATAAAATTCATACGACAAATATCACGCAATAATACTGTTATACTCATCCTCAAAATAAATATAAATGCCAAGTCCTTGTCCGTACTGTAATAGGAAAACAACACAAAATATCAATAGTATATTAATTCACATAGACTCTCTAAACTTTTGGGACACACCCACAAGCACTTTGCCCGCTACACTTGGGAATTTTACTTAATGACCTTCGGGACACACCCACGAGTATATCTACCCGCTGCTCCTGGAGACTTTCACTTAAATTCGGGACACACCCACGAGTAAGTCACTCGTTACTCATGGAGATTTTACCATAGGAATTTCGGCACACAGCCACGAGCATTCAGCCCGCTACTCCGAGAGATTTTTCACTTAAATTCGGGACACACCCACGAGTAAGTCACTCGTTAACCACATACACCAATTTACAACTTAACTCCCAAATAAACACGGAATCATAAGTAAACACAGAATCACGTTTCTCAGGTACGAACTCAGTGTCACATATCTCAATCAAACACAGAATCACACTGTTCAGATAGGAATATCGAATCACATAGCTCAGATAACACTAAAATCAGATAAGAATAAAATCACATTTCTCAAAGAAATACAAAATCCCTTAACTCAGATAAAACATAGAATCTCAGGTAAAACATCATACTCCAAAATACTCTTGTCACTTTACTCTTTTCGGCTTTATTAATTTATTTTAAGAATAATTACACTGTGACAGGGTCAAACGCGGTAACGGATCATAACTGTAATAATATTAACAAAAATTATTACTTAGGTTCATTCTCTTTGGGAAAAGCCCTTTGGAAGCTAGTCAAGTAATCTTCGCCACGTATATACAAACTTACTAAGATAGGAGAAATAGCGCATCGGTATGGTTCCCAGGAAAGATCTTGGTGAGCTTTTGGGCTCCTTCAATGACCTTTGTCTTTCCTAGACAGATCCATACAAATGAACTACCTTAACCCATCATCAGTCTGTATATAAACAGTAAAAATCACAAGTTTTATATATTTTTGAAAAGAACATGGAAATGGAAGAAAAACACCAGTTTAGGAATTTTTAGCGTATTTAGTCACTTGCTCTCGTCTCAATGGCGTAATAGAGATACGGCCCCTGAGCCCGACCGTATGAGTACACCGAAGATGTATTCTTACGCCTGACCAAAGCACCCCATCCATATCCGTCAAAAGAACTACAGAGGTTCAATTTTACAATTTCTTAAATTTGTTGATCACGGAGGCATAGCCCACTGGGTGATCAAGCCTTTATCGATAAAATTTCGCCAGCGTAACGGTACAATTATTAAACTTTATAAATAAATTGGGCATTATAACTTTACTATTTGAAAAATCACATTTTTAAATAAAAAAATTGGACATAGTAACCATTTAAAACAATTTAACAAATATATAACAATTTATTTAAAACAATAAACACCCAACACACAAATTTTCATCAAAACAAAGATCAAAACCATCTTTAAGAAGAATTTCCCCATACCTTGGCCAAGAACAATGAAGAACACTAAGAACACCAAGAACAAAAACACAAAAACTTGATTAGTAACACAAAGAAAACTCAAAGAAAACAAAGGGAAGAAAAAGAATTTTGGAGTGAGATTTCTCTTCAAGTTGATGGTGAGGAAAATGAAGAGCAACCCCCTCTATTTATAGGCAAAATTTCGAGCTCAATGGGGTGGTTTTGAAGCCCATGGTTTTCATTCAAAACCATGGTTTAGTTTTTTAAAATATCTAAAACAAAATATCTAAAAATTAATATCTAAAAATATCTAAAAACCCTAGAACAATTGAGAAACTCCTAGAGCCTCCAAGAGACATGAAAAAGTCGTGCAAACTGACTGGAAGAAGAGGGAATGTGAATTTCCATTTTTGCCCCTAGGGTTTGGATGAAAAAGAGTGAAAATCAAGGGTATTTTTGTCATTTCATAAATCAAAAATTGAAATAATTAACTAAAATTGATGAGAACCAATGAGAATGCTAGAAAATGCCAAGACAAGCTTAAATAATTTCGTGGCACTTAATTTTGAAATTTATAGATAGTGCAAATTCTTCGGTTTTCATTGTTTCGCAGGTATAAACCCGAAAAAGGAGAAAAATAGGATTTTGAAAACTTACACAGAAAAATTTTTAAAAATCATGAAATAAATAATTAAAAATAAAATATAAAATACTTATGGACCTTTTACACGAAAATTATACCTGTGAAGCAAGGTTTTTGCGTTTAAACGTCACCGGGTAGCGTAGTTTTTTGTATTTTTTGAAAGTTTTCCAAAAATTCCAGAAAAATTCCAGAAAATCTAAAATAATAAAAGAACCAACTTTTGTGAAGGAAGTTTATTTATTGAGTTTGTTTAACACACACAAGCTATTTAAATCTCTTTCCGTCAGTTAGACGTAAACCGTTTTCCGTAAAAAGACCCGATATTGATTGAAAAGCTACCGTTTCAGAAGTATTTCGAAATACATGTATTTTTCCCCTAATTTTAAGCTAGAAATAAACCACAAAACATTTTTGTCACAAGAATTCAAATAAAACAGAATAGAGACGAATAGACAAGGAAACAGATCGTGTAGGTAGACCTGACAGAAGCTGAATATTGACTGTTTTCAGAAGTAATTTTAAACATACGTATTTAAATCCTATTTGTAAACCAAAACTAAGTCTCAAAATATTTATTTTCCAAAAATTCATATAAGACAAAAATTTAGAACAGTTACTCAGAAAAACGGATGTTACAGAAAGCTTTGTTCACTCTTCATTTTATTTCTCTCATTTGAGTTCATTTTCTCTCATTTTCTCTCTAAACTTTATCTTCTAACTTCAAGTTTTTTCTTCCATTTCCATGGAAGTTCTTCATCTTGTTCATCCAAGTTTTTGATTCTTTACACAAACATCAAGTGTAGTGAATCTATTTTAAATACTTTCGAACACTTGGCCTTCATCAAGTCTTGAATCAACAAGTTTTCTTCAAGTTTGATCCTCAAGTTTTCTACCCAAGCTCTTGAGTTTTTGATCTTACATCGTCACAACGACAAGATTAATTCTAATCCATAAATCCTTGTTTTCCATTCATGATCTCCATCCTCTTGTCATTAAATCATGTGTTTCTTCAAAACTTCTTGGAGAAACTCTTGTTCTTGATGTAGGTATTGTCTTCTTGGAACGAGTTCTTGATCAACCTCTTGTTTTCATTTTCAAAGAGGGTTTGGTAAAATAATCATCTCTCTCTTTAATTTTCTTATGGGATTAGGGATGGTTCCATAAAGAGAGTAGTCTTATGATTGTCATTGTTGTATTTCTATGTTTATGTGATTTTTAAGGTGATTGATTGGCGGACTTGGTGATTACAAATTTGTGAGAAGAGAAAAGAGAAGGAGAAAGCCTTTGAGGTAAGGGGAAACATCTTTAAGCTATGGAGGTTGCATAATGTAACGTCCCAAAATTTTCACCTATAAGACAAAGTATTAATATTTGAAGATTAGAACCATCCTTAAGATTTTCAGATGAAAAATAATGGTTTAGAACTGACGTAGAAGTGAAACAGTATTTTACAGACATTCTTGACTGTTAAAATAGGCTGATAAATGAATATGGAAAATTCATACTTGATTCCCAAAATTTATTGGAGGATATAAAATAGTTACTTGATGTTCCATAAAGGTTTTAGAAGTTAAGTTTGAAATTTTAGAGAGCATTATAAAGGAATATTGTTGTTTTAGTCCCTCTAAGAGAAACTCCATAATCTATTAGTTAAGAGATGGACAAATACCGGAGATGGAGAAATAGTTAAGATAGAGACTCTAGGATCTAGTATGCTTAGGATGAAATAGAAAATAAATAAGTCTTGCGTGGTATTGTAGTTAAAATAGTAAGATAGCTAAAGTCTTATATAGCCTTCTGTTTTCTATTTTTCGTTTATTGTCTGTTTTATGTGAAATTAAGTGATCTAAGTGTTGTGTGATTTATTTCTAGCTAATAATTATAGTATTAATAGGCTTATTAAGTTGACTCATTAAAACAGTCACTTTTCGCTTTACGTTTGGGGCTTTTACAGAAAGTAGTTCTTACCATAATTAACAGATAAGATTTTAAATAGCCAAAGTATATTGAAATGACCCAGAAAACAAAACTTCCTTCACAAAAGTTGTTTCTTTAAATATTTTTGATTTTCTGGAATTTTCTTAGAATTTTTGGAAACTTTTAGAAATTACCATTTTGGTCAATGTACTTACAGTAAGAGCTAATAACTGATTCCGAGACCGAATTGAGGTCAGAAAGATATTTTAAGAAGTTGAACCATGTTTTTTTCATTTTTTAAGATTTTTAGAAATTATTTTGAAATTTTCTGAAAAGCAAATCAAGAGTCACTTTTTCAGATCCCCGTAAAGCAAGTAAAACGAGGATTTTTGAACAGAAATAGATTTTTACTGATCAACGAATGCTCAAAATCAAATTTTAAGAGGGATCATTAGTGTTTAAATCAGATTTAAAATTTCTTATAAATTTTTCTTGAATTTTCTTAAAAATGTCTGTTTTACACTTACGGCGCGTCCGTTTTCCTTTGTTTTTGCAAACCGTAAAGTTTACCCTTACCGTAAAAATCCGAAAACTCTTCCATGAAGCTCTTGCATGTCATTTTGGAGATTCCTCATTGGTTCTTACCATTTAAAATTATTTTGGAAATATTTGATTAGTGAAAAGTCCATTTTACCCTTGATTTTCATCTTGTTTACACTTAAAACCCTAGGGGTAAAAAGGTAACTTCACTCCCTCCCAGTTCAGCCCTCATAAATCGTCCCACCACTATGCCAAGAAGGGGACTAGGTGCATTTGGTTGCATGAGTCATGGTTTTGGACCAATTAGAAAAATATTGATTAAAACTAATTTATAAATGAAACATTTAGGAGTCATGGCTTACATCATGGTTTCATCTTCCATCCTTCCTCTTTGGCTGCCCCCTCTTCCTCATCTAGAGCCCTTGGGTGATGCTTTTCACTTGGATTGAATCCTTGTCATATGCTTTAGACCAATTAGGATTTAATTAATTAGTTTTTATTTGTTTTAATTACTTTTTCCTAAACCATGGTATTGGCAAAACTATGGGCTAATACCACTACCCCTTGGCTGCCCCCCCCCCCCACCTATAAATACCCCCTCCCTACTTCATAAACCTACACCAAAAGCCTTTGTATTGACAAAGCAAAAATCCTTTGTAATCTCCTTTGTATTTCTAGCCTTTTCTCTCTTTGTTCTTAAGCTTAAGCTTTATCTTCAAAGCTTTGTTCTTCCACCTCCTTGCTTCATGAAATATGCCCCCTCTCCTTTGTTCATAACCATCTTTGCTTCATAAAAATTCCCACATCAAAAGTCTTGTGTTGACAAGCAAAATCCTCTCTTTTCCTCCTTTGAAGTTCTTGGTGTTCTTGCTTGGTGTTCTTGGTTCTTCAAGCTTGTTCTTCATAGTTTTTGTGGCAAAGGTAAGGGGTTACAGTTGTAAATTAATTTGAGAAGTATGTTTGATTTTTGTTTGTGCTTGAAATTGTGTGTTTATGTGTTTATTTATGCTTTAATAATTGATTTATGGTTTTAATATAATTGTTTTGTGCTATTTATGAATTGTAGTGTTATAATACCCAAATTTTATTAAAATTTTAGGGAAGTAAGAGGGCTGTGGCAAAATCACTTTTGAGCTTTAGTAAATATACCCTTATAATGACGAATTTTAGACTTACCGTAAATATGATTTTACCTCAAAGAAAATACAATTTATTATTTGTGAAAACCCTGATATTATCTATCATTTATATACAAGGTGATGGTTAAGATAAATGGTTTATCAGTATGGATCTGTCTAGAAAGGAAGAGAGACCTATGAAGGGGCTAAAGCAGTCCGTCTCTCTCTGGCCTGGGATCTGTACTGAGACACTGTTTGGGGAATTCTTAACACTGGGGACCAAGTATATATATGTGACTAAGATAAATTGGGAAAGAAGTGATTTCTTAACACCGTATATATAAATAGATTGGATTGGATAAAAGAGTATAACGGTAATGGATTCTCGGTGAATTATACTGATATAGCATCTGTTGGATAAAAGAGTGTAACAGTAATGGATTCTCGGTGAATTCTACTGTTATAGCATCTCTCGAAATTTAATATAACGGTAATAGATTCTCGGTGAATTCTACTATTATATTAACAGTGGGAAATGCAAAGTGGGTATCCAATCTGTATATATATATGCAATTAACTTAGTTTAATTTCCAATGTCTACGGAGTGAAAATTAGTGAGATAGGCTTCCAATGAGCCTCTTTCTTGGAAGATAAAAAGTGCTTAATATTTTAGAAAAGAAACAGCTTGATTACGTTGACTTAGTTACAGTAGATCGATTTTTAAGATTGGGTACCGATCACCAAATATGGCTTTATCGTCGTGTGATCTTTTCATCTTCAAAAATTAACTAAGCTGGAAAAGAATTAACTTTACTTTGTTCACTAAGTCTACATCAAGTTTTCAAAGAGACGGATACTAATTACCGCAGTCGGCTCAGTCGCCGTATAATTATTTCATTCCCAAAGAGCTATCTAAAATCTAAGAACGGACACTTACTGATTAAAAAGTGGACGCAAGTTTAAATACTGTTGATCTCTTCTCTCTTGGTCAATCCTAGGTGGCTCTGCCCCATTTTGATCTTCTTAAAATAAGTTAATAACCTTTAGTTATATATCGAATCACTCTATTGGGCTACTCACCTCAGTTCGGCTCTGCCCTTGTGTGAACAGTCATTACTTGAATTATTGAAGCCGAAAAAATAACTTAACTCATAACGAGCGATAAAATGAGCAAGAAGGATTTAAATAATACTGTAAAAGGTTTCTTATTTGGAAATGATCCAAGTTGTTTTAAACAGTTATCTATAAAGATCTTTATAAAGTGATGAGTTTTATCTAATGAGTTTTTTACAAAGAGATTTTGAGAAAAGTGACATTAACACTGAAGAAGTTTTACAAAGAGAAAATGGTTTGCAAATTTAGACGGTCATTTGCATTAAAGACGATGAGCTTACAACCCACTAGACGGGGTTGAAAATAGATTCTGTTAGACTATAATTGTCTACTGGATTATCCAGGTTTCGAAAGTTTCAATGGCCTTGTCGGTGAATCCCCTTGAGCCGAGACGAGTCGTATACCCAGCTTGGATAAATCTTACTGGCAGATCTATTTCTGATTTGGTATTAAGTTTTAAATGCAATACTTCTGAAGTATTCTCAGGGGTCTAAAGACAGGATTCCCTGGTTATGCTGTTAAGTTTACTACAGCCGGTCGCTCAAATGATGTGAGGTTGGAAAAGTCTCCTTGGAGCACTACACCGGTGTGATTAAAGAGATATTGAAGTGGCATGCATAAAAATACTTTGATGTGAGAATATATTTTGGGAATGAGTTATTTTGAAGGTTTACAAAACACAAGGTAAGACCTGTTTGATTGAAATCTATTTATATGTCTTGATTGATCTGTTATCTTTGATATGTGTCTTGATGTGCAAATTGATTGGTATATAATCTATGTTTTTGTTTGTGCTTGTACTTTTACTTATTACTTTGTTTAGAGTTTTACCCTTGTCTACTTTATGTTGTGTTGATGCATGACTGAGTGGATGGTTTACCCAAGAAGTGGGTTAGCTCTCAGAAGAAGGATCTGAAGGAAGCTGCTGCTTAGATCGGTAAAGATTCCAAGAAGAATCTTTATTTACCATTTTTGGATTGGGTAGAGGTCTAAAGACTTGATTGGCTCAGTATTCACTGTATAAATCTCTGTTGTAAACTCTGATGATTTCATATATGAGAAGAGAAATTTTTTAGTACCAAATTATGTTTTACTCTTTACATCTAAATATTTACAAAAAGAAAATCTTAAAGGGATTTACTCCCCATCCTTCTCATCTTCTTTATGGAAGCAAAAAATTTTACCCCCATTCTAGGGAAGGATTGCCAACTTTTATCAAAATATTTTCTAAACATTTGGGAAAATTTTGGTTACTACAGTGTAATATCATTTCTGGAGAAAGTGTGTTGCACATAAGGGTATGTTTATGTGTTGGGTGATAAGATTGTTGTGTGTGTGTGTGTGTATTTGTATAATAGTAGAGATTGATGATGTTGTGTTATGATTAGTTGGCTTAATGATTGTGTTGATGTGTGCCTATGGTTATTTATTGAGCAAGTGATTATATGGATGTGCTTATATGCTTGATAATGATTTATTTGTCATATACTATATATATATATATATAATGTGTGTGTGTGTGTTGATGATGATTTTTGGGTATCGTAAATAGCTTGGTGAATGTTTTTGATGTGTTGATGTTTGAGCTATTTCTAAACTTGGTATTGTAATATTTAAAATAAATTCATGGCTTTGACAATTTTAATGTCATGATGATTGGGGAGTTGTGATTGGAGAAGTGAAAGATGATGAAACAAAATTTTATAACAACTAAGAAAATAGACCCAAGCTCATTGGAGTGGAGATTTAGAGGACTTATAGAATAAAATCAAGTTTTGAAATGATAAATTAAAATAGGATACCAAAGCCAAAGTTTTGTGTTAGAATTGATCATAAATCCATTTTTCAAAGAAGTCTTCAAAGGACTTGAAATGCGTAGTTTGGAATTATAGCTTTGAAGTCTTCAAATTTGACTAAAATAACATGTTTTAACCTTATTTATTATGTTATAAAAAGTCAGGTTATCGGAAAGTTAAATTGGAAATTAAATTTGGCAGATTTATGAGAACACAGAACAGTTCACATCCCTGGTGTGGTTTTATTCAAAGAGGCTGTGAAAAATCGAGTGCTGCTTTGAAAACAGAAAAATGTAAACAGATCATTTCACACCCGTCCTGTGAACATTCACACAACTGTGAAAGTGTCACGGGTGTTTATGAAATTTTATAAATTCGAATTTCTTCAAAATCATGCTTAAAGGCTTCCAAAATAATGTCTTTTTAAGGGAAAATTTCTTGTTTTGGGTTTACATCATCAAAGGTATTTTATTCTTATTTTTAGAGACAAACGTTAAATACAAAATTTTATAAAAGAGTGAAATGTTTTTGGTTGAGATAACCAAAACTTGAGAAAAATTACATTGAGTTGAAGAGAGTTTAATATAACTGCGAGATAGGTTATATGCAATGTGATTGATAAAGTGACGTGGTTAAACTCTAAATATTTTACGTAAAAAATTTGTGATGTTTGCAAACAATTGTCATTTGCATAAAGTGATTTGGCTTTGCCAAATGAGATAATGACCCATAGAGGGTTGAGAATAGAGTACGGTTGAACTACAATTATCTATTGGAATTATCTAGGTTTCGATAGTCTCAATGGCCAGGTAGGTGATAACCCTCGAGTCTAGATGAGTCGAATACCCGACTTGGATAAATCTGGCAGACTGACTTATTCATGATATGGTATTATTTTTTAAATGTAGCTTTATCGAATGATTATCAGAAGTCTGGTGGGACTATCTGGTAAGTCTGTTAAGTATGTCACAACCAATCACTTAAAATTAGTTGAGGAAGTTAAGTCTCATTGGAGCATTACACCGGTGTTGTCAGGGATACCGAAGTGACATGCATAAAATATATCTCGTGTGATGATATATATTTCTGTGAGATTGATGTGTATGTTATATTTTGAATAAAGGTTATGTGGGTGCAAGTTAAATTATTAAAAATAGTTTCTAAACTCGATTTATAAATATTTTTGAGTGGCACTATTTAGTATTTGCTTTCCTTGTGAATCCTCTGTGATATAACTTTTGAAAAGTGTTTCACCCTTTCTATGTGTGTTTGTTTTCTTTCTTCGAATGTATTTTCTTAGAGGTTTTCTTTCGACTGGTGGAATGCTTGAGAACGACGTGCATAGGGTTCTGTACAGTGAAGATGGTGTGTGACAGGTATCCACCTTACACACCAGAGGGTTATGCTTTCCGCATTTTGGGGTAGACGATTATAGGAGTGACCATAATTCTATAGGCACTCCATTAACAGAAGAGGTATATCTCTCTGAAGTTATAATAGATGAAATTTCGTTGGATAAGTCTCCAATAGGTGTTTCCAGGCTCGACCAACAGTGTTATTTTGGGTAGAGTCTAAGAGTAATTACAGTTCTTTTGGTGGATTATTAAAAATCTGTAATTGTGATTTTTGGATTTTCGAATTTGGGTTTTTAGTTTAGAGGAAAACTTAGCAATTTTATATTAAGTGGCGAATACACTTTGTGATATTTATGAAGAGATCTAATTTTCAGGTGAGAGTGTAGTTCTTATTTTTGAAGCTAAGTTTTACTTTATCAAATTATTTCTTTACTGGTTTCACGTGGTTTCGACCTTCTCTTCTTAGAAAAATAAACCTCCTTTTTGTGAAAAGGAAAAATAATTAAGATAGAATATTCCAAAAGGAAACCAATCATTAGTATTTCATTTCGAAAAAGGGTTGGTTACGAAGTGTGACACCCTTTGAGAAAGAAGGTGTTACAACAGATGTATGGATTACTCATTCTCTAACCTGGAGGCCTTCATCCCTTTGACTCTCCAAACCTAGAGTGTTGTTTTCTTCTTCTTCTTCTTCTTCTTCTTCTTCTTCTTCTTCTTCTTGTTGTTGTTGCCTCTGTCAATGATAGTTTTCTATTTTTGTCATTAGGCCATGGGGCTCACATGAAGTAATCTTGGGGAGAGCATGCTTCACAGCTTTCTTTCTTTTGGCTTTTGCTGGGCCTGCATTTTCCGGTCTCTTTGTGAATGGTGAGCTTGAAGAAACATCAGTATTTCTCCTTCTTCACCACCCATTGATATGTTAGGATCCTAGAGATTTTTTTCTATAGGAATCTCCATATTTAACTCAGGAAAATTTTCAAAATTAATCATATCAGTAGTATTGATGAATCTGAGAAATATATAATTTGATGGATGTTTTCATGGACTAATTTTGCATAATAGTTTAAATATTAGTGCTAGTTATGTTAGAATAGATTAGTATCGTTAATGAATAAATCTTTGCTTGATTAGAGAGTTTTGTCAGAGAAAGTTACGTTTTGACGTGTTTTTGGTGTTAGACAGGTTTCTGGCGCTCAGCTCTGATTCCAGGCGCTCAGCTCTCATATTCTGGTCTAGAATGCGAAGTATCTTCCTGGAGGGCAGTAAGCTGGTGTAACACTCTGTTTTTTTTTTATATATAGTTTTTATTTATTTTTAATCTGTTTTAAATTAATTAAAATTATTTAATTAATGATTTTGTGATTTTTAAGGTATAATTAATAATATTTATATCTTAGGTTTATTTTTGAAGGGTTTATAGTGATAGAGTTCGCAAAACTGAGTTTTTGCGAGAACCGCGTTCTCGCGAAAGGCGGGAAGGGTTTAATATTTTTTCGGATGTCATTTTACTCCAAAATAAATTTTTAACGAACCAAAACTGATTCTTATAATATTTGTGATTTTTAGAAATTTTTCTGGAAATTTTTTTGAAAAACTTTATTTTACCCGCGTTTGGTGCTTTACGGGTAAACCGGGCGCAACCGGGACATGAAAAATAGTCTAAAAATTTAGTTTTGAGTTTCTAAATTTTTCTATGACATATTCAAATCATAAAATTTATTCCTCATGATTTTACTCATTTTAGAAAAATATTTATCTAAAAAGGGGTTCGAAAACTACGCGTTTTTACCGCTTCGAACTACCGATTAAACCCTAACTTGATGGGACTTAATCCCACCATTTTTCTGGTCAGCTGGGCGCATAAGGGGGCTGATTCAACTCTAAAAATTCTTCCAAAAGTCAAATGGTCAATTAGGGGTTGATTTTTGAATTTTTCCAAAATTAGGTGAGAGAGGTATGGCTCCCAACCACCAAAGCATGCAAGCCCATACCTCCCCCATGCCCTTCTTGCTTCAGCCGAAATTCATCTAGGGAGAAAGGAGAGAGAAATTCATTTGCTTCATACACTTCATCTTCTCCAAGTTCCATTTTCCATTTTCTCTCCATTCCCAAGCTTTTTCCATACACAAAAAGACCAAGTTCTAGTGAGATTTTCCATACCCAAGCTTCACAAAAAAGGTTTGGATCATCGTTCTAATCCATAAACTTCTTTCATTTTTTCATTTCCACCACTTTCATGTTTTCATGAAAGCTTGAGTTCTTCATTTCACTAAAAATAAGCTTTTCCTTTGTTTAGGTTCACTCCATTGGAACCTACAAGCTTGGAAACTACCTTGGATCTATTTTCTTTCAAGATTTGAGTAAGTATTCATCTTCTCAAATTTCTACTCTTTATGGTTTCTTGGTTTTCATAAAACTCATATTTCTATGGTTGTATTTTGGTGTATTTTGTAAAAGGTAAATTTTTTTAAGTGTGGGAACATCAAGGTGTTGAGTAGACCACTTGGTGTTGGTGTGGTGTGAAGGAGGTGATTTTGGAGTTAGCCCATTTTTCAAGTCTTCAAGAGGTAAGGGGATTTTTCTCAATAAGTTGGGAGGGTTGTGTATGTGTGTGATTATGTGATTTTGTTCTTGATGATGAACTCAAAGACTTGAGTTTTTCATATTGGTTGTTGAATGATTTTTCATTCTCTTAGTAATATGTATTTTTACATGTATATGTATATGAGTAAAAATATGATTTTTGGTTGAGGCATGATAAATTTTTATGAGCCTATGTGTTGTTGGAAAAAATCATATGTATGCTTTGGGGTGGTTTTGGATGTCCAAGTGTGTGCTTGGTGAAGTATGTTTTAATGCTATGTTCATGAATGAGTACTTTGAGTGTATGTTGATTTATGGCTTGGTTGTGTTATTGCCTAATTGATGTATATTGATTTATGTGTATTTCATATACTTTGATTGGGATTGGATTGAAAAGATTTGATTAAGTGTGGGAAGAGAGTTTAAAAGCTTTAATGAGAAAGTTTTTCCAAATGAATTAATGAGAATTCTAATCATAAGTCTTAAATCAATTTCATACTAAATCATTTTACCCATAAAACTTTAAGTGAGTTAGATAATTAATTAATGTGGGATAAAAATCAAATTTTGGATTTTTAGGGGTTAAAAACGAAAACTGCAGGTTTTTGGGGTCAAAAATGCAAATTCTGGAATTCTGGGCTTTAATTGCAAAATCTGGACTTTTGGGTCAAAATTATAATTTAAGAAAGTTTGGGGCAGAAATGCGAATTCTGGAAACTTTTGGGCCAAAAAGATAATTTACGAAAACTTGGGGCCGAAACGCGAAGTCCGGTACATTTGGGCCAGAATTGTAAATTACGAAAGTCTTGGGGTAGAAAACGTAAAGTCTGGGCATTTTGGGCCAGAAACCTGATTTTTCAGAAAATTTGGGGCTGGACTGTGAAACTGAACTTCTTAGGGGGTCAGAATTACAAATACTTAAAGTAAAAGATTTTAAGTAAAATTATCAAAGAATTAAATTAGGTTTTTAATTAATTCCTTTTATGATAAATAAGTGGGTTTTAGATAAAAGATAACTCTTTTATTGAAAATAAATGAAGCTTAAAGATTTTAGAGTTAAAAGAAAACTTAAGAATTCAAAGAGGAATTTCTTCTAAAAACTTATGGTGTTAAACAATAATATTACACGGTATTGGAAGAGAACCAATACGTGGCGAAGATAAAAGTCTTAATGACAATAATATTACACGGTATTGGAAGAGAACCAATACGTGGCGAAGATACAAGTCTTAATGACAAAAATATTACACGGTGTTAGGTGAAAGCTAACACGTGGCGACGAAAAACCCTAAGACGAGGGACCAAATTGATTGTGGTTGCAAATATACTGTCATATGCATTTGAGATATTGGCTTTTGCCAGACTAGCATTTATTGCTATGATGAGAGCACACAATCCTATGCGGGGATTGTAAATAAGTATGGTCTGACTATAAGTCTTTGAGGGCATCCAGGTTACGAAATTCTCAATGGCCTTGCGGTGAATCCCCTTGTGCCGAGAAAAGTAGTGTACCCGGCTTGGATGATCCTGACCGGCTGCCTTATTTGAGATGGGGTGTACGACGTAGCACAATGGGTCTGTACCGAATAAATGACAAACGATGGCCAAGAGTGAAGGTCAGTTTGCATTAATGATAGGTATACGATTCCGCCACATCGCTATACTTAGTTGAGGAAGAAAAGTCTCCATGGAGCAGTGCACCGGTGTATGACAAGAGATATTGAAGTGACATGCATTATGCTAGAATGCTATGTGTGTACTTGACTGTGTGTTTACCTTGATGATTTGTCTCTTGTTGATGATTGAATAGCTTAGCTAAAAGATTTGCGAAAGACTAACTCTATATAAATATATTCTTGGAATGTATTATGTAGTATTTTATTTTTCATATGCAACCTTTCAGTGGATTTCAACTTGTGAAAAGAAATTCACCCTTGCATATTTTCCTGTATCTGTATGTACGTTATGCGTAGATGAGGCCTTTGGTAGCCCGCGTAAGGGAGAGCTTCCGGCCCCTTGAGGCCGAGTCCGAGGGAGGGGGATGGACTTATGATCCCATCTCCCAATGGGCCACTGTGTGTGGACACGTGGTCAGGACTAGAGGAGGGGTGCTGGGCCCCGAAGAGGTTCTGGAGCGCGACATGGTTCTGGACGCTTACATTCCACTCGAGAGGATGCGCAGCTGGCTGGCAGCCGCACCCGAGGCACCCGTGGAGCAGCCGAGGCGAGAGACTCAGGCGGAGGAGAGACCTTTACCCTCACGGGTAACTGGATCAACTCGGGAGTATCGTCGCATGTTTCGCCGCACGCGTCTCACTCCGAGGAAGAGCACCTTGCCGCGAGATCGTCTACCGAGGATGGCTCCATCAGTGACACCAGCTTCACCACCAGCGACAGGGAGACCGACGCTTTGCGCTCCTTACGTTCCATCGTATGGCCGTTTCGTACGCTGCTCTTCTGACACTTCTGCCGGACCGTCGGGACACGCAGAGAGGGGGAAGAGGAAGGTTCGAGATGAGCCAGAGCGGGTATTCATTGAGATATCCGAGGAGGAGGAGGACCCAGAGGAGGATCCCGAGGAGGACCCCGAGGAGACGTCATCGTCTTAGGTCGTAGTGGTAGGGGTGTCTAGTGCTAGGTTGTGGGATGTCTGGTAGCCACCAGCCTAGGTTTGGGATGTTCATGTTCAGTGTCGTGTATTTGACACATCTTTTGATTTACAGTTTTCTTAGGTTTAGATTTATCGCTTTATTTTCTTTACGTTATGATGATGTATTTTGGCCACTATGTTGTGGTTCCAAACTATCCTTGCGGGCGCAAGACTTGTATACTTTGACATGATGATATGTATATATGTGTATGATGTTTCTTTTCTTCTGAGTTTCAGGATGGCTAAGTGTGATGTGAGAAATCTTTTCGTTGAAGATTCTTTTAAAAAAAAAATTAGCCACCAATTTTGGTAACCTTAAGTTATGAAAGATGTTTTTCCGCATTAAGTGTTAGTTTTTCACGTGACGTTCCTTGTGGGAAAAAGGGGCGTTACAGCTGGCGCCTAGTGCCTAGCGACTAGCGCCCTAATCCCAATGCCCAGTTCTGATTCTGACAATGAAATTCTGCTCTGGAAGGCAGCAATTCGGTGCCTAGTGCTCAAACTGGGGCGCTCAGCTTTGCAATACTGTCCTAGCCATAACATGGGTCATACTTAACCGTTTTGAGTGATTTTGGTGACGTTGGAAAGATAAGAAGAATACCTACAACTTTCATGTTGACATCGAAGCCCAGTTCGGATGTTTTGATGGTCAAAAATGCAAAATACCGAAGTTGTCCAGATTTGTACAGGAATTGGACTTTTGTAGAAAATTGGACCTGGAAGACAGAGAGACAGCGCTCAGCGCCCATATCCAGCGCCCAGCACCCCAGTTCTGTTCCTTAATGCGTGTTTCAACTTCTAAAGGCAGAATGACAATGCCTAGTACCTGGCGCCCAAGACCATTACTGATGTATAAATGAGCACATTCTAACCTATTTTGGGTAATTTTTGGGATTGGGAAAGGACGAGACAGCCTCCTGAGACCTCTCTAAGCCTTCTCCTTGGAGCTCCATCATTTGGGAACAAGTTTTGTTGCTCTATGGACCAATCTTCATCATTTTCCTTTGTCTTTCTGCTCATTAGCATGAGTTTCTAATTTTCTAAGTTAGGTTACATGTACTCTCTACGAATCCTTGATGTGATACACTTGGTTTTGTAAGTTTGATTCAATTTTATGCAATTTTATCTTCTTAATTTTGTTTTTAATGCTATCATTTGCTTAATCATCATTGGATTGATATCAAACGCCAAATGAAATTGGAAAATTCTGTTTAGTATTGGAAATGAATCAAGAGGACTTGTATGTTATATTTTAGGAATGAAATTTAACATACTTGACTTATAAGATGCTACACTTCATGCTTGTTTCAGTTTTATTCACCTAAGGAATTAGGGTTTTTAATTGAGAACAAAAGGGCTTTTTACCAAGGAATTGGAATTAGCCTAGTTTTTTACATTTGAGTGTGAATTGCATAATTTGAATTGAGTTTATCAAGTATATTACATTGGGGTGAAGTAGAGAGAATACCGATGTCTAGCTGTTTTTATTCTCGATTCAAATCAACCTTCATTTTGTTTACTTGTTTTTATTCTATTCAGAAGAAGAAAATTACAAAAAATACTTTACTCATAATCTGTTTTTAATTTCAGTTGTAAACAATGATTTCTTTGATCTTTCACCATCTAACTAATAGTAATAATTTGCATTGATAATTGAACGATAATTTTCGTTGGGAACGACAACTCCCTCATCATTTTATTACTTGTAACGACCGGTGCACTTGCCGTTTTCGTCTAACAAGTATCAATATCCTGAATAAAGTTGTAGGAAGCAAAAGAAGAGGAATTTTTTAGAGAATTAAAAATTGTTGGACATAAATTAAAGCCCTATCTGTGGCTAGGAAAGGTCGCCCCAAAATAATTGGGATGTCATCATCTTCTTCCATGTCCAAAACAACAAAGTCAGCAGGGAAAATGAATTCACCAACCTTCACGAGAACATCTTCCACTATACCACGTGGGTGGGTAATGGTCCTATTAGTCAATTGCAAGGTGATGTTAGTGGGCTATGGTTCCTGCATGCCAAGTTTTCTAAACACAGACAACAACATTAAATTTATACTGGCACCCAGATCACATAGTGCTTTCTCAAAACAAGAGTTACCAATAAAACTCCCTGGATCTTTTAATTTTGGTGGGAATTTCTTGTGCACGATAGCAAAGCATTCCTCATTCAACTTTACCAGCTCAAAGCCCTCTAATTTCGTTTTATTAGAAATGATTTCTTTTAAAAAATTTGCATATTTGAGCAATGACTTCAGCAAAAGGAATATTTATATGCAATTTCCTAAAGATTTCTAAAAATCTAACAAATTGCGTATCATTATTCTCATTTTTCAGTCTCTGAAGATAAGGAATTGCCTATCATTATTTTCATTTTTCTGTAGTGAGTAATTTATGAAATTGTAAAAGAGTGACACAATCTATTTCTAAACAGTAAAAGTTGTTCTATTATCACATAGTGAGAGAGCACTAGTGTAAGTAAAAGAAAGAGCGTGTTTAGTCTGGAGAGGTCGTGTGTAAAAGAATACTTGAGTTGAATTTCAGGAAAGAATGGACTGGACGTAGCTCTTGGTTATAAGAGTGAACCAGTGAAACTTTCTGTGTGCATCTCTTACCCTTTTTTCATTTACTTTTAGTTTGATTTACTAACTGAAGAGATTAATTTGAGAATTTTAACAAGGGTTTTCACTTGAACAAAGTATTTTCAAACTACTTTGTCTCTGCGTCCAATATGCAATACCCTTTCTCTAAAAAAGATATTACACCATAGTAACCAAAAGTTTCGCAAAGACTTAGAAAATATTTTGATAAGAGTTTATAATCATCTTCCAAAAATACGAATAAATTTTTTTTTTCTTTTCTAAAGTGAATGGTAAGTATAAAATAATGTCTTCATGTTTGAAAAGAGTACTTCATCATCTATATAATAACCATGCTATTTTACAAAGGGTTTGTTTCAGTACAAACCTTAGTATGGATTTTGCAAGATTAAGAAAGCTGAAAATACTTTTAAACTGAAAATACAAAAGTGTTAAAAGAAAAAAGTAAGCTACTATATAGATATGAGCCAGATCAACCTTAGACTAACCACCCAACTTAAGCATCTTAAAACGAATATGTAACGGTAGCGGCAACCTTTTAACTCTAACACGGTAAATCCTCTTCTAAGCAGTCTTCTTCTGCTCCTCCTCCCTCCTTGTGTTGTCGTCTTCTGTCCGGATAATGTTCTTCATCTGTTCCAGGGGTAGCTTAATGTCTAAGACTAACCGGGTTTCTACTCTCCAGTTGGGTTTATCAACTCTTCCAGTCGTGATAAGTACATAACCACTATACGTACCCCACTGTGTACCAGGGTTTATCTTCCACCCTGACTTCCCAATCTCAAGGGGTTGTATCCTAAGACGTCAGACCGGAACTAACCCACTCCTCAGATAACCCATCTACTCAATCATGCATTAACACAACATAAAGTAGGCAAGGGTGAGACTCTAAGACAAAATAACATGACAAGTAGAAGCACATCCAAAACATAGATTACATATCAATCAATTTGGATATTAAAGCATATATCAACAATAACAGATCAATCAAGGCTTATAACCAGATCTCGTTTAAGCAGATCTTACCTTTGTGCTGCAATCCTACAAAAGTAATACCTTTACAATAATATATTGCCAAGTCCAAGTCTTATTTATGCATGTCACTTCAATATTTCTCAAAACACACTGGTGTAGTGCTCCAAGGAGACATTTCCAACCTCACATCATTTGAGCGACCGGCTGCAGTAAACTTAACAGCATAACCAGGAGATCCCACTTAGATCCCTGAGAATACTTCCGAAATACCGCATTTAAAACTTAACCAAATCAGAAATAGATCTGCCAGTCAGATTTATCTAAGCCGGGTATACGATTTTTCTCGGCGCAGGAGTTTTCACCGACAAGGCCTTTGAGACTTTCGAATCCTGGATAATCCCAGTAGACAATTGTAGTCCAACAGAACCTATTTTCAACCCCGTCTAGTAGGTTGTATGTTCATCGTCTTTAATGTAAATGTTCATCTAAATTGACACATATAACTTCTTTTTAGATTCTCTTTGTAAAACTTCTTCTATTTTACTGTAGTTTCTCTTCAATACCATTGTATAGAATAACTTATCTCTTTCTAGTACAAATACTCTTGTCTTCAATACTCATTTACCGCGAGTTAAGTTATTCTTCCGGTTGTAATAATTCAATTTATGACTGGTCACACCGCGGCAAAGCCGAACTGAGGTGAGCAGCCCAACAGAGTGATTCGATATATAAACTAAAGGTTATTAACTTATTTTAAGAAGACCAAAATGGGGCATAACCACCTAGGATTGATCAGGAGAGAAGAGATCAATAGTATTTAAACTTACGTCCACTTTTTAATCAACAAGTGTTTGTTCTCAGATTTTAGATAGCTCTTTGGGAATGGAATAATTACACGGTGACTGAGCCGACTACGGTAATCAGTATCCGTCTTTTCTGAAAACTTTGATATAAGTTTAGTGAACGAGATAAAGCTAATTATTTTTCGGCTTTAGTTAATTTTCGAAGATGAAAAGATCACACGATGGCAGTACTCGATTTTTAAAGTAATATGATATAGTCTACGTGAACAAAATTAAGCTGTTTTTCTTCTGAAATACTTAAACACCAACTATATTCCAGGAAAGAGACCCATTGAAAGCCTATCTCACTAATTTTCACTGTCATAGACATTGGAAATTAAACTGAGTTAATTGCATACATATACAGAATGGATACCTGCTCTATATTTTCCACTGTTAATATAACAGTAGGATTCACCGAGAATCCATAACTGTTTTATTAAATTCCGAAAGATGATATAACAGTAGAATTCACCGAGAATCCATTACTGTTATACTCTTTTATCCAATCCAATTTATTTATATATACGATATTAATAAATCACTTCTTTCCCAATTTATCTTAGTCACGTATATACCGGGTTCCTAGGTTAAGAATTCCCCAAACAGCATATCAGTACAGTTTCCAGGAAAGAGAGACGAACTTTAAATAGCCCCTTCAATGGTCTCTGTCTTTCCTAGACAGACCCATACTGATAAACCATTTATCTTAACTATCACCTTATATATCAATGATAGACAATATCAGGGTTTTCACAAAAGAATATTTTGTATTTACGATAAGATCTAAATTTTGCCATTATAACAGTATGTTTACAAAAGCTCAAAATTAATTTTGCCATAGTAACCTTACTTTCACGAATTTTAAGAATAATTTGGGCATTATAACTTTATAATTCATAAATAGCATAAAACAATTATATTAAAGCCATAAATCAATTATTAAAAGCATAAATAAACAAACAAAGGCTATAACACATAAACACACAATTCAAGCACAAACAAGAATCAAAACTCATACTTCTCAAATTAATTTGCAAGAGGTTCCCCTTACCTTTGCCACAAGAACTTGGAAGAACAAGACTTGAAGAACCAAGAACACCAAGTAAGAAATTTAAGAACTAAGAAGAGAAAAAGAGAGAATTTGTGTTTGTCTTCAAGACTTCTTGGATTTGTGAGAAATTTATGAAGCACCCCCTATTTATAGTGGATGGGGCGGCCAACGCTAGGGAGGAAGAGGGTATTAAAAATTTGTGAGCTCATGGTACTTTATTAGCCATATATCATAAATCCCTTTTAATTAAATCATTCCATTTCCTAATTGGTTAAGACTTATGACTAAGCTTGGTGACTCATAAGAGAAAAGCACATCCAAGGGCCTAGAATGAAGCTTGATGTCAACCAAGTATGGGGGAAGAAGAGCCATTGGATAGCTTGTTTAAAAACTTTAGGTTTAGGTAGTTTTAAGTGAAAATCAAGGGTAAAATGGTCTTTTCACTTAATCAAATATTCAAAAATTAATTTAAATGGTAAGAACCAATGAGGAATCTCGAAAATGACATGTAAGAACTTCATGGAAGAGTTTTGGATTTTTACGGTAAGGATATGCTTCGCAGATCGCATAAACAAAGGAAAACGGACGCGCCGTAAGTGCAAAACGGTCATTTTTCAAAAAATTCCATAAAAAATTCCAGAAAATCACAAATTGAATTTAAACATTAATGATCCCTCTTGAAAAATGATTTTAAGCATTCATTGATCACTAAAAATCTATTTCTGTGCAGAAATCCTCGTTTCTCGTGCTTTCTAGGGATTTGGAAAAGTAACTTTTGATCTGCTTTTCAGAAAATTTTCAAAAATCCTAAAAAATATAAAAACATGATTCAGCTTCTCAAAATCTTTTTCTGACATCAGCTTGGTCTCCGAATCAGTTTGTTAGCTCTTACTGTAAACTATAGAGACCAAAACGGTAATTTCTAAAATTTATTTTTCCAAAAATTCTAAGAAAATCATATCCGTTTATTACGGTAAATACGGTTTTTCTGAAAAACTCAAACGTCAAAGAAAAAATGTCTATTTTTTTGAAATAATTTAATAAGTATTTTCAAATCCTAATTTATAAGCTAAAAATAAATGAGTTAGCACTTAGATCACAAAATTTCTTATAAAACAGAATTTTAAACAACAAATAAAAAAAAACGGATGTTACACAATACGCTGTGGCCAAAATCCAACGTTTTTGAGAAAAGTTAAAAGTTATTAGAACACAATTCAACCATTCTTCTTGTGTTTTACAATTTGTTTCCTTCAAGGGGCTGGTCAATGAGCTAGGAGTTGACCAGGAAAATATTGAAGTGAACCGTGACAATCAAAGTGCAATCCATCAATGCAAGAATCCAATGTGTCATGAACAGACAAAGCAAATGGACATCCGATTGCATTTTATCAGAGATGTGATTAAAGGTGGATCTGTGAAGGTGGTGAAGATGCACACATATGAGAATCCTGCTTACATGATCACCAAGCCTGTCCCATTGGTGAAGTTTAGATTGTGCCTTGATATGCTGAATGTGAAATCCATAGGTGCTAATGAAACGACAGATCCGGATGGTGAAGTCTAGGAATCTGGTCTAGTCTGGTATGCCAAGGTGGAGATTGCTGTGTACATGCACCAGGGTATAACTCAAGAGGATTAACCAATACAGTTGTTAGTTAGTTTATTGGTTTGAGAGCTAGTTTGACAATTGTTACAATTGCTAGTTGTAACAGCAGCAGATGAGTTAGTTTTTCTTTGTTAACTAATGCGTATAAAAGGCTCATGGGGAGGGTCATTGGTTAATTGTAATATGAGATAGTGAGGGATTCTATGAGCTGTGAGAGTTCATACAGTGAGGGCTTGGATTCATAGTGATCAAAGAGTGATTCCTTTGTATACTATCTTGTTCAATAAAAGTTCTTGAGGTTGAGCCAAAAATACTTGATTCTTTTTTTAAGGTCATATTCTTTACAGATATAATTTATATTTATATAGATTAACAACAATTAAGAATATTTGAAATAATTAATAGATGCAAATAGAGTAAAATAAAGAACATACGATTGGGTGAGATATGCAAATTGAGCGAAAAACACAATTCTCAAAGAATAAATACATGGCAAGCAAGGACTTTGTTTTAAACATTGAACATATGCAATAGTGTAAATTAGTGAATTTGAGCGGGATTTAGAATTGATGTGAGCAAGAAATACAATTCTCAGAGAGTGAACTCGTGACAAGTGAAGACTTTGTTTTCTTAAATAGTAAATAGATAGATGCAAAACAGGGAAGTCACAACTGAACGAGCTATATGATGTGAGCAGGTCTTAGAGAGTGAACACATGGTAAGTGAAGACTTTCTTTGAAACAATGAATAGATGCAATAGAGTAAAACAGAGAACTCATAGTTGAGCAGGATTTGTTATCGATGTTAGCCAAAAACACAATTATCAGAAAGTGAACATATGACAAGTGAGGACTTTGTTTTCCTAAATAGTAAATAAATAAAATAAAATAGGAAATTCATGGCTGAGCGGGATTTGAAATTGGTTTGAGCGGAAAATACAATCTCAGAGAATGAACACGTGGCATGTGGACTTTGTTTTACTAAATATTAAATAGATAAAATAAAACAGGAAACTCATGGCTGAGTGGGATTTGAAATTGATGGAAATACAATTTTAGAGAATGAACATGTGGCAAGTGGACTTTGTTTTACTAAATATTAAATAGATAGAGAGAATAGAAACTTTTCTTATCTTATACAATGACAATAAAACAAAAGCAACGAAAAGCGGTACAAAAGAAATAAAAACAAAAGTTATCATATAATAATAATTTAAATATTGTTGAACAATATGGAAAGATTGCTTTGATATATGTGAAACACTAAAACGTGTGAGCAGAAATAAGTAAAAGGAGGAAGTAAATAACATTTTAGTGACATAAATTATAGAAGAAAAACAATTAAAAATGCTTGAAACAATGAATAGATGCAATAGATTTTTTTTTTGATCAAGAGATGCAATAGATTAAAATAAGGAATTGACGGGCGGGCGGGATCTGGAACTAAAGCGAGTGGGAAACACAATTCTCCAAGAGTGAATACGTGGCAAGTGAGGACTTTGTTTGAAACATTGAACAAATGCAATTGAGTAAAACAGGGAACTCATGATTTAAACATTGTTGAACAATCTAGAAACAATGCTTTGATACATGGGAAACACTGAAATGTGTGAGCAAAAATAACTAAAAGTCAGAAGTAAATAACATTTTTAGTGATATAAATCATATATATTATATAAAATAAAAACAATTAAAAATGTCGAAAACAATGAATAGATACAATAGAGTAAAATAAGGAACTAATTGCTCGGCGGGATTTGGAATTGAAGTGAACAAGAAACACAATTCTTAGAGAGTGAACACGTGGCAAGTGAGGACTTTGTTTGAAACATTGAATAGATGCAATAGAGTAAAATAGGGAATTCCTAGTTGAGTATGATTTGGAATTGATGTGAGCGCATAACACAATTTTCAAAGAGTTAACACATGGAAAATGAGGACTTTATTTGAAACATTGAACAGATGCAATAGAGTAAAACAGGGAATCCACGATTTAAACATGGTTGAACAATATGGAAAAAATGCTTTGATACATGGGAAACACTGAAATATGTGAGCAAAAATAAGTAAAAATAAGAAGTAAATAACATTTTTAGTGATATAAATTATATAGAATAGAAACAATTAAAAATGTCTGAAACAATGAATAGATGCAATAGAGTAAAATAGGAAACTGATGGTTGGGCGGGATCTGAAGTTGAAGTGAGCGAGAAACACAATTCTCAAAGAGTAAACACGTGGCAGTGAAGACTTTGAGCCTGTTTGGATAAACAGTTTATTTAAGCACTCCTAGCATAAGCGTTTATCATATAATCGCTTATGCATAAGCTATTTTTATAATCGAAGAGAGAATATGGTGAAACTGGTTTTATATAAGCTGTAAGCTATTTTTATAAACTATCCTGGGAAGCTTATGAAAATAAGCTCAAAACAGCTTATGAACCAGTCATAAGTTGTTTCCATAAGCCCTGTGAAATACGATGACAAGTACTTATGTCAGTAGATAAACCTAAATAAGCTTTGCATAAGTCAATCCAAATAGGGTCTTCGTGTTTGAAACATTGAATAGAAGCGATATAGTAAAATAAGGAATTTGTGATTGAGCAAGATTTGCAATTGATGTGAGTGGTAAACACAATTCTCAAAGAGTAAAAACTTGGAAAGTGAGGACATGATTTTTTTAACCAAAGAACGGTGAATACATGGCACTGGAGAACCGTTCTATATAGTGGCATATATTTTCCTAACATGAGTTTTTTTAACTAATTATTTCTTCATAAATACTTTATGTGTATAGCTTTTAACAAATTTCCTTTTTTCTAAATACATAAAATATGAAAGAGTAAATAGTTACTTTGGTCATTGAGAGTGTCAGGCGGTGTCATTTTGATCTCTAACAGATATGAAATTAAAAAAAAAGTCATCAACTGTCAGTCGTTAGTCACTTTGGTCCCTAAAAGTGATTACTTACAGTCATTTTTCCTTGTCGATCGAGATCAAAATGACTAACAAATGACACCAGTTGAGGATTTTTTTTTAATTTTGCGTATGTCAGAGACCAAAGTGACACCGCCTTACACTTTTAGAGACAAAATTAGTCTCTAAGAGTGTCAGACGGTGTCACTTTGATCTCTAACAGATACGAAATTAAAAAAAAAGTCATCAATTATCAACCGTTAGTCACTTTAGTCTCTGAAAATAATTATTTACTGTCATTTTAATTATTAAAAATGATTACTTAATTATTATTTTAATCTCTAAAAATAATTATTTTTTTGACGATAGTGACTCATTTACGACTTTGAGGAGCAAAGTGGTTCTCAAATAAAATCATTCGGATTAGAGACCCGAAATGTCACGAAGACGGACGGGTATGAGAAAAGTCAGTCAACAACGAGTGACAACTTTCAAATTTTGAAAAGAATTCATATAAAATTAAAAAAATAAAAAACATTTAATGTAATTATCTACTCTGAAAATATATACACCGGGGTCGGGGAGGAACAAGAGATGAAGAATCATCAAATCACTTTTTATATTTTGCATCATTGGTAGTTTGACTAGTTTCCCTTCGAGAGACACAGAGAGCGCAGAAGACGGAAGGAAACAAAGCCTAAAAAAGCAGGGAAGAAGCAAAGAGTCTTTGAATCCTTTGACTTGATTGTTGTCCTCATCAACCACTCTCCTATGGCTGGGTATGTACCCTTCTCTTGCTTACACTATGTGTTTGATCATCAATCTCTGGTTTTTTCACTTTGTTTTCCCTTTGAAACATCATGGAACAAGTACGAGGAAGTTGTGTCTGGAATCCGTTTTGCAACAACACTATTGGGTCTTTTGTTTTTTAACACATTGGTTGCTACTTTTAATCCTGTAATCTCTTATTGGGGGTTACCTAGTTTCATGTGAAAAATGGTATCTTTTTTGTGTTCTGTTGAGATTTCTAAGTTGGATTGGTTCATCTCTGCGATGTTCGTGGTTCTGTGATTGAAAGTGAAGTGGAAGTTGGTACAACGGGATTAGCTAGTTTTATGAGATAAAAATAAAAATGATAGCTTTTTTGTGTTTTGGTGGAATTTGTAAGTTGGGTTGGTTTGTCTGTGCGATATTCCTTGTTCTATGATTGAGAAGAAAATGGAAGGTCTTACATGGGCTTAGCTAGTTTCGTGTGAAAAACGAGCCTTTATTTATGTATAATTTTGTTTAGTTTTTATGTTGGATTCATGTGTAATTTGTTCATTGTTCTATGATTGAAGGCAAATGGAAGATCATGAAGGCAATTTAAAGTTGAGATTTTTTAGGTTTTTTTTTTCTTTTTGTATTCTTTGGTGTTACATTGAATGGTAGAATGTAACGTGTTTCTTGCTTTAAGATCGACATGGTTGTTCTTTGTTTTAACTCCATCATCAACTTGGAGTTTGGAAAAACGGGATGGGTGACAATCTTGTACTTGTGTTTACTTTAACTTGTATTTCTATGTGTTATACTATGTTTATATGGTAATGCCAGTCCATGGCATAATGTTTGTTTGTTGAGTTCTGATGCCTAAATCTACACATTGGACTTATGTTGTCCTACTCAAGCAGCAATTTTTTTTCTTGATAATTCTCTTAGATTGTGTGGCTTATTTGTGGCTTACTCAGTTTCTAAGCCATCTTTGTAGCAAGACACGAGAGGATTCTCTTGGTTAAATTTTACCAATTGTTACTTTCCTTTTTGATTCGTTGTTTCTTAGTTCTTCATATTTGTCATTCTTGCTGCTCATAATAGGTGACTCTTTTTATCATTGTAAACTCAGTTTTTGCACCATTTGGATTTTATGTTTTATTTTGTATTGACATGAATTATCAGACTATTGAAACTTTCTAGCTCTTCTTGTTTATGCAGACCATCATGGCTGGTGGACAAAAGTAGAATTGCTACCAAAATAAAAAGTGCATCAGGAGCTTGTGATCCTGAAAATGTTACATGGAAAAGCAATCCTACCAAGGCTTGCCCAAATTGTCAACATGCTATTGACAATAGTGATGTATGTGTACCTTTTAAAAAGAAATTTAGCTATTCTTTTACCTGATTACATTTCATAGTACCTTTTTTTTATGATAGAAATAGCATGTAATCTTAGTTTTACTTATATGAACTCAATTCATAGTATATATTCACTTTCAACCTCCCTTGTCTCCAGTTTACTACCATTCATTTACTCAAGTATGAATAAGTATTTTTCATCATACTTATGCAAGTTTTTCTTGTGTTTTATGTTGATGTTGATTCATTAAGATCACCAATTGATATTGAATAAATTTTATCGTATAACAAATGACAAGGTTCTGCACTTCTTCTTATGTTGAAGCTACAATAAACTGTAACTAAGTGAGATATTAGTTGCTGTTTGCTTCCTAACGGAACTAAATGTAAAATTTAAAAGGGAAACCTAGTGCTATGAAGCTCTCGCCATGGCAGAGTTCATGGAAGGATTCACGCACCACGAACCATCCCCTTCCGCAGATGAACTCAAGCCTGGTGGCTTCTATGGTGGTGGTGGGATGATTGTGCTGGTCAGAACCTTAACCTCCACCGTTGTCACTTGCCTTTTTCCCTTCCCTTCCATTGTTGTGTGACCCAAATGCAGGATTTCTTTTTCTGCTTCCCTTCTGTTTTATTACTCCTTTTCTCAGTTCTATTTTCTCCTTGTCTCTCCCTTGTGATGATTTTCATCTCCACTGCTGGGTCACTGTTCATTTTGGATTCAATTTCTGATTCACCCTGTTCTTGTTCTTCTTCTCTAATGGAATGTCTCTTGTTCTCCATCTTCGCAGCTTCATTTGTGCTATTGATTTCTGTTTCTTGACCCACAAAGTTGAGGGTTTGCTACTTTTTTGCCTGTTTTGCTTTTGTTGGTTTTTCCCCTCATGGGATGCTTCCTTTTCCAATATTTTTGGCACCCTTGATTCTTGTTTCTTTTCTCTATCTATTTCTTACCTCCACGGCTCCACCCTTCTGATTCTTTGCTTTCATCCTGGGATGCCCCGGATTCTAGTTTCAGGTTAGTTTCTGCTTCGTCGTCTTGAACCCAGACTGGAATATCTGGATCAAATTATCAAAAGTCCACCATGTCGCATTCTGGTTGCTCCCTTTTCAGCAAAACCACCAATTGAGAGCATCCCCTCTCAGTGCAATCACAGCCCACGATAGCTTCTCAGTGCAGAACTTTGAGGGTCTGCACCTCCCTATGCCAAAGGTCCCAATTCTCACAAATGACGAGATACTCATCTCTCATCCCTTCCTATGATTTATATACAACATAGCCTTCCTCTCTAACTATCTCAGCCACAACTAATCCTAACTTACTCTAACTCCCTTAACTAACAAGCCTATCATGTTAACCAACCAGTTTAGCCTGCAATGTAATCCATAGTTACATAGGTTGCGGTTGGGATTTTCCCAACTCACAAGCTAAATGTCCAAACAGCTATGTTACTTGAGTGTATTTTGTTTTGTTCTTTTTGACAGAGCTATTTGCGATATATTTGAACTCTTAGAAATGTCCTTGGAAATTAGCATTATTGTACTATTGTACTATAGTTAAAAATTAAAACATAATGAAGTTAAAATCGAAACTTCATCCTTTCTGATCTATATCCCCATGTATAGCACTTAATACTTAATAGTTATAAATGTTTTGACATGTGCAATTTTTTCTGTTGTTAGGTAGCACAAGAGTGGCCTGGCTTACCAAAAGGGGTCAAATTTGATCCATCTGATCAGGAGATAATTTGGCACTTGCTTGCAAAAGTTGGTGTAGGAAATTCAAGACCTCACCCTTTCATTGATGAGTTCATTAATACTCTTGAAGTGGATGATGGAATTTGCTATACTCATCCTCAAAATTTACCTGGTAGGTGGCAAGGGTTTTATTCAAATTTGAAATCTTGATTAATTTTCAATCAATCATATGATAAGCTTTGATGAAAATTTCAGGTGTCAAGCAAGATGGAACTGCATCCCACTTCTTCCACAGAGCAATTAAGGCTTATAATACTGGCACTCGAAAGCGCCGAAAAATACATGGTCAAGATTTTGGTGATGTCCGCTGGCACAAGACTGGAAAGACTAAACCAGTAATCTTGAACGGTGTTCAGAAAGGCTGTAAAAAGATTATGGTTCTGTATATGAGCAATATAAGAGGAGGAAAGGCTGAGAAAACCAATTGGGTTATGCATCAATATCATCTGGGAACAGAAGAGGATGAAAAGGACGGCGAGCATGTCATCTCCAAAGTGTTTTACCAGCAGCAGCAAGTCAGATTGGGTGATAAAGATGAACAGGATGTTCCTGAAGCCATTGAATCAACAATTGTGAAAGTGGATCCAGTCACTCCCAAATCTGTGACTCCTGAGCTTCCTTCTAATGAAAAGCAAGATTCAGATGTAGACCTAGGAGAAGAGACACTTGCCATTCCTCAGGTAAAACCTTAAACCATATTTTCTTGTTATCAAGTATTAAATCCGTTTCCTATTCCTATTAAGACTCTTCCACGAACACCATTATGTGTGCACATGTGTTTTAATTATTGGTAGAGGATGTATCAGATAAGGAGTGTAACATTTTAAAATATAGGTAGTAGTATAGTACATGTGTACTTAGTAGAAATACTTGTGTTCATCTATCAATTAAGTTTGAACCCCATGTTCACATGAAAATATCACTGATTTGTGAAAAAGGAATCACCTTTTGTTACATATTAGAATGACTAATACGTTGTTCTTCACCTCATTGAAGTTTTCAGTGATTTTGTGTATGTTGTTCCCTCTTTTTTCTTCGCCTTCGCTCATTTGCATTTGATTTGGATTTGATATTTGATAGAGGATCAAATTTAAATCATATATAAATATATATTTGGTCCCTCATATTTGACCAAAGTTCGTTTTTAGTCCCTCAAATTTTAAGAGTATTTTTTTAGTCCCCAATTTAATGAAAATATGCTACATTTAGTCCCTGACCATGATTCCCTTAAGTTTTTTTTGCTTACGTGGCAAACGGCGCTACACGTAAGCACTTGTCATGTGTCTCACTTATCTAGTTGGCGTCCTAAGTGTTATTAATGGTGCAGATCGATCCATTATTTACGGTGAAAATGGTCCTCCATCTATCTAGATCGATCCATTGATAACACTTAGGACGCTAGCTATGATAAGTGAGACACATGGCAAGTGCTCACGTGTAACGCCGTTTGTCACGTAAGCAAAAAAACTTAACGGAGTCATGGTTAGGGACTAAATGTGGCATATTCTCATTAAATTGGGGACTAAAAAAATACTCTTTAAATTTGATGGACTAAAAAGAACTTTGGTCAAATATAAGGGACCAAAAACATATTTAAGCCTAAATATTTTTATGCAGTTTTTTTAATCTGTGGAGCTGAACATGTAATTTTTTTGATGAATTGGGCTAATATGTTCTGGTGTTTTGTAGTATATAGTTATTGGCCAAACCATTGTGGATTTAAATTTAGATAGTTTGTTTTTAGACATGATTTATGATAGGAAATTATGGTTAGTTTAATCCATCTAGCTAAGCGCCCTAGTGGAAAAAGGTTTTGTTGTTGTGTAGTTGTTTTCTCTCCCAGCACGTACATGCTGGCTAGTGGCTGGTGCCACTGTGCTAAAATAATTTTACAATTCTATGCATTTTTTTTTATTGATTCCGAAATGTAACTTGGCCACTTAGTTAATCTTTGATTTGTTATAGATTACTTTTGCTTGGTGCTACTTGTAATGATTCAGCATAATAAATTTGAAACTAGATTACAGAAGTTGGTAATTCCTGTTCTAATTTCATGTTCTGCACTATATTGTACCGAAGCCTCCTCAGATGAATTATCTAGATGAAATTCAAGCTGACTGTGAGGAGCATGCAAATGCTGATGCATCCATGGGAGAAACTCAACACAATGAAGGGACGGATGATAAAGAAAATAATCCCGACGAAGGCCAAAAATGGTGGGATAGCGAGTCGCAAAATCTGTTGGATTCGCAACAACTGGTCGAAGCATTGTCCTTGTGTGATGATTTATTTCAAAGCCAGTCTCCCAGTAGAGATGGGAAACATGGAGAGCAAAAGAACCAATCTGGTCTTTCGGTTTATGCTCAGCTAGGACCGGATCATCTGAAGAAGGATATCGAAGACTGCCAAAATCTTGTCCTGGACACTGCAAATGCGGAGCATGACACACCTTCAGAGTTTCGACTAAGTCAACTGGTATTTTCCATATTCTCAATAATTTTTGCGTTAAAAATGAATTCATTTTATTGTCATTCTAATGAATTTTGTGTTTATGTAGGAATTTGGTTCGCAGGATAGCTTCATATCCTTCGGTTACAGCAAGGTAGTGAAGTAATATGATTCCTCACCTCAGCTGGGGTACAGATTTTTTGTAACTATATTTTGTTGATAAGCTGCGTTGCTATTGTTAAATTATGGGGTAAACTGAAACTGTTACTCCTTTGTTTGACAAATTGGGCTGTAATCTAAGGCAGTGAACTTAATACTTTGATCAGCTCGGTCCTGCAATTATATTTTGTTTTGGCTTGTTGAAGTTATGGTATCTTCATGGTTCTGTCAGGCTTAATGTATATTTGTTTGGGATTTTCCAGTATTAAACCAAACATAGCATTAATCAGTGGCATTGATATCAATGATAAAGATTTGAGAGTGTGTACAAGAGCATTAACCTGATCCCGTTTTGGTCATTCTTTATGAATGTAAACAGAAATTGGCAAAGGCTAGCTATAAAGTAACCAGGGGATTGCTATTCTGCAAAGACAAACAGGTCTTGAACGGATAGGTTAGTTTGTCTCTGGCAAAAATGTTTTTCAAACTTGATACGTTTTTCATTTTCCATGAGAATTTTCTCGTTCAGGATGTGCCAAAGCTGAGCTGAGTACTTCTTCCATTGATTTTTTTTTTTATACATTTTAAAGAGCTTGAATGCTGGATTCTTTTTTATTTAATAGTAGTTGATGGATCCATATAAAATATGTCTTTTCTTAATATAATCAATAAAAAAATCCAATAGATCAAATGATTTTTGTGAAAAATAAAAAGACTTAGGAGGTGACATATGTTCCAGCTTGACAAATAATACGTGTCCAAACTAGAGACTTATTTTTTCTTATATAATAGTAATAGCAATAGTAAGTAGACAAGATGCTTTAACAACTATGCTTGTCTTTAAATTTTAAATTAAAATTTATTTAAATTATTATGCAACTAAATCTGGTGTCTATGGCTGCTAGTGTTCGGGCGCTAATTGAGCTGTGTTTTCTTCACGATCCATTCATTGGTTATAACTCATAGGCTTGTCTTGCATTTGTCTCCTCTTAAACGGTCCCGCGTTTTGTTTTTGTTTTTGTTTTTTGCTGAACTGTTTTTTTTTTAATCTTTGGAGCTTTCGGTTTTCTTATTTTAGCTTTCAACATAACTTGCATTTTAAAATATAGATAAAAATATTGCCCAAAAAATATATATAGATAAAAACAACATAATGTTCCTTCGGAAGTAAAACGCTGGTCGTTTGGAATGATACATCCAAATCCGAATGAATTGCAACTCATTCCAATCCTTCAAAGAGGCAACAAAAAACTGGTCAAGTTATGTTCATGAAGGTGCACGAATTTCTTGTTGGACTAAAGCTTAATGCTTGCTTCGCTGTTCAGCATAGTCGGCACAGACAAATGGGGACAGGAACAACCTTTGCTAATCTGGCTTTGACAGTGACGAGCTACACTGCTTTCACGGTTTCAGTTGATATCATTATCCATAGCACCTTTTCCAAAATTGATCACAAAGTACTTCAGCCATGGAGTTTTTTCTTCTTTCCTACTAGCCTTTCGGCTTCGAAACAATTGTTGGGCTAGTGAAAACCTTTTTTATTGGTGAGTGGTTGATAAGCCTTGTGTAAGACATGGATGATATTATAAAGACTTAAATATCTTTTTGGTTCTTCATTTTTTATTGAGTTTTGTTTTTAGTTTCTCAAAAATAAAATGCGTCTTTTTAGTTTTTTATTTTTTAAAATTTGTCACTTTTAATCCCTACGGTCATATTTTAAATTTATACTTTGACATCTTCCAAAGCCTGATTCTCACCTTAACCCGTTTTTCCGTTCTTCTCCCCCTCCACTAATGCACCGCGACCCCCCATTCCTGCTAGAAGTAGTTCCAACGTCCTCACTCGAAGCCACCACGAGATGCAGCATCTCTCTCGTTCTCCTCCCAGTGCGATCGCGATGGCCGCCTCCCTTCCCGCCATTGTGCGTAGCCTCCCTTGGCCGCGCGAAGTTCCTCCCTTGGCCACGCGGGGATGGGGGGTCACGGTGCATCAGTGGAGGGGGAAGAGAACGGAAAAAAAGGTTAAGGTGAACGCCAGACTTTATGAGGGATCAAAGTATAAATTTAGAAAAAACTTTTCAAAATTAAAATATGACCTCAAGGACTAAAACTGATAAATTTTCAAAAATAAATGACTAAAAAGACGCATTTTATTTTTGAGAGACTAAAAACTAAACTCAATAAAAAATATCGGACTAAAAACAGATTTAAGCCTATTATAATTTTAAATTTTGAACTGCATGATGTGATGTGGTCGGGTCATAACATTATGGTTAAGGCAATGCCTGCAATCGCATTACACTACAATTGTGGTGTTTTATAGAAAATTATGGAAAAATTTGCAACAAATATTGCATTTGCCGCAACGCAGTAAGTTCAACGACCATATCACACAAATTGTTTTTTTTTTTTACTGTTTTTTCTTTATTTAGTAGATTAAAATGGAATTTAAACGATTTTAGAGATATTTCAAGTGAATAGATAACGAGGGAGAGTTGGGATTTGATAGAAGTAGATGTCATGTAAGAGCATTTCCGATGCAAGCCCTTCCAAGAACTTTGTTTTTTAACTTGCTTTTTGTGTGTCCAAAATTGCTACATAGATTTTAAAAATCATCACTCATTTTCACTTCAATGCAAGAATCACATTTTGATTCTTAATATATTTTGAGTTGGTCCCACAACGGAAACCACATATTTATATTTATTTTTATTTAAAACATTAACTCATATTTTTTTAAGTTTGAAATAATATATACACAATTTTAAAATAACTCATATATATGTAATTAAATTTCAGCAAAAAAATACATTTAATTAAATCAAATGATATTAACGACACAATTTAATAAATTTAATTAAATCAAATAAATTAAAATTGACCCAATTAAATAAATTAACGTGGACCCAATTCCAATTAAATTGACCCATCAATCTGATGAGGATCAACCAAGGAGTATGAACAATGAAACACTAGAAGGCCTTGGTGGACCAATGACAAGGGCACATACCAAAAAAGTTAAGAAAAACTTAAACCAAATTGTGACAACTTTGATTGTAACAAAATCAAACCTAGAATGATTGAAGCCCAAATTGCTTAACTAATTGATCCAACTTGAGGAATAAATGAGATGAGCTTATTCTAGTTTTATTTCTTTTTATTAATTAATTTTGTAATAATTTGAGCTGCACCTTGTTTTGTACGTGAGCCCAATTTCTTATTTATTTTTATGTCATTTTCATACATCTTTATGAGCTCCAATTTTTCAGATGTCTTTTTGTTTTTCTAGGCCAGTTTTAAGTGTTTTAAGAATCCATAAGCCACTATGATAGATAATGGAAGTTTATTTCTAGTTATATTGTAGTGGGAATCAATTGTCCAGCAGCCCACTTAGCCTATAAATAGGGACTCAATGTGATGCCAAAGGGACAAGTTGGTTGTGAATGAAAATTGAGTTTTCTCCAATTGTGAGAGCTCCCTTGTGTTCTAATCTTGGGTAAAGAACCAAATCTGATCTTATCAAGGTAACTTGTGGCGATCAAAATTCGTGACTTATCACTCACCTTCTCATCTTTCTCTTGAGTGTGGTGTCAATATCTTTCCTTTAATATGAACTTCAAGGTGATCCTTCCTTGTTCCATATTATTTGGTATAAAAGCTTTGGCTTCTTAAATCTCAGGTGTGGCTTTTCTTTATTTGAATCCATAAAAAATAATCCTATCAATTTCGTTTCTCTTATTTGGTGATTTGATCTTTTCATTTCCATTAAGCTCCTTTCTACTTGAAATATTATTGTTTGCCTCTTGTGCATTTCTTTGTCAAGATTACTTTTTTGTTGCGTTAATTCTTAGTGTCAAATTCTGTTGGATCTTTGTCAGTTGTTTCTTTTCTGTCTTTCCATCTTTGTTACTACAATTGCATCATATTTCTTTCATTTGAGTCCTAGTCCTATTTTAAAAAAAAAAAATTCGTACAATTTTTTTTATAAAAAAAGGTGCTACCGGTATTATTATCATTGGGTTTCTGATTCAAACAAAAAGTATAAAAAAATTTGAATTTTTTTTCTGGACATATTTAAGAGTCTATTAAAAAAACCAAAAGAAAATTTAAATTGTGATTTGAAAGGACTCAATTTTCCTTCCTTGTGAAATCTGATTTCCAAGATAATCCTCGGTTGAAATTTTTGTTCTTTTCCAGTTGTATCTCCTTTTGATCCTTGTTACTATTTCATTTTTTTGCTTTATGCATTGTTGCTCTTTATTTCTATCCTGGTCACTTCTTGTTGTCTTGAGAAAAATAATTGATAAGGTTCTTTCTTAAGAACCTACAAGAGGAAGTTGAGTGGAAAAAGGCAGGAGTACATATCACATAAAAGCCAAACTGAGTGTAAACACGAGTGATCCACAACTTTGAGTGAAACACGTGAGGGAGTGGTGAGGTCCTTTTCTTGCTAACTACAAAATTTCAATTTTGCTCAATTTCAATTTTTAGGAAATGGAAAGAATAGGTGATGGAAGTACTCCTACTTCTACAAGGGCAGCGGCTATGAGATTACAAATAGAAGCTTTAACTCAACACATGGAAAGGTTGATGCATAGACAAGCTGATGGAAGTCATGAAAGACTTGATCAAATGGAGAGGAATAGAGCAACACCTAGAAGTTCTTCTCATGGTGAAAGTTGTAATATCCTAAAATTTCACTCTATAAGACAGAATATTAATTTTAGAAGATTAGAACCATCCTTAAGATTTTCAGATAAAGTATAATGGTTCAGATTTTCAAAAGATACTTTACGGATATTCTTGACTGTCAGAATAAGTTAATAATGAATATGGAAAATTCATACTTGATTCCCAAAAGGTATTAGAGGATAGACATAGTCACTTGATGCTCCATAAAGGTTTCAGAAATTAAGTTTGGAATTTTAGAGAAAGATATAAAGAGAATTACAGTTTTGGTCCCTCTAAAGAGAAACTCCGTAATCTGTTAATTAAGAAATAGATAAATACCGGAGATGGAGAAATAATTAAGATAGAGACTCTAGGATCTAGTATACTTAAGATAGTATAGAAAATAATAAGTTTTGTTTGGTATTATAGTTTAAAACGGTAAGATAGTTAAGTCTTATATAGACTTCTGTTGTCTATTTTTTCGTCTATTATCTGTTTTATATGAAATTGTGTGATCTAAGTGATAAAAAAATTATGTTGGTCTTATAATTAAGGTTTTTAAATACTTATCAAACTATTTCATTAAAACAGACGTTTTTCCTTTGACGTTTGGGTTTTTCAGATAAACCGTATTTATCGTTATTGACAGATAAAGATTTTAAATAGAAAAAGTATATTAAACCAACCCAGAAAATTATCTTCCTTCACAAAAGTTGTTTCTTTTAATATTTTTGATTTTATGGAATTTTTGGAAAACTTTCAAAAATTACCAAAATATACAGTAAACTAGTACGTATCGCGTACAAATCTTGTCTTACAGTGTTAGAAAATTTCGTGAAAAAGGTTCAAACAATTTTTGTTTTATTTTTTATTCTTTTTTTATGATTTTTAAAAATACTTCTAGACAAGATTATTTTTTTATTGTTTTGGCTCTTTTATGTTGTATATCCGCCGTAAAGAAGCAAATAGAGAGCCAACGGGTTTGAAGAGGAATTGGGAATTTTCAAATGACCTAAAAATAATTTTATGGAGTCCAAATAGTGATGTTGACTCAGCCATTGACCATAATCAGTAGGGGTATGTGCAATTATCATTTTACCTTTGATTTTACATCAAAACTACCAAAACATAAAGGTTTTGTCCATGAAATCCAATGGCCTTCCTTTCCCTTCGTTTTGGTCGACATCCACTCTCATTTTAAGCCCTTGGATGAGCTTTCTCTTTATGAGTAATAAGCTTAGTCATAGAAAGGAACCAATTAGAAAAATAAGGGTTTTAATTATAAAGGATTTATGACATAACCCTAATAAAGCTAGATGACAACACAATAATTTAATTCCCTCTTCCTCCCTCTTTGGCCTCCCCCACCCTCTATAAATAGCCATCTTTGCTTCATAATTTTTCCACACCAAGAAGCCTTGTGTTGACAAGAAAAATCTCTCTCTTTTTCTTCTTGAAGTTCTTACTTTTCTTGCTTGGTGTTCTTGGTTCTTCAAAGTCTTGTTCTTCCAAGATTTGTGGCAAAGGTAAGAGGAACCTCTTGCAAATTAATTTGAGAAGTATGTGTTTAATTCTTGATTGATTGTGTGCTTATATGTTTTTTGTGTTATAGCTCTGTATGCCTTATAATTGTTTTATGGCTTTAGTTTAATTGTTTTGTGTTATTTATTAATTGTGGGGTTATAATGCCCAAATTTCTCAAGAATTTCGTGGAAGTAAGGTGGTGATGGCAAAATTAATTTTGAGCTTTTGTAAACATACCATTATAATGACGAAATTTAGATTTACCGAAAATATGATCTTGCCGTAAAGAAGTGAAATTTATTCTTTTGTGAAAACCCTGATATTGTCTATCATTGATATACAAGGTGATGGTTAAGATAAATGGTTTATCAGTATGGGTCTGTCTAGGAAAGACAGAGACCTTTGAAGGGGCTTTTTAAGTCTGTATCTCTTTCCTGGGAACTGTACTGATACGCTGTTTGGGGAATTCTTAACCTAGGGACCCGGTATATACGTGACTAAGATAAATTGGGAAAGAAGTGATTTCTTAATAAACGTATTTATAAATAGATTGGATTGGATAAAAGAGTATAACAGTAATGGATTCTCGGTGAATTCTATTGTTATAGCATCTATCGGAATTTAATACAACGGTAATGGATTCTCAGTGAATTCTACTGTTATATTAACAATGGAAAATATAGAGTGGGAATCCAATCTGTATATGTATACAATTAACTCAGTTTAATTTCCAATGTCTATGACAGTGGAAATTAGTGACATAGGCTTTCAACGAGCTTCTTTCCTGGAAGATAACTGGTGCTTAAGTATTTTAGAAGAGAATCAGATAGATTTCGTTCACTTAGATTATATCGAATCATTTTAAAGTTGGGTACTGATCACCGAAGACGGCTCTGCCGCTGTGTGATCCTTTCATCTTCGAAAAATTAACTAAGCCGGAAATAATTAGCTTTACTTCGTTCACTAAGTCTATATCAAGTTTTCAAGAAAGCTGGACACTAATTACCGCAGTCGGCTCAGCCGCCGTGTAATTATTCCTTTACCAAAATCTATCTAAAATCTGAGAACAGACACTTACTGATTAAAAAATGGACATAAGTTTACATACTATTGATCTCTTCTCTCCTAACCAATCCTAGGTGGCTTTGCCCCATTTTGGTTTGCTTAAAACAAGTTAAGAACTTTGAGTTGATATACCGAATCACTTTGACGGGTTGATTTCCTTAGTTTGGCTCTGCCGTGGTGTAATAAATCATAAATTGAATTATTTAAGCCGAGTGCGATCAGTAAAAAGATTAATGCGGACAAGAATTATTTATTTAAATATACAGTAAAAGGTTTTCAAGAGATAAAGTGAATAGGCAAGATAAAGAGATTTTAACAGTCATCTGTTCATACAAATAAAGATTTTTATAAAGTGATGAGTTTTATTTTACATAAAGAGTTTTTGAAATTCAAAGAGATTTTGAGAAAAGTGGTAGTAAAACAGAGGAAGTTTTACAAAGAGAAATTAAAGAGAAAATGGTTTGCAAATTTAGACGGCCATTTGCATTAAAGATGATAAGCATACAACCTAGAGGATGGGGTTGAAAATAGGTTTTGTTGGACTACAATTGTCTACTGGGATTATCCAGGTTTTGAAAGTCCCAAATGGCCTTGTCGGTGAATACCCCCGAGCCGAGACAAATCGTATACTCGACTTGGATAAATCTGACTGGTAGATCTATTTCTGATTTGGTATTAAGTTTTAAATGCGGTATTTCTGAAGTATTCTCAGGGGTCTAAGTGGGACTTTACTGCAGCCGGTAGCTCAAATGATGTGAGGTTGGAAAAGTCTCCTTGGAGCATTACACCGGTGTGATTTAAGAAATATTGAAGTGGCATGCATAAATAAAATTTGATGCGAGGATATGTTTTGAGAATGAGTTATTTTGTAGGTTTACAGATATAAGGTAAGACCTGTTTGGTTGGAATCTGGTTATATTTCTTGAATAAATTGCTACTCTGCTATATTGTCTTGATTAACTTGATTGTCTTTGATATTTATATGTTCTTGACATATAAATTGGATGTTGTGTGATTTGTGTTGTTGGTATACTTGTACTGCTCTTAGTACCTTGTTTAGAGTTTCACCATTGCCTACTTTTATGTTGTGTTGATGCATGACTGAGTAGATGGCACATCCTAATACGGGATTGGGAAATGTCTTACACCTTATCGTAGAACCCCAAGGCGGGAATTGTGTGTGGTGGAACATAAATCATCAAACACAGTGGGCAGATTTGTGGGAAGAGAAGAGACCATAGACACTGGAGGTGGGGCCCACAAAACCCACTTCCCATCCAAGAACAGATAATCTTAGATGTTAAGTTACCATTACAACAATTGAGACCTTTAGGATCTGGTATAGACGACATGTTCTTCAACAGTGATGATGATGGAGACAGTGGCGGTGGGAGTTCACATCCATCGGGACATGGTAGTGACGGATAAGATCATGTGCCTTCACAGACAAGGAGCAAAATCTTAGACATGGGCAAAGACAGAACTTCTGAAGACACTTCAGCAGCAGCACCTGCAAGAACCGAGGGTTCTATAGGGTATACCCCGGCTTCACCTTTAGGAGTAGTAGATCCTCCCATGTATACCCCTGGTTGTCAACACTCAGAGGAGGAGGATATTATATGGCTATCCGAACCCCTTTCTGATGAAGAAGAGGAAGAGACACCCGAAATGTCCATCGACTCTTGGGCTACCTCTGACCTCACTTATGACCCTTTACCTAGACCATATCTATCTAGGTTTAGCTTTGATTGGATTCGAGTGACTCAGGCCTGGAACCTTGAGTTTAGTTTGCCAGGTATAGGAGGATCCACTTGGTCTTGCCCATAGACATAGTTGAGTTGGAGTTAGAGTAATAGATCCCTTTTGGGTAGTTGATGGGATCATGGCTCGATTGTATATAGTAGCGTATGTTTTTCTTTTACCAATTTTGTACTTTTTGGTTTAGAGTAGTTTAACTTCTTTTTCTTTTGCAGTGTCAAAAATCATAATTTGTCTTGGAACAAACTTTTTTGTAAAATATCATGACATATGTATATGAGATGGAGTACTTTTCAGTACATGATGGCTTTACCTTGCACTTAAAATCTTTCAAAAGGAAACAAGGGAACATATTCCCCATCCTTCTCATCTTCTTTAAAAAGGCAAAAAAATTTATCCATATTTTGGAAGAAGGATTACCAACTTTAACCTAAATATTTTCTAAATAAGTGCTAATCTTTTGGTTACTATGGTGTAATATCCTTTTTGGAGAAAGAGTGTTGCAAAAGTGAATAATCGGGAGAAAGGAGGCATAGTCGAGGGGAAAGACATGAGAGAAGAGGGAGAAGAAATGAGGGAGAAATTAGAGAGAACAATTTCGGTGGTGTAAAAATTAAGGTACCATCCTTTCAAGGGAGAAATGATCCTGAAGTATATTTGGAGTAGGAGACGAAAATTGAGCAAGTTTTTGCATGCCATGAGGAGAATAAGGTAAAGGTGGCTGCACTTGAATTTTCTGATTATGCCTTGATATGGTGGGATCAAACACTCAAAGATAGAAGGAGATTTGGAGAACCATCTATTGAGGGAGACGTTTTGTGCCTTCCTACTACCATAGGGAATTGCACAACAAGCTCCAAAGACTTACCCAAGGATGTGTTGACGAGTAATTTAAGGAAATAGAAGTGGCTATGATAACAGCCAATGTGGTCGATGAAAGAGAAGTAACCATGGTGCATTTCCTACATGGCCTAAACCGTGACATTAGTGATGTGGTGGAGCTACCACACTATGTTGAATTTGAAGAGTTGGTACATCAAGTTATGAAGTGGAACAACAACTCCAGAGAAAAGAATACAAAAAGAAGGGTTCTTCCAATTTCAATTCATCAAGTTGGAAGCACAAACCAAGAAGGAGGGTACTTCATCTTCGAAGGAGGCTGCATCTAGCTCTAAAGGAAAGACCCATGAAGCTTCTCCTAGCACCCAGAATTGTGACATAAAGTGTTTCAAATGCTTGGGAAGGGTCACATTGTTTCTCAATGCCCAACAAAAAAGGTGATAGTTTTGAAAGACAATGGATAAATCGCCCCCGAATCTTCATCCAATTCTGCCACAACTAGTGAAGATGAGATTGAAAGTGAAGAAGAAATGCCAACGAAAGGAGACCTACTCATGGTGAAGAGATGGCTAGGGAGTCAAGTTAAAGAAGATGCAAGTCAAAGAGAGAATATCTTCCACTGAAGGTGTTATATCCTAGGGAATCTATGTTCTCTAATTATTAAGGGAGGGAGTTGTGCTAATGTAGCTAGTATTCAGATGGTTTCTAAACTAAATTTAGCAACTAAACCTCACCCATGGCCTTATAAGCTTCAATGGCTTAGTGAGACGATGGAGATGACCGCTGGAAAGTATCATGATTCTGTTTTGTGTGACGTGGTACCATCAGCTTAGTTGACGTGCAAGGCCTCCCAAGCAATAAGTGACTTGCCTCCATGGTTCCACGTCGCACAAAACAGAATCATGATATAACTTTCCAATGGAAAAACAAACTTCAACTTTCTTGTTTAGGGTCATCTCCACCGTCTCACTAAGTCATTGAAGCTTATAAGGCTGTGGGTGAGGTTTAGTTGCTAAATTTAGTTTGGAAACCGTTAGAGTACTAGGTACATTAGCACAACTCTCTCCATCAATAATTAGAGAACATACCTTCCCTTGGATATAAAACCTTGAGTGGAAGATATTCTCTTTTTGACTTGCATCTTCTTCTTTAACTTTACTCCCTAGCAATCTCCACACCACAAGTAGGTCTCTTTTCGTTGGCATTTCTTCTTCACTTTCAATCTCATCATCACTAGTTGTGGAAGAATTAGATGAAGATTCGGAGGTGATTTCTCTATTGTCTTTCAAAACCACCTTCCCAAGCATTTGAAACACTTTATGTCACGGTTCTTGGTGCTAGGAGAAGCTTCATGGGTCTTTCCATTAGACCTAGCTTCTTCTTTAACTTTATTCCCTAGCAATCTCCACACCACGAGTAGGTCTCCTTCCGTTGGCATTTCTTCTTCACTTTCAATCTCATCTTCACTAGTTGTGGAAGAATTGGATGAAGATTCAGAGGTGATTTCTCTATTGTCTTTCAACACCACCTTCTCAAGCATTTGAAACACTTTATGTCACGGATCTTGGTGCTAGGAGAAGCTTCATGGGTCTTTCCATTAGACCTAGATGCAACCTCCTTAGAAGATGAAGTACCTTCCTTCTTGGTTTGTCCTTCCAACTTGATGAATTGAAATTGGAAGAACTCTTCTTTTTGTATTCTTTTCTCTTGAGTTGTTATTCTACCTTCATAGCTTGATGTACCAACTCTTCAAATTCAACATAGTGTTGCAGCTCCACCACATCACTAATGTCACGGTTTAGGCCATGTAGGAACCGCGCCATGGTTGCTTCTCTTTCTTCCCCCACATTGGCTCTTATCATAGTCACTTCCATTTCCTTAAAGTACTCATAAACACTCTTAGATCCTTGGGTAAGTCTTTGAAGCTTGTTGTGCAATTCTCTATCGTAGTAGGAAGGCACAAAATGTCTCCTCAACATTCTCTTCATCTCCTCCCAAGTCTCAATAAGCGGTTCTCCAAATCCCCTCTTATCTTTGAGTGTTTGATCCCACCATATCAAGGCATAATCAGAAAATTCAAGTGCAACCACCTTTAGCTTCTTCTCCTCCATATATTCATGACATGCAAAAACCTGCTCAGTTTTCATCTCCCACTCCAAATATACTACAAGATCATTTCTCTCTTGAAAGTATGGCACATTAATCTTTACACCACCCAAATTGTTCTCTCTATTTTCTCTTTCATTTCTTCTCCCTCTTCTCTCATGTCTCTCCCTCCGCCTATGCCTCCTTTCTCTAGAATATTCACTTTCACCATAGGAGGAACTTCTAGATGTTGCTCTATTCCTCTCCATTTGATCAAGTCTTTCATGAAATTCATTGGTTGTCTACACATCAACCTTTCCATGTGTTGGGTTAAAGCTTCTATTTGTAATCTCATAGCCGCTGCCCTTGGAGAAGTAGGAGTACTTCCATCACCCATTCTTTCCATTTCTAAAAATTAAAATTGAGCAAAACAGAAATTTTGTAGTTAGCCAGAAAAGGACCTCCCCATCCCCTCACATGTTTCACTCAAAGTTGTGGATCACTCGTGTTTAAACTCAGTTTGGCTTTTATGTGATATGCATTATTGCCTTTTTCCACTCAACTTCTCTTGCAGGTTAAGAACCTTATCAATTATTTTTCTCAAGACAACAAGAAGTGACCAATATAGGAATTAATAAAGAGCAACAATGACATAAAGCAAAAAAGAGAAAAAGAGGAATAAGGATCAAAGGGAGATACAACTGGAAAAGAACAAAGATTTCAACCAGGGATTATCTTGTAAATCAGATTTCACAAAGAAGGAAAATTGAGTCCTTTCAAATCACAATTTAAATCATCTTTTCCTTTTTTTTAACACACTCTTAAATCTGCCCAAAAATTTTCTTTCAAAATTTTTTTCTATACATTTTTTTGTAGGAATTTTTTTAAACAAGAATAGGACTCAAATGAAAGAAATATGATGCAGTTGTAATAGTAAAGATGGAAAGACACTAAAGACACTAAAGACACAATTGGAAAAACAAAGAAACAAATCACAAAGATCCAACAAAATTTGACACTAAGAATTAACGCAACAAAAAATTAATCTTGACAAAGAAATGGACAAGAGACAGAATAATATTCAAGTAGAAAGGAGCTTAATGGAATTGAAAAGAACAAATCACCCGAATAAGAGAAACGAAATTGATAAGATTATTTTTTATGGATTCAAATAAAGAAAAGCCGCACCTGAGATTCAAGCAGCCAAAGCTTCAATACAAAATAATATGGAACATGGAAGGATCGCCTTGAAGTTCAGATTAAAGTAAAGATATTGACGTCACACTTAAGAGAAAGATGAGAAGGTGAGTGATAAGTCATGAATTTTTATCACCATTAGTTGCCTTGATAAGATCAGATTTGGTTTTTTTCCCAAGATTAGAACACAAGGGAAGCTCTCACAATTGGAGAAAACTCAATTTTCATTCACAACCAACTTATCCCCTTGGCATCACATTGAGTCCCTATTTATAGGCTAAGTAGGCTCTTGAACAATTGATTCCCACTACAATAAAACTAGAAATAAACTCCCATTATCTATCATAGTGGTTTATGGACTCTTAAAACACTTAAAACTGACGTAGGAAAACTAAAAAAATTTGAAAAATTGCAGCGCAAAATGGTGTACGAAAATGACATAAAAATGAATAAGGAATTGGGCTCATGTGCAAAATAAGGTGCAACCCAAATTATTACAACCTTAATAAAAATAAATAAAACTAGAATCGGCTCATCTCCTTCATTCCTTAAGTTGGATGAAGTAGTTGAGCAATTTGGGCTTCAATTGTTCTAGGCTTGATTTTGCTACAATCAAAGTTGTCACCATTTGGTTTAAGGCTTCCTTAGCTTTCTTGGTACATGCCCTTGTCATTGGTCCACCAAGGCCTTGTAGTGCTTCATTGTCCATGGTCTTTGGTTGATCCTCATCACCAATCAGCCCAAGAGTAACACTGACCCAACTTCAGTTTCAATTCTAATTAAATTCGTTTTCCTCAACCAAATTTCAAATGGCAATAATCTAAAAACAAAAATATATTAAAAGAAATCTCAAAAGATAACATGATTGGATCCTAAATCAGTCTAGACTCTTCCAATTTAATATTCTCCATTAAAATAAATTCGATCCCAAATCTTTTTTGAAATCCGATTTAATACTTGCCTCAACTACGTTGAAATGCGTATTTGAAGTGTGAGGCTCTCCCCAACCAATTTTCCCAATCCTTTCTCTCAAAACCGCATGCAAAAGGAGTACAAGAAATCCCTCTCTTCTCCATCATCCACACTCAAATCCCTCTCGTCTCCTTCCCCCCCTCATCCCTCTCCCCTCCACCGCCCCAACATCTTCTCCTCCCTCCTCCACCGTTCCCCATCCCACGTTTCCTCTTCTTAGAGATTGCTAGGTGCTGGACAATTTGGCATCAATGGAACAAATTTGGCTCGTTGCAGAGTTGGACGACGGAGATAGATTTGGATGACGACGACGCTGCTTTACAGAGATTTGGCTTTCCCCATCCCTCCACTCCCAGATTTTGGTTTCTCTTTCTTTGTGATTCCGATTGAATTGACACTTCGCTGATTTTTGTTTTGGAGTTTATAGATCTAGGAAGTATTTTGTTTTGTGATTTTTGGGTTTCAATTTGTAGTTTTACACTATTGAGTTTGATTTTCTCTTTTCTCTTTTTTGATTTTATCTCTCTATATTCTCTCTCTTTCTAAAAAAGTTTCGTGCAATCATTTTCTTCAGTATGAGTTCCAACTCTCTCCGATGAACATGGAAATCACTGATTCCTTTGGCGGCGATCGCAACCACAATGTGTCGTTGCCACTGCAACACCTTTTAGAACTTGATATGGCCTCAGAATCCGTGTGCAGTGCGGGTGTTGATGACGTCGGCGGCGAGCGCTTTCGACAAAAACTCCTCCTGTAGGTGGATAATGGTAGTGGCCCATTGTTTCCGCCCATTGCCAAAACTATCATGTATGAATATAATACGATTGACAATTTAAATATCATAATTGTAATATATCATGAAAAATAGTAAATGTTGTAGGTAACAGGATGAAACACAAGAAGGGGGGTTGAATTGTGTTTCTAAGCTTTTAAAAACTTTTCGCAAATGTTGGACGCTGGCTGTGAAAGCGTTGGACGCACAGCGTATTGAAATATTGGACGCACAAGCAAATTGGAATATTGGGCGCACAAGTAAATTGGAATATTGGACGCACAAGGCTTCCACTTAGATTAAAACTCGTTTTCTTTGTGCGATTTAAAGAGTATGAAAAACTTGTTGAATTAAAATTCAATCCAATCCCCTCAGTTAGTATAAACAGAGAAATAACTAAAGATAAGGGAAAGAGAGAATAACACAAGTATTTATCCTGGTTCACCTTTCCTAAGAGCTACGTCCAGTCCCCTCAAACTAGAGAGATTTCACTATTAATCCAAATAGAAAACAAGTATTCTTCAACAGCCTCTTCAGGCCTTACAACGAGTATTCTTTGCACACCTAGCCTCTCCAAGCTCAAGACAAGTATTCTTCAACAACCTCTTCAGGCCTTACAACGAGTATTCTTTGCACACCTAGCCTCTCCAGGCTCAAGACAAGTATTCTTTTACAGACAAGCATCTCCAGGCTCAAACAAGTATTCTTTTACAGATAAGCCTTTCTAGGCTCAAACAAGTGTTCTTTCTAAACAAGCCTCTCCAGGCTCAAACAACTCAGAAGAGTGTTTTTGACTTAAAGTGCTGTCTAACTCACACAAGTGAGAATATGAAAAACTTAAGCACTTCGAGAGTTAAGCAAACTCTCTTTTACAAGAAGAAAGAAAATATACAAGACTTTCTCAAATATACAGAGTATGACAATATTTGCACAGCGATTCAGCTCTTTCTTTTTCTTCGTTCAGTCTCTTATATTCTTCTTCTTGTTCACGGTATTTATAGGCTTTGATGAAGCTTCAAATTTGTTCTTCGAATAGCTCAGCTTCAGCCTTCATAAATATGACCGTTCTCTAATAGCATTAAATGCTATTTTCCCATTGCTCTGAGGAGTTCTACTTCAGTGTGTATGTCTGCGTTTCTTTCTCCTAAATCAGAAGCAACCTGTACTCAAAGTCTCAATTGTACAGTGGTTAATAGTAATATTTTATTGAGACAGAGAGAATACACTGTGTAAAGCAGAAAGATGTGTTCAGAGATATACAGAATTAATCATAGTACATTCTCTCTCTCAGTACACTTTCCACAGTGCTTTATGTTTTTCATTTAATGCACGTTCAAAAATGTTGACAATATTGCATAGAAAAAGCATTATATTCAGCTATTTATTTCAAATCATTTGCTCAATAAATATGTTCCATATTAAATGCAAGAGCAATAAATAGCAAGTTGTATATTCTGCGTTTTGGACGCAGCATGTAGAATATATTGGACTTTCAATCCTTGTACAAAATGGACGCATACCTTTGCTTACCATTTGTACTTGAAGCATCTTATATCATATAGACACACATTCATTGCTTACCATATGGATTTATGACTTTGCTTCTCAGAGTGTATGTCTTCATGATGATTATTGGACGCTTGTCGTTCTACTTCTTTGGACGCAAAGCATCATTGGACGCATTGCTCTCAGAGTCCATTGGACAATACTTACCCGAGGTCAAGTATCAGAGTCCATTGGACGCATCACTCTTGAACTGTGCGTATATGTGCCAATGTCATATTGGACGATGGACTTATCTTTGTTGTTACGCATTGCTCTCAGAGTCCATTGGACAATACTTACCCGAGGTCAAGTATCAGAGTCCATTGGACGCATCACTCTTGAACTGTACGTATATGTGCCAATGTCACATTGGACGATGGACTTATCTTTGTTGTTACGCATTGCTCTCAGAGTCCATTGGACAATACTTACCCGAGGTCAAGTATCAGAGTCAATTGGACGCATCACTCTTGAACTGTACGTATATGTGCCAATGTCACATTGGACGATGGACTTATCTTTGTTGTACCTACAAGAGCTTGTCAGCAGACTTTGTAAAAACCTTAATAAACTTTGTTATCATCAAAACCACAAAACCACTTAGGGAATTTTTGCATTAGAAATGTTTTTAACCAATTTGGTTCCAACAGTCTCTCCCTTTTTGATGATGACAAACATTATTAAGTTTTACAAGCAACAAAGCAGATAAACCAAATAATCAGTCAGCATATATAAACAAAAATATTCTAAGGGAAACTCCCCCTGAGATATATGTCTCAGTTTTTCTTACTCTTCTCCCCCTGAGATAAACATCTCATGGTTTTGGATATTCAATGTGTTCAAAGTACCTGAAAAAATTTCTTTTTCTCACAAAACAGATTAGTCTAGCATATTTAATATAGCAGTATAGCATAATATAAGTAATAAGGCTACTGCAATGCAATTTTAGACTCAATCTCATTTTATTAATGACTTGAGCTTTTAAAACTTAATTCTCCCAATTTCTCCCCCTTTTTTCATCAGACAAAAAGGTTCATAGAACATCATAGTCCAAAATTTTTGAAAGAGAAAAAGAAATAAAAAACAGAAAATCCCTCAATCCTTTTTCTTGACAAAGTCTTGAACCAGAGCCATCAGACTATCCACTTTGGTCGATAGCTGCAGAAATTCTTCTCTGAATACAGAACCTTGGGAACCATTTCCTACCTCAGGTGCTACAGCAGCAGCTTCTGGCACTGGAGTGTTGTCTTCTACAACCTCAGGTTCTTGATTGTCTTGATGTCCATTGTCTTCCAGAATTGACGAATCAAATCAGGATGCACAACAATCTCCTTCTCCTTTCCAAACAAGCTTTCCCAACCAGCAGAGATGATCTCAGGAGCAATATCCATACCTAGACTGGCTATAATTGCAAGATTAGCCCAGAATTCTACATTGACTTCCAAGTTTTCAATGTTCTCCATTTTTGAAAGTTAAAGAAGTGATTTTTCAAAGAAGAGGGTTTTGAAAGGTTTTTTTTTCCGAAAGTGAGAGCAAATACAGAGTCTTTAAAAAAAATGGTGAGTGGATGGGAAATATGAAGCGTGTTGAGAGAGAAAACAGTAAATTTTCCTTGAAAACAAGAATAATCATCAAACGGGAAAACTGCTGCAAAGCAGGTGTACAGTATGTGATAAAAATATATCTTTATAAAAATAGTTTAGACTCAGCGCGGGAAGACTAAGAGGTAAAAGCTTTTTAGCCTTAATAAAAATTCTAAGTCTCAAATAGACTGACGTGTCCTATTGGACGCTAGTCATATTGGACTCAGACTCAGCTTGAGCATATTGGACGCTAAACATCAATCTTTTATAAAGTGCATATTTAAATGCTTCCTTATAAAAGTAAACCTATCTACAGAGAGGGGTTTTGTAAATATATTTGCCCATTGATTTTTAGTGTTAACAAACTGAATATCAAATGTTCCCTTCTGCACATAGTCTCTAATGAAATGATGTTTAATTTCTATATGCTTAGCTCTTGAGTGTAAGATTGGGTTCTTAGATAAATTGATTGCAGCAGTATTATCACAAAGAACAGAAATCTTACTCTTGAAGATGTTGTAGTCCTCCAATTGATGTTTAATCCATAAGAGCTGAGAACAACAACTTGCAGCAGAGACATATTCAGCTTCAACTGTAGATAATGCAATTGTGTTTTGTCTCCTGCTCGTCCATGATACTAGATTGGATCCAATAAAATGGTATCCACCGCTGGTGCTTTTTCTTTCAAGCCTGTCTCCAGCATAATCAGCATCACAGAATCCTACTAATCTGTATTCATCTGATTTCTTAAACAGCAAACCAAGATTAGTAGTCTCTTTCAGATATCTAAAAATTCTCTTGACAGCAGTCAAATGAGAATCTCTAGGATCTGATTGGAATCTTGCACATGAACAAACACTGAACATGATATCAGGTCTAGATGCAGTAAGATATAAAAGAGATCCAATCATACCTCTGTATACCTTTTGATCTACCTTTTGATCTTTATCATTTTGGCTCATTATGCAAGTTGGATGCATAGGAGTATTCATGGGTTTGCAATCGTCCACATTGAACTTTTTAAGAAGCTCCTTTGTGTATTTGGACTGATGCACATAGATCCCATCTTGTGTCTGTTTTACTTGAAGTCCAAGAATGAACTTCAATTCTCCCATCATGCTCATTTCAAACTCCTTCTGCATTAACTCAGAAAACTCTCCACATAGAAATTCATCAGTAGCACCAAAAATGATATCGTCCACATAAATTTGTACTATGATGAAATGTGAGTCTATGGATTTTCTAAAGAGAGTAGTGTCAACTTTTCCTCTTGAAAAACCATTCTCCATAAGAAATGAACTTAGTTTTTCATACCAAGCTCGAGGAGCTTGCTTAAGACCATAAAGAGCCTTTTTCAATTTAAAAACATGGTTAGGAAAAGATTGATCCTCAAAACCAGGTGGTTGTTCCACATAGACTTCCTCTGTTATTATACCATTTAGAAAAGCACTTTTTACATCCATTTGATAAAGCCTCATATCATGTTGGGCAGCAAATGAAAGTAAGATGCGAATGGCCTCTATTCTAGCTACTCGAGCAAAGGTTTCAGTAAAATCAATACCTTCCTGTTGTGAGTAACCTTGAGCAACTAACCTTGCTTTGTTTCTCACCACTTTACCTTCTTCGTCCAGTTTGTTTCTGAATACCCATTTGGTTCCAATGATGGACTTATCTTTAGGTGGAACTACAAGCGTCCAAAGATCATTGCGTTTGAATTGATCTAGCTCCTCCTGCATTGCCAAAATCCATCCTTCGTCCAATAGGGCTTCATCTATGTTTTTTGGGCTCTAATTCAGAGATGAATGCAACATCAGTTTGTTCTCTGAATGTGAACCTTGTTCTGACTCTATCATTTGCATTTCCAATGATTTGATCTTCAGGATGATAGGTCTTGAAGTGCCAGCTTCTTCTTCTTTCAGTATTAGACGCATCATTATTTTTTGCGTCTGATCCATCTTCTTCATTCTTAGGTGATGGTCCTTCACCTTCTGCTTGTATTCTCATATCTGCAAGAGAATCACTTAGCTCTGACAATTCCTTGTCAGTCTTTTTGTCATTGAATTTAATATGAATTGACTCTTCAACAGTCAAGGTTCTTGAGTTATAGACTCGGTAAGCCTTGGAAGTTTCAGAGTAACCCAGAAAAATTCCATTATCCACTTTAGAATCAAATTTGCCAAGTTGATCCTTAGTGTTAAGAATGAAACATTCACATCCAAAAGGATGAAAATATGAAATGTTGGGTTTTCTTCCTTTCCACAATTCATATGGAGTCTTTTTCAATATAGGCCTCACATATATTCTGTTTTGTAAATAACACGCAGTATTTACAGCTTCAGCCCAGAACCTCTTAGAGGTTGAGTGATCATTGAGCATGGACCTAGCCATCTCTTGTAGAGATCGATTCTTTCTCTCCACCACACCATTTTGCTGAGGTGTTCTTGGTGTAGTGAAATTGTGAAGGATTCCATTCTCTTCACAGAATCTCTGGAAGTTTGCATTTTCAAACTCACCTCCATGATCACTTCTAATGGAGTTGATACAAACTCCTTTCTCATTTTGGACTCTTTTACAGAATATGGTGAAGACTTTGAAAGACTCATCCTTGTGTGCAAGGAATTTGACCCATGTCCATCTAGTATAGTCATCAACTATAACTAATCCATATCTCTTTCCATTTAAAGAGGCTGTTTGAGTGGGTCCAAACAAATCCATGTGTAAAAGTTCCAAAGGTCTAGAAGTGGAAACAATATTTTTAGAATTAAAAGAGTTTTTCACTTGTTTCCTTTTCTGACATGCTTCACACAGAACTTCAGATTTGTACACAAGATTTGGTAGTCCTCTCATGAGGTTATGCTTGTTTAGCTTTGAGATGATTCTTAAGCTTGCATGACCAAGTTTCTTGTGCCATATCCATTGTTCATCCTTTAAGGATATAAAGCATGAGACATTTTGTTTGGATAGATTTTCAAAATCAATTTTGTAAACATTATCCTGCCTCTTTGCTTGAAAAAGTATGGACTTATCAGAATTTCTGACTATACATTTATCCTTGTTAAAGGAAACATCAAATCCACTGTCACACAATTGACTTATGCTAAGCAGATTATGTTTGAGTCCTTCAACCAGTAGGACATTTTCAATAAAAGGAAAAGGATGCTTACCAATTTTACCTATTCCAACTATTCTGCTTTTCTGGTCTCCTCCGAAGGTGACCCAGCCCTTTGATCTAGGCTTTAGGTCTTGGAACATAGACCTTTCTCCTGTCATGTGTCGTGAGTGTAACACCCTCAATTTTTAAATAGTTTTATTGATTTTTGATTTGCTTTAAATTAATTAAAATTATTTAATTAATAATTTTTGGGATCTTTAGGTGAGGATAGTGATAGTAATATCTTAGGTTTGATTTTGAAGGGTTTAGAGTAGTAGAGTTCGCAAAACTGAGTTTTTGCGGGAACCGCATTCTCTCCTAATGCGGGGATAGGGTTCAGTATTTTTCTGGAGGTCATTTTTACTCCAAAATAATTTTTTTTATGAACCAAAAGTGGTTCTTATAATATTTGTGATTTTTAGAAATTTTTCTGGAAATTTTTCAGAAAAACTTTATTTTACCTGCGTTTGGAGCTTTACGAGTAAACCGGGCGCAACCGGGACATGAAAAATAGTCCAAAAATTTAGTTTTGGGTTTCTAAATTTTTCTATGACATATTCAAATCATAAAATTCATTTCTCATGATTTTACTCATTTTAGAAAAATATTTATCTAAAAAGGGGTTCGAAAACTACGCGTTTTTACCACTGCGAACTACCGATTAAACCCTAACTTGATGGGACTTAATCCCACCATTTTTCTGGTCAGCTGGGCGCATAAGGGGGCTGATCCCACTCTCAAATCCTTCCAAAAGTCAAATGGTCAATTAGGGGTTGAATTTTGAATTTTCTCAAAATTAGATGAGAGAGGTATGGCTCCCAACCACCAAAATATGCAAGCCCATACCTCCCCCATGCTCCTTGTACTCAGCCGAAATCTACTAGGGAAGGGAAGGAGAGAGAAATTCATTTTCACTTCATCTTCTCCACTTGAATCAAGAGCTTCACCATTTTCTCTCCATTCCTAAGCTTTTTCATACACCAAAAAGACCAAGTTCTAGTGAGATTTTCCATACCCAAGCTTCACAAAAAAGGTTTGGATCATCATTCTAATCCATAAACTTCTTTCATTTTTTTTCATTTCCACCACTTTCATGTTTTCATGAAAGCTTGAGTTCTTCATTTCACTAAAAATAAGCTTTTCCTTGGTTTAGGTTCACTCCATTGGAACCTACAAGCTTGGAAACTACCTTGGATCTATTTTCTTTCAAGATTTGAGTAAGTATTGATCTACTCAAATTTCTACTCTTTAGGGTTTCTTGGTTTTCATAAAACTCATATTTCTATGGTTGTATTTTGGTGTATTTCGTAAAAGGTAAGTTTTTCTAAGTGTGGGAACATCAAGGTGTTGAGTAGACCACTTGGTGTTGGTGTGGTGTGAAGGTGATTTTGGAGTTAGCCCATTTTCAAGTCTTCAAGAGGTAAGGGGATTTTCTCAATAAGTTGGGAAGGATGTGTATGTGTGTGGTGTATGTTGTATGTTCATGAAAAACTCAAAGACTTGAGTTTTCATATGGGTGTTTGAATGAGAAATCATTCTTTAGTAATATGTATTTTTATATATTTATGTATATGAGTGAAAGTATTATTTTGGTTGAAGCATGATAATTTTTAATAAGCCTATGTGTTGTTGGAAAAATCATATGTATGATTTGGAGTGATTTGGAATGCCTAAGTGTATGTTTGATTTAGGGCTTGGTGGTGTTTTTGCCTAAATGGATGAATATTGATTCTTGGATGTTTCACATGATTTAATTCTATGTGATTGGGATTGGTTTGAAAATATTTGACTAAGTGTGGTAAGAGGAGTTAAAAACTTTAATGAAAAAGTTTTACAAATGAAAACAAAGAAATTAATTAGGATTCAAGATAACACTTAATTGGATAAATTTCAAAAATACAAAATTCTGGAATTCTGGGCATGAAATCGAAAGTCTGGGCACTTTGGGTCAAAAGTATAAGGTTATAAAAGTTCGGGGGTAGAAAACGTGAAGACTGGACGCAGACTGGACGCAGGAACTGGACGCAGACTGGACGCAGGAACTGAACGCAGACTGGACACAGGAACTGGACGTTTTGGGGTCAAAATGAAATTTTAACAAGTCATGTGGTTTTTAATAATTAATAAGAAGTGAGAAGGAAAATAATAAGAATTAGAGAGTTAAAGTTAAAGAAGAACTTTAATTTCAAAGAGGAATTTTTCATAAAACTTACATTTTTCAATAAACGATCTTACACGGTATTGAACGAGGATCAATACGTGGCGACGCTAAAGTCTTGAGGACAATAATATTACACGGTGTTAGATGAAAGCTAACACGTGGCGATGAAAAACCCTAAGACGAGGGACCGCGTTGATTGGATTGTTTGTGAGTGCAAATATAGATGTCAGTGCTACAATCCAGCTTGGAGGATTGTGCAATATATATTGAGGTCATGCTACAATCCAGCTTGGAGGATTGTGCAATAAATGTGGATGTTTTTACTACAATCCAGCTTGGAGGATTGTGTAATAAATATAGAGGTTGTTGCTACAATCCAGCTTGGAGGAATTGTGCAATAAATGTAGAGGACGTTGCTACAATCCAGCTTGGAGGATTGTGCGGGACGTACGTAGATGTCATTGCCACAATCCAGCATGGAGGATCGTGCAATCTACATATATAGATGTCAATTGTAATCGATGATTGGCTTTGCCAAATTTGAGCTACAATCCAGCTTGGAGGATTGTGCAATCCAGCTTGGGGGATTGCGAGCGGAGGACGGTTTGAGCTGTATTAAAAGATGTTCAAGTGACATGCACTAGGCTAGAGTGTTTTGTGTGTGTTTGACTGTGTGCTTAATTTGATGATGTGCTCTCTTTTGGTTTATGAATATCTTAGAGAAAGATTTGCGAAAGAGTAGCTATACATATATTCTTGGAATGTATTATGTAATATTTTCTGTTTCGTATACATCATTTCAGTGGATTTCAACTTGTGCAAAGAAATTCACCCTTGCGTGTTTTTCTGTTATTTTATGTACGTTACGTGTAGATGTCCACTTCGAGACCTCTGATAGCCCGAGTGAGGGAGTGCTTTCGGCCTCATGAGGCCGATGGTGGGGGATGGACTTACGATCCCATCTCCCAATGGGCCACTGTGTCTGGACACGTGGTTAGGACTAGAGGAGGGGTGTTGGGCCCCGATGAGGTTTTGGAGAGGGACATGGTATTGGACGTCTATATACCCATCGAGAGGATGCGCTACTGGCTGGGAGATGCACCCTTTGCACGCAGTATCACTTTGGAGAACCGGGAGGCCAGAGTTCCACCCACGGCGCAGCCTAGGAGAGAGGCGAGGGAGGATCAGAGGCCTACACCTCAGTGGATAGCCGAATCGGTATCTAACCGTTGTCGTCTGATTCGTCGCACTCCAAGGAAGAGTTCCTTGGAGAGGGTACGCTTACCAAGGATGGCTCCACCGGTGACACCAGTTCCATCACTCTAGACCGTGAGGTCGACACTTCCTGTTCCATACGTTGCACCTTCTGGACATTTGGTGCGCTGTTCTTCTGAGACTTCTGCCAGACCTTCGGGACACGTAGATAGAGGGAAGAGGAAGGTTAGAGATGAGCCAGATCGTGTACTATTCGAGGTGTCTGTGGTTGAGGAGGACCCCGAGGAGACGTCATCGTCTTAGGCCTGTAGAGGTGGGGGGTGTCTAGTGCTAGGTTGTAGAGTGTCTGTTAGCGACCAACCTAGGTTTGGGATGTACATGTTCAGTGTCGTGTATTGGACACACTTTTTGATTTATCGTTTTCCTAGGTTTAGCTTTATCGTTTTATTTTCTTCGTGACATGATGATATATATATATGTGTATGATGTTTCTTTTCTTCTGAGTTTCAGGATGGCTAAATATGATGTGAGAAATCTTTTCGGATAAAATTCTTTTAAAAAAAAAAATTAGCCACCAATTTTGGTAACCTTAATTTATGAAAGACGTTTTTCCGCATTAAGTTTTAGTTTTTCACGTGACGTTCCTTGTGGGAAAAAGGGGCGTTACAGTGAGCAGCCACTGTCCAAGTACCATGACTGGAGTTGTCTTCCTCCCATCAAGCATATCTGCAACAGGAATTATCATACTTTTAGGTACCCAGATTGACTTGGGTCCTTTCTTGTTAGTCCTTGGTCTGCGTCTAGGCATGTTCCTTTTGTTATGGACGCATGTCGAGATGACATGTCCTGCCTTTCCACAATGACCACAGTATATATTAAATTTAGAAGGACTTTTAGAAAACTTTGATTTTGGTTTTTCATACCCCAAACCACTTTTGTCAGAAGGTTTTCTCTGAAATTTTAAAATTTGATCAAGCTTTTCAGAGCTACTGACAAATCTGGACAATCGTCCAGTGAGTTCATTTACTTCTTGTTGAAGTACTTGTACTTCACAGGAAGTATTGGACTCAGAATCCTTTGGAGTTTCATCTTTGAGTTGACTTACTTGAAGTCTTAACTCTTCATTTTCAGATTTGAGTACTTTATTTTCCAAAGTGAGTTTTTCAAAATTCATGGTTATGAGTGAAACTTTTTCTTCAAAGATCTGTACTCATCAAATAAAATGGATGATTCTCTAAGGAGATCATTAAAATTTTCTTTTAGTTCAGGGTAAGGAAATACCTCTTCTTCATACTCACTATCAGTTGAGGGTAGGCTTGCCATCAGGCAAAGATTTGCTTCTTCCTTATCCTCCTCATCCTCATCATCAGAGGATTCATCAAGATCTTCCCATGTTGCCATAAGACCCTTCTTCTTTGTCCTTTCAGCCTCAGGACAGTCTACCTTGTAGTGGCCTGGTTTCTTACATCCATAGCACACTACTGGACTATTCTCCTTTTGCTCAGCTTCCTTCTGTGGAAATCTTCTGTTGAATTGCTTCCTTCTGAAGCCACCTTTCTTTTTCCACATGGACTTTATCTTTCTAGAGATGAAGGAGAGTTCATCATCATCTGAACCTTCTTCTCTTTCTGAGCTGCATGATTCTTCATCAGAATCATTGGCCTTCAAGGCTTTTGAGGTGCTCCCTTTTTGAGCTTTAAGAGCAATGGACTTTGCCCTTTTTTCTGTTCCCTCTTCTCTGAGCTCAAGCTCATGCACTTTGAGTGAGCCTAGAAGATTCTCTATAGCAAGAGTGGAAAGATCCCTTGCTTCTTGTATAGCAGTCACCTTGGGTCTCCATTGTCTTGGCAGACTCCTTAGGATTTTCCTGATTTGATCCTGGGTTGTGTAGATTTTTCCCAAGGACCTCAGGTTGTTGATGATTGTTTGGAATCTTCCAAACATCTTATCAATGGTTTCGTGATCCTCCATTTTGAATAGTTCATATTGATGAACTAGCATGCTGATTTTGGACTCACGAACCTGAGTTGATCCTTCATGCGCCAAGGCTAGGGTGTCCCATATCTCTTTGGCAGTGGTGCAGCTGTGCACCTTGTCATATTCTGACTTAGTGATGGCACACATCTGATAGTGCCTTGTCTTTGAGTTCAGCTGGAATCTGGTCCTTTGATCTTGCGTCCACTGAGCTCTTGGTATTGGTTGACCTGCTTCATCTACTAGAGCAGTGTAGCCAGTTTCAACGACATCCCACATGTCTATATTTTGCGCGTCAAAGAATGTGATCATTCTTTGCTTCCAATAGTCGTATTCGTCTCCATTGAACAGTGGTGGTTTGTTCACAGCTTGTCCCTCGTTCTCCATGGATCTTTGCTTCTCTGCACTGTTAGGTGCTCAACCCCTAGAAACCAGGCTCTGATGCCAACTGTAGGTAACATGATGAAACACAAGAAGGGGGGGTTGAATTGTGTTTCTAAGCTTTTAAAAACTTTTCGCAAATGTTGGACGCTGGCTGTGAAAGCGTTGGACGCACAGCGTATTGAAATATTGGACGCACAAGCAAATTGGAATATTGCTTCTCAGCCTTTATACCATGAATAGCCTTAATTCTAAACTTTTATGGTTTCCATACTTTGATACCTGTTCTCTCTCTTAATAATCTCAAGGAAACCATTAGTGCATGACATGCTTAGAAGTCTTAGACTATTGTTCAGAATGTTTGTCATTATTGAAACTACAAGCTTGAGAGGGTCTTGTTTCAACAGATCAGGCCCAATAACTCATAATCAAAGTAGTAAAGAGCCATAACATCACTACAAACATACTTAAAACTACCAATATCAAGCTCTAATCCTATTAACCACAGTCCAATGGATGGAACTGCTCTGATACCAAAAATGTAATGCCTTATATTAGGGTCTAAAATCTAACATAAGACATTAACATCATATTGATGATTCAGAAAAGATATTCCAAACATAAAAAACCAAATTGAGTAATTGACATTACATCATCAAGAGGTACATAACTAAGTTTTGGAACTTAATACTAACAATAAAGTCCCTTGTTCTTAACTAAACGCATAAAGGAAAAGTAAAGTAGATTACACCCATAATTCTCAAATACATAAACATAAAATAAACTAGTCTCGCAAGCTCAAAGCCCATCTCAGAACTCAAACCTGTTTATCTGAAACAACAACGAAATCGAGTGAGAAACTAATGCCAATAAGTTCTTGAATTAGAATTAAACATGTGAAAATACCAATAACACAAATATAAGAAAAAGAATCTAGGCATAGACATTTTAACATAAAATATTTACTAGGCAATCAAGCATGAGGGGCTTAAGATACACTAGTCTAATATGGTTGATATGGCAGTCAGAGCTCAATGACAACAATTTAGGCGTCCCTAAATTGCTAATACCATACCCTAGCCTCCAAAAATGAAGGATAAAATGTCTCCCCCGCATAAGAAATGTGACCTTAATGGCTAGTTAATCTGAAACATGAAGTTTCACTAAACATAGACCATCCTAAATTTTAATGCTATGCCCATTTTCTTCTTTCTCATATATAAATAAAAATACCACTTAACACAATTCACACTTCAGAAGAGCAACTATAATTACAATTAACCACATACTACAATCAAGTACATTCCTACAAACCTATTTAAGATTCAAGGGAAGACAATCACTCTATTCCAATAAGCATGTTTGCATTAACATAAATTAAATTCTGGGCTAATTAGTATCTAATCACTCCTACTGATTTAAAACAAACACAGTCCCAAGGTATAAAAATATAACAAAATTAGCTTTTTACTGATGCAAAAATAATTACAAAAATAGAATTGGTGCCATGAGTTACAACTCAAAACACTACAACCATACTAGTCTTGTTTTCCAGTTCTGGCCAGCAACTTGCACATTAGATATCTCATCCATAACCAAATGAAACTTACCTATTCCAAAGCCTAAACTGTAGCCAAACAAGTCTATTTTATAATGGCATATGATTCATACCAAAACAGTAAATACACATCAAATCGCACTTGAAATACCACAGCAACCTCCATACGAAATTTCATTTTTATAACTGTAACTTGCAAGCAGATTTTCTCATCCAAAACATAACCAAATTAAATCATTCAAAAGCCTAAGGTGAAGCAATTCATGTCTAGTTTCTAAGGACACAGAAATCATTCCAAAACAGTAAATACACATCAAACTACAATCAAAATACCACATCAACCTCCATACGAAATTTTAGTTTTACAGCAGAAACTTACAGACTGATTTTCTCAATCAAAACATAACAAAATTAAATCATTCAAAAGCCTAAAATGTAGCAAATTTTGTCTGTTTTCCAATGACTTAAAAATCAAATCAAAACAGTAACTACAAAGGATTTTATGACCAAAATACTGACTGATGCCCAAATACGAATTTGTGAAAATTAGAGACCCCTCTCAAGCTTTCTACCCCCAACTCAGGCCCTTCAACCAAACATGCAATCAAAATCAAAATTATATACAAACCACCAACATACAGACCCAAGATGAACATTTAGGCAAAGAATCAAAAAGTATCAAGCAACAAATTGGGATTTATGGCCACCCAAGAGCACATGCGACCCTAGAACTTACATGCAACCCGAGGGAAGAAATGGAAGAGCCAAGTGGAGAACAATATGAACTACTTCAAAGCGCTCTTCTATTTCTTCTCTTCTCCTCCTTCCTCTTCCTTCCCTTCTCTTTTTTTTCCCCTTCTTCTTCTTTCCTTTTTCCTTTTCTTCTTTCTTTCCCCTTTCTCTTCCCTTTCACTCTCGGTTCCCGTTTCTCTTTTCTCTCTTATCTATTCTAAAAAAATCTGAGTGTGTGTTAGTGTGTTAGTATGTGAAAGTGAGTTTTAAGTGAGTGGTGTGGTGGGTGATTGTAATGTGATGTGTAGAGGTGAGTGTGTGTCGCTTGTGTGTGTGAGTGTGGGTGTTGGGAAGATATTTGAAATTAAGTGGGGGTAGGTGATGCTCCCATACTCTCCCCTAACTTACACTTTTAGTCCCCAAACTCCCATATTCTTTAGGCTTAATTTTTTTTTTCTATAATTAAAACTCATACTAGAAACCTCTATTTATTCCTAATTAACCATATTTAATTTCGATAAAAGAAAGTCTTTCTACTTAATAAGCTCAAACATTTAGAACTCAAATAAAGTTCTAATTTTGGGGATATTGCACCTTGAATACTTTTATTTAGTCTTCTGAATATAGAAGGTCCTCAAAGATTTAAATACACATTCAGAAGATGAGTGAAATCTTGATTTACATTTTAACAATAACTTTGTTCAAAAGATTCTGCACTTTGACAAAAACAACATTCAAAAAGTTATTGTGCATAAAGATTCTTAACAATATCTTGATGCATAAATCTCATTTCGTGATTTATAAAGCTTTTGTACTCGATATGCAAAACATAACTGATTCAAGATCTATCTGACAATTAGTAGAGTTCATGCAGTTCAAACATACAAATTAAGAACAAGTTAAACACGTTTAGAAGGATGACAATCTATGTTTTGAAGTTCAAAAGCTCTCGAGAACATTCTGAGCACTCTGAGTATGAACAAAACATTTTGACCATGAACAAAACATTTTGAACACGAACAGAACATTCTGAGCATGAACATAATGATGTAGAATTTAAATAAGTGAAGGGAAAGAAGATGTTTCACAGTTGATTTATCCTGGTTCACCCATCCAAACTTCGAGCTACGTGTAATCGCCATACTCAGTCAGATTTTCCACTATGTAAATCACCAATACAAGTATTCTTCACACAACCTCTTCAGGCCTTCACAAAATACTCTTTCTCCTTGCTTCTTTAGGCAAACAAATAGAGTTTTCTTCGCTGTCTCTGCAGGCTCACACATAGTATTCTTTTTTCAAGCCTCTACAGGCTTCAAATTAAGTACTCTGTATTGCCTCTCCAGGCATTCACACATTATTCTTCTCCCAAGCCTCTACAGGCTTCATACAACACGTATTATTTATTTCCAAGCCTTTTCATTCTCCACACAACAACTTCCTCAACCAAGCTAGTTTGGGAGAGCAAACATCTCACAGATGATAAATAAAGTGTTTGTAATTGGAATACATCTTAACAACACCCATTTTGTGGATTGCCATTGAAAAACAAAGCTGCACTCACTGCTTAGCATCCTTTCTGGTGCGAGAAGGTTGCTGGAGTGGGAAGGATGAAGAGAAATGTCTGTTAATCATGTTTCTGCATGTATAATCTCTCTCCCTCGTGTTTTGCAGCTGCCTTTTGTGTTTATATAGTGCTCCCAAGTCAATATAGTCGTTACGTGATTGTTAGGGACCATTTTTGGTATTTTAGAATGTTGCAGCTGGCTTTTTGTACTTTTCAGAAAATCTATCAGTGCACTTTCACTTTACAGCTGTCATCACGAACCTTCTGACGAAGCTTCTGAGAACATTCTGAGGTGGCTTTTGAGAATGTTCTGAAGTCGTTTATGAGAAAGTGCTAAGAAGGTTCTTAAGTAGCTTCTAAGATAGCTTCTGAATCTCATTAAATGTGTTCAATACTTGAAGTTGTAACATCCGTTTCTGTGATTAATTAACTGTTTAATTTTGTTTTATATGAATTTGTGCTATATAAATATTTTGATATTTATATTTAGCTTAAAAATAGGATTTAAATATGCATGTTTAGGAATATTTCTAAAAACAAAAAAATTTCAGCTACCGTTAGGTCTAGTTACAACATTTGTTTCCTTGTTTTTATTGTCCTTATTTTGTTTTATATGAATTTTTGTGACATAAATGTTGTGTGATTTATTTTTGGATTAAAATTAGGAATAAAATACACATATTCTGGAATACTTTTGAAACGATAATTTTTCAGTCGACGTAGAGTCTTTTTACAAAAAAAATGGTTTACGTCTAATTGACGGAAAGAGATTTAAATAGCTTGAGTGTGTCAAACAAACCCAACAAATAAACTTCCTTCACAAAAGTTGGTTATTTTAATATTTTTGATTTTCTGGAATTTTTCTAGAAGTTTTAGAAAACTTTCAAAAATTTGCAGAAAAATACGCTAAACGGAAGCGTATAATGTAAAAATCTTGTTTTATAGGTATTATTTTCGTGACAAAGGTCCACAAGTGTTTTAATTTTTATTTTTAATTATTTATTTTATAATTTTAGAAATTTTTCTGTGTAAGTTTTGAAAATCCTATTTTACTGCATTTTCCAAGGTTATACCTGTGAAAAGGAGAAAGGTGAAGAGATTGCACTACTAATAAATTTCAAAAATGATGCCACGAAATTATTTAGAGCTATCATGACATTTTCTAGCATTCTCATTGGTTCTCATCAATTTAAATCCATTATTTAAATTTTTGATTTATTAAATGACTTTTTTAGCCTTTATTTCTACCCTTTTTCATACAAACCCTAGGGTTACTTTGGTAAAATCACTTCTCCCCCTTTTCTTATCAGCTTCGCTGCCCCATCTTCAGCCCATGAGAGATCTAGGGGCTTCTCAAAGCTCCTAGGAATTTTGTGGATCATGGTTTTCAAGAAAACTAGGTTTTTATTCAATGGTTTTGCTTTCTTTCCTAGGCATGGTTTTGATGAAAACCATGAGCTCCAAAGGCTCCCTTGGCTGCACCCCAAACCCTATTTATAGGGGAGGTTGCTCTTCATTTTTCCCTCACACAATTCCTTGGAGCAAATACCACAAATCTCTTTCTTTCTTTCATAGTTTTCTTTGAGTTTTCTTTGATCTTCTAACAAAACTCTTGCATTTTTGTTTTGTGTTTTTAGTATTCTTCCAAAGTTCTTAAGACCAAGGTAAGGGGAAAATCTTCTAAAGTTGGTTTGATCTTGTTTTGATGAGTGCTTTTGTATTTTGGGTGTTTAAAGCTTTAATTGAGTGTTATATGCCTTATATATTGTTTGATGCTTTGATTGCTTCATGCTTTGTTTTGTTTGATTTGTGATTTCATAATGAGAAAAGTTGTGATGGCCAATTCTATTTATGGATTTTAATAATTGAACCGTTACGCCGGCAAAATTTTAATTTTAAAGGCTTAATCACTTAGTAAGCTATGCCTCCGTTCGTAAAATTAAAACACCGTATTTATCACTTTACCTCTTCTCCCTTGATCAATACCGGTGGCCTGGTCCCCATTTTGATCTTCTATTTAATTTTATGCTATCTCTTCTCCCTTGATCAATACCAGTGGCCATGTCCTCATTTTAATCTTCTATTTTCTGCTATCTCTTCTCTCTTGATCAATACCGGTGGCCATGTCCCCATTTTGATCTTCTATTTAATTTTTTGCTATCTCTTCTCTCTTGATCAATACCGGTGGCCATGTCCCCATTTTGATCTTCATGATATGTTGAGATGCGCATTTCTGAATGATTTACAGGGGTCTGGAGGGATTACCTAGTTATTCTGTTAAGTCTTGTGCAGGCCTATCGCTCAATGGAGTTAAGGTGGGAAAAGTCTCCTTAGAGCAGCACACTGGTGTACTTGCAAAGTGATAGTATCATGCATAAATATATCTATGATTGATGATATATTCTGAGTATACCTTGATTTATGGTATTTTATTGCTGAGTGCAAATTGTGGTTGTGATTCTGAAATTATGATATATAAGTGCTTGTATGTATTTTGGTATACTATTATTCTTATGTTTGAGAGGATTTTCACCCTTGCATGTTTGCTTGTTTGTGTTTGCTGTATGTATTAGTAGACGAGTTATCCACAAACGGGCTTGGAGCCGGTGAGATGGCTTAGTCTTCTACCATTAGGTGGCACTGGTGTGATTTGGCAGATTGATGATTTCACCCAGTGGGGTACTTTTGTGGGGAGGGTAAGTGTCACTGATGGCACAATTGGAGGACATTGTAGTGAGTGGCAGGAGCAGGTGATACTTCATGTGAAGTTACCACTAAGACAGATTAAAGAAGCACCCACCAATTCAGAGAGTAGCCCAGATGATATTCCTAGGTATCCACCCGTCCGACGTACTTACGGAGGATGGAGGAAGTATTATGGGAAGATGCGAAGGTCTGCTTTTAGGATTCCATCTTCACATCCCAGTTGAGAGGTTGTCACAGCGCACGACAGGTACTCAGAGGGGGATCCAAGGACTTATACACCTCGATCACCTCCTGTAGGGGAACAGAGTAGGATAAGAGCAGCTAGCGTCGAGAGGTATTGTAACACCCTTTCTCCAAAAAGGATATTACATCATAGTTAACTAAGATTTTTGCATTTAATCATAAATTCCGATTTAATATGGTAAAATATCTATTTAAATATTATTCATTTATCAAAAATATGAGTAATTTTTTTTTAAAAGGTGAGAAGTACTGGGAATTAATTTCATTTTAAAATTTTCCATAGAAATCTTAAATTGTGAAAATAAAATGCACGCTTGTATAAAAACATGACTCATAAAATATATACACCATATATCATACAAGAGTAGCTTGCCTTAGTACAAGCACAAGTCTTGGCCACTACATAGTGACCTGTACATAATTCCTACGGTAACTAACAGCAATTCCATCCTTAGAAATAACGTGACCCAAAAATTGTACTTCACTTAACCAAAATTCACACTTTGACAACTTGGCATACAATTTCTTCTCACTCAAAATTTGCAACACTTGTCGCAAATGCTCTTCATGCTCCACATGACTCTTAGAGTAGATCAAAATGTCGTCAATAAACACCACAACAAACTGATCTAGGAACGGACTAAAGACCCTATTCATGTAATCCATGAATATAGCAGGTGCATTTGTCACACCAAATGGCATCACAAGATACTCATAATGACCGTATTGTGTTCGAAACGCGGTTTTAGGTATATCTTCAATCTTAACTCTAATCTGATGGTAACCACTTCGCAAATCTATCCTGGAGAAAACAGTGGCTCCACGAAGTTGATCCATCAAATCATCTATATGTGGTAGAGGATTTTTTTCTTGATAGTTATCTTATTCAACTGTCTATAGTCCACGCATAATCTAGACGTTTCATCCTTCTTTTTCACCAACAACATTGGCGCTCCCCATGGGGATACGCTCGGCCTTATGAACTGTTTAGACATCAAATCCTCTAATTGTTTCTTCAGCTCAGCCAATTCCATTGGTGACATCCTATATGGGGCAATAGATATTGGACCAGAACCAGGTACTAAATCTATTGTGAACTCTAATTCTCTCACAGGTGGTAAACCCGGAACATCATCAAGAAACACTTCCGAAAAATCCCTAACAACAGGCACACTGCTCAATTCAACTTCACTCTCAATCTTCAACAAGGCTAGCAACATGTATCCCTGAGCTCCTTCTATCAAAGAAGCTTTCGCTTGATTGGCAGATATAAATCCAGAAATCTCAGAATCAGGAAAAACTAAAGTTTTATTTGCTCAGTCTAGTAGGATATAGTTGGAAGATAATCAATCCATGCCCAATATCACATCTAATTGTGTCAAAGGCAAACATTAAATCAACGATATACTTTCTACCTAGAATAGTAATAGGACAGTTTAGGCAGATAGTGTTCACAGTAATTGGTTTAGCAGTAGGCAAGGTAACTACTAAATCAAAAGACATCAAAGACACAGGCAGGTTTAACTGTTTCACGCAATCGAAAGATATAAAAGAGTGGGTTGCACCTGAGTCATATAGTACAGTTAAAGGAAAACCAGCTATGTCACAATTACCTTGTATTAAGTCGTTCGATTGGGAAGCTTCAACACCGCTCATAGTGTAAACTCGTCCCTTTGTCTTTGGTCTCACTACTTGCACATTGTTAATTACTGGTGCTGGCTTTGGCACCTTGCAATTCTGAGACTGGTGCCCAATCTTTCCGCACCAGAAAGAAGTTGGTCCTTTCTAAGTCCAAGTACTAGAATAATGTCCTATCTTCCCACAATTATAGCACTTAATCACATTCACCCCTTGGTTGCCACGATTTCCACCCCATCCAGCAGGTGACACATTGCTGTTATGTTGCAAAGGTCTATAACTCATCGGATTCCTCGCATAAGGTTTATTCTGAAATTGCCTCCCCTTTTGACTTTGTGGTTGGAACCTAGACGGTCCACCTGCAACACCCTTTCTCCAAAAAGGATATTACACCATAGTAACAAGTATTTTTGCAATATTTTCCTTAATAACCTTTGATTAAAATCGAGTTTGGTTCCCAAAAATGTGGATAAAATTTTTGCCTTTTTAGAAGATGAGAAGAATGGGGAGTCCATCTCTTCCTTTTCCAGTGTGTGTTCAAAACAAAAACAGTATTGGGAGAACACGGAAGTAAAAACAACCTCCTCAATTATATATATAATCAAAAGCTTGCATCAGTACAAGCAAGGAGTTTTCTAAAACTATTATACATCAAAAAGTAGTGAAAACTCTAAGTAAACTGAAATAAAAAGACTAAAATGAAAAGCTACTAAGTAATAAGAAAGCCAGGTTCAATCTCTAACTTCTACCCGGATTAACCGTCCACATCCAAAAGTATAACAGCAGACGCATCCTTCCTACTCTAACATGAAAAGTGGATCTCCCTGCTGGCTTCCTACGCCTTCCATAAAACGATATGAATGGTGCCTCCAGAGCTGACACCTTCCTCATCTTTCTCCTCTGTAAGTCGGAGTAAGACTTCTGCTCCTCCACCTTAAAAGGATGGTTACCAGACCTCCAACCCGTACCCGATCTAAACCTCGGCAACATCATCTACTCAACCACATATGAACAAAACATGGAAAGTAGGCAGGGTGAAAAACTTGTACGAGTTAAGAATGATAGTTTTAAAGAGTATACATACAACACTTATACAATATATTTCCAGAACCTTACAAACACATATCACTCCTGGAAGTAAGCATTCACTGAACAAGACATAAGTAAGAATAAACAATCAAGTGCAGATATATCATCAACCACAGATATAATCATCAATCACAGATATGACATCAATCACAGATATATTATCAATCACAAAATGTAACATCAATCATAGATATATTATCAATCACATCTATCTCATCAAGCATAGGTATATTTATGCATGGCACTTCAATCTCTCTGCTAATACACCGGTGTGCTACTCCAAGGAGACTTTTTCCACCAAACTCCATTGAGCGATAGGCCTGCGACAAGACCTAACAGGATACCCAGAATTCACTCAGATTTCCTGGATAAACATTCAGTAATGCGCATCTCAACCATATCATGAAATAGGTCCGTCAGTCAGATTTATCCAAGCCAGGTATACGACTCGTCTCAGCTCAAGGGCTATCGCCATGCAAGGCTATTGAGACTTTCGAAACCTGGATAATCCCAGAAGGCAATTGTAGCCCAACCAGACTCTATTCTCAACCCTTTCTGAGTTGTACAGCTCAAAAACCTTTATGCAAACGATAACTCAAACATTGCATAATATCACTTTGGTTTCTCTTGTAAAACCTTCTTTGTTTTACTGTATTATCTCTCATAATACAAAACCACATAGAATACTCTTATTCTATCAACACAGAAATATCTCTTGAAACTTAACCGTTTTGTTACTCTTTCCGGCTGTACTCATTTATTTTAAGAGTAACCACACCGCGGTAGAGCCGAATTGAGGTGATTACCCGAGAGTGAATCGGTATAAGATAAAAGTGATGAAAACAATAACAGAATATCAAAACGGGGCAGAGCCACCAGGATTGATTAAGAGAGAAGAGATTAACGTTAATTTAACTCAGATTCATTTTAATCGGTAAGTGACTATTTCTCATTTTTGGGAAAAGCTGGTATGGAATAGCCACACTGCGGCAGAGCCGAACACGGTGACCAACCATAACTGTAATAATATTAATAGAAATTATTACTTAAACTCATTCTCTTTGGGAAAGCCCTTTGGAAGCTAGTCAAGTAATCTTCGCCACGTATATACGAACTTTCTAAGATAGAAAAAATAGCGTATCAGTATGGTTCCCAGGAAAGATCAGGTGAGCTTGTAGGCCCCTTCAATGACCTTTTTCTTTCCTAGACAGATCCATACAAATGAACTATCTTAACCCGTCATCAGTCTGTATATAAACAGTAAAAATCACAAGTTTTTATATACAACAGAACTCCAAACCAGAAATTTCTACCAAACAACTTAACAGTAGAGTTCACCGAGAACCCATTACTATTAAATTATTTTACCCAGTTAGCCTGTGTATATATATTTTCGAAAAGAACATGCAAATGGAAGAAAAACACTGGTTTAACGTATTTAAGCGTATTTAGTCACTTGCTCACGTCCTAATGGCGTAATAGAGATACGGCCCCTGAGCCCGACTATATGAGTGCACTGAAGATGCATTCTTACACCTGACCAAAGCACCCCCCATCCACTATCCGTCAAAAGAACTACAGAGGTTCAATTTTACAATTTCTTAGATTTGTTGATCACGGAGGCATAGCCCACTGGGTGATCAAACCTTTATAGTTAAAATTTCGCCAGCGTAACAGTACAATTATTAAACTTTATAAATAAATTGGGCATTAGAACTTTACTATCTGAAAAATCACATTTTAAATAAAAATAAAGCATAGTATAATTTTAAAACAATTTTACGAATAAATAACAATTTATTTAAAGCATAAACACCCAAAACACAAAAATCCATCAAAACAAAGATCAAACCAACTTGGAAAGAATTTCCCCATACCTTAGCCTTATGAAGATTGAAGAACACACTAAGAACACAAAGAACAACACACAAAACTTTGATTAGTAACACAAAGAAAGCTTAAAGAAAACAAAGGAAAAGAAAAGGATTTTGGAGTGAGATTTGTGAGTGAATCTTCAAGTTGATTTGTGAGGAAATGGAAGAGCACCCCTTCCCTATTTATAGGGGAGGGGTTCAGCCAGATGAGGGCAAGAGGGAAGGAAGATATTTTAATTTCCTATTTTTCTCAAAAATGCTAAAATCCTAATTTCTAAAAATATCTAACAAACCCTAATAAATATCTATGTTCTAGAACATTTGGGAAGCTTCAAGACTCATCAAGAGGAGGTGAAGAGCATGCAGATCAGGGCTGGAAAGAGGGGAGAGTGAATTTCCTAAAATTCCCCTAGGGTTTGGATGAAAAAAGAGTGAAAATCAAGGGTATTTTGGTCTTTTCATAAATCAAAAATTGAAATAATTAGTTAAAAATGATGAGAACCAATGAGAATGCTAGAAAATGCCATGACAAGTCCAAATAATTTCGTGGCACTCATTTTTGAAATTTATAGATAGTGCAAACTCTTCGGTTTTCATTGTTTCGCAGGTATAACCCCGAAAAAGCAGAAAAATAGGGTTTTCAAAGCTTACACAGAAATAATTTCTAAAATCATGAAATAAATAATTAAAAATAAAATATAAAATGGGTATGGACCTTTTACACGAAAATTATACCTGTGAAGCAAGGTTTTTGCGTTTAAACGCCCCTGTGTAGCGTAGTTTTTGGTATTTTTTGAAATTTTTCGAAAAATTCTAGAAAAATTCCAGAAAATCTAAAATAATAAAAGAACCAACTTTTGTGAAGCAAGTTTATTTATTGGATTTTTCTAACACACTCAAGCTATTTAAATATCTTTCCGTCAGATAGACGCAAACCGTTTTCTGTAAAAAGACCCGATATTGATTGAAAAGCTACCGTTTCAGAAGTATTTTGGAATACCTGTATTTTATTACTATTTTTAAGCTAAAAATAAATCACACATAATTTATGGAACAAAAATTCATATGAAATAGAAAAAGGACAGAAAACACAAAGAAACAGATGTTGAAACTAGATCTGACAGAAGCTATAAATCAACCACTTTCAGAAGTATTCTTAAACATACACATTTAAATCCTATTTTTAAGCTAAAAATAAAACTCAAAATAATTATATCGCAAAAATTTATATAAGACGAAAGTAACAAATTAGTCATAAAAAAGCGAATGTTACACCACCCACATTGCCTTTCACTACCTTCTCCCTCTTCAGGATCTCTATTTTCCTGCATTTCTCTACCAGAGGTTGAAATTGTCGAATCTCCACGGACTAAACAACTTCCTTAATCTCATAACGTAAGCCAGCCTCAAAACGTTCGCTTTTCCACACCTCATCAAGTTGAAGCTGGAAAAAACGAAAATATTTAGCCAAAGACTCAAACTTGGGCGCATATGCATCCACAGACATTTCCTTCTGTTGCAAACTCAGAAATTCTTGTTCTCTTTCAGACCTCGCACTCTGTGGAAAATATTTTGCTAGAAACCTAGTACGAAATATCGTCCACGTGATCTCCTGGTGTTCAGCCTCCAGCAGCAGCTGTACTCCTTTCCACCAGTACTCTGCATCTCCTATCAACAAATACGATGCATAAGGTACCTTGACCTCCTCAGTACAGTGCAAGGCCAGAAATATCTTCTCCAGCTCCTGAATCCAAAGATCAGCTTTCTCAGGATCAGGTTCTCCATTAAACTGTGGAGGATCATGCTTCTTGAAATCAAATAGTCCTTTGTTTTCAGCATCTTTCTCCATCCTCAGTTGCGTTTGAACATCCTGTTGTTCCGCACAATTAGATTGTTGTGCCATTGTTGCTACCATATCGGCCATAGCACTGATAGCCCTCTCCATCGCATCATTACCATTAGCCATGAGTTCCTATAAGTTAACTAGTAAAGATACAACCATTTTGAACCTATTAAGAAAATCAAACAATTTCACACATTGCTTCACAGTGAACCAATTCAGACAATGTCACTCAGAGTCACACAACTTAAAACTAACAGGCCTACAACCTAACATTCCCAAAAGGACTCAACCAGGCTCTGATACCACAAAATGTAACATCCTTTCTCCAAAAAGGATATTACACCATAGTTAACTACGATTTTCGCATTTAATCATAAACTCCGGTTTAATATGGTAAAATATCTATTTAAATATTATTCATTTATCAAAAATATGAGTATTTTTTTTAAAAAGGTGAGAAGTACTGGGAATTAATTTCATTTTAAAATTTTTCGTAGAAATCTTAAATTGTGAAAATAAAATGCACGCTTGTATAAAAACATGTCTCATAAAAGATATACACCATATATCATACAAGAGTAGCTTTCCTCAGTACAAGCACAAGTCTTGGCCACTACATAGTGACATGTACATAATTCCTACGGTAACTAACAAAATGTACATTACTCCTAAGACAACAATAGAACTACTATTAAAAGTCAATTACTAAAATAGTCATATCCAAAACAGTCAGTAAGTAAGTCAACACTGGAACCAATGAGCCGGTTGAGACCTACAAAAAAACAAAATAAAAAGATCACCACAGATCCTACTCAGAAGCTCCATCCATGTACTCAGGGTCCTCCTCTGCACCCTCCTCAGAACTCCTACCCCCAGAATCCTCTACTATCTTTTCCTTTCCCTTTCGAACTCTCTCCGCATCTTCCTCCCTGGCTCTTGCTCTCCAGGTAGGTCCACCAGGAATGGGAAATGGTGTAGGGTTCCCAGATGGGTACACAAAAGATATGGGCACAACAGGGACAGGTGCAACTCCCTCAGGAATTGGTATATCAGCAACAGGAACATCAACAGGTGCTATCTTCACCCCCTGACGAGCAGCACAAAGAGAACTCTTTCGTGGTGCCCTCTTCCAACAGCCCCTGTAAGCACAAAACGGTGGAGTGCTTGGCTTCTCCTTGACTGGCACTTCATTCTCATCGGTCCCACTCTCTGCATCTAGAGCTATTCCGTTCAGTAGATCCCTCAACTGGTCCAATGGTAACTCAATATCCAAAATCATATTTTCCTCCACTCTCCTCTCAGCACCTAGCCTTCCACTTTCCTGGGTCAACATATACCCTGTATACGTTCCCCACTTGGTACTCGGGTTTACCGTCCACTTGGCACCGCCACCTCCAAGGGGTTTATAACTAACCCTGTTGGTTGGGATCAATCCGCTCCTCATATCCATCTAATCCATTATGCATTAAAATAACATAGACAAAATGTGCAAGGGTGAAAAATCTTATAAACAAGTTAAATCATAAGAGATATATAAGAAAAATAAGTGAAACAAAAGTCATATCTTGCATATACAATTAATTGATACTCACAATATTATATCCAAATCACAATCACAAAAATATATCCCCACATCAGAAATATTTATGCATGTCACTTCTATTTCCATCACAACACCGGTGTAATGCTCTAAGGAGACTTTGCTTCCTCAACTAATTTTGAGCGATAGGCTGTAGTAATACTTAACAGAATTACCAAATAGTCCCACCAGACCACTGATAAACATTCGGTAATGCTACATTTAAAACGGTTACCATATCATGAATAGATTAGTCAGTCAGATTTATCCCAGTCGGGTGTACGACTCGTCTCGACTCGAGGGTGATCACCTACCTGACCATTGAGACTTTCAAAACCAGGTTAATCCCAATAGGCAATTGTAGTCTAACTAAACTCTATTCTCAACCCCGCTGTGGGTTGTAAGCTCATTTGGCAATGCCAAATCACTTGCTTTATGCAAATGACACTCATTTTGCAATTATCACAAGTAAAACGTTTAGCCGTCTTTCCTCAAAAACTCTGAGAAACATTACGCACATAACCAACATCGCAGTTACATTGCAAACCTCATTTCCTCTATGTAATCTTTTTAATTATTTGTTTATCTCAACCAAAACCTCTCAAAACTCATAAAGCTTTGTTTCCTGTTTCTAATGTTTTTATCCTTAAAATCAAAATAAGATATTTGTAATAGTAGAAACCGAAATTAGGCATTTTTCCCTTAAAAGACACTTTCTTAGAAGCATTTAAACATCTTTTTACAAAAATTCGAGTTTCACAACTTTATTAAAAACACTGACACTTTCATAGTTGTGGTAATGCTCACAGTACGGGTATGAAAAAGGACTGTCTTCAGTTCTCTGTTTTTAAGTTACAGATAATTTCACAGCTCGCTTAAAATTCACCCCAGGGGTATGAACCGCTCTGGTTTACAAACAATTTACCAAGTTTAAACATCCCATTTCAACTTTTAAAAATTCTAAAATTGTAATTAGAATTGACTAGAATAAAAACATGATGTTTGAAATAAATTTGAAAACTTAAAATCTATAACTCTCAACCATAAATTTCAAGTCCTTTGGAGATTTTTTTTTTCTTTTCTTTCCTTCTTTAAAAATCGGTTTGTGATTAAACCTAATACAAAACTTTAGTTTTTGGGTTCTATCTCATTTTTAATTCCAAAACTTGATTTATTCTATAAATCCACTAAATCTCCACTCCATAAAGCTTGGGTCTAGTTCTTAATTATCTTGGTACTTAGATCAACCTTTCTCCAATCACAACTCTCCAATCATAATCAATAATCAAATCATCAAGGACCACAAATCTAATTAAATATTACAACACCAAGCATGTACATATCTTCAAATCACCAAAGCATCACAATAAAAAAAAAAACTATTTATCATGACACAAAATCATCTTCAAGCACATATAGAATACATATAACATATGAATCATCACCAACACCTCAAAGTACATACATCTATGTCTAGAAATCAATCCATATTCATAAGCACACACAACCACACACAAACTTATATATCTCTAATAACTCTAAAGAGTTTTTCCCCTTACCTCTTGAAGCTCCCACAAAGTTATGCTCCTCACTAGCTTGAGTTCCAAGATCACTACTAACACCCCCTTCAAACACAAACATAAACACAAGTAGAACAAACATAAGGCCTCACCTTTCATAAAACTACCTTAAACCCCAAATGAAAACTAGTAGAAATAATTATTAATATCAAACCCTCTTTGGATAAAAGATCAAGAGGTTGATCAAGAGCTTGGTTTCAAGAACACAATACCTACACAACACTAGTTTCTTGTTGCTAGGAAGATTGAAGACCACAACTCAAGGAAATTGAAGAACAAGTGAAAGATCAAAGAAGAACAAAGAGAGAAAATGGAGGAAATGATTTTTGAGAAGATGAAGCAAGTGAAGACCACAACTCAAGACCTTCTCCTTTCTCTCTCCTAAAATCTCGCCAGCTTGCTCTCCAGGAATAGCTTTGGCTGAGCATGAATTAATTGTAATAATCACTTTAGGATTATTAGAAAATTAAGAAATTTAAACTATTTTCTAATTGGCTTAATTTTATGACTCATAGATGACTCATTGATGCATGAAACTCCTAGGCTCTTCTCTCCCCTATCTTGGTTCGGTTAAGGGCTGTGGTGAGGGATAAATTATCTCAAAAATTTTGAGCTTTGGTAATTCTTATTTTACCCGTAAACCACACTCGGAGCCAAAACGGTAAATTTTTCAAAAATCTCAGAAAAATTTCTAAAAATCTTAAATAATATAAAATCACTATTTTGATAAGTAAAATAATTTTCTGAATCCATTTTGGGGTTTTACGCCATTTAAAACCTATTCCGTTAGCTAAACGTAACCCGTATTTCGTTTGAATTTAAATTTCAAACTTGAAACAATAAATTATATACTCAGAAAAACTCTATTTATGAAATTCATTTTCTCAAATAAAAATTTAATTTTTTTAATTCACACATATCACACAATAATCTAATTAAAACATAATAAAGACGTAATAAATAATAAAAAAAAAACGGATGTTACAGGTATCATCCTACCTCGGCAGGTTTTTCAAGAGAGACGGGCATCTCAGAGAAATCTCCTACAGCTCAGGCGAGGTCCTTGGAGTATCTCCGCAAAGGGAAGGGGAAGATGTGGGAGGAGCATGAGAGTTATATTCCTAGAGGCTCACTTGCTGAGTCTCATAATTATTAGTAGTCATAGACTGAACTTGACTTTTATATTACTTAGTAGCTTTTTATTTTCAGTCATTTTCTTTTACTTTTTCTTAAGAGTTTCTACAACTTTTTGATATACAGTAGTTGGTAGAAAACTTCACGCTTGTACTGAGACAGGCTAGCTTTTGGTTATACATATATATATGAGGAGGTTTATTTTACATCAGTATTCTTAATTTTACCGTTCTTATTTTACCACACAATGAATGGAGAAAGGTGAATTCCCCATTCTTCTCATCTTTTAAAAAGGCAAAAATTTTATCTACATTTTCGGGAACAAAACTAATTTTATTTAAAGGTCCTTATGAATATTTTGTGAAAAATACTTGTTACTATGATGTAATATCCTTTTTGGAAAAAGGGTGTTGCAGAAGTAGCTTCAAGAATATTTTAGATTGTGTGAGAACACTTGAGTGGAATATTTCTGACTTGAGTATGAAGTGCATAGAGACTTGATATTATGATATTTCGACATAAGCTTCTAATATTCTTTCTGATGTGAAACTTAAGTAGTATCTCAGATTGAATCTTCTGAGGTCTTGATTCAAGCTTCTCAACTTCCATTCTTTGATTCTTCCTTTCTCAGAAATAGTTTCATGAGTTCCACTTGTTATTTTGAGATCTAAAAGATTCTTTTGATATATCTTGTAGTTCTTGACATTCTTCTTATGTGTTGACAATCTTCTGATGTTAAGTGGATAAGTTTCTGATAGATACTACAGAACTTTTTGAGTTGATGAATAATCTTAAGATTTTTCTATAGTAATTTTCTGATGTGATGAATAAGCTTCTAGTTCTGAAGAACTTTCTGAACTAATAATGTTTTGAACTGAGAATCTTCAAAAAGACTTTTCTTCTAAACATTCTGACCTGAGAATCTTGAAATGATATGACCTTCTTGTACTTGTCTCAAATAATCCAGCCTTCCATCAATATTGATCTTCTAACTTTATACTTTAGAAGGTTGTTGAGTTCTGACTCAAGTTTTGTTTATTACAAACCTTCTGAACTCAATTGTAAGGTTCATAATGTTAATGATACTAATAGTGTATTTGAGAATGTTAAATTATAAAGAAGAATCGGTAAGAATGTTTAAGTCTCATAGAATGAATAAGTTCAGAATGTTCAAAAAGCTTGGAACAACCAACAATCTCAGAAAGTTCAATGTACAGTATCAAGAACATTATGAAGATCAAAGAAATGACTTCCAAGACTTCTATAGTGCAAACACACCACTATATGGAAAGTCAATGCGTTGAGAGCATTCGAAGAAAGCTTATTATGAAGAATCTTTCAAGTCAGAATGTTGATCAAGGGTGTGTTTGGCCCAGCTTATTTTTAGCTTCTCTTCTCCTTTTAAGGAGAAGCTGGGCCAAACACATTTTCACAAAAGCTCTTAACAAAAAAAGGAGCTTATTTTTAAAGAATAAAATTGAGAAAAAGGAGCTTCTACAAAAGCTAATATGAGGAGCTTTTTTTATGCTTGTTCGGAGCTTTGCGGGAAAGACCAGGCTTCAAAACTGTGCTACTATCTTTCACGGTTTCACCCCATTGATTTTTGTAATTTTCTCCTGCCGCATACGTTCCACTGATTTCCTCTTTTTTTTCTTTTTCTTTTGTTCAAATTCCACTCATTTCATTTCTTTCAAAATTGAACACATTCAATTAAAATTGAAACTGACTCTAATCACTCCCCTTTGGTTACAAGCCTGCACCACTACAACAACAAAAAGGGGCAAAAAGACACCAAGAGCGTAAGTTATTTTAGAAACTTATAATTCTAATTCTGAGTTCTAATTTACTCATGAATTGTATTTGAAACTCTTTCAAAATAATCTATAATATTATTAAAATAATATATAATTCACTCATAAATTTTCTTTTAGTTTTTAAAAAAATTTCTAGTTTACATTTATTTATGATTATTATAAATAAAATCATTTCTTATAGTTGTTTGTGAATTTTTATTTATAAATTAAAAATTTATTCATCTTTTCTTGATAGATTAGTTTTTTTATTTTAATAAAAATATTTCATTCATTAGTAATATGTAGAAATTTGTAATTAGATACCATTTATGATAATTTCAAATAAAATTAGAGATTTTATAAAAAATATTATCAAATAACTTTTCACTTAAGAATAACTTTTAAGCTAAAAAAGGTAAAAATTACCAAACAACTTTGGCTTTACTTTTAAAGCTCTTTATTTTGACTTTAACTTAAAAGTAGCTTTTAAGTTCAAAAAAAGTTGGGCCAAATACACCCCAAGTATAAAATGGTTGTTGAACCTTCTCAATCATCAGAATGCTACAATCATATGAAGGTTCAAAAGGAAATTCACAAAAGCATAGGAAGTACCACCACATTTAAGGTACAAGTGTTCTCATGCATCATGGAACAAAAAACTTGAAGAATATCAAGAGAATGAACACATCTGGATGTGACGAAAGCCATCTGAAGGTTGACATCATAATGTTTATCAGAAAGTTCATAGGAACATTCTGATATAGCAGTAACCAAAAGTGAGCCGTCACTATCAACTTTTGGTTAAAGTGGAAGAGGTCCAGTTGTACGAACAATGACATATTCGCCTTGTGTCTAACAACTAGTTTCTTGAAGGAACCCCAATAAAAACATAAAGGAGCTGCTGGAAACACTTGGAAGAACAATCTACAAAAACATGAACTAAATCCAAGGTATCATCTTCCATCAAGTTCTTACTTGAAACACACACTCTTTGTAATATTCTTAGATTATATTTTTGAGTTGATACAGTTTTTTATTACTACAATTGTGAGTGACTTATAACTATAAAAGAGTGACACAACCTATTTTCAAACTGTAAAGGTTGATATTTTATCACATAGTGAGAGAGCACTAGTGTGAGTAAAAGAAAGAGCGTGTTTATCCTGGAGAGGTTGTGTGTAAAAGAATACCTGTTTGTTTTGCCTGAAGAGACAAAGGAAAGAATACTTGTGAAGGCCTGAAGAGGTTGTGTGAATAATACTTGTACTGGTGGTTGAAACTAGTGGAAAATCTCACGAGTGTGGGGATTGGACGTAGTAAGGGTGAACCAGGATAAATCTCGTGTGCAATAATTTCAATCCCTTATCTTGTTTTATTTCTGTTATATATAATTGATTTTGATTGAATATCAAGTAAACAGAAAGAACATCAATTGCTGCAAGTTTTTCAGCAAAAGAGTTTAAGAAGGTTCATTCTTAAATATAAGAACATTCTCAGGATAGGAACTTTCTGAAACAAACATTATGAAAAGATGACATACACAAAAGGTTCTTTCTTTAACTGCTATAGTAATTTGATATCTTGAGAAAGTCCATAGCAATTTAGAAAGGCAAGTTAAGTCATTGTGGAAATCTGGGAAGGTTTAATATATTGGTTTAGAACATTCTCTAAGTATTAACATTCTGAAGCAAACCTTCTCACCGGAAACTTTCTCAACCAAATTAAAGGAACTTAACTATTTGTTGATTGAATTAGTACTAACTTACTAAAGTATTGAATCATAAATTATTTTGTGAACTAACAATCAAAGAACGTTCTGATATCCAAGTTATCATACTTGAAAAAGTTCATTAGAAGGTTCCAAAAAATTTGTAGGCCAAAACTTTTGAGATGTAACAATTCAACCCCCTTCTTGTTACTCTTTAATCAACTTCAAAAGCTTCATTGCTTTGCAGAATGTTCATATGTTGTGTACTAAGATGGTCTGAGAACGTTCTTATCCTTAATATATTTTGAGTCCTTTAGGCACCTTTCTGGGAATTATCAGAATCTTGTTCTTTTACAATATTCTCAAGTACACATGTTAGTAGATCACCATTCAGAACACCTAATATTTAGTTCTGATGGTTTGTTGTCATTAAAACCAATATGCTGCACGAAGGCTTATATACTCAAGCCATGTCATATTATTCGCATCAGTATCTACCACCACGTGCTACATCAGCAAAAAGTTGTCAACTCATATGCCACATGATTACGTAAGCGCCGTCTAAGCATTTTCTAGAAGCAAATGGATGATAAACTAACAGAGGGACTTATTGTAACCGATAACAATTTGAGGGACCCAATTTGCACAATTAAAAATAGGGAAGTCAATTGCACAATCACGATTAATATGAGACTAAAAGGCAATCAAGCCAATATTTTTTTTATTTTACTAAAGATTATTATTTGGGATGGTGTGATAATTGTTGCCCTAAAATATTAATTAAAAAATAAAATTGGTTTAGCATATAACAAAATGAATGATTAGGGTACCAACATTTCGTTGGTCCGAGTGGTACTGAGCTCGGATCCCTTAAGCATCTCGGGTTCTAGTCTTGTGGATGGAAAAAAAACGTGGTTGGGAGGGGAGTACCCACTAAAGGTGGTCAGCTAGGTTTCCCGGCAGAGATTAGTCATCGGCAAAGCCGGTGGACACTTTGCACAAATAACATGATTACAAAAAAAAATGAATGATTAGGGTTTAGATTAGAAATGACAAAAATATCCACACCCATAGATATCCTCATGGATTACCCGTAATGGAGTGAGAAATGGATATAACAATTATTTTTATGTGCACATATTTATAACAATTATTTTTATATTAGATATATAATATATATACTATGATATTTTACATCACTAAGATATGAGATAAATGTTATTTTCTTTGTTATTTCATATTTTTTAAGGATTGAACCCATAATAATAAGATTTATCAAATATATATAGTATATAAAATGATATTTATATAATATCTCACTGTTATATTATTGTATGATATTATTATTTTTCTTTTTATGTATTTTAAAATTTTAAATTCTTAAATATCAAGAAATATCCATACATGCTTGCGTTAGCATGGACCAATGCTAAATTGGTCCATGTTAGTCAAATGAGCTAAACAATGTGGGATATAATAGTAAAAAAAAGGCAACAGTTGAGTGTAGGTAACAAAAACACATGAACGGGGTTGAATTGTGTTTCTTAAATCTTAAAATATTTTCGCAAACGTTGGACGCAAAACAGAGAATAATGAACGCACAAATAAAGTTTGATTAAAAGACTTTGGTTTTAAATAAAACTTGTTTGTTAAGAAACCTCAAGCTTAATTCCCACAGTTAGTATATGAAAACTGAATGTAAAGAGTAGGGTAAGAGAAACAAACACAGAGGTTTCATTGGTTTGTTGGAACCAAATTGATTAAAAGCATTTTCAATTTGTATTTCCCTAAGTGGTTTTGATGATAACAATGATTATTAAGGTTTTTACAAAGTCTGCTAACAAGCTCTTGTAGGTACAACAAAGATAAGTCCATCATCCAGTAAGACCTTGGCAATCATAAGTACAGTCCAAGAGCTGAGCGTCCAATGGACTCTGATACTTGACCTTGGGTAAGTATCGTCCAATGGACTTTGATACTTGACCTTGGGTAAGTATCGTCCAATGGACTCAGAATGCTATGCGTCCAAATGAGCCGAATGACATACGTCCAATAATCAGTATAGTTGTAAGTCCAAGAGAAGCAAAGCTATGGGTCCATATGGTAAGAATTGTCATAAGTCCATATGACCAGAGAAGCCTTGCGTCCAAATGGTAAGCAAAGGTATGCGTCCATTTGGTAAGTGAACAGAAAGTCCATTCTGTGTCACAAAGCTGCGTCCAACATGTAGAGTCTATAACATGCTGTTTATTGCTCTTGCATTTAATACGAGACATATTTAATGAGCAAAAGATTTGAAATAAATAGTTGTATACAATGCTTTTTCTGTGCATAATTGTCAACGTTTTGAACTTGCATTTAATGAAAAGCATAAAGCACTATGAAAAGTGTACTTAAGAGAGAGAATGTATTCTGAACATTTATGTATCTCTCTGAACATACCTTTTCACAATGTATTCTCTCTGTCTCAATAAAATATTACTATTAACCACAGTGTAAATGAGACTTTGAGTACAGGTTGCTTTTGACATAGGAGAAAGCATTGCAAAGAAATACGCCGAAGAAGCACTCCTACAGAGCAACAGGAAAATAACATTTAATGCTATTAGGAAACGACTACATTTATGAAGGCTGAAGCTGAGCTTATTCAAGATCAAGACTGAAGCTTCACTCAAAGCCTATAAATACCGTGAACAAGAAGAAGAATGCAAGAAGCTTGAACTACAAAAAGAAAGTGTCAAAACGTTGTGCAAATATTGTCATACTCTGATAAGCTTAGAAAGTCTTGTATATTTCTTTTTTCTTATAAAAGAGAGTTTGCGTAACTCTCAAAGTTCTTCAGTGTCCATATTCTCACTTGTGTAAGTTAACAACACTTTCATTAAAAACACTCTTCTGAGCCTGGAGAGGCTTGTTTAGAAAAGAATACTTGTTTGAGCCTGGAGTGGCTTGTCTGTAAAAGAATACTTGGGATTAGCCTGAAGAGGCTGCGTGAAAAGAATACTTGGGTTTGAGCCTGGAGAGGCTTGTCTGTAAAACAATACTTGGGTTGAGCCTAGAAAGGCTAGGTGTGCAAAGAATACTTGTTGTAAGGCCTGAAGAGGCTACTGAAGAATACTTGTAATTCTATCTAGATTGATAGTGAAATCTCTCTAGTTTGAGGGGACTGGACGAAGCTCTTCGGAAAGGGTGAACCATGATAAATACTTGTGCAATCTCTTTATCCCTTAATTCTTTTATTTTCAGTTTATATACTAACTGAGAGGACTGAATTAAAACTATTTTTAACAAGTTTTTAAAACGTTTTAATCGCACTAAAACTTGTTTTAAACTAAGTGGACATTTCTGTGTCCAACTTAACTGTACGTCCAATACTCATATACGCTGTGCATCCAACCTTTTATAAGCAGTGTCCAACGTTTTGCGAAAAAGTTTTAAAAAGCTAAGAAACACAATTCAACCCCCCTTCTTGTGTTTCACCGTGTTACCTACAGTTGGCATCAGAGCTCGATCTCTAGGGGTTGAGCACCTAACAGTGCAGAGAAGCAAAGATCTATGGAAAACGAAGGACAAGCTGTGAACAGACCACCACTGTTCAATGGAGACGAATATGACTATTGGAAGCAAAGAATGATCACATTCTTTGACGCGCAGAATATCGACATGTGGGATGTCGTTGAAAATGGTTACATTGCTCCAGTAGGTGAAGCAGGGCAACCAGTGCCTAGAGCTCAGTGGACACAGGATCAAAGGACATGATTTTAGCTGAACTCCAAGGCCAGGCACTATCTGATGTGTGCCATTACAAAGTCAGAATATGACAAGGTGCACAACTGCATCACTACCAAAGAAATATGGGATACTCTAGCTTTGGCGCATGAAGGATCATGTCAGGTCCGTGAGTCCAAAATCAGCATGCTAGTTCATCAATATGAACTATTTAAAATGGAGGATCACGAGACAATTGATCAGATGTTTGGAAGATTCCAAACAATCATAAACAACTTGAGGTCTCTGGGAAAAATCTACACAGCCCAGGACCACATCAGGAAAATCCTAAGGAGTTTGCCAAGACAATGGAGACCCAAGGTAACTGCTATACAAGAAGCAAGGGATCTTTCTACTCTTGCTATGGAAGAACTTCTAGGCTCACTCAAAGTGCATGACCTTGAGCTCAAAGAAGAGGGAACAGAAAAAAGGGCAAAGTCCATTGCTCTTAAAGCTCAAAAAGGGAGCACCTCAAAAGCTTTGAAGGCCAATGACTCTGATGAAGAGTCATGCAGCTCAGAAGGAAAAGAAGGTTCAGATGATGATGAATTCTCATTCATCTCCAAGAAAATAAAGTCCATATGGAAAAAAAAGGGTGGCTTCAGAAGGAAGCAATTCAACAGAAGATTTCCACATAAGGAAGCTAAGCAAAAGGAGAAAAGTCCAATAGTGTGTTATGGCTGCAAGAAACTAGGCCACTACAAGGCAGATTGTCCTGAGGCTGAAAGGACAAAGAAAAAGTTCTTCAAGAAGAAAAAAGGCCTCATGGCAACATGGGAGGATGTTGATGATTCTTCTGATGATGAGGATGAGGAGGATCAAGAAGAAGCAAATCTTTACCTGATGGCAAGCCTGCCCTCAACAGACAGTGAGGATGAAAAAGAGGTACTTTCTTATCCTGAACTAAGAAATAATTTTGATGATCTTCTTAGAGAATCATCCATTTTATCTGATGAGTACAGATCTTTGAAGAAAAAGTTTTGACTTATAACCAAAGATTTTAAAAAACTTACTCTAGAAAATAAAGTACTCAGATTAGAAAATGATGAGTTGAAACTTCAAGTAAGTCAACTTAAAGATGAATCTCAAAAAGATTCTGAGTACAATACCTCCTGTGAAGTACAAGTACTTCAACAAGAAGCTAATGAACTCACTGGACGATTGTCCAGATTTGTTAGTAGCTCTGAAAAATTTGATCAAATGTTAAAAATTCAGAGAAAGCCTTCTGACAAAAGTGGTTTGGGTTATGAAAAACCAAAACCAAAGTATTCTAAGAGTCCTTCCAAATTTAATTTACATTGTGGTCAATGTGGAAAGGCTGGACATGTCACCTCGACATGCGTCCATAAGAAAAGGAACATGCCTGGACGCAGACCAATGACTAACAAGAAATGACCCAAGTCAATCTGGGTACCTAAAAATATGATAATTCCTGTTGCAGATATGCTTGATGGCAAGAAGACAACTCCAGTCATGGTACCTGGACAGTGGCTGCTCACGACACATGACAGGAGAAAGGTCTATGTTCTAAGACCTAAAGCCTAGGACAAAGGGTTGGGTCACCTTTGGAGGAGAGCAGAAAGGCAGAATAGTTGGGATAGGTAAAATTGGTAAGCATCATTTTCCCTCTATTGAGAATGTCTTGCTGGTTGAAGGACTCAAACATAATCTGCTTAGCATAAGTCAATTGTGTGACAGTGGATTTGATGTTTCCTTTAACAAGGATAAATGTATAGTCAGAAACTCTAATAAGTCCATACTTTTTCAAGCAAAGAGGCAGGACAATGTTTACAAAATTGATTTCAAAAATCTGTCCAAACAAAATGTCACATGCTTCATATCCTTAAAGGATGAACAATGGATATGGCACAATAGACTTGGTCATGCAAGCTTGAGAACTATCTCAAAGCTAAATAAGCATAACCTCGTGAGAGGACTACCAAATCTTGTGTACAAATATGAAGTTTTATGTGAAGCATGTCAGAAAGGAAAACAAGTGAAAAACTCTTTTAACTCTAAAAATATTGTTTCCACTTCTAGACCTTTAGAACTTTTACACATGGATTTGTTTGGACCCACACAAACTGCTTCTTTGAATGGAAAGAAATATGGACTAGTCATAGTTGATGACTATACTAGATAGACATGGGTTAAATTCCTTGCACACAAGGATGAGTATTTCAAAGTCTTCACTGTATTCTGTAAGAGAGTCCAGAATGAGAAAGGAGTTTGTATTAACTCTACTAGAAGTGATCATGGAGGTGAGTTTGAAAATGCAAACTTCCAGAGATTCTGTGAAGAGAATGGAATCCTTCACAATTTCTCTGCACCAAGAACACCTCAACAGAATGGTGTGGTGGAGAGAAAGAATTGATCTTTACAAGAGATGGCCAGGTCCATGCTCAATGATCACTCAACCTCTAAGAGGTTTTGGGCTAAAGTAGTAAACACTGCCTGTTATGTACATAATAGAATATATGTGAGGTATATTGAAAAAGACTCCATATGAATTGTGGAAAGGAAGAAAACCCAACATTTCTTATTTTCATGTCTTATTTTCATCCGTTTGGATGTGAATGTTTTATTCTCAACACTAAGGATCAAGTTGGCAAATTTGATTCTAAAGTTGATAATGGAATTTTTCTAGCTTACTTTAAAACTTCCAAGGCTTACAGAGTATATAACTCAAGAACCTTGACTTTTGAAGAGTCAATTCATATAAAGTTCAATGACAAAAAGCCTGACAAAGAATTGTCAGAGCTAAGTGATTCTTTTGCAGATATGAGAATACAAGAAGAAGGTGAAGAAGCATCACCTAAAAATGAAGAAGATGGATTAGACGCAGAAACTGATGATGCGTCCAATCCAGAAAGAAGAAGAAGCTGGCACTTCAAGACCTATCATCCTGAAGATCAAATCATTAGAAATGCAAGTGATAGGGTCAGAACAAGGTCCACATTCAGAGAACAAACTGATGTTGCATTCATCTCTGAATTGGAACCAAAGAATGTTGATGAAGCCCTATTGGACGAAGGATGGATTTTAGCTATGCAGGAGGAGCTGAACCAATTCAAGCGTAATGATGTTTGGACGCTGGTTGCTCCACCTGAAGATAAGTCCATTATTGGAATCAAATGGGTATTCAGAAACAGACTGGACGAAGAAGGTAAAGTTGTGAGAAACAAAGCAAGGTTAGTTGTTCAAGGTTACTCACAACAAGAAGGTATTGACTTCACTGAAACCTTTGCTCCAGTAGCTAGAATAGAAGTCATTCGCATCTTACTTTCATTTGCTGCCCAACATGATATGAGGCTTTATCAAATGGATGTAAAGAGTGCTTTTCTGAATGGTATATTAACCGAGGAAGTCTATGTTGAAAACCTCCTGGTTTTGAGGATCAAACTTTTCCTAATCATGTTTTCAAATTGAAAAAGGCTCTTTATGGCCTCTAGCAAGCTCCTCGAGCTTAGTATGAAAAACTAAGTTCATTTTTAATGGAAAATGGTTTTTCAAGAGGAAAAGTTGATACAACTCTTTTCAGAAAATCCATAAACACACATTTCATCACAATATAGATTTATGTGGATGATATTAAATTTAGTGCTACTGATGAATCTTTGTGTGGAGAGTTTTCTGATTTAATGTAGAAGGAGTTTGAAATGAGTATGATGGGAGAATTAAAATTCTTCCTTGGACTTCAAGTAAAACAGACTCAAGATAGGATTTATGTGCATCAGTCCAAATATACAAAGGAACTTCTGAAGAAGTTCAATATGGACGATTGCAAACCCATGAACACTCCTATGCATCCATCTTGCATACTGAATCTGAGTGACAAAGATAAAAAGGTAGATCAAAAGGTATATAGAGGTATCATTGGATCACTCTTATATCTTACTACATCTAGACCTGATATTATGTTCAGTGTTTGCCTATGTGCAAGATTCCAATCAGATCCTAGAGATACTCACTTGACTGCTGTCAAGAGGATCTTTAGATATCTGAAGGAGACTACTAATCTTGGTTTGCTATTTAAGAAATCAGATGAGTACAGATTAGTAGGGTTCTGTGATGCTGATTATGCTGGAGACAGACTTGAAAGAAAAAGCACCAGCGGAGGATGTCATTTCATTGGGTCCAATCTAGTATCATGGACGAGCAGGAGACAAAGCACAATTGCATTATCCACAGCTGAAGCTGAATATGTCTCTGCTGCAAGTTGTTGTTCTCAGCTCCTATGGATTAAACATCAATTGGAGGACTACAACATTTTTTAGAGTAAGATTTCTGTTCTTTGTGATAATACTGCTGCAATCAATTTGTCTAAGAACCCAATCTTACACTCAAGAGCTAAGCATATTGAAATTAAACATCATTTCATTAGAGACTATGTACAGAAGGGAGTATTTGATTTTCAGTTTGTTAGCACTGAAAATCAATGGGCAGATATTTTTACAAAACCCCTCTCTGTAGATAGATTCACTTTTATAAGGAATCATTTAAATATGCACTTTATAAAAGAATGATGTTTTGCGTCCAATATGCTTAAGGTGTGTCTGAGTCCAATAAGACTAGCGTCCAATAGGACACGTCAGTCTATTTGAGACTTAGAATTTTTATTAAGGCTTAAAAGTCTTTTAACTCTTAGCCTTCCCGCGCTGAGTCCTAGCTATTTTTAAAATAATATATTTTTATCAAAACCTGTTCACCTGCTTTGAAGCAGTTTTCCCGTTTAATGATTACTCCGTGTTTCAAGAAATAGTTACTGTTTTCTCTCTCCAAAACTTTCTTCTTACACACGTTTGCTCTGCACTCTCTTCCACACTCCAAGTTTCTGAAAACCTTCTCTGTTTTTGCTTTCGTTTTCAGAACCCTTCTGTAACGCCTCTTTTTCCCACAAGGAACGTCACGTGAAAATACCAAGAAACTCAATGAGGAAATAAATATAAAAACTGGTTTGTCTTCAAAATTACATCTTTCATAATTAAAGGATACCAAAATTGGTGGCTAATTTTTTTTTCAAAAGTCTTATAATAAGAAATATGCTCATAAAACTTTTAGCCATCCAGGAAATCAGAAAAAGAAACATACATCATATTCACAAATCCCATAGTCATTATATAAAAGTCTTGCGTCAGCAAGTATAGTCAAGATACATCATCACTGTGTAAACAAAATAAAGCGATAAACTAAACCTAGGAAAAACAGTAAAGCAAAAGGTATGTCAAATACACGACATGAACATCTACTCCCCAAAACCTAGGCTGGTCGGCTAACTAACAAACCCACAACCTAGCACTATACTCCCCACCCTAGAGACCTAAGAAGATGCCATCTCCTCAGGATCCTCCTCCTCCTCGGACTCGGACTCCACGAGCCAACCGCATCTAGGCTCATCTCTGGTCTTCCTCATCCCTCTCCCTGCGTCTCCCGATGGTTCGACGTGAGAGCTCGAAGAGCAACGCACAAAACATCCTGACGACTCTACGTAAGGAACAGGAAGCATCGGTCTCACAGACTCGGATGGTGGAGCTGGTGTCACAGGTGGAGCCAACCTCGGCAAGCGTGCCCTTTCCAAGGAACTCTTCCTTGGAGTGCAACGAATCAAACGACGACGGTCAGATACCAGTCCGACTACTCGCTGAGGTATAGGTCTCTGATCCTCCTTCGTCTCTCTCCTAGGCTGCGCCGTGGGCGGAACTCTGGCCTCCCTGCTCTCCAAGGTGATACTGCGTGCGAAGGGTGCGTCTGCCAGCCAGCTACGCATCCTCTCGATGGGTATGTAGGAGTCCAAAACCATGTCCCTCTCCAAAACCTCTTCGAGGCCCAGCACGCGTCCACACACCGTGGCCCATTGGGAAATGGGATCATAAGTCCATCCCCCACCATCGGCCTCAAGAGGCCGGAAACTCTCCCTCACCCTCGCAACTAGTGGTCTCGAAGTCGACATCTTCACGTAACGTACATAAAGATAACAGAAAAACATGCAAGGGTGAATTTCTTTGCATAAGTTGAAATCCACGAAAGGGTGCATATGAAAAATAAAATACTACATAATACAATCCAAATATATATATATGATTACTCTTTCGCAAATCTTTCTCTAAGATATTCATACACCAAAGAGAAAACATCATCAAGTTAAACACACATAGCACTCTAGCATAATGCATGTCACTTCAATATCTCTTTTTACACACCGGTGCACTGCTCCATGGAGGCTTCTCTTCCTCAACTAAGTAGAACGAAATGGTTGTAGCGTAAACCTAACATAATAAACCAATCTGTGCCCTTTTTCATGGACTTGGTTAACCAACAGTCCCCTTTTTCATGGACTGGTTTTACAATTATTCAGTAGAGCTACTATCACCATTACATAAATAAGGCAGCTCGGTCAGGATCATCCAAGCTAGGTAGTACGACTCGTCTCAGTCCGTTGGGAGTCACCAATCGGCCTTTGAGAACTTCGTAACCTGGATGCCCTCAAGACTTATAGTCAGACCATACTTATTCACAATCCATCACCATAGGATTGTATGTTCTAATTTTGGCAAAAGCCAACTTCTTTAATGCAAATGACAGTATAATTTGCAAACACAAACAAGACAATTAATGTAATCCCTCGTCTTAGGATTTTTGTCGTCACGTGTTAAATCTCTTCCAACACCGTGTAGCATCATTTGTCCTCAAGACTTCATCGTCACCGCGTATTGACCCTCTTTTAATACTGTGTAAAAATGTTATTTAAAACATAAGTTTTAAAGAAAACTTCTCTTTGAAATTAAAGTTCCTCTTTAACTTTAAAATCCCAAATCTTTAATTGCTATGATAAAGGAAATACCTTTATTTAAAACTAACTTTATTATTTTTCTTCTCCATTATCATTGTAAAAAGAATTAATTAAAAATCTTAATTAAATACTTTGATAAAACTCTAATTAATTTTATTTACTTCTAAGTATTCAAAATCTGACCCTCCAAAATGTCCAGTTTCATGCTTCAGCCCTGATTTCTAAAAAATTATGTCTATAGCCCAAAAACGTCCAGTTTCTCGTTTTCTGCCCCAGAACTTTTGTAAATTATGATTTTGGCCCAAAATACCCAGTTTTCATTTTTCTGCACCAGAACTTTCGAAATTTATTCTTTTGGCCCAAAACACACCCAGTTTTCATTTTAGCCCCTTAAAAATATGAAATTTCACTTTTTCCCTCATTAATTAATTTCCTAACTTACTTAGAGCTTTTTGGAAAAATAAGATTTATTATAAAGTCCATTGGAGACTTATACTTAAAAATTAAGTAAAAATTACCTAATCATGTGTTAACTTGAATTCTAATTAATTTATTTTGATTTCATTAGAAAAACTTTTTCATTAAAGTCTCTAAGTCCTCTTCCCATGCTTGGGTAACAATGCTTTAAATCCAATCACCAATCACAATGAATCAAAGCAAACAAAACATCCAAGAATAAAGATACATTAAATAGGCAAGAACACAACTCAAGTCGTAAAGCATACATCCACTCAAAGTAACCATCTTTAGCATTTTAAAATACATCATAAACATAGCATCAAACATTAATTCATTAAGCATGCATTAGGCATTCCAACCACTTCAAACAATACATATGATTTTTCCATGAATACCTATATTTCGAAAATCATCATCCATCAACCAAAGATCATGCTTTAAACTTTAAGATATAGGTATGTAAAAATAGATATTTACTAAGAGAATGATTTCTCATTCAACAACCAATAGGAAAGTCAAGTCTTTGAGTTTAACCTCAATCATACAACACATAACCACACACATACACATCCTTCCCAACTTATTGAGAAAATCCCCTTACCTCTTGAAGCTACTAAGAGGGCAAACACCAAAAGACTCCTTGCAACAAAATCACCAACACCAAGAGGTCTCCCAAAGATCTTGATGTTCCCAACACTTAGAAAATCAAACCTTTTTCAAAATACATCAAACACATAACCATAAAAATGTAAGTTTTATGAAAAAAAAACACAAACCCTAAAGAGTAGAAATTTGAGTAGAGAAGTACTTACTCAAACTTTGAAGCAAAATGGATCCAAGATGGTTTTCAAGCTTGTAGGTTCCAAGAGAGTGAACCTAAACCAAGAACAGACTTACTTTTAGAAAAATGAAGAACACAAGCTTCTTGAAAAATGAAAATGATGAGAATGGAAAAATGAAAAGAGATTATGGATTAGAATCATGATCCAAATCTTTTTTTGTGAAGCTTGAAAGTCTAAAACCCAAGAAAGCTTAGACCTTTAGTATGGAGGAAAGCTTTGAAATGGAGAGTAAAAATGGAGTTCTTTACTTTCAATGAAGAAGATGAAGTGAAAATGAAATCTCTCTCCCTTCCTATTGCCCTAGAGATTTCGGCCAGCACACAAGGAGGAATGGGGGAGTATGGCTTGATTTGAGTTGGTCACCTACTCCCTCTCTTTGATTGGAAAAAAATTCAAAAATTAACCATTTGACCCACTTTGACTTGAGATATTTCAAGAGTGAGATTTTGGGCTCTAGGTTCGGCCAAGGAAGACCAGAAAAATGGTGGGTTATGTCCCATCAAGTTAAGGTTTAATTGGTGGTTTAAAGTAGGAAAAATGCTTATATTCATAATCCCTTTTTAGATAAATATTTTCTAAAATAGATAATAACATGAGAAATAACTTTTATGACTTGAATATGATATAGAAAAATTTAGAATCTCAAAACTAAATTTTTGGATCATTTTTCATCTCCCGGTTGCGCCCGATTTACCCGTAAAGCACCAAACGCGGGTAAAATAAAGTTTTTCTGAAAAATTTCTAGAAAAATTTCTAAAAATCACAAATATTCTAAAAACAACTTTTGTTTCATTAAAATATTATTTTGGAGTAAAAATGACCTCTAGAAAAATACTAAACCCTCCCCCTGCATCACGCGAGAATGCAATTCTCGTAAAAACCCAGTTTTGCGAATTTTTCTATTCTTGACTCTTCTAAACTAAATCTAAGATATGAATATCTTATTCTCACCTCAAGATCCCAAAAATCATTAATTAAATAATTTAAATTAAATTAAAGCAGATTAAAAGCCAAAAGAAACTATTTAAAAATTAAGGTGTTACACCTTCTCTTTCGAAAAATCAAATCTTTACTTTTGAAAATGGAGAACATTGACAATCTGGAAGTCTATATGGAATTTTGGGCTGATCTCACAACTATGGCGAGCATGGGTGTGGACATTGCACCTGAAATTATGGCCACTGGTTGGGAAAAATATCTTTGGAAAGGAGAACAAAAAGAAGGATTGAAGAAAAGTCCAAGTTGAAAGAAACGCAATCCTCCAGAAAGAGGCAAACCAGTCAAGAGCCAGTTGGACGACCTGTTAAGAGACGAACAGGTACTAGAAAACCTTCAAAGACTATTTCTGAGATTGCAAAAGCTTTTAGAAATGTCTATATTCGAAAAGGGAGAAAGGAAACCGTTAAAGAAACTATTCCGTCCACTCCACCACCAGAGTCCATTCCCTCACCCATTCATCCAATTCCTGAACCCCAAATAGTTCCCACACCACAAACAAAACCACATTCCCAAACTCAACCTCAACCTCTCTCACCCCCATCGTCCACTCAACCAAGACCTTAAACACCTACACCCATTGCCTCACATGAACCCACTGCCTCATTACCCTTTGACTTAGGACCACCATCACCCATTCCTACCCAAACACATACACCTTCACCCTCACATGACCAATCTCAATCATCCTCACCATCTCCCAGTCAAGATATATCAGAAGTACCTTTGCATCATTCTGAATATGTCTACATAGTCTGGAAGCCTACCTTCTTGACAAAGGGGATTAAGACAGTAGAAATTCCCCTTCAGGAGGAAAAGAGGAAGGACAAGGATTTGTCTCTAGAGGAGATAAGGGCCAAATCCATTTCATCCAGCTCCTCAGGACATGCTAGGATGCGACTCTACTGTGATCAGCCAAAGTACTCTCCTTTGACTGCAGAAGAGATGGGTCCATTCCTCTCAGTCCCTAATGAAGTCTTCATCCAACACATAGCAAATAGACTTAAACTTCAGAATAAGTTTAATGTTCCTCCGTCTATGAGGATAAAGGTTACAACAACAATAAGAGTGCAGCCTGATAGAATAGTACCAAGGGTCTATCTTGTGGACAAGAACAAGGACAAGTTCCCCAGGAAGCACACCAATAAGGGTCCAATGCCAAATCCTATCAAGTTTGATAAGGATTAGGCAAAGAAGGCATAGGAAAATGTTGATATGGCCTTCTTAATGTTCATGTCCAAAACTGATCAAGCAACAGAACATGATGCAAGGACATTCTGGGAAAGATATCTCAGTTTGTGTGAACAACAAGCATCATCTTTAGGGGTCTCTGCTGCTGAGAAGGCTGAAATGCCTACTATGGGATCACTTATAGAGAAAAAGGAGCATCTGAGATATATGTTTGACGATCTCTTTGGTGCACCTACTAGATCCACTCAGCCTATCATTGAGCTGCCGCCTGAGCCAGAAGATGTTGTTGACTCCACAATTGAGGAACCAAATACTACATTTGCACAAGTTCCACCTTCAAGAGAAGAAATTGAAGACCTTGTGTTTCTGCTGGGCCAGTATCTCAAGTACCTGGACTCAAGGAAGAATGTGTGGAAGTCCTGATCTCATGTTCTCCCAATTGTTTTGTTTTCAAAAAAAATTTTGGACTATAATGTTCTATGAACCTTTTTGTCTGATGACAAAAGGGGGAGAAATTGGGAAGTGAATTAAGTTTTAAATAGCTAAAGTCATTAATAAAATGAGATTGAGTCAAATTGCAGTGCAATAGTTTTATTGCTTATATATATATATATATATATGCTCTGATAACTCTGGACTTTGATATATGTTTATGCTATTGAACTAATCTGCTTTATTACAGAAAAGAACTTTTCAGGTACTCAATAGAATTGAAAAATTCAAAAACCATGAGATGTTTATCTCAGGGGGGTTTTCCTCAAAGAGAAAAGTTTCTTTTATGCTGACTGATTATTTTGTTTACTTGCTTATTTTGTTTGTAAAACTTAATAATGTTTGTCATCATCAAAAAGGGGAGATTGTTGGAACCAAATTGATTAAAATCATTTTTCAATGTGTATTTCCCTAAGTGGTTTTGATGATTACAATGATTATTAAAGTTTTTACAAAGTCTGCTAACAAGCTCTTGTAGGTACGACAAAGATAAGTCCATCGTCCAGTAAGACCTTGGCAATCATAAGTACAGTCCAAGAGCTGAGCGTCCAATGGACTCTGATACTTGACCTTGGGTAAGTATCGTCCAATGGACTCAGAATGCTATGCGTCCAAATGAGCAGAATGACATACGTCCAATAATCAGTATAGCTGTAAGTCCAAGAGAAGCAAAGCTATGGGTCCATATGGTAAGAATTGTCATAAGTCCATATGACCAGAGAAGCCTTGCGTCCAAATGGTAAGCAAAGGTATGCGTCCATTTGGTAAGTGAACAGAAAGTCCATTCTGTGTCACAAAGCTGCGTCCAACACACAAAGTCTATAACATGATATTTATTACTCTTGCATTTAATATGAGACATATTTAATGAGCAAATGATTTGAAATAAATAGCTATATACAATGCTTTATCTATGCATAATTATCAACGTTTTGAACTTGTATTTAATGACAAGCATAAAGCACTGTGAAAAGTGTACCTAAGAGAGAGAATGTATTCTGACCATTTCTGTATCACTCTGAAAATACCTTTTCACTTATACAGTGTATTCTCTCTGTCTCAATAAAATATTACTATTAACCACTGTATAAATGAGACTTTGAGTACAAGTTGCTTCTGACATAGGAGAAAGCATTGCAAAGAAATACACTGAAGAAGCACTCCTACAGAGCAACGGGAAAAAATATTTAATGCTATTAGGAAAAGGCTACATTTATGAAGGCTGAAGCTGAGCTTATTCAAGATCAAGACTAAAGCTTCACTCAAAGCCTATAAATACCGGGAACAAGATGAAGAATACAAGAGACTGAACCAAGCAAAAAGAAAGAGAAAAAATGTTGTGCAAATATTGTCATACTCTGTAAATCTTAGAAAGTCTTGTATTATTTCTTTCTTCTTGTAAAAGAGAGTTTCCTTAACTCTCGAAGTGCTTTAGTGTCCATATTCTCACTTGTGTGAGTTAATAGCACTTTCATTAAAAACACTCTTCTGAGTTGTTTGAGCTTGGAGAGGCTTGTTTGGAAAACACTCTCTGAAGTACAGCTGGATGTTTCCTTACTTTTTCCACAAGTTGATAGTGACAGGTCACTTTTGGTACAGATGCATCAGAATGTTCTGATGAACCTTCTGATGAACATTCTGATGTGCAACATTCTGAAGAACATTCTGTGATTAATTCTTCTGGCACTGAATCCTTCTTTGTGTATCAAATGTGTTCTTCGCTTCTGATATTCCTCAAGCTTCTTGTGTGAGAACACTTGTACCTTAGATGTGATGGTGTTCTTATTTTTCTTCTGAATTTCCTTTGAACCTTCTGATGAATGCATCAATCTGTTTTCCGAGAAGGTTCAGCTTATCCCTTACTATTTGAACATTCTCTGACTTACAGCACTAATTGATTTTGATAAACCTTTCACAAAGTAGTCTTGTAATATTTCTCCCATATCCATTGTCTTCTGTTGATACAATTTAAGTAATTGGTAGCAAGAAGATCATCTCTTTGGTTTGTCAGAATGTTTGTTTTGGTGTACTTTGGTCATTATGAGAATGTAAGTTGTTCTTTAACTTTTTTGAACATTCTGAGTTTATTCTTTCTCTGAGGCTGGAACATTCTTAGAAGTAATTTCAATGTTCCTGTACTTATTAAACATTCTCAAGCACACTATTAGTATCTTTTAACATTCTGAATCCTTAGATTAAGTTCAGAAGGTTTGTTGTCAATAAAACTATTTTTCTTAAGGGTTTTAGAGCCAACATTCTCCCCCTTTTTGATGATGACAAACCTTATTGAAATAGAATTTAAGTGATTCTGAATGTTATTCAAAGTATGACAATTATTTATCACATGCTCCCCTAAATTTATGCATATCAACTTGTAATTCAATTCAGGATTCATACAGTGATACTTAATTTGACTAAGTTAAGCAAAGAGTATTCAACATGTATATTCTATGAACGTTTTAGTAAAAACAAATTTATACTCAGTCACATATGATTTAACTATATTTTCAATAACATTGATTTCATTCAAAAAGATTGTATGCATTTGTACCAGACAGCACAAATCATCATTCATGTACAAAATAGATATGAAGCAGTCATTACATTTAAATTAAAAGCAAAATGGCCTATACATTGTTTAAAAAAAACTTGCCCAAGTCACAAGTCTTAAATTCTATCTCTACTACTCCCCCTTTTGTCATTGATCAAAAAGAGAGGGAGAAAGGTCTAGAGAAGCCAATTTGGATGGAGATGAGCCCCCAGAAGAGGTGGAAGATTCAGGCTTGGTAAGCTCGAAATTTGGAGGAGGTTGCTGGACAGCAGGTCTGTCAGATATCCACTCCATCAGAAAGTAATTGAGTGTCTTTTGGAGGTTGGCCATGCCATCAAAGATCAGTTTTTGATTGACCCTTAGCTTTCTCACATTTTCTCCAGATCAGATAGCCTCATCTGGGTGGATTTTTCTGTAGGAGAAGGTGGTTTTTCAGGAGAGACTTTGTCCTTCTCTTCAGCTGCATGAGAAGGTTCACCATCAACCTTCTCAAGCTTATCTATATGTTGAAATACAGACTCACCAAGGGAGCCAAACAGCAGTGATAGATCAGGAGGCATCTCAGGAGTCATGTGAAATGGTCCTGGGTGGAATTGAGCAGGAGGAACAGATGTATCAAAAACTGGAGAGGACATGAAATTTCTTACCATCTCATAATCAAAAGTGCTGGACTTTTTCAGGGGAGATTCTTCCAGAATTCCCTTGCCCTTGTCATTCTTCTGGACAGGTGATTCCTTTAGAGCGGCCTCTTCTTCTTCAGAGTTTTCTTCTTCCCCATAAATCCTCAGATCTGCCAATATCCCAGCAGTCTGTACAGTGATAGGGTCCATTGGCTGAGAATCTTCAGCTCCAACATTCTCAGATTCACCATGTTTCTCAGAAGAAGCATCTTTTTCAGTGGATTCATAGGGGTGAACTTCATCTCTGAATTCTTCTTCTTTTCTCTTTTCTTGATCCTCAGTCTCAGGATCAGTTTTCTCCGTATGAACCTCAGTAGCAGGTTCATTCTCTCCTTGTTGAATATCAGCAGAGGATTTAGATTCTTGAACCTTCTCAGAATCAACCTTCTCAGACTCTGGCAGTTGAGAGTCTAGTTGCTCAAAGACTTCTTGAGCCACTTCTTGTCTTGACTCCTTACCAGAAGCCATTTCTTTAAAAGGTTCCTCTTCTTCTTCTGGTTCCACTTCTTCTTCTTTTGTTTCTTCTTCCTCTTCTACAAATGGTTCTTCCTGAACCAATTGTTCAAAGGCCTCAATGACCTCTTTCTCTACTTCTTCTACCGTTTCTTCCACAGAGGGTTCCTTCTCAGAGGGTTCAGGATCAAGAGCCTTCTCTGGGTCAACCTTCTCAGTAGCTGATGGATGAGTTTCTCCACCATTGATCTTCTTCTTTTTCTCTTCCTTCTTTTTCTTCTCTTCCCTGGCTTTCCTTTTCTTTGAAGAGCCTTCAACCTTGCTCTTTGACTCTGCTTCAGCAGACTCAGAAAGTTCCTTTTCCTAAACTTTCTCATATTTATTTTCAGAAGGAGGGAAGGTGTCCTTTAGCTTCATCTGATTCAGGTTCTTGGCCACAAAGAAGCTCTTCTCTTCCATAGCCTTCTCTTCTTCTAGGGAAACTTCAAAATGTTTGAAGATTCTGGTGAAAGCCATCCCATAAGGCAAACAACTAGTGGGTTTGGAGGAGGACACTGCAGCCATCATGTGTTTCAGAATGAGATGGGGAAGGCTTAGAGGTATACCTTTCTGAAGGTGGTACAGAACCATCAAATCCAGATGGCTGACTGTTTGAAAGGTTCTAGCCCTAGGCAGAATAGAATGGATGCACATGTTGTGTGCAAGCCTTCCAAATGTTGTCAGAGTCTTTGACCTTATCTCAGAATGTTCCTCATCCAAGAACATGTTAATCACTTCTTCCTTGGTAACTCCTGCTTTGGAGTACCATTCTTCATCAAACATCCTTTCTCCATAGCACTTCAGTCCTAGTGCTTTTCCCAGATTTTCTTCATACAAAATGATTCTCTTGCCTTTAACAATGCCAATGAGGCATTGAAGAGAGTCATTTACCCTTGCTGAATAGTAGAATGCCCTTACCAACTCGGGGTACATGACTTCATCCAATTTCAAGAATTTGTGCCATTTTAGATTCTTTAGATATGACAGAATGTCATGTCCCTTGTCTCTTACATCCTCCAACTAGTATATCCTACCAGGAACAATGGGTCTGGATGCGAAGTTCTTCTCCTTTTCAACTTTCTTCGAACTTCTTTCCTCTTCTTCCTTCTTCACCTTCTTTGCCTCAGACTTCTCACTACTTTTTGAAGAGGATTCTGACTTCCTCTTCTTTCCTTCTGGAGAAGACACAGCCACTTCTTTGGAACCAGTGGGTGAAGTATCTGAGACGGTTTTCTCAGAGTCAGACAAACTTATCCTAATGGGTTTCTCTTTCCCCATTGATTTGCTGCTAGTTCCAAAGCCAGATTGTATCCTTGCAGAGCGTCTTGAGGGAAGAGGTCGTGAGGAGCATTTTCCTTTGGCTTTTGAGGGAGGAGATGTGGCATGGGTTTCCTGTTGTTGTGCTACGTGAGGAGATAAATGAGGGTTCTCGTGAGAGGTTTCTTCCATTTGAGGAGAAGACGAGTCAGGGGAACGAGGTTCTCCACCACCATTGATACCCCAAGTTTTGGTTCTAACCATCTTAGTGGAAATATCGCAACAGGGAAGTTTGAGGAATTTTATGAGAGGGTTAGGGTTTTAGAATGTTCAGATAGAGAGTTTGAGAATTTCTGAGATAGAATTAAATGGGCCAATCTTTCAATTTAAGCACATTTATATAAGAGATGAGAGGAGATAACCTTTCGCGATCCTCTTAGCCGTTTCTAGCCGTTATAGAGACGTTGGGAGGCAGTTATTAATAACTGCTGGAGAGAGAAAGTTACCGTTAGGGACAGTCAATATTTTGACTGAGAGTTCTAAGTTTTAACCTTCTCAGGGAACATTCTCACTTAACCTTCTCTGGGAACATTCTCACTCAACTTTCTCTGGGAACATTCTTAGAGAGCATTCTAAGGGAACATTCTTATCCGTGCTTATCTTAGATACTCTAAGATCTACTTGACCCATAGCTATCTAAGGATTACTCTAAGTAATAACCTCATATCATTTTCACAATTAAACACTCAATTTTCAATTACATGCATATGAAGAAGATTTTTTATGAAATTGAACCTTTCCTCCAATAATTGCTTTGTAAAAATATCAGCAATCTGAAGTTTAGTTTCAACAAACTTTAATTGGATATCACCTTTCTGAACATAATCCCTAATAAAATGATGCTTGATATCAATATGTTTTGATCTAGAATGTTGAATAGGATTCTTTAAAAGATTAATGGCACTTGTATTATCACAGCATATAGGAATATCATAGTACCTTATTGAATAATCCTCCAGTTAATGCTTAATCCACAAGATCTGAGAACAGCAACTAGCTGCTGCTACATATTCTGCCTGTGTTGCGGATAATGCAATGGTGTTCTGTTTTCTGCATGTCCAAGTGATTAAAGCCTTTCCCAGAAAATGACACCCACCACTTGTGCACTTTCTGTCAATCAACTAGATATCTGAGAATTCTTTTCACTGCTGTGACATGAGATTCCTTAGGAGCAGATTGAAATCTTGCACATAATCCTACTAAAAATACTATATCTGGTATGCTAGCAGTGAGATATAATAAGGAGCCAATCATACCCTATACTCCTTTTCTGATACTGGTTTACCTTTCTCATCCTTGTCTAGCACAGAAGATGGATGCATAGGTGTAGCCATAGATTTAGCTTCATTCATCTTGAACCCCTTGAGAAAGTCTTTTGTGTATTTTTCTTGATGAATGAAAATACCATTCTCAAGTTGTTTGATTTGAAGTCCTAAGAAAAAGTTTAGTTCACCCATCATGCTCATTTCAAATTCTCCCTTCATAAGTTTGGAGAAATCACTGCAAATATTTTCATTAGTAGCACCAAATATTATATCATCAACATAAATTTGAACTATGAGAATATCAGATTTTTGAACTTTCTTAAAAAGAGTAGTGTCAATTTTTCCTCTAAGAAAACCATTTTTAATCAGAAAGTTACTGAATCTGTCATACCAAGCTCGGCTCTAGGAGCTTGCTTTACACCATACAAAGCTTTTGTTAATTTGAAGACATGGTTAGGTTTATTACTGTCAACAAAACCAAGGGGTTGATGAACATAAACTTCTTCATTGATGAAACCATTCAAAAATGCACTTTTAACATCCATTTGAAAAAGTTTGATGTTTTTATATGCAGCAAAAGCAAAAAGAATTCTGTTAGCTTCTAATCTAGCTACAGGAGCAAAAGTTTTATCATAATCTATACCTTCTTGCTGATTATAGCCTTGAGCTACTAATCTTGCTTTATTTCTTACCACCTTACCATTTTCATCCAATTTATTTCTGAATACCCACCTTGTTCCAATGACTGTTTGGTGCCTTAGTTGAGATACTAAAGTCCATACTTGATTCTTTTCAAATTGACTTAACTCATCTTTCATGATATTGATCCATGACTGATCATTGACAGCTTCATCAACTGATTTGGGTTCAATTTCAGAGATCAAAGCCATACTACATTCATCTTTTCTAAAAGATGATCTAGTTCTGATTCCTTATGAGGTTTCACCAATAATCAGTTCTTGCGGATGGTGAGTGACCATTTTCCAGCTTTTGGGCAGATTTTGAACTTCAGAATGTTCTTGAGAATGTTCAACATTCTGACTTTCTGAATCTTCTTTGATTTCAACAGGAGTCTGGGATTCTTCTTGAATCTTAAGTTTCTCCAAGTCCTCTTCAAGATCTGCATCTTTTCTTTTCTCAGAGAAACTGTTAGTCTCATTAAATACTACATGCATGCTTTCTTCAAAAGTATTAGTTCTCAAATTGAACACTCTATATGCTTTAGAGGTCAAAGAGTAACCTAGAAAAATTGCCTTATTAGTTTTGGAATCAAATTTTCCAAGATTATCTTTGTTATTCAATGTAAAGCATTCACACCCAAATACATGAAAATAAGATATATTTGGTTTTCTTCCTTTCCATAATTCATATGGAGTCTTATTCAGAATGTTTCTTATCGAAACTCTATTCAGAATGTAGCAAGAAGTATTTACAGCCTCAGCCCAAAAATAGTTTTGAATTCCTGATTCACTTAGCATTGTTCTTGCCATTTCTTATAAGGATCTATTTTTTCTTTCCACTACTCCATTTTGTTGAGGAGTTCTTGGACAAGAGAAGTTATGATCAATACCATTCTCATCAAAGAATGTTTGGAATTGGTTGTTTTCAAATTTACCTCCATGATCACTCCTAACAGAGACAATGCTAAGCCTTTTCTCATTTTGAACCTTCTTACAGAACTTTCTGAATGTCTCGAATGACTCATCTTTACGGATAAGGAATAACACCCAAGTAAATCTAGAGTAGTCATCGACAATGACAAATAAATCTATATGTAATAATTCAAGTGGTCTTGAGGTGGAAACAACATTCTTAGAATGAAAGCTTGATTTTGTTTGTTTTCCATGTACACATGCTTCACATATCTTGTCCTTATCAAATTTGATTTTAGGTAGACCCCTGACAAGATCCTTTTGTAAAAGCTTTGAAATAGTTTTCATGTTCATGTGGCCTACTCTTCTGTGCCAAATCCATTTGTCAGTTTCAAAAGATGCAAAGCAAGTTTGGTCAGAAAGTTCTTCAATGCATATGCCGTACAGATTTTTGTTTCTAGTTCCAGTAAAGAGAATGTTGCCTGTGGATTTTTCTCTAATTTCACAGAATGTTGGTTAGAACAATACTTCAAAGCCACTGTCACATAATTGGCTTATGCTATGAAGATTGTGTTTCAACCCTTTAACATAATAAACATTCTCTATTTTGATAGAGTTGTCTTTACCTATTTTACCTATGCCTTTGATCCATGCTTTTCTGTTGTCCCCAAAAGTGACAGCTCCACCATCCTTCTGTTCAAGAGTAAGAAACTTACTCCTATCTCCAGTCATATATCTTGAGCAGCCACTGTCCAAGTACCACAACATTCCTTTCTTGGCAGTCATAAGACATTCCTGCATTTTTTACAAGTAAGGACTTAGGTACCCAGATTCTGTTGGGTCCTTTTTAGTTAGTCACCTTTCTCTTAGTCATTTTGTTCTTATACCAGCATTCTTGAACAGTATGTCCAGGAAAGCTACACTGAGAACAAAATTTCTTGCCCTTTCTTAACTTGGGAACATGTTTATAAGGTTTCTGAATCTTTTTCTTTTGATACCAACATTTTGTATCAGTATGACCATATCTGTTACAGTATTTGCAAAATTTCTTTTTACTGTGTTTATGAGTTTTTTTAAATTCATTTGAACTTTCTGTCTTATAAACACAGTCTAATATCAAATGGCCATACTGTTTACAGTTGAGGCATTTTTTCAAAATATTCTTATTGTCTGTAGAGTTGGAATTCTAATTTTGCTTACTATTGAACCCCAAACCAGTCTTATCAGAAGGACTCTTATGAACACCTATCAGTTTTTCAAGATTTCTTGATCCTTCAACAAATCTTGATAGGTCATGAGTTAATGTATGAACTCTTTCTTTCAAAATTCTATTTTCTTCCATAACAGACTTAATGTCCTGGTTTGATACTCCAGAAGAATCTTTTCTGATAGTTTTTATTTGTTCAAAAAGTTTAAAATGAGATTCTTGAAGTAGATGATTAGTTTTAAACATTCTTTCATTTTCTTCCTTCAGTTTCTCATTTTCCCTTTTTGTCTCAGAAAGTTAATCTTTCAAATGAGCACATTGCTGAACAAGAGTGTTTGAATCATTCAACAGATTATCAAAAGCAAATTCCAATTCTTGATAGGAGGGAGCAGAATTTACCTCTTCAGTTTCTGACTCAGACTAGTTCATCATGAGGCACAAGTTTGCTTCCTCTTGTCCATCTTCTTCCACAGAATCTTCTGAGTCATCCCATGTGGCCATCATAGCCTTCTTTTTTTGAAAGGCTATTGGACTTTTCTTGAGATTTGGACATTCTAATTTAATGTGTCCTGGTTTGTTGCATCCATAACATATAATTTGTCCTTTCCTATGTTCTCCTTTCTGAAAGTCCTTTCTTGGTCTGAAATCTTTCCTCCATTTTCCTCTGTTCCTCAACATTCTATGAATCTTCCTGGATAGGAAAGCAAGTTCATCTTCATTCTCAGAAGTGTCTCCATCATTGCTACTTGCATCTTCATCACTTTCAATCATAGAGTTTAATGCTGAGGATTGATGTTTGAAGGAAGTCTTTCCTTTCTTGTGTGTTGCTTTTAGTGCCAGATCTTTTCCTCTCTTGGGCTGGAGTTCATCCATTATTTCTTGCTCGTGCACCTTTAGTGACCCTAGTAATTCATCCAACCTTAATACAGATAAATCTTTGGCTTCTTGAATGGCAGTTACCTTGGGTCTCCAGACTTTTGGAAGACTTCTTAATATTTTTCTGATATGCTCTTGATTAGAATAGGTTTTTCCAAGAGATTGTAGATCATTCATGATTACAATGAATCTGCTAATCATCTCTTCAATTGTCTCAAAATCATTCATTTTAAATAACTCATAATGATGTATGAGAATGTTGATTTTGGACTCTTTGACTTGACTGGTGCCTTCATGGGATATTTGAAGAGTGTCCCATATTTCTTTAGCACTCTTGCATTGACCTTGCTCATTTGTAGTCTTTGGTGTATATGGACCATTCTCTACAATTTCCCATAAGTCTCCCTCTTGAGTTTCCAGGAACAGCTTCATTCTTTCCTTCCAGTAGTAATAGTCTTTTCCTTCAAATGCAGGAGGTCTATTCAGTGAAGCTCCTTCAAGGATGAATGTTCCAGTAGTTTGATTTGCCATCACTTCTTCCTAGATCTTTTCCTCTTACATTGTTAAGTGTATCAACCCGGAGACCGGGCTCTGATACCAACTGAAGTGGATCAAACAGTAACAAGAAGGGGGGTTGAATTGTTACCCTTTTAAAATTTTGACCTGTAAGAAGGTTTAGGAACTTTCTGTTGAACCTTATCAAGTGTGATCACTTAGAAATCAGAATGTATTCCTTTGGTTAGATTCCTCAGTTAATATGAAGATAAATTCTACAATGATTTATAACCCTGGTAAAGTGTTTAAATAGCTTACTTAATCAGAATGATTGCTAGAGAATGTTCATGCTTGAGAACGTTTTGAAGCTATAGTTAAATATGAACCTTCTGAGGTTCTTTAACTTTCTGATGTTCTACAACCTTCTGCGGTTGTTGAACTTTCTCAAATAAATTCTGGGAAAATGTAACTCTTTTACTAACTGTTTTTATCTTCTTTTTTAAACGTAAATTTCAGTGAGTTCTTATAAAGCAATATAATCTAAGTGACATAAATAAAATAGAGAGGGATAGAGAGATACACTCGTGATTTATCCTGGTTCACCTCAAAGGCTACGTCCAGTCCCCACTCCCTGTGAGATTTTCCATTAGTTAAACCACTCGTACAAGTATTTTATCACACAGCCTCTTCAGGCCTTTACACAGTAATCTTTCCTTGCTTTACGAGCACAGCCAAGTCACTCTAGGCAACTCTCTTTCTTTCTTTTACTCACTCTAGTATCCACACACTGAGTAGTAAAAGAACAACCTTTACAAATTTAGAAATAGGTTGTGTCACACGATTACAGATTTCACTCTTGCTTCAATAAAGTAAAAATAAAAACTGTATTTCACTCTCAAACTGATTTAGACAAATGCTTTAAGGAGTGATTGTTTCAAGTCTGAAGCTTGAATGGGAAGGAGATGAACTTGGTTTGATTCTTGATGTATTTCGCAATGAATTCTTCCAAGTATTCCAGCAGAGGAGCCTTTGCTTTTAATGATTTTTGTGAAGAAAGTGTCCGTTAGACACAAGCCAAAAAGGTCTCTAAAGTACAGCTGGATCTTTCCTTACTTTTTCCACAAGTTCACAGTGACAGGTCACTTTTAGTACAGATGCATCAGAATGTTCTGATGAACCATGTTCTGATGAACCTTCTGATGTGCAACATTCTGAAGAACGTTCTGTGATCAATTCTTCTGGCACTGAATCCTTCTTTGTGTATCAAATGTGTTCTTCGCTTCTGATATTTCTCAAGCTTCTTGTGTGAGAACACTTGTACCTTAGATGTGGTGGTGCTCTTATTTTTCCTCTGAATTTCCTTTGAACCTTCTGATGAATGCATCAATCTGTTTTCCGAGAAGGTTCGGCTTATCCCTTACTATTTGAACATTCTCTGACTTACAACACTACTTGATTTTGATAAACCTTTCACAAAGTAGTCTTGTAATATTTCTCCCATATCCATTGTCTTCTGTTGATACAATTTAAGTAATTGGTAGCAAGAAGATCATCTCTTTGGTTTGTCAGAATGTTCGTTTTGGTGTACTTTGGTCATTCTGAGAATGTAAGTTGTTCCTTAACTTTTCTGAACATTCTGAGTTTATTCCTTCTCTGAGGCTGGAACATTCTTAGAAGTAATTTCAATGTTCCTGTACTTATTAAACATTCTCAAGCACACTATTAGTATCTTTTAACATTCCGAATCCTTAGATTAAGTTCAGAAGGTTTGTTGTCATTAAAACTGTTTTTCTTAAGGGTTTTGGAGTCAACAAACTGTGCGTCCAATACTCATATACGTTGTGCGTCCAATCTTTTATAAGCAGCATCCAACATTTTGCGAAAAAGTTTTAAAAAGCTAAGAAACACAATTCAACCCCCCTTCTTGTGTTTCACCATGTTACCTACATGGTTCACTCTTATAACCAAGAGGTACGTCCAGTCCCTTCAGTTTGAAGGGATATCCACTAACTATGAATAAATTACAAGTTTTCTTTTTCAACCAAGCCACTTCAGGCTTTCTACACCAAGTATTCTTTGATAACCAAGACTCTTTAGGCTTTTACAACAAGTATGCTTCTCTACCTAACCTCTTCGGGTTCACACCACTCAAGAATAAAATGAAGTGTTTACAGCACAAAGCTTACTGAGTTAGGATATGAAAAATGTAAGTGCTTTAGAGTGTTTAACTCTTTACAAAATGAAGAATAAATTGAATAGCATTTTTGCAAGATGAAAATTGTATTCGTAGAAATTGTTTCTTCATCTTTGTTCACGGTATTTATAGGCTTCAAGGAACTTCAACACTTCTAACTTTCATGCTTCTTCGGCCTCTTCAAAATAATCGTTCTCTAATAGCATTAAATGCTATATATCTTTCCATTGCTTCAATGGAATTCCATTTGGGTATGGTGCTCGGAAGACTTTTTCCAAAGAAATGTGCAACCTGTCTCACATTTTGTTTTTTATTTTTATTCATTTTTAAATAATTAGTCTTCTATTATTATTATTATTACTATTATTATGATGATGATGTAACATAATAATATAATCTATTATTTATCTATATATTACATAATTTCTGGTTAACTATTGAGACTGTATTCTCGCAATCTCTCTATCAATCTCTCTATTATCTATTTAAGAAAATTGAACCGATCTAAACACGTGTCAAATTTTGTATCTCTCAATTTCTCACTTCTTTTTCAACATTGCATTCTTGCCTCAATATGACAATATTGTGTTTGGTCATTTTTAAGGTTGTAAAACAATATTTCTTTTAATTTTATTTTGTAATTTTTAAGGTTGTAAAAGAATTTTTTTTAATTTTATTTTGTAATAAATAAAATAGTAATTGCTTACAGGTTTTATTCAAGTTTTTTTGCTCTCGCAAATTTTCATGTTGCCAAATTTTTTCATTTAATTTCATTTTTGATTTTTTCATAAATACAATATTTTTTGCTTATGATCATTCAATATTTTTGTTCCTGTAAATTATCATATTACAAAACTATTTTTCTTTTGATTTATTTTTGATAAATAATTAATTTTTGTTTATGAGTTTCATTCATGTTTTTTGTTCGTATAAATTATCAAGTTGTAAAAACTTTTTTTGTCTTATTTTTTATAAATGAAATGTATTTACTTACACATTTGATTCATGTTTTTGTGTTCCTATAAACACAACTAGAAAAATTTGAATTAGCAACGGAAAAGAAATAAAATCCGTCTCTAATTCCGTCTATAAGCATTAGAGACGCCTAAATTTGAGACCAATTTCATTTTTTCCGATAAATAAAATAATATTTGTTTACGTGTTTCATTCATGTTTTTTTTGTTTCTATAAATTTTCATTTTACAAAATTATTTTTCTTTTAATCTTATTTTCAATTAATAAAATAATGTTTACTTATAAGTTTCATTCATCTTTTTGTTCCTATAAATTTTCATGTTACAAAATTATATTCCCTTTAATTTTATTTTCTATGAATAAATTATTATTGCTTATGGGTTTTGTTTACTTTTTTGTTCCTATAAGTTTTTAGGTTGCAAAATTATTTTTTTATTTTACTTTTTATATATAAAATAGTATTTTCTTGCAAGTTTCATATATGTTTTCTGTATGGACTACAAAATTATTTTAATTATTTTTTCTATTTATTTTTTCGTCTAATTTGACCATTATTTTTATCGATATAAGCAATTTTCAACTGCTTATAACATGAAGTTTTTATATTTAACTAAGATACAAAATGTCAACATCGTAGAACCAACACTATTAGTAATTTAGATTGTATATCATATATCAAGTTAGCACTATATAAATAATTTATTTCATATCATATTTTAAAACCAACGCAACCCGCCGATCCGTGTTGTGGAATATGGACCTCTATATATATGTTAAAACTAAATGACTTACCAATACAGCGATTCATTTAAACATTGTGAATTTTCTGTTACTCTTGGTTGATTTTGGGTTGTTTCATTATTATTGGTTGATTTTGGATTATTTTATAATTCTTCGTAAACCTGTTGCTATCTACTATTATCAGTAAAAACTAAAAGGCTCCTTTGACCCGCATGCACCAATCTAACATTAGTCAATGCTTTTTTTTTCTGTCAACATGAACAAGTTTATAAAAGGGAAAACCTCAGCCATACAACATCTACAGCAAGGAAAACAACATAAGCAGAGTCACAAGAAATAAACCGATCCTAACCAAGACACGCTGCTGTAACCTACACCAAGCTGTAACATACTACAGACAAGGAAATCAACTAAAACTAAAAGACAAAAACAGCCAAAGTACAAAGAAAAAAAACTACACCTAGCACACCAAAAAGGATACAAACATGAAGGATATCCTTGAGATATCCTTGAGTGGGTTGGGTTTGGCACATTTGGGGCACCGAGAACCTTCTGTCATAACAAATATAGCACACATGTCACGGATCCAAAACCCAACACACATCAATCAACCAGGGCCAGACCCATACAGAACTGGCAGGGGCGATGCAGGAAAGATGCAGCAAAGGGTGGCAGTGGTCCCTCAAGAAGCACAGCGGCGAAGACACAACAACCAACAAAAACCAGAACAAACACCAACACCCAACCCACAAACCACTGCGGACCAACCCAGGACAACGGCCAAACCACCACCAAACAAAGTCTAGTACCCACAGAGAGGCACCTCCCAACGGAGGAAAGAGGTGACCGCGACAACGGAGCCGAGGCCGAATGTAACATCCATTTTTTGAGTTACCGCTTAAAATCCATTGTATATGAAATTTTATGATCTAAGTGCTAAGTGATTTATTTTTATCTTATAATTATGGTTTTAATATACTTATCAAATTATTTCATTAAAACAGTCACTTTTCCTTTGACATTTTAGAGCCGTACTTACCGTAATTAACGGATAAGGGTTTAAATAGCCAAAGTATATCAAAACAACCCAGAAAACAAAACTTCCTTCACCAATTTTAAAATTACCGTTTTGCAGCAAGAGCTGAGAACTGATTTGAAGGCCAAGATGAGGTCAGAACAAAATTTTGAGAGGCTAAATCATGTTTTTACATTTTTATGATTTATGGAATTAATTTTGGAATTTTTTGAAAAGCAGATCAAAAAGTTACTTTTTCAAAACCGTGGACACGTAAAACGAAGATTTTTGAGCAGAAATAGATTTTTAGTGATCAGTGAGTGCTTAAAATCAATTTTTAAGAGTGATCATTAGTGTTTAAATCAGATTTACAATTTTTTAGAAATTTTTCTGGAATTTTCTGAAAAATATCCGTTTTGCACTTACGACGCGTCTGATTTCCTTTGTTTTTGCAAATCGTAAAGCTTACCCTTACCGTAAAAATCCCAAAACTCTTCCATGAAGCTCTTACATGTCATTTTCGAGATTTCTCATTGGTTCTTACCATTTAAAATTATTTTTGAATATTTGATTAGTGAAAAGACCATGTTACCCTTAATTTTCACTTAAAACTACCTAAACCTAAAGCTTTTGACCAAGCAATCAAATGGCTCTCCTCCCTCCTTCACTTGGTCGACATCATCACCAATTGTAGGCCCTTGGATGTGTTTTTCCATATGAGTCACTAGGCCTAGTCATAAGGAAGAGCCAATTAGAAAAAAGATTAATTTACCTAATTAATTAATTAAGTGTTTTAATCATCATGGCTTACATCACATAATTTTTTTATTCCTTCTTTCTCCCTAGCTTTGGCCGCCCCACCATCTATAAATAGCCCTCCTTCTCTTCATAATTTTTCACATCAAACCAAGAAGCCTTGAAGACAAGCAAACTCTTTCTCTTTTCTCCTTAGAAATCCTAAATTTCTTATTTGGTGTTCTTGGTTTTTCAAGCTTTGTTCTTCATCAATTTTGTGGCCAAGGTAAGGGGAACCTCTTGCAAATTAATTTGAGAAGTATGAGTTTGATTCTTGTTTGTGTTTAAATTGTTTGTTTGTGTGTTTATAGCTTTTATTTATTTAAATATGCTTTATAATTGTTTTATGGCTTTTATTTAATTGTTTTATGCTATTTAATAATTGTAGAGTTATAATGCCCAAATTTCTTCAAGAAATCGTGTGAGTAAAGAGGCTATGGCAAAATCATTTTTGAGCTTTTGTAAACATACCGTTATAATGGCGAATTTTGGACTTACCGTAAATATGATTTTACCGCAAAGAAAATACAAATTATTATTTTGTGAAAACCTTGATATTGTCTATCATTGATATACAAGGTCATGGTTAAGATAAATGGTTTATCAGTGGGTCTGTCTAGGAAAGAAACAGAGACCTCATGAAGGGGCTTTTTTAGTCCGTCTCTCTTTCCTGGGAGCTGTACTGATACGTTGTTTGGGAAATTCTTAACCTAGGGACTTGGTATATACATGGCTAAGATGATTGGGGAATATAATGGCAATGGATTCTCGGTGAATTCTGCTATTATATATTTTTGGTTCAATATTCTCTATGTTTTTAACAGTGAAAATTTATGAAACAAGCTTCAATAGGCTTTTTCTGAAAATAAACTGGTGTTCAAGTATTTTCAGAATAAATCAATTTTAAACTTCTTCAATGAACTAAAACACTTTTAGTTCTGTTATATACTGTTACATTTTTGGGATTTGAATAAAAAATGAAATATGAGTTATCTGGGATAAATGGTTCTATGTTCTATCTGAGTGGTGAGATTCTGTGTTTTTCCTTAGATATGTGATTTGGAATTCCTATCTGTTAAATGTGGTTTTTGTGTTTTCTAGTGATTCTATGTTGTTTGAGATAAGTGGTTCTGAGTGGTTGGAAGTGAAAGAGATATGTCTGGTGGAAGGCGATGTTCCTATATGCTTAGTACTAATGCGATGTTCCCGTATGCTTTGATTAAAGCGATGTTCCTACTCGATGTTCCTATATGCTTTGTTTAAAGCAATGTTCCTACTTGATGTTCCTCGAGTTCCTACTCGATGTTCCCAAATGCTTTGTTTAAAGCGATGTTCCTAATATACTGTGTTTTAAGCAAAGTTTTTATCTGATGATTTTCATAAGTTTTCCTTGACCTGTTTGTAAAGTTCTTATTATGCTGAATATTGCTGGGTGCATATACTTTTCCTATTACTTTGTTTAGAGTTTCACCCTTGCCTACTTTGTTGTGTTGATGCATGACGGAGTAGATGTTTTTCCCAAGAAGTAGGCTATCTCTTAGAAGAAGATCTGAAGGATGTTGCGGTATAAATGAATATGGATTCCAAGAAGAATAGATAGTTACTGTATTGTTTTGGGTAGAGGTTAGAAACCAGACTGGCTCAGATGTTCACTGTATTATTTTTAAATCTTTCCTTGTAAAAACTCTGATGATTATATGAAATGAAATTTCATTCATAAAAATATTGTTTTATGCTTCCGCACTTAGGGCAATTCCAATGGAGGTGCTTAATGGGTGCTTATTAAGCACCCCCATTGTAGGAAAAAAAATATAGGTGCTTAATAGGGAGTGGTGCTTGCACAAGCACCCTCTCTCTCCTCTCTCCTGACGGGTCCCACATGTATTTGTGGGTTTTAATTGGATGTGGAGTTATTGGTGGGACCCATTTAGTAAATTTTTTGGAGTTGCTGGGTTGGAGGGGTTGGGTGCTTATTGGGTGCTTGTGTTGGAAAAGGTAAAAATGAGTGATGTGTACACGTGGGACCGAGTTAAGCACCCAAAAGTGGGTGCTCCATTGGAGATGGCCTTAAAATCTTTTGAAAAGGATTAATACATATTATTCATCCTTCTCTTTATTTAAAAAAAGAAAAAAAATTACACATATTTTCGGAGAAAGAATGTTGAGTTTTCACTAAATATTTTCTAAGTTATTTTTGAAATTCTTGGTAACTATGGTGTAATATCCTTTTTGGAGAAAGGGTGTTACACTGAACCCGTCCGAAGACAGCCAAACTCGTGGCGCACTAGAGATGATACAGCAGCGGCGGAGACAACCCCTCCAACCCGAGCAGTGGTGGAGGTGGACCCACAGAACGCAAGTCGATACCCTCAAGAACCCGCAGAGAGGCACCTCCCAACGGAGGCAGGAGACGACAGCGAAAGTAAAGCAGCGGCCGAACCCGTCCAAAGACTGCCTCACTCGCGGGCAGAGGACCCACAGAACGCGAGCCAACACCCACAGATTGCGGGCCAACACCCACAGCCTGAAAAGGGGGAGCGCCCGGGTCACAAAACAGCTCACGGTGGAAGGGGGAGGGCCAAAGGACACCGCCGGAGAGGAGACACAATGGCGGGAAAGGGAAAAAAAACAAAGAAAAATGAAGAAAACGAAGAAAAAAAAATGAAGAAACAGACAGCGGAGGAAGAAGACAACGAAAACAGGGGGCCGCAAGCGCAACCAAGACGAAGAACCGCCGGCGTGCCGGCGCCATCACAGCTGAAAAACGGATCTGCAAGTGGGGGGCGGCGGCTAGGTCAAAAGCTCAGGTTCTGCTACTCCTTCCCTTCTATGTTTTTTTTTTTTGTCAACGCCACTTCCATACATATATGTTACCTACATGGAATCCATGGGTATAGACGGGGATCCAGCCCGCCTCACTCCATTGTCATCCCAAGTTGAGATGTGTTATGGGCCAATATTTATATAATGAATGAAATAGATAGATGGATATGTTATAATGACAGCTGAGTTTAAATCCGTGATCATATATACATAGAATGATTAGATTTTTTGGGTGGTCAAGATCTTGGAGCATGAACATGCTGTAGGGTCTATCACGATGCACACGTGAAAATGGGCTGGAATATATGACTCATTCAGGCCCACCCACAGTACTGTGAGATTTGACCACAAACGTTTTGCAAATTTGTTTCTTTCGTGAGCCGAAAGGGTGGGTGTGGTGTCTGCCCCCGTTTCCTTCCAAAATGTTTTTCCTTTATGGATCAATAATAACACTAGATTTATTTATTGAGAAGTCTCACATCGACTAGTGATATGGCTCGTGTAGTGTTTATATAGTATGGGTAGTCCTCACCCTATAAGCCGGTTTTGTGGGGATGAGTTAGGCCCTAACATTATTGGCCATAAAAAAATGGTAGATTTAAAATATGGAGTAACACGGAAAATAAATATTGAACCATTTTTGGTTTTAAATGAAGGTTGATGCTGTTAGGTTGAAGACAACAGGATCAATTCACATACGTATCATCACCAAGATTTGGGGACAACAATATCTGAATATTAGCCATTTCAATCTTCCAAGTGGGTTACCAGCCGAGGATCTTTGCCTTTCTTGAGCACATTCCATGTTTCCCACCGTATCTATAACTATCAATTTTTTTTTTCAAAGAAAACCAAGTGCACAAGCATGAAAAAAATGTTAATTAGTGATTGATTATTTTAATATATATGAAGTGATGAACCCTTTCAAATTCAAATTATATGCTGTTGTTATAATTGTTATTGTTAATTAGGATTGCAACCAACTGTCTCTTTATATATACTTTAGTTGGTTGTATTATTTTCACTGTAATTCAACAGGATGCCCATATAAAACGACTCTTTTATTGCTCATTGTGTTTAATTAGCTGCAAGCAACTTCATGGATATTGCAATGGCTAAAACGGAAGGGAAAAAAAAAGGTGGAATCCCTAATCTATGATGTCAAAGATTGTTTAGCAGTTTATACAGTCAAATCATTAACAAATCTTCACTTCAAATGATTAATGGACCTACAACATCTAATTATTAATGCCGCGTACCGTTATTTCATATTTCTCTCTAAAATTACGATTTTTTTATTTGAGTGCCCTTAGTTTAACACTTATAACATTGTCTTGATTCACAATTTTGCACGAGTGAAATGATATAGTGCTTTTCTTTTACCCTAAAGATTCTTAATCTTTTTCTCTCCAAGCTATCTCATAAGCCAAAACTTCTGTTCATACAACAAATTAGCACTTAGAAGTTAGGACATGGGACAAGCATGACAAACAATCGCTTTGAAAGATAAAATGAACTCAAGTTTACAACTTCTACAGTTCTGTACGCTGTAGTAAAAAACACAAGCAATTCAAACACTATTATTTCTCTTTATCTTATTCTTTTTATCCTTTTTGGTAATTAAGTGACTATTCAAAAACTAATCTATTTTGGTGTTCTACTCTTCTTTCTTTTGAATCATCCCAGAAATCTAGGAACACTCACCTTTTAAAAAGAAAAAAAAAACTCGTCCTGTTTGCATCCCTGTGAATGATGTTATGTGCTTCATAGCACTTGCACCAAAACAATAAAAGCAAACCAAAGCTTGAAATTCTTAAAAATTAAAATTAACCACCACTGAGTTAGTTCACAAGTGATCAATACCGTATGTGTTGCTAATCTATAACTTCATTCTATATCCTTAAAATGTACAATCTATCTATAGATAGACAAGTGTGTCGCGAACCAAAATCGCGACAGGAGAAAGAGCAATGGCGACTCCAAAATTGATTTGATCTATCAATTTAATTTGTCTCGCCATTGCTCTCACTACGATTTCGGTCGCGACAAAGTGACTTAATCAAATATACATATATCTGTTACTGTCAAGGGTATCTTTTCCCCCTGATTCTCACGTGCCAGAAAAACAAATAGGAGGGGGATGGGAGATTTGGAAGACATGATAACAAAATGAATATGACTATTCTAAGCTAATCAGTGCAAAGATCAAAGAACAAAATGGCCTTCGGATATATGTATGATTCATTGACTTAGTTTTCATTATAATCCATGCTCTTTTCCGATGTACATATAGTACTCCAGCCACAAAGGCCAGCAAGCAACCCATACAAAACTTGTTACACTCTCTCCCATGATATTTCTCTGTGTTTCTTCTATTTACACTCAACAGAAAAAAAAAATGTACAGAGAAAAGAAACATGAGAAAGAAAGAACCCATCTTCCAATTGCCATTCAAAAACAAGCTTCAACTTCAAGTCCCTCATCAGTATCACATATACTAGTCATGCCAACAGAGGAGCATGATCACGCATCTCCTTATTATGTATAGCCTTGCCCTCTGCTCTCTAAGAACTCCTCCAACTCCTCTGTTTGATGATGACATCCTTCTCTTTGTGCCTCCCATGGTAGCACTAGCACCACCCATCTTCATTTCTTCACTAAAACAAACCTCTTAGAAATGGAAATGGGGTTGAAAGCTTTGAACTTGTGTGTGGTGTGTGTTTGTGGGTTTGGTTTTAGAATTGGTGAAAGGTGGGGTTCTTAAAGAGGTTTTTGAGGGTGTGGTCCAATCACACCTTGGTCTAGTAAAGAGGCAGCGATGGGGCATGAAAGGGTGTGCAGTGCCTCCAAAACCACCAGACAGGAACCAATTGGGACCCACCTCACCCACCTGGGAATGCATACCCCAATAAGGGGGAACTCATGATAAAAAACAAAAAACAGAGCAATTGAGCCAAAGCTCCTTCTCTTTCTTGCATTGCAATCTCTCACTGTTATAGCTAGTCATTACCCACCAGCATAATGGGTTTGTCATTGTATAAAGTATGAATATTATTTTAATATAAACGATAAAAAAAACTGATAAAATGAGAAATAAAAAAATTCGAGATAAGACACGGGATTCAGTCTAGGAAGTGACATGTATCCTAATTTAAGAGGTAACTAGTGTTGAACCTATTTTTGATAGAGTAATCGATGATAAGGTGGCTTATTTATTTTTTCATATCTTACAAGCTGCCCTCAATTTGTGCATGTTAGGTGATTTGTCTGATTGTTCATGAGGTTAGCATTCCCTTTTATTTATTTATTTTTTATAATAATTATTGTTTTTGTTTTTTCTGCCTATTGTTCGTTGGATCCACATAATCAGGGAAGTGACGGGTGGATAGGGGGTTGGTTTAGTTGAATCCTACATAAGAATTAATTCATAACAGAAACAACCTTTTAGAAAGTTTAACATCATATATAATGGACTCTTATCACTACTACTCTACCTTGGCTCTAAATGGAAAATGGAAAAGGGTAGGGGCCCCAGCTATCAGCATCAAAGTTTGGATAATCTTGGTTAAAATTGTGTCCATCCAATACTACAAAGTCCAGAAATTATTGCATACATTGTGTGATCGCTCGAGGAACAAGAAACCGAACTCGATGAGCCTACTAACCCCATAATAAGGAAAACTCTTGAATTTCCTTGGCTTGTGAAAAGAAAGGTGAGTGAGATAATATCATCCAAAATAATGTTAAAACTGGACTCTATCATTGATAACTTGAATATTTTTACTCTTCTGATAGACTGCAGCCAGGTGCTCCTCTCTGAACTTGGAGAACCCTCAACTGATCTTTTTCTTTATAATAAAGAATTGGTAAAACGTGGAGCGCACCCCAAATACTATTAGTTAGGAGACGCTAATGCCTAATGGCATGTTAGGACTGCCAACAATAGGGAATCAAACCCATGTCCATGGAGAACTAGGTCGAGACCCGCGTATTGCAATACGCGGTTGCATTATAAAGAGACATATTATTTTTAGAATTTTACTTTTAAAAAATATTAAATTTATTAGGTAAACATATGTTGAGTTTTTTAAAACATTTTTTTTATAATTTATTTATGCTAGTAACTTTTTTTTGATGATAACTTATGTTAGCGACTTTTTATAATCAATATATATAATTTAGTAAAATTCAATATTAAAATATTTTAGAGCATGTAACTATAAAGACATTAAATTTATATTTATTAATACTATTGAAAATATTGGTATTTTATCATCACTTATAAGCATGTTTAGTTTAGTGGTGATGATGGTCAATATTTAAATATTATATATTAATTACTATATATGTTATAAAATAAAATACTGTTGAAAAATATTTTTGAAAATTGTGAATGTTTTATTATTTTAAATACAAAAATTTTGAGAACAGATTTTTGTTATTTTTGGTTTGTGATTTCTTTTATTAGAAAGACATAAACCAATGAAATAGACTGCGGAGCTATCAAATATTTTTACTATAAGAGGAGATCTTATTAATAACTTTTTTAAATCTTAATTTTTTTTTAAATTAGTATTATCAAACAGATTTTTTTTCTTTTTTGTTCTAAAAAATAGTTCCTAATAACTGATTTTTATGAAGTTCTTAATAACTATTTTATAAAATAGTTTTGTAAATAAAAAAAATAGGCCCTAAAGCATTTGATTTATTCAAATAAAACAGTAATAAATTAAAGTATTGCATAAATTGTTGTTATATTTAAATAGACATATAATTACTTATTTTGAAAATTATTGTAAAATTAAGCATTTCAGTATGTATGAGTGAAAGATGATAAAAAATCTAATCGACTTAAAAATATATGTTTTGATTTTTTAAGATTAATCAATTTAAAAACAAAGTATATACACATTTTAAAAACCACGACCACCAAAAACTAAACAATTGATCCCACCCATTTTTATGGTTTCATAATAATTATATATAGATGTGAAATTAACCAAAAAATACTGGCATCAAATAATTATGTAATCGTTTTATATCATACTGATGGAAGTAAATTATTATAAATTATTATTATTAACAGGAAAAAAAGAAGGACACATTTGTCGATTATTTTAATAAATTGGGATTTGATATATAAAGTAACGATAATGGGTTATGAATGTGTGCTATAGAGTAGGCAAAACTAAGAGAAGTGGTAGGATATGTTTTAAAAAATGCCACCTAAGATTATATTTGATGTGGCAAAATTTAGAATACGTGGCAAAAGAGGAGCTGAAGTGGCGGGGGTCAGTTTTAATATATATAATAGATAATAGATATGAGAGTTAATTCTGGATCCTTAACCACGTGTCAACCTGCATTGGCAAAAGAAGTGCACTGATCCTAGATTTTGAAACAATGCAGTTGATCACTTCACTATTTTCTAACCCAATGTAATTAGGGCCTTTGCAGCCCATGGATGCCCAAGGTATCTCCACAAGTTTCAACTCTTTGAACCAAAGTAATCTCTGCTTCAGGACTTACATTTAAAGCAACGATGTGTTTTGACTCACCTCACTATTTTAGTTTTATTCATTTAAATCTTTTGACCTTTTCTTTGTAAATAATAGAGGTTTATCACAGGGTCGTGAAATTTGAATTTAAAGAATTGCGTTTGGGGATTTTGTTTGAGATTACTTCAACAACAATGGTAGGAAAAAACTGCAAAATTGATATAAAACCAACATATATATGTGACATGTTTTGACAGTTTTGGAGGAGACAGCAAGAATATGGGAGCAGCAATGAATTTGTTTGCATGAGCTAAAGCTTTGAATCATAATTAGATTCTTACACATGATGATAGTCTGAAATTTTCTTTATTCCACACGTACGGTCTTTTACTCTTTTATTAACAGAAAATGCAAAATACTATAAGAGGAAAGAAAGAAAATCCAAATGAATACTGATTGGTGTTCCTTGCCCTAGAAATGGAAATAAAATAACCCAAATTGGCTTTGCATAGGCCTCAAAGAATTGCTAATTAATTGATCAAAAGGGAGAAATATTTGTTTTTTACTCTGCCAGCATCACAAGGGGGGATGAGAAAAAAGTAGCTGAGCCTGAGGACGCAAGTTTCAAGCTTTTGACTAAGATTCCATTACCTGAGAGTATTAGAATACAAGAAGGCACACAAATTTTTGTATTAAAGAAATCAAAACATGGCCAAGTGATTAGTTAAAATATTACTAATAATTAACTTCACTTAGCGAAAGGCAAAGACGAGCATCGAACTTGCTCTGCCTCGTGCTCTCCCCAAGTCCCTTACCATGCCAACCTGTTTTCAACGGCTTGTTCAAATTACCATCTCATTACCTTTCTTTTCTTCTCTCTACAATCTTCATGCAGTTTTAAGCACTAAATTATCGAATTAGGCGCTTTGTCAGTGGTTTTTGTTGCTTGTTTCAGCTTCTTCCTGTTTAGGGAATAGAGAGGGAAACAAAGGGGATGAAAATAGATTATAGAAATTAAGACCTATATTTCATGTTATAACAATGAAAGAATATAATCTATTCGACAAATTTTTGAAACCCCAAACATATTATGACAAGATAATATGTTTCTCTAGTGTTTTATATGCAATTTATAATATATAGTTTGTGAAGGATGGATGATATTCCAAAATTAAATCATTCAAATTGATGACATGTCCAACTCTCAAACACATTTCTCTTTTCAGGTCCGGTTTGGATGCAAAAACTTCAGTTTTTGACTTATGGAGAAGTTAGTCTTATTTTATATCTTAATTTTTTTCATATATGCAAAAGAGAAAAAAACTGTTTAATGGTACTTAATAAATATATAGATACTTCTAGAGAAGTTAAAAAATATAACTTCTAAAAACTGTGAACAATAAAAGTTAATTTCAACTTATTTGAGAAATTGTTAATTAAAAAATATATGGTAGAACTGTTTTTGAAGAAGTTTATCCAAACTGGACTTTAATTTCTATTTTCTTACTCCCCCAAAAAAAATTTTCTCTCTTACTGCATCCAAAGTTATCACCCGTTAGAACAGTTTAAAAAATTCATATACTAAAAGACAATAACAGCTCACAACAATTCGTTATCCATTGTGGAATACCTAAACATATTGCAATAAATTGGCATTCTTAAATAAACTAATTAATTTCAAATAGTTTTAACTGAAACTTTATCCAACTAACCATGAATGTTTTGTTTGATTGAAATTGCTAATGAAAATATAAGAAGGTGACAACTCTTATTATCTGTGAACTAAATTACATGACAAATTAAATCCAATTTATTTCATAGTTCAAATATAGAATGACAAAACATACAATGACAATGATTCTTAATACAACATCCATACTTTAATTTACTAGCAATTATTGCTCAAAGAACCATAACAGACCTTTAAATATATTTTAATGACTTAAATTCCAAAAATTGAACGCTACAAATCGGAGAATTAAAAGTAAACTCAAAACACAAACAATACTAATTATCCAGCATTAATCCTAAATCAAAATATGTATAAATATACAACCTTCACAATACCAAACATAACAATTTCTAAATCAAACTCACATTCTCCCCTTTTTTATGGTCAAAGCTCCCTTTTTTTTCAATTATACACGAAACCATCCAACACAAAAATACATGGAATGGAATACCAATTTGTTCAAAATTTGAATCCACCCATCATGGACCCATTAAAATCTGCCATTTTTATAACCAATATTTTTTTGGCAGGCTAACCCATCTTTAAATAGGATAACATATATTTTCCAATCTCCTTTCTTTGGCGGGTCAACTCGTCCCATTTAAGGCGGGTTGAACATATGGTCAGACATGTTGGCCCGCATTGCCACCCCAAATTACACATTTATTCTTGATCTTTTACAAGAGCCTCGTATTTGCATAAAGGTTAATTAGCTAGTGGCATGAAAGTAATTTATTCGAGATTCTGAAAAATGAATTGCTGAAAAAAATTTAAGATTTGCATTCTGCTTAAATTTCAGTAGAAAAAAATCAAACCAAATAGTGGGCATTTAGTTGGAATTATATTATATTGATTAAAATAGACTTACTACTAAATATGAAATTATCAAACCAGATTGAATGTGATTATTTGATCCTAAAAATGGGTGTGTCTACGTGTGTACTTAAATACTCCCTCCGGTCTCAAATATAAGAAAAAAAGTACATGCATATGGACTATAGTCCAGATACATGTACTTTTAGTCCAGATGCATGTACTTTTTTTCTTATATTTGAGACCGGAGAGAGTACTACGTACTCTTGTATTGGATCAAAATACTACTCTTGCAATGCATTTGACCTATAAGTGCACTTCTTTTGTTAATTGAAAGCGTGAGACAAATTGAACTTGGGAACTTAACAACTGCATTATAGACAACGGTGCTAAAGTTAATGTCTGAAATTAATGCACTGTGATCAAAATGGTCCAAACCATGGTATGTCTTCAAAACTTCTCATTTTTGATAGAAAAAAAAAAGAGGCTCGGTTGTACTACCTCCGTCCCTAATTATAAGAAGTTTTTTGCAAGTTTATTTGTCCCTTTTTATAAAAGATTTTTAAAAATATATCATGCATTAATTAATTTTTACTCAAACTACCCTTATTTATTATGTACAGTTTTTTTTAAGGCTTTAACATGTTTTTGGTCCCTCTAAATATGCGTATTTTGAATTTAATCCTTCTATTAATAGTCAAAGTTTTTTGGTCCCTCAAGAAATAAATTTTTTGATTTAGGTCTCTCCTTTGCATTGACCGCTGACATGGCACACTGAGGTCCCTGTAAAAATCTTACGTGACACCTCATTAAACCTACGTGGCTTCCATGTCAGCTGACTATACCTATAAAAATATTAAGTTTTTAACTTAATCCCTCTAAAAATTGTGTTTTGAATTTAGTCCCTCTCTCTCTCCTCCCTCTCTCCTCCATACCCCCCTCCTTCTTCCCCCTCCTCTCATGGCTTCCCCCTCCTCCACCACCACCCCTTCCTTTAAATAAGCACATCAGAAAGAGCATTTGGACCAGATGGAACATGAACAATATGGCTGGTATCATTATTGTTGACAACTGCAAGGAGTGCTTCCAGCTTCTCTGTCTTCCCCTCATCTCCTTCACCAAAATTAACAATATCAAGTGCTACACTATTCTTTTTCAACTTTCTCCCTATCATCTCCAACATTTTCTTCTCATGCTTGACAGGACTATAAAACATTTTCATCTCCCCACCGATTTCTAGTCCTAAATCAGGAACAAGGTTTTAAATTGCGGACCGCATCACGTGATGCGGCCGCAATATTGCGGTTGCAGTGGCCTCCGCAACCGCATCACACTGCAATTGCGGTGTGATTTGAAATCACACTAAACGGCCGCAACATAACACCGCAACGGCCGCATCGGACCTGCATCAGACCGCATCATGCCGCATCAGACTGCAACGGACCACAACGGACTCTGTTTTGTTCATCTTTCACATTAAAATCAAAAATTTCATATATAAAAGATATAGAAAAAATAAAAATAATTATAGAATTTATTTTGCATTCGGTGCAAATATAAAATAAATTCACGCCGCAGTGACCGCAATGCGCGTCGCAGCAACCGCATTAGCCGCAATCGCAGCGACCGCAATTTAGAACCTTGATCAGGAATATAAAAGTAGAAAGAAAATTCATTTTTCACAAACAGAAGAATGTACCATGACACAATATGGCAGAACAAAATAGAACAATATGCTGCAAACTTATCAGAAGAATCGGAAGGAGGGTGGAGAAGGAGGGGGGTGGGTGGGTGAACTTTTCTGAAACTTTTCTGGGCCATTAAAATTCCAAGAAGAATTTTTGTTTCAGAAGAATGGGAAGGTGCGGGTGGAAGCCATGAGAAGAGAGGATGGTGACAGTGGTGGTGGTGGTGGAAGCCATGAGAGGAGGAAGGAGAAGGAGGGGGTGGTGGTGGTGGTGGTGGTGGTGGTGGTGGAGGAGAGGGGAGGGGGTCACATCGTCATTTTAACGATGTCACGTAGTCCTTCTAAATATATTAAGTTTTGATTTTAGTCCCTATAAATAACTATGCAAGTAGGCCATGTAGTCCCTATAAATATATAATATTTTGGATCCAGTCCCTACAAAAATTACTATGAATCAGATGGATTGGTATTAAGTTTTGATTTTAGTCCCTATAAATAACTATGCAAGTAGGCCATGTAGTCTCTATAAATATATAATATTTTGGATCCAGTCCCTACAAAAATTACTATGAATCAGATGGATTGGGTAAATGACGTGTTAGCTGCTTGACAATGTATATAAGCCACGTAAGATTTTTACAGGGACCTCAGTGTGTCATGTCAGCGGTCAACGCAAAAGAAAGACCTAAATCAAAAAATTTATTTCTTGAGGGACCAAAAAACTTTGACTTTTTATAGAGGGACTAAATTCAAAATACACATATTTAGAGGGACCAAAAATATGTTAAAGTCTTTTTTTTAACAATAAAGTGGGAGAGAGAAAGTTGGAAGAGAGAGGTAGTAATGTATTAATTAAATGAGAGATAAAAAGTGAGAAGAGAGATGTACTATTATTAAGGACAATTTTGAAAATACAGTGTAAATTATTGACATATTTAATGTTATAAACTGTATTAACTAACTTCATTGGTGGAAGAGAATTAAATAAAATCCTCTTATAATTAGGGACGGAGGTAGTAAGTCCGTCCCTAACTATAAGAAGTTTTTGGCAAGTTTATTTGTCCCTTTTTATAAAAGGTGTTTGGTAATGTGTCATGTATTAATTGTTCTTTTACCCAAATTACCCTTATTTATTATAAACTTTTTTGTCTCTTTCTCCTATGATGAACGGAGAAGAGAGAGATAATACATTAATTAAGTGAGAGAGAGTAAGTGGAAAGAGAGAAATATTACTATGGGTAGTTTTGGAAACACAATGTAAATTATTAACAAATTTAATGCTTTAAACTATATTAACTAACTTTCTTGATAGAAGAGAATTAAGTAAAAACCTCTTATAATTAGGGATAGAGGCGGTAACAAGGAAGTCAGAGTTGCACGTGAAGTACTTGTGATTCACAATACCGTTGCCTGCAATATAATCAACATATATTATATATATAGTAGTATATTTAGAACCCCATTCTGGTGCTTGTTTATTAAGGAACAGCCTGACCACATGTTCCTTCATCCTCAACCCAAGTGGGCATATGAGAATATAATGTTATTAAACTCGGATCGGTCATCGACTCGGTCAAGACATTGGGTCACTGGGTCAGTGGTCGGACTGGTGAGTCACGTATTGAACTGCATGAACCGGTTATATATATATATATTGGAAAATAGAAACTAAAAAATCTGAAGATCTTTGGTCAAATAAAATAAGTGCAGCGGGTTGCTTCACTTTTTAAAATGCAACAAGGACAAAAGATGGAATCTGATACGTAATACGTCACTTTCTTTGCGTTAAATAAACAATAAATAAAATATACAATATATATTAAATTGCCCACATTCAAAATCTAAAACAAGCAGTGGGCGCAGTGGCTTTGTTTCTCCTTGTAATCTCCGTGTCCTTGGCTCCATTCTCTGCTGCTGCATTTTTATAAGTGAACCGTCCAAGCCAACCCCACCGAGTCAGCGGTTCACGCCCGGTTCAACCGAGTAATGGCCGGTTCAACAGCAAAAACGATCCGAAGACTCAACCGGACCGGCTATAGGTCCGAGTTTAATAACACTGTCAGAATGTGTAATTATTTTTACTCTATGTGAATTTTATGCTTTCATTTAACATGAATTCATTGAATTATTTTAAAAAAAAAATTTGAAAAGTGGACCCCAAATACCCAATACAACTAACCCGTTCGTTGTCGGGGTTGGGTTTTACACAAACTCGATCCAACCCAACCCGAAGTGAACACATCAGACCGAGCTCAATTTAAGATGAAATCCAACCCAACCCACTTATAATCACCCCGAGTTTTCCTTGGCAGGAAGTATCTGTTCTGTACAACACCACATATTATGGGCTTACTAGTTTAGTAATAGTGCAGCTTTGCTTTAGTACGATCACAATACTAGCACAATGTGGTTTAATGGTTTAGCTGGTTACGTAACAATGACAGACCTGATCAGTGATGACTCGGTTGTCGATTGCTTAATGCTCCCAATGTGCTAGGTAATAATAATATACTTCTTTCGGTCTCGATTATAAGTAAAAAGAAAAAAAAATCTCATGTTTTATGGTCTAAAATATAAGAAATTTAACTACTTTTTGTCATCTTTAATGATATCATTCTAAAAATACCCTTATTTAATTCATTCTATTTCCAATGTGCCTTTGTTATTTGTGAAACAAATACACAAATGAAATTCAAATCTGCCATTGAGAACTCAACGAACACTACAGGAAGCATAAAAGGATAGACTTTTCTCTTCCTCACGTTGGGAAGATGGAAAAAATCTTTATATATTGGTTTTAATTCATGTCCTATGCACTAAATATCATTAAGGGCAATTTTGAAATAAAATTTATTTTTTAGATAAAATTAAGAAAATTTAATCTAATTAACAAACTTTCTTAATCAACATGAATCAGTTCTTTTTTCTTATTGAGATCGGAGAGAGTATACGCATTTTTGGAATTCGAGTTATAGCTAATTAGTGAGTATTTAAGGCGAATGAGACTAGAGTGTGGGAGTTACAACAATTTTACCATTGTTACACTAATAATGTAGAATTAAGAACTTGGCTAAGTGAATCATCAATTTAATCCTGAAAATTATAGAATGTTATCAACCCGGCCTATTGAACAATTTTATAACTAAATTGACTAATCCACAAAGACTAATATGATTGATGATTTTTAATTTTAAAGACTAATTTGAAATATTAATAATTTCATGAACTACATTGACAATATCATACAATCATAAACGTATTTGATAATTCACTCTATCAAGGTTCCATTGTTTTGGTTTTTTTTTTTACAAGAACAAACTCATATCATTTTATTCATAATAGTCTCAGCAATACAAGGTGGTGCTTGATGATATGTCTGAGAAACACTCATCAAGAGACCCCTAAAGGCTAAAACATGAGCAACCATGTTTGCATTTCTAGAAGCAAACACTACACTAAAATTCATATTATTCTCCAAAATCACCTTACAATTTCTCAAAATAACTCCAAGTTCCGTGTTGTCAAAATGAGAATGGTTGAGCTTGTCTACAATAACCTTGCAATCGGACTCAAAAACTGCATGCTGGAACCTTAGACCTTCCATCCACTTCAAAGAAAGGTAGAGACCCAAAGCTTCACCTTCCAAAGGAGAAAGGTTACCTACAAACCGTTGAGATCTTGCAAGCACAAATTGACCATCCGCACCCTGAATGCACCACCCAAAACCCACCAAGCCAGCTCCGCTATTAAACCCTGCATCCACATTCACCTTTACAAACCCATGTGGAGGCTTGGACCAAGGCGTGATTGGTTGATCAGCAGGCCGAGGAAAATTGGGTGCAGGGACGTTAGTGTTCCTGGAATTATAGACAATCCATTCACTGCAAAAAGAAGTCGCACGAGAAGCAACTAAAAACGGAGGGTCATCAATATTATCCCACAACATTTGATTCCTACTTTTCCAAAGGCTCCAAATTGTAACTGCAAACAAACATCCCTACTCACATGTCATACTCGCTAGTGCTTTAAAGAACAAATCTTTGAAGCCAGCAGCATGTAGAATAAGTGGCTCAATGAGGGGCCATAAGCGTAAATGTCTCCAACAATGCTCCGCACGGGCACAAGTGAAAAAAAGGTGGAAGCAGTTTTCAAACTCATTTGGGCAATAGAGACAAGTACCTAGGCATTGAACTCCTTTTTGTTGGATACGGGTTCTAGTTGGTAGCACATCCCGACAAGCCCTCCAAACACAAGCTTTCACTCTTGGAGCAACTCTTAAGGACCACAATTCATTCCAATCCCCTTCAACACGCAAATGGGTTTTAGGTGCAATCTTTTCACAACAAAGTCGATAACCCGACTTCACACTATAGCTACCATTTGGCGCGAACCCCCAAACTAGCTTATCCTCCATAATGCAGTCAATCAAAGGAACTTGTGTCACCCTATTAACATCAGTAGGTGAGAGGAAAGAATTCAGCAGCGTGAGATTCCAAGCTTGCGACCCTTCTTGTTTAAGATTGTGCACACACAATCCTTCAGAACCAGCAATAGGCACAGACTGCAGATACCTCAAGTCATCACGCAGCCATGGTTGGGTCCATATATTAATGCGAGTTCCATCACCAACCCTCCAACAAACCCCCTCTTTTAGAATCGCTTGGGAGCACCACAAACTACGCCAACAGTAGCTGGGGTTGTGCCCCAAGTTTGCAGTAAGAAAATCACCATGGGGGAAATACTTGGCTCGAAACACAGTAGTAACAAGTGCATCAGGATCATCCAGAAAGCGCCAACCTTGCTTGGCAAGAAGTGCAAGGTTAAAAGCCTGCAAGTCACGAAATCCCATTCCACCATCCTCCTTGCGCATAGCAAGTTTCTCCTAAGAAAGCCAATTAATCCCTCTAGTGGTTCTATTTTTGGATCCCCACCAGAAAGAGTTAATCATTTTTTGGATTTCATCACACAACGTCTGAGGTAACAAGTAAATGCTCATACAATATGAAGGTATAGCTTGTGCCACAGATTTTATAAGCACCTCCCTCCCCCCTCTAGACAGGCTTTTACTACTCCAAGAACTAATACGCTTCCAGACTCAGTCCTTCACAAATGAGAACACGCCTTTCTTGTTGCGCCCCACAAGGGATGGAAGGCCCAAATACTTCCCTGTACCCATCGTTACTCTAACATCCAAGAGCTGAGCAATATTGTGCTTGACATCATCAGGGACATTCTTGCTGAAGAACATTTCAGACTTTTGCATATTAATATGCTGGCCAGAGGCTTGTGCATAAATATCCAAGATACGTTGCATAGTGTTAGCCTCCTCCACATCTGCTCGAAAAAACAAAAAACAATCATCAGCAAAAAGAAGGTGAGTAATAATAGGAGCACCCCGACAAATCCTTGCCCCATGTAAATTGCCCAGACTCTCCTCCTTCTTGATAAGCATGGAAAGGCCCTCGGCACAAATAAGAAACAGATAAGGTGACAAGGGGTCCCCCTGCCGAAGGCCTCTAAAAGGGTGAATGGGTCCCACAGAGTCTTGGTTCACCAATACTGAGTAGGTAACAGATTGAACACAAAGCATGATCCACCTAACCCAAGTTTGATGAAAGCCCATTTTAAGCATCATACATTGTAAATAACCCCAATCCACCCGATCATAAGCCTTGCTAATGTCAATTTTTAACGCCACATATCCATTCCTCCCATTCGACTTACACCTCATGTAATGGATGACCTCATTAGCAATAAGAGCATTGTCAAGGATAGACCGCCCCTCAATAAAACGGATTGCTCAACAGAAATACATTTAGGGAGCACACATTTCAAGCGGTTAGCCAGTACCTTGGCCACAATCTTATAGACCACATTACAAAGGGAAATGGGCCGCAAGTCTTTCATGCTACCAGGATTATCACATTTAGGAATTAGGACAATATTTGTGTCAAGAGTCTGGGAACGTACCTCTTTCCAACCACTGACAAGCAGCAACGTACACATCATGGCCACATAAATTCCAAAAACGTTGGTAAAAAGCAGGATTGAGCCCCTCAGGGCCAGGTGCCTTGTCCGGGTGCATCTAGGAGAGTGTAATACGAAACTCTTCCTCGGTGAAAGGAGCAATGAGGCGTTGGTTATCCCCATCCGTAATCTTGCCCGTGACATGGCCCACCACTTCATCATAAGAATCCTGTTGGCTAGCAAAGAGAGTGTCAAAATAATTCTTTGCAAGGTTACATAACCCATCACGCCCCAACACCTCCATTCCCATATCATCAGAGAGCTTATGTATAGCATTTACCTTCTTACGCGAAGTAGCTGCTGCGTGGAAGAAGCGAGTATTTTTATCACCATCCCGCATCCAAAAAGCTTTGGCTCTTTGCTTCCAATAGTTATCATCCTGCAGTAAAAGCACATTCAACCGTTCCCTAGTAGCAAGAAACTCGCTAACATCATGTGGTGCATGACTCCCTCGAAGTGCTTCCAGCTTTCGTTTACAATCATTTATGTCCCCACGAAACCGCATACGTATACGGCGTCCCCACAACTCAAGTTCATCTGCACCGTTTTCCAGCTTAGTCACTAGCTCAATGTCTGCACCTGTTTGCCAACTCTGATGCACAATATCATGAAGTTCAGGTTCGGTAAGCCACATATTCTCAAATTTAAACTTCTTCTTGAATGAGTGACTCACCCGAGGTGTGGTATCCAAGCAGATAGGAGAGTGATCTGAAACAGTTGCAAGCAAATTTTTAAGGATTGCTTGTGGGAACAAACCCGCCCATGCAACGGTAGCAAATGCACGGTCAAGGTGCTCCTCCACCCACCCACAAGGTCCATGGTTCTTCACCCAAGTGAACGGATGCCCCTCGAGGGATAGCTCCACCAACCCGCAATCATCAATAGTGCACCGGAACCCATTTAAAAGCCAGTTAGGGTAACTTGCACCACTCCTTTTGTCATTAGCAGAGAGAAGATTATTAAAATCTCCAATTATACACCAAGGTAGAGGAGATATATTAGCCAATCTACGAAGAAGGTCCCAAGACCCTCCTGCGACTCCTCTCTGGGAACCCATAAAACCCTGTCAACCTCCATACACCCAACTCATCGTCAGCAATCTCCATATTGATACAATTTTGGGAATAACTGGTAATAGACAACCGCACCTTGGCCCTCCATAAAACGGCAAGACCACCACTTCTACCAATACGATCAACTGAGAAACAAAAATCAAAACCCAGCAAGTACCTCAACTCCTCAATCCTCCTAGCAACAGATATAGTTTCCGATAGCACAATAACATCCGATCTCTAACAGCGAATGAGGTCCTTCAGAACAGGAACTGCACGCAGGTTACCCAGGCCTCGGCAATTCCAACTTATAATAATCATTGGTCCTGGGAACCAGGACCTGCCATTAAAAAAGGTTCAACACATGCACTAGTAGGGGAATCAGCCAAGGGATTATTAGTCACAGTGTAGTCACGTAGGATGGAGTCATGCACCATGGGTTGTTTTTCCTCCCTTCATCGTTTCTTATCGGTTTGGGCTTCAGTGCTATATGGCCCATCTGAATCAATTCCACTATGGACCACCATGGGCCCCATTGCTGAACGGCTAGGATTTGAAATACGCAAAGTAGGTGTAAGCTAGATTGGGGAAGGATTTTCTCTCTCCACAATGATTGCACCACCATAATTTCCTCCACGATTACGTACTTCATGCAGGTTTTCCGCATGAGATTGATTACGTTGCTGGTTTTCCGCACCCGTATGCGCGCCACTCGTGGAATGCTGAGGGTTTGTTGCCCCACCGCCGTTAGACCTAGTGGTGTTGCTTGGTCTATCATTCCTCAGCCACCTACTGCCAGCTCCTCCACCGCCCCTTCTAGTGTCTGCTCGGAGTTCAACACCCCACTCACGTACACCATCATCAACCTCTTTTGCAAAGAGCACTTCATAGGTCTGCTCAAGGTGTCCAAGCAACCCACACACAAAACAAAAGTTGGTGAGCTTCTCATAACGAAAAGTGATAACACAACACTCGCCACCCTCCATTCGCACTTTCCGATTCTTCTTCAAAGGTTTTCGTGACATCCACCCTCACACGCAGCCACATATACGCCCTCCAGACACGAGTTATTGGATGGGTCATAGTCCAGAAATTCACCACTATAGTTCCCGAGATGTTTCCCAACAAGTTCAGACAGGAAACCAATAGGTAGGTTGTGGCATTGGACCCAAAAATCAACATGATTCAAAGAGATAGCTTGGAGAGGAACCCCCAGCTACATCCTCCCAAGAGCCAACACATGGTTGTCGAAAGTCCAAGGTCCGCCCTTAATGACCTTTTCCATATCGAGCCTATGAAAAAACTGGAAAAGGAAAATGCCTGGACTTGCCTCCTTGATAAAAACTCCCTTAACAAGCCTCCAAACATCCTCCATGTGCTCCTTCATAATGTGTGCACGGATGGTTCTGTCAGTAATAAAACGTCCCACCAAGCACAATTGGACGTCCTCCATACCCACACCCTGGCTTGAACTCAGTGGTCCTCGACGAAGCAATAGCACATCATCATCTTCTTCCAACGACAACGAATCCATATTGATATCTATGACCACGCAAAACGACAAGAGCCTCGCAGCAAGACAAAGAAAAAAGTCACACACCTCACGCCGCCTCTCAATAGGAGAGAAACCCTGCCAACATCTCACACAGAGAGAAAAAGATACGTGAGATCATTGGTTTGGTTATGCATGGATAATTTCCTAAATGCAATTCGGAAAAAGTTTAGGTAGTAACTAATTATATTATTCGTGTCTGTCTGTCCGCTTTTTCTATTTTTTTGGATAAATTATATAGTGATATATAAATTTGGTAAAATATAGATAAAGTGAAAATTATAAATTATAGTTTAAAATAAAAATTATAGGAGCATAATGGATAAAGTGGAAGTTAAGATTATAGTGTAAAATGGAAGTTACAGGGGTATAACGGTCCTTAGAAATGTGTACACCAAAAGCAGGTATCCCATTTATAATAGTTATAGATTATCCCATGGCTTACTTACAAAGAGCCCGAGTGGTGTGTATGTAAAACTGCAAATTGTGAGTTCGACCACTTAGCAATTGTCATTTTATAGGAAGAAAATGTTCTTAGGTTGTAACCAGACAAAATAAAAATGAATCATTTCATCATGAACGTACCCCCACTTTTGCATAAGCAAAGTAGGATCATATCATCATTTAAAATACTCATCCATTGAAATCTTAAACTTACCGTTCTTTTCAGTCAAACAATACAGAAAGGAATTGGGAAGTTAACAGTGAGAAGTTACAAGGTCTTTTCGTGCTCTCAATAGTTTAAGGGGGCAATAATAAAGTTTGATTTAAGTCCGGGAGCAAAGCTAAGGAACATTTTTTTTTTTTTGATACAAAAAGCTAAGGAACATTAAGGAAGGTATTATAATATGGTTTTATCACGATTTCTGTTAATTCAATAATACCTTCAGAAAATATGTTACACAAATGTGGTAGCACGTGCGGTCAAAAGATTCCAGGTATGCATACATCAGATTCCAGTTAGTTGATGGCCCAAAATAGAAGATTCCAGTACGTTTCTTTTTCTTTTTTAAATTCATATTAGACATTGCTCTATCTGAACACAAGATAATTAATTTGGATATACAAACTATAGACAAAAATTTTGAAAAAGAAAAATGGGTATTAAGTATTTACAATTTTTCATTCCTCTCTTGGGATCCATCTGCTCCACCAAAGGCTTTTCCTGCGTCTGCTGAGCTCATCCATACTCTCATTTAAGGTTTTTATAAGTTTCCTCTGTAGTTTAAGAGCTGAAGCTATAGCATTTCTCTGTGCAATAGGCTTCTTCTTAGGTTCAATTTCCTACAACATGAAAAATGTATAAGATGATGAATATAACAAAAAAAACTAGTCTATGAACATGATCCATACAAAGTACAGCACTTTTCCTAACAAATAAAATAATTATAGTTAGAAATAAATAATTGGGGAGGTGACATGTGTCATAACCTGAAATATGACGAGTATCACAACCATATAGTAATTGATTGAAGTAATTGAGTAATTAATTGATGATTGAAAAAGTGATTGCAGAACTAAGATACATACTTTAAGTTCCTGGAGTTGAGCTTCAGTAAATCCACCATCCTTCTGTGTTCCGGATTTTGCCATAAGGTGAATAATCCACTTGGCAGCTTCTCCGTAATCCTGCTGAGTCGCTCGCAAGAGCTGCAGCCTCAGATTTTGCATAAAAGACAATGCCAACAAGCCTTCTCTGTCGAAGTAAGGATGAGCCAACGCCGCTTTTGCACTCAGCCTTTGCCTCGCTTTGTATCGAACCATCGATGTCAGAAGTTCCCATCCAATTCCACCATCTAAATCCAACATCTCAAAGCCCCTCCTAAGGTCAGGGCCACATCGAGGCTCTACACTTTTTCTCCATGCAACCAAGTCATAGTCACACCTCTTTAATTGACGGTTGAATTGTATAAGGCTATTATCGGAGCGTAAATTCGGGAATGCCTATAAAAGAATGGTATAAATTATGAGCAATTTAAAATACCATTTTGATCATATAGTTGATTAGACCATCCCTTGCCATTGTTCAAATGTTTCACCACAGAGAACTAATCTACAAGTAAAAGTTCTTAATAGATCTAAGCAATCAAAATCAACAAAGTGGAACTACTCATTTTAACTTCAAGAATACTAATGTGCAATCTTTTCTTTGTTAATGAAGTGGTTTATATTGTTAATTTACATAATATTCTGATGATGATGGAAAATCGACCGATTAGTTCCAATAACAGCAACAGAGGATAATAATGTGTTTCCTCATTATTTATGATACTCACCATTTGAAGAAATATTAGACCAGTACTGTAGATATCGAATCTGTCAGGCAAATTCAACTGTTTGAAACAAGAAAACCATCATAAGCAACATAGGACATCACTATACGATAAAGGAAGCTATATACGCGCTAATTAATCGTGGCTGGTTCAAACGAAAAGTTTAACCTGCCATAAAACTGGGGATAGTGCAGTTGCAACTGGAGCTGAGGGTGCAGATGGAGTTTGTGTGCTCATGATGTACTGCTCTGGTGCAGCATATCTGAAATGGAAGGATCATACATAACATAAATTGCCTATAGTTGGATGTCAGGCATCTAATAAAGACACGGGTTCGAGGAGAATATATAAAACATATATTTTCTATCTTGGGTTATCAAGGAACCCATTGATGATGACTACTAGAAAAGCTGCTCTAATTATCCTTTTTTAGAAATTATAGAGACATTTACGACTGTTTGGGTTATCAATTGGAAAATATAGAATACTTATTCTTCATTCTCTCAATCAACTAAATACTAATCATCTATGGAAGCTGCCAGAGCTTGTTGTGCTTCAAACTGTAAGTCAAATTTTGCAGTGTTAGCAGTCATCCAATGAAAGAGGTAACTTAAAGCAGTTCAATAATATCTGGCCAGGTATAACTAAAGAAACATCCTTTTGTAATCAAAGACAGTCTTATGGTGTTCTGGTTTCACAGCTACTGAATGACGATATTTTCACTGCAGGCTAATTCCTTGTTGTCACCTTTAAGAGAAGAAAAAGGTGCAACCAGGTTCTGTTGTAATTATCCGAATCAGTTGTTCTGTACTTGTAGATGATAAGGGAAACTTAGATGTACAACCAGGTTCTGAATTATCCGAATCAGTTGTTCTGTACATGGGAAATGTTTCAAATTCGGTTGTACATAAAATTTCCCCAACTTATCTACCTAAATTTTGCTTTCAGTAGCATAATACATGACAGTGCTTCTGTCTGTGATTGCATCGACTCTTATTCTAGTTATATAATACTCCAACTTGATTTGCAACCTCAAAAGGAACCAGAATGTAACAACTTGGTAGCAATTCAAACCAAATAAGTTGAATGCTAAACCTATAACGTCAATAATTTATGCTTTGACTTAATTAAAACTATAGACATCAAATATATGTCAAATCTAGACAAAACCTAAGATTACTATCTTATGATCACCATTTCAAGGGACAATTCTGAAAATAAATAAATAAACAAAAATGATAAATTTCCATCAATGAATCAATTATGAACATGAAACAAGAACTTCAAGCAATGAATTAAGATTGAAGTCATTTGAAGATACCTTGGATCCAAAAGAAACTCCTTAGGAATGTAGTTGATGCCAACTCTCAGATCTGTAGCAGCTCCAAGATCGATGATTTTGAATGTACGAGACCCTGATGCCATGGTTTAAAAGAAATGAAAGCTTAACTTGGTTTAAGATTCTTTTTTCATTGGAAAGAGTTATGCAGTCTTCAGATTCTTTACCTTCAGAGAAGATAACGTTCTGTGGCTTAATATCTCTATGCACAATACCAGTGGAGTGAAGACCATCCAATGCAAACAAGAGCTGCCTCATAATTGTTTGAATAATTCTATTTTCTCTTTCCAATCCCTTTGGCAAATCTTGGACCTCACCCAGAATCAATGTTTCAACCTGAAATTTGTGGCACCATCACTGCTGGGGCTGATACTGGAGACCTTTAACAATCATTATTTACCAAGGAAGCACAAAATTCAAATAGAATTTAAGCGTGAAATAAGTGTTTCAAAAACTTAGTGAAGAGTAGTTAAAGAATATGAAACATATCATCAATCCTCATGGATTAAGTACTGAAAATGGATCTTTTGTTTACCCGCCAACCCTCTAACTTTTCCCAAACATAAAAGAGGATATACTTTCTTATATGTGGGAAAACACAAATATATAAACTTCATCAGAAAATTTAAGGCTAAAATATTAACAATATTATCAATTTATCAAGTACACAACCATGCTGATTAAAGAGACTACCAACATTATATGGAAACTCTCTACTCTGCAATAGATCAGCTAAGGTGGCATCCCCTTCAAACCGCCATATAAGCCAGTATTCAGCACCCTTCTTTGTAGAGGATCTCTGCAAACAGTATGTGAAAAAACATTTGCATTTGTCATAACTAAAACTATAAAATGCTAAATGATGTGACCAAGAAAATGTCTTTGAATTTCTCATACAAGTACAACAGTGATACCCGAAATTCGTTACATAGTATTAGTTTTTAAGTGAGCATCACCTCAAGAAAACCATAAACAAAATCTGCACAGCTGTTTGCGCAAGCTCTTCGCACTCGCTCATTCATCCAAATTTCTACAGCACCATATTCAGTCGCCTTCTTCAGGACTAAGTCACCTTCCTTCCAGTGAGAACCAAAATGAACAATAAGTCAAAATTATGCAATTCAAGCAGCCTAAGACCAACTGAAATCTCACAAGCACACATGCTATGACAACATATCGGTTCCTCATTTTGCTTTCTAAAATCATGACACCCTAAGCAATCAAATTCAAAAATTCAAAAGTGAAAATAATATAATATAGATACCCAAAATTTATAAACACAAGCAAACGACATGAAAATTAATGGTTATCTTGAAATCAACTTGTGTTCTTGCAAAACAGTTCATTAAAAAAAATGCAAACAAGAATCAGTGAAGTCCAAAAAATTAAATATTTTTCAGGAACTACGAAATAGAATATACAATAATAATAATACCTTTGAAGAGGGCTTGTTGTTGGCCAGTGTCACTCTATAAACCACTCCAAATGATCCCTCCCCCAGCTTCTTCCCCACAACAAAATCATCCTGCCACCAAAATAAAAAACACTCTCCAGTAATAAGGAAAAAATAAAATAAAATGCTCCACAAATAATATTTTGCAAAAATTGCGCAAAAAACAAACCTTTTTGTAAGTGGGTCTGAACAACCTTTCAACAAAGGCAAGAACAAACATGTCAAAGAAACCAGGTGCAACGCCAGGTGTGGCCCAGAGGTAAGAGAGAGCACCCAAAGCAAGAACAACACCAGGGGCAGTAATTGTCAAGCCACTTGACTTGGGGAGAGTGCTCCTGTAGATTATGTCCCCACACTCCATCACAGTGCATGGAAGACCAACCCCAACACCCACAAAAAGGTTGTGAACTGTGTCAACAACCCATTGATCAGTACCCCCTAGTAGTGCACAAACTTGAAATGCCTTTTTTGGGTTTTTTGAGACACTGAATCTTGCTCTGCATGGTAACTCATCAGAGGGTTTGATTTTACTGATTCTCTGCCCAAGAAACAGGGACTTTTGCTTTGGCTTTGAAGGGTGGAGCTTTGGCACTCCTACTCCAATTCCTCTTGTTGCAACAGTGGCCATGTCAGTTCGGTTTCGGTTTGGTTTGTGAGAGAAAAAGCTTCAGGACTTCACCTAATAACTACTTCAATTTTAGACCACAAACTAAGTTTTTTTTTTTTTTCCTAATTCAATATGCAACCGTATAATATATTTTTTTTTTTTTTGTGGTCAAACGAATAATATATGTTGATATTATATGTTGATATTTCAGGTATTTTTGTGGACGTAGAGAGTTCGGACTTGGAAATTGGATTGAGGTTTTTTTTTTGTCAAGAAAAATATCACATATCATTGATTCACACTCCAAAAGGAGCATCATACAAGGCCGAAGGCCCACTTGAACATCAGCTTGTCACATGGTCTCAACAGATACCCATAAAGAACTAAGACCAGCAGCTGACAGTGCATAAGCACTCAGTAAAACGTAGAGAATTTCTAATAACACATCTATAATTTTCTATGTGTACATATATGTCTGTGAAACTAATAATTTTGTGAGTTTTTTTTTCAACACACACATGTCCGTGGAACTATTAGTTCCGCAAGTTGTAATTCTCCGCGAAACTATTAGTTCCGCGGGTTTATTTTTTTTCAACACACATATGTCCGTAGAACTATTAGTTCCGCGGGTTTATTTTTTTTCAACACACATATGTCCGTAGAACTATTAGTTCTGCGGATTGTAATTCTCTGCGGAACTATTAGTTCTGCGGGTTATAATTCTCCGCGGAACTAATAGTTCCGCGGACATGTGTATATTAAAAAAAAAATCTGTAGAATTAATAATTCTGCTAACGTATATGTGCACATAGAAAACCAGGTATGTATTATTAGAAATTCCCTAAAACGTATGACTCAGAGAACACGAAGATACTGGTGCCGTGTTGGGTTGGGCCTCCTTAGATGGCTTATCTTCTTGTTACTTGCAAGTTAACATTTCTATTAACTGGCCTTTCTTGTTGATTGGGTACAAATGCTCTAGTAAAGCTATTAATTAACTTATAGTCAAGGAAAAATTAATTTTATTTTGATTCTTATTTTTCATATATGCCAAACAAAAAAAACTGTATAGATGTTTATTGAATAGTTAAAAGAGATAGATTTTAAAAAAGTGAAAAATAAAAATTAATTTCAATTTATATAAAAAATTATTAGTTAAAAAACATACTTAAAATGATTATAAAAAAGCTTACCAAAACAGAGCCTTAGTCCTTGTTGTCTTGTTTAGCAAATGGTGATCTTTTTTGTCTAAACTAGTGATGATTTAAGCCCATCTAAATGGTTCATGTTGAGGCATTGTCAGTGTAAATTTTTGTTGTACATGCATCCAATCATATCACACAATGGTATCACCTAGCAACATTATTTTTTAAAATATCTCTACAAATATTTACATAGTGAAATATGATTGGATGCTTGTTTAAAATCTTTTTATACTAACGGTGCATACTAATTAAATCCATTAAATATTGGGTTAAAAATGTTTTTTCTCTCGATTTTTAAAATAAAATAAAAAAATATCCCAAAAAATTAAACAATCTTCATTTTAACTGACAAAATAAAACAATCTTAAAAACTCCCTAAATTTTAGAAAACCAATACTCGATCTAACCTTTCATTTTCAATTTTTTTTCTCACCAAAACAAATGATGATTGCCCCCGTCATCCATCCAGAGACCAAAGCACACTATTTTTATTTTCGTTTTTTGTTTTTTTCCCAAAAAAAGCTAGAACTACAACTGAACAATCCTCCGAGTGGAGGAACGAATACAGTATCACTGTATCAGTGTACCACACTTCTACTGTGCCACCATAGTCTCTATCTATCTACCAATGCTGTACATAGTCCCATGCACCCAATCAGCAAAATCCTCATCATACCATATCCAAGTATCCAACCACGTCACCGTATCATCCAATTCCAAAACCACAACACCAACCTTTACCCACGTATACACATCTGTGTCCTCTTTCGTCTTTTCACACTCCGAGCCACACTCAGGTGACACACCCCTCCACGGCACATGCCATGCACCCTTGCCGGAAAAAAAAAAAAAAAACCCAACAACTAGGTATCGCTGAACACCGACGGAGAGTGGCGAAAGAGATCATAGGGTGCCCACAAGCTATCCAAGGGACAAGGCTTCTTTGAATCGATTCTGAGCCACGGCTTCCCCTTCCCACTCCAATGCAAAAGGCTCACAGGACCAGGGTGCAAATCACGACACAACCCTTCCACGTTGTCACCGCCGAGCCCATGCTGGTTCCACCTGTGCTCCACTCTTTCAACGTTTCCGGCGAACACAAGAAGAAACGGCGGAAGAGACCCCAGCTCGTAGATCCGACTCCTTTTCTGGATCCGCATCCAATTCTCAAGCTTCTCCGTGTATCTCCCCTCACGCCACTTCCACAAATCAATCACCATCACGCCCGTGTTGAAGTAACACGCGCCGCGTCCCTTAAACGACGCCGCATAAATCGGGTTAGACCAGAACCGGTGCGTGAAGTAGTTGGTGAAGTTCGCGTGGCAATACTCTGGAGCACCGAGAACGTGATCCCTTAGGTCGATTCCCCAAAGCTTTGCCACGTCATCGACGACGATGAGGTCGGAGTCGAAGTAGACGATTCGACGGACGGTGGCCGGAACTAGGTCGGCGAGGTACATGCGCGCGTAGTTTAGGGGCTGATCGAGCGCGCGTCGGATGGAGTACGAGATCTTACCCCTCACGAGGTTCGCGTCGAAGTGGTAGATGCGGAAGCTTAGGTACGGGAACGTGGATGCGATGACGCGCCGGAGTTCTTGCCGCCGGCGGTGCGTGGTGGCGACGAAGTGGAAGACGACATTCTCCGGACACGACGCGTGTTGAAGGACGGAGAACACGCCGGCGACGGAGCCACGGAGATAGGTCGCGTCCAGCGTCATCGCGATGTGGATCGCCGACGCCGCCGTGCGCGGCGGACATTCCCTCCCGTTGCGGAATGCCGGTGCTTCCCGGAATGACGATAGTTCGCCGGAGCTCTCGGTCACCGGAAAACACGCCGCGGCGGCGATAAAGAAAAGTGCAAGGGTCCTTGTGAGTGTCGGTGGCACTGGCATGGCGAGGAAGCAAAAAAAGAAGTGGAACCGAAGAAAGAAAAGAACAGAGTCTTTTTTTTCTGAACGTTGAGGGGTAGTTTCGGTATTTCGCTTTGATTTCGGTTGGTGTGGGCCCGAGATGTAGGAAGCCAGGCTGGAAAGAATAAAGACGCGCTTCACTTCGAAATGCGCGCTTTGTTATCGTTAGTTGATGCTGTGAATTGTGAGTGAGATATATGCGGTGAGATCTAGCGGGGATGAAATGAACGGTTGTGATTTGGGGTTGTGATTGAGGATTTGGATGCCCGTGAGGGCATGCGGTGAAGGTTTCTCTGCACGTGATTATCGCGATTCGCGTCTGAATTTATCATTGCTGACAGAAAGAATTGCGAGTGGACAATGGCTAATTTAATTGCAATAAATTAATTTGATTGTTATTTGTCGTGTAATCACCGCGCGAGCCACGGTTATTATTTTGGCTTTGTGTTAAAACGACGTCGAATTGAAGGATAATAAAAGAGAGGAAGCGTAGGTTTTGGAAGCTTTTCGAATTTGACCGTGGTTTTATTGACACGCGGTAAATCATCTACGTGACGTGGAACTAGGAGCATGGAGTAATTTGTTGTGCTGCATATACTTAGTTGACATGTGGCAATTTACATTACATCATCCACACGAGTGGGTAGATTATTTACAGCAATTTAGGTTGTGCTAAATTTATAAATAAAAATGTACAACAATATTATATATATATATATATATATAAAATGAACCCTTTCGAGGTAGATTTTTACAGGTGTCATTTTGGGATTATTGTAAGACTCAATTAAATTGATTTGGTTTGAATAAGTGTATGATTGATTATTTCATAATTCAAATTTAATGTGCCTAATTATTATTTGAAATTGTCTTAATAGTATTCGACATTGTATTTAATATTTTTGAAAGGTATTTCAAATCGATATCATGTCAAATGGTTTTCAAATTTAAATGGATTTACAAATTGATATGTCTTATATCTCTACTAAGCCACCAATGTCTTATATCTCTATCTATTTATTTTCTAAGATTTTATTTATTTACTCTCATTTTGTATTGGTAAACTTTTGTCTCTTTTCAGCTCTTTATTCTCTAGTATGATTTTTCTATCATTTCTATTTTTTATTCATTTTCTCTCATTTCATATACATTCTGTTTTTTATGACTTAAAACTTTTATTCTTAATTCTTTTAATTCTAGGCTTCATGAGGTTTTCTTTTCCTTGAAAAGAAGCATTAAAAAATAAAATATTGGCTTCATTATGATAACTGCATCCCTATACTATTAACTATTATTTGAAATTAAAACTATTGTATTTATATTTAAATATTTATATTTTGTCAAGATACTGAAAACTACTCACTATCAGTGGCGTATTTAGGACCTTGAGTCAGTGGGGGTAATTTTTAAAAAGAAATAATTAATAATTATTATTATCATATATAGGAAGATAAATACATAAATGTTAAAATCATAAAATTTTACAGTTTTGTGTCAATGGGCAAAATCATTGCTAACTTCAAAACAAGATAAACTAGTGGATAAATATGTCTTCCAGTTTCAACCAACTTCTCTTAAAGATTAATAATAATGAGAAGAAGAGAAACTTGAATGACTTATTCAACCTCTGCAACTTGCGATTTTAGCTTCAAATAAGAGGAAGATGATATTTGCTTAAAAGAAAATTGAAGAAGAATAGATTAAGCACTAAAAATATATTCTCTTAGGCTAGATTTTGTGATGAGATGTGAAGAAAAGAGGAGGAGAGTGGTGTATGGTTCTGCCAAAAAAATTAAGAAGGTAACAAATTTGGCATAGAAAGATTGAGATATTTCCCTTTTTATCAAAAAAAAAGGAATGAGATATTGATATTCTTTTAGTTAGTTATCAACTAGAATTATGGCTTAAATACCTCAAGTGGAATAAAATAAATAGATTTTAAATAAAATAGAAAGACTGGGATTATAAGCCAGAATCAAGACTAAAAAATCTCAAGTGGAATATAATAAATAGATTTAAAATTAAATAGAAAGATTGAGATATTGGGATTCAATGGTCTATATTGCTTTGATCCCTTGGATTTACATGGAGTACAACTCATAATTTTAAAGAGTTTAGGTTTCTATTAAACTAAATCTTATTTGCAGACAGATGCTTTTGCGAAAATAAAAAGAAGATTGGGTGTCTGGGTGTAATTAAGGATTGCAATACTGGGGGCAAAAACTTAATTCCAAAGGGGTCAAAATTTAAAAAATTCAAATACTAAGTGGGATTTTTAATGTTTGTGCCCACCCTCGTTCTAATGTAAGTCTGCCCCTGCTCGCTATTTTGATTTGAGGGAAGACTATTCATGGCATGTTTCATTCCTGAAATTGAGGAGTATTGAAGTGTATGTTGTGTGATGAAGTTTTATAACCTGGATGTCATTGCTTGCCTTGGTGTCTTGGGTATTTGATAGATGGATGACTATCACTAAGTGTGTGCCAACTTGACGTACCATCTGAGGCAAAATCCAAGGTCATTGTTGCTTCCTTTCCTCTACCTACCATGTTTCATGATGATGTTATTATTTTGTTTGTCTAATTTGTATTTGACCTCAAATAATAAACTGTGTAATTAGACAGGGTTCTTATTCTTTTGTTTATATGAATTATAATTAATTCATTTGAGGTTGAATGTTGGGTGCTCTTCTTTTTTTTTTCCCACTTTTCACTTTTCTCTTGATTAATTTGTTTCTTCTGGTGTATATTTGCTTTGGGCAATTTTCTTTTGGAACTCACTTTTAGTTCCTTAGTGAGGGGTGGAAAACAGTGAGTGTTGGCAAAGAAATCGCTGGTGGGGAAAATTATGGGTGGATAGGTTCTTAATAGGGGAGTAGTCAAAAACATTCTGCTAAAGGCATGGGGTGATCCTGCTGGGGTTCATACTGCAGACATGGGAATGAACCTGTTCATGTTCATCTTCAATACGATTAAGGAAACCCTGGAAGTGATTAATAGGGGTCCATGGTTTGTCATGAATCATCTTATCAGCTTGCAAAGATGGATTCCACAGGCTTCTATCTATGAGAATGATTTTAATTGGGTCCCTTTCTTGATTTAATTACATGGACTACCACTAGAGTTCATGAATACGAAGAATGTTGCGAAGCTGGCAAAACAAGTGGGTGAAGTCATTGAGGATGAAAATCCATGGGTGGATGGTGTTCTCTCGCGTACTTTTTTCAGGGTGCGGGTTAATGTCAATATACAAGAACCATTTGTTACAGGTTATTGGTTCCTAGAAAGGATTTACCAAAGTCCTGGATCTTTTTCAGATATGAAAGACTTCAGGATTTTTGTTATAATTATGGATTAGTTGGTCATGGACAAAGAGCTTGCAAAAATGAGAAACTCATGGCAGTCTACTGTAACTTTACTCCACGATATGATGCTAAGTTAGGAGTGCCCCTGCACGTTCTATGGCAGCAATGGTGGAAGAACAGAGGCAATGGAAGAAAGCTGGAAGACAGTCTCATCCTCACATGGAAGAAGAAAGTGCAGAGCCATGGTGGAGAAAGAAGGCTATAGGGAAAGAGAATGTAGCAAGCCTGAGGTGAGCCGATTTTTCAGGAAAAAAAGGTCTGCAAGTACATGAACAAAGCAGCATGGGCAGTGATGGTATGGTTCAAGTCGTCAACTCAGAGGACAATCTAGCAAATTCAGAAGTTATGTCATCAGAAAATCTGAGAGCAAGTAAAAACACTCAATGGTTTAACCTGGAATATGTGGATATTGAGACTATTTCTGTGGAAGGTGGGTCCAAGCGAACGGTTAGAATTATTGAACAATGGGAGAGTAATATAACGAAGGAATGGGCCCACTCAAATGATGCTTTGAACATTTTAGTGGGCCAGAATTCTGAAAGGGCCTAATCTGAGGAGGGGAGGACTTTATGCTCTCTATTCAATGTAGCCCAGACAAAAGAAAAGCAAAAGTTGATTCTGAGCTTGAACTTAATGAATTGTTTGGGCCTTCAAAAGGAATCAGGTGGGCTGAGAGAGCCACTTATCATTCTAAAGTCTCCCAGTCCTTTAGGCAGTCCAAGAACATACCAACCCATTCATCTGAGTGCCGAAGAAATAAAGAAGTGTCGTGAGGCATGTACTACTCAGAAGAAGAGTGTAGTTCAGATGCAGCCAAGGGTCAATCCTACACAAAAAGAAAAAATCCCAGGAGAATACTCTGTGGAGTTTCCCCTAGATGATGAAGACGCAACAATGGCTATAAAGCATCTACCTATGGAAGAAGAAAGACAACTTGCTTTGTATGTCCATTAGGCGCTATCCTTAAAAAAGAAGAAGATCAGATGAGCAACCAGTGGCAGGAAAACAATTACTTCTGGAGTATAATACTGAGTGTAAAAAGCATAGGTCTGTTCTTGAGGAGGGCTGCATAGATGATATGGACACCTCTTTGGTACAAGATGATGATGACGTTATGGCCAAGGAGGCGGGCCTAATCAAGCCCCCAACAGAGCCATGAGTGTAATGAGCTAGAATTGTTGTGGTTTGGCAGCGGCTACGACAACTAGAGAACTGCGGGACCTCTATAGGACTCAACAGCCGAATGTGGTGTTCCTTATGGAAACCAGGGCAACTAAGGAACATTTTTTGAGATGCAGGAGAACTTTCAAATTTCAGAATGCTTTTGCAGTGGAGGCTAGAGGTTTGTCAGGAGGGATGCGTTTGTTATGGAACCAGAATGTGGAGGTACAAATCATCTCTACTACTTTAAATTTTATTCATGTGGTGATTACAATCTCTGATAGGAGAGAAATTTTTGAGTGCACCTTTGTTTATGGGAACCCAACATTTCAGCATAGAACGAATTTATGGGACAAAATTATATCCTTGCATTCCAATAGAAATATCCCTTGGTGTTGCATTGGGGATTTTAATGAGATGTTATCTATTCATGACAAGGAGGGGTTGAGACCGATTCATCAGAACAGAGTAGATATTTTCAGAGATTTTCTTGACAAGGCAGGGTTAATGGACTTTGAGCTAAAGGGTTATAAATTTGCACGAGTCTCTAATCCTAGAAATGGAGTGGTGACATTAGAAAGAATTGACAGGGTTCTTGTTAATTGGGGTTGGCGGTTCCAATATCCCCAAGCTCTGGGAATTGTTGTTCCCATTATTGGGTCTCACTGCTCACCAATCACTCTTTGTACCAAGCCAAAAACCAAGAGTGGGGTGTCTTTCAAGTTTGAAGCTTTTTGGGAAGAACATGAGGATTGCAATAGAATTATAGAAGAAGGATGGCAAAGTAGTTCACAGGAGGATTCACCATGGGTGAGCTTACTTGACAAAACCAAGGCCTGCAAAAAATTGCTTTATGAATGGCATAGGAGGACCTTTAACAGAGCAAATGAGGAGATATCGAGGCTTAAGGGGAAGCTGAATTGGCTGCTCAATCAGAATCAAGCTAATACAGATTGGGATGAGGTTAATGATATCTAGTGCCAAATTGATAGACTCTGGAAATAGGAGGAAGCTTACTGGGGACAGCAGTCTAGACTTAAATGCATCAAATGGGGAGATCACAATTCTAAATTTTTTCAGGCAACAACAATTCAAAGAAGGGGGAGGAATCACATTCAGAGGTTAAACACAAGTGAATGGTCTTGGATTGAGGGTCAAGACAACATTATAGCGAGGTTTATCAAGCTAGACCAAATCAGAATATAGAAGCTTGTCTTTCCCATCTTCCAAAGTTGGTCTCCTTGGACATGAATGCAAAATTAATGCGGCCAATTTTGGAAACATAAATTAAAAGAGTTGTTGATGATTTGGGAGCTCTTAAGGCACTTGGGCCTGATGGATTAAATGGCATGTTCGATCAGAAACATTGGGAGGTGATCAAAGGGGATGTGTGTGCGGTTGTTTTGAACTTCTTCCAACATGGTAATTTTCCACCTGAGATTAATAAGACTGTTGTAACTCTTATTCCTAAAATCTCTATTCCTGAGTCTCTTAATCATCTTTGTCCCATAAGTTGTTGCAACTTCATTTTCAAAATCATCTCAAAGATTATTGTGTTTAGACATAAGGAGTTTATGGGGATCTGATTTCACCTAATCAGAGTGCCTTTGTAGGGGGTCGTCTTATTCAAAACAACCTTCTAATAGCACATGAGATTTTTCGTGATCTTAAAGCTAGAGGGAGAAATAGCACGTCAGGTGTGGCTATTAAGTTGGATATGAGTAAGGCATATGATAGAGTAGAATGGGGGTTTTTTGAAGCAAGCTCTTGTGACGTATGGTTTTATTCCTTCATGGGTAGACCTTATCATGAAACTTGATACCTCTGTTTCATATAAGTATAAGGTGAATGGTTTTCTCAGTCCTACTCTAATGCCTCATAGAGGGTTCAGACAAGGGGATCCCTTATCCCCCTACCTCTTTATTTTGGTTGCTAATGTTCTCTCTCTTATGCTTAGAAGGGCTCAAGAACAGGGGACAAATTCAGGGTATACAAATTGGCAATCAGGGACCTATTCTGACACATCTATTATTTGCGGATGATGCTCTCTTATTTGCAAAGGCCTCCCTTGAAGATGTCTATCAGTTGGTCAATATCCTCAATCAATACTCTCTTGCCTCAGGAAAAAAAATTAATGCCTCAAAATCTAGTCTCATATGTGGAAGATTTGTCAACCCTCTTTTAAAACATGATATGGCCCGAATTCTTCATATGTCCTTGTGGGATAACATAGGGAAGTATCTTGGTCTTCCTGGTGAATGGGGAAGAGCTAAGAATAGTGCCTTTGCATGGCTTAGAGAAAGAATCCTTGCTAAACTAGAAGGATGGAAGGAGAACATCTTGAACCAAGCAGGCAAATAAGTGCTTATCAAAGCAGTAATTCAAGTTGCCCCCTCCTATGCAACGTCAATTGTTAGATTTCCTAAAAACATCTACAGTGGTATATGTTCTAATATTGCTAGGTTTTGGTGGAGCCCCTATGGTAAGCAGAGAGGTATAGACTAGAAGAAATGAGATGCTTTAACAGTGATGAAGAAAGAGGTTGAATGGTGTTCAAAGACTTTGAATACATGAACTCGACTTTCTTAGCTAAACAAGCCTGGAGAATGCTTCATAATCCTGATTTGCTTTGGTGTAGTGTGATGAAAGCTAAATATTTTCCTACTCAACATTTCTGCCAAGCGGCAAGAGGAAGAGGAGGGTCTTGGGCTTGGTCTAGCATTTTGCATGGAAAGGATGTTATTCTCAATATTGGGGCATGGCAGATTGCAAATGGGCAAGATATTGATATAAGAAAGGATAGGTGGATTGGGTGATCAGATTTTTATCTATAAAGTGACTGAATTGATGGATCATGTTAATCATAGGTGGAATGTCCCACTGATTATCCAACTCTTTCCAACTGATATGGTTAAGAGAATTCTTGAAACACCTATTAGATGGACCATGGGGCGGGATAAAATGTGGTGGCCGCATACGAGTTATGGAGCTTTCACTGTGAAATCAGCTTACCATGCACTAAAGATGGGGGAGAGAAATCAACAATCTGGTCCATCATCATCTAGGGGTATTCCTACTACTCTTTCATATATGATTTGGAAAGCAAAGATCCCTCAGAAAATAAAAATCTTCCTTTAGAAAGCAGTACACAATATTCTTCCTCTTTGGGGAATGCCCTATTTACAGGAAAAAGGCTGAGACCGTTGAACATGTTTTTGTTGGAACCAAATTATTCAAAAGCACTTCTAATGCATGAATTCCCTAAGTGGTTTTGATGATAACAATAATTATTAAAGGTTTTACAAAGTCTGCTGACAAGCTCTTATAGGTACAACAAAAATAAGTCCATCGTCCAATGTGACATTGGCACATATATGTACAGTCCAAGAGTAGAGCGTCCAATGGACTCTGATACTTAACCTCAGAAAAGTATTGTCCAATGGACTTTGAGAAGCAATATGTCAAATGAAGCTTTGCGTCCAAAGAAGCAGAACCTATAAGCGTCCAGTAATTATTCATGAAGATGTACTATGCTTTGCGTCCAAAGAAGCAGAATTGATAAACGTCCAATAACTTTCATAGAGACGTACTATAAGAGAAGCAAAGTCATAAGTCCATATGGTAAGCAATGAATATGCGTCCATATGAACCAAGTTATCTCAAGTACAAATGGTAAGCAAAGGTATGAGTCCATTTTGTACATAACCTGAAAAGTCCATATATTCTATATGTTGCGTCCAAAATGCAGAATACATAACCTGCTATTTATTGCTCTTGCATTTAATATGGAACATATTTATTGAGCAAATGATTTGAAATAAATAGCTGTATTCAACGTGTTTGAACATGCATTAAATAAAAAGCATAAAGCACTGTGGAAAGTGTACTTAGAGAGAGAATGTACTCTGACTATTTCTATATCTCTTTGAACACCCCTTTCTGATTTACACAGTGTATTCTCTTTGTCTCAACAGAATATTACTATTAACCTTTGTGCAATTGAGATTGTGAGTACAGGTTGCTTCTGACTTAGGAGAAAAAGACGCAGACATACACACTGAAGTGGAACTCCTCAGAGCAACGGAAAAATAGCATTTAATGCTATTAGAGAACGGTCATATTTCTGAAGGCTGAAGCTGAGCTATTCGAAGAACAAGTCTGAAGCTTCATCAAAGCCTATAAATACCGTGAACAAGAAGAAGAATACAAGAGACTGAACCAAGCAAAAGAAAGAGCTGAAACGCTGTGCAAATACTTTGTCTATTGTAGAAAGTCTTGTATTATTTTCTTCCTTCTTGTAAAAGAGAGTTTGCTTAACTCTCGAAGTGCTTAAGTTTTTCATATTCTCACTTGTGTGAGTTAGATAGCACTTTAAGTCAAAAACACTCTTCTGAGTTGTTTGAGCCTGGAGAGGCTTGTCTGTAAAAGAATACTTGGGATATAGCCCGGAGAGGCTGCGTGCAAAGAATACTTGGGGTTAAGCCTGGAGAGGCTTGGTTGTCAAAGAATACTTGTGTTGAGCCTGGAGAGGCTAGGTGTGCAAAAAATACTTGTGTAAGGCCTGAAGAGGCTGTTGAAGAATACTTGTATTCTATCTTGATTGATAGTGAAATCTCTCTAGCTTGAGGGGACTGGACGTAGCTCTTAGGAATGGGTGAACCAGGATAAACACTTGTGTTATTTTCTCTATCCTTTATCTCTGTTAATTTATTTGTTTATACTAACTGAGGGGATTGATTTTGAAGTTATTTTAACAAGCTATTCAATACACTTTAATCGCACAAAGAAAACCTGTTGTAAACTAAGTGGATGTTTTTGCGTCCTGTTGGAACCAAATTGGTTAAAAGTGTTTTTAATACAAAAAATCCCTAAGTGATTTTATGGTTTTGATGATAACAAAATGTATTAAGGTTTTTACAAAGGATAATCAATTTGTATGAAGCTGTACAATGAATAAATGCTGCCTAACTAAGCTTGTTGCAGTCTGCGTCCAATAAGCTCTTCATGACATTGGCTGGCATTCAAAGTGAGCCTTGCGTCCAATGTTGGCACTGGAATGGACACAAGAGTTTTGCGTCCAATGTTGGCACTGGAATGGACACAAGAGTTTTGCGTCCAATGTTGACACTGAAATGGACACAAAAGTTCTGCGTCCAATGTTTGAGCAGAAGGAAGAATTCTGCGTCCAGCGTCCAATGTTTGAGCAGAAGGAAGAATTCTGCGTCCAATGTTTGAGCACAAGGCAAGAACAAAGTTCTGCGTCCAATGTCTTCTGAAGAAGCAGAATCGCAGAAATAGAAGAAATCAAGTCTTGAAGATACGCTACTTTCTGCGTCCAATGTTTTCCAAAGAAGCAGAATCAGTAAGCGTCCAATAGAGCAAGACTGGCATAAGTCCAATGATAAGAACAAGGCAATACTGGCAGAGTCCAATGTTTGTATGAGAAGCAGAATTACAGTAAAAGTCCAATGTTTTTCAAAGGAACAGATGCAGTGAGCGTCCAATGCAGATGAAGGATAAAAGTCCAATGTTCAGTGTGAGCAAGAGTGCAACTCTGCGTCCAATGAAACTGAACAAAACAAAAGAACTGCTCTGCGTCCAATGAAATCAGAGTGACAAAGGCACTGTTCTGCGTCCAATAAATAAGAAGGACAACAATATTGCTTTGCGTCCAATGGAACACAATGAAGCAGATTGACAAAGGTACATCAAACAATTGTTCTGCGTCCAATGAAGCAGAAGAACAAATGTACAACAATCAACTTTGCGTCCAATGGAAATGGCAAAAGTCCAATACTGCCTTGCATTCAAATGGAATAGATTGGTAAGCATCAGGTATGCGTCCAATGTTTGCATGAGTTCTGTGCAAATTGGTAAGTGCAAAGGTATGCGTCCAATAGATTCTATATGCTGCGTCCAAAACGCAGAGTCCATTACATGCTATTTACTGCTCATGCATTTAATATGAAACATATTTATTGAGCAAATGATTTGAAATAAATAGCTGTATGCAATGCTTTCTGTACATCTTTGTCAACATGTGTGAATGTACTTCTGAAAAGCATAAAGTACTGTGGAAAGTGTACTAAGAGAGAGAATGTACTTTTAACTACTCTATATATCTCTGAACACACCTTTCTACTTTACACAGTGTATTCTCTCTGTCTCAATAAGATATTATTATTAACCACTGTACAATTGAGACTTTGAGTACAGGTTGCTTCTGATTTGGGAGAAAGAAACGCAGACATGCACAATGAAGTAGATCTCCTCAGAGCAACGGGAAAATAGCATTAAATGCTATTTGAGAACGGTAACTTTTATGAGAGCTGAAGTTGAGCAACTGAAGAACAAGTCTGAAGCTTCACTACTCTTATAAATACCGAGAAGCAAGAAGAAGAATACAAGTGACTGAAAACGAAAAAGAAAGAGCTGAACTGCTGTGCAATCTTTTATACTCTGATTAGAAAAGTCTTGTATTTCTTTATCTTCTTGTAAAAGAGAGTTTGCTTAACTCTCAAAGTGCTTTAGATTTCATATCCTCACTTGTGTGAGTTAGACAGCACTTGAATCAAAACTCTGCTGAGTTGTTTAGCCTGAAGAGGCTGTGTTCAAAGAATACTTGGGGTTTAGCCTGAAGAGGCTGCGTCCAAAGAATACTTGGGTTTTAGCCTGGAGAGGCTGTGTGCAAAGAATACTTGGGTTTTAGCCTGAAGAGGCTGTGTGCAAAGAATACTTGTATCTATCTGGTTTGATAGTGAAATCTCTCTAGTTTGAGGGGACTGGACGTAGCTCTTAGGAAAGGGTGAACCAGTATAAAAACTTGTGTTATTTCTTCTTTCCCTTAACTCCTTTTATATCTGTGTTTATTACTAACAAAGGGGATTGAAATTGTTTTTATTCAAACAAGTTTTTCAAACCAAAAGGGAAGCATTCTGTGCGTCCAATCTTTAGAAAACCTGTGCGTCCAGTTTTTATAAAGACTCTGTGCGTCCAGTGTTTTAGCACTCTGTGCGTCCAATATTTCAAAAAGCACTGTGCGTCCAATATTTGAACTAAGCTGTGCGTCCAACGTTTTTAACAGCCAGAGTTCATCTTTTGCGAAAAGTTTTAAAAGCTTAGAAACACAATTCAACCCCCCCCCCCTTCTTGTGTTTCATCTTGTTACCTACAGTTGGCATCAGAGCTCGGTCTCTAGGGGTTGAGCACTTAACCGTGAAGAGAAGCAAGATCCATGGAAAACGAAGGACAAGCTGTGAACAGACCACCACTGTTCAATGGAAATGAATACGACTACTGGAAGCAGAGAATGATCACATTCTTTGATGCTCAAAACATGGACCTATGGGATGTCGTGGAAACTGGCTACACTGCTCCAGTAAATGAAGCAGGTCAACAAGTACCAAGAGCTCAGTGGACAGCAGATCAAAGGACAAGGTTCCAGCTGAACTCGAAGGCTAGGCACTACCTGATGTGTGCCATCACAAAATCTGAATATGACAAGGTGCACAGCTGCACCACTGCCAAGGAAATGTGGGACACTCTGGCCTTGGCACATGAAGGCTCATCTCAGGTTCGTGAATCTAAGATAAGCATGCTAGTTCATCAATATGAACTATTCAAAATGGAGGATCACGAGTCCATTGATCAAATGTTTGGAAGATTCCAAACAATCATTAACAACCTGAGGTCCTTGGGAAAAATCTACACAACCCAGGAGCATATCAGGAAAATCCTAAGGAGTCTGCCAAGACAATGGAGACCCAAGGTGACAGCCATACAAGAAGCAAGGGATCTTTCCACTCTTGCCATGGAGGATCTTCTGGGCTCACTGAAAGTACATGAGCTTGAGCTGAATGAAGAGGGAACCGAGAAAAGAGCAAAGTCCATTGCTCTTAAAGCTCATAGAGGGAGCACCTCCAAAGCATTGAAGGCAAATGATTCTGATGAAGAATCATGCAGCTCACAAGGAGAAGAAGGCTCAGATGATGATGAACTCTCCTTCATCTCCAGAAAAATAAAATCTATGTGGAAAAAGAAGGGTGGCTTCAGAAGGAAGCAATTCAACAGAAGATTTCCACAGAAGGAAGCTGAGCAAAAGGAGGAAAGTCCAGTGGTGTGCTATGGATGCAGGAAACCAGGCCACTACAAGGCAGACTGTCCTGAGGCTGAGAAGACAAAGAAGAAAGTCTTCAAGAAGAAGAAAGGTCTCATGGCAACATGGGAAGACCTCGATGATTCCTCTGATGATGAGGATAAAGAAGAGGCAAATCTGTGCCTAATGGCAGGACTCTCATCAGTTGAAAGTGAAGACGAAGAGGAGGTAATTTCTTACTCTGAATTAAGAAATAATTTTGATGAGCTTCTTAGAGATTCATCCATTCTATCTGATGAGTACAGGTCTTTAAAGAAAAAGTTTTCTCTTATAACAAAAGATTTTGAAAAGCTTTCTTCAGAAAACAAAGTACTTAAATCAGAAAATGAAAAGCTAAGACTTTAAGCAAGTCAACCAAAAGATGAATCTCCAAAGAAGTCTGAGTCCAATACTTCCTGTGAAGTACAAGTACTTCAACAAGAAGTAGATGAACTCACTGGACGTTTGTCCAAATTTGTCAGTAGCTCTGAAAAGTTTGATCAAATTTTAAAAATTCAGAGAAAACCTTCTGACAAAACTGGTTCGGGTTATGAAAAACTGAAACCAAAGTTTTCCAAGAGTCCATCAAAGTTTAATATATATTGTGGATACTGTGGAAAGGCTGGTCATGTCACATCGACATGCTTCCATAATAAATGGAACAAGCCTGGACGCAGGCCAAGGACTAACATGAAAGGACCCAAGAAAATCTGGGTACCTAAAAACATGATCATTTCTGTTGCAGATTTGCTTAATGGGAGGAAAACAACACCAGTCATGGTACCTGGACAGTGGCTGCTCACGACACATGACAGGAGAAAGGTCTATGTTCCAAGACCTAAAGCCTAGATCAAAGGGCTGGGTCACGTTTGGAGGTGACCAGAAAGGCAGAATAGTTGGAATAGGTAAAATTGGTAAACATCCTTTTCCTACTGTTGAAAATGTTTTATTGGTTGAAGGACTCAAACATAATCTACTTAGCATAAGCCAATTGTGTGACAGTGGATGTGATGTTTCCTTTGACAAGGATAAATGTATAGTCAAAAATTCTGATAAGTCCATTCTTTTTCAAGCAAAGAGGCAGGACAATGTTTATAAAATTGATTTCGAAAATCTGTCCAAACAGAATGTCTCATGCTTCATTTCTTTAAATGATGAACAATGGATATGGCACAAGAAGCTTGGTCATGCAAGCTTGAGAACCATCTCAAAGCTTAATAAGCATAGCCTCGTAAGAGGACTTCCAAATCTTGTGTACAAATCTGAGGTTCTCTGTGAAGCATGTCAGAAAGGGAAACAAGTGAAAAACTCTTTTAATTCTAAAAACATTGTTTCCACTTCTAGACCTTTAGAACTTTTACATATGGATTTGTTTGGACCAACACAAACTGCTTCTTTGAGTGGAAAGAAATATGGACTTGTTATAGTTGATGACTATACTAGATGGACATGGGTTAAATTCCTAGCACATAAGGATGAGTCTTTTAAGGTATTCACCATTTTTTGTAAAAGAGCCAAACTGAGAAAGGAGTTTGTATCAACTCCATTCGAAGTGATCATGGAGGTGAGTTTGAAAATGCAAACTTTCAGAGATTCTGTGAAGAGAATGGAATCCTTCACAATTTCTCTGCACCTAGAACACCACAGCAAAATGGTGTAGTAGAGAGGAAAAATCGATCTTTACAAGAGATGGCCAGGACCATGCTCAATGATCACTCAACCTCTAAGAGGTTTTGGGCTGAAGCTGTAAACACAGCATGTTATTTGCAAAACCGAATTTTTATAAGGCCTATACTGAAAAAGACTCCTTATGAATTGTGGAAAGGAAGAAAACCCAACATTTCATATTTTCATCCTTTCGGATGTGAGTGTTTTATTCTTAACACCAAGGATCAACTTGGTAAATTTGACTCTAAAGTTGATAATGGAATTTTTCTGGGTTATTCTGAAACTTCCAAGGCATATCGAGTTTACAACTCAAGAACCTTGACTGTTGAAGAGTCAATTCACGTTAAATTCAATGACAAAAAGCCTGACAATGATCTGTCAGAGCTAAGTGATTCTCTTGCAGATATGAGAATACAACCAGGAGGTGAAGAATCATCAAGCAAGATTGAAGAAGATGGATCAGACGCAGGAAACAGTCATGTGTCCAATACTGCAGGTGGTAAAAGCTGGCATTTTAAGACTTATCATCCTGAAGATCAAATTATTGGAAATGCAGATGATAAAGTCAGAACAAGGTCCACATTCAGAGAGCAAACTGATGTAGCATTCATCTCTGAATTGGAGCCAAAGAATATAGATGAAGCCCTATTGGATGAAGGATGGATTTTAGCAATGCAGGAGGAGCTGAATCAGTTCAAAAGAAATGATGTTTGGACTCTGGTAGCCCCACCTGAAGATAAGTCCATCATTGGAACCAAATGGGTATTCAGAAACAAGCTGGACGAAGAAGGTAAAGTTGTGAGAAACAAAGCAAGGTTAGTTGCTCAAGGCTACTCACAACAGGAAGGTATTGATTTTACTGAAACCTTTGCTCCAGTAGCTAGAATAGAAGTCATTCGCATTTTACTTTCATTTGCTGCCCAACATGATATGAGGCTTTATCAAATGGATGTAAAGAGTGCTTTTCTGAATGGTATAATAACAGAAGAAGTCTATGTTGAACAGCCCCCTGGCTTTGAGGATCAATCTTTTCCAAATCATGTTTTTAAATTGAAAAAGGCTCTTTATGGCCTTAAGCAAGCTCCTCGAGCTTGGTATGAAAAATTGAGTTCATTTTTAATGGAAAATGGTTTTTCAAGAGGAAAAGTTGATAACACTCTTTTCAGAAAATCCATAGACTCACATTTCATCATAGTACAGATTTATGTAGATGACATTATTTTTGGTGCCACTGATGAATCTTTGTGTAGAGAATTCTCTGAATTAATGCAGAAAGAATTCGAAATGAGCATGATGGGAGAGTTGAAGTTCTTTCTTGGACTTCAAGTGAAACAGACTAAAGATGGGATATATGTGCATCAGACCAAATATACAAAGGAACTTCTGAAGAAGTTCAAGATAGATGATTGCAAACCCATGAATACCCCCATGCATCCAACTTGCAAAATGAGCCTGAATGACAAAGATAAAAAGGTAGATCAAAAGGTATATAGAGGTATGATAGGATCTCTTTTATATCTTACTGCATCTAGACCTGATATTATGTTCAGTGTATGCTTATGTGCGAGATTTCAATCAGATCCTAGAGATTCTCATTTGACTGTTGTCAAGAGAATTTTTAGATATCTGAAAGAGACTACTAATCTTGGTTTGCTGTTTAAGAAATCAGATGAATACAGATTAGTAGGATTCTGTGATGCTGACTATGCTGGAGACAGGCTTGAAAGAAAAAGCACCAGTGGAGGATGTCATTTTATGGGATCCAATTTAGTATCGTGGACAAGCAAGAGACAAAGCACAATTGCATTATCAACAGCCGAAGCTGAATATGTCTCTGCAGCAAGTTGTTGTTCTCAGCTCTTATGGATTAAATATCAATTGGAGGACTACAACATTTTCGAGAGTAAGATTTCTGTTCTATGTGATAATACTGCTGCAATCAATTTATCTAAGAACCCAATCTTACACTCAAGAGCTAAGCATATAGAAATTAAACATCATTTTATTAGAGACTATGTGCAGAAGGGAACATTTGATATTCAGTTTGTTAACACTGAAAATCAATGGGCAGATATTTTTACAAAACCCCTCTCTGTAGATAGGTTTACTTTTATAAGGAAGCATTTGAATATGCACTTTATAAAAGACTGATGTTTAGCGTCCAATATGCTTAAGTTGAGTCTGAGTCCAATATGACTAGAGTCCAATAGGACACGACAGTCTATTTGAGACTTAGAACGTTTTTTTTAAAGACTCAAAAGCTTTCACCTCTTAGTAATCCCACGCTGAGTCCAATTTTTTTCATAAAGATATATCTTACAGTTGGTTTCTTACAAATGCTTTGCAGTATCTTTTCAGTTTGATGATTATTCAAGCTTTCAAGAAAAAACTTCTGTTTTCTCTATAAACTTGATTCAGATTTCTCTTCGTTTGACATCTTTTCTAAAATCATTTCTGTTTGAGAAAGCTTGTTTAGAAAAGGGGAGAAGAAAAAGTTTTTTTCAGTTTTAAAGAGGTTTCTGTTTTTTAAAAAAACTCCAAGTTTTTTTTGAAAACTCTCTTTGGACTATGATGTTCTATGAACCTTTTTGCCTGATGACAAAAGGGGGAGAAAGAATGGGATTAAGTTTTTATATCTTGACTAAAAGGGGAGAAAGATTAAGTCTGATTGCATTAGTCGTATTACCATGTTGTTATTTTGATAAGCTTTTTATTGGACTAATCTTGTTGTTATGAGTAAAAGAAATTTTCAGGTACTCTAAGTATATTGAATATCCAAAACCATGAGATGTTTATCTCAGGGGGAGAAGAGTAAGGAAAATCTGAGATGTTTATCTCAGGGGGAGTTTCCCTTAGAAAATTTCTGTTTTTACTGACTGATTTTGGTTTATATGCTTTATTGTTTGTAAAACTTAATAATGTTTGTCATCATCAAAAAGGGGGAGATTGTTGGAACCAAATTGGTTAAAAGTGTTTTTAATACAAAAAATCCCTAAGTGATTTTATGGTTTTGATGATAACAAAATGTATTAAGGTTTTTACAAAGGATAATCAATTTGTATGAAGCTGTACAATGAATAAATGCTGCCTAACTAAGCTTGTTGCAGTCTGCGTCCAATAAGCTCTTCATGACATTGGCTGGCATTCAAAGTGAGCCTTGCGTCCAATGTTGGCACTGGAATGGACACAAGAGTTTTGCGTCCAATGTTGACACTGAAATGGACACAAAAGTTCTGCGTCCAATGTTTGAGCAGAAGGAAGAATTCTGCGTCCAGCGTCCAATGTTTGAGCAGAAGGAAGAATTCTGCGTCCAATGTTTGAGCACAAGGCAAGAACAAAGTTCTGCGTCCAATGTCTTCTGAAGAAGCAGAATCGCAGAAATAGAAGAAATCAAGTCTTGAAGATACGCTACTTTCTGCGTCCAATGTTTTCCAAAGAAGCAGAATCAGTAAGCGTCCAATAGAGCAAGACTGGCATAAGTCCAATGATAAGAACAAGGCAATACTGGCAGAGTCCAATGTTTGTATGAGAAGCAGAATTACAGTAAAAGTCCAATGTTTTTCAAAGGAACAGATGCAGTGAGCGTCCAATGCAGATGAAGGATAAAAGTCCAATGTTCAGTGTGAGCAAGAGTGCAACTCTGCGTCCAATGAAACTGAACAAAACAAAAGAACTGCTCTGCGTCCAATGAAATCAGAGTGACAAAGGCACTGTTCTGCGTCCAATAAATAAGAAGGACAACAATATTGCTTTGCGTCCAATGGAACACAATGAAGCAGATTGACAAAGGTACATCAAACAATTGTTCTGCGTCCAATGAAGCAGAAGAACAAATGTACAACAATCAACTTTGCGTCCAATGGAAATGGCAAAAGTCCAATACTGCCTTGCATTCAAATGGAATAGATTGGTAAGCATCAGGTATGCGTCCAATGTTTGCATGAGTTCTGTGCAAATTGGTAAGTGCAAAGGTATGCGTCCAATAGATTCTATATGCTGCGTCCAAAACGCAGAGTCCATTACATGCTATTTACTGCTCATGCATTTAATATGAAACATATTTATTGAGCAAATGATTTGAAATAAATAGCTGTATGCAATGCTTTCTGTACATCTTTGTCAACATGTGTGAATGTACTTCTGAAAAGCATAAAGTACTGTGGAAAGTGTACTAAGAGAGAGAATGTACTTTTAACTACTCTATATATCTCTGAACACACCTTTCTACTTTACACAGTGTATTCTCTCTGTCTCAATAAGATATTATTATTAACCACTGTACAATTGAGACTTTGAGTACAGGTTGCTTCTGATTTGGGAGAAAGAAACGCAGACATGCACAATGAAGTAGATCTCCTCAGAGCAACGGGAAAATAGCATTAAATGCTATTTGAGAACGGTAACTTTTATGAGAGCTGAAGTTGAGCAACTGAAGAACAAGTCTGAAGCTTCACTACTCTTATAAATACCGAGAAGCAAGAAGAAGAATACAAGTGACTGAAAACGAAAAAGAAAGAGCTGAACTGCTGTGCAATCTTTTATACTCTGATTAGAAAAGTCTTGTATTTCTTTATCTTCTTGTAAAAGAGAGTTTGCTTAACTCTCAAAGTGCTTTAGATTTCATATCCTCACTTGTGTGAGTTAGACAGCACTTGAATCAAAACTCTGCTGAGTTGTTTAGCCTGAAGAGGCTGTGTTCAAAGAATACTTGGGGTTTAGCCTGAAGAGGCTGCGTCCAAAGAATACTTGGGTTTTAGCCTGGAGAGGCTGTGTGCAAAGAATACTTGGGTTTTAGCCTGAAGAGGCTGTGTGCAAAGAATACTTGTATCTATCTGGTTTGATAGTGAAATCTCTCTAGTTTGAGGGGACTGGACGTAGCTCTTAGGAAAGGGTGAACCAGTATAAAAACTTGTGTTATTTCTTCTTTCCCTTAACTCCTTTTATATCTGTGTTTATTACTAACAAAGGGGATTGAAATTGTTTTTATTCAAACAAGTTTTTCAAACCAAAAGGGAAGCATTCTGTGCGTCCAATCTTTAGAAAACCTGTGCGTCCAGTTTTTATAAAGACTCTGTGCGTCCAGTGTTTTAGCACTCTGTGCGTCCAATATTTCAAAAAGCACTGTGCGTCCAATATTTGAACTAAGCTGTGCGTCCAACGTTTTTAACAGCCAGAGTTCATCTTTTGCGAAAAGTTTTAAAAGCTTAGAAACACAATTCAACCCCCCCTTCTTGTGTTTCATCTTGTTACCTACACGTCCAACGTATCTGTGCGTGCAATAAACCAGTTGCGCTGTGAGTCCAACGTTTTTCATAATCAGCGTCCAACGTTTGCGAAAAATTTTTCAAAAGCTTTGAAACACAATTCAACCCCCCATTCTTGTGTTTCATCTTGTTACCTACAGTTGGAATCAGAGCTTGGTCTCTAGGGGTTGAGCACCTAACAGTGTAGAGAAGCAAAGATCCATGGAGAACGAGGGACAAGCTGTGAACAGACCACCACTATTCAATGGAGACGAATACGACTATTGGAAACAGAAAATGATCACATTCTTTGATGCGCAGAATATAGACATGTGGGATGTCGTGGAAACTGGCTACACTGCTCCAGTAAATGAAGCAGGTCAAGCAGTACCAAGAGCTTAGTGGACGTAGGATCAAAGAACAAGATTTCAACTGAACTCAAAGGCAAGGTACTATCAGAAAAAGATTTTGAAAAGTTGAACCATGTTTTTATATTTTTGGGGATTTTTAGGAATTATTTCGTAATTTTCTGAAGAACAGATAAAAATGCTAGTCGATCCCTGTAAAGCACGCAAAACGAAGATTACGGAAACCAGAATGAATTTTCAGTTATCAGTGAGTGCTCAAAATCAAATTTTAAGAGGGATCATTAGTGATTAAATTCAATTTGCAATTTTATGGGATTTTTTTCTGGAATTTTCTGAAATATGTCTGTTTTTCACTTACGGCGCGAACGTTTCCTTTGTTTTTACAAACAATAAGGCTTGCCCTTACCGTAAAATTCCCAAAACTCTTCCATAAAACTCTTACATTTCATTTTCGAGATTCCTCATTGATTCTTACTATCTAAAATTATTTTTGAATGATAGATTTATAAAAAGACCATTTTAACCCTTATTTACGGAATAAGCCAAATAGAGACGAATAGGGACATAGTGGCTATGATATGGAAACTTAGAAACTTTGAGGGGTTCAAATACAAATCTAAGATGTATAAGAGAGTGGTAGACATCATGATTACCTTCAATAGTATGGTGGACATATACAAAGACCATTTTACCCTTGGTTTCCACTTAAAACTACCTAAAACTAAAGCTTTTGTCCAAGCAATCCAATGGCCCTCTTTCCCCTCATTTGGTCGACATCCACTCTTGATTAGAGCCCTTGGATGAGTTTTTTTCATATGAGTCATGAGGCTTAGTCATTGGCTTAAGCCAATTAGAAAAAGGGTGGATTAAACTTAATTATAATTAGGCATTTTGTGAGGTCATTGCTTACCACACAAAGCCATTTAATTCCCTCCTTCTCCCTAGCTCTTGGCCACCCCTCTCCCTATAAATAGGGCCCATTGGCTTCATAAAATTCACACAACACAATTCATGAAGCAAGGCAAACACTTTCTCTCTCTTTTCTCTCTTTAAGTCTTAAATTTCTTACTATTGTGTTCTTGGTGTTCTTGCTTGTTCTTCATCAAGTTTGGCCAAGGTAAGGGGTTTTTCTTTCAAAGTAATTTGTGAAGTATGAGTTTTGATCCTTGTTTGTGTTTGAATTGCTTGTTTATGTGTTTATGGCTTTTATATGCTTTATGATTGTTTATAGTCTTAAAATTAATTGTTTTATGCTATTGATGAATTGTAGAGTTATGATGTCCAAATTTATACTTAAAATCGTGAGGCTAGAGAGGATATGGCAAAATCACTTTTGAGCTTTTGTAAACATACCGTTATAATGGCGAATTTTAGACTACCATGACTATGATTTTACCGCAAAGAAAATACAATTCATTATTTTGTGAAAACCCCAATATTATCTGTTATTTATATACAAGGTGATGGTTAAGATAAATGGTTTATCAGTATAGATCTGTCTAGAAAGGAAGACAGGCCTATGAAGGGGCTAAAACAGTCTGTCTCTCTCTGGCTTGGGATCTGTACTGATTCGCTGTTTGGGGAATTCTTAACACTAGGGACCAAGTATATACGTGACTAAGATAAATTGGGAAAGAAGTGATTTCTTAATACCGTATATATAAATAGATTGGAAAGGATTAAAGAGTGTAACAGTAATGGATTCTCGGTGAACCTACTGTTATAGCATCTTTCGGAAAATAATTTAACGGTAATGGATTCTCGGTGAATTCTACTGTTATTTTATTAGTGGGAAATATCGAGTGGGTATCCAATCTGTATATGTATGCACATAACTCAGTTTAATTTCTAATGTCTACGGCAGTGGAAATTCGTGAGATAGGCTTTCAACGGGCCTTTTTCCTAGAAAATAATTAGAGCTTAAATATTTCTGAAGAGAAACAAATGAACTACGTTCACTTAGTGATATAGGAGCGATTTTTAAGAATGGGTACTGATTACCAAAGATGGCTCTGCCGTCGTGTGATCTTTTCATCTTCGAAAATAACTTAAGCCGGAGAAGAATTAGTTTTACTTCGTTCACTAAGTCTATATCAAGTTTTCAAGAAAGTTGGACACTGATTACCGCAGTCGGCTCAGCCGCCGTGTAATTATTCCATTTCCAAAGCATTGTGTAAAATCTGAGAACAGACACTTATTGACTAAAAAGCAGACGTAAGTTTAAATACAGTCGATCTCTTCTCTCTTGATCAATCCTAGGTGGCTATGCCCTGTTTTGGTCTGCTTGAAATGAGGTAATAACTTTAGTTCATATACCGAATCGCTCTGTTGGGTTGCTCATTTCAGTTCGGCTCTGCCGCATGTGATCAGTCATAAATTGACTTATTGAAGCTGGACAAATAACTTAACTCATAAACGATTCGTAAAATGGGTAAAAAGAGCAAGAGCTATTTATTTAAAAATAGTAAAAGAGTTTTCTGATATAAAGAGAAAAATGTGGGTTTTTACAGCTATCTGTCTATTCAAAAGTATTCCTATCCTAAAGAGATGGGTTATTTCATACAAAGTATTTTGGTGAGATTTAGAGATTTTCAAAAGAGCAGCTACAGTGAAACAAAGAAAGCTTTTAGAGAGATACTAAAGAGAACTGGTGTCCAAATATAGATGGTCATTTGCATAAAGAATTTTTTAGCATTACAACCCGAAGTAGTGTGGTTGAGAATATAGTACGGTTGGGCTACAACTGCCTATTGGGATTATCCAGGTTTTGATAGTCTTATGTGGCCGAGTAGGTAATGCCCTCGAGCCGAGACAATTCGTATACCCGACTTGGATAAATCTGACTGACTTATTCATAAATTGGTATTTAAAGTAATAAATGTTAGTATTACCGAAGGATCTCCGGAAGTCTTGAAGAGGCTATCTGGTTATTCTGATAAGTTTACTACAGCCAGTTGCTCAATGGTGTTAAAGTTGGTAAAGTCTCCTAGGAGCAATACACCTGTGTGTTTTGAGAGATATTGAAGTGGCATGCATAAATATACTTAGAATTGGTGATATATTATTGTGAATGCATTGCTTTTGTAGGGTTCCAACACCAAGGTAAGATCTGCTTAAACGAGATCTGTTTATAAGCCTTGATTGATTTGTTATTTGCTTGGTGTGCAAATTGATTGTTGAGTGATCTATATGTGTTGGGTGTATTCCTACTTTTCTTATTACTTTGTCTTAAGAGTCTCACTCTTGCCTGCTTTGTTGTGTTGATGCATGACTAAGTAGATGCTTTACCCAAGAAGTGGGTTAACTCTTAGAAGAAGGGCTGGAAGGAGGATGCTGCTTAGATTGATTAAGATTCCAAGAAGAATCTATATCTACTGTCTTAGATTGGGGTAGATGTCAAGAGACTGAATTGGCTCAATGTTCACTGTAAAAACCTCTATTGTAAACTCTGAAAATTTTATATATGAGATGAGCTTATGCTCACAAAAGGTGTTGATCACATTTCCGCATCCAAAAACATTTTGAAAAGAATTAGGGACGTATATTCCCTATCCTTCTCATCTTTTAGAAAAGCAAAAAAATTTACCCGCATTTTAGAGAAGGATTACCAACTTTTATTTCAAATATTTTCTAAATCTTTGTGAAAGTTTTGGTTACTATGGTGTAATATCCTTTTTGGAGAAAGGGTGTTACACTTGGTACCTAGGAATTCTTTTTGTGTTTACTCATTTCTATGGATTTGTACATCTCCAGCTACTTCAGTTGTGTTGTGTACAGTTTGATGGGGTTCTCTTTTTTCACTGATCTGGGTCCTGAGTCTCTTTTGGAAAGCCTTAGGTCCAAATATGCTTTGCCAGTCTTTTGGGGGTTGAGTTCTGATGGAGGACGCTTCAGATAGCCTTGGTGAAGTTTAGTGACACCTTTCTCTCTTTTTCGGATCTTTGGGTATTTGTTTGCTCCACTTGGGAATTGTTCATAATAATTGCTAGCACCTATTTTTGGTCTTTATGTTCTGACTTTAATTGGATAGTTGGTTGGTGGTCTTGTTTGACCTTGTAATCCGTTTATGGTTTTAGTAGCAGTTCCGCATTTAGTGTCTATCTGGATGGACTTTACATTTGCTGATGGTTTGTTGTTCTCATTTGGGCTTTGGGCCCATTTCTTAATCAATGATACAGAAGGTATATTTGACCCAAAAAAAAGATTTTATTTTAAATGTGACAAACACACAATTATGTTCAATGTTGCATTATGCTTTTTTATTCTCAAGCATCTAATGGTGATACAGAGTCAGTTATCATTATGGTTGCAGTGATATTGGATAGAGATGGAGGCTTTTGTCTATAGTGCTCCTACTTATCTTTTAACCCGTTACTTTTTGCATTTAATAAAATTACTTTTAATATCACTTACAATTTTTATCCCACTAAAATTTTTTATCTCATTCACATTTCATATTTGTTTTTAAAACAACTAAAAAAGATAAATATTCTCATAAAAATATTTAGCTCTCTTCAAAATCTTGTTTTCAAACATTTTCCCACGTCTCTTCATCATTCAAATTTGCTCTTCAAGATTGCAATTGGTGGCATGATTGTTTAAGTATCTATACTGAGAGAATTTTTTGTAATATTGAAAACTATAAAAACTCTAGAGAACAATTATGATGTGTATTTATACTTTCAAAATATGATATATTATATTTTTAATGTTACAAATTTATATATGAGCATTGCCACCATAACATCAAATTTCTAGATCTGCCACTTTTGCTTATAATAACATAATTGGGACTTTTATTAGGGATAGAAATAGGTCAGACCACTTGACAGAGGCCTACGGCCTAACCTACGTTAGGCTCAGGCCAGGCTGCAACACCCTTTCTCATAAAAGGATATTACAACATGAGTAACCTTTAATCGAAAAGGAGTATTTATTTTATTTCCGAAAACTCTTTTAATTGTTTCAAGTGAGTATAAATTTTTTTCCTTTTATTCTGGAAGAATCATTTTAACTTGAAACTCTCACTTACCTCGTTTAAATTTCGAAACTTATTTATGTCATAACATAAAATTGAAAAACGAGATAAAGTCCTCTGAATAGGTACTATAGATCATATCAAATATTGCTATCAAATAGTTTCTCAGTACATCAAATTGAACATCTAGTAACGTCATATAATATATATTACAGTCATCCAAAATATCTCTAAACATGAGTCCAACCGGTATAGAGTCAGTTTACAAAACAAGACAAAATAACTCAATAGCCTGCACTATGTCCACTCCTAAACATTGTCCACAGACTCCTCTGAAGGATCACTCTCCTCCTCCACTATCTGCTTCCCTTTCCCTTTACTGTCATTGGCCTCCTGACGAACTCATGCTCTCCAAGATGGCATAACAGTAGGGGGAAAAGGCATCAGCCCTCCACCGAGTTCCGCAAAAGAAACTGGAACAGCTGGAAATGGGTCCATCAACCCACATAATAGGTGTCCTCTCAGTAAGCACCTTTCCTGCTGATGAAACTCGAACTGGATGAGAACGACGCATCGTACTCTTACGAGCTGTCTTTCTCTATCTACAGTAGTGTCTCCCTTTCTCCCTCCAAGAATCCCAAAGCTCTCGGATAGACACATTTACATCTAATATCATATTTTTCACTATCTACTGGTGAGATCTTTCCGCAGATGTCTCTAAAGAAAATACATACCCTAAGTATGTGCTCCATTGGGTTTTGGGGTTCACTCTCCACCCCTTGCTCTTAGCCCCTCTAGGCAGTAAGCTCAGTCTACGAACTTTGGTCAACCCCTCCGGCGGCAGTCCATCTATATGAATCATGTTCCAAAGAGCACAAAACATATAGGCAAGGGTGAAAAATCCTCATACACTAATTTCAAAGCATAGTGACACAAGACGTAGGAAATAAATCATGCTCATCAAACATATTTACATTATACATTTCTCTATCCTTTACCTTTCCTCAGCACGAAAGTATATAGTTTTCTTGCTAAAAGATATTCACATATACACCAGAAAGAAAACAATCACAGTCACAACACATATCTCAGCATCAAACAATATATCACCACATGAATATATTTAAAATGCATGACACTTCTATTTCCCTCTCAACACCGGTGTAATGCTCTATGGAGACTTTTCTCTTCCTCAACAACATTTGAGCGATAGGCTGTAGCGTAAACTTAACATAATAAACCAAACTGTCCCCTTTTTCATGGACTTGGTTAACCAACTGTTCCCTTTTTCATGGACTGATTTTACAATTATTCAGTAGAGTCACATTTAAAATATAATACCATATCACAAATAGGTCAGTCAGTCAGATTTATCCAAGCCGGGTGCTCTACTCGGTCTCGGCCCACTGGGATCCACCACACGACCATTGAGACTTTCGAAACCTGGATAATCCTAATAGGCAATTGTAGCCCAACCATACCTATTTTCAACCCCATCCGGGTTGTAATGCTCATCTCATGGCCATCTGCCATATCTCTTGCCCATCCGCCAAATCTCTTTCTCTTTATGCAAAATGACACATACATTTGCATTTCAAAATAATCATCACACGCTCAAGCACAATCAATTCACTTTCACATTGGTTTCTCTTGTAATTTATCTCATACACATCTCCATGTTACCACTTGTAACAATCACACATAACCTTCTCTCTTGGTTATGTTATTCTCTTGCACCATCACATATAATCTTCACTCTTAGTTATAGCATTATCATCTCTCATGAGATTCACATCTCTTTGTGCATATTCTCATTCATCATGAGGTTTTCTTTTCCTTGAAAAGAAGCATTAAAAAATAAAATATTGGCTTCATTATGATAACTGCATCCCTATACTATTAACTGTTATTTGAAATTAAAACTATTGTATTTATATTTAAATATTTATATTTTGTCAAGATACTGAAAACTACTCACTATCAGTGGCGTATTTAGGACCTTGAGTCAGTGGGGGTAATTTTTAAAAAGAAATAATTAATAATTATTATTATCATATATAGGAAGATAAATACATAAATGTTAAAATCATAAAATTTTACAGTTTTGTGTCAATGGGCAAAATCATTGTTAACTTCAAAACAAGATAAACTAGTGGATAAATATGTCTTCCAGTTTCAACCAACTTCTCTTAAAGATTAATAATAATGAGAAGAAGAGAAACTTGAATGACTTATTCAACCTCTGCAACTTGCGATTTTAGCTTCAAATAAGAGGAAGATGATATTAATTTGCTTAAAAGAAAATTGAAGAAGAATAGATTAAGGACTAAAAATATATTCTCTTAGGCTAGATTTTGTGATGAGATGTGAAGAAAAGAGGAGGAGAGTGGTGTATGGTTCTGCCAAAAAAATTAAGAAGGTAACAAATTTGGCATAGAAAGATTGAGATATTACCCTTTTTATCAAAAAAAAAGGAATGAGATATTGATATTCTTTTAGTTAGTTATCAACTAGAATTATGGCTTAAATACCTCAAGTGGAATAAAATAAATAGATTTTAAATAAAATAGAAAGACTGGGATTATAAGCCAGAATCAAGACTAAAAAATCTCAAGTGGAATATAATAAATAGATTTAAAATTAAATAGAAAGATTGAGATATTGGGATTCAATGGTTTATATTGCTTTGATCTCTTGGATTTACATGGGGTACAACTCATAATTTTAAAGAATTTAGGTTTCTATTAAACTAAATCTTATTTGCAGACAGATGCTTTTGCGAAAATAAAAAGAAGATTGGGTGTCTGGGTGTAATTAAGGATTGCAATACTGGGGGCAAAAACTTAATTCCAAAGGGGTCAAAATTTAAAAAATTCAAATACTAAGTGGGATTTTTAATGTTTGTGCCCACCCTCGTTCTAATGTAAGTCTGCCCCTGCTCGCTATTTTGATTTGAGGGAAGACTATTCATGGCATGTTTCATTCCTGAAATTGAGGAGTATTGAAGTGTATGTTGTGTGATGAAGTTTTATAACCTGGATGTCATTGCTTGCCTTGGTGTCTTGGGTATTTGATAGATGGATGACTATCACTAAGTGTGTGCCAACTTGACGTACCATCTGAGGCAAAATCCAAGGTCATTGTTGGTTCCTTTCCTCTGCCTACCATGTTTCATGATGATGTTATTATTTTGTTTGTCTAATTTGTATTTGACCTCAAATAATAAACTGTGTAATTAGACAGTGTTCTTATTCTTTTGTTTATATGAATTATAATTAATTCATTTGAGGTTGAATGTTGGGTGCTCTTCTTTTTTTTCCCACTTTTCACTTTTCTCTTGATTAATTTGTTTCTTCTGGTGTATATTTGCTTTGGGCAATTTTCTTTTGGAACTCACTTTTAGTTCCTTAGTGAGGGGTGGGAAACAGTGAGTGTTGGCTAAAAACTGACTCCGGTTCCCTACCATGGATAGTGGACAAGGAAGCAACTCACTCGTTAATAGGGAGGGCTCCACTTTTACCCTTGAGGCTTCAGAGATAGATAGTTTTCTTCTGGCAAAGAAATCGCTGGTGGGGAAAATTATGGGTGGACAGGTTCTTAATAGGGGAGCAGTCAAAAACATTCTGCTAAAGGCATGGGGTGATCCTGCTGGGGTTCATACTGCAGACATGGGAATGAACCTGTTCATGTTCATCTTCAATACGATTAAGGAAACCCTGGAAGTGATTAATAGGGGTCCATGGTTTGTCATGAATCATCTTATCAGCTTGCAAAGATGGATTCCACAGGCTTCTATCTATGAGAATGATTTTAATTGGGTCCCTTTCTTGATTTAATTACATGGACTACCACTAGAGTTCATGAATACGAAGAATGTTGCGAAGCTGGCAAAACAAGTGGGTGAAGTCATTGAGGATGAAAATCCATGGGTGGATGGTGTTCTCTTGCGTACTTTTTTCAGGGTGCGGGTTAATGTCAATATACAAGAACCATTTGTTACAGGTTATTGGTTCCTAGAAAGGATTTACCAAAGTCCTGGATCTTTTTCAGATATGAAAGACTTCAGGATTTTTGTTATAATTATGGATTAGTTGGTCATGGACAAAGAGCTTGCAAAAATGAGAAACTCATGGCGGTCTACTGTAACTTTACTCCACGATATGATGCTAAGTTAGGAGTGCCCCTGCACGTTCTACGGCAGCAATGGTGGAAGAACAGAGGCAACTGAAGAAAGCTGGAAGACAGTCTCATCCTCACATGGAAGAAGAAAGTGCAGAGCCATGGTGGAGAAAGAAGGCTAGGGAAAGAGAATGTAGCAAGCCAAAGGTGAGCCGATTTTTCAGGAAAAAAAGGTCTACAAGTACATGAACAAAGCAGCATGGGCAGTGATGGTATGGTTCAAGTCGTCAACTCAGAGGACAATCTAGCAAATTCAGAAGTTATGTCATCAGAAAATCTGAGAGAAGTAAAAACACTCAATGGTTTAACCTGGAATATGTGGATATTGAGACTATTTCTGTGGAAGGTGGGTCCAAGCGAACGGTTAGAATTATTGAACAATGGGAGAATCAAAAAAAGGCTCAGCAGGAGAGTAATATACCGAAGGAAAGGGCCCACTCAAATGATGCGTTGAACATTTTAGTGGGCCAGAATTCTGAAAGGGCCTAATCTGAGGAGGGGAGGACTGTTATGCTCTCTATTCAATGCAGCCCAGACAAAAGAAAAGCAAAAGTTGATTCTAAGCCTGAACTTAATGAATTGTTTGGGCCTTCAAAAGGAATCAGGTGGGCTGAGAGAGCCACTTATCATTCTAAAGTCTCCCAGTCCTTTAGGCAGTCCAAGAACATACCAACCCATTCATCTGAGTGCCGAAGAAATAAAGAAGTGTCGTGAGGCATGTACTACTCAGAAGAAGAGTGTAGTTCAGATGCAGCCAAGGGTCAATCCTACACAAAAAGAAAAAATCCCAGGAGAATATTCTGTGGAGTTTCCCCTAGATGATGAAGACGCAGCAATGGCTATAAAGCATCTACCTATGGAAGAAGAAAGACAACTTGCTTTGTATGTCCATTAGGCGCTATCCTTAAAAAAGAAGAAGATCAGATGAGCAACCAGTGGCAGTAAAACAATTACTTCTGGAGTATAATACTGAGTGTAAAAAGCAGAGGTCTGTTCTTGAGGAGGGCTGCATAGATGATATGGACACCTCTTTGGTACAAGATGATGATGATGACGTTATGGCCAAGGAGGCGGGCCTAATCAAGCCCCCAACAGAGCCATGAGTGTAATGAGATAGAATTGTTGTGGTTTGGCAGCGGCTACGACAACTAGAGAACTGCGGGACCTCTATAGGACTCAACAGCCGAATGTGGTGTTCCTTATGGAAACCAGGGCAACTACGGAACATTTTTTGAGATGCAGGAGAACTTTCAAATTTCAGAATGCTTTTGCAGTGGAGGCTAGAGGTTTGTCAGGAGGGCTGCGTTTGTTACGGAACCAGAATGTGGAGGTACAAATCATCTCTGCTACTTTAAATTTTATTCATGTGGTGATTACAGTCTCTGATAGGAGAGAAATTTTTGAGTGCACCTTTGTTTATGGGAACCCAACATTTCAGCATAGAACGAATTTATGGGACAAAATTATATCCTTCCATTCCAATAGAAATATCCCTTGGTGTTGCATTGGGGATTTTAATGAGATGTTATCTATTCATGACAAGGACGGGTTGAGACCGATTCATCAAAACAGAGTAGATATTTTCAGAGATTTTCTTGACAAGGCAGGGTTAATGGACTTTGAGCTAAAGGGTTATAAATTTACACGAGTCTCTAATCCTAGAAATGGAGTGGTGACAATAGAAAGAATTGACAGGGTTCTTGTTAATTGGGGTTGGCGGTTCCAATATCCCCAAGCTCTGGGAATTGTTGTTCCCATTATTGGGTCTCACTGCTCACCAATCACTCTTTGTACCAAGCCAAAAACCAAGAGTGGGGTGCCTTTCAAGTTTGAAGCTTTTTGGGAAGAACATGAGGATTGCAATAAAATTATAGAAGAAGGATGGCAAAGTAGTTCACAGGAGGATTCACCATGGGTGAGCTTACTTGACAAAACCAAGGCCTGCAAAAAATCGCTTCATGAATGGCATAGGAGGACCTTTAAAAGAGCAAATGAGGAGATATGGAGGCTTAAGGGGAAGCTGAATTGGCTGCTCAATCAGAATCAAGCTAATACAGATTGGGATGAGGTTAATGATATCTAGTGCCAAATTGATAGACTCTGGAAATAGGAGGAAGCTTACTGGGGACAGCAGTCTAGACTTAAATGCATCAAATGGGGAGATCACAATTCTAAATTTTTCAGGCAACAACAATTCAAAGAAGGGGGAGGAATCACATTCAGAGGTTAAACACAAGTGATGGGTCTTGGATTGAGGGTCAAGACAACATTATAGCGAGGTTTATCAAGCTAGACCAAATCAGAATATAGAAGCCTGTCTTTCCCATGTTCCAAAGTTGGTCTCCTCGGACATGAATGCAAAATTAATGCGGCCAATTTTGGAAACATAAATTAAAAGAGTTGTTGATGATTTGGGAGCTCTTAAGGCACCTGGGCCTGATGGATTAAATGGCATGTTCGATCAAAAACATTGGGAGGTGATCAAAGGGGATGTGTGTGCGGCTGTTCTGAACTTCTTCCAACATGGTAATTTTCCACCTGAGATTAATAAGACTGTTGTAACTCTTATTCCTAAAATCCCTATTCCTGAGTCTCTTAATCATCTTTGTCCCATAAGTTGTTGCAACTTCATTTTCAAAATCATCTCAAAGATTATTGTGTTTAGACATAAGGAGTTTATGGGGGATCTGATTTCACCTAATCAGAGTGCCTTTGTACGGGGTCGTCTTATTCAAAACAACCTTCTAATAGCACATGAGATTTTTCACGATCTTAAAGCTAGAGGGAGAAATAGCAAGTCAGGTGTGGCTATTAAGTTGGATATGAGTAAGGCATATGATAGAGTAGAATGGGGTTTTTTGAAGCAAGCTCTTGTGACGTATGGTTTTATTCCTTCATGGGTAGACCTTATCATGAAACTTGATACCTCTGTTTCATATAAGTATAAGGTGAATGGTTTTCTCAGTCCTACTCTAATGCCTCAGAGGGTTGAGACAAGGGGATCCCTTATCCCCCTACCTCTTTATTTTGGTTGCTGATGTTCTCTGTCTTATGCTTAGAAGGGCTCAAGAACAGGGGACAAATTCAGGGTATACAAATTGGCAATCAGGGACTTATTCTGACACATCTATTATTTGCGGATGATGCTCTCTTATTTGCAAAGGCCTCCCTTGGAGATGTCTATCAGTTGGTCAATACCTCAATCAATACTCTCTTGCCTCAGGTAAAAAAATTAATGCCTCAAAATCTAGTCTCATATGTGGAAGATTTGTCAACCCTCTTTTAAAACATGATATGGCCCGAATTCTTCATATGTCCTTGTGGGATAACACAGGGAAGTATCTTGGTCTTCCTGGTGAATGGGGAAGAGCTAAGAATAGTGCCTTTGCATGGCTTAGAGAAAGAATCCTTGCTAAACTAGAAGGATGGAAGGAGAACATCTTGAACCAAGCAGGCAAATAGGTGTTTATCAAAGCAGTAATTCAAGTTGGCCCCTCCTATGCAACGTCAATTGTTAGATTTCCTAAAAACATCTACAGTGGTATATGTTCTAATATTGCTAGGTTTTGGTGGAGCCCCTATGGTATATGTTCTCATATGTTCTAATAATAGCATTTAATGTTATTAGAGAACGGTCATATTTCTGAAAGCTGAAGCTTAGCTATTCGAAGAACAAGTCTGAAGCTTCATCAAAGCCTATAAATACCGTGAACAAGAAGAAGAATACAAGAGACTGAACCAAGCAAAAGAAAGAGCTGAAACACTGTGCAAATACTCTGTCTATTGTAGAAAGTCTTGTATTACTTTCTTCCTTCTTGTAAAAGAGAGTTTGCTTAACTCTCGAAGTGCTTAAGTTTTTCATATTCTCACTTGTGTGAGTTAGATAGCACTTTAAGTCAAAAACACTCTTCTGAGTTGTTTGAGTCTGGAGAGGCTTGTCTGTAAAAGAATACTTGGGATATAGCCTGGAGAGGCTGCGTGCAAAGAATACTTGGGGTTAAGCCTGGAGAGGCTTGGTTGTCAAAGAATACTTGTGTTGAGCTTGGAGAGGCTAGGTGTGCAAAGAATACTTGTGTAAGGCCTGAAGAGGCTGTTGAAGAATATTTGTATTCTATCTTGATTGATAGTGAAATTTCTCTAGTTTGAGGGGACTGTACGTAGCTCTTAGGAAAGGGTGAACCAGGATAAACACTTGTGTTATTTTCTCTATCCTTTATCTCTATTAATTTATTTGTTTATACTAACTGAGGGGATTGATTTTGAAGTTATTTTAACAAGCTATTCAATACACTTTAATCGCACAAAGAAAACCTGTTTCAAACTAAGTGGATGTTTTTGCGTCCAACGTATCTGTGCGTCCAATAAACTAGTTGCGCTGTGAGTCCAACGTTTTTCATAATCAGCGTCCAACGTTTGCGAAAAGTTTTTCAAAAGCTTTGAAACACAATTCAACCCCCCATTCTTGTGTTTCATCTTGTTACCTACAGTTGGCATCAGAGCTCGGTCTCTAGGGGTTGAGCACCTATCAGTGCAGAGAAGCAAAGATCCATGGAGAACGAGGGACAAGCAGTGAACAGACCACCACTATTCAATGGAGACGAATACGACTATTGGAAACAAAGAATGATCACATTCTTTGATGCGCAAAATATAGACATGTGGGATGTCGTGGAACTGGCTACACTGCTCCAGTAAATGAAGTAGGTCAACCAGTACCAAGAGCTCAGTGGACGCAGGATCAAAGAACAAGATTTCAACTGAACTCAAAGGCAAGGCACTATCTTATGTGTGCCATTACCAAGTTTGAATATGACAAGGTGCATAGCTGCACTACTGCCAAGGAGATATGAGACACTCTAGCTTTGGCACATGAAGGATCAACTCAGGTCCGTGAGTCCAAAATCAGCATGCTAGTTCATCAATATGAACTATTCAAAATGGAGGATCACGAGACTATTGATCAAATGTTTGGAAGATTCCAAACAATCATCAACAACCTGAGATCCCTGGGAAAAGAATACACAAACCAGGATCATATCAGGAAAATCCTAAGGAGTTTGCCAAAACAATGGAGACCCAAAGTAACTGCCATACAAGAAGCAAGAGATCTTTCTACTCTTGCTATGGAAAATCTTCTGGGATCACTTAAAGTGCATGAGCTTGAGCTCAATGAAGAAGGAACAGAAAGAAGAGCAAAATCCATTGCTCTTAAAGCCCAAAAGGGGAGCACCTCAAAGGCACTAAAGGCACTTGACTCAGATGAGGAGTCATGCAGCTCAGAAGGAGAAGAAGGCTCAGATGATGATGAACTTTCCTTCATCTCCAGGAAAATAAAGTCTATGTGGAAAAAGAAAGGTGGGTTCAGAAGAAAGCAATTCAACAAAAAATTTCCACAAAAGGAAGCTGAGCAAAAGGACAAAAGTCCAGTAGTGTGCTATGGATGCAAGAAACCAGGCCACTACAAGGCAGACTGTCCTGAGGCTGAAATGACAAAGAAGAAATTCTTCAAGAAGAAGGGCCTTATGGCAACATGGGAAGATCTTGATGAATCTTCTGATGATGAGGACGAGGAGGATAAGGAAGAAGCAAACCTTTGTCCGATGGCAAGTCTACCCTCAACTGATAGTGAGGATGAAGAAGAGGTACTTTCTTATTCTGAACTAAGAGACAACTTCAATGATCTTCTTAGAGAATCATCCATTTTATCCAATGAGTACAGATCTTTGAAGAAAAAGTTTTCTCTCTTAACCAAGGATTTAGAAAAACTTGATTTGGAAAATAAAGTACTCATATCAGAAAATGAAGAGTTGAGATTTCAAGTAAGTCAACTCAAAGATGAATCTCCAAAGGATTCTGAGTCCAATACTTCCTGTGAGGTACAAGCACTTCAACAAGAAGTAAATGAACTCACTGGACGATTGTCCAGATTTGTCAGTAGCTCTGAAAAACTTGATCAGATTTTAAAAATTCAGAGAAAACCTTCTGACAAAAGTGGTTTGGGTTATGAAAAACCAAAGCCAAAGTTTTCTAAAAATTCTTCAAAAGTTAATATTTACTGTGGTCACTGTGGAAAGGCTGGACATGTCACCTCGATGTGCGTCCATAACAAGACAAACATGTCTGGACGCAGACCAAGGACTAACAAGAAAGGACCCAAGTCAATCTGGGTACCTAAAAATATGACAATTCCTGTTGCAGATATGCTTGATGGGAGGAAGACAGCACCAGTCATGGTACCTGGACAGTGGCTGCTCACGACACATGACAGGAGAAAGGTCTATGTTCCAAGACCTAAAGCCTAGATCAAAAGGCTGGGTCACTTTTGAAGGAGACTAGAAAGGCAGAATAGTTGGGATAGGTAAAATTGATAAACATCCTCTTCCCTCTATTGAAAATGTCTTATTGGTTAAAGGACTCAAACATAATCTGCTTAGCATAAGCCAATTGTGTGATAGTGGATTTGATGTTTCCAAACAAAATGTCTCATGCTTCATATCCTTAAAAGATGAACAATGGATATGGCACAAGAAACTTGGTCATGCAAGCTTAAGAACCATTTCAAAGCTGAATAAGCATAACCTCGTGAGAGGACTACCAAATCTTGTGTACAAATCTGAAGTTCTGTGTGAAGCATGTCAGAAAGGGAAACAAGTAAAAAGCTCTTTTAATTCCAAAAATATTGTTTCCACTTCTAGATCTTTGGAACTTTTACACATGGATTTGTTTGGACCCACTCAAACTGCTTCTTTGAATGGAAAGAGATATGGATTAGTTATAGTTGATGACTATACTAGATGGACATGGGTCAAATTCCTTGCACACAAGGATGATTCTTTCAAAGTCTTCACCATATTCTGTAAAAGAGTCCAAAATGAGAAAGGAGCTTGTATCAACTCTATTAGAAGTGATCATGGAGGTGAGTTTGAAAATGCAAACTTCTAGAGATTCTGTGAAGAGAATGGGATCTTTCACAATTTCTCTGCACCAAAAATACCTCAACAGAATGGTGTGGTGGAGAGAAAGAATCGATCTTTACAAGAGATGGTCAGGTCCATGCTCAATGATCACTCAACATCCAAGAGATTTTGGGTTGAAGCTGTAAATACTGCGTGTTATTTACAAAACAGAATATATGTGAGGCCTATATTGAAAAAGACTCCATATGAATTGTGGAAAGGAAGAAAACCCAACATTTCATACTTCCATCCCTTTGGATGTGAATGTTTCATTCTTAACACTAAGGATCAACATGGCAAATTTGATTCTAAAGTGGACAATGGAATTTTTCTGGGTTACTCAGAAACCTCCAAGGCCTATCGAGTCTATAACTCAAGAACATTGACTGTTGAAGAGTCAATTCATATTAAATTCAATGACAAAAAGCCTGACAAGGAATTGTCAGAGCTAAGTGATTCTCTTGCAGATATGAGAATACAAGCAGAAGGTGAAGGAATATCACCTAAGAATGAAGAAAATGGATCAGACGCAGAAGCTGAGGATGCGTCCAATACTGAAAGAAGAAGAAGTTGGCACTTCAAGACCTATCATCCTGAAGATCAAATCATTGGAAATGCAAATGATAGAGTCAGAACAAGGTCCACATTCAGAGAACAAACTGATGTTGCATTCATCTCTGAATTGGAGCCCAAAAATATAGATGAAGCCCTATTGGACGAAGGATGGATTTTGGCAATACAGGAGGAGCTGAATCAATTCAAACGCAATGATGTTTGGACGCTGGTAGCCCCACCTGAAGATAAGTCCATTATTGAAACCAAATGGATATTCAGAAACAAACTGGACGAAGAAGGTAAAGTTGTGAGAAACAAGGCAAGGTTAGTTGCTCAAGGTTACTCACAACAGGAAGGTATTGACTTTATTGAAACCTTTGCTCCAGTAGCTAGAATAGAAGCCATTCGCATCTTACTTTCATTTGCTGCCCAACATGATATGAGGTTTTATCAAATGGATGTAAAGAGTGCTTTTCTGAATGGTATAATAACAGAGGAAGTCTATGTTGAACAGCCTCCTGGCTTTGAGGATCAAGCTTTTCCCAACTATGTTTTTAAACTGAAAAATTATCTTTATGGCCTCAAGCAAGCTCCTCGAGCTTGGTATGAAAAATTAAGTTCTTTTCTAATGGAAAATGGTTTTTCAAGAGGAAAAGGTGATACTACTCTTTTCAGAAAATCCATAGACACACATTTCATCATAGTACAAATTTATGTGGACGATATCATTTTTGGAGAATTTTCTGAGTTAATGTAGAAGGAGTTTGAAATGAGCATGATGGGAGAATTGAAATTCTTTCTTGGACTTCAAGTAAAACAGACTCAAGATGGGATCTATGTGCATCAGTCCAAGTACACAAAGGAGCTTCTTAAGAAGTTCAATATGGACGATTGCAAACCTATGAATACTCCTATGCATCCAACTTGCATAATGAGTCTGAATGATAAAGATAAAAAGGTAGATCAAAAGGTATACAGAGGTATGATTGGATCTCTCTTATATCTTACTGCATCTAGACCTGATATTATGTTCAGTGTTTGTTTATGTGCAAGATTTCAATCAGATCCTAGAGATTCTCACTTAACTGCTGTAAAGAGAATCTTTAGATATCTGAAAGAGACTACTAATCTTGGTTTGCTGTTTAAGAAATCAGATGAATACAAATTAGTAGGATTCTGTGATGCTGATTATGCTGAAGATAGGCTTGAAAGGAAAAGCACCAGCGGAGGATGTCATTTTATTGGATCCAATCTAGTATCATGGACAAGCAGGAGACAAAGCACAATTGCATTATCTACAACTGAAGCTGAGTATGTCTCTGCTACAAGTTGTTGTTCTCAGCTCTTATGGATCAAACATCAATTGGAGGACTACAACATCTTCGAGAGTAAGATTTCTGTTCTTTGTGATAATACTGCTGCAATCAATCTATCTAAGAACCCAATCTTTCACTCAAGAGCTAAGCATATAGAAATTAAACATCATTTGATTAGAGACTATGTACAGAAGGGAATATTTGATATTCAGTTTGTTAACACTGAAAATCAATGGGCTGACATATTTACAAAACCCCTCTTTGTAGATAGATTCATCTTTATAAGGAAGCATTTAAATATGCACTTTGTAAAAGAATGATGTTTAGCGTCCAATATGCTCAAGCTGAGTCTGAGTCCAATAAGACTAGCGTCCAATGAGACACGTCAGTCTATTTGAGACTTAGAATTCTTTTTCTTAAAAGTTTTTAACTCTTAGTCTTCCCGCGCTGAGTCTAAGCTATTTTTATAATGATATATTTTTATCACAAACTGTACACCTGCTCTGCAGCCGTTTTCCCGTTTGATGATTATGCCAGTTTTCAAGAAAATTTACTGTTTTTTCTCTCCAAAAACTTCCTTCTTACACACGTTTTTAACTCCTTCTCTTCCACTTACTCAACTTTCTGAAAACTCTCTGTGTTTACTCTTGTCTCTTGGAAAAACCCTTCCAAAACCCTCTCTTTCGAAAAATCAAACCTTTACTCTCAAAAATGGAGAACATTGAGAAGATGGAAGTCCTTGTGGAACATCGCTTCATTCCCACCGAGTTGGTTGAACAAGGGATCTTTGTGGTTGAGGAAATCACAAGTGCTGGTTGGAATAAGGAATATTGATGGAGAAATTCCTGAGTCCATTCCCTCACCCACTCGTCCAATCCCTGACCCTCAGACTCAACCACAATCACCCATTCATCCAATTTCTGAACCACAACCACAACCTCAAACACAAACCCAAACAGTTCCCCCACCTCAAACAGAACAACCATCCCAAACACCACCCCAAACAGAACAACCATCCCATACACCACCTCAAACTCTCTCACCCCCTCTGTCCACCCAATCGAGACAGCAAACACCACCACTCGCCTCACTTGAAACCACTCCACCATCACCCTTCAACCTTGAACCATCGTCCAATCCCATCCAAACACACCCACCTTCACCTTCACGTGATCACTCTCAACATTCTTCACCTTCCTCAAACCTGGATATATCAGAAGCCCCCACTTCATCAACTTCTGAATACATCTTCACAGTCAGGAAACTGGATGTCCTGACTAAGGGGTTGAAGGTCATAGAAATCCCTCTTCAAGAGGATAAGAAAAAGGAGAACATGATCTCAGAGGAAGTAAGAGCTAAGTCAATCATGCCCAGCTCTTTGGGACTCTCAAGGATGAGAATTTATGACTTCAAGCCAGAGTACTCTCCTCTGACTGCGGAAGAACTGGGATCATTTCTCTCACCCCTTGACAGAATGATCATCAGAAACATAGCGGACGAACTTCAGCTCCAGAATAACTTCAATGTTCCTCCGTCTATGAGAATTAAGCCAACCACAACAATAAAGGTCAAGCCTGACAGGATAGCACCAATGGTCTATCTTGTTGACAAAAATAAGGACAAGTTCCCAAGAAAGAGCATCAACAAAAGTCCAATGCCAATTCCTATCAGGATTGATGAGGACTGGGCGAAGAAATCTATGGAGGATGTTGATATGGATTTCTTAATGTTCTTGTCCAAGACTGGACAAGCAACGGAGCAGGAAGCAAGAACTTTCTGGGAAAAACACCTCATCTTGTGTGAGCAAGAAGCTTCATCTTCAGGGGTCTCTGCCACTGAAAAGGCTGAAACGCCAACAATGGGATCAATATCAGTTCACAAGGAGCATCAAAGATACATGTTTAATGATGCCCTTGGAGCACCAACTCGTTCTATTGAGCCCATCGTTGAGCTGGCTCCTGAGCCTGAAGATCTTGAAGCTATGCAAGAAGTGCAACCTCAAGCTGCTACTGAATAGAGTCAAACACAAGATTCAGTATATCAAGTACACCCAGAAACTTCAGCAAAAGCCCTGACTCCGCGCTCCAATGCTTCTCCAAATCTTCTTTAATCTTTCTTTTGTTTTTTTTTTGGACTATGATGTTCTGTGAACCTTTTTGTCTGACGACAAAAAGGGGAGAAATTGGGAAGAATTAAGTTTTAAAGCTCAAAAGTCATTAATAAAATGAGATTGAGTCTAAATTACAGTGTAGTAGTCTTATTACTTATGCATGCTCTGATTATGCTATATTATATGTTGGACTAATCTGCTCGGTGAGAAAAAGAAATTTTTCAAGTACTCTGAACATATTGAATATTCAAAACCATGAGATGTTTATCTCAGGGGGAGAAAAGTAAAAAAAACTGAGACATATATCTCAGGGGGAATTTTCCCTAAGAAAATTTCTCTTTAAAAAGTATATGTTGACTGTTTACTAGTTTTATTTGCATTACTGCTTGTAAAACTTAATAATATTTGTCATCATCAAAAAGGGAGAGATTGTTGGAACCAAATTATTCAAAAGCACTTCTAATGCATGAATTCCCTAAGTGGTTTTGATGATAACAATACTAATTAAAGGTTTTACAAAGTCTGCTGACAAGCTCTTATAGGTACAACAAAAATAAGTCCATCGTCCAATGTAACATTGGCACATATATGTACAGTCCAAGAGTGGAGCGTCCAATGGACTCTGATATTTAACCTCAGAAAAGTATCGTCCAATGGACTTTGAGAAGCAATACGTCAAATGAAGCTTTGCGTCCAAAGAAGTAGAACCTATAAGCGTCCAGTAATTATTCATGGAGATGTACTATGCTTTGCGTCCAAAGAAGCAGAATTGATAAACGTCCAATAACTGTCATAGAGACGTACTATCAGAGAAGCAAAGTCATAAGTCCATATGGTAAGCAATGAATATGCGTCCATATGAACCAAGTTATCTCAAGTACAAATGGTAAGCAAAGGTATAAGTCCATTTTGTACATAACCTGAAAAGTCCATATATTCTATATGTTGCGTCCAAAACGCAGAATACATAACCTGCTATTTATTGCTCTTGCATTTAATATGGAACATATTTATTGAGCAAATGATTTGAAATAAATAGCTATATTCAACGTGTTTGAACATGCATTAAATGAAAAGCATAAAGCACTGTGGAAAGTGTACTTAGAGAGAGAATGTACTCTGACTATTTCTATATCTCTCTGAACACCCCTTTCTGATTTACACAGTGTATTCTCTTTGTCTCAACAGAATATTACTATTAACCTTTGTGCAATTGAGACTGTGAGTACAGGTTGCTTCTGACTTAGGAGAAAAAGACGCAGACATACACACTAAAGTGGAACTCCTCAGAGCAACGGAAAAATAACATTTAATGCTATTAGAGAACGGTCATATTTCTGAAGGCTGAAGCTGGGCTATTCGAAGAACAAGTCTGAAGCTTCATCAAAGCCTATAAATACCGTGAACAAGAAGAAGAATACAAGAGACTGAACCAAGCAAAAGAAAGAGCTGAAACGCTGTGCAAATACTCTGTCTATTGTAGAAAGTCTTGTATTACTTTCTTCCTTCTTGTAAAAGAGAGTTTGCTTAACTCTCGAAGTGCTTAAGTTTTTCATATTCTCACTTGTGTGAGTTAGATAGCACTTTAAGTCAAAAACACTCTTCTGAGTTGTTTGAACTTGGAGAGGCTTGTCTGTAAAAGAATACTTGGAATATAGCCTGGAGAGGCTGCGTGCAAAGAATACTTGAGGTTAAGCCTGGAGAGGCTTGGTTGTCAAAGAATACTTGTGTTGAGTCTGGAGAGGCTAGGTGTGCAAAGAATACTTGTGTAAGGCCTGAAGAGGCTGTTGAAGAATACTTGTATTCTATCTTGATTGATAGTGAAATTTCTCTAGTTTGAGGGGACTGTACATAGCTCTTAGGAAAGGGTGAACCAGGATAAACACTTGTGTTATTTTCTCTATCCTTTATCTCTATTAATTTATTTGTTTATACTAACTGAGGGGATTGATTTTGAAGTTATTTTAACAAGCTATTCAATACACTTTAATAACACAAAGAAAACCTGTTTTAAACTAAGTGGATGTTTTTGCGTCCAACGTATCTGTGCGTGCAATAAACCAGTTGCGCTGTGAGTCCAACGTTTTTCATAATCAGCGTCCAACGTTTGCGAAAAGTTTTTCAAAAGCTTTGAAACACAATTCAACCCCCTTCTTGTGTTTCATCTTGTTACCTACAGTTTTCTTCAGGTGTGAGTGGACGCGCTCGGTGTGGTTTGTAATGCAGTTGGGTTTTATGTTAATACAGAACAACAGTAATTGCTTCATTCAATACATCTGTGGGTGGCTAGAGGAAATCGGGAAGCAACCTATGGAGTTTCATATTATCAGGATGGGGTGCACCCTGTGGATGATCTGGAAAGCCAGGAATGGGTTGATTTTTCAAGGCCAAGCTCCGAATCCGTTAGCTACTGTTATACAAACAGGCAGCCTTGTAACAGATTACTCAAGGTAAATTATCCCCACTGAAACAACCAACACTGTCCAGAGGAGCCAACATCATGCAACACGAAGTTGGAGACCCGCTTTGCAGAGGGTCACCAAGATCAACTCGGACTCAACTTTTTCAAAACTAACTGGGTATTGTTTTACAGGTATTGTACTTAGAGATTCGGAGGGCAAGATGGTTTCAGGTGTTACCTCACATTTCAGAGCCATTAATCCCTTAACAAAAGAAGCCCTTGCCCTTCGTGAAGCCATTTCCCTTGCCAGCAACTTGGGTCTACATCGCGTGGTCTTTGAGAGTGATTCTTTGGATCTTATCAAAGCCTGCAGAGGAGACATTGACAAATATCAAATCCATAATATTTTGAGGGACATTTGGCACTTGAAGCAAAACTTTTCAATCTGTGGGTTCATGTGGACACTAGAACTGGGAACGCAGTGGCGCACACAATTGCTCTTATGGCCAGTAGGCACCCTCCTTGTGAACTGGACGTGGAGCTGCCCGGAACACCTTAGGAAACTGATTGACAAAGATAAACCTCGTGCAACACCAAACAGAGAGAGAGAGAGAGATTAGACTCAGGTTGCAAGCATCACTGAAATACAAGGTTCTGCATTTATAATCAAGCTCTTCCCATAATGTTTAGTTGGCTGACTTGTTGTTTGATCCCCCCAGTTTGCTTAAACTCTAGCAGCTTGATCTATGCTCTTGGTGTAACATCCCGAAATTTTCACTCTAAGACAAAATATTAATTTTTGAGGATTAGAATTACTTTGAAGTTTTTCAGATAAAAACTTAGCAGTTTATAGCTAAATACGGAAGTCAGGAAATTATATACGGACATCCCAAGAGTTATTTGCGGGAAGATATAGTAGCTTGGTCACATATAAAGATTTTAGGAATTAAGTTTGGATTATTTGAGGAGAAAATAAAGATGTTACAGTTTTAGTCCCTCTAAAGGAAACTCCGTAAACTGTCAGTTAAGAAATGAATAAATACCAGAGATATAGAAATAGTTAAGATAGAGACTCTAGGATCTAGTATACCTTTGATAGAATAGAAGATAATAAGTTTTGTTTGGTAATTATAGTTTAAAACGATAAAACAGTTAAAGTCTTATATAGACTTCTATTTTCTGTATTTCTGTCTTTTATCTGTTCTATATGATATTGTGTGATCTAAGTGATAAGAAAATTATTTTAGTCTTATAATGAAGGTTTTAAAATACTTATGAAATTATTTCATTAAAACAGTAACTCTTTCCTTGACGTTTGACATCCGTATTTACCGTTATTAATGGATAAAGTTTTAAGTAGTACAAGTATGTTAAACCAACTTAGAAAAACAAACTTCCTTCACAAAAGTTGGTTCTTTTAATATTTGTGATTTTCTGGAATTTTCTTAGAATTTTTGGAAAACTTTAGAAATTACCGTTTTGACCCTGTTACTTACAGTAAGAGATAAATACTGATTCGGAGGCCAAACTGAGGTCAGAAAAAGATTTTGAAAAGCTGAATCATGTTTTTATATTTTTGGGAATTTTTAGAAATTATTTCGTAATTTTCTGAAGAACAGATAAAAGCGCTACTTTTCCGATCCCTGTAAAGCACGCAAAACGAAGATTACAGAAATCAGAATGGATTTTTAGTTATCAGTGAGTGCTCAAAATCAAATTTTAAGAGGGATCATTAGTGATTAAATTCAATTTGGAATTTTATGGGATTTTTTCTAGAATTTTCTGAAATATGTCTGTTTTTCACTTACGGCGCGAACGTTTCCTTTGTTTTTACAAACAGTAAGGCTTGCCCTTACCGTAAAATTCCCAAAACTCTTCCATAAGACTCTTACATGTCATTTTCGAGATTCCTCATTGATTCTAACTATCTAAAATTATTTTTGAATGATAGATTTATAAAAAGACCATTTTAACCCTTATTTACGGAATAAGCCGAATAGAGACGAATAGGGACATAGTGGCTATGATATGGAAACTTAGAAACTTTGAGGGGTTCAAATAGAAATCTAAGATGTATAAGAGAGTGGTAGACATCATGATTACCTTCAATAGTATGGTGGGCATATACAAAGACCATTTTACCCTTGGTTTCCACTTAAAACTACCTAAAACTAAAGCTTTTGCAAGCAATCCAATGGCCCTCTTTCCCCTCATTTGGTCGACATCCACTCTTGATTAGAGCCCTTGGATGAGTTTTTTTATATGAGTCATGAGGTTTAGTCATTGGCTTAAGCCAATTAGAAAAAGGGTGGATTAAACTTAATTATAATTAGGCATTTTGTGAGGTCATTGCTTACCACACAAAGCCATTTAATTCCCTCCTTCTCCCTAGCTCTTGGCCGCCCCTCTCCCTATAAATAGGACCCCTTGGCTTCATAAAATTCATACAACACAATTCATGAAGCAAGACAAACACTTTCTCTCTCTTTTCTCTCTTTAAGTCTTAAATTTCTTACTATTGTGTTCTTGGTGTTCTTGCTTGTTCTTCATCAAGTTTGGCCAAGGTAAGGGGTTTTTCTTTCAAAGTAATTTGTGAAGTATGAGTTTTGATCCTTGTTTGTGTTTGAATTGCTTGTTTATGTGTTTATGGCTTTTATATGCTTTATGATTGTTTATAGTCTTAAAATTAATTGTTTTATGCTATTGATGAATTGTAGAGTTATAATGCCCAAATTTATACTTAAAATCGTGAGGCTAGAGAGGATATGGCAAAATCACTTTTGAGCTTTTGTAAACATACCGTTATAATGGCGAATTTTAGACTACCGTGACTATAATTTTACCGCAAAAAAAATACAATTCATTATTTTGTGAAAATCCGATATTATCTGTTATTTATATACAAGGTGATGGTTAAGATAAATGGTTTATCAGTATAGATCTGTCTAGAAAGGAAGAGAGGCCTATGAAGGGGCTAAAGCAGTCCGTCTCTCTCTGGCCTGGGATCTGTACTGATACGTTGTTTGGGGAATTCTTAACACTAGGGACCAAGTATATACGTGACTAAGATAAATTGGGAAAGAAGTGATTTCTTAATACCGTATATATAAATAGATTGGAAAGGATTAAAGAGTGTAATAGTAATGGATTCTCGGTGAACCTACTGTTATAGCATCTTTCGAAAAATAATTTAACAGTAATGGATTCTCGGTGAATTCTACTGTTATTTTATTAGTGGGAAATATCGAGTGGGTATCCAATCTGTATATGTATGCACATAACTCAGTTTAATTTCTAATGTCTACGGTAGTGGAAATTAGTGAGATAGGCTTTCAACGGGCCTTTTTCCTGGAAGATAATTGGAGCTTAAATATTTCTGAAGAGAAACAAATGAACTACGTTCACTTAGTGATATAGGAGCGATTTTTAAGAATGGGTACTGATTACCAAAGATGGCTCTGCCGTCGTATGATCTTTTCATCTTCGAAAATAACTTAAGCCGGAGAAGAATTAGTTTTATTTCGTTCACTAAGTCTGTATCAAGTTTTCAAGAAAGTTGGACACTGATTACCGCAGTCGGCTCAGCCGCCGTGTAATTATTCCATTTCCAAAGCATTGTGTAAAATATGAGAACAGACACTTATTGACTAAAAAGCAGACGTAAGTTTAAATACAGTCGATCTCTTCTCTCTTGATCAATCCTAGGTGGCTATGCCCTGTTTTGGTCTGCTTGAACTGAAGTAATAACTTTAGTTCATATACCGAATCGCTCTGTTGGGTTGCTCATTTCAGTTCGGCTCTACCGCATGTGATCAGTCATAAATTGACTTATTGAAGCCGGACAAATAACTTAACTCATAAACGATCCGTAAAATGGGTAAAAAGAGCAAGAGCTATTTATTTAAAAACAGTAAAAGAGTTTTCTGATATAAAGAGAAAAATATGGGTTTTTACAACTATTTGTCTATTCAAAAGTATTCCTATCCTAAAGAGATGGGTTATTTCATACAAAGTATTTTGGTGAGATTTAGAGATTTTCAAAAGAGCAGCTACAGTGAAACAAAAAAAGTTTTTAGAGAGATACTAAAGAGAACTGGTGTGCAAATATAGATGGTCATTTGCATAAAGAATTTTTAAGCATTACAACCCGAAGTAGTGTGGTTGAGAATATAGTACGGTTGGGCTACAACTGCCTATTGGGATTATCCAGGTTTCGATAGTCTTATGTGGCCGAGTAGGTAATGCCCTCGAGCCGAGACAATTCGTATACCCGACTTGGATAAATCTGACTGACTTATTCATAAATTGGTATTTAAAGTAATAAATGTTAGTATTACCGAAGGATCTCCGGAAGTCTTGAAGAGGCTATCTGGTTATTCTGATAAGTTTACTACAGCCAGTTGCTCAATGGTGTTAAGGTTGGTAAAGTCTCCTAGGGGCAATACACTGGTGTGTTTTGAGAGATATTGAAGTGGCATGCATAAATATACTTGGACTTGGTGATATATTATTGTGAATGCATTGCTTTTGTAGGGTTCCAACACCAAGGTAAGATCTGCTTAAACGAGATCTGTTTATAAGCCTTGATTGATCTGTTATTTGCTTGGTGTGCAAATTGATTGTTGAGTGATCTATATGTGTTGGGTGTATTCCTACTTTTCTTATTACTTTGTCTTAAGAGTCTCACCCTTGCCTGCTTTGCTGTGTTGATGCATGACTGAGTAGATGTTTTACCCAAGAAGTGGGTTAACTCTTAGAAGAAGGGCTTGAAGGAGGATGCTGCTTAGATTGATTAAGATTCCAAGAAGAATCTATATCTACTGTCTTAGATTGGGGTAGATGTCAAGAGACTGAATTGACTCAATGTTCACTGTAAAAACCTCTATTGTAAACTCTGAAAATTTTATATATGAGATGAGCTTATGCTCACAAAAGGTGTTGATCACATTTCCGCATTCAAAAATATTTTGAAAAGAATTAGGGAAGTATATTCCTCATCCTTCTCATCTTTTAGAAAAGCGAAAAATTTTACCCGCATTTTAGAGATGGATTACCAACTTTTATTTCAAATATTTTCTAAATCTTTGTGAAAGTTTTGGTTACTATGGTGTAATATCCTTTTTGGAAAAAGGGTATTACACTTGGTACCTAGGAATGCTTTTTGTGTTTACTCATTCCTATGGATTTGTACATCTCCAGCTACTTCAGTTGTGTTGTGTACAGCTTGATGGGGTTCTTTTTTTTCGCTGATCTGGGTCCTGAGTCTCTTTTGGAAAGCCTTGGGTCCAAGTATGCTTTGCCAGTCTTTTGGGGGTTGAGTTCTGATGGAGGACGCTTCAGATAGCCTTGGTGAAGTTTAGTGACGCCTTTCTCTCTTTTTCGGATCTTTGGGTATTTGTTTGTTCCACTTGGGAATTGTTCATATTAATTGCTAGCACCTATTTTTGGTCTTTATGTTCTGACTTTAATTGGATAGTTGGTCGGTGGTCTTGTTTGACCTTGTAATCCGTTTATGGTTTTAGTAGCAGTTCCGCATTTAGTATCTATCTGGATGGACTTTACATTTGCTGATGGTTTGTTGTTCTCATTTGGGCTTTGGGCCCATTTCTTAATCAATGATACATAAGGTATATTTGACCAAAAAAAAGATTTTATTTTAAATGTGACAAACACACAATTATGTTCAATGTTGCATTATGCTTTTTTATTCTCAAGCATCTAATGGTGATACAGAGTCAGTTATCATTATGGTTGCAGTGATATTGGATAGAGGTGGAGGCTATTGTCTATAGTGCTCCTACTTATCTTTTAACCCGTTACTTTTTGCATTTAATAAAATTACTTTTAATATCACTTACAATTTTTATCCCACTAAAACTTTTTATCTCATTCACATTTCATATTTGTTTTTAAAACAACTAAAAAAGATAAATATTCTCATAAAAATATTTAGCTCTCTTCAAAATCTTGTTTTCAAACATTTTCCCACGTCTCTTCATCATTCAAATTTGTTCTTCAAGATTGCAATTGGTGGCATGATTGTTTAAGTATTTATACTGAGAGAATTTTTTGTAATATTGAAAATGAAAAAATCTAGTATAAAAACTCTAGAGAACAATTATGATGTGTATTTATACTTTCAAAATATGATATATTATATTTTTAATGTTACAAATTTATATATGAGCATTGCCACCACAACATCAAATTTCTAGATCTGCCACTTTTGCTTATAATAACATAATTGGGACTTTTATTAGAGATAGAAATAGGTCAAACCACTTGACAGGGGCCTACGGCCTAACCTACGTTAGGCTCAGGCCAGACTAGGTTTTTTTATGAGATAAATCAGACTTAGGCCATCTGAAAAGCCTTTTAGGCCTACCAGACCGACTTATTTAAGTGAACACAAATAATAATTATTATTATTATATTATATTTTTTATAATGTGTTAAACTCATATACTTGTTTACCTTTTTAAATATTTAAACATGTTGGCTTACATACATATTAAAGCCTATAAAGATTATTTAAGGATAAAGTTATAGTCCTATATAGTCCATCTAGAGGTCTTATTGCAAAAATAGACTTTTAAATAAGTTACCATGAAGGTTATATCTTATAAATAAGTAAAACTTTACTCTTATAAAGTATAACCTACCCTTATATCTCATACACCCTGAGTAGTAGTGGCTTTAATTTCCATAGTTTATAATTTGTTATACATATAGTTTTTTGTTAGCCTATTAACCGATTAGTCTATTTAGGAATAGGTCATATGAGACCAATTTGAATCTCTCGATAGGAATTAGACTTTTAAATAGGCTAGCAAGCCATGTCAGGCTTTCAAAAAAGCCAGGCTAGGCCTAAAACAAGCCTATGATAGGTCACATGCCAGACTTAGGCCTCAAGATTTTTAAACAGGTTAAGCCTATTTAGCCAAAGTCTAGCTCAACTCGGCCTATTTTCACCCCTAACTATTATATATCTACTATGACTATGATGCCATTTAATCGAGGATGCTTACTGAAGCAATTTCATTGATTGCATGCTTTTGTAATTGTGGAATACATGCTTTTCAGATTCGTTGGTATTGTGAGCTCTTGTTGAGTTGTGGTTCTCAGAATTCAGTATACATGTGGGGAAAATGCAACTTCATACATGTATCAAGGCTGGAGTTATGAGTTTATTGAGTCTGTTCTTACCCGAGCAATAATGCTTTTGCTGTCATGTTGATGCAATGTTGGTAATGGGCATTGTGATCATTTGGTTTTGATTTATTAGGGGTTTGGTGCTTTCATTAAGGGCTTACTCATAATGCATTACCTTTTTTTTTTATGAAAGGGAAACAAACAAACAGAAACTAAAGGAGAACTAATCTCTCAGCCTAAGAATACCCATAGCATCAGCTAAAAGAGTACTAGCCAGATCAGTAGGACAATGATTCCAAGTATGCAAGCCATGATCCATTGAGGAGCCAAACTCAGCAAGCCAATCCGCACAGAAGTTTCCCTCCCGCAGAGAATGATGGAAAGACAACTCCCAGGAGTGGTGCTTGAACTGTTTTATGCGGTCAACTAGAGGGAAGTAAGGATGTGTTTTATCCAACTCTGACGAGATCAAGTCCAAAGCAGTCATAGAATCGGACTCACATAGCACCTTCCGAAATCCATTGTTCCAAGCTAGACCATAGTTACCAGGTTCGCGGTACTCACCGGTACGTGGTATGGGTACGCGGTACGCGACCTTATGAAGTATTCGGTACGTGGGGGGTATACAGAGTCGAAACGCTATTTAGGTTCGCGGTACGTTATAATATATTAATTGATATGCACTATTAATAAAAAATTATAAAAATTAAAATATATAAAATAAAATGTAAATGAAATATAAATGAAAATATTATAAACCAAAAATTAACTTCAAATATTAAAAAAATATACACATATTTGATGATTTTTCATTTTTTATAACATTTAATTTGTGTTGGACCAAGCAAAAAAAAAACACACACAGAATATGGGCTTCAGCCCATTATATGACATAACCTAACCCTAAATTTACTATTACTTTTACTTATCCGTAAGATGTGCCGCCACACCCCATTTCACGTTCAGTTTTTTCCCCCTTTCTTCTTCTTCTCTGTGACGCTGCCTTGCTGCTTGCTGCATATGTTGTTTCTTCCTCCTTTGTTTGACAAATGCTTCTTCTTGGGTTTTCTTTCTTTGTTTATTTTTCTTCTTCATATTTCCTTCTATTTCTTGCTTCTTCTTCATCTCTTATTCTTCTCACACGTTTTCTTCTTCTTGGAGTAGTAAGAAGCGAAAGCTGCAAAAGAGGGGAATGCTTCTTCACCCACTGGTTCTCCACTCATACGAATTCGATGGAGAATTTGCAAGAACCAATACGCAAAAGTACCGCGAATTGGTACGCAAGTACCAATTCGCGGTTCTCAGGGGAGGAAAGCGAATTCTGTTTCTATGAGCTAGACGCAACCCATGATAAATTGCATGTAGCTCTGCATTTAAATTAGTTGTATATCTACAGCTACCTAAGAAACCAATATGCCATGTACCAGTAGAGTCCCTGATAACTCCGCCAAACCCAAACTGCCCCGGATTGCCAAAGGAGCTGCCATCGACATTTACCTTCACTGCAGTATCTGGTGGTGGGTGCCAAGCCACTAAACGTTGTTCCCTGTGAGACCTGCAATTCCCGAGTGCTGCATTGATTTCAATAAGATGTGTCTTAATGAGATTAACAACGTACCAGTCCTGCCACTTTGTGTCTGAAAAAACCTCTACATTTCTGGCTTTCCAAATGAACCAGCAGGTAAGGACAAAAAGTTGTCCTCGTTCCCCAGTTGTATGAGTTTTAAAGCAATTCATGCTGTCAGGATCATGGAAACCTTAGCTAGATTGAAAACACAATATATTCCATACCCTTATGGCACTTGGACAATCCCTTAACGTATGCAAAATAGTCTCATGTGGTGCCCCACATCGTTGGCAAGAAGAATCTGTAGTCATGTGATGAATAGCACGGCCTACATTGCACGGAAGACCCTCATGCATAACCAACCATGCAAAATGCTTTACATTCTCGGGTAATCTTAGCTTCCACACCCAAGACCATGTAATGGGAGAATCCAAAACCACTTCAGTTTGCTGGATCAACCAAGCATATGCGCTCTTTGTGGAGTAAGCCCCATTGGTCGCAGGTTCCCATATGATAAGGTCATCAGAATTATCATTTGTAAAAATACTTTGCATTTCCAACCTCACATCAATAGGTAATAAAGTAGCAATTTGCTCAAAGTTCCAAATCCCATCATGACAAACATCACTAATCCTCATAGCCGTATCTTGTATGTGAATAAAGGGTAGCCGATCACACAATCGCCCCTTGTGTAACCACCTCTCATACCAAAGGGAAATGTTTCCCCGCCCCACACGATATATATAACCATTGCTCAAAGTTGCTGCTGCCTTAGTTATAGATTTCCATGTATAGGAAGCCCCCTGTAGTGTTGGGTGTGAAGATATTGGAGTAATATTAGAATTAATAGGTTAATTCTTTTAATTGTTGAATTACATGTGTCCATTCCTTTACTATATTTTACTGACAGCTGTCCTTACCTAGAAAGGTCTAGAATTGGTTAGGATTCTGTTTTGTGAGTGCTGTGCAATTGTGCAAAGGACGCATGTGCTGTGCAATCGTGAAAGGATGCATTCTGACATGCTGCTATTTATTCCTTGTAATTGCTCATTGCAAATCGCCTTTTGTGAAATGAATACACAGTAAAGCAAATGTCTTCTTCTTCCTTTTTCTTCATTTTCTGCCTCCATGTTTTCCATCATGGTATCTAGAGCTCAGGTTTAAGGGCCTAACTCTCTGCGCACTCTACTATGGAAAATTCACCTTCTTCATTCTCTGGCGTTATGACACCTCCCTTCTCTTCATCTCCAGTTGGCTTCCCACATGCGTTATCTGTCAAGCTTGATGACAGAAATTTTCTCCTCTGGACACAGCAAGTGGAAGCAGTCATCATCGCCCACAAGCTACACAGGTTCGTTGTCAACCCTGTGATTCCTCAGAAATATGCTACAGAGACAGATTGAGTCTTGGATCTTCCAACTGAAGAATATGAGCGCTGGATTGTTCAAGACCAGATGCTCTTTACTTGGTTACTCTCCTCATTATCTGATTCTATTCTCCCTCGGGTACTTGGATACAAGCACTCTTGGGAGGTATGGGACAAAGTTCACAAGCATTTTTATTCTCAGCTGAAAGCCAAGGTGAGGCAACTTAGGTCTGAATTGAAAAGCACCAAGAAAGGTACAAGCTCTATCAATGAATATGTTCTAAAAATCAAAGCTATTGTTGACTCATTAATTGTTGTTGGTGACATAATAACTGAGCAAGACCAAATTGATGCTATTTTGGAAGGATTACCTGAGGAGTATGACCCATTTGTTATGATGATGTATGGAAAAACTGATCCAGTTTCAGTCACTGATGTAGAATCCTTATTAATGGTGCAAGAAGCTCAACTTGATAAATTTAAAACTGAGTTAACATCTGGCACAATCTCTGTTAATACAGTACAGGGTACCAACAAGCAAGATTCAAATTATCAGAATTTCAACAGAGGAGGTGGTCGTTTTGGTGGAAGAGGTTGTGGTGGCCGTGACACTCAAGGTGGGCGTGGAAGAGGAAGAGGGCCACAGCCCACATGTCAGTTGTGCTATAAGTATGGGCACGATGCATACCATTGCTGGAACAGATTTGATCCTAATTTTGTTCAGCCACCTCCCCCTTCTGCAACCAATGATGAAGCCTTGAAGCACTTTTCAAATCCTTATCAGAGTTCATATGGTCAAAACTCTACTCAAGCTCAGCCTAAGGCCTATGTTGCTGCTCATCAGAATGCTTACACACCAGCAACTCAGGAAATACAAATTCATGTAGAATCTCAAACTTGGTTCCCTGACTCGGGAGCCACTCACCATGTGACCCCTAATGCTCACCATTTGACTCAAGGAGCACCATTCTCAGGATCTGAGCAGGTCCATATTGGGAATGGCCAAGGTTTGAATATTACTTCAGTTGGTTCATCTCAATTCTTATCTCCTTCTTTTCCAAATGTCACTTTAACTTTAAATGATCTTCTTGTTGTTCCTTCCATAACCAAAAATTTGGTCTCAGTCTCTAGATTTGCTAAGGACAACAATGTGTATTTTGAGTTTCATCCTTCTTACTGTTGTGTGAAATGCCAGGTATCTGATCGTGTTCTCCTTAAAGGTAATTTAGGATCTGACGGTCTCTATAGCTTTCAGCAGCTCCACTTCCTTCCTTCAACATCCAAAGCTGTCAAGTCATCTTCTCTGTCTCATCCAGCCATACACACTGTCATCAAGCCTAATAACCCTGCTGATAACTGTAGTTCTTTTTCTAATTTTGCCATTTGGCATAGGCGTCTAGGACATGCCCATGCTGGTGCAGTTAGGATTATACTAGATTTATGCAAGGTTCCTTATCAAAATAAGTCAATTACAGACTTTTGTAGTGCTTGTTGCTTGGGTAAAGCACACAGATTACACTCTCCAGCATCTAAAACTGTGTATACTAAGCCTTTTGAGCTTATCTTTAGTGATCTTTGGGGGCCAGCTCCTCACTTATCTACTTGTGGCTATTTGTATTACATCACTTTTGTAGATGCTTTTACCCGATATACATGGATTTATTTCCTCAAGAAAAAGTCTGATGCTCTAGCTGCTTTCCATTAAATTTAGTCTCTCATTAATACTCAATTTTCGACAAAACTGAAATCCATTCAAACAGATTGGGGAGGAGAGTTTAAAGTGTTCACTAAATTTTTAAATGACCAAGGAATTATCCATAGACTCACTTGCCCTCATACCTCTCATCAAAATGGAACTGTGGAAAGAAAACATAGACAAATTGTTGAAATGGGACTTACTTTACTAGCTCAAGCTCAGTTACCATATAAATTTTGGGACCATAGCTTCACTGCTTCTGTTCATCTCATTAATAGGTTACCTACCACTGCCTCATCTCAGTACACTTCACCCTACCATTCTCTTTACAATAAAATCCCTGACTATACCATGTTGAGAACCTTTGGATGTGCTTGCTTTCCTTCCCTAAGACCTTACAACCAGCATAAAATGGATTACAGGTCACAAGAATGCATTAATTTGGGCATTTCTCCTCAGCATAAAGGCTATAAATGCCTTGTTGCAAATGGGCGCATATACATCTCTAAAGATGTTTTATTTAATGAACTTAGGTTCCCCTATGCCACATTATTCCCAAGTCCTTCGAAGCCTGCTCAACCTCCCTCTACATTTCACTCCAATACTGTGGACCTCATACTGTGAAACAGGCCCTTTCTAATCCCGATTGGCTAGAAGCTATGAAAGTTGAGTATGATGCACTTATAAAAAATAACACATGGTCTCTAGTTGAACTTCCTCCTAATAGGAAGGCAATAGGCTGCAGGTGGGTTTATAGAATTAAAGAAAATTCTGATGGCTCAATTAACAAGTTCAAGGCTCGGTTAGTAGCTAAGGGGTTTCACCAACAGTTTGGCTTTGATTTCAATGAGACTTTTTCTCCTGTGATCAAGCCTGTCACTATTAGAATCATCCTTACACTTGCTTTGACATATCAGTGGAGTATTCAACAGATTGATATAAATAATGCATTTTTGAATGGATTTCTCAATGAAGAAATCTACATGGTTCAACCTCTGGGTTTTGAGTCATCTAACAAAGGACTTGTCTGCAAATTGAACAAGGCCCTATATGGTTTGAAACAGGCCCCATGGGCCTGGTATGATAGATTGACACCTGTTCTTCTTCAGTTCGGATTTCAGAAAAGTAGATGTGATCATTCTCTTTTTACATTCACTCAGAGTTCTACTCATCTCTATGTTCTGGTGTATGTTGATGACATAATCATCACAGGCTCATGCTCATCAATGGTTGCCTCTCTTATTCACAAGCTGAATGCTAAATTTGCTCTAAAAACTCTTGGTGAAATGGATTACTTTCTTGGTATAGAAGTTAAGAAAACTGCCACTGGTTCTCTCTTGCTTTCTCAGGCTAAATATGTTAGAGAATTGCTTGCCAAGGCTGATATGTCTGAAGCCAATCCGATTGGTACCCCTATGATCAGTAATAGCAAATTATCAAGGTTTGGCACTGATTCCTTATCTGATCCTTCTCTCGATAGATCTGTTGTTGGAGCATTACAATATGCCACTCTTACACGGCCTGATATAGCATACAGTGTCAATAAAGTGTGCCAATTTATGGCCAATCCTCTTGAGAGTCACTGGAAAGCAGTGAAATGGATTCTAAGATATCTCAAAGGCACTCTTTCTTTTGGTCTTGAACTGAAACCTGCTGCATCTACATCTTCTATTTTCACTCTTCATGCCTATAGTGATGCTGATTGGGCCACTGATCCTGATGATAGACGTTCCACTTCCGGATATTGCATCTACTTTGGTCCTAATCTCATCTCTTGGTGTTCTAAGAAGCAGCCTTTAGTTGCTCGGTCAACTACTGAAGCTGAGTATAGGAGTATGGCACATGCTACTACTGAATTGTTGTGGATTCAATCTCTGCTTCAAGAACTAAATATCAGTTTTGCTCAGCCTTGCCTCTACTGTGATAATATGAGCGCCATTGCATTATCACATAACCCTGTGCTTCATGCCCGCACAAAGCACATGGAACTTGATATTCACTTTGTCCGGGAAAAGGTGGTTTCTAATTCTCTTCGGGTTGTTCATGTTCCTGCAGCTGGACAGCTTGCAGATGCTTTAACTAAACCTCTGTCTTCTTCAGTTTTCTGCTCTACAAGATCCAAACTCAATGTGTGTTCATTTTCTTCCCCACCTTGAGTTTGCGGGGGAGTATTGGAGTAATATTAGAATTAATAGGTTAATTCTTTTAATTGTTGAATTACATGTGTCCATTCCTTTACTATATTTTACTGACAGCTGTCCTTACATAGAAAGGTCTAGAATTGGTTAGGATTCTGTTTTGTGAGTGCTGTGCAATTGTGCAAAGGACGCATGTGCTGTGCAATCGTGAAAGGATGCATTCTGACATGCTGCTATTTATTCCTTGTAATTGCTCATTGCAAATCGCCTTTTGTGAAATGAATACACAGTAAAGCAAATGTCTTCTTCTTCCTTTTTCTTCATTTTCTGCCTCCATGTTTTCCATCAGAAGAATATCAGAGTTAGTGAAGTACTTGGATGAAAGCAGTCGAACCCACAACTTATCCGGTTTGTGTATGAGTTCCCACACATGCTTCCCTAACATAGCAATATTAACAGGTCTCACCCTCATCAAACCAAGACCACCTTTATGTATTGGTTGGGACACTTTACTCCAACGGACCCAGTGGCTGCCTTTACCACCCCAAATAAATTGCTTGACACAAGAGTCTGTGATCACAGATCCCTTCTGGTATCCAGAGATTATGCATAGAATAAACAGGCATAGAGGTAAGAACCGATTTGGCTAGAATGACGCGTCTAGCCCGACTCAAAAGCTTCCTTTTCCAACCTGCAAGTCTACTGTTAATCTTGTCCACGATATAAGAAAAATCTGAATTTTTAACCCTACCAGAAAGAAGAGGGAAGCCCAGATATTTGCCAATATTATATGTATGCTTAAACTCCAAGAGGCTTTCCAGTTTAGCAACCTTAGTCTGCGTGAGATTCTTAGAAGGAAGGAACTGAGATTTTTGGATATTAATCTTCATACCAGAAGCTAGGCAAAAAGCTTGCAAAACGTCTTTAACTAATCTCACTTGGGATGCTTTATCTCTAGTAAACAACAAACAGTCATAAGCAAAAAAGAGGTGAGAAATAGCTGGGCCATTGGTGCCTATCTTGATAGGTTGCCATTGGTTAGCATCCACCTTCTCTTGGATCAACAAGGCAAGTTTCTCCATGCAAAGGAGGAAAAGATATGGAGACATAGGGTCTCCCTGACGAATTCCCCTATTTGGTGCAAATTTGTCAAGCCTCTCGCTATTCCACTTCAAGGAAAGAGTAGTGGAGGCGACACAGCTCATAATCAACTGAATAATAGTGGTTGGGAATCCAAAATCTGAGAGTGTGAGCCTTAGGAACTCCCAATCAACCCTGTCATATGCTTTTTCAAAATCGATTTTGAACATAAGAAATCCAGATTTACCTTTCTTCTTATACATATGATGAACAATCTCCTGGGCAATGAGAGCATTATCAGAAGTCCCCCTGTTAGGAATAAAACTACTCTGAAGAGGACCAATGAGATCATCAAGATAAGGGCGTACCCGCCTAACCAGGATCTTAGTGATCAACTTTAGAAGAACATTGCAGAGACTGATTGGACGGAAATCTTTCAAACATTTGGGATCATCCACTTTAGGAATTGGAACAATGAGGGTCTTAGTTAAGTGTTCCTCAATGTGACCAGTGGAGAAAGCGGCAGCAACAAGAAACCAAATATCTTTGGAGACAATGTGCCAATAACGTCTGAAGAAAACTGGTTGGAAACCATCAGGGCCCGAGGCTTTGTAGGGGTCCATGGAGAAAAGTGCATCCTTCACCTCACCTTCAGAAACAGGTTGTATGAGAAGAGCAACCAGGTCCTGGCTAATTTTGGGAACATATCGCAGCCACAAGCTACCTGGATCACAATAATCATTAGAATGAAACAATTTTTTTAAAAAGTTAGAAGCTTCCCTTCACTATGCCAAAAATTCATTCAGACAGCGTTTTTTTTTACATTCAGACAGCGCTTTTAAGCGATGTCTATTTTGGCGTTATCTGAAGTTAGATTCCGATAGCGCTTTTATAAAAAACGCTCTCTGAATTTTTTAAAACAGACAGCACTTATTTGGGAAGCGCTCTCGAAAATTTTATAATAGACAACACTTTTTCTAAAAGCGCTATCTGAAGTTTTATAACAGATAGCACTTTTATGAGAAAGTGTTTTCTAATTTTTAAAATCAGATAACACTTCCTTTAGGAAGCGTTATCTGATATCACATCAGAAAACACTTTCTCATTAAAGCACTATCTGAGTGTTTTTTTTAAAATTTTTTTTTTATTTTTCTCTTATCCCCAGCAGAGAACCTAGCAACACTAGACAGTAATCGATTTGGCAAATCAACACTAATCAGTTACACAATTCAAAGCAGATCAATACTAACAAGTGTTACACAATTCAAATTACAATATCGATTAATAGTACTAACAAAAAGTAAGACATCAACCAACAAGATATGAGCTAGCTTAAGACAACAACCAACAAGATATCTGTCATCTATCTCAAGACAAGCATAATGTCCATGAGCTATGCCCAAGTCTATCAGTAAAAACTATATATAATAATTAAATTTATTTTTTATTTAAATAATTATTATGAATTTTAATAAATTAAAGTAAATTTGATAAATAGAAATTTCCTATCATATATTAACCAAGATGGATGAACATTAAACCAAAGTATTGGTGATTTAAAGCAAAGTCATATTAAATTAGCATGTCGTAATATAGATGTTATAATATTTCATAGTTCTGCTAAAATCAATCAATACTATTTACAATCACTATATGCCAAATAACAAGCCTAAGGCCTCATCCACTAAAGACATATTTATTTTGCCAATCAGTGCTTGTATATTAGCATCAACTCCCAAAAACATAATAGCAGCCCCATTACATGCTCTGTCCAGAGAGTAGTAAGTTTATTAACAAGTGTTACAGATAAATACAACAAAAAAAGAGAATGAAAACAATATAGAATAGAATAATACAACTAACCAAAAAAAAAGATCATATCAGACACAAAAGTAGTTTCAACCAATAGTTTAATCAAAACAATACCAACGAAACCAAATATCCACTTACCCAAAAGACTTGTTTCCCACAATCCCTGCACTCAGTCACAGAAAAATAAGAAGTCAATGAAGTGAGATAACCAAACAATTAGAATGTTCTCCTGAAACATTCACAGTGAAAGTGAATCAGCAAAAACTATACATATTAACAGCTAATAGTAACCTGCACAGGTTCCATGTAATCCATTCGATAGAGCTGATCACCACACAATATCATAATGTTCTCTATGTTTTTATGCTCAACATCCTACTCGAGTTCCAGAAGCTCACTCAGTTTTACAAATGTAAGAATGAAATAAATCACTTGCTCCTTAAATCTTAAACATGTGCATCTGTGGCAATCTTATTTGCTGGTTGACAAAAAGGAATATTTTACCAAATCTACTATTGTATGATTAGCAAAAATATTTATGGCATACCTCAAACATTTTATTAATTCCATTATTAATACAATTACTCATTGGTATGTCCACCAGCCTATAGCATTCTTTGATTAGCACCTGAGCATCAAATGAAGAACATAAACAGACAGATTGGTGAATTTAAGCCCAGTTCTAGATGAACATACAAAGATGCAGAGTAATTAGTGAGTTTAATGGTTAACAGAAGGTTTAGCCCTTTTCTGAGTAGCAATGCTTAAATGCATTAATCTATTTCGGTAGGAGGCAACAAGGTGCAAAATCATGGCCAATTAGTCATGAGACTCATATCATAAAAGTTAACTCTACACCAAATATTTAAGTTATTATGCTGAGGTTGAAAAAACAAATGACCTGGCAAATGGTAGCTTTAATCTTCTTTTGTGCTTCTACATCAAAAGGATTTGTAAAAAGAAGACCCTGTGATAGCTTCGGACAAGCTAGTTCACAACATGAGATGCAGCAAATTCAACTGGCCCAGCAATGAGGATATTCTTTGGGATATATGAAGCCATGTCATGCCACCCGTACAATGAAAACAAAGAGAAATGACAGTATATCAATCAGAACAACAAATTCAATTTCATTTGCATTAAATCAACATACTGAAGTGCGAAGTGCAAACCATGTGGATTTCTTTTAATTGCAATGCTATCATATTTCTAGTAGAATAAGAGACTTGCACACTAGATGCCAGCATACCTTGTCTGAGCCATAATATCAAACTATGATATCATGTTCAAACTGACTCAAAAGAGATATTTCCTGAAAGGAAGGCAACAAATATTGGACATAAAAAAATACTCCCATGTAAGATGGAATGAACAAATCATAAGATTCAATTAGAAGACTCCCACCTACTGAAGTTGGAAAATGCTCTGTTTCCCCTGGCTACCTTCATTCAGCAAAGACAACTCCCTTCACCGTAAAAAAGAATCCATCACTGCAAGAAAAGAAAATGCATATCTCCTCTCTCAAAACAAGGCAAATTATATGAAGCTAAAAAAATGGATGACTTAACGGTCTTTGAAACAAGCTTGATATTATAATAGCATGAGTCTTATGTTTTATCAGTTATGAATACAAAAGACTTCAACTATTGTTGCTGTCACAAATAAAATTTGCAAATCAAAGCCTACAAATGGCAAATATAGTATCCATAATGACTATTTACCTATAAAACAAATATAGTATGCTATATGGTTAGTGCCATACATGCATAACTGTAAATCCGCAACTAAATTGACCAGCCAACATAGAAAAAAAATGAAAAAGTGGACTATAAAAAGCACAAAATATAACTGGTTAGAAGCACAATATATATATATCAAATTCCCTCTCCAAACAAAAAGTAACAAACAAACTAGAAGGGCCACGCTTCCCCAATTCCCTACACCTATACCCTTTTCTCTCCCTCTCGAGTTTAATTCCTCGCTAATTAACAGAAATAAAAGTACTAAGGATATTTATTTTTCATATGCATATACACTTTGTCTTGGATGTATTATTTTTACAATTCGATCCCTTTCCTTTTGTATTGGTCTTTTTTTCTTCTTTTCTCCATTCTTTTAATCTCTTTTTTCCATGCACTTCTAAGATAGAATCTTTTATCTTCAATTTAATTAATTTAATCTTTTATGCATATAGCAGTACTAGTATTGTAGTAGTCGTATTTATTCATATCTTTTAGGCATTTTATCAAGCAGTTTGCAGTCAGAAGAGCACCAAGCACCAGGCCATTTTAACAAGCAGTTTACTCACCTAATTAAAGAAGAGAAGCACCAAGCCAGTGAACTTCAACCACGTATAGGGAACTTGCGGACCAAGCACCAAGCTCCAAGCTCCAAGCTCTCTTGCAGTTAGGAAGGTCGAAGAGCACGAAAATTATGAAGCTTCACACAGTTCAGAACGAAAGAGAACGGTGCGAACTCGAGGCAAAGGAGACTGTCCAGAACGGTGGCGAAGGAGACGATTCAGAACGGCGGCGACGGAGGCGGTTCAAAACGGCGGCGAAGGAGCGGTCAAGATGGTGGAGAAGGGCGAGTTTGCTGCTGGGAACGAATAGGGTTCAGTTTGGAACATGTGTGTTTACGGGGCTAACATTCGATTTTGAAGTTAAATTAAAATTTCAGATAGCACTTTTAATTAAAAGCGTTTTCTGAATGTTAACCTTTCAATAGCATTTTGAGTTCAAAGTGCTATCTGAACGGATAAATAATCAAAAATAAAAATGGAATATCATTAGATAGCACTTTTGAATAAAACGTTTTCTGAATGTTGAGCTTCCAATAGCATTTCTCTTATAAGCGCTTTCTGAGTGTTGAGTTGCAGATAGCGTTTTCAGATAAAGTGCTATCGGAGAGTCTAAATAAAATAATACAAAAAAATGTGATCAATCAGATAACATTTTTCATTAAAAGCGTTATCTGAGTTTTTAAGTTCGAAAACGCTTTCCAGGAAAGCGCTATCTGAGTGATTCACTCCGATAACACTTATTATATAAAGTGCTATATGAAAGATTGGTGTCTTTTTGGATAACACTTCCACCTTTAAGCGCTATTGGAGGACCGTTTTCTGAAGCAATATTTGGCGTAGTTCTTTTTAAAGTAGTTTCATCTGAGCACCAATGACCATCAATGAGCAAATTGGTGAATTTATTTCTCCTCCTTCGCATCACAGTTTGAGCGTGATAAAATTTAGTATTACGGTTTTACCAAATTTTATCCAGCTCTCCCTAGACTTTTGGAACCAAAGCATTTCTTCCTCCTTCAAAACTGCTGAATATTGAAGCTGGAGATCCTTTCCAAGAGGTATAAGATCTGCTTGGGGGAAAGAATCCAATTGGAGATGAACTCCTTTGATCCTTGCTTCCAGGCGCCTCTTCTTCTTGAAAATATTTCCAAAGGTATCTTTATTAAAAATAAGAGATTCCCGTTGGACTGCTGCTAACTTCATTGCAACACTACCGCCAGCTTGGGTCCAAGTGTTCTTTACCAAATCCCCATATTCTGGATGCCCCATCCAAGCAGCTTGAAAATGGAAAAGCTTTGCCTTCTTGCTTCTGGACTTGTTACAAACTCAGAAGCAATGGGTTGTGATCAGACCCATGTTGAGAGAGTACCTCCACCAGGGCATGAGGGAAAGCCAGTTGCCAATCAACATCAGCTAACACCCTATCCAGCTTTTTACGAACATGGCCTCCCATTTGGATGTTCTTTCGCCAAGTAAAAAGCCCTCCAGTAAAATGAATATCAAGGAGATTACATGATGTGAGCACTTGTGCTAAAAGGCCAGCACGAGATGGATTAAAATTGCCGCCTGATACTTCCATAGAATAAAGAACTTCATTAAAATCACCGAGGATCAACCAAGGACCACTTAAACGTCTACGAAGTTGTGTGAGGTAGTCCCACGACCTGCAACGATTAGTAAAGACCGGAGAAGCATAAATGGAAGAGCAATACCATGAAACATTCCTCAGCCCCACTTCAAAGGTAATAGCCTGGCTCATACTATCAACAAGAGTAAAAGAAATGTCCGTAGAAGAAGAAACGACCCAAATACCACCAGAGTGTGCCTGAGCTTCTTGTATGAAAGCTGGCTGATACCCTACTGAATTCCAGAACTTGCCAACTCTGGAAAAAGGAACATGAGTTTCATAAACACAGAAAATAGTTGGGTTATGCAAACGGATCAAGTCACGTACATGGCGTCTTGCATGTTTGCTAAAGGCGCCTCTAATATTCCAAGACATGATTGATATAGTATCAAACAAATCCATAAAACAATCATGAAAAGGAGTGGGGCCAAAGACCCTGAGGCTACGTGGCCATCATATTCTCGCAAGGGGGTTGTGTCTCAGGAACCACTACTGGACTAGTGGACATTTCCATGTCAACACAATTTGTAATATCTTTAGCTTTATCCTTTAGTGGGCCATCGGTTTCAGGATGATGCAATAATATAAATCTATTGGGTGCAACAGCTTTCATGTGCACTGCAGACTTTGCACCATGTCCAACATCATAACTCATATTCCCTCCCTTCTTGTCATGGGTCGCACTTGGTGGAGGTTTCGAAATATTGGGCCTAGTTATCGCCTTAGCCCCATCAGCATCATGTCTCTGACGCTTGTTATTCACATTGGCGGCTGTGTTTTTAAAATTCTTTGCCACATCAGTAGGGACCCATTGAGGATCGAGATTGAGCAACGTTCTTAGACGTTACCTCCGCCCCCTTCGTTGCATGGGTGTTACGAGCTGGTCCCTTATTCTTCGCGGCCGTTTTATCATTTAGAATCTTTCCATGATTGGATATGATCTTTGATTACTGCGTTTCCTGTTTTTCTTTTTCACAATCAATTACCAATCACCGTGTAGTTCCTCTCCTTGACTATCTTTGACCAAATCATTATCATTGTCAATCGCCAAATCGGGGTCAGGTTGCTTTGATTGCGGGTCTCGAGTCTCATCTTCCTTCTGAGCCCATAGTTACCAGGTTCGCGGTACTCGCCGGTACGTGGTACGGGTACCGGTACGTGGTACGGGTACCGGTACGCGGTACGCAACCTTATAAAGTATTCGGTACGTGGGGGGTATACAGAGTCGGTACGCTATTTGGGTTCGCGGTACATTATAATATATACTCTACATAATGTAAATATAAAATATTATGAACAAAAATTAACTTAAATATTAAAAAATGACATAATCTAGCCTTTTTACTAAATTATATTAATTAATACATTGATTAATTTTTTTATAAAAAATTAATTTGTTTCTCCTGTGTCGTTTGATATTAAAGTGACTTCATTTGTTTCTATGTATATCTTACCAAGAAGAGCAAATACTAACATTTATTTAATTAGTAATACAACACACTTTCTCTCAGTTTTAATTATCCCACTTCAAATTCCCTGGAGAGTAATCAAGTATAGTCTTATAGAATTTATTACGTGAACAGAGTCGCCCAATAAAAGAGGGAAAAGCTGCCGTCTTTAGTCTTCATCCACCGGTTCGCCGTTTCGAGGAATTACGCTGAGAATTATCGAGTACCAATTCGCAAAAGAACCGCGAATTGGTACGCGTAGGGGGAGAGAGCGAATTATGTAACTATGTCTGAGCCGTCGTTGTAACATCCACTGCGATTGTACCTGCACAATCGCGAGTGAGGTGACCATGGCAACCACAGGTTGAACAAATACGATGCAGTCCCTCGTACTCAACTCTATACCATTATCCTCTTAGCCAAACTTTGACCACAACTGGCTTATTAAGATCAATTTGAACACATATTCGAGCAAAACGACCCCTGCGCATGTCAAGTGTATTGCTGTCGACCTTAACGGGAGTGCCCACTGCAGCTGCCAAGGCTACCAATATGCTCTCATCATAGTAATGATCAAAGATCATCCAACACTGAACCGTTAAGTAATGATCAAAGATCATCCATGGGCCTTGCTCCATGACCTTTGAACGATCACCCTCCAAATCGAACTTCACCATATAGAAAGCATTGCCGATATCCATGATATCGAAGCCCTCCAGAAGTCTCCATGTCCTTTGTAGCCGCTCTCTCATAGTATGAAAACCAATATTCTTCCCAAGAAGTTTCACCACTAAGGCATCCTTCCATGGTGCACAAAGCCCTTCGAAAACCTTTTCGTTAATATGCACCATAGGTTTCAGAGGGTTACCTTGATGATACTTTATCTCAGCGAGCTTTTCCTGGATTAAATCAACTTTCTTCCTTGGAGAGGAAGCAGCATTAGAACCCATAACCATATCTCGAAAGGATGGCCTTGGTTGTTGTATCGGCCCCCCCCCCCCCCCCATCAGGTGGTTTTTCCGGCGCAGTAGAGGCGAATACAAAATCCTGAGAAACTCTCTCTGTCATACCTTTGTCAACGTGTCTTGGTCAACAGCAAAATTAGTTTGTATCTAGGTTCTTTTGCTATTAGCTTTTGAATATTTTGTACTTAAGTTCAGATTCCATTTTCGTCATTAAATTCTTTTTGCTTATTAAAAAATGGTTCCAATATTGTTTGAATTAAATAAGATTTTTTTGGGTGAAAATTTGAATTAAAAAAGATAATATGGAATAAGTTAGAATATGATAAATCACATTTACACGTTAATATAAATTGTTATTGGTGACTATTTTAATTGAAATTATACATTAATATAGTTTTAAATATAAAATTTAAATGTATATTTGTTTAATATATATCATGCATAAAATGGGCCAATCAATTATAAAGTAGTTTTTCGTTTTTATTTTCTAATAGAGTTTGAACATTTTATTGAAATTTTACATTACTATAAATTGGTCAATTGTTCTCTTCTCATGTAATTTATTTATTGAATATTATCTTTTATGGGCCTATAAATTATAAAGTAGTTTTTTATTTTTATTCTTATTTTCTAATAGAGTTTGAATTATTTTATAGTAATTTTACATTAGTACTATAAATTGGTTAATTGTTCTCTTCTCATGTAATTAATTTATTGAATATTCTCTTTTATCTAAGTAAATTTAAACTTTGTTTTACCTAATTAATTTAGATTTATTTTGGGACATATAATATTATTTTTCTTATCTTAATGGAAACTTAAAATTTAAAATCTTGATAAATTTTAAGCAAGTCGTTATTTCTTACTTTGTTGTTATATTTTCACCCAAGTAATTTTATTAAAGAATTTTTTCATGTGAACAAATTTAAATTTTCTTTTACCCATTACTATCTATGTGTAAATTAATTAGTGTAGATATTATAAATAAAATATAACACATGAGGATAAATTTTTTAGGTGAAAATTTTGATTTTAATTCCCAATTTTACAATTTAGCGTCGGCCTCCAGAGACCAATTAAATCTAAAAACGCAAAAGTTATTTTTAAAAACAATTAAATTTAATTGGATTTAATTGGCCTATTGAGATTTAGCATGGGCCAAACCGACGCTAATATTTCATTAAATTTTGCGTGCAACACTTAGTGTTGGCTTAGCTTACTCAAATTATTATTAAAATAAAAAAATAAAAAAAGTTCAACAATAACTATAGAGTCAGAGTCGTGGCCGACACAAACTTTCTAATGCTATAATACCACATTCTAGTAGTGATATAAAAATTACATATTAATATCAATTTTTAATATACATTTATATATTTTTAAATTTTGAATTTTTAATATATATGATGTGTTACATGGTCCTATTTTCTAGAGTTTAGCTTTTTATTTTTTTATTCTTTTTTCCTTATAAATTTTACCATTTTCAATTAATAGAGTAATATTACTAAATGAAGTTGATCAATAATATTCAACTAACAGTGAAGTTGATCAACAATGTTTAGCACCATCATCACATTTTTGTTTTCGACATTTTGATAGAAATTAAGCACTAATATGCATGGATCTACATATATTATATAATTTGTTTTAAACATTTTATATGAAGTAACATTATTATCAAACGTATTATGAGTGAATATGTTAATAAAAAATAGTACAATTGATTTTACAAATCTTCCAAGTGATTTTTACAAAGGCTTGTGTGAAGGTTATAGCTCCTTGACATATAATGAATAATGAATTTTTGCAAAACGTCAATCCTTAGCAAACTTTAAGGTGGGAAAATCACCATGATTTTCTCTCTAACCCTCTCCTATATTACTCTCTCTCTCTCTCTCTCATCTAATCTCTCTCTATCTCTCTCTCATAAAATACACTAAATTTAAGTCGCGATGACTTTCTCGCTATATAGATAAGAATCCATTTCAAGTTACAAGATATATAATTGGTCTCTTCTTTCTTTGTTTTTTTTTTTTTACTAAATGGATGGTCTCTTATGCTGTCTGAAAAAAAATTAAATCTTATTTTAATTTTATTACTAAATTTTTCTTTCGCTATGAAATTCTCGGTAAACTTTTCTTATGACTAGTTTTAGTAGCAAGTATTTTCTTAAATTATTTTATTATTAATAATAATATAATAATTTATATTCATAACTTTATTTATTATCTCTTATTTTTACTTTTTTAATTACTTTTTAATAAACTTAATTCAAGAATTTTAATAAATATATCAAATTAAATATTAACTTGAATGAAATCACAATATTATTAATCTTAACTATCCAAGAGGCGTGAAATGATTTATAAGCAATGTTAACAAACTCGGACCGATCATTAACTCGGCCAGGGTACAGGGTCAATGGGCCACTGTTAAACCGCATGTAGGGATGGAAATATGTCAGGCCGCTCGACAGGGGCCTATGGCCCAGTCTACATCAGGCCCAGGCCAGACCAGACTTTTTCATGAAATATATCAGGCCAAGACTTTTTTCAAAGCCTATTTTGCTAAAAAGGTCAGACTTAGGCCATCTAAAAAACCTTTTAAGCCTAGTAGGTCGACCTACTTAAGTAGACATAGATATACTTTTTTTTATAGTATTATTATTATATTAGATTTTTTATAATGTATTAAAATTATATACTTATTTACCTTTTAAATGTTTAAACACATGTTGACCTACATATAAAGATAATTGAAGGATAAAATTGTGATTTATTTAGAAGTCTTATCACAAAAATACTTCAATCTTACTCACCCCTATGTCTCTATCCTAAATAAAACTGAATTTAATTGTCATATTTTATAGTTTGTTATACATAGAGATTTTCTTCATTGGCCTATTAACCTATTTAGGAGTAGGTCGGGCTACTTTTTTTGGGTCAAAGGTTGGACAACTTATTTGAATGCCTTACTAGGAATCGGGCTTTTAAATAGGCTAAAAGACCAAATCAGGCTTTTAAAAAGGTCAGGTCAGCCCTAAAAAATAGCCTGTGATAGGTAAGAAGCCAGACTTAGGCTTTAAAATTTTTAGACAGACCAGACCTATTTAGGCAAAGTCTAGCCCAGCTCAGCCTATTTCCATCCCTAACCGCATGAATCGGTATTAATATAATATATTAATACATATTTTTTTTTATACATTAGTACACACACACACATATTATTAATTATTAATTAATATATTGATAAAATATATGTATTAATAAAACATATTTTTATACCAAAAACTAGCTGAGGCCTAGTGTTTTAAAAATATTAAAAAACATATTTTTTTGGTGTCGCCATTCAATTCCTACATCTAGTATTTTTTTTTCCACAAAGTTGAGGATTGATATTATATATCAGATCGTTCGCGTAAAATAGAAAACGCACGATCTGGAGCGAAGTTGTAAGTGCATTGGTCTATGTTGTGAGATAGAGACCGTGGCTTTGAGCCTACGCGAGATCCATTGGTAATTGTTTACCAATTAACTTGCGCGCTTGTAGTGAGCTGACCGGAGCGCACGGTTCTAACCGGTTCAAGCGGTCCAACCACCTGTTTGATGACGTAATCATCAATTTAAAGGAAAAAACAATCCAAATATCCAATGGCTTGACTAGACCAGCCATAGGTCCAGTTCCCGGTTCAACTGGTCCGACTGGCCACTCCAATCCGATTTTAATAACATTGTTTACAAGTCATTCATGAGGGTACTAGTGAAGTTAAAAGGGCGAGAATAAACATTTTTACTTATGAATATGAATTATTTTGTATGAACTAAGGTGAGAGTATAAGATATGCAAAAGAGTTTTACTTGTATTGTTAATCACTTGGCATTATTGGGGAAAAAAGCTTTTCTAATGAAGATTTGATTAATGAAGTTATGAGATTTTTAAGTTGAGATTATTGGTAGCCCAAAGTGACAACTCTTGCACAATCAAGAAAGATCTTTATAGTGAAATTAATGGCAACATTATTTAGAAAACCCCAAGCGCACAAGCTTGAGTCTCTTGAATGAGCACAAAAAAATTAACAAAAACAAAAGAGCATTATTTGATTCATTTAGTTTGTTGTTCCATAACCGTGTTGTGGTTATGTTTATTTCTAACTGCTGCTATTAAATAATATCATTGTCACTTACCTCTCTGTTTGAAATTTTGTGATTATGTTTGAATTGTAAGAACAAGATAAGCAAGTATGACAAACCCGTTCAGATCCCATTTTGCTTACTTGTTAGAGTCAGGAGATTCCATTTCTTTTTTTTGTGTATGATTTATCTAGTTCAAGGGCACTCTTCCTAGGCCAATTCTCACGTGAGAAACCAGCTTAGGTCTCTCACGGTGAAAGATTATGTTTTACCCGTACGATATAATGATATTATAATGAGTGGTTGAGATTTATTTGCTTTTAAGAAAGTGTTACATGATGTTCCGGTAAAATGCGAGAGTATGTGCAACACCCTCTTCCTCGGAGAGCATCACACTTAAGTAACCAACCCAAACGCGGAAAATAAATTTCATTAAGTCTGGTTTTCTTTCGGAAAAGTTCTGACAAACTTGATTAATTTTCACAAATGGATTTTCTTTGCCATTTTTTTTTTCCTTAAAAGATATTAAAAATAAACATAAATAACTCAACATTCAACGTATGAAAATGAGTTGCAATTACTGGATAAAATTTACATCTTTTCCATAAACCAATGTTTGGAAAGAATACATCATATAAAAATCTGTTCCTTTACAAAAGAGTACCGACTCCCTATGCTGGTCAAGCACTAAGAACTTCTGTAAGAAGCTCTAACCCACATTAGATCCCGCACGTCCTTCCACTAAGTTAACTCATCTTCAGGGTAAGTCTCAATCCTCGAGTCCTGACAGGTCCACCAAGCTAGTGGTCCATCTATATGAATCATGTTCCAAGGAGCACAAAACATATAGGCAAGGGTCAAAATCTCTTTCGCATTATCACCATAATCATACAAGTAGCATACCACAGAAATTCATACAAAAATCATCCCATGACCATTTATAGCAGAAATCACTCACACATGCATATGTAGCATAATCAGTTTAAGTCACACAGACATCTCTTCACACAGAAGTCACATCTCATCTTCACATATCCCACTAGGTCACACAGACACTAGTCACACAGTTCACAATGTCCAACTTCACACAGAAGCATCACCGTTTCACACAGAAACATATCACAAGCATTCAATATATATATACACACAAAACACTTCTATGGGCCCCTTTCTTGATAACAGATTCGACACACAGTCACGAGCACGTAGCCCGCACTCCATGGAGATTACTTTTCCCCAAACTCCTCATTTATTTGACACTCAGTCACGAGCATATAGCCCGCACTCCATGGAGATTACTTTGTTTGCACACAGCAGTTGGCACACAGCCCGGCATATAGCCCTTTGCACACAGCATTTGGCACACAGCCCTTTGCACATAGCACTTGGCACACAGCCCTTTGCACACAGCACTTGGCACACAGCCCAATAAAACACAATCCATAGATATCCAGTCCAATGACAATCAGTCATAGACCCATCACATAACACAAAGCATTGAATGGCACACAGCCTTTTCCATAGCACACAGCATTAAATGGCACACAGCCTTTCTCATAGCACACAGCATGAAATGGCACACAGCCTCTCACACAGCACACATCATTTAATGACACACAGCTTATGGCACATAGCCTTCCACACATCACACAGCAGTTATATCACACAGCACTTTTCATGTCACCAAGCATTTACGTTCCACAATTTATATTGTATTTCCTTTTACTTTTATAGCTCACTTAGGAAAACCCTTTTAAGGAAAACTTTCTATAATTCTGTTTCTGACCCAAAAATACCCTTATTTTCATTTTTGCCCCAAAACTTCTAAAAATTACACTTTTGGCCCAAAAATATTCCTTCTACAAATCAGCCCTTATATTTTCAAAAATCACATTTCTACATTCTGTTTTGAAACTTTCTAAAATTACACTTTTGCCCCTAATCTTTCAAAAATTACATTTTGACCCCTGAATTCTCGCATACAGTGTTTTCAGTGCAGAAACGTTCACACCTGTGAAAACCCTCACACCCGGGGAGTGAACAGTTCAGGAAACTTAGCCAAAAATCCGAAAATTCAGTTCTCTTTTAGAATTTGATTCTTTACTCCATTCCTATCAATTTTAAATACCAAAACCAGATTTTAGCTTCATGAACCCTAGTTCATTAAATTGATTTCCAAGAACACAATTAGATAAGCACTTAAAGATCCAATTTTCTTCAAAAACATAGTTTTAAGCTTACCAATCTATCAACTTTCCCCAAGTACCAATCCTCACTCATAAGAATATCATACTCATGCCTTTATTAAAATCTCATATCACCAATCTCATGAGAAATCTCTCCATCCACTCATAGAAAATCACTTCATCAATAAATAAGAAAAATCACTTATCAACACACAACCAATCCTTCACCCATACTCAATCAATCATCCACCAACACATAGACAATCACTTTACCAATAACATAAATAAAATCCTTTCATAAAGAGCATAAGGAATCTTGCACCAAAAGTATCTATAAGGCATCATCATCAAAGCATAAAAATTACATACCACACAAGCTTATACAATTATAGTGGCTAGAGAGAGTTTCCACTTACCTCTTTCCTTTTGCTAGTATAAGAAAATCCCTAACTCCAAGCCCTTCTTCTTCCTCTTCTTCTCCTTCTTGATTAACTCCAAAAACCTTGATAGTTTGATGATTCCAAAATCAAGAGCAAAATCCTTGAAAACTTGACTAGTTTGAGTGCAAAATTTGAGAGAAAAGTATGGAAAAGGGTTATGATGTGAGAACAAAGTGAAAAAAATGGAAGAAGACCTTCTCCTCCTTTCCCTTATGTCTCGCCAGCTTTCTCTCCCTTATCCCCCTTAGCCAGATTTTTTTCCCATTTAATTCATGATTAAAACTAACCATGGTGTACTTAACTCTAGTTAGTCACTTGCCCTAATCCTATTGGCCACAAACCATGAGTCATGGAAATCTAGAATTCTCCACATTCTTCCCTCTAAAACTGGCGCAGGTCTGCAGTCCATGTGGGGTAAAATAATTTTTCACTTTAACCATGGTAAATGGTAAGTCTCCAAGGTAATTAAGTGTGGTAACTTTTGTATTTCATAGTAAAAATTGTCTAAACTTAATCTATTGGGGTAAAACTCTCATGAACCCTGAAATAAGTCCTAATCCATGAAAATAAGGTGCCACAAAAGTCTTGGTTCAAAAAGATCAAGCTTAGAAGCATTACGGTAACTTTCGGTTTTTACCGTAACCCGTAAACTAGGGTAAAAGTTGACTTTCTTAGAAAAAATCCCACAAAATTCCTAAAAATCCCAAATATTGTAAAAACACCATTGGCATCCTCAAATCATTTCTCTGACTCCAATTAGGGTTTCTATATCACTATATTCTTATTCCGACTGTCAAAACGTCTACAGACTTTTCTGTTTGACTTTCTACGTCAGCACTAAACCATTATTAATCTCATCGTAATCCTAATATTAACAATGATTCTACCTTATTAACACTCTGTCTCTTAGAGTGAAAATTTGGGGCGTTACAATTCTCCCCCTCTTAAAAAAAATTTCGTCCTCGAAATTTCGCAGCTACACTCACATTCTCGTCGAAATGCAAACCTCACTTTTCCACTCTTGGAATTTGACAGATCAGTTCATATAAATCATCATTGCAATCTCTCTGCTACCAGCAAGCCAATAGGTTGATCAGGCCTATGCCTTGACCTTAAGCAATGAGAAAACAATAATAATTTCATGACTAATCCCATCATCACCCAAACCATACACCAATCAATTACAGTTATTCCAAACACCTTCATACATGCATATATATACACAATCAACACATTACTCTCATAGAAACACACCAACATATATGTATATATATATATATATATATATTAAATGTTTACAAGCATTCCTATTAGGCTCCACACCTATAGGATATCTCCAAAAGATTACATACCAACATCGACTGTCATAACTTAAATCTACTAATAACTTGGCATATCCATAGCTAAAGTACACAAAACAAAATAACGTATTGTCCTAGGCTCCCAAAACCTCGTAGAAATATCTTCACTTGTTGTTCCCAAAAGTCATTTTACTTCCGCAGCCGTCATATCGTAAGTTCTTGCTTTGTGCAATTGCATCATGGTACTTTTGCTGTGAAGCTGTCAAATTATAAACCGTTCCAGAGGTCATTGGCTTACTCGCCTTAGCACTATTTGCGATTGACTCATCTTTCACCATTCGACAATCCCTAGCAATATGCCCCATCTTCCCACACCTATAACACAATATCCCCTTCTGTGGGCAAGCATCGGCCAGATGGCCTGGTTTCTTACACTTATAGCACACTCGACTATCACCCTGGCCATTCGAATTAAACCTTCTTTCCCCACCAAAATTAGGTGTAGCATGGCGATAAGGTTGCTGATTCCTCTGTGGTCTATTGTAAGGTTTCCTCTGGTCATACTCCTCCCTTTTTTTATCGGACCTAGACGGTCCATAATCCTTAGGTTTCACTTCTTTCCCTCTTTTAGTCTCTTCAATCATAGAGCAACGTTCTATTAGCTCACCAAAATCATTCACCTTCAGCGGTGCCATTGCCTCTCGCAGGTCATACTTCAACCCTTCCTGAAATTTCTTGCATTTCCATGCCTGGTCAGGATGCAATTGGAAGTACGGGGAAAATTTGGAGAGCGACTCAAACTTAGAAGCATACTCCCCAACAGACATCTCCCCTTGTGTCAGGCTCAGAAACTCCCTCTCTTTACTATGACGAACATTCTCAGGAAAATACTTAGCAAGAAATCGCTCACGAAACACAGCCCAGGTAATAACTGTTCCCCCGGCTATCAACAATTGGCGTGCCCCACGCCACCAAAACTCAGCATCACCCACCAACATGTACACAGCAAATGTCACCTTCTGTTCCTCTGTACATGCCATGGCCTCAAAGATCTTCTCTAATTCCTGAATCCATAATTCTGCTCCCTCGGGATCATAACCCCCCTTAAACTGGGTCGGTTTAGCACGACGAAAGTCCGCCAAACTTTGACCATTTCCCTCTCTTCGACCCACAGCAGCTGCCATCTCTCGGATAGCATTTGCCAAATTCCCATCATCATGGTTCGCCCTTCTTGCCATGGGTTCCTACAAGGCAACCACACAGGTAAAACCGATCAGAACCCATCCAAGAAGTCTCACACTTTAAACAATTCCACACAGTGATTTCCCAAAGAAAACAATCACACAAATCTAACCCCATTCTACACTATTCTGTAATTGCCTGGTTACTTTTCAGATTTACGACTTTGTCCCTACAAACCAACACGGATTCCAACCACATGTTTTGTCCTCACTCACATGCTTTATAGAAGGTTATCCTTTCCTGTACAGTCCCATACCTGTACAGTATCGTTGGCATAGGTAGTACCGAATAATCCTACTAAGTTCTCCTCGACTGTACCGTCCCATTCCAATACAGTCTTAGATTTCCTCAGCTGTACCGTCCCATTCCAGTACGCCTCGGCACCAGGTTTTCCAGAATATAACAAAACAATCCACAATTCAGAATTCACACAGCACATAGCTCAATCAACTCAATCAATAACTCAAACAAAATTCACACAGAATTCACCAATTACTCAGAATTCACACGGACTTCACCGTCACTCCGAATTCACACAGAATTCCTAGTCAGTAAGAATCCACACAGGATTAACATAGTCGATTAAAATTCACAAAGAATTCACACAGCCAATCCATTCATCAGAGTTCACACAACACAAACATAACAAACCTATAACCCAAACATTCCCGAAAGACTCGACCAGCTCTGATACCACTAATGCAACACCCTCTTCCTCGGAGAGCATCACACTTAAGTAACCAACCCAAACGCGGAAAATAAATTTCATTAAGTCTGGTTTTCTTTCGGAAAAGTTCTGACAAACTTGATTAATTTTCACAAATGGATTTTCTTTGCCATTTTTTTTTCCTTAAAAGATATTAAAAATAAACATAAATAACTCAACATTCAACGTATGAAAATGAGTTGCAATTACTGGATAAAATTTACATCTTTTCCATAAACCAATGTTTGGAAAGAATACATCATATAAAAATCTGTTCCTTTACAAAAGAGTACCGACTCCCTATGCTGGTCAAGCACTAAGAACTTCTGTAAGAAGCTCTAACCCACATTAGATCCCGCACGTCCTTCCACTAAGTTAACTCATCTTCAGGGTAAGTCTCAATCCTCGAGTCCTGACAGGTCCACCAAGCTAGTGGTCCATCTATATGAATCATGTTCCAAGGAGCACAAAACATATAGGCAAGGGTCAAAATCTCTTTCGCATTATCACCATAATCATACAAGTAGCATACCACAGAAATTCATACAAAAATCATCCCATGACCATTTATAGCAGAAATCACTCACACATGCATATGTAGCATAATCAGTTTAAGTCACACAGACATCTCTTCACACAGAAGTCACATCTCATCTTCACATATCCCACTAGGTCACACAGACACTAGTCACACAGTTCACAATGTCCAACTTCACACAGAAGCATCACCGTTTCACACAGAAACATATCACAAGCATTCAATATATATATACACACAAAACACTTCTATGGGCCCCTTTCTTGATAACAGATTCGACACACAGTCACGAGCACGTAGCCCGCACTCCATGGAGATTACTTTTCCCCAAACTCCTCATTTATTTGACACTCAGTCACGAGCATATAGCCCGCACTCCATGGAGATTACTTTGTTTGCACACAGCAGTTGGCACACAGCCCGGCATATAGCCCTTTGCACACAGCATTTGGCACACAGCCCTTTGCACATAGCACTTGGCACACAGCCCTTTGCACACAGCACTTGGCACACAGCCCAATAAAACACAATCCATAGATATCCAGTCCAATGACAATCAGTCATAGACCCATCACATAACACAAAGCATTGAATGGCACACAGCCTTTTCCATAGCACACAGCATTAAATGGCACACAGCCTTTCTCATAGCACACAGCATGAAATGGCACACAGCCTCTCACACAGCACACATCATTTAATGACACACAGCTTATGGCACATAGCCTTCCACACATCACACAGCAGTTATATCACACAGCACTTTTCATGTCACCAAGCATTTACGTTCCACAATTTATATTGTATTTCCTTTTACTTTTATAGCTCACTTAGGAAAACCCTTTTAAGGAAAACTTTCTATAATTCTGTTTCTGACCCAAAAATACCCTTATTTTCATTTTTGCCCCAAAACTTCTAAAAATTACACTTTTGGCCCAAAAATATTCCTTCTACAAATCAGCCCTTATATTTTCAAAAATCACATTTCTACATTCTGTTTTGAAACTTTCTAAAATTACACTTTTGCCCCTAATCTTTCAAAAATTACATTTTGACCCCTGAATTCTCGCATACAGTGTTTTCAGTGCAGAAACGTTCACACCTGTGAAAACCCTCACACCCGGGGAGTGAACAGTTCAGGAAACTTAGCCAAAAATCCGAAAATTCAGTTCTCTTTTAGAATTTGATTCTTTACTCCATTCCTATCAATTTTAAATACCAAAACCAGATTTTAGCTTCATGAACCCTAGTTCATTAAATTGATTTCCAAGAACACAATTAGATAAGCACTTAAAGATCCAATTTTCTTCAAAAACATAGTTTTAAGCTTACCAATCTATCAACTTTCCCCAAGTACCAATCCTCACTCATAAGAATATCATACTCATGCCTTTATTAAAATCTCATATCACCAATCTCATGAGAAATCTCTCCATCCACTCATAGAAAATCACTTCATCAATAAATAAGAAAAATCACTTATCAACACACAACCAATCCTTCACCCATACTCAATCAATCATCCACCAACACATAGACAATCACTTTACCAATAACATAAATAAAATCCTTTCATAAAGAGCATAAGGAATCTTGCACCAAAAGTATCTATAAGGCATCATCATCAAAGCATAAAAATTACATACCACACAAGCTTATACAATTATAGTGGCTAGAGAGAGTTTCCACTTACCTCTTTCCTTTTGCTAGTATAAGAAAATCCCTAACTCCAAGCCCTTCTTCTTCCTCTTCTTCTCCTTCTTGATTAACTCCAAAAACCTTGATAGTTTGATGATTCCAAAATCAAGAGCAAAATCCTTGAAAACTTGACTAGTTTGAGTGCAAAATTTGAGAGAAAAGTATGGAAAAGGGTTATGATGTGAGAACAAAGTGAAAAAAATGGAAGAAGACCTTCTCCTCCTTTCCCTTATGTCTCGCCAGCTTTCTCTCCCTTATCCCCCTTAGCCAGATTTTTTTCCCATTTAATTCATGATTAAAACTAACCATGGTGTACTTAACTCTAGTTAGTCACTTGCCCTAATCCTATTGGCCACAAACCATGAGTCATGGAAATCTAGAATTCTCCACATTCTTCCCTCTAAAACTGGCGCAGGTCTGCAGTCCATGTGGGGTAAAATAATTTTTCACTTTAACCATGGTAAATGGTAAGTCTCCAAGGTAATTAAGTGTGGTAACTTTTGTATTTCATAGTAAAAATTGTCTAAACTTAATCTATTGGGGTAAAACTCTCATGAACCCTGAAATAAGTCCTAATCCATGAAAATAAGGTGCCACAAAAGTCTTGGTTCAAAAAGATCAAGCTTAGAAGCATTACGGTAACTTTCGGTTTTTACCGTAACCCGTAAACTAGGGTAAAAGTTGACTTTCTTAGAAAAAATCCCACAAAATTCCTAAAAATCCCAAATATTGTAAAAACACCATTGGCATCCTCAAATCATTTCTCTGACTCCAATTAGGGTTTCTATATCACTATATTCTTATTCCGACTGTCAAAACGTCTACAGACTTTTCTGTTTGACTTTCTACGTCAGCACTAAACCATTATTAATCTCATCGTAATCCTAATATTAACAATGATTCTACCTTATTAACACTCTGTCTCTTAGAGTGAAAATTTGGGGCGTTACAGTATGGTAATTGCTAATTGGCCCTTTTGAAAAACAATAAAGAAATGGTAATTGTCAATTGCTCCTTTTTGAAAATAATTACGAAATAAAATGTCTCACATGTGCAGAGTACTTAAGGATATTTGGCGACGGGCGGTATCGATCAGAAATGCAGATTGTGGTAATTTTGGAAGTTGCAATTGACGTATAAGAACGACGAAAAGGAAAGTTTGAAGGTATATCGTGGGTTATGAGCTCGAACGATGGATGAATTTAGTGAAATAATAAACCCTAAATTCGAACAGGTATGTCCCCTTAATTTTTTGGAGAATCGTTGTCGACGATAGAACGGTGGATATTGCATGAGTTGGAACGAGCAGCCACATAAGGTAAATATAAGGCTGGAATTGTGAACAATCTAAATGTACATCTGCGAAATTAGGAATTTTGAAGTAAGTTATTGATTTACCATATAACATACATCTTCGAAATTAGAAATTGGATTTGTGTTATTCATATTGATTGTTTGATTTTAAACTGTCTTAGTGGTTTATGATGGTTGATGATTATAATGGAAGTTGACATCAGACAATATAAGATAGGTTTATGGTGTTATCCTTGTTAGTTAGTTATTCTATTATTAGATTCCATTCCGTTAGGATGAGATTCGTTTATGACTTGATCAGGTTCCTATCACCAACATGTGGTGTTATATAAAGGCTACCTCCCTTTGTATAACTCATTTGATTTGATTCGATTCGATTCAATATACAGAATGGAGTTCCTTTCATTGCTGATATCATAATATGGTATAATAATTGAGTTCCTTATGACAAAATAAATAAGAATTTGATCTGTGTACTTGGAAAGCAATCCAAATTGCCGTTTCCTACTAGTACTCACCAATCTTTACACACTTCCGATTTATTACAAATTGATATATGGAATCCCATGACCATTCAAATCCCTGATGGTTCTACCATCACTGCACATTTTTGTGGTAGTGTTCAGCTGTACCCCTGAATATACTTGACTGATGAACTTTATAGTCCTCAGTTCAAGTACAATCTCATTTCCATTTCCAAACTCACAAATAATTTACATTATAATGTCATAATCTCACATGACTTTTGTGGAATTCAGGATTCCCTTGCCAAGAAGATGATTGTTGAGCTCTCCAACAACCTCTACATTCTCAATCACTTTACTAAGACTGACACATGTATTTTACAGTTGACTTCTTGTGAAAACATTGCTGCTGTAAACAATGTCAATGACAATAACTCCTTTGATTTGTGGCATTTTAGACTACGCCACCCCCTCTTCAAATGTTTTACAGCACACTTCACATGTGTTTCCTATGCCAAATAAAATACTCCCTGGACATGCTTTCAGAGTGCGGATTGTTAGCTGTAAACCCAGCAATCACCCCCATGACTTGATGAACCAAACTCAGCAAGGAAGGAGGGACTGCTCGCACTGATCCAGAAAAATACAGGCGACTGATTGGAAATGTTAATCTACCTCACCAACAGTCGGCCTGATATTACCTATGCCATACAGCAACTAAGTCAACATATGCATGCCCCCATGACTCTTCACTATGATGCGGCCATTAAAGTCCTAAGATACATTAAGAATGCCCCTGCCCAGGGTCTCTTCTACCATGCATACTCTACACTTCAGTTGAAAGCCTTTGGTAATTCAGATTTGGGCCACTTGCCCATATGCACGCAGATCTATAACGGCCTACTACATCTTCATTGGCCAGTCTCTCATATAATTGGAAATCGAAAAAGTAACCTACAGTCTCATGATGTTGTACAAAAGCTGAGTATAGAGCTCTTGCCTTCACTGCCTGCGAACTACAATGTCAAGATTACTTACTGACAAACTTCCAAATTCCATTTATCAAACCCTCTTTGCTCTATTGTGATAGTCATTCGGCTCGACACATTGCTGTCAATTCCTCATTTCATGAGCGAACCAAACATATTGAGTTATACTGCCACCTTGTCAGAGAGATACTTCAATCCAAGCTTTTTCAGCTGTTACTTGTTTCTAGTGCCAACCAATTGGTTGATGTTTTGACCAAAGCCCTTGATGTTACACCCTGTTTTACGCTTGTTTCCAAGGTGGGAGTGAATGATATTTACCCTTCAGCTTTGGGGGGGGGGGACTATTATATAGGTTTATCTTGTTGTCCTTGTTAGTTAGTTAGTTATTGTATTATTAGATGTCGTTCCATTGGGATCAGATTCAGTTATGAGTTGATCAGGTGCCTTTCACCAACTTGTGGTGTTATACAAAGGCTACCTCCCTTTGTATAATTCATTCGATTCGTTTCGATTCAATATACATAATTTGGTTCCTTAGTAATTGAGTAGTTGCTGATATCATAACATGGTATTGTAAATACACGTTTATGGATTATTGTGAGCCTCAAAACTGATGTTGAAAACATTTGAAAGGAGGCTTGATGTGGTTACTTGGAAGATTTAGCACATAGTGTCACGAATGGTAATGGTTATGCACATCATTAATGACGTTGTACATATCTGTGAAATCATACTTCATTATATGGGGTGAAACCTGTATCTGGTTTAGTGTTTGTGAATTGTACGATGATTAATTTGCAACCATTGTAAGCAGTATTAAATTGCTGCATAATGAACATCGGAAGCTTCATTGATTGATAGTATAGGGGATGCTACTGACGAGGAAAGTTTCTATAATGAACATGTCATTAAGAGAAATAGCAAACCCTGCGGTTGTACATTGGATTCGTGTTTAAAAGTCGAACAACAAGTTGGATTTTTTAAACGACTTTGAATGAAGAATAAAGTGAAGTTTGTACACGAATAACACGAATGAAAAAATGAACAATTATTGTCACAAATGTTGATTGAATAGGATGCATTTGGTGACGAATTTAAGTTAAAGGTAACAAATGGGGTTAAAATAAAAATTAAGATGTAGTTTCTGTTTGTTATTTTTGTTATTTTATTTCTAAGTTTACAAAGTTTCTTTTGTCCTCAAAAAAAAAAAGTTATCAAGTTACTTTAATAAGATGGTTGATAAAATATTATTATAATATGATATCGAAATTAAAACACAAAGTTTTAATAATTCATTGACGATAAATAAAAAAATAATACTTAATATTATTAATAAAAAAAGATTTCAGAAAGAATTCATTACACAAGCATTGAGGTGAATATATACGGTGATTCACTTGAAATGGAAAACGACGATGAATAACATGTATGAAAACATATCATGCAAAATCTCTAACAAATTAATTACAGTTAACATTAACAATTTTGTTCAAGGTAAATAATTTTTTTGCCATTTTTGGCATATGATGCATTATACACTATTCGGTGGAAGATATAAATTGACAGTTCGAGATATTTCCCGTGTAAATATTATTATTGCGACGAGTGCATCCACATATCGAATGACATGTTCGACGGTGATAATCGATTAATTAAAAAGCATGCATTCAGAGTTATGGCCCATCAGTCAGCAGTACGAAAAAGAAATGGAAAAAAGGTATGGGCTTATGCCCAAATATCTGAACACACACTGAAAGCCCAAATATACATATACGATGTCGATAACGCACAAGGGCTAAAAACTAACAATAAGGACAATAAAATAAAAGGAATATGGTCATGGTTGACCTACGCACGAGTGATGGAAACGCGGATGACGTTCTCTCACCTTGTCTTCCAGAAGGTTATTTTGTCTCTTCTGCGAAGACCGTTGTTTCGAACGAACTCATACCACCCCTTACCCAAATGACATTGTGTTGGTCTTTTTTGATTCCAAATGAATATCCATGTCTGGAAATCCCCATCAGGCAACAGAAACTGAAGTTGGGAGGGCCTATTGACCAACCTGCTACGAACAACGTGGACAGGAACGAGCTGCGAAAAGTAAACATAAAAAATGAGATCTATTAGGGCATAAATCAATGTCAAGCTTCAGACAATAATGATCGGAAAAAACCCACCAGTGCTTGACGGCCAGTGGACATAGACTCAGACAATTGGTAAGACCACAGTAGGACATCGCCAGTGTGATGGTTACCCCCTTGACTATGAGTGACTTCTGTATGTGCAATTTCTTGAGGACGACGTTCAATATTCCTTGCAGAGTGTACTGGAATGGAAAACTTGAACCGAGATCCCCCAATGTACCTAAGCTTCATCAATGCACCTTCTCGGAGGTAATAGACCCGTCTAATCTTATCGGTGTCGGTTTTAAAATAAGGACGGCCTTTGTGGAACCCTATTCGACATGCGAAGCTATTGCCCATGCTGTCTTCCATGGTGACAATGTTTGGTAATAGTCTACCCCAACGACGGTAAAATGAACGGGGAATTGAGATTAAATCCTGCATGTTTGAAATGAACATTAATGAAATACAAAATACAAATTACAAATTACAAATTACAAATTACAAATTACAAATTGAACAACATTGAAGAACACAACATATGGTCAATGGAGGGTGTGATACCTGGCATATCTCTTTTTTATGCAGTGCAGTCTCGAAGGTCCTGGACCTGTCCATGACGATGTGTGGTTTGATTAAACAGCCTTCACAAATTCCTTCAAAAAACAAGTCGTTTAAAGGATCAGTTTTAACCACGGTACCGAACCTTCACACCATGGACAATGCACGAATGTTAAAAAGTTTCCTTAACATTATATACAATATACAAAAATACAACCAATTCAATGTTCTGTACCTTGATAATGTTGACACTCATCAGTAATCAGTCATCCAGATAGCATAAATATGCAATCGCATATGTGAACTATTGTAGTTGGGTGGACCCTGTGTGGACACGGTTAGGGTTTTATGGGTTTAACAGGGATTCCAGGGATTGGGGATACAACCACATAACATTGGCAAAATCTTGGATACACAAGGAAGTTACCAATTTTACCCAATAAATTTGTGATCGCTTATTATTGAGGCACTTTACATATTATGGCTTTATCCGGTGAACCAAAATCAATACAGAATAATAGTGATAATATGCAAAAATACTTCATACAAGTAAACTAACCTTGGGGTTGTCCTCTCCTCCGCGTCTACTCCGAGGATATGCTGGTGGGTGCGTCGTCACCGGATGCGGAGCAACAGAGCATGAATATGATGGGTGCTATGTGAGAGGCAAATGTGCCCTCTCAGCTATCAGTAGCGTTAGCGTACAACGAAGGGGAATGTGAACAGACCGAAGGTTACATAAGTGGCCACGTGTATGGCCAGATGGATTTCTGAATGTGCAGTTTCACTCCTATGGGGTCGGATCGGATGATATCTTGGGCCCAATGCGTTAGTGTGCTGTGTGCCTGAGGCCCTGAGATGCCTACTGAACCACACTGTTCAGATTCCACACGGTTCGTTGGCAAAAGCAAAAAAAGAACGCCAATAATTTAATTATTGACGCCACCTTCGATTGAATGGTAATTAGTTAATGTCCATTAATGTGGTTCATTAACATGCGTAACACATGATCGTAATGGTAGGGAACATGCATAAATCTATGGAATAATGCATAAATGAATGGTAATTAGTTAATGTCCATTTAATGTGGTTCATTAACACGCGTAACACATGATCGTAATGGTAGGGAACATGCAAAATCTATGGAATAATGCATAAATGGCTCTTTACTTGTTTAGGTGTGATTTGTTTAGGGGTTACAGGTGTAGCTCGATATTGCAATTCAAATACAGTACCATTATAACCTAAATAATAATTGAAAGTCAACCAAATATAGAATTTGTTTTTTTTTTTATTTTGGGAAGTGCTCTGGGTGTTAATGCGTAGTAATTCCTGTGAAATAGTACTCCCTCTGTTTTTGAATATAAGCAAAAAATACCACAATATTTTGTTACTAAATATAAGCAAAAAATAACCACTTCTATCTCATTTAATAACATTATTCTTATAACACCCTTAAGTTAATTTAAATTTTATTTTCCAATGCATAGTTTGTTCCCAAATAACAATTTCCAATGTAATCATTAAGGGTAATTTAGAGACTATACTAATTTTTTGTATGAGATCAATAAACTTAATTGCAGTTAACTAATTTCCTTAATAAACGTGAATTTATGTATTTTTGCTTATATTCAAGGCTTAATTGCACTTTTGGTCCTCCAGTTATTGTGTTTGTACGATTTGAGTCCCCCAGTTTTCAATTGTGCGAATTAGATCCCTTAGTTATCTTAATTGCTGCAATCAAGTCCCCCTATCACTATGTCGTCCAATTTTTAACACCTAGAACCTATGTGGCACACATGGGGATTGATTTACACTGAGTCGGGACATCGTGACACTGAGTCGGGACATCCCGGCACTGATGACATGATAAAGACTTTCAAAAGTGAAAAATTTTAATCAACATGTATTGCATCACGTGTTCCCCGACTTCTTTTGAAAAATTTTCTGGCTACCTACATCATGCCAAGGTGACCTGATTTAGTATAAATCAGTTCCCACGTGTGCCACGTAAGCTTCAGGTGTTAAAAATTAAACAACACAGTAACAGGGGACTTGATTGTAACAATTGTGATAATTGATGGACCTAATTTGCACAATTAAAAATCGGGGGTCCCAAATCGCACAAACACAATAATTGGGGGACTGAAAATGCAATTAAGCCTATGTTTCAATTACGGAGGGAGTATACCTGTAACACTATCTCTGCCACGTAGGTAATTCAAGCTTAACGGAATCATGTTAGGGTAGTTCATGTTCATATATTTTCGTAAAATTGATGACTAAACAATTTTTATTAAAAGTTAAAGAATAACAAATAATTTCAGGCAAATGTTAACATATAAGTAAAGCTCTGGGTACAGGTAATTATTTTGAATTTTGGATATCAAAATTGGTATTATACTACTATACCCATGGGTTACTATAGTACCCGTCTCCATACATGTAATTTAAAAAAAAATACCCATATCCCAGCCCGTACCCGCATTCGTATCAACTTTAATCCCGATAGCCTTACCCTTTTGCTACATAAGTACCCGGACCCATTCCCGTTCCTCGTACTTTAGCTCTGCAAAGCCATCTGCAGTACATAATATTACTTATGGATGACACGTGTTGGAGTTCGATGTGAATGACGCTAGACGAAGGCAAATTATTGTTATCCGTCCAGGAGGCTCGTTATATGTGGTCATTGAAGCGATACACTAACAATGTTGCTGGTCCATGCTCATCGTCACCCGTCAATGGTGGTGAAAATGCACGATCATTGAAGCTGCTTGTTGTCGTCAAAAATAGTAAAAAGACACAGTGATAGAAAGCAAACCAATAAAATGTGTAATGGTTAGCAAAAGAACAAATTGTGATTTCACGATGATGCACACCATTTTTTCCATGAGAAATCGTAAAAAATAATATTACTCGACAAATAATTTATTTTGATTTTTAGTATCCAATCCTTCAATTGGAAATTGAAAAAGAATTTCAAATAAAATATTTACATTCGTAGATAACTCCGTGAAGATGGCAAGGCACTGTGATGCAATTAACATGCTGCACTTTCACAGTGATATGCATCCATCCATGCGAAGCTGAAATATCGACTACCGAGGCAGATTGCACTAGATCGCAACACTGTGTAGCACACCCAGTGCAGTGAGACTTGATATGGTCAGAGCAGGTTCAATACAATGCTGTATAAAGTAATCATTTGACTGTTTGCGATGTAAGTCACATCCTGTAACCCATCGACGATCGCCTGTGCGATTGGTTTCCTTTTCTGTTTTAATTGTTAAACAATTTATTTATTTATTATAAATATATTAATATGAATATTAATAGGCCAAAGTGGCGTTGTGCCAGTTCCATCATACGATTGTCAATACATGTATGCACGTGGACCAATGGTGTCATTCCGGTGGTCTTGGGCAGTTTGACTACTACTCAGGGGTAATCTGAGGCCATAATTCAATAGGGTGCTTATACGTGGACACCTACACACCACCCAATAACAATGAAAAAAAAGGGGAGTGGGGGTGTGTGATGGGTGTACAGTAGTGGTGTGTGTAACATTTTCCAATTTAATAATACAATTTGATAATAGAATTGTCCAAGTACATCGGCGTGTGCAATTTATTACTATTACTACTCGATGTACTATAGAGAAAGAAAAATATTTCATAGACACTTCAATAGGTGTATATATTTAGACAGAGAAATAGATAGAAAAAAGAGAAGTAATAGATATGATACGTAGTATGATGTGACAATAAGAGAGAGATAGAAAGAGATGAATGGTATTGGATGGGTGATGATACTATTGGGGTATCTATATAACATTATTCATACACAAAAGGAAGAGTACGATGTAAATATATATATATATATATAAAATAAATAAATACCCCATCAGGTGGTTTTTCCGGCGCAGTAGAGGCGAATACAAAATCCTGAGAAACTCTCTGTGTCATACCTTTGTCAACGTGTCTTGGTCAACAGCAAAATTAGTTTGTATCTAGGTTCTTTTGCTATTAGCTTTTGAATATTTTTTACTTAAGTTCAGATTCCATTTTCGTCATTAAATTCTTTTTGCTTATTAAAAAATGGTTCCAATATTGTTTGAATTAAATAAGATTTTTTTGGGTGAAAATTTGAACTAAATAAGATAATATGGAATAAGTTAGAATATGATAAATCACATTTACACGTTAATATAAATTGTTATTGGTGACTATATATTTTAATTGAAATTATACATTAATATAGTTTTAAATATAAAATTTAAATGTATATTTGTTTAATATATATCATGCATAAAATGGGCCAATCAATTATAAAGTAGTTTTTCATTTTTATTTTCTAATAGAGTTTGAACATTTTATTGAAATTTTACATTACTATAAATTGGTCAATTGTTCTCTTCTCATGTAATTTATTTATTGAATATTATCTTTTATGGGCCTATAAATTATAAAGTAGTTTTTTATTGGCTTAAATATGAATTTGGTCCCTCTAAAAATTTGAGTTTTGAATTTAGTCCCTAAATTTAAAGTCAACAGTTTTTAGTCCTCCTAAATTTCAAGTTTTGAATTTAGTCCCTCATTTGCGTTGACTCGTGCCATGTCACCCCAAAAACGCCGACGTGGCACACTGCTAGCCACGTCATTTGACACATCATTTATTTACAAGGACTAAAATAAAACATATAATTTTTACAGGGACCTCCACCACCACCCCCTCTTTCTCCCCCCTCCTCCTCCACCACCACCACCACCACCCCCTCTCTCTCCTCCACCACCATCCCCTCTTTGCACTGAACGTTAAAATCATATAGATGTTAACAATAATTTGAGAGAACTCAGAGTCATAGCAATTGCAGTTCTAAATACTCTTACTGTATACAAAATTAAACTTGAATTGAGATTAACAAAGAACTAGAAGGGAAGCCCGCGGCTATAGATAAATAAATGTAAAGAGAAACTGAAATTGAAGCATTTTTAAACATAAAATAAAATGGCTAGAAAGATAACCGTTGGTGAGCTTCACCGGAATAGATAATAGGGTATCATATTCATACCCATTTCGAAATGACCGCAAAGTTTCGATTTTCGGTGAAGATCGTAACAAATTGACACCAAACAAAAAAAGTAAAACGAATTAAAGCCAACGAAATGAGGGGTGGTGGTGGTGGTGGTGAAGGAGAGAGAGGGGGTGGTGGTGGTGGTGGTGGAGGAAGAGGAGGGGGGAGAAAGAGGAGATGGTAGTGGAGGTCTCTGTAAAAATTATATGTTTTGATTTTAGTCCCTATAAATAAATGACGTGGCCAGCAGTGTGCCACGTAGGCGTTTTTGGGTGACATGGCATGGGTCAACGCAAATGAGAGACTAAATTCAAAACCTGAAATTTAGAAGGACTAAAAACTGTTGACTTTAAATTTAGGAACTAAATTCAAAACTCGAATTTTTAGAGGGACTAAGTTCATATTTAAGCCTTTTTTATTTTTATTCTTATTTTCTAATAGAGTTTGAATTATTTTATAGTAATTTTACATTAGTACTATAAATTGGTTAATTGTTCTCTTCTCATGTAATTAATTTATTGAATATTCTCTTTTATCTAAGTAAATTTAAACTTTGTTTTACCTAATTAATTTAGATTTATTTTGGGACATATAATATTATTTTTCTTATCTTAATGGAAACTTAAAATTTAAAATCTTGATAAATTTTAAGCAAGTCGTTATTTCTTACTTTGTTGCTATATTTTCACCCAAGTAATTTTATTAAAGAATTTTTTCATGTGAACAAATTTAAATTTTCTTTTACCCATTACTATCTATGTGTAAATTGATTAGTGTAGATATTATAAATAAAATATAACACATGAGGATAAATTTTTTAGGTGAAAATTTTGATTTTAATTCCCAATTTTACAATTTAACGTCGGCTTAACCCAGAGACCAATTAAATCTAAAAACGCAAAAGTTATTTTTAAAAACAATTAAATTTAATTGGATTTAATTGGCGTATTGAGATTTAGCATGGGCCAAACCGACGCTAATATTTCATTAAATTTTGCATGCAACACTTAGTGTTGGCTTAGCTTACTCAAATTATTATTAAAATAAAAAAATAAAAAAAGTTCAACAATAACTATAGAGTCAGAGTCGTGGCCGACACAAACTTTCTAATGCTATAACACCACATTCTAGTAGTGATATAGAAATTACATATTAATATCAATTTTTTAATATACATTTATATATTTTTAAATTTTGAATTTTTAATATATATGATGTGTTACATGGTCCTATTTTCTAGAGTTTAGCTTTTTATTTTTTTATTCTTTTTTCCTTATAAATTTTACCATTTTCAATTAATAGAGTAATATTACTAAATGAAGTTGATCAATAATATTCAACTAACAGTGAAGTTGATCAACAATGTTGAGCACCATCATCACATTTTTGTTTTCGACATTTTGATAGAAATTAAGCACTAATATGCATGGATCTACATATATTATATAATTTGTTTTAAACATTTTATATGAAGTAACATTATTATCAAACGTATTATGAGTGAATATGTTAATAAAAAATAGTACAATTGATTTTACAAATCTTCCAAGTGATTTTTACAAAGGCTTGTGTGAAGGTTATAGCTCCTTGACATATAATGAATAATGAATTTTTGCAAAACGTCAATTCTTAGCAAACTTTAAGGTGGGAAAATCACCATGATTTTCTCTCTAACCCTCTCCTATATTACTCTGTCTTTCTCTCATCTAATCTCTCTCTCTCTCTCTCTCATAAAATACACTAAATTTAAGTCGCGATGACTTTCTCTCTATATAGATAAGAATCCATTTCAAGTTACAAGATATATAATTGGTCTCTTCTTTCTTTGTTTTTTTTACTAAATGGATGGTCTCTTATGCTGTCTGAAAAAAAATTAAATCTTATTTTAATTTTATTACTAAATTTTTCTTTCGCTATGAAATTCTCGGTAAACTTTTCTTATGACTAGTTTTAGTAGCAAGTATTTTCTTAAATTATTTTATTATTAATAATAATATAATAATTTATATTCATAACTTTATTTATTATCTCTTATTTTTACTTTTTTAATTAATTTTTAATAAACTTAATTCAAGAATTTTAATAAATATATCAAATTAAATATTAACTTGAATGAAATCACAATATTATTAATCTTAACTATCCAAGAGGCGTGAAATGATTTATAAGCAATGTTAACAAACTCGGACCGATCATTAACTCGGCCACGGTACAGGGTCAATGGGCCACTGTTAAACCGCATGTAGGGATGGAAATAGGTCAGGCCGCTCGACAGGGGCCTATGGCCCAGCCTACATCAGGCCCAGGCCAGACCAGACTTTTTCATGAAATATATCAGGCTAAGACTTTTTTCAAAGCCTATTTTGCTAAAAAGATCAGACTTAGGCCATCTAAAAAGCCTTTTAAGCCTAGTAGGCCGACCTACTTAAGTAGACATAGATATACTTTTTTTATAGTATTATTATTATATTAGATTTTTTATAATGTATTAAAATTATATACTTATTTACCTTTTAAATGTTTAAACACATGTTGACCTACATATAAAGATAATTGAAGGATAAAATTGTGATTTATTTAGAAGTCTTATCACAAAGATACTTCAATCTTACTCACCCCTATGTCTCTATCCTAAATAAAACTGAATTTAATTGTCATATTTTATAATTTGTTATACATAGAGATTTTCTTCATTGGCCTATTAACCTATTTAGGAGTAGGTCGGGCTACTTTTTTTGAGTCAAAGGTTGGACAACTTATTTGAATGCCTTACTAGGAATCGGACTTTTAAATAGGCTAAAAGACCAAATCAGGCTTTTAAAAAGGTCAGGTCAGACCTAAAAAAAAGCCTATGACAGGTAAGACGCCAGACTTAGGCTTTAAAATTTTTAGAAAAGACCGGACCTATTTAGGCAAAGCCTAGCCCAGCCCAGCCTATTTCCATCCCTAACCGCATGAATCGGTGTTAATATAATATATTAATACATATATTTTTTGATACATTAGTACACACACACATATTATTAATTATTAATTAGTATATTGATAAAATATATGTATTAATAAAACATATTTTTATACCAAAAACTAGCAGAGGCCTAGTGTTTTAAAAATATTAAAAAACATATTTTTTTGGTGTCGCCATTCAATTCCTACATCTAGTATTTTTTTTTCCACAAAGTTGAGGATTGATATTATATATCAGATCGTTCGCGTAAAATAGAAAACGCACGATTTGGAGCGAAGTTGTAAGGCATTGGTCTATGTTGTGAGATAGAGACCGTGGCTTTGAACCTACGCGAGATCCATTGGTAATTGTTTACCAATTAACTTGCGCGCTTGTAGTGAGTTGACCGGAGCGCACGGTTCTAACCGGTTCAAGCGGTCCAACCACCTGTTTGATGATGTAATCATCAATTTAAAGGCAAAAACAATCCAATGGCTTGACTAGACCGGCCATAGGTCCAGTTCCCGGTTCAACTGGTCTGACTGGCCAGTCCAATCCGATTTTAATAACATTGTTTACAAGTCATTCATGAGGGTACTAGTGAAGTTAGAAGGGCGAGAATAAACATTTTTACTTATGAATATGAATTATTTTGTATGAACTAAGGTGAGAGTATAAGATATGCAAAAGAGTTTTACTTGTATTGTTAATCACTTGGCATTATTGGGGAAAAAAGCTTTTCTAATGAAGATTTGATTAATGAAGTTATGAGATTTTTAAGTTGAGATTATTGGTAGCCCAAAGTGACAACTCTTGCACAATCAAGAAAGATCTTTATAGTGAAATTAATGGCAACATTATTTAGAAAACCCCAAGCGCACAAGCTTGAGTCTCTTGAATGAGCACAAAAAAATTAACAAAAACAAAAGAGCATTATTTGATTCATTTATTTTGTTGTTCCATAACCGTGTTGTGGTTATGTTTATTTCTAACTGCTGCTATTAAATAATATCATTGTTACTTACCTCTTTGTTTGAAATTTTGTGATTATGTTTGAATTGTAAGAACAAGATAAGCAAGTATGACGAACCCGTTCAGATCCCATTTTGCTTACTTGTTAGAGTCAGGATATTCCATTTCTTTTTTTGTGTCTGATTTATCTAGTTCAAGGGCACTCTTCCTAGGCCAATTCTCACGTGAGAGACCAGCTTAGGTCTCTCACGGTGAAAGATTATGTTTTACCCGTACGATATAATGATATTATAATGAGTGGTTGAGATTTATTTGCTTTTAAGAAAGTGTTACATGATGTTCCGGTAAAATGCGAGAGTATGGTAATTGCTAATTGGACCTTTTGAAAAACAATAAAGAAATGGTAATTGTCAATTGCTCCTTTTTGAAAATAATTACTAAATAAAATGTCTCACATGTGCAGAGTACTTAAGGATATTTGGCGACGGGCGGTATCGATCAGAAATGCAGATTGTGGTAATTTTGGAAGTTGCAATTGACGTATAAGAACGACGAAAAGGAAAGTTTGAAGGTATATTGTGGGTTATGAGCTCGAATGACGGATGAATTTAGTGAAATAATAAACCCTAAATTCGAGCAGGTATGTCCCCTGAATTTTTTGGAGAATCGTTGTCGACGATAGAACAGTGGATATTGCATGAGTTGGAACGAGCAGCCACATAAGGTAAATATAAGGCTGGAATTGTGAACAATCTAAATGTACATCTGCGAAATTAGGAATTTCGAAGTAAGTTATTGATTTACCATATAACATACATCTTCGAAATTAGAAATTGGATTTGTGTTATTCATATTGATTGTTTGATTTTAAACTGTCTTAGTGGTTTATGATGGTTGATGATTATAATGGAAGTTGACATCAGACAATATAAGATAGGTTTATGGTGTTATCCTTGTTAGTTAGTTATTCTATTATTAGATTCCATTCCGTTAGGATGAGATTCGTTTATGACTTGATCAGGTTCCTATCACCAACATGTGGTGTTATATAAAGGCTACCTCCCTTTGTATAACTCATTTGATTTGATTCGATTCGATTCAATATACAGAATGGAGTTCCTTTCATTGCTGATATCATAATATGGTATAATAATTGAGTTCCTTATGACAAAATAAATAAGAATTTGATCTGTGTACTTGGAAAGCAATCCAAATTGCCGTTTCCTACTAGTACTCACCAATCTTTACACACTTCCGATTTATTACAAATTGATATATGGAATCCCATGACCATTCAAATCCCTGATGGTTCTACCATCACTGCACATTTTTGTGGTAGTGTTCAGCTGTACCCCTGAATATGCTTGACTGATGAACTTTATAGTCCTCAGTTCAAGTACAATCTCATTTCCATTTCCAAACTCACAAATAATTTACATTATAATGTCATAATCTCACATGATTTTTGTGGAATTCAGGATTCCCTTGCCAAGAAGATGATTGTTGAGCTCTCCAACAACCTCTACATTCTCAATCACTTTACTAAGACTGACACATGTATTTTACAGTTGACTTCTTGTGAGAACATTGCTGCTGTAAACAATGTCAATGACAATAACTCCTTTGATTTGTGGCATTTTAGACTACGCCACCCCCTCTTCAAATGTTTTACAGCACACTTCACATGTGTTTCCTACGCCAAATAAAATACTCCCTGGACATGCTTTCAGAGTGCGGATTGTTAGCTGTAAACCCAGCAATCACCCCCATGACTTGATGAACCAAACTCAGCAAGGAAGGAGGGACTGCTCGCACTGATCCAGAAAAATACAGGCGACTGATTGGAAATGTTAATCTACCTCACCAACAGTCGGCCTGATATTACCTATGCCATACAGCAACTAAGTCAACATATGCATGCCCCCATGACTCTTCACTATGATGCGGCCATTAAAGTCCTAAGATACATTAAGAATGCCCCTGCCCAGGGTCTCTTCTACCGTGCATACTCTACACTTCAGTTGAAAGCCTTTGGTAATTCAGATTTGGGCCACTTGCCCATACGCACGCAGATCTGTAACGGCCTACTCCATCTTCATTGGCCAGTCTCTCATATAATTGGAAATCGAAAAAGCAACCTACAGTCTCATGATGTTGTACAAAAGCTGAGTACAGAGCTCTTGCCTTCACTGCCTGCGAACTACAATGTCAAGATTACTTACTGACAAACTTCCAAATTCCATTTATCAAACCCTCTTTGCTCTATTGTGACAGTCATTCGGCTTGACACATTGCTGTCAATTCCTCATTTCATGAGCGAACCAAACATATTTAGTTATACTGCCACCTTGTCAGAGAGATACTTCAATCCAAGCTTTTTCAGCTGTTACCTGTTTCTAGTGCCAACCAATTGGTTGATGTTTTGACCAAAGCCCTTGATGTTACACCCTGTTTTACGCTTGTTTCCAAGGTGGGAGTGAATGATATTTACCCTCCAGCTTTTGGGGGGGGGGCTATTATATAGGTTTATCTTGTTATCCTTGTTAGTTAGTTAGTTATTGTATTATTAGATGTCGTTCCGTTGGGATCAGATTCGGTTATGAGTTGATCAGGTGCCTTTCACCAACCTGTGGTGTTATACAAAGGCTACCTCCCTTTGTATAATTCATTCGATTCGATTCGATTCAATATACATAATTTGGTTCCTTAGTAATTGAGTAGTTGCTGATATCATAATATGGTATTGTAAATACACGTTTATGGATTATTGTGAGCCTCAAAACTGATGTTGAAAACATTTGAAAGGAGGCTTGATGTGGTTACTTGGAAGATTTAGCACAAAGTGTCACGAATGGTAATGGTTATGCACATCATTAATGAGGTTGTACATATCTGTGAAATCATACTTCATTATATGGGGTGAAACCTGTATCTGGTTTAGTGTTTGTGAATTGTATGATGATTAATTTGCAACCATTGTAAGCAGTATTAAATTGCTGCATAATGAACATACAGAGCTTCATTAATTGATAGTATAGGGGATGCTACTGACGATGAAAGTTTCTATAATGAACATGCCATTAAGAGAAATAGCAAACCCTGCGATTGTACATTGGATTCGTGTTTAAAAGTCGAACAACAAGTTGGATTTTTTAAACGACTTTGAATGAAGAATAAAGTGAAGTTTGTACACGATTAACATGAATGAAAAAATGAACAATTATTGTCACAAATGTTGATTAAATAGGATGCATTTGGTGATGAATTTAAGTTAAAGGTAACAAATGGGGTTAAAATAAAAATTAAGATGTAGTTTCTTTTTGTTATTTTATTTCTAAGTTTACAAAGTTTCTTTTGTCCTCAAAAAAAAAAGTTATCAAGTTACTTTAATAAGATGGTTGATAAAATATTATTATAATATGATATCGAAATTAAAACACAAAGTTTTAATAATTCATTGACGATAAATAAAAAAATAATACTTAATATTATTAATAAAAAAAGCTTTCAGAAAGAATTCATTACACAAGCATTGAGGTGAATATATACGGTGATTCACTTGAAAAGGGAAACGATGATAAATAACATGTATGAAAAAATATCATGCAAAATCCCTAACAAATTAATTACAGTTAACGTAAACAATTTTGTTCAAGGTAAATAATTTTTTTGCCATTTTTGGCATATGATGCATTATACACTAATCGGTGGAAGATATAAATTGGCAGTTCGAGATATTTCCCGTGTAAATATTATTATTGTGACGGGTGTATGCATATATCGAATGACATGTTCGACGATGATAATCGGTTAATTAAAAAGCATGCATTCAGAGTTATGGCACATGGTCCATCAGTCAGCAGTACGAAAAAGAAATGAAAAAAAGGTATGGGCTTATGCCCAAATATCTGAACACACACTGAAAGCCCAAATATACATATACGATGTCGATAACGCACAAGGGCTAAAAACTAACGATAAGGACAATAAAATAAAAGGAATATGGTCACGGTTGACCTACGCACGAGTGATGGAAACGCGGATGACGTTCTCCCACCTTGTCTTCTAGAAGGATATTTTGTCTCTTCTGCGAAGACCGTTGTTCCGAACGAACTCATACCACCCCTTACCCAAATGACATTGTGTTGGTCTTTTTTGATTCCAAATGAATATCCATGTCTGGAAATCCCCATCAGGTAGTAGAAACTGAAGTTGAGAGGGCCTGTTGACGAACCTGCTACAGACAACGTGGACAGGAACGAGCTGCGAAAAGTAAACATAAAAAATGAGATCTATTAGGGCATAAATCAATGTCAAGCTTCAGACAATAATGATCGGAAAAAACCCACCAGTGCTTGACGGCCAGTGGACATAGACTTAGACAATTGGTAAGACCACAGTAGGACATCGCCAACGTGATGGTTACCCCCTTGACTATCAGTGACTTCTGTATGTGCAATTTCTTGAGAATGACGTTCAATATTCCCTACAGAGTGTACTGGAATGGAAAACTTGAACCGAGATCCCCCAATGTACCTAAGCTTCATCAATGCACCTTCTCGGAGGTAATAGACCCGTCTAATCTTATCGGTGTCGGTTTTAAAATAAGGACGGCCTTTGTGGAACCTTTTTCGACATGCGAAGCTATTGCCCATGTTGTCTTCCATGGTGACAATGTTTGGTAATAGTCTACCCCAACGATGGTAAAATGAACAGGGAATTGAGATTAAATCCTGCATGTTTGAAATGAACATTAATGAAATACAAAATACAAATTACAAATTGAACAACATTGAAGAACACAACATATGGTCAATGGAGGGCGTGATACCTGGCATATCTCTTTTTTATGCAGTGCAGTCTCAAAGGTCCTGGACCCGTCCATGACGATGTGTGGTTCGATAAAACAGCCTTCACAAATTCCTTCAAAAAACAAGTCGTTTAAAGGATCAGTTTTAACCACAGTACCGAACCTTCACACCATGGACGATGCACGAATGTTAAAAAGTTTCCTTAACATTATATACAATATACAAAAATACAACCAATTCAATGTTCTGTACCCTTGATAATGTTGACACTCATCAGTAATCACTCATCCAGATAGCATAAATATACAATCGCATATGTGAACTATTGTAGTTGGGTGGACCCTGTGTGGACATGGTTAGGGTTTTACGGGTTTAACAGGGATTCAAGGGATTGGGGATACAACCACATAACATTGGCAAAATCTTGGATACACAAGGAAGTTACCAATTTTACCCAATAAATTTGTGATCGCTTATTATTGAGGCACTTTACATATTATGGCTTTATCCGGTGAACCAAAATCAATACAGAATAATAGTGATAATATGCAAAAATACTTCATACAAGTAAACTAACCTTGGGGTTGTCCTCTCCTCCGCGTCTACTCCGAGGATATGCTGGTGGGTGCGTCGTCACCGGATGCGGAGCAACAGGGCATGAATATGAGGGGTGCTATGTGAGAGGCAAATGTGCCCTCTCAGCTATCAGTAGCGTTAGCGTACAACGAAGGGGAATGTGAACAGACCGAAGGTTACATAAGTGGCCACGTGTATGGCTAGATGGATTTCTGAATGTGCAGTTTCACTCCTATGGGGTCGGATCGGATGATATCTTGGGCCCAATGCGTTAGTGTACCGTGTGCCTGAGGCCCTGAGATGCCTATTGAACCACACTGTTCAGATTCGACACGGTTCGTTGGCAAAAGCAAAAAAAGAACGCCAATAATTTAATTATTGACGCCGCCGTCGATTGAATGGTAATTAGTTAATGTCCATTAATGTGGTTCATTAACACGCGTAACACATGATCGTAATGGTAGGGAACATGCATAAATCTATGGAATAATGCATAAATGAATGGTAATTAGTTAATGTCCATTTAATGTGGTTCATTAACACGCGTAACACATGATCGTAATGGTAGGAAACATGCATAAATCTATGGAATAATGCATAAATGACTCTTTACTTGTTTAGGTGTGATTTGTTTAGGGGTTACAGGTGTAGCTCGATATTGCAATTCAAATACAGTACCATTATAACCTAAATAGTAATTGAAAGTCAACTAAATATAGAATTTTTTTTTTAATTTTGGGAAGTGCTCTGTGTTGGAACCAAATTGGTTAAAAGTATTTTTAATACAAAAACTCCCTAAGTGATTTTATGGTTTTGATGATAACAAAATGTATTAAGGTTTTTACAAAGGATAATCAATATGTATTAAGCTTGTACAATGTATAACAATGCTGCCTAACTAAGCTTATTGCAGTCTGCGTCCAATCAGTTCTTCACGACATTGGCTGGCATTCAAAGTGAGCCTTGCGTCCAATGTTGGCACTGGAATGGACACAAAAGTTCTGCGTCCAATGGTTGAGCAGAAGGAAGAGTTCTGCGTCCAATGTTTGAGCAAAGGCAAGTAATGTTGTGCGTCCAATAATTCAGTACAAGGCACAAGGACAATTTCATACGTCCAATGATTCATGAGTAGGCATTGAAGCTATAAGTCCAATGTTCAGAATATAGCTGTAAGTCCAATGTTCAGAATATAGCTATAAGTCCAATGTTCAGAATGCTGATCGTCCAATGATAAGTACAAGGCAATACTGGTATAAGTCCAATGTTTTTATGAGAAGCAGAATTGCAGTAAGAGTCCAATGATTTTCAAAGGAACAGATTCAGTGAGCGTCCAATGCATATGAAGGACAAAAGTCCAATGTTCAGCATGAGCAAGAGTGCAACTCTGCGTCCAATGAAACTGAACATTCTGTGTCCAATAAAGTCAGAGTTACTCAAGCACTGTTCTGCGTCCAATAAATAAGAAGGACAACAATCAACTGCTTCTGCGTCCAATGGAGCATAAGTCCAATAATCAGCATGAGGCAATAAGTTCAATACTGCCTTGCATCAAATGGAACAAAATGATAAGCATCAGGATGCGTCCAATGATTGAATGAATATCATATACAAATGGTAAGCAAAGGTATGCATCCATTTGTTAAAAGGACTGAAAGTCCAATGATTTCTACATGCTGCGTTCAATACGCAGAATCCATAAACTTGCTATTTACTGCTCATGCATTTAATATGGAACATATTTATTGAGCAAATGATTTGAGATAAATAGCTGTATACAATGCTTTTCTGTACAACTTTGTCAACGTTTCTGAACGTACTTTTGAAAAGCATAAAGCATTGTGGAAAGTGTACTAAGAGAGAGAATGTACTTTTAACTACTCTATATATCTCTGAACACATCTTTCTGCTTTACACAGTGTATTCTCTCTGTCTCAATAAGATATTATTATTAACCACTGTACAATTGAGACTTTGAGTACAGGTTGCTTCTGATTTAGGAGAAAGAAACGCAGACATGCACAATGAAGTAGATCTCCTCAGAGCAACGGGAAAATAGCATTAAATGCTATTAGAGAACGGTAACTTTTATGAGAGCTGAAGTTGAGCAACTGAAGAACAAGTCTGAAGCTTCACTACTCTTATAAATACCGAGGAACAAGAAGAAGAATACAGGAGACTGGAAAACGAAAAAAAAAGAGCTGAACTGCTGTGCAATTTGTTATACTCTGTATAGAAAGTCTTGTATTTTTCTATCTTCTTGTAAAAGAGAGTTTGCTTAACTCTCAAAGTGCTTTAGATTTCATATCCTCACTTGTGTGAGTTAGACAGCACTTGAATCAAAAACTCTGCTGAGTTGTTTAGCCTGAAGAGGCTGTGTTCAAAGAATACTTGGGTTTTAGCCTGGAGAGCCTGTGTTCAAAGAATACTTGGGTTTTAGCCTGGAGAGCCTGTGTTCAAAGAATACTTGGGTTTTTAGCCTGGAGAGGTTGTGTTCAAAGAATACTTGCGATTTAGCCTGAAGAGGCTGTGTTCAAAGAATACTTGGGATTTAGCCTGGAGAGGCTGTGTGCAAAGAATACTTGGGTTTTAGCCTGAAGAGGCTGTGTGCAAAGAATACTTGTACCTATCTGGTTTGATAGTGAAATCTCTCTAGTTTGAGGGGACTGGACGTAGCTCTTAGGAAAGGGTGAACCAGTATAAAAACTTGTGTTATTTCTTCCTTCCCTTATCTCTTATTATATCTGTGCTTAGGGATTGAATTGATTTTATTCAAACAAGTTTTTCAAACTAAAAGGGAAGCATTCTGTGCGTCCAATCTTTAGAAAACCTGTGCGTCCAGTTTTTATAAAGACTCTGTGCGTCCAGTGTTTTAGCACTCTGTGCGTCCAATATTTCAGAAAACACTGTGCGTCCAATATTTGAACTAAGCTGTGTGTCCAACGTTTTTAACAGCCAACGTCCATCTTTTGCGAAAAGTTTTAAAAGCTTAGAAACACAATTCAACCCCCCTTCTTGTGTTTCATCTTGTTACCTACACTCTGGGTGTTAATGCGTAGTAATTCCTGTGAAATGGTACTCCCTCTGTTTTTGAATATAAGAAAAAAATACCACAATATTTTGTTACTAAATATAAGCAAAAAATAACCACTTCTATCTCATTTAATAACATTATTCTTATAACACCCTTAAGTTAATTTAAATTTTGTTTTCCAATGCATAGTTTGTTCCCAAATAACAATTTCCAATGTAATCATTAAGGGTAATTTAGAGACTATACTAATTTTTTGTATGAGATCAATAAACTTAATTGCAGTTAACTAATTTTCTTAATAAACGTGAATTTATGTATTTTTGCTTATATTCAAGGCTTAATTGCACTTTTGGTCCTCCAGTTATTGTGTTTGTACGATTTGAGTCCCCCAATTTTTAATTGTGCGAATTAGGTCCCTCAGTTATCTTAATTGCTGCAATCAAGTCCCCCTATCACTATGTCGTCCAATTTTTAACACCTAGAACATATGTGGCACACATGGGGATTGATTTACACTGAGTCGGGACATCGTGACACTGAGTCGGGACATCCTGACACTGATGACATGATAAAGACTCTCAAAAGTGAAAAATTTTAAGCAACATATATTGCATCACGTGTTCCCCGACTTCGTTTGAAAAATTTTCTGGCTACCTACATCATGCCAAGGTGACCTGATTTAGTATAAATCAATTCCCACGTGTGCCACGTAAGCTCCAGGTGTTAAAAATTAAACAACACAGTAACAGGGGACTTGATTGTAACAATTGTGATAATTGATGGACCTAATTTGCACAATTAAAAATCGGGGGTCCCAAATCGCACTAACACAATAATTGGGGGACTGAAAATGCAATTAAGCCTATGTTTCAATTACGGAGGGAGTATACCTGTAACACTATCTCTGCCACGTAGGTAATTCAAGCTTAACGGAATCATGTTAGGGTAGTTCATGTTCATATATTTTCGTAAAATTGATGACTAAACAATTTTTTTTAAAAGTTAAAGAATAACAAATAATTTCAGGCAAATGTTAACATATAAGTAAAGCTTTGGGTACAGGTAATTATTTTGAATTTTGGATATCAAAATTGGTATTATACTACTATACCCATGGGTTACTATAGTACCCGTTTCCATACATGTAATTTAAAAAAAAAAAAACCATATCCCAGCCCGTACCCACATCCGTATCAACTTTAATCCCGGTAGCCTTACCCTTTTGCTACATAAGTACACGGACCCATTCCCGTTCCTCGAACTTTAACTCTGCAAAGCCATCTGCAGTACATAATATTACTTATGGATGACACGTGTTGGAGTTCGATGTGAATGACGCTAGACGAAGGCAAATTATTGTTATCCGTCCAGGAGGCTCGTTATATGTGGTCATTGAAGCGATACACTAACAATGTTGCTGGCCCATGCTCATCGTCACCCGTCAATGGTGGTGAAAATGCACGATCATTGAAGCTGCTTGTTGTCGTCAAAAATAGTAAAAAGACACAGTGATAGAAAGCAAACCAATAAAATATGTGTAATGGTTAGCAAAAGAACAAATTGTGATTTCACGATGATGCACACCATTGTTTCCATGAGAAATCGTAAAAAATAATATTACTCGACAAATAATTTATTTTGATTTTTAGTATCCAATCCTTCAATTGGAAATTGAAAAAGAATTTCAAATAAAATATTTACATTCGTAGATAACTCCGTGAAGATGGCAAGGCACTGTGATGCAATTAACATGCTGCACTTTCACAGTGATATGCATCCATCCATGCGAAGCTGAAATATCGACTACCGAGGCAGATTGCACTAGATCGCAACACTGTGTAGCACACCCAGTGCAGTGAGACTTGATATGGTCAGAGCAGGTTCAATACAATGCTGTATAAAGTAATCATTTGACTGTTTGCGATGTAAGTCACATCCTGTAACCCATCGACGATCGCCTGTGCGATTGGTTTCCTTTTCTGTTTTAATTGTTAAACAATTTATTTATTTATTATAAATATATTAATATGAATATTAATAGGCCAAAGTGGCGTTGTGCCAGTTCCATCACACGATTGTCAATATATGTATGCACGTGGACCAATGGTGTCATTCCGGTGGTCTTGGGCAGTTTGACTACTACTCAGGGGTAATCTGAGGCCATAATTCAATAGGGTGCTTATACGTGGATACCTACACACCCACACACCACCCAATAACAATGAATAAAATGGGGAGTGGGGGTGTGTGATGGGTGTACAGTAGTGGTCTGTGTAACATTTTTCAATTTAATAATACAATTTGATAATAGAATTGTCCAAGCACATCGGCGTGTGCAATTTATTACTATTACTACTCGATGTACTATATAGAAAGAAAAATATTTCATAGACACTTCAATAGGTGTATATATTTAGACAGAGAAATAGATAGAAAAAAGAGAAGTAATAGATATGATACGTAGTATGATGTGACAATAAGAGAGAGATAAAAAGAGATGAACGGTATTGGATGAGTGATGATACTATTGGGGTATCTATATAACATTATTCATACACAAAAGGAAGAGTACGATGTAAATATATATATATATATTATATTAATATTATATTTATATATTAATATTATATTAATTAATTTATAATTATACATTATATTATGTTATATTATATTATTATTATTATTATTATTATTATTATTATTATATATATATATATGTGTGTGTGTGTGTGTGTGTGTGTGTGTGTGTACATATATACATATTTTTCATATTTAATTAAACGGAAGAAAAATGCACTGACACGTGTCTATTGCTGGAACAAAAATTTCCTCCCAAAATGGCAAAATGAAGCATTTGCTGCCACATTACTCTTTCTCTGAATATTTTTGAGCTGGGCAAACGACAAAACCATAAATTTTCCAACAATACACATTACTATCACTCATTTATTTTCAATTATCATTATGTGATTTTATAATAATGAAAATAATTGTAAACAAACAAAGATTTATGTTTATTTCAGATTTATTTTCCACGAGCAAGTCAGTATATGTTTATATCCTTAACTCATTTATTTATTCAAATAACTCTTTATATGCTACAATTTAATTTTTCTTTTGATTTTACAACCGCCATGCATAATTTGTTTTTCTTATAAATGTTCTTAGAGGAGAATTTTTTTTTTATTTTTGTTATGAAATGACATTTACTTATGGGCTCCTTTCATCACTCTTTGGTCCTTTAAATCGTTAATTAGGTTGTAAAATTATTTTATTTTGATTTCAGTTCTAATCAATAAAACGATGTTTTCTTATGGGATTCATTCATTTTTTTTGTTCCTTTAAATGTTCAGCTTATACAATTAATTTTATTTTGATTTATTTAAGATGAATAAAATAGTATTTACTTATGGGTTCCATTTACTTTTTGTTAGTTTCTGTAAAATTTCATGTTTAATGTCACAAAATCAATACTGTTATATATTTAAATTTAAAATATACTACATACCAATCTATTACTATTATGTCCCGTGTATTTTATGCCTGTGTGTGTCTATTATATAATATAATAAGAACTACGTACGTCAATCAATTCATAATATAGTAAAGTTTATTGTAAAAAATACACTTGAATCAAATTTTTAGTATGTGAAGAAGATAACCATATGAATTAAATATAATTAAAAAACAAGAGTAAATCTTGTACAGAATTGTATATCACGTTGCGGTTTCGGAGAATTTGTGTCACACAACATTGAACAACTCATACGAACACTATGTGTGCAGTTATAACTATGAATTTTATGGTATTTACAAATGTATAATGTTATATGCAACATGGGTGCAATTACGAACAGTGTGCCAATAAGGATAACGTTTGAATAGTTTTTACCACTCACGAACAAAATGACAACAATAAATGGATAGTATGAGCCTCAACCACCCACGAAATAAATGATGAATCGATTGCCACTGGGGGGCATTTATTCAGGTAGTGTATATGGTAGCGTCGCCATTAAAGAGTAGTAAATGATACGGTTTGGCCATTTTGCTATATGTAGGCCCACATTGACATCCATTACTACTTACCTTGCACCTGAAAGACAACACCATCCCATTACAGTTGTGAGGTATATTGCATGCATGGCTGAGCCAAAGTACTCATCTTCAAAGGTATATGTCGTGTTCAAAGGTCGTCAACCAGGCATATACTACTCATGGCCCGAATGTGACTTCCAAGCCTCCGGTTTTAAGGGACACATATACAAAGCATATGACACGTATGAGCTTGCAGAGAATGCGTGGTTGAAGTTCTGCAAGAGTAACGTCAGTGGTAAGGAATGCAGTTAGAGCTCCATCTACTCACACATAGATGTTGGTGGAAGCCCCAATGCGGGTAGTAGTCAAAGTCGGGAATGCCAACGTAAGTCATTCGATGGGCATGCATATTTACAACCTATTTCTCATAATACGTACTTATCACACTAACTCTGTTACAAATTTATGTTATTTGTGATGACATGAATGTTGTGGAATATAGAACATGAATTCGCTGTGAGCACTTCCTCTGGAGAGTTCATTATACAGGCGAATATACAGGAACAACTTGATGAGGTTTGCGGATATCTCAATATTCCTCCACCCATATACACTTTCCGTGAGACGACCGTTGTAACACCCTTTCTCCAAAAAGGATATTACACCATAGTAACCAAGAAATCTTGAATAACTTAGAAAACATTTAGTTTAAAGCTCAACATTCCTTCTCTGAAAATGCGTATACATTTTTTTCTCCTTTTCTTTAATGATGAGAAGGATGGAGAATATGTGTTGATTAATTTTCGAAAAGGTTTTTAAGTCCGGAAGCATAAAACAATATTTGTAAGGATAACATCTCATCTCATATTCATAAGATTATCAGAGTTTTTACAGGGAAGAATTTAAAGTAAGACAGTGAACATCTGAGCCAGTCTAGTCTCTAAACCTCTACCCAAAATAATACAGTAGCCACTTAATCTTCTCGGAACATCCATCAATCTATTCAGCATCCTTCAGATCCTCTTCTAAAAGCTAGTCCACTTCTTGGGTCAAACATCTACTCCGTCATGCATCAACACAACAAAGCAGGCAAGGGTGAAACTCTAAACAACTTAATATGTCAAGTACAAGCACAACCAAATCACAGAATATACATCACCCAATTCAAAGAACAGCTAAACAACCTATAGCAGTCATACCGCACCCAACAGATGAATCATTCAACGCCGTAAACTGAGAATTTAACACGGTGATATATCTCAAGGAATTATCAAACACACAAGACTATCTACATTTTCGGGACACACCCACGAGAAAAGAACCCGCTGCTCCTGGAGACTTTACCACTTATATTCGGGACACACCCACGAGTAAGTCACCCGCTACTCCTGGCGATTTTACCATAGGAATTTCGGCACATAGCCACGAGCATTCAGCCCGCTACTCCTGGAGATTTTACTTAGTAACCACATACTCCAACGTATGACTTAACGTTCTATTAAACACGGAATCACAAATTCACATAAAATCACATTTCTCAGATAAGAATTCCCAATCACATATCTAAGGTAAAATACAGAATCACGAGTAACTGTAGAATCAAAACGTATTCGAAACAGACTAAGTGAAATCAACTGTTTATTTACGGAAATACTTAAGCACCATTTATTTTCTAGGAAAAAGTCCCGTTGGAAGCCTACCTCACTAATTTCCACTGTCATAAACGTTGGAAATTAACCTGAGTTTATTGCATATATATACAGATTGGATACCCGCTTTATATTTCCCACTATTAATATAACAGTAGAATTCACCGAGAATCCATTACTGTTATACTCTTTTATCTAATCCAATCTATTTATATATACGGTATTAAGAAATCACTTCTTTCCCAGATTATCATAGTCATGTATATACCTGGTCCCTAGTGTTAAGATTTTTAAATAGCGTATCAATACAGATCCTAGGCTAGAAAGAGACGGACTTTATAATAGCCCCTTCAAAGGTCTCTTTCCTTTCTAGACAGATCCATATTAATAAACCAATCAAATCTTAACCATCACCCTTGAATATATAAATGTTAGATAACGTCAGGGTTTTCACAAAATAATAAATTGTATTTTCTCCGTAATAAAATCGTGTTTGCGGTAATCTAAAATTTGTCATTATAACGGTATGTTTACAAAAGCTCAAAAATGATTTTGGCATAGCCACCTTACTATCACGAAAATTTAGGGAAATTTGGGCATTATAACCCTACAATCAATAATTATCATAAAATAATCATTTTAAAGCAATATAACAATTTATAAAGCATAACAACCATCTAAAAGCTATAACACCCAAGGCATACAAGTCAAGCACAACTAAGAATCAAACATATACCTCTCAAATTAATTTGCAAGAGGTTCCCCCTACCTTTCACCAAAAATGGATGAAGATCCAAGAACACAAAGAAATTTAAGACTTAAGAAGAGAAAAGAGAGAAAAGTGTATAGCTTCTTGATTCCTTGGCTTCTTGAAATTGTGTGTGTAATTTTTATGAGGCAAGGGGGCTATTTATAGTGGATGGGGGCAGCCAAGGGGTTGAGTTAAAGGAACCTTGGTTAGCTTAGAAAGTAATCATAGTTTGGCTTTTAATAAAAATCAAAACAATTAACTAATTCCTAATTGGCCTAAACCACTTCACAAGGATTGAATCCAAGTGAAAGATCATCATCCAAGGGTCCAAGTTGAGGAAGAGGGGCGGCCAAGGAGCAAGGAGAAGGAACGAATAAAGAAATTATGTGATGTAAGCCATGAGGCTTAAAATCACATTTATCTAATTAGTTTTAATTTACCTTTATTCTAATTGGTTTAAAACTTTGACTCATGGACCAAATGCACCTAGTCCTCTTCTTGGCAAGGTGGTAGGACGGTTTATGAGGGCTGAAAAGGGAGGGAGTGAAGTTACATCTTTACCTCTGGGGTTTTCAAGTGAAAAGGGATACAAATCAAGGGCAAAAGTGACTTTTCACTAATCAAAACTTCCTAAAACGTATTTAAAGATTGAGAACTGATAAGAAATCTTGGGAATACCATGTAATAGCCCTAATAGCTTCATGGAAGAGTTTCTAGAATTTTACAGTAAGTGTAAGCTATGCGTTTAGTTCAAAGAACAGAAAAATGGACTCGCCGTAAGTGAAAAACAGACATTTTTCAGAAAATTCTCAAAAATCACAAATTTAATTTAAAAACTAATGGTCCCTTTTGAAAATTGATTTTGAGCTCTCACTGATCAATATAAATCCATTTCGGTTTAAAAACGCTTACTTTACGTACTAAATGGAGTTTTGAAAAATTGACTTTTGATCTGTCTTTTAGAAAAATCTGAAATAATTTCCATAAATCCTAAAAAATGGAAAAACATATTTTGGCTATTCAAAATCTTTATCTGACTTCATCTTGAGCTCCGAATCAGTTTATCAGTTCAAGTAGTTTACTATTTGGATCAAAATAGAACTTTTAAATCTTTTTACTTCCAAAAATTCTAGAAAAAATTTCACAAAATCTAAAATATTAGAAAAACCAACTTTTGTGAAGGAAGTTTATTTATTGAAGTCATGTGATGTTTTTAAGCTATTTAAAACTTTTTCCGTCAGTTAGACGTATTGCTTTCTGTAAACAGACCCGATATCGATTGTAAAACTTCCGTTTCAGAAGTATTCCGGAATATGTGTATTTTACTCCTAATTTTAAACTAAAAATAAATCACAAAACATTTACGACACAAGAATTCATATAAAACAGAAAAAGTACGGTTTTAAACAGAGAAACAGATGTTGAATTTAAACCTGACAGAAGCTGCGAATCAATCGTTTTCAGAAGTAATCTTAAACACATATATTTAAATCCTATTTTTAAGCCAAGAGTAAATCTTAAAAGATTTATATCGCAAAAATTCATATAAAACAGATTTTTAAATAGTAACTCAGAAAAACGAATGTTACAACCGCCTTTGAGGGAATGGTTTACCGCAGATACTATGGTTCAGTGAGTGACGGAGGAAAAGGGACACCTTGTGTTGCCGTTGGTCATTTTGGGAAAGATGATTATGACGCTAGAGAAGATGTTGCCGCAATACTGATGCGACGAATCATCCAGGTAAACAGAAGGAAGGTAAGAGACTACAACTACTACAACATTGAGATCTTGGAGGGATAGTTGAAAAAGGCAATGGATGAAAATTTTGAGTTGGGCGTTGAGATTGCCATGTTAAATGAGGAACTCCGCACCCTCAGGACTAATCTTGGCGAGGACTTATGACCACGATATGCATGAAGGATCGCAGTTGAATCAGTTTGGCCCTTTTACTTATTATTGCAAAAAAAAAAAGGCTTAGTATTCGCTAATGTGTTTTTTTTTATTTATACGTTACAGTATTTATGTTAGTGTTAGTATTGTAAGTCAACGGTCAAACATAATGCCTCGTCCGTGTTGAAGTGACCCGTGTATTTTATTTTTATTGGTGAAAGAAGTGAACCGTGTATGAACTTACTGTATTTGTCAGTTAGTAACAAGGGCTAACAAGTGATCGAACATGTCGAGCTGCTACTAAATTAGCTTTTCACCACGGGTGGGTGAGTACAGCCCGGTTTGGATCAATTTCTTCTAAACTCGTTTTCTGAACCGAATAAATGACCACGGGGTTGGTTTACCTTGGATTTTGCTGCCCTTACTCTCCAAATCCAAACCGACGCAATCCGTAGCTGAACTGATCGTATTGGTTCGGGCGAATCAGGTTAATCATTAAAAAAAAATCAAATAGCGTCGAAGTCAGAAATGATACAGAGATCCAATACCAATACTTGCCTTATGTACGTCACTAAATTTCTCACCAAATGATTCGAACTAAACAATTAGGAACAAACTGTACAATCAATCTTAATCCTGCATCCATGGCTTATACATAAGTCTCAAAACGTGTCCTCCTCTTCAATTTGCGAGTACTTTAGGCAGAGAAGGATATGCTATTTTTTGGGAAAAAAGGTTGATATTCACTAAATGTATGTGAGTTGTAACCCAATATAAACTTTTTTTAAAAAAAATACAATGCCACATCATAGGGTTTGTTTGGGTTCGGTTCTCCAGTTTGGAAAATATATCCCGTGGCAGTTGCCAATGCCACGTCGGGATGTGTTCGGTATGGTCTTCGAGTCGACCCGAACAAGACAAAATTATTGAACAAACCGGCTTAGACCAGTGTGGATTGGATCTGGCTGGCAGCAGGCCCGGTGTCGTGTTCACTAGTATTTGTGACAATTGACTTTCCTGTAATATTTGACCAAATTGTCACATTAAGGCAAACAACATACTGTGTTTGTGTTCTGTATTATATAAATTTGTGAATCTGTAGAGTATCGCACAAATTGTTTAATTCATCTTGCGATGCTAGGTTGGACGAGGTTCGATCTCCAGTTATGGCGTTTGTGTGTGGATGTGTTTACCATTTATACTGGATTAAAAAAAATTCTAGATAAAATTGTGAACCCTTACATTCGTATGTGTTGTCTTGAGAGCATTTACATGCCTACGAGTTATCCATTGCTTGTTTCTCTCTCATTTCTTCATTACAAATTGCACTATCCTTTATTATCGATGGGTAATTATGAGTATCCATTGGTTTTAATTCTTAATATATATGCTTACAAAAAATTAGGTTACAATCATTTTGATTTCAGGTTATAGGTTTGTTATACACTACTTTCTCTATTAATTTAAAATTTAAAAGGGCATGCTATATTTGTCAGTCACACATAGATCAAACAGGAAGCACAGGTAGACAAAGGACACTATTACCATCTTTGTCATTCTCTGGACACACCCTCACTATTATTATTAATATTATTATTAACATTATTATTGTTATTATTATTATTATTATCATCACTACTACTACCACTGCTATGTACATATTATAAATTAGGCTTAAATATGTTTTTAGTTCCTCAAGTTTGGATAATTGTTGCTTTTGGTCCCTAAAATTTAAAATGCCTATTTTTGATCCCTCATTTTTTAAAATGTATCATTTTTAGTCCCTGGGCCAATTTTTCAGTTTGCAAAATATTATTTAAATTTATATTTTGACCCATCTTAATTTTTGATTTTCACCTTACTCCCTTTTCCTTAACTTCTAAGGAGTTTTTAAATTTATATTTTGACCTCTTTCAAATTTTGAAAATACTTTTTAAATTTAAAATATGACCTCATGGACTAAAAGTGATACATTTTCAAAAACTGAGGGACCAAAAATAGGCGTTTTAAATTTGACGGACCAAAAGCAATAGTTTTCCATACTTGAGGGACTAAACACATTTTTAAGGCTATAAATTATAAGTAATAAGAATAATAATATTAAAATACAAACTATTATATTAACAGGTGCACCGTCGAGAGACATGTCGACGATAGGTACTCGCAACCCTGAAGTAGATTACACCCGGCGTGCCTTTCCTAGGCAGTGGCGGCAAGCTTAATTTATTAATTTATTGTGACTAAACCAACATCATTGCTTGCCATATTGCACTAACCAATGTCCAGAGGCGAACCGCTCTGCGTACGAGTAACAGTTTAGGGAGTGAGTGACCGTATACGAGCTACGCAAAAACACTTGAATTTCTTGCCTGGACTAGAAAAATCTAAAATCTTCTGCAAATGGAGCACCACAGATCTTCTGATCACGACTCAAGGTATCGTTGTACACCGTATGTCCAACGAAGATAATGACACAACTTTATAACAGTACGTTTGCCCAAGTGTCCATTGATGTTGTATTTGTACTGATGTCGATATTTCATCTCTACCCATGTAGCAAGGGACAATGCCATGGAATGGAAGGACTTGAAGGTGTAGGAGAGTTCATACCATTCAACCTAAACCAGCCAGAGGTAAAGTTATATTAAACAACTTAAACGAAATGTAATGGCGCGTATTGAATGGTATTTACAGTGTTCTGTCATAAATGAATCCCCTGAATGTTGACAGGTCCAAGTCGTCAGTGAACCTGTTATTTTGCCGTACACTATAGTGACGGGAGCTACTTCCAGCCCTCATGTCACACTCCACGATATTCACGAAGCCATAAAGGTCTGTGTACCATTCAAACAATACAACTCCATTTGGATGTATGAGTTCCCCTGCTTATATGGGGTACTTAATGATTACCACTCGTTCCACACACACTGACATTTAACTGATTCACATATTTCCTTACAGAAAGTGAATGCCCGATTGGATGCCATAGAGTCCAATTACATTGCCATTCTTAGAACCCTTGTGAATCTGCTGAGACAAGAACTGAATACCCCACAGGGTCACAATTTTCCGTTTCCAACTGACGATGTAGTTAACGATCCTAAGCCAACCAAAAAATGTGATGATTCGCACAAACACAAACACAAAGGCAGAGCAAAGGAGAAAAATGTCGTCTTTGACGATATGATGGATATTAATACTATAAACTTTGTTGATTTGGGGTATGACACTGATGACAAAATTCAGGTTCCTAAACCTGCGGGCGTATACATTCGTCCAGTGAAGGGGAAGGAAAGTGGAGCAAAAGACAAGGGAATACTACAAGGTAATGAAGATTGTGACTCAAGTAGCTCAGATGATCCTTTGTCGTCTCGCCCTCCCTTGAAGTCATTCATGAGCAACTACAGAAGGGGAGTAAAGTCAAAGGTTGTTGTTTCATCTCTAGTTGACAATACTTCTACTTCCTTAATATCAAACATCAAGCATCCGTTATCTGCATAATGCCTAATGATCTAATGGTTACCAACAATTAGTTATTCAACTATTGTTTGACGACACTGATTTGTTATTTTAATAGGTCAATGCTACACCTTCCGATGTAGTGTCCAGAAGGTTAGCCTTCAATGCATCTCCAACGCACAAAGATGCAAAGAAGTCAAGGATGGAAAAGACAGCAACAACCACTCAGATTGAGTCCAAGAGACGTCAAACGCCCACTTCCAAAGCTTCGAAGGGAAAGAGTGTGTTTACTGGTTCTAAATCGACCGCAGCTAAGCCAAATGGGTGCTTGGTGTCTAAGGTAACCCCACCACTGTTGTCAGTTGTGATAACAACGTGCTTCGTTAATGTTGTATGGCTGACAAATTATTGTTATTCATATATCAGCACTTCAAGTGCAAATTTAAGCCAACGGTGGATATGAACCTTTCATTCACTCATGCCAAAGTCTGCGCATATGTGTTCGATCTGGATTTAGACCCCAGGTATGAAACTCAGGTAATGCAGCTGTTTACAAACATGAGTGCAGTTGCAATTATGTATTGATGTTATTGTGAATCACTCTTATGATGTTATACTTCAGTGAAACGATCTTCCTTGTGGGAAACAACATCGGAACCAGGAGTGATTTTGAGTCCTTGTTGCCAGGGAGGACTGTATCAGCACAAGCAAGCATTTAATATATATCAGTGATGATTATGAAATTTTCATTCATAGTAGTACAGAAGCTGCGAAATTACACTGTTTTTAGTTACAATTAGAGTTTGTGTAAAATTTGATTTTTTTTTTGTCATAAATGGGTAGATTATTCTCATGATGGCATTGAAGGTCACCTGTGGCCAACGGGGGCTGAATGAATCGGTTTGTTGTGTACCCCCAACCTTTGTGGTAATTTATAACTACGTATAAGTCATTAGGATTGGTGTTAATATAGTGACATATTTAATTAAATAAATCTTTTCACATTAAATTATCCGATGTGGCAGGGCGATGCTATGAGTGAATCCACAATGGATGATCTGATCGCGTATTACGGTGATGATTGGACAAGACCATTCTCAACGCTACGGCTGGTAAGTTGTGATTTTCATTACATAAATTGTAATGTGGATATGTCTCACAAGCGTACGTACAATGTGTTTCGTTGCATGGACATTGCAGATATATATTCCAATCCATGAAAAAAAGGGCAGCCATTTGTATCTAATGGTTATATCAATTGCTGACAAAAAAATTTACCACCTGGACTCGTTCCTAACTCAAGTCAATGCAGACAAGAGAGAAGACACAATTTGTGCAATAGTAACACTCCTAACTTATGCAATTGAGATTATTTGTAGTCAATTAAGTATCTATTCGTCTATATGTTAATTACATATATGTCTTACCAATGATGTACCATCATTACACAAAGCAAAGTACTTTCACTCATGGTGAATGGGCTGTATAAAGGTTAGGGGGGACCACATTTGGCCAATATTCAAACTTTGAAGACTGGCCAATTGTTCCAGCAAAGGGTATACCCAATTGTGGAAGCAGGTAGCGATGTTATAGTATTTCACAAAAATTTAGCCACTTGTGAACTCTTAAGGTATATATCACATTACACGTACCAGCAATCCATAATTTCGAATAACAAATTGCATGCCATTCCTTTATATAGTGACAACTCAGGACTGTGGGTGGTTGAGTGGATGAACATGCAGAAGACATTCGTAGACTACTTACCCGGAGTGGTAAGTCCAAATGAGACATGAACATTTCTCGTACTGCTATAGGTTTGATGTCTCTACCTCGTGGTTACAATGTCTTCATACCCATGGAGGTAACACACGCACTGATCATGATTATAACTATTCCAGATGAATGACAAACTCGTGCGAATGGCAGTTGCGATGAGACTCATACTGGGCGACCACAATCAAAGGAAGGACGATGTTATCCTGAATGCTGATCAATATTGGGATCAAGTGACCACAACATTTGGTGTTTGACTGTTCATTCATGGGATTGCTTGATTTTGAACCAGTGTTGGAATACGCACTTTTGATGCATAACGAGTACGCCTTGTGTTCATGTGCTGCTACAAATTACGACCTCATTTGGCATCAATATTTTGTGTAATATTGGCAACCATGATGTCATTATTTTGTGTAGTTTATAGTCAACTATGTCTATTTTGACTTTGTGTTGTATTAAATGAGGACACTACCTCATTTACATACACAACTCGTGCATTTGTTACTGTTGTGACCTTTATGTTATGTGTAATGTAATATAAAAAACTTTATCGTAACTTTATAATTTTAATATTGTGCACGATGACAATGTTGCTATGGAATGTGGGGATATGACGACTTAAACAACGAACTTATCTTTTGTGTTGTCGTTTAGTTAAGATCAGATTTGCCCGAGATTGGCCATTATTCGACTACACTACAGTGAGCAGCATTTAAAAAGGCCCAAAATTTTCAATTTTTATGCCTATATGGCCCGTATTTTATCCAACGTGATTTTCGGGCCTAAGCCGATAACATACACTGAATGGACCATCCGCCATATTTCTCCTGTATGAGATGCTTTCAGACTATGGGCTTGTTTTTTTACCAAATAAAACCATGGGCTTGTTTTATTACAAAGTACAAACCACAACTAATAATAATAATAATAATAATAAATAAATAAATTATAATACATTCATAAAATAAAAACTCTTAATGACAAATAAAATCAAGAGAAAGATGACAACAAACCGGTAAGTAAACACAAATTTATTCATCATAGATAAAATGAAAAACATATTCATTTTGTAATCGAAAAATTTATAATACCAACGAAAGTTGTATCAAAAGAGCAATCAGTCACTATTTTTTGTTAATATATACACTAAATGAAAAAGTTACAAAAACACACTAAAATCACTATTTAATTTATCGTAAATATAATTAAAAAACTATACAAATTTGAACCACAAAATTTAATATGAATATATGATTAGAGAAGGAAGAAATAAATAAAACCCATAAGTAAATACTATTTTATTCAATAAAAATATCATCAAATGCGATAAAAAAATTAAACAAAACTCATACACAAAATGAAGCACGTTGCTTTCAGGCATACAAGAGGACGAATCTAAGAATTTATAGTCCAAAAAAAAAACCACAAATGCATTATACGATCAACTTCAACGTCATTGCTAACATATGGCATTTTTTCAGAATGGCATGGCCCATTATCGCACAATTAGCGGATAGTGCTGGGGTGATATCCCATGAGGGTGGGGGATCGATCCCCACCCACGCCTCCCCCCTTATCCCCCCCCCCCCCCCGGACCAAAAAAAAAAAAAGTATTAATGCACAAAAAAATACACACCATCACCAGTTCACCGAATTCTAATTGTAATTCTAGGCCTAATTCTAATTGTGATATATATATATATTCAGCACTGTCTCCATACACAAAATTCACATATTAACCCAAACTGCAGTGTTTCCCTACTACACAGTTGGTTGCAAAATCGAGCTGACAATATATTTTAACGAGTGATGCAAAACGTCCCAGTACTTAGAGCGTTCATAGTCAACATCACACTCCTTCATTACTCAAAATTCCCTTAAATCTACTACAGCTGAGGCAGAAGCAATGAACCTCTCTGGGAAGTCCGTATACTGCAAACAAATTAAAATAAAATTAACATGCCATTCAAACCTCAACAACAAAATGAAAAAGGATAATGAAATATCATATAAATACCAACATATTAATTTTTTCTCTATCATTACTAAAAAACATTGGCAAAGGCATCAAGGAGTGTAATGGCTGCATTGTATAGTAACCCAACATACTCATGTCAAATTATTGAAATTATGGTATACATAAAATACTAACCAACTGCTGCATGAATTCAGTTTCGGGATGGCTATGGTTACTAGCTAACGACGAAGGTAACACACTTTGCCTACTCATTGGACAACACCGCCTATTGTGGCCCGATGCCCCACAGTTTCCACATGTCTGAATCCGCCGTCTTCTACCAGATGCATTCCTTGTAGTTGTTCCACAACCCTTGGTTCTGATTTGTGGAGGATCCAGCAAGTTCTCATCAACTGTTTGTTGGGTGTGGGTGTTGTCCACAACACCTGCAGGACTATACTTCAACTTTAACCTGCTAAACTCAGCGGACAGACTATCTACATTGCGTTTATAGTCCTCCACATCACGATGTGCATATTCATTGACCAAATCAGATAAGTGATCCAGGGTAGCATATCTACCAAACGATTGGGAATCCCAAAAAAGTGAACCCTCCAAATGTCTTCCACGAATGGATTCTTTTGCATACCTTGTCCACCTATCCAACAGTAAGCACTTAGGCAATTCATCATAGTCAAGGAACACCAATAAAGCAAGAATGTGCTCACATGGCAAACCTATTGATTCCAGTCTTTTGCAAGAACAGTTGAACTGAACAGGATTCGGACAATGAACCACATGCCAAGTTCCACCTGATCCTCGATACTTTTCCATTGTGTAGATGGAATACATGGCCATTTCTTGACAGTCAATTTTCCTTATCAGGTTGCTTTCATCAGCACCGGTCGAAAAAGATAAAAAATCTCTCTCGTGTATTGTTTCAAAGCATGCCTTTCAAGTGCTTTGAAATTACTTTGAAGTACTGCATCTCCATAATCAGATTGGAAATCCGCTTCCACCTCCCTAAATCAAAAATATGATAGACATCTGTGAAATTGCTTGACAAAATTCGTCAAATTAATCATTGAATGAACAAACTGACCGATATGAAAATGTAAACCTTCACATCGGGATGTTGTCCTTATATCAGCAAAGAAATGCCCTCTTATATGGGTTGTTGCCCACATACTTTTCCTCTGATACAATTCATTCAACCAATTATTGTTCTCCAATCCAAACTTTGCTATCATTTCACCCCATAACATTTAAACTCATCAGGTTCTATATCCCCTAGCATGCACCTCTTCAAGTAAGGCATGACATTAGGGTTCCCAAGATTACTGATTGCATTGCGAAGCAGATGCCACGCACATAATCGATGATACGCATGCAGAAAGACCTTAGTAATTGCATTCTTCATTGCATGGTCACCATCCGTTATTACAGATATCGGTGCTTTGTCATTCATCGCTTGCATGAATTGTTCCAACAACCAAGAATATGTCTCTTCAGTCTCATTTGAGACAAGAGCAGTTACAAATACGATGGTCTGATTGTGGTGATTAACACCAGAGAAAACAACAAAAGGACACATGTATTTGTTTTTCTTATACGTTGCATCAAATGCAAGCACATCGCCAAAAACTTCGTAGTTCAACCGACTCTGCCCATCACACCAGAACAAGTGTTGGAGTCTACCCGCATTATCTACAGTGTGTGCAACATACATCAATGGATCTTTTGTTCTCAACTCGCGCAAGTATTTCACTGCACAACTAGCATCAGATGACATTTGTTTCCTTTGCCTACAAAGTTGATTATATATATCCTTTATCACAAAACCAACCCTCTCATAGCCTCCAGAAGCACTGGCTTTTGAACCATACATGTGGGGAGGCTTGATCCCAACTTTGGAAAAAATTTCAATTTGTATGGCATCACCTGTAGATATCTTCCTGTGTGCAGGCAACAATGCACAGTATTTCTCCTCCAACATCTCATGGTTGTGATCAAAATAAAAAAGTGTCACATACCACCGCAGTGTGTGTACGTCTATGTGAACACGAAACTTTGCCTGGCAACCACACCTTGTCTCATTCTGTGGTCTACGCTTTCGGTTTTCAATTGTCAAACCTCTATCTTCACGATATCCTTGATGAGAACACACAAATGTTTGCTGCAGTATTTCACCATTACAACTTCTAATTATTTGTGCTTTACGAACAGAAAACCCATTCATTTTTCCATACCATTTGTAGAACAAGTATGCGGCTTCCAAGTGCACAAAATCAAATCTGCCTACATCATCAACATTTATATTTCTCAAGTCCATCTTCAATATGTCCTCCAATCCATTTATGGTTATCACATCATCATCACTCTCAGCTCCACCTCTGCCATAATTAACACCATCCAAAACTTCATCAATACCAACATCACCATATCCAACATCATTTCCATCACCATCTGTGTTCCCATCAGTGTCTGTCTCCATATATTCATGTTCAGACAACACATCTGATGACTTCTCAGAGATCGACGTGTTAATCTCTACACAAAAAAAAATAGCAGACAAATTTCAAACCTACCATATTTTAAATCGCATATCTAACTTCACACAACAACTGCTTCACTGTGAAATTAAAGTTAAAGATTAATCAGACCACACACACATAACCATCAAAGGTTTGAGAAATACAACCATTCCGCACAAAAACATTACCACAGTCTCACTTCAATATTACACATTTATACACCAAACATACCATTTAAATAACCACAAAAACATATCGGCAAACAAAACCAAAAATACCTTTAACTCCAGCTCAAATTCCCGATGCAATCTTCTTCTACGGTCAAGTTCTCCGTTTACGATTTGTTTCAACAAAAGCTGTGTAATCGCACGGCACAGTAATCGTAAATAACTTCCTAATCGCACAACACCGACAGCTTCCTACACGCAAATCACTTTCTCGTGGGCGTTCATCTTCGCCTTCTCCACTGTCGAAAGCAAAATCGAGATTACCTCTTATCAGTGTTCATCTCTGCAAGCAGGATGCCCTACGGAGAAATATCCTTTCTCTCTCTCGTGTTTTCAATACCTTTACCCTGCCCTGGTTTTAATTTCTAATTTCTAATTATGTTAACTTTTTTGCATTTTTTCACTTATTGAGGGACCACACTTGCAATATTTAGAACTTGGTCATTGCAGGTCAAAAGGGCCAAAAACCGGTAAAACATAATCTTTCACTGTGAGAGACCTAAGCTGGTCTCTCACGTGAGAATTGGCCCTCTTCCTAATCTGAGTTTAAGATTGAATAAGACCCAACGTAGAGTCCTGTCGGCCTATAAGGGATTTTATTTATTATCTCTTGGCCAGTTGTGCCTGTTTGACCAAGGAGAGTCCGAACTGGAGCTAATCTAATTCATTCTTCCGTTTACTCATCTGTCCATATCGTCAAAAGCAGCGGAACTCAATCCCGATGGCTACCAGTGTCGATTGGTTCTCGCGTCCTTATGCCCAAAAGGATGGGCGAGTTCGGTTCAAGTGTTTATCGAGATGTCCCGTTCGTTTGAGTCTCCATTTCGTGGGTTATCCATAAACCATTCCGAAAGCATTGGCTAAGGCCTAAGCGACGGAGGTAAGAAAGGCCCTTCTTTTCTTTCTCTAGGGAGTGGAGAATGGGTGACAGACTACCCTGCAGATAGTGGCGTATCTAGGACTTGTGTTCAGTGGGGGCAATCTTTCCACAGTAGTCTAGCGGTGGTTAAGCGGTAGACGAGGTCGGATTCTCCATAGGAAGAAGATATAAGAGATTGAGATGCAATTAGAGCTGTTAAAGCGAGCCAGCTCGACCCACACGAGCTGGCTCGCCACGAGCTGAGAGGTAAACGAGCCGAGCCGGGCTGACTCGAATTTTTCAATGGCCAGAAAAAACACAGCTCGGCTCGGCCCATCACGGGCTCGCGGGTTACGCGAGCTGGCTCACGGGCTAAATCAATAAAAAAATATTTAAAAAATAAAAAAAACTAAAAAAATATTTAAAATGCTAAAAAAATAAAAAAACTAAAAAAATATTTAAAATGATTAATTTTTATTTTTTTTATTTTTCGTGTGGCTCGCGAGCCAGCTCGGCTCGTGACGAGCTGACCCTCTTCAGCTCGCGGGTTAAATGAGCCGAGCCAAATCGGCCCGGGGTTAAACGAGCCAGCTATTTAGTAACCCTTTTAGCCCACGAGCCGAGTCGAGCCAAGCTGGCTCGCGAGCCACAGCTCTAGATGCAATGTTATTAAACTTGAATAGGTTATGGACTCAGTTGGGGTACTAGGTTAATTGGTTATTGGTCGAACTAGATTATCTATTGTATTTTTAAATTTTGTATTATGAAATGTATATATAATATAATTTCCATATATATATATATATGGACATATCAAATGAGAACTCCGACTTATTATGACAAATGAGAACTATCAATAATAGCCCTTGGATGAAAAATAACGGCTTGGATTAAAAACTGAATTAAAAGGGTCACGTGCTACATCTCCCTGTGTGAGACCCTTGACTTGCATCTTCTTCTTGCTCAGACTTTGAAGATGTAAATGCTTGCACTTGACCTCTCCTCCGTCGCGGCTCCTTTGCCACACAGTACCGCATAAAATAGTTTTATTAAAATGGCAACTGTTTTTCCATTTTAGAGTGCAATGAGTGTGTTTTGTTCGATTTGCTTTGCAGAACAAAAAAAGGAAGAGCCGTTCTAGGCTCTGGGATGTACTATACGCTATTCGGTATTACTGTTATACTCTTTAGCGGCGGAAACGTTAAATAGATCAAGTGGGAGAAAGAGCAATAGTAATTATTCATGTTCCTACCTCCACAAATTACATACATATATTCCACCATTTCAATTATTAGATCATTCCATTGTTAATTTCTTACAATATCTCAATTTAAATTCCCAATCGACTCTGATTAGAGCCTTCATTCACCGACACGTGACCCTTTTAATTCAGTTTTTAATCCAAGCCGTTATTTTTCATCCAAGGGCTGTTACTGATAGTTCTTATTTCTCACAATAAGCCAGAGTTCTCACTTGATACGTCCCTTATATATATATATATATCAAATGTGTCTAACACAATGGTTAAATCTTTTTATTCCATCCAAGGGAACCAGCGATCGAATCATGTGGAACGCTTTGATGATTTTGTTGCAATTTTAGTTTGATTTACATGTGACTGACTTGAGCATGTAGTGATGTGACGTGAGCCACCCTTGATAATTGCGCGCGTCAGAGCATTATGCAGTTGGATGGTGCAAAGCAGTCCTTCGGAGCTATGTTGGGGGCAAATTATAAAAATATTGATAGTAGAAAGGATTTTTGCATTTTTGTGGGGGGCATCTGCCCACCCTAAAGTGTATGTGAGTGCGTGTCTACTTGCAGATGTGACTTATCATTGGTGTCATAACTATGGAGGTGATATTGGGTCTAAGCTCCCAACAAACATAGGACATCGATCTCTCCAAAAACGTTGAGCTAGATTTCTTACTGCCCTATGTCATGATGTGAGATGCATACTATGCCGCTCCTTCAAACTCTTCTGTCGATGACTCTAACAGCCATTTGCCTAATTTCTGAGACACCATGGCGTACTTTGAGTAGTTGTTAGTGGATTTAGGCAGCATAGGAGTTTAGATTTGTAGTTATAAATAAATTAGAATGCATTATCATGGTCTGTAATATATTTCATGCAATCTTACTGATCTAGTTGTAGGTCATCGTCAGTGTGGTTCCTTTCCATCTTTGTTATATACTATCATTATATTTTTCCGTTTCTTTCAAGACTATGTGTTGTGGCATTAATTAAGTAATGCTTATTATGTGTGTGCTTAGTTATTTGGTGTCTTGTGTTTGTTTTGACATCCATGCATCTAAAAAAATGGGAAAAAATATATGGGCTAATAAATAATAATTTAATAATTGAGTCAACGAGCTTATTTTATTGTAATATTCTTGTTCTCGAATAAGGGAATTACAAGTTTTTAAACAATCTTGACACATTTAGTAGAACTTAGAACAACTAAATAATCTAATTTACGGTCAAACCAGATGATTCACTCCATATGAAGGCCCATCCATTCACATGTATCTACAACCAATTCAGTCGATACAATATTTTACTCAATTTTTATATTATTTGATAAATTAGATGGATTCTAACATTAGGGTCCAAATATGTCCCGCACCGATGAGGATCCATTCATTGCTGTTAGAAATATTAATAAAAAATTCCAATGGCTAGGATTGATTTGGGTGACCTGGAATAACTGATTGCCCAGAAGTTTGCTAAATAGTCCCTTGATTATCTGCACTTCACTATTAGAATCCATGGAAATTGCACTTCACTGTTAGAAATATTAACAATCTTTGAACACTTTACCAAGAGAATCTACCCAAAAATGACAAAATAAAACAAAAATAGATCTCAATAGATTTAGAATAAAACAACACAACAGAAAGGAAAAAAATAGATCCAAGCCTCCATGTTGTACCCTAACTGTTAAAAAAAACCACACTGAAGAGGGAGAGGGGAAGATGGCACGCGCGCACATAGAGGAAGAAGAGGGAAGGATATGGTGGCCATTGGAGAGGGATATGGAGCTTCACGCAGCCACAGGAGGCCGCGTATGGTGGCGATAAGGCCACACTCAGTCGCAGTGGTGACGGAAGGAAGCCTGTAACACTCCCTCGGCGCTACGTGACAAACTCAATGTGGAATTAGTTATAAAGCTCGTTTTGATTTTAGAAAAGAATAATATAAGAATTATGTTCACAAATACGAGTCTATATTTTTTTCACAAAGATGAAAGAAATTGATCAGGCGGCTTCTAGTGTGCACAAGGGCCAGTGGTTTGTGGACCGAGCACAAGTTTGTTAACATCGCTAGATTTAATGATGGAAAAATTAAGGGTTTGGATGAGTTGTTGCTAATTTGATTGTTGCTAAATTGAAGAACACATAGACTTCCATCACACAATCCCTCTCACCCCAAATAGCAAGCTTCTTCACGCACCACAATGTTCCTCCTAGATCGTGGATTAGAACCTCGGCGGCGGCTTTAGGTCCTACGGCGACCGCCCAAATCGCAATTCTGGCGGCGACGAGTCCTCCAACTCCCTTGGGGCTTGCTGACTTGTATTGGGTTTTCGATAGAAACGAGTCGTTCGGCTCTAGAAATAGGGACAATACCCATTGGACTTTAGAATATTCTCAAAGGGAATCTCGAGCCTGAAACACTCACTGTCAAGGTAGACCCAGAAGTCAAGTCTGTTCCTTTCGAGCAAGACCCATCCTCGGAAGCCTTGCCAGGTCTTGAGGACGCTCATGCGGTCGAGTCCGACAACGAAGCCGGCATGTAGGACGCCATTGTCGAGGTGGTTACGAAGGAGTGGTGGCCTTGTGACGATGTCGTTGGAGGTTTCTGAGAAGCGGAGGAGGCTAAGGGAGCAGGTGATGATGGAGAAAGGGAAGGACTGAAAGAAGATTGGTGAGCAACTTGACAACATGAAGGTTAAGGAGACATGTCCTGTGGTTGATGGGGGGTTTTGGGAAGAGGTTGCTGACTGGAGAAGTTGCTGAAATGGAAGAAAGCAAGAGGAAGAGGAAAAGAAGAGAGTGGGGCGATTGTTTGAAGGTGGACGATGGTGAAGGCGCTGGGGGGAGGAGATCTGCTGAGGGGAAATCATGTGTACCCTAATTCTCATCTCACCATTCACTTTTTTTTGTAAGATCTAACAACTATTAGTAAACTTGTGCATGGTGCACAAACCAGTGGCCTTATGCATGCTAGAATTAGCCAGAAATTAAATTTTAAATCTTAGCATTTTGCAAATCATTAAGAATGTATTCAACTTTTAATATAAGACACTAATGTTATCTTACAATTGAAAAACAAATGCTAAATCCTAGAACTCAAGAATATTACAGATTCCATCAATTCAAAATACAACACTATCATAAGTTGGTTTTTTATGCCCTTTATTTTTTCTTTCAAAACAAAACCTTTCCATCCCTTGAATGTGCCTTCACAAAGTCCTCGTACTCTTTGACCTCTCCCCAACAATTCAGCATCCAGAATGGTTTTGGGCCCCAATCTATAACCTTTTTTTTAGTACAACTGCACAATGATCAGAGAGAGTGGGTTGCATTCCCCACTGTGATAGATTCTGCCAAGAAGAAAGCCACTCCTCAGATACCAAGAACCTATCTAGCCTGCTTATAGCTGACCCGTCATCCTTATACCATATATACTTCCTTCCCATAAGCGGAAAGTCAAACTGTCCAGCATCTGGCAAAAATCTATTAAACAACCCCATCTCTTCGTGCCTACTATATCCAGCTGCACCTTTTCTTTTTGCTTCTGCACTAAAAGAGTTAAAATCTCCTAACACACACCACCTATCTCCTCCTCTTTTTGGTATACACCCGACCACCTCTTCCCAAAGATCTCATTTCCCCCACAAGTCACGGGGTGCATAAACATTGACAATTGACATTGGTATTTTCTCTGTGCCCCAATGTCCTTCCACTCCTATAAATGACGAGCCTTCAAATGAACTAATTAACTAGAAAATAGAAGAATCCCACATGATCAATAAACCACCAGAAAGCCCCACAGTTGGTTTGAACACCCAATCAAAATCCCCACCATCCCACAATGATGCACACGACCTCTTGTCAAGCATTTTCATTTTTGTTTCTTGCAAACATAGCATATTTGCTTGTTGCTTCTTTACTAACTCCTTCACATCATTTTCCTTCAATTGACCCCCCAACCCCATAATATAATAAGTAACAAACTTCATTGGCGACAATCCTTCTTTTTTTTTTTTCTTTGCTAGCTCTTATGTGTCGAACTCAGACCCTAGCCTCTTGATTGTTGCACGAATCCACCCACTCCATTTTCTCCAATATAAATCATGAGGTCATGATACAAATATAAAATATATCAAATTAGAATGGTCACTAGGGCTTACAACAACAAATGTCCGCCTGGTGGGCTTAGGAGTACTTTTCTTTGGTTTTCTAACCAAAGGAATTCCTCCTCCTCCTCCTCCTCCTCCTCCTTCTTCTTCTTGTTGCCGTTTGTATGGAAGTTTTTCCTTCAAAGGGATAACTACCAAAGGAAAAATAAGATTTATGTTAAGAGGAAAGCATGGACAATATGTGGGAAGTGTTGGAACCAAAGACATAGGAAAAATAAGATTTATGTTAAGAGGAAAGCATGGACAATATATGTGGGAAGTGTTGGAACCAAAGACATTTTTAATGTCTAAATCTCTTAAGTGTTTTGATGATAACAACGATTATTAAGACTTTGATAAGAGTGAACCAGTGAAACTTTTTGTGTGTATCTCTTATCCCTATCTACTTTACTTTAAGTTTATTTTACTAACCAAAGGGATTGATTTGAGATATTTTTAACAAAGGTTTACATTTAAATAAAGAATTTTCAAACTACTTTGTCTCTTCGTCCAATATTGGGCCAAAGTCCAACGTTTTCGAAAATGTTTAAAAAAATATTAAAACAAAATTCAACCCCTCTCTTGTGTTTTACTTTGTTTCCTTCAGGAAGCGACCAACCTTTGCCATAGTTGGTGACATCTCTGAACGCAACGTCAAATTATTCGAATGGCAATGCAAACCGACTAGTGAAAGTAACTTTATCAGAACCACTTTCACGAAAAGATTCGTGACAGACCGAAGTCTCCCTAAGGGTCTGAAGTTACTTGCCCTCATCAGTTTACCAGGAAATTCTTCAACAAAACTAAAACGAGCACATGGCAAAGGACCATGGTTTTCAGAAAGGAGTTTTGAAATACTCAGGTTGAGTCCACACCTTTCCTGCTCCCGCTTTGGGTTAATTGGTCAAAATTTCATTGACATGTGTAACCATCAATTGAAGCAATCTGTGATCCCCACTTGATTTTGTAATACTTCTCAAAAGAACAAATTTCCTTAATATGCTCACCTTTTCCCTTCTTTGATGGGTCCTATGCTTGTAAGCAACCATAAGCAACCATCATCAAGTTTGTGAAGACAAGTTTGTAGGTACTTCTGGTAGTAGGCATTCCACAAAGTGAGGAAACCTTCGAAAACGCATTGCATGTGTAGAAAATGGGCAGTAAGGGGCATTTTAGTTTCTTTGAAAATTGGAAGCTTTAAATTTTGGCCTCTTTCTCATGTCATCAAGAACCAAAATTTGGGGGGCATCTGTTGGGCGGTGAATTCCAAGCTTTGGGATCGACGAATGTAGAGCTTGACAAGTGAGAGAATCAATTGTCACCTGGAATCATAATGCTTAATTAGCAGCTAAGTGTTGAGAATTTAAGGCTTCAAGATTCCATTCGACAGATTTTCACTGCTAGCGAGGAAGTGATATTTGGCACAATTAATTTTGTCGAATTATTAGAAGATTCTTATCAGACGGCTAAGTGTTTGGCTCAACAGAGTCATACATATGACCATATAACAAAGAAGCGGTTTGAGGAGCTTTGTCGACGTGAAACATATGAAGAATCGAGTGTCATTAAAGTCAAGATAGTCAAGACTTAGGGTTTATTGTTAGGTCTAATGGCTGTCGAAATTGTATAGATTGACAAATATGTGGCATGCCGACAAAATAACTGCCACATACGTGTCAGATAGTTAGGAAGTTATTTTCTTAGATTTTCCTATAAATATGTATATATATATATATTAGTTTCAATGACGTAATCGGGGTTCAATACTTGATTAACAATCTCATACATATCAACACACAGATTCGCGGAGACCTTTTATGTCGTAAGGGTTTTTTTTGCGTCACTGCAACGTTGTGTCGAATGCGTCTATCTTTTCAAATAGCCGCACCTCTTCTTCTTTCACTTTTAGGGATTAGGTTAGTTTACTTTTATTTTATTGGGTCAAAGGTTAGTTTACTTATTTTATTTTCCAATCGTATTGAGCCCATTTGGGCCAAAAATTTATTTGCCTTCGTTTGTTTAATGTTATGTTAACAAATTTGTTTTGGATTTATTTATAATTTTGAATGTTTTATGTTATAAAATGAATATTTTTTATAAATATTTTTTAATATATTAAATTAAAACTAAAATAATATTATTTAATGATTATAGGTTCAACTACGATTTAGCCACAGTTGGACCATCAAACCTTGAACCAATACCGTTTCAAATTTTAACAAATGTCATCGTCGGCATTGATAATGTGTTGTTTTTTAAGAGAATATCATATCTATTATTTCAATAGGTTTGGTAGTTTTCTTTTAACGTTGAGATTTAGACGAAAAATAATTTATATTTTAAAATGATGGTATAGGTTTTAAATGGCTTATATATCCTAAACGAAGTCAGAAATATATTTTACGGGAATTTTATGGGAATTTTTCTGGAATTTTTTAAAAATTTCTGAAAAATGCTCTGTCGTTGACAAATGATAGAAATACCCCTAGTTAAACTGTTTAAACCGTTTTAATTACTATTCATTAAAACAAAAATGTTCTTTTTTATTTATAATTTATTGTTTGGGGATTTTAGAAATTATTTTTGTGTAGGTTTGTGAAATTACTATTTTGCCCTTTTGGGAGTATACGCGATAAACGATAAATACAAAAGAGGTTACCCTTTCTGTAATTTTTCAAAAACTCTTCCATGAAGCTAATAAGGATTGCCACATGTCTTTTTCTAGCATTCCAATTGGCTCTCATAAATCAAATTAAATAACTTGAATCTCATCTAAGACCTAAAAGGTAGAAAAGTAATTTCACTCTCTCCTCTCGCAAAGACTTTTGGCCGCCGCACTATTGCAATGGATAAGTGACTATTCATTTTGTGATCCTTGTAAATGCCTTTGGACCAATGAGTAATTAGTTTGATTTTTCAAATTTTCTAAAATACCTAATTAAAATCATCATGCATGACATCAAACAATTGAACAATGCCCTCCTTATCCCTCCATGGCTGCCCCCTCTCCCTATAAATAGGAGGGAGGGGTCTCATTCATTCCTTGCACCATGCCTAAGACACAAAGTCTTGGACTTCTTTCCTCCTCCAAGTTTTCTCTCTTTGAATTTTTTAGTTTTCTTGAGTTTTCTTACTTTGTTCTTGAGTTTTAAAGCTTTGATCTTCAAAGTTCTTCTTTCCTTCAAGTTTAGAGGTAAGAGAAAAATTCTTCAAAGTTATTAGAGTTTACATAAGTTTTTCATGAGTTTGATTTTGAATGATCAATCACTTAGGTGGTTTAGGGGTGAACAAAACCTGATGACCCGACCGAAACCCGAAAACCCGACAAACAGAGTCTGCAAACGGGCAGGTCATTGCGGGCCAACGGATAGTCCAGTCAGTTTCATTTGGTTTGCAACAGTCAGGCTCGGTTCTCCAATAAAAATTTCGACGGAACCCAATACCTGTAACATCCCAAATTTTCACTATATGAGACAGAATATTAATTTTGAAGGATTAGAATTATTCTTAAAATTTTCAGATGATAAGTAATGGTTTAGAACTGACGTATAAGTCAAAACGGTACTCTGTGGACGTCTTTGACTGTCAGAATAAGCTTATAACGATATGAAAATTTCAAATTGGATTCAAAAGAGGTATTTGAGGATTGAAATAGTGACTTATTATTATATGAGGATTTTAGAAATTAAGTTGGAATTTTAGAGAAGAGCATAAGAAATATTTTTGCTTTAGTCCCTCTAAGATGAATCACGTAACACGTTAATTGGGGAACGGATAAATACCCGGTGCAACACCCTTTCTCCAAAAAAGATATTATACCATAGTAACAAGTATTTTTGCAATTATTCTTAAGAAACCTTAGATTTGAAATCGAGCTTTGTTCCAAAAATGTGGATAAAATTTTTGCCTTTTTAAAATATGAGAAGAATGGGGAGTCCATTCTTTCCTTTTCCATTGCGTATTAAAATAAGAACAGTATTGGAAGAAACACTGAAGTAAAAGCAACCTCCTCAAATATATTATGTTTTATCTTACCCCTTTTGTTTATTTTTAGTTACTTAGGGTTATCGTTTTCTTTAGCTTTCCGCACTATTATATACAGTTGGTCTGTTGACCAGATACTTGTACTGATAAAAGCTTTTTGAGAAACTCTCATATATCTATATATGAGATGAGCTTGTTTTTACTCAGGTGTTTAATTCGAATTCTCAGTTTCGAACTTTCAACGAAAAGACTTGGAAAGGATGGATTCCCCATTCTTCTCCTCTTTTAGAAAAGGCAAAAAATTTACTCACATTTTTGGGAATAAACTTAGTTTTAAATAAAGGTTACTTAAGAAATTTATGAAATTCTTGGTTACTATGATGTAATATCCTTTTTGGAGAAAGGGTGTTGCAGTACCGATCGAGGATTGAGTTTAATGGCTGAGATTTAAAAACACCTAGGATCGATGACATGGAAATAAACTGAATGGATGAGATGCATTTGTGTTTCTTCACTTTTTTGCTTTCCCAAGTCCAAACACATGTCACACTCACTGACCCACTCTACTAGCTCTCAGTGATTAATTCAAACTCTCTGGCCTCACTGTGCATCCCATTCCATGAGAGAGACTTTCCTTTCCTTCTCCCCCACCCCATGTTTTCTACTTCTCAAAATTTCCTTTCCTTCTCCCTTGGTGCTTGGTCTTCTTACTCCCCCTCCCCGTGTGTCTCACTCTCTCCCAACCCCTATCCCTCCAATGACACCGCGTCACTCTCTCTTTTCCTTGGCCATGGCATGCAAACAACGGTGTGTAACAGTGTCTCTTCATGAAGGCCGTGAATGGAATGGAGGAGTCATCTGAAGACCGTGAAACAAACCATGGAGCTTCCCATCTCAAGAGATCCAACTTTTGTGAGTCTTGTGCGAGAGATCAAAGAAGCTTCAGCTACCAAGTTTCAAACTTTTCTTTTGAAGTTTTGACATTTTTATCACCAGAGGTTGTCATGCATTGGGGAAGTTGTCACCAACTTTCAAACTTTTTTTAATACTTTTAGGACTTGGATCTTATATTATGGTGTCAAGTTAGAATTAATTTTTTAGTTTTATCAGGGGGCAATTTTAGTTTGGGACATATTACTATTTTGTTTGGAACATAGGTGAATATGTAGTGCAAACTTTTTAGTTAGAGTTTTCTTGGTGCTATTTTCGGTGGTCTTCAATATTGAATATAGGTTTATTTGTATAAATGTGGTACTGGGTTTGATATTTTATTCCAGTCTCAGGATGATTTCTTTGGGCATTGTTTGCTTAGATTTGTCTTGTTCTGTTATTCAAAGTTGGATTTGGTTTTGGATTTTGTTTAAAGTTTGATTATTTTTGCCTTCTGAATCGATGGAGTTCTGATTTTTGTTTTGGTTTTTTCCCAACCTATTCCAACCCACCCATCCAAACCGACACCCGACTAACCTGACACCTGACTAAACCGAAGGTACAAACGGACGGGAATGGGATCCAATATAAACACCTCGGTTTTGGTTTGATTAGCATTTTTTAGCTCGAAAACCAACCGGTGCTCAGCCCTACGGTGGTTTATGTATTTATAAGTTTTAGAATGCTTTTAGTGAATATCTTGATTATGTTGTGTTAAATTATTTAATTAAGTTTGGTGTTGCTATATTCATATTTGTTTAATAGCTTTGATGACGGTATTGTTATTATGTCGAATTTTAAAGAAAGTGGTTCAAAATAATTATCGTGTTAAAACGTGTTTTTGAGCGAAATTTTGATGGTCCAATACCAAAACCGAATTTAATATTTTCTTTGCGTTTAAATCTTTATAATTTTATTGGTCATCCATATATACAAAGGTTGGTTGGGTTAGATAGTGCATTTCTGATGTACTTTTCTTCCTAACTTAGGGTTTGTATATATTTTTTGGCATAATTATTAGAGGAACGCTAATTTAATTCTTTTGCGGTAAAAATCTCTATAATTTCATTGATCATCTGTATATATAAATGTTGGTTGAGTTAGTTAGTGCATGTTAGGAAAGCTCTGGCAAGGAAAGACTTGGTTTTAAGTAGTCTATGACTCACCTCTCTTTTCTGGAAACTTTCCTTATATTCTGTTCTTCCTAACTTAGGGTTTGTATATATTTTTGGGCAAAAAAAAATTAATGGAGAAAAGCTTCCAAAGGGCTTTTTACTTATAACAGTATCTTTAATAAAACAAACTTACGCTTAAATTATTATAGATTTAAAAATCTCTTCACTCCTAAGATCGTTTGAAGACGGCTATGCTGGAAAATTCGATATTTGCTTTTAATTAAATTATTTTTTGGAGAAAAAATCACACTTTGTGTAAAGAACAGTAATTTAAGAACTGAGTACGAAAATAAATCCTATGCTGGTAAAATAAGAGTGTTTTACGGTATTTATATGGTTATGAAAAATATAGGTTATGTATTACAAGAGGTAATATCGTAAAACATTTGAAGTTTTACAAGAGAAACCTAAGCGAGTTTATATGCAAAATGAATTGTCATTGCATAAAGATTTTGTGAGCATACAACCCAGAGAGGGTTGAAAATAGTGTTTAGTTGGGCTACAATTGCCTACCGGGATTATCCAAGTTACACAGTCCTCAATGGCCGTGTGGTGACTCCCAACGAGCTGAGACAAATCATATACCCAGCTTGGATAAATCTGACTGACTGATCTATTTATGATATGGTAATTACAGTTTTAAATATAGCTCTACTGAATAATTGTAAAACCACGTCCATGAAATAGGGGGCAGGTGTGGTTACCACATCCATGAAAAAGGGGACAGGTGTGGTTTATTATGTTAGGTATTGCCACAACCAATCTCTCAAATGGAGTTAGGTGGAAAAATCTCCTTGGAGCATTACACCGGTGTTTTATTGGATATAGAAGTGATATGCATAAATATGTTTGGTATGGTGATATACTACTGTGTTTGTGATATGCGTGTCATATTCTGTATTTAGCTTATTTTATTCAAGGTATAATCTTTGTTTGTTATTTTCTTAGGTATCTCTTATGATATAACTTGTTTATAAGATTTTCACTCTTGCATGTTTTTTTTTTATGTTTTTCTTGTGTGGGATTAAGTAGATGAACTATCCGAGGAGTGAGTTGGTTCCAACTCGGTGGTTCTGCAGGCAACCCTTAAGGAAGGATATGGAGAAGAACGCGGCATGGATAGATAGGGATTCCAAGAAGAATCTTTGGCAGCATTACTGTTATATTTTGGGTAGAAGTCTAGAGATTGAACCGGCTAAGGTGTTCACAATATAGTGATTAAAGCCTTATGCTTGTACTGATATAAGCTACTTTATTATGAAAATGATGAATATATGAGATGAGGTTCAATTCTATATGAGTTTGTGTATTTTAATTTTCAGCGTTTAAATTTCTACGGAAAATCTTGAAAAGAATAAATTCCCCACTCTTCTCATCTTTTAGAAAAGGGAAAAAATTTACTCATGTTTTTTTGGAAACAAACATTATTTAAATGGATATTTTAGAAGTGAAAATCAGAATTTATAATTAAATACGAAAATTCTTAGTTCTATAGTGTAATATCTTTTTTGGAGAAATGATGTTGCAACAACCACCACCGGAAAGATGATGAAGCGCTCTTCCAAGAGGTTCTTTAGTTCATCTATCAGTCCGAATCGAGTACTGGAACCAGTTCATCAACCTCGATTTTGGAGATTTTCAGAGCTCCTGCACAAGGTCATTGCTGATGTCGGCAATGAGGAGGTGTTGCGGTGGAGATCTGATTTGGAGGTGGGGAAGTACTAACAGGGGAAGGAGAGATGGTGAGGTGAGAACAGGGATGGTTCTGGGTGATTTTCATTTGTACTCACAGATAACGCGCAGACAGCAAGCGTTGTGCCTGCATCATATATCATGAGAATAACTTTTATACCTGTACCGTTCTATGTACTGGAAAAAAAATCTAAGTTATTAATTAATTAACATGCATGAAAAAATTCTTCATATAAAGCAGAAATCTTAACAAAACTGCACACCTTTTGTGGGATTTCTTTAACACCTGTGGTGACAATTCCTTCATGAATCTCATCACAAAGTACCCGCAGTAGATGTTGTTATCTTGTTTTAAACACTACAAAATGAAATACAGTCCTAGTAAATCAAAACAAATATTTGCAAATAATTATCATGAGTCTTAATTTGTAAAAGTATATCTTAATTATTTTCCATTCAGGTGTACTCCTATTTGGCTTATGTGCTAACTTTTGCAACTCCTCTACAACTCTGAGAAAAACAGACACAAATTAAACTTCGTTGTAAGTAATAAATATGAAAACACATGCACATCACACATGACTACTTACTTATTGATAGTTTCGTAAATGGGTGTGCCTACAACTCCTTAGGGCATTTTCAGAGAATCCAACTAGTATATGACCCTTTTTAGAGGTTTGATGGAAACCAACACCCAATGATCACTAGAAAAATTAATAACTAGTCAGCAAACAAGCGCGTTAAAGCATATCGAAATAAAGGTAGCTTTGAAATTACAAGGTCTCGCACATGCATGGTGTGACAACTTACCATTTTATGCCCGAGGCAAGCATATCCTAGGTGTGATTTCCTATAAGGATGCTCCTTTGCTTGTTTAGAAGCTCTCTTGCTTGTTTTCTATATATACAAATTAATTAATTAGTAATGATGTCATAAATAAGGGATAATCCACACTTAATTGTGTTGATGTTAATATTACCTGAAACTCTTCACTTAAACAATAATTTACAAATTCCTTCCAAGCCTCCTCCTTGATATGGTGTGCCATGTCAGTAAGATGTTTGTAGTTCGGGTTTTTCTCCTTATTGTAAAGACAATCCCTCTTCATGTTATACCTCCATTGTGACACCCTCTTCCCCGGAGAGCATTACACTTAAGTAACCAACCCAAACGCAGAAATTAAATTATCATTAAGTCTGGTTTTCTTTCGAAAAATTGCTGTAAAAAATTATATTAATTTTCACAAATGGATTTTTTTTATTTATTTTTTTTAATTTTTTTAAAGAAGCACTTAAGTGAACAGACATCAAACCGTAAATAGCATAGGGAATAAAAATTCATTTTATTAATAATAGAGTGTATGATATACAAGGACACTTTCTCCCAAATAAGAACAGACTCCCTATGCTGGTCAAGTACTGAAAAATACTACGGACTCCAACAAGAACCCAACTCTTGGCTTCCTACGTACGCGGCTTCTGTGACACCCTGAGGCCGTCGAGGGCGGGGAGTGATCGCCGGTGCAGAGAGGCACAGACAAGGAGCAGCTCCTGGCAGGCTTCTAAGCGAACGGGTACATGAATGAACCGAAATCATACCCAACTGAGAGGAATTCTGAGACTGTGTAGGTATGGGACTGTACAGTTGAGAAAAGCTTAATAAAATTGATTGGTACTACTCATACTAACAAGATGCATATTCTTTTCGGTAGCCTATCACTTAAGAACTCCACAGTTAAGCGTGCTTGACTTGGAGCAATTTCGTGATGGGTGACCTTCTGGGAAGTTTCCCGGGAAGCATGTGAGTGAGGACAAAGCGTGCTGAAAAGACCCGTGTTGGTGTGTGGGGACAGTCGTCAATCCGAAAAGCAGCCGCGATGTTACAAATGGTATCAGAGTCGGTCCTCTCCCACTACGGTATGGTTCGGGGACGAACCAAGCAGAAACTGGTGGGCATGTGACACCCTGAGGCCGTCGAGGGCGGGGAGTGATTGCTGGTGCAGAGAGGCACGGACAAAGAGCGGCTCCTGGCAGGCTTCTAGGTAAACAGGTACATGAATGAACCGAAATCATACCCGAATGATAGGAATTCTGAGACTGTGTAGGTAATGGATTGTACAGTTGAAGAAAGCTTAATAGAATTGATTGGTACTACTCATACCAACAAGATGCATCTTCTTTGCGGTAGCCTATCACTTAAGAACTCCACAGTTAAGCGTGCTTGACTTGGAGCAATTTCGTGATGGGTGCCCTTCTGGGAAGTTTCCCGGGAAGCATGTGAGTGAGGACAAAGCTTGTTGAAAAGACTCGTATTGGTGTGTGGGGACAGTCGTCAATCCGAACGGTAGCCGGGATGTTACAGCTTCCACCGTCTTGATGTACCACTGTACTTGCATCCTCGTAGACATCTAGCGATGACTAATCCACCGAGCTAGTGGTCCATCTATATGAATCATGTTCCAAAGAGCACAAAACATATAGGCAAGGGTCAAAATCTCTTTCGCAGTTATCACCATAATCACACAAGTAGCACACTACAGGAATTCATGCAAATTCATACCATAACCATTTATAGCAGAAATCACTCACACATGCATAATGTAATATATCCAGTATAAGTCACACAGACACACCTTACCAACTTCACATAGAAGACATATCACAAGAATTCAATATATATATATATATACACACACAAGACACTTCAATTTCCTTTTCTTTATAGCAGATTGGACACACAGTCACGAGCACGTAGCCCGCACTCCATGGAGATTACTTTCCCCAAACTCCTCATATATTCGACACTCAGTCACGAGCATTTAGCCCGCACTCCATGGAGATTACTTTGTTTTGCACACAGCAGTTGGCACACAGCCCGAAATGCACTTAGCATTTCCCATAGCACAGAGCATAAAATGGCACATAGCCTGACACACTGCTTGAAATGCACTTAGCATTTCCCGTAGCACATAGCCTCTCACATAGCACACAGCATTTAATGGCACATAGCTTATGACACATAGCCTTCCACATATCACATAGTATTTATATCACATAGTACTTTTCACATCACAAAGCATTTCTCAAATCACACAGCATTTACATTCCACAGTATTTAGGTCACACAGACTTTGCACCACACAGTATTTATATCACACAAAAGTAATACCACACACATGCATCACATCAATTCTTCACAGCAGGACTTTCAATCCACTGTCATTCAGGCCAATGGCACTTAATCCATAGACACCCAGTCCAATGACATTCAGTCATAGACACTCACAGTCCAATGACACTCTATCCATAGACACTCAGTCCAATGACATTCAATCATCTGTCCATAGACACCCAGTCCAATGACATTTCGTCATAGACTCTCACAGTCTAATGAAATGGCACAAAGCCTTATAACATGCATATGCTTATCATGAATGAACTTAGTCCCACAATCATTTCTCATCGTCCAGTACTCAGCCTCCTTAAACACATAGCTCTCTCTTTGTTGATGTTTTATTCTAAAACTTTCTTTTAAATGCTAGGTTCATTAGTTTTGAAATCCTAGACTTATATTATATCTTCTTTTACTTTTACAAATCACTTAGGAAAAATCTTTTTAAGGAAAACTTTTTATAATTACGTTTCTTACCCCAAAATGTCCAGATTTTTATTTCTGTCTCAAAACTTCCAAAATTTATATTTTTGGCCCAAGAACATTTTTTTTCAGATTCTGTCCCTATATTTTCGAAAATCCCATTTTTACTTTCTGTCCCTGAACTTTCAAGATTACACTTTTGGCCCTATACTTTTAAAAATTACATTTTCGATCACTGCATTCTCGAACACAGTGATATCCAAGGCAGAGGAGTTCACACCTGTGAAAACTTTCACACCCCGGGTGAGAACAGTTCTGGAAAACCTTACAAAAATCCGAAAATGCATTTTTCCTTCTTAATTTAATTATACAACCCATTTCCAACCCTTCTAAACCCAAAAATCAGTTTCTACCTTCATGAACTTTGATACATTAAATTGATTTTCAAAAAGATAACTAAATTGGCATTTAGAGATTAAATTTTCTTGAAAATCATGGTGTAAACTTATTAATCTCTCAACCTCTCTAACTTATCAATCACCACACATAAGAATATCCTAACCATGAATCTACTAAAAATCATATATCACCAACTCATAACAAATATCTTCACCCACACATAGGAAATCACTTATCAACACATAACAAATCCATCACCAACACACAATAAATCATCCACCAACACATAGAAAATCACTTCACCAATAACATAAGGAAAATCCTTTCATAAAGAGCATAAGAAATACTCCACCAAGAGTATCTATAAGGTATCATCACCAAAGCATAAAAATCACATAAAACACAAGCTTATATGACGATGGTAGCTAGAGAGAGTTTCCCCTTACCTCTTGGTCTTTTTCCTTCTCTTCACTCTTCTCCCAAATTTATTATCACAAAGCTAATCACCTTCAAAGATAACAAGAACACAACAACACAAACACAAATCAAAAGGGTTCATACCCTTCACAACAATAAGCCCTAACCCTAGAAGGAATAAAAAGGAATAACTTGTCTATACTCTTATTCTAAACAAGACCATAAAGATGGTAACTTACCCAAGGTCCAAAAACCCTAAGCTTATTGCTCTTGAAAGGATAAGAACAACTTGATGAATCCAAATCTTTGATGGAAGTTTAAGTGTTTAAAGTGGATTCCCTACACTTGATTATTGCATGGGGGTTCAAAATCCATGGTAGAAGGGGCTTGAGAGCTCTTGAAAATGGAAGAAAGCTAAAGGAAGATGATGAAGGCTTAGAGAGAAGTTAGAGAAAAATGGTAGTTTAGAGAGAGAAAGTATCATAAAAATGGAAAAGATCTCTCCCTTCCTCTCCCTTGTTGGCCGCCCCCCTAACCCAAGGAGAACCATGGTTGTTTCTTTATTAACTAGGGTTAAAACTAACCATGACACCTAATGAGTCATAAAAAAAATATATCAAGCCTTGGATTTTTCCTATTGGTTAAGAATTGTGACTCATGGAGTTAAAAATGTTCCACACCCTTCTAGAGCCAAGGCTGGCGCTGCAGCTGTCCAAGGGAGGGGTAAAATAATTTTTTCACCTTAACCATGATAAAAGGTAAGTTTTCAAGGTAATAAAGTGTGGTAACTTTTGTATTTCATGGTAAAAATTGTCCAAAAAAATAACCTATTGAGGTAAAAACTCTCATGAATCTTAAAATAAGGCTTAGGCCACGAAATTAAGATACTAAAAAGGTCTTAGTACATAAAAATCATGTTTGGAAGTATTACGGTAATTTTTTTATTTTACCGTAACCCGTAAATTAGGGTTAAAATTAACTTTCTCTGAAAAACCCCAGAAAATTCCTAAAAATCATAAATATTATAAAAACACCTTTAGTTACTCTTTTAGTTGATTTTGGATCATTTTCCAAGCTTCTGACATTCATATGTTCTCCCAGTTACCCTGTTCTCATTCTACAGGGACCAAAACTGAAATTCTTTGTCTGCTATCCTAAAATTTCCCAAAATAATTTCTAAAATTCCAAAATAATATAAAGGTTTAAATATCTTTTTCATCCCTATAAAATGACCGAGTTTCATTTTTCGTCCCTGTAAAAATTTTTGTTTGTTTGTGATCCCTGTAAATCAAAAAGTTTTATTTTTAGTCCCTGCAAAATTGTTTTAGTCCCTGTAAAATTTAGATCATGTTGAATTAGTCCCTGTAATATTTAGATAATTGCCAAAGTAGTCCTTGTAAAATAAATTTAATAGGGACTAAAAACAAAATTGTTCACATATTACAGGGACTAATTCAACATGATCTAAATTTTACAAGGACTAAAACAATTTTGCAGGGACTAAAAATAAAACTTTTTGTTTTACAGGGATCACAAACAAACAAAAATTTTTACAGGGACGAAAAATGAAACTCAGTCATTTTGCAGGGACGAAAAAAGTATTTAAACCTAATATAAAACATCATTTGGCTTCGCTAAAAATATTTCTTAACTTGTTTTGGTCTCCGAACCAACTCCCAGCTCAACCTAGTCATACTACAGGGACCAAAACGGTAACATTTCTATCCGTTTCTCATAAAATTCCCAAATAAATTTCTAAAATTCTCAAATATTATAAAACCACTATTGGTATCCTCAAATCATTTTTCTGACTCCAATTAGAGTTTCTATATCATTACATTCTTATTTTGACAGTCAAAACGTCTACAGACTTTTTCGTTTGACTTTCCACGTCAGCACTAAACCATTATTAATCTCATCGAAATCCTAATATTAACAATAATCCTCCCTTATTAACACTCTGTATCTTAGGGTGAAAATTTGGGGCGTTACATCCATTGCCCGTGAAGCTTCCCGGCTTCCTTAAGGATGTAGTCTTCACGACACTCATCAAGTTCAAAAACTGACTACAAAAACAAGTATAATCAAATAATGTTAATTAGGATGGATTGCATTATAAGAAACATATCCTAACAAAATATATAAAAGTTAATTGTCAAACCCTAGTCTATTTCAAAACTTCATCCTTGTATGGCTTCATTGGATAATCATCCCTTTTTGTTGGTTTCTAACCAATTGTATTAATTGAAATTAACTGGCGGACAACAGTTCCAAGATAACTGACCAACTTTGCACTATTGGGCCCTACTGGTTGGTTTTTATCATTCCATGCAACCTATATCATCAATGCAAAGGTTTACAAAACTAAGATTTTTTAAATAGAAATAGGTCAATATAAAGGTTTACATTTTAGAAACTCACCGGCAATGTTTCTCCCTTATTCCTAAGACAAAGAAGGTCCTTCATCTTAACTTGTCGCTTTTTTTTTAGTACCTTCTCCGGCAGTAAGAGAACTCGCACGAGAGCCAGAATTAGCACCATCGTCATTGAAGATGCCATTTAGTTACCTACAAGCACGCTTTAGGAGTTATCTACCAGAAAATGAAAATGACATAGTATACGAAGTTTATTTCTACTCTTAAGCTTGCCTAAAATGGAATCTAACACTAATTGAAGTTCATTTCTACTCTTAATGCCTATATGAACTTAATACGAATCTAACAAAAAGCATTTTGCATGGAAGTATAGAGCGTGTAGAAAATAAACCTTGTTCAGAGCGTTCGTAGTGTTGCGAGGGCACAGTGGGACGATAGCGACAACGACAGTTGCCAGTGAAGAGTGGGAGTGAAGGAGTGCTAAGGTGGTCGTAGAGAAAGAACAGAGACAACCTTTTGTGTGAGCAAAGTAAGTACACAGTATGGAGGGAACTGAAGTGCCTTTTGGTTTTATTTTATTTTTTACATTTCTAAAGCGTTTCTGAGACCAAGCGCTGTTGTGATACTATTATTACTTAAACGCTTTCCTGGGCACGCACTGTTGTAATCAATCAAGGCTATTGCTACCAAAACGCTTCCTCGAGCAAGCACTGTTATAATCAAATGAGGCTAATATTACCAAAACGCTTTCTTGGGAAAGCGCTATTGTACTCAATCAAATAAGTAAATTTAACTATGTATGTTTTATTGAATTGACTCCTTGCTCATTAATTGCCTGTGTAATCTGGAAATAATTTTGTGGAATTATAAATTGTTGTTCTAATTAATTAATAATGGTTCTAATTGAAGCATGCTTAATTTAATTTTTAAGTTTTTAATGTTTAAATTTTAATTTAAAGACAGGGGTATGTCTCTTCATTTCTTAATGTTTATATATAATGAAACTATCATTCTTGCTTTTGATCAATCAATATAAAAATGCAAATATATAATTGTGGGTACTCAAAATTAACAATTTCAATAGAAACTTATAATTTATATATTACATATAAGCAACTTAAAATAGTAATTAATTAATAAATACATATGATATATTGCTTATACTACACTTGATTGACCTCCTCTCCTTCTTCCTCTGACCCTGACCCTGACTTTGTGTTTGATGGTCCGGATGGTGTATATGCCCTAGTTGGATCCAGAGGATCAGTGATGCGGAGCCTTTCTCTTAATTCTCTTGTCCTTTCCTCTCTTACTTCCTCTTTGGATTTCACATAGATGTTCATCCTTATTATAAGGTGGCGAGTGCCAAAATTAGGTATTGGATCAAGTCACCATTAGTATTTAATTTGTTCCCATGTAGCCATCCGATTAAACACGACCATAACACCCTGATCTTCAAACATGAGAGATAGCAGAACAGGATAGATCGTAGAAGAGGGGTCTGCAGTGACACTTTCAAACATGTTTATAAAATGGTTAAATACCAAATGTTTAACCTTTTTCTTCCATAGCAAGTTACAAAGACAGAATTTTTGGAAGTCATAAACCAGTTCATCGTCCACTTTTGGTAAAACTACGCTGTTGTGGACTTTGAAAAGTACTCTGGCCTTGTCTTTCATTTGTGATGCTCTTTCCAAGATAGTCTCATCTTTGTCAAGCAAGCAACCATCAATCGAATAGAATGCCCTGTCCCAGCCATCCTCATAGATGGCACCCTCATCTGGACAACCCGTTGCCTTCGTAATAGAAGTCCTGGAGACAGAGACAAGCACTCCAAGCACAAAAAGAAATAATCTCTTCTCCTATTATTCTTGCGTTTATCCAAAACTCCAGAATCAGCGGAGGCAACACCCGTGGTTTGTTGTCCATATCCATGTAGCCAAACCATCCAGCCCTAGTAAACTCATCATTGAGGTCCATCAATGAGTACTCAGCAAGACGGTAAAGGTCGAAGACAAAATCACACAGAATGAAAGCCACATTGAGAACCATTTTTGGAGTTTGGAGTGTGTGTGAAGTGAACACTTGAAGGGCAAGGAAATGAAGGGAAGAGTGAGAGTAAAGTATACGCAGAGGGCAAGTAGTTGAATGAAGTGCAATGTAGGGTTTCTACTTATATATATTTATAAAAGACCAAGCGTAGTGACAATTCGTTTGAAGCTTTGTGAATAGTCATCCCTCGTCCGAGTGACACATCACTTCATGAGGGAGCGCGCGCGTTAAGGAGAAAAATAAAATATTTCCAACAACGTTTTACCTAGCAAGCGTTGTTTGAATAATGTGTGAAAGTTTCGTGTTTTTAATTACAACAATGTTTGCCCAAGGGCGCGTTGTCTAACAGCTCTGTGTTTTTAATTAAAGAAAACACGGAGCTGATAGACAGCGCTTACTGGAGTGAACGTTGTGTGAAAGCTCCATATTTTTCATTACTATGACGTTTGTCTAGGAATGTGTTTTGTGAAAGCTCCATGTTTTCTATAACAACGATTTTCGCTTCACGCATTATTAGAAAACCATTGTAGTTATGCGTTTCTGGTGTAGTGGAGACCTATAAACATCTCTCACCATAGCTGGGCCTAGGTAGAGCTGTCAATATGGCCCATAGCCCATAGCCCATAGCCCAACCCATCTGGCCCCCTTTAAAACCCCGTCCCATCTGACCCCCAAAATAGTGGAGCTTTTTTTGACCCTAACCCATAGATTTAATGAATTATGTGGGTTAGCGTTGGGGCCAACGAGAGGCCAGCCCCCTGTCAATCGGGAAAAAGAGTCAGTGGCCGTAAAAAAATAATCATTCACATTGTCTTTTTTTATTAAAAGATAAACACGAGGAGCGGATGCAGACGGTGAAGTCTTGTTATTTTTTGTTGGAAAGTTTTTTTCTTCCTTTTTATAAATTAATGAAAATGAAGATGTAACTGGTTCAACAACTTTAAAATAGAGTGAATAATTATATTTGTTATCATAAAAACTTGTTAGTGACGTTCTATTTAGATGTGTGCTTTTTTAATTATTAAATATTATTAAATATATGCTTACAATTAAATTAAATAACCATATATTAACTTTGAATATCAAACGAGGGTATGAAGAAATTAACTGAACTTGTGTTTTATTGTTGAATATTTTATTTTGTTAAAAAATCAAAATAGTTAAGAAATAATAATAGAATTATCAAAAACCACGAATCTATTTAAGAATTGATAAATCTCATGTCTTTCTAATAAAAGATTCCGACTCTTTAATTTTTTTTTAACTTTGTTTCATCTTCATAGTAAACAAAAAATAACTAATATTGTTTATGTATTACTGTTTAGTACACTGCAGAGAGATGGATACATTGAACTGGACAATATGAAAACAGTATCTTTTAAGCCACTTGGCTCATGCATGTGGTTGAAGTTAGGACCTAGGATTACACACACAGATATATATATACACTAGAACGTGACTCATGCGATGCACAGATGTTCTGTGTGTATTTTTTAAAAGAAAATACTAAATTACAACTACAGTTGATAATACTATCCTAATTTAAAAAATATTAATATCATATGTTAATCACAACTGATTCATTTAGTTTTATTAAAAGTGATGTTTTGGATATAATAAGTCAAACTTTATATGTGTGTCTTAACCTCGCAATATTTGTGCATAAAAACATTTTACTCAGTTGCGGATCCACGTTACCACAACTGGGGGCATTTGCCCTCACTAAATTCTTAACTTTCTTTCAATTATTATTATTATTATTATATATACATTAAATTATATCAAATTATATTATATTGTGTTATATTTGATCAAAAATATTAAATTATGTTATATATTTGGTGCCCACACTTCATTCACCTTTTAATCTACTACATAATTATTCTCTATATTTGATAAAATTACCTTTAATGTCATTTTTTTATCTCACTCATAGTTTTAAAATAATTAAAAAGATATTGAATATCCCATAAAAATATTTGACTCTCTTAAAAACTGATATGTTATATTTTTTAGTACTACAAATTTATATTTATGAATATTGCCCCCACAACTTAAAATTTCTGGATCCGCCGCTGATTTTACTCAAGGATAAATATAATAGGTGGATTGTTAGACCATTGTGTTGAAGTGAATGCATTTGTTGAATGGTAATTGAAAAGTAGTTTTTTGTAAAAAATATTATTGCAATGTGTACTTTATGAAAGTTTATAGGAACAACTCATTCATGTTGATGAGCTGACTTTTTTCTTTGAGTTGTCTGTCGCCATGTGCATTATGTGTAGCAGAGATGGATCTAAGGGGGGGCAAGGGGTGGCCTTGGCCCCACCCTCTCTCACAACTTCAATTGAATATATATTAGTGTGTTTGGTTCAGTGATGACGAAAATTGATTTTGACCGAATTGATTTTGTAAAATTGATTTTGGTTAAAATTAAACTTAAAGTAAAGTGATTTATGTTTGGATGTTTTTACTGTGAAAGCAAGTTTGAGGTAAAACTTAGTGTAAAATTTTTAACTTATCGCAAAAACTACAAATTCTAGCTTATGATAGAATCAATTCTGGACAGTAGAATTGCTTTTACTGCAAGAACCCAAATACTTTTGTGTAAAAGGAAAATCAAGTTTGACCCTCACAAACTTGAGTTTGAGTACTATCACCGTGTAATCAAACACGCATAATATGTTTGTGTAGATATATTAATTAATAACATCTTTTTCTTATGATAATAGACATATTAGTATGATGGTTATTGGCTCTGTTCATCTTAGACACGTACATCTTATTATAAAATATTACACACACACACACACATATATAATATTATATTTTAGTGGAATATTATATCACTTTATATTTAACTATTATGATTTAATGTTTAATTAATTATTATTATTAAAAAAATTGGCCCCCACTACCACAAATTTCTGGATCCGTCCCTGATGTGTAGGGTTAATAACTTATTTTTAAAAAAGAACTATCTCTTAAATTTGTAAATAATAAAATAATAATAATAATATAACAATTAATATGTTTTATACTTGAAACTTAAAAACAATGATATAATAAAAGAGACTAATACTATTTTTATTGTAATTGAGATACAAAATCAAAAAATAATATATTTTCATACAATAAATAAAGATAATCATTTCGTACATTATTTTTACAATATTTCATCATGGAACACTATTCTCAAAGTAACCACAATGAATTAATACGTCATATTTGCTATGTCTTTAAAGGTTTTACATTGTATTAATATCAAACATGAGAATGTCTATTCCCATCTCGATTAATAACCAACTTTGTTACTATTGAGACCACCAAAGGAGATGATGGTTGCCTAGGATTTTTTTTCCTCCAATATCCAGTGCGAAATTAACTAAGACCACTAAGTGGTGTCAAATGTAATGTCCCAAATTTTCACTCTAAGGGACAGAGTGTTAATTATAGAGGATTATTATTAATATTAGAATTTTGATATGATAAGTAATGGTTTAAAACTGACGTGGAAAGTCAAACGGAATTCTGTAGACGTTTTGAATGTCAAAATACGAATATAATGATATAGAAACCCTAATTGGAGTCAAAAAGGGGTTTGAGGATACCAATAGTGATTTTATATTATTTGAGAATTTTCTAAGAAACGGATAAGAAAGGATACTATTTTGGTCCATGTAGTATGAGTATGTTGAACTGCAGGTTGATTTGGAGACCAGAACAAATTAGAAAAATATTTCGATGAGCCAAAAAATGTTTTTACATTATTTAGGATTTATGAAAAAATTTCTGTAATTTTTAGGAAAAATTCTAAAAATGACCAAAATGCCATTGTAATTGGCAAATGACCGTAATACCCCTAGCTGGACCGTTTTGGGAACTATTCCAAAAACAAAATTTTTAATATTTTTATTTTTATTTATTTATTTGGAAATTTTAGTGAAATGACCTTTTTGCCCTTGGTGCGGGGAAACTAGTGAACTTGTAAAAGACCCGAGAGCAGGACTAGGGAGTTACAGGAAAATTTACCAGACGGGGGATGATGACACAGGCGTGGTGATGTCATAGGCATAATTAGTCATGATTACTAATTTTGGGTGAAATGTCCATTTTACCCTTTGTATTTTAATCTATTTTCAATTAAGTGCTTTTGATCTTATCTCCTTCTTACTCCCCCCTCTTGGCCGCCCCACTTGTGTCTTGGAGGAGGATCTAGGTTGTTCTTGAATGTGTGAGTCATGGACAAGGACCAATGGGAGAATTTCTTAATATTCCAATTACTTAATTATGGCTTAAGTGATAATCATGACAAGTAAGCAAGCTTATCCAAGCCTCTCGTTGGGGGAGGGCTGGCTGAATTTTAGGAGAGAAAGAGAAGGGTCTCTTGCTCATTTCTTATTTACATTCTCTTCCTATAAGTTCATCTTCTTCCATTTCTCTCATTTTCTCTCAAAAACTCCATTGTTGTCTTTAAGCTTTCTTCATCTTTTAACCTTGTTTAGATCATTCATACACTAATCAAGTGTGATTGATCAATTTTAAACACTTATAAACACTTTAGCCTCCATCAAGCTTGGAATCATCAAGTTGTTCTTATTTTCATTCAAGAACACTAAGCTAGGGTTTTTGGAATTTGGGTAAGCCATCAACCTTGTTGTCTTGTTTACAATAAATGTTTGTGAACAAGTTATTCTATTCATTCCTTTTTGGGGTTAGACCATTTTAGTGAAGGGTGAAAACCCTTTTGATTGATGTTTGTGCTATATCTTAATTTATGTTTTACTACTTTCTCTCACAAATATGAATATAGAATAGTAATGAAATAATGCAAAAAATACGTACTTGAAAATAAGATATATAGAATAAAATGATTTTTTTATGGAATAACATGTTTAATTTCTTTATTAAAAAGAGATATGAAGGTCCCCAGTACAAAGTAGTTCTAATGCCTTTGTCATTGCTTCTTATACCTGCTTATGCTTTTTGTTTCTTATCATATACCTGTTTATGCTTTGTTGCTTATCAATGTCTCATCAATCTCTCATCGAATCAAGACCCTTCTCCATCATTTTATTCTGCACCCTAGTACTCCTCTCAATAGATAATAGAAGGGCAAAAAAATGCTACCTGAGTAATGAAACATCTTCATACTTACATACCTTAGATATAGTAATATGATGACATTGTTTATCTTCATCTCCATCTTCATCTTCTTCTTTGTATGTGGAGATTGTTATGGAACAACCCTTGTGACAACAACCTAATAATATACCCATATGAAACAAAATAAATGATAAACCAAGGTAGAAATGAAATCAAATAAAATAAAAATGTCATGTATAAAACTATCAAACCAAAAAAATCACATAGCACGCAACAACTCCATAACACATGCAAAACAAGTAAAATTGTGGATTCCAATTTCAAAAATTCATGCATATTGATTCTATTATTTATGAAGTGACAAATAGAAGATGTAATTTCCAGAATTTCCCAAATCCTTTGGAATAAATACTATAGTAAGTGAAAGGATGATGGATTATGCACCTTGACATTGACTGCGTACTTGAGAGTTGAGAGCATTCATGAAACCAAAAAATAGAAAAACTATAGTTTTAGTTTGAATAGGTGTAAAAAGAAAATAAGGAAGATGATTTAATCATAAACATTAACCATTACATTACACATTGTTCTCTTCATTAGTAACATATATAACATCGAACCAACATCGCCTATGTTTCTGTTAACAAATGTTAGCAATTAGATACTTGTGAATAATGCAGGGGTTGTGCCATGAATTAATACTCTAATCCATGGGGATGCTTCTTCCTGTAACCCTAAGATTTCCAGAAGTACAAACCTCAGTAATAAAGTCGATATTGGCGCAATCATCATCTTTCCAAACACTGTTACACAAAATGATATATTTGACCACCCATTGCTCTAGAAGGCATTCAAAAGTCAGGGTATATGGAAGAACCTTGTGACATGGTTCTAAATTGCGGTCGCTATATTGCTGTTGCAGTGGTTACCGCATCCGCATCACACTGCAATTGCGTCGTGTTTTCAAATCACATAAAAATCCGCAACGCGACACCGCATCGGGCCTCATCAAGCCGCAATAGGCACTAAAGTCTCCACAAAAATTACTTTTCATTCTTTAGCTTACTTTATTTAGTATATTTCTAATGAATTTTGAAAGGTTAGAGATATTTTAAGATGGTAATGAACTAGTAATGAAAGACAAGTAGGATTTGAGAGGTTAAACAAGAGATATGAGGTTATAAAGATGAGTAATGATGAATTATATTTGGTGCAAACTTGAAATATATTCACACCGCAATGGCCGCAGTATGCATCACAACAGCCGCAATACCCGCAATCGCAGTGACCACAACCGCGACCGCATCCGTGACCGCAACTGCAATTTAAAAGCTTGCCTTGTGAATTGTGATGGGCGTCTCTATCCCTCCTATTCACAAAACAAATACTGAGATATGCTAAATCTACGTGGAGAGTAGTTCATATCATAAGAAAAAATCTATAATCTATACCAATAATAAAGAAAACTCTTAAAAAATTGCCATTTTGGTGTCCTAATTTGTATTCCTAATTTACCCTTAGTTAGTAAAACTTTTAAAATTAAGATGTTGTGCTTTTTTGTCTTTCACTCCCGTTAATACTTCACCAAATTGTGCTTCTTTGGACGGTTTTGAAGCAATCACGTTATCACGGGCAATATTCAGAGAGATACATACTTTCTACAGTTTGAACCACTTTTTCCTGGGCAAAATTCTGAGACACACATATTCTTCGTACAGATTGAACCACCATATTCTGAGAAAAGGTATACTCAATTACCCCCATCTCAGTTACGCCACATTTCGTTTACTTTTAAGTAGTTATTTTTTTAAAGATTCTGAGTGGGTTACAAAAAATATGCAAACTTCAAACCCAAAACATCAATGATACATTTATATTATAGAACGTAGGTTTCATTGGGTTGGGTTGTAGTCTGGAAAGCAGTGAGTAAATGGGAAAAGAATAATAAACCGCCAACATTGAACACCCAATTTCGGATTAGAGGTATACTCTCATTTCAATGGCTTTTAAGAAGTTACATTCTTAAAAATCTAATTGGGTTGCGATTATTATGTTTGATTGGTTATCAGACACTCAAATTTAATATAGATTTTTGTTTGAGCCATGTACAACCAGGGATTGAATTTTTAAGTGGGTTGGGTTTTAGTTTTGAAATAACAGAAAGTAAATATGAAAAGAAGAGGAAACTGCCAATATGGGTTAAGTTTTAATCGACAACTCCATCTAATTCAAGAAAAAAATGAAGAAACTCCGAAAAGAAAACTCCCTGGTTCTCAATTTCAGTTTAAATTGAATGGAGGGTCCATTCAAACTTAAATTGATTTATAAGGGCAAATAATATCAATAACATATTTATATCAATAACATATTTTATATGAATGACTACATAATAATGAACTAAATTATATGTCACTATACAAATTTATATTTAATCCCAAAAATAGAAAAAGCGGACTGACGGGTCCGCTAGTAAAACATAATAAAAGTTAATAAAAACAGTAAAATTGACCTTATAAAACGAAAACAGTGGGTGAAGTTAAATTAAAGGAGGAAAAGAAACAAATTAACAAACTCACAATTGAAGAGCTTTAAGAAATTAATTGTGCTCTTCCTCATTCTGGCTCTCCACGGCAAGATTGCAAATCTTTTGTTTCAGAGTCTGGTCCTATATTACAATAAAACAACCAAATACTAAAGTGTCCAAAATGTAATCGATGTCCATAACATTTCAACCATATAGGAGAGACACCCATTTTCCCACAATTATAAGAAGAATGCGACCACAGACGATGGGAAAACAAAGATTCAGGCTTACATACAGGATATTTTTTTGTGTTTCTCTCCTCGTGAGAAGTCGTAGGGTTTTTCTCTCACTCTGAGACGTTGACGACGGCGTGTGTTTCTTCATGGATAACCTTGAGGATGTGGTGGAGGGCCTCTCTCTTCATGTGGAGGCGAACGACAAAGGTCCAGAAGACCTACAACTGTGTCTTGTGGGGCGTTTCGTGACTACGCGATCTATCAGGAAACATATAATGAAGGAAAGGCTAGCTGAGATTTGGAGGCCTCTGAAGGGAGTTTCTATCCGAGAAATTGTTCCTGGTATCATCCTTTTTCAATTTGTCCATGTCATGGATCTGGAAAGGGTGTGCAAGGGGGTCCATGGACGTTTGACAACCATTTGCTGGTGTTAGGGCATATGACGATTGGAGCAGAGATCGAGAGCATTCCATTGCACCATGTGGAGTTCTGGGTCCAAGCTCACCATCTACCGGTGGGTTTCATGACGGAGGCAGTGGGCAAACACTTGGGAAACTTCATTGGCTCCTTTGTGGATTATGATCCTGCTAATAACTCATGTGTTTGGAGAGCTACATGAGGATCAGGGTGCTCGTTGATGTTAGACAACCGCTGAAGAAGGAACGTAAGGTCCGGGTTGCTGGGGCAGAATGGACTGTCGTCAAGTTTCGTTATGAAAAGCTCCCCAATTTGTGTTTTATATGTGGCTGTATTGGCCATACTGAACAGGCATGTGAGGAGCTATTCCGGCGGGGTGTTGATGACAGTGTGAGAGGGTGGTCGAACGAGTTGCAGGCGGACTTGCGAAGGGGGGTGGCGGCGCAGAGAGTAGGTGGTTGCGGGATGACAAGCCTGGGGTCCGTAACCCTACCTCAGGTAGTGGCGGCAGTTACGGAGCTGGAAATACGCAAGCTGCTAATTTTTAGGAAACCACTGAAACCGTTGCGAAGAACATGCATGGGGGGACGTGATTAATGCTCGTGATAAAGGGAAAGTCGTTATTAGTGGTGGTGGGGCCTACAATGCCAATGAGATCATATCTTCGCCTAATATCCACGTGCCTATTGGGTCAACGACATTAAATACCCATGCTGGCTCACGTGATATTATATTGGCCCATGTTAATGAAGCCCATGCAGAGAAAAAGAGAAGATGTGAGGGAGAGCTATCTAGTACGGAGGAGCACATGTTAGTGAGATACACCATCACCAACAACCCTTTGGCGGGGGGTGTTTCGGATTCTACCAGTGAGCATTTTTTAATGGCAGGACCTGGCAGCCAGGCCTACCAGGAGCAATGATCGTCCTTAGCTGGAACTGTCGTGGGTTGGGTCACATCCGGGCAGTTCCTTCTCTACGTGACCTGATCCGGGTTAACAAACTGGATATTCTTTTCTTATCTGAGACGTTGGTACAAGCTACGAAGATTGAGGAGTTGAGGGTGAGGTTGGGGTTTGACTTTGGGTTCTCAGTTGATCGTCAAGGGAAAGGCGGGGGTCTTGCAGTGATGTGGTTGAAGGCTGTGAACTGCAATATTTTGAACTATTCTTCGAACTTCATTAATCTGGATGTCCAAGATGTGGCAAGAGGGGTGTGGAGGTTCACTTTGATTTATGGCTTGCCTCATGCGAACCAGAGAAGGCAATCGTGGGAGTTGCTTCGTGAGCTTGTGCCTCAGGGTGGCATTCCGTGGTGCATTATTGCTTATTGCAACGATATTTTGGAGGTGACTGAGAAAAGGGGTAACCATGAACACCCTAATTGGATGATTACGGGCTTCAGGCAGGCGATTCAGGATTGTGAGCTGTTGGATATTCCTTTGGAGGGGTACTGTTGGAACCAAAGTATTCAAAAACATTTTTTAATGCACATATTCCCTAAGTGGTTTTGATGATAACAATTATTATTAAGATCTTTACAAAGTCTGCTGACAAGCTCTTGTAGGTACAACAAAGATAAGTCCATCGTCCAGTATGACTTTGGGAAATATATGTACAGTCCAAGAGTAGATCGTCCAATGAACTCTGATACTTGACCTCTGGTAAGTATTGTCCAATGGACTCTGAGAGCAATGCGTCCAATATCTCAAATATGTTGTGCGTCCAACGTTTTCACAATCAACTTCCAACATTTGCGAAAAGTTTTAAAAAGCCTTGAAACACAATTCAACCCCCTTCTTGTGTTTCATCCTGTTATCTACAGTTGGCATCAGAGCTCGGTCTCTAGGGGTTGAGCACCTAACAGTGCAGAGAAGCAAAGATCCATGGAGAACGAGGGACAAGCTGTGAACAGACCACCACTGTTTAATGCAGACGAATATGATTATTGGAAGCAAACAATGATCACATTCTTTGACGCGCAGAATATAGACATGTGGGATGTCGTTGAAAGTGGTTACACTGCTCCAGTAGATGAAGCAGGGCAACTAGTTCCTAGAGCTCAGTGGACACAGGATCAGAGGACCAGATTCCAGCTGAACTCAAAGGCAAGACACTATCTGATGTGTGCCATCACTAAGTCAGAATATGACAAGGTGCACAGCTGCACCACTGCCAAAGAGATATGGGACACTCTAGCTTTGGCACATGAAAGATCATCTCAGGTCCGTGAGTCCAAAATCAGCATGCTAGTTCATCAATATGAACTATTCAAAATGGAGGATCACGAGACTATTCATCAGATGTTTGGACGATTCCAAACAATCATCAACAACCTAAGATCTCTGGGAAGAATCTACACAACCCAGGATCACATCAGGAAAATCCTAAGGAGTTTGCCTAGACAATGGAGACCCAAGGTAACTGCCATACAAGAAGCAAGGGATCTTTCCACTCTTGCTATGGAGAATCTCCTAGGCTCACTCAAAGTGCATGAGCTTGAGCTCAAAGAAGAAGGAACAGAAAAAAGGGCAAAGTCCATTGCTCTTAAAGTTCAACAAGGGAACACTTCAAAAGCCTTAAAGGCAAATGACTCAGAATAAAAGTCATGTAGCTCAGAAGGAGAAGAAGGCTCAGATGATGATGAACTTTCTTTCATCTCCAGAAAGATAAAGTCTATGTGGAAAAAGAAAGGTGGCTTCAGAAGGAAGCAATTCAACAAAAAATTTCCACAAAAGGAAGCTGAGCAAAAGGAGAAAAGTCCAGTAGTGTGCTATGGATGCAAGAAACCAGGCCACTACAAGGCAGATTGTCCTGAGGCTGAAAGGACAAAGAAGAAGTTCTTCAAGAAGAAAAAGGGTCTCATGGCAACATGGGAAGATCTTGATGAATCTTCTGATGATGAGGATCAGGAGGATAAGGAAGAAGCGAATCTTTGCCTGATGGCAAGTCTACCCTCCACTGACAGCGAGGATGAAGAAGAAGTACTTTCTTGTCCTGAACTAAGAGACAATTTTAATGATCTTCTTAGAGAATCATCCATTTTATCTGATGAGTACAGATCTTTGAAGAAAAAGTTTTCACTCATAACCAAAGATTCTCAAAAACTCACTTTGGAAAATAAAAGTACTCAAATTAGAAAATGAAGAGTTAAGACTTCAAATAAGTCAACTCAAAGATGAATCTCAAAAGGATTCTGAGTCCAATACTTCCTGTGAAGTACAAGTACTTCAACAAGAAGTAAATGAACTCACTGGACGATTGTCCAGATTTGTCAGTAGCTCTGAAAAGCTTGATTAAATTTTAAAAATTCAGAGAAAACCTTTTGACAAAAGTGGTTTGGGTTATGAAAAACCAAAACCAAAGTTTTCTAAAAATCCTTCTAAATTTAATATATACTGTGGTCACTGTGGAAAGGCTGGACATGTCACCTCGACATGCGTCCATAACAAGAGGAACATGCTTGGACGCAGACCAAGGACTAACAAGAAAGGACCCAAGTCAATCTGGGTACCTAAAAGCATGATAATTCCTGTTGCAGATATGCTTGATTGGAGGAAGACAACTCCAGTCATGGTACCTGGACAGTGGCTGCTCACGGCACATGACAGGAGAAAGGTCTATGTTCCAAGACCTAAAGCCTAGATCAAAGGGCTGGGTCACTTTTGGAGGAGACCAGAAAGGCAGAATAGTTGGGATAGGTAAAATTGGTAAGCATCATTTTCCCTCTATTGAAAATGTCTTATTGGTTGAAGGACTCAAACATAATCTGCTTAGCATAAGTCAATTGTGTGATAGTGGATTTGATGTTTCCTTTAACAAGGATAAATGTATAGTCAGAAATTCTGATAAGTCCATACCTTTTCAAGCAAAGAGGCAGGACAATGTTTACAAAATTGATTTCGAAAATCTGTCCAAACAAAATGTCTCATGCTTCATATCCTTAAAGGATGAACAATGGATATGACACAAGAAACTTGGTCATGCAAGCTTAAGAACCATCTCAAAGCTAAATAAGCATAACCTCGGGAGAGGACTACTAAATCTTGTGTACAAATCTGAAGTTCTGTGTAAAGCGTGTTAGAAAAGGAAACAAGTGAAAAATTCTTTTAATTCCAAAAATATTGTTTCCACTTCTAGACCTTTGGAACTTTTACATATGGATTTGTTTGGACCCACTCAAACTACTTCTTTAAATGGAAAGAAATATGGACTAGTTATAGTTGATGACTATACTTGATGGACATGGGTCAAATTCCTTGCACACAAGGATGAGTCTTTCAAAGCCTTTACTATATTCTGTAAAAGAGTCCAAAATGAGAAAGGAGTTTGTATCAACTCTATTAGAAGTGATCTTGGAGGTGAGTTTGAGAATGCAAACTTCTAGAGATTCTGTGAAGAGAATGGAATCCTTCACAATTTCTCTGCACCAAGAACACCTCAACAGAATGGTGTGGTGGAGAGAAAGAATCGATCGGTACAAGAGATGGCCAGGTTCATGCTCAACGACCACTTAACCTCTAAGAGGTTTTGGGCTGAAGCAGTAAACATTGCCTCTTGTCTACAAAACAGAATATATGTAAGGCCTATATTGAAAAAGACTCCATATGAATTGTGGAAAGGAAGAAAACCCAACATTTCCTATTTCCATCTCTTTGAATGTGAATGTTTTATTCTTAACACTAAGGATCAACTTGGCAAGTTCGATTCTAAAGTGGATAATGGAATTTTTCTGGGTTACTCTGAAACTTCCAAGGCTTACCGAGTCTATAACTCAAGTACCTTGACTGTTGAAGAGTCAATTCATATTAAATTCAATGACAAAAAACCTGACAAGAAATTGTCAGAGCTAAGTGATTCTCTTGCAGATATGAGAATACAAGCAGAAGGTGAAGGAATATCACCTAAGATGAAGAAGATGGATCAGACGCAGAAACTGAGGATGCGTCCAATCCAGAAAGAAGAAGAAGCTGGCACTTCAAGACCTATCATCTTGAAGATCAAATCATTGGAAATGCAAATGATAGAGTCAGAACAAGGTCCACATTCAGAGAACAAACTGATGTTGCATTCATCTCTGAATTGGAGCCCAAGGATATTGATGAAGCCCTATTGGACGAAGGATGGATTTTAGCAATGCAGGAGGAGCTGAACCAATTCAAACGTAATGATGTTTGGACGCTGGTAGCCCCACCTGGAGATAAGTCTATTATTGGAACCAAATGGGTATTCAGAAACAAACTGGACGAAGAAGGTAAAGTGGTGAGAAACAAAGCAAGGTTAGTTGCTCAAGGTTACTCACAACAGGAAGGTATTGACTTTACTGAGACCTTTGCTCCAGTTGCTAGAATAGAAGCCATTCGCATTTTACTTTCATTTGCTGCCCAACATGATATGAGGCTTTATCAAATGGATGTAAAGAGTGCTTTTCTGAATGGTATAATAATAGAGGAAGTTTATGTTGAACAACCTCCTGGCTTTGAGGATCAAGCTTTTCCTAATTATGTTTTTAAACTGAAAAAGGTTTTTTATGGCCTCAAGCAAGCTCCTCAAGCTTGGTATGAAAAACTAAGTTCTTTCTTAATGGAAAATGGTTTTACAAGAGGAAAAGTTGACACTACTCTTTTCAGAAAATCCATAGACACACATTTCATCATAGTACAAATTTATGTGGACGATATCATTTTCGGTGCTACTGATGTGGAGAATTTTCTAAGTTAATGCAGAAGGAGTTCGAAATGAGTATGATGGGAGAATTGAAATTCTTCCTTGGACTTCAAGTAAAACAGACTCAAGATGGAATTTATGTGCATCAGTCCAAATATACAAAGGAGCTTCTGAAGAAGTTCAATATGGACGATTGCAAACCCATGAACACTCCTATGCATCCAACTTGCATAATGAACCTGAACGATAAAGATAAAAAGGTAGATCAAAAGATATACAGAGGTATGATTGGATCTCTCTTGTATCTTACTGCATCTAGACCTGATATACTGTTCAGTGTTTGTTTATGTGCAAGATTCCAATCAGATCCTAGAAATTCTCACTTGACTGCTGTTAAGAGAATCTTTAGAAATCTAAAGGAGACTAATCTTGGTTTCCTGTTTAAGAAATCAGATGAATACAGATTAGTTGGATTCTGTGATGCTGATTATGCTGGAGACAGGCTTGAAAGAAAAAGCACCAGCGGAGGATGCCATTTTATTCGGTCCAATCTAGTATCATGGACTAGCAGGAGACAAAACACAATTGCATGATCTACAGCTGAAGCTGAATATGTCTCTGCTGCAAGTTATTGTTCTCAGCTCTTATGGATTAAACATCAATTGGAGGACTATAACATCTTCGAGAGTAAGATTTCTATTCTTTGTGATAATACTACTGCAATCAATTTATCTAAGAACCCAATCTTACCCTCAAGAGCTAAGAATATAGAAATTAAACATCATTTCATTAGAGACTATGTGCAGAAGGGAACATTTGATATTCAGTTCGTTAACACTGAAAATCAATGGGCGGACATATTTACAAAACCCCTCTCTGTAGATAGATTTATTTTTATAAGGAAGCATTTAAATATGCACTTTATAAAAGAATGATGTTTAGCGTCCAATATGCTCAAGCTGAGTCTGAGTCCGATAAGACTGGTGTCCAACAGGACACGTCAATCTATTTGAGACTTAGAATTTTTACTAAGACTTAAAAGTTTTTATCTCTTAGTCTTCCCGCGCTGAGTCTAAGCTATTTTTATGATAATATATTTTTTATCACAAACTGTCCACCTGCTCTGCAGCCGTTTTTCCGTTTGATGATTACGCCAGTTTTCAAGAAAAACTTACTGTTTTCTCTCTCCAAAACTTCCTTCTTATACACGTTTTTACCCCACTATCTTCCACTCTTCATCTTCCTGAAAACTCTCTGTGTTTGATCTCATTTTCGAAAAACCCTTCCAAAACCCTTCTCTTTCGAAAAATCAAACCTTTTCTTTCAAAATGGAGAATATTGAGAATTTGGAAGTTAATGTGGAATTCTGGGCTGATCTCGCAACTATAGCCAGTCTGGGTGTGGATATTGCTCCTGAAATCATTGTTACCGGATGGGAGAGCATTTTTGGAAAGGAAAAGGAGATTGTTGTGTATCGTGAGTTGGTTCGTCAGTTCTGGAAAACTATGAAGATCAAGGACAACCTAATCACAGGAACAGTCCTAGGCAAGAAGGTCTATGTATCCATAGAAAGCATCCCGGCGGCTACTGGATGTGATGCCGTTGGAGCATGTTTTTACAAAAACTGGAGGCTCAAAGATGGTGGAATGAAGAAAATGAAGAGTATTCTGGTAAAGGAAGGAGAGGTAGTAGTTGGAACAGTGATTCCTTCAGCAAAAATGATTGACAAGGCCAGAATACTTCATCAAGTACTGAATAAAATGGTGCTTCACAAGGTTGGATCAAAGGACTCTGTATCGTCATTACATGGGTTCTTACTGGTGCATCTTCTAACCTTTCAACAAATCAATCTTCCTTCTATAATGTTTGCCTGCTTCAGAAGAGATGCACAAGGAAAAGGCAAAAGGACAACTATTCCCTATGGAGCATTACTTCAGAAAATTTTCAACACTCAAGGAGTCATGGAAATTTTCGAAGCATACACTGGGGAAGACAAACCTGCTCTTTCCAGAAAACAATGTCAAGCTCCTTTCGGAAGAACTAATATTCTAAGAATGGGCCTAGATACAGTCAAAGAACATCTGGCCAAACTGAAGGAGGTAGAAGAGGAAGATAGTAAGGAAGCCATCAGGGCTAATATGAGGAGAATGATTGAAGAAAACCGTGCTGAACAAACGGAACAACCAACTAAAGCTCCGAGTGAGGCTCATGTTGCACAAAAGAAAACTGCTTCCAAAGGAACTGTAAGGAAGCTAGTTTTGGCTGAATCAGACGAGGAGACAGTTGGAGAGTTTCTCTCCAAAAGAGCCAAGCTTGCTGCTGGGAAGGCAAGCAAAAAGAGGAAAGCTTCTAAGTCCAAAGTGACTGAACCAGAGGTCATTGGACCCATAATAAAGAAGGCAAGATCTCTAAGGAAAGCATCCACTGCCAAGGTTGTTGAAAAGAAAACGGCAGAGGTACCTGTTTTTGTTAATCCTGACAAATCTGTTGATGAGATAGTTAAATCTGTGGTTGCTTCAATCTCAAAATCACCAGAGTCCATTCCCCCACCCATTCGTCCAATCCCTGAACCTCAGCCTCAACCACAATCGCCTATCCATACAATGCCAGAACCACAAACCCAAACACCAACCCAAACAGTTCCCCCACCTCAAACAGAACAACCATCCCAAACACCACCTCAAACTCTCTCACCACCTTTGTCCACACAACCAAGACCTCAAACACCTACACCCATTGCCTCACCTGAACCCACTCCCACATCACATATTAACATTGAACCTCCGTCCAATGTTGCCCAAAAACATACACCTTCACCCTGACATGACCAATCTCAACCATCCTCACCATCTCCAGCCAAGATATATCAGAAGTACCCCTGCAACCTTCTGATTATGTCTACACTGTGTGGAAGCCTACTATCCTGACCAAGGGGATCAAGTCTATGGAAATTCCTCTTCAGGAGGAAAAGAAGAAAGACAAAGATTTGTCCCTGGAAGAGATAAGAGCAAAATCCATATCATCCAGCTCTTCAGGACATGCAAGGATGAGACTCTACTGCGACAAGCCAAAGTACTCTCCTTTGACTGCAGAAGAGATGGGTCCATTCCTCTCAGTTCTTGACCAAATGATCATCAGAAATATAGCGGATGGACTCCAGCTTCAGGATAGATTAAATGTCCCTCCGTCTATGAGGATCAAGGCAACAACAACAATAAGGGTGCAGCCTGACAGGATAGTACCAAGGGTCTATCTTGTGGACAGGAACAAGGACAAGTTCCCCAGAAAGCAAATAAACAAAAGTCCAATGCCAAATCCTATCAGATATGAAGAGGATTGGGCAAAGAGAGCACAAGATAACATTGATTTGGACTTCCTGATGTACATGTCCAGAACTGGTCAAGCAACAGAATAGGATGCAAGGACAGTCTGGAAAGATATCTCCGACTCTGTGAGCAAGAAGCATCATCTTCAGAGGTCTCAGATGCTGAGAAGGCTGCAACGCCTACTGGGGGATCAGTTACAGAAAACATGGCACATCAGAGATATATGTTTGATGATTTCTTTGGTGCCCCAACTAGATCCACTCAGCCTATAATTGAATTTTCTCCTGAGCCAAAAGATGTCATTGTCTCCACAGATGAGGAATCAAGAACTGCACCAGCACAAGTTCCACCTTCAACAGAAGACATTAATGACTTGATATTTATGTTGAGCCAGTATCGCAAGTACCTGGAATCAAGGAAGAATCAGTGGAAGTCCTGATCTCCTGTTCTCCAAAGTTCCCCAAATTTTTTTTTTCTCAAAAATTTTGGACTATGATGTTCTGTGAACCTTTTTGTCTAATGACAAAAGGGGGAGGGAGAAATTGAGAAGAGTTAAGTTTTAAAAGCTCAAAGTCATTAATAAAATGAGATTGAGTCTAAATTGCAGTGCAGTAGTCTTATTACTTATGCATGCTCTGTTTATGTTATACTCTGTATTGGACTAATCCGCTTTATGAGAAAAAGAAATTTTCAATACTCTAAAACATATTGAATATCCAAAACCATGAGATGTTTATCTCAGGGGAAGAAGAGTAAGAAAAACTGAGACGTATATCTCAGGGGGAGTTTCCCTAAGAAAATTTCTCTTTAAGAGTATATGCTGACTGATTATTTGGTCTATCTGCTTTGTTGCATGTAAAACTTAATAATGTTTGTCATCATCAAAAAGGGAGAGATTGTTGGAACCAAATTATTCAAAAGCATTTTTTAATGCACATATTCTCTAAGTGGTTTTGATGATAACAATGATTATTAAGATCTTTACAAAGTCTGCTGATAAGCTCTTGTAGGTACAACAAAGATAAGTCCATCGTCCAGTATGACTTTGGGAAATATATGTACAGTCCAAGAGTAGATCGTCCAATGAACTCTGATACTTGACCTCTGGTAAGTATTGTCCAATGGACTCTGAGAGCAATGCATCCAATATCTCAAATACGCTGTGCGTCCAACGTTTTCACAATCAGCGTCCAACATTTGCGAAAAGTTTTAAAAAGCTTTGAAACACAATTCAACCCCCCTTCTTGTGTTTCATCTTGTTACCTACAGGTACCCTTTTACGCGGAGCAAGAGCTTGGGAACGGATAGAGCAGTTGAGGTGAAGTTGGACCATGCTATGGAAAGTAACATTTGGTGGACGCTTTTCCCTAATGTGCAGTTGACGACCCTTGTTGCTTCTACCTCAGACCATTGTCCACTTGTCCTCCAGTGTGAGGTTCAGACAATGATCCCTTCTCATCCTTTTCGTTTTCAGTTTGAAAACGCATGGCTACATGAGCAGGATGTGGGGGAGGTGGTTGCAGCTGGATGGGCTAGAATACATCAAGGAAATATGCAAGATAGATTGGGGGGTTGTGTGGCTGAGCTTGCGAGTTGGAGTAAGAAGTTGAGGTCGCATTTTAGGAGGGAGATCGAGGGGTGTAAGAAGTGTATTACCCAGCTACAGGGGTGTGCTGATTTGCAGCTTCAGACTGAGCTGGTGTGGGTGAAGGATAAGCATGCGTCTTTACTGGTTCAGGAGGATAGTTTTTGGAAGCAGAGAGCAAGACAATTCTGGCTGAGGGATGGTGACAGTAAGACCCATTTTTTCCGTAACACTGCTTCTCAAAGGAAAAAACGGAACCACATTGTGCGGTTGATTGATGATAATAATGTGCAGGTTTTGGATCTTAATGGCATGTGTCAAGTGGCCTCTTCATACTTCACTAGCTTGTTCAATAGAGTGGATGGGGTCTATTATCCTGTTCTCTCTAAAGTCCAAGCTCGTATTACTGATGAGGATAACCTGCAGCTCACAAAACCATTTGAGGAGGACGAGTTCAAGGTGGTTATTTCCCATATGCATCCAGATAAGTCCCCGGGCCCCGATGGACTAAATCTGGCTTTTTATCAGTGCTTCTGGAATTTTTTTGTGGTAAGGACATTTATTTTGCTGCTTGCTCTTGGCTTTCTGAGCGTCGCTTTCCACCTAATCTCAATGATACTAATATCGTGTTGATCCCTAAATGTGATGATCCGAAGTGCATGAAAGATTTAAGGCCGATCTCCTTGTGCAATGTGCTCTATAAAATTGTTTCTAAGGTGCTTGCTAATAGACTTAGACGTGTTATATCTAAATGTATTTCTGAGGAGCAGTCTGCTTTTGTCGAAGGTTGCTCTATTCTGGATAATGCGTTGATTGCCATTGAGGTAGTTCACTACATGAAATGTAAGACGAAGGGCAAGAAAGGGGACGTGGCCCTTAAGATTGATATTAGCAAAGCGTACGATAGGATTGATTGGAATTACTTAAGGGGTATGATGTACAAGCTTGGTTTTAATTCGGTGTGGATTGATTGGATTATGATGTGTGTTGAGTCTGTGGTTTACCAAGTGCAAGTTAACAGTGAACAGGTGGGGCCCATTTTTCCTGCTAAGGGGCTTCGCTAGGGTGATCCTCTCTCACCCGTACTTGTTTATTCTTTGTGCAGAAGGCCTTACTGCTCTCATTAAAGATGCTCAGACTCGGGGTGACATTCATGGTGTGGCCATTTGCCAGGGTGCACCGGTTATTACACACTTGCTCTTTGCAGATGATTGTTTTCTATTTTTTCGAGCAAATCACATGGAGATGGGAGCTATGAAGAATATCCTTCAGACTTATGCTGCAGCCTCGGGTCAGGAGGTAAATTATTCTAAATTTGAGGTTTTCTTTAGCAGGAATGTTTTGGATAATGTGAAGGATTCAATTGCGGCTTTCCTTGGGGTTTCTGTCACTTTGGGCACTGGGAAATATTTGGACCTTCCATCCGTGGTTGGGAGGAGTAAAAAATATGTTTATAACTTCCTTAAAGATAGGGTGTGGCGGTGAATAAATTCCTGGAATGCTAAGAATTTATCTATGGCCGGGAGGGAAGTCTTGCTTAAATCTGTTGCTCAGGCTATCTCCTCTTATTGTATGAGCATTTTCCAAATTCCTCACTCTATTTGTGATGATTTGTAGAAAATGAAGAATTATTTTTGGTGGTGTTGTAAGGGGAATGAAAGCAAAGGTGTTTGATGGATGTCATGGGATAAGCTCACTATGAGGAAGGAGGATGGTGGTCTCGGTTTCCGTAATCTATAGGCTTTTAATCTTGCGTTGTTGGGGAAACAGGGTTGGAAATTCATGACCAACCAAGATGCTCTTGTTAGTAGACTTTTCAAAGCCAAATACTTCCCTAAAGGGGATTTTCTTACCGCCACTGAGGGTCATAACCCCAGTTTCACTTGGAGGAGTATCCGTAGTTCCCAAGCGTTGCTAAGAAAAGGGGCCTGTTGGATTATTGGAGATGGTTCCACTATCAGTGTGTGAGATGAGCCATGGTTGAGGAATGGCGAAAAGCTTGACAAATTCAGTGATGTGGCACTTACCTATACTGGACACAATCCTGGACTTTGTGTCCAGGATCTTATTGCTAACGGTGCTTGGAATGTGCAGGTTATTGGTACGATGTTGGAAGAGGATGATGCTGCTCGAGTGCTGGACGCCCCACTCTTTAGGGAATCCACCCGTGATAGACGAGTCTGGAAGTTCAACTCCCAGGGAATCTATACGGTTCGATCAGCATACAAGTTGTGTATGGATGTGTTCTCCAATTCCATCCATTATAAGGTGACTGCTGATTAGGACAAGGTCTGGCGCTTACCGGTTCCACCAAAGATCAAGACATTCCTATGGCGAGCTTGCCGAGAATGCCTCCCTACAAGAGTTAAACTTCAGTCTCGTGGTGTCTCGTGCCCTGCCATTTGCCCAACATGCAACGCGGACTTGGAGACAACGTGGCACAACTTACTCACCTGTCCTTTGAGTAAGAAGTGTTGGGAGTCTCTCTGTTTGTGGCACGCTATTGACACACAGCTGCTTTTGCCGGACTGCTTCATGGATATGTTTTTCGATCTTGCTACTTTACTCGATGAAGAACAGCTGCTCAAGCTAGTGATGACGCTTTGGAGTGTCTGGACCAAGCGAAATATTATTGTGTGGGAGGATCGGATCGAGACTACATCGGAGGTTATATTCAGAGGGCACCACACTCTCGTTATGTGGAGGATGCCTCGTGATTCTGTGCACACTCACTTACATGAACCCCGTGGACCTCCAGCCCGGGTCCGTTGGACACCTCCAGCAGGTGGGCATGTCAAGTGCAACGTGGATACAGCTCTTCATCAACCTACAAGGACCACTGGTTATGGCATCTGCATCCGTGGTGGTGGTGGTCAGTTCATCCTTGCGCAAATGGTGCACTCTCAGCCTATACTTGCACCCAAGGAAGGTGAGGCATATGCTCTTATGTTGGCTATTACGTGGCTGACTAATTTGGGCTATGAGGAAGCTATCTTGGAGTTTGACTGTAAGCTTCTGGTTGATCACCTGCACTCCTCGATTGAGGATCACACTGAGTTTGGTGACTTGGTTATGCAATGTAAATACTTATTAAGTTTTAAACCGTTGTTTAAGGTTCACTTTATCAAGAGACAAGCCAATGAAGTTGCCCATAAGCTTGCTAGGATGGCTGCTACTACCGCTTGTACTCGTGTTTTTAGTCTTGTTCCAGATTGTATTGCTTCCCTTATTATCAATGAAATGAGCTAAGCCTCCTTTTGTCAAAAAAAAAGGCTTACATACAGGAAAAAACAAAAATGGAAAAAATCCTTATATGTAGAGAGAGAGAAAAACTGTCATAAACATCCATTAGTAGTTCCATTTACTGAAACGAACTCCACTATCAATACAATAACAAAAAATATAAACTAATAAAAGAAATTTGAAACGGTAGGTGGCATAAGTAATAAGTGTCTCTATAAATAAAGGTAATCAAATCAGCAATCAATAAAATATTTAAAAAATGAAATTAAAATAAAAAAATAAACAAATTATAGAAGATTAATAAAATGTCTAGTTTGCCCTTAATTTAGGTGGACATAATTGCCCAAGCAACACTCTTTCATCTCAATAAATCATATGCAATCTCATACATTTGGAGTTGGACTAAAGTTATTCACTGGCTGTGTAAGCTTATTTATATCTCGACCAGTCCTATTCCTTGATCTCGTTAAAACACATGCCATAGAGTGGACTGGGAATAATAGAACCAGCTTGGTCTAGGGGTGTCAAAACGGGCCGGGTTGGCCAGCCGAAAAACGGGTCGGGCTGGCTCGGCCCACCAAGCGAAATGGGCCCAAAAACATATCCCATCCCGTTTTAAGGCGGGGCTGGCCCGTCCTTGGCCTGCCAAAATAATAATAAAGTAATAAAAAAATAAGAAAAAACTATTTAATTTTTTTTAAAAAAAAGTAAACGTGCTAAACGGGCCAGCCCTCCCCGTTTTTGGGCCAACCCGTTTTAACCCATTTTTTTGCGGGCCTAAATGGGCTATGGTCTGAAAATATCAGCTCGGCCCATTTTTTGGGCTAAACGGGTCAGCTCGTTGAGCCCAGCCCAAATTGCCACCCCTAGCTTGGTCACTTAATTTAATAAAAAATAAATTTTCAAAATTGCAAAGCCCGGGGCTGGCCCTGTCCCTATGGGCTTTTTTATGTTTGGGCCTAGCCTACATGGGCCAGAAGTAAATGGGGTGGGGTGGGGTGGGGTGGGCTAATTTGACAGCCGTAGGTAGGGCTGGGCACGGGTCGATTCGGTTCGGGTTGAGGGTGTTTTTGGGACTGAACTGATCAACTGTACTTGGGTTGGGTTGGTTTGATTTTTTGCACTTTTTGGGTACAAACACGAATTGCACTTTTTGGGTACAAACCCGAACCAACCCCCCGTCTAGTTCGGGTTGGTTCGGATCGGGTCTTGGGTTTAATGATAAAAATAGGAGAAATGCAGAAAATCTAGAAAATAAAAAAAGGGAAAGAAAAAAGAAGAGGAAAGGGAATATTTTTGTATCAGTCATCAAACCCTAATTTGGTGAACAGAACAACAACAAAAAAACGCTGTAAAACCACCAAAGGCAAACATGATAGCACAGTGGCCTTGAACAGAAACAGAAACAAATCCTTTTGAAATGAACAGAAACAGATCCTCAAAGACAGCTGGGAGATCGGAGAAGCAGAGGTCAGAGATCGGAGAGGAGCAGGTCAAACAAAGGCCACTCACTGTCGCACCATCACCGAGGGAGAAGAAGCATGTTGCCATCGGGGAAGGAGGAGATTGCAGGTCACCGAGGGAGAAGGAGCAAGTCACCGTCGTGACTCGCACAAAGATTGAAGGAGCAGTCACCACTCGCCTTCGTGACAGAGAACTTGCCGCCGTCAAAACTCGCGAAAGGAGACGCACCGTCACGGTCCTCACGGATGGAAGGAGACGCCGTCAGATCAGAACTCGCCGTGATCAGAACTCGTCAGATCAAAATCTATTAGATATGTATTACCTGAACGAAACCACCGTGACAGAAGAACCTCACCACCGTGACAGAAGAACGAAACCGCCGCAGGATGGAGATGCTTGCACCTTGCAGTACCACCGTTGCGGAGGAAGAAGCACATGTCGAGAGCGAGATGGAAGAGGGAGCACCGTCGCCGTTGAGAGGGAAGAGGGATGATGTAACACCCTTTTTCCCAAAAGAGCCTTACAACATAAGTAACCATTTATTTTGAAAAGTAAGTATTGTTTAGTTTAATTTCGGAAAAATATCCTTTCTGAAACTTATATTTATTTCCCAAATAGTGAGTGAATTTTTTTTCTTCATTACTATATAATATTGTGCACAAATACAATAGATTACATTGCAACTCAAGAGTTTTTAATACAGTGATCCAGTAAGGACAGTATTAACAGTGTACTCCAAATGAGCCTAAGTCGGTCGAGTCTCAGATCACCCCAAAAAACAACCTAGATAAAAGCCACTCCAGACGATAGTCTTCTTCATTCCTCCGTCTTGGTCAACTCACCCGAGTGGTGGTACATCTATATGAATCATGTTCAAAAAGACTACAAAACATATAGGCAAGGGTGAAAAATCCTCGCACAAAAGTTATCTCACAACAATGACAATAGAGGGAATAAAGGAAACTCAGGCATATCATTCATAACAATTCATTATCCTATAGCATGCAATTCTCTATCGCAATAATACATTATCACAAGCACATTGAATTTAATCACAGTAATGTATAATTACACACATAAAATATCACCACAACAATATGCTATCACAGCTTATAAAACACAACTCCTCATCAAAGCAATATATCACTACATAGATATATTTAAAATGCATGACACTTCTATTTCCCTCTCAACACCGGTGTAATGCTCCATGGAGACTTTTTCTCTTCCTCAACAACATTTGAGCGATAGGCTGTAGCGTAAACTTAACATAATAAACCAAACTGTCCCCTTTTTCATGGACTTGATTAACCAACTGTCCCCTTTTTCATGGACTGATTTTACAATTATTCAGTAGAGCCACATTTAAAATATAATACCATATCACAAATAGGTCAGTCAGTCAGATTTATCCAAGCCGGGTGCTCTACTCGTTCTCGGCTCGCTGGGATCCACCACACGGCCATTGAGACTTTCGAAACCTGGATAATCCCAGTAGACAATTATAGCTCAACCGTACCTATTTTCAACCCCATCCGGGTTGTAATGCTCACCTCATGGCCATCCGCCAAAATCTCTTTCTCTGTATGCATACGGCATAACACATTGCACATAAAGTCAATCACAATCATTTCCACTTTGGTTTCTCTTGTAATTATCTCAAACACATCACTATGTTACCACTTGTAACATTATCAATCTCTTCTCTATGTTACCTCTTGTAACAATCACACATAACATTCTCTCTTGGTTATGTAATACTCAACTCTTTTTGATTATCTCAATCAAAACATCTCTTTCTCTTTCTTGATTATTCAATCAAAACATCTCTTTTTTTTTGCATTCAATTCTCTTACTTAATTATAATTCTATTTCCAAGAACAGTATTTTTTGTATTCAATGTTTAAACTTTAAGAAGAATTGACCTAAAATACCTAATGATTTCCAAACTCGAATTTGATATTTTTCCCTTAAAAATACTCTATTTTATAAGCTTTTAAAAATAATTTTCGTAAATTCTGGGTTGGTTTTGTGAAGACTCCAGAACTGTTCACCGGAGTGGAAATTCTCACACCCGCGGAATGAACACCCCTGTTTTAAAACAGAAAATGCGATTTTTCACAGCCTTGGAAAATATTCCACCCAGAGCGTGACAGATCAGGTTTTCACTCAATTAAAGCCAATTAAATTGCTTCTTTGCATGATTAAGCCTTAATTAAGATCAAATATACAAAAATATGTTTTTAGATTATTTCAAAGGTTTGACAAGCTATAAACAATTACTTTGGGTTCATGAAAAATTCGTTGAAAACTTAGTTTACATAAAAGCACTCTTGTGAAACTTGGATTAATTCTTATACTTCAATTCCAATCTCATTTGACATAGGGAATTAAACCACAAAACACAAGTCTTTGATCAAAACTCTAACAAGACAAGAAGCACAAGATCATCACCACAAGCTAGAGGTCACTCCACCCCCAAAATCATTGTCATAGGACAACCAAGATCAACATCCATCACACAAAATTCAAGCATCACAAAAATCATCACCAACCACTTGTCTTGATGTCTATATTCAATAAAAATCTCTATCATACACAAACATACATATTAACCCATCCAAAACATCACATAGACAAGAAAATCATAGCCAAACATAGCATATGCATCTCAAGAATACAAATAACTTTGTAAGAGAAATTTCCTCTTACCTCTTACTCCTAGCTTGTATAGAAAACCCTAGCTTCTTGTTCTCTTACTACACCTTGATCACCATCTTCCAAACAAGACAAACATACCCAAAATACCAAGAGAAAAACTTAAGATATAATATATATATATATAAATCAAACCCTAGACATATGAATCAAAAAGAAGATAATAGGAACTTGGTTCATGAAAATCTTACCTATACCAAACACCTTTGTGGCTTGAAGATTCAAAATCCAAAAGAACAAAAATCTATAAAGAGCTTGATGATCTTGATGAAGGCTAAGGTTTAAAATGAATTCTCTCCACTTGATTAATGTGTAGAAATCAAAATTATGGATAGAAGAATAGATAAAGGTGGCATGGGATGATGGAGAAAGAGGAACAAGTATGAACTTTCAAGAGAGAAAAGGCTTTGAAAGGAAGAGAAAATGAGTGTAAAAATGAATAAGTCCCTCTCCTTTTCTTCGCTTAGTCCCTCACGGCCAAATGGCCTAGAATTATCATCATGATTAATTAAATGAAGACAAATCCAAAGCTTACATGAGTGAAGTTCTAGTTAATGGATTTCAACAAAAAATTCAACCAAGTTTTGGAAATTAATGTGATCATGACTCACACACTTTGTAATGATGAAGATGCCTCCAATTAAACATGTGGGGCGGCCAGCTTGAAAGAGAAGGAAAAGGTAAGATTAAATCCAATTAGGTTTTAAAGTCTAGTTAAAATGGAACCAAAGATGGTTAGATTTGAACTAGAGTTGAGTAACTAAATGAAATCAATAGCCAAGATGTTCTCTCCATTAAATAAGATACTTAATCAATGGTCCATATTAAACAAGATGGCTGCATGGCTATTTGGTAATTTAGAGCAAACTTGAGGGCAAAACCAAAGGGGCAAAGTGGTCATTTCCTTTCTTTGTAATTAATTATTATTTAAGCTAAGGGCAAAATGGTCTTTTCCCATGAGTCATGAAAATTCTACACTCTCCTACAAGAGTCTTGGGCGGTTCTGACCTGGTCAAGAGGTAAGGTAAATAAATTTTCACTTTTAACCATGGTAAAGGTAAATTACGGTAATAAAATGCGGTAACTTTTGCGTTTCATGGTTAAAACAATCCCAACATGATCTATTGAAACAAATGACTCTCAAGACTCACATGGTAATCCAAGACCACGAAATTCAAGTGCCAAAAAGGTCTTGGTGGATAGAAATCAAACTCAGAAGTAACACGGTAATTTTTCAGTTTCTCCGTAACCCGTAAATTAGGGTTAAACTGCACTTTCTCTGAAAAATCCCAGAAAATTTCCAAAAATCATAAATCTTGTAAGAACACTATTGGTGACCTTTATATTTGATTTTGGATCATTTCCTAACCTTCTGGCATCCATTTGATCTCTCATTTACCCTGTCCTTAATTCTATAGGGACCAAAACCGTAATTCTTAATCTGCTATTCTAAAAATCCCCAAAATAATTTCTAAAATTCCAAAATAATATAAAAACATTATTTGACTCATAAAAATATTTTTCCCACTTGTTCTAGCCTCCAATCCCACTCACAGTCCATCGTAGTCATACTACAGGGACTAAAACTGTAATTCTTCTTATCCGTTTATCAGAAAATTCCCAAATAAATTTCTAAAATTCTCAAATATTATAAAATCAGTATTGGTATCCTCGAATTCCTTTTCTGACTTCAAGTTATGGTTTCTTCCTCATAACGCAACCATTCCGACAGTTAAAACACTACCAAATTTCTGTTTGATTTTCGACGTCGAACTTAAACTATTGATCTCTAAGCTCAAGAAAAACATATCTACTGGATTTAGTTTCCCTAAATATATTTAATTCACATGAATCACATATCCACATATTTAAAATATAATAAAGTCAGAAACCTAAAATTACGGACGTTATAGATGAGAGAAAACCCTAGATCTAGATGGAAGGAGGAAAGAAACTGGCGTATGGAAGGGAGCAGACTGACTTGGCGGTCTAACATCATCTTTACTAAAGGACCCCTTCGGTTCGGTTCGAGTCTAATCGGTTCGAAATTTTCCAGAACCGATACCCAATCCGGTTTTTCATCGGGTTAGTACCCATTGGACCCGAACCAAACAATGGGCCGAACCAAACCACCTTTAAAGCCCCAGGTCGGTTCGGGTTGACGGGGTTTGTGGGTTTACCCGTACCCGCGTTCACCCCTAGCTGTAGCCCTAGGTTTGAATGTCTTGTGGTTACGTAAAACTAAAATGTATCCAAAATGTAGTTGAAATTTTTTAATTTATCATAATAGGAGGTAAATTTTAAAAACACGAAAGTGATCTAATAAAGAAAAAAATTATGGGAGGAAAAAGAAAATTTAAGTAATTATTATAATAGTAAATTCATTAATAATGAAACAATATAGTAAAAGTGATATTATGATAATGATCATTCAAAATAAAATCACTAGAAAAAAGAATTTTAGATTAAATTCTTATCAGTATAGATGATGAGAAAAGGAAAAATTATTAGTATGGGAATATGACCAAGATATTTTTTATCTGTGCACCACCTTTACTGATCTATCAAATTTGCCCAATTATTTATTTATGATTTTCATCCACTTTATCAGCTACCAAATTAGTTATTTACAGCATCTTGCAGATCCGTGACTTGAGTATGAGCTCTATAGAATTGCCATCCCTTTCACCAATCTACTTGTCATGTGGGATGCCTTGGAAGACTAGCAATTAATTTTATTTTTTGGTGGGCAACAGACTAGCAATTAATTGCCTCTTAACACTCCTTAATATATTATTATTACTGTATAAGAAACACATTAAATTTTCCTTCCATTTACCTATCGCACAAGTTGGTCGTTTGCATAGCAACGTATCACTGACACAGTGACACTCCCGCTCTGTTTCCTGACCACCTTTTCACCTATTAATTTATTCAATGAATGATCATATGAAGAGTGATTTATTTCACACCAATAATCTATCTATCTATCTATCTATCTATATCTATCTATCTATCTATACTATATACAAAGCAAAAACATTAGATACTCTTCACCTGCAATTGATCTAACCGCAAAGCACTCAAATGACTCCATTTCAAAAAATGATGAGATGGCAGCATCTGTGCATCATGCGCTGCAACGTGATACCCCTATTTGCTCCAAGGTTGCTTCTCGACAAAATATCCATGAATAGCGCAATGTAAGGACGTTTGGGGAAATGCTTGAAGGCAGTCAATTATTTCTGCGTTCTTTTCCTCTGATCGGATCACATTCCAGGTAAATCATATCTTCCATTTTCCATAATAAAGATGGACCAAATCCCTAATTTGCTCCAATTTGCGCCAATGTCATCATAATTTGTATCCCACGGCTGATGTTAATCATATCTTCCTAATTGCAATTCTCAACACCTAATTTCACATTCATACCATAGCTTAATTGCTCCATGTTTAATTTCAAATCAATCTCTACTTAATTCCCTCTGAATCCCATTCTGACATTCATATCATAGTGGCAATTCTTCATTCTATAAATTTTAAAAATTATGTACATTGTCTTTCACTCTTTTCTTAACCCGATTCAATTTGTGTTTTATTCAACATCTGAGTCGATTTCATACTTCCCAATCAAATGTCCCGTAACCACGAGTTTGTCTCCTCTACGATGCAGCGAAGAAGACATGCACTTTGGTTGCGAGGGTTTTACGACTATGGTCGGTCGGTGATTCCACCAAGTCGAGGTTGCCGTTCTCTCTCCAACTGGTTCTAATGGACTAAAAGGTAACTATTTGTTCTACTTTAAAAAGTAATAGGGGGTTTCCATTATAGTGACTCACTGGGGTGTTCGGGTATTCTTTTTTGGTCTATTTTTCACTATTAAGACACTACACAGTTTCTATGACTATTACTTGCCATATCATGTCTCTCTACAGTTTTGAAGGATTTCGGTTGTCACAGAGAATTTCAATGACGTATATGAGTATATTCTGATTACAATTGCATTTTAAATTGAATGAAAGATGGATATGACGCATTTTAAGTTTTAAAAAAAAAATATTTGTACATGCATAAGCTGCACATTGAAATTAATTTAATCTAACCATTTTAAACTCCTACAACAGAAAAAGATGGGAGTATAAAAAAACCACATCTTTGCCCCTTCAAATAAATAGCCAATCTCAAAAGTCAGATGAACAGAGAACCAACCCATGCGCATGCTGAATCATTTTGTTTGAAAATGGCATTTTGATCTCAAATAACTAGGATTAGAATAGGAACTGTCCCAGAAGAAGAAAATAGATTTTATGGCGCTCTGTTCTGTTTTTACTCCCTTACAGTTTTGAATGATTTCGGTTTTCACAGAGAATTTCAATGATGTTTATGAATATATCTGTTATTTCTCTTTGAACTGATGTATAAATAGAAGGACTGTGCATGGCTGTTCATGGAAAGCATTTCAATTGCATAGTTACTTTACTCAATAGTATGGTGTCATTAGATTAACGATTGTTGGGAGGACCTCTTAGTCACATTAGGTTAGTCTTCTAACAGTGCCTATAGTCGTAGAAATATATTAGACAAAGACTTGGAAAAAATTACAAATCTAAGCTATGTAATTCTTTTTAATAAAATTTCGGAGGTGGGGTGTTAGTTCATTATGAATATTGGATAAGTAGAAGAAAGTTTGGTTGAACGGTGCGATCCATTGTCAGTCTTTGAGAAATGCAGTGAAGTTTTTTTTTTTTAATGAGTTAAGGTAACCATATATTTTTTAACTCTGATTACAATTGCATTTTAAACTGACTGAAAGACGGATAAGACACATTTTAAGTTTTTTAAAAAAAAATATTGTACTTGCATGAGCTGCACATTGAAATTAATTTCTTCTTACTATTTAAACTCCTACAACAGAAAAAGATGAGAGTATAAAAAGACCACATATTTGACCAATAAAATAAATAGTCAACCTCAGAAGTCAGATAAATAGAGAACCAGCCCATGTGTATGCTGAAAATGGCATTTTGATATGAAATAACTAGGAGTAAGAGTAGGATCTGTCCCAGAATTGTTGTTTCTATTGTCTCATTGCTGGGACAAACAGTTTCTATGACTATTACTTGTCCACCAACTCTCTAATATTAGAATTTCATTTGAACACCACACATAAACACCACAGTTGACCTTTTTTGTAACATTGCATATTTGCAGGGTGATAAGATACATGCTTCCATAGGAAAGACTCACATATACAGATTCGAAAACCGCTTGAAGGAAGGTGGTGTCTATTTGGTTAGCAATTTGTTGGTTGAACCAAACAGTGGGCGTTACCGCACCACCAGACACCAACACAAGTTAGCCTTCCACATCGACTCCAAGGTTAAGCCTGTTGGTGATGAAGCTGTACCGGAGAATATTTTAACATTTGACTCACCTGCTGATGTGTTCTCCGATAGTTATGACAATGATTTCTTGGTTGGTTAGTATATGGCTAGTTCATGTTATAGATATCTGTGTTTATTTATAATAAAATAAAGGTGTACCTAACTGTGCATTCTATTTGCCAAGCAGATGTGATGGGTATGTTTACGGCTGTCGGCGTAGAAAGAACATTTGAGAGGAATGGCGCCGTCACGAAGCTTAATATCATCGAGTTGGACAATGACGGGTACGATTTTTATTCTTATAAATCATCAATCTGAACAATGCTAACTTTTCCTAATGTGACAATCCAATATTTTTTCCTCGCCCTTATACAAGGTATTCCCATTTTTTTCAGATACCGCTTTAAGTGCACCTTATTTGGATCGTATGTTGATCAGCTGAACTCCTTTATATCTACTGGTGATGCCGAAAATGTCATGGTTGTTATCCTTTTTGCTAAGATCACTACGTTTCAAGGTAAATTTATGATCCAACCACACTACTATTTATCTATCACTTCATCACATTGATCTACCACTAATTTATAGGCAAGTCTACGCTCCAGAGCACACTTCAATCCACTAAGTTAATGTTTAACCCAAACATTTGCGCTGCAAAGGAGCTAAGAAACAGGTATGTTATCCAAATAAATATTAATAAAGTCATGGACCATAAATAAGACTTCCGAATGTGACTATTTTCTGTTGTTTTTCACTATCCAGAATGGTCGGTAACTCTGTCTCCCCTTCATGCGGTATAAGCCAATTGCAAGAGTCTGTCAAGACCGCCGTTGAACAGGATTTCTTGGTGCTGACCCCAAGCTCTACCATTAAGGCTTTAAGGGATTCGAAGGTAGCATTTACATTTGATTGTTGATCTCTGGCTATTGATAATATGTCATTTGCTTGGTGATGTTAGTTAATGTGTTCTCGATGTAGGACCCGAGCAATGTGGTATTGGGTACTATCAAGCATTACCTTGGTGATGATGAGTGGTGGTACCGTGGATGCATTTGTAATAAGAAGCTCATCGAGGACTCGGGCATGTACTTTTGTGAAAAATGCAACAAACATGTAGTCAGCTACACTCCAAGGTATAAATATCATTACCATTTATAATTAATAGTTATATAAAACATTGATGCGTTACCTAATTGTAGCACACTTGCAGTCTTGCACCTAATCATGGATGTGTCTATCAATAGTCAGTCTTCCCTTAACTTTATTTGTTTGAATTTAGCATTGCATGTGCTGTAGGATTGCTTCTGTTGAATTAAATGTGATGTGGCCTTTGGGCTTTTACTTCGAAAACTTGCATATACAGTACAAAGAGAGTGGGTGCTAATTTTTTGTTTGGACTCATAAATTATAGTTTTAAAGAATAAAATTCATTGTGCTCTTGGAGTTAATTTGGGTGTTTGATGAATTAGCCTATCAATCACTGGGTCATTTGTTGGTAAAGGACTGTAAATTTGAATAGTTCAACTTATAGTGTGCTGTCTAAATGCTAAAGATTTTCTTTCATCATTACTTACATAAACATCAAGTTCTTGATGTAATTTTTTCTTGGTAGTTGCTTGATGTGGATGCAACCTGCATTGTTCTTTGTTTTTTCTTATGATCAATATTTACTTTGATTTACTTTTCTCACCAATGAATCGATATTTTGGATTTCAAGTATTAATGTTTGTTCCACTAAGTATTTTAAGGTTTCTTTAGTGATTAAATTTTATTTTAATTTTATTTTTTTACAAAATAGGTATTTGCTTAAGTTTGAAGTGGGAGATGACATTGGAACAACAATCTTTGTCATTTTTTATAACGAATCTGAACCTCTATTGCATAAGACATGCTCTCAAATGATAGAGGCGGCTAACCAGGTCAGGCAATTCAATTGATACATGCTTATTTCTTAACATTATTACTTGATGTGTTACTGTTTAATAGTCGTTTGTCCAATAACAATTTATGATGCTACTATTCCGCCTGAGATCTTAAATTTGGTGGACAAGACTTTTCTATTTAAATTGGAGGTCCATTCTGCTAATGGTGGAAGATTTCAGAGATCTTACCGTGTCAGGAGGCTTTGTGACGATCTCGATGTCATCCGTAAGTTCAAGGAATTAAATCTACCACAGGTGCTTAATCATTTCCTATTTAGAAGTTAAATTAGAATTCTATCAACTTTGTTTATTTGTTTCTAATTAACTGGATTCTTATTTCTTTTTTGAAATAGGATGCTGATGGTAGTGATAGCAATTTGAATGAGTCAACTGTGAGTCCAACCAATGGTATTTCTACTGAAGCCATTGCTCAGACATGTTAAAATCAAATAAACATATTTCTTAATGAAACAAAGTTTTGCCGCCGTGTATTGCTAACTTATATTTATAATTTTTCAGGACCTCCTCCCAAAGTTTGCATCTACTGATGTTAGCAATGGAAGTGGTGGTGATGGATCGTCCATTACTCATGGAATCAATGGAGGTGTTGTCATGGGATCAGATAGCTTTGATTTGACTGTTGACACTGACGAGAATACCAATCTGAAAAGGGCATCGCCTGCTGATGCGAGTGGTAGTTCGAGCTTCTATACAGCAAAGCTACTTAAGAGGGACATCAAGATTGAAAAGGATTAGATTTTTCCAGAATGATATTTCGACCTTTTAGATTCACAAATCTATTTTTGATTATATCTTCCTTATTTATACTACTATTGTCATGGTGTTGTTTCCCTTTATTGTCTGTTGCGACCGTCGAGCAATTTTGGGTTTATGAACTCTAATGTTTGTTTTGAATATCATATTGTTCTAGATTTTTACGTTTCTATTAGGAGCTGATTACCTATTAAGCATCCTTTACAACATGATTGAGTTTGATTATGTTTTTTTATGAGAGTTGGGACCTTTTGCAATGAAACTGGGAACATATTTTCTAACTTAAAGATTCAATATTCTTATCGTACAACCAATAATGAGTTAAGAAAGAGATTGCTTACATTAAACACACAATAGGTCCGACAGCCCTTTGTTGGGTCTCTCCATGGCGGCAGCTTTATACATTAAGATGCTTTTTATAAGATAATCCGAACATATCTTTTGATTTTTGGAATGAGTTTTCATTATATTCACTGGTGTTTTTGAGTGATGTGTATGGTCTATTTTTCTCTATTTAGACATTTTCTATGAGTACTACTTGCCCACCGGCTCTCTCATATTAGAATATGTGGAATGTCATTGACTATAGATAGAAAGGACGTTGAGATTGTGGCTGCAAGGAGGGCTAGCTCAAGTATTGCGTTTAGTGCAATCAAAAGGACACTTGAAATATTCATTGCATTCAATTCATGGCAAAGGGATTAATTTGAATTCGCATTATTGAAGGAGACATTGAATCATGGCAAAGGTATCAACAATTGTATGTTGCAGTCTAACGAGTGAAGTAAAGAAAGGGACTAAAAATTCTAATTTTAGATGATGATCAAAGAGTGTGCAAGTCAACCAAAAATGTTGTCTATCGCGAAGTATTTGACAATGTTTAAATACCAATAAAGGTAGCAGCCTTTTTCTTTTTACTGCTATCCCAAATTTTGGTATAATCTATCTTTCAATCTTAGTGCCGACCATTACCAAACTTTGGTGTGCATGTGTTAATAATATAATAATACAACTCAACCATCTTTGTCATCTAACATTTTATATTTTTTCTTAATAGGATGTTGCTCTTGCAGATGGTGACTTGAAGGGGACAACCATGATGGCCACTATTACTAATACAATTTTTTGGATTTCAATTTTATGGGTGGAAAGGCTTCTGTAATATGGTTGACATCTCTTCTTTGTGCCTCCTGACCCTACTAATCCAGTCTTTTCTCTCTTTAAGTCTAACTTATCTCAAGCTTCATTTTTTAATCCAAACGAGGATGTTTTTTTTCTCTACATGGATTACTTTTGCAGAGGTTGTCGAAGGTAGCAAATAGAGAGGAAGAGAAAAGCATACATAGTGTAAAATGACACTTCATGAAATGTGTGTTGGTATTAGTTCACGACACACATAGGTTTTATAGAGTTCACAGCTGTACATCAGCGTATAAACTGAGATTTAAATGCAGCTCTATAATTTTTACACACCATGTTACCATATATGTTCGGTATTGTCAGCATAATTGTATGTATGAATATTTGTATTGAACTTCTGCAATTGATTTGTTTGGATTTTTGGCATCATTTTAATATTTTTCACTATGCCTTCTATCATTGGAAATTACTGTTTTTTTTATGATCTATAAATATTATTGAAAATAAAACAAATAAACTTGGAAAAAACTAATAACATTCAGCCCCAATCTAAAAAAAAAGAAAGCTAGCAAAATCAGAATAGTTCAAAATTGTGAAAAAATTCACACCATTGTTGTGATGTCGCCAGGGCTCATTATGAAGCACAATTCAAAACCAACGTTGTTCACCATTGTGACAAAATTTGACACCACTAGGGTGAAGAAGACAAAACCAAGTACCAAATTGCAGACATGTCCAGAGAAGTTCACAGTTGTGCAAAATTTTCCACCCAGGGCGTGAAGTCGTCCAGCCCCAATATCATGCAGAATAGCAAACCAGCGCTGTTCCCAGTTGTGAAAAAGATGACAGCACCAGTGTGAAGACAACAAAACCAAGTATCAAATTGCAAGCATGTCCAGAGAAGTTAACAGTTGTGAAAAATTTCCCACCCCTGGTGTGAAGTCGTCAAGCCCCAATATGATGCAGAATAGCAAACCAGCAATGTTCACAACTGTGAAAAATTTCACAGCACCGGTGTGAATACGATAGACCCAAGTACGAACACGCATGGTGCAAACATGTTATTTAGAGAATCTCACATTTAGGAAAAATTTCGCACCCATGGTGTGAATTCGTCAGACCCCAATACGACATATAATTCCAAACCAGCGCTGTCCACAGTTGTGAAAAATTTCACTCCACCGCTGTGAATACGACAAATAAAGTACGAGAGTGCTGACATGCTATCCAGAGCAGTTCACAGCTTTGGATGAGTTCCCACCCATGGTGTGAGGTCGTTAGTCCCCAATAGCCAATATCATGCAGAAATCCGTACTGACGCCGTTCACAATTGTGAAACACTTCACACCACTGGTGTGAAGATGACATAAAAATACGGAATTGTAGAAATGCTATCTAGAGCAGTTCAAAGTCATGAAAAATTTCTTACCCATGTGTGAAGTCGTTGGATCCAAAGACGAAAATTAGAACACCACTGCAAAAAGACTCACACCACTGTGTAAAGACATTAGACTCAACCACATACAATCCCTCGCTAGCTACTGATATTTGTGAAAATAATTCGCAACACAAGTGTCAAGGCATTATGAACAACGACAAAAACTGTTAATCTTGCAACAATACATGATGCATTTTTAATTTACGAGACTCTATTGCAACTTAAAAAGTTAACAGATGGGAAAACATATATTAGTTATGCAAATGTGATAACATTTTAGAAGGATTAATCATGATAATGATATATTCACAATCTCTATTATTACAAATTGAGAAAACCAAATAATATTAATACTCACACACACACACACCCATACACACACATATATACACATGAAATTTTCACCCGGGTCTTCATACTAGTATGGTAACAAAAAAAAATATGAAAAGTGATTTCATTTGGCGTAATAATGAATTCTATAGTTTCATTTTGCAACAAATTCAAACGGGTAATTGTAATAGAGTTTAATTAGAATAGTGTGCTTGTTTGGATTAACTCTTAAAAATAGTTAATGAATAAAATACAAATTACAATGTCTATAATATTCTCAACTGTAGAATAAACAGACTACTAGTTGCCCCTACTATCTTTTTATTTCATTTTTATGCTTAATTAATTAATAGTAAAACAAAAGAGGGACGAAAATCATATCCTAGTATGTTTATGTCTCTGATAGTCAAAAGATGCATTAATTCACTCATTTTGGTAGATCACAAGACTTATCGTTGTCCCAAACTTGCACTTAAAAAGAGTAAATTTGGTGTACGTTAGTATATATAAAACTAGTTTAATAACTTATGCTTGCATGAGATGTAAAATTATATTATTTCACGGATATTATAAAAGAAAATATTATATATTTTTAGGTTTCTAACCTAGCTAATCCCACAAAAATCGGTTTTTAAGGTGAGCATTACTCAAATAAGTGAAAAATAGTATTCCATGATTAGCTAACGGATGTCATATGATGGTAGGGACCAAGAATAGTATTTTAAATTTTAGATGGATGAAAATCAAAGAAATTTTTTTATAAGCACCAAAATCAAAATTCATTTTATAGGGACTGAAAAAGTATTTAACCCATAAATGTTTTTATATGTCAAATAAAGTTTTATTAAATTAAATTAACAAAACAATAAATTGAAAGAAGATTTTTTAAATTTTAATTTTTAAGAATTTATTATATTAGAGTGTGACTATGTAATTTAAATTGTTTTTTATGAATGAGATAACTTTATATTGGAATAAAATTATTAGTTGTAAATTTTTTTATTACATTATATGTTGCAAAGTTTTTGTATCATAATATTAGCTGACAAAATAATTATGTGAATTGTAAATTTTGTTTATTAAATTAATTTCATTTAAATAAGTGTATTCCCAATATGTTTTCATATAAGAGATATGCACATTGCTATATGATGTAAGTATTTATGTCTAAATGTAATAGGCTTTCATGTTAACTTATTGTAATTTACATATTAATGTTCTTTATAGCTAACTGTTATATTATCGTAAGTCATATCCGTGATTTGACTTTGTTTATGATTATTAATTATTAATTGATCAATAATTAATTGATATATGTTAAAATTGATAGTAATGAATTATTAATTATTATTTAAAATTTAAAACAAATTAATAGAATAAATTCAACTTTAGGCAGAAAAAAGAATTCATGTGGTATTGACACGTGACATACGTGGCAAAACCCTGATATATAATATATAATAGATAAAATTATTAGTTACAAAGTTATTGTACCATAATATTAGTTGACTAAATATCCAATATTATATAAAAAAAGTAATCCAATACATGTAAAAAACATAAAAACCTTGTGATTAACCCACTTTCCCCTACTGATCAGCAACTACCTAAATGTAAGACCCATGTGATTAATGAGAATAGACACGGGTGCACGATTTCTTGATAGCAAATATCATCTTAAAGAATGACAATGGTAGAAAGAACAACAATGTTAGTTTCTGTAACACCCGCATTTTTAGATCTATAGTAAATTCTATACTATTAAGCTAGTAGATCAAATTGCATACTATAAGATAATACTAGAAAATGAAATGTCATGACTACAGTCGCTCATAGTAAAACAACTAGGATTTCAAGTTGAAATTGGAAATTTCAACAGAAAGCAATTTTGGTTATAGACAGAAAAATAAGATTTTACTGATTTGAAGGCCAAGACAATGCCATCATGAGCAATTAAAGAGACAAATAATATTTTTATATTATTTAAGGATTTTAGAATTTTGGTTTGGAATTTTCTGAGATTAGGATAAAGATGTTACAGTTTTGGTCCCTGTAGAATGGACTACGTGACACGTAATGAACAGATAATTACCAGAGGGCTAAGAAATGATCCAAATGGAAAGTTAGGGATATCATTAGTGTTTTTGGATTATTTATGATTTTTAGATGGGTAGAAATTGGAAGAAATTGAAAAACTGAAAAATAGCGTAAACCGTGACTCGGTTTGCAAACGTCGAAGGTTTTATATTTTTCCGGAGACCGTTTTTGTGTCAAAAAAATATTTTAACGAAACAAAATTTATTTCTTTAATATTTATGATTTTTAGGAATTTTTCTAGAGTTTTTCAGAAAATTTTATTTTTTGCCGTTTTTAGCACGTTACGGGTAACCGTAGCGCAAACGGGGTATCAGAAAATGATCAAAACTTGAGTTTTGAAAATCTAACCTTTATTATATTAATTTTAGGTCTCAAAAATAATTTTTCCATTAATCAATTATTTGGAGAAATATTTATTTCAAAATAATATTATAATAAGCAATTTTTGGCTACTTGTACTTCCAAAAGCAAAACCCCAAGTGTGAACACTCCTTCCTCTCATTTTCAGCTGCAATCTTGCGCCCCACACAGCCCCCAAAATTCTGATTTGTGCCCATGTGCTCATGCCTTGAAAGTCTTGGTTGGAAGAAATATTAAAACACCTTTAACTCTTAATTTATTCCAAGTTAATACCACTTGCCTCTAAGCAAATCTTGGCCCTCCATTTCTTTTTGGGTTCAGCCGTGACTTAGGAAGGGAAAAGGAGAGGGTTTGCTTTACTTTTCATTTCCTTTCTCTCTCCAAAGCCAAATACTCCATTGTTGCTCTTAAGCTTTCAAGCTTTTTCCTAAACTATTTCTTTGATTTCCAAGAGCTTTGATCCATCAATCTTCTTCAACCAAGGTTGGTTTATGATTCTAAACCATCAATCTTTCATATACTTTCATGATCTATCTCTTTTGGTTTTTAGATCATGTGTTTCTTCATTATTTTGAGGAAATATCTTTGTTTTGGTCTTAGGTTCTTATCCTTGGAACCAAGAAGTTTAATCTTCATTTTGATCCATTTTTCTTCAAGATCAAGAGTAAGAACTCCTTGCCTCATGTTTTTGATTTTAGGAATTGGGTAATTTTCATAAAGGCTTGGTTTTTATGCTTGTGTTTTATGATTTTATTTTGTAAGGGTTGATTTCTAGCTTGGAACAACAAGCTAGGAAAAGTGAGTTTGGTGTTTAAAGCTTCTCTTCAAGAGGTAAGTGGGATGTTCTTCTAAAAGACATAATTTTTATGTAGTAGTATGTTGTATGTTTTGGATGGCTTGATGATAACTCAACAACCTTGAGTTTCATCTTTGATTTGAGTGGTTAAAACCATCCTTGATGGGTTTTAGATCACTAAACTAAGATTGGTAGCTCTAGGGTTTTTGTATGAGGATTGGTAAATTTTAATGTCATGGATGTTTTCGTAATACTTGGGCTAAAATGAAAAGTTAAGAAATTTACCTAATAAGAAAAATGTGTGTGTATGCTTGGATTTGTCAAAAATGTAAGTTTTAGCATGAGTTAGCTCTATGGTTTTTGTATGGTAAAAATCTTGCGTTTTGATTGTATGATTGTTCTCTTGATTGTGTATGATAAAAATGGCATGTATTGAAGTGATTATGTGTATTTAATTATTTGTGCTTTATTTGATCCATTTGGGATAATTGTAATATTTAAAGTAGTGTTATGCTTTATTTATTATGGGCATGAAATCGAAAGTCTGGGCACTTTGGGCCAAAAGTATAATGTTATAAAAGTTCGGGGGGTAGAAAACGTGAAAATTGGACGCAGAAACTGGACGCAGAGACTGGACGCAGGAATTGGACGCAGGAATTGGACGCAGAAACTGGACGCAGAGACTGGACGCAGGAAGTGGACGCAGAAACTGGACGCAGGAATTGGACGCAGAGACTGGACGCAGGAACTGGACGCAGAGATTGGATGCAGGACTGGACGCAGGAACTGGACGCAGAAACTTGACGCAGGACTGGACGCAGACTGGACGCAGGAACTGGACGTTTTGGGGTCAGAATATAATTATATAAAGTTATGTGGTTTTAACAAATAATAAGAAGTAAGGGGCATTTTTATAAATGCGAAGAGTCCCACACGTAGTTGGAAAAGAGTCCAAACGTGGCGTTGTTAACTTAAAATTTTACACGTTGTTGAGAGAGGGTCAACACGTGGCGAGTTGAAGATTCGAGGAATAATGCTACACGGTGTTGGGAGAGAGCTAACACGTGGCGATGAAAATCCTAAATGAAGGATTGCATTATTCTCCTTGTATGTGTGTATGAATTGTATTGTCATATGCATTTGAGATATTGGCTTTTGCCAGGCTAGCTTTATGCTATGATGAGAGTATACAATCCTAAGGTGATGGATTGAGAATAAGCATAGTCTGACTATAAGTCTTTGAGGGCGTTCAGGTCACAAAATTCTCAATGGCCTTGAGGGGAATCTCCTTGTGTCGAGAAGAGTAGTATACCCGGCTTGAATGATCCTGACCGGCTTGTCTTATTTATGATATGGTGCACGAGTTAGCACAATGGGCCATACCGAATAGATGACAACGAGGGCTAAGAGATGGTCAGGTTGCATTTATGTTAGGTACAAGTTCCGCCATATCGCTCTACTTAGTTGAGGAAAGAGAAGTCTCCATGGAGCAGTGCACCGGTGTGATGAGAGATGATTGAAGTGTCATGCATATTGTTTGGATCTAATTGGGTGATTTTCGTGATGATGTGTCTTGGGTAATTTTGTGAACTTAGAGAAAAGTTTTCAAATGATATCTGCTTATTTTTGAAGTATAATAAGTAGTATTTTTCCTTTTACTATGTATGTTTCTTGATTGTGGCTTTTGGGAGAAACTCACCCTTGCCTATATGTTTTGTGCCCTTCGGGACATGATTCGTATAGATTGATTACTAGCTGAGTGGACTAGACAGGACTCGAAGAACGAGACGTGCATTGAAGACGTGTCAACAAAGTGAGAGGACGTACGAGTCCTAGTTTTGTTGGAGTTTTTCTTATTTGAACTTTTTGTAGAAGTTCTTAGTGCTTGACCAGCATAGAGAGTCTGTACTGATTTGGGAAAGGGATTTCTTGTGTATGATACGTTCCATTATAATTGAATAAGTTTTAGTTCCTATGTTGTTTTCTGGTTGGTGTTTATTCTCACAAAGTATTTCTTTTAGAAAAAAAGATTGACAGAGAAAATCCATTTGTGAAAATTAAATAAATTTTGACAGCGTTTTTCGAAAGAAGAATAAGAAGAAAGATTTTAATTTCCGCATTAGAGGTTCAGTTACGAAGTGTAATGCCTCCTGAGAAAGGGGTGTTACATTAGTGGTATCAGAGCTGGTCGATGTCTTTCGGGACTGTAGGTTATAGGTCTACTGTGTCTATGTTGTGTGAACTCTGATGGAGTTTGCTTGAATTGTTTCTTATCGAAACAATTGCATAAGTTTTGAGTGTTGTGAGTGGAGTTTGTTTGTGATATGTGAATTTTTGTTAAACTTTGTTTGGATTGTTCTTCTTGAAGGACAATTGTGTAATTCTGTTTGATTCTTGTGTGAATTGTTCTCTCGTTGAAACAATGTCTGTTAGTACAACCAATAAGTATTTCTTGATAGATTCCAATAGTTTTAAACCTATAGGAATCCATAGCTAGTAAAAAAAAAAATTGATTAAAGGAAATGACAATCGAAATGAAGGTATGAAAAAGGTCTAAGGATGATATTAAGAAGGTCTGTGTTATCACTTGAGATCCATTGATTTTACAATTTGATAGAAATGTATAAGAGGGTAGAGACAGTGACAAAAGGAAAATAGTCTTAGGAGAAAGTCATATTCCTAACATAGAATGGGTATACCGAGTGACCAATCGTAGTGTGATGTTATACTTATTTCTAGTGGAAAAGATTAAGTTACCCCAATTCAAGATGCAAATTATAGATGTTACCAGCGTGAGAACGAGGGTATCATAAATCCCGCCTAGAGGAGAGAGACATGTGCTATTGATGTGGAGAAGTCGAATATATGTAGATATATCCATGAAATCTAAAGTATCAAAGGTTAAACCAATTGATCATAATATTATAGCTATAAAGAATAGGAGTAAGAGGAATGGTTTACACCAAAATAAGGATTGAAACTTTATTAGATGATTTAGTATTAGACAACCAGACAATGTAGGATTTATTTGGATATTTTGACGGTGGGAGACCATAGCTTTGTTTTATTAGAGAATATTTTGGGTGATGCTTGTTTTAAATTTTATAAGCTTTATTCTCAAAAACCCAATGCTATGTTTAATTTATTTTTTTTTTCGCTACTTCCTAAGTACGTGATCTTCTCCTAATTCTTATGTCTATCTGTTTCCAAAACTTTTCGCAATCTAGGTATGAAGTTATTCAGCCATTTCATCTATCTGTTTTCTTTTTTACCAAGCTGTCTTCTGTCTCTCTATCTAATTGTCTTTCTGATTGTTCATTATGTCTAATCATTTCTCTTCAGAAATGGTAATTCTGTTAGAAAAAAAATTTGTTTATCCTATCCAAGGTCACCTTAAGGAAAGCTACAATCCTATAGATGATAGTTTGAGCTGTAATACAATTTTTTTTTAAAAAAAATAAAATAAAAAAAAATCCATTAGCAAAGAGTGGTTGGGGTACAGACAATAGTTGATAGTTATCTATGAGTACAATAACAAGTATTAAGGGACGAGTATAAGAAAAGAGTAATATAGTGAACGAGTGGTGAATTATTAGTAGATCTTGGAGATAAAATAGGAGAAAAAGAATTTTTGAAAGAATCGGATAAATGATAGTAGGTATGTGTCAGTTGTTATATTTACTAATGATTTGGACAATAATGTGATTAGCTATACAATTATTATTGTTTTCTAACTACTTAAGGACAAGGTGTGGGACTGATCAACCCATTGGCTTGCCGGTAGTAGAGAGGGGACGATGATATTTGATATGGACCAACATTGTTAAGTTCTTAAAGTTTGGATTGAATAATTATGAGCCTTGATGGTTAGTGTGAGGATACTTTGTAGTTGGAGTAGGAATACTCGAAGGAACGAGAGTGTTTTATTTCTAAAGTAGAAGTAACAATAAAAAGAAAAAAATTTATCGGATGAGAGTTTTTCTCTATTGGTGGCTAAACGTAGTTTATCTACGAAATTTCGAGGACGAAATTCTTTTTAGAGGGGTAGAGTTGTAACACCCGCATTTTTAGATCTATAGTAAATTCTATACTATTAAGCTAGTAGATCAAATTGCATACTATAAGATAATACTAGAAAATGAAATGTCATGACTACAGTCGCTCATAGTAAAACAACTAGGATTTCAAGTTGAAATTGGAAATTTCAACAGAAAGCAATTTTGGTTATAGACAGAAAAATAAGATTTTACTGATTTGAAGGCCAAGACAATGCCATCATGAGCAATTAAAGAGACAAATAATATTTTTATATTATTTAAGGATTTTAGAATTTTGGTTTGGAATTTTCTGAGATTAGGATAAAGATGTTACAGTTTTGGTCCCTGTAGAATGGACTACGTGACACGTAATGAACAAATAATTACCAGAGGGCTAAGAAATGATCCAAATGGAAAGTTAGGGATATCATTAGTGTTTTTGGATTATTTATGATTTTTAGATGGGTAGAAATTGGAAGAAATTGAAAAACTGAAAAATAGCGTAAACCGTGACTCGGTTTGCAAACGTCGAAGGTTTTATATTTTTCCGGAGACCGTTTTTATGTCAAAAAAATATTTTAACAAAACAAAAGTTATTTCTTTAATATTTATGATTTTTAGGAATTTTTCTAGAGTTTTTCAGAAAATTTTATTTTTTGCCGTTTTTAGCACGTTACGGGTAACCGTAGCGCAAACGGGGTATCAGAAAATGATCAAAACTTGAGTTTTGAAATTCTAACCTTTATTATATTAATTTTAGGTCTCAAAAATAATTTTTCCATTAATCAATTATTTGGAGAAATATTTATTTCAAAATAATATTATAATAAGCAATTTTTGGCCACTTGTACTTCCAAAAGCAAAACCCCAAGTGTGAACACTCCTTCCTCTCATTTTCAGCTGCAATCTTGCGCCCCACACAGCCCCCAAAATTCTGATTTGTGCCCATGTGCTCATGCCTTGAAAGTCTTGGTTGGAAGAAATATTAAAACACCTTTAACTCTTAATTTATTCCAAGTTAATACCACTTGCCTCTAAGCAAATCTTGGCCCTCCATTTCTTTTTGGGTTCAGCCGTGACTTAGGAAGGGAAAAGGAGAGGGTTTGCTTTACTTTTCATTTCCTTTCTCTCTCCAAAGCCAAATACTCCATTGTTGCTCTTAAGCTTTCAAGCTTTTTCCTAAACTATTTCTTTGATTTCCAAGAGCTTTGATCCATCAATCTTCTTCAACCAAGGTTGGTTTATGATTCTAAACCATCAATCTTTCATATACTTTCATGATCTATCTCTTTTGGTTTTTAGATCATGTGTTTCTTCATTATTTTGAGGAAATATCTTTGTTTTGGTCTTAGGTTCTTATCCTTGGAACCAAGAAGTTTAATCTTCATTTTGATCCATTTTTCTTCAAGATCAAGAGTAAGAACTCCTTGTCTCATGTTTTTGATTTTAGGATTTGGGTAATTTTCATGAAGGCTTGGTTTTTATGCTTGTGTTTTATGATTTTATTTTGTAAGGGTTGATTTCTAGCTTGGAACAACAAGCTAGGAAAAGTGAGTTTGGTGTTTAAAGCTTCTCTTCAAGAGGTAAGTGGGATGTTCTTCTAAAAGACATAATTTTTATGTAGTAGTATGTTGTATGTTTTGGATGGCTTGATGATAACTCAACAACCTTGAGTTTCATCTTTGATTTGAGTGGTTAAAACCATCCTTGATGGGTTTTAGATCACTAAACTAAGATTGGTAGCTCTAGGGTTTTTGTATGAGGATTGGTAAATTTTAATGTCATGGATGTTTTCGTAATACTTGGGCTAAAATGAAAAGTTAAGAAATTTACCTAATAAGAAAAATGTGTGTGTATGCTTGGATTTGTCAAAAATGTAAGTTTTAGCATGAGTTAGCTCTATGGTTTTTGTATGGTAAAAATCTTGCGTTTTGATTGTATGATTGTTCTCTTGATTGTGTATGATAAAAATGGCATGTATTGAAGTGATTATGTGTATTTAATTATTTGTGCTTTATTTGATCCATTTGGGATCATTGTAATATTTAAAGTAGTGTTATGCTTTATTTATTATGGGCATGAAATCGAAAGTCTGGGCACTTTGTGCCAAAAGTATAATGTAATAAAAGTTCGGGGGTAGAAAACGTGAAAATTAGACGCAGAAACTGGACGCAGGAATTGGACGCAGAAACTGGAGGCTGGAATTGGACGCAGGAATTGGACGCAGAAACTGGACGCAGAGACTGGACGCAGGAAGTGGACGCAGAAACTGGACGCAGGAATTGGACGCAGAGACTGGACGCAGGACTGGACGCAGGAACTGGACGCAGGAACTGGACGCAGAGACTGGACGCAGGAACTGGACGCAGAAACTTGACGCAGGACTGGACGCAGACTGGACGCAGGAACTGGACATTTTGGGGTCAGAATATAATTATATAAAGTTATGTGGTTTTAACAAATAATAAGAAGTAAGGGGCATTTTTATAAATGCGAAGAGTCCCACACGTAGTTGGAAAAGAGTCCAAACGTGGCGTTGTTAACTTAAAATTTTACACGTTGTTGAGAGAGGGTCAACACGTGGCGAGTTGAAGATTCGAGGAATAATGCTACACGGTGTTGGGAGAGAGCTAACACGTGGCGATGAAAATCCTAAATGAAGGATTGCATTATTCTCCTTGTATGTGTGTATGAATTGTATTGTCATATGCATTTGAGATATTGGCTTTTGCCAGGCTAGCTTTATGCTATGATGAGAGTATACAATCCTAAGGTGATGGATTGAGAATAAGCATAGTCTGACTATAAGTCTTTGAGGGCGTTCAGGTCACGAAATTCTCAATGGCCTTGAGGGGAATCTCCTTGTGTCGAGAAGAGTAGTATACCCGTCTTGAATGATCCTGACCGGCTTGTCTTATTTATGATATGGTGCACGAGTTAGCACAATGGGCCATACCGAATAGATGACAACGAGGGCTAAGAGATGGTCAGGTTGCATTTATGTTAGGTACAAGTTCCGCCATATCGCTCTACTTAGTTGAGGAAAGAGAAGTCTCCATGGAGCAGTGCACCGGTGTGATGAGAGATGATTGAAGTGTCATGCATATTGTTTGGATCTAATTGGGTGATTTTCGTGATGATGTGTCTTGGGTAATTTTGTGAACTTAGAGAAAAGTTTTCAAATGATATCTGCTTATTTTTTAAGTATAATAAGTAGTATTTTTCCTTTTACTATGTATGTTTCTTGATTGTGGCTTTTGGGAGAAACTCACCCTTGCCTATATGTTTTGTGCCCTTCGGGACATGATTCGTATAGATTGATTACTAGCTGAGTGGACTAGACAGGACTCGAAGAACGAGACGTGCATTGAAGACGTGTCAACAAAGTGAGAGGACGTACGAGTCCTAGTTTTGTTGGAGTTTTTCTTATTTGAACTTTTTGTAGAAGTTCTTAGTGCTTGACCAGCATAGAGAGTCTGTACTGATTTGGGAAAGAGATTTCTTGTGTATGATACATTCCATTATAATTGAATAAGTTTTAGTTCCTATGTTGTTTTCTGGTTGGTGTTTATTCTCACAAAGTATTTCTTTTAGAAAAAAAGATTGACAGAGAAAATCCATTTGTGAAAATTAAATAAATTTTGACATCGTTTTTCGAAAGAAGAATAAGAAGAAAGATTTTAATTTCCGCATTAGAGGTTCAGTTACGAAGTGTAATGCCTCCTGAGAAAGATTTTAATTTCCGCATTAAAGATTTTAATTCTCACAAAGTATTTTTTTATTGTGCAGATAAATTATTCTTCTCTCTCAAACAAGAAGAAACATCACAAATCAGAAAAAATTAGTTGTGTATTTTTTTCAATATTTTTCAATAAATTATGTACGGGATAATAATAATTACATATATTACTATGTTGGTTTTGGAAAATATATGTCATACTTTTAATTAAAAAATATATATAAGTCATTTAATTTTTCCTTTCAAAATTTCTATTTTGGTAAATTTACTTTGATGTAAATGGTTTGTCTTTAATTTGTAATTGTGTATCAAGCTAATATTAGTAGTAGTAAATCAAATAGAAGTATATCATAGAGAGCAAATTAAAAAGAAAAGAATTTTATTTTGTAGAAATAGCGAATGTGAAATTCAAAACGATGGCTATGTCATTAGCGAATAATATGCTAAAAATGAATATGAAAAATTACAAAAAGAAACATGAAGGAAAAAACAACAATAGAGAAAGAGAACATTAGAATGATTTGCATTATTTGAAATGAGATCATTGCACAATCAAAATTATATGCAATTAAACACATTAATTGATTCATTTTCTTTTTCCATCTTATTAGGTATGCAATGTGTAACACCCTTTCTCCAAAAATGATATTACACCATAGTAACCAAAAGTTTCGAAATAACTTAGAAAATATTTTGATAAAAGTTGGTAATCCTTCTTCAAAATGCGGGTAAAATTTTTTCCTTTATAGAAGATGAGAATGATGGAGAATATATTCCCTTAATTCCTCTTTAAAGATTTTAAATGCCAAGTAAGGCCATCACACTTTGTAAAAGTACTCCATCTCATATATATACCATGATATTTTACAAAAGAGTTTGTTCCAAGACAAACTATGATTTTGGATACCGCAAAAGAAAAAGGTTAAAACTACACTAAACAAAAAATACAAAAGTGGTAAAATAAAAACATATGCTACTATGTACAGACGAGCCATGATCCCATCACCTCATATATGTAATCGTCAGAGTTTACAACAGAGAATCCGATATTCAAAAACACTAAAATGGTTTATACAGCGAACATCTGAGTCGGTCAAGTCTTTAGACCTCTACCCAATCTAAAACAGTAAATACAAATTCTTCTCGGAATCTCTATTAATCTATACAACATCCTCCTTCATATCCTTCTTCTAATAGCTAGTCCACTTCTTGGGTAAATCATCTACTCAGTCATGTATCAACACAACACAAAAGTAGGCAAGGGTGAAACTCTAATACAAAGTAATAGGAAAAGTAGAAGCACATCCAAAACATAGATCACACATCACTCAATTTATACCTCAAGAACATATAGATACCAGAACATCAAGTCATATAAAATACATATAGCAGAGTAACAATTCCCTCAAAACTTATATAGTAGAGTAATAATTCAAACAAGACATATAAATAGATCTCATTCAAATAGGTCTTACCTTGTGTCTTGTAAACCGACAAAAGCAATGCACTCTCAAGAATATCATCAAGTCAAAGTATATTTATGCATGTCACTTTAAAATCTCTCAAAACACTCCGGTGTAATGCTCCAATGAGACTTTCCGACCTTAATATATTTTGAGCGACCGGCTGAGGTAAACTTAACAGAATAATGAGAGAATCCCACTTAGACCCCTGAGAATCATTCGGTAATACCACATTTAAAAATGAATACCAAATCAAAAATAGATGTGCCAGTCAGTTTTACCCAAGCCGGGTATACGACTCGTCTGGGCTCGAGGGTTATCACCGATAAGGCCATTGAGACTTTCGAAACCTAGATAATCCCAGTAGACAATTGTAGTCTAACAGAACCTATTTTCAACCCCGTCTTGTGGGTTGTATGCTCATCGTCTTTAATGCGAATGATCGTTTAAATTTGCACACAACTTTTCTTTAGCATCTCTTTGTAAAACATCTTTTGTTTTACTATAGCTTCTCTTAAAATCATTAAATCTTATCAAAACACTTCATATGAAATACCTCATCTCTTTAGGATAAAAATACTCTTTTACTGTAGTATAAAATAATTGTTGCCCTCTTTTAATAAGTCAATTTATAACTGATCACACCGCAGCAGAACCGAACTGCGGTGAGCAGCCCAACAGAGTGATTCGATATATAAACTAAAGGTTATTAAATCATTTCAAGCAGACCAAAACGGGACAGAGTCACCTAGGATTGATCAAGAGAGAAGAGATCATCTGTAATTAAAACTCATGTTCAATTTTTAATTGGTAAGTGTCTTGTTCACAAATTTTAGATAGATCTTTGGGAAAGGAATAATTACACAGCAACTGAGCCGACTGCGGTAATCCGTGTCTGACTTTTTGAAAACTCTATATAGACTTAGTGACCGAAGTAAAGCTGATTAATTACCAGCTTAATTAATTTTTGAAGATGAAAGGATGACATGGCGGCAGAGCCGTCTTCGGTGATCAATACCCAATTTTAAAACGATTCGATATAGACTAAGTGAACGAAATCAAGCTGATTCTTTACTGAAATACTTAAGCACCAGTTATCTTCCAGGAAAGAGACCCGTTGAAAGCATACCTTACTAATTTTCACTACCAGAGACATTGAAAATTAAACTGAGTTAATTATATATATATATATATATATATATACAGATTGGACACCAACTCAAGATTTCCCACAGATAATATAACAGTAGAATTCACCGAGAATTCTTTACCATTATACTAAATTTCCGATAGATGCTATAACAGTAGAATTCACCGAGAATCCTTTACCGTTATACTCTTTTATGACAGATGCTACAACAGTAGAATTCACCGAGAATCCTTTACCGTTATACTCTTTTATCCAATCCAATCTATTTATATATACGTTTATTTAGAAATCACTTCTTTCCCAACTTATCTTAGATACCGGGTCCCTAAGTTAAGAATTCCCCAAACAGCATATAGGCATAGTTCCCATGAAAGAGAAGGTGAGCTAAGGCCGCTTGGATGACCTTTGTCTTTCCTAGACAGAACCATACTAATAAATCATTTATCGTAACGATCACCTTGTATATCAATGATAGACAATATCAGGGTTTTCACAAAAGAATAAATTGTACTTTCTTTACGATAAGATACACTGCAATATTTTAAAATTTGCTATTATAACGGTATGTTTACAAAAGCTTAAAATTGATTTTGCCATCACCACCTTACTTCCACGAAATTTAAAGAAAATTTGGACAATATAACACTACAATTAATAAATAGCACAAAACAATTAAACTAAAGTCATAAAACAATTATAAAGCATAAATAAATGCTATAACACATAAATCACATAGTTAAATAACAATCAAGAACCAAACTCATAACTTCTCAAATTAATTTGCAAGAGGTTCCCCTTACCTTTGCCACAAAAACTTGGAAGAACAAAGCTTGAAGATCAAAGCTTGAAACCAAGAACACCAAGAGAGAAAGATAAAAACTACAAAGGAGAAATGAAAGGATTTTTTTGCTTTGTTAACACAAAGGCTTTGCTGTAGGAATTATGAAGCATGAAGAGGGGTATTTATAGGTGAAGGGGCAGCCAAGGGCTTGGGTTAAAAGAGACTATGGTTGGCTTGAAAAGCAATCATGGTTCATATTTAATAATGATTATGTCTCCAGATATTCTAGGCTTCTTAGAATTGCATTTGAACCCCTCAAATTCCCTAAGTTCCTATATCATAGCCACTATATCTCTATTCGCCTCTATTCGGCTGATATACCGTAAATAAAAGCAAAAACAGTGAAAAAATAATCTTGTCAAGAAATATTTTTAAAAATCATAAACAATTAATAAAAAATAAAATATAAATTGTTTTGGACCTTTGTCACGAAAATTTTACACTGTAAAACAAGATCTGTACGCTATACATATCAGTTAAGCATATATTTTGGTAAATTTTGAAAGTTTTTCAAAAATTATAGAAAAATTTCAGAAAATTACAAATATTAAAAGAAACAAATTTTATGAAGGAAGTTTGTTTTCTGGGTTGGTTTGATATACTTTAGCTATTTAAACTCTTATCCATCGGTTACGGTATAAGCGGTTTGTTTGTAAAAATCCAAACGTCAAAGGAAAAATGATTGTTTTAATGAAATAAATGAATAATCATTTTAAAACCTTAATTATAGGACAAACATAAATCACTTAACACTTAGATCACAAAATTTTATATAAAACAGAAAACAGACGGTAAATGGGAAAATGGAGTTTACACTATCTGTTTAAAACTTAACGTCAAATAAAATTATCTGTTTCTATTCCAAAAATGGATAAGAGTATTAAAACTATTTTTCTAAGATGAAAATAAATTAATAAACACATACACACAAAGTTCTTAGAATAAAACAGAATAAATACGAAAGTGATGTAAATAGAAGTTATATATATAAGACCTATCTGTCTTACCAGTTAAACTTCAACACCAAACAAAACTTATCATTTCTATACTATCTAAAATTCTACTAGATCCTAGAGTTGTAGGTAACAAGATGAAACACAAGAAGGGGCGTTGAATTGTGTTTCTTAGCTTTTAAAACTTTTCGGAAAACGTTGGACGCTGTTTAAAGAAATGTTGGACGCACAACGTATGTCTGTTGGACGCACAACTAAGTTGGACGCAGAAACGTCCACTTAGTGTAAACCAAGTTTTAGCGCGATTAAAACGTTTGAAAAACTTGTTGAAAAAAGATTCAATTCAATCCCCTTTGTTAGTAAATAAACTGAAAATAAAAAAGTTAAGGGATAGAGAGATTGAATAAGTATTTATCCTGGTTCACCCTTTCCTAAGAGCTACGTCCAGTCCCCTCCAACAAGAGAGATTTCACTATCAATCTAGATAGAATACAAGTATTCTTCAACAGCCTCTTCAGGCCTTACAACAAGTATTCTTTGCTCACCTAGCCTCTCCAAGCTCAAACCCAAGTATTCTTTGCACACAGCCTCTTCAGGCTAATACCCAAGTATTCTTTTACAGACAAGCCTCTCCAGGCTCAAACAAGTATTATTTTCTAAACAAGCCTCTCCAGGCTCAAACAAGTATTCTTTTCTAAACAAGCCTATCCAGGCTCAAACAACTCAGAAGAGTGTTTTAGATGAAAGTGTTGTTAACTCACACAAGTGAGGATATAGACTCTAAAGCACTTCGAGAGTTAAGCAAACTCTCTTTTACAAGAAGAAAGTAATAATACAAGACTTTCTTAAGATTACAGAGTATGACAATATTTGCACAGCGTTTTGACTCTTTTCTTTTCGTGGTTCAGTCTCTTGTGTTCTTCTTCTTGTTCACGGTGTATATATATAGGCTTTGATGAAGCTTCTGATTTCGTCTTCGAATAAGCTCAGCTTCAGCCTTCTTGAATATAGTCGTTCTCTAATAGCATTAAATGTTATTTTTCTGTTGCTCTAAGGAGTGCTTCTTCAGCGTATTTTCTGCGTTTCTTTCTCCTATGTTAGAAGCAACATGTACTCAAAATCTCAATTACACAAAGGTTAATAGTAATATTTTATTGAGACAGATAGAATACACTGTGTAAGGAAAAAGGTATGTTCAGTTCAGACAACATCCTCTTTCTCAAGTACACTTTACACAATGCTTTATGTTTTTCATTGAATGCATGTTCAAGTTGTTGACAATTATGCACAGGAAAAGCATTGCATACAACAATTTATTTCAAATCATTTGCTCGTTAAATATGTCTCATATTAAATGCAAGAGCAATAAATAGCATGTTATAGACTCTGTGTTTTGGACGCAGTTTTATGACATAGAAAGGACTTTCTGTTCACTTACCAAATGGACGCATATCTATGCTTACCATTTGGACGCGAGGCATCCAGAGTCCATTCAACGATACTTACTCACGATCAAGTATTAGAGTCCATTGGACGATCTGCTCTTAGACTGTACTTATGAGTTCCATGGTCACATTGGACGTTGGGCTTATTTTTGTTGTACCTACAAGAGCTTGTTAGCAGACTTTGTAAAATCCTTAATAATCATTGTTATCATCAAAACCACTTAGGGATTAAAGCATTTGAAAAATGCCTTTGAATAATTTGGTTCCAACAATCTCTCCCTTTTTTATGATGACAAACATTATTAAGTTTTACAAGCAATATAAGCAAGTTAAACAGAATAATCAGTCAGCATAAGCATTTAACAATAAACTTTTCTCATTGAGGGAAACTCCCCCTAAGATAGACACCTCATGGTTTCTTACTTTTCTCCCCCTGAGATAAACATCTCATGGTTTTTAGATTTTTCAATCTATTGAGTTCCTGAAAAGTACTTTTGCTCACATAACAAATTAGTTCAACAAAAAATATGTATGTAATCAGAGCATATATATGTATAAGCAATAAAACTGCTGCGCTGCAATTTTAACTCAATCTCATTTTATTAATGACTTTGAGCTTTAAAACTTAATCTTCTTCTTTTTCTTCTCCCCCTTTTGTCATCAGACAAAAAGGTCCACAGAACATCATAGTCCAAAAAAAAAAAGAATTTTGAAAAACAAAAAAAATTCGGGGAAAAATGGAAGAAATCCAGAATATCTCTCAATCCTTCTTCTGGACAAGATCTTGAACCAGAGCTATCAGACTATCCACTTTGGCCAATAGCTGTAGAAACTCTTCTCTTGATACAGGACCTTGGGAACCATTTCCTGCCTCAGGTGCCACAGCAACAATTTTTGGCACTGGAGTGTTGTCTTCTACTTCCTTAGGTTCTTGGTTGCTCTGGTCAAAGTGAGATAATTGTTCAGCTCTTCTATTTGACCTTCGCTCTCTTGAGGAAGTTTCAGGCAACTGACTCAACTCCCACCTTAGTGACCTTGTAAAAGGCATTCTTACTGCTCCTGACTGAGGTTGATGAGGATCACCAACCTTTTGAGGAGAAGTGCCCAGATTTATCTGAGATACAGAACCTTCAAAAGGATCTACACTCATTGCAAACTCTTCAGCTTGAGACGGAGTGAGCATGTTCTTAGCATTCCTCTTTCTACTCTCTCCGTCCAAGAGATTTAGGATATGCTTGGCAACTTCCTTGCCTTTTTTCTTATTTTTCTTAGCCTCTTTTTCTCTTCTTTCTGCAGCCAGTTGGTCTTCTTTGAACTTTTTGATTTCTTCTCTTGCATTGGCAATCCTAGCTTTTCTCCATTCCTCTATTTCTTCGATTCGAGAGACTTGTTCACTCTCTTCCTTTTCTTCTGAAACTTCCTGAACAGTATCAGGGCCATCTCTCAGATTTTCCTCCACTGGTGTCAGACCCATCCTTACAAAACTGAGTCTGTCCAGATTTGGCTGAAATACTCCTTGATGAGTTGACAACCTTTCACCAATAGCATCAGAAATTTGATTATTTAACACCTTTTGAAGAAGAACTCTAAAGGGGATCGCATTCTTTCTGCCCATGCTTCTTGAGTCTCTTTTGAAGTAAAAGAACAAGATGGACGACAGATTTATCTTGTTTAGAGACAAAAGATGAACCAGCAGGAACTCGTGCAAATCTGAAACAAAATCCCTTGACCCAACCTTGTGAATGACTGTCTTGTTCAGCAACAGGTGCAACATTCGGACTTTGTCATGCATTTTTGATGCAACAATAGGACCATTGTTTATAGATTTAAGCAAGAGTCTGCGAACAGCAAAATCTCCACCAAACTCAGCTTTCCAGTTTGGTCTGTAGATTTGTCCTTCTATTTCACATGAAATGGCTTGAGCAATGGAATCACATGAAACATAGACTGCTCTGTTCAACACGGTTCTTCTGATGCTGTCATCCATCATATCCCTTGAGTTCCAAAACTCTTTTATCAAAGAGGGATAAACTTTGGTGTTTTCATCGAAGTATCTAGACCAACCAGCGACAGTAATTTCATTTCTGATATCAATGTCGAACTCAATTGATAGAGAGAAGTCAATAAAGGTCTCCAAGCTCACTTCCTGTTGTTGATTCTCGACATTGTCTAAAGAAAGAAGTTGAGAGATGTTCTGGAGTAGGATTTTTGAAGAGCACAGATTTTGAAAGAAAACTTCAAGAGGTTTTTAGACGTCTTGCAAGAGAGAGAGATAAATAGAAGAGCAAATAAGACGTGCAAGTAACAGTTTGAAAAGACTTGGAAACAGATGGCTTCTTTTTTTAATAAAGGCAGTTTCAACTTCCAAGTAACCTTGAGAACCGACGTAATCATTAAACGGAAAAACGGCTTCAGAGCAGGTGGACAGGTTTTGATAGAAATATATTATTATTTAAAAAAAGTTAAAAAAACATAGACTCAGCGCGGGAAGGCTAAGAGTTAAAAACCTTTAAGTCTTAATAAAACTTATAAGTCTCAAGTAGACTGACGTGTCCTATTGGACGCTAGTCATATTGGACTCAGACCCAGATTGAGCATATTGGACGCTAAATACCACTCTTTTATAAAGTGCATATTTAAATGTTTCCTTATAAAAGTGAATCTATCTACAGAGAGGGGTTTTGTAAAAATAACTGCCCTTTGATTTTCAGTGCTAACAAACTGAATATCAAATATTTCCTTCTGTACATAGTCTCTAATGAAATGATGTTTAATTTCTATATGCTTAGCTCTTGAGTGTAAGATTGGGCTCTTAGACAAATTGATTGCAGCAGTATTATCACAAAGAACAGAAATCTTACTCTCAAAGATGTTGTAGTCCTCCAATTGATGTTTAATCCATAAGAGCTGAGAACAACAACTTGCAGCAGAGACATATTCAGCTTCAGCTGTAGATAATGCAATTGTGCTTTGTCTCCTGCTCGTCCCTGATACTAGATTGGACCCAATGAAATGACATCCTCCGCTGGTGCTTTTTCTTTCAAGCCTGTCTCTAGCATAATCAACATCACAGAATCCTACTAATTTGTATTCATCTGATTTCTTAAATAGCAAACCAAGATTAGTAGTTTCCTTCAGATATCTAAAGATTCTCTTGACAGCAATCAAGTGAGTATCTCTAGGATCTGATTGGAATCTTGCACATAAACAAACACTGAAGATAATATCAGGTCTAGATGCAGTAAGATATAAGAGAGATCCAATCATACTTCTGTATACCTTTTGATCTACCTTTTTATCTTTGTCACTCAAGTTCAGTATGCAAGATGGATGCATAGGAGTGTTCATGGGTTTGCAATCGTCCATATTGAACTTCTTCAGAAGCTCCTTTGTATATTTGGACTGATGCACATAAATCCCATCTTCAGTCTGTTTTACTTGAAGTCCAAGGAAGAATTTCAATTCTCCCATCATACTCATTTCAAATTCCTTCTGCATTAACTCAGAAAATTCTCCACACAAAGATTCATCAGTAGCACCAAAAATAATATCATACACATAAATCTGTACTATGATGAAATATGTGTCTATGGATTTTCTGAAAAGAGTTGTATCAACTTTTCCTCTCGAAAAACTATTTTCTATTAAAAATGAACTTAGTTTTTCATACCAAGCTCGAGGAGCTTGCTTGAGGCCATAAAGAGTCTTCTTCAGTTTGAAAACATGATTAGGAAAAGTTTGATCCTCAAAACTAGGGGGTTGTTCAACATAGACTTCCTCAGTTATTATACCATTTAGAAAAACACTCTTTACATCCACTTGATAAAACCTCATATCATACTGGGCAGCAAATGAAAGTAAGATGCAAATGGCTTCAATTCTAGCTACTGGAGCAAAGCTTTCAGTAAAGTCAATACCTTCCTGTTGTGAGTAACCTTGAGCCACTAACCTTGCCTTGTTTCTCACAACTTTACCTTCTTCGTCCAGTTTGTCTCTGAATACCCATTTGGTTCCAATAATGGACTTATCTTCAGATGGGGCCACCAGCGTCCAAACATCATTACACTTGAATTGGTTCAGCTCCTCCTGCATAGCTAAAATCCATCATTCGTCCAATAGGGCTTCATCAACATTCTTTGGCTCTAATTCAGAGATGAGTGCAACATCAGTTTGTTCTCTGAATGTGGACCTTGTTCTGACTCTATCATTAGCATTTCCAATGATTTGATCCTCAGGATGATAGGTCTTGAAGTGCCAGCTTCTTCTTCTTTCTGGATTGGACGCATCCTCAGTTTCTGCGTCTGATCCATCTTCTTCATTTTTAGGTGATGCTTCTTCACCTTCTTCTTGTATTCTCATATCTGCAAGAGAATCACTTAGCTCTGACAATTCTTTGTCAGGCTTTTTGTCATTGAATTTTATATGAATTGATTATTCAACAGTCAAGGTTCTAGAGTTATAGACTCTGTAAGCCTTGGAAGTTTCAGAGTAACCCAGAAAAATTCCATTATCAACTTTGGAATCAAACTTGCCAAGTTGATCCTTAGTGTTAAGAATAAAGCATTCACATCCAAAAGGATGAAAGTAAGATATGTTGGGTTTTCTTCCTTTCCACAATTCATATGTAGTCTTTTTCAATATAGGCCTCACATATATTATGTTCTGTAAGTAACAGGCAGTGTTTACTGCTTCAGCCCAAAACCTCTTAAAGGTTGAGTGATCATTGAGCATGGACCTGGTCATCTCTTGTAGAGATCGATTCTTTCTCTCCACCACACCATTCTGTTGAGGTGTTCTTGGTGCAGAGAAATTGTGATGATTCCATTCTCTTCACAGAATCTCTAGAAGTTTGCATTTTCAAACTCACCTCCATGATCACTTCTAATGGAGTTGATACAAACTCCTTTTTCATTCTGGACTCTCTTATAGAATATAGTGAAGACTTTGAAAGACTCATCCTTGTGTGCAAGGAATTTAGCCCACGTCCATCTAGTATAGTCATCTACTATAACTAGTCCATATTTCTTTCAATTCAAAGAAGCAGTTTGTGTGGGTCCAAATAAATCCATGTGTAAAAGTTCTAAAGGTCTAGAAGTGGAAACAATATTTTTGGAATTAAAAGAGTTTTTCACTTGTTTCCCTTTCTGACATGCTTCACACAGAACTTCAGATTTGTACACAAGATTTGGTAGTCCTCTCACGAGGTTATGCTTATTTAGTTTTGAGATAGTTCTCAGGCTTGCATGACCAAGTCTCTTGTGCCATATCCATTGTTCATCTTTTAAATATATGAAGCATGAGACATTTTGTTTGGACAGGTTTTCAAAATCAATTTTGTAAACATTGTTCTGCCTCTTTGCTTGAAAAAGTATGGACTTATTAGAGTTTCTAACTATACATTTATCCTTGTTAAAGGAAACATCAAATCCACTGTCACACAATTGACTTATGCTAAGCAGATTATGTTTGAGTCCTTCAACCAGCAAGACATTTTCAATTGAGAGAAAAGGATGCTTACTAATTTTACCTATCCCAACTATTCTGTCTTTCTGGTCTCCTCCAAAGGTGACCCAGCCCTTTGTCCTAGGCTTTAGGTCTTGGAACATAGACCTTTCTCCTGTCATGTGTCGTGACCAGCCACTGTCCAGGTACCATGACTGGAGTTGTCTTCCTCCCATCAAGTATATCTACAATAGGAATTATCATATTTTTAGGTACCCAGATTGACTTGGGTCCTTTCTTGTTAGTCCTTAGTCTGCGTCCAGGCAGGTTCCTTTTATTATGGACGCACGTCGAGGTGACATGTCCAACCTTTCCACATTGACCACAATATAATTTAAACTTGGAAGGACTTTTCAAAAACTTTGGTTTTGGCTTTTCTTTTTCCTCGGGAACATAACCTAAACCACATTTGTCAGAGGGTTTTCTCTGAATTTTTAAGATTTGATCAAGCTTCTCAGAGCTACTGACAAATCTGGACAATCGTCCAGTGAGTTCATTTACTTCTTGTTGAAGTACTTGTACTTCACATGAGGTATTAGACTTAGAATCTTTTTGAGATTCATCTTTGAGTTGACTTACTTGCAGCTTCAACTCTTCATTCTCTGATTTGAGTACTTTGTTTTCTAAAGTAAGCTTTTCAAAATCTTTAGTTATAAGAGAAAACTTTTTCTTTAAAGACCTGTACTCATCAGATAGAATGGATGATTCTCTAAGAAGATCATCAAAATTACTTCTTAGTTCAGGATAAAAAAGTACTTTTTTTCATCCTCACTGTCTATTGAGGGTAGGCTTGCCATTAGGCAAAGGTTTGCTTCTTTATTCTCCTCATCCTCATCGTTAGATGAGTCATCAAGATCTTCCCATGTAGCCATGAGACCTTTCTTCTTCTTGAAGAACTTTTTCTTTGTCCTTTCAACTTCAAGACAATTTGCCTTGTAGTGGCCTGGTTTCTTGCAACCATAGCACACTACTGGACTTTTCTCCTTTTGCTCAGCTTCCTTCTGTGGAAATCTTTTGTTGAACTGCTTCCTTCTGAAGCCACCTTTCTTTTTCCACATGGACTTTATTTTCTTGGAGATGAAGGAAAGTTCATCATCATTTGAACCTTCTTCTCCTTCTGAGTTGCATGACTCTTCATCAGAATCATTGGCCTTCAAGGCTTTTGAGTGTTGACTCCAAAACCCTTGGAAAATGGTTTTAATGACAACAAACCTTTTGAACATAATTTAAGCATTTAAGAATGTTATAAGAGCTAATGGTGTGCTTGAGAATGTTTAACAAGAACAGGTTAAGTAAGAAGAACACATAAGAATGTTTCTGAAGGAACAAGTCAGAATGTTCTGATGAACTCAGAATGCTCAACATTCTAATGAGAATCAAATACACAAACATGAACGTTCTCAAGGACCAGAGTCAAGACATCCAATGATCAAGATAAAGATATACTATGATAGGATAGTCAGTGATCTAAGGAAAAGATTATCAAGTCAGAATCTACAAGTATCTTAAAGATCAAAGGTCTGGTCAGTATCAAAGAATGTTCAAGCAAAGACAACCTAGTGAACCTTCTCAGATGACAGAGCTATACATATCAGAAGGTTCCAAAGGAAGGACAGAAGAAACAAAGTACCACCACGTCTAAGGTACAAGTGTTCTCACACAAAAGCTTGAGGAATATCAGAAGAAAGAACACATCTGATATCAGAGAAGATCATCAGAAGGTTCATCGAGAACATCAGAATGTTCATCAGAAGGATGGACATCAGAATGTTCATCAGAATGTTCAGCAGAACATTATGATGAACAAGTACCAAAAGCAAGCTGTCACTGTCAACTTTTGGTAAAAGCAAGGGAGCGTCCAACTGTACGAACAGAGGCCTGTTGCTATGTTTCTAATGGCTAGTTTCACTATGGAACTTCATTAAAAGCAAAGGCAAACACATCTGGACAACTTGGAAGAACTCATTGCGATATTACACAATCTGAAACAAGATTAATCTTCCCATCAAGTTTGAACTTGAAACACTCTTTCTGCGAAATATTTTTCTATATCTATTAGAGAGTGAATACAATTTTTCATTTGTTCGTTTATGAATGATTTGTAAGCTGTAAGATAGTGACACAACCTATATTTTCAAATCTGTAGAGATTGTTCTTTTACTACATAGTGAGTGAGCACTAGTGTGAGCAGAAGAAAGATATAGAGTCTGGAGAGGCTAAGTTCTAAAGATTACTCAGTTGTTGTGCCTGAAGAGGAAAGTGGAAAGAATACTTGTAAAAGCCTGAAGAGGCTGTGTGAAGAATACTTGTACTGGTGGTTAAGCTAGTGGAAAATCTCACAGGGAATGGGGACTGGACGTAGCCCAGGAGTTAAGGGTGAACCAGGATAAATCTTTGTGTGTGGTATTCTCTATCCCTCTCACTTTTACTTGATATTATCGTTCTGTCAAAACCTTTTCAAATACGTATTCTGATATAACAAGAACATATATTCTCTAAACGAAGGAATAGAACTTCAAAGGAAGTTATCTGAGAAAGTTCATCAGCCTAAGAAGGTTGAAGAACATCAGAAGGTTCATATTCAACAATCACATCAGAACGTTCTCAAGAGTGAACATTCTTAAGTAAACAATCTTAATCAGAAATATCATACCTACCGTTTTGGATAGATACATAAATCAATTGTATGCTAAGCAACTCTTTATCAATACCTGTTTATAACTAACAAAGGTAATCTATTCTGACTTCCAAGTTATTATACTTGAGAAGGTTCAGTCAGAAGGTTCAATTAAGATTCTTGTAGGCCAAAGGTTTAAAAGGGTAACAATTCAACCCCCCCTTCTTGTTATCTTTTGGTTCACTTCATTGAGGTGCTCCCTTTTTGAGCTTTAAGAGCAATGGACTTTGCCCTTTTTTCTGTTCCCTCTTCTTTGAGCTCAAGCTCATGCACTTTGAGTGAGCCTAGAAGGTTCTCCAAAGCAAGAGTGGAAAGATCCCTTGCATCTTGTACGGCAGTTACCTTGGGTCTCCATTGTCTTGGCAGACTCCTTAGGATTTTCCTGATGTGATCCTGGGTTGTGTAGATTTTTCCCAGAGATCTCAGGTTGTTGATGATTGTTTGGAATCTTCCAAACATCTGATCAATTGTCTCGTGATCCTCCATTTTAAATAGTTCATATTGATGAACTAGCATACTGATTTTGGACTCACGGACCTGAGTTGATCCTTCATGCGCCAAGGCTAGAGTGTCCCATATTTCCTTGGCAGTGGTGCAGCTATGCACCTTGTCATATTCTGACTTTGGGCCTGTTTGGATTGGCTTATGCAGAGCTTATGAACACAGCTTATAACTGATTCATAAGCTGTTTTGGGCTTATTTTTCATAAGCTACCCAGAATAGCTTATCAAAACAACTTATGACTTATATAAAATAAGTTTCACTATAATTTTTTTACGATTATAAAAGTAGCTTATACAACTTATACCATAAGCAGTAGATAAGCTTGTTATCCAAACAGGGCCTTTGTAATGGCACACAACAGATAGTGTCCGGCCTTTGAGTTCAGTTGAAATCTAGTCCTCTGATCCTGTGTCCACTGAGCTCTAGGCACTGGTTGTCCTACTTCACCTACTGGAGCAGTGTAACCATTTTCAACGACATCCCACATGTCAATATTCTATGTATCAAAGAATGTGATCATTCTTTGCTTCCAATAGTCATATTCGTCACCATTGAATAATGGTGGCCTATTTACAGCTTGTCCCTCGTTCTCCATGGATCTTTGCTTCTCTTCACTGTTAGGTGCTCAACCCCTAGAGACCGAGCTCTGATGCCAACTGTAGGTAACAAGATGAAACACAAGAAAGGGGGTTGAATTGTGTTTCTTAGCTTTTAAAACTTTTCACAAAACGTTGGACGTTGTTTAAAGAAATGTTGGACGCACAGCGTATGTCTGTTGGACGCACAAATAAGTTGGACGCAGAAACGTCCACTTAGTGTAAAACAAGTTTTAGCACGATTACAACGTTTGAAAAACTTGTTGAAAAAAGATTCAATTCAATCCCCTTTGTTAGTAAATAAACTAAAAATAAAAGAGTTAAGAGATAGAGAGATTGAACAAGTATTTATCCTGGTTCACCATTTCCTAAGAGCTACGTCCAGTCCCCTCTAACAAGAGAGATTTCACTATCAATCCATATAGAATACAAGTATTCTTCAACAGCCTCTTCAGGCCTTACAACAAGTATTCTTTGCTCACCTAGCCTCTCCAGGCTCAAACCCAAGTATTCTTTGCACACAGCCTCTTCAGGCTAATACCCAAGTATTCTTTTACAGACAAGCCTCTCTAAGCTCAAACAAGTATTCTTTTCTAAACAAGCCTCTCAGGCTCAAACAACTATTCTTTTCTAAACAAGCCTCTCCAAGCTCAAACAACTCCGAAGAGTGTTTTAGATGAAAGTGTTGTTAACTCACACAAGTGAGGATATAGACTCTAAAGCACTTCGAGAGTTAAGCAAACTCTCTTTTACAAGAAGAAAGGAATAATACAAGACTTTCTTAAGATTACAGAGTATGACAATATTTGCACAGCGTTTTGACACTTTTCTTTTCGTGGTTCAGTCTCTTGTGTTCTTCTTCTTGTTCACGGTATATATATAGGCTTTGATGAAGCTTCAGACTTAGTCTTCGAATAAGCTCAGCTTCAGCCTTCTTGAATATAGTCGTTCTCTAATAGCATTAAATGTTATTTTTCTGTTGCTCTGAGGAGTGCCTCTTTAGCGTATTTTCTGCGTTTCTTTCTCCTATGTTAGAAGCAACTTGTACTCAAAATCTCAATTACACAAAGGTTAATAGTAATATTTTATTGAGACAGATAAAATACACTGTGTAAGGAAAAAGGTATGTTCAGAGATATACAGAATAGTTCAGACAACATCCTCTCTCTCAAGTACACTTTACACAATGCTTTATGTTTTTCATTGAATGCATGTTCAAGTCATTGACAATTATGCACAGGAAAAGCATTGCATACAGCAATTTATTTCAAATCATTTGCTCGTTAAATATGTCTCATATTAAATGCAAGAGCAATAAATAGCATGTTATAGACTCTGCGTTTTGGACACAGTTTTGTGACATAGAAAGGACTTTCTGTTCACTTACCAAATGGACGCATACCTATGCTTACCATTTGGACGCAAGGCTTCTCTGGTCATATGGACGCATACCTATGCTTACCATATGGACTCATAGTTTTGCTTCTTTGGACTTACTGCTTTACTGATTGTTGGACTTATATCTTTTTGCTCATTTGGACGCGAGGCATCCAGAGTCCATTCAACGATACTTACTCACGATCAAGTATTAGAGTCCATTGGACGATCTGCTCTTAGACTGTACTTATGAGTTCCATGGTCACATTGGACGATGGGCTTATTGTTGTTGTACCTACAAGAGCTTGTTAGCAGACTTTGTAAAATCCATAATAATCATTGTTATCATCAAAACCACTTAGGGATTAAAGCATTTGAAAAATGTATTTGAATAATTTGGTTCCAACAAGAGTCTCTATCTTGACCATTTCTCCATCTCCGATATTTATCCATTTCTTAACTAACAGATTACGTAGTTTCTCTTAGAGGGATTAAAATAGTAATATTCCTTTGTACTGTTTTCTAAAATTCAAAACTTAACTTCTAAAACCTTCATATGACACTAAGTTACTATTTATATCCTCAAATACCTCTTTATGAATCAAGTCTGAAATTTCCATATCATTATAACTTATTCTGACAGTCAAAAATGTCCGTAAAATACCATTTTGACCTCTACGTTAGTTCTAAACCATTTACTTATTATCCGAAAATCTTAAAGGTTATTCTAATCTTCCAAAATTAATATTTTGTCTCATAGAGTGAATTTTCGGGATGTTACATTCTTCATCTCTTAAAAAAATTTAGCCCTCGAAATTTTGCGGGTATTCTTTGGTGAAATAACTCTCATTATCTGAAAAATCTCATCCGATAAATTACCCGATATCACTTCACCTGTTTTATACACTAAGTCTGTCTATCTTCCGAATCACTTACTTACCTATATCCTGGTGTATCTTCATTTCCTGCTACTAGGTAATTTCTTCTCCATTCATCAAATTTTGAATTTCTTACTTTAAAATTTCGACCATGTTTGGTCTACCTTAACCATCCCTTTTCATCTTGTATCTCCAAAAGAACTTGTCAATTTCAAGAAATCTCATAGATATCTTTTTCCTATTCCTGCTATACTCCGATCCTCTTAGAAAATACTTTGGTAAGTTATTCCAATGACTATTGAATCCTTAACAACAATCCTTATCTGTTGAAAATTTCCAATACTATTCTACTTAGCTATAGGCTTTAGCTATTAATCCTAGAGATAACATTCTTGCATTCCTTTGAATATTGTTACCTCAACTACCGAATATTTCCTTTCCTTCCATCGGACTCATACCTTAAGGTCCTCCATTCTTAGGAATTTTGACCTACCAGTTCATACTCATTACCATTATTATCTTTCTGCTACCGACAAGCTAATGGATTAATTACGTCCATACCTTGATCTTAACTAGTAAGAAAACAATAATAATTTTATGACTAATTGTGTCATCAAGATCATGAACTTAGTCTGTAAGGGTACGTCTCTACTTAGAGCAGTAAACATAATACACACACACACACACACACACACACACACACACATATATATAGGGGACGTATCAGGTGAGAACTCTTGTTTATTGTAAGAAATGAGAACTCTTAATAACAACCATTAGATCACAATTAATGGCTCAGATTAAAAACACCCAATTAGGCAATCATGTGGGTACTCACCAGCACTATGCCAAAAATTCATTCAGACAGCGCTTTTTTTACACTCAGACAGCGCTTTTAAGCGTCGTCTGATTAGGCGTTATCTGAATTCCGATAGCGCTTACAAAGCGCTATCTGAAGTTAGATTCCGATAGCGCTTTTGTAAAAAACGTTCTATGAAGTTTGTATAACAGACAGCACTTCCCTGAAAAACGCTCTCGGAAGCTTTTATAACAGACAGCACTTTTGCTGAAAGCGCTGTCTGAAGTTTTATAACAGATAGCACTTTTATGAGAAAGTGCTATCTGAATATCACATCAGAAAACGCTTTCTCATAAAAGCGCTGTCTGAGTGTTTTTTTTTATAAATATTTTTTCTGTTTTTTCTCTTTTCCTCAAATATGCAGATACAAAGGAGAACCCTAACAACACCAGATAGATCGATACTAAGTTACAAAAGTGGGAAAACACAATATTCTATTATCTTTCTCTTAAAGGGGGGAAAACACTAGAACCTAAAAGTATTAGCTTATAAAAACCAAGGGCTATTTTTTAGTTTTTTTAGAAAGATGCTGAACTTTTGGTGCTAATTCATAGTTTAGGGATAATCTCGATATTGTATTCGATAGCCCCTAGCCAATCTATATTATAATCCATAGCCAATAATAATTTAATCAAAACAAACAACCAAATTGATCATATAAACCAACAAAAGATATCAATTTAGTAGCTCTAAACATGGCTCAAAACAAGTTTACAAAACAAAGTATAACTAATCAATCTAAGTTTGCTTAAAAATCTACAAAATGAGAAATACAAGCATACTATCAATGTATGGGTATTTGTTACATGACTTGGCAAGACTTAGCAATAACATAGAAACATCCAACATAACAGTGACTCAGTGAGAGTTGATCATTATATGTAGAGGTGGTTCACCTGCTTTTTTATATTTCTAACTAAAATCTTAAGACTTGGCCTCTCTCCTGGTCTTCTATCTTTGGAATCGAAATGGATATAATCATTATATGAAGAATCCATGGAATAGCCACATGCCTGAAAAGTTCGCAACCATAACACATCAGTTTCGTTCCTCTTATGGAATATAGAACATTCAAAACATACTATTAAAAATGTCTCATGAAATGGCCTCTTTTATGGACAGTTTTGCAAAGATAATCTCCTTTCCTCTCCTTCTCAATAACATACTACTAAGCATTCAAAACATTCATAACAAAAAAGATTAAAAAACCATAAACAAAATTAAATTAAATAAATAACTTACTGAAAGATCTTGACACAACTTTAGTAAGGTTTTAAAAAACAGAGCAGATCCTTACCTCAGCCAGCTCCTCTTGAATGCAATGAAAACACAATAGGATTGCTTAGCTTGTCATGTTTACCTTGGGTGAATTTGCTTGCAGTGTTCTGACCCGCCAATGCAATATATTGATTGTTTATGTTACCACTTAATGACCCCCTCAAGATAGAGTCCTTCAGTATCAGAAAAGAAAACAAATCAGACCAAGAAACTAAAGCAAGCTAGTACACTAGACAAAGTAATGCAGCCACATGGACACTAAATAAAAGGAACCACGAAACACTCTATCTAACTTCAGTTTGCCAACCACTTTGAGAATAACAATATTTATGGTCCAAAATACCTTCAATCTAAACAAGACAAATTAGTAAGCCTTTAATCTTAAGATATAATATTCTACTGCCAACCCACCACTGATGATACTATATTTAGCTAACTAATTATGCAACCATGGATCTCTTCCTCCAACCAACATAACATTACATAATAAACCACTTCCAAAGCCCAATGTGAATGACATGCGCCACTTCACTTCCACTTGCATTTTTTTATAAAAGCAGAATTAGTTCCATCATTTGAAACTAACCAAAGCATGAAGATGAAGATGTTAAAATCAAATTGTTGAAGGGAAAAGCAATTAAAAAAGGGAAAGGTCCATCTCAAATATGCTACATACATCCGTGATCTTGTTAAATGCAAGCCTTAACCTCTTCAAACTTGTAAGGCTGTTGGCAGGCAATATAAAAATAAATCAGAGGTTAGGAGTCTGAGCAAGTTTCTTTCCGTAATAAAAAGATAGAATAAACGATAATATGTTCAACAATTAATAGGGGAGCCACAAATAGTAGTTACTATATTATAGTCCAAGATTTAGACTGAGCAATTTGAAAGTTTGTACTTTAGATTAAAAGTTCAATACAATTACACAAAACAATAGCATCTAACCATCCACTTACCACAAGCACTTGGGTGTAAAGAAGAAGAACTGGTCTCTTAAAGAAATGGAGAATATTATAACTAAAAAAAAAAAGCAAGTAACCGATTAATATATTAGCATCTAGATGAATATGACAAAAGAAGTAGAAATAGAATAGAACCAGTAAAACAAAAACACATACTACTTATTTTTAATGAACTGCTCAAGAAATAGCACACTCATATTACTGATATTGAATATGGCAATTTATATTATTGAAATAGCACACTCATTGAAATAACACACTCATAGCACACTAACAATTGCATTACCTTATTTAATGAGAATTGTGATATTATTTTATTTGTATTGACCCAAAAAGCTTTGGTCTGCTGAAAAGATTGTTAGCTGCAAAACATCCAAATCCAATGTCAATAGTTGTAGGCAAAACAAACTCTGCAACTACAACTGCAACGAAGAGGTATAGAGGAAGGTTTAGTGAGAAAAATTACAGAGAAGCTGAGAAAAGGAGAGAAGGCAAGGGACAACCTCCTTTGAAACTGCGAGAGTAACTCAGTAACAGAATTTCTACATCCCCATTGGGGCTAGCAGCAGTGCCCACCTACAAGAGAGGGGGACCAAAACAAGGATAAGAATATTCCAAAACAAAGGTAGACACAGTCAAATGAGAAATCTATGAACTGAATATTCCATGAACTTGTGCAAAATCAGTCAACTAGCCTGACATTCTAAACTGAATAGCCAATAACAGGGAATCTAAGTAGTTACTCCATGAAATTGATCCTCCAATGCTTAATTAAGCTAATATTATCAATTTAGATAAAACATGCTTAATTAAGGGATAATTGAAGAATTGTATCTTGTCTTCGCTGAAGTTTTGAATTGTATGAAACACAATCAGTGGCTAAGCAAAGTTTGATTATTTAATAGAATAAATTTATTCAATATCTTCATCACTGGTAAATTGAGGTAAATTGGGGAAAAACAGCAATATGCATAAATGTAGTCACGAATTCCCTATCAATCGTTTTCACCATTTTCTCCACTGTTTTTTTTTCCGAAAACAAAGATAGAGTAAATTTGCAGAAAGATTAAAAGAAATACACAAGAAGCAAGGTTAAATTCGGAAGGATCGTGAAAGACCTAGCAGGAAGACGACTGAAGTGAAGCCATAGCTGATCGTCGAAGCTAGGAACACGAGCCTCCTCGCGGATTGTACACCTCTAGTTTCTTGCGGTGATGGCGACTGAGCAGTCGTTGCTCCATCAGCGAAGCGTTAGGGATTCGAGAGAGATTTGGGTTCATCAGGGGATTTGGGTTTAGGGAGATCTCCAGCGCGGCTCAGGCAGAGGAGCCTGTAACACCGCCGCGGCCAGAGGCTCAGGTCGAAGAGGGGAGGAGATCGGAGGTCCCACTGTCGCGGGATGAGGAAGGAGGTCGCATCATCACGGGAAGGGAAGGGAGGTGGTCACAGTCGCCGAAGGGGAGGCAAACGAACAAGGAACGAAGGAAGAACGGTGCTGTAGACGAAGGAGGCGAACAACGCTTCAGTTACGGAGGATGATGGAGCTTGCTGGGAACGGTGGCAAACTGGGAACGAAGCACAAGGGCTTGCTGGGACGGGAGAAGCACGGTGAAGAATGGTGGAGAATGGTGAAGGTCAAGCATGCTGGGAGGGAACAATGGGCTCAGCCGCGCGATATGTCATGTGTTTACGGATGATTTTTGAAGTTAAATTGAAACTTCCGAATTCCAATAGCACTTTTAACTACAAGCGTTTTTTGAATGTTAATGTTCCAATAGCGTTTTGAGTTTAAAGTGTTATCTGAATGTATAAATACTTAAAAAATAAAAAGGATTCCGATATCACTTTTAACTATAAGCGTTTTCTAAATGTTAATCTTCCAATAGCGTTTTGAGTTTAAAATGCTATCTGAATGTATAAATAATTAAAAATAAAAAAGAAATATCATCAGATAACACTTTTAGATAAAACGTTTTCTGAATGTTGAGATTCCAATAGCATTTCAAACAAAAGTGCTTTCTGAGTGTTGAGATTCCAATAGCATTTCAAGTAAAAGCGCTATCTGAGTGTTTCACTCCGATAACACTTATTATATAAAGTGCTATCTGAAAAATACGTGTCTCTTTAGATAGCATTTTAACCTTTAAGCGCTATCGGAAGACCGTTTTCTGAAGACATTTGGCGTAGTGCAGCCTCACTCTCACCTCTTCTTCCTTCATGTATGTGCAGTCGTCCTGTTCCTCCATTCTCTCTCTCTCTCTCTCTTTTTGATACATCCTGTTCCTCCATTCTCTATTTGCCCGAGTCCACTTCGTTCTCGTTTTTTATTTAAGTCCACTCTGTTCTCGTAATGCAGATGCAGGGGATATCTATCAGTCTTTATAGGACTATTTTGTTTTTGCATTTTTTAAAATCCCCAATTCTTTCCACCCAAAAATCGTTAGCCTTGAAAATGACAAACCAGGTGTATAAATTGGCAAGGCGACAACACATCAAAATCCATTGCGTACAATATCATTCCTATCCTATTAATTCTCTCATTCTCTTTCCACAAAGCATCTTTTTCATTCATCGAATTCAAGAATCGAAAATCAAAATAGTGCACGGGTGGAAAATAGACAAATAACAATTGACTTGGTATCAGCTCACAACATGAGAAGGCATTGGGAATTCATACATTTGATTGTACAAGAATAATATCAGTTGGTGTTTGCCGAATATTAAAAGAAGGGTGAGTGGAAGGGTAGGGGAAGGGCGATCGGGATGGAGGGGAACGGCCTATGGAGAGAGATAATAGGGAAGAGGTCACATGATTGCCTAATTGGGTGTTTTTAATCTGAGCCATTAATTGTGATCTAATGGTTATTATTAAGAGTTCTCATTTCTCACAATAAACAAGAGTTCTCACCTGATACGTCTCATATATATATATATATAAAATTAACACAACATCAAAGCAAACAAACACTTATGTATTCATATATATATATAGCAACCAAGCAAAAACATTTCCTAATAGGCTCTAAACCTATGTAACGTCTCCAAAAACTATACTTCAATTTTGGGTGTTATGATTCAAGCCTACTAATAACTAGATTATATTTATAATAACAGAAAGCAAAACAACGCATCGTCCTAGATCCCACTAACCGGAGAAAGATCTTCCTTTGTTCGCTTCAGGACTCTTATGTTGCAAAGTTTGATTGTTGGCCACTGGCTTTTGCTCCCTTACAATCCTTATGCATGTGCCCGATCTTCCCGCACTTGAAGTAGGTTGCACCTTCCTGGTTGCAGTTGTTGCCATAATGTCCCACCTTCCCGCAATTATGACACTTCATCGTACTTATCCCCCGATTTCTACAATTTTCTTACCAAACAACAGGTGCATCATTGCAGTTTCGTTGTGAATTCCAAGTTTTCACCAAGTTTCTAGTATATGGCTTATCTTGGATCTGCCTCCCTTCCTGACTTGGTGATTTAAACCTAAGTGGTCCCCCTACGTTGCTTTTTACTACCTTCTCCTTCTTTAGTATCTTCTCAATCATATAGCGACGCTCTATCAATTCGCTGAACTCACAATTTTTGAAAGGGATCATGTTGACTCCAAAACCCTTAGAAAATGGTTTTAATGACAACAAACCTTCTGAACCTAATTTAAGCATTTAAGAATGTTATAAGAACTAATGGTGTACTTGAGAATGTTTAACAAGAATAGGTTCGGCAAGAAGTGCCTATAAGAACGTTCAAGGAGGAACATGTCAGAATGTTCAAATGAACTCAGAATGATCAACATTCTCAGAAGAATCAAGTACACCAACATGAACATTCTCAAAGACCAAAAACAAGACATCTAAGGCTTGAAGAGTACAAGAGCATGATGAAGATAGTAAGAGATCTGAGAAAGAGATAATCAAGTCAGAATCTACAAGCATCTCAAAGATCAAAGACTGGTCAGTGTCAAAGAATGTTCAAGAACAGATAACCTATTGAACCTTCTATGAAGACAGAATTATATATTCATCAGAAGGTTCCAAAGGAAGGTCAGAAGAAAGAAAGTACTACCACATCTAAGGTACAAGTGTTCTCACACAAAAGCTTGAGGAATATCAGAAGAAAGAACACATCTGATATCAGAGAAGATCATTAGAAGGTTCATCGTGGACATCAGAATGTTCATCAGAAGGATGGACATCAGAAGGTTCATCAGAACATTCTGATGAACCAGTACCAAAAGTTAGTTGTCACTATCAACTTTTGGTAAAAGCAAGAGAACGTCCAGCTGTAAGAACAAAGGCCTTTTGCTGTGTGTCTAACGGCTAGTTTCACCATAGAACTTCATTAAAAGCAAGACAAACACTTCTGGACAACTCAGAAGAGCTTACTGCGATATTACACAATCTGAACCAAGATCAATCTTTCCATCAAGTCTGAACTTGAAACACTCACTCATCGAAATATATTCTTGTATCTGTTAGAGAGTGAATACAGTTTTCATTTGTTCGTTTATGAATGATTTGTAAGCTGTAAGATAGTGACACAACCTATATTTTCAAATCTGTAAAGGTTGTTCTTTTACTACATAGTGAGTGAGCACTAGTGTGAGTAGAAGACAGACGTAAAGTCTGGAGAGGCTAAGTTTCGAAAGAATACTGTTGTGCCTGAAGAGGCAAGAGGAAAAGAATACTTTTAAAGGCCTGAAGAGGCTATGTGAAGAATACTTGTACTGGTGGTTAAACTAGTGGAAAATCTCACAGGGAGTGAGGACTGGACATAGCCCGGGAGTTAAGGGTAAACCAGGATAAAATCGTGTGTGTGGTATTCTCTATACTTCTCCTTTGTATTTGTGTTAAGTATTTTGTTTAAAGCTGCGTCACACATTCATCCTGAAATTGAGAACTTATACTATCTAAAGAAGAAGGAATATAACTATTAAAAAGGATATCTAATAAAGTTCATTAGCCTAAGAAGGCTGAAGAACATCAGAAGGTTGAAATACCTTAGAAGGTTCATACTCGACAGTAACATCAGAATGTTCTCAAGAGTGAATATTCTAAAGTGAACATTCTTAACCAGAAATCCTTAATCTATTCTTAGTTATATAAACTGATTACCTGTTATTGAAGCATTATCAATATCTGATTATTAACTAACTAAGGTAGCTCATTCTGATTTCCAAGTTATTGAACTTGAGAAGATTAAGTCAGAAGGTTCTCCAAACATCACTACGCCAAAATATACATTTTGTAGCGCTTTTTTTTGCTTTTTGTAGCGTTTTCTGTGCGCTATAAACTCAATAGTCATAAAAGGGGTGGACATTTTTGTAGCGCTTTTGGAAGCGCTACAAAAACTTGATCTTTTGTAGCACTTCATTCATAAAGCGCTACATCAAGTTGCCCAGATATGCGTTTTTGGGCATCATCAGTCAACTTTTTGTAGCACTTTATAAATAAAGCGCTATAAATTTTAAGTTTTTTTTTAATATGATTTCTGTTTTTCTTTACTCCTCATATATCCAAACAACCAAATCCAGAATCCAGTCAAATCAAACTCAAATGGAAACTAAACCAAATCCAGAATCCAGTCAAATCAAACTCAAATGTAAACTAAACTTAAACAACACATCAACTACACAAGTTAAATAACACATTAACTTAACACAAGTTAAATAACAACATCAACAGACACAAGTTTCTCATTAATTTCATAGGTTGTTAACTCATCAGTCATCTAAATACTTACATAAGCTACAAACAACATAAAACTAATAAACATACTTTCTAAGCAAAAGAAGCACAACCCAATACATAATGTTGTACAGCTAGCTAGTTTCTGGAGCTTCTAGCTTCACACATCCTCCTAGCCTGACACAATTTAATTAATCTCAATTAATATGTGAAAAATTATAAGCGCGTGAAATCACTATTCAAAACAGAATGCCATTGATTTTTATAGTATGAATACTCACCCGCATTCAATATAAGCTCAAATATTTGTTGTCGATCATAAACTTACACCATTCTTCCTTAACTTCATTAAGCTTTTTCAAGCTATAAGTTGGCCAGTTATATTGATAGAAATACTATAAAGTACCACACTTAAGCAACAAACAGTTAGAACAAACTAATTAAGCTACATGCATGCATATATGGATTAATTAATCATCAAATTTATCACACATAGAGATATACCTTTTGAGGGATGCTCGTTAGGTTACAACCGACAATCTCCTTCATATACCGCATAACATAGAATCTGCAGTCTTTTGTGTTCGTTTGTTGCGAGCACTATAATTAAGGCAAAAAACAAGTCTATTGATAGCCAATTTTCACCAATATATATATATATAGCATATTGTAAGATATTATACCGTAATTTTTATCCAGGTGATGTTGTTCTGCTTGGTCTTGGTTACTTGGTTTCCCAAGTGCGGGCGTATGATTTTTATAACCCTGTAAAAACATATTCTTCATTATTAGTAAATATTAGATATATAGAACTGGGACACAAGCAAATATATATATAGACACTTACTCGTTGAACAACTTCTTCAAATCTTTGCGATTGTTAGGATCAACACCGCAAGAGTCCAAGTAGTATACGATCTCTTGCCCTGGGTTTATTGCTAGCAACAACCAATGGCCACTAAAAAGATACTTGGTTAGCAAATCCACTTACAATTGATATTCAATAAAACGTAGTAAAATTTCAAGATCAATACTCACCCTGTATTATACGACACAAGAACCAACCTATCCTTTGGCTGATTAACGGCCTTTAGGGTATCAACTATATGTGTTCTTTGTTCCCCTATAGGTCTACTAAAATTAACTCTATGGGGCGATAAGAAAAAGAACCTATGTGTTATCCGAAGGGGGTGCATGATTTCCTGCCACAAGTAACTTAAGCACAAAATTGATTGAGATTAGATTAGTAAATAATATAAAGAAAATGAAATTTAATTAGTGAGTCATCTAAATTAATTACCTAATATAAATGTTGATAGCTGCGACCCCTATCATCTCTTGTTTAATGAGGTGCTTGATTGACACTACATCAATCGACTCGTCATGGGGATAACCAAAAATGGTCGTATCGAATGGTACAATGATCATTTCACTTTCGGGCAAATCAGTTAACAAGACTTGCACATATTTGCAGAGACGAGGAAGTGGGACCGACTGCTCAGCTGTGGGAGGTGGGGAAGGATCCTGGACCACGACCTTTCCCTTTCCCCCGCCATTCTTGGAGGCACAAAATGATTGTTTTGAATTCTGGGTGGCAGATTTTGCGGGAAGGTCCTAATAAAGGCACACAAAAATTAGTTAGTGAAATAAATAACAAGAAAGTTAAATTACACAATCATATTGTAATATTGATATACCGCGGTATCAAAACCAACTAAAGTGATTGGCCATGCAAGTAGATATCCTACTGCCTGTTCTACCAACTTGATGTTAGGCTCATCATGAAGAAGTTGTGGAATTGATGCATCTCCATCTATCGCAACATCAATGCTCACTTTCACGTTGCCAAGTGGTAGTGGTCCATTATGCATTGTATCACCTGCAATATTATAGATCATTCCAGTAGCAACCACGCGAAAGGGATCTGATAGATAGAGCATGCACGGTCTAGTACCCTAAACATGCATGTGGGAAATTAATGTAAGCAAATCAATTAAGTAAAATCCTTTCACTTAAGTAAAGGAAACACATTACCTTAGGAAGGTTGTTGAAGGCAAGGCTGCAGCTATATTTAGCACTGCTCGGTTTGGGTGCCGGTGTGGGTGTGGGTGTTGGTGCCGGTGTGGGTGCCCCACGTCGAACCTCCTGCCTGAGCTCTCTAACCTCTTGCATCACTTGTTCAAGGCAATAACCCAGGCGGTCGAGATCTGCCTGTTTGGCACGTTTCTGGGGTGGAAAGTATGATCTGTGTGTTACCCCAAATCCCTTACCCCGAACACGGCCATGATACTCAGGCTTCTTCAATGCCTGGGATAGTATGTATGTCGAGCTGTTACCGTCCTCTATCCCCTGAGGCTGTGACAGCGATAGATTCTCCTGAAACACAAATATTCATAAGATGTCAATAAATTAAAAACATGGTCATAATCAATAACAATATCAAAATATAGTAAAATAATTTTGTACTTACACATTTGGCCGCTACTTGTCGAACGTTTTCATTATCTATCTGCCCATCACTATTCTTACGAGTAGCAATCCATAACGCATGACGGGGAACATATGTGGCCTCAGTACTACCAGATTCAACCTATGAATTGAACAAATAAAGAAATTAAACATGCTAAGTTATAAATACAATATAACTTTGTACACATATAACTATGCACTTACCATTTGTTCCTCCAGGCATGCCATTCCCAACCTTGATTTTCGATATGGATATTGAGGCTGTGATGCTCGTTTACGATTTTTCTCACTCAATTCCTATAACAAAATAGTTACAATTAGAGTAGTTAGTAATAATATTAATCAGAATTATAGGAAACAAATTTTAACTTGCTAACTTGGAAAGAGGGATCCATACGTTTGGCCACAAAGGCCTGCCAGTCCTCTAGGAGAATGTATTGCTCATATTTGGCTGGAGGATTCTCATTTATGTTCCCATCCTTATCTCTCAGCCAACTACTAGTCAAGCGGGATCTCCACACCCGATTAAGCCTCCCAGCTTCTTTCATTACAAATTTCTTGTGGCTCTCCTCAAGGTCAAAGCCAGACTACAAAGCAATACAAAAAACAAGTTAAATTTAATAAAACACTGTCAATAAAAGCAACAAATAACAAGATTAAGCAATTGTTTACCAAAATATTTGTCCATAGGTCATCTTTGAACTTTTTCAGCCTTCGATCTCTCCAATGATTTATGGAAATTGGAATAGTCCGACAGACTTGCAACCCAATGTAACTTGACAGTTTTGGACCATTCTCTCCAATTGGTTGCCCATCCTCATTCCATTTAACCTAACAAAAAGATAAGATCATAAGTACATGTGTGAGGAAATGAGACAACATAATAATGTTTAAATAAATAAATATTTACATATTACCTGAAGTCTCTGCCCTCTGCTTCTGGCACGGACCACATCCTTCATTTGGCATAACCCACGTGAAGGGTGCTTGGTGGCCTCAGTATGGGGAATTGAAGTAGAATCAGTCTCTGGAACATGATGATCTGAGGGAGAATCCATATTTCACCTGCAATAGAAAATGAACACAAAAATAAAAGGTAAATGCACCATAAAAGCATATTAACTTCACAAACGAAATAAACAAAAGATCATATGTAGAAATTAATGCATGTTGTAACGTTGACCTTTTCCTTTTCTTTGTCGATTTGACACTTCTATTTCTCTTGTTAACATGAAACGATGGATTGATCCAAATGCCCTCATCATGATCGTCTCTCATGTATAGAACATCATCTAAAGTTGGGTCATCCTCTGGTGATTGTGAAGATTCCGAGAAAGGATCATCCTCCTCCATATTTGTGTCATCAATATAAGTGTCTCCATGATCATTTATTTTGGAGCTCATGAGAACAATAGACCACTTAGCATTAGCAGGATCATTGACGTAAAACACCTATTGAGCTTGAGACGCTAAAATAAAAGGTTCGTCTTTGTACCCTACCCTACTAAGGTCCACCTTCAAGAACCCTGAGGACTCCATCTCTAAGCCACGCTCATTGTCAACCCACTTGCAACGAAACACAGGCAATCGAAAGATTGTGTAATCCAACTCCCAAATGCATTCAATCACCCCGAAATATGACATGTTCGCATATGTGGGAGTCTTGTCTTTCGCACTTGAGACATAGATTCAGCCACCAGAGTGACACCGCTATTTTGCATCGTGCTCTGATCATCCTGCTGTTGTGTATAAGATGTGTATCCATTAATTACATAACCGGTGTAAGATAAAACTTGTTCACTTGGACCATTTGAGAGCCATCTCAACCTATCCGAAATGGAACCCGGGTTCTCAACTTCCTCTCTAAAAATGTGATCCTTTAGCCAATGTATAAAACTTCTGTTATGCTCTTTTGCCAGCCAAATTTCACTCCTATTTGGGTTTAGACTCTTGAGTTCATCCTTATGCTTCTCAACATACGGTTCAACCTCATCCGCGTTGTGTAGGACATACAAGTGTGCCTTCTCCAATTCTGAATTTGGTATGGTCACTATATCTTTTCCAATAATTCCCTCCCCTGATGTTCCTCCCGTGTGGTGAGACTTTGGAAGCCCTATTGGCTCGACACTCGATAGGTATTCGGTACAAAATTCAATAGCTTCTTCAGTAATGTAACGTTCAACCATACAACCCTCTGGACGACTTTGACTTTTGACGCACCCTTTCAATATCTTCATGTATCGCTCTACTGGGTACATCCATCTCATATAAGTTGGCCCACAATATCGTGTCTCTTTCACAAGGTGAACGGTTAGATGAACCATAATGTCAAATAATGAAGGTGGGAAGTACATCTCAAGTTCACACAAAGTGACAACAATCTGTCTTTCTAGTGATGATAACTTCGCAGGGTCAATCACCTTCCTGCAAATTGCCCTGAAGAAGTAACACAATTTAGTTATGCTCTTTTTCAGGCAAAATTGACCGTATACCTATTGGGAGCAACTGCTCCATTAGAATATGACAATCATGGGTCTTCAACCCCTTCAATCTGAGATCTTTCATATCAACCAGGCTTTTGATGTTTGAAGAGTAACCCTCTGGGACTTTCACTCCATGAAGAAACTGACAAAAAACAATCTTTTCCCCCTACATAGAGTGTGAGCCGCCGGAGGAAGGTATTGGCGATTTTCCTTCTGTATTGGTCCAAGTTCTGTTCTTATCCCCATACTGACCAAGTCTAACCTTGCATTGATTCCATCCTTAGACTTTTTTGGCACATTGAGTAACGTGCCAATGACACTGTCACAAACATTCTTTTCGATATGCATCACATCATGAAAATGTCTTACATACAATGACTTCCAATATGGCAACTCGAAGAAAATTGATCTCTTTTTATACCCGGTTGTGACTAGCTCTCCCGCAAAAGGTTTTCCAAATTTGTTGCTTAGGTCTTTCACCTTCTCAAAAACCTCATCACCAGTCAATGGATTCGGTGCTCTTCCTTGTTCTGACCTTCCATTAAATGCCTTTCTCCATCCACGGTAATGATGATTCGATGGTAAAAACTTGCGATGCCCAAGGAAGACATTCTTCTTACAATGTTGCAACCTCATCCAATCTGTACCCTCCCCACATATAGGGCATCCACATTGTCCTTTGATACTATATCCTGATAGGTTACCATACGCCGGGAAGTCGTTAATCGTGCCAAACAGCATAGCCCTCAAATTGAAACTTTCTTTCTTGTACCCATCATACATCTCTACACCTGTCTCCCACATATACCTCAAGTCTTCAATTAAAGGACTCAAGTATTTGTCTATATCATTACCCGACTGTTTAGGACCAGAAATCAACATAGACAACATCATGTACTTCCGTTTCATGCATAGCCACAGAGGTAGGTTGTAAATAATTATAATCACTGGCCATGTGCTGTGGGAACTACTTTGAATACCATGCGGGTTCACCCCGTCAGTGGACAATGCAAGACGAAGGTTCCTCGCTTCTTGCCCAAATTCTGGGTATTCGTGGTCAATTTTCCTCCATTGAGGAGAATCTGCAGGGTGCCGAAGCTTTCCATCTCTAATCCTTTCATCTGCATGCCATATTAACTGTTTTACATCTTCCGCACTATGGTACATGCACCTAAACCTAGGTATTATGGAAAGATACCACACCACCTTCACAGGAGCTGAATCTTTCTTCTTATATCGTGAAGAACCGCATTTAGGACACATCTTTAGTGATGCATATGCACCTCGAAAAAGAATGCAATCTTTGGGACAAGCGTGTATCATCTCATAATTCATGCCAATAGAGGACAACATTTTCTTAGCGTCATATGTCCGACTAGGAAGCACATTATCCTCCGGAAGCATGTCTTTCAAAAGGGTAAGTAATTTCGTAAAGCTCTTATCAGACCATCCATTTCCCGCCTTCAGATTGTATAACTTTAACACCGCTGACAACCTTGTGAATGTACTACACCCATGATATAGTGGCTTCTCAGCATCACTTACAAACCTCTCAAACATTCCAGGACAATCCCGAAGATCCCCTTCAACCGCTTTTGTAATTTCTTCAACACGGTCACACTCATATGCATCTGTGTCAATATTGCTTGATGCTTCATATCTCATATTAGTCCCCAAACCAACAGATTCACTTCGTGTCTCACCATGCATTGTCCAACACGTATAACTTTGATCGATCCCATAACGCACTAAATGATCCAGCGCTGGTCTTGACTAACTTGCCTTCCAAAGCAACAATTTAAGCAAGGGCATAGGATTTTGTTGGGGTATTCCGAATGCTCAGCCGCAAACTTAATAAACTCTTTCACTCCATCCATGTATTCCTTTGACATACGATTGGCAAACATCCATTGATGATCCATGCCTTCCCAGTCTAACAAGATAATCAGATAAGGGTCTGATAGACCGTTGGTGTAGGTGTCTTGGCAAGCCCAGTCAGATAAGGGTTTTGCTAAAGACTTTGGGACTGATGCACTGATGCATTCAGGATCTCGCTTCTTTTTGATGCTGACTCTACGGGCATAGGTTTAGGATTTTGTTTATTTTGGATGACTGTAAAATATTTATGACACTACTTTACTTTACTTTGTTGCTTTTAGCTTTTGTAAAATAGGTGTGATATCCTAGTTTGCGTGGGCAAACATGTAGTCTGATGTACAGTGTGTAGATGTATATATATATATATGAGGTATGTTTCTGTATATGTTGTGTTTGATTTATCTTATACGCTTAAGTTTTCAAATTAAGGGTTCTAACTTAATAAGGTATTTCTATTACAATTATAAAAAGAAAAAATTAATTCACATTTTTGTAAAGTAAATACATTAATAAAATAATATTTTTTGAAATTAAAATAAATAACTTAACTATTTTCACAAAAATAACTTTCACATTGCAATTTTCTTTTATGAGAAAGGGCGTTGCAATTAGTGGTATCAAAGCCCGGTTGAGTCATATTTGGGATGTTTAGGGTGTAGGCCTATTAAGCTAGGTTGTGTGAACTCTGTTTGACATTGTTTAAATTGTTTCCTTGTGGAACAATGTTTGTATTGTGTGATTTGCTTGGATGGATTATGGATTGTGGGAAGATTGGACATTACTCTAACAACTGCAATCAAAGGAGGGTGACTTGTTTCAAATGTGGAAAGATGGAACATACATCTAAGGATTGCAAAGTACCAAAGGCAGAACCAGCAGTGAATAATGTGCAGGCTGTGAGACCAAAGACAAAGGGACGTGTTTATACCTTGAGTGGCGTTGAGGCTTCGCAATCGGACGATCTCATACAAGGTACATGCGACATAGCTGGCTATCCTTTAATTGTACTGTATGATTCAGGTGCGACGCATTCGTTTATATCTCTTGATTGTGTGAAACGATTGAATTTGCCTGTTTCTTTGATGTCATTCAATCTAGTTGTTTCTCTGCCTACTGCTGAACCTGTTGTTGTGAATACTGTTTGCTTGAATTGCCCTGTCACTATTCTCGGTAGGAAATATTCCGTTGATTTGATATGTCTACCTTTTATTCAAATAGATATTATTCTTGGTATGGATTGGTTATCTTTCAATCATATCTTTCTAGATTGTGCCAATAAGACCCTAATTTTTCCTAATTTTGAGATTTCTGGACTTATATCTACCAGCCAAGTAAGAACTTCTTTGAAAGAAGGAGCGCAGGGATACATGTTATTTTCCTTGTTGAAATTCGAGAGTGATAAGGAATTGAACAATGTGCCAGTAGGTAGGGAATTTTCTGAAGTGTTTCCAGAAGATGTTTCGGGTTTGCCACCGGTGAGAGAGATAGAGATTGCCATAGACCTAGTACCCGGTTCCGGTCCAATTTCTATTGCCCCATATAGAATGTCGCCAATGGAACTGGCTGAGTTGAAAAAGCAATTAGAAGACTTGTTGTCTAAACAGTTCATAAGACCAAGTGTTTCCCCGTGGGGTGCGCCAGTACTACTGGTGAAAAAGAAGGATGGAACTTCTAGGTTGTGTGTAGACTATAGGCAGCTGAATAAGATAACGATTAAGAATAAGTATCCTTTGCCACGTATTGATGACTTGATGGATCAGCTTAGGGGAGCTGCTATTTTCTCAAAGATAGATCTAAGAACAGGATATCACCAGATTAGGGTAAAGTTTGAGGATATACCCAAGACTGCTTTCAGAACTCGATATGGTCATTACGAGTATCTTGTAATGTCATTCGGTGTGACTAATGCACCAGCAATATTCATGGATTACATGAATAGGGTTTTTAGTCCATTCTTAGATCGATTCGTGGTGGTGTTTATTGATGATATTTTGATTTATTCTAAGAATGAGGAGGAACATGAGGAACATTTGTGACAAGTGTTGCAAATTTTGAGTAAGAATAAATTGTATGCTAAATTATCCAAGTGTGAATTTTGGTTGAGAGAAGTGCAGTTTTTAGGTCATGTGATTTCTAAGGATGGTATAGCTGTAGATCCTGCGAAGGTAGAAGCAGTACTATCGTGGGAAAGACCTAAGACTGTGACTGAGGTTCGTAGTTTTGTAGGATTAGCAGGATATTACAGAAGGTTTATTGAGGGATTTTCAAAGATTATAGCTCCGTTGACCAAGTTAACCAGAAAGGATCAACCGTTTGAGTGGACCGAGGAGTGTGAGAGAAGTTTTCTTGAGATGAAGGAACGATTAACGACTTCTCCTGTTTTAGTGTTACCTAATTTAGAGGAACCCATGGAAGTGTATTGTGATGCTTCTTATCAAGGACTGGGTTGTGTTTTAATGCAGAATAGGAAAGTTGTATCCTATGCCTCACGTCAATTGAAGACTCATGAAAGAAATTATCCAACTCATGATCTGGAGTTAGCTTCAGTGGTTTTTGCCCTGAAGATCTGGAGACATTATCTTTATGGATCAGTTTTTACTGTGTTTAGTGATCATAAGAGTTTGAAGTATCTGTTTGATCAAAAAGAGTTGAACATGAGGCAGAGGAGATGGATAGAATTTTTTAAGGACTATGATTTTAACCTGATGTATCACCCAGGAAAGGCTAATGTTGTGGCCGATGCTTTGAGTAGGAAGGTTGTACATATGCCGGTCATGATGATTAAAGAGTTAGAGTTGATAGAAAGTTTTCGTGACTTGAATTTGTCGGTGGATGTGCATAGAGATAGGATATCTCTGAACATGATTAGGGTGACTAGTGAATTGATGAGAGAGATTAAAGAGCAACAAGCAACTGATGAACATCTGTTGGAAAAGAAAGAGTTGCTTGAACAAGGAAGGGTTACAGAGTTTAGCCTAGGAGATGGTGGTATCTTGAGATGTAAAGGTAGGGTGTGTGTACCGAATAATTCAGAGATGAGGAGATTGATTTTTGATGAGTCACATAAGAGTAAGTTGAGTATTCATCTTGGACTCAATAAAATGTATCAAGATCTAAAGCAAAGATTTTGGTGGCCAGGAATGAAGAAACAAGTGGTTGAGTATGTAGCATCATGTTTGACCTGTCAGAAAGCGAAGGTAGAACACCAACGACCAGCAGGGATGATGCAATCTTTAGAGATACCTAAGTGGAAATGGGAAAGAATATCTATGGATTTTGTGTTTGGATTACCTAGAACTCCGAAAGGATTTGATGCAATTTGGGTGATCGTAGATAGGCTAACTAAGTCATCTCATTTTCTTCCTATGAATATGAAGTATTCTTTAGAGAAGTTGGCCCAGTTGTATATCAAAGAGATTGTTAGGTTGCATGGTGTGCCTTCTAGCATAGTTTCTGATAGAGACCCTAGATTTACTTCTAGGTTTTGGCAAAGTTTGCAAAGTGCTCTAGGGACTAGGCTTAAATTGAGTTCTGCTTATCATCCTCAGACGGATGGTCAAACAGAAAGGACAATACAATCTCTAGAGGATTTGCTGAGAGCTTGTGTGTTAGATCAGAAAGAAAGTTGGGATGAACTATTGCCATTGATTGAGTTTACATACAACAACAGTTATCATGCTAGCATAGGAATGGCACCGTATGAGGCTTTATACGGGAGGAAATGCCAAACACCGTTATGTTGGTATCAAGATGGAGAGAATTTGATTGTAGGACCAGAAGTGGTGCAAGAAACAACAGAGAAGGTGAAACAGATTAGAGAAAGGATGCGAGTGGCACAGAGTAGACAAAAGAGTTACTCTGACAAGAGAAGGAGACCCCTTGAATTTCAGGAAGGCGAACACGTTTTTCTGAGAGTCACGCCGATGACTGGGGTTGGTCGAGCTATTAAGTCTAGAAAACTCACTCCGAAATTCATAGGACCTTACCAAATTCTTCATCGGGTAGGTCCTGTTGCTTATAAAATTGCTTTACCCCCATTTCTTTCCAATCTTCATGATGTTTTCCATGTTTCACAACTAAGAAAATATATACCTGATCCGTCTCATGTGATTGAGCCTGAAGTCGTACAATTAAAAGAGAACCTGACTTATGAAGCACGTCCTGTACGAATCGACGATCGGAGGATCAAGCAACTTAGGGATAAGCAAATTCCTTTGGTTAAAGTTATTTGGGACAATGTTACTGGTGATGCAACGTGGGAGTTGGGGGACAAGATGCAAGAGCAGCATCCAGAGTTGTTTTAGGTACGTAATTTCGAGGACGAAATTATTTTTAGAGGGGGAGAGTTGTAACGTCCGTATTTTTAGATTTTCGTCTTTATTCTGTTTTAATATGTAATGTGTGATTTATGTATATTAAATATTTGAATAGGGAAGTTAATTTCTTGGATAAAGCCCTAGTGAGCATAGAAGTCAGTAGTTAAGTTGAATTTTGATAATAAGATAGAATACGGTTTACGGTAAATTGATGGAATAGCTGCATTGTGAGACAAAGATCTTGAATTGAAGTCGGAAAATTGATTTGAGGATACCAATGGTCATTTCACAATATTTGAGGATTTTAGAAATTTATTTGGGATTTTTATGAGTTACGGGTAAGAAAAAGTACCGTTTTGGTCCCTGTAATTTGAATAGGCTGAACTGCGTGTGGGTTTAGTGACCAAAACATGTTAGAAAAATATTTCGACGAACCAAATAGTGTTTTTCTAATATTTGGGAATTTTAGGAATTTTTCTGGAATTTTTTGAAAAGTTGACTATTTTGACCTAAATACGGGTTTACGGTTAAGAATATCAGTATTAGGAAAATTAGTAAAACCCCAAAAATGAAGTTAGGAGGTTTTAAATCATTTATTAGTAGAGGAATGGTGATGTAGGGGTAGTGGTGTAATAGGAAAAATAGTAATGATTACTTTTTCCAGTGAAAAGACCATTTTGCCCCTGAGTCAGTTACTTAACTGCTAAGCCATAAAGCAAGCCAACTCAAAGCCATTTTAGCCTATTAATTTCCTGGCTAGGCTGCTCCCATATGAGCCATATGAGCCATGCACACAAACAAGCCTAGAATGAATAGTTTTAACTAGTTAGGATTAAAGTTACCTCACCTTAGTTGGTTTTTAACCTAGCTTTAACCATGGTTGTTCTTTGATCTTATCTCCCTCATTCCTCTTATGCCACAACCGCCCATGTGCTCTTGAGATCAAGCCAGGATTATTCTAGAAGAGAGGTGAGTCATGGAGAAGAGCCAATGGCATAATTTCTTGATTTATCTCTTTATTAAAATTGATTTATGTGTAATGATGATTTTTGTAGCAAAGCTTATCCTAGTTACTTTGGGAGAGAGAGCAAACCGTGTGTGTCTTGAGGGAGAGGAAGAGGATAGTCTTGCTTCACTTGTTCATTTCCTATCTCACTCCAAAACACATCTCTTCCATTTTCTCTCACTTTTCTCTAAAAATTTCCAAGAGCTCATCAAGTGTTCCTTTTTGTTCTTAAGCTTTTGATCTTTGATCTTCAAGAACTAAGGTTGGTTTTCTCTTCTAATCCATTAATCTTTTCTTCCTCTTCATGATCATCAAAGTTCATATCTCTAAAAGTGGGTTTTTCTATTTTTGTTTTGAAGGAACCAAGCTTGTAGAGGTAAAGGATCTTTGATCCAAGCTTTGATCTTTATTCCTCTTTTGACTCATAACTATCAAGGGTTTGAAAGAAATAATCTTTCCTCTCTTTTTCTTCTTCTCTTTAAGATTAAAAAGATCTTATTTGTAGCTATTGTTTGGCTATGTTCATATCTTGGTTTTAAGGTGGTGATCAAGAAAGACTAGGAAGCCAAGAAGCTAGGATCTTTGTCCAAAAAGAGGAAGAAAGAGGTAAGGGGAAATCTTTCTTTTTGGTGAATCATAAGATTCATGGAGTGCTATGTGTTGTCTTTGATACTCTTTAAAGCTTGAAGATCTTACTATGAGCAAAAAGATAGCTTAATTCTTTTAAAGGTTTAATCTTTATAAAAAGATAAATTTTCTATTTAAAGAAGTAAGCTTTATGGTCAATGATTGATTTTTATTTAAGTATTAACTTTGATCAAGTGATGATTGCTTGAAAAGTAAGAACTTTTATGAAAAAGATAATCTTTCTTACAAAGTAATAATTTTTATTTCAAAGAGATGATTTTTTGAAAAGAAACTTGATTCTTTAATCCAAGAGAGATGATTTTATTAATTGATCATTGGATAAAAAGTATTGGATGATGACCTCTTTGTTTTTGTAATTTTGTCTTCATGGTTAAAGTTCATGTTGTTCTATGTTTGATGGTGATAGTATTTTATGCTTGATGTGGATGTTTTCCTTTGCTTGATGGTGATGTTTTGCTATGTTTGATTGTGATGTATTTGGTGCTTGATGTTCCTTGGCTTGGGTGGGATGGTCATCTATCTATCCTCTATGTTTTGTGCTTCTTTTCTTATTTTCATTCAATTTGGGGATGTAATATTTAAAGTAGGTTATTGCTTTATTATAATTATGTTTGATGTTTGGTGATTGGTGAGTGGAGAAGAGTATGAAAAGATTAAAGTATGACAATTGGCTAATGACCCAAGCATTATGGAGTATGGTGAAAAGGACATGGACATGGATACAAAAATGAACTTTTCCTAATGAATTAATTAGTACAAAGTCTAAAACTTTGTTAGGATTCATTAAAGCTAAGAGTTTTTCAAAAATAAAGTCTCCAATGGACTTTGGTAAAGAATTTCCATAACTTAACAAGTTAAAAATGAATTAATTGAAGGGAAGTCACCATTCTTAACTCAAATATATTGTTTTAATTGAATTAAATTTAAGTTAAGAGGTAAGATGTTTTCAAAATTAAAAAGAAGTTCTAGATCCAATGAACTTTGAAAAAAAACAGACCTGTCACACCTCTGGTGTGGATTTCAGAAAGGATGTGAAAATCGGATTTTGTGTAGAAATCAGAAAACAGAATCGTTCACACCCGCGCTGTGATTTTTACCACGCCTGTGAAACTGTCAGGGGTTTTCAAATTCAAAAATTCTGAATTTTATGCTTAAAGGCTTCTAAATTAATGTATTTTTATTGGAAAAATATTTATTTTGAAATTAAATTAGCCTAAGTATTTTATATCAATTTTTGAAAGTAAAATAGTGAATACGTATTAATCGATTTTTGAAAAAGAATGAGATATTTGGTTAAAATGACTAAAGAGAAAAAGTATTTAAAATAACTAGAGACAAAGTCAAATATTGAATGTTCCAAGAGATAATAAAGAAAAGAAATTCAAGAATTTACAAGAGAAACCAAAGCAATATAGAGATAATTACAACGTTATTGAGTGTGCAAAGTACTAAGTGGTATGTGGCACTAAAGAGAATTTTTATGAGACCAAGAAATGTGGTCATGTGATGATTTAATGACCAAGAGAGAAGGTCATGTGATAATGGTTACAAGAGGTAACCTAGAGAAATAAATATAACGTGATTGTTATATATGCAAAAAAATTGTATGCCATTTGCATTAAAGAGATTTGGCTGAGGCCATGTGATGAGCATTACAACCCAGATTGGGGTTGAGAATAGGGATAGTTGGGCCACAGATGTCTATTGGGATTATCCAGGTTGTAAAACCCCTCTAATGGCCAGGTAGGCGATATCCCCTGAGCCGAGGCATGTCGCACAACCCGGCTTGGATAAATCTGACTGACTTGACTATTCATGATCATTCGGTACGATGGTTTAAATGTAGCAGGTATGAATGTTTATCATGAAGTCTGGAGAGACTATCTGATAATTCTGTTAAGTCTGCTACGGCCGGTCGCTCAAGGTAGTAGGAGGAAGAGAGAAGTCTCCATGGAGCATTATATTGGGGTCTGAGAGGGAAATAGAAGTGACATGCATTGTTATATGTATTGTGTGATGATGGATTGTTTGGTGAGGATTATAAATGATATATGCTATGATATTTTAACTATATGTTATGCATGCTTCTTCCTGGAATTCTTTGATTTATACCTATTTTTCTGTGATATCTTATTGATTTGCTTAAAGATTGTTTTTCACCATTGCCTATATGTTTTGTGCTCTTCTGAACATGATTCATATAGATGGACCCACAGCCGAATGGGTTGCTCCGCACTCGGCGGATTAGCTACTGCCCTCGAGGGGGAGTGGGGAGTGGGTGGGTGATCAACCCACACACTTAGTGGGGGACATATGCTGGTAGTGCGTGGCAGGAGGACCTCAAAGATGGACGGAAGAAAACCTTGTGTTGGATGTTCAAATGCCTCTCAACGAGTTGAGAGAACGATGGAGGAGACAAGACTCAGAGTCTCAAAGAACAGGACAACCCGAGCTGGTGCCAGAAGAACCGGTAAGACCGGAGGCAACGCAAGGAGAGCCTAGTACTCCACCGCTTAGGACGTACTCTCGTAGGACCCGTGTAACACCCTCTTTCCCCGGAGAGCATTACACTTAAGTAACCAACCCAAACGCGGAAAATAAATTTCATTAAGCTTGGTTTTCTTTCGGAAAAATACCAACAAACTTATTTAATTTTCACAAATGGTTTTTTTTTTAAAAGAAATACCTATGTAAACAGACACCAACCAATCATTCGTTCTTCTTTCTATTAGAGATTCTTTTCGTGAATGAACAACAAATAGAAAACAGCATAGGAAATAAAAATTTCTCTTATTAATAATAGAGTGTATCATATACATAAAACCTTTTCTGAAATAAGTACAGACTCCCTATGCTGATCAAGCACTAAGAACTTCTGCAAGAAGCTCTAACAAGAGAACTCTAACTCGGAACTTGGACCCGTACGTCCTTCCACTAGATTAACTCCTCTTCAGAGTACGTCTCAATCCTCAAGTCCTGACAGGTCCACCCAGCTAGTGGTCCATCTATATGAATCATGTTCCAAAGAGCACAAAACATATAGGCAAGGGTCAAAATCTCTTTCGCAGTTATCACCATAATCATACAAGTAGCACACCACAGGAATTCATGCAAATTTATACCATGACCATTTATAGCAGAAATCACTCACACATGCATAACGTAACGTAACCCATATAAGTCACATAGATCACCATTCCCAACCTCACACAGAAACATATCACAAGAATTCAATATATATATATATATATATATATATATATATATATGTATCCACACAAAACACTTCTATTGGCCATTTCTTGATAACAGATTCGACACACAGTCACAAGCACGTAGCCCGCACTCCATGGAGATTCCTTTTCCCAAACTCCTCATTTATTTGACACTCAGTCACGAGCATTTAGCCCGCACTCCATGGAGATTCCTTTTTCACATAGCACGAAATGTCACTTAGCATTTCCGAAAGCACACAGCTCCCCTCACACAGCACGAAATGTCACTTAACATTTCCAAGAGCACATAGCTCTTCTCACACAATATTTGGCACACAGCCTTTTTTTCACACAGCTCATGGCACATAGCCCTTTGCACACAGCACACAACATTTAAAATGGCACATAGCCTATGACACACAGCCTCTCACATAGCACACAGCATTTATATCACATAGCATTTCTCAAATCACACAGCCTTCACATACTACTATATTTAGGTCACACAAACTTTGTACCACACAGTATTTATATCACACCGTAGTTATCACATAGAATATATATATCACATAGAATTTATTTAACTCCCCTTATTGGCACTTAGTCCCCCCAATCATTTTTCATCATCCCTTTCACAACCTCCTTAAGCACATAGCTATTCCTCCATTTAAACTTTATTCCAAAATATCATTTTATGTACTGGATACATTATTCTTGAAACCCCCAATTTATATTATATTCTTTTTTACTTTTATAACCCACTTAGGAAAAATCTTTTTAAGGAAAACTTTCTATAATTATGTTTCTGACTCCAAAATATCTATATTTTCATTTTTGCCCCATAACTTATGAAAATTACACCTTTGGCCCAAAAATATTCATTTTACAGATTAGCCCTTATATTTTCAAAAATCACATTTCTACTTTCTGTTTTAAACTTTTAAAATTACAATTTTTCCCCAAATCTTTCAAAAATTACATTTTGACCTCTGAATTCTCGCATACAGTGTTTTCAGGGCAGAGACGTTCACACCTGTGAAAACCCTCACACCCAGGACGTGAACAGTTCTGGAAACTTATCCAAAAATCCGAAAATTCAATTTCTTTTTGGGATTGATTCTTTAATCCATTCCTATCATTTTTAAGCACCAAAACCAGATTTTAGCTTCATAAACCTTGGTCCATTAAATTGATTTTCAAGAAGATAACTAAGTAGACCTTTGGAGATTAACTTTTCTTGGAAAACATGGTTCCATTAAGCTTGATAATCCCTCTCTCTCATCCATATCAATTTTATCATGCACCATATCCCCTCTTCATTCACAACATACTTCAAGCTCTAAAGAACAATCATCCATTGCACATGATCCATAAATTAAACAATAGTCCATCTACTTTAAATAATACCCACCTCCATCCTTGGAACAAATCCAAGCTTCAAGCCCATATATATATATATATAGATATATATATCAAACATTCATGATCACATAGATACATATCAAACATTCTTAATCACATAGAAAAATCATCACCAACAACTCACAAGAAACTAATCCATTTCAAAATACACCACATCATCAAGGTATAGGAAAATCACTTAAGATTATCAAAGAAATCATTTCAACCAAATATAAACATATTAATGCTAATAACTTGCTAGAGAGAGTTTTCTCTTACCTCTTCCTCTAGCTTGTGAAAGAAAACCCTAACTCCAAGCCCTCCTTCTTTCTCTCCTTGGTTGACTCCTTCCAAATCAAATACAACACAACCCAAATACCAATTAAATTTTCTTATTCCATGGTTGATCTTTAGCACTTGAGAGATGAACTTAAGATAACCCAAACTCTACCCTAAGCTCATAAACCATGAGGAAGAAAATGAAAGCTTAAGCTATGGAGTTCTTACCAAATACCTTGATAGCTTGATGATTCCAAAATCAAGAGCAAAATCCTTGGAAAATTTGATTATTTTGAGTGTAAACTTGGAGAGAAAAGTATAGGAAATGTCTATGGTATGAGAGCAAAGTGAGAAAAATGGAACAAGACTTTCTCCTCCTCTCTCCCTTCACTCGGCCAGCTCCCTCTCCCTTATCCCTCTTGTGTAAGATTTTTTTTCTAATTAATCATGGTTAAGAATGAGTCATTGGTAAAAATGAAACAAGGCTTTTTCTTATTGGCCAATATTTGTGAGTCATAAAAATCTTGAACCTTCCACACTCTTCCCTCAATCTGGCGCACAGCTGGTCCAAGGCTGGGTTAAATAATTTTTTTCACCTTAACCATGGTAAATGGTAAGTCTCCAAGGTAATTAAGTGTGGTAACTTTTGTATTTCATAGTAAAAATTGTCCAATAATAACCTATTGAAGTAAAAAGCTCTCATGACTCCTATAATAACCCAAGACCACGAAATTAAGGTGCTAAAAAGGTCTAGGTTTATAACAATTAAGTTTAGAAGTATTATGATAATTTTTCGGTTTTACCGTTACCCGTAAATTAGGGTTAAAATCAACTTTCTCAGAAAAATCCCAGAAAATTTCTAAAAATCATAAATATTATAAAAACACCATTGGTTACTCTTTTGGTTGATTTTGGATCATTCCCTAAGCTTCTGGCATTCACTTGTTCCCCCGTTTTCCCTATTCTCAGTCTATAGGGACCAAAACCGCAATTCTTGCTCTGCTATTCTAAAAATTCCCAAAATAATTTCTAAAATCCTAAAATAATATAAAACATCATTTGGCATCTCCAAAAATATATCTTAACTGGTTCTGGTCTCCAAACCAACTAACAGTTCAGCCTAGTCAAACTACAGGGACCAAAACGGTAACATTTTTATTCGTTTTTCAGAAAATTCCCAAATAAATTTCTAAAATCCTAAAATATTATAAAATCACTACTGGTATCCTCAAATTATCTTTCTGACTCCAATTGGGGTTTCTATATCACTATATTCTTATTCTGACAGTCAAAACGTCTACAGTCTTTTCCGTTTGACTTTCCACATCAGCACTAAACCATTTTTAATCTCATTGAAATCCTAATATTAACAACAATCCTCCCCCATTAACACTCTGTCTCTTAGAGTGAAAATTTGGGGCGTTACAGCCCGGATGACCGCAAGGAAGAGTACAGTGAGAAGACCCCGATCTGTACCGGAGGTGTCAGCAAGGGAAGCTCCTGTTGAGGAAGTGACTGCTATGGTAGTGGATCCTGTGATTGATGCTGTTCCGATTTCCTATGCTTTACCGGGAGGTACTCCCCAGTCTTTTACTCCTGTTACCCCGGAGGACCTGGTAGTCTGGAGGGCCAGAGTCAGAAAGGAGGCAGCGGAGTTAGAGAAGGGAAAAGGGATTGTAGGAGATGGTCCTGAGGGACAAGGGGTCTGATAGACCGTTGGTGTAGGTGTCTTGGCAAGCCCAATCAGATAAGGGTTTTTACTAAAGACTTTGGGACTGATGCATTGATGCATTCAGGATCTCGCTTCTTTTTGATGATGACTCTACGGGCATAGGTTTAGGATTTTGTTTATTTTGGATGACTGTAAAATATTTATGACACTACTTTACTTTACTTTGTTGCTTTTAGCTTTTGTAAAATAGGTGTGATATCCTAGTTTGCGTGGGCAAACATGTAGTCTGATGTACAGTGTGTAGATGTATATATATATGAGGTATGTTTTTGTATATGTTGTGTTTGATTTATCTTATACGCTTAAGTTTTCAAATTAAGGGTTCTAACTTAATAAGGTATTTCTATTACAATTATAAAAAGAAAAAAATTAATTCACATTTTTGTAAAGTAAATACATTAATAAAATAATATTCTTTGAAATTAAAATAAATAACTTAACTATTTTCACAAAAATAACTTTCACATTGCAATTTCCTTTTATGAGAAAGGGCGTTGCAGTTAAGGTTGGAAAAGTCTCCTTGGAGCAATACACCGGTGTGTTTTTGAGAAATATAGAAGTGTCATGCATAAATATCTCTTGACTTGGTGATATATTTAGAGTATGCATTGCTTTTAAGAATTTGTGTGTGTGTTACCTATATATGACTTGCTATTCTAATATATGTGTTCTTGACGTATGAATTGGGTGATGTATGATCTGTGTTTTGGTGTGCTTATACTTCTCTTATTACTTTGATTTAGAGTTTCACCCTTGCATGTTTCTTTGTTGTGCTTGTGTATGTACAAGTAGATGGTTTATGTAACACCCTGATTTTTATATAGTTTTTATTGACTTTTAATCTATTTTATTTTAATTAAAATTATTTAATTATGATTTTTGAGATTTTAAGGTGTGAATAATAATATTCATATCTTAGGTTTGATTTTGAAGGGTTTAGAGTAGTAGAGTTCGCAAAACTGAGTTTTTGCGGGAACCGCGTTCTTGTGTGATGCGATGAAGGGTTCAGTATTTTTCTGGATACCATTTTTACTCCAAAATAATATTTTAACGAACCAAAAGTTGTTTTTATAATATTTGTGATTTTTAAAAATTTTCTGGAAATTTTTCAGAAAAACTTTATTTTACCTGTGATTGGTGCTTTACGGGTAAACCGGGCGCAACCGGGACATGAAAAATAGTTCAAAAATTTAGTTTTGAATTTCTAAATTTTTCTATGACATATTCAAATCATAAAATTTATTTCTCATGATTTTACCCATTTTAGAAAAATATTTATCTAAAAAGGGGTTCGAAAACTACGTGTTTTTACTACTTTGAACTACCGATTAAACCCTAACTTGATGGGATTTAATCCCACCATTTTCCAGTCAGTTTTGGGTCAAATAGGTTTAATTTTGAATTTTTTTCAAATAGGTTTAATTGGGTCAAATAGGTTTAATTTTGAACTTTTTTCAAATTTGGTGAGTGAGGTATGGCTCCCAACCACCAAAAGCATGCAAGCCCATACCTCCCCCATTCTTCCCTTGGGTCATCCGAATTTACTAGGGAGAAAGGAGAGAGAAGATTCACTTTTCTCACTTCATCTTCTTCAAGCTTTCCAAACTCCATTTTTCTCTCATTCTTCAGGCTTTCCTACACACCAAAAGGCTAAGTTTTATTGAGTTTTTGGCCACTCAAGCTTCACAAAAAAAGGTTTGGATCATCATTCTAATCCATAAACTTCTTTCATTTTTTCATTTCCACCACTTTCATTTTCCATGAAGGTTGTGTTCTTCTCTTTACTAAAAGAGAGCTTTTTATTGGTTTAGGTTCACTCCATTGGAACCTACAAGCTTGAAAACTACCTTGGATCCATTTGCTTTCAAGTTTGAGTAAGTATTCATCTACTCAAAATTTCTACTCTTTGGGGTTTGGTGGTTTGCATAAAACTTGCATTTTTATGGTTTTATTTTGGTGTATTTTGTGAAAGGTTAATTTTTCTAAGTGTTGGAACATCAAGGCTTCAAGGAGGCCACTAGGTGTTGGTGGAGAGTGAAGGTGATTTTTGGTGTTTGCCCATTTTCATTGTCTTCAAGAGGTAAGGGGATTTTCTCAATAAATTGGGAAGGATGTGTATGTGTATGGTGTATGTTGTATGTTTCATGAAAAACTCAAAGACTTGAGTTTTCATATTGGGTGTTTGAATGAGTTTCATTCTCTTAGTAATATGTATTTGTATATGTATATGTATATGAGTAAAAATATGATTTTGGTTGATGAATGATAATTTTTGATAAGCCTATGTGTTGTTGGAAAAATCATATGTATGATTTGGAGTGATTTGGAATGCCTAAGTGTATGATTGATGAAGTATGCTTTATGCTATGTTCATGGTGTATGTTAATTTGTTATGGATGATTCCTTTGAGTGTATGTATGATTATGGCTTGATTGTGTTCTTGCCTAACTGATGTATGTTGATTTCTTTGGATATTTCACATACTTTGATTCTTTGTGATTGGGATTGAATTGAAGTATTTGATTAAGTGTGAGAAAAGAACTTAAAAGCTTTAATGAAAAAGTTTTCCAAAGTAAAATCAAATAAATTAATTAGGATTCAAAGATAACACTTAATTAGATAAATTTCATCAAGTTTCTAATCATAAGTCTTAAATCAATTTCATACTAAATCCTTTTTATCCATAAAACTCTAAGTGAGCTAGAAAATCAATTAATGAGGGAGAAAATCAAATTTCAAATTTTTTGAGGTCAAAAACGAAAACTGGATGTTTTGGGGTGAAAAATACAAAATTCTGGAATTCTGGGCATAAAATCAAAAATCTGGCACTTTGGGCCAAAAATATAATTTTACAAAAGTTTTGGGGCAGAAACGCGAAGACTGGACAATTCTGGGACAGAAACATGAAGACTGCACAGTTCTAGGGCAGAAACGTGAAGACTGGACAATTCTGAGGCAGAAACCTAATTTTACAGAAAACAGGGGCTGAAACGTGGAACAGAATGTTTTGACGGTCAGAATTTCAAATACTTAAAAGTAAAGGAACTTAAGTAAAGTTATCAAGCAATTAACTAAGACTTTGATTTAAATCTTTTTACAAAGAGAAGTGAGAAGAAAATAATAATGAGGATTTGAGAGTTAAAGTTAAGGAAGAACTTTAATTTCGAAGAGGAACTTTCCATAAAACTTATGTTTTTAAATAAACGCTTTACACGGTATTGAACGAGGATCAATACGTGGCAACGATAAACTTGAGGACAATAATATTACACGGTGTTGGATGAAAGCTAACACGTGGCGACGAAAAAACCCTAAGACGAGGGACCGCATTAATCGTATTATTGTGATTGCAAATATATTGTCATTTACATTAAAGACGTGGCTTTTGCCAAATTAGAGCATACGATCCTATGTAATGGATTGTGAATAATTGTAAAACCTATTCATGAAAAAGGGGACCGATGGTTACCATGTCCATGAAAAAGGGGACCGATTGGTTTATTATGTTAAGGTGATAGTAGCTCTACTGAATAATTGTAAAACCTGTTCATGAAATAGGGGACTGATGGTTACCATGTCCATGAAAAAGGGGACCGATTAGTTTATTATGTTAGGTTTATGCTACAACCATTTCGCTCTACTTAGTTGAGGAAGTCTCCATGGAGCAGTGCACCAGTGTATTAAAGAGATATTGAAGTGACATGCATTATGCTAGAGTGCTATGTGTGTGTTTGACTGTGTGTTTAATTTGATGATGTGCTCTCTTTTGGTGTATGAATATCATAGAGAAAGATTTGCGAAAGAGTAGCTATATATATATTCTTGGAATGTATTATGTAGTATTTTCTTTTTCGTATACATCCTTTCAGTGGACTTTCAACTTGTGCAAAGAAATTCACCCTTGCGTGTTTTTCTGTTATTTTATGTACGTTACGCTTAGATGTCCACTTCGAGACCTCTGATAGCCCGAGTGAGGGAGTGCTTCTGGCCTCGTGAGGCCGATGGTAGGGGATGGACTTACGATCCCATCTCCCAATGTGCCATTGTGACTGGACACGTGGTCAGGACTAGAGGAGGGGTGTTAGGCCTCGAAGAGGTTTTGGAGAGAGACATGGTTTTGGACGTTTACATACCCGTCGAGAGGATGCGCTACTGCCTGGGAGATGCACCCTTCGCATGCAGTATCGCCGCCTAGGAGAGAGGCGAGGGAGGATCAGAGGCCTACACCTCAGCGGATAGCCGAATCGGTATCTAACCGTTGTCGCCTGATTCGTCGCACTCCAAGGAAGAGTTCCTTGGAGAGGGCATGCTTACCAAGGATGGCTCCACCGGTGAAACCAGTTCCATCACCCGAGACCGTGAGGCCGACACTTTCCGTTCCATACGTCGCACCTTCTAGACATTTTGTGCGCTGTTCTTCTGACACTTCTGCCGGACCTTCGGGACACGTAGATAGAGGGAAGAGGAAGGTTAGAGACGAGCCAGATCGTGTATTATTTGAGGTGTCTGAGGATGAGGAGAACCCCGAGGAGACGTCATCGTCTTAGGTCTGTAGAGGTGGGGGTGTCTAGTGCTAGGTTGTAGGTTGTCTGTTAGCGACCAGCCTAGGTTTGGGATATACATGTTCAGTGTCGTGTATTTGACACATGTTTTGTTTTACTGTTTTCTTAAGTTTAGTTTTATCGTGTTATTTCCTTTCTTTTAGGATGTTGTATTTTGGCCATTCTGTTGTGGTTCATAACTATACTTGCGAGCGCAAGACTTGTGTACATTGACTTGATGATATGTATATACGTGTGATGTTTATTTTCTTCTGAGTTTCTGGATGGCTAAATGTGATGTGAGAAATCTTTTCGTTTAAGACTTTAAAAAAAAAAATTAGGCACCAATTTTGGTAACCTTGATTTATGAAAGACAAATTTCCGCATTAAGTTTTAGTTTTTCATGTGACGTTCCTTGTGTGAAAAATGGGCGTTACAGTTTACCCAAGGAGTGGGTTAGTTCCGGTCCGACAACTTAGAATTCAACCCCTTGAGGTTGAAAAGGCGGGGGTGGAAGATAAACCCCGATACACAGTGGGGTACATATTCTGGGTATGTACTTACCACTGCAGGGTAGGTTAATAGACCCAACTAGAGAGTAGAGAACCGGTTAGTCTTAGACGTTATGCTACCCATGGAGCAAATGAAGGAGGAAACACCGCTTTAGGGTTAGAAGGTTGCCGCTGTTGTTACATCTTCGTTTAAAGATGGTCATGTCGGGTAGTTAAACTGGGATTGATCTGGCTCACATATACATAGTAGCATATATTTTCTTTTACCACTGTTGTATCTTCAGTTCATTTAGTATTTCTTGCTTTGTTTACTTCTGCAGTATCTAATCCATAGTTTGTACTAAAGCAAACTCTTTGTAAAATATCATGGTTTACATATATTAGATGAAGTACTTTTACCAGTGTGGTTATTTTATTCTGCATTTATAATATTTCAAAAGCATTAAAGAGACATATTTTTCATCATTCTCATCTTTTAAAAAGAAAAAAATTTTACCCACATTTTCAGATAAGGATTAACGAAGTTTTTATTCAAAATATTTTCTAAGTTATTGCAAAACTTTTGGTTACTATAGTGTAATATCCTTTTTGGAGAAAGGGTGTTGCACAATCTCTTCAGTTTTTGCCGTTTTCTCAAGTATAACCCTGCAATGAGAGCAGAAAATGAAATTTTCAAAACTTACACAAAAATAATTTCTAAAATTCCCAAATAAATAATTAAAAAATAAAATATAAATTGTTGTGGACCTTTGTCACCAAATTTTATACCACAAAACAAGATTTTTACGCTACACGCTCCCGTATAGCATATATTTCAGTAAATTTTGAAAGTTTTTCAAAAGTTCCAGAAAATCACAAATATTAAAAGAAACAATTTTGTGAAGCAAGATAATTTTCTGGGTTGGTTTTCGCATATACATGCTATTAAAACCTCATCCGTCAGTTAAGACGTAAACCGTTTCTGTTAAAATCCCAACGTCAAATCAAAACTGTCTGTTTTAAAAGGGAGAATGAATATATATATATATTTAAACACTATTTTTTGACTAAAAATAAATCATTAATCACTTATATCCCAAAATCTCATTTAAAACAGAGTAAAGATGGTAAACAAAAAAACAGATGTTACATCCCTCCCTCTCTCTCTCTCTCTCTCTATCTACCCACCACGAAGAACACACAGCCTTGCTGTAAGCAAAAGGGATTAGCAAAATCGATGGAGGCTGGGTTATTCATAGCTTGGCTTTAAGGAGCGCACGAAGACAGAGTCTGTTCGAGGACAATGTCGCTCGACCCTCCACTAGAGAAGAAGCGGATAAAGAGGGCGTGAAAGGAGAGGATGATGGAGTTGAAGGAGGAGATTCAGTTGAACAAGGTGAATCTAATTATCATTTCCATTGCCCTATTCTTCCCCTAGTATCTGTTTTAAATACTTTTTTTAGGTTCTATATATTGTGGCACTCTTTGGTTTTGGTGTGTGACACTCTTTGTTTCTTTAAACTGCATTCTAATTTTCATATCCATTTTTTTTCTGGCTTCTTTGGTGTTGGAAAGATCAGGCAGCAAGGTTCTCCAAATCTCATCTTCGAAAAAGACGTCATCTACTTCAGGGTGGTGCTGATGGAGCCATTGATGGGGGACGGTGGTTGTTTTTGGTGGATTTTTTCAGGTTAGTTTTCACAATCAACTCTTTCGTGTTCAAGTGTTGTTTTTTTTAATGTCTTTGTAGTTTATTATTATTTTTGATTGAAGATTCAGAGCGAGAACTGTGTAAATGACGTCTTTTTAATGTCATTTAGTTTATTTTTATCATGCTTTTATCATTTTTTATCAACAAATGTTAGTTTATTTTTTGCCATTGGAGCTTTTATCATGCTTTTATCATTGTAGATTTTCTAAAATTCTTGAAAGATTGTTGCATTTACAATTGTTAATTATGGATTAACTGTACAATAACCTATCCAACCATGTTTACGAAACTATCCATGGGATTAATGTTGGAGGTGTGAATCTTCTATTCTTTGTTTTTGTTGCAGGGTTTTACAGAAGCCCTTCAGCAGCTTAAAGAAGATAGCATTAATGGCTTATTTCAATTGCAGTATTTGAACATATTCATTACTTGATATAGCCTTTCTATGGAAGTTCTAAATTCTGTAAATTCTAAGTCCTAAATGCTTGCTTACTTTTATATGAATCTTCTATCATTCTTATCACATTAGTTATTTCTAAATCAATAGATAGTTTCACTTGCCATATGCAGGACTTGCATAAATGGAAGGAAGTCAGCCCCATTTTGGCACGCATTGTTGTATCGGTAATGTTTTTGCAAACTCCTTTGTGTTCAGATTATTTGCATTCATTTGCATTCAGTCTCTTGGATGATTATTTTTACAATTTATTGAAGCACAAAATGATTCTAAATGATTTCATGTTAAAATGTTTCACAGATTTCTGATTGCTGAGGCTGCAAGCAAGGTAAGTGGAGGTGCTATCTTCCTATATTTTACTTTTCTATTTCTCTCTCTTTTGTGGGCATTTTTCTTTCTTTTGTTGTGAGTCTTTTTGTATTGTTTTCAAGTCACAAATTCAAGTTTATTGGAAGACATGTTTTTGGTTATCTATATTGAGCCATTTATGTTAACAGAGTTATGAAATTTGACAACTATGTTAACAAAAAAAAATTATGTGGATTTTGCAGTGTTTGAAGGGGTCTCGAATGAAGGAGGTTGACAAGGAATAAAATGTGGTAGATTCATTTAATATTTTGCTTTGGTTCTTGTCTTCTGGATTTATTTGTCCTGGCTTTATGCCTATTTTATTCGTTGCTTTGGTTCTGGATTTATTTGTCTCTAAGTTGATTCTTTTATTCGTTTGGTTTTGGATTTATTTGTTTCTAGGTTGATTCTCAAATATTGTATGCATTTTTTGTGTTCTATTTGGTTGTTTTTCTAAGAATATAGAAATACACCACTTCTTCCACCTGATATAAGAAAAATTCACCGCAACATCATTTGAATGCATGAAATCTTCCTATGAATTCTTCTAACTGTAATTATTGTTAATTGTTAATGTTGGCAAGTGATGTATGTGGTTGTAATGCAATAGGCAAGCAAATCTAGTTGTCTTGGTTATGAATCACTTCTAAAAGACTGAATAAGAGAAACTAACCTGAATCAAGATAATGGGGATGAGGATGATAATGCGGATGAAAACAACAGCAGCATAATAGGCTGATAGTTTTGATTATCAGTTTGGCTATAATAGGCTGATAGTTTATTGCATTTGGACTTTTTGCATATGGTTCTCAACAATGAAGCATGGCGAGCAAGTCAAGTAGTAAAGGTTCTCAACAATGAATGAAAGGTTATTGCATATGCCAAGACACGATACCCAATAGTAATTCTTTCCATGGCTAATAATATTCAATCTCCTAGCTTGAATTAAAAATAGTGTGTTTAGTTTGAACAAAAAGGTTGAGAGTTTTAGTTTGAAAGGTTATTGATTTTGTTTACACCCCAAATATAGTTTGCTTTGAACATTTTACATGAAATAATATTACTAACTCAAAGAAGAGTTTAATAGAAATTAAATCTTAAAGTCATATTCTTTTAGGATATATCGAGCGTAAGCAAATAAACGTATTCCCGAGCTTAATGCGCGAAAACAATGAGGGATTAGCTCAAGGAGTACTAAAAAGGTGCTAACGGTAGTGGGACTCCTGCGGGTAATGAGAAGCTTAAAAAATGAAGCCCATTTCTTTGAAATCCCAATATAGTAATGCCAATAAAAATCGAAAATGAGAGACCCAAAATAATGAGAAAATGACTTGTAACTGTGAAGCTATAAGGTATCATACCCTGAGGATTACAAAATAACGAAAAAGGGGCCTATAAAATATATAATTTACTTTGAATATTTTACATGAAATAACATTACTAACTCATAGAAGAGTTTAATAGAAATTAAATTTTTAAAGTCATATTCTTTTAGTATATACCGCGCGTAGCGCAGGCATACATAATATATAGTTTGCTTTGAATATTTTACATAAAATAACTTGCTATTAGTGAATTTTATGTGGACCTCCAAATATAGTTTGGTTTGAACATTTTACTTCTTTTTTTGATACAAAAAGTCATATTCTTTTACTATATACCGCGCGTAGCGCAGGTCTACATAATATATAGTTTACTCATAGAAGAGTTTAATAGAAATTAGACATTAATATAAATTTTTAAAGTCAAATTCTTTTAGTATATACCGTCGTGACTTCAATGTTTTGTTAACTTTATACGCATTTTGTGTTTACAATATTATGTTACAAACAAAATATAATCATATCATATATCAAACATTTTAACATTAATTCATTTCTTGATTTACCTACACAGTGACCTATTTAACCCATGCATGCACGAGTCTAGATACTAGTTAACTAAAGAATAGAATAATTCTTTTTAATCTTAGTGCCTACATTAACCAAATGAGGCTTGACACATTATGAAGTTTTGAGAGTGAGAATAATTTTTTACCAAAAAAAATAGTGAGAATAATTTACTCTAGACTATTTCCATCCACTTGATGAGTTTGTTGGTTGCCCGTGACTTCACTTTCGTCACGTGAGTACAAAAGTATTACACATCATTATTGACACAACAAGCTCCATTTATGGACATCAACAAGCTTACCAATCCACAATTGCATTGTAACTACAAACTATGGTGGCGTTTAGTATGGACTAGCATATTGATTGGTCCATATGGACCAGTTAGGGTTATGACCATTGATATAATGAATATTATATATTATATTCAACGGTGTAGATCATCGATGGGCAACTTGCTGGTCTGGTAACTTAATAAATAAAAGCTTATTTGTTGTTAAGGGCCTACACTAATAGATATATTAAGACATATAATGCCATATTTACCTCCAAAGTTATGAAAATTGGAAAGTTGGACCACCACGGTAAATGTTAACATGTTACTGTTTGACCTTAGTTTTTAACAGTGGAGTATTTTTACTGTTTTTTTATATTGCGTTGAAGACATTTTTTTTACATGAAAATTGGGTGATTAATATTTAGAGTTATGAAATTAAAAATTTGGTTTATGAATAAGACTATAATAGTGTAAGATCCATAGACCATAATCATATTGATAGTAAGAGGAAAGATAAAATGTTCATTGAGGCAGCTGGATCTATGAACACTAACAGTTTCATAAATTTTGCATTCTGTTCGTTGGGGGAGAGAGGGTTGTTCTTCGAAAATAAAACAAAGGTAAAAATGGCAGGTTTTGTTCAAAAAAAAATTAAAATTAAAATAAAATAAATTTACAGTTGGGGCTAAACTGGGATATTATGAAACTTTCTGGATATTCTACAATTACTTAAAATTACTGGGGCTATTCTATAATTACTATAAACTGGATGTGGGGTCCACCTTACCTACTAGGAAGGGTATTTTGAGAAGTGGACCATATGGACCAATATACTATGTGGTCCATACTAAAAGCCACCACAAATTATGGCTCTATCTACGGTGCGCGAGTGTTTAGGCTGCGCATTGTGAGTGAGTAAAAATTTGCTGAGGTGCACCGTAGACCTGCACAATAAACACCGTTTGCACCTATTTTCCAAGTTTCCTAAATTTAATGAGGAGGTCCTTAGGTCAGCTTCACTATTCATCATCTTCTATCTTCCCCCGGCGCGTAGGTTCTATACGTTACTACTTAACTTCTTATCACTAAATGCCAGCATTTATAACGACTCAACCACCAAATTATCCACTTCATCAAACAAAATTAATAATTGCTATTGTAAGAATCACAATCTTCAATCACACACTTCAACTTAATTCGCTCATCAAAAACATTTTTTTTTATAAATAAACAAACAAATGAACTATACATCACAGAAAAATGGTGCTCTGTGTGCACTTTCTATCTCTCCACATTTTAGATACATGTCCAGAATACCAATAATGACAAACAAATCTATATCAAACCTCATTTTTGTAACAACAACGCAGAAACAACTTGGTGGCATAACCTCGAACCTGCTTCAACTTCCTTTCAAAAACTATTTTTTTTACCAAACCCCATTAGAAGAGTACGCACAGTGATGCAATCGGGACGAAGCCCACTTTGGTGAAACACGGAGAAGAGAAGCAACACTTGTTCCCCAAGACCCATTTCTACGTAGGCCTTGATCATGATGTTCCAGAGCACCACATCCCCCCTAGGCATTCCCTCAGTAGAACACGTCCATTATGCAGTGGTTGATCCCGACGCCGAGTGTGGCGGCTCCGTCGGCGAGCCACGTAAGCTGAATCACGAGAGGCGGCGATCCGTTGAGAATGTCGGGGACGTAAAACGACAAGAGCTTCCTCCATTAGGTAACTGTTCATTTTGGGACACACACTTAAATTGACCCGTCTGCTGCTCATTCGGTAACCTTCTTCAATTTGAGCCGTGCATTTGTTTTAAGAAATATCTACGGTGTTTCTCGTGCAGGTCTACGGTGCGTTTCAGCAAATTTCTACTCACGCGCACCGTAGATAGAGTGATAAACTATAGCCATCTTTCCTAACTACTCCCTTCGGTTCAAAACTTTGGTGGTTTAAGGTTTTGACACACAGATTAAGAAATAATTAATTGTATAAATTTTAGACTAAAATGTCCTTATTTATTATTCATCATTCTCAACTATCTTAATTATTTCTCCACTCAAACTCATTAATTATACTAAAAGTATAGTTGGAAAAAGGTGATAAATTATTTCTTGAAATCCTAAAATAACCAAAGTTTTGGGACAAAAATAAAAAGCTAAAACTATCAAAGATTTGAACCGGAGAGAGTAATTGCTATATTTTTTCGCTGATTCACACCTAAATCTCGTTGTTCCTTCCACCCTTCCATAACTGCAAGAACAAAGCAAATTAGCTGCAACCATAAAACAGAGACTAGCATATAGCAGAATAGAGTTTATTAACACAAAAGTCCCACAAATTTACTTAATAAAAAAAAAGTCCCACAACTTTAATATAGCAATTTTAATAAAAATTAAATATTCAATATACTTTTAGTTCCTTAACTATTAAGTAAGGATTTTAAGTCTTTTCTTATAAATACCGATATAATCATTAATTTAAGTAATAATTTACTAAGGGGAGTCAGGTACGAAGGCGTATTGTTCTCTCTCTCTCCCTCTCTATCTATCCATCTCTCTCTCTTATATTTTGTTGTATAATTAAATGATAGAGTAGTTGTGTTTATGTAGTAGTTATTAATATATTATGGATAGTTATTTTAAATTTAAATTTAAACTTTCAATGGGTTAAACAAAAAGGGCAATATTGAAATAAAAAAAAACTCTACCAAAAATTGATATTGCTATTATATATTGTTATAGATAATGAAACCACGTATTTATCACTGAATAATTTAAGCAAATATTTATAATGATATCACATATTTTTTATCTATTTAAATCCAGAAAATCGAATTTCTTATTACTATTATAGATTTTTCTAACAAAGTCGTGTATTTAACATGCTTGAAAGGTTTATAAGTGCCCACTTAGTTGGGGCACCTTTTACCACATTCTGAAATAAATTAATTGGGTTTGGATATTAGATTTTAGGTAAAATTAGTCTTTTGGTCTCATAATTTAATAATTTATTTCAAATTGGTCTCATAATTTTTTGTGTTAAATCGGTCATTTATCTTTACAAATGTTTACAATATTGGACCAACTATCAGTTTTTCACCAAATGGTGTCATTGACTTGCATACGTAGCCGTTAACTTAAGTGATGTGGCGTAATGAGTTTTTAGTAAATTTCAATTTGATCCCTTAAGTTATTAATACGTTTTAATTTGGTCCCTAATTAACTTTTATTGAGTTTTTAAATGGTCCCTTATGTTTTTAAACACATTTGACTCATGACATCATGATCTACATTTTGATGCACATTACACCATTTTAGTCATTTAGCCACTTAAACATACATGATATAGAGTAACTATATTAACAATAGTAGGTTTTTTCACTATACTAATGTAATTTCATCTTGAAATTACCGGTTTGTTGTAATTTTCAAATTATTTACCAAAATGGGGTAAGTCGTATATCTCATTGACGACTTTTGATTTTTTTTTTCAAAGTCGTATATGTTAGATATGACTCCATGTTTTAATTTTTTTCACGTTTAAATACAAGTTGTATATGCCATATACGACTTTGCATGTTTTTTTAATTTTTTTTACATTTCATGCAAGTCATATATTTCAAATGCGACTTTGCATTTATTTTTTTAAAAAATTTTTAGGAAGTCCTATAATGGGTATACGACTATAGTTTTTTTTATTCTTGCCCTTAAGAATTAAAAAAAAACCTAGAGTTGTATTTCCATTATACGACTTCGTAATTTTTTCAAAAAATAAAAATAAAAACACGCAAAGTTGTATTTGAGATATACGATTTGCATGAAATGTAAAAAAATAAAAAATATGCAAAATGATATATGACATATATGACTTGCATTTAAATGTGAAAAAAAATTAAAACATGGAGTCATATTTGACAAATATTACTTTGAAAAAGAAAATCAAAAGTCATTAATGGGATATACAACTTATCCCATTTTAGTAAATAATTTAAAAACTACACCAAACTGATAATTTCAAAATGAAATTACATTAGTTTGGTCAAAAAACCACAATCATAACTACAAACTATAAGGCGGTTTGGATACTTATCCTTGATAAACCCAAAAATACACATATACGTGATGTAAGGTGTTAAATACAGAAATAAAAACTAACATGGTGTGGCACATGTGGTAGATACATGAGTTCCTTAAGCATAATGTCGGGGGTTTGATCCCTGGCCATGTGTATGGAGAATCATATGTTGGGAAATGTTAACCCTTAAATGAATCTCAGTACCTCAAAGAATTAGTCTCCACAGTTATGCATAGACGATACCCGATTCATAAAAAAAAAACACAAATAAATAGTTAATTTAAGCAAAAAATTATAATGATATGACATATTTATTATTATCCCAATAAACACAGAAAACAGAAATTTTTATAACTATTATAGAATTCTTTTTTTTTTTTTTTAGCAAAGTCGTGTATTTAATAACATGGTTGAAAGGTTTATGAGTAACTACTCAGTTTGGCGTAACTTTTACCACTTTTCTGAAATAAATGATTTGGTTTTTGGGATTCGCTAGTTGCCATTAATAATTTCCTCACTTGTTTAATTTAATTATCCCATTGTCCCTTCCCCGGTTTCCCCGTCATGTTCAACTGCAAGCAAACAAAGCAGCTCGCAACCACAAAGCCGCAACGGTGAAAGAGACCAGCTCAGCACAAAGCAGACCAGACTTTGAAAACACCAAAGCCATAAATCTCGGGCACTAAATTTGACGTCCCCTTCTTCTTCTACCCGGTTCACGGGCACAACAACAATATAGAAAACAGACAAAGTAACAGACTCAAATCACCACCTCCATCATCTTCATCTTCCCTTAAGAATCTGAATCTTCCACTTCATTTCTTTCCACCAGTACCACTTTCCATTACACTACTACCCACTCCACTTGTCCGTTTCTCTTTCTTTACCATTTGGCCCCCACTCTTAACGCCCACACTCCTCCCACTCCCACTAAACACACACACACACACAATGCCTATCCCTCTCACTGTTCCCCTCTTTCTCTTCTTCTCCATCACCATCACCACCACCACCGTTTGCACCGCTCTCACATACGGTAAGCACCTCCAAACCCAATCTCTCACTTCCTCTAACACTTTATCTCATCATCATTATCACTTTCGCAGGTCTCTCTTACCACATTGACTGTGGCAGTCCCACAAACAGCACCGACTCATTCAACACAACGTGGCTCTCCGACCGCTTCTTCACCGGCGGCTCCACCGGCATAGTCTCGGAGCCACTCCGATTCCGCCACCAGCACGAGAAGACACTCCGCTTCTTCCCAATCTCCTCCGGCAAGAAGAACTGCTACTCCATCCCCTCACTCAGTTCCTCACGCTACCTCATCCACACCTTCGTCGTCTACGACAACTACGACGGCAAGTCCCACGCGCCGTCCTTCGACGTCTCGGTCCGCGGCACCGTCGTCTTCTCCTGGCGGTCCCCGTGGCCGCAATCCCTCGCACGCGACGGCGCCTACTCCGATCTCTTTGTTTCCGTCCTCCCGGACGAACAAGAAGCCCTAATTTGCTTCTACAGTTTCGCCACTGACCCTCCGGTAGTCTCCTCGCTAGAGCTCTACTCCGTCGATCCGGCTTCTTACGATTCCGCTTCAATTGGGAACAACGAGACTATACTAGTGAACTACGGAAGACTCTCTTGCGGGTCGGAACAGTGGGGACCGGGGTTCACCAACGACGCGGACCGGTTCGGGAGGTCGTGGCAGTCCGATTCGGAGCTCCGAACCGGTGCAAACCGTGTTGTCGCGGTGTCGACGAGGAACAGCATTGGGGGAACTGATCAGAAGCCGAATTACTTCCCCAGTAAGCTGTACCAGAGTGCAGCGACGACGGCGGAGACCGCAGAGGAGGGTGGTGGCGTGTTGGAGTACGAATTGAGCGTTGATGCTAAGCTGGATTACCTTGTGTGGCTACATTTCGCGGAGATTGAGGAGAGGGTGAGGAAGGTTGGGGAGAGGGTTTTTGATGTGTTCATCAATGGCGAGAATTTGACAAGGGTTGATATATACAAGCAGGTTGGGGGTTTCGCTGCGTTTACTTGGCATCACACGGTGAAGAATTTGAGTAGCAGCGTGTTGAGCTTGAAGCTTGTTGGGGTTGTTGGTGCACCTATCATTTGTGGGATTGAGAATTATGCTTTGGTCCCTGGTGATCCTTCCACCGTTCCTCAACAAGGTGGGTTGATGATTATCGAACTTTGCTGAAATTGGGAGAGGATTTTTCCTCTTTTTAAATTAAATTTCATGCAAATTTTGGAAACTATGCCCGAAATGATTCTGACTTTTGTTTTCTTCTTTTGGTGCCTTGTTAGTAATTTTGTGTTTGTGACTGTGAATTGATGTCATGAATTGTGTGTTAAAGGAAATTTGGTTAGGGAGTTTATGATTTAGGAGTTTTGTGCAAATATAGTTACCAATTATTTCGGTGGTTGATGCGTTTTCTTTTTCCTTTTTTTTTTAAAAAAGGTTTACGGGTAATAAATTTTATTTAAACACTGAGGAGTTAGGAGGGAGGACATGGTCAAGATTTTGTTGACTGAAGAGTAACCCACCCCAGATATTATGAATTGCTGTCAGTGAAGATTTTTTTTGTTTAAATTTTTGGGTGCAGTGATTGCCATGAAAGCTTTGAAAGATTCCCTTCGAGTTCCGGAAAGAATGGGTTGGAATGGGGATCCTTGTGCTCCTACGAATTGGGATGCTTGGGAGGGAGTTACCTGCCGTATGAGTAAGGATAATACTGCTCTTGTCATAAGTCAAATGTAAGTATTTCTTTGCCTTCTCCTAAGTTGTGCACTCGAGCTTCTAATTGGTTTTATTATGAAAGAAAATTAGTGCTACGTATGCTAGGAATCTTACTTAAAAGTCTCTTAATAATTGACATGCCAAACTTTATGTGTATGGTTAATGGTGGGGTAGGTTCCATGTGCTAAATTTACGGGTGGGTGGTGGGTGAATCTAAAATACTCATGATATCTTGTGGCCACAGATAGCATTGTATCAGAAAGGTTTCTTATTCCTTTTTGTGCAAATCTACAAATATTTATTTTCCTTGCCTATACATTATTATGCCAATCACCTTTGGGGCTTATCAGCATTCCTTCCCCCAAAAAGCTTGGGGGTAGGTAGTGAACATTGGTTCATTTCCTGTTCCCCAAATGCATTTTTAAATTTCTGAAACCAAATAAATAAATAAAAAGGTGGAAGTTTGCAATCTGTTTCTTGTTCAGACAATAATTCTCCTTTCATATAATTTATTTTCCTCTCCTAAAGCCTTGACTTTATCCTTATTTCAATTTTCATTTCAGAGATCTGGGCAGTCAAGGCTTGAAAGGGTTCATAAGTGACCAGATTAGTCTTTTGTCAGACTTGGTAAGCCTGTAAGTATCAGCAGCCAAATGTTCACATATGCTAGTCATCTTTCACATCATGCATGTGGCTTAGATGTTTTGAGGTTAAGATGTACGAATATGTGGCTGTAAATATGCTTAATTGGCCCAGGTCTATAAAATTTCCCCTTGTTTTAAATTGCTTTGTGGTTTATATGTTCTAGCAGTGGTCATAGTTTGCAGTTAATGTTATGTATCCTGGTTTCTTCTATGTGAACTAAGGTTGTCAAACTCAGGATTTTACATAGAACTTCCATAAACTCATAAGAGTTTGCCAAATATAAAAATAAAATTTCAAATGGTGTTCATCCAGAAAATATTCCATATCGAAGTACAAAACCATAGTCCTTATCCTCTCATCTTCCATAACTTACCCAGGCACATACACCTTTTTACAGCAAGTGAAAATAGAATAGAAGCACCAGAACCAAAAGAACAGAACACAAACAGAACTTACTCAGACATTCAGTAATGGGGACAAGAGAACAAATTCCAACTTAATAGTAGGGAAAACACACGAGCAACAAAACAGTGCCCAATTGATTTGATTATCATCCCAATACAAAAGCATAACAAAATGGTGGGTGTGAAAATGCATAGAACACAACAGAACTCCATAGAACTTGAGCACAAACAGAACACATGGAAGTTGAGAAGAAACAGAGCACATACAAAACTTAGCTATCTTTAAAACTCAAGAGCATATAACACTATAACAGAACAGATTTGCAGAAAATGATTTGATCATGCTGCTGGTTCAAGAGTCGTGACCTGAATTTGCAGACAACAATTTGCTCCTTTACGAGTTACAACCTGGAAATGATTTGCTGGGTCACTCACGATTTGCTGAAAAATGATTTGATCATGCAGCTGGGTTTATGAACAAATTTGATGGGTTAAGAACGGATTGCAGAAAGCTTTGGTCATGTGGCTTGCTGGGTCACAAGGGTGAGGGTGGAGGGTTTGATCTTGAGTTTTGTGTTTTCCTTAGTGTAGAAATGGTGCATTGGAAGGCTCAGATAGGATGCCACAAACAGTCATTTTGGGCGCAGAACTTTATCTTCTTGGTGTTGGACTCGTGATTCTGTACGAGTTTGAGTGAGTCTGAACGAGGCAACTTGATTCTCCTAGCTATAATCATAAACTCACATAATTCTATGAGTGTGAGTTAACTTGCAAGTTTGACAACCATGACCAGGACAATATGAATTTATTCATTTTTAAAATGATAAGCGTTTGTGCTTTCAACCAAACTTCTTTCATTATGGTGGCTACAGTTTTTACATTTTGATATGGTAAATTGCGTTGACTGAATCATGATATAATAACACCTTTTCTGTATTATACTTGATGCACACTGTTCATGATTTGTTTCCATCCTTAATCACCAAAAAAACTCCTTCAATATTAAAGTACCAGCCTCCATCTCATATTTGCATTCATTATTTATACTACTGTTTCTCTGGACGAGTACAAGCATGGTGTCCACAATTTTGGATCCAGATGCCCATATACATCTGTAGTAGATCGTAATTTATTAAGATTATGCATTCAGTATGTGTTTTCCTACACAAACTTCAGTCATGTTTATATTGGTTTCTATTATCTGGTAACTTATCTTCAATTTTACAGGAACTTGAGTTCTAATTTGTTGGTGGGTGAAATACCGTCTGGACTAGGCCAAAAATCCCTAATAAACCTGTAAGTTCAGGGTTTTCTTAGATGTTGTGCAAAATGCTTTACAAAACTCAACTGATTGGAGTCCTGATGATATGTTTATCAGCGCTTTACCAACTGAAAATTCATATTTTATAAGATATTTCTTTCATTTACTTTTCCCATTATACTGAATATTGAAGATAAAATTCCTATATGATCTTCCACCAGGTCGTCCATTTTTAAGAAACATTGGATTTGTCCTCAATTGATAATTAAATACCATTTCATCCTTTTAGGAACCAATTTGGTGTCACTTAAAGGTACAATTTGATGGCATAAATTGAAGTTGAATGCCGATTGGATGTATCATTAATTTATAATAATTGGAAGACCAAAATGACATATACTTGAATATAATGTATCCATATTCCATGTTTTTCTTGTATAGGTAAATTCTGGAGTCACTCTTTTGCAAAAGAATAACCTGTGTAGATGTTAGGATGCAGCTGTCTAATCCATATTAAAAATAAATTTAATATTGTTACTTATTTGATATTTTACTTGTTTCATTTGTAACGTATACTGTAGGGACTTGTCCAACAATCAGTTAACAGGCTCCATTCCAGATAGTATAGCAGCCTCTTCAAGTTTGCAGCTTGTGTAAGTATCAACTACTTTGTGTTTAGGGTTTGGTTAACATGTGACCTTAGGACACAGGTTAAGGAATAAAAGATATAAACTATTAAATGAAAAGTAAAAAGCATTCAATACTTCTTCAGTTCTTCTCTAAGTAACTAAGGTGAGCAACAAATGCTATTTTTATTTATTAGGACACTGACACATGTCAACAAAACCCTTATATCTATCATGTCTATCATTTTCTTGAGAGAATGAGTTTTGAGATGAAAGTGAATTGCTTGGGAGATTGTCTCTTATTATCTAAATTTATATTTACAACTTACACAAAGCTCAATCTTTTAGTTTTAGGCATTGAATTTGTTTGATTGTAATTAGTTATTATTTGATATAGTTTAACTGTTAACTAATTTCCCTATTTTGAGAGATTCTCTCTTGTATATAAATATGTACATGCTCATCGTATAATAACACAATATTTTTTAGACCATTCAACTTGGCATCAGAGTAGGTTGATCCTGCCTCTCTTCCCTTTTTTCCTGTTACAAACATTGTCGTTTTAGGGCTTCATCAGCCATTGAGCGCTGGCCCATTAAGCAGTCATTGATCGTTTGCCATTTTGACACTTTTGTCGGTCTCAGAGACCACCGACGGGCCTTCCCTCCAAGCGTTGTCATTGGATCTTCATTCACGCCCGCGTTTTGTGTTCATCAGCATTGGGCTCGTGAGCTACACGCACCACCCTTCGGCCTTCATCCGATCATGCAATCGGTCTTGCCCAGTTTGCCTGTATCTGCTGACTATGTTGGGTCTTAGTTTGGGCACCTTTGCTGCAATTGTTTCTTGGGATTTGTGTGCCCGAGATGGTCTTGTTTGACAGGTTATTGTCCTTGGTTTTAGTTCTGGTTTTGCATGTGGTAGACCACTGTTCATAGCTGTACTTCACAATTATACTAGTTTTGTCTGTGGCTTTTGTTTCGTGGTTGTTGTCATGCTTCCGGCTTGCCCTTTGTTTGTGGTTCTATTTGTCTTGTTGAGTTCATAGATGTTCTTCGTGGTAGAAACTCCCAATTTGATTAAGTGAACAAGCCATGGTTTGTAGAGGACCTAGAGGTAGTGGTGTCCATGGCAAAAGCAGGTCTGAGGGAGTAGTGTTATCAATGATGGATGGTAGATTGATGCCACGCCAAAAACCCACCATATAAATATGATGTTGCGTCCTATAGCGGAAACATGACGGATATAATAGGCATTGCAGCTGGCACAGAATCCGCCATGCCATAACGCCATGGCAGCAATTTGACAACATTGTGAGGGAGTTCATCTTTTTTATCCCGACGAATATACGAATATAAGGAGTACCTTCAACTTAAGGAAGCCCAACATGCTTCCTCTTTAGCCACTATAGCTCATACTGGTAATTCTACTGTTTGCCTATATCACTTTGCATCTGGATTTTAGATTTTGGTGCTTCTGATCATATAGTTGGTCATCCCTCTCTTATCTCTAACTTGTCACCTCCTAAAACACCTCACCACAACACCTTTGCCGTTGGTTCTAGAACACAGGCTGTTGGTATTTGTCAAGCTTTGCCTCTTCCAAACTTGTCTCTAAATCTTGTCTTATTTGTACTTGGATGTCCCTTCAATTTGGTTTCAATTTGTCAACTTACCTGTTCTCTCAACCGGGGTTGTCAAACTCAAGAGTTTAGGTAAACTTGTGGAGCTTTTGCAAACTTATAGTATTAAAAAACCTATAAATGAGAACATAATATAATACTATTAACACAATGATAAAGCAAAGTAGTAGCCTAGACATTATGACTTGAAAAGAAAAGGTTCTGAAATTGTATTACTTGAAAACTGAATAGTTACAATACATATATATAGAGACTCCTATCATCTAATTAAGGAAAAAAACAATCTGCACAAATCTCTCCTAATTATGACAAATATTTCCTAAATATTTACACTGATTTTACGACACTCCCCCTCAAGCTGGTGAATGTATATCTATCATTCCCATCTTGCAAGTTAGATCTTGAAACTGCTATGTGGGAAGTCCCTTGGTCAACATATCGGCCAATTGAAGTCTTGAAGGGATGTACTCGGTGGCTATGAGACCACAGTCCAATTTCTCTTTAATAAAATGTCGATCTATCTCTATGTGCTTTGTCCTATCATGTTGGACTGGATTGTGAGCAATGTTGATGGGGACTTATTATCACAAAATAGTCTCATAGGAGCTTCATACTTTATTTTGAGGTCATCAAGAATGATTTTCATCCACAATAACTCACAGACCCCTTGAGCCATAGCTCTAAATTCTGCCTCTGCACTCGATCTTGCAACCACATTTTGCTTCTTACTCCTCCATGTCACCAAATTTCCACCCAAGAACATGCAATACCCTGTGGTGGATCTCCTATCAACAATTGACCCTGCATAATCAGCATCAGTATATACTTCCATGGATAATTTTCCATCCTTTTTGAACAGAAGTCCTTTACCTGGTGAGGTCTTCAGGTACTGAATGATTCTATTTATTGCCTGTAAGTGCCTCTCTCTTGGATCATGCATAAACCGACTCACCACATTGACTGCATAGGCTATGTCTGGCCTGGTGTGGGATAAATAGATGAGTTTTCCCACAAGTCTTTGGTACTGTGCCTTCTCCACCTTCAGGCTCTCCACATCATTCCCAATCCTGTGATTTTGCTCTATGGGCGCTATAGTAGTTTTACAACCCAACTTACCAGTTTCTTTGAGAAGATCAAGAATATATTTTCTCTGAGAAATAAAGATGACCTGCTTCGAGTAGGCAAACTCAATCCCAAGGAAGTATTTAGCTTCCCGAGATCCTTCATCTCAAATTGAGCTACTGGCCTCTCTCTTAGGTTTTGTTTTTCAAGCTCATCATCACCTGCAATGATCATATCATCTACATAGACCAACAACAAAGTAAGTTTGCCTTCAGGAGAATGTTTTATAAACAAAGTATGGTCACCTTGGCTTTGCCTACATCCCAAGGATACCATAGCCTGAGTATACCTTCCAAACCAAGGAAGTATTTAGCTTCCCGAGATCCTTCATCTCAAATTGAGCTGCTGGCCTCTCCCTTAGGTTCTGTTTTTCAAGCTCATCATCACCTGCAATGATCATATCATCTACATAGACCAACAACAAAGTAAGTTTGCCTTCAGGAGAATGTTTTATAAACGAAGTATGGTCACCTTGGCTTTGCCTATATCCCAAGGATACCATAGCCTGAGTAAACCTTCCAAACTAAGCACGGGGAGACTGCTTGAGGCCATATAAGGCTTTCTTTAGTCTACAAACCTTATTCTCTCCATCAGTGGCACCATATCTTGGTGGAATCTCCATGTACACCTCATCCTCCAAACTTCCATGCAAGAAGGCATTCTTAACATCAAATTGGTGCATCTCCCAACCAAAATGTGCTGCCAAGGAGAGAATGATCCTTACTGTATTCATCTTTGCCATCGGAGCAAATGTCTCATCATAATCGATTCCATAGGTTTGGGTATATCCTTTTGCAACCAATATCGCCTTATATCGGTCCAGTGTGCCATCAGATAGATATTTAACTGTGTATATCCACCTACAACCCACGACCTTCTTGTCCTTCGGTCTTTCTACAATCTCCCAAGTCTCATTCCTTTCCAGTGCACCCATTTCTTCATTCATGGCTCGAACCCAGTTCTCATCCTCTAATGTTTCTTGCACTAATGTAGGGACTCTAATAGAGTCAATAGCTGAAATAAAGCTCTGGTGCTGCATAGAAAGATTTTTAGTAGACACAAATTGGGATATGGGATATTTAGCACAAAACCTCTTTCCTTTTCTCAAGGCAATTGGCAAATCATTTGGGTTAGGTTCACAAGAGTCATGAAAGGGCTCTTCAATGGTATGAGTTCTTACCTCCGGTTCGGACGATTGGAGTTGTTGTTGGACCAGGTCGGGTTTTCGTCTTCGCTGATATTGGCTCCCAAAAAATCTATCCTCATTATTCTGCACTGGTAATGATGCAGATTCAGGTGCTGCTGTTGGTTCAGGGCCATGGTCATCCTCACAGGGAGTCGGATCCTGCAAAAATGGAAAAGACAACTCAAGGGACTCAGCTTCTAGACTACTCTCCCCTTGAAGCTGAGGACTAGTGTAGAAGGACTCTATTTCCTGAAAGGTGACATCCATGGAGACATAGACACGACGACTTGTAGGATGATAACATTTGTAACCCTTTTTGTTAGTTGGATATCCAATCCAATCCAATAAAGATACATTTAATGGATCGAGGGTCTAATTTTCCCCGATGAGGACTATGGACATGGACAAAAACAGAACAGCCAAAGACACGACTCTGAAGACTGGTCATCATAGGAATGGAAGGATAGAAAGTAGACATGAACTCTACAGGACTCGCACCATCTAGAACACGAGAGGGCAACCTATTTATCAAATAAGCGGCAGTTAGAAAAGCTTCCCCCCCAGTAAGACTTAGGAATCGACATTTGGAAGAGTAAAGCTCTGGAAACCTCAAGGAGATGACGATTTTTTCTTTCAGCAACCCCATTTTGTTGAGGGGTGTCCACACAGGTTAACTCATGAATAACACCATTATCCTCAAGAAACTTGGAAAGGTTTTGGTTCACATACTCCCTCCCGTTATCAGAACGTAATCTTTTGATTGGGCTCCCAAACTGTGTTTGAACCATACGGGAGAAGTCTACAAACAATTGAAAAACTCAGACTTATCTTTCATGAGATATATCCAGGTGACCCGAGTACAATCATCAACAAATGAGACAAACCACTTTGCACTAGAAATATTGCAAATAGATGCAGGTCCCCACACATCTGAATGAATAAGATCAAAAGGTTTAGAACTTCTATTATTACTGGGATGAAAAGTTGCACGGTGGTGTTTAGCAAACTGACAAACATCACAATGAAAGCACTCAACTGACACTTTAGTGAACAAGAAGGGAAACAAAGACCTGAGGACACTAAACAGAGGATGACCAAGACGCCTGTGCTGAAGCCACATTTGGGAGGAGAACCAAGATTCTGAACTCTTCTGATGAATGGAATTAAGAGCATTCTGTCTGGCTTCTGTCTGGTGCTTTCTTTATTTTCCTCATGCTGTAGGTAGTATAACCCACCCTGCTCCTTGGCAACTCCAATTGTCCTCCCCGTGACAAGATCCTGAAAAACACAATGGGAGTTGAAAAACGTCACTGCACAATTTAAGTCTTGGGTGAGTTTATGAATAGACAAGAGGTTGTTGGATAGTTGGGGAATGTGGAGTACATTTTTTAAATGAAGCGAAGGTTGAAGTCGAATGCTACGACAACCAATAATAGGGGTATGCGATCCATTAGCTACAATGATGTGCTGGTTACCAGGTAAAGAGGTGTAAGATGAAAAACAAGAGAGATGAGGGGTCATATGATCACTAGCACCAGAGTCAATAATCCAGATATTTTTAGTACCCGAAACATTAAAGGATAAGAAGCTAGAGCTCTTACCAGTCATTGTTAAGGAGGAAGAGCTAGATGGCTTACTAAGATTGTCCATAAGAGGGAAAGACCCATGCAACAGGCCATTGGGACTGAAAGACCGGGCAGCAAGCTTGTCATCTGCCATAAGGGAGAAGAAAACAGTACCTGAGGAAGTTCCCAAAAAAAAAGAACCAAGGGCACTCAAACAGTCAAGGAGGACGCCGGATTTGGGGCACACTGACCCCTGGAACGGAATGGGTAGGGGCCGGCGACCCTTTCTGTGGTGGTGCGGTCTCGAAAAAACTATGGCACGGTGGCTCGTGGTTTTTGGCGGCGAAACCTTGTGGGTTTTGTAGATCGATGGAAGGTGATTCAGATGGTGGTGTTCGCGCCTAAAAACTCGCCAGAAAAATTTTTCGGCAGCGGCTGGCAGACGGCGTACGGCGGCGGAAGACGGTGGGAAACAATGGCAGTAACTACTCACTGATAAAGAGGTTACTCGCAGCAATGAAGGCTGCCTGAAAATGCCGCAATATTAGACGGCTAAATGCGGAAGCAAAACCCCCAGGATCGGGAGCTTTGATACCAACTTGAAAAGAAAAGGTTCTGAAATTGTATTACTTGAAAACTGAATAATTACAATACATATATAGAGAGACTCCTATCATCTAATTAAGGGAAAAAAACAATCTGCACAAATCTCTCCTAATTATGACAAATATTTCCTAAATATTTACACTGATTTTACAACATTATGTAACACGAAAAGACAATTGCAAGTTCCAAATTGAACGAAAGCAGCAAACAGTCACAAAACCTGGATGAAACACCATAAAATTGATGAATCATGGATGGATAAAAAAAATTAAATGGTGAAAATAAATTTTGGTACAACATGCAATTTTTCAAGACTTAAGAAGCATAACAATTGCAAGAGCGAAGGACTTGAACATAGCAATTTGGTAATTGGACATGCCTCAAGAAGCATAACACGGTGTTAGGAATAGGGAGTATGACAATGGCAACATAAAATAATGAAAAGGTTCACCAGTGCAGCAAATAAAAAATAAATTGGCAAGAAGCACAATGCAGAGTCACAATGTCTTGGAACCTTGCTCTGTATAGCAGTGGCGGCTTCGGGTGAGGCTGTGCAGTGCCTTGGTCTCTACAGGTAGACTCACGCAAGGTTCATCGGAGCATGGTTGTCAAGCTTGCGAGTTAACTCAAACTCGAACAAGATTTCTAGGTAGGAAATTTTGATTAACTCATCATACACAAACTTGTTTTATGGTAGATTCGCGTAGACGTGGTCAAACACGATTAAACTCTGTCAATTTCATGAGTTAGCGAGTCTAAAGAAAAGTTGGGGGAAAAGCCCAAAACAGTAGTGCTCATTTGTGTTTCATTTACATTCAAGTTCTTTGTTCTTGTTCCCGTTTGTAGTCACTCGAAATTGAAGCTTGAAGATGGTAACAAGAAAAAATAAAGCAAAGACGTTCGCCTAGGGCTCCATCTACACAACATCCCTCCTTCCAACAAAGACAATCGGCGAATTCCAATGAATGGGTAAAGACCTCCGATGAACCTTGCGTGAGTCTCAATGGTTTCATAATATTTAATTTTGACTTTCTTTATATAGAACCAAAGTATGGGATAAACGATTGGAGCAGGATCTGAATCACAGGATCTCTACTCCCTTCAACCTTCTTCATCCACTATACGTGTTGTTTTTGCGTCTCTCAATCTCATTCATTGTTGTTTGGGTCATCCAAGTTTGGACAAGCTGAAGCATTTGGTTCCTCATCTTTCACATTTGAAGTCCTTGGATGTAAGTCGTGTCAACTTGGTAAACATGTTAGGACGTCTTTTCCTAGTACTGTCAATAATAAAGCCATGTCTCCCTTCGATATTGTTCATTTTGATGTTTGGGGTCCTAGTCGTGCGTCTTCTATTTTATGATATAGGTATTATGTCAGTTTCATTGATGATTTTTCAAGATTCACTTGTTTGATGAAAGACCATTCAAAATTATTTGGTGCCTTTCAAACTTTTTGCTCAGAGATAAAGACCCAATTTGGGAAAACACTTCGAATTTTGCAGAGTAACAATGCCAAAGAATAGTTTTCTACGCCATTCAACTCTTTCGTGGCTTCTCATGGCATCATACATCAATCCAACTATCCCCACACACCACAATAGAATGGTGTCGCTTAATGAAAACATCATCATCTAGTTGATATGTGATAGGCACCCAAGCACTTAGGGAACCCTCCCTTGAAAAGCTAACTATCACGGGGGAAGAACCAAGCCACTTGAGTACTCCACCAGGCATCCCATACTACTCAATGTGGGACTTCGGCACCCCATAATATCCAAGTCCCTATCAAATGGTTTGTCATATCTACAAGTCTCTGTATGACCTCAAACATTCTCTTGAGCTTGGTTACTAAAATTCAGCAATTCGGCATGACACAGAGTGAGGTTGACCACTCTGTCTTATTTCTTCATTCAACTCAAGGATGTATTTATTTGGTTATCTATGCCAAAAACATTGTTATTATTGCATTGACCACCATGGCATCACTAAGATAAGGAACATCTTTGTCATCATGTTTAGACCAACGATCTTCGCAAACTTTGGTACTTGTGAATAGAGGTGACAAAATCCAAGGATAGTATCATATTTTTATGGAGAAGTATGGCATGGACATTCTTGAGGAATCCATTTTGTTCAATGAAAGCCGATTGACATTTTTGGGCACCCAAATACTAAACTGCTACCAAATTATGGGGAGCCACTTTCAATTCTAGAAAAAATAGGTTAGTTTGTCTCAGAATTTGGGCTTAGGGCTTAACTCAACCCCACAAAACCGGCTTGTAAGGGGAGGACTGCCCAGGTCTTATAAGGACTACATTGGCTATATCTCTAGTCGATGTGAGATCTCAACACACCCACTCACGCACTGTACATCTGGATCGTGGACAAATGTGGGTGGCCCGGCCTAATAACAACACCCGTCACGCCTAGGAACAGACATCTAGAGCATGGACAAACACGGGTGGCCCAATAACGGATCTAAGATAGGCTCTGATACCATCTCAGAATTTGGGCTTAGGGCCTAACTCAATCCCACAAAACCGGCTTGTAAGGTGAGGATTGTCCAAGCCTTATAAGGACTACATTGGACATATCTCTAGTCGATGTGGGATCTCAATAGTTTGGAAATTAAACCATCTCATAGGTACTCGTCTAGGCATTTCCTTTTGAGTTGCTAGTTAGCGTGATACGGTATTTCCTTGGTTTACCTTGTGAAGTACATTGGGGCGTAGAGATTTGTATATTGAAATATGCTAAAGGAGCTCTAGGAAAAGGCTTTGGCTATGAAGATAAAAGACACTCAAACTGTTGGATAATCAGATGTTAAAATGGTAGATTTCCCGACTTATAGATGGTCCACTGCTAGGCACTATTTTTTCATTGGGATAATTCAATATTTTATGAGTAAGAAACAAAATGTGGATGCAAGATTAAGAGCTGAAGCAGAATATCGGATCATAGTCACTTACAAACTAATTTGGTTAAAACAACTACTTAAAAAGCTCTGGTTTGGGGAGATTATGCTAATGACACTCATTAGTGATAATAAAGCTAGATTGCATATCACCTTTGTTGTGTGATATAATTAGCGTAATATAATTAGGAGATATTTATTTCATAATTTGGGCATATTTGATTTGTACAGTTTTTATTCTCTTCTTATTTCCTTAATTAGGTGATTGGTAGTCTATATGTATGTATTGTAATCATCCTTTGTATTTATCTGATTGAAATAATATTCAGATCCCTTTTCAAGTTGTTTTTTTTTTACTTGATTATGATCTAATGTGATTGATAATATTTGATGATAACGTGATACTAAATACTGAGTACTAACCCTGATTTATAGGGATACAAGACTCCTAATCTTTATTGAATAGGGAAACAAATCATGATAATAACTAAATAAGAAAACTAATATAAAAAAATACTCTAAAATATTCTAAGACAAGAAACTAATCCTAAGAGATAAGCTACGGTACTCTAACATAATATTTAGATATTTTCTTATATTCTAACATCCTAAGAGATAAGCTACCTCTAACATAATATTTAGATATTTTCTTATATTCTAACATCCTAATTATATTACACTAGTTATATCACACAACAACCTTCAATCCAGTTTTCATAAGAGAATAAAACATATTGAGAATCGATTGTCACTTTACTCAGTGAAAATCCTATTTGGAGACTTCATCACTAGCAGTATTAATGAATGATCAACTAGTCAATATTTTCACTAACATTTTGCGGGGTCTTAAGTTAAATATGTAATAAACTTGGTGTGTATGACCTACATGCTCCAGCTTGGTAAATGCGTGAATAGTGTAAATAGGCTAACCAAATAGTGTAATTATGGTAACTAGGATATCTATGTTTTAAAATTTGGAGTTAGGGACTAATTCAACCCCACAAAACTGGTTTGTAAGGTGAGGACTGCCCAAGTCTTATAAGGACTACATTAGCCATATTTCTAGTTGATGTGGGATCTCAACACTATGATTCTTGGAAGTTGTAATTATTATGTTAACTGAATATAATGGAGCCTCCGCTGTGTTATCAAACACCTGGATTACCAATGCATTCTCTATTCCTAACTGTTAGGTCTTTCTATTTCTGCTTTTCCTATTTTAGTCATACATTTTTTATACTGCTTATGCAGTTGCAAAAAACTTATTTAAAATTGTCTGTATATTAGATTATCAAGATTCTTAACGGTTTTAATTACAGCTTTAAAATTGCGTGATCTTGTGAGACTGTTAAAGTGCATCGAAAGTATAATTGCATATTGTATTCTCGATGTTAATTTTGGTCTGGTTACTGCCTCTGTAGTATATCTGGAACTACTGGATCAAAGTAATAAAATCTGTGCATTAACTTTTGTAGTTAGTCAGCATTGCATTTTAACTGCATCTCAATATTAATATCCTTAGAATGGAAAAAGTATTTATTTTGTTTTAAGTACCTTGGTTGTCAAAATTTTATCCTCCTCACAATTTTTGCTTACTTCTGTCTGTTTCTTAATCCATTTTATCATGCCAGGCTATTGAATGGTAACTCCCTGGAAGGACGAGTGCCAGAGGAACTTTATTCGATTGGTGTGCACGGTGGAGCCATTGAGTATGTCACTTTAATCTGATAGCTCTACTCTATCTGCTTCTGGGTAATGTATTCATATTGAAATATTTGATGACCTACCTTTCATATGCTCTATCAGATCCTGTCTGCTTTTCTTCTATTTGTGTCAGTGTGAACTTATCTAAAATAAACTGCTAGCAGTGCTACTGTGCTACACCCTCCTAGACTCATGGTTGTCCATCATCAGCATTTAATGCTGAAGTAGCCTCAATATCAGATCTTGCATAAAAATCCGTCTGTCTCCTTCCATTTTCCACTGCATCTGCTGCTATGCACTGCCATTTTTAGTGTTAGGATATTCAAGTTGCATTGTTTTTTTAAGCTGAAGTAAATTTGATGATTTGAAAAAACTTTTACTTTGATTTACCATCAATCTTTCTAAAGGATTGACTATGCAATAGCTGTGATCTAGCCTTTGTTTTACTGGAAAACATGCTTATAAAGTGAACAAATCAAATGATTACCCATTGCAAACCTGTCAGTTTTATATGGATGCTCTGACTAAGTGTTTCTCCATCTAGGGAATTGATCAACATTAGTATTTGTTACCTAATTGCTTGGGGTGTGTGTAATAGGTACAAAAGTAGTATATCACCAAAGGATAGTGTGCAATGGTGTACTTATCAGTTGTGCAATTAAATTAAATTATATAATTCAATGAGAAATAATCTCGTTTTGGTCTTCAATTTGATGTGTTTTTTGTTCAGTCTCTCAGGCAACAAAGGTTTGTGCGGTGTACCATCTCTGCCAGCTTGTCCTATATTTTGGGAGAATGGCAGGTTATCTACCCGGGGTAAAATTGCTATAGGCTTGTCGTGTCTTTTTGTTTTCTGTATGATACTGCTGCTGGTCTATATCTACATCAGAAGGAGAAGGAATGATTATGACTTTGCTCTGCCTCATGAATTAACAGGTAATTATGATTTCAAGAAGATTCTTTTTCTGTCAAGCTTTATTTTTTTTGTTTTTTGCGGGATATCTGTGGTATTGCCTTATTTGCTTTACCAGTGTGGTAGCTTTTCTCTTTTCTGTTACACAAGTATGCACCACTGCAGTAGTAACTAAGGTCTTTTTACTTATAATAAAAAATTTAGCTGCAAGTGGTAGCAGAGTTAACTCACTGATATTGAAAATGTATAAGTATTTGTATTGTCAGTGAATCAAATGGAGCGTCATTCATGTACCTTGGCATTTTATTTTGTTTATACTAATTATTGTGATTTACTTTATGATGTCATTGCATTTTTTCGGCTCTGTAATGGGCTGTGTGTAACCCATATACAACTTGCATTCCAGGCTTTTCATTTTACCATTCGGGTAAATTTTTGAGTGGTAAATCCAAATGATTCCTGTAGATTCATCCTCAACTTATTGAACAGTACCCAATCTGAGTATTATGATATATCGTTTCCATTTTTGAAGTTAATAATTAGGAAAAGATTACTACTTTGTCTTTAAATTTTCCTGTATAATTTTTACTGCATTAAGAACGGGGCATATTTTCTGCGTACTTTTGCAATTAGGTAAGAAAAATGTACCACATTAGAACTTGTCTCTGCACTCATATATAGATGCCATTTCCACCATGGAGGTAATCGAAAGCTTATGTTTTTATTTCTTGTTGTCAACAATATGGTGTTTTCAGATTCACTGTCAAACCATCAGAAATTTTCAAAAATGTTAATAAGTTAGGAGCTGGGACATCTCCGCAAGGATATTTTTGGTCTCTCATTTTTTAGTTCTTTGCATATTGCTCTATCTTTAATTGAGCTACCATTTGAGCCCATTGATTTGATATTTCACATGTATGACAGGAAATTGTAAACTAGGAGCAAAAATTGGAATATATATCATATCTTTATCCTCAGTTTTATGAATGACTTACTATTTGTATCTCAAATTGGGGCAATCTACATAAGAAGCCATTTAAGTCATGTGGTGTGCTTGCATGTATTGCATAAAAGGGTTTTGTTAGGAAGGATAATTGGAAAAGAAAGAATATAATGCATGAATGATGAATCCAGAAGATTAAGATGTTTTTCTTAGAAATTCTCTCATCCATTTTGGAGGCTATCTCTGTTCTAGAAGCAGCATTTTCTTTCTTAACGTACTATTGGCACCTACCACATTGTATTGTCTTCTAATATAAATGCTTAGTTTCAGTCATTTAAGTTCCAGCAAATGACAAGAAATGTTTGATTTTCTACGGAATTTTATCTCTCTCTTATTCTTTTTTTGTCGACAATATATAATCTCTCTCTTATACTTTGATGCTTTAATCCTCCTCTATCTGTTGACTATTTTATGGTTTCATGTGCATTGCAGCATTAGCCGCCAGGAGAAACCGATATCAGAGGCAGAAATCCTTAATGGTTCTTGAGATGGAGAGTCAACACGCTAAGGGACTACCTCCACCTTATGCCACACAATAACCATTTAATCTTAATGGAAATGGAATCTTGATTTTCATAGTTTTCGGCTAAACATATATAATACCGAGTTACCGACACAGCTTAGAGTGAAGCTTTGAATTGTTGCAGCATTATGCTTAGGCAATGATGTGACAAAACCAAGGCTATAGGGGAGAAAAAAATGGCTTTTGGGGTCTGTCTTTCTCGTACAACTTTGTCTTGTCAAGGATTCTGGAAGCCGCATATGATCGTGCATGCTCTCGGTGTCATTGTTTCTTGACCTATCAAACAAAAGCATATCCCGTGATGTCAAATGCTTAGCCGCAGCTTTTGCTGAATTTGTAATACGAACAGTACCTTCAACATATGAAATTTGATCCACAAGTTAGTTTACATTTTTTTTCATGGCACGTCGGTTCTACTTCTGTATACTGATTTATATAACTACAGAGGAATGATTGGACTTTGTTGTACATTGTATTTCAAGAACTTTCATTCGTTTATACCAAGTAAAGCATGACAAGAAATTTCCATAGTTCACGTTAGTGCTTTATATTTATACTGAAAAGTGAATGAATTTAAATTAATAGTCTGTGTGAATAATTTTTCCTATAAGCATTTATTTATAATGAGATTTTTAACTAACAATTTTGTATAAGTTGAAATCAGTTTCTTTATTTTAATTTTTCCAAAAGTTATTTATTTAAGAGTAAGGTGATGGTTTAAAGGGTTAAGTAAAGATAGAACATGTGACTAAAGCTTCTCATAGACTATATAAAGTGGATGTTAGAGCACAATACCCTACCTCTAAAGATAAGTGTGACATTGTTTTGATTTGTTGAATTCCATGAAATCAAGGAAGAGCCAAGAAATATACAAAAGTTAATTATGGAACGTCTTGTGGTAGGGCATGAAGCATGATCCAAGTTACTAAGGGTTTGTTTGGGAGTGGAGTTTTGGAGGGGAGAGGAGGGTTTATACCAACATCTTAGTTTTCTAAAAAGAGGAGAACGATATGGAAAATATTTTAAAACCCTTCAAAAACCTCCAAAGCTAATTCATAAAGACTGATAACAACTCAAGGACAAACACACCAATCAGAAAAAGAGAGTCTTAACCGTATTCCTTCCCTATTAATGAACCATCTCCAAGAAACTACCTTAATTTGAGATAAAAGAGAAGAACAGTTGGCTACATCGCCTTGAAAAGATGACCTTATTTCTCAGTAACCACAGGTTCCACACCACGGCACACCAAATGAGATGTCTAACCTTCTTCAACCTTTTTCCTCTAACAAGATCACCATACTGCAAGAAATGAGTGACACAATCACTAGGAGCCACCCCATCAAGACCCATCCATGCCAACACCAAGGACCAAATTTCATAAGAAAAAGGGCATTCAAAGAACAAGTGATTAAGGGATTCATCAACCCGAAAACACAAAACACAACATGCGCTGTGAGGTGTAGAAATAATTCCTCTCCTAATGAGTGCATCCCTTGTAGGTAACCTGTGCCACAAAAGTTTCCAAACGAAGATAGAAACTTTGGCACCTCCATAAAGCTTGATACGCCTTGCCCATCCTATCATCCACCGGATTCACAACTTGCAAATTCAACAAGTAACAATATGTTGATTTAACACTAAAGTCCCGCAAAGGATCCAAAAGCCAAACCCAAGTATCTCGCCCTTCTTTTAGTGGGTTGACAGCCACCAAAAGATTTTGCATTTCCACCAACAAACTCTCCTCCCAAGCAAAGAGACGGTGTCTCCAAGTCCATTGCCAAACCCAATTATTTTCTTGCCACACATCTGCTTCAGCAACTTTGACCCCTTTACAAGTAGCCACTTGATACAACCTTCGAAATAAGACTTTCAGAGATTCAATCCCCACCCAAATATCCTCCCAAAAGTTACGTTTCTACCATTACCAAGCTTCAATCGGACAACATCTGAAAACCAAAAGGGGCTAAAACCCCATCTGTGGTCTGCTCCAAGTAAATCCCTCCACCAGATAGAATGTTGAGGGGAAGCACAATTACCCCCAAAGCTTCTCATATTCAAAGGCTTGTATCTAAACATAACAACTTGAACCAGATTGCCTTTTCATCAACAAGGCACCTCCACTTCCATTTAGACAGCAAACTAATGTTAAATAATTCAATATTTTTCACCCCCATACCTCCATTCATTTTTGGGAGACAAATCTTGTCCCAACTCACCCAATTTACTCTCCTTACATCATCACTCCCACCCCACAGAAAGTTCCTCAGGATACTGGTGATTTCATGTGCAACCTTTTTAGGGATTTTATAAAAAGACAAAAAGTAAAGGGGCAAACTGGTTAAGACAGAATTAATGAGAGTAACTCTACCTCCCATAGAAAGATGCTGCCCCTTCCAGGAAGCCAATCTCCTCGCCATAGATTCTACCTTAGGAGCCCACGTTGAACATCTCCTTGGATTAGCTCCAATAGGAATTCCTAAGAATTTAAATGGAATCCTCCCAATACAACAAAACAAGAAAACCGAGGCTGCATGCAAAAACTGATCATCAACATTCAAGCCAAAGATATTGCTTTTGGCAAAATTAACCTTCAAGCCGGATGCAAGTTCAAAGCCCCTCAATATAGCTTTGATACTCCATAAATTATCCCAAGAGGCCTCACAGGATAGGATAGTGTCATCCGCAAATTGGAGGATAGGGAAAGAAATATCAAGGCTCATACTAAAAGCCTGAAAATGACCCAATTCTTTTGTCTTATCAACCAAACCCGCCAAATCCTTTTAGCCACAATCAAGAACAAGGAAGGGGCCAGAGGATCACCTTGCCTAAAACCCCTCATGGCTTGAAAATCTTCAGTAGGGCTACCATTCACAAGGACTGAAATGGAGTTCGACCAAACATACACCTACATCCATCTTCTCCAAGTAAAGTTAAAGCCCAACCTTGTCAATATGTAATCAGGATAACTCCAATTAACGGAGTCATATACTTTCTTGAAATCAACTTTAAGGAACATGCATTTGTCTCTTCTCCGTTTTGCCAAATCAATCTACTCATTTACCACCACAACACCGTCCAGAATTTGTCTGCTTGGAAGGAAAGTAGACTGAGCAAGAGAAATGACCTTTCCTAGCACCTTTTTCAACCTTGAAGCTAGAATATTTGCAATTATCTTGTATAAGCTACCAATGAGAGAAATAAGCCTATACTCAGACAAGGATTGTGGGTGATCCTTCTTAGGAATGAGGGGAGCACATCACATAACATGACTTATCACTCTCCAAAAAGAGTGTAGTGTCTTCTTTCATTTTCTACTTTTTCTGCTATTCTATTTCATCTTTTGTTCTACTTGTTCTTGTTGTTCTTTATTATATGCGTTGTATTTTATTGTTTAAATCATCTTTTGGGGCATTTTATCAAACATTTTATATGCACCAATCCTTTGGTTGCTACATTGATCATAAAGTTGCAATCTTTAATCGCTTTCCATCTTTCTATGTGCATCACTCTTGTTGTGTTACATTTGTATTAAAGTTGGCATCTTGATCATCTCTTAAGGTTGCTATTGGGGGGCGCTAAACCAAATTGGACAACAAGCTTGTTGTTCCTCTTCCTTTAAAAGGGTGTATGCACTTAAGCATAAGAAGTATTTTAAGAACCATTTCAATTCTTCATCTTACTTGTTCTTAATTCCCTTTTAAACAAGAATGCAATTTCAGGGATGATCCGATAAAAACAAATGAACCCCACATTGGTTCATATCACTTTTTGGTGGTGAATGTTTTCTCATTGTTAGTGATACATTTCTGATAACTTAGCATTTGACAATATAATCTTTAAGCATGAGAAACATCTGCTTTCTGAACACACTTAACTCAGATTTGTTAGATACTGAGTAATTTAGAATACTTGGAATTTGTTTCAGAAAGTTTGTCATAATTAAAACATCAGGGTTCTAAACTCAACATTCTTTACCAGAATATTCTGAGAGTATTTAAAAACTCCCCCTGAATTTATGCATATGTTTCAATTGATCAGAAAGCAATAGTGAAAACAAATAATTGATGTTTAAGCACAAGATCAATGCTTAATTTGTTCAACCAGAAAATTCATCAATATCATTAATCATCAGAATATACATTGAAATTCATAAAAAAAAACAAAAAAATTACATTGATTTCTTTATTCTGATTTATTTTCAAACCTCTCCCCCCTTTTGTCATACATCAAAAAAGAAATGATAATCCAAAGGTCAGTAGTGCAAAAAAGACTTTTAATATCAGTTAAAAATGACTTTTAACATCAGTTAAAAATTACTTTTATAACATCGGTTAACAAGGTGACGTAGATTCAGGCGACGTAGAAAGTGGGACTTTTAACATCAGTTAAAAAATCGATGTTAAAGCTTTAACATCGGTTATGCCCTAACAGATGCTACAAGTCCACATTTCCATTTAAAAAAAGTCAAAATAGACTTTTAACATCGGTTTATGACCACAACCGATGTTAAAAGTGGACTTTTACTTACGAACAAAATCCGTCACTAGAAATTTGACTTTTATTGACGGGCAAAATCCGTCACTACAAAATAATCTGTAGCTGAATGTCTCTTTGTACAATTCTCTGCAATATGTCACACCAAATCTCACCTTCACTCTTTGCACAACATACAAAATCATTCATCACTCAACCAATCCATTAATGAGCAAGAAAAAACAAGAGAAATGAGCACTCAAGATCAGCTAAAATTCATTAAGAAAGGTTGAGAGCACAAGAGATGCCCAAACCACAAGAGAGCAAAGAAATGTTGAATTGTGCAAGTGCAATTGCAAATACCAATACACGTCAAACATAGTTAAACACTTAAACAAAGAAAAACACGTTTTGATGCAACAGGTGATAAAATAATAGAACTTCATACTCAGTATCATTAACAATTTCATCTACATGGCCCATTCGACCTAAAGCCTGAAATATTTTTCCAGGAAATAAAAAGGTTATAGATACGAAACATATCAACTTCAATGATTTAAACAGAGACTAATGTTATGTTGATTTAACAACTAAAACCAAAGAAAAAAGACAAAGAAAATCAAAGTCACAGATTTTCATGGAATTAAATGAAGTATATACTCCAATAAGTATAAGGTGACATTTAAACTTAGTGGGAAAGCTGACACGTTAAGCTAGAGAAATGACGCAAAAATAGAGTTGCAATGACGGAAAAATCAATTTAGAAGAGGAGATCCCAAAGAGGGGGAACAAAAATAGGGGACACATGGAGGTCACCAGAAGTGACAACCTGAAAATTAAATAATCAGAGAGAAAAATAATTTTGTCAATCAAGTATTCGATATGGACATTGAGTAATAGATAACCAGTTTTAGTTGCACTATCCTCTATTATTGGCTATGAGAGATGATTGAAGCTTGCAACCTAGAAATGGAAACTCACGCATTAGCAAAGGGATGCGTCTGAGACACACTTAAAGGCAAGTGCACCCTGTCGCAAGAGTAATATAGGACAAAAGTCCAAATATCGAATCCAAGTGATTAATTAATAAGTACCAAACTCTAGAAATTCTTATGTTATATAGACAATAAAAGTTATACTTTAGAGAGAGAGAGAGAGAGTGAAAGAAGAAGGAGAGCAGCAATAGTAACTGAGAAAAATCAAGAGATAGATTCCCAGGGTTATGAGTTACTTGTACTTTTAATCCTTTATTCCTAAATTCATATGAGCTTTATTTATACCTAAAATACAAATCCCTCTTCTAATTCTATTAGCAATCAATGGTCATTACTTACAATATTCTTTTCCCTAAATTAATTCTAAGTTTGATCATGAAAGAATTCAAATTCAGAGAAATCATAAAGATCAGAGAGGTTGATTAATTAAATTAATCTGATTGGAAGATAAAGATTAAAGTTTGATCATGCATTAATCTTAATCCCGATTGTCCTATGGGTCTATCGATTAACTGCGGTATGGCCGCCGATCAATTAATCAATTAAAATATGCTAAGGGTGATCAGATCTTAACAAGAGTATTAAAACAATAGGATAATCTATTTTAGTAGAATAAATAATAACTCATATAAATATAGAGAATAAAGTTTAGCAGATAACAAGCTTCATCATAACCCCAGTATGGGGATTTAGTTCACCATAGATATAGTAAAACCTAAAATAACCATAAAGGAGTTCATAAAGAGAAATAGAGAAAAAACCCTTTTACATGAATAATCCCCATCGTAGATCTTCTAGACTCCAACTCTACTCCAGAAGGATCTCTGAAAAACTCTCAGAAAAACTCTCAATTTACTATATATTGCTCTCGGTCTGAGGCGGTGTGCTTTGGGTCTCCTCCCATGTCTCTATTTATAGGGGCAGAGCTTCAGTCAGGGACGGATCCAGAAAGCTATTGAGGGGGGGGGGGGGGGCTAAAACTTGATGCTCCATGACTACTTGGTGAGATTTTTTTTTTTGGTCAATGGATCCTAGCCAATTCATTGAAACGGGACAAAGCCCAAGAGCACAGAACACAGGCACAACCTGGGAACAAGCATATACGCATGGCCACTACAGATACAATGTTAAAAGCCTAGGACCAGCTGCCATTCACTTTCACCAACCATTAATAACTACATTACAACTACCAAAGCAAACAATAAAGACAAAGCACTAAAAGACAACAAGGAACTAGACCAAAATGCTACTGGAAATTCAACATTTCAGTCCAACGAAGAAGCCATAGCAGCTATTGAGGTGAGGTTGAATATATCAGCAATGATCACCCCATCATAACAGCACCATAACAAAAAAAAATTTAAAAATATAGGGGGCAGGGTGGGGCCCGGGCCCCCTTGCCCCCCTTGGATCCGTCCCTGGCTTCAGTTCAACTAGAAAATTAAGTTTGAACAAATCCTAATCTGAATATGATAGAGATAAGTATCTTATCTCTAAATCATAACAGAATTTGATCATTATCTTAAATAAGATAACTTTCCTATCCTAATCAGGCAGCAAAAATCTAAATTCTGAATTCTAAGATAACAAAAATCCCAACTTCATAGGGATAATATTTATTTAGATAATTGTTTCTTACTTTTTCTTAAAAATAATATCTTCTAAGATTTGTAACAAATTTATAATAGATATGTAACAAATTTTGCAACAAATGTGTTACAAATCTTTAACAGATTCTTCTTATCCATGCTGCTCCAAATTTGCCCTTTTCTTCCGAAAAACTTCTAAAAATATAACTTTTTCAGTAATTTTCTTTCTTTTGCCAATTCTGCATTAAATGTAGGAAAATATGTGAGTTCCAAGTATAAACTCTAAAAATATATTAATTTTTACCATAAATTTCTCATAAAAAGTACACAGAATTTTGATTTATCATAGAGTCATTGATGAGGTTGGAAACTCGCTGAGCTTCAGTTCAGCTAAGAGAATGAGGAAGCTCTTGCTCCACCTTGTGCTTAGGGTGCAAGGTGTGGCCAACCTCCTCCTCACCGAATGCGTCCTTGTAGAACGAAAACGACGTCACTTGACTTGGGAGCTTCCACCAACAACCGTGTCTTCACAGTGGTAAATGACACCACATCTGTAATGTCCCAAATTTTCACCCTAAGAGACAGAGCATTAATTAGATATGATTATTATTAATATTAGAATTTTGATATGATGAGTAATGGTTTACAGTTGACGTAGAAGGTCAAACAGAATTCTCTAGACGTTTTGACTGTCAGAATACAAATACAATAATATAGAAACCCTAATTGGAGTCTGAAAAGGGATTTGAGGATACCAATAGTGATTTTATAATATTTGAGGATTTTAGAAATTTATTTGAGAATTTTCTGAAAAGCGGATAAGAAATGATACCGTTTTGGTCCCTGTAGTATGAATAGGTAGAACTGCGGGTTGATTTGGAAAAAAGAACAAGTTAGAAAAATATTTCGACGAGCCAAAAAGTGTTTTTACATTATTTAGGATTTATGAGAATTTTTGGAAAAAATTCTAAAAATTACCAAAATGCCACCGTAATTGGCAAATGACCAAAATACCCCTAGCTGGACCAGTTTGGTCACTATTTATAAAACCAAAAGTGGTATTTTTATTTATTTATTTATTTGGAGATTTTAGAAAATATTTCTATAAAAAATTAGTAAAATTGCCGTTTTACCCTTGGTGCGGGAAAAACCAAAGAACGGGTAAAGATCCAGGTACTAGAATTTGGGTTGTAGAGAAAGTGGGACCCATGTAGCATATTATTGTTGACTTTTATTGTGTTGACATGAGAAGTTACTAAAATATCCTTGATCTTATTCTTTAATTACCAAAATCATGAAAATTACATTTTTACCTTTTGTCCTTTTTAGTAATTTCCACTCAAATGGGATTTGATCTTATCCTCTCCTTCGCCATCAACCAAAACTGCCTCACTTTAGGCCAAGAAGAAGGGTAGGTTCATTTTGTGTAATAAGGGATAAGCTTGGACACGTGTTGGCTTTTAATTGGCTTGGAAAAGCTTCCATAGGAACTTGACAAGTGTAGGCTTTTCATTTGTCCTTCACCCACTTAGGTCACAAGCAATTTTTGGCCAAGTATTTGGGGGAGAGGGGGCGACCAACATAGGGAGAGGAAGGGAGAGTTCTTCTCATTTTCATGATACTTTCTCTATGTAAACTTCTATTTTCTCTAACTTTTCTCTAAGTTTTCATCCTTTTCCTTTGATTTCTTCCATTGTTAACATCAAGTTCCTTCATCTTTGATCCATATTTTTGATCTTCCACATGCTAATCAAGTGTGGTTGATCACTTTTAAACACTTACAAACACTAGCCTTCATCACTTTTGGATCATCAAGTGTTCTTATTTTTCAAGAACACAAGTTCTTAAGTTTTTGAGTTCAAGTAAGTTACCAATCTTCTTCTCTTGTTTTTAACAAGAGATGGTTATTATATTTCAATTCTTTTTGGAGTTAGGAATTATTTTTGTGAAGGGTGAAAACCCTTGTTCTTGATGTTTGTGTGGTTATGTTCTTGTTTGTATATGTTTCCGCAAAGGTGCAAATTTGTGAGAAGGGAGAAGTGAAGGAGAAAGAGTAAAAGGTAGGGGAAAAATTCTCAAGTTATCATGGTTACATAAGCTTGTATGTTTGGTATGATTGGTGTTGATGAGATTTAAATATTTGATGTGTGATATTATGTTCTTTGTGAAGTGATTTCTTATGTTCTTTGTGAAGTGATTTTTTATGTTCTTTGTGATGTGATTTTCTTATGTTCTTGGTGAAGTAATTTCCTATGTGCTTGGTGATGATAGATGCAACACCCTTTCTCCAAAAAGGATATTACACTATAGTAACCAAAAGTTTCGCAAGACTTAGAAAATATTTTGATAAAAGTTTATAATCATCCTCCAAAAATGCAGATTTTTTTTTTCTTTTTCTAAAGTGAATTGTAAGTATAGAATAATGCTATTATATTTGAAATGAGTACTTCATCATATATGTTATAAACCATGCTATTTTACAAAGGGTTTGCTTCAGTACAAACTGTAGTATAGATTCTGCAAAAGTAAGAAAAACTGGAAATACTAGTAAACTGAAAATACAAAAGTGTTAAAAGAAAATATATGCTACTATGTAGGTGTGAGCCAGATCAATATCAGATTATCCATCTAACTTAAGCATCTTAAAATGAAGATGTAACGGCAGCAGCAACCTTCTAACCCTAACATGGTAAATCCTCTTCCGAGCAGTCTTCTTCTGCTTCTCCACCTTCCTCGCATTACCATCTTCTTTCCGGATGATGTTCCTCATCTGTTCCAAAGGTAGCTTAACGTCTAAGACTAATTGGGTTTCTACTCTCCAGTTGGGTTTATCAAATCTTCCAGCAGTGGTAAGTACATAACTAAAATACGTACCCCACTGTGTCTCGGGGTTTATCTTCCACCCCGACTTTCCAACCTCAAGGGGTTGAATCCTAAGACGTCGGATCGGAACTAACTCACTCCTCGGGAATCCCACTTAGACCCCTGAGAATACTTCAGAAATACCGCATTTAAAACTTAATACCAAATCATAAATAGAATTGCTAGTCAGATTTATCCAAGCCGGGTATACGACGCGTCTCGGCTCGGGGGTTATCACCGACAAGACCATTGAGACTTTCGAAACCTGGATAATCCAGTAGACAATTGTAGTCCAACAGAACCTATTTGCAACTCCGTCTAGTTGGTTGTATGCTCATCGTTTTAATGCAAATGATAGTCTAAACTTGCATATATAACTTCTTTTTAGCTTCTCTTTGTAAAACTTCATCTGTTTTACTGTAGCTTATCTTGAATACCATTGTATAGAATAGAAAATACTCTTGCCTTCATTACTCATTTATGGTGAGTTAAGTTATCCTTCCGGCTATAATAATTCAATTTATGACTGGTCACACCACGGCAGAGCCGAACTGAGGTGAGCAGCCCAACAGAGTGATTCGATATATATAAACTAAAGGTTATTAACTTATTTCAAGAAGACCAAAACGGGGCATAGCCACCTAGGATTGATTAAGAGAGAAGAGATCAATAGTAATAAAAACTTATGTCCACTTTTTAATCAGTAAGTGTCTGTTCTCAGATTTTAGATAGATATTTGGAAATGGAATAATTACACGGCGGCTGAGCCGAATGCGGTAATCAGTGTCCGTCTTTCTGAAAGCTTAATACAAACTTATTTACCGACTTAATTAACTTTGAAGATGAAAGGATCACACGGCGGCAGAGCTATCTCCGGTAATCAGTACTCGGTTTTAAAATCATACGATATAGTCTAAGTGAACGAGATCAACTGTATTATTTACGGAAACACTTAAGCATCAATTATCTTCCAGGAAAGAGGCCTATTGAAAGCCTATCTCACTAATTTCCACTGCCGTAGACATTGCAAATTAAATTGAGTTAATTATATATATATACCGATTGAACATCCTCTCAACATTTCCCACTGATAATACAACAGTAGAATTCACCGAGAATCATTACTATTTATATTAAATTCCGATTGATGCTATAACAGTAGAATTCACTGAGAATCCATTACTGTTATTAAGAAATCACTTCTTTCCCAATTTATCTTAGTCACGTATATACTGGGTCCCTAGGTTAAGAATTCCCCAAACAACGTTTCAATACAGTTCCCAGGAAAGAGAGAGACTTAAAAAGCCCCTTCAAAGGTCTCTGCCTTTCCTAGACAGATCCGTACTGATAAATCATTTATCTTAACCATCACCTTGTATATCAATGATAGACAGTATCAGGGTTTTCACAAAAGAATAAATTTTATCTTTTTTACGATAAATCTAAATTTCGCTATTATAACAGTATGTTTACAAAAGCTCAAAATAAATTTTGTCATCCTCACCTTATTCCCACGAAAATTCTAAAGAAATTTGGGCATTATAACACTACAGTTAATAAATAACACAACAATTAAATTAAAGCCATAAAACAATTAATTAAAAGCTATAACACAAAAACATATAAGCACACAATCAATCAAGAATCAAACACATACTTCTCAAAATAATTTGCAAGAGGTTCCCCTTACCTTTGCCACAAGAACTTGGAAGAACAAGGCTTGAAGAACCAAGAACACCAAGTGAGAAAGCTTAAGACTATAAAGGAGGAAAAGGAGAGAATTTGTTTGTCAATACAAGGCTTAGGATGTGAGAAATTTATGAAGCACTCCCCTCCTATTTATAGCCAAGGGGGCGGCCAAGCTTAGGGAGGAAGAGGGAAACAAAAATTTGTGTTGTCATGGTACTTTTTGAGCCATATGTCATAAACCCTAATTAATTAAATCAATCCTTTTTCTAATTGGCTAAGGCTTATGACTAAGCTTATGACTCATAAGGGAAAAGCACATCCAAGGCTCCTAAATGAGAGTTGATGTCGACCAAGCAAGGAGGAAGAAGAGCCATTGGATAGCTTGGTTAAAAACTTTAGGTTTAAGTAGTTTTAAGTGAAAATCAAGGGAGTTTTTGGATTTTTACGATAAGGGTATGTTTCGCGGTTCGCATAAACAAAGGAAAACGGACGTGCCATAAGTACAAAACGGTCATTTTTCAGAAAATTCCAGAAAAATTCCCAAAAAATCACAAATTTAATTTAAACACTAATGATCCCTCTTGAAAAATGATTTTAAGCACTCACTGATCACTAAAAATTCAGGGTTTAATTTTCCACAAACGTTTTCTTAAAATGGAAGTGTAAGAGATGCAAGACTAGTGACCCAAAGGGGGAGGGCCTAGCATGTAAATTTAGGAGTTTAATCGGAAAATCAAACCCTCAATGATGACCCAGGGTGTTGGATAATGAAAGTGGAAATTGAGTATGAAAGCTCTATGTGACATAATTCAATATGAAAGGTATGTGTGACGTAATTCAGTATGAAAGGTCTGTGTGATGTAAGTCCGTATGAAAAGTCTTTGTGACGTAATACCGTGTGATGAGAGAAAACGCTGTGTGATGAGAGGATGTATTGTGTGTTATGCATTTGTCATGAGCATGTGCATAGTGTTTGGCTTTGTGCCACTGGGCTCTGTGCCATTTGAGTTACAACCCATAATATAAGTGGTTGGGAATTGATACGGTTGGGCTGCAATCGCCTAATAGGGTTATCTGAGTTTCGAACTTCCACCAATGGCCAAGAGATAGCATCCTTGAGCCGCGGAAAATCCCGACTAAACGATCTATTCGCGATAGGTGAGGGCGACTTTTATGGAATGATTGTTCTTACTGGAAGCAGACCTCTGAAGATGGCTGTACAATCATGTTAAGTATTTAGTTGTGCCTATCACTCAAACCAAGAAGGGAAAAATCTCCATGGAGTAGTGGGCAGAGGACTCGTGCCTGTCCGCTGAAAGTACAAAGAATATTGAAGTATCATGCATATATATTAATTCTTATGATATGTTTTGGTGTGAAAGTGAAATGATACTTCTGTGTGAAGTTAGCAATGTCTGTGTCTGTGTGACTTATTCTGAATCTGCTATGTTATGCATGTGTGAGTGATTTCTGCTGTATGTGATTATAATATGTATATGCATGAATATTTGTTGTGTGCTGCTTGTGTGACTATGACGATATAAGTACGAATGAGACTTTCACCCTTGCAATGTATTATTTTCTGGTATGCAAATATGTTTTCATAAGTCACTATGCCGGAGATTAGAGTGAAGTTCAGGAGGAGGCAAGTACAGGCAGTACATCGACATAGAGGATGGACATGCGCATTTTAGATTAAGAGTTGGGTTTTCTCATTTGAGTCTTTGTAGAATTTTCAGTGTTTGACCAGCATATGGAGTCGGTATTCTTTTGGGAAAGAAAAGTTTCTTGTATGATATATTATTCCCAAACATTGATTTGTAAAGAGATAAGTGAATTTTATTACATGAGCTATTTTTCTAAACTTATATGTTGGGTGTTATCTTATTCATGCCTTCACTTAATATTTTTAAAAAATTAACTATGGAAGTCCATTTGTTAAAATCAAATAATTTTGACATTATTTTTCTGAAAGAAAGTCAGTGATTAAATATATCTATTTCCACGTTTGGGTTGGTTACTAAATGTGACAACCTTTGAGAAAGGGGGTGTAACATTAGTGGTATCAGAGCCTGGTTGAGTCTTTCGAAAAAGTTTGGGTTATAGGTTTTTTATGTTTGTGTTGTGTGAACTCTGATGTGTTGATTGATTGTGGCAATTCTGTGTGAATTCTGATGGATTGGTGAATTCTGCCTGAATTCTGATTGTGTGATTTGTTCTTTGTGAATGTGAGGCTTGATTTATTTCTTTGAAAAACTTGGTACCTAAGTTGTGTTGGTATGGGACGGCATAACTAAGGAAATATGATGTTGTGCTGGAATGAGACGATACAATTGAGGAGAGCTTAATAGGGTTGATCAGTACTACCTATGCCAACAATACTGTACAGGAGAGGGTGACCTTCTGAAAAGCATGTGAGTGAGGACAAGACATGTTGCGAGGACCCGTGTTGGTTTGTAGGGATAGTCGGTAATTCGAAACGCAACCAAGTTATTACAAAGGAATGTGAATATGTTTGAAATTTGGTGTCAATCATTCTCTGTGTGAAACAATGTGTGTTAACGCATAGTTATGTGATTTCTTTGTTGGGTTCAAACTGGTTTCACCTGAGTAGTTGAGTTGTAGGAACCCACGGCAGGAAGAGGGTATCGTGATGATAATGAGTTGGCAAATGCTATCCGGGATATGGCAATGGCATTTGGGCATAAAGAAGGAGAGAATCAAGGATTGAAGGGACTTTGTCATGCCAATTTGACCCAATTCAAGGGAGGATATGACCCTGAAGGAGCAGAGTTGTGGATTTATGAGTTGGAAAAGTTCTTTGAGACGATGGCATGTACGGGAGAGCAAAAGGTGATGTTTGCTACGTCCATGCTAACGAACGACGCTAAAGTCTGGTGGTGTGGAATGCGTCTATCGTTGGAGGCTGAGGGAGCCATTATTACTTACGCCATTTTTCGAGATCGTTTCCTATCCAAGTATTTTCCTATTTGTGTTTGTTAAGTGAAGGAAATAAAATTCCTAAATTTGAAGCAAGGGGAGATGTCTGTAGGAGAGTATGCCATAAAGTTTGAGTATCTTTGTAAGTTTTCCCAATATTTACAATTCTATCCTGATAAGGCATGGAAATGTAAGAAGTTGCAAGAAGGGTTGGAGCCTGTTCTGCGTGAGGCGGTGATGACACCTCTCGGAATTGGTGAGTTTATAGAGTGTTGCTCTAGGATTGAAGAGGTCAAGAAAGGGAAAGGGAAGTTTATTCCGAACACTAAAGTTTATGATCGTAAGTGCTACAAGTGTGGAAAGTATGGTCACTTGGCTAGTACTTATCCACAAGAGGGGATTACCTATTCTGGTGTGGTCACATGGGGCATAGGGCAAAAGACTGCCAAGGAACTGAAGGTTTTGTTATACGTCATGAGGGTTGAAGGTGATGATATTTTTATTTTGCTATGTAATATATACATATACTTTAGCTATGAGATATAGGATTGAATTATAAGACTTGATGTTGATTTGTAATATTTTGGATATATCCTATAGGTATAGAACCTATTAGGAATGATTGTAATTAATTGCTATATATATATATATATTGGTGTGTTTGTGTGTATGAAATTGTGTTGGTTATATATATATGTGTGTGTGTGTAATATATGTTTTGCTATAGGTAAGAACCTACCTGTTGCGAGTGTAAACGTTTGTGCAAGTATACACAGTCAAACAAGTAGTAAAGTGATAATAAGATCGTTCCCACGGAGATTGAACACGGTTAATTTCAATAAGTTTCCAAGTTGGTTATTCTAATTAGTGAGCAAAGAGGGTAACAAGTAACATCTTCAATTGATTTGTTAAAACAGAATTTTAAGTGATAATATGACAGTAAAAATGCAGATTAAAGGTTATGAAATCAGAGGTTTAAAAACTGGTTAGGGACACTATCTCGTTGCAAATATTTTTACAGGGTCAGGAATGCTACAGCATCACAGAGCATCTGGGTCCAGAGTTCAGAAAAAGAGTGTTTTCCAACACGTGACAGCAGGATTCATTAAGTTAATCTTATTCCTAATTTCACATTAAATCATCCCAGTCCATTTAAGATCAACTCAGCTACCCTATGGACTTGAATGAATATTCCTATCCTATTCAATGTCAATTAATTTTCCAATCAACCAACTTAATCCATATTCATTAAACATTTCCACTCACTAACTCTTCCGATATTAATGAACTTTCATTCAAGCTAAGGTGATCAATCTCAACTCAAATATATAAACAAAGCCACATAGTTTAATGAAAGAGCTAAACAAAGCATATAACTATTCCATACCCATAAAAACATTTACAACTCCATAGTTCCCTAACCAAAAGAAGCTTAGCTCATATTGAGCATAAGTTCAACAAAAGCAGAAAATAAGAGCAGAGACATGTTTTACCTAATGAAGTAAAAATGGAATTACAGAGTTAAAGAAAAGAGTAGGAAAGAGGCATAGAACTCTTCCAAGCTTGTCCTCTAACTTGGTCTTCTCTTCAACTTCCAACCTCTAAAAATGGTGGATGAATGGATAAAGGATGAAGAGGAAGATGGAATATGGTGTGGGATGAAAGTGGCGGCTGGGTCTCCAGAGGAATTAAGGAATTTTTCTCTTTCTAGGTCTGCCCTCCTTCTGTCCAGCCAGAGAATCTTTTCTCTCTCCCCCCTTTTGGGTCCCTCTTTCCTTGCTTTTTTGGGCCCCTTTTCTTTCCTTCTTGAGGGGATATTACCTTGGCCCATTTACACCTCAGCTCATTGACTTTGTGGGGACCACAGAGTACTCTTTTCCTTGCCTAGGTACTGCAGTGTGTGCTTAATATGGGGCTCTTCTTCAGCTGCACGCACAAAGTGCTACAGCATACTGCAGCATCCTCTGCTGTTGATAACTTGCATATTCCTTTTTTTGCACAAGCTGATTCTGCACACTTAATAAACACATAAAAACACCCCAAAAGTGGCACATGAAGTGCCAAAAACAGAATTCTAACTTTAATAAAACAAGTCACTCCTAACTACATAAAACACTCACTAACACCCAAGAATTTCTCTTAGATGAGCTAAGCTAAGCCTAGATTTAGTGAAATAACTCTTACTTCTAAGAGTTATCACACCCCCAAACTTGAGTCATTGCTCGTCCTCGAGTAATGCAAACAACACTTTTTCAAACTACACACACCAAACAGCACACATTCCACAACTAAATTATTACAACCAAACAAATTTTTTTTTTTTTTGATTAAAATGGACAAGAAGCTCAACTCTCAGACTTACACATTTCAAACGATCCCCCTTTAATCAAGAGAAATCTGCTTACCCCACAGATTCAAAGTGTGTGTGTGAAACTTTGTGAATGCTTTGGGAACCACAGATGCCCAAGAACTTAAGATTAGCTTCTCACCTAAAGGAGTTCCACACTTATTTCTCATTTTCAAACAAACTCATGTAGGCTCAACAAGGAATTCAGAATGGGGGAGAAAATTGGGCATCATTTCAACACACTGCAATAGCCAGCCCCACTTTATTCACTTTTTTTTTTTTTTTATAAGTATTTCCCCAGTAACCTACATGGTCTCAAAGGGATGCCCGGTTCAAGCCAGACAATTCCCAGTAACCCATCAGTCTCAAAGGGGTACTTATTTATTATGGCTACTAGCACATTTATTTAGTGGGCAAAGCTGTTGTAAGGTTCATTTTTTTTTTCTTTTTCTCTTTTTTTTTCTTTCTATCTCCTCCCCCAAACTTAATCTGTTGCACCTACATTGCTTATTTGCTAACTTGAACTAAGGTTGGTCAGCCTTTAAATGTTGACTTTACTTAAATTCTCAAACTTCTTAAACTCCCTCACATTCACCCAGCTTGTGTCAGAACAAGGGATATCACACATTTTCTCAATTCAAGGGTTCCCACACTTCATGCAATTTTGCCTCATTGAGTCTCACTTCAGTCCTTTCCAAAATATTTTTTTTTTTATTAAGCAACAAACATGACAACACGACACAAAACAGGTCCTAAACTACATCCCCTCCCCCAAACTTAAAACTGTGCAGTGTCCTCACTGCATCAAACTTAAAAGAGGAGGGAATGGTTACACCCAAACACAAACAATAACAACGTTACATAAACAGGTCCTAAACAGAATGGCATAAATCACCGCATTACCAGAACAACAGCACAAAAGAACCAGTAATAGAATCAGCTTTCAGCAGACATCAAGCAAACAATACACAGTTATCCAGAGCAAGCAGGACAGATTAGGTAGGCAAAGCTAGCAGCAAGAATAATAAGAAATAAAATTCTGACCTGTTGCTGCAGCATTATGCAGCAACCTGAAGCTCTCAATCACAGCCCTTGAAGACGTGAACTGCGTCTGGTTCCTGCTGGTACTTTCTGCTTCCCTTTCCTTTGAGTTGGCGTGCCCACTGCCTTGATTATTTTAACATCTGGATCATCCACAACTTTCTTTTGTTTCTTTTTCAGATTCTCTTGAGGCAAGGTGGGCGCCTTTTTTCGTATTTTTGATGCTTGCTCTCCTTTTTCCATTCTTTCATTGGCACTTTCCTCCTGCACACTCTCTTCCTGTGCACTCTTAAATTCATCCTCACTTTCCATCTCATTTTCTCCTCCTTGCTCCCCTTTTTCTGCTTCCTTGCTTTTCTCTTCTCCCTCCTTATTTTCACTTTCTTCCTTTGAATTTTCACTTTTGCTTTCATATCTTCCTTCTTCGTTCTCACTCTCCTCTTCTTCACTTTCAAGCTCCTCCTCTTCCTCACTTTCTAGCTCCTCCTCTTCCTCACTTTCTACCATGACTTTTTCTTTCCCTTTTCTACTTTGTGTTTTCTTTCTTGTTTGTGTTCCTGCTGGTGGATGAGAAGGAGAAACGGGTGCAGATTGTTTAGGAGAATCGGTGGCTGCAGCTGGCTTGCTTGCTCTACTCAGCAAAATTTCCTCCGGGAAGATAGGAGGTGGTGGTAAACTTGCATTTCCACTAAGCTGCATTATAGTCTGCTGCTGCCATGTGAAAGCTGCCCTGGCATACTCCCAAAATTTCCTCTGATTCTCCATAAACTCTTGTGAAGGCTCTGTCACTGCTTCTTCACTATCTCCCTTCATTTCCTTTCCCGCAAACCTTCGAATTACCATGGTGTCAATTGGCCTTGTATTTGGCCACACATCCTCTCCAGCTGCCACAGGAACTCCCTCTTGGATACACAGCTCCGTTATTAGACAGGGAAAAAACAAGCTGCCTTTCTTCTTTTTAGCGCACGAATGAATCTCTTTCTCCACCAATCTTCCCACATCAATTTTCTTTCCTTTTAATAAGCAAGACAAAAGGATTAACCTCTCTCTGTTCACTGTTTGCATGTGGGTGGTTGGAAGAATCCCGGTGCGGACCACATGATACCACACCTTAGGGATGGGCCTCAGCTTGTTCCTCTTGCACTTTCTATGACTTCCATTCAGCTTGGTCCAAGTGGTCCCTTCTAGAGCAACTTCTTTCAATATAGCATCTAATTCCTTTGCGTTGGTCTTTTCCAGCATTTCCTCATACTCATCGTCCACATCGGATAAACCAAAATAAGCATTAATGGTTGCAGCTGAGAAAGGGACCCTCACTTGCCTCACCATGGAGAAACTTGGGTTGTCAACCCCTCTTTTTGCCTGCTGTATACCTGCATAAAATTCCCTGACCACTGCTGTGACAGCTTTACCCGGATGCCTAGCCAATTCAAACCAACCCTGCTGCTGAATAATCTCCCCTATCCCTGATGGCAGACCCAAATTTGGCTTGCTTTTTTCAATCAAAAAGCCACTCTCAGGAAACAGCCCTCTCTTACACATTACTCCCTCATATCTTTTTTTTATCTCCTTACTGGCAAACCTCTCTGAGTCATCTAAATTCAATCTATGAGATTTATCCTTCTTTGCTGCATGTTTGGTCCTCATTTTGGCTTTCTGGGATTCTTGGGCAGCTTTAAATTCCCTCAAATTTGTCCTCACCATATGATATTAAATCAGCACAAAGCAACCCAGCAGCAATTCAACAGAGCTAGTAATTACAGACCACAACAAACCACAGCAGGAACCAATAATCACAGACCAGTAGACCAGCAAACAACAGCAATTCAACAAACCAATAGACCCACAGCAGACCAACAACAGTACATCCAAACCAGATATCAGCACCCACAGATATCAGAGCCAGTCCCCACAGTATAAGCACTTACCAGTAGGACCACGCAATTCCACCCACACACTGAGAACAGAGCTTGCAGCAAGCCACAATGTTGACACCTACGCTCCAGACGCACTAAAGAGCTTCAGCCGAGCCAACCAAGAGAGGGAAAACTGGGGTTTTTTTTTTTTTTAAATTTTTGTTTTGGCTGCCGCGGGTAGAAAAGAAGGTGAAAAATGGAGAGTGGGTAGTGGTGGCCGATTTGTGGTGGATGAAGTATGGTTGATGGTGATTGGCGAAGAGAGGAAGGGGAATTGGTTGGGGCTTTTAGGTTGAAGGTTGTGGGTACGGGAAAGAAGAAGAAGAACCGGTGGAAGGGGGTTTGCGTAGAACAGTAAGGAAGTGGGGATTTGGGTTAGGGTGAGTAGTGAAAAGAGGAAATGGGGGTGGTGGTCAATGTTGATGGTGGTGGCTGCCGCGGGTAGAAAAGATGGTGCCGGTTTAGAGAGGAAGAAGGGGAAATGAAGAAGGTTTTGGGACGGAGGAAAAAATGGAATGAGGTTATTTTTCGTGAAGTGAGAAGAAGAAGAAGTTGGGGAGGAAAGAAGGAAATGGACGGTGGTGTTGTTATCAGTGTAAGGAGAAGATTTTCTGATTGGGGAAAAAATTTGGGTTCTGCCATCACTCACTAAAGAACTGACTGGGAAGTGGGGAAGACTGCTATGCCCCAACTAGGACCAAAATTTGAATTTTCCCCCTTCTACATAATACCCAGTATTCACACCACTCATAATTTTTTTTTTTTTATATATATATATATTTTTATTTTTATTTTCTTCTTTTTTTTTTCGAAAAAAAAAATGCAAATAAAAGATTACAAACAAAATCAAATAAAAATAAAAGTAAAACTAAACTAAAAAAAAAAAAAACTTGGGTTGCCTCCCAAAAGCGCTTAATTTATAGTCTTTAGCTAGACTTAGCTTTTTGAGACTCAAGGATCTCCAAGGTTAATGGTGGCCTTCATCCTCAAGGTAGGCTCACCCCAATAATGCTTTACTCTTTGTCCATTAACCTTGAATTGTCTTCCACTCTTTTCATCAAGTAGATCCACCGCTCCATAAGAGTAAATCTTCACAACCTTGAAAGGTCCTGACCACCTTGACTTAAGCTTTCCAGGGAAGAGTTTCAACCTTGAATTGAAGAGCAAGACTTGCTCTCCCTCCACAAATTCCCTCTTTTGGATCTTTTTGTCATGCCACACCTTGGTCTTGTGCTTGTATAATTCAGCATTTTCATAGGAAAACATCCTATGCTCCTCAAGTTCATTTAATTGTAGCAACCTTGTTGCACCAGCTTGTTGCAAATCAAAATTAAGTTTCTTGGTTGCCCAAAATGCTTTATGTTGAAGCTCAATGGGTAAGTGACAAGCTTTGCCATACACCAATCTATAAGGAGACATGCCAAGAGGCGTTTTGAATGCTGTCCTATAAGCCCACAATGCATCATCCAAATGTGAGGACCAATCCTTCCTAGAGGGGTTCACCACTTTTTCTAAAATCCCCTTAATTTCTCTATTGGACAACTCAGCTTGGCCACTCGTTTGAGGGTGGTACGTTGTTGCCACTTTGTGCTTCACTCCATATTTAGCCAACAAACCATTCAGCAACTTGTTACAAAAATGAGTGCCTTCATCACTAATGATAGCTCTAGGTGTGCCAAATCTAGTGAAAATGTTCTTTTGAAGAAATTTAGCCACAACCTTGGCATCATTAGTTGGTAGAGCTGCAGCCTCTATCCATTTGGACACATAATCAACAGCAACTAAAATGTATAGATTGCCAAAGGATGGTGGAAATGGTCCCATAAAATCTATCCCCCAGACATCAAATAATTCTACCTCTAAAAGATTGTTCAAAGGCATTTCTTGTTTACTGGAGATGTTTCCCACCCTTTGGCATCTATCACAACATTTAGCAAACTCATGTGCATCCATAAAAAGAGAAGGCCAGAAATAACCTGCTTGAAGAACTTTTGCTGCTGTTCTCATTCCTCCAAAGTGTCCTCCACATGGAGATGAATGACAATGTTTCAAGATGTCCTCCATTTCTTCTTCTGCAACACATCTTCTTAAGAGATGATCTGGACACTTGTATAGAAAAGGTTCATCCCAAAAATATTGCTTGGATTGATGGAAAAACCTTTTCCTCTGCTGGGCGTTCAGTTCTGGGGAAATTATACCACTGACTAGGAAATTTACCACGTCTGCATACCAGGGTGTTGCAGCATTTTCTGCAGCACTCGCAATGGCCAGCAATTGCTCATCAGGAAAATTATCTGTTATGGCCAACCCATCAGAACAGTCAATGCCCCTTGCAAGTCTGGACAAATGATCAACCACTTGATTCTCCACTCCCTTTTTATCTCTAATTTCCAAGTCAAACTCTTGAAGTAGGAGAACCCACCTTATGAGTCTTGGTTTTGCATCCTTCTTTGCAATGAGGTATTTAATGGCCGAGTGGTCAGTGTAGACTATCACCTTAGCTCCCACCAAGTAAGATCTGAATTTATCAAAGGCAAAGACAACTGCTAACAATTCTTTTTCAGTGGTTGTATAGTTCAACTGAGCATCCACTAAGGTCTTGCTTGCATAGTAAATGGAGTGGAAGACTCTGTCATACCTTTGCCCAAGCACAGCACCAATGGCATAATCGCTGGCATCGCACATTAATTCGAAAGGTTTCTCCCAATCAGGTGCCACAATAACAGGAGCTGAGATGAGAGCCTTTTTTAGAGTTTCAAACGCTTTGCTGCGCTCATCATCAAAATCAAATGCTCTGTCATGCTGCAGCATCTGACTGAGAGGTTTAGAAATTTTTGAAAAATCCTTGATGAATCTGCGATAAAAACCAGCATGCCCCAAGAAACTTCTGATCTCTTTAACAGATGTTGGTGGTGGCAACCTTTCAATTACCTCAACCTTGGCCTTGTCAACCTCTATCCCCTTTTTAGACACTCTATGCCCCAAAACGATACCCTCTTGTACCATAAAGTGACATTTTTCCCAGTTCAGCACCAAGTTGGTCTCTTCACATCTACTCAAAACCTGCTCCAAGTTGCAGAGACAATTCTGAAAAGTTTCTCCAAAAACAGAGAAGTCATCCATAAAAATCTCCATGGATTTTTCAATAACATCAGAGAAAATGGCCATCATACAACGTTGGAATGTGGCAGGGGCATTGCATAAACCAAAAGGCATCCTTCTAAATGCAAATGTACCATAGGGGCAGGTGAAGGTAGTCTTTTCTTGATCCTCAGGGGCTATGGCAATATGATTGTAGCCTGAATATCCATCAAGAAAGCAGTAAAAGTCCTTTCCCGCCAACCTGTCAAGCATTTGGTCAATGAATGGCAATGGGAAATGATCCTTCGTTGTGGCTTTGTTCAATTTCCTATAATCCATACAAATTCTCCAGCCAGTTACAGTTCTTGTGGGAATAAGTTCATTCTTTTCATTTTTCACCACGGTGACACCTCCTTTCTTTGGCACACATTGAACCGGGCTCACCCATACACTATCTGAAATGGGATAAATAATCCCAGCATCCAACCACTTGATGATCTCCTTTTTAACCACCTCTTTCATGATTGGGTTCAGTCTTCTTTGGCTTTCAATGCTGTTCTTTGCGTTGTCCTCCAACAAAATGCGATGCATGCAAATTGTAGGACTTATACCTTTTATATCAGCCATTTGCCAACCTATTGCCTTCTTATGCTTCTTCAAAGCATCAATGAGATTCTCCTCTTGAGAAGGAGTCAAGAAAGAAGAGATAATTACTGGGAGTGTCTCTTTGTCACCCAAGTACACATATTTGAGGTGAGCGGGCAATTGTTTCAACTCAAGAATCGGGGGCTTCTCAATAGATGGCACATTATCCTTGAAGTTTTCTTCACTAAGCTCTAGAGATTTATACCTCCGTGCCCACCTTGGAGTGGCTGGCCTCTCTTTCACTAGATCAACAATTTCCTCCTTCCTCAACTCTTCTTCACCAAGCTGACTTAATTCCTGTTCAAGAACATCATGCTCCTTCACAAAGTGCTCATGAACCAACGAGTTTATGGTCCTCACAAAAGAACATTCTTCCACACCTTCATCCGGATACTTCAAAGCATTTAAAACATTGAAAGTCACCTCTTGGTCATTAACTCTCATGGTTAACTCTCCTTTTTGAACATCAATCAGTGTCTTCCCTGTAGCTAGGAAAGGTCTTCCAAGAATAATAGGCACTTCTTCATCCGCCTCAAAGTCCAAGATGATGAAATCAACCGGGAATACAAATTTGTCCACCCGAATCAACACATCCTCAATTTTTCCTTCTGGATATGCTAGGGAGCGATCAGCCAGTTGAAGTGTCACAGTGGTGGGGCGAGCTTTTCCAATGCCTAATTGCTTGAAAATGGACATTGGCATCAAGTTGATGCTTGCCCCCAAATCACATAAGGCTCTACCACAATAAGTGTCTCCAATTGAGCATGGAATGGTGAAACTCCCCGGATCCTTGAGTTTCTGAGGAACTTTACTCTGCAAAAGCAAACTGCACTCATTAGTCATAGCAACAGTTTCAAACTCACCTAACTTCCTCTTCTTGGTTAGCATGTCCTTCATGAATTTAGCATAGTTTGGCATTTGTTGGAGTGCTTCCACCAAAGGGATGTTTATGTGGAGTTGTTTTAGAACCTCCAGAAACTTCCCAAACTGTTTTTCTTGATGTGCCTTCCTCAATCTTTGTGGAAAAGGAGGTGGAGGTCTTTCAGGAACAAGTTTCGGATGAATTTTCTCTGCATCAGGTGCTGATGCTGTAGCATTTTTCGCAGCATTTTCTGCAGAACTTTTCTGCTGAACTTTCTGGACAGCATCTTCATCTACTGCTTCTGTACCTTTCTGAACCAGATCTGTCTCAGTATTTTCTGCAGAATTTTTACCCTTTTTGCATGCCACATTAGGGTCCACAAAATGATCAGCTGAAGTTATGATCTCCCTCCCAGTTCTAAGAGTGATGGAGTTGCATTGCTCCTTTCCTTGAGGCTTTGGTATCTCTGTGTTGCTTGGCAATGAACCACTTGGCCTAGTATTTAAGGCACTAGCAATTTGTCCCACTTGATTCTCCAAGTTCCTCATGGCCACTCCTTGACTTTGAAATTGGGCTTTGGTTTCTGTCATGAATGCCTTCAGCACATCTTCAAGTGATGATGGTTGAGTGGATGGAGAAGCTTGTTGACTTTGATTTCTTTGAGCTTGGGGAGGAAATCCTGGTGGTTGGGTAGATCTGGGTTGACTACTCCCTGCAGCTGCATTGTTACTCCAAGAAAAATTTGGGTGTTGTCTCCACCCCGGATTGTAGGTGTTGGAGTATGGATTGTTGCCTCTATTGAAATTCCCCACATAATTCACTGAAACTGGGTTGCTTGGACAGTCCTCAAATAAATGCTCACCTGCACAGAAAACACAAGAAACAGAATTCACAGATAACAAGTTATGGTTAGCAATTAAAGCTTGTGACTGTGCAGCAGCAGATGCTCCAGAAGATGCTGCAGCATTCTGGCCTGTACTCATATTTTTCACCATATGTGTCAGGGACGAAATCTGTGCAGCAAGTGCATCATAATTGTTCAGTTCATGAACTCCAGCAACCTTCTTGGCTAATCCCACTCTTGTAGTTGGCCATTGATAGCTATTTGCAGCAATTGTCTCAATCAAGTTGTAGGCTTCATTGTAGGATTGAGTCAACAAAGCACCACGTGAGGAGGCATCTAGCATTTCTCTGGTTGGTTGCAGCAGCCCATTGTAGAAAGTCTCCATCTGAATGCAGACTGGAATCCCATGATGTGGACACTTCCTCAACAGCTCCTTAAACCTCTCCCATGTCTCATATAAAGACTCGTCTTCAAATTGCTTGAAAGAAGTGATGTCATTCCTCAACTTGGCATTTTTTATGGGAGGGAAGTACTTTGCCAAGAATTTTTCAGCCATTGCATTCCATGAATCCACTGAGTTTGGCTCCAAAGAATTCAACCAAGCCTTGGCTCGATCTCTCAATGAATAAGGAAACAACCTCAATCTAAAGGAGTCATCAGAAACTCCAGGATTCTTAAAGTTGCTGGCCACCTCTAGAAATTGTCTAAGATGAAGATGAGGATCCTCTTGAGGTGACCCACTAAACTGCCCCACAGCTTGCAACATTTGAAACATCATAGGCTTGAACTCAAAGTGATTTGCATTGATTTCAGGCCTCACAATGCCCGTGTTCATGGTCTCGGGGTCAAAGATGGCATAGTCCCTCATTGGACGATCTCTATCATTGGCCAACCCAATGATGTTGGGCTGAACCAGAATTGCATGGTGTCCATTGTGGTGATTTTCATTATTGTGCATCTCATGGTTTTCCTCATTGTCTGAGAGGTTCTGGTTTTCTTCATTTTCAGCCATGATAGCTGCAACTCTTCCCAAATCAACAAGACCTCTGAATTCTCTTCTAAGTTCTCTAAGTGTTCTTTCAATTTCAGGATCAAGTTGATACTCCGGTGTGCTTTGCCTGCGCATACAAAATTACTTTCCACTGCTAAACACAAACACACCAAAGGTAAGAATCTCAACTAATAAGACTAACTAAAATGCAAACTTATAGAATTTAACACTTTCAATCCCCGGCAACGGCGCCAAAAACTTGTTGCGAGTGTAAACGTTTGTGCAAGTATACACAGTCAAACAAGTAGTAAAGTGATAATAAGATCGTTCCCACGGAGATTGAACACGGTCAATTTCAATAAGTTTCCAAGTTGGTTATTCTAATTAGTGAGCAAAGAGGGTAACAAGTAACATCTTCAATTGATTTGTTAAAACAGAATTTTAAGTGATAATATGACAGTAAAAATGCAGATTAAAGGTTATGAAATCAGAGGTTTAGAAACTGGTTAGGGACACTATCTCGTTGCAAATATTTTTACAGGGTCAAGAATGCTACAGCATCACAGAGCATCTGGGTCCAGAGTTCAGAAAAAGAGTGTTTTCCAACACGTGACAGTAGGATTCATTAAGTTAATCTTATTCCTAATTTCACATTAAATCATCCCAGTCCATTTAAGATCAACTCAGCTACCCTATGGACTTGAATGAATATTCCTATCCTATTCAATGTCAATTAATTTTCCAATCAACCAACTTAATCCATATTCATTAAACATTTCCACTCACTAACTCTTCCGATATTAATGAACTTTCATTCAAGCTAAGGTGATCAATCTCAACTCAAATATATAAACAAAGCCACATAGTTTAATGAAAGAGCTAAACAAAGCATATAACTATTCCATACCCATAAAAACATTTACAACTCCATAGTTCCCTAACCAAAAGAAGCTTAGCTCATATTGAGCATAAGTTCAACAAAAGCAGAAAATAAGAGCAGAGACATGTTTTACCTAATGAAGTAAAAATGGAATTACAGAGTTAAAGAAAAGAGTAGGAAAGAGGCATAGAACTCTTCCAAGCTTGTCCTCTAACTTGGTCTTCTCTTCAACTTCCAACCTCTAAAAATGGTGGATGAATGGATAAAGGATGAAGAGGAAGATGGAATATGGTGTGGGATGAAAGTGGCGGCTGGGTCTCCAGAGGAATTAAGGAATTTTTCTCTTTCTAGGTCTGCCCTCCTTCTGTCCAGCCAGAGAATCTTTTCTCTCTCCCCCCTTTTGGGTCCCTCTTTCCTTGCTTTTTTGGGCCCCTTTTCTTTCCTTCTTGAGGGGATATTACCTTGGCCCATTTACACCTCAGCTCATTGACTTTGTGGGGACCACAGAGTACTCTTTTCCTTGCCTAGGTACTGCAGTGTGTGCTTAATATGGGGCTCTTCTTCAGCTGCACGCACAAAGTGCTACAGCATACTGCAGCATCCTCTGCTGTTGATAACTTGCATATTCCTTTTTTTGCACAAGCTGATTCTGCACACTTAATAAACACATAAAAACACCCCAAAAGTGGCACATGAAGTGCCAAAAACAGAATTCTAACTTTAATAAAACAAGTCACTCCTAACTACATAAAACACTCACTAACACCCAAGAATTTCTCTTAGATGAGCTAAGCTAAGCCTAGATTTAGTGAAATAACTCTTACTTCTAAGAGTTATCACAACCCTTATGAGTTAAGTGTATGATAATATTGGTCATAAAATTATTATTGTTTTCTTACTACTTAAGGTCAAGATATGGGTTTGATAGACCTATTGGCTTGCTGGTAGTAGAGAGACTGCAATGGTAATTTATATGAACCGATATGTCAAATTCTTAAGAGTGAAAAAGTTAAAGTTTTGATTCCGGCGAAGGATATGAGTGTATCCGCAAAATTTTGAGGAAAAATTTCTTTTTAAGAGGGATAGTATTGTAATGTCCCAAATTTTCACTCTAAGAGACAGAGCGTTAATTAGATATGATTATTATTAATATTATAATTTTGATATGATGAGTAATGGTTTACAATTGACGTAGACAGTCAAACGAAATTCTGTAGACGTTTTGACTATCAAAATAGGAATATAATAATATAGAAACCCTAATTGGATTCTAAAAGGGATTTGAGGATACCAATAGCAATTTTATAATATTTGATCAAACTATAGGGACCAAAACGGTAACATTTTTATCCGTTTATCAGAAAATTCCCAAATAAATTTCTAAAATCTTCAAATATTGTAAAATCACTATTTGTATCCTCAAATCTTTTTCTTAGCCTCAATCTAGGGTTTCTACTTCACAACTCAACCAATTCGTCTATCTACAGTAAACAGAATTCTGTCTGAATCTCAACGTCCGACTTAAACTACTGATTTCTAACGTCAGGAAAACTTTGTCTATGAAATTAATCTTCCTAAAATATATCTAACATGCACAAAGCTCATATCACACACATAAAATAAAATAAAAAATAGAATAAAAAATTACAGATGTTACAACAGCGGTATTCTTGTACGAGCCTCCTCAGGCTCACAACCAGTATTCTTGTACAAGACTCTGCAGGCTAACGTCCAGTATTCTTGTACGAGCCTCCTGAAGCTCACAGTGGTATTCTTGTAGTCTTTTCCTAGCCTCTACAAGCTAACCCAGTATAAGCAATCTCACAGATTGCACATCACTTTCCTTTCACACACTCAGCTCTCACTAGCTAGCTTGAAAGGAATCACAACAATGAAGATTAATATATTTTTTGTTGTGTTTATAGCTTAGATCTATACTCACAGGGCGAATAATCATTCAACTACAAGTTGTATATCACTCATTTTTCTCTCAGAAAAACAACCCAAATGTTGAAGTGAAAGATGAAGAGATGGATGAGAAGTTTCCGAATCGCGTTCATGCTCTGTATTCGTGGATGTACTTGTCATCAAGTTATTTCAGCTTTAATCTTGTTGTAATATAGCGTTTCTTCCCCCTTGTTATCGTTTGGAGAGGTAGGGAGAGAGAAACGAAGGTTGTAGGTATAGTACAACTGTCACACTTTGTTTAGAGAGGTAGAGGAGAGAGAAACGAAGCTTTCTGGTACAGTACCGTTATCATATTCACCTTTTTGCAGAATTCTGACAACTCACGTCATGCTGTCACATGCTATCAATTGAACCTCCTCTGGACCTCGTTGCTAGAGTAGGTTCCTTATCACGAACCTTCTTAGGAATCTCCTCTAGTTCCAGTGTGAACCTTCTCTAGACCAGTATGAGTCTTTTCTTCGAATCTCCTCTGGTCCCAACACGAGCCTTCTTTGGAACTTGCTACTTGAGTAGGTTCCTTCTCACAAGCTTTCTTGGGGACCTCCTCTGGTTCTAGTATGGACCTTCTCTGGACCAATGTGGACCTTCTCTATTAATCTCCTATGGTCCTAGCATGAGCCTTCTCTGGAACCTTCTCTAGATACTCGTTGTTAGAGTAGGTTCACAACATAGTTGTAGAATGAAGAATACTTTGATGTAGAGAGATCTTATCTTCTTGTGGTTTGTTCTTTAAACTTGTATGCTCTAGTTCTTGAGAAGCTTCCTGCATGATATTCAATCTTGCATACTTCATCTCATTAGAAGCTTCTTATCTTATGACACTTAATATAGATTGCTTCACTCTTGTGTACTTCAACGTTAGAGAGACATCTAGTCTGGAGGAGCTTATTCCCTTGGAGACCTTCTCTGCCTGAGTAGCTTTCCCTTAGAAACCTTCTCTGCAAAATGTCTATCTTCTCAAGGTTCCTATTTAATCTCTGTTTGTATCGGTCTTGAAGTTTATCTTCTCTTGTGTCTTCGAAGCATATCTTCTCTTGAAACTCACGTATTAGCTTAAGCTTCTCTAGCCTTTATTCTAAGTTTATCTTGCCTTTAAACTTGGTTCCTGTTGCTGTCTCAAGTAATCTCAATAGAACCATTAGCAAGTAACAAGCTTAGAAGACTCATACTAATATTCAAAGGGCTTGTTATCATTAAAACATCAAGCTTGAGAGGGTCTTGTTTTAACAATCTCCCTCCTTTTTATGATGACAAACCATATGAATGATTAGTTTAGTATTCTAGGTTGTTCTGATAAATTACGCAAAAACATGAGATGATTTTCTTATGTTATTCCCCCTAAACACATGCTTAGATCTTTGTTCAGGTTCATGTTGTATGAGAAGACATATATCAGATTATAAGAAGACGTTTTTTTAGATTATGAGAAGACGTTTTTTTAGTTCATGAAAAGACATTTAGGCATGTTTCATATTATGATGTTGACTATGATGTAAATAGAAAAGTCTCATATTTTGAGCTTTCTAGAAACATGATATTTCAAATGATGAAACCAATAATTAAGCATATATATCAGACAAGTATACTTATATCGCAATTATCAGAGATTTAAGAGTTCAAAAATAGATAAGCACACTTGAACTGAAACTACTAATGCATTCATAAAAAGATTTATACTCCCCCTCAATTCTATATCTATCTTCTAAAACGTCTAATCTTTCTTTCTAATCTCTCCCCCTTTTGTCATCAATCAAAATGGAAGGGTTTTTTTTTTTCAATAAAGCAGATAAGAATATATCAAAATAGAAACTATTTATTTGGAGGAGGTTAAGTCATATAAGGATGAGGAGCTTGAAGGCATTGGAGCTTCTTAAGAAGGAAGGTACAACTTATTTTGCATTGGATTCAACTCTGGTTCAAGAGGAGGCAATAACTTATCAATGAACCACTCTTGATAAGCTACGAACCTATTAAGTCATGCATGGACTCTTGCCTCAACTCCACCCTTTTGAAGAGTTTCTTCTGGTCTTTCTTGACTTTCGTAATTTGCCTCTCCACAACCCTAAGGCTTGACTTAGATGACTTATCCTTAGTCATGGCATATTGCTTACTAGGGAAACCTTCAGATGTCTACCTCTGTGAGGCAGCAGAGATACTAGTCTCATTTTTTAATGAAGGACCAAATTGATCCAAGATGAGCAGAGACATCAAAAGGAGACACAAAGGCTGTCTTAGAAGGTTTACTAGCTTGTGGGGCAAAAGAATGAAGAATTGGAGATTGGTTAAATTCGAACAACTTATTAGTGTCAAAGGTTAAGACTTTACTCACCTTTATAGGAGACATATATCCTATTTCCTGAGACACTAGTGTAGTGCATGGGATATCCTTAGCCAAAGGCTCACCTTCTTCATTTGCTTTATCTTCTTCTACTTTCACTTCCCTAGAAGGATGTCTAATGATGTCTTCAACAAACATCCCTTTGATGGGTGAAGTAGGAGGAGAAAGCATTGCATCATGCAGGTCGAGAGAATCCATCTTCTCTATCTAAGTAAGCGCAATGGTGGCTTCAACCATTAGCTCTTCCTTCTCATTAAGTCATTTTTCATCAGAAGCTATCATGTTCTTCTGCTTGCGCTTGTCCATTAACAGCCCCAGTCTCTGCTACAACTTTTCTGGCAGCATCTTCCTCTTCTTGAAGTTCCATAATCAAAAGAGGTTCATAAGTTGGTTGTCTTTCTCCAGCAAGGACATCGACCTCGTTAGCAGGTACATCCTGTTCTTCCTCTTCTTGAGGGACCTCTTGTTTCTCATGAGCTTCTGCTTCCATCGGTTTCTCAACTTCAAAAACCCCTTCTTCTTCTTTTTAATAGCAACATCAGGTCTTTGTTCAGTGACCTTCTTCCCTAGAGGAGTTTCATGCTCAAGAGCCTTCTCAGCCAGACAATCTCTTTCTTTTCTTCTCTTTTCTTTCTTCTCCTTCTTCTTTTTTTTTTCAATTCTCTTTTTCTCCTTTTGAACTTCTTCAAGTTGGGGAGGTTCATCTTCTGCTTGAGCCTAAGCTTCAGGTTCATTGTCTTCTGTTGAAAGACTCTCTTCAGCAGCTGGGGCAGACTTTTCATGCTCCATTTCATTATGAGGAATTCTCATTTCCTCAGCAATCCTCATATCTTCCTCTTCACTAGGCATCTCTCCTTTTGAGACCTTCTTTTCTTTAGAAGCTTCCTCTTTTGCAGGATTTTCTGCCACAGAAGCTTCTTCCTCGAGAGCATTCTCAACTTGAGAAGCTCTTTCCTTTTCTCTTCTCTCTTTTTCCTCTCTTCTTCGTCTTCTTCTGTTATTTTCTTCTTCTTCTTCTTCTTCTCTATATCATCTTTCTCAGACTTAGGACACTTTTTTTCCTTAATAGCTTCAGAGGGCTTTTCCTTTTCCACTTTCTTCTTGAGGGGATTCTCAATCTTCATCTGGACCAGATTCTTAGACCCAAAATTGGTCTTATCTGTCATTGTCTATTCATCATTAAGAGATACTTTGAAGTGCATGAAGAGTTTGGTAAGAGTCATACCATATAGCAAAGATAGCTCTGGCATGAGAGATTACAGGCATGGAAAGTTTGAGAGGGATCTTAGAAGAGAGATGGTAGAGGTTGAGGAGGTCATGCTCAATAATATTGTCAAAAGATCCAGAAAATGCACACACATGTTGTGCATTATTCTTCCTAGAGGTAGCAGATGTATTGCATTCATATCTACTTAGGGGATCAATGAGGAGCTTCTACAACACCTTGCATCTCTTTACATTGGCAGTTGCATACCTATGCTTCTTAAAGAGGTTGATTTAGTGCTCCTCAAAACCTTGTTCTCCTACAACATCCTTTGTGGTCAGAACAATGGTGACTCTTTTGATAGTACTATTCAAATACATATCCTTTGTATGAACTTGGGAAACATCATAAAATGTCCTTACCAACCTTGGATAGATTTGTTCCTTAATCTGCAGAAACCTTGTCCATCTCAAGGCATCTGTATATTCTAGCAGATCTCAACCCAAGTCAAAGAGTTCCTCAAATAAGAAAACTCACTCTTCCAGCCATAATGGGTTTGCTGACCCATTTATCATGAAACTTCTCCTCAGTTTCATAATCATCAAATAAGGAACTTTTCTTCTTCCCTTTTTTGAGATTAAAAACAAATTTACACATCTAATTCAAGGGAAATGAGTGTCCATTATATATGTTTGGCAAGAGAAAGTATTTGATGATTCCTAGCCGTTGCAACCTACCCCTTATGACATAGGGAATAACTGACAAAGCAGTTATTAGTACTATTATTGTTACAACGGTCATTTTTCTTAGATTTCATCTCCCTTTCACTCGCTTCTCATCTCTTAGGAATGAGTCTTCTCAACTTGAGAAAGCTTACTATCCATATTCTGAACTTAACCTACTCATTATATCCATGAATTACTTACTACCAACTCAAGGCTATTTCAACAGTTAAGCAATACGAGTTTTTAACAGTTAAGCAAATAATTAGAGAAGCAAAAAATTAATAGCCAGCCACCAAATATCATTCATCAAAATATTTGAATGTTACATTGTTAGAGCACATGTACAATCATTCACAAAATAACGTTTAAGGACACGATTTCTATAGTTTATATTCAAGCAAGAAATTAAGCATTTCAATCAAAATAATGCGATCATGTTTAATTTTTCTTTGATATAATTAAACATTTCTTCTAAAAAAGGATTGGTAGAAATATCAGCAAGCTGATATTTTATAGCAACATGTAAAGTTCAATGTCCTCTTTCAGAACATGATCACAAATAAAATGATTCTTAATGTCAATGTGCTTTGATCTTGACTATGGGATAGGATGTTTGACATATTTATAACACTTGTATTGTCACAAAGTATAGGGACTTTGGAGTATCTCATTGAGTAATCCTCCAATTGATTTTGGATCCAAAGAATCTGTTAGCAACAACTTGCACTCGTGCTCTTTCTCTCAACTTCGTCACCAACATCACATAATCCTATAAGATCAAAATTTGTTCCCCTCCTATACGAAAGACCAAGATTAGTAGTTCCAAACAAGTATCTAAAAATTCTCTTAACCGCAATAACATGTTATTCTCTTGGAGATGGTTGAAATCTTTGCTCACAGTCCAATAGAGAATAATACACCATACCTTACTTGCAGTCAAATATAATAATGATCCAATCATTCATCTAAATTCTTTTTCAGATACAAGATTACCTTTCTCATCCTTTTCAATTACCATTGAAGGATGCATTTGAGTAGCCATAGGCTTGGCTTCTCCCATATGGTATTTCTTGAGATGGTCTCTAATATATTTTTCTTGATGAGTAAAAATTCCTTCTTTAGATTGTCTTATTTGTAGCCCAAGGAAGAACTTTAATTCACCCATCATACTCATCTCAAATTCACCTTTATCAGATTTGAAAACTCCTTGCATAAAGATTCATTAGTAGCTCCAAAGATAATGGCATCAACATATATTTGAACAACAAATAAATCTTTTTGGTGAATTTTCCTAAAGATGACGGTTTTTACTTTTCTCCTTGAAAGCCATTGTTGATCAAGAAGGTACTTAACTTTTCATATCAAGCTTGAGGAGCTTGCTTTAGCCCATAAAGAGCTTTGGTTAATTTTAAAAACATGGTTATGCTTCTTTTGATCAACAAAGCCAGGAAGTTGATGAACATAAATCTCCTCATTAATGAAGCCATTTAAGAAGGTATTCTTGACATCCATTTGAAACAGTTTGATGTCTTTAAAAGAAGCATAAGCAAGAAGAATTTTAGTGGCTTCTAACCTTGCAACTGGTGCAAATGTGTCTCATGATAATCCATACCTTCTTGATTTTCGCAGCTACCAATCCAGATTTATTTCGTATGACTTTACCTTATTCATCTGGCTTGTTTCTGAAGACCCATCTTATACCAATGATTGTCCGATGTTGAGGAGGTGGCACAAGGGTCCAGAATTTATTCTTTTCAAACTAAGATAGCACTTCTTTCATGGCTTCTCTCCATGATTCATCTTCAAGAGCATCATTGATATTATTTGGTTTCATGTTTGAAAGTAATGCCATGTTATTTGTCTCCTTAATGAGAAAAGATCTAGTTCTAGCTCCTACAGATACATCTTCCATGATATGATTATGAGGATGAGTAGATACAAGCTTCCAGCATTTTGGCATCTTCTCAACTTCAAAAGCTTGATGTGACTTCCTCTGAAGTTGATCATTTCCTGACTCAGACTCATTCTTGACTTCTTAGTTTGGACCTTTTCTCGTAAAGGAGCCTTTGGGTTTTCATTTGTCAAGATCATCTTCTAAGTCTATGGCTTTTATCCACGATTCCCATTGTCACCAACAGCGACACTGATTCTAACCTCTCTTCAAGATCAATGGGTTTGCTTCTGTCTCCTGTCATATGTCTGGAGTAGCCACTATCCAATAACCATTGTTTCTTCTTTCTTGTGGTGAAAAGGCATTCCTACATCATTAACCAATAAGGTTTTTTGGTACCTAAATTCTATTGGGCCCTGATTTGTTAGTTACCTTTCTCTGAGAAGATCTCTTCTTATGGTAACATGTAGAAACATCATGATCCCATTTGTTACAATAAGAATATATCTTCTTAGCCTTCTTGGCTGAAACAAGTGGGTTTTTATGAACCTTATTTCCTTGAGGAGGTTCATATCATTAAGTCTTCTTACTTTGGGAAGACACAAATTTAAGAATCTTCTCACCGTGAGAAGGTCCATGTCCATGAATCTTCTTGTTTTAAGAAGGTTCAAATCCTAGACCAGCTTTGTCAAGCATCCCCTTTTGGGAACTTAATATTTTATCAAGAGTATTTGTACTGTTGACAAAGTTAGTTTACCAGAGACAACTCATTCATCTTATTTTTAAGATCGGTGTTTTCCTTAAGAAGGCTTAGGTTCTCATAAGACTATCGCAATGCTTAAAATGAGACTGTCGCAAACAGTGATCTGTCTTTCTCAGTCCTTCATTTTGAGCATTCATCTCATCATTAATCTTCTTAGACTCAGCAAGTTGAGTTTTAAGCATAACACAAAATTGTGCAAATGTATGTAAGTGATTAAGAAGATTCTCAAAGGCAGATTCAAGTACTTGATATGGAGTACAGTTAAAGGGTATAGAAGTGTTTACCTCACCATTGTCTGAATCTACAATAAGGCATATGTTTGAAGCCTCCCCTGAATCTTCTTTAGACAATGATGTTTCAGAGTCATTCTAAGTAGCCATCATGGCTTTCTTTTTCTTTTAGAATCTCTTGAGACTCTTCTTCAGATTGGGACATTCTGTTCTGATGTGTCTGGGTTTATTGCACTCATAACAGATAACTTGATTCTTGTTCCTTTCTTCTTCTGACCATCTCTTCATGAGAAGGTCTTCAATCTTCTGACTGTCTCTACTTGAGAAGGTCTTCATTTTTCTGATCATCTCTTCTTGAGAAGATCTCCTTTCTTCTTATCTTCTCTTGTTGAGAAGATCTTCTTCCCGTTACCTCACCTTCTCAACATCTTCTTTGTCCTTCTGAGATGAGAGATGGTTCATCTTCTTCTCTAGTTTCCAATTCGTCATCTTCAGAATCTTTTTCTTATTTAGCTACTGAGGATGATGAACTTTGAGAAGCTGACTCTCTAGTCTTCTGAGATGACTTGAGAGCAATCTTATTTCCTCACTTAGGAAATATCTCATCCATGACTTGCTCCTTCATGAGCTACTCTGAGAGTGTCCCAAGTCTCCTTAGCAATGTTGCATCCAGCTGTCTTGTCATATTACTCAAGGCACGTGTTAGGACTTGGCCTTTGAGTTGAGTAGAACTTTTTGCTTCTCTTTTGCTATCCAAGAGTCTTTAGGCTTTGATGTTGAGGCAACTTCAGCATTTGTGGCAGTGGGAGTGCAAGGACCATCTTTAACTATTTCTCATATATCAACATCTTGAGATTTTAGAAATCGACTCATTCTATCTTTCCAGTAGCAGTCCTTTCCATCAAATGCAGAAGGTTTGTTTGTAGAAAATCCTCTTTAAAGATGAGTGTTCCAAAAACCTAAGTAGCCGTCACTTCTTCCTAAATCTTTTCCTCTTACACTATTAAGTGTAGTTCAACCCAAGAGGTGGGCCATGATACCAATTGAAGTGGCATAGAGAGTCACAAGGGGGAGTTGAATTGTGACCCTTTGAAACTTTTGGCTTTTCCTGCAAACTTTGAACCTATCTCAAGTTTAATCAACTTGGAGATCAGAGAAGATTTTAACAAACGTTAGTATGGAATCTCCTCAGCTAGAGAAGGTTAATAAAACTAAGAGTATTGTTTGTTTAAGAGATCTTCTCGACTAGAGAAGGTTGTCAGAAAATCAAGTTCTTTGTTACTGATAGAATTTCAATTAAACAGGCTTCTCGCCAAGCGTAGGTAAATCAGAAGATTAAACCATTTGGTCATACACTTCAACTTCTTAAAATTAATCTTAACAAAGCTTCTTTAATAAACTTATACCAAGTTAAAGAATCAGTTCAAAACATATAAGTTTATAAAATCTTTTTCAAATGCTTTGTTAATAAAATCAGATTCACAATATTATGATAAGCTTCTCAGCATGAGTAGAAAATATTCTCAACCAGAGAAGGTTATCAGTAAACTGCTGTCTTTTCTTCTTCAACTGCTTCTCTCCTAGAGAAGGTTGATTATAAAGTTATGTTTCTTTGAGAAGATAAATTTTAGTTAACTAGTTTTCAGAAGTTTAAGTACAAGGCTTCTCTGCCAGAGAAGTTAATCAACAAATCAACTCTTATGAAAACTACTAAAACAAAGGTTCTTTAGAAAACTTATACTTATATGAAAATATGATTTTGCATGTTTAAGTTAGTTAAATAAGTTTTTTCATAGCTTTGTTAATAAAACAGTTTCTCAGTTTTACATGAACCTCCTCAGCGTGAGTAGGTGCTTCGAGCAGTTTAAATAAATTAAACAGAAACTATAAAAGAGAAAGGGAAAGACAATATCACACAGATATTTATCCTGGTTCAGCTACAAACCCTTGGGCTACATCTAGTCCCCACATTCAGTGAGATTTTTCACTATTCTCTTAAGTATTCTTCACTCAGCCTCTTCAGGCTTACATGATATTCTTATACGAGCCACCTCGAGCTCACATCGGTATTCTTGTACGAGCCTCCTCATGCTCACAACCAGTATTCTTGTACAAGGCTCTGCAGGCTTACATCCAGTATTCTTGTATGAGCCTCCTCATGCTCACAATGGTATTTTTGTACGAGCCTCCTCAAGCTCAAAACCAGTAGTCTTGTCCTAGCCTCTGCAAGCTAACAACCAGTAGTCTTTTCCTGGCCTTTGCAAGCTAACCTAGTACAAGCAATCTCACAGATTGCACATCCCTTTCCTTTCTTCACGTGCCTTTCACCATCATTGACGCGCGACGATGAGCCTCCTTCACCAGCGTTGTTATTGTCTTACTTCCTTGACCAGCTACGACGAGCCTCCTGGACCGACACCGTTTTGCCTTGTTCTAGCGTCCTTCACGTTGAACTCCTTCACGTGTCCTTGAGACATAATATTATGTATTGCATTCGAATTTTCAAAGTTAAAATGCGGGTAATGGGCACGGGTAAGGGTACGGGGATCAAAGTTGCTACTCACGCGGGTGCGGTCCGGGTATGGGTATTTTTTAAAATTACAGGTATGGGGACGGGTACCATAGTACCCTACCCATTGCCATTCCTAGACGGAGGATATGAGTGTATCTGCAAAATTTCGAGGACGAATTTTTTTTAAGAGGGATAGTATTGTAATGTCCCAAATTTTTACTCTAAGAGACAGAGCGTTAATTAGATATGATTATTATTAATATTAGAATTTTAATATGATGAGTAATGGTTTACTGTTGACATAGAAAGTCAAACGAAATTTTGTAGACGTTTTAATTGTCAGAATTGGAATATAATAATATAGGATATAATTGTGTGCCGAAAGTACAAAGAATATTGAAGTGTCATGCATATATATATATATATATATATATATATATATTAATTCTTATGATATGTTTCGATGTGAAAGTGAAATGATACTTCTGTGCGAAGTTGGCAATGTGTGTCTATGTGACTTATTCTGAATCTGTTATATTATGCATGTGTGAGTGATTTCTGATGTATGTCATTATAATATGTATATGCATGAATATCTGATGTGTGCTGCTTGTGTGACTGTGACGATATAACTACAAACGAGATTTTCACGCTTGCAATGTATTGTTTTCTTGTATGCAAATATGTTTTCTTAAGTCGTTATGCCGGAGATTAGAGTGAAGTTTAGGAGGAGGCAAGTACAGGCTAATATCGACACAGAGGATGGATGTGCGCGTTTTAGATTAAGAGTTTGGTTTTTTCATTTGAGTTTTTGTAGAATTTTCAGTGCTTGACCAGCATAGGGAGTCAGTATTCTTTTGGGAAAGAAAAGTTTTTTGTATGATATATTATTTCCAAACATTGATTTGTAAAAAGATATGTGAATTTTATTACATGGCCTATTTTTCTGAACTTATATGTTGGGTGTTACCTTATTCATGCCTTCACTTAATATCTTTAAAAAAAATTAACAATAGAAGTCCATTTGTGAAAATTAAATAACTTTGACATTATTTTTCCGAAAGAAAGCCAGTGATTAAATAAATCTATTTCCGCGTTTGGGTTGTTACTAAATGTGACAACCTTTGAGAAAGGGAGTGTAACAACAGTTTCAGCAGTAACCTTCATAGCTCCACCATTCTAAACCTCTTGTTGTGCCATTGTTGAAGCTAAAACCACATAGTTGAAGACTCTAGAAGACCAGATCGGGAAAGTGGTAGAACCCTAACCCTATGAGAAAGGGAGAGAGAGAACAAAATGACTGAGGTAGAAACTGCAACACCCTTTCTCCAAAAAGAATATTACACCATAGTAACCAAAAGTTTCGCAAAGATTTAGAAAATATTAGATAAAAGTTTATAATTCTCTTCTGAAAATGTGGGTAAAATTTTTTGTCTTCATAAAAGAAGATGAGAGGGATGGGGAGTATAATCCCTTGTTTCCTTTTAAAGATTTCGAATGCAAAGTAAACCATCATATATAGAAAAAGTACTCCATCTCATTATATATATATCATGATATTTTACAAAAGGTTCTGTTCTAAGACAGACTATGGTTTCTGATACGGCAAAAGAAAAAGGAGTTAAAACTACTCTAAACCAAATAGTATAAAAGTGGTAAAAGAAAAACATACGCTACTATGTACAGTCGAGCCATGATCCCATTATCCACACCAAAAGGGATCTACTACTCTACAACCCTAACTCAGATACATCTATGGACAAGACCAGGTGGATCCTCCTAATCCTGGTAAGCTAGACTCAAGGTTCCGGACCTGAGTCACTGGAACCCAATCAAAGCCAAACCTAGATAGATCTGGTCTAGGTAAAGGCTCACTAGTAAGGTCAGAAGTAGCCCAAGAGTGGAGAGACTCTTCAGGTATATCTTCAAATTCTTCATCCGACAAGGATTCAGATAACCAGATGATGTCTTCTGATTCTGATGGACGGGGGTGAGGGGAATATGCTGGCATATTTGTGTCTCCCTGAGGCGAAACCGGTATATACCCTACAGAACCCTCGATTCTTGCAGGTGCTGTTAAAGCTATCAATTTGGGCATGGCCCAATGGGCCGGCCCTGTTGGCCCGCATATTAGGCTGGGATGGGCCCTAGGAATACAGGCCCGAAAACATCCAAGACTTTTTGGCCCGGCCCGATTAGCCCGGCGGGCCAGCTCGGTTTTTTTAAAAAAAAAATTTGGATGAAAAACTTAATTTTACCTTGTCTTAACCCAAACCGCTCCAGGGGGTCCAGTTTCACTTTATTCAAAATCTGTCTTGTGCATATTGAAACCCTAGCAGACCACCAACAATAGGCAAGCAACCACCCTTAACGTCAACACCAGCAACTCGCAGCTTTTCCCTCGTCGCCACCGGCAGCTCACAGTCTCTCCGTCGTCGCCATCGGCAGCACACAACGTCTCCGTTGCGGATTTTTGGTTCATAAAAACGACTACTGCATGCGAGACAAGGACACCACACAAGGTATCATCTTCTCCTTCTACACTTACATACACTGGAGTGAATACCCTCTTCTTCTTAATCGGAAAAACAAGTTGATACTTTACCTGCTGCATAATTCTTTTGGGATATAACGAAGACAAATAGGTTCTGGTTTAGCATTCGATTTGCTTGGATTTGGTCTGGTTCGGTCCCATCAGTTTTGGTAATTTTGGGCTTCAATTGGGTACTGTTACGTTACGTGGTCTATGGTTTAATTGTTGATCGTCAGTTCTTCTTTTAATATTGACCTGTTACTGAACTTTTGTATTTGATCCACTGATGTTCTGATAGTACTGCTTGTGACTATAGTGGTGTTATTAATTTTATTCATCTTTTATCTTTTAAAAGAAAAAGCATCGATTTGCCTAGTATTTGGTGTCACTCGGTCATAGCATTCTTAATAAGTGTCACACATGCTTACAATTTCAAAAACATTTCCAGTTGGGTGGGGTTTGTCTTGTAATCCCCTGTTCACGTCCTTGGACTGATTTTAGTGTTAGTGAACATCTTGTATTCTTTCTTTGGCTAAAAGAGTACACCTTGTACATCTTTTTAGCATTTTATTTAATAAATTTCCATTAACCTTTCAAAAAAAAAGTTGATACTTTTCAAACTTGTTTTTTAATAATACTAGTATTGTTATATTGCAGTCATGGATATTGAACCAAATTTGGAGAATATGGAAATGGAAATGGATGATGGTCTAGTTTTTCATCCTAGTAGTACTGCAGCTGTTCAGAATAGGACTATGGATGATAACAAAAATAATGAAGAAGGCACAAAAAAGCAGGCCTAATACCTCTTAAGTTTGGAATTATTTTGAAAAGATTGGTCTAGTTAATGGGGTAGAAAAATGTAAATGTAAGAGTTGTGGAAAATTGTATACCTGTAAAACTGCTTCAGGTACCAATCATTTAAGGCTACGAGGATGAAGCTCAAATTTGATAAGTATTGGAGTGAATATTCAATCACTCTTGCCCTTGGATGTGTTCTTGACCCAACATCAAAGTTGGAGTTTTTGAACTTATGCTTTAAGAGACTTTGGGTCTGTTTGGATTGGCTTATGCAGAGCTTATGAACACAGCTTATGACCGATTCATAAGCTGTTTTGGGCTTATTTTTCATAAGCTACCCAGGATAGCTTATCAAAACAGCTTATGACTTATATAAAATAAGTTTCACTATAATTTTTCTTCGATTATAAAAGTAGCTTATACAGCTTATGCCATAAGCAGTAGATAAGCTTGTTATCCAAACAGGGCCTTTATCCAACTGATTATCAAGAGAAGGTGAATAGGATCAAGGATAGTTTGTATCATCTCTTTGATGAATACACAAACAACATGGTTGCATCAAGCACATCTTTAGGTAGTTCATCAAGAGACTCTCAATCTCACTCAATTGGCCATCCATTGGGCAAGTCATCCATTCATGAGGTAACTTTTAGTAATTTAGTTTGTATTCATTACATTAAGTTAATTTTCTTTTCAAGTCTAAAATCTAGTTTTGCATGTCTAACTCTAGGCATACAATCAAGAAAAGAGACAAAAAGACTTCAAACGATGGCAAGTCTCAACTTGACATATACTTGAATGAAGCATGCCTTGATGGAAATGATGTAGATATCCTCCAATATTGGAAGTTAAATAAGAGTCGATTCCCTCAACTTGCAATTATGGCCTGTGACATTCTAAGCATTCCAATCACAACGGTGGCTTCTGAATCTTCATTTAGCATCGGAGGTTGTATCTTGCATAAGTATAGAAATTGCTTACTCCCTGAAACCGTGCAAGCCCTCATTTGCACTCGTAATTGGTTGCACAGTTTTAAAGAAGTTGGACCTTCTGTTAATAATAAATTAATAATCCTTCTTTTTTACTTACAATTTGCATAGTTCTTAATTGCAATTTGCATTTTATTGTCATTGATTTCTCTTGTATTATGAATTGCAGATGTGCCAGATGTAGAGGAGATACAGTTGTTTGCAAAACAAACCGTTGCTATTTCGGATTAGTTGTTTCAAATGGATACCATTTTGCTGCACTCTCAACTCAACACTTCTTAGTTTAGTTTTGACAATATTTTGATATTTTGATTGAAAGATAGTTAGCAATCGTGATTATAGAGATTTGAAAACTGCACTCCTTGTAGATGTTTTTTACCACTTCAGTTCAGTGGAGGGGATCTTTTTTTTGTTACAGTACAGTGCAGGGGATTTACTCACAAATTCTGATTCAACATACAAATTTGCATCTTAATTTTCCTAGTTTGTGTATAGTTCTCTAGTTTCTTGAAAACATTTGTGTGTAGTTCTCTAGTTTCTTGGGAACATTTAAATTTTCTCTACTTGAAGTAATTCACCTCAATGAGATCTGGTATTTTATTCTAATGAGTTTTGCTGCATTGGACTTGATATATGGGATGCATTCAGGGGATCACATACTTTTGGATTGCTAGTTATTAGCCACTAACAAAAGCCAAAATGCTTCTTTATTGTATCAGACTTAAAAAAAGAAATAACCAATAAATGTTTTTAATGTTCTTTTGTAATGTTATTAGTCTTAGGGATGGCAAAAAAATCCGTACCCGCGGATATCCGCGGATAAAATCTGTTACGGGTATGGGGCGTGTATCTTAACGGGTACCCGCGGGTAAATTAAATGGGTATTTGAGGTACCCGCCAATAAATGGGGATGGGGACGGGTAGTGAGGTACCCGTGCCCGCGGGTACCCGTACCCGTTAGTAAAATTACAAAAAATATTATTTTATTTATATACATACCTAAAAGTCTAAAACACCAATGCACAATTTGAGAAGTATTAGAGTGTGATGCATTACTTTTAATTATTGTCTTGCTTTGTTTTAATATTGAACAAAGTGAATCCAAAATATGTATTATTGTTGTGTCATGTATTAATTCTCACACTCATATTTTTAATTTATAGTTTTATTTGTTTTTATTTAATTGAACAATTATTGATATAACAATTGAGTTAAAATTATATGATTAGTATAATTTGGTCTTATTAATATGATGTTCATTATGACAAATATTGTGTGGAAATAATTTCTTTTAATAGAATTTTTATAGAATTTTTTTAATTTTTTAATATCCATGGATATCCGCGGATACCCGCGGATTTCACGGGTACCCGCGCGGGTATGGGGCGGGTACGGGGAGCGGGTATATTAAACGGGGCGGGTAGAGGGTAGCTACTACCCGTGCCCGCCCCGCCCCGCCCCATTTACATCCCTAATTAGTCTTATATCAGGTGAGTTGTGTTAGTCTTAAGTGATTTCTTTCAGTTTTTACTTTCTAGAATGAATAAACCATCATTAACAACCATAATTTAAATAAAAAAAATTAAAAAAAGTAGGCTGTTTTGGCCCATTGGCCCGGCCTGGCCCGCCAGCCTGATACTAGGCTGGGCTGGGCCAGAGAAACTGCAACCTGTTGGGAATTTGGGCTGGCCCGCCGGGCCGGGCGGCCCGTTTTGACAACTCTAGGTGCTGTGGCTGAGGTGTCTTCTGAGGTGTCATCTTGGTCCTTATCCGAGGACTTGTCTCTTGATTTCGAAGGTACATGATCTGATCCATTACCATCATGCCCTGAAGGATAAGAACTACCTCCTCCACTATCTCCACTATTGTCACTATCATCAATATTAAAGAGTAAGTATTCTGGATCAATTCCTAATGATCTTATTTGACATAAGGGTAACTTAATGTCTAAGATCATCTGCTCCTGGATGAGAAGTGGGTTTTGTGGACCTTCACCTCCAGTGTCTACTGTTTCTACTCTCCCTACGAATCCGCCCCACTGTGTGTTAGGGTTTATCTTCCACCATACACAATCTCCCCCTTGGGGTTCTAGGCTCAGGTGTCGGACATTCCCCAGTCTCGTATCAGGATAGTCCATCTACTCAGTCATGCATCAACACAACATAAAGCAGGCAAGGGTGAAACTCTAAACAACGTAATAGAAGTAGTACAAGTACATTATCAAACATAGATCACACCGCACTCAATTCAAACATCAAGAACAGATAAATATCATAGATAACCAAGTTATTCAAGCCAATGTAACAGAGTAGTAAAGTATTGAAAACACACAACCAGATCTCAAACCAACAGGTCTTACCTTGTATCCAAAAAACCTATAAAACAATGCATTCACAAGAATATATCATCACATCAATGTTCTATTTATGCATGCCTCTTCTATATTTCTCAAATCACACCGGTGTAGTACTCCAATGAGACTTTTCCAACCTTAACTCCAGTGAGCGATTGGCTGCCTGTAAACTTATCAGCATAATCAAGGAATCCCGCCTTAGACCCCTAAGAATACTTCAGAAATATCGCATTTAAAACTTAATACCAAATCAGAAATAGATCTGTCAGTCAGATTTATCCAAGTCGGGTATTCGATTTGTCGCGGCTCGAGGGTATTCACCGAAACGACCATTTGAGACTTTCGAAACCTGGATAATCCCAGTAGACAATTGTAGTCCAATAGAATCTATATTCAACCCCAGCCTCTAGGTTGTATGCTCAAAACGTCTTTATGCAAATGCATAGAATTTCTCTTTAATTCTCTTTAATCTCTTTTTTTAATTCTCTTTGTAAAACTTTCTCTGTTTTACTTCCTCTTTTCTCAATTATCTAAATCTCCTCAAAAACTCTTTGTAAGCAACAAACTCTATCTCTTTTAAAAAAATATTATTTATGTAAACAGGTATTTATTAGAATCAATGTATCTCATAAAAACTCTTTTACTGTTTATTAATGATTCCACTTTAATAATTAACAAGTAACCCAACAAAGTGAATCGGTATTTAAAAAGTTATTAACTGTATTTCAAGAAGACCAAACCGGACATAGCCACTCTGGATTGATCAAGACAGAAGAGATTAACTGTAATACACTTGTGTCCACTTTCTAAATAAGTGTCTATTTTTCTTTATTTTAAATAGCTCTTTGGTAAAGGAATAATTATACAGCAGCTAAGCTTACTGTAATAATTAGTGTCCAATTTTTCTTTAAATCTTGATATATAACTGGGTGAACGAAATATAGCTGATTAGTTTCTGGCTTTAATTAATTTTTGAAGATAAAAGGATCACACGACGTCTGAGCCGTCTTCGGTGATCAATGCTCTTTAAGAAAAATACGTCAATATGGACAAGCAAATGAAGTCAAATTGTTTCTCTTCGGAAATACTTAAGCTCCAATTATCTTTAAGGAAAAAGGCTCGTTGAAAGCCTATCTCACTAATTTCCACTGCCGTAGACATTGGAAATTAAACTGAGTTACGTGCATATATATACAGATTGGATACCCACTCAATATTTCCCACTAATAATATAACAGTAGAATTCACCGAGAATCCATTACCGTTACATTAAATTTCGAAAGATGCTATAGTAGTAGGATTCACCGAGAATCCATTACTGCTATACTCTTTTATCCAATCCAATCTATATATATATACGTTATTAGGAAATCACTTCTTTCCCAATTTATCTTAGTCACGTATATACCGGGTCCCTAGTGTTAAGAATTTCCCAAACAGCGTATCAGTACAGTTCCCAGGAAAGAGAGACCGACTTCATTTAACCCCTTCAAAGGTCACTTTTTCTTTCCTAGATCGATCCATACTGATAAACCATTTATCTTAACTATCACCTTGTATATAAATGATAGATAATATCAGGGTTTACACAAAATAATAATTTGTATTTTATTTGCGGTAAAATTATATTTACGGTAAGTTTAAAATTTGTCATTATAACGGTATATTTACAAAAGCTCAAAAATGATTTTGCCATAGCCACTCTACTCGCATGATTTTTAGAGATAATTTGGGCATTATAACTCTACAATTATTAAATAGCACAAAACAATTAAATTAAAGCTATAAGACAATTATAAAGCATAAATAAAAGCTATAAACACACAAACAAACAGTTCAAACACCAACAAGAATCAAACTCATACTTCTCAAATTAATTTGCAAGAGGTTCCCTTACCTTAGCCAGAAATGTTAGAAGAACAAAGCAAGAACACTAAGAACACCAAATAAGAAATATAAGATTACTAAGGAGAAAAGAGAGAGCTTTTTGTGTTTGCCTTCAAGGCTTGTGGTGTATGAAAAATATGAAGCCAAGATGCTTATTTATAGGTGATGTTGGGAGGCCAAAGAGGAAGCAAGAAGGAATTAAATTTTGTGAGGTCATGCATCTTTTTCATGCTAATGTCATAGAGCCTTAATACATAAATGATCCATTTTTCTAATTGGATTTCCCTTATGACTATGCATATGAGTCATATGCCAAAAAGTTCATCCAAGGGCCCTAATCAAGAGTGGATGTCAACCAGCTCAAGGAGGAAGGAGGGCCATTTGATTTCTTGGTCAAAAACTTTATGGTTTGGTAGTTTAAATGAAAACCAAAGGTAAAATAGTCATTTTATAAATAAAATTCCAAAAACAATTATTAAGAGGTAAGAACCTATAGGAAAATTCAAAAATGCCAAGTAATAGCCCTAATGGCTTCATGAAAGAGTTTCTGGATTTTTACGGTAAGGGTAGGCTTTGCGGTTTACACTAAAAGAGAAAAACAGACGCACCGTAAGTGCAAAACAGTAATTTTTTAGAAAATTCCAGAAAAATTCTCAGAAAAACACAAATTTGATTTAAACACTAATAATCCCTCTTAAAATTTGATTTTGAGCACTCACTGATCACAAAAAATCTATTTCGGTTCTAAAATCCTCGTTTTACGTGCTTACAGGGACCGTAAAAGTAACTTTTTATCTGTCTTTCAAAAAATTCCAAAATTAATTCCATAAATCATAAAAAATATAAAAACATGGTTTACCTTTCCAAAATTTCGTTTTGACCACATCTTGGTCTCCGAATCAGTTCTCAGCTCTTGCTGTAAACTATAGGGACCAAAATGGTAATTTTCGAAATTAGTTTTTCCAAAAATTCTAAAAAATTATAAATATTATAAGAAACAACTTTTGTGAAGGAAAATAATTTTATGGGTTGGTTTGGTATACTTTTTCTTTATAAACTCTTATATGTCTATTACGGTAAGTACAGTTCTCAAACGTCAAAAGAAAAGTGACTATTTTAATGAAATAATTTGATAAATATTAAAAACCCTTAATTATAAGACTAACATAATTTTCTTATCACTTAGATCACATAATTTCATACAAAACAGATAAAAGACGGAAATATAGAAAACATAAGTCTATATAAGACTTAACTATTTTACTATTTAAGCTATAATACTTAACCGTAACTGATTATTATATTTTTCTTAGGTTTCTATCAGGTCTTTGTAGTATCTCTCTTATCTATTTTTCCATCTCTAGTATTTATCAATTTCTTAACTAACAGATTATGGAGTTTCTCCCAAAGGGACTAAAACTGTAATTTTCTTTATATCCTCTTTTAACAATCCAAACTTAATTCCTAAAACCTTTATATGTCACCAAGCTACTTATTTAATTTCCTCAACTACCTTTTGGAAGTGTTGAATGAATTTTCCAAATTCATTTATCATTTTATCTAATAGTCAAAATGTCCGTATATAATCTTTTGATTTCCGTATTTAGCTCTAAGCTACTAAGTTCTTTATCCGAAAAACTTTAGAGTAATTCTAATCCTCTAAAATTAATACTCTGTCTCTTAGAGTGAAATTTTAGGATGTTACAGAAACGAATCTGATAATATTGGATAGAGAGAGTTATTTTAAGTGTTTTCAACCTTTTTACATCGGTTACCTATCCAGGTGAGGATTTTTTACATTAGTTACCCAATCAACCGGTGTAAAATGTCTGTCAGTAAGCCACGAAAAATTTAAAAACACTTTTAACATCGGTTACATGTTCAACCGATGTAAAAAATGCATTATTTAAAAAAAATACCACCGCATTTTGTTTTAACATCGGTTGAGCATTTAACCATTGTTAAAAGTAGGGTTTTTTTACCAAAATGGGGTTAAATGATCTCAAAATTACCAAAATGGTGCAAATTTAAAAGTTATTACCAAAATGGGGTAAGTCGCAACTACTAGTGGCGACTTTGCTTTTTTTTTCTCTCCACCAGCAAAGTCGCAACTAAGGTTGGCGACTTTTGTAACATCCTAAAATTTTACTCTAAGAAACAGAGTATTACTTTTAGAATATTAGAATTACTCTGAAGTTTTTCGGATGAAAACTTGGTAGTTTAGAACCAAATACGAAAATCCAAAGATTATATACGGACATTCTGATTGTTAGGATAAATGACAAAATGAATTTGGAAAATTCATTCAACACTTCCAAACAATATTTAAGGGAAGACATAGTAGCTTGATGACGTATAAAGGTTGTAGGAATTAAGTTCAGAATTTTAGAAGAGAATATAAAGAAATTACAGTTTTAGTCCCTTTAGATGGAACTCCGTAGTCTGTTAGTTAGGAAAAGGATACACACTAGAGATGGAAAAATAGATAAGATAGAAACTTAAGAAAAATAGAATGGCCAGTTACGGTTAAGTATTATAGTGTGAATAGTAAATAGTTAAGTTTTATATAGACTTCTATTTTCTGTATTTCCGTCTTTTATCTGTTTTATATGATCTGGTGTGATCTAAGTAATAAGAAAATTATGATAGCCTTATAATTAACGTTATATAATACTTATAAAATTATTTCATTAAAATAGTCACTTCTCTTTCAACGTTTGAAAACCGTACTTACCGTAATAGATGGATAAGAGTTTAATTAGTAAAAATATGTCAAACCAACCCAGAAAATTATCTTTCTTCACAAAAGTTGTTTCTTATAATATTTATGATTTTTTGGAATTTTTCTAGAATTTTTGGAGAAACTAATTTCAAAAATTACGGTTTTGGTCCCTATAATTACAATAAGAGCTGAGAACTAATACGGAGACCAAAAAGGGGTCAAAACGAAATTCTGGAAAAAGTACACCATGTTTTTGTATTTTTTATGATTTATGAAATTTATTTTGAAATTTTTTGAAAGACAGATAACAAGTTACTTATTCGGTCCCTGTAAGCACGTAAAACGAAGATTACAGAAACCAGAATAGATTTTCAGTGATTAGTGAGTGCTCAAAATCAAATTCTAAGAGGGACCATTAGTGTTTAAATTAAATTTGGGATTTTTTGAGAATTTTTCTGGAATTTTCTGAAAAATTACTGTTTTGCACTTACAGCACGTCCGTTTTCCTTTGTTAGTGCAAACCGTAAAGCCTACCCTTACCGTAAAAATCCATAAACTCTTGTATGAAGTCTTTAGGACTATTATTTGTCATTTTTGAATTTTCCTATAGGTCCTCACCTTTTAATAATAGTTTTTGAATTTTTCTTGTAAAATGACTATTTTACCATTGGTTTTTCGTTTATTTACCAAACCATAATGTTTTTTACTATGCAATCAAATGGCTCTCCTCCTCCCATATGCTGGACGACATCCACCTTAGATAAGAACCCTTGGATGAGCTTTTTACTTTATGACTCATGAGCTTAGTCATTAGAATTAGCCAATGGGAAAATGGAAGATTTATGAATTAAGGCTTTATGACATATACATGAAAAAGGTGCATGAGGTCACAATAAATTAATTTCCTCTTGGTCCCCATTTGGCCGCCCTCCTCTTCCTATAAATAGGCATCATGCTTCATAATTTTAACTCACACCAACAAGCTCTTGAAGACAACATACAAAGTTCTCTCTCTTTTACTTTTTAGTTCTTAAATTTCTTTTGGTGTTCTTGCTTGTTCTTCTTCAAGTTTTGGCCAAGGTAAGGGGTTTCTCTTTCAATTTAATTTAAGAAGTATGAGTTTGATTCTTGTTTGTGTTTGAATTGTTTGTTTGTATGTTTATAGCTTTTTATCTATGTATGCTTATTAATTGTTTTATAGCTTTAATTTAATTTTTTTATGCTAAATATGAATTGTAGAGTTATAATACCCAAATTTATCTAAATTTTCGCGTAAATAAAGAGGTTATGCCAAAATCACTTTTGAGCTTTTGTAAACATACCGTTATAATGGTGAATTTTAAACGTATCGTAAATACAATTTATTGTTTGTAAAACCCCGATATTATCTGTTATTTATATACAAGGTGATGGTTAAGATAAATGATTTATCAGTATGGATCTGTCTAGAAAGGAAAGAGACCTTTGAAGGGGCTAAAGAAGTCCGTCTCTCTCTGACCTGGGATCTGTGCTGATATGCTGTTTGGGGAAATCTTAACACTAGGGACCCGGTATATACGTGACAAGATAAAATTGGGAAAGAAGCAATTTCCTAAATAACGTATATATAAATAGATTGGATTGGATAAAAGAGTGTAACAGTAATGGATTCTCGGTGAATTCTACTGTTATTGCATCTTTCGGAATATAATCTAACGGTAATGGATTCCCAGTGAATTCTACCGTTATATTATTAGTGGGAAATATCGAGTGGGTATCCAATATGTATATATATGCACATAACTCATTTTAATTTCCAATGTATACGGCAGTGGAAATTAGTGAGATGGGCTTTCAATTGGCTTTTTTCCTGGAAGATAATTGGAGCTTAAGTATTTCCAAAGAGAAATAATTTGATTTCGTTAACTTAGTTATATTGATGTGTTTTTAGAAAAGGGCATTGATTACCGAAGTCGGCTCTGCCGTTGTGTGATCTTTTCATCTTTGAAAAATTAACTAAAGTCGGAAAATAATTAGCTTTATTTCGTTCACTAAGTTTATATCACGTTTTCAAAAAAAATATGGACACTGATTACCGCAGTCGGCTCAGCCGCCGTGAAATTATTTCATTCCCAAAGAGTTATCTAAAATCTGAGAACAAACACTTACTAATTAAAAAGCGGACGTAAATTTAAATACTGTTGATCTATTCTCTCTTGATCAATCCAAAGTGGATATGCCCGGTTTGATCTTCTTGTAATACAGTTAAACGCTTTTTATAAATTCATTCTGTTGAACTACTTAAAATTATTGAAGTCAAGAGAATGATTTAATCCGTAAAGAAATAGCAAAAGAGGACAAGAGTTATGTTTTTTAAAGTATACAAACAAAAAGAGTTTTATGAGAAACAGTGATTTTAATAGTGGTCTGTTCATACAAGCAATCCTTCCATAAAACTAATGAGATTTGTTCTTACAAAAAGTTTTGAGAAGATTCAGAGATTTTGAGAAAAGAGACAGTAAAACAGAGAAAATTTTACAAAGAGAATTGAAAGAGACTAATGAGAATTAAAGAGAAACTATGTGCATTTGCATAAAGATGTTTTGAGCATACAACCTACGAGACGGGGTTGAAAATAGGATCTGTTAGACTACAATTGTCTACTGGGATTATCCAGGTTTCGAAAGTCTCAATGGTCGTGTCAGTGAATATCCTCGAGCCGAGACAAATCGAGTACCCAACTTGGAAAATCTGACTGGCAGTTCTATTTTGGATCGGGTATTAAGTTTTAAATGCGGTATTACTGAAGTATCTTCAGGGGTCTAGAGGGATTCCCTGATTATGCTGTTAAGTTTACAGGCAGCCGATCGCTCACTGGAGTTAAGGTTGGAAAAGTCTCCTTGGAGCACTACACCGATGTGATTTGAGAAATATAGAAGAGGCATGCATAAATAAAACATTGTTGTGATGATATATTCTTGTGAATGTATGGTTTTGTAGGTTCACAGATTACAAGGTAAGATCTGTTTGTTTGAGATCTAGTTGTGTGTTTTCAATACTGTACTACACTATTAATCTGACTTACATGACTTGGTTGTCTATGATATTTATCTGTTCTTGATGTTTTGAATTGAGTGTTGTGTGATCTATGTTGATAATGTACTTGTACTACTTCTATTACATTGTTTAGAGTTTCACCCTTGCCTACTTTATGTTGTGTTGATGCATGACTGGGTAGATGGCACATGATGACAAGGGATTGGGAAATGTTCGACACTTGAGCTTAGAACCCCAAGGTAGAGGTTGTGTTTGGTGGAAGATAAACCCTAATACACAATGGGGAAGATTTGTAAGAAGAGTAGAAGTGGTAGATACTGGAGGTGTAGGTCCACAAGACCCACTTCCTATTCAGGAGCAGATGGTCTTAGATGTTAAGTTACCCTGGCGTCAGTTAAGACCCTTAAAACCAGAAGACTTTATCTTTGATAGTGATACTAGCGGGGATAGTGGAGGTGGTAGTTCACATCCTTTAGGACATGATGGAAATGGTTCTGATCATGTACCTTCAAAATCAAGAGACAAATCCTCAGATAAAAACCAAGATGGAACCTCAGAAGATACCTCAGCTGTAGCACCTGCAAGAACCTAGGGTTCTGTAGGATATACTTCGGTTTCGCCTCAGCTACCCCGTCTATCAGAGTCAGAATCAGAAGACATCATCTGGTTATCTGAATCCTTGTCGGATGAGGAGATCGAGGAGGAACTCGAGGGGTCTATCTACTCTTGGACTACTTCTGACCTTACTAGAGAGACTTTACCTAGACCAGATCTATCCATATTTGATTTTGATTGGGTTCTAGTGACTCAGGGTCAGCTCCTGAAGTCTAGCTTGCTCGGAATAGGAGGATCTACCTGGTCTTGTCCATAGACGTTTCTGAGTTTGGTCTTTAGGATAATAGATCCCTTTTTGTGAGATACTGGGATCATGGCTCGACTGTACATAGTAACGTGTGTTTTTCTTTTACCACTTTTGTACTTTTTGGTTTAGAGTAGTTTTAACTTCTTTTTCTTTTACAGTGTAAAATTATAGTTTGTATTAGAACAAACTCCTTTGTAAAATATCATGACATATATGAGAAAGAGTACTTTTCTGTATATGATGGTTTACTTTGCAGTTGAAATCTTTAAAAAGGAAACAAGGGATTTTACTCCCCCATCATTCTCATCTTCTTTTATGAAAACGAAAAATTTTACCCACATTTTCGGAAGAGCATTATAAACTTTTAACAAATATTTTCTAAATCTTTGCGAAACTTATGGTTACTATGGTGTAATATCCTTTTTGGAGAAATGGTGTTGCAACTTTGCTTTTTTTTTTTTAATGAAGTCGCCACTCTCATTGGCAACTTTGCTTTTTTTTTTTAATGAAGTCACCACTCTCGTTGGTGACTTTACTCTTTTTTTATTATTTTTTATGAAGTCGCCAGCAATAAAAGTCGCCAAGGAGAGTGGCGACTTTATTAAAAAAAAGCAAAGTCGCCAATGAGAGTTGTGACTTCTGTGTGATTAGGCAAAAAAAAAAAGCAAAGTCGCCAGCCTTAGTTGCGACTTTGCTGGCGGAGAGAGAGAGAAAAAAAAAAGGCAAAGTCGCCACTAGCGGTTGTGACTTACGCCATTTTGGTAATAACTTTTAAGTTTGCACCATTTTGGTAATTTTGAGATCATTTTACCCCATTTTGGTAAAAAAAACCTAAAAGTAGTTTATATTCCCTATTTTGCACTAGTGGGTGGGAGCTTAAACCACTATTCCTACTTGCTAGGAGATGAATCACCAGAGGATGGAGGTGATCGATTTAGGTTTAGGGATTTCTTTTGGAGGAGGAGGAGGAGGATTGTGTTCCATGGGATTGACTCTGGAATCAAGGCAGATCTAACTTTATCATTGAACCACTCCTCATATTGAATGATTAATCTATCTTGAAATTCATTCAAAAGTTTTCTGCAGCATTTCTAACCCCAAAAAGATCAATTTCTGACATGCCTTCATCTTCCTCGATCACTTGCTTCTCTACCACAGAGAGCCTTGATCTTGGGGATTTCATGGAAGTGGCTTCTGTTGGCTTGCTTGTAGAGCCATGAGGAGGCTAGGTTGTGATCATCCAGCTTCATCATTCTTGAATAAAGAGTCCAAAGAATTCAGCTAAGTATAAATCTCTGGAGGGAATGAATGCAAGCTCATGTTGAGGGTCAAAAAATTTTACCCAAGAAAGCATGAATAGATGTGTCATACACTTGATAATAAAGTTTCAGAATATGTGTTTGAGTATCCCACATACTCATTGATAATTAAGTTTTGATTTGCCTTTAAAAAATATCATAAGATGATAACTTTGTAGTTAGTTTTCTCATATTTGTATAAAGCTTAGAATATCTTTTGTATTATATTCTTCAAAAAAATTCTTTTTAATTTACAAAAAGGCTTAAATGCATTTTTGGTCCCTCAGGTTTCACATTTATGCAATTTTCGTCCCCCAGCTTCTAATTGAGCGCATTTAGTCCCCAACGTTTACTAACTGTGCAATTTTAGTCCTTCCGTCCAATTGCCATCCAACCCCAAGTCTTACATGCTCGACATTAAGGGCCCGTGAATAGCTCGTTTATATATATATATATATATATTAAAAAATTAAAATTACATAGATGCTACATTTTGTATAAAAACATTTTTATATAGTTTGACAACGATAAATTTTTATAAAAAATTATTTTTGAGTTAAAATTTATAATATAAAAAATAAAGTGAAAAAAATAGTATTTCAGTTATTATGACTTTTGAGTTTTCCACTCATTTTCTTTTTTCTTTTACCTCATAATTTTCAAAGGTTTTTTTGACTTTTTCTTTCCTCAAGTGTTTTTTACTCTTAAACTTTTACTCTCCACCTAAAGGTTTAATTATGAACTTGTTATTTACTAGATTATTTAAATATAATAGTCTAATATTTTTGAATTTCATATACGACATGTTGAGCACTAATCTTTATTAAATACTAAAAGCTATAAAATTTTAAAATAATTTTAAAAAAAATTCATAAATGAGCTCACAAGTCAAACCCAAACTTTACTTTTTTTAACAAGCCCAAGCTCAAGCTTTTAATTAGACTCGTTTAAATAAATGAGCCAAGCTTGAGTCGCCAATATTTTTCGCAAGCCAAGCTCAAGCTTTAAGTATTCGGCTCGACTCGACTCGTGTACACCCCTAGGCACCATTATTGCCCAACTGGATTGTTGACGTGGCATGAGTTATGAGTCAGCTTTTTTTAAAAAAAAAACATGAAAATCATGTGAGTAGGAGGGGGTGGGGGTTTCAATCTTCTGGAAAGTTGCAATGGGGGTTTCGATCTTCTTCAAAATTTCATCTCAAAGGGGTCTTCAAGCTCAAAGGGGGTTTCGACCCTCATCCTCTCTCTGTCCCAAGCTTTGTGCCTCCTCCCCAAAGGCAAAAACTTCTATTCTTCTCCAATTCGAAATGGGAGGCTGTAGCGAAATTTCTTCTGCATCCTCTTCACGCAACAAGAAACGAAGACCACGATTCGAATGCCACTGCAGCGTGGAGGCCCCTCTTGTTACCTCGTGGACACACGACAATCCGGGCCAGAGATTTTCCAGGTGTGGTCGTTTCCAGGTAAATAAGGCAATAGATTTGTGGTATTATAGCTTTGTGGTGTTCTGATTTTACAATAGTTCTGAACCTTAGATATTATTGTGGGATGGTTCTGATTGTTCTGATTTCCTTTGTTCATTTAAGCTTGACATAAAATGGACCTGGCTTGAAACTACACGATTTGGTACTGGCTTTTACATGTAGAGAACAAAGGAATATCAATTGTAATTATTGAACTGGTTGGAATATATAATTCTTTTGTAAGCCACGCTATCAGCATGTTAGTCAACATGAGCAAAAGATGAGTTCATGGCTGTTAAGCAGTACTGTTAGAGAGGAATCTATCAGAATAATGTAAAGGAAAGAAATGGTAAATATTCTGGCTTAGAGAATAGATAACGAAGGGAGATTTGGATCCTCTAGCACATTTTTATTACATAGTACTATTAATGTTCTGAATTAAAAATAGAGATGATTTAATTTCACGTTTTCTGAATTAAAAGTTTTGTGGTGTTCTGAATTAAAAAACATTCTAGCTGCATTTTTTTTTTAAAAAAAAATAACTCATAACTCATGCCACGTCACACTACCATCTGCCACCTAAGCGATTTCCGTTTGGGGTTAGATGACAATTGGACGAAAGGACCAAAATTGCACAGTTAGTAAACGTTGGAGACTAAATGCGCTCAATTAGAAGCTATAGGACCAAAATTACACAAACGTAAAACCTAGGGGACCAAAAGTGCATTTAAGCCTTAAAAAAAATAGCTAGTATAAGTACTTGTAACAAACGTTCCTTTCTATGTGGTTAATTTTCCCTAAACCTAATGTGGAATACTACCACATTTCCATGAGACATAAGAATATATGAACTGAGTTTTGACTTTGAGGAAGGCAAAATGAACAGCCACAAAAAGCATGTGGGGGAAATGACTTTGATACGTTAAAAGATAATATTTCTTGTCCCTTGTCAGAAGCATTTCCTCTTCCAGCCATGCTTTGACTTGAACGTCGAGTCCAAATTAACTCTGCAAGTAAACTTAATTATATGTATAAAAGGAAAATTTCTTATGTGGCACCAATTAATTATACAGACAGCTAAATCAAATATAAAATAATATTATTAAATTATATTTGAACAACTATCATTGGATGTCCATATTGAATTCGATTCCATGCAGTCAACAAAGTCACGCAGTCAGGCGATCTGAGCCATTTGATAGAGATCAGATGGCTAGCGATTTTCAGAAGTTGAACTCAGTTTAAAATAAAATAAAAATCTCCAACCGTCCGATCTCGATCGAATGGCTCAGATCGCCTGACTGCGTGAATGCGTGATTTTGTTGACGACAAGGAATCCAAATTGTTGGAGAATTTGCGGCATTACGAACATTTCGAGCACCAGCAATCGATCATCACGAACATAGTTTCACCGGGAGCAAAACAAAACATAGGAACAAATAGGAAACCTGAGGCGTGTGTAAACACTGTCCTTAGGATTTATCCGCGAAATTGCGCAAATCCCCCAGGATTCAACAGGTTCTTCTCGGTGATCGACATACCGAGGCTATCAGAACTCAAGAATCTCCAATCCATTAATTGGAACAGGCAGATGTATAACCCAGAAAGAGAAGAGGAAGAAGAAAGTTGTTAGTGGGGTAGAAACGTGTGATCCATCAATGACTTGGCCAAGGAAAAATATATATATATATATATATATAAATAAAGATAAATTAATAAATTAATTTGACCAAATCAATCCTTATCCTTAATAAGACCAAGTCAAAGCAAATCAATTAATTGACTCAGTAAACCCTTATCTCATAGAGTACCAAGTCAAAGCTTATCCAATAAATTAGATAAAATATTTTTCTAATTAATAATAATTTAAAACTTTTGAAATATTCACAAAAATATCCAACAATCCCCCACATATTTCAAAAGTTTTAAAATCTTTTGACAGAAATTCCCTGGGTTAACATCGTGAGTGCAATGCATCAATCTGGTGAAGCAAGCTTCTATGAACCAGACCTAGACTGATAAGACTTAATACACAGTGAATTGGTGAAGCAAGCTTCTATGAACCAAAGACACTTTGTGTGTGTTAGAGGTCTACCAATCACATCACACCCCCACAATTCTCGTGTTATCGCTGGGTTGCGCATTTAGGCCGTGCGGGTGCCTGGTATTCATGAGTGCTCTAGAGACCCGCCACAGTCTCATGCAAGCGGCCCCACTTGACACTCATATAGGTGATTCCATCTAGTGCATGCTACGACCATACACCACCCTTAAGGGCTTATGGAAATCATTAAAAGCTTAAAGCTTATCTCTCAAATTTATATAATCTAGCACATTCTCATATCCATTATCGTAACACCATAGGAAGGGACAAAATTATTTTCATGCTAGCATAACTAACAAGTGACATGTTTTTACCCATATGAACCTTCTTCATGGGGTCTCCAATCACAAAGGTTGGGTTCCCATCACTTGACGTTTTCCAATGGCATAAGTCCCATTCCCCTAGATGTGCCACACATTAATTTATTCCCAAGAGGTTTTGTTATTTAGTAGCTACTTTCCACAATTGTAACATATACGTATATTTCTCTATTTTGCATTATACACTATTGCCACTTGGCAATCACAATATATAGATAAAGAAGACACATATTTCTTCCACCAATAAATATTGGCTAAGAGATTCTTAGTCAATAAATCACATTTAGTAAAGTTAAGATTAATAAACTCAACCTCCATAGTGGATTGGACTACACAAGTCTACTTAGATGTTTTTCTAAGCGACAACAAAATAAAATAGGTCCACCACTTGGGTTTATTCTCATATAAATCAAATCAAATCAAATCAAATCATCATCACTGTATTATTCTAATACAGTGGGTAACCCATATGTGTAATACCATAATTTATGGTATCTGTCAAGCATTAATTATTTGAATTTAACAAGCGCCACAAAATATTTTTGCATCAAACTCATCAAATTATTGAGAACAACAAACTTTCAATAAGTTGGGTATTCTTAAATTAACACAAGGTCATCTTTATTTTTCTTCAATTAATTAAGTGTTAGCATTATAAGGGATACTCCATAGTGTCCAAACTTCGTAAGAAGTTTCTCAATGTAATATACTAATATGATAGTGAGAGTCATTCTCTCACTCTTCCTTATGATTTAACACCCAAAATTGCACTTATTTACCCATAACTATTCTATCATATATGCACATTCATAAATTCCTCAACTTTGTCCAGTAATAATACTCTCTTGAAAGTATAAAAGAACCATCACACTGCGTAGTAAAATAATATTTCTCCTTAACCGCATCGATTATGACAATCAGAAAACATTACTTATCCAAATATAAATACCATTGTTCAATTCATCACACTTGATAAACATCATCTCATGCAACGACATTTGTTGCTTCCATGTTATAAAACTCATGCATACACATGTCAAAAAGTGAGCTATATGTAAATCATACACTCAAAGTAGTAATGTGCCAATATAGACATTTTAGTGAACAGAACCATGTCATGATTTTTCCAAGCAACACAACATCCACATCAATTGTAAAGATTTTTCCTTTCATAACACCCCAGATATCACGAATAATGCACACAAGAGCATGAGAACAATCACCATATTCAAATTCAACCTTAAAACACCAATAGAACCCCAAGTATATTAATGATGATTCAATGGATAATTAATCCTAAGAAGCATACTAGCTCAACCGAAGTACACAAGCAGCCACAAAATAAATCCTTAAACTTGAATATAGAATCTCTACAAATGGTATAAGATAGCCAAGTCAAGAGCCCAGCAATACAAAATTATCATCACACTTTACTGAGGCATTTATTAAGCCATAAATATATGGCCTCCAAACATATAAAAACTGATAAGCAATACAGATAGGACTTAGGATGCATAGATCGATGGAAGACTAGCATGCAATGCAGTAAACTATTATTTTTAAATTATCAAGGCAATAATCAATGGAGGATAAATAAAAGAAGAAAAGGAATTACTCAAGTCCAATTGTAGTCCAGACTTATGCCTTCACTTTTCCATATATTTGTTCTAGATATTAAAAAACATTATAACATTGATGTAGCAATGTTTAGTCGATTTGTGCGCTGATACATATGGATAGTCAAGACTTTAGTAGCCAAATGAGGAACATACAGCAAAACATGCCAAACATGAATTTCCCAAATTTTCAACAACTCCCGTCATCCACAACATCTTTTAGATAGCAAAAAATTCAAAACAAACCAATTTAAATTTACACAACCTGATAGTCAAATAAACACATAATTAATTAGATGTTGAAAACTCAAGACCGCGGTGCAAATTATCCTTTCTAATCAAGTGAAAGAAACACATAATCCATGAAAAGAATTTTTATTTAATATAGCAGGAAAGGTTGAAATTCTATCACCTGGATTATGCGTTTTGACTTTAGAACTGAAGAATCCTTGCACACCATTATCAGCTGCGCTCGCGTCTTCGCATCACGTCAACGTTATTTCTCAAGACCTATTGCATTCAAAATTATTCGCCAGACTCCAAGAAGCATCTCTGATGTTGTTGTTAACCGTCAGCGGCAGGTAGAGAAAATTGACATAGAAGCTCTGATCCGAGGGAGGAACTTCGTCAGCAATTGGGCACAGGTTTTTTTTTCTTCGCTTAAATCCTAAGATTGTTGGAGAATTTGCGGCATCACGAACATTTTGAGCACCAGCAATCGATCCTCACGAACATAGTTTCACCGGGAGCAAAACAAAACATAGGAACAAATAGGAAACCTGAGGCGTGTGTAAACACTGTCTTTAGGATTTATCCGCGAAATTGCGCAAATCCTCCAGGATTCAACAGGTTCTTCTCGGTGATCGACATACCGAGGCTATCAGAACTCGAGAATCTCCAATCCATTAATTGGAACAGGCAGATGCATAACCCAGAAAGAGAAGAGGAAGAAGAAAGTTGTTAGTGGGGTAGAAACGTGTGATCCGTCAATGACTTGGCCAAGGAAATATATATATATATATATATAAATAAAGATAAATTAATAAATTAATAAATTAATTTGACCAAATCAATCCTTATCCTTAATAAGACCAAGTCAAAGCAAATCAATTAATTGACTCAGTAAACCCTTATCTCATAGAGTACCAAGTTAAAGCTTATCCAATAAATTAGATAAAATATTTTTCTAATTAATAATAATTTAAAACTTTTGAAATATCCACAAAAATATCCAACAAATTCATCCATATTTTGTTTTACGTACAATGGTTTTTCAACGTCATTCTTACTGTCTATTGCTATTATAATATCATGAAAGGTTGATATATAAAATTAAACTAACTGTGAAGTATATAAATCAAATTGAAGAAAGCGATATAATTAAGTAATTTTAATAACTTTGGTTTCTATATGTAACATATTTTACTTGCCAACTCAAGGTGGTCAGCGATCTGAAATTGAACTCTCATCTTCCCCTGTATGCAACTAGGTAAAAATTAATTGTTTGTGATTTATGCCTGTGCAATAATTCTACATGTTCATCTCTGCTAGTAGCTCAAGTATATATATCATTATATATATAGCGTGTCTTGCCCGATTATATTGGGGTGCCCTATCTTCTACCATTTTTAGTGTAAAACATAATTAATCTAAACTTAATTTACACTTTATTATGTTATAACTCTGACTAACGCGGTTGCGTCAAAAAAAAAAAACTAACGGTGTTGTAACAATAATATACGTCCAGAAGGACTAAAATGGAAATGATTATACGTATACGAACCAAATTAGGAAAAGATTGTACGAAAAACAAATTAAATATGATTTTTTTAATATAATGACCATACACACACAAAATCAACAGATTTACTCGTCTTTAGATACATTGACCTAAAATTTATTATCTGCATAAAATGCGGTCCTCCAACTTCAACTTTGTATGCGTGTTCATGTTAGTTTCGAACACATTATTTATTTCAACTTACCAAACCCGGTTGTAAGACCCAATCCAATTATTTAGCATGATATTTGCAAATGCTTCTTTAACTGTGCGCGCGACAAAGCAAAAATCCAAGAAAATTATATTTTTTTAATTGGCATCAGGTAGGAGTTTGATATTAATTAGGCATCACTCAACAGTCTACTACAAGTGAAGAAAACATAGGAATATGCAAATTAAATGCATCTCATGCTAGCTATAAGCCTTTTAGTCATACATTGCGAGGATAGTTATCTCATTTCAATAGCAAGATTTCTAATAAGGGTACAGTTAGGCATTGGTACTTATCTATGCCACAAACTACGTAATTTTCTAAAGCAAGTGTATAAGCAAATCTTCCCCCCGAGCTAGACTAGTCTAACTTATATAACAATCCGGGAAAAAATAATAATAAAGAAAAAGCAATCGCCTAGGTGCTTCGATGGCCGTTTGAAAGTATAGTTGACCATTTACTTTAATTTAGGTAGTCGTTGAATTAGTTATTAGTTGACCATTCACTTTAATTTTTTGTCTCAACCAAGGTAGCTCCGCGTGTGTGCGGGGACTAATTCATTTGAATTGGGTTTTGTCTTATAAACGGCAAAGCTCTACTACACGAGATTTAAGGTTGTTGTATTCTCGTGACTTGGATTCGAATCCATGATTATTGGCTAAATTGAGAGAGAACTGTACCATCCCACCCAAACCCCAGTGGTCCATTCACTTTAGGTAGGTTGAAATTATTAGTTGATCATCTGCTTTGTTCAAAAGTATTACTCCAGACGAAATTATGAAATTATTAGTTATAAAGCAATGTTTCTTTGTTGTTGATCCCTTCTTTATGCTAAAATTCTTTCTGCTAAAGTTGAAACCGCATATGTTGCTAGGATAGATAATTGCCATTTTCCAGACGACAAATATATTCTCATGTGATATATGCATATTGAGCTAATTACATAAAATGATTCAGATCAACTCATCAAATGATCATAAAATAGTTTTTATGAATCAAATTAAAGGTAAATTACAGACACAAGTACACATTATATATACACGCCCACACTCATACTATATGTGTATTTGCACGCGCACAATAAGCATTTAGTAATTGTCTATAAAAAAAGGGTGATGATAGGTGGACACCCCACCACTTCTCTCACACCTCATCTCAATGAAGAGAGAAGTGTGTCATGGGTGTAGGTGGGTGGTCCACCAAACATTTTCCATAAAAAAAAGCATTTAGTAATTATTAAAAGGTGAAAAAAAATAGCAAAATAAGAGAGAATGTAGTCACACAAAAAAACAGAGAGAATTACTGTAAAAAAAATATGAATTATATTCGGCTTTCTATATTGAAAGGGCATAATTAGTTATTGTAAAAAAAAACATAATAATGGTTGCTTACGTCATAGGTGATGTCATGAACAAATACACTGCCCCTATATCCTGCAGTGAGAAAACAAATAATAATGACTGTTTGAGCAAACTTCCAAACCGCCAACCTTTGTATCAGAAATTAACATGTCTAAAATAATTATGTATTTCAAATTGACCATTTATTTTGTTCATGACAACAAAAGCCATTGAAATTGCTGACTTTTAGTTATTTGTTTGTTTATATTTTAGTACACATAGCTTGCAAAATAATATATCTAACCAAACCTGTTTCATCGATTCAATGTTGCATGAAATAAAGAAAAGTCTCCTCCTGATTACTTAATCGATCATCCTAATTGCACAAGCATTTATTTGTATTATTCGTTATATTAATTATCATTACCTTCTTTTCATATTAAGTGTCATATTAGAAATAGATTAAGTGATATTTAATTTTACTTTTTCATTGCAACATTAATTATTTTTTCACAATTTTGTCCATATACTTCCTCAATCCCAAAATAAGTGTCTGTTAAGCAATAAAATTGTCCTAAGATAAGTGTCATTTTATGTTTTCAATGAATCATTAATTATTCTATTCCGATTTTATCTCAAAAATATTTTTTATAGTGTTGCATCAATTTTTTAACAGTGTAAATAATAAGGTTAATTTAATAAAATTAATATTCATTTTCATTCATTTATTACTTTTCTTATTAATCTATGTGAAAAAATCTTAAAAGACACTTATTTTGGAACAGTGAAAATATAAAAATAATAATAGATGATACATAATAAATAATTATGAGAGTAATTTAATAATATAATCTACTCATTAATTCATTTTTTATTTTTCATATTTCTAATGAAAAATATTACTACCTCTAGTCATTTTTATAAGAAACATAGGACAAAATCATCAAGACCAAAAAGAATGCATTGAATGTGTTAATTTTCATTAATTATGCTATACTTTTAAATTTTTCCAAAAATACCTTTGCACTAAATAGCTAAAAGTGGTCTTTTTATATTCTTTTCATGAGAAATAGGTGAACTCTTTGTTAAGTAGTCTGCTAATAAATAAAGGTAAAGTTAGAAATAAACAATTAATATTGTTAAAAATAAAATATTATTTATTTTAAAAAAGACCAAAAAAATAATCCATTTTGTTTCTTTTAAAAAATGTGGGAGGTAGTAAATGAAAGAGGGAATAATTCTTACTCCCTCCATCATATAAAAATAGTCTTTTAAGGTTTTTCACATATATTAAAAAATGTAATAAATTAATAAGTGAAAGTAACAATTTTATCAAATTAAATTTATTATATATATTGCTCAAAACTCAATACAACACTCTAAAAATCTTTATTTGGGATAAAATTAAAAAATATTTAATGATTCATTAAAAAGGTAAAATAATACTTATTTTAGAATATTTTTAATTTTCTAAAAAGACTATTATTATTATTATACGGAATGAATACTAGTAATTAAAACTGCAGCGGTGTGATCAAAAGATGGTAATGGAAGAAACGGACAAAGTTGTTGACTTGGTTGACCTCGACTTCCATGCCCACCAAAAAGTCTCCTCCAACAAAACACATAATACAAAGTTTCTTCAGAATTTTGATGAAATCAATTTACTTTTATGGCTTTGTCTAAGGTGCACAATTGTGCACCATACACAAGGGACAAATAATTTTTATTGTGAAAATTGTGTACCATACACAAGTAAAAAATAATTGCAGAGAAGTTATTGTGTAATACTCTTTCTCTAAAAAGGATATTACACCATAGTTACTAAGAATTTTAAAATCATTTAGAAAATATTTAATGAAAGTTCAACATTTCTTTTCCGAAAATTTAGAAAATTTATTTCGATTGTATTTGTTTCAATAACTTTCTACGGTGTATAAATTTACTTTTTTTTTATTTTATTTTCGCTGCAGCAATCGCTATAGTATTTCACTTATTTATTTGTTCAAATAACTTCTTACGAATTATAAAAAAAATTATTTCGATTTTATTTTTGCTACAGTAAATCGTTACAGTATTTTCACTCATTTATTTGTCCAATATTTTTCTACGGTATATAAATTTATTTTTCTTTTCATTTTATTTTCGCTATAGCAATTTCTACAGTATTTCACTCATTTATTTATTCGAATAACTTCCTATGGGCTATAAATTTTTTTTTGAATTTTTTATACAATAAATTGCTACAGTATTTTTACTTATTTATTTATTCTAATAACTTTCCACTGTGCATAAATTTATTTTTCTTTCAATTTTTTTGTTACAGTAATTTCTCTCATTTATTTGTTCCAATAAATTCCCACTGGCTATAAAAAATTTTATTTCGATTTTATTTTTGCTACAGTAATTTCACTCCTTCATTTGTTCTAATAAGTTTCTACGGTGTATAAATTTATTTTTCTTTCAATTTTATTTTCGCTATAGTAAATCACCACAGTAATTTCTCTCATTTATTTGTTCCAATAACTTCCTACGGGTTATAAAAAAATTTATTTCGATTTTATTTTTGCTACAGTACATCGCTTTAATTTTTTCACTCATTTATTTATTCCAATGACTTTCTACGATCTATAAATTTATTTATTTTTCGATTTTATTTTCGCTTCAGCAATCGCTACAGTAAAGCACAACAATAATTTCTCTCATTTATTTGTTCTAATAACTTACTACAGGCTATAAAAAATTTTAATTTCTATTTTTTTGCTAAACTACTTTCACTCATTTATTTGTTCCAATAACTTTCTACAGTTTATAAATTTATTTTTCTTTCAATTTTATTTTCGCTATAGTAATTTCTCTCTTTTATTTGTTCCAATAATTTGCTACAGACTATAAATTTTTTTATTTCGATTTTATTTTTGTTGCAGTATTTTCACACATTTATTTGTTCCATAACTTTCTACGGACTATATATTTTTTATTTCAATTTTAATTTCGCCACAGTATTTTCACTAATTTATTTGTTCCAATGACTTTCTATGGTCTATAAATTTATTTTTCTTCTTTCGATTTTATTTTCGCTACAGCAATTTCTCTCATTTATTTGTTCCAATAACTTCCTACGGGCTATAATTTTTTTTTATTTTGATTTTATTTTTGCTACAATAATTTCACTCATTTATTTGTTACAATAACTTTCTACGATCTAAAATTTATTTTTCTTTTTGATTTTATTCGCTACAACAATCGCTACAATAATTTCACTCATTTATTTGTTGCAATAATTTCCTACGGGATATAAATTTATTTATTTTTTGATTTTTTGGTCACCAAAACAGTGACAAAAGTTATATAATATAATATCAATTTGAAATACTTTCTCAAAAGTTAAATATAATATCGAATACAATCAATAATTTCAGATAACAATTAAGTGCATTAAATTTGAATCATAGAATAATCAATCAACAAAACTATTCAAATAAATTCAATTAGACCTTGAAATACTCCTATAGCAACACGTGTAAAAGTTGGTATTGAGAGGGTTCGTCTTTATATATATATACTAGCCAGGTACCCGTGCGTGCTCGTGCTGTTGCACGGGTTCTGTTAGTTGACACGCAATTTTTTAACATAAAAATTTTTAAAAATAAAGAAGGATATATAGAACTCATAAGCAAATATTATTTTATTGATTATAAATAAATAATTTTTTTATCAAACAATAAAATAGAACAACGAAAAGTAATTATAAAAATATAGTGGTGGTTGCGGAAGAAAAAAGAAAGAAAGAAAAATAAATAAATTTATAGCCCGTAGAAGTAATTGGAACAAATAAATGAGTGAAACACGTAAGGAAAAACTATTTTGTTGATTGAAAATAAAATTGAAAGAAAAATAAATTTATAGCTGGTATAAAAGTTATTGGAATAAATAAATGAGTGAAACATGTATGCAAACACCGCTTTGGTCAACGAAAATAAAATCAAAATCAAAATAAATGTATAGCCCGTAGAAAGTTGTTGGAATAAATAAATGAGTGAAATTACTGCAGCAAAAATAAAATCAAAACAAAAATAAATTTATAGCCTGTAGGAAGTTATTGTAACGAATAAATAATTGAAATTACTATAACAATTTGCTGTAGCGATTGCTGTTCGAAAAAATTTGTTCTAATACATAAATAAGTGAAAGTACTGTAATGAAAATAACATAAAAAAACTAATTTGTGGCACGTAGAAAGTTATTGGAATAAATAAATAAATAAATTAAATTACTTTAGCGAAAATAAAATTGAAAAAAATAAATTTATAGACTGTAGAAAGTTATTAGAACAAATAAATGAGGGAAACATGTAAGGAAACAGCGTTTTGGTGATCAAAAATAAATTTATAGCTTGTAAAAAATTATTATAACAAATAAATGAGTGCAACTTGTAACCAAATACCGCTTTGGTGATAAAAAATAAAATCAAAATAAAAATAAATTGAAAGCCCATAGGAAGTTATTTGAACAAATAAATAAGTAAAATTAGTAAGCAAACACCATTTTGGTGATCGAAAATAAAATTGAAATAAAAATAAATTTATAGCACGTAGGAAGTTATTGGAACAAATGAATGAGGGAACTCGTAAGCGAACGCCGTTTTGGTGACAAAAAAATCAAAAAATAAATAAATTTATTTCCCATAGGAAATTATTGGAACAAATACATGAGTGAAATTATTGTAGCAATTTATTGTAGCGAAAATAAATTAAAAAAATAAATAAAGATCGTAGAAAGTTATTAGAACAAATAAATGAGTGAAATTATTGTAGCGAAAATAAAATCAAAATAAAAAAAATTATAGCCCGTATAAAGTTATTGGAATAAATAAATGAGAGAAATATTGTAGAGATTGTTGTAGCGAAAATAAAATGGAAAGAAAAATAAATTTATACACCGTAGAAAATTATTGGACAAATAAATGAGGGAAAACACTGTAGCAATTTACTGTAGCAAAAATAAAATCGAAATAAAAAGTTTTATAGTCCGTAAGAAGTTATTTGAACAAATAAATAAGTGAAATACTGTAGCGACTGCAGATAGAAATACCAAATCACACAAATAGAAATACTGTAGCGACTGAACAAATAAATTATTAGACAAAACTACATTTCTCAGATAAGAATACCAAATCACACATCTTAGAAAAAATACAAAATTTTACCACACAATTAGTATATTAAAAGGACTAGTTAGCAATTAATTTTAACTTGTGTATGATACACAACCTATCAAGATTGCAACCTATCAAGGTTGTGCACCATAGATGCCGCCTACTTTTATATAGTATAAATTGCAACTTGAACAATTAGATGTGGACATTTGAGTGACAAATATGAGTGCTCAAGGGAATGCAATGCTTATCGGCAAGACCTGTACCAGTAGCTAGCAGTAGCAAGCAAGAAATTAGCAAAAAAACAAGCAAGGTGCTCCTATATGTTTCTCTCTCTTCTCCCTTGTCCGTAGTAGCCCATAATGCTGGGGCCAGTTATTAACTCACCTTCCACTTGGCCAAATTTTGTTTGACTTTCTAGCAACACGTTTATGCGTGCCATGTCGGCAACATAATCTCAGGGTCCGAGAAACTGTTACTCATGCTTAGGGATAGAAGTAGGTTGGAATGGGCTTTACCTAAATAGGTTTGGCCTGTCTAAAAATTCCAAAGTCTAAGTCTGGCCTGTTACCTGTCATAGGCTTTTTTTAAGCCTGGTCTGACCTTTTTAAAAGCCTGATTTGGTCTTTTAGCCTATTTAAAGGCCCGATTCCTAATAAGGCATTCAAATAAGTTGTCCGACCTTTAACTGAAAAAAAAATAGTCTAACCTACTCCTAAATAGGCTAATGAAGAAAATCGCTATGTATAAAAAATTATAAAATATGACAATTAAATTCAGTCTTATTTATGATAGAGACATAAGGGCGAGTAAGAATGAAATATTTTTGTGATAAAACCTCTAAATAAAATACAACTTTATCCTTCAATAAGCTTTATAAACTTGATTATTTATGTAGATCAACATGTGTTTAAATATTTAAAATGTAAATAAGTATATAATTTTAATATATTATAAAAAATCTAATATAATGATAATATTATAAAAATTATATCGATGTCTACTTAAATAGGCCGGCCTGTTAGACTTAAAAGGCTTTTTAGATAGCCTAAGCCTGACCTTTTTAGCTAAATAGGCTTTAAAAAAAACCTTGACCTGATATATTTTATGGAAAAACCTGGCCTGGCCTGGGCCTGATGTAGGCTAGGCCATAGGCCCCTATCGAGCGGCCTGACCTATTTCCATCCCTACTCATGCTTTGTGCAATTTTGCTATTTTCTTTCACCTAATTTTTAGTACGTACATTTGACCCCCGATAATATCGACGGTCATCATATGTAACAACCAGCAGCTAGGATTTTGGAGAATATAATTAACATCACATTTAATATATGACTAGCATGTATTAATAATAAAAATAACAGTGGCTTTCGGGACTCCAGTTCAGAAAAAAAAAATAACCATAACAATTAATAGTTAGTAAACAAGAGTAGAATAAATAAATAAAATAAGAGTGTATTATTTTTTAATATATATATATATATTAGAGATAATTAAGAGAGAATAAATACTTGCTTAATATGCTAATGACAGGGCCAATCCAAAGATAAGGTAATCCAAGCCTCTACTATAGGCCTACCAACATAAATTTATTTACTATTAATAGATATAAAATATAATAAAAACATTAACATTAATATTTATCCCAGATTAGTGATAATTATCATGAGTTTCAACCATGCATTAACAGTATTCAATTCTTGGAGAAAGACAAACTATTTTTTTAAGCCCTTCAAATGTGTTGGACTGACTCTGGCTATTTATGGTTAGCTGAAATGTTAGGGTCGAATTATCATTGATAAAAAAAAAGTTTAAATAAATTTTAGTCAGCAATATATACCTTTTTCAATTTTAATCCTATATAAAAAATATAAATATAATTTGTGTCTTGTCCTCGTTAATTTTGTTTTACTGTAAATAAATATTTGTTAATGTTGTGATTAATTTCTTTAATATATAGACCATATTGATTTCAGTCTTAATATTTGCACGAGCCATACGATGTACTTTATGAAAAAATTTGATGAAATATGTTTAAATAATTATAAAGGATTTGAGTTTTTTTAATTATGGTTATATAACAAATTATAAATTATGGTTATCTGCTAAAAATAGTTGATTAGTTACTTTATTAATTTACAACTTTAAAGTAAAATACAACCAGAAAAATATATGAATTATTGTTGAAGCAATAAAATAGTTTAAATAGCATCTGTGAGTAGGCATGACAAAAACCCTGAATTCGCGGTACCTGCTTGAGCCAATCCCGACTTTGACAAATCTATATCATAAATTGTCTTTACTCATATCAGTTATAATACCCACCGAGTATAGGCCAGTAGAGACTTATTTTCTTTGAAAAGTTTATTTTCTCATATAACACCATAAACAATTCATTTTTCATAAACTAAATATAACTTACACTTAATTTTATATTTTTCTAGGTGTTCATTCTTTATGATATATTTAAGTAACAATCTCATTGAAAATTGCCATTATTTTGTGAAAAATCTTCAACAAAATAGTTACATTAGAAAATAATAGCAAATTAAGAAATGAATATGTTTATATTACACTTATTATAACAGTGAATTTAAAAATAATAAAATAATAATAAAGTGTATTTTTCCTTATAATTCATATGTTAACATGGTTTAACATAAAATATTCATTCTCATGCATTAACTTTAATTTATTATTATATTTTTCATGTATTTATTTATCCTTGTGTGTTATATATTATCCATAGTTTATAATTAATCATTTTGCATATTTATATATAGATACTAATGTGCAAAAAATTAAATTTTCTTATATTGAAGAAAGTCTTCAATAAATTAGTTGGTGATAAAATAAAAAATAATAAAAATATATTCATATTAAACTTATTATAAAGTGAAATAGAAAAATATATAAATTATATATTAAAATTTAATTTTTTAAGCAATTCACATGTCGATGAGATTTCACGTAAAATATTTGACACAATGTTATATGTGCAACTTTTTCTTGTATACTTTCATGTTAAATAAATTAGTTAGATGATAATATAATAATAATGATCAGAAATATTTATTCTCGTTTGTTCTGTTTTATCCATATTTTTTATTTTAATAAGTTTACTTACACACATTAGTAAGAGAAAAATTCAAATTTATTTGGACAAAAGAAAATATTTAATGAATGTATTTGGTGAAAAATTCTAAAATGAAAAATAAATAATAATTATAACATTGATTAAGATGAAAAAAAAACTATTTTTTGTATCTTTAATTACTTGTTTCTAAATATCAAAATAAAATTAAAATTTCTCACTAATCACATAGCCATCATTTTGAATTTCACATTCTTTGTTTATACAAATTAAAATTATTTTCTTTTTTATTAGCTCACTATGATATACTTCTATTTGATTTACTACTACTAATGATAAGCTTGATACACAATTACAAATTAAAGATGTATCATTTACATCAAAGTAAATTTACAAAAAATATAAATTTTGAATTTGAAAATTAAATAACTTATATGTATTTTTTTAATTAAAATAACTAAAAAACTATTTCATACATTTTCCAAAATAAACATAGTAATATATATAATTATTATTATTATTATCCCATACATAATTTATTGGAAAATATTCAAAAATAAATAAATAATTGTGATTTATAATGCTTCTTCTTGTTAATTTGAGAGAGAAAGATAATACATCTGTAAAAAAATAAGTAAAACTAATCAAAAAATGAAATGAAAAATAAAAAACTAAACAATGCCAAATTATAGAAACATTAATTCTGAAAAACAATTGATGACTAAAAATTATCAATAAAAAAAAGACTCACCTTAGAGCAGAAATTTGATGACTTGTTGAATATATAAAAGAGTAACGATGGTATTCAATAGATTCAAAACAAAAACCTATTTCCCTCTGCTAGCTAGCAACATTGGAGTTTGTTTGCTTTTTTTAGGCTAAAAAGATAAAACAAAAACCCCTTCTTGTTGCTGAGAGAGAAATAATGTATTTGCATAGAATAAAAGAAACTAATCATAAAAGAAAATAAAAAATAAAAAATCTAACAATGCAAAATATTATTATTATTATTATTATTATTATTATTATTATTATCAAATCAGATTTGAAATACAATTTGCTATAGTCAAATCAAATTAACAATAAATGTAAAAAAAAAATCAAATTTCAACGGATAAATCTGAATAAAATATCAAATGATATTAGGGCTGAAATCTATTGAATACAATAAATACCATATCGAACACAATAAATTCAAATCAATCAATAAGTCTATTCAAAGCCAATCAGTCCAATTAAACCTTGAAATGCTTCTAGAGCGACACGTGTAAAAGTTGGTCTTGAGAGGGTTCGTCTTTATATATATTATAGATTATAGATAATATTCAACGGTTGAGATTTGTCACCGGATACCTAAAGGACAAGTTTAGGTGCAGGCTTAATATATTTGCATAATAGGCCATAGAGTATTTGATAATTGTGAAAATAGCCAAATAATTATCGTATTCAAAAAGTGGGGTAATTTTTTTTCATAATTACACAATGACCCCCTTTTTTGTCCTATTACAAATATTTTATAATTATCTACTTTTGACACAATTTTTTTTATCGTGGTGACGTTGCCTAAATTTATCTTTTCGTTAACTACAATGGTTTCCTTTTTAACAGGAACTGGTACTGGTCGTTCTTCTTTCGGTTAAGGGTAGAAGACAGAGTAGTTAGAACTAGACCGGTCATTGAATCGATGAGGGTAGGGATTCAAGGTTCAGGGGTTCGACCGGGGTTCAACCGGGGTTCAACCGGATTATAATTAAATAATAATATTTTAATTTTTAATATAATATATAACACAATATTGAATAAAAATTAACATTAACTTCATAAAGAAAAATTAAACTTCAATACAAAATGTCATAATTCATAACATAAAATATTTAAAATTATAAATAATTGAAGAAAGTGATATCTGTTTATTTAAAAAAAAATAAAAATTTGGCAGTTTTGAATTTTTATAAAAAAAGAAAAAATTGAACCGGTTCAAATCGATTTTTGCCCGGTTTTTTTACCGCTTTTCCCGGTTTTTTGACCAATTCTTTGTTGATTCGGTTTTGGAAGTCGTCCGGACCGAAGGGGTACGGTTCCCAGTTCGACCGATCAGACTGGTCGGTCCGATTTTGACTACACTGCTAGAAGTCGATAATGGTGGAAATTGCCTTAGAGCTTATGGATTGCATTATCAAGAATTTTTTGTTTAATTTGAAGAAGTGAATGTCAGCAGTGGATGTGAACGAAAGCTGGTGTATGTTAATGATATGGACAGTTACTGTTTGTGAAACTTTTTGTTGTTTGTAAAAATAGCAATTTTATTATGGAAAAAAATATAGCACTTATTTTTTAATTTAAAAAATGAACTTAGTTATAATAAACTTAGTTATAATTAGAGCTGGCAAAATGGGTTGGCCCGACCGGGCTGGCCCGATAAAGTTCGACCAAATTGGCCGGCCTTAAAAATACAACGTTAAAGCCCAAGTCCCCCAAAAAATAGAGGGCTCAGGCACGCAAATTTGAGTTCATTTTCAATCTGGACATTTTTAGCCCGGACCGATAAAGCCCGAGTCTAACACTGGTCGGCCCAATGCAGGCCGGGTAGCCGTTTTGCCACCTATAGTTATAATGAATTATTTAAAATTTAAAAAGAATATTTATTTACTGTATTGAGGTGTAGATTAATAATTTTAATGGACCAATTAAAATTTATTGTAAAAAATAAGCGTGTTAAAATGACACCCCAATATATCCTCGCCGTTGGAGTTCCATCGAAGGTAATCACGCCCCAATCGATTTTCTTCTCGCCATGGGTGCTTTTCGTTTTCTTCAGGACAACTGAAGTTTGCGTACATCTTTGTATTTCTAGGTCAATAATTAATCGTCCACGTGCTCTTTTTATGAAATTTGGGACAATTCGAAAATTTATAGACTTTAAGGCTATTTGGACAATATACATAGTTTTGTGGTCAAAATGACAATTATGTCATTCTTTGGGAAAAAATGTATAAATATGCGAAAACCGGATAACCTACAATTGTAGGTCGTGAGCTCACTTCACCATCATGGTCAAATTTAATGGCTTGACTACCATATATTCCACCATATCTACAGGGACTAAAAAGTTTTTTAAGTCTAAAAAAGTATTTGAAAATCATTTGTAAACATTAATATACTAGAATTTCTAATTTGAAAAAGGATCATTTTTTCCTTCTCTAATTTTTTAATAATAAACATTTGCATTTTTTTGAATGAAAATATACAATAGAAAATAGTTTGAAGATAGAAAGTTTAGCTAGCAAATTATTTGCGTTATTTCAATTTTTTTTTATCATTCTGAAGAAACTTTAAAACATTCTAAAAATAATGTTTCAAAAAATAAAAACAAAGGACAACGTTTCAAATGCTGCTTTAATTAATTTTAATTCCATCTTAATATTTCTTCCTCAGTCCACCTTAAATTTCAATTCAAGTCATCCTTATTTATTGCAAACCGAGTTGGGTTAGATTTCAGTTGAAAAATCTTTTGAGATTATTTTGTTGACTCATGCGATTTGAACCATATTTTAAGCCTGTCAAAAAAATAAATTAATATCATCTAAAACTATTAGGTGAAAAGCAATTTTCCTCTACATTTTTTTCAGATGACTTCCACCAGCTAATAATCTTTCTTAAGAGTTTATAGTATCCTATAACAAATCAGCTTGCCATTAATAATACATTTAAATATCTTATAATATGGGGAGTATGATCGGTAGCCACAGATCCCATGTGTAGGAAGCTTCTCAGAACCAACAATATTTTTCTACATCAATACAGAGTTCTATCAAATTTATGTAGGAAAAATTACAAATTAAGGAATATCTAGTTTTCAGATTAGTTTTTTAAATAACAAAATCACCAATTTTGTTGAAAGATCCTAGACCCTCCGTTTTAAAATGATTGTCCACTATAGTGTTTTTATCAAGATTAAGAAAGACAATAAATGAATTAAAAAGTTGAACAATTTAACTAAATTATCCTTGTAATTAATGCTACATTGATAATATAAAATGACAAATTTTAAAATACATTAATAAGATTAATTAAAATTGAAAATATAAAGTATACATTTAATATGAAACAATTTTATTTTTTAAACTGAACAAGCATTTTAAAACCGAGAGAGTATGAAATTAAAGAATTACATGAAATACTCCTACAATCAACTTAAAAAAAAGCGTAACATTGTATTGCACTAAACAATGGATGCCCCTGTAATTCGTTTGTGACAGTCAATGGAAGATGGAAACAGATTCCCTTTGATCAAGTCAAACACGGTGAGACCCCATTAATTTCAATGCAATCTGTGGATCTAATAATAAGTCTAAAACCATGGAAAGTTCAAAATTCTCCAATGAAAATTAAAAATAAAAATCTAGCTAGGGCCCTTCTTTTTTTCTTATGAAGAAAATTAGTAAAACAGAACACACACTTGTCCTGTTTCTTATCCTCCCATAAAGACTGTATCTCTCAACCAATTGGAATAGTTATGTGGCACACAGGGTACAGTGGGCCCCACTATGTTACTAGCATAGCAAAATGGTCAAATGGTGCTGATGCATGCATAGGCTTACTTAGTCAACAAAAGCAACTTACAGTTATGACTTGTGAAGAGGTGACCCTAGCACTAGATAGCTACTACTAGCTAAGCTTAACCAATGATATGATTTCATGACTAAAGTGGGTGTGTGGCATTTGCTATTGGTTGCTTTAAAAAAACAACGCATTGCACCAGCTGTAAGCTTTGTTTTCATTGGTTTACTAGCTCCAATAGGAATTGGAATGGGAAATAGAATCTTCCTATGCAGCACTTGGCCAATTCTATGTCTCTCTTTTTCAAGGATTGTTGCATATGGCATATGCATTTATAATTGGAAATGTGCTTTTGTTCTGTTCTAATGGTCCTGCTAGAGAAGTTGTAGAGTTTAGATCTGCCACATATGTTGTAAATTGTACTAATGGTGAAATAAATCTGGCTTTATTAGATGAACTTTACATATAAAGAATTTGAATTTTTTGCTCTTAATTTTTTTTTATTCAATACAAACTTCTTCTTTTCATTAATTCAATATACCGAGAAAAATATGGTGATATATTTCATATTGATTTTTTTATAAAATAATTTATAATAATTATATATTAAAATGAATCAATCATGTATTTCCAATAAGATTATACTTCTTGCTAGAGCTGGCAAAATGGGCTTTCGGGCTAGGCCTGGGCTGGCCCACATCGAGGCCGGACTTTATCGGGTCAGACCAAAAAACCCAGATTGAAAACGGGCTCGAATTTGTGTGTTTGAGCCCTCCACTTTTCGGGTTTGGACTCGGGCTTTTGCCTATATTTTTCGGCGCGGCCCGCTTCGGGCTCGGACTTTGCCGGGTTCAGGCTTTGTCGGGCTGGGCCAAAAAGGCCCAAATTGAAAACGGACTCAAATTTGTGTATCCGAACCCTCTATTTTTTGGACTTTTTCGACCTGACCCGTCAAGCCTGACCCATTTTGCCAGCTCTACTTCTTGCTATAAAAAAAATAAGATTATGCTTCTTATAATTTGATGGCAACTGCTTTTCACAATGTGCACAACAAAATATATATACGGTGTTAGTGGCGGATGTGTGCAAATGTACCACCTAATTGTGATAAAATTACAAATAAATATCTTACGATTTTATATTTTGTCCCTCTATATTTATATATTTGAATCTACTGTGTAACGTTTCATTTATTTGATTAGGTATAATAATAAACCTCTAGATTTTAACATTTTAATCTTATTATTTTTTGAATAATCTTCTCGCGCGTTTCATCAAGTCCATTGATCAAAAGAAAAATTAAGTTCTTTCTTTAATAATTTAAACATTATTGCATTTTGATTTACCAAAAAAATAATTTAAACATTATTTTACATAATTTATATTAGGAGTATTTCTTTTTCGCTTACTGAATAAATAAACGTTTTCATATTTCTTGTGAATCTAAAGTTATGTCAAATGATTGAACCTAAGCAGACAAAAAAAATGATTGAACCTAATGAGTTGATCCCAATAACGCGTTTTGGTTTCCCACAGGTATATAGCTTCCTCGAGGCAATCTTATTAAGGCATAGTCGGACACTAAATATGGACATTTCTTCCGGTGAAAATTTAGACTGTGGTTCGCCACATTGTGGGGACTAATCTTTTCTGCTAAATCCAACCTCCCAATAACCTATTAAAATGCTTATGGATTAAGTTAGTAAAAAAAGAGAAAAAAATGTTCGATTATGCCTATTTAAATTATATTTTTATATGTTAGATGCAAATAATAAAAGAAATGGGAATCGACCAGCCAATTCAAATAACCAACAAGTTGGACCAATAATTTGCCAACTTGAACAATACATAATTTGCTACAAGTCATCCAACCAAACCATACAATGACTATCTGACACTCCTCCTCGATCACTCCTCAGGTTTTATAACCTCGTTTAAGTTTACGCCTCATTTAAGTTTACAAATTAATATATTTAAAAATCACCCATTAATTAACGGAAGCCCATTGAAAAATAATGGTGTTTAAATTTTTTTTTATCAACACTATTCTACGTATAAGTTCAAGTAAAATAAGATAAGATGGTATATAATTTAATATATCAAATGAAAAATTCGGGTAAATTAATTACAACATTCACTTGTGAATATTTTTTTTGGTTACATGGGCCAGAAAAAGGAAATTCACCTGTGAATATGCACACCAAGTAATTAATTATCAATTAATTATGTTTTGAAGCACTTACGCCACCTGGGGTTTCTACTTCTTTTTTTTTGGTTATAACTTTCTACTTCTGATCTAAAAATTTCTAGTAGTATACGATAATTGATATAAATAAAATTCAAAATTGTGATCGTACGTGCTGTCGTTCAATGTTCAACTAACTCCTTGGGTTTTGACACAAAAAAAAACTCCTTGGGTTATGAAACTTATATTATCTGTATCTCAACTTGATGATAGTTTATTTGAATCCACGTACGATCGCTCACCGAATAATATTATTAATTTCATTTTGAACTCTCTTAAATCTAATTAAATACGATCATGTAAGCAGTTTACGTTAATGGAATTACAGTTGCCCACATGATGATGTCATTGTATGATCGGAATCACTGTTTAATCAACACCAACAATGCTTAAATTAATCACTCATGTGAATAATTTATGCTAATAAGATAACTATCAAACTAATTAAGGGCTTTTGGTGAGTTGTACAATTTATACTATCACGTGGTTTGACCAGAAAAGCTGGGTCACTTTCCACGTCAATAGGGAATCGAGCAAACTATCAAAGATCTAAACATTCATTAGTATCTCTAATCCAAATATCGCAATAAAGTTTTTTCTAAAGTAAATTTAAAAACCATGACTTTACTAATTAATACTTCCTTTATTTAGCCTTTTTGGAGTTTTTTTTTGTATCGTGTGAACGGTCTTAAGAAAAAGCACACAAGTTAGAATACGAGACCAATTAAATTCATAGACCAAAAAACAAAAGATCAATTAAGTTCAGAAATGGAAATTGCAATAACTTACAATTAACAAATGCGTGTAGTTGACGCAGCAGAAAGTTCTGCAACACAAATATTTCAATTTTCTTTGTCTATAGGAAGAAAGGAAAAACCTTCATCGTATTTTAATTAGTTTTTTTAAATAAGGATATATATAAAAAATATATAAAATAAAAGATATATACAATATTACGAAATTTTTTAAAGACTAAAAGTATTATAATATAGTTTTTCAAGCTAGTAACGATGATATAAATTTCAAAGGGTTCAAGAATATCTTTTTTTTAAGAAGGGTTCAAGAAGATCTTAAAAAGCATGAGTTTGTCAAATATTTAGAATCAGTATAAATTTAGAATTAAAAAAATTAACTGACGAGAGACAAATTGCATATTAATTAATTTTATCAAATGGAAATTAATTTGTGTTAATAAATAATTGGACGAGTAAGCAAATATATATCTGAAATGCAAAAATAAATATGTTACTAACGGGGAGCCGCATATGTTAGTATCTCAGTTGTATTTTTTTTTTGTTGACAAATTGTGTGTTAGTAACGTAGTTTGGTGGTTTAGGGGAGGGATATAGAGACTGAGATAATAAGGATGTCATGAGTTCAAATCCCCATACTAACATAACATATTAATTACTAATGTTTGCCTATCTTAAAAAAATTGTATATATGTTGGTACCTCAATTATATTGCATAACAACGAAAGAAAAATAGCATCATCTAGAAACATCCATTTCTTCTCTCTTTTGTCATTTTAACAGTACTCTCTAGTACAAACAGGGGTGGGAATAATCTAGGCTAAGCTAAGCTTTGCCTAAATAGGTTTGGTTTGTCTAAAACATTCAACGCCAACGCTTAGTTAGCCTATTACCTGTCATAAGCATTGTTTTAGATTTGGTCTGACCTTTTTAAAATTTTGGTATGGCTTATTAGGCTATTTAAAAGCCTAATTTGCAGTAATTAATAGTAAGCATAATAGGTGAATGAAGAAAAACTCTGTGTATAACAAACTGTAAACTATGAAAAAATTAAAATCAATGTTAGTTAGGCCCTGAGACATAGGGGTGACAAGTAAGACTTTATAAGGACAGAGTCTTACTTGTTTATATCCTTTTTTTAAGGCTTAACCTATTTAAAAGTCTATTTTTTCAACAAGACCTTTAAATATGTCACAACTTTATCCTTCAATAAGCTTTATAGGCTTGAGTCTTTATATATGTAGGTCAACGTGTTTAAACATTTAAAAGGTAAATAAGTATATGATTTTAACATATTATAAAAAATATAATATAATAATAGTAATACTATAAAAAATTATTATCTATGTCTACTTAAATAAGTGAGCCACTTAGGCTCAAAAGACTTTTTAAATGACCTAAGACCTGACTTTTTTAGCTAAATAGACTTTTAAAAAAAGTCTTGCCCTGATTTATTTCACGACAAAGTCTGACTTGGCCCCTGTTGAGCAACCGGACCTATTTCCACCCCTAAGTAAAAGTTTAAGAATATGAGAGAATAAAGACTAAAATGAGTGAAATCAACAAAATATTGTGCAATTAATAAAATGAACCCTTGTGTGCATGGGAGTTGGAACAGATTTCAAATTTGAAGTAATACATACATTATTTAATAACTTTTAATAAAAATGATTGATCAATGTAATACTATATTAATTAAAAAAAAGTATATTTTTAGTCCATAAAAAATCATGAGCGCTCAAGTTTAATTTCTAAAAATATATTTTTTTACTAGTTTAGTGATTCCTACTTTTTTGCAAAAATTTTATAGTAGTCCCAGACGCTAACTTTGGGCTGTTATGTGATGACATGGCTAACAAAGCACCACGTCAACAGTTCTAGCTGGACATTTCCATCTTAATTAGATGCTACATCACATGCTAAATCATTAATTCATCAATTGAATTTAATTATATAAATTTAATTTAATTTCATAAAAAATCTCCTTTTTATTTTAGTTTTTTTAATTAAATTTAATTAATGAATTAGTGAGTCAGTATGTGATGTGGCATCCAAATAAGATGGAAATATCCAGCTAGAACTGCTGACACAGTGCTCCGTTAGTCATGTCGAGTTAACGTCGGGGATGAATATAAATTTTTTGCAAAAAAGTAGGGACTAAACTTGTAAAAAAATATTTGTAGGGGCGGGAATGCTTGTGATCTTTAAGGGACTAGAAACATTTTTTTCCTATATTAGTTATTTTGTATATAAAATCTATATTATTTAAAAAAATTGTAGGTATATACGAAAGTGAATACGAAAAACACAATAATGGGGTTGAATTGTGCTTTTAAGTTTTTCGCAATTCTTTGGCTCATACAAGTGAGTTATGAAACACGTAAGTATCTAAAATACTTTTGTTAAAGATTATTGTTTAAAAAGATGCGTGTTTGTTTGAAAACTTGTTTTGATAAAAACTTTTCTTAGAAACGATTTTCATTCCACAGTCAGTTAAACAATATAATATACAAAAGTAAAAGAGTAAGGGATAGAGAATATGACACAATCAATTTATCCTGATTCACTCTCCACCTGAGAGTTATGTCCAGTCCCTTCAACCTGAAGGATTTTCCACTATATATGCAACCAACTATTACAATAGTACAACCGCTCTTTACTCGAGCCCAAACACAATCATACTCCACTGACTACGCGCCTTTTCTATACCAAACCTAGTATAGGATCACTGGCCCTTCATTCAGACCCAGATGCAATTGTAATCCACCTGATTACGCACCTCTTCTATATCAAACCAGTATAGGATCTTCAACCCTTCACTCAGGCTCGGACACAACTGTAACCAACCTGATTACACGCAAAATGTATACCTAGCCCTGGTATACGAACCAGCTTTCACTTAGGGAACGACACAACTGTAATCAACTTGATTACGTGCCCATACGTAACAACAATCCTCTTCACTATGCGTCTTGTCTATACTGCAACTTGATATAGAAATATAAACTAAGTATTCTTTCCAATAGCCTCTCAAGGCTTTCACAATCACCTTTTACAAATAATGAATAAATACAACACTTCTGAACAACTCACAAAATGAGAATAATAAATGAAGTACAAGTGTTGATCTTTCTTGCTCTAACTTTAATAACTCACAACATGTGAGGATATAACTTCAATATTGATCGAGCCTTCAATGAGCATTCAATTGCTTCTTTAAAGGATATTTCTTCTCTATAATAAATGAAAGAATAAATTAATGAAGGCATTGAGAAATTTGTTTTCTATGTTGTTCAGATCGTCAAAATCGTCAACCGTAAATTCTTCATTCTTTCTCCTTATGTAGCCTTCAAATAAAATGTCATTGTGAGATACAAATTTCTCATTGTAAAATGACATTTAATTCTATATGCGTTATGCTGGTTTTCCTGGTTTAGTAGGTGTAGCTTTTGTAGTATAGCCAGGTGGCTCATTTTCAGAGATTGTACATTAAAGTAAAATATCAGCCAAATCTTTCCTTTTTGGGTTTGCAAGAGAGTTGAGCAAAAGTTTTGTGAAAAGGTAAGAGTTTTCTAAAAGCGTAGGGAGGAAGAAAGAGAAGCTTTCCTTTTTATGCTTTTAGGGATTTAAAAAGACAAAATTTGTACAGTTTCAGAGTGGTTGTAAGATAAAGTATACATATGGACTCAGCCATTTGATGAGACTTAATGATAGAAAGATGAAGTTTCAAGGCAAGTCATCATATAACAAAGATATGTATCTAAAAGAATTAATAATTATATACCTGAATAAATCTAAATAAATTATATGTCAGTTAATGACATGCTTTTATGGACTTTTATATTTATTTAAAATTGCAAATATTAAATTATTGGCCTTATTGATACTTTTCTTTCTTGACTTTGTCTTTGCACCTCTTATGTTTCTAGTATTTCAACTTTCATCTAAAAGGGTTTCTTCGATCATTTTTGGTTCCATTTCAGAAATCAGAGTCATATCAAAATGTTATCTAAAAGATGAACTTGTTCTGATTCTGTCTTCTGATCTTCCTATGATCAGTTCATCTGGATGATAAGACTTAAAGTGTCAGTTTTGTTTGATAGTGTTTTTCGTCTGCTACTGATCATGAAACGCTGATTTGTCCGTCTGATCTTCATTAGGCATCTTGTCACCTTTTGGTGTGTCTGGATCATTGGATGCTCCAATATCCATATCTGTAAAAGATTTATCTAGTTCTAATAGGTCACTATCAATCTTTTTATCATTAAATTTGACATGAATGAGTTCTTCAACCGTCAAAGTTTTATAGTTATAGACTATGTATGCCTTTGATGTCTCAGAATAGTCTACCAACATTCCTTAATCTACTTTGGAATCAAACTTTCCAAGTTGATCCTTAGTGTTCAAAATGAAACATTGACATCCAAAGGGATGAAATTAAGAAATGTTGAGTATTCTTTCTTTCCACAATTCATAAGGAGTTTTTTTCAAGATGGATCTTATAAATATTTTGTTTTGTATATAACAAGCAGTCTTAACTATTTCTGCCAATGAAGTCTTGAAATTAATCATCGTTTAGCATGGTCCTTACCATTTCTTGGAGAAATCGGTTCTTCCTTTCTCCAACACCATTTTGTTGAGGTGTTCTAGGTGTAGAGAAGTTGTGATGAATACCATTTTTTTCACAGAACCTTTGAAAAATCTTATTATCAAATTCTCGACCATGATTACTTCTAATAGCATTAATACAAATGTCTTTCTCTTTTTGGACACGTTTACAAAATATGCTAAATATTCTAAAAGGCTCATCCTTGTGAGCTAGGAATTTTACTCATGTCCATCTAGTGTAGTTTTTGGGGTTTAATGGGGTAAACTTTTAAAATTTTGGCTTAGCAAAATAACTCATTAGCGGAACAACCCCATTGGTTAAAGTATTTACCTTTTTGACGTGAGTAGATGAACAAATTGATCACTAGTGATCCAAGGTAGAAGCACCTCTATCAAGTCTACGCGAGCAATCACCAACTGGGGCTATCTGTGTGTGGAGTGAGTGTGAGGGAGGTGCCTCGCATAGTAGTATATTAACAAACCTAGTGGGCTTAATTAAATTATGTTTTAATTAAATCCAATTTAATAAAAGCCCCAATTAATTAAATCTTATTTAGTTAATTCACCTCTAATTAATTAAATCTCATTTAATTAATTCACCCGTAATTAAATCACATTTAATTAGATATAGCTCTCATTTAATTAAATCATATTTGGTTAAATATAAAACTCTCCAGTCGTATACTGCTCTATGCGTGTGACCCTATAGACTCCCATAAAGTTGGAAATAATAATTAATATTAAATAATATCAACATATTAATTAAAATATAATTGAGCAACATCTAGCAATGCATCATTGTTATCCAATTTATGAGATGATGGGTGATCCAACTTAACCTCCCGTAACCGTAAAGTCTTTGTCACTTCGTCCATTAGTCTTGATTGAACATGAGGTATAAATTATGCCATCCTCATTAAGTCCAATCATAGTTTGTTGATCCTGTAGTAGATGTGCAAAACCATTGGGCCACATATCACATATTATCCCAATGCTAGGCTGGCCAGCCATTTCTCCACACCTCAGTCATGATGTAAACCTCTCCTTTTGGCCTATTTTTATTTAGAATGTCAGTGATAGGTTCCTTCTGCTTTGACTGACAGTCTTTAGCAACATGTCCCATCTTACCACATTGGAAACAAGTAATCACATTTCCCCGACAAGTGTCAGCTAAGTGACATTGTTTTCCACAGCTATAGCATTTTCGGGTATCACTCTGACCATTCGTATTAAATTTCCCTTGACAACCAAAAGCAGGTGCAGCATTATGGTAATATTGTTGGTTTCCTGATGGCCTATGGTAAGGTTTCCTTTGATCTTGATTACCCTTCCCCTTATCTTAGATGGTCCAAAATCCTTATTCACTACTTTTTTTCCCCTTTTAGTTTCCTCAATCATAGAGCAACGCTTTATTATTTCTCCGAACTCGTTCACCTTCATAGGTGTCATTGCCTCCTTTAAATCATACTTTAGCCCCTCCTAGAACTTCTTACATTTTCACGATGGATCAGGATGCAACTGGAAGTACTGGGAAAATTTGGACAGCGACTCAAACTTAGTCGCATATTCTCCATCAGACATCTCCCCCCGCTTCAAGCTTAAGAACTCCATCTCCTTGTTATGACAGACGTTCTGAGGAAAATACTTGGTCAGGAAACGCTCACGGAAAAGAGCCCAAGTAATGGCTATTTCTCCAGCCTCCAATATTTGACGTACCCCACGCCACTAGAATTCAGCATCTCCTACCAGCATGTAAACAACGAAGATCACCTTTCGTTCATCTGTACATGCCATAGCCACAAAAATCTTTTCTAACTCCCGTATCCATAATTCTGCCTCTTCCGGGTCATATCCCCCTTTAAACTAGGTTGGTTTGGCACGACAGAAGTTTGCCAATCCCTGCCCATCACCTTCTCTACGTCCCACAACAGTTGTCATCTCTCGGATAGCATTTGCCAAGTCTGCATTATCTCTATTTCCTCTTCCTGACATGGTTTCCTACAAGGCAACTACCCAAGTAAAACTAAGTCAGAACCCACTTAAGAAATCCCCAAAATCAAACATTCATACACAAAGATTTCACACAGGAAATAATCACACAAATTCACTTAAGTCTATATTATTCTGAAATCACTTGGCTACTTTCAGATTTACGACTTTTTCCCTACAGACTAACACGGATTCCAACCACATGTTTTGTCCTCACTTACATGCTTTTCAGAAGGTCATCCTTTCCTATACAGTCCCATACTTGTACAGTATCATTGACATAGGTAGTACAGATTAATTCTACTAAGTTCTCCTCAATTGTACCATCCCATTCCAGTACAGTTGCAGATTTCTCAGTTGTACTGTCCCATTCCAGTACAACTTCGATACCAGATTTTTCCAGAACAATATAAACCAAACAAACAATCATATTCACACGAAATTCACACAAATTTCATACCACACAAACAACTCATTAGAGTTCACACAACGGAGCACAGTAAACCTATACCCAACAACACCCAAAAGACTTAAACCAGACTTTGATACCACAAAATGCAATACCCTTTCTCCAAAAAGGATATTATACTATAGTAACCAAGAATTTCGTAAATTACTTAGAAAATATTTGATGAAAACTAAGCATTCTTTCTCCGAAAATGCTTGTAAAATTTTTGCCTTTTAAATAATGAGAAGGATAGAGAATATGTCTTCTTAATTCTTTTCGAAACGTTTTAAATGCGGAAACGTAAAACAATACTCTTGTGAAAGTGATCCCATGTATATAATCATCAGAGTTTTTACAAGGAAAGATTCAATATACTCAAATACTCAAAATAATTTATACAGTGAACATTTGAGTCAGTCTGGTCTCTAGACCTCTACCCAAAACAATACAGTAAACATCGATTCTTCTCGAAATCCCTATCAATCCATGCAACAACTTCCTTTAGATCCTCTTTTAAGAGCTAGGCCACTCCTTAGGTAAAACGTCTACTCAACCATGTACCAACACAACATAGAACTAGGCAAGGGTGAAAATACTTATCATTGAATTATATGACAAGAGAACATATAGGCAACACATAGCAGTCATAATGCACACAGCAGATATAATACACACAACAGATATAACATACAATTAATGCTATACTCATCCTAAAAAGAAATCATACTCAAGTATCACATTAATTTCACATAACTTATTTAGACATACAACATCTTATATAGAGAATTTCACACGGTGATATATCTCAAGGAATTGGAAAACATGTATGGTACTCTCACATAAGACTCTCTATACTTTCGGGACCAACCCACGAGCACTCTGCTCGCTACTCCTGGGGATTTTACTCAATAATTTCGGAACCAACCCACGAGAAAAGAACCCGCTACCCCTGGAGATTTTACCCTCTTAATTTTGGGACAACCCACGAGAAAAGAACCCGCTGCTCTTAGAGCCTTTACTTTCTTAATTTTGGGACCAACCCACGAGAAAAGAACTCGCTGCTCCAGGAGACTTTACTTTCTTAATTTTGGGACCAACCCACGAGAAATGGTAACCAGCTACTCTTGGAGATTTTATTTTAGGAATTTCGGCCCACAGCTACGAGCATTCAGCCCGCTACTCCTGAAGATTTTACTTAGTAACCACAGACACCAACTTACGACTTAACTCTCATTTAAACACGAAATCATATTATCTCAAATGAACACAAAATCACAAGAATACACAGAACCGCCCTCTCAGATAAAAACACAGAATCACATATCATAAGTAAATGCAGAATCGTAGTTCTTAGATAAACACCAAATCATATGCATCAGTTAAGCACAGAACCATAATAACACTCCAACACACAACTCTTTAATCTTTATATAACAAACTAAAGGTGATTAAATCATTTCAAGCAGATCAAAACGGGGTAAAGCCACCGGGATTGATCAACAAAGAAGAGATTAACAGTAATTTAAACCCATGTTTAGTTTTTAATCTGTAATTGATTTTTCTCAGATTTTAGATAATTTTGGAAAACGAATAATCACACGGCGGCAGAGCCGAATGCGGTGATCAGTGTCCAACTTTTGATAACTTGATATAAAACTGAGTGAACGAGATCAAACTGATTTGTTATCGAAATGCTTAAACACCAGTTTATTTTCAGAAAAGCCCGTTGAAAGCTTACCTCACTACTTTTCACTGTCAAAGACATTGAAATTTAAACTGAGTTATATATATATATTGGACTCCAACCCAAAATTTTTAACAGATAATATAATAGCAGAATTCACCGAGAATCCTTTACCATTATACTATTTTACCCAATCCAATATATATATATATATAAGTTTATTAGCGAAATTACTTCTTAACAGATCAAGGTTCAATTAAACGTTTTATAGTAACATTCCAATAAAAATCTTTCCCAATTTATCTTAGTCACGTATATACCGAATCCTTAGGTTAAGATCTATAAACAGCGTATCAGTATGGTTCACAAGAAAGAGAGGTGAGCTAATGCTGCTTGCAAGACCTTTGTCTTTCCTAGTTAGAACCATACTAATAAACCATTCTTCTTAACCATATTTCTGTATATCAATGATAGACAATTTAGGGTTTTCACAAAGAAATAAATTGCACTAGTTTTATGATAAAATTATACTACGGTAGTCTAAAATTCACCATTATAACGGTACAATTATTAAAGCTCAAAATCAATTTTGCCATTATAACAATACTATCACAAAATCACATAAACAATTTAGGCATTATAACACTACTAATAATAAATCACATAAGCAATTTAAATAAAAACTATAAAACAATTATAATAAAGCATTAAAACAAATAATAAAACTATAACACATAAACCACCTAAGTGGTTTAGATCACACAACTTATGTGATCTCTGATAACTCTCAAAAAAAATTTCCCTTACCTCAAAAGATGAAGAAAGGAGATTTTGAAGAACAAAGCTTCAAAGCTCAAGAGCTAAGCAAGAACCTAAAAGAACTAGAAAAGCTATAAAGAGGGAGGAGATAAATTTGCTTTGTGAACACAAAGACTTGGTGCAAGAAATTATGAAGCATGGAGGGGGGTATTTATAGGGGAGGGGGCGGCCATGAGGAGGGACAAGGGAGGAAGGAAAAAGATCATGTGATATAAGCCATAACTCTTAAAAACACTTAATTAGTTAATAGGTAAATCAACTATTTTTCTAATTGGATCAAAGGTATTTCACAAGGATTGGATCCAAGTGAAAAATCAAATCCAAGGCTCCAAAATTGCATGAAGATGTCGACCAAATGAGGAGGAATAAGGGCCATGGGATAGCTTGGTTAAAAACTTTAGGTTTTGGTAGTTCAAGTGTAAAACCAAGGGTAAAATAGTAATTGTACATGCCCCTATACTATTCATGGTCAACGATTCCGTCTATAGGTATTTTAAACTCCTTAGAATTGTATTGAGTCCCTCAAAAACCCTAAGTTCCTATATCATACTCGTTAATCCACTATTTGTCTCTATTCGGCTGATATACCGCAAATAAGAGCAAAAACGGTAAAAAAATAATCTTGTCTAAAAATAATTTTAAAAATCCTAAAATAATTAATAAAAAATAAAATATAAATTTCTGTGGACCTTTGTCACAAAATTTTTACACTGTAAAATAAGATTTTTACGCTATACACGTCCGTTTAGCGTATTTTTGGGTAAATTTTGAAAGTTTTCCAAAAATTTCAGAAAAATTTTAGAAAATCACAAATATTAAAAGAAACAACTTTTGTGAAGGAAGATAAATTTTTGGGTTGGTTCGACATACCTTTTCTATTTAAAACTTATACCATCAGTTACGACAAAAACTGTTGTCTGTAAAAATCCAAACGTCAAGCCAAAACTGTTGTTTCAATGAAATAAATGAATAAGCATATTAAAACCTTAATTATAAGACAAAAATAAATCACTTAACACTTAGATCACAAAATTTCATATAAAACAAAAATTATATGGTAAACAGAAAAATGGATGTTACAATAAATACCTGACATAATAAATGTAATGCCTTATATAGATTTATAAATACATATAAATCAAGGGGTCATGATAGAAATATAAAATCAAGGGGTCATCTACAATGACCATACCATATTTCTTTCTACCAAAAGAGGTTGATCTTGTTGGACCAAACAAATCAATGTGTAACATTTCTAGGGGTCTAGAAGTGGAAATAATATTAGTTGAATCAAAAGAAGTTTTAACTTCTGACACAACTCACAAAGAACACACGTCTTGTACATAAGACTTAGTAGTCCTCTCATGAGGTTATGCTTGTTAAGCTTTGTGATTAATCTTATCCTTGCTTGAACAAGTTTCTTATGCCTCAACCATTGTTCTTTTTTAACTAATAATAAACATGTTAAACTCTTATCTGTAAGTTTAATAAGGTCAATCTTATAAAGATTATTTTGCCTTTTGGCTGAAAAGATCGAGTTAGGTATTGTCACTCTTTTTTACTATAGAATATAGACATTTTTCCTGTCATGTGTCGCGAGCAACCACTGTCCAGGTGCCATGATAGGGTCTTCTTCTTGTTATGCAACAATCTCATCTAAATCATCTTCTGAAGGGAGATATGCCACAAGGCACAAATTAGCTTATTCAGATGTGTCTTCCTTGTCTGATGCGGAGAGATCAAGGTCTTCCAAGTATCTATCAGGCCTCTCTTCTTTTCTAAGCTCTTCCTTGGTTTCTCCTCGTTAAGTGTTGTACATTCTGATCTAAAGTTTCCTGGCTTTTACACTCATGGCAAACCATCTTATTCTTTTCAGGATACTCCATCTTCTCCTTGGAGTTCTTCTTGGCAAAATATTTTTTGAACCTACCTTTCTTTCTCAGCATGGTTTTTATCTTCCTTGAAATTAAGGAAAATTCACCATCAAATATTTTTTTGTTAGTTTTCTCAACTTCATCTAATAACTCTTCAACTTTGAAAGCTCGAGAAGAGCTCTTCTTTGCAGCCTTAAGAGCAATAGACTTTCCTTTCATGCTGAAGTCTTTTTCTTCTTTCAGTTCAACTTCATGAACATTGAGAGACCCAAGTAGCTCCTCTATAGGTAGAGTAGTGAGGTTCTTGGCTTCTTGGATGTCGATGACCTTTGGTCTCCATTGCCTTGGTAGGCTCCTTAATATATTTCCTTCTATAAACAGTATCATATGAGCCTAATTTTGATGTCGTATGTTGGAATGGATACGATATCAATCAATTTTGCTTCTATACAAAGTCATAGGATGACAAGAGTACCGTGCAAAATAGTGGGGTTATGGTCATGGCTTCTTCCATGCATTTCTTTAATTCAAAAGATAAAAACCCCGTTATGACATCCATACCTTACTATGGGGTCATTGAAGAGATTTAGGAGGTCGTTTATTGTAAATTTAGAGTGCTTGCTTTTTAAATGTAAGCGGGTTGACAGTAAGAGTGGTGTAAAAATTGATGAACTTGGATTTACATTGGTGGACCTCACAAGGTAGCTTATAAGGACGAGCCTTTCATCATGGCATTGTATGTCAATGATTATTCTAACAAAAGGTGGTCAGCGGTCCTCCAAAGAGGAAGCATGCATGATATTGATGAAAATCAAGATTCAACTCTAGATATTTGTGAGACTCCTTCTTTCTCAACAAGAAGGTCTACTTTCATTGAAGAGAATGAAGTGGACGCTGTACATGCCACTCGTGATGATCATCAGGAAGGGATATGGAAGAACATTCATACTTGACCACAATAGACTTTATTGTTGGTGTAAGCCTTAGTGGCCAAGCTATTTGGATAGATTTCTTATTGTTTATTTATAGTGTAATAAAGTCCTTAGAATGACAAACGTTCAGTTCACTAGAACATCAAGCGTGACTTGATCATGAGACCCCTTTGGACAGTATGAGCGCCATTCTTAAACTATCCGTAGTCAAGTACTATTGTTAATAAGGTCGACAATAATACATAGAGACTATTACGTGAGTAGACTGATTGACACATCCACGGGTCATGGGCAAGGAGTTGTTAAGTCAGCACATAGGTATAAGTATTGGTGGAATATTTATACTGGATTGACCTCCTACTTGAAGGCTTCATAATAGTTATGCAAGTGTCATATGCCCTTCCTAAGTTAGCCATAGTAAAGCAGGTCCTTAGACTTGAAGTCACTACGATCCCTACATGAGGAGTCGTATGCTTTGAGGCTACGAAACGTCACGCCGTAACAAAGTGATTAGAAAGGTAGTTCTTGGGTGTGCCACAAGTCATGTGGAGGGGTGTGAGTGATGTAGAGAGGATTCATCTCTCTCGCATAACGAAGGTAATGTCACAGGCCACTCGATGGAGTGAGGTGTGGTGTAATGACTGGCCAGTCTAGCACTGGGTCAATATGTGATATTGGGCCCAATGGGTTTGCACACTTACTCTGGGATTAAGAAACTATGTTTAAACTTAATGAGGATGACACCTTTTATGCCTCATGTTCGATCGGGACTAAAGGATAAAGGGAACATGGCTTTACATGATGATATGGTTACGACAAGCAAAGTCGGATCACCAATCTCCACATAGATTGGTCGTGTATGCACTGATAACATTCTGTTTCTTTTTATTTAGCTAAATCAGGGCATATCTTGTGCTCTGGTTTAGTTGACTTCTTAATAAAATTTTTGTCTTTTAAAAAAAAACTCTCCACATAGATTGGGTAGCAATGATGCATTGCTAGATGCCGCTCATTGTTTATAATAGTTAATGATTAATTAATATATTAATATTAATTATTATTGTCAACTCTATGGGAGCCTATACGGTCAAACGCTAAAAGTGATATAACTGGACAAAGTTATTTAATTAAATATGATTTAATTAAATAAGGAGTATTGTCTAATTAAATAAGATTTAATTAGAGGTTAACTAGTTAAATGAGATTTAATTAGTGACTAACTAAATAAATGTGACTTAATTAATTAGAGATTAATTGATTAAAGGATTAAATATGTTTTTAGTCCCTGTAAATAGGTTAATGTTCGCTTTTACTTCCTGAAAAATATTTTGTCTCTTTTTAGTCCCCCATGTTTAAAATGTATCGCTTTTAGTCCGTGTGACCTTTTTTTAAATTTAAAAAATACTTTTAAAAAGTTATTTTCACCCCTCCCAATTTTTACCAAACTCTCATTCTCCTAAATTATTTACAAATGAAAATAACTCAAAATATTAAAAAAAATACGTAAAATGAGGGTCTAGCTTGGCCTAGCAGACCCATCGTGCCAGGCCAAAATGACCCATTTTCTTTTGAGCATATAATTAACGAGTCCAGTGTAGCCTAAAACACAGATCCATTTGGTTGGGCCGTCGAGTAGGGCCAAAATTGGCATCTCTAGGAATGGTAAAATAGGATTGAGTGAAAATTTGAAATTGAAATTAGGAGGGGTTAAAATGAATTTTTAAAAAATATTTTTTGAATTTAAAAAAGGGCACATGTAATAAAGATGATATATTTTCCAAAAATGAGGAACTAAAAAGAGACAATTTTGTTTTTGAGGGACTAAAAGTGAACATTGGAACATATTTAATACTTGATTAAATATGATTGAATTAATTTAAAGTTCTTTTAAGGATTATAGTTTTACTTAAATGAGATATAATTAAAACTGATCCTACGTGACTAGACCTAATGAGGGTGGGTGGTGGGCTTTAAGTGAAAGAAACTCTAAGGTTATTTTAACCTTTTGTGGTGGCCTCCCAATGCATAAGTGTGTCAGACAAAGCAGTTTCACATTTACAGCAACCTCTACCTTCACCTCTCTGGCTCCTTCCTTTGGCTAGCATCGCTCCCAGTTGGACTTCGCTTGCATGGACTACGTAGAGATGTCCCTTCTTTGGAGCATTGTAATCGACTAACCAAAGGTAATACTCTACACTTGTGATTCATTGTATGTTACTCGTGATCTCTAAAATTTAAAGGTTTACATCATTGAACCCCAACATTTATAAGTTAATACATATCAGTTATTTTCTGACCTTTATTCTTCTTTGTCTAAATAGACACATGGATGATTCATCGATTATCCCTCCCTCACATGGTGCTCTCATAGATAGCACGTCTACCAAAACAAATGGTAGAGGTGCCACAAAGTTGAATGATTTGACTGCTAAATGTCAATCTGGTCAGAGGTACGCGGTTGGGTTTGATGAGTTTTCTGGTTGACTCATTGGTGGTTATGTCAAGAAGTTCAACAGCTATGTGGGGATGCTTGCTTAGAGCAAAGTCAGTATTCTACACTTAGATTGGGATGACATAGAAAGTAGCATGAAGGAGAGGATTTGGCAAGACATATTGGTATGTAACTTTTACCCTATCTATATTGTGTATTAACTATATGTATTGTATAGTATAAAACCTTTACAATTCCAAATGAAGAATTGTTGAAGAGGAGATTGATTTCATATGTGAGTGAGCGGTGGAAGCCATTTAAGAACACCCCCACCAGGGAGTATGTGTTTATTGAGATCATACAGTGGTCTGAGTTTCAGGTTAGTCGCAATTAAAGTTTCTTACTTGGCCTCAGTTATATAATTTTGTACTGAATTTTGTTAGGTGTTTTTATACCAGGCGAGAAGACAAAAGGCGATTGAAAATCAAGCAATGAATAAATACCCTCACACATTGTCTCATGGGGGGTTATAGATTGCTTAACAAGACATGGCCCCAAGAATCGGGTGAAAGTGAGGCCTCCATTGTTGATCCTCCATCTCCACCACGCCATGAACCGTGGAAGAGATGAACTGTGGAAGAGAGCTCGAGTTAAAAAGTCGGGTGAATATACATCTGAGTCCTCGGCGTTGGTTGCTGAGAAGATTGTAAGTAACTACTCAATACTAATTTATAATTTTAATTGTAACAAGCTTATACAATCTCTAATATTTGTTTCTTGTAGGAATTTCTGGTTGAGTAGAGCACACAGGGTTCTCTTGTTCCACATGGTCGTCAAGATATCTTGATTATTGCCTTTGGAACACCCGAGCACCCTAGCCATGTCTGCACTGCTGAACGAGGTGTGGGCTTACGGAAGTACTACAAACCACATCCACGTTATGGCCCCACCTCAAGATGTATATCTAGCGATCAATTGGAGGCCATCACCCATAACATTACCAAGAAATTGCAAGAGGAGATGGAAAAAAATGTGGAGATCAAGGTGGTACAAGAGTTATGTATGACCTAGCAAATTTGTAATTGTAATTGTGATTGATCGTTAAGAATGTAGTTAATGTTTATGTTTATGAAATTTGATGCAGAAGCTGGCACTTGCAGTGGCATCTATGGGTTTCCAACAGTCCCTAGATGTCCAATTGGCTAGTTCTCCAAAAGCTACTATGCCTGCGAGCACTAAGGGTAGTTGTATAGCTATCCCATCCATTGATGAGGAGAAGCTAATGCCTACAAAAGAATTAGCTCTGAAGTTAGTGGGATTTAAGTGAGAAGCTGCTTCGCTACCATTGGAGCATGACAAGCTACCATTTTATTACGTCAGCACAAATGACATTTTGGATCTGCTTGCTAGTGAAGTCTGGCTTTCATTGACAACTATTCAATTATGGTGCACATAAATATCTCATTTTCGTAAATGCATCTTAATTCTTAAGTTTCAATTATAATTAACTTTAAACTTTTTAGGTATATACACCACATCTGTATCACAAGGGAAAGTAGTGATGTGTATTGTATCATGGACCGATTCATGGTTAGTCCTTCGGAAGCCCGTCCAAAAAAGGAAGTTCGAACATACATCCTGTAAAAACTAAATGAAGTGAAAAAAGAAATTTACCTAGTACCGTACTTGCATAGGTAATTCATGTTGTTTTTATAGTATATTTAATATAATTCATGTTGTACACCACTTATTATTTGTACCCAATGCAGGAATCATTGGCAATTGATGATCATGTTGGTGTAAGCCCTAGTGGCCAATCTATTTTAAAGATTTCTTATTTGTATCATGACTCTTATATTTATATATTCACATATATCATGCAAGATTTATTCATATTATTTATTTATAGTGTAATGAAGTCCTTGGAATGGCAACGTCCAGTTCATTGGAACATCAAGTGATGGACTTGATCGTAAGACCCCTTTAAACAATATGGACGCCATTCTTAAAGTATTCATAGTCAAGTATTATTGTTAATAAGGATGACAATAATGCATAGAGACTATTACGTGAGTAGACTGATGGCTACATCTCACGGGCCATGGACAATGAGTTGCCAAGTCAGAATGTAGGTATGAATATTGGTTGAATAGTCATACTCGATTGACCCGCTTCTGCAAGGCGTCATAATGGTTATGCTAGTGTCATAAGCCCTTCCTAAGGTAGCCATAGTAGAATAGGTCCTTAGGATTGAAGTCACTACGATCCCTATGTGAGGAGTCGTATCCTTTGAGGCTATCAAACGTCACGCCGTAATAGGGTGATTATAAAGGTAGTTCTTATTATGAGAATCAAGAAGAAGCAAGGAAATTGAGTCTTTTAATTTTGCATTTCACTTAGACTTTTTAATATTATTTTTCAAATATGTAGACGAAGTCCCATATAAGAAAGGAAGGGAAGGGAGCCACCACTTTATGGCTATAAATAACCTTCCATTTGCCTTGTATTTGGCACTTTTCAGTCAATTAGAATTTTAATATCTTTTTGGAGTTCGTGAGAGCTTAGTCTCTCTTGGATTCTTGAGTGGACCAACCATTGGTTCTTATCAAAGGTTTTTATACCTTTGTGACGAATTCTCACCGGACTTATCACTCTCCAAGAGTGTGGCGTCTTCTTTTCCATATTCTTTCTTTCCGCTTTTTTATTTTATCAACTTTTTGTTCTTGTTGATTTATATCATAGATGCGTTGCACTCATCTATTTCCATATCATCTTTGTTGCATTTTATCAAACATATTGTGTGCATCTCTCCATTGGGTGCTATTTTGATTTATAACATTGCATACTTTATTCTTAATAAAATTTAAATATGTGTTTATTCCATTGTTCTTCTCTTACATTGCCCTTGGAAGTGCCTAAATCAATTGGACAACAAACTTGTTGTGACGCCCCTCCTTTTTATAAAGGGGGTTGGTGCTAGGCAAAGGGAAGTTTTATTAAGAACCAATTTCAAGCTCTCGTCTTTTTGTGTTCTTATTCATCATTGTTAAACAAGAAGTTCATTCTGGGAAGGTTTGATAAACACATGAACCCCCCTTGGTTCATATCATTTGGTATCAAATACCCCTTCCTAGAATTGACCAAATTCTTGTCTTTGTGTGTGTACTGTTCTATTGCTTTCCAACACCAACCATAACTATTTTGCTTCAGTGCCGTAATCCATTGTACACAGTTTGATCTTTAGATCATTGCCATTTCCATCCGGAGTGTCCACATTGTTTATATTATGTTCCTTAATTCCTCTCCTTTATTTTTCTATCTTTAGTTTCCGTTCTTTAATATTCCGTTCATTATTTTCATTCTTTATCTTTTGTGCAATTTACAGCTTTGCTTATATTCTGTTCATATTACTTGCTGTAATTACATTATATAGAGCACTTTATTCCTGAATAGAACTTATAATTTACACAATTGGGCATAAATTCAAAAAAAAATTCAACTTTTTTAGTGCAAAAAGAGAACAAGGGCATTACAAGTGTTTTGATTAAAAAATAAAAATATAAAAATCACGCAATCAGGGTTTTTTTAAAAAAAGGAAAAATATTGGTGATAATAGAACACCTTTGCCCTAAACAATTTTTTCCAATTGTGGAAAATTTTATTTTGTGTGGTGCTATAACGTTACTACTTGTGCGCATTTGATATTCCTTTTCTTAGTTCCTTTTTTGTCTTTTTTGGCTTTCTTATTTGAGTGTGCTTTTCTTTATTAACTTTTCTTGTTTGTCTTTTAAATTCCCTTCCAATTTTGCCTTTGTAGTTTTCTTTAACTTTTTGTGAATCTACTGATCAACTCTTATGAGGACCACTACATTTTTATAACAACTTTTGATTTGAAAAACGCGGAGGGTCTTTTTAAGAACCTAAAGAGAACTTGAGTGGTAAAAGGTAAGAGCGTTTTTACATTAAAATCAAAAGCCCATTTTTGAGTGAAACACGAGTGATCAATTCTAAGAGCAAAACACGAGAGTAGAGCGGTGAGGGCCTTTCTAATATAACTTGTTTGTGTTCGTTACACTTCTTGTTTGTGTTGTTACACTTAACACTATGCCTAGAGCTTCGACTATGCAAGCTCGCCTTTATGAGTTAGCAAACCAATTTGCTCAAATGATTAAAAGTAATTAGGGGTTTCAAGAAAACATAATTGGAAGATTGGAAAGGAGGGAAAGATGTAGGTCTAGACAATCCACCCAAAGGAGTGATAGTAGTAGTGAACACAGGGAGGAAGAAAGACATTGGAGGTGTGAGGAGAAAAGGAGATTTGAGAGGAGAGCTAGGGATAAAGAAAGAAGGCTTGAGTATTATGATGAGGAGGATAGGAGGTATGAAAAGCGATGTAAAGAAGAAGCAAAAAAGCACAGAGACTATGACATGAAAAATATGGAGTATGAAAAAAAGTTGGGAAAAGAAGAGAAAATGAGAATTGAAAGATATTGGGAGCATATGAAGAATTCTTGGGAGGATAAGAAGAATGAGAAAATTCGAGAGATGAAAGAGAAGAATGGAGAAAAAGAAAAGATTGAGGTGAAGGTTGACAGTACGTTTAAGAAAAAAGAATGGAAAAATGAAAGTATGAAAAAACACGAGTAAAAAGAAAAGAGTGAAGACAAACTTGAGATGCAACAACTGATCTTGGCTACTTATTATAATGTTAACCTTAATATTTTTCCTAGTTTTTTTTTGCAAAAAGTCGAGTGTTTGTCACCAAAGGAAGAATGCAATACCACCGATGTGTTTGAAGAAGTTCTTCCAAAAAAAGAATGCAAGACATCATTTGAAGTTAAATTAGAGGGAAATGAGGAAGTAAAGACAATTAAAGAATGGTTATGCCCTAAAACCAAGAATGAGTCCTCAAATGCACTTGTGAAATCACGACCTTCTATTACTCTTATACCTTCTTCTAAATTGGTTTGTGGGTTCAAGTGTTGGGATTCTTCAAATTTGGTTCCTTTGTCTAACATATTTCATACTTCTCATACTGCTTTGAAATCTGCTTGTGCTTCTAATCGTCTATCTTCTTTCTTCTTGACACCCAAAGCTGGATTGCACATAAAGTCTCCTTTTGCAAACCAATTTGATGGGGTGGTGGACCGATTTGCAAAACAAGGCTACAACAGGGAGAAGAAATCTTTGACACCCACTTCTTTTAGATTTTTTTATTTAATGGATGCACAAGAACATGTTTTAATTCATGAATCTTTGGGTTTGCATGATCTTGGTTTAAATAATGGTACAAAATCTTTGAGCGTTGAGTGTGTTGCTTTACCCCTTATTAGCCTTGGCAAAAATGTAGAGTTATGCATCAATGATGAAAATTTCACTAATGTTTTAGTTACATGTGATGGATTTTTAGATTTGTTTTTGACCCTAGAGGATGGGCGTGTAGTCACTTGAAGAATAAGAGACTTTCCAACTCAAGTCCCAATAGAAATAGAATTTCTTTTCTTCTCTTAATGCAACTTTCAATAAAACTAATACATATCTTTTGATGTAGGTGAAGACTCATTAAATTCAAGGACGAATTCTTTCGAAGGGAGAGAGCATGATGGAGATCAAGGAGGCCTAATGAGGGCACATGAAGTCTTGCTTTGATGATAAAATAAACTAGAGGACGTGTTCTCTTGAGGAGGGAGAGTATGCTGAGAATCAAGAAGAAGCAAGGAAATTTAGTCTTTTAATTTTGTATTTCATTTAGACTTTTTAGTATTATTTTGGCTTAATTACACTTTTGGTCTCCTAGTTATCATGATTGTACGATTTCGGTCCCCCAGTTTTTAATTGTGCGAATTGAGTCCCTTAGTTATTACAATTATTGCAATCATGTCCCTCCATTGCTACTTTGTCCAATTTTTAACACCTAGAGCCTACGTGGCACATGTGAGATTAATTTGACACTAAAGCAGGTCATATTGGCACTAAGTCGGGTCATCTTGACACTGATGGTATGACAAAAACCTGCACACATAAGAAATTTTAAACAACATGTATTGCATTATGTGTGTTACTGACTTGCTTTGAAAACATTTCTGGCAACCTACATTGTGACAAGGTGACCTAATTTATTATCAAATCCGTCCTACATGTGCCACGTAGGCTTTTAGTGTTAAAAATTGGATGAAATAACAACGAAGGGGCCTAATTGCAACAATTGGGATAATTGGGGGACTCAATTCACTCAATTAAAATCGAGAGGACCCAAATCGCACAATTACAATAATTGGGGGACCAAGAGTGCAATTAAGCCTATTATTTTTCAAATATGTGGATGAAGTCCCACATAGGAAAAGAAGGGCAGGTAGCCACCACTTTATGGCTATAAATAACATTCCCTTTGCCTTGAATTAGACACTTTTGAGTCAATTAGAGTTTTGATCTCCTTTTGGAGTTTGTGAGAGCGTAATCTCTCTTGGGTTCTTGATTGGATCAACCATTGGTTCTTATCAAAGGTTTCTATACCTTTGTGGCGAATGCTCATCGGACTTATCACTCTCCAAGAGTGTGGCGTCTTCTTTTTCATCTTCTTTCTTTTTGCTTTTTTATTTTATCAACTTTTTGTTCTTGTTGATTTATATTGTATATGCGTTGCACTCATCTATTTCCATATGATCTTTGTTGTGTTTTATCAAGCATACTATGTGCATCTCTCCATTGGGTGCTATTTTGATTTATAAAGTTGCCTACTTTAATCTCAATAAAGTTTGCATCTTTGTTTGTTCCCTTGTTCTTCTCCTATGTTGTCTTTGGAAGTGCCTAAATCAATTGGACAACAAACTTGTTGTGTCCCTCCTTTTTATAAAAGGGGTTGGTGCTAGGCAAAGGAAAGTTTTATTCAAAACCAATTTTAAGCTCTCATCTTTTTGTGTTCTTATTCATCATTGTTAAACAAGAAGTCAATTCCAGGAATGTCCGATAAACACATGAACCCCCCTTTGGTTCATATCATCTTGGGTATGACACAAATCATACGGAGGGGTGCGAGTGATGTAGATAAGATTCATCCCTCCCGCATAATGACGGTAATTTCCTAGGCCAATCGATGGAGTGAGTTGTGGTTGAGTGGTTGGCCAACCCAGCACTGGGACAATATGTGGAACCAGTGAGAGCATATGTACTTCGGGATCGAGAAGCCATAATTGGACTTAATGAGGATGACACACATTATGCCTCATGTCCAATCAGAACTTAAGGATGAAGGGATTAAGGCTTTACAATTATTATGGTTACGGGAGGTTAAGTCGAATCACCTATCATCTCATAGATCGGTAGCAATGAGGCATTGCTAGATGCCGCTCATTGCTTATAATAGTTAAGGTTTAATTAATATGTTGATATTAAGTAATATTAATTATTATTATCAACTCTATGAGAGCCTATAGGGTCACACGCTTAAAGTGATATAACTGGAAAGATTTATGTAATTAAATATGATTTAATTAAATTAGGAGCATTGTCTAATTAAGTAGGATTTAATTAGAGGCTAATTAATTAAATGAGATTTAATTAGTTAAGAGGATAATTGATTTAATCAATTAAGAGGAGAAATTAATTAGATAAGATTTAACTATTTGAAAGTGTTATCGATAATATTTTAATTAGATATGATCTGAATAAATCTTATCCTACGAGATAAGACCTAATGGGATGTGTAGTGAATAAAGCGGATAAACCCCAACTGGTATTATAAATACCAAAAAGGGGGGCGCCTGCCTAAGTAGGTCAGCAAACCAATTACACGCTTAAAGAGTATTCTCCACCCTCACCTCTTTGGCTGCTACCTTTGGCTAGCACCGTTTCCAGTTGGATGTCGCTTGCATGGACTGAGTAGAGGTTCCCCTACAATTGGAAGCTTGCATGGACTGAGTAGAGGTTCCCCTACAATTGGAAGACAAGGTGATCGACCTCCGCTCATCTTCTATAAGGTAATGCTCATAACTTTATGATTCAGTGTTTGTTGCTAGTGATCTTGGGAAGGGGTTTTTCTGCAAATGGGTTGCTTTTGAAGTAGAAATTTTTTAAATTTACCTTGTTAAACCCCAACAAATCATTTGCCCTAAACAAATTGTTGTAGTCTGGATGTGTTCATTGGATCATAACTCGGATACCGGCATAAATCAAATTGTCGAAAAGTAAGTTTTTTATTAGCCATACTTTGACTTTGTATTGTATTATTACTTTGAAATGTATAACTTATTTTTTTCATGAATATTACTTTTATCAAAGGGCTATGGATGAATATAGGATGCTGCACAAGGGTGAAAGAAATCTTTTTTGCAGTAGTGCTGTAACACCCCAAATTTTCACTCTATGAGACAGAATATTAATTTTAGATGATTAGAATTATTCTTAGAATTTTCATATGATAAGTATGTTGGAACCAAATTGGTTAAAAGCATTTCTAATGCAAAAATTCCCTAAGTAGTCTTTGTGATTTTGATGATAACAAAGGTTATTAAGGTTTTTAAAAAGTTTGCAGACAAACTCTTGTAGGTACAACAAAGATAAGTCCATCGTCCAGTGTGACATTGGCACATATATGTAAAATTCAAGAGTAGAGCGTCCAATGGACTCAAAGAAACAATACGTCAAATCAAGCTTTGCGTCCAAAGAAGCAGAACCTATAAGCGTCCAAGTAATCACTCATGGAGACATGCTATACTTTGCGTCCAAAGAAGCAAAAGTGATAAACGTCCAATAAGTGTTATAGAGACGTACCCCATCAGAGAAGCAAAGTCATAAGTCCATATGGTAAGCAATGAGTATGCGTCCATATAGACCAAGCTGTCTCAAGTACAAATGGTAAGCAAAGGTATGCGTCCGTTTTGTACATAACCTGAATAGTTCATACATTCTAAATGCTGCGTCCAAAAAGCAGAATACATAACTTGCTATTTATTGCTCTTGCATTTAATATGGAACATATTTATTGAGCAAATGATTTGAAATAAATAGCTGTATTCAACGTGCTTTGAACATGCATTTAATGAAAAGCATAAAGCACTGTGGAAAGTGTACTTAGAGAGAGAATGTACTATGTTTATTTCCATATCTCTTTGAACACTACTTTTTGATTTACACAGTGTATTCTCTTTGTCTCAACTGAATATTACTATTAACCTTTGTGCAATTGAGACTATAAGTACAGGTTGCTTTTGAATCAGGAGAAAGAAATGCAGGCAAATACGCTAAAGATGAACTCCTCAGAGCAATGGGAAAATAGCATTTAATGCTATTAGAGAACGGTCATATTTATGAAGGCTGAAGCTGAGCTAGTCGAAGAATAAGTCTGAAGCTTCAACAAAGCCTATAAATACCGAAAACAAGAAGAAGAATCAAGACTAGAGAGCACTGAACTACTGAAAGAAAGAGCTGAATCGCTGTGCACATTTTCTCATACTCTGATTTGTTAAGAAAGTCTTGTATATTTTCTTTCTTCTTGTAAAAGAGAGTTTGCTTAACTCTCGAAGTGCTTAAGATTTTCATATTCTCACTTGTGTGAGTTAGATAGCACTTTAAGTCAAAAACACTCTTCTGAGTTGTTTGAACCTGAAGAGGCTTGTTTATAAAGAATACTTGTGTTGAGCCTGGAGAGGCTTGTCTGTAAAAGAATACTTGGGGTTTAGCCTGGAGAGGCTGCGTGCAAAGAATACTTGGGATTAAGCCTGGAGAGGCTTGTTTGTAAAGAATACTTGTTTTGAGCCTGGAGAGGCTAGGTGTGCAAAGAATAGTTGTTGTAAGGCCTGAAGAGGCTGTTGAAGAATACTTGTCTTCTATCTGGATTGATAGTGAAATCTCTCTAGTTTGAGGGGACTAGACGTAGCACTTAGGAAAGAGTGAACCAGTATAAATACTTGTGTTTTTCTCTTTCCCTTATCTCTAGTTATTTATTTATTTATACTAACTAAGGGGATTGAATTGAATTTTGTTTTAACAAGTTTTTCAAACTCTTTAAATCGCACAAAGAAAACGAGTTTTAAACTAAGTGGAAGCCTCTGCGTCCAACTTGTTTGTGCGTCCAAAATCAATACATGTATATGAAGGTTGGTTAGATGAGGGTGCATTTTCGATTAAAGTTTTGGGCAAAGTTATTAGAGAAAAGTTAATTTAATTTTTCTTCGCGTTTAAATCTCTATAAATTGGCCGTCTGTATATATAAAGGTTGATTGGGTTAGTTAGTGCATTATAGGGAAATTCTGGCAAGGAAAGACTTAGTATTTAAGTAGTCTTTGACTCACCTCTCTTTCCTGGAAACTCTCCTGGTGTACTATTCTTTCTGATTTAGGGTTTGTATATATTTTTGGGCAAGACTATTAGAGAAAGACTGATATAATTCTTTTGCGCAAAATCTCTATAATTTCATTGACCATCTGTATATATAAAGGTTGGTTGGGTTCAATAGTGCATTTTTGATGTACTTTTCTTCTTGACTTAGGGTTTGTGTATACTTTTGGGCAACAGACAAATTAATAGAGAAAGCTTCCAAAGGGCTTTTTACAAGAAATGAACCTACGTTATTTTATTCGAATCACTTTTAACTACTATGGTTTGATCGCCTCAATTCGGCATTGTTGCGGTGCGATCATTCTTTAATAAAACTATTACAGCCAAAAAAAAATCAGATATCACGTAATGGTCAGTAAAATAAGTAACAAGAGTGAGAATTATTCATCTGTTGATAAAATAAAAGATTTTTATGTGAGTTAATAAAGACATAATGGAGAGGAATGAAGAGATGTGATTCTGTGTTTATTTGAGAATAAATAGCATACAATCCAGAGAAGGTTTTACCCGAATTTTATGGTTATACAAAAGAAGATTTTTACATGAGTTTTTTTTATAGTTATAAAGAGGAAGGATGAAAGAGTATTTTTACCTGTTTAAATATGGAAAGAGGGGGAATAAGAAGTAAACTATTCTTTGTATTATTTGCATGGAATAAGAGGTAAATTATTCTCTGTATTATTTGCATGGAATAAGAAGTAATTTACTTCCTGTATCATTTGCATAAAGAATTTTTGAGCATTACAACCCAAAGTAGTGAGGTTGAGAATATAGTACGGTTGGACTATAATTACCTATTGGGATTTTCCAGGTTTCAATAGTCTTAATGGCCGGGTAGGTCATAACCCTCGAGCCGAGACGATTCGTATACCCAACTTGGATAAATCTGATTGACTAACTTATTCAAGATATGGTATTATGTAAATAAATGTTGGCATTACCGAATGATCTCCAGAGGTCCTAAAGAGACTGTCTGGTTATTCATGTTAAGTTTGCTACAGCCAATCGCTCAATGGTGTTTGGTGGGAAAAAGTCTCCTTGGAGGCGGATAGAGTGGGGTGGGAGATAAACCCTTATACGCAGTGGTGTACATATGCTGGGCATGCACTTATCACAGATGGTAGGGCGATGGACCCGAGAGAGGACGAGGGAGCGTATGATCCTTGATTTTATGCTACCTGTCGAGTGGATGAGGGATATGGTTCAGAGGATGGACGACGAGACAAGGAAGAACGACGCGCCAGCTTGTGATGTACTGTTTATATCATACTTTGGTAGGCGGAGGAGGACAACACGGAGGAGTGCACCCCGCTCCGTTCCATAGGATAGGAAGGTGGATGCTGCTGTTACACATTCGGATGAGAACAGTTAGTTTGGGTAGTTGTTAGAGACTAGACCGGCTCTGTTGTACATATAAGCAGTAGTTTATATTATACTTATGTTTTTACTTTAAATATTTTATCGCCTTTGTAGTACTGATGTACATGTTTTTCCTTCAAACTTATGCTTGTACTGATGCAAACCTTTTGATATATATATATACATATGAGATGAGTTTTATTTCCACTTGAGTTTTGTGCACTTTATATTTTCAGCATTTGAAATTTTACGAAAAATCTTGCAAAGAATGAATTCCCTATTCTTCTCATATTTTAGAAAAAGGAAAAAAATTAACCCATATTTTTTGGAACAACCATTGTTTAAAAAATGGATATTGAAGAATGAAATATCAAAACTCATATTTAAATACAAAAATCTTGGTTACTATGGTGTAATATCCTTTTTGGAGAAAGAGTGTTGCAAGTGCTAGCATGTCGAATACACAAAGAAACGAAAGATCACTTCTTCTTTGGTTGTCATGTTTTCTCATAGATTTGAACAAAGTGTTTTAATTGGTGGGGAATCTGTTGTGCAATGCAGGGTGTAAGAATCATTTTTTGCAATTTAAGGGGCTGCTGTCGGGATTTGCAGGGTCACAAAACCAGTGGATGATTGTGTTGTTTGTCGTAGTTTGGACTATTTGGTTGACGTGCGTGAAATGAATTGGTGTTCAATTTTTTTTTCAACAGGATTTGGAAAGGGTGTTTGAATCGGTCACACTTAGCTCATGGCAATTAGGTCTGTTCACGGGTCGGGTTGAGGGAAAAAGAGAAATCGAACCAAATATTTGGGGCTGGGTCAGGTCATTTTTTGTGTTTTTTGGGTAGGTATCCCGAACCAACCCAACCTAGTAATGGGTGGGTCGGGTTTCAGGTTGACTCGTACAATTTAAAAAACGTAAAAATGGAGAAAAATGCAAGAAAATAGGGATAAAAAACAGAAGCAGAAATCTAATCCCCAAATTAATAGAAAAAAATTATAACACACATTCAACTTTCCCTTTCATCCAATGTTCTTTCTTCGATCATTAAGGCTTCATGGATATGTTTACCCTAACCAAACTGGTCCCAAGAAACCAAGCGATGAAAGATAAATCTGGCTATGATGATGAAAGACGAGTTGCACTGCGCGATGATCTCCGGCGACGATGGAACATGAAAGACACGTCGATCACCGGCTGGGTTGCGGCGGCGGCGTGAGGAGTAGGACTCAATTGCTGCAGCGGTGAGGAGAAGGAAACAAAATGAGTCGCGAGGAGTAGGACTCAACTCTGGGCTACGACAGCGATGTCTGGGCTGCGGCGGTGAGGTCTGGACGGCAAGGTAGCTGCGGCGGCTAGGGTTGGAAGAAGGATGGAACGTAGGAAATGAAAGAGAGGGAAGTGAAGAATTGCTGTCTAGATGAACATTTGGTCACGTGATTGCATAAAATTTAAAAAAAAAATTAAAAAAAATTATACCTACCAAGGGTTGGGTTAGTCTGTTTCAATTTCTCTCAACTCGCTACACGACTCGGTCAGATTGGGTTCAACACTTTCCAAACTGATAGTACCCACGAGTCGAGTCCACCCCGGCTTATGAGACTCCGATAGGATCGGGTTAATCGGATCAACTGTAACGTCCATTTTTCTGTTTACCATCTTTATTCTGTTTTATTTGAATAATTGTGATCTAAGTGTTAAGTGATTTATTTTTGTTTTAAAAATAAGGTTTTAATATGCTTATTCATTTATTTCATTCAAACGATTAATTTTCATTTGACGTTGGGTTTTATACAGACGACGGTTTTTACCGTAACTGACGGTAGATGTTTTAAATAGAAAAAGTATGTCAAACGAACCCAAAAAATTATCTTCCTTCACAAAAGTTGTTTCTTTTAATATTTGTGATTTTCTGAAATTTTTGAAAAACTTTTGAAATTTACCAAAAAATACGCTAAACAGGAGCGTATAGCGTAAAAATCTTGTTTCACGGTATAAAAATTTCGTGACAAAGGTCCACAACAATTTATATTTCATTTTTAATTATTTATTTGAGGATTTTAGAAATGACTTTTGTGTAAGTTTTGAAAATACCGTTTTCTGCTCTTTTTACGGGATTCAAGCAATCTCATTGGTAAAAGACTATTTTGCCCTTGATTTTCACCTCTTTTTCACTCAAACCCTAGGGGCAAAGTTGTAAACTCACTTTCCTTCCTCTTCCAACCCTTGGCCACCCTCCCCATTGCAAGTGGGAGAAGATATTTGTGCAAGTGGGAGAGGAATTCAATTTTGAGTCATCACTTTTGGCCAATCACAAAATTCTTGGATTTATTTCTTTAATTAAATCTTAAATGCTTAACTTGTTGAACAAGCACTACAACCCCTTCATTTCTCCTTCTTGGCTGCGCCCCATTGCCTATAAATAGAGGGGAGGGGTTGCCTTGAATCCTTGCACTAAGTCTTTGTGTTAACAAAGCAAATTTCTCTCGTCCCTCTTTATAGTTTTTCTAGTTCTTTAGGATTTCTTGCTCAGCTCTTGAGTTTTGAAGCTTTATTCTTCAAAATCTCCTATCTTCATCTTTTGAGGTAAGAAAAAATTCTTGAGAGTTATGAGAGATCACATAAGTTGTGTGATCTAACCACTTAGGTGGTTTATGGGTTATAGCTTTATTATTTGTTTTAAAGCTTTATTTAATTGCTCTATAGCTTTTATTTAATTGTTTATGTGATTTATTATTAGTAAAGTTATAATGCCAAAATTGATTTTGGGAATTATTATTTGCGTCGTTATAATGGAAAAATTATATTTGCTAAGGATTTGATCATACCCAGTGGGCTATGCCTTCGTGTGATCAATACAAATGAAATTAGACTCAAACCTCTATAGTTCTTTTGGCCACTAGTGTATATTACGATTTGGTATGAAAGTGTATTTCTGATGTATTTTCCTGCCTGCTTCGGGTACGTAACACTTTTTGGACATCAGTGCGTGAGAAAAGTAATTAACACGTCGTATTAATCGCTTTATCTCTTCTCTCTTTGGATCGTTGTTTATGGACAGCTCTGCCGCTGGCATGATTCTTGCTTTTATTTATTTCTGCTTTGTTATTCACTTCTTCCTCTGGATCGTGTGAAGACGGCTCTTCCGGAAATCTCGGTCCTTGCTTTTTAATTATTTCAAACAATTTCGCAATTATATATAAAGGATGATTGGGTAAAATAGTACAATAGTAAAGAGTTCTTGGTGAACTCTGTTGTTATACTGTTTGGTAGAAATTCCTGGTTCTAGGGTCCTTTTATATATGAAACATGCAATTTTTATCATAGATATACAGAAAGATGGTTGGGTCGAATGGTTTATTAGTACGGTTCTGGCTAAAAAAGACAAGGTCTTCCAAGCGGCCTTAGCTCACCTCTCTTTCCTGAGAACCTTACTGGTGTGCTATTTTTCTTAACTTAGGGACTCTTTATATACGTGGCAAAAATTCATGAGAGCTTTCAACGGGTCTTTTTATGCAAATATAAACATGAGTTAAAATTACTATAAAGCCGAAACGTAGTGATATAACGGGGAATTTCAAGAATTGATCTTATACTGAAAAACTATTTTGTCTGTGGGATTTGGATGAAAGAGATGGAGTATTATGTTTTATCTGTAGTATGTGATTCTGTGTTTATTTGAGATATGTGATCCTGTGTTTATTTGAGAAATGAGATACAGTTGTTGAACCGCCAATGTTTTATATACTGTACCGGCGATGATGTATGTTGTTTTTGCCATTACCGTACAGTCGAGGATTTTGGCAATGTTGTACATATTGTCCCCGCGATGTTTCATGTTGTTCTTGCCATTACGGTATAGGCGAGGATTTTGGCAATACAGTTGTTTAACTGAGAATGATTTTGAATACGGTGATGGCGATGTTTTAAAAATACGGTTAATTAATGTTTGAGTGTTTTTTTCTTCTTCTGAATCTCATCATATATATGATAATAGTTGTGTGTGGAATTACTGCTATTATTTGGGCATTATTTTTGGTCAAATCTAACATAATATAGAGGAAAAAAAACAATATTAGCAATTTTTCTCTTGTGATGTTTACATTTGATTTTAACATTTTCTTACAAAACATGGTAATAAGGAAGATACTGACCTCTCCAAGAAAAGCTCCAATAATCGACTTCAAGAAAGCTCCCTGTGAACAGCTTGTTCTATGGAGGGCATCGTCTTCAATGCCCAAAGACTACCCCTCCCTCAGCCGGAGAAGCCTTTGGACGATGTCACTGGCTCCCCCTCACGAACCACTAATGAAGCCCCTCCAAAAATGTTGTTCGGAGACATGGTAATGGGAGATAAACCCATCCCTCCCCCAATGCCAAAGCGCGATCTGATTGCAGAAAAACTAATGACGATCACGTTCAAAGATGGTAATCGCTTATTGCCTCAGGTGTAGTTGAATGACACTCTGTTTGTGGAACTATGTGAGCCATGGCGTGACGCGTTAGTCATCAAGCTCCTTGGTAAGACTATGGGTTATTGTGTTATGCGAGAATGTCTTCAACGTCTATGGAAGCGACAAAGAGGATTTGATATCCTTGACGTGGACAATGGATACTACACGGTAAAGTTTGATCTCCAATTTGACAAAGAAACCGTTGCTAATGGAGGCCCATGGATGCTCTTCAATCACTACTTGTGTGTCTTTTATTGGTCACCGAAATTTGGGTCGCCAAATGCTAATATTCAGCGAACAATGGTATGGATATGATTCCTAGGTCTCAAGCTCCTCTATTACGACGAGTATGGCTTCTGTTATCGACAAGCCAATTCAAGTAGATCAGTATACTCTGCAGGTGGAAAGAGGGCGCTTTGCTAGAGTATGTGTCGAGATTGACCTCTCGATGCCCGTGGTTGGGAAAATTTGCTTGCGAGACCATTCGTACCAGGTAGAATACGAAGGTCTTCACCTAATATGTGCAAAATGCGGCTGCTATGGCCATATGACACGTGATTGTTCTTCCACAACAACCCCAAGACTCCCTGATGTTCAACCTGAAAAAAACAAAGATGTGTTGCCTCTTCAAGATCCTCCTCAAGCACCTAAAAGGGACTCAAATCCAAAGGATATTCCAACCACAGGTTCGGCCACGGTACTGACCCCTCATATCTCACAAGTTGCCCCAGGTGTGGTTTATGACTTAGAGAAGGAAACACATGGCGAGTAGATGACAGTTGCTCGAAGAAAGAAACCAATAAAAACAATTTTGTCAAATCCATTTAAGAGACTTCAAAACTCTATTAAAAAGACAAATAATGCCATGCTGGGTAACAGTGTGAATGGTTTGCGTTCAGAGCCACGAAAAGAAACCAAAGCAAATGCTAAGTCAAAGACACGTAGGCAAGACTTGGTTCCAATAACCCCCTATGTCCAGGGTGTTGTTCCACCTAGGCAGCCACCCAATTCTTCAATTATTGACAAAGGAAAAGCGCCAATGTTTGCCACTCTAACTGGTTCACCCAGAGGAAGTGGGCCTCAAAACATTAATAATGCTTAGGGAATTCATATACGGTCCAATATGGATGTCTCCATGCAGGGATAATTGATGGGTGCAACAAGTTCTTTAAGGAAGGATTCCTCCTCTTCAGGTCCAATAGAGGATGTGGCAATGGAGACAGAATCTATTTCTGTCATGTAGCCCTTGACTTTGCACCGTATCCTTTTTGCTTCTTTGTGGTTTATAAAGAATATGCTCATTTGGAATTGTAGGGGTGCTGGGAAGAAATGATTCCAGGACTATTTCGCGGCTATGTTAACATTTATGAGCTTTATTTTCTTGCTATTTTAGAACCACATATTAGTGGTATAATAGCTAATAATGTAATTAACAAGCTGGGTTTTGATGGTATTGTTTGATCTGATGCGGTTGGTTTTGTAGGTGGCATTTGGGGTCTTTGGAAAAGAAGCAGGATCACCATTGACATCCGCTCAACCTCAAAGCATTGCATCCTGCTGAAGGTTAATCCTAGATCACAAAGTCCATGGCTTCTCTCAATTGTCTATGGCAGCCCACAAGAATGCCATAGAGAATACCTCTAGAACGAGTTTCACGACATGCACTCTAGATTTCATCTCCCTTGGCGTAGTTGGAGACTTTAACACTGTTTTGCATGCTCACAAGAAAGAAGGGGGTGGTGCTTTCAATTACAGGGCTGGTCAAAGTTTTGCTCAATGCATATTTGATTGCTCCCTGGTTGATCATGGTTATAAGGGACCGTTGTTCACATGGCGTAGTGGTTCCCTTAGGGAACATATTGACAAGGCCCTTGGGAATGCTCAATGGAAATCACTATTCCCTAATGGTTTCGTTGTAAACCTCCCTTTACTATTTTCTGACCATTTCGACATTTGGCTAAGATCGGAAAGTGAATCTAGAATAAATGACCAACGTTGTTTCAAATTCGTTGGGGGATGGCTTGAACACAAAGATTTTCATACTCAGGTAAAAAATGTCTGGAGGCACAGTGACCCTTGGAATGTAAACATTTCGCGGCTCGCAAATTGTCTCACACATTGGAATCAGGACGTCTATGGGAATTTATTCAAGAAAAAGATGCGTCTCTTAGGCCATCTAGAGGGAATTGACAGAAAACTACTTGAAGGACTGAATGAGAGGCTATCACATCTCAAAAAGGAACTATGGATTCAACATAATTCTATCCTTGATCATGAAGAGGCCTACTAGTATCAGCAGGCTGGTCTAAGTGGATTCGCCTTGGTGATCGAAACACACGATATTTTCATCAAAAAATCTTGGTTCAAAGATGGAGAAATCGGATCGACGCACTCCTTAATGAGCATAACGAATGGCTCTATGAAGAACGAGATATTCAACACACTCTAGTGAACCATTTTCAGATGTTGTTTAGCTCCAATACTTTGCAAAGACAGATCCTTCAAATAGTAGTGTCATAACTGCCTATTGAGCCTAATGTTTTGCAAAGCCTTGAAGCTCATATAGCTTTGGAGGAAGTAAAAAATTCTCTCTATTCTTCATGCGCAATTATAAAGCCCCTGGCCCTGACGGTCTACACCCTCTTTTCTTCAAATCTAAATGGGATTTGGTAGACCCTTCTATTTATAATTTTGTTTTGTAGGTCTTTGAAAATCTGAATCTAATAAGTGATATAAATCACACTCTCTTGACTCTTATTCCAAAAATTACAGAGCCTATACAACCCTCCAATTTTAGGCCTATAGCTCTTTGTAATGTTATATACAAAGTTATTACAAAAGTTATTTTAAATCGCATTAAGCCAATATTATCTGAGATTATTTCTAACAACCAAGCGAGTTTCATAACTGGGCAGAATGTTACTGATAACGCCATTATCTTGTAGGAACCAGTTCATTCCATGTAATCTATGATGGGAAAGAAACGATATATGGTGATCAAGTTGGATCTTGCGAGAGCATACGACAAAACGGAGTGGTGCTCCATCAAGGAGTCCTTGGAGCTGCTTCATCTTCCCAGGCCTTTTATTAACATCATTAATGCTTGTTTATCTTCATTTACATTAAGCCTCAAAATTGGCAAGGAAAGCAAATGCATAAGTTTTCTCTTTCACGTGGCCTTCGACAAGGGGACCCCATGTCCCCCCTCCTTTTCATGATTGCTCTTGAATGGCACTGCATCCACGACGTGGTTAATAATGGAAGTTGGTGTCCACTCAAATTTGGAAAGGGTGGTCCTGAAATCTCCAACCTTCTATTCGCAGACGATATCTTGTTGATAGCAGAAGCATCCGAGGCTAATGCTCGTGTCATCTTGGAGATCCTTGACAGATTTTTGATATGCTCTGGCCAAACCATTAATAAAGCTAAATCCTACGTTCTCTTCTCATAGAATAATCCCCCAGGTGTGGTCTCTTCTATTAGTGCTCAATTGGAAATCGTTGCAATTGAGAATTTGGGACAGTACTTAGGTATCCCCATCATAACAGGGCGTAAAGGGAAGGTTGACTTCTCATTTGTAGTTGATAAAATACGATTCAAGCTGTCAGGTTGGAAGGCTACAACTTTGTCACAAGCTGGGCGAATCTCACTTGCTCAAAGTTGTATCTGTAGTGTTCCTACGTATGTTATGCAGACCTCAAAGCTTCCAACTTCAATTTGTGACGAAGTGGAGAGGATGTGTTGTGATTTTATTTGGGGTTCTATCTCGGAGGCCCGCAAAAATCACCTTGTCTCTTAAGATATGATTTGTTCTCCGAAAGAGAATGAGGGTCTTGGCTTTAGGACCCTGCGCATGGTCAACGCAGCCTACATGATAAGGCTTGGATGGGGAATCATGACTAACCGTGACGCTCTTTGGGTTCGTGTTCTTAGATACAAATAGGGCTACAGTAATTTGATTGTACCTTCTATGGAGTGTGGCTCTCGGGTTTTACATTTGTGGAGATGGATTTGCCAACAATGGCCTATGGTGGAGCAAGGAATTCTTTGGATCATAAAGAATGGGATTGAGGTACGCCTTTGGCAAGACTCATGGGTTTCAGAGATGGGTGCCCTTAGTGATCTTGCATTAGTCAATTTATCTGATCATGAGTACTTCCAAACGATGAATGATTATGTAACTCTCAGTGAGTGGAATTGGCCTTTACTCGCTCAAGTGCTCCCTTCTTCCGTTTGCTCCAAGATTGTGAGCATCGGTCATCCAAATGATGGTTCTGAAGATTTCCCAATATGGCAACATTTTACAGATGGGATTTTTAGTATAAAATCTGCATATGACATGCTTTTCCAATTGTTGGATCGTGATGTACCTGATGCACCTTTCACCTCCTTATGGAAAGTTAGAACTCCTCCAAGAATTAACACTTTTCTTTGTGTTGAGAATTGAGCTCAAAACCCGATTGAACACACACCCACACAAAGACTTGCAGGTCAAGAAACGAAAGAAAGAACAACCAGATCTTATCGTGGTTCGGAGCAATTGTCTCCTACATCCACACTGATGCAGCTCTCATTAATCAATCATGAACAGATTACACAGTACAAGAATTTTAGGAATGAACCTCACTTGCACTCTCAAAGAACATTAATGAAAACTCTCACATCTAATACATCATCAATCCCCCAAAGATGATCTAGCTAAGACTTATATAAGACCCTCCCTTCCTAATCCAATTCGGTTACAATCAGTAATATAACTAACTACCCGAATACAAGCATAACAGCCAAAAGGATAGGGGATCTAATCACTTAGCTAACAACCTAATCACTTCCTAACTAACTTAACTAACCAATGGTGATCCAATCTTCACAAATCTCCACCTTGGATCTTCATTCCAGGGACCATAGTTAGGAAGTCATTCTATCTGGAGCTGAGACTTCACCTATTGCAAGCTCCAATATTCACCAAGCTAAGACAGTGAGTGAACTTGGAGTTTGGAACCACTTTAGTCAGCATGTCTGCTGGATTGTCTTCTCGAGCTACCTTCTTCACTTGAATCATCCCTTGATCAATTATATCTCAGATGAAGTGAAGTCTTACATCAATGTGTTTGGTCCTCTCATGAAACACTTGGTTTTTAGAGAGGCAAACAGCACTTTGGCTATCACACCATATAGTTGTAGGGATAACTCCACCTACAAGTTCACTTATGAAACCTTTTAACCACAAAGCTTCCTTAACAGCTTCAGTCAAAGCAATATATTCGGATTCAGTTGTTGATAGAGCAACTATAGATTGCAGGTTAGCCTTCCAGCTGATGACATTTCCATATAGAGTAAAGATGTAACCTGTTATGGACCTCCTTTTGTCTATATCACCCGCAAAATCAGCATCTACATACCCTTCCAGTTGACTGTTTTCTGGTCCAGATTTCCCAAAGATCAGGCCAACTGATTTGGTCCCTTTCAAATATCTGAAAATCCATTTAACAGCCAGCCAATGTTCTCTCCCTGGATTCCCCATAAATCTGCTTACCATGCTTGCTGCATAAGCCAAGTCAGGCCTAGAACAAACCATGGCATACATGAGGCTGCCAGTAGCATTAGAGTAGGGAATGTTTGCCATATATTGCTGTTCCTCATTGGTCTTTGGAGACTGAGTGACTGAGATCTTAAAGTGTCCAGCAATAGGTGTAGTAACCACTTTTGCATCTTGCATGTTGAACCTCTTTAACACCTTATCAACATAGTTTGCTTGGTGTAGAAAGAGTAGTCTATCATATCTTTGCCTTACAATTTCCATGCCCAAGATCCTTTTTGCAGCTCCTAGGTCCTTCATCTCAAATTCAGAACCTAACAAATCTTTAAGATGGTTAATAGCTTTCATATCAGAACTAGCAATAAGCATATCATCCACATAGAGTAAAAGATAAATGAAGCAACCAGAACTAGTCCTATTAAAATAAACACAACTATCATAGGAACTTCTATTAAAGCCATTTGAGACAATGAATGAGTCAAACCTCTTATACCATTGTCTGGGGGATTGCTTGAGTCCATATAGTGACTTTTTCAGCAAGCACACCATGTCCTCCTTCCCCTCCACTTCAAATCCTTCTGGCTAGTTCATATAGATCTTTTCTTCTAGTTGGCCATGTAAAAAAGCTGTTTTAACATCCATCTGCTCAAGTTCAAAATCATTAGTAGCAACAAGTGATAAAATAACTCTTATACTTGTATGTTTTACCACAGGGGAAAAGATTTCATTGAAATCTATTCCTTCTCTTTGAGTGAATCCCTTTGCCACAAGTCTAGCTTTAAATCTAGCCTTCTCCACACCAGGGACCTCAGGCTTCCTCTTATAGATCCATTTGCATCCCACAATTCTCTGTTTATCAGGTTTTTCCACAAGTTCCCAGGTGTTGTTTTTCTTCAAGGATTCGATTTCTTCCAGCATTGCAGCTTGCCATTTTTCACTGTCATCATCACTGATTGCTTCCTTGTAGCTTCTAGGTTCAGTGCCTTGTTCATCCAGCTCCACATTCAGTGCATAGGCTATTAAGTCAACATAGCCAAACCTCTGTGGTGGTCTGACTTGCCTCCTTTCTCTATCTCTGACCAGATTATAGGATGTGGATGCTTCATTATGATGTTGCATTTCAGTATCAGGTTGCAATACAGGATCTGATCTGTCACAGGCTACTTCCTCCACCTCCAACTGAACTGTTTGATCAGGCTTCTCAGTTGATTGAGCTATTTCAGGTTCACTGTTAGCACTTCCCAGCATGGATTCTTCCTGGAAAATCACATCCCTGCTGATCACAGCCTTACCACCTCCAGGACCAGTAAGCCAAACCTTATAGCCTTTCACTCCTTCAGGGTATCCTAAAAAAATCTCCTTCTTTGATCTTGGCTCCAACTTCCCCTCATTCACTTGTATTTAAGCAGTACAGCCAAAAACCTTCAAGTTGTCATAGTTAGGAGCCTTTCCTAACCATAGTTCTTCAGGTGTTTTGAAGTTGATGGCAGATGAAGGAGACCTATTTATCAGGTAGCATGCTGTATGCACTGCCTCCCCCCAAAAATTCTTGCTCAGATTTGCATTGGAAAGCATGCATCTCACCCTCTCCAGTATGGTTCTGTTCATCCTCTTAGCTAGTCCATTTTGCTGAGGGCCAGGTCATTCTCACAGTCTTGTGCCTTGCTATGCCATGGTCTTTGCAGTAGTTTGTGAATTCATCACTCAAGTACTCTAGACCATTGTCTGTTCTTAATACCTTGATCTTTCTGTCAGTTTGATTTTCCACTAAAGCTTTCCATTGCTTAAAACATTTGAATGCTTGATTCTTATGCTTAAGCAAGTACACCCAGACCTTTCTAGACCAGTCATCAATAAATGTTATGAAGTATTTGGCTCCTCCCAAGGATGGAACCCTTGCTGGTCCCCAAATATCTGAATGTATGTAATCTACTATGGCTTTAGTAGTATGAGAACCTGCAGAGAACTTAACTCTTTTCTGCTTGCCAAAAACACAATGTTCACAAAAATCAAGTTTTTCAAGATCACAGTTACCAATTAAGCCTTGCTTTTTCAATTCTTCTAAACCTCTTACACTTATGTGAGCTAGTCTAAGGTGCCAGAGTTTAGTAGAATTAGTTTTAGAAACTGAAACAAGGCTAGCAGGTTTAAGAACAGTTTTACCTTGGAGTCTGTAAAGACCATTTTGTCTGATACCTTTCATGAGTTGAAGTGACCCCTTTGTAATCTTTATAGCTCCTCCTTCACCTTTGAAAGTGCACCCTGCTTGGTCCAACATGCCCAATGAGATCAGGTTCCTTTTGAGGTCAGGTACATGCCTCACATCTGCAAGAACCTTCTCGGATCCATCAGCCAATTTGATCCTGATGTTACCAATCCCAGCTACCTTGCAGGCCATGTTGTTTCCCATCAGAACTTTTCCACCATCTGTTGATTTATAGGAGTCAAACCATTCTTGGTTAGGAGTCATATGGAATGAACATCCTGAATCAAGGATCCACTCCTCACAGCAAGATTCTTCACTGACTGTTAAGACATCTGAACTTTCATAGCCATCTGCCACAACAGCTATGTCTTTAGCTTCTTTGTGCTTTTTCTTCCTTTCAGGACAGTTCTTCCTGAAATGACCTTCCTTGTGACAGAAGTAGCATGTTTTCTTCTGCTTGTTCTTTGATTTTGACCTATGCCTTTCCTTGCCATTGCCATTGCCATTCCCATCTCTTTTTTCTGATCTTCCTCTAACAAACAGGCCTTCTGCATCTCCACCTTCACCTTTATTCTCAATGATTTTCTTCTTCATCTCCCGAGAGTTGAGGGTAGCCTTTACTTCCTCCAAAGTGAGAGTGTCTCTTCCAAATAACATGGAGAACACAGCAGCATCATTGCTTGATCCTCCTCATCAATTTTGACATCTAAACTTTTCAGGTCCAAGATCAGCCTTGTAAATTGTGAGACATGATTTTTAATTGATGAGCCTTCTTCCATCTTCAATTGGTGTAGCCTCTTCTTCATGTACAGCTTGTTGGTCAGTGACTTGGTCATGTACAGGCTCTCAAGTTTTAACCAAACAGCTGCAGCCGTGGTTTCTTGGGCCACCTCCCTGAGAACTTCATCTCCAAGAGACAGGATAATTGTGCTATGCGCCTTGCTGAAAATATCTTTCTTTTCTTTCTCGGAGAGAGTTGCTGGCAATTTGCTAGGACCTTGCAATGCTTCATCGAGACCTTGATGAACAAGAAGGGCATTCATCTTGATCTTCCATAGGCTGAAGTCATTTTCACCCGTGAATTTGTCAATGTCAAATTTGGTTGAACTCATCGCGGAAACCCCCTTCAAGAACCAGGCTCATGATGCCACTTGTTGAGAATTGATCTCAAAACCCGATTGAACACACACCCACACAAAGACTTGCAGGTCAAGCAACGAAAGAAAGAACAACCAGATCTTATCGTGGTTCGGAGCAATTGTCTCCTACATCCACACTGATGCAGCTCTCATTAATCAATCATGAACAGATTACACAGTACAAGAATTTTAGGAATGAACCTCACTTGCACTCTCAAAGAACATTAATGAAAACTCTCACAAGAATTTCACAAGAATTTTAGGAATGAACTACTTAGTCTTCTCAAAGAGAAATCCGTTTTTCCTTCCTTGTTTTTGCCTAAAGTGCTTGGCCAAGTTGAGGGTATACACTTCCATTTGCGTCGTCCTGGTCCTTCATTCATTGCTGCAATTTCTCAGATTGTCGTTTCCTGGGTGTCGCCTCTTGAGGGAGCTTTCAAGCTAAACGCGGATGGATCCCAACAACATGGGTTAGCTGCTTGTGGAGGGTTGATCAGAAATGATAGGGGCCAATTTATCTCTGGATTCCATTGGAATTTGGGATATGTGTCCTCTGTTCTTGCAGAGCTTTGGGGTCTTACTCTTGCCTTGTGGTTGGTTAGATCCATGGGAATTCAATCTCTATATGTGGAGCTTGATTCAAAAGTTGTGGTCACCATGGTTCGGACGAGACGTACGCGCTGCACTCACTTGCAGCTTGTCCTAGAGGAGGCGTTGGAGTTGTTACATGCGCATGGGTGGTCTGTTAATCATATTTTTCGGGAGGCAAACTACTGTGCTGATGTTATTGGATGTGCCAGGACTAGATTGATCTGTGCTTTGTAATTGTGTTGTCTTTGTATTTTTTCCTTTGTATAAAAAAAATTAAACGTGACATATATTCTTGATCATCATTGGATCGGATAAAATAAAATTGAATTTAATTAGTATGCACTGGCAGTGTAAAAAAGTTTTACATAGACATCCAATCGAATCTTACCATGTAGATATTTTAGAAAATATTATTACAAAATGACACTACAGTGAGATATGATTATAGATGTACGTGTAAAAAAAATTTACACCCTTGGTGCACAGAAATTAAACTCAATAAAATTTGTATATTGCAAAAAGATAATAAAAAAATGTTTCTTTTTTTAAATTACTATACTAAGAATTTTTAAGTAATGATGACAGAAATCTCAAAAGAGATTCGAGAATATCATAATCTGTCCAATATTTTATAGTTTAATTTGGTTGTGGTATTTGATCCATGCGTTATCTACTTCAAATTTTTACATTATGGTATTATATCTCCAATCGGCTTGGATAACTAAGAATCTACTTAAACAAACACATTAATCTCAATTGTATTGTTTTTAATTATTGATTATTGATAAAACGAACAACCAACCCTCGAACCTTCCATTAAAAAAGAAGAAACAAAAAGTACGTACCGAGCGCCCCCCCCCCCCTCCCTTTTTCTTTTGTACAAAAGCTTAATTAGCAACTTCAATAACATGTGAATCCAAGAAACTTAAATTTTGATATCTTTGGTCTGTGGCCAGAACAAAAATGATATCTTTGGTCCATCATTTGTGCTCTTCACATTGAAGCTGCAATAGTAATTGGTTATTGTGATATGTGCAGTAAAATAAAATGCGCGCTCTACGATAGAATATTTACATGAGTTTTAATATTTTGGTAGTTTCATCCCCAAGATTTAAAATGCTGGAAATATTAGGAAGCATTCACCGATAAGGATTCCTACATGAAGTTAGGGGATGAGAGAACGGATCTCTATCTATTGAGTGTATTTTAGTGTTTTAAAGGGTAATAATCTTAACTAATTATTGATTTTCTTTTATTAATGGTTGAGATTGTGTACTTTTACTATCATCTCACTTTAAATTAAGAAGCCAAACCACCTAATTAATAATGGAAAAGCAACTAAATAACTTATCATATACTCACTCTGTTTCAAATTAATTGTTGTTAAGGTTTTTTTTACCAAGATTAAGGAAAATAATAAATGTGATGTCACAAAAAGAAAAATAATAAACGAGTTAAAAAGTATAAAAAATTTACTGAATTATCCTTATAATTTATTAATAATTACATCATCTATTATTATCTTTACTATATAAAAAATTCTTATAATTTTTATATCATTTTATAATTTTACCTATTCTAATAGTTAATTTTATCAAATACTTTAAATTTAATTAACTAACTTTTTATAATATAAGCTTTCAACCATAAGTTTTGAGCTAAAGAATAGCTTATTTTCTATTAAGTAACTTATCACTGTTATCTAACTCATCAGCTAATTTTATCAAATAGAATCTAAAATTTTCAAATTGGGGAAAAAGATAATAGAAATATTTTTATTTCTTTAATTATTTTGTCATTTATGGATTACTAAATTAAGCAGTATTTTGCTGGCTCACTGAATGGTAAGAATAAATTAATTACTTTGTTTAATGAATACATCAAATAATGTTATTAGTTAGTTTAATAAATAAGCTAAAGGTTTCACATCCCAGAAGAAAATTGAATATTTGTACAGAAAATTATCCAATTGAATATTTTAAATTAATGTTGAGATTAACAAAAAAATTCGGGGTAAAAAATTTACCAAACTGGAGGAAAATATTTACAGTAAGTAAGCATCATTGAAGGAGTGAAAGGTGGTGGTAGTTCGGGGGGAAGCGGTATTGGAGTTAGAGTGATAATAATGTAATAGCTTCAAATTCCATATAACTAGGGGTGAAAATAAGTCAGGGCGCCCGATAAGGGCCTAGCCTGACCTGTTTAGTAAAAAAGTTAGGTTTAGGCATTTTATAAAAGCCTATTTAGTTAGATGGGCTTATAAATAGGCCTATATAAAATAAAAAAGGCTTAAATATGTTTCAAGTCCTTCCAAATTTAGTCATTTTGATTTTAGTCCCTGCAAATAAAAGTTAAAGTTTTTTAGTCCTATAATTTTTTTTATTTTAGTCCTTTTAGTGATTTGGGGCTGATGTGGCATGGACACGTTAGATCATTCATTAGACGTGGCATAATTTTGGGTCAACTAAGCATGCCACGTAATTTAAAATTTGGAGGGACCTGCCACGTGTCTCTCTCTGCACAGGCCCCCACCCCCTCTCTCTCTCATTCTCTCTCTCTCTCTCTCACCACCACCACACTCTCTCTCTCTCTCTCTCGTTTTTTCTCTCTCTCTCTCACCACAGCCCCTACCCACCACCACTCTCAAACCGTTGGTTCCAGCCCCATTAACCGGTCCTCCTCGTCTTCTGAAGCCGCGAGGAACACACAACCACGAAGAGCATCATTGCGAAGCACAGAGTTGATCTGGAGGGGGGTCGATCTGGAGGTCATTTTTTGGAAGAGCACAGAGTCCAGAGGGAGTCTTAGTTGAAGGAGGAGATTTGAGAGTTTTCAGTCTCTGTAATTTCAGTTTAGGGTCCAATTTTCTTTCCGATCTAAACTGTGGAAGGAGCTGTCAAAGGGATTTTGGAAGGCCCAAGGTCGAACCATAGGTTGGGGGTATTCGATCCCTTCTTTTGTTTACAGTCATTTTTTTATTTTGTTCTGTACAATCAAAGTGATGTAGCATTTGAAATGGCACCAGCATGTTGTTACAGTTATGTTCTTCGTTTTTATTTACTGTGTAACTTCTCTGTGTTCTATGCTTTATTTGTACCACTGGTTTCTTGCTGCAATGCATATTGTCCAAAAGGACTATTGTTGATTTTATGAAGGAATCATGGTTTGAAAAATAAAAACAAAGTTTGAATCTGAAAAATAAAAATAGAGTGTGTGGTGTGGTGGTGGTGGTGGTGGTGGTGGGGGTGCGGGTTGGGGTGAGAGAGAGAGAAAAAAACGGGAGAGAGAGTGGTGGTGGTGGTGGTGGTGAGAGAGAGAGAAAAAAAACGAGAGAGAGAGAGAGAGTGGTGGTGGTGGTGGGGATGGAGGGAAGGAAAAAAAAAGTAGGGTCACGGGTCCTTCCAAATTTGATCTGTTTTGATTTTAGTCCCTACAAATTTAAATTACATACGTGACATGCTTAGTTGACACTTGAATATGACAGGTCTGATTAATGAAATGACGTGTTCATGCCACCTCAGTGCCAAATCACTAAAAGGACTAAAAAAATATTTGTAGGACCAAAAAACTTTGACTTTGACTTTGTTTATTTGTGAAGGCTTAATAGCCTATTTATTAGTAGATATCTATTGGCATAGAGGGCTACAAGCTTATTTAATAGTAAAAGCATATGACTTATTTATAGATGTAGGCCTATTTAAAAATCTTATTGAAATGTATGCCCAAGCTAAGCTTTGAAGTAGGCCAAGCCGAGCCTTAAAAATTGGGATATATCAGGCTAATAGGCCAAATTTAAGCATAAATTTTTTAAAGTAGGTCAGGCTCAGCCCTTACAAACCTGGCCTATTCCCACCCTAACCTATAACATAACATACTAATTGTTAATATTTTCCTTTTATTTATAGGGGTAATCAAACTCGAGTATCAGAGGCTACAAATTGCTAAATTCTACCAACTGAGCTAGCACCCCTGACTAATATTTGCCTTTAAATAACACAGGAAACCTTGGAATTTTAAAAAATGTACGTTGTAGTAAATTTTTTATATAATATCGAATAAATAACTGAATTTATATATATATATATATATTAATTATTGTTGCGCATGTAAACGTTTGTGCAAGTATACACAGTTAAACAAGTAGTAAAGTGAAAATAAGATTGTTCCCACGGAGATTGAATACGGTTAAATTCATTAAGTTTCCAAATTGGTTATTCTAATTAGTGAGCAAAGATGGTAACAAGTGACAATTTCAATTGATTGATTAAAACAGTAATTTTAAATGATGAAATAACAGTAAAAATGCATATTAAGTGTTGTAAAATCAGAAGTTTGAAAACTGGTTAGGTACATTATTTCATTGGAAAGTTTTTTACAGGGTCAGGAATGCTACAGCATCGCACAACATCTGGGTCTAGAGTTAAAAATGAGTATTTTTCAACACTGTCACGATGAGTTCATTAAGTTAATCTTATTCCAAATTTCACATTATTTACTCTCATCACAGATAAGAACAATTCAGCTACCCTATGGACTTGAAATGATATTCGTATCATATTCAACATTGATTAATTTTCCAATTACCAACTTCATTCAGAATCAATGAACACATCCACTCACTAACTCTTCCAATATTAGTGAGCTTTCAAATAAGCCAAAGTGATCAAACTCAACTTAAATATATATGCATTTAAAACAGTTCAAAGATAGAGCTGAACTCAAACATGTAGCTAATCCTTTCCCATAAAAATATTTACAAATCCATAGTTCCCTAACCAAAAGAGACTTAGCTCATGTTGAGCTTAAATTCAACAACAGCAAAAAATAAACAAGAAAAACAGAGTCATCACAATTCTTAAATAAAGTTAACAAAGAAGAAAATAAAAACTAAAGAGAAGAATAGAGAAAGAATAGTGGGCTTTTCCAAGCATTGCTCTCTTCCTATGCCTTCACTTCAAAAAGCTTCAATAGTGGAGAAATGGATAAAAATGGAGGGTTGAAGATGGAGTGGTGGTGGGTGTTGTGTTGTCTCGCTTTTAGGGTATGTCTCTCTCTTTCCTTTTTGGGTCTCTTTTTATCTTGTTTTTTTGGGCCCATTTCTTTTCTTTTTGAGAGAAAATTAACTTGGCCCATTTACACCCTCAACTCATTAATTTGTGGAGACCACTGAATACTCCTTGCTTGCCTTGGTACCGCAGTGCACGCTCAATATGAGACTTTTCCCCAGGTGCTCGCATAAAATGCTACAGCATGTTGTAGCATCATCTGATGTTGTTAAGTTTCAAACTTCTTTTACATAAGCTGACTCTGCACACTTAACAAACACCTTAAAATACCACAAAAGTGGCACATGAAGTGCCAAAAAAGAAACTAGCTCTAATTTAACACTTTACTCTTGACTAAACAATACACTCCACTAAAAGTCTAAAACACAAGAAACACTCTTAGAGAAGATTAAATTAAGCTTAGAACAATAAAAAAAAAAAACCCTTATTTCTAAGGGTTATCAATTACCCGTCACAAAAAAACAAAAATGTTGGTGATGTGTATAAATATAATTTTTTTTCTCCACATCGTGTTACACATTTCTGGATGACTGTTTGTTTAATTGTAACATAGTGCAGTATTACAAATTGATGACACAACTCGATCCAATGGTAAAAAGAGGGGGGAATTGATCCTTCTATCCTCTTTAAACCAATAGAAAGAAAAAGGAAATCCCATTAGAAAAAGGAAATTGATGATGCGATCATCGGAGTGAGATAATCAAGTTCAACGAAATCATTATTAAACACACTGTATCAAGCTTATGAAGGAAATACACGTGTAATATGTTTATCTTAATTAATTGTGAGGATATATGTGCTTATAGATTATGTTATTAATTAATTAAAGCAACTAATTAAAGATTCCCACAGACTATATAATGATTTCATCACAAAACTTGTATAGCAACGTTTTTTGAACAAGCGTGGAGCATCTTAATTTGTTTCTTTCTAATTTGATGCCGTTGCGATTTTTTTGGCTCATGGGGATGACGTGGCAACATAATCTCAAGTCATAAATCTAAGTCATCACCAACTAGAAAGCAGCCTTAGGTAAGCAATAGGAAAGTGGGAACTAGTCACACACTTGAAATTACTTATATGAGATAATCACAAGTGCTGCTTTTTTTTTTTTTTTGGGGGGGGGGGGGGAATACTTTTGCTTTTGAGGAGAACAAAGTGAAAAAAATTATAACTACTCAACGAGATCAAATTAAGACAAAAGGTTAAAGGGATTAATATAGATGATTAAACCTTCCACTCACATTAGGTATAATTTGGACACAAATTCTAAATTCTTTAAACTAAACGTAAATTTCATCACAAATCTTTGCTGAGATTAATGATTCTCTCTAGTCTTATATAGGGATATATATCGATCCCTTAATTTAAATTTTCACTGAAAAAGAAAAATTAAGACAAAGGATATAATGGGGTTTCCTCACCTCTTATCACCATCACCCTTCTATATAAAACCCTTTGTCGGAATTTGTTTGGTTGATTTGTGATAAGCGTTTCTGACATAATAAATAAAAGAAATGGCACCCAATATCTCTCTTGAGATTACCTTTGGGATTCTTTATTATTAAAAGTGAGAAACGCACTTTAGCGCTGGTTATGTGACATCAAAAGGTGACATGCGTGTATCATCAAAAAAAAAGGTGACATGCGTTCATATTGTGAATGAACGAGCTACAGAAAGTGGATTGACATTTGAGGCAATTATTAAAGAGGAATAACCAGAGTTACTCAAGTAAATGAGTAACTAGCTAGTACATTGGCTGTGTGTTTTTTAAGGTTGAATATTGAGTGGGGGTTTCCACTAATTAAACTACTTATTTCACTCCCTTATCTAGATATATATTTTCATAAATATAAATTATTATATTAAAAATAATAAAAATTAACCACATATATTAGTGAGATCATATAGCTCCAAAAACCATAATAAAAGATAGTGGAATTGAATATGATTATAGATAGGAAAGGGGTGAATGCTTATTCTGTGATAGTAAAAAGTAACTTAGGCTATGATTGCTTTTGCTATTTAACCATATATAACTGGATAAGTCCTCACCAAAAAAAAAAACTGGATAAGCCAAACCACAATATTCTTAGTTGAGGGATTTAAATGAAATAACTGAAGCCTAAAAAGCAACAAAATTATAGATTATTGGCTTAAATTTATTTTTAGTCTTTTATTTTTTATTGAGGTTCATTTTTAGTTTTTTATTTTTAAAATGTGTCTTTTTAGTCTGTTATTTTTTAAAATTGTCTCTTTTAATCTCTCGGACCATATTTTAAATTCAAAAAGTATCTTTTAAATTTATATTTTGACCCCTCTCAAGCCTGATACTCACCTTAACCGGTTTTTTCGTTCTCCTTCCCCTCCACTGATGCACCGTGGCCCCCCCATCCCCTCTAGGAGTAGTTCCAACGTCCTCCCTCGAAGCCACCATGAGATGCGGCCTCTCTCTCGTTCTCCTCCCTGTGTGATCGCGGTGGCCGCCTCCCTCTCGCCATTGTGCGCAGCCTCCCTTGCCCATGCAGAGCTCCTCCCTTGGCCGTGAGGGGATGGGGGCGTGGTGCATCAGTGGAGGGGGAGGAGAACGGAAAAAAGGGGTTAAAGTGAGCATCAGGCTTGGGAGAGGTCAAAGTATAAATTTAAAAGATACTTTTCGAATTTGAAATATGACCCGAAGGACTAAAAGAGACCATTTTTAAAAAATAAAAGACTAAAAAGACACATTTTAAAAATAAAAAAATAAAAATAGACCTCAATAAAAAATAAAAGACTAAAAACAGATTTAAGCATAGATTATTTATCATTAATTTAATCTACATGTGTGTAAAAGAGCATGGCATCAGCTTCATATCTGATTCACCCATAATATTATCGGATTTGATAGACTTTGACGTTTATAATATTTTATGCAGCAGCCCTAAAAGTGCAAGCCGACAATACATCAATTTGATACAATCAAATGATAGTTTACATAACGATATACTTTTCGTTGCGACCGCGGGTGCAAGACAGATACTGAGCACAAAAAGGCATTAATTTGATTTATACGAATGTTTTACTAAATCGGTTTTTTTTTTCTTTGTATTGATCATAGATAGATAGATACTGTTATACTGCCAAACTGGAACAAATAATTATATATGGATAATTCTATAGTGCCCTCTCGCTTGAAGGGTGGCCAGTACTCTTTTTAGGTGGACCAATTAAAATTGTTCACTTGTTTTTCACTAAACAACATCACTAATGACATGGATTGTAAAACTTTTGTTAGCAAATAATCAGAATATCAGAAGAAATTGAATTAAGCATAAACAATCAGGTAAAATTAATTTTATTGTTAGAAAAGACTAATAGAGTTGCAAATTATACCATACAATAGAGTACAAAAAGGACAAAATAAAATAAATAATATAAATAGAGGAAAAGATATTGATAAAAATGAAAATATTAAAAGAATTAAGAAAATTCTTCAGCAATTAGCCAAAAAATCTTTTAGAGAATGAAGAAAATAATAAATGCATAGTAAAAAAGATTTAGAGGAATTATTAAATATCAAACAAAAAAAATAGATAAATTAATAAAACAAAAATCTTTGAAATTCTTAAGGTCAGTAACTTCATAGAGAGAATAAAAGATGAAGACATGAAAACATTAAAGAAATCAACCAATATTAAAGAAATTCAACAATTATTTGAACAATTAAAATTAGATTAAATAGTCATTTTGGTCCCTAAATATGTCACACTTTGTCAAGTCAGATCGTCTTAAAGTAACAAATAAATTAAAAAGAATCTCTTAATTATGGCTCCTGTCCGTCACGTTGATCCCTAACATCATCTCCGAAAGTTAACTTCGTTTAAGCTGCTGATTTGACACGTTAAGTGTCATATAACCCCTACGAGTCCTCCATATGTCATCCCAGTCACTGGGGACTGTTTTGAAAATTATCCTTTTCTACCTTTTCTCCTCTCTCTCTCTCTCTCTCCCTCTCTCCCCTTCCCGATTCTTGAGCCCCTCACCCTTCCCATCAGCTGCATCCCCCTCTCCCCCTATCTCTTCCCCCGTCCCTATCACACTCGACCCTGAGCTCACAGAGAAGCAGAGAGCTCACCATGCCGACAAATTTTTTGACACCAAAGCGCCGGAAACCTCGACCAATCAATTCATTCGCGGTGACCCACCAAAGGGAGCTGGGGATGTTGATATGAACCAAGTGCGGGTTCATTGTTTAAAACGGATCGTCTTTGAATTGACTTCATGTATAAGAGAAATTAAGAATGAGTAAAGATGAAAACTTGGAAAAGATTCTTAAAACCCCTCTTGCACAGGGCACACAAAGTCCCTATTGTATTTGGGCGCTCAAGAAACAACACTGATGAATAAAGATGATAACTTTAATATCAAGATGCAAGTATTATCAAAGTGTAGTGCATAAATATAACATAAACAAGAACAACGAATAAAATAAAAAAGATGGCAGAAGATAGAAATGGAGAAGAAGCGATTTATACATTTTCACTTGTGCATCCTTGAACATACTTGCCTCTCCTTGTTTATGTTTTTACCTCATAAGAAACTTGGTTCAGTAACTCCACCAACTTGACATTAGGGATGGCAAAAAAACTCGTACCCGCGGATAAAATCCGTTATGGGTATGGGGCGGGTACCTTAATGGTTACCCGCGGGTAAATTAAACGGGTATTTGAGGTACTCGCCAATAAATAGAGATAGGGGTGGGTAGTGATGTACCCGTACCCACGGGTATCCGTACCCGTTAGTAAAATTACAAAAAAATATCTTTTTTATTTATATACATATCTAAAAGTTTAAAACACCAATGCACAATTTGACAAGTATTAGAGTGTGATGCATTACTTTTAGTTGTTGTCTTGCTTTGTTTTAATATTGAACAAAATGACTCCAAAATATGTATTATTGTTGTGTCATGTATTAATTCTCACACTCATATTTTTCATTTGGGACGAATACGTGTAAAGAAATGTGATTGGTCACCTCTATTACCCAACTACCCATGATTTATGTCAAATGCAAACTGAACTACTCCACGTGTCCTTTCGTGTATTCGTACTGTAAAAGCTTTGTAAAATTTAGCAGTGCTCTTTTCATTTTATAGCTTTATTTGTTTTTATTTAATTGAACAATTATTGATATAACAATTAAGTTAAAATTATATGATTGGTATAATTTAGTCTTATTAATATGATGTTTATTATGACAAATATTGTGTGGAAACAATTTCTTTTAATAAAATTTTTATAGAATTTTTTTTAATTTCTTAATGTCTATGGATATCCGCGGATTTCACAGGTACCCACTAAAGGCTAGGTAACGGATACCCGTGCAGGTATGGGTGGGTAACGAATTTTTTTTGCTGTGATGCTATTTTTTGTGTGCTGTTGTTAGGGTTTTTAACCCGCCACAACCCACCCACTGAACCCACCACCCGCGAAATCTGCCACCCGAGCTAATCAAGCCCTCAAACGGGCAGGAATGGGTCTATATTTACATCCTTCAGTTTTGTTCGGTTTGCAATTTGTTGGTCTAAAACCGACCGCACCCAACCGTTGCTCACCCCTACTTGTGGCCTTTTATTAAGCATGAAGTGCAAAAAAAAAATGGTGGTGTATAGATGCGTGGTTTGTAAGAAAGAATTATCAAAGGTGATATCTTATGGATTTTATGTTTCTTTATCTGTTGCTAATTCACTTTGGATCGACTTAAGTAGATGGAGAAACATTAAATTCGTGGACGAATTTCTTAAAAAAAGAGGGATTGATGAAGATCAAGAATGGGCATCATGTGAAGAAGGAAGAGCTAAGATGAGGATGCCTTGATTGGACTAGGAGGACCTATGACAAGGGCAAGGGCCAAGAAGGCTAAGGAAGGCAGCTAGGATGTACACAAGTCAGATTCATTCACATCCAGGGCGTGAATATTATCACACCTGTAATTGCATCTGTTTAAGCTGCAAATTGAGTCAAACACTTTCACACCCCTGGTGTAACATTTTCCACACCATGATTTGCACTGCTTTTGAATTTTGGGACCAAGGGGCACCATTTTTTTTTTTTTATGTATTTTTAGACTTTCTAGGGTATTTTAAGGGTTTCCTTTCTATTACTATAAATAATCATCTAAATACACTTTTGAAAAGTTTTTAGAATTTGAATTTGAATTATTTGAGTTGAAATAGTACAAGAAAATTGAGTATTAGCTACGAAAATTTACCAACGGCTTTGAGGCCGTCAGTTATCTTAGAATTTCGAACGGATTAGGCTGTAGGTAAAACAAAGAGTTCTTTGCATCAGAATTAAAGATGAATGGTCGCAGATAATGTAAAGAAAATGATATCAACAACCATTCCGTCGATAAGTAACAATCCTAATTGATTTGCGCAATTTTTTCAAATTTAAATCCTTGTTACTGACGGCCTAGGCCATTAGTATGCGTTTCCCAGATTGCCGACAAACAATGGTTATCGGAATACCTGATCTCAATGGTCACCACAGCGCGAGTCCTCCTCCCCATTTCGCATAACCATCTTCTCTCTCTCTCAAACCCTATTCTCTCTCAAAAATCACCCCCGTCACCATCCTCCCCTTCGGCCGCCACACTCCTCCGCTTGCCCACCCACTTTCGCCATCGCCGCCACACTCCTCCCTCCCTCTGGTTTTTTTGTTCACTAAAACCCCTATTTTGCAAAACCCCCATGCCCAACCGAGCCCCACCGCATGCCCACCGTCCACCACCGCGTCCAATCGCCTCAAGTAGCTACTCTCTCTCTCTCTCTCTGTGAACTATCTATCTGTCTATCTAATCTCTCTCTGTGTGATAGTACCCACCTTACTCCACCGCGTCCAACCGCCGCACATTGCAACCCTTCACCCTCGCCAGCGACGTCCAGTGTCTCTGGCTCATGTATGCCTCTCAGACTGTATGTCTATATCTGTCAGTAGGACTCTATGTGTTATGGTCAATCATTGTAGGATGCCATGAGTGACATTCATATAAAAACGAGTTTACATTACTTGGTGTTGTTATTTAAATTCATGTGCTTATACAGACATTATTTATAAGTATGGGATTGAAGAAAAAAATTCTAATCCAACATAATTTCTAATAGTATTCCATTGTGGTACTCTATTTATTTTTTACTTCATAATCACAAGTCAAAATTATCCTCTATTGTGGTTTTGTACTCTACTTAATAATGAATTTTGTTTAGCATTATTCCCTTTTTGTTTTGCAAATGATGATGGATTGGGTGGAAGTAGAAAATTGTCCTAAAATTACATCTTTTAGTCTTTTTTTTTTGAATTCTCAGCTGTAAGTGATTGACAAATATATGGTGGTGTTGGGAATGGGATTTTTGTTAGGTTGTGTTACATATTTGATTCAAATTGAAAGGATTGTTTTTTGTTTTAGTGAATGAGATATGGAAATTAAAGAGATCAAGTATATGGTTAGAGAATAAGCAAACATGCCATCGTTATCAATAACATATTTACATACTTACATGTTACATAAAATTATCCATGAAGTGATGCTTTAAAAATCTGAACGTAACTTTAACATTAACAACATATGTTCATAATTGGATTTTACTTACTTGTGAGCATTTGATTTGACTAGATTCATTTACATCATAGGTTCAAATTTGTGTCTTGTATCTATATAATGAACATGTAATTTTGATTGGGCATTGATATAGTGTTTTCAATCTCTGTGTGTAAGGGATATGCCTAAACTGTTTTGGATAAGTGTTCTATTTGCTTGAGTGTGATTGAGTGTAAGTGTAGTATGGTAATTTAAGGAGTGTTTCTATTAAGTGTGCTTACCATTTTTATTTAAATGTAATTTTTTGATAGGATTGTTTGTGGCACTCGCTTGGAGCTTACGTTAGGAGCTTGTAGTGAGTTTGCAAATTTTTTTAGCTTTAAATATGTTAAGTGCAACATGTTGTTTGAATTGATGTGTTGTTTGTTAGTGGAGAACAGAGTTCAATAGACATGATTGTGTGCTGGAAATTTATTGTTGCATGTGATTGTGTTGTTTGTTAGTGGAGAACAAAGTCTTAGATTTTGCCTTCTTGCCTTATGCAGGATGTTTGGTTGTGTGTTGGTATTTTTGAATAATGCATGTATGTGATTGTGTTGTTTGTTAGTGGAGAACAAAGTCTTAGACTTTGCCTTCTTGCCTTATGCAGGATGTTTGGTTGTGTGTTGGTATTTTTGAATAATGCATGTGTTTGTCTGTTTGAATTGTATGTTAATGGAAAGCACAGCTCCATAGGATATATTTTATAGCTTTATATTTGCTATATAAATTGATTGATTTTTTTCTTGAAATTGTTTTTGAAAAGTTCAAAATACAATGGTTATGCTGCCGATTTTTTTTGGCACGTGACCCTGGTATCTAACACGTAATGTGATTCATGTGCAGAAAATGGAATGTTACTCTTCAAACCGTAGTTGGATGTATGATATGTTGTATCCTGGAGAACGAGTCTAAAACGGTCCTTTATAAATGGGGTTGAAGAGTTTGTTGCTTTTGCAAAGGGAAAAAAATACTTTCATTAGAAAGTGGGCATTAGATGCCTGTGTTTTAAATGCCAATGTAGAAAAATTATGAGCGATGATGATGTGAGAGTTGATTTTTATAAAGTTGGGTTCAAGCCTAATTAATGGATATGGACTAATCATGGTGAAATAGTGTCTGATATTGACTTAAGGGTTGACAAGAATCGCACATGAGGTTCAAGTAGTTACACAAATAAGGGAAATGCAGAGCAGTTTGTCTTGATGTGGGAGATGACTTGCAATGCTATCAGGGTGAATGTGTCATATGAAGAGCATCAATATGATGACACAGATGAACTTCCAAATGAGTCAGCACAAAGATTCTATATTCTTTTATTGGACACAAATAAGTCATTGTTGAAGGTCTGCTGACTCTAGATTATCAATGTGTGTGAGGCTTTTAGCTGCCAAGTCAAATTATAATGTTAACAAGCAGTGTTGTGATGTTTTTTGGAGAATGATATTGGACGGGCCACGTAACATCCCAAATTTTCACTCTATGAGACATAGTGTTAATTTTAGAAGATTACGATTATTTCTAGATTTTTCATATGATCAGTAATAGGTTAAAGTTGACGAAGAAGTCAAAACAATATTCTATAGACGTTTCTAACTGTCAAAATACGTTTATAATGATATAAAAAAATTCTAATTTGACTCAAAAAATAAATTTGAGGATACAAATAGTGATTTGATATTATTTGAGGATTTTAGGAATTTATTTGGAAATTTTCAGAGAAACAAATAAGAAGTGATACTGTTTTGGTCCCTATAGTATGGTAGATTAAGCTGAGGATCTATTCCGTTTTAATTAAGTATTATGTGATATGTGTGTTTATTAATTTATTTTTTATCTTATAAATATGGTTTTATTATACATATTTATTCTTATTATAGAAACGGATAATTTCTATTTGACGTTGGAATTTAAACAGAAAACGGTTTACGTTTTAACTGACGGAATAGGTTTTAAATAGCATAAAAAATACTAAACCAACCCATAAAAATATCTTGCTTCATAAAATATTGTTCTTTCATTATTTATGATTTATTAGAATTTTCTAGAAATTTTGGAAAACTTTGAAAAAAAGACTAAAAAATACGCTAAACGATGACGAATGACGAAAATACCCCTATTTATACTGTTAAATTTCATGTCATGAGTCCAAAACTAATTTATATTTTATTTTTAATTATTTATTTAGATATTTTAAAAATTATTTTTGTATAAGTTTTTAAAAATATCATTTTGCTCTATTTTGGAGTTATACCCGAGAAAACGACAAAAATCGAAGAGATTGTACTGTCAGTAGATTCCAAAAATGATACCATGAAGCTATTTAAGGTTAACATGCCATTGTCAAGCAATATCATTGGTCCTCACATTTTAAATTAATTTTGTGAATTTTTGATTTATTAAAAGACTATTTTGCCCTTGATTTTCATTTCTTTTCACTTAAAACCCTAAGGGTAAAAATGTAGCTTCACTCTCTCCTCACTCAAAACCGACCTTCTCATGGCAAGTGGGAGAAGATATTTTTGCTTCTTGATCCATGTGAATTGCTTTTGACCAATTAGGAAATTACTTCATTTTCTTAATTTCTTTAAAACCTAGCTTAGCCATTAAGTTAACTTGATCAATAAGCACTACAAGCACTTCTTTTTCCTCTCCTTGGCTGCGCTATTTTCACCTATAAATAGAGGGGAGGGGTCTTCATAAATCCTTGCACCAAAATCTTGAAGTAATTCCAAGATTTCTCTTTCTCCCTCTTTATAGTTTTCTTAGTTTTCTTCAAAGTGTTCTTGCTTTTGTTCTTGAGTTTAGGGCTTTGATCTTCAAAGTTCTTCATTTTAAGTGGTAAGGGAAAAATTCTTCAAAGTTATTAGAGATTTCATAAGTTTGATCTTTGTTTGCTAACCACTTAGGTGATTTATGTGTTATAGCTTTGTTATTTAAATATAAGCTCTCTTATTTAATTGTTTTATAGCTTTCTTATTAATTGTTTATGAGCTCTATTATTAGTAATGCTATAATGGCAAAATTATTTATGATATTTAATAATTGTACTGTTATAATGGCAAAATTTTAAACTGTTAAGACTTGATCACCCCAGTGGGCTATGCCCCGTGTGATTAATGCCAGCTAACGAATTTAAAATCTATAATTTATTCTTTGTATCAAGAACTCTGTGGTTACAGTTAAATGATTTCGCAAATATATATAAAGGCTAACTGGGTAAAATGGTACATATTGTGGGGTTCTCCTGGGAACTCTACTGTTGTATTGTTTGGAAGAAATTCCTGCTTTGGGGTCCTTCTATATATAAAGAAACTGTAATTTTTACCATAAATATACAAAAAGATAGTTGGGTCGAATGGCTCGTTGGTATTGTTCTGGCTAAGGAAAGACCTGATCTCTAAGAAGCTTTGACTCGCCCCTCTTTTCTGGGAACCTTACTAATGTGCTGTTTGGAATTCCTGACTTAGGGAGTTTGTATATACATGACGAAGATTTTTTGGGTGTAAGCTTTCAAAGGGCTTTGTACTAAAAACGAATGTGCGTTTAAATTATTGTCAATCTCTTCTCTCTTGATCGGTCTCGATGGCTTTGCCTCATTTCGATCTTCTTTTATGCTTTAATCATTTTTCGTTATATACCGTTTCACTTTAAACTGCTAGGGTTTGATCACCTCAGTTCAGCACTGCCACAATATGATAATTCCTTAATAAAATTATTAAAGCTGGGAAAAAATCAAATATCGCATAATGATCAGTAAACTAAGTAACGAGAGTAAGAATTATTCATCTGTTGATAAATTAAAGGGTTTTTTCGTGAATTATTAAAGATATAAAAGAGGGGAATGAATAGATGTGATTCTGTGAATGAAAATGAGGTTATTCTGTGTTTATTTGAATGTGAAAGAGAAATGATTTTAGGTTTGATTTGAATTATCATTTGCATAAATGTTTTGGGCATACGATCCAGATGGGATTGAGAATAGTGTTAGTTGGGCTACAATTGTCTACTAGGATTATCCAGGTCTCGAAAGTCTCAATGGCTAGGTGGTGACTCCCAAATCTGCCGAGACGAGTAGAATACCCAGCTTGGATAAATCTGACTGACTAAACTATTTCATGATATGGTAAAGTAGCTCCGCTAATTGTAAAATCGAGTCCCTGAAATTAGGGTACATATTGGTTTCCAAGCTGAAATAAGGGGCAGATTGGTTTAGATATTGCTACTGTAGCTCTACTGAATAATTGTAAAACTGAGTCCTTGGAATAAGGGTACAGATTGGTTTCCAAGCTCATGAAATTAGGGGCAGATTAGTTTATTATGTTAGGTATTGCTACAGCCAAAACACTCAATGGAGTTAAAATAGGAAAAGTCTCCTTGGAGCATTACACTGGTGTGGTTTACAGATATAGAAGTGACATGCATTGATGTATTTTGGGTGATGATGCATGTGATAAAGATTGACTGTATATAATGCATAATCTGCACTGGTTGTTGTCTTGATGTATTTTCTTCAAGTATGATTTGTGTTGAATGTTTTCTCTATGTGTTTTGATGCATGATCAGTGTTGGTTGTTTACCTTATGTATTCTCTTATGATATAACTTGTTATAAGATTTTCACCCTTGCACGTTTTCTGTGTTCTTCGCATGTATGTTTAAGTAGATGAGTTACCCGGGGAGTGGGTTGGATCCGATCAAGCGACTTAGAGAAGATGGAAGCAGAGTAGATTCCTGAGTATCCATCTGTGGATACATATATATTTTGGGTAGCTAGTAGTGACTGAACTGACTCAGATGTACACTTAGTACCTTTCATTTTGTTTATCTAGCTTATGTTTTATTTTCAGCTTTCTTAAGAACTTTATACAATTTTTTTTTTAGTTTTCCGCAGTTAGTTACGTACAGTTGGTTTGTAAACCAGATGCTTGTACTAATACCAGCTTTTTGAGAAACTCTGATATATCTATATATAAAACGAGATTATTTTTACGCAAGTATCTAATATAAATTCTCAGTCTTTATCTTTCTACAGAAATACTTAAAAGAATGAATTCATCATTCTTTTCATCCTTTAGAAAAGGCAAAAAACTTTACTCGTATTTTTTTAAATAAACTTTATTTTAAAATGGATAAGTTAAATGTTTACGAAAATTCTTGGTTACTATGGTGTAATATCCTTTTTGGAGAAAGGTGTTGCAGGTCACGTATAAAAAAAAGGTTTGCCAAAAAAAACTACTAAGAAGCTAAGAGGTTAGTGTCCAAGCTAGGTATGGAAACTAAGAGGATTAATTATTGTACGAATGGGTGCATGTTGTATTATGATAATGAATTTGGCAAAAATGTGCAAATTTTGTCATGCGCCAAGGTATTATGCTCGAAACAATAGGACAGTTAATCATAAACCGGTTCCAGTGAAGGCAATGTTCTATTTGCCAATAATTTCAAGGCTTTAGAAAATGTTTGCGTCAATGCAAATTGCAAGCCAAGTGACGTGGCACTATGAGAATAGAAGAAGTTCAGGCGTGTTGTAACACCTTTTTGATGGAGAAGCATGGTAGCACTTTGATTGAGTGCATCCAGATTTTGCTGTGGATCCACACAATGTCCGACATGGGTTATGCTCTGACGGTTTTACACCATACATCCAATCTTCGATTTCACCTTATTCTTGTTGGTCATTTATTGTAACCCCGTTGTTTATGGACCTTTTTGATTTTGGTCAATAATCCGATAGGCAAATATTTTTATCAGTCAATTGTGGGGTCTATGGGTATTATGGTAATCTCGCATTCAAAAAAACTACATCTAGGTAAGAATAATTTGACAATAATTAACTTGATGTTCAATTAATTTACCAAATGGAACAAAATGATGCCAAGGCTTTTTAAAATGATAGAATTACACTACTATAAAACAATTAAATGGAGACGAAAATGAAATTATTAGAAAAATTTTTAGAAAAAAATACATTAGAAGAAATGAATTAAAACATAGTTTTATTAATAGAAAACACAAATAAAATTATGGAATACACATTTATGAGAATACCAAAATGGCATAATGATATAAAAAATATAAGAGAAACCTTAGATAATATAAATGAAGAAAAAGAAATTGAGGAAAATAATGATATTAAAAGAATTAAAGAAATTCTTCAGCAACTTGAAAATCTTTTAGAATACAAAGAAAATAATAGAATTATAACAAAAAAAGATTTAGAAGAATTATTAAAAATAAGAGAACAAAAACCTATAAATTTTAACAAACCATTATCCACATGGAAGGATTAAAAGAAGAATATATGGAAAATCTAAAAAAAATAAAATGACATAGAAGAAATTCAACAATTGTTAGAACAATTAAAAATAATAGAAGATGATAACAACCAAATCCAAAAAATTGAACAAAAAGAAAACCTTAAAGAGAGTAATGAAAATGAAGAGATAATTTTAGCTTACACTAGTTCATCAGATTCTGAATCAATTTATGATGAAATATTTATGGAAAAAGGTGAAGCAAGTAGAGTAAAACAAGGAAAAAAAAAAGGAAAGATTATTATTATAATAAAGATGGTGCATGGGATAAATATATAGCTGCCAAAATGGGTTTAGCCCGCCGGGCCGGCCCAAGCCTGCCCGAAAAAACACCGGGCTTGGACACACAAATTCGAGCCCGTTTTCAATCCGGACCTTTTTAGCCCGATCCGACAAAGCCCAAACCCTTAAAAGCCCGAGCCCGAAGCGGGTCGCCCGAAAAACATAGGCAAAAGCCCAAGTCTGGCCTGAAAAAAGCCCAAAAAATAGAGGGTTTGGACACACAAATTTGAGCCCATTTTCAATCCAGGCTTTTTTGGGTCGGCCCGATAAAACCCGAACCCGATGCGGGCTGGCCCGAAAGCCCGAATTGCCACCTCTAGATAAATATGAGGAAGAAACAATGAAAAATAAAGAATATGCAAGAAAAGATGGAAAATGATCAAAAATACCAAATGAGTTTAAACCTCATAATGAACATATAAAATCAGAAAATATATTAAACCTAGATTATGTCAGAAATAAAGAAGAGACAATTATAGAATGAGTTAATGAAATAATATTATTAATCTCAACATATGATAGATTTAGTAATTTTTCTTTAGAAAATATAAAGGGATTAATTCTAATGAAAACAACAGAAAATGTAAGACAATATTTAGTAAGTATTAGTGATAAAATGTGGTATAGATATGCAGCTACTATATATACTAATCAAGATTTTTCTAGATTAATTAGTGAACTAATTTCTAGAGAATTTACTGGATATGAATATCTTTATAACAAAATAGGAGAAAATAATTTATTGCATGAAAATGTAATTTCACATTTAAATAAAATACAAATATGTGATACATGTCAAATAGGGGTTTTATCTGCGATTATCAAAAATATTATTATCAACTAGATAACGCATCAAAGGACACGTACAAGGAATTATTTATTGATAAATTACCATACCCTCTTAATACAAAGTACAAAGATAAAAAAATTTTGAAAAACAAGAATAGGATAAATAGCTAATACCTTAGGAGGAATTATGCAAATAGTGTATGAAGAAATGAGAAATCAATGCCTAGCCAGAGAAACAATTAGACAGTTAAATAGGGGAAGAAATGAAATATGTTGTGACATACCAGAATTAGAATTACCAGAAAATTATGAGTGTAAACAACCAAGAAAAAGAAAAAATATTATAAACAGAAACTCAAACTAAGAAAAACATATCCAAAGAAAAGAGCTTACAAAAATAGAAATAGAAAATATTTTAGAAAAGAAAAAGACAAATCCCTAGAAAATATTGTCCAAAAGGAAAGAAAAAATGTATGTGTTGGTTATGTAACACAAAAGGTCACTATGCAAATGAGTGTCCTCAAAGAAAAGAAAAAGATGTAAAAGAAAAATCAAAACTAATAGAAAGAATATATCAAATATATGATTTAGAACCACTATAAGAAGAATTAAGTAATTCTGAAGAAAGTATATATGAATATTCAGAAGATGAATTACCTTCACAGATAGAATCAGAATAGTACCTATATTAAAATAATAATAAAAAATAATGGAAGAGAAACTGAATAGATACTGAAGCAAGTATCTATATAGCAACAAAATCATTATTTGATAAATGGAAAAAAATAAGAAACACAGCAAGAGTTTCAATTGTAGATGGATATGTACATTATCTAAGCTGGATAGCAAAGAAAACAATTTTGATAATTGAAAATAAATTATTTATAATACCTATAATATATCAACAACAACAAACAGGTGTAGATATGATATTAGAAATAATTTTTTAAGATTATATGTGCAACACCCTTTCTCCAAAAAGGATATTACACCATAGTAACCAAAAATTTCGAAAGTTACTTAGATAATAATTATTTTCAACATAATTGCCTTCCAAAAATGTTGGTAAATTTTTTTTCCTTTTCTAAAATATGAGAAAGATGGGGAATAAATCCCTTTAAGATTTTCTTTTTCGTAAATGTTTAAGTGTGAAAAAGTAAATTACAACTGTGTATATAAAAGTTCCTTATCTCATGTATCTAATCATTAGAGTTTTTACAAGAAAGATTCAATATGCTCAAATACTCAAAATATTTTATATGGTGAACATCTGAGCCAGTCTGGTCTCTAGACCTCTACCCAAAACAATACAATAAGCATCGATTCTTCTCGGAATCCCTATCAATCCATGCAGCAACTTCCTTGAGATCCTCTTCTAAGAGCTAGGCCACTCCTTGGGTAAAATGTTTACTCAACTATGTACCAACACAACATAGAAAGTAGGCAAGGGTGAAAATCCTTATTATTGAATTATATCACAATAGAGCATACAAGCAACACACAACATTCATAATGCATACAACAGATATAATACACACAACAGATGTAACACACAATTAATGATATACTCATCCTCAAATGAAATCATATTCAGGTATCACATTAATTTCACATAACTTATTTAGACATACAACATCTTATACAGAGAATTTCACACGATAATATATCTTAAGGAATTGACAAACATGTACAGAAGTCTCACATAAGACTCTCTATACTTTCGGGATCAACCTACGAGCACTCTGCCCGTTATTCCTGGGGATTTTACTAAATAATTTCGGGACCAACCCACGAGAAAAGAATCCGCTACCCCTAGAGATTTTACCTTCTTAATTTCAGGACCAACCCACGAGAAAAGAACCCACTGCTCCTGGAGACCTTACTTTCTTAATTTCGAAACCAACCTACGATAAATGGTAGCCCGCTACTCCTGGAGATTTTACCTTAGGAATTTCGGCCCACAGCCATAGGCATTCAGTCCGCTACTCTTGGAGATTTTACTTAATAATCATAGACACCAACTTACGACTTAACTCTCATTTAAACACATAATAATATTATCTCAAATGAACACAAAATCACAAGTAAACACAGAATCACATTTCTCAGATAAGAATACCAAATCACATATCTCAAATAAAATACAGAATCACAAGTAAACACAGAATCATATATCATAAGTAAATGCAGAATCATAGTTCTCATATAAACACCAAATCATATTCATCAGATAAGCACAGAACCATAATAACACTCCAAAACACACCTCTTTAATCCTTATATAACAAACCTAAAGGTGATTAAATCATTTCAAGCAGATCAAAACGAGGCAGAGCCACCGGGATTGATCAAGAGATAAGAGATTAACAGTAATTTAAACCCATGTTCACTTTTTAATCAGTAAGTGACTTTTCTCAGATATTAGATAATTTTGGAAAAGGAATAATCGCAGGCGGCAGAGTCAACTGCGGTGATCAGTGTCCAATTTTTGATAACTTGATATAGAACTGAGTAAACGAGATCAAACTGATTTATTACCGAAATGCTTAAACACCAGTTTATTTTCTGAAAAGCCCGTTGAAAGCTTATCTCACTACTTTTCACTGTCAAAAACATTGAAAACTAAACTGAGTTTTATATATATATATACTCCAACCCAAAATTTCCAACAGATAATATAACAGCAGAATTCACCGAGAATCCTTTACCATTATACTATTTTACTCAATCCAATCTATATATATATATAAGTTTATTAGCAAAATCACTTCTTAACAGATCAAGGTTCAATTAAACTTTTATAGTAACATCCCAATAAAAATATTTCCTAATTTATCTTAATCACGTATATACTGAATCCCTAGGTTAAGATCTATGAACAGCGTATCAGTATAGTTCCTAGGAAAGAGAGGTGAGCTAAGGCCGCTCGGAAGACCTTTGTCTTTCCTAGTCAGAACCATACTAATAAATCATTCAACTTAACCATCTTTCTGTATATCAATAATAGACAAGTTCAAAGTTTTCACAAAGAAATAAATTGTGTAACATCTATTTTTTTTATTAACTATTTATTTCCGTCTTATATGAATTTTTGTGATATACTGTAAATATTTTGAGAATTATTTTTTGCTTAAAAATAGGATTTAAATATGCATGTTTAAGAATACTTATGAAAATGATTGATTTTCAGCTTCCGTTAGGTCTAGTTACAACATCTGTTTCTTTGCATTTTTTGTCCTTTTTCTGTTTTATATGAATTTTTGTTCCATACATGTTGTGTGATTTATTTTTGGCTTAAAATTAGTAACAAAATACACATATTCCAGAATACTTATGAAACGGTAGTTTTTTAGTCAAAATCGGGTCTTTTTACGGAAAATTGTTTACGTCTAACTGACGGAAAGATGTTTAAATAGCTTGAGTGTGTCAAACAGACCCAATAAATAAACTTCCTTCACAAAAGTTGGTTCTTTTAATATTTTTTATTTTCTGGAATTTTTCTGATATTTTTGAAAAAATTTCAAACAATTACAAAAAATACGCTAAACGGAAGCGTATAGTGTAAAAATCTCATTTCACAGTGTTATTTTCGTGTCAAAGGTCCATAAGCATTTTATATTTTATTTTTAATTATTTATTTCATGATTTTAGAAATTATTTCTATGAAAGTTTTGAAAACCCTATTTTTCTGCATTTTTCGGGGTTATACCTGCGAAATGATGAAAACCGAAAAGTTTGCACTATCAATAAATTTCAAAAATGGATGCCACAAAATTTTTTAGAAAATCATGGCATTTTCTAGCATTCTCTTTGGTTCTCATCAATTTTAATTAATTATTTCAATTTTTGATTTATGAAATGATAAAATTACCCTTGATTTCTACCCTTTTTCATCCAAACCCTAGGGGTATTTTTGTAAACTCACATCTCCTTCTTCCAGCCCAGTTCTGGCTGCCTCACTCAAGGTCTTGAAGGGCCTTGAAGCTTCTCAAATTTTCTAGAGCCATGAAATTTGTGTTAGATATTTAATTAGGATTTTATGATTTTATCTAAAATGAAAAATAAAATATCTTCCTCCTCTTCCTCCCTCAATCTGGCCGAACCCCTCCCCTATAAATAGAGAGGGGGTGCTCTTCATTTTTCCTCACCATCTACTTGAAGAAATCACTCCAAATTCTCTTTTCTTTCCCTTTGTTTTCCTTTGAGTTTCTTTGTTTTACTAATCAAGTTTTGTGTTGTTGTTTTTGTGTTCTTAGTGTGTTCTTCAAATATTCATAAGGCTAAGGTATGGGGAAATACTTCTAAAGTTAGTTTGATCTTTGTTTTGATGAGTATTTGTGTGTTGGGTGTTTATAGTTTTAAAAAAATTGTTATATATTTGTTTAAATGTTTTAAATTGCTACTGTCTTATTTTTGTTTAAAAATATGATTTTATCAAAAGTAAAGTTATAATGCCCAATTTAATTTTAAAGTTCAAATATTGTACCGTTACGCTGTCGAAATCTTAAATACAAAGGTTTGATCACTCAGTGGGCTATGCCTCCGTGATCAACAAATCTAAAAATTTGTAAAATTGAACATCTGTAGTTCTTTTGGCTAATGGAGAATATTGTGGTTGGTCAGGCATGGGAGTACATCTTCGGTGTACTGTCACGTCGGGCTTAGGGGTCGTATCTCTATTAGACATTAGTATGTGAGCAAGTGATTAAATATGCTAAAATTTCTCAACTGGTATTTTCTTCCATTTCCATGTTCTTTTTCGAAAATATATATACATACAGGCTGACTGGGTAAAATAATTTAATAGTAATGGGTTCTCAGTGAACTCTATTGTTATGTTATTTGGTAGAAATTCCTGGTTTGGAGTTCTGTTGTATATAAAAACTTGTGATTTTTACTGTTTATATACAGACTGATGATTGGGTTAAGGTAGTTCATTTGTATGGATCTGTCTAGGAAAGACAAAGGTCATTGAAGGGGCCTATAAGCTCACCTGATCTTTCCTGGGAACCATACCGATGCGCTATTTTTCCTATCTTAGAAAGTTCGTATATACGTGGCGAAGATTACTTGATTAGCTTCCAAAGGGCTTTTTCAAAGAGAATGAACTTAAGTAAATAATTTCCACTAAATTAAATACAATTATAATTCGTTACCGCGTTCGACTCTACCGCAGTGTGATTATTCTTAAAATAAATGAGTACAGCCGAAAAGAGTAACAAAATGGTTAAGTTTCAAGAGATTTTTCTGTGTTAATAGAATGAGAGTATTCTATGTGGTTTTGTATTAAGAGATTTAATACAGTAAAACAGAGAAGGTTTTACAAGAGAAACCAAAGTGATATTATGCAATTTTTTAGTGTCATTTGCATAAAGGTTTTTGAGTTGTACAACCCAGAGAGGGTTGAGAATAGAGTTTCGTTGGGCTACAATTGCCTACTGGGATTATCCAGGTTTCGAAAGTCTCAATAGCCTTGCATGGTGAATACCCTTGAGCTGAGACGAGTCGTATACCCGGCTTGGATAAATCTGACTGACGGACCTATTTCATGATATGGTTGAGATGCGCATTTCTGAATGTTATCCAGGAAATCTGAGTGAATTCTGGGTATTCTGTTAGGTCTTGTCGCAGGCCTATCGTTCAATAGAGTTTGGTGGGAAAAGTCTCCTTGAAACAGCACACCGGTGTGATTTCAAAAGAGATTGAAGTATCATGCATTACTATATCTATGGTTGATGATATATCTGCGCTTGATTATTTTTACTTATATCTTGTTCTGCGAATGTTTACTTCCAGGTGTGATCTGTGTTTGTGAGGTTCTGAAGAATATACTGTATAAGTGTTGTGTGTACGCTCTTTGAAACTGTCATTCTTAACGTGTGAAAGTTTTTCACCCTTGCATGTTTGTTTGTTTGTGTTGTTGTATGTTAGTAGATGAGTTATCCTCAGACAGGGTTGGAGCCGGTGAGATGGTTGAGTCTTCTACCTTTGGGAGGTACGGGTGCGCTTTGGCAGATTGACGATTTCACCCAGTGGGGTACCTTCGTTGGTAGAGTGAGTGTCACTGATGGCACTGTTGGGGGACATTGTAGCGAGTGGAAGGAGCAGGTGGTGCTTCATGTGAAGCTACCACTCAGGCAGATTAAGCAAGCACCGACTGAGTCTGAGAGTAGGCCGGAGTACATTCCCAGGCATCCAGCAGCTAGACGTATTTCTAGTAGGTGGGGGAGGTACTATGGGAGGATGTGGAGGTCAGCTTTTAGGACTCCATCTTCACACCCGAGTAGAGAGGTTGTCACCGCACATGATAGGTCTTCGGAGGAGGAGCCAAGGACTTACACGCCTCGATCACCACCTGCAGAGGCGCAGAGTAGAGTGAGAGCAGCCAGTGTGGAGAGGTATTACCCTACCTCGACCGGGTTTTTTGGAGAGACGGGTGTCTCGGAGAGATCCCTTGAGGCTCAGGCGAGGATTTGGGAGCGTCTCCGCAAGGGCAAGGGGAAGATGTTTGAGGAGCATGAGGGTAATGTTCCTGGAGGCTCATCTGCTGAGTCTCATCATCACTAAATGTCTTAGATTGGACCTGCTCTCTTATTACTTAGTAGCTTTCTATTTCAGTCATTTTATTTTAGTCTGCTTAGAGTTTTACTGCTTTTGATGTACAGCAGTTTAGAAAAACTCCTTGCTTGTACTGATGCAAGCTCTTTTGATATATATATACTTGAGGAGGTTGCTTTTACTTCAGTGTTTCTTCTAATACTGTTCTTATTTTACCACGCAATAGGAAAGGAGAGAATGGACTCCCCATTCTTCTCATCTTTTAAAAAGGCAAAAATTTTATCCACATTTTTTAGAACAAAACTCGATTTTAATCAAAGGTTATTAAGGAATACTTTGCAAAAATACTTGTTACTATGGTGTAATATCCTTTTTGGAGAAACGGTGTCGCAAATTGCACTAGTTTTATGGTAAAATTATACTGCGGTAATCTAAAATTCGTCATTATAACAGTACAATTATTAAAGCTCAAAATTATTTTTGCCATTATAACAATACTATCACAAAATCACATAAACAATTTAGGCATTATAACACTACTAATAATAAATCACATAGGCAATTTAAATAAAAGCCATAAAACAATTATAATAAAGCATTAAAATAAATAATAAAGTTATAACACATAAACCACCTAAGTAGTTACATCACACAACTTATGTGTTCTCTGATAACTTTCAAGAATTTTCCCCTTATCTCAAAAGATGAAGAAAGGAGATTTTGAAGAACAAAGCTTCAAAAACTCAAGAGCTAAGCAAGAACCTAAAAGAACTAGAAAAACTATAAAGAGTGAGGAGAGAATTTGCTTTGTCAACACAAAGACTTGGTGCAAGAAATTATGAAGCATGGAGGGGGTATTTATAGGGGAGGGGGCGGCCATGAGGAGGGATAAGGGAGGAAGGAAAAGATCATGTGATGTAAGGCATGACTCTTAAAAACACTTAATTAGTTAATTAGGTAAATCAACCCTTTTTCTAATTGGATCAAAGGAATTTCATAAGGATTGATTCAAGTGAAAAATCAAATCCAAGGCTCCAAAATTGCATGAAGATGTTGACCAAATGAGAAGGAATAAGGGTCATGGGATAGCTTGGTTAAATACTTCAGGTTTTGGTAGTTTAAGTGTAAAACCAAGGGTAAAATAGTAATTGTACATGCCCATATACTATTCATGGTCAACGATTCCGTCTACAGATATTTTAAACTCCTTAGAATTGTATTTGAGTCCCTCAAAAACCCTAAGTTCCTGTATCATACTCGTTAATCCTCTATTTGTCTCTATTTGGCTGATATACCGCAAATAAGAGCAAAAACGGTAAAAAATAATTTTGTCTAAAAATAATTTTAAAAATTCTAAAATAATTAATAAAATATAAATTATTGTGGACCTTTATCACGAAATTTTTACATTAAAACAAGATTTTTACGCTATACGCTACCGTTTAGCGTATTTTTTTGTAAATTTTGAAATTTTTTCAAAAATTCTAGAAAATCAAAAATATTAAAAGAAACAACTTTTGCGAAAGAAGATAATTTTCTGGGTTGGTTTGACATACCTTTACTATTTAAAACTTATACCGTCAATTACAACAAAAACTGTTGTCTGTAAATATCCAAATGTCAAGCCAAAACTGTCAATTTCAATGAAATAAATGAATAAGCATATTAAAACCTTAATTATAAGACAAAAATAAATCACTTAACACTTAGATCACAAAATTTCATATAAAACAGAAATTAGACGGTAAACAGAAAAATGGATGTTACAATATGCACCCTTTTGCCAATACTTAGATTATATGACACTAAGAACCCCTTATATTAGAGGAAAACAATTAAGAGAAATAATTAGGATACTAATCCTTCATTATACAAAATGTTATTACTCAAAGTTTAGCAAGCTGAAACGTGGTGAAATAATTGGAATAGTATGTAGAAAAATGCGACATGTATTAATGAATGTAGAAGAAAGAAGGATTATTCCAGCACATATTGAAGAACTTTTAGAAAAGGTATGTAGTGAAAATCCACTAGATGCAAAAATCAATAATAAAATTACAGAATTAGTAAAATTAAAACTAAAAGATCCTACAAAAGAAATAAAATGTAAACCCATGATTTATACAAAACAGGATAGGGATGAATTTGTAGAAGATATTAAACAAATGTGTGAAAAATGATTAGTAAGACCATCAAAAAGTAAACATTCTGCACCAGCATTTTATATTGAAAATCATAATGAAATTAAAAGAGGAAAAAGGAGAATGGTAATAAATTATAAACAGATGAATGATGCTAAGGAAGGAGATGCATATTTTCTTCCTAGGAAAGATTTAATTATAGAAAGAGTTAGGAATATGAATTGGTTTAGTACTTTGATTGTAAGTCAGAATTCTATCAGATAAAGCTTACAGAGGAATCAAAAGCATTAACAACATTTAGTTGCCCTCAAGGACAATATGAATGGCATGTGTTACCAATAGAATGAAACAATTACCAGGTATTTTTCAAAGAAGAATGGATTCCATACTTAAGGATTATAAAGACTTTTGCCTTATATATATTGATGATATATTAGTTTTTACTGATAAGGATTTAAATGATCATTTTAATAAGGTAGAATTAGTTCTTAAAAGATGTTTAGAAAATGGAGTGGTTTTAAGTAGAAAAAATCAGTTTTTGCTCAGACTAAAATTAACTATTTAGGATTAGAAATAGAAAAAGGAAAAATAGTAATGCAAAAACATGTGTTAGAAAAACTTCAGAATTTTCCAACAAAATTAAAGGATAAAAAAGGAATTACAAAGATTTCTTGAATTACTAAATTATATGTCAAATGAAGGCTTTATAAAGAATCTTGCAGCTGAAAGGAGACAACTACAGCAGAAATTAAAAAAGGATGCTCTTTGGTCATGGACCGAAGAAGATGAAAAAATTATTATAAAGTTAAAGCAATTATGTCAGGATCTTCCTTAGATATATGATCCTTCAGATGATGATTTAATTATTATTGAAACAGACGCATCAAATGAATGTTGGAGAGGTGTTATGAAGGCAAAACCCCTGAACAAAAGAAAGAATTACTGTGTCGATACATGTCTGGAACCTTTTCAGACAGTGAAATTAATTATCCAACACATGAAAAAGAAACATTAGCCTTAAGTCGAATGTTAGAAAAGCATCGAGTTTATGTGCTAGATAAAGAATTTATTGTTAGAACCGATAGTACTTATGTTGCAGGTTTTAAAAATATTAATCAAGGCACTTATAAACAGGGAAGGCTAATAAGGTGGCAGATGAAGCTAGCGGAATATAATTATACAATATCTCATATTAAAGGTGAGAAAAATGTGTTTGCAGATATATTATCAAGAGAATGGAGCAGGACATGAAGAAATTGGAAAACAAAAGAAAACTGCAAAAGGCACTCATTGAACAAAAATTGCAAGAAGTAGAGTTACTCAAAAAAGATCTGGAAGTGACAGAACTACAGATTGAAGAATTAAACTTATTAAGGGAAGCAATTCCAGAAAACCTGAAGAAACAGACAGAAGAAGAAAACAAAAAAGATACGCAATTTTCAACGGATCTTTTCCAGGAATTTGCGATGACTGGTATAAAGCAGCACCACATTGCACGAAAATCCTAGGAGTCATACACAAATCATACTCATCCGAAGAAGAAGCAAAGAAAGCTATAGAAGAATACAATGATGCAGAAAGAAAGAAAGAAAGAAAGAAAGAAAGAAAGAAAGAGATTTATCTTGGACCCAGGACTTTTTCAGAAACAGCAAAAAGTTCACCGCCAAATAAACCAGCAATGCAAATATTGGGAAGGATTCCTTCTTCCTTAGATAATTTCAATATAATTAGTCGAAGGGATCACGAACTTCAAATTCAATTTTCCAATGAAAAATTTGAAGAGCGTTTCCAGAGACTAATTAATTGGAATGAAAATGAAAAAATCAACTGTTTTTATATAGTTGATAGAAATATTTATGGTGTTAAACCAATCATTACACCTGGAGCACCACAAATATTGGTATTCAATTTATTCCAATTTGGGATGATTAGATGTCTTTATTTAAGTGCCAATTTGGAAGAAATTAGTCTGTTTCCATATGGATTTAGGGAGGTAGTTCAAGCCTTCAAAAAGAACATTGGCCGGGAAAGAGCTATCTTCTTAAAGTTCTACTCAGCATATCCAGATTTTATAAAAAGACAACAAGCAAAGCATGTACTGAAGAACATATGAGGAAGGTAATAGCAAGCCAGTTAGCAAGCATCTATAACCAGTGCTAAGCCATTGGTAAAGAGTCATGTGTCATGATGATGTACAAAGGACCCCACCTAGTATTGCTAAGCAAGACAAGTGGGAATACAATTAGAAAAAAAGAAATAAAGATACTGACAGAATTTGAGTATCCATTCTATGCACTAGAAGGACCCTCAATAGAGTACTATTCAGATATACTCAACCAACTGTGCGAAAAGATCAGGCAGAGTGGGAACCATGCATGTGAAAGATATACTACAAGGATAGAGATCCAGAAAGAATATAAGGATGACAACATAGGTAAAGTAATTGTGGAAGAGTGATGTAAAAGCTGACGCACTTAAAATTACTCAGTCACGTGAGAGATGTAATTAAAGGAAGGAATGTAAAATACCAATGTATATTATGAGTGTTGGGATGTATATGTAAAAAAAAGAGGTCACATGTCAAAGTTTAAAAAAAAGTCAAAAAGTCAAAAGTTGAGAAAGTGACAGGTTCTTGTCATGTGAACGAAAGAAGAAAAGTGGATGAATGCCGAAGGATGTAGATAGCTAGATAAGATCAGCCGCTTTAGTACTGTAGCGTAGAATGTAAGTTTGTAAATAGTACTTTTATATGCCTATAAATAGAGGAACGGGACAAAGGCAAGGTCACGGTGAAAAAACTTAAAGTTGTCATTCCAATTTCGAGAGAAAAAAGTTTCTTTAGGAGACTTTGTGCTAGTCCAGTAGGATTAATCAGGTACTTGAGAGTATACCTAAAAACTCCCTTTGTACTTATTATTATTCATAAATAAAATCTATACTTATTTCAGTGTAAACACTTTAGTTATTTCAATTTTTAGACTCCAACTATTACGCAACTCAATTTATTTGCGAAAGCAGCAGTGGGCACAAAACTTACAAAACTAAGTCAGGTATGTCTTTATTTTGCATCTAATTTATTTATTTATCATGGAATGTGAAAAAATTAATAATAATGATATAGAACATTTACAAATTACAGAACAAGATGGTTACTGTGAAGGAAGTATTTTAATTGACTCGGATTTGTTTAGAAAAATACAAAGGGAAGATTTAAATTTAACTAAAGATGCTAATATGAAGAGTAAAGAAAAAATACAAAATACAAAAATTTAATAAAAAAGAAAATATTATATATTATGGAAAATTGATTAACGAAGCTCCAATAGACATTGAAGAAGCTCAAGGAAATACCAGTATACAACTATTAAATAAGAAAAAATTGATGGAACTAAAAAGGAACATAAAAAAGGAAGAACACATAAATAAAATTGGATGTATACGTATAGGAGCAATGCAGATATTAATAAAAGCAACTTTTCAAGTAGGAATAAATTTACCTATAGAATTAGTATTAAAAGATAATAGAACAACTGATATAAAAGATAAAATAAAAGGAGTAATAGAAGGAAATTTAGCTTATGTAAAATTAAAATTTAAAATTCACCCAAATATTGGAATACCTTTAAATACTCAAAGACTAGAACAATCATTAACACTTGAACATAAATTTTTAAGAAAAAATCTAATGAGAGCAGGAGATAAAATATTTTCAATAACCTATTGTGTTAATTATACGTTAACAAATTCACATCATAGTATTAGTTTTAGAAATAATGATAGAATAGATGTACCAAGTGTATTTGAAAATATAGAAAAAATTTATTATCCTAAAAGAAACGAAACAGAATTATGAATTTTTATAAATAAACCAAATTTATTAATGCGTAGATTACCATTACCAGTAAATATTTCTGAAAAAGAGATTGAAGAAGATAAGATTAATAAATTAGCAAATCAAGTACTACCTCCGTCCCTAAATATAAGAATCTTTTAACTAATTCACACCCTTTAAGAAAATTTGTTAAGTTAGTTAATAGCAATAAATTTGTCAATGATTTACTATACTTTTCCAAAACTAGCCCTAACACTTATTACTATCTCTCTTCCCCCTCTCTCTCTCTCTCATCATTTAATTAATGCATTGGAAAAGGTAAAGTGGTTGGGTGATTTGTTTTTATTCATCAATCTTTATAGGAGAGAGAAATAATATACAATAAATATATAACATTTATAGTTTATTGAGTAAACAAAATTGTACAATAAATAAGGGCATTTTAGTAAAAAAAAATAATTAATGCAATTGATTTTTTGGAAAGATTCTTATATAAATGAACTTTCATTTTTTTTGTAAATGTTCCTATATTTAGGGACAGAGGTAGTAAATGATTTAACTCAATATTTGAAAAATATGATATGAGTAAAAATATTGCTAAACTAATATAAAAAATAAATTTATTAATATATGGTTAAAAGAACGAAATCAATTTCAAAAAATATATATGGAATATGTAAAAAATATTGATAAAGATTTTTCTGAAAAAATAAAATGTATTTCAAAATTAGATTTGCAAAAGAAATAAAAATGAAAATAAGTGAAGATTATGGAAAAATATGTGGACAAATTGCTTTATATGAAGATGAAATGAATTATGAATTAACCACAACTTTAATAAAATTAGAACTAGAAGATGAACAAGAAGAATTAGAAAGAATTTTTAACTTAGGAAAAAATCTAAATAATTTTGAAGAAATATTGAATGAAATAGATATAAATTCTTTAGAAATAATAAATTTTCAGATTAAGTTATGGATAAGGTAGATAAAAATATTGCTAAGTTTATAATAAAAGATAAAATTATTACAACATGGTAAAAATAAAAGACTATTGTAATGTAGTATATATAGATTAAATAAAAAAATAGTGAAAAATATTTTTATGAAAAATTAGAATGTATATGGAAATTAAACCTACAAAAAGATTTAAAAAGAATTATATGTCAGGAATATGAAAAATTATGCGCACAAACTATAATATATAATAATCAACTAGATTATGAATTTGATTTAGTATTAACTAAGATGCAAATAGATGAAACTTATGAGGAATTAATGAGAAGTATAGAAAATAACAACTTAGATGAATCATAAGAAAACACCCGCACTAGTCTGGTATCAGAGCACTAAGATCATAAAAATTAAAATTAAAATAATTTTTACAAAAAACCTAACAACTAAGATTATTAAAATTAAAATAATTATAAGAAAAATTTTTGCACTAAGATTATTAAAATTTTAGGAAAAATGAATATTATAGATATACAAATTAGAATAATTGAGAAAGAAAATGAAATAAATGAATTAAAAAACAATATAAACATAACTAGAGAAAATATAAGTTTAATTTCTAGAAGCTTGGATTATTATATAGGACATGGAAATATAATAGAAATTGATAGAACATCACAATTTCTCAGAAAACATCAAAACAAATTAAATAAACAAGAAAACAAATTAACAGAATTAGAAAATGAATTACGAGAATTATATGAAAACTATAACCGTTTCTAAAATTGCGACGAACAATGAACTTTTCGTCACTAAAATCCATCAATAAATTAATAATTATTAGCAGTGTTATGCAATAAACAGACAAATTTGAAAGGAAAATGCAATGTAATTAAAGTTGCAGAAATAGTAAAAGTGTAGGAATGTTAAAGGTGCTTGAATGTAAAGTGCATGAAAAATATATGTGCAGAAATGTAAATGTGCGTGAAGTGTAAATGCGCAGAAAAATAAAGGAAAGCATGTAAATGGTAGAAAGATAAAGGAAAGCATCTAAATGGTAGAAAGTATATGAAATGTTGGAAGTAAATTGGACTTCAATGGAAATTGACTTGAATGGAAATGAATTGAATTGATAAAGTGTGGAATGTATACTTGACGTTAGATCCGCGAATCTGCTGCGTGTTGAGATGTATGGGATTGTTAATCAAGTATCCAACCTGATTACATCGTTAGAACTAGTATTTATAGACAAATCCTAGTAAAATAACTACCTATCTACTTAAGCGACACGTATGATGGCAGATATTTATGTCCGTGCGTCATCCACTTGTCAGTATGTACAATTTCGACAGCCACTAGACTAGGAATTTTCTAAGTCTTGACTATATAGTGTTCAGTGGTGTTTGGATTCGTACTTCTAGCTTCGACGAATTAGTTGTCTTTCGAACCAGTCTTCATCATGATCTTTTCTATCTCTCAACCTTCAACTGACACAGTGACTTTAAACTAGTTGAACTATGACTTCCTTGTCAAGAGTAAGGATATATCAATATCTCCTCGACATACTTTGACACTTAGCCTCAAATTCAACTTTTGATCCCCTTTGATAGCCAATTCCTCACTTGACAAAGAATCTTCTCATAGATTCCAGAATCTAAAATTCACCTTCTAACACTCGAACAATCTTTCTCCCGAGATGTGCATGTCAAAATTGTACATGTTCTTGACTTGTCTGATATTGAGCCCATCTAATCCAAAAGCTGGTATTGATATTTATTTAGAACTCTTGATTAACGATTTGAAGAGGTTGTGGAATGATATTTTTACGTACAAAGTTGCAGAAAAGTAAAATTTTAACATGAGAGCGGCTTTGATGTGGACGATTAATGACTTCCCTGTTTATGACATTTTGTCTGGTTGGCGGACTCATGGTCAATTAGGATGTCCGCATTGCATGGAGCATACAAAGGCATTTACCTTGAAAGTCGGGGTGAAGAGTTCTCGGTTTGACTCGCATCATAGGTTCTTACAAAACGATCATCCGTTTAGAACAAACAAGGCCGCCTTCATGAAGGGTCAAGTTGAAACAGATGACCCTCCCCCTATGTTGACATTAGAGAAGGTTTGGAGTAGAATGAAAGTTAGGGTTCTTCACTTCGATTTGGGAACGGTTGAGAGTGAGAGACGCGACAGAGACACGATAAAGGACGGGAGACGCGATGGAGACACGGCGAATATGTGACAAAGACAAATAAAAGGATTAACCCAATTCTTTATTTGATTTTTAAAGAATTAATCTTGGACTAACCCAATCACCTTAAATATTTTTATTTGTTTTTTAAAGATTAATAAAAAATTACCTGTTTTAGAATTTGTTCAAAGAAAAATAAAAGGAAAATTTTAACGTAATTATCATCCAACCTAAAACAACTCTACCATGGTCAAGTTAGATTGGTTCAGTTTAACAAAAGAAAATTCTGGATCCAATCTAACCAGATTTAGTTTAATTTAATCAATTTAATCTTTTTTCACAAAATTGACCTAGAGTTTGTCAATCTATATTTAAACAAACTGTTATATATTTTGAGCAACTGTTATATATTAACCAACTGTTATATATTAACCAAAAAAAAACCAACTGTTATATATTAACCTAAAAAAAAAACCAACTGTTATATATTTAAATATTTTAGAACGACATTGCCACTATACTATTAGCAATTGACATGCAATATAACTGAATCATATATATTTCTTTGAACGATACCTATTATCAAAAATAATAATATAATCTCACATGTGATATACTAGATATATATTAATTTGAGATGCTGTCACAAACATTATACATCTAGCTAAGAATTTATCCGCTGCTATAATTGAAAATTTGGGTGGGAATCTCATAGAAGAGGGTCCACAGAAGAACCCTGGATAAGACACACCCACCGTCTTTGGCGCCCTGGTTTTTATCAACTATTCCATGTGTACTGTAGTCCCTCCCAAGGCCAAGGACTCCTCCGTACAGAATCCCTACGTTACAATATCAATTTTGATTTTTTAATACTCCACAATTTCTAATATCCATCTAATATTTCTATTTTTCATTTTCTCACATTACGGATCTATCATATTTATCACTTATCTTTCTTCTATTCCTACCTCACTTTAGTGTCAATTAGCTCAAAGGTGTTCAAAAATCATTTTTCTTGCCCACAGCTTTTTATTTACTCACTTGTCAAGCATATCCTTATATGTGCCCTAAACCTCATCTACAATGATAATATGATATGATTCGTACATAGTGGCCCCAACCTCCCCAAGTTATAAGTAAGCGTCAAGCACTCTTTTCTGGATTAATGAATGGCTAGAATTAGTAGTTGTAGTTATAGACTTGTTAGGGAGTCGGTCTATAATGCATCACAAGGGTTGTCTCAATCCGTACCTTGAACCATTCCAAGTCATTCTAAGAAGTTTCATTTTGGACACAATGAATGCGCACAAAATAACAAGAGAAACCCACTTGAGCAATGAAATGTCAATATTAATGTTTTGCAAGCCACGGTGGAGATATGAAATAGGTGGAATTTCCTTTCATTTTTCTTTTGTCCTTATCTTGTTATTTATCTTGATGAGAATATACTTAGGTGAACCCAGCCAATAAGACAAATTGGAACTTGGCAAGGAAGAATTTGATGAAGCCAAGTTGGGGGGGGGGGGGGGGGGGGGATGATGAAAGGAGGGTGAGAAGTTCTTGTTGGATGAACATGTCTCTTCTTCAATGCCTATCCATGCCTCCAATAAAACTCATGTCCCACAACCCATCCGAGTGGAAAATAATTTCCCTCTCCTCCTTCCATCCGTTACCTTACATAGTGTTTAATTGGAGCAAAATAAGAGGGAAGAGATTGTTTTAAATTACTAAAACGGCACAGACTCACAGCTCACACACCAAAAGCTAGTTCAAGGGGGGAGGGACTCCCCATGCTTATAAAGACTTCACAGGCCCCCTGACCATCCAATGTGGGACTCCCAACACGCCCCCTCAAGCCTAGGTTCCATACCATAGGCGAGGGCTTGCGGCAGTATCCACACCACCGGGAGGAATCCGGGCTCTGATACCATCTTAAAATTCGGCTGGGGCTCACATCCACCCTCAAAACCGGTTTGAAAGGTGGAGACTCCCCCAGCTATATAAACACCGAACAGGCCCCCTGACCATCCAATGTGGGACTTCCAACATAAATCTTGCTTGTCTTATTCATTTTCTTGGAGGAGAGAAAAAGGGAATAAAATGTCTCTCATTCAATTTTGGCTCCTCTCAAATATTGAGAGATTCGGGGGGAAAGAAAAAAATGTTTTTAAATACTTTAATGACATTTAATAATAATCTTAAATTAAATTAAGGCTTAAATATGTTTGGGGTCCTTTCAAATTTTGGTGTTTTGAATTTAGTCATTGCAAAATGAAGTCAAATTTTTTTAGTCCAATAAATATTTTTTTTAATCCTTTTAGTGATTTGAGGGTGATGTGGCACAAACATGTCATCTCATTAATATGTCGTGTCATATTCCAGTTCCACATCAGCCTGACAAGTTATTTTAAATTTGGAGGAAGCTCTGACTTGAAAATAAATTTATAGGGACCTCCTCCACCACCCATCCTTCTTCCCCACCACCACCACCATCCTCCTTCCAAATTTTGGCATTTTGAATTTAGTCATCGCAAAATGAAGTCAAATTTTTTTAGTCCAACAAAAAAAATTTTAGTCCTTTTAGTGATTTGGGGGTGATGTGGCACAAACACGTTGTCTCGTTAATCTTACGTGTCATATTTCAATTCCACATCAGCCTGACATGTTATTTTAAATTTAGAGGAAGCTCTGACTAGAAAATAAATTTATAGGGACCTCCTCCACCACCCATCCTTCTTCCCCACTGCCACCCTTCCCCCCCCCCCCCCCCCCCCGGATCTCCTCCACCACCCCCATCCTTCTCCCTCACCACCACCACAACCATCCTTCTCCCCACACCCCAAACCACCAACCCCCTTCCCCTCACCCCCCACCATACCCCACATCCACCCCTTCTCCCCCCGTCCACCCCCAACCCCCTCTTACTTTAATGACATTTACCACTAATCTTAAATTAAATTTAATATAAAAACTTACAAGAGTATAAAAATAAATTGGTCTTTTTCCTCTATCAAAATTCCCCTTCCCTTCCTACCAACAAAACAAAGTAATATCTAATCAAATATTTCCCCTTCCTTCCCCTCCCCATCTCCTCTCTGTTTTTGAACCCAACATTTTGTGTTCACAAATTAGGATTCGCCCTAATGAAAGCAACAAATAATAATAGAGAGAAGATTTTGATCATCAAGAGCAACAGTATCGGATCAGACACGTTTACATTTTTATTATGCATAATGTTACATGGATCACCATGCAACACCCAAATTTTGAGTTTTACTCATACCACATGGGTGTTGCATGGTGGGATAGGTGTTAGCCTATCATTACTCTTTTATTATTAAAAAGAAGAAAAGCCAGCAAGCAGTTTAATTGAGAGAGAATAGACCATACTGAGGGGTTATGTGCACAGTAGCAGCAAAGTTCAGGGGGGATGCACTTCCACTGAATCAAGGTCCACCCTTCCTCATGTGAACCCCATCAACTTGGTATAGCATGTGGGTCCTACCTCACATAACTCATACACATATACAACACCGAGTCATGAACTTGCAAATATTGCAACAGAGCATATAGACCCACACCCCTTTCCTCTTCTCTTTTTTACCTTACCCCCCCCCCCCCCCCCCCTTCCATTCCTTACAGTCCCCACTTTCACACCCATGAATCTTCCTAGTTCCATCCCCATTTTTCAGTTGACCCACACACCACACCATTCCCCAACCCCACACCCCCGCAAAATATTTATTTATTAATCAAAAAAATTAATTAGCAACTAGTTATCACCTCATCATTTCTAAATTATCCCAACTAAGCATATTTCCTTTTCCAATTATGATAATAATAAAATAACACACTTACTAGAGACAGGTTCTCTCTATATATATTCCCTCCTCAAACAACTCCTATTCCCACACAACACACAACTCCTCTTCTCTTTCTCTTTCTCTTCCTATCCTTTCCCGGTCAAACAACTAAAACCAAAGTGTCTCATTTCATTTTCTATTTTTTCTAAAAAGAGAAACAAAAATGGATGGAGGTAGTTGCACAGACGAAAGCACCACCACCGGCGACTCGTTCTCGATAACGGTATCACCGGTGAAGAAGCCGCCGTCATCTCCCCCGCCACCGAACAGCCTCTGCCGCGTCGGTAGTGGCGCGAGCGCAATCGTGGACCCGGACGGCAGCGGTGTTGGCGGCGGAGAAGCCGAGTCACGGAAGCTCCCGTCGTCGAAGTACAAGGGCGTGGTGCCGCAACCGAACGGGCGCTGGGGCGCGCAGATTTACGAGAAGCACCAGCGCGTGTGGCTCGGAACGTTCAACGAGGAAGACGAAGCCGCCAGAGCCTACGACATCGCGGCGCAACGGTTCCGCGGCAAGGACGCCGTAACAAACTTCAAGCCGCTCGCCGGCGACGGCGACAACTACGACGACGTTGAAGCCGAGTTCCTCAACTCGCATTCGAAGTCGGAGATCGTCGACATGCTGCGTAAGCACACATACAATGACGAGCTTGAGCAGAGCAAGCGAAGCCGCGGCTTCGTCGGCCGGCGTCGTGGCGGCGGGAATATCTCCGCCGTCTCGAATCTCGGCGGCGCGTGCGAGACGAAGGCGCGTGAGCCTCTGTTCGAGAAGGCCGTTACGCCGAGCGACGTCGGGAAGCTGAACCGTTTGGTCATACCGAAGCAGCACGCGGAGAGGCACTTTCCGTTACAGAAACCATCCGTGAATTGCGGCGCGGGAAGCGCGTCGGCGGCGAAGGGGGTGTTGTTGAACTTTGAGGACGTTGGAGGGAAAGTGTGGCGGTTTCGTTACTCGTATTGGAACAGTAGCCAGAGCTACGTTCTCACTAAAGGTTGGAGCCGGTTCGTTAAGGAGAAGAACCTGAAAGCCGGTGACACGGTTTGTTTTCACCGCTCGACCGGACCGGACCGGCAGCTCTATATTGATTGGAAGGCAAGGAGGAATGTTGTTAATGTTAACGAGGTTGGGTTGTTTGTACCGGTCGGACCGGTTGTTGAGCCGGTTCAGATGGTTCGGCTCTTCGGGGTTAACATTTTGAAATTGCCTGGGTCCGATCCTGCTGGGTCCTGCGATGGCAAGAGGAGAGAGATGGAAATGTTTACGTTAGAGTGTTGCAAGAAGCCCAAGATCATTGGAGCTTTGTAACATTACCTTAGACCTTTTTTTTTTTTAGTTTTTTTTGTGACTGATGAAAGAAAGAAAGAAATGGGAGGAGAGCGGTGTAGGTTGTTGCAAGTTGCAAAGGGTGAAATTGTATATTACTTAATTAATTAATTAGAAGAAGGAAAAAAAGGGAGAAGCTGAAATTAGGTGTGACAAAACTGTACAAGAAAGAAAGAAAGAAAGAAAGAAAAAAAGGTTTTAAGAGGTGAAAGAAACAGAAGGATAACTGTTTAATTGTAAATGTTCTCATAAATGTTAGTTCATGCTTAGATGTGGGGTACTCCATGATGTCTAGCAACATTTGAAAGTTTCTTTGTTCATAGTTGTGTGGGGTAATGGGCAATGTGGGACGTGGGTTTCCAAAAATATCTGTGTCGACGGAAAATAACATTATGTTTTTGTTTGAAATTAATGAAAGGTATGCTACTAGCTGCTAGCTGCTCTGCAGGATTGTGACCAAGGGGAACTAATTAATTTCTTGGTTTAAATAAGTTTTTGGTCCTTTTAAATTTTAGATTTTTTATTTTAGTCTTTGTAAAAAAAAGTCAAACTTTTTTAGTTTAATAAATATTTTTTTTTTGAATTTGGTCCTTTAAGTCATTTGGGGTGATGTGACACCTACATGACATCTCACTTATCTGACGTGTCGTATACTTGTCCCACATCAGCCTGCCACGTAATTTTAAGTTTGGAGGGACTTGCCACGTGGCACTCTCTCTCAGCACCACCACCACCACCACCCACTCACTCTCTCTCTCTCTCAGCACCGCCGCCGCCACCACTATCCTTCTCCCCCTTCCCCAAACAAAACCCAACCAGATTTCATTTAACTACGATGAGAACACCGAGAGCACCGATTTTCAAAATCTCCAAATGCAAGATTTTTGAAACAAAAAAAATGCATCTGGGCCATTTCCATTTCCCACACAAAAAATTGGATCCCAATCGGTGTTTGTGTTTGGTTGGCATGGCAACCCAAGGGCGAAGAGGTGGGGTTTCGCTCCCTGACGCGCCAAGCCACTCAAGGGACGACACCTCCTCCGTCATCACCAGGATCTCACGCTTGGAGGCCGCTTGGATCGCCGGCACCACCTTCCCCGTACTCGTCGTCCCCCTCATCATCGAGATGGACCGCGAACAATAGCTCAACGACCTCGAGCTCCAGCAGGCCAGCATCCTTGGCACTCCCCCCAAATGAAATTTGCTTGATTCTTCTGCTCTGCTTCTAGGGTTTCCCGTTGTTTGCTCTGCTTGATTCTTCTGAAATTTAATCTCGTGATCCCTATACCTTCTTAGGAACTTTACTTTTACAATGATAGATTTTGTGTACGGTGGGGTGAGGAGAAGAGGGGGTTGGGGGTGGAGGGGGGGAGAAGGGGTGGATGTGGGGTACAGTGGGGTGAGGGAAGAGGGGGTTGGTGGTGGTGGTGGTGGTGGTGGTGGTGGTGGTGGAGGGGGGGGGGGGGGGAGAAGGATGGTGGTGAGGGAGAAGGATGGGTGGTGGTGGTGGTGGATGCGCTGAGAGAGAGACAGTGAGTGAGTGGGTGGTGGTGGTGGTGGTGGTGGTGGTGGTGGGGTGGGGGTGCTGAGAGAGAGTGCCACGTGGCAAGTCTCTCGAAACTTAAAATTACGTGGCAGGCTGATGTGGGACAAGTATACGACACGTCAGATAAGTGGGATGCCATGTAGGTGCCACATCACCCCAAAATGACTTAAATGACCAAATTCAAAAAAAAAATATTTATTGGACTAAAAAAGTTTGACTTTTTTTTGCAGGGACTAAAATCAAAAGTCCGATATTTGGAAGGACTGAAAACTTATTTAAGCCTAATTTCTATGATTTATAGTTGAGAAATGTTATATTCTCCTACAAATTCTCTTATATATCTTTTTATTATTTTATAAAGTAAAAAATAGAATACAATTAATATATTGAAAATATAAAAAATATTTAATATTTTTTTCATTTAATAAATAGGAGGATTTATAGGAATAAAAGGTAGAATAATTTAGAATTTTTATTTATTTGATCATAATAATGAGCCATTTTGTTTGATTGTGGGATATTATTATTGTTATGAATAAAATAGAAAGGGAAAGAGGTTGGTATTCCAGCAGGAAGAGGGGGACCCCAGAGGAGGCATGGCCTAAGAAATTGTGAACAAGTTGATAATGAGACATTTGTCCAATAAAGAAAGAGCCTTGTTGGCAAGTGGGTGTGGTGAATGGTGATTGTGTTGTGTACACTGTACATTCCCACATTGCTTCGCTTCTTTCTAATCTTTAAAGCCTCTTACCGTTACTACATCGCGTTTGGAACGGTCAACTTTACGTGAAGCTCTGTTTGGGGCATCATATTAATGTTCGGCAATCCAACGGAACCTTGAACTCAGATTTTGCACTAGACGTGTTGTTTTTGGGAATATCAAGATCGTTTTCAAAACCACAACTATTATATGCTTATGCTAATTGTAGATTGACATTTGAGAATTTGACTATTTTAGTGAGAATATTGTTTATGGAAAATAAAAAGAGGAGTCATAAGTATTGATTAAAAAATTAACAATTCACATTTGTTATGTGTTTGTTAGACACACATGTTCATATATAAATAAATGTCAAAGTTAATATATTTGTTTCTCCGATAATTTTTAATAGAATAAGAATTTAACAAAATTGATTATTGAATTGAAAGTCTTCGTTATGAAAATCAAGTCTATAAAATTCATTTATATTCAAAAAATATTTGACTATATTTTAACTATAATATACTGTTTGAAATATAATTAAATATATGATATTAAATTACATATTTACTAATATCTAAATTATATAATATAATAGTATACATATTTGATTCAATGGTTGATTATTAACTTCATATTTTTCAAAAATGTTATCGAAGATGAACATAAATATATCAACTTTAATATTTGGTGTTAATTCTTGACGCATACATAAGCTCCAGTTGTTTGGAGCAAAAAACATATTTAATTTGAAGTGGATATATAGCAAAAAACAGATGTTTGGCAAAAAATTCAATTTGAAGTGTTTAGTAAAATTAGCGGTTAAACTAATTGATAAATATAAAATGATATAAAAGAATATATTTAATTATTGATTATATTTCGTTAATCAATATTAATTAGCTATTAAATATGGTAAAATATTTATAAATAATAAACTAATTATGATGATATTTAGAAGTTAAAATTTTAAAATTATATTTTAATGATACTACATCTGCCCCTAATTATAAGAGGTTTTCAACTAATTCTTATCTACCAAGAAAAGTAGTTAATTTAGTTAATAATATTAAATTTGTCAATAATTTACATTATGTTTCCAAAATTATCTTAGTAGTACTCCCTCCGTTCCTTTTTATCTGTTGGATTTTGAGAAAAAATTTGTTCCTTTTTATCTGTTGTTTTGATAGTTTAAGGTTATATTTTGACAATTATACCCTTAACCCTATTAATTGTTCTTCACATTTTTCATAAAATTAATTAATGCATAGTTGAGAGTTCAAAGACTAATTACTATTCCCAACAAATAGAGTAGTGAATAAATAAGGGTATAATAGAAAACTATTTGTCAATTAATTGATTCCTTGGTTGTGATGAAACAACCTTAAACGACAGATAAAAAGGAATGGAGGGAGTATCTTTCTTCCCACTTTCTCTCTCCCAATCAATTAATGCATCAACTGTATAATTAATAGGGTTAATTTGGACAAAAAATAATTAATACAAGACACGTTTTCAAAGAACTCTTATAAAAAAGGATAAAAAACTTGTCAAAAACCTCTTATAATTAAGAACAGAGATAGTATAATTTACTAATTTATTTTTTTATTTATTATCTGTGAGAGGGCGGGAGAAGTGAATCTTGGGTCATTAGATCAAAATATGAATAGTAAAATATTAAAACACAAATTCGTATGACTTTTTTAAGTGATCATGTTATCATCAAATAAATTTTAATCCTAATCGTCCATGTATAATTATATGGTCTAGATTTACTCCTTTCATCCTCTCATACAAAACACTCCTCTCTCACTTGATACATACATACATACATACATACATACATACATACATACATACATACATACATACATACATATGTAGGATGTACCATGTCCAGAAATTTTGAGATCTTAGACAAAAGTTTAATATAACTTTATCAAACTTTATTTTTCGAACTTTTGAGCCACAAAGTTATTTATCAAACCGTCGGTGCATACTAATTAAATTCATTTTGATATTTCACTCTCAATAAATGATAATGATATACTTAATTCATTTGAGAGTTTAATTATTATGCACCGACAGTGTAAAAATATTTCTACATGGTGAGATTCTTAAAATATTCTCATAACAATAATTTTTAAAATAGCTACGCAAAAACATACATGGTGAGATTCTTCATTTAATCTATCTTGCAACATAGTTGATTTCAAATAGGATTAAGCAATTTTAATTTTGAAAAGCTTTTTTCATCCGAAGTAAGGTTATAAGTAATTTAGTGATAGAGAGTAGGAGAGATCAGGAGAATAAAGATTTAGTAATATGGAATAGAATATTTAAAAATATATAAAAAAACAAGGAGAAAAATGAAAAGAAAAAGGAAAAAGAATAATACATAGTTAACAATTTTTAAAAAATCAATAATAACTATTGTGTTAAGGAAAAAGTTATTTTAAAATGATATAAAAATTACAAAAGGCTAACAGGGGTTTACACAAAAGATCAGATCTTCCGCTTGCACTTGCCATGACTTGGTTTCGAATCCAGAAGTATCTCGTTGGTTGGCTATACGTAAATTTCACTGTAAACTCTCGTTGAGGTTGGTAATTATTCTTAACCTTACATGAGGATGTGTCTCCCATAATTTAAATTTAATGTTCACTAAAAATACAAAATACAAATGAATTAAAAAATTATACAATAAAATTTATTTAAAATAATTTGTATTAATAATACATATAATCTTTTAAGAATATAAGATTTTTCAGGCCTAGATAAGAAAAATGGGAGGCCTCCACAGCCATGTATATATGAGTAGAAATCCGCTTATTTTAAGAAGTCATAAATATATTTTTAGTCTATATATATATATATATATATATATTATTTTAGTCCTGGAAAAAATTGTTTGTGACCCATGAAAAATAGAATTTTGTGCTTTTGGTCATTGTTATTATGTTTTAGTCAAGGTAGTCAGAACTGGACCGGTCATTGAATCGGTGAGCGCAGGGGTTCGAGATTCGACCAGGGTCCAACCGAGGTTCAACCGGGGTATAATTAAATAATATTATTTTAGTTATAAATATAATATATAATATTATTATATTATTTTAAACCCTAAATTCTATACAATATTGAGCAAAAATTAACATAAAAGTCATAATTTTATAAAGAAAAATTAAGCTTTACTACTAAATGTCATAATTCATAACATAAAATATTCATAATTACAAATAATTGAAGAAAATGATATCTATTTCTTTAAAAAAAATAAAAAATTTGGATTTTTGATTTTTTTTAAAAAAGTGAACCGATCCAACCCAATTTTTAGCCAATTTTTTACCAATTTTTCTAGTTTTTGACCGGTTCTTGCGCATGGCGATTTTCATGTTGTTTTGGACTGGACAGGGGTCCAGTTTCCGGTTTAACCAGCCGGTCCGGTCCGGTTTTAACTTGCATGGTTTTAGTTCTTACTCATGTTAAACTATTTCTTGTAATATGTAGACAATATTAATTTAGTTCCTAAAATATGACATCAATGTTCATACGTACCAATTCAACATGATCCAAAAATTACAATTACTAAAACATAATAAGGATCAAAAGCAATTTTTTTATTTTTCAGGGACTCAAATGAAAAAAATTACAAGGACTAAAACTGAAAGAAGGTATATTTATAGTTACTAAAACCATATTTAAACCTTAGGAATAACTCATAGCTTAATCGATCTTATTTTAATTTGTTAACTTAATATTTATTGATTTTCTTCTGGAATGTGAATTCTACAAATCCAAGCACTAAATTGAAAATTCTTGTTAAGTAGATAATTATATAATATTTCATAATATTTTAAAATAAGAAAAAAAAAGCATACATCGATGTAAAGCAAAATCATATTTTATCATTAATCTTGTCCAAGTTTATTAAAAAGCGCGGTTGAAAGTTAAATAAAATTACCTTTATTTTTTTTGGTCATGAATAAAATTACCTTTATTAAGTAGGCTATATTTTTATGTGTCCTTATCTTTTTGTCCAATTTTGGAAAGAATAGTTTTTACAAAAATTAGGTAAACTATCTATATTCCTTATTTCCTTTGGCATACCACATATTCTTATATTTTATTCTTTTATATTCTCCTGGCCTTTTCGGACAATGTGCCTTTGGAATAAACTTCGAACTTTTAGTACATTTTTTTTATGAACCAAAGTACAATTCTTTTTTTTTTTTTTTGTGAACGAAATTTCAGTTCATATTGCTTTTTTTTTTTCCCGATACATTTAGGGTTTGTTTGAGAGAGGGTTTTTAGAGGGGAGAGGAGAAAAGAATATATAGCAATATTTTAGTTTTATAAAAAGAAAGGAGGAATGTGAAAATCATTTTAACACTCTATCTCTAATACATTTTTGAAGTTCTCCAAATTGGAGATTTTCGGAGGTTTTAATTTTTACATTACAAACTAATCGTCCACATGCAAGGTGTATTATCCGTTTTTTCGTTTACCGTCTAATTTCTATTTTATATGAAATTTTGTGATCAAAGTCATAAGTGATTTATTTTTATCTTACAATTAATGTTTTAATATGCTTATTCATTTATTTCATTGAAACAGACAGTTTTCACTTGACATTTGAATTTTTACAGACAATGGTTTTTGCCGTAACTAACGGATGAGGTTTTAATAGCATGTATATGTCAAAACCAACCCAGAAAATTATCTTCCTTCACAAAATTTGTTTCTTTTAATATTTGTGATTTTCTCAAACTTTTGAAAATCTTTCAAAATTTACCAAAAAATACGCTAAACGGAGCGTATAGCATAAAAATCTTGTTTCGCAGTATAAAAATTTCATGACAAAGGTCCACAGCAATTTATATTTTATTTTTAGTTATTTATTTGGAGATTTTAGAAATAATTTTTGTGTAAGTTTTGAAAATCTCGTTTTCTGCTTTTTTAGCGGTGTTATACTTGAGAAACGGCGAAAACCGAAGAGATTGCACTATCAATAATTTTGAAAATAATACCCTGAGGTTATTTTAAATCTCTCGTGGCATTTTCAAGCAATCTCATTGGTTCTCACACATTAAATAAATTTTGGAAATTTTTGATTTATGACGACTATTTTACCCTTGATTTTTATTTCTTTTTCACATAAACCCTAGGGGCAAAGTGGTAACTTCACTTTCCACTCTCTTCCAGCCTCAAAACCCGGCCTATCTATGCAAGAGGGATAAAATATATTTGCTTCATGATCTTTGTGAATTTGGTGATCCTTGTGAAATGATTTAAACCAATTAGAAAATGGCTTGATTTTTCCTAATTTCCTAAATAACTAGTCACTAAATTCATTTGATCTTATCCTCCCTTCTCTTCCAGCCCTCTTAGCCGCCCCTTCATGTGCAAGTGGATTAGGGACTCAATTTTGAGTCATCACTCTTAGCCAATCACATAATTACTTGGGTTTTTCTATTTTTACTAATTAGTTATTTATGACATCCATGGCATGACATAAGCCAACAAATCCTTCCTTCGATAAATACCCCCCTCCATGCTTCATATTTCTTGCATCAAGTCTTTGTGTTGACAAAGCAAATTCTCTCCTCCCTCTTTATAGTTTTTTCTAGTTCTTTAGGATTTCTTGCTCAGCTCTTGAGTTTTGAAGTTTTGTTCTTCAAAATCACATTTCTTCATCTTTTGGAGGTAAGGGGAAAATTCTTGAAAGTTATGAGAGATCACATAAGTTGTGTGATCTAACCACTTAGGTGGTTTATGTGTTATAACTTTATTATTTGTTTTAATGCTTTATTAGAATTGTTTTATAGCTTTTATTTAATTGTTTATGTGATTTATTATTAGTAAGGTTCTAATGCCAAAATTAGTTTTGGGAATTATTATTTGCACCATTATAATGGAAAAATTTTATCTGCTAATTAAGGATTTGATCATACCTGGTGGGCTATGTTTTCGTATGATCAATACAAACGAAGTTATGCTAAAATTTATGTAGAAAATTAGTATATTTAATTTCATAAATTTTATTATCTGTAATACTATATTTTAAATTGAGTTTTTTTGGTTCAAAGGCAGAAAAATCAATTTACCTGTTTTGTTCGGTTAAATAGTGCATTGGTACGATTCTGGCTAAGAAATAAATGGTATCGGTTGTGTCCCCTATCTTTTCCTGGCAACTCTATTAATGTATTGTTAATAATTCCTAACTTAGAAATTATATTTTTGAAAAGCTAATTTATTTCTTTGTGAAAACCCTGAAGTTGTCTACCATTGATATACAGAAAGATGGTTGGGATGAATGGTTTATTGGTATGGTTCTGTCTACGAAAGACAAAAGGTTTTCCAAGCGGCCTTAGCTCACCTCTCTTTCTTGGGAACCATATTGATACGCTGTTTATAGATCTCAACCTAGGGATTCTGTATAACGTGGCTAAGATAAATTGGGAAAGATTTTATTAATTAGTTCTATGCTTGTAAAATGCTCTTGCTTTTTCGAGTTGTTATAAAAGGATTAAAGATGTATGTTTTGGAGTGGTATTATGGTTCTGTGCTTATCTGATAAATATGATTTCGTGCTATTTGAGTTCTGAGATTCTATGTTTTACTTGAAATATGTGATTATATGTTTTATCTGAGTTGCGTGATTCCAGGTTTTAATGAAGAAGGGTGATTTTGTGTTTTATGTGATGCTATGTTTATTTGAGAAATGAGATACGGTTGTTGAACCGGCGATATTTTACATACTGTACCGGCGAGGTTATATGTTATTTTTTCCATTACGGTGCAGGCGAGGATGTTGGCAATATTTCACATACTATACCGGCAATGTTTTATGTTGTTTTTGCCATTACGGTACAGGCAAAATTTTTTGGCAACACGGTTGTTTAACCGAGAATGATTTTGAATACAGTACTGGCGGTGTTTTAAAAATACGGTTAATTAACCGGCGATGGTCTCAATACAATACCGGCAAGGATTATGAGAGACGGTGTTCTAAATGTTTTATTTGAAACAATGTTTCCATATGATGTTCTAATAATGTTCTCATGATGTGTTTTTATGCAGTTCATATGGGGTGCTTACATGCATGTGATTATTGTTAGCATATGTGTATTTTGAGGACGAGTATAGCATTATTTGTGCGTGATATCTATTGTGTGTATTCTATCTACTGTCTACATTATATCTGTTGTACTTGTGTGTCTCTTATGATATAACTTAATGATAAGGTTTTCACCCTTGCGTAATTTTTTGCTGTGTTGATGCATGATTAAGTAGATGATTTACCCAAGGAGTGGGCTAGTTCTTATAAGAAGATCAAAAGGAGGATGCTGCATGGATTGATAGAGATTCCGAGAAGAATCTGTACTTACTGTCTTGTTTTGGGGTAGAGGCACTGTATAAATTATTTTGAGTATTTGAGTATATTGAATCTTCCTTGTAAAAAACTTTGATGATTGTATATATGAAATGAGATTACTTTCACAAGTGTACCGTTTTACGTTTTCGCATTTGAGACATTTCGAAAAGAATTAGGGAGACATATTCTCCATCTTTCTCATTATTTAAAAGGAAAAAAAATTTACACGCATTTTCGGAGAAAGAATGTTGAGTTTTTCATCAAATATTTTCTAAGTTATTTCAAAATTCTTGGTTACTATGATGTAATATCTTTTTTAGAGAAAGGGTGTTACACAAGGTAGAGGGTATCCTCAATCCGTTTCCTTCCCCTTTACATTTCTCTTAAAATGTCAAAACTCTTCCCTCCCCTCCAAAACTCCCAAACATACCCTTAGTATATATTTCTTTTAGTATTGTGAGTAAATTTAATTGTGCATAATGTCTAGGCTATAAAATTAGTCATATTTAATATATAACTATGAATTTCTAATGCAATATATTTATTTTCATTAGACTCTAATTTAATTTAATCTAATAGTTTTTAACTTATATATAGGACTTTAGTTTTTGCATAAAAGACATGTGGATAGTGATTGTTTCATGTGGGTTAAGGTTTTGAAAGAAAAGTATGGTTTGATAGGGGGTGAGGTGGTGGAGAGGGGTAGATATCATTCAAGTTGGTGGAAGGATTTACATAGGTTAGAATTAGAGGGGATGGGTTTAAACATAAATGGTTTTCCTGTGTAGTAAAAAGAGATGTGGGAAACGGTATGAGTACATCCTTTTGGTCTGAACCTTGGCTGGAAGGAGGACCTATGAATGTACGCTTTAGCAGACTGTTTTCCTTGAGTTTAGACAAAGGTGGTGTGGTGGCTGGTTTTGTAGATTGGAAGGACGGGGTGGGTGAGTGGAAGTGGAGGTGGAGGAGGGAGTTGTTTAAATGGGAGTTGGAGTTAGTGAGTGAGTTATAGTGGCTAGTAACTCAAGCTAATTTTAATGGAGAAGGTAATGAAAAATGGGTGTGGACGAAAGAGAATTCCGGAACATACTCGATAGTTGGCTTAAGACCTCTGATAGTAGTAGAATGGATGAATTTTATAGCAGTTTGTGGAGTGTGGAAGTTAGCTCAAGATAGGATTCCTTCCATGCAAAATTTGGCCAAGAGATGTGTTCCCTTGCAATCCATGATTTGTAAAGGGTGCAACAAAGAGGTGGAATCTGGGAACCACTTGTTCTTTCAGTGTGAGATTTTTTCTACAGTTTGGAAGCATTGACTGAAATGGTGGGGGTTGGAGGCACCACTGCAAGGGGATTGCAAGTCTCATTTTTATCAGTTTGCTGATTTTTGGTTCTGTTGCCTAGGTGAACCTGTGGGGATTAATTTGGTTTGTAATAATCTGGGTAATTTGGTATTCTCGGAACGCAATAATTTTCAAAGGTGAAAGGGTGTAGGTGGGGGAGATGGTAGAGCACGTTAAGTTAAAATCCTGGGTATGGATCTCTGCTATAAGTCCTCAATTCAATTATCCTGTTGCGTGTTGGTTCTCTAATCCGTGGGAATGTTTAGGACTATTGGAAAGGCAGAGGAGACATGAGTGAGGTGGTAGTTCAATTATGCCTTTTTGTACAGGTTCATGGAGCTTAAATGTGCAACTGTGATTTCACATTGTTACTAACTTGACAAAGTTTGTGTAGGTGTTTGTTTTGCAGGTAGTGAAGGTAACAATTTTTTGGATTACGAGTGGAGTAGAAGGCACCATTGGATTAATTACTCTATGATTGATTTTTTTGGTTTGCTTGTGTTGGTCATCTTTTGTATTACAGATGTGAGGAAGAGAAAGGAGGTTAAGAAAAAGAGGGGCCTGTTGTGATATGGATTAAGCTGTTTGGTGGAGGCTTTGTGGCATGAGTCCTACAAAGTTTATGTGGCCGAATCTTGTGGCAGGGAGCTAATTTTTTCATATTAGGGGAGATGGTTATGAGATGATTTATGTGTGTAATGAGTAAATGTAAAAAGTTGAGTCTGTAATAGAAAATTAGAGTAAATAGATAATTTTGGCTGAAAGATTGTTTCTATCTTTCATTGATGATGATAAAAGGTTTACACTTGGCCCCTATTTATATTGGGGTGCAATCGGATTACAACAACCTATTTGATAAGAGATAAAGCTGATAAAAAATAGCAACAACTAATATGATAAAGTAACAAACACAATTAAAAAAAAAGCCAATAGACTCCAGCGCAAGAAACTATTATTGTCCTATGCTTATCTCATTACTCCCCCTCAAGTTGGAGGGTGAGGATTGTAACCCCCAACTTGACTGTCAAATCCCGGAACTGTTTTGTCCCTAAAGACTTGGTAAAGATGTCTGCTTGCTGCTGCTTAGTTGGGACATATGTGGCAGCTATGACCCCTGCGTTGATATACTCCCGAATGAAGTGGCAATCGACCTCGATATGCTTGGTTCTTTCGTGAAAAATGGGGTTGGAAGAGAGATGAATTGCTGCTTGATTATCACAATGCAAGATGGTAGGGGAGTTGCAATCCACTTACAGGTCTTTGAGTAATCCGCTCAGCCAAATGATCTCGCTGGTGGCATGCGCCATAGCCCTGTATTCTGCCTCACTAGATGACCTGGACACTGTTGTTTGTTTCTTAGTTTTCCAAGATACAGGGGCTGCACCTATCTTCATTAAATATCCTGAAATAGATCTCCGAGTCAGCGGACATGAAGTGTAATCTGAGTCATAGTAGGCTTCAAGTTTCAGCTCATTTTCTTTGGGTATGATGATCCCTTGAGCAGGTGATGATTTTAAATACCGCAACACATGCATGGCGGCATCCCAGTGTCCTTGAAGAGGTTCCTTCATAAACTGACTAAGCACATGTACAGAGTATGTGATTTCTGGACGCGTGATGGTAAGGTAAATGAGTCTTCCTACCAATCTGCGATACTGAGTAGGATCTGAGCAAGGAGCACTGGAATCCAATGCTAACTTGTGATTGGGTTCAAGTGGAAAAGATAATGGTTTGCAGGAAAGCATACCACATTCTGTGAGGATGTCCAATGTGTACTTCCGCTGACAAACAAATAAACCAGAGGACCCCCGGGCAAGTTCCAAACCGAGGAAATATTTAAGTTCACCTAGATCTTTCATGTGGAAACACTCATTCAAATATTTTTTGAAATTAGCACATGCAACATCATCGTTTCCTGCTATGACGAGGTCGTCGACATAAACCAGGATAACCATGAAAACATCATCATGTGAATAAAGAAAGAGACTATAATCTGCGTGTGACTCTCGAAAGCCATACTCCGTGAGTGCCCGTGACAGTTTGGAATACCAATTGCGGGAAGCCTGTCGTAACCCGTACAACGACTTCTTTAGGCGACAAACCATCCCCTTTGCAGGGACCTTGTAGCCTTGGGGCACCTCCATATATACCTCTTCATTTAATTCGCCATGCAAGAAAGCATTACTCACATCCATTTGGTGCAATCCCCATCCTCTTGCCATCGCCACGGTGAGTAAACATCTCACCGTCGTCATCTTTGCCACTGGTGCAAAGGTTTCGTTGAAGTCCTCCCCTTCAACTTGAGTGTAACCCTTCGCTACGAGACGTGCCTTGTATTTCTCGATCTCTCCGGTGGCCTTGTATTTTATCTTGTAGACCCATCGACAGCCTACTGCTTTCTTGCCTTCTGGAAGTGAAGCAAATTCCCACGTCTCGTTCTCTTCCAGTGCCTTAAGCTCACTTGCCATGGCTTCTCTCCATTCTGTTCTTTGTGCCGCTTGTTGATATGAGCGAGGTTCTTCACCACACTCTATGGCTGCAAGATATGCCTGATGTCACTGCGAAAATTCACCATAATTCTCATAATTGGATATAGGATAAACCATACCTGAGGAGGTTGACGGAGTCGACGACGCACATGCATGGGATTTAGTGGTTGCGTGGCAGTAGTAGTCCTTGAGATGTCTAGGTGGTCGTCGTTCTCGCGGTCCCAGATTCATTGCCTCAACCATTTCGTGAGTCTCCCCCTCAGTATGGACCCCCTCATGATTCTCCCATTCCATTTGAATTTCCTCATTGCTTCCCTGTTCTTCATTTTCTTGGTGACATTGTTCCTACCCTTGCTCGTAATCGAGAGGATTTTCATCTTCTGTGTGGTGGCTCATGTCATGGAAAGTGGGCATAGAACCACCTTCTCTTGTGCTTCCCTGTTTTTCTGCATACGGGAATACATTCTCATAGAAAATTACATCCCGTGACACTAAGAATTCTCTGGTCTTCATATTGTATACTCTCCATCCTTTTTGACCTTGAGGATACCCCACAAACATACACCTTTCAGCTCTAGCATCAATTTTATCTTTCTGCTTTGAAGAGTTCCTTACATAGGACAAGCACCCCACAATCTTCATTTGATTATAAGATGGGGGTTTTCCAAACAACAACTCGTATGGAGTGACTCCATTATTAGCCATTGTAGGCGTCCTATTAATAATGTAGGTAGCTGCCAAAACACACTCCCCCCAAAAGGATACAGGGAGACCAGCATGAAACCTCAAGGCACGTGCTACGTTCAGTATGTGCCTATGCTTTCGCTCAACACGTCCGTTTTGTTGGGGGGTACCTACACAAGATGTCTCGTGCATGATTCCTTCTTGTTGCAAAATTTTCTGAAACACACTATTAGTGAATTCGGTCCCGTTATCACTCCGAACTCTCTTAACTTTTGTACTGAATTGCGTCTTTACCATTAAGAAAATTCTGCAAGATGCCTGTTGTTTCCTTTTTATCTTTCATGAGGTACACCCATGTCCCACGTGTGAAGTCATCAACAATAGTGAAAAAATAATGACAACCATTATGAGAAGTAGTATGATATCTCCCCCATAAATCACAGTGTATAAGATGAAAATGATTCTCAGCTTTATTATTACTAAGAGCAAAGGGAAGTCTACATTGTTTTGACCTATGGCAAATATCACAACAATGGACTTCATTTAAATCAAAACTAAAATCTAGTAGCTGAGATAGATACTGCAGGACTTGGGATGAGGGGTGTCCCATTCGCGCATGCCAGAGAACAGTTGCATCCTTTTTCTTCACTGCAAGTGTCGACCCTTGCGATGACTGCCTCAGCACATAAATCCCATCATGCATGTCACCTAATCCAATCTTCCTCCTCATAGCTTGGTCCTGTATCACACAATGATCAGAATGGTAAGTCACTGTGCAGTTCAAAGCTTTTGTTAACTTATGCACAGATATTAAGTTGCAGCTAAATTTTGGCACAAATAGAACATCATGCAATGTGATATTGCCATCAAGATTAATGGCTCCAGCCTTCTCAACCAGCACCACATCACCGGTGGGTACAGTGATATGAAATGGTTTATCGAGGTTGCTCACACCCTCAAGAAGAGATAGGAGTGGGGTCATGTGGTGAGAGGCACCACTATCCAAGACCCACTCTTGCTTTATTTCATTACCAGCCATGAGTTCATGATGCCCTGAGCCCTTCTTCACATGAGCACCATGGAGAGCATGTCCCTGTGTCACTTTTTCTTCACTTTCCTCCTTTTGGGCTTCTTCTCCACGGGCACAATGGGAATTGGATTGCCCCCCACTGTTAGTTGAGAAGCGCTGAGTCCTCCTTGTATCCCAATTTTCTGGATAGCCAATTATCTCGAAGCACTTCGATTTAATGTGGCCAATTTTGCCACAATGATCACACTTGGGCTTTGGTCCATCTCGCCACTTCTTCTGCTTGTTCTGGCCGAATGAATAGAAAGCAGCACCACTTGCCTCGGTTCTAGTCACTGCTCTATCCTTCTCCGCTGTAAAATGAGCTCATCTCTGAGAACATGATTGAAGACACGTCGCAGTGAAGGTAATGGCTCCGTGTTGAGGACAGTAGCCTTAACGTGCTCATATTTTTCACTGTTAAGGCTTCCGAGAAACAGGTGCACTCGCTGTTCCTCTTATCTCCGCATGAGTTCTTTGGAGGCCCCACACGTGCATTCTGGGAGTGGCTGCAAATCACCTAGTTCATCGAGAAGGCTCTTAAACTTGGTGTAGAAATCAGTCACAGTCATATATGCTCCTTGTTCCATCAGACACAAGGTGCGCCACAACTGGTGGATGCGTGGTGCGTTAGTCTGGGCAAAACGCTCTTCCAGGTCCAACCAAACATCTCTTGCAGTGGAGGCATGTGAAATACTCCCATGCAAGGTTGGATCAACTGAGTTTATGATCCAGGCCATGACCATCGAGTCTACCCTTTCCCAATTCTGAAAATCTTCGCTGCGAGTCGATGGTTTCTTGATGCTCCCATCAATGAACCCTAGCTTGGTCTTCGCACGCAATGCTGTTCTCATAGAACGCGCCCAGGTGCAGTAGTTATCTCCCTTGAGTGGTGCAGCAACCAGAGGTGTTCCTGGACTATCCAAGGAACTCAAATAATAGGACGAGGCAGGTGTGATGGCGGAGGCATTTTTCACCTTCTCCGGCTCCTTCTCCGATTCTGAATCGTCCCGCTCTGATGCCATAATAGAAAATTAGAGTAAATAGAGAATTTTGGCTGAAAGATTGTTTCTATCTTTCATTGATGATGATAAAAGGTTTACACTTGGCCCCTATTTATATTGGGGTGCAATCGGATTACAACAACCTATTTGATAAGAGATAAAGTTGATAAAAAATAGCAACAACTAATCTGATAAAGTAACAAACACAATTCAAAAAAAAAAGCAACAGACTCCAGCGCAAGAAACTAGTATTGTCCTATGCTTATCTCATTAGGATTGTGTTGTTTTTGGGTTATATAAAACACCCATTTGAGACTGATGGGTTACTGGGGGTAAATCAAGCATGTTTTGGTACCCTTTTGAGATCATGTAGGTTACTGAGTAAATGCTTTAATCTCCTATTTTGTTGGTATGTGAATAGCGTGGTTTAAAACACCCCTTTGAGACTGATGGGTTACTGAGGAAATACATTCACATATGATCTAGTTTTTTCTTTAAAATCATGTAGGTTACTGGAAAAATGCTTTATATTTACCTTTTATTTGGGCTGAAGTTTCTGAAAGGGAGGTGTTACATTCAAGTGTGGGGGTTGTTTTTTCGGAGGTGTCAGGGAGTTGGGTTCACAACAATCCTGTGTATTCATTTTTGGACAGGGCACTTCTTGTATATTCTGTCTTATTTTAATGCAATTTGATTTATCAATATTCTTTTGGTCATTTAAATTTATTTTTATTTGGTTCGTTATCTTTCTTTGTGATAAAGTAATTCTTTATATTTTACAACAAAATGTAAGTGATCTATTTGTAACACTATATAGGAGAAAAGGTGCTGACATAGATGTTGATATAATATAGACTAACAAAATGCTTAAATAAATCAAGATAAGATTGAGGTGAACAAAAATAGAGACAATATGTATGTGTATATATGACAGTGAAAAAATAACATGAAAAACAAAAGGAATTCATTTGTTTTATAAAAAAAAGATAAAACTTAAAAGACTAAACTAAAAAAAGAATTAACTTAAAACATTACATGAGTAATTAATTTTGCCCAACAGAAAATTAAAGAGCATATTGAATCATACGGATACCATATTACCAATAATCGATTTCATATTTCTGAAAGAACTAGACAAATATGCACATAATTATGTTGTTGAGATGATAGATCTGTTAATAATATTTATTGATTGTACATTATTTCTTTTCGAAAATTTCAAAGCTTCTCAACGATGTGGTCAATCTCTACTCAGAAGTTGAGACAACAAATCAAAATCCACAACATTTTTTTTTATAAACCTATTATGTAAAATTATTGAGTAACCCAGCTATTGTTATATTAGTACGCACTGTACGACTATTTGTTAAATATCAATCATAGGTTTCAAATGATACTCAATTGAGCTTTAGTTATGAATGTTTGCGGCGGCTGACCGCGGGCATGGTAGATGACGTGGAACGGTAGCATGAGGCGTGTAGGTCATTGTCCTAAGGATTTATCCCCCCAGGATGATGTAACCCAAGAAAAATAATTGAGAATAACAATAGCAGAGAAGAGGAGAAGAAAGAAATTTGAATAGGAGAAAAGGAAGCAGATAAAGATTGCATCTTATCACATAGCCGCTTGATCTTATCCGCTTTAAAGGAAAGGAAGTAGATAAGGATGAACCTGGACACGTGCAGCATAATGAAACTGGACACACCCATGCACTCGGTTCAAAATGGAAGGATAAGATCAAAACTGGTAAGGCTTCAAGTTCAAAAACGTTGGAGCTAAAAAAAGGCTTCGAAAATATTTTTAAAAAAATAAAAATAAAAGTGAGTTGGAGCAAAAGGCGAGGGTGGCCCTTAATTGTGCGCGCAAAAGGTGGGGGGGGGGGGGGAATTAGAGGATTTGCATTGAAACGAGCCAACTTCGGCCGTCATTGGTGCGCATGAGGCCTTCCCCTTTCTAGCTTCTTTATAAGCCTAAGGGTGTGTTTGGTTCAAAAAAGGGGAGGGGAGGGATTTTAATGGAGGGGAGGGGAAGGGGAGCGAGGGGAGGGATTCAATTAGATATCATGTTTAGTTGAGAGGAGGGGAGGGGAGGGGAGGAATTTTGATGGAAAGAAAGGTCTAATTTACATTTTATGCCCTTATGAACATTTTTGTTAGTTTTTAAATAGGGTTATTTATGTCAATATTTTAAAATCCCTCCAAATCTCCCCATTATTGGGGACTCGGATCCTCTCCATTTCTCCAAGAAATAGAGATCTCCATTCCTGTTAACGTAAGAGTGACATGTGGCATAAACAAAATTTAACGGTTGAGATTTAATATTTTGAATTTTAATTTAATTTATAAAACAACCGAGCCTTCCATCTTCGAGGAAGAAGAGAAAAAGGAAGAAGAGGGCAAAGCAGAAGAAGCAGAAACAGAAGCAAGAGGTCTCACTGAGAAAGAGGAGCAGATGGTGGAGGCCACCATTGCTTTGATTCAACTAAAGGACCAGGATCCCTTCAATCTGCAGGAGGATGTGTTCACACCACCTTCATCCCCTGTGCGAGTGAGACTTCCTGAGGAGATCCCACAGAGTGAACCTTCTCAGCAACCAAAAGAGAAGGATGAAGGACTGGACAAGGAAGATGTTATGTTTGCTGAAGCTGTACTTGGATCAGGACCAGGTTCCATGGAGAAAATCTTTGTGTAACGTAACAAACAATATTTTCATCTTTGTTGGTGTGACTTTCTTTCAAGCTAGCTACTGAGAGCTGAGCGTGTGAAAGGAAAGGTTTTGTGCAATCTGTGAGGTTGCTTGTAGTGGGTTAGCTTGAAGAGGCTAGGACAAAACTACTGGGTGTTAGCTTGCAGAGGCTAGGACAATAATACTGATTTGAAGCCTGAAGAGGCTTGGACAAGAATACTGTGTAAGGCCTGAAGAGGCTCATTGAAGAATACTTGAGAGGATAGTGGATAATCTCACTGGATGAGGGGACTGGACGTAGCCCAAGGTTTGGGGTGAACCAGGATAAACCTTCTGTGTGATATCTCTTCTCTATCTCCTTTACAGCTTTTCTGCTTAACTGTTTTTCATTGCACTAAAACTCCTTCTCTAGCTAAGAAGGTCTAACCTTTTGCGAAGCAAATTTATCAGCAAGTTTTTCTATTAACCTCATTATGATAAAGAAATTATTTTAGTGAAAAGTTTTTGAAATTATATTTTAAAAGGAGATAAAAACCTCCAGAGAAGGTCTTTTCAATTAACCTTCTCTAATTGAGATTGTACTGTTGAACTCATTTCAAAGTAAGGAACTTGGTTTTTCTGTTAACCTTCTCTAGCAGAGAAGATCACATAAAACAAAAGTTTCATTTAAAACCAATAACCTTCTTTAGGTAAAAGGCTTATTATCTGACGATTGTTTTACATCTTCTCTGAACACCAAGTGTTTAACACTTGAGAAAGGTTCAAAGTCTGCAGGAAAAAACCAAAAATTTCAAAGGGTCACAATTCAACCCCCCTCCTTGTGAAAAACATTTAATGAAAAGCATAAAACACTGTGAAAAGTGTACTTAAGAGAGAGAATGTACTCTGAACATTTCTGTATCTCTCTGAACATACATTTTCCCTTATACAGTGTATTCTCTCTGTCTCAATAAAATATTACTATTAATCACTGTGTAATTGAGACTTTGAGTACAGGTTGCTTCTGACATAGGAGAAAGAACTGCACAGAAACACGCTGAAGTAGCACTCCTACAAAACAACGGGAAAATAGCATTTAATGCTATTAGGAAACAGCTAATTTATGAAGGCTAAAGCAAAGCAAGTTCAAGATCAAGAGCTTCACTCAAAGCCTATAAATACTGTGAACAAGAAGAAGAATACAAGAGACTGAACCACGTGAAGAAAGAGCAAAAACACTGTGCAAATATTTTCATACTCTGTAAATCTTAGAAAGTCTTGTATAGTTCTTTCTTCTTGTAAAAGAGAGTTTGCTTAACTCTCGAAGTGCTTTAGATTTCATATTCTCACTTGTGTGAGTTAACAACACTTTCTATCAAAAACACTCTTCTGAGTTGTTTGAGCCTGGAGAGACTTGTTTAGAAAATAATACTTGTTTGAGCCTAGAGAGGATTGTCTGTAAAATAATACTTGGAATTAGCCTGAAGAGGCTGTGTGCAAAGAATACTTGGGTTTGAGCCTGGAGAGACTTGTTTGTAAAACAATACTTGGGTTGAGCCTAGAGAGGCTAGGTGTACAAAAAATATTTATTGTAAGGCCTGAAGAGGCTGTTGAAGAATACTTGTAATTCTATCTAGTTGATAGTGAAATATCTCTAGTTTGAGGGGACTGGACGTAGTTCTTAGGAATGGGTGAACCAGGATAAACACTTGTGTAATTTCTCTATCGCTTAACTCCTTTATATTCAGTTTTTATACTAACTGTGGGGATTGAATTGAAATTATTTTTAACAAGCTATTCAAACGTTTTAAACGCACTAAAACCTATTTTGAACTAAGTGGACGATTCTGCGTCCAACTTACCTGTACATCCGATACACATATACGCTGTGCGTCCAATCTTTTGAAAGCAGCGTCTAAAGTTTTTGCAAAAAGTTTTAAAAGTTAAGAAACACAATTCAACCCTCTTTTTTGTGTTTCACCTTGTTAACTACAACAACGTGGGACTTCTAACTTTTGAAATATCACAAAAAATACAACATCAAAGGTCCAGCAAAAAGGGAGTAAAAGAATAAATAAAGTTATATATTAGCTATTTAAGTATACACATAGATATGGTTATCGAAAAAAAAGTATACACATAGATATAATAATAAACAAAATTCAGACGTAATTACAAGGCTAGATTTCCATTATTTATGTAATACATTATACAAAAAATATTTCAATACGCTTTAAATGTTAGTTTGGCGCAGTTGACATATATTAGCTCCTAATTAACATGCACTGACTCAGTCCTGTATTTTTTTGGGTGGGACCCTACTATCTTTGCTAGTTTACTTAAAAAATAACGTTGACAATATTTTGCTCAAACCGAGATTATAAATAAATAATGGCTTAATTATATTTTTAATCCTTTAAAAATTATTAGATTTGAATTAGGTCCTTTAAAAAAAAGTCAAACTTTTTTAGTTCTTTAAAAAAAAATTTGTTTGATTTAGGTCTTTTAAGTGAGTTGACTTGCTAGGTGGCACATTTTGACCTAGTCATCATGCCTGCGTGGCACGAAACGCTGACGTGACATTATTAACTTTTGAATTTAGTCCCTTTAAAAATTGATGAGTTTTGATTTTAGTCCCTCTAAAAATTGATGAGTTTTGATTTTAGTCCTTCTGATTTTTTTTTCTCTCTCTCACCCCCACCACCGCCACTCTCTCTCTCGTTTTCTCTCTCTCTCACCCCCACCACCACCACCACCACTCTCTCTCTCACCCCTACCACCACCTCTCTCTCTCTCTCTCTCTCTCACCCCCCACCACCACCTCTCTCTCTCTCTCTCTCTCTCTCTCTCTCTCGTTTCTTCATCCTTTTGTACTTGCAACAAGCTCAAGGAATATTTTTGTTTGTTGTGGAAACTTTCACATGGCTCTGTACTTTTGATGCTCTCTCATGTTCTTTTGGTGGCGGTGGGGTGTGAGAGAGAGAGAGAGAGAGTGGCGGTGGTGGGGGTGGGGGTGAGAGAGAGATAGAAAACGAGAGCGAGAGAGAGATAGAAAACGAGAGCGAGAGAGAGAGAGAGAGAGAGTGGTGGTGGGGGTGAGAGAGAGAGAGAAAACGAGAGAGAGAGTGGCGGTGGTGGGGGTGAGAGAGAGAGGAAAACCAGAATGACTAAAATCAAAACTCAATTTTAGAGGGACTAAAATCAAAATTTAATTTTTTTAGAGGGACTAAAATCAAAACACAATTTTTAGAGGGACTAAATTCAAAAGTTAATATTGCCACATCAGTGTTTCGTGCCATGTAGGCATGATGACTGGGTCAAAATGTGCCACCTAGCAAGTTAACTCACTTAAAGGACCTAAATCAAACAAAAAAATTTTTAAAGGACTAAAAAAGTTTGACTTTTTTTAAAGGACCTAACTCAAATTTAGAATTTTTAAAGGACTAAAAACATAATTAACCCATAAATAATCAGTAGTTAAAGTTGACATGAATTTTCCTAATTTTATATTTATTTTATAATTTGAAAAAATGTGTGTATATATACACACATTCGCTCGCATAGACACATATATACATAAAACCAAAATTTATTTATCAAAAAATACATACACATGAAAGAAAAAAATAACCTAGAGATGCTGGAGTATTCTATAGAAAGAAATAGACTTAAATATATTTTCAGTCCCTATAAATATTTAAATTTTGATTTTAGTCCATTAAAAAAAGTTAAACAATTTTAGAGCTTTAAAATATATTTTTTTGGTTTAGGTCATTTTAGTAAATTAACTTGCTAGGTGACACATTATGACCCAGTCAGTATGCCTACGTGGCACAAAACGCTGATGTGACCTATTTACGTGGCTTACATAAATGACACAGTACCAGACACATCCCTATAAAAATTTTAAGTTTTGAATTTAGTCCCTCTCAAAACTAAAATTTTGATTTTAATCCCCTTCTCCTCCGGTACCTCCTTCTTCCTTCCTCCTCCTCTTTCTCCCACCACCACCACCACCACCACCCCTCCTCTCTCTCCTCCTTTTCCCTCCTCCTCTCTCCTCCTCCACCACCACCACCACCACCCCTCCTCTCTCTCCTCCTTTTCCCTCCTCCTCTCTCCACTGTGAGTTCCTCCTGATGATTTCTGCCGCCGTACCGGAGGTTCCATTTCCGACATCACCTCCCGGAGGAAGCACCAGTGAATGCTTTGCTGCATCAATAATACCTTCTGGGATGGCCACCGAAATTCATTTTAATTTATGTTAGAATTTTTTTTCAGATTTATAGCTTAATAGCATGACAAATTTAAGCACTGTAGCCTTTGGTGGCTTGGACCTACGGGTGGACTTGTCACTGTAGGACAAGAACACCCCATGGAGTTGTAAATGGTGGTCTCACCAATGGGGCCGAGGATAAAAAGTTTATTGGTCCTGGGTGAAAGGTTAGTCAGTAGTGCGGTTTTCTTTTAGGAGTAAGGGTGGTTGTGGTGAATGGCGGCAGAGAATTGACGTTGACACTCTCTTCCATTTTACACTTCTTGGGGAAGTCTACGATGACAGATAATTAAAGGAAGTTTGGGAATTAGGGATTTGATTGAATAGATTCTTCGGGGTGGTGGTGGTGGAGGAGAGAGGAGGAGGGAAAAGGAGGAGAGAGGGGGGGGGGGGGGGTGGGAGAAGGACGGGGTAGAGGAGGAAGGAAGGAGGAGAAAGGAGGATTAAAATTAAAATCTCAGTTTTGAGAGGGACTAAATTCAAAACTTAAAATTTTTATAGGAATGTGTTTGGTGCTGTGTTATTTATGTAAGCCACGTAAATAGGCCAAATCAGTGTTTCATGCTACGTAGGCATGCTGACTGGGTTATAATGTGTCACCTAGCAAATTAATTTACTAAAAGGACCTAAACCAATTTTTTTTTAAATGACTAAAATTGTTTGATTTTTTTTAATGGACTAAAATCAAAATTCGAATATTTACAGGGACTGAAAACATATTTAAGCCAAAGAAATAAAAACAAAGTAAATAAAGTGCTATTGCCTATTTTGGTTTTTCTTAATTCAAAAAATTATCCGTTAATTAAATTGTTATTTTCTTTTTGGTCCAATAAACTGTTTTTTTTTGGTCAAGATCCAATAAACTGTTATTTTCTTAGTTTCCTTTCCTTTTTTCTTTTTTGGTCAAAAACCCGAGTTCCTTTCCTATACACTTCTAAATATACTTTGGGCTAAGGAGAGAAATGGGCCCGAGTCCTATATGATTTGGATATCAAATGAATAAGTTATGCACATCAACATTACCAAAAAAGCACTTACGACCAAAAAAAACATTACCCAAAAAAAAGTTATGCACATCAAAATATGGGAATTTTGATTGTCACTGTCCAGTGATGGTATATCTCTGAATTAGGTCGAGGTGTTTTCACAAGAGCTAAAATTTAAAATTCAAGACTAAATTCAAAACTTAAAATTTTTATAGGAATGTGTTTGGTGCTGTGTTATTTACGTAAGCCACGTAAATAGGCCAAATCAGTGTTTCATGCTACGTAGGCATGCTGACTGGGTCATAATGTGTCACCTAGCAAATTAATTTACTAAAAGGACCTAAACCAATTTTTTTTTAAATGACTAAAATTGTTTGATTTTTTTTTAATGGACTAAAATCAAAATTCGAATATTTACAGGGACTGAAAACATATTTAAGCCAAAGAAATAAAAACAAAGTAAATAAAGTGCTATTGCCTATTTTGGTTTTTCTTAATTCAAAAAATTATCCGTTAATTAAATTGTTATTTTCTTTTTGGTCCAATAAACTGTTTTTTTTTGTCAAGATCCAATAAACTGTTATTTTCTTAGTTTCCTTTCCTTTTTTCTTTTTTGGTCAAAAAACCGAGTTCCTTTCCTATACACTTCTAAATATACTTTGGGCTAAGGAGAGAAATGGGCCCGAGTCCTATATGATTTGGATATCAAATGAATAAGTTATGCACATCAACATTACCAAAAAAGCACTTACGACCAAAAAAAACATTACCCAAAAAAAAGTTATGCACATCAAAATATGGGAATTTTGATTGTCACTGTCCAGTGATGGTATATTTCTGAATTAGGTCGAGGTGTTTTCACAAGAGCTAAAATTTAAAATTCAAGACTAAATTCAAAACTTAAAATTTTTATAGGAATGTGTTTGGTGCTGTGTTATTTATGTAAGCCACGTAAATAGGCCAAATCAGTGTTTCATGCTACGTAGGCATGCTGACTGAGTCATAATGTGTCACCTAGCAAATTAATTTACTAAAAGGACATAAACCAATTTTTTTTTAAATGACTAAAATTGTTTGATTTTTTTTTAATGGACTAAAATCAAAATTCGAATATTTACAGGGACTGAAAACATATTTAAGCCAAAGAAATAAAAACAAAGTAAATAAAGTGCTATTGCCTATTTTGGTTTTTCTTAATTCAAAAAATTATCCGTTAATTAAATTGTTATTTTCTTTTTGGTCCAATAAACTGTTTTTTTTTGTCAAGATCCAATAAACTGTTATTTTCTTAGTTTCCTTTCCTTTTTTCTTTTTTGGTCAAAAAACCGAGTTCCTTTCCTATACACTTCTAAATATACTTTGGGCTAAGGAGAGAAATGGGCCCGAGTCCTATATGATTTGGATATCAAATGAATAAGTTATGCACATCAACATTACCAAAAAAGCACTTACGACCAAAAAAAACATTACCCAAAAAAAAGTTATGCACATCAAAATATGGGAATTTTGATTGTCACTGTCCAGTGATGGTATATCTCTGAATTAGGTCGAGGTGTTTTCACAAGAGCTAAAATTTAAAATTCAAGACTAAATTCAAAACTTAAAATTTTTATAGGAATGTGTTTGGTGCTGTGTTATTTACGTAAGCCACGTAAATAGGCCAAATCAGTGTTTCATGCTACGTAGGCATGCTGACTGGGTCATAATGTGTCACCTAGCAAATTAATTTACTAAAAGGACATAAACCAATTTTTTTTTAAATGACTAAAATTGTTTGATTTTTTTTTTAATGGACTAAAATCAAAATTCGAATATTTACAGGGACTGAAAACATATTTAAGCCAAAGAAATAAAAACAAAGTAAATAAAGTGCTATTGCCTATTTTGGTTTTTCTTAATTCAAAAAATTATCCGTTAATTAAATTGTTATTTTCTTTTTGGTCCAATAAACTGTGTTTTTTTGGTCAAGATCCAATAAACTGTTATTTTCTTAGTTTCCTTTCCTTTTTTCTTTTTTGGTCAAAAAATCGAGTTCCTTTCCTATACACTTCTAAATATACTTTGGGCTAAGGAGAGAAATGGGCCCGAGTCCTATATGATTTGGATATCAAATGAATAAGTTATGCACATCAACATTACCAAAAAAGCACTTACGACCCAAAAAAACATTACCCAAAAAAAAGTTATGCACATCAAAATATGGGAATTTTGATTGTCACTGTCCAGTGATGGTATATCTCTGAATTAGGTCGAGGTGTTTTCACAAGAGTTATAGCTTTGGATGTTAACTTTAATATGGCAGAGATTTCGTCCAATTTGGATATCTATAACTCTAATTATAAGAAAATTAGTGAGTAGAGATAAGGCTAAGAGGATCAGGCTCTAGCTTGTAGCAAAAATTATACATAAAGAGAGGTCGATTCAGGTCTCAATGTCTCGTAAAAGTTTTAGATATATTTCCTATTTTTTCAAAGAGACCAAGCCTCATTTGGTCAAATGTAGCTCAAGATACACCCTAAAAATGGACAAGGTCATAAGGGGTTAAAATCTAAATTTAAATGCAAATTAATTAAAAAGTCCAATTAAGGCTAATATTACAAAAACTAGTAAAATTATCAAGATTAAGCATAATACAATCTGTTCTCGCCGGAATCCGACTAGAGGTCAAGCCTAGTTCGTCAGAGAGAGTTCCTAGGATGAGTCTCAGACCACACCAGTGGTTTTTGCAACATACCCAAACTAGGGTTAGATCTTTCCTATTTAAACGATGGCTCCTCATTAATGGGCTGAGACATATTAGGAAGGATTTGCCTGAATGGGCATGAATTGGGGGATCCTATTACGGGAAAGGGAATCTGGGGCACAATCTTAGGGATTGGCTTTGGATTCCCTCGTCACGTCGGACATGGGTCGCCTCGGCTGGATGCATCTCGGTTGGGTCTGCCAGATCAGTTACTAGGGGGCACGTCAGCTGTGGGTTGACTCGGCTAAGTTTACCTCAATTAGATCTACTAGGTCGGCCACAAGGATGCATCTCGACAGTGGGTTGTCTTGATTGGGTCCCTCAATCCGTGTTAGGTTGTATCCTGGTCGGCCGAACAGTACATAACCCTCCGAGCGACGAGATTGAAGGGCGAAAGCGATTGAAGCCTGCACACTACAAGAAAATCGATTATTACCAACGGGTAAAATTGACCTTACCGACGGCTTAGCCATCGGTAAGTAACAATTACTGACGGCTTACCGACGGCCACGGGGCCACCTCAACCATGTTTGTCGAAAAACACTGCCGATGGCTGCGAAAAGCCGCTGGTAATTACCGAGGGCTTAGCCGTCGGTGCACTTACCGAAGGCTTGGCCGTTGGTGGACTTACCGACAGCCAAGCCGTCGATAAACTGGCCCAAATAACAACTAGTTTATTTTGAATTTATTGACGATTTGGTCGTCAGTAACTTTTTTTTTTTGTTAAAATTAGCGACGACTTGCCGTCAGAAATGTTTTTTTATTTTTATTTTTAAATGGTCATTTTTGCCAGTTGTCCACCTAATTTATTTTTAATAATTATACTAAATTTAACAAATAGTATCATAGCTTACATAAATTAAATATGCAAAAAATGTGAATTACATTAATTAGTAAATATAACATGTAAATAATCCGAACATGTAAATAATCCAATAATAGATATAGATAAAATAAAACAAAAAAACTATATTAACTCCTAATAAAGTCACTCCTCCTCCTCCTCCTCCTCCTCAGAGTAGGACTCATTAGGATTTAAGATTGGCAAGAGGCTGGGTCGACTGGGTAGGTTGGGTTGACTATAGACCAGCAAAACTCTGCATCATCCTCGACATCGCCTGACTGATTGCTGATTTATCACTTCCTACTAGTTGCTCAAGAACCTCTTGGTCGTCTCGTTCGCCTTTCGAGCTGCCTCTCTTGCCTCCAAGTCTCCTCCATCAACTGAGCAATTACGGCATCACAGGCGGAGGAGGAACTCGGAGTGCATCCAGATGATACGCGTGACTCCTAGGTGAGAGAAGTCACACCTGGTCTCAACATGTAGGAAAAGTCTTCGGTACTGTAGCAACGCCCCCGTGTCTTTCCCTCAACATTGTCCATCCACGTTTGTATCCGAGTAGCAGGGTCGACCTCCTGGGAGGCACCAGAAGACTCTCCCTCTTGGGACAACTGTATGAGTCTCTGCTGATACGACTCTTGCAAGAGTGACATTAAAGAGATATTAGACTAACTTTATTGTTATAACAAATTGAAATAAAAATCACAACTTAAGCGATTAATTAACTTACATAAGTCTCCTTTGCTCTGTTGTCAACCCAGGAGTTGTCATTCTTCTTGGTATGAGTCTTCAGAAAGACCTCATCCAAATGGGGTTCTCTACCAAACTCTAGCTCCTAAAAATATAATCAATGTTAGTAGCTTAATTAATTATCAATTGTAACGATAAACCAAATATTTATGATGCTAATTACTTACCATGCGCCTCTTGTGCTCAGCAGTAGAGATGGATTCACCTGTATGGACTGATCCACCTTGGTCCGGACACTCTCTTCCTTGAAATCAAAAGAGGCCCAATACCGCTGAAGAGCAGCCCAAGTATCCCCTCTTATCAGCTTGGTTTTTGGCTAGCAATCCTCGCATCCCTCAGCATCTCAGACAGCCTCTTAGAGCCCTTGCTATTAAAGATCTGCTTCACCTGGTGATCATGCTCAGGTCGCCAGGTGACCAATTGCTGCAACAATGTAAATAATGTTAATTTCATTTTGTAATACTAACAACAATAATTTCATTGAGTTATTATAACACAAATGAAAACTTTGGCAACTAGAATTCCTCAATAGTAGTTGGTGGGATCTTACTCCACTACGGCCATGTCTCGTGGAACTAGGCCTTAATGGTCTCAATGATGGCGTGGGAGGCCACCCTGTTTAGATTAAACCTATAAACAATACATAAACACACATCAAATTAACTAAACAACTATAAAAATAAATAAAAATGTAATTTAATATTTACTTGCCCTCGCCCAACAGGTTTAATGAATGGTCGACCATCATCTGAATACTCAATGTGAGGAGCATGCTTCGGACGACGCCTCGAGCTCGTGTCTGGTACATCAGGTATCCACTCGTCTCTCGCTGCTGTTCAGTTTTTTTCAAGGCAGTCAGTATCGGACTGATCATTGCCCGAGCTTCCGCTAAGGCAAGCGGAATCCCAAATTGTGTTCTTCCTTGGTTTAAGAGGTGGAATTGCTGGGTCTTCTCGAAGAAGGGCCGAGTCTTTACTTTAGGGCAAGTAGTCCGAAAAAGAGCTGGGAGAAGTAGGATAACTGGATTAGAGGGAAAGCGGGCTCCTTTCGTTTGTTTCGGAGATGAGATTGCATTGGATAGGACAGCTTTTTAGTTCTTACCCTCTTTTGACTGCTTGGTTAGAGTACTTACCAGTAGTCCTTTTTATAGTGAAAGTGTTTTCATAAGTAGCAAAAAAGGGATCCATTTACAAAAGTCATAAGGGGCAAGCAAACGGCGAGATAGACAGGGATAGCAGAAGCGAATAGGCTTGTTGGTTCTAGGTAAATCAAAAGCAGGTTATAGAGCGATATAAGGTCTTCTCCTCCAATCGAAGTTCTAAAGCCAGTGACTTGTCAAGTAAGTAAAATCCGTAAAATCTATCCTGTTCGTTTCAAGCCTAATGAAAGAGAAAGCAACCAAGGAAAGCCTCGCTTTATCTCACCTGTTAGAAGCGAAACAGGAAGGTTTCTTAAGGGAAGGAAGAAGGCACGCAAGTTCCATCGTTGGATCAGTTAAATAAATTAGCCAAGGGCTAGTTCTCGGGTTAATAAAAGGCATAGTAGGGAATCCCCAATGGATTGCATAGGCTTACTCGGTAATTTATCATCCTTCCATAAGATATAGTTAGTTATCCTATTAGGTAGGAGAACGACTTAATGAAAAGACTAACATATATAACGTTACTAGGTAGGAGCTGCACTGTTTGGCTTTTATGGTTGGGAAGACTTCGCAACAGGTCCTACGTCGATGCCCGACAGCTTCAACAATTCTTTGAAAGGCTCTACTTATACGGCAGCCTTCTAGCATCAAGTTCACTCACACCAGGACATTTCCACGCTTCAACCCATGTGATTCAAAATTACAGACTTCTTACACTAGCGATCTAGCTAGGCCTTCTAGATGACTTACTCGCCCATAAAGAGAAAGGGGGGTCAGGATTCAAGAACTTCAGTAACTCAAGGAATAATTAACCTCAGTAGATACTCGAAGATAGCCCCCTCAACTACTTAGATCGCCAACTACTCAATTAGAGAGTCAAACAACCAACTATTTCTTCACCACCAGCAGCGGATTCGATGCTATACTCCTTAGTAGAACTAGGCAAGCTCCCCCTTTTGGCCCTAGAAAAGCTTGATTTTTCCTTCGCAAAATGTATAAGCCAAGTCTTGTTCTGGTTAATAATAAGAGCCCCTTAGCCGATGAAAACAAACAAGAAGAGAAATTTGTATTATTATAGCGGGTTTTTTCAATTCAACCGAAACTCCGAAGTCAGATTCCAGGATGCCCCACCTGGGGAAATCCTGGGCACTCACTCAAGTCAACCCTGACTGTCTCTCTCTCCCTACTAGATAAACGAGTGGATTCTCTTTGGCGCGGAAAGTGAGCTTAGTTTCTTCGCCTCAAGTCAGAGCTCTTGGCTTGCTTTCCTCTCTAGTACATGAATTTGATCTCCCTACTGTGCTATAAAGACAGACTCTGTCCCTTAGTGAAAGCGAAAAAAAAGTAAATTCATGTGAGAGTTGCAAGAATCGGAGGCTGCTTAGAATTAGGAGTCTGACCTTTACCTTTCTTTGGTGCATTCGTCTCTAAGCTCTAAGTCAGTTCTTTCTTTACGAAGAGGTTCTTTTCTCAATGACATTATCTGCCCTTCCTCGCCTCGGTAAAGGAACTAATACCAGTCTCATCTCTTTATTAGGGGGTCAACAACAGCAATTGCTATTATGCGATTGAGCTCTTTCACCTCAGCTGTGCTATTTGGCCTCCTTTGCCCGCCCAATACTTATATCTAGTAAACGCCATTGCCAACGACCCGACGCGGTATAGAACCAAAGATTCGAGGACGGTACCTGTGGTAAAGAAGGCAAAAAGAGAAAAAAGGAGAGCTCCACCCCTATTTACCTCAGAAACGCCATTGAGTTTGTGGTGCAAACATTTGGAATGGTCCTAATATGGAAGGTCTATCAAGGCCAAAAAGCAAAGAAATTTGACCAAGAGTTTGAAAAAGGAGTTCGTTCTTCTAAGCCCACAGGCAAACCAACCGGTGAATAGAGTTCGTATCTCTTATCAAAGATGCGCAGTTCGATTGGGCTTTTCTGATCGTGTTGGGGTTGGGAATTAGAACTTGCCAACAGTGAGTGTGATAGAGATGGTAACGCTTCCACTTAACTATAAAGATTTTCCTGACTAAACAGGGAGTCAACCGGTATCACTTCCAAAAGAGATACCACTACGTTAACAGCCGTTAGGCGTCCCCGCCCTCGACCATAAGAGGTGGATTTTGGCCTATACCTGCTATTACTCCTGGTTGAGCTCCTACTCTTATAACAGTATCCGGTGTGTAAAGGAAATCATCTCTCAAGCAAATGGTGGAAGTGTTGACCGATTCAAACTGATGAAATTGGTCGATTTAGCACTCGGCTAACTCCCATCTTATTTAGTCTTCTCCTATTTCTAAGTAAACCCCACCCCTATATGCCCTGGGTAGACATGTGAAGGTAGACTTTGACCGGTCTTGGTCTGTGGGCGTGCTAGCAAGGCTAAGGCTGGAAAAAGAGTACATTAAGATCAGTCAAGTCATCACTTATTCGATTGTTGATTCCATTCCCTATATGCCCTATCTATTGTTCATGCCTTCTTTACATGTTGGGTGGATCAGATCCCCTTTCAACTCTCATTATGGGAAGGAGGTCTTCCTTCAAGTTCTAGCTCTTTCGAATAGATAACCCCAGGATCAGGCTAGTATGGCTTGGCATCGTCTGGGTTTCAGGTCCAGATGGTGTGGGGGTTAACCTCCCCAGCACAGGATTGTCTGATTCTGTGTCCTTAAGGCAAGACACTGGTAGAAGCGGCTTATCTAGTTTTAGGGTGTGATGGGTTATTGCTATCCCAAGCATCCTTGCTGGACAGCCACGGACATTTAGTTTCTAACCTTACTCCTGTGAAGGAGTCCTTCTTTGGTTACGAAGGTGCCCCCCATGGACGGTGAAACATCCACCCATTTAGGTGAGTTCTGGTGTCTTATCTTTAAGTATTTGGAAGCCAATTTGCTTGAAATTGAGCTCCGATTGCGCCCTGAAGGGAGTCTCTCTCATGGAACGACTTATGTCCTTCTGTGAAGGGCTCCCTTTATGGTCTCCATGTATCAGGTATGCTTTTGATAGCAGCAACGAAATGTTGTCTGATTTATCAAAGCAGAACAGCCGCGGATTCGTTGAGGATCTTTGGTCAGAGCCTGAAATCATAGCTAGCCTTCCTCCGTCGACTAGCGTATTCCACTAGTTCCGGGGGAGGAAAGAAAGAGGAGAATTCTTGAAAGAGAGTCAAATGACCTATCCTTGAAAGCATGAAATTCAGTCAGTCCTTTCGGGTGGCAGCCCAGTCCTTTCATTCCTTCCTGAGAATAGATCCCCAATAGCTCGCAGATGAGGAATTCTTCCGCTACGACCCTTCCTTAGGCGAGCTAATCAGTCTTGCTTTGCCATAAAATCCCTCCTCTTTCTTTTCCCTTTAGTAAATAGAAAAGAAGCATTCAATTCCATGTCTTAAGCATGATTAGGGTTAAGGTAAGGGAAGGATTGCAGCTAGATAGTAGGCGGAGGGGGAAAGCTAGCTGAAGATGCATAGAATGCCATGGTTGGCTCTTAGGGAAGGAGCTTCGGTAAAGGAAGAACGCGGGTTACCCTATGTAAGTTCTCTCCCTGCTAGCTAGCCAAGAGAAAAGTCAAAACCCTTGCTTCACCACTTCCCTTATTGAAAATCCAATGATAGAAGAATCGACTGCTGGAGAAAGGTTTTAAGGAAGTTAATCAATAGGAGAAGGTATCTTATGGCTTAGGGAAGGCCCCAGTTGATTGATCTAGGATTACCCGAGACGAACTGTCGATTCTCCGATAAATGTCAATGAGTTAAACATGTTTCTGAGACTTCAACATACATGTTTGGTAGCGGCAAGGAGTGTTTTTGACTTCCTAACACGGATACCAAGGCAGCTGAGCAGTGCAATGAGGAAGAGGTTTGACTTTTTTTATCAAAGCAAGATGTGTTACAATCCCTCATTCGCTCCGGCTCGTTCCGTTCCCGTGTAAAAGCTATACCTATCCCGACTCATATCCTAGGGACCCTGCTGCGAAGGGAAACTAGTCGCAAGGCGTCCGGTGAAAACCCCTTTCACACATAGTTGAAGTCAAGTGGAGAAGTGGTAAGCGGACTATCTCAGGGAACCCCAAAGGGGAACCTTTCCTCATTACATTGAGTGAAGTGACCTTTTACTAATAAGGTCTGGGGCACAAACGATAGGAATAGTGTATTCTCCTTGCTGCCTGAAACCGGCTTTCCATAGTAGCTTTAGAGTGCGAAGAAAGTGGTTTCATAATGAGAAAGGGATTTGCTCAGTTTCCATTGCGGGCGGGTCTACTGCTCTTACCGTCGATGCTGCGCCCTTAGCCCCCAAAAGGAGGTGGTAATAAACCTTCCGCTCAACAGCTATTTTGATTTCCGAAAAAGACTTTCTTATGAAAGAAAGAACTTCGAAACGATCATGCCAAAGGAAACAAATAAAGGCATCACATAAGGAATCAGACAACCTCCCTCTTAATTAAGACTTTTTTTTAGGTTTAAAAAGCTTTCATCGCGGCCACCCCCTTCTGAATTTACCTACCCGATCCTACTAGGCTGACTAGCGCATTGCTCTTAGATTCGTAGCTTTCCCTCTAGTCTAGCTCATAGCCAACTTTCATCCCCTGTTTACCCGCTCATAGTTCTTGCTCTATCCGCGCACTTCTTTCATCCGAGGGTAGAAGCCTTAGGGAGGAGTGGATTAACATTCCGACGCTTGAGGGACTGATTTAGGAGTCATTTCTTTCCATTGATCGGATAGGCGAGAGTTTCGCTTTTCTTTATGGAAGAGAGCGGCTTTCGGTTCCTGTTATTGGTATCGACCTACTTCGTTTAGTGCCGGATGGATTTCAGCAAATTGGTATGAGCATTTTGAAGCTATTTCATCTGGTTTTGGGTATTATAAAAACCGTTAAGGGAAAGCAGCTTCTCCAAGGTGCCTGTTTGAAGCAAATGGCTACTTCTCAACTAACTGGAAAAGTACCCTCGCAGGTCAAGGGTCTTTTGATTAAGAGAGAGAGGGGCAGGAAAGACGGGAGAATATCCAAACCTGAATCACAGACAGGCACTCTACTCTATATACAAGAAAATAGTGAACGAAAGACAGTAGAGGGTTCAAGGTTCAGAGGTTCGACCGGGGTTCAACCGGATTATAATTAAATAATATTATTTTAATTTTTAATATATATATATATATTAATGTCTTTAATATAAATTTGTAATTTATATATATAATATTTAATATATAAATAAACATATAAAACATAAAATATATCATTTTTTGTTATTACAATGATATTTTTTTATTACAAAAACATAAAATATGTTTGTATTGCGGATATTGCCTTATCCCAGTTGCAACACCCTTTCTCCAAAAAGGATATTACACCATAGTAACCAAAAATTTTCTCAAGACTTAGTAAATATTTGATAAAGCTTTTTTTTTTAAGTAGTTCTCAAAATGCGGATATTTTTTTCCTTTCTAAAGTGATTGGTAAGTAATAAGAAATACCTCTGGGTTTGGAAAAAACTTCATCATATAAATATAAACATGCTATTTTACAAGGGTTTGCATCAGTACAAACCTAGGTATAGATTTTGCAAGAATAATAAAACTAAAAACACTATTAAACCAAAAAGTACAAAAGTGTTTAAAGAAAAATAAATATTGCTACTACGTAGGTGTGAGCCAGACCAATCTTAGATTAACCACCTAACTCAAGCATCTTAAGACGAAGATGTAACGGTAGCAGCAGCCTGCTAACTCTAACCTTATAACCTTCCTTCTGAGCAGTCTTCTTCCGCTTCTCCACCTTCTTTGCGTTTCCATCTTCTGTCCGGATAGTTTCCTTTATCTGCTTCAAGGGTAGCTTAATGTCTAAGACTAATCGGGTTTCTACTGTCCAGTTTGGTTTGTCCACTCTTCCAACAGTAGTAAGTACATAATCAGAGTATGTACCCCACTGTGTACTAGGGTTTATCTTCCACCCCGACTTCCCAATCTCAAGGGGTTGAATCCGAAGACGTCGGATCGGAGCTAACCCAGTCCTCCGGTAAACCATCTACTCCGTCATGCATCAACACAACAAAGCAGGCAGGGTGAGACTCTAAGCAACGTAATAAGAAAAGTAGGAGTACACCCAGCATATAGATCACTCATCAAACCATTTACATACCAAGTAGTCAAACAGAGCAATCAAAGCTTATAAACAGATCTCGTTTAAGTAGAACTTACCTTTATGTTGCAATCCCATACTCATTCACAAAACACAATCTTCTTAACTACACATATATATATGCATGACACACCAATATCTCTCTAATCACACCGGTGTATTGCTCCCAGGGAGACTTATCCAACCTCACATCATAGAGCGATCGGCTGCAGTAAACTTAACAGCATGAACAGGGAATCCCTTCAGGACCCCTGAAGATACTTCGGAAATACTGCATTTAAAACTTAATACCAAATCCTAAATAGATCTGCCAGTCAGATTTATCTAAGTCGGGTATACGATTCGTCTCGGCTCAGGGGGATTCACCTATAAGGCCATTGAGACTTTCGAAACCTGGATAATCCCAGTAGATAATTGTAGTCCAACAAATCCTATTTTCAACCCTGTTCTCTCGAAGGTTGTATGCTCATCATCTATAATGCAAATGCTCATCTTAGATTTGCAACCCACTTTCTCTTGAAATCTCTATCTCTGTAAAACTCTCTCTGTTTTACTGTAGCTTATCTTCAACACCAATGTATAGAAAACGTATCTCTTTCCAGAAAAGTACTCTATTACTCACTCATTGCGAATTAAGCCATTATCTTGTTTCAAGAAGACCAAAACGGGGTATAACCACCTAGGATTGATCAAGAGAGAAGAGATTAATAATATTTAAACTTACGACCACTTTTTGTTTAGTAACCGTCTGTTTTCAGGTTTTAATAACTCTTTAGAAATGGAATAATTACTCGGCGGCTGAGCCAACAGCGGTAATCAGTGTCCAGCTTTCTTGAAAATTTAATATAGACTTAGTGATCGAAAATGAGCTGATTAATCACGGCTTAGTTTATTTTTGAAGATGAAAGAATTACACGACGGCAGAGCCATCTTTGGTAATCAATATTCCACTGGAAAATCGATCCTATACACTAAGTGAACGTAGGCATTTTATTTCTCTTCTGAAATACTTAGGCACTAATTATCTTCCAGGAAAAAGGCCCGTTGAAAGCCTATCTCACTAATTTCCACTGCCGTAGACATTGGAAATTAAACTGAGTTATGTGCATACATATATAGATTGGATTCCCACCCTATATTTCCCACAAATAATATAACGATAGGATTCACCGAGAATCCATTACCGTTACACTATATTCTGACAGATGCTATAACAGTAGGATTCACCGAGAATCCATTACCGTTACACTATATTCTGACAGATGCTATAACAGTAGGATTCACCGAGAATCCATTTCTGTTACACTCTTTAATCCTTTCCAATCCATTTATATATATGGTATTAAGAAAATTGCTTCTTTCCCAATCTTATCTTGTCACATATATACCAGGTTTCCTCTGTTAAGATTTCCCCAAACAGCGTATCAGCGTAGATCCCAGACCAGAGTGAGTCTATGGATTTTCTGAAAAGAGTGTTATCAACTTTTCCTCTTGAAAAACCATTTTCCATTAAAAATGAACTCAGTTTTTCATACCAAGCTCGAGGAGCTTGCTTAAGGCCATAAAGAGCCTTTTTCAATTTAAAAACATGATTTGGAAAAGATTGATCCTCAAAACCAGGTGGCTGTTCAACATAGACTTCTTCGGTTATTATACTATTCAGAAATGCACTTTTTACATCCATTTGATAAAGCCTCATACCATGTTGGGCAGCAAATGAAAGTAAAATGCGAATGGCTTCAATTCTAGCTACTGGAGCAAAAGTTTCAGTGAAATCAATACCTTCCTGTTGTGAGTAGCCTTGAGCAACTAACCTTGCTTTGTTTCTCACAACATTACCTTCTTCATCCAGCTTATTTCTGAATACCCATTTGGTTCCAATAATGGACTTATCTTCAGGTGGGGCTACCAGTGTCCAAACATCATTTCGTTTGAATTGATTCAGCTCCTCCTACATTGCTAAAATCCATCCTTCATCCAATAGGGCTTCATCTATATTCTTTGGCTCCAATTCAGAGATGAATGCTACATCAGTTTGCTCTCTGAATGTGGACCTTGTTCTGACTTTATCATCTGCATTTCCAATAATTTGATCTTCAGGATGATAAGTCTTAAAATGCCAGCTTTTACCACCTGCAGTATTGGACGCATGACTGTCTCCTGCATCTGGTCCATCTTCTTCACTCTTAGGTGATGGTCTTTCATCTCCTGCTTGTATTTTCATATCTGCAAGAGAATCACTTAGCTCTGACAGATCATTGTCAGGCTTTTTGTCATTGAATTTAACGTGAATTGATTCTTCAACAGTCAAGGTTCTTGAGTTGTAAACTCGATATGCCTTGGAAGTTTCAGAATAACCCAGAAAAATTCCATTATCAATTTTAGAGTCAAATTTACCAAGTTGATCCTTGGTGTTAAGAATAAAACACTCACATCCGAAAGGATGAAAATATGAAATGTTGGGTTTTCTTCCTTTCCACAATTCATAAGGAGTCTTTTTCAGTATAGGCCTTATATAAATTCGGTTTTGCAAATAACATGCTGTGTTTACAGCTTCAGCCCAAAACCTCTTAGAGGTTGAGTGATCATTGAGCATGGTCTTGGCCATCTCTTGTAAAGATCGATTTTTCCTCTCTACTACACCATTTTGCTGTGGTGTTCTAGGTGCAGAGAAATTGTGAAGGATTCCATTCTCTTCACAGAATCTCTGAAAGTTTGCATTTTCAAACTCACCTCCATGATCACTTCGAATGGAGTTGATACAAACTCCTTTCTCAGTTTGGACTCTTTTACAAAATATGGTGAATACTTTAAAAGACTCATCCTTGTGTGCTAGGAATTTAACCCATGTCCATCTAGTATAGTCATCAACTATAACAAGTCCATATTTCTTTCCACTCAAAGAAGCAGTTTGTGTTGGTCCAAACAAATCCATATGTAAAAGTTCTAAAGGTCTAGAAGTGGAAACAATGTTTTTAGAATCAAAAGAGTTTTTCACTTGTTTCCCTTTCTGACATGCTTCACAGAGAACCTCAGATTTGTACACAAGATTTGGAAGTCCTCTTACGAGGCTATGCTTATTAAGCTTTGAGATGGTTCTCAAGCTTGCATGACCAAGCTTCTTGTGCCATATCCATTGTTCATTATTTAAGGATATGAAGCATGAGACATTCTGTTTGGACAGATTTTCGAAATCAATTTTGTAAACATTATCCTGCCTCTTTGCTTGAAAAAGTATGGACTTATCAGAATTTCTGACTATACATTTATCCTTGTCAAAGGAAACATCACATCCACTGTCACACAATTGACTTATGCTAAGTAGATTATGTTTGAGTCCTTCAACCAATAAAACATTTTCAATAGTAGGAAAAGGATGTTTACCAATTTTACCGATTCCAACTATTCTACCTTTCTGGTCACCTCCAAATGTGACCCAGCCCTTTGTTCTAGGCTTGAGGTCTTGGAACATAGACCTTTCTCCCGTCATGTGTCGTGAGCACCCACTGTCCAGGTACCATGACTGGTGTTGCTTTCCTCCCATTAAGCAAATCTGCAACAGGAATGATCATGTTCTTAGGTACCCAGATTTTCTTGGGTCCTTTCATGTTAGTCCTTGGCCTGCGTCCAGGCTTGTTCCATTTATTATGGAAGCATGTCGATGTGACATGTCCAGCCTTTCCACAGTATCCACAATATATATTAAACTTTGATGGACTCTTGGAAAACTTTGGTTTCGGTTTTTCATAGCCCAAACCACTTTTGTCATCAGGTTTTCTCTGAATTTTTAAAATCTTATTGAGTATTTCAGAGCTGCTGACAAACTTGGACAAACGTCCAGTGAGTTCATCTACTTCTTGTTGAAGTACTTGTACTTCACAGGAAGTATTGGACTCAGACTTCTTTGGAGATTCATCTTTTGGTTGACTTACTTGAAGTCTTAAATGTTCATTATCTGATTTGAGTACATTGTTTTCTAAAATAAGTTTTTCGAAATCTTTGTTTATTTGAGAAAACTTTTTCTTTAATAATCTGTACTCATCAGATAAGATAGATGAATCTCTAAGAAGATCATCAAAATTATTTCTTAATTCAGAGTAAGAAATTACCTCCTCTTTGTCTTCACTTTCAACTGAGGAGAGTCCTGCCATTAGACACAGATTTGCCTCTTCCTTATCCTCATCATCAGAGGAATCATCGAGGTCTTCCCATGTTGCCATGAGACCTTTCTTCTTCTTGAAGACTTTCTTCTTTGTCTTCTCGGCCTCAGGACAGTCTGCCTTGTAGTGGCCTGGTTTCCTGCATCCATAGCACACCACTGCACTTTCCTCCTTTTGCTCAGCTTCCTTCTGTGGAAATCTTCTGTTGAATTGCTTCCTTTTGAAGCCACCCTTCTTTTTCCACATAGACTTTATTTTCCTGGAGATGAAGGAGAGTTCATCATCATCTGAGCCTTCTTCTCCTTCTGAGCTGCATGATTCTTCATCAGAATCATTTGCCTTCAAGGCTTTTGAGGTGCTCCCTTTTTGAGCTTTAAGAGCAATGGACTTTGCCCTTTTTTCGATTCCCTCTTCATTCAGCTCAAGCTCATGTACTTTCAATGAGCCTAGAAGATTTTCTAAAGCAAGAGTGGAAAGATCCCTTGCTTCTTGTATTGCTGTAACTTTGGGTCTCCACTGTCTGGGCAGACTCCTCAAAATCTTCCTTACATGTTCCTGGGTTGTGTAGACTTTCCCCAAGGATCTCAGGTTGTTGGTAATAGTTTGGAATCTTCCAAACATTTGATCAATGGACTCTTGTTCTTCCATCTTAAATAGTTCATATTGATGAACTAGTATGCTTATCTTAGATTCACGAACCTGAGATGAGCCTTCATGTGCCAAAGCTAAAGTGTCCCACATCTCGTTGGCAGTAGTGCAGCTGTGCACCTTGTCATATTCAGATTTTGTGATGACACACATCAGGTAGTGCCTAGCCTTCGAGTTCAGCTGGAACCTTGTCCTTTGATCTGCTGTCCACTGAGCTCTTGGTATTTGTTGACCTGCTTCATTTACTGGAGCAGTGTAGCCAGTTTCCACGACATCCCATAGGTCCATATTTTGAGCATCAAAGAATGTAATCATTCTATGCTTCCAGTAGTCATATTCATTTCCATTGAACAGTGGTGGTCTGTTCACAGCTTGTCCCTCGTTCTCCATGGATCTTTGCTTCTCTGCATTGTTAGGTGCTCAACCCCTAGAGACCGAGCTCTGATGCCAACTGTAGGTAACAAGATGAAACACAAGAAGGGGGGGTTGAATTGTGTTTCTAAGCTTTTAAAACTTTTCGCAAATGTTGGACGCTGGCTGTTAAAAACGTTGGACGCACAGCTTAGATCAAATATTGGACGCACAGTGTTTTCTGAAATATTGGACGCACAGAGTGCTAAAACACTGGACGCACAGAATTGTGAAATATTGGACGCACAAAAGATTGGACGCTGAGACTTCCCTCTTAGTTTAAAAAAACTTGTTTTCTTTGTGCGATTAAAGGTGTAAGAAAAACTTGCTTAAACAAAATCAATTCAATCCCCTTGGTTAGTAATAAGCACAGATATAATAAGAGATAAGGGAAGGAAGAAATAACACAAGTTTTTATACTGGTTCACCCTTTCCTAAGAGCTACGTCCAGTCCCCTCAAATTAGAGAGATTTCACTATCAACCTGATAGAATACAAGTATTCTTTGCACACAGCCTCTTCAGGCTAAAACCCAAGTATTCTTTGCACACAGCCTCTCCAGGCTAAATCCGAAGTATTCTTTGAACACAGCCTCTTCAGACTAAATCACAAGTATTCTTTGAACACAGCCTCTTCAGGCTAAACGACTCAGCAAAGTGTTTTTGATTCAAGTGTTGTCTAACTCACACAAGTGAGGATATGAAATCTAAAGCACTTTGAGAGTTAAGCAAACTCTCTTTTACAAGAAGAAAAAAAATATACAAGACTTTCTATACAGAGTATAACAAATTGCACAGCGTTTTTGCTCTTTCTTTTTCGTTGTTCAGTGTCTTATATTCTTCTTCTTGTTCACGGTATTTATAGGCTTTGATGAAGCTTCAGACTTGTTCTTCGAATAGCTCAGCTTCAGCCTTCATAAATATTACCGTTCTCTAATAGCATTAAATGCTATTTTCCCGTTGCTCTGAGGAGATCTACTTCATTGTGCATGTCTGCGTTTCTTTCTCCTAAATCAGAAGCAACCTGTACTCAAATTCTCAATTGTACAGTGGTTAATAGTAATATCTTATTGAGACAGAGAGAATACACTGTGTAAAGTAGAAAGATGTGTTCAGAGATATACAGAGTAGTTAAAAGTACATTCTCTCTCTTAGTACACTTTCCACAGTGCTTTATGCTTTTCAAAAGTACATTCAAAAACGTTGACAATGGTTGTACAGAAAGCATTGCATACAGCTATTTATTTCAAATAATTTGCTCAATAAATATGTTCCATATTAAATGCATGAGCAATAAATAGCAAGTTTATGGATTCTGCGTATTGGACGCAGCATGAAGAAATCATTGGACGCATACCTGGTACTTACCAATTGCATATGATATTCATTCAATCATTGGACGCATCTTTATGCTTACCATTCTGATGATCAGTTGCAAAGCAACATTGGACGTATTGCCTCATTCTGGTTATTTGACTTTTGCCATTTCCTTATAGTTCCATTGGACGCAGAGTTGATTGTTGTACATTTGTCCTTCTGCTTTATTGGACGCAGAACAGTTGTTTGATGTACCTTTGTGAATCTGTTTCATTGGTCGTATGACACTTGATTGATGTCCTTCTTATTTATTGGACGCAGAACAGTACCTTTGTCACTCTGATTTCATTGGACGCAGAGTTGCACTCTTGCTCATGCTGAACATTGGACTTTTATCCTTCATCTGCATTGGACGCTCATTGAATCTGTTCCTTTGAAAATCATTGGACTCTTACTGCAATTCTGCTTCTCATAAAAACATTAGACTTATACCAGTATTGCCTTGTACTTATCATTGGACGATCAGCATTCTTGAACATTGGACTTATAAGCATTCTGATCATTGGACGTATGGTTTTTCTTGAACATTGGACTTATGTCTTCAATGCCTTCTCATGAATCATTGGACGTATGAAATTGTCCTTGTGCCTTGTACTGAATTATTGGACGCACAACATTACTTGCCTTTGTGCTCAAACATTAGACGCATAACTCTTCCTTCTGCTCAACCATTGGACGCAAAATTCTTCCTTCTGCTCAAACATTGGACGCAGAACTCTTCCTTCTGCTAAAACATTGGACGCAGAACTTTTGTGTCCATTTCAGTGCCAACATTGTGATGAGCTAGCTTATTGGACGCAGATTGCAATCTTCCTTCAATAAGCTTAGTTAGGCAGCATTGTTATACATTGTACAAGCTTAATACATATTGATTATCCTTTGTAAAAACCTTAATACATTTTGTTATCATCAAAACCATAAAATCACTTAGGGAGTTTTTGTATTAAAAACACTTTTAACCAATTTGGTTCCAACATTGATTACCTGAGAAAATTCAAACCTATAAATTGCTCGAAAATTCTTCGACTGGAGCATGACAAAGACAAATTGTGGAGATACGTTGGTAACTTACCGACCTGCCTTACTTTTGTCTTGCCTTATTTTGTTGATGACTTTTTACTTGTTGCTGACCTGATTCTCCTTTAACTTAGCCATTTTTCTTTAACTAATTTTCCTTTTGTTGTTGTCGACCTGTTTTTATTTCAACTTGTATATTTGTTTTTTTAACTTTCTGCTCACCTGATCCTCTTTTTTTTATTTTTTAGCATCAATGGGGCTAATGACAGTTGCCGGGATGAAGGCTTATCGAGAAAAGAAGAAGTTGAAGATGGCTACTGGTGGCCAAGCGAGAGGGTTGACCCCTCCGGTCTAGACGACACATTGGCGACTGTTTCCGGCACCCCGAGCAGGAAGAGGCAACATGAGGATGTGGTGGTCCTTGAGCCGACTTCTCTCACTACGGCTCAAGCTACTCTTTTGGCTCCCTCAGCGAAGAGCCGTCCGGACAAAGTGAAATGGTCTCGGCCCAACTTGCGTGTGACCTCTGATGCCAATTAGGTGGGATCTCTTTGGCACAAGGACTTTCCTATCCCGGAGATTGTTGACCAACATCTCACCGGGCCAAAGGACGACAAAACATTGTGTTCCTTGGTCTGACAGGTAGTTTGATGGCAGTGCAGGAGTACAGGGTGTGGATGGCGAGTGTGGCTATCTTCTGAGCATCAATTTGGCGAGCTGGAGAAGAAAAACAAAGAGTTGGCTTGTGTGTACCAGAAGTCAAGAGAGAAGGTGACCGAGTTGGAGGGAAAGTAAGCAAGGTCGGCGACCTGGAGCACAAGGTGGGGGTGCTGCAAGATGCTTGCACCGACTGGGCCAATGCAAAGACCGACTGGGAGAAGGAAAAGCTTTCCCTTGAGGAGGAAGTTTCCACCTTGAAGACCGAGTTGGAGACCGGGCGTGTCAGTCATAAGTAGGACAATAAGGCCTTCACCCAGGCAAAACAACGGATCACTGCTCTGGAAAATGACAAGGAAGAGCTAAAAGAAGAGATTGCCGAGCAACATGAGCTCGGGTTCGAAAAGGTCCTAAACTAGGTCTGCCTCCTATACTTGATTTAGGCCTATGGGCCACAAGCTGCTTCAAAGAGATCCGAGATGGGTGTCTCGTGGAGGTAGAGGAGGACCGGGCCAACTGAAGGAGGGGGAATGCCCCCATTCAGATGTATTTTCTTTTTCCTATAAGTAAACTTTGCTTTTTTGAATATATTTGTCACTGACTGCTTTTGAAAACTTGTCATATGTTGTTCAATTTGAGCCGCTTCCATACTTGGCTTTTATTTTACGTATCAATATTGTGTGATCAGACCTGCTTTATTTCGCTTCTATCCGAGCTTCTTTTATTTCTTGGTTCCACATTGTTGAAATCGACTCGACAAAAGTAATATAGCTATTAGTAGTGGATGGTAGATTAGGTAGACTGAATCAATGCCTTGTGTGTCTTTCGCGCGTTTGGTAGACTAGGCTGACCGACTTGATGCCTTGTACTTTTTCGCTTTTGACTTACATCCACACCTTTGGTAGACTAGGTAGACTGAGTTGGTGCCTTGTACTTTTTCGCATGATTAGTCTCAGGTCATCGTGCTTGCTAGGTGTACCTCGGTCGAGTGAAGAGCTTTAGGCACCGGAATATTGACCCTTTGGGCGCAAGTCTTTTCGTGCTTGCTAGGTGTACCTCGGTCGAGCGTGGAACATCAGGCACCGAGTTCTGCTTGGTTTGCTACATTAGAACGTTAACTTATATGCCAGAAATCATAATGTTTCAGTGTAAAAAATAGCTCATCTTTATTACAACTATAATCAGTCAATAGTGGTTCATAATAGACCAGATGACACTTTAGGAACTATTACACTGAAATAGTAAAACATCACAAAAATAGAAATGAGGAATTTAACTGAAATAGCAGCGGAGGATGGTTGCATTCCAAGTCCGAGGTACTTCTCGCCCATTCAACTCCTCCAGGCGGTAGCTTCCTTTGCTAACTTCCTCCTTTACGTGGTAGGGTCCCTCCTAGTTAGGCCCCAGCTTTTTGACGTTTAGATCTTTTATGGGTCTTTTCAGGACTAGGTCTCCTTCTTTCATGCACCGCAGAATGACCTTGGTATTATATTTTCGAGTTGCTCTCTGTTTGCAGGCTATCACCTTGAGGTGAGCTGCCTTTCGTGCTTCTCCAAGTAGGTCGAGGTTGATCTTCAACTCCTCAATGTTCATATCAACTCAGAATGCCTCGGTTTGTATGGTAGGCTCTCCGATCTCCACCGGGATGACAACATCCGATCCATAAACTAGCTTAAAAGGAGTTTCTCTGTGGTCGAATGAGGTGTTGTGTGATAGGACCATAGTACTTGGGGTAATTGTTCTGTCCATCTTCCTTTTACGCTATCTAATATTTCCTTGAGACCCATTAGGACGACTTTGTTGGCAGCCTTGGTTTGTCCATTGGTTTATGGGTGTTCGACTGAGGAGAAAATCTGTCGTATCTTTATACTTTTGCAAAATTCTTTCACTGTCTTGCTGGCAAACTAGGTGCCATTATCCGAGACGATCGTGCGAGGTATCCCGAACCGACAAACTATCTGTTAAGTTCTGATCCCAAGTTTTGTTTATGACAAATCTTCTAAACTTAATTGTAAGTATTTAGAATATTAAGATTACTAATGGTGTGTTTGAGAGTGTTACATAAGTACAGGTGGATCAAGATTCATCTATAAGAGAGTTAAGCTCTAAAGAAGGAACAAGGTCAGAAGGTTCAAATTAACTTATGAAGAAATCAACGTTCTCAGAAGGTTCAGGGCACATCATTAATAAAATATGTAAAGATCACAAGATTTACATAAGGCAAATGTACTACATGGAAAGCTTCTTCCTTGAGAAAGTTAGAAAGAAAGGCTATCATATAAAAATTCTCAGGTCAGAATGTTGGAAGAATGTTCATGAGCAATGAATTTACTGAACCTTCTCAAAGCATCAGAAGAAGTCTACTCATAAGAAGGTTCAATGGAAATTCATGAAGTAGAAGAAGTACCACCACATCTTAGGTACAAGTGTTCTTACTCACCTTGAAGGACAAAACTTGAAAAAAATCAAGTAGAAGAACAAATCTGGTTGCCAAGAAGATTATCAGAAAGTTAACATCAAAATGTTCATTAGAAGGTTCATAAGAACATTCTGATGTATCAGTAACCAAAAGTGAGCTGTCACTGTCAACTATTGGTTAAAGTGAAGAAAAGCCAGTTGGACCTACACATACAAAAATGACCTGTGTCTAACGGCTAGTTTCTGAAGGAAAATCAGTGACACAACCTATTTTTAAATTTGTAAAGGGTTGTTCTTTTATCACATTGTTACAGAGTAAAAGTGTGAGTAAAAGAAGAAGAGCGTGTAGCCTGAAGAGGCTGTGTGGGTAAAAGAATACTTGTAGAAAAGCCTAAAGAGGCTGAGTAAAGAATATTTGTACTGGTGATTGATACTAATAGAAAATCTCACAGGGAGTGGGGACTAGACGTAGCCCAAGGAGATAAGGGTGAACCAAGATAAATCTTGCTTGTAGCATCTTCTATTCCTTTGTTTATTATCTTACTGCCCTATATTTACTTATCAGTATTAACTGTCAATGTTTTCATTATCAAAGTTATTTTAAGAAGGTTCAGTGTTCTTAAAAAATGGTTGTTTCTTATTACTGTGAAAACCTCAGAAGTTTCATTCTGAACATTCTGTGAACCTTCTATAGTCAAGCATATGTAGAAGCTAACCTTTGGATCACATTAGCTCTCACATAACAAGCAAGTCTTTCAACGAAATCATTTTCTAAAACACCTTTAAATCTATTTCTATTTGATTATAACATTTAACTTGCTGAAATCTTTCTGATATCCAAGTCTTTGATTTGAGAAAGTCTATCAGAAAGTTCATACAATTTTTGTAGGCAAAAAGTTTTTGAGGGTAACAATTCATACCCTCTTCTTGTTACCCTCTAATACACTTCACTATCTTCTAGTAAAACTTCTAGACTCAGTCAGCTAATATGGTAGCCACGGGCTCGACTTCGATCCATTTAGTGAAGGAATCCATGGCGACCAGAAGGAACTTTACCTGCTGATGCTCTGTTATATTTTCAAATTAACGAAGTAAAGTATTAGTAAGACATGAAATAAATTTTATCTGACCGGGGGCTATAAGGAAAGGCGTCAGCATATCGGCTCCTCATGTAACATCCGTTTTTCTTAATTACCGTTTAAATTCTATTTTATATGAAATTTTGTGATCTAAGTGCTAAGAGATTTATTTTTTGTCATATAATTAAGGTTTTAATATGCTTATCAAATTATTTCATTTAAACAAACGTTTTTCCTTTAACGTTTGGATTTTTACAGACAACTGTATTTACAGCAACTGACGGATAAGATTTTAAATAGCAAAAGTATATGAAACCAATCCAGAAAATTATCTTCCTTCACAAAAGTTGGTTCTTTTAATATTTTTGATTTTCTGGAATTTTTAGAAACGATAAATTTTAGAATTACTGTTTTGGTCCCTATAGTTTGACAACAAGAACTGATAACTGATTCGGAGACCAAGTTAAGGTCAGAAAGAGATTTTTAGAAGCTAAATCATGTTTTCACATTTTTTTAGGATGTTTTGGAATTTATTTCAAATTTTTTTGAAAAACAGATCAAAGGTTACTTTTTCGGTCCCTGTAAATCTGAGAAACGAGGGTTTTTGGAGTGAAAATGAATTTTTAGTGATCAGGGCATGCTCATAATCATTTTTCAAGAGAGATCATTAGTGTTTATATTAAATTTGTGATTTTTTGGAAATTTTCTGGGAATTTTTTGAAAAATATCCGTTTTGCACTTACGGCGTGTCCGTTTTCCTTTGTTTATGCGAACCGCAAAACATACCCTTACCGTAAAAATCTAGAAACTCTTCCATGAAACCATTAGGGCTATTATAGGAGATTTTCGAGATTTTCTATTTGTTCTCACACATTAAATTAATTTTGAAATTTTTGATTAATAAAAAGACTATTTTACCCTTGATTTTTACTTAAACTACCAAAACTTAAAGTTTTTAACCAAGCTATCCCATGACCCTTATTTCTCCCTACTTGGTCGACATCCTTTGGCTATTCTTAAGCCTTGGATGACCTTGTCACATGAATTCCAATCCTAGGGAAAAGCCTTGAACCAATTAGGAAAAAGATGGATTAAAATCTAATTATCTAGTCATTAATTTTTGATTTCATCTTCTTCCTCCCACTTGTCTTGGCCGCCCCCTCCTTCATGACTCACATGAGTCTAGCTTCTCCTCAAGGCTTCTCAATTTTGAGTCATGTCATGAGTCATTTGCCTAAGCCAATTAGAAATTAGATAATTGTTTTGATTTTTCATTAAAAGCTAAACATGGTTGCTTTCCAAGCCAACCATAGTTTCTCTAACCCAAGGTCTTGGCTGCCCCTCCCCCTATAAATACCCCCCTTCATGCTTCATAAATCCTATTCCAAAGCCTTTGTGTTAACAAAGCAAAAATCCTTTCATTTCTCCTTTGAAGTTTTATTTTTCTCTCTTGGTTTTCTTGGTTTCAAGCTTTGATCTTCAAGCTTTGTTCTTCCAAGTTCTTGTGGCAAAGGTAAAGGGAACCTCTTGCAAATTAATTTGAGAAGCATGAGTTTGATTCTTGATTGTTATATGCTTATGCGTTTTTGGTGTTATAGCTTGTATTTATTTATGTTTTATAATTGTTTTATGGCTTTTAATTAATTGTTTTGTGCTATGTATTAATTGTAGTGTTATAATGCCCAAATTTCTCTAAAATTTCATGGAAGTAAGGTGGTGATGGCAAAATTAATTTTGAGCTTTTGTAAACATACCGTTATAATGACGAAATTTAGATTTATCGTAAATGTGATCTTACCGTAAAGAAAATGCAATTTATTCTTTTGTGAAAACCCTAATATTTTCTATCATTGATATACAAGGTGATGGTTAAGATAAATGGTTTATCAGTATGGGTCTGTCTAGGAAAGACAAAGATCATTGAAGGGGCCTTAGTTCATCTCTCTTTTCTAGGAACTGTACTGATACGCTGTTTGGGGAATTCTTAACCTAGGGACTCGGTATATACGTGACTAAGATCAAGTTGGGAAAGAAGTGATTTCTTAATAAACGTATATATAAATAGATTGGATTGGATTGGATAAAAGAGTATAACGGTAATGATTCTCAGTGAATTCTACTGTTATAGCATCTATCAGAAATTTAGTATAACTGTAAAGAATTCTCGATGAATTCTAATGTTATATTATATGTGAAAAATCTTGAGTTGGTGTCCAATCTGTATATATATATATACTTATCTCAGTTTAATTTTCAATGTCTCTGGCAGTTAAAACTAGTGAGGTAGGCTTTCAACGAGCCTCTTTCCTGGAAGATAACTTTTGCTTAAGTGTTTCAATAAATATATCAACTTGATTTCATTCACTTAGTCCATATCGAATTATTTTAAAGTTGAGCTTTGATTACCGCAGTCGGCTCTGCCGCCGTGTAATCCTTTCACCTTCAAAGTTAATTAAGCCGATATAAATTATTCACTAAGTAAAAGGTATACTTGGGATTTAAATTACTGTTAATCTCTTCTCTCTTGATCAATCTTAGGTGGCTTTGTCCCGTTTTGGTCTGCTTGAAATGAATTAATAACCTTTAGTTTATATATCGAATCACTCTGTTGGGCTGCTCACCTCAGTTCGGCTCTACCGCGGTGTGAACAGTCATAAATTGAATTATAGAAGCTGGGAAAATTAACTTAACTCGTAATGATCAGTAGAAATGAATAAGTGAAGGCAAGAGTATTTCTATCATAAAGTGTTTTGATGAGAGTTAAAGACGTTCAAAAGGAAGCTACAGTAAAACAGCAGAAGTTTTACAAAGGGATGCTAAAGAGAAGTTGTGTGCAAATTTAGACGATCATTTGCATTAAAGATGATGAGCATACAACCTACAAGACGGAGTTGAGAATAGGTTCTGTTGGACTACAACTGTCTACTGGGATTATCCAGGTTTCGAAAGTCTCAATGGCCTTCTCGATGATAACCCCTAGCCGAGACAAATCGTATACCCAGCTTGGATAAATCTGACTGACAGATCTATTTCTGATTTAGTATTCATTTTAAAATGCGGTATTACCGAAGTATTCTAAAGGGTTCAGACAGGACTCCCTGTTTATTCTGTTAAGTTTACCGCAGTCGTTCGCTCAATTGTGTGAAGGTTGGAAAAGTCTCCTTGGAGCATTACACCGGTGTGTTTTGAGAAATATTGAAGTAGCATACATAAATATACTTGAACTTAGTGATATATTTTTTAGAATGCATTTCTTTGGTAGGGTTCCAGCATAAGGTAAGATCTGCTTAAACGAGATCTGTATATATGTCTTGAATGATTTGCTATTTTGATATGTGTTTTAGATAACTTGTTGTTCTGACATATATATGCTTTGGTGTGCGAATTGGTTGATATATGATCTGTTGGAACCAAATTGGTTAAAAGCATTTCTAATGCAAAAATTCCCTAAGTGGTTTTGTGGTTTTGATGATAACAAAGCTTATTAAGGTTTTTACAAAGTCTAACAAAGCTTATAAAGGATTTCGCAAAGTCTGCTGACAAGCTCTTGTAGGTACAACAATGATAAGTCCATCGTCCAAAGTGACATTGGCCCATGTGCACACAGTCTAAGAGCTTTGCGTCCAATGATAAGTTCATCGTCCAATATTGGCACTGGCACATATATGGACACCAAGAGTGATGCGTCCAATGATACTGATACTTGACCTCGGATAAGAATTGTTCAATGGACTCTGAGAGCTATGTGTCCAATAATCATTATGAGACCATGCGTCCAATGATTCTCTGCGTCCAATAAACAGTATGAGGCAATACTGTTCTGCGTCCAATGCAATACGCAGTCTGAGAGCTTTGCATCCAATGATCAGTATAAGGCAATACTGTTCTGCGTCCAATGTTCAATACAGACAGTACCACTCTGCGTCCAATAGAGCAAAATGGCAAAAGTTCATCAGTCAACTATGGAGAGTGAAATGGAACAGAATTGGAAAAGTCCAATAATCAACTGCTCTGCGTCCAATGGAACAGAATGAAGCAGAATGGCAAAAGTCCAACAATACTGCTTTGCGTCCAATGAAGCAGAAGGACAAAAGTACAACAGTCAACTGCCTTGCGTCCAATGGAGCATAAGTCCAATAATCAGCATGAGGCAATAAGTCCAATACTGCCTTGCATCCAATGGAATGAAATGGTAAGCATGAGGATGCGTCCAATGAATGAATGAATATCATATACAAATGGTAAGCAAAGGTATGCGTCCATTTGTTAAAAGGACTGAAAGTCCAATATATTCTACTTGCTGCGTCCAAAACATAGAGTCCATTACTTGCTGTTTATTGCTCTTGCCTTTAATATGAAACATATTTATTGAGCAAATGATTTGAAATAAATAGCTGTATACAATGCTTTTCTGTACAACCTATTGTCAACGTTTTTTAACGTACTTTTGAAAAGCATAAAGCACTGTGGAAAGTGTACTAAGAGAGAGAATGTACTCCTATATCTCTGAACACATCTTTCTGCTTTACACAGTGTATTCTCTCTGTCTCAATAAGATATTACTATTAACCACAGTACAATTGAGACTTTGAGTACAGGTTTCTTCTGATTTAGGAGAAAGAAACGCAGACATACTCACTGAAGTAGATCTCCTCAGAGCAACGGGAAAATAGCATTTAATGCTATTAGAGAACGATAACATTTATGAAGGTTGAAGCTGAACTATTCGAAGAACAAGTCTGAAGCTTCACAACACATATTAATACCGTGAACAAGAAGAAGAATAAAAGAGACTGAACAACGAAAAAGAAAGAGCAAAAACGATGTGCAATTTGTTATACTCTGTATAGAAAGTCTTGTATATTTTCTATCTTCTTGTAAAAGAGAGTTTGCTTAACTCTCGAAGTGCTTTAATTTTCGTATCCTCACTTGTGTGAATTAGACAGCACTTGAATCAAAAACACTCTGCTGAGTCGTTTAGCCTGAAGAGGCTGTGTACAAAGAATACTTGGGATTTAGCCTGAAGAGGCTGAGTGCAAAGAATACTTGGGTTATAGCCTGAAGAGGCTGCGTGCAAAGAATACTTGTATTCTATCTGGGTTGATAGTGAAATCTCTCTAGTTTGAGGGGACTGGACGTAGCTCTTAGGAAAGGGTGAACCAGGATAAAAACTTGTGTTATTTCTTCTTTCCCTTAACTCTTATTATTTCTGTGATTATTCTAACCAAGGGGATTGAATTGATTTTATTTCAACAAGTTTTTCATACACTTTAAATCGGACAAAGAAAACAAGTTTTTAAACTAAGAGGGAAGCCTCTGCGTCCAATCTTTTTGTGCGTCCAATTTTACACAACTCTGTGCGTCCAGTGTTTTAAAACTATTGTGCGTCCAATATTTCAGAAAACGCTGTGCGTCCAATATTACACAACTCTGTGCGTCAAGTGTTTTAAAACTATTGTGCGTCCAATATTTCAGAAAACGCTGTGCGTCCAATATTTGAAATAAGCCAGCGTCCAACATTTGCGAAAAGTTTTAAAAGCTTAGAAACACAATTCAACCCCCTCTTTTTGTGTTTCATCCTGTTACCTTCAGTTGGCATCAGAGCTCGGTCTCTAGGGGTTGAGCACTTAACAGTGCAGAGAAGCAATATCCATGGAGAACGAGGGACAAGCTGTGAACAGACCACCACTGTTCAATGGAAATGAATACGACTACTGGAAGCAGAGAATGATCACATTCTTTGATGCTCAAAATATAGACCTATGGGATGTCGTGGAAACTGGCTACATTGCTCCAGTAAATGAAGCAGGTCAACAAATACCAAGAGCTCAGTGGACGGCAGATCAAAGGACCAGATTCCAGCTGAACTCGAAGGCAAGGCACTATCTGATGTGTGCCATTACAAAATCAGAATATGACAAGGTGCACAGCTGCACTACTGCCAAGGAGATGTGGGACACTCTAGCTTTGGCGCATGAAGGATCGTCTCAGGTCCGTGAGTCCAAAATCAGCATACTAGTTCATCAATATGAACTATTCAAAATGGAGGATCACGAGTCCATTGATCAGATGTTTGGAAGATTCCAAACAATCATCAACAACCTGAGATCCTTGGGAAAAATCTACACAACCCAGGAGCATATCAGGAAAATCCTAAGGAGTCTGCCAAGACAATGGAGACCCAAGGTGACTGCTATACAAGAAGCAAGGGATCTTTCCACTCTTGCCTTGGAAAATTTTCTAGGCTCACTCAAAGTACATGAGCTTGAGCTCAGAGAAGAGGGAACCGAAAAAAGGGCAAAGTCCATTGCTCTTAAAGCTCAAAAAGGGAGCACCTCAAAAGCCTTGAAGGCCAATGATTCTGATGAAGAATCATGCAGCTCAGAAGGAGAAGAAGGTTCAGATGATGATGAACTCTACTTCATCTCCAGGAAGTTAAAGGCCATATGGAACAAGAAAGGTGGCTTCAGAAGGAAGCAATTCAACAGAAAATTTCCACAAAAAGAAACTGAGCAAAAGGAGAAAAATTCAGTGGTGTGCTATGGATGCAAGAAACCAGGCCACTACATGTCAGATTGTCCTGAGGCAGAAAGAACGAAGAAGTTCTTCAAGAAGAAGAAAGGTCTCATGGCAACATGGGAGGATCTTGATGATTCCTCTAATGATGAGGATGAGGAGGATAAAGAAGAAGCTAATCTCTGCCTAAAGGCAAGTCTATCCTCAACTGACAGTGAGGACGAAGAGGAGGTAATTTCTTATTCTGAAATAAGTAATAATTTTGATGATCTTCTTAGAGATTCATCCATTTTATCTGATGAATACAGATCTTTAAAGAAAAAGTTTTCTGTTATGACAAAAGATTTTGAAAAGCTTACTTCAGAAAACGAAGTACTCAAATCAGAAAATGGAAAGTTAAGACTTCAAGTAAGTCAACTAAAAGATGAATCTCCAAAGGATTATGAGTCCAATACTTCCTGTGAAGTACAAGTACTTCAACAAGAAGTAAATGAACTCGCTGGACGATTGTCCAAATTTGTCAGTAGCTCTGAAAAATTGGATAAAATTTTAAAAATTCAGAGAGAACCTTCTAACAAAAGTGGTTTGGGTTATGAAAAACCAAATCCAAAGTTTTCCAAAAGTCCATCGAAATTTAATATATACTGTGGTCACTGTGGAAAGGCTGGACATGTCACATCAACATGTGTCCATAACAAAAGGGACATGTCTGGACGCAGACCAAGAACTAACAAGAAAGGACCCAAGTCAATCTGGGTACCAAAAAGTATGATAATTCCTGTTGCAGATATACTTGATGGGAGGAAGACAACTCCAGTCATGGCACCTGGACAGTGGCTGCTTACTACACATAACAGGAGAAAGGTCTATGTTCCAAGACCTAAAGCTTAAGATCACCTAAGAATGAAGAAAATGGACAAGACGCAGAAAACAATGATGCGTCCAATACTGGAAGTGTAAGAAGCTGGCACTTCAAGACCTATCATCCTGAAGATCAAATCATTGGAAATGCAAATGATAGAGTCAGAACAAGGTCCACATTCAGAGAACAAACTGATGTTGCATTCATCTCTGAATTGGAGCCCAAAAACATAGATGAAGCCCTATTGGACGAAGGATGGATTCTGGCAATGCAGGAAGAGCTAAATCAATTCAAACACAATGATGTTTGGACGCTAGTAGCCCCACCTGAAGATAAGTCCATTATTGGAACCAAATGGGTATTCAGAAACAAACTGGACGAAGAAGGTAAAGTTGTGAGAAACAAAGCAAGGTTAGTTGCTCAAGGTTACTCACAACAGGAAGGTATTGACTTTACTGAAACCTTTGCTCCAGTAGCTAGAATAGAGGTCATTCGCATTTTACTTTCATTTGTTGCCCAACATGATATGAGGCTTTATCAAATGGATGTAAAGAGTGTTTTTCTGAATGGTATAATAACAGAAGAAGTCTATGTTGAACAGCCCCCTGGCTTTGAGGATCAAACTTTTCCAAATCATGTTTTTAAATTGAAAAAGGCTCTTTATGGCCTTAAGCAAGCTCCTTGAGCTTGGTATGAAAAACTGAGTTCTTTTCTAATGGAAAATGGTTTTTCAAGAGGAAAAGTTGATAATACTCTTTTCAGAAAATCCATAGACTCACATTTCATCATAGTACAAATTTATGTAGATGATGTCATTTTTGGTGCTACTGATGAATCTCTATGTAGAGAATTTTCTGAGTTAATGCAGGTTAGTAGGATTCTGTGATGCTGATTATGCTGGAGACAGACTTGAAAGAAAAAGCACCAGCGGAGGATGCCATTTTATTGGATCCAATTTAGTATCATGGACAAGCAGGAGACAAAGCACAATTGCATTATCAACAGCTGAAGCTGAATATGTCTCTGCTGCAAGTTGTTGTTCTCAGCTCTTATGGATTAAACATCAATTGGAGGACTACAACATCTTCGAGAGTAAGATTTCTGTTCTTTGTGATAATACTGCTGCAATCAATTTATCTAAGAACTCAATCTTACACTCAACAGCTAAGCATATAGAAATTAAACATCATTTCATTAGAGACTATGTGCAGAAGGGAACATTTGATATTCAGTTTGTTAACACTGAAAATCAATGGGCAGATATATTTACAAAACCCCTCTCTGTAGATAGGTTTACTTTTATAAGGAAGCATTTAAATATGCACTTTATAAAAGATTGATGTTTAGCGTCCAATATGCTCAAGCTGAGTCTGAGTCCAATGTGACTAGCGTCCAATAGGACACGTCAGTCTATTTGAGACTTAGAATTTTTTAAAGACTAAAAAGCTTTTACATCTTAGTCTTCCCGCGCTGAGTCCAAACTTTTTTATAATGATATATTTTTACACCTGCTTTGCAGTTGTTTTCCCGTTTGATGATTATTCTTGTTGTCAAGAAAAGGGGAAGAAGAAAAAGGTTTTTTTTTTTTCAAAACTGTCTTTGGACTATGATGTTCTGTGAACCTTTTTGCCCTTTTTGCCTGATGACAAAAGGGGGAGAAGAAAAAGAGGATTAAGTTTTAAAGTTTTTAAAAGAGATTGAATTTTAAAAGCTCAAGTCTTTTAAAGGGGGAGATGTTTTAAAGAGGGAGAAGAAAAAGCATTAAGTTTCAAAAGCTCAAGTCTTTTGTAGATTGAGCTTAAGATTGCGTTGCAGTAGTCTTATTGCCTTTTTGTCCATTCTCTGATAAGCTGGTTGCTTTATATTTTGGACTAATCTTTTTATGAGTAAAAGAAATTTTCAGGTACTCTGAGTATATTGAATATCCAAAACCATGAGATGTTTATCTCAGGGGGAGAAGAGTAAGAAAAACTGAGACGTATATCTCAGGGGGAGTTTTCCTTAGAAATTTTTTTGTTTAAATATGCTGACTGATTATTTGGTTTATTTGCTTTATTGCATGTAAAACTTAATAATGTTTGTCATCATCAAAAAGGGGGAGATTGTTGGAACCAAATTGGTTAAAAGCATTTCTAATGCAAAAATTCCCTAAGTGGTTTTGTGGTTTTGATGATAACAAAGCTTATTAAGGTTTTTACAAAGTCTAACAAAGCTTATAAAGGATTACGCAAAGTCTGCTGACAAGCTCTTGTAGGTACAACAATGATAAGTCCATCGTCCAAAGTGACATTGGCACATGTGCACACAGTCTAAGAGCTTTGCGTCCAATGATAAGTTCATCGTCCAATATTGGCACTGGCACATATATGGACACCAAGAGTGATGCGTCCAATGATACTGATACTTGACCTCGGATAAGAATTGTTCAATGGACTCTGAGAGCTATGCGTCCAATAATCATTATGAGACCATGCGTCCAATGATTCTCTGCGTCGAATAAATAGTATGAGGCAATACTGTTCTGCGTCCAATGTAATACGCAGTCTGAGAGCTTTGCATCCAATGATCAGTATAAGACAATACTGTTCTGCGTCCAATGTTCAATACAGACAATACAACTCTGCGTCCAATAGAGCAAAATGGCAAAAGTTCATCAGTCAACTATGGAGAGTGAAATGGAACAGAATTGGAAAAGTCCAATAATCAACTGCTCTGCGTCCAATGGAACAGAATGAAGCAGAATGGCAAAAGTCCAACAATACTGCTCTGCGTCTAATGAAGCAGAAGGACAAAAGTACAACAGTCAACTGCCTTGCGTCCAATGGAGCATAAGTCCAATAATCAGCAAGAGGCAATAAGTCCAATACTGCCTTGCATCCAATGGAATGAAATGGTAAGCATGAGGATGCGTCCAATGAATGAATGAATATCATATACAAATGGTAAGCAAAGGTATGCGTCCATTTGTTAAAAGGACTGAAAGTCCAATATATTCTACTTGCTGCGTCAAAAACGCAGAGTCCATTACTTGTTGTTTATTGCTCTTGCATTTAATATGAAACATATTTATTGAGCAAATGATTTGAAATAAATAGCTGTATACAATGCTTTTCTGTACAACCTATTGTCAACGTTTTTTAACGTACTTTTGAAAAGCATAAAGCACTGTGGAAAGTGTACTAAGAGAGAGAATGTACTCCTATATCTCTGAACACATCTTTCTGCTTTACACAGTGTATTCTCTCTGTCTCAATAAGATATTACTATTAACCACTGTACAATTGAGACTTTGAGTACAAGTTGTTTCTGATTTAGGAGAAAGAAACACAGACATACTCACTGAAGTAGATCTCCTCAGAGCAATGAGAAAATAGCATTTAATGCTATTAGAGAACGGTAACATTTATGAAGTCTGAAGCTGAGCTATTCGAAGAACAAGTCTGAAGCTTCACAACACATATAAATACCGTGAACAAGAAGAAGAATAAAAGAGACAGAACAACGAAAAAGAAAGAGCAAAAACGCTGTGCAATTTGTTATACTCTGTATAGAAAGTCTTGTATATTTTCTATCTTCTTGTAAAAGAGAGTTTGCTTAACTCTCGAAATGCTTTAGTTTTCATATCCTCACTTGTGTGAGTTAGACAGCACTTGAATCAAAAACACTCTGCTGAGTCGTTTAGCCTGAAGAGGCTGTGTGCAAAGAATACTTGGGTTATAGCCTGGAGAGGCTGAGTGCAAAGAATACTTGGGTTATAGCCTGAAGAGGCTGCGTGCAAAGAATACTTGTATTCTATCTGGGTTGATAGTGAAATCTCTCTAGTTTGAGGGGACTGGACGTAGCTCTTAGGAAAAGGTGAACCAGGATAAAAACATGTGTTATTTCTTCTTTCCCTTAACTCTTATTATTTCTGTGATTATTCTAACCAAGGGGATTGAATTGATTTTATTTCAACAAGTTTTTCATACACTTTAAATCGGACAAAGAAAACAAGTTTTTAAACTAAGAGGGAAGCCTCTGCGTCCAATCTTTTTGTGCGTCTAATTTTACACAACTCTGTGCGTCCAGTGTTTTAAAACTATTGTGCGTCCAATATTTCAGAAAACGTTGTGCGTCCAATATTACACAACTCTGTGCGTCCAGTGTTTTAAAACTATTGTACGTCCAATATTTCAGAAAACGCTGTGCGTCCAATATTTGAAATAAGCCAGCGTCCAACATTTGCGAAAAGTTTTAAAAGCTTAGAAACACAATTCAACCCCCCCTTCTTGTGTTTCATCCTGTTACCTTCATGATCTGTGTTTTGGATGTGCTCCTACTTTTCATATTACTTTGTTTTAGAGTTTCACCCTTGCCTACTTTTATATTGTGTTGATGCATGACTGAGTAGATGATTTACCCAAGGAGTGGGTTAGTTCCGGTCAGGCGTCTTAGAATTTAACCCCTTGAGGTTGGGAAGGCGGGGTGGAAGATAAACCCTGATACACAGTGGGATACATATTCTGGGTATGTACTTACTACTGAAGGAAGGGTTGATAAACCCAACTGGAGAGTAGAAACCCGGTTAGTCTTAGACGTTAAGCTACCCCTAGAGCAGATAAAGAACATCATACGGACAGAAGATAGCAACGCACGGAAGGTGGAGAAGAAGAAGAAGATTGCTTAGAAGAGGATACATCGTGTTAGGGTGAGAAGGCTACTGCTGCCATTACATCTTCGTTTAAAGATGGTTAAGTTGGGTAGTTAGTCTGAGAGATCTGGCTCACGCATAAATAGTAGCGTATATTCTCTTTTAACACTTTTGTATTTTTCAGTTTACTAGTACTTCCTGCTTTCAAGGTTTATACATATTTGATGAAGTACTTTTTCAAGTATGGCAATATTATCCTGCAGCTATAGTCTTACAAAAAGAGTTAAGGAAACATATTTTCTATCCTTCTCATCATTTAAAAGAAGAAAAAATAATTACTCACATTTAAGGAGAAGAATCATCAATTATTACCAAAATATTTTCTAAGTTATATTTCAACTTTTGGTTACTATGGTGTAATATCCTTTTTGGAGAAAGGGTGTTGCACCTCACATGTGGAAAGGCCAAGGCGACATGCAGCGTTTCTGGTGAAGCTCAAAGGATGTCGGAAAACTTCTGGCACTTGTCACATTTTTTCACCAGGCTCATTCAATCACTTGTCAAGGTCAGCCTATAATATCCTGCACGGATAATTTTGGTGGCCAGAGCCCGGCCTCCTATGTGACTTCCACAAATTCCCTCATTTAGCTCGGTCATAACATATTTTGCCTGCTCCTTTGCCAGACATCTGAACAAAGGACTCGAAACACACCTCTTGTATAGCTTGTTGGCCACTATGGTGTACCTGGATGCCTCTCTTTTGACTTTCTTGGCCTCCTTTAGGTTGTTTGGCAAGTGTCCTCGCTCTAGGTAGGTGATGATTGGTCCCATCCATGAAGTTCTTTCAACCTCCAAAAAGAGTACTTCATCTTGTTCTATGCTTAGATAGTGCAAGGTTTCCTAGCTGAACGACCTGTTGTTGCTGGGCCACTTGGTACTTGCTAATTTGGACAGAATGTCAGCTCGAGCATTCTATTCCCTTGGTGCATAAGTTAGATCGACTACGATGAACTGGCCTGTAAGTCCCTTCACTTTCTCTAAGTACTTAATCAAGGTTGGTTCTTTTGTTTGAAAGGTCCCTTTTACCTGGCTAGTCACCAATTGTGAGTCACTTTTTATCCACAACTCAGTTATCCTCATTTCTTTTGCCAATCTCATGTAGATAATAAGGTGAAACACAAGAAGAGAGGTTGAATTGTGTTTCTTAACTTTTAAAAGCTTTTTGCAAAACGTTGGACGATGTTATGAAGTATTGGACGAACAATGTATATTAGACGCACGAAGTATATTGGACGCAGAATGTCCACTAGTATAAAAACAGTTTTGAGTGCGTTTTAAAAGTTTGTTAAGGTAACCTCAAAACAATCCCCACGGTTAGTAATAAAAACCGAATGTAAAGGAGTATAGGGATAAGAGATTTACACACAGAGATTTAGGGCCTGTTTGGATTGGCTTATGCAGAGCTTATGAACACAGCTTATGACTGATTCATAAGCTGTTTTGGGCTTATTTTTCATAAGCTACCCAGGATAGCTTATTAAAACAGCTTATGGCTTATATAAAATAAGTTTCGCTATAATTTTTCTTCGATTATAAAAGTAGCTTATACAGCTTATGCCATAAGCACTAGATAAGCTGGTTATCCAAACAGGGCCTTATACTGGTTCACCCTTTCCTAAGAGCTACGTCCAGTCCCTTCCAGCTAGAAGGATTTCCACTATCAACTTGATAGATTTACAAGTATTCTTCAACAGCCTCTTCAGGCCTTTACAACAAGTATTCTTTGCACACCTAGCCTCTCCAGGCTCAACCAAGTATTCTTTTAACAACAAGCCTCTTCAGGCTCAAACCCAAGTATTCTTTTCACACCAAGTCTCTCCAGACTTAAACAAGTACTCTTTTCTACCTAGCCTCTTCAGGCTCACACTACTCAGAAGAGTTTAAAGTGTTTATATGTGCTACAACTAACTCAGGTGAGGTTATAAAATTTTAGCACGTTGAGAGTTAAACAAACTCTCTTTTTACAAGAAGAAGTAATTTGACAGCGTTTTATCTAAGTACAAAAGCGTATAAATGTTCAGCTCAATAATTTTTTATCTTCGCTATCTCTACTGTCTTCTTCTTCTTCTTCTTCACGGTATTTATAGGCTTGATGAAACTTCAAATTAGGTCTTCAGCTTTGATCTGCTTCAGCCTCTGTAAATAGCCGTTTACTAATAGCATTAAATGTTATTTTCCCGTTGCTTCAATGGAGTTGTACTTCAGCGTTGGTTTTCTAGTCTTTCTCTAAAGTCAGAAGCAACCTATACTCAGAGTGTCAAATACACAGCGGTTAATAGTAATATTCAGTTGAGATAAAGAGAAAACACTATACTATAGAAAAGGTGTGTACAGAGAATGCCAGAAACGTTCAGAGCGCATTCTCTCTCAAATACACTTTTCACACTGCTTTATGCTTTTCATTAAATGTGATATCAAATCGTTTTTATTAAGTCCGAGGAAAAGCATTTGTGACAACTACTTATTTTAAATCATTTGCTCATTTAATATGTCTCAAAATAAATACATGAGCAATAAATAGCATTTCGTGAATAATAACATCGTGTGTGCAGGGTAAAGCGTGAAACAATTGGACGCAAAGTTATCTTACCAACTTGGACGCTTAACGTCCTGAATCCATTGGACGATACTTACAACAAGACAAGTACCAGAGTCCATTAGACGCTCAGTTCATAACTTGTACATATAAGTATCAAAGTCACACTGGACGATGGACTTAACTTAATTGTACCTGCACGAACTTGTTATCAGACTTGTTAAACTCTTAATAATAGTTGTTATCATCAAAACCTTTAGGGATTTAGATATGGTAAAATGTCTCTAAACCATTTGGTTCCAACAATCTCCTCTTTTTTGATGATGACAAATATTATTAAGTTTTATAAGCATTTATCAGCAAATAAAACATAACATGCAGTCATATATAAACAATTAAACTTTTCATTCAAGAAACTCCCCCTAAGATGAACATCTCAATATTTCTTTGGACTTACCCAACTCCCCCAGAGATGAACATCTCATAGGTTTTGGATTTTCCAAATGTCTTGAGTACCTAAAAAGTTCTTTTCCTTAAACATCAGGTTAGTCTAGCAACATATATGTATAAGCAATTAATTAGAGTAAATATATGTGCAAAAAGACTACTGCAAATAATTTTCTATTCTCCCCTTTTATTAAAACTTAATTAATTCTTCCCTTTTCTCCCCCTTTTGTCATCAGACAAAAAGGTTTGAATAACCATCATAGTCAAAGAAATTTTTAAAGAAAAACAAAAAAAAAATTGAGAACACGACTTCAGGAAGTCACTCCTTCTTTGCGTCCTTCATTGTCTGGAGAAGCTGACTAAATATAGACTTAAGTTCTTCAAACTCTTGTCTTGTTACAGGTACTTCTTCAGATCTCCTTGCAGATCTAGCACCAGGTTGCACATGTGTAGGCAGGATCAAGTCTTCTTCTTCCGAAGGCAACTCAACAATTGGTTCTATTGGAGGAGGAGGAGTATGAGTTTCCAGTTTTCTTCTTGAGGGAACAGGAGCTCCTAAGATGTCATCAAACATGACATAATGTGAGTCCAGTTCTGTCAGATTCCCACCAGTAGGTGTCTCCTTTCTCTCCTCAGTTTCCAATCCAAAGGATGATGCTTGCTGTTTACATCCCATAAGTGTTTCTCCAAATCAACTCTAGCTTTGTCCTCTGAGGCTCTTCCTTCCTTGGACAGATATACCAAGAAGTCCATAAGGATTTCTTCTTGTTCATTTTTTGCCCAATCATTATCAAACTTGATGAGCCATGGATTTTGGACCCTTGTTGAGATATTTCTTTCAAACTTGTCCTTGTTCTTGTCCACGAAGTACATTCTTTGTACTTTTCTGTCAGGCTTGATTTTGATCAGAGTGGACGGAGTGATTCTCATTGACAAAGGGATGTTGAATTTATTCTATAGCTCCAACCCATCTGTAATGTACCTTATCATCATCTTCTCAAAGGTAGAGAGGAATGGACTTATTTGCTCTAAGGACAGAGTAGGGTACTATGGCCTTTCGCTGTAGATCCTCATGTTGGCAAGACTTGAGGTATGTGATAGCACTGATTTCCCTCTTATTTGATCCACTGTCAACTGTGGATTTTGCATCTTTTGCTCTTGAAGAGGAACTTCTACTTTCTCCAGGCCTTCAGTCAGAATCCCAGGCTTCCAGAATCTTTGGACGGAGTGGCAAGTGGAAGGTGGTGAGGATACTGATATCCATCCTCCTGCATAGCTAATATCCATCCTTCGTCCAATAGGGTTTCATCTATTGTCTTGGGCTTCAATTCAGAGATGAATGCAACATCAGTTTGTTCTCTGAATATGGACCTTGTTCTAACTTTATCATCTGCATTTCCAATAATTTGTTCTTTAGGATGATAAGCCTTGAACTGCCAGCTTCTTCTTCTTTTTGGGTTGGACGGTCCTTCAGTTTTTGTGTCCGATCCTTCTTCTTCATTCTTTGGTGATGATCCTTCACCTTCTTCTTGTATTCTCATATCTGCAAGAGAATCACTTAGCTCTGACAAGTCTTTGTCAGGGTTTTTATCATTGGATTTTATTTTAATTGATTCTTCAACAGTTAAGGTTCTTGAGTTCTAAACTCTGCATGCCTTAGATGTTTCAGAATAACCCAGAGAAATTTCATTGTCAACCTTAGAATCAAACTTTCCAAGTTGATCCTTAGTATTGAGAATGAAGCATCACTACAAGAAAAACGTGGATTACCGAGGGCTTTTTACCGAGGGCTTCGTGGCCCTCGGTAAAAAAAGCATTACCGAGGGCTTAGCCCTCGGTAAATTGCTAGTATTTGCGAAAATATCGCACAGGTGTACTCGATGATTATCGAGGGCTTAGCCTTCGGTAATTACCGAGGGCTTAGCCCTCGGTATCATATTCAGCACATTACCGAGTGCTTAGCCCTCGGTAATGTGCTGCGTACGTTTACCGAGGGCTTAGCCCTCGGTAATTACCGAGGGTTTAGCCCTCGGTATCGTATCCAGCACATTACCGAGGGCTTAGCCCTCGGTAATTTTAAAACATATATCAGATCTGAAACCCCCACTTTCCCATTCTATCTTCTTCTCTCAAATCTTCTCTCCCTTAAGCTCTAGATCCGTGAACCCACCACCTGCGAACCCACCACCACCTGAGCCGCCGCCCACCACCGCCTGTGGCCATCACCGCTGGTTCGTTCTCCATTTCCCTCGCGTGGTTCCTTCTCTGTCTCGGTCTCTGTATGTCTCGTCGCGTCTCCAGCAGGACCTCCACCACCGCGCCGCTCTGCCAGCTCCCTCGACCGCGCTGCGCCGCCAGCTCCCTCCACCGCGTCGCACCGCCGCCGGCTCCTCCCACCTCATCCTGCTGTCCGAACCTGCAGCTCCTCCCACCGCTCCGAATCCGAACGTGAGGTCCCCTGGCTCGTCGGGTGGGGTTTGATCGACAAAAGAACAAATCTCGTTGTTCTTCCCCTCTATTCGATTCAATCACTAAGCCCTAGTCGTTGCTTTGAACCTTCGGTAAGCTTTGGTGATTAATTTTTAGGATTTATAACTTGATTATATTTATATGTTGAGATGAAAGTTGAGAAGTTATCTACACTGATTAATTGTAGCTGTTGGTTTTAACCTGAAAGCTTTGTTACTGAGATTAACGTATTAAATAATATGATGCTGATTTTAAGCTTTCATTTATAGACAACATGCAAAATCATGAACTTATCATGTTGATATTTTCATTGTTTTGGACAATTGGTGACTCTGTTGTTCTCTGGTGACTGGAAGGATTGTTGGCACTTATCCTTTAGAATAGATAATTTGAAGATGCATTGCCATTGTTTAAAACTATAGAGGTTGACAATAGCAAATGTGCCTTATGCAGGTAATGCATGCATTCTATGAATATGCCATTATATAATCATATATAGGCAAGATAATTGACAGTTAGGACACAAGAATAGAAGTCTAAAAACACTCAAAATTCCATTTCTTCGCATAGTGCTTAATTGCATTTGTAAGTACACAAGAATCAGTCACATTGATGCGGATAAGAATTAAACCAGAGATAGATATAGATAGATACAACAAATTAAAGAAAACCACCACATCATGAGAACAACATAAGCAGAAACTGTAACCAAATCAAATCGAAGAGAGAGGTGGAAGGGATAAAGAAATTAATCTATGAAGTGTGTTTGGGTGAGTGTTTGCCAAAAATGTTTTAAATGAACTTGATTCTGTAAAATTGGTTTGGTTAAAAATCGGTTCCAAGTGAAGTAATTTTGTTTAGATTTCTTCTACTTGAATACAAAAGCTAGATAAAGTTGTTTCTACCAAAACCACATCCTGCACTCGAACACAAACGCTCTGGACTAATTTGTTACATTTCCAATTCTCTTTGTTTATTTTCCCCTTTTGTTTATCCTCCTCTAGCTGTGGTTTTTCTTCAATATGTATTTGGGTACTTTACTCGCATTGCTGGTTGTGTTTTTAAGCCCCACTTGGGGAAATATTTATAATCTCTCTTTTTCTCTCTCCTTGTGAAACATTACAATCTGTATAGCTTCAGAATCATCTCAGTGCCGAAGATCACCCATATCATAAATTTAGCACAGGTCAGTGATTGATTGATTATTTTTTTTTAAAAACTCTAAAAACTGCTGAACTTTGAATGTTTGCACCATGCTGCTTGCGGTATTTATTGACTATTCACTCAATGGGCATGTTTGCAGAGAAAAATGCTTGTTTTCATTGATGCAACATTAACTGTTTTAAGTTTTTTTTTTTTTAGTTAATCAAAGACCTAATACCAATCCATGCCTTTTCCTACTTGTCCAAAATCTTTTGAAACATTGTGATATTTATTATTTATATTTCTTCCCAATTATAATTTTATTGTTAAAATCAATTGGCTGATTGACAAATATGATAATGGATGTCAAGAGCTTGAATTTAAGTTTTTCAGACTTGTTTTCTTTTTGCCTTGTCAGAGATTGAAGACGTTAAATTTTTTCTGTTATACCAAAACATTAGGAAGTATTTGCAGACTAATACATTTTTATGCTTCTCATCACCTACTAACTTTCTTCCTTGTTCAGGTTCATTACTTTTAAGAATTTGTCTTCATTTGTGATTCAATTTGTCGTAATGCATATGTATTTTGCTATTAGTTTGTGCTTTTAAATGTAACATTAATTTCTTGTGTATGCATGGGTATTATGTCATTGATATGATTTTACATATATCTAGCTCTGGTGATTAATTAATGCTTGAAACTATATGGGTATGCTTAACTTTGTATGTCTAAAAGAAATGTTTATGTCCAAATTAAGCTGGAATATTTGACATCACTATCATGGTTGTACTGTTCTTCTCATCCATTACTCTTAGTGCTCTAAAATGTCTGTTCTATTAGGGAACTAGGACACTTTGGAAGTTAGACCAAAAGCAAAAGGAATAGACACAAGGAATGAGCTTATCAAATTCTATGATGAAAACTATTCTGCCAATCTAATGCATCTAGTTGTATACACAAATGGTAACAAATATTTTGTTTACAGAATACTGGTTCAACTGATTATTATTATTTTTTAAATGGCCACAATACAACTATTGTACTTGAATATTTTCAGAAAGCCTTGATAAAATTCAAAACCTTGTTGAAGAAAAGTTCCAGGATATTAGAAACACCAACAGAGGTTGTTTTCACCCTTCTGGTCAACCATGCAAATCAGAGCATTTGCAGGTATACTGTTTTATTTGCGACTCTAGTAAATTTTAGTTAACTCCTTCAGCATTGATTCTAATGTGTGTTCCATTTTGGCTTTCTCTTTTAGGTTCTTGTCAGGACTGTCCCAATAAAACAAGGTCATAAATTGAGAATTGTATGGCCAGTAGCCCCTGAAATTCGTCATTACATGGAAGGGCCATGCAGGTATCTTGGTCATCTTATTGGCCATGAAGGAGAAGGGTCTTTATATTACATTTTGAAAAAAAACCTTTCTCTGCTAAGGTGTGGCACAAGTCATGCTTTATCTTAGTTTTTGATTTAATCAATGTTAATTTGGCTTACCAAATAAAAGTGACTGGATGCTCATGATTGAGAATTAAAAGGATTTGGTTAATTTAAGTTGGATTTTGTTTCTTATACATAGGTTGTCTTAGCATAAAAAAATTGTTACTTTGATGGACTGTATTAGGTGTTATTAGATACATTTCTGTTGGTTAAATCTTCTACTTTTGTGTGAAAATGTGGGGTAGCAATTCACTTTGCTACTGAAGATGTAGGAGACCATGTGGATTTGGGACCAAATAGGTGGACAACAACAAACAAACAAATCTTTTCAGAAAAAAAAAAGAAAAAAATATTACCGAGGGCTAAGCCCTCGGTAATAGGGACCAAATAGTAATTTTATAGAATTGGTCTTTTCCAGAAATTACCGAGGGCTTAGCCCTCGGTAATGACGTGAAATTAGCAGGTACTTTTGGAGTGATATACTGAGGGATTACCGAGGGCTAAGCCCTCGGTAATTACCGACGGCTTTCGGGGCCGTCGGTAAAATTTACCGACGAGCGTTTTTCCGACGGTCACGTGGCCGTCGGTAATCCGTCGGTAAATCATATTACCGAGGGCTAAGCCCTCGGTAATGTTAAATTTGGCTGTCGGTAATGACGTGATTTCTTGTAGTGCATTCAATCCAGAAGGATGAAAGTATGATATGTTGGATTTTCTTCCTTTCCACAATTCATAAGGAGTCTTTTTCAATATAGGCATTGCATATATTCTGTTCTACAAATAACAAACAGTATTTATAGCTTCAGCCCAAAATCTTTTTGAGGAAGAGTGAACATTGAGCATGGACCTAGCATTTCCTGTAAAGATCGATTCTTTCTCTCCACCACACCATTTTGCTGAGGTGTTCTTGGGGCAGAGAAATTGTGAAGGATTCCACTTTCCTCACATAATCGTTGGAAGCTCGCGTTTTCAAATTCTCCTTCATGATCACTTCTTATGGAGTTAATACAAACTTCTTTCTCATTTTGGACTCTCTTGCAGAATATAGTAAAGACTTTAAAAGACTCATCCTTGTGAGCTAGGAATTTAACCCATGTCCTTCTAGTATAGTCATCAACTATAACTAGTCCATATTTCTTTCCATTCAAAGATGTAGTTTGAGTGGGTCCAAACAAATCCACATGCAAAACTTCTATAGGTCTAAAAGTGGAAACAATATTTTTGGAGTTAAAATAGTTTTTCACTTGTTTCCCTTTCTGACATGCTTCACACAAAACCTCAGATTTGTAAACAATATTTGGTAATCCTCTCACGAGGTTATGCTTGTTCAGCTTTGAGATGGTTCTCAAGCTTGCATGACCAAGTCTCTTGTGCAATATCCATTGTTCATCCTTTAAGGATATGAAGCATGAGACATTCTGTTTGGACAGGTTTTCAAAATTAATTTTGTAAACATTGTTCTGCCTCTTTGCTTGAAAAAGAATGGACTTGTTAGGGTTTCTGACTATACATTTATGCTTGTTAAAGGAAATATCAAATCCACTGTCACACAATTGACTTATGTTAAGTAGATTGTGTTTGAGTCCTTCAACCAACAAGACATTATCAATAGAAGGAAAAGGATACTTACCAATTTTACCTATTCCAACTATTCTGCCTTTCTGGTCTCCTCCAAAGGTGACCCAACCTTTTGTCCTAGGTTTTAGGTCTTGGAACATAGACCTTTCTCCTGTCATGTGTCGTGAGCATCCACTGTCCAGGTACCATGACTGGAGTTGTCTTCCTGTTGTTAAGCAAATCTACAACAGGAATAATCATGTTCTTAAGTACCCAGATCGACTTGGGTCCTTTCTTGTTGGTACTTGGTTTGTGTCTGGGCATGTTTCTCCTTTTGTGGACGCATGCCGAGGTGACATGTCCAACCTTTCTATAGGGACCACAATATAAATTAGAATTAGAAGAATTCTTTGATACTTTCGGTTTTGGTTTACTTTGTTCCTTAGAAACATAACCCAAACCACTTTTTTAAGAAGGTTTTCTCTAAAATTTTAAAATTTGATCTAGTTTTTCAGAGCTACTAACAAACCTGGACAATCGTCCAGTGAGTTCACTTACTTCTTGTTAAAGTTCTTGTACTTCACAAGAGGTACTAGACTCGGAATCTCTTTGAGATTTGTCTTTGAGTTGAGTGACTTGCAGTTTCAACTCTTCATTCTCTTTTTTTGAGTACTTGGTTTTCTAAAGTAAGTATTCAAAATCTTTAGACATTATAGAAATATTTTTCTTTAAGTATCTGTACTCATCAGAGAGAATGGACGAATATCCAAGGAGATCATCAAAGGTTTCTTGAAGAGCAGGGTAAGTACGGGGTAATACCTCCTCTTCATCCTCGTTGTCAGTTGAGGGTAGACTTGCCATCAGCCAGATGTGCTTCTTCCTCTCATCTTCTTCATCATCATTTGATGAGTCATCAAGGTCTTCCTAGGTTGCCATGAGACCTTTCTTCTTCTTGAAGAATTTCTTCTTTGTCCTCTCTGCTTCAGAATAGTCTGCCTTGAAGTGGCCTGGTTTCTTGCAGCCATAGCACATAACAGAGCCTTTATCTTTCTGCTCAGTTTTCTCTTGTGGAAACCTTCTGTTGAATTGCTTCCTTCTGAAGCCACCCTTCTTTCTCCACATGGATTGGATTTTCTTAGAGATGAAGGAGAGTTCACCATCTGAACCTTCTTCCTCTTCAGAGTTGCATGACTTTTCATCTGAGTCATTGGCTTTTAGGGTTTTTGAGGTGCTCCCTCTTTGAGTTTTAACAGCAATAGACTTTGCTTTTTTGTCTGTTCCCTCTTCCTTGAGTTCAAGCTCATGTACTTTGAGTGAACCCAATAGTTCTTCAATTGCAAAAGTGGATAGATCTCTTGCTTCTTGAATAGTAGTGACCTTAGGTCTCCATTGTCTTGACAGACCCCTAAGGATTTTTCTGATGTAATCCTAGGTTGAGTAGATTTTTCCCAAGGATCTCAGATTGTTGATAATTGTTTGGAATTTTCCAAACATATGATCAGTAGTCTCATGGTCCTCCATCTTGAATAGTTCATATTGATGAACTTACATGTTGATCTTGGATTCCCTGACTTGAGACGATCCTTCATGAGCCAAAGCGAGAGGAGACTGATGCAGCTTCTGACTTCTGATCAGTTAAACTCGCCCGACGATGCCATTTTTTTCCCAGTGACCTGTGATGTATCAAAAAGGTATATAAGTGCAGTTTTGACCAGTTTTCAGGGGTGGGTCATTTGTGACTTTGTGAAACACGAATTGGGGGAATTTGTAAGCTTTGCTAGGGCTTCCAATTGGGGTTTAAACACTTGAGGATCAATTGAGAGAAGATTGAGAGTTTGGTGAGATTAGGGATTAGGGTTCATACAATTGTGATTCACCTAGAATCTAATTAAGGAACCAAGAACCAAGAGGTTATCATCAACTGCTGTAATCTGTAATCTTTGATCATATAGTGAAGAATTTGGTTGCTCTCTCCCATGGATGTAGGCTATACTGGTTGAACCATGTAAATCTGGTTGTTCATCTCTCTTTTATCTTAATCTCTGTTTTGATTTTACGTTTAATTTTTCTTGCGTTCAATTGCGTTAATTTTTGAGTTTAAGATTATTGCAATTTTGTTTTTCATTCTATCGTTCGTTCTACTCGCATTTTCTCTATGGCTTGATCGTAGGATTTGTTCCATTTCCGCACAATCGAACCAACAAGTGGCACCGTCTGTGGGGAGATTGGATCGAATCAAGAACTACAAGAATTGGTTCAGCAAGATTTGATATAGAGAAATTCTTGGGTAACAACGCTTTGGTTTATGGAGAATTAAGATGGAGGCCATCTTGGTTCAGCAAGGGGTTGCAGAAGCGTTGAAGGGAGAGGCAACAATGGCCTCTTCGCTGTCACAAGAAGAGAAACAACAAATGATTGACAAGGCAAGAAGTGCTATCATTTTGTGTCTTGGAGATAAGGCACTAAGAGAAGTGGCTAAGGAAAAGACAGCAGCAGCGATGTGGACGAAGTTAGAGTCCCTATACATGACGAAGTCGCTTGCAAACAAACTGTGTTTGAAGCAACAGTTGTATTCATTCCACATGAGTGAATCAAGATTGATTGTTGAGTAACTTTCAGATTTCACCAAAATCCTAGATGACTTAGAGAACATCAAAGTCAAGTTGGAGGATGAGGACAAGGCGTTGATGCTCTTAAGCTCTCCACCAAAGTCCTGCGAACATTTTACCGATGTCGTTCTTTATGGCAAAGAATCCACCATCACACTTGAAGAGGTGCTTACTACAATTCGCACCAAGGAGCTGCAAAAACAGCGAGAGAATAAGGATGATGGTGATGGAGAAAGTTTGAATGTTCAGAACGGAAGAAGTGAGAAGAGAGGGCGCAAGGGGCAAGAAGAAGCATGAATCCTCAAAGGATTTAAGGAAAAAGTGTTTCAACTGTAACAAAGTGGGGCATTGGAGGAAAAATTGCCCAAAACCACAAGAAGAAGAGACCGTACTGATGCAAGTTCAGATGAGACTGCAGACATAGCGGTTGCTATGCAAAGCTATGAGTCTGCAGACGCATTGGTAGCTTCAAGTTTAGATTCGCAGAGGAATTGGGTTATAGATTTCGGTTGTTCATATCACATGTGCCATAGAAGAGAGCTCTTGAAGTCCTTAGAATTGAAGGAAGGAGGAACGATGCTTCTAGGTGACAACAAATCATGTAAGGTTCAAGGTATGGGAACAATCCAACTCAAGTTGTTTGATAACCGTGAATTCCTATTGCAAGGAGTGAGGTGTGTCCCAGAACTTAGAAGAAATCTTTTGTCTATAAGCATGCTTGATAAGTTAGGTTCTGTGATTGTACTTGAACATGATATGCTTAAGATTTCTAGAGGTGCTATGATAATTAAGGGAACTAGATTAATGGTTTGTACATTATGTGTGGTTCCACTGTTATTAGTCATGCATCATTAGCTAACCAATCACTAGAAAGTGAGTCTAAGGTGTGGCATCAAAGGTTTGATCATGTTGGTAAGAAAGGTATCCAACTAGGATCTAAATCAAGGGTTTTAAGTACTAACAATAGCCTGGAGTTTGGTTCAGAGCAGTGTGATAAGTTTTGCAGGAAAATAGGAGCCAAGAGTCGTAAAACCGTCACAAGTACTTCGCAGCCAAAGGGCATGGTTGTGAGGAGTTGTCTCAGTGGTTATCCTCAAGGCATGAAGGGTAACAAGTTGAGGAGTTTGTCTTCAGGTGGAGGCTCAAGTTGCTTCACTACTAAGAGTGTCACATTGGAAGAAACAAAAGTGGGGAAGATGTGCAAAAGCCAAGATGTAAGTGAAAAAAAAGTGAGCAGTGAGAAAGCTCAACTTGAGGTGGAATTTTCGAGTAAAGTTACATGTGAAGACAATTCCCAACAAGAGAAAGAAGTAGTTGAAGATCAACCAGTACAAGAGAAATCAGTTTGTAAGCTAGCAAAGGATATGGGAGAAAGCAAGATAGTATCTCCAAAAGGATTCATATGTGCGGATGTGATTAGTTTCGCTCCAAGTGCTTATCAAGGGATTGAAGGCTCACAATCAAAGGATCCAATGCAGAGGGGTCAAGGAGAAGCAAAGGAGAGCAAAGGAAAGTTACATGATGTAGATGTGGTGGAGGCAAGTGTAGTTACAAGTGAGAAGTATGCAACAGAAAAGAAATCCATGGATAAGTTTGCAAGGTCACCACTAAGGATCAAATTTAAGAGGTGCTTGGATTTGATTAACTTCAGAGAAAATTGATGAAGTGTAAGTAGGGGAGCAACCCTATCAGAGGATGAATGTTGAAACTCTGAGATTTTGGAAGGATTTAGAGTCAAGGTGGAGAATTGTGAAGAATGACTCAACATCAACAAAATCAAGCAAGAAAAGCTTATAAGGATCGCCCAATTATCCTTCTGGTCGCCCAAGAATTTCCAGTCTTTGGTCTCTGACTTGCTGATGCCCTGGCGAAGATTTCGGTCGCCCAGCGACCGAGACTAATGCAACTTCAGACTTTTGATCAGTTAAATTCGCCCGACAATGTCATTTTTCGCCCAGCGACCCATGACGTATCAGAAAGGTATATAAGTGTAGTTTTGACTAGTTTTCAGGGGTGGGTCATTTGTGACTTTCTGAAACACGAATTGGGGGAATTTGTAAGCTCTGCTAGGGTTTCTAATTGGGGTTTAAACACTTGAAGATCAATTGAGAGAAGATTAAGAGTTTGGTGAGATTGGGGATTAGGGTTCATACAATTATGATTCACCTAGAATCAAATTAAGGAACCAAGAGGTTATCATCAACTGTTGTAATCTGTAATCTTTGATCATATAGTGAAGAATTTGGTTGCTCTCTCCCGTGGATGTAGGCTACACTGGCTAAACCACGTAAATTCGGTTGTTCATCTCTCTTCTATCTTAATCTCTATTTTGATTTTACGTTTAATTGTTCTTGCATTCAATTTCATTAATTTCTGAGTTTAAGATTACTGCAATTTCGTTTTTCATTCTATCGTTCGTTCTACTCGCATTTTCACTGTGGCTTGATCGTAGGATTTGTCCGTTTCTGCACAATTGAACCAACAAAGCTTAATATCAGGTAATGACTAGTTTTGTAATCTATTTTCTATTTCAGCAATTTCTAATTCTTGATTCTGATAATTATCCTAATCTAATCTAATTGCAGAGGTGGAGGCTGGTACTAATGTCCTAGTTCCTCTTCTGGATCCTAGCTCGCTAAGAGTTTTGAGTAAATGATCCACATCTTCTAAGTTATTACTATTTATTTACCGGGACCACCGCTAAGCAACGGGAACACCCTATACGGCCTCTCTCTTGCCTTTTCTGGGCATACCAACGCTACCTACCCACGCGCGACCAACGCTAAGAATAGAAAACTTAGATTATAACTCTTTTACCAGAACCTTTTAACCAAGCTCTGATACAAATAAGGGAGGAACCAGAGAAAACAGAGCACATCATGATGAAGATATACATCATTTTGTGGGAAATAAAAAATTTAATAATTACAACTGGGTTATATTTCGAAGATAATTTACAAAGACAAAAAACAGAGATAAAAAACTTTAAAAAAAATTTAAAACTTACAAACTCAAAAAACGTCAAGATTTTTAGACAATTCTTTCACTCGGGACTTGTCCAAAAAACTCGATGCCCAAACTAATACGGGAGTGCTCCTTTTATTGCGTAAGGATGCACTATTACAACAGTACCTTGCCGATACTTAACTCAGGGTCAAAACATTTAACCAAAGCAAAAGTCAAAAGTAAACATTTATGAGTGAACAGTAAAAAGTGAATAGTAATAAACAGTATATATATATATAGACAGAATCAAATGACACCATATGTCAAACTCTTACACCAATCAATAACTTTTTATGGAATGCGAAATTAATCGATCCAACCGTTGAATCAAGAGTTCTTATATAGTAGATCAAGTCTACAAAATTTCATGTGATTCAAAAATTAATTGACACTTCATCGCATTACTTCATTTTAACGGATAATATGTTATTAAAATATAAGCAAATATTCATTATTATATAACATAACTACGAATGTCCAGATTGCCTGAAATTTAATATACACTATTAGAATGATAATATCACATGATTCAACAGTTAGATCGATTAATTTTGTATTCTATAAAAAATTATTGATTAGTGTAAGTGTAAGAGTTTAACACCTAATGTCATTTGATTATATCCCATATATTAATATATATATATATATATATACCGATTCATAATGTTCAATCAGTAACCCATGGGTTCAACCAGTAACTTATTAAACCCAGTTCCCTGACTGAGTCAATGACTGACCCAAGTTTAATAACATTATGTAGGAGTAATTTTGTCAAGTATTAAATTTTTTTTTTTGGGAAGAGCGATGGGAATAGAAATGTGTGGGGGCCAAAAGAAATACCTTTGCATTTTCTCATAAGAAAACCGACAGGCCCACATGCCCGACATAATTCTCCACTGCTCTGCTTCATTAAAAAAAAATCTCTTTGACCAAAAAAAAATTAAAAAAAAAATCTTGGTCAAAAAATCTCTTCGTTGACCAAAAAAGTATAAATCTTAAAGGGAATTGGTAAATACACCCCTGAGAATTTGCCATCCACCCCACTTTGCACTATTTAAAATTTTTAATACGATTTTGCCCTTCCCATCTTATCCGGAATTGGAATTTCCGGGAAGTTTAAAAATTTAATTTTTCAAAAATTAGAATTTCCGGTAGTTATAAAATTTAATTTTTAAACTACCGAAAATTTCAATTTCTGGTAAATAAAAAAATTAATTTTTTAACTAGAAATTCAGATTTTTGAAAAAAAAATAGATTTATATCTTACTAGAAATTTAAATTTCCGATAGTACAAAAAGTGAAAATTTTGTGCTACCAAAAATTCAAATTTTCGGTAGTACAAACTGGAAAATTTGTACTACCACCGAAATTTTGAATTTACCGAAAATTAGAAAGAAAACGTGAAGCTCTTTATTGCCTTAGTAGGTGTGGACAGCTGAAATGAAACGGGACTGAGTGAGAGAGAGAGAGAGGTACCTGTAGCTGTGTTGCAACTTGGAGATGGAGATCATGAGTTTGATTTGAAGATGCTATTGCTACATACACCACACTTGACTACACTATACCAAGGGCCTGTTTGGATTGGTTTATGCAGAGCTTATGAACACAGTTTATGACTGATTCATAAGCTGTTTTGGGCTTATTTTTCATAAGCTACCCAAGATAGCTTATCAAAACAGCTTATGACTTATATAAAATAAGTTTCACTATAATTTTTCTTCGATTATAAAAGTAACTTATACAGCTTATGCCATAAGCAGTAGATAAGTTTGTGTATCCAAACAGGGCCCAAGTGTACGTACTACCATGGAATTACAGGAAATTGATATTTACCTACCAAAAATTAGAATTTATGGAAAGTTTAAAAATTAAATTTTGATATTTACCAAAAATATAAAATTTAATTTTTATAACTATCGGAAATTGAAATTTGTGTGAAGTTTAAAAATTAAATTTTGATATTTACCAAAAATTAGAATTTTTGGTAGTACAAATTTTCCATCGGAAATTTGGAAATTTGAATTTCTAGTAGTACAACATTTTCACTTTTTGTACTACTAGAAATTCAAATTTTCAGTAAGATAAAAATCTATTTTTTTTTTCAAAACTTCGGGTTTCTGGTTAAAAATTTAATTTTTATATTTATCAGAAATCTCAATTTTCGATAGTTTAAAAATTAAATTTTATAACTACCACAAATTTCAACTTCCGAAAAATTAAATTTTTAAATTTCTCAAAAATTACAATTTTCGATAGTTATAAAAATCTAATAGAGTGTATACGGGAAATAAAAAAAACAAAAAAAGATATTTTTATACTTTTAGATTGATAAGATCTTTTAAGTGGGGTAAATGACAAAATTCACGAGGTGAATTTACCGATTCCCGTCTCAAAACCCCCTTTGAAATCCGTTATCCTCTCTCTCCGTTTCTCTGCTGAAAATGGCGCACACTGCTTTGCTCGGTCACACTGCATTTCTGAGACACTCTACTTCCTTTCATGGCAAAGCACCACCGTCTTCGTCAGTTTCGGCTTCTTTTGTGGGTTCTCCTCTTATCCTCTCACGCTCAACTACGCTTCCTGGTTCGTCAATAGCCGTTTTCGGAGTTTAATTCATCGTTATTTTTGGAACAATAAATAAACAAACTAAGTAAAACGAAGGTTTTTTTTTTTGTGTGATGATTTTCTATGTTACAGGAAACCAATCACTTTCCAGAAAGCAATTTGTGGTTTTTTCTCGAAGGTTGTCTGGGTTGGAGGAGGCCATGAAAATCAGGAGGTACATAATACCCCAACTGTTATGCAATTATGCTACTTTTTTGTACTATTCTGAGTTCCCAATTCAATTTATATATATGTAAGTGTAAGCAACCTTTAATTAGAGTGTACATGTATTAGGTAATCTGAATTTGCAGTTTGTTAGATGCATGGTGTGCTGCTGTACATGAATAATAAAATGTCTGTGAGATCTTTCTTCTTTTTTCCCTCATTTCTTTCCTCCGTATCTCAATGACATTTTGTTGTGTCTTATTATCATTTAGATCCTAGAATATAATGGATAGATATAAAATCATCTATTTATCCCTTCCTCCTCTTATATTTTCTTTGCCAAGCAATATCAATATGCTTTTGTCAGAAAATATATACTCAACTAGCTTCTTTAATCTTGCATTTGCATTCTTTTATCCAAATAAAGGCTTATTTTTTTATTTTAAAGTAGAAAAGATGGATGCAAATTTGATAAAGATTCTTACTCATTGCTTGGTCATATGAAGAGAACGTGAACTTCAAGTTGTGAAGAAGGTTAATAAAAGGCCTGCATTAAGGCGTGGGAAAGTATCACCACATCTCCCTGTCCCTGATCACATACCAAAGCCTCCTTATGTTGATTCAAATATACTTCCAGAAATTGCAAGTGAATATCAAATTCATGATTCTGAAGGTATAGCTCGAATGAGGGCTGCTTGTGAGCTTGCAGCACGTGTCTTAAACTTTGCAGGAACTTTGGTCAAGGTAAGATTTCCTCCTTTTAGCATAGTTCCTATGTCATTTATTTATCTAGTGTTCCTGCAAGTAGACATGGAAAAAGAACACATACCCTTGGATACCCACCTCATTGTACCTCTTCGACGGGGAAAACCTGATTTATCTAGGGATGGGGTCAAGCCGTGTTTTCCCCAATGTGTAAGCAGTGCACTGGAGTGGGGATGGGTTTGGGAATATAGATATCCGCCTAAACTTGAACATGAATCCATAATAATTAAAGTATAATAATAGTTAAATAATAAGATTGAGCTTACAATTTTCCTATAAATATGATTTAATTCTTTTGTTAGATAATCATAATATGAAAAATATCTTATAATATCTTGATCTTGAAACTTGAGATAACTTCCCGTTAACCATCTCTGCCTTGGGCCACATATATTAGTATAGGATCATTACACCAAACTGTTGCTAAAATGCATTTGTTAGTTTTTGGTTGAGTTAGTTGAAGAAGCTGAAGGCTGACATACGTAGTCGACACCTTATTTGTGTCTTGAATATGTTGGAAATTTAGTGTTTAGGTAGAGACTGTAGAGAAGGAAGAAAAGATATTTATAATTTATTTATAATATCTTAACAATTTGACATTTAGGTTGATTGATATAATATAATACCTTAATCTAATAGTGCTCCTATTTATACTAATAATTAATCAAATACTAATACCCAAGACTACTAATAATAATAAGACTAATAATCCAAATACTTTGACATTTTGCCATCTGCCATCTTGTCATTTTTATCTGTTTAGCTATGGAGACCAGTGGTGGTGTAGTAGCAAAACTAAGATGTAAAAACTAAATAACTGGTCCTTATTTTGAATATGAAATACGAGGTTTATAATAGTGAAGTGTTAGATAAGATTTCAAAATTTTAGACCTTTGGTGGTCTGGCTCTATATCCACGAACTTGGGGTCTAAAATGCTTTCACTTGACTTGGGGTTTTGAGGGAGGTGAGAAAACTTTGGACTCCTTTCGACAGTAGGATGCACTAATTGTCTTATGTGGACCAGAAACAATGCGAAAAAGTTGGTAAGTTAAGAGCATTTTTTGATTGTAAATGTTTAAGAACTTTAAACCAATGACATTTGAAGCTTTATGTCCTTGTTTAAATGCTTTTTGATAATCCAAATGTCAACCCTTTTATATTTTGGTTTGGTATGATAATTTACTTTGCGCCACCTTTTTTCTGACTTAATCTTAGTTTATATTGTCAGCCTTCTGTGACAACTAATGAAATTGATGAAGCAGTGCACCAAATGATAATTGATGCTGGTGCTTATCCCTCACCCCTTGGCTATGGTGGATTTCCTAAAAGTGTGTGCACATCAGTTAACGAATGCATGTGCCATGGGATACCTGATTCTCGGCAGTTACAGGTTTTGCAAGCCCTTTTTTACCCCTTGTATGCATATTACTCATAATTAATGACAATTATCTCTTTTGCAGAACGGTGATATTATCAACATTGATGTGACAGTCTACCTGAATGTATGCTTCTCATTTCTTTCTGAAATTTTATTTTGGTTTAAGTGAGAACAACAAAATTTCCCCTGAATTATATGTTTTCTACTAATTACAACAATGTTTCCATGTCTACTTTATGTATTTAACTATACACTTCTGAAATAGTTTTATCATTCCGCTCCATCCATATAAATCTTTTGTTTCTATGGCATTTGGACACACTCCATGTACTTCCTGCAAATCTGGTTAACATCAGAAAATGAAAATATTCTCCAACTACATTTTCACTAGGCAATCTTGTTACGTTAAGTAATATACTTTTGTATGAAGTTTTTATGAAATTCTTAAAATATGGCTGGGGCTCACATCCATCCCTCAAAACTGGCTTGAAAGGTGGGGACTCCCCCAGCTATATAAACACCGCACAGGCCCCCTGACCATCCAATGTGGGACTCCCAACACGCCCCCTCGAGCCTAGGTTCCACACCATAGGCGAGGGCTAGCGGCAGTATCCACACCACTGGGAGGAATCCAGGCTCTGATACCACTATTTCCTAAGAGCATTAAACCTACTCTACTTGCTATACAATGAATCTAAACTATTGGAAAGTGGAACATTTAAACTAATTCTATTTCCAACACTCCCCCTCAAGCTGGAGAATAGGTGTTCTCCATTCCTAGCTTGCATACAATTCTTTCAAAAGCTGGACTGCACAATCCTTTGGTAAGAATATTTGCAAGTTGACCTTGTGAAGATATATAAGGAGTACAAATTAAACTGCAGTCCAATTTTTCTTTGATAAAATGTCTGTCAACCTCAATGTGCTTCGTGTGATCATGTTGAACAGGATTATGAGCAATGTTGATTGCTGACTTATTATCACAGTAGAGCTTCATAGGACCTTCCCATTTGATCTTCAAGTCTTCTAAAATAATCTTGAGCCAAAGGAGTTCACAAGTACCTTGTGCCATAGCTCGAAATTCAGCTTCAGCACTAGACCGAGCCACAACATTATGTTTTTTACTCCTCCAAGTCACCAAATTTCCTCCAAGGAAGGTACAATATCCAGTAGTAGACCTCCTATCAGTTACTGACCCTGCATAGTCAGCATCAGTCTAAGCTTCAAGAATTGCATTCCCATTCCTTTTATATAAGATCCCTCTCCCTGGAGTTCCTTTAAGATACTGCAAAATCCTATGAACAGCCTGCAAATGAACTTCTTTTGGACAATGCATAAATTGACTTATCAAACTTACAGCAAACGCAATGTCGAGCCTTGTGTGGGATAAATAAATTAATTTCCCAACTAATCGCTGATACATCTCCTTATCCACCGCTACACCCTCATCTGCATTACCCAATTTGAGGCTTGGGTCAATGGGGGTACTAACAGGTTTACATGCTGTTTTACCCGTTTCCACCAGCAAATCTGTGATATACTTTTGTTGAGAAATGAAAATTCCTTTCTTAGAGTGAGCCACTTCAATTCCAAGAAAATACTTCAACTTCCCAAGGGATTTTATCTCATACTCCTTTGCTAGACATTGACTCAAGACTTGTTGCTCCTTCCAATCATCTCCAGTGACAATGATATCGTCCACATATACTAACAATATAGTCACTCCCCCTGATGTTGAATGTTTGATAAACAATGTGTGATCTCCTTGACTTTGTTTGTACCCCAAGGTTGTCATAACCTTAGAGAATCTTCCAAACCATGCTCGAGGTGATTGCTTCAACCCATATAATGCCTTTTTCAGCCTACAAACAGTACCGGCAACAATATTTTTTTCATATCCCGGTGGCATCTCCATATAAATTTCCTCCTCAAGCTCCCCATGTAAGAAGGCATTTTTCACATCAAATTGTTGTAATTCCCACCCATAGTTGGCAGCAAGAGATAAGATTACCCAGACTGTATTCATTTTTGCAACCGGGGCAAAGGTCTCCAAATAATCAATCCCATAGGTTTGTGTGAAACCTTTAGCCACCAATCGTGCTTTATACCTTTCAATTGAACCATCAGCCTTATACTTCACTGTATACACCCACTTGCAACCAACCGGTTTCTTTCCTTCCGGTAAAGTGACTAAATCCCAAGTTTCATTTTTCTCCAATGCCTCCATCTCAACATCCATGGCCTGTTTCCACCTTTTATCAGATAATGCCTCAAAAACACTATTGGGAGTAAAGGTACTGTTTAGGTTAACAAGAAAGGTTCTGTGAGTTGGTGAATTTTTTTGAAATGATAGGTAGTTTGAGAGAGGGTATAGTGGCCTTTTGTTTACATTCTCTGGTTCCCTTTCTGATGGCAATTGGGAGGTCAAGGTCATTTTGATTTTCAAAGTCAAGGTCATTTTGATTTTCAGACTTATCATCAACTGTTTGAAACTCAGTTTGATCTAGGGAATTATCCTGTAAAGTTGGAAATTCAGAATTTGTTACCTCATGTGGAGGAGGACAATTGGACTCTTGAGCATGTGTTAATCCAGGGGTAACCTTTGGCCTTTTTTGGTACACCAAATTCTTTCCAAATCTTACATCAACTTCAGGTTCAGGTTCAGGTGGAAAAGATGGTTGCTCATTTTCAGTTTTAGCAGATGCTGAAGGAAGTTTTGGTTCAAGCTTATGTATACTTGACTCAAGGCTAGGAAGGACAAGAGTTTCAAGATGAACTTTCTTATCTTCATTTAAACTCTCCCCCTGAAGATAAGGTTGTGTGAAATAAGCTTGTTCTTCATGAAATGTTACATCCCGAGACACAGAGATTTTTTTGGAAGGAGGATGGTAACATTTATATCCCTTTTGAGTGGAGGAGTACCCAACAAAAACACATTTCAGGGCTCTAGGATCAAGTTTTCCCCTATCTTGACTATGAACATGGACAAAGGAGACACACCCAAAAATTCTTGGCTTAAGATTACTTGTAACAGACAAGTTGGGATAGAAGGAGGAGAGAATATTCATGAGACTCTTAAACCCCAAAACTCTTGATGGTAACCGATTGATCAAATATGTTGCTGTGAGAACAGCCTCCCCCCAAAAAGTTTTTGGAACATTTTTTTGGAATAAGAGGGCACGGGTTTGATCTAAAAGATGCCCATTTTTTCTTTCCCATTTTGTTGTGGTGTTTTGACACAAGAGGATTCATGGATTATTCCTTGTGTTTGGCAAAAAGGTGTAATGACATTATTGAAATATTCTTTGCCATTGTCAGACCTAAGTCTTTTTATGCTCACACCAAACTGATTCTTGATCATTGAGTAGAAGTTTTGAAAAACAACACTTACTACAGACTTATGCTTAAGAAGAAATGTCCAAGTGACACGTGAACAATCATCAATAAAGGTTACAAACCATCGCGCCCCAGACACATTTGGAATAGAAGATGGACCCCAAACATCAGTATGAACAAGGTAAAAGGGAAGAGTACTTCTCTTATTACTCAATGGGAAGGGTATACGCTTGTGTTTTGCAATTTCACACACATCACAGTGAAAGCTCTCGGCTTTTAACCCAAAAAACATAGAAGGAAACATGACTTTGATAATATCAAAAGAAGGATGTCCTAACCGACAATGAAAAAGCAATTTTTTTTCCCTTTTTGAAAGAACGTTTTCTGACATGAATGATTGAGACTTGACAACCAGATTAGGTTCCTCAAGATAGTAAAGGCCATTCCCCTCTCTAGCACATCCAATCATCCTCCCCGAATTCTTATCTTGGAACACACAACAATCATGGTGAAAGGTCACAATACAAGATAAATCCTTTGTAAGTTTTTGTATAGAAACAAGGTTTGTGGACAATTTTGGGACATGAAGGACATTTTTCAAGGTAATGGAGGGATCTATTTGAATGTTTCCTATACCTGCTACTGTCACAAGAGTGCCATCTGCAGTGGCTATTTTCTTATTGCTGGGACAAGGAGAATAGGTGGAGAAATATTGAGATGAGGGTGTCATATGGTCGGTGGCTCCTGAATCTAAAATCCAAGAAAATGAAGAAAGTGTTTTTGAGGCATTAAATCCGAAAGAGGATGGAAGCATACCTGAATGTACCAAAGAACAAGTATTTGATTTTTCAAGGCTGCTAAAAAAGGTTCCCATCTTCTGAATTTTTTCTTGATTCAGACTAGAAGCATTATGTAACTCTCCCTACTGAAAATTCTGACCTTGAGAACTTCCTTCTTGACTAACAGTGTTCACTAATCCTTCCTCCATAATGACCAGAAAAATAGACAAAAACAGGCAGACAGGGGCGTACTATTTTGCGTGAACAGTAACAACTCAAAGGGCTCAAAGACTGCCGTGAAACAAGGCAGAGAAAAAACAGACAGTCCCCTGAAATAGGTCAAGGAGACGCCGGCGAGCCTTTCTGTCGCATCGCAAACGGAGGCCGAGAAGGTGGCGCGTGAGCAACACGCGCCGGAAATGATGAGCGCGTACGGCGGCACGTGGAGGCGCGTGGGGAGGATTTCGGTGACGGTCTTCTGGGTTCTGACCGGTTTCTGGACGGCGAACTCCCTGGGAAGACTTCTGATCTGAACCGATGAGGTGGGCAGCAACTTGAAGGCGATCAAATGGTGGTCAAACAGGAGAAATTGACAGCACACTGCTCAGTCAAAGTTTAAGGGTTCTGACAGCACAAAGTGCCCAGTCAGGTTTTCTCAAGAGTTCTTTGCGGAAGCAGAGCCCCCTAGATCGGGAGCTCTGATACCATCTTAAAATACGGCTGGGGCTCACATCCACCCCTCAAAACCGGCTTGAAAGGTGGGGACTCCCCCAGCTATATAAACACCGCACAGGCCCCCTGACCATCCAATGTAGGACTCCCAACACGTCCCCTCGAGCCTAGGTTCCACACCATAGGCGAGGGCTAGCGGCAGTATCCACACCACTGGGAGGAATCCGGGCTCTGATACCACTATTTCCTAAGAGCATTAAACCTACTCTACTTGCTATACAATGAATCTAAACTATTGGAAAGTGGAACATTTAAACTAATTCTATTTCCAACAGAAATTACTAGTATCACATCTAAAATAAAGGTTATAATTGTGTAGTTGTAATCTTTGTACAAGTGGAGGTGTAATGTCAGTGCTATTTATTTATATTTATACAATTATTTAGAGTTTTCCTACGAATTATAGTGGCACTTTGTCTCTTAATTCTCTTTCTACCTTTTCCTATTCTCTCCCCTAGAGTTTTCTTAATCGGCAGTCTCCTATTAGTTAGTTACTCAAGTAGTTAGTATAGTTTGTTAGAATTAGTTAGATGAGACTGTAGAAGAGGTAGGACATGATGTACATAAATAAGAGGAAGGGATGAGATGGAGTTAGTTGGTGATTTGAATAAAGGACCGAGGCCTTTGGGCTTGGGAGGTGTAGATCCTCAAAGTTCTGCAACATCTGTCTGTAATTAGGGGAGGTTTTCGCTATACAATACAACGTTCCTATTAGTGTTTCTCTGTATATGTTAGGAAAAAATGAACATAATTTTACATTACCATGTTTCTTTCAAAAATTATTTGCGTATCTGTTATCAATGGATATAATTTCTCAGGATATTTTTAATGATTTCTCTCATGCATGTCAAACTTGACTGTGGGAAATTTTTTATAATACTCAGTATGGTAGATACTTTTTTATCAAACATATTAATAGTCACCCCTGTATATTGGATTTTGGATACCATGCCAGTTGCCAATATTCCATGCTTTATGATATTTATTGCTTTTAGAGTTGAAGGCCAAGTAATCGTATCCCCTTCTATATGCATATTTAGGGATATCATGGAGACACGTCAAAGACATTTTGTTGTGGGGAAGTCAGTGATGCAATTAAAAATCTTGTCAAGGTAAACAATTTTCTGTGGATATGTGTGGTGAAAAAGAAAATTTGCAGTATTATTTATTGTTTTCATTGTTGTAGTATGGGAGTATTTCGTAGATGACATATTACTTTCATTATGTATTTGCATTTTTCATCATAAAGCGATACCAGTTGTGCAATTATTTAGATTGTTCATGATTCATGAACAAATCCTTTATCTGTTGGTAGGTAAGTGAAGAGTGCTTGGAGAAGGGAATAGCTGTTTGCAAGGATGGTGCTCCTTTTAAGAAAATTGGAAAGAGAATCAGGTAAATTTTTGTTGTATCATACCGCAGAAAACCTACTTGTTTGTAAATTTACTATTGCCAGGATTGATCCTCTATATTGCATGTGAAACTTGGTTTCCTTTAATTTGTAGAACTGGTTGTAGCTTTCCAATTGAAATAACCCATTAGCATAATATGTATAACAAGCTATTCTTCCAACAATCAACTGCAAGTGAAGATTTATATGCTCTATCAATATTCAGGAGCCATCTTTGAAATTACCAAATGGTTCTGAAACAAGCTACTGGTACAGCAATGGGTTAAAAAATTTATTGTATGAACTATTTTTGTCACACTCTTATTTTAGAGAAAGTACCAGGAGTAAATATTTCTAGGCACTGACCAATAAAGATGCTGTGCCTAAATCACTTAGACTGCCGTGATAGCTCACAGTCATAATACACTTTCTTTTCAACCTGTCAATTTTCATGTGTTCATTCAAAGTATTCTACTGAAAAGTAAGTCTACATTTTTAGAAGACCCTTAGAGAAATTTATGTATCCAAAAGATGCCTGGTTAGTGGTCGCAGAATGAATATTCTGCAATTCTATTATATTTCTCACTCTGTTGTCTGTCCTATAGTTGAAAAGAAGGCAATCGCATGATCAATCCCTTGATCCTGCAGGTCCCGGTTAAAACATAAAATACAATTCATTGCCCCATGTTCTCTAGTTTAGACAAAAGAAGTAGTTCATCTCCCATTCCCTCGATTCCGTATAACTGGTAGATTGGCAAGAACATTGAGACACTCCCTAGTATCCCAATAATAAAAACCTAATTTGTCTAATGCTTACAATAGATATTACGAAAGAAATATAGCGTAAAGATTAAAAACATTCAATATGAAGAAATAAACATAACTTGTACATAAAGTAAAACTGTACTTTTTACATCAAAGTTTAATAACGTAGTGGAAATAGCATAATTACAAACCAAAATATACATATATCTGTTGGTTGCGGACCTGCAGTGCCTAGGGCCGGCTGCAATTACTACAGAATCAAGGTTTTATTTTCTTTACTTTATTAGGAGATCTGATTCTCCTAATGCTGTCTTATTAGGGCCGGCTGCATTAATGCAGTCATTAAGGACAGATTCTGTAAATATTTTTAGTGATTCTTGTTTCCTGTTTTTACTGTACAGCCTAGGCTATTTATTCTGATGTATACACAGTTATTTGTCAAGTGAATAAAACACAGTTTTTCACATGGTATCAGAGCTACCGTTCTGATCCGCGGCAGCAGGGTTTCCCATGGCAGAAGACCCAAAGGTGGCGGCTGGAATCACCACCAGTCAGTCCGAAACTGTACCAATCACTGGCCACAAATTAAATGGCCAGAATTACACCCAGTGGGCCAGATCGGTCCGCATCTTCCTGCAAGGAAAAGGCAAAGCAGATTACATCATTGGTGCTGCCAAGCAGCCAGCGAAATCTGACCCAAAGTATGCGAAGTGGGAGCTTGAAAACAGCCTGGTGATGTCATGGTTGTTAAACTCCATGACAAATGAGTCAGGCGAAAACTTCATGTACTACGATACTGCAGCAGAAATCTGGGATGCTGCCAAGGAAACTTACTCGAATGTCGACAACACCTCGGCCATATTCGAGATTAAAAGCCTCTTGCACGATCTGCGACAGGGAGATTCTCCGGTCACAGAATACTACCAGACACTCACCAAGTATTGGCAGCAGCGGGACATCTATACGGACATTGTGTGGAAGTGTTCGGAAGACGACAAGCTCTTCCGAAAACTGGTGGAAAAAGATAGGATCTACCAATTCCTTTTGGGACTGAACAAAAATTTAGATGGAGTGAGAGGAAGGATACTTGGCAAGAAACCACTCCCAAGTATCCGTGAAGCCTTCGCAGAAGTAAGACGGGAAGAGAGCAGAAGGAAAATTATGTTAGGAGGCCAGTCCTCCACCTCCGACATAGAAGGCTCTGCACTTGCCGCAAAAGGACCACCCAAGAAGGGACGAGGGTGGTGTGATCACTGCAAAAAACACGGTCACACAAAGGACACATGCTGGGAGATCCATGGGAGGCCTGCAGACTTGAAACCACGCAGCAAGGGTAACCGTGCATATGCCACTTCAACGGAGGAGAACAAGTCCAAAAGCCTTGCAGAATCTAGCCCTTTCAACAAAGAACAAATGGAGATGTTGCAGAAACTATTGCAGCAAACACTTCAAAACTCTAGTACATCCTCTTCCACTGCCAACCTTGCCCAAAAAGGTAATCCCCTTTCTGCTTTTCATGCCAGCCACAAGAAAACAAACACTTGGATCGTTGACTCTGGTGCATCGGATCACATGACTGGGGACTTCAATGTATTTACCAAATACGACCCCTGCCATGATGGTTCCATTGTTCGTATAGCGGATGGTACCACCTCCAGGGTGGCTGGTAAAGGTTCAGTCATTATTTCTAAGGATATTTCTCTCGATTCAGTTTTACATGTCCCAAATTTGGACTGCAATTTTTTATCAATCAGCAAGCTAACACACGATTTGGGTTGTGTTACTAAATTTTCTCCTCATTTGTGTGAGTTTCAGGATCGGGAATCGGGGAGGATGATTGGCAATGCTAAGGAAAGTGCAGGGCTCTACCTTCTAAGAGTTGAAGACCCACCCAAGAGATCCTACAAGTCTGCGCTTATGTGCTCATCAAAGAATGATGTTATGTTGTGGCATTACCGCCTAGGACACCCAAACTTTATGTACTTGAAAAAGCTTTTCCCTTCCATATTTAATAAAAATTCTGAATTGTTGAAGTGTGAAGTGTGTGAATTAGCCAAACATACCAAGTCCCATTACCCTATACAGCCATACAAGCCCTCTAAGCCTTTCACCCTAATCCATAGCGATGTGTGGGGTCCGGCCAAAATTCGCAATGTCACAGGATCTCGGTGGTTTGTCACCTTCATTGACGACCATACAAGGGTCACTTGGGTGTTCCTCATGAAAGAAAAGTCAGAAGTGGGGAGCATATTTCAAGACTTCCATAAAATGATTCAAACTCAATTCCAGAGCCACATTCAGGTTCTGCGAACTGACAATGGAGGGGAATATTTCCATCACTCCCTTGGAGCATATCTGGTCCAACATGGCATTGTACACCAAACGTCATGTTCCCACTCTCCCCAACAGAATGGGACTGCAGAAAGGAAGAATAGGCACCTCTTGGAAGTCACTCGGGCCCTTATGCTTTCTATGAATGTTCCCAACCATTTTTGGGGAGATGCTGTCTTATCATCAGCCTACCTAATTAACCGAATGCCCTCAAAAACCCTCAACTTCAATACACCACACCAAACCCTCTTGTCCCTTTACCCAAACACTAAACTCCTCTCAAACCTCCCACCAAAAATATTTGGCTGCACAACCTTTGTCCATAACCTACAACCTAACCCAAACAAATTAGATCCCAAAGCCATCAAGTGTATCTTCTTGGGCTACTCCCCAACCAAGAAAGGATACAAGTGTTATTGCCCCATCAAGCGGCGGTTCTATCACACCATGGACGTCACCTTTTTTGAAGATAAACCCTTCTATCCCGCTGTTGGCATTCAGGGGGAGAGAGTGACACATAGTGAATCCCAACCTTGGGAAATACTTGATCAGATTTCTGAACCTGCCATTACCGAATCTGTCCCTGCACCTTCACCCACCGTACCTGAACCTGAAAACAGTGACAAACCCAGCAAGGAAGGGGAACTACAAGTCTACATAAGGAAGAGGAGGAAACAACCAACTCTCAAGGAGGTAGAAACCTGCAACCTTCCAAGGCAAAACCAAGATTCTGACCAGATTTCAGATTCTGAGATTACTCCCACAGGTAACACTCCATCCATTGACTCTTCCTCAGAATTATTGGATAATACTCCCTTGACTAGTGATTTGGACTTACCTATTGCTTTAAGAAAGGGCGTGAGGTCTTGTACCAAACACCCAATTGGCAATCATGTTTCGTTTGAAAGGTTGTCACAGGAATACAGGGCATTTATCAGTTCTGTGGACAACACCTTCATACCCCAAGATTTTCATGAGGCTGTCCTGGTGCCCGAATGGAAAGCTGCAGTTGAGGAAGAAATCAAGGCATTGGAAAAGAATGGGACATGGCACTTCTCACAACTACCAGAAGGGAAGAAGGCAGTTGGATGCAAGTGGATATTCTCAGTAAAATACAATGCAGATGGGAGTATCAATCGGTACAAGGCTTGGTTGGTGGCAAAGGGGTTCACCCAATCTTATGGGGTGGACTATGAAGAGACATTTGCTCCGGTGGCAAAGTTAAATTCAGTCCGGGTTCTCCTCTCCTTGGCAGTAAATTTGGACTGGCCTCTGCATCAATTAGATATAAAGAATGCATTCTTAAACGGCGAACTGGAGGAAGATGTTTACATGAAGATACCACCAGGACTTGAAACATCAGAAAATTCTGGCAAGGTGTGTAAGCTCAAGAGATCACTTTATGGTCTCAAGCAGTCCCCCCGAGCATGGTTTGACAGGCTGACTCGAGTAGTAAAGAGGCATAACTTCTCCCAATGCCAAACTGATCACACAATGTTTGTAAGACATTCGAAGGAAGGTAAGACAACCATCTTCATCGTCTATGTAGATGACATCATCATTACAGGTGATGATCATCTAGGAATCGAAGAGTTGAAGTTGTTCCTAGCCAAAGAATTTGAAGTTAAAGACCTTGGCCAGTTACGGTACTTCCTTGGGATGGAAGTGGCCCGTTCCAAGCAGGGGATATGTGTCTCTCAGAGGAAATACACCCTTGACTTACTCACTGAAACTGGGATGTTGGGGTGCAGGCCAGCAGATACGCCTATGGAGTCCTATGTGAAAATTGGCATGGAAGAAGATAGTCCTCATGCTGACAAGGAAAGGTACCAAAGGCTGGTTGGGAAACTCATCTACCTAACCCACACTCGGCCAGATATAGGCTTCGCCGTTAGCATGGCCAGTCGCTACATGAATGACCCAAGGGAGGTCCACATGAGAGCTGTTACCCGTATCCTGCAGTACCTCAAGAGCGCACCTGGAAAGGGACTGTTTTTCAAGAAGGATTCAGGCAGAAAAATTGAGATGTTCACAGATGCAGATTGGGCTGGTTCCGTGACTGATAGACGATCAACAAGTGGGTATTGCTCATTTGTATGGGGGAACTTGGTAACATGGAGAAGCAAGAAACAATCTGTGGTGGCTAGAAGCAGTGCAGAAGCTGAGTTCAGATCTTTGGCCCAAGGAATCTGTGAAGGAATGTGGCTACACAGGATGCTTACTGAACTTCGGGTTCCAACCAACTACACAGTTAACTTACTCTGTGACAACAAAGCTGCCATCAGTATTGCAAAAAATCCTGTGCACCATGACAGGACAAAGCATGTGGAGATCGATCGACATTTCATTAAGGAGAAAATTGATGATGAGCTGGTTACTCTAGAACACACCCCTTCAAGTGACCAAACTGCAGACATTCTGACCAAGGCACTGCCTAAAGCAAATTATGAGAACTTGAGATCCAAGTTAGGCATGATTGACATCTATGACCCAACTTGAGGGGGAGTGTTGGTTGCGGACCTGCAGTGCCTAGGGCCGGCTGCAATTACTACAGAATCAAGGCTTTATTTTCTTTACTTTATTAGGAGATCTGATTCTCCTAATGCTGTCTTATTAGGGCCGGCTGCATTAATGCAGTCATTAAGGACAGATTCTGTAAATATTTTTAGTGATTCTTGTTTCCTGTTTTTACTGTACAGCCTAGGCTATTTATTCTGATGTATACACAGTTATTTGTCAAGTGAATAAAACACAGTTTTTCACAATATCATCAAAATATCTATGTCTTGCCACAACCGCTAATCTACCCTTCTAGTGATGTGTGCAAGAGCTGCCCACTTGCTCTACCAGTCGTGCCCCTTGACGCCTTTGATATACCCATGGGTTATGCTCGGGACTAGAATGGGTTGAGACAACTATGTGTTGTCTCAACTCTCAAGGCCACACGCTTGGCTTCATTGCCACACAAGATGATGCCTACTCTACTAGTTACTTGAGAGCATTGTTTGGGGGGAATTAGACCGTTGACGATCTCGTGGTGACTGCCACATGCGCTCAAAGGTTAGTTGCATGATAACTCTAAAGTCACCCGTGACATGAGAGCAGGGTGCCAAAATCCAACTCCCATCCTTGCTCGTCCTCGTCAAGGAAGCTCACTTCAATCTCGGTGGTGATAGGTTGGATCCTTAGTGCCATCTTCGCCGATGCAGATACACAAATACAAAATCACAAACAAAGGAGGTATGAATCTATAATCATCATGCATAATAGGTAAGCAGAATAGAAGTAAGGCATATAACTCTCAAACAGTGCACAATAAACATGTGAATCACATAAATCATAAGATGCATGCTAATCAATGCATGTTGGCCAATCTCATCCCTTTCCATGGAGGGTTCATCATTCAATTCAAGTAGCTGTCAGGAGACATATTCTGTGTGCCATAGCCTTATCATGGTACATCTCATCATTCATTTTGTGCGATCGATGGCTTTACTAGAATATTCTATCATTGACCTGGATAGTGTAGAGACTGGTCGGGATCACCGAGTTTTAATTGGCACTCCGCGACACAAAGGGAGCTGCCCCCGGGTCTCCTATGGTAATGTCAAACCCAATGGTGTCATTGGAGGCCTTCACGACCTATTACTAATCAGGATCCTCCCTATACCAAGGGTAAGCTCACTCATCATGCCAGAGCATTGAATCTTGCCGAAGCGTTGATGCATTAATGCCATGAATGCATGTCTTCCACAACATCTATTTTTCCAGTTACTAGTGATCCCTTAGAGTGTTCATTTAAGTAAATATCTAAAATTAGCAACTTTGATTGGGTTCAACGCCCAAGCGTTCCAACGTTTAGATGTTGAAATGTTCAACACCAAAGCGTTCAAGGAAAATTCATCTATGTGTTCAACGCCCAAGCTTGACTAAGCCCACGCTGAGGCATTGATCAAGCAGAATGACCACTTTTTCATTTTGTGCCCTAACGCTAAAGCGTTCCTTGGCAGAACCTAGGTTTGCTAATTATCTCACTTTTCATATTTTTTCCCACTCAGTTTCTCATTCTTTCATATCATAATCTCACTTACAATCATCTAAGATCAAAGTCCTAGGGTTCTAAACCACTCTACCACATTTAGGGTTTCACAATTTAACAATCAATGCCTAAGCAGATGTCTAAACCTCAAATACCAACTTTTAAGCTTAAATTGTTTTCATATTCATGTCTTATGATAGTCATGGACCACAATCATGATAAATCAAAGATTACACATATAGAGTAATTCTAGGCTCATCAGTCTATACTCAATCAGAGCCCATACTAACAGTTATTGATCCCGGATAGATGCGCGGAGCAGTCGACCCCTAATTTTGGAGGTCATAATACATGTCATGAACATTTTTCTGAATTTCATGAGCAGTCTTGTAGAATAGGTAGGTTTGACGGATTTTGGGACCCATTGAGTTTGTCCATCAAGAGCATCCCGGTTGTTGTTGGAGGCCATGTTTATCCACTACTTTACCGTGTTGTATTGGTACACTGAAAAAGAAAGTTTCACTCATACCCTCTTCCTCCCTTCATGCCTCCCTATTCCCCTCCTCTCTCTTCCCTCTTTCTCCTTGTCACTGTCCATCTTAAACATGACTAGCCCAGCTGAAAGAAGCATATTTGAGTTCCTTAAAATAGTGAGTGAGATGAAGGAGGTAGGTCTTGGTGGATTTGATAGAGATGGTTGGGGAAGTGTGACAGACACTGCAACTCTAGCGACGATGGGACATGACATTAGTTGAAGGGAGTGACTCTTTGGCGGTGGTGTGTTATTATCATTTTCTTTTTCAATTTTTATTTTAGATCACTGTTGGAAAGTATCTTCTATTTAGGCCTTAGGGAGAGTATAATGTATTTTGGGAGAGTACCTCCTATCGATTTAGGAGGAGTATCTTTTATTCTGTTTTTATTTGAACTTAGTTTCCAAATATCTTAGTTATCCTATATAGCTAGTTTCCTAGTTTCTTAGTTTCCCCTTTTATGTACTTTCAAACTTACCTATATTATTGAAAATCGTGTGTGTGTATACAATTGATTGTGCTGAGGATTTCCTGAAGCAATTCAGTTGAACCCATCTCAAGATGGTACTTGTTAGAAAACATGGATCACCCAAGAAGAAGAGAAACCCAAGAAGAAGAGAGAGAAAATACACAAAACTGAAAAATAGTTATATTGAAAATGAGAAAGGTGAATATAAAGGGATAATATCAAGCCTTTTATAGGCTAACAAACTTTAACCAACTAACTACTATGACTACTAATTAATTATAGGCTTAAATCTATTTTTGGTCCCCTATTTTTCAGTAATATTCGTTTTTAGTCCCCCATTTTTAAAACGCAACTTTTTAGTCCTTCATTTTTAAAATGTCACTTTTAGTCCCTGAGGCCATTTTACAATTTGAAAAGTATTTTTTGAATTTATATTTTGACCCCTCCCAAATCTTGATTCTCACCTTACCCCCTTTCCCCTAACTTCCAAGGATTTTCTAAATTTATATTTTGACCCCTCTCAAATTTAGAAAATATTTTTTAAATTTAAATATGGCCTTAGAGACTAAAAGTGACACTTTTAAAAATGAGGGACTAAAAAGTTGTGTTTTAAAAATGGGGGACAAAAATGAACATTACTGAAAAATGGGGGACCAAAAACAGATTTAAGCCTTAATTATAACTCTTAACAGCCCCCTGCAAGCTGGAAGGTGTTCACAACACTTCCAGCTTGGGATGAACAATACAAGTGCAAACAAAACAAACGGAAATTCAAAGAGAAATGCCAAAAATATTTTGGCTAAATAAGAGAAAAAAAACTAATGGAGAAAGTGGCAGCAGCCGAGGTGCATAACTCCTAGAAGTCTTTGACCTACTTCTAGGCCCCTTCGAACTTCTTCCAGCGTCTCCACGACACTCATTCCAATAGAATCAAGAACTCCAATAACAAGAGCAACCATCAAACACCAAATTAGGCAAAAAAAACTTAACTACCAAATAGAAGCCACAACTCAAGGCTTAACCACTTAACATAAGCACAAAAAAAAAAATGAGAACTGCTTAACCACCATAAGGCAGAAGCTTACATTAAAAAAAAAAAAACCAAAGCACAAGTAACTCAAATCTTTCTTCAAAGAGGAATACTCACAAACACCTTGTGAGCATAGCAAAAAATTTCATCATAACCTTCTATCAAACACTTTGCAGGCAACTGAGCAATTATACAGGTACAACATGAAACAGAACAAAAGCTATGTCGAACAATGGCCCAACTCCCAACAATAGTGAGAACCCATAATCCAACAATCACTAGAATGCATGCTCGGATCGTGGACGCAAGTAAACAATGTAGATGGAAAAAAATTGCAAACCCTCGGAAGTTGTTGCAACTCTACCATCCCAATCTGGAGGAACACATTACCATCTCACCAAAGAGATGAAACATCAATACCTATAGTCATGTTGGAGATCACCTTATTGAAGAGATCCCTCTTGGAATCATCAGAGGAAAAAAAAATGAAGAGCTCTTGGATTTTTTTTGTGTGTGAAAGAAACTAGAAAATATAAAGAAGAGAAGAAAAAAAAATGAACAGAGGATCGAGAAATTCATGGTGGATGCCAATGCTCTGATACCATGTTAGAAAACATGGCTCACCCAAGAGAAACCCAAGAAGGAGAAAAATACATAAAACTGAAAAATAGAGTTATATTGAAAATGAGAAAGGTGAATATAAAGGGATAATATCAAGCCTTTTATAGGCTAACAAACTTCAACCAACTAACTACTATGACTACTAATTACTAATTAATTGTATCTCTTAACAGTACCAAAGCTATCGATATGGGCAAAACATAAATCTTAATTTCTCAAAAACCCTATGCATCTGTCTATTTATAGGTATTCGGTACAATTATTGTTTGTATTAATTGATTATGAAATCCACAATTGATGGCCTCTATAGATTTTTTAAGCATTTTCTTTTAAAACATTATCTCAGTGAGCATGCAGAAAAGTATGGCTATGGTGTAGTAGAGCGTTTTGTTGGGCATGGTGTGGGAACTGTGTTTCATTCTGAGCCGATTATTTTACATCACCGTAAGTGACCTGTCATCTTGTATAATTTCTTCATCATATTGCTTTTTCTATCTTAAGATGATTGCCTAAAATGACGCTTGAAAAGAAAATGGTGAAGAGGAAAATCTGAATTGTATTTCTATTATTTTTAAATTACAGAGATTGATACAAATATATAGACTATCAAATTTGTCCTAATTTAAGAGTTACAAGAAAAATAGAAGTTCAAATAAAACTGTACAAAAATAAATCCTAATTACTGTAAAAAAATAAAAGCCATAGAACTGTTGGAAGGAGGGTCTTCAAGAATCGTTGCAGCAAAGTCTATTGTTGAGGCTGGAATATAGCTGTGATGGGCCATTTCCTCCTCCACTACTACCTTCCTTTCCCCATCTATGACCCTGTCCACTTCTTCCACCTCCTCCTCCCCCACCACCTCCACCTCCACCAGCACTGCTGCCATTCCTTCTGCCTCCTCTATGTCCTCCACCTCTCCCACTTGCCCCTCCATTGCCTCCACCCCACCCCCTCCTCCGCCAGCTCCTCCTTCCCCTCCACCATAGGCAACTTTTCAACAACAATATTGGATAATGATTGTTGGTATGAAAAGAAATTCATAATTTTTGCAAGTGCTTTCATTTACGAAGATATTTTCCACTTTTTTCTCTTCAATTTCTGTTTTTTTTTCTCTATTATCACATTCATGCAATTTATCTCACACTATATAGCTCAACTCTAATATTTTTTCCTTATAGGCTTCTGTGAAAAATAGGAAGGCAGAATTTTTGTGAATGTGCTCGAGTGAAAATAGCACCCAACAATGTTTAATTTATAGACAAAGATTACAAGGATAATAAGTGTGAAATACAATTTACAAGATGAGTAATTAAACTATCTCTATTCCCTAAGATGCATTGAACTTATTCTACATGCTATGCAATGAATCTAACTACTTGGAAAGATAAACATTAATGTCAACTTGGAAAGTGGAACATTAATGTGGTTTTATTTCCAACACTCCCCCTCAAGCTGGTGAATAGGTATTCTCCATTCCCAGCTTGGAGACTATTCTTTCAAAACTAGGACTGCTCAATCCTTTGGTGAGAATATTCGCAAGTTGCCCTTGTGAAGGTACATACGGAGTGCAAATCAAACCGGAGTCGAGCTTCTCTTTGATGAAATGTCTATCCACCTCAATGTGTTTTGTTCGATCATGTTGAACAGGATTATGAGCTATACTGATTGCTGACTTATTATCACAGTAAAGCTTCATAGGTCCACCCTATTTAATCTTCAAATCTTCTAAAATAATTTTGAGCCAAAGTAGTTCACAAATTCCTTGTGCCATGGCCCGGAACTCAGCTTCAGCACTGGAACGAGCTACCACATTTTGTTTTTTACTCCTCCAAGTTACTAAATTTCCTCCAAGAAAGGTACAATATCCAGTAGTGGACCTCCTGTCAATGACTGACCCTGCATAATCAGCATCTGTGTAAGCCTCAATAATTGCATTTCCATTCCTTTTATATAAAATTCCTCTTCCTGGAGTTCCCTTGAGGTACTACAAAATTCTATGAGCTGCCTGTAAATGAACTTCTCTTGGACTGTGCATAAATTGACTAACCAAACTTACAGCAAATGCAATGTCTGGTCTTGTGTGAGATAAATAGATTAATTTCCCAACCAATCACCGGTACATCTCCTTATCCACTGCTGCACCTCCATCTACATTACCCAATTTAAGACTCAAATCTATGGGTGAACTTACAGGCTTACAAGCTGTCTTGCCTGTTTCCTTGAGCAAATCTGTGATATATTTTTGTTGAGATATAAAAATACCTTTCTTGGAGTGAACCACCTCAATTCCCAAAAAATACTTTAGCCTCCCAAGAGTTTTCATCTCAAACTCCTTTGCTAGACATTGACTCAAGACTTGTTGCTCCTTCCAATCATTTCCAGTCAAAATAATATCATCCACATACACTAACAAAGCTGTTACTCCCCCTGAAGTTGAGTGTTTGATAAACAATGTGTGATCTCCTTGACTTCGTTTGTACCCTAAGGCTGTCATAACCTTAGCAAACCTTCCAAACCATGCTCTGGGTGATTGTTTCAACCCATACAATGCCTTTTTTAACCGGCAAACAATATTGGCAGAAATATTTTCACAATATCCTGGTGGAACCTCCATATAGATTTCTTCCTCAAGTTCCCCATGTAGAAAAGCATTCTTCACATCAAATTGCTGCAATTCCCAACCATAATTGGCAGCAAGAGATAACATCACCCGGACTGTATTCATTTTTGCGACCGGCGCAAAAGTCTCTGAATAATCAATCCCATAGGTTTGTGTGAAACCTTTGGCTACCAACCTTGCTTTGTACCTCTCAATTGACCCATCAGCTCTATACTTTACTGTATAGACCCATTTGCAACCAACAGGTTTTTTTCCTTCTGGTAAACTAACTAGCTCCCATGTTTTATTCTTCTCCAATGCCTCCAACTCTATAACCATGGCCTGTTTCCACCTTTTATCAGACAATGCCTCAAAAACATTACTAGGGATGTAGTGTTCAGGTTTACAAGGAAGGTTTTGTGGGTTGGTGAAATTTTTTCAAATGAGAGGTAGTTTGAGAGAGGGTATAGTGGCTGTTTGGTACACTTTCTGGTTCCTTTTCTGATGGCAATTGGGAGGTCAAGGTCATTTTCAACTGTTTGGGTTTCTTTTGAGAGGATTGACACATATCCTGTAATGCTGAAAAATCAAAATCTGTTACTTGATGTGAAGGAGTTGGATTGGATTCTTGAACATGTGTCAATTTAGGAGTAACCTTTGGCCTTTTCTTGAACACCAAATTTTTTCCAAATCTGATATCAACTACAGGTTCAGGTTCAGTTTCAGGTTCCGGTTCAGGCTCAGGTTCCGGTTCAGGCTCATGCGATGAGGATGGAATAGAAGGTTGCTTTGACTCATGCTCGGGTATATTTGACTCAAGGATAGGAAGTGCAAGAGTTTCAAGATGAATTTCCTTATCTTCCCTTAAAGTCTCCCCCTGAAGATAAGGTTGTGTGAAATAAGCTTCTTCTTCATGAAAGGTTACATCCCGAGTGACAAGGAATATTTTGGAAGGAGGATGGTAACATTTGTATCCTTTTTGAGTGGAGGAGTACCCAACAAAAACACATTTTAGAGCTCTAGGGTCAAGTTTTCCCCTATCTTGACTATGAATATGGACAAATGAGACGCACCCAAAGACCCGTGGTGGAAGATTAATAGTAGTGGACAAGTTAGGATAGAAAGAAGAAAGAACATCCATAGGACTCTTAAATCCCAAGACTCTAGAGGGCAACCGATTAATAAGATATGTTGCTGTAAGAACAGCCTCTCCCCAAAATCTTTTTGGAACATTCTTTTGGAACAAAAGTGCCCGGGTTTGGTCTAAAAGATGCCCATTTTTTCTTTATGCAATCCCATTTTGTTGTGGTGTTTTGACACAAGAAGACTCATGGATTATTCCCTCTTTTTGGCAAAATAGGGTAATGACATTATTGAAGTACTCTTTACCATTATCTGACCGAAGTCTTTTGATGTTCACACCAAACTGATTTTTAATCATCAAAAAGAAATTTGGGAAAACAGTGCTCACATCAGATTTATGTTTAAGTAGGAAAATCCAAGTAACTCGGGTACAGTCATCTATAAATGTTACAAACCATCGAGCCCCAGACACATTTGGAAAAGTAGATGGACCCCAAACGTCACTATGAATGAGATAAAAAGGAGACGGGCTTCTTTTATTACTTAAAGGAAAAGGCACACGCTTGTGTTTTGCAATTTCACATACTTCACAGTGAAAGTCCTCAACATTAAACCCAGAAAACAAAGATGGAAACATGACTTTGATGATTCCAAAAGAAGGATGTCCTAACCGACAATGAAAAGGCATAATTTTTTCTTTACGAGAGAGTACAGACTCTGACACGAATGAGTGAGAAAGATGATTTTTTGGAAAGATGGACAGATTTGGTTCATCAAGATAATAAAGGCCATTCCCTTCTCTAGCACGTCCAATTGTTCTCCCTGAATCCTTGTCTTGAAATTCACAATAATCACTATGAAAAATCACGGTACAGGATAAATCCTTTGTGAGTTTTTGTATGGAAACAAGGTTGGTGGACAACTTTGGGACATGAAGGACATTTTTTAAGGTTATGGAAGGATTTATTCGAATATCTCCAATGCCAGCCACAGTTACAAGTGTACCATCAGCAGTAGCTATTTTCTTATTGCTTGGACTAGGGGAATAAGTGGAGAAGTATCTAGAACAAGGTGTCATATGGTCTGTGGCACCGGAATCTAAAATCCAGAAGAGGGTAGAAGGTGTTTGTGAGACATTAAATCCGAATAAAGGTGGAAACATACCTGAATATGCCAAAATGCAAGTACTTGATGGTTTTTTCAGGCTGCTGAAGAAAATTAGCAAACTCCTCCAAGGCTGGTGGTCCAAAGGAAGCCAGAACAATGCTGGTCAACGCCAGTCAACGCCGGTCAACACTGGTCGGTAGTGGTCAATGGTGGTCAGTGGTGGCAATGGAAAAAAACTTGACAGCACAAGATGCCCAGTCAAGTTTAAACAAAGTCTGACAGCACAAGGTGTCCAGTCAGGTGATTTGAGAAGGATGTTTGCGGAAGTAGAGTCCCCTAGATTAGGAGCTCTGATACCATGTGAAAAATAGGAAGGCAGAATTTTTCTGAATGTGCAGCAATGTTTAATTTATAGACAAAGATTACAAGGATAATAAGTGTGAAATACAATTTACAAGATGAGTAATTAAACTATCTCTATTCCCTAAGATGCATTGAACTTATTCTACATGCTATACAATGAATTACAATGAATCTAACTACTTGGAAAGATAAACATTAATGTCAACTTGGAAAGTGGAACATTAATGTGGTTTTATTTCCAACAGCTTCTAAAATTTGATCATTCCTTGATAGGTAATAACAGGGCAGGTTGCATGGTTGAAGGTCAAACATTTACAATTGGTAAGTGCATTGTTGATTTGTACCTATAATCTCATGTGGTCATTGGTAGTTTCTCTTTGCCATATTGCTTCACATACTTTAGGGCGTATCTATAACATTTGGAGTTATTGATGAGTGGTGGGCCTGCCCACAATCAATTTAGTAATTTTAAATTGACTTTGTTTTGGAAAAGGATATATGCGGGAAGTATCCTTTTATATTGCACTAAGTTGTCTGTCATGATCCCTTTGGCTTGAAAGAAATGTCGGGGCCCCACTCTTTGGTTCAAGGAAATGTTTTTTGTTTCACTTTTCTGTTTTCACTGATATTTAAAAAATTGCCAAAAGATTTTCCACATTTAGTCATGCTCTTTTTTATTGCCTAGGGGGTCCTAAAGCATTCTATGGATGTTGATAAGGAATTGAGGTGAGGGATGCTGTGATGGAATCAGTGTGTTTGAGTCACACATAGGAAAACATTACATATACCAAGACTAAGAGTCACAAATACAAGGATTTACAGTTACCCAAAATATAAGGATTTATAGTTACCTTAATTACATAGAATTGGCATATAATTACCCGATTTACATTATTTCTAATTGTCCTCCTCAAGCTAGAGCATATAAATCATATGCATCTAGCTTGTTACATATATGTACTGATTTGAGAACTGCACATTGGATTAGTGAAGATGTCTGCCAATTGATAACTAGAGAGGGTTTGAACTAGCCATGGGTAAGCCAAGAAGGGAGACAGAGCATCGAACATGGTTGTATGGGTAAGATGACAGTCATGAGGCCCAAAACCTATGAAACGAGTATAGATCGATTACTAGGAGAGTCTGGCAATTGTCACTGTTGAGAGTCCTACATCAACTAGAGATATGGCCAATGTAGTCCTTATAAGGCATGAGCAGTCCTCACATTACAAACCGGTTTTGTGGGGTTGAGTTAGAGCCGAAAAGCCCAATTTCTAAGATGGTATCAAAGCATATCCTAGATGCGTTATTGGGCCACTCATGTTTGTTCACGCTCTAGATGTCTGATCCTAGGCGTGAGGTGTTGTTATAAAGCCAGGCCACCCACATTTGTCCACGCTCCAAGTGTTCAATCCTAGGCTTGAGGAGGTGTGTTGAGAGTCCCACATTGACTTGAGATATAACCGATGTAGTCCTTATAAAGCATGAGCAGTCCTAACCTTACAAGCCGGTTTTCTGAGGTTGAATTAGGCCATAGAGCCCAAATTCTAAAAACAATGCAAACAACTGCCAATGATTAGTCTCCACGTGCAGTTGAGGCAGTGTGCAAGTGAGAGAATGGCAGCGTGTGTGAGCTCTGAAGGACCTGAGATTTTAGAGTCAGGTAGATCGGCAAATAGTGGTTCTGATGGTGGTGGTATTGTCGGGGAAAATTTCCAGTGGCAGCGGCAATGGCTGGAAACTTTGAAGAACACGCTTGAAAGATTTACACAGTGGTGGAGAGCAGAAAGAGATAAGGATTCAGAAGGGATAAAAAAATCATATATGGATGGTTGGCCTCTCGGTTACGGAATTATACACGGGAATATTATGTTTACAAAGTCATAAATACAATGATTTACAGTTACCTAATTACCCCAATTACATTCAGTCCATAATTATCCTATTTATATTATGTTTAAAAGCTGAAAACCATGTTCCGGTCCTTCTATATATATTAAGAATACAGATTACGTCCTTACAATTAGGCATATTTATTTTTACTTTTGGGTCATTTACGAAATCCCAGAAATAATGGGATTTGACATTAGTGTATTTCCTTTCATATTAAGGGTAACATTGTATAAATCTAATCTATGGGGTGTATCAGATCAGAATATTCTTCAATTTCTGTTATATTTTGTTGAGATTCATTTGTGGTGTCTTTATCCCCACCCCTATTTTAGTCTTGAAATTGAATGATCCTGTAAATATTCTATTGAACTGCAGAGCCTATTCTTACAATGGGAAGCATTGATTCCATTACATGGCAAGACAACTGGACAACATTAACAGCTGATGGTAGTCAGGCTGCACAGTTTGAGCATACCATTTTAATAACTAGGACTGGAGCCGAAATTTTGACTTCTTGTTGATGTGGTAATCCCTTTTTTTTTGCTTTTGAAACCATAATAATCGTCTTATGCGTTTCTATAGTATCTGCATTTAATTTGCTTCAGGAGCATGATTATGCACAGGCAAGTAAAGATTGCCTGTATACCACAATCTCTTGTGCATAGAATCTTCATATATGAAGAAACTCAAACAAGAAAACCAGATATGGAGATGCAGATTCAGCAGTACAATCTGCAAACGTTACTGCTACACGTTTCGTGGAAACTCTTGCAACAATGCATTCTGAGAGGCCTGCTCAGAGGACTGTCTGAAAGCTGAACTGGTAGGGGCCCATTTGTTCGTGCTTTTTATTAACAAAAGGCACTTTTAAGCTTAAAAAATTACAATCATTATGTACATTTGTTGGAAAAAGTAAGCAATAAGTTGTATCGTAGATTTGTTTTTGGAGAGATTTGACTCTTGAATAGATCACGTTAGAGAAAAAGATTTGTCAACCATTAATTAGAAAATCATGGGAGCACATGCTAACAAATCCATTATTTGTTCTGTATTGCATATAATATTAACAGTTGATTTTTCATCACTGGTAAAAAAACTTTACTTTTAAACTAGGAGTTTATTTTGGAAAAGTCAATTTCAATTTATGCTTAAACGGACGAGAATAAGCAAAGTTTGGTAACATTTTGCATTGGAATTGTGTATTTTGGTACTGAGATTCCAATAGAGTGGTGGAGATAAGCCATGGGAATAGTCGATAAAGTTGAGCTAGTTGAGCTTTCTCAAATTGAATTTCAGGTTGTTAGCATAGTGGGTGTCTGCAAAATTTTGGACTAGGGGAAAAATTTATATATTCTGCAAAGCTCAATTGTGTTGTTAATACAATATCAATGTGATGCTTACCCTAAAGTAATAAACCCCGGGCCCAGCTAAAGAAATATAAGATGCTCTCGTAAAGTATATTTTGTTATTCTATCAACTTTTTTTTTTTGAGAGATGTTATTCTATTAACTTATCACATGGGATTGCATTGGAAATAAGTTCAATTGAGTTCTATTTTATGTTGTATCTCTTGTTTTAATGTTCTTTAATGCCATTGAAAACCAACTCATAATATTTTTGCACATTAATATGACACTCATCATGGATAACCAATCTTCTATGGAATAACAATCTAGTATCTTCGTCAAAAAAAAAAATCTAGTATCTTGACATTTAGCTCCTTTATTATTTAACTATAAAAAGAAAAAAAAAATGGGAAATGCAGTGTGATGCTTTGTGTATGAATTTTATACATTAGAATATAGGATAGCAGCCCTTTAGAACAGCGAAATTTTGCTAAACGTGTGTACGTAACGAAACAAATTTATTTTAAATTGACTAGCATATGCAGCCAGTTGTGTATAATATAGTTTTACAAGAGTCTTTAACTAAACCCTTCTTTTTACTAGCTAGAAGGAAAGAACGCATGTAGATGCCAATTGCCAGGAAAAAAATATTCACTGAAAATGGGAAGAAAAAAAAAGGTGGGTTCCATGTGGGGAAAAGAAATCACTAGCAGTCCTCATTTTAAATGAGTCATTTGCTAACCTTACCGTCCACTTTGTGTTCCCACGTTCAAAAAGTTATAAAATACATCCACGTATCAAAGGACAAAATATTTTATAATTTTTCTTCATTTATAAAGAATCCCTTTACCTACCCATCCTCTTCCCAGATCCTCATTCATCACCACCATCCATGGCCTCCATAACTTCTCTGAAAATGATCCCTTCCCTTAGACTTTCCAACTCATCAAGTTCCATCCCTCCTCTTCGAACCCAGAAGCAAGTAGGTTCTAGTCTCTCTCTGTCCTTCCCAATCAAAAACTTAAAATTCTCAACTACTACCCATCAAGTATCTACAGGCACAAGAAGTTCCAAGAGCACCACAACCACTGCATTCTTCTTCAATAACAAAAAGCAGCAACAAGATTCCTCAAAACCAGGTATGTACTTCTCAGATCCCTTTGCTAGACATTTCACAAGAAACCCACTTTTCAATTGCTTTCCTCATGCCAAAAATCACAACTTTCCTCATGCCCTGTAGCATTTTTCTTCTTCTAACTACAGTTTAAAAAATAAAACCCATCAATCCTCTTTCATTTTTTTTCCACCATGTTATCGGTGCAAAGTATTCACCGGCTTTGCCTATTATTAATCTCCATTGGGAAACTACCTCTTCATTCATTTTGTTTGTTCATTTCTATATAGCCAAAGTTCAAGAACTCTTTGTCTATGAAATCAATGAACGCGACAGAGGAAGCCCTGCATACCTTAGGCTAAGCCAAAAGTCTGTGAACTCTCTTGGAGATTTGGTACCATTCAGCAACAAGCTATACTCTGGAGACTTGGAAAAGAGGCTTGGGATAACTGCAGGCTTATGTGTGCTCATCCAGCATGTACCTGAGAAAAAGGGTGACAGATATGAGGCCATTTACAGCTTCTACTTTGGAGACTATGGCCACATATCAGTGCAAGGAGCTTACCTGACATACCAAGACACTTATTTGACTGTAACTGGAGGCACTGGAATCTTTGAAGGTGTTTATGGACAGGTGAAACTTCAGCAACTTGTGTTCCCTTTTAAGCTGTTCTACACCTTCTACTTGAAGGGTATTCCTGATTTGCCTGCTGAGCTACTTGGGAAGCCTGTTGAACCTTCACCAAAGGTTGAGCCATCTCCAGCTGCTAAAGCTGCTGAGCCTCATGCCTCTTTACCAAACTTCACCGACTGATGCTGCTGTAATTGAGCCTCTTTATTTCAGAGAATTTTAAGTTTTGTGCCCAAAATAAATTCTAGCTGTTGCCTGTTGTTGGTTGGCATTCAATCTTTTTCTGTAATGTACTACTCTCTTAGTTCCAAAACTTTGGTAGTTTGGTGGTTTTATCTTTTTTATTTTGTCTTAAAACTTTGGATATTTTAGAATTTTAAGATATAACTAAGCATTGTTTTCAATTATATCGTTAGATTTAATTAAGAGAATGGAATAATAATGAGAGTAGTTGAGAATAAAAAAAATAATAAATAAGAGAGTTTTAGTCTAAATTTAACTTAATTAAATATTTCTTGTTTAATCAAAAAAATTAAATATTTCTTGATAAAATGTCAAATCATTAAACTACCAAAGTTTTGGAATCAGATAAAACATAATTGGAATTACATTTGTGTTCCTAGAAAATTAATTTTAGATCACTTAAATTTAGCAGATTCTATAGATCACTAGATCGGACTTTCAAGACATTTACTATGGGAAACACATGTGAGCAGAGCACTAATCTTTCAGACATATTTATGATTAATTTAATAAAATATTCCCTCTGTCTTCAAGTGGCCCTCGTGGGGTGAAATTATTCGTGTATAAATCTTTTTAGGATAGGAATATTTTTGGATTTTTTTAATTGAAAGAAAACATTGCACTCTTTCTCTGGTAGTGAATGCAAGTGCTATAAAAAAATAAAAAATAAAAAAGGAAAATCTTGTTTGAATGGAGAAACGTGGTAGAGCAAGCATGCTTTTAAGGTGGCGTTTAGGGTGAGACACTCACAAACTTCCTCATTGGTGGGGAAGTGGGCCCTTTTTAACCGCATCCATAGATAAAATATTATTATATTCTAATGGTGGAGATTCTGTAAGGGTGACCTGGACTCGTGGTTTTAGTGGTTAGAAAGCATATTTATATATGAGGGCCTGTAGCATTATCAATTTTTAAAAGTTTCCATGCACTTGTAGATAATGAAAAAGTCCCTAATATCATGTATAATGCTTGTAGTTGCTATATTTTTTTATATATTTATTATAAAAATACCCCAACTTATGAATGAAGAACACCTTCACTGGGGTATCCATTTTGTTAGTTTATGTTCACACTTATCTAAATTTATGTCTTCAGATTCCTAACATGACACAATGACCATTTTCATGTGTATTATATAAATAATACATATCTTTAACGTATTTTATATGAGTATATATATATATATTTGATAACAAAATGACTACCTTACAGTGTATAAAAAAAAATGACTACCTTACAAAGAGAAAGTTATTTATGCAAGTATTTGTATAATTCAAATTCAAATTTAGTTATAAAAATTAGGTAAAAATGTTTTTATAGGAAAAGAGGGATTCGAACTCGAGTGTCTGGAGATAGGGGTGTTTGCGTATTGGATTGGATCAATTTTGAGAGGAAAAATCATATGATTCAATCATTTTGATTTTGTTATTTGACCATCCGATCGGTTTGGTTTTAAAGTTAAATCCGATCCTATTCATCCAATTTATTCCAATTTGGATTGAATTGGTTTTCGTTTTTCAAAAAAGCTATAAATATTTTTAAAATGGACAAAAAAATTTATTAAAAAAATGATTTTATTTCTCATTTAATAAACGAGGTACAAATAAATAAATAAAATATACTAGGAATTAATAAAGAATCACCACACCACACCACACATCATATTATATAATATATTGTTTTAAATTATAAATTATCATAATATCTCTTATATAAAATTATAGAGGAGTTGTGTAATTATGAAAATAATAGTATATGTATATAGGAGATTGGATTGGATTGGTTTTCATATTAGATCCGAAAATCCTATCCAATCCAATATAAACATTTTGTTTTTTTTTTATTTTTTTTCCTGTTTTTGGTTATTTGGTTCGGTCACTGCGGTTTATATTGGATTGGATCGGTTATGAACACCTCTATCTGGAGTTACAAAGGTTTAAGTTGTACCAATAATAACTTCATTTTATTATGTTGAATATTCAATCTACATATATATTTTTAAATTTTTTCCTTATTTTCTTTTTATCTTGGTCCGTGTAAAAAATAAAAATACAATAAATTGTAAGAATGTATGATTTTGGTAAAGTCAAATTAATATTGTTTAGTTGGAACCAAATCAAATGTAATATATTTGATAAAAATTAGTAAAATTGGTTTTGCAAATAAACCATATACTTAGCTTAATCCCTTGCGCGATGGGTCAGTACGGGGAGTGAGCAAATGTTTTATTACATATTTTATATTTTTTATTACATAATATTATTAATAATATATAAATATAAAGGGCTTGTCGAAAAAAAAAGTAAATATAAAAGAATACATTGACATCGTCACGGTTGGTAGGTTGGTTACATTATAACTAACAGTTTTAAGCAATGTTCGTTGTCCAATCCCGGCCTTGCTTCACTTGTCGCTTCCAGCTGCGATAAACAATATTCCAGTGTTGAAATTTAATTCAACATAAATTTTGGGCAAATTAAAGATATCACAAATTTTTGGGGAAGGTTTTAAATTCTGGACATGCAACCGGGATTACCTCCCATTGCAAGTGGAGGGCCCACTTTCTCACAGTGGAAAAGTTTGTGAGTGCCTCACCCTAAATGTCACCTGCTTTTAAATGTGGAGTTAGAAAACAACTTCTAGGAAACGAGAAGAGTGAAGGGTCATTTTAGTCCTTGAGAGATTTGAGCGGTGTCACAGTAGTCCCTGAGAGATAGAATATTAAAATTTAGTCCCTGATAGATTCAAACGTTTTTCATTTTAGTCCCTACCGTCATCTCTCCGTTTGCACTGCTTAGTTGTCACGTTAATGGCCACGTAGGACTCCTACGTGGCAGTCCACGTGTGGAGGAGCTCAGGCCACGTGTCTCTCTCTCTCCTCTCCCACACTCTCTCTCTTCCCCTCCCCTTTCTCCCCTCTCTCTCTGCCGTGTGCCCCCTCCTCATTCTCCTCCTCTCTCTTCGCCCCCTCCCCCCTCTCGGGCCCCCTCTCTTATTCTCACTCTAATTGCAAGCTGATAAAGTTCATGGGTGGTGGTGGTGGTGGATGGCCTCGCATAACAGAAAGAATGGCCTAAACCTTCATCTAGTGGATCTAGAAACTCCAAATCAACCCCACTTTTGCCATTAAATGGAACCAAACAGCCAACAACACGAGATGGTGAACCCATCAGGTGACCACCATGCATCATCATCAGCGGGTGCAAATCAAAGAAAAATCCTTCAAATAGCACCACCAGAGAGATAAAGCAGCAGAAAAAAAAGGTTACGATCTAACCTTGTGGCACTGTTTGAAACACAAACAGAATGAGATGGTGAACAGAACACACACACAAACAGATCTAAGAGCAACAAACACAGTGAACGGAACACATCATAAACAGTTAGAAATCATAGTGTGTGTTTTTTTCTTCTTCCTCGTTGAATCTGAAAATTAGACATGGGGGAGACCGTGCCCAAATTGAATCGTTCAAGAACAGCCAGAAAATAAGTGGATTTTTTTTTTGTGAGGCAATTTGAGAAGAGGTGTGAAATGGAGTGTGTTTGACTATTGGGGAGAGCTAAAGCGAGAAGACAAGACGAGAAGGAGTAGAAAGTGTGTTTTTGGTGGGGGTTGTGGTGGCCATGGCTTGGGTGGTGGTGGTGGGAGAGAGAAGATAGAGGGTGGGGTGAGGGTGAGGGTGAGGGTGGCAATGGCGGTGGGGTGTGCGGTGGTGGTGGGAGAGAGGAGATGAAGAGAGAAGAAAAGGTTTTCATTTTGGTCCCTGTCCACGTGGTGTATAGATGGAGCCACACGTGGATGTATACGTGACCATTAACGTGACAACTAAGCAGTGCAAACAGAGAGATAACGGTAGAGACTACAATGACAAATGTTTGAATCTATCAGGGACTAAATTTTAATATCCTATCTCTCAAGGACTAATGTGACACTGCCCAAATCTCTCAGGGACTAAAATGACCCTTCACTCAAAGGAGAAAGGAAAATGACAGGCAAGGAAAACGATATAAATTAAGTTGGATCATCATTGTTATCAGGGGTATTCGTGACATTAAATGTCCATTCAAGTTCATTTATTTAATTAAACAAGTTAAACTCAAGTTCATTTATTTAATTAAACAAGTCAAGAAATGAGTCGAGCTATTCGTGACATTAAATATCCATTCAAGTTCATTTATTTAATTAAACAAGTCAAGTTCAAGTTTTAGATGATCGACATTAAGGGCTCGTGAATAGCTCGTTTATATGTGTGTGTGTGTGTGTATATATATAGAAAACGTATCAGGTGAGAACTCATTCTTATTGCGAGAAATGATAACTATTGATAATAGCCGTCAGATGAAAATTAACGACTTTGATTAAAAAACTGAATTATGGGATCACATGACCCTGTTTACGGGTAAACGAAGGCTTGCTTCAAACACACCCGTGGTTGTGCTCCCCCTCCTCTGCCAGCGATGTATTGTTATGATGTCCCCAAATGTTGTTTAATTGCTTATTTGAATAGTGGTTGTGTTGTGTTCATGGACGGTTCTCTTCTTGTTTTCCAGTAATTTGCTCAATTTTGAACATTTGTTACAATTTTCTAGATTGAAAATATTTTCCTTAATTAATGGAGAATACATTTTCGGTAGTCTCCTGGTGATGCGGGCATAACATCGGTTCCTTGGTTGCGATGGGCACTTCATTCACGAATTTGTGTGATTTTCTTGCTCATTGAATCAATCTTTTTTATCATTATAAAAAGAGTAAACCATCAATTTTGTCTCTAAAATTGTAGGGCACTGTTAAATTGGTCACTGACGTTAAGAAATAGGCAAAATTGTCCTTGAAATTGAGAGTTATCCGTCAAGTTAGTCCCTCCATCAGCCTAGTCAGCAAACGGTGTCAAAGATGCTAAATTGGCACGTTAAGTGTCTGGATGGCATCATATGTGGCAGTCTAATCATCAAGGACTAGAATGATATTTATCCCTAACCTCCTCCTTCTCTTTAAAAATTGCAAAATGGTCCCTCACTCACTCTCTCTCTTTCCTCACTCTCTTCTCCTTCCACCTTCGCTCCCCATCTGAAGACGGAGACTGTGTTCAAAGAATAGGGAATCCCTCTGTGGTTGCGCATGGCAGAGAGAAGGAGCCACGAAAGGAGATGTCATCTTGATTTCTTCGGCTTCTGTTTTCCTTCTTTTGAATGGGGAGTTGATTCGTAGTGCGTCCCCCATGGTTTACAAGAAGGAGGAGGAGGGGAAATCAGAGCTGTTGATTGTAAATGCCATGGATTAATTGAAGCTAGAGGCTACCGTTCAGCTTCCGTCTCGGGTACCCTATGGCTTCCATGGAACTTTCACACATTCCATGGAGTCGAAGAAGCAGGCATGACCACTGGTGTGGTGGGGTCTTGTTGAAATTGTGTGTGCCTCTCTTATTCTTTTGGTGGGTTTGTGAGGGGAGAGATTTAACTGAGGGATGCTTGTAGATATGTTCCAGGAATCTCCTCCAGCAGCAATTTTTTTTTTCTGCATTCTTTTTTCATTATAATTTTTTTTGTTTATCTTTCTAACACAAGAGTGTGAATTTTGTCTGCATTCTGACAACAGAGAAAATACAGAACAATGCATGAATATATATATCAGACCATGTTCGTGTGTTGAGCTTGGTTATGATTATGAAAATGACGAATACTTTTATGAGAACCTTGTCTCATTGTCTTATGTTACTATGAGGTTCGGCCTTCGGTTAACACGGTGGCCTTTATGTTTTATGTGATGCATAGACCTTTTATGATTCATCCAACGTAGTCAACAATTTCTTAGGGATATTACAATCTTTTATGTTATGGTGGTTAATATTTATATATTGAGAACACAAGCAATGAGCACAAATTCGTTTGTTTCCAATTCCAATTTTTATGAACAGGGTTTGACGGGAATAACATTATGTGCAACAATGAGCATTTTTGTGCCCAACCAAGAGGAGTGTGACCAATGGTCTCTGCTAGCCACCGTGAGCCCGCAAAACCATGGCAGATGACTTACTTCTACAGGATCAGGATCCTCTTTAGGAAATGGAGATCTCCATTTCTTTTAACGAGGATTTGACATGTGGCACATTTCAATTTTAAGGGTTGAGATTTAACCAAAAAGAAAAAAAAAGGCCATTGCAGATGAAATTTGGGCTCAACCTCCACTCTACAAGTAACTCTTGCTTCCCGTTGCCACCCACCACCACGTCACCATCTCCGGTGGCGACCTCACCGCCAAGCTCCTCCCCAAACACCACCATCTCACCATCTCCGACGGCGACCTCACCGCCCAAGCTCCTCTCCGTCCACCAAGACAGGATCTATGTAACACCCTTTCTCCAAAAAAGATATTACACCATAGTTCTCAAGAATTTCAAAAATAACTTAGAAAATATTTAGTGAAAGCTCAACATTCCTACTTTGAAAATGTGTGTAAAATTTTTTCTTCTTTTAAATAAAGAGAAGGATGTAGAATATGTATTAATCCTTTTCAAAAGGTTTTAAGTGCGGAAGCATAAAACAACATTTTTATGAATGAAATCTCATTTCTTATAATCATCAGAGTTTTTACAAGGAAAGATTTAAAAATAATACAGTGAACATTTGAGTCAGTCTAGTCTCTAACCTCTGTAGGTAACAAGATGAAACACAAGAAGGGGGGTTGAATTGTGTTTCTAAGCTTTTAAAAACTTTTCGCAATGTTGGACGCTGGCTTGTGAAAACGTTGGACGTACAGCGTACTAAAATATCGGACGCACAGAGTTTCGAAATATTGGACGCACAAGAGTTTTGAAACACTGGACGCACAAAGTTGTGAAATATCGGACGCACAAAAAGATTGGACGCAGAGGCTTCTGCTAAGTTAAAAACTTGTTTTTTTTGTGCGATTTAAAGTGTATCAAAAACTTGTTGAATAAAAAACAATTCAATCCCCACGGTTAGAATAAGCACAGAAATAATAAGAGTTAAGGGAAAGAAGAAGTAACACAAGTTTTTATCCTGGTTCACCCTTTCCTAAGAGCTACGTCCAGTCCCCTCAAACTAGAGAGATTTCACTATCAAACCAAATAGAATACAAGTATTCTTCAGCAGCCTCTCCAGGCCTTACAACAAGTATTCTTTTACAGACAAGCCTCTCCAGGCTCAACCAAGTATTCTTTTACAGTCAAGCCTCTCCAGGCTCAATCAAGTATTCTTTTACAGTCAAGCCTCTCCAGGCTCAAACAACTCAGCAGAGTGTTTTTGATTTAAGTGCTGTCTAACTCACACAAGTGAGGATATGAAAAACTTAAGCACTTCGAGAGTTAAGCAAACTCTCTTTTACAAGAAGAAAGACAAATATACAAGACTTTCTATACAGAGTATATGCACAGCTGTTCAGTCTCTTCTATTGTTGAAGTTCGTTCTCATTGTCTGTCTCTTCTTCTTCTTGTATCACGGTATTTATATGTGCTGTGAAGCTTCAGACTTTCTCTTGAATAGCTCAGCTTCAGCCTTCATAAATATGACCGTTCTCTAATAGCATTAAATGTTATTTTCCCGTTGCTCTGAGGAGTTATACTTCAGTGAGTATGTCTGCGTTTCTTTCTCCTAAACAGAAGCAACCTGTACTCAAAGTCTCAATTGTACAATGGTTAATAGTAAAATTTTATTGAGACAGAGAGAATACACTGTGTAAAGTAGAAAGATGTGTTCAGAGATATACAGAGTTAGTCAGGGTACATTATCTCTCTTAGTACACTTTCCACAGTGCTTTATGCTTTTTATATAATGTACGTTCAAAAACGTTGACAATGGTTGTACAGAAAAGCATTGCATACAGCTATTTATTTCAAATCATTTGCTCAATAAATATGTTCCATATTAAATGCAAGAGCAATAAATAGTAAGTTATGGACTCTGCGTTTTGGACGCAACATATAGAATAAAGTTGGACTTTCAGTCCTTTTAGCAAATGGACGCATACCTTGTACTTACCATTTGCACATGATATTCATTCATCCATTGGACGCATCCTCATGCTTACCATTTTGACTTAGTTCGTTTCAGTTGTATAGCCTTATGCTGATTATTGGACTTATGCACTTATGCTCCATTGGACGCAGAGCAGTATTGTTGGACTTTTGCCATTCAGCTTCATTCTGTTCCATTGGACGCAAAGCAGTATTGCACTTCTGCTCCTTTGGACGCAAGGCAGTATTGCACTTCTGCTCCATTGGACGCACGGCAGTATTGCACTTCTGCTCCATTGGACGTGGGCAGTATTGTACTTCTACTCCATTGGACGCAAGCAGTATTGTACTTCTGCTCCATTGGACGCAGGCAGTATTGCACTTCTGCTTCTTTGGACGCAGGGCAGTTGACTGTTGTACTTTTGTCCTTCTGCTTCATTGGACGCAGGGCAGCATTGTATGTATTGCCTTATGCTGTTGGACTTTTCCATTCTGCATCATTGGACGCAGACAATGTTGTACTTCTGCAATTCTGCTTTATTGGAAATCATTGGACGCAGAGAGTAGCATGTCTACATGACTGTTGTACTTTTGTCCTTCTGCTTCATTGGACGCAGAGCATCATTGGACGCAGAGGCGTATTGCCTTATACTGAACATTGGACGATGAACAATATTTGCCTTATACTGATTTATTGGACGATGAACAGTATTCTGGACGATGAGCAGTATTCCCTTATTCTGATTATTGGACTCATAACTGATCATTGGACGCAGAACTAACTGTATTGTTTTACTGATCATTGGACGCAAAGCTCTCAGACTGTGTGTATATTGCCAATGTCATATTGGACGTTGGACTTATCATTGCTGTACCTACAAGAGCTTGTCAGCAGACTTTGTAACATCCTTAATAAACTGTGTTAGACTTTGTGAAAACCTTAATAAGCTTTGTTATCATCAAAACCATAAAACCACTTAGGGAATTTTTGCATTAGAAATGCTTTTAACCAATTTGGTTCCAACAACCTCTATCCAAAACAATAGAGTAACCATCTATTCTTCTTGGAATCCATATTCATCTATACCGCAACATCCTTCAGATCTTCTTCTAAGAGATAGCCTACTTCTAGGGAAAAACACCTACTCCGTCATGCATCAACACAATAAAGTAGGCAAGGGTGAAACTCTATAACTCAAAGTAATAGGAAAAGTATAGGCACACAGCAATATTCAGCACAAATACTAAAGAATCATACTTAAATAATCAGTGTATCAACATAACAAGGAATAAGAACTTCACTTAAAACACAGCACATTGGGAACATCTAGTGGAAACATCGCTTTAAACAAAGCATTTGGGAACATCGAGTGGGAACATCAAGTAGGAGCATCGCTTTAAACAAAGCATGTGGGAACATCGAGTAGGAACATCGCTTTCAACAAAGCATATGGGAATATCGCATTAGTACTAAGCATATAGGAACATCGCCTTCCGCCAGACATATCTCTTTCACTTCCAACCACTCAGAACCACTTATCTCAAACAACATAGAATCACCAGAAAATACAAAAATCACATTTAACAGATAAGAATTCCAAATCACATATCTAAGGAAAAACACAGAATCTCATCACTCAGATAGAGTTTATTCTAAGAAAAAGCCCATTGAAGCTTGTTTCACAAATTTTCACTGTTAAAAACATCGAGAATACTGAACCAAAAATATATAACAGCAAAATTCACCGAGAATCCATTGCCATTATATTCCCCAATCATCTTAGCCACGAATATACCGAGTCCCTAGGTTAAGAATTCCCCAAACAACGTATCAGTACAGTTCCCAGGAAAGAGAGACGGACTAAAAAAAAGCCCCTTCAAAGGTCTTTGTTTCTTTCCTAGACAGACCCATACTGATAAACCATTTATCTTAACCATGACCTTGTATATCAATGATATATAATATTAGGGTTTTCACAAAAAATTAATTTCACTTTCTCTATGGTAAAATCATTTTTACGGTAATCTAAAATTCGCCATTATAACGGTATGTTTACAAAGCTCAAAATTGATTTTGCCATTATAACCTTGCTTCACGAAATCTTTAAGAAAATTTGGGCATTATAACACTACAATTAATAAATAGTATAAAACAATTAAATTAAAGCCATAAACAATTATAAAGCATATATAAATAATAAAGGCAATAGCACATAAAGCATACAAGTCAAGCATAAACAAGAATCAAACTCATACTTCTCAAATTAATTTGCAAGAGGTTCCCCTTACCTTTGCCACAAAACTATGAAGAACAAGCTTGAAGAACCAAGAACATAAAGTAAGAAATTTAAGAACTAAGAAGAGAAAAAGAGAGAATGGTGTTTGTCTTGAATGCTTCTTGGAATTGTGAGAAATGAATGAAGCACTCCCCTCCTATTTATAGCCAAGGGGGGCGGCCATTAACCAAGCTAAGGAGAAAGAAGGAATAAAAAAATTATGTGATGTAAGGCATGATGATTAAAACACTTAATTAATTAATTAGGTAAATTAATCTTTTTTCTAATTGGCTCTTCCTTATGACTAGGCCTAGTGAATCATATGGAAAAGCACATCCAAGGGCCTAAAATTGATGATGATGTTGACCAAGTGAAGGAGGGAGGAGAGCCATTTGATTGCTTGGTCAAAAGTGTAACACCCTTTCTCCAAAAAGGATATTACACCATAGTTACCAAGAATTTTCGAATACTTAGAAAATATATTAGTGGAAGTTGGAAATCCTCCTTCCAAATGCGGGTAAAATTTTTCACTTTGTTTGAAGAAGATGAGAAGGATGGGGAATATGCTTCCCTAATCTTTTCTTAAAGTTTTAAATGCGGAAACGTAAGATAATACACTTGTAAAGAGAATCTCATCTCATATAAAAATATTCAGAGTTTACAAGACAAATCCAAGATACTCAAAATACTTTGAACAGTGAACATCTGAGCCGGTCAAATCTCTAGACCTCTACCCAAAGCAATACAGGAAACACTTGTTCTTCTTGGAATTCGCGTAGCAACCTCCATCAGATCTTCTCCTAAGGCTTAGCCCACTCCTTGGGAAAAACATCTACTCAATCACATATGGACAAAACATGGAAAGTAGGCATGGGTGAAAATCTTCATCATTTAAAACATACAATAGATATAATGCACACAGTAAATAAAATTCATACGACAAATATCACGCAATAATACCGTTATACTCATCCTCAAAATAAATATAAATGCCAAGTCCTTGCCCGTACTGTAATAGGAAAACAACACAAAAAAATCAATAGTATATTAATTCACATAGACTCTCTAAACTTTTGGGACACACCCACAAGCACTTTGCCCGCTACACTTGGGAATTTTACTTAATGACCTTCGGGACACACCCACGAGTATATCTACCCGCTGCTCCTGGAGACTTTCACTTAAATTCGGGACACACCCACGAGTAAGTCACTCGTTACTCATGGAGATTTTACCATAGGAATTTCGGCACACAGCCACGAGCATTCAGCCCGCTACTCCGAGAGATTTTTCACTTAAATTCGGGACACACCCACGAGTAAGTCACTCGTTAACCACATACACCAATTTACAACTTAACTCCCAAATAAACACGGAATCATAAGTAAACACAGAATCACGTTTCTCAGGTACGAACTCAGTGTCACATATCTCAATCAAACACAGAATCACACTGTTCAGATAGGAATATCGAATCACATAGCTCAGATAACACTAAAATCAGATAAGAATAAAATCACATTTCTCAAAGAAATACAAAATCCCTTAACTCAGATAAAACATAGAATCTCAGGTAAAACATCATACTCCAAAATACTCTTGTCACTTTACTCTTTTCGGCTTTATTAATTTATTTTAAGAATAATTACACTGTGACAGGGTCAAACGCGGTAACGGATCATAACTGTAATAATATTAACAAAAATTATTACTTAGGTTCATTCTCTTTGGGAAAAGCCCTTTGGAAGCTAGTCAAGTAATCTTCGCCACGTATATACAAACTTACTAAGATAGGAAAAATAGCGCATCGGTATGGTTCCCAGGAAAGATCTTGGTGAGCTTTTGGGCTCCTTCAATGACCTTTGTCTTTCCTAGACAGATCCATACAAATGAACTACCTTAACCCATCATCAGTCTGTATATAAACAGTAAAAATCACAAGTTTTATATATTTTTGAAAAGAACATGGAAATGGAAGAAAAACACCAGTTTAGGAATTTTTAGCGTATTTAGTCACTTGCTCTCGTCTCAATGGCGTAATAGAGATACGGCCCCTGAGCCCGACCGTATGAGTACACCGAAGATGTATTCTTACGCCTGACCAAAGCACCCCATCCATATCCGTCAAAAGAACTACAGAGGTTCAATTTTACAATTTCTTAAATTTGTTGATCACGGAGGCATAGCCCACTGGGTGATCAAGCCTTTATCGATAAAATTTCGCCAGCGTAACGGTACAATTATTAAACTTTATAAATAAATTGGGCATTATAACTTTACTATTTGAAAAATCACATTTTTAAATAAAAATTGGACATAGTAACCATTTAAAACAATTTAACAAATATATAACAATTTATTTAAAACAATAACCACCCAACACACAAATTTTCATCAAAACAAAGATCAAAACCATCTTTAAGAAGAATTTCCCCATACCTTGGCCAAGAACAATGAAGAACACTAAGAACACCAAGAACAAAAACACAAAAACTTGATTAGTAACACAAAGAAAACTCAAAGAAAACAAAGGGAAGAAAAAGAATTTTGGAGTGAGATTTCTCTTCAAGTTGATGGTGAGGAAAATGAAGAGCAACCCCCTCTATTTATAAGCAAAATTTCGAGCTCAATGGGGTGGTTTTGAAGCCCATGGTTTTCATCCAAAACCATGGTTTAGTTTTTTAAAATATCTAAAACAAAATATCTAAAAAAATTAATATCTAAAAATATCTAAAAACCCTAGAACAATTGAGAAGCTCCTAGAGCCTCCAAGAGACATGAAAAAGTCGTGCAAACTGACCGGAAGAAGAGGGAATGTGAATTTCCATTTTTGCCCCTAGGGTTTGGATGAAAAAGAGTGAAAATCAAGGGTATTTTTGTCATTTCATAAATCAAAAATTGAAATAATTAACTAAAATTGATGAGAACCAATGAGAATGCTAGAAAATGCCAAGACAAGCTTAAAAAATTTCGTGGCACTTAATTTTGAAATTTATAGATAGTGCAAACTCTTCGGTTTTCATTGTTTCGCAGGTATAAACCCGAAAAAGCAGAAAAATAGGGTTTTCAAAACTTACACAGGAATAATTTTAAAAATCATGAAATAAATAATTAAAAATAAAATATAAAATACTTATGGACCTTTTACACGAAAATTATACCTGTGAAGCAAGGTTTTTGCGTTTAAACGTCACCGGGTAGCGTAGTTTTTTGTATTTTTTGAAAGTTTTCCAAAAATTCCAGAAAATCTAAAATAATAAAAGAACCAACTTTTGTGAAGGAAGTTTATTTATTGAGTTTGTTTAACACACACAAGCTATTTAAATCTCTTTCCGTCAGTTAGACGTAAACCGTTTTCCGTAAAAAGACCCGATATTGATTGAAAAGCTACCGTTTCAGAAGTATTTCGAAATACATGTATTTTTCCCCTAATTTTAAGCTAGAAATAAACCACAAAACATTTTTGTCACAAGAATTCAAATAAAACAGAATAGAGATGAATAGACAAGGAAACAGATCGTGTATGTAGACCTGACAAAAGCTGAATATTGACTGTTTTCAGAAGTAATTTTAAACATACGTATTTAAATCCTATTTGTAAACCAAAACTAAGTCTCAAAATATTTATTTTCCAAAAATTCATATAAGACAAAAATTTAGAACAGTTACTCAGAAAAACGGATGTTACAACTCTTCCCCTCTAAAAAGAATTTCGTCCTCGAAATTCGCAGTTACACTTAGGGATTAACTTATCAGATCATGCCAAATATCATTGTTATCTTACTGCTACTAGCAAGCCAATGAGTTGATCAGGCTCATACCTTGACCTTAAGTAGTAAGAAAGCAATAATAATTTCATGGCTAATAATATCATTCCCTTCAATCACACTCAAATAAACAAGTTTCAAATATCATAATCAACACGTTATTAATGCAACCAAATACTCATATATTTATATAAAATTAACTAGCACAAGCAATTCCTAATAGGTCCTAACCGGCCTCGCAACTTATCCCAAGATTCTCACTACTTCAACATACCATCACCCAGGAAAGAAAGGTATCACCAGATATGGTTTCCCACCAGACAACTACCCAGGTAAAACTAAGTTAAAACCCTACTCAAGAACTCCCCAATCACTAAACACCACACACAAAATTTCACACAGAAAACAATCCAACAGATTCACCCAAGTCTATATCATCCCGGAATCACCTGGCTGCCTTCAGATTTACGACTTTATCCCTACAAACCAACACGGATGCCAACCACATGTGTTGTCCTCACTTACATGCTTCTCAGAAGGTCATCCTTTCCTGTACAGTCCCATACCTGTACAGTATTGTTGGCATAGGTAGTACCGATTAATCTTACTAAGTTCTCCTCAACTGTACCGTCCCATTCCAGCACAGCTGCGGATTTCTCAGTTGTACCGTCCCATTCCAGCACAACATGATACCAGATTCTCCCAGAACAATATAAACCCAACAAACAATCAAAAATTCACACAATTTCACATAGCACAAACTACTCATCAGAGTTTACACAACAGAACATAGTAAACCTATACCCAACAGTACCCAAAAGACTCAAACCAGGCTCTGATACCACAAAATGTAACACCCTTTCTCCAAAAAGGATATTACACCATAGTTACCAAGAATTTTCGAATACTTAGAAAATATATTAGTGGAAGTTGGAAATCCTCCTTCCAAATGCGGGTAAAATTTTTCACTTTGTTTGAAGAAGATGAGAAGGATGGGGAATATGCTTCCCTAATCTTTTCTTAAAGTTTTAAATGCGGAAACGTAAGATAATACACTTGTAAAGAGAATCTCATCTCATATAAAAATATTCAGAGTTTACAAGGCAAATCCAAGATACTCAAAATACTTTGAACAGTGAACATCTGAGCCGGTCAAATCTCTAGACCTCTACCCAAAGCAATACAGGAAACACTTGTTCTTCTTGGAATTCGCGTAGCAACCTCCATCAGATCTTCTCCTAAGGCTTAGCCCACTCCTTGGGAAAAACATCTACTCAATCACATATGGACAAAACATGGAAAGTAGGCATGGGTGAAAATCTTCATCATTTAAAACATACAATAGATATAATGCACACAGTAAATAAAATTCATACGACAAATATCACGCAATAATACCGTTATACTCATCCTCAAAATAAATATAAATGCCAAGTCCTTGCCCGTACTGTAATAGGAAAACAACACAAAAAAATCAATAGTATATTAATTCACATAGACTCTCTAAACTTTTGGGACACACCCACAAGCACTTTGCCCGCTACACTTGGGAATTTTACTTAATGACCTTCGGGACACACCCACGAGTATATCTACCCGCTGCTCCTGGAGACTTTCACTTAAATTCGGGACACACCCACGAGTAAGTCACTCGTTACTCATGGAGATTTTACCATAGGAATTTCGGCACACAGCCACGAGCATTCAGCCCGCTACTCCGAGAGATTTTTCACTTAAATTCGGGACACACCCACGAGTAAGTCACTCGTTAACCACATACACCAATTTACAACTTAACTCCCAAATAAACACGGAATCATAAGTAAACACAGAATCACGTTTCTCAGGTACGAACTTAGTGTCACATATCTCAATCAAACACAGAATCACACTGTTCAGATAGGAATATCGAATCACATAGCTCAGATAACACTAAAATCAGATAAGAATAAAATCACATTTCTCAAAGAAATACAAAATCCCTTAACTCAGATAAAACATAGAATCTCAGGTAAAACATCATACTCCAAAATACTCTTGTCACTTTACTCTTTTCGGCTTTATTAATTTATTTTAAGAATAATTACACTGTGACAGGGTCAAACGCGGTAACGGATCATAACTGTAATAATATTAACAAAAATTATTACTTAGGTTCATTCTCTTTGGGAAAAGCCCTTTGGAAGCTAGTCAAGTAATCTTCGCCACGTATATACAAACTTACTAAGATAGGAAAAATAGCGCATCGGTATGGTTCCCAGGAAAGATCTTGGTGAGCTTTTGGGCTCCTTCAATGACATTTGTCTTTCCTAGACAGATCCATACAAATGAACTACCTTAACCCATCATCAGTCTGTATATAAACAGTAAAAATCACAAGTTTTATATATTTTTGAAAAGAACATGGAAATGGAAGAAAAACACCAGTTTAGGAATTTTTAGCGTATTTAGTCACTTGCTCTCGTCTCAATGGCGTAATAGAGATACGGCCCCTGAGCCCGACCGTATGAGTACACCGAAGATGTATTCTTACGCCTGACCAAAGCACCCCATCCATATCCGTCAAAAGAACTACAGAGGTTCAATTTTACAATTTCTTAAATTTGTTGATCACGGAGGCATAGCCCACTGGGTGATCAAGCCTTTATCGATAAAATTTCGCCAGCGTAACGGTACAATTATTAAACTTTATAAATAAATTGGGCATTATAACTTTACTATTTGAAAAATCACATTTTTAAATAAAAATTGGACATAGTAACCATTTAAAACAATTTAACAAATATATAACAATTTATTTAAAACAATAACCACCCAACACACAAATTTTCATCAAAACAAAGATCAAAACCATCTTTAAGAAGAATTTCCCCATACCTTGGCCAAGAACAATGAAGAACACTAAGAACACCAAGAACAAAAACACAAAAACTTGATTAGTAACACAAAGAAAACTCAAAGAAAACAAAGGGAAGAAAAAGAATTTTGGAGTGAGATTTCTCTTCAAGTTGATGGTGAGGAAAATGAAGAGCAACCCCCTCTATTTATAAGCAAAATTTCGAGCTCAATGGGGTGGTTTTGAAGCCCATGGTTTTCATCCAAAACCATGGTTTAGTTTTTTAAAATATCTAAAACAAAATATCTAAAAAAATTAATATCTAAAAATATCTAAAAACCCTAGAACAATTGAGAAGCTCCTAGAGCCTCCAAGAGACATGAAAAAGTCGTGCAAACTGACCGGAAGAAGAGGGAATGTGAATTTCCATTTTTGCCCCTAGGGTTTGGATGAAAAAGAGTGAAAATCAAGGGTATTTTTGTCATTTCATAAATCAAAAATTGAAATAATTAACTAAAATTGATGAGAACCAATGAGAATGCTAGAAAATGCCAAGACAAGCTTAAAAAATTTCGTGGCACTTAATTTTGAAATTTATAGATAGTGCAAACTCTTCGGTTTTCATTGTTTCGCAGGTATAAACCCGAAAAAGCAGAAAAATAGGGTTTTCAAAACTTACACAGGAATAATTTTAAAAATCATGAAATAAATAATTAAAAATAAAATATAAAATACTTATGGACCTTTTACACGAAAATTATACCTGTGAAGCAAGGTTTTTGCGTTTAAACGTCACCGGGTAGCGTAGTTTTTTGTATTTTTTGAAAGTTTTCCAAAAATTCCAGAAAATCTAAAATAATAAAAGAACCAACTTTTGTGAAGGAAGTTTATTTATTGAGTTTGTTTAACACACACAAGCTATTTAAATCTCTTTCCGTCAGTTAGACGTAAACCGTTTTCCGTAAAAAGACCCGATATTGATTGAAAAGCTACCGTTTCAGAAGTATTTCGAAATACATGTATTTTTCCCCTAATTTTAAGCTAGAAATAAACCACAAAACATTTTTGTCACAAGAATTCAAATAAAACAGAATAGAGATGAATAGACAAGGAAACAGATCGTGTATGTAGACCTGACAAAAGCTGAATATTGACTGTTTTCAGAAGTAATTTTAAACATACGTATTTAAATCCTATTTGTAAACCAAAACTAAGTCTCAAAATATTTATTTTCCAAAAATTCATATAAGACAAAAATTTAGAACAGTTACTCAGAAAAACGGATGTTACGTCAAAAGCTTTAGGTTTAGGTAGTTTTAAATGAAAATCAAGGGTAAAATGGTCTTTTCACTAATCAAATATTCAAAAATAATTTTAAATGGTAAGAACCAATGAGGAATCTCGAAAATGACATGTAAGAGCTTCATGGAAGAGTTTTGAGATTTTTACGGTAAGGGTAAGCTTTACGGTTTGCAAAAACAAAGGAAATCAGACGCACCGTAAGTGCAAAACGGACATTTTTCAGAAAATTTCAGAAAAATTTCTAAAAAATTGAAAATCTGATTTAAACACTAATGATCCCTCTTAAAAATGATTTTAAGCACTCACTGATCACTAAAACTCCATTTCTGATCAGAAATCCTCGTTTCTCGTGCTTTTACAGGGACCTGAAAAGTAACTTTTTGATCTGTTTTTCAGAAAATTATGAAATAATTTCCAAAAATCCCAAAAAAATATAAAAGCATGATTCAGGCTTTCAAAATCTTTTTCTGACCTCAGCTTGGTCTCTAAATCAGTTATTAGCTTTTACCGTAAGCTATAGGGACCAAGACGATAATTTCTAAAAAATTTAAAAAATTCCAGAAAATCACAAATATTAAAAGAACCAACTTTTGTGAAGAAAGTTTCTTTTTCTAATTTGTTTTGATATACTTTGGCTATTTAAACCCTTATCTGTCAAATACGGTAAATACGGTTGTTTGTAAGAATCAAAACGTCAAAGGAAAAGTGACTGTTTTAATGAAATAATTTGATAAGTATATTAAAACCATAATTATAAGATGAAAATAAATCACTTAGCACTTAGATCACAAAATTTCATATAAAACGAATTTTAAGTTGTAACTCAGAAAAACGGATGTTACAATCTACGTCCCCGACGTCGTCGTTTTTTACGTCCCCAACACCAAGCTCGGGCTCCAGCGCCTCTCCTTCTTTGACGATGAAAACGACTCGTCCTCTGCATCTACCTCTCCGACGACTTCTCGACTGTCCTCTACCTCGCCGCCATCCTTGTAGACGATGGCGCCATAGTCGCTGGCAGATCCCCCATCACCTTCCTCGCCATGTCAGAGGACAAAATCGCCCAGGTCAGGTTCAAAGCCCTCTCTTCTTCTCCCTCTTCTTCTTCTCCCTTGTACTTGCATCTTTGGCAGCGACTGCTGTAGAATCTCAACCACGATCGAGGGAGGGAAGAGGGTGTTTGTGGAAACATTCACGACAATAACTCCGGCGACACCCATGGCCTCTTCGATTTCAAGCAGCTAAGGGAGAAAAACGAGGGTGAAAACTGGGAGGAGACAACTTCTCCATTTCCTTCTACGGTGCCATTGAAAAGCTACCGTGGGACTTTGTTTTTTTTAAATAAAAAATTAAAATTTTAAAAACTAAATCTCAACCGTTGATATTTGTTTGTGCCACGTGTTGGATCCCTGTTAAAGGAAATGGAGAGGATCCTGATCCACGTCTGCTTGGTTAAAAGCTTTAGGTTTAGGTAGTTTTAAGTGAAAATCAAGGGTAAAATGGTCTTTTCACTAATCAAATATTCACAAATAATTTTAAATGGTAATAACCAATGAGGAATCTCGAAAATGACATGTAAGAGCTTCATGGAAGAGTTTTGAGATTTTTTACGGTAAGGGTAAGCTTTACGGTTTGCAAAAACAAAGGAAATCAGACGTGCCGTAAGTGCAAAACGGACCTTTTTAAGAAAATTCCAAAAATTTTCTAAAAAATTGAAAATCTAATTTAAACACGAATGATCCCTCTTAAAAATGATTTTAAGCACTCACTGATTGCAATACTCTTTCTCATAAAAGGATATTGCAAGGTAATGAAATGTTCTTACAAAATATTTATAAAAGTTAATTTATATTTCGAAAGCTATTATTTCAAAATCTTATTTCTTATTAAAAAATGTGAGTGAAATTTTTTTTCTAAAGAAGATGAGAAAAATGTTAAATGAAAATTTTTCTCTAAAAGGAATTACATAAACGCTTTCTTTCGAACTTACGTCTCATATTTATAATACATGGTACATATCCACAACAGACCATATAGTCAAACAAGAATTAATAATTAATACAATCCTCTAGCAAAGACTGTAATTACAGCCAACCCAAAACGAGCCTAAGCCAGTCGAGTCTTAAAACATCCTCTAAGGGATGGTCTCCGTCCTTTTTCTTTGAGTCCTTGCTAATCACCCAGCTGGTGGTCCATCTATATGAATCATGTTTCAAAGAGCACAAAACATATAGGCAAGGGTGAAAAATACTCTTTTGCAAGTTATAAGACAAGGCAAACATAAGGAAAGAATAAAGAAATTCATACAACATTAGCATCTCTTCACCCTATAACATGCAATCTTCTACCGCAATAATATATTACCACACACACATCTATTTTCATAGCAGTAATGTATGATCACAAACAGTTAATATCAACACAGTATTATCTCATCACTATTGGTGACATGCAACTCATCATCAAAGTAATATATCATCACACAAGATATATTTAAAAATGCATGTCACTTCTATTTCCATCACAACATTGGTGTAATGCTCCATGGAGACTTTTCTCTTTCTCAACAACATTTGAGCGATAGGCTGTAGCATAAACTTAACATAATAAACCAAACTGTCCCCTTTTTCATGGACTTGGTTAACCAACTGTCCCCTTTTTCATGGACTGGTTTTACAATTATTCAGTAGAACTACATTTAAAATTTAATACCATATCATAAATAGGTCAGCCAGTCAGATTTATCCAAGCCGGGTGCTCTACTTAATCTCAGCTTGCTGGGAGTCACCACGCGGCCATTGAGACTTTTCGAAACCTGGATAATCCCAGTAGGCAATCGTAGCCCAACCATACCCTATTTTCAACCCTCTCTCTGGGTTGTAAGCTCACGTCACAACCCTTTCTGGGTATGACCACTTGGCAAAGCCAAGAAATTCTCTTTATGCAAATGGCAAGACATATTGCACATACACAATCAATCACAATCACTTCTCTATGTTACCACTTGTAACAATCATCACATAACCTTCTCTTGGTTATATACTCATCATTATGTTACCTCTTGTAACAAACACCACATGACCTTATCTCTTGGTCATTTTATAAATTCTCTTCTCATTATTACCTCTTGTAACGTTAATGCATATCTCTTTCTCTTTTATTTAATTCTCTTATTCATCTTATAAATTCACTTCTCATTGGTTATCTATACCAAAATAATATAGTCTTCTCTTTTGTTATCTTAACCCAAAATATATTATATATGCTTCTATTTGGTTATTCCAACCAAAATATATCTTTGTTTCACAAAAATCGGTTTACCGTATTTATTGTTTTTATTTCAAAAATTGATATAAAATACTTAGACTAATTTAAATCCAAAATAAATATTTTTTCCTTGAAAAGACATTAATTTATGAGACTTTAAGCATAAATTTTATAAATTTCGAATTTTTAAACCCCTGACACTTTCACAGGCGTGAGAAAAATCACAGCGTGGGTGTGAACGATTCTGTTTCTCTGTTTTCTGATTTCTATACAAAAACTCGATTTTCACACTCTTTTCTGAAAACCACACCAGAGGTGTGACTGGTCTGTTTTTGCCAAAATTCATTAGATTAGAAACTTCATTTTAATTTTGAAAACACCATACCTCTTAATTTAAATTAATTAAATTAAAAATAAGATATTTGAGCTATAATTGGGACTTTTCTTCTAGCGATTCATTTTTAACTTATCAAGTTATAATTAAAATCTTTATTAAAAGTCCATTGGAAACTTATTTATTTGGAAAAATCTTTGCTTAATGAGTCCTAACAAAGCTATGGACTTTGTTTCTACTTAATTTATCATGAAAAATTTCTTTTTATCGATGTCCATGTCCTTTTCACCACACTCCATAATGCTTGGGTCATTGGCCAATTTGTCATACTTTAATCTTTTCATGTTCTTCCTCAATCACCAATCACCAATCATCAAGCATAATAATAACAAAGCAATAACCTACTTTAAATATTACATTCCCAAATTGAATAAAAATAAGAAAAGGAAACAAGAACATTGAGGATAGCTAAAAGACAATCCTCACAAACCAAAGGACATCAAGCACAAAATATAGCATCACAATCAAACATAGCAAAGTATCACCATCAAGCAAAGGAAAACATCCACATCAAACATAAAATAATATCACATCCAAGCATAGAGCAATATCAAAATCAAGCATAGAGTAAGATCATCTTCAAACATAGAGACAAAAGTTATAAACACATAGATGCCATCATCAAACACTTTCCATATCATGATCAATCAATAAAAACCATCATTTTGATTAAAATTATACCTTTTGCCAAAAAGATCATCTCTTTGAATAAATATTATTTTCAAGATAAGATTGTCTTTTCATAAAAGTTCTTACTTCTCAATGGATTTACCACTTGATCAAAATCATTACTTTGGTAAAGATCTCTACTTTAGGTAAAAAGCAAAGCTTTAATCAAAATCAGAACTTTAGTAAAGATTCATAACCTTCACAAAGATCTAATAAAAATCATAACTTTAATAAAGATTATTGCTTTTAAAGATCAGCTCTTTTCAATAAAAATCATAGCTTTTTACAAAGATCATGAGCAAACAAAACACACACAAGAATCCTATAACTCACTCAAGAGAAATTTTCCCTTACCTTTACCCCTAGTTCCTTGGGAAGAAACTTTACTCTCTTGGTTCACAAGCTCACTTTGTTACCTTCTTGAAATGCAAAGCATGAAACATACCAAAAATCACTAAAACAAGGTTTTTCTCTTTTATAAAGCCATCTTAAAACTCAAGGAAAACACTAAAGAAGATGGATATTTTACCAAATCCTCTTTGAATATGAAATCAAGAGGTTGATCTTGAACTTGTTCCCAAAATACAAATTCCCTTCAAGAAAAAGTTAAAGAAACCCACTTTTAATCATATGAACTTGAAGAGTAAGAGTAGAAAATAGAATTTTATGGATTAGAGTAAGAAATCAACCTTGGTATCTTGAAGATCCAAGATCAAGAATCCAAGAACATGATGAAGAACTTGAAGAACACCTTGAAGAACATGTATGAAGATCTTGATGATTTGATGAAGGCTAGTGTTTAAAAGAGATGCTCTACACTTGATTATTGTATAGAGGATCAAAAACAAGGTTGAAGATGGTGAAGAACTTCCATGGAAATGGAAGAAAAAGCTTGAAGGAAGAAAATGGAGTTAGAGAGAAGTTGGAGAAAATTTTATTTCCAAGAGAGAGAAGTTGTCTTACCAAAAATGAAAATGAATTTCATTCTTTTTCTTTTGAGAGAGAGAGAACCGAACCCAGCCCTTACAAGAGGGGAATGAATCTTGGCTTGTTCAATTTTGGCTCCATGTATCAAATGAAAGCAAATGGAAGCCAACAAGTGTTGGTATTTGGTTGGTGGATTTTGTAGGTAACAGGAAGAAACACAAGAAGGGGGGTTGAATTGTGTTTCAGAGCTTTTAAAACTTTTTCGCAAATATTTGTATACTTGCTGTGAACCCGTTGGACGCACAGCGTATTGGAATATTGGACGCACATATAGATTGGACGCAGAGGCTTCCACTTAGTTTAAAAAACGTTTTCTTTATGCGTTTCAAAGAGTTTGAAAAACTTGATAAGATAAAAATCAATTCAATCCCTCTTGTTAGTAATGATAAATAAATAACTAGAGATAAGGGAAAGAGAGAGTAACACAAGTATTTATCCTGGTTCACCCTTTCCTAAGAACTACGTCCAGTCCCCTCAAACTAGAGAGATTTCACTATCAATCCAGATAGAATACAAGTATTCTTCAACATCCTCTCCAGGCCATACAGCGAGTATTCTTTGCACACCTAGTCTCTCCAGGCTCAAAACAAGTATTCTTTACAAACAAGCCTCTCCAGGCTCAACACAAGTATTCTTTACAAACAAACCTCTCCAGGCTCAAACAAGTATTCTTTCTAAGCAAGCCTCTCCAGGCTAAAACAACTCAGAAGAGTGTTTTTGACTTAAAGTGCTATCTAACTCACACTAGTGAGAATCTAAAAATCTTAAGCACTTCGAGAGTTGAGCAAACTCTCTTTTTACAGGAAGATAGAAAATATTACAAGAATTTCTTAATGAATCAGAGTATATCAAAGTTTGCACAGCGATTCAGCTATTTCTTTTTTATAGTTCAGCACTCTTGTATTTCTCTTCTTCTTCTTCTTCTTCTTCTTCTTCTTCTTCTTCTTCTTCTTCTTCTTCTTGTTTTTGGTATTTATAGACTTTTGTTGAAGCTTCAGACTTATTCTTCAACTACCTCGGCTTCAGCTTTCATAAATATGACCGTTCTCTAATAGCATTAAATACTATTTTTCCGTTGCTCTGAGGAGTTCTTCTTTAGCGTATTTGTCTGCGTTTCTTTCTCCTAATTCATAAGCAACCTGTACTCATAGTCTCAATTGCACAAAGGTTAATAGCAATATTCAGTTGAGACATAGAGAATACACTTTGCTTACCATTCGTACTTGAGACAGCTTGGTCTATATGGACGCATACTTATTGCTTACCATACGTACTTGAGACTTTGATTCTCTGATAGGATACATCTCTATAATACTCATTGGTCGCTTATCACTTATGCTTATTTTGGACGCACTGTATAGCATGTCTCCATGAGTGATTTCTTTGGACGCTTATATGTTCTGCTTCTTTGGACGCAAAGCTTTATTGGACGTATTGCCTTTTTGAGTCCATTGGACGCTCCATTCTTGAATCGTACATATATATGCCAATGTCACACTGGACGCTTGGACTTATCTTTATTGTACCTACAAGAGCTTGTCAGCAGACTTTGTAAAATCCTTAATAATCTTTGTTATCATCAAAACCACAAAGACTACTTAGGGAAAATTTGCATTAGAACTGCTTCTGACCAATTTGGTTCCAACAATCTCTCCCTTTTTGATGATGACAAACATTATTAAGTTTTACAAGCAGTAAAGCAAATAAAACCAATAAACATTTAAAAAAATACTTTTAAAGATAGATTTTTCTTTTCATAGGGAAACTCCCCCTGAGATAAACGTCCCAGTCTTTCTTACTTTTCTCCCCCTGAGATAAACATCTCATGGTTTTAGATATTCAAAGAGTTCAAAGTACCTGAAAAATTTCTCTTTCTCACAAAACAGATTAGTCCAGCATATTTAAAATAGCAGTATAGCATAATTTGAGTATACATAAGTAATAAGGCTGCTGCAATGCAATTTTAGACTCAATCTCATTTTATTAATGACTTGAGCTTTTAAAACTTAATTCTCCCAATTTCTCCCCCTTTTGTCATCAGACAAAAAGGTTCATAGAACATCATAGTCCAAAGAAAATTTAAAAAAAATCTCTCAAAAAGAAGAACGAGTCTTTCATGGATATTTCCTTGATTCCAGATACTTTTTGTACTGCCCCAACAGAAATATCAAATTGTCAATATCTTCTGCTGAAGGTGGTATAAAGATTTGCACACTGCTGGATTCCGTATCTGTAGAGTCACTAGCATCTTCAGGCTCAAGAGGAAATTCAATGATTGGCTGAGTGGATCTAGTAGGAGCACCAAAGACATCGTTAAACATATATCTTTGATGTGCCATGTTTCTTGTGACTGATCCTTCGGTCGTTGTTGCAGCCTTCTCAGCATCTGAAACCTCTGAAGTATATGCTTCTTGCTCACACTGCGCAAGGTATCTCTCCTAGACGGTTCTTGCTTCCTGCTCCGTTGCTTGTCCCGTTTTGGACAAGAACATTAAGAAATCCATATCCACATTCACCATGGATTTCTTTGCCCAGTCCTCATCAATCCTGATTGGAGATGGCATTTGACTCTTGTTGACGTTCCTTTTGGGAAACTTGTCCTTATTCTTATCCACTAGATAGACCCTTGGTACTATCCTGTCAGGCATGATCTTTATTGTTGTTGTTGGCCTGAACCTCATAGACGGAGGGACGTTGAAGTGATTCTGTAGTTGCAGTCCATCCTCTATGTTTCTGATGATCATCCTGTCAAGAGGGGAGAGGAATGATCCCAGTTCTTCCGCAGTCAGAGGAGAGTAAGTTGGCCTGAAGTCATATAGACTCATTCTGGAAAGTCCTAATGAATTGGGAGCTATGGACTTGGCCCTTACTTCCTCCAGGGGCATTTTCTCCTTTATCTTATCCTCCTGAAGAGGAATCTCCATGACTTTTACCCCTTTTGTCAGGACCTGCAGCTTCCCAACCGTGAAGACATACTCAGATGGAGGTAGAGAAAGAGCATCTGATACGTCCAGGTTGGTAGGAGATGAGGAACGTGGAGATTGGCCATGTGAGGGTGAGAGTGAGATTGATGGATGCGGTTGTTCACGTGAAGGTGAAGGTGAGTGTGTTTGAATAGGATTGGACGATGGTTCAAGATAGAAAGGAGATGGAGGAGAGGTTTCCGGTGAAGCAGAAGGTGATGTTTGGGATGGTTGTTCTGGTTGAGATAGGGTTTGTGTTTGTGGTTGTGGTTGAGTTTGAGGGTCAGTGTTTGGACGAATGGGTGAAGGAATGGACTCAGGGTTTTCTGAGATTGTGGTGACCACAACTTTAATTATTTCATCCACAGACTTATCAAGATTAGCACGAGTAAGTACATCTGCTGCTTTCTTGTCAGCAATCTTGACAATGGATGGTTTCCTTTGAGATCTTGCCTTCTTTGTTATGGGTCCAATGACTTCTTTTTCAACTGACTTGGACTCAGAGGCTTTTCTCTTTTTGATTGCCTTTTCAGCAGCAAGCTTGGCTCTTTTTGAGAGAAATTCTCCAACTGTTTCTTCGTCCGAATCAGCCAAGACTAGCTTCCTTGTAGGTTTCCTGGAAGTAGTCTTCTTCTTTGAGGCAGCAGGAACTCCACTAGAGATTTTGGTTGCTTGTTCTGCTTGTTCATCTCTATTTGTTTCAATTGCAGCCCTGATGGCATCCTTATTGTCTTCTTCTTCTCCCTCTTTGAGTTTGGCCAAATGTTCTTTGACTGTTACCAGTCTCATTTTCATAATCTTGGTTCTGCGAAAAGGTGCTTGATGGATTATCTTGAAGAGAGCAACTTTATCTTCCCCAGAGTATGTTTCCAGGATTGCCATGATTCCTTGAGTGGTAAGAATTCTCTGAAGCAGAGCTCCGTAGGGAATAACAATCCTTTTCCCTTTCCCTTTTGCATATCTTTTAAAGCAATAGAACAGGGTATGAGGAAGATTGATTCGTTGATGGGTTAGAAGGTGTACCAGCAGAAACCCATGTAGTGACGACACAGAGTCTTTTGATCCGATCTTATGAAGCACCATTTTGTTCAAGATTTGATGAAGTACTCTGGCTTTGTCAGTCATCTTTGAAGAGATTAGGTCTCCGTCTTCCTCTCCTGTCTTTAGCAAGATTTTGCTTATTTCTGTCTTTCCACCAACTTCATGAGCCCATCCTCCATGAAAACAGACTCCAGCAGAGTCACAGCTAATAGCTTCTGAGATGCATTCTATGGATACTATGACTTCCTTGCCTAGGACTGTTCCTGTGATAAGGTTGTCCTGGATCTTCATAGTTTTCCAAAATTGACGAATCAAGCTTTGATGAACATTAACTTCTTTCCCAAAGAAATTTTCCCAACCAGCGGCATAAACTTCAGGTGAGATATCCACACCCAGGCCAGCCAAAATCGAGAGATCCGTCCAATATTCCACATGGACTTCCATGTTCTCAATGTTCTCCATTTTTGAAAGATAAAGAGAAGGGATTTTTCAAAGAAAGGTTTTGAGAGGGTTTTACGAAAGAGAGAGCGAATACAGAGAGATTTTGAAGGAAGTTGAGAAGTGAAAGAGAGTGGGGTTAAAGACGTGTGATTGAAGGGAAAGAGAAAACAGTAAATTTTTCTTGAAAACAGGCATAATCATCAACTGGGAAAACGGCTGCAGAGCAGGCGTATGGTTTTTTGATAAAAATATATTATATAAAAAAAATGTTTAGACTCAGTGCGGGAAGTCTAAGAGATAAAAGCCTTTAAAAAAAAACTTCTAAGTTTCAAATAGACTGACGTGTCCTATTGGACGCTAGTCATATTGGACTTAGACTCAGCTTGAGCACATTGGACGCTAAACATCAGTCATTTATAAAGTGCATATTTAAATGCTTCCTTATAAAGGTAAACCTATCTACAGAGAGGGGTTTTGTAAATATATCCGCCCATTGATTTTCAGTGTTAACAAACTGAATATCAAATGTTCCCTTCTGTACATAGTCTCTAATGAAATGATGTTTAATTTCTATATGCTTAGCTCTTGAGTGTAAGATTGGGTTCTTAGATAAATTGATTGCAGCAGTATTATCACAAAGAACAGATATCTTACTCTCAAAGATGTTGTAATCCTCCAATTGATGTTTAATCCATAGGAGTTGAGAACAAGAACTTGCAGCAGAGACATATTCAGCTTCAGCTGTAGATAATGCAATTGTGCTTTGTCTTCTGCTTGTCCATGATACCAGATTGGATCCAATAAAATGACATCCTCCGCTGGTGCTTTTTCTCTCGAGTCTATCCCCAGCATAATCAGCATCACAGAACCCTACTAATCTGTATTCATTTGATTTCTTAAACAGCAAACCAAGATTAGTAGTCTCCTTCAGATATCTAAAAATTCTTTTGACAGCAGTCAAATGAGAATCTCTAGGATCTGATTGGAATCTTGCACATAAACAAACACTGAACATTATATCAGGTCTAGATGCAGTAAGATACAATAGAGATCCGATCATACCTCTGTATACCTTTTGATCTACATTTTTATCCTTATCATTCAGGTTCATTATGCAGGTTGGATGCATAGGAGTGCTCATGGGTTTGCAATCGTCCATTTTGAACTTCTTCAGAAGCTCCTTTGTGTACTTGGACTGATGCACATAGATTCCATCTTGAGTTTGTTATACTTGAAGTCCAAGGAAGAATTTTAATTCTCCCATCATACTCATTTCAAACTCCTTTTGCATTAACTCAGAAAATTCTCCACACAGAGATTCATCAGTAGCACCAAAAATGATATCGTCCACATAAATTTGTAATATGATGAAATGTGAGTCTATGGATTTTCTAAAGAGAGTAGTGTCAACTTTTCCTCTTGAAAAACCATTCTAAATAAGAAATGAACTTAGTTTTTCATACCAAGCTCGAGGAGCTTGCTTAAGACCATAAAGAGCCTTTTTCAATTTAAAAACATGGTTAGGAAAAGATTGATCCTCAAAACCAGGTGGTTGTTCCACATAGACTTCCTCTGTTATTATACCATTTAGAAAAGCACTTTTTACATCCATTTGATAAAACCTCATATCATGTTGGGCAGCAAATGAAAGTAAGATGCGAATTGTAACACTCTGTTTTTTTTATATATAGTTTTTATTTATTTTTTAATCTGTTTTAAATTAATTAAAATTATTTAATTAATGATTTTGTGATTTTAAGGTATAAATAATAATATTTATATCTTAGGTTTATTTTTGAAGGGTTTATAGCGATAGAGTTTGCAAAACTGAGTTTTTGCGAGAACTGCGTTCTCGCGAAAGGCGGGAAGGGTTTAGTATTTTTCCGGAGGTCATTTTTATTCCAAAATAAATTTTTAACGAACCAAAAGTGGTTCTTCTAATATTTGTGATTTTTAGAAATTTTCTGGAAATTTTTCAGAAAAACTTTATTTTTACCCGCGTTTGGTGCTTTACGGGTAAACCGGGCGCAACCGGGACATGAAAAATAGTCCAAAAATTTAGTTTTGGGTTTCTAAATTTTTCTATGACATATTCAAATCATAAAATTTATTCCTCATGATTTTACTCATTTTAGAAAAATATTTATCTAAAAAGGGGTTCGAAAACTACGCGTTTTTACCGCTTCGAACTACCGATTAAACCCTAACTTGATGGGACTTGATCCCACCATTTTTCTGGTCAGCTGGGCGCATAAGGGGGCTGATCCCATTCTCAAACAATTCCAAAAGTCAAATGGTCAATTGGGGGTTGATTTTTGAATTTTCCCAAAATTAGGTGAGAGAGGTATGGCTCCCAACCACCAAAGCATGCAAGCCCATACCTCCCCCATGCCTCCTTGAGTCAGCCGAGTTTCTTGTGTGGGAAAGGGAGAGAGAAATTCATTTTTGTTTCATACACTTCATCTTCTCCAAGTTCCATTTCCATTTTCTCTCATATTCCCAAGCTTTTTCCATACACAAAAAGACCAAGTTCTAGTGAGATTTTCCATACCCAAGCTTCACAAAAAAGGTTTGGATCATCATTCTAATCCATAAACTTCTTTCATTTTTTCATTTCCACCACTTTCATGTTTTCATGAAAGCTTGAGTTCTTCATTTTACTAAAAATAAGCTTTTCCTTTGTTTGGGTTCACTCCATTGGAACCTACAAGCTTGGAAACTACCTTGGATCTATTTTCTTTCAAGATTTGAGTAAGTATTCATCTTCTCAAATTTCTACTCTTTATGGTTTCTTGGTTTTCATAAAACTCATATTTCTATGGTTGTGTTTTGGTGTATTTTGAAAAAGGAAATTTTTCTAAGTGTGGGAACATCAAGGTGTGGAGTAGACCACTTGGTGTTGGTGGGGTGTGAAGGAGGTGATTTTGGAGTTAGCCCATTTTTCAAGTCTACAAGAGGTAAGGGGATTTTTCTCAATAAGTTGGGAGGGTTGTGTATGTGTGTGATTATGTGATTTTGTTCTTGATGATGAACTCAAAGACTTGAGTTTTTCATATTGGTTGTTGAATGATTTTTCATTCTCATAGTAATATGTATTTTTACATGTATATGTATATGAGTAAAAATATGATTTTTGGTTGAGGCATGATAAATTTTTATGAGCCTATGTGTTGTTGGAAAAAAAATCATATGTATGCTTTGGGGTGATTTTGGATGTCCAAGTGTGTGCTTGGTGAAGTATGATTTAATGTCATATGCATGATGTATGTTGATTTATGGCTTGGTTGTGTTATTGCCTAATTGATGTATATTGATTTATATGTATTTCATATACTTTGATTGGGATTGGATTGAAAAGATTTGATTAAGTGTGGGAAGAGAGTTTAAAAGCTTTAATGAGAAAGTTTTTCCAAATGAATTAATGAGAATTCTAATCATAAGTCTTAAATCAATTTCATACTAAGTCATTTTACCCATAAAACTTTTAAGTGAGTTAGAGAATTAATTAATGTGGGAGAAAAATCAAATTTTGGAGTTTTAGGGGTTAAAAACGAAAACTGCAGGTTTTTGGGGTCAAAAATGCAAATTCTGGAATTCTGGGCTTTATTTGCAAAATCTGGACTTTTGGGTCAAAATTATAATTTAAGAAAGTTTGGGGCAAAAATGCGAAGTCTGGAAACTTTTGGGCCAAAAATATAATTTACGAAAACTTGGGGCTGAAACGCGAAGTCTGGTACATTTGGGCCAGAATTATAAATTACGAAAGTTGTGGGGTAGAAAACGTAAAGTCTGGTACATTTGGGCCAGAATTATAAATTACGAAAGTCTTGGGGTAGAAAACGTAAAGTCTGGGCATTTTGGGTCAGAAACCTGATTTTTCAGAAAATTTGGGGCTGAACTGTGAAACTGAACTTCTTAGGGGGTCAGAATTACAAATACTTAAAGTAAAAGATTTTAAGTAAAATTATCAAAGAATTAAATTAGGTTTTTAATTAATTCCTTTTATGATGAATAAGTGGGATTTAGATAAAAGATAACTCTTTTATTGAAAATAAATGAAGCTTAAAGATTTTAGAGTTAAAAGAAAACTTAAGAATTCAAAGAGGAATTTCTTCTAAAAACCTATGGTGTTAAACAGTAATATTACACGGTATTGGAAGAGAACCAATACGTGGCGAAGATAAAAGTCTTAATGACAATAATATTACACGGTATTGGAAGAGAACCAATACGTGGCGAAGATAAAAGTCTTAATGACAATAATATTACACGGTATTGGAAGAGAACCAATACGTGGCGAAGATAAAAGTCTTAATGACAATAATATTACACGGTATTGGAAGAGAACCAATACGTGGCGAAGATAAAAGTCTTGAGGACAAATATATTACACGGTGTTAGGTGAAAACTAACACGTGGCGATGAAAACCCTAAGACAAGGGACCGAATTAATTGTGGTTGCAAATATACTGTCATATGCATTTGAGATATTGGCTTTTGCCAGGCTAGCATTTATTGCTATGATGAGAGCACACAATCCTATGCGGGGATTGTAAATAAGTATGGTCTGACTATAAGTCTTTGAGGGCATCCAGGTTACGAAATTCTCAATGGCCTTGCGATGAATCCCCTTGTGCCGAGAAAAGTAGTGTACCCGGCTTGGATGATCCTGACCGGCTGCCTTATTTGAGATGGGGTGTACGACGTAGCACAATGGGTCTGTACCGAATAAATGACAAACGATGGCCAAGAGTGAAGGTCAGTTTGCATTAATGATAGGTATACGATTCCGCCACATCGCTCTACTTAGTTGAGGAAGAAAAGTCTCCATGGAGCAGTGCACCGGTGTATGAAAAGAGATATTGAAGTGACATGCATTATGCTAGAATGCTATGTGTGTGCTTGACTGTGTGTTCACCTTGATGATTTGTCTCCTGTTGATGATTGAATAGCTTAGCTAAAAGATTTGCGAAAGAGTAACTCTATATAAATATATTCTTGGAATGTATTATGTAGTATGTTATTTTTCATATGCAACCTTTCAGTGGATTTCAACTTGTGAAAAGAAATTCACCCTTGCATATTTTCCTGTATCTGTATGTACGTTACGCGTAGATGAGGCCTTTGATAGCCCGCGTGAGGGAGAGTTTCAGGCCCCTTGAGGCCGAGTCCGAGGGAGGGGGATGGACTTATGATCCAATCTCCCAATGGGCCACTGTGTGTGGACACGTGGTCAGGACTAGAGGAGGGGTGCTGGGCCCCGAAGAGGTTCTGGAGCGCGACATGGTTCTGGACGCTTACATTCCACTCGAGAGGATGCGCAGCTGGCTGGCAGCCGCACCCGAGGCACCCGTGGAGCAGCCGAGGCGAGAGACTCAGGCGGAGGAGAGACCTTTACCCTCACGGGTAACTGGATCAGCTCGGGAGTATCGTCGCATGTTTCGCCGCACGCGTCTCACTCCGAGGAAGAGCACCTTGCCGCGAGATCGTCTACCGAGGATGGCTCCATCAGTGACACCAACTTCACCACCAGCGACAGGGAGACCGACGCTTTCCGTTCCTTACGTTCCACCGTATGGCCGTTTCGTACGCTGCTCTTCTGACACTTCTGCCGGACCGTCGGGACACGCAGAGAGGGGGAAGAGGAAGGTTCGAGATGAGCCAGAGCGGGTATTCATTGAGATATCCGAGGAGGAGGAGGACCCAGAGGAGGACCCGGAGGAGGATCCCGAGGAGGACCCCGAGGAGACGTCATCGTCTTAGGTCGTAGTGGTGGGGGTGTCTAGTGCTAGGTTGTGGGATGTCTGTTAGCGACCAGCCTAGGTTTGGGATGTTCATGTTCAGTGTCGTGTATTTGACACATCTTTTGATTTACAGTTTTCTTAGGTTTAGAATTTATCGCTTTATTTTCTTTACGTTATGATGATGTATTTTGGCCACTATGTTGTGGTTCCAAACTATCCTTGCGGGCGCAAGACTTGTATACTTTGACATGATGATATGTATATATGTGTATGATATTTCTTTTCTTCTGAGTTTCAGGATGGCTAAGTGTGATGTGAGAAATCGTTTAAGATTCTTTAAAAAAAAAAATTAGCCACCAATTTTGGTAACCTTAAGTTATGAAAGATGTTTTTCCGCATTAAGTGTTAGTTTTTCACGTGACGTTCCTTGTGGGAAAAAGGGGCGTTACACGAATGACCTCTATTCTAGCTATTGGAGCAAAGGTTTCAGTAAAATCAATACCTTCCTGTTGTGAGTAACCTTGAGCAACTAACCTTGCTTTGTTTCTCACTACTTTACCTTCTTCGTCCAGTTTGTTTTTGAATACCCATTTGGTTCCAATGATGAACTTATCTTTAGGTGGAACTACAAGCGTCCAAACATCATTGCGTTTGAACTGATTTAGCTCCTCCTGCATTGCTAAAATCCATCCTTCATCCAATAGAGCTTCATCAACATTTTTGGGCTCCAATTCAGAGATGAATGCAACATCAGTTTGTTCTCTGAATGTGGACCTTGTTCTGACTCTATCATCTGCATTTCCAATGATTTGATCTTCAGGATGATAGTTCTTGAAGTGTCAACTTCTTCTTCTTTCAGAATTGGACGCATCATCATTTTCTGCGTCTGATCCTTCTTCTTCATTCTTGGGTGATGGTCTTTCACCTTCTGCTTGTATTCTCATATCTGAAAAAGAATCACTTAGCTCTGACAATTCCTTGTTAGGCTTTTTGTCATTGAATTTAATGTGAATTGACTCTTCAACAGTCAAGGTTCTTGAGTTATAGACTCGATAAGCCTTGGAAGTTTCAGAGTAACCCAGAAAAATTCCATTGTCCACTTTAGAATCAAACTTTCCAAGTTGATCCTTAGTGTTGAGAATAAAACATTCACATCCAAATGGATGAAAATATGAAATGTTAGGTTTTCTTCCTTTCCACAATTCATATGGAGTCTTTTTCAACATAGGCCTCACATATATTCTATTTTGTAAATAACACGCAGTATTTACAGCTTCAGCCCAGAACCTCTTAGAGGTTGAGTGATCATTGAGCATGGACCTAGCCATCTCTTGTAGAGATCGATTCTTTCTCTCCACCACACCATTTTGCTGAGGTGTTCTTGGTGCAGAGAAATTGTGAAGGATTTCATTCTCTTCACAGAATCTCTGGAAGTTTGCATTTTCAAACTCACCTCCATGATCACTTCTAATGGAGTTGATACAAACTCCTTTCTCATTTTGGAGTCTTTTACAGAATATGGTGAAGACTTTGAAAGACTCATCCTTGTGTGCAAGGAATTTGACCCATGTCCATCTAGTATAGTCATCAACTATAACTAATCCATATCTCTTTCCATTTAAAGAGGCTGTTTGAGTGGGTCCAAACAAATCCATGTGTAAAAGTTCCAAAGGTCTAGAAGTGGAAACAATATTTTTAGAATTAAAAGAGTTTTTCACTTGTTTCCCTTTCTGACATGCTTTACACAGAACTTCGGATTTGTACACAAGATTTGGTAGTCCTCTCACGAGATTATGCTTGTTTAGCTTTGAGATGGTTCTTAAGCTTGCATGACCATGTTTCTTGTGCCATATCCATTGTTCATCCTTTAAGGATATGAAGCATGAGACATTTTGTTTGGATAGATTTTCAAAAGTAATTTTGTAAACATTATCCTGCCTCTTTGCTTGAAAAAGTATGGACTTATCAGAATTTGTAACTATACATTTATCCTTGTTAAATGAAACATCAAATCCACTGTCACACAATTGACTTATGCTAAGCAGATTATGTTTGAGTCCTTCAACCAGTAGGACATTTTCAATGGAAGGAAAAGGATGCTTACCAATTATACCTATTCCAACTATTCTGCCTTTCTGGTCTCCTCCAAAGGTGACCCAGCCCTTTGATCTAGGCTTTAGGTCTTGGAACATAGACCTTTCTCCTGTCATGTGTCGTGAGCAGCCACTGTCCAGGTACCATGACTGGAGTTGACTTCCTCCCATCAAGCATATCTGCAACAGGAATTATCATATTCTTAGGTACCCAGATTGACTTGGGTCCTTTCTTGTCAGTCCTTGGTCTGCGTCCATTGTAACACTCTGTTTTTTTTTATATATATAGTTTTTATTTATTTTTAATCTGTTTTAAATTAATTAAAATTATTTAATTAATGATTTTGTGATTTTTAAGGTATAATTAATAATATTTATATCTTAGGTTTATTTTTGAAGGGTTTATAGTGATAGAGTTCGCAAAACTGAGTTTTTGCGAGAACTGCGTTCTTGCGAAAGGCGGGAAGGGTTTAGTATTTTTCCGGAGGTCATTTTTACTCCAAAATAAATTTTTAACGAACCAAAAATGGTTCTTATAATATTTGTGATTTTTAGAAATTTTTCTGGAAATTTTTCCGAAAAACTTTATTTTACCCGCGTTTGGTGCTTTACGGGTAAACCGGGCGCAACCGGGACATGACCTACTTTATTTAGTTTTGGGTTTCTAAATTTTTCTATGAGATATTCAAACCATAAAATTTATTCCTCATGATTTTACTCATTTTAGAAAAATATTTATCTAAAAAGGGGTTCGAAAACTACGCGTTTTTACCGCTTCGAACTACCGATTAAACCCTAACTTGATGGGACTTAATCCCACCATTTTTCTGGTCAGCTGGGCGCCTAGGAGGGGGCTGAACCCATTCTCAAACAATTCCAAAAGTCAAATGGTCAATTAGGGGTCAAATTTTGAATTTTCCCAAAATTAAGTGAGAGAGGTATGGCTCCCAACCACCAAAGCATGCAAGCCCATACCTCCCCCATGCCCTTCTTGCTTCAGCCGAAATTCATCTAGGGAGAAAGGAGAGAGAAATTCATTTGCTTCATACACTTCATCTTCTCCAAGTTCCATTTTCCATTTTCTCTCCATTCCCAAGTTTTTTCCATACACAAAAAGACCAAGTTCTAGTGAGATTTTCCATACCCAAGCTTCACAAAAAAGGTATGGATTATCATTCTAATCCATAAACTTTTTTCATTTTTTCATTTCCACCACTTTCATGTTTTCATGAAAGCTTGAGTTCTTCATTTCACTAAAAATAAGCTTTTCCTTTGTTTAGGTTCACTCCATTGGAACCTACAAGCTTGGAAACTACCTTGGATCTATTTTCTTTCAAGATTTGAGTAAGTATTCATCTTCTCAAATTTCTACTCTTTATGGTTTCTTGGTTTTCATAAAACTCATATTTCTATGGTTGTATTTTGGTGTATTTTGTAAAAGGTAAATTTTTATAAGTGTGGGAACATCAAGGTGTTGAGTAGACCACTTGGTGTTGGTGTGGTGTGAAGGAGGTGATTTTGGAGTTAGCCCATTTTTCAAGTCTTCAAGAGGTAAGGGGATTTTTCTCAATAAGTTGAGAGGGTTGTGTATGTGTGTGATTATGTGATTTTGTTCTTGATGATGAACTCAAAGACTTGAGTTTTTCATATTGGTTGTTGAATGATTTTTCATTCTCTTAGTAATATGTATTTTTACATGTATATGTATATAAGTAAAAATATGATTTTTGGTTGAGGCATGATAAATTTTTATGAGCCTATGTGTTGTTGGAAAAAATCATATGTATGCTTTGGGGTGGTTTTGGATGTCCATGTGTGTGCTTGGTGAAGTATGTTTTAATGCTATGTTCATGAATGAGTACTTTGAGTGTATGTTGATTTATGGCTTGGTTGTGTTATTGCCTAATTGATGTATATTGATTTATGTGTATTTCATATACTTTGATTGGGATTGGATTGAAAAGATTTGATTAAGTGTGGGAAGAGAGCTTAAAAGCTTTAATGAGAAAGTTTTTCCAAATGAATTAATGATAATTCTAATCATAAGTCTTAAATCAATTTCATACTAAATCATTTTACCCATAAAACTTTAAGTGAGTTAGAGAATTAATTAATGTGGGAGAAAAATCAAATTTTGGATTTTTAGGGGTTAAAAACGAAAACTGCAGGTTTTTGGGGTCAAAAATGCAAATTCTGGAATTCTGGGCTTTAATTGCAAAATCTGGACTTTTGGGTCAAAATTATAATTTAAGAAAGTTTGGGGCAGAAATGCGAATTCTGGAAACTTTTGGGCCAAAAAGATAATTTACGAAAACTTGGGGGCCGAAACGCGAAGTCTGGTACATTTGGGCCAGAATTGTAAATTACGAAAGTCTTGGGGTAGAAAACGTAAAGTCTGGGCATTTTGGGCCAGAAACCTGATTTTTCAGAAAATTTGGGGCTGGACTGTGAAACTGAACTTCTTAGGGGGTCAGAATTACAAATACTTAAAGTAAAAGATTTTAAGTAAAATTATCAAAGAATTAAATTAGGTTTTTAATTAATTCCTTTTATGATGAATAAGTGGGTTTTAGATAAAAGATAACTCTTTTATTGAAAATAAATGAAGCTTAAAGATTTTAGAGTTAAAAGAAAACTTAAGAATTCAAAGAGGAATTTCTTCTAAAAACTTATGGTGTTAAACAATAATATTACACAGTATTGGAAGAGAACCAATACGTGGCGAAGATACAAGTCTTATTGACAAAAATATTACACGGTGTTAGGTGAAAGCTAACACGTGGCGACGAAAAACCCTAAGACGAGAGACCAAATTGATTGTGGTTGCAAATATACTGTCATATGCATTTGAGATACTGGCTTTTGCCAGGCTAGCATTTATTGCTATGATGAGAGCACACAATCCTATGCGGGGATTGTAAATAAGTATGGTCTGACTATAAGTCTTTGAGGGCATTCCAGGTTACGAAATTCTCAATGGCCTTGCGGTGAATCCCCTTGTGCCGAGAAAAGTAGTGTACCCGGCTTGGATGATCCTGACCGGCTGCCTTATTTGAGATGGGGTGTACGACGTAGCACAATGGGTCTGTACCGAATAAATGACAAACGATGGCCAAGAGTGAAGGTCAGTTTGCATTAATGATAGGTATACGATTCCGCCACATCGCTCTACTTAGTTGAGGAAGAAAAGTCTCCATGGAGCAGTGCACCGGTGTATGACAAGAGATATTGAAGTGACATGCATTATGCTAGAATGCTATGTGTGTACTTGACTGTGTGTTTACCTTGATGATTTGTCTCTTGTTGATGATTGAATAGCTTAGCTAAAAGATTTGCGAAAGAATAACTCTATATAAATATATTCTTGGAATGTATTATGTAGTATTTTATTTTTCATACGCAACCTTTCAGTGGATTTCAACTTGTGAAAAGGAAATTCACCCTTGCATATTTTCCTGTATCTATATGTACGTTACGCGTAGATGAGGCCTCTGGTAGCCCGCGTGAGGGAGAGCTTCCGGCCCCTTGAGGCCGAGTCCGAGGGAGGGGGATGGACTTATGATGCCATCTCCCAATGGGCCACTGTGTGTGGACACGTGGTCAGGACTAGAGGAGGGGTGCTGGGCCCCGAAGAGGTTCTGGAGCGCGACATGGTTCTGGACGCTTACATTCCACTCGAGAGGATGCGCAGCTGGCTGGCAGTCGCACCCAAGGCACCCGTGGAGCAGCCGAGGCGAGAGACTCAGGCGGAGGAGAGACCTTTACCCTCACGGGTAACTGGATCAGCTCGGGAGTATCGTCGCATGTTTCGCCGCACGCGTCTCACTCCGAGGAAGAGCACCTTGCCGCGAGATCGTCTACCGAGGATGGCTCCATCAGTGACACCAGCTTCACCACCAGCGACAGGGAGACCGACGCTTTCCGTTCCTTACGTTCCACCGTATGGCCGTTTCGTACGCTGCTCTTCTGACACTTCTGCCGGACCGTCGGGACACGCAGAGAGGGGGAAGAGGAAGGTTCGAGATGAGCCAGAGCGGGTATTTATTGAGATATCCGAGGAGGAGGAGGACCCAGAGGAGGACCTGGAGGAGGATCCCGAGGAGACGTCATCGTCTTAGGTCGTAGTGGTGGGGGTGTCTAGTGCTAGGTTGTGGGATGTCTGTTAGCGACCAGCCTAGGTTTGGGATGTTCATGTTCAGTGTCGTGTATTTGACACATCTTTTGATTTACAGTTTTCTTAGGTTTAGATTTATCGCTTTATTTTCTTTACGTTATGATGATGTATTTTGGCCACTATGTTATGGTTCCAAACTATCCTTGCGGGCGCAAGACTTGTATACTTTGACATGATGATATGTATATATGTGTATGATGTTTCTTTTCTTCTGAGTTTCAGGATGGCTAAGTGTGATGTGAGAAATCTTTTCGTTGAAGATTCTTTTAAAAAAAAAAATTAGCCACCAATTTTGGTAACCTTAAGTTATGAAAGATGTTTTTCCGCATTAAGTGTTAGTTTTTCACGTGACGTTCCTTGTGGGATAAAGGGGCGTTACATCCATGCATGTTCCTTTTGTTAAGGACGCACGTCGAGGTGACATGTCCAGCCTTCCCACAGTGACCACAGTATAAATTAAATTTAGAAGAACTTTTAGAAACTTTTGGTTTTGGTTTTTCATAACCTAAACCACTTTTGTTAGAAGGTTTTCTCTGAATTTTTAAAATTTGATCCAGTTTTTCAGAGCTACTGACAAATCTGGACAATCATCCAGTGAGTTCATTTACTTCTTGTTGAAGTACTTGTACTTCATAGGAAGTATTGGACTCCGAATCCTTTTGAGATTCATCTTTGAGTTGACTTACTTGAAGTCTTAACTCTTTATTTTCTGATTTGAGTACTTCATTTTCTAAAGTAAGTTTTTCAAAATCTTTGGTTATGAGTGAAAATTTCTTTTTCAAAGATCTGTACTCATCAAACAGAATGGATGATTCTCTAAGGAGATCATTAAAATTTTCTTTTAGTTTAGGGTAAGGAGATACCTCTTCTTCATCCTCACTATCGGGGTAGGATAGGCTTGCCATCAGGCAAAGATTTGCTTCTTCCTTATCCTTATCCTCCTCATCCTCATCATCAGAGGATTCGTCAAGATCTTCCCATGTTGCCATGAGACCCTTCTTCTGTTTGAAGAACTTCTTCTTTGTCCGCTCAGCTTCAGGACAGTCTGCCATGTAGTGGTCTGGTTTCTTACATCCATAGCACACTACTGGACTTTTCTCCTTCTGCTCAGCTTCCTTCTGTGGAAATCTTTTGTTGAATTGCTTCCTTCTGGAGCCACCCTTCCTTTTCCACATGGACTTTATTTTTCTGGAGATGAAGGAAAGTTCATCATCATCTGAGCCTTCTTCTCCTTCTGAGCTACATGACTCCTCATCAGAGTCATTTGCCTTTAGTGCTTTTGAAGTGCTTCCCTTTTGGACTTTAAGAGCAATGGACTTTGCCCTTTTTTCTATTCCTTCTTCTTTGAGTTCAAGCTCATGCACTTTGAGTGAGCCGAGGAGATTTTCCATAGCAAGAGTGGACAGATCCCTTGCTTCTTGTATGGCAGTCACCTTGGGTCTCCATTGTCTAGGAAGACTCCTTAGAATTTTCATGATGTGATCTTGGGTTGTGTAGACTTTTCCCAGAGATCTCAGGTTGTTAGTGATTGTTTGGAATCTTCCAAACATCTGATCAATAGTCTCGTGATCCTCCATTTTGAATAGTTCATATTGATGAACTAGCATGCTGATTTTGGACTCACGGACTTGAGAAGATCCTTCATGCGCCAAGGCTAGGGTGTCCCATATATCTTTGGCAGTGGTGCAGCTGTGCACCTTGTCATATTCTGACTTGGTGATGGCACACATCAGATAGTGCCTTGCTTTTGAGTTCAGCTGGAATCTGGTCCTTTGGTCTTGCGTCCACTGGGCTCTTAGTACTGGTTGACCTGCTTCATTTACTGGAGCAGTGTAGCGAGTTTCCACGACATCCCACATGTCTATATTTTGCGCGTCAAAGAACGTGATCATCCTCTGCTTCCAATAGTCATATTCTTCTCCATTGAACAGAGGTGGTCTGTTCACAGCTTGTCCCTCGTTCTCCATGGTTCTTCGCTTCTCTGCACTGTTAGGTGCTCAACCCCTAGAGATCGAGCTCTGATGCCAACTGTAGGTACTAGGAAGAAACACAAGAAGGGGGGGTTGAATTGTGTTTCAGAGCTTTTAAAACTTTTTCGCAAATATTTGTATACTTGCTATGAACCCGTTGGACGCACAGCGTATTGAAATTTTGGACGCACAAGTAGATTGGACACAGAGGCTTCCACTTAGTTTAAAAAACGTTTTCTTTGTGCGTTTCAAAGAGTTTGAAAAACTTGATAAGATAAAAATCAATTCAATCCCTCTTGTTAGTAATGATAAATAAATAACTAGAGATAAGGGAAAGAGAGAGTAACACAAGTATTTATCCTGGTTCACCCTTTCCTAAGAGCTACGTCCAGTCCCCTCAAACTAGAGAGATTTCACTATCAATCCAGATAGAATACAAGTATTCTTCAACAGCCTCTCTAGGCCATACAGCGAGTATTCTTTGCACACCTAGCCTCTCCAGGTTCAAAACAAGTATTCTTTACAAACAAGGCTCTCCAGGCTCAACACAAGTATTCTTTACAAACAAGCCCCTCCAGGCTCAAACAAGTATTCTTTCTAAGCAAGCCTCTCCAGGCTAAAACAACTCAGAAGAGTGTTTTCGACTTAAAGTGCTATCTAACTCACACTAGTGAGAATCTGAAAATTTTAAGCACTTCGAGAGTTAAGCAAACTCTCTTTTTACAGGAAGATAGAAAATATTACAAGAATTTCTTAATGAATCAAAGTATATCAAAGTTTGCACAGCAATTCAGCTCTTTCTTTTTGATAGTTCAACACTCTTGTATTTCTCTTTTTCTTCTTCTTCTTGTTTTCGGTATTTATAGGCTTTTGTTGAAGCTTCAGACTTATTCTTCAACTACCTCGGCTTCAGCCTTCATAAATATGACCGTTCTCTAATAGCATTAAATGTTATTTTCCCGTTGCTCTGAGGAGTTCTTCTTTAGCGTATTTGTCTGCGTTTCTTTCTCCTAATTCATAAGCAACCTGTACTCATAGTCTCAATTGCACAAAGGTTAATAGCAATATTCAGTTGAGACATAGAGAATACACTTTGCTTACCATTCGTACTTGAGACAGCTTGGTCTATATGGACGCATACTTATTGCTTACCATACGTACTTGAGACTTTGCTTCTCTGATAGGATACATCTCTATAATACTCATTGGTCGCTTATCACTTATGCTTATTGTGGACGCATTATTTTGGACGCACTGTATAGCATGTCTCCATGAGTGATTTCTTTGGACGCTTATATGTTCTGCTTCTTTGGACGCAAAGCTTTATTGGACGTATTGCCTTTTTGAGTCCATTGGACGTATTGCCTTTTTGAGTCCATTGGACGCTCCATTCTTGAATCGTACATATATATGCCAATGTCACACTGGACGCTTGGACTTATCTTTATTGTACCTACAAGAGCTTGTCAGCAAACTTTGTAAAATCCTTAATAACCTTTGTTATCATCAAAACCACAAAGACTACTTAGGGAAAATTTGCATTAGAACTGCTTCTGACCAATTTGGTTCCAACAGATTTCAACATATAATTAAATCAAGCTTTGAAAGAATTAAATATCTCCCTTTGTATAAGAGGTCATGGGCGGCCAAGGCTTGTCCAAGAAGCAAGAGATAAGCACAAAACCAACTAGGGTTAAAGCTTGGTTAAAAGAAACTAGACTAGGTTAAGTTTAACCCTGATTTGTGTAGTTAAATAAAACCAATGGCCAAGATGCCTTCCCCACTATTGGAGCTCCTAATCAAGGGTTCAAATTGTGCAAGATGGCTTCTTGGTTCTTTGGTAATGATGGAGCAAGTTCAAGGGTAAAGATAGAAGGGCAAAATGGTTTTTTCCCAAAAATTACTAATAATTACCAATTATATCAAATATGACTTCACCCTAGTGACCTCACTACTATGACATCACCATGCCTATGTGTCATTTTTCCCCTTCTGGTAATTTCCCAGTAACCCCAAGGTCTGGTGCTTGGTCTTTTCTTGTTCTGCGGTTTTACCGTAATATGTAAACTAGGGCAAAACTGATCTTTCTCTAAAAATTCCAGAATAATTCCTAAAAATCATAAATCTTATAAGAACACTAATGGTTACTCTCACGTTTGATTTTTGATCATTTTCTAATCTTCTAGTATCCATCTGCTCTCCCGTTTACCCTATTCTTCATTCTATAGAGACAAAAATAACAATTTTTAATTTGTTATTCTAAAAATTCCCAAAATAATTTCCAAAATTATAGAATAATGTAAAAACATTATTCGGCTTGTTGAAATATTTTTCTAAGGTGTTTTGGTCTCCAAACTCACTCGCAGTTCATCCTAGTCATACTACAGGGACCAAAACGGTACTCTTTCTTATCCGTTTCTCAGAAAATTCCCAACTAAAATTCTAAAATCCTCAAATATTGTAAAATCACTATTGGAATCCTCAAATCCCTTTTCTGACTCCAATTTAGGGTTTCTATCTCATAATATAGTCATTCTGTCATTTAAAGACGTGAACCGATATCTGTTTGTATTTTGACGTCGAACTTAAACTACTATTTTCTGAGCTCAGGAAAACTTTATCTATGGAATTATATTTCCTAAAATATATTTAATGCACCTTAATCACCTGTCCATATATTAAAATATAATTAATATAGAAATCCAAAAAATACGGACGTTACAATGATCACTAAAACTCCATTTCTGATCAGAAAATCCTCGTTTCTCGTGCTTTTACAGGGACCTAAAAAGTAACTTTTTGATCTGTTTTTCAGAAAATTATGAAATAATTTCCAAAAATCCCAAAAAAATATAAAAGCATGATTCAGCCTTTCAAAATCTTTTTCTGACCTCAGCTTGGTCTCTGAATCAGTTATTAGCTTTTACTGTAAGCTATAGGGACCAAGACGGTAATTTCTAAAAAAATTCAAAAATTCTAAGAAAATTCCAGAAAATCATAAATATTACTATTAACCAATGTATTCTCTCTGTCTCAATAAGATATTACTATTAACCAATGTACAATTGAGACTTTGAGTACAGGTTGCTTCTGATTTAGGAGAAAGAAACGCAGACATACTCACTGAAGTAGAACTCCTCAGAGCAACGGGAAAATAGCATTTAATGCTATTAGAGAATGGTAACATTTATGAAGGCTGAAGCTGAGCTATTCAAGAGAAAGTCTGAAGCTTCACAACACATATAAATACCGTGAACAAGAAGAAGAATATAAGAGACTGAACAAAGAAAAAGAAAGAGCAAAAACGCTGTGCAATTTGTTATACTCTGTATAGTTGAGAAAGTCTTGTATATTTTCTATCTTCTTGTAAAAGAGAGTTTGCTTAACTCTCGAAGTGCTTAATTTTTCATATCCTCACTTGTGTGAGTTAGACAGCACTTAAATCAAAAACACTCTGCTGAGTTGTTTGAGCCTGGAGAGGCTTGACTATAAAAAAATACTTGTTTGAGCCTGGAGAGGCTTGACTGTAAAAAAATACTTGTTTGAGCCTGGAGAGGCTTGACTGTAAAAGAATACTTGGTTGAGCCTGGAGAGGCTTGTCTGTAAAAGAATACTTGTTGTAAGGCCTGGAGAGGCTGCTGAAGAATACTTGTTACTTATCTGGTTTGATAGTGAAATCTCTCTAGTTTGAGGGGACTGGACGTAGCTCTTAGGAAAGAGTGAACCAGGATAAAAACTTGTGTTATTTCTTCTTTCCCTTAACTCTTTTTATATCTGTGCTTATTACTAACCAAGGGGATTGAATTGATTTTATTTCAACAAGTTTTTCATACACTTTAAATCGGACAAAGAAAACAAGTTTTTCAAACTAAGAAGGAAGCCTCTGCGTCCAATCTTTTTGTGCGTCCGATATTTCACAACTTTGTGCGTCCAGTGTTTCAAAACTCTTGTGCGTCCAATATTTCGAAACTCTGTGCGGCCGATATTTTAGTACGCTGTGCGTCCAACGTTTTCACAAGCCAGCGTCCAACATTGCGAAAAGTTTTTAAAAGCTTAGAAACACAATTCAACCCCCCCTTCTTGTGTTTCATCTTGTTACCTACAGTTGGCATCAGAGCCTGGCTCTAGGGGTTGAGCACTTAACAGTGCAGAGAAGCAAGATCCATGGAGAACGAGGGACAAGCTGTGACCAGACCACCATTGTTCAATGGAAATGAATACGACTACTGGAAGCAGAGAATGATCACATTCTTTGATGCTCAAAATATAGACCTATGGGATGTCGTGGAAACTGGCTACACTGCTCCAGTAAATGAAGCAGGTCAACAAATACCAAGAGCTCAATGGACAGCAGATCAAAGGACCAGATTCCAGCTGAACTCGAAGGCAAGGCACTATCTGATGTGTGCCATTACAAAATCAGAATATGACAAGGTGCACAGCTGCACTACTGCCAAGGAAATGTGGGACACTCTAGCTTTGGCGCATGAAGGATCGTCTCAGGTCCGTGAGTCCAAAATCAGCATGCTAGTTCATCAATATGAACTATTCAAAATGGAGGATCACGAGTCCATTGATCAGATGTTTGGAAGATTCCAAACAATTATCAACAACCTGAGGTCCTTAGGAAAAATCTACACAACCCAAGAGCATATCAGGAAAATCTTAAGGAGTCTGCCAAGACAATGGAGACCCAAGGTGACTGCTATACAAGAAGCAAGGGATCTTTCCACTCTTGCCATGGAGGATCTTCCAGGCTCACTGAAAGTACATGAGCTTGAGCTTAATGAAGAGGGAACCGAAAAAAGGGCAAAGTCCATTGCTCTTAAAGCTCAAAAAGGGAGCACCTCAAAAGCCTTAAAGGCCAATGATTCTGATGAAGAGTCATGCAGCTCAGAAGGAGAAGAAGGCTCAGATGATGATGAACTCTCCTTCATCTCCAAGAAGATAAAAGCCATGTGGAATAAGAAAGGTGGCTTCAGAAGGAAGCAATTCAACAGAAGATTTCCACAACAGGAAGCTGAGAAAAAGGAGAAAAGTCTAGTAGTGTGCTATGGATGCAGGAAACCAGGCCACTACAAGGCAGACTGTCCTGAGGCCGAGAGGACAAAGAAGAAGTTCTTCAAGAAGAAAAAAGGTCTCATGGCAACATGGGAGGACCTCGATGATTCCTCTGATGATGAGGATAAGGAAGAAGCCAATCTCTGTCTAATGGCAGGTTTATCCTCAACTGACAGTGAGGACGAAGAGGAGGTAATTTCCTATTCTGAATTAAGAAATAATTTTGATGGTCTTCTTAGAGATTCATCCATTCTATCTGATGAGTACAAATCCTTAAAGAAAAAGTTTTCTCTAATAACCAAAGATTTTGAAAAACTTACTTTAGAAAACAATGTACTCAAATCAGAAAATGAAAAGTTAAGACTTCAAGTAAGTCAACTAAAAGATGAATCTCCAAAGGATTCTGAGTCCAATACTTCCTGTGAAGTACAAGTACTTCAACAAGAAGTAAATGAACTCACTGGACGATTGTCCAAATTTGTCAGCAGCTCTGAAAAACTTGATAAAATTTTAAAAATTCAGAGAAAACCTTCTGACAAAAGTGGTTTGGGTTATGAAAAACCAAAACCAAAGTTTTTCAAGAGTCCATCGAAATTTAATACATACTGTGGTCACTGTGGAAAGGCTGGACATGTCACATCGACATGCGTCCATAATAAAAGGAACATGCCTGGACGCAGACCAAGGACTAACAAGAAAGGACCCAAGTCAATCTGGGTACCTAAAAATATGATAATTCCTGTTGCAGATTTGCTTAATGGGAGGAAAACAACACCAGTCATGGTACCTGGACAGTGGTTGCTCACGACACATGACAGGAGAAAGGTCTATGTTCCAAGACCTAAAGTCTAGATCAAAGGGCTGGGTCACGTTTGGAGGTGACCAGAAAGGCAGAATAGTTGGATAGGTAAAATTGGTAAACATCTTTTTCCCACTGTTGAAAATGTTTTATTGGTTGAAGGACTCAAACATAATCTACTTAGCATAAGTCAATTGTGTGATAGTGGATGTGATGTTTCCTTTAACAAGGATAAATGTATAGTCAGAAATTCTGATAAGTCCATACTTTTTCAAGCAAAGAGGCAAGACAATGTTTACAAAATTGATTTCGAAAATCTGTCCAAACAGAATGTCTCATGCTTCATTTCTTTAAAAGATGAACAATGGATATGGCACAAGAAACTTGGTCATGCAAGCTTGAGAACCATCTCAAAGCTAAATAAGCATAGCCTCGTGAGAGGACTTCCAAATCTTTTGTACAAATCTGAAGTTCTCTGTGAAGCATGTCAGAAAGGGAAACAAGTGAAAAACTCTTTTGATTCAAAAAATATTGTTTCCACTTCTAGACCTTTGGAACTTTTACACATGGATTTGTTTGGACCCACTCAAACTGCTTCTTTGAATGGAAAGAAATATGGACTAGTTATAGTTGATGACTATACTAGATGGACATGGGTTAAATTCCTTGCACACAAGGATGAGTCTTTTAAAGTATTCACCATAGTTTGTAAAAGAGTCCAAAATGAGAAAGGAGTTTGTATCAACTCCATTAGAAGTGATCATGGAGGTGAGTTTGAAAATGCAAACTTTCAGAGATTCTGTGAAGAGAATGGAATCCTTCACAATTTCTCTGCACCTAGAACACCTCAGCAAAATGGTGTGGTAGAGAGAAAAAATCGATCTTTACAAGAGATGGCCCGGACCATGCTCAATGATCACTCAACCTCTAAGAGGTTTTGGGCTGAAGCTGTAAATACTGCATGTTATTTACAAAACAGAATATATGTGAGGCCTATGTTGAAAAAGACTCCATATGAATTGTGGAAAGGAAGAAAACCCAACATTTCATACTTCCATCCTTTTGGATGTGAATGTTTCATTCTTAACACTAGGGATCAACTTGGCAAATTTGATTCTAAAGTGGACAATGGAATTTTTCTAGGTTACTCTGAAACTTCCAAGGCTTACCGAGTCTATAACTCAAGAACCTTGACTGTTGAAGAGTCAATTCATATTAAATTCAATGACAAAAAGCTTGACAAGGAACTGTCAGAGCTAAGTGATGCTCTTACAGATATGAAAATACAAGCAGGAGGTGAAGGACCATCACCCAAGAATGAAGAAGATGGGCCAGATGCAGAAAACAGTGATGCGTCCAAGACCGGAAGTGGAAGAAGCTGGAACTTTAAGACTTATCATCCTGAAGATCAAATCATTGGGAATGCAGATGATAAAGTCAGAACAAGGTCCACATTCAGAGAACAAACTGATGTTGCATTCATCTCTGAATTGGAGCCCAAAAACATAGATGAAGCCCTATTGGACGAAGGATGGATTTTGGCAATGCAGGAGGAGCTGAATCAATTCAAACGAAATGATGTTTGGACGCTGGTAGCCCCACCTGAAGATAAGTCCATTATTGGAATCAAATGGGTATTCAGAAACAAACTGGACGAAGAAGGTAAAGTTGTGATGGTTCAAGAATGAAAGGTGATGGAGGAGTGGTTTCAGGTGAGAGGAGAGGTGGTGTTTGTTCTCTTGATTTGGTGGACGGAGAGGGTGAGAGAGTTTGAGGTGGTGTTTGGGATGGTTGTTTAGGTTGAGATGGAGGAGCTATTTGGGTTTGAGATTGTGGTTGTGGTGCAAGAATAGTATGAATGGGTGATGGTGATTGAGTTTAATGGTCAGGGATTGGACGAATGGGTGAGAGAATGGACTCAGGATTTTTCTCTCTGTCCTTTAGATTATAGACACTTCTAAAATCTTTGATAACCTCAGAGAGTGTCTGGGATGATTTTCTAGTACCTGTTCGCTTCTTAACAGGTCGTCTGGTGGGCTTTAAATTGACTTCCTCTTTCTGGATGGTTTCGTTTTCTTCATCTTGGACTCATCTACTGATCTTCTTTTTGTGCTTCTTTCAAATCATACTTCACGTTGAACATCAACTTCTTGTTCTTTCTCTGACTTTTCAGACACAGCTTCCTTTAGGATCTTTTCTTTCTCACCAATTTCTTTGTATTTAAGAAATTCTTTTTGTCCTCTAATGGCTGAGTGAAGCTTCATCTTGTCAAAGCTGCTTTTGCCAAGCTTGGGTTGTTTGATGCTGCTCAAGATCAAATTTAGGTCTTCTTCGATCCCCTGTTTCTGTATTATCTTTTGTAAAAGCACTCCATAAGGGATTTTTTGCTAGAGAGTCCTTTCTGCTGATGCATTTTTTGAAGTTCATGAAGAGAACTAACGGAAGATTAATCTTTTTCCGATTCAACAGATTTAAAAGCAAAAACTCATGTATTGCAGACACAGAGTTTTTGGATCCTGTTTTGTGAAGAATCAATTTGTTGATGACTTGATGCAGAACTCGTGCCTTGTCAGACATTTGGGATGCCACCAATGGTCGAGAGTACTCTAATGATTCAAAGAGAATGTTGCTTGCACTTGACTGATCTGTATTCTTCCAGTCAGTGAGAGGAACTTCTCCCTCAGTTTTACAGTTAATAGTTTCAGATATTGTTTCCTCTGAGACTATTATTTTCTTGCCATCAACTAGTCCTGTAACTTCAGTATCTCCAACCTCTGCTGTCATCCAGAACTGCTTGATAAGATAAGGATACACCCTGACATCTCCCCTAAAGAAGTTATTCCAACCGGCACTGGTGATTTCCTCAGCGACAATGATTCCCAGTTCAGCCAACTCAGATGGACAGAAACGATGTTCCACAAGGACTTCCATGTTCTCAATATTCTCCATTTTTGAAAGATAAAGAAGTGATTTTTCAAAGATGAGGGTTTTGGAAGGATTTTACGAAAGAGAGAGCGAATACAGAGAGGATTTGAAAGAAGATGGAAAACTGAAAGAGAGTGGGGGTAAAAACGTGTGTAAGAAGGGAGAGAGACAATAGTAAATTTTCCTTGAAAACAGGCGTAATCATCAAACGAGAAAACGGCTACAGAGCAGGCGTACAGTGTAACGCCCCTTTTTCCCACAAGGAACGTCACGTGAAAAACTAACACTTAATGCGGAAAAACATCTTTCATAACTTAAGGTTACCAAAATTGGTGGCTAATTTTTTTTTGAAAAGAATCTTAAACGAAAAGATTTCTCACATCACACTTAGCCATCCTGAAACTCAGAAGAAAAGAAACATCATACACATATATACATATCATCATGTCAAAGTATACAAGTCTTGCGCCCGCAAGGATAGTTTGGAAACCACAACATAGTGGCCAAAATACATCATCATAACGTAAAGAAAATAAAGCGATAAATCTAAACCTAAGAAAACTGTAAATCAAAAGATGTGTCAAATACACGACACTGAACATGAACATCCCAAACCTAGGCTGGTCGCTAACAGACATCCCACAACCTAGCACTAGACACCCCCCACCACTACGACCTAAGACGACGACGTCTCCTCGGGGTCCTCCTCGGGATCCTCCTCCGGGTCCTCCTCTGGGTCCTCCTCCTCCTCGGATATCTCAATGAATACCCGCTCTGGCTCATCTCGAACCTTCCTCTTCCCCCTCTCTGCGTGTCCCGACGGTCCGGCAGAAGTGTCAGAAGAGCAGCGTACGAAACGGCCATACGGTGGAACGTAAGGAACGGAAAGCGTCGGTCTCCCTGTCGCTGGTGGTGAAGCTGGTGTCACTGATGGAGCCATCCTCGGTAGACGATCTCGTGGCAAGGTGCTCTTCCTCGGAGTGAGACGCGTGCGGCGAAACATGCGACGATACTCCCGAGCTGATCCAGTTACCCGCGAGGGTAAAGGTCTCTCCTCCGCCTGAGTCTCTCGCCTCGGCTGCTCCACGGGTGCCTCGGGTGCGGCTGCCAGCCAGCTGCGCATCCTCTCGAGTGGAATGTAAGCGTCCAGAACCATGTCGCGCTCCAGAACCTCTTCGGGGCCCAGCACCCCTCCTCTAGTCCTGACCACGTGTCCACACACAGTGGCCCATTGGGAGATTGGATCATAAGTCCATCCCCCTCCCTCGGACTCGGCCTCAAGGGGCCTGAAACTCTCCCTCACGCGGGCTATCAAAGGCCTCATCTACGCGTAACGTACATACAGATACAGGAAAATATGCAAGGGTGAATTTCCTTTTCACAAGTTGAAATCCACTGAAAGGTTGCATATGAAAAATAAAATACTACGTAATACATTCCAAGAATATATTTATATAGAGTTACTCTTTCGCAAATCTTTTAGCTAAGCTATTCAATCATCATCAAGAGACAAATCATCAAGGTAAACACACAGTCAAGCACACCCATAGCATTCTAGCATAATGCATGTCACTTCAATATCTCTTGTCATACACCGGTGCACTGCTCCATGGAGACTTTTCTTCCTCAACTAAGTAGAGCGATGTGGCGGAATCGTATACCTATCATTAATGCAAACTGACCTTCACTCTTGGCCATCGTTTGTCATTTATTCGGTACAGACCCATTGTGCTACGTCGTACACCCCATCTCAAATAAGGCAGCCGGTCAGGATCATCCAAGCCGGGTACACTACTTTTCTCGGCACAAGGGGATTCACCGCAAGGCCATTGAGAATTTCGTAACCTGGATGCCCTCAAAGACTTATAGTCAGACCATACTTATTTACAATCCCCGCATAGGATTGTGTGCTCTCATCATAGCAATAAATGCTAGCCTGGCAAAAGCCAATATCTCAAATGCATATGACAGTTTAATTGCAACCACAATCAATTCGGTCCCTCGTCTTTGGGTTTTTCATCGCCACGTGTTAGCTTTCACCTAACACCGTGTAATATATTTGTCCTTAAGACTTATATCCTCGCCACGTATTGGTTCTCTTCCAATACCGTGTAATATTATTGTCCTTAAGACTTTTATCCTCGCCACGTATTGGTTCTCTTCCAATACCGTGTAATATTATTGTTCAACACCATAAGTTTTTAGAAGAAATTCCTCTTTGAATTCTTAAGTTTTCTTTTAACTCTAAAATCTTTAAGCTTCATTTATTTTCAATAAAAGAGTTATCTTTTATCTAAAACCCACTTATTCATCATAAAAGGAATTAATTAAAAACCTAATTTAATTCTTTGATAATTTTACTTAAAATCTTTTACTTTAAGTATTTGTAATTCTGACCCCCTAAGAAGTTCAGTTTCACAGTTCAGCCCCAAATTTTCTGAAAAATCAGGTTTCTGGCCCAAAATGCCCAGACTTTACGTTTTCTACCCCAAGACTTTCGTAATTTATAATTCTGGCCCAAATGTACCAGACTTTACGTTTTCTACCCCAAAACTTTCGTAATTTATAATTCTGGCCCAAATGTACCAGACTTCGCGTTTCAGCCCCAAGTTTTCATAAATTATATTTTTGGCCCAAAAGTCTCCAGACTTCGCGTTTTCTGCCCCAAACTTTCGTAAATTATAATTTTGACCCAAAAGTCTAGATTTTGCAATTAAAGCCCAGAATTCCAGACTTTGCATTTTTGACCCCAAAAACCTGCAGTTTTCGTTTTTAACCCCTAAAAATCCAAAATTTGATTTTTCTCTCACAATAATTAATTCTCTAACTCACTTAAAGTTTTATGGATAAAAATGATTTAATATGAAATTGATTTAAGACTTATGATTAGAATTCTAATTAATTCATTTGGAAAACTTTTTCATTAAAGCTTTTAAACTCTCTTCCCACACTTAATCAAATCTCATCAATCCAATCCCAATCCAAGTATATGAAATACACATAAATCAATATACATCAATTAGGCAATAACACAACCAATCCATAAATCAACATACATCATGAATATGACATTAAATCATACTTCACCAAGCACACACTTGGACATCCAAAATCACCCCAAAGCATACATATGATTTTTTTCCAACAACACATAGGCTCATAAAAATTATCATGCCTCAACCAAAAATCATATTTTTACTCATATACATATACATGTAAAAATACATATTACTAAGAGAATGAAAAATCATTCAACAACCAATATGAAAAACTCAAGTCTTTGAGTTCATCATCAAGAACAAAATCACATAATCACACACATACACAACCCTCCCAACTTATTGAGAAAAATCCCCTTACCTCTTGTAGACTTGAAAAATGGGCTAACTCCAAAATCACCTCCTTCACACCCCACCAACACCAAGTGGTCTACTCCACACCTTGATGTTCCCACACTTAGAAAAATTTCCTTTTTCAAAATACACCAAAACACAACCATAGAAATATGAGTTTTATGAAAACCAAGAAACCATAAAGAGTAGAAATTTGAGAAGATGAATACTTACTCAAATCTTGAAAGAAAATAGATCCAAGGTAGTTTCCAAGCTTGTAGGTTCCAATGGAGTGAACCTAAACAAAGGAAAAGCTTATTTTTAGTAAAATGAAGAACTCAAGCTTTCATGAAAACATGAAAGTGGTGGAAATGAAAAAATGAAAGAAGTTTATGGATTAGAATGATGATCCAAACCTTTTTTGTGAAGCTTGGGTATGGAAAATCTCACTAGAACTTGGTCTTTTTGTGTATGGAAAAAGCTTGGGAATATGAGAGAAAATGGAAATGGAACTTGGAGAAGATGAAGTGTATGAAACAAAAATGAATTTCTCTCTCCCTTTCCCACACAAGAAACTCGGCTGACTCAAGGAGGCATGGGGGAGGTATGGGCTTGCATGCTTTGGTGGTTGGGAGCCATACCTCTCTCACCTAATTTTGAGAAAATTCAAAAATCAACCCCTAATTGACCATTTGACTTTTGGAAGAATTTTTAGACTTGAATCAGCCCCCTTATGCGCCCAGCTGACCAGAAGAATGGTGGGATTAAGTCCCATCAAGTTAGGGTTTAATCGGTAGTTCGAAGCGGTAAAAACGCGTAGTTTTCGAACCCCTTTTTAGATAAATATTTTTCTAAAATGAGTAAAATCATGAGGAATAAATTTTATGATTTGAATATGTCATAGAAAAATTTAGAAACCCAAAACTAAATTTTTGGACTATTTTTCATGTCCCGGTTGCGCCCGGTTTACCCGTAAAGCACCAAACGCGGATAAAATAAAGTTTTTCGGAAAAATTTCCATAAAAATTTCTAAAAATCACAAATATTATAAGAACCATTTTTGGTTCGTTAAAAATTTATTTTGGAGTAAAAATGACCTCCGGAAAAATACTAAACCCTTCCCGCCTTTCGCGAGAACGCGGTTCTCGCAAAAAACTCAGTTTTGCGAACTCTATCACTATAAACCCTTCAAAAATAAACCTAAGATATAAATATTATTATTTATACCTTAAAATCACAAAATCATTAATTAAATAATTTTAATCAATTTAAAACAGATTAAAAATAAATAAAAACTATATATATAAAAACAGAGTGTTACATACAGTTTGATAAAAATATATTATCAAAAAAATTTTAGACTCAGCGCGGGAAGACTAAGAGACAAAAGCTTTTAAGTCATAAACAAAACTTCTAAGTCTCAAATAAACTAACGTGTCCTATTGGACGCTAGTTATATTCGACTCAGACTCAGCTTGAGCATATTGGACGCTGAACATCAATATTTTATAAAGTGCATATTTAAATGCTTCCTTATAAAAGTAAACCTATCTACAGAGAGGGGTTTTGTAAATATATCTGCCCATTGATTTTCAGTGTTAACAAACTGAATATCAAATGTTCCCTTCTGCACATAGTCTCTAATGAAATGATGTTTAATTTCTATATGCTTAGCTCTTGAGTGTAAGATTGGGTTCTTAGATAAATTGATTGCAGCAGTATTATCACAAAGAACAGAAATCTTACTCTCAAAGATGTTGTAGTCCTCCAGTTGACGTTTAATCCACAGGAGCTGAGAACAACAACTTGCAGCAGAGACATATTCAGCTTCAGCTGTAGATAATGCAATTGTGCTTTGTCTTCTGCTCGTCCATGATACCAGATTGGATCCAATAAAATGGCATCCTCCGTTGGTGCTTTTTCTCTCAAGTCTGTCTCCAGCATAATTAGCATCACAGAACCCTACTAATCTGTATTTATTTGATTTCTTAAACAACAAACCAAGATTAGTAGTCTCCTTCATATATCTAAAAATTCTCTTGACAGCAGTCAAATGAGAGTCTCTAGGATCTGATTGGAATCTTGCACATAAACAAACACTGAACATTATATCAGGTCTAGATGCAGTAAGATACAGGAGTGATCCGATCATACCTCTATATACCTTTTGATCTACCTTTTTATCTTTATCATTCAGGTTCGTTATGCAGGTTGGATGCATAGGAGTGTTCATGGGTTTGCAATCGTCCATTTTGAACTTCTTCAGAAGCTCCTTTGTATATTTGGACTGATGCACATAAATTCCATCTTGAGTCTGTTTTACTTGAAGTCCAAGGAAGAATTTCAATTCTCCCATCATACTCATTTCAAACTCCTTTTGCATTAACTCAAAAAACTCTCCACACAGAGATTCATCAGTAGCGCCAAAAATGATATCGTCCACATAGATCTGTACTATGATGAAATGTGAGTCTATGGATTTTCTAAAGAGTGTAGTGTCAACTTTTCCTCTTGAAAAACCATTCTCCATAAGAAATGAGCTTAGTTTTTCATACCAAGCTCGAGGAATTGGTTAAGGCCATAAAGAGCCTTTTTTAATTTAAAAACATAGTTAGGAAAAGATTGATCCTCAAAACCAGGTGGTTGTTCCACATAGACTTCCTCTGTTATTATACCATTTAGAAAAACACTCTTTACATCCATTTGATAAAGCCTTATATCATGTTGGGCAGCAAATGAAAGTAAGATGCGAATTGCCTCTATTCTAGCTACTGGAGCAAAGGTTTCAGTAAAATCAATACCTTCCTGTTGTGAGTAACCTTGAGCAACTAACCTTGCTTTGTTTCTCACTACTTTACCTTCTTCATCCAGTTTGTTTCTGAATACCCATTTGGTTCCAATGATGGACTTATCTTTAGGTGGGGCTACTAGCGTCCAAACATCATTGCGTTTGAACTGATTTAGCTCCTCCTGCATTGCTAAAATCCATCCTTCGTCCAATAGAGCTTCATCAACATTTTTGGGCTCCAATTCAGAGATGAATGCGACATCAGTTTGTTCTCTGAATGTGGACCTTGTTCTGACTTTATCATTTGCATTTCCAATGATTTGTTCTTCAAGATGATAGGTTTTGAAGTGCCAGCTTCTTCTTCTTTCAGTATTGGACATATCATCATTTTCTGCGTCTGATCCTTCTTCTTCATTCTTAGGTGATGGTCTTTCACCTTCTGCTTGTATTCTCATATATGTAAAAGAATCACTTAGCTCTGACAATTCCTTGTCAGGCTTTCTGTCATTGAATTTAATATGAATTGACTCTTCAACAGTCAAGGTACTTGAGTTATAGACTCGATAAGCCTTGGAAGTTTCAGAGTAACCCAGAAAAATTCCATTGTCCACTTTAGAATCAAACTTTCCAAGTTGATCCTTAGTGTTAAGAATAAAACATTCACATCCAAAAGGATGAAAATATGAAATGTTGGGTTTTCTTCCTTTCCACAATTCATATGGAGTCTTTTTCAATATAGGCCTCACATATATTCTGTTTTGTAAATAACATACAGTATTTACAGCTTCAGCCCAGAACCTCTTAGAGGTTGAGTGATCATTGAGCATGGACCTAGCCATCTCTTGTAGAGATCGATTCTTTCTCTCCACCACACCATTTTGCTGAGGTGTTCTTGGTGCAGAGAAATTGTGAAGGATTCCATTCTCTTCACAGAATCTCTGGAAGTTTGCATTTTCAAACTCACCTCCATGATCACTTCTAATGGAGTTGATACAAACTCCTTTCTCATTTTGAACCCTTTTACAGAATATGGTGAAGACTTTGAAAGACTCATCCTTGTGTGCAAGGAATTTGACCCATGTCCATCTAGTATAGTCATCAACTATGACTAATCCATATCTTTTTCCATTTAAAGAAGCTGTTTGAGTGGGTCCAAACAAATCCGTGTGTAAAAGTTCCAAAGGTCTAGAAGTGGAAACAACATTTCTAGAATTAAAAGAGTTTTTCACTTGTTTCCCTTTCTGACATGCTTCACACAAAACTTCGGATTTGTACACAAGGTTTGGTAGTCCTCTCACGAGGTTATGCTTATTCAGCTTTGAGATGGTTCTTAAGCTTGCATGACCAAGTTTCTTGTGCCATATCCATTGTTCATCCTTTAAACATATGAAGCATGAGACATTTTGTTTGGATAGATTTTCGAAATCAATTTTGTAAACATTATCCTGCCTCTTTGCTTGAAAAAGTATGGACTTATCAGAATTTCTGACTATACATTTATCCTTGTTAAAGGAAACATCAAATCCACTGTCACACAATTGACTTATGCTAAGCAGATTATGTTTGAGTCCTTCAACCAGTAAGACATTTTCAATAGAAGGAAGGGGATGCTTACCAATTTTACCTATTCCAACTATTCTCCCTTTCTGGTTTCCTCCGAAGGTGACCCAGCCCTTTGATCTAGGTTTTAGGTCTTGGAACATAGACCTTTCTCCTGTCATGTGTCGTGAGCAGCCACTGTCCAGGTACCATGACTGGAGTTGACTTCCTCCCATCAAGCATATCTGCAACAGGAATTATCATATTCTTAGGTACCCAGATTGACTTGGGTCCTTTCTTGTTAGTCCTTGGTCTGCGTCTAGGTATGTTCCTTTTGTTATGGACACATGTCGAGGTGACATATCCAGCCTTTCCACAGTGACCACAGTATAAATTGAATTTAGAAGGACTTTTAGAGACTTTTGGTTTTGGTTTTTCATAACCCAAACCACTTTTGTCAGAAGGTTTTCTCTGAATTTTTAAGATTTGATCTAGTTTTTCAGAGCTACTGATAAATCTGGACAATCGTCCAGTGAGTTCATTTACTTCTTGTTGAAGTACTTGTACTTCACAGGAAGTGTTGGACTCAGAATCCTTTTGAGATTCATCTTTGAGTTGACTTACTTGAAGTCTTAACTCTTCATTTTCTGATTTGAGTACTTTATTTTCCAAAGTAAGTTTTTCAAAATCTTTGGTTATGAGTGAAAACTTCCTCTTCAAGGATCTGTACTCATCAAATAAAATGGATGATTCTCTAAGGAGATCATTAAAATTTTCTTTTAGTTCAGGGTAAGGAAATACCTCTTCTTCATCCTCACTATCAGTTGAGGGTAGGCTTGCCATCAGGCAAAGATTTGCTTCTTCCTTATCCTCCTCATCCTCATCATCAGAGGATTCATCAAGATCTTCCCATGTTGCCATGAGACCCTTCTTCTTTTTGAAGAGCTTCTTCTTTGTCCTCTCAGCCTCAGGACAGTCTGCCTTGTAGTGGCCTGGTTTCTTACATCCATAGCACACTACTGGACTTTTCTCCTTTTGCTCAGCTTCCTTCTGTGGAAATCTTTTGTTGAATTGCTTCCTTCTAGGGCCACCCTTCTTTTTCCACATGGACTTTATCTTTCTGGAGATGAAGGAAAGTTCATCATCATCTGAGCCTTCTTCTCCTTCTGAGCTACATGACTCCTCATCATAGTCATTTGCCTTAAGTGCTTTTGAGGTGCTTCCCTTTTGGACTTTAAGAGCAATGGACTTTGCCCTTTTTTCTGTTCCTTCTTCTTTAAGTTCAAGCTCAGGCACTTTGAGTGAGCCGAGGAGATTTTCCATAGCAAGAGTGGACAGATCCCTTGCTTCTTGTATGGCAGTCACCTTGGGTCTCCATTGTCTAGGAAGACTTCTTAGAATTTTTCTGATGTGATCTTGGGTTGTGTAGATTTTTTCCAGAGATCTCAGGTTGTTAATGATTGTTTGGAATCGTCCAAACATCTGATCAATAGTCTCGTGATCCTCCATTTTAAATAGTCCATATTGATGAACTAGCATGCTGATTTTGGACTCACGGACTTGAGACGATCCTTCATGCGCCAAGGCTAGGGTGTCCCGTATTTCTTTGGCAGTGGTGCAGCTGTGCACCTTGTCGTATTCTGACTTAGTGATGGCACACATCAGATAGTGCCTTGCTTTTGAGTTCAGCTGGAATCTGGTCCTTTGATCTTGCGTCCACTGAGCTCTTGGTACTGGTTGACCTGCTTCATTTACTGGAGCAATGTAGCCAGTTTCCACGACATCCCACATGTCTATATTTTGCGCATCAAAGAACGTGATCATTCTCTGCTTCCAATAGTCATATTCGTCTCCATTGAACAGAGGTGGTCTATTTACAGCTTGTCCCTTGTTCTCCATGGATCTTTGCTTCTCTGCACTGTTAGGTTCTCAACCCCTAGAGACCGAGCTCTGATGCCAACTGTAGGTAACAGGGAGAAACACAAGAAGGGGGGTTGAATTGTGTTTCAATGCCTTCTTAAAAACTTTTTCGCAAAAGTTTGGACGCTTGCTGTAAAACTATTGGACGCACAACGTATCTGAATATTGGACGCACAAGCAAGTTGGACGCATAGGCTTCCACTTAGTTTTAAAACTCATTTTCTTTGAGCGATTTAAAGAGTTTGAAAAACTTGTTAAAACAAAATTCAATTCAATCCCCTTAGTTGGTATAAATAAATAAATAACTTGAGATAAGGGAAAGAGAAAAACACAAGTATTTATACTGGTTCACTCTTTCCTAAGTGCTACGTCCAGTCCCCTCAAATTAGAGAGATTTCACTATCAATCCAGATAGAAGACAAGTATTCTTCAATAGCCTCCTCAGGCCTTACAACAAGTATTCTTTGCACACCTAGCCTCTCTAGGCTCAAAACAAGTATTCTTTACAAACAAGCCTCTCCAGGCTTAACCCCAAGTATTCTTTGCACGCAACCTCTCCAGGCTAAATCTCAAGTATTCTTTTACAGACAAGCCTCTCCAGGCTCAACACAAGTATTCTTTATAAACAAGCCTCTTCAGGCTCAAACAACTCAGAAGAGTGTTTTTGACTTAAAGTGCTATCTAACTCACACACGTGAGAATATGAAAATCTTAAGTACTTCGAGAGTTAAGCAAACTCTCTTTTACAAGAAGAAAGAAAATATACAAGACTTTCTTAACAAATCAGAGTATAATAAAATGTGCACAGCGATTTAGCTCTTTCTTTCAGTAGTTCAGCACTCTCTTGTCTTGATTCTTCTTCTTGTTTTCGGTATTTATAGGCTTTGTTGAAGCTTCAGACTTATTCATCGACTAGCTCAGCTTCAGCCTTCATAAATATGACCGTTCTCTAATAGCATTAAATGTTATTTTCCCGTTGCTCTGAGGAGTTCATCTTTAGCGTATTTGTCTGCATTTCTTTCTCCTAATTCAGAAGCAACCTGTACTCATAGTCTCAATTGCACAAAGGTCAATAGTAATATTCAGTTGAGACAAAGAGAATACACTGTATAAATCAGAAAGTAGTGTTCAGAGAGATATGGAAATAAACATAGTACATTCTCTCTCTAAGTACACTTTCCACAGTGCTTTATGCTTTTAATTAAATGCATGTTCAAAACACGTTGAATACAGCTATTTATTTCAAATCATTTGCTCAATAAATATGTTCCATATTAAATGCAAGATCAATAAATAGCAAGTTATGTATTCTATGTTTTGGACGCAGCATATAGAATGTATGAACTATTCAGGTTATGTACAAAACGGACGCATACCTTTGCTTACCATTTGTACTTGAGACAGCTTGGTCTATATGAACGCATACACATTGCTTACCATATGGACTTATGACTTTGCTTCTCTGATGGGGTACGTCTCTATAACACTTATTGGACGTTTATCACTTTTGCTTCTTTGGACGCAAAGTATAGCATGTCTCCATGAGTGATTACTTGGACGCTTATAGGTTCTGCTTCTTTGGACGCAAAGCTTTATTTGACGTATTGCCTCTTTGAGTCCATTGGACGCTCCACTCTTGAATTGTACATATATGTGCCAATGTCACACTGGACGATGGACTTATCTTTGTTGTACCTACAAGAGCTTGTCAGCAGACTTTGTAAAATCCTTAATAACCTTTGTTATCATCAAAACCACAAAGACTACTTAGGAAATTTTTGCATTAGAAATGCTTTTAACCAATTTGGTTCCAACAATTAGGTTTCTTAAGATGTATGTGCTATGTTTGGTTATGATTTCTCTTGCTCAAGTGATGATTTGAATAGGTTAAGAGGTATATTTATGTATGATAGAGATATTTATTGAATATAGGTACCATAATAAGTTCTTGATGATGATTTTTGGAGTGTTTGAATCATGTGTGATTGGTGTTGGTCCTTATTGTTCCATGACAATGATTTTTGTGTGTAAAGAAATATTTCACTTGTTGTGAGGACTTTGGATTCTAAATCTTGTTTATAGCTTTGATACATGGCTTGTTCTTGTTGTTGTTATTTAACTCTCTATGTCACCTATATTGATTTTGGTGGTGTAAGATTTAATTTGGGTTGATGACTTAAGAGTGTTATATATTGTGATTGATGAATTTGCTTGGAGTAGTGGAAAAAACAAGATAATTGTTTATAACTTGTCAAGCTTTTGAATTGATCCAAGAACATTATTTTACCTATTTGATCTTAATTATGCTTTAATCATGTAAGAGGGAATTTAATTGGTTTTAATTTTGTAAAAACCGAATCTTTCATGCCATAGGTGGAATTATTTTCAAAGCTGTGAAAAATCGCATGTTCTGTTTTAAACCAGGAACCAATCCTGTTCACGCCCCGGGTGTGGAAATTACCACTCCTGTGAACATCTCTGGACTTTGCGATAAACCAACCCAGAATTTATGAGATTTACTTTTAAAATCTTATAAAATAAAGTCTTTTTAAGGGAAAAATATCAGTTTTAAAAGTTTAGAAATCAATAGGTATTTTAGTTCTATTTTTTCTTGAAGCTTAAACATTGAATACGAAAAATACTGATTTTTTTGAGAAACAGAGTTATAATTGAGTAAGAAAATTGAATGAAAGATAAAGAGATATTTTGATTGAGATAATAAAAAAGAGATGAGTATTACATAACCAAGAGATAAGGTTATGTGTGATTGTTACAAGAGGTAACATAGAGAAGAGATTAATGATGTTATAAGAGTAACTAATGTGAAAGTGATTGTGATTGATTTTGTGTTCAATATATTATGTCATTTGCCTAAAGAGAAAGAGATTTGGCAAGAGGCCATGAGATGAGCTACAACCCAGAGAAGGGTTGGAAATAGGTACGGTTGGGCTACAATTGCCTACTGGGATTATCCAGGTTTCGAAAGTCTCAATGGCCGTGTGGTGACTCCCAGCGAGATGAGCTAAATCTGATTGGCTGACCTATTTATGGTATGGTGCCACTGAATGCGCTAAATAATTGTTGCTTGGACTTTACTGTTTGTTTAGCCTTGAACAATTATGACTTAAACATGGCTTTCCTGAATACTGTCTTGGACTTTACTGGAGGTTTAACCTTGAACAAGTATGTTAATGATTGACTGTGTCCTATCGCTCAAATGTTGTTGAGGAAGAGAAAAGTCTCAATGGAGCATTACACCGGTGTTGTGACGGAAATAGAAGTGTCATGCATTTTAAATATATTTGGTGTGATGTTATATTACTTTGGTGATGAGTTATGTGTTATAAGCTTTGATAATATATTACTGTGGTGATATTATATGTGTATGTAATTATACATTACTGCGATTAAAATTGAATGTGTTTGTGGTAATATATGCTTGTGATAAAGTACTGCATGCTATAGAGTAATGAGATATTAATTATGTATGTTATGCATGAGTTTCTTTTATCCTTTTCTGTTATCATTGTTGTGATATAACTTTCGTACGAGGATTTTTCACCCTTGCCTATATGTTTTGTGGTCTTCTAGAACATGATTCATATAGATATACCACCAGTCAGGTGCATTGACCAGGATAGAAGAAGGATGAAGACTACCACCCGGAGATGATTTTGTCTAGATTGTCTTTTGGGGGATGCTTTGAGACTCAACTGGCTTAGGCTCATTTTGGGGTAGATTGTTGTCATTATTCTTGCTGGATGAATGTATCTTAAGTGACGATGTAATATGTTGTAACTATGTACAATGTTATTTGATAATGAGATCTATTTCTGTAAGGATGAATTGATGTAACTTTTGGATTGTTCCTTTTTGAGAAAAATTTTCATATGACGTAATTTCCACTCTTACATTGTGCTTAAAGAAAAAAAATTACTACCTCTAGTCCCATATATAAGAGACAAATACTTAATTCATAAATACCAATAAAAGGTAGTTAAATGAGTTAGTTGTATGTTTCCGGAGTTGTGTAAAGGAGTCATGTTAAGGAAGGAGTTATGTAATGTCGTTTTTAAAGTATATTCCCTAAAATTGATGGGTTACTGAGTTAAAACTAGCATGCGAAAAGGTACTCCATTGAGACCATGTAGATTACTGGGGAATTGCTTTTGGGCCCCAATTCACTTGGCTGGGTTTTGGGGCTATTAAAAGCACCCCTTTGAGACTGATGAGTTACTGGGGATTATCTTGGCATTTGACTAGAACTCTTTGAGACCATGTAGGTTTCCGGGGGTGTACTTTGAAAACTCAGCTCTCCTCAGTTTGCAATCATGTAAGAGTGTTGATGTGTCGTGAGTGGATGGGTCTCTTTTGTGATGGATGGTCATTTGACTAAACTCCTATTTGTATTCCTTGGATGTGGCACTACTTGTGCTGTCAATCCCATTTTAATATATTTTGGCTTATCAAAAAAAAATGAGTTAGTTGTAATTAATATAAACTTTATTCCAAGATTACTCCTCATAGTAAATGATTAAAATGGTGGCTTATATATTTAATGACATTAAATCACTCATAATTCCCAAGCATATTATTCTCTCTCCAATGGATATAAATGAAATTTTATACAATTAATGCATTTAAAATGGGTTTATGTTTCTTATAATTTGGACCAAGAAAATAACTCTAAATTCTCTTATATATGGGACGGAGGTAGTATTACACACATTTGGAGAAACAAATATGAGTTTCAGAAAGTATATTTTTCCTAAAATAAAACTAATAATAGTCTATTTTTCATAATAAATGGTTATTTATGTTGTAATTCTCTTTTCGGAAAAAGGGCGTTGCACAACCACCACTGGCCTCCTTTGAAACTACAATTTAGAGTCCTCATCCGCAAAAACTAACACTGCCATTGTGTTCAAAAGGCCGAAAAACCTTCGGACACGAAATTCCACGGCTATCGGAGGTCCCACGCGCCGCCACGTGCGTTACCGGAAATTCACGCGTCGCCCCTGCTCCGTACACACCGCCACGCGCCTGACAGAAGTTGAAGACGACCATGTTATCAGCTACGTCAGCCTGCTATGTCCAGTCAACGACACATCAACCACTTTTTTCCTGCCACGTGTCACTTTAAAACGTCAACAGCCCAGACACCAAAAATTTCAAAATAATTGCACAACAATCCCTCGTCTTTCCAAAAATTAAAATTTTGGCCCAAATCTTTGCTGAAATTGAGGTTTGAACCCTTATCTTTAAAAATTTGCCAATTTTGCCCCAAATGCCTAAATTTTCCTATTTTACCCCTGATCTTCAATTATTCCCATTTTCACCCCAAATTGCCAAAAAAAACCTTTGAAAGGTGTCATGTTCAATAGAAAATTCCTAGTATGCTCTGTGGTTGCAGCATAGTCTGATCTTCCACATCAGAAAAGAATTCTTCTTAATTGGAAAAATATTGTGGTTGTATAAGAGTGCATGTCTAGAAAAATTTTGGCTAGGAAAGACTTGATATTTAAGTGTGTCCATTAGTGACCCACCTCTCTTTCCTGAGAATTTACCTGGTGCATTGTTTGCATACTAAAATAACTATTCCAGTTGTCTGGTACTTTGTCCCATTCCCATCACATCCTCAAAATGCCTCCAAGAAGACAACCTTTGTATGAGATAGAAATGGAAGAACTAAGGAGACAAATCCAACAGCTACAGGACACAACAAGCTCTGGTAGAAGCACATCACATGCGATCAGACAATGATGAATCTAAGAGTAATGCATCATCGTTTAGAAGCCGTCATCTGCAAAGACAACCCTTTAGACATGACGACATCAAGGTTGATATTCCATATTTTGAAGGGAAACTTCAACCAGATGAGTTCGTTGATTGGCTTCAAACTGTTGAGCGAGTATTTGAGTACAAGGAGATACTGAAAGAAAAGAAGGTGAAGATCATTGTTGTGAAGTTAAAGAGGCACGCTTCCATTTGGTGGGAGAATCTTAAAAAGAAGCATGAACGAGAAGGGAAAAGCAAGATAAGAACATGGGAGAAAATGCGTCGAGAACCGACTCGAAAGTTCTTGCCTTCTCATTATTATCAAGATAATTTCATTCAACTGCAAAATCTTCGATAGAAAAACTTGTCAGTAGAAGAATACACTAGAATGTTTGAGAAGTTGATGATGAAATGCGACATCCACGAGAGGGAGGAGCAAACAATAGCTTGTTATCTAGGAGAACTAAACACTGACATTGCCCATCCAGTTTAGCTCCAACAATAATGGTCCTTAGATGATGTTATCCGTCTATCCATACGAGTGGAGAAACAAGTACCCAAAAAGTCTTCTTACATAACTTTTTCCTCCGCTGAAAATCCTTCCTTTAAACACCGACGGATGAACCCAGTGTAATATCCGTTTTTCTGTTTACCATCTAATTTCTGTTTTATATGAAATTTTGTTATCTAAGCGTTAACTGATTTATTTTTGTCTTATAATTAAGGTTTTAATATGCTTATTCATTTATTTCATTGAAACGGATATTTTTCACTTGACGTTTGGATTTTTACAGACAACGGTTTTCGCCGTAATTGACGGATTAGGTTTTAAATAGTAAAAATATGTCAAACCGACCCATAAAATTATCTTCTTTCACAAAAGTTGTTTCTTTTAATATTTTTGATTTTCTGGAATTTTTTAAAAACTTTCATAATATACCAAAAAATACGCTTAACGGACGCGAATAGCGCAAATATCTTGTTTAACAGTGTAAATTTTGTGACAAAGGTCCACAAGCACTTTATATTTTATTTTCAATTATTTATTTAAGGATTTTAGAAATTATTTTTAGACAAGATTATTATTATATAGTTTTTGCTCTTATTTGCGGTATATCAGCCGAATAGAGAATTAATGGGTATGAAAGAGGAACTTAGGGTTTTTGAGGGACTCAAATGCAATTTTATGTAGTTCAAATAGTGGTGTTGACCCATCCATTGACCATGAATAGTAGGGGCATGCACAATTACTATTTTACCCTTGGTTTTACACTTAAACTACCAAAACCTAAAGCTTTTAACCTAGCTATCCAAGGGCTCTCTTCTTCCCCTTTTTGGTCAACATCAACAAGTCATTTTGGAGCCTTGGATGTGCTTTTTCACTTGGATCAAATCCTTGTGAAATGCATGGGAACCAATAGGAAAAAGGATGGATTTAACCTAATTAGTTAAATATGGATTTTAAGCCTCATGGCTTACATCACTTGACCTTTCTTCTTCCATGCTTGTCCTCTTGGCTGGCCGCCCCTCCCCCTATAAATACCCCCCTCTTGCCTCATTTAATTCTTGCACCAAGTCTTGTTGAGTATTCCAAGCATTTCTTACTTCTCCCTCTTTAAAGCTTTATATTTCTTTCTTTGTGTTCTTAGTTTTTAAGCTTTGTTCTTCCAAGCTCTTTTCTTCCAAAGATAAGGGGAACCTCTTGCAAAATAATTTGAAAAGTTATAAGTTTGATTTTTGGTTGCTAATCACTTACGTGATTTATGTGTTATAGCTCTATAATTGTTTATTTAAGCTTTATAATCGTTTTATGGTTTTAAATTAATTGTTATGAGCTTTAATTAACTGTGGTGTTATAATGCCTAAATTATTTGTGATTTTATGATAGTAATGTTATAATGGAAAAATTGGGTTTGAACTTTAATAATTGTATCGTTATAATGGCAAATTTTTAGACTAGCGCAATATAAATTTTACTGTAAAATTAGTACAATTTATTTCTTTGTGAAAACCCTGAAAATTGTCTACCATTGATATACAAAAAGATGGTTAAGAAGAATGGTTTATTAGTATGGTTCTGGCTAGGAAAGATGGGTCTCTTAGCAGCTGCGGCTCACCTCTAGATCTTTCCCGGGAACCATACGTTGTTTATGAAATTTTAACCTGAGGATTCTGTATATACGTGGCTAAGATAAATTGGAAAAGATTTTATTGAGATGTTACTATACCTGATTAAGCGTCTAATTGATCTTGAACTATTAACCATAATTTCGGTAAATACATATATACGGCTGTCTGGGTAAATAGTATACTAGTAAAGGGTTCTCGGTGAACTTTGTTGTTATATTATTGGTAGAAATTTCTGGTTTGGGGTCCGTTATATATGAAAAATCAGTTTAGTTTTCAATGTCTTTGATTGTGAAAATTAGTGACGAAAGCCTTCAATGGGCTTTTTCTGAAAATAAACTAATGTTTAAGTATTTCAGTAATAATTCAGCTTTATCTCGTTCACTTAGTTCTGTATCGAATCATTTTAAAAGTTAGGCATTGATCATCGCAGTCGGCTCTGCCGCCGTATGATCATTCTATCTTCAAATTTATTTAAGCCAAGAAAAATCATTTACTCATAAAAAAAGTAAACATGGGTTTAAATTTCTGCTAATCTCTCTTGATCAATCCCAGTGACTCTACCCCGTTTTGGTCTGCTTGAAATGATTTAATCACCTTTAGTCTTGATATGTATCGAATCACTCTGATTGTTATGGGTTGTCACCTCAGTTCGGCACTGCCGCGGTGTGATCAATTTTTAATTAAACAAATTAAGCCGGAGAAAGAGGTACATAAGAAATAAAATCATTAATTAATTATGTACTGGTAAAACGTTCTTGCTTTACGTATTTGATATATGAGAATGAAAGAGATGTAGTATTGTGTTTATTTGAGAAGAGTGATTCTATGATTATTTGAGGAATATGAGAAACTATGTTTTGAGAAAAGTGAATTTATATGCAATGTAAACTGTCATTGCATAAAGACGTATGAACTTACAATCTGGAGGGAAGATTGAAAATATGTTCTTGTTGGACTACAATTGTCTACTGGGATTATCCAGGTTTCAAAAGTCTCAATGGCCGGGATGGTGATAACCCTCGAGCCGAGATGAGTCGTATATCCGACTTGGATAAATCTGACTGGCAGATCTATTTATGACATGGTATTCATTTTAAATGTGGTATTACCGAACGATTCTCAAGGGTCTGGAGGGATTCCCTGGTTATTCTGTTAAGTTTGCTACAACCAATCACTCAAAGGTGTTAAGGTTGGAAAAGTCTCCTTAGGGCAATGCATCAGTGTGTTTTTCAAGAGATATAGAAGTGGCATGCATAAATATACCTTGACTTGATATATTTTTTAGTATGCATTGCTTTTGTTGTATTTATGATATAAAGTATGGTGTTTTGGGCATATAGCCTCGAACTGCCCGACTCAGATAACCATAACCATCATCAAAGGAGAAGCTTATGAAGTGCCTAAAGAAGAAGAAACCCCAGAAGAACATGAAGAGGAGATCAAACCTATGTATGATGAAAAATATGTTCCTACAGACCATGGAGAATCGTTAGTAATCAGACGAAGCCTACACACAGCACCAGCAAAAGAAGAACCATGGCAAAGGCATAATATCTTTCATACTCGTTGCACTTCACAAGGAAAGGTATGTGATGTTATCATTGATAGTGGAAGCTGTGAAAATGTAGTGTCCAACTACATGGTGAGAAATTGAAGCTGCCAACACAAAACCACCCACATCCATACAATTTACAGTGGCTCAACAAAGGCAGTGAAGTGAGAGTTTCTCAACGCTGCCTTGTGACATTTTCCATTGGTCAAAAGTACCAAGATCAAGTATGGTGTGATGTTATTCCCATGGATGCATGTCACCTTCTCCTTGGAAGACCTTGGCAATATGATCGTTGTGCCTTATTTGACGGTTATACCAACACCTACTCCTCCATCAAGGATGGAGTAAAAGTCAAGTTGACTCCTTTACCACCAAGTGAACTTAATGAAAGCAAGAAGGAATCCAGAACATTGGTGTCCTTGGTGACAAAAGAACAATTCAAGGTAACAGCAGAGGAAGCCCAGAACATGAGATTTGTTTTACTGTTTGAATCAAATGGAGAAACCATTCTTCCAGTAGAAATTGAACACATGCTCGCTGAATTCCCAGATGTTGTGCCCAAAGAAATTTTGCATGGACTACCACCAATGCGAGATATCCAACACGCCATTGACTTTATCCCTGGAGTAGTCATTCCCAATAGACCAGCTTACAGAATGAGTCCTCAGGAGTATGCTAAAATCCAATGTCAAGTCGAAGAACTTCTGAAGAAAGGGTTGATACGAGAAAGCGTTAGCCCTTGTGCTGTTCCTGCAATTTTAGTACCCAAGAAGGACGGTAGTTGGAGAATGTGTGTCGATAGCCAAGCCATTAACAAGATTACAATCAAGTATCGATTTCCGATACCGAGACTTGATGATCTGCTAGATCAACTGCATGGTGCCGTTATCTTTTCCAAGATTGATCTTCGTAGCAGATACCATTAGACCAGAGTCAAGCCGGGAGATGAATGGAAGACTGCTTTCAAAACCAAAGATGGCCTATTTGAATGGACTGTGATGCCCTTTGGTTTATCCAATGGCCCAAGTACATTCATGCGCCTGATGAATCAAGTACTCTACTTATGACAAGGAGTTCTATGCCATTGTCCGTGCCTTGCAACATTGGAGTCATTATCTGTTGAATAAAGAATTTATTCTCTATTCTGATCATGAAGCCCTCAAGCATTTGAATTCTCAACAAAAGATCAATCACAGACATGCCGCTTGGAGTGAGTTCCTATAACCTTATCCATTCTTACTTAAACATAAGGTGGGAGTTCAAAATGTTGTTGCAGATGCTCAGTAGACGTCATGCACTATTGTCTACTCTCCAATTGAAGGTTGTTGGCTTTGAGACTATCAAGGAACTATACCAAGATGATCCTGATTTCCAAAAGCCTTGGAATCTCACAGAATCACAATCCTCCCAAGACTACTACAGGCATGAAGGATTTTTGTTCAAAGGGAAGACTTTGTGCATTCCTCAGTGCTCACTACGAGAAGCCATTATCTGGGAAGCCCACGATGGAGGGTTAGCATGACATTTTGGACGAGATAAAACTGTGGCTTTAGAAAAGAAAGTTTTTATTACCCGAGGTTTGAAAGAGATGTTAACAGACACATTCAACGATGTAGAATCTGCCACTTGGCAATGGCCAAAAGCCAAAACACGGGGTTGTATATACCACTTCCTATTCCAGAAGCACCTTGGGAAGATGTTAGCATGGACTTCATCCTTGGACTACCTCGAACTCTGCGACAAAAGGATTCCATAATGGTAGTAGCGGACAGATTTTCAAAGATGGCCCACTTTATTCCATGCCAGAAGACCAATGATGTTGTTCAAGTTGCCAACCTGTATTTCAAAGAAATTGTTCATCTTCATGGGATTCCTAAAACCATCACTTCTGATCTAGATGTCATGTTCTTAAGCCACTTCTGGAGAACCCTTTGGAAGAAGATGGGTACTAAGCTTCAGTTCAGTAGTGCCAGTCATCCTCAGACATATGGACAAACCGAAGCAGTTAACAGGATTTTGGGAAATCTACTTCGAAGCTTTGTCGGTAAAAATTTGAAACAGTGGGATCTTGTCCTTGCACAGGTTGAATTTGCTTACAACAATTCAACTAATCAAGCTACTGGAAAATGCCCATTTGAGGTGGTATATGGCATCCGCCCACATAGTCCACTAGATTTAACCCCTTCAACTGATAAACAACAATATAGTGCAGATGCAGAACAAAGGGTGAAAGAAATCAAGAGGTTGCATGAACAAGTTCGAGCAAGGATTAAGAATCAGAATTCAAGGTATAAAGCTCAACGTGACAAGCATCGAAGACAACAAATTTTTAAAGTATGAGATTTAGTGTGGATACATTTGCGGAAAGAACGATTTTCGAATCAACCAAATCTCAAGTTGTCTCCAAGAGCTGATGGTCCATTCAAAATAGTGTAAAAAATCAATGACAATGCTTACAAGGTAGAATTGCTGGGAACCTATGGTGTCTCTGCAACATTCAATGTCGCCGATCTTTCGCATACATAGACGATGAAACAGAACTTAACTCGAGGGCGAGTTCTGTCCAACCCGGGGAGGATGATACGGGAATGCCATGACAAATTACCATGATCCAACCACCACCCAACTCTCAAGCCCCCATTATTGACTTTAACCTCTAGCATTAATTTACCAAGCCTTTTTCCTTGACAATCTATATTTTTACATTGCATTTCTAGTTATTTCCGGTTTATCAATAGTAAAATGGTCTAATATAAATAGAGGGTCAAGTCTCTTGTAATTTCATCCTTGAATTGAAGTAAAATTGTGTTTATTGAGAGTTTCTCTCTTTAGGCTTCTGAGCCAATTACGGATTCTACTATTCTAATTAGCTGTATATTATCCTATTAATTGGACAAAGGGCCCTTTTTGCACCAACCAACAAAACAATAATCAATGATAGTCGCACAGAATATAAGAATACCAAAACATAAAAGAGAAGAAGAAAGCAATTAGATTTCTCAACTCTTAAAAAACCAAACCTTGATTATCCTTAAACTAGAAAGAGAGTTTAGTTCCTCATGGAATCCATAGAAAATGCAAGAAGAATAAGAGAGTATTGTTGCTCTCAAAAGTGACAAGATAATCCTTATATAGGCTAACTAAATCTTAAATCCTAAAATAATTAATTACCAAAATCCTAATATTATCGAGATAAAATCTTCAAGATAACTACTATTGGAACCAAATTATTCAAATGCATTTTTCAATGCTTAAATCCCTAAGTGGTTTTGATGATAACAATTATTATTAAGGACTTTACAAAGTCTGTTTACAAGCTTTTGTAGGTACAACAAAATTAAGTCCATCGTCCAGTGTGACTTTGGTACTTATATGTACAGTCAGTGAGCTGAGCATCCAATGGACTCTGATACTGACCTTGGGTAAGTATCAACCAATAGACTCTGGAAGCTAAGCGTCCATATGGTAAGGAAAGTTATGCGTCCATATGATAAGATATGATATGCGCCTATATGGTAAGTGAACAGAGCGTCCATTATGCTCTACAGCTACGTCCAACACGCAAGCTATTATAACATGCTATTTATTGCTCTTGCATTTAATATGAAGTAACGATTTAGTGTAAATCTGTTTTTTTAATGTGTGAAGTAACGATTTTGAAGAGTACCCAGGCGGTGCAGGTGCGTTTTGAAAACGCAACTATAGTATAATCATAGTCAAATATATTAGATGATAATATTTTTGTAGTGAAAAATGTAGTGTGTCTTTGGTTGTTATGTCTTTGTGCTGACCCACTTAAATTTCATATATTGATGGAGTTTTTTTGTTTAAATACTTTTTAGGAGTTTGTGGACATAATATTTATCCAAGCATTGAAGGTTTGAAATGGATGAGGAACAGGTTATAAGTAACTTAGAAGAAGTAGCACAACAGGTCTGTAATGAATAATTTTTTTTTTGTATTTTTTATTTATAAGTTTAATAGTTATATGCACTAAATTAACAATGTACGTGTAGGGGCTTGATGAGATATGTTTGTCAGATCAGCATGAATGTTCCAATGTGAATGAAGGGTCTGATGTGAGCGAGTCTGAGTCTGATGAAGAACATGTGGGTGGTGAAGGTAATGGGGAACGGACAACTGTTTTTAACAGTGATTATGCGCTCAATTCTGTTGTGGACTTTGGGAATATTAACATTAGTGAGTTAAGTACCAACGAGATATTGGGATATCATTTTTCAGATTTGGGTCTTGCATTCAGTTTTTATAATTGGTATGGCAGCTTGCATGACTTTAGTGCACGAAAAAGCAAAATATTGTGGGACGTTAATGGTGAAGCGATGCAACAGACCTTTTTATGCCACAAACAAGGGCATAGAGATAAAAAATAGTTGAATAGAGAGATTAAGAAGCGCGAGCCAAAACAGAACTTCAGATGTTGATGTGAAGCAAAATGCAAGGTTCACATTGAAGGAAGCTCCGATAGGTGGTATATAAAGTACTTGAATGATGTTCATAATCATGGCCCTATGGATGAAAAGTACACGGGTATGTTGCCAGCTCATAGGACAATTAGTGAGCATGACATATCCCAGATGAATACAATGCGAGAAGTTGGCATCAAAACTTCACACATTTATGGAGTTCTTGCTAGTCAAGCCGGTGGTTATGAGAGACTTCGATTTAGGTTAAAAGATTTGTATAATGAACAAGAGCAAGATAAGAGATTGGAATTTTCTGATGCAAAAGTTGCAGTAGATTTTCTTGAAAGCCTCCGACAGAAGGACGCAATGATGTTTTGGAGGCATACTGTTGATGACTGTGGAAGGCTTGAACATTTATTTTGGTGTGACGGCTATGGTCGGAGGGATTATTCCGTATTTGGTGATGTATTGGCATTTGATGCAACATACCGCAAGAACAAATATTTATGCCCCTTAGTTGTGTTTTCAGGGGTAAATCACCACAACATGAGCACAGTTTTTGCAGTTGCTATTGTGGGAAATGAATTGGAGGAATCATACGTGTGGTTGCTTAGACAATTCCTTGAAGCAATGGGCGAGAAGAGTCCGGTGTCAATTATAACGGATGGTGATCTTGCAATGAGAAATGCGATTAGAACAGTGTTTCCAAATTCCCATCATAGACTATGTGCTTGGCACTTGATAAGAAATGCGACAAGTAATGTTAACAATCCAAATTTTGTGTCCAAGTTCAAGCAATGTATGTTTGGGGATTTTGATATAGGTGAATTCAATCGTAAGTGGGACAAGTTAGTTGCGAATTTTGGTTTGGAGGAAAACATTTGGGTGAAAGACTTGTACCAGAAGAGGACGATGTGGGCCACTGCACTTATACGTGGAATTTTTTTTGCAGGATTTAGGACAACCTCGCGGTGTGAGGGACTTCACTCAGAGTTTGAAAAGTATGTCAATAGCCACAATAACTTGGTTGATTTTTTCCAACATTTCTTCCGGTGGTTGAAGTACATGAGATATAGAGAAGTAGAAGCAGACTTCTCATCCGTGTTTGGTGAGCCTGTTTTGCAAACACAGCTTGAACATCTGGAAAGATCAGCTGCTACTGTGTACACAAAGGAGATATTCATGCTATTTCGGCCCGTGTTGCAGCGTGCACTTACGTGTCGTGTTGTTGGTAAAAAACGAAGGGGTCCAACCTTTATATATGCATTGTCAAGGTATTGCAAAGAAGATTATGAATGGACTGTCTCGTTTTGTCAATCAAGACTGGTATTCAAGTGTTCATGTCAGAGGTTTGAATCACTTGGTATTCCTTGTGAACACATAGTAGAAGTTATGGTATTTTTGAACATTGTGCGACTTCCTGAATTTGTTGTTATGAAAAGGTGGACAAAGTGTCCGAAGGACTTGATTGGTGTGTTAGATGACAACATATGCATTCCATGTGACCCGACCTTATGGTGTCATTATGTTGCTGTGGTTGTTGAGGCCAAGGCAATGGCAAAGGATGCGTATGAGTCTGGTAGCTTAGAGCATATGCATAAAACATTAGAAGCGGTAAAAATACACAGACAATATTTGAAGTCATTAATTAGTGGTGAGAATGGGCCCAGATCACGTGTTGATCCACTTCTTCAAGGGTCACTTAGAAATCCTGCTCGAGTAAGAACCAAGGGATGTGGAGCCGCAGCATCATCCTCGCGGCAGAAGGGCAAACAAAAAATGCCTAGAACACAAAAATGTAGTGTTTGCGGAGAACAAGGCCACAACCGTCAATCATGCCCTGTGCAGAAACAAATTCTGATGCTATCACAGTCTCAAGTTGGTTGCAGTGTTGATATTGATTCAGATGATGACAACAATCACCAAATTGGGGGTCACAACGTGGAAATGGTAAGGAAATTTAATAGTTGGTCATATGTTTTTTTGAGTTAAAATGTCATATTGATAGCAACTAACCTCAATACCAAATCTATGTGCAGGATGTTTAATTTTTTTCCTGCAAGAGTGCCCATATTACATGAGTAGAGGCTGATTTCATTTCTGCAATTTGAGAAGGTCGAGTTCTATGTCTTTATCAGCACTGATTTTATTGTGTTATCTTGTCATTAAATTGTGTTAGACAAATTGTGTGCGTGTTAATTGTTTCAGATAAAACTGAATTTAAGGTGTATGTCTCTATTAGCACTGATTTTATTGTCTTATTTTGTCATTTAATTGTGTTAGACAACTTCTGTGAGTGTTAATTTAAACACCTTAACTAAGATTTGAGTAACATATTTTTATTAGCGCTTTCACAACTGTGAAAAACTTCACATCACAGGTGTGAACAACGCTGAAACGAAATTGTTGAACTAACCGGATAAAACAAAACCCTGACAGAATCACAGATGTGACGAAAATGACACCCCGGGTGTAAATCTCGAAACAGTCCCTAACTCCTGATTGACGTAACTAGCATTTTCACAGTTGGGATTAAACTTACATCACGCGTGTGAACAGTTCTGACTCGAAATATATCTAATTACTCTATTACGTTACTAATTCACAAATAACCCAATAATAACTTCACCACATTTTAAATTTAATCCTGCACAAGACCCTTCAAATTAGTAAATTTCCTTTCACAAATCACTAATTACGATTTTTGAAAAAATAAATCAATAAGATACATTTTTCCACATATTAATAATAACAAGTATTTTTTGTAGCTCAATTTAAATCAAATAGATTCAATTATCTAACAATAGCAAAATTATTGTCACACAACCAACGATTTCACTCAAAATCACCTACTGACTCTAATATTTTCCTCTTTAACGTATGGAAAAACCACACATACTATACACTAAGGTGAAAATTTATTATCCAATTTTACTCACACAACTAACTTAACCATGCCTACTCCTAGTTGGCTGGATCAACATTAGTGTCAAATAAACATAAATTAAATCAACTAAAACTATTAATTAGTACATTATTATACGATGAGCGATCAAATTACACCGGTGTAACTCTTAGACGATGTTACACTGCTAATAACTATTTACCGGATAATTATATTCTAAAACTCACCGTTGGATTAAAAGATACTATCATGTAGATCATTCATATAAAATTTCACATCAATCTAAAATCATTTGATGTGTCATTGAGATACGTCAAGATTAATGTCTTTTAAAGTGTATGAATTTTGACATATCTCAATGACACATCAAACAATTTTAGATTGATGTGAAATTTTACAGGAATGATCTATATGATAATAACTTTTAATCTAACGGTGTGTTTTAAAATATAATTATCCGCTGAAGAGTTATTAGCGGTGTAACATTGACCAAAGTGTTACACTGGTGTAATTTGATCCCTCCTCTTATTACATTATATTTTTTTTGATATAACATTATTACATTACATTATATAACATAGGAAATCTACAACTGCTTTTTCGTACAATCTTGTCACGTCACCATCACAACACTTTTTTCAGGTACAAAAAGACAAAATTGGAAAATCTAGCTATATATATATATATATATATATATATATATTTACTTACTGGGTCTAGCTGAAATATTATAAAAGTCAAAAGAATTAATGTAATTTTCACAAACATTATCACTCTCTCTGCAATATCATAAAATAATAACCTAAACCTGAGCTAAAGGTTTACTGTACAACATCTCAACCATTGAATATATTAACAATATATCTACGACTCTGACATCAGGGCTGACCCACTTCACCATGATGGTGAAGTTTTCTAGCTGAAATATTATAAAAGTCAAAAGAATTAATGTAATTTTCACAAACATTATCACTCTCTCTGCAATATCATAAAATAATAACCTAAACCTGAGCTAAAGGTTTACTGTACAACATCTCAACCATTGAATATATTAACAATATATCTACGACTCTGACATCAGGGCTGACCCACTTCACCATGATGGTGAAGTTTTCCAGGTTCACCACCACATAAGTCACCTATAAAGAATCTCTTTACCTACCCATCCTCTTCCCAGATCCTCATTCATCACCACCGTCCATGGCCTCCATAACTTCTCTGAAAATGATCCCTTCCCTTAGACTTTCCAACTCATCAAGTTCCATCCCTCCTCTTCAAACCCAGAAGCAAGTAGGTTCTAGTCTCTCTCTGTCCTTCCCAACCAAAAACTTAAAATTCTCAACTACTACCCATCAAGTATCTACAGGCACAAGAAGTTCCAAGAACACCACAACCACTGCATTCTTCTTCAATAACAAAAAGCAGAAACAAGATTCCTCAAGGCCAGGTATGTGCTTCTCAGATCCCTTTGCTAGACACTTCACAAGAAACCCACTTTTCATTGATGCCAAAAATCACAACTTTCCTCATGCCCAGTATCATTTTTCATCTTCTAACTACAGTTTAAGAAAACCCCATGATGATCCTCATTCATTTTATTTATTTGTTCAATTTTCTATATAGCCAAAGTTCAAGAACTCTTTGTCTATGAAATCAATGAACGCGACAGAGGAAGCCCTGCATACCTTAGGCTAAGCCAAAAGTCTGTGAACTCTCTTGGAGATTTAGTGCCATTCAGCAACAAGCTCTACTCTGGAGACTTGGAGAAGAGGCTTGGGATAACTGCAGGCTTATGTGTGCTCATCCAGCATGTACCTGAGAAAAAGGGTGACAGATATGACAAGGTTTTAAAAAACGGTCCGCATCGCGTATTGCGGCCGCGACAAAACGGTAGCGGCAGCTGCCGAAACCGAAAACGTCCGCAATAACGGAGTGACTGAAAAACGCATAAAACGGCCGCAACGGAACAGTGTTGCGGCCGCAACGGAACAGTGTTGCGGCCGCAACGGCCCCAAAAAAACGCCGTTCAAAGACAGAAAACCGCAACAGCAATTTTTTTCACCAAAACTCAGTTTCAGACCCAATAATGTCAACAGAGAGAGAATAAAAATGCAATCTTTTCAGATGTAAAGGAGCCCCAAGTGAAACACCCTCCAAAAATTGCTCCTTGGTCGCCTAGTTGAGCCCTTGAAGTCGCAGTCCAAGAGAATGAGCTCCCAGAACTAGACCTTGCTTGAAAGAAGAATGGAAGAAGATGATGAAAATAAGGGGAAGCGATGGAGAGAAATAAAGTGACAATTTTGAAGAGAAGAGGAGGTGAGGGCGATGAAATGGTGGAGTGTGGTGAACAGGGGAAACAACGGTGGTGTTGGTTGGGTGGATGGCCGATTGAGGGAGTGAGGGAGAAGTGGAGAACTTGAGAGAAATTGAAATGTTGAAGGAGCTATGTGGTTTTTGCAAAATGAAAACACACTCTCGGGTGATGGGTCATTTAGGGGGTCCTTGGAGAAGCTTCCATGGTAAGCTTAATCCAATGGCTAGGGATCCACTTATAAATGAATGACTAGGATTTGTATGTATTAATTAAAATATATGGAAATCAAAATGATAAATGAAGATATTTTATGGAGTGTGTGTGTGTACGTGAATCTCATGGAGACAGAGAATTGGGCAGTGCTTCTCTTGGGCTGAATGTTGGGCCAATTTAATTAGAATTGGGTTAATGTTAACTTGTTTAATTGGTCAATTTTAATTTATTTGATTTAATTTCAAAATATTAATTTTGAAATTAATTTAATATACTTTGGATCTTTTTAATAATGAAAAAAATTAATTATAAGTTAATATAGATTGCATAATAATATAAGCAATTTTAATATAACTTTTTCAATGTTTTGAACAATTCACGTCGTGACTACCGCAATATGCGTCACGACGTTCGCAATATCCGTGATCGCGAAAACCTTAACGCAACCGCGACCGCAATTTAGAACCTTGGATATGAGGCCATTTACAGCTTCTACTTTGGAGACTATGGCCACATATCAGTGCAAGGAGCTTACCTGACATACCAAGACACTTATTTGACTGTAACTGGAGGCACTGGAATCTTTGAAGGTGTTTATGGACAGGTGAAGCTTCAGCAACTTGTGTTCCCTTTTAAGCTGTTCTACACCTTCTACTTGAAGGGTATTCCTGATTTGCCAGCTGATCTACTTGGGAAGCCTGTTGAACCTTCACCAAAAGTTGAGCCATCTCCAGCTGCTAAAGCTGCTGTAATTGGGCCCGAAAATAAATTCTAGTTGTTGCCTGTTGTTGGTTGGCATTCAATCTTTTTCTGTAATCTACTACTCTTTTCGTTACCAAACTATGGTGGTTTTACCTTTTATTTTTTTTCCCCAAACTTTGGATGTTTTAAAATTTTAAGATATAATTAAGCATTGTTTTTAACTATACCCTTAGGTTTAATTAAGAGGATGAAATAATAGTGAGAGTAATTAAGAATAATAAAAAGTAATAAATAAGAGTATTTGGTCAATTAAATGTTTTTTAATATCTGTGTCAAAACATTAAATCATGAAAGTTTTGGGACCGAGGTAGTATTTGGTAAATCATAATTGGAATAACATTTGTGCTCCTGGAAAATCAATTTTGGTCAAAATTTTAGATCACTTAAATTTAGCTGATTCTATAGATCACTAGATCGGACTTTCAAGAAGTTTACTATGGGAAACACATGTGAGCAGAGCACTGATCTTTCAGACATATTTATAATTAATTTAATAAAATATTGCCTCTGTCTTCAAGTGGCCCTCATGGAGTGAAATTATTCGTGCATAAACTTTTTTTGGATAGGAATTTTTTTGGAATTTTTTTTGCATATTTTTGGAATTGTAAGAAAACATTGCACTCTTTCGTTGGTAGTAACTGCAAATGCTATATAAAAAAAATATCTTATTTGAGTGGAGAAACGTGGTGGAGCAAGCATGCTTTTAAATTTGGAGTTACATGTGGCTGTGGAAAACAACTTCGAGAAAGGAGGAAGGAAAACGACATGGAAGGATTACGATATAACGGGGTTAAATATATTTTTTGTCCCTCATTTATCACTAATGTTCGATTTTGATCCCTCATTTTCAAAACTTGTTTTTTTTAGTCTCTTAGTTTTGAAAACTTATCACTTTTAGTCCCTCAAAAATAAAACGCGTCTTTTTAGTTCCTCATTTTTGAAAAATTGTCACTTTTAGTCTCTGGGACCATATTTTAAATTTGAAAAGTATTTTTTAAATTTATACTTTGACCCCTCCTAAAGCCTGATGTTCACCTTAACCCGTTTTTTCCGTTCTCCTCCCCCTCCATTAATGCACCGCAGCCCCCTATCCCCGCGCGGCCAAGGGAGGAGCTCCGCGTGGACAAGGGAGGTTGCGCATAATGGCGGGAAGGGAAGAGGCTACCGCGATCGCATAGGGAGGAGAACAAGAGAGAGACCGCATCTCACGGCGGCTTTGAGGGAGGACTTTGGAACTACTCCTAGCAGGGATGGGGTCGCGGTGCATCAGTGGAGGGGGAGAAGAACGGAAAAACGGGTTAAGGTGAACATCAGGCTTAAGGAGGGGTCAAAGTATAAATTTAAAAAATACTTTTCAAATTTAAAATATGACCCCAGAGACTAAAAGTGACAATTTTTCAAAAATGAGGGACTAAAACGACGTATTTTATTTTTTAGGGACTAAAAGTATAATTTTTCAAAACTGAGGGACTAAAAAAATAAATTTTGAAAATGAGGGACCAAAATCGAACATTAATGATAAACGAGGGACGAAAAACATATTTAACCCTAAAAAAAATATCTTATTTGAGTGGAGAAACGTGGTGGAGCAAGCATGCTTTTAAATTTGGAGTTACATGTGGCTGTGGAAAACAACTTCGAGAAAGGAGGAAGGAAAACGACATGGAAGGATTGCGATATAAAATTAAGTTGGACCATCATTGTTAGATTCAAAAACCATTTTATAGATACACCAAAAAAAAACCATTTTATAGTTGACGATAAGGGGAACTTGATCTTTACTTTCGTGAAGTCATGATCCCATCTATTTATGTCGACATTCATGCGATTGAAAATTGTAATTTTATTTAAATCGGATCCAATGCATATCTACAAATTAGGAGTGGTCATGGGTCCGGTTCAACCCGTGAACCCGGCCAACCCGAACCGATCCGGCACATATATCCTGGTTCGGTCCAGTTCACCAGTTCGGTTCAGGGTAAAAAACTAAAGAACTGAGCAAGTCTAGTTCGGGTGTCGATTTTCAGATTTTTCAACCCAAACAACCCGAACCGAACCGGGATATTAAAAAAACATAAAAAAGCTGATGTATAATGAGAGGAGAAGAAACACACGCGTCCTCAATCAATTTCAAAAATTCCTTCTCATTTCTTTAGGGTTCACTATGCTTCTCATATCTTCTTCCCCCTTTGCAAGTTGCGACGGCGGCCTCCATCTCCGGCATGTGCGACGATGGTGGGACCGTTCCCCTCTGATCTTCGCCCCTCTCTCGCGATGCCACCGTTCCCCTCCGATCTCCACCCCTTCGGCGTGTGCGACGGTACGACATCCTCCTCCAACAGTGTGCGACGGTGCGACCTCCTCCTCCGAGGTCCAAGCTTTCTCGTTTCGATCTCCACCTCAGTTCACAGTGGGTGTCCTTCTCCATCTCTGAATCTAGTTCGTTCACAAAGGACTCTGCTACTTGCTAACAGATCCCCCATGTCTCTTCTTTGTTGGGTGTTTTGATTTTGGCATTTTGCTGTGTACTTGACAAAAGACAGTGAATGAAGAAGTATTAGAAATCAGTGAGTGAACAAGCATTGTATTGGTTGTGTAATGCATTTTTCCAGATTTGTTTTCTTCTAATTTTTCAGTTTTTTACAAGCATTTCTACTGTTGATAATTCCCAAATTCTCAGTCCTTCTTTAGTTAACTTTGCTTATTGTTGCTCACTTGTATAGATATTAGAGAGATTGAAATGGTTTTGATTTAGTTATTGGTTGAAGTAGATTTATTAGCTGCTTACTGTCTCGATATTTATTGGCTTCATGAAACGGGAAATAGTTTTTATTTTTTCAGATTTAGTTTATAATTTTTTTAGTTTTTTTTTTATTATTAAACCGAGACCCGAACTGAACCAACCCGAACTAGTACAGGTTGGTTCGGTTCGGGTTTATACCCAAAAAATGCAAAAAATCGAACCAACCCAACCCGGGCGCAGTTTATCGGTTCGGTCCTAGAAACACACTCAACCCAAACCGAACCGACTCGTGCCCAGTCCTACTACAAATGATGAATGAGAGTTTATTCTCTGTACTACAACTAGGCAACGGTTGTCACCTGCATCCCCCTTTTTTTTCACTCTTTCCGGTAAAAGGGTGTTGGGAAAAAGATGTGTTTGCGAGATAATGAATTTTCACAAATTTAGGATAATCTCCCAAAACAAATAGATAAAAGAACACCTAAGATTTTAGCGTGAAAAACCCTTCAACATTGAAGGTAAAAACCACGAGACCCGTAGGCCATTTAAACTTCCACTATACCAATAATGGGATTACAAACTTCACCCTTAGGTAATCTTACAAAAACACTCAATTTGTGGTTAAATCTCTCACAAATTGGAGCTCTATTTCTCTCTTGGTATTTTTCCTCTCAAGAAAAAAAATCTCACCAAGGCTCTCTCTATTTTTCTCTCTTTCACTAATTTTTCTCTCTAGTGAGGTTCTCAAAAAACTCTTAAAACAACATACAAGAGTGCCTATTTATAGGCAATGGCTATTAATATTAAAGCATATACTTAAGAGATAAGCAATCAAACAAGTAGTCTTCAATTTGATTTTGGATTCCTTGGTGGTTTACTCCAATTTGGATTTGAATTCATCATGTTAGCATTGCTTTTGTCAACAATTGTGGCATTTCAATGTCAACAATTTTGGCTTCTCAGTTCTTCCACTATTGCTTGGTTGGATCCTCACAATTCTCCCCCTCCGGCCAAAAAAAGGAAATATCCTTAGACTAGGTTGGGGTTGATACTATGCCTGCAATTTCTTTGCAGACTTCTAACTTCTCCTTTGCGAGAGCTTTAGTCGTCATATCAGCCCCGTTGTTGTTGGTGTGGATTTTCTCAACCTTCAGCAGCTTACTTTCCAAGACATCATAGATCCAGTGACACCTCACGTCAATGTGTTTCGACCTTGAATGAAATGTTGGATTCTTGCTGAGATGTATTGCGCTTTGACTGTCGCAGTAGAGAACACAATTTTCCTGGTTTTGTTCTAACTCTTGTAACAACTTTTTCAACCACAAGATCTCCTTGCAACCTTCAATGATTGCAATGTATTATGCTTCTGTGGTGCTTAGAGCAATACACTTTTGTAATCATGGCTGCCATGAGACAACTCCCCCTGCAAAAGTTATCAGGTACCCAGCTCATCTGACTGTGGCTTTCTGGCTTCTCAAAATCCTTGATTGTTTGATCTTTGAAAAACACCACGTCCCTGCTTCTAATGATCTTTCTGCTAGAAGGATCCCAAAGTCTGTAGCCAAATTCTTTATGGGCATATCCCACAAAGATACACTGCTTTGTGTTTTGGGATGTGTACAAATGCTCTGCAGCCGAACACCTTCAAGTGTTTGTATGAAACATGTTTACCTGCCCAGACTTTTTCTGGTACCCCATAATTCAATGGAATTGATGGAGAAAGATTAATTAAATCGACTGTTGTCCTCATTCCCTCCCCCCAAAAGGAGTTTGGAAGTTTTGCATTTGAGAGCATACAATAACGCTCTCTCAAATGGTTCTGTTCATCCTTTCTACAACACCATTGTGTTGAGGTGTTTTTGGCACTCACTTTTCCAGTTTGATGCCGAAGCTTCTGCATTATTCTTCAAATGGTCCATGATACTCACCGCCATTATCTGCACATACACACTCAAATGCCTGCCAGTTTCTCTCTCAACTTTTTGCATGAAATTGCTTGAAAACTTCCAACACCTGATCTTTAGTTTTCAAAGTGTAACATCCGTTTCTGTGATTAACTGTTTAAATCTGTCTTATATGAATTTGTACGATATAAATATTTTCATATTTATATTTAGTTTAAAAATAGGATTTAAATATGTATGTTTAAGAATACTTCTGAAAATGGATAATTTTTAGCTACCGTCAGGTCTAGTTACAACATCCGTTTCTTTGTTTTTTTCGTCCTAATTCTGTTTTATATGAATTTTTGTGACATAAATGTTGTGTGATTTATTTTTGGCTTAAAATTAGGGATAAAATACACATATTCTAGAATACTTGTGAAATGGTAATTTTTCAGTCAACGTAGGGTCTTTTTACAGAAAACGGTTTACATCTAACTGACGAAAGTAGATTTAAATAGCTTGAGTGTGTCAAACAAACCCAACAAATAAATTTCCTTCACAAAAGTTGGTTCTTTTAATATTTTTTATTTTTCTGAAATTTTTAAAAAACTTTCAAAAATTACCGAAAAATAAGCTAAACAGAAAGGATATATCGTAAAAATCTTGTTTTATAAGTATTATTTTCGTGACAAAGGTCCACAAGTGTTTTAAATTTTATTTTTAATTATTTATTTTATAATTTTAGAAATTATTTCTGTGTAAGTTTCGAAAACCCTATTTTCTGCACTTTTTCAGGGTTATACCTGCGAAAAGGCAAAAACTGAAGAGATTGCACTGCTAATAAATTTAAAAAATGATGCCACAAAATTATTTAGAGCTATCATGGCATTTTCTAGCATTCTCATTGGTTCTCACCAATTTAAATGAATTATTTCAATTTTTGATTTATTAAATGACATTTTTAGCCTTTATTTCTATCCTTTTTCATACAAACCCTGGGGTTACTTTGGTAAAATCACTTCTCTCCCTTTCACAATCAGCTTGGCCGCCCCCCTTATGCCCCATGGAAGATCTAGGAGCTTCTCAAAGCTTCATAATATGGTAATTCCGATTTTAAATATAGCCTTATTGAATAATTGTAAAACCAAGTCCATGAAACAGATGGTCGAATGATTCCCAAGTCTTTGAAACAAGAGGGCTGAATTGGTTGATTATGTTAGGTATTGCTATGGCCGATCGCTCAATGGTGTTTGGTGGGGGAAAGTCTCCTTGGAGCAGTGCACTGGTGTATTTTCAAAGAGATTGAAGTGTCATGCATATACATATCTGTGGTTGATGATATATTCTTGAGTATATCTTGATTTATGGGATTTTATTGCTAAGTGTAAATTGTGGTTGTCTGATTTTAAAATTGTGATGCATAAGTGATTGTGTCTATTTTGGTGTACTGTTATTCTTGTGTTTGTGAAGATTTTCACCCTTGCCTACTTTTATGGTGTGTTGATGCATGACTGAGTAGATGAATTACCCAAGGAGTGGGCTAACCCTTAGGAGAGGATCTGAAGGAGGAGTCTGCCTGGACTGATAAAGATTCCAAGAAGAATATGTTTTTATTGTCTTGTTTTTGGTAGAGGTCTAGAGATTTGACCGACTCAGGTGTTCGCTATATAAATATAATTTCTGAGTATTTTAGAATATTGAATTCTCTTTGTAAAATCTTATGATTCCATATATGAAATGAGGTTACCTTCACAAAACCCTTGGTTTATATTTTCGCATTTACAACTCTTTGAAAAGAATTAAAGGGACATATTCCCCATCCTTATCATCTTTTAGAAAGGCAAAAAAATTTACCCACATTTTCGGAGAAGGATTATCAAGTTCTATCAAAATATTCTCTAAGTTACTTCAAAAATCTTGGTTACTATGGTTTAATATCCTTTTTGGAGAAATGGTGTTACACAAAGCAAAGGCCCACACTTTTCTAGAGTGGTTATCAATAAAGGTCACAAAATAAAGTACACCTCCTTGTGACTTATCACTCATCGAACAGACATTTGTGTGTATTAAATCTAGAATATTCGCCTTTCTAGATGGTGGGAAACTTCGAAATACAACTCTATGTTGTTTTCCTTTTAAACCATCAACACATTTCTCCAGTGATGTAATCTGCATGTCTGACAAGAGTTCCTTCTTGGAAAGAATCCTAAGACCCTTTTCACTCATATGACTGAGCCGCTTATGCCATAGCTCGGTGGAAACTTTCTTCTTGATGGTATTTACTTCTCCTCTACATAACTTAGCTTCTGTAATGTAGAGAGATGTATATGTCTTGCCTTTAGCTGCTACCAGGTTACCTTTGGTGAGCTTCCAATTTCCTTCACCAAAATAGTTATTGTAGCCATCATCATCAAGTGCTCCGGAGGAGATAAAATTGAGGTGGATATCAGGAACATGCCTCACACCTTTCAAACATAACCTGCATCCAAGGTTAGTTTCTAAATAAATGTTGCCGATCACGATAATTTTAGATGCATATCATTTCCCATCCTCACACGTCCAAAATCTCCTTGAGTGTAGGTTGAGAAGAACTCTTGTCTTGGGGTGATATGGTAGGAAACACCTGAGTCAATTACCCAGGTAGAATCTTGACATGCAAGACTGACATAATCTGCATCTCGAACAATTATAACATCCTCGGTGACAGTTGTGGTGTCATTTGTTCAGCTTTCTGCTTCCTGTTTCTTCAATTGATTCAACTTTCGGCATTCTCGAATGAAGTGCCCGGGAAGGCCACAGTGGTGACACTTCTTATCATGCCTCGATCTAGACTTTGATCGTCCTCTTTGCCAATTTTGGTTTTGAGAATTTCTACTTTTATTTCTTCCTCGCCCCTCTTGCTTGTCTTGCTTTTCTGTGATAAACGCTTCAGATTCAGGATTATACCCTTCATCTTTTAGTCGAGACTCCCCGTTCAACATCCTATCCTTTACCATATCCATGGTAAGCTTGCCTTCAGGAGCGGAGTTACTGACTAACAAAACCAGGGTGTCCCAGCTTTTTGGTAGAGAACTCAGCATCACCAGTGCTTGTAACTCGTCATCGATGGTCATCTTTATTGAGTTGAGTTAATCTATAATGCCTTGGAACTCGCTCATGTGTTCCGATACACTACTTCCGTCTTTGTACTTTAGATTAACTAATTGTCACATAAGATTGGCTTTATTCTGGGCGGTTGTCCTTGTATACATTTCTCCAACTTTTGCCAAAGAGCATAAGCATCATGCTCATTAGCAAAGTTTTGAAAAATGCTCTTGTCAATCCATTGACGGATTTGAGCAACGCACTTCCAATTTAGCACGACCCAGTCATCATCTAATGCTCCAATTGAGATGCTGGTTGTCTTTGTTTTTGTCATCGGTTTTGTCATCCGACGAAGATGTTGTAGTCACTGCTTTATCCTTCTTTGTAACGATCGCCTTCCAAAGATCTTTAATGTATAAAAGATCTTCCACCTTTGACTTCCAAATTGCATAATTGAAAGCAGTCAACTTTATCATATTGCTTGTACTTTCCTCCATTTAGACGGCTTGTAACACTACAAGAAAAGGGCCTATTACTGACGGCCCATTCCCGACGGCCCCAAGGCCGACGGTAACAACGAGGTTACCGATGGCCAGACTGACGGTAAACCGTGGATAATGGGCCAGTGAGAAAATGGGATTTAATCGTCACTTTAAAGACGGCTTAGTCATCGGTAATTTAATATTGATTTAAAAAAAATAAAAAATGAAACGGTTCCACGTTTCTGACAGCTTGGCCGTCTGTAAGTGTATATTTAAATTACCGACGGCTAAGTTCAACTTAGCCCCACCCCGTGACCCTTCCCTCCCCATTCCTTCTTTCCTCTTCTCTCTCTTTTTCCTGTTTTCTTTCGCTCTCTTTGTCCTTCACCGCCGACAGCAGTCCCCCCGTCCCTTCCTCTCGCTACGAACCCCACCGCGAGAACCACCGTGACCTTTATGAACCCCACCGCGAGCCCCACCGCCCCATCTCACTGTGAAAACCCCCAACCCTCGTTCTCTCTCCATTCTCTCTGCGAGACACCACCACCTCCGCTCCACTCTGCCGCGAGCCCACCACCAACTCAGCATCGGATCGCCACAGGTAACTCCGACACCCTCGTTCTCTCTCTTTCTCTGTCGCATTCTCTCCCTGTCTCATCTCTCTCTGTCTCTTTCTCTCTCTGCGAGAAAGAGATATACACTCACTTTGCATCTTTAAATCTTCCCTTCCCTCTTCCCCCATCCCTCGCTTTATTTTTCGATCCTCTCATCATCGAGACCACTCTTTTCCTTGTAGGTTTCATCTTCCTCCCACTCCCAAACAGGTACTCACTTTATAGTTTATAATTCATAAATAAATCTTAATAAAATAATGCCACAGCATGATTCATAATTGGTTAATTTCTTTGCTTTCTGATTTCCTGGGCTTTACTTTTTGATCTGAATGCTTTGAACTTCTTCATCTGTACATTATTACACCCTCCGCCCATGCTCTTTTTATCAAACTACCTCTTGCTTCATTCCATTAACTTCATCACCATGGAGAAGGAGCAATATTTCTAAATTTTTATGTTTGTATGTATAGTAGCAAATTCAGATTTTGATTCTGGGCATTACATATCACATGCTTGTTATATCTGAATCCACGCTTCATCTTATTTGATTTTTCAAGTCCACTATTAGCCTTTTCCTAAATAAATTTCTGTTGGCTTTAGACTTCGAAGTGATGACTAGTGACATATTGTCTTATATTTGGCTGCAAAAATGAATGTCTTGCATTGCACACTCCTAAACCCAAACATTTGCATTTGTATTGGATTGCTTGCTATCTCTTCTTTATATGTGTAACTGAAATGAAATGCTCTATTTTGTCTGTTAAATATCCATTCTCGTACTTTTGACTTGCATGTGTTCTGTAACCGGATTGAGTTTGAGTATTCTTATATGGGTTTATTCTAGAAAAATCAATCAGAAGTTGAAGTTAACTTAAAAAATTGATGTTACATCTTAAACTTTTATTTAGCCACAGGTGTTTAAGTACAAATTGTTTATCATGATTCATGGGAACGAGGGCTGAGAGATTCCCCCACCCCTGGTCTATCGGGGATAAGGACGGACAATCTCAACATCACACATTTACTATCAGAATCGTCCAATGTAATTATGTAAATTTTTCTTCCTCAACGATGGCGTCTTAGGAAAGGACACTTCATTATCGGGCAGGTAGCTGCCCCACTAAAATTGTTGAATATTTATGTTGGTAGTTGGTCTAAATGTTAAGTTTATCCTATATTTTTTTATCCTTGTCATTTTGATCAAATTCCCACTTTACCCTGTTCTAAATAAAAATTAACAATGACATCTTTTAGATCATTTTAATCAATTTTTTTGTTCTTAAGATCAGTTTAATGAATTTTTATTATAAAAAAATCTTTAACCACTTATTAAAGAAATTACTGTTCACTTTTTAAATGTCATTGTCCAATTTTAGTTCATTTTTGTTGTCTGTGAGTTGAAATTTGGCTGAAATTGTATTTCTTGTGACAAGATTGTTTGTGACTCGGAGCTTACGGTTGGAGCTTACTATTGGAGTTTGAGGTAAATAAGCAACTACTGAAATATGTAATGTGCAACATGTTGTGTGGATTGACTTGTTGTTTGTTAGTGGAGAGCTGAGCTCAATAGGTACTGGGATTGTGAGCTGGTAATTTCTACTCCTGCATGTGATTATGTTGTTTGGTAGAGGAGAGCAAAGCCCTAGTCTTTGCCTTCCTGCCTTATGCAGGATGCTGGGTTTGTGTGCTGATAGTTTAGATTCTTTGCATGTGATTGTGTTGTTTGTTAGTGGAGAGCACAACTCATTAGGATATATGTTATTTAATTGCTCTATATTGTTTTATGTATTGATATAGTATTGTTTCTATTGCAAAAAAAAAAATTGGGAAAGTCTGAAATACAGGGGTTATGCTGCCAAAATGTTTTTTGGCACACGACCCTAGTATCTTAGTATATTTTTTTATCAATAGGTTTTGTCATATGTATTGCTTAGGTAGTGTTTGTAGTTGCAAAAAAAATTGGCAAAGTTTGAAATATAGGGGTTATGCTGCCGAAATTTTATTTGGCACGTGACCCTAGTGTCTAACACGTAAGGTGATTGGATTGCAGAAAATGGATTCAAACTGTAGTTGGATGTATGATAGACTTAATCCAAGGAGAGGGGGTTTGAAACGGAAGTTTATAGTAGGGGTTGATGAGTTTGTGCAAAGGGCTTTAGAACAGCAAGATTTTTTTCGTGAGGGAGGAATTAGGTGTCCTTGTGTCAAGTGCAAGTGTAGGAAGATAATGTGTGCTTGTGAAGTGAAGGTTCACTTGTACAAGTCTGGGTTTCAGCTGAACTATTGGTTTTGGACTGATCACGGTGAAGAAGTTCCACAAGTCGATCTAGGCAATTTCCTAGAGTCTAGTGGGAGTATGGGTAATGAAGATCATTTTGCGGAAATGCAACACATGGTGGAAGATCACTTTAGGCCGATGTTTGACACCCAATTTACTCAAGATACGGGTAACGAGGAATTAAGTTGGGATGAGCCACCTAATGAAGAGGCTAAAAGATTTTATGATTTGCTAACTGCTGCAAATCAGCCCCTATTTGAGGGGGTATCGGAATCTAAACTTTCCTTGTGTGTCAGGCTTTTGGCACTTAAATCGAACCATAATTGTACTGAAAAAGCTCTTGATGAAATGACAAGCATGCTTGTAGACTCACATCTTCAGGGAGTACCCTTGCCAACTAATTTTTACCATGCAAAAAGGTTGGTGCCTATGTTACGATTGAAGTCTCAGAAAATTGATTGTTTTGTTAATGGGTGCATGTTATATTACAAAGATAGTATTGAAGAGCAGGAATGTAGGTTCTGTTATGAAGCGAGGTATTATCCCCGTAGGACTTGGTTGGGTAAGTACAAAGCTGTCGCGAAGAAGAGAATGATCTACTTGCCAATCACTCATAGGTTACAGAGATTGTACGCATCACCTGAAACTGCGGCTGCAATGAGATGGCATCATCAGAATAGAACGAGTACGGGCATTTTACGCCATCCATCTGATGAGGAAGCCTAGAAGCATTTTGATGATGACTATCCAAACTTTGCAAATGAGCCTAGAAATGTCAGGATCGGCTTATGTTCTGATGGGTTCACACCTTACATCCAAGCATCTGCGTCCCCGTACTCGTGTTGGTCTGTTGTTGTCACCCCATATAATCTCTCCCCTGAAATGTGCATGACCAAACCGTACATGTTTTTAACTTGTCTCATACCTAGACCATCTAACCCAAAAGCACGCATAGATGTCTACTTACAGCCATTAATTGATGAACTTAAACAATTATGGAGTGATGGTGCTTTCACATATGATATCTCCACGAAACAAAACTTCGTCATGAAGGCAACCTTAATGTGGACAATCAATGACTTTTTCGCCTATGGTATGTTATCTGGGTGGGGTACTCAGGGAAAATTGGCATGTCCGGTGTGCATGAGTGACACTAAGGCTTTTACCTTAAAATATGGTGGGAAAAACTCGTGATTTGACTATCATCGTCGTTTCTTACCACCTGATCATGCATTCAAAAGAAGTAAGAATCGGTTTACAAAGAACAGGGTTGAGACCGATGGGCCGCCTCGTATCCTGACGGGTGAAGAGATCCGGAATTGGGTTAGAGGTATTACAGGTATGGTAGAACATGGGGTTTCTAGGTTAGCCGGTTATGGAGTTACTCACAATTGGACCAAATGTAGCATATTCTGGGATGTTCCATACTAGAAAGACAATTTGTTACGGTACAACCTTGACGTCATGCACATAGAGAAGAACTTTTTTGACAATGTATTCAACACAGTCATGAATGTTCAGGGTAAAACAAAGGATAACGAAAAGACAAGAATGGACTTGCCTCTATATTATGCGCGCAAGGACTTGGAGTTGGTGCCACAGAACAATGGAAAGATGTTAAAACCCAAGGCCAATTATTGTCTTTCGTCTGAGGAAGCAAAGACCATTTGTGCATGGGTTACGGAGCTTAGGATGCCAGATGGATATGCTTCAAACTTGGCTAGATGCTGATGTTACCCGGGGAAGAATGCATGGGATGAAAAGCCATGATTGTCACGTATTTATGGAGTGTTTACTCCCATTTGCGTTTTATTCATTACCTGATCATGTATGGAAGCCACTCACAGAGTTGAGCATTTTTTTTAAAGATTTGTGTACCAATAACTTGAAGATGGATGACCTGTTAAGATTAGAGCAAAACATACCAATAATCATTTGCAAACTCGAAAGAATCTTTCCACCCGGTCTCTTTGATTCAATGGAGCATCTCCCGATTCACCTTCCATGGGAAGCAAGACTTGGTGGTCCAGTTCAATATAGATGGATGTATCCATTTGAAAGGTAAAAAAAACTTTACTTGTTAATTTACTACTTAAATTCTTTCAATTTGCACATCATATTAAGATACAATTTTTATTTATTATGTAGAATGATGGGAGACTATAAGCGAACCGTGAAAAACAAGACGAGAGTGGAGGGTTCAATATGTATGTCTTACTTACACCATGAGACAACATACTTTTGTTCTCATTATTTTGAATTTTGAAAAATTTACATTGTGTGGGATGAATATCAGAAATGAAGCTTGTGTTGTGAAAAATAGCTCCCCACCTACACTGTCAATCTTCAATCAACTAGGGCGTCCTAATGGAAGACCCCAGTCGCATTGGTTAGATGATGCTGAATGGATGTCAACTCATATACATATTGTCATCAATTGCAACGAGATGAAGCCATATATCGAGTAAGTATCATTTTATTAAATATCAAGTCTTATGTCACTAAGGTAATATTACAATTAACTCTATGCTTGTTTGCAGTGCATTTTTGCAATGCAACTCCATCAGTGAAAATGATGTCACAACTCGTATCCATGCAGAATTTTTCAAATGGTTTCGGGGCTATGTAAGTGTCTTTCACTGTAGAATATCAATTAACTTGTTTGTCGCTCAATTAACTTGTGTGTCTGTATAGGCATTTAATCCAGCCAATGGGGTAACCGACTAAAACATTCTTGCATTAGCTTGGGGTCCAGAATCAGAGGTCACTCTATGTCACAAGTACTTCATAAATGGGTACAAATTTCACACACAAACATGGAGTGAGGGTAAAAAAACTATAAACAGTGGGGTGTATGTAAAGGGGATTACACAAGGAGGAGAAGATGATTACTATGGAGTTATACAAGAAGTCTTCGAATTGTCGTATCTCCATTTGCCCTACAAAGTAGTCCTATTTTATTGTTTGTGGTTTGATCCAAAAAGACCTAGAGGAACAAAGGTTCATCCACACTATAATATTGTAGAAATCAAGCAGAGAGGACGATACGAAAATTTTGACCCATTCATCTTTGCTCGAAAAGCTAGACAAGTATATTTTGTTCCATATACTAAGATGCGAAAGGACAAACTTGGTTCGTGTGTAGCAATAAAAATAAAACTCAGAGGTCGCGTGGAGGTTGATGACTTGGATGATGATGCTGCTTATCAAAATGAAGAGTTGTCACATGTTCAGGGGATAACCGAAGTTGAACGACTGACTGGATTGCGTGACGAAACAAACAGTTATGAAGAAGTTGATCCAATAAATGTTAGAAATGCCGAACATGATAATGAAGGGGACTTGCCACTAGAAGATAGTGATGAGGACGATTCTGATGATGTGGAAGACGTCGGAGATGATGACGATGACATATCTGATGATTAGCATTAATTGTAATGGATTATATTTTTTTTTTGTTATTTGTTATAGTAGTTTGTTAGTATAAGTAAATATGTTTATGACAATTATATTGATTTGTTGTGCATTTTGTTTTTCTTATTAGATGGCTCCGAAAGATAGCTAGAAGGGAGACCGCCCTGCTAAAAAGGGCAAGACGTATAGGCGTTATGGCATGATTCTACCGCAGCGGGTGGCTCAACATGCTCAGCATGCAGTTGAGACATCCGTGCGTCGGCCACAGGACTAGTCGGATGGTATTCCTGACATGCAGTGTATGCCGACACCACGGTTAGTGCCACAGATGATTCAGCAGGGCATGCAGGGGGTACCCTTAATGCCTCCGGCAGCGAGAGGTTCATCCCCTCTAGCAGCCCCCATTCATTCTACATCCCATGCAGCAGCGCCCACACCATCTGCATCCCCTGCAGCAATGCCCACTCCATCTGCATCCCCTACAGCGGCGACCCCCTCATCTTCTCCAGCAGTGGAAGGTTCATCCTCGTAGCAACCTCCCGTCGATGAGGAGATGCCTGATGCCCCAGAGACGAGCTTGAGGCATAGGCATGCTCCTCACATAGAGTATGCAGACAATGGTCGACATTCATTAAGCCTGTTGGTCGAGGGTAAGTAAATATTTAATTATTGTTTCATTTATCTTTATAGTTGTATAGTTAATTTGAAGTGTGTGTTTATGTATTGTTTGCAAGTTTGATCCAGACAGGGTGGCCTCCCAGGCCATCACTGCAACCATTAAGGCCCAGTTCTGCGAGGCATGGCCAAAGTGGAGTAAGATTCCGCCACAGACTATTGAGGAAGTATTTTTGCCGAAGTTTGCGGTACATTATAATTTAACTCAATCAAATTATTGTTGTTAGTATGTCACGTGGCGAGCAGAGGATGACCTCCAGGTAAGGCAGATCTTTAACAGCAGGGGCTCTAAGAGGTTGTCTGAGACGCTGAGGAATGCAAGGATTACTGGTGAAAAACCAACTTGGATGGGAGGGAATGCCTGGGCTGGTCTTCAGCAGTATTGGGGCTCTGATGAATTTAAGGAAGAGAGCGCTCGGTGCAAGCAAAACCATGCTTCTGCTAAGGGTGGATCAGTCCATACAGGTGGATCCATCTCTATTGTTGAGCACAAGAGGCGCATGGTAAGTAATTAGGATTATAAGTATTTGGTTTATCATTACAATTGAAAATTAATTAAGATACTAACTTTGATTATGTTTTTAGGAGCTAGAGCTTGGTAGAGAGCCCCGCATGGATAAGGTCTTTGTGAGGACTCACATGAAGAAGGACAGCTCCTGGGTTGACAAGAGATCAAAGGAGACTTATGGAAGTTAATTAATCGCTTAAGTTGTGATTTTTATTCCAATTTGTAATAACAATAAGTTTAGTCTAATATCTCTTTAATGTCACTCTTGCAGGAGTCATATCAGCAGAGGCTCACACAGTTGTCCCAAGCGGGAGAGTCTTCTAGTGCCTCCCAGGAGGTCGACCCTGCTACCCAGATAAAGACATGGATCGACAGTGCTGGGGGAAAGACACGGGGGCGTTGCTACGGTACCGGAGCCTATTCTATATGCTGAGACCAGATGTGACTTCTCTCACCCAGGAGTCACACATATCACCAGGATGCACTCCGAGTTCCTCCTCCGCCAAAGATGCCTTAGTTACTCGATTAATGGCGGAGACTCGACAGGCAAACGAGGCGGCTCGACAGGCGACCGAGACGGTCCAGGCCTTCATGGAGCACCAGCAGGAACTGATCTAGCAGGCTGTCAATCAGGCAATGGCAAAGATGATGGAGAGTTTTCTTGCGAGACAGTCGACCCAGCCTCCTCAGCCGACCCAGACTCTTGGCACTCCTATTGAGTCCTACTCGGACGAAGAGGAGGAGGAGTGACTCTATTAGGATTATTTATTTTATTTTATGTACATGTATTATCAGATTATTATCAAATTATTGACATTTATTAATTAATGCAATTGACGTTTTTTGTATTTTAATTTCTGTGAGTTATTTATTATTTGTTAAATTTAATTTAATTATTGATAATTAATTAGGTGGAATTCTACAAAATACAAAAATTTAAAAAAGAATATTAATAATACCGATGGCTTAGCCGTCAGTAAATCTTAAAAAAATAGAAATTAATTGTTGATGTTACCGACGGCTTAGCCCTTGGTAATTACTGACGGCGACATTTAGCCGTCAGTAAAATTTACCGACAAAGGAATTGAAGACGGCCACGTGACCGTCAGTAAGCCATCGGTAATTTTAATTTACCGACGGCTAAGCCGTCGGTAATGCCAATTTAGGCCATCGGTAATGGGTGTTTTTCTTGTAGTGTAAGTTTCACTGTGTTTGAAACTTCTTTAACCTAGGAATAGAACTAGCTCTGATACCACTTGTTGGGAAAAAGATGTATCTGCGAGATGATAAATTTCCACAAACCCAGGATAATCTCCCAAAACAAATAGATAAAAGAACGCCTAAGATTATAGCGTGGAAAACCCTTCCAAATTGAAGGTAAAAACCACGGGTCCCGTAGGCCACTTCCACTAACAATAATGGGATTACAAACTTTACCCTTAGGTGATCTCACAAAAACACTCAATTTGTGGCTAAATCTGTCACAAATTGGTTCTTTATTTCTCTCTTGGTATTTTTCCTCTCAAGAAAAAAAAAATCTCACCATGGCTCCCTCTATTTTTCTCTTTTCTAGTGAGGTTCTCAAAAAACTCTTAAAACAACATAGAAGAATGCCTATTTATAGGCAATGGCTATTAATATTAAACCATATACTTAAGAGCTAAGCTACTTAAGAGCTAAGAAATCAACCAAGTAGTCTTCAATTTGATTTTGGATTCCTTGGTGGTTTATTGCAACTTGAATTTGAATTCATCATGTTATCATTGCTTTAGTCAACAATTGTGGCTTTTCAATGTCAACAATTTTGGCTTCTCAATTCTACCACTATTTGTAACGTCCCTTTTCCTACAAGGAACGTCACGTATAATTATCAAAAAACTCAAAGCGGAATTAACATAAAACTGGTATGCCTTCAAGAAATGCATCTTTCATAAATAAAGGATACCGAAAACTCGTGGCTAATTTTTTTTTTAGATATAAGATAAAGAAGTGCGCTTACAAAATCTTAGTCATCCAGAAAATCAGAAAAGAAAACATATATCATATATACATATCTCCAACTCACTGTACAAAAGTCTTGCGCCAGCAAGTATAGTCAAGAACCACAACAAAGTGGCCAAAATACATCATCACAGCGTAAAAGAAAATAAAGCGATAAACTAAACCTAAAAAAATAGTAAAGCAAAATATGTGTCAAATACACAAAAAGATCATCTACTCCCCAAAAACCTAGGCTGATCGGCCAACTAACAAACCCACAACCTAGCACTATCCTAAGCCACACCTAGGAACCTAAAAAGATGACGTCTCCTCGGGATCCTTCTCGGGGTCCTCCTCCTCCTCAGACTCCACAAGGCAACCACATCCAAGCTCGTTTCTAATCTTCCTCTTCCCTTTCTCTGCATGTCCAAATGGTCCGACATGAGTGCTTGAAGAGCAGCGCACGAAACATCCAGACAGCTCTACATAGGTAACATGTAAGGATGTAAATGGGGCGAGGCAGGCACGGGTAGTAACTACCCGCTACCTGCCCCGTTGGGTACCCCTGCCCCCCGTTACCCGCCCCATACCCGTGCGGGTACCCGCAATCCAGGCTGTAGTGGATACCCGCGATATCCGCGGGTATCCACAGATATCCATGGGTATTTTAAAAAAATCTAAAAAATTTAGAAATTTTTTTAAAAAGAAATTATTTTTTCATACAACATTGTCCATAATAAAAGTCATTACAAGTACAGTATGAGAATTAATATAAATACATCAATAATACATATTTACGGATATCCACTGGTATTTTAAAAAAATCTAAACAAATTTAGAAAAAACTAAACAAAAAAGTTTTTTGTTTCCATACAACATTGTCCATAATAAAAATCATACAATAAAAGTCATTACAAGTATAGTATGAGAATTAATACAAATACATCAATAATACATATTTAGTAGCCACTTGTTTAATACTAAACCAAAGAAAGACAACAACTAAAAATTACATCACTCTACAACACTTGTATTGACCACTTTAGGAATATATATATATATATATATATATATAAAATAAAGGTAGTTAATTGGCTTAGCGGGTACGGATACCTCACTACCCATCCCCGTTTATTAACGGGTACTTCAAATACCTGTTTACTCCGCGGGTACCCGTTAAGGTACCCGCCCTATACCCGTAGCGGATTTTATCCGCGGATACCCGCGGGTACGGATTTTTTTGCCATCCCTAGGAATAGGAAGCGTCGGCCTCACAGACTCTGGTGGTGGAGCTGGAATCACTGGTGGAGCAATCCTAGGCAAACGTGCCCTCTCCAAGGAACTCTTCCTTGGAGTGCGACGAATAAGACGACGGCGATCAGAAACAGGCCCGACTACCCGCTGTGATATGGGTCTCTGGTCATCCCTCACCTCTTTCATAGGCTGCACCGTGGGTTGAACCCTGGGCTCGCTGCTCTCCACGGTCACACTGCGTGCATAGGGTGCATCTGCAAGCCAGCTGCACATCCTCTCGATGGGAATGTAGACGTCCAAAACCATGTTCCTCTCTAGTACCTCTTCGGGGCCTAGCACCCCTCCTCTAGTCCTGACCACGTATCCAGATACCGTGGCCCAATGGGAGACTGGATCGTAAGTCCATCCCCCTCCATCGGCCTCAATAGGCCTGAAATTCTCCCTCACCTGCGCTACCAGAGGTCTCGATGTGAACATCTACGTGTAACGTATATAAAGATAATAGAAAAATATGCAAGGGTGAATATCTTTGCACAAGTTGAAATCCACGAAAGGTGCATATGAAAAAGTAAATACTACATAATACACTCCAATAATATATATATATATCTACTCTTTCGCAAGTCTTTCTCTAAGATATTCATGCACTAAAAAAAAACGTCATCAAGTTAAACACACGTAGCACTCTAGCATAATGCATGTCACTTCAATATCTCTTTAATACACTGGTGCACTGCTCCATGGAGACTTCTCTTCCTAAACTAAGTAGAGCGATATGGCTGGAGCGTATACCTAATATAAAGTACAAACTGGCGATCTCTCAGCCATGGTTTGACATTCATTCGGTACAGACCAATTGTGCGAACGTCGTACACCATATCACAAATAAGACAGCCGGTCAGGATCATCTAAGCCAGGTATCGTACTCTTCTCGGCACAAGGGGATTCACCACAAGGCCATTGAGAATTTCGTAACCTGAATGCCCTCAAAAACTTATTGTCAGACCATACTTATTCACAATCCATCAAATTGTATGCTCTAATTTTGGCAAAAGCCAACGTCTTAAAAAGCAAATGACATTATAATTTGCAAACACATACAAAGAAAATAACGCAATCCTTTATCTTAGGATTTTCGTCGTCACGGGTTAGCTCTCTTCCAACACCGTATAGCATTATTTGTCCTCAAGACTTCAACATCGTCACGTATTGACTCTCTCTCAATACCTGGTAAAACACTTTTCTATTAACATTATTTAAAGCATAAGCTTTAAAGAAAACTTCTCTTTGGAAATAAAATTCCTCAAAATAGTAAGTATTTTTCTAAATCCCTTTTTAGCTCTAAAGTCTCAAAGTCTTTTAATGCTTGATAAATGAAATACCTTTGAACATTTTTAAATACAAACTAAGAATAGTTTTATGAAAGTCATTTGGAAATTTAAATGTTTTTAGTTAAAACCAAACTTAGTAATTCCTCTTTCAAACTTCTCATTGTAAAAAAAAAGTTGACTTAAAAGTATTAACTAAATACTCAAGTTATATACTTTGACAAAACTTTACTTGAATTCATTTTCTCATAATTATTTAAAACTTAACCCCTAAAATGTCCAGTTTTTCGTTTCAACCCCTGGCTTCCGAAAATTATTGATTTTGGCCCAAAAAGTTCAGTTTTTCATTTTAGCCCCTAAACTTCCAAAAATTTATGATTTTTGCCCAAAACGTCCAGTTTTCATTTTTTAGCACCAGAAACTTCCGACAATTATTATTTTGGCCCAAAACACCCAATTTTTCGTTTTCAACCCCTTAAAAATCTAAAATTTCACCTTTTTCTTTACCAAATTGATTTCCTAACTTACTTTGAGTTTTTTGAAAGTAGAATTGGTTATAAAGTCCATTGGAGACTTATCTTTCCGAAGAGTCCTCTAAATTCATCTTCCAAAATGCTTGGGTAACAATGTCTTAGTCCTCTTGGTACCATCACCAAATCACAACCACAATCATAATAAATTAAAGCTTTACACTACTTTAAATATTACAATCCAACACCATGAATCAAATCACACAAAATCACCCAAGACATCAAATATCTTAAATAAGCAAGAACACAAAATCAACTCATGAAACATAAATACACTTAAAGTAACCATTTTTAGCACTTTCAATACATCAAGAACACTAGCATCATTCATTAAATTTACTAAAAAAGGCATTAGGCATATAACCACTTCGAATAATTATATTTTTCCCAAGAGTGCTTAAATTTCAAAAATCACCTTCCATAATTCAAGGATTACACATTAAAAGCTTTAAGTTATAAATAGGTAAAAATAGGCATTACTAAGAGAATGATTTCTCATTCAACAGCCAACATGAAAACTCAAGTCTTTGAGTTTATCATCAAGAACACAACAAATAGCCACACACATACACAACCTTCCCAACTTATTGAGAAAATCCCCTTACCTCTTGAAGTAACCTTGAAAAAACCACAAAGAGGTCTCCTTGAATCTTTATGCTCCACCACTATGAAATATCAAACCTTCTTCAAAATACATAAGAAACATAACCATAAAAATGTAAGTTTTATGAAAATACTCAAACCCTAATGTGTAGAAACTTGAGTGGATGAATACTTACTCAAGGCTTAGAAGAAAAATAGCTCAAGGAGGGTTTCAAGCATCTAGGTTCCAAGAGAATGAACCTAAACCAAGAACAAAACTTTTTCTTAGCAAAAATGAAGAACACATGGTTCTTGAAAAAATGAAAGTGATGATCATGGAAAAATAAGAAGAGAATATGAATTAGGATCATCATCCAAACCTTTTTTGTGAAGCTTGAAGGTCTAAAACTCAAGAAAGCTCAAGCTTTTGGTAATGGAAGCAAGCTTTGGAATGGAGAGAAAATGGAGTTTTTGGCTAGATGAAGAAGATGAAGTGAAGAAGAAATGAATCCTCTCTCCTCCCTTGCCCTAGAAGAACTCGGCCAACACACCAAGAAGCATGGGTGTGATGTGCTTTGATTGGATTGGAAACCTACTCCATTTCTTTAATTGGAAATTCAAAGAATTTTCCCATTGACTCACTTGACTTTTGAGATATTTCCAAGAGTACATTTTTGGCAAGCAAACTCGGCCAAGACCAAAAAAAATGGTGAGATTATTTCACATCAAGCTAGGGTTGCGTTCGTGGTTCAAAAGTAGGAAAAATGCTTATTTTCATAATCCCTTTTTGAAATAAACACTTTTCTAAAGTAAGTAATAAAGTGAAAAATCACTTTTATGACTTGAATATGATATGCCAAAATTTAGAATCTCCAAACTAAATTTTTGGATAATTTTTCATCTCTTGGTTGTGTCCGGTTTACCCGTAAAGCACCAAACGCGGGTAAAATAAAGTTTTTCTGAAAAAATTTTTAGAAAAATTTCTAAAAATCACAAATAATCTTAAAAAAACTTTTGTTTCGTTCAAATATTATTTTGGAGTAAAAAGGGTCTTCAGAAAAAAAATACTAAACCCATCCCCGCATCAAACGAGAATGCGGTTCCCTCAAAAACTCAGTTTTGCGAATTTTACTACTCTTGTCCCTTCTAAAAAAAACCAAAATATGAATATCATGATTCTCACATCAAGATCCAAAATCATTAATCAAATAATTTAAATAAATTAAAACAGATTAAAAGTCTAAAGAAACTATTTAAAAACGAGGGTGTTACAACTCTACCCCTCTAAAAAGAATTTCGTCCTCGAAATTTCGTACCTAGAACAACGCAGGGTACTGTTCTCGGATCTTGTCCTTTACTTCCAAGACGCATCTCCGGTAACTTCATTGCAGATAACCTTGACTAAAGAGATTTGTTTATCCCAGAGCTGTTTGATCCTTCATTCATCGATTCGCACAGGGTTTGCTTCATAAGTCAGGTTATCTCTTAATTGTACTATGTCAGACTCGATTACATGAGACGGATCAGGAATATATTTCCTCAATTGTGAAACATGAAAGACACTGTGAAGATTAGAAAGGTTTGGCGGTAAAGTTATTTGGTAAGCAACATGACCAATAGGACGAAGAATTTGGTATGGTCCTATGAATTTTGGAGTGATTTTTCTGGACTTTAGAGCTCTGCCTACCCCAATCATCGGAGTGACTCTCAGAAAAACATGGTCGCCTTCTTGGAACTCAAGAGGTCGTCTCCTCTTATCGGAGTAGCTCTTTTGTCTGCTTTGTGCCGTCCTCATCCTTTCTCAAACTTGTCTCACTTTCTCCGTGGTTTGTTGTAAAAACTCAGGTCCTAATATTGTACTCTCCCCATCCTGGTACCAACACAAAGGTGTTTGGCATTTTCTCCCATACAAAGCCTCATAGGGTGCCATTCCTAAGCTCGAATGAAAACTATTATTGTAGGCGAACTCGATCAACGGCAAAATATCGTCCCACCTTCCCTTATGATCTAATACACACGCTCTCAACAAGTCCTCTAGGGATTGAATGGTTTTCTCTGACTGACCATCCGTCTGAGGATGATAAGTAGAACTTAATCTAAGCTTAGTTCCTAAGGCTTGTTGCAAACTTTGCCAAAATCTAGATATAAATCTAGGGTCTCTATCAGAAATAATATTGGATGGCACTCCATGAAACCTGATTATTTCCTTCACATATAACTGAGAAAGCTTATCTAGGGAATACTTCATGTTGATAGGTAGAAAATGCGATGACTTTGTCAGTCTATCCACAATTACCCAAATCCCATCAAATCCTTTTGATGTTCTTGGCAATCCTGACACAAAATCCATCGATATGCTCTCCCATTTCCATTTTGGTATATCCAACGATTGCATCATTCCCGCAGGTCGTTGGTGTTCCACTTTCGCCTTTTGACAAGTTAAGCATGCTGCTACATACTCTACAACTTGCTTCTTCATCCCTGACCACCAAAATCTTTGCTTCAAATCCTGATGCATTTTTGTGGCTCCAGGATGAATACTCAAATTACTCTTATGGGCTTCGTCCAGAATTAACTTCCTCTTCTCCGAATTATTAGGCACACAAATCCTCCCTTTACATCTCAAGATGCCATCCTCACCTAAACTAAACTCTTGTCACTTTTCCTTGCCTCATCAACTCCTTCTTTTCCTCTAAACTTTTATCTGTGACTTGCTGCTCTCGTATATCATCTATCAATCCACTCGACACTTTAATCATGCTTAAACTAATCCTACCCTTGTGTCTCTCCATTGTCAAACCTAGATCTCGGAATTCCTCAATAAACTCCAGTTCTTTGATCATAATTGCAGACACATGAACAGTTTTCCGACTTAAGGCATCAGCTACAACATTTGCCTTCCCGGGATGATACATCAAGGTAAAATCATAATCCTTCAGGAATTCCATCCAACGTCTCTGTCACATATTGAGTTCTTTCTGATCAAACAAATATTTCAAGCTCTTGTGATCGCTGAATACGTTAAACGTTGATCCATATAAATAATGTCTCCAAATCTTCAAAGCGAACACTACAGCAGCTAACTCAATATCATGAGTTGGATAATTCCTCTCATGAGTTTCAACTAACGGGATGCGTATGCCACCACCCTTCGATTCTGCATCAATACGCACCCAAGTCCTTGGTATGAAGCATCACAGTAAACTTCCAGAAGTTCCTTAAGATTAGGTATAATCAACACAGGCGATGTAGTCAATAGCTCTTTCATCTTTAAGAAACTCGCCTCGCACTCATTCGTCATACAAACGGTTGATCCTTTCTCGTGAGTTTCGTCATTGGTGCTACAATCTTTGAAAATCCTTCAATAAATCTCCTATAATAACCCGCTAATCCTACAAAACTACAAACCCCAGTTACTATCGTGGGCCTTTCCCATGACATTACCGCTTCTACCTTCACTGGGTCTACAGCTATACCCTCTCTTGAAATCACATGGCCTAAAAATTGTACCTTTTGCAACCAAAATTCACACTTGGACAACTTGGCATAAAGCTGTTTCTCACTTAAAATCTGCAATACTTGTCTTAAATGTTCCTCGTGTTCCTCATGACTCTTGGAGTAAATCAAAATGTCATCTATGAACACCACCACAAATCGATCCAAGAAAGGTCTAAGATCCTATTCATATAATCCATAAATATTGCCGGTGCATTAGTCACTCCAAACGGCATCACAACATACTCAAAATGACCATATCTGGTTCTAAAAGCAATCTTAGGTATATCGTCATTCTTGACTCTAATTTGGTGATAACCACTCCTCAAATCAATCTTAGAAAATACAGCGGCACCAAGAAGTTGATCCATCAAATCGTCGATGCGTGGCAACGGATACTTATTCTTAATCGTTACCTTGTTCAACTGACGATAATCTACGCACAATCTGGAAGTTCCGTCCTTCTTCTTCACCAACAGCACAGGAGCTCCCCACGGTGATACACTTGGTCTCACGAATTGCTTTGACAGCAAATCCTCCAATAGTTTCTTCAGTTTAGCCAGCTTCGTTGGCGACATTCTATACGGGGCAATAGAAATCGGACCAGTACCAGGTACCAGATCTATAGCAAACTCTATATCCCTCACTGGTGGTAAAAGGATATGGTTGGAAGATAACCAATACATGCCTAAAATCACATCTAATTGTGTCAAAGGCAAACACATCAAATCAACAAGATATGTCATATTTGAAATAACAACAGGGCATTTTAGACATACAGAATTTGCAATAACAATTTCAACAGTAGGCATAGAAACAACAAGATCAAAAGACATCGAAGACACAAGCAAATTTAATCGTTTCACACAATTTTCAGATATGAAGGAATGGGTCGCACCCGAATCATATAACACAATTAAGGGATTTCCAGCTACGTCACAAGTACCTTGTATGAGATCCTCTGATTGTGAAGCCTCAACACCGCTCATAGTACAAACACGTCCTTTAGTCGTCGGCCTTCCGGCTCTGACAGTGTTAACTTCTGGTTTTGGCTTGCCCGCAAGGCAATCCTTTGTTACATGCCCAATCTTCCGGCAGCTAAAGTGTAACATCTGTTTTTCCGAGTTACTATTTAAAAATCTGTTTTATATGAATTTTTGCGATATAAATCTTTTAAGATTTATTCTTGGCTTAAAAATAGGATTTAAATATATGTGTTTAAGATTACTTCTGAAAATGATTGATTCGCAGCTTCTGTCAGGTTTAGATTCAACATCCGTTTCTCTGTTTAAAACCGTACTTTTTCTGTTTTATATGAATTCTTGTGCCGTAAATGTTTTGTGATTTATTTTTAGCTTAAAATTAGGAGTAAAATACACATATCCTGGAATACTTCTGAAACGGAAGTTTTACAATCGATATCAGGTCTTTTTACAGAAAGCAGTACGTCTAACTGACGGAAATAGTTTTAAATACCTTACAAACATCATATGACTTCAATAAATAAACTTCCTTCACAAAAGTTGGTTTTTCTAATATTTTAGATTTTGTGAAATTTTTCTAGAATTTTTGGAAGTAAAAAGATTTAAAAGTTCTGTTTTGATCCAAATAGTAAACTGTTTGAACTGATAGACTGATTCGGAGCTCAAATTGAAGTCAAATAAAGATTTTAAATAGCTAGAACATGTTTTTCCATTTTATAGGATTTATGGAAATTATTTCAAATTTTTCTGAAAGACGGATCAAAAGTCACTTTTTTGAAACTCCGTTTAGTACGTAAAGTAAGCGTTTTTAAACCGAAATAGATTTATATTGATCAGTGAGAGCTCAAAATCAATTTTCAAAAGGGACCATTAGTGTTTAAATTAAATTTGTAATTTTTGAGAATTTTCTGGGTATTTTCTGAAAAATGTCTATTTTTCACTTACGACGCATCCGTTTTTCCGTTCTTTGAGCTAAACGCATAGCTTACACTTATCGTAAAATTCCAGAAACTCTTCCATGAAGCTATTAGGGCTATTACCTGGTATTCCCAAGATTTCTTATCAGTTCTCAATCTTTAAATTCGTTTTAGGAAGTTTTGATTAGTGAAAAGTCACTTTTGCCCTTGATTTGTATCCCTTTTCACTTGAAAACCCTAGGGGCAAAGATGTAACTTCACTCCCTCCCTTTTCAGCCCTCATAAACCGTCCTACCACCTTGCCAAGAAGAGGACTAGGTGCATTTGGTCCATGAGTCAAAGTTTTAAACCAATTAGAATAAAGGTAAGATTAAAACTAATTAGATAAATGTGATTTTAAGCCTCATGGCTTACATCACATAATTTCTTTATTCCTTCCTTCTCCTTGCTCCTTGGCCGCCCCTCTTCCTCAACTTGGACCCTTGGATGATGATCTTTCACTTGGATTCAATCCTTGTGAAGTGGTTTAGGCCAATTAGGAATTAGTTAATTGTTTTGATTTTTATTAAAAGCCAAACTATGATTACTTTCTAAGCTAACCAAGGTTCCTTTAACTCAACCCCTTGGCTGCCCCCATCCACTATAAATAGCCCCCCTTGCCTCATAAAAATTACACACACAATTTCAAGAAGCCAAGGAATCAAGAAGCTATACACTTTTCTCTCTTTTCTCTTCTTAAGTCTTAAATTTCTTTGTGTTCTTGGATCTTCATCCATTTTTGGTGAAAGGTAGGGGGAACCTCTTGCAAATTAATTTGAGAAGTATATGTTTGATTCTTGGTTGTGCTTGACTTGTATGCCTTGGGTGTTATAGCTTTTAAATGGTGGTTATGCTTTATAAATTGTTTTGTTGTTCTAAAATGATTATTTTGTGTTAATTATTAATAGTAGGGTTATAATGCCCAAATTTCTCTTAAGATTTCGTGGAAGTAAGGTTACTATGGCAAAATTAATTTTTGAACTTTGTAAACATACCGTTATAATGGCAAAATTTAGATTTACCGCAAATACGATTTTACCGTAAAGAAAATACGTTTTATTCTTTGTGAAAAACTTTGATATTATCTAACATGTATATGGTCAAAGGTGATGGTTAAAGATTTGATTGGTTTATTAGTATGGATCTGTCTAGAAAGGAAAGAGACCTTTGAAGGGGCTATTATAAAGTCCGTCTCTTTCTAGCCTGGGATCTGTATTAATACGCTGTTTAAAAATCTTAACACTAGGGACCAGGGGTATACATGACTAAGATAATCTGGGAAAGAAGTGATTTCTTAATACCGCATATATAAATAGATTGGATTGGATAAAAGAGTATAACAGTAATGGATTCTCGGTGCATTCTACTGTTATAGCATCTTTTGGAATTTAATGTAACAGTAATGGATTCCCGGTGAATTCTACTGTTATATTAATAGTGGGAAATATAGAGCGGGTATCCAATCTGTATATATATGCAATAAACTCAGTTTAATTTCCAACGTTTATGACAGTGGAAATTAGTGAGGTAGGCTTCCAACGGGCCTTTTTATCTTTGGAAAATAAATAGTGCTTAAGTATTTCCGTAAATAAACAGTTAATTTCACTTAGTCTATTTTCGAATACGTTTTTATTCTACAGTTACTCGTGAATCTGTGTTTACTTGTGAATTCTGTGTTTATTTGAGAGTTAAGTCGTAAGTTGGGGTTTGTGGTTACTAAGTAAAATCTCCAGGAGTAGCGGGCTGAATGCTCGTGGCTATGTGCCGAAATTCCTATGGTAAAATCTCCAGGAGTAGCGGGTGACTTACTCGTGGGTGTGTCCCGAATATAAGTGGTAAAGTTTTCAGGAGCAGCGGGTTCTTTTCTCGTGGGTGTGTCCCGAAAATGTAGATAGTCTTGTGTGTTTGATAATTCCTTGAGATATATTACCGTGTTAAATTCTCTGTTTACGGCGTTGAATGATTCATCTGTTGGGTGCGGTATGACTGCTATATGTTGTTTATCTGTTCTTTGAATTGGGTGATGTATATTCTGTGATTTGGTTGTGCTTGTACTTGAGATATTAAGTTGTTTAGAGTTTCACCCTTGTCTGCTTTGTTGTGTTGATGCATGACGGAGTAGATGTTTGACCCAAGAAGTGGGCTAGCTTTTAGAAGAGGATCTGAAGGATGCTGAATAGATTGATGGATGTTCCGAGAAGATTAAGTGGCTACTGTATTATTTTGGGTAGAGTTTAGAGACTAGACTGGCTCAGATGTTCACTGTCTTACTTTAAATTCTTCCCTGTAAAAACTCTGATAATCTTATGAATATGAGATGAGATGTTATCCTTACAAATATTGTTTTATGCTTCTGCACTTAAAAACCTTATCGAAAATTAATCAACACATATTCTCCATCCTTCTCATCTTCTTTAAAAGGCGGAAAAAATTTTACCTGCATTTTAGAAGAAGGATTTCCAACTTTAATCAAATATTTTCTAAGTTATTTTGAAATTCTTGGTAACTATGGTGTAATATCCTTTTTGGAGAAAGGGTGTTACATAAAGCATGTCATTCCCTTCTGGTTGCATGCATTGGACAGGTGTCCTTGTTTTCCACAGTTGAAACATTTTAATGGAGCGCCCGGTCCCTGATAACCCTTGTTAGCACCACTAGTAGAAAATGGCACATTGCAGTTCTGTTGGTTCTTCTGATTCTTAAAATAAGGTTTGTGTTGATTTTGCTTCCCTTTTTGTCCTTGTGGATATGACCTAGATGGTCCACCCACGTTTCCCTTGTTCACCCTTCCCTTCATCAGATTCTCCATCTTTCTACACTTTTCCACCAGCAGTGGAAATTGACGAATATCAAGTGAAGCTACAGATTGGCGAACATCATACCTCAACCCAGCTTCGAATCTTTCACACTTCCATCCTTCGTCCAGTTGGACTTGGAAAAATCGAAAGTACTTGGCAAGTGACTCAAACTTTGTAACACTGTTTTTCCCAAAAAGGGCATTACATTATTATTTCAAAAATACTTTTATATTTAGAAAATAAATACTTTCATTTACATATTCCCTTCTAAAAAAGTGAGTAATTTTTTTTGTTTTTAAAGAAGATGAGAAGGATGGGGAATATGTTTTCAAATAAATTTTCTTTGTAGAAAATTTAGTGATCATAAAATTATTTCCAAAGACATAGCTAATGAAAACACACCACACATAATATACATATCACAGAAATATAGGGGCTTGCTCCAGCAAGTAATAGTCTTGACCACAACAAAGTGACCTATGCACACGATCATCAGAGAGAAACTAAATAGTCCACGCGAAACTAGAAAACATAGTAAGCACACGAGTTAAACACTCTCATCCATCCTAGGCCGGTAGAGTTCCACAAATGCCTCTATGACCTATTCTGGACCACGAGAATATCTACAACTACGAGCTCTCCCCAATCTAATCGTCCGACAATTCCTCTCTAGTCTCGCATTAGGTCCAGTTGCTCCTCCCGAGGTCTTCGTTATATGTCCAACGTAGGTTGTCCACTCAATGGCTGGGTTGTATATCCAGCCTCGCCCTTCGCCCCCACAGGGCTTAAAACTCTCCCTGCTGGTGGGGATCAAATCTGGGTCCGGATCCATTTATATGAATCATGTTCCAGAAGACCTCAAAACATATAGGCAAGGGTGAAAATCTTCTCCACAAGTTATATCACAAAAAACACATAAAGAGAAAATACCATATATTACATTTCACAAAAAAATATAGATTTAAGGTTTTTTTGAAAATCTTAGTAACCAACTCTATCACTCATTCACAGATCATAATATCAACCAGAAAACTCATCCGACACATATAAAATTTCATCACAAGTATCCATAAATCAATCAAACTGGAAACATCTCAAGCATTTATTATGCATGACACTTCAATTTCCCACACAATACACCGGTGTAGTGCTCCATGGAGACTTTTCCCACCAAAACTCCGTCCGAGCGATTGGCTGTGGAATATACCTATCATAACCAACCAGTACAGTCCCCTTTTTCATGGATCTGGATGACCACCTGCCCCCTTTTTCATGAGCGGGTTTTACAGTCATTCAGTATATCCACATTTAAATATTTATACCAATTCATGAATAGGCTAGTCAGTCAGATTTATCCAAGCCGAGTACTCTACTCATTCTCGGCTCGCTGGGATCCACACACACGACCATTGAGAATTTTCGAAACCTGGATAATCCCAATAGGCAATTGTAGCCCAACTGTGATCTATTCTCAACCCTCCAACTAGGGTTGTAGCTCAATTTGGCAAAGCCAAACCATCTCTATGCAAATGACAATTCAATTTGCAACCAAAGGATAAATATCCCAACAACAATTCCTAATGAATTCAACAAACATTTTGCCTTATCTTTTTGCAACAATGTTTTTAGAAATCCTTTATTGATTTCTTTCCCCCATTTACATAAAAATGTAAATAAAATACCTTTCATATGAGGAACCTCAAGTAATAATTTTTCCCATAGAAATAACTTAATTTAGAAGCCTTTGAACATAATTTTGGATGATTTCGAATTTGGTAAAATTTTGAAAAAACCTGACGCTTTCACAGGAGTGGAAATTTTCACATCATGGGTATGAACGAGTCTGTCTCCAGTTTTTCGAAAATTGACAGGATTTAAATTTTCTTATGTTTTAAAATGTTTTCACACCTGAGGCGTGAATATCAGTGTTTAATCAATTAAAAATGAACTTAAAACTTTATTCTAATATATATAAAAGCATAGTTTAATTTATTAAAAAAAATAATACATTAATTTTGGATCTTTTAATTTTTATAAAATTCATTCAAGACTTAAAATAAAACCTTCTTAGTAATTTCTTTCTTTAAATCAAGTTATTACTCATTTTACTTCTAGTGCTATATGTTTATGATTTTGGTCCCTCACTTCAATATTTATTTATCCTCATCTTTTTAAATAATCATATCACCAAATCTCATGTACAAGCAATACAACAACTTAAGCTCTTGATGAATCAAACTCAAGTAACATCCAAATATCAAACACATTAATTATTTCAAATCACAAGTAGACATAAAATAAGATTTGGGCTAAGATAATAATAATTATTTTAAGGCTTAAAGCATGAGAACATAGAATAAGAACAAATCCATAATTAAATAGCACAAAGTAAAAGAACTTAAAAATAAACAACACAAAAGCATAGGACTTGACTGAAATGTCAGTTCATAAATAAATAACAGAAAACATAAGGACATGACCGAAATGTCAGTCCATAATAAATAAATAGGAAGCATAAAATTAAAGGCATAAAAATAAATATTAGAAACATACTTAAAAGATATATATATATATATATATATATATATATATATGTATAAATTTTCCTTTTAAAGATTGAGCCACTTAAGCCATACAAATCATATAAGAAATCACTTATATGATTCTTATAGTTTGCTTTTAAACATTTCCCCCTTACCTTAGTTATCTTTTTATTTGTTTTGGTCCCACCTCTTCACTCACCACCTTCACACAACAAAAGCCATGTTACTAATAAGATTAAAACCTTAACCAAAATAACAAGACTAAGTGAAATCTCTACAAACCCTTCTTTGATCACTAGCCTTCCTCTTTTCCCAAGCACCACTCACTAAAAACCAAGAACTAAGCACAAAGCTCTTTAAAGCACAAGAACAACTCAAGAAGCAAGAACAAAGGGAGGAGAAGGAGAGAGTGAATGAGCAAGGAAAATTGAAGGGGCTCACCCCCTATTTATAGGGTGATGGACGTGAGATGGAGAGGAAGAAGGAATAAGAATCTTATTTCATCATCATTTGATTTTTTTTGTAAACTAATGAAATTCTAACACATGGCTAAGGACATGACTTGATACCCAATTGAAAAGCTTCGTTAATATTAGGGAACACATAGGGCTGGGCGAATTAATTAAGGGTTGAACCATGATGGAAAAAAGATTCCATAGCTTAAGGCATGTTTGGAATATGAATAAAAGGTAAAAAGCTTGGTTAATTTGATTTTTGTGAATGAAAATGAATTAATAAAAGGTGTTTGTGATAAAATTACTTTTTGAATAGGCCAATCAGACCTTAGGGCGCCACATGGCATAAAGGAATCTTGTGGAAATGACTTAAATGCCCTTTCGTGCAAAGAAGAAAGGTTAGGGGTAAAATGGTCATTTCTCCCCTTGCGTCTAAAAAGTCAAGAAGCAAGAACAAAGGGTGGAGAAGGAGAGAGTGAATGAGCAAGGAAAATTGAAGGGGCTCACCCCCTATTTATAGGGTGATGGGCGTGAGATGGAGAGGAAGAAGGAATAAGAATCTAAATTCATCATCATTTGATTTTTTTTGTAAACTAATGAAATTCTAACACATGGCTAAGGACATGACTTGATACCCAATTGAAAAGCTTGGTTAATATTAGGGAACACATAGGGCTGGGCGAATTAATTAAGGGCTGAAGCATTATAGAAAAAAGATTCCATAGCTTAAGGCATGTTTGGAAGATGAATAAAAGGTAAAAAGCTTGGTTAATTTGATTTTTGTGAGTGAAAATGAAATAATAAAAGGAGTTTGTGATAAAATTACTTTTTGAATAGGCCAATCAGACCTTAGGGCGCCACATGGCATAAAGGAATCTTGTGGAAATGACTTAAATGCCCTTTGGTGCAAAGAAGAAACGTTAGGGGTAAAATGGTCATTTCTCCCCTTGCGTCTAAAAAGTCAAGAAGCAAGAACAAAGGGAGGAGAAGGAGAGAGTGAATGAGCAAGGAAAATTGAAGGGGCTCACCCCCTATTTATAGGGTGATGGGCGTGAGATGGAGAAGAAGAAGGAATAAGAATCTTAATTCATCATCATTTGATTTTTTTTTGTAGACTAATGAATTTCTAACACATGGCTAAGGACATGACTTGATACCCAATTGAAAAGCTTGGTTAATATTAGGGAACACATAGGGCTGGGCGAACTAATTAAGGGCTGAAGCATGCATGGGAAAAAGATTCCATAGCTTAAGGCATGTTTGGAAGATGAATAAAAGGTAAAAAGCTTGGTTAATTTGATTTTTGTGAGTGAAAATGAATTAATAAAAGGTGTTTGTGATAAAATTACTTTTTGAATAGGCCAATCAGACCTTAGGGCTCCACATGGCATAAAGGAATCTTGTGGAAATGACTTACTTGCCCTTTGGTGCAAAGAAGAAAGGTTAGGGGTAAAATGGTCATTTCTCCCCTTGCGTCTAAAAAGTCAAGAAGCAAGAACAAAGGGAGGAGAAGGAGAGAGTGAAAGAGCAAGGAAAATTGAAGGGGCTCACCCCCTATTTATAGGGTGATGGGCGTGAGATGGAGAGGAAGAAGGAATAAGAATCTTAATTCATCATCATTTGATTTTTTTTGTAAACTAATGAAATTCTAACACATGTCTAAGGACATGACTTGATACCCAATTGAAAAGCTTGGTTAATATTAGGGAACACATAGGGCTGGGCAAACTAATTAAGGGCTGAAGCATGCATGGAAAAAAGATTCCATAGCTCAAGGCATGTTTGGAAGATGAATAAAAGGTAAAAAGCTTGGTTAATTTGATTTTTGTGAGTGAAAATGAATTAATAAAAGGTGTTTGTGATAAAATTACTTTTTGAATAGGCCAATCAGACCTTAGGGCGCCACATGGCATAAAGGAATCTTGTGGAAATGACTTAAATGCCCTTTGGTGCAAAGAAGAAAGGTTAGGGGTAAAATGGTCATTTCTCCCCTTGCGTCTAAAAAGTCAAGAAGCAAGAACAAAGGGAGGAGAAGGAGAGAGTGAATGAGCAAGGAAAATTGAAGGGGCTCACCCCCTATTTATAGGGTGATGGGCGTGAGATGGAGAGGAAGAAGGAATAAGAATCTAAATTCATCATCATTTGATTTTTTTTGTAAACTAATGAAATTCTAACACATGGCTAAGGACATGACTTGATACCCAATTGAAAAGCTTGGTTAATATTAGGGAACACATAGGGCTGGGCGAATTAATTAAGGGCTGAAGCATTATAGAAAAAAGATTCCATAGCTTAAGGAATGTTTGGAAGATGAATAAAAGGTAAAAAGCTTGGTTAATTTGATTTTTGTGAGTGAAAATGAATTAATAAAAGGTGTTTGTGATAAAATTACTTTTTGAATAGGCCAATCAGACCTTCGGGCGCCACACGGCAAAAATTAATCTTGTAGAAATGACTTAAATGCCCTTTGGTGCAAAGAAGAAAGGTTAGGGGTAAAATGGTCATTTCTCCCCTTGCGTCTAAAAAGTTAAGAAGCAAGAACAAAGGGAGGAGAAGGAGAGAGTGAATGAGTAAGGAAAATTGAAGGGGCTCACCCCCTATTTATAGGGTGTGATGGGCGTGAGATGGAGAGGAAGAAGGAATAAGAATCTTAATTCATCATCATTTGATTTTTTTTGTAAACTAATGAAATTCTAACACATGGCTAAGGACATGACTTGATACCCATTTGAAAAGCTTGGTTAATATTAGGGAACACATAGGGCTGGGCGAACTAATTAAGGGCTGAAGCATGCATGGAAAAAAGATTCCATACCTCAAGGCATGTTTGGAAGATGAATAAAAGGTAAAAAGCATGGTTAATTTGATTTTTGTGAGTGAAAATGAATTAATAAAAGGTGTTTGTGATAAAATTACTTTTTGAATAGGCCAATCAGACCTTAGGGCTCCACATGGCATAAAGGAATCTTGTGTAAATGACTTACTTGCCCTTTCGTGCAAAGAAGAAAGGTTAGGGGTAAAATGATCATTTCTCCCCTTGCGTCTAAAAAGTCATGAAGCAAAAACAAAGGGAGGAGAAGGCGAGAGTGAATGAGCAAGGAAAATTGAAGGGGCTCACCCCCTATTTATAGGGTGATGGGCGTGAGATGGAGAGGAAGAAGTAATAAGAATCTTAATTCATCGTCATTTGATTTTTTTTGTAAACTAATGAAATTCTAACACATGGCCAAGGACATGACTTGATACCCAATTGAAAAGCTTGGTTAATATTAGGGAACACATAGGGCTGGGCAAACTAATTAAGGGCTGAAGCATGCATGGAAAAAAGATTCCATAGCTCAAGGCATGTTTGGAAGATGAATAAAAGGTAAAAAGCTTGGTTAATTTGATTTTTGTGAGTGAAAATGAATTAATAAAAGGTGTTTGTGATAAAATTACTTTTTGAATAGGCCAATCAGACCTTAGGGCGCCACATGGCATAAAGGAATCTTGTGGAAATGACTTAAATGCCCTTTGGTGCAAAGAAGAATGGTTAGGGGTAAAATGGTCATTTCTCCCCTTCCGTCTAAAAAGTCAAGAAGCAAGAACAAAGGGAGGAGAAGGAGAGAGTGAATGAGCAAGGAAAATTGAAGGGGCTCACCCCCTATTTATAGGGTGATGGGCGTGAGATGGAGAGGAAGAAGGAATAAGAATCTTAATTCATCATCATTTGATTTTTTTTGTAAACTAATGAAATTCTAACACATGGCTAAGGACATGACATGATACCCAATTGAAAAGCTTGGTTAATATTAGGGAACACATAGGGCTGGGCGAACTAATTAAGGGCTGAAGCATGCATGGAAAAAAGATTCCATAGCTTAAGGCATGTTTGCAATATGAATAAAAGGTAAAAAGCTTGGTTAATTTGATTTTTGTGAATGAAAATGAATTAATAAAAGGAGTTTGTGATAAAATTACTTTTTGAATAGGCCAATCAGACCTTAGGGCGCCACATGGCATAAAGGAATCTTGTGGAAATGACTTAAATGCCCTTTGGTGCAAAGAAGAAAGGTTAGGGGTAAAATGGTCATTTCTCCCCTTGCGTCTAAAAAGTCAAGAAGCAAGAACAAAGGGAGGAGAAGGAGAGAGTGAATGAGCAAGGAAAATTGAAGGGGCTCACCCCCTATTTATAGGGTGATGGGCGTGAGATGGAGAAGAAGAAGGAATAAGAATCTTAATTCATCATCATTTGATTTTTTTTGTAAACTAATGAATTTCTAACACATGGCTAAGGACATGACTTGATACCCAATTGAAAAGCTTGGTTAATATTAGGGAACACATAGGGCTGGGCGAACTAATTAAGGGCTGAAGCATGCATGGGAAAAAGATTCCATAGCTTAAGGCATGTTTGGAAGATGAATAAAAGGTAAAAAGCTTGGTTAATTTGATTTTTGTGAGTGAAAATGAATTAATAAAAGGTGTTTGTGATAAAATTACTTTTTGAATAGGCCAATCAGACCTTAGGGCTCCACATGGCATAAAGGAATCTTGTGGAAATGACTTACTTGCCCTTTCGTGCAAAGAAGAAAGGTTAGGGGTAAAATGGTCATTTCTCCCCTTGCGTCTAAAAAGTCAAGAAGCAAGAACAAAGGGAGGAGAAGGAGAGAGTGAATGAGCAAGGAAAATTGAAGGGGCTCACCCCCTATTTATAGGGTGATGGGCGTGAGATGGAGAGGAAGAAGGAATAAGAATCTTAATTGATCATCATTTGATTTTTTTTGTAAACTAATGAAATTCTAACACATGTCTAAGGACATGACTTGATACCTAATTGAAAAGCTTGGTTAATATTAGGGAACACATAGGGCTGGGCAAACTAATTAAGGGCTGAAGCATGCATGGAAAAAAGATTCCATAGCTCAAGGCATGTTTGGAAGATGAATAAAAGGTAAAAAGCTTGGTTAATTTGATTTTTGTGAGTGAAAATGAATTAATAAAAGGTGTTTGTGATAAAATTACTTTTTGAATAGGCCAATCAGACCTTAGGGCGCCACATGGCATAAAAGAATCTTGTGGAAATGACTTAAATGCCCTTTGGTGCAAAGAAGAAAGGTTAGGGGTAAAATGGTCATTTCTCCCCTTGCGTCTAAAAAGTCAAGAAGCAAGAACAAAGGGTGGAGAAGGAGAGAGTGAATGAGCAAGGAAAATTGAAGGGGCTCACCCCCTATTTATAGGGTGATGGGCGTGAGATGGAGAGGAAGAAGGAATAAGAATCTAAATTCATCATCATTTGATTTTTTTTGTAAACTAATGAAATTCTAACACATGGCTAAGGACATGACTTGATACCCAATTGAAAAGCTTGGTTAATATTAGGGAACACATAGGGCTGGGCGAATTAATTAAGGGCTGAAGCATTATAGAAAAAAGATTCCATAGCTTAAGGCATGTTTGGAAGATGAATAAAAGGTAAAAAGCTTGGTTAATTTGATTTTTGTGAGTGAAAATGAATTAATAAAAGGTGTTTGTGATAAAATTACTTTTTGAATAGGCCAATCAGACCTTCGGGCGCCACACGGCAAAAATTAATCTTGTAGAAATGACTTAAATGCCCTTTGGTGCAAAGAAGAAAGGTTAGGGGTAAAATGGTCATTTCTCCCCTTGCGTCTAAAAAGTTAAGAAGCAAGAACAAAGGGAGGAGAAGGAGAGAGTGAATGAGTAAGGAAAATTGAAGGGGCTCACCCCCTATTTATAGGGTGATGGGCGTGAGATGGAGAGGAAGAAGGAATAAGAATCTTAATTTATCATCATTTGATTTTTTTTGTAAACTAATGAAATTCTAACACATGGCTAAGGACATGACTTGATACCCATTTGAAAAGCTTGGTTAATATTAGGGAACACATAGGGCTGGGTGAACTAATTAAGGGCTGAAGCATGCATGGAAAAAAGATTCCATACCTCAAGGCATGTTTGGAAGATGAATAAAAGGTAAAAAGCATGGTTAATTTGATTTTTGTGAGTGAAAATGAATTAATAAAAGGTGTTTGTGATAAAATTACTTTTTGAATAGGCCAATCAGACCTTAGGGCGCCACATGGCATAAAGGAATCTTGTGGAAATGACTTAAATGCCCTTTGGTGCAAAGAAGAAAGGTTAGGGGTAAAATGGTCATTTCTCCCCTTGCGTCTAAAAAGTCAAGAAGCAAGAACAAAGGGAGGAGAAGGAGAGAGTGAATGAGCAAGGAAAATTGAAGGGGCTCACCCCCTATTTATAGGGTGATGGGCGTGAGATGGAGAGGAAGAACGAATAAGAATCTTAATTCATCATCATTTGATTTTTTTTGTAAACTAATGAAATTCTAACACATGGCTAAGGACATGACATGATACCCAATTGAAAAGCTTGGTTAATATTAGGGAACACATAGGGCTGGGCGAACTAATTAAGGGCTGAAGCATGCATGGAAAAAAGATTCCATAGCTTAAGGCATGTTTGCAATATGAATAAAAGGTAAAAAGCTTGGTTAATTTGATTTTTGTGAATGAAAATGAATTAATAAAAGGAGTTTGTGATAAAATTACTTTTTGAATAGGCCAATCAGACCTTAGGGCGCCACATGGCATAAAGGAATCTTGTGGAAATGACTTAAATGCCCTTTGGTGCAAAGAAGAAAGGTTAGGGGTAAAATGGTCATTTCTCCCCTTGCGTCTAAAAAGTCAAGAAGCAAGAACAAAGGGAGGAGAAGGAGAGAGTGAATGAGCAAGGAAAATTGAAGGGGCTCACCCCCTATTTATAGGGTGATGGGCGTGAGATGGAGAAGAAGAAGGAATAAGAATCTTAATTCATCATCATTTGATTTTTTTTGTAAACTAATGAATTTCTAACACATGGCTAAGGACATGACTTGATACCCAATTGAAAAGCTTGGTTAATATTAGGGAACACATAGGGCTGGGCGAACTAATTAAGGGCTGAAGCATGCATGGGAAAAAGATTCCATAGCTTAAAGCATGTTTGGAAGATGAATAAAAGGTAAAAAGCTTGGTTAATTTGATTTTTGTGAGTGAAAATGAATTAATAAAAGGTGTTTGTGATAAAATTACTTTTTGAATAGGCCAATCAGACCTTAGGGCTCCACATGGCATAAAGGAATCTTGTGGAAATGACTTACTTGCCCTTTCGTGCAAAGAAGAAAGGTTAGGGGTAAAATGGTCATTTCTCCCCTTGCGTCTAAAAAGTCAAGAAGCAAGAACAAAGGGAGGAGAAGGAGAGAGTGAATGAGCAAGGAAAATTGAAGGGGCTCACCCCCTATTTATAGGGTGATGGGCGTGAGATGGAGAGGAAGAAGGAATAAGAATCTTAATTGATCATCATTTGATTTTTTTTGTAAACTAATGAAATTCTAACACATGTCTAAGGACATGACTTGATACCTAATTGAAAAGCTTGGTTAATATTAGGGAACACATAGGGCTGGGCAAACTAATTAAGGGCTGAAGCATGCATGGAAAAAAGATTCCATAGCTCAAGGCATGTTTGGAAGATGAATAAAAGGTAAAAAGCTTGGTTAATTTGATTTTTGTGAGTGAAAATGAATTAATAAAAGGTGTTTGTGATAAAATTACTTTTTGAATAGGCCAATCAGACCTTAGGGCGCCACATGGCATAAAAGAATCTTGTGGAAATGACTTAAATGCCCTTTGGTGCAAAGAAGAAAGGTTAGGGGTAAAATGGTCATTTCTCCCCTTGCGTCTAAAAAGTCAAGAAGCAAGAACAAAGGGTGGAGAAGGAGAGAGTGAATGAGCAAGGAAAATTGAAGGGGCTCACCCCCTATTTATAGGGTGATGGGCGTGAGATGGAGAGGAAGAAGGAATAAGAATCTAAATTCATCATCATTTGATTTTTTTTGTAAACTAATGAAATTCTAACACATGGCTAAGGACATGACTTGATACCCAATTGAAAAGCTTGGTTAATATTAGGGAACACATAGGGCTGGGCGAATTAATTAAGGGCTGAAGCATTATAGAAAAAAGATTCCATAGCTTAAGGCATGTTTGGAAGATGAATAAAAGGTAAAAAGCTTGGTTAATTTGATTTTTGTGAGTGAAAATGAATTAATAAAAGGTGTTTGTGATAAAATTACTTTTTGAATAGGCCAATCAGACCTTCGGGCGCCACACGGCAAAAATTAATCTTGTAGAAATGACTTAAATGCCCTTTGGTGCAAAGAAGAAAGGTTAGGGGTAAAATGGTCATTTCTCCCCTTGCGTCTAAAAAGTTAAGAAGCAAGAACAAAGGGAGGAGAAGGAGAGAGTGAATGAGTAAGGAAAATTGAAGGGGCTCACCCCCTATTTATAGGGTGATGGGCGTGAGATGGAGAGGAAGAAGGAATAAGAATCTTAATTTATCATCATTTGATTTTTTTTGTAAACTAATGAAATTCTAACACATGGCTAAGGACATGACTTGATACCCATTTGAAAAGCTTGGTTAATATTAGGGAACACATAGGGCTGGGTGAACTAATTAAGGGCTGAAGCATGCATGGAAAAAAGATTCCATACCTCAAGGCATGTTTGGAAGATGAATAAAAGGTAAAAAACATGGTTAATTTGATTTTTGTGAGTGAAAATGAATTAATAAAAGGTGTTTGTGATAAAATTACTTTTTGAATAGGCCAATCAGACCTTAGGGCTCCACATGGCATAAAGGAATCTTGTGTAAATGACTTACTTGCCCTTTCGTGCAAAGAAGAAAGGTTAGGGGTAAAATGATCATTTCTCCCCTTGCGTCTAAAAAGTCAAGAAGCAAAAACAAAGGGAGGAGAAGGCGAGAGTGAATGAGCAAGGAAAATTGAAGGGGCTCACCCCCTATTTATAGGGTGATGGGCGTGAGATGGAGAGGAAGAAGTAATAAGAATCTTAATTCATCATCATTTGATTTTTTTTGTAAACTAATGAAATTCTAACACATGGCTAAGGACATGACTTGATACCCAATTGAAAAGCTTGGTTAATATTAGGGAACACATAGGGCTGGGCAAACTAATTAAGGGCTGAAGCATGCATGGAAAAAAGATTCCATAGCTCAAGGCATGTTTGGAAGATGAATAAAAGGTAAAAAGCTTGGTTAATTTGATTTTTGTGAGTGAAAATGAATTAATAAAAGGTGTTTGTGATAAAATTACTTTTTGAATAGGCCAATCAGACCTTAGGGCGCCACATGGCATAAAGGAATCTTGTGGAAATGACTTAAATGCCCTTTGGTGCAAAGAAGAAAGGTTAGGGGTAAAATGGTCATTTCTCCCCTTGCGTCTAAAAAGTCAAGAAGCAAGAACAAAGGGAGGAGAAGGAGAGAGTGAATGAGCAAGGAAAATTGAAGGGGCTCACCCCCTATTTATAGGGTGATGGGCGTGAGATGGAGAGGAAGAACGAATAAGAATCTTAATTCATCATCATTTGATTTTTTTTGTAAACTAATGAAATTCTAACACATGGCTAAGGACATGACATGATACCCAATTGAAAAGCTTGGTTAATATTAGGGAACACATAGGGCTGGGCGAACTAATTAAGGGCTGAAGCATGCATGGAAAAAAGATTCCATAGCTTAAGGCATGTTTGGAAGATGAATAAAAGTTAAAAACCTTGGTTAATTTGATTTTTGTGAGTGAAAATGAAATAATAAAAGGAGTTTGTGATAAAATTACTTTTTGAATAGGCCAATCAGACCTTAGGGCGCCACATGGCATAAAGGAATCTTGTGGAAATGACTTAAATGCCCTTTGGTGCAAAGAAGAAAGGTTAGGGGTAAAATGGTCATTTCTCCCCTTGAGTCTAAAAAGTCAAGAAGCAAGAACAAAGGGAGGAGAAGGAGAGAGTGAATGAGCAAGGAAAATTGAAGGGGCTCACCCCCTATTTATAGGGTGATGGGCGTGAGATGGAGAAGAAGAAGGAATAAGAATCTTAATTCATCATCATTTGATTTTTTTTGTAAACTAATGAATTTCTAACGCATGGCTAAGGACATGACTTGATACCCAATTGAAAAGCTTGGTTAATATTAGGGAACACATAGGGCTGGGCAAACTAATTAAGGGCTGAAGCATGCATGGGAAAAAGATTCCATAGCTTAAGGCATGTTTGGAAGATGACTAAAAGGTAAAAAGCTTGGTTAATTTGATTTTTGTGAGTGAAAATGAATTAATAAAAGGTGTTTGTGACAAAATTACTTTTTGAATAGGCCAATCAGACCTTAGGGCTCCACATGGCATAAAGGAATCTTGTGGAAATGACTTACTTGCCCTTTCGTGCAAAGAAGAAAGGTTAGGGGTAAAATGGTCATTTCTCCCCTTGCGTCTAAAAAGTCAAGAAGCAAGAACAAAGGAAGGAGAAGGAGAGAGTGAATGAGCAAGGAAAATTGAAGGGGTTCACCCCCTATTTATAGGGTGATGGGCGTGAGATGGAGAGGAAGAAGGAATAAGAATCTTAATTCATCATCATTTGATTTTTTTTGTAAACTAATGAAATTCTAACACATGTCTAAGGACATGACTTGATACCCAATTGAAAAGCTTGGTTAATATTAGGGAACACATAGGGCTGGGCAAACTAATTAAGGGCTGAAGCATTATAGAAAAAAGATTCCATAGCTTAAGGAATGTTTGGAAGATGAATAAAAGGTAAAAAGCTTGGTTAATTTGATTTTTGTGAGTGAAAATGAATTAATAAAAGGTGTTTGTGATAAAATTACTTTTTGAATAGGCCAATCAGACCTTCGGGCGCCACACGGCAAAAATTAATCTTGTAGAAATGACTTAAATGCCCTTTGGTGCAAAGAAGAAAGGTTAGGGGTAAAATGGTCATTTCTCCCCTTGCGTCTAAAAAGTCAAGAAGCAAGAACAAAAGGAGGAGAAGGAGAGAGTGAATGAGCAAGGAAAATTGAAGGGGCTCACCCCCTATTTATAGGGTGATGGGCGTGAGATGGAGAGGAAGAAGGAATAAGAATCTTAATTGATCATCATTTGATTTTTTTTGTAAACTAATGAAATTCTAACACATGTCTAAGGACATGACTTGATACCCAATTGAAAAGCTTGGTTAATATTAGGGAACACATAGGGCTGGGCAAACTAATTAAGGGCTGAAGCATGCATGGAAAAAAGATTCCATAGCTCAAGGCATGTTTGGAAGATGAATAAAAGGTAAAAAGCTTGGTTAATTTGATTTTTGTGAGTGAAAATGAATTAATAAAAGGTGTTTGTGATAAAATTACTTTTTGAATAGGCCAATCAGACCTTAGGGCGCCACATGGCATAAAAGAATCTTGTGGAAATGACTTAAATGCCCTTTGGTGCAAAGAAGAAAGGTTAGGGGTAAAATGGTCATTTCTCCCCTTGCGTCTAAAAAGTCCAGAAGCAAGAACAAAGGGTGGAGAAGGAGAGAGTGAATGAGCAAGGAAAATTGAAGGGGCTCACCCCCTATTTATAGGGTGATGGGCGTGAGATGGAGAAGAAGAAGGAATAAGAATCTTAATTCATCATCATTTGATTTTTTTTGTAAACTAATGAATTTCTAACACATGGCTAAGGACATGACTTGATACCCAATTGAAAAGCTTGGTTAATATTAGGGAACACATAGGGCTGGGCGAACTAATTAAGGGCTGAAGCATGCATGGGAAAAAGATTCCATAGCTTAAGGCATGTTTGGAAGATGAATAAAAGGTAAAAAGCTTGGTTAATTTGATTTTTGTGAGTGAAAATGAATTAATAAAAGGTGTTTGTGATAAAATTACTTTTTGAATAGGCCAATCAGACCTTAGGGCTCCACATGGCATAAAGGAATCTTGTGGAAATGACTTACTTGCCCTTTCGTGCAAAGAAGAAATGTTAGGGGTAAAATGGTCATTTCTCCCCTTGCGTCTAAAAAGTCAAGAAGCAAGAACAAAGGGAGGAGAAGGAGAGAGTGAATGAGCAAGAAAAATTGAAGGGGCTCACCCCCTATTTATAGGGTGATGGGCGTGAGATGGAGAGGAAGAAGGAATAAGAATCTTAATTGATCATCATTTGATTTTTTTTGTAAACTAATGAAATTCTAACACATGTCTAAGGACATGACTTGATACCTAATTGAAAAGCTTGGTTAATATTAGGGAACACATAGGGCTGGGCAAACTAATTAAGGGCTGAAGCATGCATGGAAAAAAGATTCCATAGCTCAAGGCATGTTTGGAAGATGAATAAAAGGTAAAAAGCTTGGTTAATTTGATTTTTGTGAGTGAAAATGAATTAATAAAAGGTGTTTGTGATAAAATTACTTTTTGAATAGGCCAATCAGACCTTAGGGCGCCACATGGCATAAAAGAATCTTGTGGAAATGACTTAAATGCCCTTTGGTGCAAAGAAGAAAGGTTAGGGGTAAAATGGTCATTTCTCCCCTTGCGTCTAAAAAGTCAAGAAGCAAGAACAAAGGGTGGAGAAGGAGAGAGTGAATGAGCAAGGAAAATTGAAGGGGCTCACCCCCTATTTATAGGGTGATGGGCGTGAGATGGAGAGGAAGAAGGAATAAGAATCTAAATTCATCATCATTTGATTTTTTTTGTAAACTAATGAAATTCTAACACATGGCTAAGGACATGACTTGATACCCAATTGAAAAGCTTGGTTAATATTAGGGAACACATAGGGCTGGGCGAATTAATTAAGGGCTGAAGCATTATAGAAAAAAGATTCCATAGCTTAAGGCATGTTTGGAAGATGAATAAAAGGTAAAAAGCTTGGTTAATTTGATTTTTGTGAGTGAAAATGAATTAATAAAAGGTGTTTGTGATAAAATTACTTTTTGAATAGGCCAATCAGACCTTCGGGCGCCACACGGCAAAAATTAATCTTGTAGAAATGACTTAAATGCCCTTTGGTGCAAAGAAGAAAGGTTAGGGGTAAAATGGTCATTTCTCCCCTTGCGTCTAAAAAGTTAAGAAGCAAGAACAAAGGGAGGAGAAGGAGAGAGTGAATGAGTAAGGAAAATTGAAGGGGCTCACCCCCTATTTATAGGGTGATGGGCGTGAGATGGAGAGGAAGAAGGAATAAGAATCTTAATTTATCATCATTTGATTTTTTTTGTAAACTAATGAAATTCTAACACATGGCTAAGGACATGACTTGATACCCATTTGAAAAGCTTGGTTAATATTAGGGAACACATAGGGCTGGGTGAACTAATTAAGGGCTGAAGCATGCATGGAAAAAAGATTCCATACCTCAAGGCATGTTTGGAAGATGAATAAAAGGTAAAAAGCATGGTTAATTTGATTTTTGTGAGTGAAAATGAATTAATAAAAGGTGTTTGTGATAAAATTACTTTTTGAATAGGCCAATCAGACCTTAGGGCTCCACATGGCATAAAGGAATCTTGTGTAAATGACTTACTTTCCCTTTCGTGCAAAGAAGAAAGGTTAGGGGTAAAATGATCATTTCTCCCCTTGCGTCTAAAAAGTCAAGAAGCAAAAACAAAGGGAGGAGAAGGCGAGAGTGAATGAGCAAGGAAAATTGAAGGGGCTCACCCCCTATTTATAGGGTGATGGGCGTGAGATGGAGAGGAAGAAGTAATAAGAATCTTAATTCATCATCATTTGATTTTTTTTGTAAACTAATGAAATTCTAACACATGGCTAAGGACATGACTTGATACCCAATTGAAAAGCTTGGTTAATATTAGGGAACACATAGGGCAGGGCAAACTAATTAAGGGCTGAAGCATGCATGGAAAAAAGATTCCATAGCTCAAGGCATGTTTGGAAGATGAATAAAAGGTAAAAAGCTTGGTTAATTTGATTTTTGTGAGTGAAAATGAATTAATAAAAGGTGTTTGTGATAAAATTACTTTTTGAATAGGCCAATCAGACCTTAGGGCGCCACATGGCATAAAGGAATCTTGTGGAAATGACTTAAATGCCCTTTGGTGCAAAGAAGAAAGGTTAGGGGTAAAATGGTCATTTCTCCCCTTGCGTCTAAAAAGTCAAGAAGCAAGAACAAAGGGAGGAGAAGGAGAGAGTGAATGAGCAAGGAAAATTGAAGGGGCTCACCCCCTATTTATAGGGTGATGGGCGTGAGATGGAGAGGAAGAACGAATAAGAATCTTAATTCATCATCATTTGATTTTTTTTGTAAACTAATGAAATTCTAACACATGGCTAAGGACATGACATGATACCCAATTGAAAAGCTTGGTTAATATTAGGGAACACATAGGGCTGGGCGAACTAATTAAGGGCTGAAGCATGCATGGAAAAAAGATTCCATAGCTTAAGGCATGTTTGGAAGATGAATAAAAGTTAAAAACCTTGGTTAATTTGATTTTTGTGAGTGAAAATGAAATAATAAAAGGAGTTTGTGATAAAATTACGTTTTGAATAGGCCAATCAGACCTTAGGGCGCCACATGGCATAAAGGAATCTTGTGGAAATGACTTAAATGCCCTTTGGTGCAAAGAAGAAAGGTTAGGGGTAAAATGGTCATTTCTCCCCTTGAGTCTAAAAAGTCAAGAAGCAAGAACAAAGGGAGGAGAAGGAGAGAGTGAATGAGCAAGGAAAATTGAAGGGGCTCACCCCCTATTTATAGGGTGATGGGCGTGAGATGGAGAAGAAGAAGGAATAAGAATCTTAATTCATCATCATTTGATTTTTTTTGTAAACTAATGAATTTCTAACGCATGGCTAAGGACATGACTTGATACCCAATTGAAAAGCTTGGTTAATATTAGGGAACACATAGGGCTGGGCAAACTAATTAAGGGCTGAAGCATGCATGGGAAAAAGATTCCATAGCTTAAGGCATGTTTGGAAGATGACTAAAAGGTAAAAAGCTTGGTTAATTTGATTTTTGTGAGTGAAAATGAATTAATAAAAGGTGTTTGTGACAAAATTACTTTTTGAATAGGCCAATCAGACCTTAGGGCTCCACATGGCATAAAGGAATCTTGTGGAAATGACTTACTTGCCCTTTCGTGCAAAGAAGAAAGGTTAGGGGTAAAATGGTCATTTCTCCCCTTGCGTCTAAAAAGTCAAGAAGCAAGAACAAAGGAAGGAGAAGGAGAGAGTGAATGAGCAAGGAAAATTGAAGGGGTTCAACCCCTATTTATAGGGTGATGGGCGTGAGATGGAGAGGAAGAAGGAATAAGAATCTTAATTCATCATCATTTGATTTTTTTTGTAAACTAATGAAATTCTAACACATGTCTAAGGACATGACTTGATACCCAATTGAAAAGCTTGGTTAATATTAGGGAACACATAGGGCTGGGCAAACTAATTAAGGGCTGAAGCATTATAGAAAAAAGATTCCATAGCTTAAGGAATGTTTGGAAGATGAATAAAAGGTAAAAAGCTTGGTTAATTTGATTTTTGTGAGTGAAAATGAATTAATAAAAGGTGTTTGTGATAAAATTACTTTTTGAATAGGCCAATCAGACCTTCGGGCGCCACACGGCAAAAATTAATCTTGTAGAAATGACTTAAATGCCCTTTGGTGCAAAGAAGAAAGGTTAGGGGTAAAATGGTCATTTCTCCCCTTGCGTCTAAAAAGTCAAGAAGCAAGAACAAAAGGAGGAGAAGGAGAGAGTGAATGAGCAAGGAAAATTGAAGGGGCTCACCCCCTATTTATAGGGTGATGGGCGTGAGATGGAGAGGAAGAAGGAATAAGAATCTTAATTGATCATCATTTGATTTTTTTTGTAAACAAATGAAATTCTAACACATGTCTAAGGACATGACTTGATACCCAATTGAAAAGCTTGGTTAATATTAGGGAACACATAGGGCTGGGCAAACTAATTAAGGGCTGAAGCATGCATGGAAAAAAGATTCCATAGCTCAAGGCATGTTTGGAAGATGAATAAAAGGTAAAAAGCTTGGTTAATTTGATTTTTATGAGTGAAAATGAATTAATAAAAGGTGTTTGTGATAAAATTACTTTTTGAATAGGCCAATCAGACCTTAGGGCGCCACATGGCATAAAGCAATCTTCTGGAAATGACTTAAATGCCCTTTGGTGCAAAGAAGAGAGGTTAGGGGTAAAATGGTCATTTCTCCCCTTGCGTCTAAAAAGTCAAGAAGCAAGAACAAAGGGATGAGAAGGAGAGAGTGAATGAGCAAGGAAAATTGAAGGGGCTCACCCCCTATTTATAGGGTGATGGGCGTGAGATGGAGAGGAAGAAGGAATAAGAATCTTAATTGATCATCATTTGATTTTTTTTGTAAACTAATGAAATTCTAACACATGTCTAAGGACATGACTTGATACCCAATTGAAAATCTTGGTTAATATTGGGAACACAAAGGGCTGTGCGAACTAATTAAGGGCTGAAGCATGCATGGAAAAAAGATTCCATAGCTTAAGGCATGTTTGGAAGATGAATAAAAGGTAAAAAGCTTGGTTAATTTGATTTTTGTGAGTGAAAATGAAATAATAAAAGGAGTTTGTGATAAAATTACTTTTTGAATAGGCCAATCAGACCTTAGGGCGCCACATGGCATAAAGGAATCTTGTGGAAATGACTTAAATGCCCTTTGGTGCAAAGAAGAAAGGTTAGGGGTAAAGTGGTCATTTCTCCCCTTGCGTCTAAAAAGTCAAGAAGCAAGAACAAAGGGAGGAGAAGGAGAGAGTGAATGAGTAAGGAAAATTGAAGGGGCTCACCCCCTATTTATAGGGTGATGGGCGTGAAATGGAGAGGAAGAAGGAATAAGAATCTTAATTCATCATCATTTGATTTTTTTTGTAAACTAATGAAATTCTAACACATGGCTAAGGACATGACTTGATACCCAATTGAAAAGCTTGGTTAATATTAGGGAACACATAGGGCTGGGCGAACTAGTTAAGGGCTGAAGCATGCATGGAAAAAAGATTCCAAAGCTCAAGGCATGTTTGGAAGATAAATAAAAGGTCAAAAGCTTGGCCCCTCCCCCTTGCCTTCCTTGCTTTCAGCCGATTTTAGAGGGAAGAGAGAGAGATTTCATTTTTTTTTTCATTTTCATCTTCTTCTTCTTTCTCTTTTTTCTTTTCCATTTTTTTTTCTCTCCATTCCCAAGCTTTTTCCATACACCAAAAAGACCAAGTTTTATTGTTTTTTTCCATACCCAAGCTTCACAAAAAAGGTTTGGATCATCATTCTAATCCATAAACTTCTTTCATTTTTTCATTTCCACCACTTTCATTTTTTTCATGAAAGCTTGAGTTCTCTTTCTTCATTTCACTAAATTTTTCCTTTTTTTTTTTTCTTTGGTTTAGGTTCACTCCATTGGAACCTACAACCTTGGAAAAGCTTGGAAAAACTTTCAACCTTGGATCTATTTTCTTTCAAGATTTGAGTAAGTATTCATTTCTACTCAAATTTCTACTCTTTAGGGGTTTTTTGGTTTTCATAAAACTCATATTTTTTTTTTTATTTTTTGTATTTTTTTTGGTGTATTTTTTGTAAAAGGTAAATTTTTCTAAGTGTGGGAACATCAAGGCTTGTTGAGTAGACCACTTGGTGTGTGTGTGAAGTGAGGTTTTTGGAGTTTTTAGCCCATTTTCAAGTCTTCAAGAGGTAAGGGGATTTTTCTCAATAAGTTGGGGGTGTGTGTGTGTGTGTGTGTGTGTTTATGTTGTATGTTCATGAAAAACTCAAAGACTTGAGTTTTTCATATTGGGTGTTTGAATGATTTTTTTCATTCTTTAGTAATATGTTTATATATATATATAAAATATATGATTTTGGTTGAAATGATATGATTTTTTTGTTGTTGAGGCATGATATTTTTTTTGAAATGCCTATATGTGTTGGAAAAAAAAAAATCATATGTATGCTTTGGGGTGATTTTGAATGTTTATATGTATGTGATGATGTATGTTTTATTGCTATGATTTATTATTTTTATTTGATGTTTTTGATTTATTTTTATTGATTGATTTTTTGATTTATGATTTGATTGATTTTTGATTGATTGATTGATTGAATTGATTGATTTTTTGATTTTGATTTTGATTGGGAAAATTGAAAAAAATTAAGTGTGGGAAAAGTTTAAAAGCTTTAATGAAAAAAGTTTTAAAAATTAAAAAAAAAAATTAATTAAATTAAATTTAATTAAAATTAATTAAAATTTAAATTAATTTTTTAAAAAAATAAAACTTTTTAAGTGAGTTAGAAAATTAATTAATGTGAGAGAAAAATCAAATTTTGGATTTTTTAGGTTAAAAAAATTTTAAATTTTTTAAAAAAATTTTTTAAATTTTGGGTCAAAATTGCAAATTCTGCAAAATTTTTTGGGGGTCAAAAAAAAACAAATTTTGGGGGAAAAAAAAAAAAAGCAAAATTGGGAAATTTGGGCTTTGGAATTTGAAAAAAATCTGGAACTTTTGGAAAAAAAAAATATAATTTTTGGAAAAGTTTGGGGGCAAAAAAAAGTCTGGAGCAAAACACTTTTGGGCAAAAAACGAAAAACGAAAAGTTTGGGGCAAAACGGGAAAAAACTGGGGAAATTTTGGGGAAAAAAAATGGAAAAAGAAATTTTGGGGCAGAAAACGTTTTTTTTTTGAAATTTTTAAAAAAAAAACTGGAAAACTTTTTTTTTTGGGGGGGGAAAAACTGAATTTTAGGGGGTCAAAAAAATAATTTAAAAATTTTAAGTAAAATTATCAAAGAATTTAATTTTTTTTAATTAAATCTTTTTATTAATGAATAAAGTGGGAAAATAATAAAAGGTTTTAATTAAGGGTTTTTAAGAAAATTTAAAAAAAATTAAAAAAAAAAAAAAAATTTTTAAAAAAAAAAAAAAAAAAAAAAAAAAAAAACTTAAGTTTAAAAAAAAAATTAAAAATTTCAAAAAATTTTTTGGCGATAAAAATAATGGTCTTAAATTTTAAAAAAAAAAAAACAATAACGAAGATAAAACTTATGACAATAATATTACACGGTATGGAAGAGAACCAATACGTGGCGAAGATAAAAGTCTTAGGAAAAAATTAATGTATTGAAAGAGAAAATACGAAAACGAAAAAGTTAATGAAAAAAATAACACGGTGTGGTGAAAAAAACATAACATTGCGATGAAAAAACCCTAAGACGAAATTGAATTGATTGTGATATGTTGCAAATATATTGCATGCATATGCATTAGATATTGGCTTTTGCTATAGCATTTATTGCTATGATGAGAGCACACAATCCTATGCGGGGATTGTAAATAAGTATGGTCTGACTATAAGTCTTTGAGGGCAGGGCATCCAGGTTACGAAATTCTCAAAAAAATCCCTTGTGTGCAATGAGAAAGTAGTGCCTTGTCCGTGTGAATCCCCTTGTGCCTGATGAGTAGTGTACCCGGCTTGGATGATCCTGGGACGGTGCCTTATTTGATGATGGGGTGTGACAAACGACGTACCACAAATGGGTGATGTAGTAAATGTCGAATTAAATGACAAACGATGGCCAAGAGTCGCCAGAAGGTCAGTTTGCATTAATGATAGGTATACGATTCCGCCACATCGCTCTACTTAGTTGAGGAAGAAAAGTCTCCATGGAGCAGTGCACCGGTGTATGAAAAGAGATATTGAAGTGACATGCATTATGCTGAATGCTGTGTGTGTGTGCTTGTGTTGTTTACCTTGATGATTGTCTCTCTTGTTGATGATTGAATAGCTTAGCTAAAAGATTTGCGAAAGAGTAACTCTATATAAATATATTCTTGGAATGTATTATGTAGTATTTTTTTTTTCATATGCAACCTTTCAGTGGATTTCAACTTGTGAAAAGAAATACCCTTGCCTTGCTGTATTTATCTGTATCTGTATGTACGTGAGGCCGTACGCGTAGATGCGGCCCTTGAGAGGCCTCTGGTAGCCCGAGCGTGAGGGAGAGCTTCCGGCCCCTTGAGGCCCCCGGTCCGGGGGAGGGGGATGGACTTATGATCCCATCTCCCAATGGGCCACTGTGTGTGTGGACACGTGGTCAGGGAGAGAGGAGGGGTGCTGGGCCCCGAAGAGGTTTTGGAGCGTGACATGGTTCTGGGACGCTTACATTCCAGAGAGAGAGGATGGCTGGCAGCTGGCACCCAGCACCCGCACCCGAGGCACCGAGAGAGAGAGGAGAGAGAGAGACCTCAGGCGGAGGAGAGACCTTTACCCTCACGGGTAACCGGATCGCTCGGAGTATCGTCGTATCGTTTTCGTCGCACGCGTCTCACTCCAAGGAAGAGTACCTTTGGGCGATCGTCTACCGAGGATGGCTCCATCAGTGACACCAGCTTCACCACACCAGACGAGAGGGCGACGCTCCGTTCCGTTCCTTTTTTCCGTTCCTTACGTTTCCCACCGTCTGGACTTTTTCGTACGCTGCTCTTCTGACACTTCTGCCGGACCGTCGGGACACGAGAGAGAGGGGGAGAGGAAGGTTCGAGAGAGAGAGCGAGAGAGCGGGTATTCATTGAGAGGATCCGAGGAGGAGGAGGACCCGGAGGAGGGAGGAGGACCCCGAGGAGGAGGACCCCGAGGAGACGTCATCGTCTTAGGTCGTAGTGGTGGGGGGGTGTCTAGTGCTAGGTTGTGGGTTGTCTGTTAGCGACCAGCCTAGGTTTGGGATGTACATGTTCAGTGTCGTGTATTTGACACATCTTTTGATTTAGTTTTTTCTTAGGTTTAGATTTATCGCTTTATTTTCTTTACGTTATGATGATGTATTTTGGCCACTATGTTTATATATATGTGTATGATGTTTTTTTTTTTTTTCTGAGTTTCAGGATGGCTAAATGTGATGTGAGAAATCTTTTCGTATAAGATTCTTTTAAAAAAAAAAAAAAATTAGCCACCAATTTTGGTAACCTTAATTTATGAAAGATTTTTTCCGCATTATTTTTAGTTTTTCACGTGACGTTCCTTGTGGGAAAAAGGGGCGTTTACAGGACGTTCCTTTATTGAAAATGAAGTCAAGCTTGGCACTAATTAATATTTGAAATTTCAGTTTATCTAAAAACTTAATTAAAGATCCTCTTGAAAAACTTTTGAAAAGCTCCATTTTAATTTTTTAAGTTCCAAAATATTTAAAAATTTTTACAAGATCTTTTTTTGAAATTCAAAAAAACCTTTGGACTTTTTTTTCAAATTTTTAAAAAACACAACTTTAAAAAATTTTTTTGATGATAAAATTTCATCAATTTTAATGATTAAAGTTTTTTCTTCAAGACTTTACAGGACTCACATTTGATCCATCCAAGGCAAATCTTTTTTGAACTTGAAAAAATGCCCTTTAATCCTTGTGTCCAAAAGTTCAAAAAGTTAGGTTTGATTAAAATTCATTTTCTCCTCTTGCTTTTATTTTTTATTTACAAAACATTCAATTTTTTCAAAAATGTTTTTACTTTTTTTTCATTTCATTAATTTAAAATTTGATTTAGCTTTTCAAAAATTATGAAAAAAAAAATTTTTAAAAGTTAAAACAAATTTTCAACAAATAAAAATCAAACTTGGTTTTTTTAAATCAAAATTGCTTTTTAAACTTTTAAAATTTGAAACTTTTTTTTCAAATCTAATTTTATAATCAAAAAAAATTTCTAATTTATCAAATTTAAAAAAACTTTTGACTATTTCAAAAAATTTTTTTTTCATCCCTTTATTAAAGGTTTAACTTTTTTCCAACAAATTTTTTTAAAACTTTTCCCTTAAAATTCATTCACAAAAAAAATTCATTAATATCTTTCAAAAAAAATTTCAATAAAATCCAAATCAATTTTTAATTTGGATTTTTTTAATTTCTCTGGAAACAAAGTAATCAAAGAAAGAATTTAAAAAAGCATTTTAAACAAAAGATTTAACATTCTATTGTAAATAAAAAAACCATTTTTCATTTTGCCCTAAATATCCCTTAATAATCAAAATTTTCCTAAAAAAATTGAAACCTATATTAAAATTTTGAAATAAGAAAAAATTTCAGGAATTTTAGAAAATAAATTATTTCAAATTCAAAAAAGAAACTATAAATTCAATTTTTAAATTTTAAAATACATTTAAATTCAAAAACCAAATTACCATTTTTTTTCAAGAAAAAATTTGAAAAAACCTTTCCATAATTTGTCAAAAAAAATTTTGAATAAAAAATCAAACTTTTTTTTACAAATTTTTGGACAAGTCAACTTAATTTTTGAAAACTAAAGATTTCAAAATTTTTTCAAAGCTTTTCTGAAAAAAAAATTTTAAAATTTTAAATTGGGAATCATAAATTCATTAAATCCTATTTTGATAAAATTCAAATTTTTTTTTTTGAAAAATTCCATTTTCAACTTTTTTTTTGTTTAATGAAATTTTTTAAATTTTCAATCCCTTAATTTCCAAAAATTGATTTTCCAAACTTAAATGTTATCCAATTTAAATTTTTTTCTCCATGGTCTCATGTAGTAAAAAAAATTTTCATCTTTCCAAGTTTTAAAAAATTTTTCACATTTCTTTCAATAAAATTTTTAAAATCATTTAACACTTTTAAAAAAATTTTTAATTTGGAATATTAAAATTTGGAACGGATTTTTCATTTAATGGCAATCAAAAGCTCCTTTTTCTCTTTTCAATCAAAATCATTCTTATTTTCAATCCTCAACTCCCTTAATGAGTTTTCAAAAATTTTTAACACAAACAGAATTCACTTGAAAAACAACTTTTTCTTCTGAATCAAAACTTTCATGACAATCATTATCATTTCTTTGGAATTTCATTTTTCTAAAAATCCATTTCATTTTGAATATTTTTTCTTTTTTCATGGTATTTCTTTTCTAAATATTTTTAAAAATTTTCATTCCACACAAGTCATTTTTGAATTCTTCAATTTCCCAAAGTCAAGGTTTCTTTTCAAAATTAACCATTCAATCATCTAAAATCAATGCACATTTCAACAAAAAGAACAAAAAAAATTTTAAAAAAAAAATTGACAAACTCAAACAATGCTAACTTTTTTTTTCACACATTCCCCCCCCCCCCCCCCCCCCCCCTCCCCCCCCCCCCCCCCTCCCTTTTCCTCCTCCTTTTCCTCCCCCCCCCTTCCCCCCCTTTTCCTCCTTCTTCCCCTTTTTCCCCCCCCTTCCCCCTTTTTTTTTCTTTTTTCTCCCCCCCCCCCCCCCCCCCCTTTCTTCCCTTTTTCCTTCCTCTTCCCCCCCCCCTCTTCCCTTTCCTTCCCCCCCTTTTCCCCCCCCTCTCCCCCCTCCCCCCCCCCCCCTTTTCCCCCCCTCCTCCCCCTCTTTCCCCCCCCCCTTTTTCTTCCTTTCCCCCCCCCCCCCCCCCCCCCCTCCCTCCTCCCCTCTCCTTCCCCTTTCCTTTTCCCCTCCCCCCTCTTCCTTTCCTCTCCTCCTCTCCCTCCCTCTCTCTCCCACCGTGGCCCATTGGGAGATGGGATCATAAGTCCATCCCCCCCCCCCCCTCGGCCTCAAGAGGCCAAGAGGCCTCCCTCTCTCGCGCTACCAGAGGTCTCGAGTGCGAATCTATCTACGCATAACGTACATAACACATAAAAATGCAGGGTGAATTTTTTGCACAATGCAAGGGTGAATTTTCTTTGCACAAGTTGAAATCCATGAAAGGAATGCATATGAAAAAAATAAAATACTACATAATACATTCCAAGAATATAATATATATATTTAAATTACTCTTTCGCAAATCTTTCTCTAAGATCATTCACACACAAACAAGAAACACATCATCAAGTTAAAAACACACATCAGCACACACATAGCACTCTAGCATAATGCATGTCACTTATCAATATCTCTTTAATACACCGGTGCACTGCTCCATGGAGACTTCTCTTCCTCAACTAAGTAGAGCGATATGGCTGTAAGCGTATACCTAACACATAAAATGCAAACAAACCTGCAAACTGACCTCTCAGCCATCGTTTGTCATTTATTCGGTACAGACCCATTGTGCTAACGTCGTACACCATATCTCAAATAAGGCAGCCGGTCAGGATCATCCAAGCCGGGTATACTACTCTTCTCGGCACAAGGGGATTCACCGCAAGGCCATTGAGAATTTTTCGTAACCTGGATGCCCTCAAAGACTTATAGTCAGACCATACTTATTCACAATCCATCCCACCTTAGGATTGTATGCTCTAATTTGGCAAAAGCCAACAATTTAATGCAAATGCCAAATCAAACATAACAATAATTTGCAAACACAATACAAAGAAAATAATGCAATCCCTCATCTTAGGTTTTTTCGTCGTCACGTGTTAGCTCTCTTCCAACACCGTGTAGCATTATTTTGTCCTCAAGACTTTCATCGTCGTCACGTTATTGATCTTCTCTCATACCGTGTAAAATTTTTAAATTTTTTATTTTTTTTTTTAAAAATTTTTTTTAAAAAAATTTCTTTTGAAATTTTAAAATTCAAAAAAATTTCTTTTTTTTTTTAAATATTTTTTAAAGCTTTAAAGTTTCAAAAAAAAAAAAATTGCTTTGAAAAATGAAATTTTTTTAAAAAATTTTTTTAAAAATAAAACTAAGAATTTTTTTATGAAATTAATTTAAATTTTTAAAAACTTATTTTTTTTTTTTAAAATAAAATTTTTTTTTTTAAAAACTTTCATTTAAAAAAAAAATTAAACTTTTAAAATTTAAAATTAATAAATAAATTTTCTACTTAAATTTAATTTTGTCCATTTAAATTTTTTTTTTAAATTCATTTTTTTTAATTTTAATTTAAAAAAAACCCCTTTTTCCCAGTTTTGCGTTTTTTCAAAAATTCAAAAAAAAAAATTTTGATTTTTTGCCCCAAAAAGTCAATTTTTTTTTTTCCCCCATTTTTTTTTTAAAAATTTACGATTTTTGCCCAAAAACACCCATTTTTTTTTTTCAGCCCCCAGAATTTTCCGAAATTTTTTTTTTTTAAACCCCCTTTTTTTTTTTTTTCCCTTAAAAAAATTAAATTTTTAAAATTTTTTTCCTTTTTTTTTTAATTAATTTTCCTTAAAATTTTTTGAAAGTTTTTTTTGAAAATAAAAAAATTTTTAAACTTTCCATTGGAGACTTATATTTTTTTCAAAAAAAAAAGTTTGATTACCTAATCAAGTGTTGACTTGAATTTAATTTAATTTAAATCTTGATTTTCATTTTTTTTCAAAAAATTTTTAATTAAAATTCAAAAAATCCTCTTCCAAAAATCCATAAATAAAAATCTTAGTTCCAAATACAATTTATCCAAATCACCAATCACAACACAATCATAATAAAAATTAAAGCTTTTACACTACTTTAAATATTACAATCCAACACTTTAAACAGAAATTTAAACATTCAAAAAAAAATTCAACAAAATCACAATTTTACTTTTTCATCACATATTAAATCAAACATCATAAAACTCAAACAATGTAAAATAAAATTTTTTCAAACATCATTACAAAAAAATCAGCAATTTACATCAAAAACATGATTTCATTTTTTTTTTCATTCTAAAAAAACACATAAAAAAAAAAAAAAATTCAATTTTGAAAACAAAAGTCCTTTTACCCAATTTCAAAAAAAAACAAATCTTTCAAACAAATTTCTGAAAAATCAAACACATTTCAAAAAACACCCAAAAAAAAACAACTTCCATTTGAAAATTTTTAAAAAATTTTTTTAAAAAAATCAAAAACTTGAAGTTTTTTGCAACTTTAAAAATTTTTTTTTTGAAAAAAAAAATGAAAATTTTTTTGAAAGTTTGATGAAAAACTTTTCAAAAAAAAAGCAAAAAATTTCAAAACCTTAAACAATCATGAAATGATCAAAAATATAAAATTATGAAATCAAATTGAAAAAAAATCAAACTTTCAAAATTGAATGAAAAAAATTCAAGTTTTCTGAACAACTTCCAAAAAAATTTGACTATGAAAATTTTTTTTTTTTTTTTGTGAAAAAAACCAAAATTGGAATTTTTTTAAAACTTGTTTTTTTTTGAAAATGATCAATTTCAAAATTTTTGAAAAATTTTTCAAAACTTTTTTAAAAACAAAAAACTTTTTTGAATTTTCAAAATTAAAAAAAAAAATTAAATTTCAAAAATTTGATTCCAAAAATTTTTCAAAAAAAACTTTTAATTTCATTTTCAAAATTCAAAAAAAAAAAAAATGAAAAAAAAATTTCATCAAAAAAAAAATTAAGAAAAATTAAAATATTTTTTCAAAATTTTTTAAAAAATTTGAAAGTTAAAAAACCCTTTTTTTCCAACCTTTGAAACCTAATTTTAAAATTTTCAACCATTTTTAAAAAAAAAAATGACAAATTTGAAAAAAACTTGAAAAAAAAATTTTTGGTAAAAATGAATTTTAAAAAAAACTTTATTTTTTTAAAATTAGAAAATTCCAAAACTAAAAAAAAATATTTTTAAAAAAATTTCCAAAAAAATTTTTCAAAATTAAATTAAAAAAAAAAACTTTAAAAAAAAAATTTTTTTCCATAATCTCAAAAATTCTTTTTTCAACAGCTTAGTTCAAATATTGGACGCACAGTGGAAAAAATATTGGACGCACAGAGTGCTAAAATATTGGACGCACAGTGTTTTGTGAAACACTGGACGCACAATTTAAAAATTGGACGCAAAATTGTGAAAATTGGACGCAAAAAAAGATTGGACGCAGAGCTTTCCCTCTTAGTTTTTTGTTTTCTTTGTGCGATAAAAAAGGTGTTGAAAAACTTGTTTAAAAAAAAAAAATCAATTCAATCCCCTTGGTTAGTAATAACACAGAATATAAAAGAGATAAGGGAAAGAAGAAATAACACAAGTTTTTATACTGGTTCACCCTTTCCTAAGAGCTACGTCCAGTCCCCTCAAACTAGAGAGATTTCACTATCAAACTACAAGTATTCTTTGCACACAGCAGATTCCCTAAAACCCACAGATTAGAGAGATTTCACTATCAACCTGATAGAATACAAGTATTCTTTGCACACAGCCTCTTCAGGCTAAAACCCAAGTATTCTTTGCACACAGCCTCTCCAGGCTAAAACCCAAGTATTCTTTGGACGCAGCCTCTTCAGGCTAAACCCCAAGTATTCTTTGAACACAGCCTCTTCAGGCTAAACAACTCAGCAGAGTTTTGATACAAGTGTTGTCTAACTCACACAAGTGAGGATATGAAATCTAAAGCACTTTGAGAGTTAAGCAAACTCTCTAGAGATCTATAGAGTAGTTAAAAGTACATTCTCTCTCTTTGTACACTTTCCACAGTACTTTATGCTTTTCAGAAGTACATTCACACACGTTGACAAAGATGTACAGAAAGCATTGTGTACAGCTATTTATTTCAAATCATTTGCTCAATAAATATGTTTCATATTAAATGCATGAGCAGTAAATAGCATGTAATGGACTCTGCGTTTTGGACGCAGCATATAGAATCTATTGGACGCATACCTTTGCACTTACCAATTTGCACAGAACTCATGCAAACATTGGACGCATACCTGATGCTTACCAATCTATTCCATTTGAATGCAAGGCAGTATTGGACTTTTGCCATTTCCATTGGACGCAAAGTTGATTGTTGTACATTTGTTCTTCTGCTTCATTGGACGCAGAACAATTGTTTGATGTACCTTTGTCAATCTGCTTCCTTGTGCTCCATTGGACGCAAAGCAATATTGTTGTCCTTCTTATTTATTGGACGCAGAACAGTGCTTGAGTAACTCTGACTTCATTGGACGCAGAGCAGTTCTTTTGTTTGTTCAGTTTCATTGGACGCAGAGTTGCACTCTTGCTCACACTGGACATTGGACTTTTATCCTTCATGCTCAATGAATCTGTTCCTTTGAAAATCATTGGACTCATACTGCAATTCTGCTTCTCATACAAACATTGGACTCTGCCAGTATTGCCTTGTTCTTATCATTGGACTTATGCCAGTCTTGCTCTATTGGACGCTTACTGATTCTGCTTCTTTGGAAAACATTGGACGCAGAACTTTGTTCTTGCCTTGTGCTCAAACATTGGACGCTGGACGCAGAATTCTTCCTTCTGCTCAAACATTGGACGCAGAACTTTTGTGTCCATTTCAGTGCCAACATTGGACGCAAAACTCTTGTGTCCATTCCAGTGCCAACATTGGACGCAAGGCTCACTTTGAATGCCAACCAATGTCATGAAGAGCTTATTGGACGCAGACTGCAATCAGCTTAGTTAGTGCAGCATTTATTCATTGTACAGCTTAATACAAATTGATTATCCTTTGTAAAAACCTTAATACATTTTGTTATCATCAAAACCATAAAATCACTTAGGGAGTTTTTGTATTAAAAACACTTTTAACCAATTTGGTTCCAACACCCCTTCCCTCTCTCGTTTCTCTCTCCTTCTATTTCCCCTCTTCCCTTTTTCCCCTTCCTCCTCTCACTTCTTCTCTCCACCGCGAGACGCGGCCAAGACTGCCACGGCTCCTCCTCTCTCTCCCTTTTCTTCTCTCGGCTGCGTCGCCCCCATCCTCCTTTCTCTCTCTTCGTTTTTGATTTGGGGTTAGGGTTAAAATGAACCCTTTAGCCCCTTTTCCTTTTCTGATCTCTTTTCTTTTCCTTTTTTTTATTATTTCTTTTTTGTTTTTTTTATTCTTTTGGGCTGCAACTCTTTGTGTTTTTGTGTGTGTGAGCTGTTGTTTTTTGTGCTTTGTTCGTTGGGCTCAGGCCCTCATTTCTTTTTGAGTTAACTGTCATTTTGGCCCCTGAAATTGTAATATGATCTCACTTAAGTCCCTGAAACTAATGAAAATACAAATTAACCCCTAAAATTGTAAAACGTCGGTCAAGTTAGTCCCTGTCGTTACAATTTTAGGGACTAACTTGACCGACGTTTTACAATTTCAGGGACTAACTTGACCGTCGTTTTACAATTTCAGGGGTTAATATGTATTTTTGTTAGTTTCAAGGACTTAAGTGAGACCGCATTACAGTTTCAGGGGCAAAAATGATAGTTAACTCTTTCTTTTTTGTTTTCTTGTTGCTGTGTGTGTGTTTGTTGTTGTATTTGGGCTCAGCCTATAATTTCTTTTTTGTTAATTGGACCCAGTACGATTTTGGGATAAGTTGACCAGTTTTTTTTAACATGTACATTTTGTAAAAAGCCAATTAAAATGAATTTTTGGAAAATAGAAAAAGTCTTTCCTAGCATTAATTAGATGTGACATCTTTGTAATGTTTTAACTTTAGAAACACAAGCTGTGACAGCTTAGTGGTTCTAACCCCATTTTTAAAACAAAATTTTCTTTTTTCCAAAAATAAAAATGCTCAAAAGAGATTAACTTGGGTGTGACACCCCTGTTAATTTCATTTTTCTGGATGTATGAGTTGTGATAGCTCAAAAATCCGAAATCCTTTTTTCCTCCAAAATTAAAAATCATTTTTCAGAAATAAATCAACCAACACAATCATTTTCTACCGAGAACTACGTAGTTTTGATTTCCCTATTGCACCGAGGGATACGTAGGAGCAAGGGCCCACCCTTGTGGAGCGCAAAAATAATTTTTCCCAATTTTTCTCCTTTTTATTTCAAAAACCAAATTCTGTAAATAATTTTTTTTTATTTTTTGCGGTAAAATAAATAATTTAAAAGTTAACAAAAGTTTTTGCACGTCTAATTAGAGGTACCATTTTTCAACGGGCGTTGTAGGGTGCTAACACCTTCCCTACTCGTAACTGACTCCCGAACCTGAATCTGGAATCGAAGACCCTTTTTTGGTTTTCCAATGTTTCCCACAAAAACTTTGGTGGCAACCCCTTTTTCGATTTTGGAAAAGATTCCTTCCCCGCGGATTTTTCCGGTCGCTTCAGCTGGCAACTCCACTGGGGACTTTCGAGAGTCAAGCCTAACATAGTTAAACGTGCAAGATTGTTCACTTTTTCTTTATTTGTTCTACCCCTTTTTTTTGTGTGTTTGTTTGTTTGTTGGTTTTGTTTTGTTCATTTCTTGTTAATTTGTACATATTATTTTTTAAATATAGTTCTGCTTGATTGAACACTAGGATAGTAAACCTATATTTTTGTTGTATATATTTGTTATTTGTTTTGCAGGTTGGGTAGTTGAGGTTTTGCTCCCTCCACACACTCCACGTGCACAATTTCACACACAATTTTGAGTGGGGTCCTACACCCGGACCTGAGTGCAGCTTGAGATAGGCGAGAGGTTGTGTAGTGATAGCCTTTTGGATGTACATCCTGTTTGGTTATCATGAAAGCCTCACCTAGAGTTTGATTCTCTTCGTGGGTATTGTCGCTCCTAATAGTTTACCTATTGTTGTGGCAGTATTCCGAAACAGGATCCTTGGCTCTAGGAACCTCTTTTAGAACTGTAGACCTACCTATTGGGAAGATTCACATTTTAGAATGACTATTGATCTTTCAACAGTGAGGAAAGCCCATATAGGTCACAAAGGGAGCATACCCTACCCCCTGCATTCAAATAGCATTGTACTTTCTTCAAAAAAAATTCTTCAAAAAAAAATCTAAAAAAAAAAGAGTTCTTATTCTTTTTCCTCCATCACATTTCATATCTTACATCATGCATTTTTCACATCTCATAAAAAAAAAGAAAAAAAATAATCATAGCATGTTGCATTCATTTCAGGTTTGTTGGAGATCTATAAGTAGGAGCCTTGTTGTGAGTACCTTAGTGGAAAATATGGGATCAGATCTTATAAAGACTTTGAAATTGAAGGTCAAGCAACCTGATTTGAAGAGCTTAAGAGAGCTTAGTGGTGAGCTGAAGTATCGACGGGCACTTTTTGTTGAAAGGTATGGAAAAATCCTTGACCTGCTAGAGGTGGATGTACAAGTAGGGGCCATCACTGCTTTAGCTCAATTTTATGATCCCCCTATGAGGTGTTTTACTTTCCAAGACTTTCAGTTAGCCCCAACACTTGAGGAGTTCTCGTCCATACTAGGGTATTCGTTGGAGAAAGGAGAGCCCTACCGGTACCTGAGACATTATCCTTCACTAGACAAAATTGCTAAAGCATTAAAGGTCAATGCGAAAAAGATAGAAAGCAAAGGTGGTCTGAATGGTTTCTCCAGAGGATACTTAGAAGGACAAGCCCAGAAATTGGCAAAAGAAAAAGATTGGAATGCTTTTATTGACCTGTTAGCTCTCATTATCTATGGGATGATCCTATTCCTAAGTATTGATGATTTTGTGGATTTTGCGGCAATAGATGTTTTTCTTGCCTTCAAACCGAAGGGGGAAAATCCGGTGCCTGCTGTCCTTGCTGATGTATATTGCACACTGAACTTGAAACATGAGAAAAAGGGAGGAATGGTCTTGTGTTGCTTACCTGTGTTATATGTGTGGCTTGCAAATCATGTGTTCAAGAGTGGGTTTCGAGTGGAGACTAAAAGCAACCGTGAATGGGCTCAAATCTTAACTAATCTCAGTGAAAAGATAATCTTGTGGTACTCAAGGGATCAAGGGATAGATGAGGTGATTTATCAATATGGAGATTTTCCAAATGTGCCCCTTATGGGAACTAATGGTTGCATTAATTACAATCCAGCTCTAGCACTGAGGCAACTTGGTTATCCCATGATGGGACCACCTTCAGAGGAGATGGTGACCGCTTTTGTTCTTTATGATATGGGCCCGCAGAATTCTGAAATGATGAAAAGGGTTCGTCAGGCTTGGCATAGGGTCATCAAGAAAGGAAAAGAGCTTGGGCAAAGAAGTTGTGATGCAAAGGAGAGTTATCGCCAATGGCTCAGAAGTAGAGTTCGGCAAGTGAAGTTGCCCTTTCCAAGCGTTGTTTCAACTAATGAAGAGCTTCCAGTACAACCTCCTTTGGATAATGAAGAAGTTCAGAAGCTGAAAGAAGCACTTGTGAAGTCCGAGGAAGATAAAAAGAATTTGCAGCTAAGATTAGGTAAAGCCCTTCAAGCAAATAAAGGTCTGCAGCTAGAAAACACACAAAAGGAAGAATCTCTCGAGAGAGCCAGCAAAAGGGCAAGAGTAGAGGAAGAATCCCGGCGCAAGACACAAGGGTGCTTAGAGGCTGCAAATATTGAGCTAGGGATGCGAAGACGAGAGCGAGACAAAGCTATAATTGATAGAGAACAGTGGATAGAACTGTGGAGGAATGCCAAGATCGCTGAAAGAAGTACAAAAAGGCAACTTGATGAGTTGAAAGAACAGTTAGCAAAAGTGGTGGCTGAATATAAGAGTAGTGTTCAGAGAGAAGATCATCAGAAAGAGGTGGTTTTCGAATATCAAATGGCACTGCAAGGAGAACGAGAGTACACTTGGGAGTTGAAGAATCTCATAAAAGGGCTAAGAGGGACCTTCTTTGGATTTAAGTTAGAAGGTGTGCGTTGGGTGAAGTACTTTTCAAATAAGGCATTGAAGTTGAACAATGCACTTGAGGACATCTTGGAACTACTCGAAACAGTTGAAGAAGTAGCAAACCCACTCTCTACACCAATCGAGATCTATAAGTTTTTTGAGCACTGTAAAACTTTGATAGATCAAGTGAGAAAGACAATTGGTTGTAATGATGTATGAATCTGATGTTTTGTCTTATGTTGTACCTTTTGCCTACTAGATGAAAACAGTCAGTGTTTTATACTTTGTTCTGATCGTCAATGAAGATATTGTACCTTGTTTTGATCATCAATGAGTATGTTGTTTCCACCCCTGCTTTGATCCCATATTCACTTAGTACCATGAACGTGACGTTGTAGGGAACAGCTGAAAAGAAAGTGCTCACACGCAAGCAACTTATGGTTCTCTAGCATTCTCACATTTTTCCAAAAAAACAAAACAAATGAAACATGAAAAATCAGGCTAGCAATACATGGAATGAGGATGATACACACAAAGGGATTAATTATGGAAATTAAAGAAAAGGGGTTGAAGGAAAATGACAGGGTCAGGGTCAAGTGGTATTTTTCAGGATAGACAGCACTGGTTTCCCATGTCTATAATTCCGACTACTCATCAATCATTTGCGAGGATGTCAATTGTCTCCATCTTGCGTGCTTTAAATATCTCTTTTGCCCGGGTCTAAATTGATTTGGGTACCTCATTTACCCCAGTCTTAGCTGAGATGATTTTGCCCCAGTCCTAGCTGACTTGGATATCTGGTACTGCCCCGGTCTTAGCTGGCTTGCACCTTTGATATTGCCCCGGTCTTGTGAACTTGGATGTCTTATATTGCCCCAGTCTCAACCGATTTGAGTATCTCATTTTCCCCCAGTCTTGCGGACTTGGAACTCTGATATCGCCCCGACTTGAGATCTTCACTTCTTTCATGCATCATGCATCATCTCTCCAGCGATCCTGCATCAAATCCCATCATATTTCTTGCATCAAGCATCATCTCTCCAGCAATCCTGCATCAAACTCCATTATTTCATGCATCATGCATCATCTCTCCAACAATCTTACATCAAATCCCATCAATATCTGCATCATTTGTGTGTACATCTCACATTGTTTTAATCATGACTGGCATCTTGTGTACATAATGTCACGTCAATGTCAACACTTGCCCGGTGATGTTTTGTTTGTCATATCAAGCCTGGTACCTTCCCAACACTTGTCTTTTCAGGTCAAGAACCTGGTATCTACCCAATGACCCATTGTTTGTCACATCAAAACCGGCACCTGCCCGGTGATGTTTTGTTTGTCCTGTCAAGCCTGGTACCTTCCCAGCACTTCAGTCTTTCGGGTCAAGAACTTGGTATCTGTCCAATGACCCATTGTTTGTTGCATCACGACCGGCACCTACCCGGTGATGTTCTGTTGTCTCATCAAGCACCGCACCTTACCCCTCTCGAAAAAAAAAAGAAAAAAAAGAGAAAGAAAAGAAAAAAACCAAAAAGAAGAAGAAAAGTGGGGCACCTGTTTGGTGATCCTATGTTTTTCCACTCCAAGCCCAGTACCTGTCTGGCACTCAGTTTGTTTTTCTAGTCTAAGCCCAGTACCTGTCTGGCACCCTGTTTATCTTTCCAGTCTAAGCCCAGTACCTGTCTGGCACCCATTTTGTTTTTCGTGTCTAAGCCTAGTACCTGTCTGGCACCCAGTTTACTTTTCCTGTCTAAGCCCAGTACCTGTCTGGCACCCATTTTACTTTTCCTGTCTAAGCCCAGTACTTTTCTGACACCCAGTTTACTTTTCCTGTCTAAGCCCAGTACCTGTCTGGCACCCAGTTTACTTTTCTTGTCAAAGCCCAGTACATGTCTGGCACCTGCAACACCCTTTCTCCAAAAAGGACATTACACCATAGTTACCAATGAATTACGAAATAACTTAGAAAATATTTAGTGAAAACTCAACATTCCTTCTCCGAAAATGTGAGTAAAATTTTTTCTTCTTTTAACACAGAGAAGGATGGAGAAATATGTGTTAATTCTTTTCAAAATAGTTTAAGTGCGAAAGCATAACGCAATACTATGCGAAGAAGATCTCGTCTCATATATATATATAAAATCATCAGAGTTTGTACAAGAAAGAATTTAAAGTAAGACAGTGAACATCTGAGCCAGTCTGGTCTCTAAACCCCCTACCCAAATAACACAGTAACCATCTAATCTTCTTGAAATCCAAATCATCTACTCAGCAGCATCCTTCAACTCCTCTCCTAAGAGCTAACCCCCTTCATGGGTCAAGTATCTACTCCGTCATGAATCAACACAACAAAGCAGGCAATGGTGAAACTCTAAACAACTTAATAAGGAAAGTACGGCCCACAGCAACACACAACACAATTACTAAGGAATCATATTTAAGATAACTAGTATATCAATATATCAGATAATTAGCACAATAAGAATTTCACTCAACACAGCACATTTGGGAACATCCAGTGGGAACATCGCTTTCAACAAAGCATTTGGGAACATCGAGTAGGAACATCGCTTCAACCGAAGCATATGGGAACATCGTGTGGGAACATCGCATTAGTACTAAGCATATGGGAACAACGCCTTTCACTAGACATATCTCTTTCACTTCCAACCACTCAGAACCACTCATCTCAAACCACATAGAATCACCAGAACACACAAAGCCACACTTAACAGATAGGAATTCCAAAACACAAATCTCAGGAAAAACACAGAATCTTACCACTCAGACAGACATAGAACCATTTATTCCAGACAACCCATACGTCATTTATATTCAAGTTTCTAAAAAATATATGGTATATAACAGTACCAAAAAGTAATTAACTTATTGCAAAAGGGTCAAAATGGAAATATTTCAAAAAATACTTGCACACCGGTTTATTTTCAGAAAAAGCCCCTTAAAAGCTTATTTTCACAATTTCCACTGTTTAAAAACACAGAGAATACTGAATCAAAAATATATAACAGTAGAATTCATCGAGAATCCATTACCATTATATTCCCCAATTATCTTAGTCACGTATATACTGAGTCCCTAAGTTAAGATTTTCCCAAACAGCGTATCAATACTGATCCCAAGCCAGAGAGAGACGGACTGCTTTAGCCCCTTCAAAGGTCTCACTTCCTTTCTAGACAGATCCATACTGATAAACCATTTATCTTAACCATGACCTTGTATACCAATGATAGACAATACTAGGGTTTTCACAAAATAATAAATTGTATTCTCTTCGCGGTAAAATTACATTTGCGGTAGTTTAAATTTCGCCATTATAACGGTATGTTTACAAAAGTTCAAAAACGATTTTAACATAACCCTCTTGCTTCACGAAAATCTTGAGAAAATTTGAGTATTATAACTCTACTATTAATATTTAGCACAAAATAGTTATTTTAAGACTATAAAACAATTTATTAAAGCTTAATAGTAAAAACACCTAAAGCATATAATCTAAACACAAACAAGAATCAAAACTCATACTTCTCAAATTAAATTGAAAGATTAACCCCTTACCTTGGCCAAAATATTGATGAAGAACAAGCATGAACACCCAGAACAAATAGTAAGAAATTTAAGACAAAAGAGAGAAAAGTGTTTGTCTTCTTCATTTCCACTTTGGATGAGTGAAAATTTATGAAGCCAAGGGGGTCTATTTATAGGTGAGGGGCTGCCCAAGCTTGGGGAGAAGAAAGGAATTAAGAAAATGTGTGAGGTAAGCCATGACTCCTAAATTACCTATTTAATAATTAGGTTTAATCAATCTTTTTTCTAATTGGCATAGAGCTCTTCGCAAGGATTGATGACTAAGGTGGGAAATCTGATCCAAGGCCCCTAAATGAGTGTGGATGTCGACCAAGTGAGGGAGAAAGAGAGCCATTGGATTGCTTGGACAAAAGCCTAGGGTTTAGGTAGTTTTAAGTGGGAACTAAGGGCAAAATGGTCTTTTTACTTGCCCACCTTACTATTCAAGGTAATCATGATGTTCCCCACTCTTACATGCTTTTTTTAGAATTGTATTCAAACCCCTCAAACTTCCTAAGTTACCATATCATAGCCACTATACCTCTATTCGTCTCAATTCGGCTTGTTCCACAATTAAGAGTCAAAATAGTCTTTTTACTAATCTAATACTCAAGAATAATTTAAAATAGTAAGAATAAATGAGGAATCTCGAAAATGACATGTAAGAACCTCATGGAAGAGTTTTGGGAATTTTATGGTAAGGGTAAGCCTTACGGTTTGCAAAAACGAAGGAAAACGGACGCGCCATAAGTGAAAAACATCACTTTTTCAGAAAATTCCAGAAAAATCCCAAAAAATTGAAAAATTGAATTTAATTACTAATGGTCTCTCTTAAAATTTGATTTTCATCCCTCATTGTTCGACATAAATCGATTTTGGACCAGAAACCTCCACTTTCCGTACTTTATAAGCGTCGAAAAAGTAGCGTTTTGACCTGCTTTTCAGAAAATTACGAAATAATTTCCAAAAATCTCAAAAAATATAAAAATATGCTTCAGCTACTCAAAATCTTTTTCTGACCTTAGGTTGGTCTCTGAATCAATGTTTTACTCTTTCCGTAAGTAATAGGGTCAAAACAATAATTTTCAAAGTTTTCCAAAAATTCTAAGAAAATTTCATAAAATCACAAATATTAAAAAAACCAACTTTTGTGAAGGAAGTTTGTTTGGAAAAGTTGGGTTAACATACTTTTGTTATTAAAACCCTTTTCCGTCAATAATGGAAAATACAGATGTCAAACAGTAAGGAAAAAGTTACTGTTTTAATAAAATAATTTCATAAGTGTTTTATAATTATTAGTATATGACCAAAATAATTTTCTTAGCACTTAGATCACATAATTTCATATAGAACACATAATTGACAAAAAATAGAAAACAGACGTCTATATGAGACTAACTATCTTACCGTTTCTAAACTGTAATATCAACAAGTCTTATTACTTCCATGCTATCCAAAGTATACTAGATCCTAAAATCTCCATCTTAACTATTCCTCCATCACCAGTATTTATCCATTTCTTAACTAACAGTTTACGGAGTTTTCCGTAGAGGGACTAAAACTGCAATTCCCTTTATATCTTTCTCTAAAATTCCAAACTTAACCTCTAAAACCGTTAGGGAATATCAAGTCACCATTTCATATCATCTAATACCTTTTGGGAATCAAGTATGAATTTTCCATATTCATTTATCAGCTTATCTTGGCAGTCAAGAATATCCGTAAAATGCCATTTGACTTCTACGTCAGCTCTAAACCATTATTTATTATCCGAAAATCTTAAAGATAATTCTAATCCTCCAAAATAAATACTCTATCTCATAGAGTGAAAATTTCGGGATGTTACAGCACCCAGTTTATTTTTCGTGTCTAAGCCCAGTACCTGTCTAGCACCTAGTTTACTTTTCGCGTCTAAGCCCAAAACCTGTCTGGCACCCAGTTTACTTTCCGTCAAAGCCCAGTACCTGTCTGGCACTCAGTTTACTTTTCATGTCTAAGTCGGGGATCACCAATCCGCACTTTTTATTTTTCTCACTTGAGCCGGGGACCGCTAACCCGCACCTTTCTCAGTCATGTCTAAGCCGGGAACCGCAAACCCGCACCTTTCTCTGTCATGTCTAAGCCGGGACCGCCAACCCACACCCTTCACTTTTCCTGTCAAAGCCGAGGACCGCCAACCCGCACACTTTAGTTTGTTGCTTTTCTCAATAAATCATGGACAAAATTGAAGTTTATATCTTTACTTATCTTTTACAACGATAATATGAAAACTACGGTTATTCATATTCTCCAGTAAAATATAAGTAAAGAGGGGCATCTGTAAACACCCAATTTTGTCCGATTTTCTTTCATTTTCTTAAAAAATTGAGATTTGACCCAATGTTGTTTTTGGTCAGTTGAGAAAGAAAAATGTCAGGATGGGCCATTTGGGCCCAATGTTTTTTGTTCTTTTTTGGTCTAAAATAGGGAAAATGTTTTCTGGGCCAGTGGCCCATTTTTTTAGCCAGTTGTTTGTTTGTTTCTTTTTTGGGCCAGTTGGAGCCCAATACGTTTTTGGTCAATTTCAAAAAATCATTTTCTGGGCCAAAACCCAAACTGATTATCCAATTTTATTTTTTATTTTTTTTCTTTTTTAAAGAAGGGGATTTTCTGGGCCTAGCCCAATCCTTAACCAAAAAAATGTTTTTTGCAGAAAATACAAAAAAAGCAGAAAATGAGAAAATGAAAATGTCAACAAAGGGGGCACTGCCCCTGTTGCAGCAGCCAAAACAGGGGAGGCGCCCCAATTTCTTCCCCTCCCCAGCAAGTCATCGGAGCAACTTGCATCTGTGATGATGATTCTGCTGAGTTGGGTGTTTGTTTTTGGGTCTATAAATAGGAGCAGAAAAGGATGAACAGGGGAGACTTTTCAGACAGTGAGTGAGGGAGATCGGGAAGCAAGAAGAAGAGAAAACAGAGAGTGAAACAGATTGGGTTAACAATCACAACTTTTGATTGTTAATCCTAAGAGTGAAAAATAGAAAGGAAGTCAGTCCAGCAAATAGCGTACCAAAAGTGTAGAGATTGAAAAATCAGGTTTGATTATTGTGCTCTGTCATGTGTGTTCTAATTTGCAATGTGCATTTTGTGCCTCTCTATGTTCCATGCTAGTTACACACAGATTTCAATCCATTGAAAGGATGATAACAAATTAATATCTGTCTCAGTCCAGTAGTACAATATAGCGTAAAATGAAATGCAACAAATAGAGTAAATACAGGGACAAAGAAAAACAGAGACTTCATCTTCTTCGGTTGTTCCTTTCATCTTCTTCAGCCTCGTTACCCCTGCAGCCAGTAACCTGTAGAACAGAAACAAATAGGAGTAAAAAACCAGTTCAAGAAGGAGAAGAAAAAAAAATAGAAAGGGGGGAGGGTCCCCATGGCTGCCGCGCCGGCAACCGTCGCTGCCACGCGCGGCCGTGAAGCGTTCTCCACCACCACCACCTGCGGTGGTCTTCTCCTCCACCTCAGTCGAACGCGGCTAACGCCGCCGCCATGGACTCCCCCTCTCTTCTTTTCTCTTCTCTTCCTCTGTTCTTCTCTTTTTCCTCCCTCTCCCTCGCCTCTCTTCTCTCTTTCTCCCTCCATTCCCTCTCTTCCCTTCCTTTTTCTCCTCCTTTTTCCTTTTTCCCTCTCACCGCGGCCACCACCGTTGTATAGTGGCCACTGCGGCCCCCTTCCTTCTCTCGTTTGTCTCTCCTTCCATTTCCCCTCTTCCCTTTTTCCCCTTCCTCCTCTCACTTCTTCTCTCCACCGCGAGACGCGGCCAAGACCGTCACGGCTCCTCCTCTCTCTCCCTTTTCTTCTCTCGACTACGTCGCCCCCATCCTCCTTTCTCTCTCTTCGTTTTTAATTTGGGGTTAGGGTGAAAATGAACCCTTTAGCCCCTTTTCCTTTTCTTATCTCTTTTCTTTTCCTTTTTTTATTATTTCTTTTTTCATTTTTTTTCTTTTGGGCTGCAACTCTCTGTGTTTTTGTGTGTGTGAGCTGTTGTTTTTTGTGCTTTGTTCGTTGGGCTCAGGCCCTGATTTCTTTTTTGTTTTCCTGTTGCTGTGTGTGTGTTTGTTGTTGTATTTGGGCTCAGCCCATAATTGTTTTTTTGTTAACTGGACCCAGTACGATTTTGGGATAGGTTGACCAGTTTTTTTTAACATGTACATTTTGTAAAAAGCCAATTAAAATGAATTTTTGGAAAATAGAAAAAGTCTTTCTAGCATTAATTACATGTGACATCTTTTTATTGTTTTAACTTTAGAAACACAAGTTGTGACAACTTAGTGGTTCTAACCCCATTTTTAAAACAAAATTTTCTTTTTTCCAAAAATAAAAATGCTCAAAAGAGATTAACTTGGGTGTGACACCCCTGTTAATTTCATTTTTCTGGATGTATGAGTTATGACAGCTCAAAAATCCGAAATCCTTTTTTTCTCCAAAATTAAAAGTCCTTTTTCAGAAATAAATCAACCAACACAATCATTTTCTACCAAGGACTACGTAGCTTTGATTTCCCTATTGCACCGAGGGATACGTAGGAGCAAGGGCCCACCCTTGTCGAGCGCAAAAATAATTTTTCCTAATTTTTTTCCTTTTTATTTCAAAAACCAAATTCTGTAAATAACTAATTTTTTTTTTATTTTTTGGGGTAAAATAAATAATTTAAAAGTTAACAAAAGTTTTTGCACGTTTAATTAGAGGTACCGTTTTTCAACGGGCGTTGTAGGGTGCTAACACCTTCCCTACTCGTAACTAACTCCCGAACCTGAATCTGGTTTCGATGACCCTTTTTTGGTTTTCCAATGTTTCCCACAAAAACTTTGGTGGTGACCCCTTTTTCGATTTTTGAAAAGATTCCCTCCCTGGGGATTTTTTCGGTCGCTTCAAACACCATGAATCAAAATCACACAAAATCACCCAAGACATCAAATATCTTAAATAAGCAAGAACACAAAATCAACTCATGAAACATACATACACTTAAAGTAACCATCTTTAGCACTTTCAATACATCAAGAACACTAGCATCATTCATTAAATTTACTAAACAAGGCATTAGGCATATAACCACTTCAAATAATTATATTTTTTCCAAGAGTGCTTAAAAATTCAAAAATCACCTTCCATAAATCAAGGATCACACATTAAAAGCTTTAAGTTATAAATAGGTAAAAATAGGCATTACTAAGAGAATGATTTCTCAATCAACAACCAACATGAAAACTCAAGTCTTTGAGTTTATCATCAAGAACACAACAAATAGCCACACACATACACAACCTTCCCAACTTATTGAGAAAATTCCCTTACCTCTTGAAGTAACCTTGAAAAAACCACAAAGAGGTCTCCTTGAATCTTTATGCTCCACCACTTTGAAATATCAAACCTTTTTCAAAATACATAAGAAACATAACCATAAAAATGTAAGTTTTATGAAAATACTCAAACCCTAATGTGTAGAAACTTGAGTGGATGAATACTTACTCAAGGCTTAGAAGAAAAATAGCTCAAGGAGGGTTTCAAGCTTCTAGGTTCCAAGAGAATGAACCTAAACCAAGAACAAAGCTTTTTCTTAGCAAAAATGAAGAACACATGGTTCTTGAAAAAATGAAAGTGGTGATCATGGAGAAATAAGAAGAGAATATGAATTAGGATCATCATCCAAACCGTTTTTGTGAAGCTTGAAGGTCTAAAACTCAAGAAAGCTCAAGCTTTTGGTTATGGAAACAAGCTTTGGAATGGAGAGAAAATGGAGTTTTTGGCTAGATGAAGAAGATGAAGTGAAGAAGAAATGAATCCTCTCTCCTCCCTTGCCCTAGAAGAACTCGGCCAACACACCAAGAAGCATGGGTGTGATGTGCTTTGATTGGATTGGAAACCTACTCCATTTCTTTAATTGAAAATTCAAAGAATTTTCCAAACTCAGCCAAGACCAAAAAAAAATGGTGAGATTATGTCACATCAAGCTAGGGTTGAGTTGGTGGTTCAAAAGTAGGAAAAATGCTTATTTTCATAATCCCTTTTTGAGATAAACACTTTTCTAAAATAAGTAATAAAGTGAAAAATCACTTTTATGACTTGAATATGATATGCCAAAATTTAGAATCTCCAAACTAAATTTTTGGATAATTTTTCATCTCTTGGTTGTGCCCAGTTTACCCGTAAAGCAAAAAAACGCGGGTAAAATAATTTTTTTCTGAAAAAATTTCTAAAAATCACAAATAATCTAAAAACAACTTTTGTTTCGTTCAAATATTATTTTGGAGTAAAAAGGGTCTCCAGAAAAAAATACTAAACCCATCCCCGCATCAAACGAGAATGTGGTTCCCGCAAAAACTCAGTTTTGCGAATTTTACTACTCTTGACCCTTCTAAAAAAAACCAAGATATGAATATCATGATTCTCACATCAAGATCCAAAATCATTAATCAAATAATTTAAATAAATTAAAACAGATTAAAAGTCTAAACAAACTATTTAAAAACGAGGGTGTTACACTATTGCTTGGCTGGATCCTCACAAAGGGAATCGGAAAGACCATGCTTATTACCCTAAAAATCAATGACATTCTTTTAATTAATGAGGGCATGAGGCACCACTCATGTCTTCATGGTTGTCATCCACTTTGATGCGACGCATTTTCCTTATTTCACTGCGAACAAGTCTTGCGTCTGCTCTTTACTTTTGGCCCATATGTTAAGAGAGTCATACTGTAACAACCTTTCTCCAAAAAGGATATTACACCATAGTTACCAATGAGTTTTAAAATAACTTAGAAAATATTTAGTAAAACTCAACATTCCTTCTCCGAAAAGGTGTGTAAAATTTTTTCTTCTTTCAAACAAAGATGAGAAGGATGGAGAATATGTATTAGTCCTTTTCAAAAGGGTTTTAAATGCGGAAGCATAAAACAAAACATATACGAAAACGATCTCATCTCATATATATAAAGTCATCAGAGTTTTTACACGGAAAAAAATTGAAAATAAGACAGTAAACATCTGAGCCAATCTAGTTTATAAACCTCTACCCAAGATAATACAATAATCATCTATTCTTCTCGGAATGCACATTCATCTATACCGCAACATTCTTCAGATCCTCTCCTAAGAGCTAACCCACTTCTTGGGTCAAACATCTACTCCGTCATGCATCAACACAACAAAGCAGGCAAGGGTGAAACTCTAAACAAATTAATAGGAAAAGTACAGGCACACAGAAACATACATCACTCAGATACACAGGAAATATACCTAATTAATTAGTATACCAACATAACAAACAATAAGCACTTTGCTTAAAACACAGCACATTGGGAACATTGCTTTAAACAAAGCATTTGGGATATCGAGTAGGAACATCAAGTAGGAATATCATGTGAGAACATCGAGTATGAACATCGCTTTCAACAAAGCATATGGGAACATCGTGTAGGAACATCGCATTAGTACTAAGCATATGGGAACATCGCCTTTCACTAGGCATATCTCTTCCACTTCCAACCACTCAGAATCACTTATCTCAAACAAGATAGAATTACCAGAACACACCAAAAATCACTTTTAACAGATAAGAATACTAAATCACACAAAATTTCACCACTCAGATAAAACATAAAACCATTTATCCCAGATAACTCATACTTTATTTATATTCAAGTCCCTCAAAAATAAATCGGTATATAATAGAACTAAAAGTGATTAATTCATTAAAAAGGGTCAAATCTGAAATATTCCAAAAATACTTGAGCACCAGTTTATTTTCAGAAAAAACTCATTGAAAACTTGTTTCACAAATTTCCACTGTTAAAAATATAGAGAATACTGAACCAAAAATATATAACAGTAGAATTCCCTGAGAATTCATTACCATTATATTCCGCAATCATCTTAGCCAAGTATATACTGAGTCCCTAAGTTAAGAATTACCCAAACAACGTATCAATACAGATCCCAAGCCAGATAGATATAGACTAAATGAAAACCCCTTCAAAGGTCTCTCTTCCTTTCTAGACAGATCCATACTGATAAACCATTTATCTTAACCATGACCTTGTATATCAATGATAGATAATATCAGGGTTTTCACAAACTAATAAATTGTATTCTCTTCGCGGTAAAATCATGTTTACGGTAGTCTAAAATTCGCCATTATAACAGTATGTTTACAAAAGCTCAAAACTGATTTTGACATAGTAACCTTAGTCCCACGAAAATTTAGAGAAAATTTGGGCATTATAACTCTACTATTAATAATTAGCACAAAATAATTAATTTAAAGCTATAAAACAATTATTTAAAGCATAAAAGCAAAAACACATAAAGCATACAAGACAAACATAAACAAGAATCAAAGCACATACTTCTCAAATTAATATTGAAAGATTAACCCCTTACCTTGGCCAAACTTGATGAAGAACAAACAAGAACACCAAAAGAAATTTAAGAACTAAAGAGAGAAAAAGAGAGAAAAGTGTTTGTCTTCTTGATCCTTTGTTGGTGTGTGTAAAATTTATGAGGCCAAGGGGTATATTTATGGATGGGAGGGGGCGGCCAAAGCTAGGGAGAAGGAAGGAAATAAAAATTTGTGTGATGCATGTCATGACTACATAAATACCTAATTATTAATTAGGTTAATTCAAGTTTTTATCTATTTGGCTAATCCTAATGACTAAGCCTTGTGACTCATGTGAAAAATCTGATCCAAGGGCCTAAAATGGAGCTTGATGTCGACCAAATGGAGGAGGAAGGAAGGCCATTGGATTGCTTGGTCAAAAGCTTTAGGTTTATGTAGTTTTAAGTGAAAATCAAGGGTAAAATGGTCTTTATACTTGCCCACCATACTATTCAAGGCAATCATGATGTCCCCAGCTCTCTTAGGCTTCTTAGAATTGTATTTGAACCCCTCAAATTTCCTAAGTTTCCATATCATAGCCACTATGTCTCTATTCGTCTCTATTCGACTTCTTCCGTAAATAAGGGTTAAAATGGTCTTTTTACAAATCAAATGCTTAAAAATAATTTTAAATGGCAAGAACTAATGAGGAATCACGAAATTGACATATAAAAGCTTTATGGAAGAGTTTTGGGATTTTTACGGTAAGGGCAAGCCTTACTGTTTACAAAAACAAAGGAAAACGGTCGCGCCGTAAGTGAAAACAGTAATTTTTCAGAAAATTCCAGAAAAAATCCCAGAAAATCACAAATTCAATTTAAACACTAATGATCCCTCTTGAAATTTGATTTTAAGTACTCACTGATCACTAAAAATCCATTTTTGAGCAGAAATCCCTACTTTCCGTACTTTACGGAGATCGGAAAAGTAAAGTTTTTATCGACTTTTCAGAAAATTACGAAATAATTTCCAAAAATTCCAAAAAATATAAAAACATGATTCAGCCTTTCAAAATCCTTTTCTGATCTCAGGTTGGTCTCCGATTAGTGTTTAGCTTTTACTGTAAGTAACAGGGTCAAAATGGTAATTTCTAAAGTTTTTCAAAAATTCTAAGAAAATTCCAGAAAATCAGAAATTTAAAAGAACCAACTTTTGCGAAGGGAGTTTTGTTTTCTGGGTTATCTTGATATACTTAGCTTTTCAAAACCCTCATCCGTTAATAACGGTAAATACAGATGTCAAATGTCAACGAAAGAGTGACTGTTTTAATGAAATAACTCAATAAGTATTTTAAAACCTTCATTCTAAGACTAAAATAATTTACTTAGCACTTAGATCACACAATTTCATTTAAAACAAATAATAGACAAAAAATAGCAAACAGAAGTCTATATAAGATTTATCTATCTTACCATTCGAAACTGTAACATCATCAAGACTTATTATTTCCCTACTATCCAAAGTATACTTAGATCATAAATTCTCCATCTTAATTATTCCTCAATTTTTCGGTATTGATCCATTTCTTAATTAAAAGAATACGGAGTTCCTCTTAGAGGGACTAAAACTGTAATTCCTTTATATAGTTCTCTAAAATTCCAAACTTAACTTCTAAAACCTTTATAGAATATCAAGTTACTTTTGTCTATCCTCTAGTACCTTTTGGGAAATCAAGTATAAATTTTCCATATTCATTTATCAGCTTATTTTGATTGTCAAAACATCCGTAAAACATCGTTTGACTTCTACGTCAGCTCTAAATCATTATTTATTATCCAAAATCTTAAAGGTAATTCTAATCCTCCAAAATGAATACTTGGTCTTAGAGTGAAAATTTCGGGATGTTACATTCTTTCCCTCTAAAAAGAATTTCGTCCTCGAAATTCGTGGATATACTTAGGGATTTAACTTATCAGTTCATACGAAATATCATCGTTATCTCACTGCTACCGGCAAGCTAATGGGTTAATTACTCCCATACCTTGACTTTAAGCAACAAGAAAAGAATAATAATTTTATGATTAATAATGTTATCATCCAGGTCTTAACTTAATCATAAGAATAGGTTTCTTCCTATATCCTGACACAAACAAATACTCAAGTAAAGTCAAATCAAAACCCAAGCAAGAAGTCACATATTCACACAGAAAGATTTCACACAGAAAACAATCACTCAGATTCGCCCAAGCCTATATTATCCTGAAATTACCTGGCTACTTTTAGATTTACGACTTTAACCCTACAAACCAACACGGATACCAATCACATGCTTTGTCCTCACTTACATGCTTTTCAGAAGGTCATCCTCTCCTGTACAGTCTCATACCTATACAGTATTGTTGGCATAGGTAGTCTGATTAATCCTACTAAGTTTTCCTCAATTGTACCGTCCCATACCAGCACAGTTTGTGGATTCCTTGGCTGTACCGTCCCATACCAGCACAACTTTAAAACTAGATTTTTCCAGAATAACCTAAACTTAAGCAAATATTCAAGATTCACACAGAATCCACACAATTTCACACAGCACAAACAACTCATCAGAGTTCACACAATGAAAACATAGTAAACCTATACCCAATAGTTCCCAAAAGACTCGATCTAGCTCTGATACCACAAAATGTAACAGCCTTTCTCCAAAAAGGATATTACACCATTGTTACCAATGAGTTTTAAAATAACTTAGAAAATATTTAGTAAAACTCAACATTCCTTCTCCGAAAAGGTGTTTATAATTTTTTAGGCCAAGGGGTCTATTTATAGATGGGAGGGGGCGGCCAAAGCTAGGGAGAAGGAAGGAAATAAAAATTTGTGTGATGCATGCCATGACTACATAAATACGTAATTATTAATTAGGTTAATTCAAGCTTTTATCTAATTGGCTAATCCTAATGACTAAGCCTTGTGACTCATGTGAAAAATCTGATCCAAGGGCCTAAAATGGAGCTTGATGTCGACCAAATGGAGGAGGAAGGAAGACCATTGGATTGCTTGGTCAAAAGCTTTAGGTTTATGTAGTTTTAAGTGAAAATCAAGGGTAAAATGGTCTTTATACTTGCCCACCATACTATTCAAGGCAATCATGATGTCCCCAGCTCTCTTAGGCTTCTTAGAATTGTATTTGAACCCCTCAAAGTTCCTAAGTTTCCATATCATAGCCACTATGTCTCTATTTGTCTCTATTCGACTTCTTCCGTAAATAAGGGTTAAAATGGTCTTTTTACTAATCAAATGCTTAAAAATAATTTTAAATGGCAAGAACTAATGAGGAATCACGAAATTGACATATAAAAGTTTTAAGGAAGAGTTTTGGGATTTTTACGGTAAGGGCAAGCCTTACTGTTTACAAAAACAAAGGAAAACGGTCGCGCCGTAAGTGAAAACAGTAATTTTTCAGAAAATTCCAGAAAAAATCCCAGAAAATCACAAATTGAATTTAAACACTAATGATCCCTCTTAAAATTTGATTTTAAGCACTCACTGATCACTAAAAATCCATTTTTGACCAGAAATCCCTGCTTTCCGTACTTTATGGAGATCGGAAAAGTAGCAAATTTATCAGCTTTTTAGAAAATTACGAAATAATTCCCAAAAATCCCAAAAAATATAAAAACATGATTCAGCCTTTCAAAATCCTTTTCTGACCTCAGATTGGTCTCCGAATCAGTGTTTAGCTTTTACTGTAAGTAACAGGGTCAAAACAGTAATTTCTAAAGTTTTCCAAAAATTCTAAGAAAATTCCAAAAAATCAGAAATTTAAAAGAACCAACTTTTGCAAAGGGAGTTTTGTTTTCTGGGTTGTCTTGATATACTTAGCTTTTCAAAACCCTCATCCGTTAATAACAGTAAATACGGATGTCAAATGTCAAGGAAAGAGTGACTGTTTTAATGAAATAACTCAATAAGTATTTTAAAACCTTCATTCTAAGACTAAAAGAATTTACTTAGCACTTAGATCACACAATTTCATTTAAAACAGATAATTGACGAAAAATAGCAAACAGAAGTCTATATAAGATTTTATCTATCTTACCGTTCTAAACTGTAATATCATCAAGACTTATTATTTCCCTGCTATCCAAAGTATACTTAGATCATAAATTCTCCATCTTAATTATTCCTCAATTTTTCGATATTGATCCATTTCTTAATTAACAGAATACGGAGTTCCTCTTAGAGGGACTAAAACTGTAACGCCCCTTTTTCCCACAGGGAACGTCACATGAAACTAAGCAAAACTTAATGCGGAAGATAAATAAAACTGGTTTGTCTTTTTATAAAATAAGTCTTTCATAATTTAAGGTTACCGAAATTGGTGACTAATTTTTTTTGAAAGATAACTTTAATCTTGCAAGGTAAGTATTCTCATGAAAACTTAGCCATCCAGAAAATCAGAAAGAGAAAATATATATATATCACCAAGTCATGGTACAAAAACCTTGCGCCTACAAGTAAAGTCAGGAACCACGACAGAGTGGCCACAATACATCATCACTGCATAAAAGGAATGAAGCAGTAAACTAAACCTAAGAAAGCAATAAAGACAAAAGTGTGTCAGATACACGACACTAAACATGTACACCCCAAACCCAGGCTGGTCGGCTAACTGACAACCCACAACCTAGCACTCTACACCTCCCTGCCTAGAGACCTAAGACGATGACGTCTCCTCGGGGTCCTCCTCTTCCTCAAACTCGGACTCCACGAGCCAACCGCACCCAGGCTCATCTCTGACCTTCCTCTTCCCTCTCCCTGCATGTCCTGATGGTCCGGCAGAAGTGTCAGAAGAACAGCGAACAAAACGTCCAGAAGGTGCAACGTATGGAACAGGAAGTGTCGACCTCACGGTCTCAGGCGATGGAACTGGTGTCACCGGTGGAGCCATCCTTGGTAAGTATGCCCTCTCCAAGGAACTCTTCCTTGGAGTGCGCCGAATCAGACGACAACAGCTAGATACCGATTCAGCTATCCGCTGAGGTGTAGGCCACTGATCCTCCCTCGTCTCTCTCCTAGGCTGCGCCGTGGGCGGAACTCTGGCCTCCCAGTTCTCCAAAGTGATACTGCGTGCAAGGGGTGCATCTCCCAGCCAGTAGCGCATCCTCTCAACGGATATGTAGACGTCCAAAACCATGTCCCTCTCCAAAATCTCTTCGGCGCCCAACACCCCTCCTCTAGTCCTAACCAAGTGTCCAGTCACAGTGGCCCATTGGGAGATGGGATCGTAAGTCCATCCCCCACCATCGGCCTCACGAGGCCGGAAACTCTCCCTCACTTGGGCTACTAGGGGTCTCGAAGTGGACATCTACGCGTAACGTACAGAAAATAACAGAAAAACACGCAAGGGTGAATTCCTTTGCACAAGTTGAAATCCACTGCAAGGATGTATATGAAAAATAAAATACTACATAATACATTCCAAGAATATATATATAGACTTACTCTTTCGCAAATCTTTTAGCTAAGATATTCAATCATCCACAAGAGACACATCATCAAGTTAAACATATAGTCAAAGACACACATAGCACTCTAGCATAATGCATGTCACTTCAATATCTCTTTTACACCGGTGTGCTGCTCCATGGAGACTTCTCTTCCTCAACTAAGAAGAGCGATGTGGCGGAATCGTATACCTATCATTAATGCAAACTGACCTTCACTCTCGGCCATCATTTGTCATTTATTCGGTACAGACCCATTGTGCTACGTCGTACACCCCATCTCAAATAAGGCAGCCGGTCAGGATCATTCAAGCCTAGTATACTACTCTTCTCGGCACAAGGGGATTCCCCTCAAGGCCATTGAGAATTTCGTGACCTGAATGCCCTCAAAGACTTATAGTCAGACCATACTTATTTACAATTCCCACATAGGATTGTGTGCTCTAATCATGGCATAAAGCCAACATGGCAAAAGCCAATATTAATCATGGCATAAAGCCAACATGGCAAGAGCCAATAACTCAAATGCATATGACAATACAATTTGCACACACATACAAGGAAAATAATGCAATCCTTCACTTAGGATTCTCATCGTCACATGTTAGCTTTCTCCTAACACCGTGTAGCATTATTGTCCTCAAGACTTCATCGTCGCCACGTATTGACTCTCCCTCAACAACATGTAAATCTTTTCGATTAAGATTTATTTAAAACATGAGTTTTGAAGAATACCCCCATAATTTCCTCTTTAGCTTTAAAGTCTCAAAGTCTTTAAATGCTTAACAAATGAAATACCTTTTAACACTTGTTTAAATACAACTAAGAATAGTTCTATAAAAGTCATTTGAAACTTAAGTGCTTTTATTAAACCAAACTTAGTATTTCTCATTGTAAAAGTTTGACTTAAAGTCTTAATTAAAAACATCAAGTACACATTTGATAAAATTTTACTTAAATTCATTTATTTCCAACTATTTAGAGTTTAACCCCAAAACTGTCCAGTTTTATCGTTTCCAGCCCCAGACTAACGAGAATCACAATCTGGCCCAGAAATATTCAGTTTTGCGTTTCAGCCCCTATTTTCTGAAAAATTAGTTTTCTGCCCCAAAATTGTCCAATCTTCACGTTTCTGCCCCAAAACTTTTGTAAAATTATGTTTCTGGGCCAAAGTGTCCAGATTTCGTTTTTAAGCCCAGAACTTCCGAAAATCATGTTTTTGCCCCAAAATGCATCTAGTTTTCATTTTAACCCTTAAAATTTGAAATTCCATTTTCTCCTCTTATTCATTAATTCATTGACTTAATTAGGGCTTTTTGAAAAGTAAAGCTTGGAAAAAGTCCATTGAAGACTTAATTTCAAAATTAAGTAAAAATACCTAATCAAGTGTTGACTTGAATTCTAATTTATTAAATCTTGATTTTCATTTTGGGAAAACTTCTTTTTAAAATCCTTTAATCCTCTTCCATATGCTTGGGTACATAGCATTAGTCCTCTTTGAATCAAATCATCAATCACAACAACAACAATCATAATAAATTTAAAGCTTTAACTACTTTAAATATTACAATCCAACATCATGATCAAACACACAAATCACCCAAGAATCAAATACAATCAATACATCAAGAATACAAATCCCAAATCATGAAACACACATGCACTCAAGGTAATCATTTTTAACATTTTAAATACATCAAGAATACCAAATAAAGCATTTGACATAAGTCACTTCAAATCATAATATATTTTTCAAGAGACATTAAACTTTTCGAAAATCATCTTCATCAATCAAAAATCATATATTTAAAACCCTAAGTTCTAAATATATCAAAATAGATATTACTAATAGAATGAAAACTCAATCAACACCCAATAAGAAAAACTCAAGTCTTTGAGTTTCTCATCAAGAACAAAACACATCATCACCCACATATACAACCTTTCCAACTTATTGAGAAATTCCGCTTACCTCTTGAAGCACTTAAAGAAATATCACCAAGAGGTCTTCTTGCCAACAAGCCACCAACACCAACACCAAGAGACCTCCTCACCACCTTGATGTTCCAACACTTACAAAATCACCCTTTTTAAAAATATATAAAACACATAACCATAAAAATATGAGTTTTATGAAAATAGACAAGCCCCAAAGTATAGAAATCTTGAGTAGAAAAATACTTACTCAAGGCTTAAAGGAAAAGAGCTCAAGAAGGGTTTCAAGCTTGTAGGTTCCAAGGGTTTGAACCTAAACCAAGAAAAAGCTCTCTTTTAGCAAAAATGGAGAACACAAGATTCTTGGAAAAATTGAAAATGATGAGAATGGAAAAAGAAGAAGATATTATGGTTTAGAATCATGATCAAAACCTTCTTTGTGAAGCTTGAATAGCCAAAAACTCAATAAAACTCAAGCTTGTGGTTATGGAGTAAAGCTTGGAAAATGAGAGGAAAAATGGAGTTTTTGATTCCAAGGTTGAAGATGAAGTTGAGAAATGAATTCTCTCTCTCCCTTTTCCTTGAAGATACACGGCCAAGAGGGACAAGAGGGCATGGTGAGATGTGCTTGTGATTGAATTGGTTCACCTACTCCATTCTTTTAATTAGAAAAATCAAAGATATTTCCAATTTGGTCAAATGTGAGTATTTGAATTTCAAGAGTGGATTTTTGGTCACAAGGATTCAGCCAACACCAAACAAGAATGGTGGGATTTTGTCCCATCAAATTAGGGTTTAATTGGTGGTTCAAAGTAGTAAAATGCTTAGTAAAATAATCCCTTTTTAGATAAATATTTTTCTAAAATATATAAAATCATGAGAAACCAATTTTATGACTTGAATATAATATAGAGAATTTTAGAATCCCAAAACTAAATTTTTTGAACCATTTTTCATGTCTCGGTTGCACCCGGTTTACCCGTAAAGCTCCAAACGCGGGTAAAATAAAGTTTTTTTGAAAAATTTCTAAAAATCACAAATATTATAAAATGACTTTTGGTTCGTTAAAATATTATTTTGACTCAAAAACGGTCTCCGGAAAAAAAAATGAAATCATCACTGTACTAAAACCGAGATATGGTTTCCCGTCAAATTCCTATTTCTCGAATGTGACCACCATCTACCCATCTAAAAATCATAAAAAAAATATTAAAACACTAATGATACCCCTAACCTTCCATTTGAATCAATCCTTAGTTCTCTAGTAATTATTCGCTTCATTACGTGTTACGTAGTCTATTCTACAGGGACCAAAACTGTAACGTCTTTATCCTAACCTCAAAAAATTCAAAACTAAAATTCTAAAATTCTTAAATAATATAAAAGTATTATTTGTCCCTTAGAATCCTCACAAAGGTGTTGTCTTTGCCCTCAAATTAATATAATCTTATTTCTTCGTCTACTACGAGAATTGTTTTCTGTTGAAATTTCCAATTTCAACCTGAAATCCTAATTGCTTTTCCATGAGCGACTATAATCATAGTATTTCATCTTCTAATCTCATCTTACACTATATAATTTGATCTTACTCACTTGATGTCATAGGATTAACTAAGGATCTAAAAATGCGGGTGTTACAAAAACTGTAATTCCTTTATACAGTTCTCTAAAATTCCAAACTTAACTTCTAAAACCTTTATAGAATATCAAGTTACTTTTGTCTATCCTCTAATACCTTTTGGGAAATCAAGTATGAATTTTCCATATTCATTTATCAACTTATTCTGACTGTCAAAACATCCGTAAAACATCGTTTGACTTCTACGTCAGCTCTAAACCATTATTTATTATCCAAAATCTTAAAGGTAATTCTAATCCTCCAAAATGAATACTCGGTCTCAGAGTGAAAATTTCGGGATGTTACACATACGGTCCATTACAAACAGCCCATTTTTTACCCAAAAAAAAGCCCGTTTGGAAAATTACTTGAGCTCTTTCTCCCTATACACACACATTTCTTCTCACACATAAACTTAAAAAAAAATTTAACTAAAAAGACCAAACCACCCCATCATGTTCGCGTCTGTATTTTCTTTTTCTGCTATATACCGGAACTATTAGTTTCGGTATGTTAATCATCAATACTGGAACTAATAGTTTCATATGTTAACTTTCAATTCAAAACTAATAGTTCTGGTATTGATGATTAACATACCAGAACTAATAGTTCCAGAAGGCTTTTTTTTTCAAATTTATATTCGTAGTGTGTACATGCAGGTTAGGGGAAGAGGGGAAAGGGAAAAAGAAAGGGGAGAGGGGAAAAGGAAGATTAAGGCCAGGTCATCGTCCAACGTGGCACTAGTAGTCTCACGTGGCAACTCCAGATTGAGTTCCGTTGGCCACGTAATCATTTTTTTTAACGGAAACTGATGGAATGACCAAAAATGGCATGATTGGACATTGCAGGGACTAAAAACAAAAAAAAATTACAAAGACAAAAAAATCGATATATTTACAGGGACTAAAAGAATATTTAAGCCTTATTAGTAACGACTGATTTATTACATGAATCCTAATAAGTTATTCATAATTGCTAATGTTGAAATCAAATAAAAAAACTAATTTAAGGGCTAAACATGCTTTCAAGTAGGGTAAAAAGATGTGGGCAAAATTATATCTTCACTCCTTTAACTTAATTTCCTTTTGTAATTTGGTCCCTTATCTTTTTTTAACAAAATAGTCAATTATGTTTTAAAAACAAGTTTAAGTAGTCTTTTTGTAGCACAATCAATCGTGTATACAGACTGAAATAGACCTACAAAATGCTTGAATAGATCAAAATGGATCAAGACTAGGCTATATGGACAAAAATAGAGGCAATATATGTCTATGACAATGAAAAAGTAAAAAAGAAAAACATAAGGGACCAATTAGAAGTAAAAAATTGGTTTAAATACCATTTTCGTCCTTACAAAATGATCGAGTTTCATTTTTCGTCCCTGTAAAAAAAAATTTGGTTTATGATCCCTGTAAAACAAAAAGTTTTATTTTTAGTCCATACAATATTGTTTTAGTCCCTGTAATATTTAGATCATGTTGAATTAATCCCTGTAATATTTAGATATTCGCTAAATTAGTCCCTGTAAAATAAAATTGATATAATATTATAGGGACTAAAAACAAAATTGTCTACATATTACAAGGACTAATTTAGCATGAATTGAATATTACAGGGACTAAAACAATATTGCAGGGACTAAAAATAAAACTTTGTTTTACAAGGATCATAAACCAAAATTTTTTTTACAGAGACGAAAAATTAAACTCAGTCATTTTGCAGGGACAAAAAAGGTATTTAAACCAAAAAAAAATTATGAGACTAAACTAAAAACCAACAATTAAGGGACAAAATGACTAATTTTGCCAAAAATATAACGAAAAAAAGGCACCAAACAAAAATTGACTTTTATATAAGTTCCGGATGAATCAATTTCAAAGGCAAATAATATGAAATGGACCCAACTCAACTCTTATCTCAACTTGTCGTTGAAGAGACTGAACATAGTTGATGACTTCATCAAGCATTCCAGCTTTCTGTAATCTGGTTGCAACCGAGTACTAAATCTTGCAAAATACTTTTAACTAATCATCAGTTTAGGAAAAACAAGAAAAGTAAAAGTAAATTAGTATGAGTGGGCTCAGAATTTTGCAGGTCACCATACTTCATTTAATTAAAGCACATATTGTTAGAGCTGTCGAAACGGGCCGCCCGGCTCGACGGGCCAGACTACAGAAACGGGCCAGCCCGAATTCCCAACAAGCTACAGATTCTCTGGCCTAGCCCAGTATCCGGCTGGCGGGCCAAAATAGCCTACTTTTTTTATTTTTTTTATTTAAATTATGGTTGTTAGTGATGATTTATTCATTCCAGAAAGTAAAAATTGAAAGAAATCACTTAAGACTAACACAACTCACCTAATATAAGATTAATAACATTACAAAAGAACATTAAAAACATTTATTGTTTATTTCTTTTTTTTTTGAAGTCTGTTAAGCTTTTGTTCGTGGCTACTAATTAGCAATCCAATAGTATGTACTCCCTTGAATGCATCCCATATATCAAGTCCAATAATGCAGCAAAACTCATAAGAATAAAATACCAGATCTCATTGAGGTGAATTGCTTCAAATAAGGAAAATTTAAATGTTCTTAAGAAACTAGAGAACTACACACAAATGTTTTCAAGAAACTAGAGAACTATACACAAACTAGAAAAATTAAGATGCAAATTTGTATGTTGAATTAGAATGTGTAAGTAAATCCCCTGCACTGTACTGTAACAAAAAAAAAAGATCCCCTGCACTGAACTGAAGTGGTAAAAAACATCTACAAGGAGCGCAGTTTTCAAATCTCAATAATCACGATTGCTAACTATCTTTCAATCAAAATATCAAAATATTGTCAAAACTAAACTAAGAAGTGTTGAGAGTGCAGCAAAATGGTATCCACTAGAAACAACTAATTCGAAATAGCAACGGTTTGTTTTGCAAACAACTGTATCTCCTCTACTTCTGGCACATCTGCAATTCATAATACAAGAGAAGTCAATGACAATAAAATGCAAATTGCAATTAAGAACTATGCAAATTGCAAGTAAAAAAGAAGGATTATTAATTTATTATTACCAGAAGGTCCAACTTCTTTAAAACCGTGCAACCAATTACGAGTGCAAATGAGGGCTTGCACGGTTTCAGGGAGTAAGCAATTTCTATACTTATGCAAGATACGACCTCCGATGCTAAATGGAGATTCAGAAGCCACCGTTGTGATTGGAATGCTTAGAATGTCACAAGCCATAATTGCAAGTTGAGGGAATCGACTCTTATTTAACTTCCAATATTGGAGGATATCTACATCATTTCCATCAAGGCATGCTTCATTCAAGTATATGTCAAGTTGAGACTTGCCATCGTTAGAAATCTTTTGTTTCTTTTCTTGATTGTATGCCTAGAGTTAGACACGCAAAACTAGATTTTAGACTTGAAAAGAAAATTAACTTAATGTCATGAATACAAACTAAATTACTAAAAGTTACCTCAAGAAAGGATGACTTGCCCAATGGATGGCCAATTGAGTGAGATTGAGGGTCTCTTGATGAACTACCTAAAGATGTGCTTGATGCAACGATGTCGTTTGTGTATTCATCAAAGAGATGATACAAACTATCCTTTGAAATTGTAAGTTGTAGGTAACAGGATGAAACACAATAAGGGGGGCTGAATTGTGTTTCTTAGTTTTTAAAACTTTTCGCAAATCCTTGGACGCTGCTTATGAAAATGTTGGACGCACAGTGTATATGTATTGGACGCACAGTTAAGATGGACGCAGAATCGTCCACTTAGTTTAAAACAAGTTTTAGTACGATTAAAACGTTTGAATAACTTGTTGAAAAAAGTTTCAATTCAATCTCCTCAGTTAGTAAATAAACTGAAAATAAAAGAGTTAAGGGATAGAGAGATTGCACAAGTATTTATCCTGGTTCACCCTTTCCTAAGAGCTACGTCCAGTCCCCTCAAACTAGAGAGATTTCACTATCAATTCAGATAGAATACAAGTATTCTTCAACAGCCTCTTCAGGCCTTACAACAAGTATTCTTTGCACACCTAGCCTCTCCAGGCTCAACCCAAGTATTGTTTTACAGACAAGCCTCTTCAGGCTCAAACCCAAGTATTCATTGCACACAGCCTCTTCAGGCTAATCCCGAGTATTCTTTTACAGACAAGCCTCTCCAGGCTCAAACAAGTATTCTTTTCTAAACAAGCCTCTCAAGGCTCAAACAACTCAGAAGAGTGTTTTTGATGAAAGTGTTGTTAACTCACACAAGTGAGAATATGGACTCTAAAGCACTTCGAGAGTTAAGCAAACTCTCTTTTACAAGAAGAAAGAAAATATACAAGACTTTCTTAAGATTACAGAGTATGACAATATTTGCACAGCGTTTTGACTCTTTCTTTTCGTGGTTCAAACTACTTGTATTCTTCTTCTTGTTCACGGTATATATAGGCTTTTATGAAGCTTCAGATTTCGTCTTCGAATAAGCTCAGCTTCAGCCTTCTTGAATATAGCCGTTCTCTAATAGCATTAAATACTATTTTTCCGTTGCTCTGAGGAGTGTTTCTTCAGCGTATTTTCTGCGTTTCTTTCTCCTATGTCAGAAGCAACCTGTACCCAAAGTCTTAATTACACAATGGTTAATAGTAATATTTTATTGAGACAGAGAGAATACACTGTATAAGTGAAAAGGTATGTTCAGAGATGTACAGAATTGTTCAGAGTGCATTCTCTCTCTTAAGTACACTTTACACAATGTTTTATGCTTTTCATTAAATGCATGTTCAAATCGTTGATACTTATGTGCAGGAAAAACATTGTATACAGCTATTTATTTCAAATCATTTGCTCATTAAATATGTCTCATATTAAATGCAAGAGCAATAAATAGCATATTATAGACTTTGCGTGTTGGACGCAGCTTGTAGAACAGGTTGAACTTTCTGTTTACTTACCAAATGGACGCATACCTTTTCTTACCATTTGGATGCAAGGCTTCTCTGGTCATATGGACGCATAACTATTCTTACCATATGGACTCGTAGCTTTGCTTCTCTGGACTTACTGCTTTACTGATTATTGGACTTATATCTTTCTGCTCATTTGGACGCAAGGCATCCAGAGTCCATTGGACGATACTTACCCAAGGTCAAGTATCAGAGTCCATTGGACGATCTGCTCTTAGACTGTACTTATGAGTTCCATGGTCACATTGGACAATGGGCTTATTTTTGTTGTACCTACAAGAGCTTGTTAGCAGACTTTGTAAAATCCTTAATAATCATTGTTTTCATCAAAACCACTTAGGGATTAAAGCATTTGAAAAATGCCTTTGAATAATTTGGTTCCAACAATCTCCCCCTTTTTGATGATGACAAACATTATTAAGTTTTCCAAGCAATATAAGCAAGTTAACAAAATAAGCAGTCAGCATAAGCATTTAACAAAAACTTTTTCATTAAGGGAAAACTCCCCTGAGATAAACATCTCATTGTTTCTTACTTTTCTCCCCCTGAGATAAACATCTCATGGTTTTTAGATTTTTCAATCTGCGAGTTCCTGAAAAGTAATTTTGCTCACATAACAGATTAGTCCAACAATATATATATAATCAGAGCAATCAAAACTTAGTATAGAATAATCAGAGCATATATATGTATAAGCAATAAAACTACTGCACTTCAATTTTGACTCAATCTCATTTTATTAATGACTTCGATCTTTTAAAACTTAATCTTCTTCTTTTTCTTCTCCCCCTTTTGTCATCAGACAAAAAGGTTCATAGAACATCATAGTCCAAAGATTTGAAAAACAAAAAAAAATTTAGAGAACAGGAGATCAGGACTTCCACAGATTCTTCCTTGACTCCAGGTACTTGAGATACTGGCCCAACAGGAACATCAAGTCTTCAGTTTCTTCTTTTGAAGGTGGAACTTGTTCAGGTGCAGTTCTTGGTTCCTCATTTGTGGAGACAATAGCATCTTCTGGCTCAGGAGGGAGCTTAATTATAGGCTGAGTGGATCTAGTTGGGGCACCAAAGAAATCATCAAACATATATCTCTGATGTGCCGTGTTCTCTGTAACTGATCCCCCAGTAGGCATTGTAGCCTTCTCAGCATCAGTGACCCCTGAAGATGATGCTTCTTGCTCACAGAGTCGAAGATGTCTTTCCCAGACTGTCCTTGCATCATGTTCTGTTGCTTGACCAGTTTTGGACATAAACAGCAAGAAGGCCATATCAACATCTTCATGTGCCCTCTTTGCCCAATCCTTATCAAACTTGATCGGATTTGGCATTGTACCCTTATTGGTGTGCTTCCTGGGGAACTTGTCCTTATTCCTTTCCACAAGATAGACCCTTGGTACTATCCTGTCAGGTTGCACCCTTATTGTTGTGGTAGGCTTTATTCTCATAGACGGAGGGATATTGAATCTATTCTGAAGCTGGAGTCCATCCGCTATGTTTCTGATGAACATTTGATCATGAACTGAGAGGAAAAGACCCAACTCTTCTGCAGTCAAAGGAGTGTACTTTGGTTGATCGCAGTAGAGTCGCATTCTAGCATGTCCTAAGGAGCTGGATGAAATGGATTTGGCCCTTATCTCATCTAGGGATAACTCCTTGTCCTTCCTCTTTTCCTCCTGAAGGGGAATTTCTAGGGTCTTGATCCCCTTGGTCAAGATGATAGGCTTCCACACTGTGTACACATATTCAAAAGGTTGCAGGGGTACTTCTGATATATCTTGGGAAGGGGGTGGTGAGGATGTTTGAGATGGGTCATGTGAGGTTGAAGGCGTATGTGTTTCGATAACATTGGACGGAGGTTCAATGTTAATAGGTGATGAGGGAGTGGGTTCATGTGAGGCAATGGGTGTAGGTGTTCGAGGCCTTGGTTGAATGGACGGTGGGGGTGAGAAAGGTTGATGCAGTGGTTCAGGGATTGGACGAATGGGTGAGGGAATGGACTCAGGTGGTGGAGTGGATGCAGTGGTCTCCATAATGGACGCAATGACAGAGGCTACGACCTCCTCAACTGGTCTTTCAGGAACAGATTTTTCTGGTACCACTGTCAGTTTTCCTTCGACACCTTTGGTAGTGGACTTTTTCCTCAGGGTTCTGGCTTTCTTTGTTTTCAGTCCAATGGTCTCCTTCTCAGCCACCTTGGACTCAGACACTTTTCTCTTTGAGCTTGCCTTTTTCTCAGCAATAGACTTGGCTCTTTTGGAGAGAAATTCTCCAACAGTTTCTTCATATGAATCAGCCAGGACTAACTTCCTCACGGTTTTCCTGCAAGTTGTCTTCGTCTTTGCAACAGGGGCTTCACTAGGGGCTTCCCTTGATGGTTCTTGTTCTGCACGTATTTCACTAACCCTTTTTCTGATTTCAGCCGTGATGGCTTAATTGTCATCTTCTTCTTTCTCCTTGAGCTTAGCCTGATGTTCTTTGACAGTATCTAGGCCCACTCTTAGAATATTAGCTCTTCCAAAAGGCAGTTGATGATACCTTTTAGACAGAACAACCTTATCTTCTCCTGAGTATGCTTCGAGAATCTCCATAATCCCTTGAGTGTTGAAGATTTTCTGAAGCAGTGCTCCAAAGGGAATAGTCGTTCTTCTGCCTTTCCCTTTTGCATCCCTTCTAAAGCAGAGGAACAGGGTAAAAGGAAGATTGATTTGTTGATAGGTTAGAAGATGTACCAGTAAGAACCCATGTAGTGACGATACAGAGTCCTTTGAACCAATCTTATGAAGCACCATTTTGTTGAGTATTTGATGAAGTACTCTGGCCTTGTCAGTCATCTTTGAGGAACTTATTTTTCTTCCTCCTACTTCTCCTTTCTTTATCAGGATTCTATTCATACTTGCTCTTCCACCATCATTATTCCTCCAGCTTTTGTAAAAGCACGCTCCAACATAATCACATCCAATAGCCTCTGAGATGCTATCTATGGACACACAGACTTCCATTCCTAAGACTGTTCCTGTGATTTTATCGTGCTTAATCTTCATGGTTCTCCAGAACTGACGAACCAACTCAGGATACACATCTATCTCCTTTCCAAAGATATTCTCCCAACTAGCAGCAATGATTTCAGGTGCAATGTCCACACCCATGCTAGCTATAACAGTGAGATCAGCCCAGAATTCCATATAGACCTCCAGATTGTCAATGTTCTCCATTTTTGAAAGGAAAGGTTTGATTTTTAGAACAAAAAGGGTTTTGGAAGGGTTTCAAAAATGAGAGCAAAAACAGGGAGAGTTCTCAAAAAGTTGGAGAGTGGAAGAGAATGGAATGAAAACGTGTGTAAGAAGGAAGTTTCGGAGAGAGAAAACAGTAACTATTTCATAAAACCCGGTGTAATCATTAAATGGGAAAATGACTTCAAAGCAGGTGAACAGATTTTGATAGAAATATATTATTTAAAAATAACTTAACTCAGCACGGGAAGGCTAAGAGTTAAAAACATTTCAGTCTTAATAAAAATTCTAAGTCTCGAATAGACTGACGTGTCCTATTGGACGCTAGTCATATTGGACTTAGACTCAGCTTGAGCATATTGGACGCTAAACATCACTCTTTTATAAAGTGCATATTTAAATGCTTCCTTATAAAAGTGAATCTATTTACAGAGAGGGGTTTTGTAAATATATCTGCCCATTGATTTTCAGTGCTAACAAACTGAATACCAAATACTCCCTTCTATACATAGTCTCTAATGAAATGATGTTTAATTTCTACATGCTTAGCTCTTGAGTGTAAGATTGGGTTCTTAGACAAATTGATTGTAGTAGTATTATCACAAAGAACAGAAATCTTACTCTCGAAGATGTTGTAGTCCTCCAATTGATGTTTAATCCATAGGAGCTGAGAACAACAACTTGCAACAGAGACATATTCAGCTTCAGCTGTAGATAATGCAATTGTGCTATGTCTCCTGCTTGTCCATGATACTAGATTGGACCCAATGAAATGGCATCCTCCGCTGGTGCTTTTTCTCTCAAGCCTGTCTCCAGCATAATCAGCATCACAGAACCCTACTAATCTGTATTCATTTGATTTCTTAAATAGCAAACCAAGATTAGTAGTCTCCTTCAGATATCTAAAGATTCTCTTGACAACAGTCAAGTGAGTATCTCTAGGATCTGATTGGAATCTTGCACATAAATAAACACTGAACATAATATCAGGTCTAGATGCAGTAAGATATAAGAGAGACCTAATCATACCTCTGTATACCTTTTGATCTGCCTTTTTATCTTTGTCACTCAAGTTCAGTATGCAAGATGGATGCATAGGAGTGGTCATGGGTTTGCAATCGTCCATATTTAACTTCTTCAGAAGCTCCTTTGTATATTTGGACTAATACACATAAATCCCATCTTGAGTCTGTTTTAGTTGGAGTCGAAGGAAGAATTTTAATTCTCCCATCATACTCATTTCAAACTCCTTCTGCATTAACTCAGAAAACTCTCCACACAAAGATTCATCAGTAGCACCAAATATAATATCGTCCACATAAATTTGTACTATGATAAAATGTGTGTCTATGAATTTTCCGAAAAGAGTTGTATCAACTTTTTCTCTTGAAAAACCATTTTCCATTAAAAATGAACTCAGTTTTTCATACCAAGCACGAGGAGCTTGCTTGAGGCCATAAAGAGCCTTTTTCAATTTGAAAACATGATTAGGAAAAGTTTGATCCTCAAAACCAGGAGGTTGTTCAACATAGACTTCCTCAGTTATTATACCATTCAGAAAAGCACTCTTTACATTCATTTGATAAAGCCTCATATCATGTTGGGCAGCAAATGAAAGTAAGATGTGAATGGCTTCAATTCTAGCTACTGGAGCAAAGGTTTCAGTAAAGTCAATACCTTCCTGTTGTGAGTAACCTTGAGCAACTAACCTTGCCTTGTTTCTCACAACTTCACCTTCTTCGTCCAGTTTGTTTCTGAATACTCATTTGGTTCCAATAATGTACTTATCTTCAGGTGGGGCAACCAGCGTCCAAACATCATTACGCTTGAATTGGTTCAGCTCCTCCTGTATAGGTAAAATCCATCTTTCGTCCAATAGGGCTTCATTAACATTCTTTGGCTCCAATTCAGAGATGAATGCAATATCAGTTTGTTCTCTGAATGTGGACCTTGTTCTGACTCTATCATTAGCATTTCCAATGATTTGATCCTCAGGATGATAGGTCTTGAAGTGCCAGCTTCTTCTTCTCTCTGAATTGGACGCATCATCAATTTCTGCGTCTGATCCATCTTTTTCATCTTTCGGTGTTGCTTCTCTACCTTCTTCTTGTATTCTCATATCTGCAAGAGAATCACTTAGCTCTGACAATTCTTTGTCAGGCTTTTTGTCATTGAATTTTATATGAATTGACTCTTCAACAGTCAAGGTTCTTGAGTTATAAACTCTGTAAGCCTTGGAAGTTTCAGAGTAACCCAGAAAAATTTCATTGTCAACTTTGGAATCAAACTTGCCAAGTTGATCCTTAGTGTTAAGAATAAAACATTCACATCCAAAAGGATGAAAGTAAGATATGTTGGGTTTTCTTCCTTTCCACAATTCATATGAAGTCTTTTCAATATAGGCCTCACATATATTCTGTTCTGTACATAACATGCAGTGTTTACTGCTTCGGCCCAAAACCTCTTAGAGGTTGAGTGATCATTGAGCATGGACCTGGCCATCTCTTGTAGAGATCGATTCTTTCTCTCCCCCACACCATTCTGTTGAGGTGTTCTTGGTGCAGAGAAATTGTGAAGGATTCGATTCTCTTCACAGAATCTCTAGAAGTTTGCATTTTCAAACTCACCGCTATGATCACTTCTAATGGAGTTTATACAAACTCCTTTCTCATTCTGGACTCTCTTACAGAATATAGTGAAGACTTTGAAAGACTAATCCTTGTGTGCAAGGAATTTAACCCATGTCCATATAGTATAGTCATCAACTATAACTAGTCCATATTTCTTTCCATTCAAAGAAGCAGTTTGTGTGGGTCCAAACAAATCCATGTGTAAAAGTTCTAAAGGTCTAGAAGTGGAAATAATATTTTTTGGAATTAAAAGAGTTTTTCACTTGTTTCCCTTTCTGACATGCTTCACACGGAACTTCAGATTTGTACACAAGATTTGGTAGTCCTCTCACGAGGCTATGCTTATTTAGCTTTGAGATGGTTCTCAAACTTGCATGACCAAGTCTCTTGTGTCATATCCATTGTTCATCCTTTAAGGATATGAAGCATGAGACATTTTGTTTGGACAAATTTTCGAAATCGATTTGGTAAACATTGTCCTACCTCTTTGCTTGAAAAAGTATGGGCTTATCAGAATTTCTAACTATACATTTATACTTGTTAAAGGAAACATCAAATCCACTATCACACAATTGACTTATGCTAAGCAGTTTATGTTTGAGTCCTTCAACCAACAAGACATTCTCAATAGAGGGAAAAAGATGCTTACCAATCTTACCTATCCCAACTATTCTGCCTTTCTGGTCTCCTCCAAAGGTGACCCAGCCCTTTGTCCTAGGCTTTAGGTCTTGGAACATAGACCTTTCTCCTGTCATGTGTTGTGAGCAACCACTGTCCAGGTACCATGACTGGAGTTGTCTTCCTCCATCAAGCATATCTGCAACAGGAATTATCATGTTTTTAGGTACCCAGATTGACTTGGGTCCTTTCTTGTTGGTCCTTGGTCTGCGTCCAGGCAGGTTCCTTTTGTTATGGATGCATGTCGAGGTGACATGTCCAGCCTTTCCACATTGACCACAATATAATTTAAACTTGGAAGGACTTTTAGAAAACTTAGGTTTTGGCTTTTCTTGTTCCTTAGGAACATAACCCAAACCACTTTTGTCAAAAGGTTTTCTTTGAATTTTTAAAATTTGATCAAGCTTTTCAGAGCTACTGACAAATCTGGACAATCATCCAATGAGTTCATTTACTTCTTGTTGAATTACTTGTACTTCACAGGAGGTATTGGACTCAGAATCTTTTTTAGATTCATCTTTGAGTTGACTTACTTGAAGTCTCAACTCTTCATTTTCTGATTTGAGTACTTTATTTTCTAAAGTAAGCTTTTCAAAATCTTTGGTTATAAGTGAAAACTTTTTCTTCAAAGATCTGTACTCATTAGATAAAATGGATGATTCTCTAAGAAGATCATCAAAATTACTTCTTAGTTCAGGATAAGAAAGTACCTCTTCTTCATCCTCACTATCAGTTGAGGGCAGGCTTGCCATTAGGCAAAGATTTGCTTCTTCTTTATCCTCCTCATCCTCGTCATCAGAAGAATCATCAAGATCCTCCCATGTTGCCATGAGACCTTTCTTCTTCTTGAAGAACTTTTTCTTTGTCCTTTTTGCCTCAGGACAATCTGCCTTGTACTGGCCTGGTTTCTTGCAACCATAGCACACTACTAGACTTTTCTCCTTTCGCTCAGCTTCCTTTTGTGGAAATCTTCTGTTGAATTGCTTCTTTCTGAAGCCACATTTTTCCACATGGACTTTATTTTCCTGGAGATGAAGGAAAGTTCATCATCATCTGAGCCTTCTTCTCCTTCTGAGCTGCATGACTCCTCATCTAAGTCGTTTGCCTTCAAGGCTTTTGAGGTGCTCCCTTTTTGAGCTTTAAGAACAATGGACTTTGCCCTTTTTTCTACTCCTTCTTCTTTGAGCTCAAGTTCATGCACTTTGAGTGAGCCTAGAAGGTTCTCCATAGCAAGAGTGGAAAGATCCTTTGCTTCTTGTATGGCAGTTACCTTGGGTCTCCATTGTCTTGGCAGACTCCTTAGGATTTTCCTGATGTGATCCTGGGTTGTGTAGATTTTTCCTAGAGATCTCAGGTTGTTGATGATTGTTTGGAATCTTCCAAACATCTGATCAATTGTCTCGTGATCCTCCATTTTGAATAGTTCATATTGAAGAACTAGCATGCTGATTTTGGACTCCCGGACCTGAGTTGATCCTTCATGCGCTAAGGCTAGAGTGTCCCATATTTCCTTGGTAGTGGTGCAGCTGTGCACCTTGTCATATTCTGACTTTGTAATGGCACACATCAGATAGTGCCTGAACTTTGAGTTCAGTTGAAATATGGTCTTCTGATCCTGCGTCCATTGAGCTCTAGGCACTGGTTGCCCTGCTTCACCTACTGGAGCAATGTAACCATTTTCAACGACATCCCACGTGTCAATATTCTGTGCATCAAAGAATGTGATCATTCTTTGCTTCCAATAGTCATATTTTTCACCATTGAACAATGGTGGCCTGTTTACAGCTTGTCCCTCGTTCTCCATGGATCTTTGCTTCTCTGCACTGTTAGGTGCTCAACCCCTAGAGACCGAACTCTGATGCCAATTGTAGGTAACAGGATGAAACACAAGAAGGAGGGGTTGAATTGCGTTTCTTAGCTTTTAAAACTTTTCGCAAATCCTTGGACGCTACTTATGAAAATGTTGGACGCACAGCGTATGTGTATTGGACGCACAGTTAAGATGGACGCAGAATCGTCCACTTAGTTTAAAACAAGTTTTAGTGCGATTAAAACGTTTGAATAACTTGTTGAAAAAAGTTTCAATTCAATCCCCTCAGTTAGTAAATAAACTGAAAATAAAAGAGTTAAGGGATAGAGAGATTCCACAAGTATTTATCCTGGTTCACCCTTTCCTAAGAACTACGTCCAATCCCCTCAAACTAGAGAGATTTCACTATCAATCCAGATAGAATACAAGTATTCTTCAACAGCCTCTTCAGGCCTTACAACAACTAATCTTTGCACACCTAGCCTTTCCAGGCTCAACCCAAGTATTGTTTTACAGACAAGTCTCTCCACGCTCAAACCCAAGTATTCTTTGCACACAGCCTCTTCAGGCTAATCCCGAGTATTCTTTTACAGACAAGCCTCTCAAGGCTCAAACAAGTATTCTTTTATAAACAAGTCTCTCCAGGCTCAAACAACTTAGAAGAGTGTTTTTGATGAAAGTGTTGTTAACTCACACAAGTGAGAATATGGACTCTAAAGCACTTCGAGAGTTAAGCAAACTCTCTTTTACAAGAAGAAAGAAAATATACAAGACTTTCTTAAGATTACAGAGTATGACAATATTTGCACAGCGTTTTGACTCTTTATTTTGTGGTTCAAACTACATGTATTCTTCTTCTTGTTCACGGTATATATAGGCTTTTATGAAGCTTCAGACTTGGTCTTCGAATAAGCTCAGCTTCAGCCTTCTTGAATATAGTCGTTCTCTAATAGCATTAAATGCTATTTTTTCGTTGCTCTGAGGAGTGCTTCTTCAGTGTATTTTCTGCGTTTCTTTCTCCTATGCCAGAAGCAAACCTGTACTCAAAGTCTCAATTACACAATGGTTAATAGTAATATTTTATTGAGACAGAGAGAATACACTGTATAAGTGAATAGGTATGTTCAGAGATGTACAGAATTGTTCAGAATACATTCTCTCTCTTAAGTACACTTTACACAGTGCTTTATGTTTTTCATTAAATGCATGTTCAAATCGTTGATACTTATGTGCAGGAAAAGCATTGTATATAGCAATTTATTTTAAATCATTTGCTCATTAATATGTCTTATATTAAATGCAAGAGCAATAAATAGCATGTTATAGACTCTGCGTGTTGGACGCAGCTTGTAGAATAGATTGAACTTTCTGTTTACTTACCAAATGGACGCATACCTTTGCTTACCATTTGGACGCAAGGCTTTTCTTGTCATATGGACGCATAACTATGCTTACCATATGGATTCATAGCTTTGCTTCTCTGTACTTACTGCTTTACTGATTATTGGACTTGTATCTTTCTGCTCATTTGGACGCAAGGCATCCAGAGTCCATTAGACGATACTTACCCAAGGTCAAGTATCAGAGTCCATTGGACGATCTGCTCTTAGACTGTACTTATGAGTTCCATGGTCACATTGGACGATGGGCTTATTTTTGTTGTACCTACAAGAGCTTGTTATTAGCAGACTTTGTAAAATCCTTAATAATCATTGTTATCATCAAAACCACTTAGGGATTAAAGCATTTGAAAAATGTCTTTGAAAAATTTGGTTCCAACATAAGCATGTGTGACACTTATTAAGAATGCTATGACCGAGTGACACCAAATATTAGGCAAATCGAATGCTTTTTCTTTTAAAAGATAAAAAGATGAATAAAATTAATAACACCGCACAAGCAGTACTATCAGACATCAGTGGATCAAATCATTAACAAAAATAATAGGACCGAAGTAGACCAAATCCCAGCAAAACTATCAACTTGTTTTTCCAATTAAGAAGAAGAGGGTATTCACTTCAGTGTATGTAAGTGTAAAAAGAGAAGATGATACCTTGTGTGGTGTCCTTGTCAGAGTCCTCTTGCACGTAGTAGTCATTTTTATGAACCGCAAATGCGCAACGGAGATGCTGTGTGCTGGTGGTGGCGACGACGGAGAGGCTGTGAGCTGCAGAGGCTGTGAGCTGCCGGTAGAAACAACGGAGAAGCTGCGAGTTGCTGGTGTTGACGTTAAGGGTGGCTGTTTGCCTATTGTTGGTGGTCTGCTAGGGTTTCAATTTGCACAAGACAGATTTTGAATTAAAGTGAAATGGACCCCCTGAAGGCTGGAGCAGTGCGGGTTAAGAAAAGTAAAAATTACTATTTTCATACAAATTTTTTTTTTAAAAACCAGGCTAGCCCCGCCTAAGCCCGATGGTCCGCCCAGGCTAATCAGGTCGGGGCAAAAGTCCTTGGTGTTTTCACGCCTGTATTCCTAGGGCCTAGCCCAGCCTAGCCTAATATGCGGGTCGCGCCTGTGTGTGTGTGTCTATATATTTATATATACACAAAATAAGGAAATCATCTTTGATATACTGCTACACCTATGTTTGAAATCAACATGTGTCAAGGGAAAATATTTAATATTATGAGCTTTGCAATGTTAGAACAAAGGGTTCTCACTCAAAGTGTTTTCACTCAGATTACACACAATTTTGGAAGTAAGTAGAAAGGGAAAGAATCCGAGAAAAATTGCACTGCGCAACACGCCACTTTATTTCACTTGCACACTCACTTTATAGACACTAGATGTGTACCCGCGCAATGCGCGGGTGAATAAGTAAAATATTTTTAAATTTCAGTATTTAATATATTGATTTTAGATGTGATTTCTTCATATTATATAATGTTGATTTATTGTAGTAAATTTCTTATAGTCCTTACGTTGAGATAATATTAATAGTGTAACTTGTCATTGGACCTTTTTTTTGCTAAAAAATATTTTGTTTTGCATTAATAATAAACGTATAAATTTTTTAAAAATATTGATATGTTTAAAATGATTCTCAACAATGGTTTTGTACTATGACTGGTTCATTACTAATTCAAAATATATAACCTATTCTCGATTCAACCAATCGAACCAACTTATTTGCTATTTTAAACAACTATTTGCATTGCATTACAATTATAGCTTGATATCTAAAAGTTGATAAATACTATGGTTGTATATATAACTTGTCATTAGACCTTTTTTCCTAAAAAAATATATGCACTTTTTGCATTAAAAATAAATTTATAAAATTTCTAAAACTAAAATTTGTTCTATTTAAAATTGATTCTCGACAATGGTTTTATACTGTAATTGGCTCTTTACCAATTGGAATATATCACATATTCTCGGCTCAACCAATCAAACCAACCTGTTTACTATTTCAAATAACATCCTCTACTTGCATTACAATTATAACTTGATATCTAAAAGTTGATAAATACTATGGTTTTAAATTCTTTATAATTTAGAATGAGTTTTTAACACAATATTAATGACAAATGTAAGAGTTATAAAAATAATTGCAAAAGTACTAATGAGGTGGAACTCAGAGGACACTCAACCATATTATTGGAATTCAGAAAGGATAATTCTTACTAGTGTGACGGATTCACTTAGGAAAATCGATGAAAGACACTTGGCAATTAACCTTGACTCGGGAATGGTTAGAATGCCATGATTGGTCAAATTTATTTCGTTACTTTTTCGTACTCAAAAGTATCGAGCCATATAGCTGTGCTCATTCAAAAAATTTGCTTATGTGGTAAGATTTAGAAACCTAAAAAGCTGAAATGGCAACACCAGAATTTGAGCTTTAGCTTTTATATATTATAATAGATAGATTATTTAAATATAAATAAATAAACATCTTCCTTACACGAGTAAGTATGATATCATTCTGTCATTCCATGAATCCAAAATTCTAGAGTTATAGAGTCCAAGATATTGCTATAGATAGTAGTAGTGTCACATATTTGACAAACATTTTAATTACGATATGGAATACACATGCTACTAGAATTTCAGCTGTTAGCGTCGGCCAAAAGCCGACGCTAAACACGAAAAACCGACGCTAACAGTCACTTTAGCGTCGGCCTTGCGTCGGCCACGGGGCGGACGCTAAAATGCTCGTCGCATAGCATTAGCGTCGGCCGTCGTATGGCCGACGCTAGTTAGCGTCGGCTAAGCCCACGCTAAGCCGACGCACGAAGGAAATGAACATGGCCTACGCTAAATTTGCGTCGGCCATCGCCGACGCTAACGCTAATTAACGTCAGCCAAGCCCACGCTAAGTGGCCATGTTCGACGCATTTATAGTTAGCGTCGGCCGTGACCGACGCTAATTAGCGTCGGCTAAGCCCACGCTATGAAGCCAGATGCGACGCAAAAGATGTTCATTGAGAGTTAGCGTCGGCCATGACCGACGCTAATTAGCGTCGGCTAAGCCCACGCTATGAAGCTAGATGCGACGCAAAAGAAGTTAATTTAGAGTTAGCGTCGGCCATGGCCGACGCTAATTAGCGTCGGCTAAGCCCACGCTACGAAGCCAGATGCGACGCAAAAAAAAATCTTTCAGAATTTGCGTCGGCACTGGCCGACGCTAATTTGCATGTGCTAAGCCGACGCTACTTTATTTTATTTTAATTTATTTTTACATAATTATGTGAAATTCCTAGAAAGAATGAAAGACATTTCAATAGAAAGAAAAAAGCACAAATAACTTCATAAAATGTAATCCCATCAATTTTAAAAAAAAAACATATAAAGGTTCTAAAAGGTAACCTAAATAAGATAAGTTAGGATCTAATGCCAACAAAGACTACAAGGTAATCCAAATAAGACAACTGAGTAAAAAAAAGGTCAATACTACAAAGTAGTCATGATCTACGACGACGATTACGCGGTGGCGAGTCTACCTCATCTAGCGACCGGTCATCATGCTCAGCATCATAATGATGAGGGTGCTCAGGTGGAGGAGGAGGTGGAGCTGGAGCCTGACTACATGAAGCACCGCCTGACTGGCGCTCAGCTGCATAAAGTGCCATGAATGTGCGTAGCTGCTCCTCTAACATAGCGACCTTCTGATTGGCTTCATCTGCCCGATGGTTGGCTTCTTCTGCCAACCGAGTAGCAGCTTCTGCATGGTGTCGAGCTTCAGCAGTTGCTTCAGTGTCATGGGTAGTGCGAGTCGCCGTAGGTGCCCGAGACTCCTGAGTCAACGAGGAGGCACCACGGCGAACATTCACAGACATGTCTGCAGTACCATAACTTCGACCACGAGTCCTACCCCCAGCCTCACTCTGCCATATCTGAAGCCTCCTCGACCCATCCACCTCCTGCGAACCCTCATCCGTCTGTGAAGATTCCTGCCTTAAACGTTCCTGATATGCTTCCTGTTAACAACAAAACATAAACCATAATAAGTTATGTATTTTGTTTAATAAGCAAGTTATATCAAGTACATATTACATGACAAGAAAACTTACATAAGTCCTTTCAGAACGACTATCGACCCATTCCCCAGATTTCTTCTTGTGGGTGAACAAGAAGAGATCTCCTGGATCCACTGATCGCCCAAGTTGTTCAGCCTGCAAGAAAAACAGACACATTTTAGTCAAGTATGAAACATTCTAGGGTAATGGACTAAACATTAATACACAGTGAATACATACCATGTCTAGGGCCACATCAAGATGGGATCTACGCCCTGTGGTGTGGACTGCCCCGCCCTTATTTGAAGCTCGATTGGTCTTATTTTGAGCCGAGAGATCCAGATAGGTCTTATCAGTATTCCATTTGTCCTGAAGACCTATCCATGCTCCATCCCCCATCCATTTGGGCTTTGTGCCCTTCTTCTTCGCCTTTGAGAGAATATCAGAAAGACGTTTTGCACCTCTTTGATTAAATACCCTAAAGATAGCCTCATGATCATGAGGATCCCAAGCCACTTTATCCTGCAAAAAAGAAGACATAGAAAGTAAGCAATTATGAAACTCAAGTTAGTCACTTAAATGTTTAAATAATTCCAATTAAATTTTGTGAAGTTACCTGAAACCATTTCCACCAGGTTTCCTTCACAGCTGCAGGCACCTCACTCCAGCAGCGGTGAGGATCCCGAAACTGTTTCTCAATGGCATACCTGAGTGCATCGGCTGCAGCCGAGCTAGGGGTCCACCTACAAAAATTATGTCAATGTCAATCATTAAATAGCAATAAATACATAAAGAAGTAAAAATAAATTATAACTTACCCTCGTCCATAAGGTCGAATGATGACTCTCCCAAGATCGTCCTTCTGATACTCCCTCCGGGGAGGAGGAGGATCATGCTCTTCCACATGATCCTCCTCATGAAGCTCGTCTCCCTCCTCCGAGCATTGCTGCTCCTCCCCCACCCCATGTACATCATTATCCTGCTGGTCATGCTGATGATGAGCTTCTGAAGACTCACCCGGCTGGTGCAATGGTGAAGGAATTAAGTATCCTGGATTAGCTACAAAAGTGAAGGTGGTAGTATGGCCAATGGGTGACCTAGGCTGGTCTGGGGGTGGGAGTGGTGTAGACTGAACTACGCGTGGGGGTGGGGGTGGTGGAGGGGTAGTCTGAACTACAGGTGGAGGTGCGGGTGGTGTGGACTGAGTCGGGGTCTGTCTGTGACGACGCATGCGCTCACCATCCTGTGCCAGTGTGCCAGGATGTATCATCCTACCCCGACCTCGACCCCGACCCCTAGTAGTCAGGAGCTTTACCCTATCGGGTTGACCTCGTCCTGACATAATCTGAATGAAAAACATAATATATATAAATAATTATCTAGGTTAGAGAGAGAGTAGAAAAGAGAGTAGAAGTAGAAGACAGATAGATATCTCTAAAAACTTTACAACTGAAAACTTATTCTCATTGATTAGAGTTGTATCTTTTTAGCTAAATAATGCTCTGATTATTACATTGACAACCTAAGCTACCTAAGCTAGTCCTCATTGCTATCCTCATCCCCATCCTCCCCGTCCTCATCTTCCTCCTCGTCCTCGTCCTCGTCCTCGTTCATGTGCTCGTCCTCCGATTGGCCATCTTGCTCGTCCTCGTCTTCTGATTGACCATCTTGTTCCATTGGATCGTCATTATCATCAACAATCTGTTCATATTCCTTCAATGTTTCGTCAAGTAAGCCTTGTATTTGTTCGACTTCCGTAATGGGTGCAACAGGTGATGTCTCATTAGCCTGATAAGGCACTTCATCTTCTGTGTCATCGACTTCCACATGACCTCTTGGTTTGGTGATGATTGCCACACACCAGCCTTTCAAATCTCTACACATGTCTGGATAAGGGACAAAATAGACTTGTCTTGCCTTTTGTGCAAGGATAAATGGATCATATCGATTGTATCGTTTACTCATATCAATATTGACGATGTTATATTGTGCATGAACCTTTGTGCCTTTGTTTCTTGTTGGATCAAACCATTCACAGTAAAATACGGTGATCTTGTTAGTCAAACCATCATAATCCAACTCATAGATATGTTGGATGGTGCCATAAAAATCATCCTCCCCTCCTTCAGTTATACCTTTTACATACACCCCACTATTTGTGGTCTTTTTACCATCACTCCAAGCCTTAGTGTGATACTTATACCCATTAACAAAGTACATATTCCACGATGTTATCTTTGATGCAGGACCCCTTGCAAGTGACAATATTTGTGTGTCGGTAATCCCATTTTCATACACCTGCATACACAAAGGCTTAGGTTGGGTTTTTATCAATACCAATGGGAAATTCATCATGCACATTACACTTACATATATTTGAAACCAAATGGGAAATTCTTCGTGAATACGGTCGGAACCATGTTTGCCATTGATGGAGTGTATTCGCAGGAATGCACTAAAACAAATTTAATAATTGATGAGCTAAGATTATGGTAAATGGTCATAAAACTTAACGATTTGGCTATTAAGAAATTTACTTACTCAAGATATGGTTTGATTTCATTGCAGTTGATCAGGACATGTACATGAGCAGATCTCCATTCTTTATCTGATAGGTAATCATCTTTACATCTACCACTATGTCGACCTAATGTGTGTAAGACTGACAATCGTGGTTGGACCCCCTCATGTCCCGATCGAGAATCATTTCTGAAAGTATTGGTTGATAACAAGTTGGAGCTCTTAAAGTAGTGGGAGCAGAAATAGGTTATCTCACGTTGCACGTAATGGGCACATATGGAACCTTCTACCCTAGCCTTAATCCTAACAGCCCGCTTTGAGTCTCCCATCAATCTGCATGTAAATGTCAGAATTTATCATGCATTATAGTTTAAATATATAATAGACATAGACATTAATTACATGCAAGACAGCCTCGTCACCTTTCAAATGGATACATCCATCGATATTGAACCGGACCGCCTAGGATTGCTTCATTAGGCAAGTGAATTGGGAGATGTTCCATTGAATCAAAGAAACCTGGGGGAAAAATCCTTTCCAACTTGCAAATAATAATGGGAATGTTCTGCTCCAATCTAATCAAGTCATCCATCCTCAATGTGTTGCAGCATAGATCTTTGAAGAACCGACTTAATTCAGTTAGCGGCTTCCATACACATTCTGGCAAGCAACGAAAGGCAATTGGGAGTAAACACTCCATGAATACATGACAGTCATGACTTTTCATCCCATGCATTTTGCCCTTCTGGACATCGGCGCACCTAGCCAAGTTTGAAGCATAACCATCCGGCATTTTTAGTTCTTTGATCCATTTACACACTAACTTTGCATGTTTTGATGTCAAAGTGTATTTTGCCTTTGGCTTTCCCAATTTACCGTTTCCTAATGATTGCATCTCCAAGTCCCCACGTGCACAAAATACAGAAATATCCTTTCTTGCCTTTTCATTATCTTTTGTTTTTCCTGTAACATTCATGACAGTGTTGAAGACGTTGTCAAAGAAGTTCTTCTCTATGTGCATGACATCGAGGTTGTGCCTTAACAAATTGTCCTTCCAATATGGAAGATCCCAAAATATACTTCGTTTAGTCCAATTATGAATCAGTCCATATCCTGGCAATCTACTACCACAACCGTCTGTGACCTTTGGAAAATCACGAACAAATTCCCACAATTGTTGTCCTGTCAACATGTAAGGTGGACCATCCTTCTCATCCCTATTTCTTCTAAATCCCCTTTTGCTTCTTCTAAAAGAATGATCAGCTGGCAAGAACCGGCGATGACAGTCAAACCACGAATTTTTTCCACCGAATTTCAGGGTGAAAGCTTTTGTGTCCTCCATACAATAAGGGCATGCCAACTTACCTCGTGTTCCCCATCCAGATAACATCCCATATGCTGGAAAATCATTGATTGTCCACATTAAGCACGCTCTCATGAGAAAATTTTGCTTCGTGGAGATATCGTAAGTTAAAACACCATGGCTCCACAATAATTGCAAATCATCAATCAAAGGCTGCAAGTATACATCTATCTTTACTGTCGGATCAGATGGACCAGGAATAAGACAAGTCAAAAACATGTAAGGTTTGGTCATGCACATTTCAGGGGGAAGATTGTAAGGTGTGACTATTACTGGCCAACACGAGTATGGAGAGGAAGATGCTTGAATGTAAGGCGTAAACCCATCAGCACATAAACCCAATCTTACATTTCTTGGCTCAGAGGCAAAATCAGGATAAACATCGTCAAAGTGTTTCCACGCTTTCCCATCGGAGGGATGACGCAAAACATTCGAATCATTTCTGTTTTCATAATGCCATCTCATTTCAGAAGCAGTAAGTTTTGAAGCATACATTCTTTGTAACCTAGGAATGATAGGAAAATAGAACATTCTCTTAACCGGGACATTTTTGTACCTTCCCATTCCACTTCTTCGAGGAACATACCTTGCAGCTTCACAAAACTTACACTCAGATAAATTGCTATCTTCTTTGTAGTATAGCATGCATCCATTCACACAACAATCAATTTTCTTGGCCTTCAACCCCAACTTAGACACCAACCTCGCCGCTTGGTAGTAACTTCCAGGCAAAGAATGTTCTGATGGAGCTACATCAACAAGCATCTGCACAAAATAGTCTATACACTTTTGGGGAACATGCCAGTTAGATCTAGCAGCCAAGAGCTTAACAGATATACTCAACTTGGATTCGGTGGCTCCATTGTAAATGGGGTCGTTAGCAGAAGTCAACATATCATAGAAACGCTGAGCTTCTGGATTTGGCAACTCTTCCTCATTGAATGTTGACTCATCTCCCACATTACTTCTAACATTAGGGCCTCCATACAATGGGACAAAACATGCATCATGCACCATTTCATGCATTGCTTCAAAATGATCTTCGGTATCAACAAACCCACTACTATTTGACTCTTCCCCTAAGTCATTATTTAGGTCCTCAGCCTCTCCATGCATAGACCAGATCCAATAGTTTGGCTGGAATCCAAACCTATATAGGTGCTCTTTGACTTCACCCTCAGTCAAAATCGCCATACACTTACACTTTGAACAAGGACACCTAACCCCTCCCTCGGACAAATAGTAGGGTTGTTCCTTAGCTTTTCTAATTAACTCGCGAACCCCATCAATAAACTCTTGTTTCAGTCCCATCCTACCAGGATTTAGCCGGTCATACATCCAGCTACGATCCATTTTCTACAATGCAAAGATTAATCACTTAGCCACTCGAATTGGAAAAAAATTCGACAGCATAACCCTTGTGATTTGAACATTTCCCTTTTTTTTTATACAAATAACTATATATGTGACATCAAATAAATAGAAACAATAGTATATTAACATAATCAAACCTATTGAGCTCAGTTCTTCACTAACAAACAACAAAACAATTCACAAACACATGCATCATTTGTAAACTACCAGCACACAATCCAGCATCCCGCATCTCAGGCAGGATCACACCTATTGAGCTCAGCTCTCCACTAACAAACAACAAAATAATTCACAAACACATGCATCATTTCTAAACTACCAGCACACAATCCAGCATCCCGCATCTCAGGCGGGATCACACCTATTGAGCTCAGCTCTCCACTAGCAAATAGCAAAACAATTCACATTGCTACTTGCACATTCACAAAGATATTCCCAAAAGAATTACATACTTACCGATGAACTCCAACACTAAGCTTCAATTATAATCTCCGAGTGCCACGAATAGTACTATCACATTTCAAGAAAAATAGAAAGAAGTCAAGATCACACGAAAGAAATTAAGAAGTCAAGAAAAAGAGAAAGAAATATTTAAGATTAAAACCAAGAAAACAAGAAAAAGATTCTAAAACAGAAATTTTTCAAATAACCTACACAAGGAGCTCAAGCTTTGATCTCAAGGTATAGCACAATCCTTTTCTTCCTCGCCTTCTTCCAAAAGCTATAAAAATATTAATAGTATGCAATCAGAGAGACTAATGAAACATTGAGTGACCCCAGAGAAAGCTAAGAATATTAATATTAATATCTACAAAGTCCGAAAGTTAACGAAAACAATATCACAATATAAATCTTCATTAGTAAAAGCAAAGCAACAAAGAAAGGCTACTCGGGATCTATATGAACAACAAAGATGTATATGTCTATCACAATTCCAATCTACTACAAGTAATTTTAAAACATATACCCCAATAAAGATGTATGATAATACCGTAATAGCAATATAATAACCTCTCAATTAAGGGTCATACAAGCTGGATGTTACTGACAGTGGGCATTTTTTTCCCCTTTAGGATGGTTCTTACAAGGTAGCTCTTGGGTCTACTGGGAATGGTGAAACAATAACAGCCCTTCCCTCTAAAATGGAGGCTGTAGTACCAAGGAAATCAGATAAAATAAAGATAATGGGCGAACAATAACTTGCATGGTACCACAGGCGTGGTTGATTGGTGTAGATGGCACTGATGGTATTGTAAAGGTATATGATACGTTGGATGTGAAGATTTTAGACTTGGTTATCTTGGCAAAGTTAGCTCAACCATCATATAAGTTTGTTGTAGAGAAATTACTTAATGCATATCTTTTTCCCCATTTATCTCTCTTCAATATGCTTTTTGCACCTTTGATTTGTTCGCCCAACTAGTTGCTTCACAGTGTTGCATATAAATTAATTACCATTATAATTATTGCTTCCCTTGCAGTAGGGTGACCAAAAAGAACAGGAATGAAATCTTTTGTTAAGAAAGAAAAAGAATATATATAAAATATTATGATATGTTTTGCAATTTCTTTTATAGAACATGTAGTTTGATTGCATGTAACTTTAAATGTAAATTCAAATAACGTAAATATAGATTTCGGATTCCTTGCTGAAATCCAAAAATGACAGGTACAGAGCAGGAAATGTATACAAAAAGAATAATAAATCTCTACACAAATACAATCTCTACAAAGATGGAATTGCAACCCATAAGGTACAAACTTATTAAGTAATTTGAAGGGCAAGATACCTTCTCACGGAAGCCCAGGATCAGGTTCAACAGGATCTACACTGCTTAACTCTTCCCTGTTTGCAGCTAGCAGACCAAGACCCTGTTTTTGAAGCAAGCAATGCAACGCTAATATTTCAGCAAGACACAGTGAACAAAACAAGAGAGGTAGATTAAAATTTCCAGCTTCAGCAAAACACAACAAACGAAAACAAATTAAAACAATGACAGAGATTGCAAAACAGTGGCATCGGAGATCAAGCAACGATGGCAAAATGGTGAGAGGAAGAAACCAGGAAACAGGAAATCAAGAAACCAGGTGTAGCTCAACACTCAAGTGTCTCTAGGCTTTCAATTGTTCATTAATAAATAGTTCAACTGCTTAAGATGAGAAAAACTAGGGGAGTTGTGCAAACGAAATTACAAAAATAACCCTAAATTATAGTAAAAACTGAAAACTGCCATTTTAACCCCTTAAACGAAAGAATTTGGCCAAAATCATGCGACGCGCAGGGCAAAGTCCTGCGTTTTGCTCAGAAGCCCGTTTCCATGCGAAAAAGTGGTCTCTTTTGTTAAAATTGGAGTTTGCACTACATTGACGAGTTAATGGCTTAATGCAAAATTTACAAATTCAAATTAAAAATCAAACACAACGTTTATCTAAGAAGCAAAGAATGCGGATTATAAAAAAAACGTTTAAGTGGTCCACGCAAACCCATTTTCAAAATCTTAAAGATAAGGCAACAACCACTAGTTTCAAAATGCATTCCCAAATTTAACGAACCAATCTAATATTCCATTATTCCAAGCTATTCAACAGCACTTGCAATCGAATTTCAAACAAACAATGGGACAAACATTTATCTGAGAAAAAAACGCAAGAGGAAACGAATTGGAAAAGAGGAATACCTGAAACAGTGACAAACGTTGATAGAGATGACCGCTAGACAACCACGCCAGAGTCAGTGAAGCCCAGGGCGGCACGACGCGGTGGCTAAAGGGCGTGAAACGGTGGCTAAATGGTGTGACGACTCGGTGCCTAAAGGGTGTGACGACTCGGTGGCTAATGGGCGTGAAACGGTGGCTAAAGGGCGGCGCAACACGGTGCCTAAAGGGCGTGAATGGTGGCAAGTGATGGTGGCGCTACACGGTGGCAAACGGTGAACGTGGCTGAAGGGGCGAAGGGAAGGGGCGAACGACTGAGCTCTGAGAGAAAGCTGATAGAGATGGAAGAATGAGGGAGACTGTGAAGGTTAGGGATTTTGACTATAATTTTGAACTTTAGCGTCGGCTAAGCCGACGCAAACGGCCGACGCAAATGTTTTTTAAAAACGTTTTAAATTTAATTATTACCCAGAGATCTAGCGTCGGTCCCGGCCGACGCTAATATTTCCAAAAACTTTGCATCAATCATTTAGCGTCGGTCCCGGCCGACGCTAATATTTCCAAAAACTTTGCGTCAATCATTTAGCGTCGGCTAAGCCGACGCTAATTATTGTTAAAATAAAAAAATAAAAAAAGAGCACAACGGTAACTATAGCGTCGGCTATTTCGTCGCAAGGCCGACGCTAGTAGCGTCGAGCGTCGGTGTCGTGGCCGACGCTAATGATCCGTAGCTACAAACCAACATTCTAGTAGCGCGCCCAATAAAAAAGAACGTGTTTGAGAGAGAGGAAGAGTTATTTGTTCTTAGTATTTATTTATTTGTTTGTATATTTCTTTTATAAAAATTCAAGAAATACTCATTTTTATACTGGAAATCCATATTGAAAGTCCTTATCAAGAAATACCTTGGCATTTGATCTGTTTTCTTTTGAGACCACGTAGGTTACTGGGGAATTGTTTTATAATTACCTTTTAATTAAAGTTGATTTTCTGAGAGAAAGGTGATGGTTTGGGTGTATATGTCCTATGAGATAGTGGGAGTTGTACCGTTTGTAGTGAGATGGTGATTGAATCACGTACATTACTTTGTATTGGTTTGTGGTCCGGGCACTTCTTGTGCTTGTGGTCCAGTTTAATTCAATTTGGCTTTTCAGAAGAAGAAAAAAGTCCCTATTGAGAATAAAGTACCCTAAGTACCGTGCATTTAATTTAAACTCATTAAACAGAATATATGGGTTCATAAAGATATAAAGATCCTACTATATTTTGAGCCAATGTTGCTTAATATCCTTCTTATATACTCTAGTGACTAAAATAGTTAGTGCTGGGAATTGAGATTAATATATAGCATTCTATAGTTCCTACTCCTAATATTTCTATATATTGTGGACTAAACTTGCAGTCAATATTAAAAAATGCTTCCTTTGTCGATGGTAAAGCAGCATAGATGTATTGTCTTTCTGCTCTAGGTTCTATACAAATGATTTAGTTGATATTAAATCATTTGAGCAATAATTCAACAGACAAAGTTGCATTCAATTTATTTTAGCCATATTAAATATTATATAATTCTTACATTCGATAGAGTTAATATCATGTTTTTTAATTTTTTAATGATATTATAATTAAATTTATTTATCTACCTGCAGAATGTGTCCGCACTCTGTACTAATTTAGTTTAAATTTACATCAGAGATCAAAAGCTATTAAGAGATTCAGCAAAAAAAAAAGCTCTTAAGAGGTCAATCTAAAACATGAGCAACCAGACATTCTAATGAGTTGAGAATCTCGCACAGCTGTATACAAAATCCTCTCTGTTATACAAAAAGGAGAAAATTCAATTGAACACCATTATGATCTGATATAGAAATACAATGAACTTCTATTTGATGACAAAAATGTGACAAAGAGATATGAAAAATAAGGGATGTTTAATAATTATAGTGAACATTCAAGTCTCATTTATTTAACCAAAACTATCTTACAAACCCATCAAATTAAAAAAATTGAACAGACATTGTGAACTAATAAAAATTCTGAACCTGCCTGTTTAGTTCTGAAATTTGGTATTTGTTGAGAAACATTCACGAGCATAGCTATATTGGTGTGAGAGAGATATTCCCAAGGAAAAGGATTTAGTATAGGTATATTGTTACCACTGCCCTAGTGCTCGTGTGAAGCAACAAATAATATGAATAATAATCAATTGAATCGGGTGCGTGAGGGAGCAATTACAAATTAACAAATATGAATGTTCTTCTCCCTCTCTTGGAAGATGATCGTGTCCCTTTGATCCTGATCTCATCCTCTCGCTGCACCTTGGGATCGTTGGTACTGTGCACCTCTATCTCGAGCCACTCCTTCTCCGCCACCTTCTTCGTTCTTTGCTTTCACATAGGACACGCCATGAGTTTCTGATTTGCTAGCTACTTTGGAGTGATTAAAACTTGGTGAGAAAAACCAAAAAAGCTTTTGGGGTGGTTTTGTGACTCATGAATCAGCCGAGATTATTTGAGTGTCGTGCGACTGGAGTGTTGTGGAAATGGTTTTCATTGATGCTAGGGAATACGTAACGAATATTTAAGAAGTTGAAAAGATTTGCCCACAGACAAAGAAAGAGTAAAATTGTGGAGGAATCACATAACTTGCCAAGTCAGCAAAAAAGCTGATTTGGAACATTTTTCTAGCAGTATAGAGGTGAGTTGTCAACGCCACGATACGCGTCTCAGCTTTTATATATTATAATAGAATAGATAATAGATTTATTTTACCATTTCCTATCCACAAAATTTTATTCCAACACTAACTTTAGTGTCTGTTGATTTTTAAGGTCAACCGCAATATCTTCTACCAATTACGTCCTACTGTTTTGTAAGGTTTGTTTTAATTTGACTAGTAGTAGTTTGAAAATTTGCTTTAGTTTTACGTTGATTTGTCCATGCTATTTTCTGCGATTTTATTAAGGATGGCCTTTTATTTTTTGAATTTATTTCCTATGGTATTGTTAATTTGTATTACATAACCATTTGTTTAGTATCTATTACTCTTTTAGTATAACTATGCAACTCTTTTTAGATATATAAATTTTGCAAATATTTCAACATAAAGTTCACGCTCTTGACCGAGTCTGGGGTAGCAGGTTGAATAAACTCACGGGTTACACAACAACCGTGATTCTGGTCATAGCCTCGAGTCAAGTCTTGCGAATGAGAATAGCTGATATAGCTAGATGCTAGTCTTAGACTAGAGGGTATAGTGTTTTTATTCTTTTTCACATTTTTAAATGGTTTAAAATAGTATGTAAAATGTAAGAAGGGGGTTTGATGTGATTCACCAATATAGTGCAGAAGAAGACAATATATAGGAAGAATAATTGAGAATAACATGTTAAAATTATCAACATTATAGTGCAATATAAATTAATGAGCCCGTTTGATTACCAAGAAAATAAAGATTATCAATTGTAAGAAATGGAGAACAATTAAATAAAATTTGATTTGCTAAAAAGCTGTAAATTGGAGAGTTGTAATCCTGTTTCAACTCCCCTTGCTGTAAATGAAAAACTCTTCAAAGATGATTGTGATACAAGGGCAGATGTAACTCAATACAGAAGTTTAGTTGGCTACCTTCTTTACTTGACTACAACCAGGCCAGATTTGATGTTCTCTGCTAGTCTACTTTCAAGGTTCATGCATTCACCTAGTTTAACACACTTTGGTGTAGGCGAAAGAATGTTGCGTTATGTGAAAGGTGTTGGAACCAAATAGTTCAGAGACATTTTACAATGTCTAAATCCCTAAAGGTTTTGATGATAACAATTATTATTAAGGATTTTACAAAGTCTGATAACAAGCTCTTGCAGGTACAACTAAGTTAAGTTCATCGTCCATTGTGACCTTGGTACTTATATGTACAAAATATGAGCTAAGCGTCCAATGTTCTCTGGTACTTGACCTATGGTAAATATCGTCCAATGGACTCAGGACGTTATGCGTCCAAAGTGGTAAGACAACTGAGCGTCCATTCTGTTTCACGCTGCGTCCAATACGCACGATGTTCTTAATTCTAGTTAAGTTATTTATTGCTCTTGCATTTAATTTGAGACATATTAAATGAGCAAATGATTTGAAATAAATAGATGTACAAATGCTTTTCTCGGACTTAATATATAACTGTTGTGAGATCATATTTAATGAAAAGCATAAAGCACTGTGAAAAGAGTACTGAGAGAGAATGTACTCTGAACACTTCTGGCACTCTCTGTACACGCCTTTTTGATAACACAGTGTATTCTCTTTGTCTCAACTGAATATTGCTATTAACCACTGGATATTTGAGACTCTGAGTACAGGTTGCTTCTGACTTTGGAGAAAGAGTTGAATAACCTACGTTGAAGTACATCTCCATTGAAGCAACGGGCAGATACCATTTAATGCTATTAGAGAACGACTATTTACGAAGGCTAAAGCAGAACCAAGTTGAAGACCTAATTTGAAGCTTCATCAAGCCTATAAATATCGTGAAGAAGAAGAAGATGACAGTAGAGATAGCAAACAAAAGTGATCACTTGTATTGAATATTTACACGCTTCTGAGCTTACGAAAAAACGTTGTCTTTCTACTTCTTCCTGTAAAAAAGAGTTTGCTTAACTCTCAATGTGCTTAAATTTCATATCCTCACTTGAGTGAGTAGAAACACTTAAACTCTGTTGAGTAATGTGAGCCTGGAGAGGCTAGGTTGAAAAGAATACTTGGGTTTGAGCCTGGAGAGGCTTGTCTGTAAAAGAATACTTAGTTGAGCCTGGAGAGGCTAGGTGTACATACAATACTTGTTGTAAAGACTTGAAGAGGCTGCTGAAGAATACTTGTAAATCTATCCTGATTGATAGTTAAATCGTTCTTGTTGGAAGGGACTGAACGTAGCTCTTAGGAAATGGTGAACCAGTATAAAACCTCGCTGTGTGTGTAAATCTCTTATCCCTTTAGTCTTTTACTTTCAGTTTTATTACTAACCGAGGGGATTGATTTGAGGTTTTTATTTAGCAAGCGCTTTAAACGTTTTAAATGCATCTAAATTTTTTTGAACTAAGTGAGCGTTCAGTGTCCAATTCACTTTGTGCGTCCAGTACTCTTTAACAGCATCCAACATTTTGCAAAAAGATTTTAAAAAGCTAAGAAACACAATTCAACCCCCTTCTTGTGTTTTACCTTGTTACCTACAAAAGGTACTGCTGATTTTGGCATTTGGTACAACAAAAGTGATGGGAAGCATGAAGGCTTTGTTGATAATGATTGGTATAGTTCTATTGATGACTCTAAGAGCACAACCGGGTATTTGTTTTCACTTGGCAATGGAGTGTTTTCATGGAACTCCAAAAAGCAAGATGTAGTTGCTCAATCCTCAGCTGAAGCTGAGTATATTGCTGCAGTTGTAGCTTCTAATCAAGCTATTTGGATTAGAAAAGTATTGACAGATTTGAATCATGTGCAAATGGAACCTACAGTCCTATGGTGTGACAACAAATCCGTCATTTCTATTGCTAAAAACCCAATTCAGCATGGCAGAACAAAGCATATCAATGTCAAATTTCATGCTATAAGAGAAGCAGAGAAAATGAATATGTTCAATTGATGCATTGCAGGTCTGAAGATCAATTGGTAGACATTTTACTAAGGCACTTCCATGTGCCAAGTTCATGGAGCTAACACTACGCCGAAAAATGTTTTCAACAGCGTTTAAATTTGATTTCAACTGCGCGTAAAAGCGTTGTTGATTACCCCGTTATTGTTTCGTACATGTAACTACCACAACGCCTCAGAAGTTCTGTTGATGTCTCATATTAACCACGTCGCATTCCCTTCATAAATAATGTGCGACATGCAAAGCGATGTCGTGATTGACACATACAGATGACGCGCGCAGACAACAAGCGTTGTGTAACACTCTTTCTTCAAAAAGGATATTATACCATAGTTACCAAGAATTTTGAATAACTTAGAAAATATTTAGTGAAAATTGGAAATCCTTCTTCTGAAATACAGGTAAAATTTTTCACTTTTCTAAAGAAGAAGATGAGAAGGATGGGGAGTATGTTCCCTTGATTCCTTTTTAAATGTTTTCGAAAAGGTTTTCAATGCGAAAACATAAATAAAACTTGTATGAATGTAATCTCATTTCATATATATAAAGTCATCAAAGTTTTTACAGGGAAGAATTTAAAGTAAGACATTGAACATCTGAGCCAGTCTAGTCTTTAATCTCTACCCAAAACAATACAGTAACCATCTATTCTTCTTGGAATCCATATCAGCCTACGCAACATCCTCCTTCACATCCTTCTTCTAAGAGTCAACCCACTTCTTGGGTAACTCATTTACTCCGTCGTGCATCAACACAACAGAGCAGGCAAGGGTGAAACTCTAAGCAAACTTAATAAGAAAAGTACAGTACAAAAACAAACGCAGGTCTTACTTCATATGTCAATGACGTATAAGGAACATACAGCAGGCATACTGCACGCAGCAAATGAATCATTCAATATCTCAAACAGGGAATTTCACACAAGACTTTCTATACTTTCGGGACACACCCACGAGCATCCTGCCCGCTACTCTTGGGGATTTTACTTAATAATTTTGGGACACACCCACGAGTAAATAACCCGCTACCCCGAGAGATTTTACGACATATTTTCGGGACACACCCACGAGTCAATAACCCGCTGCTCCTGGAGACTTTACCACTTATATTCGGGATACACCCACGAGTAAGTCACTCGCTACTCAAGGAGATTTTCCCATAGGAATTTCGGCACACAACCACGAGCATTCAACCCGCTACTCCAAGAGATTTTACTTAGTAATCACAGACACCAGCTTACGACTTAACTCTCAAATAAACACAGAATCACAAGTAAACACAGAACCACGTTTCTCAGATAAGAATACCAATCACATATCTCAGGAAAAACACACAGTCTTACCACTCAAATAGTCATAGAACCATTTATTCCAGATAACTCATACTTTGTTTATATTCAAGTCTCTCAAAAATAAATCGGTATATAACAGTACCAAAAAGTAATTAATTCATTGAAAATGGTCAGAACTGAAATATTTCAAAAATACTTAAACACTGGTTTATTTTCAGAAAAAGCTCATTGAAAGCTTGTTTCACAAATTTCCACTGTTAAAAGTATATAGAATACTGAACCAAAAATATATAACAGTAGAATTCATTGAGAATCCATTACCATTATATTTCCCAATCATCTTAGTCACATATATACTGAGTCCCTAGGTTAAGAATTCCCCAAACAGCGTATCGGTACAGATCCCAGGCCAGAGAGAGACGGACTGCTTTAGCCCCTTCATAGGTCTCACTTCCTTTCTAGACAGATCCATACTGATAAACCATTTATCTTAACCATGACCTTGTATATCAATGATAGATAATATTAGGGTTTTCACAAAATAATAATTTATATTTCCTTCACGGTAAAATCATATTTATGGTAGTCTAAAATTTGTCATTATAACGGTATGTTTACAAAAGCTCAAAAATGATTTTGACATAGTAACCTTAGTCCCACGAAAATTTAGAGAAAATTTAGGCATTATAACTCTACTATTAATAATTAGCACAAAATAATTATTTTAAGACTATAAAACAATTTATTAAAGCATAAAAGCAAAAACACCTAAAGCATACAAAACAAGCATAAACAAGAATCAAAACTCATACTTCTCAAATTAATATTGAAAGATTAACCCCTTACCTTGGCCAAAACTTGATGAAGAACAAGCAAGAACACCAAAAGAAATTTAAGAACTAAAGAGAGAAAAATGTATGTCTTCAAGCTTTCCCACTTTGGATGAGTGAAAAATTATGAAGCCAAGGTCCCTATTTATAGGGAGAGGGGCGGCCAAGAGGAAGGGCAAGGGAGGAAGAAGAAATTTGGAGTGATGTAAGCCATGACTCCTAAATTACCTATTTATTAATTAAGTTTAATCAATCTTTTTCCTAATTGGTTTAGGCTCATTGACAAGGATTGATGACTCATGTAGGAAATCTGATCCAAGGCCCCTAAAGAGCTCTTGATGTCGACCAAAATAAGGGCAAATGAAGGCCATTGGATTGCATAGTAAAAAGCTTTATGTTTAGGTAGTTTTAAGTGAAAACCAAGGGCAAAATGGTCTTTATACATGCCCAACATACTATTCAAGGTAATCATGATGTCCCCAACTCTCTTAGGCTTGTTAGAATTATATTTGAACCCCTCAAAGTTCCTAAGTTTCTATATCATAGTCACTATGCCTCTATTCGCCTCTATTCGGCTTATTCCGTAAATAAGGAAAAGATGGTCTTCCTACTAATCTATCACTCAAAAATAATTTTAAATAGTAAGAACCAATGAGGAATCACGAAATTAATATGTAAATGCTTCATGGAAGAGTTTTGGAATTTTTACGGTAAGGGCAAACCCTACTGTTTGCAAAAACAAAGGAAAACGGACGCGCCGTAAGTGAAAAACAATACTTTTTTAGAAAATTCCAGAAAAATTCCCAGAAAATCACAAATTTGATTTAAACACTAATGGTCCCTCTTGAAATTGGATTTTAAGCACTCACTGATCACTGAAAATCCATTTTTGACCAAAAAATCCCTGTTTTCTATACTTTATGAACGTCGAAAATGTAGCATTTTTATCTGCTTTTCAGAAAATTATGAAATAATTTCCAAAAATCCCAAAAAATATAAAAACACGATTCAGCCACTTAAAATCTTTTTTGACCTTAGATCGGTCTCCGAATCAGTGATTTGCTCTTACTGTAAGTAATAGGGACAAAACGGTAATTTTCAAAGTTTTCAGAAAATTCCATAAAATCAAAAATATTAAAAGAACCAACTTTTATGAAGGAAGTTAGTTTGTCTAAGTTGGTTTGACATACTTGTTCTATTTAAACCCTTATTTGTCTATTACGGTAAATACGGTTTTCCGTAAAAACCCAAACAGTGAATGAAAAATGTCTGTTTTAATGAAATAACTTGAAAAGTATTTTAAAACCTTATTTCTAAGACTACAATAATTTACTTAGCACTTAGATCACACAATTTCATATAAAACATATAATTGACGGAAAAATAGCAAACAGAAGTCTATATAAGACTTAACTATCTTACCGTTCTAAACTGTAATATCATCAAGACTTATTATTTCCCTACTATCCAAAGTATACTTAGATCATAAAGTCTGCATCTTAATTATTCCTCAATTTTTCGGTATTGATCCATTTCTTAATTAACAGAATACGGAGTTTCTCTTAGAGGGACTAAAACTGTAATTCCTTTATACAGTTCTCTAAAATTCCAAACTTAACTTCTAAAACCTTTAAAGAATATCAAGTCACTTTTGTCTATCCTCTAATACCTTTTGGGAAATCAAGTATGAATTTTTCATATTCATTATCAACTTATTCTGACAGTCAAGAATGTCCGTATTTTACCGCTTGACTTCTACATTAGCTCTAAACCATTATTTATTATCCAAAATCTTAAAGGTAATTCTAATCCTCAAAAATGAATACTTGGTCTCATAGTGAAAATTTTGGGATGTTGTACCTCACAAAAACGCTTTAAGGAAGAAGCACTATCCAAATAAATTTTTTTAAAAAATATATATTTTTTGTTTTTCAGATTTCCCAAGAAATATTCAACTATTCAGACAGACAGATGCAGTTTCAAATGTCCACAATTAGAATACAATTATAAATAGAAATTAAATTAACCACATTCAATCAAATCAAGTTGAAACAATCAATTCAAATTAAATTACATGATGAAGCAGTAGGTCAGCAACACTTTGGTGTCCTTAACCTCAACTAGCAACACATTGATGTCATTAATTACCTGCCAAATAAGAAAAATGTGATCAGACAACATATTCAAACAATTTAAAAGAGTTATTGAGTTATTCAGACAATATAAATTCAACATATTCCAATGTAAGTACTCTACCTTTTTCTCTTTTTTGTTAGATTTAGACTTGTATGTGTCGTATTGACACGGAATGATGGATTGATCCAAATGCCCTCGTGATCGTCTCTGAAATAAACTCTATCTTCTTTTGTTAATTTTCCTTGTGATGTCCCCTCGTAATATCTTGATAGTCTTTATTATTGTCATTATCAAATATTTTGTTTGTCAAAAGTACCATAGACCACTTTGTATCAGTAGGATTATTGACATAGAAGACTTGTGTAGCCAGTGATGCCAATATAAAGGGCTTGTCTATGTACCCCACCCTGTTATGGTTCACCTGCATGAACCCTGAGTTATCCACTCTTACGTCATTATTGTTGTCAACCCATTTGCAACCAAATACAAGCACCCGAGAATCTATGTAATCCAACTCCCATATGCGTTCAATTACTCCAAAATATGACATGTTTGTTTATTGGGGGTTTCTGTCCTTCGTACTTGAGATATGCATGGCTTCAGCTATCAAGGTGACCCCACTATTTTTCATAGTGCGCTGATCATCTTGTTCTTTAGTATAAAATGTGAACCCATTAATCATGTAAGCATTGAAAGAAAAGACGTGTGCAGTTGGACCACTTGCTAAGCATCTCAGCCTTTCAGAAATCTATGAAGGGGCGCAATTGACTCTGCATAGATGTGATCTTTTAGCCACGAAATAAACTTTCTGTTGTGTTCCATCGTTAGCCAAGTTTGGTTTTTATTTAAGTCTCTTAAGTACGTCCATGTGTCTTTCAACATATGGCTCAACCTCATCGGCATTGTGTAGAACATACAAATGAGCTTAATTGCTCCCATTCTGTCATCGTTATGGTCAAAATTTCATTACCAATAATACATACCCCTTGTATACCTTCATTCAACGCTCAACGGGGTACATCCACCTCATATAGGCTGGACCACATAATTGTGTCTCTTTAACTAGGTGAACAGTTAAATGAACCATTATATCAAAGAACGAAGGGGGAAGTACATTTCGAGTTCACATATCGTTGCAACAATTTCTTTTTGCAATAATGACAACTTTGTAGGGCCAATCACCTTGCTGCAAATTACACTGAAGAAGTAACAAAGTTTAGTGATTGTCCACCGCACTTTTTCGGGCAAAATGGAGCATATGGCGACTGGTAGGAACTACTATATCAGAACAAGACAGTCATGGGTCTTTAACCCCTTTAATCTGAGGTCTTTCATATCAACCAGGCTCCTGATGTTTGAAGAGTAGCCCTCCAGGACCTTCACTCCATGAAGAGACTTAAAAAAAATAATTTTTCCTTTCTAGATTGAGTATAAGCTGCCGGAGGAAGATATTGACGTTTGCTCTTCTTTTTTGGGACAGTTCTGTTCTTATTCCCATGTTGACCATGTCCAACCATGCATTGATGCCATCCTTTGACTTTCCAAGAACATTGAGTAGTGTGCCAATAACATTATCACAATCATTTTTCTCTATGTGCATCACATCAAGAAAATGTCTCACGTAGAGTTTCTTCCAATAGGGTAATTCAAAGAAGTTTGACCTTTTTTTCCACTCTTTTGTGACCACTTGTCTTGCAAAAGGCTTCCCATATTTGGTATCTAGGTCTTTCACCCTTTCAAATATCTCAGTTCCCACTATCATCTCTGGAGACCTCATTTCTTCAGTTTTCCCATTAAATGTTTGTGTCCATTGCCGGTATTGATGCCTCCTTTCTTCAGTTTTCCTTACTGATTTCTATTTCATTATGGGTTTTCTTACTGATTTTCAGGTTAGTCCCCACACTACCTTCAAGGTTTTTTAAGGTGTTTTTTCTATCTATTTCAATTTAGTACATTTCTTCAGTTTCTTATCCATTTCTATTTCGTGATTCCTGTTTTAGACTATTGCATCCATTTCTTATGAGATTTTGGTTTTCCTTTTAACACGTACAACTTACGCATGAATCCATAGATGCTTCTTCTTCACTAGATAAGTGGCAACAATGCTTTATTGGCTTTGGCATGATTATTAGGTGGTCGTTGTTCAAAATGATGGGGGACTGGAGCCAAAAAACCTAGGGAGAGACAATCTGGCAATTAATATTGCCAATGTTTGTGCACATTTAGCTGGCATTTTTTATTGGTTGTTCTGAGGTTTTGCATATGGGGCTTATGCTTTCTAATTTGTGGCTTTGATTTCGAATGGCCTTTTTTTATCTCTTCAAATTTTGGTTGTTAAGTGATTTTTGTATGTGAGGTTTTGGTTTTCTAGGTTTTAGGGTTTTATTTTTTCGTGGCATTTTATTTATCTCATTCTATATTTTTTTTTTTAAACTCTAATGGTTTGCTCTTTTTTCATTAATTTTTTTTTGCATTCAAAGCACTGAAAAATAGTTTACTTGAGGAGATTTCTTCTTTATTAGGTGTCAATGTTAACTTAATTCATTTTACCATTTTCCACCCACAAAATCGTATTCCAACACTAACTTTAGTGTCTATTGATTTTTAAGGTCAACTATTTTGTAAGGTTTGTTTTAATTTGACTATTAGTTTGAAAATTTGCTTTAGTTTTACGTTGATTTGTCCATGTTCTTTTCTACGATTTTATTAAGGGTGGCCTTTTATTTCTTGAATTTATTTCCTATGGTATTGTTAATTTGTATTACATAACCATTTGTTTAGTATCTATTACTCTTTTGGTATAACAATGCAACTCTTTTTAGATATATAAATTTTGCAAATATTTCAACATAAAGTTCATGCTCTTGACCGAAGGCTGGGGTAGCATGCAGATTGAATAAACTCGCAGGTTAGACAACAACTGTGACTCTGGTCTTAGCTGCAAGTTATGTTTTGTGAATGAGAATAGCCGATATAGCTAGATGCTGGTCTTAGACTAGAGGGTATAGTGTTTTTATTCTTTTTCACATTTTTAAATGCTTTAAAATAGTATGTTATATGTGAGAAAAGGGTTTGATGTAATGAACAAATATAGTGCAGAAGAAGACAATAGGAAGAAGAATTGAGAATAACATGTTAATTAAAATTATCAATTAAATGGCGACGGAAATGAAATTATCATAAGAAATTTTTGAAATAATTAAAACGTTAGAAGAAATGAATAAAAACATAGTTTTATTAATAGAAAATACTAATAAAATTATGGAATATACATATATGAGAATATCAAAAGGACATAATAATATAAAAAATATAAGAGAAATTTTAGATAATATAAATGAAGAAAAAGAAATTGAGGAAAATAATGAAATTGAAAGAATTAGAGAAATTCTCCAACAACTTGAAAATCTATTAGAATACGAAGAAAACAATAGATGTATAATAAGAAAGGAGTTAGAAGATTTATTAAAAATGAGAGAATAGAAACCTATAAATTTTAATAAACCATTATCAACATGGAAGAATTAAAAGAGAAATATTTGAAAAATCTAAAGAAATCAAATGATATAGAAGAAATTCAACAATTGTTAGAACAATTAAAAATAATAGAAGATGACAATAATAATCAAGTACAAAAAAATTGAACAAAAAGAAAATCCTAAAGAAAATGAAGAAATAATCCTAACTTACACTAGTTCATCAGATTCTGAATATGGTGAAATATTTATGGAAAAAAGTGAAACAAGTGGAGTAAAACAAGAAAAAAGAAAATGGGATGAATATTATTATAATAAAGATGGTGCATGGGATAAATATGAAGAAGAAACAATAAAAAATAAAGGATATGCTAGAAAAGATGGAAAATGGTCAAAAATATCAGATGAATTTAAACCTCATAATGAATATACTAAATCAGGATATATATTAAATTTAGATTGTGTTAGAAATAAAGAAGATCCAATTATAGAATGGGTTAATGAAATAATATTATTAATTTCAACAGATGACAGATTTAGTAATCTTTCTTTAGATAACATAAAAGGATTAATTCTAATGAAAACGCAGGAAATGTTAGACAAATATTTAACAACTATCAGTGATGAAATGTGGTATAGATATGCAGCTACTGTAAATACTAACCAAGATTTTGCTAGATTAATTAGTGAACTAATTTCTAGAGAATTTACTGGACATAAATATCTTCATAATAAAACAGGAGTAAATAACTTATTACATGAAAATGCAAAGTCACATTTAAATAAAATGCAAATATGTGATATGTGTCAGATAGAGAGTTTTATCTGCGAATATCAAAAATATTATTACCAACTAGATAATACATCAAAGGATACGTACAAGGAATTATTTATCGATAAGTTACCATACTCTCTTAATATAAAGATAAAAGACATTTGGAAAACAAGAATAAGAGAAATAGCTAATACCGTAGGAGGAATTATACAAATAGTGTATGAAGAATTAAGAAATCAATGCCTAGCTAGAGAATCAATTAGACAATTAAATAGGGGAAGAAATGAAATATGTTGTGACCTACCAGAATTAGAATTACCAGGAAATTATGGATGTAAACAACCTAGAAAAAGGAAAAAATATTATAGGAAGAAACCTAAGCTAAGAAAGACTTATCCAAAGAAAAGAGCTTATAAAAATAGAAATAGAAAATATTGTCCAAAAGGAAAGAAAAAATGTATGCGTTGGTTATGTAACCAAGAAGACCACTATGCAAATGAGTGTCCAAAAAGAAAAGAAAAAGACGTAAAAGAAAAGTCAAAACTAATAGAAAGAATATATCAAATATATGATTTAGAACCATTAGAAGAAGAATTAAGTAATTCTGAAGAGAGTATATATGAATATTCAGAAGATGAATTATCTTCACAGACAGAATTAGAATAGTACTTATATTAAAATAATAATTAAAAACAATGATAGAGAAACAGAAGCTTATATAGATAGTGGAGCTATTTGTATAGCAACAAAAGCATTATTTGATAAATGGAAAAAAGTAAGAAACCCAGCAAGAGTCTCAATTGCAGATGGATCTGTACATTCTCTAAGCTGGATAGTAAAGCAAACAACTTTGATAATAGAAAATAAATTATTTATGATACCAATAATATATCAACAACAAACAGGTGTAGATATAATATTAGGAAATAATTTTCTTAGATTATACACACCCTTTTGCCAATACTTAGATTATATGACTCTAAGAACACCTTATATTAGAGGAAAGCAAATAAGAGAAATAATTAGAATACCAATCCTTCACTATACAAAGTGTTATTACTCAGAGTTTAGTCAGCTGAAACGTGGTGAGATAATAGGAATAGTATGTAAAAAATGAGACATGTATTAATGAATGCAGAAGAAGGTAGAATTATTCCAGCATATATTGAAGAACTTTTAGACAAGGTATATAGTGAAAACCCACTAGATCCAAAAATTAATAATAAAAATATAGAGTTAGTAGAATTAAAACTAAAAGATCCTACAAAAGAAATAAAATGTAAACCTATGATTTATACAAAACAGGATAGAGATGAATTTGCAGAAGATATAAAACAGATGTGTGAAAAAGGATTAGTAAGACTGTTTTTATATAGTTGATAGAAATATTTATGGTGTTAAAGCAATTATTACACCGGGAGCACCTCAATTACTGGTATTCAATTTATTCCAATTTGGGATGATTGAATGTCTTTATTTAAGTACTAATCTTGAAGAAATCAATTTGTTTCCACATGGTTTCAAAGATGCAGTTCAGGCTTTCAAGAGAAATATTGCCCGAGAAATGACTATTTACTTGAAGTTCTACTCAGCCTATCCAGATTTCTCAACTGGACAGCAAGCAAAACATTTTGTGTATATAGGAATCAGCAACAATAATTTTCCTTTGCTGGATGATCCAAAGAAGGAAGCATATACTGAGGAGTTTATGAAGAAAATAATTGTAAGCCAATTGGCAAGCATTTACAACCAGTGTCAGGGCATTGGAAAAGGATCTTTTGCCAGAATAATGTATAGAGGACCCCATCTAATATTAGTAAACAAAACAAATGGAAAGATAATTAGAGAAAAAGATATGAAGACATTAACAGAATATGAATACCCATACTATGCACTTGAGGGACCCACGATGGAGTACCATCCGGATATACTCAACCAACTCTGCAAAAAGATAAGCAGGCAGTATGGAAATCATGCATGTGAGAGATGTACTATAAAAATAGAAGTCTAGAAAGAAGATAAGGACAACAACTCAGATGAAATAATTGTAGAAGAAGAGCTGACGTAAGTATGTAAGGCCCCTTGTGAAAAGTCATTATAAATATGCTACGTAAAAAAAAGGTTTGAAAAGTCAAAGACATAATTGTAGCAGAGACATATGTACAGAGAAGATGTAAAGAAAAGGTTACGTGAAGAAAAGAGGATAAGCGAAGGACGAAGCAAGATAGACGGATAACTTCAGCTGCCCTTCAATTATGTATATTACTTTTACTTAGGATCAAAACTTTGCAAATAGTAGTTTCTATGTATCTATATATAGAAGGACGAACGCACAAAGAAGAGCAAGGCGAAAAACAAAGAAGCTGTCACCCCTCTCTTCGAGAGAAAAGTTTCCATAGGAAACACTTGTGCTAGTCCTGTAGGATTAGTCGGGCACTTGAGAGTGTGTCCAACAACCCCTTTGTACTCAGTATTACTTATAAATAAAATCTCTACTTACTTGAGTGTAAACACTTCAGTTATTTCAATTTTTAGAGTTCAACTATTACACTACTCAGTCTGTTCGCAGAAGCAGCAGTGGGCACAAAATTCACTAAACTAAGTCAGGTATGTTGTTATTTTGCATCTAATTTATTTATTTGTCATGGAATGTGAAAAAATTAGTAATAATGATATAGAACATTTACAAATTACTGAATAAGATGGTTACTATGAAGGAAGTATTTTAATTGATTCAGCTTTATTTAGAAAAATACAAAAGGAAGATTTAAATTTAACAAAAGATACTAATATGAAAAGTAAAGAAAAACTGGGAAAAATTATGCAAAGATTAATAAAAAAGAAAATATTATATATTATGAAAAATTGATTAATGAAGCTACAATAGATATTGAAGAAACTCAAGGAAATATTAGTATACAGTTATTAAATAAGAAAAAATTGATGGAATTAAAAAAGAATATGAAAAAGGAAGAACACATAAATAAAATTGGATATATATATATAGGTGCAACTCAAATATTAATAAAATCAACTTTTCAAGAAGGAATAAATTCACCGATAGAATTAATATTAAAAGATGATAGAATAACCGATATAAAAGATAAAATATTGGGCGTAATAGAAGGAAATTTAGCTTATGTAAAATTAAAATTTGAGATTCACCCAAATATTGGAATACCTTTAAATACTCAAAGATTAGAACAATCATTAACACTTGAACATAAATTTTGAAGAAAAAACTTAATGAGAACAGGAGACAAAATATTTTCAATAACTTATTGTGTTAAGTATGCGTTAACTGATTCACATCATAGTATTACTTTTATAAATAATGACAGAATAGATGTACCAAGTTTATTTGAAAACTAGTATAGTGACCCGTGCAATGCACGGGATAAATATATTTATGTGTGTGTGTATATATACATATATTAATACTTTATAATTTATATAAATCTTAAAGAAATAGGTTATGTGCATATATCTTTAGGCTAAATGAATTATAAACTAACAATTTCTAATACAACTATTAAAAAATTACAATTTCTACTGCAACTGTTGTCACTCCAATGTGTTAACCCGTGCAATGCACGTGATACATAATGGACATTTACTATTTGATTAATTTTTAACTTTAAAGTAAAGTGTAACGAAAAATGAATAAATTATGATTGAAGTAGTAAGATGGTTTAAATAGTTTGTGCCGTTTAATTTGGGATAACCTGAAAATGTCCCACTAATAGGAAAGTCGATTTTTACTTGCAATAAGTAGTCTCTCAGTTTTAATGCAATTGTAATTTTCTCCCCAATATCTTTTAAAATATTAAAAATGACCAGCTGTATTACTTTAATTTTAATTAATTTGATATATACTAATGTTACTTTAATCTGATCTGATTTAATTAAAAAAATTGTATCAAAAATAAATTAAAAAGAATGAAAGAATAAAGAAAACAATAAAGAAAGGATTCCATATTGGGAACCTTAAAATTCAAATCCCTAAATAATGATCGAGTGGTACTGTTGCACTCATTAGAGGGAGAAAGGGAGCAGAGTGGCAACTGATCCTGGATCGACGGCGCAAGACGCCACTTGCGATGGTTCAACATTGTGCGAGCAGTGTTCGGAGCGGTTGTGCGACATAGCAAACGCCACTTGCGGTGGTGAACAAAGCGAAGCAATGCATCGCGGCAGTGGCCCAAGCCTTGTGAAGTGCATCGACGAAAATGGTGGTCGCACGGCGAAGCCTGGCCGCCGACATGGCGACGGGGGACCTTCTTTTCCTTTTTTTTTTGTTTTTTACTTCTGCTACTCTTTGTGTTTTAAACAAAATCTGATGTTTCATTTGGTTTGTTTACAGTTTGGATTCAGCAACAGATTAGGACCACATAAGCTTTAAATTTTATCCTGCTAATTCTTGAACCCCAAAACACTGTGCCGCGACAAACCCAGTGTTGGTGGAAGTGCAAGATAATGATGAATCAAGACAAACCCAATGTTGATTCATCAAAACTGTGATACAAATCAATCTCAAATATCCATAGTTCAGGGGCGGGCTTGATCAATTTAGTATTGGAATTATTTTCTCTTATTTGTTTGAATGCTGTTCTTGAGTTATGATTTCTGGCTTTGTGGCAGTGACTTAATTCGATTTATTTAATTGAAGAGATTGATAAGATGAGAAAGATATACGAATTCTAATGTAGCTCCATCTTTGCAAATAGTCAGAATTTCCAATTTTAGGCATCAAACAGGTAGTAGGTAATAGATCTCAACCATTTAATATTTATATAATATATCTATGGTAAAAAATGGATTTCCCATTGATGGGATGTTTTTAGGTTGTCCCAAATTAAATGGCACCTAAATAGTTGATGTAAGTAAACATGCCAAAAACTCAAATCTATGGTACTCACTCAAACCCACCTTAACTTTGATGGGGTTTGGGGTAAAGTTTCAATTTTTTGCGCTTTTCAAGGACATAGACATCGGTAGAGATGTTGTACTCACCTCCTGAGAATTGTGAGCCTTCATTTTCGGTCTTAAGTTGGTTAAAAAAAATGGCATCTCTTAGAAACTATTGTTGAGCTTAATTCTCGAATTGTTTCTTGCTGGGTTCTCATGGGTCAAGCGCCTTCAAACCAATTTGGCCAAACCCTGCCACATGGAAAAATGTTTCCACTTGATTTATCTTGAGGATTGGCAAGTCTTTGTTGAACATACCTATCAAGAGAAAAAATTGTTATGGAGATTTTTTTTCCGGCGAACATGAGATATTCAAATCCTTTTTCTTTAACAATTTTAGAAATAACTTCTTCTCCCCTTAGTTTGATGGTTAGAGATGATGTAACGTGTGTTTTTTTCCCGTGTTGTACTTGTTAGTATGTATTTTAAATAGTAATATATTTTAATATAGATATTAATAAATTTCTTGTATAAAATATTGGTCATCCCAATGTGTTATCAATGTGTTATATTTGAACTTTCATGTATATATGGGATGGGATCAATTCACTCCAAGAGTAACTCAACAAAGTTACTCCTATTCTCCCACCTTTCATTTTATTTTAAGTTAATGGTTGAGATTAATTCATTAAATCATCTCACGTGACCTTCCTCTCTTCCCCTAAAAATTATCTGTTTTGTGCGTATATTTCCTGGGCGACAAATAATGACGGTGGTCTCGCAATGCACAGAGAACTGACATGGGAATACCGCGGCCATTTGCGACGGAGAATCACGGTGCATCGTCCAATGAACAATATAAATTATCTTAATGTCATGCCAATTTGAAGATATGCGGCAGCAGGAAATAAATTATATGCAGCCGAAGAAAATCGAATGTGTGAGAGAATTGTGGAAGGTTTAAATTTTATTTATCCAGCACCTCATATCAGAATCATTCCAACACCTCATCGAAATCAAGTAAATTTGATTCCGACCTCAACACACAGCACTGGGTACAATGAGGATGAGAGATTAATATTTGTGTCATCTATTCCCACCTCAACAATCAACGCAACGAAATTCTTACCAAAAAATAGGTTGTACAGAGAAAAAAAAATTATGGAAAATGGTGGCTCACTTTTTTTTTATAGAAGATCCAATTTGATTCCCATTGATGAGTTTAAAAAATTCCAAACATTTTGAATTTCATTTAAGGAGATCCAATCCAACACCTTTAGATTAATATGCCCATGATAATTTTGATGCTATATTATCCGGTGAACAATCGATGATTCTAAAACCATATCTGTAACACCGAATTCAAAACAATTTGGCAAATCATTTAATATTTTAATTAAGGGGAGGTCCTATCGTTGTTCTGAAAACCATGGTTTTCAATGTTTAAATAAAAAAAAATGCTTTTGAACTTATGGCAGCGATTGGTTCTTCTCGGTTGAATTCTACGCGCATCCACATATGTTTGTGTTAAACTATGTTCTCAACAACCGGTTTTTAGCAACAAGTCATGAATGCTTTTCCGCCGCAAGCCCACCGGTTGAGTCGATAATATTGGGAGAGAAACTGGAAGCACATGAGAGTGATTGGTGATTATTATAACCATTGGATCAAAATGAAATAGAAGGTAGATATGTGTGTCATGTTTCCAGAGGAAGAAGCTGTCGTGAACAGGTGCAAAAACGTGAAAGAAAGGAGGTGCTGACGAATGCGGATCCTCTCCCGCAGTTGGTTTCCTGCAGCTCCCTCCTGCAGCACTCCCAGCCATTAGATTAATCTAACGGTTGGGAGATTTAAAAAGGTAAAACAGAAAACGCGCAATTGTTCCAGCCAATTTTTTCCTGTGCACATACAGTCCCGCTTCGCGTTTGACAGCCTCGTCTTCCACACATGCATTTTAGTCCCATGACTCCCATCTTGTCATCTGTTTCTAATTTTTTAGCAAAGCATTACGTTTTTTAACCTTTATATATTTTTGTAAAAAAAAGATTTATATATTTATTTACTATATAAAATATTTAATTATCAAATCAGAGTAATAAATATGAAATTAAATATATCTTTTTTTTTGTTATAAAAAACATATTTTTTGTTGAAAACTTGGGGCGAATGAAATTAAATATATTTAATCACTACAAAAAGTAAATATGTTTTTATTAGCACAAATTAAAATGTAAAAAATAAATAAATCATATTATATGCATACGACGACCACATTACCCTTTCTTCATGCGTATATGCACATGCTTATTTACTTTTTCTAAGCATAAAGCTCTCTTTCTTGTGTTATATTTGGTATTCCACACACAAAACAATATTACGTCGCATTCTTCATTTTCTTTACTTGTTTCAGCATGTTCAATTTTTTATATAAAATTATTTTCATCTTTAATTATTTTTAATTATTCTAGTAATTGTTGGATTTCTACGATTCTTTTGGTTTAGTATCCAATAATTCTTCTAATTCCTTTTTTGTTATACACTTTTTATTTTTCTTCATTTTCTAAAAGATTTTCTGATTGATGAAGAATTTATTTAATTCTTGTAATGTTTTCCTTTTCATCAATTTCTTTTTCTTTATATATATTATTTAGTGTTTCTTTTATATTATTTATCTCATTTTGTCTTTTTTGTAATCTCATTTACGTGTAATTTGCAATTTTATTAATATTTTATGTGAATAAAAATATATTTGTATTCATTTCTGTGATGGCTATATTTAATTCCTTGTATTTATATTATTTAGTGTTTCTTTACGTTATTTGATGTTCAGCCGCAAGATGAAACGGGATTATATGCACGGGGGAAGAAAAATTTGGCTGGAACAATTGCAGGTTTCTTGTTTTATCGTTCTAAATCTCCCAACCGTTAGATTAATCTAACAGCTAGGAGTGCTGCAGGAGAGAGCTGCAAGAAAACAACTGCGGGAGAGGATCCGCATCCGGTGCTGACTGCGGAGAGCTGTCACGTGAGGTTAATTAGATTTAATGTTAAACCGTTAGATTAAAAGAAAATAGATAGTGGGAGATTAGGAGTAACTTTGTTGAGTTACTCTTGGAGTGAATTGATCCCCTCCCTATATATATATATATATACATGTTTATCCATGAAATATTTATCTAGTGCATTGCACGGGTCACTATACTATTTTGACTCCTATACTATATATGTTTATCCCATATAAAAATAATTTCTTATATCTTTATTAAAAATTTGTCTTATATAGTTTTATCCCTATGAAATAATACTTGCAAATATAAATATTTAGTGTTTTTTATTTTAGTCGTTTTACGTATAGAAATTAATGTTAAAAGTAAATTCTATTTTGTTCATATAAATAAAATATCCACAATAAAGTAAATGAGATAATAAATTATGGATTATAAATTATAATTATAAATTGATTACAAATATACTGCTAACTGATTTGTTGGGTATTGATTTATATTTGTATGTAATGAACATGAAAAAATGTTAACTAACGATGTGACAAATGGTATAATGTATCAATTATTGGCAAAATCAATATTTTGTCAAATGTCAAAAGACTAAAAAAAATCTGTAATTAAGAAAATCTATATTAATCCATAATGTGTGAACCCAATTTAATTCGATTATATTTATTGAAAAATTGGAGAAAAGAAACTATTATTATTATTATTATTATTATTTTGCTTGAAAATGAGGCCTCAAAGCCAATGTTAATTTTTTAGCATTATTACCGTAGTAGGAAACCATATCATGCAATGTAATCAATTTAAAATTTAAAAAGTAAAAAAATGCGGCAAATCAATCATTATTGGGGTGACAAAAGAAATATCCTGCCACATGTTGAGTAGTAATTTAAAATGTGTAATCATGGAAATCTATATTAATCCATAAAACCAAATTTAAACAAATTCTATCAATTAACAAATTGGAGAACCGAAATCATTATTAATTTGTTATTATTATATATTACCGTAGTAAAAAATCATATCGTGCAATGTAATCAATTTAAAATATGACAAATCAATCATTAATTAATGTAATAATACTAATCCTAAAGAGATCAAATTTGAATCAACACAAAAATAAATTTTTTATTTATTATCTAATCTTGAGAAAAATAATTTGTAATTAAGATGAAATAAAATTATTACCTAAATTTGAAAAGCAAATTTAAATCAAGATGGAAGAAATCTTCTAAAAAATCAAATTCAAACTCATCAAAGAATTTTTTTGCAATTTTCTAAGTTACAATAATCAAATTTAATAAAATAAGAAAAAAAAAATATAAACAACAACTACCAATTGAGAGTTTAAATAATCTTTAAGTGAAATCATGCGTTGAATTGATTATTATTAACATAAAATATGAAAATAAAGAGTAGCTAAGTGATCAATGTTATTAGTTTGTGTTCCACCAATCTCTCTGTCCAGCCAATGTCTTTACATTTGATTTCATCTCTACCAAAAGAAAAAGTAATACAATAGTAGAATATTTAGAACCATGAATCTAGTTTTCCAGCAAGATAGTGCTCAAAGAAATATAAATACTTCTAGAATTTAGTATTTCTCTATAGAGATTAACAATTTAAGCCAAACACAATCCAAAATTGTTCTATCGATTGGCTTCAAAACACCCTTCAAAGGAATCACATTTTCATGTGTTGAATATTCTAAACAGTTTCATCTGTCTTTCCACAAAACCTGTTCTCAGAAAGCAGGTGTCACCGGTCTTATATTTGGTACAAATTGCATAAGTAGCATTAGAGCTGTCAAAATGAGCTGTAGCTCGCGAGCTAGCTCGACTCGGCTCGGCTCGTGGGCTAAAAGGGTTACTAAATAGCTGGCTCGTTTAACCCTGGGTCTTTTTAGCTCGACTCATTTAACCCGCGAGCTGAAGAGGGTCAGCTCGTCACGAGCCGAGCTGGCTCGCGAGCCACCCAAAAAAATTAAAAAAAAAATAAAAATTAATCATTTTAAATATTTTTTTTGTTTTTTCTTATTTTTTTAATATTTTTTTAATAATTTTTAATAATTTTTAATATTTTTTTATTGATTCAGCCCGCGAGCCAGCTCGAGTAACCCGCGAGCTCGGGGAGAGCCGAGCCGAGCTTGCTATTTTCTGGCCCTTGAAAAATCCGAGCCAGCTCGGCTCGGCTCGTTTATCTGCCAGCTCGGACCGAGCCAGCTCGTGTGGGCCGAGCTGACTCGTTTTGACAGCTCTAAGTAGCATCCCAAAGCCTAGAGAGACTGAAAAAGAATGCTCAACTCATAATCTTCCATGTAATCTTGCAATTTTGATGATGTTGGGTCATGCCTTTATCAAGCTAAATCTTATACACTAAAAGTTTTCTATTTTGTATGGATGAAACATGTACTACCGTGGAAAAACCACACCTTATCGGAATTTGAATATGTCATCATCACTGTACCAATAGGTACTTTATCTTGCTCATTATATTTTGTTTCAACATCCATATATGGAAATATGAATAAGCAAAAAAAGTACAATCCTATGACCAACCACAATATTTTCCAATAAAAAAGAATTACAGAAAAATATACAGAACTAAAAGAACAAATATAGATAGCAAAGCAAGTAGATCTACCATCTCAATTGTCACGCTCCATCCATGGCTACTGAGAATCATCCATTGTCGCGTGAACCACTACAACCAAGATCTTTTGTGAAAGAGATCGGGAACCTATGGCAAAATCGCAAGGAGGAATTGGAAAACTCGACAGATACCTCAAGGAAGAAGATGGTGAGGGCTAGGAGCTGGAGACAGTGATGCCATGGAAGAGGAGAGGGGGAGGGAGGCATTGGTCGCAGAGATCAACTCTATGTCTTAAAAAGATCGAAGCCAAAAAAATGTATTAAAAAAATGCTAATTAAATACAATATCGAATAATATTAGTTTGTAAATTCATTTAAATTCGGATCCCATTTGATACACTATCGATTTGATTTGGATACTTTCAAAAGAAAATTAAATACAATATTAAATATTAAATATCAAATATCAAATATCAAATACAATACAAATCAATTCAAATCAAATCAATTAATTAAACCTATTCAAAGGCAATCAATCCGATTGTGCCTTGAAATGCTCCCAAAGCGACACTTGTAAAACTTGGTCTTGAGAGGGTTCGTCTTTATATATATTATAGATTATAGATATAGGAAAAATTTATTATCCTAAAAGAAATGAAATAACAGAATTAGGAATTTTAATAAATAAACCCAATTTATTAATGTGTAAATTACCATTACTAGCAAATATTTCTGAAAAAGAAATAGAAGAAGATAAAATTAATAAATTAGCAAATCAAGTAAATGATTTAACTCAGTATTTGAAAAATAAGATATGAGTAAAAATATCGCGAAATTTAATATAAAAAATAAAATTATTAACATATGGGTAAAAGAACGAAATCCCTTTCAAAAAATATATATGGAATATATTAAAATTATTGATAAAGATTTTATTGAAAAACTAAAACATATTTGGAAATTAGATTTACTAAAAGAAATAAAAATAAAATTATGTGAAGATTATGGAAAAATATGTGGACAAATTGCACTATATGAAGATGAAATGAATTATGTTTTAACTACAACTTTAATAAAATTAGAACTAGAAGAAGAACAAGAAGAGTTAGAAAGAAGTTTTAACTTAGGAAGAAATCTAAATATTTTTGAAGAACTATTAAATTCTTTAGAAAATAATGAATTTTCAGATTAAAATATGAATAAGGTAGATAGAAATATTGTTAAGGTTATAATAAAAGATAAACTAGATAAAAATATTGCTAAGTTTATAATAAAAGATAAAACTATTACAGCATGGGTAAAAATAAAAGATTTTTGCAACGTAATATATATAGATGAAATAAAAAACCGTGAAAAAGATTTTTATGAAAAACTAGAATGTATATGGAAATTAAACCTACCAAAAGAATTAAAAAGAGTTATATGTCAGGAATATGCAAAATTATGCGCACAAACAATAATTTATAATAATGAATTAGATCATGAATTTGATTTAGCATTAACTAGAATGCAAATAGATGAAACTTATGAACAATTAATGTAAAGTATAGAAAATAATAATCTTGATGAATTCTGAAAATACATCTCCTCCGAATTGGTATCAGAGCACTAAGATCATTTAAAATAATTTAGAAAAAAATGTCGAGCACTAAGATCAATAAAATAAGAAAAATCATAATAAACACTAAAATTATTGAAACTGAAATAATTTTTGAAAACTTAATAATTAGGATTGTTGAGATTAAAAGAAAAATTCAAATTTTTGAATGGATATTATAGATATACAAATTAGAATAATTGAAACAGAAAATAAAATAAATGAATTAAAAGACAAAATAAACATAACTAGAGAAAATGTAAGTTTAATTTGTAGACATTTAGATTATCATATAGAACATGGAAATACAAATGAAATTGATAGAGTATCAAAATTTCTTATAAAACATCAAAATAAAAGAGAAAATAGATTAATAAGATTAGAGAATGAATTACGAGAAATATATGAAATTTATAACCGTTTCTAAAACTGTGACCATTAAAATAGTGACAAATAATGAACTTTCCAACACTAAAATTCGTCAAAAAATTAATAATTAATAATTATTAACATTGATTATAGTGCAACATAAATTAATGAGCCTGTTTGATTACCAAGAAAATAAAGTTATCAATTGTAAGAAATGGAGAACAATCAAATGAAATTTGATTTGCCAAAAAACTATAAATTGGAGAGTTGTAATCCTGTTTCTACTCCTCTTGCTATAAATGAAAAGCTCTCTAAGGATGATGGTGATGCAAGGGCTGGTGTAACTCAATACAGAAGTTTAGTTGGTTGCCTTCTTTACTTGACTGCAACCAAGCCAGATTTGATGTTCTCTGCTAGTCTACTTTCAAGGTTCATGTATTCACCAAGTTTAACACACTTTGGTGTAGGTGAAAGAGTGCTGCGTTATGTGAAAGTTAACTTTTATTATGGTATTGAATTGATTCATATTCTTTTCATGATTTTGTGTATGATTGTTTCCTTATTGATTTCTATTTCATAATGCGTTTTCTTATTGATTTTTAGGTTAGTCCCCCCCCCCCCCCCCCATTGCCTTCAAGGTTTTTTAAGGTGTTTTTTTTTCTATCTATTTCAATTTGGTACTTTTCTATCTAAACTGCGGGTTAAACAACAACCGTGATTCTGGTCTTAGCTGCAAGTCATGTCTTGCGAATGAGAATAGCCGATATAGCCAGATGATGGTCTTAGACTAGAGGGTATAGTGTTTTTATTCTTTTCCACATTTTTAAATGCTTTAAAATAGTCTGTAATATGTAAGAAAGAGGTTTGATGTGATGAACCAATATACTGTTGACATCATAAGGCAATATTTCAAAATTTGTTTAAACCCTCATTGACATTAGGCCATGTAGCAGCGATATGCCAAATTAAAGACATTGGGGAGAGCATGTAACAGCTTATAACAGGTCACATGAACACAACATTTTTTAGTCTGAATTGTGTTCACAGGTTTCATGGTTCAGCATAATTCTATTATTCACTTGGCAAGATGTGGGAGTGTCAACTATAGCATATGCCATTGGGGGGGATTTTGGTTTAATTTATTCCACCAAATGGTGTTAGTTTGTGTGTGTGTGTGTGGGGGGGGGGGGGGGGTTAATTATGGTCATCACTTTAGAAATTCAATTTCAAGCATTCATTAATAGCTACATGCATGGTAGTGGATTGCTTTATGAAATTTTGTCTCCCATATTCTAACTAATTTTGTTATTCGATTTCCATTGAATGTAATGTAGATGTTTTAGAAAAATATTGTAATGTGTCAGTTTTTAATGTCACAGGTGTAGGTATACTACTTCAACCATTGAGTTATATATGTTGTCAACATTACTCTTTCACTAATTATTACATTCATATGTTTTACATAATTGACAAAAGAAATAATACCAAACATGATCAAATTATTAATTACTCATTACTATCCGCTTCCATTGCTTACTACGAACCTTAAATTCAATAAGTGTTCACTTTTTTTTAATAGGCAAATGTTAGTAATTAGTATCTTACGTTAGTGGGGGGATTCGAATCCATTACTTCATTATCACTCCAATCCCTGTGTCATTCACCAAACCATCAAACCAACTTATTACTCCATAAGGAAGGGTTCACGAACTCGGTTTTAAGAACATAGTAAATATCTGACACATTAATTCATTGTCTTTATTGTATGAAATGATTATCTTTATTTAATATATGGAAATATGCTATTTTTTTCTTTTGTATATCAATTACAATGAAAATAGTATTAATTAGTCTCTTTTATTATATCACTATTTTTAAGTTTCAAGTAGAAAATGTATTAATTGTTATATGGTTATAATTATTATTTTATTATTTACAAATTTGAAATATAGTTTTTTTTTAAAATAAATTATTAACCCTATAAATAATGTACAGGTCCATGAACAACTCAAAGAAAAAAGTCAACTAATCAACATGAACGTGTTGGTACAATCAACTTCCATGCAATACACATTGCAATAATATAATATTTGTTACAAAATAACTACTTTTCAATTACCATACAACAAATGTATTCACTTCTACACAATGATCTAACAACCCACCTATCATATTTAGTATTTACCATGGAGTAAAATGATTTTTATGTACAAGTATTGTCAAGTTAAGACATGCATATAAAATTCAACAGACTAAATGCAAATCATCACATTTGATAAAACTAAAAGAATCAATTATGATCAAAATATGATATTAAAAATATTTAAATTAGAACAATATTATCAACTATAGTTATAGTTTAGTATTTTCTTGTTAAAAAATACGTACAAAACACCTGTGCATCGCACGGGTCACGTTCTAGTATTATTAATTCTAAATGTAAGCCCATTGAAAAGTATCCGTTGGGAAAAAGATATATGATATTGGTACCAATTAAAAGGTTGTCGCAAAAACAAAGTGATGGGGTGGTGGCAGGAAACTCTAAAAGTCTAAAAAACATATTAGAGAAAAGTGAGCAATTGTAAAAAGAATTGCTCCCAAATAAAAGTTGGTGTACGTATAACGTATTTGTAAGCCCTCCAAATGAATAATGATACAAATAAATATATATGATAATGGCACCAATTAAATGGTTGTCCACATAATATTAATTCTAAACGTAAGCCCCATTCAAAAGTATCCATTGGGTAAAAACTATTAAGACCAAGTCAAAGAATAATTAAAATTAAATAAAATAAGTAATAAATATTTGGGTTAAATATGTTTTTGTCCTTCATATTTGCGAAAAGTTTGGTTTTGGTCCTTTTTCTTTAAAATTGATCTTTTTAGTCCCTTATTTTTGGAAATGTACCATTTATAGTCCTTGTGGCATTTTATAAATTTAAAAAATATTTTTTAATATTTTATTTCCCCCTCCTAATTCCTAATTTCCACTAAGCCCTCTCCTTCTTCCCCTTACCAGCTCTGCTGCAAGCTACCCCATCTGCCGCTGCTTCAAGCGGCTTCCCCTCTTCACTGCCGTGTCGTGCCGTGCCGTGCGTGGGATTATTCGGGCTCCACCGCCAAGTCCTTTTTTTTCCCTTCCTCCTTGCGTGGCGGCCACAGTGGCCGCTGCTCTTCCTCCCTCCATGGTCATCGCGGCTCCTCTCTTCCCTTTCTCCCTTCTTCCCTTCCCGTCATCTCTCACTCCACCCCCTCTCTCACTTTGTTTCTCTCTCCCTCCGCTCTTCCCTCCTTCTTCTCTGCCGCGAAATCGCGGCCACCGCCCTCACCGGCACGAGGAGGGGGCTTAGTGGAAATTAGAAATTAGGAGGGAGGAAATAAAATATTAAAAAATATTTTTTGAATTTATAAAATGGCCACAAGGACTATAAATGGTACATTTCCAAAAACGAGAGACTAAAAAGATCAGTTTTAAAGAAAAAGGACCAAAACTGAACTTTTCCCAAATATGAAGGACCAAAAATATACTTAACCCTAAATATTTTAAAAAATGACTTTAAAATAAATGCAATTTCTATGATACCGTTAGAAAATTAACAGTTTTGGTACTATTTATTTTTTGACCAATGACATTTGTTTTGAATTTTTTTTTATTTATTGTAGTTTAGTTTCTAAGTATTTAAATTTTATTTTTTATTTTCATTTAAAATTATGTGAAAAATAACTGCATCGTTGAGAAACTAATTTTTAGCATTATTTTGGTATAATTATCAACATATTTTAATTTTAAAAACAATAAATATTATTTTAAAAATTTAATTAATATAACTAAAATTTAATAAGGAGATGCTTGTAAGATATCACAAGAATAATATAAAAAGGAGCCTCACAAGCAAGGGACAAATTTTCTTACTACAGTGTTGGTTGGGGATGATGTTCTTTTTGTGTTTTTTTGGGTTTTATAAAACACCCATTTGAGACTGATGGGTTACTGGGGTATATCAGAAATGTTTTTAGGTACCTCTTGAGACTATATAGGTTACTGGTTTGAGACTGATGGGTTATTAGGGAATTACCCTGGCATTTGATCTGATCCCCTTTGAGACCATATAGTTTACCGTGGAAATGCTTTATAAATTACCTTTTAATTTGTGTTGACATTTCTAAGAGGGAGATAGTGTATTCAAGTGTGGGAGTTTTTCTTTTGACGAAGGAGGGAGCTAGGTTCATAAACAATTATTTGTATTCACTATAGACGAGACACTTCTTGTGCTTTCTGTCTTGTTTTAATGCAATTTGGTTTATCAAATAAATTAATATAACTGAAAAAATCAAATGGATGCATAGGGACTATGATGCAATAAGAAATATATAATTGCAACCCTTAAAAAATAATATGACATAATTAACATTAATAAATATAATCTCGTTCTGCTATTGGTTAATAAAACAACAGTATCAGAACCGTTGAATTATTAACAACACCGTAGAAACTCCCTTATATATTAATCGGGCACCTTTGGAAATGTGATAGTCCATACTTTCTTGTCATTACATGCAATGCAAGCAGTGTGTATAATAAGATAAGAATGAAAAAAGAAAAGGAAAAAAAAAACATAACAAAATTCGAGGAGCAGAGACTGTTATGTAGTCTAAAATTAGAGTCAAACATCAAATCTATGACCATAGCATTGAATAATGGCTGCAATGGTGGCACCTGTGAAGTGTGAAGTGCGAGAGAGGGTGTGACATATCAATGATGGGGCGGCTAAGAAAGTCTCAGATACCACTGTTGGCTTTGTCCGAGTTTCCTTTCTCGTACAAGAACAAACAAATTGGCAAAACTTATCTCTGTCTTTCCCTTCACTCAAGTCCCTCTTATACCAAATTCACAAAGCACAAGACTACTCATGCCATGAGCTACAGTGTTTGGTTTGGCCCATGTCATTCAATCAGTGTGTGTAGAATCCAAAGCCTTTTAATTTTTGTGTGTGTGTGCGAACACCACACTCTCTCTTACTTTTACTTCATCAATTAAACCCTTTCAAATTCTGGACTAGTTTTAAGACATTTGGTTTAAAAGTCTTTAAGGAATTTAGCTTATATATGGGCTTTTCAGTGGGGCTCATCTCATTTTGTCTAAACTTTACATGAATGAAAAAAACTTTGTAGTTTTTCTTTCTAAAGCAAAGCAGAATTTCCTGTGGAATGCTTCATAGCAAATGGTGTTGGAGCTTTTTCTCACGTGGGATTTGAAAAGAAATGTCATCTTTTTTAATTAGGTGCCAACCAACTTGTGTGTTTTGCACTTTCTCTTCTTTTCACCAAAGTGAGTATCATAATTCTTAAACAAACCCAGAGTAGAACAAAAATGAAGTAATATATATATAATTTGATATGATAATTGCAGAGTCTTGATCTTAATTTAGATTCCAGAGGATGTATGTTCCTCATTCAACCGTTGACGGTTGATGTGTGTGTCTGGGAAAATGTTATTTCCTCTGCAGGTTATGTAAGGACAAGCTCATTAAGAGCAGTTATGCTGTCACCATGTTTAGCATGGTTTCAGAGGCACTACTGTGTATTAATCTGTCTTCCATGTGAATGCATGACTCTTCTGTTTCACACTTTAATGTTTTTTAGGTCGTACAGTGAAGAGCCAATTTGACCAGTAATTACGTGGGATATGTACATGTTTACATGGGGTTTGTGGTGTATTTTAGAGGATATATAACATATCCACCACTATAACCATTGTTTATGATTGAGATTATTATAAAATACACACACATGTATATGCCTAAGAAATTATAAATCTAATATAATTCTTTGAGTAAACAGTCACTTTTAAGAATGTTAAACGGTGTTACTTTGGTCCCTGACAGATACATAATTAAAAAAATATCTTCAACTGGTGTCTGTGGTTAGTCATTTTGGGTCCTTGCCGTCAATAAAGTAATCATTTTCAGGGACCAAAGTGACTAAAAGCAGACACCAGTTTAAGACTTTTTTTTTTAATTTCTCTAAAACGTGTTATTTCTCTCTAAAGGAGTTCAATATAATATAATTAAGTTTTTTTATTTTTCAATATAATTGTGATAATCTTTGTGCATATGCCTAAACTTAATTACGTACGCCTATGGAACTAACATATAGTTCTAAATTCGTGTTTCTGCAATAGCAAGTATTTGTTTGTGACATCACGATCATATTTTGTCCTAGTTGTGGTTCGATCAACTCTAGTGTTTTTTCTCATCATTCTTTTAGCCATATTAATAACAACAATTATATATATATAACTGGCTTCTTCTAGGGTGCACAAAGGCTTCTGGTTTGTGCACCATGCACAAGTTTACTAATAGCCATTAGATCTTATAAAAAAAATTGAATGGTTAGATGAGAACTAGGATCTACATTCCAAAAAAAAAATACTAGAGTACACATAATTGCCCTCACTGGATCCCTCCCCCCACTCTCTGCTTCCACCACTAATCCCTGCCCGAACCACCATCACAACCATCACCACCCTTCTTCCTCCATCACCGCCATCATCTCCAGCGAGGCAAAGGTAGACGAGGAAGATTGAGATTATGTTGCTATGGCGGAGGTGGAAAACAATTTGAGAGAGCTATTACAACAAGATCCCGGGAATCTTATTAGCTGTGTGCAGAGTACCGGAGCTCCGTCTGGCCTCCGTCGTCGTGGGTCTCTCGGGAAGAGCGATGGAGGAGAACGGTGGTGGCGGAGGTGGCGTTGAGCGGGGAGGCGGTGGCATTGATGAAGACAGGAATTGTTGATTTGGATGAGGAGAGAGTGGTGTCGGTGGAGAATGGGGCATCGTGGCAGGCGCGTGAGGTGGAGACGAGCCCGACTAAACGACGTAGGCGACGGAGACGAAGAGGATGAAGAGGACGAGCAGGGTTTAGCGCGTTTTGGACCAGATCTATCGCCATTTCTTCCTCTTGGTGCGTGGCCTCACTGTGTGGGGATTGTAGAGCTCGGGGTTGCAGATTGTGAGGCCGAGGATGGCGTTCTGTGGCGGGAGGAGAAGGAGAGGGGGCGGAGGTAGACGGAGGAAGGTGGTGGTGGAAGCAGGAGAGTGAGGAAATGATCCAATGAGGGGCAATTATATGCACTCCAGTGTTTTTTTTTTGGTAATGTACATCCTAGATCTCATCTCACCATTCAAATTTTTTTATAAGATCTGATGGCTATTAATAAGCTTGTGCATGGTGCACAAACCACAAGCCCTTGTGCACCATAGAAGCAGCCTATATAACTATTATTCGTGCATTACTATGAAGAAACAGAGGAAACAGCACATTGAAGCTATATGTGCCAGATTAGACAGGAACTGTTTTTTAATTTTTATTTTTTGGTAGTATTTAGGGTTTTAAGATATTATAATTAACTGTTTGTTTTTAATAAAAATCAGTGAACAATATCTCTTATTTTTCTAGCAGTTAATTTGGCAAGTTCAAGTGAGACCTCCAATTAATCTAATAGGCATTAGTTTGACTGAATAGGTGCTTCTAAATTCTAATATGAAATTAAACAACTAGAACAATTGTTAATGGAAACCTTCAGAGTAACATCAAATCAGCTACAAGCAAAAAAATAGAAACCTAACAGTGATAATGATGTCTCCAAATTTCACGGCTTTACCAATGTTTGGATAGTCATGTGTGATGTGTGTAGGTTTTAATATGTGCGGTTTCAATTTTGAAAACTTCAAAAATCTTAATATTGTAAAAAATTACAGATAAATATGATCAATGTAGTCGCAATTGTAATTGTGATGCGGTTTTAAAGACTCAGAAAATTTTAATATTGTGACTACAATTGCAGTTACGGACCGTAATTTAAAACCTTGGTAATGTGTTTAGCACTCTATATTGGTAATTTATGCCAAGTAGTTTCTTCTTATTATTAAGCAACTAGAAAGTGTAGGGGAGTGGAAACTGAATAAGAGCCATTGATAAAATATAGCTAGAGCTAGACATAATGGAGCTAGCTTAGGTGCAACTACTCAAAATGGAAGTTCTACCTGACCTTTTACTAGCCCTTTTGGCCGTGGACTCTGAAATGGTAGCTTAGAGAAAGATGCTTATAATTGATGGGATGGGAGTGACAGTCAATCAAAGACTTCATGTTTTGGGCTGTCCAATCAAAGTCATGGCCCACACTAGCCCCTTAGTTCGGCCCATTAATGTTGTCCCCTTCCTTTCTTTTTCTTTTTTAATTTCTTTCATTAATTTTTTCCCCTTTTTTATCAAGGTGTGAAAAATGTTTGACTGTTCACGTAGTGTGCTTGCATTAATGACTTGAGTAGGCAAGACAAAGAATCATCCCATATTTCTCTGACTTTTTGTACAACATTGAGAATTTCTCCATTTATATCCCCCGTGACGGTACTTACGCAAAGATTCTCATGAGTGGTTTCAAATATTACAGTAACTAATTTCCAAGTATGGTTACGTAAACTTAGCAAAATATAAAAGATGAAAGGATAATTATATAGGCTTACAAACACGTGAACTAACCACAGATTTGTTTTTTTAAACAGTCCGCAGAATTATTATTTTTTTTAAAAAATCGCAATGGTTAATTACTCGAATATATTGAATGATTAAAAATTCACAACATTTTCAAAGAAGTGTTTAATTAAACATGTATATATACACACATGGTATCTAACAAATTCACTCAAACTTTTTTCTCGTAAAAATATGGAAAAAAATAGATGGACACCTAAATCTCATTTAACACCTTAAGAGATAGAAAAATAAGAGAGGGGAGTTATAAATGTGATAAAAGAGTCATATAATAAAAGAGAAAAAGAGATAAGAATGTCAGATGAGGGTTAGAAATGGGATAGATGCTAAAAAATCATAAGTATAAAAATATTATGTTTACCAAATAAAAATTTTGCTCTTGTCTAATATGTTATCATCCAACTCATGCTCCTTCTTTATAATTTTTTAACTTGCTTTGACTCATTTTAGTTTATTTATGCAGTACATGTTTAGTTTCTCTCCGTAGAATAACATCGCAAATAGCAAGTATTTACAATAACAATAATGTTATTTAATTTGGGACAAATTTTTATACAAATATATTATCAATGTTCCATAAATTACTTTACCAAAATTGGAAAAAATTGAAAAATATACATACAACAAGTCTCATATTTTAACTATTTTAATTAGGTCCACCATTCAAAGTGATATTGGAGAAACCTTGGTGGAGGGAAGGAGGTACAAACAAAGTTCCACGTTGCTTAAATAAAAGGAGGAACATGAGTTTATATGTATGATAAATGTCTCTGTTGGTATGAGACATTTTGGATAATATCTAAAAGCAAATCTATGAAGGTTTAGTCTAAAGTGGACAATATATATCATACACATGTGGAGACATGTGCGATGTGTACAGCAGATCGAGACCGTTGGATCGAGATCGATCGGCTCACGTTCTCAGAATTTGTATTTCAAACCCGATTTTGTCCCTGAAAATGTGAGTCATATCCGATCTCGATCTAACAGTTCTGATCTCTGACTACGTGTGTGCAAGGAATCTATTTCCATGCTTGTCACATCACTCATATATCACATCTATAATTTATCTATCTTATATTCATATCTCCATCTTGGTTTTAATTGGGTTTTAGGTACATTAAAATCATTTTTCTACATTTTTTTTATTTTACTGTATCACACCAATTCTTTATACCTCTTTTTACATTCTATCACTGGATGTTGAACAAGACTCGCAGTCGTTGACACACAAGGCGTGATTGGTTAACATCCTAATTACACAGTGCAACCGTCACTTCCGTTTCCGTTTGCATTAGCATCCCCATCACCATCAACATCAGCTATGTCGCTATCTTTATCCATTTTGGTAATAACAAAGTGGTGGAGAGAGAAAGAGAGAGATATAACACACACGCCTCCCCCTTCTACAGTTCTCCATGTCTACTTCCTCCTGTGCTCTATATACACTATCATTAATCACTCTCACCTTTAATTTATCTTTTTTATTTTTACGTGTGTTTTCTCTGTGTCTCTCTGAAATGGAAAGGGACTGTGTCATCGCCCACTCACTCTCACTTTTGAGTGTGTAATGTATGTGTGAATTGCTTTAGACTATTTTTTTTTTCGATAAGATGAATTGCTTTAGACTATTGAGAGTGAGAGAGTGTGTGAGTGAGTAAATGCGGGCAGAAGAAAAATCAGAAAGCCAATATGAAGATTTTAAGGAGCTCAGAAGCCAAGCATTTGGTTTGGTGCATAGAGAGTTAGAATGGTGTGTGGTGTGTGTGTGTGAGAAAGAGAGAGAGGGAGAGGGAGTGGCAGTGGCACTGCTATAGTTTTGTGTCGTTATTTGGTGCGCTGTTCTATGCATTGCATCTTCTTTGCCTCATTGCCTCTCTCACCCTTTCCTCCTTTGCCGGTGCTATGTCTCCTCCATTCCCAAACACGCCAAAACGCAACCATAATCACCGTTTCCCTCTTCATTCCACGTGCGCACACATGCCCCCTATCCATGCTACCACTAAACCCCTCTTTCTCCCACTACTCTCTCTGTTCTGCAAGAACTATAACGCACATACCAACAAATTCAAACGCATCAAATCAAATATACTATATGATATTAAATTGAAATTAAATTAAAATATTAAACAAACGAGGAAGCATTACATACTCACATGTACATTATTAAGTAATTAACAACATCTGTCACGTTAAAAATACGCCTACTTTTTAAAATTAGTTTTGGCTTAATTGCATTTTTAGTCCCTTAGTTATTGCAATTGTGCAATTTGAGTCCCTCAGTTTTTAATTGTGCGAATTAGGTCCCTCAGTTATCCTAATTGTTACAATCAAGTCCCGCTATCACTATGTTGTCCAATTTTTAACACCTAGAGCCAACTTGACACACGCGGGGACTGACTCACACTAAATTAGGTCACCTTGGCATGGTGTAGGTAGCCAAAAAAATTTTCAAAGCAAGTCGGGTAACACGTGATGCAATACATGTTGCTTAAAATTTTTCACGTTTGAGAGTCTTTGTCATGTCGTCAATGCCAAGATGTCCTGACTCAATGCCAGGGTGACCCGATTTAGTGTAAAATCAATCCTTACGTATGCCACATAGGCTCTAGGTGTTAAAAATTGGACGACATAGGGATATGGGGACTTGATTGCAACAATTGGGATAACTGAGAGACCTAATTCGCACAATTAAAAACTGGAGGACCCAAATTGCACAAACACAATAACTAGGGGACCAAATATGCAATTAAACCATTAGTTTTATACATGTTAATTATTAATTAATTAATATATTGATTTGAATGTGTACGCTAGTCATCATAAAAAAAAAGAATGTACATTACCAACATGGTGTGACACAAGTGATAGATATTCGGGACCCTTAAATATGATGTCAGGGATTGATTCCCAAACCGTGTATATCGAAAAACATCTGTTGGAATATGTCAAACTTTTAAATGAATCTCAATACTTTAAAGAATTAGTCTTCACAGTTGTGCGTGAAAAGGGTAATGGCCCATGAACCACCACCCCACACCGATGGACCACCCCCCACTTCATTGGGATGGGGTGTGTGATGGGTGGTGGGTGGTGGGGTGTCCACCTATCACTACCCGCGTGAGAAAATACCTAGGTTATCCAAAAAAGAATTGTGTATTATTCTTGGTCTCTTAATTGATTAAAAATTAGTGTTAATCTAATATATATGATTATATCCAATGACAAAGGCCAAAAACATCCACAAGATTTGTTTATTTATTGCCTTTCTCGTCCCCACTTACCATCTCACACACAATTACACTCCAGCTAGAACACCCCCAAAACCCTCTCCCTCACTCTATAGTCTCTCCTAGCTCTAGCTACTATACCCTCTCATTCATCATATAATATACAACAACTACCCTATTCAACCATATAATCCATCTCACCAATATGCAAGCTCACTCATTCTCCTACATATCCTCTTGTGAGAGTAGTACTACTAGTAGTACTACTGCCTTCTTTGATGAAGCCTCCATTTCCCTCTCTCTTGGCCCTCCTGGTCAACACATTAACCCCAAAGTCCCATCAAATAATCACTCTGCTGCTACTCTGCATCATAGTACTCATCATGGCCAGCAAAACCCTATTAGTATTACCACTGATGATGACGATGAGCAGAACCAGAGTGGTGTAACAGTTGCCCTTCACATTGGCCTTCCCACCATAACTTCATCACCAAACAGTAACACCACCACCCCCATTAGTCCCAAGCCCGCTGCTATTGATCAATATCACCATTCTCAATATTTGGCTTCGGCTCCTCCCATTCAGGGTCAATACTGGATTCCCTCTCCTGCTCAAATCCTCATTGGACCAACACAGTTCTCTTGCACTGTCTGCAACAAAATGTTCAACCGTTTCAACAATATGCAGGTTAGTCAAACAAACACATTCATAAAGCATTTATTAGAGACTTGCCTAAAAATATTTGAAATAAACACCCCACTTACTTTTTTTAATTTTTTCTGTCAAAGAAACACACATATATAATACACACACACACACACACACACACACACACACACAAGAACTCTCTGGTAAAAGTCAGATTTAAAGCCATTAACGATTTAAAAGGGATTGAAATTGAAATCACTAATTATATGTATATTTTCCCTTTTTTTTGGTAAGGCTTATATATTTTCTTTTCGAATCCTCTCATCTTTATTTTTCCAATAAAAGTATGCCACAGAATTAGATGAAAGGGTGAAGGGGGGAAACGAAACAGGTGATTTAATTCAATCTATTGAAGAAAAGAACAAATTTGAGCACAAAAGTATAGTCATTTGGTTGCACTTAATTATTTGTTTTTTTCCTTTCTTTCTTTCATGGATGAGTGTATTCCTATTAATTCACACAAATTTTCAATTTCCTTCCCGCACAATGTGCAATGTTACATATAGCAGATGCATATGTGGGGACATGGGTCACAGTATAGGAAAGGACCTGAATCTCTAAGAGGAGTGAAACCAGCTTCGTCAATGCTGAGGCTTCCCTGCTATTGCTGTGCCGAGGGTTGCAAGAACAACATAGAGCATCCAAGGTCAAGGCCACTCAAAGATTTCAGGACACTTCAGACACACTACAAGAGGAAGCACGGCGCGAAGCCATTCGGGTGCAGGAAGTGTGGGAAACCATTTGCTGTTCGAGGAGATTGGAGGACACACGAGAAGAACTGTGGGAAGCTTTGGTTCTGCATCTGTGGCTCTGATTTCAAACACAAGAGGTCCCTCAAGGACCATGTTCGTGCCTTTGGTGATGGTCACGCTCCTCACACCGTGGAGAGTTGTGAGGAACAACAAGAAGTACTGTTGTTGGGTGATGAAGATGATGAGGATATGGAAGAAGAAGAGGAGGAAGAAGAAGAAGACGAAGATGATAACAGCAACGGAATGGTTTTTGGTTTCAATTAATAAATAAATTTAAATACATAGTAGGTGTGTGTGTGCGCTTTTGTCTTGAGCAGTGATAGTTGGATAGCCCTACAATGTTAACTCTCCTTTCTTTCTATTTCTTTTGTTACATTATATTGTCTATTATATATTTATTATTTTTTTTTCTTTTATTTCTTTTTCTCTCTGGTAGAAATTCATTGAGTTCTCTACAAAGAAAAATGATATTTAGATATCTAATTTCTATTTTACACCCAGATAGATAATCAGTGATGTGAAAAGAAGAGATATTGATAGAAAAAGAAAAGATATTATGTAAGTGTTGGAAATTTAGGTGTATTCAAACATCATAACTCCTCTACAAAACACTTTCTTGTTGTTTTATTTGTTAGATTTTCGTTGTAACTAAGATTTAGATTAATCAATTAAAGAGACTGTACCTTTGTCTGTTGTTGGTCTCTCTCTTAGAGAGAGAGAGGAGGAGGAGGAGTGCGAGAAGATGGAGACAAACAGTGAAATGAAAGCTAAGGTTCTTGCATTTAATGCCAGAAGTTGCAGTCTTATCTAATTAAAGGACGTTTTCTTTTTCATGCTAGCTACTTTTTTCCTGTGATAATGAGAGATAGAGAGAGAGTCACTAAGAGGTAGTCAAGAGTATTCAGTGACTGCAGATGAGAGACAGACATGCAGACAAGGGCAGTCACAGATTCTACTGTTCACAAAAACTTTGCATTTGCTCGCTCGCCATAGATATTGCACAGAGAAAGAGAGAAAGACAGAAATTATGCATGATATAGAGTAAGAGAGAGAGAGAGAAATTTGTTTGTTTTTTGAGGGTCAGTGATACTTACTGAGGAGGGACTAGCACTGGTAACACTTTGATGGATTGCTAGTGTCAGTGTGAGAGAGAGAGAGAGGGTAACGATGGACCACTGATGTATGTGTTGCTGTTTTTGGGGTTTCACCCAAAGGGCTGCTTTTTGCCTTTTCAGAACAACTACAAACAGATACTACGAAACATTTTCAGCAGCCTTTGTTCTTATTATTACCCACCACCACCACTCTTTTTAACCCTTCTCCCCCCACCCAGTAATTTTTCATCATCATCAGAATATAATGTGATCATAAAATAATAATCAAATTCATGAGAAGTAAAACCAATAAAATGGAAAGATTGGAAAACCAATAAAATTGGGGTGAGGAATAAATTAATATATACTATGCATGCATGCTTGGATCGTCGAATTGAAACCTCTTTGCTTTTATACTTCATGGGATTAAGTAACTTTTATTAATTAATGTTTGCCTTGTTATTAGGGATAAACAATTCTCAAAAAGCATATCTAAACAACAGAAAACACTAGGGAGCATAGGATGAGAATGAAGTAGTAGTATTTAGGGACATAAGTTTAGGATCCGAGGTAAAAAACTCAATTCAGACTAACAGCTACTTTTACGTTTAAATTGTTTAGTTCCCTGTTAGGTAGGCAGTTTTACCATTACTGTCATCTATTTACTTCTCACTTGACAGATTAACTATGCCTCATGCTTTCTTGGTGTAGCAAACAGCGCAATTTTTGACAAAATTATTGGGGAGCGGGGCTGGTGACGGTATAATGGCCATATTGGTAGATAATTATATTAGTACTTTTAACCATAAAAAAATTTCAATCGCATACTGCCAATTGCATTAGAATTTAAAAATAATACAAAAATAATTTAAGAAATAATAATTAATATTATGAAAGAAATATAGACAAATTGTGGAGATATAATTATGACAACGAATTGCGTGGGTCAAACTACACTACTTTTGTATTCATTACTTTGATATATATGATGTTTTAAACATTAAATTTGTGCATTAATTCAGGTCTTTGATCTAGCATGCGGTTAACTGGATTTTATGGTTGATGAGAAACAAAATAATTTTTAACGGAGGTAGTTTTGATATGTGAAGTGTTCTAGATCTAATAAAGGTTAGATCATGGTGTTGGTTCATGACTATGGAAGAGGGACACAGGGTGCCATTTTTTGGTTAAATCAGTTTTTATAGGTGTTTTTGTTGTAGTGACAGTGGACAAGGATGCTCTGGTTTGTAACATGGGTTCATGGGAGGGGGACTCTTGAAAGTGGTATTGGGAGTGGCGTAGGAATTTGTTTCTATGGGAAGAGGAGTTGTTATTAGAGCTGTCAACATTACTGCTAGGTGTAAGATTGGATACTAATGCATCTAATTCTTGGGAATGAAAAGGGGATTTATCTGGTGTTCATTCAGTTAATTAAATCTGCTTATTATTTACTAACTAGTGATCAAGATTTGGTCGAGGATAGTTTGTACAGGAATATTTGGAATAAATATGTTCCTTCAAAGGTGGCGGCTTTCTCATGGCGTGTAGTTAGGAATCGGCTTCCAACTAAGAACAACTTGGTTTCTAGAGGAGTTCTGCAGAATGAGGTCATGTCATGTTCGGCTTGCAGCAGTGTGGATGAATCTTTGTTCCATTTAATTATTTTTTGAGTGCAACATATTCTCGGGAGTGTGGAAGAAGATTCTTCTCTGGGTGGGTGCGCAAACTGCTTGGCACAATGACTATAGACAACACTTCAATCAATTCCTTGGCTTACTATCCACCAATAAAGAAAAGACGGTTGTGTGGCAATGTATCTGGTTCGCAGCTATGTATGGTATTTGGCTAAGCTAGAATAATTTAATTTTTAATCAGAAAGAGGTTATCGTATCAGATATGGTTGATCAAATAAAGATAAAAGATTGGACTTTGATTAAAGGAAAGGTTCCTGGTTTCTCCTACCCATTGTCAGTATGGTTTGGTAATCCATTAGCATATTTGTGTGTAGTTTGAATATTATGATACAACTTATTTGGGCTAGGCAGGGTATTGGGTGTGCGGTTCAATTACATCGGGGGTGGAAATTTCACCACAGTTGTGATATGTTATTCTGCAAATTCATATTTGGTATTCTCGACTTCACACCGAGGGTGTCACGTTTTTCACAACTGTGGACTTCTCTGGATTCTACTCTGCATTGTCGCATTTGGGCCTGCGCTTTCACGCTGGGGGTGGGAATTTTTCCACAACTTTGATCTTCTCGGGTTTATATTTGAATTCTGGGTCTGACGATTTCACACTGGGGATGTTACGTTTTTCACAGCTATGTATTGCTCTAGTTTCTTCTTTGCACTTTCGCATTTGGATCTTTCGATTTCACACCGGGGTGTCACGTTTGTCACAGCTGTGGACTGCTCTGGTTTCTTCTCTAGACTTTTGCATTTGGGTCTGACGATTTCACGCTGGGAGTGAGAATTTCTCTAGCATCGTGAGCTGCTCTGGATTGTATTGCATTTGAGTCTCACGATTTCACACCGCAGGTGGGAATTTCTCCACAATTGTAATCCGATCTGGATAGTTCTATGTAATCTCGTACTTGTTTGTTCGTCCTCACACCATGGGTGGGGTTTCTCCTACAGTTGTGAATGGTTCTGATCTTCTTTGGTGTAGTTTTGATAGGTTGGGGGTGATTTTATTAGTTTCTCACGTGAGTTTGACGTGCTGCAAATGATAGATAGGGTCTGGGATGCCAACTTAGTTGTGATTTTATTAGTTTCTCACGTGGGTTTAACGGTAGGAGATCGGACGTCTTTGTATGGATAACAATCTTGTTTTTTTCATACAATTAAATCTGGACATATCTTATCCTTTGGTTCAGTTGTTTTCTTCTTAATAAAATTTTTGCTTGTAAAAAAACAAATAGTGTTGGTCAGATTGTAACTTTTTGACTAATCTTGGGTATCTGCTTAAGACTAATTGTTTTGCTTATAAAAAAGAAGAAAAAAACTTTAAATTTGTGAATCCAAATTTCACTACAAGAAAAATGATATGCCCGGACGGACGTTTCTATCGACAATACGTTTTCAGTCGGTGAAAGATGACTTATACCCATGGTTTTAAAATGACTGTCAGTAAATGGCTAATTAACTTGTTTAAATTCTCATTTTTTTCCTCTGGAGCTCATCTCGTGAAGAAGTCATCAACCTTCTTAGATTAAGATTACCTTCTTAGATTAAATTCTCATAAATAAGATTACGGTTGTGTGGCATGACTTGTTTGGTTTTCTTTGCTGAATTGCTTATGATCCAAATAAGTAATATAGAAACTTTTTTGGCGTTGATTCAATGTTGCTCCTTTGTCTTGTTCAGTTGTCTTTATTATTGCTATATGGTTTTAAGTGATAAATATATATAGAAAACATCATTTTATACCTGTAAATTGAATGTTCAGTACCTTGCTTCCAAGTTCCAAGTCTTTACTTTTTGGCCTTTTTAGAAGATTTATGATTCTTAGGCCTGCAAGTTTACAATTGTTTACATTATTTAGAAACATCAACGAGCATGACCAACCAGCATCACAAATGCAGTTTAATTGTTTCTTTTACTCATATACCATATTTTCCTTACTATGATTGTTGTGCTTGTAGACTTGGAGAGAGGAGATGCAGCATGTTTATTTGGCCATAGCTAACATTCCTAAAGTAGACAAATAATATAATAAGCCAGTGGCAATGTGGCATGTTCTTCATCCATACTTGAAAAATCAGGGCTGTTAACAGGTTATATCTCCCCTGGGTTTATTTTCTTATTGTATGAGTGTCTGCTCATGGTTTTAGTATTAGCATTTGGCTATTTCTCACTTTCTCCATAGATGATTGAACTCGTTTCTGTGTAGATTGAAAATAAATTCCACATACCAACTGAACATGGTTTTGTAATGTTAAATTTATGATACTTATGATTCTTTTTTTGATATAAAATTTATAGGTAGTTTCTGGGATGCACCTGCTATCATATGCATATCTTTATTAAGGGTGACTATCTAATCTATACGCTCTGTTATTATAAATTAGCTTTTCTCTGTTGATAAATATTATTTTAACTAATATATTCATTAGTGGAAGCACTTGCAGATGAAGCGGATGGAAACTATGAAACACAACCAAGTAAATAAATTTGTTCAGTTATTGTGTACTGTGTTCAGTGGAGTCTTTCATAGTATATGCCTTTCAATTCAACATGCCTTTCAAGTATTGCACTTTTCAGTTTATGCTGGTTTGGTTGTATTATTATTTCGAAGCTAGTTCTATGCCATTGATATGGGTGAGCAGGAAATGGGGGCCAGCTACCAAAAGGCCAAGTCTAATCCTCGCTATGCAGCTGCATTGTAACAGAGCATATTATTTTTACTGGTGTTTGGATTCAACTTCCTTCACCAACCAATATATGTGGTATAAGCTATATTTTTTTATTCAACACATGGATTTTCAATTATATTATTTCTATTGCACTCCTACAAGGCTCCATGACACACTGCCCAGCGATTTTTTTTCCTTTTTCTGCTAGCTTGTATTAAACCCCTTTCATGTTTTGGGTGTTGTTGAATTTATAGTTGTAAATGGTGTTCTGTTAACAGTGGACTATTCTTTTGCTAAATATAACAAGGTAAATGCATGTTCTTTACCTTCATGTCTGCTCTGCATTCTATAATTGATCTCCAATGCAGTGTTCATGACTTGTGTGAGAGATTTGATCTATGGTTTATTGTTATAGCTGACAGGTTTTCATCATCTTGAACTGTAGAAGAATTAAAGGTTCAATCTTTACCTTCATATGTACTGCACCATTCTATAATGATTATTCATGCTTTTGTGTTTGATTTTTATATCTACTGCAATCATATGTTACCATTCCTTCTAAATGGTCTTGTAATGACAGGGAACTTGCATCTAGTGTAAATGATAATCAGGTAAGGTATGCTTCTTTCCTTCCTTTTTTTTTTTTAATTCTCATATTTTTAAATAAGCGTCATATAAAGAGAGTTTCATTTTATATTTATTGTAACTCAACTGGTGTATTCACTTTGTTTATGTTTTTTTGTTCTCTATTATTTTTGAGTTTCTATTCATTCATTTTATCTTTCCTTATCTATAGACATTATTATTTATAATGAAAAGCATTATTTTCAGCCTTGAAATTATTATTTACTAGCTTATTCTCCCTTTCAAATTTAGAACATGCCTCCAAGAAATTTCCATCACAATCAAAAACTGGTCTACTGGTTGCCAATTTTGTCCATCTATTAACAATGTAATAGCTTGGAATTTCATTTAAACCTTTCCCCTTTAATACAAAAAGGATATGTCGACATGGCATGCCTTCAGATTCATACATTTTACATGAACAATGTGCAATGTGATTAGAAGAATGATAAATGACTTCTCTATGTTTGCTCACTTTGCTGCCATTAACCACAATGTTATCAAGTATAAAAAATAATGAATTGCCACCTTCCTTTTTCGTTCCTTCAATTCCACAATCCACACATGAACTCCATAATTCCCTCTTAAATATGTAAAAGTTTTCATGAGTATAAACCTCTTTACCATGCTTCTCTAAATCCATATGCAACTTAAGTTGTGGAGTTGAATGAAGTGTATCATTATCTGCAAGGAGTTCTTTATGCCTTTGTGCTTCTATAGCAGAATCAAACCGCATCCAAAATTCCACCAAGCTAAGGTTCTTATTCAAGTAGTTACCAAAGAATGAATTCTCACTCTCCGATCTTGAGGTTGTTCTCAAAATTCCAGCCAAAAACATATCATTAAAATAAGTCGGTATCCACATACTTCGACTATCGTACATTTGAGAGAGCCAACCATTTTCTTCCAATTTGAAATCATTAATAATACTCTTCCATCTTACTTCAAATTCTTCTGAAGACTTTGAATTCCATACACATAACTTGAAACGATTATTAAAATCAATGTTGCCATTTAAGGAAACACCCACCTTTTCAGAAAGTTTTTTCAAAATATGCTACATGCAAAATCTATGAGAAACACCATTAAAACCCTTCTCTACTGCTATCTTCATAGCTGGGTCTTGATCTGTTATGATCACAATAGGTTTATGGCCTCCCATTGCTTTCAAAAACGTCTCAAACAACAACACAAATGAATCAACTTTTTCATCTGCTAAAAAGGCAACCCCAAATGTTATACTTTGTCGATGGTGATTTACGCCAGTGAACGGTGCAAAAACCATACAATACTTATTTGTATTGTATGTTGTGTCAAATGAAATCACATCTCAAAATAAAGAGTAATTTTTTCGACAAATTCCATCAGCCCAAAAAACACATTTCAGCCTCCCTTCATTATCAGCCTCATAATCATAGTAAAATGAATCGTTCATCTCATGCTTTCTCCTAAAATTATCAATAAACATATGTGCATCAGAGTCTTTGATCAATTCTTTCAAATCCCTTGAATAATTCTGAAAATCTCTTTATGTGCATCCTATATTGTCGTAACTCCCAACCTGCTCTTTCAATAATTGATAAACTTTCGAAGTCCCCACGTTAATTAGCTCTATTATAGGAAAACAATAAATTCTTATGAACATTGCTTATGCTCCTTGCTGACCTTAGGAATTGCTTCTTTCTCGGGGTGGCTAATGCATGTGTATGGCCTTCATAAAATTTTGTAACTTCATATTTACCCTCTGTTGTCCTCTTAAACAATCCTTGCATTACACCCCTCCCTTGTTAGTTTCCTTTTTCTACCTTTAGGCAACCTATTTTCATTAACCATCAATTCAGGCAAGACTATCTTTTTCTCTACTTTAAAACCCTCTTTTGAGCAAAGAAAATATTTTCATTTGACACCATTTTTATCTTTTGTTTCAGATGAATTGCGCACACTAAAACCACCAACATGTGCATATCTTTTATAGAAGTCTCCTCCTTCTAATGTATCAAATACCTTGCCGATTACAGGTTTGAATTCATCACCGCAAATAGGAATCCATTCCTCTAATGTGTTCTCTAAATTATTGTTGCCTTTTGATGGTGAGGTTGGATCAACTTCATTATCACCCATCTCCATACGAATATTCTTAAAAACAAAAATTGTACTGAATCAATAAGTGAAGAAATTAAGAAAAAAATAATTAAAATTTAACCCCAAAAATCACCTAGAAATTGTTACCTATTGGGTTTCAATATTACTCTCTTCAAACCAGCATTAGCTCTAGTACTATATTCAAAATAATAAATAGAACTAATTAACAATGAAGACAATGAAAAGAAAACAAAAGATAACATAACAAATATATTCTTATAAAAATAACAATGGCCTGGGCACCTACCGTTCAATAGTTTGGACCAATGCTCCCTTCTAATAATTTGTTTGATGAACAAAAATAGAGCATCACTTTAGGAACGATAACAACTTCGGTCTTGGAATGAAAATAGGGGCTGCGAGTCTTGATGTGGGGAGAGAGAGAGAGAGAGAGAGAGAGAGAGAGCAGGGACGATGATTGTCTCGTTGTCGATTATGGTGGCCGAAAAGGAGAAGACGAATCGGTATTGCGGTGGCTGGGGGAGGGAAAGACGAGTCGGTGTTCTTTTGCTGTGTTTGACAAAGGGCGATGCACAGGGAACCCGAGGGAAGTGCACAGAGTGTATTAGGGAGCACGTGATCCAAAATGGGGATGTTTTAATCTCATCCATCTGTTTAAATCCAATGGCCTATTATTATTCCTCTCACTCTCACATAAAATTCCCAGTCTCACTAGATATATCCCCCATATATATATATATATATATATATGAAAGTATATCTTGTATATCTATTATATATATTAAAGTATAAAGGGTGACACATAGTATATTTATATATATCTGTGAACAAATATGTTTATAATTAGATAGATATAACACTATGTTGATTAATATGATTAATATATGCTCTTGTAATCTATAGGATAATTTAAAGGAAAATAATGTAATATATGCTCATAGTATATTTTAATCAATTGAATTAAATGGATTAAATTAATGGGTAACTAAAGAAGGTGAAAAGATACATAGAGAAATTTGGAAATAGAGATGGTGGAGGAATTATAGAGCAAAGGATGGGCAAAGAGAAGTGGAATATAAAGGATGACACATAAGATTTTTATTGATGTGGCAAAAATGTTATTACTTGGCACAAATATAGCTGACGTGGCGCGGGGCTATTTTAATATATATAATAGATAGATACTTCTAATTCCTCATGAACTATTTTGTAAGGGGATTGACCCAACGAAACCTTATATATATGAATGGACTAAGCTGTATTAACAACCATTGGAATGATCTCTCTCAAATAGGCTTATATATATTAATATTTTTGTTAATATTAATAATATTCTTAAATTATATTTTCTAAATTTTATGTAATAATAAAAAATATTTTATTAAATAACCTTAAATGACAGTGGCCATTGTAGCTAAAAGTTTTTTCCCCCTAATATATGGTTTTACCTACGGTGGAGATCGTAGCTATAAGGTTAAAACATTTTAGTGACACCTATAGTGACAGTCAACTACGACTGTAGGTAAAAGTATGCAGTTGTAGGTAAAACCTGGACCGACAGACAAAAAGGCGTCATTATTCGGCGCTCATGGTCGACGCTCTCGTGGTCCGTCGGTCAATGTCATGGTGACATTTACCTACGGCAGTTTGACTTATAGTGACAGATTTTGTCCGTCAATACAAGTCAAATTTCTTGTAGTGTTTATTGTTGTTGAAATTTTTTAATAATCATAGCTCAAAATTTATGTTAACTGTCTAAATTTAAGTTTGACGTAGTTTTGGTTTTACTGGATCCATGAAGTCGTTCAAGGTATTTTGTGACGCTTCACACACCAAGGATTGGATTGTGAACGTTCTCATGCAAGAAGGACAATTGGTAGCTTATGCTTTGATGGGTTTGATTTTGTATAATATTTCCTATTTCCTATTATTATTGCATGCATTTTAGTCTGTATAAACTTATTTTATTAGGATATTCTACTGTTTTCATCTTTTTAGATCATATTACCGGTTTATCCTTTATTTTGTGCGCATGCTAGATGTACTTCGATTGTGGATAATTATATGAAGATAGCCAAGAAAGTTTGAAAGTTCAAATAAAAGAAAATAAAGCAAAACTACCTAGGATGTACAATCCAATTGGATTAGATATTTTGAATAGTTGTTAGGAATATTTTTTTAGGATAAATAGGAAGTAGTTATCTTGAAGATTTTATCCCGATAATATTATGATTTTGTTAATTTATTATTTTAGGATTTAAGATTCAGTTAGCCTATATAACGATTATTTTGGCACTTTTGAGAGAAACAATACTCTCTTATTCTTCTTGCATTTTTTTATGGATTCCATGAGGAACTAAACTATTTTTCTAGTTCAAGGATAATCAAGGTTTGGTTTTTTAAGAGTTGTGAGATCTAATTTCTTTCTTCTTCTCTTTTATGTTTTGGTATTCATATATTCTCTGCGATTATCACCGATTATTGTTTTGTTGGTTGGTGCAAAAAGGGCCTTTTGTTTAATTAATAGGATAATATACAACCAATTACAACGGTAGATCCGTAGTTGTCTATTTGTTTTAATAACTAGTGGTAAAATAATCTCCGAGCTATGAGAATATATGATCTAGTCTAAATAACCCGCGTGTGTGTTGTTGGCTAGGATTTGGTCTCTCTAAATCTTAATGATATTGATAGGTTAAATCTTGAGAGCATTTCTGGGGTTATCTACCATTAAGGGAAATAACTAACGAGCAGATTTCGGTTATCAAGAAAGTAAGGAAAGACTGGTTGTTAGGGCTTACCAACAACTATAACCAATCTAACAAAAGGTAAAAGAGAATATTTTTGAATCAATGATCAACTCTGTAAACCACCAATACCGAGATTAATCCTTGGGCTAGAGCCTTTTCCCTATTATATTCTAATCACTTTATAATCTTGTTTCTTTATCTCTCTTTATTAAATTCAAATTCAAATTCAAAACCCCCTTTTTTTTATTTGTTTTTCTAATCTCATAAAAGAAGTAAAGGCTCTACCCGTCCCTGTGGATTCGACCCTGCTCTCCACTAGATATAAGCTATTACAAAAGAGTGGGAATAATTTTGTTAGATTCGACACCCATCAAATTTTGGCGCAATTGCCCGGGACTGGTGTCACAACTATTTTTGCTTCTTTTATGCCTCGATCTTCTTTTGCAGGTAAACTTCAGTTTGACATAGAGATCGAGAAAACAGCAAGGAGATTGAGAAAGGAAGCCAAGTTATGTTCTAAACAAGCATCTTCCTCCTGTTCTCCTGGATTGGGTTCTACACTTGATTTAATATAGATACATCCAGTGATTCAGAACTTGAAGAAATAATGGCGAATGAAGAGAGAACCTTGAGAGAGCTGGTTGCACCAGATTTAACGCAACAACCACTTTGCATTGAATATCCTGAATTGGATATTGATTTTGTTGAAATCTGGTTTGATACATTTGTTGCCCACCTTCCACGGTATTGAGAATGAAGATCCACACAAACATTTGAAAGAATATCACGTGGTATGTTCAAGTCTCAAACCACAAGGTGTAACTGAAGAGCAAATTAAATTGCACGCTTTTCCATTCTCTCTAGCTGACGCGGCTAAAGATTGGCTTTTCTATTTGCTTCTTGGTAGTGTCCGAACATGGGCTGAAATGGCAAGATTGTTTCTTCAATATTTCTTTCTCGCATCCAGAGCTGCTAATATAAGAAGGGATATATGTTCTATAAAGCAAAAAGATATGGAAACCCTTCATGAATATTGGGAGAGATTCAAGAAATTATGCACTAGTTGCCCCTAACATGAGATTTTCGACCAACTCCTCATTCAATAGTTCTATGAAGGCTTACTGCTTACGGAAAGAAAAATGATGGGTGCAGCTAGTGCTGGTGCTATAGTGAATAAATCTCCTCGGGCTACTAGAGAACTAATCTCAACCATAGCTGCTAATTCACAACGATTTGGCTCTCTCCAAGACATACCCACTAGAAGGGTGAATGAGGTAAATGTTTCTAATTTAGAGAAACAAATTTCTAATCTAACCTCTCTTGTCCATCAGATGGCCGTGGGACAGGTGCAGCCAACAAGGGTTTGTTGAATTTGTATTGCTCCTAATCACCCAACCGATGCTTGCCCACTACTTCAAGAAGATAATCAAGAGCAAGCTAATATGGTTGGGGGATTTCAGGGGCAAAGGAAATATGATCCTCACTCGAACACCTATAACCCAGGATGGAGGGATCATCCCAACTTGAGCTATGGACCTAGGCCCAAACTTCCAAAATTTCTATAATAGACCAAGTGGGGCACCTCAGCAAAGAAATTCTACCCCAGGTACGTCTCTTAAGGATATGTTTAAAGCATTTATGTTTGATACTTAATAGTTTAAGCAGGAGACCAGGTCTTGTATCCAAAATTTGGAGAATCAGATGAGTCAGATATCATCCTCTCTTAGTAGACTGGGAAGGCTTCCTTCTCAAACCGTTGCCAATCCCACGCATAATGTTAGTGCCATTACTTTGAGAAACGGGAAAGAATTGAAGGAGCCCAACAAGGGTAGCAAAGGAGCACCTGTACAAACCCATGAAGAAGAGATGGAGAAAGAAGTGATTTCCCCTCAACCAAAAGTGGAACATTTTGAAGAAGTCAAGGAAGACATGCCAAAAGCCTTGGTGACTAAACCTCCCTTCCCTGAAAGATTTGCCAAATCCAAGAAGGAGGAAGAGGAAAAGGAAATTCTTGAGACTTTTCGCAAGGTAGAGGTAAACATTCCCTTATTTGATGCAATAAAACAGATACCTCGCTATGCAAAATTTCTCAAAGAATTATGCAAGGTTAAAATGCCTCAAGTACGTTTACTATACCATGTTTGGCAAGACTCAAGTACTCTCTTATTCTTCTTGCGTTTTCTATGGATTCCATGAGGAACTAAACTATTTTTCTAATTCAAGGATAATCAAGGTTTGGTTTTTGAAGAGTTGTGAGATCTAATTGTTTTCTTCTTCTCTTTTATGTTTTGGTATTCATATATTCTCTGCGATTATCACTGATTATTATTTTGTTGGTTGATGTAAAAAGGGCCCTTGGTCCAATTAATAGGATAATATACAACCAATTAGAATGGTAGATTCGTAATTGTCTATTTGTTTTAATAACTAGTGGTAAAATAGTCTCCTAGCTATGATAATATACGATCTAGTCTAAATAACCCGCGTGTGTGTTGTTGGCTAGGATTGGGTCTCTCTAAATCTTAATGCTATTGATAGGTTAAATCTTGAGAGTGTTTCTGGGGTTATCTATCAATAAGAGAAATAACTAACGAGTGGATCTTGGTTGTCAAGAAAGTTATAAGGAAAGACTGGTTGTTAAGGCTTACCAACAACTATAACCAATCTAACAAAAGGTAAAAGAGAATATTTTTGAATCAATGATCAACTCTGTAAACCAATACCGAGATTAATCCTTGGGCTAGAGTCTTCTCTCTATTAAATTCTAATCAATTTATAATCTTGTTTCTTTATCTCTCTTTATTAAATTCAAATTCAAAACCCCCTTTTTTATTTGTTTTTCTAATCTCACAAAAGAAGTAAAGGCTCTATCGGTCCCTGTGGATTTGACCCTGCTCACCACTAGCTATAAGCTATTACAAAAGAGTAGGAATAATTTTGTTGGATTCGACACCCATCACTACTAGAATTCATGTAATTAGCTGCGAAATTTAGCGACGGCCCCAAGTCTGATGCTATTTTTGGGATGTAGCGTCGGCCATTTGGACGCTACTCCGTCGCTTGATTCGAATTATGCTTTTTCATAATTTTTCTGCCTTTGCGTGGGCCATGTTGACGCTAAAGTTGACGCAAAATTGATATTAATAACATACTGTCGGCTTAGCCGACTCTATACTAATATACTGATGTACTACGAATATTAATAAAATTTGAATACGCATAACACACACATGCCTTCTCCTTCATTGTGTTTGAAACCCTAATCTCTCTCTGCTCTTTCTCTCACTCTCACTTCTCTGTGTCGCCACTCTCGTGGAACTCCAATGGTGTGTCGCCGCTGTCACCGTTGAGGAAGACTCAATTTGCCGTTGCGAAGTCTCTCTATCTCTGAAATAGCTTAAGACCTTTTTCACCATCGGAGCATTGTCGCCCCATCTTCATTCAAGCAGTCATCCATGCCAGAGATTCAGCTTTCAGCTAGGATGCAGGCACCTAATCAGTGGGTAGGTCTTTCGTAACATTGTTTGCCACCGTTGGGGCTCACTGTTTCCAACCGAAACTGTTAGGACTCATTGAAAACTCATTGTTGAGTCTCTTTGGTAATGGCATTAATCAATTTTGGTATTATACTCTGTTTTTTTATTATTATTCGACCAAACAGTTTGGCATTAATCAATTCCCTTCTTTTTCCCCCTTTTTAATTTCATGCTTCTATCCAATTTTTTTTTTGCAGGAAACCAGTAACTGGACCGTTTCTCCCTCGTTAGGGACAACTTTTCTATGGTAAATTCTCCCCATTTCTCACTCTTCTTTCTTCTCAAAATCGAAACATTTTGACCATTTTGATGTTTTATTGCTGAGCGTTGGACCTAATCTTGAGATGAAGTGTGGAACTCGTTTGGTTTTGATATGGGTTTTTGAGCTTTTGATCGTTATTTGAGGGGTTTTAATTTTTTTGCAGATTGGTTCTACTGTTGGTGGCACTACAAATGCTATGATGTGGTGTATCAGTTTGATATGGCTGCTTAAGGCTGCTCTGAAGTGTAACTCATGTTTGGAGAATGGAAAAAACATGCTTATGTAAATATAAATTATGGCACAAAATTTTGTGATCATTGATTTTTTTTAAAATCAATGCTCCACCCCTCACTGAATTAAATTTAGTTAGTAGAGTGTTGATTTATCTAATTGCTTTTGTCTATTAGAGAACTTAAAATAATGTCATTAAAAGAACTGAGATGAACTGCATTCAAATTTGAGTTGGGGGACTTATGGCATTTACGAATAAGATGAACGAGAATGTATAAGTTTGATTGATTTGTATATTGTAATTGCAGAAAAAGTTCATGTTCCAAACTGAAAGAATGAAGCCTTAATGTTAATAACTTAATATTAACAACCAAGACCAAGACTATTAGTCATAGGGAGTTCTCTTTTATATTTGTAATGCAGTTATACCAATTGTCCGGAGATGAGTAAAAGGACCCATGCAGTTACATTTTCTCGTTGGTGTAAGTTTCTTGAGCCTTTTGATCCCCTTTTTTTCATATATTTTTTTTAGTTTCTATAGTTCTCCTGCTTGATATATTCTTTTCACTTTGTCTTTTTGCTCTTGTTTAATGTTTTTCGGAGGTGCATATAGTTGACCAGTTTTAAACTCTTAGATTAAGTTTCTTAAATATCTTTTTCCAACGTAAGTGCCCATGTCTTTTTCCAACTCTGACTGACAAAGGGGTGAAGATAGATGCCCCTGTATAAAAGTTAGGAGGTACTAGACCAAGAAGATTTATGTACTGTGATCGTAGGACTATAATTGTCATGTATATATATTACCTAATAAGACTAGTTCTGTAAATCACTGCAGCAGAGTTTATTGTATTAATTAGTAGTCATTTTTATGTTAGGCTTGATAATTTGGTCGTTGGATTGTTCTGCTGAAAATTCTGCAATAAGAATTTGGTATATTAGTATCCATTTTTAATGTTAAAACTTGGTTCAAGATACTTTGGGAAGTAATACACTTAAATAAGTATATCCATAGTATTAGAGGATTCAAGTCAATTAAGTAGTATAAACCTCAAGAATTCATTAGCCTTTCTCTCTCTTTTTATTTCCTTCGCTCCTTTTTCCCAAGAATTCATAAGTGGTTCCACTGGCTGTTCATTCTAGCTTTAGGAGATGAAGGAAAAAACTTGTCATGGACCTTTATTATTTAGTTCAGTTCATATTACAAAATAATTTCTTGTTTTCACTAATTTTTATCAGTGAATGCCTTGATCTCATCCTTTGTTATTATATTACTACAAAGCAGAAAATTATTGTCTTCCCTGTTTGACCAATTTTTTCCTATCACATCAGTGCTCTGTTTTTAAAACAAAGAATTGCTCTGTACAGAGTTTTATAACACTAACAGTGCATGAACACTAACAAAAAAAATGCAATAACTATATTGTTTATGTTAAATTCCATTATACAATAACTATATTTCAATCTGGCATACTGATAGGTCTTTCAGGAGGGTTAGTATGTTAGTCAGTCAGTTAAGAATTTTGGCTGGAATGTATATAAAAAGAGGAAGGGATTAGAGGAAAGATATCTTATATTTGGTAAAATTGGGGCCTTTGGCATTTGAGAGGTTTGATGACCCTCGAAGCTCTACAATTCTATTATGTAATTGTTGTCTTATAGCACCTCCCTATTCAAAAAGAAGAGCCTAAGCCTATAATATGTAATTTGGTACTTCTTTGTTTTTAATTGATATTCTCACAACTCTGTCTTATTGCACAATGGCAGCAACTCTTGTTTTTCCATCAAGCTCTACTGTCTCAACTTAATTAGCAACAATCAACATGGTAAGTAATGATGCAATCCTGGTCTTTTCATTCTCACTAGCATTTTTTTACACAACAATGAAAAGAAACAAGAACTTCAAATATGTGTATGTTGTTAGACAATAGGTAAGTTAATTGATTCAACATGAGGTTTGATGTATCTTCATTAGATTTTGACTTAAAGTCGTTAGGTATTCATTTTTTCCCCTATTCACCTTCACTGTGTGCTGTGTGTAGTGATCTATGAATTTGAAGGCCACAATATAGTTATGATAATTTCCATTGGTGTTGGGTAATTACCCTATATACAACATGAACACCCGTTAGTTAGAATGACAAAAAAAATTTAGAACAACATTTTTTATGGTTCCAATTAGCGTAGGCTAGGCCGACGCATAGCCGACGCTAAATTTGCTGTTAGCGTCAGCTTTTGGCTTGTAGCGTCGGCTTTTAGCCGACACTATAAGCTGAAATTCTAGTAGTGCATCTTGCTTCATGTTAACTAAGGACATATGAGAGGAACTATCTAACACATGATCTAGAACCGACAGCAATTGTGTTTGCTTTGAAGATCTCAAGACATTATCTTTATGGATCAAACTTTAGTGTTTTTAGTGACCACAAAAGTATAAAGTACTTGTTTGATAAAAAAGAGCTTAATAAAGGAGATGGATGGAGTTCTTGAAGGATTACGAGTTTGATTTCCATTATCATCCTGGGAAAGCAAAGGTTGTAGCAGATGCATTAAATAGAAAGTCTCTACATGTATCTGCTACGATGGTGAAATAATTGGATATGATCAAGCAGTTCAGGGATTTAAATCTATCCGTAGAGTCATCTTCAAATAGAATTTTATTAGGAATGATCTTTGTTTCCAGTGAGTTGTTGGATAAAATAAAAGAAAACAAGGAGAGGATCAGTATATATCTACACTTGGTAAAAGAGAAGATTGAGTAAGGGAAAACAATAGATTGCAGTTTTGTTACTGATGGGGTGATCATAAAGTTGAAGAATAGGGTATATGTGCCGAAAGACTTAGAACATAAGAAAATGATTTTGGACGAAACACATAAGAGTAAATTATTGAATATTCATCTGGGTTAAACTAAAATGTATCAAGATCTAAAAAAGGATATTTTGGTGGCCAAGAATGAAAAAAGAAGTGGCAAAATAACAACCTGTTTGGTATGTTAGAAAGAAAAGGGGAAGTATCATAAACTAGCAAGCATCTTATAACCTTTGGACATCCCATAATGGAAATGGGAATAGTATTGCCATGGATTTCATATTTGGATTACCAAGGACCCCTAAAGGTCATGATGCAATTTGGGTGATCATTGATCGTCTAACAAAATCGACACATTTCTTAGCGATCAATAATAGGTATTCTTTGGAACGCCTTACCCAATTAAGAACGAGTTTAACTTACCACCCTCAAACGGATGGTCAATCTAAACGAACCATTCAGTCTTTGGAAGATTTCTTAGGAGTATATGTTTTGGATGAAGCAAGATCTAGGGATAGCTATCTGCCATTGATAGATCTCAAATATAACAACAACAACCACACCAGAATCAGAATAGCACCAGAGTCAGTTATTGGGACTAGATCGTGTGGTGTAGCAAACCACGGGAAAGATCAAGCTTATACAAGAAAAGGTGAAAGCTGCAGACAGTAGGCAGAAGAGTTATAACAACAAGAGGTGGAGACCCCTGGAATTTCAAGACAGTGATCGCATATTCGTGACAGTCACAACAAACACTGGGGTTGCTGGATCAATAAAATCCATAAAACTCTCTCCTCGGTTCATTGAACCATTTTAAATTCTTCACCAAATTGGTCCAGTTGCCTACCAAATAGCCCTACCCCTACATTTGTCCAATTTTCATAATATTATTCATGTTTCTCAACTCAAAAAATATATACCCAATCCATCTCATGTGATACAAACAGATACAGTACAATTAAGAGAGGATTTGACTTGAGACTACTCCTATCATAATTGATGATAAGGAGGGTCATAGATTTGATAGGAAAGCAAATCCCTCCAGTCAAAGTCATATGGGACATCACAGAAGATGCAACATGGGAGTTGGAGGAAAAAATGCGTAAACAATATTGAGAGATGTTTTAGAGCATCCGCAATGGTGGGTACTTAACCCATGGGTACCTATGTGAGAGAGTACCTATTTGGTACCCCCATTGTGGAGTCACTCACATGGGTACCTTTTTTTTGGGTCATGACATGTGCAACACTCTTTCTCCAAAAAAGATATTACACCATATTAACCAAAAGTTTTGCAAGGACTTAGAAAATATTTTGGTAAAGGTTTATAATCATCCTCCAAAAATGCAGATAAATTTTTTTCTTTTCTAAAGTGAATGGTAAGTATAAATCAACGCCATCGTATTTGAAAAGAGTACTTCATCATATATATTCTATACCATGCTATTTTACAAAGGGTTTGTTTCAGTACAAACCTTAGTATAGATTCTGCAAAAGTAAGAAAAACAGGAAATACTAGTAAACCAAAAATACATAAGTGTTAAAAGAAAATATATACTACTATGTAGGTATGAGCCAGATCAATCTCAGACTAACCATCTAACTTAAGCATCTTAAAGTGAAGATGTAACGGTAGCAGCAACCTTCTAACCCTAACACGGTAAGTTCTCCTCTGAGCAGTATTCTTCTGCTTCTTCTCCTTCCTTGCGTTGCCATCTTCTGTCCGGATGATGTTCTTTATCTGCTCCAGGGGTAGCTTAACGTCTAAGACTAACCGGGATTCTACTCTCCAGTTGGGTTTATCAACTTTTCCAGCAGTGGTAAGTACATAACCAATATACGTACCCCATTGTGTACCAGGGTTTATCTTCCACCCCGACTTCCCAATCTCAAGGGGTTGTATCCTAAGACGTCGGACCAGAACTAACCCACTCCTTGGGTAAACCATCTACTCAGTCATACATCAACACAACATAAAGTAGGCAAGGGTGAATCTCTACGACAAAGTAACATGAAAAGTAGGAGCACACCCAAAACATAGATCATCTATCAATCAATTTGCACATCAAAGCATATATCAAGAATAACAGATCAATCAAGACTTATAACCAGATCTCATTTAAGAAGATCTTACCTTTGTGCTGCAATCCTACAAAAGTAATGTAATATAATAATATATCACCAAGTCCAAGTTCCTTTTGTGACTTCAATATTTCTCAAAACACACCGGTGTAGTGCTCCAAGGAGACTTTTCCAACCTCACATCATTTGAGTGACCGGCTGCAGTAAACTTAACAGAATAATCAGGGAATCCCACCTTAGACCCCTGAGAATACTTCAGAAATACCGCATTTAAAACTTAATACCAAATCAGAAATAGATCTGTCAGTCAGATTTATCCAATCCGGGTATACGACTTGTCTCGGCTCAGGGGTTATCACCGACAAGGCCATTTGAGACTTTCGAAACCTGGATAATCCCAGTAGACAATTGTAGTCCAACATAACCTATTTTCAAACCCGTCTAGTAGGTTGTATGCTCATCGTCTTTAATGCAAATGTTTGTCTAAATTTGCACATAACACTTCTTTTTAACTTCTCTTTGTAAAACTTCTTTTGTTTTACTGTAGCTTCTCTTCAATACCTTTGTATAGAATAACTTGTCTTTCTGTAAAATACTCTTGCCTTCATTACTCATTTATTTACGAGTTAAGTTATTCTTCCGGCTATAATAATTCAATTTATAACTAATCACACCGCGGTAGAGCCGAACTGAGGTGAGCAGCCCAACAGAGTGATTCGATATATATAAACTAAAGGTTATTAACTTATTTCAAGAAGATCAAAACGGGGAAGAGCCACCTATGATTGATCAAGAGAGAAGAGATAAACAGTATTTAAACTTACGTCCACTTTTTAATCAGTGAGTGTCTATTCTCAGATTTTATATAATTCGTTGGGAATGGAATAATTACATGCCGGTTGAGCCGACTGCAGTAATCAGTGTCCGTCTTTCTTGAAAACTTTGATTATAGACTTAGTGAACGAAATAAAGCTGATTATTTTTGGCTCAATATTTTTTCGAAGATGAAAAGATCACACGGCGGCAGAGCCATCTTTGGTAATCAGTACTCGGTTTTTAAATAATTCGATATAGTCTAAGTGAACGTAATCAAGTTGTTTCTCTTCTGAAATACTTAAGCACCAATCATCTTCCAGGAAAGAGGCCCATTGAAAGCCTACTTCACTAATTTCCACTGCCGTAGACATTGGAAATTAATACCGAGTTAATTGTATACATATACAGATTGGATACCCACTCTCTATTTCCCACTGTTAATATAACAGTAGAATTCTCCGAGAATCCATTACCGTTATATTAAATTTTGAAAGATGCTATAACAGTAGAATTCACCGAGAACCCATTACTGTTATACTCTTTTATCCAATCCAATCTATTTATATATACGTTATTAAGAAATCATTTCTTTCCCAATTTATCTTAGTCACGTATATACCAGGTCCCTAGGTTAAGAATTCTCCAAACAGCGTATCAGTACAATTTCTAGGAAGGAGAGACGGACTTAAAAAGCCCCTTCAAAGGTCTCTGTCTTTCCTAGACAGACCCATACTGATAAACCATTTATCTTAACCATCACCTTGTATATCAATGATAGACAATATCAGGGTTTTCACAAAAGAATAAATTTCACTTCTTTACGGTAATATCATATTTACAATAAATCTAAATTTTGCCATTATAACGGTATGTTTGCAAAAGCTCAAAATTAATTTTGCCATAGTAACCTTACTTCCACGAAAATTTGATGAATTTTGGGTATTATAACACTACAATTTATAAACAACACAAAATAATTATATTAAAGCCATAAATCAATTATTAAAGCATAAATAAACAAACAAAGGCTATAACACACAAAGACACAAGTCAAGAACAAACAAGAATCAAAATCATATTTCTCAAATTAATTTGCAAGAGGTTCCCCTTACCTTTGCCACAAGAACTTGGAAGAACAAGGCTTGAAGAACCAAAAACACCAAGTAAGAAATTTAAAAATTCTAAGGAGAAAAGAGAGAGATCTTGCTTGTCAACACAAGGCTTCTTGGTTTTGTGAGAAAAATATGAAGCACGCCCCTCTTATTTATAGTGAATGGGGCAGCCAAGGCTAGGGACAAGGAAGGAAGAAAAAAGACCATGTGATGTAAGCCATGATTCCTAAAATGCCTAATTATTAATTAGGTTTAATCAATCCTTTTTCTAATTGGCTAAGGCTTATGACTATGCTTAGTGACTCATAAGGGAAAAGCACATCCAAGGGCCCTAAATGAATGTGGATGTCGACCAAGCAAGGAGGAAGAAGAGTCATTGGATAGCTTGGTTAAAAACTTTAGGTTTAAGTAGTTTTAAGTGAAAATCAAGGGTAAAATAGTCTTTTTACTAATTAAAATTCAAAAATTAATTTAAAAAGATGAGAATCAAAAGGGAATCTCGAAAATACCATCTTAAGAACTTCATGGAAGAGTTTCTGGATTTTTAGGGTAAGGGTAAGCTTTGCGGTTCGCAAAAAACAAAGGAAAACGGACGTGCCATAAGTGCAAAACGGTCATTTTTCAAAAAATTCCATAAAAATTCCCAGAAAATCACAAATTGAATTTAAACACTAATGATCCCTCTTAAAAAATGATTTTAAGCACTCACTGATCACAAAAAATCTATTTGCGTTTAGAAATCCTCGTTTCTCGTGCTTTATAGGGATCTAAAAAAGTAACTTGATTTGCTTTTCAGAAAATTATGAAATAATTTTCAAAAATCCTAAAAAAATGTAAAAACATGATCCATCTTCTTAAAATCTTTTTCTGACCTCAACTTGGTCTCCAAATCAGTCATTAGTTCTTGCTGTAAACTATAGGGACCAAAACGATAATTTTTAAAATTATTTTTTTCCCAAAAATTCTAAGAAAATTTCAAAAAATCACAAATATTAAATGAACCAACTTCTGTGAAGTAAGTTTTGATTTATGGTTTGTTTTGATGTATTTTAGCTAATAAAAATCATATTTGTTAATTATGGTAAATACAGTTGTCAAACGTCAAAGAAAAAGTGACTGTTTTAATGAAATAATTTGATAAGTATATTCAAATCCTAATTATAAGCTACAAATAAATCACTTAGCACTTAGATCACAAAATTTCATATAAAACAGAATGTAAACGATAAACTGAAAAAAACGGATGTTACAATATGGGTACCTATTTGGAAGGAATTCTCGTACAAACACCCTCTCTCTCCTCTCTCTTATAGGGCCCATTTAGTATTGGTAGATTATAATTGGATCTAGAGTTATTGGTGGAATCCATTTAGTAAATTTTTTGAAGGTGTTGAATGTAACACCCTTTCTCCAAAAAGAATATTACACCATAGTTACCAAGAATTTTCGAAATACTTAGAAAAATATCTAATGAAAACTCAGCATTCCTTCTCTGAAAATGCGTATAAATTTTTTTTCTTCCTTTAAATAAGAAGATGAGAAGGATGGGGAATATGTTTCCTTAATTCTTTTCAAAAAATTTTAAATGCGGAAACGTAAAATAATACACTTGTGAAGAGAATCTCATCTCATATAAAAATATTCAGAGTTTACAAAACAAATTCAAGATACTCAAAATACTTTGAACAGTGAACATCTAAGCCGATCAAATCTCTAGACCTCTACCCAAAGCAATACAGTAAACACTGGTTCTTCTTGGAATTCGTGCAGCAACTTCCATCAGATCTTCTCCTAAGTCTTAACCCACTCCTTGGGAAAAACATCTACTTAACCACATATGAACAAAACATGGAAAGTAGGCATTGGTGAAAATCTTCATCATTTAAGATACTTAACAGGTATAATGCACACAGCAAATAAAATTCATACGATAAATATCACGCAATAATACTGTTATACTCATCCTCAAAATAAACATAAACGCCAAGTCCTTGCTTGTACCGTAATGGCAAAAACAACACAAAACATCACGGGTACAGTAATTTCACATAGACTCTCTAAACTTTTGGGACACACCCATGAGCACTCTGCCTGCTATTCCTGGGGGATTTTACTTAATGACTTTCGGGACACACCCACGAGTATAACAACCCGCTGCTCCTGGAGACTTTACTCACTTAAATTTGGGACACACCCACGAGTAAGTCACTCGCTACTCTTGGAGATTTTACCATAGGAATTTCGGCATACAACCACGAACATTCAGCCCGCTACTCCGAGAGATTTTACTTAGTAACCACAAACACCAATTTATGACTTAACTCTCAAACAAACACGGAATCACAAGTAAACACAAAACCACGTTTCTCAGATAAGAATACGAAATCACACTTCTCATTTAAAAATACGGAAACCCTTAACTCAGATAAAACATAGAATCTCAGGTAAAACATCATACTCCAAAATAATCTTATCCCATCAACACAGAAAATATCTTTTGATACTTAACTCTTTTCGGCTTTACTCATTTATTTTAAGAGTAACCACACTGCGGCAGAGCCGAACTGGGGTGATTACCCGAAAGTGAATCGGTATAGAATTAAAGTGATCAAAGCACTAACAGCAGATCAAAACGGGACATAGCCACCATGATTGATTAAGAGAGAAGAGATTAACGATAATTCAAACTTTGATTCATTTTTAATCGGTAAGTGACTATTTCTCGTTTTTGGGAAAAACTGCTATGGAATAGCCACATGGCGGCAGAGCCGAACGCGGTGACCAACCATAACTGTAATAATATTAATAAAAATAATAACTTAATTCATTCTCTTTGGGAAAGCCCTTTGGAAGCTGATCAAGTAATATTTGCCACGTATATACGAACTCCCTAGGATAGGAAAAATAACGTATCGGTATGGTTCCCAGGAAAGATTAGGTGAGCTTTTAGGCCCCTTCAATGACCTTTGTCTTTCTTAGACAGATCCATACAAATGAACTACATTCACCCACCATCAGTCTGTATATAGACAGTAAAAATCACAAGTTTTTATATATAACAGGGTCCCAAATTAGGAATTTCTTCCAAATAACTTAACAGTAGAGTTCACCGAGAACCCATTACTATTAACTTATTTTACCCAATCAACCTGTACATTTATATTTTCGAAATCAGAACATGGAAATGGAAGAAAATACCGGTTTAGCAATTTTAGCGTATTTAATCACTTGCTCACGTACTAATGTCTAATAGAGATACGACCCCTGAGCCCGACGTGACAATACACCAAAGATGTATTCTCATGTCTGACCAACCACAGTATTCCCCATTAGCCAAAAGAACTCAAGAGGTTCAATTTTACAATTTCTTAGATTTGTTGATCATGGAGGCATAGCCCACTGAGTGATCAAGCCTTTATAATTAAAATTTCGCCAGCGTAATGGTACAATTATTAAACTTTATAATTAAATTGAGCATTATAACTTTACTTTTGATAAAATCATATTTTTAAACAAAAATAAGACATAGTATCATTTTTAAAACATTTAAACAAATACATAACAATTTATTAAAACTATAAACACCCAAAACACAAAATCCTCATCAAAACAAGATCAAACCAACTTAAGAAGAATTTTCCCATACCTTAGCCTCAAGAACAAAGGAAGAACACTAAGAACACAAGAAAAAAACACAAGAGTTTTGATTAATAAACAAAGAAAACTCAAAGGAAACAACAAAGGAAAGAAAGAGTTTTTGAGTGAGATTTGCTTGAAGTGAGGGGTGAAGAAAATGAAGAGCAACCCCCTCTATTTATAGAGAAAATTTCATGCAAGGGGGTGGTTAAAAGAGCAACCATAGTTTGATTTAACTTAACCATGATTCAATTTAAATAAATCCAAAATTAATTATCTAAAATCCCATTGGCCAACAACCATGACTCATAAGCAACTTGGACAAATATCTTCCCCCACTTGACAAGAGAATGGCGGCCAGAACTGGGCTGGAAGGAGGAGAAATGATTTTACTAAAATACCCCTAGGGTTTGGATGGAAAAGGATAGAAATCAAGGGTAATTTTGTCATTTCATAAATAAAAAATTGAAATAATTAATTAAAATTGATGAGAACCAATGAGAATGCTAGAAAGTGCTATGACAAGTCCAAATAATTTCGTGGCATTCATTTTTGAATTTTATTGATAGTGCAAACTCTTCGGTTTTCACCGTTTCGCAGTTATAACCCCTCAAAATGCAGAAAATTAGCGTTTTCAAAACTTACACAGAATTAATTTCTAAAATCATGAAATAAATAATTAAAAATAAAATATAAAATGCTTATGGGCCTTTGACACGAAAATAATACCTGTGAAATAAGATTTTTACGCTATACCTTCCTGTTTATCGTATTTTTCGGTAATTTTTGATAGTTTTCCAAAAATCACAGAAAAATTCCAAAAAATCAAAAATATTAAAAGAACCAACTTTTGTGAAAGAAGTTTATTTATTGGGTTTGTTTAACACACTCAAGCTATTTAAATATCTTTTTGTCAGTTAGACGTAAAACGTTTTCCGTAAAAAGACCCGGTGTTAACTGAAAAACTACCGTTTCAGAAGTATTTCGGAATACATGTATTTTATTCCTAATTTTAAGCTAAGGATAAATCCCAAAACATTTTGGTCACAAGAATTCATATAAAACAGAAAAAGGACGGAAAAACAAAGAAGCGGACGTTGCAACTAAACCTGACGGAAGCTGAAAATTGACCGTTTTCAGAAGAAATTTTTACACATGTGTATTTAAATCTTATTTGTAAACTAAAAATAAATCTCAAAATATTTTTTGCAAAAATTCATATAAAACAGAAATTAGAACAGTTTACTTAAAAAAACGGATGTTACATTGGATTGGAGGGATTTAGTGCTTATTAGGTACTGAAGTTGAAAAAGTAAAAATGAGTTATATGTACACGCGGGATCCACTTATGTACCCAAATGAGAGGTGCTCCATTGGAAATACTCTTAGAAGCTATGTCGAAATTTCGAGGACGAAATTTCTTTAAAGGAGGTAGAATTGTAACATTATAATTTTTAACCCTTGGTTATGGATCATATTATGTGTGTTTATATGTTCCTAACATTGTATTTGGATGTTTAAGTGCATAAGTTAAGAAATTGTTGGAATAAAAACAAAAACTGGGGTTTTTGATTCCAAAGCTTGAGCGTTGCGCATCATAACAATTAAGCGCTCTAGGAACGATCAAGTCTGGGCTTCCTGGACGCTTGAGCATTGACGTGTCACATTGCACGGGTTAGATTTGACATTTTGCGCACGTGTCACACTACATATTAGGGCAGGAGTGTGCTGGCTTCAATACTTGAGCATGGAGCAATCCAATGCTTTAGCGTTGATGTTAAAATCCATAAAGACCCTACTACTAGAAAAATAGCTACTAGCGTCGGGCAAAAGCCCACGCTAAATGGTGAAGTTTAGCTTTGTGTTGGCATCGTGGACGATGCAAAGACTCGAAGATAACTTTTATATCAACCAAAACAAAGCTGACAGTAAGTACCTTCTCAGATTTTAGCTGGCGCTATTTAGCGTGGGCCTAGCCTACACCAATTATTAGCATAGGCCTAGTTCACGCTAAATTTAGTACAGGTATTCTATTAGACTATCAATATATAAATTTACACAAGATTTCCTATAATTTTACACAAGATTATATTCCTTCTTCTCTATCTAATTCCCTACAATTTCAACAATATATAAACTAAGTGCAAATCAAGTTGACTAATATCAATGTTAAAGAAAGGAAAGGAAAAAAAAACATAATACCATGATATCAACATACTACAAGCAAACATGCTGGAACTTGAAAAGGTCAATATTAAAAACCAGTGCATAATTGATTAAATGATATATAGTTTAAAAAGAAATCATGTTCCAGGGTCATAGGAGAAGGGGGTAGATGCAACAATGCTGGCCCAATATCCGCAAGAGGCCCAAGACCCCTGAAGGCCACCGGGCTCCCAAGGACTTAAAAGCTCCAACCTGGGGCACGCGAAGGTCATGTCCTGCGAAGACACGTGCTCTGGCATAACCGCTGCGTCCCTGTAGCCCGTATAGAGGCGTGTGCCATCACACACGAGGGGACAGGATCAAACATCCTCCCCCCCAAGGACTGTACAGATGGATAGGCTACCCCTCTAGGGGGACCACGACCCCTTTATATATAGAAGAGAAAACCCTAGCCCAAGGTATGTGTCTCTATCAAACTTGAGTGTCAGAGTGCCTTTGCAGGCACCCCCGCTGCGCCAGCTACCACGCTTGGGAGCTAGACCACTGTGACCCTACCAGGCCTAGCAGGTCCGAGGCCCAAGGCAGAACATATTGGCGCCGTCTGTGGCTTACCTAGAGCTCAAAATAGCTAAAAACAATGGTTACTACACGATCCAGACTCCCAACCGCCTCGCAGGAGAACCATCAACGACCACCCAGATCGGAGGGACATGTTCAACACATTACTGAAGGATTGGCGGAGCACATTCCAGTGATCGAGGACCGCTCACTCATCTTGAAAGATGACTCCAACAGTTAGAGCGTCTGCGAATGGAGTTCCTCCAACAGCCACGACATCCTCCACTGCCACCACTACCACCTTTGCCTACCCATCCACCCTCACACGTCCCAAAAATTCATATAAGACGAAATTAAACAGTTAGTCAAAAAAGCGGATGTTACAACTCTACCCCTCTTAAAATAATTTCGTCCTCGAAATTACGTACCTAGAATGACGTTGAACATAACTTGTGCATATTATCCTTTTAGTGAAATAACCCTTATCACCTGAAAATCTTTATATGACAAAATCCTGGATACCACTCTACTCTTTTATATGTCCAACAACTACCCATAGAAGATATTCACATTTCTATTCCAACAACAGAGTACTTTCTTGCTTTCTATCAAAAATTCAAACCTCAATTTCTTTAATCATAGGATTTGACCTATCAGTTCATACCAATGATCATTATTATCTCTCTACTACCGGCAAGCTAATGGGTTAATTACTCCCACACCTTGACTCCCACACCTTGACCTTAAGTAGTAAGAAAATAATAAAATTTTTATGACCAATCGTATCATTGTCCAGATCATAAACTTAATTGTAAGGGCAGACATCTACCTATAAAAGAAGATATTATAACACACATATATAAATATATAAAGTCAATACCACATGAAAACAAACAAACACTCATATATTTATATATAGTAATTCTTTTTACAAGCAGTGCTAATAGGCTCTATATCTATAATTGCCTCCAAAAGATTAGGCCCCAACTTTGGGTATCATGATTCAAGCCTACTAGTAACTAGATCACACCTATATATATAAGACAGAAAACAAACAAAGCATCGTCCTAAAACTCACAACTCGTAGGAAAATCTTCACTTGTTTGCTCCAGAACCCTTATGCTGCGATGTTTGACAGTTGACTACAAATGCTGGGTTTTGCTCTCTACAACTATTAGACAGGTGTCCAATCTTGCCACACTTGTAGCAAGTCCGCCCTCTCTGAGCGCATTTGCTAGAATGATGCCCTAGCTTCCCACAGTTATAACACTTAATCATATTTGGCCCTTGATAGCCATATCCTCCATTCCCATTAACATGTGCATTATGGTGTTTCCCAAAATTTCCTGAGTCCGTTGCATACGGCGTATTATGAAATTGCCTTCCTTCATGATTCTGTGGCTGAGACCTAGACGGTCCGCCAACATTAGTCTTTCCCACTACCTTACCCTTCTTTAGAATCTCCATCTTCCTACACTTCTCAACTAGAGGTTGGAATTGTCGGATCTCTAGTGCAGACATAGCTTCCCTAATGTCGTAACGAAGCCCTGCTTCGAAACGTTCGCACTTCCACGATTCATCAGGCAGAAGCTGGAAGAAACGAAAGTACTTGGCCAAGGATTCGAACTTGGCCGCGTACGCATCTACAGACATATCCTTCTGCTGCAGACTCAGGAACTCCTGCTCCCTTTCACTTCGAGCACTCTGTGGAAAATACTTCGCTAGAAACCTGTTGCGAAATATCGTCCGAGTAACTTGCTGATGCTCTGCTTCCAAGAGCTGCTATTGCCCTTTCCACCAGTATTCCGCATCCCCTATCAGCAGGTAAGATGCGTAGGATACCTTCACTCCTTCCTCACAATGTAGTGATGTAAAAATCTTTTCTATGTTCTGAATCCAAAGGTCTGCCTTCTCCGGATCGGGTTCCCCGTTAAACTGCTGGGGATCATGTTTCCTAAAGTCTGAAAGCCCTTTCCCAATAGTTGTTATCTCAGCTCTAGCATGCTTTTGTAAGTCCCTATGTTCTGCTCTCTCAGCCTACTGTGCCATAGTGGCAGCCATCTGATTCATTGCCCCTATTGCCCTTTCCATTGCTTCGTTGTTTCGTGCCATTTGCCTATAAATTAACCCGAAACGTAAACACTAACCCACAAATAAAGAAAAACACAGAGAAACAATCAATGTTACACATCACTTCACAGAGAAATTAATCAATCAATGTTAGTCAGACTCACACAACCTAAGCTTAATAGACCTACAACCTAACATTCCCCCTAAAAGATTGAACCAGGCTCTGATACCACAAAATGCAACACCCTTTCTCCAAAAAGGATATTACACCATAGTAACAAGTATTTTCGCAATATTTTCCTTAATGACCTTTGATTAAATCTGAGTTTTGTTCCAAAAACCTATGTAAATTTTTTTTTGCATTTTTTAAAAGATGAGAAGAATGGGAGTCCATTCATTCCTTTTCTATTGCGTTGTAAAATAAAAACAGTGTTAGAAGAAATACTGAAGTAAAAACATCCTCCTCAAGTAGATATATAATCAAAAGCTTGCATCAGTACAAGCAAGGAGTTTTTCTAAAACAACTATACATCAAAAAGTAGTAAAAACTCTAAGTAAACTGAAATGAAAAGCTACTAAGTAATAAGAAAGCCGGGTTCAATCTCTAACAACTACCCGGATCAAAATAAGATATACACGGTGCATCAAGGGCTGGTACATCGTTCTCTCTGGCCTCGTCCCTCGCCTGCTGGACTATGTCCCTGATCCATCGCATAGATATTGTGTAATAAAAAATCCTATGTACTGTCCATAAGTCGGGTCCATTGACCCTATGCTCTGTGACATTTATATATCCATTAAAGGTAGCACACTGCGTATAAGAATCTATCCTCCAGCCCATCCCATCTATCTCTAGAGGTTGGACGCTGAAACGTCGTCCCGGACCCAAAACACTCCTCGAATCAGTCATCTATGTAACACCCTCATTTTTAAAAAGTTTTTATTGATTTTTAATCTGCTTTAATTTAATTAAAATTAGTTAATTAATGGCTTTTGGGATCCTGAGGTGAGGATAGTGATAGTAATATCTTAGGTTTATTTTAGAGGAGCCGAGAGTTGTAGAGTTTGCAAAACTGAGTTTTTGCGGGAACCGTAGTCTCTCCTGATGCGAGGATAGGGTTCAGTATTTTTCTGGAGGTCATTTTTACTCCAAAACAATTTTTTAATGAACCAAAAGTTATTGTTATAATATTTGTGATTTTTAGAAATTTTTCAGAAAAACTTTATTTTACCCGCGTTTGAAGCTTTACCGGTAAACCGGGCGCAACCGGGACATGGAAAATAGTCCAAAAATTTAGTTTTGGGTTTCTAAATTTTTCTATGACATATTCAAATCATAAAATTAATTTCTCATGATTTTACTCATTTTATAAAAATATTTATCCAAAAAGGGGTTTGAAAACTACGCGTTTTTACTACTTCGAACTACCGATAAAACCCTAACTTGATGGGACTTAATCCCACCAATTTTTTTTGGTCATCTGGGCGCACAAGGGGGGGGGGGCAGAATGCAGTCCCAAAAATATCCCAAGTCGAAGTGTGAGTCAAATGTTGATTTTTGAATTTTTTTCCAAATTAGGTGAGTGAGGTATGACTCCCATCTACTCCAAGTAAGCTAGCCCATACTCCCCCATGCTTCCTTGCTTCAGCTGAGTTTTAGTAGGGAGAAAGGAGAGAGAACTTCACTTTTCACTTCATCTTCAACCTTGAATCAAGAAAATTCCATTTTCTCTCCATTTTTCCAGGCTTTTCCATACACAAAAAAGACCAAGTTTTATTAAGATTTTGCATAGTCAAGCTTCACAAAAAAGGTTTGGATCATCATTCCAATCCATAAACTTCTTTCATTTTTTCATTTCCACCACTTTCATGTCTCCATGAATGTTGTGTTCTTCTCTTTACTAAAAGAGATCTTTTTCTTGGTTTAGGTTCACTCTATTGGAACCTACAAGCTTGAAAACCACCTTGGATCCATTTGTCTTCAAGATTTGAGTAAGTATTCATCTACTCAAATTTCTACTCTTTAAGGTTTGTTGGTTTTCAAAAAACTCATATTTTTATGGTTTTATTTTGGTGTATTTTGTGAAAGGTAAATTTTTCTAAGTGTGGGAACATCAAGGCTTCAAGGAGGCGACTTGGTGATTGTGTAGAGGGAAGGTGATCTGTGGTGTTTGCTCATTTTCATAGTCTTCAAGAGGTAAGGGGATTTTCTCAATAAGTTGGGAAGGATGTGTTTGTTTGTGGTTTATGTTGTATGTTCATGAAAAACTCAAAGACTTGAGTTTTCATATTGGGTGTTTGAGTGAGAAATCATTCTTTAGTAATATGTATTTTTATATATTTATGTATAAGAGTGAAAGTATGATTTTGGTTGAGGCATGATAATTTTTGATAAACCTATGTGTTGTTGGAAAAATCATATGTATGATTTGGATTGATTTGGAATGCCTAAGTGTATGTTTGAGGAAGTATGTTTTATGCTATGTTCATGATGTATGTTGGTATGTTATGAATGATTACTTTGAGTGTATGTTTGATTTATGGCTTGGTGGTGTTTTTGCCTAAATGGATGAATATTGATTCTTGGATGTTTCACATGATTTAATTCAAGGTGATTGGAATTGGATTGAAGTATTTGATTAAGTGTGGGAAGAGGGTTTAAAAGCTTTAATGAAAAAGTTTTCCAAAGTGAAATCAAATAAATTAATTAAGATTCAAGTTAACACTTACTTAGATAAATTTCATTAAATTACTAAGTATAAGTCTTAAATCAATTTCATACTAAGTCATTTTTATCCATAAAATTCTAAGTGAACTAGAAAATCAATTAATGAGGGAAAAAAATCAAATTTTGAATTTTTAGGGGTCAAAAATGAAAACTGAATGTTTTGGGGTGAAAAATGCAAAATTCTGGAATTCTGGGCTTAACTTCGAAAATCTGGACACTTTGGGCCAAAAGTATAATTTTACAAACGTTATGGGTTAGAAAACGTGAAGTCTGGAAAATTCTGGGGCAGAAACGTGAAGACTGGACAATTCTGAGGCAAAAACGTGAAGACTGGACAGTTTTGGGGCAGAAACCTAAATTTCAGAAAAATAAGGGCTGAAACTTGAAAAACAGAATATTTTGGGGCAGATTTTAAATACTTAAAGTAAAGGAACTTAAGTAAAATTATCAAAGAACTTAACTAAGATTTTTAATTAAATTTTTTTACAATGAAGAGTGGGAAGTAAAATAATAAAGACAAGGGACCACATTGATTGTATTGATTGTGGTTGCAAATATACTGTCATATGCATTTGAGATATTGGCTTTTGCCAGACTAACATTTATTGCTATGATGAGAGCACACAATCCTATGTGGGGATTGTAAATAAGTATGGTCTGACTATAAGTCTTTGAGGGCATCCAGGTTACGAAGTTCTCAATGGCCTTGAAATGAATTCCCTTGTGCCGAGACGAGTCGTAATACCCAGCTTGGATGATCCTGACCAGGGCTATCTTATTTATGATGTGGTGTACGACGTAGCACAATGGGTCTGTACCGAATAAATGACAAATGATGGCCGAGAGTAAAGGTCAGTTTGCATTAATGATAGGTATACGATTCCGCCATATCGCTCTACTTAGTTGAGGAAGTCCCCATGGAGAAGTGCACCAGTGTATTAAAGAGATATTGAAGTGACATGCATTATGCTAGAGTGCTATGTGTGTGTTTGACTGTGTGTTTAATTTGATGATGTGCTCTCTTTTGGTGTATGAATATCATAGAGAAAGATTTACGAAAGAGTAGCTATATATATTCTTGGAATGTATTATGTAGTATTTTCTTTTTCGTATACATCCTTTCAGTGGATTTCAACTTGTGCAAAGAAATTCACCCTTGCTTGTTTTTCTGTTATTTTATGTACGTTACGCGTAGATGTCCACTTCGAGACCTCTGATAGCCCGAGTGAGGGAGTGCTTCCGGCCTCGTGAGGCCGATGGTGGGGGATGGACTTACGATCCCATCTCCCAATGGGCCACTGTGTCTGGACACGTGGTTAGGACTAGAGGAGGGGTGTTGGGCCCAGAAGAGGTTTTGGAGAGGGACATGGTTTTGGACGTTTACATACCCGTCGAGAGGATGCGCTACTGGCTGGGAGATGCACCATTTGCACGCAGTATCACCTTGGAGAACCGGGAGGCCAGAGTTCCACCCACGGCGCAGCCTAGGAGAGTGGCGAGGGAGGATCAGAGGCCTACACCTCAGCGGATAGCCGAATCGGTATCTAACCGTTGTCATCTGATTTGTCGCACTCCAAGGAAGAGATCCTTGGAGAGGGCACACTTACCAAGGATGGTTTCACCGGTGACACCAGCTTCACCACCGAGGACCGTGAGATCGACGTCCCCCATTCCTTACGTTACACCGTCTGGACGCTTCGTGCATTGCTCTTCTGATATTTCTGCCGGACTGTCAGGACACGCAGATAGGGGGAAGAGGAAGGTTCGAGATTAGCCAGAGCGGGTATTCATTGATATATCCGGGGATGAGGAGGAGCCTGAGGAGGACCCTGAGGAGACATCATCGTCTTAAGTCTTTAGAGGTGGGGGTGTCTAGTGCTAGGTTGTAGGATGTCTGTTAGCGACCAGCCTAGGTTTGGGATGTAAATGTTCAGTGTCGTGTATTTGACACACCTTTTGATTTACAGCTTTCCTAGGTTTAGCTTTCTCGTTTTATTTCCTGATGTCAGGTTGTTGTAGTTTGGCCTCTCAGTTGTGGTTTATAACTATACATTGCGAGCGCAAGGTTTGTGTACTTTGACGTGATGATGTACATATTTATCTATGATGTTTCTTTTCTTCTGAGTTTCTGGATGGCTAAATGAGATGTATGTAATATTTTCGTATCAAAGACGATTTTGGTATGGCCAATTTTGGTAACCATGTTTTATGAAAGACGATTTTCTGAATTAAGTTTTAGTTTTTCATGTGACGTTCCTTGTGGAAAAAAAGGGCGTTACAATCTACTCAACCACATACAAAAGAAACATGGAAAGTAGACAGGGTGAAAAACTTGCACAAGTTAAGAATGATAGTTTCGAAGAGTATACATACAACACTTATACAGTATATTTTCAGAACCTCACAAACACATATCACACCTGGAAGTAAAATACCGTAAACCAAGAAACAATCAAGAATAGATTATCAATCACAAAGCTACGTCAATCACAGATAAAACATCAATCACAGATATATTATCAATCACATCTATATCATCAATCATAGATATATTTATGCATGATACTTCAATCTCTCTGATAATACACCGGTGTGCTGCTCCAAGGAGACTTTTCCCACCAAACTCCATAGAGCGATAGGCCTACGACAAGACCTAACAGAGTACCCAGAATTCACTCAGATTTCCTGGATAAACATTCAGTAATGCGCATCTCAACCATATCATGAAATAGGTCCCTCAGTCAGATTTATCCAAGCTGGGTATACGACTCGTCTCAGCTCAAGGGCTACCGCTATGCAAGGCTATTGAGACTTTCGAAACCTGGATAATCCCATAAGGCAATTGTAGCCCAACTAGACTCTATTCTCGACCCTCTCTGGATTGTACAGCTCAAAAACCTTTATGCAAATGATAACTCAAACATTGCATAATATCACTTTGGTTTCTCTTGTAAAATCTTCTCTGTTTTACTATATTATCTCTCATAATACAAAACCTTATAGAATACTCTTATTCTATCAACACAGAAATATCTCTTGAAACTTAACCGTTTTGTTACTCTTTCCAGCTGTACTCATTTATTTTAATCATAATTACACCGTGACAGAGTCAAACGCGGTAACAAACTTAACCGGAATAATATTAACGGGAATCATTACTTAAGTTTATTCTTTTCGGAAAAGCCCTTTGGAAGATGATCAAGTAATCTTCGTCACGTATATACGAACATACTAGGATAGGAAAAATAGCACACCGGTATGGTTCCCAGGAAAGATCAGGTGAGCTTGTAGGCCCCTTCAATGACCTTTTTCTTTCCTAGACAGATCCATACAAATGAACTATCTTAACCCGTCATTAGTCTGTATATAAACAGTAAAAATCACAAGTTTTTATATACAACAGAACTCCAAACCAGGAATTTTTACCAAATAACTTAACAGTAGAGTTCACCGAGAACCCATTACCATTAAATTATTTTACCCAGTCAGCCTGTATGTATATATTTTCGAAAACAGAATATTGCAAGTGAATAATTATAATTTTCTCGGTTAGGAATTACTCAACAGTACATCAGTCGAATCACCAGGACAAGATAGGGGACACAGCCGATACCATTTCTTTCCTGGTTAGAGACGTACCAACGTACCATTTAACCCAACAAAACGGTATATTAATACATGAAGAACCTTTTTCAGATAAAGAACATGGAAATGGAAAAAAAACACTAGTTTAGTAATTATTAACATATTTAGTCACTTGCTCACGTCCTAATGGCGTAATAGAGATACGGCCCCTGAGCCCGACCGTATGAGTGCACCGAAGACGCATTCTTACGCCTGACCAGAGCGCCTGATCCATATCCGTCAAAAGAACTACAGAGGTTCAATTTTACAAATTCTTAGATTTGTTGATCATGGAGGCATAGCCCACTGGGTGATCAAACCTTTATCGTTAAAATTTTGCCAACGTAATGGTACAATTATTAAACTTTATAAATAAATTGGGCATTATAACTTTACTATTTGAAAAATCACATGTTAAATAAAAGTAAGGCATAGTATAATTTATAAAACCATTTTACAATAAATAACAATTGTTTAAAGCATAAACACCCAAAACACAAATATCCATCAAAACAAAGATCAAACTAACTTGGAAATGATTTCCCCATACCTTAGCCTTATGAATGAGGAAGAACGCACTAAGAACAAAGCAAGAACAACACAAGAAAACTTAGATTAGTAACAAAGAAAACCAAAGGAAAAACAAAGGAAAGAAAAATGATTTTTGAGTGAGATTTGTGAGTGATTCTTCAAGTGAGCTTGTGATGAAAATGGAAGAGCACCCCCTCCCTATTTATAGGGGAGGGGTTCGGCCAATCGAGGGAGGGAAGATATTTTTATTTTTCAATTTTCACAAAAATGCTAAAATCCTATTTATTTAAAAATATCTAACAAAGATCTAACAAATATCTATGTTCTTGAACAATGGAGAAGCTTCAAGACTCTTCAAGAGGAGGTGAAGGGCGTACAGATCAGGGCTGGGAAGGAGAGGATGTGAATTTCCAAAAATACCCCTAGGGTTTGGATGAAAAAGAGTGAAAATCAAGGGTATTTTGGTCTGTGCATAAATCAAAAATTGAAATAATTAGTTAAAATTGATGAGAACCAATGGGAATGCTAGAAAATTCCATAAGAAATCTAAATAATTTCGTGGCACTCATTTTTGAAATTTATAGATAGTGCAAACTCTTCGATTTTAATTGTTTCGCAGGTATAACCCCGAAAAATATAGACAAATAGGGTTTTCAAAACTTACACAGAAATAATTTTAAAAATCATGAAATAAATAATTAAAAATAAAATATAAAATGCTTATGGGCCTTTTACACGAAAATTATACCTGTGAAGCAAGGTTTTCGCGTTTAAACGCCCCCGGGTAGTGTAGTTTTCGGTATTTTTTGAAAATTTTCTAAAAATTTCAGAAAATAAAAAATAATAAAAGAACCAACTTTTGTGAAGGAAGTTTATTTATTGGACTTGTTAAACATTTTTAATCTATTTAAAACTCTTATGTCAGTTAGACGTAAACCGTTTTCTGTGAAAAGGCCTGATGTTGATTGAAAAACTACCGTTTCAGAGGTATTTCGAAATACATGTATTTTATTACTAATTTTAAGCCAAAAATAAATCAAAAAACATTTATGGAACAAAAATTCATATAAAATAGAAAAAGGACAGAAAACGCAAAGAAACGGATGTTGAAACTAGACTTAACAGAAGCTGAAAATCAATCCCTTTCAGAAGTATTCTTAAACATGCATATTTAAATCCTATTTTTAAGCTAAAAATAAAACTTAAAATAATTATATCGCAAAAATTCATATAAGACGAAATTAAACAGTTAGTCAAAAAAGCGAATGTTACAACTCTACCCCTCTTAAAATAATTTCGTCCTCGAAATTACGTACCTAAAATGACGTTGAACATAACTTGCGCATATTATCCTTTTAGTGAAATACCCTTATCACATGAAAATTTTTATATGACAAAATCCTGGATACCACTCTACTCTTTTATATGTCCAACAACTACCCTTAGAAGATATTCACATTTCTATTCCAACAACAAAGTACTTTCTTGCTTTCTATCGGAAATTCAAACCTCAATTTCTTTAATCATTGGATTTGACCTATCAGTTCATACCAATGATCATTATTATCTCTCTACTACCGGCAAGCTAATGGGTTAATTACTCCCACACCTTGACCTTAAGTAGTAAGAAAATAATAAAAATTTTATGACCAATCGTATCATTGTCCAGATCATAAACTTAATTGTAAGGGCAGCCATCTACCTATAAAAGAAGATATTATAACACACATATATAAATATATATATATAAAGTCAGTACCACATCAAAACAAACAAACACTCATATATTTATATATAGTAATTCTTTTTACAAGCAGTGCTAATAGGCTCTATATCTATAAGTGCCTCCAAAAGATTAGGCCCCAACTTCGGGTATCATGATTCAAGCCTACTAGTAACTCGATCACACCTATATATATAAGATAGAAAACAAACAAAGCATCGTCCTAAAACTCACAACTCGTAGGAAAATCTTCACATGTTTGCTCCATAACCCTTATGCTGCGATGTTTGACGGTTGACTACCAATGCTGGGTTTTGCTCTCTACAACTATTAGACAGGTGTCCAATCTTGCCACACTTGTAGCAAGTCGGCCCTCTCTGAGTGCATTTGCTAGAATGATGCCCTAGCTTCCCATAGTTATAACACTTAATCATATTTGGCCCTTGATAGCCATATCCTCCATTCCCATTAACAGGTGCATTATGGTGTTTCCCAAAATTTCCTGAGTCCCTTGCATACGGCGTATTATGAAATTGCCTTCCTTCATGATTCTGAGGCTGAGACCTAGACGGTCCGCCAACATTGGTCTTTCCCACTACCTTACCTTTCTTCAGAATCTCCATCTTCCTACACTTCTCAACTAGAGGTTGGAATTGTCGGATCTCTAGTGCAGACACAGCTTCCCTAATGTCGTAACGAAGCCCTGCTTCGAAACGTTCGCACTTCCACGATTCATCATGCTGAAGCTGGAAGAAATGAAAGTACTTGGCCAAGGATTCGAACTTGGCCGCGTATGCATCTACAGACATATCCTTCTGCTGCAGACTCAGGAACTCCTGCTCCCTTTCACTTCGAGCACTCTGTGGAAAATACTTCGCTAGAAACCTGGTGCGAAATATCGTCCAAGTAACTTCCTAATGCTCTGCTTCCAAGAGCTGCTGTTGCCCTTTCCACCAGTATTCTGCATCCCCTATCAGCAGGTAAGATGCGTAGGATACCGTCCCTCCTTCCTCACAATGTAGTGATGTAAAAATCTTTTCTATGTTCTGAATCCAAAGGTCTGCCTTCTCCGGATCGGGTTCCCCGTTAAACTGCTGGGGATCATGCTTCCTAAAGTCTGAAAGCCCTTTCCCAATAGCAGCTATCTCAGCTCTAGCCTGCTTTTGCAAGCCCCTCTGTTCTGCTCTCTCAACTTGCTGTGCCATAGTGGCAGCCATCTGATTCATTGCCCCTATTGCCCTTTCCATTGCTTCGTTGTTTCGTGCCATTTGCCTATAAATTAACCCGAAACGTAAACACTAACCCACAAACAAAGAAAAACACAGAGAAACAATCAATGTCACACATCATTTCACAGAGAAATAAATCAATCAATGTTAGTCAGACTCACACAACCTAAGCTTAATAGACCTACAACCTAACATTCCCCCTAAAAGATTGAACCGGGCTCTGATACCACAAAATGCAACACCCTTTCTCTAAAAAGGATATTACACCATAGTAACAAGTATTTTCGCAATATTTTCCTTGATGACCTTTGATTAAAACCGAGTTTTGTTCTAAAAATGTGAATACAATTTTTTTGCGTTTTTTAAAGGATAAGAAGAATGGGGAGTCCATTCATTCCTTTTCTATTGCGTTGTAAAATAAAAATAGCGTTAGAAGAAATACTGAAGTAAAAACATCCTCCTCAAGTAGATATATAATCAAAAGTTTGCATCTGTACAAGCAAGGAGTTTTTCTAAAACTACTATACATCAAAAAGTAGTAAAAACTCTAAGTAAACTGAAATGAAAAGACTGAAATGAAAAGCTACTAAGTAATAAGAAAGCCGGGTTCAATCTCTAACAACTACCCGGATCAAAATAAGATATAAACGGTGCATCAAGGGCTGGTACATCGTTCTCTTTGGCTTCGTCCCTCGCCTGCTGGACCATGTACCTGATCCATCGCATAGATACCGTGTAATAAAAAATCCTACGTACTCTCCATAAGTCGGGTCCATTGACCCTATGCTCTGTGACAAGTATATATCCATTAAAGGTAGCACACTGCGTATAAGAATCTATCCTCCAGCCCATCCCATCTATCTCTAGAGGTTGGACGTTGAAACGTCGTCCCGGACCCAAAACACTCCTCGAATCAGTCTTCTACTCAACCACATACAAAAGAAACATGGAAAGTAGGCAGGGTGAGAAACTTGCACAAGTTAAGAATGATAGTTTCGAAGAGTATACATACAACACTTATACAGTATATTTTCAGAACCTCACAAACACAGATCACACCTGGAAGTAAAATACCGTAAACCAAGAAACAATCAAGAATAGATTATCAATCACAAAGCTACGTCAATCACAGATAAAACATCAATCACAGATATATTATCAATCACATCTATATCATCAATCATAGATATATTTATGCATGATACTTCAATCTCTCCGATAATACACCGGTGTGCTGCTTCAAGGAGACTTTTCCCACCAAACTCCATAGAGCGATAGGCCTGCGACAAGACCTAACAGAATACCCAGAATTCACTCAGATTTCCTGGATAAACATTCAGTAATGCGCATCTCAACCATATCATGAAATAGGTCCGTCAGTCAGATTTATCCAAGCTGGGTATACGACTCATCTCAGCTCAAGGGCTACCGCCATGCAAGGCTATTGAGACTTTCGAAACCTGGATAATCCCATAAGGCAATTGTAGCCCAACCAGACTCTATTCTCAACCCTCTCTGGATTGTAACCTTTATGCAAATGATAACTCAAACATTGCATAATATCACTTTGGTTTCTCTTGTAAAACCTTCTCTGTTTTACTGTATTATCTGTCATAATACAAAACCTTATAGAATACTCTTATTCTATCAACACGGAAATATCTCTTGAAACTTAACCGTTTTGTTACTCTTTCCGGCTGTACTCATTTATTTTAATGATAATTACACTGTGACAGAGTCAAATGCGGTAACAAACTTAACCGGAATAATATTAACGTGAATCATTACTTAAGTTTATTCTTTTCGGAAAAGCCCTTTGGAAGATGATCAAGTAATCTTCGCCACGTATATACGAACTTACTAGGATAGGAAAAATAGCGCACCGGTATGGTTCACAGGAAAGATCAGGTGAGCTTGTAGGCCCCTTCAATGACCTTTTTCTTTCCTAGACAGATCCATACAAATGAACTATCTTAACCCGTCATTAGTTTGTATATAAACAGTAAAAATCACAAGTTTTTATATACAACAGAACTCCAAACCATGAATTTTTACCAAATAACTTAACAGTAGAGTTCACCGAGAACCCATTACTATTAAATTATTTTACCCAGTCAGCCTGTATGTATATATTTTCGAAAACAGAATATTGCAAGTGAATAATTATAATTTTCTCGATTAGGAATTACTCAACAGTACATCAGTCGAATCACCAGGACAAGATAGGGGACACAGCCGATACCATTTCTTTCCTGGTTAGAGACGTACCAACGTACCATTTAACCCAACAAAACGGTATATTAATACATGAAGAACCTTTTTCAGATAAAGAACATGGAAATGGAAAAAAAAACACTAGTTTAGTAATTATTAACATATTTATTCACTTGCTCACGTCCTAATGGCGTAATAGAGATACGGCCCCTGAGCCCGACCGTATGAGTGCACCGAAGATGCATTCTTACGCCTGACCAAAGCACCTGATCCATATCCGTCAAAAGAACTACAGAGGTTCAATTTTACAAATTCTTAGATTTGTTGATCATGGAGGCATAGCCCACTGGGTGATCAAACCTTTATCGTTAAAATTTTGCCAGCATAACGGTACAATTATTAAACTTTATAAATAAATTGGGCATTATAACTTTACTATTTGAAAAATCACATTTTAAATAAAAATAAGGCATAGTATAATTTATAAAACCATTTTACAATAAATAACAATTGTGTAAAGCATAAACACCCAAAACACAAATATCCATCAATACAAAGATCAAAACAACTTGGAAATGATTTCCCCATACCTTAGCCTTATGAATGAGGAAGGACACACTAAGAACAAAGCAAGAACAACACAAGAAAACTTGATTAGTAACAAAGAAAACCAAAGGAAAAACAAAGGAAAGAAAAATGATTACAGAGAAAACCCGAGGGGGAGATTCCACACGTATGCTCCCTTAGCGACGACACCCATGAGAATACATCAGGAAGTCCTTGCCATAGAATTCTGTGACATACCCAAGCTGCCTTCCATAAAGACAAAGAACCCAAAAGACCTCACAAAATATTACGATTTCCATGAGGGGTAGGGGCACTTAACTGATGAGTGTGTGCAGCTAAGGGACGCCATCGAGCAAATGGTCCGAAGCGGATGCCTCAATCGCTACATCCAGCGGGTCCGAGAAGCAGAGCCACCCGCTCCCCCAGCACGAACCAGAAGGACTCCCACCCCTGAGAGACACGCGCATTGCGCCATAAGGTATTCCTGTTTTCCAGATAGACATAATGGGCGGTCCCATAGAGGAAGCCGGTGATCTTAGACCCCACCGCCTACCAATCGGAGGCGTGATGATGCTGAAGTAGGAGCTCATGCCCCGACCCTGGTCATGATGATAGTTGGAGGAATCCCCCAGAAGGCAGGGAATAGAAAGTCCAATAAGCAACATCTACACAAGGTCATGCAAATCACTGAAAACATTGCGCCACCTCCCTTTGATCCAACCGCACCAATTATCACCTTTTTCAGACAATGACTGTGGACTAGTTCTTCCAAATTATGATGATCCACTGCTGATAACGGCAATGATTGGGAATACGGAGGTGCGCCGCATATTCGTGGACCAAGGAAGCTCAGCGGACCTCTCTACATATATATCTGTTTGGTAACTGTACATATATGTATACATGTTCTTGTTCATATTTGTGATATGATTTAAATTTGAATAGAAAAAAATAATAATATTTTTTAGAAATTATATATATATATATATATATTTCAACAACGCTATCTTCAGAAATTGTTGTTGTGATGTATGGATACACACAACGCTTTCTGCCCGCGTGTTGTCTGTGAGGAAACGCGAGCAGGGTTTATGTTACGCAGCAACAGCGCTTCGTAGCCGTTGTGGTAAGAGCGCGTCAAAACAACAACGTGGCGATCAACAACGCCTTTTCGCGCTATTGAGATTAAAATTAAATGCCGTTGAAATGCTTTCTCAACGTAGTGTCGCATCAAGAGTCAATTATTTCATATTATGATGGTGTCATAGTCATACAACTATAATGAATGAGAACTTCTTTTTTGGTAAGTGATAAAGAAAAGGAAAAAAGGAGCAAAAACACAAACTAAAGTATGGACAATAGAGTAACTACAATATCTAGCATTGAGATTTCAAATGAGCGACTTCATTACAGTAGAGATGTCTGACCTGCACTCCTTCGGCGCGTGACGAGCTTGACAGCTTGGAGAGAGTCTGAGTAACAAACAAGAGACCTAATCCCCGCCTCCTAACAAAGTTGAATACCAATTAACAAGCCTATGAGCTCTGCCCGAAGGACCGTGGAATGACCCACACTATCATATAAAAGCCAAACGAGTAGGTCCCTATATTGTTCCTTAGTAAACCACCAAAACCTACCCTGCCAGGATTTGAAATTGCGCTACCATCTACATTGAGTATCATGGTATCCTCATGATGGTTTCCTAGCTAGAAGACTTCATGAATGAGATCTTTGATTCATAATATGAAATAGATTTTAAAATATAATATATTACCATTTCATATTTTTTCACAGTTGTGGACAGCTCTGGTTTGTACTCTGCATTTTTGCATTTGGGTCTAACAATTTCATGCCGGGGTGGGAATTTCTCAACATGTGAGCTGCTCTGGATTATATTTGTGTTTGGATCTGACAATTTCACATCGGGGGTCTTACAATTTTCACAGCTATGGACTGCTCTAGTTTCTACTCTGCATTTTCGCATTTGGGTCTGACGATTTCTCGCTAGGGGTGGGAATTTCTCCACAATTGTGAGTTGCTCTGGATTATATTTGCATTTGGGTCTAACGATTTCACACCTTGGATGGGAATTTATCCACAATTGTGAACCGATCTAGATAGTTCTATGTATTCCTATACTTGTTTGTTCGTCCTCACACCACGGGTGGGGTTTCTCCCGTTGTTGTGAATGGTTTTGATCTTGATTGGTATTGTTTTGACAGGTTGAGGGTTATTTTATTAGCTTCTCTTATGGGTTTTGTGTGTTGCAAATGATAGATAGGTCCGGAGTGTCAACTTACGTGGGATGCCTTTCTCTACAATGATGATTTTGCATGCTAGCTCTATTGTATTAACGGTAGGAATCAGTCGTCTTTGTACTGATAACAATCTTGTTCTTTTTATGTAGCTAAATCTGGGCGTATCTTGTGCTCTAGTTTAATTATTAATAAAAGTTTTGCATATAAAAAAACCCCATTTCAATATGACTACATAAGATTAGAGGGGATGAGAGAGTTACGATTTAACACAGGCTCAAAATTACAACTAATTATTAATAAAGCATCTATTATCTATTATCTTAGGGTTATGTAACGGTTAGTAATGCCGCGTGTCAATACCTCACTCATTCCCGCCGAAAACAATTTTTATTTATTTTTTAAATTTTTTAATTATTATTTCTACTTTCATTTAAACCATTTAAACCATATCACACAATTAATATGATAGGTTTAATGCAAATTAATTCTCTCATATTAGAATTAAATGTCAGTTTAACTCTCTCATATTAAATGTCATTTTATCAATTTTTAATAAAAATACACAAATAACGATTTCTTTTAAAAAAAAATCAGTTTCATATTGTTATAGAATATATGGATTAGTACACCAACTGAGGTTGGCGTGAGTGGTTAAGGTCTCTCGTCCCTTAACCAAGGTCTCGGGATCGAGCCTTGGGTATGGAAAATATCTCAGCTGGGAGGGATGCCACCCATTAGAGGTGCCGAACAAACTCCCACGGGAAATTAGTGCCCGTCGTGCAGGCAATGGGATACTCCTCGATGTAGAATAAAAAAAGAATATATGGATTAGTTTTTGGGATACTTTTTTGTGCAAAAAAATCCCAAAAACAAATGGGATTTAAGAATTAATAGAATTCAATTATAAATAACTAGTGTGTTTGCCCATGCGATGCATGGGGTAACAAAATCAAAAATATATTTTATAGCTTAATGTTAAAATTAAATAAACAATTTGAACTCAATCAAACAATTATTCATTAACATAACTATAGTTGTTATCAAATAAAATTAGATATTAATGAATGATATGGTATTTACATGTATCTTCACTACTTGTTTTTGCATGTGTTTATAGGTATATATATTTATGCTGTACGTATTTGATATTTTTCAAGTTCATGATAACTAAACATCTTTAGAAATGTAAAATTTGAACTCAATCAAACAATTATTCATTAACATAACTATAGTTGTTATCGAATAAAATTAGATATTAATGAATGATATGGTATTTACATGTATATTCACTACTTGTTTTTGCATGTGTTTATAGGTATATATATTTATGCTCTACATATTTGATATTTTTCAAGTTCATGATAACTAAACATCTTTAGAAATGTAAAATTTGACAAAAAACATTGGATAATTCGCAACTTCAACCGAGAAAATCACAACTATGAGAATTTTTGCTAGCCATATGGTGTGAAAGTGTCAAGCTTTGTTGAAAGCTTCCATAAAGTAAATGAAACTTGTGAGAATCTCATAGTTATGAAGACGTTTGACTTTGTTACAACTTTTGATATGCTATTATAGAACAAATCACAACTGTGATAGGATTCACACCAGGGGTGTGAAAGCTTTAAGTTCAATTCATAGTCTCAACCGAAGAAATCACAACTGTTAGATTTTTTATATCTATGGTGTGAAAGCATCAAGTTAACTTCGAAGTTTCAACCAATGAAATCACAATTGTGTGAATACATATGACCTGTTTGATTCAAAAAAGAGTAAGCAAGTACAAATAAATATTTGTATTTAAATCATTGTAACAATGAATTAAAAAGTTCTAAAATTATAATAAATTATACATTTTTCCTAGAAATTCACATGTTAACTACAATGTTTTCACGTAAAAATTTTCTCCCCATTTGTAATATATAAATTCATTTATATGTTCTCATGTAAAATGTTTATTCTTGTGGGTTAAGCATGTTTTTCTCTCTAAGTTTTCATGTAAAATGTTCATATGTGTCTTTTAGTTTTCCTTCTTTTGTATTTTTTTGTCTTTTAGATATTTCCCTACCAAAAAAAAAATGTTATTTTGTAGATATATACAAAAAATAAAGCACAAGTTATATAATACAATGACAACAAAGAGAAGAAAATAAATTAGTCATATCACACATAATCAACTATAGTAATTTTATAACAGGAATTTCTCTACCATATAACTTTTTCCATTACCAGGAATTGTATGGTTACACAAGAAGTGATTTATTATCATATGCATAGTTATAATTATCACAGACAAGGCATACAATTCATCACTAAAGATACATCATCATCATGGCATAATATCATGCATGTCACTTCTATTTCCCTCTCAACACCCTCGTAGTACTCCAAGGAGACTTTCCTACCTCCAAAACCTTTGAGTGATCAGCTGTAGCAGACTTAATAGACTTATCAGATAGTCCCACCAGACTTCATGATAATCATTCAGATAAGCTACATTTAAACATAGTACCGTATCATGAATAGTCAAGTCAGTCATATTTATTCAAGCCGGGTTGTGCGACTTGCCTCGGGTCAGGGGTTATCACCTACCCTAGCCATCTGAGGGGTTTTGCAGCCTGGATAATCCCAATAGGCATCTGTGGCCCAACTATCACTATTCCTAACCCTCTCTGGGTTGTAATGCTCATCTCATGGCCACTTGCCAAATCTCTTTCTCTTTATGCATATGACATAATATTTTTCACACAAGATCAATCACAATGAATTTACTTTGGTTTCTCTTGTAACATTATCAATCTCTTCTCTGTTACTCTTTGTCACCATCACACTTAACCTTTTCTCTTAGTTATGTTATTCTCATCTCTTTGTAATTATCTCAATCAACATGTCTCTTTCTCTTCCACTCAATTCTCTTACTGAATTTTAACTTTGTCTTTACAAAAATAGTATTTTCTGTATCTCAAGTTTATGTTGTAAGAAAAATAGAACTAAAATACCTACTAATTCTTAAACTTAAAACTTATGTTTTTTCCTTAAAAATACTTTATTTTATAAGCTTAAAAATATAAATTTCATAAAATTCTGGGTTATTTTTTGCATAGTCCAGAACTGTTCACAGGAGTGGATATTTTCACATCCGCGGCGTGAACAGGACTGTTCCCTTTCTTTAAACAGTTTACGATTTTTCACAGTTGTGAAAATAATTCCAGCCAGGACGTGACAGATTCGGTTTTCACAAAATTAAAGCCAACTAAATTTATTCTTTACATGATTAAAACCTAATTAAGATCAAATAGGTAAAGAAACATGTTCTTGAACCAACTCAAAGGCTTAACAAGTCATAGACAATCACACAACACTCTCCATTCATAACTTAACATAAATCTCATACCACCAAGATTAATAAAGTGACATAGAGAAAGAAACAATCACAACAACACAAGCCACTCAGTCAAACTCTAATTAAGATAAAAGGGGCAAGGTCATCACAACAAGTCAATTATTACTTCACACCCACAATCAATGGTCATAAGAAAAATAGAACCAACATCAACCCTACTTGATTCAAGCACTCAAGATACAACATCAAACACTTTTTATGATGCATCTATTTAATTAAAAATGCTTATCATGAATATATCTATCTTGACTTATTCAAAACAACACATGAAAAAGAAAAAATCACTTGTTTTAATAGTCAAGTAGCAAACCTAGATCTCAAAAACCCTAATAACATTGTGAAAGAAATTTCCCCTTACTTTGTCTCCTTGCTTGTATATGACAAACCCTAACTTCTTGATCTTCTATCACCCCTTGATGATCACCTTCCAATCAAGCATATCATACCCAAAAATCAAAGTAAGTTTTCCTATCTCTTAGGAAAATTCTTAGAACATCAAGAGAAAAACTTAAGGTGAAATAAGCACAAACCAAACCCTAGGCTTATGAACCCAAATAGATGATATTAAAACTTGATCCATGAATCTCTTACCTCACCTATCACCTTTGTAGCTTGAAGATTGAAAATCAAGAGGAAAAGCTTGAGAAAACTTGGTAATTTTTGAAAGAAAAACTAGAGAGAAAACAAGAGAAGTGTTCTTGGTGTAAGAGTAAAAATGGAAGAATGAGTTAGAAGCTCTCTCCCTCTGCCCTTGGCTGGCTGGTGGAACTCACCCCCTCCCCTTGGCTTCTTGGACAATTTTGCCCTAAGTCATCATGACACTAAAAGGATAATTAAGAATTTCTCCCATTGGTTAATTATTATGAGTCATGGAATTCAAGAAAATTCTAAACTCTTCTCAAGAGTTCTAGGGGCAATCCAGATGGGGTAGGAGTGAGGTAAATAAGTTTTTCACTTTTAACCATGGTAAAAGGTAAATTTTAAAATAATAAAGTGTGGTAACTTTTGAGATTCATGGTTAAAATTGTCCAAACGTGACCTATTGAGGTGAAAAACTCTCATGACTCTCATGATTAGCCAAGACCACGAAATCCATGTGCCAAAAGGGACTTGGTAGGTAGAAATCAAGTTTAGAAGCAATACGGTAATTTTTCGGTTTCCCCAATAACCCGTAAATTAGGGTTATACTGAACTTTCTCTGAAAAATCTCAAAAAATTCCTAAAAATCATAAATCTTATAAGAACACTAATGGTTGCCCTTACATTTGATTTTGGATCATTTCTTAACCCTCTGGTATCCATTTGTTCTCCTATTTACCCTGTTCTTCATTCTACAGGGACCAGCAATTCTTAATCTACTATTCTAAAAATTCCCAAAATAATTTTCAAAATTCTAAAATAATGTAAAAACATTAGTTGACTCATAAAATTATTTTCCTAACTTTTTATGGCCTCCAATCCCACTCACAGTCCATTTTAGTCATACTACAGGGACCAAAACGGTACAGGGATCAAAACGGTAATTCTTCTTATCCGTTTCTCAGAAATTCCCAAATAAATTTCTCAAATCCTCAAATATTATAAAATCATTATTGGTATCCTCAAATCCCTTTTCTACCCTCAATCTAGGGTTTCTACTTCATAATGCAGCCATCCCGTTAATCTGACCGCAAATCGAATTTTGTTTGAATATCAACTCCAGACTTAGACTACTGATTTTTAAGACCAAGAAGACTTTATCTATGAAATTATCTTTCCTAAAATATATCTAATATATACAATTCAGACATTATATATTTAAAATATAATAAAGACAAAAAAAATCTAAAAATACAGACGTTACAATTCTCCCCCTCTAAAATAATTTTTACCTCAAAATTACATACCTAAAAACGACTCTGGATGCTGCTCTTGCATCTTGTTTTCCAATTCCCACATTGCATCACTAGTAATATTATCCCAAATCACTTTGACCAAAGGAATCTGCTTACCCCTGAGTTGCTTGATCCTTCTATCATCGATCCGCACAGGGTGTGCTTCATAAGTCAGGTTCTCTTTTAATTGTACGACATCAGGCTCGATAACATGAGATGGATTAGGCACACACTTTCTCAGTTGTGAAACATGGAAAACATCATGGAGATTTAAAAGAAAAAGTGGTAAAGCAATTTTATAGGCTACAAGACCTACCCTATGAAGAATTTGGTATGGTCCTATGAATTTCGGAGTGAGTTTTCTAGACTTGATAGCTCTACCAACCCCAGTCATCGGCGTGACTCTCAGAAAAACATGTTATCCTTCTTGAAATTCAAGAGGTCTCCTTCTCTTGTAAGAGTAACTCTTTTGTCTACTCTACACCACTCGCATTCTTTCCCTAATTTGTTTCACTTTGTCTGTTGTTTCTTGCACAGCTTCTGGTCCTACGATCATACTCTCTCCATCCCGATACCAACACAAAGGTGTTTGACATTTTCTCCCGTACAAAGCCTCATACGGTGTCATTCCTATGCTAGAATGATAACTATTGTTGTATGTGATCTCAATCAACGACAATAGTTCATCCCAACTTTCTCTATAGTCCAACACACAGGCCCTCGACAAATCCTCTAGGGACTGAATTGTTCTTATACGGATGATAAGCAGAACTCAATTTAAGCCTAGTCACTAGGGCATTCTGCAAACTCTGCCAAAATCTAGAAGTAAACCTTGGATCTCTATCAGAAACTATGCTAGAAAGCACACCATGTAATCTAACAATTTCCTTTATGTACAATTAAGCCAACTTCTCTTGAGAATACATCATATTTATAGGAAGAAAATGAGACGATTTCATTAGTCTATCTACGATTACCCAGACTACATCCAATCCTTTCGAAGTTCTAGGTAATCCAGATACAAAATCCATAGATATTCCTTCCCATTTCCACTCAGGTATCTTTTAAGACTGTATCATTTTCATTGGTACGTGTTTGGTGTTCTACCTTTGCTTTCTGACAAGTCAAACATGACACTACATATTCAACCACTTGTTTCTTCATTCTTGGCCACCAAAATCTTTGCTTTAAGTCTTGATACATCTTGTTAAGTCCAGGATGAATACTTAGCTTACTCTTATGTGACTCATCCATAATCAATCTCCTCATCTCAGGATTATTCGGTCACACACACTCTACCTTTACACCTCAGGATACCGTCATCACCTAAACTAAACTATGTAACCTTCCCTTGTTCTAGCAACTCTTTCTTTTCTAATAATTGCTCATCAGTTGCTTATTGCTCCTTAATCTCTCTCATCAATTCACTTGTCACTTTAATCATGTTCAACGAAATCCTATCTCTGTGTACATCCACCGACAGATTCAAATCACGAAATCCCTCTATCAACTCTAGGTCTCTAATCATCATGACTGACATATGTACAGACTTCCTGCTTAAAGCATCAGCTACAACATTAGCCTTCCCTGGATGATACATCAGGTCAAAATCATAATCCTTAAGAAATTATATCCATCTCCTCTGCCTCATATTTAACTCCTTTTGATCAAACAAGTATTTCAAACTCTTGTGATCACTATACACAGTAAAGGTTGATCCGTAAAGGTAATGTCTCCAAATTTTCAGGGCAAATACTACTGAAGCTAACTTAAGATCATGGGTTGGGTAGTTCTTCTCATGAGTTTTCAATTGATGAGAGGCATAGGATACGACTTTCCTATTCTGCATTAACACACAACCTAATCCCTAATAAGAAGCATCACAATATACTTCCATGGGTCCTCTAAATTAGGTAATACTAGAACAAGTGAAGTCGTTAACCGTTCCTTCTCAAGAAAACTCCTTTCACATTCATCAATCCAAACAAACAGTTGATCTTTTCTGGTTAACTTAGTCAATGGGGCCACAATCTTTGAAAATTCCTCAATAAACCTTCTATAATACCCCATTAACCCTACAAAGCTATGAATTTCTGTCACAGTCTTTGGTTTTTCCCACGAGAGTACCACTTCTACCTTCGCAGGATCTACAGCTATATCGTCTTTGGTAATCACATGACCTAAAAACTGAACCACTCTCAACAAGAATTCACATTTGGATAACTTGGCATACAACTTATGCTCACTCAAAGTTTGCAACACTTGTCGTAAATGTTCCTCATGTTCCTCCTCATTCTTAGAATAAATCAAAATATCATCAATAAACACCACTACAAAACGGTCTAAGAACGGACTGAAAACCCTATTCATGTAATCCATGAATATCGCAGGTGCATTAGTCACACCAAATGGCATTACGAGATACTCATAATGACCATATCGGGTTCTAAAAGTGGTCTTAGGTACATCCTCAGTTTTTATGTAATCCATGAATATCGCAGGTGCATTAGTCACACCAAATGGCATTACGAGATACTCATAATGACCATATCGGGTTCTAAAAGTGGTCTTAGGTACATCCTCAGTTTTTACCCTAATCTGATGATATCCTGTTCTTAGATCTATTTTAGAGAAAATAGCAGCTCCACGAAGTTGATCGATCAGATCATCGATACGTGGCAAAGGATATTTATTCTTAATCGTTATCTTATTCAGCTGCCTATATTCTACACACAACCTAGAGGTTCCGTCCTTCTTTACCAGGAGCACCGGTGCACCCCACGGAGAAACACTCGGTTTTATGAACTACTTAGACAATAAGTCCTCTAACTGCTTTTTCAACTCGGCCAATTCCATTGGTGACATCCTATATGGAGCTATGTAAATTGGACTGGAACCGGGTACTAGATCTATCGTAAACTCTATCTCTCTCACAGGTGGCAAACCTGGGATATCATCTGGAAACACTTCAGGAAAATCTCTAACTACTGACACATTGTTCAATTCTTTCTCACTCTCAGATTTCAACAAGGAAAATAACATGTATCCCTTTGCTCCCTCTTTCAAAGAAGCTTTCACTTGGTTGGCAGATACATGTCCAGAACTCTCAGAATCATGAAATACTAAGGTCTTGTTACCAAAGATCTTGGTTGCTATCTTGGGGCTCCGATCCTCCACCAGCGTGGCTCGGCCCAATCCTGCAAGTTCGCTCTTGATAAAATGCGGAAGAAGCTTTCGGGATGGATGGCCAATGCTTTCTCTTTTTGCGGGAAGAATCACTCTAGCTCAAGCTTCGTTGGAGAATATCCCTAGTTATATCCTTCAATCTTCCCCCATTCCGGCTAGTGTTTGTGATGAAGCCGAGAAGATGTGTAGGGATTTCATTTGGAGCACTACGACAAATACTAGGAAATGCCATCTTGTTGCTTGGAACACCATTTGTAGACTAAAGAGGAAGGTTGCTTGGGTTTTTGGAATTTAAGAGTTCTTAATGAAGCTTATATGATGAAGCTTGGATGGCATATGTTAGAGTTCCCTAACAAACTTTGGGTTATAATCATGAAAGCGAAGTATAAGTGTGGTCCTCAAGCTATGCCACATGTTGGATTGCACTGTAATTGCTCTCGGACATGGAAAAGTATTGTTGTGGCTTGCCCTCTCATCTCTGCTAATCTTCGGTGGGTAGTTAGGAATGGCCTAGGTGTCCGTTTTTGGAAGGATTATTGTCACTCCTCTACTCCGATTGCGGAAGGGGAATTTTCTGTCAGGTCTAGTTTCAATGTCCGTTTCTTTGCGTTTTCTGTCCTTTTTCTGTTTTATATGAATTTTCGTTCCATAAATATTTTGTGATTTATTTTTGGCTAAAATTAGTAATAAAATACATGTATTCCGAAATACTTCTGAAACGGTGGTTTTTTAATCAACATCAGGCCTTTTTACAAAAAACGGTTTGCGTCTACCTGACGGAAGAGTTTTAAATAGCTTAAAAATGTTTAAAAAATCCAATAAATAAACTTCCTTCACAAAAGTTGGTTCTTTTATTATTTTAGTTTTTCTGAAATTTTTGGAAAACTTTTGAAAATTACCGAAAACTACGCTACCCGGGGACGTTTAAACGCAAAAACCTTACTTCACAGGTATAATTTCGAGTAAATGGTCCATAAGTATTTTATATTTTATTTTTAATTATTTATTTCATGATTTTTAAAATTATTTCTGTGTAAATTTTGAAAATTCTATTTTTCTGCATTTTGCGGGGTTATACCTGCGAAACGGTGAAAACCGAAGAGTTTGCACTATCTATAAATTTCAAAAATGAGTGCCACGAAATTATTTAGACTTCTTATGGCATTTTCTAGCATTCTCATTGGTTCTCATCATTTTTAACTAATTATTTCAATTTTTGAATTATGAATTTTCACTTTTTTTCATCCAAACCCTAGGGGTATTTTAGGAAATTCACTCTCCCTTCTTTCCAGCCCTGATCGGCACGCCCTTCACCTCCTCTTGATGGGTCTAGGAGCTTCTCCAATGTTCTAGGGCATAGATATTTTATTAGATATTTTTAGAAATTAGGATTTTAGCATTTTGTGAAAAATAGGAAAATCAAAATATCTCCCTCCTCTCCCCCATGGTCTGGCCGAACCCCTCCCCTATAAATAGGGAGGGGGTGCTCTTCATTTTCACTCATCATCCACTTGAAGAATCACTCACAAAATTCACTTGAAAAATCCTTTTTCTTTCTTTATTTTTCCTTTAAGTTTTCTTTGTTACTAATCAAGCTTTTTGTGTTGTTGTTCTTGTTGTTCTTCACCATTCATAAGGATAAGGTATGGGGAAATCCTTTCCAAGTTGGTTTGATCTTTGTTTTGATGGATTTTGTGTTTTGGGTGTTTATGCTTTAAATAATTGTTATTTATTGTAAAATGGTTTTATAAATTATATTATGCCTTATTTTTATTTAAAATATGATTTTTCAAATAGTAAAGTTATAATGCCAATTTAATTATAAAGTTTAATAATTGTACCGTTACGCTGGCGAAATTTTAACGATAAAAGTTTGATCACCCAGTGGCCTATGCCTCCATGATCAACAAATCTAAGAAATTGTAAAATTGAACCTCTGTAGTTCTTTTGACGGATAGTGGATGGGGTGCTTTGGTCAGGCGTAAGAATGCATCTTCGGTGCACTCATACGGTCGGGCTCAGGGGCCGTATCTCTATTAGGCCATTAGGACGTGAGCAAGAAACTAAATACGCTTAAATACGTTAAACCAGTGTTTTTCTTCCATTTCCATGTTCTTTTCGAAAATATATATACACAAGCTGACTGGGTAAAATAATTTAATAGTAATGAGTTCTCAGTGAACTCTACTGTTAAGTTATTTGGTAGAAATTCCTGGTTTGGAGTTCTGTTGTATATAAAAACTTGTGATTTTTACTGTTTATATACAGACTGATGATGGGTTAAGATAGTTCATTTGTATGGATCTGTTTAGGAAAGAAAAAGGTCATTGAAGGGGCCTACAAGCTCACCTGATCTTTCCTGGGAACCATACCGATACGCTATTTTTCCTATCTTAGAAAATTCGTATATACGTGGCGAAGATTACTTGACTAGCTTCCAAAGGGCTTTCGCAAAGAGAATGAGTTTCAGTAATAATTTCTATTAATATTATTACAGTTATGGTTGGTCACCACGTTCGGCTCTGCCGCCGAGTGGCTATTCCATAGCAGTCTTTCCCAAAAACGAGAAATAGTCACTTACCGATTAAAATGAACCTGAGTTTGAATAAGCGTTAATCTCTTCTCTCTAAATCAATCCTGGCGGCTATGCCCCGTTTTGATATTCTGTTATTGCTTTAATCACCTTTAGGTTATACCAATTCACTTTCGGGTAATCAACTCAGTTCGGCTCTGCCGCAGTGTGGTTACTTTTAAAATAAATGAGTACAGCCGGAAAGAGTAACAAAATGGTTAAGTTTTCAAGAGTATTTCTGTGTTGGTAGAATAAGAGTATTCTATGTGGTTTTGTATTATGAGAGATAATACAGTAAAACAAAGAAGGTTTTACAAGAGAAACCAAAGTGATATTATGCAATGTTTGAGTTATCATTTGCATAAAGGTTTTTGAGCTGTACAACCCAGAGAGGGTTGAGAATAGAGTCTGGTTGGTTTACAATTGCCTTCTGGGATTATCCAGGTTTCGAAAGTCTCAATAGCCTTGCATGGCGATAGCCCTTGAGCTGAGACGAGTCGTATACCCGGCTTGGATAAATGTGACTGATGGACCTATTTCATGATATGGTTGAGATGCGCATTACTGAATTTTTATCCTGGAAATCTGAGTGAATTCTGGGTACTCTGTTAGGTCTTGTCGCAGGCCTATTGCTCAATGGAGTTTGGTGGGAAAAGTTGCAACACCCTTTCTCCGAAAAGGATATTACACCATAGTTACCAATGAATTTCGAAATAACTTAGAAAATATTTAGTGAAAACTCAACATTCCTTTTCCGAAAACGTGAGAAAATTTTTTCTTCTTTTAAACACAGAGAAAGATGGAGAAATATGTATTGATTCTTTTCAAAAGAGTTTAAGTGCGGAAGCATAACGCAATACTATGCGAAAAATCATCAGAGTTTGTACAGGAAAGAATTTAAAGTAAGACAGTGAACATCTGAGCCAGTCTGGTCTCTAAACCCCTACCCAAATAACACAGTAACCATCTAATCTTCTTGAAATCCATATCATCTACTCAGCAGCATCCTTCAGCTCCTCTCCTAAGAGCTAACCCCCTTCTTGAGTCAAACATCTACTCCGTCATGAATCAACACAACAAAGCAGGCAAGGGTGAAACTCTAAACAACTTAATAAGGAAAGTACGGCACACAGCAACATACCGGACAAACACTAAGGAATCATGCTAAAGAAATCAATGTATCCACACAATAAGAATTTCACTCAAACACAACACATTTGGGAACATCCAGTGAGAACAATATACAGCAAAGGAACCAGTCAACATCTTAAACAGGGAATTTCACACAAGACTCTCTATACTTTCGGGACAAACCCATGAGCATCCTGCCCGCTACTCTTGGGGATTTTACTTAAGATTTTTGGCCCACAGCCACGAGAAAGGAACCCGCTACCCCTAGAGATTTTACGACATAATTTCGGGACCACACCCATGAGAAAAGAATCCGCTGCTCCTGGAGACTTTACCACTTATATTCGGGACAACACCCACGAGTAAGTCACTCGCTACTCAAGGAGATTTTACCATAGGAATTTCGGCACCTAGCCACGAGCATTCAGCCTGCTACTCCAAGAGATTTTACTTAGTAACCACAGATACCAACTTACGACTTAACTCTCAAATAAACACAGAATCACAGGTAAACACAGAACCACGTTTCTCAGATAAGAATACCAAATCACACATCTCAGGAAAACACATAATTTCACTATTCAGACAGAATACAGAACCACTTATCTCATACAACTCATACTTCCTTTTCATTCAAAGGTATATAATAGTACTAAAAAGTAATTAATTTATTGAACAGGTGTCAAAACTGAAATATTTCGAAAATATTTGAATACTGGTCCATTTTCAGAAAAAGCCCATTGAAACTGTTTTCACAAACTTTCATTGTTGAAAATATAAAGAATACTGAACAAAAAATATGTAACAGTAGAATTCACCAAGAATCCATTACCATTATATTCCCCAATTATCATAGCCACGTATATACCGAGTTCCTAAGTTAAGATTTCCCTAAACAGCGTATCAATACAGATCCCAGGCCAGAGAGAGACGGACTGCTTTAGCCCCTTCAAAAGTCTCACTTCCTTTCTAGACAGATCCATACTGATAAACTATTTATCTTAACCATGACCTTGTATATCAATGATAGACAATACCAGGGTTTTCACAAAATATTAGATTGTATTCTCTTCGTGGTAAAATTATATTTGCAGTAGTATAAATTTCGTCATTATAACGGTATGTTTACAAAAGTTTAAAAATGATTTTAACATAACCCTCTTGCTTTACGAAAATCTTGAGAAAATTTAAGCATTATAACTCTACTATTAATATTTAGCACAAAATAATTATTTAAAGGCTATAAAACCATTTATTAATGCTTAATAGTAAAAACACCTAAAGCATACAATCCTAACACAAACAAGAATCAAAACTCATATTTCACAAATTAAATTGCAAGATTAACCCCTTACCTTGGCCAAAATATTGATGAAGAACAAGCAAGAACACCAAGAACAAATAGTAAGAAATATAAGACAAAAGAGAGAAAAGAGATAATTGTGTTTGTTCTTCAAGCTTTCCACTTTGATGAGTAAAAATTTATGAAGCCAAGGGGGTCTATTTATAGGTGAGGGGGCTGCCAAAGCTTGGGGAGAAGAAAGGAATTAAGAAAGTGTGTGAGGTAAGCCATGACTCCTAAATTCCATAATTATTAATTAGGTTTAATCAATCTTTTTCCTAATTGGCTTAAACCATTCCACAAGGATTGATGACTCCTAAGAAAATCTGATCCAAGGCCCCTAAATTGATGAGGATGTCGACCAACACAAGGAGGGAGGAGAGCCATTAGATCACTTGGTCAAAAGTCTAGGGTTTAGGTAGTTTTAAGTGGGAACTAAGGGCAAAATGGTCTTTTTACTTGTCCACCTTACTATTCAAGGTAATCATGATGTTCCCCACTCTTACATACTCCTTAGAATTGTATTCAAACCCCTCAAAGTTCCTAAGTTTCCATATCATGGCCACTATACCTCTATTCGTCTCAATTCGGCTTATTCCGCAATCAAGGGTTAAAATAGTCTGTTTACTAAGCTAACATTCAAAAACAAATTTAAATAGTAAGAATAAATGAGGAATCTAAAAAATGACATGTAAGAACCTCATGGAAGAGTTTTGGGAATTTTACGGTAGAGGTAAGCTTTACAGTTTGCAAAAACAATGAAAGACGGTCGCGCCGTAATTAACAAGGTCAAAACAATAATTTTTAAAGTTTTCCAAAAATTCTAAGAAAATTTGTGAAGGAAGTTTGTTTGAAAAAGTTGGGTTAACATACTTGTGTTATTAAAACCCTTTTCCGTCAATAACGGAAAATACGGATGTCAAACAGTAAGGAAAAAGTTACTATTTTAATAAAATAATTTCATAAGTGTTTTATACTTAATATTATATGACCAAATTAATTTTCTTAGCACTTAGATCCTAGTATTTCATATAAAATAGAAATTCTAACTAATATCCTCAAAATACGGATGTTACAAAAGTCTCCTTGGAGCAGCACACCGGTGTATTATTAGAGAGATTGAAGTATCATGCATAAATACATTTATGATTGATGGTATAGATGTGATTGATAATATATCTGTGATGGATGTTTTATCTGTGATTGACAATCTATTCTTGATTGTTTCTTGGTTTACTGTATTTTACTTCCAGGTGTGATCTGTGTTTGTGAGCTTCTGAAAATATACTGTATAAGTGTTGTATGTATACTCTTCGAAACTATCATTCTTAACTTGTGCAAGTTTTTCACCCTGCCTACTTTCCATGTTTCTTTTGTATGTGGTTGAGTAGATGACTGATTCGAGGAGTGTTTTGGGTCCGGGACGACGTTTCAGCGTCCAACCTCTGGAGATAGATGGGATGGGCTGGAGGATAGATTCTTATATGCAGTGTGCTACCTTTAATGGATATATACTTGTCACAGAGCATAGGGTCAATGGACCCGACTTATGGACAGTACGTAGGATTTTTGATTACACGGTATCTATGCGATGGATCAGGGACATGGTCCAGCAGGCGAGGGACGAGGCCAGAGAGAACGATGTACCAGCCCTTGATGCACCGTTTATATCTTATTTTAATCCGGGTAGTTGTTAGAGATTGAACCGGCTTTCTTATTACTTAGTAGCTTTTCATTTCAGTCTTTTCATTTCAGTTTACTTAGAGTTCTTACTACTTTTTGATGTATAGTAGTTTTAGAAAAACTCCTCGCTTGTACTGATGCAAGCTTTTGATTATATATCTACTTGAGGAGGATGTTTTTACTTCAGTATTTCTTCTAACACTGTTTTTATTTTACAACGCAATAGAAAAGGAATGAATGGACTCCCCATTTTTCTCATCTTTTAAAAAAAGCAAAAATTTTATCCACATTTTTGGGAACAAAACTCGATTTTTATCAAAGGTTGATAAGGAATATTTTGCAAAAATACATGTTACTATGGCGTAATATCCTTTTTGGAGAAAGGGTGTTGCAGAAATGGGTGCAGCTACAGGCCATGTCACCTAGTGATATATGTCAGAAAATAGCCGGTATCAAGCCACCTCAGGATGGCATGAGCGAATTTCCTTTCTGGAGTGCTACTTTGGATGGGCAATTCTCCCTCAAGACAGCCTATGTCATTGCCAAGACATCTACATTTGATCCAGGTGCGGTTGACTCACTGTTTGATAAAGTTTGGGGTTGGAGCGGCCCAAAACGTTATCAAGCCCACCTTTCAAAAGTTGCACATGAAAGATTGTTGACAAATGCGGGATGACTCAGGAGACATATGACTATGGATGATCTTTGTCCACGGTGCCAATGTTGCCCAAAAACGGTTATGCACATGCTTTGGGATTGCGATGATGTTAAAGAGGTTTGGTCTACTATCCTAAGCCCTGATTATTTAAGCCAATTTTTCAGCTTAGGATTGGAAGGTTGGCTTAATTTGAATCTTAGCTCCAAGAAGGTTGGCCCATTACATATGATGGGTGGCAGATCATTTTTGGTGTTATGGTTTATGAATTATAGAAGGACCGTAACAAGCTTATTTTTGGTGGAAGTTCCACTATGGGGCAAGACACTCTGGACTATGTTTTGAATCAGGCGTTGTTCATAAATCAGCATAATAAAATGGAGCAGCAGGTACAGGGACATAGTGAGTTTGGCGTTTCTTCGCAACCACCTCCGACGGGTTGCTACAAGGTTAATGTTGATGGATCTCATTTGCAAAATGGTAAGTCTGCGTGTTGGGGTTTGATCTGCAGAGATAATGGTTCCTTTGTTCAGGGATTTCATTGCAATATTGGCTCTGATAATGCTATTTGGGCTAAGTTATGGGGTCTTTATCTTGGTATTAAGCTTGCTAGACAGCTTGGGCTTCATTGGATGGTGTTTGAGCTTGACTCGCGGGTGGTTGTTGATATGGTCATTGGCGAACCTTCTAACACCCTTTCTCTAAAAAGGATATTACACCATAGTTACCATGAATTTCAAAATAACTTAGAAAATATTTAGTGAAAATTGAAAATCCTTCTTCTAAAACACGGGTAAAATTTTTTCCGCCTTTTAAAGAAGATGAGAAGGATGGGGAGTATGTTCCCTTGATTCCTTTTTAAATGTTTTCAAAAAGGTTTTTAGTGCGGAAACATAATTAAAACTTGTATGAGTGTAATCTCATTTCATATAACCAATAGAGTCTTTACAAGAAAAGATTGGAAATGATACAGTGAACATCTGAGCCAGTCTAATCTCTATACCTCTACCCAAAATAATACCATGACCATCTACTCTTCTCGGAATCCATATTCATTTATACAACAACATCCTTCAGATCCTCTCCTAAGAGCTAACCCAATTCTTGGGTCAAACATCTACTCCGTCATGCATCAACACAACAAAGTGGGCAAGGGTGAAACTCTAAACAAATTAATAGGAAAAGTATAGGCACACAGAAACATACATTAGTCAAATACACACAAAAAATACTTAATCAATCAGTATACCAATATAACAAACAATAAGCACTTTGCTTAAAACACAGCACGTTGGGAACATCGCTTTAAACAAAGCATATGAGAACATCGCCTTTCACTAGGTATATCTCTTTCACTTCCAACCACTCAGAACCACATTTAACAGATAAGAATACCAATCACATGTTTCAGGTAAAACACAGATTTCACAAGTAAACACAGAATCACGAGTAACTGTAGAATCAAAACGTATTCGAAATAGACTAAGTGGAATCAAACTTTTATTTTATGGGAACACTTAAGCACCATTTATTTTCTAGGAAAAAGGCCCGTTGGAAGTCTACCCACTAATTTTCACTGTCATAAACGTTGGAAATTAAACTGAGTTAATTGCACACATATATAGATTGGATACCCGCTCTATATTTCCCACTGTTAATATAACAGTAGAATTCACCGAGAATCCATTACTGTTATATTAAATTCTGAAAGATGCTATAACAGTAGAATTCACCGAGAATCCATTACTGTTATACTCTTTTATCCAATCCAATCTATTTATATATATGTTATTAAGAAATCACTTCTTTCCCAATTTATCTTAGTCACATATATACCCGGTCCCTAGTGTTAAGATTTTTAAATAGCGTATCAATATAGATCCCAGGCCAGATAGAGACGGACTTTTATAATGGCCCCTTCAAAGGTCTCTTTCCTTTCTAGACAGATCCATACTAATAAACCAATCAAATCTTAACCATCACCCTTGAATATATAATTGTTAGATAACATCAGGGTTTTTACAAAATAATAAATTGTATTTTCTCCGCAATAAAATTGTTTTTACGGTAATCTAAAATTTGCCATTATAATGGTATGTTTACAAAAGCTCAAAAATGATTTTGGCATAGCCACCTTACTATCATGAAAATTTAGGGAAATTTGGGCATTATAACCCTACAATTAATAATTATCATAAAATAATTTTTAGAGCAATAAAACAATTTATAAAGTATAAACAACCATTTAAAAGCTATAACACCCAAAGCATACAAGTCAAGCACAACCAAAGATCAAACATATACATCTCAAATTATTTTGCAAGAGGTTCCCCCTACCTTTCACCAAAAATGGATGAAGATCCAAGAACACAAAGTAAGAAATTTAAGAACTAAGAAGAGGAAAAGAGAGAATTGTGTTTGCCTTGAATGCTTCTTGAAATTGTGTGTGAAATTTTATGAAGCAAGGGGGGCTATTTATAGGGAGAGGGGGCAGCCAAGGGTAGTGGTATTAGCTCATAGTTTTGCCAAATACCATGGTTTAGGAAAAGTAATTAAAACAAATAAAAACTAATTAATTAAATCCTAATTGGTCTAAACCACTTCACAAGGATTGAATCCAAGTGAAAATCATCATCCAAGGGCTCTTGGAGAAGGAGAGGGGCGGCCAAAGAGGAAGGGCAAGGGAGGAAGAGAAATGTGCAAGTGATGTAAGCCATGACTATCAAAATGCATCTTTAACTAATTAGTTTTAATCAATCTTTTTCTAATTGGTTTAAAACTATGACTCATGTATCAAATGCACCTCGTCCTCTTTTTGGCAAGGTGGTGAGACGGTTTATGAGGGCTGAAAAGGGAGGAAGTGAAGTTACATCTTTGCCCCTAGGGTTTTTAAGTGAAAATGGATGAAAATCAAGGGTAAAATTGACTTTTCACTAAACAAAAATTCCCAAAACGAATTTAAAGGATGAGAACTGATAAGAAATATTGGGAATACCATGTAATAGCCCTAATAGCTTCATGGAAGAGTTTCTGGAATTTTACGGTAAGCGTATACTGCGCGATTTGCATAAACAAGTGAAAACAGACGCGCCGTAAGTGAAAAACAGACATTTTTCAGAAAATTACCAGATAATTCTCAAAAATCACAAATTTAATTTAAACACTAATGGTCTCTCTGGAAATTTGATTTTGAACCCTCACTGGTCAGTATAAATCCATTTTGGCCCAGAAATTCTCGTTTTATGTGTCTTACGGAGTTTTGAAAAAGTGACTTTTTCATCTGTCTTTCAGAAAATTCTGAAATAATTTCCATAAATCCTAAAAAATGGAAAAACATGTTTTGACTATTCAAAATCTTTATCTGACTTTAACTTGAGCTCCGAATCAATCTATCAGCTCAAGCGGTTTACTATTTGGACCAAAACAGAACTTCTAAATCTTTTTACTTCTAAAAATTCTAGAAAAATTTCAGAAAATCTAAAATACTAGAAAAACAAACTTTTGTGAAGGAAGTTTATTTATTGAAGTCATTTGATACTTTTAAGCTATTTAAAACTCTTTCCTTCATTTTGACGTACTGCTTTGTGTAAAAAGACCCGTTATCGATTGTAAAACTACCGTTTTAGAAGTATTTCGGAATATGTGTATTTTACTCCTAATTTTAAGCCAAGAATAAATCACAAAACATTTTTGTCATAAGAATTCATATAAAACAGAAAAAGTACGATTTTAAACAGAGAAATGGAGGTTGTAACTAGACCTGACGGAAGCTGTGAATTAACGGTTTTCAGAAGTAATCTCAAACACGTATATTTAAATCCTATTTTTAAGCTAAGAATAAATCTCAAAAGATTTATATCGCAAAAATTCATATAAAACATATTTTTAAATAGTAACTCAAAAAAACGAATGTTACAAACCTTGCAACACCCTTTCTCCAAAAATCATATTATACCATAATAACCAAGAATTTTGAAAGTTACTTAGATAATAATTATTTTCAACATAAACTGCCTTCCAAAAATGCTGGTAAAATTTTTCTCTTTTTCTAAAAGATGAGAAAGATGGGGAATAAATCCCTTTAAGATTTTCTTTTTCTTAAACGTTTAAGTGTGAAAAAGTAAAGTACAACTGTGTATATAAAAGTTCCTCATCTCATATATATATATATATATAATCATCAGAGTTTACAACGAGAAATCAGTTTAAATCAAATACTCAAAATAATTTATACAGTGAACAACTGAGCCGATCAAATCTCTAGACCTCTACCCAAAATAAGACAGTAAAAGCAAATTCTTCTCGGAACCTCTAGCAACCCATGCAGCGTCTTTCTTCAAATCCTCTTCTAAGAGTCAGCCCACTCCTTGGGTAAATCATCTATTTAGTCATGCATCAACACAACATAAAAAGTAAGCATGGGTGAAAATCATTATCATCAAGTTATATCGTAAGAGAATACACAAGCAATACACAGCAGATATAATGCATGCATCAGATATAATGCACATAGTAGATAGAATACACACAACAAATATCACACACAAATAATGCTATACTCATCCTCAAAAGAAATCATACTCAGGTATCACATTAATTTCGCATAACTCATTCAGACATACAACATCTTATACAGATAATTTCAAACGGTAATATATCTCAAGGAATTGGCAAATATGTACGGTACTCTCAAATAAACTCTCTATACTTTCGGGATCAACCCACGAGCACTCTGCCCGCAACTCCTGAGGATTTTACTCAATAATTTTCGGGACCAACCCACGAGTATTCAACCCGTTATCCCTGGAGATTTTACCCTCTTAATTTCGAGACCAACCCATGAGAAAAGAACCCGCTTGCTCCTGGAGACTTTACTTCCTTAATTTCGCGACCAACCCACGAGAAATGGTAACCCGCTACTCCTGGAGATTTTACCTTAGGAAATTCGGCCCATAGCCACGAGCATTCAGCCCACTACTCCTGGAGATTTTACTTAGTAACCACAGACACTGGTCCAACTAACAACTTAACTCTCAAATAAACACAGAATCATATTATCTCAAATGAACACAGAATCACAAGTAAACACAGAGTTATACCTCTCAGATAACATCACAGAATCACATATCTCAAGTCAAACACAGAATCATATTCCTCATTCAAAACACGGAATCACATAACTCAGATAAAACATAATCCTCCATTTCTTTCATCGAAATCCCCCAGACAAAACATTTTATTAGTACAAGATTAATTCTTGAAATTCCCCATTATAGCACTACGTTTTGGCTTTACAATAATTTTAAACTCATGATTATATTTTCATAAACAGACCCATTTAAAAGCTCCTTCTCAAGAATTTTCACCATGTATATACAAACTCCCTAGGTCAAGAAAAATAATATATCAGTATGATTCCCAGGAAACATCTAGAGGTGAGCCGCAGCTGCTAAGAGACCTGTCTTTCCTAGTCAGAACCACACTAATAAACCATCTTTCTGTATATCTATGGTAAAAATTGTCAGTTTTTAACATAAGGAAATAAATTAGCTTTTCTATATAATTGCGAAATCATTTAACTGTTCCAAAATAATTAAAGCAAGGACCAAGTTTTTCGGCAGAGTCGTCTTCACAAGATCCAGAGGGAGAAGTGAATGACAAAGAAGTAATAAATAAAAGCAAGAATCGTGCCAGCGGTAGAGCCGTCCATAAAAAACGATCCAAAGGGAGAAGAAATAAAGTGATTAATATGGCGTGTTAATTACTTTTCTCACGCATTGATGTCCAAAAAGTGTTACGTACCCGAAGCAGGTAGGGAAATACATCAGAAATGCACTTTCATACCAAATCATAATGTACACTAGTGGCCAAAAGAACTACACAGATTTTAGCCTAATTTCATTTGTATTGATCACACGAAGGCATAGCCCATTGGGTATGATCAAATCCTTAACAGATAAATTTTTTCCATTATAATGGCGCAAATAATAATTCCCAAAATTTTTTTTGACATTATAACTTTACTAAAGCTTTAAAACAAATAATAAAGCTATAACACATAAACCACCTAAGTGGTTAGATCACACAACTTATGTGATCTCTCATAACTGTCAAGAATTTTTCCCTTACCTCAAAAGATGGAGAAAGGAGATTTTGAAGGACAAAGCTTCAAAACTCAAGAGCTACGCAAAAAATCCTAAAGAACTAGAAAAACTATAAAGAGGGAGAAGAGAATTTGCTTTGTCAACACAAAGACTTGGTGCAAGAATTAATGGAGACCCCTCCCCTCTATTTATAGGGAGTGAGATGAGCTTACAAGGGTGTAGGAAAACATGGAATCTTTATTTCCTTTGCTTAGTAGTTAAGATAGGTAATTTAAGAAAATAATTAATCAAAACTATTTTCCTATTGGTCCATAGGGATGACTCATGGTGGTGACTCAAAATTGAATGTCTCTCCTTTCTCCATGGAGGCGGTTTTGAGGCTGGAAGAGGGAGGGAGTGAAGTTACATCTTTTCCCCTAGGGTTTCATGTGAAAAAGAAGTGAAAACCAAGGGCAAAATAGTCTTTTAATAGATCAAAAATTCCCAAAATTAATTTAAAAAGTGAGAACCAATGAGATTGCTTGAAAATGCCATAATAGACTTAAAATAACTTCAGGGTATGATTTTCGATATTTATTGATTGTACAATCTCTTCGATTTTCGCCGTTTCTCATGTATAACACTGCAAAAAGAGGAGAAAATGGTATTTTCAAAACTTACATAGAAATAATTTCTAAAATCCCCAAATAAATAATTAAAAATAAAAATAAAAAATTTCAGGACTTGTGTCACGAAAATTAACACTATGAAACAAGGTCTTTGCGCTATACACGTCCGTTAAGTGTATTTTTTGGTAAATTTTAAAAGTTTTCCAAAATTTTTAGAAAATCATAAATATTAAAAGAAACAAGTTTTGTGAAGGAAGTTAATTTTCTGGGTTGGTTTTGGCATACTCATGCTATTTAAAACCTCATTCGTCAATTAAGACGTAAATCGTTTTCTGTAAAAACCCCAACGTCAAACCAAAATTGCCCGTTTCAAAAGGGAGAATGAATATGCACATTAAAACACTATTTCTAAGATGAAAATAAATCAATAACCACACATATCACAAAATTTCTAAATCAAACAGAATACGTGTCAGTTTAATCTACCATACTATAGGGATCAAAACATTACTTCTTATTTGTTACTCTGAAAATTCCCAGATAAATTCCTAAAATCCTCAAATAATATCAAATCACTATTTGGCTCCTCAATTATTTTTTTGGACCACCTATCATCATCCGCTGAGCTTCAATCTATTTCTGATGTCCAAAACTAATAACTGAAGTTTTCCGTCAACATTCCGTTTTTCTTCCAAAGTTAAACGACTATCTCAAATAATAGAAAAACCTCCAAATATAACCTTAGATATTCAATCTTAAGCACTCTGTCTTATAGAGTGAAAATTACGGACGTTACAATTCTACCCCTCTTAAAAAAATTTCGTCCTCGAAATTCTGCGGATAAACTATATGAAATCATCACCATTGGTTTGAAAAACTCTTATTTGATAAAATATCCAATACTACTCCACTTATCTATATGCTCAACTCCTTAGCCATAGAAATAACATCCTCGTGTTCCTTTGAGTATGTCTATTCCAACTACAGAGTACTCTCTCATTTTCCGTCAAAAATCAAATCCTTAAATTCTTCACTCTTAGTAAAAATAACCTCAAATTCTCTACTCTTAGGGATTTAACCTATCAGTTCATACCCATTACCATTGTTATCTCTCTGCTAAGAAAACAATAACTTAATTGTAAGAAAACAATAATAACTCTATAACTTATAGTGTCATCATCCAATTCATAACTTAATTGTAAGGGTAGGTTTCTACCTATAGCAAAACATAACACAAACAGATACTCAGGTAAAGCCAAATCAAAACCCATTCAAGAAGTCCCAAAATCACATATTCACACACAAAGATAAAAATAAACACATCACTTCACTTACGTCTACATTATTTTGTAATCACCTGGCTACTTTCAGATTTACGACTTTATCCCTACAAACATCAACGGATTCCAACCACATGTTTTGTCCTCACTTACATTCTTTTTAGAAGATCATCATTTCCTGTACAGTCCCATACTTGTACAGTATCGTTGGCATAGGTAGTACCGATTAATCCTATTAAGTTCTCCTCAACTGTACCGTCCCATTCCAGTACTGTCTCATTCTAGTACAACTTTGACGTAGATTCTTCCAGAACAGTATAAACGAAACAAACAATCATATTCACACGAAATTAACACAAATTTCATACCGTACAGACATTTCATCAGAGTTCACACAACAGAACACAGTAAACTTATACCCAACAGCACCCAAAAGAAATGCAACACCCTTTCTTAAAAAAGGATATTACACCATAGTAACCGAGAATTTCGAAAGTTACTTAGATAATAATCATTTTCAAGATAAACCGCCTTCCAAAAGTGTTGGTAATTTTTTTTTCCTTTTCTAAAAGATAAGAAAGATGGGAAATAAATCCGTTTTAAGATTTTGTATTTCGTAAATATTTAAGTGTGCTATACTCATCCTCAAAAGAAATCATACTCCGGTATCACATTAAATTCGCATAACTCATTTAGACATACAACATCTTATACAGAGAATTTCACACAGTAATATATCTCAAGGAATTGGCAAATATGTACGGTACTCTCAAATAAACTCTCTATACTTTCGGGATCAACCCACGAACACTCTGCCCGCTACTCCTGGGGATTTTACTTAATAATTTTTGGGAAGAACCCACGAGTATTGAACCTGCTACCCCTGGAGATTTTACCCTCTTAATTTCAGGAGCAACACACGAGAAAAGAGCCCACTTGCTCCTGGAGACTTTACTTCCTTAATTTCGGGGCCAACCCACGAGAAATTGTAACGCGCTACTCTTGGAGATTTTACCTTAGGAATTTCAGCCCACAACCACGTTTTCTCTCTGCTACCAGCAAGCTAATGGGTTAATTATTCCCATACCTTGACCTTAAGCAGTAAGAAAACAATAATAACTCTATAACTAATAGTGTCATCATCCAATTCATAACTTAATTGTAAGGGTAGGTTTCTACGTATCGTAAAACATAACACAAACAGATACTCAGGTAAAGCCAAATCAAAACCCATTCAAGAAGTCCCAAAATCACATATTCACACACAAAGATAAAAATAAACACATCACTTCACTTACGTCTACATTATTCTGTAATCACCTAGCTACTTTCAGATTTACGACTTTATCCCTACAAACCAACACAGATTCCAACCACATGTTTTGTCCTCACTTACATGCTTTTCAGAAGATCATCCTTTCCTGTACAATCTCATACCTGTATAGTATCGTTGGCATAGGTAGTATCGATTAATCCTATTAAGTTCTCCTCAACTGTACCATCCCATTTCAGTACAGTTGCGGATTTCTCAGTTGTACCGTCCCGTTCCAGTACAACTTTGATGCCAGATTCTTCCATAACAATATAAACCAAACAAACAATCATATTCACACAAAATTCACACAAATTTCATACCGTACAGACATTTCATCAAAGTTCACACAACAGAACACAGTAAACCTATACCCAACAGAAAAGACTCAAATCAGGCTCTGATACCACAAAATGCAACACCTTTTCTTCAAAGAGGATATTACACCAGTGTGAATTTTGGTTGAGTAAAGTACAATTTTTTGGACATATCATTTCCAAATATGGAATTGCAGTGGATCCTGTAAAAGTGGAAGCAGTACTTTCGTGGGAATGGCCAACGACTGTAACTGAAATTTGTAGTTTTATAGCTTTAGCAGGTTATTATTGAAGGTTTATTGAAGGATTTTCAAAGATAATAGCACCGTTAACTCAGTTGACTAAGAAAGACCAACCCTTTGTTTGGACGGATGAGTGTGAGAAGAGTTTCTCAAAGATCAAGGAATTGTTAACAACCTCACCCATATTAGTTTTACCTAACCTAGGGGAACCAATGGAAGTATATTGCGATGGTTCATATCTAGGTTTTGGTTGTGTGTTGATGCAGCACAGAAAGGTTGTAGCTTATGCATCTCGCGTTGTCAGTTGAAAACTCATGAGAAGAATTACCCAACCCATGATTTAGAATTAGCTGCTGTAATATTTGCTTTAAGAATCTGGAGACATTATCTGTATGGGACTGCTTTTAATGTTTTCAGCGATCATAAGAGTCTAAAATACTTGTTTGATCAGAAGGAACTCAATATGAGACAAAGGAGATGGATTTAATTTTTAAAGGATTATGATTTTTCATTGATGTACCATCCAGGTAAGGCAACTGTAGTAGTTGACACATTAAGTAGAAAGACTATTCACATGTCAGGGATGATGATAAGGGAATTAAAATTGATTGAGGGTTTGCGTGATCTGAATTTGAATCTTGATTTGCATAGAGATAGGATATGTTTGAATATGATTACAATCTCTAGTGAGTTGACTGAAGAAATTAGAAAGCAATAAGCAGCTGATAACCACTTGCTAGAGAAAAAAGGGTTGTTGGAACAAGGAAAAATGGAAGAGTTTTTTTTCTGGTAATAAAAGTGGAAGAGTTTAGTATAGGTCAAGATGGAATCTTAAGATGTAAGGGTAGAAGGTGTGTGTCGGATAATAGGAAAAATGAGAAGATTGACTCAAGAGGAAGCACACAAGAGTAAGTTTAGTATCCATCCTAGAGCCACAAAGATGTATCAGGATTTAAAACAACAATTTTGGTGGCCAGGAATGAGAAAACAAGTTGAGGAATATGTATCTTCATGTCTAACCTGCCAGAAAGCTAAGATAGAACATCAACGACCTGCAGGGATGATGCAAAACTTAGACATCCCAGAGTGGAAATGGGAAAGTAATTCCATGGATTTTGTGACTGGATTACCTAAGACTTCAAAGGGATGTGATGGAATTCGGGTGATAGTTGATAGATTAACAAAATCATCACATTTCGTAGCTGTTAGTATGAAGTGGTCTTTAGAGAAGATGACCCAGTTGTATCTTAGTGAGATAATTAGACTACATGGAGTACCTTCTAGCATAGTTTCTAATAGAGATCCTAGATTTACATCAAGATTTTGGCAAAGTTTGCAACAAGCTTTAGGGTCTAAACTAAGATTAAGTCCCGCTGATCATCCTCAGACGGATGGTCAAACGGAAAGAACGATTCAGTCATTAGAAGACTTGTTGAGAGTGTGTGTTCTAGACCACAGTGGAAGTTGGGAAGGAATGTTGCCATTAATAGAGTTTACATACAATAATAGCTATCATTCAAGCATAGGGATGACACCCTTTGAGGCTTTATATGGAAAGAAATGTCAGACACCGTTATGTTGGTACCAAGATGGGGTAGGCGTGACGTTAGGACTAGAGTGCATACAGAAAACCAATGATCGAGTTAAACAGATTAGGGAAAGGATGAAGGCAGCACAAAGCAGGCAAAATAGATACTCCAACAAACGGAGAAGACCTCTCGAATTCCAAGAAGGAGAACATGTATGTTTTAGAGTCACTCCAATGACTGGGGTCGGTAGGGCTATTAAATCTAGGAAACTTACTCCAAGATTCTTAGGACCTTATCAAATTATTCGTCGGATAGGTCCTGTTGCTTATCAAATTGGTTTGCCTCCATTTCTTTCAAATCTTCACGATGTCTTTCACGTTTCACAACTGAGGAAATATGTTCATAATCCGTCTCATGTAATTGAAAATGATATAGTGCAATTACGGGACAACTTGACTTATGATTCAAACCCTATGCGAATTGACGATCGAAGTATCAAACAACTCAGAGATAAACAAGTTTCTTCAGTCAAGGTTGTTTGGGATGATGTTACAGGAAACGTAACATGGGAGATGGAAGACAGTATGAGGAAAAGATACCCAGAGTTATTCTAGGTACATAATTTCGAGGACGAAAATATTTAAAAGGGGTAGTGTTGTAACACCCAATTTTTTCTGTTTACGTTCTTTTTCTGTCTTTGATAAAATTTCTTTTTTGAGATATAAGTGATATTTAAGTTATTTTTATTTTATACAAAAGGTTTGAATATAGGTTTTCAAGTTCAGCATTAAAATTGACAAGTTCTCATTTAAACGTTAGTTTTAAACATAAAGCGATTTACGTCGTATCTGACGGAATGGGTTTTAATATTGAAAAAATGCCAAAACAAACCCAGAAATTTTCTTTCTGCACAATAGTTGTTTATTTTAATATTTGTGATTTTTTGGAGTTTATTTTAATAAATTCTTGATTCACAGTATACAAATTTGAGTAATGAGTCCAAAACCCTTTTAGTTTTATTGTTAATTATTTATTTGAGGATTTTAGAAATTATTTTTGTATGAGATTTTTTAAAACATTTTTTTTTCACTAAAAACACGGTATAAACAACCGAATAGAGACGAATAGAGAGCTAATAGGTATGATATAGAAATTTAGGATTTTGGAGGATCTTTTATGCTATTTTATGAAGTATGAATAGTGGGTTGACTCATGCGTTGACTGTAACATCCTAAAATTTCACTTTACAAGACAGAATATTAATTTTAGAGGATTAGAATTATTCTTAGGTTTTTAGATCAAACATAATGGATTAGAGCAAACGTAGAAGTCAAACGGTATTTTACGGATATTTTAACTGTTAGAATAAGTTGATAATGAATATGGAAAATTCATACTTGATTCCCAAAAGGTATTTGAGGATATAAAATAGTAAATTCATGATGTTCTATGAAGATTTTAGAAATTAAGTTTGGAATTTTAGAGAAGAGTATAAAGGAAATTACAGTTTTGGTCCCTCTAAAAGAAACTACGTAATCTTTTTTTTTGACAAAAGAAACTACGTAATCTATTAGTTAAGAAATGGATAAATACCGGAGATGGAGAAATGGTCAAGATAGAGACTCTAGGATCTAGTAGAATTTTAGATAGTATGAAAATAATAAGTTTTGTTTGGTGTTGTAGTTTAAACGATAAGACAGATAGGTCTTATATATATAACTTCTGTTTACATCACTTCCGTATTTATTCTGTTTTATTCTATAGTACTTTGTGTGTATATGTTTATTGACTTATTTTCATCTTAGAAAAATGATTTTAATACGCTTATCCATTTTTAGAATAGAAACAAATAGTGTAAACTTCATTTTCCCATTTACCGTCTGTTTTCTGTTTTATATGAAATTTTGTGATCTAAGTGTTAAGTGATTTACGGTTGTCTTATAATTAAGGTTTTAAAATGATTATTCATTTGTTTCATTAAAACAGTCACTTTTCCTTTGACCTTTGATTTTTACAGACAAACCGCTTATACTGTAACTGACGAATAAGATTTTAAATAGCTAAAGTATATCAAACCAACCCAAAAAACAAACTTTCTTCACAAAAGTTATTTCTTTTAATATTTTTGATTTTATGGAATTTTTCTGAAATTTTTGAAAAACTTTCAAAATTTACCAAAATATACGCTTAACTAGTATGTATAGTGTACAGATCTTGTTATACAGTGTAAAATTTTCGTGAAAAAGGTCCCAAAAAATTTATATTTTATATTTTATTATATTTTTATGATTTTTAAAAATATTTCTAGACAAGATTATTTTTCCACTGTTTTTGCTCTTATATGTGGTATATCAGCCGAATAGAAGCGAATAGAGACATAAAGGGTATGATGTAGGAACTTAGGGAGTTTGAGGGGTTCAAATATAATTCTAAGAAGCCTAGAATATCTGGAGACATAATCATTAGCCATGAATAGTGTAGGGGCATGTACAATTACCATTTTACCCTTAATTTTCACTTCTACTACTAAAACCTAAAGTTTTTAACCAAGCTATCCCATGGCCCTCCTCTCTCCCCTTTTGGTCGACATCCTTAGGCTATTCTTAAGCCTTGGATGAGCTTGTCACATGATCCCAATCCTAGGGAGATGCCTTGAAGCCAATAGGAAAAAGATGGATTAAATCTAATTAAACCCAATTATCTAGTCATTTAATCTTTGATCTCATCTCTTCCCTTCCATTTGCTTCATGGCTGCCCCCTTCTTCATGACTCACATGAGTCTAGCTTCTTCTCAAGGCTTCTAAATTTTGAGCCATGCCATGAGTAATTTGCCTAAGCCAATGAGAATTTAGATAATTGTTTTGATTTTTATTAAATATGAACCATGGTTGCTTTTCAAGCCAACCATAGTCTCTTTTAACCCAAGCCCTTGGCTGCCCCTTCACCTATAAATACCCCCCGTCATGCTTCATAAATCCTACACCAAAGCCTTTGTGTTAGCAAAGCAAAAATCCTTTCATTTCTCCTTTGTAGTTTTTATCTTTCTCTCTTGCTGTTCTTGGTTTCAAGCTTTGATCTTCAAACTTTGTTCTTCCAAGTTCTTGTGGCGAAGGTAAAGGGAACCTCTTGCAAATTAATTTGATGAGACATGAGTTTGATTCTTGGTTGCTAACCACTTATATGACTTGTGTCTTATTATGTTTATTTATTTATACTTTATAATTGTTTTATGGCTTTAAATTAATTGTTATATGCTTTTAATAATTGTAGTGTTATAATGCCCAAAATTCCTTAAAATTTCCTAGAAGTAAGGTGGTGATGGCAAAATCAATTTTGAGCTTTTGTACACATACCATTATAATGGCAAATTTTAAAATACTGCAGTGTAATCTTACTGTTAAGAAAATGCAATTTATTCTTTTGTGAAAACCCTGATATTGTCTATCATTGATACACAAGGTGATGGTTAAGATAAACAATTTATTAGTATGGTTCTGTCTAGGAAAGGCAAAGGTCATTGAAGGGGCCTTAACTCACCTTCTCTTTCCTGGGAACTGTACCTATACGCTGTTTGGGGAATTCTTAACTTAGGGACCTGGTATATACGTGACTAAGATGAAGTTGGGAAAGAAGTGGATTTCTAAATAACGTATATATAAATAGATTGGATTGGATGGAAGAGTATAACAGTAAAGGATTCTCGGGGAATTTTACTGTTATAGCATCTATCGGAAATTTAGTATAACGGTAAAGAATTTTCGGTGAATTCTACTATTATATTATCTGTGGGAAATCTCGAGTTGGTGTCCAATCTGTATATATATATATATATATTTAACTCAGTTTAATTTTCAATGTCTTTGGCATTGAAAATTAGTGAGGTAGGCTTTCAACGGACCTCTTTCCTGGAAGATAACTAGTGCTCAAGTATTTCCATAAAAAATCAGTTTGATCTCGTTCACTTAGTCCATATCAAATTATTTTAAAGTTGAGCATTGATTACCGCAGTCGGCTCTGCCGCCGTGTAATCCTTTCATCTTCAAAGTTAATTAAGCCGGTATAAATCGTTCACCAAACAAAAAGTATACGTGGGGATTTACATTACTGTTAATCTCTTCTCTCTTGATCAAACCTAGGTGGCTCTACCCCTTTTGGTCTGCTTGAAATGAATTAATAACCTTTAGCTTATATATCGAATCACTTTGTTGGGTTGATCACCTCTGTTCGGCTCTGTCGCGGTGTGATCAGTCATAAATTGAATTATTGAAGCCGGACAAATAATTTAACCCGTAATGATCGGTATAAATTAGTAGTGAAGGCAAGAGTATTTTTATCATAAAGTGATAAGTTATTTCATATAAAGAGTTTTGATGAGATTCAGAGATTTTTTTAGAGAAGTTGCGGTAAAACAAAGGAAGTTTTACAAAGAGATGCTAAAGAGACGTGTGCAAATTTAGACGATCATTTGCATTAAAGCAATGAGCATACAACCTACAAGACGGGGTAGAAAATAGGTTCTGTTGGACTACAATTGTCTACTGGGATTATCCAGGTTTCGAAAGTCTCAATGGCCTTGTCGGTGATAACCCTCGAGCCTAGACAAGTCGTATACCCAGCTTGGATAAATCTGACCGGTAGATCTATTTCTGATTTGGCATTCATTTTTAAATGCAGTATTTTCGAATGATTCTCAGGGGTCTAAGTGGGATTCCCTGATTATTCTGTTAAGTTTACTGTAGCCGGTCACTCAAAGGATGTTAAGGCTGGAAAGTCTCCTAGGAGCATTACACCGGTGTGTTTTGAGAGATTTTGAAGTGACATGCATAAATATACCTTGACTTGATGATATTCTTGAGAGTGCATTGCTTTTGTAGGTTTACAAGACACAAGGTAAGACCTGTTTGAATGAGATCTATTTATATGTCTTGTTTGAATTATTACTCTGTTATATATGTTTTGAAGGAATTGTTACTCTGCTATATGTGTTTTATATGACTTGATGTTCTGGTATCTATATGTCCTTAAGGTATAAATTGAGTGTTGTGTGATCTGTGTTTTGGGTGTGCTTGTACTTTTCCTATTACTTTGTATTAGAGTTTCACCCTTGCCTACTTTTATGTTGTATTGATGCATGACTGAGTAGATAATTTACCCAAGAAGTGGGCTTGCTATTAGAAGAAGTATCTGAAGGAGGATGTTGTATAGATTGATAGAGATTCCGAGAAGAATCTGTATTTACTTTTTTAGATTGGGTAGAGGTCTAAAGACTTGACCGGCTCAGATGTTTGCTGTATAAACCATTTTAGTGTTTTTGAATACCGGATGCTCTATTGTAAACTCTGATGATTACATATATGAGATGAGGAATTTTTGAGTACGAAGTTATGTTTTACTCTTCACACCTAAATATTTACAAAGAGAAAATCTTACATGGATTTATTATCCGTCCTTCTCATCTTTTAGAGAAGTGACAAATTTTACCCGCATTTATGGAGAAGGATTATCAACTTCCATTAAAATTATTTTCTAAGTCATTGTGAAAGTTTTGGTTACTATGATGTAATATCCTTTTTTGAGAAATGGTGTTACATTGACCATGAATAGTGTAGGGTTATGTACAATTACTATTTTACCCTTGGTTGTATACTTATTTACCAAAATCTAACTTTTTTAACCTAGCTATCCCATGGGCCAAATTCTCCCTCATTTGTCGACATACTCAAGGGATTTTAGAGGGTTGGATTGCTCTTTTGCCATGATTGAATCCTTGTGAAATGCCTTTGAACCAATTGGGATTTAGTTAATTTGTTTTTGATTTATTTCCATTAAACCATGGTTAGTTCAAAGTCAACTATGATTGCCCTAAACTAACCCAAGAGTGCCGCCCCCCTCTCCTATAAATACCCCTATCCATGCTTCATAAATCCATGCACCAAACATGAAGCATTTCCAAGTTTTTCTTTCTTTCCGCTTTATAGTTTTCAAATTTCCTTCTTTGAGTTTTAGTTTTTTTACAAGCTTTGTTCTTCATAAGCTTTTCTTCAAAAGTATGGAGAAGCTCTTGCAAAATTATTTGAGAAGTTATAAGTTTGATTTTTTATTGCTAATCACTTAGGTGATTCATGTGTTATAACTTTGTATTTATTTATTTATTTAAGCTTTATAATTGTTTTATGGCTTTGATTTAATTGTTATGAGCTTTTATTATTAGTAATGTTATAATAACCAATTTGTTTATGAGTTTTTGTGATAGTAATGTTATAATGACAAAATTGGTTTTGAGCTTTAATATTGATACCGTTATAATAGGGAATTTAGACTATCACAGTATAATTAAACCGTAAAACTGTTGTAATCTTATTTCTTTATGAGAATCCCTAGAATTTGTCTACCATTGATATACAGAAAGATAGATGAGATGAATGGTTTGTTGGTATTGTTCTGGCTAAGGAAAGACAAGGTCTCTTGTGAAGCTTCGACTCGCCTCTCTTTTCTGGGAACTTTACCGATGTGCTGTTTATAAATCTAACTTATTGAGTTTCTATATACATGGCTAAGATAAATTGGGAAAGATTTTCAGTGGGTTACTTACTATACACGTTCTCTCTTTAGGTCGAGTAAAGACGGCTCTGACGAAAAACTCGGTCTTTGCTTTTAGTTATCTTAAACTGTTAACAATAATTTCACTAATATATATATCGGCTGACTGGGTAAAACGATGCATACTGTAGGGTTCTCTTGAGAATTCTACTGTTGTATTGTTTGTAAGAAATTCCTAGTTTGGGGTCTGTTATATATAAACATATATTAGTTTTCAATGTCATACTAATATGCAAAGGCTGACTGGGTAAAATAGTACAAATAGTGAAGGGTTCTCGGAGAACTCTACTGTTGTACTATTTGGAAGAAATTTCTGGTTTTGGGGTCCTTTACATATTTGACAGTGAAAATTATTGGAGCAAGCCTTCAACGGGCTTTTTCTTAAAACAAAATTGTGTTTAATTATTTTGGTAATAAATCAGTTTGATCTCGTTCACTATTTTTCTTTATCAAATCACTCTAAAAGTTGGGCGTCGATCACCTCAATTCGGCACTGCCGCAGTGTGATCACTTTTTTTAAAAACAAGTGAGTAAAGCCAAAGAGTGGATATAATGGATAATTTCAAGAGTATAACTTGTGTTGACAAAAGGTTTTGTCATGTGGTTTTTGATCTGATTATAAGAATCGGATCATATATTTTATACTATAAAATGGTTGAGGTTTTACAAGAGGATTTAAAGTGGTTTTCATATGCAATGTGGACTGTCATTTGCATAACGTTTTGAGCAATGCGATTCATACGGTTTTCGCGTTCGGGAATATTGTAGGGTTGGGCTACAAGCCTATTGGGATTATCCAGGTTTCGAACGTTTCAATGGCCAACTGGTGATAACCCGTGAGCTGAAACAAATCAAATATCCGACTTGGATAAATTTGACTAACTGACCTATTCAGGATATGGTTGTGATGCGCATTACAGAATGATTTCCAAAAATCTAGTTAGGATTGTCTGAGATATTCATGTAAAGTTTTGTCGTAGGCCTATTGCTCAATGGAGTTTTGGTGGGAAAAGTCTCCTTGGAGTAGTATACCAGTGTGATTTGGATATAGAAGGGACATGCATAATTGTATCTGAAATACTGATATAGATATGTTGTGTTAAATATGAAACTGAGTATATAAGGCATGTATTGTATTGAATGTTTTGCTATGTGTTCTTGATGTATGTATGGGTTGATGCATGATCTCTGAATAGTGTGCTTATACCTCTCTTTTTGCTGTGGATTTGAGTTTCACCCTTGGATGTTTTCTTTGTTGTGTTTGATGTATGTTTAAGTAGATGATTTACCCGATGAGTGGGTTGGCCCGGTCCGGCGACTTAGGATTCAACCCCTTGAGATTGGAAAGGTGGGGTAGAAGACAAACCCCGAGACACAGTGGGGCACATGGTCTGGGTATGTGGTTACCACTGCAGGTAGGGTCAATAGACCCATTTGGAAAGTAGAGAAACGTTTAGTCTTGGATGTGATGCTACCCCTGGAGCATGAGAGAGATTGTCCGGGAAGAAGACAGCAACACAAGGAATGGTGAGTGGCGTAGGAAGACTGCTCAGAGGAGTAAACCCCGCTTTAGGGTTGGAAGGTTGTTATTGCTGTTACACCTTCGGTTAAGGACAGTTATGTTGGGTAGTTAGTAGATGGGATCTGGCTCATATGTACATAGTAGCATATATTTTCTTTTACCACTTATGTTTCTTTTGGTTTACTTAGGATTTGTCGCTTTCTTTAGTACTTTAGCACTACTGATGTACAGAGATCTTTTTGAAACCATAGCTTGTACTGATGCAAACTCCTTTTGCATACTATGATGGTTTTATATATATACGAGATGAGATTACTTTCACAAGTGTTTTAAAGAAAACAAGTCTCCAATGGACTTTTTGAATAAAGCTTTAGATAATGACATTTCAAGTTAAGTTATAAAGAAAAAAAAATGAACTTTTGGTATAAAGTTAAGGAAAAAGACTTAAAGGTTATGGTAGAAGTTGTAGATTTTAAGTTTTCAAACTTATCACAAATATCATGTTTTTATCTTAATTATTTTTATTTAAAAGGTTTGGAATCTTCAAAGTTAAAATGAAGTTTTTAACTTGATGAATGTTTGTAAAAACAGAACAGTTCAAACCCCTGGTGTGTCTTCCTTAAAAAAGTTGTGAAAAATCGAGTACTATTTTGAAACAGACCAGTTCCCACCATTGCTGTGATTTATTTCATACCTGTGAAAGTGTCAGGTATTTCAATAAATTCTCTAAACTTGAAATTTCTAAAATTTATGCTTAAAGGCTTATAAAATAGTGTCTTTTAAGGGAAAAATATTTATTTTAGATTTACATTAGTCTAAATATTTTATATCAATTTTTGAAGTAAAACAGTAAATACGGAAAAACAAGGCTTTGTAGGTAACAAGATGAAACACAAGAAGGGAGGTTGAATTGTGTTTCTTAGCTTTTAAAAACTTTTCTTAAACGTTAGACGCTGCTTAAGAAGAATTGAACGCACAAGGTAAGTTGGACGCAGAAACGTCCACTCAGTTCAAAACAAGTTTAGGTGCGTTTAAAACGTTTAATGCGTTTGTTAAATAAAATCTCAATTCAATCCCCACAGTTAGTATTAAAAGTGAAAGTAAAGGAGTTAAGGGATTGAAGATTTACACAGCTGTTTTATCCTGGTTCACCTTTTCCTAAGAGCTACGTTCAGTCCCCTCAAACTAAAGAGATTTCACTATCAATCTAGGTAAATAGCCTCTTCAGGCCTTACACCAAGTATTGTTTGCACACCTAGTCTCTCCAGGCACAATCAAGTATTCTTTTACAAACAAATCTCTTCAAGCTCAAATAAGTATTCTTTTACAGTCAAACCTCTCCAGGATCACACAACTCAAAAGAGTGTTTGTGTTTCTTACAGCTGCTATTCACACAAGTGAGAATATGAAATCTAAAGCACTTCGAGAGTTAAGCAAATTGTCTTTTACAAGAAGAATGAAATGTACAGACTCTTTCAAAGGTTATAGAGTATATGCAATAAATTGCACAACATTTGCTCTCTTTTTGCGTTATAAGTCTCTTTTGTATTCTCCTTCTTGTTCACGACATTTATAGGCTTGAATGAAGCTTTAGATTGGTCTTGAACTTATTCCTGCTTCAGCCTTTATAAAATAGCCATTTACTGATAGCATTAAATGTTATTTTCTCGTTGCTTCAATGGAGTGCCACTTCAGCGTAGGTTGTGCAGTTCTTTCTCCAAGGTCAGAAGCAACCTGTACTCAAAGTCTCAATTACACAGTGGTTAAAGGTAATATTCAGTTGAGTTAAAGAGAATATACTATGTTAACAAAAAACGTGTATAGAGAGTGCCAGAAGTGTTCTGACTGCATTCTCTCTCAAGTACACTTTCCACAATGTTTTATGCTTTTCATTAAATGCTATCTGAAATCGTTGACAATTAAGTTCGAGAAAAGCATACATACAACTATTTATTTCAAATCATTTGCTCATTTAATATGTCTCAAATTAAATGCAAGAGCAATAAATTGCATGTCAAGAGATCAGAACAGTATGCGTGTTGGACGCAGCTTTAGGCAAAATGGACGCTTAGCTTTCTTACCATTTGGACGCATAACATGCTTACCAAATGGACGTATAGCATCCTGAGTCAATTGGACGATACTTACCATAGATGAAGTACCTAGTCCACTGGACGCTCAGCTCATTGATTGTATATATATGTTCCAAATTAAGCCATACTAGACGATGGACTTAACTTTGTTGTACCTGCAAGAACTTGTTATCAGACTTTGTAAAATCCTTAATAATAATTGTTATCATCAAAACCATTTACGGATTTAAACATTGAAAAATGTCTTTGACCAATTTGGTTCCAACAATTTCCCCCTTTTTGATGAATACAAACATTATTAAGTTTTACAAGCAATATTGGCAAGTAAAAGATAATAAGCAGTCAGCTTAAGCAATAAAAACTTTTCCTTCAAGGAAACTCCCCCTGAGATAAACATCTCAGTGTTCCTTTGAACTTACTCAACTTCCCCTGAGATAAACTTCTCATAGGTTTTAGATTTTCAGCTGGTTGAGTACCTGAAAAGGTCTTTATCTTCAAATAGCAGGTTAGTTGAGGAACATATATATATATATATATAATCAAAGAATCAGAGTAATATATGTATGCAATAAGACTGCTACAATTTGACTCAATCTTATTTTATTAAGACTATCTCTTGAAAACTTAATTTCTCCCTTTCTCCCCCTTTTGTCATCAGACAAAAATGTTTGAATATCATCATAGTCCAATTTTTTTTATTTTTGAAAAAAACGGGAAAACAAAAGAGAAACATAAGAACAGGACTTCTGCAGATCACTCCTTTGATGGCATGTACTTGATGAACTGTTTGAAAAGAAACTTGAACTCTTCAAACTCCTGTCTTGAAATCGGAGCTTCTTCAGGTTTCCTTTTAGGTCCAGCATCTGGTTGCACATGAGTGGATACAACTAGGTCTTCTTCCTCAGGAGGCAACTCAACAATAGGCTCAAAGGGAAGTCGTGTTGGTGCTCCAAAAATGTCATCAAACATGACAGTACGTGCATCCTGTCTTGTCACAACTCCAACTGTAGGCGTTTCATCCTTTTCAGCAGTTGTAACCCCAGAGGTTGATGCCTATTGTTTACACAGCCTAAGGCGTCTTTCCCAGACAGTCTTTGCTTCATGTTCTGTGGCTCTGCCTAGTAGTCCATTTGGATGTCATCTTGCTTTTTCTTTGCCCAGTCCTTATCAAACTTGATAAGCTTTGACATTGGACTCTTGCTGAAATGCTTCTTGGGGAACTTGTCTTTATTTCTGTCGACAAGATATACCCTTGGTACTATCCTGTCAGGCTTCACCTTTATTTCTGTTGACAGCCTTATCCATATAGACAGAGGGACATTGAACTTATTCTGAAATTCAAAGCCATCTGCTATGTGTTTGTTTGACCATCAGTTCTTCAAATGTTGAGATGAATGGACCCATCTGTTGTAACACCCCCTTCTCAGGAGGTCATTACACTTCGTAACGGAACCTCAAATGCGGAAATTAATTCTTTCTTCTGGTTCTTTTTTCAGAAAATGCTGTCAAAATTTATTTAATTTTCACAAATGGATTTTCTTGGTCAATTTTTTTTAAAAGAAATACTTAAGTGAATAAACATCAATAAGGAAAAATAACATAGGAAATAAAATTCATTTATGAATAATAAAGTATACCATACACAAGAAATCTTTTCCCCAAATAAGTACAAACTCCCTATGCTGGTCAAACACTAAGAACTTTTGCAAAAAATTCTAATAGAAAATCCTAATAAGAAAATCCCAACTTAACTAGGATTCGCACGTCCTTCCATTTGGTTGACGTATCTTCAATGCATGACACATTCTTCAAATCCTGGCTAGTCCACTCAACTAGTGATCAATCTATATGAATCATGTTCCAAAGACCACAAAACATATAGGCAAGGGTGAGTTTCTTCCAAAAAGTCATATCACGAAATATATAGTAAAAGAAAATACTACTTATTATACTTAAAAAATAAGCAGATATCATTTGAAAACTTTTCTCTAAGTTAACAAACCTACCAAACACGTCATCAAGAAAATCACACATTGCAATTTATCAGTATGTATGTCACTTCAACATCTTTCAGTACACCGGTGTAAATGCTCCAAGGAGACTTCTCTTCCTCAACTAAGTCGAGCGAAATGGATGTAACGTAAACTTAACATAATTGCCCAGTCCACTCTCAGGATATGACCCAGTCCACTCTCAGGATCCGGTTTTACAATTATTAAGTAGAGCCACTATTTAAAAATTATTACCATAACACAAATAAGGCAATCGGTCAAGATCATCCTAGCTGGGTATAGTACTTTTCTCGGCACGAGTGTTCACCATGCAAGACCATTGAGAATTTCATAACCTAGACGCCCCCATAGGCAGTTATAGCCAGACTATACTTATTTACAACCCTACACACCGGATTGTAGCTCGAATTGGCAAAGCCAATCACCAAATGCAAATGACATCTATATTTACTATCATGAAAAATTCTTATCTCAAGAATTTAATATCGCCACGTACCCTTTTACAACGACGTGTAAAACTCTTCTCTATGATACAAAGCTTTATAAGAGAAAAATCCCTTTATTTTTCTCCAAATCATTTTCTCAAGTCCATACTTATAAGAAAACTCTTTTGAAAAATAAAATACCACTTATTGTAATTATTTTTCAAAAATCCTATTATAGTCATAAAATTTTCTTTTTCCTCCACCACGTGGTAACGAAAAATATTTTCAACGATTTAACTACGAAATAAGAATTTTCCTATAAAAACCCTTATTTTAAAAAAAAACTTAATATTTCACTTTAAAAACTCAACTTTAAATAGTTGGAATAAAAATCCCATTTAACTAATTAAGTTAAATTCTTTAAAAAGAACATTTCTCTATTCTATTTCCTTTTGCCAATTAATGTATAATTTGTTAATAAAAGGTTTAATCATTTGTGATTGATTTAAAGTGAATTCCAAACTCTCTTGTTTAAGAAAAATCCAATTAAAGTCTATTGGAGACTTTATCTAAAAATTAAGTAATTAATACATAAATCAAGCTTTAGCTTGAATACTAATTAATCAAATTTTCCTTTTGAAAAATGATTTTACTACAAAGTCCTCTACTTCCTTTTCCATGATGCTTGGGTCACTTGTTTTAATTCATCTTTGTTAGTCTTACCCAATCACAACAAACATCACTATAATCATAATAAATAAAGCATTAATCTACTTTAAATATTACAATCCTCCAAATGAATCAAACAAAACACAAGTAAAGCAATCACCCCAAATCACATCAAGCCATAAAATACTTTAACACTAATCAAGAAACAAATCATAAATCATGACATAAAATTTCTACCACACAAATAGACATAGAACTAACATATGCTTAAAATGACATTTTAGGCAAAATCAAGCATAGATCACTTTTCCTTCACTTGGTAAATTTTTCTTATCATTTCATTTTGCACAAAATAACTTTAGAAATATTTTCATAAAGCTTTAAACATGATGATACTCATACAAAATCCATAGAGCTAAACATATTAACTTAGTGATTTAACACATCAAGAATGATTTAAATCATTCTACACAAAGATGAAACTCAAGACCCTTGAGTTGTCATCAAGCCATACAAATCATACAACACACAACTATATAAATTTCATAACTTGGCAAGAAAATCCCCTTACCTCTTGAAGAGAAGCTTGGAATACAAAGATCACTTTTCCTAGCTTGTTGTTCCAAACTAGTAACCAACCCTTTCAAAACACAACATACAACATAAGCATAAAAACATCTTCATGAAATCACCCAAACCCTAAGATAAAAAAGATGAAAGAGTGATTTCTTACTCTAGATCTTGAAGAAAAATGGATCAAAGTGAAGATCAAGCTTCTTGGTTCCAAGGATAAGAACCTAAAGCCAAAACAAAGAGTTTTCTTCAAAAATATGAAGAAACACATGATCTAAAAACTAAAAGATGTAGATCATAAACGTATATGAAAGATTTATGGTCTAGAATCATAAACCAACCTTGTTTGAAGAAGATTGATGGATCAAAGCTTAGAAAACTCAAGGAAAAGCTTAAGGAAAAAGCTTTGAACTTAGAGAGAAAATGGAGTATTTGTGCTTTGGAGAGAGAAAGGAAATGAAAGATGAAGCAAAACTTCTCCCCAAGCCCTTGTATCACACGGCCAAGACCAAGCAAAATGAGTCAAGGATAAGCTTGGTTTAAAGGATCATACAATTAATTGATTAATGAATAATAGATAATTGTCTAATTGGTCCAAGACATGACTTAGCAATAAAACAATGATTAAAATGCACCACTAGGCACATGGGGCGGCTGTTTGAAGGCTGAAGCAAGTGGGAGAAATATCTCAAAAAGCTAGGGCTTGTTTGGTTGCACACAATTAAGAAAAAAAATGCTTAATTACTTAATCCCTTTTGAAATAAATATATTCTAAATAAGTAATTAATTGAAAAATCACTTTTATGACCCAGTATTAATATATTAAAATTTGGAATCTCAAAACTTGATTTTTAATCATTTTCTCATACCCCGATTGTGCTAGGTTTACCCGTAACTCCAAACGCAGGTAAAAATAAACTTTTACTGAAAATTCTTGCAAAATTCCTAAAAAACTGAAATATTAGAAAAATAACTTTTGTTTCGTTAAAATATTATTTTGATGCAAAAACGGTCTCCAGAAAAATACAAAACCCTGTACGATTTCAAACCGGGACACGGTTTTCGTCATTTTTTTGTTTTTCAAGTTTGGTCACTATCTACCCATCTAAAAATCATAAATAATCTAAAAACACTAATGATATCCCTAACTTTCCATTTGGATCATTTCTTAGTCCTCTGGTAATTATCTGTTTACTATGTGTCACGTATTCCATTCTACAGAGACCAAAACGGTAACATCTTTATCCTAATTTCAGAAAATTTAAAACTAAAATTCTTAAATTCTTAAATAATATAAAAATATTATTTGTCTCTTTAATTCCTTGTGATGGCTTTGTCCTGGCCTTCAAATCAGTATAATCTTATTCCTTCGCCTATAACGAGAATCATTTTCTGTTGAAATTCTCAATTTCAACTCAAAGTCCGAGTTGCTTTACTATGGGCAACTATAATCATGACCTTTCATTTTCTAACATCATTTTATAATATGTAATTTGATCTACTCACTCAGTGGTATAAAATTAACTACGGATCTAAAAATGCGGGTGTTACATCTGTTCTACAGTCAGAGTAGGGTACTCTGGCCTGTGGCCGTAGATCATCGTCCTAGCTTGTCCTGAGGAGCTGGACGACACAGACTTGGCCCTTATTTCATCCAAGGATAATTCCTTATCCTTCTTCTTTTCCTCCTGAAGAGGAATGTTAATAATCTCTAAGCCCTCAGTTAAGACTATGGGCTTCCAGATGGTGTGGACGAAGTCAGGAGTAGACGATGGTGGAGTTTGGTCAGGTGATGAAGGTTGTGTTTGGACTGGTGGTGGTGAAAGCGTATGTGTTTGTGGTTGAGTGGACGATGGAGGTGGTTCAGGTTTGCTTTGTGTTTGGGGAGGTGGTGATGTTTGTGGTGTGGGAGAAGTGGGAGCTGTTTGGGTAGGTGTTTGGGTCTATTGAGGGATTGGACGAATGGGTGAGAGATTGGACTTAGCAGGTTCTAAGACAGATGTAATGACAGATTCAATTACATCAACTATAGGCCTATCAGAAGCCTTGGACACAGATTTCTCGAGTACCTTTTTAGACTTCTTGCTACCAACTTCTTTTGAGATAGAAGATCTCTTTGGACCTTTGACCATAGTTCTAGCTTTCTTTACTCTTGGTCCAACAATCTCTGTTGGAACCAAATTGGTTAAAAGTGTTTTAATACAAAAACTCCCTAAGTGATTTTATGGTTTTGATGATAACAAAATGTATTAAGGTTTTTACAAAGGATAATCAATTTGTATTAAGCTTGTACAAATGCATAACAATGCTGCCTAACTAAGCTTATTGCAGTCTGCGTCCAATCAGTTCTTCATGACATTGGCTGGCATTCAAAGTGAGCCTTGCATCCAATGTTGGCACTGGAATGGACACAAGAATTTTGCGTCCAATGTTGGCACTGAAATGGACACAAAAGTTCTGCGTCCAATGTTTGAGCAGAAGGAAGAATTCTGCGTCCAGCGTCCAATGTTTGAGCAGAAGGAAGAATTCTGCGTCCAATGTTTGAGCACAAGGCAAGAACAAAGTTCTGCGTCCAATGTCTTCTGAAGAAGCAGAATCGCAAAAGTAGAAGAAATCAAGTCTTGAAGACACGCTACTTTCTGCGTCCAATGTTTTCCAAAGAAGCAGAATCAGTAAGCGTCCAATAGAGCAAGACTGGCATAAGTCCAATGATAAGAACAAGGCAATACTGGCAGAGTCCAATGTTTGTATGAGAAGCAGAATTGCAGTAAGAGTCCAATGATTTTCAAAGGAACAGATTCAGTGAGCATGAAGGATAAAAGTCCAATGTCCAGTGTGAGCAAGAGTGCAACTCTGCGTCCAATGAAACTGAACAAACAAAAGAACTGCTCTGCGTCCAATGAAGTCAGAGTTACTCAAGCACTGTTCTGCGTCCAATAAAGCAGCATAACAAAGTGCAATTGAAAGCATCAGGACAACAATCAAGTGTCATACGTCCAATGAAGCAGAAGAACAAAAGTACAACAATCAACTGCTTCTGCGTCCAATGGAGCATAAGTCCAATAATCAGCATGAGGCAATAAGTTCAATACTGCCTTGCATTCAAATGGAATAGATTGGTAAGCATCAGGTATGCGTCCAATGTTTGCATGAGTTCTGTGCAAATTGGTAAGTGCAAAGGTATGCGTCCAATAGATTCTATATGCTGCGTCCAAAACTCAGAGTCCATTACATGCTATTTACTGCTCATGCAATTAATATGAAACATATTTATTGAGCAAATGATTTGAAATAAATAGCTGTACACAATGCTTTTCTGTACATCTTTGTCAACGTGTGTGAATGTACTTCTGAAAAAGCATAACGTACTGTGGAAAGTGTACTAAGAGAGAGAATGTACTTTTAACTACTCTATATATCTCTGAACACACCTTTCTGCTTTACACAGTGTATTCTCTCTGTCTCAATAAGATATTATTATTAACCACTGTACAATTGAGACTTTGAGTACAGGTTGCTTCTGTTTTGGGAGAAAGAAACGCAGACATGCACAATGAAGTAGATCTCCTCAGAGCAACGGGAAAATAGCATTAAATGCTATTAGAGAACGGTAATATTTATGAAGGCTGAAGCTGAGCTATTCGAAGAACAAGTCTGAAGCTTCATCAAAGCCTATAAATACCGAGAAGCAAGAAGAAGAATACAAGTGACTGAAAACGAAAAAGAAAGAGCTGAACTGCTGTGCAATCTTTTATACTCTGTATTAAAAGTCTTGTATTTCTTTATCTTCTTGTAAAAGAGAGTTTGCTTAACTCTCAAAGTGCTTTAGATTTCATATCCTCACTTGTGTGAGTTAGACAGCACTTGTATCAAAACTCTGCTGAGTTGTTTAGCCTGAAGAGGCTGTGTTCAAAGAATACTTGGGGTTTAGCCTGAAGAGGCTGCGTCCAAAGAATACTTGGGTTTTAGCCTGGAGAGGCTGTGTGCAAAGAATACTTGGGTTTTAGCCTGAAGAGGCTGTGTGCAAAGAATACTTGTATTCTATCAGGTTGATAGTGAAATCTCTCTAGTTTGAGGGGACTGGACGTAGATCTTAGGAAAGGGTGAACCAGTATAAAAACTTGTGTTATTTCTTCTTTCTTTTATCTCCTTTTATATTTGTGTTTATTACTAACCAAGGGGATTGAATTGATTTTGTTTAAACAAGTTTTTCATACACCTCAAATCGCACAAAGAAAACAAGTTTTTAAACCAAGAGGGAAAGCCTCAGCGTCCAATCTTTTGTGCGTCCAATATTTCACATTTCTGTGCGTCCAGTGTTTTAGCACTCTGTGCGTCCAATATTTCAGAAAACACTGTGCGTCCAATATTTGAACCAAGCTGTGCGTCCAAAGTTTTTAACAGCCAGCGTCCAACTTTTGCGAAAAGTTTTAAAAGCTTAGAAACACAATTCCCCCCCCTTCTTGTGTTTCATCTTATTACCTACAATCTCTTCTTCAGCCACATTGGACTCAGCATGTGTCCTCTTTTTGCTTGGCCTTTTCTCAAGAATAGTCTTGGTTTTCTTGGAGAGATATTCTCCAACTGTTTCTTCATCAGACTCAACCACGATTAGCTTCCTCATAGGTTTTTTGGGAGTAGCCTTCTTCTGCGTGATGGAGGCTTTGACAGAGTCTTCCTTCATTATTTTTATCTCTGCTAGCCTTCTAGCACATTCCTCTTTTGCTGCTTGATCTGTCTGTTTCTTCAAGGCTTCAAGCTCAATGGCACCTTTTCGAATGGTTGCCAAGTTCATCTTTAACAAGTTTGCCTTTCCAAGCTCTATCTGCTTGATTCCTTTGGACAGTTTCTTTTGGACTTCTGCTGGGGCAGTGTCCATGAATAGACTGATCCCCTGATTGTTCATTATTCTTTGCAGTAGGGCTCCATGCGGAATTCCAGGCAACTTGTCCTTTCTGCTTGCATACTTTTTGAAGTTTTGGAAAAGTAGTGCAGGCAAGTTGATTTTTCTTCTAGTTTGAAGGCTTACCAAAAGAAATTCACGTTGGGAAGAGACGAAATCCTTCGAGCCCAGCTTGTGCAGAACAACCTTGTTCAGGATTTGGTGAAGAACTCTTGCCTTGTCCGTCATCTTGGACACAGTGAGTTTCCCAGTGAATCTGGGGTTAGCCAACAAACTCTTGATGGCATCTCCTTCATAGTCCTCCTTCCAGTTACAACCGATAGCACAAGAGATAGTGATATCTGATACTGTTATCTCCTGACCCAGCACAGTGCCCTTCACTTCGTCTTCAGACACTTCCATTGTCCTCCAGAACTGTTTGACGAGCGCAGGAAGAACTACTACCCTTTGCTTGAAGAAGTTCGTCCAGTCAACATCTTGGAACTCAATAACAACATCCATTCCCAACAAAACCAAAGAGTGTGGGTTGAAGTGATGTTCCACAAGAACCTCCATATTCTCAATGTCACTAGTGCAAAAAAGGCCTTTTAAATCTGGTAAAAAACACTTTTTAAATCGGTTATGAACCGATTTAGATACAACCGATTTAAAAAGTGGGATGTTTTTTAAATCGGTTGTAAAAACCGATTTAAAATATCTTTTTTTACCATAAAAAGTGTTTTTTTACGCTCAAAAGTGGACTTTTTAAATCGGTTGTTACCAAAAATCGATTTAAAAAGTAGATTTTTTAAATCGGTTGAGAAAAACCGATTTAAAAAGTAAACTTTTTAAATCGGTTGAAACAACAACCGATGTTAAAAGTGGACTTTTACCTACGGAAAAAATCTCTCACTAGAAATCTGACTTTTAGTGACGGAAAAATACTGTCACTAGAAATCAATAATCCGTAGCTGAATGTCTCTTTCTACAATTCTCTCCAATATGTCAAATGAAATCTCACCTTCACTCTTTGCACATCATACAAAATCATTCATCACTCGACCAATCAATTAATCAGCAAGAAAAAAACAAGAGAAATGAGAAGAGTCAAGAATAGATGAAAAATAAAAATGAGTACTACGAGATTTATAATATAAAAACGGAAAAGAAAAACCTAAGCTGGTGTGCTGGCCTAGAATACCTGATTAAAACAAATCCTAGACATTCGAAAAGCCAAATTGAATGCCCCAGATGGATGGCATATGACAATTGGAAATGACCCTTTAAGTCGTGTCCTTTCCTGCAAATGGGAATCATGAACACAACAATGAATAACTCAGAATATAAACGGAAACTATTAAGAAAGCTCTTAATAAATGGAGCATAGTAAAATTTTCATCTATCCAAGATTGAACTCTTGTGTGCAAGCAATTGAAAATATAAAGCTACATGCTAATGAAGGGCCATAAGCTTGACATTGCATTAACAGAATATTATTTATTTAAAAGTTTGCACCCATCAAATCAGTTAAAAAAAGGGCAAATAATAAATGAAACATGAATTGCAAATGATATGAAAAATATATTATTATAAAAGCAAACAATAAAAAACTTAAGAAAAGTAAACTATCAATAGAGATCTGGATATCAGAACAAATAATAAATGGAACATGAACGCAAATGCCAGACAAAATAGAATTATAAAGATAGACAAACAAAAAAAGTTAGAGATCTGGACCTCTTTAGTAATGTTGCTCTGGCCTTCCTTTGGAAAGTAGAGACCTCGGTTCCACATATCTGAAGTGGCTGCAAAACCAATCACAATGATAAATATCTATTTATTGTAAGAGTGCAGACCAAACTCTCAGAAGCACTCATTCCCAGTCTATGCTAATTTTTAAGTCCGTAGCAAATTGCCTACAAACTCACTAAGAATTAATATGCATATGTTGACATATTAAAAGGATGTGCATCATATGTGTAACATATTAAAAAGAATTAATACTGTGTAACTATATATATGTTGACAATCATGATTCTCCAATATGAAGAGGTTCACTTTCATGACTTATCAATTGTGGTACCCTAACATGACGAGGAGAGTTAAATAAAATGAGCTAAACTGCAAAGGAGAGTCTATACACATACCAATGAAGTTCAAGGTAATGCGAATTATTTCAACTGCCTTCATTGACTTGCTAATTTGTTGCTCAGAAGCAAGATTACGCTTCAGGTTTAACTTTGGTAAGCTGAAAATAGACGCGGCTGATGGAATAATCCTCACAAAAATACCAGCAACTTCAGCAAGCTTTGCAGCTGCAGTAATTTTCTTTGTTAGTCATGCCAATGCTGTTTTTGCATTAAAAAGGCATTGAAATTTAAGTGCGAGGCTAACACAGAGTACGAACCCGGGTAAACAATCAACCAAGTTCATCTGAAGCACATCAAACAAAAAGTGACATAAGACTTGAGAGTCATTGGAATTTCACGGAATACTGTAAAGAAAACCTGAAGAAATCCTGGATTCACCTCTCCAGTGGTCTAGAATAATCAATGGGACTTCTTCCTGTAACTAGCTCCATAAGTAGAATCCCAAAACTATACACATCACTGCCCTCATCAAGCATACCTGTGCTTGCATACTCGGGTGAAACATATCTGCAGAAAAGTTGAGGTAAAATAATAAGGATAAATATCATGACCTCCATTTAAGACAAAATTATAAAATAACTCTGAGACTTGAGAAAGATAGAACTAACCCAAATGTCCCCATTACACGTGTTGTCACATAGCTTTTCTCTGGCCCCAAGAGTTTGGCCAGTCCAAAGTCTGACACTTTGGCATTCCACTTTTTATCCAAAAGAATGTTACTGGATTTTACGTCCCGGTGGACAACTTTGGGTTCTAAGCCTTCATGCAAATAGGCTAGCCTGTTTCATAATGTAAGAAATGTTAACTGATACTCTGAAAAAAATGTTAACTGAAGAGACACTTAAAGATATATATGTTCAATAAAATGGGATAGTAAACACACACACGCTTTTGCAATTGCAACGACAATCTTCATTCATATGTCCCATGCCAGGGACTAACGGGTCCTACATCACCATGTAGTCACTGCTCCAAATTTCCATTGTCAACATATTCATAAACAAGCATCCTGTATAGTCAGGAATGAAACACAAAAAAATTGAAGAATGAAAGTATGATGAATTCAATATACCATATGACTTTAGAATATCGATAAGGTCACAGGGTCAAAAAGAAATCATGTAGACACTCAATTGCCACAATAATTAGTGACCCATTATATGACAGATACCTATAGTTACTTTTGTAAAACATTAGCAGCTTGGTACATAATCAAATGGATGCAAGATTTTCTAAAGAACATATTCCACTATAAGGACTCCAATTCATATTCTACAATCTATACCAGTAGTAGTTCTGTTCAGTTGTATTAATTCACACGGACAAAGAAAGTTAAAAAACCAATACTAGCAGGAAACCTACACTGACAAATCCTTTGTTGCAAAAGGAAGCAGCTCGGTAAGCAGAAGAGATATAGTAGCTAGGCACACAGCAGAGGGTTGTTTCCCACCAATGTGTATTCTTTTATCCAAGAACTGGACCTTGAAAATGTGAAGATAGAAAGAAGATGTCTGCAAATAGAAAATGCAGATGAATTGGGAACATGAAAACATCTTATCACTTATAGGAATAAAATAAGGTACTTAAAACACAATATTAAGTTCAAGGAACAAGTGATTACTTATTAGTAGTGTGAACAAAATAAAGACATGAGATGAAATTGAAAGTAGAATATCTTACAAATAATAGGATAGAAATAGAATAAACTAATATTTTGGTAAAGCTATAAAATATTCAGGTAACAAGTTTCAAAAGTCCTAAATATGCAAAGAACAAGCTGCTCCGAATCCAAAATACATCTAAATATAATTTTAATGTGGTAAGGTACATATTTCATTTGACAACATAGCTCACTGCCAATCAGTCAATTTGAATGCCAATTCGCTATCATGCCCCGCTAAAACCTTCACCCACAAATCACCTCCCTTTCTCTTCCCACAAAAAAACAAATGAACAACTAAAATACAAGCCCAAATCAGAAATCCCAAAAATCCAGTTTCTAACAAAAATCCTAATTCTAAATTCTAAATTCCACACAACTCGAAGATTCAATTTTCCAAATAAGTCAATCAACAACGCAACCCTCAAACCCTACCTAACCTAACATTCTCGGATCCCAAACTCACTCAGTGATAATAAAACACAAGCAAAACCCTATCAGCAGCACAATCTTTAGCTCGCAACCGCAGCACCTCAACAACTCCCAAATTAAGCTCACAGAAGCAACCAAGTAATTCAAAGCACGTGCAGTAAGTATACCTGCGCACAGCAAGTCCACGAAGGAGCTTGTAGCAGAGAGACTCAGCCTGAGCAATAGCACAGAGACCTCTGTTGTTGACCTTCTCAGCGTAGAGTTCAACGCTGGTCTCAGGAAACTTGAACCTCTTCTGCACCACTGAGGTTAGCTCTCTAATCCTCCTCCCCTTCTCACCTATAATAAATCACAAAACCCCCAAAAATTAAAAAACAAAAATCACAAAAATTCAATTCAACAGGAAAAGAAAAAAGGAATAATATAATGTTAAGGAAAACCTACAGATCAACAACACATGAACAACGCAAGTAGAGCTAAGAGACGAGGTGCTCGCGGTGGAAGACGAGAGTGAGTGAGTGAGGCACGTGGTGACAGACGAGATCTGTGACAGACGAGGTGACAGGCTCGCGGTGGTGCTCGAGCTGAGAGACGAGAGCTAAGCAGGAGTGACGAGCGCGAGAGTGAGAGGGTTCTAGTCTGAGAGTGGGAGTGAGAGCGTGAGATGAGAGTGAGAAGACGAGAATCGGAGAATGAGAGCGCGATAGGTTTCAAATTGCACGGATCCACTTTTTAAATCGATTATCTTAATAACTGATTTAAAAACTTTGATTTTTAAATCGGTTTTCATAATAACCGATTTAAAAAGTAAATTTTTTAAATCGTGTAACATTTAACCATTTTAAAAAAGTGTAGACAAAAATAAAAACGCATTTTAAATCGGTTTTTAATATAACCAATTTAAAAAATCTATCGTTATTTACAAAATTGTCACCGCGTCCACTGTTTAAATCGGATTCGCTAATAACCGATTTAAAAACTGAATTATATTCCTTATTTTGCACTAGTGTGTTCTCCATTTTCGAAAGCAAAGTTTGAATTTTTAGAAGAAAAGGGTTCTTGAGAGAGGTTTCGAAATGAGAGAGAGAGGATGCAGAGAGGTTTTCAGAAAGTTGAAGAGTGGAAGAGAGAGTGAAGTGAAAACGTGTGTAAGAAGGGAAGTTGGAGAGAGAAAACAGTAATTGTTGCCTTGAAACACAGCGTTATCATTAAAAGAAAAACAACTGCTTCAAAGCAGGTAAACAGGTTTTGATAAAAATATAATCTTTTAAAAATGACTGGACTCAGTGCGGGAAGCCAAAGAGTTAAAAGACATTAAGTCTTAAAATTCTTTTAAGTCTCAATTGGACTGACGAGCCATTGGACTCTAGTCACATTGGACTTAGACTGAACTTGAGCATATTGGACGCTAAACATCACTCTTTTGTAAAGTGCATATCTAAATGCTTCCTTATAAAAGTGAATCTATCTACAGAGAGGAGTTTTGTAAAGATATCTGCCCATTGATTTTCAGTGCTAGCAAACTAAATATCAAATACTCCCTTTTGTACACAGTCTCTAATAAAATGATGTTTAATTTCGATATGCTTAGCTCGTGATTGTAAGATTGGGTTCTTAGACAAATTGATTGCAACAGTATTATCCCAAAGAACAAAAATCTTACTCTCAAAGACATTGTAGTCCTCCAATTGATATTTAATCCATAAAAGTTGAGAACAACAACTTGTAGCAGAGACATATTCAGCTTCAGCTATAAATAATGTAATAGTGCTTTGTCTTCTGCTTGTCTACGACACTAGATTAGATCCAATGAAATGGCATCCACCGCTGGTACTTTTTCTTTCAAGCCTATCTCCAACATAATCAGTATCACAGAACCCTACTAATCTGTATTCATCTGATTTCTTAAATAGCAAACCAAGATTAGTATTTTCCTTCAAATACCTAAAGATCCTCTTGACAGCAGTCAGGTGAGTATCTCTAGGATCTAATTAGAATCTTGCATATAAACAAACACTGAACATAATATCAGGTCTAGATGCAGTTAGATATAAGAGAGATCCAATCATACTTCTGTATACCTTTTGAGCTTTATCGTCCAGGTTTAGTATACAAGATGGGGGCATAGGAGTGTTCATGGGTTTGCAATCGTTCATAATGAACTTCTTCGGAAGCTCTTTTGTGTATTTGGACTGATGTACATAAGTCCCATCTGAGGTTTGTTTTACTTGAAGTCCAAGGAAGAATTTTAGTTCTCCCATCATGATCATTTCAAACTCCTTCTGCATCAATTCAAAAAATTCTCCACAAAGAAATTCATCAGTAGCACCAAAAATGATATCATCCACATAAATTTGTACTATGATGAAATGTGAGTCTATGGATTTTCTGAAAAGAGTTGTATCAACCTTTCCTCTTGAAAAACCATTTTCCATCAGAGAAGAACTAAGTTTTTCATACCAAGTTCGAGGATCTTGCTTAAGGTCATCAAGTGTCTTCTTCAATTTGAAAACATGATTGGGAAAAGATTAATCTTCAAAACCAGGAGGTTGTTCAACATAGACTTCTTCAGTTATTATGCCATTCAAGAAAGCACTCTTTATGTCCATTTGATAAAGCCTCATATCATGTTGGGCAGCAAATGAAAGTAAGATGCGAATGACCTCAATTCTAACTACTGGAGCAAAGGTTTCAATAAAATCAATACCTTGTTGTTGTGAGTAACCTTGTGCAACTAACCTTGCCTTGTTTCTCACAACTTTGCCTTCTTCGTCTATTTTGTTTCTGAACACCCATTTGGTTCTAATAATGGACTTATCTTCACGTGGGGCAACCAGCGTCCAAACGTCATTACGTTTGAATTGATTCAGCTCCTCCTGCATAGCTAAGGTCCATCCTTTGTCCAATAGGGCTTCATCAATGTTCCTAGGCTCCAACTCAGAGATGAATGCAACATCAGTTTGTTCTCTGAATGTGGACCTTGGTCTGACTTTATCATCTGCATTTCCAATGATTTGATCCTCAAGAAGATAAGTCTTGAAGTGCCAGCTTCTTCTCCTGTCTGGATTGGATGGACCTTCAGTCTCTGCGTCTGATCCATCTTCTTTATTCTTAGGTGATGCTCCTTCACCTTCTTCTTGTATTGTCATATATGCAACAGAATCACTTAGCTCTGACAAGTCTTTGTCAGGCTTTTTGTCATTGAATTTTATGTAAATTGACTCTTCAACAATTAAGGTTCTTGAGTTGTAAATGCAACACTCTTTCTCCAAAAAGGATATTACACCATAGTAACCAAATGTTTAGCAAAGACTTAGAAAATATTTAGATAAAAGTTGGTAATCCTTCTCGAAAATGCGGGTAAAATTTTTCACTTTTCTAAAAGATGAGAAGGACGGGGTGTTTCCCTAATTCTTTTCAAAATGTTTTTAAATGCGGAAATATGATCAACACCTTTTTGTGAGCATAATTTCATCTCATATATATATATAAATCTTGCTTCAGCACAAGCATAATGTTTAAATAGACTGTACATCTGAGCCAATTCAGTCTCTTGACATCTACCACAATCTAAGACCGTAACCATAGATTCTTCGCGGAATCTCTATCAATCTACGCAGCATCCTCCTTCAGATCCTTCTTCTAAGAGTTAACCCACTTCATGGGTAAAACATCTATTCAGTTATGTATCAACACAACATAAAGTAGGCAAAGGTGAAACTCTAACTCAAGTTAATAGAAGTAGTACAAATACACAATAAAACATAGACAACATAGCACTCAATTCAAACCTCAAGAATAGATTAATATCAGAGACAAGCAAGTCATTCAAGACAATATAACAGTATAGTAAAGCATTGGAAACACACAACCAGATCTCAAACAAACAAATCTTACCTTGTATCCACGAAACCTGTAAAACAATACATTCACAAGCATCTATTTATTACGCAGTGTTTCTTATTTATGCATGCCAACTTTCAAATCACACCGGTGTAATGCTCCCAGGGAGACTTTTCCAACCTCACAACATTGAGCGACCGGCTGCAGTAAACTTAACAGAATAATCAGGGAAACCTACCTGAACCCTTGAAAATACTTCGGTAATATCGCATTTAAAATGAATACCAAATCATGAATAGGTCAGCCAGTCAGATTTATCCAAGTCGGGTATACGATTCGTCTCGGCTCAAGGAGATCAATCTCATATGACCAGTGAGACTTTCGAAACCTGGATAATCCCAGTAGGCAATTGTAGCCCAACTAACCCTATTCTCAACCCCGAACTGTAGGTTGTATGCTCAAAACGTCTTTATGCAAATGCACAACATTTTTCTTTAATTCTCTTTGTAAAACTTCCTCTGTTTTACTGTCTCTTTTCTCAAAAATCTCTGAATCTCTTTTAGAACTCTTTGTATGGAATAACTCATCTCTTTAGGATAGAAATACTTTTGAATATAACAGATAGCTGTTAAAACCCACATCTTTCTCTTTATATCAGAAAACTTTTTTACTGTTCTTAAATAAATAGCTCTTGCTCTTTTTACCCATTTTACGGATCATTTATGAGTTAAGTTATTTGTCCGGCTTCAATAAGTCAATTTATGGCTGATCACATGCGGCAGAGCCGAACTGAGATGAGCAGCCCAACAGATTGGTTCGGTATATGAACTAAAGTTATTACTTCATTTCAAGCAGACCAAAACGGGGCACAGCCACCTAGGATTGATCAAGAGAGAAGAGATCGACTGTATTTAAACTTACGTTCGCTTTTTAGTCGATAAGTGTCTGTTCTAAGATTTTACACAATGCTTTGGAAATGGAATAATTACACGGCGGCTGAGCCGACTGCGGTAATCAATGTACAACTTTCTTGAAAACTTGATATAGACTTAGTGAACGAAGTAAAGCTAATTCTTTTACGGCTTAAGTTATTTTCGAAGATGAAAAGATCACACGACGGCAGAGCCATCTTTGGTGATTAGTACCCAGTCTTTAAAATCGATCCACTATATCTAAATGAACGTAGTCCAATTGTTTCTCTTTGGAAATACTTAGGTACTAATTATCTTCCAGTAAAAAGGCCCGTTGAAAGCCTATCTCACTAATTTCCACTGTCGTTGACATTGGAAAGTAAACTGAGTTATGTGCATATATATATACAGATTGGATACCCACTCGATATTTCCCACTAATAATATAACAGTAGAATTCACCGAGAATCCATTACCGTTAGATTATTTTCCGAAAGATGCTATAATGGTAGGTTCACTGAGAATCCATTACTGTTACACTCTTTTATCCATTCCAATCTATTTATATATACGGTATTAAGAAAATTGCTTCTTTTTCAATTTTATCTTGTCACGTATAAACCGGGTCCCTAGTGTTAAGAATTCCCTAAACAGCGTACCAATACAGATCCCAGGCTAGAGAGAGACGGACTGCTTTAGCCCCTTCATAGGTCTCTCTTCCTTCCTAGACAGACCCATACTGATAAACTATTTATCTTAACCATCACCTTGTATATAAATGATAGATAATATCGGGTTTTCTGTAATACCCTGACTACGCCAGGACACTACTAGCAAACAAATACACATATAAAATAGAAAATAAATAAGGAAATACAACATATAAAGGAAATAAAAAAAACCCAAGACTACAATTTTAAAATAAAAGAAGAAAAGAAAGAAAAAAAAAACTAAGACTCTGATCCGGTTCTTGACTGGACTGATAAGCAACCTCAAGATTACTTCTCAGCTTTCACAATGTACCTGCTATATGAAAAAAAAAACATAAAAGAAACTAATGAGATTTGAAATCTCAGTGAGTCCCAACAACATCCACCACTTAATAATAGGGAATTATGGTTACCTTATCAATTCATAGTCCAAACATTCATATCAACATGTCATATCATGGTAATCTCATATCTAACATGTATTATTAATCAATTTAAACACATCTTTAAGAAAACATCATTGTTAGCTCGCCTTTTCATCACCGGCTCTAAGACCGAGTCCTTACTCAAGGTAGAGTTATTCCTCATTGATGCTTTCTAATTATATCCAGCATCTAATTAAGTCATGAACTTTAACATCTTCATTTTTATTTTGAAAAACTTGCTACCCACCAAGCATGAGTAACTTGGGATGGAATAACCTAATGTAAGGCAGGTCAGACGTCTATAACCGCAAGCCAGCGTCCCGAACTTGCTATGCACTTACCTATGCCTTCCTAAGAAGGACTTGAAAAACTTACTCATAATTTGATAGCTTGTTTAAGTAGAATTCTTCATCACTTAAACTAAGACTACCCTAGTAGATGATAGTTCATGACTTTATTTGATAGCTTGTTTAAGGAGAATTCTTCATCACTTAAACTAAGACTACCCTAGTAGATGATAGTTCATGACTTTATTTTCTTTTTGGGTCAAAACTCCTCACAATGATAGTTAGGTATAAATGGTACAATAACAGAGATTTGACAGAGTAATAACTAACTCTAAACAACTCCAATTAGTTAAACCAAAGGCTAACATGAAGTATTTTCAGTCTATTTTCATATGTCCTAGAAAACACCTCATTTGGATTATCACACAGAGAATTACACTCATTTTATCAAGGACAGTCCACAGCAAAACAATAATAGATTCTGTCAGGATTTAATTTTCAAAACAACAACTTGCAAGATCAATAACTAATTCCATACAACTCCAAATTAAATGAAACCAAAGGCTAAATTGAAGAATTTTCTGTCTAATTTAACATGCCATAGAAATCAGAACAACTGGAATTATACCCAAAGAGATTCGCACTCCAAAGCACACACTGACAGCATTCCAATTTCATCAGCAGGAAAATATTCTTATGACTGAAACTTGTATCTTTAATTACTAAGTCTAAAAACATCCAAATTGAGTGCTTCCAAAGGCAAATTTACTTCATTTTGTGTCTATTTTAAAATGGAACAAAAACAAAATCTAATTCACCACCACACAGAGAGATTGAAGCATTTTATTACATACTGTCCAAATGCAAACCAGTCCAAAACAGCATCAGAAATATATTTACCAATCTGAACTTGTATCATTTATAATTCTTTCTAAAAATATCCATTTCAAATGCTTCCAAAAGAAAAGTTGTAGCTTTATGTCTAGTTTCATATGGCACAAAAAAACCAAGAATACAGTAAGTATATTTTCTATTATGCACAGTTTATTAGGCTATGCTCATATCAGGATTTTAACAACTCAGCTGCAACTTCAAGTAATGATTTCTAACTCAATTCTTATCCAAATCTAGTCAAACCAAAGCCTAAAATGAATAGATTTATGTCTAGTTTTATATGAGACAGAGATCAAGTAAATTGGACTCCTAGACAGAGTGAATCGAACAGATCAATACACACTGCCAGAATCACAAAAATGCAGAACAGCAACAGGAAAGTTTTATAAAACTGAAAGTTGTAAAATTAATTACTCTACTTATACACCTCCAAATAAGGTGATTCCAAAGCCTAAGTTGCTTCATTTTATGTCTAGTTTCATACTGGACAAGAATCAGGTGGATTGGACAACTATGGAGGGAGTTACAGCCTCTTAATTACACACTGCCAGAATACCGATTTTCACAGAACAGCATCAGTGGTCATATTCTAAACTGAAACTTGTAAGGTCAATATCTCCATCTAGGATACTCCAAATTCATCGAAACAAAAGCTTAAATCAAATCATTTTTAGTCTAATTTAACATGAAACAAACGGAATCACGTTTGGATAACCAGACAAAAGTTACAAGCAATTCTCTAGACACTGCCAGAAAACGAAAATCTAAGGACAGCATAAACAACTATAAACATCAACCACACCAAACAAACATCAACCACAATCAAACACTATAAACAACAACATACTATCATCAACATCAACAATCATCAACTACCACTCAAGTTTATGACAACAAAACAAGGATCAAAGGGAAAAATCAAATAAAAAAGGGAAAGGGACTCACCAAACCCTAACTCCTCTTCTTCATCTTCTTCTTCTTCTTCTTCTTCTTCTCTTCCTCCATCGATCTCCCTCTCCTTCTCTCTTTCTCTCTTCTTCTTCTTCTTCTTCTTCTTCTTCTTCTTCTTCTCTTCCTCCATCGATCTCCCTCTCCTTCTCTCTTTCTCTCCTTTCTTTTCCTTTCTTTCTCCTTTTTCTCTCTTCTCTCTCTTTCTTTCCTTTTCTTCTTTTGTCTTTCTGGGCTGACTTCCCTCTCTCTTATTTCTCTTTTTTTTTTACTCAAGCGATGTGTGTGTGTATAAATAAGTGAGGTGAAATGTGATGGGAGTGATTAAAGTGAGTGAATATGTAAGAGAGTAGGTGAAAATAAGGAATAGTGAGTGGTAGGGGATGAATTTGAATTTTAAGTGGGTGTCTAATACCCCTTTTAATCCCCATACTATTTTGGTCCTCCTTCTTTCATCGTCTCACCAATATCTAACTCTTTCTAAAATTAACCTTTCTAACCTATTTCTAATCAAACACATGAAGAATAAAATAAATAGCTAAAATCAAACAATCACATATATATTAACTTAACATCTAACATATGAGGTCCTAAAATTGGGATGTTACACTCTCCCCTCCTATAAGAAATTTTGCCCTCAAAATTTCAGTCAGACTTACCTAAGAAAACAAATAACGATATTCCTTTCGTAAGTCTTTCTTTAACTCTAAGATTGTTTCTTGAGAAGTGGGTTCATAGTACAATAATTACCAACTTCCGCTGTGAGCTCTGAGCTTATCCCATTCCTGGGTTAAATCCCTATTCGTAGAGTCTCTTCAATATTATCATGGATTGTACTACATAGTCGCATGCAATTGCACAGTTCCCATTAATGCTCAATATAAAGTTATCTACGATTACTCAATAAAATATTTGCATAACACACTCAAACACAACCAAACTTGATTCTATAATAAACAACAGAGTATAATATGGTGAGTCCAAAAAGGAACTTACGACATATGGTCTTGGTTTACTAGTTCCTCAGGTTTAAGATTTAGGTACTTAAGCCACTATTAAACCTTAAGGCTTGGAAATTGGTTCTAATGGTCTAAACCAAACTATACTCGTCAAACGAATCTAAAATTGGTACACACACTATGTTTGGCATAACCATACCGAGGGAAAAGGTTTCACCTCAAAATCCCTCCTGGTTCGAAAATTATGCAACAAAGTCACTTAGGAAACTTGGAGTGTTGCATTTTGCAATTGGGGTTTCAGGTCAAAAGCTGCTCTAGTTTGGGAGTTGTGCAGCCCCAAAGTTGGACATTTCTATGGTTTTGGTCACAAGTCCATTTGACACATTTTCAAATTATGACCCTATTTGGTTCGATGATCACCCAGCAACGTAGGGGCATAAAAACTAACTTGTGAGGGTGGCTAAAGGGACCGTCTATATAGGGTCTAAGGGTGTTGCTTGTTAGGTCACTTCTTTGTCTTTTCTCTTCTCTTTCATCCTTGGGTGGCATGATTTGGAGTCATGTTGGGTTTCTAAACTTTTCCACCACAAGAGACTTGGATCATATACTCTACCACAACTCTACCACCACAAAAGATAAAAGTCATGCGTAACAAATTTCACACTAATAATCGCAGAAAGCACCTACACCATTTACATATACACAACTTCACTTCATTCCAATGGAACAACATCTATCCTTCCCTCCATACGTGAATCTAATGATTTAAAAAAAACTATAACTTGAAACCCTTCTCAAATCACACATGCATGTTCATAAAAATCATATAGTCCTCAGATTCAAACCCTTGGACGTGCCCTCAACATAGAAATCCATGAAGATTTAAGTTAGGGTTTACCCCTACTCGGAAAATCAAGACCAAAGGGAAGGTTCCTCTTCATCAACAAACAGATTAAACACAGGGAAGCAAAAGAGAGGTCCATCAAGGAATAATTATTCAGAATGACAGAGAAAAACATTGCATACATCAATGAAATAGAGGGAATCACAACTCATGGAAAAGTAAGGACCGTCATTGTGATAATGCTCACATATAGAAAGCAAAAGGAGGGTGAATTCAGTAATAAATTTCAATTACATGCGGTACTCGAGAGTCGAGGAGGACTTATTTAAACCTCATTTTTTTTTTGAAAAAACTCATAAAGTGATGATTTACCACTAAATTCGGATATAGTCATCAATAGAATCACATATTATATCTGAGCAACAACGGAAATGAATTTAGCATCCAAAGAAATTAGGATATAATTTAAGTGATTCAACTAATTCACTTGCCACTCTTTATGCTGTTAGAGAACAAAATAGAAGATACAAGAGCTTGCATCTCCCAGTAATCTCAACATACCAAATAAAGGTATCTCTATAGAAACATCAACCTTCTACGACATGGCAAATGGTCCAGATGATAACCATGAAATCTTGTCTTCAAAATTTTTGACAAGTTTTCTTTTGAACGAGTTATCAATATAAGATAAATTTCTATGGATTGCCATTTTCACCACTCCTCATACAAATACCTGAGGTGGCCTGCCTCATTAATTCATATAAAGAATTTAGAAAAATGTTTATATTAAAGAAACACTGAGACAATTGCCCTAAATCGGATCACTTTAGACTCAACTCACAGCCGATTGAATCGACCTACTCTGATACCAAAAATGTAATACCCTAACTACGCCAGGACACTACTAGCAACCAAATACACATATAAAATAGAAAATAAATAAGGAAATACAACATATAAAGGAAATAAAAAAAACCCAAGACTACAATTTTAAAATAAAAGAAGAAAAGAAAGAAAAAAAAACTAAGACTCTGATTTGGTTCTGATAAGCAACCTCAAGATCACTTCTCAATTCTCACAATGTACCTGCTATCTGAAAAAAAAACATAAAAGAAACTAATGAGATTTGAAATCTCAGTGAGTCCCAACAACATCCACCACTTAATAATAGGGAATTATGGTTACCCTATCACTTCATAGTCCAAACATTCATAACAACATATCATATCATGGTAATCTCATATCTAACATGTATTATTAATCAATTTAAACACATCTTTAAGAAAACATCGTTGTTAGCTCGCCTTTTCATCACCGGCTCTAAGACCGGGTCCTTACTCAGGGTAGAGTTATTCCTCATTGATGCTTTCTAATTATATCCAGCATCTAATTAAGTCATGAACTTTAACATCTTCATTTTTATTTTGAAAAACTTGCTACCCACCAAGAATGAGTAACTTGGGATGGAATAGCCTAATGTAAGGCAGGTCAGACGTCTATGACCGCAAGCCAGCGTCCCGAACTTGCTATGCACTTACCTATGCCTTCCTAAGAAGGACTTGAAAAACTTACTCATAATTTGATAGCTTGTTTAAGTAGAATTCTTCATCACTTAAACTAAGACTACCCTAGTAGATGATAGTTCATGACTTTATTTGATAGCTTGTTTAAGGAGAATTCTTCATCACTTAAACTAAGACTACCCTAGTAGATGATAGTTCATGACTTTATTTTCTTTTTGGGTCAAAACTCCTCACAATGATAGTTAGGTATCAATGGTACAATAACAGAGATTTGACAGAGTAATAACTAACTCTAAACAACTCCAATTTGAGTTAAACCAAAGGCTAACATGAAGTATTTTCAGTCTATTTTCATATGTCCTAGAAAACACCTCATTTGGATTATCACACAGAGAATTACACTCATTTTATCAAGGACAGTCCACAGCAAAACAATAATAGATTCTGTCAGGATTTAATTTTCAAAACAACAACTTGCAAGATCAATAACTAATTCCATACAACTCCAAATTAAATGAAACCAAAGGCTAAATTGAAGAATTTTCTGTCTAATTTAACATGCCATAGAAATCAGAACAACTGGAATTATACCCAAAGAGATTCGCACTCCAAAGCACACACTGACAACATTCCAATTTCATCAGCAGGAAAATATTCTTATGACTGAAACTTGTATCTTTAATTACTAAGTCTAAAAACATCCAAATTGAGTGCTTCCAAAGGCAAATTTACTTCATTTTGTGTCTATTTTAAAATGGAACAAAAACAAAATCTAATTCACCACCACACAGAGAGATTGAAGCATTTTATTACATACTGTCCAAATGCAAACCAGTCCAAAACAGCATCAGAAATATATTTACCAATCTGAACTTGTATCATTTATAATTCTTTCTAAAAATATCCATTTCAAATACTTCCAAAAGAAAAGTTGTAGCTTTATGTCTAGTTTCATATAGCACAGAAAAACCAAGAATACAGTAAGTATATTTTCTATTATCCACAGTTTATCAGGCTATGCTCATATCAGGATTTTAACAACTCAGCTGCAACTTCAAGTAATGATTTCTAACTCAATTCTTATCCAAATCTAGTCAAACCAAAGCCTAAAATGAATAGATTTATGTCTAGTTTTATATGAGACAGAGATCAAGTAAATTGGACTCCTAGACAGAATGAATCGAACAGATCAATACACACTGCCAGAATCACAAAAATGCAGAACAGCAACAGGAAAGTTTATAAAACGGAAAGTTGTAAAATTAATTAATCTACTTATAAACCTCCAAATAAGGTGATTCCAAAGCCTAAGTTGCTTCATTTTATGTCTAGTTTCATACTGGACAAGAATCAGGTGGATTGGACAACTATGGAGGGAGTTACAGCCTCTTAATTACACACTGCCAAAATACCGATTTTCACAGAACAGCATCAGTGGTCATATTCTAAACTGAAACTTGTAAGGTCAATATCTCCATCTAGGATACTCCAAATTCATCGAAACAAAAGCTTAAATCAAATCATTTTTAGTCTAATTTAACATGAAACAAACGGAATCACGTTTGGATAACCACACAAAAAGTTACAAGCAATTCTCTAGACACTGCCAGAAAACGAAAATCTAAGGACAGCATAAACAACTATAAACATCAACCACACCAAACAAACATCAACCACAATCAAACACTATAAACAACAACATACTATCATCAACATCAACAATCATCAACTACCACTCAAGTTTATGACAACAAAACAAGGATCAAAGGGAAAATCAAATAAAAAGGGGAAAGGGACTCACCAAACCCTAACTCCTCTTCTTCATCTTCTCCTTTCTTCTTCTTCTTCTTCTTCTCTTCCTCCATCGATCTCCCTCTCCTTCTCTCTTTCTCTCTTCTTTCTTTTCTTTTCTTTTCTTTCTCCTTTTTCTCTCTTCTCTTCTCTCTCTTTCTTTCCTTTTCTTCTTTTCTCTTTCTCGGCTGACTTCCCTCTCTCTTATTTCTCTCTTTTTTTTACTCAAGCGATGTGTGTGTATAAATAAGTGAGGTGAAATGTGATGGGAGTGATTAAAGTGAGTGAATATGTAAGAGAGTTGGTGAAAATAAGGAATAGTGAGTGGTAGGGGATGAATTTGAATTTTAAGTGGGTGTCTAATATCTCATTTAATCCCCATACTATTTTGGTCCTCCTTCTTTCATCCTCTCACCAATATCTAACTCTTTCCAAAATTAACCTTTCTAATCCATTTCTAATCAAACACATGAAGAATAAAATAAATAGCTAAAATCAAACAATCACATATATATTAACTTAACATCTAACATATAAGGTCCTAAAATTGGGATGTTACATTTTCACAAATAATAAATTTTATTTTCTTTGCGGTAAAATCATATTTACGGTACGTCTAAAATTCGCCATTATAACGGTATGTTTACAAAAACTCAAAAGTGATTTTGCCATAGCCTCTTTGCTTACGCGAAAATTTATATAAATTTGGGCATTATAACTCTACACAAAACAATTAAATTAAAGCTATAAAACAATCAAAAGCATACTTAAGCAAACAAAAAGCTATAAATATGCAAACAAACAATTCAAACACAAACAAGAATCAAACTCATACTACTTAAATTAAATTAAGAAGAGAAACCCCTTACCTTGGCCTAAACTTGACGAAGAACAAACAAGAACACCAAAAGAAATTTAAAGAACTAAGAGAGAAAAGAGAGAGCTTTGTGTTTGTCTTCTTGATCCTTGGCTTGGTGTGTGGAAATTATGAAGCCTAGGGGGTCTATTTATAGTGGGAGGGGGCAGCCAAGGAGTGAGGACTTGGAAGGAATTAAAAACTTGTGTGATGTAAGCCATGATTTCAAAAATACATAAATATTAATTAGGTTTAATCAATCCTTTTTCCCATTGGCTCTTTCCTATGACTAAGCTTATGACTCATAAAGCAAAAGCAGATCCAAGGGCCTAAAATTGGTGATGATGTCGACCAAAAGGAAGGGGGAAAAAGGCCATTGGATTTCATGGACAAAAACATTAGGTTTTGGTAGTTTTAAGTGAAATCAAGGGTAAAATGGTCATTATACATGTCCACCATACTATTCAAGGCTAATCATGATGTCTACAGATCTTTTATGCTTCTTAGAATTGTATTTGAACCCCTCAAAGTTCCTAAGTTTCCATATCATAGCCACTATGTCTCTATTCGGCTTATTTCGTAAATAAGGGTTAAAATAGTCTTTTTACTAATCTAACACTCAAAAATAATTTTAAATGGTAAGAACCAATGAGGAATCTCGAAAATGACATGTAAGAACTTCATGGAAGAGTTTTAGGATTTTTACGGTAAGGGTAAGCCTTACGATTTGCATAAACAACGAAAAACGGTCGCGCCGTAAGTGAAAAACATACATTTTTCAGAAAATTCCAGAAAAAACCCAGAAAATTGAAAATTGAATTTAATCACTAATGACCCGTATTAAAATTTGATTTTGAGCACTTACTGATCACTGAAAATCCATTCTGGTTTCCGTAATCTTCGTTTTGCATGCTTTACAGATATCAGAAAAGTAGCGTTTTTATCTGCTTTTCAGAAAATTATGAAATAATTTCTAAAAATTCCAAAAAATATAAAAACATGATTCAGCATTTCAAAATCTTTTTCTGTCCTTAGTTTGGTCTCTGAATCAGTGTTTAGCTCTTACTGTAAGTAACAGGGTCAAAACGGTAATTTCTAAAAGTTTTCCAAAAATTCTAAGAAAATTTCAGAAAATCACAAATATTAAAAGAAACAACTTTTGTGATGGAAGTTAATTTTCTGGGTTGGTTTGATATACTTTTACTAATTAAACTCTTTTTCGTCTATTACGGTAAGTACGGTTTTCAAATAGTAAGGAAAACGTGACTGTTTTAATGAAATAACTTAATAAGTATATTTACATCCTAATTATAAGCTAATAATAATTCACTTATTACTTAGACCACATAACTTCATATAAAACAGATAAAAGACGGAAATATTGAAAACAGAAGTCGATATAAGACTTAACTATTTTACTATTTATGTTGTAATACTTAACCGTAACTAATCATTCTATATTTCTTAGGTTTCTATCAGGTCTTGGTAGTCTCTATCTTATCTATTTTTCTATCTCCAGTATTTATCCCATTCTTAACTAACAAACTACGGAGTTCTCTCTAGAGGGACTGAAATTGTAATTTTCTTTATATTGTCTGCTGAAATTTCAAACTTAATTTCAAAAACCTTTTTTATGTCACCTAGCTAATATGTCTTTCCTCAAATACCTTTTGGAAGTGTTGTATGAATTTTCCAAATTCATTTATCATTTATCCTAATAATCAAAGTATCCGTATATAATCTTCTGACTTCCGTATTTAGCTCTATACTGCTAAGTTTTTATTCGTAAAAACTTCAGAGTAATTCTAATCTTCCAAAATTAACACTCTGTCTCTTAGAGTGAAATTTTAGGATGTTATAGTAAACTCTATATGCCTTAGACGTTTCAGAGTAACCAAGAAAAATTCCATTATCAACTTTAGAATCAAATTTTCCAAGTTGATTCTTACTGTTGAGAATGAAGTATTCACATCCAAAAGGATGAAAGTATGATATGTTGCGTTTCCTTCCTTTCTACAATTCATATAGAGTCTTTTTCAATATAGACCTTACATATATTCTGTTCTATAAATAACAAGCATTATTTACAGCTTCAGCACAAAACCTTTTTGAGGAAGAGTGATCATTGAGCATGGACCTGACCATCTCTTGTAAGGATCAATTCTTTCTCTCTACCATACCATTTTGCTGAGGTGTTCTTGGAGCAGAAAAATTGTGAATGATTCCATTCTCTTCACAGAATCTTTGGAAACTTGCATTTTCAAATTCACCTCCATGATCACTTTTTATGGAGTTAATGCAAACTCCTTTCTCATTTGGGACTCTCTTACAGAATACAGTAAAGACTTTGAAAGACCCATCCTTGTGTGTAAGGATTTGACCCATGTCCATCTAGTATAGTCATAAACTATAACTAGTCCATATTTCTTTCCATTCAAAGATGCAGTTTGTGCGGGTCCAAACAAATTCATGTGTAAAAGTTCCAAAGGTCTAGAAGTGGAAACAATATTTTTAGAGTTAAAAGAATTTTTCACTTGTTTCCCTTTCTGACATGCTTCACATAAAACCTCAGATTTGTGCACAAGATTTTGTAATCCTCTCACGAGGTTATGCTTATTTAGCTTTGAGATGGTTCTCAAGCTTGCATGACCAAGTCTTTTGTGCCATATCCATTGTTCAACCTTTAAGGATATAAAGCATGAGACATTTTGCTTGGACAGATTTTCAAAATCAAATTTATAAACATTGTCCTGCCTCTTTGCTTGGAAAAGTATGGACTTGTCAGGGTTTCTGACTATACATTTATCCTTGTTAAAGGAAACATCAAATTCACTGTCACATAATTGACTTATGCTCAGCAGATTGTGTTTGAGTCCTTCAACCAACAAGACATTCTCAATAGAGGGAAAAGGATGCTTACCAATTTTACCTATTCTAACTATTTTGCCTTTCTGGTCTCCTCCAAAGGTGACCCAACCCTTTGTCCTAGGTTTTTTGTCTTGGAACATAGACCTTTCTCCTATCATGTGTCATGAGCGACCACTGTCCAGGTACCATGACTAGAGTTGTTTTCCTGCCATCAAGCAAATCTGTAATGGGAATTATCATATTTTTAGGTATCCAGATTGACTTGGGTCCTTTCTTGTTAGTCTTTGGTTTGCGTCCATGCATGCTCCTTTTCTTGTGGACGCATGTCGAGGTGACATGTCTAACCTTTCCACATTGACCACAATATGTATTAAACTTGGAAGGACTCTTTGAAAACTTTGGTTTCGGTTTGTCTTGTTCCTTTGGAATATAACCTGAACCACTCTTGTCAGAAAGTTTTCTCTGAAATTTTAGAATTTGATCAAGCTTTTCAGAGTTACTGACAAATTTGGACAATCGTCTAGTGAGTTCATTTACTTCTTGCTGAAGTACTTGTACTTCACAAGAGGTATTGGACTCAGAATCTCTTTGAGATCCATCTTTGAGTTGAATCACCTGAAGTTTCAACTCTTCATTTTCTGTTCTGAGTACTTGGTTTTCTAAAGTAAGTTTTTCAAAATCTTTAGATATGAGAGAAAACTTTTCTTTAAAGATCTATACTCATAAGAAAGAATGGACAATTCTATAAGAAGATCATCGAAATTATTTTTCAGTTCAGAATAAGAAAGTACCTCTTCTTCATCCTCACTATCTGTTGAGGGCAGGCTTGCCATCAGACAAAGATTTGCTTCTTCCTTATCCTCCCCGTCCTCATCATCAGAAGAATCATCAAGGTCCTCCCAGGTTACCATGAGGTCCTTCTTCTTCTTGAAGAACTTTTTCTTTGTCATCTATACTTCAGAAAAGTCTGCCTTGTAGTGGCTTGGTTTCTTGCAGCCATAGCACATCACGGGGCTTTTCTCTTTTTACTCTGTTTTTTCCTGTGGAAATCTTTGTTAAATTGCTTCATTCTAAAGCCACCTTTCTTTCTCCACACAGATTTTATCTTCTTGGAGATGAAGGAAAGTTCATCATCTAAGCCTTCTTCTCCTTCTGAGCTACATGACTCTTCATCTAAGTCATTGGCCTTTAGTGCTTTTGAGGTGCTCCCTCTTTGAGCTTTAAGAGCAATGGACTTTGCCCTTCTATCTGTTCCCTTTTCCTTGAGCTTAAGCTCATGCACTTTGATCGAACCCAAAAGTTTTTCCGTAGCAAGAGTGGATAGATCCCTTGCCTCTTGAATAGCTATAACCTTGGGTCTCCATTGTCTTGGCAGGCTCCTAAGGATTTTTCTGATGTGATCCTGGGTTGTGTAGATTTTTCCCAGAGATCTCAGATTGTTGATGATTGTTTGGAATCTTCCAAAGATATGATCTATAGTCTCGTGATCCTCCATTTTAAATAGTTCATATTGATGAACCAATATGCTGATTTTGGATTCATGGACCTGAGATAATCCTTCATGAGCCAAAGCAAGAGTGTCCCATATTTATTTGGCTGTAGTGAAGCTGTGCACTTTGTCATACTCAGAATTTGTGATGGCACACATCAGATAGTGCCTGACCTTTGAGTTTAGCTGGAATCTTGTCCTCTGATCAGGTGTCCATTAGACTCTAGGCAATGGTTGTCTTGCTTCATCTACTGGAGCAGTGTAACCATTTTCAACGACATCCCACATGTCTATATTTTGTGCATCAAAGAATGTGATCACTCTTTGTTTCCAATAGTCGTATTCCTCTCTATTGAACAGTGGTGGTCTGTTCACAGCTTGTACCTCGTTCTCCATGGATCTTTGTTCTCTGCACTGTTAGGTGCTCAACCCCTAGAGACCGAGCTCGGATGCCAACTGTAGGTAACAAGATGAAACACAAGAAGGGGGGTTGAATTGTGTTTCTTAGCTTTTAAAAACTTTTCGTAAACGTTGGACGCTGCTTAAGAAGAATTGAACGCATAACAAGTATTCGACGCACAGGGTAAGTGGGACACAGAAACGTCCACTCAGTTCAAAACAAGTTTAGGTGTGTTTAAAATGTTTAATGCGTTTGTTAAATAAAATCTCAATTCAATCCTCACAGTTAGTATTAAAACTAAAAGTAAAGGAGTTAAGGAATAGAAGATTTATACAATTGTTTTATCCGGGTTCACCCTTTCCTAAGAGCTACGTCCAATTCCCTCAAACTAGAGAGATTTCACTATCAATCTAGATAGAATACAAGTATTCTTCAACAACCTCTTCAGGCCTTACAACAAGTATTGTTTGCACACCTAGCTTCTCCAGGCTCAATCAAATATTCTTTTACAGACAAGCCTCTTCAGGCTCAAACAAGTATTCTTTTACAGTCAAGCGCCTCTAGGCTCACACAACTCAAAAGAGTGTTTGTGTTTCTAAGTGCTGCTGCTCACACAAGTGAGAATATGAAATCTAAAGCACTTCGAGAGTTAAGCAAACTCTCTTTTACAAGAAGAATGAATTGTACAGACTCTTTCAAAGGTTACAGAGTATATGAAATAAATTGCACAACATTTGCTCTCTTTTTGCGTTATAAGTCTCTTTTGTATTCTTCTTCTTATTTACGATATTTATAGGCTTGAATGAAACTTCAGATTGGTCTTGAACTTGTTTTTGCTTCAGCCTTCATAAAATAGCCGTTTACTGATAACATTAAATGCTATTTTCCCGTTGCTTCAATGAAGTGCTACTTCAGCGTAGGTTGTGCAGTTCTTTCTCCAAGGTCAGAAGCAAATTGTACTCAAAGTCTTAATTACACAGTGGTTAAAGGTAATATTTAGTTGAGATAGAGAGAATATACTGTGTTAACAAAAAAACGTGTACAGAGAGTGCCATAAGTGTTCATACTGCATTCTCTCTCATGTGTTTAATGGTTTTCATTAAATGCTATCTGAAATCGTTGACAATTAAGTTCGAGAAAAAGCATACATACAACTATTTATTTCAAATCATTTGCTCATTTAATATGTTTCAAATTAAATGCAAGAGCAATAAATAACTTGTCAAGAGATCAGAACAGCATGCATGTTGGACGCAGCTTTAGGCAAAATGGACGCTTAGCTTTCTTATCATTTGGACGCATAACATGTCTTACCAAATGGACGCATAGCATCCTGAGTCCATTGGACGATACTTACCATAGATCAAGTACCACAGTCCACTGGACGCTCAGCTCATTGATTGTACATATAAGTACCAAAGCCACACTGGACGATGGACTTAACTTTGTTGTGCCCACAAGTGCTTGTTATCAGACTTTGTAAAATCCTTAATAATAATTGTTATCATCAAAATCATTTAGGGATTTAAACATTGAAAAAAGTCTTCCAATAGGTTTTGTTAAACAGAGAAATATTTTGGTTGAAATAACAAACGCGAAGAGAATTTATAAGATGACTAAGAGAATTGAATTAAAGAGAGGTGTTTTTGATTGAGACAATCAAAATGAGGAGACTTAATTATATAACCAAGAGAAGGTTATGTGTTGATTGTTTCAAGAGGTAACATAGTTAATTGATTAAAGTGTTATAAGTGAAACCAAAGTGATTGCGAAATGATTGTGTATGCAAAATATTAATTGTCATTTGCATAAAGAGAAAGAGATTTGGCAAGAGGCCATGAGATGAGCTTACAACCCAGGATTGTTGGGTTGAAGATAGGGTACGGTCGGACTACAATTTTCTACTGGCATTATCCAGGTTGCGAAAGTCTCAATGGCCATGTGGTAGATCCCAGCGAGCTGAGATGAGTAGTATACCTGGCTTGGATAAATCTGACTGGCTGACCTGTTTATGATATGGTATAAATTTTAAATGTAGCTCCACTGAATATTTGTCAAACCAGTCCATGAAAAAGGGGACAGTTGGTTAACCAAGTCCATGATAAAGGGGACAGTTTGGTTTATTATGATAAGTTTACGCTACAGCCTATCGCTCAAACGTAGTTGAGGAGGAAAAGTCTTCATGGAGCATTACACCGGTGTTGTGACGGAAATAGAAGTGACATGTGTATCTTGTATGATGATATATTACTTTGATGATGAGTTGCATGTAATAAACTATGATAATATATTACTATGACGATATTAAATGTGTGTGTGATCATACAATACTGTGATGAAATTAAATGTGCTTGTGGTAATATGTTATTGTGATAGAGAACTGCATGTTATAGAGTGAAGAGATATTAATGATGTATGATATGCATGATTTTCTTTTATTCTTTTCTTATGCCTCCCTTGTGATATAACTTGCGTACGAGAATTCTTCACCCTTGCCTATATGTTTTGTGGTCTTTGGAACATGATTCATATAGATGAGCCACCAGTTGGGTGGACTAGCCAAGACTCGAAAAAGAGGGAAGAAGGCTATCATCATGAGTTTTTAGTTGTCTAGACTGTCTTTTGGGGGTGTTTTAAGACTCGACCGGCTTAGGCTCGTTTTGGGTAGGCTGTTATTACTATCCTTACTGGATGATTGTATTAAATTATCAATTCTTATGTGACTATGTGATCTGTTGTAATTATGTATGATGTGATATGATAATGAGACATATTTCTACGATAATGAATTTATGTTTTCTTTTTTTAAAACTAATTCTATTTGAGAGAAAAATTTATATAACGTATTTCCCATTCTTCTCATCTCCCTTAAAAAAATTTATTCACATTTTGGGAAATAAATATATGCTTCTAAAATTATTTTCCTGTAGTAAAATTAATCATTTCCATTTTTTTAAAATAAAACCTTTCTTTATTTTGTAATGCTCTTTCAGAAAAAAGGGCGCTACAAGATCGAATGTCATGGACTGAGTGTCCGTAGTGGTGAGATAATTTTTGAACTTAGTGCCGCGATGGTAATATTTTTGGACTGAGTGCCCGAAGTTGTAAAATATGTCGGGATTGAATGTCTGAGGTAGTGAAAATAGCGCTCTTAAAATATATGAGTAAACGACTGTGTTCAAAGTCTCTGTGACTTAATTATAGTAAATAAAGATGAATTACGGCGAGTGAGGGGAGAAACGCTGTGTGATGGGAAAAGTACTGTGTGCTATGCATTTATCATGTGCATAGTGTAGGGCTATGTGTCGTTCCATTGGTAGTATGCCGTTTTACCAGGATGTGTATAATTTGAGTTACAATTCACATTATATGTGGTCGGAAAATGATACGGTTGGTCTACAATTGCCTAATGGGGTTATCCGAGTTTCGAACTTCCGCCAACGGCCAAGAGATAGCATCCTTGAGCAGGGAAAATCGTATACCCAACTTCGATAAACCTAACTGACTGGTCTTTTCAGGATAAGGTGAGAGGGGCATTTATGGAATGATTGTGAGATCAGACCCTAGAGGAACGGGCTGAGTAATCATGATAAATATCTTGCTGCGCCTATCACTCAAAACGTTGTTGGGATAAGTCTCCATGGAGCATTGAGAAATGATGTTCTTACAGAGCTCTTAGAAGTGTCATGCATATATTTCTGTGTGAAATTAATGCGATTCTTGAGTGTGATTTCTTTTGAGGATGAGTATAGTACTATGTGTGCATTATACTTGTTGTGTGCATTATATTTGTTGTGTGCCTTATATATGCTATATGCTGCTTGTGTAACTGTGACGATATAACTACGAACGAGATTTTCACTCTTGCAATGTATTACTTTCTTGTATGCAAATATGTTTTCTTAAGTCGCTATGTCGGAGATTAGAGTGAAGTTCAGGAGGAGGCAAGTACAGGCAGTACGTCGACACAGAGGATGGACGTCCGCGCTTTAGATTAAGGGTTTGGTTTTCTCATTTGAGTCTCTGTAGGATTTTCAGTGCTTGACTAGTCTGTATTTATTTTGGGGGAAAGGTATTCTTGTATTTGATATTCTTTTATTAATGAAAGAATTTTAATTCCTAAGTTGTTTTCGTGTTGGATGTTTATTCACATAATTATTTCTTAAATGAAAAAAAAATGGCAGAGAAAAATCCATTTGCGAAAGACTAATAATTTTGTCAGTATTTTTCAAAAGAAAAGTCAGTAATTAAATAAATCTATTTCCGCGTTTGGGTTGGTTACTAAATGTGACACCCTTTGAGAAAGGGGGTGTTACATAGATCAAGAACCTTGTAGGTCGAACAGGACTGTTCATGGGAGATACGGGTTGTTCATGACTCAGGATGATGGCGTATTACTCATGGATCAGGATGAGCTTGTTACGTTCCAGTGGGCCGCAACTAGGCCTGAATCTGAGAAGTGGCTTGAGGCCATGGGATCTGAGATAGACTCCATGTACACTAACCAGGTGTGGACCTTGGTTGATGCACCTGATGTAGCTAAGCCTATAGGGTGCAAGTGTGTCTTCAAAAAGAAGACCGACATGGATGGGAAGGTTAATATCTTCAAGGCTCGACTGGTTGCAAAGGGTTTTAAACAAATCCATGGTGTAGAATATGATGAAACCTTTTCCCTGGTCGCAACGATAAAGTCCATTCGGATTCTACTTGCTATTGCAGCATACCTAGATCATGAGATATGGTAGATGGATATCAAAACTGCATTCAATAACGGGAATTTACTCGAAGACGTGTACATGACACAACTCGAGGGTTTTGTCAATCCGAAAAACTCTGCTAATGTATGTAAACTGCAACGATGCCTTTATGGATTGAAGTAAGCTTCCAGAAGCTGGAATCTTTGTCAAGAACAAAGATAAACCTTGTGTCTACAAGAAGGTTAGCGGGAGCTCAAATGTCCTTCTAGTTGAAATAGAACTTCAAACCCACTGTCACAAAGTTTGCTTATGCTGAGAAGGTTGTGTTTCAGACTTTTAACATAGTATTCATTCTCTATTTTGGTGGAGTTTTCCTTACCAACTTTGCTATACCTTTGATCCAAGCTTTTTAGTTGCTCCAAAGGTAACAACTCCACCATTCTTTTTCTCAAGAGTAAGAAACTTACTCTTATCTCCAGTCATATATCTTGAGTAGCCACTGTACAAAAACCATAACATTCTATTCTTGGTTGTCATGTGGCATTCATGCATTATTCACAAAAAGTGACTTAAGTATCCATATTATATTGGGTCCTTCGAGGTTAGTCACCTTTCTCTTAGGTTTTTTTATTCTTATACCAACATTCTAGAACAGTGTGTCCATATAGGTTGCAATAAGAACTGAGTTTTTTTGCCCCTTTTGAACATGGAAACATTCTTCTAAGTTCTGGTTTGACGGTAACATTCTGTATTTGTATGGCCTTACATATTACAGTAAGAAACAATATTATTTTTTTCTTACTGTGTTTATGAACTTTCTTGGTTCTTCTTGAACCTTATGTGTTATAAACACAGTCTAAAGGCAAGTAACCATACGCTTTACAGTCAGGGCAGTATTTCCATGGCTTTTTGGCAGTGACAAAGGTCGTGTTTTGGTTTGTTTGGTTTTGATTACTGTTGAATCCCAAACCAAGCTTATCAGATGGCCATTCTTCTTAGACCCAATGAGTCTTTCTAAATTTAAAGTTCCTTAAACAAATTTGGATAGGTCTTGTGTCAACTCATTTAATCTCTCTTTTAAAAATTTGTTTTCATTTAAGATTTCTTGAGAGTTCTGAGTTGGCACTTCAAAAGATTCCTTTCTCATAAGTCTTGAAACCAAATTGGTCAAAGACATTTTTCAATGTTTAAATCCCTAAATGATTTTGATGATAACAATTATTATTAAAGATTTTACAAAGTCTGATAACAAGCTCTTGCACGTACAACAAAGTTAAGTCCATCGTCATGTGTGGCTTTGGTACTTATATGTACAATCAATGAGCTGAGCATCCAGTGGACTGTGGTACTTAATCTATGGTAAGTATCGTCTAATGGACTCAGGATGCTATGCGTCCATTTGGTAAGACATGTTATGCGTCCAAATGGTAAGAAAGCTAAGCGTCCATTTTGCCTAAAGTTGCGTCCAACACGCATGCTTTTCTGATCTCTTGACATGCTATTTATTGTTCTTGCATTTAATTTGAAACATATTAAATGAGCAAATGATTTGAAATAAATAGTTGTATGTATGCTTTTCTCAGACTTAATTGTCAACGATTTCATATAGCATTTAATGAAAAACATAAAGCACTGTGGAAAGTGTACTTGAGAGAGAATGCAGTCTGAACACTTCTGGCACTCTCTGTACACGTCTTTTTGTTGACACAGTATATTCTCTCTGTCTCAACTGAATATTACCTTTAACCACTGTGTAATTGAGACTTTGAGTACATGTTGCTTCTGACCTTGGAGAAAGAACTGCACAACCTACGCTGAAGTAGCACTCTATTGAAGCAACGGGAAAATAGCATTTAATGCTATCAGTAAATGGCTATTTTATGAAGGCTGAAGAAAGAACAAGTTCAAGACCAATATGAAGCTTCATTCAAGCCTATAAATACCGTGAACAAGAAGAAGAATACAGAAGACAAATAACGCAAAAAGAGAGTAAACGCTGTGCAATTTATTTCATATACTCTGTAAACTTTGAAAGAGTCTGTACATTTCATTCTTCTTGTAAAAGAGAGTTTGCTTAACTCTCGAAGTGCTTTAGATTTCATATTCTCACTTGTGTGAGTAGCAGCACTTAGAAACACAAACACTCTTATGAGTTGTGTGAGCCTGGAGAGGCTTGACTGTAAAACAATACTTGTAAGGCCTGAAGAGGTTGTTGAAGAATAATTGTATTCTATCTTGATTGATAGTGAAATCTCTCTAGTTTGAGGGGACTAGACGTAGCTCTTAGGAAAGGGTGAACCAGGATAAAACAACTGTGTAAATCTTCTATCCCTTAACTCCTTTACTTTTAGTTTTAATACTAACTGTGGGGATTAAATTGAGATTTTATTTAACACACGCATTAAACATTTTAAACGCACATAAACTTGTTTTGAACTGAGTGGAAGTTTCTGCGTCCCACTTATCCTGTGCGTCCAATACTCGCTGTGTGTACAATTCTTCTTAAGCAGCGTCCAATGTTTACGAAAAGTTTTTAAAAGCTAAGAAACACAATTCAACCCCCTTCTTGTGTTTCATCTTGTTACCTTCAATAAGTTTTACTTACACAGAAAGTTTAACATGAGACTCTTGTAGACAATGATTGGTCTTGTACAGTTTATCATTTAAATCTTTCAGTTTTTTGTTTTCTTGTTGTGTTTTAGTAAGTTGTTCTTTTAAGAGAGCACATTTTTTAGCAAGTATGTTTGAATCATTCAACAAGTTACCAAATGAAAATTCAAGTTCACTATAGGATAGAGCATTGTTTACCTCTTCATTTTTAGATTCTGATTGATTCATCATGAGGCATAGATTTGCTTCTTCATCTTCATTCTCTTCAGACGAATCTTCTGAATCATCCCAAGTAGCCACCATTGCTTTTTTCTTTTGAAAGTCCTTTGGACTTTTCTTACGATTTGGACATTTTGACTTAATATGTCCCAGCTTGTTGCATTCATAACAAATAATTTTCCCTCTGCTATGTTCTCCCTTTGAAAATTCTTTTTTTGGCTAAAAGTTTCTTTTCCATCTTCCTCTATTCTTCAACATTCTCTGAATCTTCTCGGATATGAAGGCTAGGTCATCTTCATTCTCAGAGATGTCTTCATCATTGTTGCTTGTGTCATCATCTAATTCAAGCATAGAGTTTAATGTTGAGGATTGATGTTTTGAGGATGATTTTCCTTTCTTTTATGTAGCTTTCAGTGCCAAGTCTTTTCCTCTTTTGGGTTGAATCTCATCTATGATTTCTTGCTTGTATACCTTCAGTGATCCCAACAACTCATCCAATCTAAGTGTGGATAAGTCCTTAGCTTCTTGAATAGCAGTCACTTTAGGTCTCCAAACCTTGGGAAGACTTCTTAATATCTTTCTGATTTATTCCTGATTAGTGTAAGTTTTCTCAAATGATTTGAGGTCATTGATAATCACTGTGAACCTGCTAATCATTTCCTCTAATAATCTAAAGTCCTGCATTTTGAATAGCTCGTACTGATATATCAGAATGTTTATCTTGGACTCATTGACTTGATCAGTACCTTCATGAGACACTTTGAGTGTACCCCATATTTCTTTTGTAGTTTGGCATTAAGCAATCTTGTCAAACTCACTTCTTCTCAGAGCACAAGTAAGATAATGTTTTTCTACGAAGTTGAATACCACTCTAGCTTTCTCGTCATTTGTCCATAAGGCTTTTGGTTTTACTGTTTCAACTCCTTCATTTGTTACTTTTGGAAAGTGGGGACCATTCTCAACTATCTCCCACAGATCTCTTTCTTGAGATTCTAGGAACAGTTTCATTCTCTCCTTTCAGTAGTAATAATATTTTCCTTCGAAGGCAAGAGGTCCGTTCAGAGAAGTTGCTTCTGAGATGAAAGCTCCTGTAACGCCCCTTTCTCCCAAAAGGAATGTCACATGAAAAACTAAAACTTAATGCGGAAAATCGTCTTTCATAAATCAAGGTTACCAAAATTGGTGGCTAATTTTTTTTTTAAAAGAATCTTATACGAAAAGATTTCTCACATCACTTTTAGCCATCCAGAAACTCAGAAGAAAAGAAACATCATACATATATATATATATATATCATCATGTCAATATACACAAGTCTTGCGACTGCAAGTATAGTTTGGAACCACAACATAGTGGCCAAAATACATCATCCAGATACAAAGAAAATAAAGCGATAAGTCTAAACCTAGGAAAGCTGTAAATCAAAAGGTGTGTCAAATACACGACACTGAACATGTACACCCTAAACCTAGGCTGGTCGCTAACAGACAACCCACAACCTAGCACTAGACACCCCCACCACTACGACCTAAGACGATGACGTCTCCTCGGGATCCTCCTCCGGGTCCTCCTCCTCCTCGGATATCTCAATGAATACCCGCTCTGGTTCATCTCGAACCTTTCTTTTCCCCCTCTCTGCGTGTCCCGACGGTCTGGCAGAAGTGTCAGAAGAGCAACGCACGAAACGTCCATACGGTGGGACGTAAGGAACGGAGAGCGTCGGTCTCCCTGTCTCTGGTGGTGAAACTGGTGTCACTAATGGAGCCATCCTCGGTAGACGATCCCGCGCCAAGGTACTCTTCCTTGGAGTGAGACGCGTGCGGCAAAACATACGACGATACTCCCGAGCAGATCCGGTTACCCGCGAGGGTAAAGGTCTCTCCTCCGCCTAAGTCTCTCTCCTCGGCTGCTCCACAGGTGCCTCGGGTGCGGCTGCCAGCCAGCTGCGCATCCTCTCTAAGGGAATGTAAGCGTCCAGAACCATATCACGCTCCAAAACCTCTTCGAGGCCCATCACCTCTCCTCTCGTCTTGACCACGTGTCCACACACTGTGGCCCATTGGGAGATGGGATCATAAGTCCATCTCCCACCGTCAGCCTCAAGAGGCCTGAAACTCTCCCTTACTCAGGCTACCAGAGGCCTCATCTACGCGTAACGTACATACAGATACAGGAAAACATGCTAGGGTGAATTTCTTTTCACTAGTTGAAATCCACTGAAAGGTTGCATATGAAAAATAAAATACTACATAATACATTCCAAGAATATATTTATATAGAGTTACTCTTTCGCAAATCTTTTAGCTAAGATATTCAATCATGAACAAGAAACACATCATCAAGGTAAACACACAGTCAAGCACACACATAGCATTCTAGCATAATGCATGTCACTTCAATATCTCTTTTCATACACCGGTGCACTGCTCCATGAAGACTTCTCTTCCTCAACTAAGTAGAACGATGTGGCAGAATCGTATACCTATCATTAATGCAAACTGACCTTCACTCTTGAGCATCGTTTGTCATTTATTCGGTACAGACCCATTGTGCTACGTCGTACACCCCATCTCAAATAAGGTAGCCGGTCATGATCATCCAAGCTGGGTACACTACTCTTCTCGGCACAAGGGGATTCACCGCAAGGCCATTGAGAATTTCGTAACCTGGATGCCCTCAAAGACTTATAATCAGACCATACTTATTTAAAATCCCCACATAGGATTGTGTGCTCTCATCATAGCAATAAATGCTAGCTTGGCAAAAGCCAATATCTCAAATGCATATGACAGTATATTTGCAACCACAATCAATGTCGTCCCTTGTCTTAGGGTTTTTCATCGCCACGTGTTAGCTTTCGTCCAACGCGTGTAATTTTATTGTCCTCAAGACTTTATCGTCGCCACGTATTGATCCTTTTTCAATACCGTGTAGTATTATTGTCCTTAAGACTTTTATCATCGCCACGTATTGGTCCTCTTCCAATACCGTGTAGAAACGTCATTTTAAAAACATAAGTTTATGGAAACTGCTCTTTGGAATTAAAATTCTTATTTAACTTCAAAATCTTAAATCTTTAATTGTTATAAAAGAATTACCTCTTATTTAAAACTCACTTTATTTATTTTTCTTCCCACTTTTCATTATAAAAGGTTTAATTAAAAACTTGAGTAGATTCTTTGATAATTTTACTTAATTTTCCTTACTTTTAAGTATTTACAATTTTGACCCCCTAAGAAGTCCAGTTTTGCAGTCCGGCCCCTGATTTTCTGAAGAATTTGGTTTCTGGCCCAAAATGCCCAAATTTCGCGTTTTCAGCCCCAAGACTTTCGTAAATTACGTTTTTGGCCCAAAGTGCCCAGATTTTCAAAATTATGCCCAGAATTCTAGAATTTTGCAGTTTTGACCCCAAAGCATCCAGATTTCGTTTTTGACCCCTAAAAATCTGAAATTTGATTTTCTCCCTCATTAATTGATTTTCTAGATCACTTAGAGTTTTATGGATAAAAATGACTTAGTATGAAATTGATTTAAGACTTATACTTAGTAATATAATGAAATTAATCTAAGTATTAACTTGAATCTTAATTAATTTATTTGATTTCACTTTGGAAAACTTTTTCATTAAAGCTTTTAAACCCTCTTCTCACACTTAATCAAATACTTCAATTCAATTCCAATCACATTGAATTAAATCATGTGAAACATCCAAGAATCAATATTCATCCATTTAGGCAAAAACACCACCAAGCCATAAATCAAACATACACTCAAAGTAATTATTCATAACATACCAACATACATGATGTACATAGCATAAAGCATATTTCCTCAAACATACACTTAGGCATTCCAAATCAATCCAAATCATACATATGATTTTTCCAACAACACAAGATTTATCAAAAATTATCATGCCTCAACCAAAATCATACTTTCACTCATATACATAAATATATAAAAATACATATTACTAAAGAATGATTTCTCACTCAAACACCCAATATGAAAACTCAAGTCTTTGAGTTTTTCATGAACATACAACATAAACCACACATATACACATCCTTCCCAACGTATTGAGAAAATCCCCTTACCTCTTGAAGACTATGAAAATGAGCAAACACCAAAGATCACCTTCCCTCTACACAATCACCAAGTGGCCTCCTTGAAGCCTTGATGTTCCCACACTTAGAAAAATTTACCTTTCACAAAATACACCAAAATAAAACCATAAAAATATGAGTTTTATGAAAACCAACAAGCCCTAAAGAGTAGAAATTTGAGTAGATGAATACATACTCAAATCTTGAAAACAAATGGATCCAAGGTGGTTTTCAAGCTTGTAGGTTCGAATGGAGTGGACCTAAACAAAGAACAAGCTTATTTTTAGTGAAATGAAGAACTCAAGCTTTCATGGAAAAATGAAAGTGGTGGAAATGAAAAAATGAAAGAAGTTTATGGATTAGAATGATGATCCAAACCTTTTTTGTGAAGCTTGGGTGGCCAAAATCTCAACAAAACTTGGTCTTTTTGGTGTATGAAAAAGCTTGGGAATGAGAGAAAAAATGGAGTTTCAAGAGCATGAAGAAGATGAAGTGAGTGAAATGAATTTTCTCTCTCCCTTCTCCCACACAAAACTCGGCCAGAACAAGGAAAGGCATGGGGGAGTATGGGCTAGCTTACTTGGAGTAGATGGGAGCCATACCTCTCTCACCTAATTTTGAAAAATTCAAAAATTAACCCATTTGACTATTTGACTTTTGGAATCATTTTGAGGGTGGATCAGCCCCTCTCTTGTGCACCCAAGCTGACTGGAAAATGGTGGAATTTAATTCCACCAAGTTAGGGTTTAATCGGTAGTTTGAAGTAGTAAAAACGCGTAGTTTTCGAACTCCTTTTTAGATAAATATTTTTCTAAAATGAGTAAAATCATGAGATGAATTTTATGATTTGAATATGTCATAGAAAAATTTAGAAACTCAAAACTAAATTTTTGGACTATTTTTCATGTCCCGGTTGTGCCCGGTTTACCCGTAAAGCTCCAAACGCAGATAAAATAAAGTTTTTCTGAAAAATTTTTAGATTTTTTTTAAAATCACAAATATTATAAGAACCACTTTTGGTTCGTTAAAAAATTATTTTGGAGTAAAAATGACCTCCAGAAAAATACTGGACCTTCCCCGCATCATGCGAGAACGCGGTTCTCGCCAAAACTCAGTTTTGCGAACTCTACTATTCTAAACCCTTCACAATCAAACCTAAGATATGAATATTATTATTCACACGTTAAAATCACAAAAATCATTAATTAAATAATTTTAATTAAATTAAAATTGATTAAAAATCAATAAAAACTATATAAAAATCAGAGTGTTACAACTCTACCCCTCTAAAAAGAATTTCGTCCTCGATATTACATACCTAGAATAACGCAGGGTACTGTTCCCGGATCTTTTCTTCTACTTCGCATGTTGCATCGCCGGTAACTTCATTCCAAATAACCTTGACTAAAGAGATTTGTTTATCCCTGAGCTGTTTGATTCCTCTATCATCGATTCGCACAGGGTTTGTTTCATAAGTCAGGTTATCTCTTAATTGTACCACATCAGACTCGATTACATGAGACGGATCAGGAATATATTTTCTCAGTTGTGAAACATGAAAGACATTGTGAGGATTAGAAAGATTCGGCGGTAAAACTATTTGGTAAACAACAGGACCAATACGACGAAGAATTTGGTATGGTCCTATGAATTTAGGAGTGAGTTTCCTGGACTTTAAGGCTCTGCCTACCCTAGTCATCGGAGTGACTCTCAGAAAAACATGATCGCCTTCTTGGAACTCGAGAGGTCGTCTCCTCTTATCGGAGTAGCTCTTTTGTCTGCTTTGTGCCGTCCTCATCTTTTCTCGAACTAGTCTCACCTTCTCCGTGGTTTGTTGTAAAAATTCAGGTCCTAGTATTGCACTCTCCCCATTCTGGTACCAACACAAAGGTGTTTGGCACTTTCTCCCATACAAAGCCTCGTAGGGTGTCATTCCTATGCTCGCATGAAAACTATTGTTATAGGTGAACTCTATCAATGGCAAAATATCATCCCAACTTCCCCTGTGATCCAAGACACACGCTCTCAGCAAATCCTCTAAGGATTGAATGGTTCTCTCTGACTGGCCATCCGTCTGAGGATGATAAGCAGAACTTAATCTCAGCTTAGTTCCTAGGGCTTGTTGCAAACTTTGCCAAAAACGAGACGTAAACATAGGGTACCTATCAGAAATAATACTAGATGGCACTCCATGCAACCTAATTATCTCTTTCACATGCATCTGAGCAAGCTTATCTAGGGAATACTTCATGTTGATGGGTAGAAAATGTGATGACTTTGTCAGTCTATCCACAATTACCCAAATCCCATCAAATCCTTTCGATGTCCTTGGTAATCCAGACACAAAATCCATCGATATGCTCTCCCATTTCCACTCTGGGATATCCAACGATTGCATCATGCCCGCAGGTCGTTGGTGTTCCACTTTGCTTTTTGGCATGTTAAGCACGCTGCTACATACTCCGCAACTTGTTTCTTCATCCCCGATCACCAGAATCTTTGCTTTAGATCTTGATACATCTTCGTGGCTCTAGGGTGAATACTCAAATTTTTCTTGTGTGCTTCATCGAGAATTAACTTTCTCATTTCTGAATTATTGGGCACACAAATCCTTCCTTTGCATCTCAGTATTCCATCATTGCCTAAACTAAACTCTGCCACTTTTCCTTGTTCCATTAACTCTCTCTTTTCTTTCAGACTCTCATTGGTTGCTTGTTGCTCCCGAATGTCATCAATTAATCCACTTGACACCTTAATCATGCTTAGACTAATCTTACCATTGTGTCTCTCCATGTTTAAGCCTAGATCTCTAAACTCCTCAATCAACTCTAGTTCCTTAACCATTATGGCAGACACATGAACAGTTTTCCGACTCAAGGCATCAGCCACAACATTTGCCATCCCGGGATGATACATCAGGGTAAAGTCATAATCTTTTAGGAATTCCATCAACGTCTCTGTCTCATATTGAGTTCTTTCTAATCAAACAAATATTTTAAGCTCTTATGATCGCTGACGACGTTAAACGTTGATCCATACAGATAATGCCTCCAAATCTTCAAAGCGAACACTACAGCTGTCAGCTCAATATCATGAGTTGGATAGTTCCTCTAGTGATTTTTCAACTGACGGGATGTGTATGCCACTACTCTTCTATTTTGCATCAACACGCACCCCAGTCCTTGGTATGAAGCATAACAGTAAACCTCCATAGGTTCTTCAGGATTAGGCAAAATCAGTACAGGTGAGTGTAGGTAACAGGATGAAACACAAGAAGGGGGGGGGTTGAATTGTGTTTCTAGGCTTTTAAAAACTTTTCGCAATGTTGAACGCTGGCTTGTGAAAAACGTTGGACGCACAGCTTATTTCAAATATTGGACGCACAGCTTTTTCTGAGAATTGGACGCACAGAGTGCTAAAACACTGGACGCACAAAGTTGTGAAATATTGGACGCACAAAAGGATTGGACGCAGAGGTTTCCACTTAGTTTAAAACTTGTTTTCTTTGTGCGATTTAAAGTGTATGAAAAACTTGTTGAATAAAAATCAATTCAAACCACACGGTTAGAAAAAAAGCACAAAAATAATAAGAGTTAAGGGAAAGAAGAAGTAACACAAGTTTTTATCCTGGTTCACCATTTCCTAAGAGCTACGTCCAGTCCCCTCAAACTAGAGAGATTTCACTATCAACCTGATAGGTAACAAGTATTCTTCAGCAGCCACTCCAGGCCTTACAACAAGTATTCTTTTACAGACAAGCCTCTCCAGGCTCAACCAAGTATTCTTTTACAGTCAAGCCTCTCTAGGCTCAATCAAGTATTTTTTTACAGTCAAGCCTCTCCAGGCTCAATCAAGTATTCTTTTACAGACAAGCCTCTCCAGGCTCTACCAAGTATTCTTTTCCAGACAAGCCTCTCCAGGCTTAACCAAGTATTCTTTCTAAACAAGCCTCTTCAGGCTCAAACAACTCAGCAGAGTGTTTATGATATAAAGTGCTGTCTAACTCAAACAAGTGAGGATATGAAAACTAAAGCACTTCGAGAGTTAAGCAAACTCTCTTTTACAAGAAGAAAGAAAATATACAAGACTTTCTATACAGAGTATAACAATTTGCACAGCGTTTTTGCTCTTTCTTTTTCGTTGTTCAGTCACTTGTATTCTTCTTCTTGTTCACGGTATTTATATGTGTTGTGAAGCTTTAGACTTGTTCTTCGAATAGCTCAGCTTCAGCATTCATAAATGTTACCGTTCTCTAATAGCATTAAATGCTATTTTACCGTTGCTCTGAGGAGTTCTACTTCAGTGAATATGTCTGCGTTTCTTTCTCCTAAATCAGAAGCAACCTGTACTCAAAGTCTCAATTGTACAGTGGTTAATAGTAATGTTTTATTGAGACAGAGAGAATACACTGTGTAAAGCAGAAAGATGTGTTCAGAGATATACGAGTACATTCTCTCTCTTAGTACACTTTCCACAGTGCTTTATGCTTTTCATTTAAAAAACGTTGACAATAGTTTGTACAGAAAAGCATTGCATACAGCTATTTATTTCAAATCATTTGCTCAATGAATATGTTCCATATTAAATGCAAGAGCAATAAATAGCAAGTTATGGACTCTGCGTTTTGGACGCAGCATATAGAATATATTGGACGCAGCATGTAGAATAAAGTTGGACTTTCAGTCCTTTTAGCAAATGGACGCATACCTTGTACTTACCATTTGCACATGATATTCATTCATCCATTGGACGCATCCTCATGCTTACCATTATATTCCATTGGACGCAAGGCAGTATTGGATGTATTGCCTCATGCTGATTATTGGACTTATGCCATTGCCTTTCTGTTCCATTGGACGCAGGGAAGTATTTGTTGGACTTTTGTCAATTTTGCTTCATTGGACGCAGAACAGTTGACTGTTGGATTTTTCCCATTCTATTCCATTGGACGCAGAGCAGTTGATTGTTGGCCTTTTCCAATTCTGTTCCATTGGACGCAGAACAGTCATTTGTCATTCTTCTTCATTGGACGCAGAACAGTTGACTGATGGACTTGTCCCATTCTGCTTCATTGGACGCAGGGCAGCATTGTATGTATTGCCTTATGCCTTATGCTGTTGGACTTTTCCACTCTGCATCATTGGACGCAGGCAGTGTTGTACATATTGCCTCAAGCTTATTATTGGACTTTTGTAATTCTGTTTCATTTCACTCTCCATAGTTGACTGATGAACTTTTGCCATTTTGCTCTATTGGACGCAGAGTGGTACTGTCTGTATTGAACATTGGACGCAGAAGCGTATTGCCTTATACTGAACATTGGACGATGAACAGTATTTGCCTTATACTGATTTATTGGACGCAGAGCGTCATTGGACGCAGAGCTCTTAGACTGTGTGTACATGTGCCAATGTCACATTGGACGATGGACTTATCTTTGTTATACCTACAAGAGCTTGTCAGCAGACTTTGTAAAAACCTTAATAAACTTTGTTAGACTTTGTAAAAACTTTAATAAACTTTGTTATCATTAAAACCATAAAACCACTTAGGGAATCTTTGCATTAGAAATGCTTTTAACCAATTTGGTTCCAACAATCTCCCCCTTTTTGATGATGACAAACATTATTAAGTTTTACAATCAATAGAGCACATAAACCAAATAATCAGTCAGCATATATAAACACAAAAATTCTAAGAAAAACTCCCCCTGAGATATACGTCTCAGTTTTTCTTACTCTTCTCCCCCTGAGATAAACATCTCATGGTTTTGGATATTCAATATACTCAGAGTACCTGAAAATTTCTTTTACTCATAAAAAGATTAGTCCAATATATAAAGCAAACAACTTATCAGAGAATGGACAAAAAGGTAATAAGACTACTGCAACGCAATCTTAAGCTCAATCTACAAATGACTTGAGCTTTTGAAACTTAATGCTTTTTCTTCTCCCCCTTTAAAACATCTCCCCCTTTAAAAGACTTGAGCTTTTAAAACTCAATCTCTTTTAAAAACTTTAAAACTTAATCCTCTTTTTCTTCTCCCCCTTTTGTCATCAGGAAAAAAGGTTCACAGAACATCATAGTCCAAAGACAATTTTGAAAAACAGAGAGAAATGAATCCTTTTTAAAATACATGAGTTTTTGAAACATAATATCCCTTTTTCTTCTCCCCCTTTCTAAGCAAGCTTTCCCAATCAATTTTTGAAAGTTAAAGAAGTGATTTTTCAAATGGGAGTGAGTGAAAGGGAAATCTGAAAGTTAAGTTTTATTTTTAAAACATTATACCTTTTTCTTCTCCCTCTTTTCTTGAAAACAAGAATAATCATCAAACGGGAAAACAACTGCAAAGCAGGTGTAAAATATATCTTTATAAAGATAGTTTGGACTTAGCGTGGGAAGACTAAGATGTAAAAGCTTTTTAGTCTTTAAATAAAAACTTCTAAGTCTCAAATAGACTGACGTGTCCTATTGGACGCTAGTCACATTGGACTCAGACTCAACTTGAGCATATTGGACGCTAAACATCAATCTTTTATAAACTGCATATTTAAATGCTTCCTTATAAAAGTAAACCTATCTACAGAGAGTGGTTTTGTAAATATATCTGCCCATTGATTTTCAGTGTTAACAAACTGAATATCAAATGTTCCCTTCTGCACATAGTCTCTAATGAAATGATGTTTAATTTCTATATGCTTAGCTCTTGAGTGTAAGATTGGGTTCTTAGATAAATTGATTGCAGCAGTATTATCACAAAGAACAGAAATCTTACTCTCAAAGATGTTGTAGTCCTCCAATTGATGTTTAATCCATAAGAGCTGAGAACAACAACTTGCAGCAGAGACATATTCAGCTTCAGCTGTAGATAATGCAATTGTGCTTTGTCTCCTGCTCGTCCATGATACTAGATTGGATCCAATAAAATGGCATCCTCCGCTGGTGCTTTTTCTTTCAAGCCTGTCTCCAGCGTAATCAGCATCACAGAATCCTACTAATCTGTATTCATCTGATTTCTTAAACAGCAAACCAAGATTAGTAGTCTCTTTCAGATATCTAAAAATTCTCTTGACAGCAGTCAAATGAGAATCTCTAGGATCTGATTGGAATCTTGCACATAAACAAACACTGAACATGATATCAGGTCTAGATGCAGTAAGATATAAAAGAGATCCAATCATACCTCTGTATACCTTTTTAATCTACCTTTTTATCTTTATCATTCAGGCTCATTATGCAAGTTGGATGCATAGGAGTGTTCATGGGTTTGCAATCGTCCATATCGAACTTTTTAAGAAGCTCCTTTGTGTATTTGGACTGATGCACATATATCCCATCTTGCGTCTGTTTTACTTGAAGTCCAAGAAAGAACTTCAATTCTCCCATCATGCTCATTTCAAACTCCTTCTGCATTAACTCAGAAAATTCTCTAAATAGAGATTCATCAGTAGCACCAAAAATGATATCATCCACATAAATTTGTACTATGATGAAATGTGAGTCTATGGATTTTCTGAAAAGAGTATTTTCAACTTTTCCTCTTGAAAAACTATTTTCCATTAGAAAAGAACTTAGTTTTTCATACCAAGCTCGAGGAGCTTGCTTAAGGCCATAAAGAGCCTTTTTCAATTTAAAAACATGATTTGGAAAAGTTTGATCCTCAAAGCCAGGGGGCTGTTCAACATAGACTTCCTCTGTTATTATACCATTCAGAAAAACACTCTTTACATCCATTTGATAAAGCCTCATATCATGTTGGGCAGCAAATGAAAGTAAAATGCGAATGGCTTCTATTCTAGCTACTGGAGCAAAGGTTTCAGTAAAATCAATACCTTCCTGTTGCGAGTAACCTTGAGCAACTAACCTTGCTTTGTTTCTCACAACTTTACCTTCTTCGTCCAGTTTGTTTCTGAATACCCATTTGGTTCCAATAATGGACTTATCTTCAGGTGGGGCTACTAGCGTCCAAACATCATTGCGTTTGAATTGATTTAGCTCCTCCTGCATTGCCAGAATCCATCCTTCGTCCAATAGGGCTTCATCTATGTTTTTGGGCTCCAATTCAGAGATGAATGCAACATCAGTTTGTTCTCTGAATGTGGACCTTGTTCTGACTCTATCATTTGCATTTCCAATGATTTGATCTTCAGGATGATAGGTCTTGAAGTGCCAGCTTCTTACACTTCCAGTATTGGACGCATCACAGTTTTTTGCGTCTTGTCCATTTTCTTCATTCTTAGGTGATCTTAAGCTTTAGGTCTTGGAACATAGACCTTTCTCCTGTTATGTGTAGTAAGCAACCACTGTCCAGGTGCCATGACTGGAGTTGTCTTCCTCCCATCAAGTATATCTGCAACAGGAATTATCATACTTTTTGGTACCCAGATTGACTTGGGTCCTTTCTTGTTAGTTCTTGGTCTGCGTCCAGGCATGTCCCTTTTGTTATGGACGCATGTTGATGTGTCATGTCCAGCCTTTCCACAGTGACCATAGTATATATTAAATTTTGATGGACTTTTAGAAAAATTTGGTTTTGGTTTTTTATAACCCAAACCACTTTTGTCAGAAGGTTTTCTCTGAATCTTTAAAATTTTATCAAGTTTTTCAGAGCTACTGACAAATTTGGACAATCATCCAGTGAGTTCATTTACTTCTTGTTGAAGTACTTGTACTTCACAGGAAGTATTGGACTCGGAATCCTTTGGAGATTCATCTTTGTGTTGACTTACTTGAAGTCTTAACTTTTCATTTTCTGATTTGAGTACTTTGTTTTCTAAAGTAAGCTTTTCAAGATCTTTGGTCATAAGAGAAAACTTTTTCTTTAAAGATCTGTACTCATCAGATAAAATGGATGAATCTCTAAGAAGATCATCAAAATTATTTCTTAATTCAGAATAAGAGATTACCTCTTCTTCGTCCTCACTATCAGTTGAAGGAAGACTTGCCATTAGGCAGAGATTAGCTTCTTCTTTATCCTCATCATCAGAGGAATCATCAAGATCCTCCCATGTTGCCATGAGACCTTTCTTCTTCTTGATGAACTTCTTCTTTGTCCTCTCAGCCTCAGGACAGTCTGCCTTGTAGTGGCCTGGTTTCTTGCATCCATAGCACACCACTTGACTTTCCTCCTTTTGCTCAGCTTCCTTTTGTGGAAATCTTCTGTTGAATTGATTCCTTCTGAAGCCACCCTTCTTTTTCCACATAGACTTTATTTTTCTGGAGATGAAGGAGAGTTCATTATCATCTGAGCCTTCTTCTCCTTCTGAGCTACATGACTCCTCATCAGAGTCATTGGCCTTCAAGGCTTTTGAGGTGCTCCCTTTTTGAGCTTTAAGAGCAATGGACTTTGCCCTTTTTTCTGTTCCCTCTTCATTAAGCTCAAGCTCATGTACTTTGAGTGAGCCTAGAAGATTTTCCATGGCAAGAGTGGAAAGATCCCTTGCTTCTTGTATAGCAGTCACCTTGGGTCTCCATTGTCTTGGCAAACTCCTTAGGATTTTCCTGATATGCTCCTGGGTTGTGTAGACTTTTCCCAAGGACCTCAGGTTGTTGATGATTGTTTGGAATCTTCCAAATCTGACCAATGGTCTCGTGATCTTCCATTTTAAATAGTTCATATTGATGAACTAGCATGCTGATTTTGGACTCACGGACCTGAGACGATCCTTTATGCGTCAAAGCTAGAGTGTCCCACATCTCCTTGGCAGTAGTGCAGCTGTGCACCTTGTCATATTCTGACTTTGTAATGGCACACATCAGATAGTGCCTCGCCTTTGAGTTCAGCTGGAATCTGGTCCTTTGATCAGGTGTCCACTGAGCTCTAGGCACTAGTTGACCTGCTTCATCTGCTGGAGCAGTGTAGCCAGTTTCCACCACATCCCATAGGTCTATATTTTGCGCGTCAAAGAATGTGAACATTCTTTGCTTCCAATAGTGGTATTCATTTCCATTGAACAGTGGTGGTCTGTTCACAGCTAGTCCCTCGTTCTCCATGGATCTTTGCTTCTCTGCACTGTTAGGTGCTCAACCCCTAGAGACCGAACTCTGATGCCAACTGTAGGTAACAGGATGAAACACAAGAAGGGGGGTTGAATTGTGTTTCTAGGCTTTTAAAAACTTTTCGCAATGTTGAACGCTGGCTTGTGAAAAACGTTGGACGCACAGCTTATTTCAAATATTGGACGCACAACTTTTTCTGAGAATTGGACGCACAGAGTGCTAAAACACTGGACGCACAGAGTTGTGAAATATTGGACGCACAAAAGGATTGGACGCAGAGGTTTCCACTTAGTTTAAAACTTGTTTTCTTTGTGCGATTTAAAGTGTATGAAAAACTTGTTGAATAAAAATCAATTCAAACCACACGGTTAGAAAAAAAGCACAAAAATAATAAGAGTTAAGGGAAAGAAGAAGTAACACAAGTTTTTATCCTGGTTCACCATTTCCTAAGAGCTACGTCCAGTCCCCTCAAACTAGAGAGATTTCACTATCAACCTGATAGGTAACAAGTATTCTTCAGCAGCCACTCCAGGCCTTACAACAAGTATTCTTTTACAGACAAGCCTCTCCAGGCTCAACCAAGTATTCTTTTACAGTCAAGCCTCTCTAGGCTCAATCAAGTATTTTTTTACAGTCAAGCCTCTCCAGGCTCAATCAAGTATTCTTTTACAGACAAGCCTCTCCAGGCTCTACCAAGTATTCTTTTCCAGACAAGCCTCTCCAGGCTTAACCAAGTATTCTTTCTAAACAAGCCTCTTCAGGCTCAAACAACTCAGCAGAGTGTTTATGATATAAAGTGCTGTCTAACTCAAACAAGTGAGGATATGAAAACTAAAGCACTTCGAGAGTTAAGCAAACTCTCTTTTACAAGAAGAAAGAAAATATACAAGACTTTCTATACAGAGTATAACAATTTGCACAGCGTTTTTGCTCTTTCTTTTTCGTTGTTCAGTCACTTGTATTCTTCTTCTTGTTCACGGTATTTATATGTGTTGTGAAGCTTTAGACTTGTTCTTCGAATAGCTCAGCTTCAGCATTCATAAATGTTACCGTTCTCTAATAGCATTAAATGCTATTTTACCGTTGCTCTGAGGAGTTCTACTTCAGTGAATATGTCTGCGTTTCTTTCTCCTAAATCAGAAGCAACCTGTACTCAAAGTCTCAATTGTACAGTGGTTAATAGTAATGTTTTATTGAGACAGAGAGAATACACTGTGTAAAGCAGAAAGATGTGTTCAGAGATATACGAGTACATTCTCTCTCTTAGTACACTTTCCACAGTGCTTTATGCTTTTCATTTAAAAAACGTTGACAATAGTTTGTACAGAAAAGCATTGCATACAGCTATTTATTTCAAATCATTTGCTCAATGAATATGTTCCATATTAAATGCAAGAGCAATAAATAGCAAGTTATGGACTCTGCGTTTTGGACGCAGCATATAGAATATATTGGACGCAGCATGTAGAATAAAGTTGGACTTTCAGTCCTTTTAGCAAATGGACGCATACCTTGTACTTACCATTTGCACATGATATTCATTCATCCATTGGACGCATCCTCATGCTTACCATTATATTCCATTGGACGCAAGGCAGTATTGGATGTATTGCCTCATGCTGATTATTGGACTTATGCCATTGCCTTTCTGTTCCATTGGACGCAGGGAAGTATTTGTTGGACTTTTGTCAATTCTACTTCATTGGACGCAGAACAGTTGACTGTTGGATTTTTCCCATTCTATTCCATTGGACGCAGAGCAGTTGATTGTTGGCCTTTTCCAATTCTGTTCCATTGGACGCAGAACAGTCTTTTGTCATTCTTCTTCATTGGACGCAGAACAGTTGACTGATGGACTTGTCCCATTCTGCTTCATTGGACGCAGGGTAGCATTGTATGTATTGCCTTATGCCTTATGCTGTTGGACTTTTCCATTCTGCATCATTGGACGCAGGCAGTGTTGTACATATTGCCTCAAGCTTATTATTGGACTTTTGTAATTCTGTTTCATTTCACTCTCCATAGTTGACTGATGAACTTTTGTCATTTTGCTCTATTGGACGCAGAGTGGTACTGTCTGTATTGAACATTGGACGCAGAAGCGTATTGCCTTATACTGAACATTGGAGGATGAACAGTATTTGCCTTATACTGATTTATTGGACGCAGAGCGTCATTGGACGCAGAGCTCTTAGACTGTGTGTACATGTGCCAATGTCACATTGGACGATGGACTTATCTTTGTTGTACCTACAAGAGCTTGTCAGCAGACTTTGTAAAAACCTTAATAAACTTTGTTAGACTTTGTAAAAACTTTAATAAACTTTGTTATCATCAAAACCATAAAACCACTTAGGGAATCTTTGCATTAGAAATGCTTTTAACTAATTTGGTTCCAACAGTGAGGTCGTCAGTAGTTCCTTCATCTTCAAGAAACTTGACTCACACTCATTAGTCCACACAAAAGGATGATCTTTCCTAGTGAGTTGTGTCATTGGGGCTACTATCCTCGAAAATCCTTCGATAAATCTTCGATAATAACCCGCTAACCCTACAAAACTACGAACCTCAGTAACCGTTGTGGGTCTTTCCCATGACATTACTACCTCTACTTTCTCTGGGTCTACAGCTATACCCTCTTTTGAGATTACATGGCCTAGAAATTGTACTTTTTCTAACCAAAATTCACACTTAGACAACTTTGCATAAAGCTTTTTCTCATTCAAAATCTGCAATACTTGCCTTAGGTGTTCCTCGTTTTCCTCATGACTCTTAGAGTAAATCAAAATGTCATCTATGAACACTACTACAAATCGATCCAAGAAAGGTCTAAAAATCCTATTCATATAATCCATGAATATTGCCGGTGCATTTGTCACTCCAAACGGCATCACAAGATACTCAAAATGACCATATCTAGTCCTAAAAGCAGTCTTAGGAATATCATCATTCTTAACTCTAATCTGGTGATAGCCGCTCCTTAAATCAATCTTAGAAAATACAGCTGCACCGCGAAGTTCATCCATCAGATCGTCGATGTGTGGCAATGGACACTTATTCTTGATCGTCACCTTGTTCAACTGACGGTAGTCCACACACAATCTGGAAGTTTCGTCCTTCTTTTTCACCAACAGCACAGGAGCTCCCCACGGCGATACACTTGGTCTTACGAATTGCTTTGACAGCAAATCCTCCAATTGTTTCTTCAGTTCAGCCAGCTCCGTTGGCGACATTCTATACGGGGCAATAGAGATTGGACCAGTACCAGGTACTAAGTCTATGGCAAACTCTATGTCCCTCACAGGTGGTAGACCTGGAACATCCTCCGGAAATACTTCCGAGAAGTCTCTAACGACGGGCGCGTTGCTCAATACAACTTCCCCCTCGACTTTCAAGAAGGATAAAAACATATATCCCTGAGCTCCTTCTTTCAAAGAAGCTCTCACTTGATTGGCAGTCAAAAATACAGAATTCTCAGCATTTGGGAAAATCAAAGATTTATTAGAACAGTCTAAAAGGATATGGTTGGAAGATAACCAATCCATGCCTAAAATCACATCCAATTGTGTCAAAGGCAAACATATAAAATCAACAAGGTATGTCCTATTAGAAATAACAACAGGGCGTCTTAGACATACAAAATTTGCAATAACAGTTTCAGCAGTAGGCATAGAAACAGCAAGATCATAAGACATCAAAGACACAAGCAATTTCGGTCGTTTCACACAGTTTTCAGATATGAAAGAATGGGTAGCACCCGAATCATACAGTACAATTAAGGGATTTCCAACTATGTCACAAGTACCTTGTATGAGATCCTCTGATTGTGAAGCTTCAACACCACTCATGGTGTAAACTCGTCCTTTCGTCGTCGGCCTTCCGGCTTTGACGGCGTTCACCTCTGGTTTCGTTTTGCCCATCCGGCAATCCTTTGCTGCATGTCCAATCTTTTCGCGGCTAAAGCATGACATCCCCTTCTGGTTGCATGCTGTGGACAAGTGTCCAGGCTTCCCACAGTTGTAACATACAACCGGAGCGCCCGCTCCCTGATAACCCTTGTTAGTGCCACCAGTAGGAAATGGCACACTGCGGTTTGGCTGACTCCTCTGGTTCTTGAAATAAGGCTTGTGTTGAGCCTGCTTCCCCTTTTGACCTTGTGGATACGACCTAGATGGTCCACCCACGTTTCCTTTATTGACCCTTCCCTTCATCAAATTCTCCATCTTCCTACTCTTTTCCACCAGCAGTGGAAACTGACGGATATCAAGCGAAGCCACAGATTGACGTATCTCGTACCTCAACCCAGCTTCGAACCTCTCACACTTCCAACCCTCGTCCGGTTGGACTTGAAAGAATCGAAAATACTTGGCGAGTGACTCAAACTTTGCCGCGTATTCCCCTACAGTCATGTCACGTTGCTGTAGTCGCAGAAACTCCTGCTCCTTCTCAGATCTCGCGCTTTGTGGGAAATATTTCTCAAGAAATTTCTCCTTGAAAAGTTCCCACGTCACAGCTTGGTTACCAGCATCCAACAACTGTCAGACTCCCTTCCACCAATATTCGGCGTCACCCAACAGTAAGTACACCGTGTACTGTAACTTCTCAGCTGCTGTACAGTGCAAGATCTCAAAGATCTTTTCCAGCTCCTCGATCCATAGTTCTGCTTTATCCGGCTCAGCCTCACCACGAAACTGTGGCGGATTATGGTGTCGAAAGTCAACCAACCTCTTGCCTTCAGCAGCCCTCTCAGCCCTCAATCGATCCTCAACGTCTGTATGTTGCCTCTCAACATCCCTCTGTTCAGCACAAATAGACTGTTGAGCCATCTGAGCCGCCATGTTAGTCATAGTCGCTATAGCCCTCTCCATTGTATCATCACGGTCTTCGGTGTCAACACGATTCATCGGTCGTCCCCGACGCGCCATGGGTTTCTGCAAGTGAACCAATCAGTCGCACTATTTATAACCCATTCGAGAAAGCAATCAATTTCACACATTGCTTCATAAGGAAACAATACAAACAATGTCACACAATGCTAATCAGAGATCACACAACTTCAACTTAGTAAGCCTATAACCTAGACACTCCCGAAAGACATCGACCAGCTCTGATACCACAAATGTAACGCCCCTTTCTCCCAAAAGGAATGTCACATGAAAAACTAAAACTTAATGCGGAAAATCGTCTTTCATAAATCAAAGTTACCAAAATTGGTGGCTAATTTTTTTTTAAAAGAATCTTATACGAAAAGATTTCTCACATCACCTTTAGCCATCCAGAAACTCAGAAGAAAAGGAACATCATACATATATATATATATCATCATGTAAATATACACAAGTCTTGCGCCCGGAAGTATAGTTTGGAACCACAACATAGTGGCCAAAATACATCATCCTGATACAAAGAAAATAAAGCGATCAGTCTAAACCTACGAAAGCTGTAAATCAAAAGGTGTGTCAAATACATGACACTGAACATGTACACCCCAAACCTAGGCTGGTCGCTAACAGACAACCCACAACCTAGCACTAGACACCCCCACCACTACGACCTAAGACGATGACGTCTCCTCGGGGTCCTCCTCGGGATCCTCCTCCGGCTCCTCCTCCTCCTCGGATATCTCAATGAATACCCGCTCTGGCTCATCTCGAACCTTCCTCTTCCCCCTCTCTGCGTATCCAGACGGTCCGGCAGAAGTGTCAGAAGAGCAACGCACAAAACGTCCATACAGTGGGACGTAAGGAACGGAGAGCGTCGGTCTCCTTGTCTCTGGTGGTGAAACTGGTGTCACTGATGGAGCCATCCTCGGTAGACGATCCCGCGCCAAGGTACTCTTCCTTGGAGTGAGACGCGTGCGGCAAAACATACGACGATACTCCCGAGCAGATCCGGTTACCCGCGAGGGTAAAGGTCTCTCCTCTGTCTGAGTCTCTCTCCTCGGCTGCTCCACAGGTGCCTCGGGTGCGGCTGCCAGCCAGCTGCGCATCCTCTCTAAGGGAATGTAAGCGTCCAGAACTATATCACGCTCCAAAACCTCTTCGGGGCCCATCACCCCTCCTCTCGTCCTGACCACGTGTCCACACACTGTGGCCCATTGGGAGATGGGATCATAAGTCCATCTCCCACCGTCAGCCTCAAGAGGCCTGAAACTCTCCCTTACTCGGGCTACCGAGGCCTCATCTACGCGTAACGTACATACAAATACAGGAAAACATGCAAGGGTGAATTTCTTTTCACAAGTTGAAATCCACTGAAAGGTTGCATATGAAAAATAAAATACTACATAATACATTCCAAGAATATATTTATATAGAGTTACTCTTTCGCAAATCTTTTAGCTAAGATATTCAATCATCAACAAGAAACACATTATCAAGGTAAACACACAGTCAAGCACACACATAGCATTCTAGCGTAATGCATGTCACTTCAATATCTCTTTTCATACACCGGTGCACTATTCCATGGAGACTTCTCTTCCTCAACTAAGTAGAGCGATGTGGTGGAATCGTATACCTATCATTAATGCAAACTGACCTTCACTCTTGGCCATCGTTTGTCATTTATTCGGTACAGACCAATTGTGCTACGTCGTACACCGCATCTCAAATAAGGCAGCCGGTCAGGAACATCCAAGCTGGGTACACTACTCCTCTCGGCACAAGGGGATTCACCGCAAGGCCATTGAGAATTTCGTAACCTGGATGGCCTCAAGGACTTATAGTCAGACCATACTTATTTACAATCTCCACATAGGATTGTGTGCTCTCATCATAGCAATAAATGCAAGCCTGGCAAAAGCCAATATCTCAAATGGATATGCCCAGATTTTGCGTTTTCTGCCCCAAGACTTTCGTAAATTATGTTTTTGGCCCAAAGTGCCCAGACTTTGCGTTTCTGCCCCAAAACTTTTGAAAATTACATTTTTGGCCCAAAGTGCCTAGATTTTCAAAATTATGCCCAGAATTCTAGAATTTTGCAGTTTTGACCCAAAAGCATCCAGATTTCGTTTTTGACCCCTAAAAAATTGAAATTTGATTTTCTCCCTCATTGATTGATTTTCTAGATCACTTAGAGTTTTATGGATAAAAATGACTTAGTATGAAATTGATTTAAGACTTATACTTAGTAATATAATGAAATTTATCTAAGTAAGTATTAACTTGAATCTTAATTAATTTATTTGATTTCACTTTGGAAAACTTTTTCATTAAAGCTTTTAAACCCTCTTCCCACACTTAATCAAATACTTCAATCCAATTCCAATCACATTGAATTAGCTCATGTGAAACATCCAAGAATCAATATTCATCCATTTAGGCAAAAACACCACCAAACCATAAATCAAACATACACTCAAAGTAATCATTCATAACATACCAACATACATCATGAACATAGCATAAAGCATACTTCCTCAAACCTACACTTAGGCATTCCAAATCATACATATGATTTTTCCAACAACACATAGGTTTATAAAAAATTATCATGCCTCAACCAAAATCATACTTTCACTCATATACATAAATATATAAAAATACATATTACTAAAGAATGATTTCTCACTCAAACACCCAATATGAAAACTCACGTCTTTGAGTTTTTCATGAACATACAACATAAACCACACATATACACATCCTTCCCAACTTATTGAGAAAATCCCCTTACCTCTTGAAGACTATGAAAATGAGCAAACACCAAAGATCACCTTCCCTCTACACAATCACCAAGTGGCCTCCTTGAAGCCTTGATATTCCCACACTTAGAAAAATTTACCTTTCACAAAATACACCAAAATAAAACCATAAAAATATGAGTTTTATGAAAACCAACAAGCCCTAAAGAGTAGAAATTTGAGTAGATGAATACTTACTCAAATCTTGAAGACAAATGGATCCAAGGTGGTTTTCAAGCTTGTAGGTTCCAATGGAGTGGACCTAAACGAAGAACAAGCTTACTTTTAGTGAAATGAAGAACTCAAGCTTTCATGGAAAAATGAAAGTGGTGGAAATGAAAAAATGAAAGAAGTTTATGGATTAGAATGATGATCCAAACCTTTTTTGTGAAGCTTGGGTGGCCAAAATCTCAACAAAACTTGGTCTTTTTGGTGTATGAAAAAGCTTGGGAATGAGAGAAAAAATGGAGTTTCAAGAGCATGAAGAAGATGAAGTGAGTGAAATGAATTTTCTCTCTCCCTTCTCCCACACAAAACTCGGCCAGAACAAGGAAAGGCATGGGGGAGCATGGGCTAGCTTACTTGGAGTAGATGGGAGTCATACCTCTCTCACCTAATTTTGAAAAATTCAAAAATTAACCCATTTGACCATTTGACTTTTGGAATCATTTTGAGGGTGGATCAGCCCCTCTCTTGTGCGCCCAAGCTGACTGTAAAATGGTGGAATTTAAGTCCACCAAGTTAGGGTTTAATCGGTAGTTCGAAGTAGTACAAACGCGTAGTTTTCGAACTCCTTTTTAGATAAATATTTTTCTAAAATGAGTAAAACATGAGAAATGAATTTTATGATTTGAATATGTCAGAAAAATTTAGAAACTCAAAACTAAATTTTTGAACTATTTTTCATGTCCCGGTTGGCCCGGTTTACCGGTAAAGCTCAAAACGCGGGTAAAATAAAGTTTTTTTGAAAAATTTCTAAAAATCACAAATATTATAAGAACCACTTTTGGTTCGTTAAAAAATTATTTTGGAGTAAAAATGACCTCCAGAAAAATACTGAACCCTTCCCCGCATCACGCGAGAACGCGGTTCTCGCAAAAACTCAGTTTTGCGAACTCTACTATTCTAAACCCTTCAAAATCAAACCTAAGATATGAATATTATTATTCACACCTTAAAATCAACAAAATCATTAATTAAATAATTTTAATTAAATTAAAACTGATTAAAAATCAATAAAAACTATATAAAAATCAGAGTGTTACAGCTCCAGCAGCATGATTGGCCATCACTTCTTCCTAAATATTTTCCTCTTACACTGTTAAGTGTAGGTCAACCCCAAGAGGCTAAGCTCAGATACCAACTGAAGTGGGTCATGAAGTGGTTTCCAACGTCACAAGAAGGGGGGGTTGAATTGTAACCTCTTGAAAATTTTCAACCTGTGATAATACATGTATCTCACCGATGTATTACTCAAGTAAAAGGTTTGTTGTCATTAAAACCATTCACTAAAAGGGATTTGTACTCAACAGATCATAGGATAACAAGAAGGGGGTTGAATTGTTACCTCTCAAAACTTTTTGGCCTACAAGAAACTTTTGGAACATTCCAATGAACCTTCTCATGTTTAATAACTTGGATATTTGAATGCTCTTCACTTGTTAGATCACAAATAATTTGTGATTCAATACTTAATGAGTTAAGACTAGTTAAGCAAGTAACTTAAGATCCTTTTGATTTTCAAGAATGTTCTTGATGAGAAGGTTTACTTCAGAATGTTCACACTTAGATAACGTTCTGAAATAGTACACTGAACCTTCTCAAATTTACATAATGACTTAACTAACTTTTTGAATCACTATGAACTTTCTTAAGATAGTAACTCAATATAGATAGTTCTTAAAAATCTTTTGTGTGTGTTATCTTCTCACAAGGTTTATTCGGAAAGTTCATAACCTGAGAATGTTCTGAAGTTATAGTTGAGAATGAACATTCTGAGGTTATCATAGTAGTCTAATTAGCTTTCTTTAAAGCTATAAACCTTCTCAAAACACTTTTGCTAGAATAAAACTTGCAGTGATTAGTGTCTTGTGCGTTTACTGGTTAGAAATCTGAATCAACTCTAAATGGTAGAAATATAACAAGATAAGAGATAGAAAATACTGCACACGAGATTTATCCAGGTTCACCCTCAACTCTTTGAGCTACATCCAGTCCCCACACCCTGTGACCAGTACAAGTATTCTTCACACAACCTATTCAGGCCTTCACAAGTATTCTTTCCTTTGCCTATTTAGGAAAACTAAACACAAGTATTCTTTTACACACAGCCTCTTCAGGCTAATCACTCTTTCTTTTACCCACACTAGTGCTCTCCCACTATGTGATAAAAGAACAACCTTTACAGATTTGAAAGTAGGTTGTGTCACTAATTTACAATTTAACAAATCACTCAAAAAATGAAAATTGTATCTACTCTCTAATAGATTCTAAGAAAATTACAGAGTGGCTATTTCATGTGGAACTTAATGGAAGATTTTAAGCTTGGATTCAGATCATGTTTTTGCAGATGATTCTTCCAAGTTGTTCTAACAGCTTCTCTGCATTTTTATTGAAGTTTCCTCAAGAAACTAGCCATTAGACACAAGGAGGATGAGTCTCTGTTCGTACAGTTGAACCTCTTCCACTTTAACCAAAAGTTGATAGTGATAGCTCACTTCTGGTTAATGATGCATTAGAACATTCTGATGAACCTTCTAATGTCAACCTTCTGATAACTTTCTTAACAATCAGATGTGTTCTTTCTCGTGATATTCTTCCAGTTTTATATTTCATGATGTGTGAGAACACTTGTACCCAAGATGTGGTGGTACTTTTATGCTTTATGAATTTCCTTTGAACCTTCTAATGGATGCAACATTCTGACACTTGAGAAGGTTTAGCAAATTCCTTTTTCTTTGAACATTCTTTGCCAAGATCAACATTCTGACTTGAGGAATTCTTTATGACTATCTTTCTTCTAGTGTTCTCAAGACGGTGACCTTCCATATAATATGTTTGCTATTCATAAGTCTTGGAAGTCTATTCTTTGGTCTTCAGAATGTTCCTGTTCGTGTACTTTGAACTTTCTGAGAATGTTTGTAACATCCCGGCTGCTTTTTGGATCGACGACTGTCCACACACACCAACACGAGTCTTTTCAGCATGCTTTGTCCTCACTTACATGTTTTCTAGGAAACTTCGCAGAAGGTCACCCATCACGAAATTATTCCAAGTCAAGCACGCTTAACTGTGGAGTTCTTAAGTGATAGGCTACCGAAAAGAAGATGCATCTTGTTGGTATAAGTAGTGCTAATCAATTCTATTAAGCTTTCCTCAACTGTACAGTCCCATACCTGCACAGTCTCAGAATTCCTCTCATTCGAGTATGATTTCGGTTCATTCATGTACCCCTTCGCCTAGAAGCCTGCCAGGAGCTGCTCCTTGTCTGTGCCTCTCTGCACCGGCGATCACTCCTCGCCCTCGTCGGCCTCAGGGTGTCACATGCCCACTAGCTTCCGCTTGGTTCGTCCCCGAACCATACCGTACTGGGAGAAAACCTGGCTCTGATACCATTTGTAACATCCCGGCTGCTTTTTGGATCGACGATTGTCCCCACACACCAACATGGGTCTTTTCAACATGCTTTGTCCTCGCTTACATGCTTTCTAGGAAACTTCCCAGAAGGTCACCCATCACGAAATTACTCCAAGTCAAGCACGCTTAACTGTGGAGTTCTTAAGTGATAGGCTACCGAAAAGAAGATGCATCTTGTTGGTATGAGTAGTGCTAATCAATTCTATTAAGCTTTCCTCAACTGTACAGTCCCATACCTGCACAGTCTCAGAATTCCTCTCATTCGGGTATGATTTCGGTCCATTCATGTACCCCTTCGCCTAGAAGCCTGCCAGGAGTCGCTCCTTGTCCGTGCCTCTCTGCACCGGCGATCACTCCCCGCCCTCGTCGGCCTCAGGGTGTCACAATGTTGGTTTTCTAAGCCTTTTGAACACTCTGAACTTGTTCCTTCTGCGAGATTTGAACATTCTTAAAGGCAATTCTTAACATATCTATACTTATATAATATTCTCGAGCACACCATTAGTATCATTAACAATCTGAACACTTATAATTAAGTTTTGAGGGTTTGTCAAAAACAAAACTTGGGATCAGAACTCAACAAGGTATGCGTGTGAATCATGCATGTGGTAATGAGTGATGCAGAGAGGATTCATCCCTTTCACATAATGGGGGCAATGTCCTAGGCCACTCGATAGAGTGAGGTGTCGTTAAGTGATGGCCAATCCATCATTAGGCTGAATTTGTGATATTGGGCCCAGTGGGGGTTCACTTACTTTGGGGTCAAAAAACTATGATTGGACTTAATGAGGATGACACATTTTATGCCTCATGTTCAATCGGGACTAAAGGACGAAGGGACTATGGGCTTTACGGTTATTATGGTTACGAGAGGTTAAGTCGAATCACCAATCATCTCATATATTGGGTAGCAAAGATGTATTGCTAGATGTCGTTCATTGTTTATAATAGTTAAGTATTAATTAGTATATTGATTCTAATTAATATTAATTAGGCTTTAATATGAATTAGGTCCTTCTAAAAATTTGTGTTTTGAATTTAGTCTCTACATTTAAAATCAATGGTTTTTAGTCCTCCCAAATTTCATGTTTTGAATTTAGTCCCTCTTTTGTGTTGACTCGTGCCATGTCACCCTAAAACGCCTACGCGGCACGTTGCCCTGGCCACATCAGCTGACACGTAATTTATAGGGACTAAAATCAAAACATATAATTTTTACAAGGACCTCCACCACCACCCCCTCTCTCTCCTCCTTTTCCCTCCTCCACCACCACTCCCTCTCTCTCCTTTTTTTCCCTCCTCTCCTCCTCTCTCCTCCACCACCACCTCTTTCTCTCATAGCTTCTCCCACCACCACCAAAACCATGCATTCCCTTCCTCAACGCCAATTCAAACTAAACAACAAACCCATCACTCCATTCCGCAGCAACAGCAGCAACAATGACATTCCCTTTTCCTCTCTCTCTCTCCATACCTTCCTTTGCTTCCATTCCTTGCGTACCAACTATTCCTCCTTCAATATCTATATTTTCATCATTTTTCTTTCAGTTCCCAAACACTACAAAAAAAACCAAAGGAAACCTTAAAGCAATATATGAACAAAACAGAGACATTATCTTCTTCTTTCAATTTCTTTGACCTAGACTCTGTTGGATCGTTGGTTCCTGAATTTCGCTTTTCCCTTTAGGGTTCCTTTTCCAACAAACCCAAATGGAAAGTTGAAATCTTTGCAACACATCATGAGGTGGTGGTCTGTGGAGAAGATAATCGGGATGGGGTGTCCGATGAAGAACAAATCTGTGTGGCAAACCATCATTTTTTTTCCTTCCTAGTTGTGAAAGGGGTGGTGGTGGTGGTGGATAGAGGAGGAGGGAAAAGGAGAAGAGAGAGGGGGTGGTGGTGGCAGTGGTGTTGGTGGTGGAGGAGGGGAGAAGAGGAGTGTAACGCCCCTTTTTCCCACAAGAAACGTCACGTGAAAAACTAAAACTTAATGCGGAAAAACGTCTTTTATAAATTAAGGTTACCAAAATTGGTGGCTAATTTTTTTTTAAAAGAATCTTATACGAAAAGATTTCTCACAACACATTTAGCCATCCTGAAACTCAGAAGAAAAGAAACATCATACACATAGTTTGGAACCACAACATAGTGGCCAAAATACATCATCCTGATACAAAGAAAATAAAGCGATAAGTCTAAACCTAGGAAAACAGTAAATCAAAAAGTGTGTCAAATACACGACGCTGAACATGTACATCCCAAACCTAGGCTGATCGCTAACAGACAACCCACAACCTAGCACTAGACACCCCCACCACTACTACCTAAGACGATGACGTCTCCTCGGGGTCCTCCTCGGGATCCTCCTCCGGGTCCTCCTCCTCCTCGGATATCTCAATGAATACCCGCTCTGGCTCATCTCGAACCTTCCTCTTCCCCCTCTCTACGTGTCCTGATGATCCGACAAAAGTGTCAGAAGAGCAACGCACGAAACGTCCATACGGTGGGACGTAAGGAACGGAGAGCGTCGGTCTCCCTGTCTCTGGTGGTGAAACTGGTGTCACTGATGGAGCCATCCTCGGTAGACAATCCCGCGCCAAGGTAGTCTTCCTTGGAGTGAGACGCGTGCGACAAAACATACGGCGATACTCCCGAGCAGATCCGGTTACCCGCGAGGGTAAAGGTCTCTCCTCCGCCTGAGTCTCTCTCCTCGGCTACTCCACTGGTGCCTCGGGTGCGGCTGCCAGCCAGCTGCGCATCCTCTCTAAGGGAATGTAAGCGTCCAGAACCATGTCACGCTCCAAAACCTCTTCGAGGCCCAGCACCCCTTCTCTCGTCATGACCACATGCCCACACACTGTGGCCCACTGGGAGATGGGATCATAAGTCCATCCCCCTCCCTCGGACTCGGCCTCAAGGGGCCGGAAGCTCTCCCTCACACGGGCTACCAAAGGCCTCATCTACGCGTAACGTACATACAGATACAGGAAAATATGCAAGGGTGAATTTCTTTTCACAAGTTGAAATCCACTGAAAGGTTGCATATGAAAAATAAAATACTACATAATACATTCCAAGAATATTTATATAGAGTTACTCTTTCGCAAATCTTTTAGCTAAACTATTCAATCATCAACAAGAGACACATCATCAAGGTAAACACACACTCAAGCACACACATAACATTCTAATATAATGCATGTCACTTCAATATCTCTTTTCATACACTGGTGCACTGCTCCATGGAGACATTTCTTCCTCAACTAAGTAGAGCGATGTGGCGGAATCGTATACCTATCATTACTGCAAACTGACCTTCACTCTTGGCTATCGTTTGTCATTTATTCGGTACAGACCCATTGTGCTACGTCGTACACCCCATCTCAAATAAGGCAGCCGGTCAGGATCATCCAAGCCGGGTATACTACTTTTCTCGGCACAAGGGGATTCATCGCAAGGCCATTGAGAATTTCGTAACCTGGATGCCCTCAAAGACTTATAGTCAGACCATACTTATTTACAATCCCCGCATAGGATTGTGTGCTCTCATCGTAGCAATAAATGCTAGTCTGGCAAAAGCCAATATCTAAAATGCATATGACAGTATATTTGCAACCACAATCAATTCGGTCCCTCATCTTAGGGTTTTTCGTCGCCACGTGTTAGCTTTCACCCAACACCGTGTAATATTTTTGTCCTTAAGACTTCTATCTTTGCCACGTATTGGTTCTCTTCCAATACTGTGTAATATTATTGTCTTTAAGACTTTTATCTTCACCACGTATTGGTTCTCTTCCAATACCGTGTAATATTGTTATTTAACACCATAAGTTTTTAGAAGAATTTCCTCTTTGAATTCTTAAGTTTTTTTCTTTAACTTTAAACTCTTAAACCTTCACTTGTTTATAAAAGAATTTCCTCTTATTTATAACCCACTTTATTAATTTTCTTCCCACTTATTCATCATAAAAAGATTTAATTAAAACTTAATTAAATTCTTTGATAATTTTACTTAAATTCCTTTAATTTTAAGTATTTACAATTCTGACCCCATAAGAAGTTCAGTTTTGCAGTTCAACCCCCAATTTTTTGAAAAATTAGGTTTTTGGCCCAAAATGCCCAGACTTTACGTTTTCTACCCCAAGACTTTCGTAAATTATAATTCTGGCCCACAGGTACACATACTTCGCGTTTCTGCCCCCAACCATCGTAAATTATACTTTTGGCCCAAAAGTCTCCAGACTTCGCGTTTTCTGCACCAAACTTTTGTAAATTATATTTTTGGCCCAAAAGTCCAGATTTTGCAATTAAAGCCCAGAATTCCAGAATTTACATTTTTGACCCCAAAAAATCCAGTTTTCGTTTTTGACCCCTAAAAACCCAAAATTTGATTTTTCTTCCACATTGATTAATTTTCTAACTCACTTAGAATTTTATGGATAACAAGGATTTAGTATGAAATTGATTTAAGACTTATGATTAGAAACTTGATGAAATTTATCTAATTAAGTGTTAACTTGAATTCCAATTGATTCATTTGATTTCATTTTAGAAAACTTTTTCATTAAAGCTTTTAAGATCCTTCTCACACTTAATCAATTCTTTTCAATCCAATCCCAACCAAAGTATATGAAATACACATAAATCAATATACATCAATTAGGCAATAACACAACCAATTCATAGATCAAACATACTCTCAAAGTACTCATTCATAACATATCAACATACATCATGAACATAGCATAAAACATACTTCACCAAGCACACACTTAGGCATCCAAAATCTCCCCAAAGCATACATATGATTTTTCCAACAACACATAGGCTCATCAAAAATTATCATACCTTAACCAAAATCATATTTTTACTCATATACATATATATGTAAAAATACATATTACTAAGAGAATGAAACTTCATTCAAACACCCAATATGAAAACTCAAGTCTTTGAGTTTTTCATGATCATACAACATAAACCACACACATACACATCTTTCCCAACTTATTGAGAAAATCCCCTTACCTCTTGAAGCTTAGGAAAATGGGCAACACCACAAATCACCTTCACTCCTCACCAACACCAAGTGGCCTCCTTGAAGCCTTGATGTTCCCACACTTAGAAAAATTTACCTTTCACAAAATACACCAAAATAAAACCATAGAAATATGAGTTTTATGAAAACCAACAAACCCTAAAGAGTAGAAATTTGAGTAGATGAATACTTACTCAAATCTTGAAGACAAATGGATCCAAGATGGTTTTCAAGCTTGTAGGTTCCAATGGAGTGAACCTAAACCAAGAAAAAGATTACTTTTAGTGAAAGGAAGAACTCAAGCTTTCATGAAAATATGAAAGTGGTGGAAATGAAAAAAATGAAAAAATTTTATGGATTATAATGATGATCCAAACCTTTTTTGTGAAGTTTGACTATGGAAAATCTCAATAGAACTTGGTCTTTTTGTGTATGGAAAAGCTTGGAAAAATGGAGAGAAAATGGAGTTTGTATGATTCAAGTGGAGAAGATGAAGTGAGAAATGAATTCTCTCTCTCCCTTCTCCCTAGTAGAACTCGGCTGACCAAGGAAGGCATGGGGGAGGTATGGGCTTGCATGCTTTGGTGGTTGGGAGTCATACCTCTCTCACCTAATTTTGGAAAAATTCAAAAATTAAACCCATTTGACCATTTGACTTTTGGAATTATTTGAGAGTGGGATCAGCCCCCCCTTATGCACCCAGCTGACCAGAAAAATTGGTGGGATTAAATCCCATCAAGTTAGGGTTTAATAGGTAGTTCGAAGTAGTACAAACACGTAGTTTTCGAACCCCTTTTTAGATAAATATTTTTCTAAAATGAGTAAAATCATGAGAAATGAATTTTATGATTTGAATATGTCATAGAAAAATTTAGAAACCCAAAACTAAATTTTTGGACTATTTTTCATGTCCCGGTTGCGCCGGTTTACCCGTAAAGCACCAAACGCGGGTAAAATAAATTTCTTCTGAAAAATTTTCAGAAAAATTTCTAAAAATCACAAATATTATAAGAACCACTTTTGGTTCGTTAAAAATTTATTTTGGAGTAAAAATGACCTCCAGAAAAATACTGAACCCTTCCCGCATTTCGCGAGAACGAGGTTCCCGCAAAAACTCAGTTTTGCGAACTCTATTACTCTAAACCCTTCAAAAATAAACCTAAGATATAAATATTATTATTCATACCTTAAAATCACAAAAATCATTAATTAAATAATTTTAATTAAATTAAAACTGAATAAAAATCAATAAAAACTATATAAAAAAAAACAGAGTGTTACAAGGAGGGACTAATTTTAAGTAAGTCCCTGTAAAAATTATATGTTTTGATTTTAGTCCCTTAAAAAAATGACGTGTCAGCTGACGTGGCCAAGGGAACGTGCCACGTCAGTGTTTTAGGGTGACATGGCACTAGTCAACGCAAAGGAGGGACTAAATTCAAAACTTGAAATTTAGGAAGACTAAAAACCGTTGACTTTAAATGTAGGGATTAAATTCAAAACTCAAATTTTTACAGGGACCTAATTCATATTAAAACATATTAATTATTATTGTCAACTCTATGAGAATCTATAGGATCACACCCTTAGAGTGATATGACTGGAGAGATATTTATTTAAATAAATATGATTTAATAAAAGAAGGAGCAATATCTAATTAAATATGATTTAATTACATATGTGCCTAATCAAATAAGATTTTATTAGATGTGAATTAATTGAATGAGATTTAATCAATTAAGAGGCGAATCAATTAGATATGATTTACTTGATTAAGATCCTTTTATTAAATATGTTTTAGCTAAATGAGATTTAGTTAAATTATAATTTAATGGGATAAAATCTATTAGGATTGCGTGGTGCAAATGAGGAAACCCTAGCAATGTTAAATGCACCACTAGGGATGCTCTTCACATAGATTGTATCACAATACAGATAGCCACCCTTTTACCTCTCTCTTGCTCTCTCCACAGCTAGAATTGCTCCCAGACGGTGATCACTCACGTGGACTAAGTAGAAGTGCCCCTCCTTTAGAGCACTGGTGATCGACCTCTTCGCTCACATCTAAGGTAAATATTCTATTCACTGTGTGACTCAGTTGTTACTTGTGATCTTGGTACGGGGTTATTCTGTTATGGGTTATTTTCTTAATTGAAAATTTAAAAGTTTACCCCATTAAACCCAAACTTTGGACTAACACGATCACCTTAGCTTTTGGGTGAAAAAACTTTTGGCTCAATGTGCTCCATTTGTTCTTAGTAGTGTATACTTTGAGTGTATGTCGTAGGACTAACCCCTGTTCTTGCCACGTATATTTTGTTTGTTGACTTGCTGTATATGCTAGGTTAGGGGCTAACTCACTCAGATTGTCTGTCTCTTCTATGCAGCAAGGACTCTATTACCATAGTGTGTAACACCCTCGTTTTTAAATAGCTTCTTTAGACTTTTAATCTGTTTTAATTTATTTCAATTATTTGATTAATGATGTTTGACCTTGATGTGAGAATCATGATATTCGTGTCTTGGTTTTTTTTAGAAGGGTCAAGAGTAGTAAAATTTGCAAAACTGAGTTTTTGAGGGAACCGCATTCTCGATTGATGCGGGGAAGGGTTTAGTATTTTTCTGGAGACCCTTTTTATTCCAAAATAATATTTGAACGAAACAAAAGTTGTTTTTAGAATATTTGTGATTTTTAGAAATTTTTCTAGAAATTTTTTAGAAAAACTTTATTTTACCTGTGTTTGGTGGTTTACGGGTAAACCGGACACAACCAGGAGATGAAAAATTATCCAAAAAAAAATTTAGTTTGGAGATTCTAAATTTTGGCATACCATATTTAAGTCATAAAAGTGATTTTTCACTTTATTACTTATTTTAGAAAAGTGTTTATTTCAAAAAGGGATTATGAAAATAAGCATTTTTCCTACTTTTGAACCACCAACTCAACCCTAGCTTGATGTGGCATAATCTCACCTTTTTTTTTGTCTTGGCCGAGTTTGCAAGTCAAAAATGTGCTCTTGGAAATATCTCAAAAGTCAAGTGTGAGTCAATGGGAAAATTCTTTGAATTTCTAATTAAAGAAATAGAGTAGGTTTCCAATCCAATCAAAGCACATCACACCCATGCTCCTTGGTGTGTTGGCCGAGTTCTTCTAGGGCAAGGGAGGAGAGAGGATTCATTTCTTTCACTTCATCTTCTTCATCTAGCCAAAAACTCCATTTTCTCTCCATTCCAAAGCTTACTTCCATAGCCAAAGACTTAAGCTTTCTTGAGTTTTGGACCTTCAAGCTTCACAAAAAAGGTTTGGATGATGATTCTAATCCATAATATCTTCTTATTTTTCCATGATCATCTCTTTCATTTTTCAAGAATCATGTGTTCTTCATTTTTTTCTAAGAACAAAACTTTGGTCTTGGTTTAGGTTCATTCTCTTAGAACCTAGAAGCTTGAAACCCTCATTGAGCTATTTTTCTTCTAAACCTTGAGTAAGTATTCATCCACTCAAGTTTCTACACATTAGGGTTTGAGTATTTTCATAAAACTTATATTTTTATGGTTATGTGTCTTATGTATTTTGAAAAAGGTTTGATATTTAAAGTGTTGGAGCATAAAGATTTAAAGGAGACCTCTTTGTGTTCTTCAAGGTTACTTCAAGAGGTGAGGGGATTTTCTCAATAAGTTGGGAAGATTGTGTATGTGTGTGGCTATTTGTTGTGTTCTTGATGATAAACTCAAAGACTTGAGTTTTCATATTGGGTGTCGAATGAGTTTTCATTCTCTTAGTAATATCTATTTTTACATATTTATAACTTAAAGTTTCAAAGTGTGATACTTGGTTGATGTAACGCCCCTTTTTTTGGTCAAGGAACGTCACATGAAAACTAAACAAAACTTAATGCGGAATTAATATAAAACTGGTTTGTCTTAAAATATACCCCTTTCATAATTAAAGTATATCGAATTTCGTGGCTAATTTGTTTTTAAAAGTCTTATACGAAGACGAATTACTCACAACTCTTTTAGTCATCCAGAAACTCAGAAAAAGAAACATACATCGATCATATATATATAACATCATGGTCAATATACACAAGTCTTGCGCCCGCAAGTATAGTCATGAACCACAACAGAGCGGCCAAAATACATCATCCTGACATAAAGAAATAAAGCGATAAACTAAACCTAGGAAAACGGTAAATCAAAAGACGTGTCAAATACACGACATGAACATCTACTCCCCAAACCTAGGCTGGTCGGCTAACTAACAACCCACAACCTAGCACTAGATACCCCACAGGCTCCTCCTCATCCTCGGATATCTCAATGAATACCTGCTCTGGCTCGTCTCTAACCTTCCTCCACCATTCTCAAAAGGCGGGAAACTCTCCCTCACTCGAGCTACCAGAGGCCTCGAAGTGGACATCTAAGCGTCACGTACATACAGATACAGAAAAACATGAAAGGGTGAATTTCTTTGCACAAGTTGAAATCCACGAAAGGGTGCATATGAAAAGTAAAATACTACATAATACATTCCAAGAATATATATATAGAATTACTCTTTCGCAAATCTTTCTCTAAGATAATCATTCACCAAAAGAGAACACATAATCAAGTTAAACACACATAACACTCTAGCATAATGCATGTCACATCAATATCTCTTTTCATACATCGGTGCACTGCTCCATGGAGACTTCTCTTCCTCAACTAAGTAGAGCGACATGGCGGGAGCATATACCTGACATAAATGCAAACTGACCATCACTCTTGGCCATCGTTTGTCATTCATTCGGTACAGACCCATTGTGCTAACGTCGTACACCACATCATAAATAAGGCAGCCGATCAGGATCATCCAAGCCGGGTACACTACTCTTCTCGGCACAAGGGGATTCACTGCAAGGCCATTGAGAATTTCGTAACCTGAATACCTTCAAAGAATTATAGTCAGACCATACTTATTTACAATCCCCACATAGGACTGTATGCTCTAATTTGGCAAAAGCCACGATTTTAATGCAAATGACAGTAAAAATTTGCAAAACACAAACAAGACAATTAATGCAATCCCTCCTCTTAGGATTTTCGTTGTCATGTGTTAGCTTTCTTCCAACACCGTAAAGCATTATTGTCCTCAAGACTTCATGGTCGCCACATATTGATCCTCTTTCAATACTGTGTAAAAATGTTCTTTAAAAACATAAGTTTTAGAGAAAATTTCTCTTTGAAGTTAAAGTTCCTCTTTAACTTTAAAATATCAAATCTTTAGTTGTTTTAATAAAACAAATACTTTTTATTTAAAACCAACTTCGTTATTTTTCTTCCCACTTCTCATTGTAAAAAGATTTAATTAAAAGTCTTAATTAAATACTTTGATAAAACTTTACTTAAATTTATTTACTTCTAGTATTTAAAATTTGACCCTTAAAATGTCCAGTTTCACGCTTCTACCCCAGAACGTTTGTAAATTACAATTTTGGCCCAAAACATCCAGTTTTCGTTTTTCTGTCCAGAATTCCAGAAATTTATACTTTTGGACCAAAATACACCCAGTTTTCGTTTTTATTTGATTTATTTGATTTACCTAATTAAATGTTGACTTGAATCCTAATTAATTTATTTGATTTCATTGGAAAGACTTTTTCATTAAAAACTCTAAGTCCTCATCCAACACTTGGGTAAAAATGCTTTTAATCCAATCCCAATCACAACGAATCAAAGTACACAACATACTCAAAATCAACATACATTACATAGGCAAGAACACACTCAAGCCATAAAACACACATACACTCAAAGTAACCATCCATAACATTTTAAAATACATCATTAACATAGCATCAAACCTTACTTCATCAAGCATGCATTTAGGCATTCCAACCACTTCAAACCATATATATGATTTTCGAAGAACACATAGGCTTTGAAAAATCATCATTCATCAACCAAAATCATGCATTAAACTTTAAGATATACATATGTAAAAATAGATATTACTAAAAGAACGATTTCTCATTCAACAACCATTAGGAAAAACTCAAGTCTTTGAATTTAACCTCAAACATACAATATGCAACCATACACATACACAACCTTCCCAACTTATTGAGAAAATCCCCTTACCTCTTGAAGCACTTAAAGAAAAATCACCAAGAGTCTCCTTCAACACCAACACCAACACCAAGAGGTCTCCTCGAAGTCTTGATGTTCCCAACACTTAGAAAAATCAACCTTATTCAAAATACACAAGAAAACCACCATAAAAATGCAAGTTTTATGAAAATACCCAAACCCTAAAGAGTAGCAATTTGAGTAGAGAAATACTTACTCAAACTTTGAAGCAAAATGGATCCAAGATGGTTTTCAAGCTTGTAGGTTCCAAGGGAATGAACCTAAACCAAGAAAAATCTCACTTTTAGAAAAATGAAGAACATAAGCTTCTTGAAAAACTGAAAGTGATAGGAATGGAAAAATGAAAAGAGATTATGGTTTAGAATCATGATCCAAACCTTTTTTGAAGCTTAACTAGCCAAAACTCAATAAAACTCAAGCTTTTAGTTATGGACTCAAGCTTTGGACATGGAGAGAAAATGGAGTTTCTTTGGTTCAAGGTAGAAGATGAAGTGAAAAAGTGAAGTCTCTCTCCTTCCCATTGCCCTAATGGGTTCGGCCAAGACAAGGGAGGAATGGGAGGTATGAGCTTGATTTGAGTTGGTCACCTACTCCCTCTCATTAATTGAAAAATGTTCAAATAACTAACCCCTTTGACCCAAATTGACTTGAGATATTTTCAAGAGCATATTTTTGCTCAAGAAACTCGGCCAAGGGCAGACCAGAAAGGGTGAGATTTTGTCCCATCAAGTTAGGGTTTAGTTGGTGGTTCAAAGTAGGAAAAATGCTTACTTTTATAATCACTTTTTAGATAAATATTTTTCTAAAATAGATAATAACATGAGAAATCACTTTTATGACTCAAATATGGTAGACAAAATTTTAGAATCTCAAAAATAAATTTTTGGACCATTGTTCGTGTCCCGATTATGCCCGGTTTACCCGTAAAGCTACAAACGCGTGTAAAATAAAGTTTTTCCAAAAAATTTCCAGAAAAATTTCTAAAAATCACAAATCTTATAAAAACAACTTTTGTTTCGTTAAAATATTATTTTGGAGTAAAAATGACCTCCAGAAAAATACTGGACCCTTCCCCCGCATCACGTGAGAATGCGGTTCCCGCAAAAACTCAGTTTTGCAAATCTCACGACTCTAAACCCTTCAAAAGGAAACCTAAGATATGAAAATCTTTATTCACACCTTAAGACCCCAAAATCATTAATTAAATAATTTTAATCAAATTAAAACAGATTAAAACGTCTACAGAAACTATTAAAAATGAGGGTGTTACAACTCTACTACTCTAAAAAGAAGTTCGTCCTCGAAATTACGTACCTAGAACAACGCAGGGTACTGCTCTCGGATCTTGTCCTCTACTTCCCAAGTCGCATCTCCAGTAATTTCATTCCAGATAACCTTGACTAAAGAGATTTGTTTATCCTTGAGCTGTTTGATTCTTCTATCATCGATTCGCACAGGGTTTGATTCATTAGTCAGGTTATCTCTTAATTGTACCACATCAAACTCGATTACATGAGACGAATCAGGAATATATTTCCTCAGTTGTGAAACATGAAAGATATTGTGAAGATTTGAAAGATTTGGCGGTAAAGCTATTTGGTAAGCAACATGACCAATACGACGAAGAATTTGGTATGGCCCTATGAATTTTGGAGTGAGTTTTCAGGACTTTAAAGCTCTGCCTACCCCAGTCATCGGAGTGACTCTCCGAAAAACATGATCGCTTTCTTGGAACTCGAGAGGTCGTCTCCTCTTATCGGAGTAGCTCTTTTGTCTGCTTTGTGTCGTCCTCATCTTTTCTCGAACTAGTCTCTCCTTCTCCGTGGTTTGTTGTAAAAACTCAGGTCCTAGAATTGCACTCTCCCCATCCTGGTACCAACACAAAGGGGTTTGGCACTTTCTCCCATACAAAGGCTCGTAGGGTGCCATTCCTATGCTTGAATGAAAACTATTGTTATAGGTGAACTCGATCAATGGCAAAATATCTTCCCAACTTCCCCTATGATCCAAAATACACGCTCTCAGCAAATCCTCTAGGGATTGAATGGTTATCTCTGATTGACCATCCGTTTGAGGATGATAAGCAGAACTTAATCTCAGCTTAGTCCCTAGAGCTTGTTGCAAACTTTGCCAAAAATGGGACGTAAATCTAGGGTCCCTATCAGAAATAATACTAGATGGCACTCCATGCAACCTGATTATTTCCTTCACATACATATGAGTAAGCTTATCTAGGGAATACTTCATGTTGATGGGTAGAAAATGCGATGACTTTGTCAGTCTATCCACAATTACCCAAATCCCATCAAATCCTTTTGATGTTCTTGGTAGTCCAGACACAAAATCCATCAATATGCTCTCCCATTTCCATTCTGGGATATCCAACGATTGCATCATTCCCGCAGGTCATTGGTGTTCCACTTCTGCTATTTGACAGGTTAAACATGCCGCTACATACTCCACAACTTGTTTCTTCATCCCCGACCACTAGAATCTTTGCTTCAGATCTTGATACATTTTCGTGGCTCCAGGGTGAATACTTACATTGCTCTTGTGCGCTTCATCGAGAATCAGCTTTCTCATTTCAGAATTGTTTGGCACACATATCCTTCCTTTACATCTCAAAATTCCATCGTTGCCTAAACTAAATTCTACCGCTTTTCCTTGTTCCATTAACTCCCTCTTTTCTTTCAGACTCTCATCGGTTGCTTGTTGCTCCCATATGTCCTCAATTAATCCACTTGACACCTTAATCATACTTAGACTAATCTTGCCCTTGTGCCACTCCATGTTCAAATCTAGATTGCGAAATTCCTCAATCAACTCCAGTTCCTTGATCATCATGGCAGACACATAAACAGTTTTTCGACTTAAGGCGTCTGCTACCACATTCGCCTTCCCGGGATGATACATCAGGGTAAAGTCATAATCCTTCAGGAATTCCATCCAACGTCTCTATCTCATATTGAGTTCTTTCTGATCAAACAAATATTTCAAGCTCTTGTGATCGCTGAAGACGTTAAACGTTGATCCATATAAGTAATGTCTCCAAATCTTCAAAGCGAACACTACAGCAGCTAACTCAATATCATGGGTTGGATAATTCCTCTCGTGATTTTTCAACTGACGGGATGCATATGCCACCACTCTTCGATTTTGTATCAACACGCACCCAAGTCCTTGGTATGAAGCATCACAGTAAACCTCCATAGGTTCTTCAGGATTAGGCAAAATCAGTACAAGTGAGGTCGTTAGTAGTTCCTTCATCTTCAAGAAACTCACCTCACACTCATCGGTCCACACAAAAGGATGATCTTTCCTAGTGAGTTGTGTCATTGGGGCTACTATCTTCGAAAATCCTTCGATGAATCACCGATAATAACCCATGAATCCTACAAAGCTACGAACCTCAGTCACTGTCATGAGTCTTTCCCATGACATTACTGCCTCTACCTTTTCTGGGTCTACAGCTATACCCTCTTTTGAAATCACATGGCCTAGAAATTGTACTTTTTCTAACCAAAATTCACACTTAGACAACTTTGCATAAAACTTTTTCTCACTCAAAATCTGCAATACTTGTCTTAGGTGTTCCTCGTGTTCCTCATGACTCTTAGAGTAAATCAAAATGTCATCTATGAACACCACTACAAATCGATCCAAGAAGGGTCTAAAAATCCTATTCATATAATCCATGAATATTGCCTGTGCATTTGTCACTCTAAACGGCATCACAAGATACTCAAAATGACCTTATCTAGTCCTAAAAGCAGTCTTAGGTATATCATCATTCTTAACTCTAATCTGGTGATAGTCACTCCTCAAATCAATCTTACAAAATACAGCTGCACCACGAAGTTGATCCATCAGATCATCGATGCGTGGCAACGGGTACTTATTCTTGATCGTTACCTTGTTCAACTGACGATAATCCACACACAATCTGGAAGTTCCGTCCTTCTTCTTCGCCAGCAGCACAGGAGCTCCCCACGGCGATACACTTGGTCTCACGAATTGCTTTGACAGCAAATCCTCCAATTGTTTCTTCAGTTCAGCCAGCTCCGTTGGCGACATTTTATACGGGGCAATAGAAATCGAACCAGTACCAGGTACTAAATCTATGGCAAACTCTATGTCCCTCACAGGTGGTAAACCTGGAACATCCTCCGGAAATACTTCCAAGAAATCTCTAACGACGGACACGTTGCTCAATACAACTTCCCCCTCAACTTTCAAGAAGGATAAAAACATGTATCCCTGAGCTCCTTCTTTCAAAGAAGCTCTCACTTGATTGGCAGTCAAAAATCCAGAATTCTCAGCATTTGGGAAAATCAAAGTTTTATTGGCACAGTCTAAAAGGATATGGTTGGAAGATAACCAATCCATGCCTAAAATCACATCCAATTGTGTCAAAGGCAAACACATCAAATCAACAAGATATGTCCTATTGGAAATAGGAAATAACAACAGGGCATTTTAGACATACAGAATTTGCAATAACAGTTTCAGCAGTAGGCATAGAAACAACAAGATCAAAAGACATTGAAGACAAGCAAATTCAGTTGTTTCACACAATTTTCAGATATGAAGGAATGAGTTGCACCCGAATCATATAACACAATTAAGGGATTTCCAGCTATGCACAAGTACCTTGTATGAGATCCTCTGATTGTGAAGCCTCAACACCACTCATGATGTAAACTCGTCCTTTCGTCGTCGGCCTTCCGGCTTTGACGGCGTTCACCTCTGGCTTTGGCTTGCCTGCATGGCAATCCTTTGTTGCATGTCCAACATTCCCGCAGCTAAAGCATGTCATCCCCTTCTGGTTGCATGTCGTGGACAAGTGTCCGGGTTTCCCACAGTTGTAACATACAATTAGAGCGCCCGCACCCTGATAACCCTTGTTAGTGCCACCAGTAGAAAATGGCACGCTGCGGTTCAGCTGATTCCTCTGATTCTTGAAATAAGGCTTGTGTTGAGCCTGCTTCCCCTTCTGTCCTTGTGGATATGACCCAGACGGTCCACCCACGTTTCCTTTGTTCACTCTCCCTTTCATAAGGTTCTCCATCTTTCTACACTTTTCCACCAGCAGTGGAAATTGACGAATATCAAGCGAAGCCACCGATTGACGTACCTTATACCTCAACCCAACTTCAAACCGCTCATACTTCCATCCTTCGTTCGGTTGGACTAGGAAAAACCGAAAATATTTGGCAAGTGATTCAAACTTTGCCGTGTACTCTCCTACCGACATGTCTCGTTGCTGCAGTCGCAGAAACTCTTGCTCCTTCTCCGACCTCACACTCTGTGGGAAATACTTCTCCAGGAATCTCTCCTTAAAAAGTTCCCACGTCACAGTTTGGTTTCCAACTTCCAACAGTTGTCGAACTCCCTTCCACCAATATTCTGCATCACCCAAAAGTAGGTAAACCGCGTATTGCACCTTCTCAGTTGCCATACAGTTCAGCATCTCAAAGATCTTCTCCAGCTCTTCTATCCATAACTCTGCTTTCTCCGACTCAGCCTCGCCATGAAACTGTGGCGGATTATGGTGTCGAAAGTCAACCAATCTCTTGGCTTCAGCAGCTCTCTCAGCCGTAACTCTATCCTTAGCATCCCTTTGCTGTCTCTCAATGTCCCTTTGTTCAACACGAACAGACTGTTGAGCCATCTGAGCCGCCATGTTGGTCATAGCCGTGATAGCCTTCTCCATCGTGTCATCACGATCTTCGACGTCAACGCGATTCATCGGTCATCCCCGACGTGCCATGGGTTTCTGCAAGTCAACCAATCAAGTCGCACTATTCAAAACCCATTCAAGAAAGCAATCAATTTCACACATTGTTTCATAAGGAAACAATACAAACAAAGTCACACAATGCTAATCAGAGATCACACAACTTCAACTTAGTAAGCCTATAACCTAAACACTCCCGAAAGACACGACCAACTCTGATACCACAAATGTAACGCCCCTTTTCTTCCGTCAAGGAACGTCACATGAAAACTAAACAAAACTTAATACGGAATTAATATAAAACTGGTTTGTCTTAAAATATACCTCTTTCATAATTAAAGTATACCGAATTACGTGGCTAATTTTTTTTAAAAGTCTTATACGAAGAAGAATTACTCAACTCTTTTAGCCATCCAGAAACTCAGAAAAAGAAACATACATCATATATATATATAACATCTTGGTCAATATACACAAGTCTTGCGCCTGCAAGTATAGTCATGAACCATAACAGAGTGGCCAAAATACATCATCCTGACATAAAGAAATAAAGCGACAAACTAAACCTAGGAAAACGGTAAATCAAAAGATGTGTCAAATATACGACATGAACATCTACTCCCCAAACCTAGGCTGGTCGGCTAATTGACAACCCACAACCTAGCACTAGACACCCCACAACTAAAGACCTAACACGATCACGTCTCCTCGGGATCCTCCTCAGGGTCCTCCTCATCCTCAGATATCTCAATGAATACCCGCTCTGGCTCGTCTCTAACCTTCCTCTTCCCCCTCTTTGCGTGTCCCGACGGTCTGGCAGAAGTGTCAGAAGAGCAACGCACAAAACGTCCAGACAGTGCAACGTAAGGAACAGGAAGCGTCGGTCTAAGAGTCTCTGGTGGTGAAGCTGGTGTCACTGGTGAAGCCATCCTCAGTAGACGTGCCCTTTCCAAGGAACTCTTCCTTGGAGTGCGACGAAAGAGACGACGGTACTCCGGAACAGACCCGGTTACCCGTGAGGGTAATGGTCTCTCCTCCTCTTGAGTCTCCCTCCTAGTCTACTCCACGGGCTCTCTACTCTCCTCAGCCCCAGTGCGTGCGTAAGGTGCGTCTGCCAGCCAACTGCACATCCACTCGATGGGAATATAAGCGTCCAGAATCATGTCCAGCTGCAAAACCTCCTCCGGGCCCAGCACCCCTCCTCTCGTCCTGACCACGTGCCCAGTCACCGTGGCCCATTGGGAGATGGGATCATAAGTCCATCCCCCACCATCGGCCTCAAGAGGCCGAAAACTCTCCCTCACCTGGGCTACCAGAGGCCTCGAAGTGGACATCTACGCGTCGCGTACATACAGATACAGAAAAACATGAAAGGGTGAATTTCTTTGCACAAGTTGAAATCCACGAAAGGGTGCATATGAAAAGTAAAATACTACATAATACATTCCAAGAATATATATATATATATATATAGAATTACTCTTTCGCAAATCTTTCTCTAAGATAATCATTCACCAAAAGAGAACACATCATCAAGTTAAACACACATAACACTCTAGCATAATGCATGTCACTTCAATATCTCTTTTCATACACCGGTGCACTGCTCCATGGAGACTTCTCTTCCTCAACTAAGTAGAGCGACATGGAGGGAGCGTATACCTAGCATAAATGCAAACTGACCATCACTCTCGGCCATCGTTTGTCATTCATTCGGTACAGACCCATTGTGCTAACGTCATACACCATATCATAAATAAGGCAGCCGATCAGGATCATCCAAGCCGGGTACACTACTCTTCTCGGCACAAGGGGATTCACTGCAAAGCCATTGAGAATTTCGTAACCTGAATACCTTCAAAGACTTATAGTCAGACCATACTTATTTACAATCCCCACATAGGACTGTATGCTCTAATTTGGCAAAAGCCACGATTTTAATGCAAATGACAGTAAAAATTTGCAAAACACAAACAAGACAATTAATGCAATCCCTCCTCTTAGGATTTTCGTTGTCATGTGTTAGCTTTCTTCCAACACCGTAAAACATTATTGTCCTCAAGACTTCATCGTCGCCACGTATTGATCCTCTTTCAATACTGTGTAAAAATGTTCTTTAAAAACATAAGTTTTAGAGAAAATTCCTGTTTGAAGTTAAAGTTCCTCTTTAACTTTAAAATCTCAAATCTTCAGTTGTTTTAATAAAACAAATACCTTTTATTTAAAACCAACTTCGTTATTTTTCTTCCCACTTCTCATTGTAAAAAGATTTAATTAAAAGTCTTAATTAAATACTTTGATAAAACTTTACTTAAATTTATTTACTTCTAGTATTTAAAATCTGACCCTTAAAATGTCCAGTTTCACGTTTCAGCCCCTGATTTCTGAAAGAGTAGGTTTCTGCCCCAAAAATGCCCAGTTTCACGTTTCTACCCCAGACCTTCTGTAAATTACACTTTTTGCCAGAAACACACAGTTTTCGTTTTTCTGCCCAGAATTCCAAAAATTTATACTTTTGGCCCAAAATACACCCAGTTTTTTATTTTTAACCCCTTAAAAATCTAAAATTTGACTTTCTCCCTTATTAATTGATTTTCTAGCTTACTTAGGGCTTTTTGGAAAAATAGGATTTGTTATAGTCCATTGGAGACTTATACTTAAAATTAAGTGGAAATTACCTAATCAAGTGTTGACTTGAATCCTAATTAATTTATTTGATTTCATTGGAAAGACTTTTTCATTAAAAACTCTTAGTCATCTTCCAACACTTGGGTAAAAATGCTTTTAACCCAATCTCAATCACAACGAATCAAAGTACACAACATACTCAAAAATCAACATACATTACATAGGCAAGAACACACTCAAGCCATAAAGCACACATACACTCAAAGTAACCATCCATAACATTTTAAAATACATCATTAACATAGCATCAAACCTTACTTCATCAAGCATGCATTTAGGCATTCCAAGCACTTCAAACCATACATATGATTTTCGAAGAAGACATAGGCTTTGAAAAATCATCATTCATCAACCAAAATCATGCTTTAAACTTTAAGATATACATATGTAAAAATAGATATTACTAAGAGAATGATTTCTCATTCAACAACAAATAGGAAAAACTCAAGTCTTTGAGTTTAACCTCAAACATACAACATACAACCACACACATACACAACCTTCCCAACTTATTGAGAAAATCTCCTTACTTCTTGAAGCACTTAAAGAAAAATCACCAAGAGTCTCCTTCAACACCAACACCAACACCAAGAGGTCTCCTTGAAGTCTTGATGTTCCCAACACTTAGAAAAATCAACCTTATTCAAAATACACAAGAAAACCACCATAAAAATGCAAAGCACCCTTTAAGGGTAGTCTTCGTCTCTCTTCTTCAAGTCTTGGCTAGTCCACCTAGCTGATGCAAAACATATAGGAAAGGGTGAAAAATACTCCTTTGCAAGTTATAAGACAAAGCAAACATAAGAAAAGAGTAAAAGAATCCATGCATCTCTTCACCCTATAACATGCAATATTCTATCACAATAATATATTACCACACACACATCTATTTTCATAGCAGTAATGTATGATCACACACCGTTAATATCAACACAGTATTATCTTATCACAATTGGTGACATGCAACTCATCATCACACCAGACATATTTAAAAATGCATGTCACTTCTATTTCTGTCACAACACCGGTGTAATGCTCCATGGAGACTTTTCTCTTCCTCAACAAGATTTGAGCGATAGGCCACAGTCAATCCCTAACATACTGTTCAAGGCTAAACCTCCAGTAAAGTCCAAGACAGTATTCAGGAAAGCCATGTTTAAGTCACAATTGTTCAAGGCTAAACAAACAGTAAAGTCCAAGTAACAATTATTTAATGCATTCTGTGACACCATATCACAAATAGATCAGCTAGTCAGATTTATCCAAGTCGGGTGCTCTACTCAATCTCGGCTCGCTGGGAGTCACCACGCGGCCATTGAGACTTTTCGAAACTTGGATAATCCCAGTAGGCAATTGTAGCCCAACCGTACCCTATTTCCAACCCCTCTCTGGGTTGTAGCTCACGTCATAACCCTCTCTGGGTATGACCACTTGGCAAAGCCAAGAAAATCTCTTTATGCAAATGGCATGGCATATTTTGCATACACACAATCAATCACAATTACTTCTCTATGTTACCACTTGTAACAATCATCACATAACCTTCTCTTGGTTATATACTCATCATTATGTTACCTCTTGTAACAAACACCACATGACTTTCTCTCTTGGTCATTAAATCATCACATGACCTTCTCTCTTGGTCATTAAATCATCACATGACCTTCTCTCTTGGTCATTTCATAAATTCTCTTTTTGCTTTGATTATCTCAATCAAAATATCTCTTTCTCTTTTATTCAATTCTCGTAGTCATCTTATAAATTCACTTCATTGGTTATCTCTACCAAAATAATATATAGTATTCTCTTTAGTTATCTTGACCAAAATATATTATATACGCTTCTCTTTGGTTATCTCAACCATAATATATCTTTTTTTCACAAAAACCGATTTACCGTATTTATCGTATTGCCTTCAAAAATTAATATAAAATACTTAGGCTGAGGTAATTTCAAAATAAATATTTTTCCCTTAAAAAGACATTAATTTATGAGCCTTTAAGCATAAATTTTATAAATTTCGAATTTTACAATCCCTGACACTTTCACAGGCGTGAGAAAAATCACAGCGTGGGGGTGAACGATTCTGTTTCCAGTTTTCTGATTTCTTAACAAAAATCCGATTTTCACATCCTTTCCTGAAATCCACACCAGAGGTGTGACAGGTCTGTTTTTCCAAAGTTCATTGGATTTAGAAACTTCACTTTAATTTTGAAAACACCATACCCCTTAACTTAAAATTAATCAAATTAAAAACAATATATTTGAGTTAAGAATGGTTACTTTTCTTCTAATAGTTCATTTTTAACTTATTATGTTATGATTAAAATCTTTATTTAAAAGTCCACTGGAGACTTTATTTTTGAAAAACTCTTAGCTTAATGAATCCTAACAAAGCTTTGGACTTTGTACTAATTAATTCATCATGAAAAGTTCATTTTTGTCCATGTCCATGTCCTTTTCACCATACTCCATAATGCTTGGGTCATTAGCCAATTTATCATACTTCAATCTTTTCATACTCTTCCTCAATCATCAATCACCAATCACCAAGCATCAAGCATAATAATAATAAAGCAATAACCTACTTTAAATATTACATTCCCAAATTGAATAGAAATAAGAAAAGAAAACATAGAACAAAGAGAATAGCTAAAAGACAATCCTCACAAGTCAAAGGACATCAAGCACAAAATAACATCACCATCAAACATAGCAAAACATCACCTTCAAACAAAGGAAAACACCACATCAAGCATAAGATAATATCACAACCACATATAGAACAATATGAACTTCAATCATCAAGACAAAGTTATAAACACAAAGATGTCATCATCCAATACTTTTCACTCCATGATCACTTAATAAAAATCATCTCTTTGATTAAAAATTATACCTTTTCCAAAAAGATCCTTACTTTGAAATAAAAATTATTGCTTTTTAAGAAAAGATTGTCTTTTTCATAAAAGTTCTTACTTTCCAAAGAAATCACCATTTTTAGCAAAAATCTCTACTTTAAGTAAAAAGCAAAGCTTTAATCAAAATCACCACTTTAGTAAAAATTCATAACCTTCACAAATGTAACACCCTGATTTTTATACATAGTTTTTATTGATTTTTAATCCTATTTAATTTAATTAAAATTATTTAATTATGATTTTTGGGATTTTAAGGTGTGAATAATAATATTCATATCTTAGGTTTGATTTTGAAGGGTTTAAGGTAGTAGAGTTCGCAAAACTGAGTTTTTGCGGGAACCGCATTCTCTCCTGATGCGGGGACAGGGTTCAGTATTTTTCTGGAGGTCATTTTTACTCCAAAATAATTTTTTAACGAACCAAAAGTAGTTCTTATAATATTTGTGATTTTTAGACATTTTTCTGGAAATTTTTCAGAAAAACTTTATTTTACCCACGTTTGGAGCTTTACGGGTAAACCAGGCGCAACCGGGACGTGAAAAATAGTCCAAAAATTTAGTTTTGGGTTTCTAAATTTTTCTATGATATATTCAAGTCATAAAATTCATTTCTCATGATTTTACTCATTTTAGAAAAATAGTTATCTAAAAAGGGGTTCGAAAACTACGCGTTTTTACTACTTCGAACTACCGATTAAACCCTAACTTGGTGGAATTAAATCCCACCATTTTCCAGTCAGCCTTGGGGCGCATGGAAGGGCTGATCCCACCCTCAAAATCCTTCCAAAAGTCAATGGTCAAATAGGAGTTAATATTTGAATTTTTCAAAATTAGGTGAGAGAGGTATGGCTCCCAACCACCAAAAGCATTGAAGCCCATACCTCCCCCATTCCTCTTTGTGCTCAGCCGAATCCTCATTGGGAGAGGGAAGAGAGAGAAATTCATTTTTAACTTCATCTTCTTCCTTGGTTCAAAGAAACTCCATTTTTTCTCCATTTTCCCAAGCTTTTCCATACACCAAAAGGCTAGGTTTTGTTGAGTTTTTGGCTATTCAAGCTTCACAAAAAAGGTTTGGATCATGATTCTAAACCATAATATCTTCTTAGTTTTCCATTCTCATCATTTTCAATTTTTCCATGAAAGCTTGAGTTCTTCATTTCACTAAAAGTAAGCTTTTTCTTGGTTTAGGTTCAAACCCTTGGAACCTACAAGCTTGAAATCCTTCTTGAGTCTTTTTCCTTCAAGCCTTGAGTAAGTATTTCTCCACTCAAGATCTCTATACTTTGGGGTTTGTACATTTTCATAAAAACTCATATGTGTATGGTTATGTGTTTTATATATTTTGGAAAGGGTTGATTCTTGTATGTGTTGGAGCATCAAGGTGGTGAGTAGATCTCTTGGTGGTGGTGTTGGTGTTGGTGGCTTGTTGGCAAGAAGACCTCTTGGTGATCTTTCTTTAAGTGCTTCAAGTTCAAGAGGTAAGGGGATTTTCTCAATAAGTTGGGAAGGTTGTATATGTGTGTGGCTATGTGTTGTATGTTCATGAAAAACTCAAAGACTTGAGTTTTCATATTGGTTGTTGAATGAGTTTTCATTCTCTTAGTAATATGTATTTTTATACATTTATGTATATGAGTGAAAGTATGATTTTGGTTGAGGCATGATAATTTTTTATGAGCCTATGTGTTGTGGGAAAAATCATATGTATGCTTTGGGGTGATTTTGGATGCCTAAGTGTGTGCTTGGTGAAGTATGTTTCATGCTATGTTCATCATGTATGTTGATATGTTATGAATGAGTATCTTGAGTGTATGTTTGATTTATGGCATGGTGGTGTTTTTGCCTAAATGGATGAATATTGATTCTTGGATGTTTCACATGATTTAATTCAATGTGATTGAGTTTGGATTGAAACCATTTGATTAAGTGTGAGAAGAGGGTTTAAAAGCTTTAATAAAAAAGTTTTCCAAATGAATTAATTAGAATTCAAAGATAACACTTAATTAGATAAATTTCATCAAGTTTCTAATCATAAGTCTTAAATCAATTTTCACACAAAATCCTTTTTATCCATAAAACTTTAAGTGAGTTAGAGAATTAATTAATGTGAGAGAAAAAATCAAATTTTAGATTTTGAGGGGTCAAAAACGAAAACTGGATGCTTTTGGGGTCAAAAATGCAAATTCTGGAATTCTGGGCTTTAATTGTAAAATCTGGACTTTTGGGCCAAAAAATAATTTACGAAAGTTTGGGGCAGAAAACGCGAAGTCTGGAGACTTTTGGGCCAAAAGTATAATTTACGAAAGTTGGGGGCAGAAACGCGAAATCTGTGTACCTTTGGGCCAGAATTATAATTTATGAAAGTCTTGGGGTAGAAAACGTAAAGTCTGGGCATTTTGGGCCAGAAACCTAATTTTTCATAAAATTCGGGGCTGAACTGCGAAACTGAACTTCTTAAGGGGTCAGAGTTGCAAATACTTAAAAGTAATGGAATTTAAGTAAAATTATCAAAGAATTTAATTAAGCTTTAATTAAATCTTTTTATGATGAATAAGTGGGAAGAAAATTAATAAAGTGGGTTATAAATAAGAGGAAATTCTTTTATAAACAAGTGAAAGTTTAAGAGTTTAAAGTTAAAGAAAAAAAAACTTAAGAGTTCAAAGAGGAAATTCTTCTAAAAATTTATGGTGTTAAACAATAATATTACACGGTATTGGAAGAGAACCAATACATGGCGAAGATAAAAGTCTTAAGGACAATAATATTACACGGTATTGGAAGAGAACCAATACGTGGCGAAGATAAAAGTCTTAAGAACAATAAAATTACACGGTGTTGGATGAAAGCGAACACGTGGCGACGAAAAATCCTAAGACGAGGGACCGCATTGATTGTATTGTTTGTGAGTGCAAATATAATGTCATATGCATTTGAGATATTGGCTTTTGCCAGGCTAGCTTTATGCTATGATGAGAGCATACAATCCTATGCGATGGATTGTGAATAATTGTAAAACCTATCCATGAAAAAGGGGACCGATGGTTACCATGTCCATGAAAAAGGGGACTGATTGGTTTATTATGTTCCTCTACCGAATAATTGTAAAACCTGTCCATGGAAAAGGGGACCGATGGTTACCATGTCCATGAAAAAGGGGACCGATTGGTTTATTATGTTATGGTGATAGTAGCTCTACTGAATAATTGTAAAACCTGTTCATGAAAAAGGGGACCGATGGTTACCATGTCCATGAAAATGGGGACCGATTGGTTTATTATGTTAGGTTTATGCTACAACCATTTCGCTCTACTTAGTTGAGGAAGAGAAGTCTCCATGGAGCAGTGCACCGGTGTATTAAAGAGATATTGAAGTGACATGCATTATGCTAGAATGCTATGTGTGTGCTTGACTGTGTGTTTACCTTGATGAGGTGTCTCTTGTTGATGATTGAATAGCTTAGCTAAAAGATTTGCGAAAGAGTAATTCTATATATATATATATATATATATATTATTGGAGTGTATTATGTAGTATCTTATTTCCATATACATTCTTTCAGTGGACTTTCAACTTGTACAAAGAAATTCACCCTTGCGTGTTTTTCTGTTATTCTATGTACGTTACGCTTAGATGTCCACTTCGAGATCTCTGATAGCCCGAGTGAGGGAGTGCTTCCAGCCTCGTGAGGCCAATGGTGGGGGATGGACTTACGATCCCATCTCCCAATGGGCCACTGTGACTGGATACGTGGTCAGGACTAGAGGAGGGGTGTTGGGCCCCGAAGAGGTTTTGGAGAGGGACATGGTTTTGGACATCTACATACCCGTCGAGAGGATGCGCTACTGGCTGGGAGATGCACCCTTTGCACGTAGTATCACTTTGGAGAACCGGGAGGCCAGAGTTCCGCCCACGGCGCAGCCTAGGAGGGAGGCGAGGGAGGATCAAAGACGTACACCTCTGCGGATAGCCGAATTGGTATCCAACCGTTGTCGTCTGATTCGTCGCACTCCAAGGAAGAGTTCCTTGGATACGGCACGCTTACCAAGAATGGCTCCACCAGTGACACCAGTTCCATCACCCGAGACCGTGAGGCCGACACTTCCTGTTCCATACATTGCACCTTCTGGACATTTGGTGCGCTGTTCTTCTGACACTTCTGCCGGACCTTCGGGATACGTAGATAGAGGGAAGAGGAAGGTTAGAGACGAGCCAGATCGTGTATTATTCGAGGTGTCTGAGGTTGAGGAGGACCCCGAGGAGACGTCAACGTCTTATGCCTGTAGAGGTGGGGGTGTCTAGTGCTAGGTTATAGAGTGTCTGTTAGCGACCAGCCTAGGTTTGGGATGTACATGTTCAGTGTCGTGTATTGGACTCACTTTTTGATTTATCGTTTTTCCTAGGTTTAGCTTTATCGCTTTATTTTCTTTGGGTCAGGATGATGTATTTTGGCCACTATGTTGTGGTTCCAAACTATACTTGCGGGTGCAAGACTTGTGTATATTGTGTAACGTCTGTAATTTTTGTTTCTGTTTTAATTTTATTTTATGTATGTGATGTGTGTTTGAATAGGATAAAATATATTTTATTAAGGATAATGAAATAGATGAAGCTCTCTGACATTGGGAGGTGATGGTTTGAGTTGGACGGTTAGATACAGAGAGAATTCTGGTTGCCGTAAATAGACGAAAGAGTGGCTTTGTGAAGTAGAAACCCTAGATTTAGGTTAAGAAAAAGATTTGAAGGTATAAATAGTGATTTTATAATATTCGAGGATTTTAGAAATGTATTCGGGAATTTTCTGAAGAACGCATAAAAATATTACCGTTTTGGTCCCTATAGTTTGACTAGGTTGAACTGTGAGTGGATATGGAGACCAGAACATATCTAGAAATATTTTTGAGGATGCCAAATGATGTTTCCTAATATTTTAGAATTTTAGAAATTATTTTGGAAATTTTTGGAATGACAGATGAAGAATTGCAGTTTTGGTCCCTGTAGAACGAGAACTGGATAGCAAGGAGAGCAGGTAAATGCCAGAAGCTTAGGAAATGATTCAAAATCAACCAAAAGAGTACCCAATGGTATTCTTATAATATCTATGATTTTTAGAAATTTTCTGGGATTTTTCTGAGAAAGTTGATTTTTACCCTAAGTTACGGGTTACGGTAAAAATCGAAAAGTTACCGTAGTGCTTCTAAGCTTGATCTTTTTGAACCAAGACTTTTGTGACATCTTATTTACATGGCTTAGGACTTATTACAAGGTTCATGAGAGGTTTTACCCCAATAGGTTAGGTTTGGACAATTTTTACTATGAAATACAAAAGTTACCATACTTAATTACCCTTGGAGAGTTACCATTTACCATGGCCAAGGTAAAAAATTAATTTACCCCTCCCTTGGTCTGATGTGCTGCGCTGAAGAGGAGAAGAGAATAGATATCTCTTGAAGCTATGACTCATGAGTGTGGGCCAATAGGATTAGGGCAAGTGACTTAGGCAATTATGAGAGGAAAAAAAATCTATATGGATGGGAAGAAGAGAAGGAGGGAGCCGTGAGTTGAAGGAGAAGAGGAGGAAGGGAAAGCTTCATGCTCTTGAGTTCATCTTGTGCAACTCCATAGCCAAACCTTGAGTGATTCTTCCAAAATCCTTGTCCAAATACACTAGTTTTCAAGTCTTGAATCATAGGATTAGTGGACAAGAAGCTAACAAGAAGCAAACAAGGAAGAGAAGGGAAGGAAGAAGGAAGAGCTTGGAGTAGGATTTTCTTCAAGTTTGGTAAGGGGAAATCTCTTCTTACATGAGTATATAAAGCTTGGTAGACATAGATAGAGCTTTGATGGTATGATTTTGATTATGATGATGGTGAACTTGTTCTAGGGTTCATGATGTTTGGTAAGGTATGTGGTCATAAATTCTTATGAAGATGATTGAGCTTTGAGCTATGTGTGTGTTTGGTGTGAACCTTGTGATGATTTGAATGGATTAGAGAAGTGCTTGATGTTGTTTAGGTTTGGTATTTGATTATGTTTGTGCTCTTGGCATGAAGATTGATATGCTCTTGTTGATGAGTGTATTCATGGCTTGAATATGGCATGAGATTGTTGTGAAAATAATGAACCTCATTTATTTGGATCCAATTGAACTTAACCATGCAAAGAAGAGATTGGTTACATCATTTTTGTGAAAATCGCAAGTCTGGTACGCCCTGGGTGTGGCTGTTTTCGTGGCTGGGAAATTCTGGAAAACAGGGGACAGCTCTGTTCATACCGCGGGTGTGAAAAGCTCTTGCGCCTGTGAACAGTTCTGGACCCAGGTTTTTGAAAATTAGTATTTTTGGTAAAAATCAAGTTTTCCCAATATTTTTCATAAACATACTTAAGAGAAAATGATTATTTGAACATTAAAGAATGGTATGTATGTTACTTAAGTTGAATTTTAGAACTTAAACATGGATTTGAATAAATATATTTTGGAAAAAGATCAATATTTCAAAGAGAGTAAAAATGTGATAAAAGCCATGTTGAATGAGCACAAAGAGATGTTGAATGAGCACAAAGAGATGTGAATGAGCACAAAGAGATGTGAATTATCATGAATGATGATAATGTGATAACCTAGAGTGAAGGTTATATGTGATTGTGCAAGTAATAACCTAGAGAAAAGGTTAAAGTGATTACAAGACAAACCAAAGCTTAAAAATGCTTGAGAATGGTGATTTTGTATGCTTAATGTGATGTGCCATTTTGCATAAAGAGAAAGAGAATTTGGCAAGTGGCCAATGTGATGAGCATTACAACCCGGATGGGGTTGAGAATAGGGATAGTCTGGCCACAGTAGCCTAAAGGGATTATCCAGGTTGCGAAACCCCTCAGATGGCCAGGTAGGAGATATCCCCTGAGCCGAGGCAAGTCGCATAACCCGGCTTGGATAAATCTGACGGACTTGACTATTCATGATATGGTGAGACGTAGCTTATCTGAATGATTACAATGAAGTCTGGAGGGACTCTCTGGTAAGTCTGATAAGTCTGCTACGGCCAATCGCTCAATGATGTTGGAGGTAGGGAAGTCTCCTTGGAGCACTACGAGGGTGATGTGAGGGGAAATAGAAGTGACATGCATTGTATTATACATGAGTTGAGGATAAATTGATAGATGCTGAGATTTGCATTATGATTGTGAATATTTTATTGTGCTGAGATTGATGCTGTGACTGTGATTATTTAATTGTGCCTATGAGAACATATGGTTTTTCAGGTAAATGTTATACTTCTGAATCAAGAAAGGGTGAGTAGTAGATCATTAATATTGCTATTATGTCTGATAAGTTTGGTAGAGTTTGTATTGATTGTCTCTATGCTTTATTGTTTATGTATGATGATTTTTCACCCTTGCCTATATGTTTTGTGCTCTTGTTTTGAACATGATTCATATAGATGGGAGATCCTCCGGCAGGGTTGACCAAAGTCCGTAGACTTAGTTTCTGGCCCAGAGGGGCAGAAGGAGAGGGGTGGATTATCAACCCCGAGACACAGTGGGGTACATATTTAGGTTATGTTACGTCGCTAGAAACGTCCACTGAAGGACCGCAAAGATGGACTGTAGAAAATATTATATTAGATGTAAAGATGCCTATACAGGAGCTGTGGGATGCCTGGAGAGAGAAGGAGAGGCAGAGGCAACAGGTGCCTCAACCAGAGCCTACACACCGATCCGAGTCAAAGCAGCAGGAGACTACAAGACCAGGTCCACTGCACCAGAGAACTAGGACTCCTCCTTGTAAGAGGTTTTACGGGAAATGGAGACAAACGGCGCGTAAGAGTACAGTACGCCGTGCACAGCCACTGAAGACCACATCCTCCGAGAAGAGGCCAATGGAGAAGACACCTACCCCTAAGCCTGATAGCAAGGGAAAGGGGAAGCAGATAGTGGAAGAGGAAAGTGATCCTTCAGAGGAGTCAGTGGGTAGTGTGTAGGAGTGGTGAGGACACAGTGTGCTGAGTGACTTTGTTTTGTTTATGTAGTAGTTGACTCTATACCGGTGTGGGCTTATACTTAGAGTATTTTGGATGACTGTACTTTATACTATATGACTTTACCAGTTGACCAGTGATGTATATGTACACTTGAAATCAGTAGTATATCTGATGTATATTATTCCTTTAGTAGTTAGTTTCTCTTGTTTTTCATTTCGTTAATGATACGTTACGGCATGAAAGAGTTTTCGAAATCGAAACAACGTAAGTGAGAGTTTCAAGTAAAAATAAAATAAAATAAAATAATACATAAGGCTCATGTTTCCTTTAAAGAAAAAAAATTTATACTCATTTTCGAAAGATCAACTTAGGTTAATTAAAAGAAGAATTTCCTTAAAATGAAAATCAATATGACGTATTTTAGATAAATCAGGTTACTTATGTTGTAATATCCTTTTATGAGAAAGGGTGTTGCATATTGACTTGAGGATAGATATATATATATGTGATGTTTCTTTTCTTCTGAGTTTCTGGATGGTTAAATGAGTTGTGAGCAAATCTTTTCGTATAAGATCCTTTAAAAAAAAATTAGCCACCAATTTTGGTAACCATGATTTATGAGAGATGATTTTTTGCATTAAGTTTAGTTTTTCATGTGACGTTCCTTGTGTGAAAAAGGGGCGTTACATTTGTGGTATCAGAGCCAGGTCGATGTTTGTCGGGACTGTAGGTTATAGGTCTACTGTGTCCAAGTTGTGTGAACTCCGATGGAGTGTGCTTAGGTTATAGGCTTATTAAGTTTAAGTTGTGTGAATCTCTGATTAGCATTGTGTGACATTGGTTGTATTGTTTCCTTATGAAACAATATGTGAAATTGATTGTTTTCTTGAATGGGTTTTGAGTAGTGCAACTTGGTTGACTTGTAGAAACCCATGGCACGTTGAGGACGACCGATGAATCCCATTGACACTGAGGATCGTGACGACACGATGGAGAGGGCTATCGCGGCTATGACTAACATGGCGGCTCAAATGGCTCAACAGTCTGTTCGTGCTGAACAGAGGGACATTGAGAGACAGCAAAGGGATACCGAGGATAGAGTTAGGGCTGAGAGAGCTGCTGAAGCCAAGAGATTGGTTGATTTTCGACACCATAATCCGCTACAGTTTCATGGCGAGGCTGAGCCGGAGAAAGCGGAGTTATGGATAGAAGAGCTAGAAAAGATTTTCGAGATCCTGCATTGAACAGCAGCTGAGAAGATGCAATATGCGGTTTACCTACTGTTGGGTGACGCAGAATATTGGTGGAAGGGAGTTCGCCAACTGTTGGAAGCTAGAAATCAAGCTGTGACGTGGGAGATATTCAAGGAGAAATTTTTCGAGAAGTATTTCCCACAGAGCGCGAGGTCGGAAAAGGAGCAAGAGTTTCTGCGACTACAGCAACGAGACATGTTGGTGGGAGAGTACGCGGCGAAGTTTGAGTCACTTGCCAAGTACTTTCGGTTCTTCCAAGTCCAACCGGACGAGGGATGGAAATGCGAAAGGTTCGAAGAGGGGTTGAGGTATGAGGTGCGTCAATCTGTAGCTTCACTGGATATTCGTCAATTTCCACTACTGGTGGAAAAGTGTAGAAAGATGGAGAATCTGATGAAGGGGAGAGTGAATAAGGGGATTGTGGGTGGACCATCTAGGTCATATCCACAAGGGAAGGATGGAAAACAAAATCAGAACAAACCCTACTATAGGGATCAGGGGAACGAACAAAAGAACAATGTAACTTTTTCTACTGGTGGTACCAACAAGGGAAGTCAAGGAGCGGGCGCTCCAGTGACCTGTTTCAAATGTGGGAAACTAGGACACTATTCTCATGCCTGTACTCAACAAGGAAAAAAGTGTTATAGCTGTGGAAAATTTGGACACATAGCAAAGGACTGCAACATGCCCAAACCCAAGTCGGAAATCGACGCTGTCAAAGCCGGAAGGCCTAAGACAAAAGAACGTGTTTACACTATGAGTGGTATTGAGGCTTCACCTTCAGAGGATTCCCTACAAGAAGGGAATGACATAGCTGGTAATTTTGAAGACTAGGGGCTTCAGGGATGTTTGGAATGGGTGATTTTCTGCAAGTTTTTGAAGATTACGGAAGACTAGTTTTGTTTTGATTAGGAAAACTTTTTGTGTGATGTATGTTTTAATTTCTTATAAGTTTTAGATTCAAAATCTGACTCTATGTTTTAAATTTCTTCCGCTACTACTTAAATATGTAACCTTCTAGAAATTCCTACGTCTGTCTGTTTACAAAACTTTCCGTACTCTATGTATGAAGTTATTCAGTAATCTCGTCTGTCTATCTTCTTACCTAGTTATTTCTCTATCTTCCTATCTAATAATCTTTCTGATTGTCCATCTTGTCAAACCAACTCTCACTAGTAGTGATAATCTCGTTTGTAAAATGATTTTCCTATTCTGGATCGACTTTGAGGGAAACTAGAACCCTATAGATGATAGTGTGAATCGTAATAGAAATTTTCATAGGAAATTTTTGCCAAGGATCCTTTAGCAAAGAGTGGGTGGCGTATGAACAATAGTCGACAGTTATCTAGGAGTACTGTAACGAGTATTAAGGGACGGGTATAAGAAAAAGATAATACAGTGAAGGGTCGCGAAGCATTAGTAGATCTTGAAGATAAAATAGGGGAAGAAGAAGCTTTGGACGAATCGGATAAATGATGGTAGGATATACCAGTTGTTATATTCAGGAATGATTTGGACAATAATGTGAGTAGCTATACATTATCGTTTTCTAACTACTTAAGGATAAGGTGTGGGACTGATCAACCCATTGGCTTGCCGGTAGTAGAGAGGGGACAATAATATTTGATATGGACTAACATTGTTGAGATCTTGAAGTTTGGATTGGATAGTGATGAGCCTTGATGGATGGTGTGAGAATACTCTGTAATGAGAGTAGGGACACTAGAAGGAATGAGAGTATGTTATTTCTAAAAATAGAAGTAACAGTAAAAAGGAAAATTTTATCGAATGAGAGTTTTTCTATATTGATGGTTAAACGTAGTTTAGGTACGTAATTTCGGGGACGAAATTCTTTTTAGCGGGGTAGAGTTGTAACACCCTGATTTTTATACATAGTTTTTATTGATTTTTAATCCTATTTAATTTAATTAAAATTATTTAATTATGATTTTTGAGATTTTAAGGTGTGAATAATAATATTCATATTTAGGTTTGATTTTGAAGGGTTTAGAGTAGTAGAGTTCGCAAAACTGAGTTTTTGCGGGAACCACATTCTCTCATGATGCGGGGATAGGGTTCAGTATTTTTCTGGAGGTCATTTTTACTCCAAAATAATTTTTTAACGAACCAAAAGTGGTTCTTATAATATTTGTGATTTTTAGAAATTTTTCAGAAAAACTTTATTTTACCCGCGTTTGGAGCTTTACGGGTAAACCAGGCGCAACCGGGACATGAAAAATAGTCCAAAAATTTAGTTTTGGGTTTCTAAATTTTTCTATGACATATTCAAGTCATAAAATTCATTTCTCATGATTTTACTCATTTTAGAAAAATAGTTATCTAAAAAGGGGTTCGAAAACTACGCGTTTTTACTACTTCAAACTACCGATTAAACCCTAACTTGGTAGAATTAAATCCCACCATTTTCCAGTCATCCTTGGGGCGCATGGAAGGGCTGATCCCACCCTCAAAATCCTTCCAAAAGTCAATGGTCAAATAGGGGTTAATATTTGAATTTTTCAAAATTAGGTGAGAGAGGTATGGCTCCCAACCACCAAAAGCATTGAAGCCCATACCTCCCCCATTCCTCTTTGTGCTCAGCCGAATCCTCATTGGGAGAGGGAAGAGAGAGAAATTCATTTTTCACTTCATCTTCTTCCTTGGTTCAAAGAAACTCCATTTTTTCTCCATTTTCCCAAGCTTTTCCATACACCAAAAGGCTAGGTTTTGTTGAGTTTTTGGCTATTCAAGCTTCACAAAAAAGGTTTGGATCATGATTCTAAACCATAATATCTTCTTAGTTTTCCATTCTCATCATTTTCAATTTTTCCATGAAAGCTTGAGTTCTTCATTTCACTAAAAGTAAGCTTTTTCTTGGTTTAGGTTCAAACCCTTGGAACCTACAAGCTTGAAATCCTTCTTGAGTCTTTTTCCTTCAAGCCTTGAGTAAGTATTTCTCCACTCAAGATCTCTATACTTTGGGGTTTGTATATTTTCATAAAAACTCATATGTGTATGGTTATGTGTTTTATATATTTTGGAAAGGGTTGATTCTTGTATGTGTTGGAGCATCAAGGTGGTGAGTAGATCTCTTGGTGGTGGTGTTGGTGTTGGTGGCTTGTTGGCAAGAAGACCTCTTGGTGATCTTTCTTTAAGTGCTTCAAGTTTAAGAGGTAAGGGGATTTTCTCAATAAGTTGGGAAGGTTGTATATGTGTGTGGCTATGTGTTGTATGTTCATGAAAAACTCAAAGACTTGAGTTTTCATATTGGTTGTTGAATGAGTTTTCATTCTCTTAGTAATATGTATTTTTATACATTTATGTATATGAGTGAAAGTATGATTTTGGTTGAGGCATGATAATTTTTTATGAGCCTATGTGTTGTTGGAAAAATCATATGTATGCTTTGGGGTGATTTTGGATGCCTAAGTGTGTGCTTGGTGAAGTATGCTTTTATGCTATGTTCATCATGTATGTTGATATGTTATGAATGAGTACCTTGAGTGTATGTTTGATTTATGGCATGGTGGTGTTTTTGCCTAAATGGATGAATATTGATTATTGGATGTTTCACATGATTTAATTCAATGTGATTGAGTTTGGATTGAAACCATTTGATTAAGTGTGGGAAGAGGGTTTAAAAGCTTTAATAAAAAAGTTTTCCAAATGAATTAATTAGAATTCAAAGATAACACTTAATTAGATAAATTTCATCAAGTTTCTAATCATAAGTCTTAAATCAATTTCACACTAAATCCTTTTTATCCATAAAACTTTAAGTGAGTTAGAGAATTAATTAATGTGAGAGAAAAAATCAAATTTTAGATTTTGAGGGGTCAAAAACGAAAACTGGATGCTTTTGGGGTCAAAAATGCAAATTCTGGAATTCTGGGCTTTAATTGTAAAATCTGGACTTTTGGGCCAAAAATATAATTTACGAAAGTTTGGGGCAGAAAACGCGAAGTCTGGAGACTTTTGGGCCAAAAGTATAATTTACGAAAGTTGGGGGCAGAAACGCGAAGTCTGTGTACCTTTGGGCCAGAATTATAATTTATGAAAGTCTTGGGGTAGAAAACGTAAAGTCTGGGCATTTTGGGCCAGAAACCTAATTTTTCATAAAATTGGGGGCTGAACTGCGAAACTGAACTTCTTAAGGGGTCAGAGTTGCAAATACTTAAAAGTAATGGAATTTAAGTAAAATTAACAAAGAATTTAATTAAGCTTTAATTAAATTTTTTTATGATGAATAAGTGGGAAGAAAATTAATAAAGTGGGTTATAAATAAGAGGAAATTCTTTTATAAACAAGTGAAAGTTTAAGAGTTTAAAGTTAAAGAAAAAAAAACTTAAGAGTTCAAAGAGGAAATTCTTCTAAAAACTTATGGTGTTAAACAATAATATTACACGGTATTGGAAGAGAACCAATACGTGGCGAAGATAAAAGTCTTAAGGACAATAATATTACACGGTATTGGAAGAGAACCAATACGTGGCGAAGATAAAAGTCTTAAGGACAATAATATTACACGGTATTGGAAGAGAACCAATACGTGGCGAAGATAAAAGTCTTAAGAACAATAAAATTACACGGTGTTGGATGAAAGCTAACACGTGGCGACGAAAAATCCTAAGACGAGGGACCGCATTGATTGTATTGTTTGTGAGTGCAAATATAATGTCATATGCATTTGAGATATTGGCTTTTGCCAGGCTAGCTTTATGCTATGATGAGAGCATACAATCCTATGCGATGGATTGTGAATAATTGTAAAACCTATCCATGATAAAGGGGACCGATGGTTACCATGTCCATGAAAAAGGGGACCGATTGGTTTATTATGTTATGGTGATAGTAGCTCTACTGAATAATTGTAAAACCTGTTCATGAAAAAGGGGACCGATGGTTACCATGTCAATGAAAATGGGGACCGATTGGTTTATTATGTTAGGTTTATGCTACAACCATTTCGCTCTACTTAGTTGAGGAAGAGAAGTCTCCATGGAGCAGTGCACCGGTGTATTAAAGAGATATCGAAGTGACATGCATTATGCTAGAATGCTATGTGTGTGCTTGACTGTGTGTTTACCTTGATGAGGTGTCTCTTGTTGATGATTGAATAGCTTAGCTAAAAGACTTGCGAATGAGTAATTCTATATATATATATATATTATTGGAGTGTATTATGTAGTATCTTATTTCCATATACATTCTTTCAGTGGACTTTCAACTTGTGCAAAGAAATTCACCCTTGCGTGTTTTTCTGTTATTCTATGTACGTTACGCTTAGATGTCCACTTCGAGATCTCTGATAGCCCGAGTGAGGGAGTGCTTCGGGCCTCGTGAGGCCGATGGTGGGGGATGGACTTACGATCCCATCTCCCAATGGGCCACTGTGACTGGATACGTGGTCAGGACTAGAGGAGGGGTGTTGGGCCCCGAAGAGGTTTTGGAGAGGGACATGGTTTTGGACATCTACATACCCGTCGAGAGGATGCGCTACTGGCTGGGAGATGCACCCTTTGCACGTAGTATCACTTTGGAGAACCGGGAGGCCAGAGTTCCACCCACGGGGCAGCCTAGGAGGGAGGCGAGGGAGGATCAGAGACGTACACCTCTGCGGATAGTCGAATCGGTATCCAACCGTTGTCGTCTGATTCGTCGCACTCCAAGGAAGAGTTCCTTGGATAGGGAACGCTTGCCAAGAATGGCTCCACCAGTGACACCAGTTCCATCACCCGAGACCGTGAGGCCGACACTTCCTGTTCCATACGTTGCACCTTCTGGACATTTGGTGCGCTGTTCTTCTGACACTTCTGCCGGACCTTCGGGACACGTAGATAGAGGGAAGAGGAAGGTTAGAGACAAGCCAGATCGTGTACTATTCGAGGTGTCTGAGGTTGAGGAGGACCCCGAGGAGACGTCATCGTCTTATGCCTGTAGAGGTGGGGGTGTCTAGTGCTAGGTTGTAGAGTGTCTGTTAGCGACCAGCCTAGGTTTGGGATGTACATGTTCAGTGTCGTGTATTGGACACACTTTTTGATTTATCGTTTTTCCTAGGTTTAGCTTTATCGCTTTATTTTCTTTGGGTCAGGATGATGTATTTTGGCCACTATGTTGTGGTTCCAAACTATACTTGCGGGTGCAAGACTTGTGTATATTGACTTGAGGATAGATATATATATATATGTGATGTTTCTTTTCTTCTGAGTTTCTGGATGGCTAAATGAGTTGTGAGCAAATCTTTTCGTATAAGATCCTTTAAAAAAAATTAGCCACCAATTTTGGTAACCATGATTTATGAGAGATGATTTTCCGCATTAAGTTTAGTTTTTCATGTGACGTTCCTTGTGTGAAAAAGGGGCGTTACAACAAAGATCTAATAAAAATCATAACTTTAATAAAGATTATTACTTTTAAAGGTCATCTCTTTTCAATAAAAATCATAGCTTCTTGCAAAGATCATGAGCAAGCAAAACACACACAAGAATCCTATAACTCACTCAAGAGAAATTTCCCTTTACCTTGTCTTCTAACCTCTTGAGGAAAAATCCTCACTTCTAGGATTTCCACCACTCTTTGATCACCTCCTTGAAAAACAAAACATAACTCACTAAAATAAGGTTTTTCTCTTTTATGAAACAACCTTAAGAATCCAAAGGAGAACTAGAGATGAAAGGATATTATTTTTCCATACCCTTGTTACATATGAGTCAAAAAGGAGAAAAATGAAAACTTGGTTCCAAGCACAAAGTCCCTTCGAGAAAAAGTTGAAGAAACACCACTTTAATCATATGAACTTAAAGAGTTAAGAGTAGAAAATAGATTTTTATGGATTAGAGTAAGAAACCAACCTTGGTATCTTGAAGATCCAAGATCAAAAATCCAAGAACATGATGAAGAACTTGAAGAACATCTTGAAGAACATATATGACGATCTTGATGATTTGATGAAGGCTAGTGTTTAGAAGTGTTTACAAGAGATGCTCTACACTTGATTATTGTATAGAGGATCAAAAACAAGGTTGAAGATGGTGAAGAGCTTCCATGGAAATGGAAGAAAAAGCTTGATGGAGGAAGAATAAACTTAGAGAGAAGTTAGAGAAAATTTTACTTCTAAGAGAGAGAAGTTGTCTTACCAAAAATGAAAGTGAATTTCATTCTTGTTTTCTTTTGAGAGAGAGAGCCGAACCCAGCCTTTACAAGAGGGGAATGAATCTTGGCTTATTCAATTTGGCACCATGGATCAAATGAAAGCAAATGGAAAGCCAACGAGTGTTTGTATTTGGTTGGTGGATTTCAACATATAATTAAATCAAGTTTTGAAAGAATTAAATATCTCCCTTTGCTTAAGGGGTCATGGGCGGCCAAGGATGAGTGAAGAAGGAATAGATAAGCTCAAAGCCAACTAGGGTTAAAGCTTGGTCAAAATGGAACTAACTAGGTTAAGTTTTAACCATGATTTATGTAATTAAATTAAATCAATGGCCAAGATGTTCTCTCCATCAAATGGAGTGCCTAATCAAGGGTCCAAATTGAACAAGAGGGTTGCATGGCTCTTCGGTAGTTTGGAGCAAACTTGAGGGCAAAATCAATGGGACAAAGTGGTCATTTCCTCTCTTGGTAATTAGTTATTTAGGCAAAGTGTAAAATGGTCTTTTCCCATGAGATGGAGATGGTAGAAAATTCTAAACTCTCCTCCTAGCTTCCAGGCAGTCCAGGACTATTCAAGGAATGAGGTAAATAAATTTTCACTCTTAACCATAATAAAAGGTAAATTACGGTAATAAAATGCGGTAACTTTTGCGTTTCATGATTAAAACTATCTAAACTTGACCTATTGAAATAAAAGACTATCAAGACTCATATGGTTAGTCAAGACCCCAAAATTTGTGTGCCTAAAATGGTCTTGGTTGATAGGAATCAAGCTTAGAAGCGAAACGGTAATTTTTCGGTTCCCCTAGTAACACGTAAACTAGGGTAAAACTGACTTTTTCTTGAAAATTTTCAGAAAATTCCTAAAAATTATAAATCTTATAAGAACACTAATGTTTACCCTAACGTTTGATTTCTGATCATTTTTTAATCTTCTGGTATCCATCTGCTCTCCTGTTTACCCTGTTCTTCATTCTACAGGGACCAAAACAACAATTCTTAATCTGATATATTAAAAATTCCCAAAATAATTCTCATAATTCTAAAATAATGTAAAAACATTATTTGGGTTGGTGAAATATTTTTCTAAAGTGTTTTGGTCTCCAAACCCACGCAGTTCATCCTAGTCATACTACAGGGACCAAAACGGTACTCTTTCTTATCCGTTTCTCAGAAAATTTCCAACTAAAATTCTAAAATCTTCAAATATTGTAAAATCATTATTGGAATCCTCAAATCCCTTTATTGACTTCAATTTAGGGTTTCTATCTCATAATACAGCCATTCCGTCAGTTACAGACGTGAACCGATATCTGCTGTATTTTGACGTCGAACTTAAACTACTATTTTCTGAGCTCAGGAAAACTTTATCTATGGGATTATATTTACTAAAATATATTTAATACACCTAAATCATTTATCCATGTATTAAAATATAATTAATACAGAAATCTAAAAAATACGGACGTTACAATCCAGGACTTTTGGTCCAGTGCATGTACATTCAAAGACACCATTGTTGGAAAGGTGGCTGGAGTGCATGTCGTTGTTTCCCGAAAATCTATTTTCCAAGTAACTGGTTGTGTAGATGAGGGGCTCATTTATTAGGAGGAATGGAAGGATTCACTCCCCTTCAAGGAGGATAAGTTTGTGGATGTTCTTTTGATGAATAAAGAGAACCTTTTGCCAGAAACTTATGATTGGTTCACAACAAATGCCCCATTTCCATTTGAGACTCTTCATACTGCCTCCCAGATAAATAGCAAGGTCAGAGTACTTCATCAGTTCTTCAACAAAATGGTTTTACTAAACCATTTTCCTGGTGAGCAAGATGAAGTAATTGATCTTCAAAAGTTTTGTCTTGTTAACTTGCTTCTCAAGAGACATGTTAACTTACCACATTTACTATTTAAAACAAAGACTTTTTGGTTTGTCGCTCATGATGAGGGTCCTTTTATCTATGTTGTTATGCTCTCTCTCCTCTTTGAGCGTCAGGGAGTGTTCAATGTATTTAAAAGAATGGGTAGGGCGGAGAGAGCACCAAATATATAAGGAAAGAATAAGAAAAAGAGAGACATTTGGAACTCTTTTCGTCAACAGTATGAAGATCCATGTTCTATACGTGGTGGAGGTGAAGCTGAAAAGAATAAGGAGGATGCTCGAAAAAAATCCTTCAAACAGGGCTCAAGTAAGTACTCCATCTGGACCTACTGAAAGTGATGATGAAGAAGTGGAGTGGGATGAAGATGAACAGGTCTCCTCAAAGGTATATTGAAGGTCACTGATCAGGAAAACTTTTACTTTGTACCTTTCCAAAATTTACAATGTCCTCGAAGGTGTTCCTAAGGCCACTGCTGAGGAGCCATTTTACTTTGAATCTTTCCAAAATTTACAATGTCTTCTGGTTTTCGTTTCTTCTCTAAAGTCCTTGAAGGCAACAAGCCTTTCAGTATCTCAGCATTTGAAGGCAACAATAATATTTGGTGCTGATGTAAGTGGAAGAGTATGTGAAATGTAAACATGTAAAAGTCCAAATCAATATTATACAATAATATTTGTTACTGATGTAAGTGGAAGAGTATGTGAAATGTAAGCATGTAAAAGTCCAAATCAATGTACATATATTTTGACTATTTTGAATGAAACACACACACATATATATATATATATGTGTGTGTGTGTGTGTGTGTGTATATTGATTATTGTTCATTTAATTATATTCGATTTGATACATGATTATATTATTGATCTTTTGATGTGATCATTCTGAAAATGTGTTATGTAAGTGGATAACATATGATTTTCTCTCTCGTTTTTATCCTCATTATTTTTATTAAATTCTTTCCCTATCCTCTTTTAAATAAAATAAAAGATTATTATAATAATAATAATTAAACAAACAAAGAAATAAATAAATTATTTTAACCAATAAATAAATTATTTTAATGATAAAAAATAAACAAGTAAATAAATACAACTATAAATAAAATAAAATAAATTTGAAATATAATGTTTTAACCGATAAAAATTATTTTAATGAGGCCACAGACCACAGTAGATAATAAGTAAATAAATAATATCATTAAAATATAAATTTTAAAATTTTAATTTCTAAATATCATAATAATTAGTTTATTATTTATAAATATTTTACTATATTTAATATTTAATATTTAATTCAATATTGACTAAAGAAATATAAGCAATAATTAAATATATCTTTTTATGTCATTTTACATTTATCAGTTAGTTTAACCGCTAATTTTACCAAATATTTTAAATTCAATTTGGTAGTTTATCCGCTATCAACTATCCATTATAAGCTCATTCGCTATCCGTTAGCTGATCCACTATCCGCTATTTTTTGCCAAAGAGATCCTAACTAATTAAACAATGGATATAAATTCACTTTATCATCTAATGTGAGATCCGCTCTTTAATAAAAGGATATATTAACACAATCTTTTATTCATCAAAAAATTATTAACACAATTTTAAAAAAAACGAGAATGTAATAAATTTGGTAACAATAAGTCAAAGAAGCGTTTTGGGTGATTACTGAACCACAAAGGAAGCGTTTTGAGGACTTGGGGGGAAGTAGTTGTGAGATATTGAAATGTGATGGTTTTTTGGCCATTAGGGCCTTGAAAGGCCAACTTTAGTAGTATTTAAGAAGGGAAGATTTAAGAAGAAAGGCATATGCGATCGTACCCAATCATACGCGGCGTGCAACGCGCTCCTTTTCCTTTTCCTTCGGAACCCTGTGGTATATTCTCTGGATATGTCACCCATGACAATAAAATAAAATATAACAATCGAATCAATTTTCCACCCACTTTTATCCATAAATTAAATAATTTTGATTTACTAAAACCCAATAATGACAATAGAGTTGCCTCAAATTATACAAGTACTAGTTCACGAGCTTAACTCATCTTAATAATTAATTAATGCTCACTGGTATCACGAACTGAGGCGGCAGCCTTCATTGGATGTTATCGGTCTTAATGATAGCATGGTTTCCTCATAAAGTCTCAATTTTTTTGTTCAAATGAGAATAAGATCTCCTAAATCTAAAAGCAAAAAGGCAGAAAATGAAAGAGATAAAATTATAATGGTTGGATTAATTTATCAAGGAAGCTGAACATTAAACATTTTGACTAAGTCGAGTGCGTGTGTATATAGTTTTTTTTTAATAGGTGATTTTTTGTTAATCAATATATAGTAATTAATTGGTGTGGCCTTATCCTTAATTTGTTCAATGTAAAATTGTTGTGCGTGTAAACATTGTACAAGTATACACAGTCAAGTAAATAGTAAAGTGAATAAAAGATTGTTCTCACGGAGATTGAACACGATTAACTTCATTAACTTTTCAATTTTTTTTTATTTTTTTTAAAGTAAAAATGGAATGCTAATGCATCACAATAGAGATGGACATCACAACCAAGTCGGCACCCCCATCTCTATCAATCATCTGCATATTAAGTTTCCAAATTGGTTATTCTAATTAGTGAGCAAAGATGGTAACAAGTGATATTTTCAATTGATTGACTAAAACAGTAATTTAAACGATGAAATAGTAGTAAAACTGCAAAGATTAAGTTGTGAAAAACAATGGTTTAAAAATTGGTTAGGGACTCTAATTCAATGCAAAGCTTTTTATAGGATGAGGAATGCTACAACATCGCACAACATCTGGGTCTAGAGTTAAAAATGAGTGTTTTCCAACACTATCACGATGAGTTCATTAAGTTAATTTTCTTTCTAATTTCACATTAATTACTCCCATCACAGATAAGCACAATTCAGCTTCCCTATTGACTTGAAATGATATTCCTATCATATTCAATATTGATTAATTTTCCAATTACCAAGTTCATCCACAAATAATGAACACATCCACTCACTGACTCTCCCTATATTAGTGAGCTTTCAAATAAGCCAAAGTGATCAAACTCAACTTAAATATAAAAGCATTGCAGTTCAAAGATAGAGCTGAACCCAAACATATAGCTAATCCTTTCCCATAAAAATATTTACAAATTCATAGTTCCCTAACCAAAAGAGACTTAGCTCATGTTGAGCTTAAGTTCAGCAACAACAAACAGCAAAAACAAAGACATGATATACCTAATGCGTGTAACAAATGAAGTTTACAAGGCTAAAGAAAAGATTGGGAAGAAAGCATTAAACTCTTCCAAGCATGTGCCTTCATCTTGGTCTTCTCTTCAACTTAAAGCTTAAAAAATGGTGCATGGTGTAACATCCGTTTTTCTGAGTTACTGTTTAAAATCTATTTTATATGAAACTTTGTGATCTAAGTACCAAGAAAATTATTTTAGTCTTATAATGAAGGTTTTAAAATACCTATCAAGTTAATTCAGTACTAAAACAGTCACTCTTTCCTTGACGTTTGACCTCCGTATTTACCATTATTAACGGATAAGGGCTTAAATAGCAAAAGTATATCAAAACGACTTAGACAAACAAACTCACTTCACAAAAGTTGGTTCTTTTAATATTTATGATTTTCTGGAATTTTCTTAGAATTTTCTGAAAACTTTAAAAATTACCGTTTTGTCCCTATTACTTACAGTAAGAGCAAATCACTGATTCGGAGACCAACTTGAGGTCAGAAAAAGATTTTGAATAGCTGAATCATGTTTTATATTTTTTGGGATTTTTGGAAATTATTTCGTAATTTTCTGAAAAGCCGATAAAAACACTACTTTTTCGATCTCCATAAAGTACGGAAAATAGGGATTTCTAGTCAAAAATGGATTTATGGTGATCAGTGAGTGCTTAAAATCAAATTTCAAGATGGACCATTAGTGTTGAAATTCAATTTGCAATTTTTTGGGATTTTTTCTGGAATTTTCTGAAAAATTGCTGTTTTTCACATACGGCGCGTCCGTTTTTCTCTGTTTTTGCAAATCGTAAAGCCTACCCTTTACCGTAAAAATCCAGAAACTCTTGTATGAAGTTTTTAAGACTATTGCTTACTCTTTTTGAAATTTTCCGAAAGGTCCTCACCTTTTAATAAATTATTTTTCAGATCTGTTTGCAAAAGGACTAAATTACCATCGGTTTTCCGTTTATTTACCAAACCATAAAGTTTTTCACTATGCAATCAAATGGCTACCCTTCCCTCTCATCTTGGTCGACATCAAGCTTCAATTTGGAGCCTTGGATGAGCTTTTCCCTTATGAGTCACCATGCTTAGTCATTAGGATTAGCCAATTAGAAAAATGGATAGTTTTTAAATTAAGGCTTTATGACATATGCCTTAAAAAGTACCATGACCTCACAACATTTTAATCCCTTCTTGGTCCCTCCTCTTGGCCACCCCATTCACTATAAATAGGGGTGGGGTGCTTCATAAATTTTCACTCATCCAAAGTGGAAAGCTTGAAGACACACACTTTGTTGGAACCAAATTGGTTAAAAGTATTTTTAATACAAATACTCCCTAAGTGATTTTATGGTTTTGATGATAACAAAATGTATTAAGCTTTTACAATGTATAACAAAGCTGCCTATCTAAGTTTATTAAAGGATGTTGCAGTCTGCGATCAATAATAAGTTCATCATGACATTGGCTCATATTCAAAGTCTGAGAAGCTTTGCGTCCAATGTTAAAGACATCGTCCAATGTTGGCACTGGCACATATATGGACACCAAGAGTGATGCGTCCAATGATACTGATACTTGACCTCGGATAAGAATTGTTCAATGGACTCTGAGAGCTATGCGTCCAATAATCATTATGAGACCATGCGTCCAATGATTCTCTGCGTCCAATAAACAATATGAGGCAATGATGTTCTGCGTCCAATAATCAGTAGGAGGCAATGCTACTTTCTGCGTCCAGTGTTTTCTAAAGAAGCAGAATCGCAGAAGTACAAGGAATCACTCATGGAGACAATACTACTCTCTGCGTCCAATGATTTCCAAAGAAGCAGAACCAGTGAGTATGCGTCCAATGTATCAGAAGGACAAAAGTCCAATGATCAGGATCAGGATCAGGATCAGGATCAGGATCAGGATAAGGCTTCATTGCCTGCGTCCAATGAAGCAGAATAGGACAAGTCCATCAGTCAATTGTTCTGCATCCAATAAAGCAGAATGACAAAAGACTGTTCTGCGTCCAATGGAACAGAATTGGAAAAGGCCAACAATCAACTGCTCTGCGTCCAATGGAATAGAATGGAAAAAATCCAACAGTCAACTGTTCTGCGTCCAATGAAGCAGAATTGACAAAAGTCCAACAAATACTTCCCTGCGTCTAATGGAACAGAAAGGCATTGGCAAAAGTCCAATTATCAGCATGAGGCAATAACTCCAATACTGCCTTGCATCCAATGGAACAAAATGATAAGCATCAGGATGCGTCCAATGATTGAATGAATATCATATGCAAATGGTAAGTACAAGGTATGCGTCCATTTGCTAAAAGGACTGAAAGTCCAATGATTTCTACATGCTGCGTCCAATACGCAGAATCCATAAACTTGCTATTTACTGCTCTTGCATTTAATATTAAACATATTTATTGAGCAAATGATTTGAAATAAATAGCTGTATACAATGCTTTTCTGTACAACTTTGTCAACGTCTTTGAACGTACTTATGAAAAGCATAAAGCACTGTGGAAAGTGTACTAAGAGAGAGAATGTACTTTTATCTATTCTGCATATCTCTGAACACATCTTTCTGCTTTACACAGTGTATTCTCTCTGTCTCAATAAGATATTACTATTAACCATTGTACAATTGAGACTTTGAGTACAGGTTGCTTCTGATTTAGGAGAAAGAATCGCAGACATGCACACTGAAGTAGATCTCCTCAGAGCAACGGGAAAAAAACATTTAATGCTATTAGAGAACGGTAACATTTATGAAGGCTGAAGCTGAGCTATTCGAAGAACAAATATGAAGCTTCATCAAAGCCTATATATACCGTGAACAAGAAGAAGAATACAAGAGACTGGAAAAAGAAAAAGAAAGAGCTGAACTGCTGTGCAATTTGTTATACTCTGTATAGTTGAGAAAGTCTTGTATATTTTCTATCTTCTTGTAAAAGAGAGTTTGCTTAACTCTCGAAGTGCTTTAGTTTTCATATCCTCACTTGTGTGAGTTAGACAGCACTTGAATCAAAAACACTCTGCTGAGTCGTTTAGCCTGAAGAGGCTGTGTGCAAAGAATACTTGGGATTTAGCCTGAAGAGGCTATGTGCAAAGAATACTTGGGTTATAGCCTGGAGAGGCTGTGTGCAAAGAATACTTGGGATTTAGCCTGAAGAGGCTGTGTGCAAAGAATACTTGGGTTTAGCCTGGAGAGGCTGTGTGCAAAGAATACTTGGGTTTAGCCTGAAGAGGCTGTGTGCAAAGAATACTTGGGTTATAGCCTGAAGAGGCTGCGTGCAAAGAATACTTGTATTCTATCTGGTTTGATAGTGAAATCTCTCTAGTTTGAGGGGACTGGACGTAGCTCTTAGGAAAGAGTGAACCAGGATAAAAACTTGTGTTACTTCTTCTTTCCCTTAACTCTTATTATATCTATGCTTATTCTAACCGTGGGGATTGAATTGATTTTTATTTAACAAGTTTTTCATACACTTTAAATCGCACAACGAAAACAAGTTTTAAACTAAGTGGAAGCCTCTGCGTCCAATATTCTTGTGCGTCCGATATTTGAAAACTCTGTGCGTCCAGTGTTTCAAAACGCTGTGCGTCCAATATTTGAAATAAGCTGTGCGTCCAACGTTTTTCACAAGCCAGCATCCAACATTGCAAAAAGTTTTTAAAAGCTTAGAAACACAATTCAACCCCCCCTTCTTGTGTTTCATCCTGTTACCTACAGTTGACATCAGAGCTCGGTCTCTAGGGGTTGAGCACCTAACAGTGCAGAGAAGCAAAGATCCATGGAGAACGAGGGACTAGCTGTGAACAGACCACCACTGTTCAATGGAGATGAATACGACTACTGGAAGCAGAGAATGATCACATTCTTTGACGCGCAAAATATAGACCTATGGGATGTGGTGGAAACTGTCTACACTGCTCCAGTAGATGAAGCAGGTCAACCTGTACCAAGAGCTCAGTGGACGCAAGATCAAAGGACCAGATTCTAGCTGAACTCAAAGGCGAGGCACTATCTGATGTGTGCCATTACAAAGTCAGAATATGACAAGGTGCACAGCTGCACTACTGCCAAGGAGATGTGGGACACTCTAGCTTTGGCACATGAAGGATCGTCTCAAGTCCGTGAGTCCAAAATCAGCATGCTAGTTCATCAATATGAACTATTCAAAATGGAGGATCACGAGACTATTGATCAGATGTTTGGACGATTCCAAACAATCATTCACAACCTGAGGTCCTTGGGAAAAATCTACACAACCCAGGAGCATATCAGGAAAATCCTCAGGAGTCTGCCAAGACAATGGAGACCCAAGGTGACAGCCATACAAGAAGCAAGAGATCTTTCCACTCTTGCAATGGACAATCTTCTAGGCTCACTAAAAGTACATGAGCTTGAGCTTAATGAAGAGGGAACAGAAAAAAGGGCAAAGTCCATTGCTCTTATAGCTCAAAAAGGGAGCACCTCAAAAGCCTTGAAGGCCAATGACTCTGATGAGGAGTCATGTAGCTCAGAAGGAGAAGAAGGTTCGGATGATGATGAACTCCCTTTCATCTCCAAGAAGTTAAAGGCCATGTGGAACAGGAAAGGTGGCTTCAGAAGGAAGCAATTTAACAGAAGATTTCCACAACAGGAAGCTAAGCAAAAGGAGAAAAATCCAGTAGTGTGCTATGGATGCAAGAAACCAGGCCACTACATGTCAGATTGTCCTGAGGCAGAAAGAACAAAGAAGAAGTTCTTCAAGAAGAAGAAAGGTCTCATGGCAACATGGGAGGATCTTGATGATTCCTCTGATGATGAGGATAAAGAAGAAGCTAATCTCTGCCTAAAGGCAAGTCTATCCTCAATTGACAGTGAGGACGAAGAGGAGGTAATTTCTTATTCTGAATTAAGTAATAATTTTGATGATCTTCTTAGAGATTCATCCATTTTATCTGATGAGTACAGATCTTTAAAGAAAAAGTTTTCTCTTATAATAAAAGATTTTGAAAAGCTTACTTCAGAAAACGAAGTACTCAAATCAGAAAATGGAAAGTTAAGACTTCAAGTAAGTCAACTAAAAGATGAATCTCCAAAGGATTCTGAGTCCAATACTTCCTGTGAAGTACAAGTACTTCAACAAGAAGTAAATGAACTCACTGGACGATTGTCTAGATTTGTCAGTAGCTCTGAAAAGCTTGCTAAAATTTTAAAAATTCAGAGAAAACCTTCTGACAAAAGTGGTTTGGGATATGAAAAAGCAAAACCAAAAGTTTCTAAAAATCCTTCAAAATTCAATTTATACTGTGGTCACTGTGGAAAGGTTGGACATGTCACATCGACATGCGTCCATAACAAAAGGGACATGCCTGGACGCAGACCAAGGACTAACAAGAAAGGACCCAAGTCAATCTGGGTACCAAAAAGTATGATAATTCCTGTTGCAGATATACTTGATGGGAGGAAGACAACTCCAGTCATGGCACCTGGACAGTGGCTGCTTACTACACATAACAGGAGAAAGGTCTATGTTCCAAGACCTAAAGCTTAAGATCACCTAAGAGTGAAGAAGATGGACCAGACGCAGGAAACAGTCATGCGTCCAATACTGGAAGTGGAAGAAGCTGGCACTTCAAGACCTTTCATTCTGAAGATCAAATCATTGGAAATGCAAATGATAGAGTCAGAACAAGGTCCACATTCAGAGAACAAACTGATGTTGCATGCATCTCTGAATTGGAGCCCAAAAACATAGATGAAGCCCTATTGGACGAAGGATGGATTCTGGCAATGCAGGAGGAGCTAAATCAATTCAAACGCAATGATGTTTGGATGCTAGTAGCCCCACCTGAAGATAAGTCCATTATTGGAACCAAATGGGTATTCAGAAACAAACTGGACGAAGAAGGTAAAGTTGTGAGAAACAAAGCAAGGTTAGTTGCTCAAGGTTAGTCACAACAGGAAGGTATTGACTTTACTGAAACCTTTGCTCCAGTAGCTAGAATAGAGGCCATTCGCATTTTACTTTCATTTGCTGCCCAACATGATATGAGGCTTTATCAAATGGATGTAAAAAGTGCTTTTCTGAATGGTATAATAACAGAGGAAGTCTATGTTGAACAGCCCCCTGGCTTTGAGGATCAAACTTTTCCAAATCATGTTTTTAAATTGAAAAAGGCTCTTTATGGCCTTAAGCAAACTCCTCGAGCTTGGTATGAAAAACTAAGTTCTTTTCTAATGGAAAATGGTTTTTCAAGAGGAAAAGTTGACTCTACTCTTTTCAGAAAATCCATAGACTCACATTTCATCATAGTACAAATTTATGTAGATGATGTCATTTTTGGTGCTACTGATGAATCTCTATGTAGAGAATTTTCTGAGTTAATGCAGGTTAGTAGGATTCTGTGATGCTGATTATGCTGGAGACAGGCTTGAAAGAAAAAGCACCAGCGGAGGATGCCATTTTATTGGATCCAATTTAGTATCATGGACAAGCAGGAGACAAAGCACAATTGCATTATCAACAGCTGAAGCTGAATATGTCTCTGCTGCAAGTTGTTGTTCTCAGCTCTTATGGATTAAACATCAATTGGAGGACTACAACATCTTCGAGAGTAAGATTTCTGTGATAATACTGCTGCAATCAATTTATCTAAGAACCCAATCTTACACTCAAGAGCTAAGCATATAGAAATTAAACATCATTTTATTAGAGACTATGTGCAGAAGGGAACATTTGATATTCAGTTTGTTAATACTGAAAATCAATGGGCAGATATATTTACAAAACCCCTCTCTGTAGATAGGTTTGTAGGTAACAAGATGAAACACAAGAAGGGGGGGTTGAATTGTGTTTCTAAGCTTTTAAAACTTTTCGCAAATGCTGGACGCTGGCTGTTAAAAACGTTGGACGCACAACTTAGTTCAAATATTGGACGCACAGAGTGCTAAAACACTGGACGCACAGAATTGTGAAATATTGGACGCACAAAAGATTGGACGCTGAGGCTTCCCTCTTAGTTTAAAAAAAAAACTTGTTTTCTTTGTGCGATTAAAGGTGTATGAAAAACTTGTTTAAACAAAATCAATTCAATCCCCTTGGTTAGTAATAAGCACAGATATAATAAGAGATAAGGGAAGGAAGAAATAACACAAGTTTTTATACTGGTTCACCCTTTCCTAAGAGCTACGTCCAGTCCCCTCAAACTAGAGAGATTTTTACTATCAAACCAGATAGGTACAAGTATTCTTTGCACACAGCCTCTTCAGGCTAAAACCCAAGTATTCTTTGCACACAGCCTCTCCAGGCTAAATCCCAAGTATTCTTTGAACACAGCCTCTTCAAGCTAAAGCCCAAGTATTCTTTGAACACAGCCTCTTCAGGCTAAAACACAAGTATTCTTTGAACACAGCCTCTTCAGGCTAAACGACTCAGCAGAGTGTTTTTGATTCAAGTGCTGTCTAACTCACACAAGTGAGGATATGAAATCTAAAGCACTTTGAGAGTTAAGCAAACTCTCTTTTACAAGAAGAAAGAAAATATACAAGACTTTCTATACAGAGTATAACAAATTGCACAGCAGTTCAGCTCTTTCTTTTTCGTTGTTCAGTGTCTTGTATTCTTCTTCTTGTTCACGGTATTTATGGGCTTTGATGAAGCTTCAGACTTGTTCTTCGAATAGCTCAGCTTCAGCCTTCATAAATATTACCGTTCTCTAATAGCATTAAATGTTATTTTCCCGTTGCTCTGAGGAGATCTACTTCATTGTGCATGTCTGCGTTTCTTTCTCCTAAATCAGAAGCAACCTGTACTCAAAGTCTCAATTGTACAGTGGTTAATAGTAATATCTTATTGAGACAGAGAGAATACACTGTGTAAAGTAGAAAGATGTGTTCAGAGATATACAGAGTAGTTAAAAGTACATTCTCTCTCTTAGTACACTTTCCACAGTGCTTTATGCTTTTCAAAAGTACATTTAAAAACGTTGACAATGGTTGTACAAAAAAGCATTGTATACAGCTATTTATTTCAAATCATTTGCTCAATAAATATGTTCCATATTAAATGCATGAGCAATAAATAGCAAGTTTATGGATTCTGCGTATTGGACGCAGCATAAAGAAATCATTGGACGCATACCTGGTACTTACCAATTGCATATGATATTCATTCAATCATTGGACGCATCTTTATGCTTACCATTCTGATGATTAGTTGCAAAGCAACATTGGACGTATTGCCTCATTTTGGTTATTGGACTTTTGCCATTTCCTTATAGTTTCATTGGACGCAGAGTTGATTGTTGTACATTTGTTCTTCTGCTTCATTGGACGCAAAACATTTGTTTGATGTACCTTTGTCAATCTGCTTCATTGGTCGTATGACACTTGATTGTTGTCCTTCTTATTTATTGGACGCAGAACAGTACCTTTGTCACTCTGATTTTATTGGACGCAGAACAGTTCTTTTGTTTGTTCAGTTTCATTGGACGTTGAACTTCAATGCCTTAAACTGAACATTGGACTTTTGTCCTTCATTTGCATTGGACGCATACTCACTGAATCTGTTCCTTTGAAAATCATTGGACTCTTACTGCAATTCTGCTTCTCATAAAAACATTGGACTTATACCAGAATTGCCTTGTACTTATCCTTGGACGATCAGCATTCTTGAACATTGGACTTATAAACATTCTGATCATTGGAAGTATGGTTTTTCTTGAACATTGGACTTATGTCTTCAATGCCTTCTCATGAATCATTGGACGTATGAAATTGTCCTTGTGCCTTGTACTGAATTATTGGACGCACAACATTACTTGCCTTCTGCTCAAACATTGGACGCAGAACTCTTCCTTCTGCTCAAACATTGGACGCAGAACTCTTCCTTCTGCTGAAACATTGGACGCAGAACTTTTGTGTCCATTTCAGTGCCAACATTGTGATGAGCTAGCTTATTGGACGCAGAACTGCTTTGCCTCTTATATCAGTAACTTCCTTCTGCCAAAATCACTGGACGCAGAACTCTTGGTATTTATGTTTCAGTGCCAACATTGGACGCAAGGCTCACTTTGAATGCCAGCCAATGTCATGAAGAACTGATTGGACGCAGACTGCAATAAGCTTAGTTAGGCAGCATTGTTACACATTGTACAAGCTTAACACATATTGATTATCCTTTGTAAAAACCTTAATACATTTTGTTATCATCAAAACCATAAAATCACTTAGGGAGTTTTTGTATTAAAAACACTTTTAACCAATTTGGTTCCAACAAGGTTTACTTTTATAAGGAAGCATTTAAATATGCACTTTATAAAAGATTGATGTTTAGCGTCCAATATGCTCAAGCTAAGTCTGAGTCCAATGTGACTAGAGTCCAATAGGACACGACAGTCTATTTGAGACTTAGAATTTTTTCAAAGACTCAAAAGCTTTTACATCTTAGTAATCCCACGCTGAGTCCAAACTATTTTCATAAAGATATATCTTACAGTTGGTATCTTACAAATGCTTTGCAGTAATTTTCAGTTTGATGATTATTCAAGCTTTCAAGAAAAACTTACTGTTATCTCTAATCTTGATTCTGATTTCTCTTCGTTTAGCATCTTTTCGAAAATCATTTCTGTTGATTGTTTCTAAAATCTTCTCTACTGTTTTGAGAAAGCTTGTTTAGAAAAGGGGAGAAGGAGAAGGGTTTTTAAGTTTCTCTCTGTTTTTCAAAACTATCTTTGGACTATGATGTTCTATGAATCTTTTTGCCTGATGACAAAAGGGGGAGAAATATATGGGATTAAGTTTTAAAAAGAAAGAAGAATATGAGAAGAATATGGGATTAAGTCTGATTGCGTTGCAGTAGTCTTATTACCATGTTTTAATCTAATAAGCTATTTGCTTTATAAATTGGACTAATCTTGTTTTTATGAGTAAAAGAAATTTTCAGGTACTCTAAGTATATTGAATATCCAAAACCGTGAGATGTTTATCTCAGGGGGAGAAGAGTAAGGAAAAACTGAGACGTTTATCTCAGGGGGAGTTTCCCTTAGAAAATTTCTGTTTATTTATGCTGACTGTTTTTGGTTAATATGCTTTATTGTTTATAAAACTTAATAATGTTTGTCATCATCAAAAAGGGGGAGATTGTTGGAACCAAATTGGTTAAAAGTATTTTTAATACAAATACTCCCTAAGTGATTTTATGGTTTTGATGATAACAAAATGTATTAAGCTTTTACAATGTATAACAAAGCTGTCTATCTAAGTTTATTAAAGGATGTTGCAGTCTGCGATCAATAATAAGTTCATCATGACATTGGCTCATATTCAAAGTCTGAGAAGCTTTGCGTTCAATGTTAAAGACATCGTCCAATGTTGGCACTGGCACATATATGGACACCAAGAGTGATGCGTCCAATGATACTGATACTTGACCTCGGATAAGAATTGTTCAATGGACTCTGAGAGCTATGCGTCCAATAATCATTATGAGACCATGCGTCCAATGATTCTCTGCGTCCAATAAACAATATGAGGCAATGATGTTCTGCGTCCAATAATCAGTAGGAGGCAATGCTACTTTCTGCGTCCAGTGTTTTCTAAAGAAGCAGAATCGCAGAAGTACAAGGAATCACTCATGGAGACAATACTACTCTCTGCGTCCAATGATTTCCAAAGAAGCAGAACCAGTGAGTATGCGTCCAATGTATCAGAAGGACAAAAGTCCAATGATCAGCATAAGGCAATATGCACAACATTGCCTGCGTCCAATGAAGCAGAATAGGACAAGTCCATCAGTCAATTGTTCTGCGTCCAATAAAGCAGAATGACAAAAGACTGTTCTGCGTCCAATGGAACAGAATTGGAAAAGGCCAACAATCAACTGCTCTGCGTCCAATGGAATAGAATGGGAAAAATCCAACAGTCAACTGTTCTGCGTCCAATGAAGCAGAATTGACAAAAGTCCAACAAATACTTCCCTGCGTCCAATGGAACAGAAAGGCAATGGCAAAAGTCCAATTATCAGCATGAGGCAATAACTCCAATACTGCCTTGCATCCAATGGAACAAAATGATAAGCATCAGGATGCGTCCAATGATTGAATGAATATCATATGCAAATGGTAAGTACAAGGTATGCGTCCATTTGCTAAAAGGACTGAAAGTCCAATGATTTCTACATGCTGCGTCCAATACGCAGAATCCATAAACTTGCTATTTACTGCTCTTGCATTTAATATTAAACATATTTATTGAGCAAATGATTTGAAATAAATAGCTGTATACAATGCTTTTCTGTACAACTTTGTCAACGTCTTTGAACGTACTTATGAAAAGCATAAAACACTGTGGAAAGTGTACTAAGAGAGAGAATGTACTTTTATCTATTCTGCATATCTCTGAACACATCTTTCTGCTTTACACAGTGTATTCTCTCTGTCTCAATAAGATATTACTATTAACCACTGTACAATTGAGACTTTGAGTACAGGTTGCTTCTGATTTAGGAGAAAGAAACGCAGACATGCACACTGAAGTAGATCTCCTCAGAGCAACGGGAAAAAAACATTTAATGCTATTAGAGAACGGTAACATTTATGAAGGCTGAAGCTGAGCTATTCGAAGAACAAATCTGAAGCTTCATCAAAGCCCATATATACCGTGAACAAGAAGAAGAATACAAGAGACTGGAAAAAGAAAAAGAAAGAGCTGAACTGTTGTGCAATTTGTTATACTCTGTATAGTTGAGAAAGTCTTGTATATTTTCTATCTTCTTGTAAAAGAGAGTTTGCTTAACTCTCGAAGTGCTTTAGTTTTCATATCCTCACTTGTGTGAGTTAGACAGCACTTGAATCAAAAACACTCTGCTGAGTCGTTTAGCCTGAAGAGGCTGTGTGCAAAGAATACTTGGGATTTAGCCTGAAGAGGCTGTGTGCAAAGAGTACTTGGGTTATAGCCTGGAGAGGCTGTGTGCAAAGAATACTTGGGATTTAGCCTGAAGAGGCTGTGTGCAAAGAATACTTGGGTTTAGCCTGGAGAGGCTGTGTGCAAAGAATACTTGGGTTATAGCCTGAAGAGGCTGCGTGCAAAGAATACTTGTATTCTATCTGGTTTGATAGTGAAATTTCTCTAGTTTGAGGGGACTGGACGTAGCTCTTAGGAAAGAGTGAACCAGGATAAAAACTTGTGTTACTTCTTCTTTCCCTTAACTCTTATTATATCTGTGCTTATTCTAACCGTGGGGATTGAATTGATTTTTATTTAACAAGTTTTTCATACACTTTAAATCGCACAACGAAAACAAGTTTTAAACTAAGTGGAAGCCTTTGCGTCCAATATTCTTGTGCGTCCAATATTTGAAAACTCTGTGCGTCCAGTGTTTCAAAACGCTGTGTGTCCAATATTTGAAATAAGCTGTGCGTCCAACGTTTTTCACAAGCCAGCATCCAACATTGCAAAAAGTTTTTAAAAGCTTAGAAACACAATTCAACCCCCCCTTCTTGTGTTTCATCCTGTTACCTACACACTTTTCTCTCTTTTCTCTCTTTAGTTCTTAAAATTTCTTTGGTGTTATTGCTTTGTTCTTCATCAAGTTTGGCCAAGGTAAGGGGTTAATCATTCAATTTAGTTTGAGAAGTATGAGTTTTGATTTTTATTTGTGTTTAGATTGTATGCTTTATGTGTTTTACTATTATGCCTTCATAAATTGTTTTATAAGCTTTAAATTAATTATTTTTGCTAAGTATCGATAGTAGAGTTATAATGCCCAAATTTTCTCAAGATTTTTGTGCTAGTAAGATGGCTATGCCAAAATCATTTTTGAGCTTTTGTAAACATACCGTTATAATGGCAAATTTTAGACTACCATGTTACCGCGAAGAGAATACAATTTATTATTTTGTGAAAACTCTGGTATTATCTATCATTGATATACAAGGTAATGGTTAAGATAAATGGTTTATCAGTATGGATCTGTCTAGAAAGGAAGTGAGACCTTTGAAGGGGCTAAAACAGTCCGTCTCTCTCTGGCCTGGGATCTGTGTTGACACGCTGTTTGGGGAATTCTTAACCTAGGGACTCGGTATATACGTGACTAAGATGATCGGTGAATACTACTGTTAAATATTTTTGGTTCAGTATTCTCTATATTTTTTAAACAATGGAAATTTGTGAAACAAGCTTTCATTGGGCTTTTTCTGAAAATAAACTAGTATTCAAATATTTTAGAATAATTCAGTTTTGACCCCTTTTTAATTACTTTTTAATACTGGTATATACCGATTCATTTTTGAGGGACTTGAATATAAACGGAGTATGAGTTATCTAGAATAAACGATTTTATGTTCTATCTGAGTGGTGAAATTCTGTGTTTTCCCTGAGCTGTGTGATTCGGTATTTCTTATCTGTTAAATGTGGTTTTGTGTTATCTGGTGATTCTATGTTATTTGAGATAAGTGATTCTGAGTGGTTTGAGATAAGTGATTCTGAGTGGTTGGAAGTGAAAGAGATAGGCCTGGTGAAAGGCGATGTTCATACTCGATGTTCCCACACGATGTTCCTACTTGATGTTCCCACATGATGTTCTTACTTGATGTTCCTACTCGATGTTCCCAAATGCTTTGTTGAAAGCAATGTTCCCACTGGATGTTCTCAATGTGCTGTGTTTTAAACAAAGTGCTTATTGTCTGTTATGTTGATATACTGATTACTTAAGTATGATTCCTTAGTATTTGTGCTGAATATTGCTGGGTGTCATACTTTTCCTATTAAGTTGTTTAGAATTTCACCCTTACCTGCTTTGTTGTGTTGATGCATGACGGAGTAGATGTTTGACCAAAGAAGTGGGTTAGCTCTTAAGAGAGGATCTGAAGGATGCTGCTGTATAGAGGGATATAGATTCCAAGAAGACTAGATGATTACGGTATTATTTTGGGTAGAGGTCTAGATATTAGACTGACTCAGATGTTCACTGTATCATTTTCAATCTTTTCTTGTAAAGACTCTGTTGGTTATATGAAATGAGATTACACTCATACAAGTGTTATTTATGCTTCTGCACTGAAAACCTCTTTGAAAATATTTAAAAAGGAATCAAGGGAACATATTCCCCATCCTTCTCATCTTCTTTAAAAGGCAAAAAATTTTACCGTGTTTTAGAAGAAAGATTTCCAACTTTCACTAAATATTTTCTAAGTTATTTTGAAATTCATGGTAACTATGGTGTAATATCCTTTTTGGAGAAAGGGTGTTACAGATGACAATAGAGGAAGAAGACGATGGTATGGGGTAAGGTGGGTGGCGGCTGTATGCACTGAAAAATGAGGGAATATCCTTTTTTTCTAGGCCTGTCCTTACTGCCAATGCCCAAAGACTGTCTCTCTCCTCCTCTTTTGGGTCTTTTTCTTTCTTACTTTTTTGGGCCCCCTTGCTTTTCTTCTTGAGGGAAAATTAACTTGGCCCATTTACACTCTCAACTCATTAATTTGTGGGGACCACTGAATACTCCTTGCTTGCCTTGGTACCGCAGTGCACGCTCAAAATAGCACTCTTCCTCATGTGCTCACATAAAATGCTACAGCATGCTGCAGCATCCTCTGATATTGTTAAGTCCCAAACTTCACTTGCAAAAGCTAACTCTGCACACTTAACAAACACCTTAAAACACCAGAAAAGTGGCACATGAAGTGCCAAAAAATAGAAACTAGCTCTAATTTAACAATTTACTCATAACTACATAAGATACTCAACTAAAACACAAGAAACACTCTTAGAGAAGACTAAATTAAGCCTAGAACAATGAAATAACTCTTATTTCTAAGAGTTATCACACCCCCAAACTTGAATCATTGCTCGTCCTCGACTAATGCAAATAACAATTTGACAAATTAACAAAACACAAACTAGCACACATCCCACTACTGATTCATTAACACCCAATCCTTAAAACAAATTTTTTATAGGCATTTGGACTTGAAGTTGAACTCTTAGACTTACACATTTCAAACAATCCCCCTTGAATCAAAAGAAACCTGCTTACCCCACAGATTCAAAGTGTGTGTGTGAAACCTTGTGAATGATTGGACACTCAGATGCCCAAAAACTTAAGATTAGCTCATCACCTAAAGGAGTTCCTCACTTATTTCTCCTTTTCAAACAAGTTAATGTAGGCTAACAAAGAATCAGAATGGGGGGGGGGGGTGGAGGGAAATATGCGCACAGTTTCAACACACTACAACAACTTGCTTCACTTTATTCATATTTTTTTAACTAATAAGTATTTCCCTGGTAATCTACATGGTCTCAAAGGGATGTCCGGTACAAACCAGACAATTCCAAGTAACCCATCAATCTCAAATGGGTACTTATTTATTATGGCTACTAGCACATTTATTAGTGAGGCAAAGTTGTTGCAAGGTTCTTCTTTTCAATTGTATATATATATATATGGGAGCATATCAAGTGAGAGGACTTTTATTATGTGAGGATGAGAGGAGTGAATCATAGCCATAAGATCAAACCATAAATGGTCAAGATTAAAACATAAAGTCACATGACTTTTTTAAGTGGTCATGTGACCACTTACTAACTTTTAATCCCAACCATCCATGTATGGTTATACGGTCCAGATTTAATCCTCTCACCTTCTCATATTAAAACTCATCTCACTTGATACATCCCCTATATATATATATTTCACCCCCAAACTTAATCTGTTGCACCTGCATAACTTATTTGCTTAATTGAACTAAGTTTGGCCAACCTTTAAATGTTGGCTTCACTTAAATTCTCAAGCTTCTTAAATTCCCTTACACTCACAAGGCTTATGTCAGAACAAAGGACATCAAAGATTTCCTCAAACCAAGGGTTCCTACACTTCATTCAAACTTTTCCTCATTGAGTCTCACTTCAGTCTTTAACTATTTCTTTTTCTTTTTTCTTTTTTACATATAACAAACATAACATAACACACTCGCAAAATAGAACAGGACCTAAACTACTCCATCCCCTCCCCCAAACTTAAAAGTGTGTAGTGTCCTCACTGAACCATGCTAAGAGGAGTGGTTGGTCAGACAAAACATAACAGTGTTAAAGCAAGCTGCAGCATTACAGACACAAGGACCTAAACTAAACAACACAAACTACATTATTACAAAGACAAAATCAACAAAACCAAAAGTAAAATTAGTCACAACAAGCAACAAGCAATCAGACTCACAGTAAACAAATCAAGATAGACTAACTAAATAAAAAACAGCAGCAAGAGTAAAAGACTTTGTTCTGACTTGTTGCTGCAGCATGCTACAACAACCTGATGCTACCAGCTACATCCCTTGAAGATGGGAACTGCGTCTGGTTCCAGCTGTTGATTTCCATTTTCCCTTCTTTTGGGCTGGATCATCATCAGCTTCCTGAAAGGCCGTGGCATTTTTCTTTTGTTTCTTTCTTCTTACTCTTTTGAGAGTTTGACTCTGAAATAGGCACCCTCTTTCTAACCCTTGATGCTTCCTCCCCTATTTCTATTTTTTTCTCCTTTTTCTGTCTAACTTCCTTCTTACCCTCATTGTTTTTAATTTCTCTTTCTTTCTCATTAGCACTATCCTCTTGAACACTTTCCTCTTGTGCACTTTGAAAATCCTCCTCGCTATCTACCTCTTTTTCTCCTCCTTGCTCCTCTTCTTCCACTTCCTTGCTTTTCTCTCCCTCCTCCACATTTTCACTCTCTTTTTCTGATTCCTCACTATCACTGTCTTCTTCTTTATCACTCTCACATTCCCCCTCATCTTCATTTTCACTCTCTTCCTCTTCACTTTCAAACTCTTCTTCTTCTTCTTCACTTTCTTCCACCACCTTTTCTTTTCCTTTTCTACTTGGTGTCTTCTTTTTATTTTGTGCTCTGGCTGGCCTAGGAGAAGAAGAAGTGGGTGCAGATGGCCTAGGAGAATCAGTGGTTGCAGTTGGCCTATTTGCTCTGGTCAATAAAATCTCCTCCGGGAAGGTAGGAGGTGGTGGTAAAATTCTATCCCCACTCAGTTGCAACATGGCCTGCTGCTGCCATGTAAATGCAGCTCTAGCATACTCCCAGAATTTTCTTTAATTATTGCAGTATCAATAGGCCTTGCATTCAGCCATGCTTCCTCTCCACTCCTTCTTGGATACACAACTCAATTATCAAGCAAGGGAAAAACAAGCTGCTTTTCTTCTTTATAGCACATGTATGAATCTCTTTCTCCACCAATCTGCCCACATCTATCTTTTTGGTTTTCAATAGGCAGAACAGAAAAAGCATCATTTCTTTATTCACAGTCTTCATGTGTGTAGTGGGGAGAATGCCAGTGTGCACCACATGATACCAAACCTTCGGAATGGGCTGCAACATGTTCCTTCTACATTTCCTATGCTTGTTCCATTTGGTTCCTTCCAAAGCCACTTCCTTCAAAATAGCATCCAAGTCCTTTTCAGTGGTCCTTCCCAACAACTCTTCAAACTCATCTTGCACATTTGATAGCCCAAAATACTCATCAATTGTTGCAGTTGAGAAAGAGACATTGACTTGCCTCACTACAGACCCACTTTGCTCATTAACCCATCTTTTGTCAGGCTGAATCCCTGCATAAAATTCACGAACTATAGCAGTAATTGTTGCACCAGGATGCCTAGCAAGCTCCAATCAGTTATGTTGCCGAATAACCTCTCCTATCCCTGTTAATAAACCAAAATTTGGCTTGCTCTTCTCAACCAAAAATCCTCTCTCAGGAAACAACCCTCTCTTGCACATGATTTCCTCAAATTTTTTATTTATTTCCTCACTAGCAAACCTCTCTTACTCGTCTAAATCCAATCTTTTAGATTTATCCTTTCTAGCCACATGCTTGGTCCTCATTTTAGCTTTTTGGGCCTCTTGAGCAGCCTTAAACTCCTTCAAATTTGTTCTCACCATATGTGACCAAAACAACACAAACCCAACAACAATTACACAGACCCAACAACACAACCAGCACACCCCAGGAAATATATCCAAAACAGAGAAACAACACACACAATAGAGCAGAACCAGTCCCAACAAAAGAAACAACTTACGAACGAATGCCACTGAACTCCACAACACAATAGAATCTGAGCTTGCAGTGAGGGCACAATACTGACTCAGCTAGAGTTGTCAGCACCAAAACACAAAAGATGGAGCACCAGATGTAGTGACCAGAATAAGGAAGGCTGAGTGGTTTCGGGCTTCTTGGTGATGGGTGAGCGTTCGTGTTGGGAAGACTTTAGGTAACAAGGTGAAACACAAGAAGGGGGTTGAATTGTGTTTCTTAGCTTTTTAAAACTTTTCATAAATGTTGGACGTTGCTCGAGAAGAGTTGGACGAGCAGCGAATATTGGACTCACAGGATAAGTTGGACGCAGAAACGTCCACTTGGTTTAAAACAAGTTTTAGTGCGTTTAAAACGTTTGAAGCGTTTGTTAAAAACAATCTCAAGTCAATCCTCACAGTTAGTATATAAACTGAAAGTACAGGAGTTAAGGGATAGAGAAATTACACATATATTTATCCTGGTTCACCCTTTCCTAAGAGCTACGCCCAATCCCCTTAAACTAGAGAGATTTCACTATCAATCCAGATGAAATTACAAGTATTCTTCAACAGCCTCTTCGGGCCTTACATCAAGTATTCTTTGCACACCTAGCCTCTCCAGGCTCAAACAAGTATTCTTTTATAGACAAGCCTCTCCAGGCTCAAACCCAAGTATTCTTTTACAGACAAGCCTCTCCAGGTTCACACAACTCAAAAGAGTGTTTGTGTTTCTAAGTGCTGCTAACTCACACAAGTGAGAATATGAAATCTTAAGCACTTTGAGAGTTAAGCAAACTCTCTTTTACAAGAAGAAACAAATGTACAGACTCTTTCAAATATTACAGAGTATGAAATAAGCACAGCGAAAATCACTTCTTGATATGAGTCTCTTGTATGTCATTCTCTTGTTCTTCTTCTTCTTGTACACGATATTGATAGGCTTTTTGCGAAGTTTCAGATTGATCTTGAACTTGTTCTACTTCAGCTTTCCTAAAATAGCCGTTTACAAATAGCATTAAATGCTATCTTCCCGTTGCTTCAATGGAGTGCTACTTCAACGTAGGTTGTGCAGTTCTTTCTCCAAGGTCAGAAGCAACCTGTACTCAAAGTCTCAATTACATAGTGGTTAAAGGTAATATTCAATTGAGAGAGAGAGAATACACTACGTGATAGAAAAGGTGCATTCAGAGAGTGATAGATATGTTCAGATTACATTATCTCTCAAGTATTCTTTTCATAATGCTTTATGCTTTTCATTAAATGTTGTCTGAAAAAACGTTGACAATTATGAATAGCTATTTAATTCAAATCATTTGCTCATTAAATATGTTTCAAATTAAATGCAAGAGTAGTAAATAACATGTTCAGAAAACATACCAGCTTACGTATTGGACGCAGCTATAAACAAGTTGGACGCTCTACTGTCTTACCATTTGGATGCATAACACGTTCTTACCAAATGGACGCTTAGCTTCCAAAGTCCATTGGACGATACTTACCATAGGTCAAGTACCAGAGTCCACTGGACGCACAGCTCGTTGATTGTACATATTAGTATCAAAGCCACACTGGACGATGAACTTAATTTTGTTGTAGCTACAAGAGCTTGTTATCAGACTTTGTAAAATCTTTAATAATAATTGTTATCATCAAAACCATTTAGGGATTTAAATATTGAAAATGTCTTTAACCAATTTGGTTCCAACAATCTCTCCCTTTTTGATGATGACAAACATTATAAAGTTTTACAAGCAATATATCAACAAGTAAAAAATAATAAGTAGTCAGCTTAAACATTAAGAACTTTTTCTTCAAAGAGACTCCCCCTGAGATAAACATCTCAGTGTTCCTTTAAACTTACTCAACTCCCCCTGAGATAAGCATCTCATAGGTTTTGGATTTTCAACTGGTTGAGTACCTGAAAAGTTCTTTATCTCAAAAAATAGATTAGTCCAACAACATATATATATATATATATATATATATATAATCAAAGAATCAGAGTAATATATGTATGCAATAAGACTAGAGCAATTGACTCAATCTCATTTTATTAAGACTTGAGTTTTATAAAACTTAATTTCCCTTTTTCTCCCCCTTTTGTCATCAGACAAAAAGGTTTGAAAGCCATCATAGTCCAAAAAAAATTGAAAAACAAAGAGAAACATGAGAGCAGGACTTCTGCAGATCACTCCTTAATTTGACTGCATGTACTTGAGGAACAGGCCGAACAGAAACTTGAACTCTTCAAACTCCTGTCTTGAAACCGGAGCTTCTTCAGGTTTCCTTGTAGGTCCAGCACCTGGTTGCACATGAGTGGATACAACAAGGTATTCTTCCTTAGGAGGCAACTCAACAATAGGCTCAAAGGGAGGTCGTGTTGGTGCACCAAAAATGTCATCAAACATGGTCTTGCGTGCATCCTGTCTTGTCACAACTCCCATTGTAGGCATTTCTTCCTTCTCAGCAGCTGTAACCCCAAAGGTTGATGTCTATTGTTCACATAGCCTAAGGTGGCTTTCCTAGACAGTCCTTGCTTCAAGTTCTGTGGCTCTGCCTTCTCTAGACAAGTGCATCAAGAAGTCCATGTGGATATCATCTTGCTTCTTCTTTGCCCAGTCTTTATCAAATTTGATAAGTTGTGGCATTAGACTCTTGTTGAGATGCTTCTTTGTAAACTTGTCTTTATTTCTGTCAACAAGATAGACCCTTGGTACTATCCTGTCAGGCTTCACCTTTATTGTAGCGGTGTCCTTGATCCTCATAGACAGAGAGACATTGAACTTATTCTGAACTTCAAAGCCATCTGCTATGTGTCTGATGAACAGCTCATCAAAGACTGAGATAAATGGACCCATTTCTTCCAAAGTCGGAGGAGAATGCTTTGGCTTATGACTGCAGATCTTCATCCTGGCTTGTCCTGAGGAGTTGGACGATACAGACTTGGCCCTTATTTTTCCAAGGACAGGTCCTTGTCCTTCTCCTTTTCCTCCTGAAGAGGAATCTCAATTGTCTCTATGCCCTTTGTCAAAACACAGGGCTTCTAGACTGTGTAGACATAATCAGAAGGGGACAGTGATGGTGGTGCTTCTGATTCAGCTTGGGTAGGAGTGGGTGATGATGGTTGAGTTTGGACAGGTGAAGGTGTTGGTGAGTGTGTTTGGGCAGGAATGGACTGTGGTTCAACGAGAAATGGTTCAACATCAAAAGGTGATGGGGGAGTAGGTGCAGGCGAGGCAGGGGGTGTAGGTATATGACGTCTTGGTTGAGTGGACGATGGGTGTGAGTGAGGTTGATTTTGTGTTTGGGAAGGTGATTTTGTTTGTGGTGTGGGAGAAGTGGGAGCTGTTTGGGTAGGTGTTTGGATCTGTTGAGGGATTGGACGAATGGGTGATGGAATGGACTCAGTAGTTTCCAAGATAGATGCAATAACAGATTCAACTACATCATCTACTGGTCTATCAGAAGGACTGGACGCAGGCTTTTCAGATACCTTAGGCGTTTTACTTCCAACTTCTTTTGCAGTGGATGCTTTCTTTGCGCCTTTTACTAGAGTTTTGGCTTTCTTTACCCTTGGTCGAACAATTTCCTCCTCAGCCACATTGGACTCAACATGTGTCCTCTTTTTGCTTGACCTTTTCTCACGAGCAGGTTTGGTCTTCTTGGAGAGATATTCTCCAACTGTCTCCTCATCAGACTCAGCCAAGACTAACTTCCTCACAGATGTCTTGGAAGTAGCCTTCTTCTTTGCAATGGAGGCTTTGTATTTTTCCATTTCAGCAAAGAGTTCATCCATTCTCTGCCTCTTTGCCTCTTCAATAGATCCATCTTGTGGATTCGGAACGAATAGCTCAATATTGATTTCTCCGATTTTTCTCTTGATTTCTGTAACATCCCAAATTTTCACTCTATGAGAAAGAGTATTAATTTTGGAAGATTAGAATTAAATCTTAGGATTTTCAGATTAAGTATAGATAGTTTAGAGTTGACGTAAACGTCAAATAGTAAAATACGGACATTCTGAACAGTCAGAATAAGCACAAAATGAATATGGAAAATTCATGTTAGGTTTCAAAGAGTATTAGAAAATAGATGATGAGTTATTTGGATGCTCAAAAACGTTTTAGACACTAAGTTTGAATTTTAGCAGAAAAGATAAAAGGGAATTACGGTTTTGGTCCCTTTAGGAGAAACTCTGTATTCAGTAATTAAGAAAAGAATTAGATACTGGGAAAAGAAAGGTAGTTAAGGTTAAGACTTTAGGATAGAGTATATTCTATATAGTATAGAGATAATAAGATTTGCTTGATATTATAGTTCTAAACGGTAAGATAGTAAAAGTCTTAAATAGACTTCTGTATGCTATTTTCCGTCAATTATTTGTTTTCAATAAATTTGTGTGAACTAAGTGCTAAGTAATTTATGGTAGTCTTAGAATCATGATATTAGAATACTTATCAAATTATATTATCAAAACAGACGCTTTTTCTTCACCGTTTGAGTTTTTTATGAAAAATCGTATTCTACCGTTATTAACGGATAAGACTTTAAATAGATAAAGTATGCCAAACCAATCCAGAATTTAATCTTCCTTCATAAAAGTTTCTTCTTTTAATATTTTTGATTTTCTAGAATTTTTTCAAAATTTTTGGAAAACTTTCAAAAATACCGTAAAATATAGTAAACGGGTATGTATTGTGTATAGAACTTGCTATACAGTATATGAAAATTTCGAAAAAAAGGTCCCAAACAATTTTTATTTTATTTTTTATTCTTTATTTCATGGTTTTTAAAAATATTTCTAGACAATATTATTTTTCTACTGTTTAGACTATTTTACGTTGTATATTCGCCGTATAAAAGTGAATAGGAAGCAAACGGGCTTGAAATAAGAACTGAGAATTTTCAAAGGACCTTGGAATAATTTTATAAAGTCTAAAATAGTGTTTTTGACCCATCCACAAGCCTTGGTCATGAAGGTTTTGAATGGAGATTATTATATCATTTATTTTGTACCATAATTACCAAAACATAAAGCATTTGGCTTTTGATCTAATGGTCCCCTCTTGCCCCTTTACGTTGGCCGACCTCCCCTCCTTAACAAGGGCTCTTGGATGTTAATTTTTCACATGGATCAAATCCTTGTGAAATGGTTTTAACCAATTAGAATAAATCATGTTTTAACCTATTTATTAATTAGTTAATTTGTGAGTCATGGCATGCATCGCAAACATTTTTAAACCCTCCCTTGCCCTTGCATGTTGGCCGCCCCTCTTGCTTATTTTGGACCCTTGGATGATGATTTTTCACTTGGATTCAATCCTTGTGAAGTAGTATAAACCAATTAGGAATTAGTTAATTGTTTTGATTTATTTAAAAAGCCTAACCAAGGTTATGTTTTAAGCCAACCATGATCATTTTTAACTCAACCCTTGGCTGGCCCCTTGGCTATAAATAGAGGCCTTGGCATCATAAAAATTCTCACACCAAGCTCAAGGAAGCAAGAAGGCATACATTTTCTCTCTTTTTCTCTCTTAAGTCTAAAATTTCTTATATTGGTGTTCTTGCCTTGTTCTTCAAAGGTATTTTGGCTAAGGTAAGGGAACCTCTTGCAAAATAATTTAAGAAGTATGAGTATGATCTTTGTGATGCTTGAAATTGTGTGCTTTGGGTGTTATAGCTTTTAAATGGTTGTTTATGCTTTATAAATTGTTTTATTGTTATAAAATTATTATTTTGTGATAATTATGATTTGTAGTGTTATGATGCCCAAAAATCCTTAGATTTTCGTGGGAATGAGGTGAGGAGGTAAGAATTTATTTTTAAGTATAGTAAACATACCATTATAATGGCGAATTTTAGTTTACTGCAAATATGATTTTACCGTAAAGAAAATATGTTTTATTTCTTTGTGAAAAACCCTAATATTATCTAACATGTATATGGTCAAAGGTGATGGTTAAGATTTGATTGGTTTATTAGTATGGATCTGTCTAGAAAGGAAAGAGACATTTGAAGGGGCTATTATAAAGTCCGTCTCTTTCTAGCCTGGGATCTGTATTAATACACTATTTAAAAATCTTAGCACTAGGGACCAGGGATATACGTGCCTAAGATAATCTGGGAAAGAAGTGATTTATTAATACCGTATATATAAATAGATTGGGTTGGATAAAAGAGTATAACAGTAATGGATTCTCGGTGAATTCTACTGTTATGTTATTTGTGGGAAATATCGAGTGGGTATCCAATCTGTTTATATATGCAATGAACTCAGTTTAATTTCCAATGTTTAAGACAGTGAAAATTAGTGAGATAGGCTTCCAACGGGCCTTTTTCCTGGAAGATAATCAGTTCTTAAATATTTTCCAAGAGAAGTAATTAAATTGCGTTCACGTAGCCTAAGTTTTTATCAATTTTCTGAAAATGGGTACTGATCACCAAAGATGGCTCTGCCGTCGTGTGATTATTTCATCTTCTAAATTAAGTAAACCGGTAAAAAGAAATAGTTGAATTTCGTTTATCAAGATGATATCAAGTTTTTAGAAAACTGGACACTGATTACCGCAGTCGGCGCAGCCGCCGTGTAATTATTCCATTACCAAAGATTTACTTAAAAACAGAGAACAGACGTTATTGGATTCAAAAGCGGACGTAAGTTTATTTACTGTTACTCTCTTCTTTCTTGATCAAATACAGAGAGGCTCTGCCCCGCTTTGATTTTCTTAAATGAGTTAATAAAATTAAGTGCATATATCGAATCACTCCGTTGGGCTTTTTCACCTCAATTCGGCTCTGCCGCGATGTGATTAGTCATAAATGAATTATTATAGCCGGAAGAATAACTTAATGCGCAATAAAATAAGAGCAAGAGTTTTCTTCAAAATGAGTGAGTGATTCCAGAAAGATTTTTCAGAGTGTGGGAGTTATAGTAAGACGAAAGAGGTTTTAAGAGATGATATTGAAGAGAAGCTACAGTAAAGTATGTGAGCAATTTTACTAAGAGAAAGTGAGAAAGAGATTTTATAGAGGAAACTTAGATGAGCATTTGCATTATAGACGATGAGCATACAACCTACGAGACAGGGTTGAGAATAGGGTTAAGTTGGGCTACAATTGCCTTCTGGGATTATTCAGGTTTCGATAGTCTTAGGTGACCGAGTGAGTGAATACCCTCGAGTCGAGACAATTCGTATACCCGGCTTGAATAAATCTGACTGGCTGACCTATTCATGATCTGATATTCATTTTAAATGCGATATTACCGAAGTGATTCTCAGGGGTCTAAAGAGAGGATTCCCTGATTATTCTGTTAAGTTTATCGCAGCCGATCGCTCAAAAGAAAGTGAGGAAGAGAAAGTCTCCTTGGAGCATTACACCAGTGTGACTAGAGAAATATTGAAGTGACATGCATAATAGTACTTTGATGTGTGAATATAAATTGTGATTGTGTTATTTATGGATTTATGATGTGAAAGGTAAGGTTTACTTGGCTACAATATATTTGACTTGTATGAATGATTGAATACTTGATTGAATGTTTTGAGTGTCTCTGGTAATTATCTGTGTGAATGTAGAAATTGGGTGCTGTGTGATAGGAGTTTTCTATACTTGTACTACTTTCATTATTTTGTGTTAGAGTTTCACCTTGCCTGCTTTGTTGTGTTATTACATGACTGAGTAGATGGACCCACAAGACAGAGGATTGGGAACCGTCCGACACTTAACAGTAGAACCTCTGGGTGGAGACAGTGTATGGTGGAAGATATGTCCTAGCACTCAGTGGGGAAGGTTTGTAGGAGAAGTGGAAACCTTGGATACTGGGGGTGGGGCGTTACCAAACCCACGACCCATTCAGGAACAGATTATATTAGATGTTAAGTTACCCTGGCAACAACTAAGACCTTTAGGAACTATCTCAGATACCTTACCCTTTGACAGTAACGATAGTGGGAATAGTGGTGGAAGCAGTTCACATCCATCCGTGCATGATAGCGGTGGAACAGATCGTGCAAACCAGCGTCGAAGGAGCAGATCATCAAGCAAAGGACGAGTCAAATCCACTAAGAGGTCACCGGTTGTTAAACCTGTAGAAACTGAGGATTCTGTAGGGTATACCCCAGCTTCACCTTTGGGAGAGAAAGAACCAACCATGTATACCCCTAGTTCTCATCAGTCTGAGTCGGAGGATATCATATGGTTATCCGAGTCTATTTCTGATGATGAGGTTGATAAGACACCTGACATGTCCATTGACACTTGGAATACCTCTGACTTAACCAAAACCCCGTCATACCATCCGGATCTAGCCATGTTTGGGGTGGATTGGGTTCTGGTGACTCAGGCCCGGAATCTTGATTCTAGTTTACCAGGAGCGGGAGGATCAACCTGGTCCTGCCCTTAGAAGTAGTTAAGTTTAGAGTTGGAAATAATAGATCCTTTCCGGGTAAAAGATGGGATCATGGCTCGACTGTATCTAGTAGTGTGTTTTATTTTTCCACTTTTGTACTCTTTGTTTTAGAGTAGTATTAACTTTCTTTTGCTTTGCAGTGTTAGAAATCAGAGTTTGCCTTGGTGCAAACCTTTTGTAAAATATCATGGTACATATATGAGAGAGGAAGTATTTTCAGACTTGTTGCATCCAATTTATATTTCAAAAATAGTTAAAAAAGAATTAAGGGAGCACATTCCCCATCCTTCTCATCTTCTTCAAAGGAAAGAAAAAATTTTAGCCGCATTTTCATAAAGGAAATACAAACTCATTTACAAATATTTTCTAAGTTTTCCAAAACTTTTGGTTACTATGGTGTAATATCTTTTTTGGAGAAAAGGGTGTTACAATTTCAGCTTTAATAGCTTCTTTGTCATCCTCCGTTTTATCCTTGTGAAGAGCTAGATGTTCTTCAACAGTGGCTAGCCTCATCCTCAGAATGTTTGATCTTCCAAAGAGCTGTTGGTGAATTCTTTTTGATAATACAACTTTATTTTCCCCATAATACGCTTCTAGAAGTTCCATTACTCCTTGAGTATTCAAAATTTTCTGAAGCAGTGCTCTAAAGGGAATGCCAGTCTTTTTCCCTCTTCCCCTTGTATCTCTCCTAAAACTGTAGAATAGAACCATAGGAAGATTTATTTGTTGATGGGTTAGAAGATGTACCAGTAGAAACTCATGTATTCCTGGTATAAAATCTTTGGAGCCAATCTTATGAAGCACCATTTTGTTGAGAATTTGATGGAGTACTCTGGCTTTGTCATTCATCTTCGATGAGATTAGTTTTCCTCCTTCTCCTGCCTTAAGCAGGGTTTTATTGATTTTCAAATCTCCTCCGAACTCATGGGTCTACTTGGGGTGGAAGTGAAATCCAGCAGATCCACAGCCAATTGCCTCTGAGATGTTGTTTATAGTTACACTTATCTCCTTTCCCAGTATCATTCCTCTGATTTCAAGATCCTTAACCTTCATGGTCTTCTAGAACTGACGAACTAACTCAGGATAGACGTCTATTTCTACTCCAAAGAAATTTTCCCATCCCGCAGCAAAGATTTCACTTGAAATATCAATGCCCAAGTTAGCCAAGGTTGAAAGATCTGCCCAATATTCCACATACACCTCCATGTTGTCAATGCTCTCCATTTTTGAAAGCAATGTTTGATTTTTAGAAGACAAAAGGGTTTTGAGAAAGGGTTTTGAAAACAAGAGAATGCAGAGAGGTTTTTCATAAAGATGAAGAGTGGAAGAGAGACTGAAGTAAAAACGTGTGCAAGAAGGGAAGTTGGAGAGAGAAAGCAGTAACTTGAAACACAGCGTTATCATTAAAAGAAAAACTGCTTCAGAGCAGGTGAGCAAGTTTTGATAAAAATATAATATTTAAAATGAAATAACTTAGACTCAGCGCGGGAAGCCAAAGAGTTAAAAGACATCAAGTCTTAAAAAATCTTCTAAGTCTCAATTGGACTGACGAACCATTAGACTCTAGTCACATTGGACTCAGCCTGAACTTGAGCATATTGGACGCTAAACATCACTCTTTTATAAAGTACATATTTAAATGCTTCCTTATAAAAGTGAATCTATCTACAGAGAGAAGTTTTGTAAATATATCTGCCCATTGATTTTCAGTGCTAACATACTGAATATCAAATATTCCCTTCTGTACATAGTCTCTAATGAAACGACGTTTATTTTCTATATGCTTATCTCTTGAGTGTAAGATTGGGTTCTTAGACAAATTGATTGCATCAATATTATCACAAAGAACAAAAATCTTACTCTCAAAGATGTTGTAGTCCTCCAATTAATGTTTAATAGATAAGAGCTGAGAACAACAACTTGTAGTATAGACATATTCCGCTGTAGATATTGTAATTGTGCTTTGTATCCTGCTTGTCCATGACAATAGATTGGATCCAATGAAATGGCATCCACCGCTGGTTAGTAGTTTCCTTCAAATACCTAAAGATCCTCTTGACAGCAGTCAGGTGAGTATCTCTAGGATCTGATTGGAATCTTGCACATAAACAAATACTGAACATAATATCAGGTCTAGATGCAGTTAGATATAAGAGAGATCCAATCATACCTCTGTATACCTTTTGATCTGCCTTTTTATCTTTATCATCTAGGTTCAATATGCAAGATGGGTGCATAGGAGCGTTCATGGGTTTGCAATAGTCCATATCGAACTTCTTCAGAAGCTCCTTTGTGTATTTGGACTAATGTACATAAATCCCATCTGAGGTTTGTTTTACTTGAAGTCCAAGGAAGAATTTTAGTTCTCCCATCATGCTTATTTCAAACTCCTTATGCATCAATTCGGAAAACTCTTCACACAGAGATTTATCAGTAGCACCAAAAATGATATCATCAACATAAATTTGTACTATGATGAAATGTGAGTCTATGGATTTTCTGAAAAGAGTTGTATTAACTTTTCCTCTTGAAAAACCGTTTTCCATTAGAAATGAACTAAGTTTTTCATACCAAGCTCAAGGAGCTTGCTTAAGGTCATAAAGAGCTTTTTGTCAATTTGAAAACATGATTTGGAAAAAATTGATCTTCAAAACCAGGAGGTTGTTCAACATAGATTTCTTCAGTTATTATACAATTCAGGAATGCACTCTTTGTAGGTAACAAGATGAAACACAAGAAGGGGGGGTTGAATTGTGTTTCTAAGCTTTTAAAAGCTTTTCGCAATGTTGAACGCTGGCTTGTGAAAAACGTTGGACGCACAGCTTATTTCAAAGAATTGCACGCACAGAGTGCTAAAACACTGGACGCACAGAGTTGTAAAATATTGGACGCACAAAAGGATTGGACGCAGAGGTTTCCACTTAGTTTAAAACTTGTTTTCTTTGTGCGATTTAAAGTGTATGAAAAACTTGTTGAAGTAAAATCAATTCAATCCCCACGGTTAGAATAAGCACAGAAATAATAAGAGTAAAGGGAAAGAAGAAGTAACACAAGTTTTTATCCTGGTTCACCCTTTCCTAAGAGCTACGTCCAGTCCCCTCAAACTAGAGAGATTTCACTATCAAACCAGATAGAATACAAGTATTCTTCAACAGCCTCTTCAGGCCTTACACCGAGTATTCTTTGCACACCTAGCCTCTCCAGGCTCAAACAAGTATTCTTTTACAGACAAGCCTCTCCAGGCTCACACAAGTATTCTTTTACAGTCAATCCTCTCCAGGCTCAAACAAGTATTCTTTTACAGTCAAGCCTGTCCAGGCTCAAACAACTCAGCAGAGTGTTTTTGATTTAAGTGCTGTCTAACTCACACAGGTTAGGATATGAAAAACTTAAGCACTTCGAGAGTTAAGCAAACTCTCTTTTACAAGAAGATAGAAAATATACAAGACATTCTATACAGAGTATAACAATTTGCACAGCGTTTTTGCTCTTTCTTTTTCGTTGTTCAGTCACTTGTATTCTTCTTCTTGTTCACGGTATTTATATGCTTTGATGAAGCTTCAGACTTGTTCTTCGAATAGCTCAGCTTCAGCCTTCATAAATGTTACCGTTCTCTAATAGCATTAAATGCTATTTTCCCGTTGCTCCGAGGAGATCTACTTCAGTGAGTATGTCTGCGTTTCTTTCTCCTAAACAGAAGCAACCTGTACTCAAAGTCTCAATTGTACAGTGGTTAATAGTAAAATTTTATTGGGACAGAGAGAATACACTGTGTAAAGTAGAAAGATGTGTTCAGAGATATACATAGTTAGTCAAGGTACATTCTCTCTCTTAGTACACTTTCCACAGTGCTTTATGCTTTTTATTTAATGCACGTTAAAAAACGTTGACAATGGTTGTACAGAAAGCATTGCATGCAGCTATTTATTTCAAATCATTTGCTAAATAAATATGTTCCATATTAAATGCAAGAGCAATAAATAGCAAGTTATGGACTCTGCGTTTTGGACGCAGCATATAGAATATAAGTTGGACTTTCAGTCCTTTTAGCAAATGGACGCATACCTTGAACTTACCATTTGCAAATGACATTCATTCATCCATTGGACGCATCCTCATGCTTACCATTTTGACTTAGTTCGTTTCAGTTGTATAGCCTTATGCTGATTATTGGACTTATGCACTTATGCTGCATTTGACGCAAGGCAGTATTGTACTTCTGCTCCATTGGACGCAGGCGGTATTGCACTTCTGCTTCTTTGGACGCAAGGCAGTTGACTGTTGTACTTTTGTCCTTCTGCTTCATTGGACGCAGAGCATCGTTGGACGCAGAGCTCTTAGACTGTGTGTACATATGCCAATGTCACATTGGACGATGGACTTATCTTTGTTATACCTACAAGAGCTTGTCAGCAGACTTTGTAAAATCCCTTAATAAACTATGTTAGACTTTGTGAAAACCTTAATAAGCTTTGTTATCATCAAAACCATAAAACCACTTAGGGAATTTTTGCATTAGAAATGCTTTTAACCAATTTGGTTCCAACAATCTCCCCCTTTTTGATGATGACAAACATTATTAAATTTTACAAGCAATAAAGCAAATAAACCAAATAATCAGTCAGCATAAACACAAATTTTCTAAGAAAAACTCCCCCTGAGATATACGTCTCAGTTTTTCTTACTCTTCTCCCCCTGAGATAAACATCTCATAGTTTTGGATATTCAATATACTCAGAGTACCTGAAAATTTCTTTTACTCATAAAAAAATTAGTCCAATATATAAAGCAAACAACTTATCAGAGAATGGACAAAAAGGTAATAAGACTACTGCAACGCAATCTTAAGCTCAATCTACAAATGACTTGAGCTTTTGAGACTTAATGTTTTTTCTTCTCCCCCTTTAAAACATCTCCCCCTTTAAAAGACTTGAGCTTTTAAAACTCAATCTCTTTTAAAAACTTTAAAACTTAATCCTCTTTTTCTTCTCCCCCTTTTGTCATCAGGCAAAAAGGTTCACAGAACATCATAGTCCAAAGACAGTTTTGAAAAACAGAAAGAAATGAATCATTTTAAAATTAAATGAGCCTTTAAAACATAATATCCCTTTTTCTTCTCCTTTCTAAACAAGCTTTCCCAATCAATTTTTGAAAGATAAAAGAAGTGATTTTTCAAACGAGAGTGAGTGAAAGGGAAATCTGAAAGTTAAGTTTTATTTTTAAAACATTATACCTTTTTCTTCTCCCCTTTTTCTTGAAAACAAGAATAATCATCAACCGGGAAAACAACTGCAAAGCAGGTGTAAAATATATCTTTATAAAGATAGTTTGGACTCAGCGTGGGAAGACTAAGATGTAAAAACTTTTTAGTCTTTAAATAAAAACTTCTAAGTCTCAAATAGACTGACGTGTCCTATTGGACGCTAGTCACATTGGACTCAGACTCAGCTTGAGCATATTGGACGCTAAACATCAATCTTTTATAAAGTGCATATTTAAATGCTTCCTTGTAAAAGTAAACCTATCTACAGAGAGGGGTTTTGTAAATATATCTGCCCATTGATTTTCAGTGTTAACAAACTGAATATCAAATGTTCCTTTCTGCACATAGTCTCTAATGAAATGATGTTTAATTTCTATATGCTTAGCTCTTGAGTGTAAGATCGGGTTCTTAGATAAATTGATTGCAGCAGTATTATCACAAAGAACAGAAATCTTACTCTCAAAGATGTTGTAGTCCTCCAATTGATGTTTAATCCATAAGAGCTGAGAACAACAACTTGCAGCAGAGACATATTCAGCTTCAGCTGTAGATAATGCAATTGTGCTTTGTCTCCTGCTCGTCCATGATACTAGATTGGATCCAATAAAATGGCATCCTCCGCTGGTGCTTTTTCTTTCAAGCTTGTCTCCAGCGTAATCATCACAGAATCCTACTAATCTGTATTCATCTGATTTCTTAAACAGCAAACCAAGATTAGTAGTCTCTTTCAGATATCTAAAAATTCTCTTGACAGCAGTCAAATGAGAATCTCTAGGATCTGATTGGAATCTTGCACATAAACAAACACTGAACATGATATCAGGTCTAGATGCAGTAAGATATAAAAGAGATCCAATCATACCTCTGTATACCTTTTGATCTACCTTTTTATCTTTATCATTCAGGCTCATTATGCAAGTTGGATGCATAGGAGTGTTCATGGGTTTGCAATCGTCCATATCGAACTTTTTAAGAAGCTCCTTTGTGTATTTGGACTGATGCACATAGATCCCATCTTGCGTCTGTTTTACTTGAAGTCCAAGAAAGAACTTCAATTCTCCCATCATGCTCATTTCAAACTCCTTCTACATTAACTCAGAAAATTCTCTACAAAGAGATTCATTAGTAGCACCAAAAATGATATCATCCACATAAATTTGTACTATGATGAAATGTGAGTCTATGGATTTTCTGAAAAGAGTAGAGTCAACTTTTCCTCTAGAAAAACCATTTTCCATTAGAAAAGAACTTAGTTTTTCATACTAAGCTCGAGCAGCTTGCTTAAGGCCATAAAGAGCCTTTTTCAATTTAAAAACATGATTTGGAAAAGTTTGATCCTCAAAGCCAGGGGGCTGTTCAACATAGACTTCCTCTGTTATTATACCATTCAGAAAAGCACTCTTTACATCCATTTGATAAAGCCTCATATCATGTTGGGCAGCAAATGAAAGTAAAATGCGAATGGCCTCTATTCTAGCTACTGGAGCAAAGGTTTCAGTAAAGTTAATACCTTCCTGTTGTGAGTAACCTTGAGCAACTAACCTTGCTTTGTTTCTCACAACTTTACCTTCTTCGTCCAGTTTGTTTCTGAATACCCATTTGGTTCCAATAATGGACTTATCTTCAGGTGGGGCTACTAGCGTCCAAACATCATTGCGTTTGAATTGATTTAGCTCCTCCTGCATTGCCAGAATTCATCCTTCGTCCAATAGGGCTTCATCTATGTTTTTGGGCTCTAATTCAGAGATGAATGCAACATCAATTTGTTCTCTGAATGTGGACCTTGTTCTGACTCTATCATTTGCATTTCCAATAATTTGATCTTCAGGATGATAGGTCTTGAAGTGCCAGCTTCTTCTTCTTTCAGTATTGGACGCATCATTGTTTTCTGCGTCTGGTCCATCTTCTTCATTCTTAGGTGATGGTCCTTCACTTTCTGCTTGTATTCTTATATCTGCAAGAGAATCACTTAGCTATGACAATTCCTTGTCAGGCTTTTTGTCATTGAATTTAATATGAATTGACTCTTCAACAGCCAAGGTTCTTGAGTTATAGACTCGGTAAGCCTTGGAAGTTTCAGAGTAACCCAGAAAATTCCATTGTCCACTTTAGAATCAAATTTGCCAAGTTGATCCCTAGTGTTAAGAATGAAACATTCACATCCAAAAGGATGGAAGTATGAAATGTTGGGTTTTCTTCCTTTCCACAATTCATATAGAGTCTTTTTCAATATAGGCCTCACATATATTCTATTTTGTAAATAACACGCAGTATTTACAGCTTCAGCCCAAAACCTCTTAGAGGTTGAGTGATCATTGATCATGGACCGAGCCATCTCTTGTAAAGATCGATTCTTTCTCTCCACCACACCATTTTGCTGAGGTGTTCTTGGTGCAGAGAAATTGTGAAGGATTCCATTCTCTTCACAGAATCTCTGGAAGTTTGCATTTTCAAACTCACCTCCATGATCACTTCTAATGGAGTTGATACAAACTCCTTTCTCATTTTGGACTCTTTTACAGAATATGGTGAAGACTTTGAAAGACTCATCCTTGTGTGCAAGGAATTTGACCCATGTCCATCTAGTATAGTCATCAACTATAACCAATCCATATTTCTTTCCATGCAAAGAAGCAGTTTGAGTGGGTCCAAACAAATCCATGTGTAAAAGTTCCAAAGGTCTAGAAGTGGAAACAATATTTTTAGAATTAAAAGAGTTTTTCACTTGTTTCCCTTTCTGACATGCTTCACACAGAACTTCAGATTTGTACACAAGATTTGGAAGTCCTCTCAAGAGGTTATGCTTATTTAGCTTTTAGATGGTTCTCAAGCTTGCATGACCAAGTTTCTTGTGCCATATCCATTGTTCATCTTTTAAAGATATGAAGCATGAGACATTCTGTTTGGACAGATTTTCGAAATCAATTTTGTAAACATTGTCCTGCCTCTTTGCTTGAAAAAGTATGGACTTATCAGAATTTCTGACTATACATTTATCCTTGTTAAAGGAAACATCAAACCCGCTATCACACAATTGACTTATGCTAAGCAGATTATGTTTGAGTCCTTCAACCAATAAGACATTTTCAATAGAGGGAAAAGGATGTTTACCAATTTTACCTATTCCAACTATTCTGCCTTTCTGGTCTCCTCCAAAAGTGACCCATCCCTTTGATCTAGGCTTTAGGTCTTGGAACATAGACTTTTCTCCTGTCATGTGTCGTGAGTAGCCACTGTCCAGGTACCATGACTGGAGTTGTCTTTCTCCCATCAAGCATATCTGCAACAGGAATTATCATACTTTTAGGTACCCAGATTGACTTGGGTCCTTTCATGTTAGTCCTTGGTCTGCGTCCAGGCATGTCCCTTTTGTTATGGATGCATGTTGATGTGACATGTCCAGCCTTTCCACAGTGACCATAGTATATATTAAATTTTGATGGACTTTTAGAAAACTTTGGTTTTGGTTTTTCATAACCCAAACCACTTTTGTCAGAAGGTTTTCTCTGAATCTTTAAAATTTTATCAAGTTTTTCAGAGCTACTGACAAATTTGGACAATCGTCCAGCAAGTTCATTTACTTCTTGTTGAAGTACTTGTACTTCACAGGAAGTATTGGACTTGGAATCCTTTGGAGATTCATCTTTGTGTTGACTTACTTGAAGTCTTAACTTTTCATTTTCTGATTTGAGTACTTTGTTTTCTAAAGTAAGCTTTTCAAGATCTTTGGTCATAAGAGAAAACTTTTTCTTTAAAGATCTGTATTCATCAGATAAAATGGATGAATCTCTAAGAAGATCATCAAAATAATTTCTTAATTCAGAATAAGAGATTACATCTTCTTCGTCCTCACTGTCAGTTGAAGGAAGACTTGCCATTAGGCAGAGATTAGCTTCTTCTTTATCCTCATCATCAGAGGAATCATCAAGATCCTCCCATGTTGCCATGAGACCTTTCTTCTTCTTGATGAACTTCTTCTTTGTCCTCTCAGCCTCAGGACAGTCTGCCTTGTAGTGGCCTGGTTTCTTGCATCCATAGCAGACCACTTGACTTTCCTCCTTTTGCTCAGCTTCCTTTTGTGGAAATCTTCTGTTGAATTGCTTCCTTCTGAAGCCACCCTTCTTTTTCCACATAGACTTTATTTTTCTGGAGATGAAGGAGAGTTCATCATCATCTGAGCCTTCTTCTCCTTCTGAGCTACATGACTCCTCATCAGAGTCATTGGCCTTCAAGGCTTTTGAGGTGCTCCCTTTTTGAGCTTTAAGAGCAATGGACTTTGCCCTTTTTTCTGTTCCCTCTTCATTAAGCTCAAGCTCATGTACTTTGAGTGAGCCTAGAAGATTTTCCATGGCAAGAGTGGAAAGATCCCTTGCTTCTTGTATAGCAGTCACCTTGGGTCTCCATTGTCTTGGCAGACTCCTTAGGATTTTCCTGATATGCTCCTGGGTTGTGTAGACTTTTCCCAAGGACCTCAGGTTGTTGATGATTGTTTGGAATCTTCCAAACATCTGATCAATGGTCTCGTGATCTTCCATTTTAAATAGTTCATATTGATGAACTAGCATGCTGATTTTGGACTCACGGACCTGAGACGATCCTTCATCCGCCAAAGCTAGAGTGTCCCACATCTCCTTGGCAGTAGTGCAGCTGTGCACCTTGTCATTTTCTGACTTTGTAATGGCACACATCAGATAGTGCCTCGCCTTTGAGTTCAGCTGGAATCTAGTCCTTTGATCAGGTGTCCACTGGGCTCTAGGCACTAGTTGACCTGCTTCATCTGCTGGAGCAGTGTAGCCAGTTTCCACCACATCCCATAGGTCTATATTTTGCGCATCAAAGAATGTGATCATTCTTTGCTTCCAATAGTCGTATTCCTTTCCATTGAACAGTGGTGGTCTGTTCACAGCTAGTCCCTCGTTCTCCATGGATCTTTGCTTCTCTGCACTGTTAGGTGCTCAACCCCGAGAGACCGAGCTCTGATGCCAACTGTAGGTAACAAGATCAAACACAAGAAGGGGGGGTTGAATTGTGTTTCTAAGCTTTTAAAAGCTTTTCGCAATGTTGAACGTTGGCTTGTGAAAAACGTTGGACGCACAGCTTATTTCAAAGAATTGGACGCACAGAGTGCTAAAACACTGGACGCACAGAGTTGTGAAATATTGGACGCACAAAAGGATTGGACGCAGAGGTTTCCACTTAGTTTAAAACTTGTTTTCTTTGTGCGATTTAAAGTGTATGAAAAACCTGTTGAAGTAAAATCAATTCAATCCCCATGGTTAGAATAAGCACAGAAATAATAAGAGTTAAGGGAAAGAAGAAGTAACACAAGTTTTTATCCTGGTTCACCCTTTCCTAAGAGCTACGTCCAGTCCCCTCAAACTAGAGAGATTTCACTATCAAACCAGATAGAATACAAGTATTCTTCAACAGCCTCTTCAGGCCTTACACTGAGTATTCTTTGCACACCTAGCCTCTCCAGGCTCAAACAAGTATTCTTTTACTGACAAGCCTCTCCAGGCTCACACAAGTATTCTTTTACAGTCAAGCCTCTCCAGGCTCAAACAAGTATTTTTTTACAGTCAAGCCTCTCCAGGCTCAAACAACTCAGCAGAGTGTTTTTGATTTAAGTGCTGTCTAACTCACACAGGTGAGGATATGAAAAACTTAAGCACTTCGAGAGTTAAGCAAACTCTCTTTTACAAGAAGATAGAAAATATACAAGACTTTCTATACAGAGTATAACAATTTGCACAACGTTTTTGCTCTTTCTTTTTCGTTGTTCAGTCACTTGTATTCTTCTTCTTGTTCACGGTATTTATATGCTTTGATGAAGCTTCAGACTTGTTCTTCGAATAGCTCAGCTTCAGCCTTCATAAATGTTACCGTTCTCTAATAGCATTAAATGCTATTTTCCCGTTGCTCTGAGGAGATCTACTTCAGTGAGTATGTCTGCGTTTCTTTCTCCTAAACAGAAGCAACCTGTACTCAAAGTCTCAATTGTACAGTGGTTAATAGTAAAATTTTATTGAGACAAAGAGAATACACTGTGCAAAGTAGAAAGATGTGTTCAGAGATATACAGAGTTAGTCAGGGTACATTCTCTCTCTTAGCACACTTTCCACAGTGCTTTATGCTTTTTATTTAATGCACGTTCAAAAACGTTGACAATGGTTGTACAGAAAAGCATTGCATGCAGCTATTTATTTCAAATCATTTGCTCAATAAATATGTTCCATATTAAATGCAAGAGCAATAAATAACAAGTTATGGACTCTGCGTTTTGGACGCAGCATATAGAATATAAGTTGGACTTTCAGTCCTTTTAGCAAATGGACGCATACCTTGAACTTACCATTTGCAAATGACATTCATTCATCCATTGGACGCATCCTCATGCTTACCATTTTGACTTAGTTCGTTTCAGTTGTATAGCCTTATGTTGATTATTGGACTTATGCACTTATGCTGCATTTGACGCAAGGCAGTATTGTACTTCTGCTCCATTGGACGCAGGCAGTATTGCACTTCTGCTTCTTTGGACGCAGGGCAGTTGACTGTTGTACTTTTGTCCTTCTACTTCATTGGACGCAGAGCATCATCGGACGCAGAGCTCTTAGACTGTGTGTACATGTGCCAATGTCACATTGGACGATGGACTTATCTTTGTTGTACCTACAAGAGCTTGTCAGCAGACTTTGTAAAATCCCTTAATAAACTATGTTAGACTTTGTGAAAACCTTAATTAGCTTTGTTATCGTCAAAACCATAAAACCACTTAGGGAATTTTTGCATTAGAAATGCTTTTAACCAATTTGGTTCCAACACTTTTTACATCCATTTGATAAAGCCTCATATCATGTTGGGTAGCAAATGAAAGTAAGATGCGAATGGCCTCAATTCTAGCTACTGGAGCAAAAGTTTCAGTAAAATCAATACCTTCCTGTTGTGAGTATCCTTGTGCAACTAACCTTGCCTTGTTTCTCACAACTTTACCTTCTTCATCCAGTTTGTTTCTGAACACCCATTTGGTTCCAATAATGGACTTATCTTCAGGTGGGGCAACCAGCGTCCAAACGTCATTACGTTTGAATTGATTCAGCCACTCCTGCATAGCTAAAATCCATTCTTCGTCCAATAGGGCTTCATCAATGTTCTTAGGCTCCAACTCAGAGATGAATGCAACATCAGTTTGTTCTCTGAATGTAGACCTTGTTATGACTTTATCATCTGCATTTCCAATGATTTGTTCCTCAGGATGATAAGTCTTGAAGTGCTAGCTTCTTCTTCTTTCTGGATGGGACGGACCTTCAGTCTCTGTGTCTAATCCATCTTCTTTATTCTTAGATGATGCTTCTTCACCTTCTCCTTGTATTCTCTTATCTGCAAGAGAATCACTTAGCTCTGACAAGTCTTTGTTAGGCTTTTTGTCATTGAATTTTATGTGAATTGACTCTTCAACAGTTAAGGTTCTTGAGTTGTAAACTCTATATGCCTTAGAGGTTTCAGAGTAACCCAGAAAAATTCCATTATCAGCTTTAGATTCAAATTTTCCAAGTTGATCCTTAGTTTTGAGAATGAAGCATTCACAACCAAAAGGATAAAAATAAGATATGTTGGGTTTCCTTCCTTTCCACAATTCATATGGAGTCTTTTTCAATATAGGCCTTACATATATTCTGTTTTGTAAATAACACGCAGTATTTACAACTTCAACCCAAAATCTTTTTGAGGAAGAGTGATCATTGAGCATGGACCTGGCCATCTCTTGTAAGGATCGATTCTTTCTCTCTACCAAACCATTTTGCTGAGGTATTCTTGGAGCAGAGGAATTGTGAAAAATTCCATTCTCTTCACATAATCTTTGGAAGCTTGCATTTTCAAACTCACCTCTATGATCACTTCTTATGGAGTTTATGCAAACTCCTTTCTCATTTTGGACTCTCTTACAGAATATAGTAAAGACTCTGAAAGACTCATCCTTGTGTGCAAGGAATTTAACCCATGTCCATCTAGTATAGTCATCAACTATAACTAGTCCATATTTCTTTCCATTCAAAGATGCAGTTTGTGTGGGTCCAAATAAATCCATGTGTAAAAGTTCCAAAGGTCTAGAAGTGGAAACAATGTTTTTGGAGTTAAAAGAAATTTTCACTTATTTTCCTTTCTGACATGCTTCACGTAGAACCTCAGATTTGTACACAAGATTTGGTAGTCCTCTTACGAGGTTATGCTTATTAAGCTTTGAGATGGTTCTCAAGCTTGCATGACCAAGTCTCTTGTGCCATATCCATTGTTCATCCTTTAAGGATATGAATCATGAGACATTTTGTTTGGACAGATTTTTAAAATCAATTTTATAAACATTGTCCTGCCTCTTTGCTTGGAAAAGTGTGGACTTGTCAGAGTTTCTGACTATACATTTATCCTTGTTAAAGGAAACATCAAATCCACTATCACACAATTGACTTATGCTAAGCAGATTGTGTTTGAGTCCTTCAACCAACAAGACATTCTCAATAGAGGGAAGATGATGCTTACAAATTTTACCTGTCTAAACTATTCTGCCTTTCTGGTCTCCTCCAAAGGTGACCCAACCCTTTGTCCTAGGTTTTAGGTCTTGGAACATAGACCTTTCTCCTGTCATGCGTTGTGAGCAGCCACTGTCCAGGTACCGTGACTGGAGTTGTTTTCCTGCCATCAAGCAAATCTGCAACAGGAATAATCATATTTTAGGTACCCAGAATGACTTGGGTCCTTTCTTTTTAGTCCTTGGTTTGCGTCCAGACATGTTCCTTTTCTTGTGGACGCATGCCGAGGTGACATGTCCAACCCTTCCACATTGACCACAATATGAGTTAAACTTGGAATGACTCTTTTAAAACCTTGGTGTGAGTTCATTTACTTCTTGCTGAAGTACTTGTACTTCACAAGAGGTATTGGACTCGAAATCCTTTTGAGATTCATCTTTAAATTGAATCACATGAAGTTTCAACTCTTCATTCTCTGTTCTGAGTACTTGGTTTTCTAAAGTGAGTTTTTCAAAATCTTTGGACATGAGAGAAAACTTCCTTTTCAAAGATCTATACTCATCAGAGAGAATGGACAATTCTCTAAGAAGATCATCAAAATTATTTTTCAATTCAGGATAAGAAAGTACCTCTTCTTCATCCTCACTGTCTGTTGAAGGCAGGCCTTCCATCAAACAAAGATTTGCTTCTTCCTTATCTTCCTCGTCCTCATCATCAGATGAATCATCAAGATCCTCCCAGGTTGCCATAAGACCCTTCTTCTTCTTGAAGAACTTTTTCTTTGTCCTCTCGGCTTCAGGACAGTCTGCCTTGTGGTGGCCTGGTTTCTTGCAGCCATAGCACACCACGGGGCATTTCTCTTTTTGCTCAGCTTTCTCTTGCGGAAATCTTTTGTTGAATTGCTTCCTTCTGAAGCCACCTTTCTTTCTCCACATTGATTTTATCTTCTTGGAGATGAAGGAAAGTTCATCATCTGAGCCTTCTTCTCCTTCTGAGCTACATGACTCTTTGTCTGAGTCATTGGCCTTCAGTGCTTTTGAGGTGCTCCCTCTTTGAGCTTTAAGAGCAATGGACTTTGCCCTTTTTTCTGTTCCCTCTTCTTTGATCTCAAGTTCATGCTCTTCGAGCTAACCCAGAAGTTCTTCCATAGCAAGAGTGGAAAGATCCCTTGCTTCTTGGATAGTAGTGACCTTGGGTCTCTATTGTCTTGGCTGACTCCTAAGGATTTTTCTGATGTGATCCTGGGTTGTGTAGATTTTTTCCAGAGATCTCAGATTGTTGATGATTGTTTGGAATCTTCCAAACATATGATCTATAGTCTCGTGATCCTCCATTTTAAAAAGTTCATATTGATGAACCAATATGCTGATTTTGGATTCACGGACCTGAGATGATCCTTCATGAGCCAAAGCTAGAGTATCCCATATTTCTTTGGTTAGTGCAGCTGTGCACTTTGTCATACTCAAACTTTGTGATGGCACACATCAGATAGTGTCTGGTGTAACACCCTCGTTTTTAAATAATTTCTTTAGACTTTTAATTTGTTTTAATTTAATTAAAATTATTTTATTAATGATTTTGTGATCTTGAGGTGAGAATAAGGATATTCATATCTTAGATTTATTTTAGAAGAGTCGAGAGTAGTAGAGTTCGCAAAACTGAGTTTTTGCGGGAACCGTATTCTCTCCTGAAGCAGGGATAGGGTTTAGTATTTTTCTGGAGGTCATTTTTACTCCAAAATAATATTTTAACGAACCAAAAGTCATTTTTATAATATTTGTGATTTTTAGAAATTTTTCTACTCGCGTTTGGAGCTTTACGGGTAAACCGGGTGCAACCGGACATGAAAAATAGTCCAAAAATTTAGTTTTGAGATTCTAAAGTTTTCTATATCATATTCAAGTCATAAAATTGATTTCTCATGATTTTATCTATTTTAGAAAAATATTTATCCAAAAAGGGATTATAAAATTAAGCGTTTTTACTACTTTGAACCACCAATTAAACCTTAACTTGATGGGACATAATCCCACCAATTTTTTTGGTGTGTTGGGCGAATTTCTTGGCCAAAAATATGGTCATGAGAATATTCCAAAGTCAAATTGGGTCAAATGGTGATTTATTTGAATTTTTCAAATTAAAGCATGGAGTAGGTGACCAAAACCAATCAAAGCCATACTTCCCCATCCCTCCTTGTTCCCTCTTGGCCGCCCCATCTAGGGCAATGGGAAGGAAAGAAGTTTCATTTTCCATTCACTTCATCTTCTCCATTCTTGTAAACTCCATTTTTTCTCTCATTCCCAAGCTTTTCCTCCATAACCAAAGCTTGAGTTTTATTGAGTTTTTGACTATTCAAGCTTCACAAAAAAGGTTTGGATCATGATTCTAAACCATAATATCTTCTTAGTTTTCCATTCTCATCATTTTAATTTTTCCAAGAATCTTGTGTTCTCCTTTTTGCTAAAAGAGAGTTTTTTCTTGGTTTAGGTTGAAACCCTTGGAACCTACAAGCTTGAAAACTTTCTTGAGCTCTTTTCCTTCAAGCCTTGAGTAAGTATTTCTCTACTCAAGATTTCTATACTTTGGGGTTTGTATATTTTTATAAAACTCATATTTTCATGGTTATGTGTTTTATATACTTTGAAAAAGGTTGATTTTTCTAAGTGTTGGAGCATCAAGGTGTTGAGGAGACCACTTGGTGTTGGTGTGAAGGTGTCTTTGGTGTTAGCCCTTTTTCATTTGCTTCAAGAGGTAAGGGGATTTTCTCAATAAGTTAGGAAGGTTGTATATGTGGGTGTTGTATGTTGTGTGCTTGATGATAAACTCAAAGATTTGAGTTGTCATGTTGAGTGTTGAATAATTTATCATTCTCTTAGTAAAATATATTTATACCTATGTATGATTAGAGTTTTAAATATATGATTTTGGTTGATGAAATGGGATTTTTGAAATTTAAGGACTCTTGGAAGGAATGATTTTATTTGAAGTGGTTTATGCCTTGTTAGCATTCTTGATATTTGTAAAATGCTAAAAATGGTTACTTTAAATGTATGTGTGCTTCATGATTGGAATTGGTATTCTTGATGTATTGATTTATTTGATTCTTGGGTGATATTGTGTGTTTTGATTATGTTATGGATTGTAATATTTAAAGTAGTTAAAGCTTTAAATTTACTATGATTGTTGTTGTTGTGATTGGTGATTGGTTTCAAAGAGGACTAATACTATGTACCCAAGCATATGGAAGAGGATTAAAGGACTTTAAGAAGAAGTTTTCCCAAATGAAAATCAAGATTTAATTAATTAGAATTCAAGTCAACACTTGATTAGGTATTTTCACTTGGTTTTGAAATTAAGTCTCCAATGGACTTTTTATAAATGTTACTTTTCAAAAAGCCTTAATTAAGTTAAAGAATTAATTGAAGAGGGAAAGAAATAGAATTTCAAATTTTTAAGGGGCTGTAATGAAAACTGGATGCATTTTGGAGCAAAAACATAATTTTCGAAAGTTCTGGGCTTGAAAATGAAATCTGGGTGTTTTGGGTCAAAAACGTAAATTATCGAAAACCCAGGGACTGAAACGTAAAACTGGATACTTTGAGGATCAGATTTTTAAATAAATAGAAGTAAATGAATTTAATGTAAAATTTTATCAAAGGTGTAACTTGAGTTTTAGTTAAGACTTTAAGTCAAACTTTTACAATGAAAAATACTAAGTTTGGTTTTAATAAAAACATTTAAGTTTTCAAATGGCTTTCATAAAACTATTCTTGGTTTATATTTAAAAATGTTGATGAGGTATTTCATGAGCTAAGTATTTAAAGATTTTGAGGCTTAAAAGCTAAAGAGGGATTTATAGAAGTGTTCTTTAAAACTTATGTTTTAAAAACGATCTTAATCGAAAAGATTTACACGTTGTTGAGAGAGAGTCAACACGTGGCAAGTTGAAGATTCGAGGATAAATAATGCTACACGGTGTTGGGAGAGAGCTAACACGTGACGATGAAAATCTTAAGTGAAGGATTTGCATTATTTTCCTTGTATGTGTGTATGAATTGTATTGTCATATGCATTTGAGATATTGGCTTTTGCCATGTTGGCTTTATGCCATGATTAGAGTATACAATCCTATGTGGGGATTGTAAATAAGTATGGTTTGACTATAAGTCTTTGAGGGCATCCAGGTTACGAAGTTCTCAATGGCCTTGAAAGGAATTCCCTTGTGCCGAGATGAGTCGTAATACCCAGCTTGGATGATCCTGACCAGGGCTGCCTTATTTATGATATGGTGTACGACGTAAGTACAATGGGTCTGTACCGAATGAATGACAAACGATGGCTGAGAGATGGTCAGTTTGCATTTATGATTAGGTATACGCTCTCGCCATATCGCTCTACTTAGTTGAGGAAGTCTCCATGGAGCAGTGCACCGGTGTATTAAAGAGATATTGAAGTGACATGCATTATGCTAGAGTGCTATGTGTGTGTTTGGCTGTGTGTTTAATTGGATGATGTGCTCTCTTTTGGTGTATGAATACCTTAGAGAAAGATTTGCGAAAGAGTAGCTATATATATATTCTTAGAATGTATTATGTAGTATTTTCTTTTTCGTATACATCCTTTCAGTGGACTTTCAACTTGTGCAAAGAAATTCACCCTTGCGTGTTTTTCTGTTATTTTATGTACGTTACGCGTAGATGTCCCCTTCGAGGCCTTTGGTAACCCGAGTGAGGGAAAGTTTCTGGCCTCTTGAGGCCGATGGTGGGGGATGGACTTACGATCCCATCTCCCAATGGGGACTGTGACTGGACACGTGGTCAGGACTAGAGGAGGGGCATTGGGCCCCGAAGAGGTTTTGGAGAGGGACAAGGTTTTGGACGTCTACATAATCGTCAAGAGAATGCGCTACTGGCTGGGAGATGCACCCTTCGCTCGTAGTATCACCTTGGAGAGCAGGGAGGCCAGAGTTCCACCCACGACACAGCCTAGGAGAGAGACGAGGGAGGACCAGAGACTTATACCCCAGCGGGTAGCCGAACCAGTTTCTGATCATCGTCGTTTGATTCGTCGCACTCCAAGGAAGAGTTCCTTGGAGAGGGCACACTTGCCTAAGTTGGCTCCACCAGTGACACCAACTCTCCCACCTGAGCCTGTGAAACCGATGTTTCTTGTTCCTTACGTAAAGCCATCGGGACACGTAGGGAGAGGGAAGAGGAAGATCAGAGATGAGCCTGGATGTGGTTGGCTCGTGGAGTCCGAGGAGGAGGAGGATCCCGAGGAGAACCCCGAGGAGACGTCATCGTCTTAGGTCTCTAGGCAGAGAGGGGTAGAGTGCTAGGTTGTGGGTTGTTAGTTGGCCGACCAGCCTAGGTTTTGGGGATGTAGATGTTTCATGTCGTGTATTTTGACACACCTTTTGCTTTATTGCTTTTCTTGGGTTTAGTTTACTGCTTTATTTCTTTTATGCTGTGATGATGTATTTTGGCCACTCTGTTGTGGTTCCTGACTTTACTTGCGGGCGTAAGGATTTTGTACAGTAACTTGATGATATATATATATGACGTATGTTTTCTTCTTTCTGATTTTCTGGATGGCTAAGTTTTCATGAGCGTACTTATCTTAAAAAAAAATTAGCCACCAATTTCGGTATCCTTTAATTATAAAAGATGAATTTTTGAAGACAAACCAGTTTATATTTTAATTCTGCATTAAGTTTCTTGGTAATTTTACGTAAGAATCCTTATGGGAAAAAGGGGCGTTACATCTGGCCTTTGAGTTCTGCTGGAATCTCGTCCTCTGCTCAGGTGTCCACTGGACTCTAAGCAATGGTTGTCTTGCTTCATCTACTGGAGCAGTGTAACCATTTTCAACGACATCCCACATGTCTGTATTTTGTGCATCAAAGAATGTGATCATTATTTGCGTCCAATAATCGTATTCTTCTCCATTGAACAGTGGTGGCCTATTCACAGCTTGTCCCTCATTCTCCATGGATCTTTGTTCTCTGCACTGTTAGGTGCTCAACCCCTAGAGATCGAGCTTTGATGCCAACTATAGGTAACAAGGTGAAACATAAGAAGGAGGCGTTGAATTGTGTTTCTTAGCTTTATAAAACTTTTCGTAAATGTTGGACGCTGCTCAAGAAGAGTTGGATGCACAGCGAGTATTGGACGCACAGGATAAGTTGGACGCAGAAACGTCCACTTGGTTTAAAACAAGTTTTAGTGCGTTTAAAATGTTTGAAGCGTTTGTTAAAAACAATCTCAATTCAATCCCCACAGTTAGTATATAAACTGAAAGTAAAGGAGTTAAGGGATAGAGAAATTAAACAGATATTTATCCTAATTCACCCTTTCCTAAGAGCTACGTCCAATCCCCTCAAACTATAGAGATTTCACTATCAATCCAGATAGAATTACAAGTATTCTTCAACAGCTTCTTCAGGCCTTACAGCAAGTATTCTTTGCACACCTAGCCTCTCCAGGCTCAAACAAGTATTCTTTTACAGACAAGCCTCTCCAGGCTCACATAACTCAAAAGAGTGTTTGTGTTTCTAAGTGCTGCTAACTCACACAAGTGAGAATATGAAATCTTAAGCACTTCGAGAGTTAAGCAAACTCTATTTTACAAGAAGAAACAAATGTACAAAGTCTTTCAAAGATTACAGAGTATGAAATAAGCACAACGAAAATCACTTCTTGATATGAGTCTCTTGTATGTTAGTCTCTTGTTCTTCTTCTTCTTGTACATGGTATTTATAGGCTTTTTGTGAAGTTTCAGATTGATCTTGAACTTGTTCTACTTCAGCCTTCTTAAAATAGTCGTTTACAAATAGCATTAAATGCTATCTTCCCATTGCTTCAATGGAGTGCTACTTCAACGTAGGTTGTGCAGTTCTTTCTCCAAGGTCAGAAGCAACCTGTACTCAAAGTCTCAATTACACAGTGGTTAAAGGTAATATTCAATTGAGACAGAGAGAATACACTGTGTGATAGAAAAGGTACATTCAGAGAGTGACAGATATGTTCAGATTACATTCTGTCTCAAGTACACTTTTCACAATACTTTATGCTTTTCATTAAATGTTGTCTGAAAACGTTGACAATTAAGTCCAAGAAAAACACATATACAACTATTTAATTCAAATCATTTGCTCAGTAAATATGTCTCAAATTAAATACAAGAGCAATAAATAGCATGTTCAGAAAACATATCAGCTTGCGTATTGGACGCAAGTGTAAACAAGTTGGACGCTCTGCTATCTTACCATTTGGATGCATAACACGTTCTTACCAAATGGATGCATAGCTTCCAGAGTCCATTGGACGATACTTACCATAGGACAAGTACCAGAGTCCACCGGACGCACAGCTCGTTGATTGTACATATTAGTACCAAAGCCACACTGGACGATGGACTTAATTTTGTTGTACCTACAAGAGCTTGTTATCAGACTTTGTAAAATCTTTAATAATAATTGTTATCATCAAAACCATTTAGGGATTTAAACATTGAAAAATGTCTTTAACCAATTTGGTTCCAACAAAGACGGTTCGGGTTAAGTGGTGGTCGCTCCACGAAGAAAAAGAAAAAGAAAAAGGGATAGGGGAGTGGAGTGGAGTGGAGTATTGCGCTTTCGGGTGGGGGTCAAGGGATTTGGGGGTTTAGGTTTTTGTTTGTTGGTGGTTCAAATGGGAAGAAGGACGCGAAAGTGTGGGGGTATGGTGGTGGGGTGGTAGGCGACGGTTCAAGGTAGAAGAAGAAGTGGAGAGAAAGAGGTAACGAGGGTACGACTTTGGGGAATTGTGGTTTTGATTAGGAGGAAGAAGAGGTAATGGGGAGGGGTTTGTGTGAAGAAGGAGAGGCAAAAAATGAAATGGGACGGTGAGTTAGTTTTCAAGGTGAGAGAATAAGTGGTGATTGGGGGGAAATGGGGTGCTGCTGCAACTCACGAAGGAAGAAAATAGGAAGTGGGGGGAAAGAATAATGAGTTTGGAAACTAAGGAGACTAAAATTTGAATTTCCCCCTCCTAAACAGAGCTTCACTACTCACACTACTCACGCCATTTTTTTTTCATTTTCATATTTATATTTTTGTCTTCTTTTTTTTTTCTGAAAAATGCAAATAAAAAATTACAAATAGAAATCAAATAAAATTAAAAAAATAAAAAAATGATAAAAAAAAAACAAATTGGGTTGCCTCCCACAAGCGCTTAATTTATAGTCTTTAGCTAGACTTGGCCTTTCAAGAGTCAAGGATCTCCAAGGTTAGTGGTGGCCTTCATCCTCAACATAGGCTCACCCCAATAATGTTTCACTCTTTGTCCATTAACCTTTAATTGCCTTCCACTCTTTTCATCACATAGATCCAATACTCCATAAGGATATATCTTCACAAATTTGAAAAGACCTAACCACCTTGACTTAAGTTTTCTACGAAAAAGTTTCAATCTTGAATTGAAGAGCAATACTTGCTCTCCTTCCACAAACTCCCTCTTTTGAATGTATTTGTCATGCCACACCTTGGTCTTATGCTTGTATAGTTCAACATTCTCATAGGAAAACATCATATGCTCCTCAAGTTCATTTAATTGCAGCAATCTTGTTGCACCAGCTTGTTGTAAATCAAAATTAAGCTTCTTGGTTGCCCAAAATGCTCTATGTTGAAGCTCAATGGGTAGATGACAAGCTTTGCCATACACCAATCTATAAGGAGACATGCTAAGAGGAGTTTTGAATGTTGTCCTGTAAGCCCACAATGCATCATCCAAATGTGAAGACCAATCCTTTCTAGAGGGGTTCAGCTTGACCACTTGTTTGAGGATGGTAAGTTGTTTCCACTTTATGCTTCACACCATATTTAGCCACCATCACTGATGATAGCTCTAGGTGTGCCAAATCTAGTAAAGATGTTCTTTTGGAGAAATTTAACCACAACCTTGGCATCATTGGTTGGTAGAGCCACAGCCTCTATCCATTTGGACACATAATTTACAACTACTAAGATGTATAAATTACCAAAAGATGCTGGGAATGGTCCCATAAAGTCTATCCCCCAAACATCAAATAATTCTACCTCTAAAATATTGTTCAGAGACATTTCTTGTTTATTGGAAATGTTTCCCACCCTTTGGCATCTATCACAACATTTAGCAAACTCATGTGCATCCTTAAAAAGAGAAGGCCAGAAATAACCTAATTGAAGAACTTTCGCAGTTGTCCTCATTCCTCCAAAGTGTCCTCCACATGGAGAGGAATGATAGTGCTTCAAAATGTCCTCCATTTCTTCTTCTGCAACACACCTTCTCAAGATATGATCTAGGCACCTTTTTTACAGAAAAGGTTCATTCCAGAAATATTGCTTTGATTGATGGAAAAACCTTTTCCTCTGTTGGGAATTTAACTCTAGAGAAACTATACCATTGACCAGAAAATTCACTAAGTCTGCATACCAAGGTGCTGCAGCACTTGCAATAGCCAGCAACTGTTCATCAGGAAAATTATCTGTTATAGCCAACCCAGCAAAACAATCAATGCTCCCTGCAAGTCCGGATAAGTGATCAGCCACCTGGTTCTCAACTCCCTTTTTATCTCTAATCTCCAAATCAAACTCTTGAAGTAGGAGAACCCACCTTATGAGCCTTGGTTTTGTATCCTTCTTTGCAATGAGGTATTTGATGGCTGAGTGGTCGGTGTAGACTATCACCTTAGCTCCCACAAGGTAAGATCTGAATTTATCAAAGGTGAAAATAACAACCAACAATTCTTTCTCAGTAGTTGTATAGTTCAGATAAGCATCAACAAGATCTTACTTGCATAGCAACCAAGGTCTTACTTGCATAGTAAATGGAGTGGAAGACTTTGTCATATCTTTCACCAAGTACTGTACCAATAGCATAATCGCTGGCATCACACATTAATTCAAAAGGTTTCTCCCAATTAGGTGCCACAATAATAGGAGCTGAGATGAGAGCTTTCTTCAAAGTTTCAAAAGCTCTACTCTTCATTAAAATCAAATGCTCTATCATGCTACAGCATCTGACTGAGAGGTTTAGAAATTTTGGAAAAATCTTTGATGAACCTGCGATAAAAATCAACATGCCCCAAGAAACTTCTGATCTCTTTAATAGATGTTGGTGGTGGCAACTTTTCAATTACCTCAACCTTAGCCTTGTCAACCTCTGTCCCCTTTTTAGACACTCTATGCCCCAAAACAATGCCCTCTTGTACCATAAAGTGACATTTTTCCCAGTTCAGCATTAAGTTGGTCTCTTTACATCTGTTTGCTCCAAATTGTAGAGACAGCTCTGAAATGTTTCTCCAAAAACTGAGAAGTCGCCCATAAAGATCTTCATGGATTTCTCAATAAAATCAGAGAAAATGGCCATCATACATCGTTGACAAGTGGCAGGAGCATTACATAAACCAAAAGGCATCCTCCTAAATGCAAATGTACCATAAGGGCAGGTGAAGGTAGTCTTTTCTTGGTCCTCTAGAGCTATGGCAATCTGATTGTAGCTTGAATACCCATCAAGAAAACAATAAAAATCCTTTCCCGCCAACCTGTCAAGCATTTGGTCAATAAATGGCAATGGGAAATGATCCTTCCTTGTGGCCTTGTTCAATCTCCTATGATCCATGCAAATTCTCCAACCCGTGACAGTTCTTGTTAGAATAAGCTCATTTTTTTTTCATTTTTCACCATAGTGACACCTCCTTTCTTGGGCACACATTGAACTAGGCTCACCCAAACACTATATGAAATGGGGTAAATAATGCCAGCATCCAACCATTTGATAATCTCCTTTTTAACTACCTCTTTCATGATTGGATTCAGTCTCCTTTGGCTCTCAATGTTGTTCTTTGAGTTGTCCTCCAACAAAATATGATGCATGCAAATTGTAGGACTTATACCTTTTATATCATCCATTTGCCAACCTATAGCCTTTTTATGCTTCTTCAAAGCATCAATGAGGTTCTCCTTTTGTGAAAGAGTCAAGAACGAAGAGATAATTATTGGAAGTGTCTCATTGTCACCCAAGTACACATATTTGATTTGAGATGGTAGTTGCTTCAACTCAAGAACAGGGGGCTTCTCAATAGATGACACATTATCTTTGAAGTTCTCTTCATTAAGCTCAAGAGATTCATATCTTCTTGCCCACTTTGGAGTGGTTGGCCTCTCTTTCACTACATCAACGATTCCCTCCTTCATTAACTCTTCTTCATCAAGCTAAACTAGCTCCTTTTTAGGAACACCATGCTCCTTCAAAAATTGCTTGTAAACCAATGAGTCTATGGTTCTCACAAAAGAGCATTCTTCTACACCTTCATTCGGATACTTCAAGGCATTGAAAACATTGAAAGTCACCTCTTGGTCATTATCTCTCATGCTCAACTCTCCTTTTTGAACATCAATCAATGTCTTCCCTGTAGCTAGGAAAGGTCTTCCAAGAATAATAGGCACTTCTTTGTCCGCCTCAAAGTCTAAGATGATGAAATCGACCAGGAACACAAATTTGTCTACCCGAATCAACACATCTTCAATTTTTCCTTCTGAATAGGCTAGGGAGCGATCAGCTAGTTGAAGTGTCACAGTGGTGGGACAGACTTTCCCAATGCCTAATTGCTTGAAAATAGACATTGACATTAAGTTGATGCTTGCCCCTAAATCACACAAGGCTCTACCACAATAAGTGTCTCCAATTGAACATAGAATGGTGAAACTCCCTGGATCTTTGAGTTTCTGAGAAACCTTACTCTGCAAAATCAAACTGCATTCATTAGTCATAGCAACAGTGTCAAACTCACCCAATTTCCTCTTCTTGGTTAGCTTTTCCTTTATGAATTTGGCATTTGTTGGAGAGCTTTCACCAAAGGGATGTTTATATGGAGTTGTTTTAGAACATCCATGAACTTCCCAAACTGTTTTTCTTGATGTGCCTTCCTCAATCTTTGTAGAAAGGGAGGTGGAGGTCTCCCAGGAATAAGTTTGGGGAGACTTTTCTCAATTACAGGTTTTGATGTTGCAGCATTTCTCACAGCATTTTCTGCAAAACTTCTCTGCTGTACTTTCTGGGCAGCATCTTCATCAACTGCTTTTGCACTCTTTTGAACCAGCTCCTTCTCAGTCTGCAGAATTGTTACCCTTTTTACATGCCACATTAGGATCCACAAAATTACCAGCTGAAGTTACAATCTCCCTCTTAGTTCTAAGAGCAATGGAGTTGCATTGCTCCTTTCTATGAGGCTTTGGTGTCTCTGTGTTGATTGGTTTTGAACCACTTGGCCTAGTATTTAAAGCACTAGCAATTTGTCCCATTTGATTCTCCAAGTTTATCATGGCCACTCCTTGGCTTTGAAATTGGGCCTTGGTTTTTGTCATGAATGCCTTCAACACATCTTCAAGTGATGGTGGTTGAGTGGTTGGAGGAGCTTGTTGATTCTGATTTCTTTGAGCTTGGGGAGGAAATCCTGGTGGCTAGGCAGGTCTGGGCTGGTTACCCCCTGCAGCTGCATTGTTACTCTAAGAAAAATTTGGGTGTTGTCTCCACCCCGGATTGTAGGTGTTGGAGTATGGGTTGTTGCCTCTATTGAAATTCCCCACATAATTCACTAAAATTGGGTTGCTTGGACTGTCCTCAAATAAATGCTTATCTGCACAGAAAACACAAGAAATAGAATTCACTGGTAACAAATTATGGTCAGCAATTAGAGATTCTGGCAGTGCAGCAGCAGATGCTACAGAAGATGTTGCAGCATTCTGGCCTGTACTCATAGCTTTCATCATGTGTGTCATGGAGGAAATCTGTGCAGAAAGTGCATCATAATTGTTCAGTTCATGAACTCCAACAACCTTCTTAGTTGGTCCCACTCTTGTAGTTGGCCATTGATAACTATTCGCAGCAATAGTCTCAATCAAGTTGTAGGCTTCATTGTAGGATTGAGTCAACAAAGCACCACGTGAGGAGGCATCTAGCATTTCTCTGGTTGGTTGCAACAGCCCATTGTAGAAAGTCTCCATCTGAATGCAAACAGGGATTCCATGATGTGGACACCTCCTCAACAGCTCCTTGAACCTCTCCCATGTCTCATATAAAGACTCATCATCAAGTTGCTTGAAAGAAGTGATATCATTCCTCAACTTGGCATTTTTTATGGGAGGGAAGTACTTTGCCAAGAACTTTTTAGCCATTGCATTCCATGAATCCACTGAGTTTGGCTCCAAAGAATTTAACCAAGCCTTGGCTCGATCTTTTAATGAATAAGAAAACAACCTCAATCCAAAGGAGTCATCAGAAACACCTGGATTTTTAAAGTTGCTGGCCACCTCTAAAAATTGTCTGAGATGAAGATGAGGATCCTCTTGAGGTGACCCACTGAACTGCCCCACTGCTTGCAACATTTGAAACGGCATAGGCTTGAACTCAAAGTGATTTGCATTGATTTCAAGCCTCACAATGCCTGTATTCACTATCTCGGTGTCAAAAATGGCATAATCCCTCATTGGACGGTCGGTCTATATCATTTGCCAACCCAATGATGTTGGGCTGAACCAGAATTGCATTGTTCACATTGAAGTGGTTGTCTTCATTGTCCGAGAGGTCATGGTTTTCTTCATTTGCCGCCATGGTAGCCGCAACTCTTCCCAAATCAACAAGATCTCTCAATTCTCTTCTAAGTGTTCTTTCAATTTCAGGATCAAGGTGATACTCCGGTGTGCTTTGCCTGTGCATACAAAGTTACGTTCCACTGCTAAACACAAACACACCAAAGGTAAGAATCTCAACTTATAAGACTAACTAAAATGCAAACTTATAGAATTTAACACTTTCAAACCCCGGCAGCGGCGCCAAAAACTTGTTGTGCGTGTAAACATTGTGCAAGTATACACAGTCAAGCAAGTAGTAAAGTGAATAAAAGATCATTCACATAGAGATTAAACACGGTTAACTTCATTAAGTTTCCAAATTGGTTATTCTAATTAGTGAGCAAAGCTGGTAACAAGTGACATTTTCAATTGATTGATTAAAATAGTAATTTAAATAATGAAATAACAGGAAAACTTCAGAGATTAAGTTGTGAAAAATAGTGGTTTAAAAACTGGTTAAAGACACTATTTCATTGCAAAGCTTTTTAGAGGATCATGAATGCTACAACATCGCATAGGACTTGGATCCAGATTTATAAATGAGTGTTTTCCAACACTGCCACGATGAGTTCATTAAGTTAATCTTATTCCTAATTTCACATTAATTACTCCCATCACAGATAAGCACAACTTAGCTACCCTATGGACTTGAAATGATATTCCTATCATATTCAATGCTGATTAATTTTCCAATTACCAACTTCATCCACAATCAATGAACACATCCACTCACTAACTCTTCCTTTATTAGTGAGCTTTCAAATAAGCCAAGGTGATCAAACTCAACTTAAATATAAAAGCATTTATAATAGTTAAAAGATAGAGCTGAATCCAAACATATAGCTAATCCTTTCCCATAAAAATATTTACAAATCCATAGTTCCCTAACCAAAATAGACTTAGCTCATGTTGAGCTTAAGTTCAGCAACAGCAAACGGCAAAAACAATGACATGATATACCTAATGCAAGTAACAAATGAGGTTTACAAGGCTAAAGAAAAGATTGGGAAGAAAGCATTAAACTCTTCCAAGCGTGTGCCTTCATCTTGGTCTTCTCTTCAACTTGAAGCTTAAAAAATGGCGGATGGCAATGGAGGAAGAAGATGATGTTATGAGGTAAGGTGGGTGGCGGCTGTATCCACTGAAAAATGAGGGAATATCCATTTTTTCTAGGTTTGTCCTTACTGCCAATGCCCAGAGACTGTCTCTCTCTCCTCCTCTTTTGGCTCTTTTTCTTTCTTTCTTTTGGGCCCCCTTTCTTTTCTTCTTGAGGGAAAATTAACTTGGCTCATTTACACCCTCAGCTCATTAATTTGTGGGGACCATTGAATACTCCTTACTTGCGTTGGTACTGTAGTGCATGCTCAAAATTGGACTCTTCCTCAGGTGCTCACATAAAATGCTACAGCAAGTTGCAGCATCCTCTAATATTGTTAAGTCCCAAACTTCACTTGCATAAGCTGACTCTGCACACTTAACAAACACCTTAAAATACCACAAAAGTGGCACATGAAGTGCCAAAAAACAAAAACTAGCTCTAATTTAATAATTTACTCTTAACTACACAAGATACTCAACTAAACCTATACACAAGAAACACTCTTAAAGAAGACTAAATGAAGCTTAGAACAGTGAAATTACTCTTATTTCTAAGAGTTATCAAAAATCCTTTATCCTTATTTAAAAAAAAAGTATACGATCCGGTATAAATAAATAAAAATATACGATGTTTGTCCTAGAACTAGTAAGAAATTGTATTTTATTTTTTTATTTGTAAATAAACTTTAAGGTAATGTTTTAATAATTTTTTACAGTATTTTTTCTTTTTTATATTATTATTTTTTCCTAGTTTTGTATCGATTTTGAGATCCCTTGGCACCCAGGGAGATAGTTAAGTAGAGGTTTAAGCCTGTGTTATCAGTTATGCAGTAATCATTTGTATGGACCAGTAGTCCTTGCATACCATTGTCGCTCTGCTCAATAGTACGAGGGTCGAGGGGTGACATCGTATTCTGCCACATTTTGTAACAAAAATAAAACTAAACTTAAATTCTACTCTAGCTACAAATATCAACGAATATAGGTTGATAAAAGTATATAATGCTAATGACACAATATTGAACAAAATTCATATTAGTCCCATTAAAAATTTATTAGGGTCTGCTCTCTTTTACACACAATTTATGTAAGTTTTACCAAATACTAAAAAATGTGTTAAAAAAGTACGATAAAAAGTATATTTTTTGTGATAAAAGTACAATAAAAAGTATTTTTATCTTGATAATCTTTATATAAAATTTTAGATACATTATTGATTTTCTAAAACTTTAAATAAGATATTCTTATTATAAATAGTTCTATTTGGAATGAAATCGATTTTTTTGAATTGGTTGGGAAATAAAAATTTTCTTATAAGTAAAAGTATGAAAATATATAAAATTATTTCATAAAATCTTTTGCATGTTAAGTCATATACAGAAATAGACACCATGAAAGGCTCTGAAAAAATTGACCTATATAGTTTAATCAATTAAATCTTATCTAAGATTTTTGTATCTATTTTTTTCCTTCTTTTGTAATTGCCTACTTATATCATTTTGTATTAAAAAAGATAAATTAAGTGCTACTCACTCTATTTCAACATAAGTGAAACAATTTTACTAAAATATTCTCATTCTCTTTCTCAATTTCTATAAATATACTATTAAGTAGTGCTTAAAAACCATCACAATTATTATTTATTTGAGGCTAAACTAGATTAAAAAATTTGGGTTTAAATATGTTTTTTTGTCTCTCATATTTGACCAAAGTTCATTTTTAATACTTCAAATTTTACGAGTATTTTTTAGTCTTCAATTTAATGAAAATATGACACATTTAATCCCTGACCATGATTCCGTTAATTTTTTTGCTTATATGGCAAACGACGTTACACGTAAGTGTTTGTCATGTGTCTCACTTATCATCGCTAGCGTCCTAAGTATTATCAATGGATCGATCTAGATAGATGGAGGACCATTTTCACCGTAATTAATGGATCGATCTAGACCATTAATAACGCTTAGGACACCAACTAGATAATTAAGTGAGACACATGACAAGTGCTTACGTTTAATGTCGTTTGCCATGTAAGCAAAAAAAAACTTAATGGAGTCATAGTCAGGACTAAATGTAGCATATTTTCATTAAATTGGAGACTAAAAATTAGTCGTAAAATTTGAAGGACTAAAAATAAACTTTGGTCAAATATAAGATACCAAAAACATATTTAAGCAAAAAATTAATACTTCATCGAAAACCTAAAACATCACGATTGTTCAATCTTGATCACTCAGATTTTAATTGTGCTAATTATGTCTCATAGTATTTCAATTGTTACATTTAGGTTCCTCTGTCGCAATGTTGTCCAAATTTAAACGTTAAGAGCTTACATGCCGCATGTGGGACTTGTCAGATCACCTTGACACTAATGACTATATAAATAGTTAACAATATATAATTTAAAAACTCAAAATTTATAATAATAAATAATAAAGTCAGATTTTATTTTTCTTTGAATATAATTTCATATACCTTTTTTAATTTAATAACTATGCTTTAAAAGATTTTAAACTAACATCCAATAAAATCTCACAATAGTATATCATATAATATTATCTTTTAAAATATTCACACAAAGATATACGTGGTGATTAAAATTTTCTAAAACATTTTTATTGTTGATAGTAATTAAATTAAATTCTTTTAATATATTGACCTGAAAAACTTTGTTTAATTGAAATGAGGACGGGCTCCACTAAATCCCATTTTTGACAAGTGATAGAATAATCTGAGATTAAATTTTATTTAGCTCTCGATGAAACATAAATTAGTCTAAAGATTTTTTTTTTTAGAGATACCGTGAGTATAAAAAAAATTTGAAATGGTCTTTGAGCTTATCCGATGAATGGACATACCCGACAAAGTGAGACCGAGGGTGAACGGAGGATAGAGAAGATGCTGACACATTTGCCAACCCACAATGAACTGAAAAGCGAATCAGAACCTAGAATATTCAAAACCAAACCAAACCCCTTTCTCACTCTTCAACCTTTTTTATTTCTCTATTTATTTTGGGACAAAATATAATAAATGTTTAAATACTTTTTTTGTCACTGCAAAATGATTGAGTTTCATTTTTTATTCTTGTAAAAATTTTTATTTGTTTGTGATCTTTGTAAAACAAAATGTTTTATTTTTAGTCCCTGCAAAATTGTTTTAGTCCTTGTAAAATTTAGATCATGTTGAATTAGTCCCTGTAATATGTGAACAATTTTGTTTTTAGTCCCTATTAAATTTATTTTACAATGACTACTTTGGCAATTATCTAAATATTACAGGGACTAATTCAACATGATTTAAATTTTACAGGGACTAATTCAACATGATTTAAATTTTACAGGGACTAAAACAATTTTGCAGGGACTAAAAATAAAACTTTTTGATTTACAGGGATCACAAATAAACAAAATTTTTTACAGGGACGAAAAATAAAACTCGGTCATTTTACAGGGACGAAAAAGATATTTAAACCTATAATAAATGACAAGACATATTTACTTTTTACACCTATGGTATCCCAGTGAAAAAATTCTAAATTAATCTGTATTTAATTGAGAGATAAATAAAATTTAGTCACAAATTATTATATCATTAGAGATTAAACTTAGATATTAAACGAGTTTATCTCTTAAATACATTTTTTTTAGTGAATGACCAGTTATATTTAAACTCGTGGTTAGATGACAAGACAGAGAGAAAGAGAGAGGATCGGAGAAATAAATAATAATAAAAGTAAAAAGAAAATTGAAGCATAGCATGATATAAAAACGCATCAAAGATTCGTTCTTTGTATATGCGACGCCCCGTCTTCGATGTTTTTACCCTTGTTCTTCTCTTGTCCACCCTCCGATAACTTTCTCTCTCTAACCCGATCCTATTTTCTCTCTCCTCCGAGTTTATTCCGAATTTTGATTCTGCTTAGATCCCATATTCTCCATTGTTAGATCCGTTTTTCCTGTCCACGCTTGGACAAAACGCCATTTCCCCCTATATATTCTTCCTTACCCTTTTCCTCAGACTGTTTCTCTTCCTCACTTACCCGCAAAACTGAAACTCAATCACACAACAAAAAAGAAAGAAATAAGAAGAAGAGGAAAAAGCCCGGTTTGTTTCAATGCAATTCGAGGAGAAAATGCACCCCCAGAAGATGGGGTTTCGCGAGTACATCGAAGCATTGGAGGAAGAAAGGAAAAAAATCCAGGTTTTCACCAGAGAGCTTCCCCTTTCATTGGAGCTTGTAACGCAAGGTAAACAAAAACAAAACAACACCGAAATAGAAATAAAAATTAAAAGACACCCTTTTTTCATACCAAGTTAAAGTTTCCTCCTTTGGTTTCTGCGTGTGTTTGATGGGTTTCTGAATTTTTGTTTGTTTTGGTGTGTGTGAATTTGATGCAGCCATTGAAGGGTGTAAGCAGCAGTTATCTGGAACGATGACGGAGTACAATTGGAATGGCCAATCAGAGTGTTCGGAACAGACAACAACAGAAGAAGGCCCTGTTTTTGAGGAGTTTATTCCCATAAAGAAAAGGGCATCCCCTGATTGTGACGAAGAAGAAGAAGAAGATGATGATGATGAAGACGACGATGAGCAACATTCATCACACAAGAAGAACAAGAACAACACTGATAAGAAGAAACCGGATTGGCTCAGATCCGTTCAGTTGTGGAATCCCGAAATCCCTCCTACAAAAGAGGTACAAAAACAAAAACAAAAACAAAAAAAAGATTGAAAATTTGAATTGTTACCTTGCTTCTTAGTTAAATGGTTTTAAATTGCGTTCTGCTATTGCAATTGCAGCAGTAATGATAAGGTTTTTAGAGTATCCGAAACTAGAGTTATTTCATCGGAGATGGAAAAAAAAAAATTAACGGAAACGGTTATTGATTTGTGATTCTTGTATGAAATATTTGTGTCAGGATGTGCCAAGGAAAGCAAATGTTGTGGAAGTGAAGAGAAGTGGTGGTGCGTTTCAGCCATTCCACAGAGAGGAAAGTGTTGCTGTTGTAGGAAAGGCCAATAACAATGAATCCAAATCACCAACTTCACCAACAACAGTACCTGCCACAAGCTCTACGGGACCAGTTAGGGACAATGTTGGAAGCAGCAAAAGAGAACAAGAGAAAGCTGGACAGAGGAAGCAGCGACGGTGCTGGTCACAGGAATTGCACAAGCGCTTCTTGCATGCACTTCAGCAACTTGGCGGTGCAGATTGTGAGTATCTCTCAGCACAACCAGTTCTGGGTTTTTGTTGAAGTGTTCCAAATGCAATTGTAAAACTGTGTATTGATAAATATGGTTTTTGTTGTGTGTTGTAGCTGCTACGCCAAAACAGATCAGGGAGCTAATGAAAGTTGATGGCCTCACCAATGATGAAGTCAAAAGTCATTTGCAGGTTGGTAAATTTCTTGGTCAATTTACTTTTACTCATTTTCTAGCTCCGTTTCTGTTTTTTGTTTTGGTGCTGTGCCAAAACTATGAGATTGAAAACTATGACAGTTTGGTTTGAGGTTCTGTTTTTTATTTTTATTTTTATTTTTAATTAATTATAAAATTGTCATATTATTTTCAATATATTTTTTATTTTTATTTTTAAATATTTTTACAGAAAATAGTGATAACAAATTAAAAATAAAAACAGAAAAAGAAGCAAAAAACCAAACAGGCCTAAAGCTAAGAGCAACATATTAGTATAATTGGAGTGATGTTGTTTATTGTCAAATTTCTTGAGTTGTATGTATGTATGTTCTCAATCGTGGTCTAAACTTTTTCTTTTTGGGATTTGGACAGAAATTTCGTCTGCACACCAGAAGAAGCCCCATGATGCATAACAATGCTAATTCACAAACAACTCCTTTGTTCCTCGTGGGGAACATTTTTGTTCAACCACCAGAGTATTGTGCAGCAGGGTCAGGGGAATTGACCACAGTTACCGCACCAACTGGAATCTATGCGCCCGTGGCTGCACATCCTCCACCTGTTCAGCACACATCATCAACTATCACAGTTGTGAAGCCACGGTTTAGGCAATTAGAGGTGTCTGACCAATCACATTGTGAAGATCAGAGGGGTAATCACAGTGAAGGTGCTGTTGTTCATTCAAACTCCCCTGCCTCTTCATCCTCAACTCACACCCCCACAACTTCACATTTTCAAGGATGCTGTAAATAAATTTTTGTAACCATGTTGTAGTGGAAAAGTCCTCTTCTTTCTGTGACATTGTTGTTCTCTTCTGACTTTTCCTTTTTTTTTTCTTCTTCCCTTTCTTCCTGTTGTATATGGGACTTAGATTATAGAGATGAAAATATAGTGAAAGTGACAGTTTTGATGTTTAAATAAATAAATCACCCTTCTAGTAGCTGGCTATATTAATGTTATTTCCCCAACTGAAATTTTTATTTTTATTTTTTTGAACTTGGAAGCATGTTCAACTTTCGTAAATTGGTATGGTGAATCAAGATTGTGGCAAATTACACAATTTCTAACCGGGTAGCAAGCATCTTCACTCAAGACACGAGTAACTTATTGAGCACATTAATAACAACTTCAATTAATCATCAATTACTATATAAGAAGAAAATGAGTCTCCGGATGAAAGTGTTGAAAATTCAAGTATGAGTTGTTAGTCTCACATTGACTACGAATTAGCCAAATGAAAAGAATATAAGAGACAAGATTCACATACCAAATGTCTTAAGGTTTTAGGTGAAGTAGTGATGTCTTTGAAACACAATTGTGGTTGTTTAGTCCATTGGCACAAGTCTATTATATGTAGTATCCTGCATGTGGACTCCTCCAAAACTCTCTACAAGAGAGAGTGGAACATTTGATTCTACTTGTTGAATTTTTTTTTAAGAAAAGACTCGTATTTTATATAGATACATATATAGACTAATAAGTGCTTGTAAATATGGAGACGGGTGGTCCAGATATTGTCTTGGTTATTATTGGGGTTTATAATGAAAGTGGTGGAGTTAACAGGACTCGAACGGTTTAATGATTCCCAAGGGGAGAATCCGAGAATATCCCACAGAATATATATGCAATGAACACAATGTCTATATTCTGTTTCTCGTTTGCTACCAACATGCACATATAGGACAAATAAGCTGGAGATATATAGTATTTGTGAAAATAACTTCAGCTATTATAATATTGTTGGCCACCGGAGATTAAAAAGCCAAAAGACTCCGTGAAGCATGATTTGTTTATATGATGTGACAAAATATCAATTATTAAAGATTGCAACAAAGATTGCAAAAATTAGGGTTAGGGCAGAGCTAGATTTTATCGTGAGAGGTGCCAAGATAAAAGTTATATAATTTAATAAAAAAATGTAAATTTTTACATGTATAACGCGTGAGAAATTTGATATATAACTACTATTTTTATAAATAAAAAAGATATATAATTATATTAACCAATTGTTCCGCAAAAGACTTGCCAAAATTGGTGTGTAGACCCCTTACCTTTTCAAATACCTGAGCACCTGTTATCATCTTTGTAGTTTTTCTTTCTTCAAATGTCTCATTAAACGCTTGTCTCCATTGCCGGTAATGATTTTAAAGAGGTAAAAATCTATAATGGCCAAGAAAGAGATTTTTTCTAATGTGTTCCAACCACATCCAATATGCCCCCTCCTATTCAGCCAACTAAGGTGAAAGAGAAGTTAGATTATCCTAGTAAAAGGACGTACACTTTCAACGTCGCTAAGGCCGACAAAATTTTTGACATCTTGTTAAAAGATAAACAACTAAAACTGTCGGACAATCATAGGCTCAAAAGGCTTGGTGATTTTAAAAGTGCAAAATTCTGTAAATATCATGGCATACCTAACCATGAGACACTAACGATTGTGTGCATTTCAGGGATCTTATTCAAAAAGCTTTGACAGAAGGGAGACTGAAGTTTGCTGAAATGCAGAAATAGGACATGAAAGTTGACAACTGATCCATTTGGACAAGGAGAAACCAAGGGTGACAAAAAATTACAGGCTAGCATCAACATGGTCAACATCAGGGCTCGGCAGGAGTGTCGAGTAGGGATAGCTTATGCACGACATGTTTATCCTTATCTAGGAGAGTCCCTTAACAAGTTTTTGCATCGTAAGAAGGGTGAAGGTCAAGTCAAAATGTGCCCAAGGTGCGAGGCATTCTTTGACGATGTTGCGGTTCAGAGGATGTGAAATCAGAGGAGTTTGGATGACAGAAACTTGTCAAGACATGGAATCAAAAATCACTACTGACCATTGCCATCAAATCGATTTGATAGATGGCAGGGAGGTTCTTTTGCTGAGTCAAGTGCGAGTAATCAACGTCGACAGATGGATCGACAACCAAAAACTCGCGAGCCACCTGTTGATGTGGAGGTTGTCAAATGGGTAGAAAATTCTACAAAGGCTCGTTTCCCAAACCTTCAACAAAGAGATGGGGCAATAATGAGCAGTCCTAGAACCAGAATTTTATTATAGAATGAAGACTATCAAAATGGGAGGAGAAACAGGACAAGTAATTCAGGCGCTGCTGGTATTTTTAGGCAGCCTAATTTGACAAAAAGACAGAAAAAGCGGCGTCAGACGTTGAAGAATAAGCATAAGAACAAGGTCACGACTAATGCCAAGACAGTCAATATTCAACCTACTATTAACCATGATAGAGTCCTTGAAGTAAAGGCGAAGTCTGACGACAAGAAATTGAAGAGCATTGTTGTCAACCCTACTTAAACCAGGTGGCATACATAGGAAAAGAGAAGGTGTTAGAAGTCCAGACAACAACAACTTTGACACAATCTGAAAGGAGTGATTCGGTTTTATGTCCAGTTCCTATAAGGCCTTACGCAAAGTGACCTATGGGATTGGTAGCCGCAGAGCAGGCACTAAGACAGAAATAGGTTGCTACCGTAAATGACAAGGTGAAGAAGACAATAGTTGAGCCTAAGATAAAGAATGAAGAATGTTGTCAAGTGAAAAGTTATGTTGAAGAAGGTATCGAGAAGCAAGTACAGTTCAATTTAGAATGCCATCTCGACGAATGAGATTTAGCCTCTGATGAGGTAATTGAAGCCTTAGCTGATCCAGAATACCCTGCTCGGGAATTAACTCACAGTGGATTAATTGAGGCATTGATAGTTCCTGATGACCTTTTGGGGTTGCGAGACAAGGAATCGTTCGACATGGATGCGGATTTCGATACTGACTTGGACCATACAACCATGGGGCAAACTCTATCAAAAAACTCTAATGTTAACTCTCTAGCAGACTATCTAGTGGAGGGAGGACATTTGGACGATAAGGAGAATGCAACAGAGAAAGATTTCCTTAGAATGCCTGTCCATTGCGTAACTGTGTTGCCACCAGAATTCGAATTATTTCACGAAATCATATATGAGGTGGATAACGAAGAAGATGCCGAAGGTTTCGATGAGGGGCGTCAGTACCTGTAAGAGAACATGGTCACCATATTTGACGATTGTGTGAAAGATCTTCTCAAGAGCAAAGGTATCACCTTAGGCTATTGCACATTAAGGCTTTGGTCGAGGGGAAGCCTACCAATCAGGTTCTTATAAATGACGAAGCGTCTATCAATTTGATCCCGAGGGCTATGTCTAAGAAGCTGGGGAGAGGCGATTCAGATTTGCTAGCTACTAATCTGGTGGTTATAGATTTTAGTGGCAAGTCTTCAACGTCAGATGGGGTAGTTGTGCTCAACGTTCGTGTGGGAACTGTTGAGAGGCTAACTTTATTTGTTATAATTCCCTCAAAATGCAGTTATAATTTGTAACTTGGTAGAGATTGGATACATGTTGTTGGGGCCATACCTTCGACAGTTCATCAGCGAGTTGTCCTTTGGAATGATGAGGGGCAAGTCCAAAAGATAGATGATGATGACAGCCCTTGCTATCTACAACAAATGCATGTGGATTTTAAGATATATAGTCCTCATGTCAAGCCAGTGACGTCAGATAATGGAGTTATAGATAGAGATGCTTTTAATGTATGTTTGATGGAACAATTCGGAGTGAAAGTAGAAGATGAGGCCGGATCAAGTCGGCCCAATGGTGCCAATTGCAACACCCTTTCTCTAAAAAGGATATTACACCATAGTAACCAAAAGTTTCATAATAACTTAGAAAATATTTTGAAAGAAACTTGGTAATCCTTCTCCGAAAATGAGGATAATTTTTTTTTTTAAATAATGAGAAGGATAGAGAATATGTCTCTTTAATTCTTTTTGAAAGATTTTAAATACAGAATAACATCACCATACTTGAAAAAGTACTTCATTTCATATATGTAGCCCATGATATTTTACAAAGAGTCTGCATCAGTACAAACTATGGTTTAGATACTGCAAAAGTAAAGAAAGCGAGAAATACTAAATGAACTGATAATACAAAAGTGGTAAAAGAAAATATATGCTACTATGTACATGTGAGCCAGATCAATCCCAGACTAACTACTCGACATAACCATCCTTAAACGAAGATGTAACAGCAACCTTCTAACCCTAAAGCGGTGTTTCCTCCTTTGAGCAGTTTTCTTCTGCTTCTCCACCTTCCTAGTGTTGCAATCTTCTTTCCGGATGATGTCCTTCATATACTCCATGGGTAGCATAATGTCTAAGACTAACCGATTCTGTACTCTCAAGTTGGGTTTATTAACCTTCCCTACAGTAGTAAGTACATACCCAGAATATGTACCCCACTGTGTATCGGGGTTGATCTTCCACCCTGCCTTCTCAACCTCAAGGGGTTGAATTCTAAGACGTCGGTGTAGGTAACAAGATGAAACACAAGAAGGGGGGTGAAATTGTGTTTCAAAGCTTTTGAAAAACTTTTCGCAAACGTTGGACGCTGATTATGAAAAACATTGGACTCACAGTGCAACTGGTCTTTGTGCGATTAAAGTGTATTGAATAGCTTGTTAAAATAACTTCAAAATCAATCCCCTCAATTAGTATAAACAAATAAATTAACAGAGATAAAGGATAGAGAAAATAACACAAGTGTTTATCCTGGTTCACCCATTCCTAAGAGCTATGTCCAGTCCCCTCAAACTAGAGAGATTTCACTATCAAAAAAGATAGAATACAAGTATTCTTCAACAGCCTCTTCAGGCCTTACACAAGTATTCTTTGCACACCTAGCCTCTCCAGGCTCAACACAAGTATTCTTTGACAACCAAGCCTCTCCAGGCTTAACCCCAAGTATTCTTTGCACGCAGCCTCTCCAGGCTATATCCCAAGTATTCTTTTACAGACAAGCCTCTCCAGGCTCAAACAACTCAGAAGAGTGTTTTTGACTTAAAGTGCTATCTAACTCACACAAGTGAGAATATGAAAAACTTAAGCACTTCGAGAGTTAAGCAAACTCTCTTTTACAAGAAGGAAGAAAATAATACAAGACTTTCTACAATAGACAGAGTATTTGCACAGCGTTTCAGCTCTTTCTTTTGCTTGGTTCAGTCTCTTGTATTCTTCTTCTTGTTCATGGTATTTATAGGCTTTGATGAAGCTTCAGACTTGTTCTTCGAATAGCTCAGCTTCAGCCTTCAAAAATATGACTATTCTCTAATAGCATTAAATGCTATTTTTCCGTTGCTCTGAGGAGTTCCACTTCAGTGTGTATGTCTGTGTCTTTTTCTCCTAAGTCAGAAGCAACCTGTACTTACAGTCTCAATTGCACAAAGGTTAATAGTAATATTCTGTTGAGACAAAGAGAATACACTGTGTAAATCAGAAAGGGGTGTTCAGAGAGATATAGAAATAGTCAGAGTACATTCTCTCTCTAAGTACACTTTCCACAGTGTTTTATGCTTTTCATTTAATGCATGTTCAAACACGTTGAATACATCTATTTATTTCAAATCATTTGCTCAATAAATATGTTCCATATTAAATGCAAGAGCAATAAATAGCAGGTTATGTATTCTGCGTTTTGGACGCAACATATAGAATATATGGACTTTTTAGGTTATGTACAAAATGGACTCATACCTTTGCTTACCATTTGTACTTGAGATAACTTGGTTCATATGGATGCATATTCATTGCTTACCATATGGACTTATGACTTTGCTTCTCTGATAGTACGTCTCTATGATAGTTATTGGACGTTTATCAATTCTGCTTCTTTGGATGCAAAACATAGTACATCTCCATGAAAAATTACTGGACGCTTATAGGTTCTGCTTCTTTGGACGCAAAGCTTCATTTGACGTATTGTTTCTCAAAGTCCATTGGACGATACTTTTCTGAGGTTAAGTATCAGAGTCCACGCTCCACTCTTGGACTGTACATATATGTGCCAGTGTCACATTGGACGATGGACTTATCTTTGTTGTACCTATAAGAGCTTGTCAGCAGACTTTGTAAAACCTTTAATAATTATTGTTATCATCAAAACCACTTAGGGAATTCATGCATTAGAAGTGCTTTTGAATAATTTGGTTCCAACAGTTGGATCGGTACTAACCCACTCCACGGGTAAACCATCTACTTGTACATACACAAGCACAACAAAGAAACATGCAAGGGTGAAACTCTAAATCAAAGTAATAAGAGAAGTATAAGCACACCAAAACACAAATCATACATCGCCCAAGTCATACGTCAGGAACACATATGTCAAAATAGAAAGTCATACACGGTAGCACGCACACAAATACTTAAAAGTAATGCATACTCTAGATATATTACCAAGTCAAGAGATATTTATGCATGACACTTCTATATTTCTCAAAAACACACCGATGTATTGCTCCAAGGAGACTTTTCCAACCTTAACAGAATAACCAGGGAATCCCACTTAGACCCCTGAGAATCCTTCGAAAATACGGCATTTTAAAATGAATACCATATCATAAATAGATCTGCTAGTCAGATTTATCCAAGCCGGGTATACGACTCGTCTCGGCTCAAGGGTTATCACCGTCACGACCATTGAGACTTTCGAAACCTGGATAATCCCAATAGACAATTGTAGTCCAACAAAATCCATTTTCAACCCCATCCTCTAGGTTGTATGCTCATAAGCTTTATGCAAATGACAGTCTAAATTTGTATATAAGTTCACTTTTCTCAAAACACAGTTTCTCATATTCCTCAAATAATCTCAAAAGTACTCTTCTCGAAACACAATGTTATATCTCTTTCTCCGGTTTATTTTGCTTAATTAAAGAGTGATCACGCCACGGCAATGCTGAACTGAGGTGATCGACCCATAATCAGAGTGATTCGATATATAACAAAACTAAAGGTGATTAATTCATTTCAAGAAGACTAAAATGGGGCAGAGCCACCGGGATTGATCAAGAGAGAAGAGATTAACAGTAATATAAAAACCCAAGTTCACTTTTTAATCTGTAAGTGACTGTTCTAAGATTTTAAGTGAATTTGGAAAGGGAATAATCACACGGCGACAAAGCCGACTGCGGTAATCAGTGTCCAACTTTTATTATGACTTGATACAAAACTGAGTGAACGAGATAAAGTTGATTTATTACCGAAATACTTAAACACCAGTTTACTTTTAGAAAAAGCCCGTTGAAGGCCTACCTCACTAATTTTCATTGTCCAAGACATTGAAAACTAAACTGAGTTTAATTATATATTTAAATATATTGGATTCACCGAGAATCCTTTACCATCATACTATTTTTCTCACTCCAATCTATTTATATATACGTTTATTTAGAGAAATCACTTCTTAATAGATCATGGTTCAATTACACGGTTAAAAGTAACATCCCAATAAAATCTGTCTCAATTTATCTTAGTCACGTATATACCGAGTCCCTAGGTTAAGATTTCCCCAAACAGCGTCTAGGTATGGTTCCTAGGAAAGAGATGTGAGCTAAGGCCGCTTGGAAGACCTTTGTCTTTCCTAGACAGAACCATACTAATAAACCATTCATCTTAACCATCACTTTGTATATCAATAATAGACAATATCAGAGTTTTCACAAAGAAATCAATTACACTTGTTTTACGGTAAGATCATACTATGGTAGTGTAAAATTTACCATTATAACGATACAATTATTAAATCCCAAAATCGATTTTGCCATCATAGCATTACTATCACAGAAATCACATAACAATTTAGGCATTATAACACTATAAATAATAAAAGCACATAACAATTAATTTAAAGCCATAAAATAATTATAAAGCTTAAATAAACAAGTATAAAGCTATAACACATAAATCACCTATGTGATTAGCAATCAAAAATCAAACTTATATCTTTTCAAATTATTTTGCAAGAGGTTCCCCTTACCTTTGGAAGAAAAAGCTATGAAGAACAAGCTTTGCAAACTAAGAACACAGAGAGAAATATGAAAAACTATAAAGAGGAAGGAAAGAAGAAACTTGGAGAGCTTCACAAGTTTGGTGCAAGTGTTAATGAAGCAATGAGGAGGGTATTTATAAGGAGAGGGGGACGGCTAGGGGGAGGAGATGGAGGGTATAAAAATTTGTGTTGTCATGGTTATTATTCATGGATTATGTCATAAATACTAATTAGGAAAGCCAATCAATTTCCTCATTGGTCCAAAGCTCATCACAAGGATTTGGATCCAAGTGAAAGAGAAATCCAAGGGCTTAGAATGAAGGAAGGGGGCGGCCATTTGAAGCAAGTGGGGAAGAGGAGATAAGACCAAAGATTAATGACTAGGTTAATTAGGAAAATTAAGTTTAATCCATCTTTTTCTCATTTGATGAAAATATCTCCCTATGCTTGTGATCCATGTGACAAGCTCATCGAAGGCTCCAAAATGCCTCATGGATGTCGACCAAAAGGGGGAAGAAGAGAGTCATTGGATAGCTAGGTTAAAAGCTTTAGGTTTTGGTAGTTTAAGTGAAAAATCAAGGGTAAAATGGTTATTGCACATGCCCCTACTTATCATGGTCAATGTCTGGGTCAACACTACTATTTGAACTCCATAAAATTTCCTTTTGAGTCCCTCAAAAACCCTAAGTTCCTCTTTCATACCCATCAGTTCTCTATTCGCCTCTATTCGGCTGATATACCGCATATGAGCATAAACGGTATTTCAAAAATCCTATGCACAAATAATTTTAAAAATCCCCAAATAATTAATAAAAAACAAAATATAAAAATTTCAGGACTTGTGTCACGGAAAATTAACACCGAAACAAGTTTTGTGTGCTATATGCGCTAGTTAAGCGTATTTTTCGGTAAATTTTGAAAATTTTTCAAAAATTTCAAAAAATCACAAATAGTAAAAGAAACAACTTTTGTGAAGAAAGATAATTTTTTGGGTTGGTTTGATATAATTTTGCTATTTAAAACCTTATCTGTTAGTTGTGGCAAAAACGGTTGTCTGTAAAAATCTAAACGTCAACTGAAAAATGTCTGTTTCAATGAAATAATTGAATAAGCATATTAAAACCTTAATTATAAGACAAAAATAAATCACTTAACACTTAGATCACAAATCATATAAAATAGAATTTAGACGGTAAACCGAAAAAAATGGATGTTACACCAATGAGTGTTGAACAACAATTGACGAGGTTGTCAGCTTACTGGCTGACAGATTGGTATGCACTAGTGATAGTGTACCTACGATTGTATCCTCAACGATTAACTTTTAGGCTTTGAGAGAGGGCATGAGGAGAGATTAAGTATAGAGATTGAAGACCCTTTGGAGGAAATCAATATAGGTTCCGACAAGAAAATACCTATTTTTGTTAGTAAATTCCTTCCGGAAGAGTTCAAAAGGGATCTTGTTGACCTTATCAAGGAATTCACGGATTGTTTTGCCTGGGATTATGACGAAATGCTAGGTTTACACCGTGAACTGGTTGAACATCGGTTGCCGTTATGAGAGGCTTGCAGACTTATAAAGCAAGCTAGCAGGAGATTTGCACCTGAAGTAATCCTGAAAATTAAGGCAGAAGTTGAGAGACAACTAGATACATTGATTGGTTGTTGAATGTAGTCCTTGTAGGTGTGCATTGATTTTTGAGATCTAAATGTAGCAACCCCCAAGGAAGAACAACCTATGCCAATAGTGGACATGCTTGTTGACGCTATGTTAGGGCATGAATTGTTGAGTTGTATGGATGGCCACGTGAGGTATAATCAGATATTCATAAACGAAAAGGATGTGTCGAAGACTACCTTCAGGTGTCCTGGTGCTATTAGGACATATGAATGAGTTGTCATGCCTTTTGGGTTGAAGAATGCGGGGGCCACCTATTAACGAGCTATGAACACTATTTTCCATGATGTAATTGGCAAGTTCATGGAGGTGCACATAGATGATGTCATAGTCAAATCTGCTAGTAAAGAGGAGCATTTGGATCATTTGAGACAAGCTTTTGATAGAATGAGAAGGCATGGTTTGAAAATGAATCCAGAAAAGTGTGGTTTTTGTGTTTCTGCCGCTAAGTTCTTTGGCTTTCTAGTTCACAAGAAAGGGATTGAAGTCGACAAGAACAAAACTAAAGCTATATTGGAAGCCTCACCTCCGACGACTAAGAGGGGACTAATCCTTCTTGGGCAAAGTGAACTTCTTGAGGAGGCTTATTTTGAACCTGTCAAGAAGGACCAGAATATTTGCTCCATTGGTGAAGTTGAAGGCCCAGCGGGACTTCATGTGGAAGTCTTGTCATCAAGTAGCCTTCAACCAGATCAAGCAGTATTTGACTAATCCACTGGTCATGATGCCAATGGTGCCTCGTCGACTGTTGAAGTTGTACATTTTAGCATCAGACGATGACAATGATTTCGAGAGAGCCATTTATTACCTTAGTCGAGTTCGAAATAATACTGAGAGGAGTCGTGTATTTCTCGTGTATAAAGTTAAAATAATATATGATGCCTTGTACTGTGATGGTTATGTCCAAAACGGATGTAATTAAATACATGTTATCCAAGCCTGTTCTCAATGGGCATATTGGTAAGTGGACTATTGCTTTATCTGAATTTTCATTATATTATGTTCCAATAAAAGCGGTCAAAGGCCAAGTCTTAGTAGACTTTTTGGCCTATCACCCTTGTGTAGAGGTTGATCAAGTAAGTATTGTCAAGACTAAACCTTGGCAGCTTTACTTTGATGGGTCTAGGCATCAAGGCAGAGTTAGTGTGGGAGTTCTGATTATTTCCCCACATAGGCTCCGACCAAGTGTATGTTTAATCTCAAATATGTGTGCTCTAACAATGAAACTAAGTATGAAGCATTGATTGTTAGGTTAGAAGTGCTTGTGCATATGGAGACACGAAACATACACATTTGTGGGGATTCACAGTTAGTCATTCGACAACTTATCCAGCAATACAAAGCGTTAGCCACCATTTGACGCATTATTGTATCATTGCGAGTAAGTTAATGAAGAAGTTTGACGATGTAATTATTGAGCGCATCCCAAGAAAGAAAAATGTTGAGGCTAATTACTTAGCTCAAATAGCTTTAGGATATAGAGTTTCTCCTAAAGTTATGGCAGACTTCGTCGAGGTTAGAGGAGAGGGATGTTTTGCAAGTTGACGTGATAATGGAAGTTGATTGGAGGCAACTAGTTATTAATTACTTGGAAACTCCAGATCCTAATGCAGACAGGAAGCTTAAGTATAAAGCATCCAAGTTTATTGTGATGGCGGGTGAGTTGTATTGTCGATCAGTAGATGGAGGCCTGAGCGTTTGTTTCAGTAAGGAGGATGCATACCTTTCTTTGTAAGAAGTCTATGAAGGGATCTATTGGGCTCATCAAGCCAGAGACAAGATGAAGTGGGTCCTTCGACGTCAAGGGTACTATTGGCCAACTTTGGTCAGGGACTGTATGTTGTTTGCCAATTCATGCGAGGAATGCCAGAAGCATTAGTTTATTCAAAACGTTATAACTAGTGAACTGCATTCCATTGTCAAGGCTTGGCCTTTTAAGGGTTGGGCTCTGGACCTGATTGGTTAGATACACCCTATATCATCGAAAGGACATCGTTATATCATAGTGGGTGTTGATTATTTCACCAAGTGGGTGGAAGCAGTCACTTTGAGGGATGTAACTCAATAAGATGTGATTGATTTCGTTGACAATCACATTGTTTGTCGATTTAGAATCCTATACACACTCACATTTGATCAAGGTTTAGTGTTTACCGAAAAGAAGGTTGTAGATTACACTAATGATAAAGGTATCAAGTTATTGACTTTGACACCGTATTACGCTCAGGCAAATGGTCAAGGCAAAGCAATCAATAAAGTGATTATAGCTTTGATAAAAAAGCACAATGGTAGACAACCTAGAAACTGGCAGAACACATTAAGTCAGATCCTATGGGCATACAGATGTTCGCCTAGTGAAGCGACAGGCACATCTCCATATAGGTTGGTATATGGCCATGATGGAGTATTACCTGTCGAGGTGAATCTTTAGTCGGTCAAATTGCAAAGGCAAAATGATCTACCCATCGAGCATTATCCTCAAATGATGTTTGATGAATTGGATGGTTTGCATGACGAAAGGTTGATTGCGTTAGAAAACTTGATTCGACAGAAAGAAAGAATTGCAAGATTTTATGACAGTTGAGTTAAGTACAAGTCTTTTAAGGTAGACGATCTTGTTTGAAAAGTCATTTTGCCCGTAGACAAGAGCCATCAAGAGTATGGAAAGTCGTCTCCCAAATGGGAAGGTTCGTTTAAAGTTACTGAAGTGTGTTCCAGGAATACTTATGCCCTTGTTGAAATCAATTTTGGTTATGAGATTAGTTTAATTAATGGCAAGTATTTGAAACCGTATCAACCAACTATGTACGAAATATACATCGACAAGCTTTGCGTAAATAAAGACTTTTATTTATTCACTTGCAAAAGTACAAGATACAGCGTCGGGAAAACATTACATTACAGAAGTTCAACAATTAGAATGAGGATTCCTAAGGGGATATTACAAATCAAGTGGTGCTCCCTACGAGAATATTACAACTTAAGTGGTGCTTTCAAGGGAAAACAGAAGAAGAAGCCCATAAGCTTCAAATGCTTAACAGTAAAACCACTAATGAATTCCCCCCATATTTGGGGAAAACCATTAAAGGATTTGCTGTAAGAAATGGATGCAAGCGCACCCCTTGAGGCCGAAGTTTATCTTCATTTTTCTCAAAGGATGGCTGACACCCAATGTTGGCTGGCTATAACTCATCGGTCGAGGCAGAACCTAAACCGATGGCTCCACCTCGATCTCGAGTTAAAGCCAACCAAATACCCACCACAAGGCTCAGTAACCTATGTTACAAAGGTTATCAAACCCCACAAAGGGGCCTTCACCATTAAGACAGAGGCCTTGTTGTTGAAGCTTCGTCTTGACAGAGCCGTTCAAGTTCTCCCAAGGGGGAGTATGAGAGTATGTGAAATGGTTCCATGGCGGGTTGAAGCAGTGGAGGAACATTTTTGAGAAGGAAGTTTCTGAGATGAAGAGAAAAGTTTGGAAACTTGCAGCGTTTGGGCATAAAAAGCTTGGATGAGAAACGAACCAAAGTGCCTCACTATTTATAGAGGGTTAAAAGCATTTAATCTTAGTGGTTAGTGGAGGCATTGGGAACATTTGGAGTAATTATTACTTGGTTGCTGGGCAAGTAAAAGGTCATTTCTGAGCGCAGAGTAATTAAGGCCTGGACGGTTAACGAGATTCACGTGAAAATCTTTTTGACAAGCGTTTAATATCATTTGAGACAAAAGTAAATAAATAAACCATGGATTTGCAGTGATGAAATGGAAATTTATTTACAAAGTTAAGCTAAAAAGTACATGTCGACAACATTGTGTCGAGCAAAAATAGTGTCGACAAAACAAAAAGGGCTGAACTTTAAACCATGTGCCTAAGTTATTGTAGTTTCTGAGCCTTTCCCAAGCTGTTGTCAAATGTGATTTGTCAAGCAACGCTTTCTGGTAGACAGGCTCAAAGACCCATATATCCTCCAAGATTATCCTAGCTCTGGCGGCCAAAGAAGATGCATCTTGTTTGAACTCTGGGTTCTTCTTTGCTCCTTCCAGCACTGTTTGGTCGAGCAAATGTTTATTTTCTTTCAATTTGGCCAGTTCAATCAAGCTCTGTCTCAGCCAACACAGCCTTTGAGTAGGCTTCGTCATGCTCCAATTTCTTGGTCTTGAGCTTCGTGATTTCTTCCAGAATATTGCCTTTGTATTCTACATTGGCCAGGTGTGCTGGAATGATCCTCTTGATTGAAGGCAGTTTTTTAGTAAATGCCCACAAGAATTCCTGAGAGAGAGGAGCCCGATTCCAGACAAAGGCAGTTGGTCATGAATGGAGGCAAGACCTCCCATTGCCTTGGCAAACTAGTTGTTCATGTTTGGGCATGAAGAAAGGTCCTCAAAGGAGTATGAAAAGAACTCTTTAAGGTTTTCTGTGTATGTGGCAATCTGAGCTTGACAAGCCTGGGAGGTTGATGCTGAGCGAGTGGTAGGGGAACGCTTCTGACTTGGGCTTGATAGGAGGCTTATCAGGTCATCCAACTGGGTGTCATCCACGGGTTCTTACTTAGAGGAAGGCAGAGGCATCTTGGACTAAGAGGCAGGAGTAGTATGTGGAGAAGTGACTTTGTTGAGAAAGTCAGTCCTCGACCATGACACTTGCCTCAGAGATTTCAATTTTCTTTGGATCATGAGGTTGAGGGCTTGTTGGAGGTTGCACTTCCTCATTTATTGGGAGCAGTTATGAGTCAGCGTTATTGGAGGAATCAGAGACAGGATCAGCTTGTTCAGTGAGTACCACATCTGGCTGGTTCACGGAAGGAGTTTCCTGTCGATTGGACGACAACTTAGTGATTTATCAAGAATGTGAGCTATAAAAGAATTCAATGAGAATTACCTCAGGGGCAGATTGTTTCTCACAAGGCTTAGAGTTGACAGGTTGGGAAGAGGAGCCCTCAGTTCCCTGTAAAAAGAGGAATATGAAGAATTTTCTGGAAATAAAAGGAGAATTCAATCCAGAGAAAGTTCTTGTACCTTATTCCTTTCGGGGAAGGTCTGGGTAAGGTCAATGTGTTTAGGCCCAATGATGGGCGCCTTTGGAATAGAGGCTACTCTCTGACAAACGCAAAGGGAGTTGATAGAGCCAAGCCTAAAGAGGAAAAATACAAAAGTATGCGTGTCTACCTATGACCTCCTACAAGGAGTGGTATGGGTTGACCTAACAATAGGGAAGGTGATTCTTGACAAATACGAACCTGTGGTCTATAAAGGGGAGGCGACATAGATGTTTGTGGAACTGATACAGCTGGAGGAGTCCTGGGGACGCTCTATCGAGGTCTCTTTATCAAAGGGTTTTCTTCTTCTTCCTCGACGTCATCCCTTACTTTTGTCCCTCCTTAGCTCGCGATAGCATCCTCTGGTGGCTCGTCTTGCTTATTTTCTTGTTCTTCCTCATGGTCTGGTTAGCCCTCTAAGCTGACATGAACTGTGTAGTAGTAGGAGTCCCACGAAGATATGAAACTCTCCAAAAGTCCATGCATAGGAGAGAAAGGTGTTAGGACAAAATTTGCTCAACGATTCTTTATGAAAGGGAGCAGTGCTTTCACAGTGGCTTGAGTCTCAAGGACCTGATCAGCCAAAATTGGATTGGTATTTGGTGTTAAGGGGGCTGGAATGGCTTGACAGAGGCCGAACTAGTGAGATATCACATTTGGCAAGAAAGTATAGACTCGAGTTTCCTTCTTTCCAGGAAGTCCAGCCAAAAGCATGGTTCGACAGAGGTAGTGGTACCAGATGGCAATGTCCCCAGGATTAGCAAGATCAATTGGCTTGGTTCGACAGAGGTAGTGGTACCAGATGGCAATGTCCCCAGGATTAGCAAGATCAATTGGCTTGGTGAACCAGGCAGGGCCAATTTCTCTCTCGAGAAAAGGGGAAAAATGGACCTTTGTGGCGTCTGCAAACAAGCCATGAAAAAGTTCAAAGAAGTAAAGGAAGTTCTTCTCATCATTTGTACCTCGATTGGTTTTGTAGCGGAGGTAGCAAAGCTTGGTGCCATAAGTTAGAATGACCATGTCCTCGTGATGGGAACTGACTAAATGGTCATTGAAAAGAGCATTCAACCAAAGTTGCAGAATCCAAAGGGGGCCACTGACAAGGCTTTTGGAATTGTTGTTCCTAACCATGATAGAGAGGATGTCCATAATCTGGAAAAGTTCAGCTAGCAAGAGTTAACTAAGGGCAAACCGCCTGCCTTCGTGAAGAAGATTAGCCAAGAAGAGATAATCTCTGGAAATTGGACATTCTTATTGCACATGCAGAAAGCTGACAACCAAAGGAGCAAGAAAGCTACATGTTCTTCGTCAGAAACAGTTCCTTTTCGCTTGTTGTGATATTTGACAAAGTGGCCAAAGGACTGTGGAGCACCTTTCAGAACATTAATACCCATTTCGGGCTTGGAGCAGTGATGGAGTACTTCACCGTCGGGACGGAGACCAGTAATGGCCGCCACTTCAAAGATTGTCGGGCCCATCATTCCACAAAGGAGATGGAAATTGTTGGTAGTTCTGTTCTAGAAGAACGGGAGGCACCCAACATTGCAGGATCCATGGTAATGGCATGTCAAGATAGTTGGATGACCTCCAAAGTGCCTGAATGCATCCAATGTTGAGCCTTGCTTTCCTAGACTTGGTCTAACTAAGTAATGTACCTATCCACTAAACCCACTAGAACCCTGAATATCCATTCTGATCTCGCGAAATAATGGATTGGAATGGAATCCCTAGAAATCAAAATTTCCTCACCACTAATGTTGGGATGGAGTTTGTCCAGATCTTCAGAAAATTTATCCCTTGGGAGGATCGGTCCCAAAAATGCCGCAGGAGGTGTAAATTGCACCTTCCCATGAGCTTCAAGGAGTATCAAGTTTTGAAGATGACAAGCTTGGATGGAAGCATGAAGACTTGTAAAGATCAAAGGGTCTAGAAATAGATTTAATGTGTTTTTGATTTAACTTCTAGGACCTTTTGTAAAATATCTAAGATGAGATTCAGATGCTAAGTAAAATCAACCTAGGATCTAAAATTGAATTGCATTCATGCATTATATGATTTTAAAATTGATTTTACTAAAGTTGAATTTCAGGTGAATCTCAGGTGAATTGAATTCATAGGTCACTGGAACAGTGAATTGCATGTGAATTGAATTCCTGTGAGATTCCTGGCAAACTTCGTTGCTGTGAATCGATTCACACCTGTGGGAATCGATTCACAGAGAGCAGATTTGCGATTCTGAAATCCAAACTTGCAGTGAATCGATTCATCACTTATGGGAATCGATTCACAGCAGTTAAAAATGCTTTTTTTAACAGAAATGGTGTGAGTTTTCAGAAGAGATTTGCAATTAATCATTCACACACTTAGAGAAAACTCTCCAAGAAGGAAAAGCAAACTTTGTGGGCGAAATCTGTGAAGAAGCATCTCAATCAAAGTCTTGATATTGATAGTGATCATCATTGTGCCAATTCTACAAAAGTTTGGTGTGTTCTTTCATTGGTAAACTCTAAACCTTTTATCTTGTTGGTTAATTCTTGTAAGAGGTGAGGTATCCTCTTTGTTGTAGTCTAGGGTGAGGTATCCCTAGGTGGTGTTGTTGTAATTAGGGTGGGGTATCCCTAATTTGGTGTGGGTTTAGGAGTGGGGTATCTCCTTGTAAAATCGATTAGGTATTGTAATCAAACCCAATTGTATAGTGGAGTGAAATCTCAATTCAGAAACGGATTGGGGACTGGACGTAGGTCACACTAGGTGACTGAGCCAGTATAAATCTCGTTGTGTTCATCTTCTCTTATCTTTGCATCTTTCAATTTCGTATTTGGTTCAAGAATTGTGTTTTGAGGGTTCAGTGAATTTCACGTGAATTCAATTCATCTGATATTCACAAACCAGAAAAATTCCTTTTTCTTAAACTTGTGATTGTTCCATTGTACATTCACATTAACCATTGATAAGAAAATTGTTTTGCGAATTTTTTTTGAAAAATCGGAATAATCCTATTCACCGCCCTCTAGGATACATCTTGTTAGAAGCCACTTGGGCTAACAAGTGGCATCAGAGCTCAGTCTCTATTGCTAATTGTATGCTATATAGAGTGATCCTATGGCTTCTAACATCTTTACATATGTTGGTGGGTCCTACAATAAGGCACCCGTTTTTAATGGTGATGGTTATGTGTATTGGAAAGAAAGGATGCGGATTTTCATTTGCTCCCACGACCTAGACGTTTGGAATGTAATTGAAAACGGACCATTTGTTCCTACTTATGTGATAGATGGTATAACTAAAGAAAAACTGGGATGAAGATGAAAAGAAAAAGGTCCAACTTGATTGGAGGGCTAAAAACATTATTTCTGCATCTTTAGGCCAAGACGAGTTTTTTCGCATTTGTAATTGTAAGAATGTTCAGGAGATATGGTATGTCTTAGAGGTCACCCATGAGGTTAAACGTGCTAGAGTCAACACATTGACTCATGAGTATGGGTTATTCCGTATGATTCCCGGTGAATCAATACAGGAAATGCAAAAACGTTTCACACATTGTTAACCATTTGTCGACATTGGGAAAGACCTTTCCAAATGAGGATCTTATTAACAAAGTTTTGAGATGTTTGAGCAAGAATTGACAACCAAAAGTGACGGCCATTGCGGAATCACGAAACTTATCAACAATGACTTTGGCGACACTATTTGGAAAGCTTCAAGAGCATGAGTTGGAGCTAAACCGCCTCCAAGAGCATGAAGAAGATGAGAAAAAGAAGAAAGGATTGGCGTTGGTAGCATCATCCTCAAGGAGCAAAAAGGTACAAAGTGATAAGGAGGATAATTCCGACAATCAAGATGAAAGTGATGAAGATCTCACCTTGCTCGTGAAGAAGTTCAAAAAATTCCTTAAGAAGAAGAAACGAATTGGAAGGCCTAATAATCGAAGTAAGAGACCCTTCAAGAAAGACTTCGACAACTCTCAAATTAATTGCTACGAATGTGAGAAGAAAAGACACCTGAAAATGGAATGTCCTCAACTCCGAAAGAAATCCGAAAAGTTTGAGAGGAAAGACAAGAAAGACAAAAAGGGCAAAAAGGCATACATAGCATGGGATGAAAATGATTCTTCATCCGAGAGCTCCGATGATGAAGTAGCAAATCTATGTCTTATGGCAAGTCATAACGAAGAAGAAGAAGTAAGTAACGACGAACTTGATCTTTTACCTTCTTATGATGAGTTGCATGATGCCTATAAAGAGTTGCATGATGAGTCTATTAGATTAATAAAATTGAATGCTTCTAAAAAATGTGAGATATGTGATTGCCAAGAGATGATACAAGGATTAACTGAAGTTGTACCAAGAGTCACAAGGAGGGGGGGTTGAATTGTGACCCTTTGAAAATTCTGGCTTTTACCTGTGGACGTTGAACATTTCTCAAGTATCAAAAACTTGGAGTTCAGAGAAGATGTGAAACAAATGTTAGATAATAAAGCCTTTTGGCTAGAGAAGGTTGATAGTCTTAAATGAAATGTTTGTTTTATGTGATCTTCTCTGCCAGAGAAGGTTATCAAAAGAATCAAGTTCCTTACTTTGAATGAAGTAAACAGTATAGTCTCAACAAGAGAAGGTTGATCGAAAGACCTTCTCTAGAGGTTTTGTCTCCTTTCTAAAATATAATTTCACAAGTTTTCTCACAAGAATATTTTCTTTATCACAATGATATTGATGAAAAACTTGCTAATAAATTTGCTTCACAAAAAGCTTCGACCTTCTCAGCCAGAGAAGGTGCTTTAGTGCAATGAAAAACTGTTAAGCATAAAAGTTGTAAAGGAGATAGAGAGAGAGAGATATCACACATAAAGTTTATCCTGGTTCACCCCAAACCTTGGGCTATGTCCAGTCCCCACATCCAGTGAGATTATCTACTATCCTCTCAAGTATTCTTCAATGAGCCTCTTCAGTCCTTACACAGTATTCTTGTACAAGCCTCTTCAGGCTTCCAACCAGTAGTATTGTCCTAGCCTCTGCAACCTAACCCACTACAAGCAACCACACAGATTGCACAAACCTTTCCTTTCACGCGCTCAGCTCACTTTCTAGCTAGCTTAAAAGAAAATCACAACAACAAGGATGAAAATATTGTTTGTTGCGTTACAGCTTCTAATCTATGTTTACAGAACAAAATCTAAGATGAAGCTGTATTACACTCCTATTTTTCCTGTTAAAGCACAACAATATGGGTTAGAGTGTATGAGTGAATGTTGATGAGAAATCTCGCTTTTGCTCTAGCTTGGATGTATTTCTCACACTTTGCTTCACTCCCAATCTGATGGAATATAGAGCTCTCAGTCCTTCCACTGAGTTTCTATCCGTTAGAGACATGGAGGAGAGAGAACATCACATAATAGGTTCTGAAATGGAACAGTACTTTTGTACTTTTTCACTTTATGGCAGACTTTGACAGCTCACTTGTTTTACTGTCATCAGACCTTCTCTAGAACACGATGCTTGAGTAGGTTCCTTATTTAAACTATCTCAGGGACCTTCTCTAGTTCCAGTGTAGATCATCTCAGGATTAATATGGACCTTCTCTAGGTCAATGTAGATCTTCTCTGGACTTGGTGTGGTCAAATCAGGAGCCTTCTTTGGAACCATCTCTGGAAACACATGGTTAGAGAAGATCTCCAACATAGATACACTATGATGGCTCACTTGGTCTGCTTATGTGATCTTCTCAATATTTGTGCTTCTGAATTTCTTTCAGAAATTGTACAGTGTATACTGGAGAATACTTTTGATGTAGAGAGATCTTATTTTGAGGTTTATAGACTGATCAAGTATGTCATGGATTCTTGAGAAGCTTCATGTCTTGAGAATCTTCTCACTATGTAGTAGTAGCCTACTTCAATCAGTTGTGAGGCTTCTTGCCTTGAGGAGCTTCTTCTTCTTCTTCATCTGTGAGCTTCTCTTCTTGCGTAGCTTCCTGATCTAATGTCTTCCCTTTCTGGAGAAGCTTAACCTTTTAGTACCTTCTCATCAGAGTGACCTTATCTGCCAGAGAAGATCATCTTCTCAGTACTCTCTCAGTAGGTTAACCTTCTCTGCTAGAGAAGCTTGTTCTCTCAATAGCTTCTCAACATAATGTTGATCTTCTCAGAGTGCCTCTTTCACTTCTCTACTGAGAACTATCTTTTCTTTAAGCTTAGAAGCTTGCCTCATCTTTATACCTCTTTTGTTGTTTGGGCTCCATGTATATTCATGTTGATCTTCTCAGCCTTTATACCATGAGTAGCCTTAATTCTAAGCTTCTCTGGTTTCCATACTTTGATACTTGTTATGTCTCTTGATAATCTCAAGGAACCCATTAGTACATGACATGCTTAGAAGACTTAGGCTATTGCTCAGAAGGTTTGTCATCATTGTGTAGGTAACAAGATGAAACACAAGAAGGGGGGTTGAATTGTGTTTCTAGGCTTTTAAAAACTTTTCGCAATGTTGGACGCTGGCTTGTGAAAATGTTGGACGCACAGCGTACTAAAATATCGGACGCACAGAGTTTCGAAATATTGGACGCACAAGAGTTTTGAAAGACTGGACGCACAAAGTTGTGAAATATCGGACGCACAAAAAGATTGGACGCAGAGGCTTCTGCTTTGGCGATTTAAAGTGTATCAAAAACTTGTTGAATAAAAATCAATTCAATCCCCACGGTTAGAATAAGCACAGAAATAATAAGAGTTAAGGGAAAGAAGAAGTAACACAAGTTTTTATCCTGGTTCACCCTTTCCTAAGAGCTACGTCCAATCCCCTCAAACTAGAGAGATTTCACTATCAAACCAGATAGAATATAAGTATTCTTCAACAGCCTCTTCAGGCCTTACACCGAGTATTCTTTGCACACCTAGCCTCTCCAGGCTCAAACAGGTATTCTTTTGCAGACAAGCCTCTCCAGGCTCACACAAGTATTCTTTTACAGTCAAGCCTCTCCAGGCTCAAACAAGTATTCTTTTACAGTCAAGCCTCTCCAGGCTCAAATAACTCAGCAGAGTGTTTTTGATTTAAGTGCTGTCTAACTCACACAAGTGAGGATATGAAAAACTTAAGCACTTCGAGAGTTAAGCAAACTCTCTTTTACAAGAAGATAGAAAATATACAAGACTTTCTATACAGAGTATAACAATTTGCACAACGTTTTTGCTCTTTCTTTTTCGTTGTTCAGTCCCCTGTATTCTCCTTCTTGTTCACGGTATTTATATGCTTTGATGAAGCTTCAGACTTGTTCTTCCAATAGCTCAGCTTCAGCCTTCATAAATGTTACCGTTCTCTAATAGCATTAAATGCTATTTTCCCGTTGCTCTGAGGAGATATACTTCAGTGAGTATGTCTGCGTTTCTTTCTCCTAAACAGAAGCAACTTGTACTCAAAGTCTCAATTGTACAGTGGTTAATAGTAAAATTTTATTGAGACAGAGAGAATACACTGTGTAAAGTAGAAAGATGTGTTCAGAGATATACATAGTTCGTCAGGGTACATTCTCTCTCTTAGTACACTTTCCACAGTGCTTTATGCTTTTTATTTAATGCAGGTTCTAAAACATTGACAATGGTTGTACAGAAAAGCATTGCATGCAGCTATTTATTTCAAATCATTTGCTCAATAAATATGTTCCATATTAAATGCAAGAGCAATAAATAGCAAGTTATGGATTCTGCGTTTTGGACGCAGCAAATAGAATTTATTGGACGCAACATGTAGAATAAAGTTGGACTTTCAGTCCTTTTAGCAAATGGATGCATACCTTGTACTTACCATTTGCACATGATATTCATTCATCCATTGGACGCATCCTCATGCTTACCACTTTGACTTAGTTCGTTTCAGTTGTATAGCCTTATGCTGATTATTGGACTTATGCACTTATGCTCCATTGACACAAGGCAGTATTGTACTTCTGCTCCATTGGACGCAGGCAGTATTGCACTTCTGCTTCATTGGACGCAGGCAGTATTGCACTTCTGCTTCTTTGGACGCAGGGCAGTTGACTGTTGTACTTTTGTCCTTCTGCTTCATTGGACGCAGAGCAGTATTGTTGGACTTTTGCCATTCTGCTTCGTTCTGTTCCATTGGACGCAGAGCAGTTGATTATTGGATTTTTCCAATTCTGTTCCATTTGACGCAGACAATGTTGTACTTCTGCAATTCTGCTTCATTGGAAATCATTGGACGCAGAGAGTAGCATGTCTACATGACTTGGATACATATAGGTTCTGCTTCTTTGGACTCATTGCATCATACTGATTATTGGACGCAGAGCGTCATTGGACGCAGAGCTCTTAGACTGTGTGTACATGTGCCAATGTCACATTGGACGATGGACTTATCTTTGTTGTACCTACAAGAGCTTGTCAGTAGACTTTGTAAAATCCCTTAATAAACTATGTTAGACTTTGTGAAAACCTTAATAAGCTTTGTTATCATCAAAACCATAAAACCACTTAGGGAATTTTTGCATTAGAAATGCTTTTAACCAATTTGGTTCCAACACATTGAAACTACAAGCTTGAGAGGGTCTTGTTTCAACATTAACAACCAAGCTAGAAAAAGTTATTAATGACTATGTTGCTTTAAAGGCTTTGCATGATAAGTGCTCACTAAATAAGAAGTCAATTAGTAATGTTCATGCAGGTAATGATTGTGCTAAATATAGACTTGATATAAATTACATGAAGTGCATGCTTGACAAGTTTACAATGGGTAGAGACAATCTAAACATGCTACTTTCTAGTCAAAAGAGGACATATGGTAAAGCGGGAATATGATACAATCCTAATGAACAAAGAAAATCTCTTAAAAATTGCTTTTGTCAAAGAAGCAAAGTAACTACTCCCTTTACCACATGTTACTATTGTTGTAGAAAGGGGCATCTTGCATGTTTAGAAACAATCGACTATCAAATGTTAAACAAATTTGGATTCCAAAAGGTACGATACCCATAACTAACCCCCAAGGACCCAAATACACTTGGGCACTAAAGTCTCAATTTTGAGTTGTTTTGTAGGTGTACTTCAAGGTCCAAAGCATGATTGGAAGTACTAAAAGTGGTTTGTTGAAGTACATGAAAGTTACACATTAAATCGGTATCATAATGTTTTTACTACTATGTTAATTTGATACAATGATTGCATATTTGAGTTTTGTAAATAGCATTAATTGAAAGTGAGTTAGACTCTTTAAATTCTTCTTGCATATATTGAGAATATGCTTAAGGTTGTATGATATTAGTAAGCTTTGCATATGATGAACAATTTAAGTATATTGTATCATGTGACGTTATAAAATGACCTAATTCATATTTAAAAGAGAGAATCAATGACTCAACATGTGATTTTTTGTATCTCTTTGCTATGAATGTTGTGCTTCTTTGAAACATATCAAATTTATGTATTCAAGCATGCTTGGTCACTTAGAATAACCAAATGGTAATTTGAAATTGACTATTTCATTTTTCAAAGTGAAATTCAACAAGTCAATATGTGAATTTGGGAATCTATTTGTTTTGAATGAATTCATTGTTTGAAACATGTATATCTTTTGTCTTGAAACTTGTCTGAAGCAATTAAATAGCTAAATTGCATGAAAATTAACAAGTGATGATTCAATCATAGCAAAATAGGCCAACTAGAACACTTTTCTGCATAAAACAGCTAATACGTGCAATTTTAGGCCCAGTGAATCGATTCCTAGAGCAACTGAATCGATTCACAGAGAAGAAATTCACGTTCTGAGAAAAATGAGTTGTAGGGAATCGATTCCTTTAATGAGTGAATCGATTCATAATAAAGAAAAACATGTGGTTCAGTTCTATAAGACCCAATAAATCGATTCACACTCTTGTGAATTCGATTTACACGTGATTTAGAGTACTTAAAGACACAGAACTCATTCTTTAAAACACGAAAATCACACACACGATTCATGTTATGTTTTGGACTATGGATTATATTTTGTTCTTACTAATTCCATTATAAGACTATTTCATCATGATTTGTATTTCGTTGGATTACTCATGACTTTCATTTCGTTTGGACTATGTTTAACTCATGTATGTTTTCAGTTGGATTGATTGTTATGAGCTAGACTATTATCTTCATGGATGTTCATCTTTTGGATTGATTGTTTTATGACTCATGGATGACATTTCATTGGAAAAGTTGGTGATTGCTCCCTGAAATTGTTAAATTGCACCTTGTATACATATTTCTATTTTCATTTTTGTGTTTTTGATAATGCCAAAGGGGGAGAATGTAGGTAACAGGAAGAAACACAAGAAGGGGGGGTTGAATTGTGTTTCAAAGCTTTTAAAACTTTTTCGCAAATATTTGTATACTTGCTGTGAACCCGTTGGACGCACAGTGTATTGGAAAATTAGACGCACAAGTAGATTGGACGCAGAGGCTTCCACTTAGTTTAAAAACGTTTTCTTTGTGCGATTTAAAGAGTTTGAAAAAACTTGATAAGATAAAATTCAATTCAATCCCTCTTGTTAGTAATGATAAATAAATAACTAGAGATAAGGGAAAGAGAAAATAACACAAGTATTTATCCTGGTTCACCCTTTCCTAAGAGTTACGTCCAGTCCCCTCAATCTAGAGAGATTTCACTATCAATCCAGATAGAATACAAGTATTCTTCAACAGCCTCTCCAGGCCTTACAACAAGTATTCTTTGCACACCTAGCCTCTCTAGGCTCAAAACAAGTATTCTTTACAAACAAGCCTCTCCAGGCTCAACACAAGTATTCTTTCTAAACAATCCTCTTCAGGCTCAAACAACTCAGAAGAGTGTTTTTTACTTAAAGTGATATCTAACTTACACTAGTGAGAATCTAAAAATCTTAAGCACTTCGAGAGTTAAGCAAACTCTCTTTTACAAGAAGATAGAAAATATTACAAGAATTTCTTAATGAATCAGAGTATATCAAAGTTTGCACAGCGATTCAGCTCTTTCTTTTTGAGAATTCAACACTCTTGTATCTTCTCCTTTTTCTTCTTCTTGTTTTCGGTATTTATAGGCTTTGTTGAAGCTTCAGACTTATTCTTCAACTACCTCGGCTTCAGCCTTCATAAATATCACCGTTCTCTAATAGCATTAAATGCTATTTTCCCGTTGCTCTGAGGAGTTCTTCTTTAGCGTATTTGTCTGCGTTTCTTTCTCCTCATTCTGAAGCAACCTGTACTCATATTCTCAATTGCACAAAAGTTAATAGTAATATTCAGTTGAGACATAGAGAATACACTGTGCAAAACAGAAAGTAGTGTTCAGAGAGATATCAAAATAAACATAGTACATTCTCTCTCTAAGTACACTTTCACAGTGCTTTATGCTTTTCATTTAATGCACATTCAGAGACTTTGACGAGGTTGTTCAGAAAAGCATTGTATACTGCTATTTATTTTAAATCATTTGCTCAATAAATATGTCTCATATTAAATGCAAGAGCAATAAATAGCAGGTTATGTATTCTGCGTTTTGGACACAGCATTTCGAGTGTATGAATGAACGCATACCTTTGCTTACCATTCGTACTTGAGACAACTTGGTCTATATGGACGCATACTTATTGCTTACCATATGTACTTGAGACTTTGCATCTCTGATAGGATACATCTCTATAATACTCATTGGTCGGTTATCACTTATGCTTATTTTGGACGCACTGTATAGCATGTCTCCATGAGTGATTTCTTTGGACGCTTATATGTTATGCTTCTTTGGACGCAAAGCTTTATTGGACGCATTGCCTCTTTGAGTCCATTAGACGCTCCATTCTTGAATCGTACATATATATGCCAATGTCACACTAGACGCAGGACTTATCATTGTTATACCTATAAGAGCTTGTCAGCAGACTTTGTAAAATCCTTAATAACCTTTGTTATCATCAAAACCACAAAGACTACTTAGGGAAAATTTGCATTAGAACTGCTTCTGACCAATTTGGTTCCAACAATCTCCCCCTTTTTGATGATGACAAACATTATTATGTTTTACAAGCAGTAAAGCAAATAAAACCAATAAACATTAAAAATATACTTTTAAAGATAGATTTTTCTTTTCATAGGGAAACTCTCCCTGAGATAAACGTCCCAGTCTTTCTTACTTTTCTCCCCCAGAGATAAACATCTCATGGTTTTGGATATTCAATGAGTTCAAAGTACCTGAAAAATTTCTCTTTCTCACAAAACAGATTAGTCCAACATATTTAAAATAGCAGTATAGCATAATATAAGTAATAAGGCTACTGCAATGCAAGTTTAGACTCAATCTCATTTTATTAATGACTTGAGCTTTTAAAACATAATTCTCCCAATTTCTCCCCCTTCTGTCATCAGACAAAAAGGTTCATAGAACGTCATAGTCCAAAAAAAAAAATTCTTTCAAAAAGAAGAACAGTGGAACAAGACGTTCATGGATATTTCCTTGATTCCAGATACTTTTTGTACTCCCCCAACAGAAATATCAAATTGTCAATATCTTCTGCTGAAGGTGGTATAAAGATTTGCGCACTGCTGGATTCCATATCTGTAGAGTCAATGGCATCTTCAGGCTCAGGAGGAAATTCAATGATTGGCTGAGTGGATCTAGTAGGAGCACCAAAGACATCGTTAAACATATATCTTTGATGTGCCATGTTTCTTGTGACTGATCCTTCGGTCGTTGTTGCAGCCTTCTCAGCATCTGAAACCCCTGAAGTAGATGCTTCTTGCTCACACTGCGCAAGGTATCTCTCCCAGACGGTTCTTGCTTCCTGCTCCGTTGCTTGTCCCGTCTTGGACAAGAACATTAAGAAATCGATATCCACATTCACCATGGATTTCTTTGCCCAGTCCTCATCAATCCTGATGTGAGATGGCATTTGACTCTTGTTGACGTTCCTCTTGGGAAACTTGTCCTTATTTTTATCCACTAGATAGACCCTTGGTACTATCTTGTCAGGCATGATCTTTATTGTTGTTGTTGGCCTGATCCTCATAAACGGAGGGACGTTGAAGTGGTTCTGTAGTTGCAGTCCATCCTCTATGTTTCTGATGGTCATCCTGTCAAGAGGGGAGAGGAATGATCCCAGTTCTTCCGCAGTCAGAGGAGAGTAAGTTGGCTTGAAATCATATAGCCTCATTCTAGAAAGTCCTAATGAATTTGGAGCTATGGACTTGGCCCTTACTTCCTCCAGGGGCATTTTTTCTTTTATCTTATCCTCCTGAAGAGGAATTTCCATGACTTTTACCCCTTTTGTCAAGACCTGTAGCTTCCCAGCCGTGAAGACATACTCAGATAGAGGTAGGGAAGGAGTATCTGATACGTCCAGGTTGGTAGGAGATGAGGAACGTGGAGATTGGCCATGTGAGGGTGAGAGTGAGGTTGATGGATGTGGTTGTTCACGCGAAGGTGAAGGTGAGTGTGTTTGAATAGGATTGGACGATGGTTCAAGATAGAAAGGAGATGGAGGAGAGGTTTCAGGTGAAGCAAGAGGTGGTGTTTGGGATGGTTGTTCTGGTTGAGATGGAGAAGGTGTTTGGGTTTGTGTTTGTGGTTGTGGTTGAGTTTGAGGGTCAGTGTTTGGACAAATGGGTGAAGAAATGGACTCAGGGTTTTCCTCTCTGTCCTTTAGATTATAGACACTTTTAAAATCTCTGATAACCTCAGAGAGTGTCTGGGATGGTTTTCTAGTACCTGTTCGCTTTTTAACAGGTCATCTAGTGGGCTCTAGACTTGACTTCCTCTTTCTGGATGGTTTTGTTTTCTCCAGCTTGGACTCATCTACAGTGCTTCTTTCAAATCTAACTTCAAGTTGAACATCAACTCCCTGTTCTTTCACAGCTTCCTTTAGAATCTTTTCTTTTACACCAATTTCCTTGTATTTAAGAAATTCTTTTTGACCTCTAATGGCTGAGCGAAGCTTCATCTTGTCAAAGCTGCTTTTGCCAAGCTTGGGTTGTTTGATGCTACTCAAGTTTAGATCTTCTTTTATCCCCTGTTTCCGTATAATCTTTTGTAGAAGCACTCCATAAGGGATTTTTGCTAGAGAGTCCTTTCTGCTGATGCGTTTTTTAAAATTCATGAAGAGAACTAACGGCAGATTAATCTTCTTCCGATTCAACAGATTAACAAGCAAAAACTCATGTATTTCAGACACAAAGTTTCTGGATCCTGTTTTGTGAAGAATCAATTTGTTGATGACTTGATGCAAAACTCGTGCCTTGTCAGACATTTTGGATGCTACTAATGGTCGAGAATACTCTGATGACTCAAAGAGAATGCTGCTTGCATTTGACTGATCTGTATTCTTCCGTTCAGTGAGGAAAACTTCTCCCTCAGATTTACAGTTAATAGTTTCAGAAATGGTTTTCTCCGAAACTATGACTTTCTTGCCCTCAACTAGTCCTGTAACTTCAGTGTCTTCAACCTCTGCTATCATCCAGAACTGCTTGATAAGATGAGGGTACACCCTAACTTCTCCCCTAAAGAAGTTATTCCAACCGGCATTGGTGATTTCCTCAGCGACAATAATTCCTAGTTCAGCCAACTCAGATGGACAGAAGCGATGTTCCACAAGGACTTCCATGTTCTCAAGGTTCTCCATTTTTGAAAGATAAAGAGAAGATATTTTTCAAAGAAAGGTTTTGAAAGGGTTTTTCGAAAGAGAGAGCAAATACAGAGAGATTTTGAAGGAAGTTGAGAAGTGAAAGAGAGTGGGGTTAAGGACGTGTGTATGAAGGGAAAGAGAAAACAGTAAATTTTTCTTGAAAATAGGCGTAATCATCAACCGGGAAAACGGCTGCAGAGCAGGCGTACGGTTTTTGATAAAAATATATTAAAAAAAATTTAGACTCAGTGCGGGAAGTCTAAGAGATAAAAAACTTCTAAGTTTCAAATAGACTGACGTGTCCTATTGGACGCTAGTCATATTGGACTTAGACTCAGCTTGAGCACATTAGACGCTAAACATCAGTCTTTTATAAAGTGCATATTTAAATGCTTCCTTATAAAAGTAAACCTATCTACAGAGAGGGGTTTTGTAAATATATCTGCCCATTGATTTTCAGTGTTAACAAACTGAATGTCAAATGTTCCCTTCTGTACATAGTCTCTAATGAAATGATGTTTAATTTCTATATGCTTAGCTCTTGAGTGTAAGATTGGGTTCTTAGATAAATTGATTGCAGCAGTATTATCACAAAGAACAGATATCTTACTCTCAAAGATGTTGTAGTCCTCCAGTTGATGTTTAATCCATAGGAGCTGAGAACAACAACTTGCAGCAGAGACATATTCAGCTTCAGCTGTAGATAGTGCAATTGTGCTTTGTCTTTTGCTCGTCCATGATACCAGATTGGATCCAATAAAGTGACATCCTCAGCTGATGCTTTTTCTCTCGAGTCTATCCCCAGCATAATCAGCATCACAGAACCCTACTAATCTGTATTCATTTGATTTCTTAAACAGCAAACCAAGATTAGTAGTCTCCTTCAGATATCTAAAAATTCTTTTGACAGCAGTCAAATGAGAATCTCTAGGATCTGATTGGAATCTTGCACATAAACAAACACTGAACATTATATCAGGTCTAGATGCAGTAAGATACAATAGAGATCCGATCATACCTCTATATACCTTTTGATCTACCTTTTTATCCTTATCATTCAGGTTCATTATGCAGGTTGGATGCATAGGAGTGCTCATGGGTTTGCAATCGTCCATTTTGAACTTCTTCAGAAGCTCCTTTGTATACTTGGACTGATGCACATAGATTCCATCTTGAGTTTGTTTTACTTGAAGTCCAAGGAAGAATTTCAATTCTCCCATCATACTCATTTCAAACTCCTTCTGCATTAACTCAGAAAATTCTCCACACAGAGATTCATCAGTAGCACCAAAAATGATATCGTCCACATAAATTTGTACTATGATGAAATGTGAGTCTATGGATTTTCTAAAGAGAGTAGTGTCAACTTTTCCTCTTGAAAAACCATTCTCCATAAGAAATGAACTTAGTTTTTCATACCAAGCTCGAGGAGCTTGCTTAAGACCATAAAGAGCCTTTTTCAATTTAAAAACATGGTTAGGAAAAGATTGATCCTCAAAACCAGGTGGTTGTTCCACATAGACTTCCTCTGTTATTATACCATATAGAAAAACACTTTTTACATCCATTTGATAAAGCCTCATATCATGTTGGGCAGCAAATGAATGTAAGATGCGAATGGCCTCTATTCTAGCTACTGGAGAAAAGGTTTCAGTAAAATCAATACCTTCTTGTTGTGAGTAACCTTGAGCAACTAACCTTGCTTTGTTTCTCACCACTTTACCTTCTTCGTTCAGTTTGTTTCTGAATACCCATTTGGTTCCAATGATGGACTTATCTTTAGGTGGGACTACAAGCATCCAAACATCATTGCGTTTGAACTGATTTAGCTCCTCCTGCATTGCTAAAATCCATCCTTCGTCCAATAGAGCTTCATCAACATTTTTGGGCTCCAATTCAGAGATGAATGCAACATCAGTTTGGTCTCTGAATGTGCACCTTGTTCTGACTCTATCATCTGCATTTCCAATGATTTGATCTTCAGGATGATAGGTCTTGAAGTGCCAGCTTCTTCTTCTTTCAGAATTGGACGCATCATCATTTTCTGCGTCTGATCCTTCTTCTTCATTCTTAGGTGATGGTCTTTCACCTTCTGCTTGTATTCTCATATCTGAAAAAGAATCACTTAGCTCTGACAATTCATTGTCAGGCTTTTTGTCATTGAATTCAATATGAATTGACGCTTCAACAGTCAAGGTTCTTGAGTTATAGACTCGATAAGCCTTGGAAGTTTCAGAGTAACCCAGAAAAATTCCATTGTCCACTTTAGAATCAAACTTTCCAAGTTGATCCTTAGTGTTGAGAATAAAACATTCACATCCAAATGGATGAAAATATGAAATGTTGGGTTTTCTTCCTTTCCACAATTCATATGGAGTCTTTTTCAATATAGGCCTCACATATATTCTGTTTTGTAAATAACACGCAGTATTTACAGCTTCAGCCCAGAACCTCTTAGAGGTTGAGTGATCATTGAGCATGGACCTAGCCATCTCTTGTAGGGATCGATTCTTTCTCTCCACCACACCATTTTGCTGAGGTGTTCTTGGTGCAGAGAAATTGTGAAGGATTCCATTCTCTTCACAGAATCTCTGGAAGTTTGCATTTTCAACCTCACCTCCATGATCACTTCTAATGGAGTTGATACAAACTCCTTTCTCATTTTGGACTCTTTTACAGAATATGGTGAAGACTTTGAAAGACTCATCCTTGTGTGCAAGGAATTTGACCCATGTCCATCTAGTATAGTCATCAACTATAACTAATCCATGTCTCTTTCCATTTAAAGAGGCTGTTTGAGTGGGTCCAAACAAATCCATGTGTAAAAGTTCCAAAGGTCTAGAAGTGGAAACAATATTTTTAGAATTAAAAGAGTTTTTCACTTGTTTCCCTTTCTGACATGCTTCACACAGAACTTTGGATTTGTACACAAGATTTGGTAGTCCTCTCACGAGGTTATGCTTGTTTAGCTTTGAGATGGTTCTTAAGCTTGCATGACCAAGTTTCTTGTGCCATATCCATTGTTCATCCTTTAAGGATATGAAGCATGAGACATTTTGTTTGGATAGATTTTCAAAATCAATTTTGTAAACATTATCCTGCCTCTTTGCTTGAAAAAGTATGGACTTATCAGAATTTCTGACTATACATTTATCCTTGTTAAAGGAAACATGAAATCCACTGTCACACAATTGACTTATGCTAAGCAGATTATGTTTGAGTCCTTCAACCAGTAGGACATTTTCAATAGAAGGAAAAGGATGCTTACCAATTTTACCTATTCCAACTATTCTGCCTTTCTGGTCTCCTCCGAAGGTGACCCAGCCCTTTGATCTAGGCTTTAGGTCTTGGAACATAGACCTTTCTCCTGTCATGTGTCGTGAGCAGCCACTGTCCAGGTACCATGACTGGAGTTGACTTCCTCCCATCAAGCATATCTGCAACAAGAATTATCATATTCTTAGGTACCCAGATTGACTTGGGTCCTTTCTTGTTAGTCATTGGTCTGCGTCCAGGCATGTTCCTTTTGTTATGGACGCACGTCGAGGTGACATGTCCAGCCTTCCCACAATGACCACAGTATAAATTAATTTTAGAAGGACTTTTAGAAACCTTTGGTTTTGGTTTTTCATAACCTAAACCACTTTTGTCAGAAGATTTTCTCTGAATTTTTAAAATTTGATCAAGTTTTTCAGAGCTACTGACAAATCTGGACAATTGTCCAGTGAGTTCATTTACTTCTTGTTGAAGTACTTGTACTTCACAGGAAGTATTGGACTCAGAATCCTTTTGAGATTCATCTTTGAGTTGACTTACTTGAAGTCTTAACTCTTTATTTTCTGATTTGAGTACTTCATTTTCTAAAGTAAGTTTTTCAAAATCTTTGGTTATGAGTCAAAATTTCTTTTTCAAAGATCTGTACTCATCAAATAGAATAGATGATTCTCTAAGGATATCATTAAAATTTTCTTTTAGTTCAGGGTAAGGAAATACCTCTTCTTCATCCTCACTATCGGTTGAGGGTAGGCTTGCCATCAGGCAAAGATTTGCTTCTTCCTTATCCTCCTCATCCTCATCATCAGAGGATTCGTCAAGATCTTCCCATGTTGCCATGAAACCCTTCTTCTTTTTGAAGAACTTCTTCTTTGTCCGCTTAGCTTCAGGACAGTCTGCCTTGTAGTGGCCTGGTTTCTTACATCCATAGCACACTACTGGACTTTTCTCCTTCTGCTCAGCTTCCTTCTGTGGAAATCTTTTGTTGAATTGCTTCCTTCTGGAGCCACCCTTCCTTTTCCACATGGATTTTATTTTTCTGGAGATGAAGGAAAGTTCATCATCATCTGAGCCTTCTTATCCTTCTGAGCTACATGACTCCTCATCAGAGTCATTTGCCTTTAGTGCTTTTGAAGTGCTTCCCTTTTGGACTTTAAGAGCAATGGACTTTGCCCTTTTTTCTGTTCCTTCTTCTTTGAGCTCAAGCTCATGTACTTTGAGTGAGCCGAGGAGATTTTCCATAGCAAGAGTGGACAGATCCCTTGCTTCTTGTATGGCAGTCACCTTGGGTCTCCATTGTCTAGGAAGACTCCTTAGAATTTTCCTGATGTGATCTTGGGTTGTGTAGACTTTTCCCAGAGATCTCAGGTTGTTAATGATTGTTTGGAATCGTCCAAACATCTGATCAATAGTCTCGTGATCCTCCATTTTGAATAGTTCATATTGATGAACTAGGATGCTGATTTTGGACTCACGGACTTGAGACGATCCTTCATGCGCCAAGGCTAGGGTGTCCCATATTTCTTTGGCAGTGGTGCAGTTGTGCACCTTGTCGTATTCTGACTTGGTGATGGCACACATCAGATAGTGCCTTGCTTTTGAGTTCAGCTGGAATCTGGTCCTTTAATCTTGCGTCCACTGAGCTCTTGGTACTGGTTGACCTGCTTCATTTACTGGAGCAGTGTAGCCAGTTTCCACGACATCTCACATGTCTATATTTTGCGCATCAAAGAACGTGATCATTCTCTACTTCCAATAGTCATATTCTTCTCCATTGAACAGAGGTGGTCTGTTCACAGCTTGTCCCTCGTTCTCCATGGATCTTTGCTTCTCTGCACTGTTAGGTGCTCAACCCCTAGAGACCGAGCTCTGATGCCAACTGTAGGTAACAGGAAGAAACACAAGAAGGGGGGTTGAATTGTGTTTCAAAGCTTTTAAAACTTTTTCGCAAATATTTGTATACTTGCTGTGAACCTGTTGGACGCACAGTGTATTGGAAAATTAGATGCACAAGTAGATTGGACGCAGAGGCTTCCACTTAGTTTAAAAACGTTTTCTTTGTGCGATTTAAAGAGTTTGAAAAAACTTGATAAGATAAAATTCAATTCAATCTCTCTTGTTAGTAATGATAAATAAATAACTACAGATAAGGGAAAGAGAGAATAACACAAGTATTTATCCTGGTTCACCCTTTCCTAAGAGCTACGTCAGTCCCCTCAAACTAGAGAGATTTCATTATCAATCCAGATAGAATACAAGTATTCTTCAACAGCCTCTCCAGGCCTTACAACGAGTATTTTTTGCACACCTAGCCTCTCCAGGCTCAAAACAAGTATTCTTTACAAACAAGCCTCTCCAGGCTCAACACAAGTATTCTTTCTAAACAAGCCTCTTCAGGCTCAAACAACTCAGAAGAGATTTTTTGACTTAAAGTGCTATCTAACTCACACTAGTGAGAATCTGAAAATCTTAAGCACTTCGAGAGTTAAGCAAACTCTCTTTTACAAGAAGATAGAAAATATTACAAGAATTTCTTAATGAATCAGAGTATATCAAAGTTTGCACAGCGATTCAGCTCTTTCTTTTTTATAGTTCAACACTCTTGTATCTTCTCCTTTTTCTTCTTCTTGTTTTCGGATTTATAGGCTTTGTTGAAGCTTCAGACTTATTCTTCAACTACCTTGGCTTCAGCCTTCATAAATATGACCGTTCTCTAATAGCATTAAATGCTATTTTCCCGTTGCTCTGAGGAGTTCTTCTTTAGCGTATTTGTCTACGTTTCTTTCTCCTAATTCAGAAGCAACCTGTACTCATAGTCTCAATTGCACAAAGGTTAATAGTAAAATTCAGTTGAGACATAGAGAATACACTGTGTAAAACAGAAAGTAGTGTTCAGAGAGATATCAAAATAAACATAGTACATTCTCTCTCTAAGTACACTTTCACAGTGCTTTATGCTTTTCATTTAATGCATGTTCAGAGACTTTGACGAGGTTGTTCAGAAAAGCATTGTATACTGCTATTTATTTTAAATCGTTTGCTCAATAAATATGTCCCATATTAAATGCAAGAGCAATAAATAGCAGGTTATGTATTCTGCGTTTTGGACACAGCATTTCGAGTGTATGAATGGACGCATACCTTTGCTTACCATTCGTACTTGAGACAACTTGGTCTATATGGACGCATACTTATTGCTTACCATATGTACTTGAGACTTTGCTTCTCTGATAGGATACATCTCTATAATACTCATTGGTCGGTTATCACTTATGCTTATTTTGGACGCACTGTATAGCATGTCTCCATGAGTGATTTCTTTGGACGCTTATATGTTCTGCTTCTTTGGACGCATTGCCTCTTTGAGTCCATTGGACGCTCCATTCTTGAATCGTACATATATATGCCAATGTCACACTGGACGCTGGACTTATCATTGTTGTACCTACAAGAGCTTGTCAGCAGACTTTGTAAAATCCTTAATAACCTTTGTTATCATCAAAACCACAAAGACTACTTAGGGAAAATTTGCATTAGAACTGCTTCTGACCAATTTGGTTCCAACAGAGAAAGGTTGTACTATGCTTTTTCAGGTTTTAACTTTCCTTTTGGTAAGTAAGCACAAAGTGAGGGGGAGCATAATCACAAAGTCTTCATTGTGTTGTCATCATCAAAAAGGGAGAGATTGTAAATTGAACCTTCCCATGAGCTTCAAGGAATATCAAGTTTTGAAGATGACAAGCTTGGATGGAAGCATGAAGACTTGTAAAGATCAAAGGGTCTAGAAATAGATTTAATGTGTTTTTTATTTAACTTCTAGGACCTTTTGTAAAATATCTAAGATGAGATTGAGATGCTAAGTAAAATCAACCTAGGATCTAAAATTGAATTGTATTCACGCATTATATGGTTTTAAAATTGATTTTGCTAAGGTTGAATTTCAGGTGAATTGAATTCACAGGTCACTGGAACAGTGAATTGCATGTGAATTGAATTCCTATGAGATTCTAGGCAAACTTGGTTGCTGTGAATCGATTCACACCTGTGGGAATCGATTCACAGAGAGCAGATTTGCGATTCTGAAATCCAAACTTGCAGTGAATCGATTCATCACTTATGGGAATCAATTCACAGCAGTTAAAAATGCTTTTTTAACAGAAATGGTGCGAGTTTTCAGAAGAGATTTGCGATTAATCATTCACACACTTAGAGAAAACTCTCCAAGAACGAAAAGCAATCTTTGTGGGCGAAATCTGTGAAGAAGCATCTCAATCAAAGTCTTGATATTGATAGTGATCATCATTGTGCCAATTCTACAAAAGTTTGGTGTGTTCTTTCATTGGTAAACTCTAAACCTTTTATCTTGTTGGTTAATTCTTGTAAGAGGTGAGGTATCCTCTTTGTTGTAGTCTAGGGTAAGGTATCCCTAGGTAGTGTTGTTGTAATTAGCGTGGGGTATCCCTAATTTGGTGTGGATTTAGGAGTTGGGTATCTCCTTGTAAAATTGATTAGGTGTTGTAATCAAACCCAATGGTATAGTGGAGTGTAATCTCAATTCGGAAACGGATTAGAGAATGGACGTAGGTCACATTAGGTGACTGAACTAGTATAAATCTTGTTGTGTTCATCTTCTCTTATCTTTGCATCTTTCAATTTCGTATTTGGTTCAAGAATTGTGTTTTTAGGTTTCAGTGAATTTCACGTGAATTCAATTCATCTGAAATTCACAAACCAGAAAAATTCTTTTTTCTTAAACTTGTGATTGTTCCTTTTTACATTCACATTAACCATCGATAAGAAAATTGTTTTGCGAAAAGTTTTTGAAAAATCAGAAGAATCCTATTCACCCCCTCTAGGATTCATCTTGTTAGAGGCCACTTGGGCTAACAGGAGGCTCCAACGACGAATCAACAATCGGCTGGAGAATAGGCGACTGCACCGAAAGTTGCAACAAGTCAATAAATGGGTCAGGAATAATGTTGACCTCAGTTGTTGTCAGAGACAATGCATCTGGGGATGCCATAAGGAACAAATGCTTGGGATCATTTGAGCTAGGGTTCGAAGGAAAGGGGATGTTTTCCGCCAAGGAGAAAATAGATGGAAAGTGGGGGTTACTTGTGCGAGAAGGCAATTAATTGCAAAGAACAAGTAACTGTCGTGTCACTACCACTACTGAAATTTGTAGGGTAGTGGGTAGTTAACCCTGTTTGGTGGAACGTGGCAAAGAGGGATTTACTTGTCTCGCGGGAAATGTTTCAAAATTCCATTCTCTCTCCTGGGAAGCGTCGACAGATGAAATTTGGGGGGCATCTGTTAGAGGGTGGATTTTGGATTCCAGACTCGACGAGGAAAGTCTGTGTCAAGTGAGTAGATACTAAGTCAAATATCAAGATTGATTTTTACCAATTATGGAACGTGTGTCGAGGGGTGCCAACGTTCTTTGGTTGATTGGTGGTGTACTAATATTTGACAGTGCAGAGCTGATATTTTCGACGAAGTAGTGTCGAATGTTCGCCGTCGAAGGATGCTGGTCAAGGAAGATGGAGACGTGTGACCTCGCAGCCAAGGCTTAGAAGAATATTTTATGACTGAAGATGGTCACGTCAGAAGTACTTGACTAGTTTGTTGTAAAATGTAATAACTGGCATCCACGTGGCGACTAGGACTTTTGTTAGTTATTTTACTTTTCTGCCTATAAATGGTTGGAAACTTGATTAACGATCCCTACATCTCAACACACAGCAGATTCGTGGATCTAACATCAAGTATATCTTCCAAACCTTTTCATTTCAAGTTAAATTTACTTATTCAGTCCAATTATCTTTCTATAATTTACTTTTCTTACACATTTATACGCTTTCCTTTACTTTTCTCGCACATTTACATGCTTTCTTTACATTTCTTTGCACCTTTACATTTTTAGTCATTTAAATTCCAAGCAATTTACTCTTCACGTATTTTGTTCTTTCCTTTAATTTTCAAATCAAAGTTTTGTTTGATCACCTTTACGCCTTGATAACTATCCACGCCATTTGCCAAATTACTTGGTCTCCAAGTTAATTCCTGTCAAATTACATCTCGTTTAAGGCAATTTTATCAATTGGGCACGGAAGATTATCGCATTACCATAAGTCCCTGCAATTGTTTGATAAATGTTTATTTGTGTACCACAATCTTGACACAGAACCAAAAATCAACGTAAACAGAGTGCTAGCTACCATTTAGAATTAGCAACTGCATCTTGCCTAGAATTCTTCCAGCTCATAGTGCTATAATTCAAACAAAAACACAACCGCGATTTACTTTTATCAATTTCGAAGCTAGCATCGGTGTAACTACTTACAACAAAGTTAACATCGATGTAACTACTTACATCGATCTCTTCCTTACACAACTTTATTCAAAATGACTCTAAGGAAGCCTAAGAAATAAAGTTTACATGCAAAAACTCAACTATACTGTAGCATTTCTTTAAAGTTTATTAGGTGGTGTACAAATGATCAATATTGGGAATATCTGAGGATTATCATGCCTCTTCTCTTACTTTGTGTATGTGGTTTTAAATTACGGTTGTGGTTGCAGTTATAGTTATGTTGTGATTTTAATATTATGAAAAATTACGATCAAATGCAGCTAATACGGCTGCAATTGTAATTATGATGTTGTTTTGAAGGCTCTATAAACCATGATGTGCCGTGAACCTTGATTTAATTAAAGCCTAGTTTTACCCTGTTTTTCCTTGCTCTTTCTCGGTCTATGCACCCTTTGCACTGTCTCCTCAATCGCACTGTATACAACTTTATTCAAAATGACCCTAAGAGCATCTCCATCGATGCCCTTTTCTTGTTAAGCACTGGTTCCTATTAGGTACACTGCGCTGAAGTTCTGACAGTGAGGGTACCTAACAAGCAAGAGTACCTCTACAAGAACCGGGTGCTTACACTGTTTGTGTGGGCCAATTGCATTTTATAAATAAAAATGAGTGATGTGTGGTTATTAGTGGGGTTCATTTAAGAATTTTTTTGGAAGTGCTGGATTAAAGATGTTGGGTACCTATTAAGTGTTTGGGTTAAAAAAGTAAAAATGAGTGATGTGGAAAGGTGGAACCCATTTAAGTACCCAAAAATGGATTTTTCCACTAAAGATGCTCTAACAAGCCTAAAAAAATAAAGTTTACATGCACAAATTAACTCAACCACACAGAGACGATCAAAACTTTCAATCGGCCAATCTCTCTAGCTAGTTATTTTGCGTGTTAGGTATGGTTACTTGTGGGATATTCTATTTCTTAAATCCCATGAACAAAACGTGCTCTGGTAATAATATATATATCTTGACATTCAATTAATAATATTCCCTCTCATCACACATGGATAAACCCAAATCCTCTCTAATTGATTAATAATTATATAGTTGCTTAATTCAATACTAATGTGAATTTCTTATATTTTTCAGAGTGAGATTATCTCTGGAAACGTGATCTTTGGACTTTACCAATTATTCCCCATCCAGCTTCACTGTGTAGATCACCCTTGTCCCCCAATTCCAATATGTAAACAATATATTCTTATTCATAGTACTTGGAGATAAACCCTTTTCCACGTAAGCTAGCCTTTTCATTGAGTGAACTTCAACTCTTGCTAGGGGTTGTGCTGTGTCAATAATTTGAAGGGTCGATGTTTTCATGTTGAAGTTCATAGCTAATACTTTGACCGAGATAATTAATTAAACTGACAAACCAAATTAAGGTAATTTTACAAAGCCATTAAGTGTCATTGTTAAAATGATTTTTTTTTCACGACCCTTTTAGCTTCGATGGGTTCCTTAATTAATGGATTTAACTTTGACAAATTTACCTGTTCAACAGGTATGCTGAGTAGACTCAGATCTCGGTTGGTAACGAATAGTCACCAATAAGCCAAACAAAGCACTGAAGTTAGTATAATCCATCTCAGCCTGAGCAAAAACTTTACCGTTTCTAATTCAGTGTATATCACATGTTGAATTTCGATTTCATTTTGCAACTCATGAACAGCCAAGTGTTTTTCCCTTTCTAGATTGTTGTTTTCAATTTTACCTTTAATTAGGTATACAACTGTTGATAACTTTTTGTTTTTATATTCTACAAGATTTTTTTTTAACGTTGTAGTGTCATGTTTGGTCCATGTACCTAATGAAAAAAAAAAGACTTTGGTTAGGTTATTGTACGTAGGTCCATGGAGCATCGACCTAACTAACAAAGAACAAATCAATGTCTTGGTAGTGCCAAGACATTATAATTACTGTGAAAGATGAAAAATATTAACATTTTCTAATTCTTTCGTTTTCAATATTTCCTTAACCACAGGGAAATACTTTCTTATGGGATAACCGCAGGGAATCAAAGGCAGAAGTTATTCACCGTGGTAATTCTTTGGTGGCAGCGTGGGAACTTGCGAAGAGAAGAACGCCTATTGCAGTTGCTACGCAGCAATCTCACATGCGAGTCTCTTGGATTCCACCAAATTCAGGACATGTTAAATGTAATATTGATGCTGGCTTTGATGCAAGTTCTAGGACCACCGGTTTTGGTCTTGTTTTGCGTGGAGGGGGTGGTCAATTTTTGCTTTCTACGATGGAATTTACTCATCCTTTACTTTCGGTTATGGAAGGGGAAGCTACTGCTTTACACATTGGTGTTAGATGGCTTATGGAGTTGGGAGTCCAACATGCTTTCATCGAAACTGACAGCAAAGCTTTGGTGGATCGCTTGAACTCTTCTATTATTGATCACACTGAATTGGGAGATTTATTAGTTTCTTATAAAAACCTGTTACGTTTGAACCCTCGTTTTAAGGTTCATTTTGCTAGGAGACAAGCAAATAGAGCGGCTCATATGCTTGCACGTGTTGCTGCTACTACAGCTTGTTCTCATATTTCCAGTTTTATTCCTGATTGTATTGCTTCAGTTATTATTAATGAGATGAGCTAAGTTGTTTTTTGTCAAAAAAAAAATTTCCTTAACCACCTTCATCAAAAAAAAAAATTTCCTTAACCCCAATCGTCACCTAGCTAAAGTAACAAAAATAACAAATATTTTAACACTTGCAGTATCACGTGGCATCAAGCCCAACCAGTAATGAGGGCACATTTAATTTCTTGGATTGTTCATACTTCATATAGCTCTAGCTGACATTTAATTTTGAGGCATATTAATAGCACGGTAGTGCAAGGCGTGCATATTTCAATTTTAATTATTACTGTATTCGTTTCATAATAATAGTCTTTTAAAGTTTTTATTAAAAAATGTAATAAATTAATAATTGAGAGTAATAATTTTACTAAATTATCTTTATTATTTATATTGTTCAAAAACCACTGCAACACTCTAAAAAATATTATTTGGGATAAAATTGAAAAAAAAAATATTAATGTTTTATTGAAAGAATAAAATGATAACTTTTTTAGGACATTTTTACTTTACTAAAATGAAGACTATTATTATAGAATGGAGGGAGTACTAAAGATGGAAAAATAAACACTCACAATTTTAATTTTTTTAGATAAGCTAAAAATGTATTAATAAAAGAGACTTTAACCAAAAGAGAGCGGCTCAAACAGTGCCATCAATTAGTAAAGCTGAAGAATACAATTGAGGTAGCAAAAATGCCTAAAAATTAAATGTTACCTATGAAAACCGTAAGGAATGAAAAATAACGATTTATGCAAAGACGAATAGGAACAATTTAAATAAGCATCCCACCGTCCCAACGATATCAAAAAGTCCGTAGATGGTGATGGATGAAATGTAGCATTTTCACAACTTCGAATAAATTCACACCACTGGTGTGAAAACTGATACTTTTAATGAATTTAAAACTGTGCTCTTAAAATTTCTTGGGTTAAATATGTTTTTGATAATTTATTTTCACTAGTTTTTATTTTTGGTCCCTCGTATTTAAATTATAACTGTTTAGTTCCCATTTTTTGGAAATTAGGTACATTTCCCTTTGACTGACACCGTTAAGTTAAATGCTGACATGGTTAACGGACTTACACCTAAGCACATGTCATCTGTTTTACTTATCTAATGTGTCATCCTACATGAAGTGGACGGCCTAGATCTGTCTCAGGGTAGGGGTAAATCAAGGGTTGTGACAAAAAGTCAAAGTGAGGTTGCATAACAAAAAAAGAAATATCTGGAGAGATCTAGGTCGTTCAATCCACGTAGATACCACATTAGATAAGTAAAACAGGTGGCATGTTCTTAGAGTGTAAGTCATTAGTCACGTCATCATTTAACTTAACAAAATCAATCAAAGGGACTAAATGTGATCTATTTTCAAAAATAGGAACTAAAAGTTACAATTTAATTATGAATGACTAAAAAACAAAAAAATATTAAAAAGCAAGAAAAAAAAATTCAACCCAAATTTCCTTGGATCATAAAGTAGCATGTATATTATCAATTTCAATTGAATTTTTTTCTTTCATTACTCATACTAAAACATGCCACTTATCCATATTAAATATAATAATTAGTATGGATTTTACAGCACTACTGTACTCCCTCTGTTCCATTTCTTTGGTGGTTTAGCCTTTTTTTTCCTCCAAAACTTTGGTTGTTTTAGGATTTATAATATCACTGTTTTCCAACTATATCCGTAGTATAATTAATAAGTTTTGAGTAGAGTAATAATTAGAATAGTTGAGAATAATGAAAAACATCAAAACTTGTAAACTAATAAATAGAGCATTTTTCTAAATTTATTCAATTAATTATTCCTTAATCTGTATTCCAAATTAACCTTAAACCACCAAATTAACTAAATGCAGACTTTGAGAATCCAGACAGCCGACTGGCTCAATGCTAGTCCAGCATTAAAGTATTATATGCACTAATGAAAAGATGAAAAAAAGAGGACAAAAGCTGCAGTTGGAGGCTTGGAGCCTTCTGTTTATTGCCCTTATATACACACATAGCTCTATCAACCGAAGAAAACAAAGCAATGATCATGAATATTGCCATCTAACTCACCAATGGGGCGTGGGATCCACACCGAATATTCCAGAACAAATGGGCATATTGTTTTCTAATTTCATGGAATATCTAATGAATGTACTAGTATATTCTCTCTTGTTTATATTATCTTCTTATGGGTAAGTATCAGCATCCAAAACTATTCGGTTCCGATTTCTCCAACCTAACTTTCATCCAAGATTCCATATCGTTCAAGTGATTTAACGTGATTAGATTAATATATAAGAGTGGTGCAAATTACTTGGTGCATGTGATAAGTGGGACCTCACTATTAGCTAGCTAGCAGCCATATGTATGTACGCTACATGATGTGCCTCCCTTAAGTAAAGGATATTCGATGAAATATTTTCTTTATGCAATTGATTTAGCTACAAAGTTGTATACTTGTCAAGGACGGATCTTCCAAAAAGATCATTGTTACGAATATGATTTTATGATTTCAACATTGTTAACAATGACTCCATCGGTTCCTTTTTATCTGCCTTTTAAGTTTGGTTCACAATAATTAATGAATTATTTAATTAATAAAAATTTTCCTGGTACACTATTGTCTTTTTACTATCCCACTATATTCAAATTACTCTCATTTTATATTAAAGTATATGAAAAATGTATAAAACAATTAATGGTAATAAGAGTATAATTGACAAAATATAACCTTGAATAATGAAAATGACACATAAATAGTGACAAATTTCTTCTTAAAATTGGACAATTAAAAAAGAAGAGAGTATAAATAAAAATGCCGAGGAGGTGATGGTGCGATGATTTATGATTTGCGATTTCAAGCTACTGAATTTAATGCTGAGGAGGCGGAGAAAATGATTAAGGATAGATGTTAGTTATAGATAAAAGTTAGAATTGAAAATGTCTCAACGAACTTCTACGAGTGGTGGACAAATCCAATTTCTTGTCTATCTAATCTTCTTACTGTATTTGTATAAGGATTATTTTGATATACATTTTTTTGAAACAATTATTTTGATATACTTGAGCATCGGTATATCTTGTACTTCAATTTTAATACAATTCGCTTCATCTAAAAAAAAAATAGTTATAAAGAAAAATGAGATGAGAAACGGGGTATAATAAATGTTATATGTTTTCAAACAAAAAAGAAAATGAAACTGAAAACGTTTAATGATTATTTGTAATTTAGTACCGTACGTAGTCCGTAGGCACATTTGTAATTAACAATGTTTTTATCTTATTCATCCCCGTATAAAAGAAAAGTTAGAACCTATGATTATAAATTAAATTGTTGATTTAGCAAAATCTTGTTTGGTTTTGACACACTCTGTATGTGTGTGTATCATGTGATTATGAGTTCTCAATCAAGTGAGTGAATGATATGTATTTTGATTATTAATAGCCACATGGACGTCGGTTAGGAAACGTTGTGTTTCATAAGTTCATAATATAATAAATGGCATGACTTGGATCATTTGAACATGGACTTGGACTAAGGGATTGCCATTATGGGGTAGTAGGAAAGGCTCATGTTGAAGTTGCCCCTTGAGAGAATATAGGGACAGATGACTGTTCATGGTCGCTTAAGCCTTAAAGATATAGAAAAAACAACACGGGCAAGAATGATACGGTAGGCTCTCTTTTAACGTGCACTCTCTAAATTGGGTGTATCCATATGGACCATCCATTCGATATGAATAAAAAACATGTCGGCTGTTATTAACGAAGGAAGGTTACCTGATTCGAAGGTATAGTCGAGAAATATATGTAATATTGCAAAGTGGCCCTAAAAATGAACTATTTTTACATTAGAAAATATTTAATTATATGAAAAACATCATATAGTCAAGTTTTCTTTTAATTATACTGTATAAAGTGTAATAACATCAAAGGGTCATATCTCTGCAATTGAGAGACATATAAGACATTATGAAGATTGAAAAGAAAAGGAGTTCAGGCTACTTGAAAGCCTACCGAACCTATCTGACGAATAATTTGATAAGACTCATGAATGAATTTGGGAGTTTAAATTATTTTTTGGATTTTATTACTTTAATTACCAATTCTAGTTGTAGGCGTGACTTTCAAGAATTAATGCATGAACACCTAGAGTTCAAGATGTCTTCTTTTGTCAAAGTAGCTATTTTGTCTACTTTGTTAGTCCTCATCTTTTTCTAAATCATCGATCTTTCTTGTCTTTTATTGCACTATTTTTAGTCCCAACAAAACTATTTACACATTGGTACCAACACAACGACATCCTATTGTAACCCGAATGGCCATCAAATTAACTCGAGGGGTGAAGAGTTGAAAAACTTTTTGCAAAATTTTATTGAAAATGTGAAGGATATAAATATTAAACCTTGCAAAGTGAGTTGAAAAACTTTTTGCAAAACTTTTTTTTTTGGATCAAGAGAGATTCATTAAAAAGGGAAAAAACTCGAAGCCCAAAGGGCAATACACATGGCCCAACAAACAAACAGGTCAAAGTCAAGCTTAACGCAGTGTCTCAAAGCATACTAACATCAATCCAAAGACATGCACCTGACATTACAAAGCAGTAATATAGAAACTAAAAAGAAACTAAACAAAACCCGCCAACAAGCAAAGAAATCTCCTAAAACCTATCTTGCCCTAGATCCTACAAGCCCATGGCCTAGCCCATTAGGGTTCCAGTACCCAAACCAGAATGACGAACCTGCCCTTCTTCAACAACTCCCCCAAGTCTGCTTCACAGTTTCTTTGAAACATCAGACCATGCTCCCATGCCTAACCTGTGGCCTCAAAAGCTGGGGCATGGAGATGGCGAAGGAAGGGACAACCATGGCCATTGGTCTGCTTCTATAAACATTTTAGGATATATTAAAAATGGGCAAGACCAACGTTTGACAAGCTTTAGAATCCAGGGCAAAAAATGGAGGAGATGGTAGCGCAGACAACGGCGGCAGCTCCGCCGAGAACAACCACCAGTAGTGGAACCAACAGCCACTCAAAGTGGCGCAAACAAAGAAGCCTAGGGGAAAACCCTAGGAGAGCTCTATGCGGCGCATACCTTTTGCATTGTTATGTCAAATTTCTTGCAAAACTTGTAATTCGATGTTCTCTTGTTTTCAAAAACCCAAAAACAAATTTAAGTAGTCCAATTTAATTTTGGAGAAAGCCCATAAGAAATAAAGCCCATTAAATCTTTTTTTGAATGTTAGAACAACTTTTCTTATCGTAATAATCAATTATGGCTCATTATAATTGATTATCTCAACCTAAAGTTTAATTTAGAGCTAATTGCGATGTTTATAATCGATTGTGGCCTCAAAATAACAATTTTATGATTATTTGCATCTCAAATAATCAATTATGGCCACAAAATAATTGATTATATCAGTTAAGACTTGCCAAAACTCAATGTTGACCAAAATATTTGTTTGCAAGTTTAAAATATTTGATTATGAACACTTAGAAACATATTTTCAGGAAATTTTCTCAAGTGTTTAAGCTTAAATAAAGTACATAACTTCAACATCATTTTGAAACCCTTAAATGAAGCTTTTGGGACTAATAAAAAATTGTTTAAGATAATTTTAATCTAACTAAGCCTTCCAAAATCAAGCTTAGAGATCTTACATTAGTTCTAAATGCTTGGAGCTGGAAGCTACCCAAGGTTGAGTTTTAGCATATTCAAGTTGCATTGTTGGTTTTCATCAAAACTCTAACACCAAGGTCATGTTTATTTACATTCTTCTCCCTTGATGATGGTACGCGATGTAAACGTTGCTCCCCTGAAATCTTGACTTTTGAACTCAATAATTTAAGTTTCAAATATATTTTTGGTCCCTATAATATGTATAGTTTTTGTTTTTGTCCTTTTAATTTCTTTTTGATTTAGTCTTTGTAATTTTTTTTTGTTTTGGTCCTTGCCATTAGGATTCTGTTGTTACTTGCTGAGGTGGCTCACAGAAATCCACCTCATCATTGCCACATGTCAATATTATGACAGGTTAGATGTCATGTTGGATTACATGTCAATTTTTTTTTGCACCTCACATTTTGACATTTTCCTTTAAAATTTGATTTTAATCCTTGTAAAGTCAAAACATTTTTGAAAATAGTCCTTATAAAATTAATTACGAAGTTGTTTGGTCCCTATAATATCAATATATTATTGTTCCAGTCCCTATTAAATTTGTGAATTTTGGTTTTAGTCTTTGTTACACAAGTGTAGTAATATTACAAAAGTGTCTTCAAATCAGTAACAATGCTTATATAACAGTAACAATAGCCCTGCAAGTGAGAAACTCCCAGATCTCATTAACGATCATCCTAATCCTCTCGCGTTAGTAATAATAATTGAGAATATTAGAAATGGGAATAAATTAACACTTTGAAAGTAAGATAAACTCAAAGACTTAAATTGAAACACATATATATCAGTCTAAAGTACAAACATTTACAAACTGTTCAAAGTAAAGTTATACAAGATACATTATTGTTCCTAGATAACAAAATACATCAAAAAGGAAAAGATAATAAAACCTAGATAAAATTTGATTTAAAATATAGAAAAAAAACAAAATTTTACAAAAAATAATAAAACCATAATAAAATTTGATTTAAAATATAGTAAAAACCAAAACTTTGCAAAAAAAGATGGTCTGAAATAACATCTCAATAATAATAAAATAGTAATATTAATAAATCCTTACATAAATAAAAATGTTTCCCTCAAACCCCGAGCGTCTACTACTAATTCCGAACAATAAGAAAATGTAACTAAAAAAAATTCCAAGTCTTCAAGCCTCCTTAGTCTCAGTGACGTCATCTCGTACTCTGAAAACAACAACATTAACGAGATATAATCCCAGTGAATAAAACAAGTTCAAAAAGGTTTTTGCAAACAATGTAGTTCTATATTGGCATGGTGACTGGAAAACTTAGTCATGGTACCCGCAAAATTTTAAGCATATAAAAATATATTTATTTGATCAAGCATGAATCATTCACATCATATGTGATAAAAATAATTATTCAGCGATCAAAAAATTCATATTTCAAGTATTCAATATGAAAACTCTATACAATGTAACAAGACTCGGTGATTCCCAGAACCACTTGACTTAACTATTCAGTTGCCAAAACTAGTGTGAATCCCAGATTTACTCATTTAACATTTTGGTTCCCAGAACCAGTGTGAATTCCAGATTCACTAAGGTCTATGAGCTCATATCCTTGCAATGGCGTCCCACTGTTTTCATCCCAGATGGAGGTACTTCATATTAGGGATGTAAATGGGGCGGAGCAGGCACGGATAGTAGCTACCTGTACGGGTGGCAAAGCGGGGTGTTATTTTGGACCTGTATAGCCGGCGGGGCGGGCCAACCCGCCATCTCGGCGGGCCAAGGGCGAGGCGGGGTGGGCTAGCCCGCGATTTTTAAAAAAATTCAAAAAAAAATTAAATCATTTTTTCTAGTTTTTTTAATATTTTTTTATTTTTTTGGGCGGGCTGAGACGAGCCAGCCCTCTTTTGGCTTGCCAACCCACCTTTTTTCCATTTTTTATATTTGTTTGGGTTTTAGGCGGGCTAGCCCGCCAACCCACCGGCGGGCGCTGGCAGGGGTGCATTTTAGAGCCCGTTTTCAAAAACGGGCGGGGGCAGGCCAACCCGCTTTCTGCGGGCCAGCGGTGGGGCGGGGCGGGCTGGCCTGTTTTGCCATCCCTAGCTACCCGTACCCGCGCGGGTACCTGTTACTTAGGTTTTAGCGGGTACTCGTGAAATCCGGGGGTATCCATGGATATTAAATTTTTAAAAAATTTCTATAAAAATTTTATTAAAAGAAATTGTTTCCACACAATATTTCTCATAATGAACATTATATTAATAAGACTAAATTATACCAATCATATAATTTTAACTCAATTGTTAGTGTTATATCAATAATTGTTCAATTAAATAAAAATAAATAAGGCTATAAAATAAAAAATATGAGTATGAGAATTAATACATAACACAACAATTTACATATTTTGGAGTCACTTTGTTCAATATTAAAACAAAGCAAGACAACAATTAACAGTAATGCATCACACTCTAATACTTCTCAAATTGTGCATTGGTGTTTTAGACTTTTAGGTATGTATATAAATAAAATGATATTTTTTGTAATTTTACTAATGGGTACAGGTACCTCACTACCCTCCCCCATCCCCATTTATTGACGGGTACCTCAAATACCCGTTTAATTTACCCGTGGGTACCCGTTAAGCTACCCACCCCATACCCGTAACGGATTTTATTCGCGGATATCCGCGTGTACGGGTTTTTTTGCCATCCCTACTTCCTATCCCATCTTAGATGGAGATATCTCTCATCCTATTCCCTGATTAAGATGTATACCATCATAACTTCTCGGAAGGTGATGACCGACTCATACATAAGGATATATTCAACAATTAAATATCCTATCCTAGATGGAGATATCTCTCAAACTTCCCACTTCAAAATACAATTCTAAAAGATCATGCTTTTACAACACTATAACACCACAAACATCAAGTAATAGCGAGAACAATAGTTTTAAATATTCTTTATTGAAGAAATCAATTGCAAAGCCGTTAGGGATGTATTAACGTTCAATGAGTTCATAGTAGGAGTGTGAGAGGAAATACAGGTGTGAAGAATCTAGGCCCACATATATTTGGAAACAGCAGCAAATACAGTCAGGATGTAGTTCTTCTCACAGGTGTGAAAGATTCGGTCTCACAGAAATTTAGAAATAACATTGATTACAGCCGGGGGGGGCTGCAATTCTCCTCACAGTGTGAAATACTTGGATCACAATAATTCAGCAATAGCGGCGACCACATTTGGGGTGTAGGTTTTCTCGCAGGTGTGAAATATTCTGAATCACAAAACTCAAGAACAACAACATTTACAGCAGGGATGGGTTTTTTTTTTTGCAATTGTGAAAAACCCAAAATTTCTCATATAAAAAATTCAATAACAAAAAAATTCAGCAACAGCGGCTACCACATTTGGGGTGTAAGTTTTCTAGCAGGTGTGAAATGTAAGTAACAAGATGAAACACCAGAAGGGGAGTTGAATTGTGTTTCTTAGCTTTTAAAACTTTTTGCAAAACGTTGGACGCTGTTTAAAGAAATGTTGAATGCACAACGTATGTCTGTTGGACGCACAAATAAGTTGGAAGCAGAAACGTCCACTTAGTGTAAAACAAGTTTTAGCGCGATTACAACGTTGGAAAAACTTGTTGAAAAAAGATTCAATTCAATCTCATTTGTTAGTATATAAACTGAAAATAAAAGAGTTAAGGGATAGAAAGATTGAACAAGTATTTATCCTGGTTCACCCTTGCCTAAGAGCTACGTCCAGTCCCCTCTAACAAGAGAGATTTCACTATCGATCCAAATAGAATACAAGTATTCTTCAACAGCCTCTTCAGGCCTTACAACAAGTATTCTTTGCTCACCTAGCCTCTCCAGGCTCAACCCAAGTATTGTTTTACAGACAAGTCTCTTCGGGCTCTAACCCAAGTATTCTTTGCACACAGCCTCTTCAGACTAATACCCAAGTATTCTTTTACAGACAAGCCTCTCCAGGCTCAAACAAGTATTCTTTTCTAAACAAGCCTCTCCAGACTCAAACAACTCAGAAGAGTGTTTTAGATGAAAGTGTTGTTAACTCACACAAGTGAGGATATAGACTCTAAAGCACTTCGAGAGTTAAGCAAACTCTCTTTTACAAGAAGAAAGAAATAATACAAGACTTTCTTAAGATTACAGAGTATGACAATATTTGCACAGCGTTTTTACTCTTTTCTTTTCGTGGTTCAGTCTCTTTTTTTTTTTCTTCTTGTTCACGGTATATATAGGCTTTGATGAAGCTTCAGACTTGGTCTTCGAATAGGCTCAGCTTCAGCCTTCTTGAATATAGTTGTTCTCTAATAGCATTAAATGCTATTTTTCCGTTGCTCTGAGGAGTGCTTCTTCAGCGTAATTTTTGCGTTTCTTTCTCCTATGTTAGAAGCAACTTGTACTCAAAATCTCAATTACACAAAGGTTAATAGTAATATTTTATTGAGACAGAGAGAATACACTGTGTAAGGAAAAAGGTATGTTCAGAGATATACAGAATAGTTCAGACAACATCCTCTCTCTCAAGTACACTTTACACAGTGTTTTATGTTTTTCATTAAATGCATGTTCAAATCGTTGACAATTATGCACAGGAAAAGCATTGCATACAGCTATTTATTTCAAATCATTTGCTCATTAAATATGTCTCATATTAAATGCAAGAGCAATAAATAGCATGTTATAGACTCTGCGTTTTGGACGCAGTTTTGTGACACAGAATGGACTTTCTGTTCACTTACCAAATGGACGCATACCTATGCTTACCATTTGGACGCAAGGCTTCTCTAGTCATATGGACGCATACCTATGTTTACCATATGGACTCATAGCTTTGCTTCTTTGGACTTACTGCTTTACTAATTGTTGGACTTATATCTTTCTGCTCATTTGGACGCGAGGCATCCAAAGCCCATTGGACGATACTTACTCACGATCAAGTATTAGAGTCCATTAGACGATATGCTCTTAGACTGTACTTATGAGTTCCATGGTCACATTGGACGATGGGCTTATTTTTGTTGTACCTACAAGAGCTTGTTAGCAGACTTTGTAAAATCCTTAATAATCATTGTTATCATCAAAACCACTTAGGGATTAAAGCATTTGAAAAATGCCTTTGAATAATTTGGTTCCAACAATCTCCCCTTTTTTGATGATGACAAACATTATTAAGTTTTACAAGCAATATAAGCAAGTTAAACATAATAATCAGTCAGCATAAGCATTTAACATAAACTTTTGTCATTGAGGGAAACTCCCCCTGAGATTAACATCTCATGGTTTTTAGATTTTTCAATCTATTGAGTTCCTGAAAAGTACTTTTGCTCACATAACAGATTAGTTCAACAAAAATATGTATGTAATCAGAGCAATCAAATTCAGAGTGTCATAATCAGAACATATATATGTATAAGCAATAAAACTGTTGCACTGCAATTTTAACTCAATCTCATTTTATTAATGACTTTGAGCTTTAAAACTTAATCTTCTTCTCTTTCTTCTCCCCCTTTTGTCATCAGACAAAAAGGTTCATAGAACATCATAGTCCAAAAAAGAATTTTAAAAAAAAAAAAATGAGAGAACAAGAGATCAGGACTTACATAGAGTCTTCCTTGACTCCAGGTACTTGAGATATTGGCCCAACAGAAATATCAAGTCTTCCATTTCTTCACTTGAGGGTGGGACTTGTGCAGGTGCAGTTCTTGGTTCCTCAGCTGTGGAGACAATAGCATCTTCTGCCTCAGGAGGAAGCTCAATTATAGGCTGAGTGGATCTAGTTGGGGCACCAAAGAAATCATCAAACATATATCTCTGATGTGCCATATTTTTTGTAATTGATCCCCCAGTAGGCGTTGCAGCCTTCTCAGCATCAGAGACCCCTGAGGATGATGCTTCTTGCTCACAGAGTTGGAGATGTCTTTCCCAGACTGTCCTTGCATCTTGTTCTTTTGCTTGACCAGTTTTGGACATGTACATCAAGAAGTCCATATCAACATCTTCCTGTGTTCCCTTTGCCCAATCCTTATCAAACTTGATCGGATTTGGCATTGTACCTTTATTGGTGTGCTTTCTGGGGAACTTGTCCTTATTCCTGTCCATAAGATAGACCCTTGGTACTATCCTGTCAGGATCCACCTTTATTGTTGTTGTAGGCTTTATTCTCATAGACGGAGGGACATTGAATCTATTCTGAAGCTGGAGTCCGTCCGCTATGGTTCTGATGAACATTCGATCAAGGACTGAGAGGAAGGGACCCAACTCTTCTGCAGTCAAAGGAGTGTACTTTGATTGAGCGCAGCAGAGTCGCATTCTGGCATGTCCCGAGGAGTTGAATGAAATAGATTTGACCCTTATCTCATCCAGGGTTAACTCCTTGTCCTTCCTCTTTTCCTCCTGAAGAGGGATTTCTGTGGTCTTGATCCCCTTGGTCAGGATCATAGGTGTAACATCCCGGCTGCTTTTCAGATCGACGACTGTCCCCACACCCCAACACGGATCTTTTCAGCATGCTTTGTCCTCACTCACATGCTTTCTAGGAAACTCCTCAGAATGTCACCCTTCACGAAATTGCTCCAAGTCAAGAATGTTTAACTGTGGAGTTCTTAAGTGATAGGCTACCGAGAAGAAGATGCATCTTGTTGGTATGAGTAATACCAATCAATTCTATTAAGCTTTCCTCAACTGTACAGTCCTATACTTGCATAGTCTCAGAATTCCTCTCATTCGGGTATGATTTCGGTTCATTCATGTACCCCTTCTCCTAGAAGCCTGCTAGGAGCCGCTCCTTGTCCGTGCCTCTCTGCACCGCCGATCACTCCCCGCCCTCGTCGGCCTCAGGGTGTCACAATAGGCTTCCACACAATGTAGACATATTCAGAAGGTTGCAGGGGTGCTTCTGATATATCTTGACTGGGAGATGGTGAGGATGGTTGAGATTGGTCATGTGAGGGTGAAGGTGTGTGTGTTTGGATAACATTGGACGGTGTTTAATGTTAATAGGTGATGAGGGAGTGGGTTCAGGTGAGGCAATGGGTGTATGTGTTTGAGGTCTTGGTTGGGTGGACGATGGGGGTGAGAGAGGTTGAGGCTCAGTTTGGGTAGGTGGTTCTGTTTGTGGTGTGGGAACTGTTTGGTTTAGTGGTTGTGGTTCAGGGATTGTATGAGTAGGTGTTTGAGTTTGTGTTTGGGGTTCAGTGATTGGACGAATGGGTGAGGGAATGGACTCAAGTGGTGGAGTGGTTGAACGAGTTTCTTCAACAATATCCTTTCTTCCTTTTCGAGTGTAGACATTTCTAAAGTCTTTGACAATCTCAGAAATAGTCTTAGAAGGTTTTCTAGTACCTGTTCGTTTCTCAACAGGTTGTCCAACAGGCTCTTGACTGGATTGCCTCTTTCTGGAGGGCTGTGTTTCTTTCAATCTGGATTCTTCTTTAACCTTTCTTTTAGTTCTCTTTTCAGTTGCTGTTTCTGTGGGTACACCTTCTTGTGATGCTTGCTCCGTTTCCTCTACCATAACTTCCTTCAAAATCTTTTCTTTCATAGCCCTTTCTTTGAGTTTAAGAAATTCCCTTTCCCCTCGAATAGCTGAATGAAGCTTCATTTTATCAAAGTTGCTTTTGGTAAGCCTAGGTTGTTTGATACTACTCAGGGACAAGGTTGCTTCATCATCGATTCCTTGTTTTCTCAATATATTCTGTAGAAGCGCTCCATACGGGATTTTCTTTAACGAATACTTTTTGCTGATATGCTTGTTGAAGTTCATAAAGAGAACAAGAGGCAGATTAATCTTCTTTCAAATCAGCAGATTTACTAGTAGAAACTCATGTATTGCAGATACAGAGTTTTTTGATCCTGCTTTGTGGAGAATCATTTTATTAATAATCTGATGCAGAACTCGTGCCCTGTCGTGCATTTGTGATGCAACTAGTGGTCGAGAGTACTCTGATGAATTAAAAAGAATGTCGCTTCCTCCTGGTCTTCCCTTCTTCCAATTTGTAAGGGGAACTTCTCCCTCAGCTTCACAGTTGATTGTTTTTGAGATGGTTTCAACTGAAACTACTATCCTCTTGCCAGAAACTGTTCCAGTAATTTCAGGATCTTGAACATTAGCAGTTAACCAAAACTGTTTAATCAAGTTAGGGTAGACGCTGACTTCTGCCCTGAAGAAGTTATTCCAACCAGCGCTGGTGATTTCTTCAGCCACATAGATTCCCAGCTCGGTCAAAACGGTGAGATAGATACAGTGCTCCACAAGGACTTCCATGGTCTCAATGTTCTCCATTTTTTGAAAGTAAAGCTTTGATTTTTCGAAAGAGAATTGTTTTGGAAGGGTTTCAAAAGCGAGAGCAAAAACAGAGAGAGAGTTCTCAGAAAGTTAGAGAGTGGAAGAGAGTGGAGTGAAAACGTGTGTAAAAAGGAAGTTTTGGAGAGAGAAAATAGTAACTATTTCTTGAGAACCAGCGTAATGATTAAATGGGAAAACGGCTTCAGAGTAGGTGGACAAGTTTTGATAGAAATATATTATTTTAAAAAAAAAACTTAAACTCAGCGCGGGAAGGCTAAGACTTAAAAACCTTTAAGTCTTAATAAAACTTCTAAGTCTCAAGTAGACTGACATGTCCTATTGGACGCTAGTCATATTGGACTCAGACTCAGCTTGAGCATATTGGACGCTAAACATCACTCTTTTATAAAGTGCATATTTAAATGCTTCCTTATAAAAGTGAATCTATCTACAGAGAGGGGTTTTGTAAATATATCTGTCCATTGATTTTCAGTGCTAACAAACTAAATATCAAATATTCCCTTCTGTACATAGTCTCTAATGAAATGATGTTTAATTTTTATATGCTTAGCTATTGAGTGTAAGATTGGGTTCTTAGACAAATTGATTGCAACAGTATTATCACAAAGAACAGAACTCTTACTCTCAAAGATGTTGTAGTCCTCCAATTGATGTTTAATCCATAGGAGCTGAGAACAACAACTTGCAGCAGAGACTTAGTCAGCTTCAGCTGTAGATAATGCAATTGTGCTTTGTCTCCTGCTCGTCCATGATACTAGATTGGACCCAATGAAATGGCATCCTCCGCTGGTACTTTTTCTTTCAAGCCTGTCTCCAGCATAATCAGCATCACAGAATCCTACTAATCTGTATTCATCTGATTTCTTAAATAGCAAACCAAGATTAGTAGTCTCCTTCAGATATCTAAAACTTCTCTTGACAGTAGTCAACTGAGTATCTCTAGGATCTGATTGGAATCTTGCACATAAACAAACACTGAACATAATATCAGGTCTAGATGTAGTAAGATATAAGAGAGATCCAATCATACCTCTGTATTAACTCAGAAAATTCTCCACACAAAGATTCATCAATAGCACCAAAAACAATATCATCCCCATAAATTTGTACTATGATGAAATGTGTGTCTATGGATTTTCTGAAGAGAGTTGTATCAATTTTTCCTCTCGAAAAACCATTTTCCATTAAAAATGAACTTAGTTTTTCATACCAAGCTCGAGGAGCTTGCTTGAGGCCATAAAAAGCCTTTTTCAGTTTGAAAACATGATTAGGTGATCCTCAAAATCAGGGGGTTGTTCAACGTAGACTTCCTCAGTTGTTATACCATTCAGAAAAGTACTTTTTACATCCATTTGATAAAGCCTCAAATCATATTGGGCAGCAAATGAAAGTCAGATGTGAATGGCTTCAATTCTAGCTACTAAGTAAAGTCAATACCTTCCTATTGTGAGTAACTTTGAGCCACTAACCTTGCCTTGTTTCTCACAACTTTACCTTCATCGTCCAGTTTGTTTCTGAATACCCATTTAGTTCCAATAATGGACTTATCTTCAGGTGGGGCCACCAGCGTCCAAACATCATTACGCTTGAATTGGTTCAGCTGCTCCTGCATAGCTAAAATCCATCCTTCGTTCAATAGGGTTTCATCAACATTCTTTGACTCTAATTCAGAGATGAATGCAACATCAGTTTGTTCTCTGAATATGGACCTTGTTCTGACTCTATCATTAGCATTTCCAATAATTTGATCCTCAGGATGATAGGTCTTGAAGTGCCAGCTTCTTTTTCTTTCTGGATTGGACGCATCCTCAGTTTCTGCATCTGATCCATCTTCTTCATTTTTAGGTGATGCTTCTTCACCTTCTTCTTGTATTCTCATATCTGCAAGAGAATCACTTGGCTCTGACAATTCTTTGTCAGACTTTTTGTCATTGAATTTTATATGAATTGATTCTTCAATAGTCAAGGTTCTAGAGTTATTGTAACACCCTCTTTCCCGGAGGGCGTCACACTTAAGTAACCAACCCAAACGCGGAAAATAAATTTCTTTAAGTCTGGTTTTCTTTCGGAAAAAAAATTCTGACAAACTTAATTAATTTTCACAAATGGATTTTCATTGCCATTTTTTTTCTTAAAAGATATTAAAAATAAACATAATTAACTCAACACTCTACATATGAAAATGAATTGCAGTTACTGGATAAAATTTACATCTTTCTTCATAAACCAATGTTTGGAAATAATACATCATATAAAAATCCGTTTCTTTACAAAAGAGTACTGACTCCCTATGCTGGTCAAGCACTAAGAACTTCTGCAAGAAGCTCTAATAAGTAAACTCTCACTTGAAAATAGGACTCGCCTATCCCTCCACGAAGTTAACTCATCTTCAGAGCATGTCTCAATCCTCGTGTCCTGACAGGTCCACCAAGCTAGTGGTCCATCTATATGAATCATGTTCCAAAGAGCACAAAACATATAGGCAAGGGTCAAATTCTCTTTCGCAGTTATCACCATAATCATACAAGTAACATACCACAAAAAGTTATGCAAAAATCATACCATGACCATTTATAGCAGAAATCACTCACACATGCATATGTAGCATAATCAGTTTAAGTCACACAGACACCTCTTCACATAGAAGTCACATCTCATCTTCACATATCCAACTAGGTCACACAGACATTAGTCACACAGATCACAATGCCCAACTTCACACAGAAGCATCACCGTTTCACACAGTAACATATCACAAGAATCTGATATATATATACACACAAAACACTTCTATGGGCCCTTTCTTTACAACAGATTCGACACACAGTCACGAGCACGTAACCCGCACTCCATGGAGATTACTTTTCCCCAAACTCCTCATTTATTCGACACTCAGTCACGAGCATTTAGCCCGCACTCCATGGAGATTACTTTGTTTTGCACACAGCCCGGCACATAGCCCTTTGCACACAGCATTTGGCACACAGCCCTTTGCACACAGCATTTGGCACACACAACATTTGGCACACAGCTCAATAAAACACAATCCATAAATATCCAGTTCAATGACAATCAGTCATAGACCCATCACATAACACACAACATTGAATGGCACACAGCCTTTTCCATAGCACACAGCATTAAATGGCACACAGCTTATGGCACATAGCCTTCCACACATCACACAGCAGTTATATCACATAACACTTTTCATATCACCAAGCATTTACATTCCCCAATTTATATTGTATTCTCTTTTACTTTTATAGCTCACTTAGGAAAAATCTTGTTAAGGAAAACTTTCTATAATTACGTTTCTCACCACAAAATATCCATATTATCATTTCTGCCCCAAAACTTCTAAAAATTACTCTTTTGGCCCAAAAACATTACTTTTACAGGTTTAATCCCTATATTTTCGAAAATTACATTTCCACATTCTGTTTTGAAAACTTTCCAAAATTACACAGTTGCCCCTCATCTTTCAAAAATTGCATTTTGACCCCTGTACCCTCGCATACAGCGTTTTCAGGGCAGAAACGTTCACGCCTGTCAAAACCCTCACCCCAAGGGCGTGAACAGTTCTGGAAACTTATCCAAAAATCCGAAAATTGAATTCCTTTTGGGAATTTGATTCTTTACTCCATTCCTATCATTTTTAAGTACCAAAACCAGATTTTAGCTTCATAAATCTTGGTCCATTAAATTGATTTTCAAGAAGATAACTAAATAGGCATTTAGAGATCAAAATTTCTTAGAAAACATGGTTTGATTAAACTTGTTGCTCTCTCCCTCATCTATATCCATTTTCCATACACCATACAATCACTCCATTTTTAATATATTTCAAGCTTATAAGAACAATCATTCATTTCACATGATCCATAAACTAAAACAATAGTCTATCCCTTTTAAAGAATACACACCTCAAGCTTTTTAATAAATCCAAGCTTCAAGCCAATATCTATGTATCAAACATCCACCACCACATAGGAAAATCATCACCCAAGAACATATGAAAATTATCCTCTCAAGAAATATAAGGAATCTTCTACCAAGAATATGAAAACCATCATCAAGCATAAGAAATCACATCCAATACAAGCTTATACAATTATGGTAGCTAGAGAGAGTTTTCCCTTACCTTTTCCTCTAGCTTGTGAAAGAAAAACCCTAACCTCTAGCCCTCCTTCCTCTTCTCCTTCTCCTTCTTGATTATTTCCTTCCAAATCAAACATAACATATCCAAGTACCAAATGAATTTTCTCACCTCATAGATGATTTCTAGCTCATGAATCATGAAGGAGAAATTAAAAGCTTAAGCTATGGAGTTCTTACCAAATATCTTAGTAGCTTGATGATTCCCAAAATCAAGAGCAAATCCTTGAAAAATTTGATTATTTTGAGTGCAAATTTGGAGAGAAAAATGGAAGAAATGGTTATGGTGTGTGAGAGAAAAAATGAAAATATGGAACAAGAGGCTTTCTCTTCCTTTCCTTACTCGACCTCTCCCCTCTCCTTTTCACTCTTGTGCAGATTTTTTTCAAGTCATTATTACACAAAATGAGTCATAAAAAAATATCTATCCTTGGCCTTTTCCCATTGGTCCAAATTATGAGTCATGGATAAAAAAATGTTCCACACCCTTCTAGAGCTAGGCAAGGGCGTGCAGCTGGTCCCAAGGGAGGGTAAAAATGTTTTTTCACCTTAACCATGGTAAATGGTAAGTTTTCAAGGTAATTAAGTGTGGTAACTTTTGTATTTCATAGTAAAAATTGTCCAAACTTAACCTATTGGGGTAAAAACTCTCATCAACCTTATAATAAGTCCAAATCCATGTAAATAAGATGCCACAAAAGTCTTGGTTCAAAAAGATCAAGCTTAGAAGCATTACGGTATCTTTTCGGTTTTTACCGTAACCCGTAACTTAGGGTAAAAATGAACTTTCTCAGAAAATTCTTAGAAAATTTCTAAAAATCACAAATATTGTAAAAACACCATTGGATACTCTTTTGGTTGATTTTGGATCATTTTCTAAGCCACTGGCATTCACCTACTCTCCCTGCTATCCCATTCTCAGTCTATAGGGACCAAAACTGCAATTCTATGTCTGCTATTCTAAAAATTCCCAAAATAATTTCTAAAATTCTAAAATAATATAAAAACATTATTTGGATCCTCAAAAATATTTCTCAACTTGTTCTAGTCTCCAAATTCGCTCACAGTTCAGCCTAGTCAACTACAGGGACCAAAACTGTAACATTTTTATCCATTTATCAGAAAATTTCCAAATAAATTTCTAAAATCCTCAAATATTATAAAATCACTATTGGTACCCTCAAATCATTTCTCTGCCTCTAATTAGGGTTTCTATATCATTATATTCTTATTCTGACAGTCAAAACGTCTACAGACTCTTCCGTTTGACTTTCAATGTCAGCACTAAACCACTATTAATCTCATCGAAATCCTAATATTAATAATAATCCCCCTTTACTAATACTCTATCTCTTATAGTAAAAATTTGGGGCGTTACAATTCTCCCCCTCTAAAAAAAAATTTCGTCCTCGAAATTTCGCAGCTACACTCACATTCTCGTCGAAATGAAAACCTCACCTTTCCACTCTTGGAATTTGACAGATCAGTTCATACAAATCATCATTGTAATCTCTCTGCTACCAGCAAGCCAATAGGTTGATCAGGCCTATACCTTGACCTTAAGCAATGAGAAAACAATAATAATTTCATGACTAATCCGATCATCATCCAAATCATACACCAATCAATTACAATTAGTTCAAACACCTTCATACACACACACATACATACATGTATATACACAATCAACACATTATTCACATAGAAATACACCAACATATTTGTATATATATATTAAATGTTTATAAGCATTCGTATTAGGCTCCCCACCTATAGGATGCCTCCAAAAGGTTGCATACTCACATTAACTGTCATAACTTAAGTCTACTAATAACTTGGCATATCCATAGCTAAAGTACACAAAACAAAATAACGTATTGTCCTAGACTTCCAAAACCCCGTTGAAATATCTTCACTTGTTGTTCCCAAAAGTCATTTTACTTCCACAGCCGTCATATCGTAAGTTCTTGCTTTGTGCAATTGCATCATGGTACTTTTGCTGTGAAGCTGTCAAATTATAAACTCTTCCAGAGGTCATTGGCTTACTCGCCTTAGCACTATTTGCGATTGACTCCTCCTTTTCCATTCGACAATCCCTAGCAATATGCCCCATCTTTCCACACCTATAACACAATATTCCTTTCTGTGGGAAAGCATCGGCCAGATGGCCTGGTTTCTTACACTTATAACACACTCGAGCAGCACCCTGGTCACTCGGATTAAACCTTCTTCCCCCACCAAAGGCAGGTGTAGCGGGTGGTAGGGTTGTTGATTTCCCTGCGGCCTATTGTAAGGTTTTTGCTGGTCATACTCCTCCTTTCTCCTATTGAACCTAGATGGTCCATAGTCCTTAGGTTTCACTTCTTTCCCTCTCTTAGTCTCTTCAATCATAGAGCAACGTTTTATTAGCTCACCAAAATCATTCACCTTCAACGGTGCCATTGCCTCTCGTAGGTCATACTTCAACCCTTCCTGAAATTTCTTGCATTTCCATGCCTGGTCAGGATGCAATTGGAAATACGGGGAAAATTTGGAGAGTGACTCAAACTTAGCAGCATACTCCCCAACAGACATCTCCCTTTGTGTTAAGCTCAGAAACTCCCTCTCCTTACTATGACGAACATTCTCAGGAAAATACTTAGCAAGAAATCGCTCACGAAACACAGCCCAGGTAATAACTGTTCCCCCGGCTATCAACAATTGGCGTGCCCCACGCCACCAAAACTCAGCATCACCCACCAACATGTACACATCAAATGTCACCTTCTGTTCATCTGTATATGCCATGGCCTCAAAGATCTTCTCTAATTCCTGAATCCATAATTCTGCTCCCTTGGGGTCATAACCCCCCTTAAACTGGGTCGGTTTAGCACGACGAAAGTCCGCCAAACTTTGACCATTTCCCTCTCTTCGACCCACAGCAGCTGCCATCTCTCGGATAGCATTTGCCAAATTCCCATCATCATGGTTCGCCCTTCTTGCCATGGGTTCCTACAAGGCAACCACACAGGTAAAACCAATCAGAACCCATTCAAGAAGTCTCACACTTTAAACAATCCCACACAGTGATTTCCCAAAGAAAACAATCACACAGATTTAATCCAATTCTACCCTATTCTGTAATTGCCTAGTTACCTTTCAGATTTACGACTTTGTCCCCACAAACCAACACGGATGCCTACCACATGTTTTGTCCTCACTTACATGCTTTTCAGGAGGTCATCCTCTCCTATACAGTCCCATACCTGTATAGTATTGTTGGCATAGGTAGTACCGAATAATCCTACTAAGTTCTCCTCAACTGTACCGTCCCATTCCAATACAGTCTTAGATTTCCTCAGCTGTACCGTCCCATTCCAGTACGCATCGGCACCAGGTTTTCCAGAATATAACAAAACAATCCACCAATTCAAATTTCAAATAGCACATAGCTCAATCAACTCAATCAATAACTCAAACAGAATCCACACAGGATTCACCAATCCATCAGAATTCACACAGAATTCACCAATCAATCAAAATTCACACAGAATTCACATAGTCGATTAAAATTCACAAAGAATTCACACAGCTAATCAACTCATCAGAGTTCACACAACACAAACATAACAAACCTATAACCCAAACATTCCCGAAAGACTCGACTAGCTCTGATACCACTAATGTAACACCCTCTTTCCCGGAGGGCGTCACACTTAAGTAACCAACCCAAACGCGGAAAATAAATTTCTTTAAGTTTGGTTTTCTTTCGGAAAAAAAATTCTGACAAACTTAATTAATTTTCACAAATGGATTTTCATTGCCATTTTTTTTTTCTTAAAAGATATCAAAAATAAACATAATTAACTCAACACTCTACATATGAAAATGAATTGCAGTTACTGGATAAAATTTACATCTTTCTTCATAAACCAATGTTTGGAAATAATACATCATATAAAAATCCGTTCCTTTACAAAAGAGTACTGACTCCCTATGCTGGTCAAGCACTAAGAACTTCTGCAAGAAGCTCTAATAAGTAAAATCTCACTTGAAAATAGGACTCGACTATCCCTCCACGAAGTTAACTCATCTTCAGAGCATGTCTCAATCCTCGAGTCCTGACAGATCCACCAAGCTAGTGGTCCATCTATATGAATCATGTTCCAAAGAGCACAAAACATATAGGCAAGGGTCAAATTCTCTTTCGCAGTTATCACCATAATCATACAAGTAACATACCACATAAATTTATGCAAAAATCATACCATGACCATTTATAGCAGAAATCACTCACACATGCATATGTAGCATAATCAGTTTAAGTCACACAGACACCTCTTCACATAGAAGTCACATCTCATCTTCACATATCCAACTAGGTCACACAGACATTAGTCACACAGATCACAATGTCCAACTTCACACAGAAGCATCACCGTTTCACACAGTAACATATCACAAGAATCTGATATATATATACACACAAAACACTTCTATGGGCCCTTTCTTTACAACAGATTCGACACACAGTCACGAGCACGTAGCCCGCACTCCATGGAGATTACTTTTCCCCAAACTCCTCATTTATTCGACACTCAGTCACGAGCATTTAGCCCGCACTCCATGGAGATTACTTTGTTTTGCACACAGCTCGGCACATAGCCCTTTGCACACAGCATTTGGCACACAGCATTTGGCACACAGCTCAATAAAACACAATCCATAAATATCCAGTCCAATGACAATCAGTCATAGACCCATCACATAACACACAACATTGAATGACACACAGCCTTTTCCATAGCACACAGCATTAAATGGCACACAGCTTATGGCACATAGTCTTCCACACATCACACAGCAGTTATATCACATAACACTTTTCATATCACCAAGCATTTACATTCCCCAATTTATATTGTATTCTCTTTTACTTTTATAGCTCACTTAGGAAAAATCTTGTTAAGGAAAACTTTCTATAATTACGTTTCTCACCACAAAATATCCATATTATCATTTCTGCCCCAAAACTTCTAAAAATTACTCTTTTGGCCCAAAAACATTACTTTTACAGGTTTAATCCCTATATTTTCGAAAATTACATTTCCACATTCTGTTTTGAAAACTTTCCAAAATTACACAGTTGCCCCTCATCTTTCAAAAATTGCATTTTGACCCCTGTACCCTCGTATACAGCGTTTTCAGGGCAGAAACGTTGACGCCTGTGAAAACCCTCACACCCAGGGCGTGAACAGTTCTGGAAACTTATCCAAAAATCCGAAAATTGATTTCCTTTTGGGGATTTGATTCTTTACTCCATTCCTATCATTTTTAAGTACCAAAACCAGATTTTAGCTTCATAAATCTTGGTCCATTAAATTGATTTTCAAGACGATAACTAAATAGGCATTTAGAGATCAAAATTTCTTAGAAAACACGGTTTGATTAAGCTTGTTGCTCTCTCCCTCATCTATATCCATTTTCCATACACCATACAATCACTCCATTTTTAATATATTTCAAGCTTATAAGAACAATCATTCATTTCACATGATCCATAAACTAAAACAATAGTCTATCCCTTTTAAAGAATACACACCTCAAGCTTTTTAATAAATCCAAGCTTCAAGCCAATATCTATGTATCAAACATCCATCACCACATAGGAAAATCATCACCCAAGAACATATGAAAATTATCCTCTCAAGAAACATAAGGAATCTTCTACCAAGAATATGAAAACCATCATCAAGCATAAGAAATAACATCCAATACAAGCTTATACAATTATGGTAGCTAGAGAGAGTTTTCCCTTACCTTTTCCTCTAGCTTGTGAAAGTAAAACCCTAACCTCTAGCCCTCCTTCCTCTTCTCCTTCTCCTTCTTGATTATTTCCTTCCAAATCAAACATAACATATCCAAGTACCAAATGAATTTTCTCACCTCATAGATGATTTCTAGCTCATGAATCATGAAGGAGAAATTAAAAGCTTAAGCTATGGAGTTCTTACCAAATATCCTAGTAGCTTGATGATTCCCAAAATCAAGAGCAAATCCTTGAAAAATTTGATTATTTTGAGTGCAAATTTGGAGAGAAAAATGGAAGAAATGGTTATGGTGTGTGAGAGAAAAAATGAAAATATGGAACAAGAGCCTTCCTCTTCCTTTCCTTACTCGACCTCTCCCCTCTCCTTTTCACTCTTGTGCAGATTTTTTTCAAGTCATTATTACACAAAATGAGTCATAAAAAAATATCTATCCTTGGCCTTTTCCCATTGGTCCAAATTATGAGTCATGGATAAAAAAATGTTCCACACCCTTCTAGAGCTAGGCAAGGGCGTGCAGCTGGTCCCAAGGGAGGGTAAAAATGTTTTTTCACCTTAACTATGGTAAATGGTAAGTTTTCAAGGTAATTAAGTGTGGTAACTTTTGTATTTCATAGTAAAAATTGTCCAAACTTAACCTATTGGGGTAAAAACTCTCTTCAACCTTATAATAAGTCCAAATCCATGTAAATAAGATGCCACAAACTCTTGGTTCAAAAAGATCAAGCTTAGAAGCATTACGGTAACTTTTCAGCTTTTACCGTAACCCGTAACTTATTCTCAGAAAATTCTTATAAAATTTCTAAAAATCACAAATATTGTAAAAACACCATTGGATGCTCTTTTGGTTGATTTTGGATCATTTTCTAAGCCACTGGCATTCACCTACTCTCCCTGCTATCCCGTTCTCAGTTTATAGGGACCAAAACTGCAATTCTATGTCTGCTATTCTAAAAATTCCCAAAATAATTTCTAAAATTCTAAAATAATATAAAAACATTATTTGGATCCTCAAAAATATTTCTCAACTTGTTCTGGTTTCCAAATCCGCTCATAGTTCAGCCTAGTCAACTACAAGGACCAAAACTGTAACATTTTTATCCATTTATCAGAAAATTTCCAAATAAATTTCTAAAATTCTCAAATATTATAAAATCACTATTGGTATCCTCAAATCATTTCTCTGCCTCTAATTAGGGTTTCTATATCATTATATTCTTATTCTGACAGTCAAAACATCTACAGACTCTTCCGTTTGACTTTCCATGTCAGCACTAAACCACTATTAATCTCATTGAAATCCTAATATTAATAATAATCCCCCTTTACTAATACTCTATCTCTTATAGTAAAAATTTGGGGCGTTACAGTTATAGACTCTGTAAGCCTTGGAAGTTTCAGAGTAGCCTAGAAAAATTCCATTGTCAACTTTGGAATCAAACTTGCCAAGTTGATCCTTAGTGTTAAGAATAAAATATTCAGATCCAAAAGGATGAAAGTAAGATATGTTGGGTTTTCTTCCCTTCCACAATTCATATGGAGTCTTTTTCAATATAGGCCTCACATATATTCTGTTCTGTAAGGAACAGGCAGTGTTTACTACTTCAGCCCAAAGCCTCTTAGAGGTTGAGTGATCATTGAGCATGGACCTGACCATCTCTTGTAGAGATCGATTCTTTTTTTCCACCGCACCATTCTGTTGAGGTGTTCTTGGTGCAGAGAAATTGTAAAGGATTCCATTCTCTTCACAGAATCTCTAGAAGTTTGCATTTTCAAACTCACCTTCATGATCACTTCTAATAGAGTTGATACAGACTCCTTTTTCATTCTGGAGTCTCTTACAGAATATAGTGAAGACTTTGAAAGACTCATCCTTGTGTGCAAGGAATTTAACCCATGTCCATCTAGTATAGTCATCTACTATAACTAGTCTATATTTCTTTCCATTCAAAGAAGCAATTTGTGTGGGTCCAAACAAATCTATGTGTAAAAGTTCTAAAGTTCTAGAAGTGGAAACAATATTTTTGGAATTAAAAGAGTTTTTCACTTGTTTCTCTTTCTGACATGCTTCACACAGAACTTCAGATTTGTACACAAGATTTAATAGTCCTCTCATGAGGTTATGCTTATTTAGCTTTGAGATAGTTCTCAAGCTTGCATGACCAAGTCTCTTGTGCCATATCCATTGTTCATCTTTTAAAGATATGAAGCATGAGACATTTTGTTTGGATAGATTTTCAAAATCAATTTTGTAAACATTGTCCTGCCTCTTTGCTTGAAAAAGTATGGACTTATCAGAGTTTCTAACTATACATTTATCCTTGTTAAAGGAAACATCAAATCCACTGTCACACAATTGACTTATGCTAAGTAGATTATGTTTGAGTCCTGTAACCAGCAAGACATTTTCAATAGAGGGAAAAGGATGCTTACCAATTTTACCTATCCCAACTATTCTGCCTTTCTGGTCTCCTCCAAAAGTCACCCAGCCCTTTGTCCTAGGCTTTAGGTCTTGGAACATAGACCTTTCTCCTGTCATGTGTCGTGAGCAGCCACTGTCCAGGTACCATGACTGGAGTTGTCTTCCTCCCATCAAGCATATCTGCAACAGGAATTATCATATTTTTAGGTACCCAGATTGACTTGGGTCCTTTTTTGTTAGTCTTTGGTCTGCGTCCAGGCAGGTTCCTTTTGTTATGGACGCACGTCGAGGTGACATGTCCAGCCTTTCCACTTTGACCACAGTATAAATTAAACTTGGAAGGACTTTTCGAAAACTTTGGTTTTGGCTTTTCTTGTTCCTCAAGAATATAACGTAAACCACTTTTGTCAGAGGGTTTTCTCTGAATTTTTAAGATTTGATCAAGCTTCTCAGAGCTACTGACAAATCTGGACAATCGTCCAGTGAGTTCATTTACTTCTTGTTGAAGTACGTGTACTTCACAGGAGGTATTGGACTCAGAATCTTTTTGAGATTCATCTTTGAGTTGACTTACTTGCAGCTTCAACTCTTCATTATCTGATTTGAGTACTTTATTATCTAAAGTAAGCTTTTCAAAATCTTTAGTTATGAGAGAAAACTTTTTCTTTAATGACCTGTACTCATCAGATAGAATGGATGATTGTCTAAGAAGATCATCAAAATTTCTTCTTAGTTCAGGATAAGAAAGTACCTCTTCTTCATCCTCACTGTCTGTTGAGGGCAGGCTTGCCATTAGGCAAAGGTTTGCTTCTTCTTTATCCTCCTCATTCTCATCATCAGATGAGTTATCAAGATCTTCCCATGTAGCCATAAGACCTTTCTTCTTCTTGAAGAACTTTTTCTTTGTCCTTTTAGCTTCAGGACAATCTGCCTTGTAGTGGCTTGGTTTCTTGTAGCCATAGACACTACTGGACTTTTCTCCTTTTGCTCAGCTTCCTTCTGTGGAAATCTTCTGTTGAACTGCGTCCTTCTGAAGCCACTTTTCTTTTTCCACATGGACTTTATTTTCTTGGAGATGAAGGAAAGTTCATCATCATCTGAATCTTCTTCTCCTTCGGAGTTGCATGACTCTTCATCAGAATCATTGGCCTTCAAAGCTTTTGAGGTGCTCCCTTTTTGAGCTTTAAGAGCAATGGACTTTGCCCTTTTTTTTGTTTCCTCTTCTTTGAGCTCAGGCCCATGCACTTTGAGAGAGCCTAGAAGGTTCTCCATAGCAAGAGTGGAAAAATCCCTTGCTTCTTGTATGACAGTTGTAACACCTTTTCTCCAAAAAAGATATTACACCATAGTTACCAAGAATTTCGAATAACTTAGAAAATATTTAGTGAAAATTGGTTATCCTTCTTCTGAAATACAAGTAAAATTTTTCTCCTTTTAAAGAAGATGAGAAGGATGGGGAGTATGTTCCCTTGATTCCTTTTTAAATGTTTCCAAAAAGGTTTTCAGTGCGACGGAGGCATAAATAAAACTTGTATAAGTGTAATCTTATTTCATATAACCAACAGAGTCTTTACAAGAAAATATTGAAAATGATACAGTGAAGTAAATTTATTCTTCTTGGAATCCATATTCATCTATACATCAACATTCTTCAGATCCTCTCCTAAAAGCTAACCCACTTCTCGGGTCAAGCATCTACTCCGTCATGCATCAACACAACAAAGCAGGCAAGGGTGAAACTCTAAACAAATTAATAGGAAAAGTATAGTCACACAGCAACATACAGCACTCAGATACACTGGGAATATACCAAATTAATCAGTATACCAGCATAACAAACTATAAGCACTTTGCTTAAACACAGCACAATGGGAACATCCAGTGGGAACATCACTTTAAACAAAGCATTTGGGAATATCGAGTAGGAACATCGTGTGAGAACATTGAGTAAGAACATCATGTGGGAACATCGCCTTTCACCAGGCCTATCTCTTTCACTTCCAACCACTCAGAATCACTTATCTCAAACCAGATAGAATCACCAGATAACACAAAACCACATTTAACAGATAAGAATACCAATTCACACATTTCAGGAAAAACACACAGTCTTACCACTCAGATAGACATAGAACCATTTATTCCAGATAACTCATACTTTGTTTATATTCAAGTCCCTAAAAAATAAATCAGTATATAACAGTACTAAAAAGTAATTAATTCATTGAAAAGGGGTCAAAATTGAATTATTCTAAAATATTTGAATACAAGTTTATTTTCAGAAAAAGCCCAATGAAAGCATGTTTCATAAATTTCCACTGTTAAAAAAATATAGAGAATACTGAACCAAAATATATAACAGTAGAATTCACCGAGAATCCATTACTGTTATATTCCCCAATCATCTTAGTCACGTATATACTGAGTCCCTAAGTTAAGAATTCCCCAAACAGCGTATCGATACATATCCCAGGCCAGAGAGAGACGGATTGTTTTAGCCCCTTCATAGGTCTCACTTCCTTTCTAGACAGATCCATACTGATAAACCATTTATCTTAACCATGACCTTGTATATCAATGATAGACAATATCAGGGTTTTCACACACTAATAAATTGTTTGTTATGCACAGTGTTTTATGCTTTTCATTAAATGCATGTTCAAATCGTTGACAATTATGCACAGGAAAAACATTGCATACAACTATTTATTTCAAATCATTTGCTCATTAAATATGTCATATTAAATGCAAGAGTAATAAATAGCATGTTATAAACTCTGCATTTTGGACGCAGTTTTGTGACACAAAATGGTCTTTCTGTTCACTTACCAAATGGACGCATACTTATGCTTACCATTTGGACGCAAGGCTTCTCTAGTCATATGGACGCATACCTATGCTTACCATATGGACTCATAGCTTTGTTTCTCTGGACTTATTGCTTTACTGATTGTTGGACTTATATCTTTCTGCTCTTTTGGACGCGAGGCATTCAGATCCCATTGGACGATACTTACTCACGATCAAGTATTAGAGTCCATTGGACGATCTACTCTTAGACTGTACTTATGAGTTCCAAGGTCACATTGGACGATGGGCTTATTTTTGTTGTACCTACAAGAGCTTGTTAGCAGACTTTGTAAAATCCTTAATAATCATTGTTATCATCAAAACCACTTAGGGATTAAAGCATTTGAAAAATGCCTTTGAATAATTTGGTTCCAACATGAAATATTTAGAATCACAACACTCAAGAACAGTAGCGTTTACAACAGGGGTGGGGGTTTTTTCTACAATTGTGAAAAAATCCAAAATTTTCCATATAAAAAATTCAATAACAAATAAATTCAGATATTTTAAAAGGAGTAAACAACCACTTTAGTCTCTGAGAGTGTCAGGCGGTGTCACTTTGGTCCCTAACAGATGCGAATTAGTCACTTTGGTCCTTGCCATCAAGAAAGTAATAACTTTCAGGGACCAAAATGACATTTAAGTAATCACTTTTAGGGATTAAAATGACTATAAGTAATCACTTTCAGGGATCAAAGTGACTAACAACTGACAGTTGAAGACCAAAGTGACTAATTCGTATCTGTCAGGGACCAAAGTGACACCTCCTAACACTCTCAGGGACCAAAGTGGTTGTGTACTCTGATTTGAAGCCATACCATGGAGCTTTTAAAAATATTTGTTTTACTCACCTTTGCATAATCGATGTTCGGTGCCCCTTTCTCCTTCTTTCTCGTTTAATTGCACTCTAGAAATTCATTCGTCAGATCTTGCTCCGCCTTTTATTCTCAAGGAAGCCAACTATTTATATCCCAAAAATGGAAACCGTTTGAATGATCATGCTAATCATGATTTAAAAGTTTGTTTCAATTTATAACTATAATTGGATAAAAGGGTAGAGCTCACGGTCTTTACTATTTCGAATTCAAATATTGATTCCCTATCTTTTGCTAAGATTGCTTTTGAATTTTTGTTTAAAGATATGTTGTTATGTAACAACTACATTTGGCAAAATCAAATCTTACCAAACGTGGGCCCCCTCATCTAATACTTAACAATTCGAATAAATGTTATCTTAACAATTTTTAATAGCTAAATCTTTTTTTAAGAAAAAACATATAATTTTATGATGTTACAATTTACTCACTTCCTTAAAGAATTTCGTCCAAAAAATTAACGTCGATTTATCAACCCAACTAACATATAACATGTTAACAATATTAAGAGTTTTTGCACCTCAATTAGCGAGGTCTGGGTACTGGCGCATACCGACCTCCTCAAGCTTGAATGTAGCCTCTTTTGAAGTACCCAATCCTTCCCAATCCATTTTCACCAACATGATCGTCTTATTCCTTAGAGACTTGGTGCTCTTGCCAATGATTTGAACAGGGTTGGGCTTAAAGGTCAAATTACTCTTTAGTTGTATTGGCTCAGGAGCTATCACGTGTGAAATATCAAGTATGTACTTCCGGAGTTGAGAAACGTGGAAGACGTCATGAAGATTTGACAACTGTGGTGGAAAAGTCAATTGGTAAGCAACATGCTCGACTCTTTTCAGGATTTGAAAAGGACCCATGAAATAAGGATTTAGTTTTCTGACTTTAACCGACCTCCTAACACCAGTTTTAGGATTGACTCTCAAGAATACATGTTCTCCTTCTTGAAATTCTAAAGGCTTCCTTCGCTTGTCAGCATAACTCTTTTGCCTACTCGGTGCAGTGCACATTCTCTCTCTAATTAAACTGATTTTATTCGTGGTCTCCTGAACTATATTAGACCCTATCAAGGTCTTTTCACCTACTTTACACCAGCATAATGAGGCCTAGACTGCCTACCATAAAGAGCTTCATAAGGTGTTATGTCAATGCTTGCTGGTAACTGTTGTTATATGCAAATTCTATAAGGGGCAAAAGCTTGTCCTAACTCCCACCTTCATCTAAAACACATGCTATAAGCATGTCCTCAAGGGTTTGAATGGTCCTCTCCGTCTATCATCTGTCTGGGGTGATAGGCTATGTTGAAACTTAACTTAGAACCAAAAGGCTGTTGGAATGCTTTGTTGGGGTTCAATGGGACAAATTTAAAAATTTTCTACTTTAGAAAGCAACCATTGGCAGAAAAACCCCTTCCCAAGATCACTAACAACACATATGAATTACAAATTTAAAAACATTACCTTTACGATGATGAGTTGCGGTCGATCACCAAGTGCTCCAAGTGTAGGGGCACCTCTACTCAGTCCACGCAAGTGACTCCAACTGGGAGCAGTGCTAGTCGATGGTAGGAGCCAGAGAGGTGAGGGGTGAGGATTACTGTTTGAGCATGTAACTGGTCAGATGACCTATGGATGGTAGGCGTCCCCTACCATGCATTTATAATACAAGATAGGATTTAGCTACTTTATCCACTACTCACCCCATTAGGTCTTATCTCGTAGGATAAGATTTAATTAGATCTGGCTTAAATATGTTTTTGGTCTCTATAATATATGGGTGTTTTTATTTTAGTCCCTATAAAAAAGTCAAACGCTTTTAGTTTCTGTAATATTTTTTTTTTGCTTTTAGTCATTTAAGTGAGTTGACAGCTGATGTGTCCCATTTTGAGCCCAATCAGCATGCCTACGTGGCCAAAAACATTGCCATATCGGATGCCACGTCAACATCTCTCTCTCCTCCCTCTTCCCCACCTTCTCCTAACCTCCTCCATTCACCCCCATCACCACCTCTCTCTCTCTCTCTCCTCCATCACTCTGCCTCTGTCTCTCTCTCCTCTCTCTCCCATATCTCACAACCGCATACCCCCTTCTGCGGCAATCTCTCACGGCCACCCCTCAACTTCTCCGCCACCACCGCAAAACCACCTGCTACCGCTGACAACACTGTTACTCATTCCGGTCACATCTAGCTCACAAGCATGCCCCCTTCTTCTCTCACCGTCGCCCCAAGCATTGCCGGTAGCAGTCAGCACCGTGAGTCAGTAGATACATCTCAGTCATCACTCAATTATTACTCAAATTTCAACAGAGAAAGCAGCAATGGGCACCAAGCACCGTTTTTGGAGCACCCAATATCATAAGATACCCTTTATGTACTCTTCAATGCCTCCAACAACTCCTCTAACAACTTGGAAGAGTCCTTAGAGATTCTCATCCACACTTCCAAATCTGATTCTGGACGTTCACACCTTGCTTCCAAAAGGGTTCTCCCTGTAGTCCTCAACATTCTTTACTCACTCACTCCTGCTATTTCACATAATCACAATCTTAATCTTCTATCTTTATGTTTCAAGCTCCTCAGAAACCTGTGTGCAGGAGAACCCGAAAACCAGAACACCTTTCTTGAGCTCAATGGGGTTGTTGTCATTTTGAGGGTCATGATGATGTCAGAGGCTGGTTCTGGTTCTAATCACAATTTGTTGGTTGTTCATTGGGGTGTGCAAGTTCTGGCAAAAGTTTCTTTGGCTGGGAAGAAACATCAGAGAGCTATTTGGGAAGAGCTCTACCCGCTTGGGTTTGTGTCCCTTGCGAGACTTGGCTCCAAGGGAGGAGAGAGAGAGGAGGTGGTGGGGGTGGAGGGAGGGGGGGGGAGAGAGAGAGAGGAGGTGGTGGGGGAAGGTGGGGGAGGAGGGAAGAGAGAGAGAGAGATGTTGACGTGGCATCCTACGTGGCAATGTTTTTGGCCACGTAGACGTGCTGACTGGGCTCAAAATAGGACATATCAACGGTCAACTCACTTAAAGGACTAAAAGCAAAAAAATAATATTACAGGGACTAAAAGTGTTTGACTCTTTTTATAGGGACTAAAAGCAAAATACTCCTATATTATAGGGACCAAAAATATATTTAAGCCATTAGATCTTATCCAATTAAAATATTATCCATAAAACCTTCAATTTAATAAAATCTTTTCAAATTAATTTCTCCTCTTAATTATTAATTTAATCATATTTAATTAATTAGTCTCTAATTAAATCTCATTTAATTAGATAATATTAAATCATATTTAATTAAATAAATCTCTCCAGTTATATCACTTTGAGTGTGTGACCCTATAGGCTCCCACAAAATTGGTAATAATAAGTAATATTAATTAATTCCAACAAATTTATTGATCCCTTAATTATTATAAACAATGAGCGGCATGAGTTAGCCTTTGGATTGGAACTAGCTCACTCCTTGGGTAAATCATCTACTTAAACATGCATCAACACAACATAGAAAATATGCAAGGGTGAAAACCTTATCATCAAGTTATATCATAAGAGAATATACAAGCCATATACATTAGATATAACATATACACAACACTATGTTCATTAACAAAAGAAATCAAACACATTTAATAACAGCATTGAATGAAACATCGTATTGAAACACCATATTGAAACATCGTATTGGAAACATCATATTGCCGGATTGGAACATCGTATGTCAAAACATCACCGGTTAGAGTACCGTAATGCAAAACATCGCCGGCTAAGATAACCGTATTAAAAATATTGCCGGATTGACATATCGTATGCCCAAGACATCACCGGTTTGAAATACCATATTGCAAAAAATCGCCGTTTAAAACAACTGTATTGGTAAACATCGCCTTAATTCTCAAATAAACACGAAATCACTTTTCTCAAAATAACACAACATCACACTTCTCAAATAAACATAGAATCATATTCCTCAAATAAGCACAGAATTATATTCCTCAAATAATCACAGAATCATATTCCTCAATAAAACACCAAAGCACACCTCTATTATCCTCATATAACAAACCCGTAAAATACGAACATTTCAAAAAATACTCATATTCTTTCAACACGGAATAAATTATCGTACGCATTATTTCTGTTACTCCTTTTTACTCGGTAAGTGATTTTTCTTGGATTTAAAATAATTTGACAACAGACTAATCACACAACGGTAGAGCCGACTGTGGTGACCAAACCATAGCGGTTAAAAGTGATACTAATATAGCTTACACCTAAATAATCTTCGCCCCGTATATACAAACTCCCTAGGTTAGGAATTCCAAACAGCACATTAGTAAGGTTCCCAGGAAAGAGAGGTGAGTCAAGCTTCTTAGAGACCTGGTCTTTTCTTAACCAGAACAATACCAACGAACTATTCGACCCAACCATCTTTCTATATATCTTTGGTAAAAATTTCAGGTTTCATATATAAAAGGACCCGCAAAATAGAAATTTCTCTAAACAGTACAACAGTAGAGCTCCCAGAAGAACCCTACAGTATATACTATTTTACCTAGTTAGCATTTATATATAATTGCGAAATCATTTAACAGTTCAAAACAATTAAAAGCAAGAAGTTTTTACGTGTAATTACTTTTCTCATGTAATGATGTCCAAAAGAGATACGTCCCCTGAGCCAGGCAGGACAGTACATCGCTAGATGCACTCTCATACCCAACCAACCAACGTATTCACTTGTGGCCAAAAGAACCACAGAGGTTTTAATTAATAGATTCTAAATTCGATTGTTTGGTATTGATCACACGGAGGCATAACCCACTAAGGTGATCAAGCCTTAACAGATAAAATTTTGGCATTATAACATTACTAATAATAAAACTCACAATTAATTTTAAGCTATAAAACAATTAATAAGAAATAACTAAATAACAAAGCTATAACATAAACCACTAAAGTGGTTAAAAAGTAAGATCAAACACATAAAACTCATGTTGCAACACCCTTTCTCCAAAAAGGATATTACACTATAGTATCAAGTATTTTCACAACAATTTCCTTTTTAGCCTTTGATTAAAAGCGAGTTTTGTTTTCAAAAAATGTTGATAAAATTTTTGCCTTTCTAAAAGATGAGAAGAATGGGGAACACACTCTCCCTTTTCCATTGTGTGGTAAAATAAGAACAGTATTAGAAGAAACACTGAAGTAAAAGTAACCTCCTCAAGTATATATATATATATATATATATATCAAAAGGGCTTGCTAACTACTGTACACTAAAAGCTGTAAAAACTCTAAACAAAACTAAAAAAAATTACTGGAATAAAAAACTACTAAGTAATATAAAAGTCGAGTCCAATCTAAGACTACTAATGACGGTGAGACTCAGCAGATGAGCCTCCAGGAATATCACCCTCGTGCTCCTCAAACATCTTCCCCTTACCCTTGCGAAGACGTTCCCAAATCCTCGTCTGAGCCTCAAGGGACCTCTCCGAGACGCCCGTGTCACCAGAAAACCCTGTCGAGGTAGGGTAATACCTCTCAACACTGGCTACTCTCACCCTACTCTGCGCCTCTGCAGGGGGTGATCGAGGTGTATAAGTCCTAGGCTCCTCCTTGGACAACCTGTCATGTGCTGTGACGACCTCTCTACTCGGATGAGAAGATGGAGACCGAAAAGCAGACCTCTGCATCCTCCCATAGTACCTTCTCCACCCTCCATAAGTACGTCTGGCTGCTGGATGCTTGGGAATGTACTCCGGCCCACTCTCTGAGTCGGTAGGTGCTACCCTTACCTGTCTGAGTGGTAACTTCACCAGAAGTACCACCTGTTCCTTCCACTCCCTATAGTGTCCCCCAACAGTGCCATCAGTGACACTTATTCTCCCCACAAATGTACCCCACTGAGTGATGTGATCTATCTGCTAGATCACATTCGTACCCCCCAACGGAAGGATACTAAGACGTCTCACTGGCTCCAACCCTGTCTGAGGATAACTCATCTACTAACATACAACAAACACAAACAAGCAAACATGCAAGGATGAAAAACTTTCACAAGTTAAGAATGATAGTTTCAAGGAATATACATACAACACTTATACAGTATATTTTCTGAATCTCACAAACACATATCCCACTTGAAAGCAAAATACCATAAGCAAGATATAACCAAGAATGTATCATCAACCACAGATATATTATCAATCACAGTTATATCATCAACCACATATATATTTATGCATGACACTTCAATCTCTCTGATAATACACCGGTGTGCTGCTCCAATGAGACTTTTCCCACCAAACTCCATCAAGCGAGAGGCCTGCGACAAGACTTAACAGAATAACCAGATACCACTCAGATTTTCTGGAGAACATTCAGTAATGCGCATCTCAACCATATCATGAAATAGGTCCGGCGGTCAGATTTATCCAAGCCGGGTATACGACTCGTCTCAGCTCAGGGGTATTCACCATGCAAGACTATTGAGACTTTCGAAACCTGGATAATCCCAAAAGGCAATTGTAGCCCAACAAAACCCTATTCTCAACCCTCTCTGGGTTGTACAGCTCAAAAACCTTTATGCAAATGATAACTCAAAAATTGTATAATATCTCTTGTAAAACATTCTCTGTTTTACTGTATTAAATTTCTTAATACAAAACCACATAGAATACTCTCATTCTATCAACACAAAAATAACTCTTGAAACTTAACCATTTTGTTACTCGTTCCGGCTGTACTCATTTATTTTAAGACTAACCACACTGCGGCAGAATCGAACTGAGGTGATTACCCGAAAATGAATCGGTATAAAATAAAAGTGATCAAAGCAATAACAGAATATCAAAGCGGGGCAGAGCCACCGGGATTGATCAAGAGAGAAAGGATTAATGCTTATTAAAACTCAGATTCATTTTTAATCGGTAAGTGACTAATTCTCATTTTTGGGAAAAATTGCAATGGAATAGTCACTCGGCGGCAGAGCCGAACGCGGTGACCAACCATAACTGCAATAATATTAATACAATCATAATTTAAACTCATTCTCTTTGATAAAGCCCTTTGGGAGCTGATCAAGTAATCTTCGCCACGTATATACAAACTCCCTAGGATAGGGAAAATAGCACATCGGTATGGTTCCCAGGAAAGATAAGGTGAGCTTTTAGGCCCCTTCAATGACCTTTGTCTTTCGTAGACAGATCCATACAAATGAACTACCTTCACCCAACCATCGGTCTGTATATAAACAGTAAAAATCACAAGTTTTTATATATAACAGAACTCCAAAACAGGAATTTTTACTAAATAACATAACAGTAGAGTTCACCGAGAACCCATTACTATTAAATTATTTTACCCAGTCAGCCTGTATATATATATATTTTCGAAAATAGAACATGGAAATGGATGAAAACACTGGTTTAGAAAATTTTAGCGTAATTAATCACTTGCTCAATGAACTAATGTCTAATAGAGATACGACCCCTGAGCCCGACATGACAGTACACCGAAGATGTACTCTCATGCCTGACCAACCACAGTATTCTCCATTAGTCAAAAGAACTACAGAGGTTCAATTTTACCAATTCTTAGATTTATTGATCACGGAGGCATAGCCCACTTAGTAATCAAGCCTTTATATTTAAAATTTTGTCAGCGTAACGGTACAATTATTAAAATTTATAATTAAATTGGGCATTATAACTTTACTTTTCATAAAATCACAGTTTAAATAAAAACAAGACATAAAGCAATTTAAAACAATTTAAACAAATATATAACAATTTAATTAAAAATATAACACTCAAAACACAAATACTCATCAAAACAAAGATCAAACTAACTTTAGAAGTAATTCCCCTTACCTTGGCCTTATGAACAAAGAAGAACAAGCTAAGAACACAAGAAAAACACAAGAGTTTTGATTAGAAAAACCAAAGAAAACCCAAAGGAAAACAAAGGAAAAAAAAGAGATTTTGTGAGTGATTTCTTCAAGTGAATGTTGATGAAAATTGAATAGCACCCCCTCCCTATTTATAGGGGAGGGCCACAGCCAAATGGAGGGGAGGAGAGGAAAAAACCAACTTTTTTTCATTTTAGGATATTAATAAACCCTAATTACCTAATTGGCCAAAAACCATGACTCATGCCCTAGAAGGATGGAGAAGCCTCAAGACCCTCCTTGAGTCATGAGGGAGGTGGCCAAATTGGCTGCAAGAGGAGGGAGAGTGAATTTCCATTTTTACCACTAGGGTTTGTATGAAAAAGAATGAAAATCAAGGGTTAAAAAGTCATTTAATAAATCAAAAATTGAAATAATTATATCACAAAAATATATCTCAAAATATTTATATCACAAAAATTCATATAAGACAAAATTAAACAGTTAATCACAGAAACGGATGTTACAACTCTTCCCCTCTAAAAATAATTTCATCCTCGAAATTACGTACCTAGAACAACGCTGGATATAACTCTCGCATATTATCCTCTAACTCCCATGTTGCATCCCCTGTAATATCATCCCAAATGACCTTGACTAAAGAAAGTTTTTTACCCTTGAGTTGTTTGGTCCTTCGATCGTCGATTCATACAGGGCTTGTATCATAAGTCAAGTTCTCTCTTAATTGTGCTATGTCTGGCTCAATTATATGAAATGGGTCAGCAACATATTTCCTTAATTGTGAAACGTGAAAAACACTATGGACTTTTGAAAGAAACGGAGGTAAGGCAATCTGATAAGCTACAAGACCTATCCGACAAAGAATTTGATAGGGTCCTAAGAATTTTGGAGTAAGTTTCTTGGATTTTATGACTCTACCAACACCAGTCATTGGAGTGACTCTTAGAAAAACATGTTCACCTTCCTGAAATTCAAGAGGTCTTCTTCGTTTGTCGGAGTAGCTCTTTTGCCTGCTTTGTGCTGCTTTCATTCTTTCTCGGATTTTCCGTACTTGCGCATTAGTTTGCTGCAAAAATTCAGGTCCCACAGTTGTACTTACCCCTTCTTGGTACCAACACAAAGGTGTCTGACACTTTCTCCCGTATAAAGCCTAGAAAGGTGACATCCCTATACTGGAATGATAACTATTGTTATATGTGAATTCTATTAACGGTAGAATATCATCCCAGCTTCCTCTTTGATCTAACACACATGCCCTTAACAAGTCTTCTAATGTCTGAATTGTCCTCTCTGTCTGACCATCCGTTTGAGGATGATAAGAAAAACTCAACCTCAACTTAGTCCCTAAGGCTTGTTGTAAACTCTACCAAAACCTAGAGGTAAACCTAGGATCTCTATCAGAAACGATACTAGATGGTACTCCATGCAATCTAATAATCGCTCTTACATACAGCTGGGTTAGTTTCTCCAAATATCACTTCATACTAACAGGTAAGAAATGTGATGTTTTTGTCAGCCTATCAATAATCACCCAAATCCCATCACATCCCTTCGCAGTTCTTGGTAACCCTGCTACAAAATCCATGAATATACTTTCCCATTTCCATTCTGGGATATCCAGAGACTGTAACATTCCTGCAGGTCTTTGGTGTTCTACCTTAGCTTTCTGACAGATCAGACATGCTGCTACATATTCCTCAACCTGTTTCTTCATTCTTGGCCACCAAAATCTCTGTTTTAAATCCTAATACATCTTTGTGGCTCCAGGGTGAATGCTTAGTTTACTCTTATGCGCCTCATCTAAGATCAATTTCCTCATTTCTACATTCTCAGGCATACAAATTCTATCTTTACACCTCAAAATTCCCTCACTTCCTAGACTAAACTCCGGAATCTTCCCTTGTTTCAGCAGCTCCCTCTTCTCTATCAAATGTTCATTTGTTGCCTGCTGCTCCTTAATCTCACTCATCAGAGTGCTAGATATGTTAATCATATTCAAGCAAATCCTACCTTGATGAAAATCTACATTCAGATTTAGGTTATAGAATCCTTCTATCAACTCCAGCTCTTTGATCATCATGTTTGATATATGAACGGTCTTTCTACTCGGGGCATCAGCTACGACATTTACTTTTCCTGGATGGTACATCAACGAAAAATCATAGTCCTTCAAAAATTCCATCCATCTCCTCTGTCTCATATTGAGTTCCTTCTGATCAAACAAATACTTCAAACTCTTATGATCACTGAAGACATTAAACGTAGATCCATACAGATAATGTCTCCAAATCTTTAAAGCAAATACTATCATAGCTAATTCTAGATCATGAGTCGGATAATTCTTCTCATGGGGTTTTAACTGACGAGATGCATAGGCTACAACCTTTCTGTGCTACATCAACACACACCCTAATCCCTGATATGAAGCATCACAGTATACTTCCATTGGTTCCTCTGGGTTCGGTAATATTAACACAGGTGACATTGTTAACAACTTTTTGATCATGGCAAAACTTTCTTCGCATCCTTCAATCCAAACAAACGGCTGATTCTTCCTAGTTAAATCGGTTAACGGAGCTACTATCTTAGAAAATCCTTCAATAAACCTCCGATAATACCCTGCTAAACCTACAAAACTCCTAATCTCTTTTATTGTTGTTGGCTTTTCCCACGAAAGTACTGCTTCTACTTTAGCAGAATCCACTGCAATTTTCTCTTCTGAAATCACATGACCTAAAAACTGTAATTTACTTAGCCAAAACTCACACTTTGACAGCTTAGCGTACAACTGTTGTTCCCTCAACACTTGCATCACCTGACGCAAATGCTGCTCATGTTTCTCATGAGTCCTAGAGTAGATCAGAATATCATCTATGAACAAAACCATAAACTGATCTAAAAACAGGCTAAAGACTCTATTCATGTAATTCATGAATATAGCAGGTGCATTTGTCACACCAAATGGCATCACAAGATATTCATAATGATCATATCGTGTTCTAAACGCAGTCTTAGGTACATCCTCCGTCTTGACTCTAATCAGGTGATAACCACTTCTCAAATCTATCTTAGAGAAAACAGTGGCCCCACGGAGCTGATCCAACATATCATGTAACACCCCCTTTCTCGGAGGGCATTACATTTAGTAACTAACCCAAATCATGGAATTAAATTTTATTTAATTACTAACTTTCGTTCGAAAAATAATGTCAAAGTTATTTAAATTTTCACAAATGAATTTCCATAGTTAATTTTTTTTTTAAAAGATGATTATGTGAACTAACATTCAAAATGAAAATAAATTAGGAATTTAAAATTCATTCATTAATAAAGGAAAGTCAAATACAAGAATACCTTTTCCCCAAATAATTACAGACTCTCTATGCTGGTTAAGCACTAAAAAAATCCTATAGAGACTCAAATGAGAAAACCCAACCCACAGCAGTAACGTACACGTCAATCCTCTTGGTTGAAGCACCACCGTTGTTCTTCTCGTTCTGGACTTCAGTCAAAACTCCGACAGAATGACTTAAGAAAACATATTTGCACACAAGAAAAGAATACATTGCAAGGGTGAAAATCTCATTCACAGTTATATCGTCACAGTTACACAAGCTACACACAACAGATACAATGCATACAACAAATATTTTGCACACACGGTGTTATACTCATCCTCAAAAGAAATCATATTCAAGAATCACATATTCAACATAGGTCACATAGACAGAAATCACACAGATCATCATTTCCAACTTCACACAGAAGTATCACAGTTTCACACAGAAACATATCATAAGAATTCAATATATGTATATGCATGACACTTCAATAATCTTCGTATTTTTCGGCACACAGCCACGAGCACCTAGCCCGCTACTCCATGGAGATTTTTCTCTACTTCCTTTTCAGTGATAGGCGTAGCTAAATACTTAACATGATTGCACATCCCTTTCTTTTTGGGTCTGCTCTCACAACCATTCCATAAAAGCCACTCTCACCATATCATGAAAAGACCAGTCAGTTAGGTTTATCAAAGTCGCGTATACGATTTTCCCCGGCTCAAGTGCGCAAATGCTTGGCCATTGGTGGAAGTTCGAAACCTGGATAACCCTAGTAGGCAATTGTAGCCCAACCGTATCAATTCTCAACCACGTATGACGTGAATTGTAACTCATATGGCACACAGCCTGGTGGAACGACACACAACCAATTATGAATGCATAAACGCACAATACATCCTCTCATCCCATAGCATTCTTTCTCATCACACGGTATTACGTCACAAAGGCCGTTCACTCAGTACTATGTCACAATGACTATTCACTTAGAACATATGTCACAAAGACTATTCACTCAGAACATATGTCACAAAGACCGTTCACTCAGAACTATTAATTTAAATCTACCTTTTTAAAAAGCTAGGCTCAACACTTATTTAAAGCCCTAGTCTTATATCTCTCTCATTTTTAAGAAATCACTTGGAAAACTTGAGAGAATCTTATTGTGGGAAAAGTTTAAACTTATTGGGCTTTGACCCATTTTAAGAAAACTCTTTAATAAAAATTCCCTCACTTCCTCTTATTCATTAAAACCACATTATTCTTTACCTTGATAAAATATCCCTTTATTTTAATTAATTATAAAAAAAATGTCAATCTTTTTCAAAATTTACATTTTTGGTCCTTGAAATATCCAAATTGCATTTTTAGTCCCTAAACTTCAAAAATTACATTCTTGTTCCTCTAAATATTCAAATTACCATTTCAGTCCTTGTACTTTGAAAATTACCTTTTCGGTCCCTGAACTTTCAAAAATTACATTTTTGGCCCTTGTACTTTAAAAATCGTATTTTTCACAGACAGAGGAGTTCACAAGCTGTGAAAATTATCACACAATTGGTGTGAACAGTTCTGGAAAATCTTATAAAAATCCGAAAATGTATTTTTCCTTTTTAATTTGATTGTATAACTTATTTCCAACCCTTTTAAAGCCAAAAACCAGATTTTACCTTTATGAACTTTGATCCATTAAATTGAATTTCACAAAAGTTATTTACATAGCCTTTTGGAAGCATTTTTCACAACCTTGAAACTTGATAATAACACACAACATTTTTTTTTGGAAAAATATGATACCTTTAAAAATTCATTTTTCTTAACTTTGCTTGGAAAGTCCATTGGAGACTTAGTTTTCTTGAACGAATGATTGGATTAAGAAAAATCTTAAACAAAGCTTTGGACTTTGTTCTCTAATTTATTCTTTTCAAAATAGTTACTTTAATCCCTTGTCCTTTCCTCATCATTTGCTCCAATATGCTTGGGTATTTAATTACATAATCTTACATGAATCCTTTTTCCTCATCACTTTTCCAATCACCAATCAAACACAATAATATTTAAAGCCATAAATCTACTTTAAATATTACAATACCAAACTCATGAGAAATCAACCCATCACCACATAAGAATCCACTTCACCCCACACATAAGAAATCATCACCAACACTTAAGAAATCAAACACACAAAAATATAAGAAAACATTCACCAAGAACATAAGAAAAATCACATAGAACACACATGCTTATGTAACTATGATAACAAGAGAATTTTCCCCTTACCTTAAATCTTTCTCCTTCAAAATTTTCTTGATCCTCAAGCCCAAGAACTCAAACTCCTTCATACACACATACAAGAACACAAAACATCAATCAAAAGGATTTTCACTCTTTACTAAAATCATCTAACCCCAAAAAGAAATGAAAAAGAATAACTTGTTCACAAACTTTGATTGCAAACAAGAGACCAAGATTGTTGGCTTACCCAAAGTCCAAAAATCCTTAGCTTGGTGTTCTTGAAAAATAAGAACACTTGATGATCAAGAGTGATGAAGACTTTGTGTTTAAAGTGTTTAAAAGTGGATTCTCTACACTTGATTATTGTGTATAGGATCAAGAACATATGCCAAGAGGTTATGGAAGCTCATGAAAATGGAAGAAAAGGATGAAGGAAGTGATGGAGACTTAGAGAGAAGTTAGAGGAAAAATGGGATTTTAGAGAGATAAATTGTCTTGAAATGAAGAAAATGACATTTTCTTAGTCTTCTCTCCATGCATAGGCCACCCCCCTCACTCAACCAAAGAGAAACCATGGTTTTTCACTAATCATGGTTAAATTCAAGCCACTCATGTGACACTTGTCACTTTTCCATTGGTGGATTCCAAACCATTATCAAATAAAGCTTTGTAAATTAAAATATCTCTCTCTAATTGCACAAAATGAATCTAGACCACTTGTTGGCACATATGGGGCGGTTTTGGGCTGACCAATAGGGAGAGGATAAGCTCAAATTCATTTGAGTGGAAATTACCAAAAAGGACAAAGGTTAAAAATGTATTTTCCATGGTTTTGGTAATTAGAGAGTGAGATCTGTAACGTCCGTAATTTTTGATTCTGTTTTAATTATATTTTATGTGTGTGATATATGATTTGCATATATTAGATTTATTTTAGAAAGATTAAATTCTATTGATAAAGTTTTTTTGATGTTAGAAATCAGTGGGTTGAGGCGAACGTTAGATACAGACATAGTTCTGTTTACCGTAAATAGACGGAATGGGTGACTTTGTGAAGTAGAAACCCTAGATTGAGGTTAAGAAAGAGATTTGAAGGTATAAATAGTGATTTTACAATATCTGAGGATTTTAGAAATTTATTTGTGAATTTTCTGAAGATTGGAGGAAAATGTTACCGTTTTGGTCCCTGTAGTTTGACTAAGTTGAACTGTGAGTTGGTTTGGAGATCAGAACAAGTTTAGAAATATTTTTTTTGAAGATGCCAAATGATGTTTTATATTATTTTAGAATTTTAGAAATTATTTTGAAAATTGTTAGAATGACAGACAAAGAATTACGGTTTTGGTCCCTGTAGACTGAGAACAGGATAGCAGAGAGAGCAGGTGAATGCCAGAAACTTAGGAAATGATCCAAAATCAACCAAAAGAGTACCCAAAGGTGTTTATACAATATTTGGGATTTTTAGAAATTTTCTAAGAATTTTCTGAGAAAGTTCATTTTTACCCTAAGTTACGGGTTACGGTAAAAACCGAAAAGTTACCGTAATGCTTCTAAGCTTAATCTTTTTGAACCAAGACTTTTGTGGCATCTTATTTACATGGGTTAGGACCTATTATAAGGTTCATGAGAGTTTTTACCCCAATAGGTTAAGTTTGGATAATTTTTACTAGGAAATACAAAAGTTACCACACTTAATTACCTTGGAGATTTACCATTTACCATGGTTAAGGTGAAAATTATTTTCACCCTCCCTTGGACCAGTTCTGCGCCAGACTTAAGGGGAGAAGGATGTGGAATTTTCTGGGCTTGTGACTCACAAGTGTGGACCAATAGAATTAATCCAAGTTAACTAGGATTATGACCAATAGTTAAATGTAACCATGGTTAGTTTTAATCATGTATTAAATGAGAAAAAATCTGGATAATAGGAGAGAAAGAGGGGGTGGCCGAGAGCTTGAAGGAGAGGAGAGGAAGAGAACTCTTGTTCCATTTTTCTCATTCTACTCACACACCATAACCATTTCTCATAGTTTTCTTTCCAAAATTTTCATCCTAGTTAGTAAATTCCAAGGGTTTGCCATTGAGTTGTGATTAAAAAGCTACCAAGGAGCCAAGTGGGAAGAGGAAGGAGAAGGAAGAAGAAGGGAGTGAAGGTTAGAGTTTTCTACAAAAGCTAGGTAAGGGAGAAATGTTCTTCTACATGGTATTTAAAGCTTAGTGGACATATGAACATTATGCTTGGAGTGACTTGTTCAAGAGGATTTTAATTTAACTTAGAGGACTTGTTGATTGTTAAACCATGTATCTTTATGTTCTTATGATGAGGGATGAGTTAAAAGTTGTCTTATGCTTGATATGAATTCTCTTGAGAGACTTGATCATGAAAGCTTGTTTGATTATAGTTTTGGGATTGGTCAACCTAGACTAAAATAAGACTAGTTGCTTTGATTGGGGAGTGCTCTATGTTGGATGCATGATGATCCTTGTTTCATGCTTGCCTTGAGTTGATTAAGTGTTGGAGTGTGACTATATTCTCTAACTTGGTATGATGAGAATGATCTTGGCATGATGAGTTTGATGTATGATAATATGTTTGGTGGGTGATGATCTTGAGGTAGGTCTTGATGAGTTTAAATCCATGGCTTGATGTTGAATGGTTATGCATAGTGATTGATCCAAAGATGGTAAATTTTGCTTATTTCTATTCAATTGGACTTAGCTATGTAAAGAAAAGATTGGTTTGGTTCAAACTTAGAAAAATCGAGTTCCTGCCATGCCCTGGGTGTGGCCATTTTCGTAGTTGGGGAAAACTGGAAAACAGGGGACAGAACTGTCTGCACCGCGGGTGTGAAAAGCAGCGCGCCTGTGAACAGTTCTGGTTCCTGATTTATAAGCAGCCCAGGATTTTGCGAAAATTGTCTTTTTTCCAGCCTTTTAAACCAAATTTGTTTAAGAGAAAAATGTCATTTTTGAATCTAAAGATTGATAAGTATTTTGGTTAATTTATTTTAGAACTTAAACATTTGATTTAGAAAATGTTTTAGTTAAAAGACAAAGTTCAATTAGAAGGTGTTAATTTAAAAGAAAGAAATATGTTGGTTGGGAATAATCACAAAAAGATGAGAATACTATAAGAGATGAGAACATCATAGCCAAGAGGAGGTTATGTGTGATGCCAAAAGAGATGAATATTACATAACCAAGAGAGAAGGTTATGTGTGATTGTTACAAGAGGTAACATAGAGAAGAGATGAATAATGTTACAAGTGGTAACATAGTGATGTGTATGTGATAGTTACAAGAGAAACCAAAGTGAAAGTAATTGATTGTGATTGATTGCGTGCATATGCAATATGTAGTGGCATTTGCATAAAGAGAAAGAGATTTTCTTGGCTTTGCCAAGTGGTCATACCCAGAGAGGGTTGTGACGTGAGCTACAACCCAGAGAGGGGTTGAAAATAGGTATGGTTGGGCTACAATTGCCTACTGGGATTATCCAGGTTTCGAAAAATCTCAATGGCCGCGTGGTGACTCCCAGCGAGCCGAGATCGAGTAGAGCACCCGGCTTGGATAAATCTGACTGACTGACCTATTTATGATATGGTGTCACAAAGTGAATTAAATAATTGTCTTGGACTTTACTGGTGGTTTAGCCTTGAACAATTGTGAATTAAAATTGTCTTGGACTTTACTGGTGGTTTAGCCTTGAACAATTGTGACTTAAACATGGCTTTCCTGAATACTGTCTTGGATTTTACTGGAGGTTTAACCTTGAACAGTAGGTTAAGGATTGACTGTGGCCTATCGCTCAAATGGTGTTGAGAAAGAGAAAAGTCTCCATGGAGCATTACACCGGTGTTGAGAGGGAAATAGAAGTGTCATGCATTTTAAATGTATCTGAGTTAATGATATATTGATTGATACTACGTTATGCGTTGTGACTGTGAAAATCTTCATTGTGTTTGTGAGAATATCTCATTTGCAGGAAAACTATATACTCTTGTGCTTGAGAAAAGTAAGTGGTAGATAATTTTCTAATATAGATAAGTTTGATAAGTCTAATGTATTTTATCCTTACTTGTTGTCTCTATGCTTTATTATCGGTGTATGAGGATTTTTCACCCTTGCCTATATGTTTTGTGCTCCTTGGAACATGATTCATATAGATGTGCCGCCAGTCAAGTGAATTGACCAGGACGGAGGAAGGAGGAAGACTACCGTCTGGAGTGGTTTTTGTCTAGATTGTCTTTTGGTAGTGATTGGAGACTCGACCGGCTTAGGCTCAAGTGGGGTAGACGGTTTTTATCATCTTTACCGGATGACTGTACTATTTGAATGACATTACTAGATGTTCGGTTTAATGTACTTGTAAATTTTGGACCCGTATTATATATGAAGTACATTATTCATTCATATGAGGCTTATCTAGTTTTTCAGTAATACGTTACGACATAAATAAGTTTCGAAATCTAAATAGTGTAAGTGAGAGTTTCAAGTAAAGATAATTTTCAGAAATTAAAAAGAAAAGAAAAATTATACCCTTTTTCGAAATAGACTTGAGAAGATTAAAAGAGAATTTTCTTTTCGAAATAAAGATTAATAATATTTGCGGAAAAAAAAAAGGTTACTTATGTTGTAATATCCTTTTATGAGAAAGGGTGTTACAATTAGTGGTATCAGAGCCAGGTTGAGTCTTTTGGGAGTGTAGGGTATAGGCCTGACAAGTCTAAGTTGTATGAACTCTGATTGATATTGATTGACATTGATTGCTATTGAGTGATATTGTGTGAATTGCCTCTTTGGAAAACTTGGAGCAGCGGTTGTGTTAGGATGGGACAGCACAGCTGAGGAAATATGATGTTATGCTGACATAGGACAGTATAAGTGGGGAAAGTTGAGTAGGGAATATTTGTGATTTTGATATGTGGCTAAGATATTCCTAAGATTGTAAGAAAATGATCGAATCTTGATTGAAGTATTTTCCTTATAGAAACGATTGTTCAAATTAGGTATGAGTTATGTTTGGTTGGAATAGTGTGTATGGACAAAAGCGAAGGATGCTTTTATTAGAAGTTTATTAGTTTTGATTTAAAGGAGATCATGGCTAGTGATAATTTTGGACTAAAGAAAATGATAATTACCAACAAAGGTATGAAAGAAGTTTAAAATATAAATCTAAGAATATGGTGGTATCCCTTGAGGATCTTAGATTAGTTTGACAGAAAAATGTAAAGTGATAGAGGTGATAAGAAAAGGGGTACATAGTAAGAAATGATATTTGAGGCACATCGAGGTTGCGATCTAAAGATCGGAAGAGGATATGATTTCAGGGGGAACCGTATTTTTGAACTAGAATGGATAACTTGAATAAGTGATTAGTAATTGTCTTCTAGTTAAAACGGAAGAGTTTGAGTTTTTAGTTATTGGACTTTTGGGAGTGAGTTCTAAATAGGTATATTTGGATTGGATAATTTGTAGGAACTCATGGCACATAGAAGTGACGTTGATCCTGATGAGGGGTTGGAAAGATTTATTGGTGCTATGACCAATATGGCAGCTACGGTGGCCCAACAAACTGACCGTGCGGAACAAAGAGAAGTTCAGAATCAACTGAGGGCTAAGAGAGCTGTTGAGAACAAGGGATTATTTGATTTTAAGAAGCAGGAACCACCTTAATTTGTGGGGGAACCTGATCCAGATAAAGCAGATCTGTGGATCCAAAAGGTAGAAAAGATATTTCTTGCTTTGCATTGTCCTGAAGAGGTGAAGGTACACTATGCAACTTACTTGCTGGAAGGAGATGCGGAGTATTGGTGGAAAGGAGAAAAACAGCTACTAGAGGCTGAACATCAGGTGATAACTTGGGAAGTGTTTTGTATTAAATTTTTAGAGAAATATTTTCCGCAAAGTGTAAGATCAGAAAAGGAGCAAGAGTTTTTGAACTTGCAGCAGAAGGATATGACTGTGGATGCATATGCTGCTAAATTTGAGTCTCTAGCTAAATACTTTCATTTCTTTCAACTTCAGCCAGATGAGGGTTGGAAGTGTGAGCGTTTTGAGGCAGGATTGAGGTATGAGATAAGAAAGGCTGTTTCTTTATTGGAGATCCGTCAGTTTCAGATTTTAGTGGAGAAGTGTAGAAGAATAGAAATTTTAAGAAAAGGAAAAGAAAGTAGGAAGCAAGAGGAGGGACCATTAAGGCACAAACCCCATAAGCAAATAGGAATGCATCTATCAAAGAAACCTTATTCCAGAAATAGGGGTGATCACCTGAAACAACAACCCTATTATAAGGCTGCATCTATCTTTGGAAAGCAAGAGAAAGTAAACACCAATCTAGGTGTTAATCGCAAATGTAGGAGGTGCGGAAAAAGAGGTCATATTTCTAATATTTGCACTCAAGAGGGATCAACCTGCTATCGGTGTAAGGAAATAGGACATTTAGCAAGGGACTGCGATGGACCCAAGATGAGGAGGTGAGGGCAAATAATGCTGGTATGAGAAAGAGTTATACCGTGAAAGATGTGAGTATCTTGTTAGTTAGTAATTGGGAGGTTATAAATTTTATTAGGAAACCTATGGTGTATTGTATTGTGTTTTGTTCCTTGTGAAATTTATCCCCAAGATCTAATTAACTTATATTAGAGTTTCTTTGTACTATCCTTTGGTTATAATAATTTTAATAATTCTTTAATCTGTAATTTTTGAAAGTTCTTGCAATCCACGTGTAAAATTTTTCTATAGATTCTACCTATCTATCTGCCTATTGCTCATCTGCATGTTCAGTTGTTTATCTATCCATCTATCTGTCTATCTAGTATCATCCGGGAAGGGCTAATGTCGTAGCCGATTCATTGAGTAGGAAGACTATGTCTATGTTAGTCAGGATGATTAACAAGTTAGAGTTGATGGAGGATTTTCGAGATCTGGGCCTGTCAATGGATGCACACAGAGATAGGATTTCCGCGAACATGATTAAGTTGACAGTGAATTGATGAGAGAGATTAAGGAACAACGAGTAGCTGATAAGCTATTACAAGCAGAGGAAGAGTTGCTTGAATAAGGAAAGGTTATTGAGTATTAGTCTAAGTGATGATAGTATCTTGAGATATAAAGGCCGAGGGTGTGTGTACAATAATCCTGAGTTGAAAAGATTGATTCGGGTTGAGTCTTTTGGAAATAGTCGAGTTGTAGGTTTGTCATGGTTGTGTTGTGTGAACTTCGATGTGTTGATTGATTATGCAAATTCGGATTGAGTAATTGGCTGATTGATTTGTTTGTTCTGGAAAACTTGGTGTCAAGGTTGTACTGGAATGGGTTATGATTTGTTTTGCTTGAGTAGTTGAGTTATAAGAACCCATGGCAAGAGCAGGAAAGGGTGATAATGGAGTTTTGACAGATGTTGTCGGGGAGATGGTATCTCTTGGAGTCAATAACTTTGGTGAGTCGAGAGAGCATTGTTTTATGATTGAGGAGACTAAGAAAAGAGAGAGTTTATGATGTATTTGGGTGCCAATGTTCTAGGAATAGTATGTCGAAGAACTGAAGGTCTTGTGATATGCCACAGATATTAACGACCGTGATAGTGTTCTGTGTGGTATAGGGTATATGTATGTACTATAGTTTTGCGATGTTGGGTTGTAATATTTTGAAGATATCCTATAGGTATGAAGCCTATTTGGAACATTGGTAACAATCTTTGATGTGTATACCTATGTATGTATGAAATTATGTTGGTTTTTATACATGCATGTTTATAATATATATGATTGCTACAGGTAGACACCTAACTTTATAAGTGGAATATGTAATTTGGGATGATGATAAGATCGGTCATAAAATTATTATTGTTTTCTCACTACTTAAGGTCAAGGCGTAGGCTTGATCAACTTACTGGCTTGCTGGTAGTAGAGAGATTGCAATGGTAATTTGTATGAACTGGTATGTCAAATTCCTAAGAGTGGAGGAAAAAAAAAAAAGGGGTTTGATTTCAAATGAATGATGTGTGAGTATTTAAAAAATTTCGAGGACGAAATTTTTTTAAGAGGGGGAGAATTGTAACGTCCGTAATTTTTGATTCTGTTTTAATTATATTTTATGTGTGTGATATATGATTTGCATATATTAGATTTATTTTAGAAAGATTAAATTCTATTGATAAAGTTTTTTTGATGTTAGAAATCAGTGGGTTGAGGCGAACGTTAGATACAAACATAGTTCTGTTTACCGTAAATAGACGGAATGGGTGACTTTGTGAAGTAGAAACCCTAGATTGAGGTTAAGAAAGAGATTTGAAGGTATAAATAGTGATTTTACAATATTTGAGGATTTTAGAAATTTATTTGGGAATTTTCTGAAGATTGGAGGAAAATGTTACCGTTTTGGTCCCTGTAGTTTGACTAAGTTGAACTGTGAGTTGGTTTGGAGATCAGAACAAGTTTAGAAATATTTTTTTTGAAGATGCCAAATGATGTTTTATATTATTTTAGAATTTTAGAAATTATTTTGAAAATTGTTAGAATGACAGACAAAGAATTACGGTTTTGGTCCCTGTAGACTGAGAACAGGATAGCAGAGAGAGCAGGTGAATGCCAGAAGCTTAGGAAATGATCCAAAATCAACCAAAAGAGTACCCAAAGGTGTTTATACAATATTTGGGATTTTTAGAAATTTTCTAAGAATTTTCTGAGAAAGTTCATTTTTACCCTAAGTTACGGGTTACGGTAAAAACCGAAAAGTTACCGTAATGCTTCTAAGCTTAATCTTTTTGAACCAAGACTTTTGTGGCATCTTATTTACATGGGTTAGGACCTATTATAAGGTTCATGAGAGTTTTTACCCCAATAGGTTAAGTTTGGATAATTTTTACTAGGAAATACAAAAGTTACCACACTTAATTACCTTGGAGATTTACCATTTACCATGGTTAAGGTGAAAATTATTTTCACCCTCCCTTGGACCAGTTCTGCGCCAGACTTAAGGGGAGAAGGATGTGGAATTTTCTGGGCTTGTGACTCACAAGTGTGGACCAATAGAATTAATCCAAGTTAACTAGGATTATGACCAATAGTTAAATGTAACCATGGTTAGTTTTAATCATGTATTAAATGAGAAAAAATCTGGATAATAGGAGAGAAAGAGGGGGTGGCCGAGAGCTTGAAGGAGAGGAGAGGAAGAGAACTCTTGTTCCATTTTTCTCATTCTACTCACACACCATAACCATTTCTCATAGTTTTCTTTCCAAAATTTTCATCCTAGTTAGTAAATTCCAAGGGTTTGCCATTGAGTTGTGATTAAAAAGCTACCAAGGAGCCAAGTGGGAAGAGGAAGGAGAAGGAAGAAGAAGGGAGTGAAGGTTAGAGTTTTCTACAAAAGCTAGGTAAGGGAGAAATGTTCTTCTACATGGTATTTAAAGCTTAGTGGACATATGAACATTATGCTTGGAGTGACTTGTTCAAGAGGATTTTAATTTAACTTAGAGGACTTGTTGATTGTTAAACCATGTATCTTTATGTTCTTATGATGAGGGATGAGTTAAAAGTTGTCTTATGCTTGATATGAATTCTCTTGAGAGACTTGATCATGAAAGCTTGTTTGATTATAGTTTTGGGATTGGTCAACCTAGACTAAAATAAGACTAGTTGCTTTGATTGGGGAGTGCTCTATGTTGGATGCATGATGATCCTTGTTTCATGCTTGCCTTGAGTTGATTAAGTGTTGGAGTGTGACTATATTCTCTAACTTGGTATGATGAGAATGATCTTGGCATGATGAGTTTGATGTATGATAATATGTTTGGTGGGTGATGATCTTGAGGTAGGTCTTGATGAGTTTAAATCCATGGCTTGATGTTGAATGGTTATGCATAGTGATTGATCCAAAGATGGTAAATTTTGCTTATTTCTATTCAATTGGACTTAGCTATGTAAAGAAAAGATTGGTTTGGTTCAAACTTAGAAAAATCGAGTTCCTGCCATGCCCTGGGTGTGGCCATTTTCGTAGTTGGGGAAAACTGGAAAACAGGGGACAGAACTGTCTGCACCGCGGGTGTGAAAAGCAGCGCGCCTGTGAACAGTTCTGGTTCCTGATTTATAAGCAGCCCAGGATTTTGCGAAAATTGTCTTTTTTCCAGCCTTTTAAACCCAATTTGTTTAAGAGAAAAATGTCATTTTTGAATCTAAAGATTGATAAGTATTTTGGTTAATTTATTTTAGAACTTAAACATTTGATTTAGAAAATGTTTTAGTTAAAAGACAAAGTTCAATTAGAAGGTGTTAATTTAAAAGAAAGAAATATGTTGGTTGGGAATAATCACAAAAAGATGAGAATACTATAAGAGATGAGAACATCATAGCCAAGAGGAGGTTATGTGTGATGCCAAAAGAGATGAATATTACATAACCAAGAGAGAAGGTTATGTGTGATTGTTACAAGAGGTAACATAGAGAAGAGATGAATAATGTTACAAGTGGTAACATAGTGATGTGTATGTGATAGTTACAAGAGAAACCAAAGTGAAAGTAATTGATTGTGATTGATTGCGTGCATATGCAATATGTAGTGGCATTTGCATAAAGAGAAAGAGATTTTCTTGGCTTTGCCAAGTGGTCATACCCAGAGAGGGTTGTGACGTGAGCTACAACCCAGAGAGGGGTTGAAAATAGGTATGGTTGGGCTACAATTGCCTACTGGGATTATCCAGGTTTCGAAAAATCTCAATGGCCGCGTGGTGACTCCCAGCGAGCCGAGATCGAGTAGAGCACCCGGCTTGGATAAATCTGACTGACTGACCTATTTATGATATGGTGTCACAAAGTGAATTAAATAATTGTCTTGGACTTTACTGGTGGTTTAGCCTTGAACAATTGTGAATTAAAATTGTCTTGGACTTTACTGGTGGTTTAGCCTTGAACAATTGTGACTTAAACATGGCTTTCCTGAATACTGTCTTGGATTTTACTGGAGGTTTAACCTTGAACAGTAGGTTAAGGATTGACTGTGGCCTATCGCTCAAATGGTGTTGAGAAAGAGAAAAGTCTCCATGGAGCATTACACCGGTGTTGAGAGGGAAATAGAAGTGTCATGCATTTTAAATGTATCTGAGTTAATGATATATTGATTGATACTACGTTATGCGTTGTGACTGTGAAAATCTTCATTGTGTTTGTGAGAATATCTCATTTGCAGGAAAACTATATACTCTTGTGCTTGAGAAAAGTAAGTGGTAGATAATTTTCTAATATAGATAAGTTTGATAAGTCTAATGTATTTTATCCTTACTTGTTGTCTCTATGCTTTATTATCGGTGTATGAGGATTTTTCACCCTTGCCTATATGTTTTGTGCTCCTTGGAACATGATTCATATAGATGTGCCGCCAGTCAAGTGAATTGACCAGGACGGAGGAAGGAGGAAGACTACCGTCTGGAGTGGTTTTTGTCTAGATTGTCTTTTGGTAGTGATTGGAGACTCGACCGGCTTAGGCTCAAGTGGGGTAGACGGTTTTTATCATCTTTACCGGATGACTGTACTATTTGAATGACATTACTAGATGTTCGGTTTAATGTACTTGTAAATTTTGGACCCGTATTATATATGAAGTACATTATTCATTCATATGAGGCTTATCTAGTTTTTCAGTAATACGTTACGACATAAATAAGTTTCGAAATCTAAATAGTGTAAGTGAGAGTTTCAAGTAAAGATAATTTTCAGAAATTAAAAAGAAAAGAAAAATTATACCCTTTTTCGAAATAGACTTGAGAAGATTAAAAGAGAATTTTCTTTTCGAAATAAAGATTAATAATATTTGCGGAAAAAAAAAAGGTTACTTATGTTGTAATATCCTTTTATGAGAAAGGGTGTTACAAGATCAAGGGTACATTGATAACTTCCCATGTCAACATAATAAAAGTCAACTATACTATGCAATATGGGTCCCACTTTCCCTGCAACCCAATTTCTGGTACCCGATCTTTTACCCGTTCTTCGGTTTTCCCTGTATTAAGGGTATAATGGTAATTTCACTAAATTCTTCTAGAAATTTTTTCTACAATCTCCAAATAAATAAATAAAAATAAAATTAACATTTTTGGTTTTATGAATAGTAACTAAACTGTCCCAACTAGGGGTATTTCGGTCATTTGTTAATTACAGTGGCATTTTGGTAGTTTTTAGAATTTTTTTCCAAAAATTCCAGAAAAATTCCCATAAATCCTAAATAATGTAAAAACACTTTTTGGCTCGTCGAAATAATTTTCTAATGTGTTCTGGTCTCCAAATTCACTTGCTGTTTCATTATAGTCATACTACAAGGACCAAAACGATACTATTTCTAATCCGTTTCTCAGAAAATTCCCAAATAAATTTCTAAAATCCTCAAATAATATCAAATCACTATTGGTATCCTCAGACATCTTTTCTGACTCCAAGTAGGGTTTCTATATCATTATGTTCCTATTCTGACAGTCAAAACGTCTACAGAATTTTCGTTTAACTTTCTATGTCAGTTTGAAACCATTATTAATCTCATTAAAATCCTAATATTATCAATAAGCTTTCCTTATTAACACTCTGTCCCTTAGGGTGAAAATTTGGAGTGTTATATATCATCTATTCTTGGCCGAGGGTATGTATTCTTAATGGTTACCTTGTTCAGTTGCCTATAGTCAACACACAACCTAGATGTTCCATCTTTCTTCTTCACTAACAGAACTGGTGTTCCCCACGGAGACACACTAGGTCTAATGAACTGTTTGGACAACAAATCCTCTAACTGCTTTTTCAACTCAGCTAATTCTATTGGTGACATACGATATGGAGTTATGGAAATTGGTCCAGAACCGGGTATTAGATCTATGGTAAATTCTATCTCACGGACTGGTGGCAAACCTGGTATCTTTTCTGGAAATACCTCCGGAAATTCTTTAATGACAGGCATATTGCTCAATTCAACTTTCCTCTTTCCTTCCAATGAGGTGAGTATCATGTTTTTCTGAACTTCTTCTTTCGAAGAAATTTCTGATTGGTTGGTAGACAAAAATCCAAGATTCTCAGAGTTAGGAAAAACTAGAGTTTTATTTGAACAGTCCAATAGGATATGGTTGGAAGATAACCAATCCATGCCTAAAATCACATCTAACTGTGTTAAAGGCAAACATACTAAAACAACATGATATGCCTTATCAGAAATAATGACAGGACAATTTATACAGAGAGTGTTTACAATGACTGGCTCAGCAGTAGGTAAGGAAACAATCAAATCAAAAGACATCAAGGACACAGGTAAGTCTATTTTTTTCACACAATCAAAGGAAATAAAAGAATGAGTTGCACCCGAGTCATATAGTACAATTAAAGGATTACCAGCTATGCTACACGTACCTTGTATTAAATCCTCAGATTGCGAAGCCTCAACACCACTCATGGTGTAAACTCGTCCCTTTGCCTTCGGTCTTGCCGCTTGCACATTCTTGTTAACTGGTGCTGGCTTCTGCTCCCTACAGTTATTTGCCAAGTGTCCAACCTTCCCACACCTGTAGCAAGTCGCCCCTCTCTGATTGCAGTTGCTAGAATTATGTCCTAGCTTCCCACAGTTAAAACACTTAATCACATTTGGCCCTTGGTAGCCATATCCTCCATTCCCACTAACAGGTGTATAACTCTGGTTTTGCTGTGGAGTTCTAAAGTTCCCGGGGTTCCATGCATAGGGTTTGTTTTGGAACTGCTCCCTATACTGGTTCTGTGGCTAAAATCTAGATGGTCCGCCAACATTGGTTCTTCCCACTACCTTTCCTTTCTTCAAGACCTCCATCTTCCTACATTTTTCAACTAGAGGTTGAAATTGTCGAATCTCTAGTGCAGACACAGCTTCCCTAATGTTGTAGTGAAGTCTCGCTTTGAAACATTCACACTTCCATGATTCATCAGGTTGAAACTGGAAGAAACGGAAGTACTTGGCCAAGGATTCGAACTTGGTTGCGTACGCATCTACAGACATATCCTTTTGCTGCAGACTTAGGAACTCTTGCTCCCTCTCACTTCAAGCACTCTGTGGAAAATACTTCACTAGAAACCTAGTGCGAAATACCATCCAAGTAACTTCCTGATGCTCTGCTTCCAAGAGTTGTTGTTGCCCTTTCCACCAGTATTCCGCATCCCATATCAACAGGTAAGATGCGTAGGATACCTTTACCCCTTCCTCACAACGAAGAGATGTAAAAATCTTTTCTATCACCTGAATCCAAAGATCAGCTTTCTCCGGATCAAGTTCCCCGTTAAACTGCTGGGGATCATGCTTCCTAAAGTCTGAAAGTCCTTTCCCAATAGCTGCTATATCAGCTCTAGCCTGTTTCTGCAAATCCCTCTGTTCTGCTCTCTCAACCTGTTGTGCCATAGTGGCAGCCATCTGATTCATTGCCCGTATTGCCCTCTCCATCGCTTCATTGTTTCGTGCCATTTCTACCTATAAGTTAACCCGAAACAAAAACACTAACTCACAATCAATGAAAAACATAGAGAAAACAATCAATGTCACACATCACTTCACAGAGAAATAAATCAAACAATGTTAGTCAGAGTCACACAACCTAAGCTTAATAGACCTACAACCAAAAACTCCACATAAAAGATTGAACCAGGCTCTGATACCACAAAATGCAACACCCTTTCTCCAAAAAAGATATTATACCACAGTAACAAGTATGTTTGCAACAATTTCCTTTTTAGCCTTTGATTAAAAACGAGTTTTGTTTTCAAAAAATGTGGATAATATTTTTGTCTTTCTAAAAGATGAGAAGAATGGGGAACCCACTCTCCCTTTTCCATTGTGTGGTAAAATAAAAACAGTATTAGAAGAAACACTAAAGTAAAAGTAACCTCCTCAAGTATATATATATATATATCAAAAGGGCTTTCATCAGAACAAGCAAGGAGTTTTTCTAAAACTATTGTACATCAAAAGCTGTAAAAACTCTAAGCAAAACTAAAATAAAATGACTGAAATAAAAATTTACTAAGTAATATAAAAGCCGGGTCCAATCTAAGACTAGTAATGACAGTGAGACTCAGCAGATGAGCCTCTAGGAATATCACCCGTGTGCTCCTCAAACATCTTCCCCTTGCCCTTGCGAAGACGCTCCCAAATCCTCATCTGAGCCTCAAGGGACCTCTCCGAGACGCCCGTGTCACTAGAAAACCCTGTCGAGGTAGGGTAATACCTCTCAACACTGGTTGCTCTCACCCTACTCTACGCCTCTGTAGGGGGTGATCGAGGTGTATAAGTCCTAGGCTCCTCCTCGGAAAATCTGTCATGTGCTGTGACGACCTCTCTACTCGGATGAGAAGATGGAGACCGAAAAGCAGACCTCTGCATCCTCCCAGAGTACCTTCTCCACCCTCCATAAGTTCGTCTGGCTGCTGGATGCCTGGGAATGTACTCCGACCCACTCTCTGAGTCGGTAGGTGCTTCCCTTACCTGTCTGAGTGGTAACTTCACCTGAAGTACCACCTGTTTCTTCCACTCCATATAGTGTCCCCCAACAGTGCCATCATTGACACTTATTCTCCCCATGAACGTACCCCACTGAGTGATGTGATCTATCTGCCAGATCACATCCGTACCTGTAACGTCCGTAATTTTAGGTTTCTGACTTTATTACATTTTAATATGTGGATATGTGATTCATGTGAATTAAATATATTTTAGGAAGATTAAGTTGGTAGATGAAGTTTTCCTGACATTAGAAAACAGTAGTTTAAGTCGGACGTTGAGATCCAGACAGAGTTCTGTTTACTGTAAATAGACGGAATGGTGACATTGTGAAGTAGAAACCCTAGATTTAGGTTAAGAATAAGATTTGAAGGTACAAATAGTGATTTTCCAATATTTGAGGATTTTAAAATTTTATTCAGGAATTTTTCTGAGAAGCGGATAAAGATGTTACCATTTTGGTCTATGTAATGTGACTAGGTTGAACTGTGAGTGGATTTGGAGACCAGAACATGTCTAGAAATATTTTTGAGGATGCCAAATGATGTTTTCTAATATTTTAGAATTTTAGAAATTATTTTGGGAATTTTTAGAATGACAGGTAAAGAATTGCGGTTTTGGTCCCTGTAGAACGAGAACAGAATAGCAGAGAGAGTAGGTGAATGCCAGAGGCTTAGAAAATAATCCAAAATCAACCAAAAGAGTACCCAATAGTGTTTTTACAATATTTATGATTTTTAGAAATTTTCTAAGAATTTTCTGAGAAAGTTCATTTTTACCTTAAGTTACGGGTTACGGTAAAAACCGAATAGTTACCGTAGTGCTTCTAAGCTTGATCTTTTTGAACCAAGACTTTTGTGGCACCTTATTTTCATGGCTTAGGACTTATTTCAAGGTTCATGAGAGTTTTTACCCCAATAGGTTAAGTTTGGACAATTTTTACTATGAAATACAAAAGTTACCACACTTAATTACCTTGGAGATTTACCATTTACCATGGTTAAGGTAAAAAAAATTAGTTACCCTTCCTTGAGGCAGCTGCTGCGCTGAATTAGAGAGGAATAATGGAGAAGATTCTTGAATCATGACTCACAAGGATGGACCAATAGGATTAGGGCAAGTTGTAACTAAGGTATAACCATGGTTAAGTGTAATGGTTAATTAGGAAAAAATCTTATTAGATAGGAAGAGAAGAGGGAGAGGCCGTGAGCTTGAGGGAGAGAAGGAGAGAGGAGAGCTTGTGTTCATTTCTTCATCTTGCTCATCACCATAGCCAATCTTTGAGTGCTCTTTTCCAAAATCTTGTCCAAGTGAGCTAAATTTCCAAAGTTTGATCATCATCTTGTGACCAACAAGCTCCAAGAAGGCAAGCAAGGAGGAGGAGGAGGAGGAGGAAGAAGAAGAAGCGAAGGTTAGGGTTTGGTACAAGAAATTGGTAAGGGGAAAGTTCTTCTACATGATTTCAAAGCCTAGAGGACATACTAGGGTTCTTGTTGGTGTTGTGGTGATCAAGGAGATGCTACACTATCCTAGGGTTTAAGTTGATTGGCAAACCATGTGTCTTCTTGTTCTTATGACTATGTTTGATTCTTGAGTGATGGTTATGTTATGTGTATGAATTTCTTTGAGTGGTTTGCTTATGAACAACCATGCTTGATGTTAGTTTGCATGATTGGAACCTTGATATGCATAAGGGCTTGTAACTCTTGTCTATGGAGAAAGTGACCATGTTGTGTGAGATGAGTTGCTCTAACTTGGATGCATGATGAGTTTTGTTCCATGCTTGGTTTGAGTTGTTTGGATGATTGTGATTGTTCATAAGTTTAAAATCATGGCATGAGCAAGTAGTATGTGTATGTGGATGAGCTTGATGTGTGGTGATGATTGTGTCTTCATTGCCTTGATGATTGAAACCATGGTTTGATGATTAAAGAGTGTCTTGGAATTGATCTAAACATAGTAAACTTAACTTATTTTCACTCATTTGGACCTAACTATGCAAAGAGATGTTTTATTTTGGTTAAGCATTGGATTTTCGAGCTGCTGGTACGCCCTGGGTGTGACCAGTTTCGCGATTGGGAAAAGCTGGAAAACAGGGGACAGCTCTGTTCATACCGCGGGTGTGAAAAACCCTCGCGCCTGTGAACAGTTCTGGACCCAGCATTTTTGAAAATTAATGTTTTTGCAAAAATCAGTTTTTTCCCCAAACTTATTTCATAAAAATGCTTAAGACAAAATGACATTTTTAAATATGAAAATTGGCAAGTATTTTGGTTAATTAATTTTAGAACTTAACGATATTTTGGATAATGCACTTGGTTAAAAGAGGAACCATTCATAAGAATGTGAATTGAAAGAGGAAAAAGAGCCATGTGATGGAGAATTATGCACAAAGAGATGTGATTATCATGAGTGATGATAATACTATAACCAAGAGTGAAGGTTATACGTGATTGTGCAAGTGATAACCTAGTAAAAAGGTTAATGCAATTATAAGAGAAATCAAAGTGAATTGATCAGGCTTAAGCTTGGGATAATTATTGTGTATGCTTAATGTATGTGGCATTTTGCATAGAGAGAGTTGGCGGATGGCCAAGTGATATTGTGTGCTTAATGTGTTATGTCATATACATAAAGAGAAAGAGATTTGGCGGATGGCCAAAATAATGAGCTACAACCCGGATGGGGTTGAAAATAGGTATGGTTGGGCTACAATTGCCTACTGGGATTATCCAGGTTTCGAAAGTCTCAATGGCCGTATGGTGGATCCCAGCGAGCCGAGAACGAGTAGAGCACCCGGCTTGGATAAATCTGACTGACTGACCTATTTGTGATATGGTGTCACAGAGTGTATTGAATAATTGTCTTGGACTTTACTGTTTGTTTAGCCTTGAACAATTTTGACTTAAACATGGCTTTCCTGAATACTGTCTTGGACTTTACTGGAGGTTTAGCCTTCAACAAGTATGTTAAGGATTGACTGTGGCCTATCGCTCAAATGTTGTTGAGGAAGAGAAAAGTCTCCATGGAGCATTACACCGGTGTTGAGAGGGAAATAGAAGTGTCATGCATTTTAAATGTATCTGAGTTAATGATATATTGATTGATACTGAGTTATGCGTTGTGACTGTGAAAATTTTCATTGTGTTTGTGAGAACATCTCATTTGCAGGAAAACTATATACCCTTGTGTTTGAGAAGAGTAAGTGGTAGATAATTTTCTAATATAGATAGGTTTGATAAGTCTGATGTATTTTATTCTTACCTGTTGTCTCTATGCTTTATTATCTGTGTATGAGGATTTTTCACCCTTGCCTATGTGTTTTGTGCTCCTTGGAACATGATTCATATAGATGTGCCACCAGTCAAGTGAATTGACCAGGACGGAGGAAGGAGGAAGATTACCGTCTGGAGTGGCTTTGGCTAGATAGTCTTTTGGAGGTGATCGGAGACTCGACCGGCTTGGGCTCATTCGGGGTAGACTGTTATTATTATCTTTACCGGATGGCTGTACCATTTTATATGACATTACTAGCTATCTAGTTTTGATGTACTTGTAAAACTTTGGACCAGTATATATATCTATATATGATGTATATTATTCATTCAGATGATGTTAGTCTTGTTTTTCTTCATTAATACGTTATGACATAAATAAGTTTTGAAATCTAAACAATCTAAGTGAGAGTTTCAAGTGAAAATAATTTTCAGTAATTAAAAGAAAAGAAAAATTATACTCATTTTTGAAATAGACTTGAAATAATTAAAAGAGAATTTTCTTTTAAAAATAAATATTAATATCATTTTCGATATATAAGGTTAATTATGTTGTAATATCCTTTTATGAGAAAGGGTGTTGCAGTACCCCCTAACGGAAGGATACTAAGACGTCTCATTGGCTCCAACCCCGTTTGAGGATAACTCATCTACTAACATACAACAAACACAAACAAGCAAACATGCAAGGGTGAAAAACTTTCACAAGTTAAGAATGATAGTTTCAAGGAGTATACATACAACACTTATACAATATATTTTCATGATCTCACAAACACATGTCTCACTTGAAAGCAAAATACCATAAGCAAGATATAACCAAGAATGTATCATCAACCACAGATATATTATCAATCACAGCTATATCATCAACCACAGATATATTTACGCATGACATTTCAATCTCTCTGATAATACACCGGTGTGTTGCTCCAAGGAGACTTTTCCCACCAAACTCCATTGAGCAATAGGCCTGCGACAAGACTTAACAGAAAAACCAGATACCACTCAGATTTTCTGGAGAACATTCGGTAATGCGCATTTCAACCATATCATGAAATAGGTCCGTCAGTCAGATTTATCCAAGCCGGGTATACGACTCATCTCAGTCAAGGGTATTCACCATGCAAAGCTATTGAGACTTTCGAAACCTTGATAATCCCAGAAGGCGGTTGTAGCCCAACAAAAACCTATTCTCAATCCTCTCTGGGTTGTACAGCTGAAAAACCTTTATGCAAATGATAACTCAAAAATTGCATAATATCTCTTGTAAAACATTCTCTGTTTTACTGTATTAAATTTCTTAATACAAAACCACATAGAATACTCTCATTCTATCAACACAGAAATAACTCTTGAAACTTAACCATTTTGTTACTCGTTCCGGCTGTACTAATTTATTTTAAGAGTAACCACACTGCGGTAGAGCCGAACTAAGGTGATTACCCGAAAATGAATCAGCATAAAATAAAAGTGATCAAAGCAATAACAGAATATCAAAACGGAGCAGAGCCACCGTGATTGATCAAGAGAGAAGGGATTAATGCTTATTAAAACTCAGATTCATTTTTAATCGGTAAGTGACTAATTCTTGTTTTTGGGAAAAATTACTATGGAATAGTCACTCGGCGGCAGAGCCGAAAGCAATGACCAACCATAACTGCAATAATATTAATACAAATCATAATTTAAACTCATTCTCTTTGAAAAAGCCCTTTGGGAGCTGATCAAGTAATTTTCGCCACGTATATACAAACTCCCTAGAATAGGGAAAATAGCGCATCGGTATGGTTCCCAAGAAAGATAAGGTGTGTTTTTAGGCCCCTTCAATGACCTTTGTCTTTCCTAGAAAGATCCATACAAATGAACTACCTTTACCCAACCATCAGTCTGTATATAAACAGTAAAAATCACAAGTTTTTATATATAATAGAACTCCAAACCAGGAATTTCTACCAAATAACATAACAGTAGAGTTCACCGAGAACCCATTATTATTAAATTATTTTACCCAGTCAGCCTGTATATATATATTTTCGAAAACAGAACATAGAAATGGAAGAAAACACTGGTTTAGAAATTTTAGCGTATTTAATCACTTGCTCAACGTACTAATGTCTAATAGAGATACGGCCCTTGAGCCCAACGTGACAGTACACCGAAGATGTACTCTCATGCCTGACCAACCACAGTATTCTCCATTAGCCAAAAGAACTACAGAGGTTCAATTTTACCAATTCTTTGATTTGTTGATCACGGAGGCATAGCCCACTGAGTAATCAAGCCTTTATATTTAAAATTTCGCCAGCGTAACAGTACAATTATTAAACTTTATAATTAAATTGGGCAATATAACTTTACTTTTCATAAAATCACAATTTAAATAAAAACAAGACATAAAGCAATTTAAAACAATTTAAACAAATATATAACAATTTAATTAAAACTATAACACTCAAAACACAAATACTCATCAAGACAAAGATCAAACTAACTTTAGAAGTAATTCCCCTTACCTTGGCCTTATGAACAAAGAAGAACAAGCAAAGAACACAAGAAAAACACAAGAGGTTTGATTAGAAAAACCAAAGAAGACTCAAAGGAAAACAAAGGAACAAAGGAGATTTTGTGAGTGATTTCTTCAAGTGAATGTTAATGAAAAATGAAGAGCACCCCTCCCTATTTATAGGGGAGGGCCACAGCCAAATGGAGGGGAGGAGAGGAAAAAACCAACTTTTTTTCATTTTAGGAAATTAATAAACCCTAATTACCTAATTGGCCAAAAATCATGACTCATGCCCTAGAAGGATGGAGAAGCCTCAAGACCCTCCATGAGTCATGAGGGAGGCGGCCAAATTGGCTGGAAGAGGAGGGAGAGTGACTTTCTATTTTTACCCCTTGGGTTTGTATGAAAATCAAGTGTAAAAATGTCATTTAATAAATCAAAAATTGAAATAATTAATTAAAATTGATGAGAACCAATGAGAATGCTAGAAAATGCCATGACAAGTCTAAATAATTTCATGGCATCCATTTTTGAAATTTATTGATAGTGCAAACTCTTCGATTTTCATCATGTCGCAAGTATAACCCCGAAAAATGCAGAAAAATAGGGTTTTCAAAACTTTCACAGAAATAATTTCTAAAATCATGAAATAAATAATTAAAAATAAACTATAAAATACTTATGGACCTTTGTCACTAAAATAACACTGTGAAATGAGATTTTTACGCCATACACTTCCATTTAGCGTATTTTCTGCAAATATTTTGAAAGTTTTCCAAAAATCTCAGAAAAATTTCAAAAAATAAAAAATATTAAAAGAACTAACTTTTGTGAAGGAAGTTTATTTATTGGGTTTGTTTAACACACTCAAGCTATTTAAATTTCTTTCCGCCAGTTAGATGTAAACCGTTTTCTGTAAAAAGACCCGATGTTGATTGAAAAACTACCGTTTCATAAGTATTCCAGAATATGTGTATTTTATTCCTATTTTTAAGCTAAAAATAAATCACACAACATTTATGGCAGAAGAAATCATATAAAACAGAAAAAGGACGAAAAAAAACAAAGAAACGGATGTTGTAACTAGACCTAACAGAAGCTGAAAATTGATTTTTTTCAAAATTATTCTTAAACATGCATATTTAAATCCTATTTTTAAGCTAAAAATAAATCTCAAAATATTTATATCACAAAAATTCATATAAGCGAAATTGAACAGTTAATCATAGAAACGGATGTTACACTTGTGTTCTCTCATAACTCAAGAATTTTCCCCTTACCACTTAAGATGAAGAACTTTGAAGATCAAAGCCCTAAAACTCAAGATCAAGAAAAGAACTATTAGAAAAAAACTAAGAAAGCAATAAAGATGGAGAAGGAGAAATCTTGGAAATGCTTCAAGATTTGGGGTAGGAAATTAGGAAAATAATTAATTAGGTATTTTTCTAATTGGTAAACCAATTCACAAGGATTGAGAAAAAGAATATTCCCTTCCCACTTTCATGAAGAAGTCGGCCAAAAGGCTTTGTGAGAGGAGGGTGTGAATTGACAATTTTACCCCTTTAGGGTTTAAGTGAAAAAGATGGAAAATTAAGGGCAAAATAGTCTTTTAATAAATAAAAAATCCAAATAATTTATTTAAAAAGTGAGGACCAATGAGATTGCTTGAAAAAGCCACGTGTCAGACCTAAAAACTTTTTAGAAATTTTTTGAGAATTTTACGGAAAAGTGTAAGATCATCGGTATACACCATTTTACTTACACGCTCAAGGGCAATACAGTAAATTTACAAAACCTTGGATGAAAATAATTTATAAAATCCCCAATCAATAAATTAAAAAGTAAAAAGTAAAAAATCGTGTTTTGAATAGTGGCTTAAATAGTATAATTTCAGAGGCATTTTAGTCATTTGCCAATGGCAAGTCAATTTTTGGACTTTTTCCAAAAATTTCAGAAAAATTCCCATAAATCATAAATATTAAAATAAACAACTTTTGTGAAGAAATATAATTTTCTGGGTTGGTTTTGTTGTTTTACCAATATTAAAACCTATTCCATCAGTTACGACGTAAATCGCTTTCTGTTTAAAACTCAACGTCAAATGAAAATTATCCGTTTCAATATAGAAAATGAATATGTATATTAAAACCATTTTTCTAAGATGAAAATAAATCAATAAACACATATATCACATAATATTCAAATAAAACAGAATAAAGACGGAAATGATGCAGCCAGAAATTATATAAGACTTAAACTGGTTTTTCGTTTGAATTACAACACCAAACAAAAAATTCTAATTTTTATGCTAAATAAAACTCTATTTGTCCCTTTAGTTTTCATCTCGATCATTGCCTAGTCTCCGGGTATTTATCCGTTCCCTATTTAACGTGTTACGAAATTCATCTTAGAGAGACTAAAACATTAACATTTTTATTTTCTTCTCTAAAAATTCGTAACTAAATTTCTAAAATCCTCAAATAATACTAAATCACTATTTGAATCCTCAAACTTCCATTTCTGAGTCAAATTGGAATTTTTATATCATTATAAACTTATTCTAACAGTCAAAAACGTCTGCAGAATACCGTTTTGACTTCTACGCCAGTTCTATTCCATTACTTATTATCCGAAAATCTTAAAGATAATTCTAATCCTCCAAAATTAACACTCTTTCTCATAGAGTGAAAATTTGGGATGTTACAGGTAGCCTCAAAGTATACGACTCCTCATGTAGGGATCGTAGTGACTTCAAGTCTAAGGACCTGCTCTACTATGGCTACCTTAGGAAGGTCTTATGACACTAGCATAACCATTATGAAGCCTTCCCGAAGTAGGTCAATCTAGTATGAGTATTCAACCAATATTCATACTTACGTGCTGACTTGGAAACTCTTTGCCCATGGCCCGTGAGATGTGGCCATCAATCTACTCACTTAATAGTCTCTATATATTATTGTCGTCCTTATTAATAGTAATACTTGACTACGGGTACTTTAAGAATGGCGTCCATATTGTTCAAATGGGTCTCACGATCAAGTCACACTTGATGTTCCAATTAACAGGACATTGTCATTCTAAGGACTTCATTATGCTATAAATAAATAATAGGAATGAATTTTGCCTTAAAGTATAGATTTATAAATACTTATAAATCTAGGGTCATGAGAAAAATATGAAATCTATTAAAATAGATTGGCCACTAGGGCTTACACCAACATGCTTTCCAAAATCTAGAGGTAAATCTAGGGTCTCTATCTGACACTATAGATGTGGGTATGCCATGAAGCTTAACTATCTCCTTAATATATAAGTCTGCCAACTTGTTCAAGCTAAAGGTGGCCTTAATTGGCAAGAAGTGAGCAGACTTCGTGAACCTATCTACAATTACCCATATAGCATTTAATCCCAAACTAGTCAAAGGTAACCCCATCACAAAATCCATAGAGATTTTTTCCGATTTCCACTCAGGAATTTCTAAAGGCTGTAACAAACTTGAAGGTCTCTGATGTTCTACCGATTGAAACAAGACCCTCTCAAGTTTGATGTTTCAATGTTGACAAACCTTATGAATAATAACTTATGTCTTCTAAGCTTGTCATACCCTAATGGTTTCCTTGAAATTATTTAAAGACAGTAACAAGTATAAGTATGGAAACTAGAGAAGTTTAGAATCAAGGCTATTCATGTTGAAAAGACCGAGAAGATCAATAGAAGCACACATGAAGCCTAAGAGATGAATGAGGTTTAAAGGAAGATACACTTCTAAGATACAAGAGAAGATAATCTTCAAGAAAAGGTTTAAGGGGAAACACGAGGAGATGAATACTTTGTTGAGAAGCTACTGAGAAGATAAGCTCCTCTAGAATGGTAGGTCATCAAGGTGTGAAGCTCCTCAAGAAGAGAAGCTCATTAATGAAGAAGAAGCTCCTCAAGACAAGAAGCACCTCAACTATAGCATAAGATTAAAGCTATCTATGAGGGTGAATTATGACAAAATGAATATCAAGTTGAGAAGATTCCCAAGACAAGAAGCTTCTCAAGATCTAAAGCATACTTGATCAAGAAACAAACCTCGAGAAGATAAGAGATTTCTACATCAGAGTATTCTTTACTCTACACAGTAGAAGAACATTGAAGATATTCAAGTAATGAATACTTATGAAGACTCAAGAAGATTCAAATGTAGAACTACTAAGGCATGAGAAACCTAAGAAGAATTATGCTGAAAACCTACTCTGAGAACAAGTATCTAGAGAAGGTTCAAGAGAAGGCTCATGTAGGGACCATAGGAGATTCAAAGAAAGGACTCATACTAGTCCAGAGAAAATTAACACTGGAACTAGAAGAGGTTCCTGAGAAGGCTTGTGATGATAAGGAACCTACTCAATCAGCAAGTTCCAGAGGAGTTCCATATGACAATAAAAAACGTGAGCTGGCATAGTTATGCAAATAGGTGAAAAAGTACAGTTGTACTGTACTTTTATGAACCCGATCGTCACGTTTCTCTCTCTTCTAATTCTCCAACGGTCTGAAATGCAAAGGAAGGGATTGAAGAAAGGTTCAAGAAATACATTCAACTTGAGAAAAACACTCTTGCAATCAAAGATTTCTCATCATCATCTTCACACACACACTTGAATCCATTTTCTGAGTTAGAACAGAAAAACAGAAGTGTAAGACAATCTTATTATTGTTAGATTTCGTTCTCTACACGTTGATCTAAAGTTGTAACACAACAAAACAATCTTCATCTTTATTGTTGTGATTCCTTTCAAGCTAGCTAGTGAGAGCTGAGTGTGTGAAAGGAAAGGGTTGTGCAATCTATGAGATTGCTTGTATTGGGTTAGCTTACAAAGGCTAGGACAAGACTACTGGTTGTTAGCTTGCAGAGGCTAGGACAATACTACTGGTGGTAAGCCTGCAGAAGCTTGTACAAGAATATTGGTTGTGAGCCTGAGGAGGCTCGTACAAGAATACTGTGCAAGGCCTGGAGAGGCTAAAGGAAGAATACATGAGAGAATAGTGAATATTCTCACTAGAAGTGGGGAATGGACGTAGCCCAAGGTTTAGGGTTAACCAGGATAAAATATATGTGTGATATTCTTCTCCCTATCTCTTTTACATTTTCAGTTTTATATTTACACTGCACTATAGCACCTACTTACGCTAAAGAGATTCATATAAAACTAAGAAACAAATTTCATTAACAAAGCTTTCCTTTTATACAAAGTATATGTCCTTTTAAAGAAGCATTGTAAAACTATTTTAAGAAAGAAGACATACATAAAACCACTAGAAGAGATCTGTTGATCAACCTCATCTAGCTGAGAAGATCTTGCTTATATTTATGAAAACAAGGAACTTGATTTTCTGATAACCTTCTCTAGTTGATAAGCTTTCTTAAACAAACAGTACGCTTAGTTTTATTAACCTCCTCTTGCTGAGGAGCTTCCATACTAATGTTTGTTTAAACCTTCTCTGAACTTCAAGTTGATTAAAATTGAAAAAGGTTCAAAGTTCGTAGGAAAAGCCAAAAGTTTTAAAGGGTCACAATTCAACCCCCTCCTTGTGACTCTTCGTGCCACTTCACTACCTTAACCCTTTGGTACACTAAACACTTGGTCACAAAATCAACTACATCCCTTTTCATTCATGGCCCACCAATACATCTTCTTTAAATCCTGATACATCTTGGTTATACCTGGTTGTTTGGTGAATTTTCCATTATGTGTTTCTTTTAATACTTTTTCACTAAGGCTCCCCTCCTTAGGAATGACAATCCTATTATTAAATAGCACTAGTCCATCAGTAGATACTACATAATTCTCTTGGCCTAAACAAGATTGTAATTCCTAATCAAAACGTTGTTTGCGCTTAATCTCTCTGCTACATCTTCAGATTCATGTCTCTAAATTCCTTTATGAAGTTCATCTCTTGCACCTTCATTCTAGACATATATAAAGATTTCCTAGTTAAAACATCAACCACCAAATTGGCTTTCCCTAGGTGGTTTGATTCAAAATCATAATCCTTAAGAAACTCCATCCACCTCATCTATCTCATATTCAACTCATTCTTATCAAACTAGTATTTAAGACTCTTTTGGTCACTAAAAACCACAAATTTTGCACCATATACACTACAAAAATGAAGGTTTTTTGCAACAACAAATGTCGCTAAGAAAAATATGAAGTCGTTGGAAAAGTTTCATATCGCATAAAAAAAAGTTGCTTTAAACCATGACGATAAGTGCTGTTGCGAAAAGATTTGCAACGACAGTCGCTGCCATAAAATTGCTTTTCCCAGCAATAATATAATATTTTTTATTTTTATTTTTAAAATTAGAATTATTAACATTTATTAATTTAATCATCTTCATTATTTAACAATAAATTATAATTAATTCACACATCATGATATTGTTACTACAATAAAATCAACAAAATATAAACACAATTTATATAACATAAAAATGACAAAAAATATACTATAAAATATTATTTACATAATTTAATGGGTCATACAAGTTCTTTTCCTAATAAAAAGATAACTATTCTTTTAAAGGGAAAAAATAATTTATTGATGAAAAGATCGGCAAAGCAAGTGCATAAGTAATACCCATACAATGCCATACAATGCCATCAGAGACTAGGCCATTTGAGTGAGAAAGGGATGAAGATCATGCACTCAAAGGGCAAACGATCAATTGAAATTGACATGTGTGATGACTATATACTTGGAAAGTAGAAATGAGTCACCTTTCAGACAAGTGGAAGAACCTTAAAGAAGGATAGACTCGAACTTGTTCACTCTGATGTTTGGGGTCCATCGACTGTCTCATCCATTGGTGGGAAGCAATACTTCGTGACATTTATTGATGATCACTCTAGGAAGGTGTGGGTATACTTTTTGAAATATAAGTCTGAAGTATTTGAGGCTTTCAGGATTTGGAAAACCATGGCAAAAAATGAGACAAGGTTGAAGATGAAAAAGCTCAGAACCGACAATGGTGGTGAATATGAAGACATGAGCACGGGATCAGAATGGAGAGGACCGTGCGAGGTACGCCTCAACACAATGGCATAGCTGAGCGTATGAATCGAGCGTTGACTGAAAGAGCCAGAATACCAGAAGTCAACACAATAGCTTACTTGATCAATCGAGGTCCTTCGATACCTTTGGAGCACAAAATACCAGAAGAGGTATGGTGCAAAAAAGAGGTAAAACTCTCACTACTTAGAGTTTTTGGTTGTATAGCATATGTGCACATCAGTGATCAAGGCAGAAATAAGCTTGATCCCAAATCAAAGAAGTGCACTTTCATCGGTTATGATGAGGATGAGTTTGGCTACCGCCTATGGGATAATAAAAACCGAAACATGATCCGCAGTAGAGATGTGATCTTCAACGAAAGAGTGATGTACAAGAACAAGCATAGTGCAAATGCCAACAACTCAGGACAGAGTGGGCCAGTGTATTTAGAGGTGGACGATGTCCCAGAAATTCCCGTAGTTGAGAATCCTCAGTTAGAGGAATCAATTGAACAGAGCAGTGAGCAGCAGTTTGACACACCAAAGCCTCCTACTCCAACTCGTGTATTGAGAAGGTCTTCTCGGCCTCACGTGCCTAACAGAAGATACATGGGCTACATGTTGTTGACTGATGGAGGGGAACCTGAAGACTATGCAGAAGCATGTTAGACCATGGCTGCCAGCAAATGGGAACTTGCCATGAAAGACAAGATGAAGTCTTTGATCTCCAATCACACATGGAACTAGCCGAGTTACCTATGGAAAAGAAGGTACTTCACAACATATGGGTGTATTGGGTGAAGGAGGATCATGATGGCTCCAAGAGCTACAAAGCTCGACTAGTTGTCAAAGGATTTCAGCAAAAGGAAGGAGTTGACTACACTCAAATCTTTACTCTAGTTGTGAAGCTCAATACTATCAGACCTGTCTTAAGTATTGTAGCCAGTGAAGGGCTCTACTTTGAGCAATTGGCCATGACGACTGTGTTTCTTCATGGAGACTTAGATGAGGAGACCTACATGCACCAACCTGAAGGTTTCTTAGAAGAAGGGAAAGAGAATATGGTCTGTAGATGAAAGAATAGATTGTATGGCCTAAAACAAGCTCCAAGACAGTGGAACAGGAAGTTTGAAAGTTTCATGCACAAGGAAGGTTTCCAGAAGTGCAATGTCAACCACTGTTGTTTCTTCAAGAGATATAAGTGCAGGTATATCATTTGCTACTTTATGTCGATGATATGCTAGTAGCAGGTTCAGATATGGACGAGATCAAAAACTTGAAGATGCAGCTGTTAAAAGAAGTTAACATGAAGAACTTGGGTCCAGCAAAGAAGATCCTTGGAATGCAAATCACGAGAGATAAGGGAAGAGGAATTTTGCAATTATCTCAGGCAGAGTACCGTCTAAATTCTGTTTTATATGAAATTTTGTGATTTAAATGTTAAGTGATTTATTTTTGTCTTATAATTAAGGTTTTAATACGCTTATTCATTTATTTCATTGAAACAGACAATTTTCACTTGACGTTTGGATATTTACAGACAACGGTTTTTGCCGTAATTGACAGATTAGGTTTTAAATACCAAAAGTATGTCAAATCAACCCATAAAATTATCTTCCTTCACAAAAGTTGGTTCTTTTAATATTTTTTATTTTCTGGAATTTTTGGAAAGCTTTCAATATTTACCAAAAAATACGCTTAACAGATGCGAATAGCGCAAATACCTTGTTTCACAGTGTAAATTTTCGTGACAAAGGTCCACAATAATTTATATTTTATTTTTTATTATTTATTTAAGGATCTTAGAAATTAGTTTTAGACAAGATTATTTTTATATCATTTTTTCTCTTATTTGCGGTATATCAGCCGAATAGAGAATTAACGGGTGTGAAAGAGAAACTTAGGGTTTTTGAGGGTCTCAAAGGCAATTTTATGGAGTTCAAATAGTGGTGTTGAACCATCCGTTGACCTTGAATAGTGGAGGGCATGTACAATTACTATTTTATCCTTGATTTTACACTTAAACTACTAAAACCTAAAGTTTTTAACCTAGCTATCCAAGGGCTCTTTCCTCCCGCTTTTTGGTCGACATAATCCATCAATTTTGGAGCCTTGGATGTAATTTTTCACTTGGATCAAGTCCTAGGGAGATGCCTTTCATCCAATGAGAAAAAGGGTGGATTTAACCTAATTTTCCTAATTACCTAGTCATTAAGTCTTGATCTTATCTTCTGCTCCCACTTGCTCCATTTGGCCGCCCCCTCATCTTCATTTTGGACCCTTGGATTTATTTTCTCACTTGGATCCAATCCTTGTGAAGTGCTTGGAACCAACAGGAATAAAGGATTGATTAACCTAATTAACTAATTACCCTTTCATGACATATTTGCCATGACCTAAGCAAACAAATCTCTTCCTCCCTTGTCCCTCCTTAGCCGCCCCCTCTCTCTATAAATACTCCCTCATGCTTCATTTAATCCTTGCACCAAGTATTGTTGAGTATTCCAAGCATTTCTTACTTCTCCCTCTTTATAGCTTTATAATTCTCTCTTGTGTTTTTAGTTTTTAAAGCTTGTTCTTCAAAGTTTTTTTCTTCCAAGGTAAGGGGAACCTCTTGCAAAACAATTTGAAAAGATATAAGTTTGATTTTTGGTTGCTAATCACTTAGGTGATTTATGTGTTATAGCTTTATACTAGTTTTATTTAAGCTTTATGATTGTTTTATGGCTTAAAATTAATTGTTATAAGCTTTAATTAATTGTAGTGTTATAATGCTTAAATTGTTTGTGTGTTTTTATGGTAGTAATGTTATAATGGCAAAATTGGTTTTGAGCTTTAATTATTGTACCGTTATAATGGCGAATTTTAGACTACCGCAGTGTAATTTTACCGTAAAACTAATGCAATCTATTTCTTTGTGAAAACCCTAAAATTGTCTACCATTGATATACAGAAAGATGGTTGGGATGAATGGTTTATTAGTATGGTTCTGACTAGGAAAAACAAAGGTCTTCCAAGCGGCTTTAGCTCACATCTCTTTCCTAGGAACCATACTGATACACTGTTTATAGATCTTAACTTAGGGATTCTGCATATACGTGGCTAAGATAAATTGGGAAAGATTTTATTGGGATGTTACTATATTCGATTCGATTTAAGCGTTTAATTGATCTTGAATTGTTAACCATAATTTCGGTAAATACATATATTCGGCTGTCTAGGTAAATAGTATAATAGTAAAGGGTGCTCGGTGAATTCTGTTGTTATATTATTGGTAAAAATTCCTGATTTGGGGTGAAAATTTGTGAGATAAGCCTTCAACGGACTTTTTTCTGAAAATAAACTGACGTTTAAATATTTCGGTAATAATTCAGCTTAATCTCGTTCACTCAGTTCTATCTCAAGTTATCAAAAAAGTTAGACATTGATCACCGTAGTTGGCTCTGCCGCCGTGTGATTATTCTTTTTTCAAATTTATTTAAAATGTGAGAACAGTCACTTTCAGTTTAAAAAGTGTATATAAGTTATTTTTAATCTCATCTCTCTTGATCGATCCCGGTGGCTCTGCTCCGTTTCGATCTTCTTTAATGAGTTAATCACTTTTAATTTTGTCATATACCAGGTCACTCTAATTGTGGGTTGATCACCTCAGTTCGGCTCTGCCGCGGTGTGATCACTCTTTAATTAAACAAATTAAGCCGGAGAAAGAGGTAACATGAGAAGTAATTTCATTAATTGATTCTGTGTTGGTAAGACGTCCTTGTTTTATAGTTTTGATGTATGAGAATGAAAGAGATATAATATTGTGTTTTGAGAAGAATACGTTTGAGATTATTTGAGGAATATGAGAAACTATGTTTTGAGAAAAGTGAATTTATGTGCAATTTAGACTGTCATTGCATAAAGACGTATGAGCATACAACCTAGAGCATGGGGTTGAAAATAGATTCTTGTTGGACTACAATTGTCTACTGGGATTATCCAGGTTTCGATAGTCTCAATGGCCGTGACGGTGATAACCCTCGAGCCGAGACGAGTCGTATACCCGACTTGGATAAATCTGACTGGAAGATCTATTTATGATATGATATTCATTTTAAATGTGGTATTATCGAAGGATTTTCAAGGGTCTAGAGGGATTGCCTGGTTATTCTGTTAAGTTTGCCGCAACCGATCGCTCAAGGGTGTTAATATTGGAAAAGTCTCATTGGAGCAATACACCAGTGTGATTTCAAGAGATATAGAAGTGGCATGCATAAATTACATATTGATCTGATGGTATATTTTGAGTATGCATTGCTTTTACTGGATTTATAATACAAGGTATGACATGTATGTGTATGACTTGTACAGTATTAGATCACTTGCTATTTGGATATAAATGTTCTTGATGAATGAATTGGGTGGCGTATGATATGTGTATTTTGGTGTGCTTATATTTCTCTTATTACTTTGAATTAGAGTTTCACCCTTGCATGTTTCTTCGTTGTGTTTGTGTATGTACAAATAGATGGTTCACCCGAACACTGGATTGGCACTACTACAAATAGTCTCTTTAGTAACATTTAGTTAGTAACATTTATTAAAATGTTACTAATAGCTAGACGTAATGTGATCTCGTAACACTTTTTGAACGAAATGTTACCTAATCCATCATTTTTTACTCTCTCAAGTTTTTATAGTTTTTTTTGATATTTTTAAAACTATAACCTTTAATTTTCTCCTCTAACTGACATATTTTGTCTCATTTCATACCTGTTTCATAGTTTTACACATTCCAAATTTCTTTCACCCTCACTCTCTCGGCTTCTTCAACATTTGTTAAGAATGATAGAATGGAGGAGTAAATTTCCATTTCTTTGATCTCATTTTCAATTTCTCCTTTTATATTTCGATCTCGTCTTCGATTTCTTCAATCTCATCTTCGATTTCTTCTATTTCTCCTTTTATATTTTCAGAGAATTTCTGTTCTTGTGATTTCCCCATTTTTTTTTGTAAATCATGCCTCCGATGATGATACAACTCATCGACATCGATTCAGAAGCTGAAGGAAGCGAAGACGGTGGCTCGAAACAACGTCGTTAAGCTAAAAAGGCTGTTTGTGTTCGACCGAAAATTCCCGAGCGTGTTGAGGACTTCCTCTTCCTCGTCGGAGAAATACGTCGCCGGCGAGGCTCCCCAGCATCAGAGTTCAAGCCGAGTTCCGTTTGTTGTTTGTGAATATCTATTTGCTACATTTTCTTGTATTGCAACTGAATTTATTGATCTTATATGAATTTCATTCATGCAGATGCTTTCTCCTTTGGGACGCATGGCACCGAATTTGTGAGTTGTTACCACAATTTTCTTTTAGCGCTAGTTTACAACTCCACAAAATTGTGCTATTGATGAGAATTCGAACTCTGAAATTGTTATGCATTATTTAATTGTTTGATTTTTAAAAAAAAATCTCATTTTATACAAGTTATTTTGCGATGATTATTTTGTTTAGTTTATGCATTGCCACTTGCTTGTTCAATGTTCAGGATAAGTGTATATTGTTGCTATTGGGCTGAAACTTGAGATTCAGCATAGTATATATTGTCACTTGCTGTTGTTGGGCATTGCATGCTAGTTTTCACTTTTCAGGTCACTATGTACCCAGCTTGCACAACTCATTGTTCAAACCAAAACCAAGTTGAATCTCAAGGGGGTTGCAGTGAGTAAACATTAGAGATTTTCAGTAATTAAATGATAAGAAACATTTTGGTTAATATGAATAGCACATCAGGTTCCTATGTTGATATTTGCAGATAGGGAATCCTCTTTTGGAATTTTCTCTGCTCTTGGACAGGCTTTCTGCTACTGAATAATCTCATTATAAGATTTGGATTGCTTCTTGATATAATCTCTTCTCTGTTCAGGTATGATATGTGTTTTTATCTATGATGTATGATGTTTTGTGTACCCAATTCCTTTCAAGATTCCTAACAGACTCCAATGAGAATAGTGGATCAAATGAAAGATAGTACAATTACAAAGGGTAGAAGAAGACCTGAGAAAACTTTAGGAGAACCATTGAGAAAGAATACCACTTAATAGTTTTACTGGAAATTTGATTTCTAATAGAACTCAATTGTGTCAATTGATCCATTTAGTGAACCCAACATAGTGGGATAAGACTTTATTGTTTTTGTTATTGTGATTGTTTGGGACCCCCCATGGGTGGGAGTGGGGTTGCCTGTTATCTATCTCTATTTTTAGTTTACACTTTTACTTTCTTTGTCAAGACTGCAGTTGGTCACAATGGCTCATCTCTATCCTTTACTTGTACATTGCTTCACAGGTGGGACTGGCATCAATTTGACTCCACCTCCCTTGTCAATTATGAGGTATGTTATAGAAATTCCACATCCTAGTAGCAGAATAAATTATGGCTCATAATTTTTTGTTTAGGTTTATCACTACATTCTTAGTGGCATTGAAATTTAATATTAACAAAAGTGTGGCCTCTTGTGATAAGTATGTTACTAAAAGTTGATTCTATCAACAGTTTGCTGATGATTAAGTTTTGGACAAATTCTGGACATTTCTATACTTGACAGTAATTCAATATTCAAAGTTAATGAATTTTTTTTTTTTTACAGAATGCAAATGTCCTAATTTATATTTAGGTGGTGGATATGTGTCCATCATGTAATTATAATTTACATAATGGTTATACTGTTTGACAGATTGTGAAGAATTCAACGATGTTGTATTGGCCTACTTATTTCTTTTGTAAATTATTTGTAGGTTTCATCGCGTTACTTTGATTGATATTTTCTTTCTCTTCTCTTTATAGTGAGAAAGAAAGCTTTGCAGAGATGTAAACAACATATTGAACTGATTGCAAGCACTCTACAATTAGAAGGATCACGCATTGATGCATTTGTCAATGTATACAGTGGAGAGGTATGTTTGATTCCTATCTGGGACTTGTTTTCTCCCTTCCCTTTCACCTAACTGATATTAAGTGTGTTGCTAAGTGTGTTTTATACACCAATTATTCTTCTAATTTTTGAACTGCTTGTATACAGAATAATGTAAATGCTTTGATAGGAAATTGAAGAAGGGAATAATCAGCATTTTTCTGGCGAGAGATTATTGTTTCTTTGGCTTGTGGTCTTGAATTTTAATGTTGTTTAGGTGAACCTTGTTATACTGTTGCAACTATTTGCTCATTTTTATCAAGTCCTGGAAGCTTTTATTCTATTCGATGTTAAAACTTTATGTGAATACAAAAGATTTAAGTTGCCTAATCAATATATATATATATAATCAGGTCCAAGAATACAAAATTTAAAGTTCACTTGCAGAGCCATAGAATGAGATAAGAATTTATAGTTACTACTTGGACTTGGAACAAGGCAGTTTATTTTGCCTGCAGCTGCATTGTAACAGAGCATATTGTTTTCAGCTGCATTGTAACAGAGCATATTATTTTTATTGGTGTTCAAATTCAACTTTCTTAACCAAACAACTTTCTTTGTGTGTGCTATTTTTGGAGATTTAATTTATTGTTGTTTTCAATAAAAATTTTTTTTGTAATTTTTACATGTTACAAAACATATAAATTGGTAACATTTTTTAAATGTTACTAATGATAGTCTAAAATGTTGCTAAAGATATAAATTGGTAACATTTTTTAAATGTTACTAATGGTACTCTAAAATGTTGCTAAAGCCTTTTAGTAACATAGGCTTTATACTACATTTGCTAAAATGTTACTAAAATCAAATGGTAACATTTTGCCATGATTTAGCAACATTTTTCAAATGTTGCTAAATCCTAAATATGTTGTAGTGTGGGGAAGGTCTGACAGCTTAGTATTCTACCTTTAGGCGGGGAGAGTGTGGAGTGGAACATCAACCACACCACACAGTGGGGTACATATGCGAGGTACGTAGAGACGACAGATAGAAGCATAGGGGATAATCCACTTGGAATTCAGAAGCAGATAATCCTGGATGTTAAGTTACCTCTACATCAATTAGGGAGTTTAGTAGTTGACGCATAATGACGATGACTACAGCTCACCTTCATCGGGACATGATAATGGGCCAGATCATGTGTCCCCACCGATCTCCTACTTCAGACGGAGGAGGAGAACGACATCGAGGAGCAAGCCCTTAGCCACGGGTTGGGATGACGATACAGTAGAGGCACCAGCAGTAGCATAGGAGTCTGTGGGATACACCCTGGCTTCACCTCAGGGAGGGGCGGAATCGCCGATGTATACCCTTTATCCCCAATACAGTGAGGAGGAGGGTATTATCAGGTTATCCGAATCCTTTTCTAATGGGGAAGAGGAGGAGATACCCAACGAGTCCAACGACTCTTGGGGTACCTCTGACCTCACCAGTGATCCCTTGCCTAGACCGATATTACCCAGTTTTGACTATCCTTGGATTCCGGTGACTCAAGTCTGGAATCTTGAGCCTAGTGGGCTAGGATTAGGAGGGGCTACTTGGTCGTGCCCTTAGATGCAGTTTAGTTATAGTTTAGAGTAGTAAATCACTTTTTGGTTAGATGATGGGATCATGGCTCGTATGTACATAGTAGCGTATGTTTTTCTTTTAACACTTTTGTACTTTGCAGTTTACTTAGTATTTACTGTTTCCTTTACTTTTCAGCACGAAAACCATAAGTTTGTACTGTGCAAGCTTCTTTGTAAAAAGGTGTGGTTTATATATATATACATGAGATCAGAGTACTCTTGCACAGTGTGTTGTTTATTTTTCCGCACTTAAAACATTGTAAAAAGCAATAAGGAGACATATTCTCCATCCTTCTCATTATTTAAAAGGCAAAAATCTTACCCGCATTTTCGGAGAAGGATTATCAAGTTTTTCTCAAGATATTTTCTAAGTTATTGCGAAACTTTTGGTTACTATGGTGTAATATCCTTTTTGGAGAAAGGGTGTTGCAAAGTACATCAATCATGTTTTGCAAAGATTCAACATGGGCAATGCCAAGCTGCTTAGCACACCTTTGGCAAGTCATTTTCGCCTATCCAAGGATCAGTCCCCTCAGACAGAGGAAGAAAGAGAGTTCATGGCTAAGATTTTGTATGCTTCAGCCATAGGAAGTTTGATGCATGTGATGGTCTGTACGAGGCCAAACATTGGCCATGCAGTGGGAATTGTAAGCTGGTTTATGTCAAATCCAGGTAAAGCTCATTGGGAAGTTGTTAAGTGGATTTTGAGGTATCTACGAGGCACCATAGAGAAGTGTTTGTACTTTGGAGGTGAAGTTGATTACCGAAGAAGCACCACTGGTTACATTTTCACTGTTGGTGCTACAGTTGTTAGTTGGATGTCGCGGGTACAAAAGATTATTGCTTTATCCACTACAGAGGTTGAGTATGTAGTAGTAATAGAGGCCAGTAAAGAGTTGATATGGCTTCAAGGATTGTTAACAGAGCTGGGATTCATTCAGAAGAAGAGTGTTTTGCACAGTGATAGTCAGAGTGTGATACATCTTGTATTCATTCTAGAACAAAGCACATTGATCTTCATTATCACTTCATCAGGTCTCTGCTTGAGGATGAGGTGCTAATATTAAAGAAGATCCAAGGAAGTGAGAACCCAGTAGATATATTAATGAAGGTAGTGACTATCGAAAAACTAAAGTTGTGCTCAGCTTCAGTTAGCCCGCTAGAATGACAGACCAAATAAGGCTACTGCATTGGTCAAGGTGTGAAGACATATTGAAATCAGTCTTCAAGTGGGAGATTGTTGGTCAAAGGGAGGTTGTCAGGCATCCCAAAAAATGAATAGAGCACTTTTGTCTTGTTTTGGAGAGAAATAAGGAAAGTCATTCTAAGTATTGGATGGCATAAAAATGGGAAAAGAAAAGTATGAACGATAACTTCTGCGTGCCTGTATAAATAGCACCCCCATTAGCACCTTCATATATTCATTCCAACAAAGAAGAGAGAAAAGAAAAGAGAGCTTAGAAAGAAAAGTCTTATTTTCTTAGTATGATTGGGTTGTGAGTTGAGTGTGTTGTAAACACCTTCATTATATTTTTCTCTTTCAATAAAAGGTCTGCAGCAGCCCGAAGACGTAGGCTTTTAATGGTCGAACTCCGTTATCATTTTTGTGTCTTATAATTCCATATTTTCTTTCTTCCACTAATTTGATGATGGGGAAAATTTGTGTAGTTTCCCAACACTCCTCACAGGTGTGAAATACTCGGATCACAATAATTCAGCAACAACGATTACCACATCCAGGGTGTAGGTTTTCTCGCAAGTGTGAAATATTCAGAATCACAAGACTCAAGAACAACAGCGTTTACAACAGGACTTGGGTTTTTCTTACAATTGTGAAAAAAAAACCTGAATTTCTCATATAAAAAATTTAATAACAAATAAATTCACATATTTCAAAAGTCATACCACGAAGGTTTTATAAACATGTGTTTTACTTACCTTTGCATATGCGATGTTCGGTGCTCCTTTCTCCTTCTTCCTCGTTTAATTGCACTCTACAAGTTCCTTTCTTTAGATCATGCTCCCCCTTTTGTTTTCAAGGAAGCCAACTATTTATAACCCAAAAATGGAAACCGTCTAAATGATCATGCTAATCATGAGTTAAAAGTTTGTTTCAATTTATAACTACAATTGGATAAAAAGGGTAGAACTCACGGTCTTTACTATTTCAAATTCAAATAGATATTTCCTATCTTTTGCTAAGATTTCTTTCAAATTCTTGTTTCGAGATATGTTGTTATGTAACAATTAGATTTGGAAAAATCACAGCTTGCCAAACGTGGGCCCCATTATCTAATACTTAACAATTCGAATAAATGTTATCTTCACAAATTTTAATAGCTAAATCTTTTTATAAAAAAATCATATTATAATTTTAGGATGTTACGTTGAACCTTTATCGTCTTGCTGAGTATGCATGGATCTTATGGTTAATTTACTGGGGTTGGATGTAATGCCTCTATTTCTCACAAGGAATGTCACATGAAAACTAAACAAAAACTTAATGGGGAATTAATATAAACTAGTTTGTCTTTATAAAATTCGTGGCTAATTTTTTTTTTTGTAAAGTCTTAAACGAAAAGATTACTCACATCTCATTTAGCCATTCAGAAACTCAGAAGAAAAGAAACATCATACATAAGTATATACATCATCATGTCAATATACATAAGTCTTGCGTCCGCAAGTATAGTCATGAACCACAGAGTGGCCAAAATACAACATCCTGACATAAAAAAAATAAAGAGATGAAACTAAACCTAGTAAAGAAGTAAATCAAAAGGTGTGTCAAATACACGACACTGAACATGTACACCCCAAACCTAGGTTGGTCGCTAACAGACAACCCACAACCTAGCACTATACACCCCTCACCACTACAGACCTAAGACGATGACGTCTCCTCGGGGTCAGGATGAGAGGAGGGGTGCTGGGCCCCGAGGAGGTTTTGAAGCGTGACATGGTTCTAGATGCTTACATTCCCTTAAAGAGGATGTGCAGCTGGCTGGCAGCCGCACCCGATGCACCCGTGGAGCAGCCGAGGAGAGAGACTCAGGAGGAGAGGCCTTTACCCTCGCGGGTAACCGGATCTGCTCGGGAGTACCGTCGTAGCTTTCGTCGCACTCCAATGAAGAGTTCCTTGGACCGAGTACGTCTACCGAGGATGGCTCCACCAGTGACACCATCTTCACCACCGGAGACAGTGAGACCGACGCTCCCCGTTCCTTACGTCACCCTGCCTGGACGTTTCGTGCGTTGTTCTTCTGACACCTTTGTCGGACCGTCGGGACACGCAGAGAGGGGGAAGAGGAAGGTTCGAGATGAGCCAGAGCGGGTATTCATTGAGATATCCGAGGATGAGGAGGACCCAGAGGAGGACCCGGAGGAGGATCCTGAGGAGGACCCTCAGGAGACGTCATCGTCTTAGGTCTGTAGTGGTGGGGGGTGTATAGTGCTAGGTTGTGGGGTGTCTGTTAGCGACCAGCCTAGGTTTGGGGTGTACATGTTCAGTGTTGTGTATTTGACACACCTTTTGATTTACTGCTTTACTAGGTTTAGTTTCATCGCTTTATTTTCTTTATGTCAAGATGTTGTATTTTGGCCACTCTGTTGTGGTTCATGACTATACTTGCGGGTGCAAGACTTGTGTATATTGACATGATGATGTATATACCTATGTATGATGTTTCTTTTCTTCTGAGTTTCTGGATGGCTAAATGAGATGTGAGTAATCTTTTCGTTTAAGACTTTACAAAAAAAAAATTAGCCACGAATTTTATAAAAACAAACCAGTTTATATTAATTCCGCATTAAGTTTTTGTTTAGTTTTCATGTGACGTTCCTTGTGGAAAAAAGGGGTGTTACATTGGATGGTTTGACTACATTGACAAGGACAAGCCAAGGGTGTGCCCTCGGCTGATTAAGGAATTTTGATCCAGTGCAAGCATGAAAGGAGACGAGATTGTTGCAACTGTGCTTGGAGGGTATCATCTATGGGGATGGCTGGGACATGGCATTCTATTCGGTTGATGGATTCTTGGTATACAAAGTCGAGGATGTCTTGGAAAAAGCCTCACAAATGAACGACAACGCCAGAGTACTTCTCAAAGTCCTCAACAACGTAGTTTTGCCAAAAGACGATGATGAAGAAATATCTGACCTCCAAAAATTCTGTATTTGTAACTTGCTACAGAAGAAAAAGGTTAATCTACCAGATTTAATGTTTAACCATTTCATAAAAATGATTCACCGTTCACTGTAGGCCTCTCTCCTATGATGTATCCTATTCTGCTAACTCTCATCTTTGAATGCCAAGGTGTTATGGAGGTGTTAAATCGGATGGTTTCAAGCGAATCAAAGCGTTATGGTGAAAGAATCCTAACATCTGATTTTTCTACTCTTGACTTTAAAAGGATGAACATCTTTGTGAAATCTAATAAAGAAGTAAGAGGGGAAAGGATAAGAGCTCTAAGAGCAAGACTCTACATCACTGATCCTTAATTTTGAGCACCCACAATTTCCTATTTTTATTTTTATTGATCAAAATAAAGAATGATATCTTCATTATACTTTGGTTTGAATGGTGGTGATGGTGGTGATTGTTCCTTTAAAGTCTCTGTAACTGTCTCTAAAGGAAGAAACGAAGAGACCCTTTCTTTAAATTTAAATATTAAAATTTTAGAAATTAAATAAACCATGTTTTAATTAGAACTACAATTAATTAGAACAACAACATTAATAATAATTCCAACAAATTATTTCCAGATTACACGGGTATTTAATGAGTATTGAGTAAATTAAATGAAATTTACGTAATTATATTTAAAATTTAGTGATATTTATATTTATATATTTGATATAATTAATATTAAAATAAAAATTAAGAAAACAATTAAAACAACACGGACCTTTACAAGAACGATTGGAGGCCGTTGTAACACTCTGTTTTTTTATATATAGTTTTTATTGATTTTTAATCTGTTTTAATTTAATTAAAATTATTTAATTAATGATTTTTGTGATTTTATGGTATGAATAATAATATTTATATCTTAGGTTTATTTTTGAAGGGTTTAGAGTAATAGAGTTCGCAAAACTGAGTTTTTGCAGGAACTGCGTTCTCGTGGAATGCGGGAAGGGTTCAGTATTTTTTTGGAGGTCATTTTTACTCTAAAATAAATTTTTAACAAACCAAAAGTGGTTCTTATAATATTTGTGATTTTTAGAAATTTTTCTGGAAATTTTTCAGAAAAACTTTATTTTACCCGCGTTTGGTGCTTTACGGTTAAACGGGGCGCAACCGGGACATGAAAAATAGTCCAAAAATTTAGTTTTGGGTTTCTAAATTTTTCTATGACATTCAAATCATAAAATTCATTTCTCATGATTTTACTCATTTTAGAAAAATATTTATCTAAAAAGGGGTTCGAAAACTACGCGTTTTTACTACTTCGAACTACCGATTAAACCCTAACTTGATGGGATTAAATCCCACCAATTTTCTGGTCAGCTGGGCGCATAAGGGGGGGCTGATCCCACTCTCAAATAATTCCAAAAGGTCAAATGGGTTTAATTTTTGAATTTTTCCAAAATTAGGTGAGAGAGGTATGACTCCCAACCACCAAAGCATGCAAGCCCATACCTCCCCCATGCTTGCCTTGCTTCAGCCGAATTCATCTAGGGAGAAAGGAGAGAGAAATTCATTTGCTTCATACACTTCATCTTCTCCAAAATCTCCATTATCCATTTTCTCTCATATTCTCAAGTTTTCCTACACACCAAAAGGCTAAGTTTCATTGAGTTTTTGGCCACCCAAGCTTCACAAAAAAGGTTTGGATCATCATTCTAATCCATAAACTTCTTTCATTTTTTCATTTCCACCACTTTCATTTTTTTATGAAGGTTGTGTTCTTCATTTCACTAAAAGTAATCTTTTTCTTGGTTTAGGTTCACTCCATTGGAACCTACAAGCTTGAAAACTACCTTGGATCTATTTTTCTTCAAGATTTGAGTAAGTATTCCTCTACTCAAATTTCTACTCTTTAGGGTTTGTTGGTTTTCTTAAAACTCATATTTCTATGGTTTTATTTTGGTGTATTTTGTGAAAGGTAAATTTTTCTAAGTGTGGGAACATCAAGGCTTCAAGGAGGCCACTTGGTGTTTGTGTTGAGGGAAGGTGATTTGTGGTGTTGCTCATTTTCCTAAGCTTCAAGAGGTAAAGGGATTTTCTCAATAAGTTGGGAATGATGTGTATGTGTGTGGTTTATGTTGTATGTTCATGAAAAACTCAAAGACTTGAGTTTTCATATTGAGTGTTTGAGTGAGAAATCATTCTCTAGTAATATGTATTTTTATATATATATGTATATGATTGAAAGTATGATTTTGGTTGAGACATGATAAATTTTAATGAACCTATGTGTTGTTGGAAAAATCATATGTATGATTTGGATTGATTTGGAATGCCTAAGTGTATGTTTGAGGAAGTATGCTTTATGCTATGTTCATGATGTATGTTGGTATGTTATGAATGATTACTTTCAGTGTATGTTTGATTTATGGCTTGGTGGTGTTTTTGCCTAAATGGATGAATATTGATTCTTGGATGTTTCACATGATTTAATTCAATGTGATTGAAATTGGATTGAAGTATTTGATTAAGTGTGGGAAGATGGTTTAAAAGCTTTAATGAAAAAGTTTTCCAAAGTGAAATCAAATAAATTAATTAAGATTCAAGTTAACACTTACTTAGATAAATTTCATTAAATTACTAAGTATAAGTCTTAAATCAATTTCATACTAAATCCTTGTTATCCATAAAATTCTAAGTGAGCTAGAAAATCAATTAAAGAGGGAGAAAAATCAAATTTCAAATTTTTAGGGGTCAAAAACGAAAACTGGATGTTTTGGGGTGAAAAATGCAAAATTCTGGAATTCTGGGCTTAATTTCAAAAATCTGGGCACTTTGGGTCAAAAGTATAATTTTACAAAAGTTCTGAGGTGGAAAACGTGAAGTCTGGAAAATTCTAGGGCAGAAACGTGAAGACTGGACAATTCTGGGGCAAAAACGTGAAGACTGGACAGTTTTGGGGCAGAAACCTAAATTTCAGAAAAATAAGGGCTGAAACTTGAAAAACAGAATATTTTGGGGCAGATTTTAAATACTTAAAGTAAAGGAACTTAAGTAAAATTATCAAAAAACTTAACTAAGATTTTTAATTAAATCTTTTTACAATGAAGAGTGAGAAGTAAACTAATAAAGATTTCAGAGTTAAGAGTTAAGAGAAGTTTTCATAAAACTTCTGTTTTTTTAAAATAACGTTATTACACGATATTGGAAGAGGACCAATATGTGGCGATGATAAAAGTCTTAAGGACAATAATATTACACGGTATTGAAAGAAGATCAATACGTGGCGACGATAAAGTCTTGAGGACAATAAAATTACACGGTGTTGGATGAAAGCTAACACGTGGCAACGAAAAACCCTAAGACAAGGGACCACATTGATTGTACTGATTGTGGTTGCAAATATACTATCATATGCATTTGAGATATTGGCTTTTTCCAGACTAGCATTTATTGCTATGATGAGAGCACACAATCCTATGCGGGGATTGTAAATAAGTATGGTCTGACTATAAGTCTTTGAGGGCATCCAGGTTACGAAATTCTCAATGGCCTTGCGGTGAATCCCCTTGTGCCAAGAAGAGTAGTGTACCCGGCTTGGATGATCCTGACCGGCTGCCTTATTTGAGATGGGGTGTACGACGTAGCACAATGGGTCTGTACCGAATAAATGACAAACGATGGCCAAGAGTGAAGGTCAGTTTGCATTAATGATAGGTATACGATTCCGCCACATCGCTCTACTTAGTTGGGGAAAAAAAGTCTCCATGGAGCAGTGCACCAGTGTATGAAAAGAGATATTGAAGTGACATGCATTATGCTAGAATGCTATGTGTGTGCTTGAATGTGTGTTTACCTTGATGATGTGTCTCTTGTTGATGATTGAATAGCTTAGCTAAAAGACTTGCGAAAGAGTAACTCTATATAAATATATTCTTGGAATGTATTATGTAGTATTTTAATTTTCATATGCAACCTTTCAGTGGATTTCAACTTATGAAAAGAAATTCACCCTTGCATATTTTCCTGTATCTGTATGTACGTTATGCGTAGATGAGGCCTCTAGTAGCCCGTTTGAGGGAGAGCTTCCGGCCCCTTGAGGGCGAGTCCGAGGGAGGGGGATGGACTTATGATCCCATCTCCAAGTGGGCCACAGTGTGTGGACACGTGGTCCGGACGAGAGGAGGAGTGTTGGGCCCCGAAGAGGTTTTGGAGCGTGACATGGTTCTGGACGCTTACATTCCCTTAGAGAGGATGCGCAGCTGGCTGGCAGACGCACCCGAGGCATCTGTGGAGCAGCCGAGGAGAGAGACTCAGGCGGAGGAGAGACGTTTACCCTCGCGGGTAACCGGATCTGCTCGGGAGTATCGCCGTATGTTTTGTCGCACGCGTCTCACTCCAAGGAAGAGTACCTTGGCGTGGGATCGTCTACCGAGGATGGCTCCATCAGTGACACCAGCTTCACCACCAGAGACAGGGAGACCGACGCTCTCCGTTCCTTACGTCCCACCGTATGGATGTTTAGTGCGTTGCTCTTCTGACACTTCTGCCGGACCGTCGGGACACGCAGAGAGGGGGAAGAGGAAGGTTCGAGATGAGCCAGAGTGGGTATTCATTGAGATATCCGAGGAGGAGGAGGACCCGGAGGAGGATCCCGAGGAGACGTCATCGTCTTAGGTCATAGTGGTGGGGGTGTCTAGTGCTAGGTTGTGGGTTGTCTGTTAGCGACCAGCCTAGGTTTGGGATGTACATGTTCAATGTCGTGTATTTGACACACCTTTTGATTTACAGCTTTCCTAAGTTTAGACTTATCGCTTTATTTTCTTTATGTTATGATGATGTATTTTGGCCACTATGATGTGGTTCCAAACTATGCTTGCGGGCGCAAGACTTGTGTATATTTTACATGATGATATATATATATATGTATGATGTTTCTTTTCTTCTGAGTTTCAGGATGGCTAAATGTGATGTGAGAAATCTTTTCGTATAAGATTCTTTTAAAAAAAAAAATTAGCCACCAATTTTGGTAACCTTAATTTATGAAAGACGTTTTTCCGCATTAAATTTTTAGTTTTTCAAGTGACGTTGCTTGTGGGAAAAAGGGGCGTTACAGCCGTCAAGATGGTTTTTGTTTTGGGCTTCTTCTTCTTCAAAAGAAAAGCTGCTAAAGGAGAGTGAGATATGTTGGAACCAATTGTTCAATGGCATTTTTCAATGCTTAAATCCCTAAGTGGTTTTGATTATAACAATTATTATTAAGGACTTTACAAAGTCTGCTTACAAGTTTTTGTAGGTACAATAAAATTAAGTCAATCGTCTAGTGCGACTTTGGTACTTATATGTATAGTCAGTGAGCTGAGCGTCCAATGGACTCTGATACTGACCTTGGGTAAGTATCGTCCAATGGACTCAGGAAGTTAAGCGTCCATATGGTAAGATATAATATGCGTCCATATGGTATGTAAACAGAGCGTCCATTCTGCTTTGCAGCTGCGTCCAAAACGCAAGCTAGTATTACATGCTATTTATTGCTCTTGATTTAATATGAGACATATTTAATGAGAAAATGATTTAAAATAAATAGTTGTATACAATGTTTTTCCTGTGCATAATTATCAACATTTTCAACTAGCATTTAATGGAAAATATAAAACACTGTGAAAAGTGTACCTAAGAGAGAGAATGTAATCTAAACATATCTGTTACTCTCTGAACATACCTTTTCTTTTAAATAGTGTATTCTCTCTGTCTCAACTGAATATTACATTTAACCACTGTGTAATTGAGACTTTGAGTACAGGTTGCTTCTGACCTTGGAGAAAGCACTGCACAAAATATGCTGAAGAAGCACTCCATTGAAGCAACGGGAAAATAACATTTAATGCTATTAGGAAACGGCTATTTTATGAAGGCTAAAGCAAATCAAGTTCAATATCAAATCTGAAGCTTCACTGAAAGTCTATAAATCCCGTGAACAAGACTTGTATAGTTCATTCTTCTTGTTGAAAGAGAGTTTGCTTAACTCTCGAAGTAGTTAAGTTTTATATTCTTACTTGTGTGAGTTAGCAGCACTCAAAGCCAAAACACTCTTCTGAGTTGTCTGAGCTTGGAGAGACTTGACTGTAAAAGAAAACTTGGGTTTAGCCTGGAGAGGCTTGTCTGTAAAACAATACTTGGTTGAGCCTGGAGAGGCTAGGTGTGCAAACAATACTTGTGTAAAGGCCTGAAGAGGCTGTTGAAGAATACTTGTAATTCTATCTGGATTGATAGTGAAATCTCTCTAGTTTGAGGGGACTGGACGTAGCTCTTAGGAAAGGGTGAACCAGGATAAATATTTGTGTTATTTCTCTATCCCTTAACTTCTTTATATTCAGTTTATATACTAACTGTGGGGATTGAGCTGAAATTATTTTTAACAAGTCTTTAAACGCTTTAAATGCACTAAAACTTGTTTTAAATCAAATGGACGTTTCTGCGTCCATCTTATCTGTGCGTACAATGTAACGTCCCTTTTTCACACAAGGAACGTCACATGAAAAACATAAACTTAATGCGGAAAACGTCTTTCATAAATAAAGCTTACCAAAATTGGTGGCTAATGAAAACTTAGCCATCCAGAAAATCAGAAAGAAGAAAACATACGTCATATATATATATATTGTAACACCCTTATTTTTAAATAGTTTTTATTGATTTTTAATCTCCTTTAAATTAATTAAAATTATTTAATTAATGAATTTTAGATCTTGGGGTGAGAATAAGGATATTAACATCTTAGATTTATTTTAGAAGAGTCAAGAGTAGCCAAGTTCACAAAACTGAGTTTTTGCGGGAACCGCATTCTCTCCTAATGCGGGGATAGGGTCCAGTATTTTTCTGGAGGTCATTTTTACTCCAAAATAATTTTTTAACGAACCAAAAGTTATTGTTATAATATTTGTGATTTTTAGAAATTTTTCTAAAAATTTTTCAGAAAAACTTTATTTTACTCGCGTTTGGAGCTTTACAGGTAAACCGTGCGCAACCGGGATATGAAAAATAGTCCAAAAATTTAGTTTTGGGTTTCTAAATTTTTCTATGACATATTCAAATCATAAAATTCATTTCTCATGATTTTACCTATTTTAGAACATATTTATCTAAAAAAATGGGCTATAAAACTAAGCGTTTTTACTACTTTGAACTACCGATTAAACCCTAACTTGGTGGAATTAAATTCCACCATTTTCCAGTCAGTTTGGGCGTAGAAAGGGGGGCTGATTCACTCTCCAAAAATATCCCAAAAGTCAATTGAGTCAAATGGGAATTAATTAGAATTTTTCAAATTAAAAGAATGGAGTAGGTGAACCAACTCAATCAAAGCCCATGCCTCCCATTTCTCCTTGCTTGGCCGTGTACCTCTAGGGGAGAGAAGGAGAGAAGTTCATTTCATTCACTTCATCTTCAACCTTGGAAGTTAGAAACTCCATTTTCTCTCCATCTTTAAAGTTTTCCTATACACCAAAAGTCTAAGTTTCATTGGGTTTTTGGTTATTCAAGCTTCACAAAAAAGGTTTGGATCATCATTCTAATCGATAAACTTCTTTCATTTTTTCATTTCCACCACTTTCATTTTTCCCATGAAAGCTTGAGTTCTTCATTTCACTAAAAGTAAGCTTTTTCTTAGTTTAGGTTCACTCCATTGGAACCTACAAGCTTGAAAACTATCTTGGATCTATTTTCCTTCAAGATTTGAGTAAGTATTCCTCTACTCAAATTTCTATACCTTAGGGTTTGGTGGTTTTCATAAAAACTCATATGTATGGTTATGTGTTTTATATATTTTGGAAAGGGTTGATTCTTGTAAGTGTTGGAGCATCAAGGTGGTGAGTAGATCTCTTGGTGTTGGTGTGGAGTGAAGGTGATTTTTGGTGTTTGCTCATTTTCATTGTCTTCAAGAGGTAAGGGGATTTTCTCAATAAGTTGGGAAGGATGTGTATGTGTGTGGTTTATGTTGTATGATCATGAAAAACTCAAAGACTTGAGTTTTCATATTGGGTGTTTGAATGAAGTTTCATTCTCTTAGTAATATGTATTTTTTCATGTATATGTATATGAGTAAAAATATGATTTTGGGTGAGGCATGATAATTTTTTATGAGCCTATGTGTTGTTGGAAAAATCATATGTATGCTTTGGGGTGATTTTGGATGTCTAAGTGTGTGCTTGTTGAAGTATGATTTAATGCTATGTTCATGATGTATGTTGATATATTATGAATGAGTATTTTGAGTGTATGTTTGATTTATGGCTTGGTTGTGTTATTGCCTAATTGATGTATATTGATTTATGTGTATTTCATATACTTTGATTGGGATTGGATTGAAAAGATTTGATTAAGTGTGGGAAGAGAGTTTAAAAGCTTTAATGAAAAAGTTTTCTAAAATGAAATCTAATGAATCAATTGGAATTCAAGTTAACACTTAATTTGATAAATTTTCATCAAGTTTCTAATCCTAAGTCTTAAATCAATTCCATACTAAATCCTTTTTATCCATAAAACTTTAAGTGAGTTAGAAAACTAATTAATGTGGGAGAAAAATTAAATTTTGGATTTTTAGGGGTCAAAAACGAAAACTGAATGTTTTTGGGGTCAAAAATGCAAATTCTAGAATTCTGGGCTTAAATTGCGAAGTCTGGAGACTTTTGGGCCAAAAATATAATTTACGAAAGTTTGGGGCAGAAACACGAAGTCTGGAGACTTTTGGGCCAAAAATATAATTTACGAAAGTTTGGGGCAGAAACGCGAAGTCTAGGTACCTTTGGGCCAGAATTATAATTTACGAAAGTCTTGGGGAAGAAAACGTAAAGTATGGGCATTTTGGGCCAGAAACCTAATTTTTCAAAAAATTGGGGGCTGAACTGCGAAACTGAACTTCTTAGGGGGTCAGAATTGCAAATACTTAAAGTAAAGAAATTTAAGTAAAATTATCAAAGAATTTAATTAAGTTTTTAATTAAATCTTTTTATGATGAATAAGTGGGAAGAAAATTAATAAAGTAAGTTATAAATAAGAGGAAATTCTTTTATAAACAAGTGAAGGTTTAAGAGTTTAAAGTTAAAAAAAAAACTTAAGAATTCAAAGAGGAAATTCTTCTAAAAACTTATGGTGTTAAATAACAAGATTACACGGTATTGGAAGAGAACCAATACGTGGCGAAGATAAAAGTCTTAAGGACAATAATATTACACGGTATTGGGAGAGAACCAACACGTGGCGAAGATAAAAGTCTTAATGACAATAATATTACACGGTGTTGGATGAAAGCTAACACGTGGCGACGAAAAACGCTAAGACGAGGGACCGCGTTGATTGGATTGTTTGTGAGTGCAAATATAGATGTCAGTGCTACAATCCAGCTTGGAGGATTGTGCAATATATATTGAGGTCATGCTACAATCCAGCTTGGAGGATTGTGCAATAAATGTGGATGTCTTTACTACAATCCAGCTTAGAGGATTGTGTAATAAATATAGAGGTTGTTGCTACAATCCAGCTTGGAGGAATTGTGCAATAAATGTAGAGGACGTTGCTACAATCCAGCTTGGAGGATTGTGCGGGACGTACGTAGATGTCATTGCCACAATCCAGCATGGAGGATCTTGCAATCTACATATATAGATGTCAATTGTAATCGATGATTGGCTTTGCCAAATTTGAGCTACAATCCAGCTTGGAGGATTGTGCAATCCAGCTTGGGGGATTGCGAGCGGAGGACGGTTGAGCTGTATTAAAAGATGTTCAAGTGGCATGCACTATGCTAGAGTGCTTTGTGTGTGTTTGACTGTGTGCTTAAGTTGATGATGTGCTCTCTTTTGGTTTATGAATATCTTAGAGAAAGATTTGTGAAAGAGTAGCTATACATATATTCTTGGAATATATTATGTAGTATTTTCTGTTTCGTATACATCCTTTCAGTGGATTTCAACTTATGCAAAGAAATTCACCCTTGTGTGTTTTTCTGTTATCTTATGTACGTTACGTGTAGATGTCCACTTCGAGACCTCTAATAGCCCGAGTGAGGGAGTGCTTTCGGCCTCCTGAGGCCGATGGTGGGGGATGGACATATGATCCCATCTCCCAATGGGCCACTGTGTCTGGACACGTGGTTAGGACTAGAGGAGGGGTGTTGGGCCTCGAAGAGGTTTTGGAGAGGGACATGATATTAGACGTCTACATACCCATCGAGAGGATGCGCTACTGGCTGGGAGATGCACCCTTTGCACGCAGTATCACTTTGGAGAATCGGGAGGCCAGAGTTCCACCCACGGCGCAGCCTAGGAGAGAGGCGAGGGAGGATCAGAGGCCTACACCTCAGCGGATAGCCGAATCGGTATCTAACCGTTGTCGTCTGATTCGTCGCACTCCAAGGAAGAATTCCTTGGAGAGGGCACACTTACCAAGGATGGCACCACCAGTGACACCAGTTTCATCACCCGAGACCGTGAGGCCGACACTTCCTGTTCCATACGTTGCACCTTCTGGACATTTGGTGCGCTGTTCTTCTGACACTTCTGCCAGACCTTCGGGACACGTAGATAGAGGGAAGAGGAAGGTTAGAGACAAGCCAGATCGTGTACTATTCGAGGTGTCTGTGGTTGAGGAGGACCCTGAGGAGACGTCATCGTCTTAGGCCTGTAGAGGTGGGGGTGTCTAGTGCTAGGTTGTAGAGTGTCTGTTAGCGACCAGCCTAGGTTTGGGATGTACATGTTCAGTGTCGTGTATTGGACACACTTTTTGATTTATCATTTTTCCTAGGTTTAGCTTTATCGCTTTATTTTCTTTGTGTCAGGATGATGTATTTTGGCCACTATGTTGTGGTTCCAAACTATACTTGCGGGCGCAAGACTTGTGTACATTGACTTGATGGTATCTATATATGTGTGTGTGATGTTTCTTTTCTTCTGAATTTCTGGATGGCTAAATGGGTTGTGAGTAAATCTTTTGGTATAAGATCCTTTAAAAAAAAAATTTAGCCACCAATTTGGTAACCATGATTTATGAGAGACGATTTTCCGCATTAAGTTTAGTTTTTCATGTGACGTTCCTTGAGAGAAAAAGGGGCGTTACATATATCATCAAATTACTGTACAAAATCCTTGCGCCCGCAAGTAAAGTCAGGAACCATTGCAGAGTGGCCAAAATACATCATCACAGCATAAAAGAAATAAAGCAGTAAACTAAAGCAATAAAGCAAAGGTGTGTCAAAATACACGACATGACATATCTACATCCCCAAAACCTAGGCTGGTCGGCCAACTAACAATCTACAACCTAGCACTCTACACCTTCCCGCCTAGAGACCTAAGACGATGACGCCTCCTCGGGATCCTCCTCTAGATCCTCCTCGGGGTTCTCCTCATCCTCAGACACGGATTCCACGAGCCAACCGCATACAGGCTCATCTCTGACCTTTCTCTTCCCTCTCCCTGCATGTCCTGATGGTTCGGCATGAGAGCCTGAAGAGCAATGCACGAAATGTCTCGATGGCTCTACGTAAGGAACTGGAAGTGTCGATCTCACCGACTCAGGTGGTAGAGCTGATGTCACAGGTGGAGTCAACCTAGGCAAGCGTGCCCTCTCCAAGGAACTCTTCCTTGGAGTGCGACGAATCAGACGACAACGGTCAGATACCGATCCGGCTATCCGCTGAGGTGTAGGCCTCTGATCCTCCCTCGTCTCTCTCCTAGGCTACACTGTGGGCGGAACTCTGGCCTCCCGGTTCTCCAACGTGACACTGCGTACAAAGGGTGCATCTCCCAGCCAGTAGCGCATCCTCTCGACGGGTATGTAGACGTCCAAAACCATGTCCCTCTGCAAAACCTCTTCGGGGCCCAACACCCCTCCTCTAGTCCTGAGACCACGTGTCCAGTCACAGTGGCCCATTGGGAGATGGGATCGTAAGTCCATCCCCCACCATCTGCCTCACGAGGCCGAAAACTCTCCCTCACTCGGGCTACCAGAGGTCTCGAAGTGGACATCTACGCGTAGCATACATACGGATAACAGGAAAAACATGCATGGGTGAATTTTTTTGCACAAGTTGAAATCCACGAAAGGGTGCATATGAAAAGTAAAATACTACATAATACATTCCAAGAATATCTATATAGTTACTCTTTCGCAAATCTTTCTCCAAGATATTCACTCATCAAAATAGAACACATCATCAAGTTAAACACACATAGCAATCTAGCATAATGCATGTCACTTCAATATCTCTCTTCATACACCAGTGCACTGCTCCATGGCGACTTCTCTTCCTCAACTAAGTAGAGCGAAATGGCTGTAGCATAAACCTAACATAATAAACCAATCGATCCTCTTTTTCATGGACTTGGTAACCATCGGTCCCCTTTTTAATGGACAGGTTTTACAATTATTTAGTAGAGCTACTATCACCATAACATAAATGAACCAATCTGTCCCCTTTTTCATGGACTCGGTCAACCATTTGTCCCCTCTTTTATGGACTGGTTTTACGATTATTTACAATCCCAACATAGGATTGTATGCTCTAATTTGGCAAAAGCCACGTCTTTAATGCAAATGATAATATATTTGCAATCACAAACAATACAATTAATGCGGTCCCTTGTCTTAGGGTTTTCGTCGTCACGTGTTAGCTTTCTTCCAACACCGTGTAGCATTATTGTCCTCGAGACTTCATCGTCGCCACGTATTGGTCCTCTTTCAATACCTTGTAAAGACGTTATTTAAAAACATAAGTTTTATGGAAAATTTTCACTTTGAAAATTAAAGTCTATCTTTAACTTAAAAAATCTCACATCTTCACTATTTTCTTCTCACTTCTCATTGTAAAAGTCTTAGTTAAAATCTTAGTTAAATTCTTTGATAACTTTACTTAAATTCCCTCATTTTTAAGTATTTAAAAATCTGAACCCTTAAGAAGTCCAATTTCACGCTTCAGCCCTTGATTTTCTGAAAAATTAGGTGTCTATCCAAAAAACACCCAGTTTTATGTTTCTGCCCCAAAACTGTTGTAAATTACGTTTTTGGCCCAAAGTGCCCAGTTTTCATTTTTCTGCACCAGAACTTCCGAAATTTATTCTTTTGTCCCAAAACACACCCAATTTGCGTTTTAACCCCAAAAAAATATGAAATTTTACTTTTACCCTCATTAATTAATTTTCTAGCTTACTTAGAGTTTTATGGAGAAATAGGATTTGGTATGAAATCTATTGGAGACTTACACTTAGAAATTTAATGAAATTTATCTAATCAAGTGTTATCTTGAATTCTAATTAATTTATTTGATTTCATTGGAAATACTTTTCATCAAAGCTTTTAAGTCCTCTTCCTCCACTTAGTAAAATACTTTCAATCCAATCCCAATCACAATGAATCAAAGTATATGAAATATCCAAAAATCAACATACATCAATTAGGCAAGAACACAATCAAGCTATAAATCATACATACACTCAAAGTAACTATCCATAGCATATTAACATACATCATGGACATAACATCAATTATTAACTCATCAAGCATGCATTAGGCATTCAAAATCACTTCATCAACCAACATCATGCTTTAACTCATATACATAAATATATAAAAATACATATTACTAAGAGAATGAAACTCATTCAACAACCAATAGAAAAACTCAAGTCTTTGAGTTTAACTTAAAACATACAACATACACCACACACATACACATCCTTTCCAACTTATTGAGAAAATCCCCTTACCTCTTGAAGCAAATGAAAATGGGCTAACACCAAAATCACCTTCACACCAACCCCAACACCAACACCAACACCAAGTGGCCTCCTTGAAGCCTCGATGTTCCAACACTTTAAAAAAACAACCTTATACAAAATACACCAAAAATACAACCATAAAAATGCAAGTTTTATGAAAATAATCAAACCGTAAAGAGTAGAAATTTGAGTAGAGGAATACTTACTCAAACCTTGAAGCAAAATAGATCCAAGATGGTTTTCAAGCTTGTAGGTTCCAATGGAATGAACCTAAACCAAGAAAAAGCTTACTTTTAGTAAAATGAAGAACACAAGCTTCATGAAAAAGATGAAAGTGACGAGAATGAAAAACTAAGAAGATTTTATGGATTAGAATCATGATCCAAACCTTTTTTGTGAAGCTTGAATAGTCAAAAATTCAAGAAAACTTAAGCTTTTGGTTATGGAGAAAAGCTTGGAATATGAGAGAAAATGGAGTTTCTTTGATTCAAGTGGAGAAGATGAAGTGAATGAAATGAAAATCTCTCTCCTCCCTTGCTTAGATGATTCGGCCAGACCACAAGAGAATGGGGGGAGGTATGGGCTTGCTTGCTTTGAGTGGATGGAAGCCATACCTCATTTACCTAATTTGAATTTTTTTTAAAATTAACCCCTTTTGACCCATTTGACTTTTGAGATATTTTGAGAGTGAATTTCGGGCCTCAAATTCGGCCAAATGGCTGATCAAAATGGTGGGATTAAGTACCATGAAGTTAGAGTTTAATGGGTAGTTCAAAGTAGTCAAAACGCTAAGTTTTACAATCCCTTCTTAGATAAATATTTTTCTAAAATGGGTAAAATCATGAGAAATCAATTTTATGACATGAATATGATATAGAAAAATTTAGAAACTCAAAACTAAATTTTTGGACTATTTTTCATGTCCCGGTTGTGCCCGATTTACCCGTAAAGATCCAAACGTGGGTAAAATAAAATTTTTCTGAAAAATTTCAAGAAAAATTTCTAAAAATCACAAATAATATAAAAACCACTTTTGGTTCGTTAAAATATTATTTTGGAGTAAAAATGACCTCCAGAAAAATACTGAATCGTTCTCCGCAGTTTTGATGATAACAAAGGTTATTAAGGATTTTACAAAGTCTGCTGACAAGCTTTTGTAGGTACAACAAAGATAAGTCCAGCGTCCAGTGTGACATTGGCATATATATGTACGATTCAAGAATGGAGCGTCCAATGGACTCAAAGAGGCAATGCGTCCAATAAAGCTTTGCGTCCAAAGAAGCAGAACATATAAGCGTCCAAAGAAATCACTCATGGAGACATGCTATACAGTGCGTCCAAAATGAGCATAAGTGATAACCGACCAATGAGTATTATAGAGATGTATCCTATCAGAGAAGCAAAGTCTCAAGTACATATGGTAAGCAATAAGTATGCGTCCATATAGACCAAGCTGTCTCAAGTACGAATGGTAAGCAAAGGTATGCGTCCATTCATACACTCTAAATGCTGCGTCCAAAACGCAGAATACATAACCTGCTATTTATTGCTCTTGCATTTAATATGGGACATATTTATTGAGCAAATGATTTAAAACAAATAGTTGTATACAATGCTTTTCTGAACAACCTCGTCAAAGTTTCTGAACGTGCATTAAATGAAAAGCATAAAGCACTGTGAAAGTGTACTTAGAGAGATAATGTACTATGTTTATTTTGATATCTCTCTGAACACTACTTTCTGATTTACACTGTGTATTCTCTTTGTCTGAACTGAATATTACTATTAACCTTTGTTCAATTGAGACTATGAATACAGGTTGCTTCTGAATTAGGAGAAAGAAACGCAGACAAATACGCTAAAGAAGAACTCCTCAGAGCAACGGGAAAATAGCATTTAATGCTATTAGAGAATGGTCATATTTATGAAGGTTGAAGCTGAGCTATTCGTGGAACAAGTTTGAAGCTTCAACAAAGGCCTATAAATACCATAAACAAGAAGAAGAATATAAGAGTGCTGAACTATCAAAAAGAAAGAGCTGAATCGCTGTGCAAACTTTGTTATACTCTGATTCATTAAGAAATTCTTGTAGTATTTTCTATCTTCTTGTAAAAGAGAGTTTGCTTAACTCTCGAAGTGCTTAAGATTTTCAGATTCTCACTTGTGTGAGTTAGATAGCACTTTAAGTCAAAAACACTCTTCTGAGTTGTTTGAGCCTGAAGAGGCTTGTTTAGAAAGAATATTTGTTTGAGTCTGGAGAGGCTTGTTTGTAAAGAATACTTGTGTTGAGCCTGGAGAGGCTTGTTTGTAAAGAATACTTGTTTTGAGCCTGGAGAGGCTAGGTGTGCAAAGTATACTCGTTGTAAGGCCTGGAGAGGCTGTTGAAGAATACTTGTATTCTATCTGGATTGATAGTGAAATCTCTCTAGTTTGAGGGGACTGGACGTAGCTCTTAGGAAAGGGTGAACCAGGATAAATACTTGTGTTATTCTCTCTTTCCCTTATCTCTAGTTATTTATTTATCTTTACTAACAAGAGGGATTGAATTGAATTTTATATTATCAAGTTTTTCAAACTCTTTAAATCGCACAAAGAAAACGTTTTTAAACTAAGTGGAAGCCTCTGCGTCCAATCTACTTATGCGTCCAATATTCCAATACTCTGTGCATCCAACGGGTTCACAGCAAGCGTACAAATATTTGCGAAAAAGTTGTAAAAGCTTTGAAACACAATTCAACCCCCCCTTCTTGTGTTTCTTCCTGCTACCTACAGTTGGCATCAGAGCTCGGTCTCTAGGGGTTGAGCACCTAACAGTGCAAAGAAGCAAAGATCCATGGAGAACGAGGGACAAGCTGTCAACAGACCACCTCTGTTCAATGGAGAAGAATATGACTATTGGAAGCAGAGAATGATCTCGTTCTTTGATGCGCAAAATATAGACATGTGGGATGTCGTGGAAACTGGCTACACTGCTCCAGTAAATGAAGCAGGTCAACCAGTACGAAGAGCTCAGTGGACGCAAGATCAAAGGACCATATTCCAGCTGAATTCAAAAGCAAGGCACTATCTGATGTGTGCCATCACCAAGTCAGAATACGACAAGGTGCACAGCTGCACCACTGCCAAAGAAATATGGGACACCGTAGCCTTGGCGCATGAAGGATCGTCTCAAGTCCGTGAGTCCAAAATCAGCATGCTAGTTCATCAATATGAACTATTCAAAATGGAGGATCACGAGACTATTGATCAGATGTTTGGACGATTCCAAACAATAATTAACAACCTGAGATCTCTGGGAAAAGTCTACATAACCCAAGATCACATCAGGAAAATTCTAAGTAGTCTTCCTAGACAATGGAGACCCAAGGTGACTGCCATACAAGAAGCAAGGGATCTGTCCACTCTTGCTATGGAAAATCTCCTCAGCTCGCTCAAAGTGCATGAGCTTGAGCTCAAAGAAGAAGGAACAGAAAAAAGGCAAAGTCCATTGCTCTTAAAGTCCAAAAGGGAAGCACTTCAAAAGCACTAAAGGCAAATGACTCTGATGAGGAGTCATGTAGCTCAGAAGGAGAAGCAGGCTCAGATGATGATGAACTTTCCTTCATCTCCAGAAAAATAAAGTCCATGTGGAAAAGGAAGGGTGGCTCCAGAAGGAAGCAATTCAACAAAAGATTTCCACAGAAGGAAGCTGAGCAGAAGGAGAAAAGTCCAGTAGTGTGCTATGGATGTAAGAAACCAGGCCACTACAAGGCAGACTGTCCTGAAGCTGAACGGACAAAGAAGAAGTTCTTCAAAAAGAAGAAGGGTCTCATGGCAACATGGGAAGATCTTGACGAATCCTCTGATGATGAGGATGAGGAGGATAAGGAAGAAGCAAATCTTTGCCTGATGGCAAGCCTACCCTCAACCGATAGTGAGGATGAAGAAGAGGTATTTCCTTACCCTGAACTAAAAGAAAATTTTAATGTTCTCCTTAGAGAATCGTCCATTTTATTTGATGAGTACAGATCCTTGAAAAAGAAATTTTCACTCATAACCAAAGATTTTGAAAAACTTACTTTGGAAAATGAAGTACTCAAATCAAAAAATAAAGAGTTAAGACTTCAAGTAAGTCAACTCAAAGATGAATCTCAAAAGGTTTCTGAGTCCAATACTTCTTGTGAAGTACAAGTACTTCAACAAGAAGTAAATGAACTCACTGGACGATTGTCCAGATTTGTCAGTAGCTCTGAAAAACTGGATCAAATTTTAAAAATTCAGAGAAAACCTTCTGACAAAAGTGGTTTAGGTTATGAAAAACCAAAACCAAAAGTTTCTAAAAGTCCTTCTAAATTTAATTTATACCGTGGTCACTGTGGGAAGGCTGGACATGTCACCTCGACGTGCGTCCGTAACAAAAGGAACATGCCTGGACGCAGACCAAGGACTAACAAGAAAGGACCCAAGTCAATCTGGGTACCTAAGAATATGATAATTCCTGTTGCAGATATGCTTGATGGGAGGAAGTCAACTCCAGTCATGGTACCTGGACAGTGGCTGCTCACGACACATGGCAGGAGAAAGGTCTATGTTCCAAGACCTAAAGCCTAGATCAAAGGGCTGGGTCACCTTCGGAGGAGACCAGAAAGGCAGAATAGTTGGAATAGATAAAATTGGTAAGCATCCTTTTTCTTCTATTGAAAATGTCCTACTGGTTGAAGGACTCAAACATAATTTGCTTAACATAAGTCAATTGTGTGACAGTGAATTTGATGTTTCCTTTAATAAGGATAAATGTATAGTCAGAAATTCTGATAAGTCCATACTTTTTCAAGCAAAGAGGTAGGATAATGTTTACAAAATTGATTTTGAAAATCTATCCAAACAAAATGTCTCATGCTTTATATCCTTAAAGGATGAACAATGGATATGGCACACGAAACTTGGTCATGCAAGCTTATGAACCATCTCAAAGCTAAACAAGCATAACCTCAAGAGAGGACTACCAAATCTTGTGTACAAATCCGAAGTTCTGTGTGAAGCATGTCAGAAAGGGAAACAAGTGAAAAACTCTTTTAATTCTAAAAATATTGTTTCCACTTCTAGACCTTTGGAACTTTTACACATGGATTTGTTTGGACCCACTCAAACAGCCTCTTTAAATGGAAAGAGATATGGATTAGTTATAGTTGATGACTATACTAGATGGACATGGGTCAAATTCCTTGCACACAAGGATGAGTCTTTCAAAGTCTTCACCATATTCTGTAAAAGAGTCCAAAATGAGAAAGGAGTTTGTATCAACTCCATTAGAAGTGATCATGGAGGTGAGCTTGAAAATGTAAACTTCCAGAGATTCTGTGAAGAGAATGGAATCCTTCACAATTTCTCTGCATCAAGAACACCTCTGCAAAATGGTGTGATGGAGAGAAAGAATCGATCTCTACAAGAGATGGCAAGGTCCATGCTCAATGATCACTCAACCTCTAAGAGGTTCTGGGCTGAAGCTGTAAATACTGCGTGTTATTTACAAAACAGAATATATGTAAGGCCTATATTGAAAAAGACTCCATATGAATTGTGGAAAGGAAGAAAACCCAACATTTCATATTTTCATCCATTTGGATGTGAATGTTTTATTCTCAACACTAAGGATCAACTTGGAAGGAAAGTTTGATTCTAAAGTGGACAATGGAATCTTTCTGGGTTACTCTGAAACTTCCAAGGCTTATCAAGTCTATAACTCAAGAACCTTGCCTGTTGAAGAGTCAATTCATATTAAATTCAATGACAAAAAGCCTAACAAGGAATTGTCAGAGCTAAGTGATTCTTTTTCAGATATGAGAATACAAGCAGAAGGTGAAAGACCATCACCTAAGAATGAAGAAGAAGGATCAGACGCAGAAAATGATGATGCGTCCAATACTGAAAGAAGAAGAAGCTGGCACTTCAAGACCTATCATCCTGAAGATCAAATCATTGGAAATGCAGATGATAGAGTCAGAACAAAGTCCACATTCAGAGAACAAACTGATGTTGCATTCATCTCTGAATTGGAGCCCAAAAATGTTGATGAAGCTCTATTGGACGAAGGATGGATTTTAGCAATGCAGGAGGAGCTAAATCAGTTCAAACGCAATGATGTTTGGACGCTTGTAGTCCCACCTAAAGATAAGTCCATCATTGGAACCAAATGGGTATTCAGAAACAAACTGGACGAAGAAGGTAAAGTGGTGAGAAACAAAGCAAGGTTAGTTGCTCAAGGTTACTCACAACAGGAAGATATTGATTTTACTGAAACCTTTGCTCCAGTAGCTAGAATAGAGGCCATTCGCATCTTACTTTCATTTGCTGCCCAACATGATATGAGGCTTTATCAAATGGATGTAAAAAGTGTTTTTCTAAATGGTATAATAACAGAGGAAGTCTATGTGAAACAACCATCTGGTTTTGAGGATCAATCTTTTCCTAACCATGTTTTTAAATTGAAAATGGCTCTTTATGGTCTTAAGCAAGCTCCTCGAGCTTGGTATGAAAAACTAAGTTCATTTCTTATGGAGAATGGTTTTTCAAGAGGAAAAGTTGACACTACTCTTTTTAGAAAATCCATAGACTCACATTTCATCATAGTACAAATTTATGTGGACGATATCATTTTTGGTGCTACTGATGATTCTCTGTGTGGAGAATTTTATGAGTTAATGCAGAAGGAGTTTGAAATGAGTATGATGGGAGAATTGAAATTCTTCCTTGGACTTCAAGTAAAACAAACTCAAGATGGAATCTATGTGCATCAGTCCAAGTATACAAAGGAGCTTCTGAAGAAGTTCAAAATGGACGATTGCAAACCCATGAACACTCCTATGCATCCAACCTGCATAATGAACCTGAATGATAAGGATAAAAAGGTAGATCAAAAGGTATATAGAGGTATGATCGGATCTCTATTGTATCTTACTGCATCTAGACCTGATATAATGTTCAGTGTTTGTTTATGTGCAAGATTCCAATCAGATCCTAGAGATTCTCATTTGACTGCTGTCAAGAGAATTTTTAGATATCTGAAGGAGACTACTAATCTTGGTTTGCTGTTTAAGATGTCAACTGAATACAGATTAGTAGGGTTCTGTGATGCTGATTATGCTGGGGATAGACTCGAGAGAAAAAGCACCAGCGGAGGATGTCATTTTATTGGATCCAATCTGGTATCATGGACGAGCAGAAGACAAAGCACAATTGCATTATCTACAGCTGAAGCTGAATATGTCTCTGCTGCAAGTTGTTGTTCTCAGCTCCTATGGATTAAACATCAACTGGAGGACTATAACATCTTTGAGAGTAAGATATCTGTTCTTTGTGATAATACTGCTGCAATCAATTTATCTAAGAACCCAATCTTACACTCAAGAGATAAGCATATAGAAATTAAACATCATTTCATTAGAGACTATGTACAGAAGGGAACATTTGATATTCAGTTTGTTAACACTGAAAATCAATGGGCAGATATATTTACAAAACCCCTCTCTGTAGATAGGTTTACTTTTATAAGGAAGCATTTAAATATACACTTTATAAAAGACTGATGTTTAGCGTCCAATGTGCTCAAGCTGAGTCTGAGTCCAATATGACTAGCGTCCAATAGGACACGTCAGTCTATTTGAAACTTAGAAGTTTTTTTTAAAGGCTTTTATCTCTTAGACTTCCCGCACTGAGTCTAAATTTTTTTTATAATAATATATTTTTTTATCAAAAACTGTACGCCTGCTCTGTAGCCGTTTTCCCAGTTGATGATTATGCCTGTTTTCAAGAAAAATTTACTATTTTCTCTTTCCCTTCATACACACGTCTTTAACCCCACTCTCTTTCACTTCTCAACTTCCTCCAAAATCTCTCTGTATTCGCTCTCTCTTTCGTAGAACCCTCTCAAAACCTTTCTTTGAAAAATCACTTCTCTTTTTATCTTTCAAAAATGGAGAACATTGAGAACATGGAAGTCAATGTGGAATACTGGACGGATCTCTCGATTTTGGCTGGCCTAGGTGTGGATATCTCACCTGAAATTTATGCCGCTGGTTGGGAAAATTACTTTGGGAAAGAAGTAAATGTTCATCAAAGCTTGATTCGTCAATTTTGGAAAACTATGAAGATCCAGGACAACCTTATCACAGGAACAGTCCTAGGGTCATAGTATCCATAGAAAGCATCTCAGAAGCTATTAGCTGTGACTCTGCTGGAGTTTGTTTTCATGGAGGATGGGCTCATGAAGTTGGTGGAAAGAAAGAAATCAGCAAAATCTTGCTAAAGACAGGAGAGGAAAACGGAGACCTAATCTCTTCAAAGATGACTGACAAAGCCAGAGTACTTCATCAAATCCTGAACAAAATGGTGCTTCATAAGATCGGATCAAAGGACTCTGTGTCGTCACTACATGGGTTTTTGCTGGTACACCTTCTAACCCATCAACGAATCAATCTTCCTCATACCCTGTTCTACTGTTTTAAAAGAGATGCAAAAGGGAAAGGGAAAAGAACTGTTATTCCCTACGGAGCTCTGCTTCAGAGAATTCTTACCACTCAAGGAATCATGGCAATCCTGGAAACATACTCTGGAGAAGATAAAGCTGCTCTCTCCAAGATAATCTATCAAGCACCTTTTGGCAGAACCAACATTCTGAAAATGAGACTGGTAACTGTCAAAGAACATTTGGTCAAACTCAAAGAGGGAGAAGAAGAAGACAATAAGGATGCCATCAGGGCTGCAATTGAAGCAAATAGAACTGAACAAGCGGAACAAGCCACCAAAATCTCTAGTGGAGTTCCTGCTGCCTCAAAGAAGAAAACTACTTCCAGAAAACCTGCAAGGAAGTTAGTCTTGGCTGATTCGGACGAAGAAACAGTTGGAGAATTTCTCTCCAAAAGAGCCAAGCTTGCTGCTGGAAAGGAAACCAAAAAGAGAAAAGCCTCTGAGTCCAAGACAGTTGAAAAAGAAGTCATTGGACCCATAACAAAGAAGGCAAGATCTCAAAGGAAAACATCCATTGTCAAGATTGCTGACAAGAAAGCAACAGATGTACTTACTTGTGCTAATCTTGATAAGTCTGTGGATGAAATAATTAAATTTGTGGTTACCACAATCTCAGAAAACCCTGAGTCCATTTCTTCACCCATTCGTCCAAACACTGACCCTCAAACTCAACCACAACCACAAACACAAACCCAAACACCTTCTCCATCTCAACCAGAACAACCATCCCAAACACCACCTCCTGCTTCACCTGAAACCTCTCCTCCATCTCCTTTCTATCTTGAACCATCGTCCAATCCCATTCAAACACACTCACCTTCACCTTCACGTGAACAACCGCATCCATCAACCTCATTCTCACCCTCACATGGCCAATCTCCACGTTCCTCATCTCCTACCAACCTGGACGTATCAGATGCTCCTTCTCTACCTCCATCTGAGTATGTCTTCATAGCTGGGAAGCTGCAGATCCTGACAAAAGGGGTAAAAGTCATGGAGATTCCTCTTCAGGAGGATAAGATAAAGGAGAACATGCCCCTGGAGGAAGTAAGGGCTAAGTCCATAGCTCCCAATTCATTAGGGCTTTCCAGAATGAGGCTATATGACTTCAAGCCAACTTACTCTCCTCTGACTGCGGAAGAACTGGGATCATTCCTCTCCCCTCTTGACAGGATGATCATCAGAAACATAGAAGACGGACTGCAACTACAGAACCACTTCAACGTCCCTCCGTCTATGAGGATCAGGCCAACAACAACAATAAAGATCATGCCTGACAGGATAGTACCAAGGGTCTATCTAGTGGACAAAAATAAGGACAAGTTTCCCAAGAGGAACGTCAACAAGAGTCAAATGCCATCTCCCATCAGGATTGATGAGGACTGGGCAAAGAAATCCATGGTGAATGTGGATATGGATTTCTTAATGTTCTTGTCCAAGACAGGAAAAGCAACGGAGCAGGAAGCAAGAACCGTCTGGGAGAGATACCTTGTGTAGTGTGAGCAAGAAGCATCTACTTCAGGGGTTTCAGATGCTGAGAAGGCTGCAACAACGACCGAAGGATCAGTCACAAGAAACATAGCACATCAAAGATATATGTTTAACGATGTCTTTGGTGCTCCTACTAGATCCACTCAGCCAATCATTGAATTTCCTTCTGAGCCTGAAGATGCCATTGACTCTACAGATACAGAATCCAGCAGTGCGCAAATCTTTATACCACCTTTAGCAGAAGACATTGACAATTTGATATTTCTGTTGGGGCAATACAAAAGTATCTGGAATCAAGGAAATATCCATGAAAATCTTGTTCTACTATTCTTCATTTTGAAAAATTTGTTTTCTTTGTTTTTTTTAGGACTATGATGTTCTATGAACCTTTTTGTCTGATGACAAAAGGGGGAGAAATTGGCAGAATTAAGTTTTAAAAGCTCAAGTCATTAATAAAATGAGATTGAGTCTAAAATTGCATTGCAGTAGCCTTATTACTTATGTATACTCAAATTATGCTATACTGCTATATTGAATATGCTGGACTAATCTGTTTTGTGAGAAAAAGAAATTTTTCAGGTACTTTGAACACATTGAATATCCAAAACCATGAGATGTTTATCTCAGGGGGAGAAAAGTAAGAAAGACTGAGACGTATATCTTAGGGGGAGTTTCCCTGTGAAAAGAAAAATTTCTCTTTAAAAGTATATGTTAAATGTTTATTGGTTTTATTTGCTTTACTGCTTGTAAAACTTAATAATGTTTGTCATCATCAAAAAGGGGGAGATTGTTGGAACCAAATTGGTCAGAAGCAGTTCTAATGCAAATTTTTCCTAAGTAGTCTTTGTGGTTTTGATGATAACAAAGGTTATTAAGGATTTTGCAAAGTCTGCTGACAAGCTCTTGTAGGTACAACAAAGATAAGTCCAGCATCCAGTGTGACATTAGCATATATATATACGATTCAAGAATGGAGCGTCCAATGGACTCAAAGAGGCAATGCGTCCAATAAAGATTTGCATCCAAAGAAGAAGAACATATAAGCGTCCACTCATGGAGACATGCTATACAGTGCGTCCAAAATGAGCATAAGTGATAACCGACCAATGAGTATTATAGAGATGTATCCTATCAGAGAAGCAAAGTCTCAAGTACATATGGTAAGCAATAAGTATGCGTCCATATAGACCAAGCTGTCTCAAGTACGAATGGTAAACAAAGTGTTGGAACCAAATTGGTTAAAAGCATTTCTAATGCAAAAATTCCCTAAGTGGTTTTGATGATAACAAAGCTTATTAAGGTTTTCACAAAGTATAACACAGTTTATTAAGGATGTTACAATGTCTGCTGACAAGCTCTTGTAGGTACAACAATGATAAGTCCATCGTCCAATATGACATTGGCAATATACACACAGTCTGAGAGCTTTGTGTCCAATGATCAGTAAAGCAATACAGTTAGTTCTGCGTCCAATGATCAGTTATGAGTCCAATAAATCAGTATAAGGCAAATACTGCTCCTCGTCCAGAATACTGCTCATCGTCCAATAAATCAGTATAAGGCAAATACTGTTCATCGTCCAATGTTCAGTATAAGGCAATACGCCTCTGCGTCCAATGAAGCAGAAGGACAAAAGTACAACAGTCATGTAGACATGCTACTCTCTGCGTCCAATGATTTCCAATGGAGCAGAAGTGCAATACTGTCGTGCGTCCAATGGAGATGAAGTACAATACTGCCTACGTCCAATGGAGTAGAAGTGCAATACTGTCGTGCGTCCAATGGAGCAGAAGTGCAATACTGCCTTGCGTCCAAAGGAGCAGAAGTGCAATACTGCTTTGCGACCAATGGAACAGAATTGGAAAAGGCCAACAATCAACTGCTCTGCGTCCAATGGAATAGAATGGGAAAAATCCAACAGTCAACTGTTCTGCGTCCAATGAAGCAGAATTGACAAAAGTCCAACAAATACCTCCATACGTCCAATGGAACAGAAAGGCAATGGCATAAGTCTAATAATCAGCATGAGGCAATACATCCAATACTGCCTTGCGTCCAATGGAATAGAATGGTAAGCATGAGGATGCGTCCAATGGATGAATGAATATCTTGTGCAAATGGTAAGTACAAGGTATGCGTCCATTTGCTAAAAGGACTGAAAGTCCAACTTTATTCTACATGCTGCGTCCAATAAATTCTACTTGCTGCGTCCAAAACGCAGAGTCCATAACTTGCTATTTATTGCTCTTGCATTTAATATGGAACATATTTATTGAGCAAAGGATTTGAAATAAATAGCTATATACAATGCTTTTCTGTACAACCATTGTCAACGTTTTTGAACGTACATTATATAAAAAGCATAAAGCACTGTGGAAAGTGTACTAAGAGAGAGAATGTACCCTGACTAACTCTGTATATCTCTGAACACATCTTTCTACTTTACACAGTGTATTCTCTCTGTCTCAATAAAATTTTACTATTAACCAATGTACAATTGAGACTTTGAGTACAGGTTGCTTTTGTTTAGGAGAAAGAAACGCAGACATACTCACTGAAGTAGATCTCCTCAGAGCAACGGGAAAATAGCATTTAATGCTATTAGAGAATGGTAATATTTAGGAAGGCTGAAGCTGAGCCATTCAAGAAAAAGTCTGGAGCTTCAAAACACATATATATACCGTGATACAAGAAGAAGAAGATAGAGACAAGGGACTAAACAACGAAAAAGAAAGAGCAAAAACGTTGTGCAAATTGTTATACTCTGTATAGAAAGTCTTGTATATTTTCTATCTTCTTGTAAAAGAGAGTTTGCTTAACTCTCGAAGTGCTTAAGTTTTTCATATCCTCACTTGTGTGAGTTAGACAGCACTTAAATCAAAAACACTCTACTGAGTTGTTTGAGCCTGGAGAGGCTTGTCTGTAAAAGAATACTTGATTGAGCCTGGAGAGGCTTGACTCTAAAAGAATACTTGGTTGAGCCTGGAGAGGCTTGTCTGTAAAAGAATACTTGTTGTTAGGCCTGGAGAGGCTGCTGAAGAATACTTGTTACCTATCAGGTTGATAGTGAAATCTCTCTAGTTTGAGGGGACTGGACGTAGCTCTTAGGAAAGGGTGAACCAGGATAAAAGCTTGTGTTATTCCTTCTTTCCCTTAACTCTTATTATTTCTGTGCTTTTTCTAACCGTGGGGATTGAATTGATTTTTATTCAACAAGTTTTTCATACACTTTAAATCGCACAAAGAAAACAAGTTTTAAACTAAGTGGAAACCTCTGCGTCCAATCCTTTTGTGCGTCCAATATTTCACAACTCTGTGCGTCCAGTGTTTTAGCACTCTGTGCGTCCAATTCTCAGAAAAAGCTGTGCGTCCAATATTTGAAATAAGCTGTGCGTCCAACGTTTTTCACAAGCCAGCGTTCAACATTGCGAAAAGTTTTTAAAAGCCTAGAAACACAATTCAACCCCCCTTCTTGTGTTTCATCCTGTTACCTACAGTTGGCATCAGAGCTCGGTCTCTAGGGGTTGAGCACCTAACAGTGCAAAGAAGCAAAGATCCATGGAGAACGAGGGACTAGCTGTGAACAGACCACCACTGTTCAATGGAAATGAATACGACTATTGGAAGCAAAGAATGATCACATTCTTTGACGCACAAAATATAGACCTATGGGATGTGGTGGAAACTGGCTACACTGCTCCAGTAGATGAAGCAGGTCAACCAGTGCCAAGAGCTCAGTGGACGCAAGATCAAAGGACCAGATTCCAGCTGAACTCAAAGGCGAGACACTATCTGTTGTGTGCCATTACAAAGTCAAAATATGACAAGGTGCACAGCTGCACTACTGCCAAGGAGATGTGGGACACTCTAGCTTTGGCGCATGAAGGATCGTCTCAGGTCCGTGAGTCCAAAATCAGCATGCTAGTTCATCAATATGAGCTATTTAAAATGGAAGATCACGAGACCATTGATCAGATGTTTGGAAGATTCCAAACAATCATCAACAACCTGAGGTCCTTGGGAAAAGTCTACACAACCCAGGAGCATATCAGGAAAATCCTAAGGAGTCTGCCAAGACAATGGAGACCCAAGGTGACTGCTATACAAGAAGCAAGGGATCTTTCCACTCTTGCTATGGAGAATCTTCTAGGCTCACTAAAAGTACATGAGCTTGAGCTTAATGAAGAGGGAACAGAAAAAAGGGCAAAGTCCATTGCTCTTAAAGCTCAAAAAGGGAGCACCTCAAAAGCCTTGAAGGCCAATGACTCTGATGAGGAGTCATGTAGCTCAGAAGGAGAAGAAGGTTCGGATGATGATGAACTCCCTTTCATCTCCAAGAAGTTAAAGGCCATGTGGAACAGGAAAGGTGGCTTCAGAAGGAAGCAATTTAACAGAAGATTTCCACAACAGGAAGCTGAGCAAAAGGAGAAAAATCCAGTAGTGTGCTATGGATGCAAGAAACCAGGCCACTACATGTCAGATTGTCCTGAGGCAGAAAGAACAAAGAAGAAGTTCTTCAAGAAGAAGAAAGGTCTCATGGCAACATGGGAGGATCTTGATGATTCCTCTGATGATGAGGATAAAGAATAAGCTAATCTCTGCCTAAAGTCAAGTCTATCCTCAACTGACAGTGAGGACGAAGAGGAGGTAATTTCTTATTCTGAATTAAATAATAATTTTGATGATCTTCTTAGAGATTCATCCATTTTATCTGATGAGTACAGATCTTTAAAGAAAAAGTTTTCTCTTATAACAAAAGATTTTGAAAAGCTTACTTCAGAAAACGAAGTACTCAAATCAGAAAATGGAAAGTTAAGACTTCAAGTAAGTCAACTAAAAGATTAATCTCCAAAGGATTCTGAGTCCAATACTTCCTGTGAAGTACAAGTACTTTAACAAGAAGTAAATGAACTCACTGGACGATTGTCCAGATTTGTCAGTAGCTCTGAAAAGCTTGCTAAAATTTTAAAAATTCAGAGAAAACCTTCTGACAAAAGTGGTTTGGGATATGAAAAACCAAAACCAAAAGTTTCTAAAAATCCTTCAAAATTCAATTTATACTGTGGTCACTGTGGAAAGGCTGGACATGTCACATCGACATGCGTCCATAACAAAAGGGACATGCCTGGACGCAGACCAAGGACTAACAAGAAAGGACCCAAGTCAATCTGGGTACCAAAAAGTATGATAATTCCTGTTGCAGATATACTTGATGGGAGGAAGACAACTCCAGTCATGGCACCTGGACAGTGGCTGCTTACTACACATAACAGGAGAAAGGTCTATGTTCCAAGACCTAAAGCTTAAGATCACCTAAGAATGAAGAAAATGGACAAGACGCAGAAAACTGTGATGCTTCCAATACTGGAAGTGTAAGAAGCTGGCACTTCAAGACCTATCATCCTGAAGATCAAATCATTGGAAATGCAAATGATAGAGTCAGAACAAGGTCCACATTCAGAGAACAAACTGATGTTGCATTCATCTCTGAATTGGAGCCCAAAAACATAGATGAAGCCCTATTGGACGAAGGATGGATTCTGGCAATGCAGGAGGAGCTAAATCAATTCAAACGCAATGATGTTTGGACGCTAGTAGCCCCACCTGAAGATAAGTCCACTATTGGAACCAAATGGGTATTCAGAAACAAACTGGACGAAGAAGGTAAAGTTGTGAGAAACAAAGCAAGGTTAGTTGCTCAAGGTTACTCACAACAGGAAGGTATTGACTTTACTGAAACCTTTGCTCCAGTAGCTAGAATAGAGGCCATTCGCATTTTACTTTCATTTGCTGCCCAACATGATATGAGGCTTTATCAAATGGATGTAAAGAGTGCTTTTCTGAATGGTATAATAACAGAGGAAGTCTATGTTGAACAGCCCCCTGGCTTTGAGGATCAAACTTTTTCAAATCATGTTTTTAAATTGAAAAAGGCTCTTTATGGCCTTAAGCAAGCTCCTCGAGCTTGGTATGAAAAACTAAGTTCTTTTCTAATGGAAAATGGTTTTTCAAGAGGAAAAGTTGACTCTACTCTTTTCAGAAAATCCATAGACTCACATTTCATCATAGTACAAATTTATGTGGATGATATCATTTTTGGTGCTACTAATGAATCTCTTTGTAGAGAATTTTCTGAGTTAATGTAGAAGGAGTTTGAAATGAGCATGATGGGAGAATTGAAGTTCTTTCTTGGACTTCAAGTAAAACAGACGTAAGATGGGATCTATGTGCATCAGTCCAAATACACAAAGGAGCTTCTTAAAAAGTTCGATATGGAGATTGCAAACCCATGAACACTCCTATGCATCCAACTTGCATAATGAGCCTGAATGATAAAGATAAAAAGGTAGATCAAAAGGTATACAGAGGTATGATTGGATCTCTTTTACATCTTACTGCATCTAGACCTGATATCATGTTCAGTGTTTGTTTATGTGCAAGATTCCAATCAGATCCTAGAGATTCTCATTTGACTGCTGTCAAGAGAATTTTTAGATATCTGAAAGAGACTACTAATCTTGGTTTGCTGTTTAAGAAATCAGATGAATACAGATTAGTAGGATTCTGTGATGCTGATTACGCTGGAGACAGGCTTGAAAGAAAAAGCACCAGCGGAGGATGCCATTTTATTGGATCCAATCTAGTATCATGGACGAGCAGGAGACAAAGCACAATTGCATTATCTACAACTGAAGCTGAATATGTCTCTGCTACAAGTTGTTGTTCTCAGCTCTTATGGATTAAACATCAATTGGAGGACTATAACATCTTTGAGAGTAAGATTTCTGTTCTTTGTGATAATACTGCTGCAATCAATTTATCTAAGAACCCAATCTTACACTCAAGAGCTAAGCATATAGAAATTAAACATCATTTCATTAGAGACTATGTGCAGAAGGGAACATTTGATATTCAGTTTGTTAACACTGAAAATCAATGGGCAGATATATTTACAAAACCCCTCTCTGTAGATAGGTTTACTTTTATAAGGAAGCATTCAAATATGCACTTTATAAAAGATTGATGTTTAGCGTCCAATATGCTCAAGCTGAGTCTGAGTCCAATGTGACTAGCGTCCAATAGGACACGTCAGTCTATTTGAGACTTAGAAGTTTTTATTTAAAGACTAAAAATTTTTACATCTTAGTCTTCCCACGCTGAGTCCAAACTATCTTTATAAAGATATATTTTACACCTGCTTTGCAGTTGTTTTCCCGGTTGATGATTTTTCTTGTTTTCAAGAAAAAGGGGAGAAGAAAAAGATATTATGTTTTAAAAGTTTTTTTTAAAATGATTCATTTCTTTCTATTTTTCAAAACTGTCTTTGGACTATGATGTTCTGTGAACCTTTTTGCCTGATGACAAAAGGGGGAGAAGAAAAAGAGGATTAAGTTTTAAAGTTTTTAAAAGAGATTGAGTTTTAAAAGCTCAAGTCTTTTAAAGGGGGAGATGTTTTAAAGGGGGAGAAGAAAAAACATTAAGTTTCAAAAGCTCAAGTCATTTGTAGATTGAGCTTAAGATTGCATTGCAGTAGTCTTATTACCTTTTTGCCCATTCTCTGATAAGCTGTTTGCTTTATATATTGGACTAATCTTTTTATGAGTAAAAGAAATTTTCAGGTACTCTGAGTATATTGAATATCCAAAACCATGAGATGTTTATCTCAGGGGGAGAAGAGTAAGAAAAACTGAGGCGTATATCTCAGGGGGAGTTTTTCTTAGAAAATTTATGTTTATGCTGACTGATTATTTGGTTTATTTGCTTTATTGCTTGTAAAACTTAATAATGTTTGTCATCATCAAAAAGGGGGAGATTGTTGGAACCAAATTGGTTAAAAGCATTTCTAATGCAAAAATTTCCTAAGTGATTTTGTGGTTTTGATGATAACAAAGCTTATTAAGGTTTTCACAAAGTATAACATAGTTTATTAAGGATGTTACAAAGTCTGCTGACAAGCTCTTGTAGGTACAACAATGATAAGTCCATCGTCCAATATGACATTGGCAATATACACACAGTCTGAGAGCTTTGTGTCCAATGATCAGTAAAGCAATACAATTAGTTCTGCGTCCAATGATCAGTTATGAGTCCAATAAATCAGTATAAGGCAAATACTGCTCCTCGTCCAGAATACTGCTCATCGTCCAATAAATCAGTATAAGGCAAATACTATTCATCGTCCAATGTTCAGTATAAGGCAATACGCCTCTGCGTCCAATGATGCTCTGCGTCCAATGAAGCAGAAGGACAAAAGTACAACAGTCATGTAGACATGCTACTCTCTGCGTCCAATGATTTCCAATGGAGCAGAAGTGGAATACTGCCGTGCGTCCAATGGAGATGAAGTACAATACTGCCTACGTCCAATGGAGCAGAAGTGCAATACTGTCGTGCGTCCAATTGAGCAGAAGTGCAATACTGCCTTGCGTCCAAGGAGCAGAAGTGCAATACTGCTTTGCGTCCAATGGAACAGAATTGGAAAAGGCCAACAATCAACTGCTCTGCGTCCAATGGAATAGAATGGGAAAAATCCAACAGTCAACTGTTCTGCGTCCAATGGAACAGAAAGGCAATGGCATAAGTCCAATAATCAGCATGAGGCAATACATCCAATACTGCCTTGCGTCCAATGGAATAGAATGGTAAGCATGAGGATGCGTCCAATGGATGAATGAATATCTTGTGCAAATGGTAAGTACAAGGTATGCGTCCATTTGCTAAAAGGACTGAAAGTCCAACTTTATTCTACATGCTGCGTCCAATAAATTCTACTTGCTGCGTCCAAAACGCAGAGTCCATAACTTGCTATTTATTGCTCTTGCATTTAATATGGAACATATTTATTGAGCAAAGGATTTGAAATAAATAGTTGTATACAATGCTTTTCTGTACAACCATTGTCAACGTTTTTGAACGTACATTATATAAAAAGCATAAAGCACTGTGGAAAGTGTACTAAGAGAGAGAATGTACCCTGACTAACTCTGTATATCTCTGAACACATCTTTCTACTTTACATAGTGTATTCTCTCTGTCTCAATAAAATTTTACTATTAACCAATGTACAATTGAGACTTTTAGTACAGGTTGCTTCTGTTTAGGAGAAAGAAATGTAGACATACTCACTGAAGTAGATCTCCTCAGAGCAACGGGAAAATAGCATTTAATGCTATTAGAGAACGGTAATATTTATGAAGGCTGAAGCTGAGCTATTCAAGAAAAAGTCTGGAGCTTCACAACACATATATATACCGTGATACAAGAAGAAGAAGATAGAGACAAGGGACTAAACAACGAAAAAGAAAGAGCAAAAACGCTGTGCAAATTGTTATACTCTGTATAGAAAGTCTTGTATATTTTCTATCTTCTTGTAAAAGAGAGTTTCCTTAACTCTCGAAGTGCTTAAGTTTTTCATATCCTCAGTTGTGTGAGTTAGACAACACTTAAATCAAAAACACTCTACTGAGTTGTTTGACCCCGGAGAGGCTTGACTGTAAAAGAATACTTGGTTGAGCCTGGAGAGGCTTGTCTATAAAAGAATACTTGGTTGAGCCTGGAGAGGCTTGTCTGTAAAAGAATACTTGTTGTAAGGCCTGGAGAGGCTGCTGAAGAATACTTGTTACCTATCAGGTTGATAGTGAAATCTCTCTAGTTTGAGGGGACTGGACGTAGCTCTTAGGAAAGGGTGAATTAGGATAAAAGCTTGTGTTATTCCTTCTTTCCCTTAACTCTTATTATTTCAGTGCTTTTTCTAACCGTGGGGATTGAATTGATTTTTATTCAACAAGTTTTTCATACACTTTAAATCGCACAAAGAAAACAAGTTTTAAACTAAGTGGAAACCTCTGCGTCCAATCCTTTTGTGCGTCCAATATTTCACAACTCTGTGCGTCCAGTGTTTTAGCACTCTGTGCGTCCAATTCTCAGAAAAAGCTGTGCGTCCAATATTTGAAATAAGTTGTGCGTCCAACGTTTTTCACAAGCCAGCTTTCAACATTGCGAAAAGTTTTTAAAAGCCTAGTAACACAATTCAACCCCCCCTTCTTGTGTTTCATCCTGTTACCTACACAAAGGTATGCGTCCATTCATACACTCTAAATGCTGCGTCCAAAACGCAGAATACATAACCTGCTATTTATTGCTCTTGCATTTAATATGGGACATATTTATTGAGCAACTGATTTAAAACAAATAGTTGTATACAATGCTTTTCTGAACAACCTCGTCAAAGTTTCTGAACGTGCATTAAATGAAAAGCATAAAACACTGTGAAAGTGTACTTAGAGAGAGAATGTACTATGTTTATTTTGATATCTCTCTGAACACTACTTTCTGATTTACACAGTGTATTCTCTTTGTCTCAACTGAATATTACTATTAACATTTGTGCAATTGAGACTATGAATACAGGTTGCTTCTGAATTAGGAGAAAGAAACGCAGACAAATACGCTAAAGAAGAACTCCACAGAGCAACGGGAAAATAGCATTTAATGCTATTAGAGAACGGTCATATTTATGAAGGTTGAAGCTGAGCTATTCGTGGAACAAGTTTGAAGCTTCAACAAAGGCCTATAAATACCATAAACAAGAAGAAGAATATAAGAGTGCTGAACTATCAAAAAGAAAGAGCTGAATCGCTGTACAAACTTTGTTATACTCTGATTCATTAAGAAATTCTTGTAGTATTTTTTATCTTCTAGTAAAAGAGAGTTTGCTTAACTCTCGAAGTGCTTAAGTTTTTCATATCCTCACTTGTGTGAGTTAGACAACACTTAAATCAAAAACACTCTACTTAGTTGTTTGAGCCTGGAGAGGCTTGTCTGTAAAAGAATACTTGATTGAGCCTGGAGAGGCTTGTCTGTAAAGGAATACTTGGTTGAGCCTGGAGAGGCTTGTCTGTAAAAGAATACTTGTTGTTAGGCCTGGAGAGGCTGCTGAAGAATACTTGTTACCTATCAGGTTGATAGTGAAATCTCTCTAGTTTGAGGGGACTAGACGTAGCTCTTAGGAAAGGGTGAACCAGGATAAAAGCTTGTGTTATTCCTTCTTTCCCTTAACTCTTATTATTTCTGTGCTTTTTCTAACCGTGGGGATTGAATTGATTTTTATTCAACAAGTTTTTCATACACTTTAAATCGCACAAAGAAAACAAGTTTAAACTAAGTGGACACCTCTGCGTCCATTCCTTTTGTGCGTCCAATATTTCACAACTCTGTGCGTCCAGTGTTTTAGCACTCTGTGCATCCAATTCTCAGAAAAAGCTGTGCGTCCAATATTTGAAATAAGTTGTGCGTCCAACGTTTTTCACAAGCCAGCGTTCAACATTGCGAAAAGTTTTTAAAACCCTAGAAACACAATTCAACCCCCCCTTCTTGTGTTTCATCCTGTTACCTACACAAAGGTATGCGTCCATTCATACACTCTAAATGCTGCGTCCAAAACGCAGAATACATAACCTGCTATTTATTGCTCTTGCATTTAATATGGGACAAATTTATTGAGCAAATGATTTAAAACAAATAGTTGTATACAATGCTTTTCTGAACAACCTCGTCAAAGTTTCTAAACGTGCATTAAATGAAAAGCATAAAACACTGTGAAAGTGTACTTAGAGAGAGAATGTACTATGTTTATTTTGATATCTCTCTGAACACTACTTTCTGATTTACACAGTGTATTCTCTTTGTCTCAACTGAATATTACTATTAACCTTTGTGCAATTGAGACTATGAATACAGGTTGCTTCTGAATTAGGAGAAAGAAACACAGACAAATACGCTAAAGAAGAACTCCTCAGAACAACGGGAAAATAGCATTTAATGCTATTAGAGAACGATCATATTTATGAAGGTTGAAGCTGAGCTATTCGTGGAACAAGTTCGAAGCTTCAACAAAGGCCTATAAATACCATAAACAAGAAGAAGAATATAAGAGTGCTGAACTATCAAAAAGAAAGAGTTGAATCGCTGTACAAACTTTGTTATACTCTGATTCCTTAAGAAATTCTTGTAGTATTTTCTATCTTCTTGTAAAAGAGAGTTTGCTTAACTCTCGAAGTGCTTAAGATTTTCAGATTCTCACTTGTGTGAGTTAGATAGCACTTTAAGTCAAAAACACTCTTCTGAGTTGTTTGAGCCTGAAGAGGCTTGTTTAGAAAGAATACTTGTTTGAGCCTGGAGAGGCTTGTTTGTAAAGAATACTTGTTTTGAGCCTGGAGAGGCTAGGTGTGCAAAGAATACTCGTTGTAAGGCCTGGAGAGGCTGTTGAAGAATACTTGTATTCTATCTGGATTGATAGTGAAATCTCTCTAGTTTGAGGGGACTGGACGTAGCTCTTAGGAAAGGGTGAACCAGGATAAATACTTGTGTTATTCTCTCTTTCCCTTATCTCTAGTTATTTATTTATCTTTACTAACAAGAGGGATTGGATTGAATTTTATATTATCAAGTTTTTCAAACTCTTTAAATCGCACAAAGAAAACGTTTTTAAACTAAGTGGAAGCCTCTGCGTCCAATCTACTTGTGCGTCCAATATTCCAATACGCTGTGCGTCCAACGGGTTCACAGCAACCGTACAAATATTTGCGAAAAAGTTGTAAAAGCTTTGAAACACAATTCAACCCCCTTCTTGTGTTTCTTCCTGTTACCTACAGGAACCTCTAATGCGAAATTAAATCTTTCTTCTGATTCTTCTTTCGAGAAATACTGTCAAAATTCATTTAATTTTCACAATGGATTTTCTCTGTCATTTTTTTTCTTTTTAAAGAAGAAATACATATGTAAATAAACATCAATCAGGAAAATAACACAGGAAATAAAAACTCATTCATTTAATAATAGAGCATACCATACATAAGAAATCTCTTTACCAAATAAGTACAGACTCCCTATGCTGGTCAAGTACTAAGAACCTTTGCAAGAAAACTCTATTAAGAAAACCCCGACAAAACTAAGACTCGCACACCCTTCCACTTGGTTGACACGTCTTCAAAGCACGTCTCATTCTTCGAGTTCTGACTAGTCCATCCAGCTAGTAATCCATCTATATAGGAAAGGGTGAGTTTTCCCCAAAAGTTACAATCACGAAACATGCATAGTAAAAGAAAATACCACTGACTATACTTAAAAAAAAAGCAGATATCGTTTGAAAACTTTTCTCTAAGTTCACACAACTACCAAAACACATCACCACGAAAATCACCCATTTCAATCTAGCAGTATGCATGACAGTTCAATCATCTCTTTATACACCGGTGTAAATGCTCCAAGTAGACTTCTCTTCTTCAACTAAGTCAAGCGAAATGGCTGTAGCATAAACCTAACATAATTGCCTAGTCCACTCTAGGATCCAGTTTCACAATTATTCAGTAGAGCTACTATTTAAAATTTATTACCATAACATAAATAAGGCAGTCGGTCAGGATCATCCAAGTTGGGTATACTACTTTTCTCAGCACAAAGGTATTCACCAGGCAAGGCCATTGAGAATTTCGTAACCTGAACGCCCCCATAGGCTTATAGCCAGACTACACTTATTCACAACCCTACACACCGGATTGTAGCTCGAATTGGTAAAGCCAATTATCACATTGCAAAATGACATCTATATTTGCAATCACCCAAAATTCTTATCTCAAGAATTTAATGAATTAATAAATGAATTATCAAATTCTTTCAAGCTTTCCGCAACTATACTGTCCTATACCAGTACAGTCTCGGAATTCATCTCAAGAATTTAACATCATTACGCATTGACTCTTTTACAACAACGTATAAAACTCTTCTCTGTTATACAAAACTTTTATAAGAGAAAGACCTCTCTATTTTTCTCCAAATCATTTTCTTAAGCATATGCTTATAAAAAAAACTCTTTGAAAAATAAAATACCACTTAGTATAATAATTTTTCTAAAAATCATATTATAGTCAGAGAACCTTCTTTTCTTCCACTACGTGGTAACAAAAAATGTCATCAACGTTTTAACTACATTTACTTTAGGCTTGGCCTTTTTAAGAAAACTCTTTCCATTACAATAAATTTAATAATAAAAATACCCCTCGCTTCCTCTTAATTATTAAAACCACATAACTTTTTATAATTACATTTATGATCCCCAAAATGCCCAGATTTTCATTTCAGCCCCTAGACTTCCGAAAATTACATTTTTGGCCCAAAACAAAAATTTTCACAGCTTGCGAAATTTCACACCAGGGATGTGAACAGAGCTGTCCAAAGCTCTTTAGAAATCCGAAAATCAACTCCCCTTTTAAGACTTGATTACACGCTTCAATTCCAATGTTTTTGAACCTCAAAACTAGATTACCTCTTCATGAACTTTGGTTGTTTAACTTGGATTTTCAAAAGTCAATTACATAAACTTTATTTCCTTTTGCTAATTAATATATGATTAGTTGATAAAAGACTTATTCACTTGTGATTGATTTAAATTAAATTTCCAACTCCCTTGTTTTAAGAAAAATCCCATTTAAAGTCCATTGGAGACTTATCAAAATTTAAGTAATTAATACCTAAATCAAGCTTTGGCTTGAACACTAAATTAATCAAATTTGTCTTTGGAAAAATAGTTTTACTACAAAGTCTTCTACTTCCTTTTCCATGAAGCTTGGGTCACTTGTTTTAATTCATCTTGGTTAATCTTACCCAATCACAACAAAGATCACATAATCATAATAAATAAAGCATGAATCAACTTTAAATATTACAATCATCCCAAATGAATCAAATGAAGCACAAGAAAATTAACCAAACCAAACCACATCAATCCATACAATATTTTCACACATCATCAAAGAACAAATCACAAATCAAGACATAAACTTTCTATCATACAAATAACATAGAGCTACCACATACTTAAAATTGCATTTTTAGACAATTCATGCACACACACACATTTCCATTACTTATTAATTGTTCTTAACTTTTCATTTTACCCAAAACCATCGTAGAAATATTTCCATAGAGTTAAGATTATGATGATGCTCATACAAAAATCCATAGAGTTAGAAATTTCTTCTTAGCAATTTAACACATCAAGAATGATTAAAATCATTCTTTCACAAAGATGAAACTCAACCATGGAGTTATCATCAAACTGTAACACCCTTTCTCCAAAAATGATATTACACCATAGTTACCAAGAATTTCAAATAACTTAAAAAAAATATTTGGTGTAAGTTGCAAATCCTTCTTCTGAAATGCGGGTAAAAATTTTCTCCCCTTTTAAAGAAGATGAGAAGGAGGGGGAGTATGTTCCCTTGATTCATTTTTAAATGTTTTCGAAATGGTTTTCAATGCGGAAGCATAAATAAAACTTGTATGAGAGTAATCTCATTTTATATAACCATCAGAGTTTTTACAAGAAAAGATTGAAAATGATACAGTGAACATCTGAGCCAGTCTAGTCTCTAGACCTCTACCCAAAATAATACCGTAACCATCTATTCTTCTTGGAATCTCTTATCCATCTATACAGCAACATTCTTCCTTCAGATCTTCTTCTAAGAGCTAACCCATTCTTTGGGTAAAACATCTACTCCGTCATGCATCAACACAACAAAACAGGCAAGGGTGAAACTCTAAACATCTTAATAAGAAAAGTACAAGCACTTAAACAAACGCAGATCACATTGCACTTAATTCATATTTCAAGGACATAAAAGAAACATACAGCAGGTATAATGCACGCAGCAAATGAATCATTCAATATAAAAAATAGGGAATTTCACACAAGACTTTCTATACTTTCGGGACACACCCACGAGCATCTTGCCCACTACTCTTAGGGATTTTACTTAATAATTTCGGGACACACCCACGAGTAAATAACCCGCTACCTCGAGAGATTTTACGACATAATTTTGGGACACACCCATGAGAAAAGAACCCGCTGCTCCTGGAGACTTTACCACTTATATTCGGGACACACCCACGAGTAAGTCACTCGCTACTCTTGGAGATTTTACCATAGGAATTTCGGCACACAGCCACGAGCATTCAGCTCGCTACTCCGAGAGATTTTACTTAGTAAGCACAGACACCAACTTACGACTTAACTCTCAAATAAACAGGGAATCACAAGTAAACATAGAACCATGTTTCTCAGTTAAGAATACCAATCACACATCTTAGGAAAAACACAGAATTTCACCACTCAGATATAACATAGAACCATTTATCCCAGATAACTCATACTTTATTTTTTTTCATTTCAAATCCCAAAAATGTATCAGTATATGAGAGAACTAAAAAGTGCTTTAGTTTAGTTGAAGAAGTTTAAAACTGAATTAGTCCAAAAATATTTGAACACCAGTTTATTTTCAGAAAAAGCCCATTGAAGCTTGTTTCACAAATTTCCACTGTTAAAAACATAGAGAATACTGAACCAAAAATATATAACAGTAGAATTCACTGAGAATCCATTACCATTATATTCCCCCAATCATCTTAGCCATGTATATACCGAGTCCATAGGTTAAGAATTCACCAAACAGCGTATCGGTACAGATCCCAGGCCAGACAGAGACGGACTGCTTTAGCCCCTTCAAAGGTCTCTCTTCTTTTCTAGACAGATTCATACTGATAAACCATTTATCTTAACCATGACCTTGTATATCAATGATAGATAATATCAGGGTTTTCACAAAATAATAATTTGTATTTTCTTTACGGTAAAATCATTTTTGCGGTAAAACTAAAATTTGCCATTATAACGATATGTTTACAAAGCTCAAAATTGATTTTGCCATTATAATGGTATGTTTACAAAGTTCAAAATTTATTTTGCCATTATAACCTTGCTTCATGAAATCTTTAAGAAAATTTGGGCATTATAACCCTACTATTAATAATTAGCACAAAATAATTAATTTAAAGTTATAAAACAATTATTCAGCATAAAAGCAAAAACCCATAAAGCATACAAGACAAGCATAAACAAGAATCAAACACATACTTCTCAAATTAATATTGAAAGAGAGACCCCTTACCTTGGCCAAAACATGAAGAAGAACAAGCAAGAACACCAAAAGAAATTTAAGAACTAAGAAGTAAAAGAGAGAGAACTTGTGTTTGTTGTCGTCAAGGCTCCTTGGCTTCTTGGATGTGTTAAAATTTATGAAGCCAAGGTCCCTATTTATAGATGGGAGGGGGCAGCCAAGCTAGGGAGAGGGAAGGAATTAAGAAAATGTGTGAGGTAAGCCATGACTATCAAAATACATAATTATTAATTAGGTTTAATCAATCCTTTTTCTAATTGGCTCTTCCTAATGACTAGGCTTAGTGACTCATATGGGAAAGCACATCCAAGGGCCAAAATTGAAGCTTGATATCAACCAAACAAGAAGGAATAAGAGCCATTTGATTGCTTGGTCAAAAGTTATATGTTTAGGTAGTTTTAAGTGAAAATCAAGGGTAAAATGGTCTTTATACATGCCCACCATACTATTGAAGGCAATCATGATGTCCACAGATCTTTTATGCTTCTTAGAATTGTATTTGAACCCCTCAAAGTTTCTAAGTTTTTATATCATAGCCACTATATCTCTATTTGTCTATATTCGGCTTATTTTGTAAATAAGGGTCAAAATAGTCTTTTTTACTAATCTAATGAAAAATAATTTTAAATGGTAAGAACGAATGAGGAATCTCGAAAAATGACATGTAAGAGTCTCATGGAAGAGTTTTGGGAATTTTACGGTAAGGGTAAGACTTACGGTTTGCAAAAACAAAGGAAAACGGACACGTCGTAAGTGAAAAACAGTAATTTTTCAGAAAATTCAAGAAAAAATCCCAGAAAATCACAAATTGAATTTAAACACTAATGGTCACTCTTGAAATTTGATTTTGAGCACTCACTGATCACTGAAAATCCATTTTTGACTAGAAATCTCTGTTTTCCGTACTTTATAAGGATCGGAAAAGTAGCGTTTTGATATGCTTTTCAGAAAATTAGGAAATAATTACCAAAAATTCCAAAAAGTATAAAAACATGATTCAGCTACTCAAAATCTTTTTCTGACCTCAGGTTGGTCTTCGAATCAGTGTTGAGCTCTTACTGTTAGTAATAGGGACAAAATGGTAATTTTTAAAATTTTTAGAAAATTCTAAGAAAAATACAGAAAATCAGAAATATTAAAAGAAGAAACTTTTGTGAAGGGAGTTTTTCTTGTCTAAGTTGGTTTGACATACTTGTGCTATTTAAAACCTTATCCGTTAATAACGATAAATACGGATGTCAAACGTCAAGGAAAGGGTAACTGTTTTACTGAAATAACTTGATAAGTATTTTAAAACCTTCATTATAAGACTAAAATAATTTTCTTAGCACTTAGATCACAAAATTTCATATAAAACGAATTTTAAATGGTAACTCAGAAAAATGGATGTTACACAAACCACACAACATAAAATCATACAAAAATCATAACTATGAAAAGAACATCCCCTTACCTCTTTAAGACAACTTAAAGCTCCAAGGATCACTCTCCTAGCTTGTTGTTTTCGAAACTAATATCAAACCTTTCAAAACATTATACAAAATAAAAACATAAAGACATCTTCTTTATGAAAAAGAACCAAACCTTTAGATCAAAAACTTGAGAGGATGATTACTTACTCAAAACCTTGAAGAAAGTAGATCAATATATGTTTTCAAGCTTCTTGGTTCACAAGATGCAAACCTATAGCCAAAACAAAGCTTGTTTTTCAAAAAAAAATGAAGAACACATGATTCAAAAAAAATCAAGGAATGAAGATTATGGAAATATAAGAAGGGTTTATGGTTTAGAATCATCAACCAACCTTCTTTTGTGAAGCTTGAAGTGTAAAAGCTCTTGAAACACCCAAGATATGGCTTAGGGAAAAGCTTGAAGCTTGAGAGGAAAAATGGAGTTTTTGCTCTAGGAATTAAGATGAAATGAAGAAGATGATTTTCTCTCTCCTTTTCCCTTGATGTATTCAGCTGAAGCAAGGACCAAGGGTAGCCAAATTTAATTTGAGTTGAGTTAGTATTATCATGGTTTTAATTTAGGATAATGAAGCAATTATCCCGTTGGTTCAAGACATGACTTACAAGGCTTAAGCACATGGGCAAACGACACTATTTGGGGCTGAAAATTTCGTGCAAGCAGCTGGCCAAGTGGGAGGAAAATATCTCCAAAGTTAGGGCTTGTTCAGTGAAGCACAAGTGGGAAAAAATGCCTAATAAATAATCTATTTTGAAATAAATACTTCTCTAAATAAGTGATTAATGGAAAAGTCATTTTTGAGACCCAGTAATAATATAATAAAGTTTAGAATCTCAAAACTTAATTTTTGATCATTTTCTGATACCTCGATTGCGCTACGTTTACCCGTAACGTGCTAAATGCGACTAAAAATAAAAAAAATTTGAAAAATTCTTGAAAAATTTCAAAAAATCCAAAATATTAAAAAATAACTTTTGTTTCGTTAAAATATTTTTTTGACGCAAAAATGGTCTTCGAAAAAATATAAAACCCTCACAGTACTAAAACAGAGATACGGTTTCCGTCAAATTTCTATTTTTCGAATTTGGCCACTATCTACCCATCTAAAAATCATAAATAATCTAAAAACACTAATGACATCCCTAACTTTCCATTTAGATCATTTCTTAGTCCTCTGGTAATTAGTTGTTCATTACGTGTCACATAGTCCATTCTACATGGACCAAAATTGTAATATCTTTATCCTAATCCCAGAAAATTCCAAACTAAAATTCTTAAATAATATAAAAATTCTATTTGTCTCTTTAATTCCTCGCGATGGTCTTGTCTTTGCCTTCAGATCAATATAATCTTATTTCTCTGTCTATAACGGGAATCATTTTCTGTTGAAATTTCCAATTTCAACTCGAAATCCTAGTTGCTTTACTATGAACAACTATAGTCATGACATTTCATTTTCTAATATTATCTTATAGTATGTAATTTGATCTACTAGCTTAGTAGTATAGAATTTACTACGGATCTAAAAATGCGGGTGTTACAACCTCGACATGCATCCACAAGAAAAGGAACATTATGCCTGGATGCAAACCAAGGACTAACAAGAAAAGACCCAAGTCAATCTGGGTACCTAAAAATATGATTATTCTTGTTGCAGATTTGCTTGAAGCAACTCCAGTCATGGTACCTGAACAATGGATGCTCACGACACATGACAGAAGAATGGTCTATGTTCCAAGACCTAAAACCTAGGACAAAAGGTTGGGTCACCTTTGGAGGAAACCAGAAAGGCAGAATAGTAGGGATAGGTAAGATTGGTAAGCATCATTTTCCCTCTATTGAGAATGTCTTGTTAGTTAAAGGACTCAAACACAATATGCTTAGCATAAGTCAATTGTGTGACCATGGATTTGATGTTTCCTTTAACAAGGATAAATGTATAGTCAGAAACCCTGACAAGTCCATTCTTTTCCAAGCAAAAAGGCAGGACAATGTTTATAAAATTGATTTTGAAAATTTGTCCAAACAAAATGTCTCATGCTTCATATCCTTAAAGGATGAACAATGGATATGGCACAAGAGACTTGGTCATGCAAGCTTGAGAACCATCTCAAAGCTAAATAAGAATAACCTCGTGAGAGGATTACCAAATCTTGTGTACAAATCTGAAGTTCTGTATGAAACATGTCAGAAAGGGAAACAAGTGAAAAATTCTTTTAACTCCTAAAATATTGTTTCCACTTCTAGACCTTTGGAACTTTTACACATGGATTTGTTTAGACCCACACAAACTGCATCTTTGAATGGAAAGAAATATGGACTAGTCATAGTTGATGACTATACTAGATGGACATGGGTCAAATTCCTTGCACGTAAGGATGAGTCTTTCAAAGTCTTCACTAAATTCTCACCACAAGAAAGTCGTCTATTACCGACGGCCAAAATTTACGTTACCGACGGCCTAACCGTCGGTAAATACAATTTACCGACGGCTTACCGACGGCCACGGGACCGTCTGGAAATAGGTTGTCGGTAATATTTACCGACGGCTTAAAAAGCCCTCGGTAAATTTACCGACGGCTTAGCCCTCGGTAAATTTACCCACGGCTTAGCCATCGGTAATTTTACCGACGGCTAAGCCGTCGGTAAATCACGAAATAATTCAGATTTTATTTTTAAATGGTAACAAATTTTTTTTATATTTTTATTATACGAACTATTTAATTATCAATAATTCTATTAAATTTAATAAATAACTCACAAAAATATATGTAAATAAAAAGTCAATTGCATTAATTAATAAATGTCAAAAATGTAATAATAATCCGACAATACATATAAATAAAATAAAAAATCATAAAATAGTCACTCCTCGTCCTCGTCCTCGTCCTCGTCCGAGTAGGTCTGAATAGGAGTGCGAAGAGGCTGGGTCGGCTGTGAAGGCTGGGTCGGCTGGGGAGTCAAGATCGGCTGCCCCGCAAGAAAACTCTCCATCATCTTGGCCATCGCCTGACTGACCGCCTGCTGGATCATTTCCTGCTGGTGCTCCATGAAGGTCTGGACCGTCTCGTTCGCCTGTCGAGCCGCCTCGTTTGCCTGTCGAGTCTCCTCCATTAATCGAGCAACTAACGCATCCTTGGCAGAGGATGAACTCGGAGTGCATCCTGCTGAGACGTGTGACTCCTGGGTGAGAGAAGTGACACCTGGTCTCAGCATATACGAGTAGGCTCCGGTACCGTAGCAACGCCCCCGTGTCTTTCCCCCAGCACTGTCCATCCACGTCTTTAGAGACGTGGCAGGGTCAACCTCCTGGGAGGCACCAGAAGACTCTCCCCCCTGAGATAGCTGTGTCATCCTCTCCTGATACGACTCCTACAAGAGCGACATTAAAGATATATTATACTAAACTTATTGTTATTACAAATTGAAATAAAAATCACAATTAACTTAAGCGATTAATTAACTTACAAAAGTCTCCTTTGATCTCTTATCAACCCAGGAGTTGTCCTTCTTCATATGAGTCTTCACAAAGATCTCATCCACGCGAGGCTCTCTACCAAGCTCTAGCTCCTAAAAACATAATCATCGTTAGTATCTTAATTAATTTTCAATTAAAATAATAAACCAAATACTTATGATCCTAATCCTAATTACTTACCAGCCGCCTCTTATGCTCAACAATGGAGATGGATCCACCTGTATGGACTGATCCACCCTTAGCAGAAGCACGGTTCTGCTTGCATCGGGCGCTCTCTTCCTTAAACTCAGGAGAGCCCCAATACTGCTGAAGACCGGCCCAGGCATTATCTCCCATCCACTTTGGTTTCTCACCAGCAATCCTGGCATCCCTCAGCATCTCAGACAATCTCTTAGACCCCCTACTGTTGAAGATCTGCTTCACCCGATGGTCATCCTCGGGTCGCCAAGTGACATATTTCTGCAACAATGTAAATAATGATAAGTGTTATACTAACAACAATAATTTAATTGAGTTATAATTATAACGTACCGCAAACTTCGGCAAGAATACATCCTCAACAGTCTTTGCCGGGATCTTACTCCACTTTGGCCATGCCTCCCGGTACTGGGCCTTAATGGTCGCAGTGATGGCTTGAGAGGCCACCCTGTCTGGATCAAACCTACAAATAGTACATAAACACACACGTCAGGTTAACTATACAACTATAAAGATAAATGAAATAATAATTAAATATTTACTTACCCTCGACCAACAGGCCTAATGAATGGTCGACCATCGTCTGCATACTCTATGTGAGGAGCATGCCTACGCCTCGGAGGTGCATCAGACATCTCCTCATCAGGCATGTCCTCATCAGCGGGAGGTTGCTGCTGTGAGGATGAACCTCCCGCTGCTGCTGAAGATGAGGGTGCCGCTGCTGCAGGGGATGTAGATGAGGGGGCCGCCGCTGCAGGGGATGTAGATGAGGGGGCTGCTGCGGGAGGGGATGAACCTCTTGCTATCGAAGGCATGAAGGGTACCCCCGGCGTCGGCATAAACTGCATCTGAGGAATGCCATCTGGCTGGTCCTCTGGCCGAGCCACTAATGTCTCAACTGCCTGCTGAGCATTTTCAGCCACCCGGTGCGGTAAAATCATGCCAGAACGCCTAGAGGTCTTGCCCTTTTTAGTAGGGCGATCTCCCTTCTGGCTATCTTTCGGAGCCATCTAATAGGAAAAATAAAATAAACAATAAATCAAAAAAATTGTGATAAACATAGTTACTTATACTAGGAAACTACTATAAAAAATATCAAAAAAAAAATTCATTACAAAATTATTGCTAATCATCAGATGTGTCATTGTCAAACTCTCTGACGTCTTCCACATCATCAGGATCGTCCTCATCACTATCTTCTAGTGGCGAGTCCCCTTGAATATCATGTTCGGAATTTGTAACATTTATTGGATCAACTTCCTCATAACTGTTTGTTTCGTCACGCAATCCAGTCAGTCGCTCAACCTCGGTTATCTCCTCAACATGTGACAACTCTTCGTTTTGATAAGCAACATCATCATCAAAGTCATCAACCTCCACACGACCTCTTGGTTTTGTTTTTATTGCTACACACCAACCAACTTTGTCTTTTCGCATCTTAGTGTAAGGAACAAAATATACTTGTCTAGCTTTTTGAGCAAGGATGAATGGGTCAAAATTTTCGTATCGCCCTCTCAGCTTGATTTCTACAATATTATACTGTGGGTGAACCTTTGTTCCTCTAGGTCTTTTTGGATCAAACCACAAACAATAAAATAGGACTATTTTGTATGGCAAATGAAGATACGACAATTCGAACACTTCTTGGATAACTCCATAGTAATCATCTTCTCCTCCTTGTGTAATCCCCTTTACATACACCCCACTGTTTATAGTTTTTTTACCCTCACTCCATGCTTGTGTGTGAAATTTGTAACCATTAATGAAGTATTTGTGCCATAGAGTCACCTCTGATTCTGGACCCCAAGCTAATGCAAGAATGTTTGGGTCGGTTACTCCATTGGCAGAATTAAATGCCTATACAAACAAACAATATAATTGAGCAACAAACAAGTTAATTGATATTGTACAATGAAAGACACTTACATAGTCTCGAAACCAGTTGAAAAATTCTGCATGGATACGAGTGGTGGCATCATTTTCACTGATGTTGTTGCATTGCAAAAATGCACTGCAAACAAGCATAGAGTTAATTGTAATATTGCGTTAGTCACATAGGACTAAGTATTTAATTAAATGATACTTACTCGATATATGGTTTCATCTCGTTGCAATTGATGACAATATGTATATGAGCTGACATCCATTCAGCATCATCTAACCAATGCTTCCGGGGTCTTCCACTAGGACGTCCTAGTTGATTGAAGATTGAGAGCATTGGTGGGGAGTTATTGTTCGCAACAAAAGCTTCATTTCTGATATTCGTCCCACATAATGTAAAATTTTTAAAATAATGGGAACAAAAATATGTTGTCTCACGGTGTAAGTAAGACATACATATTGAACCCTCCACTCTCGCCTTATTTTTCACGGTTCGCTTATAGTCTCCCATCATTCTACATAATAAATAAAAATTATATCTGAATTGATGTGCAAATTAAGAGAATTTAAGTAGTAAATTAGGTTAGTAAAGTTTTTCTACCTTTCAAATGGATACATCCATCGGTATTGCACTGGACCACCAAGTATTGCCTCTCGTGGGAGGTGGATTGGGAGATGCTCCATTCTATCAAAAAATCCAGGTGGAAAGATTCTTTCGAGTTTGCAAATGATTATTGGAATATTTTGCTCCAATCTTAGCAGGTCATCCATCTTCAAGTTATTAGTACACAAATCTTTAAAAAAAAGGCTTAACTCTGTAAGTGGCTTCCATACGTGGTCAGGTAATGAATGAAATGCAAATGGAAGTAAACACTCCATAAATACATGACAATCATGACTTTTCATCCCATGCATCACTCCCCGAGAAACATTAGCACATCTAGCCAAGTTTGAAGCATATCCATCTGGCATCCTAAGCTCTTTAATCCATGCACAAACCATCTTTGCTTCCTCAGATAAAAGACAATAATTTGCTTTAGGCTTTAACATCTTTCCATTGTTCTGTGGCACTAACTCCAAGTCCTTGCGTGCACAATATAGAGGCAAATCCATTCTTGCCTTTTCGTTATCCTTTGTTTTGCCCTTAACATTCATGACTGTATTGAATACATTATCAAAAAAGTTCTTCTCTATGTGCATAACGTCAAGGTTGTGTCCTAACAAATTGTCTTTCCAATATGGAAGATCCCAGAATATGCTACATTTGGTCCAATTGTGAGTAACCCCATAACCGGCTAACCTACAAACCCCATGTTCTACCACACCTGGAATACCTCTAACCCAATTCCAGATCTCTTCCCCCTTCAGGATATGAGGCGGCCCATCAGTCTCAACCCTGTTCTTTGTAAACCGATTCTTACTTCTTCTGAACGCATGATCACGTGGTAAGAAACGACGATGACAGTCAAACCACGAGTTTTTCCCGCCAAATTTTAAGGTAAAAGCCTTTGTGTCACTCATGCATATAGGACATGCCAATTTTCCATGCGTACTCCACCCAGATAACATACCATAGGCGGGAAAGTCATTGATTGTCCACATTAAGGCTGCCTTCATGATGAAGTTTTGTTTTGTGGAGATATCATACGTCAAAGCACCATCACTCCACAACTGTTTAAGTTCATCAATTAATGGCTGTAAGTACACATCTATGCGTGCTTTTGGGTCAGATGGTCCGGGTATGAGACAAGTTAAAAACATATACGATTTAGTCATGCACATTTCAGGGGGGAGATTATATGGGGTGACAATAACAGGCCAACACGAGTACGGGGAAGCCGATGCTTGGATGTAAGGTGTGAACCCATCAGAGCATAAGCCAAGCCTGACATTTCTAGGCTCATTTGCAAAGTTTGGATAGACATTATCAAAATGCTTCCAGGCTTCCCCATCAGATGGATGGCGTAAAATACCCATACTCGTTCTATTCTGATGATGCCATCTCATTGCAGCCGCAGATTCGGGTGATGCATATAATCTTTGTAACCTAGGAGTGATTGGCAAGTAGATCATTCTTTTCATCGCAATATCTTTGTACTTACCCAACCCGGTCCTACGAGGAACATACCTTGGTTCATGACAAAACCTACACTCTCGCTCTTCAATACTTTCTTTGTAATATAACATGCACCCATTAACACAACAATCGATTTTCTGAGACTTCAATCCTAACATAGACACCAATCTTTTTGCATGGTAAAAATTAGTTGGTAATGACACCCCTGGAAGATGTGAGTCTACAAGCATGCTTGCCATTTCATCAAGAGCCTTTTCAGTACAATTATGGTTCGACTTAAGTGCCAAAAGCCTAACACACAAGGAAAGTTTTGATTCCGATACTCCCTCAAATAGGGGCTGATTTGCAGCAGATAGCAAATCATAAAATCTTTGAGTCTCTTCATTAGGTAGCTCATCGGAACTTAATTCCTCATTACCCCTATCCTGAGTAAATTGGGTGTCAAATATCGGCCTAAAGCGATCTTCCACCATGTGTTGCATCTCCGCAAAATGATCTTCATTACTGATACAACTCCCACTAGCCTCTGGAAAATTGCCTAGATCGACTTGTGGAATTTCTTCACCGTGATCAGTCCAAAACCAATAGTTTGGCTGAAACCCAGATTTGTACAAGTGAACCTTCACTTCACTAGCACACATTATGTTACTACACTTGCACTTGGCACAAGGACACCTAATTCCTCCCTCACTCAAAAAATATGGTTGTTCTGAAGCCTTTTGCACAAACTCATCAACCCCTAGTACAAACTTCCGTTTCAACCCCCCTCTCCTACGATTAAGTCTATCATACATCCAACTACGGCTTGAATCCATTTTCTGCAATCCAATCACTTCACGTGTTAGATATTAGGGTCATGTGCCAAAAAAAAAACTGACAGCATAACCCCTGTATTTTGAACTTTCCCAATTTTATTTACAACTACAAACACTGACTAACAATATGACAATATCGATTAATCTATTATAAAAAATATAGTTAAGTACTAGGGTCACTAATCAAAAAAAAATTCGGCAGCATAACCCCTGTATTTCGGACTTTCCCAATTTTTTTTAACAAAAACAATAGTACAATAATAAATATAACAATAAAGAGCAATTAAATAACATATATCTTAATGAGCTCAGCTCTCCACTAACAAACAACACAATCACATGCATATATTCTAAGCTACCAGCACACAAACCCAGCATCCTGCATAAGGCAGGAAGGCAAAGACTAGGGCTTTGCTCTCCACTAACAAACAACACAATCACATGTAGGAGTAGAAATTACCAGCACACAATCCAATACCTATTGAGCTCAGCTCTCCACTAACAAACAACAAGTCAATCCAGACAACATGTTGCACATTACATATTTCAATCTACAAAAAATAAGTTGGTTATTTACCTCAAAGTCGAATAGTAAGCTCCAACCGTAAGCTCCGAAAGAATGGTACGTCACGAACAATACCCTATTAAGCACACAAACTAACATAAATACAAAGACCAAACATAGACACAACAAATATAGACAGAACTAATCATCTCATGCATCAAGCAAAAAATAAAGCAATCACACCCTTGACCTCAATCCAACCCAACCCAACCCAACCCCTTCATCTAACCTAAACCCGCACACCATCATCGCCATTTGATCACCCATTTCGTATTCCCTTCTGCCACCGGACCCATTCATTCATTAATTTCATTCAGACAACAATAGCCAGTTCATAATACACCCCATTTATAGTCACATTAACAGACAACAATTTTGAACCAAACTCACACACAGTCACAAAACACACACACACACACATTTGCAGTACACACACACACAGTCACAAAACACACACATTTGCAGTACACACACACAGTCACAAAACACACACACACACACATGTTTGCAGTACACACACACACACAGTCACAAAACACACACACACAAACATTTGCAATACACACACACAGTCACAAAACACACACACACACACACACACACACGTTTGTAGTACACACACACACACAGTCACAAAACACACACACACAAACATTTGCAGTACACATACACAGTCACAAAACACACACACACACACACACATTTGCAATACACATTTACCAGTGAGAGAGAGAGGGCGACAGAGAGAGAGGGCGAGAGAGAGACACAGTGAGACAGAGACAGAGACAGAGAACAGAGAGGGGCTGTGGTGTGGTGGTTCACGGTGGCGGTGGCGGCGCACTGTACCTGAAACAGAGAGAGAATGAGTGAGACCGAGAGAGAGAGAAAGAGAGAGAGAGAGAGAAAGAGAGAGAGGGGCTTACCTGTGGTGACAGTGGGGGCCCTGGACGGTGGCGACGAGGGCGGTGGTGGCTCGAAGTGGTGGCTCGGGGTGGTGGGTCGCCGGAGAAGATGAAATCCGAGAGAGAGACGAGAGAGAGTGAAAATGGAAATGGGGGGGAGAGGGTTTTTTTCTGACATTAAGTTAGATATTACCGACGGCCAAGCCGTCGGTAATATTTATTTTGAATTTCCGACGGCTAAGCCGTCGCTAAAGCGAACCGGTTCAAATTACTTTTTATTTTTAAATTTTTTAATATACGAACTTACCGACGGCTTAGCCGTCGGTAATATTTGATTTAAATTTCCGACGGCTTAGCCGTCTCTAAAGCAAACCGGTTCGAATTATTTTTTATTTCTAAATTTTTTAATATGCGAACTTACCGACGGCTTAGCCGTCGGTAACATTACAGTCGGCTTAGCCGTCGGTAAAATCAACCGGTACTAATTCTTTTATTTTAAAATTTTTTAAATGTCAACTTTACCGACGGCTTAGCCGTCGATATAATTCTTCTATTATTTATCGACGGCTAAGCCGTCGGTAAAGTTGCCATTTTTTTCACATTTCGGGCTGCACCACTACCGACGACTTAGCGTCGGTTTGGCCGTCGGTATCCCCGAGATTACCGTCGGCCTCGGGGCCGTCGGTAAATGGCCCTCGATAACAAAGGCTTTTCTTGTAGTGTCTGTAAGAGAGTCCAGAATGAGAAAGGAGTTTGTATTAACTACATAAGAAGTGATCATGGAGGTTAGTTTGAAAATGTAAACTTCCAAAGATTCTGTGAAGAGAATGGAATCCTTCACAATTTCTCTGCTCCAAGAACACCTCAGCAAAATGGTGTGGTGGACAAAAAGAATCGATCCTTACAAGAGATGGTCAGGTCCATGCTCAATGATCACTCAACCTCTAAGATGTTTTGGGCTGAAGCTGTAAATACTGCTTGTTATTTACATAACAGAATATATGTGAGGCCTATATTGAAAAAGACTCCATATGAATTGTGGAAAGGAAGGAAGCCAAACATTTCATACTTTCATCCTTTTGGATATGAATGCTTCATTCTCAACACTAAGGACCAACTTGGCAAATTTGATTCTAAAGTTGATAATGGAATTTTTCTGGGTTACTCTGAAACTTCCAAGGCTTACAAAGTTTACAACTCGAGAACCTTGACTGTTGAAGAGTCAATTCACATAAAATTCAATGACAAAAAGTCTAACAAGATTTGTCAGAGCTAAGTGATTTTCTTGCAAATATGAGAATACAAGAAGAAGGTGAATGAGCATCACATGAGAATGAAGAAGATGGATCAGACGCAGAAACTAATGGTCCGTCCAATCCAGAAAGGAGAAGAAGCTGGCACTTCAAAACTTATCATCCTGAAGATCAAATTATTGGAAATGCAAATGATAAAGTCAGGACAAGGTCCACATTCAGAGAGCGAACTGATGTTGCATTCATCTCTGAGTTGGAGCCAAAGAATGTTGATGAAGCCCTATTGGACGAAGGATAGATTTTAGCAATGCAGGAGGAGCTGAATCAATTCGAACGCAATGACATTTGGACGCTGATTGCCCCACCTGAAGATAAGTCCATTATTGGAACCAAATGGGTGTTCAGAAACAAACTGGACGAAGAAGGTAAAGTTGTGAGAAAGAAGGCAAGGTTAGTTGCACAAGGTTACTCACAACAGGAAGGTATTAACTTCACTAACCTTTGCTCCAGTAGCTAGAATTCAAGTCATTCGCATCTTACTTTCATTTGCTGCCCAACATGATATGAGGCTTTATCAAATGGATGTAAAGAGTGCTTTCTTGAATGGTATAATAACTGAAGAAGTCTATGTTGAACAACCTCCTAGTTTTGAGGATCAAACTTTTCCCAATCACGTTTTCAAATTGAAAAATGCTCTTTATGGCCTTATGCAAGCTCCTCGAGCTTGGTATGAAAAACTTAGTTCATTTTTTTATGGAAAATGGTTTTTCAAGAGGAAAAGTTGGCACAACTCTTTTTAGAAAATCCATTAACTCACATTCATCGTAGTACAAATTTATGTGGATGATATTATATTTGGTGCTACAGATGAATCTCTGTGTGGAGAGTTTTCTGAATTAATGCAGAAGAAGTTTGAAATGAGTATGATGGGAGAACTGAAATTCTTTCTTGGACTTCAAGTAAAACAAACTTCATATGGGATATATGTGCATCAATCCAATATCTTCAAGTAAAACAAACTTCATATGGGATATATGTGCATCAATCCAAATATACAAAGGAGCTTCTGAAGAAGTTCAATATGGACGATTGCAAACCCATGAACACTCCTATGCATCCATCTTGCATACTAGACCTGAATGACAAAGATAAAAAGGTAGATCAAAAGGCATACAGAGGTATGATTGGATCTCTCTTATATCTAACTGCATCTAGACCTGATATTATGTTCAGTGTTTGTTTATGTACAAGATTCCAATCAAAACCTAGACATACTCATCTGACTGCTGTCAAGAGGATCTTTAGGTATTTGAAGGAAACTACTAATCTTGGGTTGCTGTTTAAGAAATCAAATGAATACAGATTAGTAGGGTTCTGTAATGCTGAATATGCTGGAGATAGGCTTGAAAGAAAAAACACCAGTGGTGGATGCCATTTCATTGGATCCGATCTAGTGTCATGGACAAGCAGGAAACAAAGCACAATTGCATTATCAACAGCTGAAGCTGAATATGGCTCTGCTGCAAGTTGTTGTTCTCAGCTCTTATGGATTAAACTTCAATTGGAGGACTACAACATCTCTGAGAGTAAGATTTCTGTTCTTTGTGATAATACTGCTACAATTAATCTAACTAACAACCCAATCTTACACTCAAGAGCTAAGCATATAGAAATTAAACATCATTTTATTAGAGACTATGTACAGAAGGGAGTATTTGATATTCAGTTTATTAGCACTGAAAATCAATGGGCATATATATTTACAAAACCCCTCTTTGTAGATAGATTCACTTTTATAAGGAAGCATTTAAATATGCACTTTATAAAATAGTGATGTCTAGTGTCCAATATGCTTAAGTTGAGTCTGAGTCTAATAAGACTAGCATACAGTAGGACACGTCAGTCAAATTGAGACTTAGAAGTTTTTTTTAAGGCTTAAAGTTTTATAACTCTTTGCCTTCCCATGCTGAGTCCAACCCTTATAGTTGTTTAATATATGAGTTAAAACGTCCAATATGACTAGCGTCTAGCAGGACACGTTAGTCAAATTGGAACTCAAATGAGACTATGTCGTTTTGACAAAGAGATGTTTTCTCCACTGAGTCAAATATTGTTTATTTAAAACGCTTCATGTTTTCAATGTTTCTTGGAACTGCTCTTATTGAAAAGTGGAATTGTCTTTTTCAATGTCTTTTCATCAGCTATTCTTTTTTGCACGTCTTCTCATTCTCTCTCTCTCTCACCTTTGCAAAAGTTCTCTCTCAAAATCGTCTGAAGCTCTCTATTGTTTTCAAATCTTTTGCAAAAAAAATCCTACTCCAGAACATCTCTTAATCCTCAAACAATGTCGAGAATCAACACCATGGAGGTGAGTGTGGAAACCTCTATTGACTTCTCACTATCCATTGAGATTGGTATCGACATCATGAATGAGATTGTCGTGGCTGGATGGTCTAGATATTTTGATGGAAACACCAAAGTTCATCCTTTTCTCATCAGAGAGTTCTGGAACTCAAGAGATATGATGGATGATAGCATAAAGGGAATTGTGCTAAACAGAGAGGTCTCTGTTTCAAGTGATTCTATTGCTCAAGCCATTTCTTGTGGAAGAGAAGGAGAAACCTACAGACCAAACTGGAAAGCTGTGTTTGGCGGAGACTCTGAGGTACGCTGACTGCTGCTAAAGCATGAAAGCAATGGCCCCATTGTTGCCTCTAAGATGCATGACAAAGTCCGAGTCTTGCACATGCTACTAAACAAGACAGTCATTCACAAGGCTGGGTCAAGGGATTTTGTTTCAGATCTGCATGAATTTCTGCTAGTACATCTTCTCTCTCTGAACAAGATTGACTTGCCTTCCATCCTGTTTTACTATTTCAAAAGAGACTCAAGAAGCATGGGCAGAAAGAATGCTATCCCCTTTGGAGCACTTCTCCAAAAGGTATTGAATAATCAAATTTCTGATGCTATTGCTGAAAAATCGTCAACTCTTCAAGGAGTTTTTCAACCAAATCTGGAGAGGCTCAGTCTTGTACTGACACCAGTAGAAGCAGAGTAGAGAGAAGGTCCTGATGCTGTTCAGGAAGTTTCTAAAACTGAAGAAGAAAGTGAACAAAACTTTCTTGTTGAAGAAACAGAAGAACAAGACAAGCTCGGCTTGCCAGAACTAGAGAAGAAATAAGAAAGTTCAATGAAGAACGCTTGGCTGCTGAAAGAAGAGAAAAAGAGGCTAAGAAAAATCAGAGAAAGGGAAAAGAAGTTGCCAAGCACATTCTATACCTCTTAGACGAGGAGAGTAGAAAAAGGAATGCTGAGAATATTCTCACTCCGTCTCAAGCAAAAGAAATAGCTGAGTGTAGATCCTTTTGAAGTTTCTACATCTCGGACATATCTGGATACTACTCCTCAAAGGATTGATGATCATCATCAATCTTCATCTAGAGGAGTAAGAAGGTATTTCACAAGGTCACAGAGACGTGAGTTAATTCAGATGCTTGAAACCTCTTCAAGATAAAGAAGGTCAAAAAGAAGAGCTGAACAGTTATCTCCAGTCTGCCAAACCATACAGGAGCCTAATACAGTTCTATCTGTAGAAGACAACACTCCAGCTCCCGAACCTGCTGCTGTGGCACCTGATGCTGGAAATGCTTCTCAAGGCCCTGTATCAAGGGAAGAGTTTCAATAGCTGTCTACAAAAGTGGATAATTTGATAGCTCTGGTTCAAGACCTCGTGAAGAAGAAGGATTGAAGGATTTTCTAGATCTTTTTTTTTTCCTGTTCCTCATGTTTTTCAAAAAAAATTTGGACTATGATGTTTTATCAAACCTTTTTGTCTAATGACAAAAGGGGGAGAAAAAGGGAATTAAGTTTTAAAACTCAAGTCTTAGTAAAATGAGATTGAGTCAAATTGCAGTAGTCTTATTGCTTATATATATTACTCTGATTGTTTGATTACATATATATTTTGCTGGACTAACCTGTGATTTGAGATAAAAGAACTTTTCAGGTACTCAACTTGATGAATATCCAAAACCCATGAGATGTTTATCTCAGGGGGAGATGGGTAAGTTCAAAGGAACACTGAGATGTTTATCTCAAGGGGAGTTTCCTTGAAAGAAAAGTTTCTTTAATGCTTATGCTGACTGATTATTTTGTTTACTTGCTAATACTGCTTGTAAAAATTAATAATGTTTGTCATCAACAAAAAGGGGAACCAAACTGTTCAAAGGTATTTTTCAATGCTTAAATCCCTAAGTGGTTTTGATGATAACAATTATTATTAAGGACTTTACAAAGTCTGCTTACAAGCTCTTATAGGTACAACAGAATTAAGTCCATCATCCAGTGCGAATTTGGTACTTATATGTATAGTCAGTGAGCTGAGCGTCCAATGGACTCTGGAAGCTAAGCATCCATATGGTAAGATATAATATGCGTCCATATGGTAAGTAAATAGAGCGTCCATATGGTAAGTAAATAGAGCGTCCATTCTGCTTTGCAGCTATGTCCAAAATGCAAGCTACTATTACATATTATTTATTGCTCTTGCATTTAATATGAGATATTTAATGAGCAAATGATTTGAAATAAATAGCTGTATACAATGCTTTTTCTGTGCATAATTGTCATCGTTTTCAACTAGCATTTAATGGAAAGCATAAAGCACTATGAAAAGTATACTTAAGAGAGAGAATGTAGTCTAAACATATATGTTACTCTATGAACGTACCTTTTCTTTTAAACAGTGTATTCTCTCTGTCTCAATTGAATATTACCTTTAACCACTGTGTAATTGAGACTTTGAGTAGAGGTTACTTTTGACCTTGGAGAAAGCACTGCACAAAATACGTTGAAGAAGCACTCCATTGAAGCAACGGGAAAATAGTAATCAATGCTATTAGGAAGCGGCTATTTTATGAAGGCTGAAGCAAATCAAGTTCAATATCAAATCTGAAGCTTCACTCAAAGCCTATAAATACCGTGAACAAGAAAAAGAACATACAAGACTGAACTAAGTGAAAGAAAGAGAAAAAACGTTGTGCAATTATTTTCATATACTCTGTAAAGTTTAGAAAGACTTGTATAGTTCATTCTTCTTATTGAAAGAGAGTTTGCTTAACTCTCGAAGTGCTTAAGTTTTATATTCTCACTTGTGTAAGTTAGCAGCACTTAAAACCAAAACACTCTTCTGAGTTGTTTGAGCCTGGAGAGGCTTGACTGTAAAAGAATACTTGGGTTTAGCCTGGAGAGGCTATGTGTAAAAGAATACTTAGGTTTGAGCCTGGAGAGACTTGTCTGTAAAACAATATTTGGTTGAGCCTAGAGAGGCTAGGTGTGAAAACAATACTTTGTAAAGGCCTAAAGAGGTTGTTGAAGAATACTTGTAATTCTATTTGGATTGATAGTGAAATCTCTCTAGTTTGAGGGGACTGGACGTAGCTCTTAGGAAAGGGTGAACCAGGATAAACATGCTCACCTTCTTGGAATTCAAGAGGTCTTCTCTGCTTATCGAAGTAGCTCTTTTGTCTGCTTTGTGCTGTTCTCATTCTTTCTTGAATTTGCCTCACTTGCGCATTAGTTCGCTGCAATAACTCAGGCCCTAAGGTTGTACTAACCCCTTCCTGGTACCAACACAAAGGTGTTTGGCATTTTCTCCCACACAATGCCTCAAAAGGTGCCATTCCAATGCTAGAATGGTAACTATTGTTGTAGGTAAACTCTATTAGTGGCAGCATCTCATCCCAATTTCCACTTTGGTCTAATACGCATGCCCTTAACAAATCCTCTAAGGATTGAATTGTTCTTTCTGTCTGACCATCTGTCTGAGGATGATAAGCAAAACTTAACCTTAACTTAGTTCCTAAGGCTTGATGTAGATTTTGCAAAAATCTAGAGGTAAACCTAGGATCTCTATCAGAAATAATACTAGAAGGTACTCCATGTAATCTAATGATCTCTCAGACATATAACTGAGTAAGTCTCTCAAGAGAATACTTCATGTTAATAGGTAAGAAATGCGATAATTTAGTCAACCTATCTACAATCACCCAAATTCCATCGCATCCTTTTGAAGTCTTAGGTAATCCTGTCACAAAATCCATGAATATACTCTCCCATTTCCAGTCTGGGATATCCAAAGAATGCATCATTCCTGCAGGTCTTAGGTGTTCTACCTTAGCTTTCTGGCAAGTTAAACATGCTAACACATACTCTTCAACTTGTTTCTTCATTCCTGGCCACTAAAATCTTTGTTTTAAATCTTGCTACATCTTTGTGGTTCCAGGGTGAATACTTAACTTACTTTTGTGTGCTTCATCTAAAATCATCTTCCTCATTTCCACACTATTTGGCACACAAATTCTATCTTTACACCTCAAAATTCCATCATTTCCTATACTAAGCTCTGCTACTTTTCCTTGCTCTAACAACCTTTTCTTTTCCATCAATTGTTCATCGGTTGCCTGCTGCTCCTTAATCTCACTCATCAAATCATTAGTGATTTCAACCATATTCAGGCAAATCCTATCCTCATATACACTCATGTTTAAATTCAAATCACGGAATTCTTCTATCAATTCTAATTCTTTTATCATCATACCTAACATATGCACGGTCTTTCTACTTAAGGCATCAGCTACTATATTAGCTTTTCTGGGATGATACATCAAAGAAAAATCACAATTCTTAAGAAATTCCATCCACCTTCTTTGTCTCATATTGAGTTCCTTCTGATCAAACAGGTATTTTAAACTTTTATGATCACTGAAGACATTAAATGTTGATCCATACAAATAATGCCTCCAAATTCTTAAGGCAAAAACTACTGCAGCTAACTCTAGGTCATGGGTAGGGTAATTCTTTTCATGAACCTTTAACTGACGAGATGCATAAGCTACAATCTTTCTGTGCTGCATCAACACACATCCAAACCCTTGGTATGAAGCATCACAGTATACTTCCATTGGTTCATCTAGGTTTGGTAAGACTAAAACAGGTGACGTTGTCAGTAACCTTTTTATCTTAGTGAAACTTTTTTCATATTCGTCTGTCCATACGAACGGTTGATCCTTTTTTGGTTAACTTGGTTAACGGAGCTACAATCTTAGAAAATCCTTCAATAAACCTCTGATAATAACCTGCTAATCCTACAAAACTACGAATCTTTGTTATGGTTGTGGGTCTCTCCCATGCTAATACTGTTTTTACCTTTGCAGGATCCACTGCAATTCCTTCCTTAGAGATCACATGACCTAAAAATTGTACCTTACTAAGCTAAAACTCACACTTAGCTAACTTAGCATACAACTGTTTCTCTCTTAACACTTGCATTACCTATCGCAAATGTTACTCATGTTCCCTACGGGTTTTGGAATAGATTATTATGTCGTCGATAAATACAACAACAAACTGATCTAGAAACGAACTAAAGACTCTGTTCATGTAGTCCATGAATATAGCTGGTGCATTGGTTACCCCAAATGGCATTACAAGATATTCATAATGACCATATCGTGTCCTGAACGCGGTTTATGGTATATCCTCTTTCTTAACTCTAATATGATGGTATCCACTTCTCAAATCTATCTTAGAGAAGACAGTGGCTCCACGAAGTTGATCCATTAAATCATCTATTCGGGGTAAAGGGTATTTATTCTTAATGGTCACTTTGTTTAATTGTCTATAATCCACACATAACCTAGATGTTCCATTTTTCTTCTTTACTAATAACACTGGTGCTCCCTAAGGGGATGCACTTGGCCTAATGAACTGTTTAGACAACAGATCTTCTAATTGCTTTTTCAACTCGACCAATTCTATTGGTGTCATTCTATAAGGAGCTATAGAGATTGGTCCAGAACCAGGAACCATGTCTATTGAAAACTCGATCTCTCGTACCGGCGGCAAACCTGGTATCTCTTTCGGAAATACGTCTGCAAAATCTTGAATAACAGGCACTTTGCTCAATTTGACTTCCCTCTCGCCTTTCAATAAGGTTAACATCGATGTTTTCCTGAGTTTCTTCTTTTGAAGGAACATCAGATTGGTTGGTAGGTATAAATCCAGGAATCTCAGAATTGGAAAAAACTAGAGTTTTATTGGAACAGTCTAAGAGGATATGGTTGAAAGATAACCAATCCATGCCTAAAACGACATCTAACTGTGTTAAAGGCAAACATATCAGGTTAACAAGGTATTCTTTGTCTAGAATTGTGATAGGACAATTCAAACAAATGGTGTTCGCAATAACAGGTTTAGCAGTAGGTAAAGAAACTATTAAATCAAAAGGCATCAAAGACACAGGCAATTCTAATTGTTTCACACAATCCACAGAAATAAAAGAATGTGTTGCGCCCAAATCATATAGTACAATTAAGGGATTACCAGATATGCTACAATTACCTTGTATTAAGTCATCGGAGTTAGAAGCCTCTTCGTCACTTATGGTATAAACTCGTCCCTTAACGGCTGGTCTTGCAGGTTGCACATTCTTAATAACGGGTGCAGACCTTTGTCCCCTACAGTCACTTGCTAAGTGTCCAATCTTTCCACACTTGAAGCAAGTTGTTCCCTTCTGTGTACAATAGTTGGAATGGTGTCCCTGCTTCCCACAATTATAACACTTTATTATGTTGGGCCTTTGCTGTCCAAAACCTCCATTCCCACCAGTCGATGCATTGTTCCTGTTTTGCTGAAATGGCCTGAAGTTCACTGAGTTCCTATTGTAGGGTTTTCTCTGAAACTGCCTCCTACTCTGGTACTAAGGCTGAAACCTAGATGGTCCACCTACATTACCCTTCACTACCACCTTCTCCTTTTTCAGGATTTCCAACTTCCGACATTTCTCAACTAAAGGTTGAAATTGGCGAATCTCATTAACAGATACAACTTCCTTGATATCGTAACGAAGTCCTGCTTCGAAACGTTCGCACTTCCATGTCTCATCAGCTTGAAGCTGAAAAAAGCAAAAGTACTTGGCCAAAGTTTCAAATTTAGCCGCATACGCATCCACAGACATCTCTTTCTGCTGTAAATTCAGGAACTCCCGTTCCCTTTCAATCCTAGCACTCTGAGAGAAGTACTTAGTCAGAAACCTAGTACGAAAAATTGTCAAAGTTATTTCCTGTTGTTCAGCTTCCAACAGTTGCTATACTCCCTTCCACTAGTATTCTGCATCACCAATGAGCAGGTATACAACATAAGATACCTTGACTCCTTCAGCACAGTTTAGAGCCAAAAATATCTTTAACAAGTCCTGGATCCAGAGATCAGCTTTCTCTGGATCAGGTTCTCCACTAAACTGTTGTGTATCATGCTTCCTGAAGTCAATAAGTCCTTTAGTCACAACAGCCCTATCTGCCCTTACCTGAGATTGTATGTCCCTTTGTTCAGCCTTTTCAGCTTGCTAAGCCATAGTAGCAGCCATACTGTTCATTGCCCCAATTGCTCGCTCCATTGCTTCGTTATTACGTGCAGCCATTGGTTTACTAGAAAAGACTTAACAAGAACATACCTACCCTTAGAAAACAAGATAACAAGCAATTTCACACAATGTCACACAACACAAAAATCAAACAATATCAATCAGAGTTAGACAACTTAAGCCTAATAGACCTATAACCTACACTCCCCTATAAGATTGACAAACCAGGCTCTGATACCACAAAATGCAACACCCTTTCTCCAAAAAGGATATTACGCCATAGTAACCAAAAGTTTCATAAAGACTCAGAAAATATTTGATAAGAGTTTTGAAATCTTTCTCAAATTATAGCGAAATTTTTTTTTCTTTTCCAAAGTGAATGGTAAGTATAAAATAATACCTTTGTGTGTGGAAAAAGTATTTCATCATATAGATAATAACCATGTTATTTTACCAAGGGTTTGCTTTAGTATAAACCTAAGTATGGATTTTACAAGAGTAAGAAAACTAAAAATACTAGTAAACTAAAATTACAAAAGTGTTTAAAGAAAAATATATGCTACTATGTAGGTGTGAGCCAGATCAATCTTTAGACTCACCATTTAGCTTAAGCATCATAAAACGAAGATGTAACGGTAGCAGCAACCTTCTAACCCTAACCCGGTAAACCTTCTTCTGAGAAGTCTTCTTCTGCTTCTCCACCTTCGTTGCGTTGCCATCTTCTGTCCTGATGATGTCCTTTATCTGTTCCAGGGGTAGCTTAATGTCTAAGACTAATCGAGTTTCTACTCTTCAGTTTAGTTTATCCACCCTTCCAACGGTAGTAAGTACATAACCAGAATATGTACCCCACTGTGTACCAGGGTTTATCTTTCACCCTGACTTCCGAATCTTAAGGGGTTGAATCCTAAGATGTCGGACCGGAACTAACCCACTCCTCGGGTAAACCATCAACTCAGTCATGTATCAACACAACAAAGTAGGCAAGGGTGAGACTTTAAGACAAAGTAATAGGAAAAGTAGTAATACATCCAACGTATAGATCACCCATCAATCAATTTGCACACCAAACACATATTCATAATAATAGATCAATCAAGGCTTATAAACAGATCTCATTTAAGCAGATCTTACCTTTTTGCTGCAATCCTACAAAATAACTTGTTCCCAAAATACATTCTCATATTTATGCATATCACTTCAATATCTCTCTAATCACAACATTGTAGTGCTCCAAGGAGACTTTTGCAACCTCACACCCTTGAGCGACCGGCTATAGTAAACTTAACAGCATAATCAAGGAATCCCTCTAGACCCCTGAAGATACTTCAGCAATAACGCATTTAAAACTTAATACCAAATCAGAAATAGATCTGCTAGTCAGATTTATCCAAGCCGGGTATAAGACTCGTCTCGGCTCAGGGGGATTCACCGACATGGCCATTGACACTTTCGAAACCTGGATAATCCTAGTAGACAATTGTAGTCCAACAGAAACTATTTTCAACCCCAGCCTCTAGGTTGTATGCTCGCAGTCTATAATGCAAATGATTGTTAAATTTTGCATATACTCTGCTTCTCTTTATTTCCTCTTTGTAAGACTTCCTCTGTGTTACTGTAGCTTCTCTTCAATACCATTGCACAGAATAACTTATCTCTTTCTGGAAAAATTGCTCTTGTCTTCATTACTCATTTTCCGTGAGTTAAATTATTATCTTATTTCAAGATGATCAAAATGGGACATAACCACCTAGGATTGATCAAGAGAGAAAAGATTAACAGTATTTCAAACTTACATCCGCTTTTTAATCAATAAGTGTTTGTTCTCATATTTTAAATAGCTCATTGGGAATGGAATAATTACACAGCGGCTGAGCCGACTGCGGTAATCAGTGTCCGTCTTTCTTAAAACTTGATATAGACTTAGTGAGTGAAATATAGCTTATTGATTATCGGCTTAAGTTATTTTTGAAGATGAAAGGATCACACGACGGCATAGCCATCTTCGGTGATCAGTACCCAACCTTTAAAATCGATCCACTATAACTAAGTGAACGTAGTCCAATTGTTTCTTTTTGGAAATATTTAAGCACTAATTATCTTCCAGGAAAAAGACCCTTTGAAAGCCTATCTCACTAATTTCCATTGCCGTAGACATTGAAAATTAATCTGAGTTATGTGCATATATATACAGATTGGATACCCACTTGATATTTTCCAGTAATAATATAACAGTAGAATTCACCGAGAATCCATTACCGTTATATTATATTCCGAAAGATGTTATAACAGTAGAATTCACCGAGAATTCATTACTGTTACACTATTTTATCCAATCCAATCTATATATATATACGGTATTAAGAACTCACTTCTTTCCCAATTTATCTTAGTCACGTATATACCGGGTCCCTAGTGTTAAGAATTCCTCAAACAGCGTATCAATACAGATCCCAGGCCAGATAGAGACGGACTTTATAAAAGCCCCTTCAGAGGTCTCTTTCCTTTCTAGACAGATCTATACTGATAAACCATTTATCTTAACCATCACCTTGGTATATCAATGATAGACAATATTGGGGTTTTCACAAATAATAAATTGTATTTTCTTTGCAGTAAAATCATATTTACTGTAAGTCCGAAATTCGCCATTATAACAGTATGTTTACAAAAGCTCAAAAATGATTTTGGCATAACCATCTTACTTACACGAATTTCTTGAGAAATTTGAGCATTATAACTCTACAATCATTGAATAGCATAAAACAATTAAATTAAAGCCATAAACCAATTATAAAGCATATATAAATAAATAAAAGCTATAAACACATAAACAAACAATTCAAACACAAACAAGAATCAAACTCATACTTCTCAAATTAATTTGAAAGAGAATGTAGGTAACAGGATGAAACACAAGAAGGGGGGTTGAATTGTGTTTCTAAGCTTTTAAAACTTTTCGTAAACGTTGGACGCTGGTTATGAAAACGTTGGACGCACAACGTATTTGAGTTATTGGACGCACAGACAAGTTGGACGCAGAAACGTCCACTTAGTTTAAAACAAGTTTTCTTGTGCGATTAAAGCGTATGAATAACTTGTTAAAATAAATTCAAATGCAATCCCCTCAGTTAGTATGTAAAAAGAAATTAATAGAGATAAGGGATAGAGAAAATAACACAAGTGTTTATCCTGGTTCACCCTTTCCTAAGAGCTACGTACAGTCCCCTCAAACTAGAGAGATTTCACTATCAATCCAGATAGAATACAAGTATTCTTCAAGAGCCTCTTCAGGCCTTACAACAAGTATTATTTGCGCACCAAGCCTCTCCAGGCTCAAACCCAAGTATTCTTTGCACACAGCCTCTCCAGGCTATATCCCAAGTATTCTTTTACAGACAAGCCTCTCCAGGCTCAAACAAGTATTCTTTCTAATCAAGCATCTCCAGGCTCAAACAACTCAGAAGAGTGTTTTAACTTAAAGTGCTGTCTAACTCACATAAGTGAGGATAAGAAAAACTTAAGCACTTCGAGAGTTAAGCAAACTCTCTTTTACAAGAAGATAGAAATATTACAAGACTTTCTAAAATAGACAGAATATGACAATATTTGGACAGCAATTCGACTCTTTCTTTTGCTTGGTTCAGTCTCTTGTATTCTTCTTCTTGTTTACGGTATTTATAGGCTTTGATGAAGCTTCAGACTTGTTCTTTGAATAGCTCAGCTTCAGCCTTCATAAATGTTACCGTTCTCTAATAGCATTAAATGCTATTTTTCCGTTGCTCTGAGGAGTTCTACTTCAGCATATTTTCTGCGTTTCTTTCTCCTAGATCAGAAGCAACATGTACTCAATATCTCAATTATACAAAGGTTAATAGTAATATTTTATTGAGACAAAGAAAATACACTGTGTAAAGAAAAAGGTGCATTCAGAGAGATACATAATTGATCAGAGTACATTCTCTCTCTTAGTACACTTTCCACAGTGTTTTATGCTTTTCATTAATACACATTCAAAAATGTTGACAATGTTGCACAGAAAAAGCATTGTATACAGCTATTTATTTCAAATCATTCGCTCATTAAATATGTCTCATATTAAATGCAAGAGCAATAAATAGCTTGTGATAGAATCAGTGTTTTGGACGCAGCATGTAGAATAGATTGGACTTTCTGTTCTCTTACCAAATGGACGCATATTGTAACACCTTGTTTTTTTATATATAGTTTTTATTGATTTTTTTAATCCTATTTAATTTAATTAAATTTATTTAATTAATGATTTTTGGGATCTTGAGGTGAGGATAGTGATAGTAATATCTTAGGTTTGATTTTGAAGGGTTTAGAGTAGTAGAGTTCGCAAAATTGAATTTTTGCGGAAACCGCATTCTCTCCTGATGCGGGGATAGGGTTTAGTATTTTTCTGGAGGCCATTTTTACTCCAAAATAATTTTTAACGAACCAAAAGTGGTTCTTATAATATCTGTGATTTTTAGAAATTTTTCTGGAAATTTTTCAGAAAAACTTTATTTTACCCTCGTTTGGAGCTTTACGGGTAAACCGGGCGCAACCGGGACATGAAAAATAGTCCAAAAATTTAGTTTTGTGTTTCTAAATTTTTCTATGACATATTCAAGTCATAAAATTCATTTCTCATGATTTTACTCATTTTAGAAAAATATTTATCTAAAAAGGGATTCGAAAACTACGCGTTTTATCACTTCGAACTACCGATTAAACCCTAACTTGATGGGACTTAATCCCACCATTTTTCTGGTCAGCTGGGCGCATAAGGGGGCTGATCCCACTCTCAAAATCCTTCCAAAAGTCAAATGGTCAAATAGGGGTTAATTTTTGAATTTTTCCCAAAATTAGGTGAGAGTGGTATGACTCCCAACCACCAAAGCATGCAAGCCCATGCCTCCCCCATACCTTCCTTGCTCAGCCGAGTTTCTTGTGTGGGAAAGGGAGAGAGAAATTCATTTTCACTTCATCTTCTCCACTTGAATCAAGAGCTTCACCATTTTCTCTCCATTCCCAAGCTTTTTCATACACCAAAAAGACCAAGTTCTAGTGAGATTTTCCATACCCAAGCTTCACAAAAAAAGTTTGGATCATCATTCTAATCCATAAACTTCTTTCATTTTTTCATTTCCACCACTTTCATGTTTTCATGAAAGCTTGAGTTCTTCATTTCACTAAAAATAAGCTTTTCCTTTGTTTAGGTTCACTCCATTGGAACCTACAAGCTTGGAAACTACCTTGGATCTATTTTGTTTCAAGATTTGAGTAAGTATTCATCTTCTCAAATTTCTACTCTTTATGGTTTCTTGGTTTTCATAAAACTCATATTTCTATGGTTGTGTTTTGGTGTATTTTGTAAAAGGTAAATTTTTCTAAGTGTGGGAACATCAAGGTGTTGAGTAGATCACTTGGTGTTGGTGTGGTGTGAAGGAGGTGATTTTGGAGTTAGCCCATTTTCAAGTCTTCAAGAGGTAAGGGGATTTTCTCAATAAGTTGGGAAGGATGTGTATGTGTGTGGTTTATGTTGTATGATCATGAAAAACTCAAAGACTTGAGTTTTCATATTGGGTGTTTGAATGAAGTTTCATTCTCTTAGTAATATGTATTTTTACATGTATATGTATATGAGTAAAAATATGATTTTGGGTGAGGCATGATAATTTTTGATGAGCCTGTGTTGTTGGAAAAATCATATGTATGCTTTGGGGTGATTTTGGATGTCTAAGTGTGTGCTTGTTGAAGTATGATTTAATGCTATGTTCATGATGTATGTTGATATATTATGAATGAGTATTTTGAGTGTATGTTTGATTTATGGCTTGGTTGTGTTATTGCCTAATTAATGTATATTGATTTATGTGTATTTCATATACTTTGATTGAGATTGGATTGAAAAGATTTGATCAAGTGTGGGAAGAGAGTTTAAAAGCTTTAATGAAAAAGCTTTCCAAATGAATTAATTAGAATTCAAAGATAACACTTAATTAGATAAATTTCATCAAGTTTCTAATCATAAGTCTTAAATTAATTTCATACTAAATCCTTGTTATCCATAAAATTCTAAGTGAGCTAGAAAATCAATTAAAGAGGGAGAAAAATCAAATTTTAGATTTTTAGGGGTCAAAAACGAAAACTGGATGTTTTGGGGGTAAAATTGCAAAATCTGGACTTTTGGGCCAAAAATTATAATTTACGAAAGTTTGGGGTAGAAAACGCGAAGTCTGGAGACTTTTGAGCCAAAAGTATAATTTACGAAAACTTGGGGCTGAAACGCGAAGTCTGGTACATTTGGGCCAGAATTATAAATTACGAAAGTTGTGAGGTAGAAAACGTAAAGTCTGGGCATTTTGGGCCAGAAATCTAATTTTTCAGAAAATTGGGGGCTGAACTGTGAAACTAAACTTCTTAGGGGGTCAAATTACAAATACTTAAAGTAAAAGATTTTAATTAAAATTATCAAAGAATTTAATTAAGTTTTAATTAAATCTTTTTATGATGAATAAGTGGGAAGAAAATTAATAAAGTGGGTTATAAATAAGAGGAAATTCTTTTATAAACAAGTGAAGGTTTAAGAGTTTAAAGTTAAAGAAAAACTTAAGAATTCAAAGAGGAAATTCTTCTAAAAACTTATGGTGTTAAATAACAAGATTACACGGTATTGGAAGAGAACCAATACGTGGCGAAGATAAAAGTCTTAAGGACAATAATATTACACGGTATTAGGAGAGAACCAATACGTGGCGAAGATAAAATTCTTAATGACAATAATATTACACGGTGTTGGATGAAAGCTAACACGTGGCGACGAAAAACCCTAAGACGAGGGACCGTGTTGATTGGATTGTTTGTGAGTGCAAATATAGATGTCAGTGCTACAATCCAGCTTGGAGGATTGTGCAATAAATGTGGATGTTTTTACTACAATCTAGCTTGGAGGATTGTGTAATAAATATAGAGGTTGTTGCTACAATCCAGCTTGGAGGAATTGTGCAATAAATGTAGAGGACGTTGCTACAATCCAGCTTGGAGGATTGTGCGAGACTTACGTAGATGTCATTGCCACAATCCAGCATGGAGGATCGTGCAATCTACATATATAGATGTCAATTGTAATCGATGATTGGCTTTGCCAAATTTGAGATACAATCCAGCTTGGAGGATTGTGCAATCCAGCTTGGGGGATTGCGAGCGGAGGACGGTTTGAGCTGTATTAAAAGATGCTCAAGTGATATGCACTATGCTAGAGTGCTTTGTGTGTGTTTGACTGTGTGCTTAATTTGATGATGTGCTCTCTTTTGGTTTATGAATATCTTAGAGAAAGATTTGCGAAAGAGTAGCTATACATATATTCTTGGAATGTATTATGTAGTATTTTCTGTTTCGTATACATCCTTTCAGTGGATTTCAACTTGTGCAAAGAAATTCACCCTTGCGTGTTTTTCTGTTATTTTATGTACGTTACGTGTAGATGTCCACTTCGAGACCTCTGATAGCCCGAGTGAGGGAGTGCTTTCGGCCTCGTGAGGCCGATGGTGGGGGATGGACTTACGATCCCATCTCCCAATGGGCCACTGTGTCTGGACACGTGGTTAGGACTAGAGGAGGGGTGTTGGGCCCCGAAGAGGTTTTGGAGAGGGACATGGTATTGGACGTCTACATACCCATCGAGAGGATGCGCTACTGGCTGGGAGATGCACCCTTTGCACGCAGTACCACTTTGGAGAACCGGGAGGCCAGAGTTCCGCCCACGGCGCAGCCTAGGAGGGAGGCGAGGGAGGATTAGAGACCTACACCTCAGCGGATAGCCGAATCAGCATCTAGCCGTTGTCGTCTGATTCGTCGCACTCCAAGGAAGAGTTCCTTGGAGAGGGCACGCTTACCAAGGATGGCTCCACCAGTGACACCAGTTCCATCATCCGAGACCGTGAGACCGACACTTCCTGTTCCATACGTCGCACCTTCTGGACGTTTGGTACACTGTTCTTCTGACACTTCTGCCGGACCTTCGGGACACGTAGATAGAGGGAAGAGGAAGGTTAGAGGCGAGCCAGATCGTGTACTATTCGAGGTGTCTGAGGTTGAGGAGGACCCCAAGGAGACGTCATCGTCTTAGGCCTGTAGAGGTGGGGGTGTCTAGTGCTAGGTTGTAGAGTGTTTGTTAGCGACCAGCCTAGGTTTGGGATGTACATGTTCAGTGTCGTGTATTGGACACACTTTTTGAGTTATCGTTTTTCCTAGGTTTAGACTTATCGTTTTATTTTCTTTGTATCAGGATGATGTATTTTGGCCACTATGTTGTGGTTCCAAACTATACTTGCGGGCGCAAGACTTGTGTATATTGACATGATGATATATATATATATATATATGTATGATGTTTCTTTTCTTCTGAGTTTCAGGATGGCTAAATGAATTGTGAGCAAATCCTTTTTCGTACAAGACTTTTAAAAAAAAATTAGCCACCAATTTTTGTAACCTTAATTTATGAAAGACGTTTTCCCGCATTAAGTTTTAAGTTTTTCACGTGACGTTCCTTGTGGGAAAAAGGGGCGTTGCACATATCTTTGCTTACCATTTGAACGTGGAGCATCTTAGATCATATGGACGCATATTCATTGCTTACCATATGGACTTATGACTTTGCTTCTCAGAGCGTATATCTTCATGATGATTATTGGACGTTTATTAGTTCTGCTTCTTTGGACGCAAAGCATCATTGTACGCATTGCTCTCAAAGTCCATTGGACAATACTTACTCGAGGTCAAGTATCAGAGTCCATTGGACGATCTACTCTTGGACTATACATATGTTTGCGAAAGTCACACTGTACGTGGACTAATCTTGTTGTACCTACAAGAGCTTGTCAGCAGACTTTGTAAAATCCTTAATAATCATTGTTATCATCAAAACCACTTAGGGAATTTATGCATTAAAAAAATGCTTTTAAACAATTTGGTTCCAACAATCTCCCCCGTTTTGGTGGTGACAAACATTATTAAGTTTTACAAGCAATGAAGCAAATAAATCAAATAATCAGTCAGCAAATACTTTTAAAGAGAAATTTTCTGAGGGAAAACTCCCCCTGAGATACACGTCTCAGTGTCTCAGTTTTTCTTACTCTTCTCCCCCTGAGATAAACATCTCATGGTTTTGGTAATTCAATATGTTTAGAGTACCTGAAAATTTCTTTTTCTTCAAAACAGATTAGTCCAGCAATATATATAATCAGAGCAATCAAACTCAAAGTATAGACTAATCAGGGCATATATATTTGTATAAGCAATAAAAACTATTGCACTGCAATTTAAACTCAATCTCATTTTATTAATGACTTTGAGCTTTTAAAACTTAATCTTCTTCTTTTTCTTCTCCCCCCTTTTGTCATCAGACAAAAAGGTTCACAGAACATCATAGTCCAAAAAATTTTTAAAACAGAAAAAAGTTGTTGGAGAAGCATAGCAGCATGGAGTCAAGGCTTTTGCTGATCTTTTTGGATGTACTTGAGACACTGTCCAAAGAGAAACACAAGATCTTCAACTGCTTCCCTTGGAACTGAATCTTGTGCTTGACTTTGTTCAGATGTAGCTTGTGGTTGTACATCTTCTATAACATCAAGATCTTCAGGCTTAGGAGGCAGCTCAACTATGGGCTCAGTAGAACGAGTTGGTGCCCCAAAGACATCATCAAACATATATGTTTGATGCTCCTCATTCAGTGTAACTGTTCCCAGTGTTGGCGTTTCATCCTTTTCTGCAGCAGAGATCCCTGAAGTCGATGCTTCTTGCTCACATAGTATGAGGAATCTTTCCCAGAGTGTCTTTACTTCCTGCTCCGTTGCTTGTCCTGTCTTGGACAAGAACAAGAAGAAATCCATGTCAACATTCTTCATGGATTCCTTTGTCCAATCCTTAGCAATCCTGATAGGAGTTGGCATTGGACTTTTGTTGATGCGCTTCTTGTGGAACTTGTCCTTATTCCTGTCAACAAGATAGGCCCTTGGTACTATCTTGTCAGACTTTGCTCTTATTGTTGTAGAGTCTGTTATCCACATAGACGGAGGCACATTGAACTTGTTCTGATAGTTAAGGCCTTCCTTTATGTGCTTGATAAAGAGTCCATCTAGGACTGAGAGGAATGAACCCAGTTCTTCTGCAGTCAGAGGAGAGTACGCTGGCTTGAAGTCGTAAATCCTCATTCTTGAAAGTCCTGAGGAACTGGGTGATATGGACTTGGCCCTTACTTCCTCCAAAGTCATATTTTCCTTTATTTTGTCCTCCTAAAGAGGAATCTCTATAATCTTTATTCCTTTGGTCAGAACATTCATCTTCCTGACTGTATAGATATACTCAGAAGGTGATAGAGAGGGGGCTTCTGATATATCCAGGTCAGAGGGTGATGAGGAATGTTGAGATTGACCATGTGAGGGTGAAGGTGTGTGTGTTTGGGTAGGAGTGGATGATGGTTCAAGGTTAAAAGGTGATGGCGGAGTAGGTTCAGGTGAGGCAAGTGGTGGTGTTTGCTGTCTTGGTTGAGTGGACAAAGCGGGTGAGAGAGTTTGAGGTGGTGTTTGGGATGGTTGTTCTGTTTGAGGTGGGGGAACTGTTTGAGTTGGTGTTTTGGTTTGTGTTTGTGGTTCAGGAATTGTATGGGTAGGCGATTGTGGTTGAGGTTGAGGTTCGGGGATTGGACGGATGGGTGAAGAAATGGACTCAGGGATTTCTTTAACAACATCGCTTGTTCCTTTGCGAGAGTAAACATTTCTAAAATCTTTAGCAATCTCAGAAATGGTCTTTGAAGGTTGTGTCTTTAGCAAGCTCTTGACTAGACTGTCTTTTTCTGGAGGGCTGTGTTTCTTTCACTTTGGGCCTCTCCTCATTCTTTCTTTTAGTTTTCTTTTCAATTGCTACTACCTTGGGCACAACTTCTTGAGACTGGTTTTGCTTCTTCAGATCTTACTTCTCTAAGGATCTTTTCTTTCCTAGCCACTTCATTTATTTTATGATATTCTTTTGTACCTCGGATAGCCGAGCAAAGCTTCATTTTATCAAAGTTGTTCTTCGTGATCCTCGGTTGTTTGATACTGCTCAGGGACAGGGTTTTTTCTTCACCAATTCCCTGTTTGTTCATTATCTTCTGAAGAAGAGCTCCATAAGGAATTTACTTTAAAGAATCCTTTATGCTGACGTGCTTCTTGAAGTTCATGAAAAGAACAAGTGATAGATCAATCTTTTTCCGATTCAGCAGATTTACTAATAGAAACTCATGTATTGCAGATACAGAGTTTTTAGATCCTGTTTTGTGAAGGATCATTTTGTTAATGATTTGATGCAGAACTTGTGCCCTGCCGTGCATTTGTGAAGCAACTAATGGTTGAGAGTATTTTGATGAGTCAAACAGAATGTCACTCCCTCCAGGCCTTACCTTCTTCCAATCAGTGAGAGGAACTTCTCCTTCAGCTTTACAGTTGATTGTTTCTGAAATGGTTTCAACTGAAACTACTATCTTTTTGCCCGAAACTGTTCCAGTAAATTCAGTATCTTGTACAATAGCAGTTAGCCAAAACTGTTTGATCAAGTTTGGATAGACTTTGACATCTCCTCTGAAGAAGTTTTGCCAGCCAGCACTGATTATTTCCTCAGCTACAAAGATTCCTAGTTTAGCCAGAGCGGAGAGATAGATGCAATGCTCCACAATAACTTCCATGTTCTCAATGTTCTCCATTTTTGAAAGTAAAGGTTTGATTTTTTGAAAGAGAAGCATTTTGGAAGGGTTTTTCGAAAAAAAGAGCAAACACAGAGAGAGTTTTCAGGAAAATGAAGAGTGGAAGAGAATGGGGTAAAGACGTGTGTAAGAACGAAGTTTTAGAGAGAGAAAAGAGTAACTTTTTCTTGAAAACTGGCGTAATCATCAAATGGGAAAACGGCTACAGAGCAAGTGGACAGTTTGTGATAAAAAAATACTATTATAAAAATAGCTTAGACTCAGCGCGGGAATACTAAGAGGTAAAAACCTTTAAGTCATAATAAAAATACTAAGTTCTCAAATAGACTGACGTGTCCTATTGGACGCTAGTCATATTGGACTCAGACTCAGCTTGAGCATATTGGACGCTAAACATCATTCTTTTATAAAGTGCATATTTAAATGTTTTCTTATAAAAATGAATCTATCTACCGAGAGGGGTTTTGTAAAGATGTCTGCCCATTGATTTTCAGTGCTAACAAACTGAATATCAAATATTCCCTTCTGCACATAGTCTATAATAAAATGATGTTTAATTTCTATATGCTTAGCTCTTGAGTGTAAGATTGAGTTCTTAGATAAATTGGTTGCAGCAGTATTATCACAAAGAACAGAAATCTTACTCTCGAAGATGTTGTAGTCCTCCAATTGATGTTTAATCCATAAGAGCTGAGAACAACAACTTGCAGCAGAGACATATTCAGCTTCAGCTGTAGATAATGCAATTGTGCTCTGTTTCCTACTCGTCCATGATACTAGATTGGACCCAATAAAATGGCATCCTCCGCTGGTGCTTTCTCTTTCAAGCCTGTCTCCAGGATAATTAGCATCACAGAACCCTACTAAAGATTAGTAGTCTCCTTCAGATATCTAAAGATTCTCTTAACAGCAGTTAAGTGGGAATCTCTAGGATCTGATTGGAATCTTGTACATAAACAAACACTAAACATGATATCACGTCTAGATGCAGTAAGATACAAGAGAGATCCAATCATACCTCTGTATACCTTTTGATCTACCTTTTTATCTTTATCACACAGGTTCATTATGCAAGTTGGGTGCATAGGAGTGTTCGTGGGCTTACAATCGTCCATATTGAACTTCTTCAGAAGCTCCTTTGTATACTTGGATTGATGCACACAAATCCCATCTTGAGTCTGTTTTACTTGAAGTCCAAGGAAGAAATTCAATTCTCCCATCATACTCATTTCAAACTCCTTCTGCATTAACTAAGAAAATTCTCCACATAGAGATTCATCAGTACCACCAAAAATAATATCGTCCACATAAATTTGTACTATGATGAAATGTGTGTCTATGGATTTTCTGAAAGGAGTAGTGTCAACTTTTCCTCTTGAAAAACCATTCTCCATTAAAAAAGAACTTCGTTTTTCATACCAAACTCGAGGAGCTTGCTTGAGGCCGTAAAGAGCCTTTTTCAGTTTAAAAACATAGTTAGGGAAAGTTTGGTCCTCAAAACCAGGAGGTTGTTTAACATAGACTTCCTCTGTTATTATACCATTCAGAAAAGCACTCTTTACATCCATTTGATAAAGCCTCGTATCATGTTGGGCAGCAAATGAAAGTAAGATGTGAATGGCTTCTATTCTAGCTACTGGAGCAAAGGTTTCAGTAAAGTCAATACCTTCCTGCTGTGAGTAACCTTGAGCAACTAACCTTGCTTTGTTTCTCACCACTTTACCTTCCTCGTCCAGTTTGTTTCTGAATACCCATTTGGTTCCAATAATGGACTTATCTTCAGTTGGGGCTACCAGCGTCCAAACATCATTACGCTTGAATTGGTTCAGCTCCTCCTGCATTGCTAAAATCCATCCTTCGTCCAATAGGGCTTCATCAACATTCTTGGGCTCCAATTCAGAGATAAATACAACATCAGTTTGTTCTCTGAATGAGGACCTTGTTCTGACTCTATCACTTGCATTTCCAATGATTTGATCTTTAGGATGATAGGTCTTGAAGTGCCAGCTTCTTCTTCTTTCAGTATTGGACGCATCCTCAGTTTCTGCATCTGATCCATCTTCTTCATTCTTAGGTGATATTCCTTCACCTTCTGCTTGTATTCTCATATCTGCAAGAGAATCACTTAGCTCTGACAATTCCTTGTCAGGCTTTTTGTCATTGAATTTAATATGAATTGACTCTACAACAATCAAGGTTCTTGAGTTATAGACTCAGTAAGCCTTGGAAGTTTCAGAGTAACCCAGAAAAATTCCATTATCCACTTTAGAATCAAACTTGCCAAGTTGATCCTTAGTGTTAAGAATAAAGCATTCACATCCAAAGGGATGGAAATAGGAAATGTCGGGTTTTCTTCCTTTCCATAATTCATGTGGAGTCTTTTTCAATATAGGCCTCACATATGTTCTGTTTTGTAAATAACACACAATATTTACCGCTTCAGCCCAAAACCTCTTAGAGGTTGAGTGATGATTGAGCATGGACCTGGCCACCTCTTGTAAAGATCGATTCTTTCTCTCTACCACACCATTCTGTTGAGGTGTTCTTGGTGCAGAGAAATTGTGAAGAATTCCATTATCTTCACAAAATCTCTGGAAGTTTGCATTCTCAAACTCATCTCCATGATCACTTCTAATAGAGTTGATACAAACTCCTTTCTCATTTTGGACTCTCTTACAGAATATAGTAAAGACTTTGAAAGACTCATCCTTGTGTGCAAGGAATTTGACCCATGTCCATCTAGTATAGTCATCAACTATAACTAGTCCATATTTCTTTCCATTCAAAGAAGCAGTTTGAGTGGGTCCAAACAAATCCATATGTAAAAGTTCCAAAGGTCTAGAAGTGGAAACAATAATTTTGGAATTAAAAGAGTTTTTCACTTGTTTCCCTCTCTGACATGCTTCACATAGAACTTCAGATTTGTACATAAGATTTGGTAGTCCTCTCACGAGGTTATGCTTATTTAGCTTTGAAATGGTTCTTAAGCTTGCATGACCAAGTTTCTTGTGCCATATCCATTGTTCATCCTTTAAGGATATGAAGCATGAGACATTTTGTTTGGACAGTTTTTTGAAATCAATTTTGTAAACATTGTCCTGCCTCTTTGCTTGAAAAAGTATGGACTTATCAGAGTTTCTGACTATACATTTATCCTTATTAAAGGAAACATCAAATCCGCTGTCACACAATTGACTTATGCTAAGCAGATTATGTTTGAGTCCTTCAACCAATAAGACATTTTCAATAGAGGGAAAAAGATGCTTACCAATCTTACCTATCCCAACTATTCTGCCTTTCTGGTCTCCTCCAAAGGTGACCCAACCCTTTGATCTAGGTTTAAGGTCTTGGAACATAGACCTTTCTCCTAACATGTGTCGTGAGCAGCCACTGTCTAGGTACCATGACTGGAGTTGTCTTCCTCCCATCAAGCATATCTGCAACAGGAATTATCATGCTTTTAGGTACCCAGATTGACTTGGGTCCTTTTTTGTTAGTCCTTGGTCTGCGTCCAGGTATGTTCCTCTTGTTATGGACGCATGTCGAGGTGACATGTCCAGCCTTTTCACACTGACCACAATATAGATTAAATCTGGAAGGACTTTTAGAAAACTTTGGTTTTGGTTTTTCTTGTTCCTTAGGAACATAACCCAAACCACTTTTGTCAGAAGGTTTTCCCTGAATTTTTAAAATTTGATCAAGTTTTTCAGAGCTATTGACAAATCTGGACAATCGTCCAGTGAGTTCATTTACTTCTTGTTGAAGTACTTGTACTTCACAGGAAGTATTGGACTCAGAATCCTTTTGAGATTCATCTTTGAGTTGACTTACTTGAAGTCTCAACTCTTCATTTTCTGATTTGAGTACTTTATTTTCTAAAGTGAGCTTTTCAAAATATTTGGTTATGAGTGAAAACTTTTTCTTCAAAGATCTGTACTCATCAGATAAAATGGATGATTCTCTAAGAAGATCATTAAAATTGTCTCTTAGTTCAGAATAAGAAAGTACCTCTTCTTCATCCTCACTATCAATTGAGGGTAGGCTTGCCATCAGGCAAAGGTTTGCTTCTTCCTTATCCTCATCATCAGAAGATTCATCAAGATCTTCCCATGTTGCCATGAGACCCTTCTTCTTCTTTGTTATTTTAGCCTCAGGACAGTCTGCCTTGTAGTGGCCTGGTTTCTTGCATCCATAGCACACTACTGGACTTTTCTCCTTTTGCTCAGCTTCCTTTTGTGGAAATATTATGTTGAATTGCTTCCTTCTGAAGCCACCTTTCTTTTTCCACATAGACTTTGTCTTCCTGGAGATGAAGGAAAGTTCATCATCATCTGAGCCTTCTTCTCCTTCCGAGCTACACGACTGCTCATCTGAGTCATTTGCCTTTAGTGCTTTTGAGGTGCTCCCCTTTTGGGATTTAAGTGAGCCTAGAAGATTCTCCATAACAAGAGTGGAAAGATCCCTTGCTTCTTGTATGGCACTCACCTTGGGTCTCCATTGTTTTGGCAAATTCCTTAGGATTTTCCTGATATGATCCTGGTTTGTGTATGTTTTTCCCAGAGATCTCAGGTTGTTGATGATTGTTTGGAATCTTCCAAACATCTGATCAATAGTCTCGTGATCCTCCATTTTGAATAGTTCATATTGATGAACTAGCATGCTAATTTTGGACTCACGGACCTGAGATGATCCTTCATGCGCCAAAGCTAGAGTGTCCCATATCTCCTTGGCAGTGGTGCAGCTGTGCACCTTGTCATATTCTGACTTAGTGATGGCACACATCAGATAGCGCCTTGCCTTTGAGTGCAGCTGGAATCTTGTTCTTTGATCCTGCGTCCACTGAGCTCTTAGCACTGGTTGACCTGCTTCACCTACTGGAGCAGTGTAACCAGTTTCAACGACATCCCACATGTCTATATTTTGCGCGTCAAAGAATGTGATCATTCTTTGCTTTCAATAATCATATTCGTCTCCATTGAACAGTGGTAGTCTGTTCACAACTTGTCCCTCGTTCTCCATGGATCTTTGCTTCTCTGCACTGTTAGGTGCTCAACCCCTAGAGACCGAGCTCTGATGCCAACTGTAGGTAACAGGATGAAACACAAGAAGGGCGAGTTGAATTGTGTTTCTAAGTTTTTAAAACTTTTTGTAAACGTTGGACGCTGGTTATGAAAACGTTGGACGCACAACGTATTTGAGTTATTGGACGCACAGACAAGTTGGACGCAGAAACTGTAACATCCGTGTTTTTTAGTTATTGTTTAAAATCTGTTTTATATGAAATTTTTTGATCTAAGGGCTAAGTAAATTATTTAAGTCTTAGAATGAAGGTTTTAAAATACTTATCGAGCTATTTCATTAAAACAGTTACTCTTTCCTTGACGTTTGACATCCGTATTTATCGTTATTAACGGATAAGGATTTAAATAGCACAAGTATGTTAAACCAACTTAGACAAACAAACTTCCTTCACAAAAGTTGGTTCTTTTAATATTTCTGATTTTCTGAAATTTTCTTCGATTTTTTGGAAAACTTTAGAAATTACCGTTTTGACCCTGTTACTTACAGTAAAAGCTAAACACTGATTTAGAGACCAATCTGAGGTCAGAAATGCTGAATCATGTTTTTATATTTTTTTGGGATTTTTGGGAATTATTTCGTAATTTTCTGAAAAGCCGATAAAAATGCTACTTTTTTTATCTCCGCAAAGTACGGAAAACAGGGATTTCTAGTCAAAAATGGATTTATAATGATCAGTGAGTGCTTAAAATCAAATTTCAAGAGGGACCATTAGTGTTTAAATTCAATTTGTGATTTTTCTGGAATTTTCTGGGATTTTCCTTTGTTTTTGTAAACAGTAAGTGTAACACCCGCATTTTTAGATCTATAGTAAATTCTATACTATTAAGCTAGTAGATCAAATTGCATACTATAAGATAATACTAGAAAATGAAATGTCATGATTACAGTTGCTCATAGTAAAACAACTAGGATTTCAAGTTGAAATTGGAAATTTCAACAGAAAGCAATTTTGGTTATAGACAGAAAAATAAGATTTTACTGATTTGAAGGCCAAGACAATGCCATCATGAGCAATTAAAGAGACAAATAGTATTTTTATATTATTTAAGGATTTTAGAATTTTAGTTTGGAATTTTCTAAGATTAGGATAAAGATGTTACAGTTTTGGTCCCTGTAGAATGGACTACGTGACACGTAATGAACAGAAAATTACTAGAGGACTAAGAAATGATCCAAATAGAGAGTTAGGGATACCATTAGTGTTTTAGATTATTTATGATTTTTAGATGGGTAGAAAGTGGAAGAAATCGAAAAACTGAAAAATAGCGTAAACCGTGACTCGATTTGCAAACGTCGAAGGTTTTATATTTTTCCGGAGACCGTTTTTATGTCAAAAAAATATTTTAACGAAACAAAAGTTATTTCTTTAATATTTCTGATTTTTAGGAATTTTTCTAGAGTTTTTCAGAAAATTTTTATTTTTAGCCATTTTTAGTACGTTACGGGTAACCGTAGCGCAAACGGGGTATCAGAAAATGATCAAAACTTGAGTTTTGAAATTCTAACCTTTATTATATTAATTTTAGGTCTCAGAAATAATTTTTCCATTAATCAATTATTTAGAGAAATATTTATTTCAAAATATATATTATAATAAGCAATTTGGCCCACTTGTGCTCCCAAAAGCAAAACCCCAACTTGTGAATTCTTCTCCCTTCCTTTCCAGCTGACTTTTGCACGAAAATTCAGCCCCAAAATGGTGCTTTATGCCCATGTGCTCTTGTCTTAAAAGTCTTGGTTAGAAGAAATATTAAAACACCTTTAATTCTTAATTTAATGCAAGATAATACCAAGTGGACAAAAGCTTATCCTTGGCCATTTCTTTTTGGGTTCAGCCGTGACTTAGCAAGGGAAAAGGAGAGGGTTTGCCTTACTTTTCATTTCCTTTCTCTCTCCAAAGCCAAATACTTCATTGTTGCTCTTAAGCTTTCAAGTTTTTTCCTAAACTATTTCTTTGATTTCCAAGAGCTTTGATCCATCAATCTTCTTCAACCAAGGTTGGTTTATGATTCTAAACCATCAATCTTTCATATACTTTCATGATCTATCTCTTTTGGTTTTTAGATCATGTGTTTCTTCATTATTTTGAGGAAATATCTTTGTTTTGAGCTTTAGGTTCTTATCCTTGGAACCAAGAAGCTTAATCTTCATTTTGATCCATTTTTCTTCAAGATCAAGAGTAAGAACTCCTTGTCTCATGTTTTTGATTTTAGGATTTGGGTAATTTTCATAAAGGCTTGGTTTTTATGCTTGTGTTTTATGATTTTATTTTGTAAGGGTTGATTTCTAGATTGGAACAACAAGCTAGGAAAAGTGAGTTTGGTGTTTAAAGCTTCTCTTCAAGAGGTAAGTGGGATGTTCTTCTAAAAGACATAATTTTTATGTAGTAGTATGTTGTATGTTTTGGATGGCTTGATGATAACTCAACAACCTTGAGTTTCATCTTTGATTTGAGTGGTTAAAACCATCCTTGATGGGTTTTAGATCACTAAACTGAGATGAGTTAGCTCTATGGTTTTTGTATGGTAAAAATCTTGCGTTTTGATTGTATGATTGTTCTCTTGATTGTGTATGATAAAAATGGCATGTATTGAAGTGATTATGTGTATTTAATTATTTGTGCTTTATTTGATCCATTTGGGATAATTGTAATATTTAAAGTAGTGTTATGCTTTATTTATTATGGGCATGAAATCGAAAGTCTGGGCACTTTGGGCCAAAAGCATAATGTTATAAAAGTTTGGGGGTAGAAAACGTGAAAACTGGACGCAGAAATTGGACGCAGAGATTGGACGCAGAAATTGGACGTGAAAACTGGACGCAGAAATTGGACGCAGAAACTAGACGCAGAGACTGGACGCAGGAATTGGACGCAGAAACTGGACGCAGGAATTGGACGCAGAAACTGGACGCAGAGACTGGACGCAGGAATTGGACGCAGAAACTGGACGCAGGAATTGGACGCAGAGACTGGACGCAGGCAGGAATTGGACGCAGAAACTGGACGCAGGAATTGGACGCAGAGACTGGACGCAGGAATTGGACGCAGAAACTGGACGCAGGAATTGGACGCAGAGACTGGACGCAGGACTGGACGCAGGAACTGGACGCAGAGACTGGACGCAGAAACTTGACGCAGGACTGGACGCAGATTGGACGTAGAGACTGGACGCAGGAACTGGACGTTTTGGGGTCAAAATATAATTATATAAAGTTATGTGGTTTTAACAAATAATAAGAAGTAAGGGGCATTTTTATAAATGCGAAGAGTCCCACACGTAGTTGGAAAAGAGTCCAAACGTGGCGTTGTTAACTTAAAACTTTACACGTTGTTGAGAGAGGGTCAACACGTGGCGAGTTGAAGATTCGAGGAATAATGCTACACGGTGTTGGGAGAGAGCTAACACGTGGCGATGAAAATCATAAATGAAGGATTGCATTATTCTCCTTGTATGTGTGTATGAATTGTATTGTCATATGCATTTGAGATATTGGCTTTTGCCAGGCTAGCTTTATGCTATGATGAGAGTATACAATCCTAAGGTGATGGATTGAGAATAAGCATAGTCTGACTATAAGTCTTTGAGGGCATTCAGGTCACGAAATTCTCAATGGCCTTGAGGGGAATCTCCTTGTGTCGAGAAGAGTAGTATACCCGGCTTGAATGATCCTGACCAGCTTGTCTTATTTATGATGTGGTGCACGAGTTAGCACAATGGGCCATACTGAATAAATGACAACGAGGGCTAAGAGATGGTCAGGTTGCATTTATGTTAGGTACAAGTTTCGCCATATCGCTCTACTTAGTTGAGGAAAGAGAAGTCTCCATGGAGCAGTGCACCGGTGTGATGAGAGATGATTGAAGTGTCATGCATATTGTTTGGATCTAATTGGGTGATTTTCGTGATGATGTGTCTTGGGTAATTTTGTGAACTTAGAGAAAAGTTTTCAAATGATATCTGCTTATTTTTGAAGTATAATAAGTAGTATTTTTCCTTTTACTATGTATGTTTCTTGATTGTGGCTTTTGGGAGAAAGTCACCCTTGCCTATATGTTTTGTGCCCTTCGGGACATGATTCATATAGATTGATTACTAGCTGAGTGGACTAGACAGGACTCGAAGAACGAGACGTGCATTGAAGACGTGTCAACAAAGTGAGAGGACGTACGAGTCCTAGTTTTGTTGGAGTTTTTCTTATTTGAACATTTTGTAGAAGTTCTTAGTGCTTGACCAGCATAGAGAGTCTGTACTGATTTGGGAAAGGGATTTCTTGTGTATGATACGTTCCATTATAATTGAATAAGTTTTAGTTCTTATGTTGTTTTCTGGTTGGTGTTTATTCTCACAAAGTATTTCTTTTAGAAAAAAAAAAATTGACAGAGAAAATCCATTTGTGAAAATTAAATAAATTTTGATAGCGTTTTTCGAAAGAAGAATAAGAAGAAAGATTTTAATTTCCGCATTAGAGGTTCAGTTACGAAGTGTAACGCCTCCTGAGAAAGAGGTGTTACAGTAAGGCTTGCCCTTACTGTAAAAATCCCAAAACTCATCCATGAAGCTTTTATATGTCAATTTCGTGATTCCTCATTAGTTCTTACCATTTAAAATTATTTTTAAACATTTGATTAGTAAGAAGACCATTTTAACCCTTATTTGCGGAATAAGCCGAATAGAGACGAATAGAGACATAGTGGCTATGAAATGGAAACTTAGGAACTTTGAGGGGTTCAAATATAATTCTAAGAAGCCTAAGAGAGCTAGGGACATCATGATTGCTTTGAATAGTATGGTAGGAAAGTATAAAGACCATTTTACCCTTGATTTTCACTTAAAACTACCTAAACCTAAAGTTTTTGTCCATGTAATCAAATGGTCTTCCTCCCCCCTCATTTTGGTCAACATCAAGGAGCTTTGAAGAGCCTTGGATCAGATTTTTTCACGAGTCATCAATCCTTGTGAAGTGGTTTAGGCCAATTAGAAAAAGAATGGATTAAACCTAATTAATAATTATGTATTTTGATAGTCATTTCTTACATCACACAAATTTTTAATCCCTTCCTTCTCCCTAGCTTGGCCGCCCCCTCTCATCTATAAATAGGGACCTTGGCTTCATAAATTTTCACACACCAAGCCAAGGAATCAAGAAGACAAACACTTTTCTCTCTTTTCTCTCTTTAGTTCTTAAATTTCTTTTGGTGTTCTTGCTTGTTCTTTATCAAGTTTTGGCAAAGGTAAGGGGTTAATCTTTCAATATTAATTTGAGAAGTATGAGTTTTGATTCTTGTTTATGCTTGTCTTGTATGCTTTATGTGTTTTTGCTTTTATGCCTTAATAATTGTTTTATAATCTTTAAATTGATTATTTTGTGCTAATTATAAATAGTAGAGTTATAATGCTCAAATTTTCTTAAAGATTTCGTGAAGTAAGGTTATAATGGCAAAATCATTTTTGAACTTTTGTAAACATACTGTTATAATGGAAAATTTTAGACTTACCGTAAATATGATTTTACCCCGAAGAAAATGAAATTATTATTTTGTGAAAACTCTGATATTATCTATCATTTATATACAAGGTCATGGTTAAGATAAATGGTTTATCAGTACGGATCTGTCTAGAAAGGAAGAGAGGCCTATGAAGGGGCTAAAGGAGTCCGTCTCTCTCTGGCCTGGGATCTGTACCGATACGCTGTTTGGGGAATTCTTAACTTAGGGACTCAGTATATACGTGACTAAGATGATTGGGGAATACAATGGTAATGGATTCTCAGTGAATTCTACTGTTATATATTTTGGTTCAGTATTCTCTATATTTTTTTAACAGTGAAAATTTGTGAAACATGCTTTCATTGGGCTTTTTCTGAAAATAAACTAGTATTCAAATATTTTAGGATAATTCAGTTTTGACCCCTTTTCAATGAATTAATTACTTTTTAGTACTGTTATATACCAATGTATTTTTGAGGGACTTGAATATAAATAAAGTATGAGTTATTGGGAATAAATGGTTCTATGACTATCTGAGTGGTAAGACTGTGTGTTTTTCTTGAAAGGTGTGAATTGGTATTCTTATCTGTTAAATGTGGTTTTGTGTTATCTGGAGATTCTATGTGGTTTGAGATAAGTGATTCTAAGTGGTTGGAAGTGAAAGAGATAGGTCTGGTGAAAGACGATGTTCCTACATGATGTTCTTACTCGATGTTCTCACACGATGTTCTTACTTGATGTTCCTACTCAATGTTCCCAAATGCTTTGTTTAAAGCGATGTTCCCACTGGATGTTCCCATTGTGCTGTGTTTTAAGCAAAGTGCTTATAGTTTGTTATGTTGGTATACTGATTAATTTGGTATATTCCCAGTGTATCTGAGTGTTGTATGTTGTTGTGTGCCTGTACTTTTCCTATTAATTTGTTTAGAGTTTCATGCTTGCCTGCTTTGTTGTGTTGATGCATGACGGAGTATATGTTTGACCCGAGAAATGGGTTAGCTCTTAGGAGAAGATATGAAGAATATTGCTGTATAGATGAATATGGATTCCAAGAAGAATAGATGGTTACGATATTATGTTGGGTAGAAGTCTAGAGATTAGACTGGCTCAGATGTTCACTGTATCATTTCCAATCTTTTCTTGTAAAGACTCTGTTGGTTATATGAAATGAGATTACACTCATACCAGTTTTATTTATGCTTCCGCGCTAAAAACTGTTTTGAAAACATTTAAAAAGAAATCAAGGGAACATACTCCTCATCCTTCTCATCTTCTTTAAAAAGGCAAAAAATTTAACCTGTATTTCAAAAGAAGGATTTCAAATTTTCAATAAATATTTTCTAAGTTATTCAAAATTCTTGGTAACTATGGTGTAATATCCTTTTTGGAGAAAGGGTGTTACAGAAACGTCCACTTGGTTTAAAACAAGTTTTCTTGTGCAATTAAAGCGTATGAATAACTTGTTAAAATAAATTGATATTCAATCCCCTCAGTTAGTATATAAAAAGAAATTAACAGAGATAAGGGATAGAGAAAATAACACAAGTGTTTATCCTGGTTTACCCTTTCCTAAGAGCTACATCTAGTCCCCTCAAACTAGAGAGATTTCACTATCAATCCAGATAGAATACAAGTATTCTTCAACAGCCTCTTCAGGCCTTACAAAAAGTATTATTTGCACACCTAGCCTCTCCAGGCTCAAACCCAAGTATTCTTTGCACACAGCCTCTCCAGGCTATATCCCAAGTGTTCTTTTACAAACAAGCCTCTCCAGGCTCAAACAAGTATTCTTTCTAATCAAGTCTCTCCAAGCTCAAACAACTCAGAAGAGTGTTTTAACTTAAAGTGTTGTCTAACTCACACAAGTGAGGATATGAAAAACTTAAGCACTTCGAGAGTTAAGTAAACTCTCTTTTACAAGAAGATAGAAATAATACAAGACTTTCTAGAATAGACAGAGTATGACAATATTTGCACAGCGATTCGACTCTTTCTTTTGCTTGGTTCAGTCTCTTGTATTCTTCTTCTTGTTCACGGTATTTATAGGCTTTGATGAAGCTTCAGACTTGTTCTTCGAATAGCTCAGCTTCAGCTTTCATAAATGTTACCGTTCTCTAATAGCATTAAATGCTATTTTTCCGTTGCTCTGAGGAGTTCTACTTCAGCATATTTTCTGCTTTTCTTTCTCCTAGATTCAGAAGCAACCTGTACTCAATATCTCAATTACACAAAGATTAATAGTAATATTTTATTGAGACAAAGAGAATACACTGTGTAAAGAAAAAGGTGCGTTCAAAGAGATACAGAATTGATCAGAGTACATTCTCTCTCTTAGTACACTTTCCACAGTGCTTTATGCTTTTCGTTTAATGCACGTTCAAAAACGTTGACAATGTTGCACAGAAAAAGCATTGTATACAACTATTTATTTCAAATCATTTGCTCATTAAATATGTCTCATATTAAATGCAAGAGCAATAAATAGCTTGTGATAGAATCTGCGTTTTGGACGCAGTATGTAGAACAAATGGACTTTCTGTTCTCTTACCAAATGGACGCATATCTTTGCTTACCATTTGAACGTGGAGCATCTTAGACCATATGGATGCATATTCATTGCTTACCATATGGACTTATGACTTTGCTTCTCAGAGTGTATATCTTCCTGATGATTATTGGACGTTTATCAGTTCTGCTTCTTTGGACGCAAAGCATCATTGGACGCATTGCTCTCAGAGTCCATTGGACAATACTTACCCGACGTCAAGTATCAGTGTCCATTGGACGATCTACTCTTGGACTGTACATATGTTTGCCAAAGTCACACTGGACGATGGACTAATCTTGTTGTACCTACAAGAGCTTGTCAGCAGGCTTTGTAAAATCCTTAATAATCATTGTTATCATCAAAACCACTTAGGGAATTTATGCATTAAAAAAATGATTTTAAACAATTTGGTTCCAACAGAGAAACCCCTTACCTTTGCCACAAGACTATGAAGAACAAGCTTGAAGAACCAAGAACACAATAGTATGAAATTTAAGACTAAAGAGAGAAAAGAGAGAAAGTGTTTGCCTTGAATGCTTCTTGGATTTGTGTTGTGAAATTTTATGAAGACAAGGGTCCTATTTATAGGGACTGGGGCGGCCAAGAGTGAGGGCAAAGGAGGAAGAAGAAAATTGGAGTAACGTAAGTCATGACCCTTAAAATACACAATTATTATTAGGTTTAATCAATCCTTTTTCTAATTGGCTTAGACTCATGACAAGGCTTGGTGACTCATGTAGGAAATCTGATCCAAGGCTCCTAAATGCTCCTTGATGTCGACCAAGAGAAGGGGAAAGGAGGGCCATTGGATTGCTTGGTCAGAAGTTTTAGGTTTAAGTAGTTTTAAGTGTTTGTAAAAAAAAAAAAGTAGTTTTAAGTGAAAATCAACGGTAACATGGTCTTTTCACTAATCAAATATTCAAAAATAATTTTAAATGGTAAGAACCAATGAGGAATCTCGAAAATGACATGTAAGAGCTTCATAGAAGAGTTTTGGGATTTTTATGGTAAGGGCAAGCTTCACGGTTTGTAAAAACAAAAGAAAACAGACGCGCTGTAAGTGCAAAACAGACATTTTTCAGAAAATTTCAGAAAAAATCCTAGAAAATCACAAACTGAATTTAAACACTAATGATCCCTCTTGAAATTTGATTTTAAGCACTCACTGATCACTAAAAATCTATTTCAGATCAGAAATCTTCGTTTCTCGTGCTTTTACAGGGACCGAAAAAGTAGCTTTTGATATGCTTTTCAGAAAATTACAAAATAATTTCCAAAAAATATAAAAACATGATTCAGCCTTTCAAAAAATTTTTCCGACCTCAGTTTGGTTCCAAATCAGTTATTAGCTCTTACTGTAAGTAATAGGGACAAAATGGTAATTTCTAAAAGTTTTCCAAAAATTCTGATAAAATTTCAAAAAATCACAAATATTAAAAGAACCAACTTTTGTGAAGGAAGTTTTATTTTCTAGTTTTTTTTATATACTTTAGCTAATAAAAATCATATCTGTTAATTACGGTAAATACGGTTTTCAAACGTCAAGGAAAAAGTGACTATTTTAATGAAATGATTTTATAAGTATTTTCCAATCTTAATTATAAGCTAAAAATAATTTACTTAGCACATAGATCATACAATTCCTATATAAATAGCATTTAAACGGTAATTAAAAAAAATGGATGTTACAGCGTACATGCTTACAGTCATTCTTGTTTGTGGTAAGAACTCCCAAAAATCCTTTTCTTATTGTACTATGCCTTAATCTTTTTATCACTAAGATGCCTTTAGTAAGTCATTCCAATGACTACTGAATCCTTATAAATAATATTTATTTGTTGAAAATTTCTAATACCATTCTACTCCATTATGGGCGTTAACTATTAATCTTAAAGATAACATTCTTGTATTCCTTTTGATATTGTTTCATCAACTACCAAATATTTCCTTTCCTTCGATCGGAATCAAACCTTAAGTTCCTTCATTCATAGAAATTTTGACCTACCAGTTCATACTCATTACCATTATTATCTTTCTGCTATCGACAAGCTAATAGATTAATTACTTCCATACCTTGACCTTAAGTAGTAAGAAAAGAATAATAATTCTATGACTGATTGTGCCATCCAGATCATAACTTAGTTTGTAAGAGTAAGTTTCTACTTATAGGAATAAACATAATATATATACACACACACATAAAATTAACACAACATGAAGCAAACAAATATTTATATATTCATAGATATATAGCAACCAAGTTCAAGTCTTTCCTAATAGGCTCTAATCCTATGGAATGTCTCCAAAAACTATATTCCAACTTTAGGGGTGTTATGATTCAAGCCTGCTGATAACTAGATCATATCTATAAAAACATAAAGCAAAACAACGCATTGTCCTAGATCCACTAATCGTAAAAAGATCTTCATTCTCTTGCTACAGGACCCTTATATTGCAATGTTGGATTGTTGGCTACTGGCTTTTGCTCATTACAAGTGTTTGACAAATGCCCAATCTTCCCACATTTGAAACAAGTTGCTCCCCTCTGGTTGCAATTGTCTGCATGATGTCCTATCTTTCCGCAATTGTAACACCTCATCGTACTCATCCCTTGATTCCTATGATTTCCTTTCTTAACAACAGGCGCATTGTTGCAGGTTCATTGTGAATTCCAATTTTTCATTGAGTTTCTAGTATATGGCTTATCTTGCATCTTCCTTTCATCCTGACTTAGTGATTTAAACCTAAGTGTCCCTCCTACGTTGCTTTTTGCTATCTTCTCCTTCTTTAGTATCTTATCAATCATATAGCAACGTTCTATCAACTCACTAAACTCACAATTTTTGAAAGGGATCATTGCCTGACGTAAATCATGTTCCAACCCTTCGTGAAACTTCTTGCATTTCCATGCCGGGTCATGACATATATGGAAATTCTGGGAAAACTTAGAGAGAGATTCAAACTTAATAACGCATTCCCCTACTGACATCTCCTCTTGCCTTAAACCTAGGAATTCCATCTCCTTTTCTTGACGACCACAGATAGGAAAATACTTCGCCAAAAATGATCTCGAAAGATAGTCCAAGTAATTGTTGTTCCGTCGATCTCCAATAATAGACGCATTCCATACCACCAGAATTCAGCATCGTCTACCAACAAGGAAATAGCAAACTTCACCTTTCGTCCGTCTGAGCAAGTCATCGTCTCAAGGAATTTTTCTAACTTATGAATCCATAAATGTGCTCCCTTAGGGTCATACCCTCCCTTGAATTGAATCAGATTGGCACGACTAAGTTCGATCCTATGATTCTCTCCTCTTCTACGTCCAAAAGCAATTGCCATCTCCCAAATGGTCTTTGCTAGATCATTATCATTATGATTCCCTCTCGTAGCCATAGTTTTCTACTAAGTATTTATTCGAGTAAAAACAATTAGAGCCTACCATAACTACTTTAAATCTACAAGGAAAATCAATCAATTGCACACAATTTCAACCAAAGTCTATACTATTCTGTAATAATCTGGTGACCTTTCGAATTAACGAGTTTTTCCCTACAAACCAACATGAATTCCAATCCACATGTTTTGTCCTCACTTACATGCTTTCCAGAAGAGAATCCTTTCTTATACAGTCCCATACCTATATAGTATCGTTGGCATAGGTAGTACCAATTAACTCTATTAAGTTCTTTCCTACTATACTGTCTCATACCAGTATAGTTCAAATTTCCTTAACTGTACCATCCCATAACAGTACAACTTTGGCACTAAAGTTTTACAGAATCAAACAAGTCATTCAAGTTTCACACAAAAATCGTACAGCACACCATCTATCAGGGTTCATGCAACTTAGGCTTAGTAGATGTAACACCTTTATTTTTATATAGTTTCTGTAGACTTTTAATCTGTTTTAAATTATTTTAAAATTATTTAATTAATAATTTGGGATCTTAAGGTGTGAATAAGAATTTTCATATCTTAGGTTTTCTTTTGAAGAGTCAAGAGTAGACAAGTTCGTAAAACTGAGTTTTTGCGGGAATCACATTCTCGTATGATGCGGGGAACGGTTCAGTATTTTTCTAGAGGTCATTTTTACTACAAAATAATATTTTAACGAACCAAAAGTTGTTTTTATAATATTTGTGATTTTTAGAAATTTTTCTAGAAATTTTTTAGAAAAACTCTATTTTACCTGCGTTTGGAGCTTTACGGATAAACCGGACGCAACCGGGACATGAAAAGTAGTCCAAAAATTTAGTTTTGAGTTTCTAAATTTTTCTATATCATATTCAAGTCATAAAATTGATTTCTCATGATTTTACCTATTTTAGAAAAATATTTATCTAAAAAGGGGTTATAAAACTAAGCATTTTTACTACTTTGAACTACCAATTAAACCCTAAGTTGATGGGACTTAATCCTACCATTTTTCTGGTCTGATTGGGCGAGTAAGAAGCCCTAATTTTCACTCTCAAAATATCTCAAAAGTCAATTGGGTAAGAAGGGGTTAATTTTGAATTTTTCAAAATCAAAGAGAGGGAGTAGGTGACCAAATGCAATCAAAGCCCATACCTCCCCATTCCTTGTGTGCTGGCCGAGTTTCTTAGGACATGGGAGGAGAGAGATTTCATTTCATTCATCTTCTTCATCTTCTTCCTCTTGCTAAACATCATTTTCTCTCCACCTCAAAGCTTTCCTCCATAACCAAAGCTTGAGTTTTATTGAGTTTTTGACTATTCAAGCTTCACAAAAAAGGTTTGGATTATGATTCTAAACCATAAACTTCTTTCATTTTTTCATTTCCGTCACTTTCATTTTTCTATGAAGATTGTGTTCTTCATTTTACTAAAAGTAAGTTTTTTCTTAGTTTAGGTTCACTCAATTGGAACCTACAAGCTTGAAAACCATTTTGGATTCATTTTGCTTCAAGGTTTGAGTAAGTATTCCTCTACTCAAATTTCTACTCTTTAGGGTTTGATTATTTTCATAAAACTTGCATTTTTATGGTTGTATTTTGGTGTATTTTGTATAGGGTTGTTTTTTTAAAGTGTTGGAACATCAAGGCTTCAAGGAGGCCACTTGGTGTTGGTGTTGGTGTGAAGGTGATTTTGATGATTAGTCCATTTTCATTTGCTTCAAGAGCTAAGGGGATTTTCTCAATAAGTTGACAAGGATGTGTATGTGTGTGGTGTATGTTGTATGTTCTAAGTTAAACTCAAAGACTTGAGTTTTTCTATTGGTTGTTGAATGAGAAATCATTCTCTTAGTAATATGTATTTTTATATATTTATATATGAGTTAAAACATGATTTTTGGTTGATGAATGATAATTTTTCAAAAGCCTATGTGTTCTTGGAAAAATCATATGTATGGTTTGAAGTGATTTTGAATGCCTAATGCATGCTTGATGAATTAATGATTGATGCTATGTTCATGATGTATGTTAATATGCTATGGATGGTTACTTTGAATGTATGTTTGATTTATGGCTTGATTGTATTCTTACCTAATTGATGTATGTTGATTTTTGGATATTGTATATACTTTGATTCATTGTGATTGAGATTGAATTAAAAATATTTGACTAAGTGTAGGAAGAGGACTTAAAAGCTTTAATAAAAAAGTTCTCCAAATGAAATCAAATAAATTAATTAGGATTCAAGTTAACACTTACTTAGATAAATTTCACTAAATTTCTAAGTATAGTCTCAAATAAATTTCACACTAAATCCTATTTCTCCATAAAACTCTAAGTAAGCTAGAAAATCAATTAATGAGAGAGAAAGTAAAATTTTAGATTTTTAAGGGGTTAAAAATGAAAACTGGGTGTATTTTGGGTCAAAAATATAAATTTCTGGAACTCTAGGCAGAAAAACGAAAAACTGGACACCTTGGGCCAAAAACGTAATTTACAAAAGTTTTGGGGCAGAAACATGAAACTGGGCATTTTTGGGGCAAAACCCTAATTTTTCAGAAAAATAGGGGCTGAAGCATGAAACTAGATTTCTTAAGGGTCCAGATTTTTAAATCCTTAAAAGCAAAGGAATTTAAGTAAAGCTATCAAAGAATTTAACTAAGACTTTTAATTAAATCTTTTTACAATGAAAACTGGGAAGAAAAATAATGCGGATTTGAGAGTTTAAAGTTAAAGATGGACTTTAATTTTAAAGAGAAATTTTCCTAAAACTTATATTTTAAAATAATGTTTTTACACGGTATTGAAAGAGGATCAATACGTGGCGATAATGAAGTCTTGAGGACAATAATGCTACACGGTGTTGGAAGAAAGCTAACACGTGACGACGAAAACCCTAAGACAAGGGACTGCATAACTTGTATTGTTTGTGGTTGCAAATATACTGTTATTTGCATTAAAGACGTGGCTTTTGCCAAATTGAGCATACAATCCTATGTGGGGATTGTAAATAAGTATGGTCTGACTATAAGTCTTTGAGGGCATCCAAGGTTACGAAATTCTCAATGGCCTTGCGGTGAATCCCCTTGTGTCGAGAAGAGTAGTGTACCCGGCTTGGATGATCTTGACCGACTGCCTTATTTGAAATATGGTGTACGACGTTAGCACAATGGGTCTGTATCGAATAAATGACAAACGATGGCCGAGAGAGATAGTCAGTTTGCATTAATGATAGGTATACGCTCCCGCCATATCGCTCTACTTAGTTGAGGAAGAGAAGTCTCCATGGAGCAGTGCACTGGTGTATGAAAAGAGATATTGAAGTGACATGCATTATGCTAGAGTGCTATGTGTGTTTAAGTTGATGATGTGTTCTCTTTTGATGATTGAATAGCTTAGCTAAAAGATTTGCGAAAGAGTAATTCTATATATATATATATTCTTGGAATGTATTATGCAGTATTTTACTTTTTATATGCACTCTTTCAGTGGATTTCAACTTGTGCAAAGAAATTCACCCTTGCATATTTTCCTGTATCTGTATGTACGTTACGCGTAGAAGAGGCCTCAGGTAGCCCGAGTGAGGGAGAGTTTCCGGCCTCTCGAGGGCGATGGTGGGGGATGGACTTATGATCCCATCTCCCAATGGGCCACGGTGACTGGACACGTGGTCAAGACGAGAGGAGGGGTGCTGGGCCCCGAGGTGGTTTTGGAGCGAGACATGATTCTGGACACTTATATTCCCATGAGAGGATGCACAACTGGCTGGCAGCCGCACCCGATACACCCGTGGAGCAGTCGAGGAGAGAGACTCAGGAGGAGAGACCTTTACCCTCTCAGGTAACCGGATCTGTTCCGGAGTACCGTCGTTGCTTTCGTCGCACTCTAAGGAAGAGTTCCTTGGAGCGGGCACGTCTACCGAGGATGGCTCCACCAGTGACACCAGCTTCACCACCGGAGACAGTGAGACAGACGCTCCCCGTTCCTTACGTCGCACCGTCTGGACGTTTCGTGCGTTGCTCTTCTGACACTTCTGTCGAACCGTCGGGACACGCAGAGAGGGGGAAGAGGAAGGTCCGAGATGAGCCAGAGCGGGAATTCATTAACATATCTGAGGATGAGGAGGACCCTGAGGAGACGTCATCGTCTTCGGTCTGTAGAGGTGGGGGTGTCTAGTGTTAGGTTGTAGGTTGTCTGTTAGCGACCAACCTAGGTTTGGGGTGTACATGTTCAGTGTCGTGTATTTGACACACCTTTTGATTTATCGCTTTCCTAGGTTTAGTTTTATCGCTTTATTTTCCCTTCAGTTGGGATGTTGTATTTTGGCCACTCTGTTGTGGTTCTTGACTATACTTGCGGGCGCAAGACTTATGTATATTGACATGATGATATATATATATATATATGTATGATATTTCTTTTCTTCTGAGTTTCTGGATGGCTAAATGAGATGTGAGTAATCTTTTCGTTTAAGACTTTCAAAAAAAAAATAGCTACGAATTTTATAAAGACAAACATTTTATATTAATTCCGCATTAAGTTTTATTTAGTTTTCATGTGACGTTCCTTGTGGGAAAAAAGGGCGTTATAGTAGACCTATACCCTAACATTCCCAAAACGATTGAACCTGGCTCTGATACCACAAAATGCAACACCCTTTCTCCAAAAAGGATATTACATCATAGTAACCAAAAGTTTCACAAAGACTTAGAAAATATTTTGATAAAGTTGGTAATCCTTCTTTAAAATGCGGGTAAAATTTTTTGCTTTTCTAAAAGATGAGAAAGACGGGGAATATGTTTCCCAAATTCTTTTCGAAATGTATTTGAATGCGGAAATATGATCAACACCTTTTGTAAGTATAATCTCATCTCATATATATATAAATATCTTGCTTCAGTACAAGCATAAGTTTTAAATAGACTATACATCTGAGCCAATTCAGTCTATTGACATCTACCCCAATCTAAGACAGTAAATATAGATTCTTCTAGGAATCTCCATCAATCTATGCAGCATCTTCTTTCAGACCCTCCTTCTAAGAGCTAGCCCACTTCTTGGGTAAATCATCTACTCAGTTATGTATCAACACAACATAAAGCAGGCAAGGGTGAAACTCTAAACAAGGTAATAAGAGCAGTACAAGTATATTAACACACAGATCGCACAACACCCAATTGATATGTCAAAAACATATCAATATCAAAGACAATCAAGTCAATCAAGACAATATAGTAAAATAGCAAGTCATTCAAAACATATAACAGATTCCAATCAACAGATCTTACCTTGTGTCTTGTAAACCTGCAAAATAACTCTTTCACAAAATATATCCTCACATCAAAGTATATTTATGCATGCCACTTCAATATCTCTCTAATCACATCGGTGTAGTGCTCCAAGGAGACTTTTCCAACCTCACATCATTTGAGCGATCGGCTGCAGTAAACTTAACAGCATAATTAGGGAATCCTACCTTAGACCCCTGAGAATACTTCAGAAATACCGCATTTAAAACTTAATACCAAATCAGAAATAGATCTGCCAGTAAGATTTATCCAAGCCAGGCATACGACTCGTCTCGGCTCAGGGGGATTCACCGGCAAGACCATTGAGACTTTCGAAACCTAGATAATCCCAGTAGACAATTGTAGTCCAACAGAACATATTTTCAACCCCAGCCTCTAGGTTGTTTGCTCATTATCTATAATGCAAATGTTCGTCTAAATTTGCAAACTATTTTTCTCTTTAATTTCTCTTTGTAAAACTTCCTATGTTTTACTGTCACTTTTCTCAAAATCTCTGAATTTCAAAATCTCTTCATATATATAATAAAACTCATTACTTTTATAAAAATCTTTAGATTACTGTTAAAATCATTTTCTCTTGTAAAAAAAACCTTTCACTGTATAATTGAAATAAATAACCCTTGTTCTTAATATTCTTTTTACGGATCTTTTACGGAATAAATCATTGACTCGGCTTCAATAATTCAGTTTTATGAATGATTTCACCGCGGTAGAGCCGAACTGAGAAAAATAACCTAACAAAGTGATTCAGTATATGAACTAAAGGTTATTAACTTATTTTAAGAAGACCAAAACGGGGCAGAGCCACCAAGGATTGATCAAGAGAGAAGAGATCAATAGTATTTAAACTTATGTCCACTTTTTAATCAGCAAGCGTTTGTTCTCAGATTTTAAATAGCTCTTTGGGAATGGAATAATTACACGGCGGCTGAGCCTACTGCGTTAATCAGTGTCCGTCTTTCTGAAAACTTAATATAGACTTAATGAACGGAATAAAGCTAATTATTTTCTAGCTTTAGTTAATTTTCAAAGATGAAAGAATCAGACGGTGGCAAAGCCGTCTTCGGTAATCAATACTCGGTTTTAAAATAAGACGATATAGTCTAAGTGAATGTAATCAAGTTGTTTCTCTTCTGAAATACTTAAGCACCAATTATCTTCCAGGAAAGAGGCCCATCGAAAGCCTATCTCACTAATTTCCACTGTCATAAACATTGGAAATTAAACTGAGTTAATTGTATACACATACAGATTGGGTACCCTTTCTATATTTCTCACTCTTAATATAACAGTAGAATTCACCGAGAATCCATTATTGTCATATTAAATTCCGAAAGATGCTATAACAGTAGAATTCACAGAGAATCAATTACTGTTATACTCTTTTATCCAATAGATGCTATAACAGTAGAATTCACCGAGAATCCATTACTGTTATACTCTTTTATCCAACAAATGCTATAACAGTAGAATTCACCGAGAATCCATTGCTGGTATACACTTTTATCCAATCCAATCTATTTATATATACGATATTAGGAAATCACTTCTTTCCCAATTTATCTTAGTTACGTATATACCGGGTCCCTAGTGTTAAGAATTCCCCAAACAGCGTATCAGTACAGTTCCCAGGAAAGAGAGACTGACTTATCAGTCCCCTTCAAATGTCTCTATCTTTCCTTGACAGCTCTATAGTGATAAACTATTTATCTTCACCATCCCTTGTATATCAATGATAGATGATAGACAATATCAGGGTTTTCATAAAAAATTAAATTGTATTTTCTTTGCGGTAAAATCATATTTACGGTAAGTCTAAAAGTCGCCATTATAACGGTATGTTTACTTAGCTCAAAAATTAATTTTTTCATCCTCACCTTGTCCCACGAAAAGTTAAGGAAATTTGGGCATTATACCACTACAATTCATAAATAACACAACAATTAATTTAAAGCTATAAAACAATTATAAAGCATAAAGAAACGAATAAAAGCTATAAACACACAAACACACAATTCAAACACAATCACGAATTAAATTCATACTTCTCAAATTAATTTGCAAGAGGTTCCCCTTATCTTTGCCACAAAACTATGAAGAACAAGCTTGAAGAACCAAGAACACAACAGTAAGAAATTTAAGAACTAAAGAAGAGAAAAGATGTAACGCCCCTTTTTCCCGCAAGGAACGTCACGTGAAAAACTAAAAACTTAATGCGGAAAATCATCTTTCATAAATCAAGGTTACCAAAATTGGTGGCTAATTTTTTTTTTTAAAAGAATCTTATACGAAAAGATTTCTCACATCACATTTAGCCATCCTGAAACTCAGAAGAAAAGAAACATCATACACATATATATATCATCATGTCAATATACACAAGTCTTGCGCCCGCAAGAATAGTTTGGAACCACAACATAGTGGCCAAAATACATCATCCTGATACAAAGAAAATAAAGCGATAAGTCTAAACCTAGGAAAGCTGTAAATCAAAAGGTGTGTCAAATACACAACACTGAACATGTACATCCCAAACCTAGGCTGATCGCTAACAGACAACCCACAACCTAGCACTAGACACCTCCCACCACTACAGACCTAAGACGATAACGTCTCCTCGGGGTCCTCCTCCTCCTCGGATATCTCAATGAATACCCGCTCTGGCTCATCTCGAACCTTCCTCTTCCCCCTCTCTGCGTGTTCCGACGATCCGGCAGAATTGTCAGAAGAGCAACGCACGAAACGTCTATACGGTGGGACGTAAGGAATGGAGAGCGTCGGTCTCCCTGTCTCTAGTGGTGAAGCTGGTGTCACTGATGGAGCCATCCTCGGTAGACGATCCCGCACCAAGGTACTCTTCCTTGGAGTGAGACGCGTGCGGCAAAACATACGGCGATACTCCCGAGCAGATCCGGTTACCCGCGAGGGTAAAAGTCTCTCCTCCGCCTGAGTCTCTCTCCTCGGCTGCTCCACAGGTGCCTCGGGTGCGGCTGCCTGCCAGCTGCGCATCCTCTCTAAGGGAATGTAAGCGTCCAGAACCATGTCACGCTCCAAAATCCCTTCGAGGCCCAGCACCCCTCCTCTCGTCCTGACCACGTGTCCACACACTGTGGCCCATTAGGAGATGGGATTATAAGTTCATCCCCCTCCCTCGGACTCGGCCTCAAGAGGCCGGAAGCTCTCCCTCACACGGGCTATCAAAGGCCTCATCTACGCGTAAGGTACATACAGATACAGGAAATCATGCAAAGGTGAATTACTTTGCACAAGTTGAAATCCACTGAAAGGTTGCATATGAAAAATAAAATACTACATAATACATTCCAAGAATATATTTATATAGAGTTACTCTTTCGCAAATCTTTTAGCTAAGATATTCAATCATCAACAAGAGACACATTATCAAGGTAAACACACAGTCAAACACACACATAGCATTCTAGCATAATGCATGTCACTTCAATATCTCTTTTCATACACCGGTGCACTGCTCCATGGAGACTTTTCTTCCTCAACTAAGTAGAGCGATGTGGCGAAATCGTATACCTACTGTTAATGTAAACTGACCTTCACTCTTGGCCATCGTTTGTCATTTATTCGGTACAGACCCATTGTGCTACGTCGTACACCCCATCTCAAATAAGGCAGCCGGTCAGAATCATCCAAGCCGGGTACACTACTCTTCTCGGCACAAGGGGATTGGATGCCCTCAAAGACTTATAGTCAGACCATACTTATTACAATCCCCGCATAGGATTGTGTGCTCTCATCATAGCAATAAATGCTAGCCTGGCAAAAGCCAATATCTCAAATGCATATGACAGTATATTTGCAACCACAATCAATACAATCAATGTGGTCCCTTGTCTTAGGGTTTTTCATCGCCACGTGTTAGCTTTCATCCAACACCGTGTAATATTTTTGTCCTTAAAACTTTATCGTCGCCACGTATTGATCCTCTTTCAATACCGTGTAATATTATTGTCCTTAAGACTTTTATCATCGCCACGTATTGGTCCTCTTCCAATACCGTGTAATAACGTTATTTTAAAAAACATAAGTTTAATGAAAACTTCTCTTAACTCCTAACTCTTAAATCTTTATTATTTTACTTCTCACTCTTCATTGTAAAATGATTTAATTAAAAATCTTAGTTAAGTTCTTTGATAATTTTACTTAAGTTCCTTTACTTTAAGTACTTAAAAACTGCCCCAAAATATTCTGTTTTTCAATTTTCAGCCCTTATTTTTCTGAAATTTAGGTTTCTGCCCCAAAACTGTCCAGTCTTCACGTTTTCGCCCCACAATTGTCCAGTCTTAACGTTTCTACCCTAGAATTTTCCAGATTTCACGTTTTCTACCCCAGAACTTTTGTAAAATTATACTTTTGGCCCAAAGTGCCCAGATTTTCGAAAGTAAGCTCAGAATTCCAAAATTTTGCATTTTTCACCCCAAAACATCCAGTTTTCGTTTTTGACCCCTAAAAATTCGAAATTTGATTTTCTACCTCATTCATTAATTTTCTAGCTCACGTAGAGTTTTATGGATAAAAAGGATTTAGTACGAAATTGATTTAAGACTTATACTTAGCAATTTTATGAAATTTATCTAAGTAAGTGTTAACTTGAATCTTTATTAATTTATTTGATTTCACTTTGGAAAACTTTTTCATTAAAGCTTTTAAACCTCTTCCCACACTTATTCAAATACTTCAATCCAATTCCAATCACATTGAATTAAATCATGTGAAACATCCAACAATCAATATTCATCCATTTAGGCAAAAATACCACCAAGCCATAAATCAAGCATACACTCAAAGTAATCATTCATAGCATATGAACATACATCATGAACATAGCATAAAAATCATCAACTCATCACGCATGCATTTTTCAAAGAACACATAGGCTTTTTCAAACATACTCATCCATCAACCAAAAATCATGCTTGAACTCATATATATATATATATATAGACATAGGAAAATACATATTACTAAAAGAATGATTTCTCACTCAAAACGCCCAATATGAAAACTCAAGTCTTTGAGTTTTTCATGAACATACAACATAAACCACACACATACACATCCTTCCCAACTTATTGAGAAAATCCCCTTACCTCTTGAAGACTATGAAAATGAGCAAACACCACAAATCAGCTTCACTCCTCACCAACACCAAGTGGCCTCCTTGAAGCCTTGATGTTCCCACACTTAGAAAAATTTACCTTTCACAAAATACACCAAAATAAAACCATAAAAAAATGAGTTTTATGAAAACCAACAAACCCTAAAGAGTAGAAATTTGAGTAGATGAATACTTACTCAAATATTGAAGACAAATGGATCCAAGGTAGTTTCCAAGCTTGTAGGTTCCAATGGAGTGAACCTAAACCAAGAAAAAGATCTCTTTTAGTAAAGAGAAGAACAACTTTCATGGAAACATGAAAGTGGTGGAAATGAAAAAATGAAAGAAGTTTATGGATTAGAATGATGATCCAAACCTTTTTTGTGAAGCTTGGGTGGCCAAAACCTCAATGAAACTTAGCTTTTTGGTGTGTACGAAAGCTTGAGAATATGAGAGAAAAGACGGAGCTCTTGATTCAAGTGGAGAAGATGAAGTGAAAATGAATTTTCTCTCTCCCTTCTCCCTATTGGAATTCGGCTGACTCAAGGAGAGTATGGGGGAGGTATGAGCTTGCATGCTTTGGTGGTTGGGAGCCATACTTCTCTCACCTAATTTGGGAAAATTCAAAAATCAACCCCTATTTGACCATTTGACTTTTGGAAGGTTTTTGAGGGTGGGATCAGCCCTTCCATGCGCCCCAAGGCTGACTGGAAAATGGTGGGATTTAGTTCCACCAAGTTAGGGTTTAATCGGTAGTTCGAAGTAGTAAAAACGCGTAGTTTTCGAACCCCTTTTTCGATAAATATTTTCTAAAATGTGTAAAATCATGAGAAATGAATTTTATGATTGGAATATGTCATAGAAAAATTTAGAAATCCAAAACTAAATTTTTGGACTATTTTTCATGTCCCGGTTGCGCCCGGTTTACCCGTAAAGCACCAAACGCGGGTAAAATAAAGTTTTTCTGAAAAATTACCAGAAAAATTTCTAAAAATCACAAATATTATAAGAACCAGTTTTGGTTTGTTAAAAATTATTTTGGAGTAAAAATGACCTCCAGAAAAATATTGAACCCTTCTCCGCATCATGCGAGAAAGCGGTTCCCGCAAAAACTCAATTTTGCGAACTCTATTACACTAAGCCCTTCAAAATAAACCTAAGATATAAATATTATTATTCACACCTTAAAATAACAAAATCACTAATTAAATAATTTTAATTAAATTAAAACTGATTAAAAATCAATAAAGACTATATAAAAAAAAACAAAGTGTTACAACTCTACCCCTCTAAAAAGAATTTCGTCCTCGAAATTACATACCTAAAATAACGCAGGGTACTGTTCTCGGATCTTGTCTTCCACTTCCCAAGTCGCATCTCCAGTAACTTCGTTCCAGATAACCTTGACTAAAGAGATTTGTTTATCCCTGAGCTGTTTGATTCTTCTATCATCGATTCGCACAGGGTTTGTTTCATAAGTCAGGTTATCTCTTAATTGTACCACATCAGACTTGATTACATGAGACGGATCAGGAATATATTTTCTCAGTTGTGAAACGTGAAAGACATTGTGGAGATTAGAAAGATTCGGCAGTAAAGTTATTTGGTAAGCAACAGGACCAATACGACGAAGAATTTGGTATGGTCCTATGAATTTAGGAGTGAGTTTTTTGGACTTTAAAGCTCTGCCTACCCCAGTCATCGGAGTGACTCTCAGAAAAACATGATCGCCTTCTTGGAACTCGAGAGGTCGTCTCCTCTTATCGGAGTAGCTCTTTTGTCTGCTTTGTGCCGTCCTCATCTTTTCTCGAACTAGTCTCACCTTCTCCGTGGTTTGTTGTAAAAATTCAGGTCCTAATATTGCACTCTCCCCATCCTGGTACCAACACAAAGATGTTTGCCACTTTCTCCCATAAAAGCCTTGTAGGGTGCCATTCCTATGCTCGCATGAAAACTATTATTATATGTGAACTCTATCAATGGCAAAATATCGTCCCAACTTCCCCTATGATCCAAAACACACGCTCTAAGCAAATCCTCAAGGGATTGAATGGTTCTCTCTGACTGACCATCCGTCTGAGGATGATAAGCAGAACTTAATCTCAGCTTAGTTCCTAGGGCTTGTTGCAAACTTTGCCAAAAACGGGACGTAAACCTAGGGTCCCTATCAGAAATAATACTAGATGACACTTCATGCAACCTAATTATCTCCTTCACATACATCTAAGCAAGCTTATCTAGGGAATACTTCATGTTGATGGGTAGAAAATGCGATGACTTTGTCAGTCTATCCACAATTACCCAAATCCCATCAAATCCCTTTGATGTTCTTGGTAATCCAGACACAAAGTCCATTGATATGCTTTCCCATTTCCATTCTGGGATATCCAATGATTGCATCATGCCCGCAGGTCGTTGGTGTTCCACTTTTTCTTTTTGGCATGTTAAGCACGCTGCTACATACTCCGCAACTTGTTTCTTCATCCCCAACCACCAGAATCTTTGCTTCAGGTCTTGATACATTTTCGTGGCTCCAGGGTGAATACTCAAATTGCTCTTATGTGCTTCATCTAGAATCAGTTTTCTCAATTCAGGATTGTTTGGCACACAAATTCTTCCTTTGCATCTCAGAATTCCATCATTCCCCAAACTAAACTCTGCTACTTTTCCTTGTTCCATTAACTCTCTCTTTTCTTTCAGACTCTCATCGGTCGCTTGTTGCTCTCGAATATCATCAATTAATCCACTCGACACTTTGATCATGCTTAGACTAATCTTATCCTTGTGTCTCTCCATGTTTAAGCCTAGATCTCTAAACTCCTCAATCAACTCTAGTTCCTTAACCATCACGGCAGACACAAGAACAGTTTTCCGACTCAAGGCAGCAGCCACAACATTTTCCTTCCCGAGATGATACATCAGGGTAAAATCATAATCTTTCAGGAATTCCATCCAACGTCTCTGTCTCATGTTGAGTTCTTTCTGATCAAACAAATATTTTAAACTCTTGTGATCGCTGAAGACGTTAAACGTTGATCCATACAGATAATGCCTCCAAATCTTCAAAGCGAACACTACAGCTGCTAACTCAATATCATGAGTTGGATAGTTCCTCTCTTGATTTTTCAACTGACGGGATGCATATGCCACTACTCTTCTATTTTGCATCAACACGCACCCAAGTCCTTAGTATGAAGCACCACAGTAAACCTCCATAGGTTCTTCAGGATTAGGCAAAATCAGTACAGGTGAGGTCGTCAGTAGTTCCTTCATCTTCAAGAAACTTGCCTCACACTCATCAGTCCACACAAAAGGATGATCTTTCCTAGTGAGTTGTGTCATTGGAGCTACTATCTTCGAAAATCCTTCGATAAATCTTCGATAATAACCCACTAACCCTACAAAACTACGAACCTCAGTAACCGTTGTGGGTCTTTCCCATGACATTACTGCCTCTACTTTCTCTGGGTCTACAGCTATACCCTCCTTTGAAATCACATGGCCTAGAAATTGTACTTTTTCTAACCAAAATTCACACTTAGCCAACTTTGCATAAAGCTTTTTCTCACTCAAAATCTGCAATACTTGCTTTAGGTGTTCCTTGTGTTCCTCATGACTCTTAGAGTAAATCAATATGTCATCTATGAACACTACTACAAATCGATCCAAGAAAGGTCTAAAGATCCTATTCATATAATCCATGAATATTGCCGGTGCATTTGTCACTCCAAACGGCATCACAAGATACTCAAAATGACCATATCTAGTCCTAAAAGCAGTCTTAGGAATATCATCATTCTTAACTCTAATCTGGTGATAACCACTCCTCAAATCAATCTTAGAAAATACAGCTGCACCACTAAGTTGATCCATCAGATCGTCGATGCGTGGCAATGGGTACTTATTATTGATCGTCACCTTGTTCAACTGACGGTAGTCCACACACAATCTGGAAGTTCCGTCCTTCTTTTTCACCAACAGCACAGGAGCTCCCCACGGCGATACACTTGGTCTTACGAATTGCTTTGACAGCAAATCCTCCAATTGTTTCTTCAGTTCAGCCAGCTCCGTTGGCGACATTCTATACGGGGAAATAGAGATTGGACCAGTACCAGGTACTAAGTCTATGGCAAACTCTATGTCCCTCATAGGTGGTAGACCTGGAACATCCTCCGGAAATACTTCCGAGAAGTCTCTAACAACGGGCACGTTGCTCAATACAACTTCCCCCTCGACTTTCAAGAAGGATAAAAACATGTATCCCTGAGCTCCTTCTTTCAAAGAAGCTCTCACTTGATTGGCAGTCAAAAATCCAAAATTCTCAGCATTTGGGAAAATCAAAGATTTATTGGAACAGTCTAAAAGGATATGGTTGGAAGATAACCAATCCATGCCTAAAATCACATCGTGTCAAAGGCAAACATATCAAATCAACAAGGTATGTCCTATTGGAAATAACAACCGGGCATTTTAGACATACAGAATTTGCAATAACAGTTTCAGCAGTAGGCGTAGAAACAACAAGATCAAAAGACATCAAAGACACAGGCAATTTCAGTCGTTTCACACAGTTTTCAGATATGAAAGAATGGGTAGCACCCGAATCATACAGTACAATTAAGGGATTTCCAGCTATGTCACAAGTACCTTGTATGAAATCCTCTGATTATGAAGCTTCAACACCGCTCATGGTGTAAACTCGTCCTTTCGTCGTCGGCCTTCCGGCTTTGACGGCGTTCACCTCTGGTTTCGGTTTGCCCATTCGGCAATCCTTTGCTGCATGTCCGATCTTCCCGCAGCTAAAGCATGTCATCCCCTTCTGGTTGCATGTTGTGGACAAGTGTCCGGGCTTTCCACAGTTGTAACATACAATCGGAGCGCCCGCTCCCTGATAGCCCTTGTTGGTACCACTAGCAGAAAATGGTACACTGCGGTTCGACTAACTCTTCTGGTTTTTGAAATAAGGCTTGTGTTGAGCCTGCTTCCCCTTCTGACTTTGTGAATACGACCTAGATGGTCCACCCACGTTTCCTTTGTTGATCGTTCCCTTTATTAAGTTCTCCATCTTCCTACATTTCTCCACCAGCAGTGGAAACTGACGGATATCCAGTGAAGCCACAGATTGACGCACCTCGTACCTCAATCCAGCCTCAAACCTCTCACACTTCCATCCCTCGTTCGGTTGGACTTGGAAGAACCGGAAATACTTGGCAAGTGACTCAAACTTTGCCGCGTATTCCCCTACAGTCATGTCCTGTTGCTGCAGTCGCAAAAACTCCTGTTCCTTCTCAGATCTCGCACTTTGTGGAAAGTACTTCTCAAGAAATTTCTCCTTGAAAAGTTCCCACGTCACCTCTTGGTTTCCAACATCCAGCAGCTGTCGGACTCCCTTCCACCAGTATTCCGCGTCACCCAAAAGCAGGTACATCGCATACTGTAACTTCTCGGCTGCCGTGCAGTGTAAGATCTCAAAGATCTTTTCCAGCTCCTCGATCCATAGTTCTGCTTTATCCGGCTCAGCCTCACCACGAAACTGTGGCGGATTATGGTGTCGAAAGTCGACCAACCTCTTGCCTTCAGCAGCCCTCTCAGCCCTCAATCTATCTTCAACGTCTCTCTGTTGCCTCTCAACATCCCTCTGTTCCTCACGAACAGACTGTTGAGCCATCTGAGCCGCCATGTTAGTCATATCCGCTATAGCCCTCTCCATAGTATCGTCACGGTCATCGGCGTCAACACGATTCATCGGTCGTCCCCGACATGCCATGGGTTTCTGCAAGTACACCAATCAGTCACACTATTCAAAACCCATTCAAGAAAGCAATCAATTTAACACATTGCTTCATAAGGAAACAATACAAACAATGTCACACAATGCTAATCAGAGATCACACAACTTCAACTTAGTAAGCCTATAACCTTGACACTCCCGAAAGACATTGACCAGCTCTGATACCACAAATGTAACGCCCCTTTTTCCCACAAGGAACGTTACGTGAAAAACTAAAAACTTAATGCGAAAAATCGTCTTTCATAAATCAAGGTTACCAAAATTGGTGGCTAATTTTTTTTTAAAAGAATCATAGACGAAAAGATTTCTCACATCACATTTAGCCATCCTGAAACTCAGAAGAAAAGAAACATCATACACATATATATATCATCATGTCAATATACACAAGTCTTGCGCCCGCAAGTATAGTTTGGAACCACAACATAGTGGCCTAAATACATCATCCTGATACAAAGAAAATAAAGCGATAAGTCTAAACCTAGGAAAGCTGTAAATCAAAAGGTGTGTCAAATACACGACACTGAACATGTACATCCCAAACCTAGGCTGGTCGCTAACAGACAACCCACAACCTAGCACTAGACACCTCCCACCACTACAGACCTAAGACGATAACGTCTCCTCGGGGTCCTCCTCCTCCTCGAATATCTCAATGAATACTCGCTCTTGCTCATCTCGAACCTTCCTCTTCCCCCTCTCTGCGTGTTCCGACGGTCCGACAGAAGTGTCATAAGAGCAACGCACGAAACGTCCATACGGTGGGACGTAAGGAATGGAGAGCGTCGGTCTCCCTGTCTCTGGTTGTGAAGCTGGTGTCACTGATGGAGCCATCCTCGATAGACGATCCCGCGCCAAGGTACTCTTCCTTGGAGTAAGACGCGTGCGGCAAAACATACGGCGATACTCCCGAGAAGATCCGGTTACCCGCGAGGGTAAAAGTCTCTCCTCCGCCTGAGTCTCTCTCCTCGGCTGCTCCACAGGTGCCTCGGGTGCGGCTGCCAGCCAGCTGCGCATCCTCTCTAAGGGAATGTAAGCGTCCAGAACCATGTCACGCTCCAAAACCTCTTCGGGGCCCAACACCCCTCCTCTCGTCCTGACCACGTGTCCACACACTGTGGCCCATTAGGAGATGGGATCATAAGTTCATCCCCCTCCCTCGGACTCGGCCTCAAGAGGCCGGAAGCTCTCCCTCACACGGGCTATCAAAGGCCTCATCTACGCGTAAGGTACATACAGATACAGGAAATCATGCAAAGGTGAATTACTTTGCACAAGTTGAAATCCATTGAAAGGTTACATATGAAAAATAAAATACTACATAATACATTCCAAGAATATATTTATATAGAGTTACTCTTTCGCAAATCTTTTAGCTAAGATATTCAATCATCAACAAGAGACACATTATCAACGTAAACACACAGTCAAGCAGACACATAGCATTCTAGCATAATGCATGTCACTTCAATATCTCTTTTCATACACCGGTGCACTGCTCCATGGAGACTTTTCTTCCTCAACTAAGTATAGCGATGTGGCGAAATCGTATACCTACTGTTAATGCAAACTGACCTTCACTCTTGGCCATCGTTTGTCATTTATTCGGTACAGACCCATTGTGCTACGTCGTACACCCCATCTCAAATAAGGCAGCCGGTCAGGATCATCCAAGCCGGGTACACTACTCTTCTCGGCACAAGGGGATTGGATGCCCTCAAAGACTTATAGTCAGACCATACTTATTACAATCCCCGCATAGGATTGTGTGCTCTCATCATAGCAATAAATGCTAGCCTGGCAAAAGCCAATATCTCAAATGCATATGACAGTATATTTGCAACCACAATCAATACAATCAATGTGGTCCCTTGTCTTAGGGTTTTTCGTCGCCACGTGTTAGCTTTCATCCAACACCGTGTAATATTTTTGTCCTTAAAACTTTATCGTCGCCACGTATTGATCCTCTTTCAATACCGTGTAATATTATTGTCCTTAAGACTTTTATCATCGCCACGTATTGGTCCTCTTCCAATACCGTGTAATAACGTTATTTTAAAAAACATAAGTTTAATGAAAACTTCTCTTAACTCCTAACTCTTAAATCTTTATTATTTTACTTCTCACTCTTCATTGTAAAAAGATTTAATTAAAAATCTTAGTTAAGTTCTTTGATAATTTTACTTAAGTTCCTTTACTTTAAGTATTTAAAAACTGCCCCAAATATTCTGTTTTTCAAGTTTCAGCCCTTATTTTTCTGAAATTTAGGTTTCTGCCCCAAAACTATCCAGTCTTCACGTTTTCGCCCCAGAATTGTCCAGTCTTCACGTTTCTACCCTAGAATTTTCCAAACTTCACGTTTTCTACCCCAGAACTTTTGTAAAATTATACTTTTGGCCCAAAGTGTCCAGATTTTCGAAAGTAAGCCCAGAATTCCAAAATTTTGCATTTTTCACCCCAAAACATCCAGTTTTCGTTTTTGACCCCTAAAAATTCGAAATTTGATTTTCTCCCTCATTCATTAATTTTCTAGCTCACTTAGAGTTTTATGGATAAAAAGGATTTAGTATGAAATTGATTTAAGGCTTATACTTAGCAATTTTATGAAATTTATCTAAGTAAGTGTTAACTTGAATATTTATTAATTTATTTGATTTCACTTTGGAAAACTTTTTCATTAAAGCTTATAAACCTCTTCCCACACTTAATCAAATACTTCAATCCAATTCCAATCACATTGAATTAAATCATGTGAAACATCCAAGAATCAATATTCATCCATTTAGGCAAAAACACCACCAAGCCATAAATCAAACATACACTCAAAGTAATCATTCATAGCATATGGACATACATCATGAACATAGCATAAAAATCATCAACTCATCAAACATCCATTTTTCAAAGAACACATAGGCTTTTTCAAACATACTCATCCATCAACCAAAAATCATGCTTGAACTCATATATATATATATATATAGACATATGAAAATACATATTACTAAGAGAATGATTTCTCACTCAAAACACCCAATATGAAAACTCAAGTCTTTGAGTTTTTCATGAACATACAACATAAACCACACACATACACATCCTTCCCAACCTATTGAGAAAATCCTCTTACCTCTTGAAGACTATGAAAATGAGCAAACACCACAAATCACCTTCACTCCTCACCAACACCAAGTGGCCTCCTTGAAGCCTTGATGTTCCCACGCTTAGAAAAATTTACCTTTCACAAAATACACCAAAATAAAACCATAAAAATATGAGTTTTATGAAAACCAACAAACCTTAAAGAGTAGAAATTTGAGTAGATGAATACTTACTCAAATATTGAAGACAAATGGATCCAAGGTAGTTTCCAAGCTTGTAGGTTCCAATGGAGTGAACCTAAACCAAGAAAAAGATCTCTTTTAGTAAAGAGAAGAACACAACTTTCATGGAAACATGAAAGTGGTGGAAATGAAAAAATGAAAGAAGTTTATGGATTAGAATGATGATCCAAACCTTTTTTGTGAGGGTGGCCAAAACCTCAATGAAACTTAGCCTTTTGGTGTGTACGAAAGCTTGAGAATATGAGAGAAAAAGACGGATCTCTTGATTCAAGTGGAGAAGATGAAGTGAAAATGAATTTTCTTTCTCCCTATGGGCTTGCATGCTTTGGTGGTTGGGAGCTATACCTCTCTCACCTAATTTGGGAAAATTCAAAAATCAACCCCTATTTGACCATTTGACTTTTGGAAGGTTTTTTAGGGTGGGATCAGCCCTTCCATGCGCCCCAAGGCTGATTGGAAAATGGTGGGATTTAATTCCACCAAGTTAGGGTTTAATCGGTAGTTCGAAGTATTAAAAACGCGTAGTTTTCGAACCCCTTTTTCGATAAATATTTTTCTAAAATGTGTAAAATCATGAGAAATGAATTTTATGATTGGAATATGTCATAGAAAAATTTAGAAACCCAAAACTAAATTTTTGGACTATTTTTCATGTCCCGGTTGCGCCCGGTTTACCCGTAAAGCACCAAACGTAGGTAAAATAAAGTTTTTCTAAAAAATTTCCAGAAAAATTTCTAAAAATCACAAATATTATAAGAACCACTTTTGGTTCGTTAAAAATTATTTTGGAGTATAAATGACCTCCAGAAAAATACTGAACCCTTCTCCGCATCATGCGAGAAAGCGGTTCCCGCAAAAACTCAGTTTTGCGAACTCTATTACTCTAAACCCTTCAAAATAAACCTAAGATATAAATATTATTATTCACACCTTAAAATCACAAAATCACTAATTAAATAATTTTAATTAAATTAAAAATCAATAAAGACTATATAAAAAAACCAAAGTGTTACAAAAGAGAGAATGGTGTTTGCCTTGAATGCTTCTTGGAATTGTGTGTGAAATTTTATGAAGCAAGGGGGGCTATTTATAGGGAGAGGGGGCGGCAAGGGGTAGTGGTTTTAGCCCATAGTTTTGCCAATACCATGGTTTAGGAAAAGTAATTAAAACAAATAAAAACTAATTAATTAAATCCTAATTGGTATAAAGCACATGACAAGGATTTGATCCAAGTGAAAAGCATCATCCAAGGGCTCTAGACGAAGAAGAGGGGGCAGCCAAAGAGGAAGGGTAAGGGAGGAAGAGAATTGTGTAAGTGATGTAAGCCATGAGGCTTAAAATCCTAATTAACTAATTAGATTAAATTAATTCTTTTTCCAATTGGCCCAAACCTATGTCTCACACGACCAAATGAACCTAGTCCTCTTCTTGGCATAGTAGTGAGACGGTTTATGAGGGCTGAAGAGGGAGGGAGGGAAGTTACATCTTTGCCCCTAGGGTTTTAAGTGTAAACAAGATGAAAATCAAGGGTAAAATGAAATTTTCATCAATAAAAAATTCTTAAAATTAATTTAAATGTTAAGAACCAATAGGAAATCTCAAAAATACCTTTATAATAGCCCTAATGGCTTCACGAAAGAGTTTCTGGATTTTTACGGTAAGGGTAAGCTTTGCGGTTCGCATAAACAATGGAAAATGGACGCACCGTAAGGCCAAAACGGACATTTTTCAAAAAATTTCATAAAAATTCCAGAAAATCACAAATTGAATTTAGACACTAATGATCCCTCTTGAAATTTGATTTTAAGCACTCATTGATCACTAAAAATACATTTCTGATCAAAAATCCTCGTTTCTCGTGCTTTATGGGGATCTAAAAAAGTAACTTTTTGATCTGCTTTTCAGAAAATTATGAAATAATTTCCAAAAATCTCAAAAATATAAAAACATGATTCATCTTTTCAAAATCTTTTTCTGACCTCAATTTGGTCTCCGAATCAATTATTAGCTCTTACTGTAAGTAAGAGGGACCAAAACGGTAATTTCTAAAATTTTCCAAAAATTCTAAAAAAAATCCAGAAAATCACAAATATTAAAAGAACCAACTTTTGTGAAGGAAATTTGTTTTCTGGGTTGGTTATAATATACTTTTGCTATTTAAAACTGAACCTGTCAATAACGGCGAAAACTATTTTCTGGAAAAGCCTCAAACGTTAAGTGAAAAGTGAATCTTTTAATGAATCAACTTAATAAAACTATTAATACTATACTAGTAACATGCCCGTGCGTACGCACGGGCCATGCAATTTTTTTTCATGGTTATGAAACAGTTAGCAACTATGATAATCATACCAGAATATAGTCCTCAGAAAGCAGTACTATATATTGTATTTGAGACAATAAATTTAGCAATTATATCCATAATTAAAGCATATATTTTGTCATAATTAAAATTTTTAAGTTTGAAAATTTTAAAGATTAATCTAATCAATACTATGCACAAATTTTTCCACAATTGTGAACCAATCTGGATTGTACTCTGTATTTTCACATTTTGGTCTGATGCTTTCACAGTGCGGGTGGAAATTTCTCCACAGTTGTGAACTCCTATGGATTGTACTATGCACTTTTGTATTTGGGTCCGACAGCTTCACACCACGGGTGGGAATTTCTCCACAATTGTGAACCTAACTGGATTGTACTTTGGATTTTCGCATTTGGGTCTGACACTTTCACACCCGGGGTGGGAATTTCTCCACAGTTGTGATATCTACTGGATTGCACTTTCACATTTTGAATTGAAAATTTATATGAACAAAAAACATTAATGGAACCCATAAGTAAATATCGTTTTATTTATTAAAATTAAAATTAAAAAAAATTAAAAACATGAATAAACCGATAAACAAATACTATTTATTTATTGAAAATAGTATTGCAACCTGAAAATTACTTGAACAAAAAAAGCGAATAAAACCCGTAAGCAAACACTATTTTATTTATTGAAAATAAAATTAACATTAAAAACCTGATTATTTACAGTAACAAAATGACTATTATATGCAACCATTATTTTATTTATCAAAAGAAAAATAAATTGCAGAATGAAACCCATTGAGTTTCATATTCAAAGTCAATAGTTGTGACCTCAACTGGATTGTACTCTGCACTTTCACATTTTGAACTGAAAATTTATATGAACAAAAAAATATTAATGGAACCTGTAAGTAAATATCATTTTATTTCTTAAAAATAAAAAATAAAATTAAAACAAAAATAAAAACATGAATAAACCAATAAACAAACACTTTTATTTATTGAAAATAATTTTGCAACCTAGAAATTACTTGAAGTTCTGAAATACAGAAAAGTACTTTGTTCATTTTTTGGCACGCCAAGTTTGTCACTTTTTGTTGTTTTAAGTTGTTCATTTCAGTATCCTTTAATTCTTTCATCTCCATGATTTTCTCTTTTGGAAATTATTTCAAACGTCAACTATGATTTTTGCTACTTTATTTTTTTGCACTTCACTATCACTTTTAAATATTTATCATTAATTCTTGTCATTATGCTTCATGTACTACTTCTATCACTATCTCAAGAATAATTCTATCTCCATGTAATGAAGTCCTGAAATACAAAAACACTCCGTTTCATTTTGTGGCACACCAAGGATGCCTATTTTTTTGTTTTATGTTGTTAACTTGATTATCCTTTAATTCTTTCCTTCCCCATGATTTTCCCTTTTGAGAATTGCCACAACTTCTTTTGTTTCAGATGTCCAAGTAAATATATAAAATTAATTTGATAATATGCCAAGTAAATCTAAGTTAATTAAGGAAAAATGACAATACTCATTTTGAAGTATACTGCACGGGTAATATGTAATTTTTCTCAATAGGTAAAAAATAATTAACTAATTAAAATTGTGTAAAATATAATTATTTAACTTGTTTATATTATTAGCAAGACAACGCTGCACCATAGCATTTAGAAAAAGTTGCATATAATTTATATTTTAAAAATTAATTTATCAATTAAATTTACATACTAATCCCAATCCCAATCCCAATAAGACTACAAACCCAGCATATGCCACTTTCAAAGTAGAACCTATGGTCAAATTGTTTTATTCAATTTTACATGAGAGAAAAAAACGTGCAATCAAAATTCTTGACATCTTTTCCTCTTCTAAAAGCATTCATAATTAAAAAAATATAAGTATTTTACACAATGATGAAGAATAATGTGGTTACCGGTCACAATATGCATCAACAGGTTAACACCCATACCTCTCATTCCAATGAATGGATACTTGTAGAAATAAAAAAAAAAGTTGGTAGATAGCATGTACAAAATTATGCACTTAAAGGTTGGAGAATTTCATTTGATCAGGTACAGAGATTTTTGCAGGAATAAGGACAGAAAAGCTTTGTGACATTAAGAACTAAAAAATTTATGCACTAATTTGGCATCTTTGATTGGAACCTGAAAGGGAATGCTTGGAATTTTAAAGAGAAATCCATGTCCTTACATTTGCTACGACATAGGACAGGTTTTTGCCTCCCTTTCGTCTAGAAGTATAAGGTTAATAACAAAGCATAAATTGCTATGCAATGTCACAAAGCTCAGACAACTTGTAATTTATAATTCACCAAATTAATAACATTGATAATTTGATATTGATCAAATTAAATAAAACCATAAATTACATTGGTTTTTTCCAGATACAATTCTTATCCCAACAGCAATAACATAGCAAAGGCTAGGAATGCAAGACACAAAGATGTCACTTTGAGAATATTTGTAGAAATCAATGACCTCCTCAAATTCAAGGCTAAGTTATATGATAACTTTCCTTCTTGGCTTATATCATTACATTTCCCTGTTGCAGCATAGATTCTGTAGACTTCACTCAGTAAAATGACATTTGAAAATTGAATTTAAAAGGGGGGGGGGGGTGGGGAATAGCCAACCAAATAGGTTTAATAGATTTTCAGAAATTGCCTAAATATAGGTTTTTGGGAAGATATTCCTACACCATGACCACGAATCCATTTGGTCTGAGTGACATAAGTAATGATCTTTTGACTAAACCCATTTTTTTAAAAAATTTACTACCTTCTGTCCCTAGTAACAATGTTTTCTTCTTGTTTTATCTTTTCTGTGACACTCCTTTCCCCATACATCAGTTTTCATATCCACTGCATTGAAGTTGCCATTTCAGTAGTAGGTACAAGTTTGTAGCTTTTGGACCTTTGGTGCAGAAAGTATCCAAGTTTGTACTATCTTCAAGAACAACACACTCTGCCAAAAGGTTATCTATCATACAAATGTGGAATGCAACAACATACTGTGTTCTTTATTTTTTTTCCACCACTACAATGACATAACCAAAGAGGGACATTTGTCACCATCAACATCTCAAAAAAAATGAACTAAGACATTTTAAGAGAATAATTGTATTCAATCCTTAGCCTATCTTTATGCATTTTTCCCATTTAATTTTAGTCACTTTCTAACTTTCCATCACTAAAACCCCACTATTACAGTATAGAATCCATGGTCATAAAATTAATCTATCAAGACCAGCAATGAATGTGTTCCACTCAGATAAATTGAAGATGAGAGCTTATCTATAAGAATTAGTTCTATGTCCCCATAAAAAGTGTGGTGAAAAGAACTCATTCCAAGTTTTACATCCACCTAGTGTCATTATATTAAATCTTCGAAAAATACAGGCCACAACAATTGAATATAAAAAGAGTCAACATATTCCAAAGATAAATTAACAACTGAATTTTAGCATTTTTTCAAATCAAAAGAATAAGTTTAGCTTATACTTTATCAGAAAACCACCTATTGCAATCATAGCTTTGTTCTCTAAATTCTCCTATCATTTCTATAGTGAATTTCAGTTCCTATCATGAACCAAGACAGCAAAATAATATAAGTGAATATTCATGATAATGGATAAAAGAAACATAGAAGATACGGTTTGCTAATATGAAAGTTCTTAATCCTCCATGCAACTCAGCACTTTCCTTCACAGATAATATCTCCTATGTGACTCATCCAACCAAAAAATTCAAAATAGTTCAAAGGATGTTTTGTAATTTTGATCTGTGATATGGAGAATCTCATACCATTGGACATCTAGTATTTGATTTCAACCTTCCAAAGGCACTCATCAATCATCATAGAATCCATACCTGTCAAATGCAGGATATTGAATAAGTATTCTGAAGTCACAAAATGTTGAAAAAATTCCCATTGTCATTTCCCCCACTTTTAGCTATTAGACAAACTTGTGATATCTGACAGCTTTCATGGTTTCCCCTAATGAGGGTCAATTTTACTAAATTTAATTGTGATATCTGACAACAATTCATAAGGGGTTTATAATCACATTTTCGAAAAGGTGTATCAAAGATATATTTTATATAAGAGTTTCCAATACAAAGTTCTTTGCATGAATACAAATGAAAAGAATATAAAAACAAAGAAGCAAAAACACAGAAAATATAAAGTGAGGCCATAAAACACACAGGACAATTACCTTCAGTGCTTGAGCCTTGGCAAGACTGTCAAATTGTTCAATGTTTTTCTTGCCATAAAACAGAACCAACACTAATAGAGTTTCTTCCTTAAAACTTGAATAATTTATTCTTCATATCATTAAATATATCAAATTCAAGTGAGCCTTCACTTCTCCTTCAATGAGCAAGTGTTGTAATCAGAGCTTTAATCCTTTCCCTATTCTGCTATTTTTCCCTATTCTGCATTTTTCTATTGCAATTTAGTTAGCTTTATTTTTTTAAGTTGGAGACTCATAAGCTTATCCTAACTGGTTTGACATCATATAATGTAAATATGCATAGTCACTGACAAAGTTGCCCGTCCAGCAACGTCTATAGGAGCTTATTATATTTGTTGTGAAAAAAATATCAATCAATTGAAAGCAGCTGGAACCCAAATTTCATGCTTACTTCCCTAATCCCATGCTGATAATTATTCAAGGGTTAAAAAATGGATCAAGGCAACGAAGATGCCATATTTAGGGAAGAAAAGGTAAAAATCAAACATAATAGAGTTTATTTAAATCAACAGATCATTTCGCTATCATAATTAAAGCAGTTTGAGAGAAACTTGAATGATGAAAGATCAACAAAATTCTTCAATATCATTGAGAAAGTCAAATGGAAATAATTATTAATAATCTATCACAAAACCCATTTTATCTTGCTCAGCAGAATAGAAATAAATCGAAAGAACGAACTAATGCTCCAAATTCCAGAATGGATAAAGCTTACTTGTGCGTGAGTTTTGGAATCCATCTCTATGAGATAAGATATTGTATCTGTTACCAATTACAGTCTATATTGATGTTTTTCATAAAAATGATATAAATCACCACACCAAGACTTTGCCTAATTGAACTGAATTGAATAAAGACATTAGGCAGGCATAAAACTTTCTTGCATCAAACATGAAACTATTAAATTCCACAATCAATTTTTAAATAAACCAACAATTGACTCCCTTTCTCAATAATTGCAAAACTGTAAAATAAAAAAATGTGGCATATATAGCCTAAGGAATCAAACATGAGTCTCATATGATATTAGTCACATAAACGGGGGGTAAACTGTTAGTTTCTATTTCTGACATGTTTTATAAATGCTAATACCTAATAAGCAATACATAATAAGTTGTTCCTAATCAGCAATAAGAATGCTAATACCATAACTTACTACCAGTTTCTTTCACATTTTGGGCCTTTGATTTACCAGCTGCTATTATTTTTCAAGAGATAATTCTTTGTGAATCAGAGTACTGAAAAGTAAACTCTTCTACAAGCTTGAGCCACATAAAAAATAGATAAATAATAAATAAATAGAAAGTTGAAAATTAGAAATCAAAAGTTGAAAATCAGAAAATTGATTACTGAATCAACAATGCTCTACCTATACCCCCATATTACGAAAGGTAAAGGAAAAAAGCTCCTCCTCTTTAGGCGATCTAAATAGGCCCAGTGGAATGCTCTATAATTCTTCTTCTGAAGGCAAAGAAGAATGAAGTCTGAATGCTTCATAAGTCAAAGATAGCCTCTTATCTAAAGGAATCATAAAAACAAAAGGCAGTGTAGTGAAACCTCAAACCAGATATAATAAAAGTTGTAATTTCTTGAAACAAAATAGTATGCATGAGCAACCTACCGATATCCCATCAAGTTTATATCAAAAAGCAACCTACAGACCTTGACACCCACGGTAGCAGGCCTACAAAACAAAGACGTTTTTTGTAGTTAGCACCATTTCTTCAAATCAAATTCAGATACGCATTTCATGTGCATAATGATAGCAAAAACAAATTAATCTACACCAGTTCAATGATCAAGCTTCTACAAAGCCATGTGGGCATCTAAATAAAAACCCAAATTTTTTGCCAAAATTCAATAGGTTAAGATCATAGGATATTCCAGAGCAGAAAAGAAAAGAAGGGGGATTTCGATTTTGACAAAAGGATAAAGGATAAACCTTTTCTGAGCAGAGTCGTCAGCTCTTGCACAAGCTTCTTCAGAGAGCGATCTCTCTTCTTCCTTGGTCATGCGATTGTCACCTCTATCGAAGCAATCGCAGCAGAAACACATCTTCTATGTGCGCTCCTGAACGAAGGGTTTAGGGTTAGAGAAAGGAGAAGACAACGGTTAACGAAGGAGGGATTTCAGAAACAGAGTCAGAGAGAACCGACTCACCAAATTTTTTCGCACCCCAAATTTTTCCGGCATCGTCGTTCAACGATGTTTTAGAACAAAGATAGGGGAGAGAGTGGTGTGAGAGAGAGCGAGAGATCTGTGAGGGTGAGAAGAGTGGTGTCAGGTGTGGTGGGTGAGATTGAAAGACGTGTGTGAGAGAGTACTGAGTGTGTGAGAGAGAGAATTTGAAATTGTAATTGTAAAAAGACATTTTTACCCCAATCTTTGCATATGTGTCAAACAGATAAGATGTCTAAAATAGAAAAATCATAGGTGGTTGTTTATCTTAGATAGAAAGAGATTTATAAGATAGAAATAAACCACACAACACTTAGATCACACAATTTCATATAAAACAGATAATAGACAGAAAAATAGAAAACAGAAGTCTATATAAGACTTAGGTATCTTACTATTTGAAACTACAATACCATGCAAGACTTATTTATTTTCTATATCATCCCAAACATACTAGATCCTAGAGTCTCTATCTCAACTATTTCTCCTTCTCCGGTATTTGTCTATTTCTTAACTAACAGATTACGGAGTTTCTCCTAGAGGGACTAAAACAACAGTATACCTTTATACTGTTCTCTAAAAGTCCAAACTTAAATTTTCTAAAACCTTTATGGAACATCCAATGACTACTGTCTATCCTCTAATATCCTTTAGGAATCAAGTATGAACTTTCCATATTCATTATAACTTATTCTGATAGTCAAAAACGTCCGTAAAGTACCGTTTGACTTCTATGTCAGCTCTAAACCATTATATTTTATCTAAAAATTCTAAGGATGGTTCTAATCTTCTAAAATTAATACTCTGCCTCATAGAGTGGAATTTTAGGATGTTACAATTCTACCCCTCTAAAAATAATTTCGTCCTCAAAATTCCGTAAATAAGCATACTGGACAATCATCCTCTCTCTGAAATAATTCTCATTACCTAACACCACTGTATTTATTCAAATGATCTACTATCAACCTTTAGATATAACATACTCGCCCCTTTTTAATGGTTCAGAGTGTAATCTCTTGCTTCTCTGTCCTTACTCTGTTTGCTGTAATTTAGACAACTTTATATTTTCCTATCACTTTTTCTTTCTCCATCTTCTGACATTTCTATTTGACGGGTCTCTTAGCGCAAAAATCTATCTTCTTAATCTATAACTAAGTCCTGTCTCAAAATTATTTTGCACTGCTATGCTCCATCAAATTTGAACTAAAAATCGAAAGTACTTTAGCAAAAAGTTCAGACTTTTAGCTGTGTATGCAACACCCTCTCTCCAAAAAGGATATTACACCATAGTAACTAAAAGTTTCACAAAGACTCAGAAAATATTTGATAAGAGTTTTGAAATCTTTCTCAAATTATAGCGAATTTTTTTTTCTTTTCCAAAGTGAATGGTAAGTATAAAATAATACCTTTGGGTTTGGAAAAAGTATTTCATCATATAGATAATAACCATGCTATTTTACCAAGGGTTTGCTTCAGTACAAACCTAAGTAAGAATTCTGCAAGAGTAAGAAAACTAAAAATACTAGTAAACTAAAATTACAAAAGTGTTTAAAGAAAAATATATGCTACTATGTAGGTGTGAGCCAGATCAATCTTTAGACTACCCATTTAGCTTAAGCATCATAAGACGAAGATGTAACGGTAGTAGCAACCTTCTAACCCTAACCCGATAAACCTTCTTCTGAGCAGTCTTCTTCTGCTTCTCCACCTTCCTTGCGTTGCCATCTTCTGTCCTGATGATGTCCTTTATCTGTTCCAGGGGTAGCTTAATGACAAAGACTAATCGGGTTTCTACTCTCCAATTTTGTTTATCAACCCTTCCAGCGGTAGTAAGTACATAACCAGAATATGTACCCCACTGTGTACCAAGGTTTATCTTTCACCCCGACTTCCCAATCTCAAGGGGTTGAATCCTAAGACGTCGGACCGGAACTAACTGTAGGTAACAAGATGAAACACAAGAAGGGGGGGTTGAATTGTGTTTCTAAGCTTTTAAAAACTTTTTGCAATGTTGGACGCTGGCTTGTGAAAACGTTGGACGCACAGCGTACTAAATATCGGACGCACAGAGTTTCGAAATACTGGACGCACAAAGATTGGACGCAGAGGCTTCTGTTAAGTTAAAAACTTGTTTTCTTTGTGCGATTTAAAGTGTATCAAAAACTTGTTGAATAAAAATCAATTCAATCCCCACGGTTAGAATAAGCACAGAAATAATAAGAGTTAAGGGAAAGAAGAAGTAACACAAGTTTTTATCTTGGTTCACCCTTTCCTAAGAGCTACGTCCAGTCCCCTCAAACTAGAGAGATTTCACTATCAAACCAGATAGAATACAAGTATTCTTCAACAGCCTCTTCAGGCCTTACACCGAGTATTCTTTGCACACCTAGCCTCTCCAGGCTCAAACAAGTATTCTTTTACAGACAAGCCTCTCCAGGCTCAAACAAGTATTCTTTTACAGTCAAGCCTCTCCAGGCTCAAACAACTCAGCAGAGTGTTTTTGATTTAAGTGCTGTCTAACTCACACAACTGAGGATATGAAAAACTTAAGCACTTCGAGAGTTAAGCAAACTCTCTTTTATAAGAAGATAGAAAATATACAAGACTTTCTGTACAGAGTATAACAATTTGCACAGCGTTTTTGCTCTTTCTTTTTCGTTGTTCAGTCCCCTGTATTCTTCTTCTTGTTCACGGTATTTATATGCTTTGATGAAGCTTCAGACTTGTTCTTCGAATAGCTTAGCTTCAGCCTTCATAAATGTTACCGTTCTCTAATAGCATTAAATGCTATTTTCCCGTTGCTCTAAGGAGATCTACTTCAGTGAGTATGTCTGCGTTTCTTTCTCCTAAACAGAAGCAACCATTTGCACATGATTTTCATTCATCCATTGGACGTATCCTCATGCTTACCATTCTATTCCATTGGACGCAAGGCAGTATTGGATGTATTGCCTCATGCTGATTATTGGACTTATGCCATTGCCTTTCTGTTCCATTGGACGCAGGGAAGTATTTGTTGGACTTTTGTCAATTCTGCTTCATTGGACGCAGAACAGTTGACTGTTGGATTTTTCCCATTCTATTCCATTGGACGCAGAGCAGTTGATTGTTGGCCTTTTCCAATTCTGTTCCATTGGACGCAGAACAGTCTTTTGTCATTCTTCTTCATTGGACGCAGAACAGTTGACTGATGGACTTTGTCCCATTCTGCTTTATTGGACGCAGGGCAGCATTGTATGTATTGCCTTATGCTGTTGGACTTTTCCATTCTGCATCATTGGACGCAGGCAGTGTTGTACATATTGCCTCAAGCTTATTATTGGACTTTTGTAATTCTGTTTCATTTCACTCTCCATAGTTGACTGATGAACTTTTGCCATTTTGCTCTATTGGACGCAGAGTGGTACTGTCTGTATTGAACATTGGACGCAGAAGCGTATTGCCTTATATTGAACATTGGACGATGAACAGTATTTGCCTTATACTGATTTATTGGACGATGAGCAGTATTCCCTTATTCTGATTATTGGACTCATAACTGATCATTGGACGCAAAACTAACTGTATTGCTTTACTGATCATTGGACGCAAAGCTCTCAGACTGTGTGTATATTGCCAATGTCATATTGGACGATGGACTTATCATTGTTGTACCTACAAGAGCTTGTCAGCATACTTTGTAACATCCTTAATAAAGTATGTTAGACTTTGTGAAAACCTTAATAAGCTTTGTTATCATCAAAACCATAAAACCTCTTAGGCAATTTTTTGCATTAGAAATGCTTTTAACCAATTTGGTTCCAACACTAACCCACTCCTCAGGTAAACCATTTACTCAGTCATGCATCAACACAACAAAGTAGGCAAGGGTGAGACTCCAAGACAAAGTAATAGGAAAAGTAGGAATACATCCAACGTATAGATCACCCATCAATCAATTTGCACACCAAGCACATATTCATAATAACATATCAATCAAGGCTTATAAACTGATCTCGTTTAAGCAGATCTTACCTTTTTGCTGCAATCCTACAAAATAACTCATTCACAAAATACATTCTCATATTTATGCATGTCACTTCAATATCTCTCTAATCACACCGGTGTAGTGCTCCAAGGAGACTTTTCCAACCTCACACCCTTGAGCGACCGGCTGCAGTAAACTTAACAGCATAATCAGGGAATCCCTCTAGAACCCTGAAGATACTTCAGAAATACCGTATTTAAAACTTAATACCAAATCAGAAATAGATCTGCCAGTCAGGTTTATCCAAGCTGGGTATACGACTCGTCTCGGCTCAAGGGGATTCACCGACAAGGCCATTGAGACTTTCGAAACCTGGATAATCCTAATAGACAATTGTAGTCCAACATAAACTATTTTCAACCCCAGTCTAGGTTGTATGCTCACAGTCTATAATGCAAATGATTGTTAAATTTTGCATATACTCTACTTCTCTTTATTTCCTCTTTGTAAGATTTCCTTTGTCTTATTGTAGCTTCTCTTCAATACCATTGTACAGAATAACGTATCTCCTTCTGGAAAAATTGCTCTTGTCTTCATTACTCATTTACCTTGAGTTAAGTTATTATCTTATTTCAAGAAGATCAAAACGGGGCATAGCCACCTAGGATTGGTCAAGAGAGAAGAGATTAACGGTATTTAAAACTTATATCCGCTTTTTAATCAATAAGTGTCTGTTCTCAGATTTTAAATAGCTCTTTGGGAATGGAATAATTACACGGCAGCTGAGCCGACTGCGGTAATCAGTGTCCATCTTTCTTAAAACTTAATATAGACTTGGTGAGCGAAATATAACTGATTGATTATCGGCTTAAGTTATTTTTGAAGATGAAAGGATCACACGACGGCAGAGCCATCTTTGGTGATCAGTACCCAACCTTTAAAATCGATCCACTATAACTAAGTGAGCGTAGTCCCATTGTTTCTCTTTGGAAATATTTAAGCACTAATTATCTTCCAGGAAAAAGACCCTTTGGAAGCCCATTTCACTAATTTCCACTGCCGTAGACATTGGAAATTAGTCTGAGTTATGTGCATATATATTTATATACAGATTGGATACCCACTTGATATTTCCCACTAATAATATAACAGTAGAATTCACCGAGAATCCATTAACGTTAGATTATATTCCGAAAGATGTTATGACAGTAGAATTCACCGAGAATCCATTACTGTTACACTCTTTTATCCAATTCAATCTATTTATATATACAGTATTTGTTGGAACCAAATTGGTTAAAAGTATTTTTAATACAAAAACTCCCTAAGTGATTTTATGGTTTTGATGATAACAAAATGTATTAAGGTTTTTACAAAGGATAAACAAAATGTATTAAGCTTTTACAATGTATAACAAAGCTGCCTAACTAAATTTATTGAAGGATGTTGCAGTCTGCGTCCAATAAATTAGTTCATCATGACATTGGCTCATATTCAAAGTCTGAGAAGCCTTGCGTCCAATGTTGAAGTCATCATCCAATATTGGCACTGGAACATATATGGACACCAAGAGTTCTGCGTCCAATGATCAATGTTGAGAATACTGTTCGTCGTCCAATATTCAGCATAAGGCAAAGACAATTCTGAATCCAATATTCAGCATAAGTATAAGCAGCTCTACGTCCAATATTCATGAGAAGGCATTGAAGCTATAAGTCCAATGTTCAGAATGCTGATCGTCCAATGATAAGTACAAGGCAATACTGGCATAAGTCCAATGATTTATAAGAAAGCAGAATTGCAGAAGTACAAAGCCCAATGATTTCCAAAGAAGCAGAACCAGTGAGTATGCGTCCAATGCAAATGAAGGACAAAAGTCCAATGTTCAGTTTAAGGCATTGAAGTTCAAACGTCCAATGAAACTGAACAAACAAAAGAACTGCTCTGTGTCCAATGAAATCAGAGTGACAAAGGTACTGTTCTGCGTCCAATAAATAAGAAGGACATCAATCAAGTGTCATACGACCAATGAAGCAGATTGACAAAGGTACATCAAACAACTGTTCTGCGTCCAATAAAGCAGAAGAACAAATGTACAACAATCAACTCTGCGTCCAATGGAACTATAAGGAAATGGCAAAAGTCCAAAAACCAGAATGAGGCAATACGTCCAATGTTGCTTTGCAACTAATCATCAGAATGGTATGCATAAAGATGTGTCCAATGATTGAATGAATATCATATGCAAATGGTAAGTACAAGGTATGCGTCCATTTGCTAAAAGGACTGAAAGTCCAATGATTTCTACATGCTGCGTCCAATACGCAGAATCCATAAACTTGCTATTTATTGCTCATGCATTTAATATGGAACATATTTATTGAGCAAATGATTTGAAATAAATAGCTGTATACAATGCTTTTCTGTACAACCTATTGTCAACGTTTTTGAACGTACATATGAAAAAGCTTAAAGTACTGTGGAAAGTGTACTAAGAGAGAGAATGTACTTTTATCTACTCTATATATCTCTGAACACATCTTTCTGCTTTACACAGTGTATTCTCTCTGTCTCAATAAGATATTACTATTAACCACTGTACAATTGAGACTTTGAGTACAGGTTGCTTCTGATTTAGGAGAAAGAAACGCAAACATGCTCACTGAAGTAGATCTCCTCAGAGCAACGGGAAAATAACATTTAATGCTATTAGAGAACGGTAACTTTTATGAAGGCTGAAGCTGAGCTATTCGAAGAACAAGTCTGAAGCTTCATCAAAGCCTATATATACCGTGAACAAGAAGAAGTATACAAGAGACTGAACAACGAAAAAGAAAGAGCAAAAACGCTGTGTAATTTGTTATACTCTGTATAGAAAGTCTTGTATATTTTCTTTCTTCTTGTAAAAGAGAGTTTGGTTAACTCTCGAAGTGCTTTAGATTTCATATCCTCACTTGTGTGAGTTAGACAGCACTTGAATCAAAAACACTCTGCTGAGTCGTTTAGCCTGAAGAGGCTGTGTTCAAAGAATACTTGTGATTTAGCCTGAAGAGGCTGTGTTCAAAGAATACTTGGGTTTTAGCCTGAAGAGGCTGTGTTCAAAGAATACTTGGGATTTAGCCTGGAGAGGCTGTGTGCAAAGAATACTTGGGTTTTACCTGAAGAGGCTGTGTGCAAAGAATACTTGTACCTATCTGGTTTGATAGTGAAATCTCTCTAGTTTGAGGGGACTGGACGTAGCTCTTAGGAAAGGGTGAACCAGTATAAAAACTTGTGTTATTTCTTCCTTCCCTTATCTCTTATTATATCTGTGCCCAAGGGGATTGAATTGATTTTGTTTAAACAAGTTTTTCATACACCTTAAATCGCACAAAGAAAACAAGTTTTTAAACAAGAGGGAAGCCTCAGCGTCCAATCTTTTGTGCGTCCAATATTTCACAATTCTGTGCGTCTAGTGTTTTAGCACTCTGTGCGTCCAATGTTTTAGCACTCTGTGCGTCCAACATTTCAGAAAAACACTGTGCGTCCAATATTTGAAATAAGCTGTGCGTCCAACGTTTTTCACAAGCCAGCGTCCATCATTGCGAAAAGTTTTTAAAAGCTTAGAAACACAATTCAACCCCCCCTTCTTGTGTTTCATCCTGTCACCTACAGTTGGTATCAGAGCCTGGTTTCTAGGGGTTGAGCACTTAACAGTGCAGAGAAGCAAAGATCCATGGAGAACGAGGGACTAGCTGTGAACAGACCACCACTGTTCAATGGAAATGAATAGGACTATTGGAAGTAAAGAATGATCACATTCTTTGATGCGCAAAATATAGACCTATGGGATGTCGTGGAAACTGGCTACACTGCTCCAGTAAATGAAGCAGGTCAACAAATACCAAGAGCTCAGTGGACAGCAGATCAAAGGACCAGATTCCAGCTGAACTCGAGGGCGAGGCACTATCTGATGTGTGCCATTACAAAGTCAGAATATGACAAAGTGCACAGCTGCAGTACTGCCAAGGAGATGTGGGACACTTTAGCTTTGGCACATGAAGGTTCATCTCAGGTTCGTGAGTCCAAAATCAGCATGCTAGTTCATCAATATGAACTATTCAAAATGGAGGATCACGAGTCCATTGATCAAATGTTTGGAAGATTCCAAACAATCATTAACAACCTGAGGTCCTTGGGAAAAATCTACACAACCCAGGAGCATATCAGGAAAATCCTAAGGAGTCTGCCAAAACAATGGAGACCCAAGGTAACTGCAATACAAGAAGCAAGGGATCTTTCCACTCTTGCCATGGAGGATCTTCTAGGCTCACTGAAAGTACATGAGCTTGAGCTTAATGAAGAGGGAACAGGAAAAAGGGCAAAGTCCATTGCTCTTAAAGCTCAAAAAGGGAGCACCTCAAAAGCCTTGAAGGCCAATGACTCTGATGAGGAGTCATGTAGCTCAGAAGGAGAAGAAGGCTCAGATGATGATGAACTCTCTTTCATCTCCAAGAAGTTAAAGGCCATGTGGAACAGGAAAGGTGGCTTCAGAAGGAAGCAATTTAACAGAAGATTTCCACAACAGGAAGCTGAGCAAAAGGAGAAAAATCCAGTAGTGTGCTATGGATGCAAGAAACCAGGCCACTACATGTCAGATTGTCCTGAGGCAGAAAGAACAAAGAAGAAGTTCTTCAAGAAGAAGAAAGGTCTCATGGCAACATGGGAGGATCTTGATGATTCCTCTAATGATGAGGACGAGGAGGATAAAGAAGAAGCTAATCTCTGCCTAAAGGCAAGTCTATCCTCAACTGACAGTGAGGACGAAGTAGAGGTAATTTCCTATTCTGAATTAAGCAATAATTTTGATGATCTTCTTAGAGATTCATCCATTTTATCTGATGAGTACAGATCTTTAAAGAAAAAGTTTTCTCTTATAACAAAAGATTTTGAAAAGCTTACTTCAGAAAACAAAGTACTCAAATCAGAAAATGGAAAGTTAAGACTTCAAGTAAGTCAACTAAAAGATGAATCTCCAAAGGATTCCGAGTCCAATACTTCCTGTGAAGTACAAGTACTTCAACAAGAAGTAAATGAACTCACTGGAACATTGTCCAGATTTGTCAGTAGCTCTGAAAAGCTTGATCAAATTTTAAAAATTCAGAGAAAACCTTCTGACAAAAGTGGTTTGGGATATGAAAAACCAAAACCAAAAGTTTCTAAAAGTCCTTCTAAATTCAATTTATACTGTGGTCACTGTGGAAAGGCTGGACATGTCGCCTCGACATGCGTCCATAAAAGGAACATGCCTGGACGCAGACCAAGAACTAACATGATAGGACCCAAGTCAATCTGGGTACCAAAAAGTATGATAATTCCTGTTGCAGATATACTTGATGGGAGGAAGACAACTCCAGTCATGGAACCTGGACAGTGGCTGCTTACTACACATAACAAGAGAAAGGTCTATGTTCCAAGACCTAAAGCTTAAGATCACCTAAGAGTGAAGAAGATGGACCAGACGCAGGAAAAAGTCATGCATCCAATACTGGAAGTGTAAGAAGCTGGCACTTCAAGACCTATCATCCTGAAGATCAAATCATTAGGAATGCAGATGATAAAGTCAGAACAAGGTCCACATTCAGAGAACAAACTGATGTTGCATTCATCTCTGAATTGGAGCCCAAAAACATAGATGAAGCCCTATTGGACGAAGGATGGATTTTGGCTATGCAGGAGGAGCTGAATCAATTCAAACGAAATGATGTTTGGATGCTGGTAGCCCCACCTGAAGATAAGTCCATTATTGGAACCAAATGGGTATTCAGAAACAAACTGGACGAAGAAGGTAAAGTTGTGAGAAACAAAGCAAGGTTAGTTGCTCAAGGCTACTCACAACAGGAAGGTATTGATTTTACTGAAACCTTTGCTCCAGTAGCTAGAATAGAGGCCATTCGCATTTTACTTTCATTTGCTGCCCAACATGATATGAGGCTTTATCAATTGGATGTAAAGAGTGTTTTTCTGAATGGTATAATAACAGAGGAAGTCTATGTTGAACTGCCCCCTGGCTTTGAGGATCAAACTTTTCCAAATCATGTTTTTAAATTGAAAAAGGCTCTTTATGGCCTCAAGCAAGCTCCTCGAGCTTGGTATGAAAAACTGAGTTCTTTTCTAATGGAAAATGGTTTTTCAAGAGGAAAAGTTAATAATACTCTTTTCAGAAAATCCATAGACTCACATTTCATCATAGTACAAATTTATGTAGATGATGTCATTTTTGGTGCTACTGATGAATCTCTATGTAGAGAATTTTCTGAGTTAATGCAGGTTAGTAGGATTCTGTGATGCTGATTATGCTGGAGACAGGCTTGAAAGAAAAAGCACCAGCGGAGGATGCCATTTTATTGGATCCAATTTAGTATCATGGACAAGCAGGAGACAAAGCACAATTGCATTATCAACAGCTGAAGCTGAATATGTCTCTGCTGCAAGTTGTTGTTCTCAGCTCTTATGGATTAAACATCAATTAGAGGACTACAACATCTTCGAGAGTAAGATTTCTGTTCTTTGTGATAATACTGCTGCAATCAATTTATTTAAGAACCCAATCTTACACTCAAGAGCTAAGCATATAGAAATTAAACATCATTTTATTAGAGACTATGTGCAGAAGGGAACATTTGATATTCAGTTTGTTAGCACTGAAAATCAATGGGCAGATATATTTACAAAACCCCTCTCTGTAGATAGATTCATTTTTATAAGGAAGCATTTGAATATGCACTTTATAAAAGACTGATGTTTAGCGTCCAATATGCTCAAGCTGAGTCTGAGTCCAATGTGACTAGAGTCCAATAGGACACGACAGTCTATTTGAGACTTAGAATTTTTTCAAAGACTCAAAAGCTTTTACATCTTAGTAATCCCACGCTGAGTCCAAACTTTTTTCATAAAGATATATCTTACAGTTGGTATCTTACAAACGCTTTGCAGTAATTGTCAGTTTGATGATTATTCAAGCTTTCAAGAAAAACTTCTGTTATCTCTATAAACTTGATTCAGATTTCTCTTCGTTTGGCATCTTTTCTAAAATCTTCTCTACTGTTTTGAGAAAGCTTGTTTAGAAAAGGGGAGAAGAAAAAGGGTTTTTAAGTTTCTCTCTGTTTTTCAAAACTGTCTTTGGACTATGATGTTCTATGAACCTTTTTGCCTGATGACAAAAGGGGGAGAAATATATGGGATTAAGTTTTAAAAAGAAAGAAGAATATGGGATTAAGTCTGATTGCGTTGCAGTAGTCTTATTACCATGTTTTAATCTGATAAGCTATTTGCTTTTTATTGGACTAATCTTGTTTGTATGAGTAAAAGAAATTTTCAGGTACTCTAAGTATATTGAATATCCAAAACCATGAGATGTTTATCTCAAGGGGAGAAGAGTAAGGAAAAACTGAGACGTTTATCTCAGGGGGAGTTTCCCGTAGAAAATTTCTGTTTATATATTTGGTTTATGTGCTTTATTGCTTGTAAAACTTAATAATGTTTGTCATCATCAAAAAGGGGGAGATTGTTGGAACCAAATTGGTTAAAAGTATTTTTAATACAAAAACTCCCTAAGTGATTTTATGGTTTTGATGATAACAAAATGTATTAAGGTTTTTACAAAGGATAAACAAAATGTATTAAGCTTTTACAATGTATAACAAAGCTGCCTAACTAAATGAATTAGTTCATCATGACATTAGCTCATATTCAAAGTCTGAGAAGCCCTGCGTCCAATGTTGAAGTCATCATCCAATATTGGCACTGGAACATATATGGACACCAAGAGTTCTGCGTCCAATGATCAATGTTGAGAATACTGTTCCTCGTCCAATATTCAGCACAAGGCAAAGACAATTTTGAGTCCAATATTCAGCATAAGTATAAGCAACTCTACGTCCAATATTCATGAGAAGGCATTGAAGCTATAAGTCCAATGTTCAGAATGCTGATCGTCCAATGATAAGTACAAGGCAATACTGGCATAAGTCCAATGATTTATAAGAAAGCATAATTGCAGAAGTACAAAGTCCAATGATTTCCAAAGAAGCAGAACCAGTGAGTATGCGTCCAATGCAAATGAAAGACAAAAGTCCAATGTTCAATTTAAGGCATTGAAGTTCAAACGTCCAATGAAACTGAACAAACAAAAGAACTGCTCTGCGTCCAATGAAATCAGAGTGACAAAGGTACTGTTCTGCGTCCAATAAATAAGAAGGACATCAATCAAGTGTCATACGACCAATGAAGCAGATTGACAAAGGTACATCAAACAACTGTTCTGCGTCCAATAAAGCAGAAGAACAAATGTACAACAATCAACTCTGCATCCAATGGAACTATAAGGAAATGGCAAAAGTCCAAAAACCTGAATGAGGCAATACGTCCAATGTTGCTTTGCAACTAATCATCAGAATGGTATGCATAAAGATGCGTCCAATGATTGAATGAATATCATATGCAAATGGTAAGTACAAGGTATGCGTCCATTTGCTAAAAGGACTGAAAGTCCAATGATTTCTACATGCTGCGTCCAATACGCAGAATCCATAAACTTGTTATTTATTGCTCATGCATTTAATATGAAACATATTTATTGAGCAAATGATTTGAAATAAATAGCTGTATACAATGCTTTGATTTGTCAACGTTTTTGAACGTACATATGAAAAAGCATAAAGTACTGTGGAAAGTGTACTAAGAGAGAGAATGTACTTTTATCTACTCTATATATCTCTAAACACATCTTTCTGCTTTACACAGTGTATTCTCTCTGTCTCAATAAGATATTACTATTAACCACTGTACAATTGAGACTTTGAGTACAGGTTGCTTCTGATTTAGGAGAAAGAAACGCAAACATGCTCATCGAAGTAGATCTCCTCAGAGCAACGGGAAAATAGCATTTAATGCTATTAGAGAACAGTAACTTTTATGAAGGCTGAAGCTGAGCTATTCGAAGAACAAGTCTGAAGCTTCATCAAAGCCTATATATACCGTGAACAAGAAGAAGTATACAAGAGACTGAACAACGAAAAAGAAAGAGCAAAAACACTGTGCAATTTGTTATACTCTGTATAGAAAGTCTTGTATATTTTCTTTCTTCTTGTAAAAGGGAGTTTGCTTAACTCTCGAAGTGCTTTAGATTTCATATCCTCACTTGTGTGAGTTAGACAGCACTTGAATCAAAAACACTCTGCTGAGTCGTTTAGCCTGAAGAGGCTGTGTTCAAAGAATACTTGTGAGTTAGCCTGAAGAGGCTGTGTTCAAAGAATACTTGGGTTTTAGCCTGAAGAGGCTGTGTTCAAAGAATACTTGGGATTTAGCCTGGAGAGGTTGTGTTCAAATAATACTTGGGATTTAGCCTGGAGAGGCTGTGTGCAAAGAATACTTGGGTTTTAGCCTGAAGAGGCTGTGTGCAAAGAATACTTGTACCTATCTGGTTTGATAGTGAAATCTCTCTAGTTTGAGGGGACTGGACGTAGCTCTTAGGAAAGGGTAAACCAGTATAAAAACTTGTGTTATTTCTTCCTTCCCTTATCTCTTATTATATCTGTGCTTATTACTAACCAAGGGGATTGAATTGATTTTGTTTAAACAAGTTTTTCATACACCTTAAATCGCACAAAGAAAACAAGTTTTTAAACTAAGAGGGAAGCCTTAGCGTCCAATCTTTTGTGCGTCCAATATTTCACAATTCTGTGCGTCCAGTGTTTTAGCACTCTGTGCGTCCAATGTTTTAGCACTCTGTGCGTCCAACATTTCAGAAAAACACTGTGCGTCCAATATTTGAAATAAGCTGTGCGTCCAACGTTTTTCACAAGCCAGCGTCCATCATTGCGAAAAGTTTTTAAAAGCTTAGAAACACAATTCAACCCCCCCTTCTTGTGTTTCATCCTGTCACCTACAGTATTAAGAAATCACTTCTTTCTCAATTTATCTTAGTCACGTATATACCGGGTCCCTAGTGTTAAGAATTCCCCAAACAGCGTATCAATACAGATCCTAGGCCAGATAAAGACGGACTTTATAAAAGCCCCTTCAAAGGTCTCTTTCCTTTCTAAACAGATCCATACTTATAAATTATTTATCTTAACCATCACCTTGGTATATCAATGATAGAAAATATCGAGGTTTTCACAAATAATAAATTATATTTTCTTTGCAATAAAATCATATTTACGGTATGTCCGAAATTCGTCATTATAACAGTATGTTTACAAAAGCTCAAAAATGATTTTGGCATAACCATCTTACTTACACGAATTTCTTGAGAAATTTGAGCATTATAACTCTACAATCATTAAATAGCATAAAACAATTAAATTAAAGCTATAAAACAATTATAAAGCATATATAAATAAATAAAAGCTATAAACACATAAACAAACAATTCAAACACAAACAAGAATCAAACTCATACTTCTCAAATTAATTTGAAAGAGAAACCCCTTACCTTTGCCACAAGACTATGAAGAACAAGCTTGAAGAACCAAGAACACAATAGTAAGAAATTTAAGACTAAAGAGAGAAAAGAGAGAAAGTGTTTGCCTTGAATGCTTCTTGGATTTGTGTTGTGAAATTTTATGAAGACAAGGGTGCTATTTATAGGGAGTGGGGTGGCCAAGAGTGAGGGCAAAGGAGGAAGAAGAAAATTGGAGTGATGTAAGCCATGACTTTTAAAATACATAATTATTAATTAGGTTTAATCAATCTTTTTTCTAATTGGCTTAGCCTCATAAGAAGGCTTGGTGACTCATGTAGGAAATCTGATCCAAGGCTCCTAAATGCTTCTTGATGTCGACGAAGAGAAGGGGAAAGGAGGGCCATTGGATTGCTTGGTCAAAAATTTTAGGTTTAAGTAGTTTTAAGTGAAAATCAAGGGTAAAATGGTCTTTTCACTAAAAATAATTTTAAATGGTAAGAACCAATGAGGAATCTCTAAAATGACATGTAAGAGCTTCATAGAAGAGCTTGATTTTAAGCACTCACTGATCACTAAAAATCCATTTCGGATCAGAAATCCTCGTTTATCGTGCTTTTACAAGGACCGAAAAAGTATCTTTTGATTTGCTTTTCAGAAAATTACAAAATAATTTCCAAAAATCCCAAAAAATATAAAAACATGATTCAACCTTTCAAAATCTTTTTTCGACCTCAGTTTAGTCTCCGAATCAGTTATTAGCTCTTACTGTAAGTAATAAGGACAAAATGGTAATTTCAAAAAGTTTTCCACAAATTCTGAGAAAATTCCTGAAAATCACAAATATTAAAAGAACCAACTTTTGTGAAGGAAGTTTTGTTTTCTGGTTTGTTTTGATATACTTTAGAGAATAAAAATTATATCCATTAATTACGGTAAATACGGTTTTCAAACGTCAAGGAAAAAATGACTGTTTTAATGAAATGATTTTATAAGTATTTTCCAATCTTAATTATAAGCTAAAAATAATTTACTTAGTACTTAGATCATACAATTCCTATATAAACAGCATTTAAACGGTAATTAAAAAAAACAGATGTTACAGCGTACATGCTTACAGTCATACTTGTTTGTGGTAAGAACTCCCAAAAATCCTTTTCTTATGTTACTATGCCTTAATCTTTTTATCACTAAGATGCCTTTAGTAAGTCATTCCAATGACTATTGAATCCTTATAAATAATCTTTATTTGTTGAAAATTTCTAATACCATTCTACTCCACTATGGGCTTTAACTATTAATCTTAGAGATAACATTCTTGTATTCCTTTTGATATTGTTACCTCAACTACCGAATATTTCCTTTCCTTCGATCGAAATCAAATCTTAAGTTCCTTCATTCTTAGAAATTTTGACCTACCAGTTCATACTCATTACCATTATTATCTTTCTGCTACCGGCAAGCTAATAGATTAATTACTTTCATACCTTGACCTTAAGTAGTAAGAAAACAATAATAATTCTATGACTGATTGTGCCATCCAGATCATAACTTAGTTTGTAAGAGTAAGTTTCTACTTATAGGAATAAACATAATATATATATACACACACACACACAAAATTAACACAACATCAAGCAAACAAATATTTATATAGCAACCGAGTTCAAGTCTTTCCTAATAGGCTCTAATCCTATGAAATGTCTCCAAAAACTATATTCCAACTTTGGGGTGTTATGATTCAAGCCTACTGATAACTAGATAATATCTATAAAAACATAAAGCAAAACAACGCATTGTCCTAGATCCACTAATCGTAAAAAGATCTTCATTCTCTTGCTACAGGACCCTTATATTGCAATGTTGGATTGTTGGCTACTGGCTTTTGCTCCTTACAAGTGTTTGACAGATGCCCAATCTTCCCACATTTGAAACAAGTTGCTCCCCTCTAGTTGCAATTGTTGGCATGATGTCCCATCTTTCCGCAATTGTAACACCTCATCGTACTCATCCCTTGATTCCTATGATTTCCTTTCTTAACAACAGGCGCATTGTTGCGGGTTCGTTGTGAATTCTAATTTTTCACTGAGTTTCTAGTATATGGCTTATCTTGGATCTGCCTTTCTTCTTGACTTAGTGATTTAAACCTAAGTGTTCCTCCTACGTTGTTTTTTGCTATCTTCTCCTTCTTTAGTATCTTCTCAATCATATAGCAACGTTCTATCAACTCACTAAACTCACAATTTTTGAAAGGGATCACTGCCTGACGTAAATCATGTTCCAACCCTTCGTGAAACTTCTTGCATTTCTATGCCGGGTCATGACATATATGGAAATTCTAGGAAAACTTAGAGAGAGATTCAAACTTAATAACGTATTCCCCTACTGACATCTCCTCTTGCCTTAAACCTAGGAATTCCATCTCCTTTTCTTGACGACCACAGATAGGAAAATACTTCGCCAGAAAATAATCTCGAAAGATAGTCCAAGTAATTATTGTCCCATCAATCTCCAATACTAGACGCATTCCATACCACCAGAATTCAGCATCGTCTACCAACAAGGAAGCAGCAAACATCACCTTTCGTCCGTCTGAGCAAGCCATCGTCTCAAGGAATTTTTCTAACTTATGAATCCATAAATGTGCTCCCTCAGGGTCATACCCTTCCTTGAATTGAATCAGATTGGCATGACTAAGTTCGATCCTATGATTCTCTCCTCCTCTACGTCCAAAAGCAACTGCCATCTCCCAAATGGTCTTTGCTAGATCATTATCGTTATGATTCCCTCTCGTAGCCATGGGTTTTTACTAAGTATTTATTCGAGTAAAAATAATTACAGCCTACCATAACTACTTTAAATCTACAAGGAAAATCAATCAATTGCACACAATTTCAACCAAAGTCTATACTATTCTGTAATAATCTGGTGACCTTTCGAATTAACGACTTTTTCCCTACAAACCAACATGAATTCCAATCCACATGTTTTGTCATCGCTTACATGCTTTTCAGAAGGGAATCTTTTCCTATAAAGTCCCATACCTATATAGTATCGTTGGTATAGGTAGTACCAATTAACTCTATTAAGTTCTTTCCAACTATACTGTCTCATACCAGTATAGTTCAAATTTCCTTAGCTGTACCATCTCATAACAGTACAACTTTGGCACCAAAGTTTTACAGAATCAAACAAGTCATTCAAGTTTCACACAAAAATCATACAACACACCACCTATACCCTAACATTCCCAAAAAGACTGAACCTAGCTCTGATACCACAAAATGCAACACCTTTTCTCCAAAAAGGATATTACATCATAGTAACCAAATGTTTCGCAAAGACTTAGAAAATATTTTGATAAAGTTGGTAATCCTTCTCTAAAATGTGGGTAAAATTTTTTGCTTTTCTAAAAGATGAGAAGGACGAGGAATATGTTTCCCTAATTCTTTCCGAAATGTGTTTGAATGCGGAAATATGATCAACACCTTTTGTGAGTATAATCTCATCTCATATATATATAAAGATCTTGCTTCAGTATAAGCATAAGTTTTAAATAAACTGTACATCTTAGCCAATTCAGTCTTTTGACATCTACCCCAATCTAAGACAGTAAATATAGATTCTGCTCGGAATCTCCATCAATCTATGCAGCATCTTCTCTCAGATCCTTCTTCTAAGAGCTAGCCCACTTCTTGGGTAAATCATCTACTAAGTTATGCATCAACACAACATAAAACAGGTAAGGGTGAAACTCTAAACAAGGTAATAAGAGCAGTACAAGTATATTAACACACAGATCACACAACACCCAATTGATATGTCAAAAACATATCAATATCAAAGACAATCAAGACAATATAGTAAAGTAGCAAGTCATTCAAAACATATAACAGATTCCAATCAACAGATCTTACCTTGTGTCTTGTAAACCTGCAAAATAACTCTTTCACAAAATATATCCTCACATCAAAGTATATTTTTGCATGCCACTTTAATATCTCTCTAATCACACCGGTGTAGTGCTCCAAGGAGACTTTTCCAACCTCACATCATTTGAGCGACCGGCTGCAGTAAACTTAACAGCATCATCAGGGAATCCCACCTTAGACCCCTGAGAATACTTCAGAAATACCGCATTTAAAATTTAATACCAAATCTGAAATAGATCTGCCAGTCAGATTTATCCAAGCCGGGTATACGACTCGTCTCGGCTCAGGGGGATTCACCGACAAGGCCATTGAGACTTTCGAAACCAGGATAATCGCAGTAGACAATTGTAGTACAACATAACCTATTTTCAACCCCAGCCTCTAGGTTGTTTGCTCATTGTCTATAATGCAAATGATCGTCTAAATTTGCAAACTATTTTTCTCTTTAATTTCCCTTTGTAAAACTTCCTATGTTTTACTGTCACTTTTCTCAAAATCTTTGAATTTCAAATTCTCTTCATATATATAATAAAACTCATTACTTTTGTAAAAATCTTTAGATAACTGTTAAAATCATTTTCTCTTGTAAAAAAAACCTTTCACTGTGTAATTGAAATAAATAACCCTTGTTCTTAATATTCTTTTTACGGATCGTTTACGCATTAAATCATTGACTCAGCTTCAATAATTCAGTTTTATGATTGATTTCACCGCGGCAGAGCCGAACTGAGGAAAACAACCTAACAAAGTGATTCGGTATATGAACTAAATGTTATTAACTTATTTTAAGAAGGCCAAAACGGGGCAGAGCCACCTAGGATTGATCAAGAGAGAAGAGATCAAAAGTATTAAAACTTACGTCCACTTTTTAATTAGCAAGTGTCTGTTCTCAGATTTTAAATAGCACTTTGGGAATGGAATAATTACACGGCGGCTGAACCGACTGCGGTAATCAGTTTCGTTTTTCTGAAAACTTAATATAGACTTAATGAACGGAATAAAGCTAATTATTTTCTGGCTTTAGTTAATTTTCGAAGATAAAAGGATCACACGGCGGCAGAGCCGTCTTCGGTAATCAATACTCGGTTTTAAAATAAGACGATATAGTCTAAGTGAATGTAATCAAATTGTTTCTCTTCTGAAATACTTAAGCACCAATTATCTTCCAGGAAAGAGGCCCATTGAAAGCCTATCTCACTAATTTCCACTGTCATAAACATTGGAAATTAAACTGAGTTAATTGCATACATATACAGATTGGGTACCCTTTCTATATTTTCCACTGTTAATATAACAGTAGAATTCACAGAGAATCCATTACTGTCATATTAAATTCCGAAAGATGCTATAACAGTAGAATTTACCGAGAATCCATTATTGTTATACTCTTTTATCCAATAGATGTTATAACAGTAGAATTCAACGAGAATCCATTATTGTTATACTCTTTTATCCAACAGATGCTATAATAGTAGAATTCACTGAGAATCCATTACTGTTATACTCTTTTATCCAACAGATGCTATAACAGTAGAATTCACTGAGAATCCATTAGTGTTATACACTTTTATCCAATCTAATCTATTTATATATACGATATTAGGAAATCACTTCTTTCCCAATTTATCTTAGTCACGTATATACCGGGTCCCTAGTGTTAAGAATTCCCCAAACAGTGTATCAGTACAGTTCCCAGGAAAGAGAGACGGACTTATCAAGCCCCTTCAAAGGTCTCTGTCTTTCCTTGACAGCTCTATACTGATAAACCATTTATCTTAACCATCACCTTGTATATCGACAATAGAAAATATCGGGGTTTTCACAAAAGAATAAATTGTGTTTTCTTTGCGATAAAATCATATTTACAGTAAGTTCAAAATTTGCCATTATAACGGTATGTTTACTAAGCTCAAAAATTAATTTTTTCATCCTCACCTTGTACCACGAAAATTTAAGAAAATTTGGGCATTATAACACTACGATTCATAAATAACACAAAACAATTAATTTAAAGTTATAAAACAATTATAAAACATAAATAAACGAATAAAAGCTATAAACACACAAACACACAATTCAAACACAATCAAGAATCAAATTCATACTTCTCAAATTAATTTGCAAGAGGTTTCCCATACCTTTGCCACAAATGTAACGCCCCTTTTTCCCACAAGGAACGTCACGTGAAAAACTAAAACTTAATGCGGAAAAACGTCTTTCATAAATTAAGGTTACCAAAATTGGTGGCTAATTTTTTTTTCTTTTAAAAGTCTTTAATACGAAAAGATTTGCTCACAACTCATTTAGCCATCCAGAAACTCAGAAGAAAAGAAACATCATACACACATATATATATCATCATGTCAATATACACAAGTCTTGCGCCCGCAAGTATAGTTTAGAACCACAACATAGTGGCCAAAATATATCATCATGACACGAAGAAAATAAAGCGATAAAGCTAAACCTAGGAAAAACGATAAATCAAAAAGTGTGTCCAATACACGACACTGAACATGTACATCCCAAACCTAGGCTGGTCGCTAACAGACACTCTACAACCTAGCACTAGACATCCCCACCTCTACAGGCCTAAGACGATGACGTCTCCTTGGGGTCCTCCTCAACCACAGACACCTCGAATAGTACACGATCTGGCTCGTCTCTAACGTTCCTCTTCCCTCTATCTACGTGTCCCGAAGGTCCGGCAGAAGTGTCAGAAGAACAGCGCACCAAATGTCCAGAAGGTGCAACGTATGGAACAGGAAGTGTGGGCCTCACGGTCTCGGGTGATGGAACTGGTGTCACTGGTGGAGCCATCCTTGGTAAGCATGCCCTCTCCAAGGAACTCTTCCTTGGAGTGCGACGAATCAGACGCCAACGGTTAGATACCGATTCGACTATCCGCTGAGGTGTAGGCCTCTGATCCTCCCTCGCCTCTCTCCTAGGCTGCGCCGTGGGTGGAACTCTGGCCTCCCGGTTCTCCAAAGTGATACTGCGTGCAAAGGGTGCATCTCCCAGCCAGTAGCGCATCCTCTCGATGGGTATATAGACGTCCAATACCATGTCCCTCTCCAAAACCTCTTCGGGGCCCAACACCCCTCCTCTAGTCCTAACCACGTGTCCAGACACAGTGGCCCATTGGGAGATGGGATCGTAAGTCCATCCCCCACCATCGGCCTCACGAGGCCGAAAGCACTCCCTCACTCGGGCTATCGGAGGTCTCGAAGTGGACATCTACACGTAACGTACATAAAATAACAGAAAAACACACAAGGGTGAATTTCTTTGCACAAGTTGAAATCCACTGAAAGGATGTATACGAAACAGAAAATACTACATAATACATTCCAAGAATATATGTATAGCTACTCTTTCGCGAATCTTTCTCTAAGATATTCATAAACCAAAAGAGAGCACATCATCAAATTAAGCACACAGTCAAACACACACAAAGCACTCTAGCATAGTGCATGTCACTTGAACATCTTTTAATACGACTCAACCGTCCTCCGCTCGCAATCCCCCAAGCTGGATTGCACAATCCTCCAAGCTGGATTGTAGCTCAAATTTGGCAAAGCCAATCATCGATTACAATTGACATCTATATATGTAGATTGCACGATCCTCCATGCTGGATTGTGGCAATGACATCTACGTACGTCCCGCACAATCCTCCAAGCTGGATTGTAGCAACGTTCTCTACATTTATTGCACAATTCCTCCAAGCTGGATTGTAGCAACAACCTCTATATTTATTACACAATCCTCCAAGCTGGATTGTAGTAAAAACATCCACATTTATTGCACAATTCCTCCAAGCTGGATTGTAGCAACAACCTCTATATTTATTACACAATCCTCCAAGCTGGATTGTAGTAAAAACATCCACATTTATTGCACAATCCTCCAAGCTGGATTGTAGCATGACCTCAATATATATTGCACAATCCTCCAAGCTGGATTGTAGCACTGACATCTATATTTGCACTCACAAACAATCCAATCTTCGCGGTCCCTCGTCTTAGGGTTTTTCGTCGCCACGTGTTAGCTTTCATCTAACACCGTGTAATATTATTGTCCTCAAGACTTTAACATCGCCACGTATTGATCCTCGTTCAAAACCGTGTAAGATCGTTTATTGAAAAAATGTAAGTTTTGTGGAAAATTCCTCTTTGAAATTAAAGTTCTTCTTTAACTTTAACTCTCTAATTCTTATTATTTTTCCTTCTCACTTCTTATTAATTATTAAAAACCACATAACTTGTTAAAATTTCATTTTGACCCCAAAACGTCCAGTTCCTGCGTCCAGTCTGCGTCCAGTTCCTGCGTCCAGTTCCTACGTCCAGTTCCTGCGTCCAGTTCCTACGTCCAGTTCCTGCGTCCAGTCTTCACGTTTTCTACCCCCGAACTTTTATAACATTATACTTTTGGCCCAAAGTGCCCAGACTTTCGATTTCATGCCCAGAATTCCAGAATTTTGTATTTTTGAAATTTATCCAATTAAGTGTTATCTTGAATCCTAATTAATTTCTTTGTTTTCATTTGTAAAACTTTTTCATTAAAGTTTTTAACTCCTCTTACCACACTTAGTCAAATATTTTCAAACCAATCCCAATCACATAGAATTAAATCATGTGAAACATCCAAGAATCAATATTCATCCATTTAGGCAAAAACACCACCAAGCCATAAATCAAACATACACTTAGGCATTCCAAATCACTCCAAATCATACATATGATTTTTCCAACAACACATAGGTTTATCAAAAATTATCATGCCTCAACCAAAATCATACTTTCACTCATATACATAAATATATAAAAATACATATTACTAAAGAATGAAAAATCATTCAACAACCAATATGAAAACTCAAGTCTTTGAGTTCATCATCAAGAACAAAATCACATAATCACACACATACACAACCCTCCCAACTTATTGAGAAAATCCCCTTACCTCTTGAAGACTTGAAAATGGGCTAACTCCAAAATCACCTTCACACCACACCAACACCAAGTGGTCTACTCAACACCTTGATGTTCCCACACTTAGAAGAATTTACCTTTTACAAAATACACCAAAATACAACCATAGAAATATGAGTTTTATGAAAACCAAGAAACTCTAAAGAGTAGAAATTTGAGAAGATGAATACTTACTCAAATCTTGGAAGAAAATAGATCCAAGGTAGTTTCCAAGCTTGTAGGTTCCAATAGAGTGAACCTAAACCAAGGAAAAGCTTATTTTTAGTGAAATGAAGAACTCAAGCTTTCATGAAAACATGAAAGTGGTGGAAATAAAAAAATGAAAAAAGTTTATGGATTAGAATGATGATCCAAACCTTTTTTGTGAAGCTTGGGTATGGAAAATCTTACTAGAACTTGGTCTTTTTGTGTATGGAACAACTTGGAAAAATGGAGAGAAAATGGAGTTTGTATGATTCAAGTGGAGAAGATGAAGTGAAAGTGAAAGTCTCTCTCTTCCCTCTCCCTATGCAGATTTCGGCTGAGCAAGGAAGGTATGGGGGAGGTATGGGCTTGCATGCTTTGGTGGTTGGGAGCCATACTTCTCTCACCTAATTTTGGAAAAATTCAAAATTTGACCCCTAATTGACCATTTGACTTTTGGAAGAATTTTTTTGACTTGGATCAGCCCCTCATGCGCCCAGATCTGACCAGAAAAAAGGTGGGATTAAGTCCCATCAAGTTAGGGTTTAATCGGTAGTTCGAAGCGGTAAAAACGCGTAGTTTTCGAACCCCTTTTTAGATAAATATTTTTCTAAAATGAGTAAAATCAAGAGGAATAAATTTTATGATTTGAATATGTCATATAAAAATTTAGAAACCCAAAACTAAATTTTTGGACTATTTTTCATGTCCCGGTTGCGCCCGGTTTACCCGTAAAGCACCAAACGCGGGTAAAATATAGTTTTTCTGAAAAATTTCCAGAAAAATTTCTAAAAATCACAAATATTATAAGAACCACTTTTGTTTCGTTAAAAATTTATTTTGGAGTAAAAATGACCTCCGGAAAAAAATACTGAATCCTTCCCGCATTCCGCAAGAATGCAGTTCCCGCAACAACTCTGTATTGCGAACCCTTTTACTCTAAACCCTTCGAAAATAAACCTAAGATATAAATATTATTATTTATACCTTAAAATCACAAAAATCATTAATTAAATAATTTTAATTAATTTAAAACAGATTAAAGATAAATAAAACTATATATATAAAAACAGAGTGTTACAACAAAACTATGAAGAACAAGCTAACCAAGAACAGAATAGTAAGAAATTTAAGAACTAAAGAAGAGAAAAGAGAGAATGGTGTTTGCCTTGAATGCTTCTTGGAATTGTGTGTGAAATTTTATGAAGCAAGATGGGCTATTTATAGGGAGAGGAGGCAGCCAAGGGGTAGTTGTTTTAGCCCATAGTTTTGCCAATACCATGGTTTTGGAAAAGTAATTAAAACAAATAAAAACTAATTAATTAAATCCTAATTGGTCTAAAGCACATGATATGGATTTGATCCAAGTGAAAAGCATCATCTAAGGGCTCTAGATGAAGAAGAGGGGGCGGCCAAAGAGGAAGGGTAAGGGTGGAAGAGAATTGTGTAAGTGATGTAAGCCATGAGGCTTAAAATCCTAATTAACTAATTAGATTAAAGCAATTCTTTTTCCAATTGGTCCAAACCTATGACTCACACAACCAAATGACCCTAGTCCTCTTCTTGGCATAGTAGTGAGACGGTTTTATGAGGGCTGAAGAGGGAGGGGGTGAAGTTACATCTTTGCCCCTAGGGTTTTAAGTGTAAACAAGATGAAAATCAAGGGTAAAATAGACTTTTCATTAATCAAAAATTTCCAAAATTAATTTAAATGTTAAGAACCAATAGGAAATCTCGAGAATACCTTTATAATAGCCCAATTGGCTTCTTGAAAGAGTTTCTGGATTTTTACGGTAAGGGTAAGCTTTGCGGTTCGCATAAACAATGGAAAACAGATGTGCTGTAAGGCTAAAACGGACATTTTTCAGAAAATTCCAGAAAAAATCCCAAAAAATCACAAATTGAATTTAGACACTAATGACCGCTCTTGAAATTTGATTTTAAGCACTCACTGATCACTAAAAATCTATTTCTGATCAGAAATCCTCGTTTCTCGTGCTTTATGGGAATCTAAAAAAGTAACTTTTTGATCTGCTTTTCAGAAAATAATGAAATAATTTTCAAAAATCCCAAAAACATAAAAATATGATTCAGCTTTTCAAAATCTTTTTCTGACCTCAGTTTGGTCTCCGAATCAATTATTAGCTCTTACTTTAAGTAATAGGGACCACAACGGTAATTTCGAAAAATTCTAAAAAAATTTCAGAAAATCACAAATATTAAAAGAACCAACTTTTGTGAAGAAAATTTGTTTTCTGAGTTGGTTTTAATATACTTTTGCTATTTAAAACTGAACCCATCAATAACGGTGAAAACTATTTTCTGTAAAAGCCCCAACCGTTAAGTGAAAAGTGACTCTTTTAATGAATCAACTTAATAAGCCTTTTAATACTATATTTATAAGATATAAATAAATCACACAACACTTAGATCACACAATTTCATATAAAACAAATAATAGAAGGAAAAATAGAAAACAGAAGTCTATATAAGACTTAGCTATCTTACTATTTGAAACTACAATACCACACAAGACTTATTTATATTCTATTTCATCTCAAGCATACTAGATTCTAGAGTCTCTATCTCAACTATTTCTCCTTCTCCGGTATTTGTCTATTTCTTAATTAACAGATTACGGAGTTTCTCCTAGAGGGACTAAAACAACAGTATTCCTTTATACTATTCTCTAAAATTCCAATCTTAAATTTTCTAAAACCTTTATGGAACATCCAATGACTATTGTCTATCCTCTAATATTCTTTGGGAATCAAGTATGAATTTTCCATATTCATTATAACTTATTATGATAGTCAAAAAGGTCTGTAAAGTACCGTTTGACTTCTATGTCAACTCTAAACCATTATATTTTATCTGAAAATTCTAAGGATGGTTCTAATCTTCTAAAATTAATACTCTGCCTCATAGAATGAAATTTTAGGATGTTACATCATTAGTCTGTGTGACATCTAAGTTATAATCCAAGTGGTTGGGAATTGATACGGTTGGACTACAATTGCCTACTGGGGTTATTCGAGTTTCGAACTTCCACCAATGGCCAAGCATTTGCATCCTTGAGCCAGGGAAAATCGTATACCCGATTTGGATAAACCTAACTGATCGGTCTTTTCAGGATAAGGTCTGAGTGGCTATTATGGAATGATTGTTCTGTGTGAAAACATACCTCTGAGAATGGTTGTGCAATCATGTTAAGTATTTAGCTACGCCTATCACTCAAATGAAGAAGGGAAAATCTCCATGGAGTAGCGGGTGGGTGCGTGCCAAAAATATAGAGAGTTTTTGAAGTGTCATGCATATATTTCTGTGTGAAATTAATGTGATGCTTGAGTGTGATTTCTTTTGAGGATGAGTATAGCATTATTTGTGCATTATATTTGTTGTGTGTATTATATCTGCTGTAAGTCTGTTGTGTGCATGATATCTGCTGTGTGTTGCTTATGAAGTCTCTTATGATATAACTTGATGATAAGGTTTTCATCCTTGCCTACTTTCTATGTTGTGTTGATGCATGGTTAAGTACATGAATTACCCAACGAGTGAGCTAACTCTTAGAAGAGGATCTGAAGGAGGACACTGCGTGGATTGATAGAGATTTCGAGAAGAATCTGTATTTACTGTCTTGTTTTGGGTAGAGGTCTAGAGATTTGACCGGCTCAAGTGTTCACTGTATAAATTATTTTGAGTATTTGAGTATATTGAATTTTCTTTGTAAACTCTGATGATTATATATATGAGATGAGGAACTTTTATGAACACAAGTTGTACTTTACTTTTTCACGCTTAAACGTTTACGAAAAAGAAAATCTTAAAGAGATTTATCCCCCATCTTTCTCATCTTTTAGAAAAGAAGAAAAATTTTACCTGCATTCTTTAAGGCAGTTTATAATTGAAAACAATTATTGTCTAAGTAATTTACGAAATTCTTAGTTACTATAGTATAATATCTTTTTTGGAGAAAAGGTGTTGCATACGGGAGTGAATCTTTCCATCCCTCCGCATAGATGAGCCCTTCATCTACACAACCAGTTACTTGGGATATAGATTCCCGGGAAACAGTGACGTGAACACCAGCCACCTTTCCAACAATTGTGTCTTTGAATATAGTTGCACTGGACCAAAAGTCCTAGATCATTCTTGCATGAACAGTGGATGAGTCTTTTGATAAAAACTCAACCTATCCAGCCCTGTAGCTTCTTCTATGATGTCCTTGCCATAGTCACGGAGGTGTTCTAAGTTGACCTTGCACTACAGAAAAAGGGAATGGAAAAGATGAAAACTGGGAATGGGTTCATTTTGAGAAGGTGAAAAAGGTGAAAACTTGGAAAGCAAGTACGAAATAGAGAAGGCAATAACAAGGCAGCAAGGAAAGCAAGTATAGAAAGTGTGAAACTATCTATTTTAAGGTTCATTATTTAACACTATTTAGTGGCTGGTGATGATTAATTTCAGAATAATTGATCCAGCAGTTCAAGAGATGAAACGTTTTGGCATCAGATGCATATTCATTAAGAGAGACTTTGAATGATATGAATGATGTGCGTTGGAAAATGTTATGTAGTTGGTATTCTCAACAAAACGTGTATCATGAGAAACTGAGAAGACACTTTGCCGTAAAGAACGATTTGTGAAACGTGTAGTCTTTTCAATTACAACAATAGTGTTTCCTTTAGCAACCACTGTCTAAGAGATCCGTGTTTAATTACAACAATGCTTTACCCAGAAAGAGCTGTCTAACAGTGTTAGGGGGTGGATTTTGGAATCTGGACTCGACAAGGAAAGTTCATGTCACGTGAATTGTAACACCCTCTTTCCCGGAGGGCATTACACTTAAGTAACCAACCCAAACGCGGAAAATAAATTTCATTAAGTCTGGTTTTCTTTCGGAAAAATACTGACAAACTTATTTAATTTTCACAAACGGATTTTCATTGCCATTTTTTTTTAAAGATATAGAAATATTAAAAGAAGACATAAATAAATTAACATTCCACATATAAGAATGGAAGACAGTCATTGAATACAATTTACATCCTTCTTTATAACCAATGTTGAGAAATAATACATCATACAAGAAACTTTTCCTTTCCAAAAGAGGACTGATTCCCTATGCTAGTCAAGCACTAAGAACTTCTGCAAGAAGCTCTAATAAGAAAACTTTAACTCGAAACTAGGACCCGCACGTCCTTCCACTAGGTTAACTCATCATCAGAGTACATCCCAATCCTCGAGTCCAGACAGGTCCACCCAGCTAGTGGTCCATCTATATGAATCATGTTCCAAAGAGCACAAAACATATAGGCAAGGGTCAAAATCTCTTTCGCAGTTATCACCATAATCACACAAGTAGCACACCACAAGAATTCATGCAAATTCATACCATAACCATGTATAGCAGAAATCACTCACACATGTATAATGCAATATATCCAGTATAAGTCACACAGACACCCCTTACCAACTTCACACAGAAGCAACGTCCCATCTTCACACAGAAGACATATCACAAGAATTCAATATATATATATATACACACACACACAAGACACTTCTATTTTCCTTTTCTTTATAACAGATTCGACACGCAGTCACGAGCACGTAACCCGCACTCCATGGAGATTACTTTCCCCAAACTCCTCATATATTCGACACTCAGTCACGAGCATTTAGCCCGCACTCCATGGAGATTACTTTGTTTTTAACACAGCACGAAATGTCACTTAGCATTTCCCGAAGCACACAGCTCTTGGCACATAGCCCTTTGCACACAACACACAGTATTTAAATGGCACATAGCCTATGGCACACAGCCTCTCACATAGCACACAACATTTAATGGCACACAGCCTATGGCACATAGCAATTCTCCCATCACACATCATTTCTCAATTCACATAGCATTTATATATTTCACAGTATTTATATCACACAGACTTTATACCGCACAGTATTAATATCTTCGTTCACTGGCACTTAGTCCCACCATCTCTTCTCACTGTCCGTTACACAACCTCTTTAAGCGCATAGCTCTTGTTCCGTTTATACTTTATTCTAAAATGTCCTTTCAAATACTAAATTCATTACTCTAAAAATCCTAGACTTATATCATATCTTCTTTTACTTTTACAAATCACTTAGGAAGAACTTTTTCAGGAAAACTCATTTCCTTGAGGCTTAGCCTTTTTAGGGAAAAATTTTTATAATTATATTTCTGACCCCAAAATGTCCAGATTTTCATTTCTGCCACAAAACTCCTGAAAATTACATTTTTGGCCCAAGAACATTCCTTTTACAGATTCAGTCCCTATATTTTCGAAAATCACATCTTCACTTTCTGTTTCAGAACTTTCAAAATTACACTTTTGCCCCTAATCTTTCAAAAATTACATTTTTACCCCTGAACTTCCAAAACAGTGTTTTCGAAGACAGAAGAGATCACAGCCTGTGAGAACACTCACACCTAGGACGGGAACCGTTCTGGAAAACCTTACAAAAATCCGAAAATTTAGTTTTCTCTTAGGGTTTGATTATTTAGTCCATTCCCATCATTTTTAAGCATCAAAACTAGATTTTAGCTTCATGAACTTTGGTCCATTAGATTGGTTTTCAAGAAAATAACTAAGTAGGCATTTAATAATCCAATTTTCTTGGAAAACTTGGTTTAAGCTTACTAATCCCTCAACCTCTCCAAATTATCAATCACTACACTTAAAAATATCATAACCATGCATCTATTAAAGATCTCATATCACCAAACTCATGAGAAATCTCTTCACCCACAAATAGAAAATCACTCCATCAATACATAAGAAAAATCACTTATCAACACATAACAAATCCTTCACCAACACTCAATAAATCATCCACCAACACATAGAAAACCCCTTCACCAATAACATAAAGAAAATCCTTTCATAAAGAGCATAAGAAATCTTCCACCAAGAGTATCTATAAGGTATCAATACCCAAGCATAAAAATCACATAAAACACAAACTTATATGACCATGGTAGCTAAAGAGAGTTTCCCCCTTACCTCCTTCCTTTTGCTTGTGTAAGAAAAGCCCTAGATTCAAACCCTTCTTCTTCCTTCTTGATTAACTCCTTCCAAATACCTTGATAGCTTGAAGACCCCAAAATCAAGAGTAACTTTGGAAAAACTTGATTATTTTGAGTGCAAACTAGGAGAGAAAAGTATGAGAAAGGTTTATGGTGTGAGAGCAAGGTGAAAAAAATGGAACAAGAAGCTCTTCCTCTTCCTCTCCCTACTCGGCCTCTTCCCCTCTCCTTGTGCCTCTTGCACAATATTTTTATCAAGTTAATCATGACAAAAAAATGAGTCATTAATCAATTAATTCCAAGATTTTTCTAATTGGTCCAAAATTGTGAGTCAAGGATATTTTAAAGCTTCCACACTCTTCCACACCAAGGCTGGAGCTGCAGCTGTCCAAGGAAGGGGTGAAAATAATTTTTCACCTTAACCATGGTAAAAGGTAAGTTTTCAAGGTAACAAAGTGTGGTAATTTTTTAGTTTCATAGTAAAAATTGTCCAAAAATTACCTATTGAGGTAAAAACTCTCATGAATCTTAAAATAAGCCCTAGGCCACGATATTAAAGTGCCACAAAGGCCTTAGTTCATAAAAATCAAGTTTAGAATCATTACGGTAATTTTTTGGTTTTACCGTAACCCGTAAATTAGGGTTAAAATGAACTTTCTCTGAAAAATCCTAGAAAATTACTAAAAATCATAAATATTATAAAAACACCATTGGTTACTCTTTTGGTTAATTTTGGATCATTTTTCAAGCTTCTGGCATTCACCTGTTCTCCTGCTTACCATGAGAGTTCTCAGTCTACAGGGACCAAAACCGCAATTCTTGCTCTGCTATTCTAAAAATTCCCAAAATAATTTCTAAAATCCAAAAATAATGTAAAAACATTATTTGGATCCTCAAAAATATTTCTCAACTTGTTCTAGTCTCCAAACCCACTCACAGTTCAACCTGCACAAACTACAGGGACCAAAACGGTAACATTTTTATCCGTTTCTCATAAAATTTCCAAATAAATTTCTAAAATCCTCAAATATTATAAAACCACTATTGGTATCCCCAAATCATTTTTCTGACTCCAATTAGGGTTTCTATATCATTACATTCTTATTCTGACAGTCAAAACGTCTACAGACTTTTCTGTTTGACTTTCTACATCAGCACTAAACCATTATTAATCTCATCAAAATCCTAATATTAACAATAATTCTCCCTTATTAGCACTCTGTCTCTTAGAGTGAAAATTTGGGGCGTTACATGAATAGATACTAAGTCAAGTCAAGATTGATTTGATTAAGTATTGGAACGTGTGTCGAAGGGTATTTTCAACAATGTTCTTTTCCTTGTCAAAGTGCTGGTCAAGGAAGAAAGAGACATGTGACTTCGACAATCAAGACTTAGAAGAATATTTTATAACTAAAGTAGGTCACATCAGAGATAAATATTGTTTGATCACCATTACGCCTTGATAACTATCTACGCCATTTGGCAATTTAATTGGTCTCCAAGTTAAATCTTGTCAAGTTAGACTTTGTATTAAGGCGATTATAGAAACTGGGTACAAAAGATTACCGTATCACCAGACGTCATTGCAATTGTTTGATAAATATTTATTTGTTTACCACATTCTTGACATAGAACCAAAAATCAACGTAAACAAGTTGGCACGCCCGGCGGGACTGGGTATAGAGTAACTTTTAGTGCCATTGAACGAAATTTAAGATGGTTGTATGCGGTTAAGGAGTGGCAAAATTGCAACTCCCTATCGTTCGTGATGACAACACCGTTATACAATGCGTAATGCGATGAATACATCAACCGCGGTGCCCAATGTCAACGTCGCAAATCTAGGGAACACGTTAAGTGCGGCACGAACCATGATTGCTTTAAATCAAGGTAGTGCTTCAACAGGGGTTGGAGCGCTTACTAGTGTGAGTGCATCAGTACCAATAGCGGTAACTACCGCAGAAGCATCAACTGCTATACCTCAACTAAACGATGCAATGAATGGAGTATGAATACAAACCCCAATACCACAGGTTGGTAATGGCCCAAATATGAGTCATCCATCGCCTCAGAGCGTGGTAAACTCAAGTTAGAGAACTACTCCATCTTCCACACAGCCTTATGGGATGCCTTTCTCATTCATGATAGGCACTGGATCGTAGCCCATTAATACGTCCCTTGGGGGGTAGACTTTTGGCCAAAATACAGGTATGGTTGGGTCGATTGTTGTTAGTACAACAAGACAAGACAATGTCAATGCTAACTCGGGATTTGTGTTTCCAAATATGTTGAGACATGCAAGTGGTTCCCAGAATTCAATGACTTTGACACCACAAACCTTGGCGAGTGTCAGATAACAAGATTGATGATAGTAATCATGAGATGGTGAATATGTTCACTCAACAAATGGGAGCAGTCATAACGCTACTCATGGAAAACACCAATAATGCCTACAATGCCATGGCTACTCAAGTGGCTAGGCTGAATAAGGCTTTGGGGGTAGTTGAACAAGTCCTTAATAGGTTCGGCTTTGTGTCAGCATTTGCTAATTGGGTACAACAGTCAGAAATGCCAAGAGGGATGAAAGTCCCAAAGTTATCCAAGTTTGCTGGTGAGGGCGCAGAATCGACAATTGAGCGTGTTTCCGGTTACACCATTGAAATGGGCGAGTTGGCTACTGTCGAGAGTTTGAAGATGATTCTTTTCCCTAGTTCGTTAACTAAGAATACTTTTTCATGGTTCTCAATGTTTAGGCCTAACTCTGTCCACTCATGAGCTCAGTTAGAAAGAAGTTTCCTTGATAAATTCTTTAGGGGAGACCTCAAATTCACTTTGACAAACTTATTTAATATCTAGAGGGCATATAACGAGTCCATTGAAATGTTTAGATTAGACAGGTGAAGAGTAGATGTTTCACACCCATTCAAGAAATGGAAGTAGTTAAAATGGCTACTGGTGGACAAGACTATTATATTAGAAAGAAGTTAGTTAACCAACATCTGGTTGACCTCGCCCAATTGGGAGAGAAGGTGAAATAGACTGAGCAATTGAAATCAGAGAAAATGCAAAAGAAACAGAAGTTTTTGAAGCGTGAAAAGATACATTTGGTAGATGCATTTGAGTCCGTAGTGGACTCAAGTTCTGGGGAGATCGAAGTGAATGCTGTCGAACTCAAAGAGGATCCACCCTATGTCTATCAGGCTATTCAGCCGACTAAGGTAAATGAGAAAATAGGTAAAATGACGTACACTTTTGATGTCACTAAGGCCGACAAAATCTTTGACATTTTGTTAAAAGATAAACAATTAAAATTGTCAGACGGTCATAGGCTGGAAAGGCCTGGTGATTTTAAGAGTGGCAAATTTTGTAAATATCAAGGCATACCTAACCATGACACTAACGATTGTGTGCATTTCAGGGGTCTTATTTAAAAAGCTTTAATAGAAGGGAGACTAAAGTTTGCTAAAATGTAAAAACAGGACATGAAAGGTGACACTGATCCATTTGGACAAGGAACAACCAAGGGTGACAACAAAGTGCAGGCTAGCGTCAATATGTTCAACATCAGGGCTCGACAGGAGTGTCGAGTAAGAGTAGCTGGTGCACGAGACGTTTACCCAGGAGAGTCCTTTAACAAGTTTTTGCATCGCAAGAAGGTTAAAGATCATGTTAAAATATGCCAAGGCGTTAGGCATTTTTTGACGATGTTGCCGGTCAGAGGATACAGAACCAGAGAAGGAGTTTGGAGGAGAGAAACTTGTCAATGAATGGAGTCAGAAATCACCACCGACCATTGCCATCGAATTGATTTGATAGATTGAAGGGAGGTTCTTTTGCTGAATCTAGTGCGAGTAACCAACACCGACAACCAAAAATTCGCAAGCCACCTGTTGACCTGGAGGTTGACAAATGGGTAGAAAATTCTGCAAAGGCCCGTTTCTCGAACCTTTAACAAAGAAGTTGGGCGATAAGGGGCGGTCTTAGAACCAGAATTCTATTCTGGAATGAAGATTATCACAATGGAAAGAGGAGCAGGACAAGTAATACAGATGCTGTTGGCACTTCTAGGCAGCTTGATTTGACAAAAAGTCAGAAAAGGCAGCGTCAGAGGTTGAAGAGGAAGTATAAGAACAAGGTGATGGCCGATGCCATGATAGTCAATGTTCAACCTGCTAGTGGTCAAGATGGAGAGCCTGAAGTCAAGGCGAACTTTGACAATAAGAAATTCAAGATCATTGTTGTCAACCCTACTGAAACCAGGGGGCATACAAAGGCAAAGAGAAAGTGTCAGAAGTGTACGCGAAAGCAACTTCGACACAATCTAAAAGGAGCGATTTGACTTTATCTCTAGTTCCTAAAAGGCCCTATGCAAAATGGCGTATGGGGTTGGTAGTCGCAGAGCATGCATTGAGACAGAAGGAAGCTTCTGTTGTGGATAAAATGGTGAAGAAAGCATTTGTTGAGCCTAAACTAAAGGATGAGGAATGTTGTTGAGTGAAAGGTTATGTTGAAGAAGTAACTGAGGAGCAAGTACAGTTCATTTCACAGTGCCATCTCGACCAATGAGATATGGCTTCTGAGGAGGTAATGGAAGCCTTAGCTGATCCACGAGACCCTGCTCAGGAATTAACTCCCAGTGGAGTAATTGAGGCATTGATGGATCCTGATGACCCTTTGGGATTGGGACACAAGGAGTCATTTGAATTGGACGTGGATTTGGATGCCGACTTAGACCATATCATTACATCTATGGGCAGACCCTAATAAAAAACTCTGATGTTAATTCTCTAGCAGATTATCTGGTGGGAGGAGGACAATGATGAGGAGAATGCAGCAAAGGAAGATTTCCTCAAGATGCATGTTCACTGCGTGACTGTGTTTCCACTAGAGCTTGAATCGTTCCAAGAAATTATGTATGAGGGTGATAATTTTATTTGTTGTGATTCCCTCAAAATCCAATTATAACTTGTTACTTGGTAGAGACTGGATACATGCTGTTAGGGCCATACCCTCGACAGTTCATCAGTAAGTTGCCCTTTGGAATGATGAAAGGCAGGTCGAAATAATAGAAGCTAATGACAGCCCTTGCTATCTACAACAAATGCATATGGATTTTAAGATATATAGTCCTCATGTCAAGTCAGTGACGTCAGAAAATGGAGTTATCGACAATGATACTCTTAATGTATGTTTCATGGAGCAATTCGAAGTGAAAGTAGAAGATTAGGCCAGATCAAATCGGCCCAATGGTACTAATGAGTGTTGAACAGCAGTTAGCGAGGTTGTCAACTTATTTGGTTGGCAGATTGGTATGCATTAATGATAGTGTACCTGCCGATTGTATCCTCGACGATGAACCTTTACGCTTTGAGAGGGGCCTAGAGAGAAGTTAAACGTGGAGATTGAAGACCCTTTGAAAGAAATCAATATAGGTTCTGACAAGAAAAGACCTATTGTGTTAGTAAATTCCTTCCAGAAGAGTTCATGAAAAATCTTGTCGATCTTATCAAAGAATTCAGAGATTATTTTGCCTGGGATTACGATGAGATGCCTGGTTTAAGCCGTGATCTGGTTGAACATAAGTTGTCGTTATGAGAGGGTTGTAGACCTGTAAAGCAGGCTAGCAGGAGAGTTGCACCTGAAGTAATCTTAAAAATTAAGGCAGAAGTTGAGAGACTACTCAATTCTAAATTCATTCAAACAACTAGATACGTTGATTGGTTGTCGAATGTAATCCCTGTAGTGAAGAAAAACAGTAAGATGCGGGTGTGCATTGATTTTTGACATTTGAATGCAGCAACTCCCAAAGACGAGTATCCTATGCCAATAGCGGACATGCTTGTTGACGCTGCATCAGGACATGAATTGTTGAGTTGTATGGATGGCCATGCAGGGTACAATAAGATATTCATACCAAAGAGGATGTGTCGAAGACTGCCTTCAGGTGTCCTGGTGCTATTGGGACATAGCGCCTTTTGGGCTGAAGAATGCAAGGGCAACCTATCAATGAGCTATGAACACTATTTTCCATGTTGTAATTAGCAAGTTTGTGAAAGTGTACATAGATCATGTTGTAGTTAAATCTGCTAGTAAAGAGGAGCATTTGGATCATTTGAGACAAGCTTTTGATAGAATGAGAAGGCGTGGTTTGAAAATGAATCCAGAAAAGTGTGGTTTTGGTGTTTTCGCCGCTAAGTTCTTGGGATTTATGGTTCAAAGGAAAGGGATTGAAGTCGACAAGAACATAACTAAAGCTGTATTGAAAGCCTCACCTGCGATGACTAAGAAGGAACTTCAATCCTTCTTGGAAAAGTGAATTTCTTGAGGAGGTTTATTTCAAACCTGGCAGGGAGAACCAGAATATTTGCTCCATTAGTGAAGTTGAAGGTCGAGCAGAACTTTGTGTGGGAGTCTTGTCATCAGTAAGCCTTCAACCAGATTAAGTAGTATTTGACTAATTCACTGGTCATGATGCCAGCAGTGCCTCGTTGACGGTTAAAGTTGTACATTTCGGCGTTAGAAGAAACTATAGGTCTATTGGCTCAAGACGATGATAATGGTGTCGAAAGAGACGTTTATTACCTTAGTCGAGTTCTGAATGATACTGAAAGGAGATATTGTGCTATAGAGAAGTTTTGTCCAACATTTTACTTCTCATGTACAAAGTTAAAATATTACATGATGCCTTGTACTGTGATGGTTATGTCCAAAACTGATGTAATTAAATACAGTTATCCAAGCCTGTTCTCAATGGGCACATTGGTAAGTGGACTATTGCTTTGTCTGAATTTTCATTACCATATGTACCAATCAAAGCAATCAAAGGCCAAGTCAGAGCAAACTTTTAGGCCGATCACCCTTGTATAAAGGTTGATCAGGTGAGTCTTGTTGAGACTAAACCTTGGCAACTTTATTCTAATGGGTCTAGGCATCAAGGTGGGTTAGTGTGGGAGTTCTGATCATTTCCCCACAGGGCACTCAGACCAAGTGTATGTTTAATCTCAAATATGTGTGTTCTAACAATGAAGCTGAGTATGAAGCTTTGATTGTTGGGTTAAAAGTGCTAGTGCATATGGGGGCACAGAATGTGCACATTTATGGGGATTCACAGTTAGTCATTCGACAACTTACTCAGCAGTACAAATGCGTTAGGCACGGTTTGATGTGGTATTGTATCATTGCGAGTAGGTTAATGAAGAAATTTGACGATGTAATTATTGGGCATATCCCAAGAGAGAAAAATGCTGAGGCTAATGACTTAGCCCAAATAGCTTCAGGATATAGAATTTCTCCTAAAGTTATGGGGACCTCGTTGAGGTTAGAGATTTGCTGTATCCTTTAGAGGAGAGGGATGTGCTGCAAGTTGACGTGACAATAGAGGATGATTGGAGACAACCAATTATTAATTACTTAGAGACTCCAGATCCTAATGCAAATGTAACATCCCAAAATTTCTTTCTGTGAGACAGAATCTTAATTTTGGAAGATTAGAATTATCCTTAGGATTTATCTGATAAAGCGTAATGGTTTAGAACTAATGTAGAAGTCAAACGGTGTTTTACGGACGATTTTGACTGTCAAAATAAGTCTATAATAAATATGGAAATTTCAGATTTGATTCATAAAAGGTATTTGAGGATATAAATAGTAACTTAGTGTCATATGAAGGTTTTAGAAGTTAAGTTTGGAATTTTAGAGAAAAGCATAAAAGAATACTATTGTTTTGGTCCCTCTAGAACAAACTACGTAATCTGTTAGTTAAGAAACAGATAAATACTGGAGATTAAAGAATGGTCAAGATAGAGACTACAAGATCTAGTAGAATTCTATATAGTGTAGAAATGATAAGTTTCAGCCAGTGTTGTAGTTTAAACGGTAAGACAGCTAGGTTTTAAGTAACATCTGTTTTCTATTTACCTCTATTATCTGTTTTATATGAAATTTTGTGATCTAACTGATGAGTGATTTATTTATGTCCTATAATTAATAGGTTTTAATATGCTTGTTTACTTGTTTCAATAAAACTGTCATTTTTCACTTAACGTTTGGATTTATATAGAAAATGGTTTTCATCGTAATTGACGGATTCGGTTTTTAATGGCAAAATGTATATCAAACCAACCTAGAAAATTATCTTCCTACACAAAAGTTGTTTACTTTATTGACCATAATTAGTAGGGGTATGTGCAATTACCATTTTACACTTGATTTTACACTAAAACTACCAAAACCTAAAGTTTTAAACCAAGCTATCCAATGGCTCTCCCTCCCCTTCTCTTGGTCGACATCAACAAGGATTTTGGAGCCTTGGATGTGCCTTTCACTTGGATCCCAAAGCCTAGTCATGAGCATGGAGCCAATTAGAAAAATGATTGATTTATTTAATTAGGGTTCATGACATAATGCATGAATAGTACCATGACAACACAAATTTTTATACCCTCCCTCTCCCCATTAGGCCACCCCTCTCCTCCCTATAAATACCTCTCTTTGCTTCATAAACTCCTCACACCAAAACTTGATGCAATACCAAGTTCTTCTTTCCTTTCTCCTTTAAAGCTTTTATATTTTCTCTTTTGTGTTCTTAGTTTCAAGCTTTGTTCTTCCAAAGGTAAGGGAAACCTCTTGGAAAATAATTTGAAAAGATATGAGTTTGATTTTTGGTTGCTAATCACTTAAGTGATTTATGTGTTATAGTTTTATATTTACTTGTTTATGCTTTATAATTGTTTTATGGCTTTAATTTATTTATCATATGCTTTTATTATTTGTAGTGTTATAATGCATAAATTGTTTATATGATTTTTTTATAGTAATATTATAATGGCAAAATTAGTTTTATGCTTTATAATTGTTTATTTAAAGCTTTATACTTATTTTATGGCTTTAAATTAATTGTTTTGAGCTTTAATTAATTGTAATGTTATAATGTCTAAATTATTATGTGATTTTTGTGATAGTATTGTTATGATGACAAAATCAATTTTGGAGCCTCAATAATTGTACCATTATAATGGCAAATTTTAGACTGCCGTAAATATGATTTTACCGCGAAACAAATGCAATTTATCCTTTTGTGAAAACCCCGAAGTTGTCTATCATTGATATACAAAGTGATGGTTAAGATAAATAGTTTATTAGTATGGTTCTGTCTAGGAAAGACAAAGATTTTCCAAGCGGCCTTAGCTCTCCTTCTCTTTCGTGGGAACTATACCTATATGTTGTTTGGGGAATTCTTAACCTAGGGACTCGGTATATATGTAACTAAGATAAATTGGGAAAGAAGTGATTTATAACTAAACGTATATATAAATAGATTGGGTAAAAGAGTATAACGGTAAAGGATTCTTGGTGAATTCTATTGTTGTAGCATCTATCGGAAACTTAGTATAACGGTAAAAGATTCTCGGTGAATTCTACTGTTATATTATCAGTTGGAAATCTCGGGTTGGAGTCCAACCTGTATATATATAAATAACTCAATTTAGTTTTCAATGCCTATGGCAGTGAAAATTAGTGAGGTAGGTCTTCAACGGGTCTCTTTCCTGGAAGTAAATTGGTGCTAACTATTTCAGTAATAACTCAGCTTGATCTCATTCACTTAGTCTATATCGAATCATTTTAAAGTTGGGCACTGATCACCACAGTCGGCTCTGCCACCGTGTGATCCTTTCATCTTCAAAGTTAATCAAGTTGATAGAAATCATTCACCAAATAAAAAGGTGTACTTGGGTTTAATCTTTAGTTTGATATACTGAATCACTCTGATGGGTTGATCACCTCAGTTCGGCTCTGTCGCGGTGTGATCATTCTTTAATTGAACTATTGAAGTCGGGAAAATAACTTAACTCGTAATGATCAGTAAAATAAATTACGAGAGCAAGAATTATTCATCTGTTGATAAAATAATGGATTTTTACGATATAAAGGAGAGGAATGAAGAAATGTGTATCTATGAAAATAAAGAGTATTTTTACATGTTAAAAGTGGAGAGAGAGAATATAAAGTAATTTATTCTCAGTATAATTTGCATGGAATAAGAAGTAATTTATTCTATGTCTTGTTTTCATCGAATATAAAGTAATTTATTCTCTGCATCTTTTGCATAAAGAGTTTTTGAGCATTACAACCCAAAGTAGTGAGGTTGAGAATATAGTACAGTTGGGCTACAACTGCCTATTGGGATTATCTAGGTTTCGATGGTCTTATGTGGCTGAGTAGGTGAATACCCTCGAGCCGAGACGATTCGTATACCCGACTTGGATAAAGCTGACTGACTGACTTATTCATAAATTAGTATTAAGTAATAAATGTTAGTATTGTCAAAGGATCCCCAAAAGTCCTGAAGGGGCTGTCTGGTTATTCTGTTAAGTTTGCTACAGCCAATCGCTCAATGGGTTTGGTGGAAAAAATCTCCTTGGAGCATTACACCGGTGTACTTATGGATATAGAAGTGACAAGCATAAATATTTTTGATGTAGTGATATAGTACTGAGTTGAAATGTGTATTGCTTGTGTGTTTTCGTATGATTTAACTTGATGATAAGGATTTTCACCCTTACCTACTTTTATGTTGTGTTAGTGCATAACTGAGTAGATGATTATTCAAGAAGTGGGCTAACTCTTAGAAGAAGGATCTGAAGGGGGATGCTGCATAGATTGATAGAGATTTCACTGTATAAATTATTCTGAGTATCTTAGAATAACGAATTTTCATTGTAAACTCTAATGATTTCATATATGAGAAGAGGAATTTTTGTGTATGTACGAAGTTATACTTTACTTTTAGCAGTACTTAAACCATAGCTTGTGCTGATGCAAGCTTCTTTTGTAAAATAGTGATGGTTTATATATATATATATCTGAGTTTAAGATACTTTTACAAAAGGTGTTGGTTTATATTTCCGCATTCAAAAACATTTCTAAAAGTAATAGGGAGACATATTTCCCATCCTTCTCATCTTTTATAAAAGAAAAAAATTTTACCCGCATTTTTGGAGAAGGATTACCAAGTTCTATCAGAATATTTTCTAAGTTATTGCGAAACTTTTGGTTACTATGGTGTATTATCCTTTTTGGAGAAAGGGTGTTACACAAACAAGAAACTTAAGTATAAAGCCTCCGAGTTTGTCATGATGGCGGGTGAATTATTCCCTCAATCAGTGGATGGAAGTCTGAATGTTTGTCTAAGTAAGGAGGATGCGTACCTTGCGCTGTCAGAGGTCCATGAAGGAATCGATGGAGCTCACCAAGCTGGAGACAAGATGAAGTGGGTCCTTCAACGTCAAAGATATTACTGGCCAACTCTAGTAAGGGATTGCATGTTATTTGCTAAATCATGTGAGGAATGTCAAAAGCATGGATTTACTCATAACGTTCCAGCTAGCGAACTGCATTCCATTATCAAGCCTTGGCCATTCCGAGGATAGGCTTTGGACATGATTGGTCAGATACACCCTGCATCGTCTAAAGGACACCGCTATATCCTAGTGGGTGTTGATTATTTCACTAAGTGGGCGGAAGCTGTAGCTTTGAAGGTTGTGACTCAACAAGATGTGATTGACTTCATCGAGAATCACATTGTTTGTCAATTTGGAATCCCACAGACGCTCCCTATTGATCAGGGTTCAGTATTTACTGGAAAGAAGGGGGTAGATTACACCAGTGATAAAGGTATCAAGTTATTGACTTTGGCGTCGTATTTTACTTAGGCAAATGGTCAAGTCAAATCAATCAATAAAGTGATATTGCCTTGATCAAAAAGCATATTGGTCAACAACCTAGGAACTGGCATAACACCTTAAGTCAGATTCTGTGGGCATACAGATGTTCGCCTAGAGAAGCGACATGCACATCTCTATACAGGTTGGTCTATGGCCATGATGCAGTATTACCTGTCGAGGTGAATCTCCAATCGGTCAGATTGTAAAGGCAAAATGATTTTCCCGTCGATCATTATCATCAGATGATGTTTGATGAGTTGGACGGTTTGCATGATGAGAGGTTGACCACATTGGAAAACATTATTCGACAGAAAGAAAGAATTGCAAGATTTTATGACAGTCGAGTTAGGTATAAATCTTTCAAAGTAGACGATCTTGTCTGGAAAGTCATTTTGCCCATAGATAGTGGCCGTCGAGAATATGGAAAATGGTCTCCCAAATCGGAAGGGTCGTATAAAGTCACTAAAGTGTTTTCTGGGAATGTTTATGCCCTTGTTGAAATTAACTATGATTATGAGATTGGTTCAATTAATGGCAAGTATTTGAAACCGTATCGACCAACTATCACTACAAGAATCGTTGGATTTACCTATGCAAATTTACCTATGGCCATGTAGCCGTAGGTAATTTTTTAGTTTTCTACGACCAAAGTCGTAGGTAAGGAGTGAGGAGAGAGAAATTTGAATTTTAAAGTTACCTACGGCCTTATCCGTAGGTATTACGTTTAAAAAAGAAAAAGAAGTTAGCGAGGGCTAAATCCGTAGGTACTTTTGCTTTAATTAGAGACGGTCATAAGTCGTAGGTAAATTAATCTACGGAAATGGTACCTACGGCTTCAAGTCGTAGGTAATCTATCTATGACCACGTGGCCGTCATTAAGAGTAAAAGCCGTAGGTAAGCCTTGCTAAGTTAGATGTCCCGCGCGACCTCTGTAACACCCTTACTCCAAAAAGGATATTACACCATAGTTACCAAGAATTTCAAAATAACTTAGAAAATATTTGGTGTAAGTTACAAATCCTTCTTCTAAAATGCCGGTAAAAATTTTCGTTTTCATAAAAGAAGATGAGAAGGATGGGGAGTATGTTCCCTTGATTCCTTTTTAAATGTTTTCGAAAAGGTTTTCAATGCAGAAGCATAAATAAAACTTGTATGAAGGTAATCTCATTTTATATAACCATTAGAGTTTTTACAAGGAAAGATTGAAAATGATACAGTGAACATCTGAGCCAGTCTAATCTATAGACCTCTACCCAAAACAATACCGTAACCAGCTATTCTTCTTGGAATCCATATCAGCCTACGCAGCATTCTTTAGATCTTCTTCTAAGAGATAGCCTACTTCTTGGGAAAAACATCTACTCCGTCATGCATCAACACAACAAAGTAGGCAAGGGTGAAACTCTAAACAACTTAATAAGAAAGTACAAGAACTAAAGCAAACGCATGACTTATTTCATATGTTAAGAACATATAAGAAACATACTGTAGGTATAATGCACACAGCAAATGAATCATTCAATATCTCAAACAGGGAATTTTACACAAGACTTTCAATACTTTCGGGACACACCCACGAGCACCCTGCCCGCTACTCTTGGGGATTTTACTTAATGATTTCGGGACACACCAACGAGTAAATAACCCACTACCCTGAGAGATTTTACGACATATTTTCGGGACACACCCACGAGTAAATAACCCGCTACCCCGAGAGATTTTACGACATATTTTTGGGACACGCCCATGAGTCAAGATCCCACTGCTCCTGGAGACTTTACCACTTATGTTCGGGACACACCCACGAGTAAGTCACTCGCTACTCTTGGAGATTTTACCATAGGAATTTCGGCACACAGCCACGAGCATTCAGCCCGCTACTCCAAGAGATTTTACTTAGTAACCACAGACACCAACTTACGACTTAACTCTCAAATAAACACGGAATCACAAGTAAACACAGAACCACGTTTCTCAGATAAGAATACCGATCACATATCTCAAGAAAAGCACAGAATTTCACCACTCAGATAGAATATATAACCATTTATCCCAGATAACTAATACTTCACTTTTCGTTCAAATCCCAAAAATATATCAGTATATGATAGAACTAAAAAGTGATTTAATTCACTAAAGAAGTTCAAAACTGAATTATTCTAAAATATTTGAATACTAGTTTATTTTCAGAAAAAGGCCAATGAAAGCATGTTTCAAAAATTTTCACTGTTTAAAAATATAGAGAATATTGAACCAAAATCTATAACAGTAGAATTCACTGAGAATCCATTACCATTCTATTCCCCAATCATCTTAGTCACGTATATACTGAGTCCCTAGGTTAAGAATTTCCCAAACAGCGTATCTGTACAGATCTCAGGCCAGAGAGAGACGAACTGCTTTAGCCCCTTCATAGGTCTCTCTTCCTTTCTAGACAGATCCATACTGATAAACCATTTATCTTAACCATGACCTTGTATATCAATGATAGATAATATTAGGGTTTTCACAAAAGAATAATTTTATTTTCTCTACAGTAAAATCATTTTTACGGTAAGACTAAAATTCGCCATTATAACGGTATGTTTACAAAAGCTCAAAAGTGATTTTAACATACCCTCCTTGCTTCACGAAAATTTAATAAAATTTGAGCATTATAACTCTACTATTAATAATTAGCACAAAATAATTAATTTAAAGCTTATAAAACAATTATTAAGGCATAAAAGCAAAAACATATAAAGCATACAAGACAAACATAAACAAGAATCAAAACTCATACTTCTCAAATTAATATCGAAAGATTAACCCCTTACCTTGGCCACTAAATTGATGAAGAACAAAGCAAGAACACCAAGAACACAATAGTAAGAAATTTAAGACTAAAGAGAGAGAAAGGAGAGAACTAGTGTTTGCCTTCTTGATTCCTTGGCTTGGTGTGTGAAAAATTATGAAGCCAAGGTCCCTATTTATAGATGGGAGGGGGCGGCCAAGCTAGGGAGAAGGAAGGGATTAAAATTTTGTGTGATGTAAGCAATGACTATCAAAATACATAATTATTAATTAGGTTAAATCAAGCTTTTATCTAATTGGCTTAAGCTCATGACTATGCTCATGACTCATAAGCCAAAAAGTTCATCCAAGGGTCTACATGAAGAGTGGATGTCGACCACATGAGGGCAAAAGGGAACCATTTGATCATTTGATTCCATGATGTAAGCCATGACTCTTTAAATGGCTTAATTATAAATTAGTTTTAATGAATCTTTTTCTAATTGGTCCAAAACCATGACTCATGCAACCAAATGCACCTAGTCCCCTTCTTGGCTTGATGGTAGGACGGTTTTGAGGGCTGCAAGAGGGAGGGAGTGAAGTTACATCTTTGTCCCTAGGGTTTTCAAGTGAAAATGGATGAAAATCAAGGGTAAAACAGACTTTTCACAAATCAAATACTTCCAAAATTACTTAAAATGGTGAGAACCAGTGGGGATTCACGAAAATACCATGTAAGAGCTTCATAGAAGAGTTTTGGGATCTTTACGGTAAGGGTAAGCCTTACGGTTTGCAAAAACAAAGGAAAACGGCCGCACCGTAAGTGAAAAACAGTAATTTGTCAGAAAATTCCAGAAAAATCCCAGAAAATCACAAATTGAATTTAAACACTAATGGTCCCTCTTGAAATTTGATTTTAAGCACTCATTGATCACCATAAATTCATTTTTGACCATAAATCCCTGTTTTCGATACTTTACGGAGATCGGAAAAGTAGCGTTTTTATCGGCTTTTCAGAAAATTATGAAATAATTCCCAAAAATAATAAAAACATGATTCAGCCTTTCAAAACCCTTTTCTAACCTCAGCTTGGTCTCCGAATCAGTGTTTAGCTTTTACTGTAAGTAACAGGGTCAAAACGGTAATTTCTAAAGTTTTCCAAAAATTCTAAGAAAATTCCAAAAAATCAGAAATATTAAAAGAACCAACTTTTGTGAAGGAAGTTTGTTTTTCTAAGTTGTTTTAACATACTTGTGCTATTAAAACCCTTATCCATTAATAATGGTAAATACGGATATCAAACGTCATGGAAAGAGTGACTGTTTTACTGAAATAACTTGATAAGTATTTTAAAACCTTCATTATAAGACCAAAATAATTTACTTAGCACTTAGATCACAAAGTTTCTTACAAAATGGATGTTACAGCCTCCCCCATTTGACCTAAAAACCATCTCTTTCTCTCTATTATTTCCTTCTCTCTCTCTCTTTGAGTCCTAGCCACCGGGCACCGTAGTGAAGCCCTCCGTCCAAACAGTGAAGCTCTGCCGCGCCCAAGATCAAACCGTTTCGAGCCCCCTCCGTCCAAAATAGAGAAGATCCGCCGCGTCTTGAGCCCTCACCGCCGCGTCACCGTCTGGGTCGCCACCGCCACGCCCCCACTGTCGGTATGAACCACGTCTCGAGCTCTCTTTCACTCTCTGTCTCTGTCTGTCACTAGATCTCTCTCTCTCTCACTCTCTCTGCGCGCAGGACCACCACCACCGAGATCTCCACGACGGCGCCACTGGAGACCACTAGATCGAGCTCCTCCACGACCCTTGTCAGTGTTTGACTTGTGGGGTTGGTTTGTTTGTGCTGTTAGTGTTTGTGATTCAGTTCTCACTTTTGACTTGGTGTGAGCATGCATATCCTGTTTATTAGCTCCTTGCCTTATCCTACGGTTCCTGGTAACACCATTTGTGCTGCTTGTAACATCCATTTTTTTGAGTTACTGTTTGAAATATGTTTTATATGAAACTTTTTGATCTAAGGGATAAGTAAATTATTTTAGTCTTAGAATGAAGATTTTAAAATACTTATCAAGTTATTTCATTAAAATAGTCACTCTTTCCTTGAGTTTGACATCCGTATTTACCGTTATTAGCGGTTAAGGATTTAAATAGCACAAGTATGTTAAACCAACTTAGACAAATAAACTTCCTTCACAAAAGTTGGTTCTTTTAATATTTCTGATTTTTTGAAATTTTCTTAGAATTTTTGGAAAACTTTAGAAGTTACCGTTTTGACCCTGTTACTACAGTAAAAGCTAAAACACTGATTCGGAGACGAATCTGATGTCAGAAAAGGATTTTGAAAGGCTGAATCATGTTTTTATATTTTTTAGGATTTTTGGGAATTATTTTGTAATTTTCTAAAAAGCCGATAAAAATGCTACTTTTCCGATTTCTGTAAAATACGGAAAACAGGGATTTCTGGTCAAAAATGGATTTATGGTGATCAGTGAGTGCTTAAAATCAAATTTCAAGAGGGACCATTATTGTTTAAATTCAATTTGTAACTTTCTGAGAATTTTTCTGGAATTTTCTGAAAAAGTACTGTTTTTCACTTACGGCGCGTCCGTTTTCCTTTGTTTTTGCAAACCGTAAGACTTACCCTTACCGTAAAATTTCCAAAACTCTTCCATGAGGTTCTTACTATTGGAACCAAATTGGTTAAAAGTGTTTTTAATACAAAAACTCCCTAAGTGATTTTATGGTTTTGATGATAACAAAATGTATTAAGGTTTTTACAAAGGATAATCAATATGTATTAAGCTTGTACAATGTATAACAATGCTGCCTAACTAAGCTTATTGAAGGAAGATTGCAGTCTGCGTCCAATAAGCTAGCTCATCACAATGTTGGCACTGAAATGGACACAAGAGTTCTGCGTCCAATGTTTAAGCAGAAGGAAGAATTTTGCGTCCAATGTTTGAGCAGAAGGAAGAGTTCTGCGTCCAATGTTTGAGCACAACGGCAAGTAATGTTGTGCGTCCAATAAATCAGTACAAGGCACAAGGACAATTTCATACGTCCAATGATTCATGAGAAGGCATTGAAGACATAAGTCCAATGTTCAAGAAAAACCATACGTCCAATGATCAGAATGCTTATAAGTCCAATGTTCAAGAATGCTGATCGTCCAATGATAAGTACAAGGCAATACTGGTATAAGTCCAATGTTTTTATGAGAAGCAGAATTGCAGTAAGAGTCCAATGATTTTCAAAGGAACAGATTCAGTGAGCGTCCAATGCATATGAAGGATAAAAGTCCAATGTTCAGCATGAGCAAGAGTGCAACTCTGCGTCCAATGAAACTGAACAAACAAAAGAACTGCTCTGCGTCCAATGAAATCAGAGTGACAAAGGTACTGTTCTGCGTCCAATAAATAAGAAGGACATCAATCAAGTGTCATACGACCAATGAAGCAGATTGACAAAGGTACATCAAACAATTGTTCTGCGTCCAATAAAGCAGAAGAACAAATGTACAACAATCAACTTTGCGTCCAATGGAACTATAAGGAAATGGCAAAAGTCCAATAACCAGAATGAGGCAATACGTCCAATGTTGCTTTGCAACTAATCATCAGAATGGTAAGCATAAAGATGCGTCCAATGATTGAATGAATATCATATGCAATTGGTAAGTACCAGGTATGCGTCCAATGATTTCTACATGCTGCGTCCAATACGCAGAATCCATAAACTTGCTATTTATTGGTCATGCATTTAATATGGAACATATTTATTGAGCAAATGATTTGAAATAAATAGCTGTATACAATGCTTTTCTGTACAACCTATTGTCAACGTGTTTGAAAGTACTTTTGAAAAGCATAAAGCACTGTGGAAAGTGTACTAAGAGAGAGAATGTACTTTTAACTACTCTGTATATCTCTGAACACATCTTTCTACTTTACACAGTGTATTCTCTCTGTCTCAATAAGATATTACTATTAACCACTGTACAATTGAGACTTTGAGTACAGGTTGCTTCTGATTTAGGAGAAAGAAACGCAGACATGCACAATGAAGTAGATCTCCTCAGAGCAACGGGAAAATAGCATTTAATGCTATTAGAAAACGGTAATATTTATGAAGGCTGAAGCTGAGCTATTCGAAGAACAAGTCTGAAGCTTCATCAAAGCCTATAAATACCGTGAACAAGAAGAAGAATACAAGATACTGAACAACGAAAAAGAAAGAGCAAAAACGCTGTGCAATTTGTTATACTCTGTATAGAAAGTCTTGTATATTTTCTTTCTTCTTGTAAAAGAGAGTTTGCTTAACTCTCAAAGTGCTTTAGATTTCATATCCTCACTTGTGTGAGTTAGACAGCACTTGAATCAAAAACACTTTGCTGAGTCGTTTAGCCTGAAGAGGCTGTGTTCAAAGAATACTTGTGATTTAGCCTGAAGAGGTTGTGTTCAAAGAATACTTGGTTTAGCCTGAAGAGGCTGTGTTCAAAGAATACTTGGGATTTAGCCTGGAGAGGCTGTGTGCAAAGAATACTTGGGTTTTAGCCTGAAGAGGCTGTGTGCAAAGAATACTTGTACCTATCTGGTTTGATAGTGAAATCTCTCTAGTTTGAGGGGACTGGACGTAGCTCTTAGGAAAGGGTGAACCAGTATAAAAACTTGTGTTATTTCTTCCTTCCCCTGTCTCTTATTATCTGTGCTTATTACTAACCAAGGGGATTGAATTGATTTTGTTTAAACAAGTTTTTCATACACCTTAAATCGCACAAAGAAAACAAGTTTTTAAACTAAGAGGGAAGCCTCAGCGTCCAATCTTTTGTGCGTCCAATATTTCACAATTTTGTGCGTCCAGTGTTTTAGCACTCTGTGCGTCCAATGTTTTAGCACTCTGTGCGTCCAATATTTCAGAAAACACTGTGCGTCCAATATTTGAACTAAGTTGTGCGTTCAACGTTTTTAACAGCCAGCGTCCAACATTTGCGAAAAGTTTTAAAAGCTTAGAAACACAATTCAAACCCCCCTTCTTGTGTTTCATCTTGTTACCTACACTTACATGTTAATTTCGTGATTCCTCATCAATTCTTACCATTTAAAATTAGTTTTGAAAATTAGATTAGTAAAAAGACCATTTTAACCCTTATTTACGGAATAAGCCGAATAGAGACGAATAGAGATATAGTGGCTATGATATGGAAACTTAGGAACTTTGAGGGGTTCAAATACAATTCTAAGAAGCCTACGAGAGCTAGGGACATCATGATTGCCTTGAATAGTAAGGTGGACATGCATAAATACCATTTTACCCTTGATTTTCACTTAAAACTTCCTAAACATAAAGCTTGTTACTATGCAATCCAAAGGCCTTCCTTTGCCCTTGTTTTGGTCGACATCAAGAGCTAATTAGGGACCTTGGATCAGATTTCCTACATGAGTCATTAATCCTTGTCAATAAGCCTAAACCAATTAGAAAAAGAATGGATTAAACCTAATTAATAAATGTGTATTTTAAGAGTCATGGCTTACATCACATGCTCTTTTTTCTTCCTTCCTTGTCCTCAATGAAATCAGCCCCCTCACCTATAAATAGACCCCCTTGGCTTCATAAAATTCTCACACAAAACCAAGAAGCATTTCAAGGCAAACACTTTTCTCTCTTGTTATCTCTTTAGTTCTTAAATTTCTTTTGGTGTTCTTGTTTGTTCTTCATCAAGTTTTGGCCAAGGTAAGGGGTCTTTCTTTCAATATTAATTTGAGAAGTATGTGCTTTGATTCTTGTTTATGCTTGTCTTGTGTGTTTATGTGTTTTTGCTTTTATGCCTTAATAATTATTTTATAAGCTTTAAATTAATTATTTTGTGCTAATTATTAATAGTAGAGTTATAATGCCCAAATTTTCTCTAAATTTTCGTGGGACTAAGGTTACTATGTCAAAATTATTTTTGAGCTTTTGTAAACATACCGTTATAATGGCAAATTTTAGACTACCGTAAATACGATTTTACCGCGAAGAGAATACAATTTATTATTTTGTGAAAACCCTGATATTATCTATCATTGATATACAAGGTCATGGTTAAGATAAATGGTTTATCAGTATGGATCTGTCTAGAAAGGAAGTGAGACCTATGAAGGGGCTAAAGCAGTCTGTCTCTCTCTGGCCTGGGATCTGTACCGATACGCTGTTTGGGGAATTCTTAACTTAGGGACTCGGTATATACGTGACTAAGATAATTGGGGAATATAATGGTAATGGATTCTCGGTGAATTCTACTGTTATATATTTTTGGTTCAGTATTCTCTATGTTTTTAACAGTGAAAATTTGTGAAATAAGCTTTCCGTGGGCTTTTTCTGAAAATAAACCAGTGTTCAAGTATTTTTGAAATATTTCAGTTTTGACCCTTTTCAATGAATTAATCACTCTTTAGTTCTATCATATACTAATACATTTTTCGGATTTGAACGAAAAATGAAGTATGAGTTATCTGGATAAATGGTTCTATATTCTATCTGAGTGGTGAAATTCTGTGTTTTTTCTGAGATGTGTGATTGGGTATTCTTATCTGAGAAATGTGGTTCTGTGTTTACTTGTGATTCCGTGTTTATTTGAGAGTTAAGTCGTAAGTTGGTATCTATGGTTACTAAGTAAAATCTCTTGTAGTAGCGGGCTGAATGCTCGTGGCTGTGTGCCGAAATTCCTATGGTAAAATCTCCTTGAGTAGCGAGTGACTTACTCGTGGGTGTGTCTCGAATATAAGTGGTAAAGTCTCCAGGGGTAGCGGGTTATTTACTCGTGGGTGTGTCCCAAAATTATTAAGTAAAATCCCCAAGAGTAGCGGGCAAGATGCTCGTGGGTGTGTCCCGAAGGTATAGAAAGTTTGGTGTGAAATTCCCTGTTTGAGATATTGAATGATTCATTTGTTGCGTGCATTATGTCTGCTGTATGTTCCTTATATGTCCTTGACATATGAAGTAAGACCTGCGTTTGTTTTAGTATTGTACTTTTCTTATTAAGTTGTTTAGAGTTTCACCCTTGCCTGCTTTGTTGTGTTGATGCATGACGGAGTAGATGAGTTACCCAAGAAGTGGGCTGACTCTTAGAAGAAGAATTTGAAGGAGGATGCTGCGTAGGCAGATATGGATTCCAAGAAGATTAAATGCCTATTGTATTATTTTGGGTAGAGGTTTAGATACTAGACTGGCTCAGATGTTCACTGTCTTACTTTAAATTCTTCCCTGTAAAAACTCTGATGGCTTCATATATATGAAATGAGATCATTTTCACATAAGTTTTGTTTTATGCTTCCGCACTAGAAATCCTTTGCGAAAACATTTAAAAGGGAATCAAGGGAATATATTCCCCATCTTTCTCATCTTCTTTTTATGAAAATGAAAAATTTTACCCGTGTTTTAGAAGAAGGATTTCCAACTTTCACTAAATATTTTCTAAGTTATTTGAAATTCATGATAGCTATGGTGTAATATTCTTTTTGGAGAAAGGGTGTTACACTGCTGCTTGGTGTGCCAATCATTCCTTTGGCAGTACTTTAGTATTTGAAATACACACCATGTGTTTGATGTTGTGCCTAATTGAAGTGGATTCAGTTTTGAGATAAAAAGATAGTCCCAAATTAATTGTGAAATCAGATATTTATAAGATGAGTGGTCTTTTTATTATTATGTTATGTTAGATCACTATTTGAAAATTTAGAATTAAGCACATTACATTAGGTTTGTTTTCAGGAGTGTATCTGTGTTTATTTTATTGACTTCATGAGTCACTCTCTCCTTTGTTGATGTGCTCACTTGATTTTTTTTGGAATTGTTTTAAGATCCTCTGTTTATTTAATCAAGTTGGATGAGAGTTAATTTCCTTCATTTTTTGTTAATTTTTTTGTTTGTGTTTGTGAAGGCATCTCAATGTAGCGAGACTGAAAAGGTCCAAAGTTTATCTCATCAGTAGGGCTGTAATATTCCCTGCTTGGCTGGTATGTTTAAATGCTGCAAATTGAATTTTTTTTATAGCTCTTAGCATGTTTGTTGTAGTGTCCATATTGTGAGATACCATATCAGGTTGAATATATAGAATTCTCATTCTTGGCTTGTTGGACCTGCTTATCAAAATTCTTCTTGATATTATAGTTGTTTGGTCCTTAACATGTATTCCATGTTTTTAGTGCAGAGTCGATATTATAGATCTCTTGAGGTTCTTCTTGGATATCGATATCCAAACCAATGAAGTTAGAAGTTGACAATTATTAATTGGTACTAATTGTTTTTAACTTTGATGGTGTGCTTTAGTTTCAACCCTTTTGATTTGCTTGAATGCCATGAAGATTCTGCATTTTTTGTCCATAATTTTGTCAAAACTGTTATTTGCCTCTTGGGTCTGGCTTGGCATGTTTTGGGGTAATGTGTTGTGTAACGCCCCTTTTTCCCACAAGGAACGTTATGTAAAAATACCAAGAAACTCTATGCGGAAATAAATAAAAACTGGTTTGTCTTCAAAATTACATCTTTCATAATTGGTTTAAATACCTTTTTCATCCCTGTAAAATGACCGAGTTTCATTTTTTGTCTTTGTAAAAAAAAAATTGGTTTATAATCCCTGTAAAACAAAAAGTTTTATTTTTAGTCCCTGCAATATTGTTTTAGTCCCTGTAATATTCAATTCATGCTAAATTAGTCCTTGTAATATGTACACAATTTTGTTTTTAGTCCCTATAATATTATATCAATAATATTTTACAGGGACTAATTTAACAAATATCTAAATATTACAGGAACTAATTCAACATGATCTAAATATTACGGGGACTAAAACAATATTGCAAGGACTAACAATAAAACTTTTTGTTTTACAGGGATCATAAACCAAAAAAAAATTTTACAGGGACGAAAAATGAAACTCGGTCATTTTGCAGGGACGAGAAAGGTATTTAAACCTTCATAATTAAAAGATACCAAAATTGGTGGCTAATTTTTTTTTGTTAAAAGTCTTATAATAAAGTATGCTCATAATTATTTTAGCCATCCAGAAAATCAGAAAAAGAAATATACATCACATTCACAAATCCCATAGTCACTATACAAAAGTCTTGCGTCAGCAAGTATAGTCAAGATACATCATCACTGTGTAAAGAAAATAAAGCGATAAACTAAACCTAGGAAAAACAGTAAAGCAAAAGGTGTGTCAAATAGACGACATGAACATCTACTCCCCAAAACCTAGGCTGGTCAACTAACTAACAAACCCACAACCTAGCACTTTACTCCCCACCCTAGAGACCTAAGAAGATGCCATCTCCTCGGGGTCCTCCTCGGGATCCTCCTCCTCCTCGGACTCAGACTACACGGGCCAACCACATCTAGGCTCATCGCTAATCTTCCTCTTCCCTCTCCCTGCATGTCCCAATGGTCCGGCGTGAGAGCCTGAAGAGCAACGCACGAAATGTACCGACGACTCTACGTAAGGAACTGGAAGTGTCGGTCTCACTGTCTCTGGCGGTGGAACTGGTGTCACTGGTGGAGCCAACCTAGGCAAGCGTGCCCTCTCCTAGGAACTCTTCCTGGGAGTGCGACGAATCAGACGACAGCGGTCAGATACCGGTCTGGCTACCCACTGAGGTGTAGGTCTCTGACCCTCCATTGTCTCTCTCCTAGGCTGCGCCGTGGGCGGAACTCTGGCCTCCCTGCTCTCCAAGGTGATACTGCGTACGAAGGGTGCGTCTGCCAGCCAGCTACGCATCCTCTCAATGGGTATGTAGGCGTCCAAAACCACATCCCTCTCCAAAACCTCTTTGGGGCCAAGCACTCCTCCTCTAGTCCTGACCACGTGTCCAGTCACAGTGGCCCATTAGGAGATGGGATCATAAGTCCATCCCCCACCATCGGCCTCAAGAGGCCGAAAACTCTCCCTCACTCGAGCTACCAGAGGTCTCGAAGTGGACATCTATGCGTAACGTACATACAGGTAAAAGGAAAACATGCAAGAGTGAATTTCTTTGCACAAGTTGAAATCCACGAAAGGGTGCATATGGAAAAGAAAATAATACATAATACATTCCAAGAATATATATACTTACTCTTTCGCAAACCTTTCTCTAAGATAATCATACACCAAAAGAGAACACATCATCAAGTTAAACACACAGTCAAACACACACATAGCATTTTAGCATAATGCATGTCACTTCAATATCTCTTTAATACACCGGTGCACTGCTCCATGGAGACTTCTCTTCCTCAACTAAGTAGAGCGAAATGATTGTAGCGTAAACCTAACATTATAAACCAATTTGTCCCCTTTTTTATGGACTTGGTTAACCAACAGTCCCATTTTTCATGGATTGGTTTTACAATTATTCAGTAGAGCTACTATCGCCATAACGTAAATAAGGCAGCCCTGGTCAGGATCATCCAAGCTGGGTATTACAACTCGTCTCGGTCCGTTGGGAGTCACCAATCGGCCATTGAGAACTTCATAACCTGAATGCCCTCAAGACTTATAGTCAGACCATACTTATTCACAATCCATCACCTTAGGATTGTATGCTCTAATTTTGGCAAAAGCCAACGTCTTTAATGCAAATGTCATCTATAATTTGCAAACACATACAAGATAAATAATGCAATCCCTCATCTTAGGATTTCCGTCGTCACGTGTTAGCTCTCTTTCAACGCCGTGTAACATTATTTATCCACCAAACTTCAACGTCGCCACGTGTTGACTCTCTCTCAACACCGTGTAAAAATGTTATTTAAAACGTAAGTTTTTAAAGAAACTTCTCTTTGAAATTAAAGTTCCTCTTTAACTTTAAAATCTCAAATCTTTAATTGCTTTGATAAAAGAAATACCTTTTATTTAAAACTAACTTTATTATTTTTCTTCCCCATTATCATTGTAAAAAGATTTAATTAAAAATCTTAATTAAATACTTTGATAAAACTTTACTTAATTTTATTTACTTCTAAGTATTTAAAATCTGACCCTCCAAAATGTCCAGTTTCATGCTTCAGCCCCTGATTTCTGAAAAATTATGTTTCTGGCCCAAAAACGCCCAATTTCTCGTTTTCTGCCCCAAAACTTCTGTAAATTATGATTTTGACCCAAAACATCCAGTTTTCATTTTTCTGCACCAGAACTTCTGAAAATTGTTATTTTGGCCCAAAAGCACCCAGTTTTTCATTTAACCCCTTAAAAATTTGAAATTCTGCTTTCTCATTTACCAATTAATTCCTTAACATTACATAGGGCTTTTCGAAAGTAATTTGGTCATAAAATCCATCGGAGACCTATATTTAAGATTAAGTGGGATTACCTAATCAAGTGTTGACTTGAATCTAATTAATTAAACCTTAATTTCATTTGAAAAACTTTTTAATTAAAGTCCTCTAAAAATCCTCTTCCAAAAATGCTTGGGTAAAGTGCCTTGGATCAAATCATCAACCACAACCACAACCATAATAAATTAAAGCTTTACACTACTTTAAATATTACAATACAACATCATGAATCAAAGTACACCAATCACCCAAGGAAATCAAATACATCAATAGGCAAGAACATCACTCAAGTCATAAAGCATACATACATTTAAAAGCAACCATCTTTAGCATTTTTCAACATATCAAGAATACAAACATCATTCATTAAGAATGCATTTAGGCATACAAACCACTTTAAGCAATATACATATTTTCCAAGAGTCCAAAATTTCAAAATTTACTTTTCCTCAACCAAAATCATACTTTGCCACTTCAACGTATAGATATATAAAAATATAGTTTACAAAGAGAATGATTCCTCATTCAACAACCAATATGAAAACTCAAGTCTTTGAGTTTTTCATGAAACATACAACACATAGCCACACACATATACAACCTTCCCAACTTATTGAGAAAATCCTCTTACCTCTTGAAGCTACTTAAAGAATAAACACCAAGAGTCTCCTTCAACACCAACACCAACACCAAGAGGCCTCCCAAAGATCTTGATGTTCCCAACACTTAGAAAATCAAACCTTTTTCAAAATAAATCAAACACATAACCATAAAAATGTAAGTTTTATGAAAATACACAAACCCTAAAGAGTAGAAATTTGAGTAGAGAAATATTTACTCAAACTTTGAAGCAAAATGGATCCAAGATGGTTTTCAAGCTTGTAGGTTCCAAGGGAGTGTGTAACATCCATTTTTTTGACTTTTCGTTTAAAATCTGTTTTATATGAAATTTTAAGATCTAAGTGCTAAGAAAATTATTTTAGTCTTATAATGAAGGTTTTAAAATACCTATCAAGTTATTTCAGTAAAACAGTTACTCTTTCATTGACGTTTGACATCCGTATTTTTTGTTATTAATGGATAAAGGTTTAAATAGCACAAGTATGTCAAACCAACTTAGACAAACAAACTTCCTTCACAAAAGTTGTTTCTTTTAATATTTATGATTTTCTGAAATTTTCTTAGAATTTTCTGAAAAATTTTGAAAATTGCTGTTTTGTCCCTATTACTTACAGTAAGAGCTAAACACTGATTCGGAGACCAACCTGAGGTCAGAAAAAGATTTTGAGTAGCTGAATCATGTTTTTATATTTTTTGGGATTTTTGAAAATTATTTCATAATTTTCTGAAAAGTAGATCAAAATGCTACTTTTTCGATCCTTATAAAATACGGAAAACAGGGATTTCTGGTCAAAAATGGATTTCTAGTGATTAGTGAGTGCTTAAAATCAAAATTCAAGAGGGATCATTAGTAATTAAATTCAATTTGTGATTTTCTTGGATTTTTTCTGGAATTTTCTGAAAAATTACAGTTTTTCACTTACGTCGCGGCCGTTTTCCTTTGTTTTTGCAAACCGTAAGGCTTACCCTTACCGTAAAAATCCCAAAACTCTTCCATGAATCTATTACATGGTATTTTCGTGAATCCCCATTGGTTCTCACCATTTTAATTAATTTTGGGAATTGTTGATTAGTGAAAAGTCCATTTTACCCTTGATTTTCATCCGATTTCACTTGAAAACCCTAGGGACAAAGATTTAACTTCACTCCATCCCTCTTGCAGCCCTTAAAGTGGTCTTACCATCATGCCAAGAAGGGGACTAGGTACATTTGGTTGCATGAGTCATGGTTTAGGACCAATTAGAAAAAAAGATTGATTAAAACTAATTTATAATTAACCATTTTTGGAGTCATGGCTTACATCATGGAATCAAATGATCAAATGGCCATCCTTCCTGCTTATGTTGGTCGACATCCACTCTTAAAATCAGCCCTTGGATGTGCTTTTGCTTCATGAGTCATGAGCTTAGTCATTGGAATTGGCCAATTAGATAAAAGCTCGATTTAACCTAATTAATAAAAATGTATTTATGTAGTCATGGCTTACATCACACAAATTTTTATTTCCCTCCTTCTCCCTAGCTCTTGGCCGCCCCCATTCACTATAAATAGGGGTGGGGTGCTTCATAATTTTTCACTCATCCAAGAAGCTTGAAGACTATACAAAAAGTTCTCTCTCTTTTCTTCTTAGTAGTCTTAAATTTCTTTTGGTGTTCTTGCTTGTTCTTCTTCAAGTTTTGGCCAAGGTAAGGGGTTTCTCTTTTCAATTTAATTTGAGAAGTATGTGGTTTGATTATTGTTTATGTTTGAATTGTTTGTTTATGTGTTTATAGCTTTTATTTATTTATTTATGCTTTATAATTGTTTTATAGACTTAAATTAATTATTTTGTGCTAATTACTAATAGTAGGGTTATAATGCCCAAATTTTATTAAATTTTCGTAGAAGCAAAAAGGTTATGTTAAAATGTATTTTGAGCTTTGTAAACATACCGTTATAATGGAGAATTTTAAATTACCGTAAAAACAATTTTATTGCGGAGAAAGTACAATTTATTATTTTGTGAAAACCCTGATATTATCTATCATTGATATACAAGGTCATGGTTAAGATAAATGGTTTACCAGTATGGATCTGTCTAGAAAGGAAGTGAGACCTATGAAGGGGCTAAAGCAGTTCGTCTCTCTCTGGCCTGGGATCTGTACCGATACACTGTTTGGGGAATTCTTAACCTAGGGACTCGGTATATACGTGACTAAGACGATTGGGGAATATAATGGTAATGGATTCTCGGTGAATTCTACTGTTATATATTTTTGGTTCAGTATTCTCTATATTTTAACAATGGAAATTTGTGAAACAAGCTTTCAGTTGGCTTTTTCTGAAAATAAGCTAGTATTCAAATATTTTAGAATAATTCAGTTTTGACCCATTTTCAATAAATTAATCACTTTTTAGTACTGTTATATATCGATTTATTTTTAAGGGACTTGAATATAAACGAAGTATGAGTTGTCTGGAATAAATGGTTCTATGTCTATCTGAGTGGTAAGACTGTGTGTTTTTCCTAAGATGTGTGATTTGGTATAAATGTGGTTTTGTGCTTTCTGGTGATTCTGAGTGGATTGAGATAAGTGATCCTGAGTGGTTGGAAGTGAAATAGATAGGCCTGGTGAATGGTGATGTTCCTACTCGATGTTCCCACATGATGTTCTTACTTGATGTTCCTACTCGATGTTCCCAAATGCTTTGTTGAAAGCGATGTTTCCACTAGATGTTCCCAATGTGCTGTGTTTAAATGAAGTTCTTATTGTGCTGATATATTGATTACTTAAGTATGATTCCTGAGTATTTGTGCTGAATATTGCTGGGTGCCTATACTTTTCTTATTAAGTTGTTTAGAGTTTCACCCTTGCCTGCTTTGTTGTGTTGATACATGACGGAGTAGATGAGTTACCCAAGAAGTGGGCTGACTCTTAGAAGAAGGATTTGAAGGAGGATGTTGCGTAGTCTGATATGGATTCCAAGAAGAATAGATGGTTACTGTATTGTTTTGGGTAGAGGTTAAAGACCAGACTGGCTCAGATGTTCATTGTATTAAAATCTTTCCTTGTAAAACTCTGATGACTTTATATATATGAAATGAGATCATTTTCACATAAGTCTTGTTTTATGCTTCCGCACTAAAAACCTTTTTCGAAAATATTTAAAAAGGAATCAAGGGAACATACTCCCCATCCTTCTCATCTTCTTTAAAAGGCAAAATTTTTTACCTATATTTCAGAAGAAGGATTTCCAACTTTCACCAAATATTTTCTAAGTTATTTCGAAATTCTTGGTAACTATGGTGTAATATGTTTTTTGGAAAAAGGGTGTTACAGAGTGAACCTAAACCAAGAACAAGCTTACTTTTAGAAAAAATGGAGAACACAAGCTTCTTGAAAAATGAAAATGATGGGAATGGAAAAATGAAAGGAGTTTATGGATTAGAATCATGATCCAAGCCTTTTTTTGTGAAGCTTGAAAGTCTAAAACTCAAAGAAACTCAAAGCTTTAGTTATGGAGGAAGCTTTTAAAAATGAGAGAAAATGGAGTTTTCTTTACTTTCAATAAAGAAGATGAAGTGAAAAGTGAAATTTCTCTCTTCCTTTTCCTACCCAAAAACTTGGCCAAGACACAAGGGTATGGGGGAGCATGGGTTTGAGTTGATTTGGTCATCTACTCCTTCTCTTTAATTGAAAAAGAATCAAATAATTAGCCCGTTGACCCAAATTGACTTTGAGATATTTTGTGAGCACATTTTTGGCTCATAGAATTCGGCCAAGACCAGACCAAAAAGGGTGGGATTTTGTCCCATCAAGTTAGGGTTTAGTTGGTGGTTCAAAGTAGGAAAAATGTTTAGTTTCATAATCCCTTTTGAGATAAATATTTTTCTAAAATAGATAATATCATGAGAAATCACTTTTATGACTTAAATATGATATATAAAAATTTAGAATCCCAAAACTAAATTTTTGGACCATTTTTCATCTCCCGGTTGCGCCCGGTTTACCCGTAAAGCACCAAACGCAGGTAAAATAAAGTTTTTTTGAAAAATTTTTAGAAAAATTTCTAAAAATCACAAATAATATAAAAACAACTTTTGTTTCATTAAAATATTATTTTGGAGTAAAAATGACCCCTAGAAAAATACTAAACCCTCCCCCCGAATCACGCGAGAATGCGGTTCCCGCAAAAACCTAGTTTTGCGAACTCTTCTATTCTTGACTCTTCTAAAATAAATCTAAGATATACATATCACTATTCTCACCTCAAGATCCCAAAAATCCTTAATAAAATAATTTTAATTAAATTAAAACAGATTAAAAATCAAAAGAAACTATTTAAAAATGAGGGTGTTACATGTTGTAATATTCTTGTTAATTTTTCCAATGCGATAGCTGGATTATGATATGCAGAAATCATTTTGTTATTAATTTCTATGCCTAGTGTTAACGGGTCTTGGATATCTATAAAACTCTTCAAGAGCAAGTAGTGTTGTCTCATATGCTTTGCCACTACCAGATGTGATATAGTGTAAGATGTGATATAGTGTTTTTTATCTTTGCCATTAGTATTCAATTTAATGATTCTTGTTGTGAATATTTTAATTATTTTATTATTTAATTTAATTTTAGATTACAAACTTGGCCTCACCGGTAGAAGCAAGACAATTTTCTCCTATTAATCATGAATCATGGAGTTAGGGACCATTAAGATCTCTATTTTACCTTTTTATATTTAAGGACTTACTATGTAGCTTTTTAGATAGGCATGGCAACAGGGCGGGGCGGGGGCGGGTGGCAGTAAGTCCCGTAATGAGTAATAGGGCAGTCAGACCAACACACTGATGATCAGTAAAATGAGGAGATAGTAGAATGAACCATGGCCTTGGCTAAAACTAACATATTGGCTTGATTATGCATATAACAAATTAATCAGATATATTATCTAGTAGATAAAGCTTAACAGAGAATTAATAGTCATATTTCCTATGAAACCGAGTGATGGTAATGATATCAAGAAGGGCGAGAAATTTTGAAAAATATTTTTAAAGAAATTTTTAATTTTTATAATGCTTCGCTCTCTCTCTTCTCGTCTTTCTTTCCATTCCTCTCAACCTTCTTCTTCTTCCATCTCACAACCTCAATCTGGGTCAGAAGACCTTTCAAACAACATCTTCAATGAAGAAATTCATTTCGAAGACATCAATCAGGAGATTGATGACTGGAAAATTCCAAAATTTAGAGATAAAGATCTCTATAAACCAGAAGGAAACTTCTTTACTAGGACTGATTATGTGATCAAGTCCGTAGAACAAAATCTTTCTATCAATTCTGAAGATGAAGAATACTATCTTCTTTCAAAACAGAGTCTAGAAGACCACAAAAAAAAAAAAAACCCGCCCCGCCCCTGATCTTTGTCGGGGTTTAAAAATCAACACCCATCCCCGCCCCCGACGGGGGTCGGGTTTCCCCGCCCCGCCCCCGTCCTCGCATCTAGTATTTTGAAATCCTAATTTTTATTCTAGAATTTTAATTTCGATATAATTAAAGAAATTTAATACTCTATTTTTTAAGATATTTTTTTAATATATTTTGTTAGACAAATAATAATGAAGAAATAAAGAATTAAAAATGTAATTTTTTATAATACTAATACATTAAATATTATATTATAGGTGTGATAAATGTACAGGGCGGGTTCGGGATGGGTATTAGTTTCCCCAACCCCGACCCCGACTTTTAAATGCGGGAAAAACCCGAACCCGCCCCCAACCCTAGTCAAAATGGGTTTTCCCCGTCAAAGTCGAGGCGGGTTCAGATGGGTACCCACGGGTTCGGGCCCCATTGCCAAGCCTGTAACGCCCTCATTTGTTCATATCGTTTCTTTCTGCTTTTTGTGTGTTTTTGATTTATTTAAATTTATTAAATTATGTTTTTTTTATTTTTATTTTAGAATATTGATTTATATGATTTTAGGGATTTTTAGATGGGTAGAAAGTGGAGGAACTCGAAAAACAGAAAAATAGCGTAAACCGTGACCCGGTTTGTAAACGTCGAAGGTTTTATATTTTTCCGGAGATCGTTTTTGCGTCAAAAAAATATTTTAATGAAACAAAAGTTATTCTTTGAATATTTCGGATTTTTGAGAATTTTTCTAGAATTTTTCAGAAAAATTTTATTTTTAGCCGTTTTTAGCACGTTACGGGTAACCATAGCACAATCGGGGTATCAGAAAATGATCAAAAATTTAGTTTTGAGATTCTAATCTTTATTATACTAATACTAGGTCTCAAAAATAATTTTTCATTAATCACTTATTTGGGGAAGTATTTATTTCAAAATAGATTATTTAAATTACATTTTTCCCACTTGTGCTTCACCAAACAAGCCCTAGCTTTTGAGATATTTTCTCCCCACTTGCACCTGCTGTTCTGCGCCCTTTCCAGCCCAGAATAGTGTCCAAATGCCATGTGCTTCATTGCCTTAAAGTCATGTTTTAAACCAATGAGGTAATTACTTGAATTATCCTAATTTAATTACATGATAACATCACTTAAACCAAAACTCATCTTGGCCTTCCATCCTTTTGTACCAGCCGAGATATCTAAGGGAAGAGGAGAGAGAAAACTCATCTCTTTCATTTCATCTTGTTCAAAGAGTGAAAAACTCCATTTTTCTCTCCAGCTTTCAAGCTTTCACTAAGCCATCTACTTAGTGTTCAAAGAGCTTTTGGACTTCAAGCTTCACAAAAGAAGGTTGGTTGATGATTCTAAACCATGAAACCTTCTTATTTTTCCATTATCACCATTCTTTAATTTTTTTTGAATCATGTGTTCTTCCATTCTAAAGCCAAGCTTCATTCTTTTGGCTATAGGTTTGCATCTTGTGAACCAAGAAGCTTGAAACCCTATCTTGATCTACTTTCTTCAAAGTCTTGAGTAAGTTATCATCCTCTCATATTTTGATCTTAGGGTTTTGTTATTTTTCACAAAAGAAATATATTTATGCTTGTATTTTGTATAATATTTTGAAAGGGTTGACACTAGTGGAACAACAAGCTTTGGAGAGTGATCTTGGAAACTTTTTGTTGTCTTCAAGAGGTAAGGGGAGGTTCTTTTCATGAGTTATGATTTTGTGTGGTTGTATGTTGTGTGGCTTGATGATAACTCCATGGTTGAGTTTTCATATTTGTGAAAGAATGATTTTTTATCATGCTTGATGTCTTAAGCTTGTAAGAGGAGATTTTTACCTCTATGGTTTTTGTATGAGTATCATAAAATTTTTAACTCTATGAAAATATTTCTAAGTTGTTTGGGTAAAAGGAAAAGTTAAGAATCATTTAACAATTAATGGAAAAGTGTGTTTGTGCTTGGATTGTCTAAAAATACTATTTTTAGTATGTGGTAGCTCTATGGTTTTTGTATGATAGAAAATTTATGTATTGACTTGTGATTTGTTCTTGCATGATGTGTGAAAATATTGTATGACTTGATGTGGTTTGGCTTGATTAATTTTCTTGTGTTGCTCTTGATTCATTTGGGGATGATTGTAATATTTAAAGTAGATTCATGCTTTGATTATTATGATGGTGTGATGTTTGTTGTGATTGGGTAAGATTAACCAAGATAAATTAAAACAAGTGACCCAAGCTTCATGGAAGAGGAAGTAGAGGACTTGGTAGTAAAATCATTTTTCCAAAGACAAATTTGATTTAATCTAGTGTTCAAGCCAAAGCTTGATTTATGTATTCACTAGTTCAAAATTTTGATAAGTCTCCAATGGACTTTAAATGGTATTTTCTAAAATAAGAGAACTTGGGGTTTACTTCAAATAAATCACAAATGAGTAAGTCTTTTATCAACAAAATCATATGGTAATTAGAAAAGGAAGAAGAAGAAATAAAGTATAGGTAATTAACTTTTGAAAAATCCAATTTAAACAACCAAAGTTTCATGAAGAGATAATTTATTTTTGAGGTTTAAAAACATTGTAATTAAAGTGTGTAAACAAATCTTGAAGAAAAGAGGATTTTCGAATTTTAAATAAGGTTTTGGGCATCTCTGTTCACATCCCTGGTGTGAAACTGAGCAGGCTGTGAAAATTTCTGTTTTGGGCCAAAAATGGAATTTTCGGAAGTACAGGGGCCGAAATGCAAAACTGGGAAGTTTGGGGGTCAGAAACGTAATTTTAAAGAATTAAGTGGTTTTAAAAAAAATTAAAAGGAAGTGGGGGGTTATTTTTGATAATTAAATTGTTATAATGAAAAGAGTTTTTTTTTTCATAAACAGGCCAAGCTTAAAATAATTTATAGTTAAAAACGTTGAGGACTTTTTCATTACCACGTAGTAAAAGAAAAAAATAGAGTTTTTACACATTGTTGTAAAAAGAGTCAACCCGAGACGATGTTAAAATTCTTGAGATGAGAATTTTGTGTGATTTGCAAACTTTGATGCCATTTGCATTTGTGAGAGTTGGCTTTGCCAAATTCGAGTTACAATCCTAGAGGAAGGATTGCAAATAAGTATAGTCTGGCTATAAGCCTATGGGGGCATCCAGGTTACGAAATTCTCAATGGCCCTGCCTAGTGAATACTCTTGTGCCGAGAAAAGTAGTGTACCCGGCTTGGATGATCCTGACCGACTGCCTTGTTTATGTTATGGTAATTAAATAGTAGCTCTACTGAATAATTGTGAGACCGGATCCTAGAGTGGACTGGGCAATTATGTTTGGTTTACGCTACAGCCATTTCGCTCGACTTAGTTGAGGAAGTGAAGTCTCCTTGGAGCATTTACACCGGTGTATAAAAAGATGATTGAAGTGTCATGCATACTGCTTGATTGAAAGAGATGATTTTGTGATGATGGGTTTTGGTAGTTTTGTGAACTTAGAGAAAAGTTTTCAAAATGATATCTGCTTATTTTTGAAATATAGCCTGTGGTATTTCTTTTTTTTATGCGTGTTTCGTTATTGTAACTATTGGGGAGAAACTCACCCTTTCCTATATGTTTTGTGCTCCTTGGAACATGATTCATATAGATGGATCAGTTGGGTCCCCTGTTTCCGAAAGTCCGGGAGAGCTTTAGGCCTCTAGGAGGCGAGGGTGGGGGTTGGATCTATAACCCTACCACCCAGTGGGCCACGATTTCTGGTCACTTGATCAGGACTCGTGGGGGAGTTCACGGACCGGAGGAGATACTGGAGCGTAACATGGTGCTCGATGTATGGATTCCTCTCGAGGAGATGGGATTGGTACTTGCTGACGCACGTAGTGAGTGCGGGGAGATCGAAGAGCCTAGGGAGGCGCTGAGGCCGGAGCCGAGGCCGGATCCGAGGCCGGAGCCAAGGCAACCTATGTGTACGGCTGTGGAATACCGTCGACTTTACCGGAAGACGCGTATTACTCCGAGGAAGAGTACTTTGGGGAGAGGTCGTCTACCACAGCTTGCCCCTGCTGTTACTCCTGATATTCCACCAGTAGACCTGATGCCGACGTACACCGTTCCTGTTTTCTATCCCTCCACATCCGGTCGCGTCTTGCCCAATGCTGCGGGCGTGCATGCTGGACCGTCTGGATGTGTGGGGAGGGGAAAGAGGAAGATGTATGAGGAGCCCGAGGAGGAGCCCGAGGAGGATCCCGAGGAGGAGCCCGAGGAGGATCCGTCTGCTTAGATCCTTAGTGGTAGACATAGGAGGGAGCTAGGTTGTCGTGTTGTTTAGTTGCTGACCAGCCTAGGTTTTTGGGAGCGTAGATGATTCTACTGTGTAGATGACACACTTTTGTTTTACATGTCTTTCTTAGGACGTAGTTTTATCGCGTTGTTTATTTCTGTGGACAGTTTGTATTTAGCCACTTTGTTGTGGTCGTGAACGATGCTTGCTAGTGCAAGAAACTCTATATATTTTGATGACTATATATTAGTGTGTGAGGTATTTTCTATAACCGTGACTCGTTGAGATTTTTAATTTGCTTATCCGATTAATTTAAAAAGAAAGAAAAAGAAAAAAAAATTAATTCACAAGTTTGAGAATCTAATATGATGAACAGAAACATTTTTCGAAAGTAAAAACAGATTACGTTTAATTCCGCAGCGAGGTTGTTTAGTTACTTTGGTGTAATACTCTTTCGGGAAAAAGGGTGTTACAAAGCCTATTTTTAGATATTGACTCTTATGGACAATACTAGATAGCTTTTTAGTTTATTTTGTATTTCAGTTGACATTTTATTGTATTTAACTTAGACAACATTAGTTTAATATAATATTAATTTTCCTCTTTTCAATTAGTGTCTTTATTTTAATAAGTAAAATTAAAATAATTACTTATTGAATAATAATTAACTAATTATAAAATAAATAAATAACTAAATAAATAAATAATAAATTTAATAAAAGGAATAACTAATTAGTTTAATATAATTATAAAATAAAGATAATTTAAAAATATAAATAAAAAAGCTACCTAGGTAATTACCTACGCCTTTTTTGAAATGGCGTAGGTATGAAGTTGCAGCGAGCGTTTTTCCTACGGATCTGGGGTTGTTGCTCAACCGTAGGTAACTCATCAGTACTTATGCCTTTTTGTTGTTACCTACGGCTTTTGGCCCTCGCTAATAGCCAAATTTCTTGTAGTGTATGTACGTAAACATCAAGCTTTGAGTAAATAAAGAATTTTATTTATTCACTTGCAAAAGTATAACGGAAGTTCGACGGCTTGAGAAAAGTTTCCTAAGAGGATATTACAAATCACATAGTCCTTCCTAAGGGAATATTATAAGTCAAGTGGTGATTCCAAAGGGAAAACAGAAGAAGAAGCCATAAGCTTCAAATGCTTAACAGTAAAACCACTAATGATTTCCCCCCATATTTTGGGAAAACCATTAAAGGCTTTGTTGTATGAAATGGATGCAAGCGCACCCCTTGAGGTTGAAGTTTATCTTCATTGTCCTCAAAGGATGGCTAACACCCAATGTTGTCTGGCTATAAATCATCAGTGAAACAGAACCTAAACTAGTGTCTCCACCTTGGCCTCGAGCTAAAGCCAACCAAATTCCCAACACAAGGCTCAATAACCTATGTTACAAAGGTTATCAAACCTTATGGGGATGATTTACAAAGATTATCAAACCCCACAAAACAGGCCTTCACCATGAAGACAGGATCTTGTTGCTGAAGCTTCATCTTGACAGAGCCGTTCCAATTCTCCCAAGGGGAATATGTAAAGTGGTTCCATGGCGTGTTGAAGTGGTGGATGAACATTTCAAAGAGGAAAGATTTCAAGACGAAGAGAAAGAAGTTTGGAAATTTGCAGTGTTTGGGCATAAAAAGCTTTGATGAGAAATGAACCAAGGTGCCTCACTATTTATAGAGGGTTAAAAGCATTAAACTTAGTGATTAGTGGAGGCAATGGGAACATTTGGAGCCATTATTGCTTGGTCGATAGGCAAGTAAAAGGTCACTCCCAAGCGCAGAGTAATTAAGGCCTAGACAGTTGACGAGATTGATGTGAAAAACGTTTTGACAAGCGGTTAATATCACTTAAGACAAAAGTAAATAAATAAACCATGGATTTACAGAAATGAAACGGAAATTTGTTTACAGAGTTTGAAGTTAAAGTATTCATGTCGACAGCAACGTGTCAAGCAAAAGTGTCGACAAACAAAAGGGTTAAATTTTAAACTAAACACCTAAGTTGTTGATGTTTCTGAGCCTTTCCCAAACTGCTGTCAAATGAGATTTGTCAAGCAATGCGTTTAGGTAGACAGGCTCAAAGACTTGTATATCCTCCAAGATTATCTTAGCTTAGGCAGCCAAAGAAAAAGCATCTTACTTGAACTCTTGGTTCTTCTTTGCTCCTTCCAGCACTGTCTGGTCAAGCAGATGTTTCTTTTCCTCCAATTTGGCCAGTTCAGCCTCTTTCTTTTAAATATGCTGGTCAAGCTTTGCCTGGGCTGACACAGCCTGTGAATAAGCTTTCTCATGCTCTAAATTTTTGGCTTTGAGCTCGGTAATTTCTTCTAGAATGCTGCCCTTGTGTTCCACATTGTCTAGGTGGGCCGGAATGATCCTTTTAGTTGAGCATGATTTCTCAGTAAATGCCCGCAAGAACTCCTGAGCCATAGAAAGGAGTCTGACCCCAAACAAAGGCAGTTGATGTTGAATGTAGGCAAGATCTCCCATTGCTTTGACAAACTGTTGGTTCATGTTGGGGCAGGAAGATAGGTCCTCAAAGGAGTACGCAAAGAACTCTTTAAGGTTCTCTATGTATATGGCAACCTGAGCTGGAAAAGCCTGAGAGGTTGATGCTGAGCGAGGGGGAGAGGAACATACCCTTCTGACTTAGGCTTGAGAGGAGGCTTATCAGGTCATCCAACTGAGTGTCATCCACGGGTTCTTTCCCACAGAAAGGTAAAGCCGTTCTTTTATCAGACTGAGAAGCAAGAGTGGCCTGTGGAGGAGTAACTTTGTTGAGCAAGTCCTCGACCATGACACTTGCCTCAGAGATTTCAATTTTCTCTGTATCATCAGGTTGAGGGCTGGTTGGAGGCTCCACTTCCTCATTGGTTGGGGGAGGTTGTGAGTCATCTTTATTGGAGGGATATAGGACATGATCAGCTTGTCCGGTGGGTAGCACATTTGGTTGGTCCACAGAAGGAGTTGTCTATCGATTGGGAGACAAGTTAGAAATTTGTTAGGACCATGAGCAGAAAAGGATTCAATAAGAATTACCTCAGGGGCAGGTTGGTTCTCGCAAGGCTCATGATTGGCAGGTTGGGAAGATGGACCCTCGGTTCCCAATCGAAAAAGGAATATGAAGAATTTGCTAGAAATAATAGGAGAACTTAATTCAGAGAAAGTTCTTGTACCTTCTTCCTTTCGAGGAAGGTTTGGGTAAGGTCAATGTATTCAGGCCCAATGGTTGGTGCCTTTGGAATGGAAGACACTATTTGACAAAGACAAAAGGAGTTAATAAAGCTTAGCCCAAAAAAGAAGAATACAAAAGTATGTGTGTCTACTTGTGACCTCCTACGAGGAATGGTTTGAGTTGACCCAACAATAGAGGAAGGTGATTCTTGACGAATACGAACCTACGGTCTGTCAGGAGGAGGCAGCATGGACGTTAACTAATGCATTTGGAGGAGTCTTGGGGATGCTCTGATGGGGTTTTTTCATCAAGGGGATTTCTTCTTCTTCCTCGACGTCATCTCTTACTTCTGTTCTTTGACTCGCAATGAGATCCTCAGGAGGCTTGTCTTGCTTATTTTCTTAGTCATCTTCTTTGTCTGGTTGGCCCTCTACAGTTGCCTTTTCTTGATGCCTTTTGCGCTTAGGCTTCTTTGACATGGGACTAAGAGCCAAAGAAAGATTTAAGAATCACAAAGTAGTGCAAAGTGTTAACCTGAAGTGGTTGGAGAAGAACGAGAATGGACTTTTATCTTGTTGACACAGTCCTCTAGGCTGACATGAACTGTGGAATAGTAGGAGTCCCGCCAAGAAATGAAGCTCTCAGAAAGTCCATGAGTAGGAGAGAAGGGCATGAGGACAAAGTTGGCTTGATGGCTTTTGATGAAAGGAAGTAGTGCTTTCACGGTGGCTTCAGTCTCAAGGACCTGATCAACCAAAATTTGAGTGGTATTTTGTAAAGTGGAATAGAGAGTCACAAGGAGGGGGTTGAATTGTGACCCTTTGAAACGTTTGGCTATTCCTGAAAACTTTGAACCTTTCTCAAGTTTAATCAACTTGGAGCTCAGAGAAGGTTTAAACAGATGTCAGTGTATAAGCTCCTCAGCTAGAGGAGGTTAACAGAACTACGTGTATTGTTTGTTCAGAAAATATCTTCTGAACTAGAGAAGAATGTCAGGCAGATCAAGTTCCTTATTTTCAGAAATTGAAGCAAGAGCTTCTCAGCTAGAGTAGGTTGATCAAAAGATCCCATCTAGTGGTTTTAAGTTTATCTTCTTTTTAAAACACAATTTTACAAAGTTTCTTTAGAAAATATTTTCTTTAACAAGTAAAATAAATATTATAAAACAATTTTCATAGATTTATACAGACCTTCTCAGCGAGAGTGGGTGTTCCAGTGCAATGAAACTATGAAATAGAAATCTGTAAAAGAGATAGGGAGAAAAATATCACACAGACTTTTTATCAAGGCTTACAGCAAACCTTTGGCTACGTCTACTCCTCACTTCCAGTGATATTATCCACTATTCTCTCAAGTATTCTTCACTGAGCCTCTTCAGTCCTTGCACAGTATTCTTGTTCGAGCCTCTTCAAGCTCACAGCCAGTATTCTTGTACAAGCCTCTGCAGGCTTACAACCAGTAGTCTTGTCCTAGCCGCTACAAGCTAATCCTAGTACAAGCAATCTCACAGATTGCACAACCCTTTTCCTTTCACACGCTCAACTCTCACTAGCCAACTTGAAAGAAATCACAATAATAAAGATGAAAGTTTGTTTGGATTGTTACAGCCTTGTATCTACGTTCACAGAACAAAATCTAACAATATTAAAGTTGTATTACACTCCTATTTTTCTGTCAAAGCACAACGAATAGGTTGGAGTGTATGGGTGAAGTTGATGATGAGAAACTTTGATTGCAAAAGTGTTTTCCTAATATTGAATGTATTTCTCATACTTTACTTCACTTCGTTCTAGTGTAATATAGTGCTTCCATCCCACCTTTTGCGTTTGTAACCGTTAGAGAGGTAGAAGAGAGAGAAACATCACTATTGGGTTCAAAAAAGTACAATACAATTGTACCTTTTCACCCTTTTGCAAAACTGTCACGTTTTTGCTATCATATAGACCTTCTTTGGAACTTGCTGCTTGAGTAGGTTCCTTATTACAAGCATTCTCAAGAACCTCCTCTGGTTTCAGTATGTACCTTCTCTGGACTAGTGTGGGTTGTAACATCCCGAAATTTCACTCTATGGGGCAAAGTATTAATTTTGGAGGATTAGAATTACCTTTAAGATTTTTGGATAATAAGTAATGGTTTAGAACTGACGTAGAGATCAAAACGGTATTTTACGGACGTTTTTTTACTGTCAGAATAAGTTATAATGATATGAAAATTTCAGACTTGGTTCATAAGAAGTATTTGAGGATATAAGTAGTAACTTAGTGTCATATGAAGGTTTTAGAAGTTATGTTTGGAATTTTACAGAACAGTATAAAGGAATATTGTTGTTTTAGTCCCTCTAAAAACAAACTACGTCGTCTGTTAGTTAACAAATGGATGAATACCGGAGATTAAAGAATGGTTAAGATAGAGACTACAACATCAAATAGAATTTTAGATAGTGTAGAAATGATAAGTTTTGCTTGGTATTATAGTTTAATTGGTAAGACAAATAGACTTTATATAACTTCTGTTTACATCACTTTCGTATTTATTCTATATTATTCTAAATACTTGGTGTGTATGTGTTTATTGATTTATTTTTTTCTTCGAAAAATGGTTTTCATATTCTTATCCATTTTTAGAATAGAAACAGATAGTTTTATTTGACGTTAAGTTTTAAACAGATAGTGTAAACTCTATTTTCGCATTTGCCGTTTATTTTTTGTTTTATATGAAATTTTGTGATCTAAGTGTTAAGTAATTTATTTTTGTCTTATAATTAAGGTTTAAATATGCTTATCAAATTATTTCATTGAAACAGACGTTTTGCCTTTGATGTTTAGATTTTTACAGACAACCGTATTTACCTTAACTAACAGATAATTATTTTAATATTTGTGATTTTCTGGAATTTTTGGAAAACTTTCGTAAATAACTGAAATATACGCTTAACTGGTACGTATAGCTTACAGATCTTGATTTACAATATAAAAATTTCATGAAAAAGGTCCAAAAAAATTTATATTTTATTTCTTATTATTTTTTTATGATTTTCAAAAATATTTTTAGACAAGATTATTTTTCTACTGTTTTGACCCTTATTTGCGGTATATCAACCGAATAGAGGCGAATAGAGACATAGTGGCTATGATATAGGAACTTAGGAAGTTTGAGGGGTTCAAATGCAATTCTAAGAAGTCTAGAATATCTGGAGACATAATCATTAGCCTTGAATAGGGTAGGGACATGTACAATTACTATTTTACCCTTGATTTTTTACATAAACTACCTAAACCTAAAGTTTTTGACCAAGCTATCCCACAACCCTTATTTCTCCCATTTTGATCGACATACTCACCCTATTTTGGAACCTTGGATGAGTTTGTTTCACTTGGATTCAATCCTTTTGAAAGCCTTTGAACCAATTAGGAAAAAGATTGATTAAACCTAATTAAACCTAATTATCTGGTCATATAAGCTTTGATCTCATCTGTTCCTTTCCACTTGCTCTTGGCTGCCCCTTCTTCATGACTCACATGAGTCTAGTTCCTTCTCAAAGCTTCTCAATTTTGAGTCATGCCATGAGTCACTTGCCTAAGCCAATTAGAAATTAGATAATTGTTTTGATTTTTATTAAAAGCTAAACCATGGTTGCTTTCCAAGCCAACCATAGTTTCTTTAACCCAACCCCTTGGCTGCCCCTCCCCCTATAAATACCCCCCTTCATGCTTCATAAATCCTACACCAAAGCCTCTGTGATAACAAAGCAAAAATCCTCTCATTTTCTCTCTTGAAGTCTTAGTTTTCTTGGGTTCAAACTGTGATCTTCAAGCTTTGTTCTTCCAAGTCCTTGTCCTCATGGAACTCGCCCCCACTCCTCTATAAATACCCATCTTTGCTTCATAAAAATCCTACACCAAAAGCCTTGTGTTAACAAGCCAAAGAACCCTCTCTTTTTCTCTTTGAAATCTTAGTTCTCTTGCTTGGTGTTCTTGGTTCTTCAAGTCTTGTTCTTCCAAGATTTTGTGGCAAATGTAAGGGGAACCACTTGCAAATTAATTTGAGAAGCATGAGTTTGATTCTTGATTGTGATTGACTTGTGTGTTTTGTGTGTTATAGCCTTTATTTATTTATTTATTTATACTATATAATTGTTTTATGGCTTTAATTTAATTGTTTTGTGCTATTTATTAATTGTAGTGCTATAATGCCCAAATTTCTTTAAAATTTTGTGGAAGTAAGGTGGTGATGGCAAAATTAATTTTGAGCTTTTGTAAACATACCGTTATAATGGCGAAATTTAAATTTACCGCAAATATGATCTTACCGTAAAGGAAAAACAATTTATTCTTTTGTGAAAACCCTGATATTGTCTATCATTGATATACAAGGAGATGGTTAAGATAAATGGTTTATCAGTATAGGTCTGTCTAGGAAAGACAAAGATCTTTGAAGGGGCTTTAAGTCTATCTTTCTTTCCTGGGAACTGTACTGATACGCTGTTTGGGGATTTCTTAACTTAGGGACCCGGTATATATGTGACTAAGATAAATTAGGAAAGAAGTGATTTCTTAGTAAACGTATATATAAATAGATTTGATTGGATAAAAGAGCATAACGGTAATGGATTCTCGGTGAATCCTACTGTTATAGCATCTATCATAAAAAGAGTATAACGGTAATGGATTCCCAGTGAATTCTATTGTTATAGCCTCTATCGGAATTTAATATAACGGTAACGGATTCTCGGTGAATTCTACCGTTATATTATCAGTGGGAAATATCGAGTGGGTATCCAATCTATATATAAATAACTCTGTTTAATTTTCAATGCCTATGGCAGTGGAAATTAGTGAGATAGGCTTTCAACGGGCCTCTTTCCTGGAAGATAACTAGTGCTTAAGTATTTCAGAAGAGAAACAACTTGATTTCGTTCACTTAGTCTATATTGAATCGATTTGAAAGTTGGACATTGATCACTGAAGACGGCTCTGCCGCCGTGTGATCCTTTCATCTTCAAAGTTAAATAAGCCAGTAATTAATCAGCTTTATTTCGTTCACTCAAATATACACTAAGTTTTTAAGAAAGTTGGACAATGGTTACCACAGTCGGCTCAGCCACCGTGTAATTATTCCTTTACCAAAATCTATCTAAAATCTGAGAGCAGACACTTACTGGTTAAAAAGTGGACATAAGTTTTATTACTGTTGATCTCTTCTCTCTTGATCAATCCTAGATGACTCTGCCCTGTTTTGGTCTGCTTAAAATAAATTAAGAACCTTTAGTTTATATACCGAATCACTCTATTTGGGCTGCTCACCTCAGTTTGGCTCTGCTGTGTGATCAGTCATGAATTGAACTATTGAAATCGGAAAAATAACTTAACTCATAAATGATCAGTAAAATGAGTAATGAAGGCAAGAATCATTTATTTGATACAACAGTAAAATGTTTTTACAAGATAGAGTAGAGGAATAAAATGTTGTGGTTTTAACTATTATCTGTACATACAAGAGTATTTCTATCATAAAGGATGAATTATTCATATAAAGTATTTTGGTGAGATTTAGAGATTTTCAAGAGCAGCTGCAGTAAAATAAAGGAAGTTTTTCAAAGAGATACTAAAGAGAATTTGTGTGCAAATTTATACAGTCATTTGCATAAAGAGTTTTTGAGCATTACAACCCGAAGTAGTGTGGTTGAGAATAGGGTTTAGTTGGGCTATAATTGCCTACTGGGATTATCCAGGTTTCGAAAGTCTCAATGGTCGTGTAGGTTGATCCCCTCGAGTTGAGACGAATCGTATACCCGATTTGGATAAATCTGACTGGCTGACCTATTCTTAAAATTGGTATTAAGTAATAAATGTTAGTATTACTAAAGGATCCCCGGAAGTCCTGAAGGGGCTGTCTAGTTATCCTGTTAAGTTTACTACAGCCAATCGCTCGATGGTGTTAAGGTTGGTAAAGTCTCCTTTGAGCAATACACCAGTGTGTTTTGAGAGATATTGAAGTGGCATGCATAAATATACTTTAACTTGATGATATATTTTTGAGAATGCATTGCTTTTGTAGGGTTCCAGCACAAGGTAAGATCTACTTAAACGAGATTTGTTTATATGTCTTGAATGATCTGCTATTTTGATACGTGTTTTAGATAACTTGATGTTCTGACATATATATGTTTTGATGTGCGAATTGGGTGATGTGTGATTTGTGCTCTGGATGTGCTTCTACTTTCATATTACTTTGTTTTAGAGTTTCTCCCTTGCCTACTTTTATGTTGTGTTGATACATGACTGAGTAGATAATTTACCCAAGAAGTGGGTTAGCTCTTAGAAGAAGGATCTGGAGGAGGATGCTGTATAGATTGATAAAGATTCCAAGAAGAATCGGTATTTACTGTTTTAGATTGGGTAGAGGTCAAAAGACTAGACCGGCTCAGGTGTTCGCTGTATAAACCTCTGTTGTAAACTCTGATGATTACATATATGAGATGAGGAATTTTTAAGTACATAGTTATGTTTTACTCTTTACACCTTAATATTTACATAGAGAAAGTCTTACAGGGATTTGTTACCCGTCCTTCTCATCTTTTAGAAAATCAAAAAATTTTACCCGCATTTTCAGAGAAGGATTATCAACTTTTACCAAAATATTTTCTAAGTCTTTGTGAAACTTTTGGTTACTATGGTGTAATATCCTTTTAAGAGAAAGGGTGTTGCATGGGTCTTCTCTTGGAATTCTTTAGTCCTAGCATGAGCCTTATCTGGAACCTTCTCTAAATACTCGCTTTCAAAGTAGGTTCTCAGCATAATTATACTTAGGTTGTTCATGGCTTAGTAGTTCTGCACTTGTGATCTTCTCAGTATCCAGAACTTGAATATCTTCAAGGTTTTTCATACTGTGTAGAATGAAGAATACTTTGACATAGAGAGATCTTGTTTTCTTGAGGTTTATTTATTGATCAAGCATGTTGTAGGTCTTGAGAAACTTCTTGTCTTGGGAATCTTCTCAACTTGACATTCTCTATTACATACTTCAATCACATTGATAGCTTCAACCTTATGTTCTTTAATCAGTTGAGGGGTTTCTCGTCTTGAGAAGCTTCTTCTTCATATATGAGCTTCTCTGCTTGAGTAGCTTCATGTCTTAATAACCTTCTCTGCTAGAGGAACTTATCTTCTTAGTAGCTTATCAGCAGGATATTGATCTTCTCATGGTTCCTCTTTACTTCATTGTTGAGGATTATCTTCTCTTGTATCATAGAAGCATATCTCTCTTTAAATCTCATTCATCTCTTAAGCTTCTTGTCTGCTCATATGGATCTTCTTAGTCTTTACAACATGAATAACCTTGATACTAAGCTTCTCTGGTTTCCATACTTTGATATCTGCTATGTCTTTGAATTATCTCAAGGAAACCGTAGTGCATAACATGCTTAGAAGACTCAAGCTATTATTCAAAAGATTTGTCCTCATTAAAACAACAAGCTTGAGAGGGTCTTGTTTCAACAATCTCCCCCTTTTTGATGATGACAAACCATATGAATGAATGGCTATGTTTTCTAAGTTGTCTTAATAAAATATGCAGAATCAGGTTATGATTTTATCAGATTACTCCCCTTGAACATGTGCTTGATCTTATGTTCAGGTTTATGTTTCACAGACTTCATATTTCAAAGTTACTTGCTTACAAAATTAATCAACATTACAATTTGATTATCAGTTAAACCAGAGATGCATACTTAATTAAATTAAGCAAGTATCAGAGAAGCAATAATAAACAGTCAACCACAAATTCATTCATCAAAATATTTGAATGTTTACATTGAAGCTCAAGTACAATTAATCATTCAACAAAAAGTTTAATTTCCTACTCCACCTCAATTTTACACCTATCTCAATTTTACACCTTTCTTTTAAACCCTTCTAATCTCTCCCCCTTTTGTCATTAATCAAAATGAAAGAGGGGTATAAAATATTAAGAACAGAGAAGATAAATATAGAACACAGTAAGCCTAAGCTACTTAGAGGAGGATAAGGAGTGTGAGGAGGTGGATTCACTTCTGGTGCAAGAGCAGGGAGGATTTTATCGGTAAACCATTCCCTGAAGGCTATGTCTCTGTCCACCATCTCATTGAGGGACTCCAGGATCAGCTCCTGACCCTTGAACAACTTCTTTTAGTCCTTCTTGACGTTCCTGATTTGCCTGTCAAGAACACCAAGCCTGGACCTAGGAGATATTTCCTTGGTCTTGACTTGTTTCTCTCTTAGGGAGCCTTCAGATGGTTTCTTCTGTGAAGCAATAGGCACATTAGAATCAGAATAATTAAAGTAGGATCCTAGTGATCCAAGATTAATAGAGATGTCAGGCAGAGAGGATTCCACAGCTGCTGGTTGAGAAGGTCCAGCAGCTTGTGGAGCAGATGCATCAAACTTAGGAGAGAAACAGAAATTATGAAGCATATCACATGTGATGGAAACCTGACTCACTTTTCGAGGAGACACGAAGACCTTTTCCATGGATGCTGGCTTAGAGCCATGAACTCCTTCAGCAAATAAGACAGCTTCCTTTTCTAGACTTTCATCCTTCTCCTTGGGCTGCTGAGGCGGTTTAGTTTGTGTGATCTCCTCAGCAAACTTCACTTTGACAAGAGATGAGGGCATGGTGAACACTGCCTCTTATAGGTTCAGGGGATCTTGCTCCCTATGTTGAGTCAATGCTATGGTGGCCTCCACCATTTGTTCTCCCCTTTCAGTCAGCCCTTCAATTTCTGCTTCTGCTTCAACATCTTCTTTTCTTCATGAACCTTCTCTTCCAGAGGAGGTTCATTTAGTTGTCCTTCTCCAGCAAGGACTTCTTTATCAGCAGGCACTTTCTACTCCTTTTTCACTTGTTGAACATCTTGTTCCTCATGGACTTCATCTTCCACTGGTTCCTCAACATCAAGAACCTCTTTAACAACAACCTCAGGTTCTTTCTCGGGGTCTCTCAGCTTGATGAGCTTCTTGCTTATAAGCCTTCTTTGCCAGGGAAGCTCTTTCTCTCCTTTTCTTTTATTTCTTTCTTCCTTCTTCTTCTTCTTCTTCTTCTTCTTCCTCGGCAGTCCTGTCCTTCTTTCCTTCTTCTGTCTTGTCTTCTGTAATGCCCCTTTTTCCCACAAGGAACGTCACATGAAAACTAAAACAAAACTTAATGCGGATTTAATATAAAACTAGTTTGTCTTAAAATATACCTCTTTCATAATTAAAGTATACCCAATTTCGTGGTTAATTTTTTTTTAAAAGTCTTATACGAAAAGAATACTCACAACACTTTTTACCATCCAGAAACTCAGAAGAAAAGAAACATCATATATATATATATATATATATATATCATCATAGTCAATATACACAAGTCTTGCGCCCGTAAGTATAGTCATGAACCACAACAGAGTTGCCAAAATACAACATCCCGACTGAAGGGAAAATAAAGCAATAAAACTAAACCTAGGAAAACGATAAATCAAAATGTGTGTCAAATACACGACATTGAACATCTACTCCCCAAACCTAGGCTGGTCGGCTAACTAACAACCCACAACCTAGCACTAGACACCCCCACCACTAAAAACCTAAGACGACGACGTCTCCTCGGGGTCCTCCTCAGGATCCTCCTCCGGGTCCTCCTCATCCTCGGATATCTCAATGAATACCCGCTCTGGCTCATCTCGAACCTTCCTCCTCCCCCTCTCTACGTGTCCTGACGGTCCGGTAGAAGTATCAATCCATCACTTTAGGATTGTATACTCTAATCATGGCATAAAGCCAACATGGCAAAAGCCAATATCTCAAATGCGTATGATAATACAATTCACACACACATACAAGGAAAATAATGCAATCCTTCACCTTAGGATTTCATCGTCACGTGTTACCCCTCTCCCAACACTGTGTATCATTATTTATCCTCGAATCTTCAACTCGCCACGTGCTGACTCTCTCTCAACAACGTGCAAATCTTTTCGATTAAGATTTGTTTAAAACATAAGTTTTAAAGAAAACCTCTATAATTCCTCTTTAGCTTTAAAGTCTTAAAATCTTTAAATGCTTAACAAATAAAATACCATTTAAGATTTATTTAAATACAAACTAAGAATAGTTCCACAAAAGTCATTTGAAAACTTAAATGATTTTATAAAACCAAACTTAGTATTTATCATTGTAAAAGAGTTTACTTAAAAGTCTTAATTAAAAACTCAAGTTACCTCACTTGATAAAATTTTACTTAATTTCATTTATTTCTAACTATTTAGAATTTAGCCCCAAACTTTCCAATTTTTCGTTTCCAGCCCCTAACTTACGAAAATTACAAATCTGGCCCAGAAACTTCCAGTTTCACGTTTCAGTCCATGGGTTTTTGAAAAATTACGTTTTGACCCAAAACACCTAGTTTTTGTTTTTAAGCCCAGAACTTCTGAAAATTAAGTTTTTGCCCTAAAATGCATCCAGTTTTCATTTTAGCCCCTTAAAAATTTGAAATTCCACTTTTGCTCTTATCCACTAATTCCTTAACTTAATTAGGGCTTTTTGAAAAGTAAAATATTGTAAAAAGTTCATTGGAGACTTAATTTCAAAATTAAGTGAAAATACCTAATCAAGTGTTGACTTGAATTCTAATTAATTAAATCTTGTTTTTCATTTGGGAAAACTTTTTCTTATAGTCCTTTAATCCTCTTCCATATGCTTGGGTACATAGCATTAGTCCTCTTTCAATCCAATCATCAATCACAACAACAACAATCATAATAAATTTAAAGCTTTAACTACTTTAAATATTACAATCCAACATCATACTCAAAACACACAATATCATCCAAGATTCCAATACAATCCATGCATCAAGAATACAAAACCAAGCATGAGGCATAAACCACTTCAAGTCATAATATTTTTTTTTCAAGAGATATTAAAATTTCAAAAATCATCTTTATCAATCAGAGATCATATATTAAAACCTCTAAGTTTTAAATATGTTAAAATAGAGATTACTATTAGAATGAAAACTCATTCAACACTCAATAAGAAAAACTGAAGTTTTTGAGTTTCTCATCAAGAACAAAACACACAATCACCCACATATACAACCCTCCCAACTTATTGAAAAAATTCCCTTACCTCTTGAAGCTAAAGAAAAAGGGCTACACCAAAAATCACCTACACACCAACACCAACACCAACACCAAGTGGTCTCCCCAAGAGTCTTGATGTTCCAACACTTTAAAAACACAACCTTATACAAAATACACCAAAAATACAACCATAAAAATGCATGTTTTATGAAAATAACCAAACCCTAAAGAGTAGAAATTTTGAGTAGAGAAATACTTACTCAAGGCTTGAAGGAAAAAGAGCTCAAGAAGGGTTTCAAGCTTATAGGTTCCAAGGGTATGAACCTAAACCAAGAAAAAGCTTACTTTTAGTAAAATGAAGAACACAAGCTTCATGAAAAAGACGAGAATGAAAAACTAATAAGATTTTATGGATTAGAATCATGATCCAAACCTTTTTTGTGAAGCTTGAATAGTCAAAAACTCAAGCTTTTGGTTATGGAGGAAAGCTTGGAATATGAGAGAAAAATGGAGTTTCTTTGATTCAAGTGGAGAAGATGAAGTGAAAATGAATCCTCTCTCCTTCCCTTCCCTAGATGTTACACGGCCAAGCAAGGAGAAATGGGAGGCATGGGCTTGATTTGAGTTGGTCCACCTAATCCATTCTTTAATTGAAAAAAAATCAAAGATATTTCTCAATTTGGTCAAAGATGAATTTTTAAATTTCATGAGTCCATTTTTGGTCACACCACTCGGCCAAGAGGAGGGGAAAAAAATGGTGAGATTGTGTCCCATCAAACTAGGGTTAAGTTGGTTCAAAGTAGAAAAAATGCTTAGTTTTATAATCCCTTTTTAGATAAATATTTTCTAAAATAGATAAAATCATGAGAAATCAATTTTATGACTTGAATATGATATAGAAAAATTTAGAATCTCAAAACTAAACTTTTAGACTATTTTTCATGTCCCAGTTGCGACCGGTTTACCCGTAAAGCTCCAAAAGCGGGTAAAATAAAGTTTTTCTAAAAAATTTCTAGAAAAATTTCTAAAAATCCCAAATAATATAAAAACAACTTTTGGTTCGTTAAAATATTATTTTGGAGTAAAAAATGACCTCCAGAAAAATACTGAACCATTCTCCGCATCATACGAGAATGCGGTTCCCGCAAAAACTCAGTTTTGCGAACTTGGCTACTCTTGACTCTTCAAAAGAAAACGTAAGATATCAAAAATCCGTATTCACACCTTAAGATCCCAAAATCATTAATTAAATAATTTTAAAATAATTTAAAAACAGATTAAAAGTCTACAGAAACTATATAAAAATAAGGGTGTTACATCTTCCCTCTTTCTCTTCTTCTCAGACTTAGGAGACTTCTTCTCCTTGAGTTCTTCAGAAGGTCCTGCCTTTTTAACCTTCTCTGGATGACAGGATTAGGAATCCTCATTTGGATGAGTTTTTTTACTCCAAAGAAGGTCCTGTCCATCATGGACTCTTCGTCATCAAGAGGGACGCTGAAATCCTTGAAGATCCTTGTAAAGGCCATTCCATATGGCACAGAGGAGGTCACTCTTTGAGAAATGGCAGTCATCATGTGGTGAAGAATCAAGTTTGACAGATTGAGAGGAATTTTGGATGAGAGATGATGAAGAATGAGGAGGTATTGATTGGTTACCTTGTCAAAAGAGCCAGCACGAGGAAGAATAGATTGTGCACACATGTTGTGCATGATTCTGCCAAGAGGATGCAGGTTTATGGATTTTACCTCTCCTTAGGGTCCTTGAGAAGCCTCTGCAGTACTTCACTTCTTCTTACTTGTGTTGTTGAATACCACTGGCTTTCAAACACTCTACTGCCATGGTCTTCTATCCCCAATGCTTCAGCAATGTACTCTAGTGTCAGTACAATGGAGATTCCTTTGATGGTATTTTCCAAGTACGAATCCTCCTTGTGAACTACTGCAGCAGCATAGAAAGCTCTCACCAATCTGGGGTAGATTGGTTCATCCATTTACAGAAAGGGGATCCATCTTAGAGCATCAGTAAACTCCTCAAAGTTCCAATCGATCTCATAGAGTTCCTTGAATAAGAACACTCTTCCTGCCAAAATGGGCTTGTGAACCCATTTACTTTCAAAGCTTCTTCCATTTTTCCTTTTCCCTTACTCTTATTCTTCTTTTTCTCTTCTACAACATACGCCTTCGCTTTAGAGACTGATTCTGCAATCTTCTTCTCCTTTCGCTTTGTAGATACAGACATTTCTGAGTCATTATCATAATCACTTAAATCGATAATGATTCTTCTTCTCCCATGGTTGGTGCCTTTGCAACAGAGACCATTCCAGAAATCAATCTTTATGACCTCCTACTGGGAGTGGGTAAAGTCTTCGAAGGCTTAGATTTCTTCTTCTTCACGGGTTCTGGAGATGGTTTGGGTGAAGAGGGAGAATCAGGCTCGGGTCTCCCCTTTGTATGAGGATTACGACCAGCAGTTCTCTTAATCCTTCTTTTTGGAGAAGAAGGAGGAGGAGTTGGAGTTTTCTCCTTAGATGGGCTTGGAGAGGACGATGGTGATTAGAGACGAGGATGGAGGAGGAGATGGATAAGACTTGGTCATATTGTTGGGATTTTTTCGACCAACATTCTTGGTTCTGACCATTTTAGAGAATTTGAACTTTTGAAAATGTGATGATTTTGAACACAGATGAGGTTGAATCAGAGAGGGAGTACGAGAAAACAGCTTTTGGAAACTTGATTTCAACGATCTAAGCGTTCTATTTAAAGGCTAGAGTAAGGGAGTTGTTTATCATACTAGCCGTTTAGAGAACTAGCCGTTGGCACTCTGGGAATAACTACCTAAACAGTTATTGAAGTTACCATTATTTACAATGGTAATATTTCCTAGAAATTAACTCCCACTCTCATGACCTACTCTCTCCCAGGGAACGAATCTTCTTTGCTAGAAAAGGTCCAGTGATAATGTTCTGATGAGTTTAGACCTACTCAAACAAAAATCCAGTTAACTAGCAATCTACTTAAAACTGAATTCATCAAGTTATCACACAATAATCACATGATTCGTAATAAGACTAACAAATTAAACGCTTCATGTTTATGACAAAGAGATCATATTCAATTTATCCTTGATATGATTGAACCTTTCTTCCGAAAGAGGCATTGTAAAGATGTCAGCAAGCTGATCTTTTGTATCAACATGCAATAGCTCAATATCCTCTTTTTGAACATGATCACGAGTAAAATGATGCTTAATGTCAATGTGCTTTGATCTTGAGTGTTGGATAGGATTTTTTCACAGATTGATTGCACTTGTATTGTCACAAAATATAGGGATTTTGGAACACCTCAATGAGTAATCCTCCAATTGATTTTTTATCCAAAGTACTTGTGAGCAAAACCTTGCTGCAGACATGTATTCAGCTTCTGTAGTTAAGATTGCTATGGTATTTTGATCTTAGAGTCTCTCCCAGAAAGTGGCAACTTCCACTTGTTCTTTTTCTTTCAATTTTATCACCAGCATAATCAACATCATAGAACCCTATAAGATCAAAATTCATTCCCTTCCTATACCAAAGACCAAGATCCATAGTTCCAACCAAGTATCTAAAAATTCTTTTTACTGCAATTACAAGTGATTTTCTTGGAGAAGATTGAAATCTTGCACATAGACTAACATAGAACAATATATCAAGCCTACTTGCAGTTCAGTATAGCAATGAACCTATCATACCTCTATACTCTTTTTCAGATACAGTTTTACTTTTTTCATCTTTATCAATTACCACTGAAGGATGCATTGGACTTCTCCCATCCGGTATTTCTTGAGGAGGTCTCTGATATAGTTTTCTTTGTGAATAAAACTTTCTTCTTTAGATTGTCTTATTTGCAGTCCAAGGAAGAACTTTAATTCACCCATCATACTCATCACAAATTCACCTTTCATTAGATTTGAAAACTCCTTGCATAAAGATTTATTAGTAGCTCCAAAGATAATATCATCAACATATATTTGAATAACTAATAAATCTTTCTGGTGAAATCCTTCTGAAGAGGGTAGTGTCTACTTTTCCTCTTGAGAAGCCATTATTGATCAAGAAGGTGCTCAACCTTTCATACCAAGCCCGAGGAGCTTGCTTTAGCCCATAGAGGGCTTTTGTTAATTTAAAAACATGGTTGGGCTTCTTTTGATCAACAAAGCCAGTAGGTTGATGAACATAAACCTCCTCATTAATAAAACCATTTAAGAAGGCCCTTTTCACATCCATTTGATATAATTTAATATCTTTAAAGGCAACATAAGCAAGTAAGATTTTGATAGCTTCTAACCTTGCAACTAGAGCAAAAGTCTCATCATAATGTATAACTTCTTGTTGATTGTAGCCTTGACTACCAATCTGACTTTATTTATGACTACCTTACCTTCTTCATCAAGCTTATTTATGAAAAACCCATCTTGTGCCAATGATTGTTTGTTCTTGAGGAGGTTGCACAAGGGTCCAGACTTTACTCTTCTCAAGCTGAGATAACTTTTCCTTTATGGCATCTGCCCATGATTGTTCATCGAGGGCATCGTTGATGTTTTTAGGTTCCATGTTTAAGAGTAAAGCCATGTTGTTGATCTCTTTATTTAGAGAAGATCTGGTTCTGACTCCCACAGACACATCTCCTATGATTTGATCCTGAGGATGAGCAGGTACTAATTTCCAGCATTTTGGCATCTCCTCATCTTGAGAAGGTTGTTGTGTCTGATCATGAGAAGGTCTATCTCCTGAGTTAGGCTCATCTTTGATCTCGTACTCTTGACCTTCTCTAGCAGAGGAGCTTTCAGTTTTTCCTTTGTCCAGATCTTCTTCTAAGTCTATGAACTTGTTGTTATCCAAAAGATCATTAGATTTATTAAATACAACATGCATACTTTCTTCCACAGTTTTTGTTCAAAGATTATACACTTTATAAGCTTTTGAAGATGTAGAGTAGCCTAGGAAAATACTTTTGTCTGATCTTGAATCAAATTTTCCTAAATTGTCTTTATTATTAAACACATAGCACTCACATTCAAAAATACGAAAGTATGAGATGTTTGGTTTTCTGCCCTTCTATAATTCATATGGAGTCTTGTTCAAAATGCTTCTAATTGAAACTCTATTTAGAATATAGCAAGAAGTATTAATAGCTTCTGCCCAAAAGTATTTCTGAATGCCTGATTTATTTAGAAGAGTTCTAGCCATGTCTTGTAGAGTTCTATTTTTCTTTTTAACTATCCCATTTTGTTGAGGAGTTCTAGGACAAGAGAAGTACTGAGATATGCCATTTTCATGAAAGAATATTCTAAAAGAGGCATTCTCAAACTCCCACCATGATCACTTCTTACAGAGATGATGCTAGAGCCTTTTTCATTTTGAACTCTCTTACAGACGCTTCTAAAGGCTTCAAAGGACTCATCCTTATGGGCAAAGGACAAAACCCATGTATATCTAGAGAAGTCATCCACAATAACAAAATCATATTTGTTACCTCCAAGACTTGCAGTTTTAGTAGGTCCAAATAAGTCAATATGAAGCATTTCAAGAGATTTTTGTGTGGAAACTATATTTTTAGATTTAAAATTGGACTTCACTTGTTTTCCTTGGACACAAGCCTCACAGACTTTGTCTTTTTTTAAATTAAGTTTAGGAAATCCTTTGACCATCTCAAGTTTTGAAATCTTAGAAATACTTCTCATATTGAGATGGCCTACTCTTCTATGCCATGTCCACTTATCATTTTCAAAGGATACAAAACATGACTGTTCAGGCAAGTCTTCAAGACAAATACTATATAGGTTTTTATCTCTTGTTCCTAAGAAAAGTGTTTTCCCAGTGGATGCTTCTTTAATCATGCATACTTTTGGTTCAAACTTAATTTCATAGCCACTGTCACACAGTTGACTAATGCTAAGAAGGTTATGTTTCAGACCTTTCACATAATACACATTCTGAATATGAGGAGAGTTAGTGTTACCTACTTTACCTATGCCTTTTATCCAAGTTTTTCCACTGTCACCAAATGTGATAATGCCACCATCCTTTCTTAGAGTTCAATGAAGTTGTTTTTGTCTCCAGTCATATGTCTGGAGCGGCCACTGTCCAAGTACCATTGCTCGTTCTTCCTTGTAGTGAGGAGGCATTCCTGCATCAGAAAGCAATAAGACTTTAGGTATCCAAATTCTGTTGGGTCCTGACTTGTTAGTTACCTTTCCTTGAGAAGGTCTTTTCTTATGGTAACATACATAAATATCATGACCCCATTTGTTACAATAAGAACATCTCTTCTTGGTCCTTATAGCATTAACAAATGAGTTCTTATGAATCTCCTTCCTTTGAGGAGGTTCATAACCATAAACCTGTCTCTCTTGCGAAGGTTTATATCTGTGAACTTTCCTACCCTGAGGAGGTTCATATCCATATGTCTTCCTATTTTGAGAAGACTTAGTTTTATACATCTTCTCACAGTGAGAAGGTTCATAGTTATAAACTTGCTTTTGTTGATGAGGTTTAAAATCTAAACCAGCTTTGTCATATAGTCCTTTTTGAGAACTTAAAACTTTATCAAGGGTGTTAGTATTGTTGACAAAGCTGGCTAGGTCCATAGTCAACTCATTCACCATATTTTTAAGATCGGTATTTTCCTTGAGAAGGTTTAGATGCTCATGAGCTAGAACATCAGAAAACCTACTCTTGAGTAGCTTCTGTTGCTCTGAAAGTTTAAAATGAGATTGCTGCAAAACTTGAATCGTTTTGCTCAATCCTTCATTTTGAGCTCTTAACTCCTCATTCATCTTCTTAAATTCAACAAGTTGTGTTTTGAGAGTGGCACATGTTTGAGCCAAAGTGTGTGAATCATTAAGAAGTTTTGCAAAAGCATATTTAAGAACTTTATAAGGTGTGTAGTTAGGGGTTATTACCTCATCATTTTCAGAATCATCCATAAGACATATGTTTGCAGCCTCTTCTACATCTTCTTCAGAAGATGACTTTTCTGAGTCATCCCAAGTAACCATCATAGCCTTATTCTTTAGATGATTCTCGAAGTTTTTCTTCAGATTAGGACATTTTGTTCTGATGTGTCCAGGTTTGTTGCACTCATAACATATAATCTGATTTTTGGTTCCTTCATTCCTTTAATCTTCTCTGCATGAGAAGGTTATCTTCCCTTTGCCTCTTATTCTCAACATTCTCTAGATTCTTCTAGAAATCAGAAAGAGTTCATCCTCTGCTTCAGTGGCCGATTCATCACCTTCTGAATCATCTTCTGATTCTGCTACTGAGTTAAAGGCTGAGGATGATGAACTGTGAGAAGTTGCTTTTACCACCTTCTGAGATGTCTTGAGAGTAATCATCTTCCTCTCATCCATAATCTCTTGTTCACGGACCTTCAATGATCCAAGAAGCTCATCCAATTTTAGAACAGACAAGTGCTTAGCTTCTTAGATTGTAGTAATCTTAGGTCTCCAGACCTTAGGAAGGCTTTTTAGAATTTTTCGTATTTGTTCCTGATTTGTATAGGACTTTCCCAGAGACTTGAGATCATTGATGATAATGGTGAATCTGCTGAACATCTCATCAATGGATTCATTCTCATTCATTTTGAACAACACGTATTGATTAATCAAAATATTTATTTTGATTCCTTCACTTGGTCAGTACCTTCATAAGCTATTTTGAGAGTATCCCAGATTTCCTTAGCTGTTGCACATCTAGCTATCTTGTCATATTCCCCTCTACTCAAGGCACACGTTAGGTAGAACTTTGCCTTTGAGTTGAGAAGGACTTTTTCCATTTCATCTGATGTCCATGTCTCTTTAGGCTTTGATGTAGAGGCACCTTCAACATTTGCAATAGAGGGAGTGTAAGGACCTTCTTCAACTATCTCCCATAGATCAATATCTTGAGATTCCAGAAACATTCTCATTTTGTCTTTCCAATAATAGTAGTCTTTTCCATCAAATGCTAGAGGTCTATTTGTGCAAGAACCTTCAGGAATGAATGTTCTAGGAACTTGAGCAGCCTTTACTTCTTCCTGAATATTTTCATCTTACACTGCTAAGTGTAGCTCACCCTAGAGGCTGAGCTCTGATACCAATTGAAATGGCACAGAGGGCCACAAGAAGGGGGTTGAATTGTGACCCTTTGGAAATCTTGGTTTTTCCGGCAAACTTTGAACCTTTCTAAGGTTTAATCGACTTGGAGTTCAGAGAAGGTTTAAACAAACGTCAGTATATAAGCTCCTCAACTAGAGGAGGTTAACAAAACTAAGTGTACTTGTTTGTTTAAAAATATCTTCTCAACTAGAGAAGGTTGTCAGAAGATTCAGTTCTTTGTTTTTAGAAATGTAAGCATGAGCTTCTCAGCTAGAGTAGGTTGATCAAAAGATTTCCTCTAGTGGTTTTAAGTTTATCTTCTTTCTGAAACACAATTTTACAAAGCTTCTTTGGAAAATGTTTACTTTAACAAGTAAAATAAATATTATAAGAGCTTTGTTGATAAAACAATTTTCACAGATTTATATAGACCTTCTCAGCGAGAGTAGGTGTTTCAGTCACTACTAGAAAATCGGCCATTACTGACGGAAAAATTCCGTTGGTAATGCAAAAAAAACCGTCGGTAACGAACGATTTCCGACGGCATAAGTTCGTCGGTAAATTGCTCGTCGGTAATTATTACCGACGGAAATTCCGTCGGTAATTACCGATGGAAATTTCTGTCGATAATTACCGACAGAAATTACCGATGGAAATTTCCGTCAAAAATTACCGACGAAAATAATCCGTCGAAAAATTATGTTACCGACGGAATAATCCGTCGGTAACCAAACGAAAATTTAAAAAAAAAAGAAAAAATTGCAGATCGAGAACGAGATTGAGAGAACGAGCCTGAGAGAGAGCAAGCCAACTGCAATCGATAAAATTCAAACCAAAACCAATTGAATCGATAAAATTGAAGAAATCAAAGATGAAAATGCACAATCCAATAGAGAGGAAATGGAAGTTGAAATCGAAATCTAAAGGGAAGAGGGAATGGAAGTTGAAATCGAAGAAGAAACCAAAATCGGAGAAACGTAACTCACCAAAATCGAAGAAGTGAAAATGCAGTAGTGTCTTCTTCTTCTATCTTCCCCTTTCTCCTCTCTTTCTCGGCGCACGCACACACACCAGCACACACTCTCACATTTTTCTTCTCTTTCTTTCTTCATTTGAGTGTGTGAGTGAGTGAAAGGTATGGGTGAGAGGGAGAGAGGCTTTGGGGTTGAGTTTGGAGTGGTGGAGAGCGGTGGCAGTGGCGGCGGTGGCGATGGCTGGACGCGGATGAGAGAGAGAAGACGGAGCAGTTGTGGCTGAGAGAAAGAGAGAGAGAGACAGTGCAAGGAGATAGTGATCGAGCAAGGAGAGGGAAGCTGAGTTTATTTGGCGTTTCCGACGGAAAATTCCGTCGGTAATATTTTTCGACGAAATACGAAATTTTTCGACAAAAAATTCCGTCGGAAATTTAAAATTACCGATGGAATTTTTCGTCAGTAACGTTTCCGATGGAATTTCAATTTTTTTTTGAAATCAGCGCCATTACCGACGGAAATACCGTCGGTAACGTTTCCTGCGGAAAAATTCCGTCGGTAAATTCAAAATTTTTGCATTTCCGACTTAATAATTCCGTCGGTAATTTTAAAAAAAATTAAAAAACAAAAGCTGTTAACGGTCAAGATATTATGTTTACCGACGGAAAAACTCTTTTACCGACGAAAAAATTCAGTCGGTAACGACAGATTTATCGACGGAAAAAATTCCGTCGATAAAGTTCGTCGGTAATTGGCCTTTTTCTTGTAGTGAGTGTAGTGAAACTATGAAAAAGAAAACTACAAAAGAGATAGGGAGAAGAATATCACATAGATATTCTATCCTGGTTCACTGCAAACCTTGGGCTACGACCAGTCCCCACTTCCAGTGAGATTATCCACTATTCTCTCAAGTATTCTTCACTGAGCCTCTTCAGGCCTTGCACAGTATTTTTGTTCGAGCCTCTTTAGGCTCACAATCAGTATTCTTGTACAAGCCTCTGCAGGCTTACAACCAGTTGTCTTGTCCTAGCCTCTGCACTTAATGGCCTTTTCGCACAAGTCACCCCTACTTTCTCCTTGGCTAAAAAAAATCCCCTTTCCTTCGAACCCTAACTCATACGATCCCAAGCATGTCTTCCTTATGGCATCCCCAAATGCATCTTCTCCGACAACAACTGAGGTCAACATTCTTCTTGACCCAGTTATTGACTCGTTGCAGCTTTGGGTGTGGTCGCCTATTCTCTAGGCAATTCCTGATTCATCGTTGGAGCCTCCTGCAACGTTTTTGGGATCGATCCTCCTTAGGAATAAATTTCCTGAAGGTATGGACAAACTCCATCCTAACATTAGTGGTGAGCAAATTTTGATTTCTTAGGATTCCATTCCAATCCATTATTTCATAATATCAGAACAGCTACTCAGGGTTCCAATGAGTTTAGTGGACGGGTACATTTCCTAGTTAGACTAAGTCCAGGAAAGTAAGGCTCAACATTGGATCTCGACATGCCATTACCATGGATCCTGCAACGCTGGGTGCCTCCCTGTTCTTCTAGAACAGAACTACCAACAATTTCCATCTCCTCTTTGGAATGATGGGCCTGACACTCTTTGAAGTGGTGGCCATTACCGGTCTCTGTCCCGACTATGATGTACTCAATCACTGCTCCATGCCCGAAAGGGTTCTTGATGCTCTGAAAGGTTCTCCACACTCATTTAGCCCCTTTGTCAAATATCACAACAGGAAGAAAAGAATAGTTTCTGTATGTGCAACAAGAATGTCCAGATATTCAAAGATTATCTCTTCTTGGCTAATCTCCTTCACGAAGGCAGGCGGTTTGTGAAGAGGCACAGAGAGTCACAATGAGGGGGGTTGAATTGTGACCCTTTGAAACTTTTGGCTTTTCCTGAAAACTTTGAACCTTTCTCAAGTTTAATCAACTTGGAGTTCAAAGAAGGTTTAAACAAATTGTCAGTGTATAAGCTCATCAATTAGAGGAGGTTTACAGAACTACATGTATTGTTTGTTCAGAAAATATCTTCTCAACTAGAGAAGGTTGTCAGGTAGATCAAGTTCCTTGTTTTCATAAATATAAGCAAGAGTTTCTCAGCTAGAGTAGGTTGATCAAAAGATCTCCTCTAGTGGTTTTAAGTTTATCTTCTTTATGAACCACAATTTTACAAAGCTTCTTTAGAATATGCTTTCTTTAAAAAGTAACATAAATATTGTAAGAGCTTTGTTGATAAAACAATTTTCACATATTTATATAGACCTTCTCAGCGAGAGAAGGTGTTTCAGTGCAGTGAAACTATGAAATAGAAAATTGTAAAAGAGATAGGGATAAGAATATCACACAGATATTTTATCCTGGCTCACCGTAAATCTTGGGCTACGTCCAGTCCCCACTTCCAGTGATATTATCCACTATTCTCTCAAGTATTCTTCACTGAGACTCTTCAGTCCTTACACAATATTCTTGTTCGAGCCTCTTCAAGCTCAGAGCCAGTATTCTTGTACAAGCCATTGCAGGCTTACAACCAGTAGTCTTGTCCTAGCCTCCACAAGCTAATCTTAGTACAAGAAATCTCACAGATTGAACAACCCTTTTCCTTTCACACGCTCAACTCTCACTAGCTAACTTGAAAGGAATCACAATAATAAAGATGAAAGTTTGTTTGTTGTGTTACAGCCTTGTATCTACGTTCATAAAACAAAATCTTACAATATTAAAATTGTATTACACTCCCATTTTTCTATCAAAGCACAACAAATAGGTTGGAGTGTATGGGTGAAGTTGATGATGAGAAACTTTGATTGCAAAAGTGTTTTCCTAAACTTGAATGTATTTCTCACACTTTACTTCACTTCGTTCTAGTGTAATATAGTGCTTTCATCCCTTCTTTTGCGTTTCTAACCGTTAGAGAGGTGGGAGAGAGAGAAACATCACTATTGGGTTCAAAAAAGTATAGTACAGCTGTACCTTTTCACTTTTTGCAGAACTGTGATAACTCACTTTTTGTTGTCATATAAACCTTCTTTGGAACTTGCTGTTTGAGTAGGTTCTTTATTACAAGCATTCTCAAGAACCTCCTCTGGTTCCAGTGTGAACCTTCTCTGGATCAGTGTGGGTCTTCTCTTGGAATCTTTTTTAGTCCTAGAATGAGCCTTCTCTGGAACCTTCTCTAGATACTCGCTGTCAGAGTAGGTTCTCAGCAAAATTGTACTTAGATTGCTCATGACTTAGTAGTTCTGCACTTGTGAGCTTCTCAATATCCAGAACTTGAATGTCTTCAAGGTTTTTCATGTTGTGTAGAATGAAGAATACTTTGACGTAGAGAGATCTTGTTTTCTTGAGGTTTATTTATTGATCAAGCATGTTGTAGGTCTTGAGAAGCTTCTTGTCTTGGGAATCTTCTCAACTTGACATTTTGTATCGCATACTTCAATCACATTGATAGCTTCTGTAACATCCTAAAATTTCACTCTATAAGACATAGTATTAATTTTAGAAGATTATAACCATCCTTAAGATTTTCAGATGAAGCGAAATGGTTTAGAATTGACGTAGAAGTCAAACGGTATTTTACGGATATTCTTGACTGTCAAAATAAGCTGATAATGAATATGGAAAATTCATACTTGATTCCCAAAAGATATTATAGGATAGACAATAGTCACTTGATGTTCCATAAAGATTTTAGAAAATAAGTTTGGAATTTTAGAGAAGGATATAAAGGGAATTACAGTTTTGGTCCCTCTAAGAGAAACTACGTAATCTGCTAGTTAGGAAATGGATAAATACCGGAGATGGAGAAATAGTTGAGATAGAGACTCTAGGATCTAGTATACTTTTGATACTATAGAAAATAATAAGTATTTGCTAAACTTTTGGTTACTATAGTGTAATATCTTTTTTGGAGAAAGAGTGTTGCATTTTGTGGTATCAGAGCCATGTTCAGTCTTTTTGGGAATGTTAGGGTATAGGTCTAGAAAGCCTAAGTTGTGTAAACCCTGATAGGTTGTGTGTTGTGTGAAATTGATGTAAATGTGAATGACTTGTTTGATTCTGGACTATACTGGTATAGAACAATATGGTTAAGAAGAACTTATTAATATTAAATTAGTATTATCCATGCTAAAAATACTATTAATATGATTGTTTTTGTGTGATATTGTTTGATCTTCCCTGTAGACTTAGAATAATTATGATAGATTTTAATTGCTTTACTTGTAAAGTTGCTTAGTATGACACTATGGAGAATGAAGGAAACTTTAATAGGGATGGACTAGCCTATGCCATTAGAGAAATAACAACTGCTGTTAGTAAAAGGGAAGAAAAGAATCATCAAGGAATTAAGTTGTGTCATACCAACTTAGAGCAATTTGGAGAAGGGAACAAAGTTGAGGGAATATGCCTATGGATTCAAGACTTAGAAGAGTTTTTAGGAACGATGATCTGCACTGAAGAGCAAAAGGTGATGTTTGCTGCTTCCATGGTGGTTGATGATGCAGAATTCTGGTCGTCCAGATTAAGTCTAGCAATGAGAGCTGAAGGGATAACTCTTACTTGGGCTATCTTTAGAGATCACTTCCTAGCAAAGTACCTACCTACCGATATTCGCCAAGTAAAGGAGATGGAATTCCTGAACTTGAAGTAGGGAGATATAACAGTAGTACAGTATATCGACAGGTTTAGGTCACTCTCTGAATTCTCACAGTATTTTCAGTTCCGTCCAAATCCAGCCTCGAAGTGTAGGAAGTTTCAAGAAGGGTTAAGGCCTGATCTGCGAAAGATGGTAGCACCTCTCCAAATTTGTGAGCTGGACAAATTGATCAAGCATTGCACTTGGGTAGAGAAGGCTAAGAGAGGAAAGTTTGTTCCTAAGGTCCAAGTCTCTGATCGGATATGCTATCAGTGCGGAGGACAAGGTCATATGGCAGACACTTGTGCACAGAAGTGGATTACCTGCTTTAGGTGTGGAAAGATGGGGCATAAATCAAGAGACTTCAAGTAAATGAAGGATCGGGTAGTAAGTAGTGAAAACTAAAGCTAGCAACGTTGTTATGTACAATGTAAAATATAGCCTAGTGTTAGGTAAGTTGGAATGATGGTACCCACTGATGGGACGTAGTCTTTTGGGAAGTACTTATAGAAGTAGAGCCAAAAATAAGCGTTGCTTGTAAAATAGTTGTTATACATATATGTGTGTGTGTGTGTGTGTGTGTGTGTGTGTGTTTGTTATATACCTATTGTTACTTATTTATCTGTATTATATATATAACTATGTTCTTTATAGAGACCCACCCTTACAAAACTAAGAATGTGATCTGAATAATGACAAGATTGGTCATAAAATTTTTTATTGTTTTCTTTTTGCTTAAAGTCAAGGTATGAGTCTGATCAACTCATCACCTTGCTGGTAGTAGGAATATGACAATGGCAATTTATATGAACTAAGAGTCAAAAAAATTCTAAAGAAATAAGGAATGCAAGATTTGATTTCCAAAAGGATCCTTATGATTAAGATAGAATATTTCGAAAGAAATATAAATAGGTTGCTTTGAAACAGTTAAGTAGTAGAAAAACTAAGTTAAGTGGGTAGAATTTGATATCTTTAAAGACTCGGTAGTTATTGGAAATAATTTACCAAGGAATTTCACCAAAGGTATAGTATAGTAGGAAAAGGATTTTATAGGAATTCTTGGAGTTAGCAAGTTCTTTTTAAGATAAGAGATGAATGGGGATAAATGGTATCCAAGAAACTGATAGAAGAGAATCTAATAGCAGTTAAGAACTAGGACTCAGGAAATCCTAAAAGATATTTTTCACAAGTTGTTAACAAGGTATTTCTCCATCAAGTGCTCAAGAAGAAAGAAGAGTTATTTTTGGGTTACTACAGACAGATATGACAGTAGGCATGTACGCAGCTAAACTTGGAACTTTTAGCTAAGGTATTTTTTTAAATTCTAGTTTCAAAGATTGATGAAGTTTAGGAGTGCAAATGATTTTGAAGCATGAGTTAGTTATGGATTAAGAAAATATATTTTATGCACTAAGAGATCTGTCAAACGGAAATGTCGGAAGATGGAGAAAGAGGAAGGAAGTAAGAGAAATACTGGTAGACTGTCTAGGTTATAACAAATGGAGTGGGGACAAAGAAGCAAAAGATTATACTCCGAACTGTTAAATGGGTGAGTATGTTATATCTAAAGGATGATAGTAGATCATTTGAATAAATACAGTGGTATTAGGAAATGGGAATTGTTCCAGATAAAGGATATTGTCCAAATCTGCTTATTCATAGAATTTCGAGGACAAAATTATTTTTAGAGGGGTAGAGTTGTAACATCCTAAAATTTCACTCTATAAGACAGTATTAATTTTAGAAGATTAGAACCATCTTTAAGATTTTCAGATGAAGTGAAATGGTTTAGAATTGACATAGAAGTCAAAAGGTATTTTACGGATATTCTTGACTGTCAAAATAAGCTAATAATGAACATGAAAAATTCATACTTGATTCCCAAAAGATATTAGAGGATAGACAATAGTCACTTGATGTTCCATAAAGATTTCAGAAAATAAGTTTGGAATTTTAGAGAAGGATATAAAGGGAATTACAGTTTTGGTCCCTCTAAGAGAAACTACGTAATCTGCTAGTTAGGAAATGGATAAATACCGGAGATAGAGAAATAGTTGAGATAGAGACTCTAGGATCTAATATACTTTTGATAGTATAGAAAATAATAAGCATTTGCTAAACTTTTGGTTACTGTGGTGTAATATTGTTTTTGGAGAAAGGGTGTTGCAGCTTCAACCTTATGTTCTTTAATCAGTTGAGGGGTTTCTCGTCTTGAGAAGCTTCTTCTTCATGTATGAGCTTCTCTGCTTGAGTAGTTTCATGCCTTGATAACCTTCTTTGCTAGAGGAGCTTATCTTCTCAGTAGCTTCTCAACAGGATATTGATCTCCTCATGGTTCCTCTTTACTCCATTGTTGAAGATTGTCTTCTCTTATATCTTAGAAGCATATCTCTCTTTAAACCTCATTCATCTCTTAGGCTTCATATGTGCTCATATAGATCTTCTCAGTCTTTACAACATGAATAATCTTGATTCTAAGCTTTTCTAGTTTCCATAATTTGATACCTGCTATGTCTTTGAATAATCTCAAGGAAACCATTATGCGTCACATGCTTAGAAGACCTAAGCTATTATTCAGAAGGTTTGTCATCATTGAAACAACAAGCTAGAGAGGGTCTTGTTTCAACATTTGATGTTATAGGGGCTAGAATAGTTTGACAAAGGCCGAATTAGCGAGATACTGCATTCGGCAAGCAAGTATAGACTTGAGCATCCTTTTTTCCAGGGAGTCCAGCCAAGAGCATGGTTTGACAGAGGTAATGGGACCATATAGAGATGTCCCCAGGATCAGCATGATCAATTGGCTTGGTAAACCAGGCAGGGCCAATTTCTCTTTCGACAAAAGGAGAGAAGTGGATCCTTGTCGCGTCTGCAGACAAGCCATGGAAAATTTCAAAGAAGTAAAGGAAGTTCTTTTCATCATTTTTACCTCAGTTGGTTTTATAGCATAGGTAGCAAAGCTTGGTGCCATAAGTCAGAATGGCCAAGTCCTCAGGATGGGAACTGACTAAATGGTCATTGAACATAGCGTTCAACCAAAGTTGCAGAATCCATAGAGGGCCACTAATAAGGATTTTGGGATTGTTGTTCTTGACCATGATGGAAAGGACTTCCATGCTTTGGAAAAGTTCAACCAGTAGGTGTTGACTAAGGGCAAACCGCTTGCCTTAATGAAGGAGTTTAGCCAAAAAGAGATAATCTCCATAAATTTGGACATTTTGTTGCACACGCAGAAAGTTGACAACCAGAGGAGCAAGAAAGCCACATGTTCCTCAGCTGAAACAGTCCCTTTCTGTTTCTTGTGATATTTGACAAAGGGACCAACAAAATGTGGGGCACCTTTCAAAACATCAAGCACCCTTTCGGGCATGAAGCAGTGATGGAGTACTTCACCGTCAGGGCGGAGACTGGTGATGGCCGCCAATTCAAAGAGGGTTGGGTCCATTATTCCACAGAGGAGGTGGAAATTATTGGTGGTTTTGTTCCAGAAGAATAGGGAAGTGCAACACCCTCTTCCTCGGAGAGCGTCACACTTAAGTAACCAACCCAAACGCGGAAAATAAATTTCATTAAGTCTGGTTTTCTTTCGGAAAAGTTCTGACAAACTTGATTAATTTTCACAAATGGATTTTCTTTGCCATTTTCTTTTCCTTAAAAGATATTAAAAAAATAACATAAATAACTCAACATTCAACATATGAAAATGAGTTGCAATTACTGGATAAAATTTACATCTTTTCCATAAACCAATGTTTGGAATGAATACATCATATAAAAATCTGTTCCTTTACAAAAGAGTACCGACTCCCTATGCTGGTCAAGCACTAAGAACTTCTGTAAGAAGCTCTAACCCACATTAGATCCCGCACGTCCTTCCACTAAGTTAACTCATCTTCAGGGTAAGTCTCAATCCTCGAGTCCTGACAGGTCCACCAAGCTAATGGTCCATCTATATGAATCATGTTCCGAGGAGCACAAAACATATAGGCAAGGGTCAAAATCTCTTTCGCATTATCACCATAATCATACAAGTAGCATACCACAGAAATTCATACAAAAATCATCCCATGACCATTTATAGCAGAAATCACTCACACATGCATATGTAGCATAATCAGTTTAAGTCACACAGACATCTCTTCACACAGAAGTCACATCTCATCTTCACATATCCCACTAGGTCACACAGACACTAGTCACACAGTTCACAATGTCCAACTTCACACAGAAGCATCACCGTTTCACACAGAAACATATCACAAGCATTCAATATATATATACACACAAAACACTTCTATGGGCCCCTTTCTTCATAACAGATGCGACACACAGTCACGAGCACGTAGCCCGCACTCTATGGAGATTACTTTTCCCCCAAACTCCTCATTTATTCGACACTCAGTCACGAGCATATAGCCCGCACTCCATGGAGATTACTTTGTTTGCACACAGCAGTTGGCACACAGCCCGGCATATAGCCCTTTGCACACAGCATTTGGCACACAGCCCTTTGCACATAGCACTTGGCACACAGCCCTTTGCACACAGCACTTGGCACACAGCCCAATAAAACACAATCCATAGATATCCAGTCCAATGACAATCAGTCATAGACCCATCACATAACACAAAGCATTGAATGGCACACAGCCTTTTCCATAGCACACAGCATTAAATGGCACACAGCCTTTCTCATAGCACACAACATGAAATGGCACACAGCCTGGCACATAGCCTCTCACACAGCACACAGCAGTTATATCACACAGCACTTTTCATGTCACCAAGCATTTACGTTCCACAATTTATATTGTATTTCCTTTTACTTTTATAGCTCACTTAGGAAAACCCTTTTAAGGAAAACTTTCTATAATTCTGTTTCTGACCCAAAAATACCCTTATTTTCATTTTTGCCCCAAAACTTCTAAAAATTACACTTTTGGCCCAAAAATATTACTTTTACAGGTTTAATCCCTATATTTTCGAAAATTACATTTCCACATTCTGTTTTGAAAACTTTCCAAAATTACACATTTGCCCCTCATCTTTCAAAAATTTCATTTTGACCCCTGTACCCTCGTATACAGCGTTTTCAAGGCAGAAACGTTCACGCCTGTGAAAACCCTCACCCCCAGGGCGTGAACAGTTCTGGACACTTATCCAAAAATCCGAAAATTCAATTTCTCTTTTAGAATTTGATTCTTTAATCCATTCCTATCATTTTTAAGTACCAAAACCAGATTTTAGCTTCATGAACCCTAGTTCATTAAATTGATTTCCAAGAACACAATTAGATAAGCACTTAAAGATCCAATTTTCTTCAAAAACATAGTTTTAAGCTTACCAATCTATCAACTTTCCCCAAGTACCAATCCTCACTCATAAGAATATCATACTCATGCCTTTATTAAAATCTCATATCACCAATCTCATGAGAAATCTCTCCATCCACTCATAGAAAATCACTTCATCAATAAATAAGAAAAATCACTTATCAAGACATAACAAATCCTTCACCAACACAAAATCAATCATCCACCAACACATAGCAAATCTCTTCACCAAATAGATAGGAAAAATCCCTTCACAAAGAGCATGATAAAACTTCCACCAAGAATATATATAAGGTATCATCATCCAAGCATAAAAATCACACAAAGCACTAACTTATATAACCATGGTAGCTAGAGAGAGTTTGTCCCTTACCTTTTCCTCTAGCTTGTGAAAGAAAAACCCTAACCTCTAGCCCTCCTTCCTCTTCTCCTTCTCCTTCTTGATTATTTCCTTCCAAATCAAACATAACATATCCAAGTACCAAATGAATTTTCTCACCTCATAGATGATTTCTAGCTCATGAATCATGAAGGAGAAATTAAAAGCTTAAGCTATGGAGTTCTTACCAAATATCCTAGTAGCTTGATGATTCCCAAAATCAAGAGCAAATCCTTGAAAAATTTGATTATTTTGAGTGCAAATTTGAGAGAAAAGTATGGAAAAGGGTTATGATGTGAGAACAAAGTGAAAAAAATGGAAGAAGACCTTCTCCTCCTTTCCCTTATGTCTCGCCAGCTCTCTCTCCCTTATCCCCCTTAGCCAGATTTTTTTCCCATTTAATTCATGATTAAAACTAACCATGGTGTACTTAACTCTAGTTAGTCACTTGCCCTAATCCTATTGGCCACAAACCATGAGTCATGGAAATCTAGAATTCTCCACATTCTTCCCTCTAAAACTGGCGCAGGTCTGCAGTCCATGTGGGGTAAAATAATTTTTCACTTTAACCATGGTAAATGGTAAGTCTCCAAGGTAATTAAGTGTGGTAACTTTTGTATTTCATAGTAAAAATTGTCTAAACTTAATCTATTGGGGTAAAACTCTCATGAACCCTGAAATAAGTCCTAATCCATGAAAATAAGGTGCCACAAAAGTCTTGGTTCAAAAAGATCAAGCTTAGAAGCATTACGGTAACTTTCGGTTTTTACCGTAACCCGTAAACTAGGGTAAAAGTTGACTTTCTCAGAAAAAATCCCAGAAAATTCCTAAAAATCTCAAATATTGTAAAAACACCATTGGTTACTCTTTTGGTTGATTTTTGAATCATTTCCTAAGTTTCTGGCATTCACTTACTCTCCCGTTTACCCTATTCACAGTCTATAGGGACCAAAACTGCAATTCTTTGTCTGCTATTCTAAAAATTCTCAAAATAATTTATAAAATTCTAAAATAATGTAAAAACATCATTTGGACCCTCAAAAATATTCCCCAACAAGTTCTGGTCTCCATATCCACTCACAGTTCAACCTAGTCAACTACAGGGACCAAAACGGTAACATTTTTATCTGTTTCTCAGAAAATTCCCAAATAAATTCCTAAAATCCTCAAATATTGTAAAATCACTATTGGCATCCTCAAATCATTTCTCTGACTCCAATTAGGGTTTCTATATCACTATATTCTTATTCCGACTGTCAAAACGTCTACAGACTTTTCTGTTTGACTTTCTACGTCAGCACTAAACCATTATTAATCTCATCGTAATCCTAATATTAACAATGATTCTACCTTATTAACACTCTGTCTCTTAGAGTGAAAATTTGGGGCGTTACAGGAAGCACCCAGCATTGCAGGATCCATGGTAATGGCATGTCGAGATAGCTGGATGACCTCGAAAATGCCCGAATCCATCCAATGTTGTGCCTTGCTTTCCTGGATTCGGTCCAACTAGGATACATATCTGTCTACAAAACTCACTGGAACACTAAACAGTCACTCTGATCTTGCAAAATAATGGATTGGAATGGAATCCTTGGAAGCTAAAATTTCCTCACCACTAATGTTGGGATGGAGTTTGTACCTTCAAGAAATTTCTCCCTAGGGAGGATTGGTCCTAGAAACGCCGCAGGAGGCTCCAACGATGAATCAGCAATCTGATGGAGAATAGGTGACAGCACCCAAAGTTGTGACGAATCAATAACTGGGTCAGGGAGAATGTTGACCTCAGTTGCTGTCGGAGATGATACATTTGGGGATGCCATGAAGAAGAAGTGTTTGGGATCGTTTGAATTAGGGTTTGAAGGAAAGAGGATTTTTTTCGCCAAGAAGAAATTGTTGAGAATGAAGTGAAAGTGGGGGTTACTTGAGTGAGAAGGCAATTAAGTGCAGAGAGAAAGTAACTGTCGCGTCACTGCCACTACTGAAGTTTGTAGAGTAGTGGGTAGTTAACTATGTTTAGTGGAACGAGGCAAAAAGGGGGCTACTCATCTCGTAGGAAGCGATTCAAAATTCCATTCTCCCTCTTAAGGAGTGTCGAGAGATGAAATTTGGGGGGAATCTGTTAGGGGGTGGATTTTGGAATCTGGACTCAACGAAGAAAGTTCATGTCAAGAGAATAGATACTAAGTCAAGTCAAGATTGATTTGATTAAGTATTGGAACGTGTGTCGAAGGGTGTTTTTGACAATGTTCTTTGGTTGATTGAAGATGTGTTAATATTTGACGGCGTAGAGCTAATACTCTCGACATAGTAGTGTCGAAAGTTCATTGTCAAAGTGCTGATCAAGGAAGAAAGAGACATGTGACTTCGAGGTGGTCACGTCAAAGATACTTGACTAGTTTTTTTTGTTGTAAAGTGCAATAACTGCCATCCACGTGGCGCCTAGGACTTTTGTTAGTTATTTAACTTTTCTGCCTATAAATATTAGTTTTTGCGATATAATAAACGTTGGATACTTGATTAACGATCCCTACATCTCAACATAGCATATTCACGGATCTAACATCAAGTATACCTTCCAAACCTTTTCAATTTCAATTCAAATTTACTTATGCAAGCCCATTTATCTTTCTACAATTTACTTTCAATGCACATTTATATGCTTTCCTTTACTTTTCTCGCACATTTACATGTTTTCTTTACATTTCCTTGCACCTTTACATTTTCAGTCATTTAAATTCCAAGCAATTTATTCTTTCACGTATTCTAATCTTTCCTTTAATTTTCAAATCAAATTTTTGTTTGATCACCATTACGCCTTGATAACTACCTACGCCATTTGTATTAAGGCAATTATAGCAACTGGGCACAAAAGATTACCGCATTACCAGACGTCCCTGCAATTGTTTGATAAATATTTGTTTGTTTACCACATTCTTAACACAAAACAAAAAATCAACGTAAACAAACAACTCTGTGTTTTTCATTACAACAACGTTTGCTCATGAACGCGTTTTATGGAAACTCTGTGTTTCCTATAATAGCAATTGTTACTTCGCGCGTTATAACAAAGTTGTTATGCATTTCTAACGTAGTGATTTTTGTTCAAACCAAAAAGGCTCGTAAACATGACTGAATGAAAACAGTTACTTGAAACTGATGAGTTTCTAACCTCATTCATTTAGGAATGACACAATACAAAATACTCTCTTTGGACGTAAATATAAGCAAAAAAATGCCTCTATTTGGTGGACCTAAATATAAGCAAATTTCAATTAACTTAGAGCCCATTTGGATACAAGCTAGAAGAGCTTCTGGGAGCTTCTCTACTGACAAAATCTCTTTCTTAATTAGAAGTGGTGTTTGGATAAATTAGTTTCATAAGCTTTTGACTTTTCCAAAAGCTCCTAGAAGAGCTTCTATTGAAGTTATCCCCAGCGACTTTTGGATTTTAACTTTTCGGGAAGCTGAGAATAAAAATTTTAGTTGACAAAAATATCCCTATCGAAATTTGAGAATGACAACCGTGTCCCGCAGATAGAACACACACGAACCCTATCAAAGTTCTCTCTCGCTCCATTGTTGTGCAGAGCATCGCTATTCCTTGCTCACATCGCCACCGTACCTTGCTCCCATCGCCCCCGTTTGCCATTCATCGGAGTCGTCTCCGTTTTGTCTTCACGATTCAGGTTTGGTCTTTTTCCATTGTGGATATGAGTTCAATCCGTCAGAATTTTGTTCCTTTTCATGTATGAACATATCTGGGTTCTGTTTTTGATTTAATTCCTCTTAGTTTTGCTTGATTTGTTTTAGTTCATTGTTGATATTAGCTTCTTGTTCAGAAAATTTTCCCTTATTCCAGTTAGCTTGGTTTTCATTTTCATTATTGTTTTTATGCTTACATTTTCTTATTTTTTTATGCTTTTGTTTTCTGTTCTAGAGAAGATGAAACAGTACAACATCTTTTCTTTTCTTGCCCATTCTCGTATTTGGTTTGGAGTAATATTTATCACTGGTTGATGATTTCTACAACTCTGCATAATTCTCATATAGAACACGGACACTGTATTTGGGGGGGGGGGATTTTATTGATGAAGTATGTTAAAGGGACTTGAAATTTTATGCCTTTGTTATCAGCTCTGTATCCAGTTTAGGTGTTTTGCTCTAATTGAGAGAAGCTTCTTACTACAAATTTGCTGACAAAACTCATTACCAATTTTCATTCAAAACAAAAGAAAAGGCAATATGAAGAATGTTCATTCAATGTTGGTGTCTGATGCTCTGAATTTTGTGTTCCACTAAGAAATATTTTGCTAGTTAACCCATAAGTAATAGGGATTAAAGATTTTCGAGTGTTGCAGTGGATGGGATAATTGAATGATGTTGCAGTTTGACTAGGTTGATTTTTCCTCCCAATTTTAGGTGTTTCTCAATGAATCTGATCATTCCCTGAACCCTTCCATATTAACTATATTGCCCTTTTCAATTTTTAAGCATTTAGCTTTCCTGAGTTTTCTTCTGCAAATATATATTTGAACTTCATTTAAATTTGCAAATTTGCAAATATGGTTGTTAGGACCTATTCTTCAGTAATTAGATCCTATGGATTTATATCCCTTTGATCATTTGTAGACCATGCTTGCAGGGAAACATATTATGTAGAGGTTCTTTCTAGGGGTACTAACTAAGCAATTTGTCATCTTTTACTTATTATTGATACATCATTCTGAAACTTGGAATAAAAGGCTATAGAAAATATTGTTTCATGTTTTGCATTTGTACTACGATTAATTTGGAATTCACATGTTACCTTGTTTTCTGACTTAATGCTACATGTTACATTTCTGTTAGTTAAGCTTTGTGAAAATGTCTCTCAAAGAAGTTCCCGTGGAAAAAAAAAAGCTGACTGGGGTGACAAAAATGTTGAACTTTTTTTGAAAGTTTGCATTGAAGAGGCGCATGTCGGAAATAGACCTCTCACCCACTTCAGTAAGATTGGCTGGGCAAACATCAAAGAAAAGTTCAACAAGGCATCAAAGTTAACCTATGAATACAAACAATTTAAAAATAGGTGGGATAGTTTAAAGAATGAATGGGTACTATGGACTAAACTTATTGGAAATGAGACTGGTCTTGGCTGGGATATAGAGAAGAATACCATTAGTGCTAGTAATGAGTGGTGGGAGGCCAAAATTCAGGTATGTATATGTAAAGCATTTTTTTCATAGGAGAATCCTGAGGTAACAAAGTTTAGAGAGGAAGGCCTAAAATTCTTGCGTGAGATGGAAATCCTCTTTAGGGGTAATACTGCTATTGGTTTTGCAACATATGCACCATCTGAGGATTCAAGAGTAAATGAAGGAAACAACACAGAAGCAGAAGAGACTTGTGATGATATTGATAATGAGGCAGAGATGGAAGTGAATGATTCTGGGATTGGATTGCCAACTCAAGCAACATCTTCTACAAAGGAAAATGGACAGAGGAAGAGAGGAAGAGAATGTGAAAAGAGAGTTGGGGCTGCTGCAAAGATCATAGCTCAACTAGATCGAGTTATTGAGAGTTTTGAGAGAAGTTCTGGGGAATCCACAAAAGATGCAACTAGCATCACTACTTGTATAGAAAAGTTGAAAAGTCTACCAGGACTTGAACTTGGGAGTGACCTATTTTTCATAGCCACTAGACTAATGAAAAATAGGTCAAATAGGATTACCTTTGTTGCTTTGGAAGACCCTGCACTTCAACTTGGCTAGATAAAATTCCACACTTGGGCTGAAATTCGCTAGTTTTTTTTTTACTTTATTTGATGTCATAGACACCCATTATTTGTAATTTGAATGACTATGTTTTGCTTTTTGTTATCTTTTGGATATGTTGTGACTTTGGCTAGTGTTATATGACTTTGGATATGAAATCTAACATTATGTTGTTTTATGAATCTTGGTTCTAACATTTAAATTTGACAGGATGCCTTCATCTAATGATGATATTACATCAAATGATGACTCTTCATCAGAGATAGAGGATGATGGTGAGGTTACAAAGGAAAAGATTATGATGCTGGCTGTAGCCACTATTGCCAATTATTTTCTGAGATATGTTGTCAAAAGTCCATGTAGAGATTCACGTCTGACAAGCAGTCAATGGGTTTCTGAAATTCTAAATGGTCATCCAATGCGTTGTTATCAAATGTTTAGAATGAAGAAATTTGTGTTCCTCAAATTATGTGATAGATTGCAAAGCAAACATAACTTAAAACCAACTCGAAAATGTGGGAATTCATGAGCAAGTTGGCTTGTTTTTATACAGGTTGGGTCAACCAGGATCTGTCCGTAATTGTGAGAAAAGATTTCAACATTCAGGTGAAACAATATCTAGACATTTTCATAGTGTCATAGAAGCTGTGTGTATGCTCGCAAAGGACACATAGTTAAACCTATTGATTCGTCATTTAAAGATATTCCTAATGAGATTAGGAATGATAGCAGATATTACCCGTATTTCAAGGATTGCATTGGCGCAATAGATGGTACTCATATACAAGTTTGCGTTCCTCCTCATCTTCAAGCAACTTATATTGGTCGGAAAGGTTATACTACCACTAATGTCATGGTTGTTTGTGACTTTAACATGTGTTTCACCTTTATCTGGGTAGGTTGGGAGGGTTCTGCATATTATACTAAGATATTTATAGAGGCTCTACGTAAGCCTGCATTGCATTTTCCACATCCTCCTCAAGGTAAATAACATTTACATATTTTAAATATGTATCATTTATAAACTTGGGTGTTAACATTTGATAATATTTTATTTTTAGGTAAATATTATCTTGTTGATGCTGGCTACCCTACTTTTATGGGTTTTCTAGGGCCATACAAGAAAAATAAGTATCATCTCCCACAATTCAGAAATGGGCCTAGAATAAGGGGGAGTGTTGAAGTTTTCAATTATTACCATTCTAGTCTCCGAAGTACAATTGAACGTGCAGTTGGTTGTTGCAAAGCAAGATGGAAGATATTGGGTATATGCCTCCTTTTGCTTTGAAGACACAAAACCAGGTCATTGCTGCATGCATGACTTTACATAACTTTATTAGAAGAAGTGATGAAGAGTTTGATTCATTTAATGAAAATTGTGAATATGAAGATAGTGATAACGAAGAGGAAAATGAAGCTGGCTCTAGCACTGCCACATGAGAGGAACCTAGTGCTCAAAACGCTTTACAAATGGAACAAGGTAGAGAGTCCATTAAAAATATGTTTCCTACACGTGTTTAGTTTTTGTATATTTTGTTGAAACTAATTACAATACTTGGATAACTTTTCTATTTTTATTAGATGAGATTGATAAATGTTTGTGATTTGGATCATTTAGACAAATCATAGTTACTAATGATTATATTAATGATACTATTTTAAGGTTAATGACATTTTGTGTTAAAAATTAGTCACACAGGTCGAATTATTAATAGAAAAATAAATTATTATAATTTTTTTTATGGCCGAGTGATTACAATTTCAAAAAATAATGTATGGACAATTGCATTTTTTAATGTACAAATCATTAATAAATGTCAGCAAACAATTACATTTTTTATATGATAATAATGACATTTTTTTAATTAAATTTTATCTTTATAAAATAATTATACCAATATTTTTTACCAAAAAGTTCAAGAAAAATATACAAAGAAAAAAATCATTTATAAGATAGCTTGAAACATTTTTTTGACAATAAAGAGCCAAAAAATATTTTTTTTTAAATTTTAATGGTATTTAAATAATTCAATTTTAAAACATGTCCTTTTTAGTAATTTAATCATATAAAAACTCTTTTGCAATTTCATCCAAACACGAGTACTAGATAAGGCCTTCTCCTATAAGATCTTTAACCTATTTCATCCAAACACAATTTTAACTTCTCTAGGAGCAACTTTTCAAATTAGGACTAGAGAAGCTCTACTCCTATAAGCTCTTCTATATAAGCTTATCCAAAGAGACTCTTACTCTACTTATTACCCTATTTAATGTTATTTTCCAAGCATCATCAAGAATAATAGGAACTAAGGAAATAATAAATGAAAATACTGTATCAAAAAAAGGGGAAAATACATAAAGAATCAAATACAATCAACAATATATATACAAGGTCTTGCCCCGAGCAGAGTATGCATCAATTAATCCTCTGGTCATCAAAACATGCAGTGATGCAAGTATAGGTGCGTACAAACATCCAAGAGCTTGTAAATATTTGCAAACAAACAAATTATAGGTTTAAATATGTTTATAGTCCATGCAAATATGTCATTTTTTAATTTTAGTCCCTATTAAAATCTGTTTTTGTTTGATCCTTGCAAAATAAAAAGTTTTTTTTAGTTCTCGTTATTTTGTTTTAATCCCCATAATATTTGTTTCATACTAAATTAATTAGTCCTTGTAATATGTGGACAATTTTGCTTTTAGTCTCTAAAATATAATATTAATTTTATTTTATAGTTACTAATTTAACATGATGTAAATATGATAGAGACTAATTCAACATAATCTAAATATTACAGGAAGTTAAACAAAATAAAGAGGACTAAAAATAAAACTTTCTATTTTGCGGGGAACATAAAAAAATTGCAACTGAAATTAAAAAATATCATATTTACAGGGACTAAAAATATATTTAAACCTAAATTATATCCAGGGCACCTACTTGGTTCAATTATGCAGATAAGTGGCTTATCGCAGGGCTCTATATATGGCCTCCTCCAATCCTTCCCCAAGGGCAACCTAGCTACGTCTCTCTCTTTCTCAAACTCTTTTTTGTGATTATCTAATATTGAGGCAAATGAAGTTGTTACATCATGTATACTAGTCTTTAGTTTAGGTTAATTATAATTAATCTTAACGTACGCTAACTTATAAGTTACCTAAGGACTAAGGAATTACTAACCTTTGTTTAGCCCCTCAAGAGTATGAGTTTTTTGTTACAGGTAGAACAAGTGTGCTACTATCTCAATTGGCCAAGAAAATTTCATGCAAGTCGTTTATAGAAATTATTAACTCAGTGAATACTTACAACTGTAATTATTCTCTCTCCGTTCTTCTTTTTATAGTTAATAGTTAATACCTAGCTAAGGCAATAATAAGAGTGCAATTCATTGGGATATTGCACCAAACAACTTCGATATATACTACAAGTTTATGTCCTATAAGAAGTAATTATTGTGATGTTGCAAAGTGTCTTTGTTCCACCATTGACACAGTATATTCATCCTGGAGAAATTGGTTTCATTTGGCCCCAGAAATTTCAACTGGTACTCCTGGGGTAGGCTCTACAACCTTCGCATCTGGTAATTCCTTTGATAAAAGCTCCTGCGTTGATAACCATTTCAAGATAGAATCATTTAGCATACAACAAAAAGATAGAATGTAATTTCAAGTGTGATAAGATTCATTGCCTAAGGCTTCCTCCAAAGGACTCATATATAGCCAAGAAACCACAAAAAATCACCCACAAACAAGCTTGGTGTTTCTTGGGGAAGTGAGCTAGCATGAAAAAAGGTAAGGATGATCGAGCTAGCTGAATATGAGACAAAAGCTAGAAAACTGTGAGGAGAAGTGTCCTCAAATTCATTTCCACAGGTTTCCTTTCAAGGGCTCTTATAGACAACCACCAAATGTTACCCACAGAAGACTTCTAATTTTAGCAGAACATGGCCACTGTTCAAGCAGTTTCTCTATCATACATAGCCCCCTTAACTTGCCTGATTTCTGGGCTCCAATAACCAATAGGTTATTGTTATTTAGTGCAAAAGAAAATGATATTTTTTATGGCCATAATAAAAAATGACACATTAAGAAACTAATCTATAACAAATGAAAGAAATCTAACCTTGAATGATTCTATTGTTCCCTCTGACTGAATTATGCTTGCAAGAGGCCCTTTGCTATCTAGATCTCCATTTCTCATTGGCACAATGAAGCTGTCAAATAAGGAAATAGCATCTAAGATATACATCGAGAATTGTGAAATACAATCACACTTCTAACACAATTTTTTAAGAGTCAAAGTCACCAAAATGAGCTTAAGTACAAATGTATTCTTCCAACTAACCAGAAAACTATAGGGCAATTTACCAAAAAGGAATTCTTGGAAAAAAATATTTTCAATTTAGGAACAATTAACTATTTAACTTGTTAATGATATTCAAAGAGTGGTTAAGGAGTAAACCACTAATTGAGATGAATAATCACATGAGTGGTTAATTGATCCTAAATTGGAAATATTTTATCAAGAATTTCTTTTCGACCCCAAAAAACTTTTTCATGCAAATACAAATGTTCACATTTCAATCCTTTGGTAGGCCCAATGCACAAGGCTCCCACCATGTGTGGTCTGAGGAGGGTAGACATACGCAGCCTTACCCCCACAAGCAGAGAAGCTGTTTTCAGATTCGAACCCGTGACCCTCAAGTCACAAGGCAGCAACCTTATTGTTGCTCTAAGGCTCGCCCTCTCACATTTCAATCCTTTACAAGAATGAATTTTTTGGGTCTTTTACGATGGCCCATTTGAATTGAATAGCAATTTTTTGGAGGGATTTGTCCACTGAATAAGAAAGTTTACTTGGCTTGCAGCAGCTTTGCAAGTTTCACTGCATCTTCTTGCCCGGAAACCAAGGTAAACTTGGGCAATAACTGCTTTATGACTGGTGTGATCACAATATCCGCCTTTTCCTTTTCAATGAAACTTTGATTATATACACAGTGAGGTTCATAGTAGAGAGATAATTGGCCTTGTGGGGATCTAACAAGATACCTATGACACATGCAGCACAAAATCATTAAATCCTGTTGAATAGCATTTGAATGAAAATACGAAAGATTAATAAACTAACAAATAAGGTGGATATAAACCTAATACAAAAATGCAAAATAAAAAAAGTATGCGAGATAAACTTCAACAGTGTTTACCCATTCTCAGGGCGTTGCCAAGGGGGACCAAGAACTGGTCCTGCTGTAGCCTTAATCCTGACCTCAGAACCACAATTTGTTTCAATATCGGAGCTCTGTCCAGGTTCTATATATGTAACCTGAAAATAACTGAAACTAAGTGAAAACTTAAGTGGCAAACCCATGATTGCTCAACAGAACATATGACCCAATGCTTCATGAATACTTAAGGTTTAAATTGCATGCTAAATGTTGACAGCATACATTTGTGATCAGAATTTAAATGGGGTGTTCAGTCAACAAAACACAGAAAAGAAGGCACAACTAAATAATCAGAGTAAAAGAGGACAAACACATGTAGCTGTGAACAGTTAAGGAATCAATGGCACACAAGACAATTCCAGCATATTAAGCACTGTAACATATGTTCTAAGGGTGAAAGCAGAGAATCGAATTCACCAAAAAGAATATTATCTTTGTTTTTAAAGAACATACTAAATAGCACTATTATCTTTATGGAACTCTTTGCCCTTCAAGAACAATGCTGGAGACCAAGAAAAGAAAGAAAAAGTAAGGACAGCAGTCAACATGACAAAGATTTGTTCAAGGTATTGAGATTTGAAATTGACGAGTGGATAATAATAGATACTCCCCTATAAAAATAGTGTATTCATAAAATTCTATGGCCATTTGAAAAAGTCTTTTACTTTTCCAAACCTACATGGAATCTTATGTCTCCTGTATCCCAATCACAGCCCAGATTTTCTGTCAACATTTGGGGTTTAATATAGAACTGGACCTGAAGGGCAGAAAAACAGATAAGGAAAGTGGAAATTTGTATTGATGGTCATCACTATCTTTGGGTCTGAATCAAGAAGATTGCAGAACCAATAGGGAAGGTTATAACGAAATTGACAAAGATGAATTTTCTCTTAACTCCAAGGATTCAAGGATCCTGGCTCTTCTACTCCTCACTTCACTCCCTAAATCATTCTATCCCCTAAAATTGCTCTTCCTATTATATATTCTCATATTCTGTCATTTTCCTCCCTCACCAGTCACCCCGAATTCTGTTAGAGCCTCCCACTAACCAATTCAGTAGAGCCTCCAACTAACTAACTGCAAGTACAACTGTCCACTGCAGATCACCATAAAACATCAGATCATTGTATCATTCAAAATCCCCAAACCATGTTCAATCATACAATGTAGATTAGATATGTCAAGATAAAGTAAAAGCAAAGGTTCAAATTCAAATATATACTACACAAATACAGTTTTCACCAGCCAAAGCAAAGAAGGATAGAAATAATATCTATGCTTACATTTCTGAAAAGAGGGTCCAGCAAGTTCTTGGCATTAGGAGTTGCTATCACTCTAGTATTTGGAAATTTCTGAGAGAAGGGCTTTAAGGTCTTCAAATGGCAGTGATCATCAAGGCTTTGAGTAATGAGTAAGCAATCAATTTCAGGAAGGTCACTGAGCTGCACTATACAAGCACATTACAGGTGATATATATCAAGTTCATGAATTTCCACACTTTATGTAGTTGTAGTTAAAGAACAGAACACAACACACAAGCATAACAAAGAGGCAAAATCACAATCAATAGGTACCTAGCATCCATCAAAAGACAATACCTGGAACTTCTTTAACACTTTCTTAGCAGCATCATACAGCCAAGGAATTCCAAAATCCAAGTTACCCACCAAAATTGGATCAACCAATATGTTTGCCCCACCCACATTCCACAGCCAACTATTTCCCTAAATCCAGCACAACCCATGATGTCAAAGGAGAAGCATAAATGGAAAAACAATCAAACTCAACAAGAACCATAAAACCCCCACCTCTAAATATGTGAGTTTGAAGACATCATTTGCAGAGAAACTCGACCCAACAGTGTTCTCTTCAGACACAACAGCAGAAACAGGACAACCCCACCTGAGAATGAACACTACCTTTGGCTTAAAACTTTAGACTACAGAGAAAGAGTGAACACTGATTTTATGCATAAAGTGAACATACACATCAAAAATAAAAAAATAAAAAAACTGACCTGGGAATTTTGGTGTTTAATCCAGTGGAACTTGTGCAAATGGAAATGCCAAGAGTTGAGATAAAACGGGTAGATGAGAGGTCGACGGGGTGCAAGGGTCCTCTTCTTCTGTACTGACAGGTTCTGAGGAGAGGGAGAGAATTGCAATGTAACGTGGCCATGGTTGATGAATGATGATGAAACTCACTGAACCGTTGTGTAGCTGTTTTGGCTTAATTAATGTCACCCACTCAATCATCTCTTCAGCCGTTAATGTGATAAAATGTTTTTTTTTTTACAAAATGTGATAAATGTTATCAATATTTTGTGGGCATTAATATTAATTTAAACCCTATAAAATTTTAGATTTTAAATTTAGTCTATGTAAAAAAAGTTAAACTTTTTTTGTCCTCATTTTTTTTTATTTTAGTCCCTGGAGGAGTTGTGATGTGACACTGTGAGATCCTTATAAAATTCCTATATGGCACCTACGTGACTTACACGTTACCTGACACGTACTTATACAAATATTAAGTTTTGAATTTAGTCCCTCTTAAAAAAAATATGTTTTAAATTTAGTCTCTTTCATTTTCTCCCCTTCTCCACCATGCCCTCCACCACCCCCTACCTCCTTCTCCCCCTTCTCCACCACCACCCTCATCCCCACCTCCACCACCACTCCTCTTCCTCCACCCCCAACAACAACAACAAAGCACAGAAAATCAGTAACAACAACAACAACAAAAAATCCCCACCCCTAATTTCTCTCTCTCTCACTCCCACGGTGCCCTCTTTCTCTCTCCCCCTCACCCCACTTCCCCACCCCTAATTTCTCTCTCTCTCTCACTCCCACGGTGCCCTCTTTCTCTCTCCCCCTCACATGTTGATTTTCGTTATTGTTGTTGTTGTATCTGCAGATTTTCGTTGTTGTTGTGTGATTTTCATCTGGTGGTGAGGGTGGAGGAGGAGGTGATGGAGGTGGGTGAGAGGATGGGGTGGTGGTGGAGAAAGGGGAAGCCATGGAGGGGGGGTGGGGGTTGGGGTCGTGGTGTAGGAGGGAGGAGAAGGAGAAGGAGGTGGGGGTGGTGGAGAAGGAGAGAGGGAGAGGGACTAAATCCAAAACACGTTTTTTTTAAGAGGGACTAAATTCAAAACACGTTTTTTAATAGGGACTAAATTCAAAACTTAATATTTGTATAGGTATGTGTCAGGTGACGTGTAAGTCACGTAGGTGTCACGTAGGAATTTTACAGGGACCTCACAGTGCCACATCAGCGGTCAACGCTAGTGAAGGACTAAATTAAAAAAAAAACGATGACTAAATTCAAAAAAATAAATAAAACAAGGACGAAAAAAGTTTGACTTTTTTTATAGGGACCTAAATCAAAAACCCCCTATATTACAGGGACCAAATTAATATTAAAGCCATATTTTGTGGATTTCTATCTCTCGAAGAGATTGATACCGATAAGATTTGATGAAATATTTTGTTATACTTTTTCTGTTATTATGATATCAGATTTGTTACTTTGTTATTTTTATAAAAAATAAAATTTCTACCATATTTATATTATGTTAGCTTTCCTAATGACTATATATATCGACTTCATTGTACATTGGTTGGGTACCCAAAAAAGTAGCAATAAAAGATACTCTTATTCTCTCTTTCTATATTTTTCCCTTGTATTTATTATTCTATATATCTATATTTTACTTTTGTTTAGATTAATTTCATAGCAATAAAATGTTATTGCACGTATGTCATTATCAATTTAATGTTCTTTTTTTTTACACGATCAATTTAATGTTTAAACATATTAAAATAATAAAATAGATATTGAAATTAGTTAAACATACTCTCTCCATCCCATAATAATAGTTTAGTTTTATAAGATCTTTTTCACGCAGATTTGAAATGTAATAAATAAATGAGTGATAGTGACACTTTTATATTGTTCAAAAACCAATTTGACACTCTAAAAGTATTATTTTGAAAAAAATTAAAAAAATTGATAAATACTTCATTGAAAATAAAATAATAATTATTTTAAGACATTTTTACTTTGATAAGAGGATTATATATTATTATTATGAAACGGAGGAAGTATTTTTGTTTTTGTTTTTTGTGAGCTGTGTTAAATGAGAACGTCCTACAAGAATTATTAATTATTAATCGAATACATGTGAGAAAGAGAGAGAAAAAACTGAAGTTATAAAGGTGAAAGAAAAAAAATTAAATAAAAAATTACACTTTTTATGTAAAAATACGACTTAACTTTCGTACTTATCTAGTATTTTCCTTGTTTGACTTAATGTTACATAATTAAAAATATAATTGACATTTTTTTATTTCATAACTAGTAATTCTTATTTTTAATATATAGTTTTTTTATTTCTTTGATGATTATTTTTAAATTATTTTTCTTATAACTTAATTAAGTAAGAGATAAAAGTGTAATATGTAGTAAATAAAAACTAATTTATTTTATTTATTTAAAATTGAATATTATAAAGAAAGTTATTTACCAACAAAATCATGGAAAGAGTATTTGTTATTATATTGTGACATGGGAATTGGTAAATACACCCCAGTTTTTTGCCATACACCCCACATTTATTCAGGAAATTACTATTATACCCTCATTGTTTGGGTTTTTTTTTTTTATTTCGCTTCTTTTCCGGAAATTGTCCATACACCCCCAGTTTCCGGAATACAGATTTGCATTCCGGAAACTGGAGTTTCCGGAATACAAATTGTATGGAAACTGGAGTTTGCAAATTTGCTTGCATTCCGGAAACTGGATTTTCCTGGAGTTTCCGGAATGTAAATTTTTCCTGGAGTTTCCGGAATGCAAAAATACATTCCGAAAACTGGATTTTTCGGAATGTAAATTTTTCTGGAGTTTCCGGAATACAAATTTACATTCCGGAAACTGGAGTTTCTGGAATGTAAATTTTTTCTGGAGTTTCCGGAATGCAAAAATGCATTCCGGAAACTCAGTTTCCGATAACAACGCGAAATTGAAAAAAAAATTAAACAAATCAATGAGGGTATAATGGTATTTTTCTTTTTAAATGTGGGGTGTATGTCCAAAAAAATTGGTGTATTTACCAATTCCCTTGTGACATATATCGTCCTTATGTGTGTCAAGTGCTAGCATGCTAACCCATTGTTCTCTAGAGTTGTTAATTTTGGTCCAGTTTGACGGGCCGGTCCGTTTGATCTATGTTTTTAGCTAGATTGTGCTTCTTAATTATAGGCACAAAATAAACTACATTTTTTGTCCGACCCGGTTGGCCCGCCAATCTAAGCCAGACTCGATGTATTTTTAGTACTTTAAGCTATTTTTCTTTGTAAACAATTTGGGTTAGACCCGACCCGCCCGATATGTTTTAGGCTATGATGGGCCAGAAAATATGTGACCCGAACGATATATGGCCGGCTTGGCGCGATTTCGTAACATCCATTTTTTTTGTTTTTTGCATTTATTCTGTTTTATTTGAATATTATGTGATACGAGTGTCTAATAATTTATTTCTATCTTAGAAATGGGGTTTTAATATACATAATCACTATCAGTATAGAAACGGATAGTTTTTGTTTGACGTTGAGTTTTAAACCGAAAACGGTTTACGTTTTAACTAACGGAATAGGTTTTAAATAGCGTAAAACACAGTAAACCAACCTAGAAAAATGTATTTCTATACAATATAGTGGTTTTACATTATTTGTAATTTATGGGAATTTTTCTAGGATTTTTGGAAAAAGTCCAAAAATTGGCCTGTCGTTGGCAAATGACTAAAATGCCCCTAAAATTATACCATTTAATCCACTATTCATAACATGAAATTTTATTTTTTATGTTTAATTTATTGTTTGGAGATTTTAGTAATTATTTTCATACAAGGTTTTGTAAATTTACTGTATTACCCTTGAGTGTATATGCAAAACGGTGTATACCAATGATCTTATCCTTTTTTCGTAAAATTCTCAAAAAATTTCTAAAAAGCTTTTTAGGGCTGACACATAGCATTTTTCAGGTTTCTCATTGGTCCTCACATTTAAATGCCTTATTTTGGTTTTTTATTTATTAAAATGTCATTTTAACCTTTATTTTTCTTCATTTTCACTTAAAACCCTAGGGGTAAAAATGGAATTTCACTGCCCTCTTCCGGCCCTTATGAAACCGCCCAAAGCATGGTGACTCAAGGGGTCTAGATTGTTCTTGATCTTTTTAGTCATAAGCCTTAACCAATTAGAGTTTAGATAAATAGTTTTTATTTAATTATTCTTAAACCATGGTTGCTTTCCAAGCCAACCATGGTCATCTTCTTGGGTTGGCTTGGCCCCCACTCCCTATAAATAGGAGGAAGGGCCTTCATAAATTTTTACACCAATCTTTGAAGCATTTCCAAAGATCTCTCTTTCTCTCTCTTTATAATTTTCAAGTTTTTCTTTAAGTATCCTTCCAAAGTTCTTGAGTTTTTTCTTCATAAGCTTATTTTTCTTCAAAGTTCAAAGGTAAGGGGAAATTTTTTTCAAAGTTATATAGTTTGATCTTTGTTTGCTATTCACTTAGGTGATTTATGTGTTTATAAGCTTTATTTAATTATTTGTGAGCTTTTATTAATTTATTTATGAGTTTTTACTATTTATGAGCTTTATTATTAGTAATGTTATAATGTTAAAATTATTTCTGAGTTTTAATAATTGTACTATTATAATGGCAAAATTTTAATTGTTAAGGTTTGATCACCCCAGTGGGCTATGCCTTGTGTGATTAATGCTAGGTATCGAATTTAGAATTTGTAAATTAACGCATTAAAATTTCTATACTATTATTATCTATATCAAAAACTCTGTAATTACTGTTAAATGATTTCGCAAACATATATAAAGGCTGACTGGGTAAAATTGTACATATTGAGGGGTTCTCTTAGGAACTCTACTATTGTACTGTTTAGAAGAAATTTTTGGTTTGGGGTCCTTCTATATATAAAACCTGCCATTTTTACCATAGATATACAGAAAGATAGTTAGGTCGAATAGTTCGTTGGTATTGTTCTGGCTAAGGAAAGACCAAGTCTCTAAGAAGCTTTGACTCACATCTCTTTCCTGGGAACCTTACTAATGTGCTATTTAGAATTCTTGACTTAGGGATTTTGTATATACGTGGCGAAGATTATTTAGGTGTAAGCTTTCAAAGGGCTTCTTATGAAAACGGACTTAAGTTAGATTATTATCGCTTTTAAACGGTTATGGTTTGGTCAATACAGTCGGCACTGCCGCCGTGTGATTATTCTGTCATCAAATTAATCTAAATCGGAGAAGAACCACTTACAGAGTAAAAAGCAGTAACAAAAATAATAAATACGAGAATTTATTCCATGTTGAAAGAATAAGAGTAATTTTCTAAGTTTTTGTGTCACAAGAAGTAATACAGTAAAACATGAGAAAGTTTTATAAGAGAAACCAAAGTGAATTTATATGCAATCTTAATTGTCATTGCATATAGATGTATGAGCTTACAACCCAGAGAGGGTTGAGAATAGAGTCTTGTTGGGCTACAATTGCCTATTGGAATTATCCAGGTTTCGAAAGTCTCAATGGCCAAGTAGGTGATAACCCTCAAGCCGAGACGAGTCATATACCCGACTTAGATAAATCTAACTGACGGACCTATTTATGATTTGGTATTTATTTTAAATGTAGTATTACCGAATGATTTTCAGAGGTCTGGTGGGACTCTCTGGTTATTCTGATATGTTTACTATAGCAAATCGCTCACTGGCGTTAAGGTTGAAAAATTCTCCTTGGAGCATTACACCGGTGTATTTATAGAGATATAGAAGTGACATGCATTACTTTATCTTAGAGTGATGGTATATTTGAGAGTGTAATCTGCAAGTTATATGTTGTGCTTTGGTATATTCATCTATGTACATATTATAAAGAGTAGATCTGTATAAATGAAACATGACTGTTGAGTGTTATATTCTTGCGCTTTTCTTTTTATGACTTGTGAAGATTTTCACCCTTGCGTGGTTTCTCTGTTGTGTCTTATGTATGTTTTAAGTAGATGAGTTACCCGGTGACTGGGCTGGAGCCGGTGAGACGTCTTAGTATCCTACCCCTCGGGGGTGATGAGATGAAATGGGAGATTAACCATTTCACTCAATTGGAAGGTTTTGTAGGCTGTGCACTCATTACTGATGGGAGAGTTGGAGGTAATGCAAGCGAGAGGCAAGAGCAGGTAGTACTAGAAGTGAAGCTACCCCTAAGGGAGATGCCCATTGATTCAGGGAGCAGCCCTGAAGATTTACCTTGTGTTCCACCCGTCCGGCATGTCTGCGGAAAGTGGAGGAGTTACTTCGGGAGAAGGAGGAGGACCGCTAGGAGGTCTTCATCCTCTCATCTGAGTATTGAGGTCGTTACTGCTCACGACTGTTCTTCCGAGGAGGATTCGATGACATACACCCCGCGATCACCTCCTGCAGCAGCACATGACAAAGGGATGGTTGTTGCTATCGCGCCATCTGTTGTAGACCCTAGTGTCGAGGAGTACATCCCCGAGTCGCTAGGATCTTCTGGGGAGACCTCTTTCTGCACAGGCTTGGGCAGCCGAAGCTCAGACTGGGATTCTGGAGCGCGTAGGTAGGGAAAGGGAAAGTTAGTAGAGGGCCATGGGGGAGATTTCCCTAAAGACTCGTTTATTGAGTCTTACTTTCGGTAGATGGATGTAGGATTGGACTGGCTCATCTATACATAGTAGTTTTTATTTCTGTTTACCTAACTTATATTTTATTTTTAGCTTTCTTAGGATTTTACAGCTTTCTTTACTTTTCCGCAGGTTTTTATATACAGTTACCTTGTAAAATCCTTATGCTTATATTGAGGCAAGCTTTTGAGATATATATATATATATATGATGGGGTTGTTTTTACACAAGTGTTTAAATTCTCAGTTTTTAATTTTCGACGAAAAGACTTTGAAAGAATGAATTCCCCATTCTTCTCATCTTTTAGAAGAGCAAAAAATTTTCTCACATTTTTTGGGAATAAACATGGTTTTTCAATCAATGTTTTTTAAGAAATTTACGAAATTCTTAGTTACTATGGTGTAATATCCTTTTTGGAGAAAGTGTATTGCAGATTTCGCAATTTGGCCAAATGGACTAGGCCAGGCAGGGCTAGGCGGCCTAATTTGACAACTCGTTGTTCTCTATTATTTTCTAGTTCTCTTATAACACTATGAGCATTCTAAGAATGAACAGAACATTTTGAGCACGAGTAGAACATTCTGAGCACGTATAGAACATTCTTGAGCATGATAATAATGATGCAGAATTTCAATAAGTGAAGGGAAAGAAGATGATGCACAATCAATTTATCCCAGTTCTCCTATCAAACTTCGGGCTACGTCCAGTCTCTACACTCAGTGAGATTTTTCACTATGTAAATCACCAATACAAGTATTCTTCACACAACCTGAGTTATGCACCTGTTAGTGGGAGTAGAGGATGCAACACCATTTCTCCAAAAAGGATATTACACTATAGTAACCAAAAGTTTCGCAATAACTTAGAAAATATTTGGATGGAAATTTAGAAAATCCAACCTTCGAAAATGCAGGTAAATTTTTTTCTAAAAGTATGGTAAAGTCATCATCTTTTGTAAAGGTACGTCATCGTATATATATATAACCATGATATTTCACAAGGAGTTTGCTTCAGTACAAACTATAGTTTAGATTCTGCAAAAGTATGAAAAGAAGAAAATATTAATGAACCAAAAATACAAAAGTGTTAAAAGGAAAATATATGCTATTATGTATATGTGAGCCAGATCAATCTCAGACTAACTACCCGACTTAACTATCTTTAAACGAAGATGCAACAACAGCAACAACCTTCTAACTCTAAAACGGTGTATCCTCTTATGAGCAGTTTTCTTTCCGAATGATATCCTTCATCTGCTTCAAGGGTAGCCTGACGTCTAAGACTAATCAGGCCTCTACTCTCCAGTTGGGTTTATTAACCCTCCCCGCAGTGGTAAGTACATAACCAGAATACGCATCCCACTGTATATCAGTGTTTATCTTCCACCCCGTCTTCTCAACCTCAAGGGGTTGAATCCTAAGACGCCTGACCGGAACTAACCCACTCCTTGGGTAAACCATCTACTCAGTCATGCGTCAACACAACATAAAAGTAGGCAAGGGTGAGACTCTAAAGCAAAGTAATATGAAGAGTACAAGCACATCAAAACACAGATAGCAGAGTAGCAATTTATTCAAGACACATAAATAGATCTCATTCAGACAAGTCTTACCTTGTATCTTGTAAACCTACAAAAGCAATGTACTCTAAAAAATATAACATCAATTCAAGTTGTAGTTATGCATGCCACTTCAATATCTCTCAAACACACCGGTGTAATGCTCCAAAGAGACTTTCCAACCTTAACATCTTTTGAGCGACCGACTGCGGTAAACTTAACAGAATAATCAGAGAATCCCACTTAGACCCTTGAGAATCATTCGATAATACCGCATTTAAAATGAATACCAAATCAAAAATAGATCTGCCAGTCAGATTTATCCAAGCCGGGTATACGACTCGTCTAGGCTCGAGGGTTATCACTATCACCGTCACGGCCATTGAGACTTTCAAAACCAGGATAATCCCAGTAGACAATTGTAGTCCAACAGAACCTATTTTCAACCCCGTCTTGTAGGTTGTGTGCTCATCGTCTTTAATGCAAATGATGGTCTAAATTTGCACACAACTTCTCTTGATCATCTTTAACTCTCATCAAAACACTTTATATGGAATGACTCATCACTTTACGATAGAAATATTCTTCCCTTCAATTGTTTCTACTGATCATTACGAGTTAAGTTAATTTTCCCAGCTTCAATAATTCCACTTATGACTGATCACACCGCGGCAGAATCGAACTGAGGTGAGCAGCCCAACAGAGTGATTCGATATATAAACTAAAGGTTATTAATTCATTTCAAGCAGACCAAAACGGGGTAGAGCCACCTAGGATTGATCAAGAGAGAAGAGATTAATTGTAATTAAAACTTATGCTCACTTTTAATTGGTAAGCGTCTGTTCTCATATTTTAGATAGATTTTTGGGAAAGGAATAATCACACGGCGGCTGAGCCGACTGCGGTAATTAATGTCCGACTTCGTGAAAACTTGATATAGAACTTAGTGACCGAAATAAAGCTGATTAATTACTGGCTTAATTAATTTTTGAAGATGAAAGGATTACACGGCGGCAAAGCCGTCTTCGGTGATCAATGCCTAATTTTAAAACGATTCGATATAGACTATGTGAACGAAATCAACTTGATTCTTTACTGAAACACTTAAGCACCAGTTATCTTCCAGGAAAAAGACCCGTTGAAAGCCTACCTCACTAATTTTCACTGCTAGAAACATTAAAAATTAAACTAAGTCTGATTATATATATATACAGATTGGAGACCAACTCAAGATTTCCCACCGATAATATAGTACTACCTCCGGTATAAGAGACAAGTAACTAATTTATCAAGACCAAGAAAAGGTAGTTGAGTTAGTTAATTTCAATTGATTTAAATATTATTCCAAAATTATCCTTGCTATTAAATGGTTAATACTAGCACCCACTTGCATGGGAAATTGGTCCATAATAAAATAATAAGGGTATAAAAGGAATTCTAACAAACAAGACATTTAATAATGGGTCTATGTTTCTTATAATTTGGACCAAAAAAATAACCCTATTTTCTCTTATAATAGGGACCGGAAGTAGTAGTAAAATTCACCGAGAATTCTTTACCGGTTATACTAAATTTCTGATAGATGCTATAATTGATTTAAATATTATTCCAAAATTATCCTTGCTATTAAATGGTTAATAGTAGCACCCACTTGCATGGGAAATTGGTCCATAATAAAATAATAAGGGTATAAAAGGAATTCTAACAAACAAGACATTTAATAATGGGTCTATGTTTCTTGTAATTTGGACTAGAAAAATAACCCTATTTTCTCTTATAATAGGGACCAGAGGTAGTAGTAAAATTCACCGAGAATTCTTTACCGTTTATACTAAATTTCTGATAGATGCTATAACAGTTAATAATGGGTCTATGTTTCTTATAATTTGGACCAGAAAAATAACCCTATTTTCTCTTATAATAAGGACCGGAGGTAGTAGTAAAATTCACCGAGAATTCTTTACCGTTTATACTAAATTTCTGATAGATGCTATAACAGTAGAATTCACCGAGAATCCTTTACCGTTACACTCTTTTTACGACAGATGCTACAATAGTAAAATTCACCGAAAATCTTTTACTGTTATACTCTTTTATCCAATCCAATCTATTTATATATACGTTATTTAGAAATTCAATTCTTTCCCAACTGCATCTTAGTCACGTATATACCAGGTCCCTAAGTTAAGAATTCCTCAAACAGCGTATAGGTACAGTTCCCAAGAAAGAGAAGGTGAGCTATGACCCCTTCAATGACCATTGTCTTTCCTAGACATAACCATACTAATAAACCGTTTATCTTAACCATTACCTTGTATATCAATGATAGACAATATCAAGGTTTTCACAAAAGAATAAATTGTACTTTCTTTACAGTAAAATTACATTGCAGTATTTTAAAATTCACCATTATAATGGTATGCTTACAAAAGCTCAAAATTGATTTCCCATCACCACCTTACTTCCACGAAATCTTAAGGAAATTTGGGCATTATAACACTACAATTAATAAAAGCACATAACAATTAATTTAAAGCCATAAAATAATTATAAAGCATAAATAAATAAACATAAAGCTATAACACACAAGTCATATAAGTGGTAGCAACCAAGAATCAAAGTCATATCTCATCAAATTAATTTGCAGGAGGTTTCCCTTACCTTCGCCACAAGAACTTGGAAGAACAAGGCTTGAAGATCAAAGCTTGAAACCAAGAACACCAAGAGAGAAAGACAAAACTACAAAGGAGAAAAGAAAGGATTTTTGCTTTGTTAACACAAAGGCTTTGGTGTAGGATTTATGAAGCATGAAGGGGGGTATTTATAGGGGGAGGGGCAGCCAAGACCTTGGGTTAAAGGGACTATAGTGGGCTTGAAAAGCAACCATGGTTTAGGTTTTAATAAAAATCAAAACAATTATCTAAATTCTCATTGGCCTAGGCAAATGACTCATGGCATGACTCAAAATTGAGAAGCCTTGATAAGAAACTAGACTCATGTGAGTCATGAAGGAGGGGGGCGGCCATGAAGCAAGTGGGAGGAAGAGATGTGATCAAAATTATATGACTAGGTAATTAGGTTTAATTAGTTTTAATCCATCTTTTTTTCCTATTGGCTCCTAGGCTTTTCCCTAGAATTGGGATCCATGTGACAAGCTCATCCAAGGCTCCAAAATTGCCTAAGGATGTTGACCAAAAGGGGAAGAAAGAGAGTCATTGGATAGCTTGGTTAAAAACTTTAGGTTTTGGTAGTTTAAGTGAAAATCAAGGGTAAAATGGTAATTGTACATGCCCCTACACTATTCATGGCTAATGATGATGTCCACATATATTTTAGGCTTCTAAGAATTGCATTTGAACCCCTCAAAGTGTTGGAACCAAATTGGTTAAAAGTGTTTTTAATACAAAAACTCCCTAAGTGATTTTATGGTTTTGATGATAACAAAATGTATTAAGGTTTTTACAAAGGATAATCAATTTGTATTAAGCTTGTACAATGCATAACAATGCTGCCTAACTAAGCTTATTGCAGTCTGCGTCCAATCAGTTCTTCATGACATTGGCTGGCATTCAAAGTGAGTCTTGCGTCCAATGTTGGCACTGGAATGGACACAAGAGTTTTGCGTCCAATGTTGGCACTGAAATGGACACAAAAGTTCTGCGTCCAATGTTTGAGCAGAAGGAAGAATTCTGCGTCCAATGTTTGAGCACAAGGCAAGAACAAAGTTCTGCGTCCAATGTCTTCTGAAGAAGCAGAATCGCAGAAGTAGAAGAAATCAAGTCTTGAAGACACGCTACTTTCTGCGTCCAATGTTTTCCAAAGAAGCAGAATCAGTAAGCGTCCAATAGAGCAAGACTGGCATAAGTCCAATGATAAGAACAAGGCAATACTGGCAGAGTCCAATGTTTGTATGAGAAGCAGATTTACAGTAAAAGTCCAATGATTTTCAAAGGAACAGATTCAGTGAGCGTCCAATGCAGATGAAGGATAAAAGTCCAATGTTCAGTATGAGCAAGAGTGCAACTCTGCGTCCAATGAAACTGAACAAACAAAAGAACTGCTCTGCGTCCAATGAAATCAGTGACAAAGGTACTGTTCTGCGTCCAATAAATAAGAAGGACAACAATATTGCTTTGCGTCCAATGGAACACAATGAAGCAGATTGACAAAGGTACATCAAACAATTGTTCTGCGTCCAATGAAGCAGAAGAACAAATGTACAACAATCAACTTTGCGTCCAATGGAACTATAGGGAAATGGCAAAAGTCCAATACTGCCTTGCATTCAAATGGAATAGATTGGTAAGCATCAGGTATGCGTCCAATGTTTGCATGAGTTCTGTGCAAATTGGTAAGTGCAAAGGTATGCGTCCAATAGATTCTATATGCTGCATCCAAAACGCAGAGTCCATTACATGCTATTTACTGCTCATGCATTTAATATGAAACATATTTATTGAGCAAATGATTTGAAATAAATAGCTGTACACAATGCTTTTCTATACATCTTTGTCAACGTGTGTGAATGTACTTCTGAAAAAGCATAACGTACTGTGGAAAGTGTACTAAGAGAGAGAATGTACTTTTAACTACTCTATATATCTCTGAACACACCTTTCTGCTTTACACAGTGTATTCTCTCTGTCTCAATAAGATATTATTATTAACCACTGTACAATTGAGACTTTGAGTACAGGTTGCTTCTGTTTTGGGAGAAAGAAACGCAGACATGCACAATGAAGTAGATCTCCTCAGAGCAACGGGAAAATAGCATTAAATGCTATTAGAGAACGGTAATATTTATGAAGGCTGAAGCTGAGCTATTCGAAGAACAAGTCTGAAGCTTCATCAAAGCCTATAAATACCGAGAAGCAAGAAGAAGAATACAAGTGACTTGAACACGAAAAAGAAAGTGCAAAAACGCTGTGCAATTTGTTAAACTCTGTATTGAAAGTCTTGTATTTCTTTATCTTCTTGTAAAAGAGAGTTTGCTTAACTCTCAAAGTGCTTTAGATTTCATATCCTCACTTGTGTGAGTTAGACAGCACTTGAATCAAAACTCTACTGAGTTGTTTAGCCTGAAGAGGCTGTGTTCAAAGAATACTTGGGGTTTAGCCTGAAGAGGCTGCGTCCAAAGAATACTTGGGTTTTAGCCTGGAGAGGCTGTGTGCAAAGAATACTTGGGATTTAGCCTGCAGAGGCTGTGTGCAAAGAATACTTGTACCTATCTGGTTTGATAGTGAAATCTCTCTAGTTTGAGGGGACTGGACGTAGCTCTTAGGAAAGGGCGAACCAGTATAAAAACTTGTGTTATTTCTTCTTTCCCTTAACTCCTTTTATATCTGTGTTTATTACTAACAAAGGGGATTGAAATTGTTTTTATTCAAACAAGTTTTTCAAACCAAAAGGGAAGCATTCTGTGCGTCCAATCTTTAGAAAACCTGTGCGTCCAGTTTTTATAAAGACTCTGTGCGTCCAGTGTTTTAGCACTCTGTGCGTCCAATATTTCAAAAAGCACTGTGCGTCCAATATTTGAACTAAGTTGTGCGTCCAACGTTTTTAACAGCCAGAGTCCATCTTTTGCGAAAAGTTTTAAAAGCTTAGAAACACAATTCAACCCCCCCTTCTTGTGTTTCATCTTGTTACCTACACAAAGTCCCCAAGTTCCTATATCATAGCCATTATATATCTATTCGCCTTTATTCGGCTAATATACTGCAAATAAGGGTCAAAACAGTAGAAAAATAATCTTGTCTAGAAATATTTTTAAAAATCTTAAAAAAATAATAAAAAATAAAATATAAATTATTTTGGACTATTTTCACGAAATTTTTATACTGTTAAACAAGATCTGTACGCGGTACGTACCAGTTAAGCGTATTTTTTGGTAATTTTAGAAGTTTTTAAAAAATTCTAGAAAATCACAAATATTAAAAGAAACAACTTTCGTGAAGGAAGATAATTTTCTGGGTTGGTTTGATATTCTTTTTCTATTTAAACTCTTATTCGTTAGTTACGGTAAATACAATTGTCTGAAAAAAAATTCAAACGTTAAAGGAAAAACGTCTGTTTCAATGAAATAATTTGATAAGCATATTAAAACCCTAATTATTAGACAAAAATAAATCACTTAGCACTTAGGTCACAAAATTTCATATAAATAGAAATTAGACGGTAATTGGAAAAAAAATGGATGTTATAGAGGATATGGCTATCAAGGGCCAAACGTGATTAAGTGTTACAACTGCGGGAAGCTAGGACATCATTCTAGCAACGGCACTCAGAGGGGAGCGACTTTCTTCAAATGTGGAAAGGTTGGACACTTAGCAAATAACTGTAGGGAGCAGAAGCTAGCACCAGTTAACAAGAATGCGCAAGCAGTGAGGCCGAAGGCGAATGGATGAGTTTACACCATGAGTGGCGTTGTGGCTTCTCAATCTGAAGATTTGATACAATGTATGTGTAGAATAGCTGGTAATCCTTTAATTGTACTATATGACTCGGGTGCAACTCATTCTTTTATTTCTTTTGATTGTGTGAAACAATTAAAATTACCTGTGTCCTTGATGTCTTTCGATTTAATTGTTTCCTTACCTACTGCTAAGCTAGTCACTGTCAATCCTGTCTGTGTAAATTGTTCTATTACCATTTTTGATAAAGAATACCATGTTAATTTCGTATGTTTGCCTTTAAAACAGTTAGATGTGATTTTGGGCATAGGTTGGTTATCTTCCAACCATATCCTGCTAGACTGTTCAAATAAAACTCTAGTTTTTCGTAATTCTAAGACTCTTGGATTTTTGCCTACAAACCGATCAGAAATTTCTTCAAAGGAAGAAGTTCAGAAAAACATGGTACTCACCTTGTTGGAACGAAAGAGGGAAGTTGAATTGAGCAACGTGCCTGTCATTAGAGAATGCTTAGAGGTATTTCCAGAAGAGATACCAGGTTTGCCGGCAATCTGTGAGATAGAGTTTACAATAGATTTAGTACCCGGTTCTGGACCAATTTCTATAGCTCTAAATCGTATGTCACCAATACAATTAGCTCTGTTGTCTAAACAGTTCATTAGGCCTAGTGTATCCCCGTGGGGAGCACCAGTGTTGTTGGTGAAGAAGAAGGATGAAACATCTAGGTTATGTGTTGACTATAGGCAGTTGAACAAGGTAACCATCAAGAATAGATATCCTCTGTCACGCATAGATGATCTGTTGGATCAGCTCTGTGGGGCCACTGTTTTCTCTAAGATAGATTTGAGAAGTGGTTACCACCAGATTAGAGTAAAAATCGAAGATATACCTAAGACTACGTTTAGAACACGATATGGCCATTATGAATATCTTGTGATGCCATTTGGTGTGACAAATGCACTTGTTATATTCATGGATTACATGAATAGGATCTCTAGTCAGTTTTTAGACCAGTTTGTGGTTGTATTTATCGATGATTTTTTTAATCCATTCTAGAAGTCATAAGGAACATGAGCAGCATTTGTGGCATGTAATGCAAGTGTTGGGTGAGAAACAGTTATATGCTAAGTTGTTGAAGTGTGAGTTTTGGCTAAGTAAAGTACAATTTTTGGGTCATGTAATTTCTGAAGAGGGAATTGCAGTGGATCCTACCAAAGTAGAAGCAGTACTTTCATGGGAAAAGCCAACAACAGTAACGAAGATTTGTAGTTTTGTAGGTTTAGCAGGGTATTATCGGAGATTTATTGAGGGATTTTCTAAAATTGTAGCTCCGTTAACCCAGTTAACTAGGAAGAATCAGTCGTTTGTTTGGACTGAAGAATGTGAAGAGAGCTTTACCAAGATCAAAAGGTTATTGACAACATCACCTGTGTTAGTATTATCAAACCCAAAGGAACCAATGGAAGTGTACTATCATGCTTCGTATCAAGGATTAGGATGTGTGTTGATGTAGCACAGAAAGGTTGTAGCTTATGCATCTCGTCAGTTAAAAACCCATGAGAAGAATTATCCGACTCATGACTTAGAATTAGCTGCGGTTGTATTTGCTTTAAAGATTTGGGGACATTATCTGTACGGATCTACATTTAATATCTTCAGTGACCATAAGAGTCTGAAATATTTGTTTGATTAGAAGGAACTCAATATGAGACAGAGAAGATGGATGAAGTTTCTAAAGGACTATGATTTTTCATTGATGTATCATCCAGAAAAAGCAAATGTTGTAGCTGATGCTCTATGTAGGAAAACCATTTGTATGTCAAGCTTGATGATCAAAGAGTTAGAACTGATAGAAGGATTATGTGATCTTAATTTGAACATAGATGTGTATCAAGATAAGATTTGCTTGAATATGATTAGGATATCTAGTAATCTGATGAATGAGATTAAGGAGCAATAAGCAATGGACGAACACTTGATAGAGAAGAAAGAGCTACTGAAGCAAGGGAAGGTTGCGGAGTTTAGTCTAGGAAGTGATGGAATTTTGAGGTGTAAAGGTAGAATTTGTGTGCCTGACAATGTGGAGATGAGGAAACTGATTCTAGATGAGGCGCACAAAAGTAAGTTAAACATTCATCCTAGAACCACAAAGATGTATCAGGATTTAAAACAGAGATTTTGGTGGCCATGAATGAAGAAACAGGTTGAGGAATATGTAGCAGCATGTCTAACTTGCCAGAAAGCTAAGATAGAACACCAAAGACTTGTGGGAATGATGCTGTAACGTCCGTAATTTTTTATTCTATTTTTAATTTTTATTTTATATGTGTGATGCGTGCTTGTGCATGTTAGATATATTTTAGTAAGATTAATTTCATAGACAAAGTTTTCCTGACGTTAGAAATCAATAGTTTAAGTCGGACGTTTAGATACAGAGTTCTATTTACCGTAAATAGACGGAATGTTGACTTTGTGAAGTAGATACCCTAGATTGAGGTTAAGAAAAATATCTGAAGGCATGAATAGTGATTTTATAATATTTGAAGATTTTAAAAATTTATTTGGGATTTTTCTGATAAACGGATAAAAATGTTACCGTTTTGGTCCTTGTAGTTTGAGCAGGCTGGACTGTGAGTTGGTTTGGAGACTAGAATAAGTTAAGAAATATTTTTGGAGGTGCCAAATGATGTTTTATATTATTTTAGAATTTTAGAAATTATTTTGGAAATTTTTAGAATAGCAGACCAAGAATTGTGATTTTGGTCCCTGTAGACTAAGAACAAGGTAACTAGGAGAACAGGTGAATGCCAAAAGCTTGGAAATGATCAAAAATCAACCAAAAGTGTAACCAATGGTGTTTTTATAATATTTATGTTTTTTAGAAATTTTCTGAGAAAGTTCATTTTTACCCTAATTTACGGGTTACGGTGAAACCCAAAAAAATTACCGTAATGCTTCTAAACTTAATTTTTATGAACTAAGACCTTTGTGGCACCTTATTTTCATGGCCTAGGGCTTATTTTAAGATTCATGAAAGTTTTTACTTCAATAGGTTATTTTTAGACAATTTTTACTATGAAACTAAAAAATTACCACACTTAATTACCTTGAAAATTTACTTTTACCATGGTTAAGGTGCAAAAAATATTTTTACCCTCCCTTGGACCAGCTGCACGCCCTTGGCTGGCTCTGGAAGAGTGTGGAACATTTTTAATTCTTTGACTCATAATTTTGGACCAATGGGAAAAATCCAAGGCTTGATTTTTTGCTAATGACTCATAAGTGTAATGATTAACTTAAAAAAAATATCTAGGGCAAGAGGAAAGGAGAGGGAGGTCGAGTACTAGAGGGAGAGAAGGAGAGCTCTTGTTTTCATTCCTTCATCTTGCTCTTACACCATAGCCATACTTCAAGCTTTTCTTTCCAAATTTTCATCCAAGTTAATCAAATTTCCAAGGGTTTGTTCTTGATTTGGGATCATCAAGCTACCAAGGTATTTCATGAGAACTCCATAGATTAGGTTTTTGTTATCTTCTTCATGGTTATGAGCTTAGGCTTGTATTTGGTTCATCTTGAGTTTTTTCTTTCATATGCTAAGGATTTTCCATGGAATAAGTGAACTTATTTTGTATTTGGATGTGTTATGTTGGATTGGAAGGGAGAAATCAAGAAGAAGAAGAAAAGGGCTTGAAGCTGGGGCTTGTCTTACCTAAGCTAAATGAAGAAGGTAAGGGGAGATTTTCTTATACATGATTATTAGGGCTTGGTTGACATATGTGTAGTATGTTTGTTGTGGTTGGTTCAAGATGCTTGTGAATTTAATTAGAGTATGTTTTGATCATGAAGGTATGTGCTACTTTGTTCATATGGCTTGAATGACTCAAGAGACATATATATTCATGCTTGATTGATGGGTTTTGATTTGCTTGGGGGTTGTGTGATTGAGATTGGTTTGTCTTTGATATGGATTGTTCTTGGTGTGGAGAAATAATATGCTTGATGTGTGATGATCTTGATTCATGCCTTGATGAGTTTGGACCCATGGCTTGATGTTGAATAGTTGTGCTTTCTGATTGATCCAAAGATTGTAAACTTTGCTTATTTTTATTCATTTGGTCTTAACTATATAAAGAAAAGATTAAATTGGTTTGAACTTTGAAAAATCGGATTTCTGTCATGCCCTGGGTGTGGTCATTTTCGAAGTTGTGAAAATCTGGAAAACAGGGGACAGAACTGTCTGCACCGCGGTTGTGAAAATCCTCGCGCCTGTGAACAGTTCTGGATCCTGAAATATAAACAGCCCAGGATTTTGTGAAAATCATCTTTTTCAGCTTTTTAAAACAAATATGTTTAAGAGAAAAATGTCATTTTTGAATCTAAAGGTTGACAAGTATTTTGGTTAATTTATTTTAGAACTTAAACATTGGATTTGGAAAATGTTTTTTAGTTAAAAGACAAAGTTTAATTAAAAGGTATTAATTGAAGAGGAAGAGACATGTTGATTGAGAATAAGCACAAAGAGATGTGAATCTATAAGAGGTGAGAATACCATAACTAAGAGAAGGTTATGTGTAATGTCACAAGAGATGAGAATAACATACCTAAGAGAAAGGTTATGTATGATGGTGACAAAGAGATAACCTAGAGAAGAGGTTAATTAAATTACAAGAGAAACCAAAGCTTAAAAATGCTTGAGATCATTATTTTGTATGCATAATGTGATGTGCCATTTTGCATAAAGAGAAAGAGAATTGGCACGAGGCCATGAGATGAGCATTATAACCCGGATGGGGGTTGAGAATAAGGATAGTTTGGCGACAGCTGCCTACTAGGATTATCTAGGTTGCGAAACCCCTCAGATGGCCAGTTAGGCGATATCCCCTGAGCCGAGGCAAGTCGCACAGCCCTGCTTGGATAAATCTGACGGACTTGACTATTCATGATATGGTGAGATGTAGCTTATCTAAATGATTATTATGAAGTCTGGAGGGACTCTCTGATAAGTCTGGTAAGTTTGCTACAACCAATCGCTCAATGGTGTTGGAGGTAGAGAAGTCTCCTTGGAGCACTATGAGGGTGATGTGAGGGAAATAGAAGTGACATGCATTGTAATATGTCTGAGTTGATGATATATATTGCTTGATGCTGAGATTGTGCTGTGACTGTGATAGTTTTCCTTGTGTATATGAGAATGTTTTATTAGTAAAATAACTATGTACTTTTGTGTTGAGAACGATAAATGGTAGAGAAATGCATACTATAGTTATGTTTGATAAATCTGATTTACTTTATTCTTATCTGTTGTCACTATGCTGTATAATCTGTGTATGAGGATTTTTCACCCTTGCCTATATGTTTTGTGCTCTCTTTGGAACATGATTCATATAGATGGACCGTCTGCCGGATGGGCTGACAAAGGTTTGTAGATTGAGCTTGCTGCCCAGAGGGGCCGCGGGTGAGGGGTGGGTAGTAAACCCTGAAACCCAATGGGGTACATATCTAGGATATGTGACTTCCTTAGATACATCAGCAGAGGGACCACACCGGTGGACTGTAGAAAATATGATATTAGATGTAAAGATGCCTATCCAGAAACTTTGGGACACTTGGAGTGAAAGAGAGAGACAAAGACAAAAGACCACTCAACCGGAGCATGTTCAGAGATCTAAGCCCGTGCAGCAGGAGCCTGCAAGGCCAGAGCAGCAGCAGCAGAGACCTAAGACTCCTCCATGTAAGAGGTATTTTGGTAGATGGAGACAGACCGCACGCAAGAGTATTGTGCGTCGTTCTCATCCAGTTGGAGACACAGCAGCAGTGAAGGTGCCTACTGAGAGGACACCTACTACGCAGTCTTATAGACCCATTCCAGCCGTTCCTGTTTCTTTTACAGAACCTGGTGGGAGACCGAGGTCTTTTCCCCCTACTGTAACACTCTCATTTTTATATAGTTTTTATTGACTTTTAATTTGCTTTAAATTAATTAAAATTATTTAATTAATGAATTTTGGATCTTGGGGGTGAGAATAAGGATATTAACATCTTAGATTTATTTTAGAAGAGTCAAGAGTAGACAAGTTTGCAAAACTGAGTTTTTGCGAGAACCGCATTCTCTCCTGATGCGGGGATAGGGTCCAGTATTTTTCTAGAGGTCATTTTTACTCCAAAATAATTTTTTAACAAACCAAAAATGGTTCTTATAATATTTTTATTTTTAGAAATTTTTCTAGAAATTTTTCAGAAAAATTTTATTTTACCCGCGTTTAGAGCTTTACGGGTAAACCGGACGCAACCGGGACATGAAAAATAGTCCAAAAATTTAGTTTTGGGTTTCTAAATTTTTCTATGACATATTCAAATCATAAAATTCATTTCTCATGATTTTACCCATTTTAGAAAAATATTTATCTAAAAAGGGGTTCGAAAACTACGCGTTTTTACTACTTCGAACTACCGATTAAACCCTAACTTGATGGGATTTAATCCCGCCATTTTTCTGGTCAGTTTTGGGGCGCATAAGGGGCTGATTCCACTCTCAAAAACCTTCCAAAAGTCAAATGGTCAAAAAGGGGTTGATTTTGAATTTTTCCAAATTAGGTGAGTGGGGTATGACTCCTATACTCCAAGTAAGCTAGCCCATACTCCCCCATGCCTTCCTTGTCTTTGGCCGTGTGATTCTAGGGGGAATGGAGGAGAGAAGTTTCATTTCTCAACTTCATCTTCTTCCTTGGTTCAAAGAAACTCCATTTTCTCTCCATTTTCCCAAGTTTTTCCATACACCAAAAGGCTAGGTTTTGTTGAGTTTTTGACTATTCAAGCTTCACAAAAAAGGTTTGGATCATGATTCTAAACCATAATATCTTCTTAGTTTTCCATTCTCATCATTTTCAATTTTTCCATGAAAGCTTGTATTCTTCTCTTTACTAAAAGAGAGTTTTTTCTTGGTTTAGGTTCACTCCATTGGAACCTACAAGCTTGAAAACTACCTTGGATCCATTTGTCTTCAAAATTTGAGTAAGTATTCATCTACTCAAATTTCTACTCTTTAGGGTTTGTTGGTTTTCATAAAACTCATATTTTTATGGTTTTATTTTGGTGTATTTTGTGAAAGGTAATTTTTTCTAAGTGTGGGAACATCAAGGCTTCAAGGAGGCCACTTGGTGATTGTGTAGAGGGAAGGTGATCTTTGGTGTTTGCTCATTTTCATAGTCTTCAAGAGGTAAGGGGATTTTCTCAATAAGTTGGGAAGGATGTGTATGTGTGTGGTTTATGTTGTATGTTCATGAAAAACTTAAAGACTTAAGTTTTCATATTGAGTGTTTGAGTGAGAAATCATTCTTTAGTAATATGTATTTTTATATATTTATGTATATGAGTGAAAGTATGATTTTGGTTGAGGCATGATAATTTTTGATAAACCTATGTGTTGTTGGAAAAATCATATGTATGATTTGGATTGATTTGGAATGCCTAAGTGTATGTTTGAGGAAGTATGCTTTATGCTATGTTCATGATGTATGTTGATATGTTATGAATGATTACTATGAGTGTATGTTTGATTTATGGCTTGGTGGTGTTTTTGCCTAAATGGATGAGTATTGATTCTTGGATGTTTCCAATGATTTAATTCAATGTGATTGGAATTGGATTGAAGTATTGGATTAAGTGTGGGAAGAGAGTTTAAAAGCTTTAATGAAAAAGTTTTCCAAAGTGAAATCAAATAAATTAATTAAGATTCAAGGTAATACATACTTAGATAAATTTCATAAAATTACTAAGTATAAGTCTCAAACCAATTTCATACTAAGTCCTTTTTATCCATAAGACTCTAAGTGAGCTAGAAAATCAATTAAAGAGGGAGAAAAATCAAATTATAGATTTTTAGGGGTCAAAAACGAAAACTGGATGTTTTGGGGGTAAAAATGCAAAATTCTAAAATTCTGGGCACAATTTCGAAAGTCTGGGCAATTTGGGCCAAAATTATAATTTATAAAAGTTTTGGGGCAGAAATGTGAAGTCTGGGCACTTTGGGCCAAAAACGTAATTCACAAAAGTTTTGGGGCAGAAAACGCGAAGCCTGGGCATTTTGGGCCAGTAATCAAATTCTTCAAAAAATCAGGGGCTGGAATGCGAAACTGGACTTCTTAGGGGGTCAGAATTGTAAATACTTAACAGTAAAGGAACTTAAGTTATCAAAGCAATTAACTAAGACTTTGAATTAAATCTTTTACAAAGAGAAGTGGGAAGAAAATATTAATGAGGATTTAAGAGTTAAAGTTAATGAAGGGCTTTAATTTCAAAGAGGAACTTTTCATAAAACTTAAGTTTTTAAATAAACGCTTTTACACGGTATTGAACGAGGATCAATACGTGGCGACGATAAAGTCTTGAGAACAATAATATTACACGGTGTTGGATGAAAGCTAACACGTGGCGACGAAAAACCCTAAGACGAGGGACCGCATTGATTGTATTGTTTGTGAGTGCAAATATAATGTCATATGCATTTGAGATATTGGCTTTTGCCAGGCTAACTTTATGCTATGATGAGAGCATACAATCCTATGCGATGGATTGTGAATAATTGTAAAACCTGTCCATGAAAAAAGGGACCGATGGTTACCATGTCCATGAAAAAGGGGATCGATTGGTTTATTATGTTAGGTCTCATAGTAGCCTACTAAATAATTGTAAAAACCTGTCCATGAAAAAGGGGACCGATGGTTACCATGTCCATGAAAAAGGGGACCGATTGGTTTATTATGTTATGGTGATAGTAGCTCTACTGAATAATTGTAAAACCTGTTCATGAAAAAGGGGACCGATGGTTACCATGTCCATGAAAAAGGGGATCGATTGGTTTATTATGTTAGGTCTCATAGTAGCCTACTGAATAATTGTAAAAACCTGTCCATGAAAAAGGGGACCGATGGTTACCATGTCCATGAAAAAGGGACCGATTGGTTTATTATGTTATGGTGATAGTAGCTCTACTGAATAATTGTAAAACCTGTTCATGAAAAAGGGGACCGATGGTTACCATGTCCATGAAAAAGGGGACCGATTGGTTTATTATGTTAGGTTTGTGCTACAACCATTTCGCTCTACTTAGTTGAGGAAGAGAAGTCTCCATGGAGCAGTGCACTGGTGTATTAAAGAGATATTGAAGTGACATGCATTATCCTATAAGGCTATGTGTGTGCTTGACTGTGTGTTTACCTTGATGAGGTGTATGTTGTTGATGATTGAATAGCTTAGCTAAAAGACTTGTGAAAGAGTAATTCTATATATATATATTATTGGAGTGTATTATGTAGTATTTTATTTTCATATACATTCTTTCAGTGGACTTTCAACTTGTGCAAAGAAATTCACCCTTGCGTGTTTTTCTGTTATTCTATGTACGTTACGCTTAGATGTCCACTTCGAGACCTCTGATAGCCCGAGTGAGGGAGTGCTTCCGGCTGGTGGGGGATGGACTTACGATCCCATCTCCCAATGGGCCACTGTGACTGGATATGTGGTCAGGACTAGAGGAGGGGTGTTGGGCCCCGAAGAGGTTTTGGAGAGGGACATGGTTTTGGACATCTACATACCCGTCGAGAGGATGCACTAATGGCTGGGAGATGCACCCTTTGCACGCAGTATCACTTTTGAGAACCGGGAGGCCAGAGTTCTGCCCACGACGCAGCCTAGGAGGGAGGCGAGGGAGGATCAGAGACCTACACCTCAGCGGATAGGCGAATCGGTATCCAACCGTTGTCATCTGATTCGTCACACTCCAAGGAAGTGTTTCTTGGAGAGGGCACGCTTATCAAGTTATGGCACCACCAGTGACACCAGTTCCATCACCCGAGACCGTGAGGCCGACACTTCCTGTTCCATACGTCGCACCTTCTGGACGTTTGGTGCGCTGTTCTTCTGACACTTCTGCCGGACCTTCGGGACACGTAGATAGAGGGAAGAGGAAGGTTAGAGACGAGCCAGATCGTGTACTATTCGAGGTGTCTGAGGTTGAGGAGGACCCCGTGGAGACGTCATCGTCTTAGGCCTGTAGAGGTGGGGGTGTCTAGTGCTAGGTTGTAGAGTGTCTGTTAGCGACCAGCCTAGGTTTGGGATGTACATGTTCAGGGTCGTGTATTGGACACACTTTTTGATTTATCGTTTTTCCTAGGTTTAGCTTTATCGCTTTATTTTCTTTGTGTCAGGATGATGTATTTTGGCCACTATGTTGTGGTTCCAAACTATACTTGCGGGCGCAAGACTTGTGTATATTGACTTGAGGATATATATATATATGTGTGTGTGTGTGTGTGTGTGATGTTTCTTTTCTTCTAAGTTTCTGGATGGCTAAATGAGTTGTGAGCAAATCTTTTCGTATACGACTTTTAAAAAAAAAAATTTGCCACCAATTTTGGTAACCATGATTTATGAGAGACGATTTTCCGCATTAAGTTTAGTTTTTCATGTGACGTTCCTTGTGTGAAAAAGGGGCATTACAGCTACTGTTATGCCATCTTGGAGAGCGCAAGCTCGTCAGGAGGCCAGTGACAGTAAAGGGAAAGGGAAGCAGATAGAGGAGGATGAGAGTGATCCTTCAGAGGAGTCTGTGGGCAGTGTTTAGGAGCTGACATCACATAGGCTGTTGAGTTATCTTTTTGGACTTTGTCTTGTTTTTGTAGACTGACTCTTTACCGGTTAGGCTCTTGTTTAGAGATATTTTGGATGACTGTACTTTATATTATATTACATTACTAGACGTTCAGTTTGTTGTACTCATAGACTGTTGGATCAGCATTGTATATGACGTATATGTATATTATTTAATCAGACGATGTTTATCTCGTTTTCAGTAATACGTTAGGACATAATTTCAAGTTAAAATAATGTTCAGGCATTAAAAAAAAAGAAAAAAAATTATACTCATTTTCGAGATTGACTTAAAACAATTAAAGGAATATTTTCTTTTACAAATAAAGATTAATATTATTTTTCGTTTAAAAGGTTACTTATGTTGTAATATCCTTTTATGAAAAATGGTGTTGCAGATGCAACCTCTAGACATCCCATAATGGAAGTGGGAATCCATGGATTTTGTAACATGGTTACCGAAGATTTCAAAGGGATGTGATGGGATTTGGGTGATTATTGATAGGCTGACAAAATCATCACATTTCTTACCTGTTAATATGAAGTGGTCCTTAGAGAAGCTAACCCAACTGCATGTTAGGGAGATTATTAGATTAAATGGAATACCGTCTAGTATCGTTTCTGATAGAGATCTTAGGTTTACCTCCAGGTTTTGGCAGAGTTTACAACAAGCTTTAGGGACTAAGTTAAGGTTGAGTTTTTCTTATTATCCTCAAACGGATGGTCAGACAGAAAGAGCAATTCAGTCATTAGAAGATTTGTTGAGGGCATGTGTGTTAGATCAAAGTGAAAGCTGGGATGATATTCTACCGTTGATAGAATATACATATAACAATAGTTATCATTCTAGTAAAGGGATGACACCTTTCGAGGCATTATATGGGAGAAAGTACTAGACACCTTTGTGTTGGTACCAGGAAGGGGTAAGTATAACTCTAGGACCTGAGTTTTTGCAGCAGACTAATGTGCAAGTAAGACAAATCCGAGAAAGAATGAAGGCAGCACAAAGCAGACAAAAGAGCTACTCCGACAAACGGAGAAGGCCTCTTGAATTTTAGGAATGTGAACACGTTTTTCTGAGAGTCACTCCGATGACTGGGGTTGTTACAGTCATAAAATCCAAGAAACTCACTCCAAAATTCTTAGGACCTTATCAAATTCTTCGTCGGATAGGTCCTGTGGCTTATCAAATTGCTTTACCTCCATTTCTTTCAAATCTTCATAGTGTCTTTCATGTTTCACAACTGAGAAAATATGTTGTTGACCCATCTCATATAATTGAGCCAGACATAGTGCAATTAAAAGAGAACTTGACTTATGATACAAACCCTGTACGAATTGACGATCGGAGAATCAAACAGCTCAAGGGTAAATAAATTTATTTAGTCAAGGTTATTTGGGATGATATTACAGGGGATGCAACATGGGAAGTAGAGGATAATATGCGAGAGTTATATCCAACATTATTCTAGGTACATAATTTCGAGGACAAAATTATTTTAGAGGGGAAGAGTTGTAACATCCGTTTCTGTGATTAACTATTCTTATTCTATCTTATATGAATTTTTGTGATATAAATATTTTGAGATTTATTTTTTGCTTAAAAATAGGATTTAAATATACATGTTTGAGAATACTTCTGAAAACAGTTAGTTTTCAGCTAACGTCAGGTTTAGTTGTAACGTCTGTTTCTCTTTTTTACCGTTCTTATTATGTTTTATATGAATTCTTGTGACATAAATATTTTGTGATTTATTTTTGGCTTAAAAATAGGAATAAAATACACATATTCAAAAATACTTCTGACAGAAAACTATTTACGTCTAATTGGCGGACGAGGATATAAATAGCTTGAGCATATCAAACCAACCTAGCAAACAAACTTTCTTCACAAAAGTTGATTCTTTTAATATTTGTGTTTTTCTAGATTTTTTTTGGGATTTTTGAATCTTTTAACGCAAAAATCTTGTTTTACAGTGTTTAATTTTGTGGCAAAGGTCCACAAGCATTTTATTTTATTTTTTAATTAATTATTTTATGATTTTAGAAATTATTTTTGTGCAGGTTTCGAAAATCCTATTTTCTGCACTTTTTCAAAATTATCCATAGGAAAAGGCAAAAATCGAAGAGTTTGCACTATCAATAAATTTCAAAAATGATACCATGAATTTATTTAAAGCTATCAATGCATTTTTAATCATTCTCGTTGGTTCTCACCAATTAAAACAATTATTTCAATTTTTGGTTTATTAAAAGACATTTTTAACCTTTTATTTCTATCATTTTTCATCAAAACCCTAGGGTTAATTATGTAAAATCCTCTCCCTCTCCTCCCAGCCAGTTTTGGCCACCTCCTTCATGACTCAAGGAGGATCTAGCACCTTCTCAATTCTTCTAGGGATTTAGATATTTCATGAGTCGTGGTTTTTAACCAATTAGGTAATTAGGATTTTATTTTTGGATAATTAGAAAAATCAAGCTTTTGTCCCACTTGCACCCTCACTTGGTCGACCCCTTTGGCTATAAATAGAGGGGGAGAGCTCTTCAAAAAATTGCTCATCTTCCTCCAAGCTTATTCCCTTGGTTTCTTTTAAGTTTTCCTAGTTTTCTTTAAAGCTTTCCTTTGGTTTTTCTTAACAAACCTCTTGCAAAATTGTTAGTGTTCTTGGTTGTTCTTCAAGTTCTTGAAGTAGAGGTAAGGGGAAAATCTTCTAAAGTTGGTTTCATCTTGTTTTGATAAGTGCTTTTGTGTTTTGGGTGTTTAAAGCTTTAATTAATTGTTATTTACTTTATATTAATTGTTTAATGCTTTAATTTAATTGTTTCATGCTTTATTTTATTTAATTTGTGATTTTATAATTAGTAAAGTTATAATGCCCTATTTATTTATGAATTTTAATAATTGAATCGTTACGCTGGCAAAATTTTAAATATAAAGGCTTGATCACTCAGTAGGCTATGCCTCTGTGATCAACAAATCTAAGAATCGATAAAATTGACACTCTGTAGTTCTTTTGGCCAATTGGGAATACTGTGGTTGGTCAGGCAGGAGAGTGCACCCTTGGTGTACTGTCAGGTCGGGCTCAGAGGCCATATCTCTCTTGGACACTAGTACGTTGAGACAAGTGATTAATACGCTAAAATTTCTGAATAAGTGTTTTCTTCCATGACCATACACTGCTTTCGAAAAAATATATATACAGGCTGACTGGGTAAAATAATTTAATAGTAAAGGGTTCTCGGTGAACTCTACTGTTATGTTATTTGGTAGAAATTCCTGATTTGGGATCTGATATATAAAAATTTACAATTTTTACTATTTATATACAGACTGATGGTTGGGTTAAGGTAGTTCATTTGTATGGTTCTAGCTAAGGAAAGACATGGTCTTCCAAGCGGCTTTAGCTCACCCCCTCTTTCTTGGGAATCATACCGATGCACTATTTTTCCAATCCTAGACAGTTCGTATATATGTGGCGAAGATTATCTTGTCAGCTTCCAAAGGGCTTTTCGATAAATGAGTTTAAGATTGTAATTATTATTACTTTTATTACAGTTATGGTTGGTCACCGCAGTCGACTCTACTGCCGTGTGACTATTCTGTAGCGATATTTTTCCAAAAATGAGAAAAATCACTTACCGATTAAAAATGAACCTGAGTTTAATTTATCATTAATCTCTTCTCTCTTGATCAATCTCGGTGGCTTTGCCTCATTTTGATCTTCTTTTATTACTTTGATCACTTTTATTCTATACCGATTCATTTTATCTATTTTGGGTAATCACCTTAGTTCAGCTCTGCCGCGATGTGATTAGTCTTAAAATAAATGAGTAAAGCCGAAAAGAGTAACAAAGCGGATAATTTCAAGAGTTAATTCTGTATTAATAGAATAAAATTATTCTATGCGATTTTGTATTAAGAGAGTTAATACAGTAAAACAGAGAAGGTTTTATAAGAGAAATCAAAGAGATATTATGCAATTATAAACTGTCATTTGCATAAATAGATATGAGCATTACAACACGGAGGGAGGGTTGAGAATAGAGTTTTGTTGGGCCACAATTGCCTACTGGGATTATCCAGGTTTTGAAAGTCTCAATTGCCATGTAGGTGATAACCCTTGAGCCGAGACGAGTCGTATACTCGGCTTGGATAAATCTAACTGACGGACCTATTTCGGATCTAGTATTCATTTTAAATGTAGTATTACTGAATGTTCTCCAGAAATCTAGAGGGATTATCTGGTTATTCTGTTAGGTTTGCTACAGCCGATCGCTCAATGGAGTTAAGGTGGGAAAAGTCTCATTGGAGCAGTGCACCGGTGTGTTTTCAAAATGATAGAAGTATCATGCATAAATATGTCTGTGGTTGATGATGTATCTGGGGTTGATGAAATATTCTTGATTATATCTAGCTTTACGGTATTTTATTGCTAAGTATAATATGTGTTTGTGAGATTTTGACAATATATTGTATAAAGTTTTGTGTGTATTTGTCATGTACTATTATTCTTATTTGTGAGAAGATTTCAGCCTTGCATGTTTGCTTGCTGTGTTTGATGTATGTATTAGTAGATGAGTTATCCGCAGATGGGTTTGGAGCTGGTGAGACGGCTTAGTATTCAACCTTTGGGGGGTACAGGTGCGATCTGGCAGATTGACCATTTCACACAGTGGGGTACTTTTGTCGATAGGATAAGTGTCACTAATGGCACAGTTGGAGGACATGTTAGGGAGTGGCAGGAGCAAGTGGTACTTCACGTGAAGTTGCCACTGAGACAAGTGAGGGAAGCGCCGACTAATGCTGAGAGTGGTCCGGATGTCATTCCCAGGTATCCACCAGTCTGACATACTCACAGAGGGTGGAGGAGTTATTTCGAGAGGATGAGGAGGATTGCGGTTAGGTCTCCATCTCTCCATTCTAGTAGAGAGGTCGTCACGGCACAAGACGTCTATTCAGAGGAGGAGAGACGGGCGTCTCAGAGAGGGGGCGAGCAGCCAGCGTTGAAAGGTATCACCCTACAGAGTTTTCAGGAGAGACGGGTTATGTTCCCAGGGGCTCATCTGCTGAGTCTCATCATCGTTAGAGGTCATAGAGTGAACCTGACTTTTATATTACTTAGTAGCTTTTTATTCTGTTATTTTTACTTACATTTTCTTTTTAGATTTCTTAGGATTTTACAGGTTGCTTTACTTTTCAGTATAGTTTATATACAGTAGTTGTGAAATCTCCATGCTTGTACTGAGGCAAGCTCTTTTTAATATATATACATGAGGAGGTTACTTTTACATTAATCTTTTAAAATGTTTTAGGTGCTTATTTTATCATACAAATAACTTAGAAGAAATGTATTCCCCATTCTTCTCATCTTTTAGAAAGGCAAAAATTTTATCCACATTTTTGGAAATTAACTTAGTTTTAATTAAAGGTTTCTTAAGAATATTCTGCGAAAATACTTGTTATTGTGGTGTAATATCCTTTTAGAAAAAGGGTGTTGCATGTAGCATTGTCTACTATAGAGGCAGAGTACATTGCCATTACCGAAGCATGCAAGGAGTTGCTATGGATGATGAAATTCTTGCAGGAGCTTGGTTTTTTAGGACAAATTTCTGTTGTTTGTTGACAGTCAAAGTGCTATTCATTTTGGTAAGAATCCAACTTTTCATTCTAGGTCCAAACATATTGATGTGTGATGCTTTGGATGCTAAGTTGTTGGAGCTGGCTAAAATTTATATGGATGATATTGGTGTTTATATGATGACTAAAGCATTACCAAGAGGGAAGTTTCAAACTTGTTGTGATATCGCCGGTTTGGTGGTTATCTCCACATAGTCGTGAGGGGGAGATATGTTGGGTTTTGGGCTCCCTTCCTATGTGGAGAAATGCCCAAATATTGAGGTCCACTTGTGTCTCACTTCTTCAAGTGGAGAGCGGTCAGATTAGGGTTAGAAGAGAGAGTCATCCTGCAACATCCTTTCTCCAAAAAGGATATTACACCATAGTAACCAAGATTTTCGTAATAATTTTCCAAGTAATCTTTGTTTTAAAATAAGTTAAGTTCCCAAAAATGCGGATAAAATTTTTGCCTTTTCAAAAGATGAGAAGAAGGGGGAGTCCATACTTCCCTTTTCTATTGTGTGGTAAAATAAGAACAGTGTTAGAAGAAATACTGAAGTAAAAACAACCTCCTCAAGTATATATATAGTCAAAAGCTTGCATCAGTACAAGCAAGGAGTTTTCTGAAACTACTACACATCAAAAGCAGTAAAAACTCTGAAATAAAAAGACTGAAATAAAAAGCTACTAAGTAATATTAAAGCCAGGTCCAATCTAAGCTACTCATGACGGTGAGACTCAGCAGCTGAGCCTCCAGGAACATCACCCTCATGCTCCTCAGATATCTTCCCCTTGCCCTAGACCTAACAGAAGCTATAAATCAATCACTTTCAGAAGTATTCTTAAACATGTATATTTAACTACTATTTTTAAGCTAAAAATAAATCTCAAAATAATTATATCGCAAAAATTCAAATAAGTCGAAAATAAATAGTTATTCAAAACAACAGATGTTATACATTCCATTGAGAGAATAGTCACCAACAAGAGAGAAGAGAAGAGAGAAAGCCAACTCGCATACTCACTTGACAGCCATCGTAAGACCGCGACTGAGAATTAGTTCACCGTTTGATCGGGCTGAAATTTGGATAAAAGGTTCGCAAGGTGTGGTTCTTCGTTTTCAACAGTCGGATCAGCGACTAGAGGTCTGGAGTTCGAGAAAAATAGATCGCACTACAACTCTATTTTGGGGGTATTTTCATGTTCTTGTTTCTCATTTGAGAGTATTGGTGCTTTGTATTTTTGGCTAATTATAGGCACAGTTTGTGCTATTTGTTTGAGACTCTTTTGTACCCTATTTGATCATAGTGGAGCTATTTCATTGGTCTGGACGACTTGTGGGTTTTTACTCTCACATCGAAGGGTTTTCCCTCATTAAAATCTTGGTGTCTCTTTGTGATTGTGTTGTTCTTTTACTGTCGCATATTTGTTATTGCTCCTCGCAGATTCCTGCAAGTTTGGGGGAATTTATTTCCGCTGCGTATTACTATTTCTAGTATTGTGTTGTTGTTTCCCCCATCACTCTCTACCCAACAACTTGAAACATCCTATATGATCAATTCTGCATCTGAAAGGAAACAAGCTAACGGACATGAACACCAATCAGAAAATAAGCAGTGATGACCTTCCTTTGCTGCCACAAACCAATTCCACGACCGGATTTTAATCAAATTACACATGTTATTTTTCATCACTTGGTTATTCTGTGCTAGTCTTTATTTTAAAATTCCACTACTATTGTATTGTTGTTTGCTCTATATATGAAACTATATATTTTCTGTCTTCAACTATATGTTCTCAGACTACTAAACCCTATTCTGTGTCTATACTAGATTGTTAAAGTCCATTCTGTTTATATTGGACTGTGAAAATATATTAGGTGCTGAAAATTGTAACATCCGTTTCTGTGATTAACTGTTTTAATTCTGTCTTATATGAATTTTTGTGATATAAATATTTTGAGATTTATTTTTAGCATAAAAATAGGATTTAAATATGCATGTTTGAGAATAATTCTGAAAACGGATAATTTTCAGCTATCGTTAGGTCTAGTTACAACATCTGTTTCTTTGTTTTACCATCTTTTTTCTGTTTTATATGAATTCTTGTGACATAAATGTTTTGTGATTTATTAATGGCTTAAAATTAGGGATAAAATACACATATTCTGGAATACTCCTGAAATGGTAGTTTTTCAGTTGACGTCGGGTCTTTTTACAGAAAACGGTTTACGTTTAATGTAACATCTCGATTTTATGACCTTATATGCTAGATGTGAAGTTAATATTTATGTGAGTGTATATTTTTATTTATTTATTTCATTTTTTATGTGTTTGATTAGAAGTGGACTACAAGGGTTAATTTTAGAAGGAGTTAAAGTAGTGGTGAGAGGGTGAAAGTAGGAGGACCAAAATAAAATTGGGTTTAAAAGGGTATTACACACCCACTTATATGAAAAGAAATAAAAAGAGAAAGAGAGAGAAGAGAGAAAAAAGAGGAAGAAGAAGAAGAAGAAGAAGAAGAAGAAGAAGAAGAAGAAGAAGAAGAAGAAGAAGAAGAGGGAGAAGAGGAAGGAAGAAGGGAGAAGAGGAAGAGAAGAGTTTGGTTGTTGGGTTCCAAGCTCCTTGGTGAGCTCCCTTTCCTTTTTCCCTTTCCCCTTTCTTCCCTTTTCTTGATTTTTCCTTTGTTCTTCTTCTTTCATGCCAAAATCTGAGTTTGTATGTTGAAAGAAGGAGGATCTATGTTGATTGAATGTTGTTTTGTTTTGAATGAGTGTTTAAAATGGTTGAGTGTTTATTTGTGTTGATTTTGAGTTTATATGTGTAGATTAGGTTTTGAATGGTAGTTATTTACATTGGGATTGTGTAAATTGGTTTCAAATTCATGTTTTGGGAAGTGATTATATGTTGAGAAGGAAGGAATGAAGTGATTTGATGAGTTAGAGTTGGATTGGGATGAGTTTTTGGTCCTTTCTTGCCTTCAAAATCGTGTTTTCTGTATATTTATTAGTGTGAATCGATTTACACTGATATTGAATCGATTCACAGAGACTCGAATTCACAGTTTTTGTTCCTGTGCAGTATGAATCGATTCACACCCTGTTGTGAATCGATTCACAGCTGTGAAAATTCTAAAAATGGAATTTTAATGATGTAATGCTTTTAATGCTTCAACCTTTGCTTTGTGACTTATATTTGGCTATTAAATGACTATGATTTGAGATATTTAAATATAGAATCTATATGATAGGAGTACTTCAAAGGAGGTGATGTGAGATTTTATGTTTGGAAGGGATTAAGTATGCATTATGTATAGATCCTTAGTGATATATTTTAGGTAAGTTATGCATGAAATTCTATTGTTTAATATGCTCTAATATAATGAGTGAATTGATGATATGGTAAGATGAATAGATGTATGATATGGTGAGATGATTGAGACAATATATGCTATAGAGATGCTTATAAATTGAGAATGGAACTATAGTAGAGTGCTATTTACTTTAGTTGTATGTGTGGATTATATTGATTTATGAGTATGAATTGTATGTTTAATGTGTAAATCTATGTATTATTGAATCCAATATTAGTTTCGTTGCATGAGTAGTATATATGTAAATTATTTAATAGAATTAGCAAGAACGAGAATGTTATATGTTTCAAGTGATACCTTGAAATGAAAAATGAATTTGGAGGATAAGTCATGAACTATCATCTGGCAGGGTAGTCTTCGTTCAAGTGGGGAAGAACGTCACTTAAGCAAGCTATCAATAAATTGTGAGTAAGTTTTAGTCCTTCTTAATGGAGGCATGAGGGTAAGTGCATTGCAAGTCCGGGACGCTGGCTTGTGGTCATAGATGTCTGACCTGCCTTACGTGTAGGCTATGTCAGTTAACTCAAGTGGCTCACGCTTGGTGGCATAGTAAGTTTTCAAAATAAAATGAAGACGATAAGTTCATGACTTAGAGGCTTGTTTATTAACAAGAAACATCATTGAGGAATAACTCTTCATCGAGTAAGGACCCGGTCTAATAACCGGTAATGAAAGGGTGAGTTATTTTAAGAGTAGTATAGATCTTAACTATTCTTTATTTAATATGTATAATCTTATGATGTGCAATGTGATCAAAGTACAAGGAATAACTGGATATGTTAGACTATTCCACTAAGAGGAAGTGATGATGGTGGATGTGCATGAGGATATGTTTATGTATATTTATATATACCATTAATGTAAGCTAATTGACTATCAGATGATAGGGTAACCATAAATCCCTATCGAAGTATTTTATATTGGTAGGGGCTCACTGAGATTTTATATCTCACTAGTTATTTCTTATGTTTCAGATATCAGGTATATATTGGAAACTGAATAACAATATTCGGAGTTACTTGCAAGTTATTCAATAGTGGAGAAGACCGGAACAGAGTCAGAGTTAGGACTTTAAGTCTTATATTTGTATGATAAAGGTTTTAAACTTTGTATTTCGATGTTAGAAATCTATTATTTTGATGTAAATAAAAGTTAAGTTTGTTTCTTTGCTATCTAGTAGTATCTTGCTAGAATGCTGGGTATTACATTTAACTGACGGAAGGAGATTTAAATAGCTTGAGTGTGTCAAACAAATCCAGAAAATAAACTTATTTCACAAAAGTTGCTGAAAACTACGCTAAACGGGAGCGTATAACGTAAAAATCTTATTTCACGGTATAAAAATTTCGTGACAAAGGTCCACAAGAATTTTTTATTTTATTTCTAATTATTTATTTTGTGATTTTAGAAATTATTTCTGTGTAAGTTTTGAAAATACCATTTTCTGCTTTATTTTCGGAATTATACCTGCGAAATGGTGAAAACCGAAGAGATTGCATTATCAATAATTTTGAAAATAATACCATGAGGTTATTTTAAATATCTCATGACATTTTCAAGCAATCTCATTAGTTCTCACACTTTAATTTAATTTTGGAAATTTTTTATTAGTGAAAAGACTAGTTAATTTGCCCTTGATTTTCTCTTCTTTTTCACTTAGACCCTTGGGGCAAAGTTGTAAACTCACTTCCCTTCCTCTTCCAGCCCTTGGCCTCCCTCCTCATTGCAAGTGAGAGAAGATATTTGTGCAAGTGGGTGCTTGTGGAAGCCTTTGGACTAATTAGGTTTTAATTAATTAGTTTTTATTTGTTTTAATTTCCTTTTTCTAAGCCATGGTTTGGATGAAACCATGGGCTCAAAACCACCTCCTTGGTTGCACCCCAAGCACTATAAATAGGGGGATTTGCTCTTCATTTTCCTTCACACCTCTTCTTTGATGCATTTCCAAAGAATTTCTTTCTCTCCCCTTTTATAGTTTTCTTTAAGCTTTTCTCGATTTTTCTTAACAAACCTCTTGCAATTTTATTTTCAAGTTCTTCAAGTTCTTAGTTTTTGGCAAGGGGAAAATTCTTCTAAACTGGGTTTGATCTTGTTTTGATGATCACTTTGGTGATTTAAGTGTTATAAGCTTTAATTAATTGTTATATGTTTTATATTATTGTTTTAATGTTTTAATTAATTGTTTTATGCTTTATTTAATTAATTGTGAGTTTATAATTGGTAAAGTTGTAATTTAATTATGAATTTTAATAATTGTACCGTTACGATGACAAAATTTTAATTATAAAGGCTTGATCGCCCAGTGGGCTATGCCTCCGTGATCAACAAATCTAAGAATCGGTAAAATTGAACCTCTGTAGTTCTTTTAGCCAATTGGGAATACTGTGGTTGGTCAGGCAGGAGAGTGCACCCTCAGTGTACTGTCAGGTCGGGCTCAGGGGTCGTATCTCTCTTGGACATTATTACATTAGAAAAGTAATTTAAATTTGGACAATTTTTACTATGAAATACAAAAGTTATTACACTTAATTACCTTGGAGACTTACCATTTACCATGGTTAAGGTGAAAAATTATTTTACCCCTTTAGGACAGCAGCTGTGCGCCAGATTGAGGGAAGAGTGTGGAAGGTCCAAGATTTTTATGACTCATGGTTATTGGCCAATAGAAGTAATCCAAGTGTTCACTAGGGTTATGACTCATAATTAAGTGTAACCATGGTTAGTTTAATCATGACTTAAATGAAAAAAAAAATCTGGACAAGAGGAGAAGAGGGGGAGGCCGAGAGCAAGGAGAGGAGAGGGAGAGAGTTATTGTTCCATTTTTCTCATTTTTCTCACACACCATAACCATTTTTCATAGTTTTCTTTCCAAATTTTCATCCAAGTTAATCAAGTTTTGCAAGGTTTGCTCTTGATTAGGGATCATCAAGCTATCAAGGTATGTTATGAGAATTCCATGGATTAGGTTTTGTTATCTTCTTCATGGTTAAGAGCTTAGGGTAGGGTTTGGTTTATCTTAAGTTCTTCCTTCATATGCTAAGGTTATTTCATGGAAGAGTAAGCTTAATTTTGTATTTGGATGTCTTATTATGGTTTGGAAGGGAGAAATCAAGAAGAAGAAGAAGAAGAAGAAGAAAATGGCTTGAAGCTAGGGCTTGTCATACCTAAGCTAAAGGAAGGAGGTAAGGGAAAATTTTCTTATACAAGATTTTAAAGCTTAGTGGACATATGAGAACTATGTTGATGTTAGTTTGATTAAGATGATCTTAATTTGACCTAGAGAACATGATGGTTGTTGAACAATATACTTCTATGTTTTTATGGTGATGGATGAGTTAGAGGTTGTCTTGTGATTGATATGAATTTTTCTTAAGAGGCTTGATTAAGAGAGCTTTGACTGATGATGGTTTTGATTGATTTAACCTAGAGGAAATAAGACTAGGTTGTCTTGCTTGTGGATTTCTCTTTGTTGAGAAAAATAGATTGTATGGTGTGACATGATTTTGGTCTATGTTGGTCGTATGATGACCTTGTTCCATGCTTGAGTTGGATTGTGACTATGTTTCAATCTTGGCATGATATGATTGATGTTGGTATGACAATATATGCTTGTGTGAGGATTCTCTAGTGTTATTGCCTTGACGATTTTGCTTTATGGCTTGATGAGTTTGGAATCATGGCTTGATGTTGAATGATTGTGGCTTGTGATTGATTCAAGGATGGTAAACTTTGCTCATTTTTGTTCATTTGGTCATAGCTATATGAAGAAAAGATTGATTTGGGTTAAACTTTGAAAAATCGCAAATCTGTCATGCCCTGGGTGTGATTTTTTTCTGAAGATGTGGAAGTCGGGAAAACAGGGGACAGAACTGTCTACACCGTGGTGTGAAGATTCTCACGCCTGTGAACAGTTTTGGATCCAGCATTTTTGTTAATTAATGTTTTTGGGAAAATCATTTTATTTCCAATTTTTTTTCATAAAAATGCTTAAGAGAAAAATGACATTTTAAATATAAAGATTGGTAAGTATTTCGGTTAATTGATTTTAGAACTTAAACAATGGTTTTGGAAAATGCATTTTTGTTAAAAATATGAAGAATTAATAAGAGTGTAAATGAAAGAGGAGAAGGCCATGTTGATGGAGAATTATGCACAAAGAGATGTGAATATCATAAGAGATGATAATGTTATAACCAAAAGTGAAGGTTACATGTGATTATGCAAATGATAGCCTAGTGAAGAGGTTAATGCAATTACAAGAGAAGTCAAAGTGAATTGATTGTGCTTGAGCTTGTGATGATTATTTTGAAATGCAAATGTATGTGTCCTTTTGCATAAAGGGAATTGGCGGATGGCCAAGAGATTTGGCGGATGGCCAAGAGATATTGTGTGTTTAATGTGTTATATCATATGCATAAAGAGAAAGAGTTTTTCTTGGCTTTGCCAAGTGGTCATACCCAGAGAGGGTTGTGACGTGAGCTACAACCCAGAGAGGGGTTGAAAATAGGTATGGTTGGGCTACAATTGCCTACTGGGATTATCCAGGTTTCAAAAGTCTCAATGGTCGTGTGGTGGATCCCAGCGAGCCGAGAACGAGTAGAGCACCCGACTTAGATAAATCTGACTGACTGACCTATTTGTGATATGGTGTCACAGAGTGCATTAAATAATTGTTACTTGGACTTTACTGTTTGTTTAGCCTTGAACAATTGTGACTTAAACATGGCTTTCCTGAATACTGTCTTGGACTTTACTGGAGGTTTAACCTTGAATAGTATGTTAAGGATTGATTGTGGCCTATCGCTCAAATGATGTTGAGGAAGAGAAAAGTCTCCATGGAGCATTACACCGGTATTGAGAGGGAAATAGAAGTGTCATGCATTTTAAATATATCTGTGTAATGATATATTGCTTGATGCTGAGTTATGTGTTGTGACTGTGATTATTTTCATTGTGTCTGTGGGAATATATTATTTGTAGGAAAACCTTATACTCTTGTTTTGAGAAGGGTAAGTGGTGGATAACCTTTCTAATGCAAATATGTCTGATAGATATGGTATATTTTATATCTGTTGTCTCTATGCTTTATTTTCTGTGTATGAGGATTTTTCACCCTTGCCTATATGTTTTGTGCTCTTTGGAACATGATTCATATAGATATACCACCAGTCAAGTGAATTGACTAGGACGGAGGAGTAAAGAAGACTACCGTCTGGAGTGGCTTTTGTCTAGATTGTCTTTTGGGAGTGATCAAAGACTCGACCGACTTAGGCTCATTTGGGGTAGATGGTTATTATTATCTTTACTGGATGACTGTACTATTTGAATGACATTACTAGCTGTTCAGTTTGATGTACTTGTAAAACTTTGGACCAGTATTATATATGAAGTACATTATTCATTCAGATGAGGCTTATCTAGTTTTTCAGTAATACGTTACGACGTGAATAAGTTTCGAAATCTAAATAGCGTAAGTGAGAGTCTCAAGTGAATATAATTTTCAGGAAATTAAAAAAAAATTATACTCATTTTCAAAATAGGCTTGAAATAATTAAAAGAGAATTTTCTTTTAGAAATAAAGATTAATATTCTTGGCGATAAATAAGGTTACTTATGTTGTAATATCCTTTTATGATAAAGGGTGTTGCACTGTGCGTCCAACGCTTTCACAGCAAGCGTCCTACATTTGCGAAAAGTTTTAAAAAGCTTTGAAACACAATTCAACCCCCCTTCTTGTATTTCTCCCTGTTACCTACAGCAGGGCTAGTGAAGGAACTAGGTATTGAGCAAGGTGGAGTTCAGTTGCATTGTGACAGTCAGAGTACTATTTATTTGGCAAGGAATCAGGTGTATCATGCTAGAACCAAGCACATTGATGTGAGGTATCACAAGATCAGAGAGCTGCTTGCATTTGGAGAGATACTGCTACTAAAGGTTCATACTTCTGAGAACGTTGTTGATATGTTGACCAAGTCAGTTATCGCTGACAAGTTCAAGCATTGCTTGGACTTGTTACATGTTTGCTAGTGGTAAGCAGGAGCTCTCCCCCCAACCTGCAGGATGTGTGAGTCATGTTGTTTCTTGTAAGTGGTTTGATATTCACCAAGGTGGAGATTGTTGGACATGATTTATATCTGATTAAAGGTGGACAGTTGCCGGAGCTAAGCAGTATTGATGTAATTTGTACCGTTATAAATAATTGTTATAACTCTATTTTGGAATATAGTGAAAATATCTGAGCCGTCATAGCTCCGGGGACGTAGGCACAATTGGCCAAACCTCGAAAACAAATCACTTGTCTTCTTTCTCTATTCCTTTATCGCTTTTACCTTTGGAAACAGTATCGCTGTTACAAGAGAAACCATTAGTTTTTTTTTTTAAGTAAACCATTTAATTTTTAATATTAGCTTTATTCTCAAATCAATTTGTTCTAAATGAATAAGGTTAACGTAAATTTTGGAAATTCTTAATTAATTAAATAAATGATTGAATCCTAATGGAACCGGATGAGATGCTAGAACGTCTCACCATGAGACATAGGTTTGCCTCTTCTACATCCTCTGATTCGCTTGAGAATGTGACATCATTGTCTTCCTGTAATGCCTCAATTTACTCAGCCCACTACTGAAGAGGACAAAGAAATAAAAGACAATTTGGAATTTACAGGAACTTGATTATTGGAAATGTCGGCATACCATTTTAGATGGCCTTATGGATTGGTTTCTACTTTCTAGAATCATAGTAGTCAAGCCAATACTGCCTTTTCATCTTCTTAGCAACTAAACTAGAAAGTTTCTTTGCATTGTAAACAACATGCAAAAATATCTCTAAAAGTAAGGGAGAATACCATCAAAGTTTCAATTTAATGTAAAACTTTCCCTTTTGTTTCCAAAAAAATGGGTCACAATGAGATAAAATGTGGTTTTTCAATCATAATAATGGAGTCTTTTGAACTAAAACAGGATCCTAAGCTGAAATTATTTGAAAAGCTAATTGGTATGATATTTTATTTAATAATTGAGATAATCCCATTGAAATCAAGGTCTATCCTAGCTAAATATATTTGAACAGTGCACTAAACAATAATCTCTCAAGAAGGCCAAAGACTTCTTGCTACACTTTTTGTCCGATACTTTAAAGAGAAAAAAATAGTTGAGCTCATCAAACACACTACAAGCAACTATTTCGCACTCGAAAAATATTAGAAAACAACCAAAACATTCAAATCTATCTTCTGTTAGAAACATATTACTCGCTCTTTAGACTAATCAAAATTGGAGAAGACCTGATGAGTGAGATAGTCATCTGGATAATTGACCAAAAAGAAATGTTCCACTAGCTCATTGGCCAATTGATTCATCAGGTCTGATCCAGTGGTACATTCCTAACAAGTACCTGCACAAATGTAAAACAATTGTTTGAAGAAAGAACACATGGGATCAAAATGAAAAAGCAAAGTCATTTTAGAGCACTGTTGTTGGAACTGGTATCACAGTCTCAATGTTTGATCTCACACACACACACTCACAGTTTAGAGAAGAAGAACACAAGTAATTTTCTGGTGCACACTTTTCACACTGATTTATTTCACTTCACAGTCACATTTATACACTTGCTGCTAGTCCCACATCGCTTGGGTACTTAGCCAGTTTACACCTAATACAACACGGAGCTCTCACTCAATTCACTAACTCTCTAACTAACATAACAGACATCACTAACAGACTAACTTCCACATTTAACTAACCACATGATCTGAATTAACAAACAACTCTCAACACCCCCCCTTTAATTCAGACTTACAACATTCAAAACACCCAACTCAAATCTTAACTTCTCAAACCTATCTCTCTTCAAAGGTTTGGTAAAGACATCAGCAATTTGCTCCTCAGTTTTGCAATATTCCAGCTTCAGTCTTTCTTTGCTCACTTGATCCCTTAGGAAATGAAATCTTGTTTCAATATGTTTGCTTCTCCCATGGGCAATTGGATGCTTTGCTAAATTGATCGCAGACTTGTTGTCCACCAGTAGCTTCACAGCTCCATCAGACTTGATCTTCATCTCCTGCAACAGGGTGTCAAGCCAAAGTGCTTGGCAGGCACTCATAGAGGCAGCCACACACTCAGCCTCACATGATGATAAAGCAACTATGGATTCCTTCTTTGAACACCATGAAATTGGTGCCTTTCCAAACATGAACACATAGTTTGCTGTACTCTTTCGATCACTCCTATCTACACACCAATCTGCATCTGAGTAGCCAAATATCTCAGCCTTTTCATCATCACACCTGCTAGGAAATAGGACTCCATAATCTAGAGTGCCCTTCACATATCGCATGATCCTCTTTGCTGCTAACAAATGGGGAACTTGTAGGTAACAGGATGAAACACAAGAAGGGGGGTTGAATTGTGTTTCTAAGCTTTTAAAAACTTTTCGCAATGTTGAACGCTGGCTTGTGAAAAACGTTGGACGCACAGCTTATTTCAAATATTGGACGCAAAGCTTTTTCTGAGAATTGGACGCACAGAGTGCTAAAACATTGGACGCACAGAGTTGTGAAATATTGGACGCACAAAAGGATTGGACGCATAGGCTTCTGCTAAGTTAAAAACTTGTTTTCTTTGTGCAATTTAAAGTGTATGAAAAACTTGTTGTATAAAAATCAATTCAATCCCCACGGTTAGAATAAGCACAGAAATAATAAGAGTTAAGGGAAAGAAGGAATAACACAAGTTTTTATCCTGGTTCACCCTTTCCTAAGAGCTACGTCCAGTCTCCTCAAACTAGAGAGATTTCACTATCAAACCAGATAGAATACAAGTATTCTTCAACAGCCTCTTCAGGCCTTACACCGAGTATTCTTTGCACACCTAGCCTCTCCAGGCTCAAACAAGTATTCTTTTACAGACAAGCCTCTCCAGGCTCAATCAAGTATTCTTTTACAGTCAAGCCTCTCCAGGCTCAAACAACTCAGTAGAGTGTTTTTGATTTAAGTGCTGTCTAACTCACACAAGTGAGGATATGAAAAACTTAAGCACTTCGAGAGTTAAGAAAACTCTCTTTTACAAGAAGATAGAAAATATACAAGACTTTCTATACAGAGTATAACAATTTGCACAGCGTTTTTTTGCTCTTTCTTTTTCGTTGTTCAGTCTCTTGTATTCTTCTTCTTGTTCACGGTATTTATAGGCTTTGATGAAGCTTCAGACTTGTTCATCGAATAGCTCAGCTTCAGCCTTCATAAATATGACCGTTCTCTAATAGCATTAAATGCTATTTTCCGTTGCTCTGAGGAGTTCTACTTCAGTGAGTATGTCTGCGTTTCTTTCTCCTAAATCAGAAGCAACCTGTACTCAAAGTCTCAATTGTACAGTGGTTAATAGTAATATCTTATTGAGACAGAGAGAATACACTGTGTAAAGCAGAAAGATGTGTTCAGAGATATAGGAGTACATTCTCTCTCTTAGTACACTTTCCACAGTGCTTTATGCTTTTCAAAAGTACGTTCAAAAACGTTGACAAAGTTGTACAGAAAAGCATTGTATACAGCTATTTATTTCAAATCATTTGCTCAATAAATATGTTTCATATTAAATGCAAGAGCAATAAATAGTAAGTTATGGACTCTGCGTTTTGGACGCAACAAGTAGAATTTATTGGACGCAGCATGTAGAGTAAAGTTGGACCTTCAGTCCTTTTAGCAAATGGACGCATACCTTGTACTTACCATTTGCACAAGATATTCATTCATCCATTGGATGCATCCTCATGCTTACCATTCTATTCCATTGGATGCAAGGCAGTATTGGATGTATTGCCTCTTGCTGATTATTGGACTTATGCCATTGCCTTTCTGTTCCATTGGACGCAGGGAAGAATTTGTTGGACTTTTGTCAATTCTGCTTCATTGGACGCAGAACAGTTGACTGTTGGATTTTTCCCATTCTGCTTCATTGGACGCAGAGCATCATTGGACACAGAGAGTAGCATGTCTACATGACTTGGATACATATAGGTTCTGCTTCTTTGGACTCATTGCATCATACTGATTATTGGACGCAGAGCGTATTGCCTTATACTAAACATTGGACTATGAACAGTATTTGCCTTATACTGATTTATTGGACGATGAGCAGTACTCTGTTATTCTGATTATTGGACTCATAACTGATCATTGGACGCAGAACTAACTGTATTGCTTTACTGATCATTGGACGCAAAGCTCTCAGACTGTGTGTATATTGCCAATGTCATATTGGACGATGGACTTATCATTGTTGTACCTACAAGAGCTTGTCAGCAGACTTTGTAACATCCTTAATAAACTTTGTTATACTTTGTGAAAACCTTAATAAGCTTTGTTATCATCAAAACCACAAAACCACTTAGGGAATTTTTGCATTAGAAATGCTTTTAACCAATTTGGTTCCAACAATCTCCCCCTTTTTGATGATGACAAACATTATTAAGTTTTACAAGCAATAAAGCAAATAAACCAAATAATCAGTCAGCATAAACACAAATTTTCTAAGAAAAACTCCCCCTGAGATATACGTCTCAGTTTTTCTTACTCTTCTCCCCCTGAGATAAACATCTCATGGTTTTGGATATTCAATATACTCAGAGTACCTGAAAATTTCTTTTACTCATAAAAGGATTAGTCCAATTTATAAAGCAAACAGCTTATCAGAAAATGGACAAAAAGGTAATAAGACTACTGCAACGCAATCTTAAGCTCAATCTACAAATGACTTGAGCTTTCGAAACTTAATGCTTTTTCTTCTCCCCCTTTAAAACATCTCCCCCTTTAAAAGACTTGAGCTTTTAAAACTCAAACTCTTTTAAAAACTTTAAAACTTAATCCTCTTTTTCTTCTCCCCCTTTTGTCATCAGGCAAAAAGGTTCACAGAACATCATAGTCCAAAGACAGTTTTGAAAAACAGAAAGAAATGAATCATTTTAAAAAAAAGAGCTTTTAAAACATAATTTCCCTTTTCTTCTCCCCTTTTTTTCTTGAAAACAAGAAAAATCATCAACCGGGAAAACAACTGCAAAGCAGGTGTAAAATATATATCTTTATAAAGATAGTTTGGACTCAGCGTGGGAAGACTAAGATGTAAAAACTTGTTAGTCTTTAAAAAAAAAACTTCTAAGTCTCAAATAGACTGACGTGTCCTATTGGACGCTAGTCACATTGGACTCAGACTCAGCTTGAGCATATTGGACACTAAACATCAATCTTTTATAAAGTGCATATTTAAATGCTTCCTTATAAAAGTAAACCTATCTACAGAGAGGGGTTTTGTAAATATATTTGCCCATTGATTTTCAGTGTTAACAAACTGAATATCAAATGTTCCCTTCTGCACATAGTCTCTAATGAAATGATGTTTAATTTCTATATGCTTAGCCTTTGAGTGTAAGATTGGGTTCTTAGACAGATTAATTGCAGCAATATTATCACAAAGAATAGAAATCTTACTCTCATAGATGTTGTAGTCCTCCAATTGATGTTTAATCCATAGGAGCTGAGAACAACAACTTGCTGCAGAGACATATTCAGCTTCAGCTATAGATAATGCAATAGTGTTTTGTCTCCTGCTTGTCCATGAGACCAGGTTGGATCCAATGAAGTGGCAACCACCGCTTGTGGTTTTTCTTTCCAATCTGTCTCCAGCATAGTCAGCATCACAGAATCCTACTAATCTGTATTCATCTGATTTCTTAAACAGCAAACCAAGATTAGTAGTCTCTTTCAGATATCTAAAAATTTTCTTGACAGCAGTCAAATGAGAATCTCTAGGATCTGATTGGAATCTTGCACATAAACATACACTGAACATGATATTAGGTCTAGATGCAGTAAGATATAAAAGAGATCCAATCATACCTCTGTATACCTTTTGATCTACCTTTTTATCTTTATCATTCAGGCTCATTATGCAAGTTGGATGCATAGGAGTGTTCATGGGTTTGCAATCGTCCATATCGAACTTTTTAAGAAGCTCCTTTGTGTATTTGGACTGATGCACACAGATCCCATCTTGCGTCTGTTTTACTTGAAGTCCAAGAAAGAACTTCAATTCTCCCATCATGCTCATTTCAAACTCCTTCTGCATTAACTCAGAAAATTCTCTACAAAGAGATTCATTAGTAGCACCAAAAATGATATCATCCACATAAATTTGTACTATGATGAAATGTGAGTCTATGGATTTTCTGAAAAGAGTAGAGTCAACTTTTCCTCTTGAAAAACCATTTTCCATTAGAAAAGAACTTAGTTTTTCATACCAAGCTCGAGGAGCTTGCTTAAGACCATAAAGAGCCTTTTTCAATTTAAAAACATGATTTGGAAAAGTTTGATCCTCAAAGCCAGGGGGCTGTTCAACATAAACTTCCTCTGTTATTATACCATTCAGAAAAGCACTCTTTACATCCATTTGATAAAGCCTCATATCATGTTGGGCAGCAAATGAAAGTAAAATGCGAATGGCCTCTATTCTAGCTACTGGAGCAAAGGTTTCAGTAAAATCAATACCTTCCTGTTGTGAGTAGCCTTGAGCAACTAACCTTGCTTTGTTTCTCACAACTTTACCATCTTCGTCCAGTTTGTTTCTGAATACCCATTTGGTTCCAATAATGGACTTATCTTCAGGTGGGGCTACTAGCGTCCAAACATCATTGCGTTTGAATTGATTTAGCTCCTCCTGCATTGCCAGAATCCATCCTTCGTCCAATAGGGCTTCATCTATGTTTTTGGGCTCCAATTCAGAGATGAATGCAACATCAGTTTGTTCTCTGAATGTAGACCTTGTTCTGACTCTATCATTTGCATTTCCAATGATTTGATCTTCAGGATGATAGGTCTTGAAGTGCCAGCTTCTTCTTCTTTCAGTATTGGACACATCATTATTTTTTGCGTCTGGTCCATCTTCTTCATTCTTAGGTGATGGTCCTTCACCTTCTGCTTGTATTCTCATATCTGCAAGAGAATCACTTAGCTCTGACAATTCCTTGTCAGGCTTTTTGTCATTGAATTTAATGTGAATTGTCTCTTCAACAGTCAAGGTTCTTGAGTTATAGACTCGGTAAGTCTTGGAAGTTTCAGAGTATCCCAGAAAAATTCCATTATCCACTTTAGAATCAAATTTGCCAAGTTGATCCCTAGTGTTAAGAATGAAACATTCACATCCAAAAGGATGGAAGTATGAAATGTTGGGTTTTCTTCCTTTCCACAATTCATATGGAGTCTTTTTCAATATAGGCCTCACATATATTCTATTTTGTAAATAACACGCAGTATTTACAGCTTCAGCCCAAAACCTCTTAGAGGTTGAGTGATCATTGATCATGGACCGAGCCATCTCTTGTAAAGATCGATTCTTTCTCTCCACCACACCATTTTGCTGAGGTGTTCTTGGTGCAGAGAAATTGTGAAGGATTCCATTCTCTTCACAGAATCTCTAGAAGTTTGCATTTTCAAACTCACCTCCATGATCTTCTAATGGAGTTGATACAAACTCCTTTCTCATTTTGGACTCTTTTACAGAATATGGTGAAGAATTTGAAAGACTCATCCTTGTGTGCAAGGAATTTGACCCATGTCCATCTAGTATAGTCATCAACTATAACCAATCCATATTTCTTTCCATTCAAAGAAGCAGTTTGAGTGGGTCCAAACAAATCCATGTGTAAAAGTTCCAAAGGTCTAGAAGTGGAAACAATATTTTTAGAATTAAAAGAGTTTTTCACTTGTTTCCCTTTCTGACATGCTTCACACAGAACTTCAGATTTGTACACAAGATTTGGAAGTCCTCTCACGAGGTTATGCTTATTTAGCTTTGAGATGGTTCTCAAGCTTGCATGACCAAGTTTCTTGTGCCATATCCATTGTTCATCTTTTAAAGATATGAGACATTCTGTTTGGACAGATTTTCGAAATCAATTTTGTAAACATTGTCCTGCCTCTTTGCTTGAAAAAGTATGGACTTATCAGAATTTCTGACTATACATTTATCCTTGTTAAAGGAAACATCAAACCCGCTATCACACAATTGACTTATGCTAAGCAGATTATGTTTGAGTCCTTCAACCAATAAGACATTTTCAATAGAGGGAAGAGGATGTTTACCAATTTTACCTATTCCAACTATTCTGCCTTTCTGGTCTCCTCCAAAAGTGACCCATCCCTTTGATCTAGGTTTTAGGTCTTGGAACATAGACCTTTCTCCTGTCATGTGTCGTGAGCAGCCACTGTCCAGGTACCATGACTGGAGTTGTCTTTCTCCCATCAAGCATATCTGCAACAGGAATTATCATACTTTTAGGTACCCAGATTGACTTGGGTCCTTTCATGTTGGTCCTTGGTCTGCGTCCAGGCATGTCCCTTTTGTTATGGACGCATGTTGATGTGACATGTCCAGCCTTTCCACAGTGACCACAGTATATATTAAATTTTGATGGACTTTTAGAAAACTTTGGTTTTGGTTTTTCATAACCCAAACCACTTTTGTCAGAAGGTTTTCTCTGAATCTTTAAAATTTTATCAAGTTTTTCAGAGCTACTGACAAATTTGGACAATCGTCCAGTGAGTTCATTTACTTCTTGTGAAGTACTTGTACTTCACAGGAAGTATTGGACTCGGAATCCTTTGGAGATTCATCTTTGTGTTGACTTACTTGAAGTCTTAACTTTTCATTTTCTGATTTGAGTACTTTGTTTTCTAAAGTAAGCTTTTCAAGATCTTTGGTCATAAGAGAAAACTTTTTCTTTAAAGATCTGTACTCATCAGATAAAATGGATGAATCTCTAAGAAGATCATCAAAATTATTTCTTAATTCAGAATAAGAGATTACCTCTTCTTCGTCCTCATTGTCAGTTGAAGGAAGACTTGCCATTAGGCAGAGATTAGCTTCTTCTTTATCCTCATCATCAGAGGAATCATCAAGATCCTCCCATGTTGCCATGAGACCTTTCTTCTTCTTGATGAACTTCTTCTTTGTCCTCTCAGCCTCAGGACAGTCTGCCTTGTAGTGGCCTGGTTTCTTGCATCCATAGCACACCACTTGACTTTCCTCCTTTTGTTCAGCTTCCTTTTGTGGAAATCTTCTGTTGAATTGCTTCCTTCTGAAGCCATCCTTCTTTTTCCACATAGACTTTATTTTTCTGGAGATGAAGGAGAGTTCATCATCATCTGAGCCTTCTTCTCCTTCTGAGCTACATGACTCCTCATCAGAGTCATTGGCCTTCAAGGCTTTTGAGGTGCTCCCTTTTTGAGCTTTAAGAGCAATGGACTTTGCCCTTTTTTCTGTTCCCTCTTCATTAAGCTCAAGCTCATGTACTTTGAGTGAGCCTAGAAGATTTTCCATGGCAAGAGTGGAAAGATCCCTTGCTTCTTGTATAGCAGTCACCTTGGGTCTCCATTGTCTTGGCAGACTCCTTAGGATTTTCCTGATATGCTCCTGAGTTGTGTAGACTTTTCCCAAGGACCTCAGGTTGTTGATGATTGTTTGGAATCTTCCAACCATCTGATCAATGGTCTCGTGATCTTCCATTTTAAATAGTTCATATTGATGAACTAGCATGCTAATCTTAGACTCACGAACCTGAGATGAACCTTCATGTGCCAAGGCTAGAGTGTCCCACATCTCCTTGGCAGTAGTGCAGCTGTGCACCTTGTCATATTCTGACTTTGTAATGGTACACATCAGATAGTGCCTCGCCTTTGAGTTCAGCTGGAATCTGGTCCTTTGATCTTGCGTCCACTGAGCTCTTGGCACTGGTTGACCTGCTTCATCTACTGGAGCAGTGTAGCCAGTTTCCACCACATCCCATAGGTCTATATTTTGCGCGTCAAAGAATGTGATCATTCTTTGCTTCCAATAGTCGTATTCATTTCCATTGAACAGTGGTGGTCTGTTCACAGCTAGTCCCTCGTTCTCCATGGATCTTTGCTTCTCTGCACTGTTAGGTGCTCAACCCCTAGAGACCGAGCTCTGATGCCAACTGTAGGTAACAGGATGATACACAAGAAGGGGGGGTTGAATTGTGTTTCTAAGCTTTTAAAAACTTTTCGCAATGTTGAACGCTGGCTTGTGAAAAACGTTGGACGCACAGCTTATTTCAAATATTGGACGCACAGCTTTTTCTGAGAATTGGACGCACAGAGTACTAAAACACTGGACGCACAGAGTTGTGAAATATTGGACGAACAAAAGGATTGGACGCAGAGGCTTCTGCTAAGTTAAAAACTTGTTTTCTTTGTGCGATTTAAAGTGTATGAAAAACTTGTTGTATAAAAATCAATTCAATCCCCACGCTTAGAATAAGCACAGAAATAATAAGAGTTAAGGGAAAGAAGGAATAACACAAGTTTTTATCCTGGTTCACCATTTCCTAAGAGCTACGTCCAGTCCCCTCAAACTAGAGAGATTTCACTATCAAACCGGATAGAATACAAGTATTCTTCAACAGCCTCTTCAGGCCTTACACCGAGTATTCTTTGCACACCTAGCCTCTCCAGGCTCAAACAAGTATTCTTTTACAGACAAGCCTCTCCTGGCTCAAACAAGTATTCTTTTACAGACAAGCCTCTCCAGGCTCAATCAAGTATTCTTTTACAGTCAAGCCTCTCCAGGCTCAAACAACTCAGCAGAGTGTTTTTTATTTAAGTGCTGTCTAACTCACACAAGTGAGGATATGAAAAACTTAAGCACTTCGAGATTTAAGAAAACTCTCTTTTACAAGAAGATAGAAAATATACAAGACTTTCTATACAGAGTATAACAATTTGCACAACATTTTTTTGCTCTTTCTTTTTCGTTGTTCAGTCTCTTGTATTCTTCTTCTTGTTCACGGTATTTATAGGCTTTGATGAAGCTTCAGACTTGTTCATCGAATAGCTCAGCTTCAGCCTTCATAAATATGACCGTTCTCTAATAGCATTAAATGTTATTTTCCGTTGCTCTGAGGAGTTCTACTTCAGTGAGTATGTCTGCGTTTCTTTCTCCTAAATCAGAAGCAACCTGTACTCAAAGTCTCAATTGTACAGTGGTTAATAGTAATATCTTATTGAGACAGAGAGAATACACTGTGTAAAGCAGAAAGATGTGTTCAGAGATATAGGAGTACATTCTCTCTCTTAGTACACTTTCCACAGTGTTTTATGCTTTTCAAAAGTACGTTCAAAAACGTTGACAAAGTTGTACAGAAAAGCATTGTATACATCTATTTATTTCAAATCATTTGCTCAATAAATATGTTCCATATTAAATGCAATAGCAATAAATAGCAAGTTATGGACTCTGCGTTTTGGACGCAACAAGTAGAATTTATTGGACGCAGCATGTAGAGTAAAGTTGGACCTTCAGTCCTTTTAGCAAATGGACGCATACCTTGTACTTACCATTTGCACAAGATATTCATTCATCCATTGGACGCATCCTCATGCTTACCATTCTATTCCATTGGACGCAAGGCAGTATTGGATGTATTGCCTCTTGCTGATTATTGGACTTATGCCATTGCCTTTCTGTTCCATTGGACGCAGGGAAGTATTTGTTGGACTTTGGTCAATTCTGCTTCATTGGACGCAGAACAGTTGACTGTTGGATTTTTCCCATTCTGCTTCATTGGACGCAGAGCATCATTGGACGCAAAGAGTAGCATGTCTACATGACTTGGATACATATAGGTTCTGCTTCTTTGGACTCATTGCATCATACTGATTATTGGACGCAGAGCGTATTGCCTTATACTGAACATTGGACGATGAACAATATTTGCCTTATACTGATTTATTGGACGATGAGCAGTATTCTGTTATTCTGATTATTGGACTCATAACTGATCATTGGACGCAGAACTAACTGTATTGCTTTACTGATCATTGGACGCAAAGCTCTCAGACTGTGTGTATATTGCCAATGTCATGTTGGACGATGGACTTATCATTGTTGTACCTACAAGAGCTTGTCAGCAGACTTTGTAACATCCTTAATAAACTTTGTTATACTTTGTGAAAACCTTAATAAGCTTTGTTATCATCAAAACCACAAAACCACTTAGGGAATTTTTGCATTAGAAATGCTTTTAACCAATTTGGTTCCAACAGAACTCTTGGCTTCTCGATGAACCTGCTGATCATGCCAACACTAAAGGAAAGATCAGGTCTGGTGTTGCACAAATATCTAAGAGAGCCAACAATCTATCTATACTGAGTAGGATCTACTAAGTCTTCACTTCCATCCTTCTCAAGCACAAGTCTAGTTTTAGCTGGAGTCACTACTGAATTACACTTGGACATATTGAACTTCTTCAATAAATCTGCTGCATACTTTCCTTGACACATGACCATGCCACTTGCTGTCTTTCTGAATTCAATTCCCATAAAGTATGAGAGATACCCAAATCAGTCATCTCAAATTCCTTCATCATGCTAGACTTGAAAGCTTCAATTTCAATTTCACTCTTCCCTTTTACCAACAGATTGTTAGTCCAAGTGACTTCTAACAAGGTGAATCCTAGACAGGGGGTGAATAGGATTCAGTGTATTTTCAAAAACTTTATGAACTTGAAAACAGTTTAACAGAGATGCAGTAAATATGTCAGTTCACGAAATGCAAAGAGTTAAAGGATAGAAAAATGAACACACAAATTTATCCTGGTTCGGTCACTCAAAGACCTACGTCCAGTCCCCAACTTGTTTCCAAATTGAGATTTCAAACAACTTATATTACGGGTTCGATTACAACACAAAATCGGTTTTACAAGGAGATACCCCACTCCAAAACCCACAACAAATTAGAGATACCCCACTCTAATTCTCAACAACTAGAGGATGCCTCACCTCTATAAACAACCACTGCAAATTAGAGATACCCCACTCTAATTCTGCACAACTAGAGGATGCCTCACCTCTATAAACAAACACTCAAGTAAATATGAGTTTTGAGTTTACCAGAAATTTATCACACGTTCTGTGATGGATTGATACAATGAAAGAGCAGCAATTTATCACTAACTTTGATTGATATGCAAGTTGAAGTTCTCAGTTCTTGTTTTTCTCTGCTTCACAGTGTATTTCGATTGTTTTCTTCTCTGTGTTCTTCTTTTTTTTTTAAACTTCAGATTTTTCCCTTCTTATATTCCAGCTTCAGCCTTCATGACCGTTTTCTAATAGCATTAAATGTTATTTTCCCGTTGCTCTGAGGAGATCTACTTCAGTAGGCATGTCTGCGTTTCTTTCTCCTTAATCAGAAGCAACCTGTACTCAAAGTCTCAATTGTACAGTGGTTAATAGTAATATCTTATTGAGACAGAGAGAGTACACTGTGTAAAGCAGAAAGATGTGTTCAGAGATATAAGAGTTAATTCTCTCTCTTAGTACACTTTCCACAGTGCTTTATGCTTTTCAAATGTACGTTCAAAACGTTGACAATGGTTGTACAGAAAAGCATTGTTTATTGGACTCTCAGCAGTCAATTTGTTCACTTGGATTTATTGGACGCAGCACTGTCTTGTTCATTCTTTGTACATACAATGGACGCAGCACAGTTCTTTTAACATTGGACGCAGAACTTCAGTCTTCAGTCTTGGACATTTGACGCAGAACTTCAGCTTTGAACATTGGACGCAGAACTTCAGTCTTCAGTTTTGGATATTGGACGCAGAACTTCAGTCTTCAGTCATTGGACGCACAAGCTTAGTGCCTTGAACTGAATTATTGGACTCTGAACAGTGTTCCTTGAACTAAACATTGGACTCTGAACTTCAGTGCTTTGTACTGGATTATTGGACTCTGAATCTTCAGTGCTTTGATCTGAATATTTGACTCTGACTTTCAGTGCTTTAATCTCAACATTGGACTCAGGATCTTCTGCTGAACATTGGTCTTACACATGTTGCTAATCATTGGACGCGTGCTTTCTGAAACATTGGACTTATGACTTCAGCTGAACATTGGACTTATGCTTTCTTAACCATTGGACGTATGCCTTCAGCTGAACATTGGACGCAACTTTCTACTGAGCCATTGGACGCAGACTTTCTGAACCATTGGACTTATACAACTGCAATGCCTTCAGTTTGTAATATTGGACGCAGAGGTCTGTGAAGTCTTGCTTGAGACATTGGACGCACAGCATTGCCTTGTGTTGAAAACATTGGACGCAGCGAGTCATTGTTCTGCTTCTTTGGAAAACATTGGACGCAGAACTGAATTTCCTTATACTTCAACATTGGACTCTTAACTGCATTCCTTGATACTCAATCATTTGACTCATGATCATTGGACGATGCACTCCAACTTTGTGTATATTTATCACTGTCATATTGAACTTGTTATTGGACACATAGCTTCTCAACTGATTGTTATCTAGCATTGGACGATGGACTTTACCATTGTTGTACCTACAAGAACTTGTTAGCAGACTTTGTACAATTCTTGATAAACATGATTTGACTTTGTAAAAACCTTAATAAACTTTGTTATCATCAAAACCATAAAATCACTTGGGGGATTTTTCCATTAGAAAAGCTTTTAACCAACTTGGTTTCAACACAGATCATCAACATATAGACAAACAATCAGCAGCTCAGCATCACTTCCTGCCTTGACATACACTCCAAATTCTGTAGTGCATTTCACAAACCCGATCTATTGAAGGAAACTGTCAATTCTCCTGTTCCAGGCCGTTGGAGCCTGTTTCAGGCCATACAAGGCCTTTCTCAGCTTGTACACTTTATTCTCTTTCCTGCAACCATGAATCCTGGTGGCTGGTTCACATAAACCTCTTCCTCTAGTGGTCCATTCAAGAAGGCAGACTTCACATCCATCTGGTGTATAGGCCAGCTCTCTTGACTTGCTATTGCAACAATCATTCTCACTGTCTCTAGTCTTGCAACTGGTGCAAAGACTTCACCAAAATCCACTCCAAGCTTCTGCAGAAAACCTCTTGCTACAAGCCTTGTTTTGTATTTGATCACTTCACCTTTTGGATTTACTTTGACCTTGTAAACCCTCTTCACACTAATTGGCTTCTTGTGCTGTGGCAATGGTACAAGCTCCCAGGTCTGGTTCTTATCAATTGACCTTAGTTCCTCCTCCATGGCACTTATCCATTTTGGATCCTGCAGTGCTTCATCTAAACTCACAGGTTCAGACTCAGAAAATAGTGCAAAATGCACCAAATCACCATCGGAATTTACTGCAGCATCTGAGACCATTTCATAGTCCTGCAACCTGTGTGGCACAACTCTGATTCTTTCAGTTCTTCTCAGTTCAGGTGCAGCTGCAGCTCTCTCTTCACTACTCCCACTTGAATCAAGCTCAACTAGCATTCTGGTTGTCTTCACTGCAGACTCACTCTCCCAGCTCCAGCTACTTGATTCATCTATGACAACATCTCTACTGATAGTTATTTGATTGTTCTTTGGATTGAACAACCTGTAACCACCAGTGTTGTGAGACCCTACAAGTACCAACTTCTCACCTTTATCATCCAGCTTCTTTCTCAACTGATCAGGTATATGTCTGTAACAAATAGAGCCAAAAACTCTAAAATGTGCCACATTTGACCTGCTACCCGACCATGCCTCTTCAGGAGTCATGCCTTCAAGTCTCTTTGTAGGGCTTCTATTTAGAACATACACTGCAGTGACAACTGCTTCTCCCTATAAGAACTTTGGTAGGTTCTTACTTTTAAGCATACTCCTAATCATATTCATTATGGTTCTGTTCTTTCTCTCTGTTGTGCCATTATGTTGAGGAGTATATGGAAGTGTTACCTCATGCACAATACCCTCATTTTCACATTAAGACTGAAACTCAGCTGACACAGACTCACCCCCTCCATCTGACCTTAGGACTTTAAGGAATTGACCACACTACCTCTCAGCTTGGACTTTAAATTTCTTGAAGGTCTCAAGTGTTTCAGACTTTCTAGGTAGGGGTGTAAATGAGTCGAGCTATTCGTGAACCATTCGGGCTCGACTCGTTAATTGCTCGTTCAAACTCGTTTGTTTAATTAAACAAGTCAAGCTCAAGCTTAAGATTGAGCTCGATTATTTAAATGAGCCAAGCCCAAGCCCTATAGGATCGACATTAAGGGCTCGTGAATAGCTCGTTTATATATATACACATAATAAATAAATAATATAAATAAATAAAAACTTAAAATTACATAGATTGTGCAATTTGTATAAAAACACTTTCATCTTGCTTTCCAGGTTCTACTTTTTGTTTATCACAAAGATTATCATCTTCAACTGGTTGGTATAAATTGATGAATTATGTGAAGCAAAAAGAACCTATTCCAACTTTTAAATCTGAGATTGAACTCTATCTAGAAGAGAGTCCAATCATACGTGAAAATGAAGTTCATACACAATTTAATGTTTTAGAATGGTGAAAGACTAACTATTTGAGATACAAGATTTTATTGATATTATGAAAATATATAGAATTATATTGAGTGTTAATCTTGAAGTTTTCTTTTAGTGGCAACCAAGAAGTTTAATTATGAACTTTTATGTACTAGATTATCTAGCTGTAATAATCAATAATTTTTGAGTTTCATATACCACATGTTGAACACTAATATTTATTAAATACTAACTGGTAAAGTTTAAAAATAATTTAAGAAAAAAATTCATAAATGAGCCAGCAAGCCAAACCCAAGCTTTACTTTTTTTAACAAGCCCAAATCCAAGCTTTTAATTAAGCTGGTTTAAATAAATGAGCCAAGCTTAAGCTACTAATTTTTTCACAAGCCAAGCTCAAGCTTTAAGTGCTCGGCTCGGCTCGACTCGTTTACACCCCTATTTCTAGGCATCAAATAAACCCAAGTCTTCTTGTAAAATCATCAATGAAAGAAACAAAGTACCTGTTTCCTCCTTGTGAATCACATTGAATAGGACCACAAACATCTGAGTACACCACTTCAAGTTTCTGTTTTGCTCTTCCTACAACCAGCTTTTGGAATGAGCTCCTGGCCTGCTTGGACTCCACACATTCTTCACACAACTCCTTTGGCATTTGCACTTGTGGAATGCCATTTACCATGCTGTTGAGAAGATTTAGATCCCTAAAATTTAGGTGTCCAAATCTGTAGTGCCACAACCATTCTTCTCTGTCAATTGAAGTGGCCAAGCACCTATGCTCCATCACCTGAATCTCCACCTTAAATGTTATATTGCTCAATAGCTTTTATGACTAGCCTTTTCTGCCCATCATAAATTCTCATCATTTTGTCCTCCATCTTCATGACATACCCTTTCTCAAGCAGCTGGCCCAAACTGAGCAGATTGCTCTTCATGCCAGGCACAAACAACACATCAGTAATGAAAGAATGATGTCCATCCTTCCTTTTGATTGATACCTTCCCCATGCCTTCTGTTGTTAAGGTACTATCATCAGCAAACTTGACTTTGCTTTTGATAGTCTCATCAAGGTTTACAAACTAGTTCCTGCAACTTGTCATATGGGTGGAACACCCAGTATCCAGGTACCAAAAACCTCCACTTGCATCTTCCTCATTTGTGGTCACCATCAACACAGTCTGTTCTTGTGGATCATCCTCCTTGGCCAGCTTTGCCTCATCACTTATTTGGTCTTTTGCAGTGCTATTGTAATAGCATTCATCTGCAAAATGGCCAAACTTGTTGCACTTTATCCTGCTTCTGTCAAGCTTCCTCCTTTCACCTTGTTGTTGCCTGTCATTTCCACCTTTCTGCCACTTGTTGAATTTCTGATCACTCTGATCAGAACCTTGATTCTTGTTTTTCTGCTTGTTCTTATTTGCCATCCACTTAGCCTTTCCTTTCTTGAATTTGGAGGTATCACCATCACTCTTGGATTGAGTCCGAGCCTGCAATGCTTGTTCTGGCTCCTTGCTCTTCCCCCTTTCATTGATCCTTTGCTCATAGGCCTCCAATGAACCTTGCAGCTCCTCCATCTTCATTTTCTCAAGGTCTCTGGTCTCCTCAAGTGAGACTGCTATCACATCAAACCTTGAGGGTAAGGTTCTCAGGATCTTTTCAATTATTGAGTGATCTGAAATCTTCTTTCCACAACCCTTCATTTGGTTAACAAGAACTTGGACCCTGCTGATGTAAGATCCAATTCCTTCTTTTTCCTCCATCGCAAGTAATTCATACTGTCTCTTCAAGGTCTGCAACCTGACCTTTTTTATCTTCTCTGCACCCGCATAGGCCTGCTCCAGGGTGTCCCACACTGTCTTGGCATTCTTGATCCGCGAGATTTTCTCATAATTACTCGCATCCACACATTGATGGAGTATGAACAGTGCTTTGTAGTTTTTCTTCTTTACTTCTTTTGCTTTGGCCTCCTCCATCTTCTCAATCATCTTTTCATAGTCATTGGTGATAACCTCCAGTACATCTTGGAAGCCTAAGATTGCCTCCATTTGATCGCTCCACTTATCCCAATTCTTGCCATCAAGAACTGGTAATGAGGCTTGAAAACCACCATTATTGGAATTGGCCATCACAGTCAACAACTCACACTTACACGCAGCGGAATTTTTTCCCTCTCTCTCAGAACCTAAGCTCTGGATACCACCTGTTGGAACTGGTATCACACTCGCAGTGTTTGATCTAACACACACACACTCACAGTTTAGAGAAGAAGATGAGAAACACAAGTAATTTTCAGGTGCACACTTTTCACACTGATTTATTTCACTTCACAATCACATTTATACACTTGTTGCTAGTCCCACATCGCATGGGTACTTAGCCACTTTACACCTGATACAACACGGAGCTCTCACTCAATTCACTAACTCTCTAACTAACATAACAGACATCACTAACATACTAACTTCCACATTTAACAAACCACATGATCTGAATTAACACACAACTCTCAACAACTGTGACTTTGTATAACAGGTAGTTGCATTGCCAGGCACAACAAACATTAGGAATCAATAATGCTTCAAATGATAAAATTAAAAATAGAATAAGTTAATATTTTTGGGTTTTAGTAATCAGTATAAGACTACATTTATGGATGCATACTGTGGCTAACAATGTTACAAGGCAGTTTATCTTAGATTGTTCATCATACTCTTTCTTTTGTTTTTTTGTTGTTGTTGAAGATACTCTTTCTTTTGTTGTGTTTTGAAAAGATTTTCTTATCAAATAATGATATTGGTCTGCTCATGATATATATTTTAGGGTTAAATATATTTTTAGACCCTGTAAATATTTCAATTTTCTCTTTTAGTTCCTCAAATTTTTTATCTCTTTTTAGTCTTTCATTTTTGAAATGTATCATTTTTAGTCCATATGGCCTTTTTTTAATTTAAAAATATTTTAAAAGATTTATTTCCACCTCTCCTAATTTTCAATTCCTAATGTTTACCAAACCCTCCTTCTCCATTTCGAACCAGACATTTTCTGGCCTAGCCTAACCTAAAACACATCGGATCAAGCCGAGTCCGAATTATTTAGAAAGAAAAAGTACTAAAAAAATGCATAAAATGCAGGTCCAGCCTAGCCTGAAGGACCCATCGGGCAGGGTCAAAACAGTCTGATTTCGTTCAAACTTGTAATTAACGAGTCAAGTGTAGCTAAAACGTGGGCTCATCGTGCTGTGCCGTTGAGTTAGACCAAAATTGACATCTCTAGGAATGGAAAAGGAGGGCTTGGTAAAAATTGAGAATTAAAAATTAAGAGGGGTTAAAATGAATTTTAAAAAAATATTTTATAAATTTAAAAAATGGCCACAGAGACTAAAAATGATACATTTCTAGAAATAAGGGACTAGAAAAAGACAAATTTTTTTAAGGGACTAAAGGCGAACATTGAAATATTTACAGAGACTAAAAACATATTTAACTCTATATTATTTTAAATTAACTATCATTTTTAGATTGGATTTTTTTATAGTATTGATATTCATACTTTTCCTATTAAAATGAGTAACAAAATCACCTCATAAATGGGTGCTAATCTCAGTATCAACAATGAAGGGGGAAAATGATTTTATGATTGCAAGGTTTATTTTGTTATTATTTGAACAAGATTTGCATATTGAACCTTGGCATAACAAAAATTAAAAAACCTAGATAGACTTCGTACTTTTGCTAGGGAGTAGATATGCCCATCCGTTGTTAATAACATAAAATTATAAGTTTGAACTCTTTGACCTTTTATCAATTAAAAAATAGGCAAAACTATACATTTGGTCTTTAAATTTAATTTTTTCAATTTGGTCCCTAATCTTTTTTTATAATAAAGTAGTCCCTTTTGTTTTCCTCATTTACCATTTTATTGTCATAGATATGCATATTGCTTTTATCTTTATTCACATAGTCTCATAATGAGCTATGTTGATCTATTTGAGTATTTTGCTGGTCAATTTCAGCTTATATACATGTTTGATTGTGTTATAAAATGGTTACTTAAACTTATTTTTAAAATGGACCAAATATATAATTTTGTCTAAAATATATGTTAAAAAAATGTAAGAGAAACTTTTTTGGGGACAAAAATGCAAAAGACATTTGTTTGTTCAACATTGCCTTTTTTTCCCACAATGTTTGCAAATACTACCATTACCAATTGGTAAAATTATACTCCAAGTCCCTTAAGTTATTTTATTTTTCAAGTTGGTCTTTTATCTTCATTTTTAAACAATAAGATCCCTTAAATTACAAATGTTTAACAATGTTTTCCCTTTAGTCATGCGCCGTTAGTGAGCTGCTGATATAGCCATTTGTGATCCTACGTGACATCCAACACTGCATCCTACATGGTCAGTGATGTGTCATAAATGACCAAATTGAAAAAAAAAGATTAAGTTAAGGGACCAAAATGACAATTTTATCTCTTATTTGTCTTTCTCCTCCCTTCCTCCTCCACCACCTCCCCCCTCCTCTCCCCCACCCCACCCTCCCCCATTTCTCCTTCCTTCCTCCTCCACCACCTCCCCCCTTTCTCCTCTCTTCCTCCTCTCTCTCCTCCCCCTCTCTCTTTTCCACCTCCTCCCCCCCACCCCTCCTCCCGCTTCGTTTTTCGATTTTCATTACCTCGACAGACTTTGGTGATCTATTTCGAGTGTTTTAGACATGAATTATTTTTAGAATTGAAGCTTAATTTCTTCTTATCTCGCTAAATAAGGAGTTGATGTATCTGAAGTGGGTGGGGGAAGTGGTGGAGGAGGAAGGGAAGAGAAATGGGGGAGGGGACACGAGTAAGGCGGGGGGAAGGTGGTGGAAGAGAGAGAGAGAAGGAGGAGACATGTTTGTTTCTTAGCTGGGAGGAGGGGTGGGGGAAGGAGGTGGAAGAGAGAGAGGGGGAGGAGAGAGAGGAGAAAGTGGCGAGGATGGGGGGAAGGTGGTGGAGGAGGAAGGGAGGAGAAAGGGGGGAGGGGTGGGGGGAGAGGAGGAGGGGGGACAATGGGTTTGGGGGGAAGGTGGGGGGAGGTGGTGAAGGAGGAAGAGAAGAGAAAGACAAATAAGAGATAAAATTGCTATTATGGTCCCTTAATCTTTTTTTCAAATTGGTCTCTTATGACACGTCACCAACCATGTAGGATGCAGTGTTGAATACCACGTAGAATTACAAACGACTACATCAGCAGCTCACTAATAACATATAACTAAAGGAAAAACGTTGTTAAACATTTATAACTTAAGAGACCTTATTATTTAAAAATAAAAATAAAAAATCAACTTAAAAAAATAAAATAACTTAAAAGACTTGATTATAATTTTGCCTTACCAATTTCTTGCCAGAAGTCACGAACAGACCGCGAAAAGCCCACGGAATCCACAACCGGAAAACCGAACCCTTCCCGTGGTGACCACTCCACTGGCCACCACCACCATCATCATCGCCACACCAAAAAGTCACAAAAACTATAATAAAAAAATAGAAAAAAATTATAATATTCACCAGCAAGACAAGATATATACCAAACCTAGTACTCCCCTCATTCAAAGCATGGAAACGAGGATGATTCTATTATATCTGTTTCCCTCTTTATGGTAAAATCCTTTCAATGCTTCCTTCCACTTTCCATCTATTCAATACAATAATTCCATTTCCCATCTAAATCCAACCCCAAAACCAAACGCTACTTCATATTTACATCATTTCACTCCCTCCCCGCAGCAACAAACCACAACAAAAACCTAAAAAACTCTGTTGCTCTCTCTCTCTCGCGTTTTGCCACAAACAACATCATGGCAGAGAAACAGCTCATCGTTGTCGTTGAAAGCACCGCTGCCATGGGTCCCTATTGGGACACCCTTCTCATGGATTACCTCGATAAAATCATCAGGTTACGCTTCTCTTCTCTTTTTTATCTATCGGTCGATATTAATGTCCCCTTTCTCTTCAATTCAATCAGAATTAGGGTTTTTTCTCTTCCAATTTGCTATTCTTTTTTCATTTTGGAGTTTAAGACTTCGATTGGTTTTGTTACTGTACCCAAACTTTGGTTTAGAGGACGAGCCTTGACACAACGGTAAGTTTGCTGCCTTATGACCTGAGTGTCACGTTTTGAATCTGGAAATAGCCTCTCTACTTATTGGGGTAAGGCTGCCTATTTTTACTCTCCCTAGACTCCACATGGTAGGAGCCTCGTGGACTGGGCTGCCCCCTTTTTTTACCCAAACTGTGGTTTGTTTTGGTTGATTGTTATTGATTACGAATTAGAAAAGAAAAACGAACTCTGTTCTCGGAGAAACCCTCGGTTCTGGGATTTTGAGGGCAGTGTTGGGGTTGATATGTTATGTTCGGGTATAGGGAGTTTGTTGTGATTGTGGAGTTGGAAGTGGAATCTCGGTTAGTGAGGTGCTGTTACTTGATGGTGATACATTCAGGAACTGTTCCAATATGTAAGGTTTGAACTGTTGTCACATTTGTTGATGTGCTTCCTAATCATAGTGTAAAACAGAACCTTGTCAAGTATTGGAATATAAGTTACTAGGTCTTCATTACAGCATTTCATTTCATATTGTATCCTGTTTAGCAGTATTGTACATCTGATTTATTTGTTTAGCTAGTCTAGATTACCTCAACTAGCCTAAATGCCTGTAGAAGCTATAACTACTGTAAACTGCAACAGACTCAGCTAGTGACAGTTACATAGTTTCACAGTTACCTTACAGAACCTGAATGTAGAATATTGAGATTGAGATTAGAGAGGTCATGAAGTGGAGAGAGAGTTTTGAGAGAAAATGAAAATTGAATGTATTCTTGTTATAACTGAATCTAATTACAACCGAGTATTTACAGTGTTACAAGAGGAGCTTGCTCGACAAGCTATTTCTAACAGAATACAGCTATGCCTAACTGACATTAGTTAGTTAGTTACACAACTTACAACAGAAATTAACTGAAGCATTAAAAAGAAGGTTACACACACATGACTATAGTCGCATATCACTATCACTGAATCTCTATATATATGATTATGAGATTCTTCTCATTGTATCTTCAGATTTCAGATTACATAATAACATTTACATTTCCCAGTTTTTTCTCTCTTACCATAATCACAATATCAAGACAATCGCTAAAGTTTTATACTTGAATGGACAAACAGGATATTTTGAGATTCACAGATGCAAAAAATATAAAAATCATTAAATAACAAAGCAAAAAGAGGTATTCACGCTTAGAGAAGTCCTCTCCAAACATTCGCAACAGATAGCATACTTTCTTTCTATTGATGATAATTAGAGATGGATAAAGATATCTGCCTGAACAGAGGCTCAACTAAAAAAGAAAACAAAGTTAAAAGAAGCATGCTACTTACGCAGTCATAATCTCTGTCTTTAAAGTTGTTGTGGGGTAGGATTCCATTTGCCTCTTTGGTGCAGCTCGAGGTTGTTCCAAATAGGTTACACTTAATAAGATGTAGAGAAATTGGTCGGTGTTAAACCTTGTCACTTTTTTAAGTTTTTCATGTCTTTGTTCTATTGTGTTTTTTTTTGTTTGTCTTTTGGAGGATTTCTTATTTTCCTCTTAGTTTGTATTTTTCTTCTTATTTCTCTAATAAGATTTACTTCCTCTACAAAAAATTTCGACATTACAAATTTACAATAAGGCTCTCCAATCCCATTCCTCTGAGGTCATAGGCAGAATACCGAAGGAACGTCTTGAATTCAATCTTGTCCCGCATGAAATCTATAGATAGGGTAGAACATTTAAATATCCAAATGCTCCTTTCCAGTCAAATACACCAATGAGCAGCATGGGTAGCATTTGGGCATAAAGCTTTCATCTTTTCACTTTTGCTGAAAAGCCCGAAAAAAAGGATCCAACTCAGAGGACACTAAATTCACCAAAACTCCAAATAATTTTTTTCTGAATGAAAGTGGCTGCCTGGTAATGGAAAAGTAAATAGTTAATGGTGTCTTATTCTGAACCAAAGACAAGACATTTATTATTGTACTTCTAAGCATAATATTTTGGTATTGGGATTCAACTCTTAGCATAACATAGATAGTCTGTTCCTCACCAGCTTATAACTTTGGCATATAATTGAAGCCATGCACTAGCCACTAAGCTTAAATGTTCGAAGGTCCCATTTTTTATTCTAGATTTCAGTTTTCTCCTGTTATCACACTTATCAAGTTATTTTAAAGGTTATATATCAACATAGATGATATGATGCACATGTTTTAACCTATTGTGGTGTTCGTACAGGTGTTTTGGTGGAAACGAGTCAACTGGGCAGGTACACATTTTTCTTCGATGAAAATTTGTCTTTAGAAAAAGATGAAAGAAAATATTAGCATATAAAGTATCACTTGAACACTCCTGGTTTAGTATTACATCAAATTTGGTAAATATATGTTAGTTATTTTCATTGACTTTATTGAAAATTATTGTCTTTCCCAATGGCTTGACAACATAAATAGCTATGCTTTAAGCCTAAAGTTTCTCTTGTTGTGATGGAATGCTACTATATATATTATTCCTCTAATTTCCATTCTCAACATATCTTTCTTTGTAAAGATATCATTGGTATTTTTTTCTTAATGCAAAAATTCCCTAAAATTTGTAACCCTAAATATTATTAGTCAAATCAGTCATATGAGATTTGGTTTTGTTAGTGCATTTTGTTTAAAGTTCTAAACTTACTCTAGATTGACGTCATTGTTGGCTTCGATTGTGGCAATTACTTACATAGTATGGAGATATGCACATAGCTCTACCATTATTAACCAAATGCCTCCTGTCGCTACATTTCCAAAATCTCATCTTCTTCTAACTAACCCACCAGTCCACCACTCCAACCCCATATTCTTTTTCCTTGCATATACTCTCCTTGCTGACTCAATACTCTCTCCTCTGAATCTCAGGCCCCATCAATGTTGTTGTTGAGTTTAGAGTGTTTTTTGTGTCATGACCATGACATTCTTTGTGAAAAAACTTATGGGGTGACTGGAGGACAGGTGTCTTGTACTTTGTGCTTGAGGCATTCTCATAATCGCATGATTTTGGTTATTATTGGGAAAAACCCAAGTCCCACATCGACCAGAGATAAGTCTTAAAAAGAGCATATAATACAAGGGCACTCCTCACCTTACAAGTTGGTTTTGTAGGGATGAGTTAGACCACCAATTCTAATACCACTAAAACTAAGAGTTATAAATATAAATTTATTTTGGTTGACTTATTTTGAAGGAATGGGCAGCTTTTATTTCATTGTTCTTCTCTTTTTTAATATTTTTTTTCTTTTTTTCTTTTGCCTTTTTGTTAAGGAGAATTCCTTATCCTCATTTCACTTTGTAATTTTTTTCTCAGTCTTAACGAGTTCTTTTTTTTTTTTTATCTAAATAAAGGTTTAAAGATTTTTTCTGATTTACATTACATTTGAGGTGGGTGATAGGAGTAATAATTTACTACTACTCTGGATGGACGTGTGATAGATAGAGGTTGATAAATAATGCCATTTTCTTGCTTTACTTTTCATAATTAGAGGGATTTAATATGACTGAATTTAAGCTTGATGATTTTTGCTTCCATGGTCATATGGTCATGACGACCAGATTTTTCTTGGAAAAGCATTTGGATAATTATGTTTCTGTTTTTATCATGTTGGTTAGGAAAAGATCCATTTATATTTACTTGTAGGTTCAGACTGCGGTTTTTTATATGTATTCCGGACACAAAAATGCTAGAAAACGTCAAATTCTTGTTGTCTCTTCCTATATTATCTGCTTCTCGGGGTGTTTTTGAATTTGTTATGTGGGACTGTAGGGTTTTGCTTTTAGTCTTCTGCTGAGAATGTCCTGTAGGGAAGCATATTAAGTTTGTAGATGAATATTCCAGTATGTCTTGCATGGGTGGATTTTGCTTCGTCGCTGCAACTGAACTACTACCAATGATAAAAAACTCTGATATTTCAACATCTGTTATTTACTAGAAAGAAAAATGGTTTTGTTGGCTCATTGTTTAGGGCGGTCAGATGTGAATTTGTTCAAATCATACTAGTAGATGTGATATTCTTTCTATCTCACTTATTGATGTTCTTGTGGTTCTTCTATTAATTTTATTTTTTTCCCTTTCTTTTGCAGAAGCCTTCTGTTTCCAATATTGAGTTTGCCCTAGTCACCTATAATACCCATGGATGTTATTCTGGTACAGTTTTGCTAATTTTCTTATTTTGTGCTACGTGAATCATGGCTGTTTAAAAACTGTTCATCCAGAAATTTTTACCAAACTTCTGAACTAATTTATTACTGCTATCCTATGCCAGATCATTTATTTTTAATTTACCCCCAATTTGCATTTTCAAATAAAGTCTTACCTACTTATGGGATAGGACTGGTTTGTAATTATAAAATTTCAGCAATTTGTGCACGAGTCAGAGTGGGTGGTTTTTTACACACACATACACCCCATGCATATGTATGTATGATTGTATGTATATGTGGGAATTTAAGCTATAAAAAATTGGTAGGGTTTTACTACTCAACATTCATGAGAATGTATGTATGTATGCATGTATGTTGGAAGTATAAAATGGGCAAGGTTTTACTACTCAACATTTATTGAGATTATAATTTCGTCCTCTTTATCTCTCTGTATGTGTATTGGAAGTTAAGCTATAAAATGGGCAAGGTTTTATTACTCACCATTTACCGAGAACATAATCTCTTGGATTTTATGATGCTTGAATTCTGCCCATCTCTTTTACATTGGCAAATTTATGTGCAATTGACCAATCTACTTAGTATTTTTACTTAGTTAAGCATCATTGGATGCAGGTTGCCTTGTGCAACGGACTGGCTGGACAAGAGACCCAGATGTTTTCTTCCTGTGGCTATCAGCTATACCCTTCACTGGTGGGGGTTTTAATGATGCCGCAATTGCTGAAGGGCTTGCTGAAGCTCTGATGGTATGCATGCTTTATATACTTGGCGTCCTGTTTGCTTGTATTCTTTCAATTTTCATATGTCTGATCCTGATTCCTTTATAGTGTTTCCTTTTACTCCTTTATTCTCTGTGTGTGTGTGTTTGTATGTATATGTTAGGAACCTAGGGAAAAGAATCGAGCAATTGATAGAAAGAAATAGAAAAGACAGAGAAATGTTAGAATTTATGGCAAACTCAAGGAGGGGGGGGGGGTGAATTGAGACTGAGTTATTAAAACTTTTTGAAAGAAATTATCTCTTTTTTTAATGTGTAAGGTGGAATAAATTTTTTGTTGAAGTATGATATTCAAAGATTAATATGAATGTTATGCAACCACTTTTAATGTGATACTATGCTCCAAGGCTAAGTAACAAACAAATATATGAATATGCAAGATATGTATCAATATGACAAGCAATAAAAATTCAATTGATTTATCCTGGTTTGATCACCTCCCAGTGTCCCCAAGCTTAACTTGAGATTTTATCATTATTATCAACATAGAACAAATACACCAATCACCAATGTTCAAGGTACAAAAAGAATACCACACCTTTCCTCTAAGAAGCCCAGATACATAATACGATACGGATACGGGGATACGGCAAATTTTAAAAAAACCAAGATACGATACGGCATAGATACGTTAAAAAAAATTATAAATATAAATATAAATATATCACATAATTACATAATATTTGCAAAAAGACATTCTCATTAGTCATTAGTCATTTTTCATTAATACATATGTCAATAGATGATGATCAGAGAAAAATCTACTAGTAGTGCTAGAACTAGAGTGTTCTTCTCCATCTAAAGCCATTTTCCTTCCCCACAAATTTATGAGAACTGCAAACAAGAAGAGGTCAGCTTGTGATAACTGACTTTATGAGACAGATTATACAGCTAGTAGTAGCAATACTTCGAGTGAGGTGAATAGGACATACTAGAAGGAGCTTCGAGTGAGTTTGAGAACAAGAAGAAGCTTCGAGTAGGTGAAAGACTTGGTCTTTGAATGGTCTATGTGAACAAGAAGAAGGAAGCTTCGAGTAGGACAAAGAAGAAGGAAGGATGATTCGAACTCTGTAGTTAGAATAGAACAGGGCAGAGTTCAACAAAGTTTCGGAGTATCGGAGCCGTATCTGAGCTGGCTTTGACGTATCGGAGCCGTGTCTCCGACGTATTGTAATTTTTAAAAATAAATAGATAAATAAAAATTAACAGATACTCCCTAGATACGTATCGGAGCCGTATCGGGACGTATCGGTATCCGATACGTATCGGATACCGATACTTTTGCATTTTTGGAGTATCTGGGCTTCATAGCCTTTTCTACCAACTCTGGGATTCCTCACCCAAATAGAACTACTCCTAGGGATACCTCACCCTATTTACAACAGAAAAATATATCTCTGAGTCACAATTAACACCACACAAAGGCAGGTTTGAGCAGAGGAGAGAGAAAGAGGCCCAAAGAGATGCTGTTGAGGGGAGATGACCTGGAGCTGGAATGAAAATGTGCCAAGTGTGGCCAGTTGGAAAGAGGATGACACAATGGTGTGGGCACTGGATTGGCGGTCGAAGACGGTGGTTGATGTGCAGCGGCTGGGTAGGGTATGGGTAGGGTACTATAGTACCCGTCCCCATATCCGCAATTTAAAAAAATACCCGTACCCGTCCCCATACCCGCGTGGGTAGCAACTTTGATCCCCGTACCCTTACCTATTGGGTACCTAAGTACCCGTACCCGTGCCCGTTACCCGCACTTTAACTATGAAAATTCAAAAATTAATTTTTCAAATGCAATACATAATATTATGTCTCAAGGACGCGTAAGGAATTTGACGTGAAGGACACGAGAATGAGACAGAATGGTGTCAGTGAAGAGGTTTGTCATTGCAGATCAAGGAAGTGGGACAATAATAACACAAGTGAATGAGGTACAATGAAGTAAGTTTGTCGTCGGTCGTCCACAATAACGTGAAAGACAGGGTAAAGGAAAGCAAAGAGTCAAAGAAATGTATCTCATGGGAAAGGAAAAGAAATGTATCTTATGACTATAGTGTCTTGTGCATGAGTTACTTTAGGATTAAAAATTAGTTTATAAATTTCTTTAAGAGTTATTAGATTTAATATATACACACACACATATACCTATATAAATATAAATAAATAAATATGTATATATGTGTGCGAGTCTGGGGCGGGGTGGGTACTAAGGTACCCGTACCCGCACCCGTCCCCATCAAATTTTGCGGGTAATTACCCGTACCTGTGCCCGTACCCATTGAGCGGGTAATTACCCTCCCCATTGTGGGTAATTTTTGCGGGTGCCCAATGGGTATGGGTCCAATTGCCATCCCCTATGCAGCCACGCACGGCGAAAACGCTGATCAGTGGCGCATACAAGTGCATGTGTCATCTGTTGATGCTGCAACTTCAGGGTTTGGTAGATTGGCTCATTGCGAGCTTGGTGGTGGTGGTTTCGCCATTTTTTTTTATGCGGCTGAGGTGACTGGAAGTGGTGACAGATCAGACACGCCGGAAAGAGGAGACACGGCGGTCACGGTAAAAATGGAAATCGGATGAGGAACACAGTTTCCGAAAAAAAATTCAGTGGTTTGGCAAGAAGGAATACTGAACTACAAATGCATGCATTTTCAAGGGTGTTTCCTACCTCTGAATTTGTTACATGATAGAGTAAAATTGTTTTAAATGATTTCTCTTAGGTGTTCAGCACATTTTCTTTTTAAGGGAATTGGTATTTCTGATGTGTAAAGAGATCGGACAGCTCTCCTGGCTGCATTGACTTGTTCTTATGAGTTCCCTTTCTCTGTGTCTGTTTGTTTTCACCAGTTGTTTTTCTTTAAGGATTTCTTATCCTTTAATCTGTTGTACTTCTAGGTGTTCCTTTCTCTCAAATTTCTTCTTTTATCCAAAAACAAAAGATAGCAAAGCTGTCCAATATCTTTGCCTATTAGATAAGAGAACTCCCTTATGAGCTATAATTAATGTTTAATAGTCTTAATTAATAGTTACCTTCGGACTGAAACTTTGTTCTTTGATGCTACTGTTTTGTGAAAGCCACACTTTTCCTGAGTTTGTGCTTTTCTTTCCAACTATGGATATAGTCTAGTCTATTTAGTGGATGCATTCATTTCTTTTAATGCCTTCCGGTGTAACTACTCATGTAATTATTACACTAATACCTGAATCTCCAAACACTTATTTTGGACATCTTTTGATAGCTTGGATGGATTATTTCAAGCATAACATCTTTAGCTATTTCTCTATCATACAGCTTTCATAGTTCATACCCTTAAATAGATTGATTACTCTACATAATTTAAAATTGTTATTTTGAAACTTTACGGGCCACAAGATGGATTTTAATCCTCACACCCAATGTTGAAATGCTTAGATGTTCCCAAATTCTCAAAGTGGAGGCCCGAATCAGCAGAATGTGGATATGCACAGGCATTGTATCCTTGTCACAGCAAGTAATCCTTATCCATTGCAGACACCAGTTTATGTACCACGTCTGCAGAACCTAGAGCAGAGTGAAACCATTGACTCAGACCCAGGGAACCGTTTATATGACGCTGAGGCTGTTGCTAAAGCATTTCCTCAGGTACTTTTGTTTTATTTATTTGTTTTTACTGGCGCGCTCTGTTTTCTGATGCTATGTGCTTAATAAGTTTCCAAGTCTGTTCACTTATGTTTAATGGAATGTGATACTCTGCATGCAGTTTTCTGTTTCTCTGTCAGTCATCTGCCCAAAGCAACTTCCCAAAGTAAAAGCCATCTACAATGCGGTAACGATGGCTTATCATTCTTTTACTAAAATGTTAATCTGTCTTTATTTGTTTATTTTTTTTAAAAGGATAGCATATAAAACATGTTATGAGCATTGGTCTAAAATTAACTAATGGTGTGCTCAATAAAACTCTGAAATTGAGCATTGAAAGTTCAGTTTTGACTCTAATATTTATGCCATGAACTTGTTATATTTGAAATCATTTTCGTTTTAAGTTCGGAATGTGTATTAAAGAAATAAAATAATAGTTAGTCAACAATAAAGGAAACAATGTTGTTGAGAGGAAAATGAGTGCATCCGCATGTCTAAATTACACAACAAAACTATATTATTTATATAGTTAGAAAACGATAAATACAAAGATTTATCATTGCCCTAATCACCATAATCCCATGATATTATACAACGTATAATTACCTTATTTTTACCTTATTTACATTCTAACACTCCCTCTCAACCTAGAGTATATAGATCATATGCACTAAGCTTGTTATATATTTAATTTATTTGAGGTCCTTTGAAATATTTAGTGAAAACATCTACCGATTGGTCATTAGAACTGACAAAGTTGGTGATGTCTCCAAATAATATTTTCTCTCTAATAAAATGACAATCTATTTTAATGTGTTTGGTCCTCATGAAATACTGGATTTAAAGCAATATGCAATGCAACTTGATAATCACAAATGAGTGTCATCTGTGTAACCTCCTCAAATCTGAAGAACAACATGGCCATGAAGTAGAAAGGGCCAAGTTAAGCTAAGAATGGAGACAAAGTATGACGACTAATTTGATTGGAAAATGAGCTACTGCCTACTGGTATGTTTCCCTAATTGACGCGATTCACATGGTGAAATTGACAATTAGGAGAGGCCCAACACAAAACACCAGAGCATGCTAAGAATCGGATGTCCTAATTGGGCTTCTATGGTAAGAGGAGACTCCACGAGTTAGCAAACAGTGGAAGGGCTTGAAAGACAATGTCCATGCGACTCATATTTGGTACCAATTGTCCTCCCCGAACCCTAGTCTTGCAAGATATACACAATATAAGATTATATTGATATGATGTGTAATAGTGTCATACAAAAATTAGGTCATGTACTAGTGTAGCATTACTAGTTATGTCTAAGCCCACAAATATAACAAGGCTACTAACCCTAATTACATTATGAAATAAATCAGGAAACATAAGGAATAAGAAATAACTCCTAATATTGATTGATTGATTACATAATACATTTTAAAGATCGCAGAAGATATTCTAATATATTCGAAGGTACAGTAAAATATTATGAGTTATTTCATGGCATAGTTGTCAATAGCGGGAAATAGCGGCGCTATAGCGGCGGAGCGTCGCGTCGCGGACCTCGGCCGCAACGGCCGCAACAGCACATCGCAGTTCAGTGTTGCGTGATATTGTGGGATCTCGGAGCGGAATCGCGGCTTCTATCGCGGGCTGTTGCGGCGCTTTCTGTTCGTGGGTGGAGAAAAACTCCAAAAAACCTTAAAAAAAAGACTGTTCACAGACGCTAAACAAGGGCAAACTTGACTTTTTGCTTCAAAGGAGTCTGCAAACCTGGAAAGTCCTTCGATCCTCCTTCTTTCTTCTACTCACACAGCCTCCTCCAGCCCTACGCGACCAGAACATGCGCAGCGCGACCAGAACCTGCAGTGCGACCGTCCACCAGAACGACCGGCCACCGGCGACGTCCAACTGCGACCGGCGACCAGCGGCGATCGGCGACCACCGTCCAACCTCCGGCAACCAGAGACCACCTTTCTCCTCTTCCTCTTCTTTAACTAGGCTTTCTCCTCTCCTCCTCTTCCTCTTCTTTAACTTAGCTTTCTCCTCTCCTCCTCTTCTCTGCTCACTGTCCAGCAACTCTGTTTTGTTATTTTTTTTCGTTTTATTCTCTGTTGCTAACAGAAACAGTGTCTGACTCTGCCCCTTTGTTTGACTTTTGTTGCTATCTACTTCCATGTTTTGTTTAAGTACTATGATTTTTTATTATTAATTATGAATTTTGAGTGTTTTTTCAATTTTTTAGCATTTGAATATATAGTATCAATTATTTAATATATACGTATAAAATATTAGAATAGCGGTCATCCCGCTACCCGCTATTCCGCTATCCCGCTCCGCTGCTCCGCACCGCTATCCGGGATTGATAACTATGTTTCATGGATATTATTAAGAGAGTAACTACTTTTTTTCTGCTATTAAATTCTTTCATGGTGTTGATAAATTCTTTTGGCATTGTAGGGAAAACGAAATAGTAGAGCTGCTGATCCACCACTTGATGTTAAAACTACTCATTTCCTTATTTTAATATCAGAAGGTTTCAGGGAAGCCCGTGGTGCCTTGAGTCGTTCTGGGATCGCAAACTTGCCTTCAAATCAAAGTCCTGTAAAAGTAGACGCAGTTTCTGTCGCACCAGTTACAGGGGCAACTCCAACTTCTTTGCCATCAGGTAGTTTATGCATTCAGTATTTGCATCCGTATTTTGAGACAAATATTAAGTAATGGTTGTGAATTGCGATAAACTGGTTTGCATGGTTATTTATATTTCTTGTTTGTCTTTCCTTCATGTGAAAATTTTAAAGACCAACTTCATATTTCATATATCTGGAATTTTCTTCAGAAGATTTATTCTTGAGCTGTAAGCACAAATATTTATCAAGCTGTAAGAACAAATATTTATCAGATTATGTATACGGTTTTGCATTACTTGTTGACTTCTTGTAGCTTCTTCAATTATAAGCATGGTTTCGAAGGTGAAAGGATACAAAGAGTTTATAGTAGATGTGCAATGTTTGTAGCGAGGTATTCTGCCTGTCATTGTTGCATGTACTGTTGGATAGTGTTGTGCACATGACTTTCCTATGGATCAGGATTTGTTGCCTCTTGGTTTGGTAATAGTATAGTCTACATTGAACTTGGAGAGCCTTGCTAGTTTGGAGGATTTTTCCCTTTATTGATTATTTGATAAGCACCCAATCATTTGGGGAACCTTCCCTTAAAAGCTAGGCGTCAAGGGGGGAGAACCAAACCGCTGGAGTACTCTACCAAGCATCCCGTACTACTCGATATGGGACTTAAGGCACCCCATAATGGACTTAGGCACCCCATAATTCCTTGGTCCCTATCATAATTCTTGCCCTAACTCAACTCCAAAACCTAGCTGAAGAGATGAAGATTGCCTAAGCCTTATAAGGACCACTTTGGTTATATCTCTAGTCGATGTGGGATCTCAACACCCCCTCACTCCTAGTAGGAACAAACATCTAGAGTGTGGACAAATATGGGTGGTCCAATAGCAGATCTAGGATCGGTTTTGAATATCATCTTAGAATTTGGGTTAGACCTAACTCAATCCCAAAAGCTAGCTCAAGAAGTGAGGATTGCCCAAGCCTTATAAGGATTACTTTGGACATATCTCTAGTCTAACTTACCCCCGAAAGCTCGCTCAAGAGGTGAGGATTGTCGAAGTCTTATAAGGACTACTTTGGCCATTTTTCTAGTCGAATTATAATGTCTTAACACACTGTTTATCTTACTCTTGTGTATGGTTGTCTTTTTCTTCTTTTGTTCCTGTTGATTTGTTTCTGTTTAAAAGTTTATGTTATTTTGGGTTAATATCTACTGTTTAGGGGCTGTATATTTAATGTAAATAATTAGGATTTTGATTTGGATTATTGTCCTAGTTTCCTTGGTAAATTATTTCGTAGGTATTTTTTTTTTGTAGAAGATGCATATAATGTTTTAAGAAGATGTGTGTTTAACGCACAGCTGTTCTGTTTTATACAAGATTGGTACATGAACAAAGTAGTAATTATACAATAATTACATACACTATTTTGTCATGTTTAGTTTTTCACTGGTCAGTTGAGTGAGTGGCCTATTTATTCATTTGACATTCTGATTGAAAACTTATTATAGTTAACACGAGTTTTCTTTGGATTTTTAGTGAATGGATCTATTGCAAACCGGCAACCAATATCTGCTGGAAATGTGGCTCCTGCTACTGTAAAAGTGGTAAACTTACATCTAAGCTATGCACTTTAATTTGAGTTTTTATGATTCAATTTTTCAAATGATCCTGAATTTATATGTTAATTCTTCAGGAGCCAGTTCCCGTAACTTCCATGGTAGCTGGCCCTGCTTTTCCTCATAACTCGTCAGTTCCGCGTGCTACTAGTACTAGTCAAGGAGTTCCAAACTTGCAAACATCTTCTCCATCTTCTGTTTCTCAAGAAATTATGACAAGTAATGAAAATGCACAGGATACAAAACCAATAGTGTCAATGTTGCAGCCCTTACGTCCAGTGAATCCCGCTCAAGCAAATGTGAACATTTTGAATAATCTCTCTCAAGCACGACAGGTGATGAACTCTGCTGCCTTAAGTGGTGGAACTTCTATGGGACTTCCGACAATGGGTCAAACTCCTGTTGCCATGCACATGTCAAACATGATATCTAGTGGGATGGCATCTTCTGTACCTGCAGCTCAAAATGTATTTTCATCTGGACAGTCAGGAATAACTTCAATTACTAGTTCTGGACCTCTTACTGTTCCTGCACAGGTTGGACAAAACTCAGGTCTTGGTTCATTGACGACAGCCACTTCTAATTTGTCATCAAGTTCAAACATTGGGATTTCACAACCATTAGGTAATCTTCAAGGAGCTGTTAGTATGGCACAACAGGTTCCCGGTATGAGCCAAGGAAACCTTTCAGGAGCCCAAATGGTGCAAGGTGGAGTTAGCATGAACCAAAATGTAATGAGTGGCCTCGGTCCATCAGTTGTCTCTTCTGGAAACGGCACGATGATTCCTACTCCAGGAATGTCTCAACAGGTACAATCAGGCATGCATCCACTTGTGAATAATGCAGCAGCTAATATGCCTTTGTCACAACAGACATCTGGTGGTATGCAATCTACGCAATCCAAATATTTGAAGGTCTGGGAGGTATGTTCACTTCCTTCTTTAACCTAACATAAAAGTTCACCTCTCAAACTTCGATTTTACTGCATTGTCCTAGTTTTGTCTGTGTTTTTACATCGAGACTTCTTTGCAGATGAAGAGATTTCAAGGGGACTTTTAGTTTCCGAACAGATCTTTCTAAATATATATATAAACTTGAAAATTTCGGTTTGTTTTTGTATAAATTTCATTTTATATAAAAGGCCATTCACCATTTATTTTAATAATTTTGTTTGGCACCAGTATGGCATCTTAATAGCTTTTTCATCATTTGTGTTTGATTTAGTAATCAAGTGGTATTTCTCTTGTTTTTTGTAAAACATAGATTTGAATATTAGTATAATGAGATCAGCAAAGCGTCACTACTCACTGCTGAAAGATTTTTAGAAATCTAGGTAGGAGAGAGAGAGAGAGAGAGAGAGAGAGGGAATGCAATCCGAATGTTCAATCTGAATTTCATAAACTGAGCTGATTCTGTTACAAGGACTGAAACAGAATTTATACTAGGACTGTTTAACTAACTGCTGAGTCAGCAGTTAGTTAAACTTACAACCGTATAGCATAAGCATAAAGCTATCTAACACTCTAACATTTCCCCCTCAAACCTATGGGGAATTTGTTGTTACTGCAGCTCTGTCAACCACTCTGAGTTGCTGTTTGAGAGACAAAAACCTGACTGTTGACAGTGGTTTTGTGAGTAGGTCAGCAACTTGATCTTGTGCAGGCAAGTGCTGAACTGTGAGTGTCTTGCTTAAAACCTTCTCTCTTAGGAAAAATATATCCAGTTCCATATGTTTTAACTAACTGCTGAGTCAGCAGTTAGTTAAACTTACAACCGTATAGCATAAGCATAAAGCTATCTAATACTCTAACATTTCCCCCTCAAACCTATGGGGAATTTGTTGTTACTGCAGCTCTGTCAACCACTTAGTTGCTGTTTGAGAGACAAAAACCTGAGTGTTGACAGTGTTTTGTGAGTAGGTCAGCAACTTGATCTTGTGCAGGCAAGTGCTGAACTGTGAGTGTCTTGCTCAAAACCTTCACTCTTAGGAAAAATATATCCAGTTCCATATGTTTTGTCTTAGCATGCAAGACTGGATTATGAGACAGGGCAACTGTGCTTAAATTATCACAGTATAGAACCGGAGTTTGGAATGGAATTTTCAGTTCTGAAAGCAGAGACTGAATCCATAAAACTTCTGCAGCTGTATTAGCAAGGCTTCAATACTCAGCTTCTGTGCTGGATCATGCCACCAACATTTGCTTCTTAGTCCACCAAGACACTAGGTTAGGCCCAAGATAAAATGCACGAACCCAAGGTAGACTTTCTGTCATCTGGGTCTGAACCCCAATCTGCATCTGAAAATGCAGTGAGCTTGAGTGGACTGTGCAGTGAAGCAGGCTGCAATAAGAGTCCATGATTTAATGTCCCATTTAAGTACCTGAGTATCCTCTTGACAGCCTTCCAGTGCCTTTCCAAGGGCTGTGCAAGGAACTGACAGGCCTTGTTAACAGAGAAGCAAATCTCAGGCCAAGTAATTGTAGCATATTGTAGAGTCCCAACTATGGATCTGTAAAAGGAGGGGTCTTCGAGCAGATCATTTCCATGCTTACTGAGTTTTAGAGTTGCAACCATAGGTGTGCTAATAGACTTAGCTTCTAGCATATTTGCCTTAGCCAATAAATCCCGAATGTACTTGGTTTGGGAAAGTAACAGTGAGCCATTTGAAAGTTGTGCCCTTCAATGCCAAGGAAGTACTCAAGATCCCCTAGTTGCTTAAGAGCAAACTGGTTGTTGAGTTTTGAGGTGAGATCCTCAATTAAAGGCAAATGATCCCCGGTGATAATAATGTCATCGACATAGATGAGCAGTATAAAATGGTGACCTTCACTTGCAAAAGTGAACAAGGAAGGGTCACATTTGCTGGATTTGAAACCCAACTGAAGGAGTGTAGATGCTAGTCTTTCAAACCAGGCTCTTGGAGTCTGTTTTAGACCATAGATTGCCTTTTGCAACTTGCATACAAGGCTTTTATCTGCAGATTCAAAGCCAGGAGGCTGCTGCATGTAGACTTCTTCCAAAAATTCATTTAGGAAAGCGTGTTTTACATCTAACTGCTTGATGTACCAATTTTTAGAAATGGCCAAGGACAAAACTGTCCTAACCGTGACTGGTTTTATCACTGGAGAAAAGGTTTCTTGGAAATCAAATCCATGGATTTGATGAAACCCCTTTGCTACTAATCGAGCTTTGTACTTTTGGACTGACCCATCAGGATTTTGCTTAATCCTGAACAGCCATTTGCACCCTATAGCTTTCCTTTGGGGTGGTAAAGTGACCAAAGTCCAGGTATTATTTCTGAGTCAGGTCTGATACTCTTCTGTCATGGCTTGCAGCCATTTAGGGTCATTCAAGGCCGATTTGTATTGAGTGGGTTCAGTTTCTGTGAGAAGGACTGTGGGTGGGTTGCAGCCGTGACTTGACTATGCCATCTTTCCCACGAGTTTGCATTGGATGGATGTTGTCTGGATGGATGTAATCCAGAGGAGCAGAAAGATCAGATTCTGAACTGGATTCAGAACTTGATGCAGCAGATGCTTCATTATTTTGAAAATGAGATTGAGAGACTTCAGGCTCAATTAATTGATGTAGTTGAGGAGAAGCTGCCTCGAATGAAGCAGATGGCTGGAGGACCAAGTTGCCATGCATGGAGACTTTCCCATTCTCAGTTGAGTTGCTGAAACTGGTTGCAGCAGTGTGTGCAGAATTTCGACATGAAGGAGAACCAGAATTTTGGACTGATGTTTGTGGTGCACCAGTTTGAGTTGGAGTGATGTGTGTGCTGAGTTCAGCGGGAAAAGGGATGGGTAAAGTAGAGATTGTACTTGGTGCAGCTTGAGATGGAGTGTCAGAGAAGAGACTCGCATAAGGAAATTTGTATTCATTGAAGAGGACGTCTTTAGAGATGTAGATCCTTCCATCAGGAGCAAGGCATGTGTAGCCTTTGTGGGAGCCAGAGTATCCCAAAAATACACATTCTTTTGAGTGAAAGTCAAGTTTGTGTGTGTTATATGGCCTGATATGTGGATAGCAGGCGCACCCAAACACTTTCAAGAATCTGTAGTCAGGATCCTGCTTGTAAAGTGCAGAGAAAGGTGACTGCATCTTCAACGCTGCAGTGGGCATCCTACTTATGAGATAGGTTGCCTTGAGGAAGGCATGATCCCAGAAATAAAAGGGAAGACCAGCCTGAGCCAACAAAGTCAAACCAGTCTCTACTACATGACGATGCTTCCTCTCAACACTTCCATTCTGATGATGGGTGTGTGGGCAAGCAAATGTGTGGTTGATCCCACATTGATTAAAATACGGAGTCAAGACCTTAAATTCCCCTCCCCCATCTGTTTGAACAGATCTGATTTTAGTGTTGAATTGAACCTCAACAAGGCTCTTAAACTGCTTAAAAACAACAGCAGTGTCCAGTTTTAATTTGAGGGGAAAGGTCCACGTATATTTGGTGCATGCATCAACGCAGGTCAGCAAGTATTTATAGTCACATGAGGATATCATTGGGTTTGGAGAAGGTGTCCTGTGATTTCACAAGACAAAAACTAGGGTGAAATTCAAAGTAGACGTTTTCCTGTGCAAACAAGCTCACATTGAGCAACTTCTTAGTAATTTCAGGTAGAAGCACAGATTTTTGAATGAGAGAGTGGTGTGTGGTGAGTGTAATTGTGCTGAACCAATTGAGGTGATAGCCAGACCTTGGCCGTTGCCTAGAAGCACTTGATCTGACCCAGGGAGTGAGATGTTGTCCAGCAGATTGGCAGGGTTGTTGGTCACATGATGTGTTGCTCCTGAATCCGGCTACCAGGCTTGATTTGGTCTGCGGTTCAGGGAGCAATCTGCCCCTGCTATATAGGCCTGAGGAGTGTTCTGAGTCTTCTGACCAGCTTGAGAACCTCCTGTCATGGTGCTAATTACACTGTGTGCTGGACTCTGCAAGGTAAGGGACCTATTTGTAGGTCCAGAAGATTGGGAAGAAGCATCCCAATTACTTGAAGGTCCACTCCAGTTAATTGAGTCCCAGCTCCTAACAGAAGGTGAAGGTGGAACCCACTTAAGTAGTGAAGCCATGTTAGGCCAGTTAGGACCTGCAGCATGGTTGAGTGTGTTCCAGTTTTGGCCTGCAGCTTGAGCAGGCCCAATCCATGTTGGACCAAACCAGGGAGGGTGTGGCTGAGTCTGACTAGGCCAGGAATTCTGCTGCTGTGATGGTCAACTCCAATTCGGACCTGCAGCTTGATTAGGTCCATACAGAGTGCTGAATCGATGGTAGCAGATGCCTAGCATCATGACCATATTTCTGACATTTGGCACTGAACCCGATTCTGACCACCTGAGCGGCCACCATTCCGGCCACGATTCCGGCTGCCACTACGATCTCCACCACTGTTACGACCTCCTCTATTATCAAAATCATCATCACTTTGCTGATTCGAAGACTGAAACGACTGAGGATTGATTGACTTGCTGATTCTGATGCTGAGCTTGGAAATTCTGATTTGAGGCTTGAGGAAATTGATTAGGATTAGCGTTTGCCTGAAGTGGTGCAGGCAAATGCTGAGCAACATTGATTGAAAGCGGTTCAGCAAGCACATACTTCTTTTGCTTTTCAATCTTGACCTCATGCTTATGTAGCATGGACTCTGCAACCATGATATCGCAGGGATCTGTGCGATATTGAATGATAGTGGCTAGAGCACCATATTCTTCTGGCAGTCCCTCAACAATGGCTTCGAGATGATCCCGATGCGAAACAGGATCAATTGACATAAGAACATCAACAATAGTCTGAATTCGCGCGAGATATTCCGAGATTGAGCAATTACCTTTCGTAATCGACTTCAGTTCGGAACAAAGCTGCCTTGAGCGAGCCTGCATCTGCGACTGGAAGTATTTGTGCACCTCATCCCAGACCTGCCATGAATGGACACAGCGAACCACTCTGGGAAGAAGAGACTCAGATAACGTGGAAAGTAACCATGTAAACAGCAATGAGTCTTGCTGTTCCCACTCCTGATAAGCAGGATTCACCAGATCAACTTCACGATCATGCGTGGTTAGATACCAAGGCGGAATTGTTGGATTGATGAGAAAACGCTGAAGCTTATGCCCATGGATGATTCCCTCAACCTGCTGTTTCCAGGACAAGAAATTCTTGGAATCAAGTTTCAGTGAAACTTGCTGCGAGAAAGTAGATGAAGCACGATCAGAGATCAGAGATGTGAGGATTGTTCATGTCGTGATTCTGATCATTTCGCGAATTGCGATTCTCTTCTTCACGGCGCTGTTCTTTGCGACGCGGTGAGTTCTCTTGATCATAGGAGTGTGTGGAAGCCATAGATATGGATCGGAGAAGCGAATGATACCATGAAGGATTTTTATTTATTAGAAATCTAGGTAGGAGAGAGAGAGAGAGAGAGAGAGAGAGAGAGAGAGAGAGAGAAGGATTTTGAATTTTGAGAATCTTTCATAAACTGAACTGATTCTGTTACAAGGACTGAAACAGAATTTATACTAGGACTGTTTAACTAACTGCTGAGTCAGCAGTTTGTTAAAGTTACAACCGTATAGCATAAGCATAAAGCTATCTAATACTCTAACAACTGCTACATTCTTCTCATCAATTTTAAATTTCTTTTGATGGACATTCAATTTGCAAAAAGTCAGACTCATTTCACAGATTGCAATTTCTTATTTTTCAGTGTATTACTTTTATATTATGGTTTCCTTATACAAGCATATGCCTCTGATCACTTGTTGGAATCTTGCTTTTCCACATTGTTGTCTGAGTATATTGGATATTCAGAACTTCAGCTTTTATGACATTAAGGCTTTTTTTTTCTTCCTATTTTGACCACATTTTTCTGAGTACAATATTCATTATTTAATTCTGATTATAATAATTTCATTGATTTGTTTCCTCTGTCATTTTATATTTTTTATTTGGTCTAACTCTCTTTGTCCAAAAGTCACATCTTGTTTTGTCGTACAATTTTACATCATGGAGAAATATAAAGGTGGTTTTATGTTGCAGATCTTTTCAATGATTTCATTTTTAAGAAAAATTTCAATCTCATAGAAAGATTTATTTAAAAACCATCAAGGGACTGATAGGAAATTACAATTGGAGCACCAAGGAATAAATGAAAAGATTGGAAAAAGAAAGAAAGAAATTTAAAGAAAAACTAAGATAATAGATATAATCAACAAGTTAGAATAGAAATATGTGTAGTTAAAGTGCATTTTGTTGACATATACGCCTTACTTTTTTTAACACTATCACCATGCAGACAGAAAGTCTTCTATACATTTAATTAATACTTTGCTAACAAAAAGCAGTCCCTCAAGTTGGAGCTGACAGATTGTTTTGAGTTGAAATGAGCTAGAGCAAACAAAAACTTTGAGCAGACAGAAATTTGCTAGCTCATTACCTGACCTGACATGGGGTGATAAAAACTAGCGGGGTCTGGTTAAAGTGTGCTTTGCTATGTATATAAACTATTTCTGTACATACACCATCAAACTTAGTCTAATACACCTTTAGTTCAGAGTGCACACTACAGGTAATTCCTAATTCGTTAGTTCTTTGAATTTGTTAGTATTTTGCACTAGAAATTAGAGATCTTGTCATGTCTCATTGAGGTGTTCTTTCTAAATCATAAAATACTGTATAGAAATCATCATTTTTATGCTGTGTTATGTAGTTTTAGTTATTAATTGTCAAAGAATAACTGGGAGGTGCTAGAGCGGTGGCGATTTATTGGATTTGTCTAGCATGCTTGTGCATCTGTTCTATATGTTCAATAATTGAAATGAAATTCATGCAGGGAAGCTTATCTGGGCAAAGACAAGGACAACCTGTATTTATCACCAAACTTGAAGTATGTCCTCAACTGTGCAGTAAATTTTTTTTTTACTTATTTTAATCTATTTAAGTTTTGCTTTTCATTTGGCCTGCCTACTGTTATATTCTTGTATTGCCTTTGCAGTCTCATTCTTAACAATGGTAATTGACGTAATTTTGTGGCAATTGGTTAGTTCTTTGATGTGTAATCCTGATGCATAATTTCTCTGTGGCAGGGTTACAGGAGTTCTTCTGCCTCTGAGACGTAAGTTTAGGGAGTTGTATTATCTCTACCCAGAAGTCTATAGTATATTATGTGGTTGAAGTATATAACACTATTGTCCCAAAATTACTATTATAAGGATTTGCATTTGAGTTGATCTTGATCCTTAAACTTGAGTTTTAAAGAAGTTACTGATTTGACCTGCATAACTTGTTTCCTCATAATGTTTGAGTTCTTTGGTGATGATTTGCTGAGGTCAATTTTCATAGTACTGATTAAATTTGATAAATCATTTATGCTGAGTTTTGTTTGATAGATAAATAAGGAAATATTATATAATAATAAGGGGGAAATACAGCAGAAGATAAGGTATCTTCCAAAAGAAACCACAAAGCTGAAGAAAAATACTTGAAACCCCCCATAGGAACAAAACAATCTCAGCAATTTATTATTAAGGCTCCATTTGATGAAAGCTTAAAAAAAGTGGCTTCTAACATTGTGTAAAAAAGTGTTTTTCTTTAGATATTTTGTTGGAAATCTGCCTTAATTGTTCTCTGCCCCTAGCCGCCTTAATTGTAGTAACTTTGGGCTGTCTTCATTGCAGCCACCAACACCTTTGCCTTCATTGTGCTGGGTATGAAGGTGGGTGTTTAATCCCACATCGCTTAGAGATATGGCGTAAGTAGTGCTTATAAGGCTTGAGAAGTTCTCGCCTCACAATCCAGTTTTATGGGGTTGAGTTAGGCTCCAAACCCAAATATTAAGATGGTATTAGAGCATATCTTAGATCCATTGATGGGCTGCCTGCATCGTCCACACTCTAGGTGCAGAGCCCTTGGCGTGAGTGGGTGTGTTGGAAATCCGCCTTAATTATGGTCTGCCCTAGCCGCCTTAGTTGTGGTAACGTTGAGCCGCCTTCATTGCAGCCACCAACACCTTCACCTTCATTGGGATGGGTGTGAGGGGGTTTGTTTAATCCTATTGGGAAAAACCTGAGCCCCACATCAACTAGAGATAAAGCCTAAATAGAATATATAAAGCATGGGCACCCCTCACCTTACAAGCCAGTTTTGTCGGGTTGAGTTAGGCCCTAAACCCAAATTCTAATAAGTCCCACATTGCCTAGAGATATGACTTAAGTAGTGCTTATAAGGCTTGAGAAGCCCTCATCTCACAAGTTGGTTTTGTGGGGTTGAGTTAGGCCCCAAGTCTAAATTCTAAAATATTTTATTTATAGTAGCTGTTTTTGTTTGGTTACAAAATAAGTGTTGTTTTTCAAGAAAAAAAGATTAAACAAATGCACTTGAAGTCATTGATGTTTCTTGACTATGGGTGATTATATTGCTCAATTTTCAGTTTGCATTTATTGTTATCTCTACTCTATACATTATACATGGCATGCCATGGGTTTAGACATAAAATGAAATCCTTGCCATTTTATAAAAAAGCTTTCTGTATTGCCTGTACATGGAAATGATGATAATTCATTCGTTTGTAATTTCTTTCAATTATTTGTCTGTTTGAAAACTCCAATTCAGTGTTGGTAAAGAAAAATCGTTGGCCTGAGACTAATTCAGTGGTAATGACTGAAATTAAAAAATTGATAAAAGCATTCTCTGTACTAGAGATCACGGAATGCTTCAGCACCTAAATTGTTTTCTTACAGTATGGCCTCATTTATTTTATTCAGACTGCATTTTATGCACATTCAGCACTTTAGAAGAATATTTTCAAAAATTCTAAATTCAGTACTGAAATTCATCTGCACTAAAATTTAGTAAAAAAAAATCAGTGCTAAAATTTTCATTTTATCAATAGCGTTTTTAATTAACTTGATTTTTTAGACCAATATATAAAATTTCACTCTTAATTGAGGCATTACTTCCTCCAATTTCATAGTAATGGCTGAACTGAATCAGTATTTTATTTTTCTGATTATGCCATCCTTATATGATTAAATCGTCAATCATTAAATGCTTTATTTTCTCCTAAATTCCTTTGATTTTCTAGATTTACTAACATACTACTTTGTTGATCTCAGACTTGCAGCAAACTGGCCTCCTGTAATGCAAATAGTTCGGCTTATATCTCAAGACCACATGAATAACAAGTAAATCCTTATTTCAACTTGTGTCTTGGTAATATATATTGGTGTCTTAGGTGTATAGCCGTGCTAATTTTATAAACTGTGATATTAGGCAATATGTAGGAAAGGCAGATTTCCTTGTTTTTCGGGCAATGAATCCACATGGATTTCTTGGTCAGCTGCAGGAAAAGAAGCTGGTAAGTTATTCGTGAGTTTCTAAGTTCTCCTTTTTCTTTCCATCTAAACCACCCTCTTAAATTTAGAGTAGTTTTTCTTAGTCAGAATGTCAAATTTTTCTTCAATTCTACCATTGATATCTTCCCTCATGATTCTTCCCCGAAAAAGAATGATGAAATTTAGGTTTGGTACTATGAGCATCTCAACTGGACAACTAAATACCAGCTGGTTTTGAATTAGTAGTAAACTTGCCACTAAATATTAATGACATCCTTTGTTTTCTCACAATCATTCAGTTTATGACTTGTCAAGAGTCAGTTAACCTAAAGGTTTATGCTGTTAGAAAAAGGACACTAGGGAGTTTGTCTATGTAAGTGAGCTTGGAGAAAAGAAATTTGTTACCAGACATATGGTCAGAGATGCCCGAGTCAAGAATCCATGGCCAATGAGGACTTTGAGGCAACATATGTATTGGATTGCATGTCCGCCTTGAGTTGGAGGTACTCATTATACTCCGCAGTAGAAAGGAAGACGTGATCACTCGAGTCCGCTGTTTGAGCAACATTCACGACCTTAGGATGCTGATGATTGACTTTGGTTCTCCACTGCTCCTCAATGTAGCCGAAACGTTTGCAATAGTTACAATGAGGTCGAGGACGGTAACCTCCACGACTCCTCCTCTTCTACCCTGCAGGTAAGAGTTTGAGACTAGCGCAGTAGAGTCAACTGGAACAGTGAAGGATGTGGGGCCTGGAGCAAAGGATTGAGGAATAGAGAGACGCAGCTGCTGTTCACTGATAGTATCATATAAGGGAATAAAAGGGCTGGACAGAATTTGGGTTTAGGGCCTAACTCAGCACTATAAAATCGGCTTGTAAGGTGAGGACTGCCCATGCCTTATAATGAGTACACTGGTCATATCTTTAGTTGATGTGGGACTCTCAATACACCCCCCTCACGCCCAGGACTGGACATTTGGAGCGTGGACAACTGCGGGGTGGCCAAGCCCAAGAACAACACCCTCACGCCTAGAACCAGACATCTAGAGCTTGGACAAACATGAATGGCCCGATAACAGATCTATGATAGGCTTTGATACCTTATTGAGTTTGAATTTTTGTGTCTAAACCAGATCACACAAAGCTGTATTTATAATATATTTACAATTTACAATAAATACAAATAAATGTGATTGCTAAATCTAATCCAAATTAGCAACCAATTAGGGATTGTGTAGCTAAGGGCCAAATACAACATGTGACTAATTCTAAGAACACCCATCTTGTCACACCATTACTCAGTTCTTTCCATCAAGAACAGGCAAGTTGATAGGGAAAGACCCACTAGAATCAGCCATGATTCACCCTTTGGCTCTTCAGAACTTTGAGTAAAGCGGGTGCGTTTTGCACACAGGTCCACAATCAAGAAAGCTTTGATACCACTTGTTAGAACACACACTCACAAACAGAGAAGAGAAAGGGGGGGGGGGGGGGGGGGGAGAGAGAGAGAGAGAACAAGAGAAATGGGTACTGAATAGAAATATTATTTTACACTTCTGCATATCACATTTACATGTATCACTATTTATAGTACACAATTACAAGTAGTTTGTTAACAAGCCACTAACTAACTAACTAACAAATATATAAGCACTAACTAACTGAATTATCTACAACATTTCTTAATTCTTTTTTATTTTCTTACTTTTTCCTTCTTTCCATCTTTTTTCTTCTTTCCAATTCAATTTTGTTTCCTTCCTTTGGACAGTGGTGTATTTAAATAGTCCTTCTCAACAATTATGGTTATTCAGACAGTTTTATTTCTGCAGTTTGTGTATGTGTGTGTATTTTATTCTGCCCCAATGCTAGCTGCCATAATCCGTCATTCGCCATTTATAACAGTGGAGCGTATGAAATGCAAGTTTAGCAAGAGGTAGGCTAAGTTTAGCTTAGATGTGAAAATTGGAGAACATACCACACAAGTGCAATGGTTTGAGTATCATGGGTCTATCTTACAAAATGACAGCAAAATAGAGGTTTGTAAATCTTAGGATCGAAGCAGTATAGATAAAATGGAGGAATGCTTCGAGTGAAATAGTGATAGAAAAGTACCACTGAAGCTTAAAAGTAAAAGTTTACTGTGCAACTATAAGATATACATGTTGTCTTGGATTGGATGGTGAGTAGTTAACAGCCAAAAGAAAGCATGCTCAATGTTATAGAGCTATAATGCTATGATGGATAAGTGATCACACAAGACATGATAAGATTAGGATTGAAAGCATTAGAGAAAAAGTTGGAGTAGCACCTGCACCTATTATGGAAAGAATGATAGAAACTTTCCTTAACTGGTTTGGACATGTTTGAAGCAGACTTGAAGAAGCATTAGTAAGGAAGGTGGATCAGATGGAGGATACTCCAATAGTTCGAGGTAGAGGGAGACAGAGAAAAATTATAGACCAAACCATTTAGAAAGATTTAAATTTAAATTGTTTGTCTTTAGACTTGATTCGTGATAGGATATTATGGCACTGTTTGATCTATATAGTCGATCCCACATTGTGGGAAAAGGCTTTTGTTTAGAGGACCAAACGCGTTAAGATAGATTGTCAGTTTATTTAAAAGATTCTAGAGATGTCACCACTAGCTTTGTCAATTCAAATGATCTACTTGTGGATGTTTTCACCAAGTTCTTGAGATATCACCGCAATCTGTTCTCAATTCATAACTCGTGTTTGCAACATTTAGTCAGCCTCATCCATCCAATGATTTCTTGATGAATCTTGGCAATTCACCAGAAAGTATTGGCACCAGAGAGAGGCACCAGGCATTTGTACGATTTACACATCTTTTGTAGAAGTAAATCTAGACTTCTAGGTTAGATCTCGGACTGTGTATTATTCACAAATTTTTTATTGTCACCAATTAGATTCCTGTGATACTGTCATCAGAAGAATTACTGGTTTTAGTGTCAGTCAGGTCTACCCCTGTAAATTTTTGTGTACACGTGGCTGTGGACCATTGATTTCACTTTTTTCAAGAGGGATTTTTGTGGTCATGAATTTATTATTTTATTTCAGTGTGCAGTTATTCAATTACCATCACAGACATTGCTACTATCTGTTTCTGACAAAGCGCAGCGCTTGATCGGGATGCTTTTTCCTGGGGTAACATTTAGTTGTTGACTTTTCAGTGCCTATTATAATTCAATGGATCATTATACCTTTGCCTATTTACTTGAAGCATTGAATGCAAGCAGGATATGGTTGTATTCAAGCCACAATTATCCAGTCAGCAACAGCAACAAATGCAACAGCAACAGCAGATGCAATCACAACAGCAGCATCTTCCACAATTGCAACAGCAGCAGCAGCTTCCTCACATGCAGCAACAGCAACTTCCGCAGCTACAACAGCAGCAGCAGCAACTTCCGCAGCTACAACAGCAGCAACAGCTTCCTCAGGTCCAACAACAGCAGCTTTCCCAGCTGCAGCAGCAGATTCCACAAATGCCGCAACAGCAGCAACTCCCTCAACTTCAACAACAACAACTCTCGCAACTGCAGCCACAGCAACAGCTTCCACAATTACAGCAACTGCAGCATCAACAACATCCTCAGCAGCAACAGATGGTTGGGGCGGGAATGGGTCAAGCCTATGTTCAAGGTCCTGGGCGGTCACAACTGGTTTCTCAGGGACAAGTGTCATCACAAGGAGCGACAAACATGGGTGGAGGGGGCTTCATGAGTTAGCTCATTTTTTTTTATGTTGTTAGCCCAAAACGGGACACGGGTTGTGTTTTGGGGACGCTATTTGTAATATTATGGCATATCAATGAAAACATGAGACTTGTGTTCGTAGGTCACTAGCATCCAATCGTTCATAATTTATGGCAGTCAGTGATAGGTCCGAATCGCATTTTAACTGGTCATATCATTTCTTTAGCCATTAAAAACTGATAGACTGTATATATGGAGAGCATTTTTTTTTTTAATCAGCTATGGAGAGCATGTTATATAGATATTGGGTGTATGATGCGTACTGAGTCGTGAAAATCTTGCATTTTGTAAATACCTATAGAGTAACCTAGATGGATTCTACGGTGAGGAATCAATCAAGTCCCTCACCTGTGAGCGAGCAAAGTGACCCGCATTCACTGGTAAACTCGGTGGTAAAACCACAATTTTTAAATTATGTAAGGGCTGTTCTATAATATTAGTTAAATTGCAGAACAGTCCTAATTTAGATCTACTTACAGTGTTTGGAATTGCATTAGACGTCAACTACCGCGCGGTTGAGCTCTACTCCACCGTAGAAGCTCCAATTGTAAGCTTATAGACCACCACACGTCTAGGTCATGTCACCGTGGTTCCCAACATAGGCTTACATGCTTTACCTTGTTTTGCTACAGTACTTTGTTCGTTCTCTGAGAGCTTTGTACGGGAAAAACGTCGGTGGCTGTATTTATGTATTGTTTGTTGTGTTTACCCTTATCATTATAGGGTAATGATTGATGGACCACCACCCCACACCCATGGGACACCCCCCACTCCCCCCTACTTCATTGAAATGGGGTGTGTGATGGGTGGTGGGGTGTCCACCTATCATTACCCATCATTATATGGGTAATAGAACCTTTGGTCCAATTTCTTTTGTAGAGACCGGTCTTCGTTGAACATTACCCTTATCATTATATGTGTTTACCCTTATCATTGTTTAAATGCTGACCCAGACAAAAGATATAGATAGACGAACGCAACACATACACAATACTAAGATCCATGGACGAAAAATAATAATTGAGAAGAAGAATAAGTAATATCATGATCTTTTTCTTGGCTATAGTGGTAAAGAAATAGGGGTTGAAAAAATTTGTCTGTAACTCTTGCTCTGTTTATGAATCAGACAAGTATTGCCGTCCGCAAAAAGTTTTGCTGCCAAATTAAAATTTGTCAATCACTTGTAATGTTTTCACTTGGTGCGCTGCTTCTTTAGATCTATCTTTTTACTAATGTTAGATTTGTCAGCGTTGGGTAATCTTTACTAACGTTAGATTTGTCAGTTATGGGTAATCTTTGATTTTGTTAATTGGTGTGACTAAAGATTTAATTGGTATCTTCTCTATCAAAATTTATTTGGATCATGAACACTGTTATTTCACAAAATCATTTATGGAGAGTACATCTTCAAAGTGACTTTCTCCTTTGCTTGTAAAATCAAAAGTAGAAGACGGATTATCCTTTTTTGTGTAACTCCATAGGAAGGTGGTGATGACTTGTCACTACTTGTCCTTTTGTTGAAAAAAACATGTTGAACGTAAAACTGACACGAGTTGTATTTTGGGGACTCTATTCATAATATTATGGCATAGCAATGGGACAAATGAAACTTATGTTCGCAGGTCACTAGCATCCAATCGCTCATAATTTATGGCAGTTAGTGATAGGTACCAAAATGCTTAGGACTGCAACTATCATTCTGCAGACAAAAGTTGCGCACTATTTGAAATTGAAAGTTACAACAAATACTCAAAGTGATATTGCAGTTCTTGTAATTTGTATGAAAACCAATCAGTGAACCAAACGTTAGTTCTTGTCATTTTTTTTCTATATCTCTCCCTGCCATGAAAACAAGTATTGTTTGTTTGTAAGCAAACATCCACCAAACCAACGTCAAATCCCAGTGAGAAATGACCATTAACTTAATCATTTGCCCCTTAGTATCCTTATCATATATTAATTGTATTTAATTGTCATTTTTTTCTCTGAGGGTTTCTCACGTTTCCCACACGCGCGTTTTGCAACCCGTATAAAGAACATCATTGTTTAGGGCTGCAATGTCTATGAGCTTTTCTTCCGGCTACTGGTTGAAGAAGAAGATAATATAAGAAAGGGGACGAGCAAGAAGATTTGTATGCCTAATCAATTTTTTTTAATTCCCACAACAGATTTGTAGAGAGGAAGAGAGAGGGGACGACCGGACGAGCAAGAAGATAACAGAGAAATGAAAAGAGGAAGATAGGGCGATAATCCCAAGGAAGTGAGAGGAATTGTGCAAATTTGCGATTTCAAAAAACATAAAAATTTAAATTACAATTATGGCCCTTAAATTAATTATTTTAAAAAGTAAATAACGGTTTTTTGGTCCAAGTAAGTGGGAGTACATTATCAATCCCCATATGAACAACATCTAGTTCATTGGAACATCAAGTTTAATGAACTTGATTGCGAAACCCCTTTGGACACTATAGACGCCGTTTTTAATATCCGCAGTCAAGTATTATTATTAATAAGAACAACAATAATACATAAAGACTATTACTTGAGTAGACAGATGGCTATATCTCACGGGTCGTGGTCGAGGAGTAGCCAAGTTAGCACGTAGGTATGAATATTGGTAGAATATTCATACTGGATTGACCTGTTTTTAGAAGGCTTCATAATGTTTATACAAGTGTCATATACCCTTCCTAAGTTGGCCATAGTAGAGCAAGTCCTTGGACTTGAAGTCACTACGATCCCTACATGAGGAATCATATGCTTTGATGCTATCAAACGTAACAAGGTGATTATAAATGTAGTACTTGGGTATTTAGCCTGGAGAGACTGTGTGTAAAAGAATATTTGTGTTGAGTTTTCCTAAAGAGGTAAAGGAAAGAATACTTGTGAAGGCCTAAAGAGGCTGTATGAAGAATACTTGTACTAGTGGTTGAACTAGTGGAAAATCTCACAGGGTGTGGGGACTAGACGTAGCCCAAGGAGTTAAGGGTGAACCAAAATAAATCTCGTGTGTAGTACCTTCTATCTCTTTCCTTTTATATTCTTACTAGAACGTAACTCGTGTGATGCACAGGTGTTTTCTATGTATTTTTTAAATGAAGATTATCTTAATTTTAAGATTTTTATATCATATTTTGACCGTAGTTAGTGTATTTAGTTTATAAAAGTGATGTTTCATATATAGTAGGTTGGATTTTAGATGTATGTCTAAATTTTGCAAGACTTGTGCATAAAATTTATTTATTTTTAACGATAATATGATAGGTGGGCTATTAGACTATTGTCTTGAAATGAATGCCTTTGTAAAAGAGTAATATGATTAGCTGTTTAGTGTCCAATATTGGAAGTTACATCATTCAATGGGAAAAATAGGTATCAAATTGAGGAGAAACAAATTGATCACTTATTAATTTGCATCATGAATAAATATTTTATGGAATACTACATTAACATCTAAATCCTATGAAAAGAATTATACTTTATTATAATTTTAGTACTTTTTTAAGACCACTATTAAAATAATTTTAATACAAATATGTTTATATACATTTCTTACAAATTTAAAAATCATGCACCCCGTGCAATGCATGGGTTAGGTTTTGCAGCTTAATTGCTTCAAAGTCCAAAAGATGAACAATATAGAGAAGTTGTCCCATTTTTTAAGCATATTTTCAACTAAAAAAATTATTTTAAAACAAATTACATGTAACTTAAAGCAAATATTCTTATTTCTAATTCATTATTCTCTTCCTAAACAATTGACCAATAGATAGAATATGCTAAAATTTCAAAGAGAATAATGTAGAAGAAACATTAACCCTTGCTTTTGTGACCAATTTAAACAAACTCATTACTGATTTCTCATATTTTCAACTTACTTTCATTGTTTATCAATGTATGTATTAATAGTTCTCCAAGCATATATTGACCATAGATGAAAAAAGTTATAAGACAATAATGGAAGAATAAGGTCAATCCAATAATTCAATAGTAGCTAACCATAATTTTAATCATAAATTTCACATGAGCCTTATTAATATAACATGTCTCTCACATATGTTATAGTTTGCCTGCCCACTTAGTCCCACAATCCATAAAGAATAAACAAATTCAGCCAATCACTATAAAATAGTTTGAACTCCAAATACATAATAATTTTAGAAGCAAACAATGAAAAATGAAATTATTTTACCTGATTGAAGAAACTGTATACACCATATATTCTGTAGGTATTGTGCGAACAAACCTAATAAAAAAAACAATTATAGAGCAAACAAAAAACATAGAAAAAACCAACCTTAAAAATATATTGGTGACCCTGAAAAATAACAAACATCGAACTGAATGAATAAAATTTAAATACAAATAATTTAAAAACAGGTCATAATAATTTTTTACTTGAGTTAAGAAATTGTATCATTTTACAGGTGCTATGTGAGCAACGTAACAAAAAAAAAAGGTGTTGTGTGAACAAACCAAATAGAAAAAATAATTAGAAAGCAAACCCAAAAACAAAAAAAGAAAGAAGAGAAAACCAACCTTAAAAATATGTTGGTGACCCTGAAACATAGAATCATTGGACTGGTTGAATAAAATTTATATACAAATAATTTAAAAATAAACCATAATAATTTGTTCCTGAATGTAGAAACTGTATAATTTTACAGGTGTTATATGAGCAATGTAACAAAAGGTATTGTGTGAGCTATATATCCAAACAAAAAAATAATAAAAGATCAAACCCATAAGCTCTCCAAAAAAAAAAGAATAAATCATCACGTCATATAGATAAAAAGACAATAACTTATTTCTAAAATCAACAGGCAGTAACCCATTTTTGAATAGGCTTGAAAATAAAAAATTCACCCCTAGATGAATCCCTTTCCCGGATGCATGCCCATTAATAATTAGTTTTTTCCTCAAAGATAATGCAAAACAAATAAATTAGTAACTCAACTATCCTCATAAGGTGTTTGTAAATCTGATGGACCTCTTGATAGTTTATTAACCAAGAAGCTAATACATAATATATACAAAATAGATGACATCAATTTCAGTATAAAAGACCAAGTGCATAATCTAATCGAAGATCGCAGAACCTTGACATGAAATTTGCTGGGGAAAATAAAGCCACCAATTCTTAGAGACACCTCACATTGGGCGAGCAAGATTGCTTCTCTCCCTGTCCTTTTTTTTGTCCTCCTTTGCCCACTCTTTCTCTTTAAGTGCTCCTCTCCTTTCTCCGGTTTCTGCTTTTACTATCACGGGTCACCCCCTTTGATTCCACCTGATTCTGATGGGAATTGGCTTTAGGAATTGAAGAGAATATTTATACCAATCTTGTTCTGACTTTTGAAAATCCCTATGTAACGTCCGTAATTTTAGGTTTCTGACTTTTTTACATTTTAATATGTGGATATGTGATTGATGTGAATTAAATATATTTTAGGAAGATTAAGTTGGTAGATGAAGTTTTCCTGACATTAGAAAACAGTAGTTTAAGTCGGACGTTGAGATCCAGACAGAGTTCTGTTTACTGTAAATAGACGGAACAGTGACTTTGTGAAGTAGAAACCCTAGATTTAGGTTAAGAAAGAGATTTGAAGGTACAAATAGTGATTTTATAATATTAGAGGATTTTAGAAATTTATTTGGAAATTTTCTGAAGAACGGATAAAAATGTTACCGTTTTAGTCTCTGTAGTTTGACTAGGTTGAACTGGGAGTTGGTTTGGAGACCAAAACAAGTTAAGAAATATTTTTGGAGATGCCAAATGATGTTTTATATTATTTTAGAATTTTAGAAATTATTTCGGGAATTTTTAGAATGACAGACAAAGAATTGCGGTTTTGGTCCCTGTAGACTGAGAACAGGATAGCAGGGAGAGCAGGTGAATGCCTGAAGCTTAGGAAATGATCCAAAATCAACCAAAAGACTAACCAATGGAGTTTATACAATATTTGGGATTTTTAGGAATTTTCTGAGATTTTTCTGAGAAAGTCAATTTTTACCCTAAGTTACGGGTTACGGTAAAAACCGAAAATTACCGTAATGCTTCTAAGCTTGATCTTTTTGAACCAAGACTTTTGTGGCACCTTATTTTCATGGATTAGGACTTATTTTAAGATTCATGAGAGTTTTTACTTCAATAGGTTATTTTTGGACAATTTTTACTATGAAATACAAAAGTTACCACACTTAATTACCTTGGAGACTTACCTTTTACCATGGTTAAGTTAAGGTGAAAAAATGTTTTCACCCAGCCTTGGAGCAGATGCAGCGCCTCTGGTCTGTTTGAGGAAGAGTGTGGAAAATTAAAATATCCTTGACTCATTGTTCTTGGCCAATTAGATTAATGCAAGTGGTAGTTATAGGCTTATGACTCACTAAGTGTAATGATAACATCAATGAAAGAAAAAAAAAATCTGGGACAACAGAAGAGGAGAGGGAGGTCGAGCCAAGAAAGGAGAGGAAGAGAGCTCTTGTTCCATTTTTCTCATTTCACTCACACACCATAGCCAATTTCTCAAGCTTTTCTTTCCAAATTTTTATCTAAGTTAACCAAATCTTCCAAGGATTTGCTCTTGGTTTTGGGATCTACAAGCTATCAAGTTATTTGGTAAGGATTCCATGGGTTAAGTTTTTATTATTTTCTTCATGGTTTATGAGCTTAGGGTAGAGTTTGGTTTATCTTAAGTTCATCTTTCAAGTGCAAAAGATTATCCATGGATGAGGAAATTTAATTGGTATTTGGATTGTGTTGTGTTTGATTTGAAAGGAGCTAATCAAGAAGGAGAAAGAGAAGGAAGAAGAAGAGTTGGAGGTAAGGGAAAATTTTCTTATACAAGGTTTTTAAAGCTTGGTTGACATATGAGTGCTATATTTGTGGTGGTTGGTTTAGGATGATTTTAATTTAACCTAGAGTGCATGTTGATTATCAAGCTATGAGCTCTTTTGTTCCTATGGTGATGGATGATCCAAGAGTGGTATTATGCTTAATATGAACTCTTGTGAGTGGCTTGATCATGAAAGCTTTGCTTGAGGATGGTTTTAGATTATTTGCCCCTTGGTGGGAATAGGATTAGGTTGCCTTTGGTATGAATTGCTCTTGGTTGAAAGAATAGTTGAGTTGTGTGAAATGATCTTGCTCTATGTTATATGCATGATGACCCTTGCTCTTTGTTTGATTTGAGTTGATTGAGTGTTGGATTGTGACTATGTTCTCAAGCTTGGCATGGTGAATTTGATCTTAGTGGGATAATATATGCTTGGTGTGTGATGATGATCTTGATTCATTGCCTTGATGAGTTTGGAACCATGGCTTGATGATGAATGATTGTGTTTTGTGATTAATCCAAAGATGGTAAAATTTGCTTATTTTATTCATTTGGTCATAACTATGTAAAGAAAAGATTGATTTGGGTTACACTTTGAAAAATCGCAAATCTGCCATACCCTGGGTGTGGCCATTTTCGTAGTTGGGGAAAACTGAAAAACAGGGGACAGAACTGTCTGCACCGCAGGTGTGAAAAGCAGCGCGCCTGTGAACAGTTCTGGTTCCTGATTTATAAGCAGCCCAGGATTTTGCGAAAATTGTCTTTTTTTCCAGCCTTTTAAACCAAATTTGTTTAAGAGAAAAATGCCATTTTTGAATCTAAAGATTGATAAGTATTTTGGTTAATTTATTTTAGAACTTAAACATTTGATTTAGAAAATGTTTTAGTTAAAAGACAAAGTTCAATTAGAAGGTGTTAATTTAAAAGAAAGAAATATGTTGGTTGGGAATAATCACAAAAAGATGAGAATACTATAAGAGATGAGAACATCATAGCCAAGAGGAGGTTATGTGTGATGCCAAAAGAGATTAATATTACATAACCAAGAGAGAAGGTTATGTGTGATTGTTACAAGAGGTAACATAGAGAATAGATGAATAATGTTACAAGTGGTAACATAGTGATGTGTATGTGATAATTACAAGAGAAACCAAAGTGAAAGTAATTGATTGTGATTGATTGCGTGTATATACAATATGTAGTGGCATTTGCATAAAGAGAAAGAGATTTTCTTGGCTATGCCAAGTGGTCATACCCAGAGAGGGTTGTGACGTGAGCTACAACCCAGAGAGGGGTTGAAAATAGGTATGGTTGGGCTACAATTGCCTACTGAGATTATCTAGGTTTCAAAAAATCTCAATGGCCGCGTGGTGACTCCCAGCGAGCCGAGATCTAGTAGAGCACCCGGCTTGGATAAATCTGACTGACTGACCTATTTGTGATATGGTGTCACTGAGTGTATTAAATAATTGTCTTGGACTTTACTGTTTGTTTAGCCTTGAACAATTTTGACTTAAACATGACTTTCCTGAATACTGTCTTGGACTTTACTGGAGGTTTAGCCTTGAACAGTATGTTAGGGATTGACTGTGGCCTATCGCTCAAATGTTGTTGGGGAAGAGAAAAGTCTCCATGGAGCATTACACCGGTGTTGAGAGAGAAATAGAAGTGTCATGTATTTTATATGTATATCTGTGTGATGATATATTGCTTGATGCTGAGTTATGTGCTGTAACTGTGATGATCTTCCTTGTGTATATGAAAATGTCTTATTGGAAGAGAGAGAATATACTTTTGTGCTGAGAAAAAGGTAAATGGTTCTGTAATGTTTAATGTAGGTTATGTTTGATAAGTCTGATTTACTTTATTCTTATCTGTTGTCACTATGCTTTATATTCTATGTATGAGGATTTTTCACCCTTGCCTATATGTTTTGTGCTCCTTGGAACATGATTCATATAGATGTGCCACCAGTCAAGTGAATTGACCAGGACGGAGGAATGAGGAAGACTACCGTCTAGAGTGGTTTTGGCTAGATAGTCTTTTGGAGGTGATCGGAGACTCGACCGGCTCATTCGGGGTAGACTGTCATTATTATCTTTACCGGATGGCTGTACTATTTTATATGACATTACTAGCTATCCAGTTTTGATGTATTTGTAAAACTTTGAACCATTATTATACATGAAGTACATTATTCATTCAGATGATGTTAGTCTTGTTTTCTTTAGTAATACGTTATGACATAAATAAGTTTCGAAATCTAAATAGCGTAAGTGAGAGTTTCAAGTTAAAATAAGTTTCAGGAAGTAAAGAAAGGAAAAAAAAATATACTCATTTTCGAAATAGACTTGTAATAATTAAAAGAAATTTTTTCTTTTAAAAATAAAGATTAGTATTATTTTCGATAAATAAGGTTACTTATGTTGTAATATCCTTTTATGAGAAAGGGTGTTGCACCCTACACCCATTCAACTATACGTATCACCTACCACAACAAAATGAATACTTACACATTTAAGATTTGATTCAAATGGACGTTTCAACTTTAAAATTATAATAACAGAACTATTAGAAAAATAGAAAATAGAGCTATTAATATATATCTTTCTTATAATCCAACAATATAGCTACTTTATTTTTTATCCCAATAATATATGAGATCTTATGGTAAAAAATGACATGGCTTTCTTTGTTCCCATGCGTTACAATCGTTGCCATATTGTATTATTGATGTTATTTTATTATTATTATTATTATTATTATTATTATTATTAAATAACACCAATAAAAGCTAGAAAACTATGGTAATTTACTTCTTTGCCTCTGACTTAGATAAAAATACCCAAACTACTCCGGCGAACACTCTTTTATATAGATAGATAGATAATTGTTATATTATTATTTAATTATTTTCAATTTTAAATACTATTTTGACAAAAGAATTAAGAAATTGTAAAATAAAAATAAATTACAAAAATATTTAATTCCCACTACATAGAAAATGTAGAGCAATAAATACAGTATTACAAAAAAATAAATTATTACACTATTTTCAAGTTTCAAATATAAATTTATAATTGTTATTTTCAATTTTAAATAATATTATTTGACAAAAGAATTAAGAAATTGTAAAACAAAAATAAATTACAAAAATATTTATTTCCCACTACATAGAAAATGTAGAGCAATAAATACAATAGTACAAATAAATTAAAAATTTTAAAAAATAAAAATGTCAAAATTGTCCCCACAACCTTCTTCTATATCCTTTTACCAAATTACCCCTATTCTACTTAAAATATGACAATAATACCCCAATAACATTCTTTTTAATATATATAGATATATAGATATGCTTGTTTTATATTTCTCAAAGGAAACAGTAACACACACATACACACAAGATTTTAAGAACTGTTGTTCTTGATTAAATATCATAAGAAAGTTCACAATGTCTCAAAAAGTTAGTTAAGTCATTAAGTACATCTGAGAAGGTTCAGTGTAGTACTTAAGAACGTTCTCAAAGTGTGAACATTCAGAAGTGAACCTTCACATCAATAACAATCTTGAAAATTAAAAAGAACATAACTATTCACTTACTTATACAGTTTACAAACTACTATTGAATTATAAATTGTCTGCGATCTAACCAGTAAAGAATGCAACACCCTTTCTCCAAAAAAGATATTACACCACAGTAACCAAGAATTTCAAAATAACTTAGAAAATATTTGATGAAAGCTCAACATTCCTTCTTCCAAAATGTGTGTAAATATTTTTTCTTCTTTTAAACAAAGAGAAGGATAAATAATATGTCTTAATTCTTTTCAAAAGATTACAAGTGCGGAAGCATAAAACAATACTTTTATTAGTGTAATCTTATTTCATATAATCATCAGAGTTTTTACAAGGAAAGATTTAAAATAATACAATGAATATCTGAGTCAGTCTGGTCTCTAAACCTCTAGCCAAAATAATACAGTAACCATCTATTCTTCTTAGAATCTCTCTCCATTTATACAGCAACATCCTTAAGATCATCTTCTAAGAGCTAACCTAATCATTGGGTAAAACATCTACTCAACTATGTACCAACAACATATAAAGTAGGCAAGGGTGAAAATCCTTATCATTGAATTATATCACTAGAGAACATATAAGCAACATACAACAGACGTAATGCATACTGTGTAACGTCCATATTTTTGGGATTTTTGTATTAATTATATTTTAATATATGGATAGGTGATTAAGGTGTATTAAATATATTTTAGGAAATATAATTCCATAGATAAAGTTTTCCTGAGCTCAGAAAACAGTAGTTTAAGTTCGACGTCAAGATACAAATGAATATCGGTTCACATCCTTAACTGGCAAAATGGCTATATTATGAGATAGAAACCCTAAATTGGAGTCAAAAAAGGGATTTGAGGATCCCAATAGTGATTTTATAATATTTGAGGATTTTAGAGATTTAGTTGGAAATTTTCTGAGAAACGGATAAGAAATAGTACTGTTTTGGTCCTTGTAGTATGACTAGGATGAACTGCAAGTGAGTTTGGAGACCAGAACACATTAGAAAAATATTCCATTAAGTCAAATAATGTTTTACATTATTTTAGAATTGATAATTATTTTGAAAATTTTTAGAATAGTAGGTAAAAATTTACTGTTTTGGTCCCTCTAAGATGAAGAACGGGGTTAATTGGAGAGCAAATAGATACCAGAAAGTTGAACATGATCAAAATTAAAATCTAAGAGTAACCATTAGTGTTGGTATAGAATTTATAATTTTTAGGAATTATTTGAGGATTTTTAGAGAAAGATCGGTTTTGCTCTAGTTTACGTATTACGGTAAAACCGCAGAACAAGAAAAGACCCGGTACCAGACCTTGGGGTTACAGGGAAATTTGCCAGAAGAGGGAAGATGATATAGGCATGATGATGTCATAGTAGTGAGGTCATTAGGGTGAAGTCATCTTAGATATAATTGGTAATTATTCGTAATTTTTGAGAAAATACCATTTTGCCCTTCTATCTTTACCTTTGAACTTGCTCTATAATTACTAAAGAACCAAGAAGCCATCTTGCACAATTTGGACCCTTGATTAGGCGCCCCATTAGTGGGAAAGACATCTTGGCCATTGATTTTATTTAAGTACACAAATCATGGTTAAAACTTAATAGTTAGTTCCATTTTAACTAAGCTTTAACCCTAGTTGCATTTTGGTCTTATCTTCTTATCCCCTCCTCTAGCTGGCCGCCCATGAGCTTTTAAAGGCAAAGGAAGATATTTTTCTTCCAAAGCTTAATTGGAATGTAATTTGGAATCCACCAATTAGAAGTTGCTAAGTGTTGGTTTTTTATTTGTTTTTCATTTAACTTAGTGGAGTGCATGGTGTGTTTACCAAAACTTTTTCTTGCTAAGGAAAGGGGAGAGGATGGCGTGAGATGCATAGGGAAGAGAAGGAGGATTTCATTCATTTTTCAAGACAACTTCTCTCTGTCCAAGCCATTTTCTCCAACTTCTTTCTAAACTTCTTCTTCTTTCTCCAAGGTTTTTCTTCCATTTCCATGGAAGCTCTTCACCATCTTCAATCATATTTTTAATCCTCTATACATGAATCAAGTGTGGAGAATCCATTTTATACACTTTCTAAACACTAGCCTTCATCAAATCATCAAGCGTTCTTATTTTTCAAGAATACAAATTCTTGAGCTTTTGATTTTGATTTTTCAACAAAGCAAGGTTGGTTTATTTTTCTAATCCGTTGTTTTCTATTCATGATCTTCATTACTTTGTTATTAAATATTGTGTTTATTCAACTTCTTCGGAGAAACTTTTGTTCTTGATATAGGTTTTGTGTTCTTGGAACAAGTTCAAGATCAACCTCTTGATTTCATATTCAAAAAGGATTTGGTAAAATATCCACCTTCTTTAGTTTTCCCTTGAGTTCTTAAGATGGTTTCATGAAGGAGAAAAATCTTACCTTAGTATTTTTGGGTGTGTTATGCTCGCTTTTGGAAGGTGGTGATCAAGGTGTGGTGGGAACCCAAGAAGTGAGGATTTTTCCTCAAGAAGCTAGAAGACAAGGTAAGGGGAAATTTCTCGAGTGAGTTATGGGATTTTTGTGTGACATGTGTTTTGCTTGCTCATGGTTTCTCAAAGAACTTGAGAATCATGCTTGAAAAGAATGACTTGATCATTCCAAAAGCCATGATTTTTATTAAAGTCATGATCTTTGTGAAAAGTTATGATTTTTATTAAAGAAGTGATCTTTATGAAAAGTTATGATTTCTATTAATGAAGTGATCTTTATGAAAGTGATTTTCATTGATTAGTCATGATATGAAAAGTGTTTGGTGATGACATCTTGAAGTATTTGAACTATATGCTAGATGTTGATGTTATTTTATACTTGATATTGATGTTATTCTATGCTTGATGTTGATGAGGTTCTATGATTTGTTCATATACTTGACGTTATTTTGGTTTGTGATGATTGCCTTCTATCTTTATTTTTCTATGTTTTTTATATTCAATGTGGGGTTGTAATATTTAAAGTAGCTTTAATGCTTTAATATTATCATGACGTTGTGATTGACGATTTATGATTGAGGAAGTGAGAAAGATTAAATGAACTAATTCATGATAATTGAACATGAGACCCAAACATTTTGGAGCATGAGATGTGTAGAGGACATGGGAATAAAGTGAATGTGATTGAAAGAGATAAAGTAGATACAAAGTTCAAAGCTTTGTATAGGGTTTTCAATCCAAATGAATAAATTAGATAACCAAGTCCAACGCTTGGTTTAGGATTTTTATTTAAATCACTTTTGAAGGAAATAATCTACAATGGACTTCTTGACATAAAGCTTTTAATGATGACTAATCAAGTTAATAAGTAAGAAAAGCACTTTTAGTAAAAAGTTAAGAAAAAGGACTTAAAGGTTATGGTTGGAAGCTATAGTTTTTTTTAGTTTTCAAATTATCACAAATACATTGCTTTTATCTTAATAATGTCCATCTAAAAGATTTGGAATTTTTAAAGTTAAAATAAGGTTTCTAACTTGATGGATTTTAGTGAAAACTGGTCAGTTCACACCACTGGTGTGATTACCAGAAAAAGGTTGTGAAATCGGATTTTAATTAGAAAACAGAAAACTGGAAACAGACGGGTTCACACCAGCGCTGTGATTTTTGTCACACCTGTGAAAGTGTTAGATATTTTAAAACTCGAAATTTGTAAAATTTATGCTTAAAGACTCATAAATTAATATCTTTTTAAGGAAAAAATATTTATTTTGAGTTTACATTAGTCTAAGTAATTTATGTCAATTTTTTAAAGTAAAACATTAAATACGGTAAAATCGATTTTGTGGAACAGAAAAAGAAATTGGTTAAGATAACCAAAGAGAAGAGAATTTATAAAATGACTAGAGATAAAGTCATATATTGAATGTTACAAAGAGGTAACAAAGAGAAGAGAATTTATAAAATGACCAAGAGATAAGGTCATGTGGTGTTTGTTACAAGAGGTAAGATAATGATGAGTATATAACCAAGAGAAGACTATGTGGTGATTGTTATAAGTGATAACATAGAGAAGTAATTGTGATGTTATTCTGTATGTAAAATATGTGATGTCATTTGCATAAAGAGAATTTCTTGGCTTTACCAAGTGGTCATACCCAGAAAGGGTTGTGACGTTAGCTTACAACCTAGAGATGGGTTGAAAATAAGGTACGGTTGAGCTACAATTGCCTACTGGGATTATCCAAGTTTCGAAAGTCTCAATGGTCGTATGGTGGATCCCAGTGAGCCGAGAATGAGTAGAATACCCGACTTGGATAAATCTGACTGGCTGACCTATTTATGTTAAGCTGTTGCTGAGTGCATTTAATAATTGTTATTTGGACTTTACAGTTTATTTAGCCGGGAACAATTATGACTTAAACATGGCTCTCCTGAATACTGTCTTGGAATTTACGGTTTGTTTAGCCTTGAACAAGTATGTTATGGAGTGATTGTGGCCTATCACTCAAATGTTGTTGAGGAAGGGAAAAGTCTCCATGGAGCATTACACCGGTGTTGTGACGGAAATAGAAGTGACATGCATTTTTAAATATATCTTGTGTGATGATATATTACTTTGATGATGAGTTGCATGTCATAAATTGTGATAATATAATACTGTGTTGATATTAACTGTGTGTGTGATCATACATTACTGTTATGAAATTAGATGTGCTTATGGTAATATATTAGGGTGATAGAAGATTGCATGCTATAGGGTGAAGAGATGTTAATGAGGCATGATTTTCTTTTATTCTTTTGTCATGTTTGCTTTGAAATATAACTTGCGAAAGAGTATTTTTCACGTTTGCCTATATGTTCTGTGGTCTTTGGAACATGATTCATATAGATGGACCACTAGCTGAGTGGACTAGCCAAGACTTGAAGAAGAGGGACGAAGACTATCCTTAGAGGGTGTTTTAAGACTCGACTGGCTTAGGCTCGTTTTGGGTAGGCTGTGATTACTGTCTTTGCTAGAGGATTGTAATAAATTATTAATCCTTGTTTGACTATGTGGTCTGTTGTGGTTAGGTACGATGTAATATGAATATGAGACATGTTTCTGTAAGAATGAGTTGTGTACTTTTTGAACTATTCCTTTTCGAGAAAAATTTTCATTTAACGTATTCCCCAATCTTCTCACCTCCTTTGAAGAAAAAAATTTACTCACATTTTTTAATAACAAATAACTGATTAAAATAATAATTTTTGAAAATAAAATTAACTTTTATGATTATTTTATAAATATGTTTTATTACCTTGCAATATCCTTTTATGAGAAAGGGTGTTGCATACTGCAAACATAATGCATATGACAGATGAATCGTACAATATCTTAAACAGAGAATTTCACACGGTAATATATCTCAAGGAATTATCAAACAAGTATTGTACTTTCACATAAGACTCTCTATACTTTCAGGACACACCCACGAGCATCCTGCCTGCTACTCCTAAGGATTTTACTTAATAAATTCGGGACACACTCACAAGAAAAGAACCTGCTATCCCGAGAAATTTTACAACATAATTTCAAGACACACACACGAGAAAAGAACCCGCTGCTCTAGGAGACTTTACTCACTTAAATTCGGGACACATCCACGAGTAAGTTACTCGTTATTCTTGGAGATTTTACCTTATGAATTTTAGCACACAGCCAAGAGCATCCAACCCGCTACTCTTGGAGATTTTACTTAGTAACCACAGACACCAACTTACGACTTAACCCTCATTTAAACACGGAATCATTCTATCTCAAATGAACACAGAATCACAAGTAAACACAAAACCACATTTCTTACATAAGAATACCAAATTACATTTCTCAGGTAAAATACAGAGTCATATAATATAAGTAAGTGTAGAAGGTGTAGGTGACAGGATGAAACACAAGAAGGGGGGGTTGAATTGTGTTTCTAAGCTTTTAAAAACTTTTCGCAATGATGGACACTGGCTTGTGAAAAACGTTGGACGCACAGCTTATTTCAAATATTGGACGCACAGTGTTTTTCCGAAATGTTGGACGCACAGAGTGCTAAAACATTGGACGCACAGAGTGCTAAAACACTGGACGCACAAAATTGTGAAATATTGGACGCACAAAAGATTGGACGCTGAGGCTTCCCTCTTAGTTTAAAAACTTGTTTTCTTTGTGCGTTTTAAGGTGTATGAAAAACTTGTTTAAACAAAATCAATTCAATCCCCTTGGTTAGTAATAAGCACAGATATAATAAGAGATAAGGGAAGGAAGAAATAACACAAGTTTTTATACTGGTTCACCCTTTCCTAAGAGCTACGTCCAGTCCCCTCAAACTAGAGAGAATTCACTATCAAACCAGATAGGTACAAGTATTCTTTGCACACAGCCTCTTCAGGCTAAAACCCAAATATTCTTTGCACACAGCCTCTTCAGGCTAAAACCCAAGTATTCTTTGAACACAGCCTCTTCAGGCTAAATCACAAGTATTCTTTGAACACAGCCTCTTCAGGCTAAACGACTCAGCAGAGTGTTTTTGATTCAAGTGCTGTCTAACTCACACAAGTGAGGATATGAAATCTAAAGTACTTCGAGAGTTAAGCAAACTCTCTTTTACAAGAATAAAGAAAATATACAAGACTTTCTATACAGAGTATAACAAATTGCACAACGTTTTTGCTCTTTCTTTTTCGTTGTTCAGTGTCTTGTTTCAGTTGCATATATTCTTCTTCTTGTTCACGGTATTTATAGGCTTTGATGAAGCTTCAGACTTGTTCTTCGAATAGCTCAGCTTCAGCCTTCATAAATATTACCGTTCTCTAATAGCATTAAATGCTATTTTCCCGTTGCTCTGAGGAGATCTACTTCAGTGAGCATGTTTGCGTTTCTTTCTCCTAAATCAGAAGCAACCTGTACTCAAAGTCTCAATTGTACAGTGGTTAATAGTAATATCTTATTGAGACAGAGAGAATACACTGTGTAAAACAGAAAGATGTGTTCAGAGATATATAGAGTAGATAAAAGTACATTCTCTCTCTTAGTACACTTTCCACAGTACTTTATGCTTTTCATATGTACGTTCAAAAACGTTGACAATAGGTTGTACAGAAAAGCATTGTATACAGCTATTTATTTCAAATCATTTGCTCATTAAATATGTTTCATATTAAATGCATGAGCAATAAATAGCAAGTAATGGATTCTGCATATTGTGTATTGGGCGCAGAATATATGAAACATTAGACGCAGCATTTAGCAAGTTATTGGACGCATACCTTTGCACTTACCAATTTGCACAGAACTCATGCAAACATTGGACGCATACCTGATGCTTTCAATTGCACTTTGTTATGCTGCTTTATTGGACGATGAATAGTAGACTGAGAACTTGTCCTACTTTGCTTCATTCATCGTGTAACACTTTGTTCTTGTTCTTCTCATTTATCGGACGCAGAACAGTAGATAATGAACTTGTTCCATTCTGTTTCATTGCTTGTGGAACACTTTGTTATTTTCCTTCTTCATTATCGGACGCAGAACAGTGCTTGAGTAACTCTGACTTCATTGGACGCAGAATGTTCAGTTTCATTGGACGCAGAGTTGCACTCTTGCTCATGCTGAACATTGGACTTATGACTTATGTTCTGATCATTGGACTTATAAGCATTCTGATCATTGGACGTATGGTTATTCTTGAACATTGGACCTATGTCTTCAATGCCTTCTCATGAATCATTGGACGTATGAAATTGTCCTTGTGCCTTGTACTGAATTATTGGACGCACAACATTACTTGCCTTTGTGCTCAAACATTGGACGCAGAATTCTTCCTTCTGCTCAAACATTGGACGCAGAACTTTTGTGTCCATTCCAGTGCCAACATTGTGATGAGCTAGCTTATTGGACGCAGACTGCAATCTTCCTTCAATAAACTTAGTTAGGCAGCATTGTTACACATTGTACAAGCTTAATACATATTGATTATCCTTTGTAAAAACCTTAATACATTTTGTTATCATCAAAACCATAAAATCACTTAGGGAGTTTTTGTATTAAAAACACTTTTAACCAATTTGGTTCCAACAATCTCCCCCTTTTTGATGATGACAAACATTATTAAGTTTTACAAACAATAAAGCATATAAACCAAAATCAGTCAGCAAAAACAGAAATTTTCTAAGGGAAACTCCCCCTGAGATAAACATCTCAGATTTTCCTTACTCTTCTCCCCCTGAGACTTAGAGTACCTGAAAATTTCTTTTACTCATAAAACAAAGATTAGTCCACAAATAGCTTATCAAAATAACTTGGTAATAAAACTAATGCAATCAGACTTATCTTTCTCCTTTTTTGTCAAAATCTTTCTCCCCTTTTAGTCAAGATATAAAAACTTAATCCCATTCTTTCTCCCCCTTTTGTCATCAGGCAAAAAGGTTCATAGAACATCATAGTCCAAAGAGAGTTTTGAAAAGACTTGGAGCTTTTAAAAACAGAATCCTCTTTAAAACTGAAAAACCCTTTTTAGAAACAATCTCCCCATTTTCTTGAAAACAAGAATGATCATCAAACTGAAAGTTACTGCAAAGCATTTGTAAGATACCAACTGTAAAATATATCTTTATGAAAAATAGATTGGACTCAGCGTGGGATGACTAAGATGTGAAAGCTTTTGAGTCTTTAAAAAAAAAATTTCTAAGTCTCAAATAGACTGTCGTGTCCTGTTGGACTCTAGTCACATTGGACTCAGACTCAACTTAAGCATATTGGACGCTAAACATCAGTCTTTTATAAAGTGCATATTCAAATGCTTCCTTATAAAAATGAATCTATCTACAGATAGGGGTTTTGTAAATATATCTGCCCATTGATTTTCAGTGCTAACAAACTGAATATCAAATGTTCCCTTCTGCACATAGTCTCTAATAAAATGATGTTTAATTTCTATATGCTTAGCTCTTGAGTGTAAGATTGGGTTCTTAGATAAATTGATTATAGCAGTATTATCACACAGAACAGAAATCTTACTCTCGAAAATGTTGTAGTCCTCCAATTGGTATTTAATCCATAAGAGCTGAGAACAACAACTTGCTGCAGAAACATATTCAGCTTCGGCTGTTGATAATGCAATTGTGCTTTGTCTCTTGCTTGTCCATGATACTAAATTGGATCCCATAAAATGACATCCTCCACTGGTGCTTTTTCTTTCAAGCCTGTCTCCAGCATAGTCAGCATCACAGAATCCTACTAATCTGTACTCATCCGATTTCTTAAACAACAAACCGAGATTAGTAGTCTCTTTCAGATATCTAAAAATTCTTTTGACAGCAGTCAAATGAGAATCTCTAGGATCTGATTGAAATCTTGCACATAAGCAAACACTGAACATAATATCAAGTCTAGATGCAGTAAGATATAAAAGAGATCCTATCATACCTCTATATACCTTTTGATCTACCTTTTTATCTTTGTCATTCAGGCTCATTATGCAAGTTGGATGCATGGGAGTATTCATGGGTTTGCAATCATCCATTTTGAACTTCTTCAGAAGCTCCTTCGTGTATTTGGACTGATGCACATATATCCCATCTTTAGTTTGTTTCACTTGAAGTCCAAGAAAGAACTTCAACTCTCCCATCATACTCATTTCGAATTCTTTCTGCATTAACTCAGAGAATTCTCCACACAAAGATTCATCAGTAGCACCAAAAATAATATCATCTACATAAATCTGTACTATGATGAAATGTGAGTCTATGGATTTCTGAAAAGAGTGTTATCAACTTTTCCTCTTGAAAAACCATTTTCCATTAAAAATGAACTCAGTTTTTCATACCAAGCTCGAGGAGCTTGCTTAAGGCCATAAAGAGCATTTTTCAATTTAAAAACATGATTTGGAAAAGATTGATCCTCAAAACCAGGTGGCTGTTCAACATAGACTTCTTCGGTTATTATACCATTCAGAAAAGCACTTTTTACATCCATTTGATAAAGCCTCATATCATGTTGGGCAGCAAATGAAAGTAAAATGCGAATGGCTTCAATTCTAGCTACTGGAGCAAAGGTTTCAGTAAAATCAATACCTTCCTGTTGTGAGTAGCCTTGAGCAACTAACCTTGCTTTGTTTTTCACAACTTTACCTTCTTCGTCCAGTTTGTTTCTGAATACCCATTTGGTTCCAATAATGGACTTATCTTCAGGTGGGGCTACTAGCGTCCAAACATCATTGCGTTTGAATTGATTTAGCTCCTCCTGCATTGCCAAAATCCATCCTTCGTCCAATAGGGCTTCATCTATGTTTTTGGGCTCCAATTCAGAGATGAATGCAACATCAGTTTGTTCTCTGAATGTGGACCTTGTTCTGACTTTATCATCTGCATTCCCAATGATTTGATCTTCAGGATGATAGGTCTTGAAGTGCCAGCTTCTTACACTTCCAGTATTGGACGCATCACAGTTTTCCTGCGTCTGGTTCATCTTCTTCACTCTTAGGTGATCTTAAGCTTTAGGTCTTGGAACATAGACCTTTCTCCTGTTATGTGTAGTAAGCAGCCACTGTCCAGGTGCCATGACTGGAATTGTCTTCCTCCCATCAAGTATATCTGCAACAGGAATTACCATACTTTTTGGTACCCAGATTGACTTGGGTCCTTTCTTGTTAGTCCTAGGTCTGCGTCCAGGCTTGTTCCATTTATTATGGAAGCATGTCGATGTGACATGTCCAGCCTTTCCACAGTATCCACAGTATATATTAAATTTTGATGGACTCTTGGAAAACTTTGGTTTCAGTTTTTCATAACCCAAACCACTTTTGTCATCAGGTTTTCTCTGAATTTTTAAAATCTTATTGAGTTTTTCAGAGCTACTGACAAACTTGGACAAACGTCCAGTGAGTTCATCTACTTCTTGTTGAAGTACTTGTACTTCACAGGAAGTATTGGACTCAGACTTCTTTGGAGATTCTTCTTTCAATTGACTTACTTGAAGTCTTAAATGTTCATTATCCGATTTGAGTACATTGTTTTCTAAAATAAGTTTTTCGAAATCTTTGTTTATTTGAGAAAACTTTTTTTTAATAATCTGTACTCATCAGATAAGATAGATGAATCTCTAAGAAGATCATCAAAATTATTGCTTAATTCAGAGTAGGAAATTACCTCTTCTTCATCCTCACTGTCAGTTGAGGATAGACTTGCCTTTAGGCAGAGATTAGCTTCTTCATCATCAGAGGAATCATCGAGATCTTCCCATGTTGCCATGAGACCTTCCTTCTTTTTGAAGAACTTCTTCTTTATTCTTTCTGCCTCAGGACAATCTGACATGTAGTGGCCTGGTTTTTTGCATCCATAACACACCACTGGACTTTCTTCCTTTTGGTCAGCTTCCTGTTGTGGAAATCTTCTTTTAAATTGCTTCCTTCTGAAGCCACCTTTTCTGTTTCACATGGCCTTCAGCTTCTTGGAGATGAATGAAATTTCATCTTCATTCGAGTCTTCTTCTCCTTGTGAGCTGCATGATTCTTCATCAGAATCATTTGCCTTCAATGCTTTGGAGGTGCTCCCTCTATGAGCTTTAAGAGCAATGGACTTTGGTCTTTTCTCGGTTCCCTCTTCATTCAGCTCAAGCTCATGTACTTTCAATGAGCCTAGAAGATTTTCTAAAGCAAGAGTGGAAAGATCTCTTGCTTCTTGTATTGCTGTAACTTTGGGTCTCCACTGTCTGGGCAGACTCCTCAAAATCTTCCTTACATGTTCCTGGGTTGTGTAGACTTTCCCCAAGGATCTCAGGTTGTTGGTAATAGTTTGGAATCTTCCAAACATTTGATCAATGGACTCTTGTTCTTCCATCTTAAATAGTTCATATTGATGAACTAGTATGCTTATCTTAGATTCACGAACTTGAGATGAGCCTTCATGTGCCAAGGCCAGAGTGTCCCACATTTCCTTGGCAGTGGTGCAGCTGTGCACCTTGTCATATTCAGATTTTGTGATGGCACACATCAGGTAGTGCCTAGCCTTCGAGTTCAGCTGGAACCTTGTCCTTTGATCTGCTGTCCACTGAGCTCTTGGTGTTTGTTGACCTGCTTCATTTACTGGAGCAGTGTAGCCTGTTTCCACTACATCCCATAGGTCGATATTTTGGGCATCAAAAAATGTAATCATTCTCTGCTTCCAGTAGTCATATTCATTTCCATTGAATAGTGGTGGTCTGTTCACAGCATGTCCCTCGTTCTCCATGGATCTTTGCTTCTCTGCACTGTTAGGTGCTCAACCCCTAGAGACCGAGCTCTGATGCCAACTGTAGGTGACAGGATGAAACACAAGAAGGGGGGGTTGAATTGTGTTTCTAAGCTTTTAAAAACTTTTCGCAATGATGGACGCTGGCTTGTGAAAAACGTTGGACGCACAGCTTATTTCAAATATTGGACGCACAGTGTTTTTCTGAAATGTTGGACGCACAGAGTGCTAAAACATTGGACGCACAGAGTGCTAAAACACTGGACGCACAAAATTGTGAAATATTGGACGCACAAAAGATTGGACGCTGAGGCTTCCCTCTTAGTTTAAAAACTTGTTTTCTTTGTGCGATTTAAGGTGTATGAAAAACTTGTTTAAACAAAATCAATTCAATCCCCTTGGTTAGTAATAAGCACAGATATAATAAGAGATAAGGGAAGGAAGAAATAACACAAGTTTTTATACTGGTTCACCCTTTCCTAAGAGCTACGTCCAGTCCCCTCAAACTAGAGAGATTTCACTATCAAACCAGATAGGTACAAGTATTCTTTGCACACAGCCTCTTCAGGCTAAAACCCAAGTATTCTTTGAACACAGCCTCTTCAGGCTAAAACCCAAGTATTCTTTGAACACAGCCTCTTTAGGCTAAATCACAAGTATTCTTTGAACACAGTCTCTTCAGGCTAAACGACTCAGCAGAGTGTTTTTGATTCAAGTGCTGTCTAACTCACACAAGTGAGGATATGAAATATAAAGCACTTCGAGAGTTAAGCAAACTCTCTTTTACAAGAAGAAAGAAAATATACAAGACTTTCTATACAGAGTATAACAAATTGCACAGCGTTTTTGCTATTTCTTTTTCGTTGTTCAGTGTCTTGTTTCAGTTGCATATATTCTTCTTCTTGTTCACGGTATTTATAGGCTTTGATGAAGCTTCAGACTTGTTCTTCGAATAGCTCAGCTTCAGCCTTCATAAATATTACCGTTCTCTAATAGCATTAAATGCTATTTTCCCGTTGCTCTGAGGAGATCTACTTCAGTGAGCATGTTTGCGTTTCTTTCTCCTAAATCAGAAGCAACCTGTACTCAAAGTCTCAATTGTACAGTGGTTAATAGTAATATCTTATTGAGACAGAGAGAATACACTGTGTAAAGCAGAAAGATGTGTTCAGAGATATATAGAGTAGATAAAAGTACATTCTCTCTCTTAGTACACTTTCCACAGTACTTTATGCTTTTCATATGTACGTTCAAAAACGTTGACAATAGGTTGTACAGAAAAGCATTGTATACAGCTATTTATTTCAAATCATTTACTCATTAAATATGTTTCATATTAAATGCATGAGCAATAAATAGCAAGTAATGGATTCTGCGTATTGTGTATTGGGCGCAGAATATATGAAACATTAGACGCAGCATTTAGCAAGTTATTGGACGCATACCTTTGCACTTACCAATTTGCACAGAACTCATGCAAACATTGGACGCATACCTGATGTTTTCAATTGCACTTTGTTATGCTGCTTTATTGGACGATGAATAGTAGACTGAGAACTTGTCCTACTTTGCTTCATTCATCGTGTAACACTTTGTTCTTGTTCTTCTCATTTATCGGACGCAGAACAGTAGATAATGAACTTGTTCCATTCTGTTTCATTGCTTGTGGAACACTTTGTTATTTTCCTTCTTCATTATCGGACGCAGAACAGTGCTTGAGTAACTCTGACTTCATTGGACGCAGAATGTTCAGTTTCATTGGACGCAGAGTTGCACTCTTGCTCATGCTGAACATTGGATTATGACTTATGTTCTGATCATTGGACTTATAAGCATTCTGATCATTGGACGTATGGTTATTCTTGAACATTGGACTTATGTCTTCAATGCCTTCTCATGAATCATTGGACGTATGAAATTGTCCTTGTGCCTTGTACTGAATTATTGGACGCACAACATTACTTGCCTTTGTGCTCAAACATTGGACGCAGAACTCTTCCTTCTGCTCAACCATTGGACGCAGAATTCTTCCTTCTGCTCAAACTTTGGACGCAGAACTTTTGTGTCCATTCCAGTGCCAACATTGTGATGAGCTAGCTTATTGGACGCAGACTGCAATCTTCCTTCAATAAACTTAGTTAGGCAGCATTGTTACACATTGTACAAGCTTAATACATATTGATTATCCTTTGTAAAAACCTTAATACATTTTGTTATCATCAAAACCATAAAATCACTTAGGGAGTTTTTGTATTAAAAACACTTTTAACCAATTTGGTTCCAACAGAAGGTGATTAATTCATTTCAAGCAGACCACAACTGAATTATTACGAATATACTTGAACACCAGTTTATTTTCAGAAAAAACTCGTTGAAGGCCTACCTCACTAATTTTCACTGCCAAAGACATTGAAAATTAAACTGAGTCTGGATATATATATATATACAGATTGGACACCAACTCAAGATTTCCCACTAATAATATAACAGTAGAATTCACCGAGAATCCTTTACCGTTATACTCTTTTACGACAGATGCTACAACAGTAGAAGATTTCATCCAATTGAAATTTTCATAATGACTGGGTTGAACTTGAAAATTCAATCATTGAAATTGAATTGAGTAAACAATTGAATTGGTTAAACAATTGAATTATCCAATCCAATCTATTTATATATACGTTTATTTAGAAATCACTTCTTTCCCAATTTATCTTAGTCACGTATATACCGGGTCCCTAAGTTAAGAATTTCCCAAACAACATATAGGCATAATTCCCAGCAAGAAAAGGTGAGCTGAGAGCATCTCCAATGCTCGTTCCTTATGGAGTTGCTTAAGTTTAAGCAACGTTGCCTATCAAGTTTAAGCATTGGAGCAGGTCCAGTTAGCAGTTCCTTAAAGCCACATGTAAGTAGAGTTGGCAAAACGGGCTACCCGACCCGCATCGGGCTCGGGCTTTTTCGGGTCGGGCCAAAAAAGTTCGGATTGAAAACGAGCTTAAATTTAGTCGTCCAAGCTCGACTCTATGCGGGCAGCAGGCTTTTCGGGCCAGCCTGGCTAATACAAAGCGCTTTTCACGCAATCTTATTTTTTATTAAGACAAATTTAAAAAAGGCTTAAAAAATAGATTTTTTTTATTGTTGTAAATTTTCACAGTGCTTCAGAAAAAAACAAACAACAATTCTAATTCTAAAGAGAAATCTAACAGCTAGCAACACCCACTGATACAACACCAATTCATGTATGAGAACAAGGAAATCTCTTGTAATAAAAAAAAGAACAAGCAAATCTCATCCAACAGCACAACTGCACAAGAAAACAAAAACATACCCCATCCAAAAGCATAATCAACCTCTACAAGACTTAAACAGATCCCATCAAAAAGCATAATCAACTGGAAGAAAGAAAAATAAAGAATTGTTGTTTATATTGTAGAACACTGCACTCAAAAGGAACCACATAAATATAATCAACCTCCACAACAATAAACAACATTGTTCATTAACTTAAAAACTAAAAAGGGACTAGCAGTATATGTAACATTTGTCACTTCAAATAGAGTACCAGATTTTAATTAATGTTTAAAGCAAGTGGACACTTCAGCATGGTTTATGATAAACTCCACGACATTAGGACCTGTTAGGCATAAATATAAATTCATTTTCTTGCTGAATGATAGGATGAGTGTAAGAGACACTTGACAAACTCTTTTGAGTTCCAAAGTTCTTTGGGGAAATATTAGAAACAATAAAAGTAAGCAAAACTGAGACTAATAGGGAAAGGCAGAAAACACAAACCGAGGATGTCATATAATGGGACATATGTTACTGCATAGCTATTACAAGCCTGCAAACAACAAATTTGAAACAAGTCAGTCATGTACCTCTGCAACAATTAACAAGGCTAATCATATAACATGATAACAAGGTATCAGCTCTTGTGACCTTAAGTGGAAAATACTAACACAAATCTCAAATTTAGAAGAAATAATATTCTTGTATATTTTATCATGAGGTACATGGGACCTATATATACATGAGCCTGCTGGCTATTTTAGGAAATATGGACAGCTAATCCTAGGGAGACAAATCCCTGTGATTATGGGATTGTTTCTAAATACATAACCTAGTATTAATAGCAAGATACAATTGTGATAAAGAATAAAAATACGGCAAGGATAAAGTATAAAACTTCCTAAAATACACAAAGAGCAACACTGTTTTGACACTCCCCCTCAAGCTGGTGAGTAAGTGTTCTCCATTCCCAGCTTGGATATAATTCTTTCAAAGTGAGTGTAGTTCAGCCCCTTGGTGAGTATGTCTGCAAGTTGACCCTGAGTGGACACATATGGGGTGCAAATCAAGCCACTGTCTGTCCACCTCGATATGTTTAGTTTTATCATGCTGCACTGGGTTATGGGCTATACTAATTGCAGACTTATTGTCACAATATAACCTCATGGGTTCATCCCACCTTATCTTCAAGTCTTCCAATATAATCTTCAGCCATAGAAGCTAACATATTCCTTGGGCCATTGCTCGAAATTCTGCTTCAGCACTCGATCTAGCTACCACACTCTATTTTTTGCTCTTCCAAGTCACTAGGTTTCCACCAAGGAAGGTGCAGTATCCAGTAGTTGATCTCCTATCCACAACTGACCCCACATAATCTGCATCCGTATATGCTTCAAGACTTACGCTCTTGTTTCGTTTGGACAAGATCCCTCTTCCTGGAGTCCCTTTTAAATACTGGACAATTCTAAGGGCAGCTTGTAAATGTGCTTCCTTTGGTTGGTGCATAAACTGGCTGACTAGGCTCACAGCAAAGGCAATGTCTGGCCTAGTGTGAGATAAGTAAATAAGCCTGCCCACGAGTCTTTGATACATTTCCTTGTCCACGGCAATATCTTCCTCTGCACTTCCCAACTTTATATTTGGATCAACTGGAGTACTTGCTGGTCTGCAGGCTGTCTTACCTGTTTCTTTGAGCAAGTCAATAATATACTTTTGTTGAGATATGAAGATTCCTTTCTTGGAATGGGCCACTTCAATTCCCAAAAAGTATTTAAGTCTCCCCAATGTCTTGATCTCGAATTCTATGGCAAGGCATTGACTTAACACTTACTGCTCCTTTTTGTCATCCCCAGTTACTATAATATCATCTACATACACCAATAATATTGTTACTCCCCCTGAAACTGAATGTTTGATAAATAAAGTGTGATCCCCTTGGCTCTGTTTGTAGCCAAGACCTGTCATAACTTTGGTGAATCTTCCAAACCATGCTCTTGGGGATTGTTTCAGCCCATATAGAGCCTTTTTTAGCTTGCAAACAGTCCCAGCAGCAACCTGTCCATCATAACCAGGGGGCAACTCCATGTATATTTCTTCTTCAAGGTCTCCATGTAGGAATGCATTCTTCACATCGAACTGCTGCAGGTCCCAATCATGGTTTGCTGCCAATGACAATATTACTCTGACCGTGTTCATCTTAGCAACCGGGGCAAATGTCTCCAAGTAATCCACTCCATAGGTTTGAGTGAATGCTTTGGCCACTAACCTTGCCTTGTAACGTTCAATGGTCCCATCAGCCCGATACTTTACTGCATATACCCACTTGCACCCTACTGGGTTTTTTCCAGTTGGTAAGGTGACAAGTTCCCAGGTGTAACGTCCGAAATTTTAGGTTTCTGACTTTATTACATTTTAATATGTGGATATGTGATTCATGTGAATTAAATATATTTTAGGAAGATTAAGTTGGTAGATGAAGTTTTTCTGACATTAGAAAACAGTAGTTTAAGTCGGACGTTGAGATCCAGACAGAGTTTTGTTTACTGTAAATAGATGGAATGGTGACATTGTGAAGTAGAAACCCTAGATTTAGGTTAAGAATAAGATTTGAAGGTACAAATAGTGATTTTACAATATTTGAGAATTTTAGAATTTTATTCAGGAATTTTCTGAGAGGCGGATAAAGATGTTACCGTTTTGGTCCTTGTAGTTTGACTAGGTTGAACTGTGAGTTGGTTTGGAGACCAGAACCAGTTAAGAAATATTTTTGGAGGTTCCAAATGATGTTCTATATTATTTTAGAATTTTAGAAATTATTTTGGGAATTTTTAGAATGACAGACAAAGAATTGCAGTTTTGGTCCCTGTAGACTGAGAACAGGGTAAACGGGAGAACAGATAAAGGCCAAAAGCTTAGGAAATGATCCAAAATCAACCAAAAGAGTAACCAATGATGTTTTTATAATATTTGTGATTTTTAGAAATTTTCTGGAATTTTTCTGAGAAAGTCCATTTTTACCCTAATTTACGGGTTACGGTAAAAACCGAAAAATTACCGTAGTGCTTCTAAGCTTGATCTTTTTAAACCAAGACTTTTGTGGCACCTTATTTTCATGGCTTAGGACTTATTTCAAGGTTCATGAGAGTTTTTACCCCAATAGGTTAAGTTTGGACAATTTTTACTATGAAATACAAAAGTTACCACACTTAATTACCTTGGAGACTTACTATTTACCATGGTTAAGGTGAAAAATTATTTTTACCCCCTTGGAGTAGTGCTGCGCCAGATTGAGGAAGGGAAGAAAGTGGAAAATTCTAGACTCATGACTCATGAGTGGTTAGCCAATAGGATTTATCCAAATTTCTAACTAGGGTTATGACTTGTAGTTAAGTGTAACCATGGTTAGCTTAATCATAATTTAATACAAGAAAAATCTGGAAAAAAAAGAGAAGGGAGGCTGCACGAAATTTCAAGGAGAGGAAGAGGAGGAGAGCTCTTGTTCATCTTCTCCATTTTTACTCTTTCACCATAACCATACACAAAGCTTTCTTTCCACAATTTTGTCCAAAATTAGCCAATTTTCAAAAGTTTGATCATCATCTTGTGGCCAACAAGCTCCAAGAAGGCAAGCAAGGAGGAGGAGGAGAAGGAAGAAGAAGAAGTGAAGGTTGGGGTTTGCTACAAGAAATTGGTAAGGGGAAAGTTCTTCCTACATGATTTCAAAGCCTAGTGGACATGTTAGGGCTATGATTGTGCTATGTTGATCAAGATGATGATAAATTTATCCTAGGGTTCATGTTGATTTGTAAGCTTTGTAACTATGTGTTCTTATGAAAAATGGATGGTCTTGAGTTATGTTTGTGTTTGATATGTGTTCTTTTGAGTGGCTTAATTATGAACAAACCTGCTTGATGATTGTTTTCCATGGTCATGATCTTGATGTGAACAAGGGTTAGTGATTCTTGCCTATGGAAAAATTGACTATGTGGTGAGAGATGTGTTTGCTCTAACTTGGATGCATGATGAGTTTTGTTCCATGCTTGGTTTGAGTTGGTTGAATGATTGTGGTTGTGCATATGTTTCAATCATGGTATGATGAAAGTGGAATGTGCATGTTGATGAGCTTGGTGTGTAGTGGTGAGTTTGATTTCCTTGCCTTGATGATTGAAACCATGGCTTGATGATTAAAGAGTGTCTTGGAATTGATCTAAACATAGTAAACTTAACTTATTTTCACTCATTTGGACCTAACTATGCAAAGAGATGTTTTATTTTGGTTAAGCATTGGATTTTCGAGCTGCTGTTATGCCCTGGGTGTGATCATTCTCGCGGTTGGGAAAAGCTGGAAAACAGGGGACAGCTCTGTTCATACCACGGGTGGGAAAAACCCTCGCGCCTGTGAACAGTTCTGGAATCTGAATTTTAAACAGACAGGATTTTTGCAAAAAAAAATCATCTTTTTCAACTTTTTAAACCAATATGTTTAAGAGGAAAATGTCATTTAAAATGCAAGAGTTGGTGAGTATTTTGACTAAGGTATTTGTGGGACTTAAATATGTTTTGGAAAATGCTTTTTAATTAAGAGATAAAGTTGAATTGAAATGTGTTAGATTAAAGTGGAAGAAACATGATAAGTGAAAATAGTCACCAAGATATGAGAATACTATAGTCAAGAGAGAGAAGGACACAAATGACTATGCTTAAGAGAAAAATGATTTTTTTTTTTAAAACCTAAGGATTGGGAAGCAATTTGGTTAATTGGTTTAGAATTTAAACAATGGAGTTGGAAAATGTATTTTGTTAACAAGACAAAGAGTAATTCAAGAGTATGAATGATAGTGAAAGAGCCATGGTGAATGAAAATAAGCACAAAGAGATGAGAATGCTATAACCAAGAGTGAAGGTTATAGGTGGTTGTGCAAGAGAATGTTACATAACCAAGAGAGAAGGTTATGGGTGAATGTTACAAGAGGTAACATAGAGAAGAGATGAATAATGTTACAAGTGGTAACATAGTGATGTGTATGTGATAGTTACAAGAGAAACCAAAGTGAAAGTAATTGATTGTGATTGATTGCGTGCATATGCAATATGTAGTGGCATTTGCATAAAGAGAAAGAGATTTTCTTGGCTTTGCCAAGTGGTCATACCCAGAGAGGGTTGTGACGTGAGCTACAACCCAGAGAGGGGTTGAAAATAGGTATGGTTGGGCTACAATTGCCTACTGGGATTATCCAGGTTTCGAAAAATCTCAATGGCCGCGTGGTGACTCCCAGCGAGCCGAGATCGAGTAGAGCACCCGGCTTGGATAAATCTGACTGACTGACCTATTTATGATATGGTGTCACAAAGTGAATTAAATAATTGTCTTGGACTTTACTGGTGGTTTAGCCTTGAACAATTGTGACTTAAACATGGCTTTCCTGAATACTGTCTTGGATTTTACTGGAGGTTTAACCTTGAACAGTAGGTTAAGGATTGACTGTGGCCTATCGCTCAAATGTTGTTGAGGAAGAGAAAAGTCTCCATGGAGCATTACACCGGTGTTGAGAGAGAAATAGAAGTGTCATGCATTTTAAATGTATCTGAGTAAATGATATATTGATTGATACTGTGTTATGCGTTGTGACTGTGAAAATTTTCATTGTGTTTGTGAGAACATCTCATTTGCAGGAAAACTATATACTCTTGTGTTTGAGAAGAGTAAGTGGTAGATAATTTTCTAATATAGATAGGTTTGATAAGTCTGATTTATTTTATTCTTACTTGTTGTCTCTATGCTTTATTATCTGTGTATGAGGATTTTTCACCCCTGCCTATATGTTTTGTGCTCCTTGGAACATGATTCATATAGATATGCCACCAGTCAAGTGAATTGACCAGGACGGAGGAAGGAGGAAGACTACCGTCTGGAGTGGCTTTGGCTAGATAGTCTTTTGGAGGTGATTGGAGACTCGACCGGCTTAGGCTCATTCGGGGTAGACTGTCATTATTATCTTTACCGGATGGCTGTACTATTTTATATGACATTACTAGCTATCCAGTTTTGATGTATTTGTAAAACTTTGAACCAATATTATACATGAAGTACATTATTCATTCAGATGAGGCTTATCTGATTTTTCAGTAATACGTTATGACGTAAATAAGTTTCGAAATCTAAATAGTGTAAGTGAGAGTTTCAAGTAAAGATAATTTTCAGAAATTAGAAAGAAAAGAAAAATTATACCCATTTTCGAAATAGACTTGAGAAGATTAAAAGAGAATTTTCTTTTCGAAATAAAGATTAATAATATTTGCGGAAAAAAAAAGGTTACTTATGTTGTAATATCCTTTTATGAGAAAGGGTGTTGCACCAGGTCCTGTTCTTGTTTAACGCCTCTATTTCCACATCCATGGCTTGCTTTCATTTCCTGTCAGATAATGCTTCAGATACAGATGAAGCTGTGGGTGTAGTGTTTAGGTTTGTGAGAAAGGTTTTATGGGTAGGAGAGAATTTTTCAAAGGATAGGAAATTTGATAGAGGGTAAAGTGGCTGTTGGGTACAAGTTCTGGTTCCCTTTCTAAGGGCAATGGGAAGGTTCAGGTTTTGGTCCACCTGTGCATCTAAATTTTCAGAAATAAACTCATTAAAATCATTAGAATTTATAGGATTAGAAAGTGTTACCTCATGTAATGATGGTGGGTTGGATTCTTGGACATGGACAGATCCTGGAGTGGCCTTTTCTCTCTTTGAATATACCAGATTTTTCCCAAATTTTCCACCATTAGGTGCAGGTTTAGGTGCAGGTCCTGCTGTTGGTTCAGGTGCTTGTTCTGCAGGACCTGCAGCTGGTTCAGGTGATTGCTCCGTTCTTCTCTCAGTTTCAGGAACAACAACCCTATTTGTCCCAATTTTAGGTCCAAACACCATATTTTCCACCATTAGGTGCGGGTTTAGGTGCAGGTCCTACTGCTGGTTCAGGTGCTTGTTCTGCTACTTGTTTAGGTGCTTGTTCTGCAGGACCTGCAGCTGGTTCAGGTGATTGCTCCGTTCTTCTCTCAGTTTCAGGGACAACAACCCTATTTGTCCCAATTTCAGGTCCAAATGCCATATTTGGAAGCATGAGAGGCTCATCTTCCTCTCTTACATTCTCCCCTTGAAGATGAGGCTGCTTGAAGTAGCTCTCTTGTTTGTTGAAGGTGACATCCCTTGACACATAGAACCTTTTTGATTAAGGGTGAAAACATTTGTATCCCTTTTGTGTGGTTGAGTACCCTAAGAAAACACATTTGACAGCCCTAGGGTCCAGTTTTCCCCTTTCATTACTATGGACATGCACAAAGGATACACACCCAAATATTCTACGTTGGAGTTTATTTGTAGGGTCCAGGTGTGGGTAGAATGAGGATAGGACTTCCATGGGGCTTTTTGATTATAAGATTTTAGAGGGTAACCTATTGATTAGGTAGGTGGCAGTAAGAAGGGCTTCCCCCCAAAATTTCTTAGGAACATTATTTTGAAAAAGTAGGGCTCTAGTTTGGTCTAATAAGTGCCCATTTTTCCTTTCTGCAATCCCATTCTGTTGGGGTGTGTTAACACATGAAGACTCATGGATTATCCCTTCCTTTTGGCAAAAAGAGTTGAGCACAAGATTAAAGTAGTGCTTGGCATTATCAGACCTAATTCTCTTGATATTGACACCAAATTGATTTTTATCATTGAAACAAACTGTAAAAACATGGAGCTAACCTCAGATTTTTGTTTCAATAGGAAAACCCAAGTCACCCGGGTACAATCATCTATGAAGGTTAAAATCCATTTAGCACCTGAGATATTAGGGACATTAGCGGGACCCCACACGTCAGTATGAACAAGGGAAAAAGGAGAAGGACTCATCTTATTGCTAATGGGGAAAGGTATGCGTTTGTGTTTAGCAAACTCACACACCTCACAATGGAGACTCTCCACATTTAAATTCTTAAACAAGGAAGGGAAAATCACTTTTATAACCCAAAATGAAGGGTGTCCCAGTCGACAATGATATAGCTGAGCTTTCTCTTTACTGGTCATGGTTGATTCAGATATGAGAGAGTGGCTCTTGGTAGGCAGATTAGGGTCCTCCGTGTAGTAAAGGCCATTCCATTCGCTAGCATGTCCAATCGTCCTCCCCGATTTCTTGTCCTGCAATATACAAGAGTTGCTATGAAAAACAACATTACATGAGAGATCTTTTGTGAGTTTTTGTATAGAAATCAGATTGGTGGACAGTTTAGGGACATGAAGGACACTTTTTAATGTTATGGATGGGCTTATTTGGACCTCTCCTTGTCCTGCTGCAGTTATAAGGGTTCCATCTGCTGTGGAAATTTTCTTGTTGCTAGGACATGGAGAATATGTGGAGAAGTATTTGGGTAGAGGGGTCATGTCGTCAGTGGCTCCAGAGTCAAGTATCCACTAATGGGTAAAGGGTGTATCTGAAGCATTAAGTCCAAAAGAAAATGGAAACTTACCAGAATATGTTAAGGAGCACGTACCTATGGGCTTCTCCAATTTACTAAGGAAGGATCTCACCCTTTCTATCTCCTCATGATTCAGCTGGACAGATTCTTCACCTTGTCCATTTAATCGATAAGTAGAATGAACATTCTACAACTCTCCAGTAGTCTGAGATTTGTCCCCAGTTTCCAGAACAGGATGCATGATCTCAGCCATCACAGGTGGGTGCGATCAAGGCAGAGTGGATGCGCAGCAGTGAAGGCTGCGCCTTAGAGTGTGCAGCAATGAAGGCTGCGATAAGGCTCAAAGTAGCGCAACAATGAAGGCTGCGACTTAGGGAGTGCAGAGCAATGAAGGCTGTGATAAGGCTCAAGGTCACGCAACAATGAAGGCTACGACTTAGGGTTTACAGGCTCGGTCAGAGGCTCCCAAAGATCAGGAGCTCTGATACCATCTCAAATTTAGAAGAAATAATATTCTTGTATTTTTTATTATGAGGTACATGTGACCTATATATACATGAGCCTACTGGCTATTTTAGGAAATATGGACAGCTAAGCCTAGGGAGACAAATCCCTGTGATTATGGGATTGTTTCTAAATACATAATCTAGTATTAATAGCAAGATACAACTGTGATAAAGAATAAAAATATAGCAAGGATAAAATATAAAACTTCCTAAAATACACAAAGAGCAACACGGTTTTGACAACAAACAAGGTTAATTAAGGAGCTTTCAGTTGCATAATTATAATTAAGAACAAGAAGTTCTAATAACATACTATTTAACACTTTTCTTTTTGACATTGTCTTTATTAATGGATGAATATCCATGTTGGCTTCTATAGAATACGTTGCTAGCATTTTTCGTTAACCAAATAACCACCAGTTTCAATTTGGTTCCTACTCTGATTAACATACTAAATAGTTGCTTTAAGTCTAATTTTGCCTACAAAGATAAAGTGCTATACCTCCATTGAAATTATCCACTCAGGACAGTTGGATCCATATATGCCACAACGGTCTCCCTTGTGATATAAAAACACTAGTTAGATTAATCACATAGATTTCCCAATAAATAGTGTCTTTAATAGAGCAAGAACGATTACAGGATTGACATCATGGCTCCTCATGGTGGAACCCATTCGGATGGCAGCATCATAAGCCTCCTCAAGACAAGATGAACCCATGGCAATGACGACATAACCATAGCCCCGAGGAGTGAAATCGCAAGACTAGTAGCACCACTCCCTTTTAGTTCTGGCACAAAAAGACCGTTCAGAACTTCTTTAGCATTAGGCTTTGAATATCCAAGCTCAACCCTGGTCTCTGGAATCGGCGGTGGTCTCGTTTGGCGGCGGTGCTCTCACGATCGGCGGTGGACTGGTCCCGTTTGGGGGCAGGGTGGGTGGCGGTGCTAGGGTTTGACTTTGAGTTTGGTGGGTGGGGGGGGGGGGAGGAACTGGAAAGGTTAGGGACGACTGGAATTTGGAGTTTGAACAGACGAAGGGCTCGGGAAAGTCTGAAGCGAAGCAGCACGTGACTAGTCTATAGTGACTAAAAAAAAAGAGTAGCTACAGTATTCGGGCCTGCGGGCTACCCGAAACCCGGCAGGGCTAGCCCGGCTCAGGCTGTTTCGGTCTGGGCCAAAAAGGCCTGGATTGAAACGGGCCCAAAACTGAGTGTCCATGCCCTCTATTTCTTCGGGCTAGCTCGGTGAGCCGGGCCCATTTTGCCATCTCTACATGTAAGCAACATTGCTTGTATAAGCAACGGTTGCTTATCAATAGGGGTGGCAAAACGGGCCAGCCCGACTCTCCTCACCGAAAAACAGGCCAGCTCACCACGACTCGCCAAGCTAAAACGGGCCCAGACATATACCCCGCCCCGTTTTAAGGGCGGGCTGGTGGGCCAGCCCGTTTTGGTTGACTGGCGGGCCAAAGCGAGTTGGGCCCGCCAAAATAATAAAAAAATTTAAAAAATTAATTAAAAATAAGAAATTTTTTTTTAATATTTTTAAAAAAATAATAATTGGCCCGACGGGCCAGCCCGCCGGCTTTCGCGGGCTCAAAAAGCTACCCCGCCCGTTTTTCCACCCCTACTTATCAATAAAAAATCAATATTTGGCTTTAGAATCGATCAACCACCAACAGAAACAAGAGGGAAATTAACAAACTCTGAAATCTGGATCAAACAAACCCACAAAATCCAGAACAATAAAAATACAAAACAATGAAACCCAAATCTAGAAATTAAAAAAAATATGACAAATACAAATCACACCCATAAAAATCAGATTTGAAAAAAAAAGGGGAAGAGATAGCGACGAAAGGAAGAGGGAGAGGTAGCCAATAGAGGATGAGGGTAAATCGAACCATGCGAGCACCACCACCGTGTAGATCGGACTTCTCCATCTCCCTCCTCCCTGCTTTCTTCATGCGAGCAACACCACTGTGTAGATCGGACCATGCGAGCACCACCACCGTGTAGATCGGACTTCTCCATCTCCCTCCTCCTTGCTTTCTTCATGCGAGCAACACCACCGTGTAGATCGGACCATGCGAGCACTACCACCGTGTAGATCGGACTTCTCCATCTCCCTCATCCCTGCTTTCTTCGTGCGAGCATCACCACCGTGTAGGGGGAGGGAAGGGGACTGGTGAGAGAGGGGGATGGGAGGCAGTGGCTGACTGAGAGAGGAGACGAGGAATGTTGAAAAATTGTTTGAAATGAAGAAGATAACGTGAGGAGATGGGGGGTTGCTGAAATGAAATGTTGAAAAAAAATCATGAGGCTGAAATGGGGCTGTTGCCTTGCGTGAAGAGATAAGCCTAGAGGCCATGTACCCAAGGCAAAAGTGAATTCAATTTTAATGTGAATTTTGAGATCCATATTTTTTAAGAATAAATTAACTTTCTCAATGTCATTTCAAATTGTATCAATATTACCTTGAAGATATAATTCGGACCGTTTCACACATTCTTGTAACCGTTTCACACATAATTGTTACTTTTTTTCATCAGATAAGGTACCATTTTTTTATCAGATAAAGTTACCGTTTGAATTTTATGGATTTTTATAAATAGTGATCATAATCAATTGTAATTTGTTTGATATTTTCTCTCAATTTTATTTTCTCATCTTTCTAAAAATTTCTCTTACATTCTCTCATATTTTCTCATTCTCTCACATTCTAATGGATCCAAATCATTCGGACGACTTGGATAGTCTCTTATGGCAATTCATGGAAGAGGAACTTATGGACGACACTGACATAGAATGGATGAGGTCAGCACTTGAGAGGCAAAGGCAACAACAAGCCGCCAACACCACTAGGCGCAGACGTACAAGAACAGTAGTAGATCACAATCATAGACAAGGAGTTCACTGTTTGTTCAATGACTACTTCTCTGAAACTCCGTCGTACACAGAGGCTCAATTCCGACGAAGGTTCTGAATGCAAAGACATGTGTTCATTCGAGTTGTAGAAGCCCTTGGCAACCATGATGAGTATTTCCAAATGAGGGTTGATGCGATTAGTAGAGTGGGTCTTTCACCTTTGCAAAAGTGCACTGTTGCTATTCGTATATTGGCATAGGGATCACCTGCTGACAGTGTAGACGACTATATTAGAATCGGCGAAAGCACTGCAGTGGAATGCTTAGAGAGATTTGTAAGGGGTGTGAATGAGATTTTTGGTGCTGAGTACTTGCGAAGGCGTAACAACAGTGACATTGAACGCTTGCTGCAAATAAGAGAGGTATGTGGCTTTCCTGGTATGTTGGGTTCTATTGATTGTATGCACTAGGAATGGAAAAATTGTCCGGTTGCGTGGAAAGGACAATTTTCTCGAGGTGATCATGCCAAACCCACCATCATGCTTGAAGCCGTGGCATCACAAGACTTATGGATTTGGCATGCATTTTTTGGCATTCTGTGGGTTCAAACAACGACATTAACGTGTTAAACCAATCCAATGTGTTTAATGATGTTTTGGAAGCACAAACTCCCACTGTGCAATATACAGTGAATAGAACCTCATATAATATGGGGTACTATCTAGCAGATGGTACTTATCCCGAGTGGGCAACATTTGTTAAGACCATCCAAATGCCGCAAGGAGAAAAGAGAAAATTATTTGCCCAACATCAAGAATCAACAAGAAAGGATGTGGAACGGTATTTGGAGTACTCCAATCTCGATTCGCTATTATACGTGGTCCAGCACGTTCTTGGCACATTGATACAATGAAACATATAATGTATGCGTGCATAATATTGCATAATATGATTGTTGAAGATGAAAGGGACACATATACTGGTAATTATGATTATGATCATGTAGAGAATGACATCTCAACAGGTGAGGTATCTAATGGTCCCCATCCAGATTTTGCAATATACCTACAAAGGAGAGCACATCTTCGTGGAATACAAATTCATCGTCAACTTCAAGCAAACTTTGTGGAACATGTTTGGGAACGTTTCAGTCGTGACAATAGCAAAATTTAATGTCTATTTATTAATTTTTATATTTATTTAATATTATGTATTTCTTATCATTTTAACTTTTTGTGATAAATTAAATAAATTTGCAATATTTATTTATTTTTTGTATTTTTATTTTTTAAAATCAGAATATATATATATATATATATATATGAATTAATATTTTAATTTAAATTAAAAATATTTAAAAAATTAAAATATAAATATGTGGGGTCCATTGTGGGACCCACTAACATAACTTAAGCAACCCATTTTTAAGCAACTCTCATTGGACTGAAAACAAATGGGTGTTGCTTAAAGTCCATGTGGCATTGTGTGACCCACTTAACCAAGTTAAGCAACCCCATCGGAGATGCTCTAAGGCTGCTTGGATGACCTTTGTCTTTCATCAACAGAACCATACTAATAAACCATTTATCTTAACCATCACCTTGTATATCAATGATAGACAATATCAGGATTTTCACAAAAGAATAAATTGCACTTGTTTCACGGTAAAACCATATTTATGGTAATCTAAAATTCGCCATTATAACGGTACGATTAGTAAGTTCAAAATTGATTTTGCCATCCCAACCTTACTTCCACGAAAATCACATAGAAATTTGGGCATTGTAACACTACAATTATTAAAAGCACATAACAATTAATTTAAAGCCATAAAACAATTATAAAGCTTTAAATAAATGATTACAAGGCATATACCAATTTTGCCATTATAAGCTTACTATAAAAGTGAAGTGGATCAAAGGATAACAAGAAGTAGGGGTTGAATTGTTACCCTTTTCAACTTTTGGCCTACAAGAATGTTTAGGAAACCTTCTGACTGAATCTTCTCAAGTTTAATAACTTGGAAATCAGAGTGAGCTACCCCAATTAGTTAATAAACAGATATTGATAATGATTCAATAACAGATAATCAGTTTATATAACTAAGAATAGATTAAGAATCTCTGGTTAAGAATGTTCACTCTTGAGAACGTTCTGATGTTGCTGTTGAGTATGAACCTTCTGAGGTTCTTCAACCTTCTTAGGCTAATGAACATTCTCATTCTTAAAAGTTATATTCCTTCTTCTTAGATAGTATGAGTTCTTAATCTAAGGATGAGTGTGTGAAGCAGCTTTAAACGAAATATTTAACACAAATATAAAGGAAAAGGATAGAGAATACCACACACACGATGTTATCCTGGTTCACCCTTAACTCCTGGGCTATGTCCAGTCCCCATTCCCTGTGAAATTTTCCACTAGTTTAACCACCAGTACAAGTATTCTTAATGTAACGCCCCTTTTTCCCACAAGGAACGTCACGTGAAAAACTAAAACTTAATGCGGAAAAACGTCTTTCATAAATTAAGGTTACCAAAATTGGTGGCTAATTTTTTTTTCTTTTAAAAGTCTTTTATACGAAAAGATTTGCTCACAACTCATTTAGCCATTCAGAAACTCAGAAGAAAAGAAACATCATAAACATATATATATATATCATCATGTCAATATACACAAGTCTTGCACCCGCAAGTATAGTTTGGAACCACAACATAGTGGCCAAAATACATCATCATGACCCGAAGAAAATAAAGCGATAAAGCTAAACCTAGGAAAAACGATAAATCAAAAAGTGTGTCCAATACACGACACTGAACATGTACATCCCAAACCTAGGCTGGTCGCTAACAGACACTCTACAACCTAGCACTAGACATCCTCACCTCTACAGGCCTAAGACGATGACGTCTCCTCGGGGTCCTCCTCAACCACAGACACCTCGAATAGTACACGATCTGGCTCGTCTCTAACCTTCCTCTTCCCTCTATCTACGTGTCCCGATGGTCCGGCAGAAGTGTCAGAAGAACAGCGCACCAAATGTCCAGAAGGTGCAACGTATGGAACAGGAAGTGTCGGCCTCACGGTCTCGGGTGATGGAACTGGTGTCACTGGTGGAGCCATCCTTGGTAAGCGTGCCCTCTCCAAGGAACTCTTCCTTGGAGTGCGACGAATCAGACGACAACGGTTAGATACCGATTCGGCTATCCGCTGAGGTGTAGGCCTCTGATCCTCCCTCGCCTCTCTCCTAGGCTGCGCCGTGGGTGGAACTCTGGCCTCCCGGTTCTCCAAAGTGATACTGCGTGCAAAGGGTGCATCTCCCAGCCAGTAGCGCATCCTCTCGATGGGTATATAGACGTCCAATACCATGTCCCTCTCCAAAACCTCTTCGGGGCCCAACACCCCTCCTCTAGTCCTAACTACGTGTCCAGACACAGTGGCCCATTGGGAGATGGGATCGTAAGTCCATCCCCCACCATCGGCCTCACGAGGCCGAAAGCACTCCCTCACTCGGGCTATCAGAGGTCTCGAAGTGGACATCTACACGTAACGTACATAAAATAACAGAAAAACACGCAAGGGTGAATTTCTTTGCACAAGTTGAAATCCACTGAAAGGATGTATACGAAACAGAAAATACTACATAATACATTCCAAGAATATATGTATAGCTACTCTTTCGCGAATCTTTCTCTAAGATATTCATAAACCAAAAGAGAGCACATCATCAAATTAAGCACACAGTCAAACACACACAAAGCACTCTAGCATAGTGCATGTCACTTGAACATCTTTTAATACGACTCAACCGTCCTCCGCTCGCAATCCCCCAAGCTGGATTGTAGCTCAAATTTGGCAAAGTCAATCATCGATTACAATTGACATCTATATATGTAGATTGCACGATCCTCCATGCTGGATTGTGGCAATGACATCTACGTACGCCCCGCACAATCCTCCAAGCTGGATTGTAGCAACGTCCTCTACATTTATTGCACAATTCCTCCAAGCTGGATTGTAGCAACAACCTCTATATTTATTACACAATCCTCCAAGCTGGATTGTAGTAAAAACATCCACATTTATTGCACAATTCCTCCAAGTTGGATTGTAGCAACAACCTCTATATTTATTACACAATCCTCCAAGCTAGATTGTAGTAAAAACATCCACATTTATTGCACAATCCTCCAAGCTGGATTGTAGCATGACCTCAATATATATTGCACAATCCTCCAAGCTGGATTGTAGCACTGACATCTATATTTGCACTCACAAACAATCCAATCAACGCGGTCCTTCATCTTAGGGTTTTTCGTCGCCACGTGTTAGCTTTCATCTAACACCGTGTATATTATTGTCCTCAAGACTTTAGCGTCGCCACGTATTGATCCTCGTTCAATACCGTGTAAGATCGTTTATTGAAAAAATGTAAGTTTTGTGGAAAATTCCTCTTTGAAATTAAAGTTCTTCTTTAACTTTAACTCTCTAATTCTTATTATTTTTCCTTCTCACTTCTTATTAATTATTAAAAACCACATAACTTGTTAAAATTTCATTTTGACCCCAAAACGTCCAGTTCTTGCGTCCAGTTCCTGCGTCCAGTCTGCGTCCAGTTCCTGCGTCCAGTCTTCACGTTTTCTACCCCCGAACTTTTATAACATTATACTTTTGGCCCAAAGTGCCTAAACTTTCGATTTCATGCCCAGAATTCCAGAATTTTGTATTTTTGAAATTTATCCAATTAAGTGTTATCTTGAATCCTAATTAATTTCTTTGTTTTCATTTGTAAAATTTTTTCGTTAAAGTTTTTAACTCCTCTTACCACACTTAGTCAAATATTTTCAAACCAATCCCAATCACATAGAATTAAATCATGTGAAACATAAGAATCAATATTCATCCATTTAGGCAAAAACACCACCAAGCCATAAATCAAACATACACTTAGGCATTCCAAATCATACATATGATTTTTCCAACAACACATAGGCTTATCAAAAATTATCATGCCTCAACCAAAATCATACTTTCACTCATATACATAAATATATAAAAATACATATTACTAAAGAATGAAAAATCATTCAACAATCAATATGAAAACTCAAGTCTTTGAGTTCATCATCAAGAACAAAATCACATAATCACACACATACACAACCCTCCCAACTTATTGAGAAAAATCCCCTTACCTCTTGAAGACTTGAAAATGGGCTAACTCCAAAATCACCTCCTTCACACCACACCAACACCAAGTGGTCTACTCAACACCTTGATGTTCCCACACTTAGAAAAATTTACCTTTTTCAAAATACACCAAAATACAACCATAGAAATATGAGTTTTATGAAAACCAAGAAACCATAAAGAGTAGAAATTTGAGAAGATGAATACTTACTCAAATCTTGAAAGAAAATAGATCCAAGGTATTTTCCAAGCTTGTAGGTTCCAATGGAGTGAACCTAAACCAAGGAAAAGCTTACTTTTAGTGAAATGAAGAACTCAAGCTTTCATGAAAACATGAAAGTGGTGGAAATGAAAAAATGAAAGAAGTTTATGGATTAGAATGATGATCCAAACCTTTTTTGGGAAGCTTGGGTATGGAAAATCTCACTAGAACTTGGTCTTTTTGTGTATGGAAAAAGCTTGGGAATGGAGAGAAAATGGAAAATGGAACTTGGAGAAGATGAAGTGTATGAAGCAAATGAATTTCTCTCTCCTTTCTCCCTAGATGAATTTCGGCTGAAGCAAGAAGAGCATGGGGGAGGTATGGGCTTGCATGCTTTGGTGGTTGGGAGCCATACCTCTCTCACCTAATTTTGGGAAAATTCAACCCCTAATTGACCATTTGACTTTTGGAAGAATTTTTAGACTTGGATCAGCCCCTCATGCGCCCAGATCTGACCAGAAAAATGGTGGGATTAAGTCCCATCAAGTTAGGGTTTAATCGGTAGTTCGAAGCGGTAAAAACTCATAGTTTTCGAACCCCTTTTTAGATAAATATTTTTCTAAAATGAGTAAAATCATGAGGAATAAATTTTATGATTTGAATATGTCATAGAAAAATTTAGAAACCCAAAACTAAATTTTTGGACTATTTTTCATGTCCCGGTTGCGCCCGGTTTACCCGTAAAGCACCAAACGCGGGTAAAATAAAGTTTTTCTGAAAAATTTCCAGAAAAATTTCTAAAAATCACAAATATTATAAGAACCACTTTTGGTTCGTTAAAAATTTATTTTAGAGTAAAAATGACCTCCAGAAAAATACTGGACCCTATCCCCGCATCAGGAGAGAATGCGGTTCCCGCAAAAACTCAGTTTTGCAAACTTGGCTACTCTTGACTCTTCTAAAATAAATCTAAGATGTTAATATCCTTATTCTCACCCCAAGATCTAAAAATCATTAATTAAATAATTTTAATTAATTTAAAGGAGATTAAAAATCAATAAAAACTATTTAAAAATGAGGGTGTTACACTTAACACAGCCTCTTCAGACCTTTATAAGTATTCTTTTCCTCTTGCCTCTTCAGGCACAACAACTGAGTATTCTTTCGAAACTTAGCCTCTCCAGACTTTACGTCTTTCTTCTACTCACACTAGTGCTCACTCACTATGTAGCAAAAGAACAACCTTTATAGATTTGAGAATATAGGTTGTGTCACTATCTTACAGTTTACAACTCATTCATAAATGAACAAATAAAACTATATTCACTCTTTAATAGATACAAGAAATTATTTCGAGGAGTGAGTGTTTCAAGTTCAGACTTGATGGGAAGATTGATCTTGGTTCAGATTATGTAATCTTGCAGTATGCTCTTCCAAGTTGTCCGTAGTGCTTGCCTTGCTTTTAATGAAGTTCCATGGTGAAACTAGCCGTTAGACACACAGCAAAAGGCCTCTGTTCGTACAGCTGGACGTTCCCTTGTTTTTACCAAAAGTTGATAGTGACAGATAACTTTTGGTACTGGTTCATCAGAATGTTCTGATGAACCTTCTGATGAATATTCTGATGTTCATCCTTCTGATGAACATTCTGATATCCACGATGAACCTTCTGATGATCTTCTCTGATATCAGATGTGTTATTTCTTCTGATATTCCTCAAGCTTCTGTGTGAGAACACTTGTACCTTAGATGTGGTGGTACTTTCTTTCTTTTGACCTTCCTTTGGAACCTTATGATGAATATATAATTCTGTCTTCAGAGAAGGTTCAATAGGTTATCTGTGCTTGAACATTTTTTGACATTGACTAGTCTTTTGATCTTTGAGATGCTTGTAGATTCTGACTTGATTATCTCTTTCTCAGATCTCTTACTATCTTCATCATGCTCTTGTACTCTTCAAGCCTTAGATGTCTTGTTTTTGGTCTTTGAGAATCTTCATGTTGGTGTACTTGATTCTTCTGAGAATGTTGATCATTCTGAGTTCATTTGAACATTCTGACTTGTTCCTTCTGGAACATTCTTACAGGCACTTCTTGCTGAACCTGTTCTTGTTAAACATTCTCAAGAACACCATTAGTTCTTATAACATTCTTAAATGCTTAAAGTAGGTTCAGAAGGTTTATTGTCATTAAAACCATTTTCTAAGGGTTTTGGAGTCAACATTCTTCCTCTTTTTGATGATGACAAACCTAGAACAGAATTAAAGTTTTTATGAATGTTATCATAATAATTTTATCACATACTCCCCCTGAATATATGCATATTATTTTCGGAGTATAAAGTGATAAAGTTTTGACTAATATAAACATAAAATATTCATGCATTCAGAGAATGTTTTGAATTATAAGAATGTTCATATGCAGAATATTCATATCAGAGTTTTAGTCCAATGCTTAGTTAGGGATAGTTAATCCAACAGACTTCTAGTTTCATTCATTCAAAATTTTGAATGCATTTGTACAATAATCAGCATATTAATAACATTCATGTACATCAATTTTGAAGACATTCAAAACAAAAGTTTGGCCTATACACTTTAACTAAACCCATCCCAGAAAGTCTAAAAATTCTATTCTTTTTCTTCTCCTCGTTTTGTCAACGATCAAATAGAGAGGGAAAAGGTCCCTCAGAAGTCTATTTGGAAGGAGATGAATCTCCAGAGGAGGTGGATGATGTAGGCATGGTGGGATAAAAGGTAGGAGGAGTTTGATGAGGGGAAGAGGAATGCTCAGAGATCCACTCAAAGATGAAATAATTCAGAGTCTTCTGCAGATTAGTCATCCCAGTGAAGAGTAACTTCTGGTTGACTCTCATTTTCTTCACATCTTTCTCTAGAGCAACAAGTCTAATTTGAGTAGACTGCGCATCAGGAGATGCTGCCTTGGCAGATTCAGCTGTAGCTTTCTCTTTTTCTTCAGAAGGTGAACCCTTCTGCATTTCTTCCATCTGCTTGAAAGTGGATTCCCCAAGTGAAGCAAACAGTGGGGGAAGACCTGGAGGTAACTCACCAACTCTATGAGGAGGTCCAGGAAAGATTGGAGTGGGAGCAGACATATCAAAGATTGGTGGAGAGGCCATGAATTGCTTAATCATCTCAGAATCAAAATTGCTCCCTCCAACTGCTGGTGAAGATGGAATATCCTCTTTCATAATTCCTTTACCCTTGTCATCCTTCTGGGCAGCAACTATTTCTACTTCCTCGGGAACTTTCTCTTCTTCTTCTTCAGAAGATTCTTCATCTTCATAGATTTTTAGTTCAGCCAAAGTCCTAGCTTTGTCAGTTTTGGAATCAAATTTTCCAAGATTGTCTTTGTTGTTCAGAACAAAACATTCACACCCAAAGACATGAAAGTAAGAGATATTTGGTTTTCTCCCTTTCCACAATTCATATGGAGTTTTGCTCAGAATGTTTCTGATTGAAACTCTGTTCAGAATATAGCAAGAAGTGTTTACAGCCTCTGCCCAAAAGTAGTTATGAATGCCTGATTCACTTAGCATTGTTCTTGCCATTTCTTGCAGTGATCTATTTTTCCTTTCTACAACTCTATTTTGTTGGGGAGTTCTAGGACAAGAAAAATTATGAGTGATTCGATTCTCATCAAAGAATGTTTGGAATTGGTGATTCTCAAACTCACCTCCACGGTCACTGTAACACCCTTATTTTTATATAGTTTCTGTAAACTTTTAATCTGTTTTAAATTATTTTAAAATTATTTAATTAATGATTTTGGGATCTTAAGGTATGAATAAGGATTTTCATATCCTAGGTTTCCTTTTGAAGAGTCAAGAGTAGCCAAGTTCATAAAACTGAGTTTTTGCGAGAACCACATTCTCGTATGATGTGGGGAACAATTCAGTTTTTTTCTGGAGGTCATTTTTACTCTAAAATAATATTTTAACGAACCAAAAGTGGTTTTTATATTATTTGTGATTTTTAGAAATTTTTCTGGAAATTTTTTAGAGAAACCTTATTTTACTCGCGTTCGGACCTTTACGGGTAAACCGGGCGCAACCGGGACATGTAAAATAGCCCAAAAATTTAGTTTTGAGATTCTAAATTTTTCTATATCATATTCAACTAATAAAATTGATTTCTCATGATTTTACCTATTTTAGAAAAATATTTATCTAAAAAGGGATTATAAAACTAAGCGTTTTGACTACTTTGAGCTACCGATTAAACCCTAACTTGATGGAATTAAATCCCACCTTTTTGGGTCTGCATTTGGCCGAACCCTAGCCCTAATTTTCACTCTCAAAATATCCCAAAAGTCAAATGGGTCAAAGAGGTTGATTTTTGAATTTTTTTCAAATTAGGTAAAAGAGGTATGGCTCCCAACCACTCAAAGCATGCAAGCCCATACCTCCCCCATCCCTCCTTGTGGCTGGCTGAAATCTGAATAGGAAGAGGGAAGAGAGAGGTTTTCATTTTCTCACTTCATCTCTTTTAATCTTGCAAAATCCTCCATTTTCTATCCATTTTCAAGCTTTCCTCCATAGCCAAAGCTTGAGTTTTATTGGGTTTTTGGCTAGTCAAGCTTCACAAAAAAGGTTTGGATCATCATTCTAATCCATAAACTTCTTTCATTTTTCCATTTCCACAACTTTTATTTTTCTATGAAGCTTGTGTTCTTCTTTTTACTAAAAGAGGGCTTTTTCTTTGTTTAGGTTCACTCCATTGGAACCTACAAGCTTGAAAACTACCTTGGATCCATTTGTTTCAAAGTTTGAGTAAGTATTCCTCTACTCAAAATTTCTACTCTTTAGGGTTTGGTTGTTTTCATAAAACTTGCACTTTTGTGGTTTTATTTTTGGTGTATTTTGTGTACGGTTGATTTTTCTAAGTGTTGGAACATCAAGGCTTCAAGGAGGCCACTTGGTGTTGGTGATTGGTGCGGAGGTGTTTTTGGTGTTAGCCCATTTTCATTAGCTTCAAGAGGTAAGGGGATTTTCTCAATAAGTTGGGAAGGATGTGTATGTGTGTGGTGTATGTTGTATGTTCTAAGTTAAACTCAAAGACTTGAGTTTTTCTATTGGTTGTTGAATGAGAAATCATTCTCTTAGTAATATGTATTTTTATATATGTATGTATATGAGTTAAAGTATGATTTTGGTTGATGCATGATAATTTTTTATAAGCCTATGTGTTCTTGGAAAAGTCATATGTATGCTTGATGAGTTAATGATTGATGTTATGTTCATGATGTATGTTAATATGCTATGGATGGTTACTTTGAGTTTATGTATGATTTATGGCTTGATTGTGTTCTTGCCTAATTGATGTATGTTGATTTTTGGATATTTCATATGCTTTGATTCTTGGTGATTGGGATTGAATTGAAAATATTTGACTAAGTGTGGGAAGAGGTCTTAAAAGCTTTAATGAAAAAGTTTTTCCAATGAAATCAAATAAATTAATTAGGATTCAAGTTAACACTTAATTAGATAAATTTCACTAAGTTTCAAAGTATAAGTCTCAAGTAAATTTCATACTAAATCCTATTTCTCCATAAAGCTCTAAGTAAGCTAGAAAATCAATTAATGAGGGAGAAAATAAAATTTTAAATTTTTAAGGGGTTAAAAACAAAAACTGGATGTATTTTGGGTCAAAAATATAAATTTATGGAATTCTGGACAGAAAAACGAAAAACTGGATACTTTGGGCCAAAAACGTAATTTACAGAAGTTTTGGGGCAGAAACGTGAAACTGGGCTTTTTGGGGCAGAAACCTAATTTTTAGAAAATAAGGGGTTGAAGTATGAGACTAGATTTCTTAAGGGGCATATTTTTAAATACTTAAAAGTAAAGGAATTTAAGTAAAATTATCAAAGAATTTATTTAATTAAGACTTTTAATTAAATCTTTTTACAATGAAAAGTGAGAAGAAAAATAATGAGGATTTGAGAGTTTAAAGTTAAAGAAGAACTTTAACTTCAAAGAGAAATTTTCCATAAAACTTATGTTTTTTTTAAATAACGATTTTACACGGTATTGAAGAGGATCAATACATGGTGACGATGAAGTCTTGAGGACAATAATGCTACACGCTGTTGGAAGAAAGCTAACACGTGACGACGAAAACCCTAAGACGAGGGACCACATTAATTGTATTGTTTGTGATTGCAAATATACTGTCATTTGCATTAAAGACGTGGCTTTTGCCAAATTAGAGCATACAATCCTATGTGGGGATTGTAAATAAGTATGGTCTGACTATAAGTCTTTGAGGGCATCCAGGTTACGAAATTCTCAATGGTCTTGCGGTGAATCCCCTTGTGCCGAGAAGAGTAGTGTACCCGGCTTGGATGATCCTGACCGGCTGCCTTATTTGAGATATGGTGTACAACGTTAGCACAATGGGGCTGTACCGAATAAATGACAAACGATGGCCGAGAGAAATGGTCAGTTTGCATTAATGTTAGGTATACACTTCCGCCGTATCGCTCTACTTAGTTGCGGAAGAGAAGTCTCCATGGAGCAGTGCACCGGTGTATGAAAAGAGATATTGAAGTGACATGCATTATGCTAGAGTGCTTGTGTGTTTAACTTAATGACGTGTTCTATTTTTGATGATTGAATATCTTAGCTAAAGATTGAGAAAGAGTAATTCTATATATATATATATTCTTGGAATGTATTATGTAGTATTTTCCTTTTTCGTATGCACCCTTTCGTGGATTTCAACTTGTGCAAAGAAATTCACCCTTGCACGTTTTTCTGTTATCCGTATGTACACTACGCGTAGATGTCCACTTCGAGACCTCTGGTAGCCAGAGTGAGGGAGAGCTTCTGGCCTCTTGAGGCCGATGGTGGGAGATGGACTTATGATCCCATCTCCCAATGGGCCACGGTGTGTGGACACGTGGTCAGGACTAGAGGAGGGGTGCTGGGCCCCGAGGAGGTTTTGGAGCGTGACATGGTTCTGGACGCTTACATTCCCATAGAGAGGATGCGCAGCTGGCTGGTAGCCGCAACAGAGGCACCCGTGGAGCAGCCGAGGAGAGAGACTCAGGAGGAGAGACCTTTACCCTCGCGGGTAACCGGATCTGCTCGGGAGTACCGTCGTTGCTTTCGCCGCACTCCAAGGAAGAGTTCCTTGGAGCAGGCACGTCTACCGAGGATGGCTCCACCAGTGACACCAGCTTCACCACCCGAGACAGTGAGACCGACGCTCCCCGTTCCTTGCGTCGCACCGTCTGGACGTGTTGTGCGTTGTTCTTCTGACACTTCTGCTGGACCGTTGGGACACGCAGGGAGGGGGAAGAGGAAGGTTCAAGATGAGCCAGAGCGGGTATTCATTGAGATATCCGAGGATGAGGAGGACCCGGAGGAGGATCTCGAGGAGGACCCCGAGGAGACGTCATCGTCTTAGGTCTGTAGTGGTGGGAGGTGTATAGTGCTAGGTTGTGGGTTGTCTGTTAGCGGCCGGCCTAAGTTTGGGTTGTGCATGTTCAGTATCGTGTTTTTGACACACCTTTTGATTTATCGCTTTCCTAGGTTTAGTTTTATCGCTTTATTTTCCCTTCAGTTGGGATGTTGTATTTTGGCCACTCTGTTGTGGTTCATGACTATATTTGCGGGCGCAATACTTGTGTATATTGACATGATGATGTATATATCTATGTATGATGTTTCTTTTCTTCTGAGTTTCTGGATGGCTAAATGAGATGTGAGTAATCTTTTTGTTTAAGACTTTTACAAAAAAAAATTTAGCCACGAATTTTATAAAGACAAACCAATTTATATTAATTCCGCATTAAGTTTTTGTGTAGTTTTCATGTGACGTTCCTTGTGGGAAAAAGGGGCGTTACACATAGTGCTTTATACTTTTCATTAAATGTGATCTCACAACAGTTATATTTTAAGTCGAAGAAAAGCATTTGTACAGCTATTTATTTCAAATCATTTGTTCATTTAATACGTCTCAAATTAATTACTAGAACAATAAATAGCGTAACGAGAAATAATAATGTGTGTTCAGGATACATCGTGAACCGAGTGGACGCATAGTTGTCTTACCATTTGGACGCATAACGTCCTGAGTCTATTGGACAATACTTTCCATAGGTCAAGTACTAGAGTTCATTGGACGCTTAGCTCATAGTTTGTACATATAAGTACCAAAGTCACATTGGACGATGGACTTAACTTAGTTGTACCTACAAGAGCTTGTTATCAGACTTTGTTAAACTCTTAATAATAGTTGTTATCATCAAAACCTTTAGGGATTTAGACATGGTAAAATGTCTCTGAACCATTTGGTTCTAACGATCTCTCCCTTTTTGATGATGACAAACATTATTAAGTTTTACAAGCATTTATCAGCAAGTAAAATATAACATGCAATCATACATAAACAATTAAAACTTTTTATTCAAGTAAACTCCCCGTGAGTTAAATATCTCAGCATTTCTATGGACTTACCCAACTTCCCCAAAGATAAACATCTCATAGGTTTAGGATTTTCCAAAAGTTTTAAGTATCTAAAAAGTTCTTTTTCTCAAACAGCAGGTTAGTCCAACAACATATATATATATATAAGCATTTTAATCAGAGTAGATATATGTATGCGAAAAGACAACTGTAATTTCTTTCATGAACTTAATCTCATTTTATTAAAACTTAATAAATCTTCCCTTTCCCTTTCTCCCCCTTTTGTCATTAGACAAAAAGGTTTGAATGACCATCATTGTTAAAGGATTTTTGAAGAAAAACAACAAAAAGAAGAAAGAAAGAAAGTTGAGAACATGACTTCAGGAAGTCACTCCTTTGGCTTCATGTGCTTGAGAAACTGACTGAAGATAAACTTGAGTTCTTCAAACTCTTCTGTTGTCACAGGAGCTTCTTTAGATTGCCTTGCAGGTCTAGCACCAGGTTGCACATGGGTAGACAAGATCAAGTCTTCTTCCTCAGGAGGCAACTCAACAATGGGCTCTACTGGAGGAGGAGGAATATGAGTTTCCAACTTCCTTCTTGAGGGGACAGGAGCTCCTAAGATTTCATCAAACATGATGAAGTGTGAGTCCATCTCTGTCAACTTCCTACCAGAAGGTGTCTCCTTCTTCTCCTCAGTATCCAAACCAGAGAAGGATGCTTACTGTTCACATTCCCATAGATGTTTTTCCCATACAGCTCTAGGTTCTTCCTCTATGGCTCTTCTTTCCTTGGACAAATAGACCAAGAAGTCCATAAGGACACATTTTTGTTCAGTCTTTGCCCAGTCCTTGTCAAATTTTATGAGCCGTGGCATTGGACCTTTGTTGAGATACTTCTTTTGGAACTTGTCCTTGTTCTTGTCCACGAAGTACATCCTTGGTACTATTCTGTCAGGCTTGACCTTTATTTGAGTGGACGGAGTGATCCTCATTGTCAGAGGGACGTTGAATTTATTCGAAAGTTCCAACCCATCTGCGATATGCTTGATCATCATCTTCTCAAATATGGAGAGGAATGGATTGATTTGCTCTTGGGACAGAGTAGGGTACTCAGGCCTTTCTGTGTAGATCCTCATGTTGGCTAGATTTGAGGTCTGAGATGGCACAGATCTTCCCCTTATTTGATCCACTATCAGCTGTGGATTCTACTTCTTTTCCTCTTGTAGAGGAACTTCAACTTTCTCCAGGCCTTTAGTTAGAATCCTAGGCTTCCAAAATCTGTGGACAGAGTGGGAAGTGGACGATGGTGAAAATGATTTTGTTTGGGCAGGTGGTGGTGAAGGTGGTTGTGTTTGGGTGGGAATGGACGATGGTTCTGGAATGGACAATGGTTCACCAAAAGGTGAAAATGTAGTGGTTTCAGGTTCAGGTGAGGGAGGTGGTGTTGCTATATGGGCAGGTGAAGGAGAGAATGGTTTAGGTTGGCTTTGTGGTTGGGGAGATGTTTGTGTATGGTGAGGTTGCAAAGGAGAGGGATTGGATGCAACATCAGCACTCTTATTTAAGGCATATGCAATTACATATTTAATCACAGAATCTATATTTACCTCTTCTGAAGACTTCCTTTCATCTTGTTTTCTTTTCTCCCTTACTTCTCAGGCAGACGTTTCCTGAGCAGCATCAGTAGTTTGTTTTTGGCCTCTGATCAAGGTTCTGGCCATTTTCCCTCTTGCATCTGTAGTCCCTTTTTCAGCCACACTGGACTCAGTGTGAGTTCTTTTTTCTTGGGAATGGAAGCTTTGACAATGTCTTCCCTCATTCCTCCTTTTCTGATTTCTTCTACTCTTCTTGCAGCTTATTCTCTTGTCACGTGGGTTGCTTGTTTCTTCAAAGATTCAAATTCATTGAGACCTTTACAAACGGTTGCCAGATTCATCTTTAGAAAATTTGCTTTGCCATGTTCTACCTGCTTGACCATTTCTGACACTTTTTCCTTAATGTCAGATGGGGCAGAGTCCATAAGAAGATTGATTCCCTGATTCTTCATAACTCTTTGTAGAAGAGCTCCATATGGAATCCCAGTCAACTTGTTCTTTCTGCTAGCATACTTCTTGAAGTTTTGAAACAGCAGGGCAGACAAGTTTATCTTTCTCCTAGTTTGAAGGTTTACCAGGAGAAACTCATGGAGTGAAGAAACAGAGTCCTTCGAACCCAGCTTGTTCAAAACGACCTTGTTGAGGACCTGGTGAAGAATCCTTAACTTGTCTGTCATCTTGGAAGCAATGAGCTTTCCAGTGTATTTGGAGTCAGCCAACAGACTTTTAGTTGCACCACCTTCAAAGTCATTTTTCCAGTTATGGATGTAGGTTGTTATCCCTTCGCGTTCACATCCAATAGCGATGGAGATAGACACCTCTGAGATGGTTACCTCCTTGCCTAACATTGTACCCTTAACCTCTTCACCATAAACAACCAATGTACTCAGAACTGCTTGACAAGTTCAGGATGAACTGCTACCCTCCTCTTGAAGTAGTTGCTCCATATAGCATCATGAAACTCAGTGACCAAGTGAATACCCAGAGTAACCAGAAGGTAGGGGTTGACATGGTGTTCCACAAGCACTTCCATGTTGTTAGTGTTCTCCATTTTTGAAAAGAAGAGATGGGTTTTTGAGAGAAATAGGGTTTTGAGAAAGATTTCAGAGATTTCAAAAATGAGAGAAGATAGAGAGGTTTTCTTGAAAGAGTAAAGTGAATGTGAAGAGTGAAGTGAAAACGTGTGTAAGTAGGGAGTTAAAGAGAGAGATAAAAGTAACTATTGTCTTGAAAGCCAGCGCTGCTATTAAATGAAAAGACGATTTTAGAGCAGGTGAACAGGTTTTGATAAAAATAAAATACTTTTAAACTAAATAGTGACTCAGCGCGGGAAGTTAAAGAGTTAAAAGACACTAAGCCTTATTATTTCTAAGTCTCAATTGGATGACAAGCCTTTGGACTCTAGTCACATTGGACTCAGATTGAACTTGAGCATATTGGACGCTAAACATCACTCTTTTATAAAGTGCATATTTAAATGCTTCCTTATAAAAGTGAATCTATCTGCAGGAAGGGGTTTTGTAAAAATATCAGCCCATTGATTTTCAGTACTTACAAACTTAATATCAAATACTCTTTTCTGTACATAGTCTCTAATGAAATGATGTTTAATTTCTATATGCTTAGCCTTTGAGTGTAAGATTGGGTTCTTAGACAGATTAATTGCAGCAATATTATCACAAAGAATAGAAATCTTACTCTCATAGATGTTGTAGTCCTCCAATTGATGTTTAATCCATAGGAGCTGAGAACAACAACTTGCTGCAGAGACATATTCAGCTTCAGCTATAGATAATGCAATAGTGTTTTGTCTCCTGCTTGTCCATGAGACCAGGTTGGATCCAATGAAGTGGCAACCACCGCTTGTGGTTTTTCTTACCAATCTGTCTCCAGCATAGTCAGCATCACAGAATTTCTCTAATCTGTACTCATCAGATTTCTTAAACAACAGTCCAAGATTAATAGTTTCCTTTAGATACCTAAAGATTCTCTTAACAACAGTTAAGTGAGTCTCTCTAGGATCTGATTGAAATCTAGCACATAAGCATACACTAAACATGATGTCAGGTCTAGATGTAGTAAGATATAAGAGAGATCCAATCATACCTCTATATACCTTTTGATCTACCTTTTTATCCTTTTCATTCAGGTTTAGTATGCATGAAGGGTGCATAGGTGTGTTCATAGATTTACAGTCTTCTATGTTGAACTTCTTCAGAAGTTCTTTTGTATACTTGGTTTGATGCTCGTATATGCCATCTTGAGTTTGCTTGACTTGAAGTCCTAGGAAGAATTTTAGTTCTCCCACCATACTCATTTCAAACTCCTTCTGCATCAATTCAGAAAATTCTCCACACAGAGATTCATCAGTAGCACCAAAAATAATATCATTAACATAAAATTGTACTATGATGAAATGTGAGTCTATGGATTTTCTGAAAAGAGTAGTATCAACTTTCCCTCTTGAAAACCATTTTCCATCAGAAAAGAACTAAGTTTTTCATACCAAGCTCGAGGAGCTTGCTTGTGGCCATAAAGAGCCTTTTTTAGTTTGAAAACATGATTAGGAAAAGATTGATCCTCAAAACCAGGAGGTTGCTCAACACAGACTTCCTCAGTTATTATACCATTCAAAAATGCACTCTTTACATCTATTTGATATAGCCTCGTATCATGTTGGGTAGCAAATGAAAGTAATATGTGAATGACTTCAATTCTAGCAACTGGAGCAAAGGTTTCAGTAAAGTCAATACCTTCTTGTTGTGAGTAACCTTGAGCAACTAACCTTGCATTGTTTCTCACAACCTTACCTTCTTCGTCCAGTTTGTTTCTGAACACCCATTTGGTTCCAATAATGGACATATCTTCAGGTCGGGCTACGAGCGTCCAAACATCATTACGTTTGAATTGGTTCAACTCCTCCTACATAGCTAAAATCCATCCTTCGTCCAATAGGGCTTCATCTATTGTCTTGGGCTCCAACACAGAGATAAAGGCAACATTAGTTTTTTCTCTGAATGTGCACCTTTTTCTTATTTATCATTTGCATTTCCAATGATCTATTCCTCAGGATGATAAGTCTTGAAGTGCCAGTTTCTTCTCCTTTCTGGATTGGACAGACCTTCAGTTTCTGCGTCTGATCTTTCTTCTTCATTCTTGGGTGATGATCCTTCACCTTCTTCTTGTATTCTTAGATCTGTAAGAGAATCATTTAGCTCTGACAAGTCTTTGTCAGGCTTTTTGTCATTGAATTTTATATGTATTGATTCTTCAATAGTTAAGGTTCTTGAGTTGTTAACTCTATATGCCTTAGATGTTTCAGAATAACCTAGAAATATTCCATTGTCAACCTTAGAATCAAATTTTCCAAGTTGATCCTTAGTATTGAGAATGAAGCATTCACATCCAAAAGGATGAAAATATGATATGTTGGATTTTCTTCCTTTCCACAATTCATAAGGAGTCTTTTTCAGTATAGGCTTTACATATATTCTGTTATGTAAATAACAAGCAGCATTTATAGCTTCAACCCAAAATCTTTTTGAGGAAGAGTGATAATTAAGCATGGACCTAGCCATTTCCTATAAAGATCGATTCTTTCCATTGAAAGATGCAGTTTCAGTGGGTCCAAACAAATCCATGTGTAAAATTTCTAAACGTCTAAAAGTGGAAACTTTATTTTTGGAGTTAAAAGAGTTTTTCACTTGTTTCCCTTTGTAACATGCTTCACACAGAACCTCAGATTTGTACACTAGATTTGGTAATCCTCTCACGAGATTATGCTTATTCAGCTTTGAGATGATTCTCAAGCTTGCATGACCAAGTCTGTTGTGCCATATCCATTGTTCATCCTTTAAGGATATGAAGCATGAGACATTCTATTTGGACAGATTTTCAAAATTAATTTTGTAAACATTATTCTACCTCTTTGCTTGAAAAAGAATGGACTTGTCAGGGTTTCTGACTATACATTTATCCTTGTTAAAGGAAATATCAAATCCACTGTCACACAATTGACTTATGCAAAGCAGATTGTGTTTGAGTCCTTCAACTAGCAAGACATTATCAATAGAGGGAAAATGATGCTTACCAATTTTACCTATCCCAACTATTCTGCCTTTCTGGTCTCCTCTAAAGGTGACCCAACCCTTTGTCCTAGGTTTTAGGTCTTGGAACATAGACCTTTCTCCTGTCATGTGTCGTGAGCAGCCACTGTCCAAGTACCATGACTGGAGTTGTTTTCCTGTCATGAAGCAAATCTGCAACAGGAATTATCATATTTTTAGGTACCCAAATTGACTTGGGTCCTTTCTTGTTAGTCCTTGGTTTGTGTCTAGGCATGTTTCTCCTTTTGTGGATACATGCCGAAGTAACATGTCTAGCCTTTCCACTGAGACCACAGTATAAATTAGAATTAGAAGAGCTCTTTAAAAATTTTGGCTTTGGTTTATTTTAATTTGTTCCTTAGGAACATAACCCAAACCACTTTTGTCAGAAGGTTTTCTCTGAAATTTTAAAATTTGATCTAGTTTTCAGAGCTGCTGACAAACTTGGACAATGGTCCAGTGAGTTCATTTACTTCTTGTTGAAGTCCCTGTACTTCACAAGAGGTATTGGACTCAGAATCTCTTTGAGATTTGTCTTTGAGTTGAGTGACTTGTAGTTTCAACTCTTCATTATCCTTTTTGAGTACTTGATTTTCTAAAGTTAGTTTTTCAAAATCTTTTGACATTATAGAAAACTTTTTCTTTAAATATCTGTACTCTTCAAAGAGAATGGACGAATCTCTAAGGAGATCATCAAAGGTTTCTTTTAGAGCAGGATAAGTGCAAGGAAGTACCTCTTCTTTGTCCTCGCTGTCTGTTGAGGGTAGACTTGCCATCAGGCAGATGTTTGCTTCTTCCTCCTCGTCTTCTTCGTCATGATTTGATGAGTCATCAAGATCTTTCCAAGTTGCCATGAGACCTTTCTTCTTTGTGCTTTCTGCTTCAGGACAGTCTACCTTGAAGTGGCCTGGTTTCTTGCAACCATAGCACACAATAGGGGTTTTATCTTTCTGCTCATTCTTCTCTTGTGGAAACCTTATGTTGAATTGCTTCCTTCTGAAGCCACCCTTCTTCTTCCACATAGATTGGATTTTCTTGGAGATGAAGGAGAGTTCATCATCTGAACCTTATGCTCCCTTTTTGAGCTTTAAGAGCAATAGATTTTGCTCTTTTGTCTATTCCCTCTTCCTTGAGTTCAAGCTCATGTACCTTGAGCGAACCCAGTAGTTCTTCAATTGCAAGAGTGGATAGATCTCTTGCTTCTCGAATAGCAGTGACCTTAGTGTTGGAACCAAATTGGTTAAAAGTATTTTTAATACAAAAACTCCCTAAGTGATTTTATGGTTTTGATGATAACAAAATGTATTAAGGTTTTTACAAAGGATAAACAAAATGTATTAAGCTTTTACAATGTATAACAAAGCTGCCTAACTAAGTTTATTGAAGGATGTTGCAGTCTGCGTCCAATAATTAGTTCATCATGACATTGGCTCATATACAAAGTCTGAGAAGCCTTGCGTCTAATGTTAAAGTCATCGTCCGATATTGGCACATGTACATACAGTCAAAGACGCTCTGCGTCCAATAATCAAAATGAGAGCTATGCGTCCAATAATCATTATGAGACCATGCGTCCAATGATTCTCTGCGTCCAATAAACAGTATAAGGAAATACTGTTGTGCGTCCAATGTTCAATACAGACAGTACCACTCTGCGTCCAATAGAGCACGATGGTAAAAGTCCAATAATCAACTACTCTGCGTCCAATGGAACAGAATGAAGCAGAATGGCAAAAGTCCAACAATACTGCTCTGCGTCCAATGAAGCAGAAGGACAAAAGTACAACAGTCAACTGCCCTGCGTCCAATGGAGCAGAAGTGCAATACTTCCTTGCGTCCAATGGAGCATAAGTCCAATAATCAGCATGAGGCAATACATCCAATACTGTCTTGCGTCCAATGGAATAGAATGGTAAGCATGAGGATGCGTCCAATAGATGAATGAATATCATATACAAATGGTAAGCAAAGGTATGCGTCCATTTGTTAAAAGGACTGAAAGTCCAATATATTCTACATGCTGCGTCCAATACATTCCATATGCTGCGTCCAAAACGCAGAGTCCATTACTTGCTATTTATTGCTCTTGCATTTAATATGAAACATATTTATTGAGCAAATGATTTGAAATAAATAGCTGTATACAATGCTTTTCTGTACAACCTATTGTCAACGTTTCTGAACGTACATTTGAAAAGCATAAAGCACTGTGGAAAGTGTACTAAGAGAGAGAATGTACTCTGATTAACTCTGTATATCTCTGAACACATCTTTCTACTTTACACAGTGTATTCTCTCTGTCTCAATAAGATATTACTATTAACCACTGTACAATTGAGACTTTGAGTACAGGTTGCTTCTGATTTAGGAGAAAGAAACGCAGACATACACACTGAAGTAGATCTCCTCAGAGCAACGGGAAAATAGCATTTAATGCTATTAGAGAACGGTAACATTTATGAAGGCTGAAGCTGAGCTATTCGAAGAACAAGTCTGAAGCTTCATCAAAGCCTATAAATACCGTGAACAAGAAGAAGAATACAAGAGACTGAACAAAGAAAAAGAAAGAGCAAAAACGCTGTGCAATTTGTTATACTCTGTATAGTTGAGAAAGTCTTGTATATTTTCTATCTTCTTGTAAAAGAGAGTTTGCTTAACTCTCGAAGTGCTTTAGTTTTCATATCCTCACTTGTGTGAGTTAGACAGCACTTGAATCAAAAACACTCTGCTGAGTCGTTTAGCCTGAAGAGGTTGTGTGCAAAGAATACTTGGGTTATAGCCTGGAGAGGCTGTGTGCAAAGAATACTTGAGATTTAGCCTGAAGAGGCTGTGTGCAAAGAATACTTGGGTTATGGCCTGGAGAGGCTTAGTGCAAAGAATACTTGGGTTATAGCCTGAAGAGGCTGCGTGCAAAGAATACTTGTAACCTATCTGGTTTGATAGTGAAATCTCTCTAGTTTGAGGGGACTGGACGTAGCTCTTAGGAAAGAGTGAACCAGGATAAAAACTTGTGTCATTTCTTCTTTCCCTTAACTCTTTTTATATCTGTGCTTATTACTAACCAAGGGGATTGAATTGATTTTATTTCAACAAGTTTTTCATACACCTTAAATCGCACAAAGAAAACAAGTTTTTAACTTAGCAGAAGCCTCTGCGTCCAATCCTTTTGTGCGTCCAATATTTCACAACTATTGTGCGTCCAATATTTCGAAACTTTGTGCGTCCAATATCTTAGTACGCTGTGCGTCCAACGTTTTCACAAGCCAGCGTCCAACATTGCGAAAAGTTTTTTAAAAGCTTAGAAACACAATTCAACCCCCCTTCTTGTGTTTCATCTTGTTACCTACAGTTGGCATCAGAGCTCGGTCTCTAAGGGTTGAGCACTTAACAGTGCAGAGAAGCAAGATCCATGGAGAACGAGGGACAAGCTGTGAACAGACCACCACTGTTCAATGGAAATGAATACGACTTCTGGAAGCAGAGAATGATCACATTCTTTGATGCTCAAAATATAGACCTATGGGATGTCGTGGAAACTAGCTACACTGCTCTAGTAAATGAAGCAGGTCAACAAATACCAAGAGCTCAGTGGACAGCAGATCAAAGGACCAGATTCCAGCTGAACTCGAAGGCAAGGCACTATCTGATGTGTGCCATTAAACAATCAGAATATGACAAGGTGCACAGCTGCACTACTGCCAAGGAAATGTGGGACACTCTAGATTTGGCGCATGAAGGATCGTCTCAGGTCCGTGAGTCCAAAATCAGCATGCTAGTTCATCAATATGAACTATTCAAAATGGAGGATCACGAGACCATTGACCAGATGTTTGGAAGATTCCAAACAATTACCAACAACCTGAGGTCCTTGGGAAAAGTCTACACAACCCAGGAGCATATAAGGAAAATTCTGAGGAGTCTGCCAAGACAGTGGAGACCCAAGGTAACAGCAATGCAAGAAGCAAGGGATCTTTCCACTCTTGCCATGGAAAATCTTCTAGGCTCACTCAAAGTACATGAGCTTGAGCTCAGAGAAGAGGGAACCGAAAAAAGGGCAAAGTCCATTGCTCTTAAAGCTCAAAAAGGGAGCACCTCAAAAGCCTTGAAGGCCAATGATTCTGATGAAGAATCATGCAGCTCAGAATGAGAAGAAGGTTCAGATGATGATGAACTCTACTTCATCTCCAAGAAGTTAAAGGCCATATGGAACAAGAAAGGTGGCTTCAGAAGGAAGCAATTCAACAGAAAATTTCCACAAAAAGAAACAGAGCAAAAGGAGAAAAATCCAGTGGTGTGCTATGGATGCAAGAAACCAGGCCACTACATGTCAGATTGTCCTGAGGCAGAAAGAACGAAGAAGAAGTTCTTCAAGAAGAAGAAAGGTCTCATGGCAACATGGGAGGATCTTGATGATTCCTCTAATGATGAGGACGAGGAGGATAAAGAAGAAGCTAATCTCTGCTTAAAGGCAAGTCTATCCTCAACTGACAGTGAGGACGAAGAAGAGGTAATTTCCTATTCTGAATTAAGCAATAATTTTGATGATCTTCTTAGAGATTCATCCATCTTATCTGATGAGTATAGATCTTTAAAGAAAAAGTTTTCTCTTATAACAAAAGATTTTGAAAAAGTTACTTTAGAAAACAATGTACCCAAATCAGAAAATGAAAAGTTAAGACTTCAAGTAAGTCAACTAAAGGATGAATCTCCAAAGGATTCTGAGTCCAATACTTCCTGTGAAGTACAAGTACTTCAACAAGAAGTAAATGAACTCACTGGACGATTGTCCAAATTTGTCAGTAGCTCTAAAAAACTTGATAAAATTTTAAAGATTCAGAGAAAACCTTCTGACAAGAGTGGTTTGGGTTATGAAAAACCAAAACCAAAGTTTTCTAAAAGTCCATCAAAATTTAATATATACTGTGGTCACTGTGGAAAGGCTGGACATGTCACATCAACATGCGTCCATAACAAAAGGAACATGCCTGGACGCAGACCAAGGACTAACAAGAAAGGACCCAAGTCAATCTGGGTACCAAAAAATATGATAATTCCTGTTGCAGATATACTTGATGGGAGGAAGACAACTCCAGTCATGGCACCTGGACAGTGGCTGCTTACTACACATAACAGGAGAAAGGTCTATGTTCCAAGACCTAAAGCTTAAGATCACCTAAGAGTGAAGAAGATGGACCAGACGCAGGAAAACTGTGATGCGTCCAATACTGGAAGTGTAAGATGCTGGCACTTCAAGACCTATCATCCTGAAGATCAAATCATCGGGAATGCAGATGATAAAGTCAGAACAAGGTCCACATTCAGAGAACAAACTGATGTTGCATTCATCTCTGAATTGGAGCCCAAGAACATAGGTGAAGCACTATTGGACGAAGGATGCATTCTGGAATGCAAGAGGAGCTAAATCAATTCAAACGCAATGATGTTTGGACGCTAGTAGCCCCACCTGAAGAGAAGTCCATTATTGGAACCAAATGGGTATTCAAAAACAAACTGGACGAAGAAGGTAAAGTTGTGAGAAACAAAGCAAGGTTAGTTGCTCAAGGCTACTCACAACAGGAAGGTTAGTAGGATTCTGTGATGCTGATTATGCTGGAGACAGGCTTGAAAGAAAAAGCACCAGCGGAGGATGCCATTTTATTGGATTCAATATAGTATCATGGACAAGCAGGAGACAAAGCACAATTGCATTATCTACAGCTGAAGCTGAATATGTCTCTGCTGCAAGTTGTTGTTCTTAGCTCTTATGGATTAAACAACAATTGGAGGACTACAACATCTTCGAGAGTAAGATTTCTGTTCTTTGTGATAATACTGCTGCAATCAATTTATCTAAGAACCCAATCTTACACTCAAGAGCTAAGCATATAGAAATTAAACATCATTTTATTAGAGACTATGTGCAGAAGGGAACATTTGATATTCAGTTTGTTAGCACTGAAAATCAATGGGCAGATATATTTACAAAACCCCTCTCTGTAGATAGATTCATTTTTATAAGGAAGCATTTGAATATGCACTTTATAAAAGACTGATGTTTAGCGTCCAATATGCTCAAGTTGAGTCTGAGTCCAATGTGACTAGAGTCCAATAGGACACAACAGTCTATTTGAGACTTAGAATTTTTTAAAGAAAGCTTTAACATCTTAGTCATCCCACGCTGAGTCCAATCTTTTTTTCATAAAGATATATTTTACAGTTGGTATCTTACAAATGCTTTGCAGTAATTTTCAGTTTGATGATTATTCATGTTTTCAAGAAAAACTTACTATTATCTCTATAAACTTGATTCAGATTTCTCTTCGTTTGGCATCTTTTCTAAAATCATTTCTGTTTTGAGAAAGCTTGTTTAGAAAAGGGGAGAAGGAAAAGGGTTTTTAAGTTTCTCTCTGTTTTCAACATTGTCTTTGGACTATGATGTTCTGTGAACCTTTTTGCCTGATGACAAAAGGGGGAGAAAGAATATGGGATTAAGTTTTAAAAAGAAAGAAGAATATATGAGGAGAATATGGGATTAAGTCTGATTGCGTTGCAGTAGTCTTGTTACCATGTTCTAATTTGGTCTATTATCTGATAAGCTATTTGCTTTTTATTGGACTAATCTTGTTTTTATGAGTAAAAGAAATTTTCAGGTACTCTGAGTATATTGAATATCCAAAACCATGAGATGTTTACCTCAGGGGGAGAAGAGTAAGGAAAAACTGAGACGTTTATCTCAGGGGGAGTTTCCCTTAGAAAATTTCTGTTTATATATTTGGTTTATGTGCTTTATTGTTTGTAAAACTTAATAATGTTTGTCATCATCAAAAAGGGGGAGATTGTTGGAACCAAATTGGTTAAAAGTATTTTTAATACAAAAACTCCCTAAGTGATTTTATGGTTTTGATGATAACAAAATGTATTAAGGTTTTTACAAAGGATAAACAAAATGTATTAAGCTTTTACAATATATAACAAAGCTGCCTAACTAAGTTTATTGAAGGATGTTGCAGTCTGCGTCCAATAATTAGTTCATCATGACATTGGCTCATATACAAAGTCTAAGAAGCCTTGCGTCTAATGTTAAAGTCATCGTCCGATATTGGCACATGTACATACAGTCAAAGACGCTCTGCGTCCAATAATCAAAATGAGAGCTATGCGTCCAATAATCATTATGAGACCATGCGTCCAATGATTCTCTGCGTCCAATAAACAGTATAAGGAAATACTGTTGTGCGTCCAATGTTCAATACAGACAGTACCACTCTGCGTCCAATAGAGCACGATGGCAAAAGTCCAATAATCAACTACTCTGCGTCCAATGGAACAGAATGAAGCAGAATGGCAAAAGTCCAACAATACTGCTCTGCGTCCAATGAAGCAGAAGGACAAAAGTACAACAGTCAACTGCCCTGCGTCCAATGGAGCAGAAGTGCAATACTTCCTTGCGTCCAATGGAGCATAAGTCCAATAATCAGCATGAGGCAATACATCCAATACTGTCTTGCGTCCAATGGAATAGAATGGTAAGCATGAGGATGCGTCCAATAGATGAATGAATATCATATACAAATGGTAAGCAAAGGTATGCGTCCATTTGTTAAAAGGACTGAAAGTCCAATATATTCTACATGCTGCGTCCAATACATTCCATATGCTGCGTCCAAAACGCAGAGTCCATTACTTGCTATTTATTGCTCTTGCATTTAATATGAAACATATTTATTGAGCAAATGATTTGAAATAAATAGCTGTATACAATGCTTTTCTGTACAACCTATTGTCAACGTTTCTGAACGTACATTTGAAAAGCATAAAGCACTGTGGAAAGTGTACTAAGAGAGAGAATGTACTCTGATTAACTCTGTATATCTCTGAACACATCTTTCTACTTTACACAGTGTATTCTCTCTGTCTCAATAAGATATTACTATTAACTACTGTACAATTGAGACTTTGAGTACAGGTTGCTTCTGATTTAGGAGAAAGAAACGCAGACATACACACTGAAGTAGATCTCCTCAGAGCAACGGGAAAATAGCATTTAATGCTATTAGAGAACGGTAACATTTATGAAGGCTGAAGCTGAGCTATTCGAAGAACAAGTCTGAAGCTTCATCAAAGCCTATAAATACCGTGAACAAGAAGAAGAATACAAGAGACTGAACAAAGAAAAAGAAAGAGCAAAAACGCTGTGCAATTTGTTATACTCTGTATAGTTGAGAAAGTCTTGTATATTTTCTATCTTCTTGTAAAAGAGAGTTTGCTTAACTCTCGAAGTGCTTTAGTTTTCATATCCTCACTTGTGTGAGTTAGACAGCACTTGAATCAAAAACACTCTGCTGAGTCGTTTAGCCTGAAGAGGTTGTGTGCAAAGAATACTTGGGTTATAGCCTGGAGAGGCTGAGTGCAAAGAATACTTGGGATTTAGCCTGAAGAGGCTGTGTGCAAAGAATACTTGGGTTATGGCCTGGAGAGGCTTAGTGCAAAGAATACTTGGGTTATAGCCTGAAGAGGCTGCGTGCAAAGAATACTTGTAACCTATCTGGTTTGATAGTGAAATCTCTCTAGTTTGAGGGGACTGGACGTAGCTCTTAGGAAAGAGTGAACCAGGATAAAAACTTGTGTCATTTCTTCTTTCCCTTAACTCTTTTTATATCTGTGCTTATTACTAACCAAGGGGATTGAATTGATTTTATTTCAACAAGTTTTTCATACACCTTAAATCGCACAAAGAAAACAAGTTTTTAACTTAGCAGAAGCCTCTGCGTCCAATCCTTTTGTGCGTCCAATATTTCACAACTATTGTGCGTCCAATATTTCGAAACTTTGTGCGTCCAATATCTTAGTACGCTGTGCGTCCAACGTTTTCACAAGCCAGCGTCCAACATTGCGAAAAGTTTTTTAAAAGCTTAGAAACACAATTCAACCCCCCCTTCTTGTGTTTCATCTTGTTACCTACACTTAGGTCTCCACTGTAACATCCATTTTTCTGTTTAGCGTCTAAATTCTGTTTTATATGAAATTTTGTGATCTAAATGTTAAGCGATTTATTTTTGTCTTATAATTAAGGTTTTAATATGCTTATTCATTTATTTTATTGAAACGGCCAGTTTTGGTTTGACGTTTGGATTTTTATAGACAACGATTTTTGCCATAATTGACGGTAGAGGTTTTTAATAGAAAAAGTTTGTCAAACCAACCCATAAAATTTTATTCCTTCACAAAAGTTGCTTCTTTTAATATTTGTGATTTTCTGGAATTTTTGGAAAACTTTCAAAATTTACCGAACACTACGCTAAACGGGAGCGAATAGCGTAAAAAAAATTTTTGCGGTATAAAAATTTCGTGACAAAGGTCCACAACAATTTATATTTTATTTTTAATTATTTATTTGGGGATTTTAGAAGTTATTTCTGCTTAAGTTTTGAAAATACCTTTTCTGCTTTATTTTCGAAATTATACCTGTGAAACGGTGAAAACCAAAGAGATTGCACCATCAATAATTTCAAAAATCATACTCTGTGTTTATTTTAAGTCGCTCATGACATTTTCAAGCAATCTCATTGATTCTTACACTTTAAATTAATTTTAGGAATTTTTGAATTATGAAAAGTTCATTTTACCCTTGATTTTCATCCTTTTTCACTAAAACCCTCGGGCTAAAAATGGAAATTCACTTCTCCCTCCTTCCAGCCCTTCTTGGCCGCCCTCTTCATGACTCAAGGAGGATCTAGGAGCTTCTCTATCCTTCTAGGGTTTTAGATATTTTGGGAGATATTGTTTTTAAACCAATTAGATAATTAGGGTTTTAATCTTTTTCAAAAATGAAAAATTGGATCTTATCTCCTCCCCACCTCCTCTTGGTCGTGGACCTCTCCCTATAAATAGGGAGGGGTTCTCTCTATTTCCTTCACACCTCTTCTTTGATGCATTTCCACAAAATTTCTTTCTCTCCCCTTTTATAGTTTTCTTTAAGCTTTTCTTGGTTTTTCTTAACAAACCTCTTGCAAATTTTCTCTGTGTTCTTAGTGTTCTTCAAGTTCTTGAGAAGAGGTAAGGGGGAAATCTTCTATTTGTTGGTTTGATCTTGTTTTGATGACCACTTTGGTGGTTTAAGTGTTATAAGCTTTAGTTAATTGTTATATGCTTTATATTATTGTTTTAATGCTTTAATTAATTGTTTTATGCTTTATTTAATTAATTGTGAGTTTATAATTAGTAAAGTTATAATGTTCAATTTAATTGTGAATTTTAATAATTGTACCGTTACGATGGCAAAAGTTTAATTATAAATGCTTGATCAATCAGTGGGCTATGCCTCCGTGATCAACAAATCTAAGAATCGATAAAATTGAATCTCTATAGTTCTTTTGGCTAATTGGGAATACTGTGGTTGGTCAGGCAGGAGAGTGCACCCTTTGTGGCCTGTCATGTCGGGCTCAGGGGCTGTATCTCTCTTAGACATTAGTACGTTGAGAAAGTGATTAAATACGCTAAAATTTCTGAACCAGTGTTTTCTTTCATTACAATATACTGCTTTCGAATATATATATATATATATATATATATATACAGGTTGATTGGATAAAATTAATAGTCAAGAGTTCTCGGTGAACTCTACTGTTATGTTATTTGGTAGAAATTCCTGATTTGGGATCCTCGTATATAAACACTTGCAATTTTTACTGTTTATATACAAACTGATGGTTGGGTTAAGGTAGTTCATTTGTATGGTTCTGGCTAGGAAAGACAAAGGTCTTCCAAGCGACCTTAGCTCACCTTCTCTTTCCTGGGAGTCATACCGATGCACTATTTTTCCTATCCTAGGGAGTTCGTATATACGTGGTGAAGATTACTTGATCAGCTTCCAAAGAGCTTTTCAAAAAAATGAGCTTAAGTTGTAATTATTATCACCTTTATTTACAGTTATGGTTAGTCACCACAATCGACTCTGCCACCATGTGGCTATTCTGTAGCAAAATTGTTCTAAAAACAAGAAAAGTCAGTTACTGATTAAAAATGAACATGGGTTTAAATTAGCATTAATCTCTTTTCTCTTGATCAATCCCAGTTACTTTGCCCCATTTTGATCTTCTGTTATTGCTTTGATCACTTTTATCTTATATCGATTCATTTTATCTGTTTCGGGTAATCACCTCAGTTTGGCTCTGCCGCGGTGTGGTAACTCTTAAAAGAAATGAGTAATGCCGAAAAAAGTAACAAAGCGGATAAGTTTCAAGAGTTATTGTTGTATTGATAGAATCAGAGTATTTTTTCCCAAGATGGAGTATTATGATTTATCTGAGTTATGTGATTTGATGTTCCTATCTGAGAGTTGTGATTCTGTGCTTTATCTGAGATATGTGATTCTGAGTTTTTATCTGAGTTAAGCTTCATGTTTTAAATTGAGAGATATGACACTATGTTTGTTTGAGATAAGGTGATTCTGAGTGGTTTGGAAATAAAAGAGAAAGGCTTGGTTAGAAGCGATGTTCCTACACGATGTTCCTACATGATGTTCCCAAATGATGTTCCTATATGCTTGGTTAAAGGCGATGTTACTATATGCTTAGTCTAATGCAATGTTACCATATGCTGAGTTAAAGCGATGTTCTTATTTGCCTGGATTAGGCGACATTCTCATATGCTTTGTTTAAAGCGATATTCTCATATACTTTGATTTGAAAGCGAAGTTCCTAGTTGATAATTTTCTCATGATTCTCTTGATCTGTTTTTGTGAAGTTCTTATTGCTTGTTACCTGGATATATTGATTGCATACACGTTTGTGTGTATTTTGAGGATGAGTATAGCATTTTTAGAGTGATACTTGTTGTGAAAATTATATTGCTGTATATGTTTGTTGTGTGTTGTCTGTATGTTCTCTTGTGATATATCCAATGATGAGGATTTCCACCCTTGCCTACTTTCCATGTTGTGTTGATGCATGGTTGAGTAGACGATTTACCCCAAGGAGTGGGGTAGCCCTTAGGAGAGGATCTGAAGAAGGATGCTTCGTGAATTGATAGGGATTTCGAGAAGAATCGGTGTTTACTGTCTTATTTTGGGTAGAGGTCTAGAGATTTGACCGGCTCAGATGTTCATTGTATAAATTATTTTAAGTATCTTAAATTTTATTTGTAAACTCTGATAATTTTATATATGAGATGAGATTTCCTTCACAAGTGTATCATTTTATCTTTCTGCATTTAAAACTTTCGAAAAGAATTAGGGAAACATATTTCCCATCCTTCTCATTATTTAAAAGGCAAAAATTTTACACGCATTTTCGGAAAAGGAATGCTGAGCTTTCATCAATTATTTTCTAAAGTATTTCAAAATTCTTGGTTACTATGGTGTAATATTTTTTTGGGAGAAAGGGTGTTACATTTTGTGGTATCAGAGCATGGTTTGAGTCTTTTGAGTGTTGTTGGGTATAGGTCTATTGTGTTCAGTTGTGTGAACTCTGATGAGTTGTTTGTGCTGTGTGAAATTGTTTGAATTCTGTGTGAATTTTGATTATGTGTTTGGTTTATATTATTCTGGAAGAACCTGGTGTCGAAGTTGTGCTGGAATGGGATGGTACAGCTAAGAAAATCTGAAACTGTACTTGTAACGCCCCTTTTTCCCACAAGGATTGTTACGTAAAAATACCAAGAAACTCCCTGCGGAATTAATATCAATTTGGTTTGTCTTAAAAACATACTCCTTTCATAATTAAAAGATATCAAAATTGGTGGCTAATTTTTTTTTAAAAGTCTTATCATAAGAAGTATACTTATAAAACTTTAGCCATCCAGAAAATCAGAAAAGAAATATACATCACATTCACAATTCCCATGTTCACTATACAAAAGTCTTGTGCCCGCAAGTATAATCAAGATACATCATCATAACATGAAAGAAAATAAGGTGATAAACCTATCCTAAAGAAAACGGTAAAGCAAAAGGTATGTCAAATACACGACATGAACATCTACTCCCAAAAACCTAGGCTGGTCGGCTAACTGACACACCCACAACCTAGCGCTACACTCCCCACACCTAGAGACCTAAAAAGATACCGCCTCCTCGGGGTCCTCCTTGAGCTCAGACTCAGCCTCCATGAGAAATCCGCATCCGCAGTCGTCGCTAATCTTCCTCTTCTCTTTCTCTACATGTCCAGTCACAGTGGCTCATTGGGAGATGGGATCATAAGTCCATCCCCCACCATCGGCCTCAAGAGGCCAGAAACTCTTCCTCACTCGGGCTACCAGAGGTCTCGGTGTAAACATCTACGCGTATCGTACATAAAATAACAGAAAAACACGCAAGGGTGAATTTCTTTGCACAAGTTGAAATCCACTAAAAGGATGTATATGAAAAATAAAATACTACATAATATATTCCAAGAATATATATATATAGGGTTACTCTTTCGCAAATCGTTCTCTAAGATACTCATACATCCACAGAAAACACAACATCTAGTTACACACACATGGCACTTTAGCATAACACATGACACTGCAACATCTTTCAATACAGCTCAAACCGTCCTCCGTTCGCAATCCCCCAAGCTGGATTGCACAATCCTCCAAGCTGGATTGTAGCTCAAATTTGGCAAAGCCAATCATCGAATGCAATTGACATCTATATATATATTGCACAATCCTCCATGCTGGATTGTGGCAATGACATCTACATACGTCCTGCACAATCCTCCAAGCTGGATTGTAGCAACGTCATCTACATTTATTGCACAATTCCTCCAAGCTGGATTGTAGCAAAGACATCCACATTTATTGCACAATTCCTCCAAGCTGGATTGTAGCAACAACATCTATATTTATTACACAATCCTCCAAGCTGAATTGTAGCAAAAACATCCACATTTATTGCACAATCCTCCAAGCTGGATTGCAGCATGACCTCAATATATATTGCATAATCCTCCAAGCTGGATTGTAGCAATGACATCTATATTTACACACACATACAAGAGGATAATGCAATCCTTCACGTTATGATTTTCATTATGATTTTCGTCGTCACGTGTTAGCTCTCTTCCAACACCGTGTAGCATTATTGTCCTCAAGACTTCATCGTCGCCACATATTGATCCTCGTTCGATACCGTGTAAAAATGTTATTTTAAAACCGTAGATTTTTAGAAGAAATTCCTCTTTGAAATTAAAGTTCCTCTTTAACTTTAAAATCTCAAATCTTCAATTGTTTTAATAAAAGAAATACCTTTTATTTAAAACCAACTTTACTGTTTATCTTCCCACTTTTCATTGTGAAAAGATTTAATTAAAAGTCTTAATTAAATACTTTGGTAAACTTTACTTAAATTCCTTTACTTCTAATTATTTAAAAATCTGAACCCTTAAGAAGTCGAATCTCATACTTCAGCCCCAGATTATCTGAAAAATTAGGTTTCTGCCCCAAAGATGTCCAGTTTCGCGTTTCTGCCCCAGAACTTCTGTAAAATTATGTTTTTGGCCCAAAGTGCACAGTCTTTCGTTTTTCTGCCCAGAATTCAAAAAATTTATATTTTTGACCCAAATACACCCAGTTTTCGTTTTTAACCCCTTAAAAATTTGAAATTTTACTTTCTCCCTCATTAATTAATTTTCTAGCTTACTTAGAGTTTTATGAAGAAATAGGTTTTCGTATGAAATTTATTTGAGACTTATACTTAGAAACTTAATGAAATTTATCTAATTAAGCGCTAACTTGAATCTTAATTAATTCATTTGATTTCATTTGGAAAACTTTTTCATTAAAGCTTTTAAGCCCTCTTCCCACACTTAATCAAATATTTTCAATCGAATCCCAATCACATTGAATCAAAGCATATGAAATATCCAAGAATCAACATTCATCAATTAGGCAAGAACACAATCAAGCCATAAATCAAACATACACTCAAAGTAACCATCCATAACATGTTAACATACATCATGAACATAGCATAAAGCATACTTCATCAAGCATACACTTAGGCATCCAAAATCACCTCAAACCATACATATGATTTTTCCAAGAACAATGTGCTTATCAAAAATTACCATTCATCAACCAAAATCATACTTTAACTGATATATATATATATAAAGAATGAAACTTCATTCAACAACCAATAGAAAAACTCAAGTCTTTGAGTTTAACTTAGAACATACAACATACACCATACACATACACATCCTTCCCAACTTATTGAGAAAATCCCCTTACCTTTTGAAGCTAATGAAAATGGGCTAATCACCAAAATCACCTTCACCCAACACCAACACCAAGTGGCCTCCTTGAAGCCTTGATGTTCCAACACTTAGAAAAATCAACCTTACACAAAATACACCAAAATACAACCATAAAAATGCAAGTTTTATGAAAATAACCAAACCCTAAAGAGTAAAAATTTTGAGTAGAGGAATACTTACTCAAACTTGGAAGCAAATGATTCAAGGTAATTTTCAAGCTTGTAGGTTCCAATGGAATGAACCTAAACCAAGAAAAAACTTATTTTTAGTAAAATGAAGAACACAAGCTTCATGAAAAAATGAAAGTGATGGAAATGGAAAAATGAAAAGAGATTATGGTTTAGAATCATGATCCAAACCTTTTTTGTGAAGCTTGAATAGCCAAAAACTCAATAAAACTCAAGCTTTTAGTATGTAGGAAAGCTTTGAGGTGGAGAGAAAAATGGAGTTTTTGTCTCAAGGAAGAAGATGAAGTGAAAAAGTGAAGTCTCTCTCCTTCCTATTGCCCTAATGTGGTCAGCCCAAAGACAAAGGGGAATGGGCAAGCATGGGTTTGATTTGAGTTAGTCACCTACTCCATTTCTTTAATTTGAAAAATTCAAAGATATTTCCCAATTTGGTCAAATATGAATTTTTGAATTTCAAGGGTGTATTTTGGCTGAAAATTTCGTGCAAGACCAGACCAAAATGGTGGGATTGAGTCCCATTAAGTTAGGGTTTAATCGGTAGTTCAAAGTAGTAAAAACGCTTAGTTTTATTACCCCTTTTTAGCTAAATATTTTTCTAAAATCGGTAAAATCATGAGAAATCAATTTTATGACTTGAATATGATAAAGAAAAATTTAGAAACCCAAAACTAAATTTTTGCACTATTTTTCATGTCCCGGTTGTGCCCGGTTTACCCGTAAAGCTCCAAACGCGGGTAAAATAAAGTTTTTCTGAAAAATTTTTAGAAAAATTTCTAAAAATCAAAAATATTATAAAAATAACATTTGGTTCATTAAAATATTATTTTGGAGTAAAAATAGTCTCCAGAAAAATACTGAACCCTTCTCCGCATTACGCGAGAACACGGTTCCCGCAAAAAGCTCAGTTTTGCGAACTCTACTACTCTAAACCCTTTAAAAACAAATCTAAGATATGAATATTATTATTCACACCTTCAAATCCCAAAAATCATTAATTAAATTAAAGCAGATTAAAAGTCAGTAAAAACTATATAAAAAAGAGGGTATTACAGTACTAGAATGGCACGGTACAGGGATTAAACTGTACTACCTATGCCAACGATACTATACAAGTATGAGACTGTACAGGAAAGGATGACCTTCTAAAAAGCATGTAAGTGATGACAAAACATATGGGTGGGATCCGTGTTGGTTTGTAGGGAAAAGTCGTAAATCTGAAAGTAGTCAGGTGATTTCAGAATAATATAGTGTGATTATTTGCTGTGTGGAATTTTTGTGTATAAATGTGTGATTTTGGGGACTTCTTGAGTGGGTTATAACTTAGTTTTACCTTGGTAGTTGCCTTGTAGGAAACCATGCCAGGAAAAGGAAACAGAGATAATGCGGACTTGGCAAATGTTATCCGAGAGATGACAAATGTTGTAGGACGTAGGGAAGGTGATGGACAAGGTTTGGCAGATTTTCGTCGTGCTAAACCAACTCAGTACAAAGGGCATTATGACCCGGAAGGACTAGAATTGTGGATACAGGAATTAGAAAAGATCTTTTGTGGCAATGGCGTGTACAGAGGAACGGAAGGTGACATTCGCTGTATACATGTTGGTAGGAGAATCGGAGTTCTGGTGGCGTGGGGTACGTCAGATATTGGAGGCCGAAGAAATAGCCATTACCTACGCTATTTTTCCTATCCTAGGGAGTTCGTATATACGTGGTGAAGATTATTGATCAGCTTCCAAACAGCTTTTCGAAAAAAAAATGTGCTTAAGTTGTAATTATTATCACCTTTATTTACAGTTATGGTTGGTCACTGCAGTCGGCTCCGCTGCCATGTGGCTATTCTGTAGCGAAATTGTTCTAAAAACGAGAAAAGTCACTTACAGATTAAAAATGAACCTGAGTTTAAATTAGCGTTAATCTCTTCTCTCTTGATCAATCCCGGTGGCTCTGCCCCGTTTTGATCTTCTGTTATTACTTTGATCACTTTTATCTTAGTTCAGCTAGGGGTTGCAGAAGCGTTGAAGGGAGATGCAAGAATGGCTTCTTCGAAGTCACAAGAAAAGAAACAACAAATGATTGACAAGGAAAAGAGCGTTATCATCCTGTGTCTTGGTGATAAGGCACTAAGAGAAGTGGTTAAGGAGAAGATAGCAGCAACGATGTGGACGAAGTTAGAGTCCCTATACATGATGAAGTCGCTTGCAAACAGAATGTGTTTGAAGCAGCAGTTGTATTCATTCCGCATGAGTGAATCAAGATTGATTGTTGAGCAACTTTCAGATTTCACCAAAATCCTAGATGACTTGGAGAACATCGAAGTCAAATTGGAGGATGAGGACAAGGCATTGATGCTCCTAAGCTCTCTACCAAAGTCCTATGAACATTTTACCAATGTCGTTCTTTATGGCAAAGAATCCACCATCACACTTGAGGAGGTGATTACTGCAATTCACACCAAGGAGCTGCAGAAACAGCCATAGATTAAGGATGATGGCGATGGAGAAAGTTTGAAAGTTCAGAAAGGAAGAGGTGGGAAGAGGGGGCGTAAAGGCAAGAATCATGAATCCTCAAAGGATTTAAGGAACAAGTGTTTCAATTGTAACAAGATGGTTCGTTGGAGAAATGATTGCCCTGAACCACCAAGAAGAAGAGACCGTAATTATGCAAGTTCAGACAAGACAGCGAACATAGCGGTTGCTATCGAAGGCTATGAGTCCGCAGACGCGTTGGTAGCTTCAAGTTCATATTCGCAGAGGAATTGGGTTATAGAATTCGGTTGTTCATATCACATGTGCCATAGAAGAGAGCTCTTCAAGTCCTTAGAGTTAAAGGAAGGAGGAACGGTGCTTCTAGGTGACAACAAATCATGTAAGGTTCAAGGTATGGGAACAATCCAACTCAAGTTGTTTGATAACCGTGAATTCCTATTGCAAGGAGTGAGGTACGTTCCTGAACTTAGAAGAAATCTTTTGTCTATAAGCATGTTTGATAAGTTAGGTTATGTGATTGTAATTGAACATGGTATGCTTAAGATTTCTAGAGGTGTTATGATAATTAAGGGAACTAAGATTAATGGATTGTACATTTTGTGTGGTTCAACTATTATTAGTCATGCATTTAGCTAACCAATCACTAGAAAGTAAGTTTAAGGTGTGGCATCATAGGTTTCGTCATGTTGGTAAGAAAGGTAAACAACTAGGACCTAAACTAGGGGTTTTAAGAACTAACAATTGCCTGGAATTTGGTTCAGAGTAGTGTGATAAGTTTTGCAGGAAAGTAGGAGCCAAGAGTCACAAAACTATCACAAGTACTTCGTAGCCAAAGGGCATGGTTGTGAGGAGTTGTCTCAGTGGTTATCCTCAAGGCAAGAAGGGTAATAAGTTGAGGAGTTTGTCTTTAGGTGGAGGCTCATGTTGTTTCATTAGTAGGAGTGTCACATTGGAAAAAACAAAAGTGAGGAAGATGTGCAAAGGCCTAGATGGAAGTGTAGAAAAGTTAAGCAGTAAGAAAGCTCAGCTTAAGGTAGAGTTTTCGAGTAAAGTTATAAGTGAAGACACTCCCCAACAAGAGAAAAAAGAAGTTGAAGATCAACTAGCACAAGAGGAATTAGTTTGTAAGCGGGCAAAGGATAAGAGAGAATGCAAGATAGTATCTCCAAAAGGAATCATATATGCGGATGTGATCAGTTTCGCTCCAAGTGCTACTCTAGGGATTGAAGGCTCACAATCAAAGGATCCAATGCAGAGGGGTCAAGGAGAAGCAAAGGAGAGCAAAGGAAAGTTACATGAACTAGATGTGGTAGAGGCAAGTGTAGTTGCAAGTGAGAAGTATGCAATAGAAAAAAAATCCATGGATAAGTTTGCAAGGTCACCGCCAAGGATCAAGTTCAAGAAATGCTTGGGCTTGATAAACTTCAGAGAAAATTGATGAAGTGTAGGTGGGGGAGCAACCATATCAAAGGATAAATGTTGAAACTTTGAGATTTTGGAAGGATTTAGAGTCAAGGTGGAGAATTGTGAAGAATGACTCAAAATCAACAAAACCAAGCAAGAAAAACTAATAAGAAACGCCCAATTATTCCTTTGATCACCCAACGAATTTCCAGACTTAGGTTTCTGTCATATGGATCATCCGACGCATCACTGGGCAACAAACGCAGCAGGCGATCGTCCGGCGATAAGGACAGGATAGCACCAATTCGTCTCACGTTGCAGTGATTTTCACCTGGCAAAGGGATGGATCACCCAGCGATCAGGAAGCAACAGCTTCTGACTTGTTCATCAGCGAAATTCACCCAGCGATGCCTAATTTTTGCCCAACGACCTTTGACATACAACATGCTCAATGATAATTCTACCTTCGGAAGTTTTTGGGCTGAAGCTGTTAATACAACATGTTATCTTCAAAACAGAATATACATTAGACCTATCTTGAAAATGACTCCATATGAATTATGGAAGGGAAGAAAACCCAACATGTCGTACTTTCATCCTTTTGGATGTCAATGTTTCATTTTGAATACTAAAGATCAACTAGGTAAGTTTGATGCAAAAGTTGATAGTGCAATCTTTTTGGGATACTCTGAGATATCTAAGGCTTACAGCTAAAAAACCTTAAAGATTGAGGAATCTATCCTCATTAGATTCAATGACAAAAAGCCTGACAATGAATTGTTAGAGCTAAGTGATGCTCTTGCATATTTGAGAATCCAAGATGTACGGGAACGACCTTCAACAAAAGATGAAGACAAAGGATCGGATGCTGAAAATGAAGAATTGTTCAATGCTAAAAGAAAGAGAAGCTGGCACTTTAAAAACTATCGCCCTGAAGACCAAATCATTGGCAATCTAGGAGACAAAGTCAGGACATTGTCAACCTTCAGAGATCAAACTGATGTTGCATATATTTCTGATTTGGAACCAAAGACAATAGTTAAAGCTCTATTGGACAAAGGATGGATCTTAGCTGTGCAGGAAGAGCTGAACCAATTCAAACGCAATGATGTTTGGACCCTGGTACCTCAGCCGGAAGGTAAGTCCATCGTTGGCACTAAATGGTCAAAAATAATCTGGACGAAGAAGGAAAAGTTGTTAGAAACAAGACAAGGTTAGTTGCTCAAGGTTACTCACAACAGGAAAATATTGATTTTACTGAAACCTTTGCTCCTGTTGCTAGAATTGAAGCCCTTCGTATCCTACTTTAATTTGCTTCTCAACATGATATGAGACTCTATCAAATCGATGTAAAGAGTACATTTCTGAATGGTATAATAAATGAGGAAGTCCATGAGGAACAACCTCTTGGTTTTGAGGATCAATATTTTCCAAACCATGTTTTTAAGTTGAAAGAGGCTCCTTATGGTCTTAAGCAAGCTCCAAGAGCTTGGTATGAAAAACGCAGTTCCTTTTTAATGGAAAATGGTTTTTCAAGAGGAAAAGTTGATACCACACACTTCAAAAAATCCATAGACTCATATTTTATAATAGTCCAAATAAATGTTGATGATATTGTATTTGGTGCTACTAATGAATCTCTGTGTGAGGAATTTTCTGAGTTAATGCAGAAGGAGTTTGAGATGAGCATGATAGGAGAATTGAAATTCTTCCTTGGAATTCAAGTCAAACAAACTCAAAAGGCATTTATGTGCATCAGACCTAGTATACTAAAGAACTCTTGAAGAAGTTCCACTTGGACAATTGCAAGCCAATGAGTAGACCAATGCATTCTTCCTGCATATTGAACCTGAATGAGAAAGATCAAAAGGTAGATCAAAAGGTATACAGAGGTATGATTGGATCTCTTTTATATATTACTGTATCTAGATCTGATATTATGTTCAGTGTATGCTTATGTGCAAGGTTCCAACTGATCCAAGGGAAACTCACTTGACTACTGTCGAGAGAATTTTAAGATACTTGAAAGGTACCACTAATCTTGGTTTCCTTTTTAAGAAATCAGATGAATGCAGATTAGTTGGACTCTGTGTTGCTGACTATGCTGGAGATAGATTGGAAAGGAAAAACACAAGTGGTGGCTGCCACTTCATTGGGTCCAATCTAGTCTCTTGGACTAGCAAGAGACAGAACACAATTACTTTATCTACCGATGAAGCTGAATATGTCTCTGTTGCAAGTTGTTGTTCTCAGCTCTTATGGATCATACATCAACTGGAGGATTATGACATCTTTGAGAGTAAGATTTCTGTTCTTTGCGATAATACTGATTAATTTGTCAAAGAACACAATCTTACACTAAAGAGCCAAACACATAGTGATTAAACATCATTTTATTAGAGACTATGTCTAGAAAGGAGTATTTGATATTAAGTTTATAAGCAATGAAAATCCATGGGCTGATATCATTACAAAGCCCATTTCTGCAGATAGATTCAATTTTATAAGGAAACATTTCAATATGCATTTTATAAAAGAATGATGTTTTATCGTCCAATATGTTTGTGTCCAGTATGTGACTAGCGTCCAATAGGAACGTCAGTCAAATTGGTGTCTTAAGTAAGACTGAGTCGTTTTGACAAAAAGATCCATATGCTGAGTCCAATTTCCTAAACTGTATTTTATTCAAAACCTTTTCAACTTACTTTTTAAAAGTTTTGAAAAAGACATTTCTTTTAAAATAACTGCCTTTTTTAACCTTTCAGTTTTCAGTCTTGTCAACTGCTCCATTCACACACGTTATCTTTTCCTCTATCTTTGTTCTCCCATTACTTTCAAAACTGCACATCATAGTTTTTTTTCTCTCTCTCCACTTGTTTTCTCTGTGAAGAAAAATCCTTTCTTTGCAAAAACCCCCCTTTCAAACCCTAACCTCAGAGATCTTCAATCCTTCACCATGGAAAGCTTTGACAAGATGGATATCAATGTGGAATATTATCTCAATACCTCTGTGCTTATTGATATTCTACCAGAGATTATTGCTGCTAGCTGGGAAAACTTCTTCGTTGACAGTATACCTATGTATAAAGAGTTAGTAAGGCAGTCCTGGAGATCTATGAAGATTGGAAAGTCTTCGGTTAAAGGGACTATGCTGGGAAAGGTAGTAGAAGTTACAGTTCCATCCATTGCTAAAGCTATTGGTTGCTTGGAATAAAGAGCTTTGTATCAACCATATTGCAGAGAAGCATTTGGGGGTTATACAAGAACAAAGCATATCCTTTCAAGCTTGGAGAAACAGGGGAGAAGATAATCTCTTCTAAAATGACAGATAAAGCAAGAGTGCTACATCAGGTTCCGAACAAGATGATCATTCGCAAGGTCGGGTCCAAAGATTTTGTGTCCGGTCTACATGAATTTCTTCTGACACATCTTCTAACTTACAGAAAAGTAAATATGTTTTCACAAAGATGCTTCAAGCAAAGGGAAGAAAAATGTGATTTCTTTTGGAGCTCTGTTGCAAAGGGTGATGAATACCCCAGGCATAATGGAGATACTGGAAGCATACAAAGGTGCTGACAAAGCTACTCTCTCAAGAAAAATTCTTCAGCAACCTCTGAGAAAAGCAAACATTCAAAGAATGAATCTTTCTACTGTACAATCATTTTTGGCTGAGAAAGAAAGAGCATCAGAAAAGGTTCTTACTTAAAAATAAGGAGAATAGAAGGAGGCAATCAGAAAAAGGATTGCTGAGATCAATGCAGAAGCCCAGAAAGAACAATTAGATAGTGTTGCTCCCAATATAGGAGAAGTTTTTGATATTCCTTTTAAAAAATGTACTGAAGAGCAGAAACAGGAGATTTATGCTGCACACAGAAAGGAACACAAAAAGTACAAAGAAGATCAACTTGTTGAAGAAAAACAGAAGAAGGAAGAAAAGATTGAGAAAGGTCAAAGTAATGACTAAGGCAATCTTGAATAAAATTGATGAACAAAGAAAAGAAACAGATGATATGCTGACTCCGTCAAAAGCAGAGAAAATTGCAATAAACACTCCTATTGAACCTGTGTCAAAGAAAACCAAGTCTTTTCACAAGACTGTCACCAAGAGGAAAGGAGCACAAACAGAGTCTACTGAACCTGACTCTATTGCTAATAGAGTAAAATGGGCAATAACTCAGATAGCAAGGATAGATTCAAGCAAGATTGCAGAGATTTTGTTGAATGCAAAAGAAGCTAGACTCAAGAGATAGAAGAAAGGAAACAAAGACTAGAATCACAACAAGTAAGTTCTAATCCAAATGTTGAGTTCATTTATGTTGATGTTGTTGTACATGAGGCCTCTGTGCCTATTGTTAATGAATCCATTCCAAACCCACCTCCGTCTAATCCACCTCATTCACCCAAATACTCACTACAAACAGAAGTCACCCACGTTTCCTCACCACTTCATCAAGCCACTTACCACACACCACCACAATCACCACAAAGAATTCCCACACCTGCCTCCACCACACAAAAACAAACACCACCACCCTCATTGTCCAATCAAACACCTGCCTCACCTTTACCATCTTCACCACAACCCATGCCACCGCTTGCTTTTGACCTCAACTCTTCACCTTCACCTTCACATTCACCCTCACCTGCTCCTGCTCAAACCACTGAAAACAAATGTAGAGCATTGATTCCTCGAGAAATTTATACATGTGCTGTGTAACGTCCGTAAATTTTGATTCTGTTTAATTTTATTTTATGCATGTGATGTGTGCTTATGCATGTTAGATATATTTTAGTAAGAATAAATTCATAGACAAAGTTTCTCTAACGTTAGAAAGTAGTGGTTTAAGTCGGACGTTTAGAAACAGACAGAGTTCTATTTACCGTAAATAGACAGAGTGAGGACTTTATGAAGTAGAAACTGAAGAACAGATAAAAATGCTACCGTTTTGGTCCCTGTAGATTGACTAGGTTGAATTGTGAGTGGATATGGAGACCAGAACATGTCTAGAAATATTTTTGAGGATGCCAAATGATGTTTCCTAATATTTTAGAATTTTAGAAATTATTTTGGGAATTTTTAGAATGACAGATAAAGAATTGCAGTTTTGGTCCCTGTAGAACGAGAACAGGATAGCAGAGAGAGCAGGTGAATGCCAGAGGCTTAGGAAATAATCCAAAATCAACCAAAAGAGTACCCAATGTTATTCTTATAATATCTATGATTTTTAGAAATTTTCTGGGATTTTTCTGAGAAAGTTGATTTTTACCCTAAGTTACGGGTTACGGTAAAAACCGAAAAGTTACCGTAGTGCTTCTAAGCTTGATCTTTTCGAACCAAGACTTTTGTGGTATCTTATTTACATGGCTTAGGACTTATTATAAGGTTCATGAGAATTTTTACCCCAATAGGTTAAGTTTGGACAATTTTTACTATGAAATACAAAAGTTACCACACTTAATTACCTTGGAGATTTACTATTTACCATGGTTAAGGTAAAAAAATTAATTACCCTTCCTTGGACTGCAGACTTGCGCCAGAATTAGAGAGGGAAGAATGGAGAGGATTCTTGAATCATGAGTCACATGGGTTAGCCAATGGAAATCAAGCAAGTTGCTAACTATGGTTAAGGTGTGGTTAAGTGTATTGGTTAATTAAAAAAAATCTTATTAGATAGGAAGAGAAGAGGGAGAGGGCCGTGAGCTTGAGGGAGAGAAGGAGAGAGGAGAGTTTGTGTTCATTTCTTCATCTAGTGCATCTCCATAGCCAAACCTTGAGTGGTTTTTCCAAAATCTTGTCCAAGTGAGCTAGATTTCCAAAGTTGATCATCATCTTGTGACCAACAAGCTCCAAGAAGGCAAGCAAGGAGGAGGAGGAGAAGGAAGAAGAAGAAGCTTGGGGTGAGAGTTTTCTACAAGTTTGGTAAGGGGAAAGTTCTTCTACATGATTTCAAAGCCTAGAGGACATACTAGGGTTCTTGTTGGTGTTGTGGTGATCAAGGAGATGCTATACTATCCTAGGGTTTATGATTGTTTGCAAACCATGTGTCTTCTTGTTCTTATGACTATGTTTGAGTCTTGAGTGATGGTTATGTTATGTGCATGAATTCTTTGAGTGGTTTGATCATGAACAAGCATGCTTGATGTTAGTTTGCATGATTGGAACCTTGATATGCATGAGGGCTTGTAACTCTTGTCTATGGAGAAAGTGACCATGTTGTGTGAGATGAGTTGCCTATCTTGCATGCTTGATGATTTTGTTCCATGCTTGGTTTGAGTTGTTTGGATGATTGTGATTGTTCATAAGTTTAAAATCATGGCATGAGCAAGTGGTATGTGTATGTGGATGAGCTTGATGTGTGGTGATGATTGTGTCTTCATTGCCTTGATGATTGAAACCATGGCTTGATGACTAAAGAGTGTCTTGAAATTGATCTAAACATGGTAAACTTGCCTTATTTTCACTCATTTGCACCTAATTATGCAAGGAGATGATTTATTTTGATTGAACACTTGATATTCGAGTCCCTGTCACGCCCTGGGTGTGGCTGTTTTCGTGGCTGGAAAATTCTGGAAAACAGGGGACAGCTCTGTTCATACCGCAGGTGTGAAAAACCCTCGCGCCTGTGAACAGTTCTGGACCCAGCATTTTTGAAAATTGATCTCTTTGCGAAAAATCAGTTTTTCTAAATTATTTTCATCAAGAAAAATGCTTAAGACAAAATAATATTTTTAAATATGAAAATTGGTGTGATTTGGTTAATTGATTTTAGAACTTAAACAATGTTTTGGAAAATGCATTTGGTTAAAAGAGGAACCATTAATGAAAGTGTGTAAAGTGAAAGAGGAAAAGCCATGTGATGGAGAATTATGCACAAAGAGATGTGAATTATCATAAGTGATGATAATGTGATAACCAAGAGTGAAGGTTATATGTGATTGTGCAAGTGATAACCTAGAGAAAAGGTTAAAGTGGTTACAAGACAAACCAAAGCTTAAAATGCTTGAGAATGGTGATTTTGTATGCTTAATGTGATGTGCCATTTTGCATAAAGAGAAAGAGAATTTGGCAAGTGGCCAATGTGATGAGCATTACAACCCGGATGGGGTTGAGAATAGGGATAGTCTGGCCACAGTAGCCTAAAGGGATTATCCAGGTTGCGAAACCCCTCAGATGGCCAGGTAGGAGATATCCCCTGAGCCGAGGCAAGTCGCACAACCCTGCTTGGATAAATCTGACGGACTTGACTATTCATGATATGGTGAGACGTAGCTTATCTGAATGATTACTATGAAGTCTGGTGGGACTCTCTGGTAAGTCTGATAAGTCTGCTACGGCCAATCGCTCAATGGTGTTGGAGGTAGGGAAGTCTCCTTGGAGCACTATGAGGGTGATGTGAGGGGAAATAGAAGTGACATGCATTCTCATATATCTGAGTGTATGATATATTGTTTGATGCTGAGATATGTGATATATTCTTTGATGCTGAGATATGCGACATATTGTCTGATACTGAGACATGTGTGTGACTGTGATTATTCTCCTTGTGTCTGTGAGAATATTTGATTTGCAGGAAAACCTTATCCTCGAGTTTTGAGAAGGGTAAGTAGTAGATGATTTTCTAATGCATACGTGTCTGATAATCTTCTAATGCAAATGTGTGTGATAGATGTGGTATATTTCTATATCTATTGTCTCTTTGCTTTGCTATTTGTGTATGAGGATTTTTCACCCTTGCCTATATGTTTTGTGCTCTCTTTTGAACATGACTCATATAGATGGATCGCCTGCCCGAGGGGCTAGTGAAGGTTCGTAGACTCAGTCTGTTGCCCCGAGGGGCCGAGGGTGAGGGGTGGATCATCAACCCCGAAACCCAGTGGGGGACATACCTAGGATATGTCACTTCACTCGAGACTACTGCGGAAGGGCCTCGTAGATGGACTGTAGAGGACATGATTCTGGATGTAAAGATGCCCATACAGGAGTTGTGGGACACATGGCGGGAGAGAGAAAGGCAGAGACAGCCGATAGCCCAACAGGTGCCTGCCCAAGGATCTGAGCCAGTGCAGCAGGAGCCTACAAGGCCAGAGACCCAGCATAGAAGACCCAAGACCCCACCCTGCAAGAGATACTTTGGTAGATGGAGGCAGACTGCTCGCAAGAGTACTGTGCGCCGTACCGAGACTGTTAGGGTTGCATCAGCTGAGAAGGTGCCTGCTGAGAGGCCACCTGCTACTCAGTCTGACAGACCCATTCCTGCTATACCAGTTTCTTTTGCAGAGCCTGGAGGGAGCCCGAGACCTTTTCCTTCTACTGTTATGCCATCTTGGCGAACACCATCTCGTCAAGAGGTCAATGACAGTAAAGGGAAGCAGATAGTAGAGGAGGAGAGTGATCCCTCTGAGGAGTCTGAGGGGAGTGTTTAGAAGCTGACTTAGCGCAGGCTGTTGCGTTATCTGATCTTATTTTTTTGTAGACTGACTCTATACCGGTGTGGGCTTATGCTTGAAGTTATTTTGGATGACTGTACTCTATATGATGTAACTTGTAAATCTTTGAACTAGTAGTGTATATGATGTGCATTATTTGTTTACTAGTGGCTTATCTCGTTTTCTTTAATGATACGCTACGACACTAAAGAGTTTCGAAATTTAAATCACGTAAGTGAGAGTTTCAAGTTAAAATAGTTTTCAGTAACAAAAAGAAAAAAAATTTATTCTCATTTTCGAAAATTAACATAAAACAATTTAAAAGGAGAATTTCTTTAAAATGCAAATCAATATGACGTATTTTAAATAATCAGGTTACTTATGTTGTAATATCCTTTTTTGAGAAAGGGTGTTGCATGCTGAAGAGGATCCAATTGCTAAGCTGAGGAGAGAATGACCTCATCTTTTCGATGAAGATTTTCACATTCAGAGCCTATGATCCACATGTGAGTCATGCTTGATCCTGGTCCAAACTTTCCAATTTTCCTGGCTAAGGATGTGAATGTACTGAGAGCTGGTCTGTAGACTGCGGAGATCCAGCTTCAAGAGCAGAAGGAAGAATAACCAAAATTTGTCCATGAAATCAGAGGGAAATCCAGTGTATTCATGCCTGGAGGGATGAAGATTCTCATTCAGGGATAGAAGCCAGAATATTTTCCTTTGACCCGAGAGCAGATGGGTCAATTTCTCTCAGATTTTGACAAGAATTTCTGCAAATTCATTGAAACTGGTGTTGAGCTTCAAGCTTCAGAAATGTTCCTCCTTCCCTCAGAGTCACTCCCAATACCTCTATCAGGATTCAACCAAACAGAGTGGTGCCAAGGACTTATCTAGTGGGCAGAAATATAGATAAGTTCCCCAAGAAGTATCTGAACAAGTTTGTGATGCCTCATCCTTACAAGTTTGATGAGCAATGGACTAATGAAGAGCCTCTAGAACTTCTGTTGGACCTTCTTTATCAGATGTCAAGTGAAGGGGAATCCACTCAGGATAAAGCCAGAACAATTAGGGAGAAGTTTCTTTGGGAATGTGTTCAGAGAGCCTCAACATCTGCACAGGATCCAAACAAGAAAGAGGAAGATGTTGTGAGAGTTGGGACTCTATTTGAACAAGAATCCAAATTTATCATACTTGATGATATATTTGGTGCTCTTACAGGGCCGGCCCAAGGGTGAAGCGACCCAAGCCCACACTTTAGGCCCACCAAATTTTTTGTTTAATATTTGTATAAATTATATTAAACACAAGCAACGTCTGGGACCTCGGTCTAGTGGTGGGCGTCCTGCTACTCGTCCTTGAGGTATAGGGATCGAATCCCTCGTTGCACTTTCAATTTTGAGGCCTCTCATTTTTTTTTTCTATTTTGCTTCACAGGCATAGCGAACCAAATTTGGAAAAAAATGTTCAAAAAACAATTAAAGTGGGATTCGAACTTGGTCTACAAGGTTTGGAAAAGTAGTTTCTACCACTGAGTCAAGATGATAATTCTTTTCAAAATGCAACATGTATAATATATAGATAGATAAAATGTTAGGCCCCACTTCAAAGTTTGCTTTAGGCCTCCAAATGTGTTGGGCCGACCCTGTGCTCTTATTGTTGGACGCAGAATTGACAGAGAGATCCCTATGCCACCAGCGCCTAGTCTTGATATGGTTCCATATGAAGAGGAAGAAGAGGAGAAAGAGAAAGAGGAAAAAGACAAAAAGGAAGAGGAATAGAAGAAGAGAAAACAGAAGAAATAGAAGCAGAATATGTTCCAGTAGAAGAACCCAATCTTGCTATGAATGTGTATTAGTCTATTGCGTCTACTCCTGCTACTAGACGACCTGATGATCATATTCCAGTAACAAAGGGAGAACATAGAGCTATGGAGTCTTCCCTCAATAGCAAGATGGATCAGATTTTGGACATTCTGCAAAAGAAACTGGATTGAAGCTTCTCTATTTTTTTAATTCTTTTGCCTTTCAAACTTGTTTGGACAATGATGATATTTCTTACCTTTTTATCTGATGACAAAAGGGGGAGAAGATTGGATTATTAAGTTTTGCAGTAGTTATGCACATATGATTATGATTCTATGTTATTTTATGATAGCTATGATTGCTCTGATATATGCTGCTATTATAAGTAACTGCTTGATGAGTGATACTGAATTTTTAGGTACCCTTTAAAAGTCTTGAGATATTGATCTCAGGGGGAGTTTCGAAAAAGTTCCTAAGAGATAGTAATCTCAGGGGGAGCCTTTGAAGATTTGATCTTAAAATGCTTTTTGACTGTATATACGTTTTATCTACTGAATTGCTTATAAAACTTAATAATGTTTGTAACCATAAAAAAGGGAGAGATTGTTGGAACCAAAGACATTTTCATAAGTCTAAAATCTCTATGAGTTTTGATGGTAACAAAATTATTGAAGTTTGATAAGTATAACATTTTTTATCTATGTAGAAACATATGTTTAAACCATCATCCAATGGGACTTGGTCATAAGAAACGAAACATCGTCCAAATGCACACTGATACTTGTCCTAAGGAAAGTATCGTCCAATGGACTTTGGACATCGAGCATCCATTACCTGTTAGCACTATACTTCCAAATGCACCTTATGGTTTTATTATCTGACACTTTGCTATTAATTGTGTTCGTTATTTATTTAATGTTTGCTCTCACATTTATTATAGAACATATTAAATGAGCAAATGATTTGAAATAAATAGTTGTCTTCAAAATGCTTTTCGAAACTCAATTTAATGTTTTCTGAGATCACATTTAATGAAAAGTAGAAAGCACCATTTAAGTTGTACTTGTGAGAGAATGTACTTTGATCTACTTATGTACTCTCTGAACACAACTTTATCTTAACATAGTGTATTCTATTTGTCTCAAACGTATATTTTCTTTATCCGCTGTGTAAATGAGACAAAAAGTTACAGGTTGCACATTTCTTTGGAGAAAGTTGTCTGAGCACCATACCCAAAGAACCTCCATTGAAGCCACGGGAAGATAACATTAAATGCTATTAGAGAATGACTATTTTGAGGAAGGCTGAAGTTGCTTGAAAGCTGTGAAAGCAAAAGCTCCTTGAAGTCTATAAATAGCGTGAATAAAGATGAAGAGAACAACCTTCGTGCATATAATTTCAAGCTTGCAAAAACACTGTTCAATTCATTCTTTATTTTTTGTAAAGAGTTTCATACTCTAAGAGCGCTTAAACTTTCATATACTCACCTAGTGAGATTTGTTATTGTAAACACTTAAATCATTATTCTTGAGTGGTTTGAGCTTGAAAAGGCTAGGTAGAAAAGAATACTTGCTGAAAAAAGCTTGAAGAGGCTTGGCTAACTTGTAAAAAGCATGAAGAGGCTTACCTGACAAAGAATACTTGTAGCTTATCCGAAGATAGTGGATATCCCTTCAAGCTGAAGGGACTGGACGTAGCTCTTGGTTATAAGAATGAACCAATGAAACTTCTGTGTTTGATTCTCTTACCCTTACTCTTTACATTCAATTTTTATACTACTAACTGTGGGGATTGAGTTTGCGGTTTCTATTAATCAAGTTTTATTTAAAACAAAGTATTTTTAATCACAAGTTACTAGTGTATTCAGTCTTCATTGCTTTGCGTCCAATAGTTTTGCGAAAAAGTTTTTAAAACCAAGAAACACAATTCAACCCCCTTCTTGTGTTTTACTTTGTTACCGATACATATCTTTTACCATAAATACTTACAGTTTGAGTAGGACCAAATAAGTCAATTTGTAATAACTCAAGGACTTTCTTAGTTGATATAAAACTATTTGGATGAAAACTGGATTTGGTTTGTTTCCCATGTATGCAAGCCTCACAAACTTTATCTTTTTCAAAACTGATTTTGGGCAAACCTTTCACAAGTTCAGACTTGGACAATTTTGAAATTGTTTTCATGTTTACATGTCCCAGCCATCTGTGCCAAATCCATTTGTCATTTTCAAAAATAGCAAAACATGTTTGCTCAGAAAGGTCCTCGAGTTACACACTATAGAGATTCTTATCTCTAATCCCTGAGAAAAGGATTTTTCCAATGGATGCCTCTTTAATCAAACAAGATGTAGGTTAAAACTTAACTTCATAGCCGCACCAGCTTTGTCATAAACAACTTTCTGTGAACCAAGAAGTTTGTCCAAGTTTCTGGTTCCATTGACAAAGTTAGTTAGATCTTTTGCCATCTCATTGACCTTTTCTTTGAAAGCATGATTTTCATTTAAAAGCTCATTTTGGTCATGAGATTATACTTTTGAAAAAGCATCTTTCTTTTGCTTAATCTCTTCAGAAAGCTTAAAACGAGATTGTTGAAGACTATAAATTGTTTTATAATATTTCTCATTTTCAACCTTCAATTTCTCATTCTCTTCATTAGCCTTAGGAAGTTGTTGCTTCAACATAGAACATGTTTGAACTAAGGTATGAGAATTATTTAAGAGATTATCAAAAGCAATTTCGATCTCCTTATAAGAAAGGGGTTCAGAATTTGATACCTCTTCATCATTAGATTCTGGTAGGTCAGCCAAGAGACAGAAGTGAGTGCTTCTCATTCTTCTCCTTCAGAATATGAACTTTCTGAATCTTCCCATGTGGCCATCATTGCTTTCTTGCCTTTCTAAGGTTTGTTAAAACCTTTCTTAGCATAGGACATTCTGGTTTGATGTGTCCAAGCTTGTTGCATCCATAGCATATGATTTGACCTTTTGACTCATCACCTTTCAGAGCATCTATGTTTGGTTGGAAACTTCTTCTTCCACTATTCCTTCTTCTTAGCATTCTTTGAATTTTTCTTGAAAGTAAAGCTAGCTCATCTCCAGTTTCTTCTTCTGACTCATCATCACTTTCTCCCTAGATTCAGTAACAGAATTGAGAGCTGATCAGTTTGTTGAGGTTTCGGAGATGCTCTTTCTCTTTTTTCTGAGATGCTTTGGGAGCTATTGCGTTTCCTCTCTTTGGTGCAATCTCCTCCATCAGTTCTTGCTCATGTACTTTTAGTGAACCCAGAAGTTCATCTATTCTGAGAATTGACAAATCTTTGGCTCCCTGAATTGCTATCACCTTTGGTCTCCACATCTTTGGTAGACTCCTCAAGATTTTGTAATATGTTCTTGATTAGTGTAAATCTTCCCAAGAAACTTAAGATCATTCACTATGACAGTAAATCTGCTGAACATTTCGTCTATTGATTCATATTCTTGCATTTTGAACAATTCATATTGATGAATCAGAATGTTGATTTTAACTCTTTGACTTGATCAGTTCCTTCATGTGAAGTCTTCAACGTATCCCAAATCTCCTTTGTATTTGTGCATTGAGCAATTTTGTCAAATTCTCCTATGCTCAAAGCACATGTAAGATAGTGTTTTGCTTTGAAGTTGTTCACAGCTTTTGCTTTCTCATCAAGCGTCCAACTTTCTTTTGCCTTGAAGTTGAGGCACCTTCACCACTTACTGTTGTTGGAATATAGGGACCATCCATGACAATATCCCATAGGTCACCTTCTTGAGATTCCAAGAATAGCCTCATCTTTTCTTTCCAATAGTAGTAATCTTTGCCATAAAAAGCTGGAGGTCTATTGAGAGAAAATCTTTCTGGAAAAAAGACTCCAGCTTTTTAGTTAGGCATCACTTCTTCTTGAAACTTTCCTCCCACACTCTCAAGTGTGCTCAACCCAGAGGCAGAACTCTGATGTCAATTGAAGTGAACAAGTGAGTCACAAGAAGGGGGGTTGAAATGTGACCTTTTAAAATTTTTTCCTAAAAGGAAACACTTTGTGAATCTTTACTCAAGTTATCACTTGGTGTTCAAAAAGGTTTCAGAAAGGACAGTTTATATGAAATGTTAGTGTAATTAAAAAAGGATACCTTTCTGAATGAAAAACACTTGCCTGATGTAGAATTGAATATACAAAGTTGATTTCTGTAAATTGTTTTAACAGGATATTTAAAATCAAATAAAATAGTTATCTTTCACAACCTTTCTTTGTTTATAAAAAGAATTTCTTTCAAGTTTGAGAAAACTGCCCTGTACTCAAATTTATAAAGAGTACCTTTCTGAGCAATTTAAATCAAATAAAAATCAAGTGCAGAATATGAAAAAGGTTAAGGGATAGAAGATATTACACAGGGATTTATCCCGGTTCACCCAAACAGTCATTTGGCTACGTCTAGTCTTCACACACAGTGAGATTTTTTCACTAATTGCAAATCACAATATAGCCAACAATGGCACAACCAGTATTCTTTTCCCCCAGCCTCTACATGCTTAACACCAATATTCTTTTACCTCAGTCTCTGCAGGCATAACCACTAAACCAATCCTAGAACAACTCCTCTAGATTGGGAGTTTCAAACAAAGTGTATAAAGAGGTTTTGTTTGATACAACTCAAATCACTCAAAAAATGTTATATAAAATGAAATCTGAGCTAAAATCACTCCTCAAAGTTTACAAATAAAACAGTAAAATAGAACTTGAGAAGTGGGTGCTTGAGAAGAAGGATTCTATTGATTTTTGCGAAGTTGAGTGATCTATCACTTTGATAATACAAGCAACCAACATTGTAGTTGTTAAGCCAGCTTCTTTAGTACCGAAAACCTTCAAACTAGCCGTTATTAGCCGTTAGACACAGACCCAAAACTTCTAAACTTATTAGCCATTTCTATATTGTTTCTACAATCTGTTGTACTTTAGTGACACTATGGCACTTTTTGAATAACTTGCCAACAAGGATTCTAAGAACCTTTCTGATGAATCCTTTCTGAGCAAGAAGTAATCTTTATTTTCTGTCATTCAAGCTTGGACACATATATGATTGTTTCCTTTAGATGCTTGAATGTCCATGAGAAAGTGTAAGAAAGAGCTTGAGCAACCTTTCTCATAACCTTTCTAAGATTTGAAGTTCTTCAAGTAAAACCCTCTTTCTGATACTTCATATCTCTCCTCAATCAAGGTGTTTTCTTGTACAAGTTGTTTCAAGTCTGTTTGATATCATCTTAAACTTTTCTCATGGTTGGCATTGATTCTGGATATATCTGATTCCACCTTTCTGAGTGTCCTTAATATTCTTTTTGAAGTACCATTCTGAGTCATATCAGATTTGTCCTTTCTGAGTTTTCTTCAGTGCTCATAGTTGTTGCGTTCTCATATGCTTCTTGATGCTTTTGCTTGTCTTATTTACGCTTCCAGTTATCCAGTGTCTTCATGTAAATCCACTTAAACTTGGACTCCTTTCTGATGATGGTTTCACCCATTCTGAAGGTAGTTTCTGCTGATGAATGCTTTGTCATTCTTAATGACACCTTTCTGATAGCTTAGCATATTGACACTGTAATATTTAAGCTTTAAAAACATCTTCTTTCTAACCACACTTAAACTCAGATTTGTTAGATACTAAGTAACTCAGAATAGTTGGGATTTGTTTCAAAACGTTTGTCATAATTAAAACCACAGGGTTCTGAACTCAACATTGTATCCATGGTAGGAAAGGGATATTGGAAAACCAAAAAAATAGAATGAGGGATAGAAAGGATTGGATTTCGATCCTAACAAGCTTTGCCTTTGTTCTCACAGGAAAATTGATGGCGTGAGCCCAGGTGGTACGAGCACAATATCCGACCTCGGGGAAGGGGGAAGAGGGGGAGAGCTTTAGGGTAGAAAATAAAAAATTTAGAATTGGGAGGGGTTAAAATAGAATTTTAAAATAGATTATTTAATTTCAAAATATGGTCACAGGGACGTGATACATTTCCAAAAATAGAGGACTAAAAAGAGATTAAAAAAAAATTGAGAGACTAAAAGCAAATATTTTCCTATTTTCAGGGACTAAGAACATATTTAACCCAACAATAATTTATCCAATGATAATGTATTGGCATCTTATTGCAATTACAATCACAATATAATGCCACCATAATAACCCAAGTTAATTATTTGTTAAATGACAATTGTAGTAAGAAGGCAAGCACGTTGGCGAAACTTTGTGGACAAGCATATGACAAGGTTTCAAATTGCTGTTGCTGCCATTGTAATTGCGGGTTACTGCGGCTGTTGCTATGCATACTACGACCACTATGGCGTGAATATTATGTTTGCAACAATTATGATTCATCATGAGTCATCTTTAAAATCTTGAACTGAACATGTCAGTCACAAGAAGGGAGTTGAATTGTGATCTTTTAAAATTTTAACTTGAAAGGAAACACTTTCTAAATAGATTCTCAAGTTGCTACTTGGTGTTTAGAAAGGCTTTAGATATGAAAGCTAATATAAACTGTTAGTATAGTTCATAAAGGATACCTTTATGAGTAAAACTCCTTTTTGATAGAAAATCAGAATATGTGAAAATGATTTCTTTAAACTATTTTAAAAAGATGTTTGAAAACAAATACAATAGTTATCATTCAAAACCTTTCCTTATGAAAAATAAAGATGACTTTCTTTAAGAACAGGACGAGACAAATGCTTTGCACAAGCTTTCAGAAAGAGTACCTTTCTGAGCAAATTAAATCAATTGTAAAAAGAGTGCTGAATTGATAAGGAGTTAAGGGATAAAGGATACTAGTTAGAGATTTATCTTAGTTCACCCAAACAGTCCTTGGACTACGTCTAGTCCTCACACACAGTGAGATTTTTCCACTATTGTCAAACTACAATACAGCCACCAATGGGCAACCCCAATATTCTTTTACCCCAGCCTCTGTAGGCTTTACAACCAGTATTCTTTTACCCTAGCCTCTGCAAGTTTAACCACTCAACCAATCCTAGAACAACTCTTCTAGATTGGGAGTTACAAACAAAGTGTATAAAGAGGTTTTATTTGATACATCTCAAATCACTCAAAGAGTGCTATGTAAAATGAAATCTGAGCTAAAATCACTCTTCACAGTTTACAAGAATGCAAGTAAAATAGACTTTGAGAAGTGGGTGCTTGAGAAGCAGGATTCTTGAAATTTCGTGAACCTGAGAATGATTTTAATCATTCATAATGCAAGAAACCAACTATATAGTTGTTAATCCAGCTTCATTTGTAGCGAAAATCGTCAAACTAGCCGTTACTAGATGTTAAACACAGACCCAAAGTGTTTCTTTTTGTTTCTGCTATTTTTTGTGCTTCAGCCAAAGTCACCATTCTCACTAGACTCATTGGCTCTTCTTCTTTCCTCTTTTCTTGATCCTCTTGATCAAGCTCAGTTTCTTCTTCTTCTTCTTCTCCCTGAACCTTTTCAAAAGGTTCAACTTCATCTTCTTCTTGAACCTCATTAGAAGGTTCATTTTTTTCCTCTTGAACCTCTTACTCAGTTTCACTTTGTCCTTCTCCTTGAACCTCTTCAGCAGGTTCATCAATTTCTTCTTCTTGAACCTTCTCAGGTGCATCTTCTTCTTGGTCTTCATGCCCAGATATTTCTTGAGCAGATTCAGGAATTTCTTCTTCTGGTTACTCTTCCTCTTCTTTTTGTATTAATTCCTTCTGAACCAATTTCTCTAGAGCTTTAACAAATAGCTCTTGTTCTGACTTTAGAATGTTGTCCTCGTCAACATTCTCTTTTTCTTCAACCTTTCAACCTTAAAATGTTGAGGTTCTTCTTCTGTCTTCTTTTTTCTTATTGTTCTTATTGTTCTTCTTTTCTTATTTTTGTACTTTTTCCTTCTTCTTCAGTCCTTTCTTCCCTTGCCTTTCTTTTGTTAGAATAGCCCTCAGCCTTGATCTTCACATTTTTTGGTGTTGCCTCAAAAGGATGGTTTTCTTGAACCTTCTTGTTTCTCTTCTCAGCAGGTGGAAAGGTGTCCTTCAACTTCATCTGGTTTAGATTCTTTGCGACGAAGAAACTCTTGTCATTCACGTCTTCTCCTTCCAGTGAAACTCCAAAATCATTGAAGATTTTGGTGAAGGCCATCCAATAAGACAACTAGTTGGCTTTGAGGCAGACATGACAGCTATCATGTGTCTTAGAATCAAATAGGGTAGGCTCAAAGGGATTCCCTTCTGCCGGTGGTAGAGAACCATCAAGTCCAGATGACTTAAGATTTGGAAGGTCGCAACCCTTGGTAGAATGGAATGAATGCACATGTTGTGTGCAAGTGTTCCAAAAGTTGTTAAGGTCTTGGACCTTATCTCAGAATGTTCCTTGTCCAGGAACATGTTGATGACTTCCTCCTTGGTAACTCCCACCTTGGAGCACCGATCTTCATCGTAGAGCCTATCTCCATAGCACTTCAACCCAATGCTTTCCCAATGTTCTCCTCGTTCAAGAAGACAATCCTCTTTGCCTTGACAATGCCAATGAAGCCTTCCAAAGAATCATTTACTCTTGCTGTTGACTAGAACGTTCTTACCAACTTTGGGTCAGTTGGTTCATCCATCTTAAGAATCTGTGCCATTTCAGATTCTTTAGATATGACAGAATGTCATATCCTTTCTCCCTTACTTCCTTCATATCGTAGATCCTGCCTGGAACTACAGTTTTGAACATCATTATTTCCTTCTCTTTACCCTTCTCATCCTTCTTTGGCTTTTTTTCTTCTTCTTTCACCTTGACCTCAGGTTCTTCTTCTTGCTTCATCTTCTTCTTTCTTAGAGAAGAGATTATCACGCCTTTAGCCTTATGAGTGGGTGTGGCAGAGATAGTCTTCTCTGAGTCAGACTTTTCAATCTCTATGACCATAGGCTTGCTACTTTAAGAAACACCAGAAAGGATTCTGGTAGAATGTATTGAGGGAGGAGGCCTTATGGTTCATTTTCCCTTGGTAACAGTAGGTGCAAAGGAAATAGGGGTTTCTTGAGAGGGTTCCTCATGAGGAGGAGGAGAAGTTGAGTCATGGGTCCAAGGATCACCAGCGTCCTTAACACTTAAATGTTTGGTTCTTGCCATTTGTGAGTGTGAGAAAGTTTGGTTTGAGAAAGAATGAGATTTTTTTGAGAAAGTAGAAGATCAGAGAGTTTGAGAGTGTTTGGAATCAAATGCGTAAAATCAGAGTTTTTGATTTAGATTCCTATTTATAGATGGGTAAAATGAGATAAGTTTTTATCTCAAACTAGCCAATTTTGTCCATTTAGGTATCTATTAGAGGCAGTTGAGGTTTTTTACTGCGTGGAAGAGAGAGAGAGAGAGAGAGAGAGAAAGTTACCATTGGCATTGATCAGAGAGTTTGATTGGAAAGACTTAGTAACTAATGTTCTAAGGGAACGTTCTCAGTGAATCTTCTCATTGAACATTATCACCGAACATTCTCATTGAAATAGTGAACATTCTTATTGAACATGCTCAAGGAACATTCTCTCTTTTCTATTCTAACTTCCAAACTTTTCCAAGTATCAATTAGTTCTTATTCATTGTAAGGAATCTATATCTACACTTCTAATCAACATTCTCTTCTAATTTATATGATCAAACACATAATAAATAATCAATTTTCAATCATATGCATATGAAGATTTCTAATGAAATTAAACCTTTCTTCCAACAATGGTTTTGTAAAGATATCATCAATTTGAAAATTGGTTTCAATGAACTTTAATTCAACATCACGTTTTTGAACATGGTCTCTATAACGAAATGATGTTCATATCAATATGTTTTGACCTAGAGTGATGGCTAGGATTCATTGAAAGATTTACGGCGCTTGTGTTATCACAATAGATTGGGATATCATAGTACCTTATAGAATAATCCTCCAACTGATGCTTTATCCACATAATTTGAGAGCAATAACTTTCTGCTGATACATATTGTACTTCTGTTGTGAATAATGCAATGATGTTTTGCGTTCTGCAAGTTGAAGTAATTAAAGCCTTTCCAAGAAAGTGACATCTACCACTAGTGTTTTTTTTATCAATCTTGTCACCAACATAATCAGCATCACAGTAACCAACTAGATCAAATTCTGACTTTTCTCATACTATAAGCCACAGTTAGTTGTACCAACAAGGTATCTAAAAATTCTTTTACAAGCTGTGACATGAGATTCCTTAGGGGTAGATTGAAATCTAGCACATAGTCCTACTGAGAAGACTATATAGGGTCTGCTAGCAGTTGGGAACAATAAAGAACCAATCATACCTCTATGTTCCTTCTCAAATACTGATTTACCTTTCTCGTCCTTATCAAGTACTGATGAAGGGTGCAAGGGATTGACCATAGGCTTAGCTTCAACCATCTTAAACTTCTTGAGAAGGCCCTTTGTATATTTCTCTTGGTAAATGAAGATACCATTCTCCATTTTGTTTGATTTGAAGTCCTAAAAAGAAGCTCAATTCTCTCATCATGCACATTATTTCAAATTCTCCTTTCATTAACTTAGAGAATTCAAGTGGTCTGAAAGTTGAAACAACATTCTTAGAGTGAAAACTTGACTTTATTTGTTTTCCATGCACACATGCTTCATAGATCTTGTCTTTTTCCAACTTGATTTTAGGCAAACCTTTTATATGATTCTTTTGCAGAAGTTTTGAAATGGTTTTCATATTCATGTGGCCTATTCTTCTATGCCAAATCCATTTATTAGTTTCAAAAGATGCAAAATATGTTTGATCAGAAAGTTCTTCAATGCATATGCTATTGAATGTTACCTGTGGGCTTTTCTCTAATTTCACAAACTGTAGGTTGAAATAGTGTTGACAAACATTATGAATAATAGCTTTAATCTTCTAAGCATGTCATGTACTAATGGTTTCATTGAGATTATTCAAAGACATAGCAGGTATCAAAGTATGGAAACCAGAGAAGCTTAGAATTAAGGTTATTCATGTTGTAAAGACTGAGAAGATCCATGTGAACATACGTGAAGCCTAAGAGGTTTAAAGAGAGAAATGCTTCTAAGAAAGAAGAAAAGATAATCTTCAACAAAGGAGTAAAAGAGGAATCTTAAGAAGATCGATATTCTGCTGAGAAGCTACTGAGAAGATAAGCTTCTCTAGCAGAGCATCATGATAGAAAGCTACTCAAGAAGAGAAGCCCCTAGATGAATAAGAAGCTCCTTAAGGCAAGAATCCTCTCAACTGATTGAAGTATGCAATTCAGTATGACAAAGTGAGAAGACTCTCAAGGCAACAAGATTCTCAAGAACTACAACATGCTTGATCAATTTATAAACCTCAAGAAGATAAGATCTCTCTACACCAAAATATTTTTCACTCTACACAGTATGAAAATCTTGAAGTCATTCAAGTTCTGAATACTGAGAAGATCACAAGAGCAGAACTAATGAGCAACCTTAACTCAACTACGCCGAGAACCTACTCAAGAAACAAGCATCTAGAGAAGGTTCCAGAGAAGGCTCATGACTGGACCAGAAGAGATTCCAGAGAAGATCCACACTGGCCCAGAGAAGATCCATACTGGAACCAGAGGAGGTTCCTGATAAGGCTGGTGAGAAGGAACCCACTCAAGCAACAAGTTCCAGAGAAGGTCTATATGATAGTAAACAAGTGAGTTGTCATAGTTCTGCAAAAAGGTGATAAAGTACAGTTGTACTGTACTATTCTGAACCCGATAATGATGTTTATCTTTCTTTTACCTCTCTAACAGTTACAAACGCAGATGAAGGGATGAGAGCACTATATGACATCACAACCAAGTGAAACGTGTGAGAAATATATTCAAGCTTGGAAAACTCTGTTGTCATGAGAAATATCTTATCACCAACTTCACCCATACACTCCAACCTATTCGTTGTGCTTAGACAGAAAAATAGGACTGTAATATAGCTTTGATATTGTTATATCGTGTTCTGTAAAAGTAGATACAACGTTGTAACACAACAAACAAACTCTCTTTTACATTGTTGTCATTCCTTTCATGTTTAGTTAGTGAGAACTGAGCGTGTGAAAGGAAAAGGTTGTGCAATCTGTGAGATTGCTTATATTGGGTTAGCTTGCAGACGCTAGAACAAGAATACTGGTTGTTAGCTTGCAGAGGCTAGGACAATACTACTGGTTGTGAGCCTGAGGAGGCTCGTACAAGAATACTGTGTAAGGCCTGAAGAGGCTCATTGAAGAATACTTGAGAGAATAGTAGAAAATCTCACTGGAAGTGGGGACTAGACGTAGCCTAAGGTTTGAGGTGAACCAGGATAAAATATCTATGTGATTTCTTCTCCTTATCTCTTTTACAGTTTTCTGTTTGGTAGTTCAACTGCACTGAACCACCTTCTCTAGTTGAGAAGGTCCATACAAGATTGAGAAAACAGTTTTATCAACAAAGCTCTTACAATTCTTATTTTGCTTATTAAAGAAAATATTTTCTAAAGAAGCTTTGTGAAATTATGTTTTAAGAAAAAGATTAACTTAAAACCACTAGAGAAGATCTTGTGATCAACCGTCACTAACTGAGAAGCTTTTGCTTAAGTTTCTGAAAACAATGAACTTGATTTTCTGATAACCTTCTCTAGTTGAGAAGATCTCCATTAAACAAATAGTACACTTAACTCTGTTAACCTCCTCTGGCTGAGGAGCTTTCTTACTAACGTTTGATTAAACCTTCTCTGAACTCCAAGTTGATTAAACTTGAGAAAGGTTCAAAGTTTGCAGAAAAAGTCAAAAGTTTCAAAGGGTCACAATTCAACCCCCCTCCTTGTGACTCTCTTGCCACTTCAAATAGCACTTCAAAGTCACTGTCACAAAGTTGACTTTTACCGAGAACCATAGCATTCTTTTCTTGGCTGTCAATAGGCATTCCTGCATTATTCATATATCTTGAGCAGCCACTGTCCAAGAACCATAGCATTCTTTTCTTGGCTGTCAATAGGCATTCCTGCAATATTCATAAAAAGGGACTTAGGCACCCAGATTTTGTTGGGTCCTTTTTTGTCAGTTACCTTTCTCTTAGGAATCTTATTCTTCTACTAACAATCTAGAACTGTATGTCCGTACAAGTTGCAATAAGAACAAAATTTCATGCCCTTTTTGAACTTTGAAACATTCTTTTGGTGTCTCTGAGTTTTATTTTGATGGTAACATTCTGTATCAATATGGCCATATACATTATAGTAAGAACAAAATTTCTTTTTATTGTGTTTATGAAATTTCTTGGTCCTTCTCACAACTTCTATGTTGTAAACACAGTCTAAAGGTAAATGACCATACATTTTACAGCTAGGGCAATATTTTCATTCCCTTCTGGCATTTGCAAAATTTATTTTCTGAGGGTTTTGCTTTTTGTCACTGTTAAATCCTAGTCCTGCCTTATCTGAAAGATTCTTTTGAGCACCCATAAGCTTTTTCAAATTTTTTGATCCTTCAACAAATCTTGACAGATCATTAGTTAATTCATTAACTCTTTCTTTCAAGACTTTGTTTTCTTCCAAGATAGTTTTAGTATCTTGAGTTGGTTTTTTAGAAGAATCTTTTCTAATAAGCTTAACTTGTTCAGAAAGTTTAAAAAGGGATTCTTGAAGGCAATGATTTGCTTTGTGCAACTTGTCATTTGTGTCCTTCAATTTCTCATTTTCATTCTGAGCTTCAGAAAGTTATGCTTTCAAGAAGGCACTTTTTTGAGCTAGAGTATTTGAATCATTTTACAAATTATTAAAAGCAAACTCTAGATCTTGATAAGATGGATCAGCATTTACCTCTTCAAAAGCAAACTCTAGTTCTTGACATGATGGAGCAGCATTTACCTCTTCAATTTTAGAATCTGATTGGTTCATCATGATGCATAGATTTGATTCTTCTTCTCCATCGCCATCAGATGAGTTTTCTGAGTCATCCCGAGTAGTCATCATTCCTTTCTTCTTTTGAAAGTTCTTTGGAATTTTCTTGAGACTCAGACATTCTAACTTGATGCGTCCTGCCTTGTTACATTCACAGTAATTGATTTATCCTCTGCTATGTTCTCCTTTTTAAAATCATTTCTTGGTTGAAGGTTTCTTTTCCATCTCTCTCTGTTCTTCAACATTCTCTGAATCTTCTTAGATAACAAGGTTAGCTTATCTTCATTCTCAGAGATGTCTCCATCATTGCTACTGGTGCCATAATCTATTTCAACCATAGAATTCAGTGTTGAAGATTGATGCTTCAAAGATGATTTTCCTTTCTGCTGTGCAGCTTTTATTGCCAAGTATTTTCCTCTTTTAGGATGAATTTCATCCATGATTTCTTGCTCGTGCACCTTTAGTAATCCCAGCAACTCATCCAATCTCAGTGTGGTTGGCTTCTTGAATAACAGTCACTTTAGGTCACCAAACCTTGGGAAGACTTCTTAGTATCTTTCTAATCTGCTCCTGATTAGTGTATGTTTTCCCGAGTGATTTAAGGTCATTATTTCCTCAGTTGATTCAAAATCTTGCATTTTAAATAGCTCGTAGTGATGTATCAAAATGTTTATCTTGGACTTTTAGACTGGATCAGTACCTTCATGAGACACCTTCGCTTGATCAGTACCCTTATGAGACACCTTGAGTGTATCCCGTATTTCTTTTGCAGTTTGACATTGAGAAAACTTGTCAAACTCACTTCTACTCAGAGCACATGTAAGATAATGTTTTTCTCTGAAGTTGAATGACTCTAGCTTTTTCTTCATTTGTCCATGAAGCTTTCAACTTGTTTGTTTGAACTCCTTCATTGGTTACTTTTAGAATATAAGGACCATTCTTAATCGTCTCCCTTAGATCTCCTTCTTGAGATTCCAAGAATAATTTCATTCTTTCTTTCCAATAATAATAATCTTTTTCTTCGAAGGCAAGAGGTCTACTCAGAGAAGCTCTTTCTGGGATGAAGGCTCCAGCAGCTTGATTGGCCATCACTTCTTCTTAGATCTTTTCCTCTTAAACTGTTAAGTGTAGGTCAACTCCAAGAGGCTAAGCTTTGATATCAACTGGAGTGGATCAGAGGGTAACAAGAAGGGGGTTGAATTGTTATCTCTCAAAACTTTTGGGCATACAAAAACCTTTAGAACCTTCTGATGAAATTTCTCAAGTTTAATAACTTGGTTATCATAATGTTCTTTGTAACATCTGAATTTTTCACTCTATGAGGTGGAGAGCTAGTTTTAGAGGATTAAGATTAATCTTAGAATTTTCATATGATAACTCATGGTTTAGAGCCAACATAGAAGTCAAAACGGTAGTCTGTAGACGTTTTTGACTGTTAGGTTAAGTTTATAAGGATATAAAGAGTTCCAATCTGATTCAGAAAAGAGATTTGAGGATACAAACACTGATTTGACAATATTCGAGGATTTTAGAAATTTATTTGGGATTTTTCTGGTAAACGGATAAGAAAAAGTACAGTTTTGGTCCCTATAGTTTGACAATAAGAACTGAGAAATGATTCGGAGACCAAGATGAGGTCAGAAAGATATTTTTAGAAGCTAGATCATGTTTTTACATTTTTTAGGATTTTTGGGATTTATTTCAAAAAAATTTTAAAAGCAGATCAAAAGTTACTTTTTCGATCCCTGTAAATACGAGAAACGAGGGTTTTGGAGCGGAAATAGATTTCTGGTGATCAGGGCATGCTCAAAATCATTTTTCAAGAGGGATCATTAGTGTTTAAATTAAATTTGTGATTTTTGGAAAATTTCTGAGAATTTTATGAGAAATGTCTGTTTTGCTCTTACAGTGTGTCCGTTTTCCTTTGTTCATGTGAACCGCAAAGCATACACTTACCGTAAAATTCCAAAAACTCTTCCATGAAGCTATTAGGGCTTTTACATGGCATTTCCAATGTTTATTATTGGTTCTCACACTTTAAATTAATTTTGGGAATTTTTTATTAGTGAAAAGACTATTTTGCCCTTGAATTTTAGTTAAACCTTAGGGGTAAAGATGTAACTTCACTTCCCCCTTCTAGAACAGCCTCTTGGCCGACCTCCATGGTGAGTAGGCAAGGTTCTTGAAGCTTCTCAATTATGAGAGATGCCATGAGTCACTAGGATTAACCAATTAGAAATTAGATAATTAATTTCTTTTATTCTTTTCCTAAACCATGGTTGCTTTTCAAGCCAACCATGGTCTCCTTTATAAGGGTTAAAGGGCACCCCCTCAGCTATAAATAGGAGAGGAGTGCTCCATCAAATCCTCACACCATTCCTTGAAGCATTTTCCAAAGAATTCTCTTTCTCCCTCTTTATAGTTTTCATAGTTTTCTTTTCAAAAGTTCTTGAGTTTTGAAGCTTTGATCATCAAAATATCCATTTTATTCAAGTTTGGAGGTAAGGGAAAAATTCTTGAGAATCTTGAAGAGATTATCCACTTTGGTGATTTTATGTATTATAGCTTTATTATTTGTTTTAATGCTTTAATTATAATTGTTTTGTAGCTTTTATTTAATTATAGTAAAGTTATAATGGCAAGATTGGTATATGCCTTATAACTGTTTTATAGCTTTTATTTAATTATGTGCTTTTTGTTGACTCTAAAACCCTTAGAAAATGGTTTTAATGACAACAAATCTTCTGAACCTAATTTAAGCATTTAAGAATGTTATAAGAACTAATGGTGTGCTTGAAAATGTTTAACAAGAACAGGTTCATCAAGAAGTGTTTGTAAGAATGTTCTAGAAGGAACAAGTCAGAATGTTCAAATGAACTCAGAATGATCAACGTTCTCAGAAGAATCAAGTACACCAACATGAACATTCACAAAGACAAAAAACAAGACATCTAAGGCTTGAAGAGTACATGAGCATGATGTAGATAGTAAGAGATCTGAGAAAGAGATAATCAAGTCAGAATCTACAAGCATCTCAAAGATCAAAAGACTGGTCAGTGTCAAAGAATGTTCAAGCACAGATAACCTATTGAACCTTCTCTGAAGACAGAATTATATATTCATCAGAAGGTTCCAAAGGAAGGTCAGAAGAAAGAAAGTACCACCACATCTAAGGTACAAGTGTTCTCACATAGAAGCTTGAGGAATATCAGAAGAAAGAACACATCTGATATTAGAGAAGATCATCAGACGGTTCATCGTGGACATCAGAATGTTCATCAGAAGGTTCATCAGAACATTCTGATGAACCAGTACCAAAAGTTAGCTGTCACTATCAACTTTTGGTAAAAGCAAGGGAACGTCTAGCTGTACGAACAGAGGCCTTTTACTGTGTGTCTAACAGCTAGTTTCACCATGGAACTTCATTAAAAGCAAGGCAAACACTACTGACAACTTGGAAGAGCTTACTGCAATATTACACATTCTGAACCAAGATCAATCTTCCCATCAAGTCTGAACTTGAAACACTCACTCCTCGAAATATTTTCTTTTATCTATTAGAGAGTGAATACAGTTTTATTTGTTCGTTTATGAATGAGTTGTAAACTATAAGATAGTGACACAACATATATTCTCAAATCTGTAAAGGTTATTCTTTTGCTACATAGTGAGTGAGCACTAGTGTGAGTAGAAGAAAGACGTAAAGTCTGGAGAGGCTAAGTTTCGAAAGAATACTCAGTTGTTGTGCCTGAAGAGGCAAGAGGAAAAGAATACTTGTAAGGTCTGAAGAGGCTGTGTGAAAAATACTTATACTAGTGGTTAAACTAGTGAAAAATCTCACAGGGAGTGGGGACTGGACGTAGCCTAGGAGTTAGGGTGAACCAGGATAAAATCGTGTGTGTGGTATGCTCTATCCTTTTCCTTTATATTTGTGTAAGTATTTCGTTTAAAGCTGCTTCACATACTCATCCTTAGATTAAGAACTCATACTATCTAAGAAGAAGGAATATAACTTTTAAGAAAGATATCTGAGAAAGTTCACTAGCCTAAGAAGGTTGAAGAACATCAGAAGGTTGAAGAACCTCATAAGGTTCATACTCAACAACAACATCAGAATGTTCTCAAGAGTGAACATTCTGAAGTGAACATTCTTAACCAGAGATTCTTAATCTATTCTTAGTTATATAAACTGATTATCTGTTATTGAATCATTATCAATATCTGTTTATTAACTAACTGAGGTAGTTCACTCTGATTTCCAAGTTATTAAACTTGAGAAGATTCAGTCATAAGGTTTCCTAAACATTCTTGTAGGCCAAAAGTTGAAAAGGGTAACAATTCAACCCCCGCCCCCTTCTTGTTATCCTTTGATCCACTTCAGTTGGCATCAGAGCCCGGTCTCCGGGTTGTAGTACACTTGACAGTGTAAAAGGAAAAAGATTTAGGAAGAAGTGATGGCCAATCAAACTATTAGAACCTTCATCCCTGAAGGATCCTCACTGAAAAGACCTCCTGCCTTTGATGGAAAAGATTACTACTACTGGAAAGAAAGGATGAAGCTGTTCCTTGAGACTCAAGAAGGAGATTTATGGGAGATTATAGAAAATGGTCCATATCTACCAAAATCTACAAATGAGGCAGGAGAAAAATCTGAAAAACCAAAAGCCTCATGGATAAATGAAGAAAAGATCAAGGTGGTATACAATTTCAGAGCAAAGCACTATCTTACATGTGCTCTAAACAGAAGTGAGTTTGATAAAATTGTACAATGCAAAACAGCAAAAGAAATTTGGGATACACTTCAAATTTCTCATGAAGGTACTAACCAAGTGAAGGAATCAAAGATAAACATTCTCATGCATCAGTATGAGTTATTTAAAATGCAAGAAACTGAATCTATAGAAGAGATGGTCAGTAGATTCATTGCGATTATAAATGATCTAAAATCTCTTGGAAAAACCTACTCTAACCAAAAGCAAAGCAGGAAGATACTGAGAAGTCTTCCTAAAGTTTGGAGGCCTAAAGTGACTGCTATCCAAGAAGCAAAGTGTAACGCCCCTTTTCCCCACAAGGAACGTCACATGAAAAACTAAAACTTAATGCGGAAAATCGCCTTTCATAAAACATGGTTACCAAAATTGGTGGCTAAATTTTTTTTAAAAGGAAATCTTATACGAAAAGATTACACACATCTCATTTAGCCATCCAGAAACTCAGAAGAAAAGAAACATCATACATAAATATGTACGTCATCATGTCAAAGTACACAAACCTTGCGCTCGCAATGTATAGTTATAAACCACAACAGAGTGGCCAAACTACAACAACCTGACATCAGGAAATAAAACGAGAAAGCTAAACCTAGGAAAGCTGTAAATCAAAAGGTGTGTCAAATACACAACACTGAACTTGTACATCCCAAACCTAGGCTGGTCGCTAACAGACACTCTACAACCTAGCACTAGAAACCCCCACCTCTGCAGGCCTAAGACGATGACGTCTCCTCGGGGTCCTCCTCAACCTCAGACACCTTGAATAGTACACGATTTGGCTCATCTCTAACCTTCCTCTTCCCTCTATCTACTTGTCCCGAAGGTCCGGCAGAAGTGTCAGAAGAACAGCGCACCAATAGTCCAGAAGGTGCGACGCATGGAACAGGAAGTGTCGGCCTCACGGTCTCGGGTGATGGAACTGGTGTCATTGGTGGTGCTATCCTTGGTACGCGTGCCCTCTCCAAGGAACTCTTCCTTGGAGTGCGACGAATCAGACGACAACGGTTAGATACCGATTCGGCTATCCGCTGAGGTGTAGGCCTCTGATCCTCCCTCGCCTCTCTCCTAGGTTGCGCCGTGGGTGGAACTCTGGCCTCCCGGTTCTCCAAAGTGATACTGCGTGCAAAGGGCGCATCTCCCAGCCAGTAGTACATCCTCTCGATGGGTATGTAGACATCCAATACCATGTCCCTCTCCAAAACCTCTTTGAGGCCCAACACCCCTCCTCTAGTCCTAACCACGTGTCCAGTCACAATTGCCCATTGGGAGATGGGATCATAAGTCCATCCCGCACTATCGGCCTCACGAGGCCGGAAGCACTCCCTCACTCGGGCTATCAGTGGTCTAGAAGTGGACATCTACGCGTAACGTACATAAAATAACAGAAAAACACGCAAAGGTGAATTTCTTTGCACAAGTTGAAAGTCCACTGAAAGGATGTATATGAAAAAGAAAATACTACATAATACATTCGAATAATATATAGATAGTTACTCTTTCACAAATCTTTCTCTAAGTTATACATACACTCAAAAGAGCACACAGTCATCAAGTCAAACACACATAGCTCTCTAGCGAAATGCATGTCACTTCAATATCTCTTGTTACACCGGTGTGCTGCTCCATGGAGACTTCTCTTCCTCAACTAAGTAGAGCGATGTGGCGGAATCGTATACCTATCATTAATGCAAACTGACCTTCACTCTCGGCCATTGTTTGTCATTTATTCGGTACAGACCCATTGTACTACGTCGTACACCCCATCTCAAAGAAGGCAGCCAGTCAGGATCATTCAAGCCGGGTATACTACTCTTCTCGGCACAAGGGGATTCCCCTCAAGGCCATTGAGAATTTCATGACCTGAATGCCCTCAAAGACTTATAGTCAGACCATACTTATTTACAATCCCCACAGAGGATTGTGTGCTCTAATCATGGCATAAAGCCAACATGGCAAAAGCCAATATTAATCATGGCATAAAGCCAACATGGCAAGAGCCAATAACTCAAATGCAAATGACAATACAATTTGTACACACATACAAGGAAAATAATGTCATCCTTCACTTAGGATTTTCGTCGTCACGTGTTAGTTTTCTCCTAACACCGTGTAGCATTATTGTCCTCAAGACTTTATGGTCACCACGTATTGATCCTTTTTCAATACCGTGTAGTATTATTGTCCTTAAGACTTTATCGTCGCCACGTATTGATCATCTTTCAATACCGTGTAGTATTATTGTCCTTAAGACTTTTATCATCGCCACGTATTGGTCCTCTTCCAATACTGTGTAATAACGTTATTTAAAAAAAACATAAGTTTTATGAAAACTTCTCTTAACTCCTAACTCTCAAATCTTTATTATTTTACTTCTCACTCATCATTGTAAAAAGATTTAATTAAAAATCTTAGTTAAGTTCTTTGATAATTTTACTTAAGTTCCTTTACTTTAAGTATTTAAAATCTGCCCCAAAATATTCTGTTTTTCAAGTTTCATATTTTTCTGAAATTTAGGTTTCTGCCCCAAAACTGTCCAGTCTTCACGTTTTTGCCCCAGAATTGTCCAGTTTTCACGTTTCTGCCCCAGAATTTTCCAGAATTCATGTTTTCTACCCCAGAACTTTTGTAAAATTATACTTTTGGCCCAAAGTGTCCAGATTTTCGAAATTAAGCCCAGAATTCTAGAATTTTACATTTTGCACCCCAAAACATCCTGTTTTCGTTTTTGACCCCTAAAAATTCAAAATTTGATTTTCTCCCTCATTAATTGATTTTCTAGCTCACTTAGAGTTTTATGGATAAAAAGGACTTAGTATGAAATTGGTTTGAGACTTATACTTAGTAATTTTATGAAATTTATCTAAATATGTATTAACTTGAATCTTAATTAATTTATTTGATTCCTTTTAGAAAACTCTTTCATTAAAGCTTTTAACTCCTCTTACTACACTTAGTCAAATATTTCAATCCAACTCCAATCACATTGAATTCAAGGTATATGGAATATTCAAAGAAAGCAACATACATCAATTAGGCAAGAACACAATCAAGCCATAAATCATACATCCACTCAAAGTGGTCATTCATAGCATATGAACATACATCATGAACATAGCATAAAAATCATCAAGCATACACTTAGGCATTCCAAATCACTCCAAATCATACATATGATTTTTCCAACAACACATAGGTTTATAAAAAATAATCATGCCTCAACCAAAATCATACTTTCACTCATATACATAAATATATAAAAATACATATTACTAAGAGAATGAAAACTCATTCAACAACCAATATAAAAACTCAAGTCTTTGAGTTTTTCATGAAACATACAACACATAGCCACACACATATACAACATTCCCAACTTATTGAGAAAATCCCCTTACCTCTTGAAGACAATTGTTGCGACCGGATTTTTGACGGTCAATGGAGTCGCCACTAAGATTTATTATTAATTGGAAAACCTTAGAAAAACCCAAAAAATGGTCTTCGGAAGAGGTTCAAGGTTCGGGAGTCAATTACGAGTAGGAAAGGTATTAGCACCCTACGTCGTCCGTTAAAAAACGGTTACCTTTAATTAAATGTGCAAATTATGTTAACTTTAAAAAATTTATTTTACCCTCATTATCAGATTCAAAAAAAATATTTTTGTTTGTTTTTTGGGAATTTATTTTTAGAAGGAAAACGTTGAGAAATTATTTTTTTGGCTTGACAGGATTAATACCTGCTCCTACGTATCCTCGGGTGCAATGAGGAATTCAAAGCTTACGTAGTTCTTGGTTCGAATGGTTTTTGAAAATATTTTTGGTGAAGTTTGCCAAGTCGTCATGTCTCAGGCAGAGCTCCGAAAATTTATGGATTAGTAGTGCGTCTTGCTCAAACTAACCCAAACTTTAGAAAATGACGGAAATTACTAAGCTTTCATAACTCAAGTGCTTCCAAAAAATTATGGGATTAGTAGTGCGTCATGCTCAAACTAATCCCAATTTTATAACACATTTTTTGCAAAACAAACAGGGACATTAATGACTCCATATGACATTCTTCGTTGTATTGTTTTTGCCTTTTTTTTTTGGTGGCGTGTATTGTATTTGCTGGAGCCAAAGAGTTAATCTCCTTTCACGCTGAATCTCAATTAAAAAAAACACCGTTCCAATTATGATGCTTTCACGCTCCCTCTTTCGTTTTTATTTCTAACCTTAGCTTAGTATGTAAAAAAAGGCATGACGATCAGGAACCAATATCAAGGCTTATGTACAAAAGTAAACAATATGTTATTATATTATATAACAACGACTACGGACCTATTAATCTAAAAGGCATAACCTGAAAAGAAACCAATTACATTAATTAAAGGGCAAGGTGCATTTTGACCAAGAAAAAAGGAAAGGTGCTCTGCACCCACAAAGACCATGGGTTGCTGCTCTGCGGTTCTTGGTAGTAGATAATTTTCCCTTAATTCATTTCTTGGCTATCATTGTTTCTTACAAGGCTGTGGGAATGGTGCACATACCGTATAGATCGACAGATAGAACCCGTTCTTGCTTCAGCCAGCATACCTCAATTCATGATGCAAGAAAAAATGAGTTAAAGGGACTTACCTCTTCACAGCAACGTAAAGCAGAAAATCAAAGGTTGACTTTCTTTCCTTCTCTTTCGAATGGAGACCACTTTGCTAGCTGGATCCTCCCTTAATTTCCAACAACCGTGCTCCTCTCTTCCAACAGGTGCTTCACTTTCAGAAGTTCAACACTCCACCGTGTTCCTCCCTCTGTTTTCTCTTTTTTTTCAACTGTGTTTCATTCTCACACAGTGTGTTTTTTCCTTTTCCAGAAAAATTCCCCCCCCCCCCCCTTATTCCAACCGTGTCTATCATTTTATAGTGAAACTTTGCTGTGTGAGGTGAGGGGAAGTGGTGCTGAAATCTTGGGAAGATAATGCTGTAGTGGAGAGATTTGAGGAAATTGGATGAGATATTTTTGGGAATTACAGGCTGGATGTGGAGTTGAAGGGGAGTTAAAAGCTGAAGGTGGAGAGAAATTCGGAGAGAAGGTTGCACGCCGAGTTGGGTGAAGATGAGATTCGAGTGGATGTTATGGTGCATGGGGGCGTATGGACGCTACGGTGGAGACTCAGTCTTGTTACGCGTTATGCGATTCAGCCTCACTCAAAAGGGATGTTGCTAACATGCAGCAAAGTGCACGGACCCTTACGGTGGACATGCGAAGCTGATTCCGCATTCAGAGTTCTCTTTCTTCTTTGGAGGCGCGGCTAGGGTGTAGGCGGTGCATGGATCTTACGGTGGAGCTGCGGCGTTTTTCCTTTTATTATTTTGTTTCTTTTCTTTTTTTATTTTTTATGAACCCGGACGAAATTGGGTGTCTACAACAATGAAAATGGGCAAACACCACAATCACCTTCACTCCTCACCAACACCAAGTGGCCTCCTTGAAGCCTTGATGTTCCCACACTTAGAAAAATTTACCTTTCACAAAATACACCAAAATAAAATCATAAAAATATGAGTTTTATGAAAACCAACAAACCCTAAAGAGTAGAAATTTGAGTAGATGAATACTTACTCAAATCTTGAAGGCAAATGGATCCAAGGTGGTTTTCAAGCTTGTAGGTTCCAATGGAGTGAACCTAAACCAAGAAAAAGATCTCTTTTAGTAAAGAGAAGAACACAACTTTCATGGAAACATGAAAGTGGTGGAAATGAAAAAATGAAAGAAGTTTATGGATTAGAATGATGATCCAAACCTTTTTTGTGAAGCTTGAATAGTCAAAAACCCAATAAAACTCAAGCTTTGGCTATGGAGGAAAGCTTGGAAGTGAAGAGAAAAATGGAGGATTTTGCAAGAGTGAAAGAGATTAAGTGAGAAAAATGAAAACCTCTCTCTTCCCTCTCCCAAATCAGATTTCAGCCAGCACAAGGGAATGGGGGGAGTATGGGCTAGCTTACTTGGAGGGAATGAGAGCCATACCTCACTCACCTAATTTGGAAAAATTCAAAATTAAACCCATTTTTGACCATTTGACTTTTGGAATGTTTTAGAGAGTGCAATCAGCCCCTTATGCGCCCCAAAACTGACCATAAAAATTGTGGGATTAAATCCCATCAAGTTAGGGTTTAATCGGTAGTTCGAAGTAGTAAAAACGCGTAGTTTTCAAACCCATTTTTTAGATAAATATTTTTCTAAAATGAGTAAAATCATGAGAAATGAATTTTATGATTTGAATATGATATAGAAAAATTTAGAAACCCAAAACTAAATTTTTGGACTATTTTTCATATCCCAGTTGCGCCCGGTTTACCCGTAAAGCTCCAAACGCGGGTAAAATAAAGCTTTTTTGAAAAATTTTCAGAAAAATTTCTAAAAATCACAAATATTATAAGAACCACTTTTGGTTCGTTAAAAAATTATTTTGGAGTAAAAATGACCTCCAGAAAAATACTGAACCCTATCCCCACATCAAGAGAGAATGCGGTTCCCGCAAAAACTCAGTTTTGCGAACTCTACTACTCTAAACCCTTCAAAATCAAACCTAAGATATTATTCACACCTTAAAATCCCAAAAATCATAATTAAGTAATTTTAATTAAATTAAAGCAGATTAAAAAATCAATAAAAACTATTTAAAAATGAGGGTGTTACAACTCTACTCCTCTAAAAAGAATTTCGTCCCCGAAATTACGTACCTAAACTACGTTTAACCATCATTATAGAAAAACTCTCATCCGATAAAAGTGCACGAATAAGAGATAATGGATGAAATCTAACCCAGAAGAGGAAAAGACTTAGCATTAAAGGCTACACAGAAGAAAGGAAAAACATCTTCTAAACATCAATCCTCAGCCTTGAACTCTGTGGCTGAATCTGATGATGAGACAAGCAGCAATGATGGAGACATCTCTGAGAATGAAGATGAACTTGCATTCATATCTAGGAATATTCAGAGAATGTTGAGAAATAGAGGTAAATGGAGAAAGAACTTTCAATCAAGGAGAGACTTTCAAAAAGGAGAAAGCAGTAGAGGACAAATCATCTGCTTTGGGTGCAACAAGCTAGGACACATTAAATCAGAATGTCCTAATACCAAGAGAAGTCCAAAAGATTTTCAAAAGAATAAAGCCATGATGGCTACTTCGGATAATTCAGAAGAATCATCTGAAGAGGATGAGCTAGAAGTAGCAAATCTATGTCTCATGATGAGACAGCCAGAATCTGAAGCTGATGAGGTAAGCAATGCTCAATCTTATCATGGACTAGAGTTTACATTTGATAATCTGTTAAATGATTCTAACACGTTAGTCCAGAAATGTGCCTTTTTAAAAGGACAACTTTCTGAGACAAAGAAAGAAAATGAGAAACTAAGGGAAGAAAATGAAAGATTGTTTAAAACAAATCAGTGCCTTCAAGAATCTCATTTCAAACTTTCTGAGCAGATCAAGTCTATCAGAAAAGATGCTTTTGAAACACCAATTCAGGGTCGTCAAACTATTTTTGAAAAAAACATTATCTGGAAAGAAAGAGTTAACTTTTTAACTCATGATTTATCCAGATTTGTTGAGGGATAAAAAAATCTAGAAAAACTAATGGGTGTTTAAAAGGATCCTTCTGATAAGACAGGGCTAGGATTTAATAGTAATCAGAAGCAAACTCCTACGAAAACAAATTTTGAAAATGCCAGAAGGTCATAGAAATACTGCCCTAACTGTAAGATGTATGGCCACTTGCCTTTAAACTGTGTTTATAAGAAAAAAGGATCAACCGTGAGTAAGAACACAGTAAGAAAAAATTCTGTTATTACTGCAATCTGTATGGCCATATAGACACAGAATGTTACCATCAACACAGAGCTCAGAAACATTCTAAGAATGTTCCTAAGTTCAGAAAGGGCAAAAAATTTTGTTCTTGTTGAAACAAACTTGGACATATTGTCTCAGAATGTTGGTACAAAATATCTAGAAGAAAGGTAACTAACCAAGGAGGACCCAACAAAATATGGGTACCTGAGTCTGTGTTTGCTGAAAATGCAAGAATGCCTTATGACTGCCAAGAAAAGAATGCTATTGTTCTTAGACAGTTGTTGCTCAAGACACATGACTGGAGATAAGAGTAAGTTTCTTACTCTTAAGAAGGTAGATGGTGGAGCTGTAACCTTTGGTGACAACAGAAAGACTTGGATCAAAGGTATCAGTAAAGTAGGTAATAAGGACTTCACCAAAATTGTAAATGTTTATTATGTTAAAGGGTTGAAACACAACCTTCTCAGCATTAGTCAATTATGCGACGGTGGCTTTGAAGTACTGTTTCAACCTACAGTCTGTGAAATTAGAGAAAAATCAACAGGCAATCTTCTCTTTTCAAGAAAAAGAAATAAAAACCTTTACAGTATATGCATTGAAGATGTAACGCCCCTTTTTCCCACAAGGAACGTCACGTAAAAATAAAACAAACTTAATGCGAAAATAAATAAAACTGGTTTGTCTTCAAAAAAATACGTCTTTCATAATTAAAAGATACCAAAATTCGTGGCTAAATTTTTTTTTAGAAAGTCTTATAAGAAGAAGTATGCTCACAAATATTTTAGCCATCTAGAAAATCAGAAAGAAGGAAACATACATCATATATACATATCTCCAAGTCACTGTACATAAGTCTTACACCCGCAAGTATAGTCAAGAACCACAACAAAGTGGCCAAAATACATCATCATGCACATGAAAGAAAATAAAGTGATAAACTAACCTAAAGAAAACAGTAAAGCAAAAGATGTGTCAAATACACGACAAAAACATCTACTCCCCAAAACATAGGTTGGTCGGCTAACTAACAAACCCACAACCTAGCACTATCCTCCCCACACCTAGAGATCTAAGAAGATGCCGTCTCCTCGGGCTCCCCCTCGGGATGCTCCTCCTCCTCAGACTCAGACTCCACAAGAAAACCGCATCCAGGCTCGTCTCTGATCTTCCTCTTCCCTCTCCCTGCATATCCCGATCGTTCGGCGTGAGTGTTTGAATAGCAACGCACGAAACGTCCTAACGGCTCTACGTAAGGAACAGGAAGCATCGGTCTCACAGACTCAGGAGGTGGAGTTGGTGTCACAGGTGGAGCCAACCTAGGCAAGCGTGCCCTCTCCAAGGAACTCTTCCTCGGAGTGCGACGAATCAGACGACGGCGATCAGATACCGGTCCAGCTATCCGCTGGGGTGTAGGTCTCTGGTCCTCCCTCGTCTCCCTCCTAGGCTGTGCCATGGGTGGAACTCTGGCCTCCTTGCTCTCCACGGTCACACCACGTGCATAGGGTGCGTCTGCCAGCCAGTTGCGCATCCTCTCAAAGGGTATGTAGACGTCCAACACAATGTCCTTCTCTAGCACCTCTTCGGGGCCCAGCACCCCTCCTCTAGTCCTGACCACGTGTCCAGACACCCTGGCCCATTGGGAGATGGGATCGTAAGTCCATCCCCCTCCATCGGCCTCAAGAGGCCGGAAACTCTCCCTCACCCGGGCTACCAGAGGTCTCGATGTGAACATCTACGCTTAACGTACATACAGATAACAGAAAAAGATGCAAGGGTGAATTTTTTTGCACAAGTTGAAATTCACGAAAGGTGCATATGGAAAAGAAAATACTACATAATACATTCCAAGGATATATATAATTACTCTTTCGCAAATCTTTCTCTAAGACATTCATACACTAAAAAGAGAACACATCATCAAGTTAAACACACATAGCACTCTAGCATGATGCATGTCACTTCAATATCTCTTTAATACACCGGTGCACTGCTCCATAGAGACTTCTCTTCCTCAACTAAGTAGAGCGAAATGGCTGTAGTGTAAACCTAACATAATTGCCCAGTCCACTCAAGGATCCAGTCTCACAATTATTCAGTAGAGCTACTATTTAATTACCATAACATAAATAAGGCAGCCGGTCAAGGTCATCCAAGCCGGGTATACTACTCTTTTCGGCACAAGGGGATTCACCGCAAGACTATTGAGAATTTCGTAACCTGGATGCCCTCAAAGACTTATAGTCAGACCATACTTATTCACAATCCATCGCCATAGGATTGTGTGCTCTAATTTTGGCAAAAGCCAACGTCTTGAATGCAAATGACATTATAATTTGCAAACACATACAAAGAAAAACAACGCCATCCTTCACCCTAGGATTTTCGTCGTCACGTGTTAGCTCTCTTCCAATACCGTGTAGCATTATTTGTCCTCAAGACTTCAACGTCGTCACGTATTGACTTTCTCTCAATACCGTGTAAAACTCTTTTCTATTAACACAATTTAAAGCATAAGTTTTAAAGAAAACTTCTCTTTCAAACTTCTCATTGTAAAAAGATTAACTTAAAAGTCTTAATTAAATAATCAAGTTATATACTTTGAGAAAACTTTACTTAAATTTATTTTCTCATAATTATTTAAAATCTGAACCCTTAAATGTTGAGTTTCACGCTTCAGCCCCCTGAATTCCAAAAAATTATGATTTTTGCCCAAAAAGTCAAGTTTTCCGTTTCAGCCCCCAAACTTCTGAAATTTACGATTTTGGCCCAAATCACCTAGTTTTCGTTTTCAGCACCAAAACTTCCGAAATTTGTTATTTTGGCCCAAAACACACCCAATTTTCGTTTCATCCCCTTAAGATATGAAATTTCACTTTTTCCCGTATCAATTAATTTCCTAACTTACTTGGAGCTTTTTGGGAAAGTAAAATTGGTCATAAAGTCCATTGGAGATTTATATTTAAAATCTAGTGGAGATTACCTAATCAAGTTTGACTTGAATTCTAATTAATTAAACCTTGATTTCTTTGGAAAAATGTTTTCTAAGAGTCCTCTATAATCCTCTTCCAAAATGTTTGGGTACCACCACCAAATTACAACCACAATCATAATAAATTAATGCTTTACATTACTTTAAATATTACAATTCCAACATTATGAATCAATCACACATAATCACCCAAGAAATCAAATACATTCAATAATCAAACATGGCATGATCAAATCATGAAGCATACATACACTTAAAGAAACCATTTTAAGCACAACAAGAACACTAACATAATTCATTAAATTTATTAAACAAGGCATTAGGCATACAAGCCACTTCAAACAATATATTTTTGCACGAGTCCATAAAATTCAAAAATTGCTTTTCCTCAACCAAGTATCATACTTTGAAACATCAAGATATAGATATGTAAAAATAGATATTACTAAGAGAATAAAAATTCATTCAACACCCAATATGAAAAACTCAAGACTGAGTTTCTCATCAAGCACACAACAAATAACCATACACATACACAACCTTCCCAACTTATTGAGAAAATCCCCTTACCTCTTGAAGCACTTGAAGGAAAAAAAAACACCAAGAGGTCTCCTTGAAATCTTGATGCTCCCACACTTCAAATATCACCCTTATTCAAAATACACAAGAAGCATAACCATAAAAATGCATGTTTTATGAAAATACTCAAATCCTAAAGTGTAAAAATTTGAGTAGAGGAATACTTACTCAAAGCTTGGAAGAAAAATAGATCAAAGAGGGATTCAAGCTTATAGGTTCCAAGAGTATGAACCTAAACCAAGAATAAAGCTTTCTCCTAGCAAAAACGAAGAACACAAGATTCTTGAAAAAATAAAAGTGATGATAATGGAAAAATAAGAAGAGATTATGGATTAGAATCATCATCCAAACCTTTTTTGTGAAGCTTGAATGTCCAAAAGTCAAGAAAGTTCAAGTCTTTGGTTATGGAGGCAAGCTTTGGAATGGAGAGAAAATGGAGTTTGCAAGAGAAAGAAGATGAAGTGAAGAAGAAATGAACTCTCTCTCCTCCCTTACCCTAGAAAAAACTCGGCCAAGAGACAAGAGAGCATGGGTGAGACGTGCTAGATTTGATTTGGATACCTACTCCATTTCTTTAATTGGAAAATTCAAATAATTATCCCATTGACTCCCTTTGACCTTGAGATATTTCAAGAGCACATTTTTGAGCTTAAGAACTCGACCAAGACCAAAAAAAATTGGTGAGATTATGTCACATCAAGCTAGGGTTAAGTTGGTGGTTCAAAGTAGGAAAAATGTTTATTTTCATAATCTCTTTTGAGATAAACATTTTTCTAAAATTGGTAATAACATGAAAAATCACTTTTATGACTTAAATATCATATGTAAAAATTTAGAATCTCAAAACTAAATTTTTGGACCATTTTTCATCTCCCTGTTACGTCCGGTTTACCCGAAAAGCCCCAAACGCAGGTAAAATAAAGTTTTTCTGAAAAATTTCTAGAAAAATTTCTAAAAATCACAAATAATCTAAAAACAACTTTTGTTTCGTTCAAATATTGCTTTGGATTAAAAACGGTCTCCAAAAAAATACTAAACCTTCCTCGCATCACTCGAGAATGCGGTTCTCGCAAAAACTCAATTTTGTGAACTTTACTACTCTTGACTCTTCTAAAACAAATCTAAGATATGAATATCATTATTCTCACCTCAAGATCCCAAAAATTATTAATCAAATATTTTAAATAAATTAAAATAGATTAAAAGTCTACCGAAACTATTTAAAAACGAGGGTGTTACAGAAGAACTTTCTGATCAAACGTGTTTTGCATCCTTTGAAACTGATAAATGGATTTGGCATAGAAGAGTAGGCCACATAAATATGAAAATTATTTCAAAATTATTGCAAAAAGATCTTGTCAAGGGATTGCCCAAAATAAAATTTGAAAAAGACAAAATTTGTGAAGCAAGTGTGCATGGAAAGCAAACAAAATCAAGTTTTCATTCAAAGAATGTTGTTTCAACTTCAAAACCACTTGAACTATTGCATATCGATTTATTTGGTTTCACCAAAACTGCAAGCCTTGGTGGAAAGAGATATGGTTTTGTTATTGTGGATGATTATTCTAGATTTACTTGGCTACTATTCCTAATCCACAAAGATGAGTCATTTGAAGCCTTCAGAAAGTTCTGTAAGAAGGTTCAGAAAGAAAAAGGTTCTAACATAGTTTCTGTGAGAAGTGACTGTAACGCCCCTTTTTCCCACAAGGAACGTCACATGAAAACTAAACAAAACTTAATGCGGAATTAATATAAACTGGTTTGTCTTTATAAAATTCGTGGCTAATTTGTTTTTGTAAAAGTCTTAAAGAAAAAGATTACTCACATCTCATTTAGCCATCCAGAAACTCAGAAGAAAAGAAAACATCATACATAGATATATACATCATCATGTCAAAGTACACAAGTTTTGCGCCCGCAAGTATAGTCATGAACCACAACAGAGTGGCCAAAATACAACATCTCAACTGAAGGGAAAATAAAGCGATAAAACTAAACCTAGTAAAGCAGTAAATCAAAAAGTGTGTCAAATAAACGACACTGAACATGTACACCCCAAACCTAGGCTGGTCGCTAACAGACAACCCACAGCCTAGCACTATACACCCCCCACCACTACAAACCTAAGACAATGACGTCTCCTCGGGGTCCTCCTCGGGATCCTCCTCCGGGTCCTCCTCGGCCTCGGATATCTCAATAAATACCCGCTCTGGCTCATCTCGAACCTTCCTCTTCCCCCTCTCTGCGTGTTCCGATGGTCTGGCAGAAGTGTCAGAAGAACAACGCACGAAACGTCCAGACGGTGCGACGTAAGGAACAGGGAGCGTCGGTCTCACTGTCTCCGGTGGTGAAGCTGGTGTCACTGGTGGAGCCATCCTCGGTAGACGTGCCCGCTCCAAGGAACTCTTCCTTGGAGTGCGGCGAAAGCAACGACAGTACTCCCGAGCAGATCCGGTTACCCGCGAGGGTAAAGGCCTCTCCGCCTGAGTCTCTCTCCTCGGCTGCTCCACAAGTGCATCGGGTGCAGTTGCCAGCCAGCTGCGCATCCTCTCTAAGGGAATGTATGCGTCTAGAACCATGTCACGCTCCAAAACCTCCTCGGGGACCTGCACCCCTCCTCTCGTCCTAACCACGTGTCCACACACCGTGGCCCATTGGGAGATGGGATCATAAGTCCATCCCCCACCATCAGCCTCAAGAGGCCGGAAGCTCTCCCTCACTCTGGCTACGAGAGGTCTCGAAGTAGACATCTACGCATAGCGTACATACGGATAACAGAAAAACATGCAAGGGTGAATTTCTTTGCACAAGTTGAAATCCACGAAAGGGTGCATATGAAAAAGGAAAATACTACATAATACATTCCAAAAATATATATATCGAATTACTCTTTCGCAAATCTTTAGCTAAGATATTCAATCATCGAAAAGAGAACACGTCATCAAGTTAAACACACATAGCACACTAGCATAATGCATGTCACTTCAATATCTCTTTTCATACACCGGTTCACTGCTCCATGGAGACTTCTCTTCCTCAACTAAGTAGAGTGATACGGCAGAAGCGTATACCTAACATTAATGCAAACTGGCCATCTCTCTCGGCCATCGTTTGTCATTTATTCGGTACAGCCCCGTTGTGCTAACGTCGTACACCATATCTCAAATAAGGCAGCCGGTCAGGATCCTCCAAGCCGGGTACACTACTCTTCTCGGCACAAGGGGATTCACCGCAAGGTCATTGAGAATTTCATAACCTGGATGCCCTCAAAGACTTATAGTCAGACCATACTTATTTACAATCCCCACATAGGATTGTATGCTCTAATTTGGCAAAAGCCACGTCTTTAATGCAAATGACAGTATATTTGCAATCACAAACAATACAATTAATGTGGTCCCTCGTCTTAGGGTTTTCGTCGTCACGTGTTAGCTTTCTTCCAACAGCGTGTAGCATTATTGTCCTTAAGACTTCATCGTCACCACGTATTGATCCTCTTCAATACCGTGTAAAATCGTTATTTAAAAAAAACATAAGTTTTATGGAAAATTTCTCTTTGAAGTTAAAGTTCTTCTTTAACTTTAAACTCTCAAATCCTCATTATTTTTCTTCTCAGTTTTCATTGTAAAAAGATTTAATTAAAAGTCTTAATTAAATAAATTCTTTGATAATTTTACTTAAATTTCTTTACTTTTAATTATTTAAAAATCTGCCCCTTAAGAAATCTAGTCTCATACTTCAACCCCTTATTTTCTAAAAATTAGGTTTCTGCCCCAAAAAGCACAATTTCACATTTCTGCCCGAAAACTTCTGTAAATTACGTTTTTGGCCCAAAGTGTCCAGTTTTTTGTTTTTCTGTCCAGAATTCCAGAAATTTATATTTTTGACCCAAAATACATCCAGTTTTCGTTTTTAACCCCTTAAAAATTTAAAATTTTATTTTCTCCCTCATTAATTGATTTTCTAGCTTACTTAGAGCTTTATGGAGAAATAGGATTTAGTATGAAATTTACTTGAGACTTATACTTTGAAACTTAGTGAAATTTATCTAATTAAGTGTTAACTTGAATCCTAATTAATTTATTTGATTTCATTGGAAAAACTTTTTCATTAAAGCTTTTAAGACCTCTTCCCACGCTTAGTCAAATATTTTCAATTCAATCCCAATCACAAAGAATCAAAGCATATGAAATATCCAAAAATCAACATACATCAATTAGGCAAGAACACAATCAAGCCATAAATCATACATAAACTCAAAGTAACCATCCATAGCATATTAACATACATCATGAACATAACATCAATCATTAACTCATCAAGCATACATATGACTTTTCCAAGAACACATAGGCTAATAAAAAATTATCATGCATCAACCAAAATCATACTTTAACTCATATACATACATATATAAAAATACATATTACTAAGAGAATGATTTCTCATTCAACAACCAATAGAAAAACTCAAGTCTTTGAGTTTAACTTAGAACATACAACATACACCACACACATACACATCCTTCCCAACTTATTGAGAAAATCTCCTTACCTCTTGAAGCTAATGAAAATGGGCTAACACCAAAAACACCTCCCCACCAATCACCAACACCAAGTGGCCTCCTTGAAGCCTTGATGTTCCAACACTTAGAAAAATCAACCTTACACAAAATGCACCAAAAATAAAACCGCAAAAATGCAAGTTTTATGAAAACAACCAAACCCTAAAGAGTAGAAATTTTGAGTAGAGGAATCTTTACTCAAACTTTGAAACAAATGGATCCAAGGTAGTTTTCAAGCTTGTAGGTTCCAATGGAGTGAACCTAAACAAAGAAAAAGCCCTCTTTTAGTAAAAAGAAGAACACAAGCTTCATAGAAAAATAAAAGTTGTGGAAATGGAAAAATGAAAGAAGTTTATGGATTAGAATGATGATCCAAACCTTTTTTGTGAAGCTTGACTAGCCAAAAACCCAATAAAACTCAAGCTTTGGCTATGGAGGAAAGCTTGAAAATGGAGAGAAAATGGAGGATTTTGCAAGATTGAAAGAGATGAAGTGAGCAAATGAAAACCTCTCTCTTCCCTCTTCCTATTCAGATTTCGGCCAGCCACAAGGAGGGATGGAGGAGGTATGGGCTTGCATGCTTTGAGTGGATGGGAGCCATACCTCTTTTACCTAATTTGAAAAAAATTCAAAAATTAACCCCTTTGACCCATTTGACTTTTGGGATATTTTGAGAGTGAATTTAGGGCCTCAAATTCAGCCAAGGGCTGATCCAAGGAGGTGGGATTTAATTCCATCAAGTTAGGGTTTAATCGGTAGTTCAAAATAGTCAAAATGCTTAGTTTTACAATTCCTTTTTAGATAAATATTTTTCTAAAATGGGTAAAATCATGAGAAATCAATTTTATGACTTGAATATGATATAGAAAAATTTAGAAACTCAACTAAATTTTTGGACTATTTTTCATGTCCCGGTTGTGCCCGGTTTACCCGCAAAGCCCCAAACGCGTGTAAAATAAAATTTTTCTGAAAAATTTCCAAAAAAATTTCTTAAAATCACAAATAATATAAAAACCACTTTTAGTTCGTTAAAATATTATTTTGGAGTAAAAATGGTCTCTAGAAAACTACTGGACCCTTCCCCGCATCACGCGAGAACGCGGTTCCCACAAAAACTCAGTTTTGCGAACTCTACCACTCTAAACCCTTCAAAAGGAAACCTAAGATATGAAAATCCTTATTAACACCTTAAGATCCCAAAATCATTAATTAAATAATTTTAAAATAATTTAAAACAGATTAAAAGTCTACAGAAACTATATAAAAATAAGGGTGTTACACTGTGAAGAGTGAACTTGAGAGAGAATGTACTCTGAACACTTCTGGCACTCTCTGTACACACCTTTTCTAAAGTACAGTATTTTCTCTTTGTCTCAACTGAATATTACTATTAACCGCTGGGTATTTGAGACTCTTAGTATAGGTTGCTTCTGACTTTGGAGAAAGAGCTGAAAAACCTACGCTGAAGTACAACTCCATTGAAGCAACGGGAAGATAGTATTTAATGCTATTTGTAAACGGCTATTTATGAAGGCTAAAGCATATCAAAGCTCAAGACCAAATTTGAAGCTTCATCAAGCCTATAAATATCGTGAAGAAGAAGAAGAAGACAATAGAGATAGCAAACAAAAGAGATTATTTGAGCTGAATTTTTACACACTTCTGTAACTTAGAAAAACGCTGTCATATTACTTCTTCCTGTAAAAGAGAGTTTGCTTAACTCTCAACGTGCTTAAAATTTCATATCCTCACTTAAGCGAGTTGAAGCACTTAGAAACACTTAAACTCTTCTAGTTGTGTTGAGCCTAGAGAGGCTAGGTTGAAAAGAATACTTGTTGTTGAGCCTGAAGAGGCTTGTCAGTATTGTTAAAAGAATACTTGGTTGAGCTTGGAGAGGCTAGGTGTGCAAACAATACTTGTTAGAGCCTGGAGAGGCTAGGTATGCAAAAAATACTTGTTGTAAAGATCTAAAGAGGCTGTTGAAGAATACTTGTAAATCTATCTAGATTGATAGTGAAATCCTTCTAGTTGAAAGGGACTGGACGTAGCTCTTAAGAAAGGGTGAACCGGTATAAAATCTATGTGTGTAAATCTCTTATCTCTTAAGTCCTTTATATTCAGTTTTATTACTAACTGTGGGGATTGATTTGAGGTTTTACTTAACAAACGTTTTAAACGGATTCAAACTATTTTTTTAAACTAAGTGGACGTTCAGCGTCCAATTTACTTTGTGCGTCCAAAACACGTTGAGCTTCCAATACTTCACAACAGCGTCCAACGTTTTGCGAAAAGATTTTAAAAGTTAGGAAACACAATCCAACCCCCCCTTTCTTGTGTTTCACCTTGTTATCTATAGGTATGATTCCCAGGAAAGAGAGGTGAGATAAACTTCTCGAGAGACCTTATCTTTCCTTAGCCAAAACCATACTAATAAACCATTCATCTCAACCATCTTTCTGTATATCAATGGTAGACAAATTTCAGGGTTTTCACAAAGAAATAGATTACCATAATTTTACAGTTCAATTATACTATGATAGTTTAAAATTCGCCATTATAACGGTATAAATATTAAAGCTCAAAACCAACTTTGCCATCTATCACTAAAACTCATAAATAAATTGGCCATTATAACATTACTAAAAATAAGAGCTCACAATTAATATAAGCTATAAATCAATTAGCAAGAAATAATTAAATAACAAAGCTATAACACATAAACCACTTGAGTGGTTAGAAAGTAAGATCAAACACATGAAACTCATGTGTTCTCTCATAACTCTCAAAAATTTTCCCCTTACCATTTAAGATGAAGAACTTTGAAGATCAAAGCTCTAAAACTCAAGAGCAAGAAAAGAACTTTAAACAAGAAAACTAATAAAACTATAAAGAGGGAGAAAGAGAAATCTTGGAATTACTTCAAGATTTTGGTGTAAAAATTATGAAGACCCCTCCCCTCTATTTATAGGGAGGTGGGGCGGCTAAGGCAAGGAGATGGAAGTTATTTTCTTCATTTGTGTGGTCATGTGTCATGATTTTAATTAGGCATTTTTAGAAAATTAGGAAAATAAAAAATTCTCCCATTGGCTCAAGGCATCCACTTGGTTTCTAGAAGTAAAATATCCTCTGCCACTTGCTCAAGGAGGGCGGTTTTGGGGCTGAAGAGGGAGGGTAGTGAAATTCCATTTTTACCCCTAGGTTTTAAGTGAAAATGATAGAAAAAGAAAGGTAAAATGGACTTTTCATAAATCAAAAATTGAAATAATTAACTTAATTGATGAGAACCAATGAGAATGCTTAAGAATTCCATGCTAGCCTTAAATAGCTTCATGGTATCATTTTTGAAATTTACTGATAGTGCAATATCTTCGGTTTTCGCCGTTTTCTCGGGTATAACTCCAAAAATAGAGCAGAAAATGGTATTTTCAAAACATACATAAAAATAATTTCTAAAATCCCCAAATAAATAATTAAAAATAAACTATAAATTGTTTTGGACTTGTGTCACGAAATTTTACACTGTGAAACAAGATCTTTGCCCTATTCGCTCCCCGTTTAGCGTACTTTTTCATAAATTTTGAAAGTTTTCCAAAAATTCTAAAAAATCACAAATATTAAAAGAAACAACTTTTGTGAAGGAAGATAATTTTTCGGGTTGTTTTTGGCATGTTCATACTATTTAAAACCTATACGTCAGTTACGACGAAAACCGTTTTCTGTTTAAAACTCAACGTCAAATGAAAACTATTCGTTTCAGTATAGAGAATGAATATGTAAACTAAAACCATTTTTTTAAGATGAAAATAAATCAATAAACACATATACGACATAACATTCAATTAAAACAGAATAAAGACGGAAATGATAAAGACGGAACTTATATAAGGCTTAAACTGGCTTTTCGTTTGAATCCCAACAACAAACGAAACTTCTAATCTTTATACTAGATAAAACTCTATTTATCCCTTTAGTTCTTATCTTAATCATTTCCTAGTCTCCGGGTATTTATCCGTTTCCCAATTAACGCATTACGCGATTCATCATAAAGGGACTAAAACAGTAATATTTCTCATGCTCTTCTCTAAAATTCCAAACTTTGTTTCTAAAATCCTCATATAACATCAAGTCACTATTTCAATCCTCAAATACCTCTTTCTGAATCAAACTTAAAATTTCCATATCGTTATAAACTTATTCTGACAGTCAAAGACGTACATAGAATACTGTTTTGACTTCTACGTCAGTTCTAAACCATTACCGATCATATGAAAATTCTAAGGACAATATTAATCCTCTAAAATTAACATTCTGTCTCATAGAGTGAAAATTTGGGATGTTACAACACACACTCTACCTTTACACCTCAAGACACCGTCATCGCCTAAACTAAACTAAACTCTACAACCTTTCCTTCACTAGTGCAAAAAAGGCTTTTTAAATCGGGTAAAAAGGACTTTTTAAATCGGTTATGAACCGATTTAGATACAGCCGATTTAAAAAATGGGGCATTTTTTAAATCGGTTGTAAAAACCGATTTAAATAATGTTTTTTACCACGGTTTTTCACCATCGTAAAAAAAGTGTTTTTTGGTTAAAAATCTGGCTTTTTAAATCGGTTCTGGGAAAAACCGATTTAAAAAGTGGACTTTTTAAATCGGTTGATGCTAGAACCGATTTAAAAAGTCCACTTTTTAAATCGGTTTTGGTCACAACCGATTTAAAAAGTCTACGTTTTTTTTAAAATTTTTTTTTGAATTGTACATACCTCCTGTAAAAAGTCCAGAACACAGCCAATTCAATCAAACAATTCAACCAACAATATAAACTAACAATAAAATAGCAATCACTGGTGTCTAATGATACAAGTACCTAGTAAACTAACTAACAAATAAAATAGGCAATAGGTACTAAACTTCCAATCTAATAAATACTAAACTAACTCATAATTACCAAAACACTAGCTAAGTCAAAGAAAAGTGAGGCACAAGTCATATTAAAGTTTTTTTAGATGTCATTAAATCCAAAAAAGTTGATGCCCAACGTTGTTTGTTGTCATCAATGACTTCTTCAGAATATGGTGACGGATCACTGAATATCTGCAAGTTTAAACTTTTCAGTGTTAAAACAAGAATGGTAATAACAAATCTATTAATAGTGCAAGTGGTTAAAAATGACATTTACCTTATCCCAACTGTTGGTAATTTGTGAGAGGACTATGGTGAGCATATTCCGCATAACATAATGGCCACACTCCCAGCGTCCTACTTGTTGCGGCGACTATAAATGAATAACAAAATTTTGAATATTGAATATTACATACATTAAAAATCATGTTAGATATCGAATCAAATATATACATTTAAACTACTCACCGTGGGTTGAATCCAAATATATTTGTTTCTCTTCCTTCTTTCAGATTGCATCCTCCAATATGAATCCATAGCCCTTTGATAAAAGCAATATTTAAGAAAAATAAGTTATATATTCATCACAAAGTTGAAGTATGACTAATATAAAAACTTACCGATTGACAATGCCCTTTATGACGTCATCCGGTTCTTTACCCAGCGAACACATAAAAACTACATAGTCATCTTCAGGACAAAGGATCACTAATTGAAAATGTTCCCTGCATTGGATAACAATTAGTAGTGTAGAACATGAATTGACTTGTCTACCACAGACAAAACAGGATACTATATATGTATACTTACGAATGCAAATATGGTGCTAAGTAAAACTTTCTCTTCATTGTAGTAAATTTTGCAAAGAGGTATTTTTGAACATCATCTCCATTACGACCCTTCGAAGGACTAAACAAAAAAGGATCCAAGATCCCATATACATCACTGGTGTTCTTTGATATACAGAGGCGGTGTATATACCTAAAATGTAGAGAGAAAAAATATCATTTAAAATTGATACTTAAAATGTAAACAATATTTACAAATATGTATGAGATACTTACGTGCACCATATTTGTAGAGTAGTAACTGAAAGCCACAATTCACTGCCAAGCATGTCTGTTATATCCTTTGTGTTGATGAAAAAAAATGGCAACTCATTGTCATGCTCTAATATTAGAGTAGTCGATTCTCCCCTAAATCCCACTAGCTTCGCACCCAATAGTTCAGCAGGCTTTAGTTGAGATTGCCCTTGAGGCCACTCTTCAATGGATGGAGTTGCGCAACTACCCTTGGTGCTCACATACACGGTAGCTTTAGGAGATCTAGCATCAACATCTAGTTTCTGTTGTGAGTAACCCATCTCTACCATTAAACCTACCATCTCCGACCGCATCTTTGAACGCACCTGCTCACGAATCTTTGGAACCAACTCCTCTCGCAAATCCTCTCGCAATTTCTCTCGCATGTCATCAAGCAATCCCTCATTCAAGCTTGGGGTGGGGCCATGACGTGAATGTGGTCCATAGTACATCCGCAAACCCACACCTCGTCCAGCAGTGCGAACACGACCGGGGTGCTCCGGTGTTCCAATGGCAGTAGTCAAGATATCTTGACGTCCAAGTGGAACAAAAGCTCCCTGCGTACTCTGTTCAACCAGGGAGTCCTACAACATATCATTCACAAAAACCACGTGTAAGAGATTGTAAGCACGTTATAAATAAATAAAATTACAATTACAAGTGAATATGTACTTACAATTTTCTCGGCAACTGATGCTGTTGGTTCAGATGTATACTCTCCAGATTTTTTCTTCGGGCTAACTTCCACAATTCGTGGCGCGGTGGAGATGGAGGATTTTCAATGGATCCGTCTACATTGGCCTTTAGCTTTATATCCTTCTTAAGTCCTTCATAACCCATACGAGACAATGTATGGGGGTAAAGGTTCTTTGCTTGACATTCTCTTGCCTTTTGTCTTTTCACCTGATATAAACAACACCACAAAATTCAGTACACAATTAAATTTGGGAGACCAAGTAAAAAACTAAAATGTCAACTAATTACCTGAAACTCGGGTGCATTTCTTGACTCAACAAACCTCACCCTTTCATCTTGTGAAATGAAGGGATATTTTTCATAAGCAGGACCACAATCCCCAAATACGTATCGCCTGGTGAGGTCTGCCTTAAATGTCTTCCACCGCTCACCCGCATATGAAATCCATACATGCTTCAACTTACTGTCATTCGGAACAGTAAAAGTTTCCTACAATACAAAACAAAATTGTTTTGTTAGTTAAATACAATTAAATACAAAATAGATACAAACATATAGGGTAAAAGTTAAATACCAAGATATCATCCCAAATTTGATCCTTCGTTGATGTGGGGACGTTGTACCATTCGTCAATCAAAATACTAGCTTTGGTTCGAGCAAGCACCCCTACGTAACTCTTGAACTTCGCGGCGTTATTACCTATGGGGGCACAAGTACGCATATCAAACTCAAGCTCAAGCTTCTGTCCAGATTGACGTTTAAGAGCCACATCCTTCAACTTCGTGGCTTGTCTACCCTTTCTTGTTGTTGCGCTATCTGTGGGCCTGGTCGATGAATCACCCATGTGCCTGTTTATACAAAAAAAACAGTTAGATATGTATTAACTTATAAATGTAATAACTTATAAATTATAAATAAATTATAAATACATGATATTAATAACTATAAATAATAGTAAAATATTAGAAAAATAATAGAAATGTATTAACCTATAAAGTCTCCCATATCCCTTCATGATGATCATCACGAGTGGCATGTACAACATCCACTTCATTTTCCTCAATGAAAGTAGACCTTGTTGAGAAAGAAGGAGTCTCACAAATATCTAGAGTTGAATCTTGATCATCATGCATTATCCCTCTTTGGAGGACCACTGACCATCTTTTGTTAGAAGGATCATTGACATAAAATACTTATTTTGCATGGAATGCCATGATGAAAGGCTCATCCATAGAACCTACCTTGTTAAGGTCCACCAATGTAAATCCAAGGTCATCGGTTTTTACACCACTGTTACTATCAACCCACTTACATTTAAAAATAGGCACTCTAAACTTACAGTAATCGAGCTCCCAAATCTCTTCAATGACCCTAAAGTAAGGTATAGATGCCATAACGGGGTTTTTATCTTTTGAACTAGAGAAGTGCATGGAAGAAGCCATGACCATAACCCCACTATTTTGCATGGTACTCTTGTCATCTTGTGACTTCGTACAGAAGGAAAATTTATTGGTATCGTAACCGCTCTAACATATGACATCAAAAGAGGGCTCATATGCTAGCCATTTCAACGTCTCAGAAGCATTATCATCATTCACAATTTGTTGTTTAAACCAACTCAAGAAAGTTTTGTTGTGCTCATTCAACAACCATTTTTCATTCATTCGATAGTTTTTTTCCTTGACAATACGTTTGTGTTCAGATAAGTAAGGTTCAACTTCATCAGTGTTATTCAATACGTACAAATGAGCTTGAAGCACTTCCTCCCGACCCATGCTTATAGCGATTGGACCTCGTAAACCCTTACCTTCAAATCTTCCCTCATGACGAGACTTGGGAAGCCCCACAGGTTCCGCTTCTGACATGTACTCTGAACAAAACTCAATAGCTTCTTCTGTGATGTACCTTTGAACAATAGATGCTTCGGGACGGTGTGGATTCTTGACGTACCCTTTCAAGATCTTCATGTATCGCTCAACTGGGTACATCCACCTTAAATAAACTGGGCCACACAATCTAATCTCCCTCACTAGATGAACAATTAAGTGAACCATTATGTCAAAAAATGAGGGAGGAAAGTACATCTCCAAATGACACAAGATGATAATAGCCTCATTTTCCAACTCATCCAACTTCTGAGGGTCAATGACTTTGCTACATATAGCATTGAAGAATAAGCACAACCTAGTAATTGAATCTGGGACCTTTTTTGGCAAGATGCCCCGAATAGCCACTGGTAGCAGTTGTTGCATCAAAACGTGGCAATCATGAGACTTTAAGCCAACTAATTTGAGATCTTTCATTGAAACAAGCCTACTGACATTTGAAGAGTAACCCTGTGGCACTTTGACGCCCCGAAGACACTCACAGAAACTTTTTCTCTCTTGTTTTGATAAGGTATGACATGCTGGGGGCAAATATGTCTTGTTACCTCTTGGTTGTGGCGCTAACTGCTCTCTTATACCCATCTCAACCAGATCTAGACGAGCATTCACACCATCCTTTGTCTTGCCCTGAATGTTGAGAAGCGTTCCGATTACACTATCGCACACATTTTTCTCCACATGCATCACATCAATATAGTGTCTCACATCAAGACAAGACCAATATGGAAGATCAAAGAACACTGACCTCTTCTTCCATATGTTTTTCTCAGTAGACTGCTTGTTCTTCTTTCCAAATGTAACATTGATGTCCTTCAATCGTTGACAAAATCTTCTCCAGTTAAGGCTTTCGGAGCAATTTCATTCTCCTGGCATCCATTAAAAGCTTTATTCAACCTGCGATACGGGTGATCACGCTTGAGAAATCTCCGATGCCCAAGGTAAACAGTCTTCCTTCCATGTCGCAGTTGATGGTAGCATGTGCCTTCTTCACATATAGGGCACCCTTTATGCCCCCTAACACTATACCCAGACAAGTTGCCGTATGCTGGAAAGTCATTGATGGTGCAAAATAACATGGCACGCAGCTTGAAATATTCACCAGAATACCCGTCAAACACCTCAATGCCTTCCTCCCACAACATTCTCAAGTCTTCAATTAAAGGACTTAGATAAACATCTATGTCATTTCCTGGCTGTTTTGGGCCTGAAATCATCATAGCTAACATAATGTATTTGCGCTTCATGCACAACCAAGGAGATAGGTTGTAAATTACCAAGAGAACAGGCCACAAACTATGGATACTACTTAAGTTACCATATGGATTCATTCCATCCGTAGCAAGTCCAAGCCTAATGTTTCTTGGCTCATTGGCAAAATTCGGAAACAAAGAATCAACTTTCTGCCATTGCAAAGAATCAGCTGGATGACGAAGTTGTCCATCACATTTCCTCCCATCTACATGCCATCTAAGGTTTTTTGCATCATTTGGATTAGCAAACAATCGCTTGAACCTTGGAATTATTGGAAGGTACTATAACACCTTCGCAGGAGGACCCTTTTTGCTCACACCGGAATCACCATCCTTCACCTTGTAGCGTGATACCCCACACCTAGGGCAATTATGCATATCTTCAAACTCTTTTCGATACAATATGCAATCATTGGGGCATGCATGTATTTTCTTATACTCCACACCCATCGGACACAATATCTTCTTCGCCTCATAATTACGGTCCGGCAATGTGTTACCTTCTGGAAGCATGTCCTTCAACAATTGAAGCAATTCGGTGAAGCTTTTATCAGTCCACCCATTTATTGCCTTCAAATTGAACAGTCTTAACACCCCCGACAACCGTGTGAATGTTGTGCATCCCGGATACAAAGGCTCTTCCTTGTCACTGCACAAAGTATCATACACATGTGCTCGCTTAAAAGACTCCGGGCCAAGATCACGGATCATGTCCTCTAGTCGATCATCCATGTCTACTTCAACTTCTGCCCGTTCGGACACACTTGGCATGCCTAACATTTCACCATGCCATGTCCATTTTGTATAACCTCTGCAAATCCCATTGATAAAAAGATGGTCCCGTATTTCGCCAACTTCTAGTTTTCTCTGATTGAAACACTTAATACAAGGACAATAAAACCTCCCATTACTATCAGGAACATTTCTTTGAGCAAACTCTAGAAACTCTTCCACTCCATTCCCATACTCATCGCCTATGCGACTACTTTGCATCCAACTACGATCCATAACACTACGTTCTGAGATAATATAAACACAACCTCATTAAAAACGAGGGACTAAAAATACGCGTTTTATTTTTTAGGGACTAAAAACAAAAATTGTTATAAAATGAAAGACCAAAAAGAGTTTTAAGCCTAGAAGTATTAACTAATAACCCACATTTAAAAACCAGTATCAAATAGATGTACCTGGTGTGAAGAATTCCCCTTTAGCAGGTTTTCACTCTCACAAGTTAGATCGAAGAGGTCCCCTCAGAAGCTTGACAAGCTATATATTGAGAAGAAAAAGAAAAAGCTTAATACACCAACAATTTCACACTATCAATACATTGAAAATCAATCATAGATACAAAATGCGCAATAAGTTTATCCAAACAGGGCCTAGATCAATCACGTACCCATTGGAAACTAATAAAACTTGCTTAGCAAATAAGGATATGACATGAAATGCAGAATTTTAGTTAAACTCCAATTTGTGCAAGTAAAACCAAGCTTATATTGCTTTTATTAGTCTTAATTAAACTTTTGGAAACTAAAATTGCACAATTCAAATCTAAGAGACCAAAGATATGTACAAATGCCCCTCTTAATCTCTTATATTTCCCCATGAGGAGTCCTTTTCTAACTAGAAAGAAAAATAATTGGTCAACTGAACACAATCTACTCAGTCTCAAAGCATTTCATGATGAGATAATATTTGGTAGTAGAATTTAACAAACAAGTTAGAACCGTAGCAAAGAACACATACAAATTAAAAGCAAAATAAGTGTTTGACTTATTCTCTCTGTGTATAGTCCTACTATAATTGTAGTGTAGCCTTCTTTGGCTATGAGAAGAGAAACCACGTTCCATTCATTAGAAAACACCACACCACTGACCACACACCCCAATATTTATATTTATTCAGAGACATATCACAGTAGTACTACAATAACTGCAATGGAAAAGAAAGCATGGATGGAATTGGAGAGGGAGAGGGAGAGGGAGAGAGAAACAGACAGATTTCAATATCAGATCAACACACAACGATAATGCATCATCAATCAAGAAAGAAAGAAAGAAATTGGAGAGATACAATTCATATTGAGTATCATTGCAATGCATATGGGTCACTATCACACAATGTTATGTTAATGTTTTCTCCCCACTTGGAACCGAATCATAAATAGGGGAAAGGGAAACAACAGCACCCCAATTCATAGACCAAGTATTCGATCAACTTTATAATTTCACATAGGCCTATTCAGCTTTTTTTCATGTGTTAAGATTTATAATTTCTTATTGCCAACTCTCGGAAACATGAGAAACAGTAGCTTATATATTTAATTACTAATATTAAATAGAGAAATATATAAGGTGAGACAGTGATTCAATGAAGACAGCAACTGGTTATAGAGAAGGGAGTGGGTAAATGGGGGAATAGTCAGAAGAGAACATGGAAATGGCAACATCTGAGGACCACGCACGCAGCTTTGGAATATGGAACGTATAAATGAACAGAGCAGGGAGAAAACAAAACAACAAAGCCAGCACACAATACACTATTTCTAGAGTACCTCAGATGGCGAGAACGGCGGAGACGACAGCTGAGAGCGCGACGACGGTGGTGCTTCACGAAGAACGGCGGAGACGAGAGAGAACGCGATGACGACGGTGCTGTCACGAGAACGGCGGAGACGAGAGTGAGCTGAGAGACCAAAGTGAGTGAGAGACGCAGAGAGGAGCTCGAGAGTGAAAGCGAGAGTGAGAGAGGCGCGGGGTTGAAATTTCAGATCAGTGAGAGTGAGAGAGGCGCAGAGAGGGTTTTGGGATTGAGACTTGAAATTTCAGACTTGAGAGTGAGAGTGAGAGGGCGCGAGTTGCAAGAGATAGACTGAGAGTGAGAGGGCGCGGGCTTGAAATTTCAGGAGACACTTTTTTAAATTGGTTATATGTATAACCGATTTAAAAGTATTACCTTTTAAATCGGTTATTTGTATAACCGATTTAAAAGGTAATACTTTTAAATCGGTTATACAAATACCCGATTTAAAAAAATATTTTTTAAAAACAAAAAAAGGTTAACGAAAACAAAAACACTTTTTAAATCGGTTTTTAATACAACCGATTTAAAAAGTCTATCGTTATTTACAAAAATGCCACCGCGTCCAGTTTTTAAATCGGTTCCTCCAATAACCGATTTAAAAAGTGATTTATTTTCCCTATTTTGCACTAGTGCTTGTCCTAGCAACTCTTTCTTTTCTAATAAATGTTCATCAGTTGCTTGTTGCTCCTTAGTCTCTTTCATCAACTCACTTGTCACTTTAATCATGTTCAAAGAAATCCTATCCCTGTGCACATCCACCGACAGATTCAAATCACGAAATCCCTCTATCAACTCTAACTCTTTAATCATCATGACTGACATGTGTACGGTCTTCCTGCTCAAAGCATCAGCTACAACATTAGCCTTTCCTGGATGAAACATCAGGTCAAAATCATAATCCTTAAGAAATTATATCCATCTCCTCTACCTCATATTTAACTCCTTTTGATCAAACAAGTATTTCAAACTCTTATGATCACTGAACATAGTAAAAGTTGAACGATAAAGGTAATGTCTCCAAATCTTCAGAGCAAAAACTACTGAAGCTAACTCAAGATCATGAGTTGGGTAATTCCTTTCATGAGTTTTCAATTGACCAGAGGCATAGGATACGACTTTCCTATTCTGCATTAACAAACAACCTAATCCCTGATAAGAAGCATCGCAATATACTTCCACAGGTTCTTCTAAATTAGGTAACACTAAAACAGGTGGGGTCGTTAACCGTTCTTTCATCTCAAGAAAACTCCTCTCACACTCATCAGTCCACACAAACAGTTGATCTTTTCTGGTTAACTTAGTCAATGGGGCCACAATCTTTGAAAATACCTCAATAAACCTTCTGTAATACCCCGCTAACCCTACAAAACTATGAATTTCAGTCACAGTCTTTGGTCTTTCCCACGAGAGTACTGCTTCTACCTTCGTAGGATCTACAACTATGCCGTCTTTGGTAATTACATGACCTAAAAACTGAACTTCTCTCAACCAGAATTCACACTTTGATAACTTAGCATATAATTTATTCTTACTCAAAATTTGCAACACTTGTTGCAAATGTTCCTCCTCGTTTTTAGAATAAATCAAAATATCATCAATAGACACAACTACAAAACGGCCTAAGAACGGACTTAAAACCCTATTCATGTAGTCCATGAATATTGAAGGTGCATTTGTCGCACCAAATGGCATTACGAGGTACTCATAATGACCATATCGGGTTCTAAAAGCAGTCTTAGGTATATCCTCAGTCTTTACTCTAATATGATGATACCCTGTTCTCATATCTATCTTAGAGAAAACAACAGCTCCACGAAGTTGATCCATCAAATCATTGATACGTGGCAAACGATATTTATTCTTAATCGTTGTCTTATTCAGCTGTCTATAATCCACACACAACCTAGAAGTTCCATCCTTCTTCTTCACCAGTAGCATTGGTGTCCCACAGAGAAACACTCGGTCTTATGAACTGCTTAGACAACAAGTCCTCTAACTGCTTTTTCAACTCGACCAATTTCATTGGCGACATTCTATATAGAGCTATAGAAATTGGACCGGAACCAGGTACTAGGTCTATGGTAAACTCTATCTCTCTCACAAGTGGCAAACCTGGGACATCATCTGGAAACACTTCAGAGAAATCCCTAACTACCGGCACATTGTTCAATTTTTTTGCACTCTCGAATTTCAACAAGGAAAATAACATGTATCCCTTTGCTCCTTCTTTCAAAGAAACTTTCACTTGGTTGGCAGATATAATTCCAGAAACCCCAGAATTAGGAAAAACCAAGGTCTTATTGGCACAATCTAAAAGGATATGATTGAAAGACAACCAATCCATTCCTAGAATAACATCTAATTGGACCAAAGGCAAATAGATCAAATCTATAAAGTATTTTCTACCAAGAATAGTGACCGAGAAATTTAAACAGACAGTATTCACAGTGATTGGCTCAGCAGTACGTAGAGAAGCAACTAAATCAAATGACATCAAAGAAATAGGCAAATTCAATCGTTTCACACAATCCAAAGATATAAACGGATGCGTCCCGCCTGAATCATCCAGTACAATTAAAGGGTAGCCAGTTATGTCGCACATACCTTGTATGAGATCATCCGATTTGGAAGCCTCAACGCCACTCAGGGTATAAACATGTCCCTTTGTCCTTGGCCTCACAGCTTGCACATTATTCACCGCTGGTTCAGCCTTCGGTGTCCTGCAATCCTTGGACATATGTCCAATCTTCCCGCATCTAAAACACGTCACCCCTTTTTGATTGCAGCTAGTAGAGTAATGTCCTGTCTTTCCACAATTGAAACACCTAATCACATTCGGCCCTTGATTTCCACGATTTCTACCCCAACCTGCAGGTGCTATGTTGTGGTTCTGTTGTTGATTCTTAAAATTTCCAGGTCATGTATAAGGTTTTCTCTGGAATTGTTTCCCTTCTGATTCTGTGGCCTAAACCTTGATGGTCCACCCACATTACTCCTTATCACCTTCTCCTTTTTCAGAATTTTTATCTTCCTACACTCTTCCACCAGCAGTTGAAACCGACGAATCTCCAAGGGTGATACGGCTTCCTTAATCTCATATCGTAACCCCCTTTCAAATCTTTCACACTTCCATCCCTCATCAGGTTGAAGCTGAAAGAAACGAAAATACTTGGCCAAGGTTTCAAATTTTGCCATGTAAGCATCCATAGTCATTTCTTTCTGCTACAGACTCAGAAATTCTAGTTCTTTCTCGGTTTTGGCACTCTGAGGAAAATATTTCCCTAGGAATCTAGCACGAAAGACTCTCTTCCACCAGTACTCTGTATCACCAATCAATAGATAAGTGGCGTAGGGTACCTTAACTTCCTCAGCATAATGTAGAGCAAGAAATATTTTCTCTATCTTCTGAATCCATAAATCAGCTTTCTCAGGACCCGGTTCCCCATCGAATTGAGGTGGATCATGTTTCTTGAAGTCAAACAATCCTTTATTCTCAGCAGCTCTAGCGGCTCTAAGCTGATTTTGAATTTTCCTCTGTTTAGCTCGATCGGCCTTTTGTGCCATAGTTGCTGCCTATTGGTCATGGCACCAATAGCCCTGTCTAACGCATCTTTATTACGATCCATGGATTCCTGCAATCTATCCAATAAAGGTACACTCCAAAATCCATCCAAGCCAAAACAACCAACACACACATTGCAAAATCAATCAATATCAATCAGAGTTCTCACAACCTAACTTAGTAGGCCTACACCCTAAACATCCAAAACATGACTCAACCGGGCTCTGACACCACTAATTACAACAACCTTTCTCATAAAATGATGGCACAATTTAAGTAACCAATTTTTATACGAAATGGAAATGTTAATTTTGATTTTAGAAAAGATATTATTCTAATTAACTTATTTGTTATCCAAATATGTGAATGAATTTTTTTTAATATAATACCTGAAAGATTATTTTAACTCGAAACTCTCACTTAAGATGTTCAACATCTTGAGAACTAAATCACGTCATAACGCATTACGTATAGAAAACATACCTCATATATATAAATAAGGCTTAAATATGTTTTTAGTCCCTCAAATTTGAAAAATTGTTGCTTTTGGTCCCTCAAATTTAAAACACCTATTTTTGGTCCCTCATTTTTAAAAATGTGTCACTTTTAGTCCCTGGGGTCATATTTTAAATTCAAAAAGTATTTTCTAAATTTGAGGGGTCAAAATATAAATTTAAAAAATTCTTAGAAGTTAGAAAAATAGGAGTAAAGTGAGAATTAGAATTTAAGAGGGGTCAAAATATAAATTTAAAAAATACTTTTCAAATTGAAAAATAGCCCCAGGGACTAAAAATTACACATTTTTAAAAATGAGGGACCAAAAATAGGCGTTTTAAATTTGAGGGACTAAAAGCAACAATTATCCAAATTTGAGGGACTAAAAACATATTTAAGCCTATAAATAATATACATCACATACAGTGCTTGCCCTCGTGCAAGCTGGATAACACCCTGTATGTACATCGAACTAAAAGACAGTAAGTAAACTTAGGAAGTGATCAAATGTGCGTCAAGTAATGTCATAGAATACAATATATTCACCCCAAAATATATCTAGACTAACACCTATCCGGTCGAGTCTGTCTACAAAAAAAATAATAAGATAACCCAACAGTCAACACTGCAACAACTCCCATATCAATCCACATCCACTCCCAAGTGCTGCCCTACTGCCTCCTCCGAAGCCTGTCCCTCATACTCCTCTCCCAGCATCCCTTTCCCCTTCCTGGCCGCGGCCTCCTGTCGAGCTCAGGCTCTCCAGGATGGTAGGGCAGTAGGACAAAAGGGCATCAGACTATCGCCAGGTACAACATATGAAATTTGAATAGCCGAAATAGGAGTGTCAGCCCCCATCATCAATGTCGTCTCAGTAGACATCCCCCTACTGGCGTCTCCACAGCCGGACGTGGACGGCGAATCGTGCTCTGGCGAGCCGTCTGCCTCCACTTACCGTAGTACCTATGGCTTGGTGGAGTGTTGGGTCTGTGCTGTTGTGACTGTTGGAACCAAATGGTTCAAAGACATTTTAACATGCCTTAATCCTTAAAGTTTTGATGATAACAATTATTATTAAGGGTTTAACTAAATTTGATAACAAGGTCTTACAGGTACAACAAAGTGAAGTCCATTGTCCAGTGTGACTTTGGTACTTTTATGCACAGACTATGAGTTGTGCGTCCAATGAACTTAGGTACTTGAGATATAGTAAGTATCGTCCAATGGACTCAGAACGTTATACATCCAAGTGGCAAGATAATCTCGCATCCAAACGCTTCACGATTGAGCCAGTACACGCGTTATTGTTTATTCACATTTACGCTATTTATTGCTCTTGCATTTAATTATAAACATATTAATGAGCAAATGATTTGAAATAAATAACTATATGTATGCTTTTCTCGAACTTCAATTATAAATGATTTGAGATCACATTTAATGAAAAGCACAAAACATTGTGAAAAGTGTACTTGAGAGAGAATGTACTCTGAGCACTTCCGGCACTCTCTGTACACGCCTTTTTGTTAGCACAATGTTTTCTCTCTGTCTCAACTGAATATTACCTTTAACCACTGTGTAATTGATAATTTTAGTACAGATTGCTTCTGAATTTGGAGAAAGCGTTAAAAACCTACGCTGAAGTACTGCTCCAATGAAGCAACGGGAAGATAGCATTTAATGCTATTAGTAAATGGCTATTTATGAAGGCTGAAGACCAAAGATTTGAAGCTTCATCAACCCTATAAATACCACGGAGAAGAAGAACACTAGACTGAGAAATTTGATAAAGAGCTCATCCGCGCAAAAATATCCATACACTTTGTACTTTGAAAAATGATGTATGTGTATTTCTTCTTGTAAAAGAGAGTTTGCTTAACTCTCATCGTGCTTAAATTTCATATTCTCACTTGAGTGAGTAGCAGCATTTGGAAACACTTAAACTCTTTTGAGTAGTGTGAGCCTGTAGAGGCTAGGTTGAAAAGAATACTTGTTTGAGCCTGAAGAGGCTTGTCTGTAAAAGAATACTTGGGTTTGAGTCTGGAGAGGCTTGTCTGTAAAAGAATACTTGGTTGAGCCTGGAGAGGCTAGGTGTGCAAAGAATACTTGTTGTAAAGGCCTAAAGAGGCTGTTGAAGAATACTTGTAATTCTATTTGGATTGATAGTAAAATTCTTCTAGTTTGAAGGAATTGGACGTAGCTCTTAGAAAAGGGCGAACCAAGATAAAACCTCTGTCTAAATCTCTTATCCCTTAACTCCTTTACTTTAAGTTTTATTACTAACTGTGGGGATTGAATTGAGATCTTACTTAACAAACCCTTTAAACGTTTTAAACGCACCTAAACTATTTTCAAAGTAAGTGGATGTTTTGCGTCTAATTTACTCTGTGCATCCACTTCTTCTTAACAGCGTCCAACGTTTTGTGAAAAGATTTTAAAAGCCAAGAAACACAATTCAACCCCCTTCTTGTGTTTCACCTTGTTACCTATAGTTGGCATCAGAGCTCGGTCTCTAGGGGTCGAACACCTAACAGTGCAGAGAACAAAAGATCCATGGAGAACGAAGGACAAGCTGTGAACAGGCCACCACTGTTCAATGGAGAAAAATATGATTAGTGGAAGCAAAGAATGATCACATTCTTTGATGCACAAAATATTGACATGTGGGATGTCGTGGAGAATGGTTATGTTGCTCCAATAGATGAAGCAAGACAACCATTGCCAAGAGTCCAGTGGACACCTGATCAGAGGATCAGATTCCAGCTGAACTCCAAAGCTAGGCACTATCTGATGGGTGCCATTACAAAGTCTGAGTATGACAAGGTGCACAAGATAGAGGACCACGAGGCTATTGATCAGATGTTTGGAATATTCCAAACAATTATTAACAATCTGAGATCCTGGGGAAAAGTTTACACAACCCAGGATCACATCAGAAAAATCCTTAGGAGTCTGCCAAGACAATGGAGACCCAAGGTCACTACTACTCAAGAAGCAAGAGATCTATCCACTCTTGCTATTGAAGAACTCCTGGGTTCACTCAAAGTACATGAGCTTGAAATCAAGGAAGAGGGAACAGACAAGAGAGAAAAATCCAATGCTTTTAAAGCTCAAAGAGGGAGTACCTCAAAAGCACTAAAAGCTAATGACTCAGATGAAGAGTCATGCAGCTTAGAAGGATAAGAAGGCTCAGATGATGAACTTTCCTTCATCTCCAAGAAGATTCAATCAATGTGGAGGAAGAAGGGTGGCTTTTGAAGGAAGCAATTCAACAGAAGGTTTCCACAGGAGAAAACTGAGCAAAAAGATAAAAGCCCTGTTGTGTGCTATGGATGCAAGAAACCGGGCCACTTCAAGGCTGACTGTCCTGAAGCAGAGAGGACAAAGAAGAAATTTTTCAAGAAGAAGAAGGACCTTATGGCAACTTGGGAAGACCTCGATGATTCATCAAATGATGAAGAGGAAGATGAGGAGGAAGAAGCAAATTTTTGCCTGATGGGAAGCCTGCCCTCAACAGACAGTGAGGACGAAGAAGACGTACTTTCTTATCCTAAGCTAAGAGAAAATTTTGATGATCTCCTTAGAGAATTGTCTATTCTCTCTGATGAGTACAAATCTTTAAAGAAAAAGTTTTCTCTTATATCTAAAATTTTTGAAAAAATCACTTTAGAAAATCAAGTACTCAAAACAGAGAATGAAGAGTTGAAACTGCAAGTTACTCAACTCAAAGACAAATCTCAAAGAGATTCTGAGTCCAATACTGCTTGTGAAGTACAAGAACTTCAACAAGAAGTAAATGAACTCACTGGACGATTGTCCAGGTTTGTTTGTAGCTCTAAAAACCTATATCAGATTTTAAAATTTCAGAGAAAATCTTCTGACAAGAGCGGTTTGGGTTATGTTCCTAAGGGACAAAACAAACCAAAGCCAAAATTTTCAAAGAGTCCTTCTAATTCCAATTTATATTGTGGTCATTGTGGAAGGCTGGACATGCTCATTCAGCATGCATCCATATAAGAAGAAACATGCTTGTACACAAACCAAGGACTAACAAGAAAGGACCCAAGTCAATCTGGGTACCTAAAAACATGATTATTCCTATTGCAGATATGCTTAACAGCAGGAAGACAAATCTAATCGTGGTACCTGGACAGTGGATGCTCACGACATATGACAGGAGAAAGGTCTATGTTCCAAGACCTAAAACCTAGGACAAAAGGTTGGGTCACCTTTGGAGGAGACCAGAAAGGCAGAATAGTTGGGATAGGTAAAATTGGTAAGCATCTTTTTTCCCTCTATTGGTAATGTATTGCTGGTTGAAGGACTCAAACACAATTTGCTTAGCATAAGTCAATTGTGTGACAGTGGATTTTATGTTTCCTTTAACAAGGATAAATGTATAGTCAGAAACCTTGACAAGTCCATTCTTTTTCAAGTAAACAGGAAGAATAATTTTACAAAATTAATTTTGAAAATTTGTCCAAACAACATGTCTCATGCTTCATATCCTTAAAGGATGAACAATGGATATGACACAAGAGACTTGGTCATGCAAGCTTGAGAACCATCTCAAAGCTAAATAAGCATAACCTCATGAGAGGATTACCAAATCTTGTGTACAAATATGAGGTTGTGTGAAGCATGTTAGAAAGGGAAACAAGTGAAAAACTCTTTTAACTCCAAAAATATTGTTTCCACTTCGAGACCTTTAAAACTTTTACACATGGATTTGTTTGGACCCACTCAAACTGCATCTTTAAATGGAAAGAAATGTGGACTATTTATAGTTGATGACTATACTAGATGGACATGTGTTAAATTCCTTGGTCACAAGGATGAGTCTTTCAAAGTCTTTACTATATATATTCTGTAAAAGAGTCCAAAATGAAAAAAGAGTTTGCATTAACTCTATAAGGAGTGATCATGGAGGAGAATTTTAAAACGCAAACTTCCAACAATTCTGTGAGGAAAGTGGAATCCTTCATAATATTTCTGCCCCAAGAACACCTCAGCAAAATGGTGTGGTAGAGAGAAAGAATCGATCTTTATAAGAAATGGCTAGGTCCATGCTCATTGATCACTCTTCCTCAAAAAGATTTTGGGCTGAAACTGTAAATATTGCCTGTTATTTACAAAACAGAATATATGTAAGGCCTATATTGAAAAAGACTCCTTATGAATTGTGGAAAGGAGGAAAACCCAACATATCATACTTTCATCCTTTTGGATGTGAATGCTTCATTCTCAAGACTAAGGATCAACTTGGAAAGTTTGATTCTAAGGTTGACAATGAAATTTTTCTGGGTTATTCTGAAACATCTAAGGCGTACAGAGTTTATAACTCAAAAACCTTAACTGTTGAATAATCAATTCACATAAAATTCAATGACAAAAAGCCTGACAAAGACTTGTCAAAGCTAAGTGATTCTCTTGCAGATATGAGAATACAAGAAGAAGGTGAATGATCTTCACCCAAGAATGAAGAAGATGGATCGGACAAAGAAACTGAAGGTCCGTCCAATCCATAGAGGAGAAGAAGCTGGCACTTCAAGACTTATCATCCTGAGGAACATATTATTGGAAATGCAGATGATAAGGTCAGAACAAGGTCCACATCCGGAGAACAAACTGAAGTTGCATTCATCTCTGAGTTAGAGCCCAAGACAATTGACAAAGCCCTATTGGACGAAGGATGGATATTAACTATGTTGGAAGAGATGAACCAATTCAAACGAAATGATGTTTAGACGTTGGTAGCCCCACCTGAAGATAAATCCATTATTGGAACCAAATGGGTATTCAGAAACAAACTGGATGAAGAAGGTAAAGTTGAGAGAAACAAGACAAGGTTAGTTGCTCAAGGTTACTCACAACAGGAAAGTATTGACTTTATTGAAACCTTTGCTCCAATTGCTAGAATTAAAGTCATTCGCATCTTACTTTCATTTGTTGCCCAACATGATATGAGGCTCTATCAAATGGACGTAAAGAGTGCTTTATTGAATGGTATAATAAATGAGGAAGTCTATGTTGAACAACCTCCTGTGAGGATCAATCTTTTCCAAATGTTGTTTTTAAATTAAAAAAGGCTCTTTATGGGCTTAAACAAGCTCCTCGAGCATGGTATGAAAAACTTAGCTCTTTTCTGATGGAAAATGGTTTTTCAAAAGGGGAAGTTGATACAACTCATTTCAGAAAATCCATAGACTCACATTTCATCATAGTACAAATTTATGTTGATGATATTATTTTTAGTGCCACTGATGAATCTTTGTGTAGAGAATTTTCTGAGTTAATGCAGGAGTTTGAGATGAGTATGATGGGAGAACTCAAATTCTTCCTAGGACTGCAAGTCAAGCAAACTCAAGATGACATATATGTGTATCAAACTAAGTACACAAAGGAACTTCTGAGGAAATTCAACATGGAAGATTGCAAATCTATGAACACACGTATGCATCCTTCATGCATACTAAACTTGAATGAAAAAGAGAAAATGGTAGATCAAAAGGTATACAGAGGTATGATTGGATCTCTCTTATATCTTACTGCGTCTAGGCCTGATATCATGTTTAGTGTATGCTTGTGTGCTAGATTTCAATCAGATCCTAGAGAGACTCACTTAACTGTTGTTAATAGAATCTTTAGGTATCTAAAGGAAACTACAAATCTTGGACTATTGTTTAAGAAATCTGATGAGTACAGATTAGTGGGATTCTGTGATGCTGATTATGTTGGAGACAGATTGGAAAGAAAAAGCAAAAGTGGTGGTTGCCACTTCATTGGATCCAACCTAGTCTCATGGGCAAGCAGGAGACAAAGCACTATTGCATTATCTACAGCTGAAGCTGTGTATGTCTCTGCAGCAAGTTGTTGTTCTCAGCTCTTATGGATTAAACATCAATTGGAGGACTACAACATCTTTGAGAGTAAGATTTCTGTTCTTTGTGATAATATTGTTGCAATTAATCTGTCTAAGAACCCAATCTTACACTCAAGAGCTAAGCATATAGAAATTAAACATCATTTTATAAGAGACTATGTACAAAAAGGAGTATTTGATATTCAATTTGTAAGTACTGAAAATCAATGGGCTGACATTTTTACAAATCCCCTTTCTGCAGATAGGTTTACTTTTATATGGATGCATTTAAATATGCACTTTATAAAAGAACGATGTTTAGCGTCCAATATGCTCAAGTTCAGTCTGAGTCAAATGTGACTAGAGTCCAATGGCTCGTTAGTCCAAATGAGACTTAGTGTCTTTAATCTCTTTAACTTATGTTGAGTCACGTTTTAGTTTAAAAGTTTTCTTTTAATCAAAACCTGCTCGCTTGCTCTGAAACCGTCTTTTCATTTAAGAGCAGCGCTAGTTTTCAAGACAACATTTATTTCTTTCTCTCTCTTCAACTTCCCTTCTTACACATGTTTTCACTCCACTCTTCACATTCTCTTGTCTTCCACTCTACTTTCTTTGAAAACCTCTCTACCTTCTCTATCGTTTTTGAAACTTCTCTCTGAAACCCTTTCTCTTCTAAAAATCAAAACTTTTTTTCAAAAATGGAGAACATTGACAACATGGAAGCTCTTGTGGAACACTTCTTCAACCCTCATCTTCTGGTTGCTTTGAGTATTGACGTGGTGACTGAGTTTCATCATGCTGGCTGGACAAGCTTCTTCAAGAGGAGAGTGGCAGTTCATCCTAAACTCGTCAGACAGTTCTGGAATATAATGACAGTTTCAGAGGAAGAAATCAAGGGTACAGTGTTAGGCAAGGAAGTTATCGTCTTAGAGGTCTCTATCTCCCCTTGCTACTGGGTGTGAATGTGAAGGGATAACTCACATTCCAAATTGGAAAGAAGACTTTGAAGGAGATGCAACAAAAAGTCTGCTGGTTGGCCCCAGGTACTCTGGAAAGCTCATTGCATCCAAGATGACAGACAAGGCAAGGATTCTTTGTAACGCCCCTTTTTCACACAAGGAACGTCATATGAAAAACTAAACTTAATGCGGAAAATCGTCTCTCATAAATCTTGGTTACCAAAATTGGTGGCTAATTTTTTTTCTTTTAAAAGTCTTATACGAAAAGATTTGCTCACAACTCATTTAGCCATCCAGAAACTCAGAAGAAAAGAAACATCAAATATATATATATCCTCAAGTCAAAATACACAAGTCTTACGCCCGCAAGTATAGTTTGGAACCACAACATAGTGGCCAAAATACATCATCCTGACACAAAGAAAATAAAGCGATAAAGCTAAACCTAGGAAAAACGATAACTCAAAAAGTGTGTCCAATACACGACACTGAACATGTACATCTCAAACCTAGGCTGGTCGCTAACAAACACTCTACAACCTAGCACTAGACACCCCCACCTCTACAGGCCTAAGACGATGACGTCTCCTCGGGGTCCTCCTCAACCTCAGACACCTCGAATAGTACACGATCTGGCTCGTCTCTAACCTTCCTCTTCCCTCTATCTACGTGTCCCGAAGGTCCGGAAGAAGTGTCAGAAGAACAGCGCACCAAACGTCCAGACGTTGCGACGTATGGAGCAGGAAGTGTCGGCCTCACGGTCTCGGATGATGGAACTGGTGTCACTGGTGGAGCCATCCTTGGTAAGCGTGCCCTCTCCAAGGAACTCTTCCTTGGAGTGCGACGAATCAGACGACAATGGTTAGATACTGATTCGGCTATCCGCTGAGGTGTCGGTCTCTGATCCTCCCTCGCCTCCCTCCTAGGCTACGTCGTGGGCGGAACTTTGGCCTCCCGATTCTCCAAAGTGATACTGCGTGCAAAGGGTGCATCTCCCAGCCAGTAGCGCATCCTCTCGACGAGTATGTAGATGTCCAAAACCATGTCCCTCTCCAAAACCTCTTCGGGGCCCAACACCCCTCCTCTAGTCCTGACCACGTATCCAGTCACAGTGAGCCATTGGGAGATGGGATCGTAAGTCCATCCCCCACCATCGGCCTCACGAGGCCGGAAGCACTCCCTCACTCGGGCTATCAGAGGTCTCGAAGTGGACATTTAAGCGTAACGTACATAGAATAACAGAAAAACACGCAAGGGTGAATTTCTTTGCACAAGTTGAAAGTCCACTGAAAGAATGTATATGAAAATAAAATACTACATAATACACTCCAATAATATATATATATATAAAATTACTCTTTCGCAAGTCTTTTAGCTAAGCTATTCAATCATCAACAAGAGACACCTCATCAAGGTAAACACACAGTCAAGCACACACATAGCATTCTAGCATAATGCCTATCACTTCAATGTCTCTTTAATACATCGGTGCACTACTCCATCGAGACTTCTCTTCCTCAACTAAGTAGAACAAAATGGTTGTAGCATAAACCTAACATAATAAACCAATCGGTCCCCTTTTTCATGGACATGGTAACCATCGGTCCCCTTTTTCATGAACAGGTTTTACAATTATTCAGTAGAGCTACTATCACCATAACATAATAAACCAATCGGTCCCCTTTTTCATGGACAGGTTCTACAATTATTCAGTAGGCTACTATGAGACCTAACATAATAAACCAATCGGTCCCCTTTTTCATGGACATGGTAACCATCGGTCCCCTTTTTCATGAACAAGTTTTATAATTATTCACAATCCATTGCATAGGATTGTATGCTCTCATCATAGCATAAAGCTAGCCTGGCAAAAGCCAATATCTCAAATGCATATGACATTATATTTGCACTCACAAACAATACAATCAATGCGGTCCCTCGTCTTAGGGTTTTTCGTCGCCACGTGTTAGCTTTCATCTAACTCCGTGTAATATTATTGTCATTAAGATTTTTATCTTCGCCACGTATTGGTTCTCTCCCAATACCGTGTAATATATTGTCCTTAAGACTTTTATCTTCGCCACGTATTGGTTCTCTTCCAATACCGTGTAATCTTGTTATTTAACACCATAAGTTTTTAGAAGAATTTCCTCTTTGAATTCTTAAGTTTTTTCTTTAACTTTAAACTCTTAAACCTTCACTTGTTTATAAAAGAATTTTCTCTTATTTATAACCCACTTTATTAATTTTCTTCCCACTTATTTATCATAAAAAGATTTAATTAAAACTTAATTAAATTCTTTGATAATTTTACTTAAATTCCATTACTTTTAAGTATTTGCAATTCTGACCCCTTAAGAAGTTCAGTTTCGCAGTTCAGCCCCCAATCTTCTGAAAAATTAGGTTTCTGGCCCAAAATGTCCAGACTTTACGTTTTCTACCCCAAGACTTTCGTAAATTATAATTCTAGCCCAAAGGTACACAGACTTCGCGTTTCTGCCCCGAACTTTCGTAAATTATACTTTTGGCCCAAAAGTCTCCAGACTTCGCGATTCTGCCACAAACTTTCGTAAATTATATTTTTGGCCCAAAAGTCCAGATTTTGCAATTAAAGCCCAGAATTCCAGAATTTGCATTTTTGACCCCAAAAACATCCAGTTTTCATTTTTGACCCCTAAAAATTCAAATTTTGATTTTTCTCCCACATTAATTAATTTTCTAACTCACTTAAAGTTTTATGGATAAAAGGATTTAGTATGGAATTGATTTAGGACTTAGGATTAGAAACTTGATGAAAATTTATCAAATTAAGTGTTAATTTGAATTCCAATTGATTCATTTGATTTCATTTTAGAAAACTTTTTCATTAAAACTTTTAAGATCCTTCTCACACTTAATCAATTCTTTTCAATCCAATCCCAATCAAAGTATATGAATACACATAATCAATATACATCAATTAGGCAATAACACAACCAATTCATAGATCAAACATACTCTCAAGTACTCATTCATAACATATCAACATACATCATGAACATAGCATAAAACATACTTCACCAAGCACACACTTAGGCATCCAAAATCACCCCAAAGCATACATATGATTTTTTTCCAACAACACATAGGCTCATCAAAAATTATCATGCCTCAACCAAAATCATATTTTTATTCATATACATATACATGTAAAAATACATATTACTAAGAGAATGAAACTTCATTCAAACACCCAATATGAAAACTCAAGTCTTTGAGTTTTTCATGAATCATACATATAAACCACACACATACACATCCTTCCCAACTTATTGAGAAAATCCTCTTACCTCTTGAAGCTTAGAAAAATGGGCAAACACCACTAATCACCTTCCCTCTACACAATGACCAAGTGGCCTCCTTGAGCCTTGATGTTCCAACACTTAGAAAAATTCACCTTACACAAAATACACCAAAAATAAACCATAAAAATGCAAGTTTCATGAAAACCACCAAACCCTAAGGTATAGAAATTTGAGTAGAGGAATACTTACTGAAATCTTGAAGCAAAATAGATCCAAGATGATTTTCAAGCTTGTAGGTTCTAATGGAGTGAACCTAAACCAAGAAAAAGCTCTCTTTTAGCAAAGAGAAGAATACAAGCTTTCATGGAAAAATTAAAAATGATGAGAATGGAAAACTAAGAAGATATTATGGTTTAGAATCATGATCCAAACCATTTTTGTGAAGCTTGAATAGCCAAAAACTCAACAAAACCTAGCCTTTTGGTGTATGGAAAAGCTTGGGAAAATGGAGAGAAAATGGAGTTTCTTTGAACCAAGGAAGAAGATGAAGTGAAAGTGAAAGTCTCTCTCTTCCCTCTCCCTATGCAGATTTCGGCCAGAACATGAGGAGTATGGGGGAGTATGGGCTTCAATGCTTTTGGTGGTTGGGAGTCATACCTCTCTCACCTAATTTTGAAAAATTCAAATATTAACCCCTATTTGACCATTTGACTTTTGGAAGGATTTTGAGGGTGGGATCAGCCCTTCCATGCGCCCCAAGGCTGACTGGAAAATGGTGGGATTTAATTCCACCAAGTTAGGGTTTAATCGGTAGTTCGAAGTGATAAAAACGCGTAGTTTTCGAACCCCTTTTTAGATAAATATTTTTCTAAAATGAGTAAAATCATGAGAAATGAATTTTATGATTTGAATATGTCATAGAAAAATTTAGAAACCCAAAACTAAATTTTTGGACTATTTTTCATGTCTCGGTTGCGCCTGGTTTACCCGTAAAGCTCCAAACGCGGGTAAAATAAAGTTTTTCAGAAAAATTTCTAAAAATCACAAATATTATAAGAACCACTTTTGGTTCGTTAAAAAATTATTTTGGAGTAAAAATGACCTCCAGAAAAATACTGAACCCTATCCCTGCATCAGGAGAGAATGCGGTTCCCGCAAAAACTCAGTTTTGCGAACTCTACTACTCTAAACCCTTCAAAATCAAACCTAAGATATTACTATCACTATCCTCACCTCAAGATCCCAAAAGTTATTAATTAAATAATTTTAATTAAATTAAATAGGATTAAAAATCAATAACAACTATATATAAAAATCAGGGTGTTACATTCTTCACCAGATCCTCGACAAGATCATCTTGCATAAGTTGGGCTCAAAGGACTCCGTTTCTGCACTCCATAAGTTTCTCCTGGTAAATCTTCAAACTAGGAGAAAGATAAACTTGTCTGCTTTGTTGTTTCAAAACTTTAAGAAGTTTACTAGCAGAAAGAACAAATTGACTAGGATTCCATATGGAGCTCTTCTTCAGAGGATTATGAAGAATCAGGGAATCAATCATCTTGTGGACTCTGCTCCATCAGACATCAAAGAAAAAGTGTCAGAAATGGTCAAGCAGGTGGAGCTTGGTAAAGGAAATTTCTTGAGAATGAATCTGGCAACTGTTCGAAAAGGTGTCATTGAATTTGAAGCCTTGAAGAAACAAAGAACTCATGAAGCAAAAGAAGGAATTGCAAAAAGAGTAGAAGAAATCAGAGTAAGAAAATGTACTCTCAAGGGTCCCAAGGAGAAGGCCACTCCCACGAAACCAATTAGAAAATTGGTATTGGCTGAGTCTGATGATGAAATTGTGGGAGAATTTCTCTCTAAGAAGGCCAAGACTGTTCCTGAGAAAAGGCTTAGTAAAAAGAGGACATTGGCTGAGTCCAATGTGGCTGAGGGAAAAACTGTTAGACCAAGAGGGAAGAAAACCAGAACCTTGGTCAAAGGCCCAAGAAAATCTACTATGACCAAAGAAGCTGGAAGCAAGTCTTCTATAAAGGTACCTAAGCATTCTGCGTCCAGTATTCCTGAGAAATCTGTAGACGATGTAATTGAGTCTGTCGTTGCATTTGTCTTAGACTCTGCTGAGGCCCCTATGGAATTTGAGTCCAATCCATCACCTGTCCGTCCAATCCCTCAACCTACCCAAACAGCTCCCACCTTATCACACCAACAACAACCTATTTCACCTTTACCACAAACAACCCCACCTCCACCGTCCACACAACCAGACACACATACACCTACACCACCTGCCTCACCTGAACCTACTCCCCCCTCACCTTTTGATGTTGAACCATTTCTTTCTGAACCATCGTCCATTCCTGAACCATCATCACCCACTCCTACCCAAACACAACCACCCCCATCACCATCCACAAAAACAAAAGCATCCTCACCATCGTCCACTTCTCACTTCACTCCAAAATTCTGGAAGCCCAGGATTCTGACTGAAGGCCTGGAGAAGATTGAGGTTCCTCTTCAAGAGGAAGAGGAGAAAGACAAAGAGCTGACCTTGGATGAAATAAGAGCTAAGTCTGTATCATCTAGTTCTTCAGGACAAGCAAGGATGAGGATCTACAACCACATGCTAGGGTACCCTGCTCTGACCTTAGAACAGATGGGTCGATTCATCTAAACTTTTGAAGAGCTGATGGTGGTCAAACATATTGCAGATGGGTTTGAATATCAAAATAAATTCAACGTCCCTCTGTCTATGAGGGTCAAGCTTTCTACAAAAATAAAGGTCAAGCCTGACAGGATAGTACCTAGGGTGTACTTTATCGACAAGAACAAAGACAAGTTTGAGAAGAAACGTCTCAACAAAAGTCCAATGCCAAAGCTTATCAAGTTTGATAAAGACTGGGCAAAGAAGGAGCAAGATGAACTCCTAATGGACTTCCTGGAGCACTTGTCTAAAGAAGGAAGAGCTTCAGAACATAAAGCTAGGACTGTATGGGAAAGGCATCTCTGGAAATGTGAACAACAGGCATCAACTTCTGGGATGGAAACTGAAGAAAGGAATGAGACGCCTACTATTGGAATTGTGAAAGAATTGGACTCACACTATGTCATGTTTGATGACATTCTAGGAGATCCTGTTCCTACACGAAGAACAATGGCAACTCATGTTCCTCCTCCTCCAGTTGAGCCAATTGTTGAACTACCTCTTGAGGAAGAAGATCTGATACTGTCTACACATGTGCAACCAGGTGCTAGGCCTGAAAAGAAACCTGAAGAAGCTCTTGTGTCAAGACAAGAGTTTGAAGAGCTCAAGTTTCTCTTCAGCCAGTTTATCAAGCACATGCAGCACAAGGAGTGACTTTCTGTAGTCATGTTCTCTGTTTTCTTTTGTTTTTCTTCTTCTTGTTTCCTCTTCAAAATTATTTTGTTTAGACAATGATGGTATTCAAACCGTTTTGTCTGATGACAAAAGGGGGAGAAAGGGAAGATTAAGTTTTAAAGGGAAGATTAAGTTCTTTAATAAACCGAGATTAAGTCAATTGCAATAGTCTTATCGCATACATACATCTACTCTGATGAATTGATTATATATATATATATTGCTGGACTAACCTGCTGTTTGAGAAAAAGAACTTTTCAGGTACTCAAAATATTTAGAAATCCAAAACCTATGAGATGTTTATCTCAAGGGGAGTTTGGTAAGTCCAAAGAAATGCTGAGATGATTATCTCAGGGGGAGTTTTTCTTGAATGAAAAGTTTATCTATTTATGCGTGACTGCTTGTTATATTTTACTTGCTGATATTGCTTGTAAAACTTAATAATGTTTGTCATCATCAAAAAGGGGGAGATTGTTGGAACCAAATGGTTCAGAGACATTTTAACATGTCTAAATCCTTAAAGTTTTGATGATAACAATTATTATTAAGGGTTTAACAAAGTCTAATAACTAGCAGGTACGACAAAGTTAAGTCCATCGTCCAATGTGACTTTGGTACTTATATGTACAGACTATGAGTTGTGCGTCCAATGGACTCAGGTACTTGAGATATAGTAAGTATCGTCCAATGGACTCAGGACGTTATACATCCAAGTGGTAAGATAATCTCGCGTCCAAATGCTTCACGCTTAAGCCAGTACACGCGTTATTGTTTATTCACGTTTACGCTATTTATTGCTCTTGCATTTAATTTGAAACATATTAAATGAGCAAATGATTTGAAATAAATAGTTGTATGTATGCTTTTCTCGGATTTTAATTATAAATGATTTGAGATCACATTTAATCAAAAGCATAAAGCATTGTGAAAAGTGTGCTTGAGAGAGAATGTACTCTGAGCACTTCTGGCACTCTGTGGAGAAAGCGCTAAAAACCTACGCTGAAGTACTGCTCCATTGAAGCAACGGGAAGATAGTATTTAATGCTATTAGTAAACGGTTATTTATGAAGGTTGAAGCAGATCAAGGCTGAAGACCAAAGATTTGAAGCTTCATCAAGCCTATAAATACCGCGAAGAAGAAAAACACTATACTGAGAAATTTGATAAAGAGCTCATCTGCACAAAAATATTCATACACTCTGTACTTTGAAAAACGTTGTATGTGTATTTCTTTTTGTAAAAGAGAGTTTGCTTAACTCTCATGTTGCTTAAATTTTATATTCTCACTTGAGTGAGTAGCAGCATTTAGAAACACTTAAACTCTTTTGAGTAGTGGGAGCCTGGAGAGGCTAGGTTGAAAAGAATACTTGTTTGAGCCTGAAGAGGCTTGTCTATAAAAGAATACTTGGGTTTGAGCCTGAAGAGGCTTGTCTGTAAAAGAATACTTGGTTGAGCCTGGAGAGACTAGGTGTGCAAAGAATACTTATTGTAAAGGCCTAAAGAGGCTGTTGAAGAATACTTGTAATTCTATCTGGATTGATAGTGAAATCCTTCTAGTTTGAAGGGACTAGACATAGCTCTTAGGAAAGGGTGAACCAGGGTAAAACCTTTGTGTAAATCTCTTATCCCTTAACTCCTTTACTTTCAGTTTTATTACTAACTGTGGGGATTGAATTGCGATCTTACTTAACAAACGCTTTAAACATTTTAAACGCACCTAAACTGTTTTCAAACTAAGTGGACGTTCTGTGTCCAATTTACTCTGTGCGTCCAATTCTTCTTAACAGCGTCCAACGTTTTGAAAAAAGATTTTAAAAGCCAAGAAACACAATTCAACCCCCTTCTTGTGTTTCACCTTGTTACCTACAGTGACTCTGGCCTAACCGGTTCCTGTGGTATAGGCTTAGGTTGTGCCTGCTCCTGCTGAGCTGTCTCTTGTCTAAGCTCTCCGGACTCTCTCCAAGAGTCCCAAAGCTGGTGTATCTACATCTTCACATCCAAAATCATATTCTCCATAACACACCTGTGGGGTCCCTTCGTTGACGTCTCTAGGGACAACACATATCCAGTGTACGTCCCCCACTGGGTGCTTGGGTCAATCACCCACCCAGCACCCTCTCCCCCTCAGAGCTGTAGACTAAGTCTGTGGACCTTGGTCAATCCACCCAGCTGGTGGTCCATCTATATGAATCATGTTCCAAAGAGCACAAAACATATAGGCAAGGGTGAAAAATTCTCGCATGCAAGTTTTATAATAACAGTGACAATAGGAAAGAAGAAAGTAAATCATGCTTATCATACATAATTAACTATACCAACAACCTATATCATGCATTTCTCTACCACATAACTTTTTCCATCACAAAAATGTATTGTCACACACAGAGTAATTTATTATCATATACACAATTAAAATCATCACAGTTATGGCATGCAACTCATCATCAAGCAACATATCATCATCTTGGATATACTATAATGCATGTCACTTCTATTTCCCTCTCCTCATCTTCATAATGCTCCAAGGAGACTTCCCTACCTCTAACAACCTTTGAGTGATTGACTATAGCAGATTTAACAGACTTATCGTCCCTCTAGACTTCATGATAATCATTCAGATAAGCTACATTTAAAATACAGTATCATATCATGAATAAGCAAGTCAGTCAGATTTATCTAAGCCTGGTTGTGCAACTTGGCTCAGGGGTTATAACCTACACTGGCCATTAGAGGGGTTTCGCAACCTGGATAATCCCAATAGGCATTTGCGGCCCAACTATTACTATTCTCAACCCTCTCTGGGTTGTAAGCTCATCTCATGGCCTCTTGCCATATCACTTTATGCAAATGACATCATATTTTGCACACAAAACACTCATCACAATCACTTTTTTTCTAACGCTTTGGTTTCTCTTGTAACCTTATTAATCGCTTCTCTATGTTACTTCTTGTAACAATCACACATAACCTTCTCTCTTAGTTATGTAATACTCATCACTTTTTTATTATCTCAACCAAAATATTTCTTTCTCTTTCATTCAATTCTCTTATTCAATTATCACTCTGTTTCTCAAAGCCACTATCTTCCGTATTCAATGTTTAAGCTTCAAGAAAAAAATAGAATTAAAATACCTATTGATTTATGTAACATCCGTTTTTCTGAGTTACCGTTTAAAATCCGTTTTTATATGAAATTTTGTGATCTAAGTGCTAAGTGATTTATTTTTGTCTTACAATAAAGGTTTTTATATGCTTATCAAAATATTTCATTAAAACAGACGTTTTTCCTTTGACATTTGGACTTTTTCAGACAACTGTCTTTACCGTAATTGACGGATAAGGTTTTAAATAGCTAAAGTATATCAAAACAACCCAAAAAACAAAACTTCCTTCACAAAAGTTGGTTCTTTTAATATTTGTGATTTTCTGAAATTTTTGTAGAATTTTTAAAAATAATAAGTTTTAAAATTACTGTTTTGGTCCCTATAGTTACAGTAAGAAACTAATAACTGATTCAGAGACCAAATTGAAGTCAAAAAAAGATTTTGAGAAGCTGAATCATGTTTTTACATTTTTTTGGGATTTTTGGAAATTATTTCATAATTTTCTGAATAGCAGATCAAAAGTTTCTTTTTTAGGTCCTTGTAAAGCACGAGAAATGAGGATTTCTGAACATAAATATATTTTTAGTGATCAGTGAGTGCTTAAAATCATTTTTCAAGAGGGATTAGTGTTTAAATTCAATTTGTGATTTTCTGGGAATTTTTATGGAATTTTCTGAAAAATGACCGTTTTGCAATTACGGCACATCCATTTTCCTTTGTTTATGCGAACCGCAAAGCTTACCCTTACCGTAAAAATCCAGAAACTCTTCCATGAAGCCACTAGGGCTATTACATGACATTTTTTAGACTTCCTATTGGTTCTCACACTTTAAATTAATTTTGGGAAATTTTGATTAGTGAAATGACATTTTTACCCCCTGATTTTCATCCTTTTTCATACAAACCCTAGGGTTAATTGTGTAATTTCATCTCCCTCTCTTCTCAGCCAGTTTTGGCCGCCATTCTCATGCAAGTGGGAAAGGTCTTGAAGATTCTCAATTATGAGTCATGCCATGAGTCACTTGGATTACCCAATTAGGTTTTAATTAATTAGTTTTTAGTTATTTTAAATCCTTTTTCCTAAAACCATGGTTTTATGAAAACTATGGGCTCAAAACCACTTCCCTTGGCTGCCTCCTTGCCTATAAATAGAGGGGAGGGGTCTTCATAATTTTCTCATTCCAATTCTTGATGCATTTCAAGAGTTGTCTATTTCAAAGTTTTCTTGTCAATGTTCTTGAGTTTTAAAGCTTTGATCTTCAAAATATCCCTTTTCTTCAAGTTTGAAGGTAAGGGAAAAATTCTTGAGAATTTTGATGAGATTATCCACTTTTGTGGTTTTGTGTGTTAAAGCTTTATTAATTGTTTTATAGCTTTTATTTAATTATAGTAAGGTTATAATGGCAAGATTGGTATATGCCTTATAATCATTTATAACTTTCATTTAATTATGTGCTTTTATAGTAAGGTTATAATGGCAAGATTGGTATATGCCATATAATCATTTATTTAAAGCTTTATACTTGTTTTATGGCTTTTACTTAATTGTTTTGAGCTTTAAAATTTGTAGTGTTATAATGCCTAAATTGTGAAAACCGTGATGTTGTCTATCATTGATATACAAGGTGATGGTTAAGATGAGTGGTTTATTAGTGTGGTTCTGTCTAGGAAAGACAAAGGTCATCGAAGGGGCCTTAGCTCACCTCTCTTTCCTGGGAACCATACTGATACGCTATTTAAAGATCTTAACTTAGGGACCCGGTATATACGTGGCTAAGATAAATTGGGAAAGATAGTGTAATGGTAAAGGATTCTTGGTGAATTCTATTGTTATATTATCTGGTAAAAAATTAGTTAGGTAACATGAGAAGTAATCTCATTAATTAATTATGTGTTCTTGTTTCACGAATTTTTAGACTAAAGAGGTGTGCTTGGTAGTGTTATATGGTTCTATGTTTTATCTGAAATACGTGATTATGTGTATTTAATTGAGAAAGGTGATTCTGGGTTATGTGATGCTATGTTTATCTGAGTTGAGTGATTTTGTGATATGATACTATGTTTATTTGAGATAAGTGATTTGAAGTGGTTTAGAAATGAAAGAGAAAGGCTTTGTTAGAAGCGATGTTCCCACACGATGTTCTCATACGATGTTCCCACACGATGTTCCCATGTGCTTTGTTTAAAGCGATGTTCCTATATGCTTTGTTGAAAGCGATGTTCCCATATGCTTTGTTGAAAGCGATGTTCCCATATGCTTTGTTGAAAGTGATGTCATCACATGCTTTGTTTTAAGCGATATTCTCATATGTTTCGATTGAATTCCTACCTGATGATTTTCGTAAGATTTCCTTAGCCTGTTTCGTAAAGTTCTCCTTATGTGTTAAGTGAATAAATCTACTGTGTGCATTATCTTGGTTGTGTGCTTTATGTCTGCTATAAATCTGTTGTGTGCCTAATATCTGTTGTGTGTTACTTATGTATTCTTTAGTGATATAATTCAATGATAAGAATTTTCACCCTTGCCTACTTTCCATGTTGTTTTGGTACATGGTTGAGTAGATGTTTTCCCAAGGAGTGGGCCTTAGAAGAGGATATGAAGGATGTTGATGTGCAGATCGATAGAGGTTCCGATAGGAATCGATATCTACTATATTGTTTTGGCTAGAGATCTAGAGATTTGACCGGCTCAGATGTTCACAGTATAACTTATTTTGAGTATTTTTAAGTATATTGTATCCTATTTGGAAACTCTGATAATTACATATACATGAGATGAGGAAATTTTATATTCACAATTATACTTTACATTCTTCACGCTTAAACCGCTTACGAAAAAGAAAAATTTTACCCGCGTTTTTAGATGAAGTTTAAGATTGAAATAATTACTAACTTATTACCAAATTCTTGGTTACTATGGTGTAATATCCTTTTTGGAGAAAGGGTGTTACAATTTCTAAACTTAAATCTGGTATTTTTCCTTTAAAAAACTTTATTTTATAATCTTTTAAAAAAAATTCATAAATTCTGGTTTGGTTTTTCGCATTGTCCAGCTGTTTACAGGAGTGAAAATTTCCACACTCGGGGTGTGAACAGGACTGGTTTCTGGTTTTCTAAATAACTTGTGATTTTTCACAGCTTTGAAAATAATTCCACCCATGGCGTAACTCATTCGGTTTTCACAAGATTAAAAACCAATTAAATTTATTCTTTACATGGTTAAAACCTAATTAGAATGAATAGGTAAAAGTATATTCTTGGATTAATTTAAAGGTTTTACAAGTTATAATCAATTATCTTGACTTTACAAAAGTTCATTGGAGACTTAGCTTTTATAAAAAGATTCTAGCAAAACCCTAATAGAAAGCTTGACTTTGCTTTCTAATTTTCATTTTACTTTATCAAATATGCTTTCATTTTCTTGTCCTCTAATCACCACTCCAAATAGCTTAGGTGTCTCACATGATTATTATTCTCTTAGGATTCATGATTTCACAACTACTCCAACCAAATTCATCAATCACAATACACAACACTCTGAAATTCATAAACCTAAATTAAATCTTACACCACCAAATTCAATATAAGTTGGCATAGAGAAGTAAACATCATCAACAACAACAACAACAACAAGCTATTTATTAAAGCTCTAAAACAAGACATAGGAAACAAAATCATCACAACAAGTTAAATATTCTTTCACACCCAAAAATCATTGTCATAAAACAATAAAGATCAACATCAACCATACATGATTCAAGCACTCCAAAAATCATCATCAAACACTTATCATGACAAATCTATTCAATGAAAAATCTCTATGATGCATAAATATATATCTTAGCCTATCCAAATCATCACATGAACAAGAAAAATAACTTATTGTAATAATCAAGTTATTCTTTAAATATAGTTCTCAAGCTTCTTGGAGAAACCACAAACAAACATAGCTCATACATCTTAAGAACCCTAATAACTTTGTAAGAGAAATTTTCCCTTACCTTGTCTCCTAGCTTGTTGAGGGAAAACCCTAGATTCTTGGTCTCCTGCTACACCTTGATTACCACCTTCCAAAACAAGCATAACACACCCAAAATACCAAAGTAAGTTTTTTTCCTATCTCATGAACTATCCTTAAAATTACTATGGAAACTTGAGATGAAATAAATATAAATCAAACCCTTGTCATATGAACCAAAGAGAAGTTAATAAAAACTTGGTTCATGAAGCTTTTACCTACACCAAGCACACTTGTAACTTGAAGATTCAAAACCAAAATGGCAAAACTTGTGAAGAACTTGATGATTTTGGAAGAAAAACTAGAGAGAAAAAGTGAGAGAAATGTTTTTAGTGAGAGAATGAAATGGAAGAAATGAAGTATGAACCCTCTCCCTCTCCCTTATGGCTCGAAATCTCACCCTCCCCTTGGCTTCTTGGAGAAGCTTGCCCAATTCCACATTTTTACGTTATATATATATATATCATATATCCTTCTATCCTGTCATTTTTTTCCTTTTTTTAGTTTCATATCCTATGATATATAATATAAAAAAAGAAAAATATTCTATAGAATAAGAAAGAATAATATAATATAGTTAAATATGAGAATATAAATATAATATAATTATATTATTAAAAAAATAAAAAGAATACTCTATAAAAATAAAAAATATCTAATGAATTGTTGTACAATTCAATTTGAATTGGGATGAATTAGGACTTTTAATTATTAAATAGGAAAATTATGACTAGGTCAAGGGCAGTTATGGCTAGGTCAAGTGGAGAGGTAAATAATTTTTACTTTTACCAATGGTAGGTAAATTACAAGTAATAAAGTGTAGTAACTTTTGTGTTTCATGGTCAAAACTATCCAAACATGACTTATTGAAGTGAATGACTTTCATGGCTCACATGGGTTAGCCAAGACCACGAAATTTATGTGCCAAAAGGGTATTGGTGAATAGAAATCAAGCTCAAGAGCAAAATGGTATTTTATCGGTTTCCCCGATAACACGTATACTAAGGTTAAATTGACGTTTCTCTGAAAATCCCTAGAAAATTCCTAAATATCATAAATATTATAAAAACACTAATGGTTACTCTTACATTTGATTTTGATCATTTTCTAACCTTCTGGTATTCATTTGCTCTGCAATTTACCCTGTTCTTCATTCTACAGGGACCAAAACAACAATTTTTAATCTGCTATTCTAAAAATTTCCAAAATAATTTTCAAAATTCTAGAATAATATAAAAACATTATTTGGCTCATCAAAATATTTTTCTAACTTGTTCTGGTCTCTAAACCTACTCGCAGTTCATCATAATCATACTATAGGAACTAAAACGATAATATTTCTTATCCGTTTCTCAGAGAATTCCCAAATAAATTTCTAAAATCCTCAAATATTGTAAGATCACTATTGGTATCCTCAAATCCCTTTCTAACCTCAATTTAGGGTTTCTACCTTATAATGCAACCATTCCATTAATCTAACCGCAAATCGAATTCCGTTTGAATATCAACGTTAGACTTAGACTACTAATTTATAAGATCAAGAAAACTTTATCTATTGGATCAATGTTCCTAAAATATATTTAATGCACACAATTCACATATTATATATTTAAAATATAATAAAGACGAAAATCCAAAAATACGAACGTTACAGATTGATTTATTATGTTAGGTATTGTTATAGACAAATCGCTCAATGGAGTTAAAGTGGGAAAAGTCTCCTTGGAGCATTACACCGGTGTGGTTTACAGATATAGAAGTGGCATGCATTGATGTATTTTGGGTGATGATGCATGTGATAAAGAGTGACTGTATATGATGCATAATCTGTGCTGGTTGTTGTCTTGACGTATTTTCTTCAAGTATGATCTGTGTTGAATGTTTTCTTTATGCGTTTTGATGCATGATCGGTGTTGGTTGTTTACCTTATGTATTCTCTTATGATATAACTTGTTATAAGATTTTCACCTTTGCACGTTTTCTGTGTTCTTCGCATGTATGTTTAAGTAGACGAGTTACCCGAGGAGTGGGTTGGATTCGATCAGGCGACTTAGAGAAGATGGAAGCAGAGTAGATTTCTGAGTATCCATCTATGGATACATATATATTTTGGTTAGCTAGTAGTGACTGAACTGGCTCAGATATACACTTAGTACATTTCATTTTGTTTATCTAGCTTATGTTTTATTTTCAGTTTTCTTAAGAACTTTATTCAATTTTTTGTAGTTTTCCGCAGTTACTTACGTACAGTTGGTTTGTAAACCAGATGCTTGTACTAATACCAGCTTTTTGAGAAATCCCTCTCACTAGTAGAATGCCTCCTCTCTCTCATAGCCTCAAATCTCTCATTAAATTCATCTCTTTGTGTGGCCAAGAGTCTCTCCATCCTCTCCATTTGTCTCTCCATTTGTCTATTCAATTGGGCAGTCAAATTAGCCGTCCTTTGAGAGATAGTGTCTTCACTACTATCAACGTATTCCCTTGACATCCTTCACAAAACATAAGTTAGCAAATAACAAGAAATGATAAGAGAAACCTCACCACTCTTCTCACGTGTATACACTCAAGCCACTCGTGTTTGCACTCAAAATAAGGTTTTTTTATGTAATGTACTCTCTTGCCTTTTTCCACTCTCTATGGTCCTTCTTGGAGGTCTTAGATGGAACCAAGTTTCAAAGAAACACAAAACCTATGAATCAACCTAGAAGCCAAAAAAAAATGGAACAACTCAAAGACAAAACACACAAGAGTCCACAAATGACAAACAAGAAAAGCTAAGTAGAAAAGGAGAAGCTAAACTCAAAGAGATTCACAATGTATGACAAAATAAGAGAAGAAAAAAGAAACATGAAAATCAAGCAAGACACAAAGAAGTATCACAATGGTTATGAAAATGAAGTGAACACATGAAAACAAACAAGCACTTGCACTTTTTCTTTTTGAATTTTCATTTTTTTTATTTTTTTGAATATCTTTTTTTCTTCAAGCACACCAAGAAAACTCAATGAGTCCAATAATCAAACATGTGGTAGGCTAATAGCAAGAAGAACACCAAACACTCAATGAGTCAATTAATCAAACATGTGGTAGGCTAATTTTAAGAACAACACCAAGACTCAATGAGATAAATAATCAAATATGTGGTAGGCTAATTATCAAAGTTGCATCCAAAGGCAAAGTACATAATTTGACAGTACGAGACTCAAGCTATGATTCGGATTAACAATATGACAATATCTAATATTGAATTTGACACACATCCAAGATCAAGGAAAAGGACAAAATGCGCGTGAAATCATCAATGGATGTTAAAGCCGATCTACACATTATGGAACGAGACAAGGATTTGATGCAAGAATTGTTGGAACCAAATTGGTTAAAAGCATTTCTAATGCAAAAATTCCCTAAGTGGTTTTATGGTTTTGATGATAACAAAGCTTATTAAGGTTTTCACAAAGTCTAACATAGTTTATTAAGGGATTTTACAAAGTCTGTTGACAAGCTCTTGTAGGGACAACAAAGATAAGTCCATCGTCCAATGTGACATTGGCACATGTACACACAGTCTAAGAGCTCTGCGTCCAATGATGCTCTGCGTCCAATAATCAGTATGATGCAATGAGTCCAAAGAAGCAGAACCTATATGTATCCAAGTCATGTAGACATGCTACTCTCTGCGTCCAATGATTTCCAATGAAGCAGAATTGCAGAAGTACAACATTGCTTTGCGTCTAATGGAACAGAACGAAGCAGAATGGCAAAAGTCCAACAATATTGCTCTGCGTCCAATGATGCTCTGCGTCCAATGAAGCAGAAGGACAAAAGTACAACAGTCAACTGCCCTGCGTCCAAAGAAGCAGAAGTGCAATACTGCCTGCGTCCAATGGAGCAGAAGAACAATACTGCTCTGCGTCCAATGGAGCATAAGTGCATAAGTCCAATAATCAGCATAAGGCTATACAACTGAAACGAACTAAGTCAAAATGGTAAGCATGAGGATGCGTCCAATGGATGAATGAATATCATGTGCAAATGGTAAGTACAAGGTATGCGTCCATTTGCTAAAAGGACTGAAAGTCCAACTTTATTCTACATGCTGCGTCCAATAAATTCTACTTGCTGCGTCCAAAACGCAGAGTCCATAACTTGCTATTTATTGCTCTTGCATTTAATATGGAACATATTTATTGAGCAAATGATTTGAAATAAATAACTGCATGCAATGCTTTTCGGTACAACCATTGTCAACGTTTTTGAACGTGCATTAAATAAAAAGCATAAAGCACTGTGGAAAGTGTACTAAGAGAGAGAATGTACCTTGACTAACTCTGTATATCTCTGAACACATCTTTCTACTTTACACAGTGTATTCTCTCTGTCTCAATAAAATTTTACTATTAACCAGTGTACAATTGAGACTTTGAGTACAGGTTGCTTCTGTTTAGGAGAAAGAAACGCAGACATACTCACTGAAGTAGATCTCCTCAGAGCAACGGGAAAATAGCATTTAATGCTATTAGAGAACGGTAACATTTATGAAGGCTGAAGCTGAGCTATTCGAAGAACAAGTCTGAAGCTTCATCAAAGCATATAAATATCGTGAACAAGAAGAAGAATACAAGGGAATGGACAACGAAAAAGAAAGAGCAAAAACGCTGTGCAAATTGTTATACTCTGTATAGAAAGTCTTGTATATTTTCTATCTTCTTGTAAAAGAGAGTTTGCTTAACTCTCGAAGTGCTTAAGTTTTTCATATCCTCACTTGTGTGAGTTAGACAGCACTTAAATCAAAAACACTCTGCTGAGTTGTTTGAGCCTGGAGAGGCTTGACTGTAAAAGAATACTTGTTTGAGCCTGGAGAGGCTTGACTGTAAAAGAATACTTGTGTGAGCCTGGAGAGGCTTGTCTGTAAAAGAATACTTGTTTGAGCCTGGAGAGGCTAGGTGTGCAAAGAATACTCGGTGTAAGGCCTGAAGAGGCTGTTGAAGAATACTTGTATTCTATCTGGTTTGATAGTGAAATCTCTCTAGTTTGAGGGGACTGGACGTAGCTCTTAGGAAAGGGTGAACCAGGATAAAAACTTGTGTTACTTCTTCTTTCCCTTAACTCTTATTATTTCTGTGCTTATTCTAACCGTGGGGATTGAATTGATTTTACTTCAACAAGTTTTTCATACACTTTAAATCGCACAAAGAAAACAAGTTTTAAACTAAGTGGAAACCTCTGCGTCCAATCCTTTTGTGCGTCCAATATTTCACAACTCTGTGCGTCCAGTGTTTTAGCACTCTGTGCGTCCAATTCTCAGAAAAAGCTGTGCGTCCAATATTTGAAATAAGCTGTGCGTCCAACGTTTTTCACAAGCCAGCGTTCAACATTGCGAAAAGCTTTTAAAAGCTTAGAAACACAATTCAACCCCCCCTTCTTGTGTTTCATCTTGTTACCTACAGTTGGCATCAGAGCTCGGTCTCTAGGGGTTGAGCACCTAACAGTGCAGAGAAGCAAAGATCCATGGAGAACGAGGGACTAGCTGTGAACAGATACCACTGTTCAATGGAAATGAATACGACTATTGGAAGCAAAGAATGATCACATTCTTTGACGGGCAAAATATAGACCTATGGGATGTGGTGAAAACTGGCTACACTGCTCCAGCAGATGAAGCAGGTCAACCAGTGCCTGGAGCCTAGTGGACACCTGATCAAAGGACCAGATTCCAGCTGAACTCAAAGGCGAGGCACTATCTGATGTGTGCCATTACAAAGTCAGAATATGACAAGGTGCACAGCTGCACTACTGCCAAGGAGATGTGGGACACTCTAGCTTTGGCGCATGAAGGATCGTCTCAGGTCCGTGAGTCCAAAATCAGCATGCTAGTTCATCAATATGAACTATTTAAAATGGAAGATCACGAGACCATTGATCAGATGTTTGGAAGATTCCAAACAATCATCAACAACCTGAGGTCCTTGGGAAAAGTCTACACAACCCAGGAGCATATCAGGAAAATCCTAAGGAGTGTGCCAAGACAATGGAGACCCAAGGTGACTGCTATACAAGAAGCAAGGGATCTTTCCACTCTTGCCATGGAAAATCTTCTAGGCTCACTCAAAGTACATGAGCTTGAGCTTAATGAAGAGGGAACAGAAAAAAGGGCAAAGTCCATTGCTCTTAAAGCTCAAAAAGGGAGCACCTCAAAAGCCTTGAAGGCCAATGACTCTGGGTAATCTCTTATTCTGAATTAAGAAATAATTTTGATGATCTTCTTAGAGATTCATCCATTTTATCTGATGAGTACAGATCTTTAAAGAAAAAGTTTTCTCTTATGACCAAAGATCTTGAAAAGCTTACTTTAGAAAACAAAGTACTCAAATCAGAAAATGAAAAGTTAAGACTTCAAGTAAGTCAACACAAAGATGAATCTCCAAAGGATTCCGAGTCCAATACTTCCTGTGAAGTACAAGTACTTCAACAAGAAGTAAATGAACTCACTGGACGATTGTCCAAATTTGTCAGTAGCTCTGAAAAACTTGATAAAATTTTAAAGATTCAGAGAAAACCTTCTGACAAAAGTGGTTTGGGTTATAAAAAACCAAAACCAAAGTTTTCTAAAAGTCCATCAAAATTTAATATATACTATGGTCACTGTGGAAAGGCTGGACATGTCACATCAACATGCGTCCATAACAAAAGGGACATGCCTGGACGCAGACCAAGGACTAACATGAAAGGACCTAAGTCAATTTGGGTACCTAAAAGTATGATAATTCCTGTTGCAGATATGCTTGATGGGAGAAAGACAACTCCAGTCATGGTACCTGGACAGTGGCTACTCACGACACATGACAGGAGAAAGGTCTATGTTCCAAGACCTAAAGCCTAGATCAAAGGGATGGGTCACTTTTGGAGGAGACCAGAAAGGCAGAATAGTTGGAATAGGTAAAATTGGTAAACATCATTTTCCCTCTATTGAAAATGTCTTATTGGTTGAAGGACTCAAACATAATCTGCTTAGCATAAGTCAATTGTGTGATAGCGGGTTTGATGTTTCCTTTAACAAGGATAAATGTATAGTTAGAAATTCTGATAAGTCCATACTTTTTCAAGCAAAGAGGCAGGACAATGTTTACAAAATTGATTTCGAAAATCTGTCCAAACAGAATATCTCATGCTTCATATCTTTAAAAGATGAACAATGGATATGGCACAAGAAACTTGGTCATGCAAGCTTAAGAACCATCTCAAAGCTAAATAAGCATAACCTCGTGAGAGGACTTCCAAATCTTGTGTACAAATCTGAAGTTCTGTGTGAAGCATGTCAGAAAGGGAAACAAGTGAAAAACTCTTTTAATTCTAAAAATATTGTTTCCACTTCTAGACCTTTGGAACTTTTACACATGGATTTGTTTGGATCCACTCAAACTGCTTCTTTGAATGGAAAGAAATATGGATTGGTTATAGTTGATGACTATACTAGATGGACATGGGTCAAATTCCTTGCACACAAGGATGAGTCTTTCAAAGTCTTCACCATATTCTGTAAAAGAGTCCAAAATGAGAAAGGAGTTTGTATCAACTCCATTAGAAGTGATCATGGAGGTGAGTTTGAAAATGCAAACTTCCAGAGATTCTGTGAAGAGAATGGAATCCTTCACAATTTCTTTGCACTAAGAACACCTCAGCAAAATGGTGTGGTGGAGAGAAAGAATCGATCTTTACAAGAGATGGCTCGGTCCATGCTCAATGATCACTCAACCTCTAAAAGGTTTTGGGCTGAAGCTGTAAATACTGCGTGTTATTTACAAAACAGAATATATGTGAGACCTATATTGAAAAAGACTCCATATGAATTGTGGAAAGGAAGAAAACCCAACATTTCATACTTCCATCCTTTTGGATGTGAATGTTTCATTCTTAACACTAAGGATCGACTTGGCAAATTTGATTCTAAAGTGGACAATGGAATTTTTCTGGGTTACTCTGAAACTTCCAAGGCTTACCGAGTCTATAACTCAAGAACCTTGGCTGTTGAAGAGTCAATTCATATTAAATTCAATGACAAAAAGCCTGACAAGGAATTGTCAGAGCTAAGTGATTCTCTTGCAGATATGAGAATACAAGCAGAAAGTGAAGGACCATCACCTAAGAATGAAGAAGATGGACCAGACGCAGAAAACAATGATGCGTCCAAAACTGAAAGAAGAAGAAGCTGGCACTTCAAGACCTATCATCCTGAAGATCAAATCATTGGAAATACAAATGATAGAGTCAGAACAAGGTCCACATTCAGAGAACAAACTGATGTTGCATTCATCTCTGAATTGGAGCCCAAAAACATAGATGAAGCCCTATTGGACGAAGGATGGATTCTGGCAATACAGGAGGAGCTAAATCAATTCAAACGCAATGATGTTTGGAGGCTAGTAGCCCCACCTGAAGATAAGTCCATTATTGGAACCAAATGGGTATTAAGAAACAAACTGGACAAAGAAGGTAAAGTTGTGAGAAACAAAGCAAGGTTAGTTGCTCAAGGTTACTCACAACAGGAAGGTATTGACTTTACTGAAACCTTTGCTCCAGTAGCTAGAATAGAGGTCATTCGCATTTTACTTTCATTTGCTGCCCAACATGATATGTGGCTTTATCAAATGGATGTAAAGAGTGCTTTTCTGAATGGTATAATAACAGAGGAAGTCTATGTTGAACAGCCCCCTGGCTTTGAGGATCAAACTTTTCCAAATCATGTTTTTAAATTGAAAAAGGCTCTTTATGGCCTTAAGCAAGCTCCTCGAGCTTGGTATGAAAAACTAAGTTCTTTTCTAATGAAAAATGGTTTTTCAAGAGGAAAAATTGACTCTACTCTTTTCAGAAAATCCATAGACTCACATTTCATCATAGTACAAATTTATGTGGATGATATCATTTTTGGTGCTACTAATGAATCTCTTTGTAGAGAATTTTCTGAGTTAATGCAGAAGGAGTTTGAAATGAGCATGATGGGAGAATTGAAGTTCTTTCTTGGACTTCAAGTAAAACAGACGCAAGATGGGATCTATGTGCATCAGTCCAAATACACAAAGGAGCTTCTTAAAAAGTTCGATATGGACGATTGCAAACCCATGAACACTCCTATGCATCCAACTTGCATAATGAGCCTGAATGATAAAGATAAAAAGGTAGATCAAAAGGTATACAGAGGTATGATTGGATCTCTTTTATATCTTACTGCATCTAGACCTGATATCATGTTCAGTGTTTGTTTATGTGCAAGATTCCAATCAGATCCTAGAGATTCTCATTTGACTGCTGTCAAGAGAATTTTTAGATATCTGAAAGAGACTACTAATCTTGGTTTGCTGTTTAAGAAATCAGATGAATACAGATTAGTAGGATTCTGTGATGCTGATTATGCTGGAGACAGGCTTGAAAGAAAAAGCACCAGCGGAGGATGCCATTTTATTGGATCCAATCCAGTATCATGGACGAGCAGGAGACAAAGCACAATTGCATTATCTACAGCTGAAGCTGAATATGTCTCTGCTGCAAGTTGTTGTTCTCAGCTCTTATGGATTAAACATCAATTGGAGGACTACAACATCTTTGAGAGTAAGATTTCTGTTCTTTGTGATAATACTGCTGCAATCAATTTATCTAAGAACCCAATCTTAATTACACTCAAGAGCTAAGCATATAGAAATTAAACATCATTTCATTAGAGACTATGTGCAGAAGGGAACATTTGATATTCAGTTTGTTAACATTGAAAATCAATGGGCAGATATATTTACAAAACCTCTCTCTGTAGATAGGTTTACTTTTATAAGGAAACATTTAAATATGCACTTTATAAAAGATTGATGTTTAGCGTCCAATATGCTCAAGCTGAGTCTGAGTCCAATGTGACTAGCGTCCAATAGGACACGTCAGTCTATTTGAGACTTAGAAGTTTTTATTTAAAGACTAAAAAGTTTTTACATCTTAGTCTTCCCACGCTGAGTCCAAACTATCTTTATAAAGATATATTTTACACCTGCTTTGTAGTTGTTTTCCCGGTTGATGATTATTCTTGTTTTCAAGAAAAAGGGGAGAAGAAAAAGGTATAATGTTTTAAAAATAAAACTTAACTTTCAGATTTCCCTTTCACTCACTCTCATTTGAAAAATCACTTCTTTATCTTTCAAAAATTGATTGGGAAAGCTTGTTTAGAAAAGAGAAGAAAAAGGGATATTATGTTTTAAAAGCTCATTTTTTTTAAAATGATTCATTTCTTTCTGTTTTTCAAAACTGTCTTTGGACTATGATGTCTGTGAACCTTTTTGCCTGATGACAAAAGGGGGAGAAGAAAAAGAGGATTAAGTTTTAAAGTTTTTAAAAGAGATTGAGTTTTAAAAGCTCAAGTCTTTTAAAGGGGGAGATGTTTTAAAGGGGGAGAAGAAAAAGCATTAAGTCTCAAAAGCTCAAGTCATTTGTAGATTGAGCTTAAGATTGCGTTGCAGTAGTCTTATTACCTTTTTGTCCATTCTCTGATAAGCTGTTTGCTTTATATATTGGACTAATCTTTTTATGAGTAAAAGAGATTTTCAGGTACTCTAAGTATATTGAATATCCAAAACCATGAGATGTTTATCTCAGGGGGAGAAGAGTAAGAAAAACTGAGACGTATATCTCAGGGGGAGTTTTTCTTAGAAAATTTGTGTTTATGCTGACTGATTATTTGGTTTATTTGCTTTATTGCTTGTAAAACTTAATAATGTTTGTCATCATCAAAAAGGGGGAGATTGTTGGAACCAAATTGGTTAAAAGCATTTCTAATGCAAAAATTCCCCAAGTGGTTTTATGGTTTTGATGATAACAAAGCTTATTAAGGTTTTCACAAAGTCTAACATAGTTTATTAAGGGATTTTACAAAGTCTGCTGACAAGCTCTTGTAGGTACAACAAAAATAAGTCCATCGTCCAATGTGACATTGGCACATGTACACACAGTCTAAGAGCTCTGCGTCCAATGACGCTCTGCGTCCAATAATCAGTATGATGCAATGAGTCCAAAGAAGCAGAACCTATATGTATCCAAGTCATGTAGACATGCTACTCTCTGCGTCCAATGATTTCCAATGAAGCAGAATTGCAGAAGTACAACATTGCTTTGCGTCCAATGGAACAGAACGAAGCAGAATGGCAAAAGTCAAACAATATTGCTCTGCGTCCAATGATGCTCTGCGTCCAATGAAGCAGAAGGACAAAAGTACAACAGTCAACTGCCCTACGTCCAAAGAAGCAGAAGTGCAATACTGCCTGCGTCCAATGAAGCATAAGTGCAATACTACCTGCGTCCAATGGAGTAGAAGAACAATACTGCTCTGCGTCCAATGGAGCATAAGTGCATAAGTCCAATAATCAGCATAAGGCTATACAACTGAAACGAACTAAGTCAAAATGGTAAGCATGAGGATTCGTCCAATGGATGAATGAATATCATGTGCAAATGGTAAGTACAAGGTATGCGTCCATTTGCTAAAAGGACTGAAAGTCCAACTTTATTCTACATGCTGCGTCCAATAAATTCTACTTGCTGCGTCCAAAACGCAGAGTCCATAACTTGCTATTTATTGCTCTTGCATTTAATATGGAACATATTTATTGAGCAAATGATTTGAAATAAATAGCTGCATGCAATGCTTTTCTGTACAACCATTGTCAACGTTTTTGAACGTGCATTAAATAAAAAGCATAAAGCACGGTGGAAAGTGTACTAAGAGAGAGAATGTACCCTGACTAACTCTGTATATCTCTGAACACATCTTTCTACTTTACACAGTGTATTCTCTCTGTCTTAATAAAATTTTACTATTAACCAGTGTACAATTGAGACTTTGAGTACAGGTTGCTTCTGTTTAGGAGAAAGAAACGCAGACATACTCACTGAAGTAGATCTCCTCAGAGCAACGGGAAAATAGCATTTAATGCTATTAGAGAACGGTAACATTTATGAAGGCTGAAGCTGAGCTATTCGAAGAACAAGTCTGAAGCTTCATCAAAGCATATAAATACCGTGAACAAGAAGAAGAATACAAGGGACTGGACAACGAAAAAGAAAGAGCAAAAACGCTGTGCAAATTGTTATACTCTGTATAGAAAGTCTTGTATATTTTCTATCTTCTTGTAAAAGAGAGTTTGCTTAACTCTCGAAGTGCTTAAGTTTTTCATATCCTCACTTGTGTGAGTTAGACAGCACTTAAATCAAAAACACTCTGCTGAGTTGTTTGAGCCTGGAGAGGCTTGACTGTAAAAGAATACTTGTTTGAGCCTGGAGAGGCTTGACTGTAAAAGAATACTTGTGTGAGCCTGGAGAGGCTTGTCTGTAAAAGAATACTTGTTTGAGCCTGGAGAGGCTAGGTGTGCAAAGAATACTCGGTGTAAGGCCTGAAGAGGCTGTTGAAGAATACTTGTATTCTATCTGGTTTGATAGTGAAATCTCTCTAGTTTGAGGGGACTGGACGTAGCTCTTAGGAAAGGGTGAACCAGGATAAAAACTTGTGTTACTTCTTCTTTCCCTTAACTCTTATTATTTCTGTGCTTATTCTAACCGTGGGGATTGAATTGATTTTACTTCAACAAGTTTTTCATACACTTTAAATCGCACAAAGAAAACAAGTTTTAAACTAAGTGGAAATCTCTGCGTCCAATCCTTTTGTGCGTCCAATATTTCACAACTCTGTGCGTCCAGTGTTTTAGCACTCTATGCGTCCAATTCTCAGAAAAAGCTGTGCGTCTAATATTTGAAATAAGCTGTGCGTCCAACGTTTTTCACAAGCCAGCGTTCAACATTGTGAAAAGCTTTTAAAAGCTTAGAAACACAATTCAACCCCCCTTCTTGTGTTTCATCTTGTTACCTACAAGAATCAAATATCAAATTGCACACACAAGAGCTATTAAAGTATTTGAATAAAAAAAAATCAAAGATCAAAGGATGAGGAAAAAATAGAAAATGGCGTGAAGCTCATAATAGCTCAAGGATTGCACAGCAAAACCGAAACACACAAGTTTGAAATTTTTAAAAAATTTCCCAAATCAAAGGTGCCAAGCTCAATGATACCATATGATAAAAAATAGGGATCTACCTTTGATTGGATTCATACACAAAACAACTCAAGAACAAGAATTCTTACCAAAAGAGAAGAATAAAATAAAAAAGATGGAAGAGGAAGGGATGAAAGAGACGCCACAATCAAACCCCAAGGAAGGTTGATTGATAAGTCTTTGATGAGGATCGCCACAAAGGAATGAGCCTTTGATAAGATCAAGCTTGGTTCCACACAAGAACCCTAGGAGCCTTTGCTCTACCCTCACTCAAGATTGAGTCAAATTCTAAAATTCATCAAAGTTGTCAAATGAGTCTTACAAAAGAAGCTTAAATAGTACCTAAAACCCTAAGATATATGGTCCAAGGGAAAGGCCCAAAACTCATACCTAAAGCTTCTTACACAAGTCTTAATGTAAAATAAGCAAAGCTCAAGGCCCAAAGCCAAAACATGGTCCAAAACACCTAATTACAAATAAAAATCCTAATTACAATTATTTCAAGCCTCATTAGATGCTTCACTAATTTGTATTAAATTTATAATCTTTCACATCTTCATTGGGCCTAATTGACAATGTTTGCCTCAACTCCTTTAGCGTAGCATCTTCTAGCTTCCCTCTTCTTTGTCCAAACTTGTTGATCCTTGATTCTCATCATTTTTGGAGAAAGGGTGTTGCAACAATCAACTTGACAATTTAACGAGGTGGCAGTGTCATAATTTTAAAATAACACGCCAGTGACTTTTAAAGTCAGTTACTACTGGAACCGACTTGAAAAGCCAATTAGCTACCCCTTTCAAGTTGGTTATTTACAGAACCGACTTGGAAAGTTAAAAAAATAATGTTGGATTGTTTCCACCGTTGTTCTGCCACCATACCTCTCCCTCGGTCCCCCGAGAACCACTGCTGTTCTGCCACCGCTCTCTCTCGAGCCCTCGAGAACCATCGTCGTTCCGCCATTGGGAGGTTTCACTCCCTCGAGAACCAGATCGACAACCACTGCACCACCGTGAGTTTGGTTTTGAGTTTGGACGCACCATCGTGACCTCCTTTCTTCGCTTCTCTGTGTGTGCCACTTCTTCTCGATTTGTTTTCAGTTCTCATTACCGCATCTTGTATGCTCTATTAGACATTGCTACCCCCACACACAATGTGGGATTTATCGTGTATATTCATGAGATTTGTCACTTATCTCGAAGGTTGTTTAGTTTAGATCCGTCTTAGTCTTCTTCATTTCTTCGAGGAAGCTTTATTTCCATTCAGTTCTAGTGACAATTAATTTCATGTTCGAGATTTTCAATTTTGCCATGCTGTGATGATTAAAGAGTAAACATCCACTTTAGTCTCTGAGAGAGTCAACCGGTGTCACTTTGGTCCTTGAGAGATAGGAAATTAAAAAATAGTCCCTGAGAGAGCCAAACTTTTATCACTTTGGTCCTTGCCGTCATATCTCCGTTTGGACTGCTTAGGTGGCACGTTAAAGGCCACATAGGATGTCCACGTTGCAATCCACGTAGGATGTCCACGTTGCAGTCCACGTAGGATGGAGTTGCAGGCCACATTGGACTAGTAATTATAGGGACTAAAATGACCAATTAATATATTCAAATGAAACCCCAAGCTCATCTTTTTCCTCAATTTTTTCTGTCGTGTTCTTCAAAGGGACACTGTTGTGTTCTTCACCTCCTTAAAACTTAGATAAACCCTCTCAATTCTCAAACTCTGTGAAGCCATTAATGGCAGTGTTTGCTAAACCCTCACAACTCCATCCTCCTCAAAGGGACCACTCCATTATTCCAAATGGTTCCAGCACCTCAAAGTTCAAAACTCCCTCCACCCCCACTCAGAAGCTATACAATTTTTTGGGAATCAAGTTCTATCACCGCCGCCGCCACCACCATTAACAACCACAACAACCCAAACTCTGATATTTATCAACTATGCCTTGTTGGGAACTTGGACCATGCTATGAGCTAGTTAGACTCCATGCACGAGCTTCAAGCTCCTATTGAAGAAGATGTTTATGTTGCTTTAATTAAGCTCTGAGCGGAAGAGAGAAAGAAAGCAAGGTTCAAGAGTTTACTCCTATGTTGTTTCCATCCATCATCAGACGAAATTGGGGAAGAAGATGATCTTAGGGTTTGGGATTGGGGAAATTGGGAAATTTCATTTGAATAGATTAATTGGTCATTTTAGTCCCTTTTAAATAGATTAACTGGTCATTTTAGTCAGTAGTCCAGTGTGGCCTGTAACTCCATCCTACGTGGATTGCAACATGGACATCCTACGTGGCCTTTAACGTGCCACCTAAGCAGTCCAAATGGAGATATGACGACAGAGACCAAAGTGACAAACGTTTGGCTCTCTCAATGACTATTTTTTTATTTTCTATCTCTCGGGGATCAAAGTGACACCGATTGACTCTCTCAGGGACTAAAGTGGTTATTTACTCGATGATTAAATATTGAAAATGGACCAACTTGCTGGAAAGTGAAAAACTATTACAAAGACCATTTTTATTGTTTGGCGCTCTTTTTCCTATGGGTTTATTCAATATCGTGTTGGAATTCAATTTGCTGGTCAGTGTGATTAATATTAGCTTCAGGTGTTTATTTTACTCCTTCTCTTTTGCTTTGTACTTCAATTTACATTTTTATTTTAGTTTGCACACAAGCTACTCGATGAAATGCGTATTTCACATGTCTTTAGAGCCCGAAAATGTGACACTCAAGTCTTTCTTTGTTTCATTTTTTTTATTATTATTTTTAGTTTTTGAACTTTATCATTTCATTTTGTGATGATTCATCCAATATATTCATTAAAGGCATGCTTGTACTGAACACTAGACATTTTATTAAATTGTAATACATACAACTTTGCTTTGCATTTCATCATAAAAGTATAACTTTCTATGGTTCTCTCATGCTGTTTCTTTGGTATTACTTGTCTAATTCCTCAACTAAAACAAAAAAATTAAACTAATAATATTCACGGGATCTCTTTGGTGCTTTAGGTCCTGCCCAGGAACTTGTTGAGAAGCCATTTTTGGCAACAATAGCTAAAGCATTAAGGCCAGGTGGAGTACCATATGGCAGAAAGTATTTGGCTTCATACTAACCTTATTCAGGATATGATCTCCATTTGTCAAGAAACATTCAATGGCTCTGTACGTTATGCATGGGCAAGTGTTCCAACATATCAAAGGTACACTTTTGAGTAGTATGCTTTGGATTGTTTAAGTTTATCATGTTTTGTTTTATTCTATTATTTGAACGCGTGTTTATTCTATTTAGTTGTGAAGAATGTGATTGGGAACTGCATCTTATCTAATTCTACCCTTTTACCTTCCTCCTAAATTTCACTTTCCTCTATTCCTTTATTATTTTAGATTAGATTCTTATCTCTCACCATAAGGTCCGCGCACACTGGAGACTCAAAGAGTGTCTCAGAGACTCAAAAGAGTGGAAACAACCAATAGGTGAGGCTGCCCCACCAGTCCACCAATGACCAAATGTTATGGGTATCGTATGGGTATGATTGGTGTGTGTGTAAGGACTGAAATTTATTTGGTACTGTTCTGATTAGCACTATTAGAATTCCAAGTTCTTCTTCAGGTGCTATTGTAGGAGCTGCTTCTATTGTTCATGGTCCAACTGAGGTGAGTAGCTTTACTTCTGACATTGCCTATTATTTTTCTGCTTCCTTGAAGTTGGAATTGATTCATGCCTTTATAGATTGTTAAGCAAAGGATGCAAACCGGGCAATTCAGATAAGCCCCAGCTGCTGTCCGTCTTATTGTTACTAATGAAGGTTTTAAAGGTCTTTTTGCGGTATGTGTTAATTTCATATCTTAGATGGCCATTTAATTAGTTATTCTTTAATGTTGAGACAGCATAAAATGTGATCATTTTTGCTTTAATATATTGTTCTGGTATGTATTCTTTATTCAATATCCCTCCCTGGTGGAAAGAGGTTTCATGTTGGTTTATATAAGAGAGAGGAGATATGTGTTGTATGCAAGTTGCACGATTATGATAATGCCTTTACTCTTTTTTTTCCTGCCATTTGAAAATTATGCACAATTGCACATGCTAACTTTGCCTGAGGAAAATGCCTTTTGGTAGGTCCTGATAATGCTTCACTAGATTTCTATAGTAATATAGTCAATATGTGCACTTTTCAGAGTATAAACCATATTTTTAGCTTCATCATTATAACTGTTTTTGCATTTTATGATTGTACAATCTGTCATAAACGATTTATAAATCCTTTCAAATACTGTCAAAAGAAGAAGAAAAAAAGACTCTTCCAAAGCACTTAATTTATTGTACAACTGCAAGCAAATAACTATAGATTAGCTTCAACATAGATATAGCTCCCTTCTTCCTAATCATCTTGGTCATACGTAATAATGTGGCTCCTTTATTCCTTACATCATTCCATGGTTATCTTCTATGCCAACCATGATAATTTACTTATTGTTTTACTAACTAGCTAGATATATTAATATACATTATTTGTATGAATTTCGGATTCGGATTTCCATGACTTCATTCATGTCCTTCTAATATTCATTGCCATTGTTCTTTCATATTATTGTTAAATAACTCTTTTTTTTTTGCAGACTGGTATGGATAATACCAATCCAATATCTATGCCTACATTTCCATCATTGCTCTAATTGTCTGCATACCACCGGCCCTATTTGTGAGTGGAATATTTAATTTGTATATGTTATGGATTTGATAAAAATATGGTTCTCTTGTTTTAATTTTGGCATCGCATCCTTGATTCATACATGATTTGATACCATGTATAGATGGAAGGGTCTACACTGTTGAAGCATGGCTTCAATGATGCAATTGCTAAAGCAGGTATGGTCAAGTTTGTATCAGATCTCTTCTGGGTTGGGTTATTTTACCACCTCTACAACCAGGTAAATCCTTCTTCTTGGTGGGTGTAATAATTTCAATTTTGGATGAGTTTCAAATATATTAAAGCCCCTGCTCAGCTTTCCTAAGATATTAGTTAAGCTATTAATGAATTGATATTATCTGTTTCAGATCTTATTCTGTTTGCCACCAAGAGTTTTATGCTTTGTTCCTTTCTCATACGGGTTGGTGATTTTGGTATTATTATAGGTTTAGGGTTCAACATACCAAAAGCTTTGTTCTTCAACTTTTTATAAGCACTTGTGGCACTTGCATGCACTGCATTGGTGAGTGTTTTTCAGCACTGCACTGGCATAGTTAGTAACTTCTTCCTTTTAATGTCTTCTAATTTGTTATGTCTACCTTATATTTGTTGTAGTTAAACTTGTGATATTGTTGTACAAATTCCACTATTTACAATAGAGGATTTTGTCCTTTTTCAAATATAAATTATGCATTTAAATTGACATGGATTATTGGCTTACAGTGACAGATTTTGTCCGTAGATAAAAGTTAATTTTAAAGTCGGTTAACATCACAACCGACTTGGAAGGTCCTGTTTTTCATCGTTTTTACCGCTTAACAAAGGACTTTCTAAGACGGTTGTAAAATAACTGACTTTAAAATCACTTTCCAAGTCAGTTAAAAATCCAACTTGGAAAGTCCCCCACATTCCAAGACGGCAAAATCCAAGTCGTCACCAGAACTGACTTGAAATGTCCCTTTTAACCGACTTGGAATGTCATTTTTGTAGTAGTAGGATTTCACATAATTCCTCATGTCCTAGAACACCTTAACAAAATGGAGTTGTGTAAAGGAAGAACAGAACCTTGCAAGAAATGGCAAGAACCATGTTAAATGAATTTGGTGTTCAAAAATATTTTTGGGCAGAAACTGTGAATACTTCATACCATATTCTGAACAGAGTTATAATTAGAAAGGTTTTGAATAAGACTACTTATGAATTGTGGAAAGATAAAAAAACCCAACATTTCATACTTTCATATTTTTGGGTGAGAATGCTTTGTTTTAAATAACAAAGATCAATTGGGAAAGTTTGATTCAAAGTATGATAAAGCCATATTTCTCGGTTATTCTACCTCCTCAAAAGCATACAAAATCTTCAACTTAAGAACTGAGACATTTGAAGAAAGTATGCTTGTAGTTATTAATAAAACTAATGATTTGAATGGGAAAAGAAAGATTACAGATTTGGAAGATGAATTAGAAAAACTCAACTTACAACAGAAAAGTGTTGAAAGCTCAGAAAAAATGATCAGAAAGGTGAAATTGAAGTTAAAGATGAACCTCAATCACTTTCTGAAGACAAAAATCTTACCAGAAGCTAGAAATTTATTTAGAACCATCCAATAGATCAAATCATTGGTGAAACATATAAAGGAGTTAGGACCAGATCAGCACTCATAAACGAGAACAACTACATGGCTCTTAATTCTGAGATTGAACCTAAAAACATTAATGAAGCTCTTGATGATCAATCTTGGATTGAAGATATCACTACAAGAAAAAGGGTTATTATTGAGGGTTTTTTACCGACGGCCCCGTGGCCCTCGGTAAACGACAAATTACCGACGTCTTAGCCATCGGTAAATCGTGAATAACTATTTTAATACCAAATGCTCGTCGTTGAAGCTTACCGAATGCTTAGTCATGGATAGTTACCGAGGACTAAGCTCTTGATACGTAATTCAACATATTACCGATAGCTAAACCATCGGTAAATCACAAGTAAAATTTAAAAAAAAAAAGTTTTAGGCTTTATTTACCGAAGGCTTAACCATCGGTAAATAAACGCACAAATCCGCTCCTCTTTCATTTCTCTGTTGTTTCATTCCAAAACCTTTCCCCCTTTCTCTCTGTTTTTTCTTGGCGCTGGACGCAAAATCCCCACGCTCCAACACCGCTGTTCGTCCTACTGCCGGCAAACGCCCCACCCTCCGCCACCACCGTTCGTGCTTCGTTGCGCCTCCACCGCTAACACAATCTCTCTCTCAGTCTCTCGCGGTCCCCCTCTCAGATTCGGTCGTCTCCCTCCGTGCGCCTCCAACCACCACAGCGTCGTGCCTCCGTTCACTGCGCCACCGTCGTGCTGTCATCACGTAGTCTACCGTTTCCCTCCCAGGTACTCTCTCTCTCTCTCTCTCTCTCGTTTCATTCTTAGTGGCCAATGTGCTTGCTTGTTGTCCGTGTGTTGGCCAAGGTGCTCTCCGTTTTGTCCCTGTTACTCTCTGTTCTTAATTAGTGGCCGAGGTGCTTGCTTGTCCGTTCTTGACAGAATATTTCTGGGTATTTGGGGGATGCCCTTTTGTCGTGTGGCAAATTTTTGGTCACCACTCTTTGTTCTGCTCACTCTTACATTCAGTCCTTGATTTGGGTGTTTGAGTTTGATTGAGTAGGAGATAAGGTTTGAATCTTTGTGTGATTAGTACTTGGTCTCAAAATGCCCCCGATTCATCTATTAATTGAGACTTGATTTACTGTGAACTGGGTTTTGAAAAGAAATTGGATGTGTAGCTATCTTGTTCTTGTTGAGTTTAATAATGAGCATTTTAGACCCTTACTGTAATCAGTTCTACATTTCCTATTTTTGATATTGATTGTAATGGATTTTGTTAGCTAATAGCTCTAATGTGGATCCCTAAATATAGACTAGTTCCATTTGTTGAATAATTTGGGTCCAGGGGATGCTTTCTATGACTCAGGGGCGTACAGTACGTAGCCATTGTTTTGGCATTTTGTTCATTGGGTTTGCACATAGATTGGGGTGGTGTCAATTACTTATTACTTCAACTTGCCTCTTCTCTTAAAGAGAATGATTTACTGTATTGAATGATAAGGATTTAGTTTTAGAAAATTGAAGATTTGATGGTCTCTCGAAGCACTAGCAATTCAGGGTAGAGCTCTTTTCGGTTCTATCATATTGTTATATCATAAAACCGGGATACTACAAGTATCAACATATCTATTTAGTTTAGATAATTTTAATGCATAGTTTTTCTCCTTTGTTATAATGGTTAAACTACCAGACTAAAATGCAAATAATCTCCTTGTTGTGTCTTAGTATGTTCACAGGAGATGCATTGTCCACTGGTGCAACACCAAGCGCAATATAATATGTGAGATCTGCAACAAGCAGGTATATATGGCTATCCTTGTAATGGTAGTGGTGATATCTTGTCATCAATTCCATAATACCTTCCATTCTTGAACTATTATCTGTGCTTGTGTAATTGTATGCATAGTTGCATCTCTTTCTATCATGTTTATGGTCTTGCAATGACTCTTAGTTATGGTACCATTGGATAGTCACTGGGTGTGATGGATCTTTTGTTTTGCACAGAAAAAATAATTTTTTTTTGTCTTTTTGTTGTTTCATGTTGTGCAGTACATCTTTTAGTATGCTAATCAAAGGGGTGGCACCAATTACTAAGCCACCTACAGGGTCAAATTAAGGTGATGTTTCTCCCACATATTATTATATGTACACTCTGCAAGTTATTCATAGTCAGTGAGGTAACTATACTATAAAATTATTCTTTGAGAGTTTTTACTGAAACAACTTGCAGATCTGTATGTATGTGATATGGCTTTACACTATAAATATGATCTTTGCATTCCTTTTGCTTGGTGTGTTGGCTGCTGCGTATAGTGCAAGGGTATGGCTTATATTTTTTTGGCCTTCTTATATATTATATTCAATTTTGTTTAATTAGAAGGTTGTATTTCAATTTGGCCTTATATATTATACCCATCTTGGAGGGATTATGTTTCATAGATGCGAATACTCAGAGAGATGGAATGATCTTGTCCCTTCTATTGAAGAGTTGGCAAGCCTAATGGTGCGTTTTTAAAAAACGTGGGAATGGTGTGTGTAATAGGGAGGTCTCATTTTGTATTTATATTTTTTCGGATAAGTTTGTTTAATGTACTTATGTCCAGGGGGTCCAATGATAACTGTCACTTCTAGGTGCAGCAGGGATGGGGTGCTAAACATTATGTAATCCTGTTTTACTAGTGTTGAGGACAGAGGTTGTATATCTTTGCTGCATTTGGCACACCTTGTGCTGTATGTGGCGTTATATTAATAAATTCACTTTGTTATTGTTATGATTTTATTTTAGCTATTAATTGAATTATGTGAACTTTGTTGAGTTTCTATGTCTTTAATTCATTTAATTCATTTATATTATTTATACAACTTATATTACAAATGCAATTACTAAATTTTATTAAAAAAATTAAATCATTACCGAGGGCTTAGCACTCGGTAAATTGCAACACGTAAAGGTACAACATCTTCATTTTATCGAGGCCTAAGCTGTCGGTAAATTGCTGGTAGCATCTTCGCTTTATCGACGGCTTAGCCCTCGGTAATTATCAACGGCTGAGAGTGTAATACCCTTTCTCCAAAAAGGATATTACACCATAGTTACCAAGAATTTCGAATAACATAGAAAATATTTGGTGAAAGTTGGAAATCCTTCTTTTAAAATACGGGTAAAATTTTTCGCTTTCCATAAAGAAGATGAGAAGGATGGGGAGTATGTTCCCTTGATTCCTTTTTAAATGTTTTCGAAAAGATTTTCACTGCGGAAGCATAAATAAAACTTGTATGAATATAATCTCATTTCATATAACCATCAGAGGTTCTACAGGGAAGAATTTAAAGTAAGACAGTGAACATCTGAGCCAGTCTAGTCTCTAAACCTCTACCCAAAATAATACAGTAGGCATTTAATCTTCTTGAAATCCATATCAGCCTACGCAGCATCCTCCTTCAAATTCTTCTTCTAAGAGTCAACCCACTTCTTGGGTAACTCATCTTAGCCAAAACTTGAAGAAGAACAAGCAAGAACATCAAAAGAAATTTAAGAACTAGAGAGAGAAAAGTGTTTGTCTTCTTGATTCCTTGGTTTGGTGTGTGAAAAATTATGAAGCCAAGGGGTATATTTATAGATGGGAGGGGCGGCCAAGAGTGGGGATAAAGAGGGAAATAAGAATTTCTGTGATGCATGTCATGACTACATAAATACTTAATTATTAATTAGGTTAATTCAAGTTTTTATCTAATTGGCTAATCCTAATGACCAAGCGTTGTGACTCATATGAAAAATATGATCCAAGGGCCTAAAATGAAGCTTGATGTCGACCAAATGGAGGAGGAAGGAAGGTCATTGGATTACTTGGTCAAAAGCTTTAGGTTTATGTAGTTTTAAGTGAAAATTAAGGGTAAAATAGTCCTTATACTTTCCCACCATACTATTCAAGGCAATCATGATGTCCCCAGCTCTCTTAGACTTCTTAGAATTGTATTTGAACCCCTCAAAGTTCCTAAGTTTCCATATTATAGCCACTATGTCTCTATTCGTCTCTATTCAGCTTATTCCGTAAATAAGGGTCAAAACAGTCTTTTCAATAATCTAACACTCAAAAATAATTTTAAATGGTAAGAACCAATGAGGATTCACGAAAATACCATGTAAGAGCTTCATGGAAGAGTTTTGGGATTGTTACGGTAAGGGTTAGCCTTACGGTTTACAAAAACAAAGGAAAACGGACGCACCGTAAGTGAGAAACAGTAATTTTTTAGAAAATTTCCAAAAAAATCCCAGAAAATCACAAATTGAATTTAAATATCAATGGTCCCTCTTGAAATTTGATTTTAAGCACTCACTGATCACCATAAATTCATTTTTGACCAGAAATTCCTGTTTTTCGTACTTTATGGAGATCGAAAAAGTAGCGTTTTTATCGGCTTTTCAGAAAATTACGAAATAACTCCCAAAAATCCCAAAAAATATAAAAACATGATTTAGCCTTTCAAAATCCTTTTTTGACCTCAGCTTGGTCCCCAAATCAGTGTTTCGCTCTTACTGTAAGTAACAGGGTCAAAACGATAATTTCTAATGTTTTCCAAAAATTCTAAGAAAATTCCAGAAAATTAAAAATATTAAAAGAACTAACTTTTATGAAGGAAGTTTGTTTGTTTAAGTTGGTTTGACATACTTGTGCTATTTAAAACCTTATTTGTTAATAACGGTAAATACGGATGTCAAACGTCAAGGAAAGAGTGACTGTTTTAATAAAATAACTTGATAGGTATTTTAAAACCTTCATTATAAGACTAAAATAATTTACTTAGCATTTAGATCCTAAAATTTTACATAAAACAGATTTTAAACGGTAACTTAGAAAAACGGATGTTATAGAGAGCCCTCGGTATGTATTACCGACAAGATAAAAACCGAGAGCCACGTGGCCATAGGTAAGCCATCTGTAACTGTGTATTACCGACGGCTAAGCCCTCAGTAACACGAATTTTGGCCATCGGCAAGAAGAGCTAAGTCAGTTTGATAAGAATCAAGTCTGGAATCTGGTACCTTCACCAAAGAATCAATTAATCGTTGGGACAAGATTGGTTTTCAAAAACAAACTTAATGAGGATGGTAAAGTGATAAGAAATAAGTTCAGGTTAGTTGAACAAGGATATAACCAGCAAGAAGGTATTGATTATGATGAAACCTTTGCTCCTGTAGCTAGGTTAGAAGCTATTGGATTACTGCTTGTTTTTGCTGCTCAGAAAGGTTTTAAACTATTTAAAATGGATGTTAAAAGTGCCTTTCTGAATGGTTATATCAACGAGGAAATGTATGTATACCAACCTCTAGGTTTTCTTGATCAAAAGAAACCTAACTTTGTCTTTAAATTGACAAAATCCTTGTATGGGCTAAAACAAGCTCCAAGAGCTTGGTGTAATAGGTTAAGTACCTTTCTGATCAACAATGACTTTATAAGAGGGAAAGTGGACACCACTCTTTTCAAGAAAACTTTCAAAAATGACTTGTTTATTGTTGAAATATATGTGGATGATATCATTTTTGGTGCAACTAATGAGAAAATGTGCAATGAGTTTTCTAATCTCATGAAAGGAGAATTTGAGAAGAGTATAATGGGTGAACTCAAATTCTTCCTTGGACTACAAATCAAGCAATCTGAGAAAGGTATATTCATTCCTCAAGAAAAGTATACCAAGGATCTTTTGAATAAATTCAAAATGGAAGAAGTCAAGCCAATGGCAACTGCTATGGATCCTTCTATGGTAATAGATAAAGATGAGAAAGGTAAATCAATCTTGGAAAAGGAGTACAGAGGAATGATAGGATCCTTATTATACTTGACTGCAACTAGACCTGATATTGTTTTCTTAGTTGACTTATGTGCTAGATTTCAGTCCGCTCCAAAAGAATCTCATATAGCTGCTGTTAAGAGAAATTTGAGATATTTCTTTTTGGAAGAACTTACATTGGTTTGTGGTATCAGAAAGGTTCAAATTTTGATCCCATAGGATACTGTGATTCTGGGGATGTAGAAAGAAAGAGCGCAAGTGGAGGATGTCATTTCCTTGGAGAATGCCTTATCACTTGGATGTGCAAAAGGCAAAATACAATTACTCTATCTACTACTAAAGCAGTATATGAAGCAGCTGCTAGCTGTTGTTCATAGATTTTGTGGATTAAGCATCAAATGGAGGATTACTCTGAGGTACACTGAAATCTCCATATTCTGTGATAACACAAGTGCCATTAACTTGTCTAAGAATCCTATTCAACATTCTAGATCAAAGCATATTGATATTAATATCATTTTCTTAGAGATCATGTTCAGAAAAGTAAAATTGAACTGAAATTTATTGATACCAAGCTTAAACTTGCTGATATTTTCACCAAACCACTGTTAGAAGACAAATTCAATTTTATCAAATAAAAATTGCATATTTATTCTATTTGTGATTAAGTTGATATATTGATTACATGTTTTTATGCCTTAGAGGTGTTTATATAAATATAGATGATGTTCGTGGTACTCAAAAAGGTAGTTTTCATTACTCAGAAAGGTCACTATCTATGCTCATAAAGGAGAAGCATAGACATGTTCCCACTTAAAAAAGTAATTGTTACAACTAACGGTAACTTCTCTGAATCACTGACAAAGTGGGTAGTTGTGCAAAACGGCTAGTTAGGAATCGTTTCACCTTCTATATATAGAGATTCCATTTGAGGCGTTTGGTTTTTACAAACCCTATCTTTCTAGCACCCAATCTTTCTAAATGCTCTCTCTCCCTTCCTCCCTCCACTCTAAGTTATTTGCTCTACTCACTCTTTGTTTTCTTACACTCTTAAATGGGAAGAATCAAACGAAGGACTTTCAAGAATGTCACTAGGGCTCTCACTGGTACACCCTCTGAAGAAACCATTCCTGATCCACCCAGTGAATCTCTACTAAAAAATAACTCACCTAAAATCCAGCCATCTCCATCCAGAAAGAGCATTCGTGTTATGGCACGTGAAGGAACTTAATGCGTTCTGAAGAAGGATAAAGGAAAGTCTATCAGAACAAACGTTTTTGATAGTGAGGACTCAGAGAAAACCATGTCCTCTTCTCCTCCTAAGAAAGCCAAAGGCATTATTGTCTCAGAAAGGGAAGCTGACTCTGAGAAAAGGGCTAAGAATAAGAAGATGATAAAGGAAGAAGAAAGCTGAAGAAAGGTTTATCCCTCTATTTGATGAAGAAGAGGTTGAGAAAAGGTTTAAAGAAAAATGATTGAAGAAGCCAGTGGTTACAGGAAAGACTTTTCTCATTGATGAAATTGAATAGAAAGGACTGAAGATTAAAGGAGATTTGGATTTTTAGGGCTGGACAGAGTTTCTGACCATAGAGGAGCATGTTTATCCCACCTTGGTAAGAGGTTTTTATGTTGCTGCCTCTCTTGACAAAGATACCTATGCCATTGAGAGCAAAATCAAGAGAACCAGAATTGTTATAATAGAGTTGTATGTGGGAGTTGCTCTTGGTATGGAGAACTTGGATGGTGAAAACTGTAACATCCCAAATTTTCAATCTATGTGAAAGAGTGTTAATTTTGGAGGATTAGAATTATCCTTAAGAATTTCATATAATGAGTAAGGGTCTAGAACTGACGTAGAAGTCAAAATGGTATTCTGTGGACATCTTTGACTGTCAGAATAAGTTTATAACAATATGGAAATTTCAATTTGGATTTAGAAGTAGTATTTGAGGATTGAAATAGTGACTTGATGATTTTAGAAATTAAATTTGGAATTTTAGAGAAGAGCATAAGAAATATTATTGTTTTAGTCCCTCTAAGATGAATCATGTAACACGTTAATTAGGGAACAGATAAATACCCAAAGACTACAAAATGATCGAGATGAAAACTAAAGGGACAATAGAGTTTTATTTAGTATAGAAGTTAGAAGTTTTCGTTTGGTGTAGTAATTCAAACGAAAAACCAGTTTTAAGTCTTATGTAATTTTCATCTGTATCATTTCCGTCTTTATTCTGTTTTAATTGAATGTTATGTGATATATGTGTTTTTTGATTTATTTTCATCTTAAAAATAGGTTTTTAATATACATATCCATTCTCTATATTGAAACAGATAGTTTTCATTTGACGTTGTGTTTTAAGCAGAAAACGGTTTACGTCATAACTGACGGTATAGGTTTTAATATTGGAAAAATGTCGAAACCAACCCAGAAAATTATCTTCCTTCACAAAAGTTGTTTCTATGAATATTTGTGATTTATGGGAATTTTTCTACAATTTAAAAAAAAAGTCCAAAAATTGACTAGCCGTTGGCAAATGACTAAAATGCCCCTGAAATTATACCGTTTAACCCACTACTCAAAACACGAAATTTTACTTTCTCATTTTTAATTTATTGATTGGGTATTTTAGAAATTATTTTCACACAAGGTTTTGTAAATTTACTGTATTGCCATTGACCGTATAAGTAAAGCGGTGTATACCGATGATCTTATCCTTTTCCGTAAAATTCTCAAAGTTTTTCTAAATTTTTTTAGGGCTGACACATGGCATTTTCAAGCAATCTCATTGGTTCTCACACGTTTTAAATAAATTATTTGGATTTTTGATTTATTAAAAGACTATTTTGCCCTTGAATTTCCATCTTTTTCACTTAAACCCTAAAGGGTAAAATTGTCAATTCACACCCTCCTCTCACAAAGCCTCTTGGACGCCCTTCTCATGCAAGTGGGGAGGATATTTTTGCTTCTTGATCCTTGTGAATTGGTTTGAACCAATTAGGATTTAGTTAATTAGTTTTTGATTTATTTAAATTGAACCATGGTTAGGTTAAAAGTCAACTAGAGTTGCTTATTTAACCAAAGCTTGGCCGCCCCATTCAACTCTAAATACCCCCCCTCCATGCTTCATAATTTTCTACACCAAACTTGAAGCATTTCCAAGTTTGTTCTTTCTTACCTCTTTAAAGCTTTCATATTTCTTTCTTTGAGTTTTAGTCTTTTTCTTAAGCTTTGTTCTTCATGAGCTTTTTCTTCTAAAGGTAAGGGGAAGTTTTTGCAAAATTATTTGAGAAGTTATAAGTTTGATTGTTAATCACTTAGGTGATTCATGTGTTATAGCTTTATAGTTGTTTATTTAACTTTTATAATTGTTTTATGGCTTTGATTTAATTATTGTGAGCTTTTATTATTATTAATGTTATAATGGCTATTTTGCTTATGAGTTTTGTGATAGTAATGTTATAATGGCAAAATTGGTTTTGAGCTTTAAATATTTATATCGTTATAATGGCGAATTTTAGACTATCATAGTATAATTGAACCGTAAAACTATTTTAATCTATTTCTTTAAGAAAAAACCTAAAATTTCTCTACCATTGATATACAGAAAGATGATTGGGATGAATGGTTTATTTGTATGGTTTTGGCTAAGGAAAGATAAGGTCTCTTGAGAAGCTTTAGCCCGCCTCTCTTTCCTGGGAACCATAACGATGTACTGTTTATAGAATCTTAACCTAGGGAGTCTGTGTATACATGGCTATGATAAAATTGGGAAAGATTTTTATTGGGTTACTGACTATACATGAATGTCCGTTTAAAATAAATCTCTTCTCTATATAGATCGAGTGAAGACGACACTGTAACATCCAAAATTTTCACTCTATAAGACAGAGTGTTAATTTTAGAGGATTAAGATTAATCTTAGAATTTTCAGATGATAACTCATGGTGTAGAGATGACGTATAAGTCAAAATGGTAGTCTATAGACATTTTTTCCGGTAAACGGATAAGAAGTATTATCGTTTTGGTCCCTGTAGTATGACTAGGATGAACTGCAAGTTGGTTTGGAGACCAGAATGAGTTAGGAAAATATTTTGACGAGCCAAATAATGTTTTTACATTATTCTAGGATTTTGAAAATTATTTTGGAAATTTTTAGAATAGCAGATTAAGAATTGCTGTTTTGGTCTCTATAGTTTGACAGTGAGAGCTGAGAACTGATTCGGAGACCAAGATGAGGTCAAAAAGAAATTTTTAGAAGCTAACTCATGTTTTTACATTTTTTAGGATTTTTGGGATTTATTTCAAATTTTTTTTGAAATGCAAATCAAAAGTTACTTTTTCGGTTCTTGTACGAGAAACGAGGGTTTTTGGAGCGAAATGGATTTCTGGAGATCAAGGCATGCTCAAAAACATTTTTCAAGAAGGATCATTAGTGTGTATATTAAATTTGTGATTTTTGGAAATTTTCTGGGAATTTTCTGAGAAATGTCCGTTTTGCCCATATGGCGTGTCCGTGTTCTTTTGTTTATGCAAACCGCAAAGCATACCCTTTCCGTAATTTTCCAGAAACTCTTCCATGGAGCTATTAGGGCTGTTACATGGCATTTCCAAGATTACTTATTGGTTCTCACCCTTTAAATTAATTTTGGGAATTTTTTATTAGTGAAAAGACTATTTTGCCCTTGATTTTTACTTAAACCCTAGGGGTATTAATGTAACTTCAGCCTGAAAACCGCCTTCCTCCATGACTCAAGAGGGTCTAGCACCTTCTCAAACCTTCTAGATTATGAGTCATCAACATGAGTCATTAGAATGGACCAATTAGGTAATTTGGATTTAATCTTTTCCTAAAATTCATAAAAGGCATTATCTTCCCCCACCTCCTCTCCATATGCACGACCCTTTCCCTATAAATGGGGGGTATGCTCTCCATATTTCTTACACCAAAATCTTAAAGCCATTCCAAGATTTCTCTTTCTCACTCTTTATAGTTTTTCATAGTTTTTTTTTCCAAAAGTTCTTGAGTTTTGAAGCTTTGATCTTCAAAATATCCATTTTCTTCAAGTTTAGAAGTAAGGGGAAAATTCTTGAGAATCTTGAAGAGATTATCCACTTTGGTAGTTTTATGTGTTATAGTTTTATTATTTGTTTTAATGCTTTAATTATAATTGTTTTATAGCTTTTATTTAATTATAGTAAGGTTATAATGGCAAGATTGATATATGTCTTATAACTATTTTATAGCTTTTATTTAATTTTGTGCTTTTATAGTAAGGTTATAATGGCAAGATTGGTATATGCCTTATAATCATTTATTTGAGCTTTATAATTGTTTTATGACTTTAATTTAATTGTTATGTGCTATTTATTAATTGTAGTGTTATAATGCCCAATTTTCCTTGGGATTTTCATGGAAGTAAGGTTGGGATGACAAAATCAATTTTGATCTTAATAATCGTACCGTTATAATGACGAATTTTAGATTACTGTAAATATGGCTTTACCGTGAAACAAGTGGCAAATTATTCTTTTGTGAAAACCCTAATATACAAAGTGATGGTCAAGATAAATGGTTTATTAGTATGATTCTGTCTAGGAAAGACATAGGTCATCCAAGCGACCTTAGCCCACCTCTCTTTCCTGGGAACTATACCTATATGCTGTTTGGGGAATTCTTAACCTAGAGACTCGGTATATGTGTGACTAAGATAATTTGGGAAAGAAGTAATTTCTAAATAACACATATATAAATAGATTGAATTGGATAAAAGAGTATAACAGTAAATGATTCTCGGTGAATTCTACTGTTATAGCATCTATCAAAAATTTAATATAACGGTAAAGGATTATCGGTGAATTCTACTGTTATTTTCACTGTGGGAAAATCTCGAGTTGGTGTCCAATCTGTATATATATATATATATAATTAACTCAGTTTAATTTTCAATATCTCTGACAGTGAAAATTAGTGAGGTAGGCTTTCAACGGGCCTCTTTCGTGGAAGTAAACTGGTGCTTAAGTATTTCAGTAATAACTTAGCTTGATTTTGTTCACTTAGTCTATATCGGATCATTTTAAAGTTGGGCACTGATTAACGCAGTCGGCTCTGCCGCCGTGTAATCCTTTCATCTTCAAAGTAAATTAAGCCGGTATAAATCACTTACCGAATAAAAAGTAAACTTGAGTTTAAAATTACTGTTAATCTTTTCTCTCTTGATCAATCCCGGTGGTTGTACCCCGTTTTGATCTTCTTCAATGAATTGATCACTTTTAGTTCTGTCATATACCGATTCACTTTTGTGGGATTTGAATAAAAGAAATGAAGTATGAGTTATTTGGGATATGTAGTTCTATGTTATATCTGATTGGTGAGATTCTGTGTTTTAACTTAAGATATGCGATTCGGTATTTTATCTAAGATATGTGATACTATATTGTGAGTGGTTTGGAAATGAAAGAGATATGCTTGGTGAAAAGCGATGTTTCTATATGCTTGGTAAAAACGATGTCCCTATATGCTTAGTACTAATGCGATGTTCTCATATGCTTTGTCTAAAGCGATGTTCCCATATGTTTTGTTTAAAGCGATGTTGCAACACCCTTTCTCATAAAAGGATATTGCAAGGTAATAAAACATATTTATAAAATAATCCTAAAAGTTAATTTTATGAGAAGATTGGGAAATACGTTAAATGAAATTTTTTCTCAAAAAGGAACAGTTCAAAAAGTACACAATTCATTCTTACATAAACATGTCTCATATTCACATTACATCGTACCTAACCACAACAGACCACATAGTCAAACAATAATTAATAATTTATTACAATCCTCTAGCAAAGACAGCAATCACAACCTACCCAAAATGAGCCTAAGCCAGTCGAGTCTTAAAACACCCTCTAAGGATAGTCTTTGTCCCTCTTCTTCAAGTCTTGGCTAGTCCACCCAGTTGGTGGTCCATCTATATGAATCATGTTCCAAAGACCACAAAACATATAGGCAAGGTTGAAATTTTTTTTTCACAAGTTATATCACAAAGCAAGCATTAGAAAAGAATAAAAGAAAATCATGCCTCATTAACATCTCTTCACCCTATAGCATGCAATCTTCTATCACAATAATATATTACCACAAGCACATCTAATTTCATAACAGTAATGTATGATCACACACACAGTTAATATCAACACAATACTATCTTATCACAATTTATGACATGCAACTCATCATCAAAGTAATATATCATCACACAAGATATATTTAAAAATGCATGTCACTTCTATTTCCGTCACAACACCGGTGTAATGCTCCATGGAGACTTTTCTCTTCCTCAACAACATTTGAGTGATAGGCCACAATCACTCCTTAACATACTTGTTCAAGGATAAATAAACCGTAAAGTCCAAGACAGTATTCGGGAGAGCCATGTTTAAGTCATAATTGTTCCCGGCTAAACAAACCGTAAAGTCCAAGTAACAATTACTAAATGCACTCAGCGACACCTTATCATAAATAGGTCAGCCAATCAGATTTATCCAAGCCGGGTATTCTACTTATTCTCGGCTCGCTGGGATCCACCACACGACCATTGAGACTTTTGAAATCTGGATGATCCCAGTAGGCAATTGTAGCCCAACCGTACCATATTTTCAATCCCTCTCTGGGTTGCAAGCTCACGTCACAACCCTCGCTGGGTATGACCACTTGGCAAAGCCAAGAAATTCTCTTTATGCAAATGCCACATATTTTGCATACACAGTAACATCACAATTACTTCTCTATGTTATCACTAGTAACAATCACCACGTAGCATTCTCTTGGTAATATACTCATAATTATGTTATCTCTTGTAACAAACACCACGTGACCTTATCTCTTGGTCATTTTATAAATTCTCTTCTCTTTGTTACCTCTTTGTAACATTCAATATATGACTTTATCTCTAGTCATTTTATAAATTCTCTTCTCTTTGGTTATCTCAACCAATTTCTTTTTCTGTTCCACAAAACCGATTTTACCGTATTTACTTTAAAAAATTGATATAAATTACTTAGACTAATGTAAACTCAAAATAAATATTTTTCCCTTAAAAAGATATTAATTTATGAGTCTTTAAGCATAAATTTTACAAATTTCGAGTTTTAAAATACCTGACACTTTCACAGGTGTGAGAAAAATCACATCCCACGTGTGAAACCATCTGTTTCCGGTTTTCTGTTTTCTAATTAAAATCCGATTTTCACAACCTTTTCTGGTAATCACACCAGAGGTGTGAAATGGTCTGTTTTCACTAAAATCCATCAAGTTAGAAACTTCATTTTAACTTTAAAAATTCCAAACCTTCTAAATAGACATTATTAAGATAAAATCAATGTATTTGTGATAATTTGAAAACTAAAAAAAACTATAGCTTCCGCCCATAACCTTTAAGTTCTTTTTCTTAACTTTTTACTAAAAGTGTTTTTTTTACTTATTAACTTGATTAGTCATCATCAAAAACTTTATGTCAAGAAGTCCATTGTAGATTATTTCCTTGAAAGGTGATTTAAATAAAAATCCTAAACCAAGCTTTGGACTTGGTTATCTAATTTATTCATTTGGATTGAAAACCCTATACAAAGCTTTGGATTTTGTATCTACTTTATCTCTTTCAATCATCTTCACTTTACTCCCATGTCCTCTACACATCTGATGCTCCAAAATGCTTGGGTCTCATGTTCAATTATCATTAATTAGTTCATTTAATCTTTCTCACTTCCTCAATCATCAATCATCAATCACAACATCATGATAATATTAAAGCATTAAAGCTACTTTAAATATTACAACCCCACATTGAATATAAAGAACATAGAAAAATAAAGATAGAAGGCAATCATCACAAGCCAAAATAACATCAAGAATATGAACAAATCATAGAACCTCATCAAATCAAGCATAGAATAACGTCAATATCAAGTATAAAATAACATCAACATCTAGCATATAGTTCAAATACTTAAAGATGTCATCATCAAACACTTTTCATATCATGACTAATCAATGAAAATCACTTTCATAAAGATCACTTCTTTAATAGAAATCATAACTTTTCATAAAGATCACTTCATTAATAAAAATCATAGCTTTTCACAAAGATCATGACTTTAATAAAAATCATGGCTTTTGGAATGATCAAGTCATTCTTTTCAAGCATGATTCTCAAGTTCTTTGAGAAATCATGAGCAGCAAAACACATCACAGAAAAATCCTATAACTCACTCAAGAGAAATTTTCCCTTATCTTGTCTTCTAGCTTTTTGAGGAAAAATCCTCAGTTCTTGGGTTCCCACCACACATTGATCACCACCTTCCAAAAGGAAGCATAACACACCCAAAAATACTAAGGTAAGATTTTTCTCCTTCATGAAACCATCTTAAAAACTTAAGGGAAAACTAAAGAAGGTGGATATTTTACCAAATCCTCTTTGAATATGAAATCAAGAGGTTGATCTTGAACTAGTTCCAAGAACAAAAGTTTCTCCAAAGAAGTTGAAGAAACACAATATTTAATAACAAAGTGATGAAGATCATGAATAGAAAACAAGGATTTATGGATTAGAAAAATAAACCAACTTTGCTTTGTTGAAAAATCGCGATCAAAAGCTCAAGAATTTGTATTCTTGAAAAATAAAAACACTTGATGATTTGATGAAGACTAGTGTTTAGAAAATGTATAAAATGGATTCTTCACACTTGATTATTGTATAGAGGATTAAAAATATGATTGAAGATGGTGAAGAGCTTCCATGGAAAAGGAAGAAAAAGCTTGGAGAAAGAAGAAGTTTAGAAAGAAGTTGGAGAAAATGGCTTGGAGAGAGAGAAGTCATCTTGAAAAATGAATGAAATCCTCCTTCTCTTCCCTATGCATCTCACGCCTCCCTCTCCCCTTTCCTTAGCAAGAAAAAGTTTTGCTAAACACACCATGCACTCCTCTAAGTTAAATGAAAGACAAATCAAAAACCAACACTTAGCAACTGCTAATTGGTGGATTCCAAATTACATTCCAATTAGCCTTTGAAAGAAAAATATCTCCCTTGGCCTTTAGAAGCTCATGGGCGGCCAGCTAGAGGAGGGGATAAGAAGATAAGACGAAAATGCAACTAGGGTTAAAGCTTAGTTAAAATGGAACTAACTAGTTTAAGTTTTAACCATGATTTGTGTACTTAAATAAAATCAATGGCCAAGATGTCTTTCCCACTAATGGGGTGCCTAATCAAGGGTCCAAATTGTGTAAGATGGATTCTAGGTTCTTTGGTAATTATAGAGCAAGTTCAAGGGTAAAGATAGAAGGGCAAAATGGTCTTTTCCCAAAAATTACTAATAATTACCAATTATATCTAGGACGACTTCACCCAAATGACTTCACTACTATGACATCATCATGCCTAAATAATCTTCCTCCATCTGGCAAATTTCCCTGAAATCCCAAGGTTTGGTATCGGGTCTTTTCTCGTTCTGCAGTTTCACCGTAATACGTAAACTAGAGCAAAATCGATCTTTCTCTAAAAATCCTCAAATAATTCCTAAAAATTATAAATCTTATACCAACACTAATGGTTACTCTTAGATTTTAATTTTGATCATGTCCTAACTTTCTGGCATCTATTTGCTCTCCAATTAACCCCGTTCTTCATCTTAGAGGGACCAAAACAGTAAATTTTTACTTGCTATTCTAAAAATTTCCAAAATAATTCTCATAATTCTAAAATAATATAAAAACATTATTTGACTTAATGGAATATTTTTCTAATGTGTTCTGGTCTCCAAACCCACTTGCAGTTCATCCTTGTCATACTACAGGGACCAAAACGGTACTCTTTCTTATCCGTTTCTCAGAAAATTCCCAACTAAATTTTGAAAATACTCAAATATTGTAAAATCATTATTGGGATGCTCAAATCCCTTTTCTGACTCCAATTTAGTGTTTCTATCTCATAATATAGCCATTTTGCCAGTTAAGGATGTGAACCGATATCCGTTTGTATGTTGACATCGAACTTAAACTACTGCTTTCTGAGCTCAGGAAAACTTTATCTATGGAATTATATTTCCTAAAATATATTTAATATACCTGAATCACCTATCCATATATTAAAATATAATTAATACAGAAATCCCAAAAATACGGACGTTACAGATATTCCTACATGACGTTCCCATATGCTTTGTCTAAAGCGAGGTTCCTACACGATATTCTCACATGCTTTGTTTAAACCGATGTTCTTATCTGATGATTTTCATGAAATTTTCTTGACTTATTTTGGTGAAGTTTTTATTATCTGTTACGTAGATATACTGATTGCAAGAGTGTGATGTTTGTATTTGTATTTGTGCTTTATATTGCTGTGTGCATTACATCTACTGTAAATTTACTATGCATAATATCTGCTGTGTTTTGTTTGTGAATTCTCTTATGATATAATTCGATGATAAGGATTTTCACCCTTGCCTACTTTCTATGTTGTTTTGGTACATGGTTGAGTAGATGTTTTACCCAAGGAATGAGCTAGCTCTTAGAAGAGGATCTGAAGGAAGTTGTTGTATAGATGGATAGAGATTCCAAGAAGAATAGATGGCTACTGTATTATTTTGGGTAGAGGTCTAGAGACCAGACTGACTCAGATGTTTACCGTATTATTTTAAATCTTTCCTTGTAAAAACTCAGATGATTATATGAGATGAGATTACATTCACAAAAGTATTGTTTTATGCTTCTGTACTTAAAACCTTTTGAAAAGAATTAAGACATATTCTCCATCCTTCTCATTTCCTGTAAAGGCAAAAAGTTTTACCCGTACTTTAGAAGAAGGATTACAAACTTCTATCAAAATATTTTCTAAGTTATTTCGAAATTCTTGGTTACTATGGTGTAATATCCTTTTTGGAGAAAGGATGTTGCATTTTGTGGTATTAGAGCCTGGTTTGAGTCTTTTTGGTGTTGTTCGGTATAGGTTTACTGTGTTCTGTTGTATGAACTTAGATGAGTTGTTTGTGCTGTGTGAAAATGTGTAAATTCTGTGTGTATCTTGATTGTTTGTTTGGTTTATACTGTTTTGGAAAAATCTGGTGTCGAAGGTGTACTCGAATGGGACAGTACAACTGAGAAATCCGCAACTGTACTGGAATGGGACAGTACAGTTGAGGAGAACTTAGTAGGATTAATCGGTACTACCTATGCCAACAATACTGTATAGGTATAGGACTGCATAGTATAGGATGATCTTCCGAAAAACATGTAAGTGAGGACAAAACATGTGGTTGGAATCCATGTTGGTTTGTAGGGATAATGTCATACTGATATGCAAAGGCTGACTAGGTAAAATAGTACAATAGTGAAGGGCCCTCGGTGAACTCTACTATTATACTATTTGAAAGAAATTCCTGGTTTGGGGTCCTTTACATATTTGACAAGGAAAATTAGTGAAGCAAGCCTTCAATGAGTTTTTTCTGAAAACAAACTTGTGTTTAAGTATTTCACTAATAAATCAGTTTGATGTTGTTCACTTAGTTTTTTTTATCATGTCACTCTAAAAGTTGGGTGTCAATCACCGCAATCGGCTCTGCTGTCGTGTGATCATTCTGCCATCAGTTTTATTTAAAACCAAGGAAAATCGCTTACCGAGTAAAAAACAGTAACAGAGATAATGAGTACGATAATTTATTTTGTGATGAAAGACTAAAAGTATTTTATGAGATTTTATGTTACACGAGGTAATACAGTAAAAATGAGAAAGTTTTACAAGACAAATTAAAGGGAATTTATATGCAATTTGAATTGTCATTGCATAAAAACGTTTGAGCTTACAACCTAGAGGACTGGGTTGAAAATAACATCTTGTTGGGCTACAATTGCCTACTAGGATTATCCAGGTTTCGAAAGTCTCAATGGTCGAGTCGGTGATGACCCTCGAGCCGAGACGAGTCATATATCTGACTTGGATAAATCTGATTGATGGACCTATTTATGATATGATATTCATTTTAAATGTAGTATTACTGAATGATTTCTAAGGTCTGAAGGGACTCCCTTGTTATTATGATAAGTTTACTACAGCCAATCGTTCACTGGAGTTAAGGTTGGAAAAGTCTCCTTGGAGAAATACACTGCTGTGTTTTCAAGAGATATAGAAGTGGCATGCATAAATATATCTTGTATTGATGATATATTTCTGAGTATACATTGCTTTGCTGTATTCAAATACAAGGCATGATCTGTGCATGTGTAGTTCTGAATATATAAGACATGTACTGTATTGAGTGTTTTGCTATGTGTTACATTTTGTCATATCAGAGTCTGGTTCAGTCTTTTTGGGAGTGTTAGAGTATAGGTCTATTAAGCCTAAGTTGCGTGAACTCTGATAAGTTGTTGTGCTATGTGAATTCTGTGTGAAATTGATTGATTTGTTTGGTTCTAGAAAATTTGGTGCTGAAGTTGTACTGGTGTGGGACGGTACAGCTGAGGAAATCTGAGACTATACTGGTATGGGACGGTATAGTTAAGGAGAACTTAATAGAATTAATCAGTACTACCTATGCCAATGATACTGTACAGGTATGGGACTGTACAGGAAAGAATTACCTTCTGAAAAGAATGTAAGTGAGGACAAAACATGTAGTTGGAATTCGTGTTTGTTCATAGGGAAAAAGTCGTCAAATCAAAAAGTCGTCAGATGATTACAAAATAGTGTAGACTTTGGTTGAATTTGTGTGCAATTATTTGATTTTCCTTTGTAGACTTAAAGTAGTTGTGATACATTCTAATTGTTTTTACCTGAGTAGTTGTCTAGTAGAGACCTATGGCAACAAGAAAGGATTGCAATGATGATTTGGCAAATATTATCAAGGAGATGACAACTACTCTTGGACGAAGAGAGGGAGAGAATTATAGGATTGAACTTTGTCATGCCAATCTGACTCAATTCAAGGGAGGATATGACCTTGAAGGAGCAGATTTGTGGATTCGTAAGTTAGAAAAGTTCCTTGAAGCGATGGTTTGCACGGAAGAACGAAAAGTGATGTTTGCTACTTCTATGTTGATAGACGATGCTGATTTCTGGTGGTGTGGAATGCGTTTATTATTGGAGGGCAAAAGGACAACTATTACTTGGACTATTTTTTTAGATTGTTTTCTGGCGAAGTATTTTCCTATCTGTGTTCGTCAAGTAAAGGAGATGGAGTTTCTAGGTTTAAAGCAAGGGGAGATGTCGGTAGGGGAGTACATTATCAAGTTTGAATCTCACTTTAAGTTTTTCCAGTACTTTCAATTACGTCATGATCCGACATGGAAATGCAAGAAGTTTCAAGATGGATTGAAGCATGATCTACATCAGGCAGTGACACCTTTCAAAAATTGTGAGTTCAGTGAATTGATAGAGTGTTGCTCTATGATTGAGAAGATATTAAAGAAGGAGAAGGAAGTAAAGAGCAACGTGGGTGGACCGCATAGGTCTTTGCCACAAAATCAGAACGGAAGGCAATTTTCAGAATACGCAGCATACAAGAAACTCAGGAAATTTTAGAAATCACAATAATGCACCTGCTGTTAGGAATGGAAATCATAAAAATCAAGGGGTAAGCACGATTAAATGTTACAATTGCGGGATGGCGGGACATCATGCCAACAATTGCAACCTGAGGGTGGTAATTTGCTATAAGTGTGGGAAGAAAGGACATATTTCTAAAGACTGCCAAACATTGAATTACAGGAGGTAATACGGTAAAACATGAGAAAGTTTTACAAGAGAAATCACAGTGAATTTATATGCAATTTGAATTGTCGTTGCATAAAGACATATGAGCTTCCAACCTAGAGGACGGGTTGAAAATAGCGTCTTGTTGGGCTATAATTGCCTACTGGGATTATCCAAGTTTCGAAAGTCTAAATGGCCGGGTCGGTGATAACCCTCGAGTCGAGACGAGTCGTATACCCGACTTGGATAAATATGACTGAGGTATTCATTTTAAATGTAGTCTTATTGAATGATTACCAGAGGTCTAGAGGGACTCCCTGGTTATTCTGATACATTTACTACAACCAATCGCTCATTGGAGTTAAGATTATAAAAGTCTCCTTGGAGAAATACACCGGTGTGTTTTCAAGAGACACAGAAGTGGTATGCATAAATATATCTTGTATTGATGATATATTTTTGAGTATACATTGCTTTACTGTATTCAAATACAAGGCATAATCTGCGCATGTGTAGTTCTAAATATATAAGACATGTACTGTATTGAGTGTTTTGCTATATGTTACAAAAACTATGCTGGAGAAGAATGGTATCAGCATATTCCCATTCAGAAGGAGAAATTTGTGAAGATGTTCTGTAGAGGAGAGTTGAAGTCAAAAAATCTCAACTCTTATGGGAAATTGGTACACAATATGTGTATCCACTCTCTACTCCCAAGGGCTGGAACTTTCAAAAAAGTTACTGAACAAGATCTCATGATCATGTACCACCATGGACAAGAAAGAAACTGGGTCTATCATTTCTGATTGTAAAGCATACGGTGGTTGTTGGTGAGCCAGTAAAGTCAACTTCTTTCCTACCATATGGTATGGCAATGACAAGGATTTTCATGTACTATGGGGTACCTTTGAAAGGAGAAGGGTTTACTGATGATTTGACCTACTTTAGTCAAAAGAACATCAGTCAATTGAAGCTAAATCCTTTCCCTGCTAGATAGTTTGTGGAGGAGGAGGAGAAGCAACCTCTTATCAGAACAAGGAAGAGACCACACCAAGATGATATTCTTGAAAAAGAGAAAGAGAAGAAAAAGAAAAGGCTTCCTGAGCCTCAAGTTGCTCAGAAAGGTGAAGGTTATGAGAATGAGAAAGGAGGAGGAGGAGGAGGAGGAGGAAGAAGAAGAAGAAGAGCAACCTCTTATTAGAACAAGGAAGAGACCACAACAAGATGAAATTCTTGAAAAAGAGAATGAGAAGAAAAAGGAAAGGCTTACTGAGCCTCAAGTTGCTAAAAAAGGTGAAGGTTATGAGAATGAGAAAGGAGGAACTTCTGAGGCTGCACAATCATCCAGTGAGTTCATTTACTTCTTGTTGAAATACTTGTACTTCACAAGAGGTATTGGACTCATAATCTCTGAGATTCATCTTTGAGTTGAATCACTTGAAATTTCAACTCTTCATTCTCTGTTCTGAGTACTTGGTTTTCTAAAGTAAGTTTTTTAAAATCTTTAGATATGAGAGAAAACTTTTTCTTTAAGGATCTATACTCATCAGAGAGAATGGACGATTCTCTAAGATGATCATCAAAATCATTTTTCAGTTTAGGATAAGAAAGTACCTCTTCATCATCTTCACTGTCTGTTGAAGGTAGGCTTGCCATCAGACAAAGATTTGCTTCTTCCTTATCCTCCTCATCCTCATCATCAGATGAATCATCAAGGTCCTCTCAGGTTGCCATAAGGCACTTCTTCTTCTTGAAGAACTTTTTCTTTGTCCTCTCTGCTTCAGGACAGTCTGCCTTGTAGTGGCCTAGTTTCTTGCAGCCATAGCACACCACGGGGCTTTTCTCTTTTTACTCAGTTTTCTCCTGTGGAAATTTTCTGTTGAATTGCTTCCTTCTGAAGCCACCTTTCTTTCTCCACATGAATTTTATCTTTTGGAGATGAAGGAAAGTTCATCATTTGAACCTTCTTCTCCGTCTGAGCTACATGACTCTTCATCTGAGTCATTTGCCTTCAGTGCTTTTGAGGTGCTCCCTCTTTGAGCTTTAAGAGCAATGGACTTTGCCCTTTTCTGTTCCCTCTTCCTTGAGCTCAAGCTCATGCACTTTGAGCGAACCCAAAAGTTCTTCCATAGCAAGAGTGGATAGATCCCTTGCTTCTTGAATAGTAGTGACCTTGGGTCTCCATTGTCTTGGTAGACTCCTAAGAATTTTTCTGATGTGATCCTGGGCTGTGTAGATTTTTCCCAGAGATCTCAGATTGTTGATGATTGTTTGGAATCTTCCAAAAACCTGATCTATAGTCTCGTGATCCTCCATTTTAAATAGTTCATATTGATGAACCAATATGCTGATTTTGGATTCATGGACCTGAGATGATCCTTCATGAGCCAAAGCTAGAGTATCCCATATTTCTTTGGCTGTAGTGCAACTGTGCACTTTGCCATACTCTGACTTTGTGATGACACACATCAGATAGTGTCTAGCCTTTGAGTTCAGCTGGAATCTTGTCCTCTGCTCAGGTGTCCACTGGACTCTAGGCGATGGTTGCTTTGCTTCATCGACTAGAGCAGTGTAACCATTTTCAACGACGTCCCACATGTCTATATTTTGTGCATCAAAGAATGTGATCATTCTTTGCTTCCGATAGTCGTATTCTTCTCCATTGAACAGTGGTGGGCTGTTCACAGCTTGTCATTCGTTCTCCATGGATCTTTTGTTCTCTGCACTGTTAGGTGTTCAACCCCTAGAGACCGAGCTCTGATGTCAACTGTAGGTAACAAGATGAAACACAAGAAGGGGGGTTGAATTGTGTTTCTTAGCTTTTAAAAAACTTTTCATAAACGTTGGACGCTGCTTAAGAAGAAATGGACGCACAACGTAATGACTGTTTTTCGTTTGTTATCACTTCTATCTTCTTCTTCTTGTTCACGGTATTTATAGGCATGAGTGAAGCTTCAGATTTGTCTTGAACTTGTTCTTGCTTCAGCCTTCATAAAATAGTCATTTACTGATAGCATTAAATGCTATCTTCCCGTTGCTTCAATGGAGTGCTTCTTCAGCGTAGGTTGTGCAGTACTTACTCCAACGTCAGAAGCAACCTGTACTCATAGTCTCAATTACACAGTGGTTAAAGGTAATATCCAGTTGAGACAAATAGAGTACAACGTGTGAAAGGAAATTTATGTTCAGACAGTGACAAATATGTTCAGATTACATTCTCTCTCAAGTACACTTTCCACAGTGCTTTATGCTTTTCATTAAATGCTATCTGAAAACGTTGACAATTAAGTCCGAGAAAAGCATATATACAACTATTTAATTCAAATCATTTGCTCATTTAATATGTTTCAAATTAAATGCAAGAGCAATAAATAACATGTCAAGAGATTAGAACAACATGCGTGTTGGACGCAGCTTTAAGCAAATTGGACGCTTAGTTTTCTTACCATTTGGACACATAACATGCCTTACCAAATGGACGCATAGCATCTTGAGTCCATTGGACGATACTTAGCATAGGTCAAGTACCAGAGTCCACTGGACGCTCAACTCATTGATTTGTACATATAAGTACCAAAGCCACACTGGACGATGGACTTAACTTTGTTGTACCTGCACGAGCTTGTTATCAGACTATGTAAAATTCTTAATAATAATTGTTATCATCAAAACCATTTAGGGATTTGAACATTGAAAAAGTCTTTGACCAATTTGGTTCCAACAAGTAGATCACCATTCAGAACACTTATTATTTAGTTTAGAAGGTTTGTTGTCAGTAAAACCATACACTAAAAGGGATTTGAACTCAACACGTAAATGGTTTGGAATCGGAGGAGGCATTGGATGAGGAGCTGACATGTGAGTGTAAAATCTGAGGTGGAAAAACATGCAAAATATTGTGGTTTAATTTTGATTGTTGGCTTGTCAGTTGCGCGTTTCAAACATTATATATTATAAATAGTAGATTAATCGATTGTGTGGATTGGGATTAATCAATTATAGTAATTATTATTTAATTGTGGTCATTAGTTGTTATTATAGCATCCAACCAATTGAGAATGAATTGTATATTGGGCTTGTGTTATTAATATCTTGTGATGCGTTGGACTATTCAATTAATGCCTAGTGAGAGGTATCTGCCCTCATTATGTTATTTAATTGTTTCCCATTAGACGGTTAATCAATGTGTCTAACCTATATGGTAGAGGGTAGCCTCTCTCATCTGAATCCTAATTTTCTTTTGAGCCACCAAAGGTACATTAAGATGGATTCGCTTGTATCAAGTACACATAATGAACATACTATAGTCTCATCACACACACACACACACACACACACACACACATATATGATTGATTGAACATACTATAGTCTCGTATCTACTTGATCTTACGATATAGGGTTATGTTGTTTTAATTCCAACATAAACTTGAACTACAAATTAAATTTAGTATTTAACAGATCAAGTTGAAATAGTTTGAGTAAATTTATTTATACTCCTAAAAATGAAATAAGTAAACTACATCTCGTGGAACCGATGCTAAAAAGAAAAGAATTGAAGATAATATTTTTAACTCCATCTTTTTTATATGTCAAACTAGAGATTCCTAATATTAATTAGATAAAGATCCCTATTTAGTTAAATCATATTTAATTAGATATAAACTCTTCAGTCATATCACTCTATGCATGTGACCCTATAGACTCCCATAAAGTTGGCAATAATAATTAATATTAAATAATCTCAACATATCAATCAATATCGAATTATTATAAATATTGAGCGGTATCTTGCAATACATCATTGCTACCCAATTTATGAGATGATCAGTTATCTGACTTGATCTCTCGTAATTGTAATAACCGTAAAGCCTTTGCTTTTCGTCCATGAGTCCCGATTGAACATAAGGCATAAAATGTGTCATCCTCATTAAGTCCAATCATGGTTTCTCGATTCCAAGGTAGATGTGTAAACCCATTGGGCCCAATATCGCATATTGTCCAATGATAGGCTGGCCAACCATTTTTCCACGTCTCACTCCATCGACTGGCATAAGACATTACTCCTGTTATGCAGGAGAGACGAATCCTATCTACATCACCCACACCCCTCCACATGATTTGTGGCAGACCCAAGTACTACCTTTATAATCACCCTATTACGTGTGACGTTTGATAGCATCAAAGCCTACGACTTCCATTTAGGGATCATAGTGACTTCAAGTCAAAGAACTTGTTTTACTATGACTACCTTAAGAAGAGGTTATGACACATGCATAACCATTATGAAGCCTTCTAGTAGCGAGTCAATCCAGTATGAATACTACTCCTAATATTCACACCTACGTGCTGACTTGGCACTTGTCCATGGCCCGTGAGATGTGGCCATCAGTCTACTCACATAATTGCCTATGCATTATTGTTGTCCTTATTAACAATAACACTTGACTACGGATATTTAAGAATAACATTAATATTGTTCAAAGGGGTCTCACGATCAAATCATATTTGATGTTTGAACGAACTAATCATTGACATTCTAAGGACTTCATTATGTTATAAATGAATAACACAATGAATAAATGCCTCATATATAAATATATGTAAATAAAAGGGTCATGATACAAATATAAAATCTAAAAAATAAATTGGCCATTAGGGCTTACACAAACAGTTACAGCATAAATTCTTCAATGAGTATCATATTTGCTCCAACAGTTATATCACAATTATGGTAGCAAAAATAAGGCCCAAAAGTATAGCCTATATAGTCAAGGGTATGCCATATAATATACACATAATAATTTGCATTTCTAACATTGTCATTTTTGATGGGTAGATAGTTCCTAGGAATTTCTACAAAAAGGCATTGGTGATGGAGGAGATTTGAAGTTCTCATACCTGGAAGTTCATATGCATGAGATCATAATGTAAGATCTTGATCAAACTAGAAATATTTTTGAAAATTGAGCACACATAAGCACCTAAGCATGATAATTTTCCATAAAAAACTCCACAATATGGGGGGATAGAGATCTTGCCTAGTAAAAACAAAAATGTTAGATCAAGGAGAGCCGGAATGATATGCTTCCATGTTCCAAATGGGATGATTCAGAAACAACAATAGTGGGCTTGGTACTACATCTTCACCCAAAGCCTTGATGCATTTGGTCTTGATGTGTTATATAAGGATAAGAGTATTCCGGTTATTCCGTGTTGAAAGAATAAGAGTATTTTTTTGAAACGTTCGTATTTTACGGGTTTGTTATATAAGGATTAAAGAGGTGGATTTTGATGTGTTATTATGATTTTGTGCTTATCTGATGAATATGATTCTGTGATTATCTAAAGGAATATAAATCCGTGCTTATTTGAGGAATGTGATTCTGTGTTTATTTGAGGAATGTGATGCTGTGTTATTTGAGAAAAGTGATTTCGGGTTTATTTGAGAATTAATACGATGTTTTGCAAAACGGTATTTTAAACCGATGATGTCTTGGGCATATGACGTGTCAATCCGACAATATTTTTAGTACGGTTATCCTAATTGGTGACGTCTTGCATTACGGTACTCTAAACTGGCAATGTTTCCAATCTGGCAATATGGCGTTTTTCAATATGATGTTTCAATACGATATTTTAATACGAGGTTCACATTTAATGATGTATTAAATATGTGTTTGATTCTTTTAATGAGCATAGTGTTGTGTATATCTTATATATGATGTATGTTGCTTGTGTATTCTCTTATGATATAACTTGATGATAAGGTTTTCACCTTTGCTTGTTTTTCTATGTTGTGTTGATGCATGTTTAAGTAGATGAATTACCCAAGGAGTGGGTTAGTTCCAATCTGAAGACTAACTCTCAGAAGGGGATCGGAAGGAGAACGCTGCATGGATTGATAGACTTCCCGAGAAGAATCTATGTTTATTATTTTGGGTAGAGGTCTAGAGACTTGACTGGCTCGGATGTTTCACCGTACAGATTATTTTGAGAATACTGAACTTTCATTGTAAAACTCTGGTGAATATATATATATGAGATAAGATTACTTTCACAAATGTGTTGTTTTACGTTTTCACATTTAAAACCTTTCGAAAAGAATTAGGAAGACAAATTCCCCATCCTTCTCATTATTTAAAAGGCAATAATTTTACCCACATTTTCGCAGAAGGAATACTGAGTTTACATCAAATATTTTTTAAGTTATTTCGAAATTCTTGGTTACTATAATGTAATATCCTTTTTGGAAAAAGGGTGTTACAATATGCATGAGATCACAATGTGAGATCTTGATCAAACTAGAAATATTTTTGAAAATTGAGCACACATAAGCACCTAAGCATGATAATTTTCCATAAAAAATCTCCACAATAGGGGGGATAGAGATCTTGCCTAGTAAAAAACAAAAATGTTAGATCAAGGAGAGTCGGGATGATATGCTTCCATGTTCCAAATGGGATGATTCAGACACCACAATAGTGGGCTTGGTACTACATCTCCACCCAAAGCCTTGATGCATTTAGTCTACTCATCTTCCCGCTTATATGGTTTTGATTTAGGCTGTGTTTGACATAGCTTAATTGGACTTGTCTTATGATATACACTTACTTAATTGTTTGGAAGAATTTATGATAATAGCTTATGGTATACTCATGATATATTTTTAGCGTATTTTCATAAGCTTCTCGAGATAACTTATAACAATAGCTAGTACAATGTTTACCCTGAGAAGCTCTTCTATATAGAAACACTTATACATAAATTCTTATTCAATAAGCATTTAATTAAGCTATATATATATACACACACTTTCTTAGTTTATTCATTACCAATGAAAGACTTTTTCACTCACTTGAATTTTTAACCAAAGAATAAACTCAAAGTAATACATGATAATTCAACAAACATAATTTGCAATCAACAAATAAAATATTTTTAGAAAGACATCACATTTTTTATAAATTTATATTTTATATTTTTCTCAAAGAAGATAAATTTTCTATATCGTAAGAAACATTTGTAAAATTTGAAGATACACACATTCTAGTTTTTTATTTTGAGAAAAAAGTATGGATACAAAATTTTAAAATTATTTTAGTTAGAAAAATTCACATAAATATTTTGAAAAGAAATATAAAAGGACATTTTTCTGTTTATAAAAATGTGTTTGTGATAAAAAAAAAGACTATAGATATGTTTCGTTTATTAATATCCCATACTTTGTTAGCAATTTGAGAGAGTTTAGATATTATTATGATAATAAAAAGAAATTAAATTCCATTTATTGTTTTGGTAAAGCATACGACAACGTTAAAAACTTTTAAATCTATGTAATGAAAAAGTTTGACATCGTAGGGTTATTTATAGTATATATGAGATGACATTTTTCTTAATTTTAACAAAAAACAATAAAATAAAAGACCTCTAAATATTGACGACTTTTTGTTAGATAAATTACGAAGTCTTAACTGACACCAAGTTGCAATATCTATAAATAGCTCTATATAGTTGTCAAATGCCTTTCATGGTCCCATACCCTAGCCAATTCATATCAAATTAATCTTGTCCATGCCCCTTAATAATTACCTGTAAACTCAAAACACCTTACACATCCAGATATACCATATTGTCGAGCCTATAAAAGCAACAAAAAAAAAGCCATCCATACGCACACAAATTTATCATCACCAAAAGCAAAGAACAAATAATCTCTCCACCATGGTCATCCCCTCTTCTTCTCATGTGGTATGCAATGTTCACCAAGGGGTCATGTTGGAGTCAAGAGTTTTGATGCTAAGCAAGTTGGTGAAAATGGTAATTCTATACCGCTATATGAAGCATACCTCCATCATTGGTTTGCTATAAGATACTACCAAAAAGTAAATGTGTCTTACAACCCAAAGAATACTTTGGAAGGTAGCATTTTCAAGAGAATTGATGGAGCATGCAATGAGTATCGCCTTACACATTATTGGGGCTTGAGAGGTGAATCACGAGGAATAGTTTCAAAGCTTCTAGAACCTTTTGCATTAGAACTAGGCAACCCTATATATGTTCCACCGAGACATAAAGAGAGATGGCTCTTCAATACCGTGGTCATCGATACACGTGGCACAGATGATAGGAAAGCTTGCATTCAATGTAGATGTAATCAAATGATTAATCTCCCAAAGAATTTTCTCAATGTCACGCCTGACTTTAACGGCAAACCATTAGGCTCGGATTATAAAGGAGGACTCTTTTGTTGAAAGGATAACTTCACATGCAAATTGAAAAAGGATTTTGAAGCCCCTAGGAGAAAGTTTGCCCTAAGATACACAATAACATGGGTTGAATGGAACCAACACCAAATTCCCGTTAGGTTTTATGTACTTGATTCCACTGATCGTGTGAAAAGAAACGGTTCCCAAATAATCCATGATTGTTTGGTAAATAAGGGCTTGTTTGGTTTGTTGATTTATATTTTGTTTTCATTTTTTGCGGCTTCTAGGGTGCACAAGGGCATGTGGTTTGTGCACCATGCACAAGCTTACTAATAACCATTAGATCTTATAAAAAAAATTGAATGGTGAGATGAGAACTAGGGTGTACATTTAAAAAAAAAAAAAACTAGAGTGCACACAATTGCCACTCAATGGATCCCTCCCCCACTCTCCTGCTTCCACCATCAACCACCACCCACCTGCAAATCCGCAACCCCTCCCTCTGCAATCCCCACACAGTGAGGCCACACACCACCAAGAAGAAATGGCGACAGAGCTGGTCCAAAACGCACTAAACCTTCCTCGTCTTCCTCACCCTCTCTGTCTCCGTCACCTACGTCGTTTACACCCTCAAGCTCGTCTCCACCTCACGCGCCTGCCACAATGCCCCATTCTCCGCCGACACCACTCTCTCCTCATCCAAATCAACAATCCCCGTCTTCAACAATTACAGTGCCTCCCCGCTCAACGCCACATCCACCACCACCGCTCTCCTCCATCGATCCTTCCAAGAAACCAACGACGACGGAGGCTAGACGGAGCTCCGGCACGTGGTTTTCAGAATCGCTGCGTCGGTGAAGCTGTGGGAGTAGAGGAAGAACTACATCAAGCTATGGTACAGGTCCAACGAGATGCGCGACGTGGTGTGGCTCGACGACAAGCCGATCCTGTTCGGAATCGGGGACTGCCGGCAGCAACCCCTCCTGCTCTTGTCGCCTCCGATCGGCGGCGATGGCGAGGAGACGAACAAGTCCTTCAAGCATGTGCTTCTTCCTCACTGCCTCGATCCCGAGGGTGGTAGCGTTGTTGTCGTCGACGATAAGGACAGGGCCGCCGGAGGGGCCCCATCGAGGATGGTGGCACCGCCGTCGTCGCAAGAGCACCAGCGGCCCTCGGAACTAGGAAACGACACACTTGGAGGAGCCAAACGGAGCATCTGACTAGTGGTGCGTGAAGAAGCACGAATCTGATCTGGGTTTGGGGTGAGAGGGAGTGTGTGAGGGAGTTCTAGGTGTTCTTGAAATTAGCAACAACGCATCTAGACTCTTAATTTTTCTATCACTAAATCTAACGAAGTTAACTAACTTGTGCATGGTGCACAAACCACATGCGCTTGTGCACCCTAGAAGAAGCCTTCATTTTTAATTACAAAAGTCCCACTCTATTTTTACTTTTATTTCTTATTTTTAAAGATTTTTATAAAAACTAAGGTGATTATTTTTATAGTTACATATAAAAAATTAAAATATATTCTTACATGGAATAGGTTGTATGTTATTCAAAACATGTTGTAAATTAATAGACTCTTCAATTTCGATTAAATTTCAAAACAATAATAATAATATGTTACATTGTGTTCAATTTGTTACAGGTAGAGTTTACTGTTCCGGCAAATCATGGTAGAGATCACTCCCCTCACGTTCAGAAAGGGAACATCCTAATGGAAAAAGGCGGTTATCTCATCTATGACTTTGCTCATATGCATACAGGTGCTATTAATGCAACTCTATATGGATAGGTGGTGTTCAATATTCGTCATCGTAGTCTTTATGATTTTGTTGGTAGCTAGAGTGTATTTTATTAATTAAACCATATGAGCTAGCTTAACATGTTCCTTAAGTTACAAAATTTCTTCTTCATATACTTGTAAGAAATCATATATTATAATGTATAATTTACTTCTAAAAATTATGTTTTCATTAATTTAGGGTGGAAGGACTTTGTGTAGTTCAACACCAAAATATGGAAAGGAAAGGAAGCGGGAAATGAGGAAGGTTACCTTGTTGGAATGTCTTTTTGTCATCCCGAACCAGGTTCAATCAAGATTAACGATGGTGAAATTGTGACCTTAGAAATCAGATATGAAAGAGGCTTTCTCACTGCAGCTATGGGACATATGTACATCTATTTGGCAGATCAACTACCAAGAAAACCTATAGGATTTCTGTTGGAGAACAGGACTTTGTACATCTATTTCTCACTTCATGTATGTCTTCATTTCCAAATCCGATAGGATTTCTGTTGGAGAACAGGATGAGGAAATATTAATTTTATTAATGAAGATACACTATGTGTGTATTGATATTTACATATATTTTTCTATTACACCCTTCCCACAACACATATAAAATTAAAGCATTTTCCTTCACATTATTATAATGCCCATCCATTGCGATCTGGTTGTCTCTGAAGGTCACGTTAATCACGTTGCCACGCATGAACCTTAGAAAACAATCCAATTTTAGAACCGAACCATCAGTGCTGTCACACACCACCATCTTCTCCCTCATCAACACCTTGAACTGTCCCAGTCGATCCCTCCTGACATAAAGATCACATTTAGAACCATGTCTTCCTTGGGGTGTACTGAACACATCAAAGAACGTGGGTAGCGCCTCAGTGCCCGATTCTCGATCAAGAACCACATAAACTCCTATCAGAACGTCCGTCTTCGGCAGTACAACCTCTTCAGTAACAACCTCTTCCTCTCGCATCTCATCTGATAGATCCGTAATAGTCACCTTTGGGCGTATATCGTTCACAAGGCGTATCGTACCATCCACGTTAAAAGACGCTACGCGTATCTTCTCTGTATGTCTAGATCAAGGACCATAACCCAGTGGTGGCAAAGAAAAAAATTCCCCATACGTTTCTCCATCGCGGATTCCATCTGGGAGATCAAACGTCTCATCGAATAAATCCTTCTTCAACAAACGCGTACTCTTGCGGCACACATACTTATTCTGGTTATATCTCCCAATGTAGTTCCTGTACACCACTGCCTTCCTCCAATTATAAGAAGACGTACTATACTTTCCCAACTGGAAATGACATCAGACTGTGTTTATCGCCATCTGCAACACCTTTTCTCATAAAAGGATATTGCAATTTAAAAAGATATTTTACAAAAATAGTTGTAAATGTTGATTTTAACTTCGAAAATATTATTGTTAATAATTAACTTGTTGTCCAAAAATGTGAGTAAATTTTTTTTTTCTTTTTATGATAGAAAGAATTTATTAATTTTGAAACACTTAATTGAAAGCTTTAACTTGTTAAGAAAACTAAGCACAACGTATACAAAAACATACCTCATACATATATATATATATATACATACACATCATACACAATTGCTTGCCCATTGCAAGCTAGGATAACACACCATAATTACAAAAGCTAAAGAAAGCAATAAAGTAATAGTAAAGTAGTGTCACAAATATAATACAGTCATCCAAAATAAAACAAAGTTATACGCCTAGTTGGTAGAGTCAACACTAAACAAAAAAGGATCCTGACTGCATCAGTCCCACATTCCTAAACAGAACCCTCATCTGACTGGGCTTGCTGTAGGACACTACATCATCTGCTTCTCAGAACCCTATCCCACTGGCTCCTTTCCAAGAATCCCCTTTCCCTTTCCCCCCTTGAGCAGCTGCCTCCTGCCGAGCTCGTAGGGGAAAAGGGCATGAGACTACCCCCAGGAAGCTCTTAGGAGATGGGGATAGTAGGGATCGCTGGGTCAACAACCATAATAGTTGCCTCCCCAAGAGGTTCCCCTCCAACTGGCACCTCCGGAACTGGACGGGGTTGACGCACGGTGCTCTTCCGAGCAGTCTGTCTCATCATGCCAAAGTACCTCTGACAGAGCGGAGTACTTGTCCCACGCTGCTCCGTCTTAGGTCTCACCGGCTCCCCCGACACTATCTCTGAACGTTTTGACTCCTGCGGCACTGGTTCCTATCTAACATCTCCAGTTTCCCTCCAATACTCTCTCATCTGGTGGATGGGCATCTGCCATCCAGTACTAGGTTCTCCTCCACCCATCTTTGTGGGCCTCCAGACATGGTCTCTATGGACATTACGTTTCCAACGTAAGTCCCCCATTGGGTACGCGAGTTAACCACCCACCCCGTACCCTCTCCCCCACGGGGACAATAACTAATCCCCCTGGTCCGGATCAACGCACCCTGATGGGGATCCATCTATATGAATCATGTTCCAAAGACCACAAAACATATAGACAAGGGTGAAAAATACTCTTTTGAAAGTTATATCACAAGGAAAATATATAAGTTAAGGGATAAAGAATAAATTATGCATATCAACATCAATCAATATATCATCATAGAATATATATTATAATGCATGTCACTTCTATTTCCCTCTCAACGCCGGTGTAATGCTCTTAGGAGGCTTTTCTCTTTCCCAACAACATTGAGCGATTGGCTGTAGCAGACTTAACAGACTTGTCAGATAGTCCCACCAGACTTCATGATAATCATTCAGATAAGCTACATTTAAAACATAGTACCAAATCATTACTTTTAAAACATAGTACCAAATCATTAATAGATTTATCCAGGCCAGGTTGTGCGACCTGCCTCGGCTCAGGGTTATCACCTACACTGGCCATTAGAGGGGTTTCGTGATGGAGATCAAGGAGGACTACTGAAGGGACATGACTTTCATTGTTTTATTTTATTTTGTTAATTTTTTGGACAATTTTTAATTTTTAGTTTTTGGGTTTTAATTTTATGTTGGGTTATTTTTTATGTAATTTTTAGACCTTTTTAGTATTTTTCCTAATATGTGGTTGAAGTCCCACATTGGATAGGAATGGGAGGGAACCACCATCTTTTGGCTATAAGTAACCTTTTATTTTCTTTGTGGAGGCACTTTTAAATTGAATTATAATTTGCACTCTTAAAAGAGTTGTGTGAGAGGAGTTCTTCTTGGGTTCTTGAGTGGACCAACTTTTGGTTCTTATCAAAGGTTTCTATACCTTTGTGGCGAATCCTCACCGGACTTATCACTCTCTAGAGTGTGGCGTCTTCTTCCCATCTTCTTTCTTTCCGTTTTTCATTTTATTATGATTCTTGTTTTGTTCTTATCTTGTTTTGATTCTTAAAGTTGCATCCTTTACTCGCTTTACTATTTCTTATGCGCTTTCTTCCCGTAGCGCTACATTAGCATAAAGTGTGCATCTTTTCTTTCAAGATCATCTTTTCCTTATTATAACAAGAAGCCTTTTCGAGGACAATCCGTAAAAACAATGAACCCCATATTGGTTCATATCATGTGGTATCTTGAGCCCGGATCCTAGAATTGGCCAATTTCTTGTGTTTGTGTGTACTGTTCTTTCGCTTTCCAACACCAAGCATAACTAGTTGTTTTGGTGTCGTAATCCATTGTACATAGTTTGATCACTTGATCATTGCCATTCTTTCCAGAGCGGCTACATTGTCTATATTCTATTCTTTAATACCTGTCTTTTTTTTTCTGTCTTTTGTTTTCGTTCTTTATTATTCCGTTTTTTTATTTTTCGTTCTTTATCTCTTGCACAATTTACAGCTTCATTATATTATATTCATTTTATTGCTGTAACGACGTTTTTCTGAGCACCTTATTCTGAATTGAACTCTTATTGTTCACAATTGAGCATAAACTTAAAATCATTTGCGTTAGTGTGAGAAAGAAAAGGGGTAGTGAATTTTACATAAAAAAAAGAGACAAGAGAAGCCCAGAAGTGCTTCTTATAATCATCGTAAAGGAAGCCCAGAAGTGCTTCTTCTAAGCAACTTGTTTAAAAAAAAAATTTGATAAGAGAACCCCTTTGCACCAAAAAAAAAAAAATATTGCCAATTGTGAAAATTCTTTTTTGTGTGGTGCTATAACGTTACTACTTGTGCGCATTTGATATTCCTGTTCTTAGTTCCTTTTTGTCTTTGTTTGGCTTTCTTATTTGAGTGTGCCTTTTTTTTGTTAGCTATTCTTGTTTGTCTTTTAAATTCCTTTCCAGTTTTGTCTTTGTAGTTTTCTCTTCCTTTCAGCGAATCTGGTGATCAACTCTTGTGAGGACTGCTACAATTTTTATAAAAACTTTTGATTTTTGAAACGTGGCTGATCCTATTAAGAACCTAAAGAGAACTTTGAGTGGTAAAAGGCAAGAGCGTTTACATTAAAGTCAAAAGCCATTTTCTGAGTGAAACACGAGTGATCATTTCTTGAGTGAAACACGTGAGCAGAGTGGTGAGGTCCTTTTCACCTTTAATCTTTTTTCCTCATACTACTATACAATGGTTAGTGGTTCTAGTCCCCCTCCCACCCCTAGAGCTACTGCAATGCAAGCTCGCATAGACGAGTTGACCAATCAATTTGCTCAAATGTTAGAGCACAATCGGAGGATGGAGGAGAGGATGGACAGAAGAGAAAGGCGTAGGTCTAGAACCTCCACCCAAAGGAGTGATAGTGGAGATGATGAGGAGGAGGAAGAGAGAGAGAGACCTAGAAGGCGTGAGGATAGGCGAAGGAATGAAAGGAGGCATAGGGAAAATGATAGAGAAGAAAGACTTAGGAGGAGAAATGAGAGGGATGAAGGACTTGATGGGGTTAAAATTAAAATACCTAAATTTCAAGGGAGGAATGACCCCGAGGCTTATTTGGAGTGGGAGATGAAAATAGAGCAAATTTTTGACTGCAATAACTATAGAGAAGATAAGAAGGTGAAATTTGCAGCCATAGAATTTACAGATTATGCTCTAATTTGGTGGGACCAAATACAAAAGGAGAGAAGGAGGATAGGAGATGAACCAGTGAGTACTTGGAGGGAGATGAAAACAATGATGAGAAAAATATATGTTCCTCCCCATTACCATAGAGAGCTTCACAATAAGCTCCAAAGACTCACTCAAGGGAGTCGAAGTGTGGATGAGTACCAAAAAGAGATGGAGATTGCAATGGTGAGGGCAAATGTTGTTGAAGAGCCGGAAGCCGTAATGGCGCGCTTCCTTCATGGACTCAATTGGGAAATCCAAGATGTTGTTGAGTTACAACATTATGTGGAGCTTGGGGACTTAGTCCATCAAGCCATCAAGGTAGAACAACAACTAAAGAGGAGGAATTCCTATCGGAAGCCCTTTCCAAACTTCAACTCCTCCTCTTGGAGGGACGAGCAACCTAAGGACGATCCACCCTCACAATCAAAGGAAGGTAAAAATTCTAAAAATCCTAAGCCTTTTGTTGATACTAACATTGCTTCTTCTTCTTCTACAAAAGCCAGGAACATAAAATGTTTTAAGTGTTTGGGGAATGGCCACATAGCCTCCCAATGCCCTAACAAGCGTGTCATGGTGATGAGGGAAAGTGGTCACCTTTCTAGTGACTCATGCCCCGGGTCCCCAACTACAAGCAAGGAAGAGGAGGAATGTGAAACATATGCCCCGGAAGGAGATTTGTTGATGGTAAGGAGGCTATTGGGAAGCCAAGTCATGGCTTATGACCAAAGCCAAAGAGAAAACATCTCTCGCACAAGATGTATGATCCAAGGAAAAGTGTGCTCATTGATCATTGATGGAGGAAGTTGTACCAATGTGGCAAGCACTCGTTTGGTAAGTAAACTCCACCTCACTACTACACCACACCCAAGTCCATACAAGCTTCAATGGCTAAGCGAAAATGGTGAGTTGTTGGTTGATCAACAAGTGGTGGTAAGCTTTTCTATTGATAAGTATAATGATAAAATCTTGTGTGATGTGGTGCCCATGGAGGCTGCACATATTTTGCTTGGTAGGCCTTGGCAATTTGATAGAAAAGTGACTCATGATGGCTTGACTAATAGATTTTCCCTTATTCATAATAATGTAAAAATTTCTCTTTTGCCACTAACTCCACTAGAGGTACGTGATGATCTTGCTAAGATGAAAATGAAAAGAGAGCAAGAGAGGAATGAATTGAAGGGAAAAGAAAGAGGGTGAAAAAGTTGAAAAAGAATTTGAGAGCCTCTTTATTAAAAGAAGTGAGGACAAGAGAGTTCTTCTTACTATGCCAACCATGACCACTTGTTCTTATAAAAATGTTGGTTTTTATGATCATGTTGCTCTTAATGTTGGTTTTGCAAATTCCCTTGAGCATAGACGTCAAACATATGTTTTGAATGATAAACTTGATGGGAAACAAATACCTATTCACTTTAGCAAGAATCTTTTTGAAGCTAAACTTGATTTTTACAATCATGAAAAGAACTTGTATGCTTTAGTGAAAGGGTTGCAAACTAATACGTGCTATAATTTTTTCAAAGAATTTGTAGTCCCTATTGATCATGAACCTTTGAAGCATTTGCAAGGAAAAACTAAGTTGCATGAAGAGCATGTCAAATTGGTTGAATTACCGGCTCAAGTTTCCTTTGAGGTAACTCAAAACTTGGAAAAGGTAAATGTGTTTAGAGTTGCATTGGAGGAAAGGTATAATTTGCTTACTCTTCTACAACGAAAATTGTTTGACCTTGGTGTGTATGATGATGGTCCTTCTAGTTGGTATGATGCATGTGGAAAATTAGCAAAAAATGAATTTCTTAAGCAACAAACCTATTCATTCAAAAATGTCAAGTTTTGTGTGCCTAGGGGGTCTATGCATGAGGTGCTTATTAAAGAAATTCATAAAAGTGGCTTGAGGAAGCAGTATATCAGTCGAAACAATGACACTAAGTTGCATGACCCTTCTTGTGCGACATTTTTTCTGTTACCCGGTTCATTTTGGATTGATTCATGTCCTTTGATTGTAGGTGGAGACCCATTAAATTCGAGGACGAATTCTTTCGAAGCGGGAGGGAATGATGGAGATCAAGGAGGACTAATGAAGGGACATGACTTTCATTGTTTTATTTTATTTTGTTAATTTTTGGACAATTTTTAATTTTTAGTTTTTGGGTTTTAATTTTATGTTGGGTTATTTTTTATGTAATTTTTAGACCTTTTTAGTATTTTTCCTAATATGTGGTTGAAGTCCCACATTGGATAGGAATTGGAGGGAACCACCATCTTTTGGCTATAAGTAACCTTTTATTTTCTTTGTGGAGACACTTTTGAATTGAATTATAATTTCCACTCTTAAAAGAGTTGTGTGAGAGGAGTTCCTCTTGGGTTCTTGAGTGGACCAACTTTTGGTTCTTATCAAAGGTTTCTATACCTTTGTGGCGAATCCTCACCGGACTTATCACTCTCCAGAGTGTGGCGTCTTCTTCCCATCTTCTTTCTTTCCGTTTTTCATTTTATTTCGATTCTTGTTTTGTTCTTATCTTGTTTTGATTCTTAAAGTTGCATCCTTTACTCGCTTTACTATTTCTTATGCGCTTTCTTCCCGTAGCGCTACATTAGCATAAAGTGTGCATCTTTTCTTTCAAGATCATCTTTTCCTTATTATAACAAGAAGCCTTTTCGAGGACGATCCGTAAAAACAATGAACCCCATATTGGTTCATATCATTTCGCAACTTCGGATAATCCCAATAGGCATCCGTAGCCCAACTATTAGTATTCTCAACCCTCTCTGTGTTGTAAGCTCATCTCATGGCCACTTGCCAAATCTCTTTAATGTAAATGCACTATGCCAAAAATTCATTCAGACAACGCTTTTTTTTACATTCAGATAGCGCTTTTAAGCGTTTTCTAATTGAGCGTTATCTGTATTCCGATAACGCTTTTAAAGCGTTTTCTGAATATAAATTCCGATAGCACTTTTAAAAAAGTGCTGTCTGAAGTTTTTATAACAGATAGCACTTATTTAAGAAGTGCTCTGGGAATACTTTCAAACAGATAGCACTTCGTTGAAAAGTGCTATCGGAAATTTTAAAAACAGATAGCACTTATGCTAAAAGTGCTATCTGAAGTTTTACAACAGATAGCACTTTTAGCATAAAGTGTTATCTGAATTTTTGAAATCAGATAACCCTTCCTATTAGAAAGCGCTATCGGATGTAACATCAGAAAACACTTTCCAAATAAAGCGCTATCGGACTGGATTTTTTTTTTTAAAATAATTTTTCTATTTTTCTTATATATCCCCTAGCAACACAGAGAGAGCCCAGTAATCGCAACAGACAGTAATCAATTTTGGCAGATCAATACTATATATATTATACACACAAGTGCATGTTTCAAATTACAATATTCTAACAAAGCTTAATCAACCAATATGAACTAGTTCAAATTACAATATTCTAACAAAGCTTAATCAACCAATATGAACTAGCTTTTAAACAACAACCAGCTAATCAAAACTTAGAACCTACAATTGGCTAAATATCTATCATCCAGCTAATTTTAAGGCAATTCAGCATTATCCATGAGCTACACCTGCAACTTCAAAACAATAAAAGTTTAATTTGTTCAAGCAACAAACTAATTAATTTTAATATATATCAAACCAAATTTATAATTCACATATTATTCACACTAACCGAGAAATCATAATAATTTTTCGATCACGAAGCTACACCATTCGTCTTTGAGCTCATTTAGCTTATCTGAAGAATAAGTATAAGTCTTGTATACAGGGAAATACTGTGAAATATAAAGATTAAAACCAAATTAAGTTTTAGTCACATGAAAAGATTTAATTTAGTAAATATATATAGGATGAAAATCACATACCTTGTCTGGGATCATAGATTGAGAACAAGATATAATCTCCTTCATGAATTGCAACACATAATACCCACAATCTATGCTATTAAGTTGCTTTGGGCACTGTCAAACCAAAAACACGTACATCAATACAAATATTTGTATATAATTAGGAAGTGGGAGGTATGTAATCAAAGTACCTCAATGCTTCTCCATGTTATGTTAGTTAACTTCGCCTTTGATACCAAAAGTTTTTTTTTAGAACGGAACATAATTATTGTCCTAATAAAACAAACAAACTTCAAGTGATTAGTAACAAAACTACAATGAGAACAAATATGCATGCTAGCAATACTTACTTGTTGAACAGTTCCACCATCTCAGAATAATTGTTAGGATCACCATGCAATGAATCCAAATAAAATATCATCCCCTCTTTGATATTAATGGCAATCAACACCCAATGTGACCTACAAAATTTACTAGTAAGCAAAGACTGAAAATAATATACTATTATTTATTGTAAGTAGTACAAGGGAAAAAGTCTCACCCTGTGTTGTATGGTGCAAGAACTAACTTCTTTTGTAACACCCTTTCTCATAAAAGGATATTACAACATAAGTAACCTTTTTTTTTTCCCTTACAAATATTATTAATCTTTATTTCGAAAAGAAAATTCTCTTTTAATCTTCTCAAGTCTATTTCGAAAAAGGGTATAATTTTTCTTTTCTTTTTAATTTCTGCAAATTATCTTTACTTGAAACTCTCACTTACACTATTTAGATTTCGAAACTTATTTATGTCGTAACGTATTACTGAAAAACTAGATAAGCCTCATATGAATGAATAATGTACTTCATATATAATACGGGTCCAAAATTTACAAGTACATTAAACCGAACATCTAGTAATGTCATTCAAATAGTACAGTCATCCGGTAAAGATGATAAAAACCGTCTACCCCACTTGAGCCTAAGCCGGTCGAGTCTCCAATCACTACCAAAAGACAATCTAGACAAAAGCCACTCCAGACGGTAGTCTTCCTCCTTCCTCCGTCCTGGTCAATTCACTTGACTGGCGGCACATCTATATGAATCATGTTCCAAGGAGCACAAAACATATAGGCAAGGGTGAAAAATCCTCATACACCGATAATAAAGCATAGAGACAACAAGTAAGGATAAAATACATTAGACTTATCAAACTTATCTATATTAGAAAATTATCTACCACTTACTTTTCTCAAGCACAAGAGTATATAGTTTTCCTGCAAATGAGATATTCTCACAAACACAATGAAGATTTTCACAGTCACAACGCATAACATAGTATCAATCAATATATCATTAACTCAAATACATTTAAAATGCATGACACTTCTATTTCCCTCTCAACACCGGTGTAATGCTCCATGGAGACTTTTCTCTTTCTCAACACCATTTGAGCGATAGGCCACAGTCAATCCTTAACCTACTGTTCAAGGCTAAACCACCAGTAAAGTCCAAGACAGTATTCAGGAAAGCCATGTTTAAGTCACAATTGTTCAAGGCTAAACAAACAGTAAAGTCCAAGACAATTATTTAATACACTCAGTGACACCATATCACAAATAGGTCAGTCAGTCAGATTTATCCAAGCCGGGTGCTCTACTCGATCTCGGCTCGCTGGGAGTCACCACGCGGCCATTGAGATTTTTCGAAACCTGGATAATCCCAGTAGGCAATTGTAGCCCAACCATACCTATTTTCAACCCCTCTCTGGGTTGTAGCTCACGTCACAACCCTCTCTGGGTATGACCACTTGGCAAAGCCAAGAAAATCTCTTTCTCTTTATGCAAATGCCACTACATATTGCATATGCACGCAATCAATCACAATCAATTACTTTCACTTTGGTTTCTCTTGTAACTATCACATACACATCACTATGTTACCACTTGTAACATTATTCATCTCTTCTCTATGTTACCTCTTGTAACAATCACACATAACCTTCTCTCTTGGTTATGTAATATTCATCTCTTTTGGCATCACACATAACCTCCTCTTGGCTATGATGTTCTCATCTCTTATAGTATTCTCATCTTTTTGTGATTATTCCCAATCAACATATTTCTTTCTTTTAAATTAACACCTTCTAATTGAACTTTGTCTTTTAACTAAAACATTTTCTAAATCAAATGTTTAAGTTCTAAAATAAATTAACCAAAATACTTATCAATCTTTAGATTCAAAAATGACATTTTTCTCTTAAACAAATTTGGTTTAAAAGGCTGGAAAAAAGACAATTTTCGCAAAATCCTGGGCTGCTTATAAATCAGGAACCAGAACTGTTCACAGGCGCGCTGCTTTTCACACCCGCGGTGCCGACAGTTCTGTCCCCTGTTTTCCAGTTTTCCCCAACTACGAAAATGGCCACACCCAGGGTATGGCAGATTTGCGATTTTTCAAAGTGTAACCCAAATCAATCTTTTCTTTACATAGCTAAGTCCAATTGAATAGAAATAAGCAAAATTTACCATCTTTGGATCAATCACTATGCATAACCATTCAACCTCAAGCCATGGATTTAAACTCATCAAGACCTACCTCAAGATCATCACCCACCAAACATATTATCATACATCAAACTCATCATGCCAAGATCATTCTCATCATACCAAGTTAGAGAATATAGTCACACTCCAACACTTAATCAACTCAAGGCAAGCATGAAACAAGGATCATCATGCATTCAACATAGAGCACTCCCCAATCAAAGCAACTAGTCTTATTTTAGTCTAGGTTGACCCATCCCAAAACTATAATCAAACAAGCTTTCATGATCAAGTCTCTCAAGAGAATTCATATCAAGCATAAGACAACTTTTAACTCATCCCTCATCATAAGAACATAAAGATACATGGTTTAACAATCAACAAGTCCTCTAAGTTAAATTAAAATCCTCTTGAACAAGTCACTCCAAGCATAATGTTCATATGTCCACTAAGCTTTAAATACCATGTAGAAGAACATTTCTCCCTTACCTAGCTTTTGTAGAAAACTCTAACCTTCACTCCCTTCTTCTTCCTTCTCCTTCCTCTTCCCACTTGGCTCCTTGGTAGCTTTTTAATCACAACTCAATGGCAAACCCTTGGAATTTACTAACTAGGATGAAAATTTTGGAAAGAAAACTATGAGAAATGGTTATGGTGTGTGAGTAGAATGAGAAAAATGGAACAAGAGTTCTCTTCCTCTCCTCTCCTTCAAGCTCTCGGCCACCCCCTCTTTTTCTCCTATTATCCAGATTTTTTCTCATTTAATACATGATTAAAACTAACCATGGTTACATTTAACTATTGGTCATAATCCTAGTTAACTTGGATTAATTCTATTGGTCCACACTTGTGAGTCACAAGCCCAGAAAATTCCACATCCTTCTCCCCTTAAGTCTGGCGCAGAACTGGTCCAAGGGAGGGTGAAAATAATTTTCACCTTAACCATGGTAAATGGTAAATCTCCAAGGTAATTAAGTGTGGTAACTTTTGTATTTCCTAGTAAAAATTATCCAAACTTAACCTATTGGGGTAAAAACTCTCATGAACCTTATAATAGGTCCTAACCCATGTAAATAAGATGCCACAAAAGTCTTGGTTCAAAAAGATTAAGCTTAGAAGCATTACGGTAACTTTTCGGTTTTTACCGTAACCCGTAACTTAGGGTAAAAATGAACTTTCTCAGAAAATTCTTAGAAAATTTCTAAAAATCCCAAATATTGTATAAACACCTTTGGGTACTCTTTTGGTTGATTTTGGATCATTTCCTAAGCTTCTGGCATTCACCTGCTCTCTCTGCTATCCTGTTCTCAGTCTACAGGGACCAAAACCGTAATTCTTTGTCTGTCATTCTAACAATTTTCAAAATAATTTCTAAAATTCTAAAATAATATAAAACATCATTTGGCATCTTCAAAAAAAAAATATTTCTAAACTTGTTCTGATCTCCAAACCAACTCATAGTTCAACTTAGTCAAACTACAGGGACCAAAACGGTAACATTTTCCTCCAATCTTCAGAAAATTCCCAAATAAATTTCTAAAATCCTCAAATATTGTAAAATCACTATTTATACCTTCAAATCTCTTTCTTAACCTCAATCTAGGGTTTCTACTTCACAAAGTCACCCATTCCGTCTATTTACGGTAAACAGAACTATGTCTGTATCTAACGTTCGCCTCAACCCACTGATTTCTAACATCAAAAAAACTTTATCAATAGAATTTAATCTTTCTAAAATAAATCTAATATATGCAAATCATATATCACACACATAAAATATAATTAAAACAGAATCAAAAATTACGGACGTTACATCTTTTCCACCTCATTCTCAACAAACAAATCACATAAGGATTGCTCTCGATCTTGCAACAGTTTGTACTTTTTGTGAGGTGATAAGAAGAAGTACTTATTTGTTAGTTGCATTGGGACCAACAATTTTTCATACAAATACCTAAATCAAATATAAAGTATTAAATCATTTAAATAATGAGATTAGCAACAACTTGGATAAAGTATGAAATAATTTAAATGCTAAGGGTAAATAGTTTAAAATACCTAATATAAATGGAGATAACAGAGGCGCCTAACCACCCGTGTTGAAGAACTTCGTTAATCTCATCTACATTAAGGTAGTCAGTACACTCCTCACCGAATATGTCTTTCGTCATGTGTGCCACCAATGGATCTACACCTCCTTTCATCTTTGTATTTACATGTACGTTCATGTATGCCAAATGCTGATACAAATAAAGATTGGCAGGAGGTCCGGACTCTACAACTTCTTTTTCTTTTTGCTTTGACGTCTTCGCCACTGACCCATTTGTGGACCCTTTGGCTATTTTTTCTTTGGTTGTGCTCTTCTTCCCAATGGTCCCTTTGCCTCTTGGATCCTTTGTCTGGACCTTAAAATTTTTAAATTAAAATTAGTTAGCAGAGAAAAAATTGAAATAATAAATACATGCAACTAATTGTATTCAACAATGAAATCACTATTTGGACATACCACACCATCTATAGCTATGAGGTTGAGTGGCCATGCCACAAAAGCACCTATTGAATCGCTGAGTACTGTCAAATCATCTTCCTCAATAGGTACTGGTAAGTTGGCATCTGGCTCATACACAACCTCAATCACCACTCTCACATGACCGGTGGGAATCGGTCTATTATGTAGCACATCACCTCGAAGGTTATAGACTTTTCCACCACCAACCACGCGATGAGGAGATGATAGATAAAACTTAGCATTCGAAATCACTCCCTAGAATAATTAATAATTAATCAATAAAGAAAAAGATATCAAAACGTATGAAACAATAGAGAAAAAATGACACATAATAGAGAACAATATTTACCTCTGGAATGGTATTCGATGCAAGAGTGCAACTATCCTTTGCACTAGGAATGCAAGGAATATTGTCGAGTGCTTGTCTCTCAGGAGCCGTATTTTCCCCCTTGTCCCTTTGATCCTGAAGCTGCCTCTCTTGATCTTGGAGTTTCTTCTGCATTTCAAATACTTGTGCACTGAGGACTTTCATCATCTCCCTCATTTGTGCAAGTTCATCATCCTTCTTTCGCTTTTGGGATGGAAAACAGTCTCTTGGCGTTACCCCAAATCCTTTCCCCCTAACACGACCAGGGTACTCCGACACATTTAGTGCCCGGGCGAGTATGTCACGATCATCCTCATGTACCTCCTCCTGAGGTAAGGACTGTGATAATATCTCCTGAATACACACACAATAGAAGTATTAATGACCCAGTTGATTATTATTATTATTATTATTAATATTAATAACATAAGCATATATCAAATGCGAGATTAAGGTTAATGTACATACACATTGATCCCAAACTCGCCGAACACTGTCATTTTCGATGACCCCCTCTTTGTTTACGCGAGCTGCTTTCCACAAGACATGTCTGTCTATGGACGTGACACCTGATCCCGCTTGCGATATCTATATATAAGACATTAGTCATACAGTTTCAGCAATATAACTATTGTGAATGACATATTATGTGTGAAGGCATACTTACCATTTTTTGCTCTATGCGTGCATAGCCCATACGTGAACCCCTGTATGGATACTCAGGTTTTGACGCTCTTTGCCGATTTAGGTTGCTTATTTCCTGTATACACAATTAACAATCATTTTAAAACTTGTTATCCATATATGAGGACAATACATTTAATTGTTATAATTAATTAATGTTACCTGGAAAGATTCATCCAAACATCTATCTATAAACGACTTCCACTCATCCTCAGTTATTATGTGTGCGTAATCAGCAGGAGGATGTTCATTGACGTTTCCCTCAGCATCAAACATATATCGTCTCACCAACATCGATCTAAAGGACCTATGCAAATTGCCGGCTTTCCTAAGTATCCATTTGCGGTGTGATAGATCAATATTAAAAGCACTCTACAAAAAAAAGTATAATAAATTAGCATATTAAAGTTGGATAACCTCTAAAACAAATAGAAAGAACTAGAGTTACCTGTATATCTGTCCAAATGTTATCCTTGAGAACGCCCAAAGAAGGATTAGACTTAGATGTCCAATGATTGCAAGTAATAGGAACCACTTGACGAACAAGACATCCAAGGTAGCTAACAAACATTGAGCTGTTAGGGTCAATTGGTTGACCCTTATCATTCCATCCAACCTAATCAAATGAAAAGATATCATATTGGTTAAAAAATATTAAACCGTAAGAATCAATTGGTTGACTTCTATCATTTCATGCAATGTAATCAACCATTAGGCTCAAGTACTTACATCAAATTTTCTTCCCTGTTGTCTAGCCAGGGTGACCTTCTTCATATAAACAAGTCGGCGTTTCTTGGTACTTTCCCCAGAAGGAGCACCACAGTCATCACCAGAAGATGACCCAGAAACAACATGATCGTCACTGGAAGATGCCATTTACCTGCAACAAAAAAATAAACTTAATATTTATAGAATTTAGAAAAAGGACATTTATGAACAATATAGGCAAAATACATGTCAAATTCATAAAACAAGTGTCATACATTTTCGACCCTCTTTTTCTTTTCTTTGTCAAATTTAGATCTTTATGTCTTTTATGGACACGAAAAGTCTGATTGATCCAAATACCCTCATCGTGGTCATCTCTCATATACAAAATATCATCTATGGTTGGATCAATTTCATACGATTGTGATGTGCACAAGTAAGGATCATCCTCAGTATCTGTGTCTTCCTGATCTTTCATGTCATGCTCAATTATTTTGTTGGTTAGCAGCACAATAGACCATTTCTCATCAGCAAGATCAGTCACATAAAACACTTGTACAGCCTGTGCTGCTAAGATAAATGGCTCGCTTTGGTACCCCACCCTATTAAGGTCTACCTGCATGAACCCGGATGCATCCACCCGAACACCACCATTGTTGTCGACCCACTTGCAACCAAACACAGGCAACTTAAATGTTGTGTAATCTAACTCCCATATGCGTTCAATTACCCCGAAGTATGACATATTTGCATATTGAGGATTTCTATCTTTGGCACTTGAGATGTGGATGGATTCGGCCACAAGGGTGACACCACTATTTTGCATAGTACTCTGATCATCTTGTTCTTTCGTATAAAATGTGTATCCATTAATCATATAACCAGTGAAAGATGAGACTTGTATCTTTGGACCAGTTGCCAACCATCTTAGCCTTTTAGATATTGAAGCACGATCTGCAGCCAACTGTTCAAAAATGTGATATTTTAGCCATGGAATAAAACTTCTATTGTGTTCTCTCATTATCCAATTCTCATTCCTGTTTGGGTTCAATCCTCTTAGTATGTCCTTGTGTTTCTCAACATATGGCTCAACCTCGTCGGAGTTGTGTAGAACATACAAGTGTGCCTGCTCCCATTCTGTCCTTGTTATTGTCACTATTTCATTTCCACTTATTCCTTCTCCTTCTGTTCTTCCCCAGTGTCGAGACTTTGGAAGCCCTATTGGCTCGGCATTAGAAAGGTACTCAGAACAAAATTCTACAGCTTCTTCAATTACGTACCGTTCAACAATACAACCCTCTGGTCTACTTCGATTCCTCACGTACCCCTTTAATATTTTCATGTAACGTTCAACTGGGTACATCCATCTCATATAAGCCGGCCCACATAATTTTGTCTCTCTAACCAGGTGAACAGTTAGATGAATCATCATATCAAAGAATGAAGGTGGAAAATACATCTTAAGCTCACACAAAGTGACAACAATTTCTTTTTGCAATGATTGCAATTTCATAGGGTCAATTACCTTGCTACAAATCGCTCTGAAGAAGTAACATAATTTAGTTATGCTCCACCGCACTTTTTCAGGCAAAATGGAGCGTATACAAATTGGTAGCAAATGCTCCATTAGAACATGACAATCATGAGACTTTAACCCCTTCAGTTTGAGGTCTTTCATGGACACCAGACTCTTAATGTTTGAAGAGTACCCTTCTGGGACTTTAACTCCATGAAGGCACTTGCAAAACACAATTTTTTCTTTCCTAGATAGTGTATGTGCCGCTGGAGGTAGATATTGACGTGTACCCTTTTTTATTGGAGCCAATTCCATTCTTATTCCCATACTGACCAAGTCTAACCTTGCATTGATCCCATCCTTAGATTTTCCTGGTACATTGAGCAGTGTACCAATGACACTTTCACAAACATTTTTTTCAACATGCATCACATCAATGAAATGTCTTACATACAAGGACTTCCAATAAGGTAACTCAAAGAAGATTGACTTTTTTTTCCACCCGCTTGTCTTAAGCTCTCCCGCAAAAGGTTTACCAAATTTGTTTATTAGATCTTTTACCTCTTCAAATACTTGATCACCCGTTAGCGGCTCTGGAGCTCTAGCTTCTTCTGATCTCCCATTAAATGCTTTTCTCCAACCTCGATATCGATGTTTCGAAGGTAAGAATCGACGATGGCCGAGAAAGACATTTTTTTTCCCATGTTTCAACCGCATCCAATCTGTACCCTCTCCGCATATAGGGCATGCACACTGTCCTTTGATACTGTAACCTGATAGATTCCCATACGCCGGAAAATCATTAATTGTGCCAAACAGCATAGCCCTCAACGTAAAAATTTCTTTCCTGTACCCATCATAGACCTCTACACCTGTCTCCCACATATGCTTCAAGTCTTCAATCAATGGAGCCAAGTAAACGTCTATATCGTTACCCGGTTGTTTAGGGCCAGATATTAACATAGACAACATCATGTACTTTCGCTTCATGCATAGCCATGAAGGTAGGTTATAAATCATGATAATCACTGGCCATGTACTATGGGAGCTACTTTGCATACCATGAGGGTTCATTCCATCGGTAGACAACGCAAGACGTAGGTTTCTTGCTTCATTTCCAAAATCTGGGTAATCATCGTTTATTTTCGCCCATTGGGGAGAATCAGCAGGATGTCGGAGCTTTCCATCTGTAATCCTTTCGTCTGAATGCCATGTCAAATGCTTCGCACTCTCCTCACTACTATACAGACGCCTAAATCTTGGTATGATGGGAAAATACCATAGCACTTTCATCGGAGATGATTCTTTCTTCCTATATCGTGGGGCATCACACTTGGGGCACATAGTTAATGACGCATATTCATTTCGAAAAAGAATGCAATCGTTTGGACAAGAGTGTATCTTTTCGTAGCTCATGCCAATAGAGGACAACATTTTTTTAGCCTTATATGTCCGACTAGGAAGCACATTATCTTCTGGCAGAATATCTTTCAAGAGCGTCAGTAGTTCTGTGAAGCTCTTATCAGACCAACCATTTCCCGCTTTCAAATGGTATAACTTCAACACCGCTGACAGTCTTGTGTATTTAGTACAACCACCATATAGTGGTTTCTCTGCATCACTTACCAATTTCTCAAACATCTCCGGACAGTCTCGAAGATCATCTTCGACAACATTTGGAATCTCTTCGACCCGATCCCATTCATATGTGTTTGTGTCGACATCACTTGATGCATATCTCACACTATCCCGCATACCATCAGTAGACTTGCTTCTCTTCTCACCATGTCTTGTCCAACATGTATAACTTTGATCAATTCCATTACAAATTAAATGAGATAACAACTCATCTGCACTAATTCCCCTTGAATAACAACATTTCAAGCAAGGGCAGGTGATGCTATTCGGGTTTAAAGCATGCTCAACTGCAAACCTAATAAATTCTTTGACTCCTTCCTCATATTCAATTGACAATCGACTGGCAGACATCCACCTACGATCCATATATTCTTCTTCTAACTGATAAATTAATAACAATGGGTGCTTTCAGTTCAAAGGAGTTATATATTGTAGACAAAGGAGTACAAATGACTTCATTAAAAAGGAGAGCAAACTATAGCACAAGGAGTGCAAACGAGGCAAAACCAACTTACAAATTAGAGTCTAGCTATAGAATAGAAAGAGCAGCAATTACATAATTATTTAAACTATTAAATCTAATACTCCATCAAAAAATATTAAGTTTTACCTCTGTAACCAATGCCTTGCAACTCCAAACAAAGGATCCCTGAATGTATGCAAAGTATAAATGTCTTCCACAGACTTTAGGGCAACCGTCCTCCTTTGAAGCTACAACCTATATTGAGTAAATAATATAATCGTTAAGTTCCATTAATAATTTGATGAATAAAAGAAAATATATTTAGTAATATTAATTAAAAAAGGAATTTTAGAAGTTAGAAAAAAATCCATTTAATAATTTTATCTTGAGAACTTGTCTTGAAAATAAGGAGTTAGGTGGTAGAGGACATTAGATAGTAGCATCGACAATAGTAGCTATAAAAGGTGTCGAGAGGTGATAAAAAAATATAAATCAAAATCAAAATAATAATAAAAGAGAAGAGGGCTTATTATCCTAGAAATTATATATATCTAGAATTGCCATTCTGAAATTCATTTCCAGGCTTCATTCCCTGTCAAATTGCAGGACAGAATTAGATAGGTGTTGTTTTCTCTCAATTTATACACAGTTGGTGGACATATAATGCTTATTGACTGGCAATAAGAACGGATCCGAGATTCCACAATAATATAAGGCTTTGCCCCCCCTTAATTTTTTTATATTATCCTAACCGATCCATGACAATGCCATGCAATTACAATGTCATTTTCCGAGGGCAACATACCGTAAAAGTGCAGATGTACTCTCAATTTCTGCATACATAGTCTTCTGTGTGATAATTGACCATTTAAACATAGCTTTTAATTATTGTGTGGAATGATATATATCTTTTTGTGCTTGTGTCTAAGCTTTTGCTAATTTTGATATTCTTATTCAGTTAGAGATGGAGAAGGGACTCAAGGACAACAGTTCACATGTATAGCATTATGGTTCCTTTACTAAGTGCCTTTTAATTCCTCATACATTGAACAAACATAACGTAGCATGGCATGAGGTTCCTTCTTTGTTTACGCAACTGAATTTCGTCCTTGGCTCCTACATGTCACACATTGTCACATGAAGGCATAGATGCACTTTTTTTCCTTCCTACAGTCAACATCCCAAAAATAATGCCTTGGAAAATTTTATTATCTGTTTATGACCAAATTAATCACCAAATATAATAACAACAGACTGGACGATGCAACCAACCAAATTTGTTTGTAGAATTCCCTCTTTATAGGCAAAGTTTTGAAAATTCAGACTCTGGGATGGTTATGTAATCAGATCAGACTCATTTTTATATAAAAAAAAAAGAGAGGAATTATTTAAGTTGTGAGTCCTTTCAAGCATTTTGACAAACAGGTTGTAGTCATCAGAGAAGAGGGCTTTACTCACCAATGTAGAACTGCAGAAGCACCAGTGCAGAACTGCAGAAGCAAAAGAGAATCACGAGCAGGACGCACAGTGAGCTCACAAGGACGCACAACGAAGGGAACGAGCAGGACGCACAACGAGCAGAGCTGGCCAACGAGCAGGACGAAGAACGACAGTGAGCTCACAAGGACGCACAACGAAGGGAACGAGCGAGCTCACAAGGACGCACAACGAAGAACAAAGAACGAAGGGAACGAAGCTGGTTCGAGCACAACGATGAGGGGAACAAAGTCGATCTAGAACGAAGAAGGGAACGAGTGAGACTTTCAAACGAAGAATGGAACAAAGAAGGGAGTGAAGTCTGGGAGTGAAGAAGAATAAAATGAATTAAATGATTTGAAATTTAAAATAAAACATCAGATAGCACTTACATGTGAAAGTGTTTTCTGATTGAGTAGCTTCCGAAAGCACTTTCAGAATAAAGTGCTATTGGAATGAATAAAAAATTAAAATAAAAAATTGAATATTATCAGATAGCACTTTTAAAAAAAATGTTTTCTGAAAATTAAATTAAAAATAAAAAATTTAAAACATCAGATAGCACTTACATGTGAAAGTGCTTTCTGACTGATTAGCTACCGAAAGCACTTTTATAATAAAGTGCTAGTGCAATTCCTAAAAAAATTAAAATAAAAATTGAATATAATCAGATAGCACTTTTAAAAAAAGCGTTTTCTGAAAATTAAATTAAAAATAAAAAATTTAATACAATCAGATAACGCTTTTAGTTAAAGCGTTTTCCAAATTTTGAGATTCCAATAGCATTTAGTAAAAAAGCGCTATCTGATTGCCTAAAATATAAAAAAAATAAAACTGAAATAATCTAGATAACACTTAATTTTGTAAGCGCTCTCTGAATTTTTTTTCTCCAATTACGCTTTACTTTAAAACGCTATCGGAGTGGATCATTCAGACTACACTTATGTTGTGAAGTGCTATCTGAAATCACGCGCGTTTTTCAGATAGCATTTCCTATTTTAAGTGCTCTCTGAGTGCCGTTATCTGAGCAAGCTTTTGGCGTAGTGATGACATATAGTATTTTGCACATGTAACGCCCATTTTTCCTACAAGGAACGTTACGTAAATATAAAATAGAACTCAATGCGGAAATAAATAAAACTGGTTCGCTTTCAAAAATACCTCTTTAACAATTAAAGGATACCAAAATTGGTGGCTAATTTTTTTAAAAAAAAAGCTTTAAGATGAAGTATACTCGCAAATATTTTAGCCATCCAGAAAATCAGAAAGAAGAAAACATACATCATATATACATATCTTCAAGTCACTAAACACAAGTCTTGCACCCGCCAGTATAGTCAATATACAACGTCATGACATAAAAGGAATAAAGCGACAAACTAACCTAAAGAAAAACAGTAAAGCAAAAGATGTGTCAAATACACGACAAGAACCTCCACTCGCCAAAACCTAGGCTGGTTGGCTGACTAACAAACCCACAACCTAGCACTATACACCCCACACCTAGAGATCTAAGAAAAAGACGTCTCCTCGAGGTCCTCCTCGTCTCCCTCCTAGGCTTTGCCGAAGGCAGAACTCTGGCCTCCCTGCTCTCCAAAGCCACACTGCGTGCGTAGGGTGTGTCTGCCAGCCAGCTGCGTATCCTCTCGATGGGAATGTAGACGTCCAAAACCATGTCCCTCTCTAACACCTCTTCGGGGCCCAACACCCCTCCTCTAGTCCTGACCACATGTTCAGACACCGTGGCCCATTGGGAGATGGGATCATAAGTCCATCCCCCTCCATCGGCCTCAAGAGGCCGGAAACTCTCTCTCACCCGCACTACCAGAGGTCTCGATGTGAACATCTACGCGTAACGTACATAAAAATAACAGAAAATCATGCAAAGGTTAATTTCTTTGCACAAGTTGAAATCCACGAAAGGTGCATATGGAAAATTAAATACTACATAATACATTCCAAGAATATATATAGCTACTCTTTCGCAAATATTTCTCTAAGATATTCACACACTAAAAGAGAACACATCATCAAGTTAAACACACATAGCACTCTAGCATAATGCATGTCACTTCAATATCTCTTTAATACACCGGTGCACTGCTCCATGGAGACTTTTCTTCCTCAACTAAGTAGAGCGATACGGCGAGAGCATATACCTAGCATAAATGCAAACTGACCATCTCTCAGCCATCGTTTGTCATTCATTTGGTACAGACCCATTGTGCTAACGTCGTACACCATATCATAAATAAGGCAGTTGGTCAAGATCATCCAAGCCGGGTATACTACTCTTCTTGGCACAAGGGGATTCACCGCAAGACCATTGAGAATTTCGTAACCTGGATGCCCTCAAAGACTTATAGTCAGACCATACTTATTCACAATCCATCGCCATAGGATTGGATGCTCTAATTTTGGCACAAGCCAACTTCTTTAATGCAAATGACAATATAATTTGCAAACAAAAACAAGACAATTAATGCAATCCCTCATCTTAGGATTTTCGTCGTCATGTATTAGCTCTCTTCCAACACCGTGTAGCATCATGTGTCTTTAAGACTTCAACATCGTCACACATTGACTCTCTCAATACCGTGTAAAAATGTTATTTAAAACATAAGTTTTAAAGAAAACTTCTCTTTAGAATTAAAGTCCCTAAAAATAGTGAATATTTCACTAAAACCCCTTTTTGCCTTAAAGTTTTAAAGTCTTTTAATGCTTGATAAAATAAATGTCTTTGAAACTTTTCTAAATTCAAACTAGGAATAGTTTTAAGAAAGTTATTTGAAAACTTAAATACCTTTATTTAAAATCGACTTTATTATTTCTCTTTCAACTTCTCATTATAAAAAGATTTACTTAAAAGTCTTAATCAAATACTTTGATAAAACTTTACTTAAATTTATTTTCTCATAATTATTTAAAATCTGAACCCTTAAGAATCCAATTTCACGCTTCAGCCCTTGACTTCAGAAAAATTATGCTTTTGGCCCAAAAATGTCCAGTTTCTCGTTTTAGCCCCAGAACTTCTGTAAATTACGATTTTTGCGCAAAACACCCAGTTTTCGTTTTGAGCACCAGAATTTCTGAAATTTATCCTTTTGGCCCAAAACACACCCAGTTGTCATTTTAGCCCCTTAAAAATCTAAAATTATACTTTTTTCCTTATCAATTAATTTCCTAACTTACATAGAGCTTTTTGGAAAAATAGAATTTATTATAAAGTCAATTGGAGACTTATACTTAAAATTAAGTGAAAATTTACCTAATCAAGTGTTGACTTAAATCCTAATTAATTTATCTTGATTTTATTGGAAATCTTTTCATTAAGGTCCTCTAAGTCCTCTTCCAATGCTTGGATAAAAAAAATACCTTTGACCCAATCACCGATCACAACCACAATCATAATAATTTAAAGCTTTACACTACTTTAAATATTACAATCCAATCACCATGAATCAAAGCACACACAAAACACACAAGAATCAAAATACATTAAATAAGCAAGTAGAAATAATCAAATCATGAAACATACATACACTTAAAGTAATCATTCTTAGCACTTAAACACATCAAGAACCATAGCATCATTCATTAATTTAATTAAGCATGCATTAGGCATACAAACCACCTCAAACAATATATATAATTTTCCAAGAATCCCTAAATTTCGAAAATCATCATCATCAACTAAATATCATGCTTTAAACTTTAAGATATATATATTTAAAAAATAGATATTACTAAGAGAATGATTTCTCATTCAACAACCAATATGAAACCTCAAATATTTGAGTTTATCATCAAGCACACAACACATAGCCACACACATACACAACCTTCCCAACTTATTGAGAAAATTCCCTTACCTCTTGAAGCTACTTAAAGAACAACACCAAGTGGTCTCCTTCCAAACAAATCACCAAGAGGTGTCCTCAAACCTTAATGCTCCAACACTTCAAAAGTCACCCTTATTCAATATATGTAACATCTTTTTTTCCCACAAGGAACGTCACATGAAAAACTAAAATTTAATGCGGAAAATCATCTTTCATAAATCAAGGTTACCAAAATTGGTGGCTATTTTTTTTTTTGAAAAAGTCTTAAACGAAAAGATTTATTCACATCTCATTTAGCCATCCAGAAACTTAGAAGAAAAGACACATCATACATAAATATATACCTCATCATGTCAAAGTACACAAACCTTGCGCTCGCAAGTATAGTTATAAACCACAACAGAGTGACCAAAATACAACAACCTGACATAAGGAAATAAAGCGATAAAGCTAAACCTAGGAAAGCTGTAAATCAAAAGGTATGTCAAATACACGACACTGAACATGTACACCCCGAACCTAGGCTGGTCGCTAACAGACAACCCACAACCTAGCACTAGACACCCCCCACCACTACAGACCTAAGATGATGACGTCTCCTCGGGGTCCTCCTCGGGATCCTCCTCCGGGTCCTCCTTCAAGTCCTCCTCATCCTCAGATATCTTAATTAATACCCGCTCTGTCTCATCTCGAACCTTCCTCTTCCCCCTCTTTGCGTGTCCCGACGGTCTGGCAAAAGTGTCAGAGAGCAACGCACGAAACGTCCATACGGTGGGACGTAAGAAACAGAGAGCGTCGGTCTCACTGTCTCCGGTGGTGAAGCTGGTGTCATTGGTGGAACCATCCTCGGTAGACGATCCCGCTCCAAGGAAGTCTTCCTTGGAGTGTGACGAAAGCAACGGCGGTACTCCCGAGCAGATACGGTTACCCTCAAGGGTAAAGGCCTCTCCTCCTGAGTTTCTCTCCTCGGCTGCTCCACAGGTGCATCGGGTGCGGCTGCCAGCCAGCTGCGCATCCTCTCTAAGGGAATGTAAGCGTCCAGAACCATGTCACGCTCCAAAACCCACTCGGGGCCCATCACCCCTCCTCTCGTCCTAACCACGTGTCCACACACCGTGGCCCATTGGGAGATGGGATCATAAGTCCATCCCCCGCCATCGGCCTCAAGAGGCCGGAAGCTCTCCCTCACTCTGGCAACCAGAGGTCTCGAAGTGGACATCTACGTGTAGCGTACATACGGATAACAGAAAAACATGCAAGGGTGAATTTCTTTGCACAAGTTGAAATCCACGAAAGGGTGCATATGAAAAAGGAAAATACTACATAATACATTCCAAGAATATATGTATATAGAATTACTCTTTCGCAAATCTTTAGCTAAGATATTCAATCACCAAAAAGAGAACACGTCATCAAGTTAAACACACATAGTACACTAGCATAATGCATGTCACTTCAATATCTCTTTTCATACACCGGTGCACTGCTCCATGGAGACTTCTCTTCCTCAACTAAGTAGAGCGATGTGGCGGAACCGTATACCTATCATTAATGCAAACTGACCTTCACTCTTGGCCATCGTTTGTCATTTATTCGGTACAGACCCATTGTGCTACGTCGTACACCCCATCTCAAATAAGGCAGCCGGTCAGGATCATCCAAGTCGGGTACACTACTCTTCTCGGCACAAGGGGATTCACCGCAAGACCATTGAGAATTTCGTAACCTGGATGCCTTCAAAGACTTATAGTCAGACCATACTTATGTACAATCCCCGCATAGGATTGTGTGCTCTAATTTGGCAAAAGCCACGTCTTTAATGCAAATGACATTATATTTGCAACCACAATCAATACAATCAATGCGGTCCCTCGTCTTAGGGTTTTTCGTCGCCACGTGTTAGCTTTCATCCAACACCGTGTAATATTATTGTCCTCAAGACTTTATCGTCGCCACGTATTGATCCTCGTTCAATACCGTGTAGAAACATTTATTTAAAAACATAAGTTTTATGGAAAGTTCCTCTTTGAAATTAAAGCTCTTCCTAATCTTTAACTCTCAAATCCTCATTACTATTTTCTTCCCACTTCTCTTTGTAAAAAGATTTAATTAAAAGTCTTAGTTAATTGATTTGATAACTTTACTTAAGGTCCTTTATTTTTAAGTATTTGAAAATCTGACCCTCAAAATATTCTGTTCCACGTTTCAGCCCCTATTTTCTGTAAAATTAGGTTTCTGAGTCTTCAGTTAATAGTTTTATAGTTGCATGGCTTTCAGTTAATGACTTAGATAATTCTATTGTATGAGTAATACTTTGTGATCTAAAATTAAAAGTATTAGACTTATAAATATCTTTAAATTTAATATCGGGTAATGACCAATTTTGTAATCTATTTTCTATTATGCTATCTGTAATTCTTGATTTTGATAATTATCTTGATCTAATCTTATTTCAGAGGTAGAAGCAATATTTCCTAATGAGGATGAAGCAAATCTTAAAAGATCTAATATTACAACCCCCAAAAGATTAACTGCCTCTGAAGTAATAAATAAATTTCCTGAAGAATGGATTTTAAAAGATATAGCAGAATTACCAAAGGTAGAAAATAGAAATGTTAGTGAAATTATAGAAGATGATGATGGAACTGTAAGAATTAGAATGAATAGAAGTCAGTCATTAAGAATTAATAGTCATATTCAAGAAAAATTTAATTATATTCATCTAAGATTAATACAAGTAGCAGTTAAACCATTACATAAAGTAGAATTAAATACACCAGTATTATTAGTATTAAGAGATACTAGAATTAAAAGATTTCATGAATCTACTCTTGCAATACTTGAATCAAACTTAAATGATGGACCAGTATATTTTAATTGTTACCCAAATTTTTCTATGGATGGCGGAAGTAATATATATTATAAGAAAGGTATGGAAAACTTCATAATTAATAAAGGTGTTTTTATAAAGCATTTAATAACTTAATTTAATAACTTACAAGGGAGAGTATTCTCTAGATATTCAGACTAGAGAAAGCTCAGAAAAACTCGATGCTTAAAACTGAAATGAAGTGCTCCTTTTATAATTCAAGGAAGGCACTATTTACAACAGCAAAGAATAATTAAAAATACAACAGTAAAGATTTTGCCGACACTACAGTGCTGCCGACACTACAGAAAAACTAAAGTAGTCAAAAGTAATCACATGGGAACAGTGTTTAATGTCTGCCAGTAATACCGAAAGTAAGAAATCGAATCTGCTTTATGGGATTTCGGGAATCCCTTCAATCCCGTAACAATCGTCTTCATTCATCGGGGGGTAATTCTGACTGGACCCCGCTTCAGACTCCTTGTCTTCTACGTTGTCTCCAGACATAGCCATTTGTAATTTCTTTAAAAATTCTTCTTTATTGCTGGAACTTGATAATTCTGCCATAATTTTAGATTTTTCTGATAAAAATAAGGCTTCAGTATCATCCTGCTTTACTTGCTTCAGATAATTTGGATGTTCTCGAAACCAACGGTCTAGAGCATTAGAACTTAACAAATTAGGATTAAACTTAATCCACTATTTAATTTTAACTTCTCTAATAACTTGAGAAGTTTGGCATCCTTCCCAAACTTTCTGAGTTTTGTAATTCCAAGAAGTGATCCAAGTAATTCCAAAGCTAGCACAGAAAGCTAGCAATTGCATAGGTGGAGGAAAAGTAGTTTCTGTAGTAAATCGTTCATATGCAGTAAGGGCAAATTTAGGGAATATCGATGTGTCTGCACCGATATCAATAAACCACCAAAGGAACCAATGAGGAAAGTGTAAAGGAATGTCTTTTTTAAACCAAAAAAACCAAGAATGGTTAAATGGTTCAAGATAAAGCAAACTGTACCAAGCTTCCATGTAATCCACATAATTAAAAGTTTGAGGGATAAATTTTCTGGTAAAAGACTTATGGACAGAGGGATGAGTTCCCCAGGCTTGAGGAGTAATAATTTTAGTAATTTTAAATTTTAAGTAATTCTCTGAGGATCAGTGGGATCCTCTCAGTTATGAGTAACTTCTATCGATCCAGTATCAACTAGGATAAACTCATAAAATTTTCTAGTATGTTCTGGGGTTCGAGGATAGTAATGAAACCTAGGAGGGTAAAACTTACTAATGGTTTGTAAAAGAGAACTATTACCCTTAACATATTCGGGTTCTAAGGTAAATAAGGGTAATTGGTAAGGCTTTGGTATAAAAGGGCAGGGAGGGGTATCAGCTGGTGAAGTGTAAAAGGGTACTTTTTCTTTTTCTGGTTTCTTGGATTGTAATGGGATAAAGGTTTCTTGTAACTGGTGAGGTTCAGGGTTATTTGCTATTTGGGAATAATGATAAGGGGTATTAGCTAACTGTACTAACTTAGAGGAAGAGGACGAAGATGGTAATGCTAGAGGAGTTGAGGCTCTTGGCCTAGGTGTAATAATTTGGTAGGGAGATAGGGGAGTGTAACGGTTTTGTAATGAACCTTGTAATGATGATGAAGAACCTTGAATTAATGCCTGCTTTGAAGTAATGATTTTCTGTACTTTTGGGTCCTCCAGAGGAGGTCCATAATCATCTCTCGGATCTTTTCTTTTATCACTCATTTTTGTTTCCCTGTAAAAACTCTCTGGTTAGAAAATCAGGTAAAGAATTGTTGGCTCCTTTAATATGTTCGATATCAAAATCAAAACAAGAAAGTAAAGCTTGCCATCTAGCAAAAATATGTTTTGAAACTAGATTTTTAACATTCTTTTGCAAAACATCTTTGGCTGCTTTGCAGTCGGTTTTTAATAGAAATCTTTTTGAAAATAAATCGTCTTGAAATTTGGTAATACAAAAGACAATAGCTAAAATTTCTTTTTTAATAGTACTATACTTCTGCTGAGCTGGATTCCATACTCCAGAGTTATATCTAACAATCTGTTCCTTCTGTGAATGGGGTAATATCTGTTTAAGAATCCCAACGAAACCTAATTCTGATGAATCAATTTCTACTGTTAAAAGGCTAATGGGTCAGGTAAACCTAAACAGGGTAACCTCTTAACAATGGACTTTAATTGCTTGACACTCTCAATCATAGACTCATCCCATTTAGGAGGATTCTTCCTAAGTCGTTTAAATAATGGGGCACAGATAAGTCTAAGATTTGGGATAAAATCAGCAACATAATTAATGCATCCTAAAAATCTTTGTAATTGAGTTTTATCTTTTAATTCGTTTGGAAATTTGTCAGCAAATTCAATAGCTCTGCTGAGGGAGTAATAGTTCCTTCAAAAACTTCAAATCCTAAAAATCTTATTTTATTCTGGAATAATTTCATTTTTCTTTCCGATAATACCAGTCCATTTTCTTTTATAATGTTAAAGAATTTATTTAAATGTTCAAAATGTTGAGTAATAGAGTTCGAATAAACTAATACATCATCTAAGTATACTAGAGTAAATTCAGAGTAATTATTAAATATTTCATTCATAATATTTTGAAATTCACTGGGAGCATTCTTTAATCCTAAAGGCATAACATTCCATTCATAATGTCCGAATGGTACTACAAAAGCAGTTTTATACTTATCTTCTTCTATTAGTTGTATTTGGCAATATCCTGATTTTAAATCAAACTTATAAAATACTGCAGAGTTATATAATCTTCCAATTAAATCTTTTTTTTTAGGAATGGGATATCTAATCCACTGTAAAGCTTTATTTAATGGTTTATAATTAATTACTAATCTCTGTGCTCCTCTCTATAATTCAGAAGCATTAACAACATAAAAAGCTGAACAACTCCAAGGAGATTTACTAGGTCTTATCAATCCTTTTTCTAAATATTCATTAATTTCTTTTTTACAATAATCTAGAAATTGTTGATTCATTTGTATTGGTCTGGCTTTAGTTGGGATATTTTTTTCATTAAAATCTGGTTCATATGGTAAAGAAATAACATGTGTCTTTCTTTTCCAAAATGCATTGGGATGTTCTGCACATAATTCTTTAGAAAATTGTTTTTGTAAACTCTTAATCCTATCTTGTATTTTAGAAGACTTTAATTGTCCATCTATTCTTTTGTAATGAATTTCTTTATTTATCATAATTATCTGTTTCTGTTTTTGTTTAATTAAGTTAATATACGAAGTGTTTTGTTCTTGAACTTGATTTAATTCTTTAATATGTGGAGGCTGAATTAATTCGAAACTAACTTCCCTTCCCAGGGCTTTTGAGGTAATGATTGTATTAGATACTGAAAATGGGTAAAATAATGATAAAAAGGGTGTACCTAATATTATATTTTCATGTATATCTTTTACTAATACGAACGAAGTTGTATAACAAATCTTATTTTTACATATTTTAGCTTTTGATAATTTAAAGGATATGGATAACCGAGAGCCATTCGCTCCACTTAATGATTCAATAGTCTTTTCATAATATTTTATTGGAATTAATCCTTCTTGGATACAATTTAAATCAGCTCCAGAATCTATTAGAGCAATTAATTTGAATCTTTCTTCTTTAATGATTAATTCTATTGGACAATACCATTTATGTGATATTAATCTGTCTATGTTATATAATTCAGATTTAGAATTTTCTCCTGTCTGAATATTGTTTTGATCATTAATAATTTTCATTCCTTTTATTTCTAGGTATTTTAATTCTAATTCTTCATCCTTCTGTTTTAATTGCTGAATCTCTTGTTTTAAATTTCTAATTTCATTTTGTAAATCTTTTAGTGTAATTGTAGATACTTCTGATTTCTTAAATCTATTCATAATATCTTTGAATTCTATTTTCTGTAAAGTATCTTTCTGATTTTCTTCTTCGATAATAATTTCTTGAACTTGTTTCATAAATTCTTGTTTTAAGTCAGAATCTTGCATTTTTCCTAAAATTTCTATTAAAGTATTTGCTTGAGTTTTTGTTATTACATTAATTCTTTTAACACAATTTTTACAGTCACATATATCTATTCCTAAACAATCAGAATAATCATCAGATTCTTCATCATAAGTTTCTTTAATTTGATTAATAACTTCTTCTTCATAATCAGATTCTTCTTCGTAAGAACGTTAGGATTCATTATCTGAATAAATCATTATATCTTCTAATATATTAATAAGACTTGTTTTTAATTCTTCTTCTATAGACAGATTATTAATTTTATTAATTTTTTCTTTAACTCTACATGTTTTTGCGTAATGACCAAATCTACCACATTTAAAACATTTAATATCTGATAAATTCTTCTTTTGGTAATTTTTCTTCTTACTTCCCCTCTGTGGCTTAGGGTTATAATCCTGTTGTGGCTTTCTATAATTTTTATAATAATTTCTTTTCCTATAAAAAAGTCTTTCGCTAAAATTTTGTTTTCTTTTCTTTTTAACAATTCTACTGGGAGCTTTTAAGGGTTCTACTCCGAATTGCTCACAGAATGTTCCTAATTCTCTTCTACTTTGTAAGGATTCATTTTTATTCTTATTTTGTAATTTATAATTAGTACAGATTTGTATACCAATTTCAATAATATAATTTGATATTTCTCCCATAGTTAATTGATTATAAGGAATAATACCATTAAAAGCGTGACTGATATTTGACTTAACCTTTTCTGCAAATAATTTTGGTAATCCTCCAATAAATCTTTCTTTCCAGTAATCAGCTGCACCATCAGGCCTTAAATATAACTTAGATAAAAACATATCTCTGTACCACCTATAATCAGACATTGTAGGACAGTAAAGATTTACTAATTGATATGCCATTCTTTGTTGTAATTTTAATGGTTCTCCAACAAAATGTTTAGTAATTGTTTATAATAAAGTTGTAACAATATCTTCCTGAGGTACTCCATTTTCTATTTTAATTGCAGTGTAAATTTCATTCTTTTGTTGATCCGTAATAATATTATCCCACCAACCTTTAAGTTGGCCTGTAAATCCCATAGTTATAGCTATTGCAGTTTTCTTATCAGTATTTCAACTTTTTGCCTTGAAGGCTGTAGCAGCCATAGTCATTTGTTGAATAATATCTAAAATTTGTTGTTCACTAGCTCCATCTATATTCCATTCTACTATAGAATCACCAGAATAACTGTTTTCTACAAAGTTAGGTCTTTCTTCAAATTGTACATCAGCAAATGAGGGTCTTGGGTAATAATTTCTAGTTTTAGGTCTTGGATTATAATTTATTTTATTTAATATATGTTCTTCATTTTTTAATACATTAATTTTTGTTTCTGAGGAACTGGGAATATTAGATAATGATAATTTTTCTAATCGAGTTATTAAATCGTCAGATATATTTTTTCCCAAATTAAAATCTTTTAATTCCTTATCAAAAGCATAATTAAAGATAGGTCTTTTAGGATCTAAAGTAAAATCTTTTGACTTTTCTATCTTTTTACTGGTAGTTCCAGCTAATTCTATTCTATCTAATTGTTGTGACATAATATGTAATATCTGATTTGAGTAGTTTAATTGTTCTTGAATATTATTTCTTTCTTTTTGCATACCATCAATTGGATTTTTAATTGCTTTAAATGGAGAAGCTACTACTTCAATTCCTTCTTTTGTGGTAATAATTACAGCTTCTAGAGGAGGATAAATACTTTCAGAAAATTTTTTAGTATTAGCATCTAATAATTTCCATTTAGTATTTAACCTAACATATATTACTTCCAATACCTTTCTTATAATATATATTACTTCCGCCTATTTTCGTCTCTCTGATTCGACCTTACTGATTTTGGTATCAAAGCCTTCTCAGAAGGTTCTGGTAATTGAGCTATAATTACTTTATTTTGCTGTTAAAGTTTTAAAAACTCTGCTGCTCTTAGCGTTGGTCAGCTGTGGGTAGGAGCGTTGGTAAGCCCTGGAAGCGTTGGTCAGCCGTGGTAGGTGGTCCCGTTTGTAACACTCTCATTTTTAAATAGTTTTTATTGATTTTTAATCTCCTTTAAATTAATTAAAATTATTTAATTAATGAATTTTAGATCTTGGGGTGAGAATAAGGATATTAACATCTTAGATTTATTTTAGAAGAGTCAAGAGTAGCCAAGTTTGCAAAATTGAGTTTTTGCGGGAACCGCATTCTCTCCTGATGCGGGGATAGGGTCCAGTATTTTTTTGGAGGTCATTTTTACTCTAAAATAATTTTTTAACAAACCAAAAGTTATTGCTATAATATTTGTGATTTTTAGAAATTTTTCTGGAAATTTTTCGGAAAAACTTTATTTTACCCGCGTTTGCAGCTTTACGGGTAAACCGGGCGCAACCGGGATATGAAAAATAGTCCAAAAAATTTAGTTTTGGGTTTCTAAATTTTTCTATGACATATTCAAATCATAAAATTCATTTCTCATGATTTTACTCATTTTAGAAAAATATTTATCTAAAAAGGGGTTCGAAAACTACGCGTTTTTACTATTTCAAACTACCGATTAAACCCTAACTTGGTGGAATTAAATTCCACCATTTTCCAGTCAGCCTTGGGCGCATATGAAGGGCTGATCCCACTCTCTAAGACATTCCAAAAGTCAATTGGGTCAAATGGGGTTAATATTTGAATTTTTCAAAATTAGGTGAAAGAGGTATGGCTCCCAACCACCAAAAGCATTGAAGCCCATACCTCCCCCATGCCTTCCTTGAGTCAGCCGAATTCTACTTGGGAGAGGGAAGAGAGAGAAATTCATTGTTCACTTCATCTTCTTCCTTGGTTCAAAGAAACTCAATTTTCTCTCCATTTTCCCAAGCTTTTCCATACACCAAAAGGCTAGGTTTTGTTGAGTTTTTGGCTATTCAAGCTTCACAAAAAAGGTTTGGATCATCATTCTAATCCATAAACTTCTTTCATTTTTTCATTTCCACCACTTTCATGTTTCCATGAAAGTTGTGTTCTTCTCTTTACTAAAAGAGATCTTTTTCTTGGTTTAGGTTCACTCCATTGGAACCTACAAGCTTGAAAATCATCTTGGATCTATTTTGCTTCAAGATTTGAGTAAGTATTCCTCTACTCAAATTTCTATACCTTAGGGTTTGGTGGTTTTCATGAAACTTGCATTTTTATGGTTTATTTTTGGTGTATTTTGTGTAAGGTGAATTTTTCTAAGTGTTGGAACATCAAGGCTCAAGGAGGCCACTTGGTGATTGTGTAGAGGGAAGGTGATTAGTGGTGTTTGCCCATTTTTCTAAGCTTCAAGAGGTAAGGGGATTTTCTCAATAAGTTGGGAAGGATGTGTATGTGTGTGGTTTATGTTGTATGATCATGAAAAACTCAAAGACTTGAGTTTTCAAATTGGGTGTTTGAATGAAGTTTCATTCTCTTAGTAATATGTATTTTTACATGTATATGTATATGAGTAAAAATATGATTTTGGTTGAGGCATGATAATTTTTGATGAGCCTATGTGTTGTTGGAAAAATCATATGTATGCTTTGGGGTGATTTTGGATGTCTAAGTGTGTGCTTGTTGAAGTATGATTTAATGCTATGTTCATGATGTATGTTGATATATTATGAATGAGTATTTTGAGTGTATGTTTGATTTATGGCTTGGTTGTGTTATTGCCTAATTGATGTATATTGATTTATGTGTATTTCGTATACTTTGATTTGGATTGGATTGAAAAGCTTTGATTAAGTGTGGGAAGAGAGTTTAAAAGCTTTAATGAAAAAGTTTTCCAAATGAATTAATTAGAATTCAAAGATAACACTTAATTAGATAAATTTTATCAAGTTTCTAATCATAAGTCTTAAGTCAATTTCATACTAAATCCTTGTTATCCATAAAATTCTAAGTGAGCTAGAAAATCAATTAAAGAGGGAGAAAAATCAAATTTTAGATTTTGAGGGGTCAAAAACGAAAACTGCAGGTTTTTGGGGTCAAAAATGCAAATTCTCGAATTCTGGGCCTTAATTGCAAAATCTGGACTTTTGGGTCAAAATTATAATTTAAGAAAGTTTGGGGCAGAAATGCGAAGTCTGGAAACTTTTTGGTCAAAAATGTAATTTACGAAAACTTGGGGCTGAAACGCGAAGTTTGGTACTTTTGGGCCAGAATTATAAATTACGAAAGTTGTGGGGTAGAAAACGTAAAGTCTGGGAATTTTGGGCCAGAAACCTAATTTTTCAGAAATTGGAGGCTGAACTGCGAAACTGAACTTCTTAGGGGTTCAGAATTGCAAATACTTAAAGTAAAAGAATTTAAGTGAAATTTATCAAAGAATTTAATTAAGTTTTTAATTAAATCTTTTTATGATGAATACGTGAGAAGAAAATTAATAAAGTGGGTTTTAGATAAAAGATAATTCTTTTATTAAAAACAAATGAAGCTTAAAGATTTTAGAGTTAAAAGAAAACGTAAGAATTCAAAGAGGAAATTCTTCTAAAAACTTATGGTGTTAAATAACAATATTACACGGTATTGGGAGAGAACCAATACGTGGCGAAGATAAAAGTCTTAATGACAATAATATTACACGGTGTTGGATGAAAGCTAACACGTGGCGACGAAAAACCCTAAGACGAGGGACCGCGTTGATTGGATTATTTGTGAGTGCAAATATAGATGTCAGTGCTACAATCCAGCTTGGAGGATTGTGCAATATATATTGAGGTCATGTTACAATCCAGCTTGGAGGATTGTGCAATAAATGTGGATGTTTTTACTACAATCCAGCTTGGAGGATTGTGTAATAAATATAGAGGTTGTTGCTACAATCCAGCTTGGAGGAATTGTGCAATAAATGTAGAGGACGTTGCTACAATCCAGCTTGGAGGATTGTGCGGGACGTACGTAGATGTTATTGCCACAATCCAGCATGGAGGATCGTGCAATCTACATATATAGATGTCAATTGTAATCGATGATTGGCTTTGCCAAATTTGAGCTACAATCCAGCTTGGAGGATTGTGCAATCCAGCTTGGGGGATTGCGAGCGGAGGACGGTTGAGTCGTATTAAAAGATGTTCAAGTGACATGCACTATGCTAGAGTTCTTTGTGTGTGTTTGACTGTGTGCTTAATTTAATGATGTGCTCTCTTTTGGCTTATGAATATCTTAGAGAAAGATTTGTGAAAGAGTAGCTATACATATATTCTTGGAATATATTATGTAGTATTTTCTGTTTCGTATACATCCTTTCAGTGGATTTCAACTTGTGCAAAGAAATTCACCCTTGCGTGTTTTTTTGTTATTTTATGTACGTTACGTGTAGATGTCCACTTCGAGACCTCTGATAGCCCGAGTGAGGGAGTGCTTTCGGCCTCGTGAGGCCGATGGTGGGGGATGGACTTACGATCCCATCTCCCAATGGGCCACTGTGTCTGGACACGTGGTTAGGACTAGAGGAGGGGTGTTGGGCCCCGAAGAGGTTTTGGAGAGAGACATGGTATTGGACGTCTACATACCCATCGAGAGGATGTGCTACTGGCTGGGAGATGCACCCTTTGCACGCAGTATCACTTTGGAGAATCGGGAGGCCAGAGTTCCACCCACGGCGCAGCCTAGGAGAGAGGCGAGGGAGGATCAGAGGCCTACACCTCAGCGGATAGCCGAATCAGTATCTAACCGTTGTCGTCTGATTTGTCGCACTCCAAGGAAGAGTTCCTTGGAGAGGGCACGCTTACCAAGGATGGCACCACCAGTGACACCAGTTCCATCACCCGAGACCGTGAGGCTGACACTTCCTGTTCCATACGTCGCGCCTTCTGGACGTCTTGTGCGCTATTCTCCTGACACTTCTGCTGGACCTTCGGGACACATAGTTAGAGGGAAAAGGAAGGTTAGAGATGAGCCAGATCGTGCATTATTCGAGGTATCTGAGGATGAGGAGGACCCCGAGGAGACGTCATTGTCTTAGGTCTCTAGGAGGGGAGGTGTCTAGTGCTAGGTTGTAGGATGTCTATTAGCGACCAGCCTAGGTTTGGGATGTAGATGTTCAGTGTCGTGTATTTGACACACCTTTTGATTTACAGCTTTCCTAGGTTTAGACTTATCGCTTTATTTTCTTTGTATCAGGATGATGTATTTTGGCCACTATATTGTGGTTCCAAACTATACTTGCGGGTGCAAGACTTGTGTATATTGATGTGATGATATATATATGTGTATGATGTTTCTTTTCTTCTGAGTTTCAGGATGGCTAAATGTGATGTGAGAAATCTTTTTGGTATAAGATCCTTTTAAAAAAAAATTAGCCACCAATTTTGGTAACCATGATTTATGAGAGATGATTTTCTGCATTAAGTTTAGTTTTTCATGTGACGTTCCTTGTTTGAAAAAGGGGCGTTACACCGTTGGGGTGTTCCCGTTCTTAGCGGTGGTCCTGGTGAGTAAGCTGTAGTGGGTTTAGAACTGTGCATCAAAATCAAGTAAGCATGTCTCAACTTATCAGATCCCTGAGTAGTCTAGGTTCCAGAAGAAGTAGGTCGTCTTTATCCTCATTAGGAAATATTGATTCTACCTCTGAAATAAGATTAGATCAAGATAATTATCAAAATCAAGAATTACAGATAGCAGAAATAGAAAATAGATTACAAAATTGGTCATTACCTGATATTAAATTTAAAGATATTTATAAGTCTAATACTTTTAATTTTAGATCACAAAGTATTACTCATACAATAGAATTATCTCAGTCATTAACTGAAAGCCATGCAACTATAAAACTATTAACTGAAGACTTATTACAAAGTCATATTCAAGAAAAATTTAATTATATTCATCTAGGATTAATACAAGTAGCAGTTAAACCATTACATAAAGTAGGATTAAATACACCAGTATTATTAGTATTAAGAGATACTAGAATTAAAAGATTTCATGAATCTACTCTTGCAATACTTGAATCAAACTTAAATGATGGACCAGTATATTTTAATTGTTACCCAAATTTTTCTATGGATCTAAAAAATCCTTTTACAAAAGATGCTTTAGCTATTAATATTCATTGTTTAGATAACATATTTAAAACTGGAGTAGCAAATATAAATGTTATTACAAAAATTACTTATAAAGTTTCCACAATTAATTATGATTTTAAAGCCTTAAGAGCTTCGCCTAAAAATGAAACTGTTGTTATAGAAGCAAATCTTAAAAGATCTAATATTACAACCCCCAAAAGATTAACTGCCTCTGAAGTAATAAATAAATTTCCTGAATAATGGATTTTAAAAGTTATAGCAGAATTACCAAAGGTAGAAAATGGAAATGTTAGTGAAATTATAGAAGATGATGTTGATGGAACTGTAAGAATTGGAATGAACAGAAGTCAGTCATTAAGAATTAATGAATCAATTGTTAATGAACCTTCAAGGAATTCAATAGATTCTACAATACATTTAAATTTGGCAGGAGTTAATTTTAATCCAGAAATACCTCAACCAATTTATGAAAACTCTAATAGATCTAGATCACCTCAGTACTCTCCTACGAGGTCACAAGTATTAGTATTAAATAAAGAAGATCCCTTTATAATTGATAAACCGTGGTTAAAAGAAGAATTTGACTCGGATCATAATAAAAATAAAAGAGACTGGTACTTTAGTAATTTTACTAAAGAACAAACAAGAGATTATTTGTATAAATTTTATGAATTCTTAGAATTTCAAGAGTTAAATATTCATTTCTTTACCTGGTTTGAAATATATTGTCATGAAAACGAAATTAATAATCCTTTTCTACAAGATTTATATGTTGATGTTAATGTTAGATTAAATACTAAATGGAAATTATTAGATGCTAATACTAAAAAATTTTCTGAAAGTATTTATCCTCCTCTAGAAGCTTTAATTATTACCACAAAAGAAGGAAATGAAGTAGTAGCTTCTCCATTTAAAGCAATTAAAAATCCAATTGATGGTATGCAAAAAGAAAGAAATAATATTCAAGAACAATTAAATTACTCAAATCAAATATTACATATTATGTCACAACAATTAGATAGAATAGAATTAGCTGGTACTACCAGTAAAAAGATAGAAAAGTCAAAAGATTTTACTTTAGATCCTAAAAGACCTATCTTTAATTATGCTCTTGATAAGGAATTAAAAGATTTTAATTTGGGAAAAAATATATCTGACGATTTAATAATTCGATTAGAAAAATTATCATTATCTAATATTTCCAGTTCCTCAGAAACAAAAATTAATGTATTAAAAAATGAAGAACATATATTAAATAAAATAAATTATAATCCAAGACTTAAAACTAGAAATTATTACCCAAGACCCTCATTTGCTGATGTACAATTTGAAAAAAGACCTAACTTTGTAGAAAACAGTTATTCTGGTGATTCTATAGTAGAATGGAATATAGATGGAGCTAGTGAACAACAAATTTTAGATATTATTCAACAAATGACTATGGCTGCTATAGTCTTCAAGGAAAAAAGTGGAAATACTGATAAGAAAACTGCAATAGCTATAACTATGGGATTTACAGGCCAACTTAAAGGTTGGTGGGATAATATTATTACGGAACAACAAAAGAATGAAATTTACAGTGCAATTAAAATAGAAAATGGAGTACCTCAGGAAGATATTGTTACAACTTTATTATATACAATTACTAAACATTTTGTTGGAGAACCATTAAAATTACAACAAAGAATGGCAGATCAATTAGTAAATCTTTACTGCCCTACAATGTCTGATAATAGGTGGTACAGAGATATGTTTTTATCTAAGTTATATTTAAGGCCTGATGGTGCAGCTGATTACTGGAAAGAAAGATTTATTGGAGGATTACCAAAATTATTTGCAGAAAAGGTTAAGTCAAATATCAGTCATGCTTTTATTGGTATTATTCCTTATAATCAATTAACTATGGGAGAAATATCAAATTATATTATTGAAACTGGTATACAAATCTGTACTGATTATAAATTACAAAATAAGATCAAAAATGAATCCTTACAAAGTAGAAGAGAATTAGGAACATTCTTTGAGCAATTCGGAGTAGAACCCTTAAAAGCTCCCAGTAGAATTGTTAAAAAAAGAAGAAAACAATATTTTAGTAGAAGACCTTATTATAGAAAAAGAAATTATAGAAAGCCAAATCAGGATTACAAAGATTATAAGTCTAAGCCGCAAAAGCAAACTAGAAAGAAAAATTAATAAAAGAAGAATTTATCAGATATTAAATGTTTTAAATGTGGTAGATTTGGTCATTAAGCAAAAACATGTAGAATTAAAGAAAAAATTAATAAAATTAATAATCTGTCTATGGAAGAAGAATTAAAAACAAGTCTTATTAATATATTAGAAGATATAATGATTTATTCAGATAATGAATCTGAAAGTTCTTATGAAGAAGAATCTGATTATGAAGAAGAAGTTATTAATCAAATTAAAGAAACTTCTGATGAAGAATCTGATGATTATTCTGATTGTTTAGGAATAGATATATGTGACTGTAAAAATTGTTTTAAAAGAATTAATGTAATAACAAAAACTCAAGCAAATACTTTAATAGAAATTTTAGGAAAAATGCAAGATTCTGATTTAAAACAAGAATTTATGAAACAAGTTTAAGAAATTATTATCGAAGAAGAAAATCAGAAAGATACTTTACAGAAAATAGAATTCAAAGATATTATGAATAGATTTAAGAAATCAGAAGTATCTACAATTACACTAAAAGATTTACAAAATGAAATTAGAAATTTAAAACAAGAGATTCAGCAATTAAAACAGAAGGATGTAGAATTAGAATTAAAATACTTAGAAATAAAAGGAATGAAAATTATTAATGATCAAAACAATATTCAGACAGGAGAAAATTCTAAATCTGAATTATTTAAAACAGACAGATTAATATCACATAAATGGTATTGTCCAATAGAATTAATCATTAAAGAAGAAAGATTCAAATTAATTGCTCTAATAGATTCTGGGGCTGATTTAAATTGTATCCAAGAAGGATTAATTCCAATAAAATATTATGAAAAGACTACTGAATCATTAAGTGGAGCGAATGGCTCTCAGTTATCCATATCCTTTAAATTATCAAAAGCTAAAATATGTAAAAATAAGATTTGTTATACAACTTCGTTCGTATTAGTAAAAGATATACATGAAAATATAATATTAGGTACACCCTTTTTATCATTATTATACCCATTTTCAGTATCTAATACAACCATTACCTCAAAAGCCCTTGGAAGAGAAGTTAGTTTCGAATTTATTCAGCCTCCACATTTTAAAGAATTAAATCAAGTTCAAGAACAAAACACTTCATATATTAACTTAATTAAACAAAAACAGAAACAGATAATTATGATAAATAAAGAAATTCATTACAAAAGAATAGATGAACAATTAAAGTCTTCTAAAATACAAGATAGGATTAAGAGTTTACAAAAACAATTTTCTAAAGAATTATGTGCAGAACATCCCAATGCATTTTGGAAAAGAAAGACACATGTTATTTCTTTACCATATGAACCAGATTTTAATGAAAAAAATATCCCAACTAAAGCCAGACCAATACAGATGAATCAACAATTTCTAGATTATTGTAAAAAAGAAATTAATGAATATTTAGAAAAAGGATTGATAAGACCTAGTAAATCTCCTTGGAGTTGTTCAGCTTTTTATGTTGTTAATGCTTCTGAATTAGAGACAGGAGAACCGAGATTAGTAATTAATTATAAACCATTAAATAAAGCTTTACAATGGATTAGATATCCCATTCCTAATAAAAAAGATTTAATTGGAAGATTATATAACTCTGCAGTATTTTATAAGTTTGATTTAAAATCAGGATATTACCAAATATAGCTAATAGAAAAAGATAAGTATAAAACTGCTTTTGTAGTACCATTCGGACATTATGAATGGAATGTTATGCCTTTAGGATTAAAGAATGCTCCCAGTGAATTTCAAAATATTATGAATGAAATATTTAATAATTACTCTGAATTTACTCTAGTATACTTAGATGATTTATTAGTTTATTCGAACTCTATTACTCAACATTTTGAACATTTAAATAAATTCTTTAACATTATAAAAGAAAATGGACTGGTATTATCGGAAAGAAAAATGAAATTATTCCAGAATAAAATAAGATTTTTAGGATTTGAAGTTTTTGAAGGAACTATTACTCCCAACAGCAGAGCTATTGAATTTGCTGACAAATTTCCAAACGAATTAAAAGATAAAACTCAATTACAAAGATTTTTAGGATGCATTAATTATGTTGCTGATTTTATCCCAAATCTTAGACTTATCTGTGCCCCATTATTTAAACGACTTAGGAAGAATCCTCCTAAATGGGATGAGTCTATGACTGAGAGTGTCAAGCAATTAAAGTCCATTGTTAAGAGGTTACCCTGTTTAGGTCTACCTGACCCATTAGCCTTTTTAAGAGTAGAAACTGATTCATCAGAATTAGGTTTCGGTGGGATTCTTAAACAGATAGTACCCCATTCACAGAAGGAACAGATTGTTAGATATTACTCTGGAGTATGGAATCCAGCTCAGCAGAAGTATAGTACTATTAAAAAAGAAATTTTAGCTATTGTCTTTTGTATTACCAAATTTCAAGACGATTTATTTTCAAAAAGATTTCTATTAAAAATCGACTACAAAGCAGCCAAAGATGTTTTGCAAAAGGATGTTAAAAATCTAGTTTCAAAACATATTTTTGCTAGATGGCAAGCTTTACTTTCTTGTTTTTGATTTTGATATCAAACATATTAAAGGAGCCAACAATTCTTTACCTGATTTTCTAACCAGAGAGTTTTTACAGGGAAACAAAAATGAGTGACAAAAGAAAAGACCCGAGAGATGATTATGGACCTCCTCTGGAGGACCCAAAAGTACAAAAAATCATTACTTCAAAGCAGGCATTAATTCAAGGTTCTTCATCATCATTACAAGGTTCATTACAAAACCGTTACACTCCCCTATCTCCCTACCAAATTATTACACCCAGGCCAAGAGCCTCAACTCCTCTAGCATTACCATCTTCGTCCTCTTCCTCTAAGTTAGTACAGTTAGCTAATACTCCTTATCATTATTCCAAAATAGCAAATAACCCTGAACCTCACCAGTTACAAGAAACCTTTATCCCATTACAATCCAAGAAACCAGAAAAAGAAAAAGTACCCTTTTACACTCCACTAGCTGATACACCTCCCTGCCCTTTTATACCAAAGCCTCACCAATTACCCTTATTTACCTTAGAACCCGAATATGTTAAGGGTAATAGTTCTCTTTTACAAACCATTAGTAAGTTTTACCCTCCTAGGTTTCATTACTATCCTCGAACCCCAGAACATACTAGAAAATTTTATGAGTTTATCCTAGTTGATACTGGATCCATAGAAGTTACTCATAACCGAGAGGATCCCACTGATCCTCAGAGAATTACTTACTCAAAATTTAAAATTACTAAAATTATTACTCCTCAAGCCTGGGGAACTCATCCCTCTGTCCATAAGTCTTTTACCAGAAAATTTATCCCTCAAACTTTTACTTATGTGGATTACATGGAAGCTTGGTACAGTATGCTTTATCTTGAACCATTTAACCATTCTTGGTTTATCTGGTTTAAAAAAGACATTCCTTTACACTTTCCTCAATGGTTCCTTTGGTGGTTTATTGATATCGGTGCAGACACATCGATATTCCCTAAATTTGCCCTTACTGCATATGAATGATTTACTACAGAAACTACTTTTCATCCACCTATGCAATTGCTAACTTTCTGTGCTTGCTTTGGAATTACTTGGATCACTTCTTGGAATTACAAAACTCAGAAAGTTTGGGAAGGATGCCAAACTTCTCAAGTTATTAGAGAAGTTAAAATTAAATGGTGGATTAAGTTTAATCCTAATTTGTTAGGTTCTAATGCTCTAGACCGTTGGTTTCGAGAACATCCAAATTATCTGAAGCAAGTAAAGCAGGATGATACTGAAGCCTTATTTTTATTAGAAAAATCTAAAATTATGGCAGAATTATCAAGTTCCAGCAATAAAGAAGAATTTTTAAAGAAATTACAAATGGCTATGTCTGGAGACAACGTAGAAGACAAGGAGTCTGAAGCGGGGTCCAGTCAGAATTACCCCCCGATGAATGAAGACGATTGTTACGGGATTGAAGGGATTCCCGAAATCCCATAAAGCAGATTCGATTTCTTACTTTTGGTATTACTGGCAGACATTAAACACTGTTCCCATGTGATTACTTTTGACTACTTTAGTTTTTCTGTAGTGTCGGCAGCACTGTAGTGTCGGCAGAATCTTTACTGTTGTATTTTTAATTATTCTTTACTGTTGTAAATAGTGCCTTCCTTGAATTATAAAAGGAGCACTTCATTTCAGTTTTAAGCATAGAGTTTTTCTGAGCTTTCTCTGGTCTGAACATCTAGAGAATACTCTCCCTTGTAAGTTATTAAATGCTTTATAAAAAAACCTTTATTAATTATGAAGTTTTCCATACCTTTCTTATAATATATACCCCAAAACTTTTGTAAAATTATATTTTTGGCCCTAAGTGCCCAGATTTTTTATTTTATGCCCAGAATTCCAAAATTTTATATTTTTGACCCCAAAACATCCAGTTTTCGTTTTTGATCCCTAAAAATCTGAAATTTGATTTTCTCCCTCATCAATTGATTTTCTAGCTTACTTAGAGTTTTATGGAGAAAATGCCATAGTATGAAATTGATTTGAGACTTGTACTTTGTAACGCCCCTTTTTCCCACAAGGAACGTCACATGAAAAATATAAAACTTAATGCGGAAAACGTCTTTCATAATTTCAGGATACCGAAATTGGTGGCTATTTTTTTAAAAGGAAAAGGATCTTATACGAAAAGATTTATTCACATCTCATTTAGCCATCCAGAAACTCAGAAGAAAAGAAACATCATACATGAATATAAACATCATCATGTCAAAGTACACAAACCTTGCGCTCACAAGTATAGTTATAAACCACAACATAGTGGCCAAAATACATCATCACAGCATAAAAGAAATAAAGCATTAAACTAAACCTAAGAAAACAATAAAGCAAAAAGTGCGTCAAAATACACAACATGAAATATCTACGTCCCCAAAACCTAGGTTGGTCGGCCAACTAACAACCCACAACCTAGCAATCTACACCTCCCCGCCTAGAGACCTAAGGCGACGACGTCTCCTCGGGATCCTCCTCTGGATCCTCCTCGGGGTCCTCCTCATCCTTAGACTCGGACTCCACGAGCCAACCGCATCCAGACTCATATCTGACCTTCCTCTTCCCTTTCCCTGCATGTCCTGATGGTTCGGCAGAAGTGTCACAAGAACAGTGAACAAAACGTCAAGAAGGTGCGACGTATGGAACAAGAAGTGTCGGCCTCACGGTCTCGGGTGATGAAACTGGTGTCACTGGTGGAGCCATCCTTGGTAAGCGTGCCCTCTACAAGAAACTCTTCCTTGGAGTGAGATGAATTAGACGACAACGGTTAGATACCGATTCGGCTATCCGCTGAGGTGTAGGCCTTTGATCCTCCCCCACCTCACTCCTAGGCTGCGCCGGGGGCGGAACTCTGGCCTCCTGGTTCTCCAAAGTGATACTGCGTGCAAAGGGTGCATCTCCTAGCCAGTAGCGCATCCTCTCGACGGGTATGTAAACGCCCAAAACCATGTCCCTCTCCAAAACCTCTTCGGGGCCCAACACCCCTCCTCTAGTCCTGACCACGTGTCCAGTCACAGTGGCCCATTGGGAGATGGGATCGTAAGTCCATCCCCCACCATCGGCCTCACGAGGCCGGAAGCACTCCCTCACTCGGGCTATCAGAGGTCTCGAAGTGGACATCTACGCATAACGTGCATAAAATAACAGAAGAACACGCAAGGGTGAATTTCTTTGCACAAGTTGAAAGTCCACTGAAAGGATGTATACGAAAAAGAAAATACTACATAATACATTCCAAGAATATATATAGCTACTCTTTTGCAAATCTTTCTCTAAGATATTCATACACCAAAAGAGAGCACATCATCAAATTAAACACACAATCAAACACACACATAGCACTCTAGCATAATGCATGTCACTTCAATATCTCTTTAATACACCGGTGCACTGCTCCATGGAGACTTCCTCAACTAAGTAGAGCGATATGGCAGAAGCGTATACCTAACATTAATGCAAACTGACCATCTCTCTCGGCCATCGTTTGTCATTCATTCGGTACAGCCCCATTGTGCTACGTCGTACACCACATCTCAAATAAGATAGCCCTGGTCAGGGTCATCCAAGCTGGGTATTACGACTCGTCTCGGCACAAGGGAATTCCTTTCAAGGCCATTGAGAACTTCGTAACCTGGATGCCCTCAAAGACTTATAGTCAGACCATACTTATTTACAATCCCCACATAGGATTGTATGCTCTAATCATGGCATAAAGCCAACATGGCAAAAGCCAATAACTCAAATGCATATGACAATACAATTTGCAATCACAAACAATTCAATCAATGCAGTCCCTCGTCTTAGGGTTTTTCGTCGCCACGTGTTAGCTTTCATCCAACACCGTATAATATTATTGTCCTCAAGACTTTATCGTCGCCACGTGTTAGGTTTCATCCAACACCATGTAATATTATTGTCCTCAAGATTTTATCGTCGCCACGTATTGATTCTCTTTCGATACCGTGTAAAAGCGTTATTTAAAAACATAAGTTTTATGGAAACTCCTCTTTGAAATTAAAGCTCTTCTTTTAACTTCTAACTCTTAAATCATTATTCTTTTGCTTCCCACTTCTTCATTGTAGATTTAGGCTTAAATATGATTTTAGTCCCTCAAATTTAGGAAATTGTTGCTTTTGGTCCCTCAAATTTAAAACGCCTATTTTTGGTCCCTCATTTTTGAAAATGTGTCACTTTTAGTCCTTGGGGTCATATTTTAAATTTAAAATGTATTTTATAAATTTGAGAGGGGTCAAAATATAAATTTAAAAAATTCTTAGAAGTAAGAGAAAAGGGAATAAAGTGAGAATCAGAATTTAAGAAGGGTCAAAATCTAAATTTAAAAAATACTTTTCAAATTGGAAAATAGCCCTAGGGATTAAAAATGACACATTTTGAAAAATGAGGGACCAAAAATAGGCGTTTTAAATTTGAGGGACTAAAAGCAACAATTAACCAAATTTGAGAGACTAAAAACATATTTAAGTCAAAGATTTAATTAAAAATCTTAGGTAAGTTCTTTATAAATTTACTTAAGTTCCTTTACTTTAAGTATTTAAAAATCTGACCCCCAAAAATATTCTGTTTCAAGTTTCAGCCCCAGAATTGTCCAGTCTTCACGTTTCTACCCCAGATTTGTCCAGACTTCACGTTTTTTACCCTAGAACTTTTGTAAAATTATACTTTTGGCCCAAAGTGCCTAGATTTTCGATTTCTTGCCCAGAATTTTGTATTTTTGACCCCAAAATATCCAGTTTTCGTTTTTGACCCCTAAAAATCCAAAATCTGATTTTTCTCCCTCATTAATTGATTTTCTAGCTCACTTAGAGTTTTATGAAGAAAAATGATTTAGTATGAAATTGACTTGAGACTTATACTTAGAAATTTTAATGAAATTTATCTAAGTATGTATTAACTTGAATCTTAATTAATTTATTTGATTTCACTTTGGAAAACTTTTCATTAAAGCTTTTAAACTCTCTTCCCACACTTAATCAATTTTTTTCATTCCAATCCCAATCACATTGAATCAAAGCATGTGAAATATCCAAATAAACCAACATGCATCAATTAGGCAAGAACACAATCAAGCCATAAATCATACATACACTCAAAGTAATCATTCATAACATATTAACATACATCATGAACATAGCATAAAGCATACTTCACCAAACATACACATAGGCATCCAAAATCACTCCAAATCATACATATGATTTTTCTAAACACACATAGGCTTTTCAAAAATTATCATTCATCAACCAAAATTACACTTCCACTCATATACATAAATATATAAAAATACATATTACTAAGAGAATGAAAACTCATTCAACAACCAATAAGAAAACTCAAGTCTTTGAGTTTTTCATGAAACATACAACACATAGCCACACACATATACAACCTTCCCAACTTATTGAGAAAATCCCCTTACCTCTTGAAACACTTAAAGAAAGATCACCAAGAGGTCTTCTTGCCAACAAGCCACCAACACCAAGAGATCTACTCACCACCTTGATGCTCCAACACTTACAAAATCACCCTTTTTCAAAATACATAAAACACAACCATAAAAATATGAGTTTTTATGAAAATAGACAAACCCCAAAGTATAAAAATCTAGAGTAGAAAAATACTTAAGGCTTGAAAGAAAAGAGCTCAAGAAGGATTTCAAGCTTGTAGGTTCCAAGGGTTTGAACCTAAACCAAGAAAATGTTCTCTTTTAGCAAAAATGGAGAACACAAGATTCTTGGGAAAATTAAAAGTGATGAGAATGGAAAAAGAAGAAGATATTATGGTTTAGAATCATGATCCAAACCTTTTTTGTGAAGCTTGAATAGCCAAAAACTCAACAAAACTCAAGCTTTTGGTTATGGAGAAAAGCTTGGAAAAAAGAGGAAAAATGGAGTTTCTTTGATACAAGGAAGAAGAAGAAGTTGAGAAATGAATTCTCTCTCTCCCTTTCACTACTAAACTCGGCTGCACACAAAGAGGAATGGGGGAGGTATGGGCTTGCATGCGCCATACTTCACTCACCTAATTTGAAAAAAATTCAAAAATCAATTCTTTTTGACCATTTGACTTTTGGAATATTTTTGGGAGTGAATTCTGCCCTCTTGTGCGCCCAACCAGACCAGAAAAATGGTGGGCTCATCAAGTTAGGGTTTAATAGGTAGTTCAAAGCAGTAAAACGCGCGGTTTTATAACCCCTCTTTAGATAAATATTTTTCTAAAATAGGAAAAATCATGAGAATTCAATTTTATGACTTGAAAATGATATAGAAAATTTTAGAATCTCAAAACTAAATTTTTGGACTATTTTTCATGTCCCGATTGCGCCCGGTTTACCCGTAAAGCTCCATATGCGGGTAAAATAAATTTTTTCTGAAAAATTCTAGAAAATTTTCTAAAAATTACAAATATTATAAAAATAACTTTTGGTTCGTTAAAATATTATTTTGGAGTTAAAATGACCTCCAAAAAAATACTGAACCCTTCCCCGCATCACCCGAGAACGCGGATCCCGCAAAAGCTCAGTTTTGCGAACTCTACTACTCTCGACTCTTCTAAAATAAATCTAAGATATGAATATTCTTATTCTCACCTCAAGATCCCAATATCATTAATAAAATAATTTTAAATAAATTAAAACATATTTAAAAGTCTACAGAAACTATATAAAAATGAGGGCGTTACATACTTAGCAATTTAATTAAATTTATCTAAGTGTTAACTTGAACCCTAATTAATTTATTTGATTTCACTTTGGAAAACTTTTTCATTAAAGCTTTTAAGTTCTCTTCTCACACTTAATCAAATACTTCAATTCAATCCCAACCACAAAGAATCAAAGTATGTGAAATATCCAAAGAAATCAACATGCATCAATTAGACAAGAATACAATCAAGCCATAAATCATACATACACTCAAAGTAATCATCCATAACAAATTAACATACATCAAGCATGCATTTAGGCATTCCAATCACAAAGAATCATAAATATAATTTTTCCAAGGAACACATAGGCTTTTTAAACATTATCATTCATCAACCAAAATCATGCTTGAACTCATATATATATATAAATATATAAAAATACATATTACTAAGAGAATGAGACTTCATTCAACATCCAATAGAAAAACTCAAGTCTTGGAGTTTAACTTAGAACAGACAACATACACCACACACATACACATCCATTCCAACTTATTGAGAAAATCCCCATATCTCTTGAAGACAATGAAAATGGGCAAATCACCTCCACTCTTCACCAACACCAAGTGGCCTCCTTGAAGCCTTGATGTTCCAACACTTAGAAAAATTAACCTTTCACAAAATACACCAAAATAAAACCATAAAAATGCAAGTTTTAAGAAAAATTAACCTTTCACAAAATACACCAAAATAAAACCATAAAAATGCAAGTTTTATGCAAACCACCAAACCCCAAAGAGTAGAAATTTTGAGTAGATGAATACTTACTCAAACTTAAAAGCAAATGGATCCAAGGTAGTTTTCAAGCTTGTAGGTTCCAATGGAGTGAACCTAAACCAATAAAAAGCTCTCTTTTAGTAAAGAGAAGAACACAACCTTCATGGAAAATGAAAGTGGTGGAAATGAAAAAATAAAAGAAGTTTATGGATTAGAATGGTGATCCAAACCTTTTTTGTGAAGCTTGACTAGCCAAAATCTCAACAAAAAGGAGTTCTTTGGTTCAAGTGAAGAAGATGAAGTGAAAAATGAATTTTCTCTCTCCCTTCTCCCTATACAAACTCGGCTGACCAAGGAAGGAATGGGGGAGTATGGGCTTGCTTACTTTGGAGTAGATGGGAGCCATACCTCATTTACCTAATTTTGAAAAAACTCAAAAATCAACCCTTTTTGACCATTTGACTTTTAAGATATTTTTGAGAGTGAATTTAGGGCTCCCAAACTCGGCCAAGGGCTGATCACAAGGGTGGGATTTTGTCCCATCAAGTTAGGGTTTAATCGGTAGTTCAAAGTAGTAAAACACGTAGTTTTCGAACCCCTTTTTAGATAATATTTTTTTAAAATGAGTAAAATCATGAGAAATCAATTTTATGACTTGAATATGATATAGAAAAATTTAGAATCTCAAAACTAAATTTTTGAACTATTTTTCATGTCCCGGTTGCGCCCAGTTTACCCGTGAAGCACCAAACGCGGGTAAAATAAAGTTTTTCTGAAAAATTTCCAATTTTTTTTAAAAATCACAAATATTATAAAAACCACTTTTGGTTCGTTAAAACATTTTTTAGAGTAAAAATGACCTCTAGAAAAATACTGAACCCTTCCTAGCATCACGCGAGAAAGCGGTTCTCGCAAAAACTCAGTTTTGCGAACTCTACTACTCTAAACCCTTCAAAATCAAATCTAAGATATGAATATTATTATTCACACCTTAAAATTCCAAAAATTATTAATGAAATAATTTTAATTAAATTAAAGCATATTAAAAATCAATAAAAACCATATAAAAATCATGGTGTTACAATATACACAAAAACCCAACCATAAAAATGCAACTTTTATGAAATACCCAAACCCTAAAGTGTAGAAATTTGAGTAGAGGAATACTTACTCAAAGCTTAGAAGCAAAATAGATCAAAGATGGTTTTCAAGCTTATAGGTTCCAAGGGTATGAACCTAAACCAAGAACAAAGCTTTCTTTTAGCAAAAAGAAGAACACAAGCTTCTTGAAAAAATTAAAAGTGATGGAAATGGAAAAATAAAAAGAGATTATGGATTAGAATCATCATCCAAACCTTTTTTGTGAAGCTTGAATGGCTAGAACTCAATAAAACTCAAGACTTTGGCTTTGGTCTCAAGCTTGGGAATGGAGAGAAAATGGAGTTTCTTTGCAAGATGAAGAAGATGAAGTGAAGAAGAAAATGAATTCTCTCTTCCTATTTCCCTAGAAAACACGGCCAAGACAAGGGAGCATGAGCTTGATTTGAGTTGGCTACCTATTCCATTTCTTTAATTAGAAATTCAAAGATATTTTCCCTATTTGGTCAAAGGTGGATTTTGAATTTAAAGAGTGCATTTTTGTTCAAGGAACTCGGCCATGACAAAAAAAAAATATGGTGGGATTATGTCCCATCAAGTTAGGGTTAAGTTGGTGGTTCAAAGTAGTAAAAATGCTTATTTTCATAATACCTTTTGAGATAAATATTTTTGTAAAAAAGAGAACAACATGAGAAATCACTTTTATGACCTAAATATGCTATATAAAAATTTAGAATCTCAAAACTAAATATTTGGACTATTTTTCATCTCTTGGTTGCGCCCGGTTTACCCGTAAAGCACCAAACGCGGGTAAAATAAAAATTTTCAGAAAAATTTCTAAAAATCACAAATATTCTGAAAATAACTATTGTTTCGTTAAAATATTATTTTGAAGTAAAAACGGTCTCCAGAAAAATACTAAACCCTTTCCCCGGACCACGCGAGAATGCGGTTCCCACAAAAATTCAGTTTTGCGAACTTCACTACTCTCGACTCTTTTAAAATAAATCTAAGATATGATTATTATTATTCTTACCGTAAGATACAAAAAATCATTAATAAATAATTTTAAATAATTTAAAACAGATTAAAAGTCTAAAGAAGCTATTTAAAACGAAGGGTGTTACAGCACACACAAAACATCACAATTATCTCTCTATCGCTTTAGTTTCTCTTGTAACCTTTTGAATCTTTTCTCTTTGTTACCTCTTGTAACATTCAACACATGACTTTATCTCTTAGTCATTTTATAAATTCTCTTCTCACTTGGTTATCTCAACCAAAATATTTCTCTGTTTCTCAATACCATTTTTTTTGTATTTACCTTTTTTTTCAAAAATTGATATAAAATACTTAGACTAATGTAAATCCAAAATAATTTTTTTTTCCTTAAAAAGACATTATTTTATAAGTCTTTAAGCATAAATTTTCGAAATTTCGAGTTTGGAAAATTTATTAAAATCCCTGACACTTTCACAAGTGTGAGAAAAATAACAGGACGGTGTGAACGAGTCTGTTTCCAGTTTTCAAAATAAAACTTGATTTTCACAATTTTTTTATAGAATCACACCAGAGGTGTGAACTGGTCTGGTTTTACAAAAATCTATCAAGTTAGAAACTTTATTTTATCTTTAAAAACTCCAAAAAAATTGAAATAATCTATTTTATATATTAAAATAGCCCCCCGCCACGGCAGCTATATTTGTGGCAAGTAACAACATTTTTGCCACATCAATAAAAATCCTATGTGTCATCGTTTATATTCCACTTCTCTTTGCTCATCCTTTGCTATATAATTCCTTCACCATCTCTATTTCCAAATTTTTCTATGTATCTTTCCACCTTCTTTAGTTATCCATTAATTTAATCCATTTAATTCAATTGATTAAAATATACAATGAGCATATATTACATTATTTTTGTAACACCCTTTCTCCAAAAAGGATATTACACTATAGTAACCAAAAATTTCACAAAGACTTAGAAAATATTTTGATAAAAGTTCGTAATCCTTCTCTAAAATGCGGGTAAAATTTTTCGTTTTTCTAAAAGATGAGAATGATGGAGAATATGTTTTCCTAATTTTTTTCAAAATGTTTTTGAATGCGAAAATATGATCAACACCTTTTGTGAGCATGATCTCATATGATATATATATATATATATATAAAGATCTTGCTTCAGTACAAGCATAAGTTTAAATAAACTGTACATCTGAGCCAATTCAGTCTCTTGACATCTACCCCAATCTAAGACAATAAATATAGATTCTTCTCGGAATTTCTATCAATTTATGCAACATCCTCCTTCAGATCCTTCTTCTAAAAGCTAGCCCACTTCTTGGGTAAATTATCTACTCAGTCATGTATCAACACAACATAAAAGCAGGCAAGGGTGGAACTCTAAACAAAGTAATAAGTAAGGTACAAATACACCCAAAACACAGATTATGTATCAACCAATTTGCATATCAGGACACATAAAAAAATTAACAGATCAATCAAGACTTATAAACAGATCTCGTTTAAGCAGATCTTACCTTTGTGCTGGAACCCTACAAAAGCAACGCATTCACAATAATATATCACCAAGTCCAAGTATATTTATGCATGCCACTTCAATATCTCTCAAAACACACTGGTGTAATGCTCCAAGGAAACTTTTCCAACCTCACACCATTGAGTGACCGGCTGCGGTAAACTTAACAGAATTATCAGGGAATCCTACCTGAACTCCTGAGATTTACTTTGGTAATACCACATTTAAAATGAATATCAAATCATGAATAGGTTAGCCAGTTAGATTTATCCAAGTCGGGTATACGATTCGCCTCGGCTCGAGGGGATCAACCTTCACGACCATTGAGACTTTCGAAACCTGGATAATCCCAGTAGCCAATTGTAGTCCAACCAAATCCTATTCTCAACCCCTAGCTGGAGTGTATGGTCTAACGTCTTTATGCAATGACCGTCTAATTTGCACACAAAATCTCTTTCTAAAACTTCCTCTATTTTACTATAGCTTCTCTTAAAATCTTTATGACTTTGTCAACACACTTTGTATGAAACAACTCTTCACTTTAGGATAGAAATACTTTTGAATGAACAGATAGCTGTTTAAAACCCACATCTTTCTCTTTATATCAAAAAACCCTTTTTCTTGTTTTTAAATAAACTGCTCTTGCTCTTTTTACCCAATTTACGAATTGTTTATGAGTGAAGTTATTTGTTCGGCTTCAATAAGTCAATTTATGACTGATCACACCGCGGTAGAGCCTAACTGAGGTGAGCAGCCCAACAGAGTGATTCGATATATAAACTAAAGTTTATTAATTCATTTCAAGTAAACCAAAACGGGACAGAGCCACCTAGAATTGATCAAGAGAGAAGAGATAAACAGTAATAAAACTTATGTCCACTTTTTAATCAGTAAGTGTCCGTTCTCAGATTTTAGATAGATTTTGGTAAAGGAATAATTACACGGCGGCTGAGCCGATTGCGGTAATCAGTGTTCAGCTTTCTTGAAAACTTGATATAGACTTAGTGAATGAAGTAAAGCTGATTAATTTACCGGCTTAATTAATTTGAAGATGAAAGGATCACACGACGGCAGAGCCGTCTTTGGTGATCAATGCCCAACTTTAAAACAATTCCATATAGACTCATTGAACGAGATCAAGCTATTTCTTTACTGAAATACTTAAGCACTAGTTATCTTCCAGGAAAGAGGCACATTGAAAGTCTATCTCACTAATTTCCACTACCATAAACATTGGAAATTAAACTGAGTAAACCATATCATATATATATATACAGATTGGATACCCACTCGATATTTTCCACTGATAAGATAACAGTAGAATTCACCAAGAATTCTTTACCGTCATATTAAATTTCCAATAGATACTATAACAGTAGAATTCACCGAGAATCCATTACCGTTATACGCTTTTATCCAACAGGTGCTATAACAGTAGAATTCACCGAGAATTCTTTACTGTTATACTCTTTTATCCAACCCAATCTATTTATATATACATTTATTAAGAAATAACTTCTTTCCCAATTTATCTTAGTCATGTATATACCGGGTCCCTAGGTTAAGAATTCCCCAAACAGCGTATCAGTACAGTTCCCAGGAAAGAGAGACGGACTTGAAAAGCCCCTTCAAAGATCTCTGTCTTTCCAAGACAGACCCATACTGATAAACCATTTATCTTAACCATTACCTTGTATATCAATGATAGACAATATCAGGGTTTTCACAAAAGAATAAATTACACTTTCTTTACGGTAGGATCATATTTACGGTAAATCTAAATTTTGCCATTATAACTGTATGTTTATAAAAGCTCAAAATTAATTTTATCATAACCACCTTACTCACACGAAAATTTAAAGAAATTTGGGCATTATAACACTACAATTTATAAATAGCACAAAACAATTAAATTATGGCCATAAAACAATTATAAAGCATAAATAAATAAATAAAGCTATAACACACGAAACACACAATTCAAACACAATCAAGAATCAAGAATCAAACTCATACTTCTCAAATTAATTTGCAAGAGGTTCCCCTTACCTTTGCCAAAAAAACTTGGAAGAACAAGGCTTGAATAAATAAGAACACCAAGTAAGAAATTTAAGAATTCTAAAGAGAAAAAGAGAGAGATCTTGCTTGTCAACACAAGGCTTCTTGGTTTGTGAATTTTATGAAGCATAAGATGAGTATTTATAGGGGAAGGGGCGGCCATGAGGAGGGACAAGGGAGGAAGAAAAAAGATCATGTGATGTAAGCCATGATTCCTAAAATGCCTAATTATTAATTAGGTTTAATCAATCCTTTTTCTAATTGGCTTAAGCTTATGACTAAGCCTCATGACTCATATAGAAAACCACATCTAAGGGCTTAAAATTGATGATGATGTCGACCAAGTGAGGGCAAATGAGAGCCATTGGATAGCTTAGTTAAAAACTTTAGGTTTTGGTAGTTTTAAGTGAAAATCAAGGGTAAAATGGTCTTTTCACTAATCTAAAATTCAAAAATTAATTTAAATGATGAGAATCTACAAGGAATCTCGAAAATACCATTTAATAGCTTCATGGAAGAGTTTTTGGATTTTTACGGTAATGGTATGCTTCGCGGTTTGCATAAACAAAAGAAAACGGACGCACCGTAAGTGCAAAACGGACATTTTTCAAAAAATTCCCAGATAATTTCCAAAAATCACAAATTGAATATAAATGCTAATGATCCTTCTTGAAAAATGATTTTGAGCATGCCCTGACAAAACTTATTATTTTCTATACTATCTAAAGTATACTAGATCCTAGAGTCTCTATCTCAACTATTTCTTCTTCTCCGGTATTTATCCATTTCTTAACTAACAGATTACAGAGTTTCCCTTAGAAGGACCACAACTGCAATTTCCTTTATATCTTTCTCTAAAATTCCAAACTTAATTTCTAAAACCTTTATGGAACATCAAGTTACTATTTTATATCCTCAAATACCTGTTGGGAACCAAATATGAATTTTCCATATTCATTCATCAGCTTCTCTTAACAGTAAAAAATGTCCATAAAGTACTGTTTGACTTCTACGTCAGTTCTAAACCATTATACTTTATCTAAAAATCTTAAGGATGATTCTAATCTTCTAAAATTAACACTTTTTCTTGTAGAGTGAAATTTTAGGATGTTACAATTCTACCCCCCAAAAAATAATTTCGTCCTCGAAATTATGTGAATAAGCATATCTGGACAATATCCTTTTTCTGGGACAATTCCTATTACCTAACACTATTTGTATCTTTTCAAATAATTCACTATCAACCTTTAGATATAACATACTCGCCCATTTAACAGTTTGGAGTGTAATCTCTTGCTTCTCTGTCCCAACCCCATTTGTTGTAACCTAGACAGTCTACCAGTATTTCTCTTTCCTTGCTTCCTTCCTCTTTCTCCATCTTCTGATTTTTCCATTTGACGGATCTCTAGTGAAAAATCTATTTTCTTAATCCATAACTAAGTTTTGCCTCAATAATTTATTTGGAACACTATGTTTCATCAAGTTGGAACTAGATATCAAAAGTATTTTGCCTAATATTCATACTTAGCTGTATTCATGCCTATAATAAGGTCCTATTGCTGTAAACCCAAAAACTTCCTTTCCTTTTTCCATTTAAGTACTTGGTAGAAAATATTTGTCAATAACTTGTGCAAAATATTGCCCTGAAATTTTCCTTTCCCTCTATCGGAATCAAACCTTAAGTTCCATCATTCTTAGGAATTTTGACCTACCTGTAGGTAACAAGGAGAAACACAAGAAGGGGGGTTGAATTGTGTTTCTAAGCTTTTTAAAACTTTTCGCAAATGTTGGACGCTGGTTGTGAAAACGTTGGACGCACAACGTAAGTGAGATATTGGACGCACAGACAAGTTGGACGCAGAAATGTCCACTTAGTTTAAAACTAGTTTTCTTTATGCGATTAAAGAGTATGAATAATTTGTTAAATTAAAAATCAATTCAATCCCCTTAGTTAGTATAAACAATAAAATAACAAGAGATAAGGGAAAGAGAGAATCACACAAGTTTTTATTTTGGTTCACCCTTTCCTAAGAGCTACGTCCAGTCCCCTCAAACTAGAGAGATTTCACTATCAATCCAGATAGAATACAAGTATTCTTCAACAGCCTCTTCAGGCCTTACAACAAGTATTCTTTGTACACCTAGCCTCTCTAGGCTCAATCCAAGTATTCTTTTACAAACAAGCCTCTCCAGGCTCAACCCCAAGTATTCTTTCTAAACAAGCCTCTCCAGGCTCAAACAACTCAGAAGAGTATTTTTGACTTAAAGTGCTGTCTAACTCACACAAGTGAGGATATGAAAAACTTAAGCACTTCGAGAGTTAAGCAAACTCTCTTTTGCAAGAAGATAGAAAATATACAAGACTTTCTATAATACACAGAGTATGACAAAATTTGCACAGTGTTTTTGCACTTTCTTTTTCTTGGTTCAGTCTCTTGTATTCTTCTTCTTGTTCACGGTATTTATAGACTTTGATGAAGCTTTAGGTTTGTTCTTCGAATAGCTCAGCTTCAGCCTTCATAAATGTTACTATTCTCTAATAGCATTAAATGCTATTTTTCCGTTGCTCTGAGGAGTTCAACTTCAGCGTATTTGTCTGCATTTCTTTCTTCTAAGTCAGAAGCAACCTGTACTCACAGTTTCAATTACACAAAGTTTAATAGCAATATTTTATTGAGACAGAGAGAATACACTGTGTAAACAGAAAGGTGTTTTCAGAGAGACATATAAAAGATCAGAGTATAATCTCTCTCTTAGTACACTTTCCATAGTGCTTTATGCTTTTCATTTAATGCACGTTTCAGAAACGTTGACAATGTTGTATAGAAAAAACATTGTATACAACTATTTATTTCAAATCATTTGCTCATTAAATATGTCTCATATTAAATGCAAGAGCAATAAATAGCAAGTTATGGATTCTGTGTTTTGGGCGCAGCATGTAGACCATATTGGACTTTCAGTCCTTTTAGCAAATGGACGCATACCTTTGCTTACCATTTGTACGTTAAGTATATCCATTCATATGGACGCATACTTATTGCTTACTATATTGGACTTATGACTTGGCTCTTTTTAAGACATATAACTTCATGCTGATTATTGGACTTTTATCATTCTGCTTCTTTGGACGCAAGACATTATTGGATACTTTGCTCCCAGAGTCCATTGGACAATACTTACCCGAGGTCAAGTATCAGAGTCCATTGGACAATACTTACCCGAGGTCAAGTATCAGAGTCCATTGGACGATCTACTCTTGGTCTGTACATAAGTTTGCCAAAGTCTTATTGGACGATGGACTTATCTTTGGTGTACCTACAAGTGCTTGTCAGCAGACTTTGTAAAGATCTTAATAATCATTGTTATCATCAAAACCATTTAGGGAATTTATGCATTACAAAATGTTTTGAACAATTTGGTTCCAACAATCTCCCCCTTTTTGATGATGACAAATATTATTAAGTTTTACAAGCAATAAAGCAGATAAAACCAATATTCAGTTAACATATACTTTTAAAGAGAAATTTTTTTCTTAGGGAAAACTCCCCCTGAGATATATGTCTCAGTTTTTCTTACTCTTCTCCCCCTAAGATAAACATCTCATGGTTTTGGATATTCAATATTTTCAGAGTACCTGAAAAATTTCTTTTTCTCATAGAGCATATTAGTCCAGCATAGAATATAGCATAATCAGAGCATGCATAAGTAATAAGACTACTGCAATGCAAATTAGACTCAATCTCATTTTATTAATGACTTTTGAGCTTTATAAAACTTAATTCTTCCCAATTTCTCCCCCTTTTGTCATCAGACAAAAAGGTTCACAGAACATCATAGTCCAAAATTTTGAAAGAAAAAAAATAATTTTGAACTTGGAAGAACAGGAGAACAGGACTTTCACAGATTCTGCCTTGATTCCAGATGCTTGCGATACTGGCCCAACAGAAATATCAAGTCATCAATATCTTCTGTTGAAGGTGGAACTTGTGCTGGTGCAATTCTTGATTCCTCATCTGTGGAGACAATGACATCTTCTGGCTCAGGATGAAATTCTATTATAGGCTGAGTGGATCGAGTTGGGGCACCAAGGACATCATTAAACATATATTTCTGATGTGCCAAGTTTTCTGTAACTGATCCCCCAGTAGGCGTTGCAACCTTCTCAGCATCTGAGACCCCTGAAGATGATGCTTCTTGCTCACAGAGGCGAAGATATCTTTCCCACACTGTCCTTGCATCCTGTTCTGTTGCTTGTCCTGTCTTGGACAAGAACATCAAGAAATCCAAATCAACATTTGCCATCGACTTCTTTGCCCAATCCTTATCAATCCTGATAAGAGTTGGCATTGGACTTTTATTGATGCACCGTTTGGGAACTTGTCCTTATTTCTGTCAACAAGATAGACCCTTGGTACTATCCTGTAAGGCTGCACCCTTATTGTTGTTGTTGGCTTGATCCTCATAGATGGAGGGACATTGAAGGTGTTCTGAAGTTCGAGTCCATCCACTATATTCCTGATGATCATTCGGTCAAGGACGGAGAGGAATGAACCTAACTCTTCTGCAGTCAGAGGAGAGTACTCTGGCTTGAAGTCGTAGATCCTTATCCTTGAAAGTGCTGAGGAACTGGGTGCTATGGACTTGGCCCTTACTTCCTCTAAGGACATATTCTCCTTTTTCTTATCCTCCCGAAGAGGAATCTCCATGACCTTTATTCCCTTTGTTAGGACCTGCAGCTTCTTGACTGTATAGACATACTCAGAAGATGATAGAGAGGGGCTTCTGATATATCCAAGTCTGAGGGAGGTGAGGAATGTGAAGATTGGCCATGTGAGGGTGAAGGGGTGTTTGTTTGGGTAGGAATGGGTGATGGTTCAAAATCGAAAGGTGATGGTGGAGTAGTTTCAGGTGAGGCAAGTGGTGGTGTTTGTTGTCTTGGTTGAGTGGATAAAGGGGGTGAGAGAGGTTGAGGTGGTGTCTGGGATGGTTGTTCTGTTTGAGGTGGGGGAACTGTTTGGGTTGGTGTTTGGGTTTGTGATTCTGGCATTGTATGGATAGGCGATTGTGGTTGAGGTTGAGGGTCAGGGATTGGACGGATGGGTGAGAGAATAGACTCAGGAGTTTCTGAGATTGAAGCAACCACATATTCTATTATCTCATCAACAGATTTGTCAGGATTAACATAAACAGGTACCTCTGCCGTTATCTTCTCAGCAATCTTGGCAGTGGATGCTTTCCTGAGAGATCTAGCTTTCTTTGTTATGGGTCCAATGGTCTCTGTTTCAACTGCCTTGGACGCAGAAGCTTTTCTATTTTTGGTTGCCTTCTTAGCAGCAAGCTTGGCTCTTTTGGAGAGAAATTCTCCAACTGTCTCTTCGTCTGATTCAGCCAAAGCTAGCTTCCTTACAGTTCCTTTGGAGGCAATCTTCTTTTGTGCAACATGAGCCTCATTCGGGGCTTTAGTTGGTTGTTCCGCTTGTTCAGCTCGATTTGCTTCAATCGCAGCCCTGATGACTTCCTTGTTGTCTTCCTCTTCTACCTCCTTGAGTTTTGCCAGATGTTCTCTGACTGTATCTAGGCCCATTCTTAGAATATTAGTTCTTCCGAAGGGAGCTTGACGTTGTATTTTGGAAAGAGCAGGTTTGTCTTCCCCAGTGTATGCTTTGAAAATTTCCATGACTCCTTGAGTGTTAAAAATTTTCTGAAGTAATGCTCCATAGGGAATAGTTGTCCTTTTGCCTTTCCCTAGTGCATCTCTTCTGAAGCAGGAAAATAGTATAGAAGGAAGATTGATTTGTTGAAAGGTTAGAAGATGCACCAGTAAGAACCCATGTAACGATGATACAGAGTCCTTTGATCCAACCTTGTGAAATATCATTTTATTCAATACTTGGCGAAGTATTCTAGCCTTGTCAATCATTTTTACCATAGAAGGGTGACTGGAGCGTGTCTATAAACATATCAACTATTTCCTTTTCAGACAAAGGTGGTTCTACTTGTGCAGCCAATCCTCTCCACTGTTGGGCATACTCCTTGAATGTCTCGGTGTCTTTCTTTGCCATATTCTGTAGCTGCATCCTGTCAGGGGCCATGTCAATGTTGTACTTGTATTGTTTGACGAAGGCATCAGCTAAATCCCTCCAACAACGAACATGAGTACGCTCAAGACGCACGTACCAGCTCAAGGCTGCCCCAGTCAAGCTATCTTTGAAGAAGTGAATTAACATCTTATCATCATGGGCATGGGCTGCCATTTTTCTGCAGTACATAGTCAAATGGCTTTTTGGACAAGTAATCCCCATGTACTTATCAAATTCTGGTACCTTGAACTTGGGTGGTATTACTACATCTGGGACAAGGCAAAGATCAGCTGCATCACCAAGGCCATAGCAACCTACCCCTTCAATAGTTCTTAACCTATCATCGAGGGTTTGCCACTTTGCTTTATGAGGATCTTCAGTTGAAGACATTGGCACAGATCCTTCCACCGCCTGATGAGGCAATGACATCATGATAGGGTTAGTGCCGCTGTTGGTCCCTTGGGCATCGACATGGTATGCTTGTGCTGCAGCAGGGTTTTCAGAATTTGGTACTGATACCACCGCAGGCGCAGTAACTTCTGGAGAGTTATGGAATTGGGAAGGGATAAGGCCAGTCTGTGGATTGTATGTCATGGGAATAGGGATCAAATTTTGTACTTGTGACACTGGAGCACTTGAGTTTGAACCCAAAGGTTGGGAAACATTGGGCATAAGGATTGCTTGTGGGTTACCCCCCAAAGTGGAGACAGCCAATTGGAAAGTGTATCCAGGAGGTGATGACTGGAATGCTTGGGTTTCTAGGCGGTTAACAGTCAATGGCTGCACGGTGGCAAACGGAGGTATGTACCCAGGTGGGAGGCCATAAGGCGGGAATTGGATGGTCTGTACACCTCGAGAATCAATAATTGGCTGATGCAAAAATCAATGTGGGTACATAGGGAAAGGTATCACCATTCCTTGAGAAACATGACCGGAACCAGGTGGATAAACTGCAGTGGCTAGTTGGTGCTCCATCTGTCATCGAGGACGAGGGTTCCACATTTGCATTCTTGTTCTTCTCCATGGCCTCTAGAAGCTTGGCCATTTGCTCCTTCAGTTGGTCGATCTCGTTCCTCATCTCTTCTTGGGTCCTTTATGCCATGATCCTTGCTTAGGCCCGAGACCAATAAGGATGCCGTGGGGACAGAGTGACGTTTGATTATTTATTTTGCTGGTGTAAGACATGACATGCAAGAATGTTTGATTAAAAAAGAAAGAAAAAAAAAGATATGATATGCACCTCAAAAAGTATATTTACAAAAGGACGCCAATGAAATGTCATGATGCATGTAACGAGAAATGATGTGATAGAAATATACATGATGTGAAATGCAATGGAAGATAAATATTTTTTTCTTTTTTCCTTTTTTGAAAAAAAAATGCTATCTAAATACAAGGGGTAGGGTATGCTCCCTTTGTGGCCTACACGGGTTTCTCCGTAATATTGAGGATTTCTACCTTAGCGGTCCATAAGTCCTTTTAATTCGTGGATACTCTCTTGGGGGGTTCTTATCACTTGCTTACCAAAGGCCTCTAGAGCTAAGTACCCATTTCGAAATGAGGACCACAAACAGGAAGGAAATCCAAAATGTGGGCATTCGCGAAAGAGTCACACTCTAGATGAGGTTCTCGCGATAATCAAATAGGAAGATGATCCAAAATGATTACCACTACCAACCTCGCACTCCCTAAGATGCACTCAGCCCGAGTATAGGGCCACACTCATAAGTGTGTGAATAGTGTAAGTGTAGTGTGTGGAGGGAGCAATACCTAAAACTACCCAACCTGCAAAAGGGAAACAACATACGTACAACAGAACCTGCAGTCTTTTATCCTAAGGTTCTATTCAAACAAATATATTTACAAACACTAATAAAGAATATTTACAACAAACGCAATAAAATAACAAACAAAAGAAGGGGTAAAATAAATAAAGAAAAAAACTAACAATTTTGCACATTTAATTGTGTAAGGCTTGGCTCTCGAACATCCCCAATGGAGTCGCCAGCTGAAGCAACCCGAAAAAATATAGAGGAGTCGCCACCAAAATTTATTTATTGGGAAAACATTGGAAAAACCCGTTTAAGAAAAAAATAGCCTTTGAAACCAGATTTAGGGTTCGGGAGTCGATTACGCATAGGGAAGGTATTAGCACCCTACGACGTCCGCTAAAAGCGGTTACCTATAATTAAATGTGCAAATTTGTTAGCTTTTAATATATTTATTTTACCCCGAAAAGAAATTATTTACTTATTTACAAAATGCAATTTAAATTAAAAGAGAAGAAAAAATTATGAAAATTTATTTTTGCGCTCGACAGGGAAGGTCCCTGGTCCTACGTATTCTCAGGTGCAATGAGAAAATCAAAACTACGTAGTTTTTTAGTAGAAAATGATTGTGTGTTGATTTTGTTTTAATTTTGATTTTTTTTTGGAAAATACTATTAATGTTTTATTTTTTAAAAACACGATCTCATAGTAACCAAATAGGAAGAGAATCCAAAATGGTTACCGATTAAAACACGAAGCTTTCGCAATAGCTAAATAGGAAGAGGATCCAAAATAGTTATCACTAATCACTTAATTAAAAAAAAAAGGTGGATCTTTCACGATAGCCGAATAGGAAAAGGATCCAAAAAGACTATCTCAAACCACTCCTTTAATTAAAAAAGATGTTTTCACAATAGCCAAATAGAAAGAGAATCCAAAATGGCTATCAATAATTAACTCATATTTTAAAGTCATTGTTTTTATCATTTTAATATCAATTCAAAAAAAAAAACTTGATTTTCTTCCAATAGTTTCACGCAAAGGGAATTTAATTTCCTATCCCTCTCGTTCATGCATGCCAGGCCAACTCTCTTAGTTTAGATAATAATAAAAAATAACTCATACAATACTAAATAATAATAATAATACAGAAAGGGGACAAAACAGAACTAAAACAAAAAGAAATGAACAAAAGCATCATGAAGAAAAGCAACGGACTGTGACACCGAAAGGAAGAAAAGCAGGCTCACGACGTCAGTGGGAGGCAGGGGAACGACGTCACGGTGGTGAATGGAAGGATCTGACAATAACGGTTGGTCCCACGGTTCAGGTGGAGGGAGGACGGTGGCTTCCGATGTCGAGAGGTAGGACTTCGGGCGGCCTCGGGGTGGTGCGACGGAGGACGAGATGCCCCGGTGAGCTAGTTTTTGTCTACGATAATGGGGAGCAATGACAGTTAGTGGAGTTGTTGTTGGTGTTTTATAGTTGGGTGATGGATGTTGGAGAGCTTTCCATGGTGGTGTGTATGATGGTGGGTGATTGGGAAAATGAGCAAGAAAAAGAAAAAAGAAAGGTTGAGAAGAGAGGGGCAGCGCTTCTGGAGCTGCTAGCGTGAAGGGTCTGCCAAGCAAAAGGATGAAGAAAAAGGAAATTGTGTGTTTCAGAGGAGAAATGAAAAAGGAAGAGAGGAAAAGGGGAAGGGGTGCGCCGCTTGCCTCTTCTGGGAGAAGGAGGTTAGGTTTTTTTCGTTTTATGGGGTTTGGAGCGCGCTACAGTGTGTGGGGTGCGGGGATATTATGGTGAGGACGCGGAGGATCAAAGCGCGCTTCCGCTTCTCCTCTCACAAGGGATGTTGCTAATGTGAAGCGCGGTGCATGGGGACCTTACGGTGGAGACGCAGAGATGCATGAGTAGCGCTCTACTTCTCCTTCGCAAAAGGGACGTTGGTAATATGAGTGAGGTGCACGGTAAGGACAGTGAGGGCGCGGAGCATCAACCTTTTTTCTTTTTCTTCCTTTTTTTCTTTTGCTTTTTATTCTTTTTTCTTTTTTTTTCCTTCTTTGATTTTCTTTTTTTTTGTTGTTGTCTTTTTTCTCTTCTTTTCCTTTTCATTTCTTCTCTTTTTTTTTTGTGATTTTTGAAAATAAATAAGAACCCGGACAAAATTGGGTGTCAACAGCCATGATTTCAGGAGCAATATCCACACCCATACTGGCTATAGTTGCGAGATCAGCCCAGAATTCCATATTAACTTCCAAATTGTCAATGTTCTCCATTCTGAAAGTGAAAGTTTTGATTTTTCGAAAGAAAGGGTTTTGGAAGGGTTTTTCGAAAGAGAGAGCAAACACAGAGATTTTGGAAGAAGATGAAGAGTGTAAGAGAGTGGGATAAAGACGTGTGTAAGAAGGAAGTTTTTGGAGAGAGAAAACAGTAAATTTTTCTTGAAAACAGGTGTAATCATCAAACGGGAAAACGGCTGCAGAGCAAGCGGACAGTTTGTGATAAAAATATATTATTATAAAAATAGCTTAGAATCAGCGCGGGAAGACTAAGAGTTAAAAGCCTTTTAGTCTCAATAAAAATTCTAAGTCTCAAATAAACTGACGTGTCCTATTGGACGCTAGTCATATTGGACTCAGACTCAGCTTGAGCATATTGAACGCTAAACATCATTCTTTTATAAAGTGCATATTTAAATGCTTTCTTATAAAAGTGAATTTATCTACAGAGAGGGGTTTTGTAAATATATCTGCCCATTGATTTTCAGTGTTTACAAACTGAATATCAAATGTTCCCTTCTGCACATAGTCTCTAATAAAATGATGTTTAGTTTCTATATGCTTAGCTCTTGAGTGTAAGATTGGGTTCTTAGATAAATTGATTGCAGCAGTATTATCACAAAGAACAAAAATCTTACTCTCGAAGATGTTGTAGTCCTCTAGTTGATGTTTAATCCATAAGAGCTGAGAACAACAACTTGCAGCAGAGACATATTCAGCTTCAGCTGTAGATAATGCAATTGTGCTCTGTCTCCTGCTTGTCCATGATACTAGATTGGACCCAATAAAATGGCATCCTCTACTGGTGCTTTTTCTTTCACGCCTGTCTCCAGCATAATTAGCATCACAGAACCCTACTAATCTGTATTTATCTAATTTCTTAAACAGCAAACCAAGATTAGTAGTCTCCTTCAGATATCTAAAGATTCTCTTGACAGTAGTTAAGTGAGAATCTCTCGGATCTGATTGGAATCTTAAACATAAACAAACACTGAACATGATATCAGGTCTAGATGCAGTAAGATACAAGAGAGATCCAATCATACCTCTGTATACCTTTTGATCTACCTTTTTATCTTTATCACACAGGTTCATTATGCAAGTTGGGTGCATAGGAGTGTTCAAGGGCTTGCAATCGTCCATATTAAACTTCTTCAGAAGCTCCTTTGTATACTTGGACTGATGCACATAATTCCCATCTTGAGTCTGTTTTACTTGAAGTCAAAGGAAGAATTTCAATTCTCCCATCATACTCATTTCGAACTACTTCTACATTAACTCAGAAAATTCTCCACACAGAGATTCATCAGTAGCACCAAAAATAATATCGTCCACATAAATTTGTACTATGATGAAATGTGTGTCTATGGATTTTCTGAAAACCCATTTTCCATCAGAAATGAACTTAGTTTTTCATACCAAGCTCAAGGAGCTTGCTTGAGGCCGTAAAGAGCCTTTTTCAGTTTAAAAACATAATTGGGAAAAGTTTGATCCTCAAAACCAGGAGGTTGTTCAACATAGACTTCTTCCGTTATTATACCATTCAGAAAAGCACTCTTTACATCCATTTGATAAAGCCTCACATCATGTTGGGCAGCAAATGAAAGCAAGATGCGAATGACTTCTATTCTAGCAACTGGAGCGAAGGTTTCAATAAAGTCAATACCTTCCTGTTGTGAGTAACTTTGAGCAACTAACCTTGCTTTGTTTCTCACCACTTTACCTTCTTCGTCCAGTTTGTTTCTAAATACCCATTTGGTTCCAATAACGGACTTATCTTCAAGTGGGGCTACCAGCGTCCAGACATCATTATGCTTGAATTGGTTCAGCTCCTCCTGCATTGCTAAAATCCATCCTTCGTCCAATAGGGCTTCATCAACATTCTTGGGCTCCAATTCAGAAATGAATGCAACATCAGTTTGTTCTATGAATGTGGACCTTGTTCTGACTCTATCATTTGCATTTCCAATAATTTGATCTTCAGGATGATAGGTCTTGAAGTGCCAGCTTCTTCTTCTTTCTGGATTGGACGCATCCTCAGTTTCTGCGTCTAATCCATCTTCTTCATTCTTAGGTGATATTCCTTCACCTTCTGCTTGTATTCTCATATCTGCAAGAGAATCACTTAGAGCATCTCCAGCGGCGTTTCTTACTGCGTTCCTTAGCAGTTTAGCAACGTTGCTTAACTGATTTCACCATTGGAGCAGATGAGCTGGCGTCCCTTGTACAAGATGCGTTGCTTGTATAAGCAACTTTGCTCTTTGCATAAGAAACGTTGCTTAACAATAAAAAAAAGCAAAAAATACACCAACCAAAAGCAACAGAAAGGGGAGGGAAAATAACTGAATGAATCCATGATCAAAACAGATCCAGAACAAGATTAAAGCCAAATACAGAAAATAGAAAAAATTACAAAATATCACAAAACCAGATCACACGGCCATAGAAACTAGATGTGAAACATTCCAAAAAAAAACCAGAGACAAAATATATTCCGCAGAAGCAAGAGTCAGGCCCCACCGCCGCGCCGGAAGCCTCATCTGAACTCAGTTGTGGTTGAGGGGGTGAAATCGCTTCTTGCTTTTCTCCATGCTCTCCACGGAGTCACTGACACCAGGGAAGGCTCCAGCACCAACTCGATCATGTGGCCGCGAGCAACCACCGGGGATGGGATTGCAGAGGTGGCGATGGTTCACACGACGATGTGAAGCTTTTGGTTGAGAGATAGGTGTGGGGGGCTAAGAGAAAGGAGGTGGCCGAGAGAGGGAGGGTATAAGAGGCATGGGAGCTGAGAGAGGGAAGGGACGGGGTGAAAGGCGTGGGGGGCTGGGAGGATAGGGGGAAGGTTGAGTGAGGAAGATAAATCAAACTTCAAAGTTCAGAGACATGAGAAAGTGAGAATGGGGGTAGGTTGAGAGACAAGGAAAAGGGAGAGGGGGCGTGAGAGTGAAGAATGAAAATGGAGAATGGGGCTGTCAAGTGTCAATCGTGCCCAATGCAAAAATTAAATCCATTTTATTGTTAATTTTGAGATCCATTTTTTTAAAAAAATGTTTTTTTATTTTGTGTTTCAATATGACCGTTTGAATGGGTAGTCCAGCGATTTTCTCTGATGACAATGTTACTGTTTTTTTGTCAATTTAGACTGTGTGTCTCGTGAAAGTGTTACCATTTTTTTATTGTTTGAATCTATTGTTATAAATAATCTAATCAGTTAATTGTAACATGTTTGATTTTATTTTTTTTTTATTTTATTTTTTTATTTTTTTGAAAATTTTAGTGTATTCAAGATAGTTTAATATTGAAGATTGAAGTGATTTTGTGTAATATTTATTTTATTTTTTAATTTCTATTTTTAAAATCAGAATATATATATATATATATGAATTAATATTTTAATTTGAGTTAAAAATATTTTTAAAATTAAAATATAAATATGTGGGGTCCATTGTGGGACCCATTTAAGCAACCTATTTTAAGCAATACCCATTGGAGTGAAAACAAGTGGGTGTTGCTTAAAGTCTATGTGGCACTGTAGGGCCCACTTAAGCAACTTAAGCAACCAAAATTAAGCAACTCTATTGTGGGTGCTCTTAGCTCTGACAATTCCTTGTCAGGCTTTTTGTCATTGAATTTAATATGAATTGACTCTTCAACAGTTAAGGTTCTTGAGTTATAGACTCGGTAAGCCTTAGAAGTTTCAGAGTAACCCAGAAAAATTCCATTGTCCACTTTAGAATCGAACTTTCCATGTTGATCCTTAGTGTTAAGAATAAAACATTCACATCCAAAGGGATGGAAATAGGAAATGTTGGGTTTTCTTCCTTTCCACAATTCATATGGAGTATTTTTCAATATAGGTCTTACATATATTTTGTTTTGTAGATAACAGGCAGTGTTTACTGCTTTAGCCCAAAACCTCTTAGGGGATGAGTGATCATTGAGCATGGACCTGGCCATCTCTTGTAAAGATCGATTCTTTCTCTCCACCACACCATTCTGTTGAGGTGTTCTTGGTGCAAAGAAATTGTGAACAATTCCATTCTCTTTACAGAATCTCTGGAAGTTTGCATTCTCAAACTCACCTCCATGATCACTTCTAATAGAGTTGATACAAACTCCTTTCTCATTTTGGACTCTTTTACAAAATATAGTAAAGACTTTAAAAGACTCATCCTTGTGTGCAAGGAATTTGACCCATGTCCATCTAGTATAGTCATCAACTATGACTAGTCCATATTTCTTTCCATTTAAAGAAGCAGTTTGAGTGGGTCCAAACAAATTCATATGTAAAAGTTCCAAAGGTCTAGAAGTGGAAACAATATTTTTGGAATTAAAAGAATTTTTCACTTGTTTCCCTTTCTGACATGCTTCACACAGAACTTCAGATTTGTACACAAGATTTGGTAGTCCTCTGACGAGGTTATGCTTATTTAGCTTTGAGATGGTTCTTTAGCTTACATGACCAAATTTCTTGTGCCATATCCATTGTTCATCCTTTAAGGATATGAAGCATGAGACATTTTGTTTGGACAGATTTTCGAAATCAATTTTGTAAACATTGTCCTGCCTCTTTGCTTGAAAAAGTATAGACTTATCAGAATTTCTGACTATACATTTATCCTTGTTAAAGGAAACATCAAATCCACTATCACATAATTGACTTATGCTAAGCAGATTATGTTTGAGTCCTTCAACCAGTAAGACATTTTCGATAGAGGGAAAATGATGCTTACCAATTTTACCTATCCCCATTATTCTGCCTTTCTGGTCTCCACCAAAGGTGACCCAGCCCTTTGATCTATGCTTTAGGTCTTGGAACATAGACCTTTCTCCTGTCATGTGTCGTGAGCAGCCACTGTCCAGGTACCATGATTGGAGTTGTCTTCCTCCCATCAAGCATATCTGCAACAGAAATTATCATGCTTTTAGGTACCCAGATTGACTTGGGTCCTTTCTTGTTAGTCCTTCGTCTGCGTCCAGGCATGTTCCTCTTGTTATGGACGCACGTCGAGGTGACATGTCCAGCCTTTCCATAGTGACCACAGTATATATTAAATTTAGAAGGACTTTTAGAAAACTTTGGTTTTGGTTTTTCTTGTTCCTTAGGAACATAACCCAAACCACTTTTGTTAGAAGGTTTTCTCTGAATTTTTAAAATTTGATCAAATTTTTCAGAGCTACTGACAAATCTGGACAGTCGTCCAGTGAGTTCATTTACTTCTTGTTGAAGTAATTGTACTTCATAGGAAGTATTGGACTCAGAATCTTTTTGAGATTCATCTTTGAGTTGACTTACTTGAAGTCTTAACTCTTCATTTTCTGATTTGAGTACTTTATTTTCTAAAGTGAGTTTTTCAAAATCTTTGGTCATGAGTGAAAACTTTTTCTTCAAAGATCTGTACTCATCAGATAAAATGGATGATTCTCTAAGAAGATCATTAAAATTGTCTCTTAGTTCAGGATAAGAAAGTACCTCTTTTTCATCCTCACTGTCAGTGGAGGGTAGACTTGCCATTAGGCAAAGATTTGCTTCTTCCTTATCCTCCTCGTCCTCATCATCAGAAGATTCATCAAGATCTTCCCATGTTGCCATGAGACCCTTCTTCTTCTTGAAGAACTTCTTCTTTGTCCTTTCAGTCTCAGGACAGTCTGCCTTGTAGTGGCCTGGTTTCTCGCTTCCATAGCACACTACTGGACTTTTCTCCTTTTGTTCAGCTTCCTTTTGTGGACATCTTTTGTTGAATTGCTTTTTTCTGAAGCCACCTTTCTTTTTCCACATGGACTTTATCTTCCTGGAGATGAAGGAAAGTTCATCATCATCTGTGCCTTCTTCTCCCTCTGAGCTACACGACTCCTCATTAGAGTCATTTGTCTTTAGTGGTTTTGAGGTGCTTCCCTTTTGGGCTTTAGGAGCAATGGACTTTGCCCTTTTTCCTGTTCCTTCTTCTTTGAGCTCAAGCTCATGCACTTTGAGTGAGCCTAGGAGATTTTCCATAGCAAGAGTGGAAAGATCCCTTGCTTCTTGCATGACAGTTGCTTTGGGTCTCCATTGTCTAGGCAGACTCCTTAGGATTTTCTTGATGTGATCCTGGGTTGTGTAGATTTTTCCCAGAGATCTCAGGTTGTTGATGATTGTTTGGAATCGTCCAAACATCTTATCAATAGTTTCGTGATCCTCCATTTTAAATAGTTCATATTGATGAACTAGCATGCTGATTTTGGACTCACGAACCTGAGATGATCCTTCATGCGCCAAAGCTAGAGTGTCCCATATCTCTTTGGCAGTGATGCAGCTGTGCACCTTGTCATATTCTGACTTAGTGATGGCACACATCAGATAGTGCCTTGCCTTTGAGTTCAGCTGGAATCTGGCGCTTTGATCCTGCGTCCACTGAGCTCTTGGCACTGGTTGACCTGCTTCACCTACTGGAGTAGTGTAACCAGTTTCCACGACATCCCACATGTCTATATTCTACGCGTCAAAGAATGTAATCATTCTTTGCTTCCAATAATCGTATTCGTCTCCATTGAACAGTGGTGGTCTGTTCACAGCTTGTCCCTCGTTCTCCATGGATCTTTGCTTCTCTGCACTGTTAGGTGCTCAACCCCTAGAGACCGAGCTCTGATGCCAACTGTAGGTAACAAGGAGAAACACAAGAATGGGGGGTTGAATTGTATTTCTAAGCTTTTTAAAACTTTTCGCAAATGTTGGACGCTGGCTGTGAAAACGTTGGACACACAGCGTAATTGAGATATTAGATGCACAGACAAGTTGGGCGTAGAAACGTCCACTTAGTTTAAAACTAGTTTTCTTTGTACGATTAAAGAGTATGAATAACTTGTTGAATTAAAAATCAATTCAATATCTAACACTCTGTTTATATATATATATATATAGTTTTTATTTATCTTTAATCTGTTTTAAATTAATTAAAATTATTTAATTAATGATTTTTGTGAATTTAAGGTATAAATAAAAATATTTATATCTTAGGTTTATTTTTGAAGGGTTTAGAGTAATAGAGTTCGCAAAACTGAGTTTTTGCGGGAATTGCGTTCTCGCAGAATGCGGGAAGGGTTCAGTATTTTTCCGGTGGTCATTTTTTACTCCAAAATAAATTTTTAACGAACCAAAAATGGTTCTTATAATATTTGTGATTTTTAGAAATTTTTTTGGAAATTTTTCAGAAAAACTTTATTTTACCCGCATTTGGAGCTTTACGGGTAAACCGGGCTCAACCGGGACATGAAAAATAATCCAAAAATTTAGTTTTGGGTTTCTAAATTTTTCTATGACATATTCAAATCATAAAATTTATTCCTCATGATTTTACTCATTTTAGAAAAATATTTATCTAAAAAGGGGTTCGAAAACTACGCGTTTTTACCGCTTTGAACTACCGATTAAACCCTAACTTGATGGGACTTAATCCCACCATTTTTCTGGTCAGATCTGGGCGCATGAGGTGCTGATTCAAGTCTAAAAATTCTTCCAAAAGTCAAATGGTCAATTAGGGGTCAAATTTTGAATTTTCCCAAAATTAGGTGAGAGAGGTATGGCTCCCAACCACCAAAGCATGCAAGCCCATACCTCACCCATACCTTCCTTGCTCAGCCAAAATCTGCATAGGGAGAGGGAAGAGAGAGACTTTCACTTTCACTTCATCTTCTCCACTTGAATCATACAAACTCCATTTTCTCTCCATTTTTCCAAGTTTTTCCATACACAAAAAGACCAAGTTCTAGTAAGATTTTCCATACCCAAGCTTCACAAAAAAGGTTTGGATCATCATTCTAATCCATAAACTTCTTTCATTTTTTCATTTCCACCACTTTCATGTTTTCATGAAAGCTTGAGTTCTTCATTTCACTAAAAATAAGTTTTTCCTTTGTTTAGGTTCACTCCATTGGAACCTACAAGCTTGGAAACTACCTTGGATCTATTTTCTTTCAAGATTTGAGTAAGTATTCATCTTCTCAAATTTCTACTCTTTAGAGTTGCTCGGTTTTCATAAAACTCATATTTCTATGGTTGTATTTTGGTGTATTTTGAAAAAGGTAAATTTTTCTAAGTGTGGGAACATCAAGGTGTTGAGTAGACCACTTGGTGTTGGTGTGGTGTGAAGGAGGTGATTTTGGAGTTAGCCCATTTTCAAGTCTTCAAGAGGTAAGGGGATTTTTCTCAATAAGTTGGGAGGGTTGTGTATGTGTGTGATTATATGATTTTGTTCTTGATGATGAACTCAAAGACTTGAGTTTTCATATTGGTTGTTGAATGATTTTTCATTCTTTAGTAATATGTATTTTTATATATTTATGTATATGAGTGAAAGTATGATTTTGGTTGAGGCATGATAATTTTTGATAAGCCTATGTGTTGTTGGAAAAATCATATGTATGATTTGGAATGATTTGGAATGCCTAAGTGTATGTTTGATTTATGGCTTGGTGGTGTTTTTGCCTAAATGGATGAATATTGATTCTTGGATGTTTCACATGATTTAATTCTATGTGATTGGGATTGGTTTGAAAATATTTGACTAAGTGTGGTAAGAGGAGTTAAAAACTTTAATGAAAAAGTTTTACAAATGAAAACAAAGAAATTAATTAGGATTCAAGATAACACTTAATTGGATAAATTTCAAAAATACAAAATTCTGGAATTCTGGGCATCAAAATTGAAAGTCTGGGCACTTTGGGCCAAAAGTATAATGTTATAAAAGTTCGGGGGTAGAAAATGTGAAGACTGGACGCAGGAACTGGACGCAGGGACTGGACGCAGGAACTGGACGCAGGGACTGGACGCAGGGACTGGACGCAGACTGGACGCAGACTGGACGCAGGAATTGGACGCAGGAACTGGACACAGACTGGACGCAGGAACTGGACGTTTTGGGGTCAAAATGAAATTTTAACAAGTTATGTGGTTTTTCCATTTTAACAAGCAAATGAAATTCATTTGCTTCATACACTTCATCTTCTCCAAGTTCCATTTTCCATTTTCTCTCCATTCCCAAGCTTTTTCCTACACCAAAAAGACCAAGTTCTATTGAGATTTTCCATACCCAAGCTTCACAAAAAAGGTTTGGATCATCATTCTAATCCATAAACTTCTTTCATTTTTTCATTTCCACCACTTTTATATTTTCATGAAAGCTTGAGTTCTTCATTTCACTAAAAGTAAGCTTTTCCTTGGTTTAGGTTCACTCCATTGGAACCTACAAGCTTGGAAACTACCTTGGATCTATTTTCTTTCAAGATTTGAGTAAGTATTCATCTACTCAAATTTCTACTCTTTGGGGTTTCTTGGTTTTCATAAAACTCATATTTCTATAGTTGTATTTTGGTGTATTTTGTAAAAGGTAAATTTTTCTAGGTGTGGGAACATCAAGGTGTTGAGTAGAGCACTTGGTGTTGGTGTGGTGTGAAGGTGATTTTGGAGTTAGCCCATTTTCAAGTCTTCAAGAGGTAAGAGGATTTTCTCAATAAGTTGGGAGGGTTGTGTATGTGTGTGACTATGTGATTTGTTCTTGATGATGAACTCAATGACTTGAGTTTTTCTATTGGATGTTGAATGAAGTTTCATTCTCTTAGTGATATGTATTTTTATATGTATATGTATATGAGTAAAAATATGATTTTGGTTGAGGCATGATAAATTTTTATAAGCCTATGTGTTGTTGGAAAAATCATATGTATGCTTTGGGGTGATTTTGGATGTCCAAGTGTGTGCTTGGTGAAGTATGCTTTAATGTTATGTTCATGATGTATGTTGATATATATTATGAATGAGTATTTTGAGTGTATGTTTGATTTATGGCTTGGTTTTGTTATTGCCTAATTGATGGAAATTGATTTATGTGTATTTCATATACTTTGATTGGGATTGGATTGAAAAGATTTGATTAAGTGTGGGAAGAGAGTTTAAAAGCTTTAATGAAAAAGTTTTCCAAATGAATTAATTAGAATTCTAATCATAAGTCTTAAATCAATTTCATACTAAATCCTTTTTATCCATAAAACTTTAAGTGAGTTAGAGAATTAATTAATGTGGGAGAAAAATCAAATTTTGGATTTTTAGGGGTTAAAAACGAAAACTGCAGGTTTTTGGGGTCAAAAATGCAAATTCTGGAATTCTGGGCTTTAATTCCAAAATCTAGACTTTTGGGCCAAAAATATAATTTACGAAATTTTGGGGCAGAAAACGCGAAGTCTGGAGACTCTTGGGCCAAAAATATAATTTACAAAAGTTGGGGGCAAAAACGCGAAGTCTGTGTACCTTTGGGCCAGAATTATAATTTACGAAAGTCCTTGGGTAGAAAACGTAAAGTCTGGGCATTTTGGGCCAGAAACCTAATTTTTCAGAAAATTTGGGGCTGAACTACGAAACTGAACCTCTTAGGGGTCAGAATTGCAAATACTTAAAAATAAAGGAATTTAAGTAAAATTATCAAAGAATTTAATTTAATTTTAATTAAATATTTTTATGTTGAATAAGTGGGAAGAAAATTAATAAAGTGGTTATAAATAAGAGAAAATTCTTTTATAAACAAGTGAAGGTTTAAGAGTTTAAAGTTAAAGAAAAAACTTAAGGATTTAAAGAGGAAATTCTTCTAAAAACTTATGGTGTTAAATAACAATATTACACGGTATTGGAAGAGAATCAATACGTGGCGAAGATAAAAGTCTTAAGGACAATAATATTACACGGTATTGGAAGAGAACAAATACGTGGCGACGATAAAAGTCTTAAGGACAAATATATTACACGGTGTTAGGTGAAAGCTAACACGTGGCGACGAAAAAACCCTAAGGCGAGGGACCAAATTGATTGTGGTTGCAAATATACTGTCATATGCATTTGAGATATTGGCTTTTGCCAGGCTAGCATTTATTGCTATGATGAGAGCACACAATCCTATGCGGGGATTGTAAATAAGTATGATCTGACTATAAGTCTTTGAGGGCATCCAGGTTACAAAATTCTCAATGGCCTTGCGGTGAATCCCTTTGTGCCGAGAAAAGTAGTGTACCCGGCTTGGATGATCCTGACCGACTGCCTTATTTGAGATGGGGTGTACGACGTAGCACAATGGGTCTGTACCGAATAAATGACAAACGATGGCCAAGAGTGAAGGTCAGTTTGCATTAATGATAGGTATACGATTCCGCCACATCGCTCTACTTAGTTGAGGAAGAAAAGTCTCCATGGAGCAGTGCACCGGTATATGACAAGAGATATTGAAGTGACATGCATTATGCTAGAATGCTATGTGTGTGCTTGACTGTGTGTTTACCTTGATGATTTGTCTCTTGTTGATGATTGCATAGCTTAGCTAAAAGATTTGCGAAAGAGTAACTCTATATAAATATATTCTTGGAATGTATTACGTAGTATTTTATTTTTCATATGCAACCTTTCAGTGGATTTCAACTTGTGAAAAGAAATTCACCCTTGCATATTTTCCTGTATTTGTATGTACGTTACGCGTAGATGAGGCCTCTGGTAGCCCGCGTGAGGGAGAGCTTCCGGCCCCTTGAGGCCGAGTCCGAGGGAGGGGGATGGACTTATGATCCCATCTCCCAATGGGCCACTGTGTGTGGACACGTGGTCAGGACAAGAGGTGGGGTGCTGGGCCCCGAAGAGGTTTTGGAGCGTGATATGGTTCTGGACGCTTACATTCCATTAGAGAGGATGCGCAGCTGGCTGGCAGCCGCACCCGAGGCACCCGTGGAGCAGCCGAGGCGAGAGACTCAGGCGGAGGAGAGACCTTTACCCTCACGGGTAACCGGATCCGCTCGGGAGTATCGTCGCATGTTTCGTCGCACGCGTCTCACTCCGAGGAAGAGCACCTTGCCGCGAGATCGTCTACCGAGGATGGCTCCATCAGTGACACCAGCTTCACCACCAGCGACAGGGAGACCGACACTTTCCGTTCCTTACGTTCCACCGTATGGCCGTTTCGTACGCTGCTCTTCTGACACTTCTGCCGGACCGTCGGGACACGCAGAGAGGGGGAAGAGGAAGGTTCGAGATGAGCCAGAGCGGGTACTCATTGAGATATCTGAGGAGGAGGAGGACCCAGAGGAGGATCCCGAGGAGGACCCTGAGGAGATGTCATCGTCTTAGGTCGTAGTGGTGGGGGTGTCTAGTGCTAGGTTGTGGGTTGTCTGTTAGCGACCTGCCTAGGTTTGGGATGTTCATGTTCAGTGTCGTGTATTTGACACATCTTTTGATTTACAGTTTTCTTAGGTTTAGATTTATCGCTTTATTTTATTTACGTTATAATGATGTATTTTGGCCACTATGTTGTGGTTTCCAAACTATCCTTGCGGGCGCAAGACTTATATATTTTGACATGATGATATATATATATGTGCATGATGTTTCTTTTCTTCTGAGTTTCAGGATGGCTAAGTGTGATGTGAGAAATCTTTTCGTTTAAGATTCTTTTAAAAAAAAAATTAGCCACCAATTTTGGTAACCTTGAGTTATGAAAGATGTTTTTCCGCATTAAATTTTAGTTTTTCACGTGACGTTCCTTGTGGAAAAAAAGGGGCGTTACATTTGTGGTATCAGAGCTGGTCGATGTCTTTCAGGAGTGTCTAGGTTATAGGCTTACTAAGTTTAAGTTGTGTGATCTCTGATTAGCATTGTGTGACATTGGTTGTATTGTTTCCTTATGAAGCAATGTGTGAAATTGATTGCTTTCTTGTGACATAACTGGAAATCCCTTAATTGTACTGTATGATTCGGGTGCTACCCATTCTTTCATATCTGAAAAATGTGTGAAACGACTAAAATTGCCTGTGTCTTTGATGTCTTTTGATCTTGTTGTTTCTATGTCTACTGCTGAAACTGTTATTGCAAATTCTGTATGTCTAAAATGCCCTGTTGTTATTTCCAATAGGACATACCTTGTTGATTTGATATGTTTGCCTTTGACACAATTGGATGTGATTTTAGGCATGGATTGGTTATCTTCCAACCATATCCTTTTAGACTGTGCCAATAAATCTTTGATTTTCCCTAATGCTGAGAATTCTGGATTTTTGACTGCCAATCAAGTGAGAGCTTCTTTGAAAGAAGGAGCTCAGGGATACATGTTTTTATCCTTCTTGAAAGTCGAGGGGGAAGTTGTATTGAACAACGTGCCCGTCGTTAGAGACTTCTCGGAAGTATTTCCGGAGGATGTTCCAGGTTTACCACCTGTGAGGGACATAGAGTTTTCCATAGACTTAGTACTTGGTACTGGTCCAATCTCTATTGCCCCATATAGAATGTCGCCAATGGAGCTGGCTGAACTGAAGAAACAATTGGAGGACTTGCTGTCAAAGCAATTCGTGAGACCAAGTATATCGCCTTGGGGAGCTTCTGTGCTGTTGGTGAAAAAGAAGGACGGAACTTCCAGATTGTGTGTGGACTACCGTCAGTTGAACAAGGTGACGATCAAGAATAAGTATCCATTGCCACGCATCGACGATCTGATGGATCAACTTCGCGGTGCAGCTGTATTTTCTAAGATTGACTTGAGGAGTGGCTATCACCAGATTAGGGTTAAGAGTGATGATATTCCTAAGACTGCTTTTAGGACTAGATATGGTCATTTTGAGTATCTTGTGATGCCGTTTGGAGTGACTAATGCACCGGCAATATTCATGGATTATATGAATAGAATCTTTAGACCTTTCTTGGATCGATTTGTGGTAGTGTTCATAGATGACATTTTGATTTACTCTAAGAGTCATGAAGAACACGAGGAACACCTAAGGCAAGTATTGCAGATTTTGAGTGAGAAAAAGCTTTATGCAAAGTTGTCTAAGTGTGAATTTTGGTTAGAAAAAGTACAATTTCTAGGCCATGTGATTTCAAAAGAGGGTATAGCTGTAGACCCAGAAAAGGTAGAAGCAGTAATGTCATGGGAAAGACCCACAACGGTGACTGAGGTTCGTAGTTTTGTAGGGTTAGCGGGTTATTATCGAAGATTTATCGAAGGATTTTCGAAGATAGTAACCCCAATGACACAACTCACTAGGAAAGATCATCCTTTTGTGTGGACTGATGAGTGTGAGTCAAGTTTCTTGAAGATGAAGGAACTACTGACGACCTCACCTGTACTGATTTTGCCTAATCCTGAAGAACCTATGGAGGTTTACTGTGATGCTTCATACCAAGGACTTGGGTGCGTGTTGATGCAAAATAGAAGAGTAGTGGCATACGCATCCCGTCAGTTGAAAAATCACGAGAGGAACTATCCAACTCATGATATTGAGCTGGCAGCTGTAGTGTTCGCTTTGAAGATTTGGAGGCATTATCTGTATGGATCAACGTTTAACGTCTTCAGCGATCATAAGAGTTTGAAATATCTGTTTGATCAGAAAGAGCTCAATATGAGACAGAGACGTTGGATGGAATTCCTAAAGGATTATGATTTTACCTTGATGTATCATCCCGGGAAGGCAAATGTTGTGGCTGATGCCTTGAGTCGGAAAACTGTTCATGTGTCTGCCATGATGGTTAAGGAACTAGAGTTGATTGAGGAGTTTAGAGATCTAGGCTTAAACATGGAGAGACACAAGGACAAGATTAGTCTAAGCATGATCCAAGTGTCGAATGGATTAATTGATGACATTCGGGAGCAACAAGCAACCGATGAGAGTCTGAAAGAAAAGAGAGATTTAATGGAACAAGGCAAAGTGGTAGAGTTTAGTTTAGGCAATGATGGAATTCTGAGATGTAAAGGAAGGATTTGTGTGCCAAACAATCCTGAATTGAGAAAGCTGATTCTCGATGAAGCACATAAGAGCAATTTAAGTATTCACCCTGGAGCCACGAAGATGTATCAAGATCTGAAGCAAAGATTCTGGTGGTTGGGGATGAAGAAACAAGTTGCAGAGTACGTAGCAGCGTGCTTAACATGCCAAAAAGCAAAAGTGGAACACCAACGACCTGCGGGCATGATGCAATCGTTGGATATCCCAGAATGGAAATGGGAGAGCATATCAATGGATTTCGTGTCTGGATTACAAAGGACATCGAAAGGATTTGATGGGATTTGGGTAATTGTGGATAGATTGACAAAGTCATCGCATTTTCTACCCATCAACATGAAGTATTCCCTAGATAAGCTTGCTCAGATGTATGTGAATGAGATAATTAGGTTGTATAGAGTGCCATCTAGTATTATTTCTGATAGGGACCCTAGATTTACGTCCCGTTTTTGGCAAAGTTTGCAACAAGCCCTAGGAACTAAGCTAAGATTAAGTTCCGCTTATCATCCTCAGACGGATCGTCAGTCAGAGAGAACTATTCAATCCCTAGAAGATTTGCTGAAAGCATGCGTTTTGGATCATAGGGGAAGTTGGGACGATATTTTGCCATTGATAGAGTTCACCTATAACAATAGTTTTCATGCGAGCATAGGAATGGCACCCTACGAGGCATTGTATGGGAGAAAGTGCCAAACACCTTTGTGTTGGTACCAAGATGGGGAGAGTGCAATATTAGGACCTAAATTTTTACAACAAACCACGGAAAAGGTGAGACTAGTTCGAGAAAAGATGAGGACGGCACAAAGCAGACAAAAGAGCTACTCCGATAAGAGGAGACGACCTCTCGAGTTTCAAGAAGGCGATCATGTTTTTCTGAGAGTCACTCCGATGACTGGGGTAGGCAGAGCTTTAAAGTCTAGAAAACTCACTCCTAAATTCATAGGACCATACCAAATTCTTCGTCGTATTGGTCCTGTTGCTTACCAAATAGCTTTACCGCCAAATCTTTCTAATCTTCACAATGTCTTTCATGTTTCACAACTGAGAAAATATATTCCTGATCCGTCTCATGTAATCGAGTCTGATGTGGTACAATTAAGAGATAACCTGACTTATGAAACAAACCCTATGCGAATCGATGATAGAAGGATCAAACAGCTCAGGGATAAACAAATCTCTTTAGTCAAGGTTATCTGGAATGAAGTTACTGGAGATGCGACTTGGGAAGTAGAAGACAAGATCCGAGAGCAATATCCTGCGTTATTCTAGGTATGTAATTTCGAGGACGAAATTCTTTTTAGAGGGATAGAGTTGTAACACTCTGTTTTTATATATATATATATATATATAGTTTTTATTTATCTTTAATCTGTTTTAAATTAATTGAAATTATTTAATTAATGATTTTTGTGATTTTAAGGTATAAATAATAATATTTATATCTTAGGTTTATTTTTGAAGGGTTTAGAGTAATAGAGTTCGCAAAACTGAGTTTTTGCGGGAACCGCGTTCTCGCGAAATGCGAGAAGGGTTCAGTATTTTTCCGGTGGTCATTTTTTACTCCAAAATAAATTTTTAACGAACCAAAAATGGTTCTTATAATATTTGTGATTTTTAGAAATTTTTCTGGAAATTTTTCAGAAAAACTTTATTTTACCCGCGTTTGGAGTTTTACGGGTAAACCGGGCGCAACCGGGACATGAAAAATAGTCCAAAAATTTAGTTTTGGGTTTCTAAATTTTTCTATGACATATTCAAATCATAAAATTTATTCCTCATGATTTTACTCATTTTAGAAAAATATTTATCTAAAAAGGGGTTCGAAAACTACGCGTTTTTACCGCTTCGAACTACCAATTAAACCCTAACTTGATGGGACTTAATCCCACCATTTTTCTGGTCAGATCTGGGCACATGAGGGGCTGATCCAAGTCTAAAAATTCTTCCAAAAGTCAAATGGTCAATTAGGGGTCAAATTTTGAATTTTCCCAAAATTAGGTGAGAGAGGTATGACTCCCAACCACCAAATCATGCAAGCCCATACCTCCCCCATACCTTCCTTGCTCAGCCGAAATCTGCATAGGGAGAGGGAAGAGAGAGACTTTCACTTTCACTTCATCTTCTCCACTTGAATCATACAAACTCCATTTTCTCTCCATTTTTTCAAGTTTTTCCATACACAAAAAGACCAAGTTCTAGTAAGATTTTCCATACCTAAGCTTCACAAAAAAGGTTTGGATCATCATTCTAATCCATAAACTTCTTTCATTTTTTCATTTCCACCACTTTCATGTTTTCATGAAAGCTTGAGTTCTTCATTTCACTAAAAATAAGCTTTTCCTTTGTTTAGGTTCACTCCATTGGAACCTACAAGCTTGGAAACTACCTTGGATCTATTTTCTTTCAAGATTTGAGTAAGTATTCATCTTCTCAAATTTCTACTCTTTAGAGTTGCTCGGTTTTCATAAAACTCATATTTCTATGGTTGTATTTTGGTGTATTTTGAAAAAGGTAAACTTTTTTAAGTGTGGGAACATCAAGGTGTTGAGTAGACCACTTGGTGTTGGTGTGGTGTGAAGGAGGTGATTTTGGAGTTAGCCCATTTTCAAGTCTTCAAGAGGTAAGGGGATTTTTCTCAATAAGTTGGGAGGGTTGTGTATGTGTGTGATTATGTGATTTTGTTCTTGATGATGAACTCAAAGACTTGAGTTTTCATATTGGTTGTTGAATGATTTTTCATTCTTTAGTAATATGTATTTTTATATATTTATGTATATGAGTGAAAGTATGATTTTGGTTGAGGCATGATAATTTTTGATAAGCCTATGTGTTGGAAAAATCATATGTATGATTTGGAGTGATTTGGAATGCCTAAGTGTATGTTTGATTTATGGCTTGGTGGTGTTTTTGCCTAAATGGATGAATATTGATTCTTGGATGTTTCACATGATTTAATTCTATGTGATTGGGATTGGTTTGAAAATATTTGACTAAGTGTGGTAAGAGGAGTTAAAAACTTTAATGAAAAAGTTTTACATATGAAAACAAAGAAATTAATTAGGATTCAAGATAACACTTAATTGGATAAATTTCAAAAATACAAAATTCTGGAATTCTGGGCATGAAATCGAAAGTTTGGGCACTTTGGGCCAAAAGTATAATGTTATAAAAGTTCGGGGGTAGAAAACGTGAAGACTGGACGCAGGAACTGGACGCAGACTGGACGCAGGAACTGGACGCAGACTGGACGCGGAGAAGGTACAGTACGCGGTCTATCTGCTGTTGGGTGACGCGGAATATTGGTGGAAGGGAGTCCGACAACTGATGGAAGCTGGAAACCAAGCTGTGACTTGGGAAATATTCAAGGAGAAATTTCTAGAAAAGTATTTTCCACAAAGTGCGAGGTTGGAGAAAGAGCAAGAGTTTCTGCGACTGCAGCAAAGAGACATGTCTGTTGGAGAGTACGCGGCAAAGTTTGAGTCACTTGCCAAGTACTTTCGGTTTTTCCAAGTCCAACCGGACGAAGGATGGAAGTGTGAGAGGTTCGAAGCTGGGTTGAGATATGAGGTTCGCCAATCTGTCGCTTCACTTGATATCCGTCAGTTTCCATTGCTGGTGGAGAAGTGTAGGAAAATGGAGAACCTAATGAGGGGAAGAGTGAACAAGGGAAATGTGGGTGGACCGTCTAGGTCATATCCACAAGGGAAGGAAGGAAAGCAGTATCAGAACAAACCCTACTATAGGAATCAGGGGAACCAACAAAATGATATTACCAACGAGGGGAGTCAAGGAGCGAGCGCTCCAGTGAGATGTTATAAGTGTGGAAAAATAGGACATTATATAAATACCTGTAGCCAGCAAGGGATGACATGCTATAATTGCGGAAAGGTTGGACATGTGGCAAGGGATTGCCTTATGCCCAAACCCAAGCCAGAAATCAACGCTGTCAAAGCCGTAAGACCGAAGACAAAAGGACGTGTTTATAGTATGAGCAGTGTTGAGGCTTCACCCTCAGAGGATTCCCTACAAGAAGGAAATGACATAGTTGGTAATTGTGAAGACTAGGGGCTTCGTGGACGACGAAGGACTAGTTTTGTTTTGTTAAGAAACCTTTTGTGTATTGTATGTTTTAGTTTCTTATAAGTTTTAGATTCAAAATCTGACACTATGTTTTAAATTTCTTCTGCTACTACTTAATGATGTAACCTTCTAGAAATTCTTACGTCTGTCTGTTTCCAAAACTTTCCGTACTCTATGTATGAAGTTATTCAGTAATCTCATCTATCTATCTTCTTACCTAGTTATTTCTCTATCTTCCTATCTAATAATCTTTCTGATCGTCCATCTTGTCAAATCAATTCTCATCAGTAGTGGTAATCTTGTTTGTAAAATGATTTTCCTATTCTGGGTCGACTTTGAGGGAAACTAGAACCCTATAGATGATAGTGTGAGTTGTAATAGAAATTTTCATAGGAAATTTTTGCCAAGGATCCTTTAGCAAAGAGTGGGTGGCGTATGAACAATAGTCGACAGTTATCTAGGAGTACCCTAACGAGTATTGAGGGACGAGTATAAGAAAAAGATAATACACTGAAGGAGTGGCAAAACATTAGTAGATCTTGAAGATGTAATAAGAGGGAAAGAATTTTTGGGAGAATCGGATAAAGAATAGTATATATGTATTGGTGATTATATTAGGAATGATTTGGGCAATAATGTGAGTAGCTATACACTTATTATCGTTTTCTAACTACTTAAGGACAAGGTGTGAGACTGATCAACCCATTGGCTTGCCGGTAGTAGAGAGGGGACAATAATATTTGATATGGACTAACATTGTTGAGATCTTGAAGTTTGGATTGGATAGTGATGAGCCTTGATGGATAGTGTGAGAATACTCTGTAATGAGAGTAGGGACACTCGAAGGAACGAGAGTATGTTATTCCTAAAAATAGAAGTAACAATAAAAAGGAAAATTTTATCGGATGAGAGTTTTTCTATATTGATGGTTAAACGTAGTTAGGTACGTAATTTCGGGGACAAAATTCTTTTTAGAGGGGTAGAGTTGTAACACCCTTATTTTTAAATAGTTTTTATTGATTTTTAATCTCCTTTAAATTAATTAAAATTATTTAATTAATGAATTTTAGATCTTGGGGTGAGAATAAGGATATTAACATCTTAGATTTATTTTAGAAGAGTCAAGAGTAGCCAAGTTCGCAAAACTGAGTTTTTGCGGGAACCGCATTCTCTCCTGATGCGGGGATAGGGTCCAGTATTTTTCTGGAGGTCATTTTTACTCCAAAATAATTTTTTAACGAACCAAAAGTGGTTCTTATAATATTTGTGATTTTTAGAAATTTTTCTGGAAATTTTTCACAAAAACTTTATTTTACCCGCATTTGGAGCTTTACGGGTAAACCAGGCGCAACCGGGACATGAAAAATAGTCCAAAAATTTAGTTTTGGGTTTCTAAATTTTTCTATATCATATTCAAATCATAAAATTCATTTCTCATGATTTTACTCATTTTAGAAAAATATTTATCTAAAAAGGGGTTCGAAAACTACGTGTTTTATCACTTCGAACTACCAATTAAACCCTAACTTGGTGGGACTTAATCCCACCATTTTTCTGGTCAGTTGGGCGCATAAGGGGGCTGATCCCACTCTCAAAATCCTTCCAAAAGTCAAATGGTCAAATAGGGGTTAATATTTGAATTTTTCAAAATTAGGTGAGAGAGGTATGGCTCCCAACCACCAAAAGCATTGAAGCCCATACCTCCCCCATGCCTTCCTTGAGTAAGCCGAATTCTGCATAGGGAGAGGGAAGAGAGAGACTTTCACTTTCACTTCATCTTCTTCCTTGGTTCAAAGAAACTCCATTTTCTCTCCATTTTCCCAAGTTTTTCCATACACCAAAAGGCTAGGTTTTGTTGAGTTTTTGGCTATTCAAGCTTCACAAAAAAGGTTTGGATCATGATTCTAAACCATAATATCTTCTTAGTTTTCCATTCTCATCATTTTTAATTTTTCCATGAAAGCTTGTATTCTTCTCTTTACTAAAAGAGAGCTTTTTCTTGGTTTAGGTTCACTCCATTGGAACCTACAAGCTTGAAAATCATCTTGGATCTATTTTGCTTCAAGATTTGAGTAAGTATTCCTCTACTCAAATTTCTATACCTTAGGGTTTGGTGGTTTTCATGAAACTTGCATTTTTATGGTTTATTTTTGGTGTATTTTGTGTAAGGTGAATTTTTCTAAGTGTTGGAACATCAAGGCTCAAGGAGGCCACTTGGTGATTGTGTAGAGGGAAGGTGATTAGTGGTGTTTGCCCATTTTTCATTGTCTTCAAGAGGTAAGGGGATTTTTCTCAATAAGTTGGGAGGGTTGTGTATGTGTGTGATTATGTGATTTTGTTCTTGATGATGAACTCAAAGACTTGAGTTTTCATATTGGTTGTTGAATGATTTTTCATTCTCTTAGTAATATGTATTTTTACATGTATATGTATATGAGTAAAAATATGATTTTTGGTTGAGGCATGATAATTTTTTATGAGCCTATGTGTTGTTTGAAAAATCATATGTATGTTTTGGGGTGATTTTGGATGCCTAAGTGTGTGCTTGGTGAAGTATGCTTTATGCTATGTTCATGATGTATGTTGATATGTTATGAATGAGTACCTTGAGTGTATGTTTGATTTATGGCATGGTGGTGTTTTTGCCTAAATGGATGAATATTGATTCTTGGATGTTTCACATGATTTAATTCAATGTGATTGAGTTTGGATTGAAACCATTTGATTAAGTGTGGGAAGAGGGTTTAAAAGCTTTAATAAAAAAGTTTTCCAAATGAATTAATTAGAATTCAAAGATAACACTTAATTAGATAAATTTCATCAAGTTTCTAATCATAAGTCTTAAATCAATTTCACACTAAATCCTTTTTATCCATAAAACTTTAAGTGAGTTAGAGAATTAATTAATGTGAGAGAAAAATCAAATTTTAGATTTTGAGGGGTCAAAAACGAAAACTGGATGTTTTTGGGGTCAAAAATGCAAATTCTAAAATTCTGGGCTTTAATTGCAAAATCTGGACTTTTGGGCCAAAATTATAATTTAAGAAAGTTTGGGGCAGAAATGCGAAGTCGGGAGACTTTTGGACCAAAAATATAATTTACGAAAATTTGGGGCAGAAACGCGAAGTCTGGGTACATTTGGGCCAGAATTATAATTTACGAAAGTTTTGGGGTAGAAAACGTAAAGTCTGGGCATTTTGGGCCAGAAACCTAAATTTCAGAAAAATAAGGGCTGAAACTTGAAAAATAGAATATTTTGGGGCAGTTTTTAAATACTTAAAGTAAAGGAACTTAAGTAAGATTATCAAGGAACTTAACTAAGATTTTTAATTAAATCTTTTTACAATGAAGAGTGGGAAGCAAAATAATAAAGGTTTAAGAGTTTAAAGTTAAGGAAAAACATAAGAATTCAAAGAGGAAATTCTTCTAAAAACTTATGGTGTTAAATAACAAGATTACACGGTATTGGAAGAGAACCAATACGTGGTGAAGATAAAAGTCTTAAAGACATTAATATTACACGGTATTGGGAGAGAACCAATACGTGGCAAAGATAAAAGTCTTAATGACAATAATATTACACGGTGTTGGATGAAAGCGAACACGTGGCGACGAAAAACCCTAAGACGAGGGACTGCGTTGATTGGATTGCTTGTGAGTGCAAATATAGATGTCATTGCTACAATCCAGCTTGGAGGATTGTGCAATATATATTGAGGTCATGCTACAATCCAGCTTGGAGGATTGTGCAATCAATGTGGATGTTTTTACTACAATCCAGCTTGGAGGAATTGTGAAATAAATATAGAGGTTGTTGCTACAATCCAGCTTGGAGGAATTGTGCAATAAATGTAGAGGACGTTGCTACAATCCAGCTTGGAGGATTGTGCGGGACGTACATAGATGTCATTGCCACAATCCAGCATGGAGGATCGTGCAATCTACATATATAGATGTCAATTGTAATCGATGATTGGCTTTGCCAAATTTGAGCTACAATCCAGCTTGGAGGATTGTGCAATCCAGCTTGGGGGATTGCGAGCGGAGGATGGTTTGAGCTGTATTAAAAGATGTTCAAGTGATATGCACTATGTTAGAGTGCTTTGTGTGTATTTGACTGTGTGCTTAATTTGATGATGTGCTCTCTTTTGGTTTATGAATATCTTAGAGAAAGATTTGCGAAAGAGTAGCTATACATATATTCTTGGAATGTATTATGTAGTATTTTCTGTTTTGTATACATCCTTTCAGTGGATTTCAACTTGTGCAAAGAAATTCACCCTTGCGTGTTTTTCTGTTATTTTATGTACGTTACGTGTAGATGTCCACTTCGAGACCTCTGATAGCCCGAGTGAGGGAGTGCTTTCGACCTCGTGAGGCCGATGGTGGGGGATGGACTTACGATCCCATCTCCCAATGGGCCACTGTGTCTGGACACGAGGTTAGGACTAGAGGAGGGGTGTTGGGCCCCGAAGAGGTTTTGGAGAGGGACATGGTATTGGACGTCTACATACCCATCGAGAGGATGCGCTACTGGCTGGGAGATGCACCCTTTGCACGCAATATCACTTTGGAGAATCGGGAGGCCAGAGTTCCACCCACGGCGCAGCCTAGGAGAAAGGCGAGGGAGGATCAGAGGCCTACACCTCAGCGGATAGCCAAATCGGTATCTAACCGTTGTCGTCTGGTTCGTCGCACTCCAAGGAAGAGTTCCTTGGAGAGTGCACGCTTACCAAGGATGGCACCACCAGTGACATCAGTTCCATCACCCGAGACCGTGAGGCCCACACTTCCTGTTCCATACGTCACACCTTCTGAACATTTGGTGCGCTGTTCTTCTGACACTTCTGCCGGACCTTCGGGACACGTAGATAGAGGGAAGAGGAAGGTTAGAGACGAGCCAGATCGTATACTCTTCGAGGTGTCTGTGGTTGAGGAGGACCCCGAGGAGACGTCATCGTCTTAGGCCTGTAGAGGTGGGGGGTGTCTAGTGCTAGGTTGTAGAGTGTCTGTTAGCGACCAGCCTAGGGTTGGGATGTACATGTTCAGTGTCGTGTTTTGGACACACCTTTTGATTTACAGCTTTCCTAGGTTTAGCTTTATCCCTTTATTTTCTTCGTGTCATGATGATGTATTTTGGCCACTATGTTGTGGTTCCAAACTATACTTGCGGGCGCAAGACTTGTGTATATTGACTTGAGGATATATATATATATATATGTGATGTTTCTTTTCTTCTGAGTTTCTGGATGGCTAAATGAGTTGTGAGCAAATCTTTTCGTATAAGACTTTTAAAAGAAAAAAATTAGCCACCAATTTTGGTAACCATGATTTATGAGAGACGATTTTCCGCATTAAGTTTTGTTTTTCATGTGACGTTCCTTGTGTGAAAAAGGGGCGTTACAGAACAGAGTCGACAAAAGAGTTACTCTGACAAGAGAAGGAGACCTCTTGTGTTCCAGGAAGGTGAACATGTTTTCCTGAGAGTCACGCCGATGATTGGGGTTGGTAGAGCCATAAAATCTAGAAAACTCACTCCAAAATTCATAAGACCATAACAAATTCTTCATCGGGTGGGTCCTGTAGCCTATAAAATTGCTTTACCACCTTTTCTTTCAAATCTCCATGATGTTTTTCATGTTTCACAACTGAAGAAGTATACATCCGATCCATCTCATGTTATTGAGTCTGATGTCATACAATTAAAAGAGAACCAGACTTATGAAGCATATCCTGTACGGATTGAAGATAGAAGGATCAAGCAACTCAGGGATAAGCAGATTCCTTTGGTCAAGGTTATTTGGGATGATATTACTGGTGATGCAACGTGGGAATTGGAAGATAAGATGCGAGAGCAGTATCCAGAGTTATTTTTAGGTATGTAATTTCAAGGACGAAATTATTTAAAAGGGAGAGAATTGTAACGTCCGTAATTTTGATTCTGTTTTATTTTTATTTTATGTGTGTGACATGTGTTTTATGCATGTTAGATATATTTTAGTAAGATTAATTTTATAGACAAAGTTTCCCTGACATTAGAAAATAGTAGTTTAAGTCTGACGTTTAGATACAGACAGAGTTCTATTTACTGTAAATAGACGGAATGGTGACTTTGTGAAGTAGAAACCCTAGATTTAGGTTAAGAAAAAGATTTGAAGGTACAAATAGTGATTTTACAATATTTGGGAATTTTAGAAATTTATTCGGAAATTTTCTGAGAAACGGATAAATATGTTACCGTTTTGGTCCCTATAGTTTGACTAGGTTGAACTGGGAGTTGGTTTGGAGACCAAAACAGGTTAAGAAATATTTTTGGGAATGCCAAATGATGTTTTATATTATTTTAGAACTTTAGAATTTATTTTGGGAATTTTTAGAATAGCAGATTAAGAATTGCAGTTTTGGTCCCTGTAGACTGAGAACAGGGTAACTGAGAGAACAGGTGAATGCCAGAAGCTTGGAAAATGATCCAAAATCAACCAAAAGTGTAACCAATAGTGTTTTTATAATATTTATGATTTTTAGAAATTTTCTGGGATTTTTCTGAGAAAATTCATTTTTACCCTAATTTACGGGTTACGGTAAAAACTGAAAATTACCGTAATGCTTCTAAACTTGATTTTTATGAACTAAGACTTTTGTGGCACCTTATTTTCATGGCCTAGGAGTTATTTTAAGATTCATGAGAGTTTTTACTTCAATAAGTTATTTTTGGACAGTTTTTACTATGAAGTACAAAAGTTACCACATTTAATTACCTTGGAGACTTACCTTTTACCATGGTTAAGGTGAAAAAAATATTTTTACCCCCTTGGACCAGCTGCTGCGCCAGCTTGAGAAGAAGAGTGTAGAAGTTTTTAAAATATCTTTGACACATGGTTTTTGGCCAATTAGATTAATCCAAGTAGTAATTAGGCTCATGACTCATGTAGTGTAATGATAACTTAAGAAAAAAATCTTGGGTAGTAGGAAAAGAGAGGGGGAGGCTGAGTTTTGCAAGGATAGGAGAGGAGAGAAGAGGAGAGGAAGAGAGCTTCTTGTTCATTTTCTTCATCTTGCTCTTACACCAAAGCCATACTTCAAGCTTTTCTTTCCCAAAATTTTCATCCAAGTTAGACAATTTCCAAGGGTTTGCTCTTAATTTTGTGATCAACAAGCTACAAGGAACCAATCAAGAAGGAGAAGGAGAAGGAAGAAGAAGGGTTGGAGGTTAGGGTTTTCTTACCCAAGCAAGAGGAAGGAGGTAAGGGAAAATTTTCTTATACAAGATTTTTAAGGCTTAGTTGACATATGAGTGTCATGTTTGTAGTGGTTTGTTCAAGATGATTTTAATTTAACTTAGAGTGCATGATGATTATTAAGATATGTATTCTTTTGTTCCTATGGTGATGGATGAGCCAAGAGTTGTCTTATGCTTGATATGAACTCTCTTGAGTGATTTAGTTATGAAAGCTTTGCTTGATGATAGTTTTGGGATTGGTTAACCTAGGTGTGAATAAGATTGGGTTGTCTTTGATGTGGATTGCTCTTTGTTGAAAAAAAATAGTTGAGTTGTGTGAGATGATTTTGCTCTATGTTGGATGCATGATGATCCTTGTTTCATGCTTGATTTGAAATGATTGAGAGGTTGTTGTTGTGACTATCTTTTCAAGCTTGGCATGATGAACTTGATCTTGGTGTGATGGAATAACATGCATGGTGTGTAATGATCTTGTTTGATGCCTTGATAAGTTGGAACCATGGCTTGATGTTGAATGGTTATGCTTTGTGCTTGATCCAAAGATGATAAATTTTGCTCATTTTTATTCATTTCGTCTTAACCATGTAAAGAAAAGATTGAATTGGTTTAAACTTTGAAAATTCGAGTTTCTGTCATGCCCTGGGTGTGTAAATTTTCGAAGTTGTGGAAAACTGGAAAACAGGGGACAGAACTGTCTGCACTGTGGGTGTGAAAATCAGAGCGCCTGTGAACAGTTCTGGGTCCTGAATTTTTAACAACCAAGGATTTTGCGAAAATCATTTTTTTTCCAACTTTTTCTAAACAAATATGCTTAAGGGAAAAATGACATTTTTAATCCAAAGATTGATAAGTATTTTGGTTAATTTATTTTAGAATTTAAACAATGGATTTGGAAAATGCCTTTTTATTAAAAAGACAAAGATTAATAAAGAATATGAATGAAAGAGGAAGAGACATGTTGATTGAGAATATGCACAAAGAGATGTGAATATTACAAGAGATGAGAATACTATAAGAGATGAGAACACCATGACCAAGAGAAGGTTATGTGTAATGTCACAAGAGTTGAGAATAACATACCTAAGAGAAAGGTTATGTATGATGGTGGCAAAGAGATAACCTAGAGAAGAGGTTAATTAAATTACAAGAGAAACCAAAGCTTAAAAATGCTTGAGATGATTGTTTTGTATGCTTAATGTATGTGTCATTTTCCATAAAGAGAAAGAGAATTGGCATGAGGCCATGAGATGAGCATTACAACCCAGAGAGGGTTGAGAATAGGGATAGTCTGGCCACAACTGCCTACTGGGATTGTCCAGGTTGTGAAACCCCTCAAATGGCCAGGTAGGCGATATCCCCTGAGCCTAGGCAAGTCGCACAACCCTGCTTGGATAAATCTGACGGACTTGACTATTCATGATATGGTGAGATGTAGTTTATCTGAATGATTATTATGAAGTCTGGAGGGACTCTCTAATAAGTCTGGTAAGTTTGCTACAGCCAATCGCTCAATGGTGTTGGAGGTAGGGAAGTCTCCTTGGAGCACTATGAGGGTGATGTGAGGGAAATAGAAGTGACATGCATTATGATATATATCTGAGTTGATGGTATATTGCTTGATGCTGAGTTATGTGTTGTGACTGTGGTCATTTTCATTGTGTCTGTGAGAATATCTCATTTGTAGGAAAACTATATACTCTTGTGTTGAGAAGGGTAAGTGGTAGATAATTTCCTAATGTAAATATGTTTGATAAGTATGATACACTTCCTATTTGTTGTCTCTATGCTTTATTATCTGTGTATGAGGATCTTTCACCCTTGTCTATATGTTTTGTGCTCTCTTTTGAACTTGATTCATATAAATGGACCGCCCGCCGGAGGGGCTGACCAAAGTCCGTAGACTGAGCTTGTTGCCCCAAGGGGCTGATGGGGAGGGGTGGATAGTGAACCCCGAAACCCAGTGGGGTACATACCTCGGGTATGTTACTTCATTAGAGACATCTGCGGAGGGACCATATCGTTGGACGGTAGACGATATGATATTAGATGTAAAGATGCCAATCTAGGAACTTTGGGATACTTGGAGTGAAAGAGAGAGACAGAGGCAACAGGTAGCTCAACAGGAGCCTGCACAGAGATCTGAGCCTGTGCAGCAAGAGCCTGCAAGGCCAGAGGCAGAGCCACAGCAGAGACCTAGGACTCCTCCTTGTAAGAGGTATTTTGGCAGATGGAGGCAAACAGCGCGCAAGAGTACTGTGCGTCGTTCTCATCCAGTTGGAGATACAGCAGCAGTGAAGGCGCCTACTGAGAGGACACCTACTATACAGTCGGATAGACCCATTCCAGCCGTTCCTGTTTCTTTTGCAGAACCTAGTGGGAAACTGAGACCTTTCCCCCTACTGTTATGCCATCCTGGAGAGCACGAGCTCGTCAGGAGGCCAATGACAGTAAAGGGAAAGGGAAGCAGATAGTGGAGGAGGAGAGTGATCCTTCAGAGGAGTCTGTGGGCAGTGTGTAGGAGCTGACATAGCGCAGACTGTTGCGTTATCTTATCTTGTGTTTTGTAGACTGACTCTGTACTGGGTTGGGCTTTTGTTTTGGGATATTTTGGATGACTGTACTATATATATATTATGTGACATTACTAGACGTTCAGTATGATGTACATTAGTTATTCAGCAGTTGTTTATTTCGTTATTTTGTAATACGTTACGACATAAATGAGATTCGAAATCTAAACCATATAAGTGAGAGTTTCAAGTTAAAAAAAGTTTCAGGAAATAAAGAAAAAGAAATTCATACTCATTTTCGAAATTGACATGACATAATTAAAAGGGAAGTTTCTTTTAAAATGAAGATCAATATTATTTATTTTAAATAATCAGGTTACGTATGTTGTAATATCATTTTATGAGAAAGGGTATTGCAATTAGTGGTATCAGAGCCCGGTTGAGTCAAGTTGGGATGTTTAGGGTGTAGGCCTATTAGGTTAGGTTGTGTGAACTCTGATTGACATTGAGATGTGAATTTTGATTGACATTGATTGTTTTGTAATGTGTGTGTGTTGCTTGTATTGCTTGGATGGATTCTGGATTGTACCTTTCTTGGTTAAATTGCAGGAATCCATGGCTCGCAATGCTGATGCGATTGAAAGGGCAGTTGGTGCCATGAACCATATGGCAACAACTATGGCACAACAGGCTGAACGTGCTAAACAAAGGGAAATTCAGAATCAGCTGAGAGCTGCTAGGGCTGCTGAGAATAAAGGACTGTTTGACTTTAAGAAACATGATCCACCTCAGTTTGATGGGGAACCAGATCCTGAAAAGGCTGATTTATGGATACAGGAGATAGAGAAAATCTTTCTTGCTTTACATTGTGCTGAGGAAGTTAAGGTACCCTATGCCACTTATCTGCTGATTGGTGATGCGGAGTACTGGTGGAAGGGAGTGCAACAGTTCTGGAGGCTGAGCACCAGGCTGTTACTTGGGAAATGTTTCGTACCAGATTCCTAGAGAAATATTTTTCTCAGAGTGCTAGAACCCAGAAAGAACTAGAATTTCTGAGTCTACAGCAGAAGGAGATGACTGTAGATGCTTATGTAGCAAAATTTGAAACCCTGACTAAGTATTTTCGTTTCTTTCAACTTCAACTTGATGAAGGGTGGAAGTGTGAGAGATTTGAAAAGGGGTTACAATATGAGATTAAGGAAGCAGTATCACCTCTGAGAGATCCGTCAGTTTCAACCCCTGGAGGAGAAATGTAGGAAGATAGAGATTCTGAAAAAAGAAAGGGTGATAAGGAGTAATGTGGGTGGACCTTCAAGGTTTAGGCCACAGAATCAGTAGGGAAGGCAATTCTAGAGAAAACCTTATGCAAGACCTGGAAATTTTGGCAATCAACAGCAAAACCGCAATGTAGCGTCTGCTGGTTGGGGTGGAAATCGTGGAAACCAAGGGCTGAATGAGATTAAGTGTTTTAATTGTGAAAAGGCAGGACATTACTCGTCTAGCTGCAATAAAAAAGGAGTGACTTGCTTTAGATGTGGAAAGGTTGGACATATGTCTAAGGATTGCAGGGCACCGAAGTCAGAACCATCAGTGAACAATATGCAGGCTGTGAGACCAAGGACAAAGGGACGTATTTATACCCTGAGTGGAGTTGAGGCTTCGAAATCGGACGATCTCATACAAGGTACATGCGACATACCTGGTTATCCTTTAATTGTACTGTATGATTCAGGCACAACTCATTCGTTTATATCTTTCGATTGTGTGAAACAGTTGAATTTGCCTACTTGTTTGATGTCATATGATTTGGTTGTTTGCTTACCTATTGCTGAACCAATCATCGTAAATACTATCTGTTTGAATTGTCCGGTCACTATCCTTGGTAGGAAATACCATATAGACCTAATCTGTTTACCTTTGGTTTAATTAGATATTGTTTTAGGAATGGATTGGTTGTCGGTCAATCATGTTCTTTTAGACTGTGCCAGTAAGACCTTAGTTTTTCCTAATTCTGGAGTTTCTGGACTTATGTCTGCCAACCAAGTGAAAGCTTCTTTGAAAGAAGGAGCAAATGGATACATGTTATTTTCCTTGTTGAAATTCGAGAGTGACAAAGAATTGAACAATGTGCCAGTAGTTAGGGAATTCTCCGAAGTGTTTCCAGAAGATGTCCCAGGTTTGCCACCTGTGAGAGAGATAGAGTTTACCATAGACTTAGTACCCGGATCAAGTCCAATTTCTATGGCTCCATATAGAATGTCGCCAATGGAATTGGCCGAGTTGAAAAAGCAGTTAGAGGATTTATTGTCTAAGCAGTTCATCAGACCAAGTGTTTCCCCATGGGGTGCACCAGTGTTGTTGGTAAAGAAGAAACATGGAACTTCTAGGTTGTGTATGGATTATAGACAGTTGAATAATATCACGATTAAGAACAAATATCCTTTGCCACGTATTGATGATTTGATGGATCAATTGCGTGGAGCTGCTATTTTCTCTAAGATAGATCTAAGAACAGGGTATCATCAGATTCGAGTAAAGACTGAGGATATACCTAAGACTGCTTTTAGAACCCGATATGGACATTATGAGTATCTCGTGATGCCATTTGGTGTGACCAATGCACCAGCAATATTCATGGACTGCATGAATAGGGTTTTTAGTCCGTTCTTAAATAGTTTTGTGGTTGTGTTCATTGATGATATTCTGATTTATTCTAAGAATGAGGAGGAACATGAGGAACATTTGCGACAAGTGTTGCAAGTTTTAAGTGAGCATAAGTTGTATGCTAAGTTATCTAAGTGTGAATTTTGGTTGAGAGAGGTACAGTTCTTAGGTCATGTGATTACTAAAGAAGGTATTGTTGGAACCAAATTGGTTAAAAGTATTTTTAATACAAAAACTCCCTAAGTGATTTTATGGTTTTGATGATAACAAAATGTATTAAGGTTTTTATAAAGGATAAACAAAATGTATTAAGCTTTTACAATGTATAACAAAGCTGCCTAACTAAGTTTATTGAAGGATGTTGCAGTCTGCGACCAATAATAAGTTCATCATGACATTGGCTCATATTCAAAGTCTGAGAAGCTTTGCGTCCAATGTTAAAGACATCGTCCAATGTTGGCACTGGAACATATATGGACACCAAGACCATGCGTCCAATGATTCTCTGCGTCCAATAAACAGTATAAGGCAATACTGTTCTGCGTCCAATGCAATACGCAGTCTGAGAGCTTTGCGTCCAATAAACAGTATAAGGCAATGCTGTTCTGCGTCCAATGTTCAATACAGACAGTACCACTCTGCGTCCAATAGAGCAAAATGGCAAAAGTTCATCAATCAACTATGGAGAGTGAAATGAAACAGAATTACAAAAGTCCAATAATCAGTAGGAGGCAATGCTACTCTCTGCGTCCAGTGTTTTCTAAAGAAGCAGAATCGCAGAAGTACAAGGAATCACTCATGGAGACAATACTACTCTCTGCGTCCAATGATTTCCAAAGAAGCAGAACCAGTGAGTATGCGTCCAATGTATCCGAAGGACAAAAGTTCAATGATCAGCATAAGGCAATATGCACAACATTGCCTGCGTCCAATAGAACAGAATTGGAAAAGGCCAACAATCAACTGCTCTGCGTCCAATGGAACAAAATGAAGCAGAATGGCAAAAGTCCAACAATACTGCTCTGCGTCCAATGAAGCAGAAGGACAAAAGTACAACAGTCAACTGCCCTGCGTCCAATGGAGCAGAAGTGCAATACTGCTTTGCGTCCAATGGAGCATAAGTCCAATAATCAGCATGAGGCAATACATCCAATACTGCCTTGCGTCCAATGGAATAGAATGGTAAGCATGAGGATGCGTCCAATAGATGAATGAATATCATATACAAATGGTAAGCAAAGGTATGCGTCTATTTGTTAAAAGGACTGAAAGTCCAATATATTCTACATGCTGCGTCCAATACATTCCATATGCTGCGTCCAAAACGCAGAGTCCATTACTTGCTATTTATTGCTCTTGCATTTAATATGAAACATATTTATTGAGCAAATGATTTGAAATAAATAGCTGTATACAATGCTTTTCTGTACAACCTATTGTCAACGTTTTTGAACGTACATTTGAAAAGCATAAAGCACTGTGGAAAGTGTACTAAGAGAGAGAATGTACTCTGATTAACTCTGTATATCTCTGAACACATCTTTCTACTTTACACAGTGTATTCTCTCTGTCTCAATAAGATATTACTATTAACCACTGTACAATTCAGACTTTGAGTACAGGTTGCTTCTGATTTAGGAGAAAGAAACGCAGACATACACACTGAAGTAGATCTCCTCAGAGCAACGGGAAAATAGCATTTAATGCTATTAGAGAACGGTAATATTTATGAAGGCTGAAGCTGAGCTATTCGAAGAACAAATCTGAAGCTTCATCAAAGCCTATATATACCGTGAACAAGAAGAAGAATACAAGAGACTGGAAAAAGAAAAAGAAAGAGCTGAACGCTGTGCAAATTTGTTATACTCTGTATAGAAAGTCTTGTATATTTTCTATCTTCTTGTAAAAGAGAGTTTGCTTAACTCTCGAAGTGCTTTAGTTTTTCATATCCTCACTTATGTGAGTTAGACAGCACTTGAATCAAAAACACTCTGCTGAGTCGTTTAGCCTGAAGAGGCTGTGTGCAAAGAATACTTGGGTTTTAGCCTGGAGAGGCTGCGTGCAAAAAATACTTGGGTTATAGCCTGGAGAGGCTGAGTGCAAAGAATACTTGGGATTTAGCCTGAAGAGGCTGTGTGCAAAGAATACTTGATTGAGCCTGGAGAGGCTTGACTGTAAAAGAATACTTGTTTGAGCCTGGAGAGGCTTGTCTGTAAAAGAATACTTGTTGTAAGGCCTGGAGAGGCTGCTGAAGAATACTTGTTACCTATCTGGATTGATAGTGAAATCTCTCTAGTTTGAGGGGACTGGACGTAGCTCTTAGGAAAGGGTGAACCAGGATAAAAACTTGTGTTATTTCTTCTTTCCCTTAACTTTTATTATTTCTGTGATTATTCTAACCAAGGGGATTGAATTGATTTTATTTCAACAAGTTTTTCATACACTTTAAGTTGGACAAAGAAAACAAGTTTTTAAACTAAGAGGGAAGCCTCTGCGTCCAATCCTTTTGTGCGTCCAATATTTCACAACTCTGTGCGTCCAGTGTTTTAAAACTATTGTGCGTCCAATATTTCAAAAAACGCTGTGCGTCCAATATTACACAACTCTGTGCGTCCAGTGTTTTAAAACTATTGTGCGTCCAATATTTCAGAAAACGATGTGCGTCCAATATTTGAAATAAGCCAGCGTCCAACATTTGCGAAAAGTTTTAAAAGCTTTGAAACACAATTCAACCCCCCTTCTTGTGTTTCATCTTGTTACCTACAGGTATAGCCGTAGATCCTACGAAGGTAGAAGCAGTACTCTCGTGGGAAAGACCAAAGACTGTAACTGAGATTCGTAGTTTTGTAGGGTTAGCGGGGTACTACAGGAGGTTTATCCAAGGATTTTCAAAGATTGTAGCCCCATTGACTAAGTTGACCCGAAAAGATCAACCTTTTGTATGGACTGATGAGTGTGAGAGTTTTCTGGAGATGAAAGAAAGGTTAACGACCTCACCTGTGTCCTCCAAGCTGGATTGTAGCAACGTCATCTACATTTATTGCACAATCCTCCAAGATGGATTGTGGCATGGCCTCAATATATATTGCACAATCCTCCAAGCTGGATTGTAGCAATGACATCTATATTTACACCCACATACAAGAGAATAATGCAAACCTTCACGTTATGATTTTCGTCGTCATGTGTTAGCTCTCTTCCAACACCGTGTGACATTATTGTCCTCAAGACTTCATCATCGCCACGTTTTGATCCTCTTCAATGCCGTTTTTAAAACGTTATTTGAAACCATAAGTTTTTAGAAGAAATTCCTCTTTGAATTCTTAAGTTTTCTTTTAACTCTAAAATCTTTAATCTTCATTTGTTTTTAATAAAAGAATTACCTTTTATTTAAAACCCACTTTATTAATTTTTCTTCTCACTTTTCATTATAAAAGGTTTAATTAAAAGCTTGAGTAGATTCTTTGGTAATTTTACTTAATATCTTTTACTTTTAAGTATTGACAATTCTGACCCTCTAAGAAGTTCAGTTTCGCAGTTCAGCCCATAATTCTCTAAAAAATTAGATTTCTGGCCCAAAATGCCCATACTTCGCATTTTCTGCCCCAAAACTTTCGTAAATTATGTTTTTGGCCCAAAAGTACCCAAACTTCGCGTTTTTGCCCCAAACTTTCGCAAATTATAATTTTGGCTCAAAATGCCCAGATTTTCGAATTTAAGCCCAGAATTTTGCATTTTTAACCCCAACACATGCAATTTTCATTTTTGACCCCTAAAAATTAGAAATTTGATTTTTCTCCCTCATTAATTTATTTTCTAACTTACTTAGAATTTTATGGATAAAAATGACTTAATATGAAATTGACTTGAGACTTACACTTAGCAATTTTATGAAATTTATCTAAGTATGTATTAACTTGAATCCCAATTAACTTATTTGATTTCTTTTAGACAACTCTTTCATTAAAGCTTTTAACTCCTTTTACCACACTTAGTCAAATATTTCCAAACCAATCCCAATCACAAGGAAATCAAGGTATATGGAATATTCAAAGAAAGCAACATACATCAATTAGGCAAGAACACAATCAAGCCATAAACCATACATCCACTCAAAGTGACTATCCATAACACATGAACATACATCATGAACATAGCATAAAGCATACTTCATCAAGCATACACTTAGGCATTCCAAATCACTCCAAATCATACATATGATTTTTCTAAACACACATAAGCTTTTCAAAAATTATCATTCATCAACCAAAATCATACTTTCACTCATATACATAAATATATAAAAATACATATTACTAAGAGAATGAAAACTCATTCAACAACCAATATGAAAACTCGAGTCTTTGAGTTTTTCATGAAACATACAACACATAGCCACACACATATACAACCTTCCCAACTTACTGAGAAAATCTCCTTACCTCTTGAAGACAATGAAAATGGGCAAACACCAAAAATCACCTTCACTCCTCACCAATACCAAGTGGCCTCCTTGAAGACTTGATGTTCCAACACTTAGAAAAATTAACCTTTCACAAAATACACCAAAATAAAACCATAAAAATGCAAGTTTTATGCAAACTACCAAACCCTAAAAAGTAGAAATTTGAGTAGATGAATACTTACTCAAATCTTGAAGACAAATGGATTCAAGGTAGTTTTCAAGCTTGTAGGTTCCAATGGAGTGAACCTAAACCAAGAAAAAGCTCTCTTTTTGTAAAGAGAAGAATACAAGCTTCATGGAAAAATTGAAAGTGGTGGAAATGAAAAAATGAAAGAAGTTTATGGATTAAAATGATGATCCAAACATTTTTTGTGAAGCTTGGGTGGCCAAAAACTCAACAAAACCTAGCCTTTTGGTGTATGAAAAAGCTTGGGAAAATGGAGAGAAAATGGGGTGTTCTTGATTCAAGGTTGAAGATGAAGTGAAAAATGAATTTCTCTCTCTTCCCTCTCCCTATGAGGATTCGGCTGAAGCAAGGAGAGCATGGGGGAGATATGGGCTTGCATGCTTTTGGTGGATGGGAGCCATACCTCTCTCACCTAATTTTGAAAAATTCAAATATTAACCCCATTTGACCCAATTGACTTTTGGAATGTTTTAGAGAGTGAAATCAGACCTTCATATGTGCCCAAGGCTGACTGCAAAATGGTGGCATTTAATTCCACCAAGTTAGGGTTTAATCGGTAGTTCAAAGTAATAAAAACGCGTAGTTTTCGAACCCCTTTTTAGATAAATATTTTTCTAAAATGAGTAAAATCATGAAAAACAAATTTTATGACTTGAATATGTCATAGAAAAATTTAGAAACTCAAAACTAAATTTTTGAACTATTTTTCATGTCCCGGTTGCGCCCGGTTTACCCGCAAAGCTCCAAACGCGGGTAAAATAAAGATTTTCTGAAAAATTTTCAGAAAAATTTCTAAAAATCACAAATATTATAAGAATAACTTTTGGTTCATTAAAATGTTATTTTGGAGTAGAAATGACCTCCGAAAAAAAATACTAAGCCCTCACCGTACTAAAACCGAAATACGATTTTCTGTCAAATTTTTACTTTTCGAATCTGGAAACTATCTATCCATCTAAAAATCATAAATAATATAAAAACACTAATAATATCCCTAACTTTCCATTCGGATCAGTTCTTAGCCCTCAGCTAATTATCTGTTCCCTATACGTCATTGATACCATTCTACAAGGACCAAAACTGTAACATCTTTATTCTAATCTCAGAAAATTCTAAACTAAAATTCTAAAATCCTTAAATAATATAAGAATACTATTTTCCTCTTTAATTCCTCATGATGGCATTGTCTTGGCCTTCATATCAATATAATCTTATTTCTCCATCTATAGCGAGAATCATTTTCTGTTGAAATTTCCAATTTCAACTCGAAAATTCTAGTTGCTTTACTATGAGCGACTATAATCATGACATTCCATTTTCTAATCTCGTCTTATAATATGTAATTTGATCTACTTACTCCGTGGTGTAGAATTAACTGCAGATCTAAAAATATGGGTGTTACAAAGTGGATGCCTTGAACTAATGGGAGAATTATTTGATTTTTCTAATTTTCCAAAAATGCATAATTAAAATCATCATGGCTTACCTCATGCATCCAAATTTCTTCCTCCCTTATCCCTCCCTTGGCCGCCCATATTCACTATAAATAGGGGTGAGGGTGCTTCATAAATCTTCACCCCATTTCTTTGAAGCATTACCAAAGAAACCTCATTCTCCTTCTTTATAGTTTTCTCTAGTTTTTCTTGTTTTTCTTTAGCAAAGTTCTTGAGTTTTTTCTTCATAAGCTTTGTGTTCTTCAAAGTTCATAGGTAAGGGGAAAATCGTTTGAAAGATATGTGCTTTGATCTTTGGTTGTTGGTCACTTTGGTGATTTATGTGTTTATAAGCTTTATTTAATTGTTTATATGCTTATTTAAATTATTCTATGTGTTTATTTGTTTGTTTATGAGCTTTATAATTTGTAATGTTATAATGTTAAAATTATTTATGAGTTTTAATAATTGTGTCATTATAATGGCAAAATTTTAAATATTAAGACTTGATCACCTAGTGGGCTATGCCTCCGTGATCAATATCAAACAATCGAATTTGTAAAATTGACAACTTTGTAGTTCTTTTGGCCATTTGCGAATACGTTTGTTGGTTGGGTATGAGAGTGCATCTACGGTGTACTGTCCAACCTGGCTCAGGGGACGTATCTCTCTTAGACATTATTACGTGAAGAAAATTAATTAATACGTTAATAATTTCTATAATGTTATTTTCTATGCCAAAACCCTTCAATTTTTACCATAGATATACAGAAAGATAGCTATGTTGAATAGTTCATTGGTACTGTTCTGGCTAGGAAAGACGGGTCTCTTAGAAGTTACAGCTAACCTCTAGATCTTTCCTGTGAACCTTATTGATGGGCTATTTTTCCTAGCTTAGGGAATTTGTATATACGTGGCGGAAATTATTTTTGGTACCAGCTTCCAAAGGACGTTTTTATGAAAATGGGCTTAAGTAATATCATTTTCGCTTTTAAATTACAAAGATGGTTGGGTCACCGCAGTTGGCTCTGCCGCCGTGTGATCATTCTGTCATCAGTTTTATTTAAAACAGCGAAAAATGACTTACCGAGTAAAAAGCAATAACAGAAATAATGCATACGATAATTTATTTCGTGTTGAAAGAATAAAAGTGTTTTTCGAAACGTTTGTATTTTACGGGTTTGTTATATAAGGATTAAATATGTGGGTTTTGATGTGTTATTATGATTCTGTGCTGATCTGATGAATATGATTCTGTGATTATCTAAAGGAATATAATTCTGTGCTTGTTTGAGGAATGTGATTCTGTGTTTATTTGAGGAATGTGATGCTGTGTTATTTGAGAAAAGTGATTTCAGGTTTATTTGAGAATTAATACGATGTTTTGCAAAACGGTATTTCAAACCGATGATGTCTTGGGCATACGATGTGTCAATTCGGCAATATTTTTAATATGATTATCCTAATCGGTGACGTCTTGCATTACGGTACTCTAAACTGGTTATGTTTTGACACCCGATGTTTCCAATCCGGCAATATGACGTTTTTCAATATGATGTTTCAATACAATGTTTTAATACGAGGTTCTCATTTAATGATGTATTAAATATGTGTTTGATTCTTTTAATGAGCATAGTGTTGTGTATATCTTATTTATAATGTATGTTGCTTGTGTATTATCTTATGATATAACTTGATGATAAGGTTTCCACCCTTGCTTGTTTTTCTATGTTGTGTTGATGCATGTTTAAGTAGATGAGTTACCCAAGGAGTGGGTTAGTTCCAATCCGAAGGCTAACTCTCAGAAGGGGATCGGAAGGAGAACACTGCATGGATTGATAGAGTTCCCGAGAAGAATCTATGTTTATTATTTTGTGTAGAGGTCTAGAGACTTGACCGGCTCGGATGTTTCACCGTATAGATTATTTTGAGAATACTGAACTTTCATTGTAAAACTCTGATGAATATATATATGAGAAAAGATTACTTTCACAAATGTGTTGTTTTAAGTTTTTGCATTTAAAACCTTTCGAAAAGAATTATGAAGACATATTCCCCATCCTTCTCATTATTTAAAGGGCTAAAATTTTACCCATATTTTCATAGAAGGAATACCGAGTTTACATCAAATATTTTCTAAGTTATTTTGAAATTCTTGGTTACTATGGTGTAATATTCTTTTTGCAGAAAGGGTGTTACTGCAATACCCTTTCTCGAAAAAGAATATTACACCATAGTAACCAAGAATTTCAAAATAACATAGAAAATATTTAGTGAAAGCTCAACATTCTTCGAAAAATGTGTATAAAATTTCTTCTTCTTCTTTTAAACAAAGAGAAGGATGGATAATATGCATTAATCCATTTTCAAAAGGTTTTAAGTGCGGAAGCATAAAATAATATTTTTATGAATGAAATCTCATTTCATATAATTATCAGAGTTTTTTACAAGGAAAGTTTTAAAATAATACAGTGAACATCTGAGCCAGTCTGGCCTCTAAATCTCTACCCAAATAATATAACAACCATCTATTCTTCTTGGAATCCATATTCATATATACTGCAACATCCTTTAGATCCTCTTCTAAGAGCTAACCCATTCCTTGGGTAAAACATCTACTCAACCATGTACCAACAACATAGAAAGTAGGCAATGGTGAAACTCTAACTCAAAGTAATATGAAAAGTATAAACACACAGCAATATAAAACACAAATACAAAGGATTCACACTCAACCCACCAGTATGTAACAAATAATAAGAACTTTACAAACAGGTCAAGGAAATCTTAGGAAAATTATCAGATAGGAATATCGCCTTAAACAAAACATATGAGAACATCAAGTAGGAACATCGCTTCAACCGAAGCATATGAGAAGATCGTGTAGGAATCTCGCTTTAGACAAAGCATATGGGAACATCGTGTAAGAACATCGCATTAGTATTAAGCATATAGGAACATCGCTTTTCACCAAGCACATCTCTTTCACTTCCAAACCACTCAGAACATAATATCACATATCTTAGATAAAAATACCGAATCGCATATCTTAAGTTAAAACATAGAATCTTGTAACATCCCAACTTTAGAGATACTTGGTCTATGGTATTGATTACTTGTTAGTACAAATTTATGCAACTATATATATATATATGCTTGAACCACTTTGATTAAGTGCTATGGGTAGTGGTTAATTATATAGAATTATAATTGAAGGGGGTTAAATATAGGAAATAGAAAAGAAAAATTTGAATCCTCACCCTCTACACACACACACAAACTCGGACACACACACACATTCTTTATTCATTTTATCCAAGTGAAATCTAGCTTTGGCCAATGCATCTGTTAGTCATGGACAAGTGTTGATGGAGAGGAACCATTTTTTTTCTCTCTCTTCTAATCCCTAAATTCGGCCAGCCTGTGGGGGAAGGGAAGGATCATTTTTCATTTGGGCTGTTTTGGGAGCTGAAGCACAAGGAAAGTATAGAGAAAGAACCTGTACCCTCTCCCTTGGTTTCTAGTCTTCGGCCATGTAGGGGATGGAAAGGAGAAGAAATCAGACCTCATTTGTATTCCTTGACACAACAAGACAAGAGCCAACATTTTTCTCATCTTCCACACACCCATTCGACCACTTCCCCTTAACTCACCACCACCACACTTTCAATTACTTCCATCAACCTCTCCTCTTCAAGGGTGAAGTCTGGCATTGAAGGAGGAGGTAGGAACAAAGAGAGCCACTCCCTTTTCTTTCCAAAGCTAAGAAGGGTTCAGCCATGCGCAAGAGTAAACAGTTCAACCCAACACTCCTCTTCCCCAAGGTGAGTCCTTTTCCCCTTAGGTGGATGATGTCTGAGCATCATCCTAGGCCATAATCTGGGTTAGGGTTCAATGATTAAGGGGTTAGAGGTTTTGCATGTCATGATTTCATCATTGCATGTGCATAAGAAAAAAAAAGACCAAAATTCGTGTGAATTGGCAGGACTGTTTTGATTCTGCTTTTTTGTTAATTTCTGTTCTGGCAGTGTATGTTGAGAAGGGTATAACTCACTGTGTGTTAATCCAATGGATCTGATCTTTGTTGAATATGAAACTAGACTTAAAATGAAGCAGTTTAGACTTTGGAACAACTTGATTTGGACTTATATAGACTGAGTAATTAAATTCACAAGTTTCAGTTTTGAGAAATATATTCTGTTGCTGTTTGGTAAAAATTGAACTCTGGCAGTATTTAATTAATTGCATGTATCTCTTTGTACGATTGTCAAAATGTGAAACTGTAAGTTTCATGTTAAAGTATACTCAGAATTATTGAAAATAGGCTTTTGTTTCAGTGCATTTGGGGTACTATAGGTAGAGTTATTAGCTCTCCAAGTTTCAGTTAGGGATTTGGGTTCTGATGCCGTTCTGAATAATTAAATTAGGGCAGGGTGTGATCAAAAGGTTGTAACTCCCTTCCTAGTTGTCCGATTGACATTATTTTTGTCAATTATTAAAATAGACACAAATTTCTACGACTTTAGTGTTGGAATAATTTTAGTAAGAAATATGTAGGAATAGATATGAGGGTTAGAATATTCAGGATAGTGTAATTGCTGATGTTGCTGTCCTGCTGTCTTAGTGTTCTGGCAGTGTCTGATGATCTGCCTGTAACTTTTGGTGTAGTAGTCTAATTGACCTGATTCTTGTCAATTATGGAAATTTACATGAAGGGCTTCAATTTAGGATTTGGAATGGTTCAATTTGGATTATAATTGTCAAAGTTATGATCCTTCAAAGTTTCGGATTAGGAATTAAAATCCTGACAGAGTTGCTGAAAATTCTGTCTTATGGGCATAGCCTGATAAATTGTTCATAACTAAAAATCTATTTACTGAATTGCTGTGCTCTCTGTACCAAACGAAACTAGACATATAAATCTACAGGTTAGGCTTTGGTTTAATTGTATTTGATTAAGAATTAAGTTTTAACTGATTCTTTCAAGTTGCATCTGAATCGTAGAATTCTTGAATGGCTATGTATGTTGAGTTGCGAAGATTGATAAGCTTAATGAGAAACTTGTGATTGTCATTAGAAATCCTATATGATTCCTATATGAGATAAGTACTGATGGTATTCTATTTGTATATGAAGTAAATGACAAATTATGTCACTAAGTTACGGCCATGGTTTCTAATGTTATAAAAGCTTTAGAGCGGTGTTTTACTTGCAAATTCTAGCATAAATATCGGATTGTAATGAACTAATTCATGGATTACATTCATAATGAATGTCACTGTTACCCTTTGATATTCAAAGGTGCGGCATTTCACTGGTAAGATAGGGCACTGTCTTACAGATTAGAGACGTCTAATCACTTATGCCGTAGATCATGGCGTCGGTCCGGTGATCTTCAGACCCAGCGGCGTAGTTCAGGGCATCGGTTCGGTGACCTTCAGGCTCGGCGATGTAGTTTCCGGTTTATGATAGTCATAAACCCTAAGGGAAATCACGGATACTGAGTTAGTACAAAATCATACTACGTACACCTATGCTTATTTTATTTTAAAGCATGTAATGGATTAATGGTTAAGTTCATCTGGTTATAAATTCATATTTGTAACATCATGTCAGTCTAAGAGTATGTTACTGTTAGTATGAAACTGAGAATGAAATAGTTGCTTGAAGAACTAAGTGTTATTTTGCAAAGTATGGAAAATTACAGGAAATGATAAGGTGGCCATAAATCCTTATCACAGAATAATTTTAGTGTAGAGGACTCATTGAGATAATTTTTATCTCACTAGTTCAAGTTTTGTTTCAGGTACATTACAGAGAAGAATAATTGGATAGCAATCTATGACGATGCTAATTCAAGCGAATCAAGACCGGATCAATGTCTAGATTAGAATTTTATTATTTACATTCATGTAATATTATACTTTTGCAACAAAGTACTGAGAAGTATTTACAAAAAATTCATTTTTTTGTTTCCGCTGTTTTCTGATAATTATTTTTAGTTGTTACTTTATAAAAAGTTAGTAATATACTGATATGAATCGGGTCGTTACAAATCTCACCACTCAGATAAAACATTGACTACGTGAATGAAATCAACTGTTTATTTATGGAAACACTTAAGTACCAATTATCTTCTAGGAAAAAGGCCCATTGAAAGCCTACCTCACTAATTTTCACTGCCAGAGACATTGAAAATTAAACTGAGTTAATATACATATACAGATTGGATGCCCACTTCGATATTTTCCACTGATAATATAACAGTAGAATTCACCGAGAATCCATTACTATTATATTAAATTCCGATAGATGCTATAACAGTAGAATTCACCGAGAATCCATTACCGTTATACTCTTTTATCTAATCCAATCTATTTATATATACGTTTATTAAGAAATCACTTCTTTTCCAATTTATCTTAGTCACGTATATACCGGGTCCCTAGGTTAAGAATTCCCCAAACAGCGTATCAGTGTAGTTCCCAGGAAAGAGAGATGGACTTAAAAAGCCCCTTCAAAGGTCTCTGTCTTTCCTAGACAGACCCATACTGATAAACCATTTATTTTAACCATCACCTTGTATATCAATGATAGACAATATTAGGGTTTTTACAAAAAAATAATTTGCATTTTCTTTACGGTAAGATCATATTTGCGGTAAATCTAAATTTTGTCATTATAACGGTATGTTTACAAAAGCTCAAAATTAATTTTGCCATTATAAGCTTACTCACACAAAAATTTAATGAAATTTGGGCATTATAACACTACAATTTATAAATGGCATACAACATTTAATTTAAAGCTATAAAACAATTATAAAGCATAAATAAACAAACAAATGCTATAACACACAAACACACAAGTCAAGCACAAACAAGAATCAAACTCATACATCTCAAATTAATTTGCAAGAGGTTCCCCTTACCTTTGCCACAAGAACTTGGAAGAACAAGGCTTGAAGAACCAAGAACACCAAGTAAGAAATTTAAGATTCCAAGGAGAAAAAGAGTGAGAGTTTGCTTGTCAACACAAGGCTTCTTGGTTTGCGAGAAATTATGAAGCATGAAGGGTCCTATTTATAGGGAGAGGGGGGCTGATTTCATGAGGACAAGGAAGGAAGAGATTTGTTCTTGTGATGTAAGCCATGATGATTAAAACACTTAATTAATTAATTAGGTAAATCAATCCTTTTTCTAATTGGTCCAAAACTATGACACACATAACCAAATGAACCTAGTCCTCTTCTTGGCTTTAGGGTAGGACGGTTTTGAGGCAGCTCTAGAAGGAAGAAGTGAAGTTACATCTTTGCCCCTAGGGTTTAAGTAAAAAGCAAGGGCAAAATGGACTTTTCATAAAAAAATTCCCAAAATTAATTTAAAGTGTGAGAACCTATAGGAAATCTCGAAAATGCTATGTAATAGCCCTAAATAGCTTTATGGTAGATTTTTTGGAAATTTGCGGTAAGGGTATGCTTTGCGGTTTGCATAAACAAAGGAAAACGGACGCGCGCGTAAGTGCAAAACGGACATTTCTCAGAAAATTCCCACATAATTCTCAAAACTCATAAATTTAATTTCAACATTAATGGCCCGTCTTGAAAATTGATTTTAAGTATTTTCTAATCACTAAAAATCCATTTCCGTTCAGAAATCCTCGTTTTACGTGTCCTACAAGGACTTGAAAAAGTAACTTTTGATCTGCTTTACGAAAAATTACGAAATAAATCCCAAAAATCCTAAAAATGTAAAAACATGATTCAGCTTTGAAAAATCTCTTTCTGACCTCAACTTGGTCTTTGAATCAGTTCTCATTTCTTGCTGTCAACTATAGGGACCAAAACGGTAATTTCAAAAACTTATTATTTCTAAAAATTCCTGAAAAATTCCAGAAAATAAAAAATATTAAAAGAACAAACTTTTGTGAAGGAAGTTTTGTTTTCTGGGTTGTTTTGATATACTTTAGTTATTTAAAATCTTTTCCGTCAGTTACGGTAAATACGGTTGTTTATAAAAACCCTAAACGTCAAAGAAAAAATGTTTGTTTCAATGAAATAATTTGATAAGTATTTTAAAATCTTAATTATAAGACCAACATAATTTACTTAACACTTAGATCACACAATTTCATATAAAACAGATAATAGACGAAAAATAGAAAACAAAAGTCTATATAAGACTTAACTATCTTACCGTTTTAAGCTTAATACCAAACAAGACTTATTATTTTCTATACTATCTTAAGTATACTAGATTCTAGAGTCTCTTTCTTAACTATTTCTCCATCTCCAGTATTTATCCATTTCTTAACTAACAAATTACAGAGTTTCTCTTAGAGGGACCAAAACTGTAATTCCCTTCATATCTTTCTCTAAAATTCCAACTTAATTGCTAAAACCTTTATGGAACATCAAGTTACTATTTTATCTTCTCAAATACCTTTTTGGGAATCAAATATGAATTTTACATATTCATTACCAACTTATTCTGAAAGTCAAGAATATTTGTAAAGTACCGTTTGACTTGTACGTCAGTTCTAACCATTTCACTTTATCTGAAAATCTTAAGGATGATTTCTAATCTTCTAAAATTAATACTTTGTCTCATAGAGTGAAATTTTAGGATGTTACAGTTACAATATGCATGGGATCATGTGAGATCTTGATCAAACTAGAAATATTTGTGAAAATTGAGCACACAGAAGCACCTAAGCATGATAATTTTCCATAAAAAATCTCCACAATATGGGGGATAGAGATCTTGCCTAGTAAAAACAAAAATGTTAAATCAAGGAGAGTCGGGATGATATGTTTCCATGTTCCAAATGGGATGATTCAGAAACCACAATAGTGGGCTTGGTACTACATCTTCACCAAAAGCTTTGATGCATTTGGTCTACTCATCTTCCCGCTTATATGGTTTTGATTCAGGTTGTGTTTGACATAGCTTAATTGGACTTGTCTTATGAAATACACTTACTTAAGTGATGGGAAGAATCTATATGTGTCGCTTTGGGAACATTTCAGGGTGTAATTGAATTGAATTGAATCGATTTGAATAATTTGAATAGGTTTATTGATTGATTATTCTATGATTCAAATTTAATGTGCCTAATTGTTATCTGAAATCTATGATATATATTAAAATAGCCCCCCGCCACGTCAGCTATATTTGTTCCAAGTAACAACATTTTTGCCACATCAATAAAAATACTATGTGTCATCCTTTATATTCCACTTCTCTTTGCCCATCCTTTGCTCTATAATTCCTCCACCATCTCTATTTCCAAATTTCTCTATGTATCTTTCCACCTTCTTTAGTTACCCATTAATTTAATCCATTTAATTCAATTGATTAAAATATACTATGAGCATATATTAGATTATTTTCCTTTAAATTATCCTATAGATTACAAGAGCATATATTAATCATATTAATCAACATAGTATTATATCTATCTAATTATAAACATATTTGTTCACAGATATATAAATATACTATGTGTCACCCTTTATACTTTAATATATATAATAGATATACAAGATATACTTTCATATATATATATATATAGGGGACATATATAGTGAGACTGGGAATTTTATGTGAGAGTGAGAGGAATAATTATAGGCCATTGGATTTAAACAGACGGATGAGATTAAAACATCCCCATTTTGGATTCACGTGCTCCCTAATACACTCTGTGCACTTCCCGCGGGTTCCCTGTGCACCGCCCTTTGTCAAACACAACAAAAGAACACAGACTCGTCTTTCCCTCCCCTAGCCACTGCAATACCGATTCGTCTTCTCCTTTTCGGCTACCATAATCGACAACGAGACAATCATCGTCCCTACTCTCTCTCTCTCTCTCTCCCCACATCAAGACTCGCAGCCCCTATTTTCATTCCAAGACAGAAGCTATTATCGTTCCTAAACTGATGCTCTATTTTTGTTCATCAAACAAATTATTAGAAGGGAGCATTGGTCCAAACTATTGAACGATAGGTGCCCAGGCCATTGTTATTTTTATAAGAATATATTTGTTATGTTATCTTTTGTTTTCTTTTCATTGTCTTCATTGTTAATTAGTTCTATTTATTATTTTGAATATAGTACTAGAGCTAATGCTAGTTTGAAGAGAGTAATATTGAAACCCAATATGTAACAATTTCTAGGTGATTTTTGGGGTTAAATTTTAATTATTTTTTTCTTAATTTCTTCACTTATTGATTCAGTACAATTTTTGTTTTTAAGAATATTCGTATGGAGATGGGTGATAATGAAGTTGATCCAACCTCACCATCATAAAGGCAACAATAATTTAGAGAACACATTAGAGGAATGGTTTCCTATTTGCGGTGATGAATTTAAACCTGTAATCGGCAAGGTATTTGATACATTAGAAGAAGGAGGAGACTTCTATAAAAGATATGCACATGTTGGTGGCTTTAGTGTGCGCAATTCATCTGAAACAAAAGATAAAAATGGTGTCAAATGGAAATATTTTCTTTGCTCAAAAGAGGGTTTCAAAGTAGAGAAAAAGATAGTCTTGCCTGAATTGATGGTTAATGAAAATAGTTTGCCTAAAGGTAGAAAAAGGAAACTAACAAGGGAGGGGTGTAATGCAAGGATTGTTTTTAAGAGGACAACAGAGGGTAAATATGAAGTTACAAAATTTTATGAAGGCCATACACATGCATTAGCCACCCTGAGAAAGAAGCAATTCCTAAGGTTAGCAAGGAGCATAAGCAATGTTCATTAGAATTTATTGTTTTCCTATAATAGAGCTAACGTGGGGACTTCGAAAGTTTATCAATTATTGAAAGAGCAGGTTGGGAGTTACGACAATAAAATGCACATAAAGAGATTTTCAGAATTATTCAAGGGATTTGAAAGAATTGATCAAAGACTCTGATGCACATATGTTTATTGATAATTTTAGGACAAAGCATGAGATGAACAATTCATTTTACTACAATTATGAGGCTGATAATGAAGGGAGGCTGAAATGTGTGTTTTGGGCTGATGGAATTTGTCGAAAAAATTACTCTTTATTTTGAGATGTGATTTCATTTGACACAACATACAATACAAATAAGTATTCTATGGTTTTTGCACCGTTCACTGGCGTAAATCACCATCGAGAAAGTATAACATTTGGGGTTGCCTTTTTAGCAGATGAAAAAGTTTGTGTGGTTGTTTGAGACGTTTTTGAAAGCAATGGGAGGCCATAATCCTATTGTGATCATAACAGATCAAGACCCAGCTATGGAGATAACAGTAGAGAAGGGTTTTAATGGTGCTTCTCATAGATTTTGCATGTAGCATATTTTGAAAAAACTTTCTGAAAAGGTGGGTGTTTTCTTAAATGGCAGCATTGATTTTAATAATCGTTTCAAGTTATGTGTATGGAATTCAGAGTCTTCAGAAGAATTTGAAGTAAGATGGAAGAGTATTATTAATGATTTCAAGTTGGAAGAAAATGGTTGGCTCTCTCAAATGTACGATATTCGAAGTATGTGGATACCGACTTATTTTAATGATATGTTTTTGGCTGGAATTTTGAGAACAACCTCAAGATCGGAGATTGAGAATTCATTCTTTGGTAACTACTTGAATAAGAACCTTAGCATGGTGGAATTTTGGATGCGGTTTGATTCTGCTATAGAAGCATAGAGGCATAAAGAACTCCTTGCAGATAATGATACACTTCATTCAACTTCACAACTTAAGTTGCATAGGGATTTAGAGAAGCATGGTAGAGAGGTTTATATTCATGAAAACTTTTACATATTTCAGAGGGAATTATGGAGTTCATGTGTGGATTGTGGAATTGAAGGAACGAAAAAGGAAGGTGGCAATTCATTATTTTTTATACTTGATAACATTGTGGTTAATGGCAGCAAAGTGAGCAAACATAGAGAAGTCATTTATCATTCTTCTAATCACAATGCACATTGTTCATGTAAAATGTTTGAATCTGAAGGCATGCCATGTCGACATATCCTTTTTGTATTAAAGGGGAAAGGTTTAAATGAAATTCCAAGCTATTACATTGTTAATAGATGGACAAACTTGGCAACCAGTAGACCAGTTTTTGATTGTGATGGAAATTTATTGGAGGCATGTTCTAAATTTGAAAGGGAGAATAAGCTAGTTTCAGATGCATGGGCACAATTATTTAAATGCATGCATATGGCTGGTACTTGTAAAGAGAAACTACTCGTCATTATAAATAAAGGTTCTAGTATTGAATTGAAGTTGGCTAACATGAAGAGTGATGTTGTACCAAGAGCCTTAGATGAAGTAGAAGCTTTTATTGGTTCCAATGTACCTAAGGAAATTGAAGTTCTTCCACCTGAACCTTCAAATACCAAAGGATGCGGAAAACAGAATAAGGGGGGGGGGGGAGGAGAGAGTAATGGAACAACAACAAAAAAGAACAAGACTTTGTAAAGCTTGTAAGCAATATGCGTATCATGATAGTCGTAATTGCCCCACAAAATCCTCTTCCTAATTTTTGGTAAGAAACGTACCTTATTATGATTTTGTATGCCGATGCTTTCATTATTTTGTTTCATTGTTTTTTTGGCATCAATTTATGGAAATATTTTAAATTTTTCAGATTAGTATGACAATTCCAGCTAGAGTCTAAGGTAGAAGTAACTTGCTCGCATGGATGAAGACAAGATTTGAGATATTTTGGATAGAAAGCTCGGTATTTCAAGCTTGGAAAAAAGACCAGTTGGGTTAAATTTTATACTTTGAATAGGAGCTTAGGTTTAACATATTTAAACAGCAAACAAAGTGAGCATATATGTTAGTGCTCAATTTCCACTTCTCTCTATAGGACAGAACTTGATTTAACTCATACACTTAATATTAATAATTATATATCTTCCATGCTTGATATTTTGGGGGGCAGGGGTTGTCAACTCCTACTATTGCAATGAACCTGCTTATAAAACTTTTGCATAATAAAACCTTTATACAATAAATAAAAAACCTATTATGATTGGGTAAATAGGAGCTAGTAGATGTTGAATCTAGGAGCTGTATATATAGGGGCGCTATGGAATATCAATGAGTCAAAAGGACTAAGCAACTTCACTTTGACATTTCATCGAACAGGTCACGAACAAGCATTCAAACATACCAGTTAAGTTCAAATATCAATAAAAAACTATAACCTGTTCTCAGTCAAATCCAAAAGCCAAACTAGAAATTGAACACATGTAAAGCTAGCATTTGGTTATTTTATTAACAAATTATGAACCAGTATTCATATTAAATATCCCAATCCATGTTCAAAGTTTAAATAAGAAAAGATGAAAAAATAAATTCATCTAGAGACAACAAAATATGGGCAGGTGACTTCTCCCTCTGATGCAATTAATTTTCGTACCAAAACCTTTTTCTCTAGGAGTCTTTGATTTTCCAAAGCCTCTCTCTAATTCTCGCTCTCTTATCTTCGGCGTCTTTATCATAGGTAGCGGTGATATGGTCGATTTTATGGAAACAAGGCTTCAGTCTTGGAATGAAAACAGGGTCGCGAGTCAGTATTGCGGTGGCTGGGGGAGGAAAAAGACGAGTCGGTGTTCTTTTACTGTGTTTGACAAAGGGCGATGCACATAGAGAGGGAACCCGCGGGAAGTGCACAGAGTGTATTACGGAGCACGTGAATCCAAAATGGGGATGTTTTAATCTCATCCGTCTGTTTAAATCCAATGGCCTATAATTATGGCCTATAATTATTCCTCTCACTCTCACATAAATTTCTCATTCTCACTAGATATGTTGTAACGCCCTTTTTTCCCACAAGGAACGTCACGTGAAAAACTTAAAACTTAATGTGGGAAAACGTCTTTCATAAATTAAGATTACCAAAATTGGTGGCTAATTTTTTTTTTAAAAGAATCTTATCCGAAAAGATTTCTCACATCATATTTTAGTCATCCTGAAACTCAGAAGAAAAGAAACATCATACATATATATATATCATCATGTCAATATACACCAGTCTTGCACCCGCAAGCATAGTTTGGAACCACAACATAGTGGCCAAAATACATCATCAGGACATAAAGAAAATAAAGCGATAAGTCTAAACCTAGGAAAGCTGTAAATCAAAAGGTGTGTCAAATACACGACACTGAACATGTACATCCCCAAACCTAGGCTGGCCGCTAACAGACAACCCACAACCTAGCACTAGACACCCCCCACCACTATGACCTAAGACGATGACGTCTCCTCGGGGTCCTCCTCGGGATCCTCCTCCGAGTCCTCCTCTGGGTCCTCCTCCTCCTCGGATATCTCAATGAATACCCACTCTAGCTCATCTCAAACCTTCCTCTTCCCCCTCTCTGCGTGTCCCGACGGTCCAGCAGAAGTGTCAGAAGAGCAACGCACGAAACGTCCATACGGTAGGACGTAAGGAACGGAGAGCGTCGGTCTCCCTGTCTGTGGTGGTGGAGCTGGTGTCACTGATGGAGCCATCCTCGGTAGACGATCCTGCGCCAAGGTACTCTTCCTTGGAGTGCAACGCGTGCGACGAAACATACTGCGATACTCCCGAGCAGATCCAGTTACCCGCGAGGGTAAATGTCTCTCCTCCGCCTGAGTCTCTCACCTCGGCTGCTCCACAGGTGCCTCGGGTGCGGCTGCCAGCCAGCTGCGCATCCTCTCTAAAGGAATGTAAGCGTCCAGAACCATGTCACGCTCCAAGACCTCTTCGGGGCCCAGCACCCCTCCTCTCGTCCTGACCACGTGCCCACACACTGTGGCCCACTGGGAGATGGGATCATAAGTCCATCCCCCTCCCTCGGACTCGGCCTCAAGGGGCCGGAAGCTCTCCCTCACACGGGCTACCAGAGGCCTCATCTACGCGTAACGTACATACAGATACAGGAAAATATGCAAGGGTGAATTTCTTTTCACAAGTTGAAATCCACTGAAAGGTTGCATATGAAAAAGAAAATACTACATAATACATTCCAAGAATATATTTATATAGAGTTACTCTTTCGCAAATCTTTTAGCTAAGATATTCAATCATCAACAAGAGACACATCATCAAGGTAAACACACAGTCAAGCACACACATAGCATTCTAGCATAATGCATGTCACTTCAATATCTCTTTTCATACACCGGTGCACTGCTCCATGGAGACTTTTCTTCCTCAACTAAGTAGAGCGATGTGGCAAAATCGTATACCTATCATTAATGCAAACCGACCTTCACTCTTGGCCATCGTTTGTCATTTATTCAGTACAGACCCATTGTGCTACGTCGTACACCCCATCTCAAATAAGACAGCCGGTCAGGATCATCCAAGTCGGGAACACTACTCTTCTCGGCACAAGGGGATTCACCGTAAGGCCATTGAGAATTTCGTAACCTGGATGCCCTCAAAGACTTATAGTCAGACCATACTTATTTACAATCCCCGCATAGGATTGTGTGCTCTCATCATAGCAATAAATGCTAGCCTGGCAAAAGCCAATATCTCAAATGCATATGACAGTATATTTGCAACCACAATCAATTCGGTTCTCGTCTTAGGGTTTTTCGTCGCCACGTGTTAGCTTTCACCTAACACCGTGTAATATTTTTGTCCTTAAGACTTTTATCTTCGCCACGTATTGGTTCTCTTCCAATACCGTGTAATATTATTGTCCTTAAGACTTTTATCTTCGCCACGTATTGATTCTCTTCCAATACCGTGTAATATTGTTATTTAACATCATAAGTTTTTAGAAGAATTTCCTCTTTGAATTCTTAAGTTTTTTCTTTAACTTTAAACTCTTAAACCTTCGCTTGTTTATAAAAGAATTTTCTCTTATTTATAACCCACTTTATTAATTTTCTTCCCACTTATTCAACATAAAAAGATTTAATTAAAATTTAATTAAATTCTTTGATAATTTTACTTAAATTCCTTTATTTTTAAGTATTTGCAATTCTGACCCCCTAAGAAGTTCAGTTTCGCAGTTCAGCCCCAAATTTTCTAAAAAATTAGGTTTCTGGCCCAAAATGTCCAGACTTTACGTTTTCTACCCCAAGACTTTCGTAAATTATAATTCTTGTCCAAAGGTACACAGACTTCGCGTTTCTGCCCCCAACTTTCGTAAATTATATTTTTGGCCCAAGAGTCTCCAGACTTCGCGTTTCTGCCCCAAACTTTCGTAAATTATATTTTTGGCCCAAAAGTCCAAATTTTGCAATTAAAGCCCAGAATTCCAGAATTTGCATTTTTGACCCCAAAAACCTGCAGTTTTCGTTTTTAACCCCTAAAAATCCAAAATTTGATTTTTCTCCCACATTAATTAATTCTCTAACTCACTTAAAGTTTTATGGATAAAAAGGATTTAGTATGAAATTGATTTAAGACTTATGATTAGAATTCTATTTAATTCATTTGGAAAACTTTTTCATTAAAGCTTTTAAACTCTCTTCCCACACTTAATCAAATCTTTTCAATCCAATCCCAATCAAAGTATATGAAATACACATAAATCAATTTCCATCAATTAGGCAATAACAAAACCAAGCCATAAATCAAACATACACTCAAAATACTCATTCATAATATATATCAACATACATCATGAACATAACATTAAAGCATACTTCACCAAGCACACACTTGGACATCCAAAATCACCCCAAAGCATACATATGATTTTTCCAACAACACATAGGCTTATAAAAATTTATCATGCCTCAACCAAAATCATATTTTTACTCATATACATATACATATAAAAATACATATCACTAAGAGAATGAAACTTCATTCAACATCCAATAGAAAAACTCAAGTCATTGAGTTCATCATCAAGAACAAATCACATAGTCACACACATACACAACCCTCCCAACTTATTGAGAAAATCCCCTTACCTCTTGAAGACTTGAAAATGGGCTAACTCCAAAATCACCTTCACACCACACCAACACCAAGTGCTCTACTCAACACCTTGATGTTCCCACACATAGAAAAATTTACCTTTTACAAAATACACCAAAATACAACCATAGAAATATGAGTTTTATGAAAACCAAGAAACCCCAAAGAGTAGAAATTTGAGTAGATGAATACTTACTCAAATCTTGAAAGAAAATAGATCCAAGGTAGTTTCCAAGCTTGTAGGTTGCAATGGAGTGAACCTAAACCAAGGAAAAGCTTACTTTTAGTGAAATGAAAAACTCAAGCTTTCATGAAAACATAAAAGTGGTGGAAATGAAAAAATGAAAGAAGTTTATGGATTAGAATGATGATCCAAACCTTTTTTGTGAAGCTTGGGTATGGAAAATCTCAATAGAACTTGGTCTTTTTGGTGTAGGAAAAAGCTTGGGAATGGAGAGAAAATGAAAAATGGAACTTGGAGAAGATGAAGTGTATGAAGCAAATGAATTTCTCTCTCCTTTCTCCCTAGATGAATTTCGGCTGAAGCAAGAAGGGCACGGGGGAGGTATGGGCTTGCATGCTTTGGTGGTTGGGAGTCATACCTCTCACCTAATTTTGGAAAAATTCAAAAATCAATCCCTAATTGACCATTTGACTTTTGGAAGGATTTGAGAGTGGGATCAGCCCCCTTATGCGCCCAGCTGACCAGAAAAATGGTGGGATTAAGTCCCATCAAGTTAGGGTTTAATCGGTAGTTCGAAGTGGTAAAAACGCGTAGTTTTCGAACCCCTTTTTAGATGAATATTTTTCTAAAATGAGTAAAATCATGAGGAATGAATTTTATGATTTGAATAAGTCATAGAAAAATTTAGAAACCCAAAACTAAATTTTTGGACTATTTTTCATGTCCCGATTGCGCCCGGTTTACTCGTAAATCACCAAACGCGGGTAAAATAAAGTTTTTCTGAAAAATTTCCAGAAAAATTTCTAAAAATCACAAATATTATAAGAACCACTTTTGGTTCATTAAAAATTTATTTTGGACTAAAACTGACCTCCAGAAAAATACTGAACCCTTCCCGCATTTCGCGAGAACGCGGTTCCCGCAAAAACTCAGTTTTGCGAACTCTATTACTCTAAACCCTTCAAAAATAAACCTAAGATATAAATATTATTATTCATACCTTAAAATCACAAAATCATTAATTAAATAATTTTAATTAATTTAAAACAGATTAAAATTAAATAAAAACTATATATAAAAAACAGAGTGTTACATATGTCCCCTATATATATATATATATAGGGGGCGTATCAAGTGAGAACTCTTGTTTTTTATGAAAAATGAGAACTATCAATAACAGCCATCAAATATGAACTAACGACCCTGATTAAAAAAATTCATCAAGAGGTAATGTGACTGCCTTTATAGTATTCCTTTTTCCCTCTTATGTTTGTTCTGTTTTTATCTCTCTGTCTTCTATTGTTTTTCATCTCTCAAAACTTGTATCGCTTTATTTGCCCATAACTTATTTACAACGTGGTGGGAATGAAAAATTAAAATTAGGATTAATTAATTAAATTAATTAATTGTCCGTAAAGCCTAGCACAAATGGTTAAATCCATCTTGCGATGCTAGGTTGGACAAGGTTCGATCCCTGGTTGGGATGTTTGTGTGTGTGTGTTTACCATTTCTACTGGATCAAAAAAAATTAATTAAATTTATCAATTAATTGGTGAGAGCAGTGAAGCCACCCCTTTCATAATTTGCTTGAACTCCTTGTAATCGACCATGCCATCCGCATCGACGTCGGCATTCATGATCATCGATCCTCTTGCACTTCCACCGTCCTATTACTAATAATGATAATAATCCATTAAATTGAACCAATTCTTGGATTTTTTTTGGTCAACAATTCTAGTATTTCAAACCCCTTATTTTACATTTGAAAAAATTGGATCGAGAATCATCTATAATAGCACAATCGAAATTGTATCCTGCAAACTGTGATCAAGGAAGGACGACTCAAGGAATAATACGTCTGAACTAGACAACAACAAAAAAAAATCAGGAGTTTGGGGCGAAAGACGAGAGGTAGAATAACTAACAATTTGGGGGAACAAAGAACAAACCTGGACTAAATTGAGGGAGTGGAGGGTTTGAGGAAGGGTATAGTTTCCATTTTCTACCTTTTTGTGAAAATTTTAATCTGAGCTGTTAGTTAATATCCAACGGCAGTTATTGATAGTTCTCATTTCTCATAATAAACAAGAGTTCTCACCTGATACGCCCCATATATATATATATATTATATGTATTGTGTGTAAAAAAACTTAAACTAATTTTTTGTATTAGGCCGCGTATTACACAGACCTACATTTAATTATTAATAGTCTTTTATGCATATTCCTAAACACAACAACATCTCAACTCATAGAGTAAGGGAGCTGATAAAATAAACCTTGGAGAAAGGAAGTGTAAGACATAAATACCATTATTAGAAAAGCATTGTCAAAACACTCTTATTTTTTCAATAAATGTGATGAATCTTTTTCTTTTAATTAAAAGGTGACAAATCTTAACTTAAAAGAAGAATCACAAAACAATACACAATCAAAAGGAGTTTCATCCTAAACAATATTACACTAGATTAAGGACTTCATAAACCTATCAAATAGATTAAGCATGTTTGCAAACTAAAAGTTATCAGTAATACATTCTTTTGCAACAAAAACAACAAAAAAGACAATAATCAATCAAAGATAACACGTCACATGAAGAGCCAAATCTCAAGTGCAACACAACCAAAAAATCGACAAGTGAAATACATGAGATAAAGATCATTTGTTGACGAATCAACCTTCGCAAGCTTAAGAAGAAGCAAAAAAACCACCAATTAGAAACAACTATAGTGTGGTGGATAGAAATAATTCAAAAAAAAAATAGCTCCATATCAACAACCATTGTTGAATGAAATTTTCAAATATGTAATTCACTCATTTCAAGTAGCAGTAATTCAACACGTCTTTCATTGCCTATCATAGTTTTTGACCCACGAATTATATATATTTTTTATTACCATCTCATTTATTATCTTTTTTTTTCTAATTAAATAACAATATAAATTAAATTAAAAATATTTATCGTTATATTCAAATAAAATAAATTGCAACCGCGCTTCGCGCTGGTCGGGTCACAACCTAGTTATTGATTGTATTCGATAATGTATTTAATTTTTTGGAAGGTATTTCCAATTAATATTATATAACCGGCAATTCTATATTTAATATTTTCTTCTAATATTTTTAATTGATTTTTATAATAAATACTTGCTTTTTATGAATTTTAAAATAATGTCTAAAGATCTCATTCATAAACATCATCTCATTCCTTTTTTTATTGGTTGAATATTTTCATACCTATCTCTCTACCTATTTATTTGTTCACTTTGTTTTAACCTTTGTATTATTGTTATTCTCCTGTTCATCAACACTTCTCATCAAAAGGTGCGTTTGTTATTATTGCTATTTTTACTTATTTTTTAGTGTTTATTCATTTTTTATAGCTCCCAAACCATTGATGTTATTTGATTTTTATTTTGATTTTATCGAAGACCATATATCGTTACTCCTCTATATATTCATTAAAACAAACTTCTCCACTAAGGCGAGTCTCTTTTTTTATTAATCAATTTTAGTGTTTTTTAGAATTAATGCTTCTATATTTTGGGTTGTTAAGTTTTTTTATTTTTTATTTTCTATTGTGATTAGTTTTTTACTATGTGCAGATACACTATTTATCTCTCTCCAACAAGAAGGGTTTTTTTTTGAAACTCAACGGGGCCGAAGCTCCAAAAAACAAACAAACTACAACGTTATAGCTGAGGGAAAGAGGTTTTTGTTTTGAATATATCGAGGATCATCGTTACTCTTTTATATATTCAACAAGTCAAACTTTTCCTCTAAGGTGAGTCACTTTTTTTTATTAGTCATTTTGAGTTATCAGTTGTTTTTTTAGAATTAATGTCTCTAAGTTTTTTTATTTTTCATTTCCTTTTTTGATTAATTTTTTTTATTCTGTGCATATACATTATTCTTCTCTCTCAAACAAGAAGAAACATCATAAATTAGAAAAATTTAGTTGTTTATTTTTTCAATATTTTTCAATAAATTATGTATGGGATAATAATACTTATATATTTTACTATGTTTGTTTTGGAAAATATATGTCATACTTTTTAGCATGAAAATATATGTAATACTATATTAGTTGTTTTAATTAAAATATATATATAAGTTATTTAATTTTTCCATTAAAAATTTCTATTCCGGTAAATTTACTTTGATGTAAATGGTTTGTCTTTAATTTGTAATTGTGTATCAAGCTAATATTAGTAGTAGTAAATCAAATAGAAGTATATCATAGTGAATAAATTAAAAAGGAAAGAATTTTATTTTGTAGAAATAGCGAATGTGAAATTCAAAACGATGACTATGTCATTAGCGAGGAATAGACTAAAAATGAAAATGAAAAATTACAAAAAAAAATATTAAGGAAAAAGCAACAATAGAGAAAGGGAACATTAAAATGGTTTGCTTAATTTGAAAAGAGATCATTGTGCAATCAGAATTACATGCAATTAAACACATTAATTGATTCCTTTTCTTTTTCAATTTTATTAGACATGCAATGAGTATTTTGAAGAATCAAAATCAATTAAACATTAATTGATTCATTTCCTTTATCGGTTTTATTAGACATACAATGAATATATCAAAATAAAAAATAGAATGTAGATTAAACACATTAATTGGTTAATTGATTGATTCATTTCTATTTTCAGATTTATTAGACATACAATGAATATTTTGAAATAAAAAATAGGATGTAAATTAAACACATTAATTGATTAATTAATTCCTTTATTGGGGTTGAGATTTGAGATGTGGTGAGAATGCGACAAGTGTAAAAAAATGGATAGACATGATGATATCTTGGGTTAGAAATACTCTGAAGGCGACAAGAGTATTGAGGTCTCCATATTTTGATATTCTTGATTTATTTTCTCATATCGTCTAAATCTTTGATTTTTTTGGTTTTTGTAGGTGGTAAAAAATCTTTGATGAGTTCAAATTTGATCCTTTTAGGATTAGGAAAAAATCAAAAATAAAAAAGATTTAATTTTAACATTTAAGATTATATAAAATGTTTAAAAAATCTCTTCCATTTTGCTTTGAGTTTGATTTTAAAATTTAGGTAATAATTTATTTTAATCTTCCTTTGAATTTGATTTTGTAATGCTTACTCACAACAACTATTTAAACTATTTTATTGCTTCAACTATAATTTATACAATTTTTCGTTGTACTCTACTTTAAAGTTATGAATTAATCAATTATTTTTAATAGATACGATAATTTATAATTTGTTATATAATTTATGAGCCATAATTAAAAAAACCTCAAGTCTTTTATAATTGTTCAAACATATTTTCTCATGAGTTTTTTATGAAGTGCATCGTGTGCCCGTGCATTGCACGGGTGACCACGCTAGTTTATGATAATGCTTATGGTATACCTATGATCTATTTTTAATGTATTTTCATAAGCTCCTCAAGATAACTTATAACAATAGCTTGTACAATGTTTACCCTGAGAAGCTCTTCTATATAGAAACACTTATACATAAATTCTAATTCAATAAACATTTAATTAAGCTATATATATATATATATATATACTTTCTTAGTTTATTCATTACCAATGAAAGACTTTTTCACTCACTTGAATTTCTAACCAAAGAACAAACTCAAAGTAATACAGGATAATTCAGCAAATATAATTTGCAATCAACAAATAAAATATTTTTAGAAAGACATCACATTTTTTATAAATTTAGATTTTATATTTTTCTCAAAGAAGATAAATTTTCTATATCTTAAGAAACATTTGGAAAATTTGAAGATACACACATTCTAGTTTTTTATTTGAGAAAAGAGTCTGGATACCAAATTTTAAAATTATTTTAGTTAGAAAAATTGACATAAAAATTTTGTGATAAAAAAAATAGACTCTTGATATGTTTCGTTAATTAATATCCCATACTTTGTTAGCAATTTGTGAGATTTTAGATGTAATTATGATAATAAAAAGAAATTAAATTTCATTTATTGTTTTAGTATAGCATACGACAACGTTAAAAGCTTTTAAATCTATGTAATGAAAAAGTTTGACACCATAGGGTTATTTATAGTATATATGAGATAACATTTTTCTTAATTTTAACAAAAAACAATAAAACAAAAGACCTCTAAATATGGACGACTTTTTGTTAGATAAATTACGAAGTCTTAACTGACAACAAGTTACAATATCTATAAATAGCTATATATAGTTGTCAAATGCCTTTCATGGTCCCATGCCCGCCAATTCATATCAAATTAATCTTGTCCATGCCCCTTAATAATTACCTGTAAACTCAAAACACCTTACACATCCAGATATACCATTGTCGAGCCTATAAAAGCAACAACAAAAAAACCATCCATACGCACACAAATTTATCATCACCAAAAGAAAAGAACAAATAATCTCTCCACCATGGTCATCCCCTCTTATTCTCATGTGGTATGCAATGTTTATCTTCCAAGTTCTACATTTTGTCTCCTTAAAACATACTTAATCTGCTTAATTTATGTTTGAATCATCTATGTAATTAAGCTTACATTTAACATGACAAGACATTGTTCAACACTATTTATCTAACAATAAAATGGTTTATGTACAGGTTAACATGAGGTTTATCTCTGAAGCATTGATATTTTTATTATCAATGTTTGTGTTGCTATCGACCACAACAAATGCAGTTTTTTACGGGGATGTTAAATTTGAAGGTTATATCAAGTCGGCTACTTATATATCTGAAAAGTTTGAAGTGAAAGCTGGAACAGTTACACAGAGATCACTTTTGGATATTGAGTTTCCAACGGGTCATGTTGGAGTCAAGAGTTTTGATGCTGAGCTAGTTGACGAAAATGGTAATTCTGTACCACTGTATGAAGCATACCTCCATCATTGGTTTGCTATAAGATACTACCAAAAAGTGAATGTGTCTTACAACCCAAAGAATACCTTTGAGGGTAGCATTTTCAAGAGAAACGATGGACCATGCAATGAGTATCGCCTTACACATTATTGGGGCTTGGGAGGTGAATCACGAGGAACAGTTTCAAAGCTTCCAGAACCTTTTGCATTAGAACTAGGCAACCCTACATCTATTCCACCGGGACATAAAGAGAGATGGCTCTTCAACACCATGGTCATCGATACACGTGGCACAGATGATAGGAAAGCTTGCACTCAATGCAGATGTAATCAAATGATTAATCTCCCAAAGAATTTTCTCAATGTCACGCCTGACTTTAATGGCAAACCATTAGGCTCTGATTATAAAGGAGGACTCTTTTGTTGCAAGGATAACTTCACGTGCAAATTGAAAAAAGATTTTGAAGCCCCCAGGAGAAAGCTTGCCCTAAGATACACAATAACATGGGTTGAATGGAACCAGCACCAAATTCCCGTTAGGTTTTATGTACTTGATTCCGCTGATCGTGTGAAAAGAAACGGTTCCCAAATAATCCATGATTGTCAGGTAAATAAGGGCTTGTTTGGTTAGTTGATTTATATTTTGTTTTCATTTTTAATTACAAAAGTCCCACTCTATTTTTACTTCTATTTCTTATTTTTAAAGATTTTTATAAAAACTAAGGTGATTATTTTTATACTTAAATATAAAAATTGAAAATATATTCTTACATGGAATAGGTTGTATGTTATTCAAAACATGTTGTAAATTAATAGACTCTTCAATTTCGGTTAAATTTCAAAACAATAATAATAATACGTTACATTGTGTTCAATTTGTTACAGGTAGAGTTTACTGTTCCGGCAAATCATGGTAGAGATCACTCCCCTCACGTTCAGAAAGGGAACATCCCAATGGAAAAAGGCGGTTATCTCATCTATGGCCTTGCTCATATGCATACAGGTGCTATTAATGCAACTCTATATGGACAGGTGATGTTCAATATTCATCATCGTTCTCTTATAGTCTTTATGATTTTGTTGGTAGCTAGAGTGTATTTTATTAATTAAACCATATGAGCTAGCTTGACATGTTCCTTAAGTTACAAAATTTCTTCTTTTCATATACTTGTAAGAAATCATATATTATATTGCATAATTTACTTCTAAAAATTATGTTTTCATTAATTTAGGATGGAAGGACATTGTGTAATTCAACACCAAAATACGGAAAGGGAAAGGAAGCGGGAAATGAGGAAGGTTACCTTGTTGGAATGTCTTTTTGTCATCCCGAACCAGGTTCAATCAAGATTAACGATGGTGAAATTGTGACCTTAGAAATCAGATATGAAAGAGGCTTTCTCACTGGAGCTATGGGACATATGTACATCTATTTGGCGGATCAACTACCAAGAAAACCTATATATTGACCTCATACTTGTACTTTGATATTGAGTTTCTTTATTGTATGTCATGGGGTGATTATTATAACATTGAAATAAATAAGCTATTACAAGAGTAAAAATTAATTGGAAAGTTTCTTCCAAAAGACTTCCACTTGCCAAGACAACTCTTAACATAACATTTACTCCCTCTGTTTTTTAATATAAGCAAAAAACATCAAAATATTTTGTTACTAAATATAAGCAAAAAATAACCACTTTTATATCATTTAATAACATTATTCCTATAATACCCTTAAGTTAATTTAAATTTTGTTTTCCAATGCATAGTTTGTTCCCAAATAACAATTTCCAATTCAATCATTAAGGGTAATTTAGAGATTACACTAATTTTTTATGAGATCAAGAAACTTAATTGCAGTTAACTAATTTTCTTAATAAATGTGAGTTTAGGTATTTTTGCTTATATTCAAATACGGAGGGAGTAGTTGTTTGGAATAGTTGAAATTATACAAAAAAGAAATTGGCGTTGTGTAACACCCACGTTTTTTTTAATAGTTTCTGTTGACTGTTAATCTGTTTTAATTTATTTAAAATTATTTAATTAATGATTTTGGGATCTTGAGGTAGAAATCATGATATTCATGTCTTAGATTTATTTTAGAAAAGTCAAGAGTAGCCAGGTTCGCAAAACTGAGTTTTTGCGAGAACCGAATTCTTGCGTGATGCGGGGAACGATTTAGTATTTTTCTGGAGACCATTTCTACGCCAAAATAATATTTTAACAAAACAAAATTTGTTTTTAGAATATTTGTGATTTTTATAAATTTTGCTAGAAATTTTTCAGAAAAACTTTATTTTACCCGCGTTTGGTGCTTTACGGATAAACCGGGTGCAACCGGGAGATGAAAAATAGTCCAAAAATTTAGTTTTGAGATTCTAAATTTTTGTATATCATATTTAAGTCATAAAAGTGATTTTTCATGGTAGTACCTATTTTAGAAAAATATTTATCTAAAAAGGGATTATGAAAATAAGCATTTTTCTTACTTTGAACCAACTAAACCCTAACTTGTTGGGACATAATCCCACCAATTTTTTTGGTATGTTGGGAGAGTTTCTTGGCCAAAAATGTGCTCATGAAAATATCTCAAGTCAAAGTGTGAGTCAAATGGGAATTATTTGAATTTTCTCATTTAAAGAAATGGAGTAGGTGACCAAATTCAATCAAGCCCATACTGCCCCATACCCCTTTGTTCTTGGCGGAGTTTTTGAGCTAGGGCAATAGGAAGGAAGAGTTCATTTTCTTACTCACTTCATCTTCTTCCTTGAGACAAAAACTCAATTTCCCTCCATTTCCAAAACTTGAGTCCATAACTAAAAGCTTGAGTTTTATTGAGTTTTTGGCTATTCAAGCTTCACAAAAAAGGTTTGGATCATGATTCTAAACCATAATCTCTTTTCATTTTTCCATTTCCATCACTTTCATTTTTTTTTTCATGAAGCTTGTGTTCTTCATTTTGCTAAAAGTAAGCTTTTTCTTGGTTTAGGTTCATACCCTAGGAACCTACAAGTTTGAAAACCATCCTTGATCCATTTTGCTTCAAAGTTTGAGTAAGTGTTTCTCTACTCGAATTTCTATGGTTTAGAGTTTGGTTATTTTCATAAAACTTACATTTTTATGGTTGTGTTCTTGTGTATTTTTGGTATAAGGTTTTTTTTCTAAGTGTTGAAAGCATCAAGGTTCTTGAGGAGACCACTTGGTGTTGGTGTTGAAGGAGACTCTTGGTGATTTTTCCTTTAGAGTGCTTCAAGAGATAAGGGGATTTTCTCAATAAGTTGGGAAGGTTGTGTATGTGGGTGGTTGTATGTTGTATGGTTGAGGTTAAACTCAAAGACTTGAGTTTTTCCTATTGGTTGTTGAATGAGAAATCATTCTCTTAGTAATATCTATTTTTACATATGTATATCTTAAAGTTTAAAGCATGATTTTGGTTGATGAATGATGATTTTTGAAAGCCTATGTGTTCTTGGAAAATCATATGTATGGTTTGAAGTGGTTGGAATGCCTAAATGCATGCTTGATGAAGTAAGGTTTGATGCTATGTTAATGATGTATTTTAAAATGCTATGGTTGGTTACTTTGAGTATATGTATGCTTTGTGGCTTGAGTGTGTTCTTACCTATGTAATGTATGTTGATTTTTGAGTATGTTGTGTACTTTGATTCATTTGTGATTGGGATTGGATTAAAAGCATTTTTACCCAAGTGTTGGAAGAGGACTTAGAGTTTTTAATGAAAAAGTCTTTCCAATGAAATCAAATAAACTAATTAGGATTCAAGTCAACACTTGATTAGGTAATCTCTACTTAATTTTAAGTATAAGTCTCCAATGGACTATATAACAAATCCTATTTTTCCAAAAAGCCCTAAGTAAGCTAGAAAATTAATTAATGAGAGAAAAAGTAAAATTTTAGATTTTTAAGGGGTTAAAAACGAAAATTGGATATATTTTGGGCCAAAAGTATAAATTTTTGGAATTCTGGGCAGAAAAACAAAAACTGGGTGTTTTGGGCCAAAATTGTAATTTATAGAAGTTCTGGGGCAGAAACGTGAAACTGGGAATATTTGGGGCAAAAACCTAATTTTTTAGAAATCAGGTGCTGAAACGTGAAACTGGACATTTTAAGGGTCAGATTTTAAGTACTAGAAGTAAATAAATTTAAGTAAAGTTTTATCAAAGTATTTAATTAAGACTTTTAATTAAATCTTTTTACAATGAGAAGTGGGAAGAAAAATAATGAAGTTGGTTTTAAATAAAAAGGTATTTCTTTTATTAAAACAATTGAAAATTTGAGATTTTAAAGTTAAAGAGGAACTTTAATTTCAGAGAGGAGTTTTCTCTAAAACTTATGTTTTTAAAGAACATTTTTACACGGTATTGAAAGAGGATCAATACGTGGCGACGATGAAGTCTTGAGGATAATAATGCTACACGGTGTTGGAAGAAAGCTAACACGTGACGACGAAAATCCTAAGAGGAGGGATTGCATTAATTGTCTTGTTTGTGTTTGCAAATTTATACTGTCATTTGCATTAAAGACGTGACTTTTGCCAAATTAGAGCATACAATCCTATGTGGGGATTCTAAATAAGTATGGTCTGACTATAAGTCTTTGAGGGCATCCAGGTTACGAAATTCTCAATGGCCTTGCGGTGAATCCCCTTGTGTCGAGAAGAGTAGTGTACCCGGCTTGGATGATCCTAACCGGCTGCCTTATTTGAGATATGGTGTACCACGTGAGCACAATGGGTCTATACCGAATGAATGACAAATGATGGCCAAGAGAGATGGTCAGTTTGCATTTATGTTAGGTATACGCTCCCGCCGTATCACTCTACTTATTTGAGGAAGAGAAGTCTCCATGGAGCAGTGCACCGGTGTATAAAGAGATATTGAAGTGACATGCATTTTACTAGAGTGTTATGTGTGTTTAACTTGATGATGTGTTCTCTTGTGATGATTGAACATCCTAAATAAAGATTTGCAAAAGAGTAATTCTATATATATATATATATATTCTTGGAATGTATTATGTAGTATTTTATTTTTCATATGCACCCTTTCGTGGATTTCAACTTGTGCAAAGAAATTCACCCTTGCATGTTTTTCTGTATCTGTATATACGCTACGCGTAGATGTCCACTTCGAGACCTCTAGTAGCCCGGGTGAGGGAGAGTTTCCGGCCTCTTGAGGCCAAGAGGCCGATGGTGGGGGATCGACTTATGATCCCATCTCCCAATGGGCCACGGTGACTGGGCACGTGGTCAGGAAGAGAGGAGGGGTGTTGGGCCCCGAGGAGGTTTTGGAGAGGGATATGATTCTTGACGCTTACATTCCCATCGAGACGATGCGCAGCTGGCTGGCAGCCGCACCCGATGCACGCAGTGGGGCAAAGGAGATCATAGAGCCCGTGACGGAGCCGAGGAGGGAGGCTCAGGAGGACGAGAGACCATTACCCTCGCGGGTAACTGCAACACCCTTTCTCATAAAAGGATATTGCAAGGTAATAAAATGTTCTTACAAAATAGTTATAAAAGTTAATTTTATTTTCGAAAGGTATTATTTTAAATAACTTATTTGTTATTAAAAAATGTGAGTAATTTTTTTTCTTTTGAAGAAGATGCGAAGAATGGGGAATATGTTAAATGAAAATTTTCTCGAAAAGGAACAGTTCAAAAGTACTCGGCTCATTCTTACAAACTTATGTCTCATATTTATATTACACGGTACATATCCACAACAGACCACATAGTCAAACAAGGATTGATAATTTAATACAATTCTCTACGAAAGACTATAATCACAGTATACCCAAAATGAGCCTAAGTCTGTCGAGTCTTAAAACACCCTCTAAGGGATGGTTTCCGTCCTTTCCTTCAAGTCCTTGCTAGTCCACTCAGCTGGTGGTCCATCTATATGAATCATGTTCGAAAGACCACAAAACATATAGGCAATGATGAAAAACACTCCTTATGCAAATCATAAAGATATCACAGACAACAGATATAAATCAAGGAATTAAGAAAGAATCATGCATAACATACATAGTTACTATCTCATAGCGTATATCATTTATATCCTCACCAAACAATCCATCAACAAACAAGACATATCATAATGCATGTCACTTCTATTTCTCTCTCAAACACCGGTGTAATGCTCCATGGAGACTTTTCTCTTCCTCAACAACATTTGAGCGATATGCAGTAGCATAAACTTAACATAATAAACCAAACTGTCCCTTTTTTCATGGACTTGGTTAACCAACTGTCCCCTTTTTCATGGACTGGTTTTACAATTATTCAGTAGAGCTACATTTAAACTTTAATACCATATCATAAATAGGTCAGTCAGTCAGATTTATCCAAGCCGGGTATTCTACTTATTCTCGGCTCGCTGGGATCCACCACACGGCCATTGAGACTTTCGAAACCTGGATAATCCCAGTAGGCAATTGTAGCCCATCCGTACCCTATTTTCAACCCCTCTCTGGGTTGTAGGCTCACGTCACAACCCTCTCTGGGTATGACCACTTGGCAAAGCCAAGAAAATCTCTTTATGCAAATGGCATGACATATTACACATACACAATTAATCACAATCACTTCTTTATGTTACCACTTGTAACAATCTCCATATAACCTTCTCTTGGTTATATACTCATCATTATGTTACCTCTTGTAACAAACACCACATGACCTTATCACTTGGTCATTAAATCATCACATGACCTTATCTCTTGGTCATTAAATCATCACACGACCACATCTCTTGGTTTCATATAAATTCTCTTTTATGCCACATCGTATTTTGCACATGCAATAACGTTGTAATTTTCCCTTTATTGCTTTGGTTTCTCTTGTATATTCTTGAATCTCTTTTTTTTGTTATCTCTTGTAACATTCAATATATGACTTTATCTCTAGTCATTTCAAATACTCTTTCTCTTTAGTCAACTCAACCAAATATCTCATTTTTATTCAAAAACCGATTGATAAGTATTCACCGTTTTACTTTCAAAAATTGATATAAAATACTTAGGCTAATTTAATTTCAAAATAAATATTTTTCCCTTAAAAATATATTAATTTAGAAGCCTTTAAGCATAAAATTCAGAATTTTCGAATTTTAAAACCCCTGACAATTTCACAGGCGTGGGAAAAATCACAGCGCGGGTGTGATCGGTTCTGTTTCTCTGTTTTCTGATTTCTATACAAAAATCCGATTTTCACATCCTTTTCTGAAATCCACACCAGAGGTGTAACAGATCTGTTTTTCCAAAGTTTATTAAATCTAGAAACTTCATTTTAACTTTAAAAATTCCCAGCCTTTTAAATAGACATTATTAAGATAAAAGCAAGGTATTTGTGATAATTTGAAAACTTAAAAAGCTATAACTTCTGACCATAACCTATAAGTCCTTTTTCTTAACTTTGTATTAAAAGTGCTTTTCTTATTTATTAACTTGATTAGTCCTCATTAAAAGTTTTATGCCAAAAAGTCCATTAGAGATTATCTCCTTGAAAGGTGATTTAATTACAAATCCTAAACCAAGCTTTGGACTTGGTTGTCTAATTTATTCATTTGGATTGAAAACCCTATACAAAGCTTTGGATTTTGTATCTACTTTATCTCTTTCAATCACATTCACTTTAGTTCCATGTCCTCTACACATCTCATTCTCCAAAATGCTTGGGTCTCATGTTCAATTAGCATGGATTAGTTCATTTAATCTTTCTCACTTCCTCAATCATCAATCACCAATCACCAAGCATAATAATAACAAGGCAATAACCTACTTTAATTACATTCCCAAATTGAATAAAAATAAGAAAAGGAAACAAAGAACATGGAGGATAGCTAGAAGACAATCCCACTCAAGCCAAGGGACATCAAGCACAAAATACATCTCAATCAAACATAGCCAAGCATCATTATCAAGCAAAGGAAAACATTCACATCAAGCATAGAATAATATCACAATCCCACATAGAACAATATGAACTTTAATCATGAAGACAAAGTTACAAACATCAAGATGTCCTCATCCAATACTTTTCACTCAATGATCACTTAATAAAAATTATTACTTTCCAAAGAAAGATTGTCTTTTTCATGAAAGTTTATACTTTTCAAAACAATCACCACTTGATCATGATTATTACTTAGGTAAAAACCAATGATTTTCCATAAAGATTACTTCTTTAATAAAAATATATATCTTTTCATAAAAATCAAGCTTTTAGAAGAATCAAGTCCTCTTTTGTTTATGGTAAGATCTTCAAGCTTTAAAAAAAATATCATAGACAATACATAGCACTCCATGAATCTTATAACTCACAAAAAGAGAGATTCGCCCTTACCTTTTTTCCTTCTCTTCTTGAATGAAAATCCTAGTCTCTTGGCTTCCTAGCCTTACTTGATCCCCACCTTAAAACCAAGATACGAACATAGCCAAAAATACTACAAATAAGATCCCTTTTTACCAAAGAGAAAAGAAGAGCAAGAGAGGAAAGATTATTTCTTTCAAACCCTCAATAGTTATAAACCAAAGGAAAAGAAAGATCAAAGCTTGGATCAAAGATCCTTTACCTTCACAAGCTTGGGTTCCTTCAAGACAAAAATAGAAAAACCCACTTTTAGAAATATGAACTTGATGATCATGAACCAAGAAGAAGATTTAATGGATTAAAATAAAGAACCAACCTTGTAGCTTGAAGAATCAAGATCAAAGCTCAAGAGTTTGTATTCTTGAAAAATAAGAACACTTGATGGTTGGATGAAGGCTAGTGTTTAGAAAGTGTATAAGGGAGATGCTCTACACTTGATTGTTGTATAGAGGATCAAAGACATGGTTCAAGATGGTGAGGAGCTTCCATGAAAATGGAAGAAAAAGCTTGAAGGAAGAAGATAAAACTTAGAGAGAAGTTGGAGAATTGGCTTGAAGAGAGGGAAGTTGTCTTGGAAGAATGAATGAAATTCTCTTCTCCTCTCCCTATGATTCACGCATACACACACTAAGGAAGTCTTAGAGATTAAATTTTCCTAAGATCACCTTGCACTCCATGAAGTTATGTGAAAGACAAATAAAATCCTTACAAGTGTTAGGCTATGATGTGTGGACTTAAAATGGAATTGTATCCAACTTTGAGTGAGATGAAATCCACATTTTTTCCATGTGAAAGAGGGGGGCGGCCAGCTGCTCCAAGAAGTAAAGAATAAGTTCAAACCCAACTATGATTAAAGCTTGGTTAAAAGAAACTAGACTAGGTTAAGTTTTAACTATGATTTGTGTAGTTTAATTAGATCAATGGTCAAGATGTTCTCTCCATCAAATGGAGTGCTTAATCAAGGGTCCAAATTGAACAAGAGGGCTGCATGGCTCTTTGGTAGTTTGGAGCAAACTTGAGGGCAAAATTGAAGGGACAAAGTGGTCATTTCCTCTCTAGGTAATTAATTATTTAGGCAAAGGGTAAAATGGTCTTTTCCCATGAGATGGAAATAGTAGAAAATTCTAAACTCTTCTCCTAGATTCCAGGCAGTCCAAGGCTGGTCAAGGAATGAGGAAAATAATTTTTCACTTGTAACCATGGTAAAAGATAAATTACAGTAATAAAGTGTGATAACCTTTGTGTTTCATGGTTAAGACTATCTAAACTTGACCTATTAAAATAAAAGACTCTCAAAACTCATATGGTTAGTCAAGACCCCGAAATTTATGTGCCAAAATGGTCTTGGTTGATAGGAATCAAGCTTAGAAGCGAAACGGTAATTTTTCAGTTCCCCTGGTAACACGTAAACTAGGGTAAAATCGATCTTTCTCTAAAAATTCCCGAATAATTCCAAAAAATCATAAATCTTATAAGAACACTAATGTTTACCCTTATGTTTGATTTTGAACATGTCCTAACTTTCTGGTATCCATTTGCTCTCCCGTTTACCCTATTCTTCATTCTACAGGGACCAAAACAGCAATTCTTAATCTGCTATTCTAAAAATTCCCAAAATAATTCTCATAATTCTAAAATAATGTAAAAACTTTATTTGGGTTGGTAAAATATTTTTCTAAAGTGTTCTGGTCTCCAAACCCACTCGCAGTTCATCCTAGTCATACTACAGGGACCAAAACGGTATTATTTCTTATTCGTTTCTCAGAAAATTCCCAACTAAATTTCTAAAATCCTCAAATATTGTAAAATCACTATTGGAATCCTCAAATCCCTTTTCTGACTTCAATTTAGGGTTTCTATCTCATAATATAGCCATTCTGTCAATTAAAGACGTGAATCGATATCTGTTGTATTTTGACGTCGAGCTTAAACTACTGTTTTCTGAGCTTAGGAAAACTTTATCTATGGAATTATATTTCCTAAAATATATTTAATATACCTGAATCACCTATCCATATATTAAAATATAATTAATACAGAAATCCCAAAATTGCGGACGTTACAGTAACCGGGTCTGTCCCATAGTACCGTCGTCTTTTTCGTCGTACTCCAAGGAAGAGTTCCTTGGAGAGGGCACGTCTGTAACACCCTGATTTCATATATAGTTTTTATTGAATTTTAATCCTATTTAATTTAATTAAAATTATTTAATTAATGATTTTTGGGATCTTGAGGTGAGGATAGTGATAGTAATATCTTAGATTTATTTTAGAGGAGTCGAGAGTAGTAGAGTTCGCAAAACTGAGTTTTGCGGGAACCGCATTCTCTCCTGATCCGGGGATAGGGTCCAGTATTTTTCTGGAGGTCATTTTTACTCTAAAATAATATTTTAACGAACCAAAAGTTATTTTTATAATATTTGTGATTTTTAGAAATTTTTTCTGAAAATTTTTCAGAAAAACTTTATTTTACCTGCATTTGGAGCTTTACGGGTAAACTGGGCGCAACCGGGACATGAAAAATAGTCCAAAAATTTAGTTTTGAGTTTCTAAATTTTTCTATATCATATTCAAGTCATAAAATTTATTTCTCATGATTTTACACATTTTAGAAAAATAATTATCTGAAAAGGGGTTCGAAAACTACGCGTTTTTACCACTTTGAACTACCGATTAAACCCTAACTTTATGGATTTAATCCCACCATTTTTTATGGTCTGAACTAAGCAAACAAGAGGGCTGATTTCACTCTCAAAAATATCTCAAAAGTCAACTGGGTCAAATAGCTTGATTTTTGAATTTGTTCAAAATTAGGTAAAAGAGGTATGGCTCCCAACCACCAAAAGCATGCAAGCCCATACCTCCCCCATGCTCTCCTTGGGTCAGCCGAATTCCTATAGGGAGAAGGGAGAGAGAAAATTCATTTTTACTTCATCTTCTTCATTTGAATCTAAATCCTCCATTTTTCTCTCATTCTCCAAGCTTTCCTTCATAGCCAAAGCTTGAGTTTTGTTGGGTTTTTGACCATTCAAGCTTCACAAAAAGGGTTTGGATCATCATTCTAATCCATAAACTTCTTTCATTTTTTCATTTCCACCACTTTCATTTTCCATGAAGGTTGTGTTCTTCTCTTTACTAAAAGGGAGCTTTTTATTGGTTTAGGTTCACTCCATTGGAACCTACAAGCTTGAAAACTACTTTGGATCCATTTGCTTTCAAGTTTGAGTAAGTATTCATCTACTCAAAATTTCTACTCTTTAGGGTTTGGTGGTTTGCATAAAACTTGCATTTTTATGGTTTTATTTTGGTGTATTTTGTGAAAGGTTAATTTTTCTAAGTGTTGGAACATCATGGCTTCAAGGAGGCCACTTGGTGTTGGTGAAGAGTGAAGGTGATTTTTGGTGTTTGCCCATTTTCCTTAGCTTCAAGAGGTAAGGGGATTTTCTCAATAAGTTGGGAAGCATGTGTATGTGTATGGTGTATGTTGTATGTTTCATGAAAAACTCAAAGATTTGAGTTTTCATATTGGGTGTTTGAATGAGTTTCATTCTATTAGTAATATGTAATTTTATATATTTATGTATATGAGTTAAAGTATGATTTTGGTTGAGGCATGATAATTTTTGATAAGCCTATGGGTTGTTGGAAAAATCATATGTATGCTTTGGGGTGATTTTGGATGCCTAAGTGTATGCTTGGTGAAGTATGCTTTATGCTATGTTCATGATGTATGTTGATATGTTATGAATGATTACTTTGAGTGTATGTTTGATGTATGGCTTGGTTGTGTTCTTGCCTAATTGATGAATGTTGATTCTTGGATGTTTCATATGTTTTAATTCAATGTGATTGGGATTGGATTGAAAATATTTGATTAAGTGTGGGAAGAGGGTTTAAAAGCTTTAATGAAAAAGTTTTCCAAAATGAAATCAAATGAATTAATTAGAATTCAAGTTAACACTTAATTAGATAAATTTTCATTAAGTTTTTAAGCATAAGTCTTGAATGCATTTCATACTAAATCCTTTTTCTCCATAAAACTCTAAGTGAGCTAGAGAATTAATTAATGAGGGAGAAAATAAAATTTCAGATTTTTAAGGGGTTCAAAATGAAATCTGGGTGCTTTTGGGCCAAAAATATAAATTTATGGAATTCTGGGGCAGAAACGCGAAGTCTGGACACTTTGGGCCAGAAACATAATTTACAAAAGTTTTGGGGCAGAAACGGGAAGTCTGGGCATTTTGGGCCAGAAACCTAATTTTTTAGAAAATCAGGGGCTGAACTGTGAAAGTGGACTTCTTAGGGGGTCAAAATTGTAAATACTTAAAAGTAAAGGAATTTTAGTAAAATTCTCAAAGAATTTAATCAAGTTTTAATTAAATATTTTTATAATGAAAAGTGGGAAGAAAAATAATAAAGTGGATTTTAAATAAAAGGTAACTCTTTTATTAAAAACAAATGAAGATTTAAGATTTTAAAGTTAAAGGAAAACTTAAGAATTCAAAGAGGAATTTCTTCTAAAAGCTTATGGTTTCAAATAACGTTTTAAAACGGCATTGAAGAGGATCAAAACGTGGTGATGATGAAGTCTTGAAGAATAATGTTGCACGGTGTTGGGACAGAGCTAACACGTAACGATGAAAATCCTAAGTGAAGGATTGCATTATTTTCCTTGTATGTGTGTATGAATTGTATTGTCACATGCATTTGAGATATTGACTTTTGTCATGTTGGCTTTATGCCATGATGAGAGTATACAATCCTATGTGGGGATTGTAAATAAGTATGGTCTGACTATAAGTCTTTGAGGGCATCCAGGTTACGAAGTTCTCAATGGCCTTGAAAGGAATTCCCTTGTGCCGAGACGAGTCGTAATACCCAGCTTGAATGATCTTGACCAGGGCTGCCTTATTTATGATGTGGTGTATGACGTAGCACAATGAGGCTGTACCGAATAAATGACAAACGATGGCCGAGAGAGATGGTCAGTTTGCATTAATGTTAGGTATACGCTTCCGCCATATCGCTCTACTTAGTTGAGGAAGTCTCCATGGAGCAGTGCACCGGTGTATTAAAGAGATATTGAAGTGATGCATTATGCTAGAGTGCTATGTGTGTGTTTGACTGTGTGTTTAATTTGACGATGTGCTCTCTTTTGGTGTATGAATATCTTAGAGAAAGATTTGCGAAAGAGTAGCTATATATATTCTTGGAATGTATTATGTAGTATTTTCCTTTTCGTATACATCCTTTCAGTGGATTTCAACTTGTGCAAAGAAATTCACCCTTGCGTGTTTTTCTGTTACTTTCTGATCGTTACGCTTAGATGTCTACTTCGAGACCTCTGATAGCTCGAGTGAGGGAGTGCTTCCGGCCTCGTGAGGCTAATGGTGAGGGATGGACTTACGATCCCATCTCCCAATGGGTCACTGTGACTGGATACGTGGTCAGGACTAGAGGAGGGGTGTTGTGCCCCGAAGAGGTTTTGGAGAGGGACATGGTTTTGGACGTCTACATACCCGTTGAGAGGATGCGCACCTGGCTGGGAGATGCACCCTTTGCACGCAGTATCACTTTGGAGAACCGGGAGGCTAGAGTTCCGCCCACGACGCAGCCTAGGAGAGAGACGAGGGAGGAATCGAGGCCTACATCTCAGCGGATAGCCGGATCGGTATCTAACCGTTGTCGTCTGATTTGTCGCACTCCAAGGAAGAGTTCCTTGGAGAGGGCACGCTTGCCTAGGTTGGCTAAACCTGTGACATCAGCTCCACCACCTGAGTCTGAGCGACCGACACTTCCTGTTCCATACGTCGCACATTCTGGACGTTTGTTTCGCTGTTCTTCTGACACTTCTGTCGGACCATCAGGACATGCAGGGAGAGGGAAGAGGAAGGTCAGAGATGAGCCTGGGTGCAGTTGGCTCGTGGAGTATGAGTCTCAGGAAGAGGAGGACCCCGAGGAGACGTCATCGTCTTAGGTCTCTAGGTGGGGAGGTGTAGAGTGCTAGGTTGTGCGTTGTTAGTTGGCCGACCAACCTAGGTTTTGGGGATGTAGATATTTTATGTCGTGTATTCTGACACACTTTTGCTTTATTGCTTTCTTAGGTTTAGTTTACTACTTTATTTCTTTTATGTTGTGATGATGTATCTTGACTTTACTTGCGGGCGCAAGGAATTTGTACAATAACTTGATGATATGTATATGTCGTATGTTTTTCTTTCTGAGTTTCTGGATGGCTAAGTTTCATGAGCGTACTTATCTATCTTTAAAAAAAAAAATTTAGCCACCAATTTTGGTAAGCTTTATTTATGAAAGACGATTTTCCGCATTAAGTTTTAGTTTTTCATGTGACGTTCCATGTGGGAAAAAGGGGCGTTACAACGTCTACCGAGGATGGCTCCACCAGTGACACCAGCTTCACCACCAGAGACTGTTAGACCAACGCTTCCTGTTCCTTATGTCGCACCGTCTGGACGTTTTGTGCGTTGCTCTTCTGACACTTCTGCCGGACCGTCGGGACACGCAGAGAGGGGGAAGAGGAAGGTTAGAGACGAGCCAGAGCGGGTATTCATTGAGATATCCGAGGACGAGGAGGACCCTAAGGAGGAGCCTGAGGAGGACCCTGAGGAGGATCCCGAGGAGGACCCCGTGGAGACATCATCGTCTTAGTCTTTAGTTGTACGGTGTTTAGTGCTAGGTTGTGGGTTGTCAGTTTGCCGACCAGCTTAGGTTTGGGGAGTAGATGTTCATGTCGTGTATTTGACACATCTTTTGATTTACCATTTTCCCAGGTTTAGTTTATCGCTTTATTTCTTTATGTCAGGAAGATGTATTTTGGCCACTTTATTGTGGTTCATGACTATACTTGCGGCCGCAAGACTTGTGTATATTGACCATGATGTTATATATATATATGATGTATGTTTCTTTTTGAGTTTCTGGATGGCTAAAAGAGTTGTGAGTAATCCTTCTTCGACTTTTAAAAAAAAATTAGCCATGAAATTCGGTATACTTTAATTATGAAAGAGGTCTATTTTAAGACAAACCAGTTTTATATTAATTTCATATTAAGTTTTGTTTAGTTTTCATGTGATGTTCCTTGTGAAAAAAAGGGGCGTTACACGTTGATTATAGCGTGATGTCCTTTGCTACATTTCTGATTGAGATGAAGATGATTTGTGCCAACGCAACACCGAGAAGGTTAAGATGAGAAAATGGGGCACTGAGGGAGATGAGAATGTTGATGAAGTGGCTATGGTGAACATTGGGTCTCTAGATCAATCATTTATGGATATGTTATTGCACTCTTCTGGGGACTTGGAGAGCAACCTTCAAAATAACGAGGCAAGGGCGACTACCATTAAAATTATGGACATGCCAAGTGATTTTTAAATGGTACATTTCACTTAAAAAGAAGTAGAATGCTAAATTTAATTTGTAGTTTCAAGCTTATGTTGGAATTAAAACAACATAACCCCAAATCATAAGATGAAGTAGATATGAGACTATAACTTTCCTCCCATTACATTCCGTATGACATACCGCCATATTGGGTAGACTATATATACAATTTGTTGTCCACTAGAAAAAAAAAAAAAACACACACACACACACACACACACACATATATATAGAATGAGTTAAATTGTAACAATATCAAGTTTCAAGCACATATTCAGGATTGCATCGCCAAATTGCATGTGCTAAAACTAAACAAACAAGATAGAGAAGCGAAATGCATACAACAAAAAGGCTATCATTTTTTTTAAGCTAAAGGACGTGCACTGGCATCACTGAAGCAGATGAGATCCCAACTAGGTTGGCACCTCAGCCACTCCCCATCATTTGCCGCACGCCAAAGTATTATTAAAAAAAGGAGAAAAAAAGAAATACAAAAAGATCATGGGGGGACCAAACCAAAACCTATGAAAAAGAATCATCTAAATCTAAAAAATGGAAGACTGAACCGATTACGGAAAAAGTCCTCTCTAATGAAGTTAGGGATCGAGTCCCACCAACTAAACCCCTGTATGGTTAAACCGTGAGAGGCTAATCTATCTGCACAAGGATTCCCCTCTCTAAAAATATGAGAAACAATAAAAGACATGTTCCTAGTAATGACTTTACAATTATTCCACCTGTTTTGGAGACGCCAAGGCACCCCCTCATCGGTTTTGAAAGCCTCAACCACCAGCATCGAATCGCACTCCAACCAAAGCTTCTTCCAACCTTTCGCATGTGCCAGCTCGATGGCCCACATAGCCCCAATAAATTCTGCGTAAAGGGAGAAGTTAATGCCGAGATTTGCAGAGAAGCAACCAATAACTCTGGCTGTTTGATCACGGAATATTCCGCCGCAGGCTGACCACCCGGGAGATCCCCTTGCAGCACCATCCGTATTGCATTTTCCCCAAGAGGTAAGAGGAGGGATTCAGGTAACTTGCTTGATCATGGGAGCTCTCCTTGGATGACTGTTCACCGCAAAATGTCTCAAAATGAGGAGCTCTGCCATGGATGAGGACATGGTCCTACTTGTCCTATTGTCGGTGAGGGAAACCGAAGCAATAACCAATGTAATCGCCGAAGCAGATTGGATTCGTTTGTCATGAAACCTCAGCATGTTCCTGCAATACCATATGGCCCAAACGACATTTATTAATGCAGCTAAAATAACGTCTTGCACCTGCGATCCCCAACCCTTGTCACAAGTGTTCAAAATAGTGCTAAAGGAGGAACGGTCAATGGTGCATTTAAGCACAACCTGCAACCAATTCCAAATTATTTGCGCAAAGGGGCAAGAAAGGAAAAGATGCTTTGCAGTTTCAAAAGCGTTCCCACAGAGGCTGCACATAGAAACGACGACACACCCACGACTTCTAAGATTGTCATCAGTGGGCATGCGCCTGTGAAGCAGCCGCCAGAGAATGAAAGATTTGGAAGGGGGAATGTGGGAGTGCCAAATGAGCTTGGACCAAGGAACTATCTGACCTGATGGATTACAATGCTCAAACTCCCCTTTAAAAGATAAGCACCCAGAATCAGAAAGTGCCCACCGAAGCTGATCATGGGATGGTTGGAGTGGGATAGGGACACTTCTTATCAAAGCCGCCAATTCAGGAAAATTCCTATCCAAATAGGGCAGAATAAACTACTTCCTGTTAATAATAAAATCACTAACTTTGGCCGTGAGATGTTCCCCAAGATAAGAAGGGGCATGGATGATATCTGTGACTGATTTAGGGAGCCAAACATCAGTCTAGAAGTTTATATTCTGTCCATCCCCTAGCTGCCAGGCAGAGTTGTCTTTTAAGATGGGTATAATACATTTCAGCGCAGGCCAAATGGAGGAGCTGAAGTGATGAAGACGGGGAGAACCGTTAGAGAAGAACCTAGCCTTGAGGAAATTCGCCCATTGACATTGAGAAGCTATTAGATCCCAATCTAGTTTCAAGGTGGCAGCCTCATTGATCTTCCTTAAAGGGCGAATCCCCAGCCCTCCTTCGGGAAAAGGGGTGCATATTTTATGCCAAGCAACCGTCACAATTTTCCTAGCATTAATATCACCAGACCAAATAAAGTTACGCAGCCATTGATGCACCAATTTCAATAACGCCACAGGCCACACATAGACAACAAAAAGGCTATGATGATCACAAAAACATTTGGAAAATTAGCCCTTCTTTTTGTTGAGTTTAGAACCTTGAGATTTTAATTTTAATTATGAAAAAACTTTCTGAGATAAATTCTAATCATTCTGAGTTACTTAGGTAGTGTTTGGCCCAACTTATTTTAGACTTCTCTTATCCTTAAAAGGAGAAGCTGGGCCAAATACTATTTACAAGTGAAGCTCTAAAAAAAATTAAGTAACTTTTTTTATACACTGGAAAAATCGAAAAGAGGAGCTTTTATAAAAGCCACAAAATGGAGCTTTTTCGGAGCTTGGGCAGAGCTTTCTTCCAATGACCCCTCTTCAATTCCGGTGTCACCCTCTGTCTTATTATTACTTTTTCTATTTCTCTATCCTCACACATTTTGCCTCTTTTTTTTTGGTCAATACACGTTATGCCTCTCGAGTCTCATCACCGGACACCTGCCATGTTTTCTCGTTACTTCTCATAAAGATTTTACTATAGCAACCATTTTCATTTTTATGCAGCTCAAGTTCTAGTTTTTTAATCAAGAATGACATATATAATAAAAAAGTTTCTACATAATAAATAACTGGTATATGTATTTACAATCTTTCAATACATTGCAGTTTATAGTTAGCAAAAAGAATATTCTTTGTGGTTCTAAAAGTATTTACAATTAGAGTTTTTTAAAATGTTTTTTGTATTTTAGTTATTTCATTCGTTTAGTAATTTTTAATACGACCAAAGTTTAGCTTGTGAAATTTTATTTGTACAATTAAATTTTTTAAATAAAAGTTTATAATTATACACCCTTTAAGATAATTTTAAATAAAAACTGAGATTTATAAAAATAATTTACCAAACAATATTCATCTTAAAAGTAGCTTTTAAGCTAATAAAAAGTAAAAAAACACCAAACAACTTTAACTTAACTCTTAAAGCTCTTTTTTTAGCTTTAGCTTAAAAGTCACTTTTAAGCTAAAAACAAGTTGGGCCAAACGAAGCCTTAATATCTAACAAACCTAAGTTTATTTGTGTTCAAAAAGCATATGTTTCTCACGCTTAAAGACTAGATTGTCTATGTGATAAGTTATAAAAAAGGTGTCACTCAGAATGGTGAAGTATACATCATCAGAAAGGTAGCACTTAGAATGGTTGAAAACATCATCAGAATGCTGCCCTAGCTTGAGTAGATTATAAGAAGACACTTGATAACAAGAAGCATGGACAAGACAAGATAGAGCATCAATGAAGCAGAATCAGTAATGAACATTGAAGAACACTTTGAAAGGTCAATTCTAATTTGATCCATAATGGTACTTTGAGAAGAATACTAAAGACACTCAAAAAGGTGAAACCATACATGCTCATAATCAATACCAACCATGAGAAAAGTGTTGAAGCAAAGATTAGAAGATTTCATACAGGTTAGAAACAATTTGTGCAGGAATACATCCTGTTGAGAAAGGTTCTGATTCCTTAGAAAGGTGGAAATATATCATAAACTTTATAACTAAGAAAGGTTGCTTAAGCTACTCTAAAGCACTTTCTCATAAGTAAAGCATTTGAAGATACAGTCCTCAAAGATTTCAAGCTTAGAATACTCACACAAAAACACACACTCAAAGAAACAAATACTCACACAAAGTTAGAGAGAGAGAGACAGATTTAACTGAGAGAGAGAGGGAAGAGACTGTAGAGAGGGGGAGGAGAGTGGTGCGGCAATGATAGTGGTGGGGTCGTCGGAGCCTGTAGAGACAGAGGGAGGTGTAAGAGAGAGTGAGGGCGGAGGAGAGACACAGAAACACACACACACTCAGAGAGAGAGAGAGAGAGAGGAATGTACCTTAGAGGGGCGCGGTGAATGTTGTTGGTCGTGGGAGTTGCGCGGGGTGGAGCATAAACGCTAATGCGGGAGCGGGTTTTTGGGAACGATGATGGGGCACGGGTTTTGGGCAAAAACGACCGGTGGTCGTCGCAGTGGGCTCGCTAAGGGGTGGCGATGGTCATGGGTCATGGCGGTGATCGTGATTAGGGCAGTGGCGGTTGTTGGTCATAGAGGGAGAGAGAACGAAAACGAAGGAGAGAGAGCATAAAGGGGGAAATGGGGAAGGAAGAAGGGTGGCAATAATAACATTACCAATGGCCAAGCCGTCAGTAAAATCAGCCAATTCTGAAACTTTTCATTTTTAAGATTAGCCAAATAACATTAGCCGTCAGTAATTTAAAATTAACATTACTTACGACCTCACCGTCACTAAATAGGCCACGTGTAATAAATGAGGCTCCAATGGTTCAACATTATCGACGACCAAGCTGTCGGTAAAATCAATCAGTTCAGAAACTTTTCATTTTTATGATTACTAAAGGCGGGGTTGTCGGTAATTATTAACAGTTATGTCGTTGCTAACCATAAAAATGAAACGTTAACGCCGTCAGTAATGTTGTTTTAATTTATCGTGGGCGAGACCGTCGCTAATTATCGTCACTAATAACTGTCAGAATGGTGTTTCATGAACCAGATTTTGAGCGCGGTGCCGTTTGTAATACCCAGCTTCCTAGCAGGATACTACTACATAGCAAAGAAACAAACTTAACTTTATTTACATCAAAATACCAAGTTAGGAACCAATATAATACAAACACAAAACTTAAACTTCTAACTATGACTCTGATCCGGTGTTCTCCACTATTGAATAACTTGCAAGCAACTCCGGGTATTGCTATTCAGTTTCCAATATGTACCTGTTATCTGAAACATAAGAAACAACTAGTGAGATATAAAATCTTAGTGAGTCCCTACCAATATAAAATACTCCGATAGGGATTTATGGTTACCCTATCACCATATAATCCATTAGCTTACACTAATGGAACATATATTCATATACATAATCATAGCCTCACCTCAACCATCATAAGATTATACATACTAAATAAAGAATGGTTAAGATCTATACCACTCTTAAAGTAACTCACCCTTTCATCACCGGCTCTTGGACTGGGTCCTTACTCGGTGTAGAGTTATTCCTCAATGATATTTCTTGTTAATAAACAAGCCTCTAAGTCATGAACTTATCATCTTCATTTTATTTTGAAAACTTGCTATGCCACCAAGCGTGAGCCACTTGAGTTAACTGACATATCCTATATGTAAGGCAGGTCAGACGTTTATGACCGCAAGCCAGCGTCCCGGACTTGCTATGCACTTACCCTCATGCCTCCATTAAGAAGGACTAAAACTTCTCACATGATAGCTTGTTTAAGTATAATGCTTAAACCAAGACTACCCTAACAAATGATAGTTCATGACTTATCCTCTCTTTGGTCAAAACTTCTCACATTTGCACATCAAAGAACAACTAAAAACAGAGACTTGAGAGAGTAATAACTAACTCTTTACAACTCCAATTGGAATAAAGCCAAAGGCTAATGTGAAACATTTTCTGTCTATTTTCATAGGCCAAAGAGAACCCATCATTTGGACTATCACACAGAGAATTGCACTCATTTTTATCATGGACAGTCCACAACAAAACAATAATAGGTTCTATCAGGATTTAATTTTTCAAAACTGAAACTTGCATCTTCAATTACTAAGCCTACGGACATCCAAATTGAGTTCTTCCAAAGGAAAACTTACTTAATTTTGCGTCTATTTTAATATGGCACAAGAATCAAATCAATCTCACCACCACAAAGAGAGATTAAGGCATTTTATTACACACTGTCCGAATGCAAACAAGTCCAAAACAGCATCAGAAAAAATATTTACCAATCCGAACTTGTATCATTTATTTCTCTTTCTACACACATCCATTTCAAATGCTTCGAAAAGCAAAGTTGTATAATTTTATGTCTAGTTTCATTTGGCATAGAAAACACAAGAATACAGTTAGTACATTTTCTATTATGCACAGTTTATCAGACTATGCTCATATCAGAATTTCAGTAAATCCTATCAGGACTTTAACAACACAGCTGCAACTTCAAGTAACAATTTCTAATTCAATCCTTATCCAAATCTAGTCAAACCAAAGCCTAACATGAATAGATTTATGTCTAGTTTCATATGGTACAGAGACCAGGAAAATAAAGTGAGTACATTATCAGTTACAACTAAAAGGATGCAGCAAGGTCAGTTCGAATTTTAAAGTAAATACTGCAACTTACAACTGCATTTTCGCATTCAAAACTTAATGAAATCTACCCATTCCAGTGCCCATTTTGAAGAGAAACGAGTCTAGTTTCACATGGTACCAAATTGAGCTAGAAACAGTCCCTGTGGAGAGAGTTATGAGCAATTTACCGAAGGATGTCTATACGGGATTACAAGACAGCAGTACCCTATTTTCTTCTTTTTGATTCTCACTCATCAAATCACTCCAATCTTTCTTCCCCAACATACAATCACTTCCCAAAACATGGATTTGAAACCAATTTACACAATCACAATGTAAAAAACAATCATTCAAAACCCTAACCTACACATACAACTCAAAACCAAAATTAACCACAATCAAACACTAACAACAACAACAACCAACCCAAACACCAACAAACCATAAACAATCATCATCAACAACCACAAACCCAAGTCTACAACAAGAAAGGAGAAGGAAAACAAAGGAAAAAAATCAAGTAAAAAGGGGAAAGGGGAAAAGGAAGGGGAGCTCACCAAGGAGCTTAGAACAACTCTTCTCTTCTTCTTCTTCCTCTCTCGGTTCTCCTCTTTCTCCTCCTCTTCTTCTTCTGCTTCTCCTCCTTCTTCTTCCTCTTCCACTTCTCGTCCTCTCTCGGTTCTCCTCTTTCTCCTCTCCTCCTTCTCTTTTCTTTTTCTTCTTCTTTCTTCTTTCTTTCTTCTTCTTCTTCTACTTCTTCTCCTCCTCCTCCTCCTCCTTCATCTTCATCTTCTCCTCCTCTCTCAGTTCTCCTCTTTCTCCTCTCCTCCTTCTCTTTTCTTCTTCTTTCTTTTCTCTCTTCTCTCTCTCTCTTTCTTCTTCTTCTTCTTCTTCTTCTTCTTCTTCTTCTCCTCCTCCTCCTCCTCTCTTGGTTCTCCTCTTTCTCCTCTCCTCCTTCTCTTTTCTTTTTCTTCTTCTTTCTTTTCTATCTTCTCTCTCTCTCTTTCTTTCCTTTCTTTCTTTCTTTTTCTCTCTCTCTCGGCAGCTCATTCTCTCTTTTCTATCTTTTTATTTCTTTTCTCTGACTCCCTCACGGCTCCCTCTCTCTCTCCCTTTCTCTTTATATTTCTTTTCTAATAAGTGGGTGTGTGTGAGTGCATAAGAGAGTGGGTGAGAGTAAAGGTAATGAGTGGTAGTGGATAAGGTTAAATTTTAAGTGAGAGTGTACTACCCTTTTTAATCCCCATAGTATTTTGGTCCTCCTATTTTCATCCTATTTCTAATCAAACACATGAAGAATAAAATAAATAAATGAAATGAAACATCAAACAATCACATACATATTAACTTCACATCTAACATATAAGGTCCTAAAATTGGGATGTTACACCGTCGGTAAGAAGCTATCTGTAATGCATGTTTTTCTTGTAGTGAATGAGATTTAATTAATTAGAGGTGAATTTGTTTGATATGATTTGATTGATTAAAGCCTTTTATCAAAAACATGTTTTATTTAAATTAGATTTAATTGAAATATAATTTTAATTGTATAAGGCCTACCAGGGTTGTGCGGTGGAAAAAGAGGAAACCCTTGCAGTGTTAAATACACTACAAGGGGACGCCTCCCAAAAGAGAGAAAATAGAAATAAAATAGCCCGCCATTCTCCTCTCTCTTGCTCCCAAACAGAGCTAGCACTGCTCCCATCTTCAGTCACATTCAAGGTAAACGTTCTAAATGCTTTGTGATTCAGTTTTTACTTGTGACCTTGGAAGGGGTAGTTCTGCCAACAGATTGTGATCAAGGCCAATAATGTTCAAGTATAAAGAAACTGTTGAACCTTCTCAGTATCAAAATGTTGCATTCATTAGAAAGTTCAAAAGGAAATTCACAAAGCATAAGAAGTACCACCACATCTAAGGTACAAGTGTTCTCACACATCATGGAATAAAAAGATTGAAGAATATCAAGAGAATGAATACATCTGGATGTCAAGAAATCTCATCTCCTCCCCCATATTTGATGCTTATGCTCCTCCATCCATCCTACAAGTTGGGCCATCTCAGGTAGCCCCATAAATCCCTCCAGACTTGATAATGATTATTGTCTCTCTTGGTGAGTCAACTTACAAATTTATGGATGAGGCACGAAAGGTTTAGCCTTCTGAGAAGGTCACTGTTGAACTAAAAAAGGCACCCTCTCCTCAAGAAAAATCCTCTCAATCCAGACTCACTGTGCTGGAATAGGAGGTTAGAAAGCTGAGAGTGAACAAGAAGCTACCCTTATCTGGTGTGACAAATCTACAATAGACTCTTAACTACTTATGAATCGATTTCTGCAATATGACGAATGGATGATAGACAAATTTAGGCCGGAGTTGATTCCTGAAGTGCCTCTAATACCTCACAATCCTCCTCCACCTCTATTTGATCCAACAAACCTGAATCCTCCACTTCTTCTCGGGATTCATCGCAATCAAAATAGGCTTCCTTAGATCTTTTTCCTCTCATTTTTTAATAATTGAAAGAAGGGGAGAAGAACAGAATAGAAATTAGAGGGCTGGGTAGAATGAAAATGTATAGGGCTGGGAGAATAATAGAACATCAAGTTCCATGTTTTCAGAAGTATAAGCAACAACTTCTCAGCTAGAGTAGGTTAATCAAAAGATCTCCTCTAGTGTTTTTTAAGTTTCTAAAAGATTATTTTAAAAAGCTTCTTTTCAAAGATTTTCTTTAACAAGTAAATTAAGTATTTTGAAAGTTTTGTTAACAAAACAGTATTCTCAGTTTTATATGGACCTCCTCAACGTGAGTAGGTGCTCCTCCTCAACGTGAGTAGGTGCTTCAGTGCAGCGCAAATATATAAAACAAAAAATTATAAAGGAGATAGGGAGAAGAATATCACACAGATATTTTATCCTGGTTCACCGCAAACCTTGGGCTATATCCAGTCCCCACTTCCAATGAGATTATCCACTATTCTCTTAAGTATTCTTCACTAAGCTTTTCCAGGCCTTACACAGTATTTTTGTACGAGCCTCCTTAGTAGAGCTGGCAAAATGGGCCAGGCCTGGCGGGAGGGCCGAAAAAGCCTAAAAATGGAGGGCTCGGACACATAAATTTGAGCCCGTTTTCAATCCGGACCTTTTTGGCCCTGCCCGACAAAGCCCGAACCCGGTAAAGCCCGAGCCCGAATCGAGCCGAGCTGAAAATATAGGCTAAAGCCTGAGCCCGGCCCAAAAAAAGCCCAAAAAATGGAGGGTTCGAACACACATATTTGAGCCCGTTTTCTATCTGGGTTTTTTTTTGACCCGACTCGATAAAGCCCGAACCCGATGCGGGCCGGCCCGAAAGCCCATTTTGGCAGCTCTACTCCTTAGGCTCACAAAAAGTTTTCTTTTACAAGACTCTGCAAGCTTACAACCAGTAGTATTGTCCTAACCTTTGCAAGTTAACAACTAGTAGTCTTGTCCTAACCTCTGAAAGCTAACTAGTACAAGCAATCATCTCACAGATAACATAACCCTTTCCTTTCACACTCTCAGCTCTCACTAGCTAGCTTGAAATGAATCACAACAATATAGATGAAGTTTGTTTGTTGCGTTACAACTTTAGATCAATGATTACAAACCCAAATCTAACAAGGATAAAACTGTATTATACTCCTATTTTTCTGTCAAAGCACAGCAAAGGGGTTGGAGTGTCTAGGTAAAGTGATGATCTGAAATATTTGATTGCAAGAGTGTTTTTGTAACGTCCGTAATTTTTTATTCTGCTTTAATTGTATTTTATATATGTGTGATATGTGATTTGTATATATTAGATTTATTTTAGGAAAATTAAATTTTAGAGATAAAGTTTCCTGACGGTAGGAATCAGTAGTTTGAGTCAAATGTTGAGATACGGACAGAATTCTGTTTACGGTAAATAGATTGAATGGTGACTTTGTGAAGTAGAAACCCTAGATAGAGGCTAAGAAAGATATTTGAAGGTACAAATAGTGATTTTACAATATTTGAAGATTTTAGAAAATTATTCGGGAATTTTCTGAGAAGCAGATAAAAATGTTACTGTTTTGGTCCCTATAGTTTGACTAGGTTGAACTGTGAGTGGGTTTGAAGACCAGAACAAGTTTAGAAATATTTTTGAAGGTGCCAAATAATGTTTTATATTATTTTAGAATTTTAGAAATTATTTTGGGAATTTTTAGAATGACAGACAAAGAATTGCGGTTTTGGTCCCTGTAGACCGAGAACAAGATAGCAGGGAGAACAGGTGAATGTCAGAAAGCATAGGAAATGATCCAAAATTAACCAAAAGAGTACCCAATGGTGTTTTTACAATATTTATGATTTTTATAAATTTTCTGAGATTTTTATGAGAAAGTTCATTTTTACCCTAAGTTACGGGTTACGGTAAAATCAAAAAATTACTGTAATGCTTCTAAGCTTGATCTTTATGAACCAAGACCTTTGTGGCATCTTATTTTCATGGCTTAGGACTTATTTTGGGATGCATGAGAGTTTTTACCTCAATAGGTTAAGTTTGGACAATTTTTACTATAAAATACAAAAGTTACCACACTTAATTACCTTGGAGACTTACCATTTACCATGGTTAAGGTAAAAAATTATTTTTACCCCCCTTGGAATAGTGCTGCGCCAGATTGGGAGGGAGAAGAGGGTAGAAGATTCTTGACTTATGACTCACATGGGTTAGCCAATAGGAACAAGGCAAGTTACTAACTAGGGTTAAGCCATGGTTAAGTGTAATTATAAGTTAGGAAAAAATCTTTTTGCTTAGGAAAAAGAGAGAGGGAGGCCGAGTTTGGGAGAAGAAGAGGGAGAGCTCCTTGCCTGCACTTTCATCTTGTTCTTGCACCATAAACAAACTTCAAGATTTTCTTTCCAAAAATCTTGTCCAAGCTAGCCAAATTCCAAGAGATTGCTCTTAATCTTGTGACCAACAAGCTACAAGGAATCAAGCAAGAAGGAGAAGGAGAAGAAGAAGAAGGGCTAGAGAGGTTAGGGTTTTCTTATGCAAGCAAGAGGAAGGAGGTAAGGGGAAAGTTTCTTATAGATGATTTTTAAAGCTTAGTGGACATATTAGTGCGATGCTTGTGTTGGTTTGATTAAGATGATGTTTAATCCTCTTAGGGTTCATGTTGATTGGTAAGCCATGTAGCTTTGTGTTCTTATGATAATAGATGGTCATTGAGTTATGATTGTGCTAGATATGAATTCTTCCTAAGTGGCTTGATTAGGAAAGCTTTGGTTGATGATGGTTTTGATTGATTTAATCTAGAGGAAGTAAGACTAGGTTGTCTTGCTTGTGGATTCCTCTTTGTTGAGAAAGATAACTTGTATGGTGTGACATGAATTTGCTCTATGTTGGTTACATGATGACCTTGTTCCATGCTTGAGTTAAGTTGTGACTATGGTTTCAATTTTGGCATGATGGAATTGATCTTAGTATATATGACAATATATGCTTGTGTGATGATTCTTTTGTGATATTGCCTTGATGATTTTGCTTTATGGCTAGATGAGTGTGGGAACCATGGCTTGAAGATGGATGATTGTGTCTTGTGATTGATCCAAAGATGGTAAACTTTAGTTATTTTTACTCATTTGAACATAACCATGCAAAGACATGATTGATTTTGGTTGAACCTTGAATTTTCGAGCGGCTGTCATGCCCTGGGTGTGACCATTTTCGTAGTTGGGAAAAACTGGAAAACAGGGGACAATCCTGTTCATACCGTGGGTGTGAAAATTCTCGCGCCTGTGAACATTTCTGGGTCCAGAATTTTTGATAATTAATGTTTTGCGAAAATTACTTTTTTTCCAACTTTTTACATGAAAATGCTTAAGAGAAAAATGACATTTTAAATATGAAAATTGGTAAGCATGTTGGTTAATTGATTTTGGAACTTAAGTAATGGTTTTGGAAAATGCATTTTGTTAAAAAGATAAAGATTTATAAAGAGTCTGAATGAAAGAGAAAGAACCATGTTGGTTGAGATTATGCACAAAGAGATGTGTATAATGAACGAGATGATAATGCTATAACCAAGAGTGAAGGTTATATGTGATTGTGCAAGTGATAACCTAGTGAAGAGGTTAATGCAATTATAAGAGAAATCAAAGTGAATTGATTGTGCTTGAGCTTGTGATGATTATTTTGAAATGCAAATGTATGTGTCATTTTGCATAAAGAGACTTGGCAGATGGCCAAGAGATATTGTGTGCTTAATGTGTTATGTCATATGCATATAGAGAAAGAAACTTGGTGGATGGCCAAGAGATATTGTGTGCTTAATGTGTTATGTCATATGCATATAGAGAAAGAGACTTGGCGGATGGCCAAGAGATGAGCATTACAACCCGGATGGGGTTGAAAATAGGTACCGTTGGGCTATAATTGCCTATTAAGATTATCCAGGTTTTGAAAGTCTCAATGGCCGTGTGGTGGATCCCAGCGAGCCGAGAACGAGTAGAGCACCCGGCTTGGATAAATCTGACTGACTGACCTATTTGGGATATGGTATTTATTATATTTTAAATGTGGCTCTACTAAATAATTGTAAAACTAGTCCATGAAAAAGGGGACAGTTTGGTTTATTATGTTAAGTTTACGCTACAGCCTATCGCTCAAATGTTGTTGAGGAAGAGAAAAGTCTCCATGGAGCATTACACCGGTGTTGAGAGGGAAATAGAAGTGCCATGCATTTTAAATATATTCATGTAGTGATATATTGTTTGATGCTGAGATATGTGTTGTGACTGTGATTGTTTTCTTTCTGGTGTATATGTGAATATCCTTTAGCAAGAAAACTATATACTTTGGTGCTGAGGAAAGGTAAAGGCTAGAGAAATGTATAATGTAAATATGTTTGATGAGCATGATTTATTTCCTACGTCTTGTGTCACTATGCTTTGAAATTAGTGTATGAGGATTTTTCACCCTTGCCTATATGTTTTGTGCTCTTTGGAACATGATTCATATAGTTGGACTGCCGCCGGAGGGGCTAACCAAAGTTCGTAGACTGAGCTTACTGCCCAGAGGGGCTAAGAGCAAGGGGTGGAGAGTGAAACCCGAAACCCAAAGGGGCACATACTTAGGGTATGTGTTTTCTTTAGAAACATCTGCGGAAAGATCTCACCAGAGGACAGTGGAAAATATGATATTAGATGTAAAGGTGTCTATCCGAGAGCTTTGGGATTCTTGGAGGGAGAAAGAGAGACACTATTGTAGATGGAGAAAGACAGCTCGTAAGAGTACGATGCGTCGTTCTCATCCAGTTCGAGTTTCATCAGCAGGAAAGGTGCCTACTGAGAGGACACCTACGATGTGGGCCGATACCTTTTCCTCCTACCATCATACCATCTTGGAGAGCACAAGCTCGCCAGTGGTCAATGACAGTAAATGGAAAGGGAAGCAGATAGAGGAGGATGAGAGTGGTTCTTCAGAGGAGTCTGTGGACAATGTTTAGGAGTGGACATAGTACAGGCTATTGAGTTATTTTGTCTTGTTTTGTAAACTGACTCTATACCAGTTGGGCTCATGTTTAGAGATATTTTGGATGACTGTACTATATATTATATGACGTTACTAGAGGTTCAATTTGATGTACTGGGAAACTATTTGACAACAATATTTTATATGATCTATAGTACCTATTCAAATGACATTATCTCATTTTTCAATTACATGTTATGACATAAATAAGTTTTGAAATTGAAACGAGGTAAGTGAGAGTTTCAAGTTAAAATGATTCTTCCGGATTAAAAGGAAAAAATTTTATACTCCTTTTCGAAATTAACTTAAGGTAATTAAAAGGAGAATTTCTTTAAAATGAAGATCACTTTTATTTATTTTAAATAATCAAGTTACTTATGTTGTAATATCCTTTTATGAGAAAGGGTGTTGTAGTTTTTCCTCAAGTTTAATGTATTTCTCACACCTTGTTCAGCTGTATTTTGGAGTAATAGAAATTTTCAACCCCGTTATTTTCGTTTATTACCATTAGAGTGGTGGAAGAGAGAGAAACAAAGCTTTCTAGTACAAAAAAGTTGTCAAACTTCACTTTTTCACAAAATTTTGACAGCTCACGTCATGCTATCAATTGAACCTTTTCTGGAGGTCATTGCTAGACTAGGTTCCTTTCCATGAACCTTCTCTGGAACCTCCTCTTGTTCCAGTGTGAATCTTCTCTGGACCAGTATGAGTCTTCTCTTGGAATCTCCTCTAGTCCCAGTATGAACCTTATCTAGAACCTCCTCTGGATACTTATTGTCAGAGTAGGTTCTCAGCATAATTCTTCTTTGGTTGCTCATGGCATAGTAGTTCTGCATTTGATTTTTTTTGAGTCTTTCATTAGTATTCAGAACTTGAATGCCTTCAAGGTTCTTTTACTGTGTAGGATGAAGAATACTTTGATGTAGATCAGATCTCTTTATTTTCTTGAGGTTCATTTCTTGATCAAGCATGCTGGAGATTTTAGAAGCTTCTTGTCTTGATAATCTTCTTAACTTATTATTAAGCCTTGCATCATTTTTTATCAGAGAATGCCTTAGTTTTATGCACTTCAACATGTAAGGAGCTTCTTATCTTGAGGAGCTTCAACACTTAAGGAGCTTCTTATCTTGAGGAGCTTGTCTTCTCAGTAGCTTCTCAGCAGAGCATTCATCTCCTCATGGTTCCTCTTAAACCTTTTGTTTGAAGATTATCTTCTTTAGCACCTTAGAAGCATGTCTTCTTTTCAAACCTTGTGTCTCTTTGGCTTCATATGTGCTCATATGGATCTTCTCAGTCTTTAATACATGAGTAGTCTTGATTCTAACCTTCTTTGGTTTCCATGCTTTGATACCTGTTACTGTCTTTAAATAATCTCCAGGAAACCATTAGTTCATGACACGCTTAGAAGACTTCAGCTATCATTCAGATGGTCTGTCAACATTAAAACATTAGGCTTGAAAGGGTCTTATTTCAACAATTTCCCCCTTTTTTATGTTGACAAACCATATGAATAAAAATTGGTAAGTTTTCTAAGTTGTCTTAAAATATGCAGAAACGTACGATGATTTTATCAAGTTACTCCCCCTGAACATATGCTTGATTTTAAATTCAGGCTTATGTTTTACAAATTGCATATCTTAAAATTACTTGCTTACAGAATTAATCAACACAATATTACAATTTGATTATCAATTAAACAAGAGATGCACATCACTCAAATTTGGCAAGTATCAAAGAAGCAACAATACACAGCCAAATAAATAGCCAACTACTAAAATCAAAATATTTGAATGTTTACGTTGAAGCTCAAGAACAATTAATCATTCAACAAAAAGTTTAATTTTTTACTCCTCAATTCTACACCTATCTTTTAAACCCTTCTAATTTCTCCCCTTTTTGTCATCAATCAAAATGAAGGGGGTATACAATACTATGAACAGAAAAGATAAGCGAAGAACAAAGTAGAACAAATCTACTTAAAGGGGCTAGAATCATCTGAGCTTGAGGAGGTGGAGGGCTTAGGAGTTGCACGACGAGGAGGATATGGAGTGTGAGAAGGTGGGTTCACTTTTGGTGCAAGTGCAAGAAGTAGTTTATCAGTGAACCACTCCCTAAAGGCAATATCACGATCCACCATCTCATTGAGTTACTTTAGGATCAACTCCTGACCCTTGAATAGCTTCTTTTGGTCCTTCTTGAACTTCCTGATTTGCCTCTCAAGAGCCCCAAGCGTGGACCTAGGAGATGTATCCTAGGTTTTGACAGACTATTTGCTTAAGGAACCTTCAGATGATTTCTTCTGTGAAGTAGCAAGCACATAGTTCCAAGATTATTAAAGAAGGAACAAGTACATCCAAGATTAGTAGAGATGCCAGGGGGAGCCACAAACGCTGGTCGAGAAGGTCCAGTAGTGTAGGGAGCAGAAACAACAAGCTTAGGGGAATAATAAAAATTATAAATCTTCTCAGAGGTGATTGAAACTTGACTCACTTTAGTAGGAGACACAAAATCCTTCTCCATGGATGCTGGCCCAGTGCCACGCACTTCCACAACAAATAGGGAAGCTTTCTTCTCAAGATTCTCATCTTTCTCCTTGGGCTACTGAGTGGCTTCAGTTTGAGGTACCTCCTCAGCAAACCTTACTCTGACAGGTGAGGCAGACATTGTGAACACCGTCTCCTACAAGTCGATCCAAGGGGTCCTTCTCCCTAAGTTGAGTGAATGCTATGGTGGCTTGCACCAACAACTCTTCCTTATCAGTCAAACCCTTAGCTTTTGCTACTGCTTCTCCTTCAATAGCATTAACATTTGTTGCATCTTCTTTGTCCTCTTCTTTCCTTTCTTGAACCTGCTCATCCAGAGGAGGTTCATCTAGTTGTCCTTCAACAACCCTACCATCATGCTGCACCTTCTTTTGGAGGAGGAGGAAAATTTAACTCCAATAATCAAAATACTATTAGTACGTGTTACAAGTGTGGGAAACAAGGTCACTGGGCTGACACTTGTTTACAAAAAGGGAGTATATGCTATAAGTGTGGAAAACAAGGTCATTTGGCTAACGCTTGTCCACAGAGGGGAATTACGTGCTATCAGTGTGGGAAGATTGGACATGCTGCTAAGGACTGTCGTTCTAAAAAGGAGGAGCCGATTGCAAACAAAGCTGATGTGGGTAGGCCAAACACTACTAGGAGAGTTTATACTATGATGGATGCTCAATTGTCGCCACCCGCTCCAATATTAATGTAGCCGGGTCATGGAACGAACAGATTTCCTACGGGTTGAGGGGTCAAGGGCGATGTGTGTTTTATGTATTATAGTTATAGACATACTCGAGTTATACGTAGTTTGAAACATAAGGCTTACAGTCAATGTGTACTCTTTTGGAGAAGTCCTATGGGTTTAGAGCCTAGTAGGAATGCTTGTATTTGTTGAAATTATATATGAATATATAAGTATTTGGTTGCATTGATATTATGTTGATTTTATATATTTATATGTATGTTTGCAATATTATGTTTTGCTATAAGTAGAGACCTACCTTTACAATTAAGTTATGATTTGGGGGATGATACTATTAGTCATAGAATTATTATTATTTTCTTACTACTTAAGGTCAAGGTGTGGGTCTGATCAACCCATTAGCTTGCTGGTAGTAGAGAGATAACTATGGTAATTGGTATGAAGTCAAAACAGTATTTTGTGGACGTTTTTGACTGTCAGAATAAGTTTATAACAATATGGACATTTTAGGTTTGATTCAGAAGAGGTATTTGAAGATTGAAATAGTGACTTGATGTTATATAGGTATTTTAGAAACTAAGTTCGGAATTTTAAGAGCATAAGAAATATTACCGTTTTAGTCTCTCTAAGATGAATCGCGTAAAACGCTAATTGAGGAACGGATAAATACCCCGAGATTAGGAAATGATCAAGATGAGAACTAAACTGACAAATAGAGTTTTACTTAGTATAGAAATTAGAAGTTTTCGTTTGGTGTGTGATTCAAACGAAAAACCAGTTAAGTCTTATATAACTTACTTCTGTATCATTACCGTCTTTCTTCTGTTTTAATAGAATATTATGTGATATATGTGTTTATTGATTTACTTTCATCTTACAAAAATGGTTTTAGTATACATAATTATTCTCTATATTGAAACAGATAGTTTTCGTTTGACGTTGAGTTTTTAACAGAAAACGGTTTACGTCGTTAACTGATGGTATAGGTTTTAATAGCATGAATATGTTCAAACCAACCCAGAAAATTATCTTCCTTCAAAAGAGTTGTTTCTTTTAATATTTGTGATTTGTTGGAAATTTTTCTAGAATTTTGGAAAACTTTCTAAATTTACAGAAAATATATGTTACACGGGAGCGAATATCGCAAAAACCTTATTTTGCAGTGTAAAATTTCTTGACACAAGTCCAAAAACAAGTTATATTTTATTTTTAATTATTTATTTGGGGATTTTAGAAATTATTTCTGTGTATGTTTTGAAAATACCGTTTGCTACTCTATTTTCGGAGTTATACCCGAGAAACGGTGAAAACCGAAGAGTCTATCAGTAAATTTAAAAAATGATACCATGACGCTATTTAAGGCTAACAAGGCATTTTCAAGCATTCTCACTTAAAACCTTTCTTTTTCTATCCCTTTCACTTAAAACCCTAGGGGTAAAAATGGAATTTCACTACCCTCCCTCTTCAGCCCCAAAACCGCCCTCCTTGAGTAGGGCTATTCGCGACTTGGTTTTGAGGCAAAAAACCATTCGATCCGAAGTTTTGAAAGGCATGCGGTTCGGTTCGGTTGGCTTTCTAAAAAAAATCTGATCCGATCCGATCCAAACTAATGCGGTTAAGATTGGATCGGTTTTCAATTTTTTAGCAGTTCAAATACTACCAATTTATCTCAGTACAATATAAAGTATAATTCCTAATTCTAGTTTCATGAATATATCACATAAAAACCACATGTTTCTGCCAACAACATAAACTGAAAACAATGACAAAAGCGATACAAACAATATGCCACTGATACATGAAAGAACTGAGGCTGCCCTGTTACAAGAGGCAACAGAGTTATGCAGAAGCAAGGTAGCCCCAAATAATAAAACTAGCAGCAAAACCAAGTTCTCAGTAAAAACAAAAGCAACCAACACCCCATCATAATGAATACCCGAAAAAGCCAAAAAGAAATGCCAAAAATTAACACTCCTGATGACGCACCTATAATTTCTGCTGTCTTTCTTGGCTGGCTAACATGGTTGATTGTATAGTATAGTAGCTCCTCCTAATGGCAGTCTTTAACATTGTTGACAATCTATGTAAATGATTAAATTTTAAAGCATTGGTTAAGGAATTACAAAATAGAAATTATTTGTCATAAAATATAGTATTAAATAATAGATACATTAATGATATATTAAAAAACTACACTTTCAATAAATACTTACTGTTTTCAAACTTTTCAAAAAAAAACTTCTAATTAGCTTCTGTCATTTGTTTTCTTCAAAAAAAAAATATGGAAGGGACAATAAGTTGGACAAATGTTTAGTTGAACTCCATTGCCATCTTCCATAAATAGATAGAAACACGAGTGATTAATTGATTTACCTCAATGGAGAGTTGGAGACAAAGCAGATTCGGAGGGAGAGGCCACAGTGACTCAATGATAGTGGGGAGGAAGCTTGCGGTGGTCTTGCAGAGGGAGCTTCACGGTGGTGAAGGGAGGTTCAATGCCGAAGTTAGATTCGCGGTGGGTAGAGGGAGCTTCATGGACTGTTTGCATCTCGCGGGTGAGGAAGGCGACGAAGCAACAATGCTCTCGCGAGTCGCGCATTCGCGGTTGTCATTGGGTCGGCGGCGGCGGCACGGTCTAGATGGTTGATGGAGGCCTAGTGGTTGGCGGCTGCTCTACTAGGGTCATTAATTTAGGGTGAAGATGAAAAGTGAAGTGAACAGAACAACGCATCTTCGTTTGTTTCCTCTTAATGAAGTGACTGAAACATGACTCACGGTAAGCTACGGTGTGATGTGGTGTATTGTATAGTAATCCTTATGCATATCAAGCGGTTCGGTTCTGTTCCGATGTAGCCAACCGCAAACCGAACCGAACCGCGTGGTTCTCAAAAAATAAAATCCAAAAAAATCTAAAAAATCGATTTTAATCGGTTGTTAGTTTTTTTGGGTCGATTTTCGGTTTTCTTATTGGATCAGTTCGGCTTTGAACACCCCTATCCTTGAGCAAGTGGGAGAGGATATTTTGCTTCTAGAAACCAAGTGGATCCCTTGAACCAATGGGAGAATTATTTGATTTTTCTAATTTCCTAAAAATGCCTAATTAAAATCATCATGGCTTACCTCATCATCAAAATTTCTTCCTCCCTTATCCCTCCCTTGGCCGCCCATATTCACTATAAATAGGGGTGAGGGTGCTTCATAAATCTTCACCCCATTTCTTTGAAGCATTACCAAAGAAACCTCGTTCTCCCTCTTTATAGTTTTCTCTAGTTTTTCTTGTTTTTCTTTAGCAAAGTTCTTGAGTTTTTTCTTCATAAGCTTTGTGTTCTTCAAAGTTCATAGGTAAGGGGAATTTGTTTGAAAGATATGTGGTTTGATCTTTGGTTGTTGGTCACTTTGGTGATTTATGTGTTTATAAGCTTTATTTAATTGTTTATATGCTTATTTAAATTATTCTATGTGTTTATTTGTTTGTTTATGAGCTTTATAATTTGTAATGTTATACTGTTAAAATTATTTGAGTTTTAATAATTATGTTGTTATAATGGCGAAATTTTAAATATTAAGGCTTGATCACTCAGTGGGCTATGCCTCCGTGATCAATATCAAATAATCGAATTTGTAAAATTGACACCTTTGTAGTTCTTTTGGCCACTTGCGAATACGTTTGTTGGTTGGGTATGAGAGTGTATCTATGGTGTACTATCCGACCTGGCTCAAGGGACGTATCTCTCTTAAACATTATTACGTGAGGAAAAGTAATTAATACGTTAATAATTTCTGTAATGTTATTTTCTTAGCCAAAACCCTTCAATTTTTACCATAGATATATAGAAAGATAGTTGGGTTGAATAGTTCATTGGTACTGTTCTGGCTAGGAAAGACGAGTCTCTTAGAAATTGCGGCTAACCTCTAGATCTTTCTTGTGAACCTTATTGATGGGCTATTTTTCCTGGCTTAGGGAATTTGTATATACGTGGCGGAAATTATTTTTCATACCAGCTTCCAAAGGGCATTTTTATGAAAATGGGCTTAAGTTATATCATTTTCGCTTTTAAATTACAAAGATGGTTGGGTCACCGCAGTCGGCTCTGCCGCTGTGTGATCATTATGTCATCAGTTTTATTTAAAACAACAAAAAATGACTTACCGAGTAAAAAGCAGTAACAGAAATAATGCATACGATAATTTATTTCGTGTTGAAAGAAAAACAGTGTTTTTTGAAACGTTCGTATTTTACGAGTTTGTTATATAAGGATTAAATATGTGGGTTTTGATGTGTTATTATGATTCTGTGCTTATCTGATGAATATGATTCTGTGATTATCTAAAGGACTATAAGTCTGCGCTTATTTGAGGAATGTGATTCTGTGTTTATTTGAGGAATGTGATGCTGTGTTATTTGAGAAAAGTGATTTCAGGTTTATCTGAGAATTAATACGATGTTTTGCAAAACCGTATTTCAAACCGATGATGTCTTGGACATACGATGTGTCAATCCGGCAATATTTTTAATATGGTTATCCTAATCGGTGACGTCTTGCATTACGGTACTCTAAACTGGTGATGTTTTGACACGCGATGTTTCCAATCCGGCAATATGACAGTTTTCAATATGATGTTTCAATACGATGTTTTAATATGAGGTTCTCATTTGATGATGTATTAAATATGTGTTTGATTCTTTTAATGAGCATAGTGTTGTGTATATCATATATATAATGTATGTTGCTTGTGTATTCTCTTATGATATAACTTGATGATAAGGTTTTCACCCTTGCTTGTTTTTCTATGTTGTGTTGATGCATGTTTAAGTAGATGAGTTACCCAAGGAGTGGGTTAGTTCCAATCCGAAGGCTAACTCTTAGAAGGGGATCGGAAGGAGAACGCTGCATGGATTGATAGAGTTCCCGAGAAGAATCTATGTTTATTATTTTGTGTAGAGGTCTAGAGACTTGACCGGCTCGGATGTTTCACCGTACAGATTATTTTGAGAATACTGAACTTTCATTGTAAAACTCTGATGAATATATATATGAGAAAAGATTACTTTCACAAATGTGTTGTTTTAAGTTTTCGCATTTAAAACCTTTCGAAAAGAATTATGGAAACATATTCCCCATCCTTCTCATTATTTAAAGGACAAAAATTTTATCCACATTTTCGGAGAAGGAATACTGAGTTTACATCAAATATTTTCTAAGTTATTTTGAAATTCTTGGTTACTATGGTGTAATATTCTTTTTGCAGAAAGGGTGTTACTGCAACACCCTTTCTCGAAAAAGGATATTACACCATAGTAACCAAGAATTTCAAAATAACTTAGAAAATATTTAGTGAAAGCTCAACATTCTTTCTTCGAAAAATGTGTGTAAATTTTTTTCCTAATTAACCATTAAACTTAACCATGGTTATAACCCTAGTTACAACTTGCCCTAATCCTATTGGTCCATCCTTGTGAGTCATGATTCAAGAAAATTCCACATCCTTCCTCTCTCAACTCAGCGCAGGTCTGCAGTCTTAGGGAGGGTAATTAATTTTTTTACCTTAACCATGGTAAATGGTAAATCTCCAAGGTAATTAAGTGTGGTAATTTTTGTATTTCATAGTAAAAATTGTCCAAACTTAACCTATTGAGGTAAAAACTCTCATGAACCTTATAATAAGTCCTAAGCCATGTAAATAAGATGCCACAAAAGTCTTGGTTCAAAAAGATCAAGCTTAGAAGCATTATGGTAACTTTTCGGTTTTTACTGTAACCCGTAACTTAGGGTAAAGATGAACTTTCTCAGAAAATTCCCAGAAAATTTCTAAAAATCATAAATATTGTAAAAACACAATTGGGTACTCTTTTGGTTGATTTTGGATCATTTCCTAAGCCTCTGGCATTCACTTGCTCTCCCTGCTATCCTGTTCTCGTTCTACAGGGACCAAAATCGCAATTCTTTGTCTGTCATTCTAAAAAGTCCCAAAATAATTTCTAAAATTCTAAAATAATATAAAATGTCATTTGATATCCTCAAAAATATTTCTGGACATGTTCTGGTCTCCAAACCCACTCACAGTCCAACTTAGTCAAACTACATGGACCAAAACGGTAACATTTTTATCTGTTCTTCAGAAAATTCCCGAATAAATTTCTAAAATCCCCAAATATTGGAAAATCACTGTTGGTACCTTCAAATCTCATTTTTAACCTAAATCTAGGGTTTCTACTTCATAAAATCCACATTCTGTCCATTTACGGTAAACAGAACTCTGTCTATTTCTAACCGTCCAACTTAAACTACTACTTTCTAACGTTAGAGAAACTTTGTCTATGAATTTACCCTTACTAAAATCTATCTAACATGCATAAGCACACATCACACGCATAAAAATAAAATTAAAACAGAATCAAAATTTACGGACGTTACAATTCTCCCCCTCTAAAAAAAATTTCGTCCCCGAAATTGCATACCTAAAAATAACTCTGGATATTGTTCTCGCATTTTATCTTCCAATTCCCACGTCGCATCACCAGTAGTACTATCCCAAATCACCTTGACCAAAGGAATTTGCTTATCCCTGAGCTGCTTGATCCTTCTATCTTCAATACGCACAAGATATGCTTCATACGTCAGATTCTCTTTTAATTGTACGATATCAGTCTCAATCACATGAAAGGGATCAGATATATACTTCTTCAATTGTGACACATGAAAAACATCATGGAGATTGGAAAGAAAAGGTGGTAAAGCAATTTTATAGGCTACAGGACCTACCCGACGAAGAATTTGGTATGGTCCTATGAACTTTGGAGTAAGTTTTCTAGATTTTATGGCTCTACCAACCCCAGTCATCGGCGTGACTCTCAGGAAAACATGTTCACCTTCCTGAAACTCAAGAGGTCTCCTTCTGTTGTCAGAATAACTCTTTTGTCGACTCTGTGCCACTCGCATTCTCTCTCGAATCTGTTTCACTTTCTCCGTTATTTCTTGCACAATCTCTGGTCCCACTATCATACTCTCTCCATCCTGATACCAACACAAAGGTGTTTGGCATTTTCTCCCGTACAAAGCCTCATACGGTGCCATTCCTATGATCGAATGATAACTGTTGTTATAAGTAAACTCAATCAATGGCAACAGTTCATCCCAACTCCCTTTATTATCTAAAACACAAGCTCTCAGTAGATCTTCTAGGGATTGAATTGTTCTTTCTATTTGACCATCCATCTGAGGATGATAAGCAGAACTCAATTTAAGCCTAGTCCCTAGTGCATTCTGCATACTTTGCCAAAATCTAGAAGTAAACCTTGGATCTCTATCAGAAACTATGCTAGAAGGCACTCCATGTAATCTAACAATCTCTTTTATATACAACTGGGCTAACTTCTCTAGAGAATACTTCATATTAATGGGTAGAAAATGAGACGACTTAGTTAATCTATCTATGATCACCCAGACTGAATCGTATCCCTTCTGAGTTCTAGGTAATCCAGATACAAAATCCATAGATATTCCTTCCCATTTCCACTCAGGTATCTCTAAAGATTGCATCATTCCTGAAGGTTTTCTGTGTTCTATCTTTGCTTTTTGACAAGTCAAACAAGATGCTACATATTCAGCCACTTGCTTCTTCATTCCTGGCCACCAGTATCTCTGTTTCAAATCTTGGTACATCTTATTAAATCCAGGATGAATACTTAGCTTACTTTTATGTGACTCATCAAGAATTAATCTCCTCATCTCAGAATTATTTGGTACACACACTCTACCTTTACATCTTAAAATACCATCATCCCCTAAACTAAACTCTGCAACCTTTCCTTGTTCAAGCAACTCTCTCTTTTCTATCAACTGCTCATCAGTTGTTTGCTGTTCCTTGATCTCTTTCATTAACTCACTTGTCACTTTAATCATACTTAATGAAATCCTATCCCTGTGTACATCCATTGATAAACTCAGATCACGAAAATCCTCTATCAATTCTAACTCTTTAATCATCATGACCGACATATATACAAACTTCCTACTTAAAGCATCGGCCACAACGTTAGCCTTTCCTGGATGACACATCAGATTAAAATCATAATCCTTAAGAAACTCTATCCATCTCCTCTGTCTCATATTTAACTCCTTCTGATCAAACAAGTACTTCAAACTCTTGTGATCACTAAACACTGTAAAAGTCAACCCATAAAGGTAATGTCTCCAAATCTTCAAAGCAAAAACTACTGAAGCTAACTCAAGATCATGGGTTGGATAATTTCCTTCATGAGTTTTCAACTGACGAGACGCATAAGATACAACTCTCCTGTTTTGCTTTAACACACAACCTAATCCCTGATAAGAAGCATCACAATATACTTCCATAGGTTCCTCCGAATTAGGCAACACTAACACGGGTGAGGTCGTTAACTTTTCTTTCATCTCAAGAAAACTCTTCTCACACTCCTCAGTCCAGACAAAAGGTTGATCTTTTCGGGTCAACTTAGTCAATGGGGCTACAATCTTTGAAAATCCTTGGATAAACCTCCTATAATACCCAGCTAACCCTACAAAACTACGAATCTCAATTACAGTCTTTGGTCTTTCCCACGAGAGTACCGCTTCTACCTTCGTAGGATCTACAGATATACCTTCTTTAGTAATTACATGACCTAAGAACTGTACTTCTCTCAACCAGAATTCACACTTAGACAATTTAGCATACAACTTATGCTCACTCAAAACTTGCAACACTTGTCGCAAATGTTCTTCATGTTCCTCCTCATTCTTAGAGTAAATCAGAATATCATCTATGAACACAACCACAAATCTATCTAAGAACGGACTAAAAACCCTATTCATGTAGTCCATGAATATTGTTGGTGCATTAGTCACACCAAATGGCATTACAAGATACTCATAATGTCCATATCGGGTTTTGAAAGCAGTCTTAGATATATCCTCAGTCTTTACTCTAATATGATGATATCCTGTTCTAAGATCTATCTTTGAGAATATAGCAGCTCCACGCAGTTGATCCATCAAATCATCAATACGTGGCAAAGGATATTTGTTCTTGATCGTTATCTTATTCAGCTGTCTATAGTCCACACATAACCTAGAAGTTCCGTCCTTTTTCTTCACCAGTAACACTGGTGCATCCCACGGAGAAACACTAGGTCTAATAAAATGCTTAGACAATAAATCCTCCAACTGCTTTTTCAACTCGGCCAATTCCATTGGCGACATTCTATATGGAGCTATAGAAATTGGACCTGATCCGGGTACTAAGTCTATGGTAAACTCTATCTCTCTTACAGGTGGCAAACCTGGGACATCTTCAGGAAACACTTCGGAGAATTCCCTCACTACTGGGACATTGTTAAACTCTTTATCACTCTTGAATTTCAACAAGGAAAATAACATGTATCCCTTTGCTCCTTCTTTCAAAGAAGCTTTCACTTGGTTGGCAGACATAAGTCCAGAAACTCCGGGATTAGGAAAAACCAAGGTCTTACTGGCACAATCTAAAAGAACATTATTGGCCGATAACCAATCCATTCCTAAGACAATATCTAATTGGACCAAAGGTAAACAGATTAGATCTATATGGTATTTTCTACCGAGTATAGTGACCGAACAATTCAGACAGATAGTGTTGACAATGACTGGTTCAGCAATAGGTAAGGAAACAACCAAATCATATGACATCAAAGAAGTAGGCAAATCTAACTGTTTCACACAATCAAAGGATATAAATGAATGAGTTGCGCCTGAATCATACAGTACAATTAAAGGATAACCTGCTATGTCGTATGTACCTTGTATGAGATCGTCCGACCTCAAAGCCTCAACACCACTCAGGGTATAAACACGTCCCTTTGTCCTTGGCCTCACCGCCTGCATATTGTTCACTGATGGTTCTGACTTCAGTGTCCTGCAATCCTTAGACATATGTCCGACCTTCCCACATTTAAAACAAGTAGCTCCTTTTTTATTGCAGGTAGTAGAGTAGTGTCCTACCTTCCCACAATTAAAACACCTAATCTCGTTCTGCCCTTGATTTCCATGGTTCCCACTCCAACCAGCAGATGCTACACCGCGATTCTGCTGCTAATTGCCAAAATTTCTAGATCTTGCATAAGGTTTCCTCTGAAATTGCCTTCCCTTCTGATTCTGTGGCCTAAACCTCGAGGTTCCACCCACATTACTCCTTATCACCTTTTCCTGTTTCAGAATCTCAATCTTTCTACATTTCTCCACCAGGGGTTGAAATTGACGAATCTCCAAAGGTGATACAGCTTCCTTAATCTCGTACCGTAACCCTTTTTCGAACCTTTCACACTTCCACCCTTCATCAGGTTGAAGCTGAAAGAAACGAAAATACTTAGCCAGGGTTTCAAACTTTGCTGCATAAGCATCTACAGTCATCTCCTTCTGCTGTAGATTCAAAAATTCTAGTTCTTTATGAGTTCTAGCACTCTGAGGAAAATATTTCTCCAGGAATCTAGTACGAAAAATTTCCCAAGTTACAGCCTGGTGCTCAGCCTCCAGTAACTGTTGCACTCCTTTCCACCAGTACTCCGTATCACCAATCAGTAAATAAGTAGCATAGGGTACCTTAACTTCCTCAGCACAATGTAAAGCAAAAATGATTTTCTCTATCTCCTGTACCCACAAATCAGCCTTTTCAGGGTCCGGTTCCCCATTAAACTGAGGTGGATCATGTTTCTTAAAATCGAACAGTCCCGTATTCTCAGCAACCCTAGCAGCTCTCAACTGATTCTGAATCTCTCGTTGTTCGACACGTTCAACCTGTTGTGCCATAGTTGCCATATAGTTCATAGCACCAACTGCCCTTTCAATCGCATCAGCATTGCGAGCCATGGATTCCTGCAGTTTAACCAATAAAGGTACAATCCAGAATCCACCCAAGCAATACAATCAACACACACACATTACAAAGCAATCAAGGTCAATCAAAGTTCACATCTCAATATCAATCAGAGTTCACACAACCTAACCTAATAGGCCTACACCCTAAACATCCCTACTTGACTCAACCGGGCTTTGATACCACAATTTGCAATACCCTTTCTCATAAAAGGATATTACAACATAAGTAACCTAATTTATTTAAAATACGTCATATTGATTTTCATTTTAAAGAAATTCTCCTTTTAATTGTTTTAAGTTAATTTTCAAAAATGAGCATAAATTTTTTCTTTTTTGTTATTGAAAACCATGTTAACTTGAAACTCTCATTTACGTTATTTCGATTTCGAAAACTCTTTTATGTCGTAACGTATCATTAAAGAAAACGAGATAAGCAACTAGTAAACAAATAATGCACATCATATACACTACCAGTTCAAAGTTTTACAAGCTACATCATATAGAGTAAAGTCATCCAAAATAACTCTCAGCATAGCCCACACCGGTATAGAGTCAGTCTACAAAAAACGAGGTCAAGTAACGCAACAGCGTGCTCTAAGTCCACTCCTAAACACTCCCCACAGACTCTTCTGAGGGATCACTCTCCTCTTCTACTGTCTGCTTCCCTTTCCCTTTGCGGTCATTGGCCTCTTGACGCGTGTCCGCCAAGATGGCATGACAGTAGAAGGAAAAGGTCTCGGACTCCCTCTAGGCTCTGCAAAAGAAACTGGTACAGCGGGAATGGGTCTGTCAGACTGAGTAGCAGGTGGCCTCTCAGTAGGCACCTTCTCAGTTGATGCAACCCTAACAGTCTGGGTACGGCGAACAATACTCTTGCGAGCAATCTGCCTCCATCTACCAAAGTATCTCTTGCAGGGTGGGGTCTTGGGTCTTCTATGCTGGGTCTCTAGCCTTAGAGGCTCTTGCTGCACCGGCTCAGATCCTTGGGCAGGTACCTGTTGGGCTACCGGCTGTCTCTGCCTTTCTCTCTCCCGCCATGTGTCCCACAACTCCCGTATGGGCATCTTTACATCCAGAATCATGTCCTCTACTGTCCATCTATGAGACCCTTCCGCAGTGGTCCTGAGTGAAGTGACATATCCTAGGTATGTCCCCCACTGGGTTTCGGGGTTGATGATCCACCCCTCACCCTCTGCCCCTCGGGGCAACAGACTGAGTCTACGAACCTTCACTAGCCCCTCGGCCGGGCGATCCATCTATATGAGTCATGTTCAAAAGAGAGCACAAAACATATAGGCAAGGGTGAAAAATCCTCATACACAAATAGCAAAGCAAAGAGACAACAGATATAGAAATATACCACATCTATCAGACACATTTGCATTAGAAGATTATCAAACACATATGCATTATAAAATCATCTACCACTTACCCTTCTCAAAACACGAGGATAAGATTTTCCTGCAAGTAAGACATTCTCACAGACACAATGAGAATAATCACAGTCACACACATCTCTCAGTATCAAACAATATGTCACATATCTCAACATCAAAGAATATATCACATATCTCAGCATTAAACAATATATCATACACTCAGATATATTATAATGCATGTCACTTCTATTTCCCCTCACATCACCCTCGTAGTGCTCCAAGGAGACTTCACTACCTCCAACACCATTGAGCGATTGGCCGTAGCAGACTTACCAGAGAGTCCCACCAGACTTCATAGTAATCATTCAGATAAGCTACGTCTCACCATATCCTGAATAGTCAAGTCCGTCAGATTTATCCAAGCATGGTTGTGCAACTTGCCTCGGCTCAGGGGATATCTCCTACCTGGCCATCTGAGGGGTTTCGCAACCTGGATAATCCCTTTAGGCTACTGTGGCCAGACTATCCCTATTCTCAACCCCATCCAGGTTGTAATGCTCATCACATTGGCCACTTGCCAAATTCTCTTTCACTTTATGCAAAATGGCATATCACATTAAGCATACAAAATCATCATCTCAAGCATTTTAAACTTTGGTTTCTCTTGTAATCACTTTAACCTTTTCTCTAGGTTATCACTTGCATAATCACATATAACCTTCACTCTTGGTTATAGCATTATCATCACTTATGATAATCACATCTCTTTGTGCATAATTCTCCATCACATGGCTCTTTTTTTCCTCTTTCAATTCACACTCTTATTAATGGTTCCTCTTTTAACCAAATGCATTATCCAAAACATTGTTAAGTTCTAAAATTAATTAACCAAAATATTTATCAATTTTAATATTTAAAAATATCATTTTCTGTTAAGTATGTTTATAAAAAAATTTGGAAAAACTGATTTTCACAAAAATATTAATTTCCAAAAATGCTGGGTCCAGAACTGTTCACAGGCGCGAGGATTTTTCACACCCGCGGTATGAACAGAGCTGTCCCCTGTTTTCCATCTTTTCCCAACCGCGAAACTGGTCACACCCAGGGCATAACAGCAGCTCGAAAATCCAATGTTCAACCAAAATAAAACATCTCTTTGCATAGTTAGGTTCAAATGAGTGAAAATAAGTCAAGTTTACTATATTTAGATCAATTCCAAGACACTATTTAATCATCAAGCCATGGTTTCAATCATCAAGGCAATGAAGACACAATCATCACCACACATCAAGCTCATCCACATACACATACTACTTGCTCATGCCATGATTTTAAACTTATGAACAATCACAATCATCCAAACAACTCAAACCAAGCATGGAACAAAATCATCTAGCATGCAAGATAGGCAACTCATCTCACACAACATGGTCACTTCTCCTTAGACAAGAGTTACTAGCCCTTATGCATATCAACGTCATACTCATGCAAACTAACATCAAGCATGGTTGTTCATAATCAAGCCACCTGAAGAAACTCATACACATAACATAATCATCACTCAAGGATCAAACATAGTCGTAAGAACAAGAAGACACATGGTTTGCCAATAAACATAAACCCTAGGATAGTATAGCATCTCTTTGATCACCACAACACCAACAAGAACCCTAGTATGTCCTCTAGGCTTTGAAATCATGTAGAAGAACTTTCCCCTTACCAATTTCTTGTAGCAACCCTGACCTTCTTCTTCTTCCTTCTCCTTCTCCTTCTTGCTTGTCTTCTTGGAGCTTGTTGGTCACAAGATGATGATCAAACTTTGGAAATCTAGCTCACTTGGACAAGATTTTGGAAAAAAGCACTCAAAGATTGGCTATGGTGATGAGCAAGATGAACTCAGGCAAGAAGTCCTCTCCTCTCTTCTCCCTCAAATTCTCGGCCCTCTCCTTCTTCTCTTCCTATCTAATAAGATTTTTTCTTAATTAACCATTACACTTAACCATGGTTATAACCCTAGTTACAACTTGCCCTAATCCTATTGGTCCATCCTTGTGAGTCATGATTCAAGAAAATTCCACATCCTTCCTCTCTCAACTCGGCGCAGGTCTGCAGTCTTAGGGAGGGTAATTAATTTTTTTACCTTAACCATGGTAAATGGTAAATCTCCAAGGTAATTAAGTGTGGTAATTTTTGTATTTCATAGTAAAAATTGTCCAAACATAACCTATTGAGGTAAAAACTCTCATGAACCTTATAATAAGTCCTAAGCCATGTAAATAAGATACCACAAAAGTCTTGCTTCAAAAAGATCAAGCTTAGAAGCATTACGGTAACTTTTCGGTTTTTACCGTAACCCGTAACTTAGGGTAAAAATGAACTTTCTCAGAAAATTTCTAAAAATCATAAATATTGTAAAAACACCATTGGGTACTCTTTTGGTTGATTTTGGATCATTTCCTAAGCCTCTGGCATTCACCTGCTCTCCCTGCTATCCTGTTCTCGTTCTACAGGGACCAAAACTGCAATTCTTTGTCTGTCATTCTTAAAATTCCCAAAATAATTTCTAAAATTCTAAAATAATATACAACGCCATTTGGCATCCTCAAAGATATTTCTGGACATGTTCTGCTCTCCAAACTCACTCACAGTCCACCTTAGTCAAACTAGAGGGACCAAAACGGTAACATTTTTATCTGTTCTTCAGAAAATTCCCGAATAAATTTCTAAAATCTCCAAATATTGGAAAATCATTATTGGTACCTTCAAATCTCGTTTTTAACCTAAATCTAGGGTTTCTACTTCATAAAATCCTCATTCTGTCCATTTACGGTAAACATAACTCTGTCTGTTTCTAACCGTCCAACTTAAACTACTGCTTCCTAACGTCAGAGAAACTTTGTCTTTGAATTTACCCTTACTAAAATCTATTTAACATGCATAAGCACACATCACACGCATAAAAATAAAATTAAAACAGAATCAAAATTTACGGACGTTACATAGCAGCCCGAAATAGCTTTATGGAAGAGTTTTTGGAAATTTACGGTAAGGGTATGCTTTGCGGTTCGCATAAACAAGAAAAAACAGACGCGCCGTAAGTGCAAAATGGACATTCTTAGAAAATTCTCTCACAATTCTAAAAAATCACAAATTTAATTTAAACACTAATGGTCCCTCTTGAAAATTGATTTTAAGTATTTTTTTATCACTGAAAATCTATTTCTGTTCAAAAATTCTCGTTTTACGTGTCCTAAGGGACTTGAAAAAGTAACTTTTGATCTGTTTTACGAAAAATTATGAAATAAATCCCAAAAATCCTGAAAAATGTAAAAACATGATTCAGCTTTGAAAAATCTCTTTCTGACCTCAATTTGGTCTCTGAATCAGTTCTCAGTTCTTGCTGTCAACTATAGGGACCAAAACGGTAATTTCAAAAACTTATTATTTCAAAAATTCCTAAAAAATTCCAGAAAATAAAAAATATTAAAAGAACCAACTTTTGTTAAGGAAGTTTTGTTTTCTGTGTTGTTTTGATATACTTTAGTTATTTAAAATCTTTTCCGTCAGTTACGGTAAATACGGTTGTTTAGAAAAACCCTAAACGTCAAAGAAAAAATGCATGTTTCAATGAAATAATTTGATAAGTATTTTAAAACCTTAATTATATGACCAACATAATTTACTTAACACTTAGATCAGACAATTTCATATAAAACAGATAATAGACGAAAAATAGAAAACAAAAGTCTATATAAGACTTAACTATCTTACCGTTTTAAACTTAATACCAAACAAGACTTATTATTTTCTATACTATCTTAAGTATACTAGATTCTAGAGTCTCTTTCTTAACTATTTCTCCATCTCCAGTATTTATCCATTTTTTAACTAACAGATTACAGAGTCTCTCTTAGAGGGACCAAAACCGTAATTCCCTTTATATCTTTCTCTAAAATTCCAACTTAATTTCTAAAACCTTTATGGAACATCAAGTTACTATTTTATCTTCTCGAATACCTTTTTGGGAATCAAATATGAATTTTACATATTCATTACTAACTTATTCTGATAGTCAAGAATATCTGTAAAGTACCGTTTGACTTCTACGTCAGTTTTAAACTATTTCACTTTATCTGAAAATCTTAAGGATGATTTCTAATCTTCTAAAATTAATACTTTGTCTTATAGAGTGAAATTTTAGGATGTTACAGTTACAATATTCATGAGATCATAATGTGAGATCTTGATCAAACTAGAAATATTTTTGAAAGTTGAGCACACATAAGCACCTAAGCATGATAATTTTCCATAAAAAACTCCACAACAGGGGATAGAGATTTTGCCTAGTAAAAACAAAAATATTAGATCACGGAGAGCCAGGATGATATGTTTCCATGTTCCAAATGGGATGATTTAGAAACCACAATAGTGGACTTGGTACTAGAGCTAGCAAAATGGGCTTAGCCTGCCGGGCCGGCTAGAGCCCGTGCGAAAAAATAATGGGTTCGGACACACAAATTTGAGCCTGTTTTCAATCCAGGCCTTTTAGTTCGAGCCCGATGTGGGCTGGCACAAAAATAACAAAGTAAAAGCCCGAGCCCGGTGTGGCCCGGCACTATGCGGGCCGGGCTTGGACAACTAAATTAGAGCCCTTTTTTATCCGGGCTTTTTTGGCCTGGCCCGAAGCCCGGCGGGTAGGCCCGTTTGATAGCTCTACTTGGTACTACATCTTCACCAAAAGCTTTGATGCATTTGGTCTACTCATCTTCCCGCTTATATGGTTTTGATTCAGGCTGTGTTTGACATAGCTTAATTGGACTTGTCTTATGAAATACACTTACTTAAGTGATTGGAAGAATCTATAATATATATAAAGACGAACCCTCTCAAGACCAACTTTTACACGTGTCGCTTTGGGAACATTTCAGGGTGTAATTGAATTGAATCGATTTGAATAATTTGAATGGGTTTATTGATTGATTATTCTATGATTCAAATTTAATGTGCCTAATTGTTATCTGAAATCTATCTACTATATATATTAAAATAGCCCCCCGCCACGTCAGCTATATTTGTGCCAAGTAACAACATTTTTGCCAGATCAATAAAAATCCTATGTGTCATCCTTTATATTCCACTTCTCTTTGCCCATCCTTTGCTCTATAATTCCTCCACCATCTCTATTTCCAAATTTCTCTATGTATCTTTCCACCTTCTTTAGTTACCCATTAATTTAATCCATTTAATTCAATTGATTAAAATATACTATGAGCATATATTACATTATTTTCCTTTAAATTATCCTGAAGATTACAAGAGCATATATTAATCATATTAATCAACATAGTGTTATATCTATCTGATTATAAACATATTTGTTCACAGATATATAAATATACTATGTGTCACCCTTTATACTTTAATATATATAATAGATATATAAGATATACTTTCATATATATATATATATAGGGGACATATCTAGTGAGACTAGGAATTTTATGTGAGAGTGAGAGGAATAATTATAGGCCATTGGATTTAAACAGACGGATGAGATTAAAACATCCCCATTTTGGATTCACGTGCTCCCTAATACACTTTGTGCACTTCCCGCGGGTTCCCTGTGCATCGCCCTTTGTCAAACACAGGAAAAGAACACCGACTCGTCTTTCCCTCCCCCAGCCACCGCAATACCGATTCGTCTTCTCCTTTTCGGCCACCATAATCGACAACGAGACAATCATCGTCCCTGCTCTTTCTCTCTCTCTCTCCCCACATCAAGACTCGCAACCCCTATTTTCATTCCAAGACCGAAGCTATTATCGTTCCTAAAGTGATGCTCTGTTTTTATTCATCAAACAAATTATTAGAAGGGAGCATTGGTCCAAACTATTGAACAGTAGGTGCCCAGGCCATTGTTATTTTTATAAGAATATATTTGTTATGTTATCGTTTGTTTTCTTTTCATTGTCTTCATTGTTAATTTGTTCTATTTATTATTTTGAATATAGTGACTAGAGCTAATGCTGGTTTGAAAAGAGTAATATTGAAACCCAATAGGTAACAATTTTCAGGTGATTTTTGGGGTTAAATTTTAATTATTTTAATTCGTATGGAGATGAGTGATAATGAAGTTGATCCAACCTCACCATCAAAAGGCAACATTAATTTAGAGAACACATTAGAGGAATGGATTCCTATTTGTGGTGATGAATTCAAACCTGTAATCGGCAAGGTATTTGATACATTAGAAGAAGGAGGAGACTTCTATAAAAGATATGCACATGTTGGTGGCTTTAGTGTGCGCAATTCATCTGAAACAAAAGATAAAAATGGTATCAAATGGAAATATTTTCTTTGCTCAAAAGAGGGTTTCAAAGTAGAGAAAAAGATAGTCTTGCCTGAATTGATGGTTAATGAAAATAGTTTGCCTAAAAGTAGAAAAAGGAAACTAACAAGGGAGTGGTGTAATGTAAGGATTGTTTTTAAGAGGACAACAGAGGGTAAATATGAAGTTACAAAATTTTATGAAGGCCATACACATGCATTAGCCACCCCGAGAAAGAAGCAATTCCTAAGGTCAGCAAGGAGCATAAGCAACGTTCATAAGAATTTATTGTTTTCCTATAATAGAGCTAACGTGGGGACTTCGAAAGTTTATCAATTATTGAAAGAGTAGGTTGGGAGTTACGACAATATAGGATGCACATAAAGAGATTTTCAGAATTATTCAAGGGATTTGAAAGAATTGATCAAAGACTCTGATGCACATATGTTTATTGATAATTTTAGGAGAAAGCATGAGATGAACAATTCATTTTACTATGATTATGAGGCTGACAATGAAGGGAGGCTGAAATGTGTGTTTTGGGTTGATGGAATTTGTCGAAAAAATTACTCTTTATTTTGAGATGTGATTTCATTATTTGTATTGTATGGTTTTTGAACCATTCACTGGTGTAAATCACCATCGACAAAGTATAACATTTGGGGTTGCCTTTTTGGCAGATGAAAAAGTTGATTCATTTGTGTGGTTGTTTGAGACGTTTTTGAAAGCAATGGGAGGCCATAAACCTATTGTGATCATAACAGATCAAGACCTAGCTATGAAGATAGCAGTAGAGAAGGGTTTTAATGGTGCTTCTCATAGATTTTGCATGTAGCATATTTTGAAAAAACTTTCTGAAAAGGTGGGTGTTTCCTTAAGTGGCAACATTGATTTTAATAATCGTTTCAAGTTTTGTGTATGGAATTCAGAGTCTTCAGAAGAATTTGAAGTAAGATGGAAGAGTATTATTAATGATCTCAAGTTGGAAGAAAATGGTTGGCTCTCTCAAATGTACGATATTCGAAGTATGTGGATACCGACTTATTTTAATGATATGTTTTTGGCTGAAATTTTGAGAACAACCTTAAGATCGGAGAGTGAGAATTCATTCTTTGGTAACTACTTGAATAAGAACCTTAGCTTGGTGGAATTTTGGATGCGGTTTGATTTTGCTATAGAAGCACAGAGGCATAAAGAACTCCTTGCAGATAATGATACACTTCATTCAACTCCACAACTTAAGTTGCATATGCATTTAGAGAAGCATGGTAGAGAGGTTTATACTCATGAAAACTTTCACATATTTCAGAGGGAATTATGGAGTTTATGTGTGGATTGTGGAATTGAAGGAACGAAAAAGGAAGGTGGCAATTCATTATTTTCTATACTTGATAACATTGTGGTTAATGGCAGCAAAGTAAGCAAACATAGAGAAGTCATTTATCATTCTTCTAATCACATTGCTCATTGTTCATTTAAAATATTTGAATCTGAAGGCATGCCATGTCGACATATCCTTTTTGTATTAAAGGGGAAAGGTTTAAATGAAATTCCAAGCTATTACATTGTTAATAGATGGACAAAATTGGCAACCAGTAGACCAGATTTTTTATTGTGATGGAAATTTATTGGAGACATGTTCTAAATTTGAAAGGGAGAATAAGCTAGTTTCAGATGCATGGGCACAATTATATAAATGCATGCATATGGCTGGTACTTGTAAAGAGAAACTACTCCTCATTATAAATGAAGGTTCTAGTATTGAATTGAAGTTGGCTAACATGAAGAGTGATGTTGTACCAAGAGCCATAGATGAAATAGAAGCTTTTATTGGTTCCAATGTACCTAAGGAAATTGAAGTTCTTCCACCTGAACCTTCAAATACCAAAGGATGCGGAAAACAGAATAAAGGGGGGAAGGAAAGAGCAATGGAACAACAACAAAAAAGAACAAGACTTTGTAAAGCTTGTAAGCAATATGCGTATCATGATAGTCGTAATTGCCCCACAAAATCCTCTTCCTAATTTTTGTAAGAAACCTTATTATGATTTTGTATGCCAATTCTTTCATTATTTTGTTTCATTGTTTTTTTGGCATCAATTTATGGAAATATTTTCAATTTTTCATATTAGTATGACAATTCTAGCTAGAGTCCAAGGTAGAAGTAACTTGCTCGCATGGATGAAGACAAGATTTGAGATATTTTGGATAGAAAGCTCGGTATTTCAAGCTTGGAAAAAAGACCAGCTGGGTTGAATTTTATACTTTGAATAGGAGCTTAGGTTTAACATATTTAAACAGCAAACAAAGTGAGCATATATGTTGGTGCTCAATTTCCACTTCTCTCTATAGGACAGAACTTGATTTAACTCATACACTTAATACTAATAATTATATATCTTCCATGCTTGCTATTTTGGGGGGCAGGTGTAACGCCCCTTTTTCCCACAAGAAACATCACGTGAAAAACTAAAACTTAATGCGGAAAAACATCTTTCATAAATTAAGGTTACCAAAATTGGTGGCTAATTTTTTTTTTAAAAAAATCTTATACGAAAAGATTTCTTACATCATATTTAGCCATCCTGAAACTCAGAAGAAAAGAAACATCATACACATATATATATCACCATGTCAATATATACAAGTTTTGCGCCCGCAAGGATAGTTTGGAACCACAACATAGTGGCCAAAACACATCATCATAACGTAAAGAAAATAAAGCGATAAGTCTAAAACTAGGAAAGTTGTAAATCAAAAGGTGTGTCAAATACACGACACTGAACATGTACATCCCCAAACCTAGGCTGGTCGCTAACAGACGACCCACAACCTGGCACTAGACACCCCCCACCACTACGACCTAAGACGATGACGTCTCCTCGGGGTCCTCCTCGGGATCCTCCTCCGGGTCCTCCTCCGGGTCCTCCTCCTCCTCGGATATCTCAATGAATACCCGCTCTGGCTCATCTCGAACCTTCCTCTTCCCCCTCTCTGCGTGTCCCGACAGTCCGGCAGAAGTGTCAGAAGAGCAACGTACGAAACGTCCATACGGTGGGACGTATGGAACGGAGAGCGTCGGTCTCCCTGTCTGTGGTGGTGGAGCTGGTGTCACTGATGGAGCCATCCTCGGTAGACGATCCTGTGCCAAGGTACTCTTCCTTGGAGTGCAACGCGTGCGATGGAACATACTGCGATACTCCCGAGCAGATCCAGTTACCCGCGAGGGTAAAGGTCTCTCCTCCGCCTGAGTCTCTCGCCTTGGCTGCTCCACAGGTGCTTCGGGTGTGACTGTCAGCCAGCTACGCATCCTCTCTAAAGGAATGTAAGCGCCCAGAACCATGTCACGCTCCAAGACCTCTTCGGGGCCCAGCACCCCTCCTCTCGTCCTGACCACGTGTCCACACACGGTGGCCCATTGGGAGATGGGATCATAAGTCCATCCCCCTCCCTCGGACTCGGCCTCAAGGGGCCGGAAGCTCTCCCTCACACGGGCTACCAGAGGCCTCATCTACGCGTAACGTACATACAGATACAGGAAAATATGCAAGGGTGAATTTCTTTTCACAAGTTGAAATCCACTGAAAGGTTGCATATGAAAAATAAAATACTACGTAATACATTCCAAGGATATATTTATATAGAGTTACTCTTTTGCAAATCTTTTAGCTAAGCTATTCAATCATCAACAAGAGACAAATCATCAAGGTAAACACACAGTCAAACACACACATAGCATTCTAGCATAATGCATGTCACTTCAATATCTCTTTTCATACACCGGTGCACTGCTCCATGAAGACTTTTCTTCCTCAACTAAGTAGAGCGATGTGGCGAAATCGTATACCTATCGTTAATGCAAACCGACCTTCACTCTTGGCCATCGTTTGTCATTTATTCGGTACAGACCCATTGTGCTCGTCGTACACCCCATCTCAAGTAAGGCAGCCGGTCAGGATCATCCAAGCCGGGTACACTACTTTTCTCGGCACAAGGGGATTCGTCGCAAGGCCATTGAGAATTTCGTAACCTGGATGCCCTCAAAGACTTATAGTCAGACCATACTTATTTACAATCCCCGTATAGGATTGTGTGCTCTCATCATAGCAATAAATGCTAGACTGGCAAAAGTCAATATCTCAAATGTATATGACAGTATATTTGCAACCACAATCAATTCGGTTCCTCGTCTTAGGGTTTTTCGTCGCCACGTGTTAGCTTTCACCCAACACCGTGTAATATTTTTGTCCTTAAGACTTTTATCTTCGCCACGTATTGGTTCTCTTCCAATACCGTGTAATATTATTGTCCTTAAGACTTTTATCTTCGCCACGTATTGGTTCTCTTCTAATACCGTGTAATATTATTGTTATTTAACACCATAAGTTTTTAGAAGAAATTCCTCTTTGAATTCTTAAGTTTTCTTTTAACTCTAAAATCTTTAAACTTCATTTGTTTTTAATAAAACAATTATCTTTTATCTAAAATCCACTTTATTAATTTCTTCCCACTTATTCATCATAAAAAAATTTAATTAAAAACTTAATTAAATTCTTTGATAATTTTACTTAAAATCTTTTACTTTAAGTATTTGTAATTCTGACCCCCTAAGAAGTTCAGTTTCGCAGTTAAGCCCTCAATTTTCTAAAAAATTAGGTTTTTGGCCCAAAATACCCAGACTTTACGTTTTCTACCCCACAACTTTCGTAATTTATAATTCTAGCCCAAATGTACCAGACTTCGCGTTTCAGCCCCAAGTTTTCGTAAATTATATTATTGGCCCAAAAGTTTCCAGACTTCTCATTTCTGCCCCAAACTTTCTTAAATTATAATTTTGACCCAAAAGTCCAGATTTTGCAATTAAAGCCCAGAATTCCAGAATTTGCATTTTTGACCCCAAAAACCTGCAGTTTTCGTTTTTAACTCCTAAAAATCCAAAATTTAATTTTTCTCTCACATTAATTAATTCTCTAACTCACTTAAAGTTTTATGGATAAAAGGATTTAATATGAAATTGATTTAAGACTTATGATTAGAATTCTAATTAATTCATTTGGAAAACTTTTTCATTAAAGCTTTTAAACTCTCTTCCCACACTTAATCAAATCTTTTCAATCCAATCCCAATCAAAGTATATGAAATACACATAAATCAATATACATCAATTAGGCAATAACACAACCAAGCCATAAATCAACATACACTCAAAGTACTCATTCATAATATATCAACTTACATCATGAACATAGCATTAAAGCATACTTCACCAAGCACATACTTAGGCATCCAAAATCACCCCAAAGCATACATATGATTTTTCCAACAACACATAGGCTCATAAAAATTTATCATACCTCAACCAAAATCATATTTTTACTCATATACATATACATATAAAAATACATATTACTAAGAGAATGAAACTTCATTCAACACCCAATAGAGAAACTCAAGTCATTGAGTTCATCATCAAGAACAAATCACATAGTCACACACATACACAACCCTCCCAACTTATTGAGAAAAATCCCCTTACCTCTTGAAGACTTGAAAATGGGCTAACTCCAAAATCACCTCCTTCACACCACACCAACACCAAGTGGTCTACTCAACACCTTGATGTTCCCACACTTAGAAAAATTTACCTTTTACAAAATACACCAAAATACAACCATAGAAATATGAGTTTTATGAAAACCAAGAAACCCTAAAGAGTAGAAATTTGAGTAGATGAATACTTACTCAAATCTTGAAAGAAAATAGATCCAAGGTAGTTTCCAAGCTTGTAGGTTCCAATGGAGTGAACCTAAACAAAGGAAAAGCTTATTTTTAGTGAAATGAAGAACTCAAGCTTTCATGAAAACATGAAAGTGGTGGAAATGAAAAAATGAAAGAAGTTTATGGATTAGAATGATGATCCAAACCTTTTTTGTGAAGCTTGGGTATGGAAAATCTCAATAGAACTTGGTCTTTTTGGTGTATGAAAAAGCTTGGGAATGGAGAGAAAATGGAAAATGGAACTTGGAGAAGATGAAGTGTATGAAGCAAAATGAATTTCTCTCTCCCTTTCCTACACAAAACTCGGCTGAACACAAGGAGCATGGGGGAGGTATGGGCTTGCATGCTTTGGTGGTTGGGAGCTATACCTCTCTCACCTAATTTTGGAAAAATTCAAAAATCAACCCCTAATTGACCATTTGACTTTTGGAAGGATTTGAGAGTGGGATCAGCCCCCTTATGCGCCCAGCTGACCAGAAAAATGGTGGGATTAAGTCCCATCAAGTTAGGGTTTAATCGGTAGTTCGAAGCGGTAAAAACGCGTAGTTTTCTGTTAGACGAAAAACACGGCAAGTGTACCGATCGTGACAAGTAATAAAAATGATGAGAGAGTTGTCGTTCCCAACGAGGATTATTGTCCAATTATCAACGCAAATTATTACTATTAGTTAGATGACTAAAAACAAAAGATGTCATTGTTTTAAACTGAAATTAAAAATAGATAAAGCATGATAGTATTTTTGTAGTTTTCTTCTTCTTTGAATAATGTAAAAACAAGTGAACAGAGAAAAATGTTGGTTTGAATCAATAATAAAAACAGTTAGGTATCAGTATCCTCTCTATTTCACCCCAATGTAATACACTTGATAAGCTCAATTCAACATATGCAATTCATACTCAAATGTCAAAATTAGGCTAATCCCAATTCCTTGGTAAAAAGCCCCTTTGTTCTCAATTAAAATCCCTAATCCCTTAGGTAATCAAAACTGAAACAAGCATGCAGTGCAGCATTTTAAAACAGCAAGTATGTTAAATTTTATTCCTAAAATATAACATAAAAGTCCTCTTGATTCATTTCCAATACCAAACAGAATTTTCCAATTTCATTTAGCATTTCAAATCAGTCCAATGATGATCAGGCAAAGGAAAGCATTAAGAACAGAATCAAGAAGATAGAATTGCATAAAATCGAATCAAACTTATAAACCCAAATGTATTACATCAAAGATCAATAGAGAGTTCACCTAACCTAACTTAGGAAAGTTAGAACATCATATTAATATGCAGAAAAACAAGAAAATAGGATGAAGATGGATCCATAGAGTCACCAAGTTTGTTCCCAAATCTTGAAGCTCCAAGGAGAAGGCACACACAGGTCTCTGGAGGCTCAGAAGGCAGCTTTTTCGTCACTTTCAAAGTCCAAGAATACCCCAAAATAGGTCAGAACGTAGTCATTTATACTGCAGTAACGTATAGAGCGCCGGGCGCCAGGAACTGGGCGCTGGGCGCCAAAATTCTGCCTTCAGAAGACGAAACGTGCAGTGCAGGAACAGTGTTGGGCGCTGGGCGCTGGATTCTGGGCTTTCTGACTTCAGATGAATAAAACACGCAGTCCAGGCCTGTACTGGGGCCCTGGGCGCCAGACCTGGGCGCCAGCATGCTGATTTTTTTGAGATGAAATGCACGTTCAGGACAGCATCTGAGAGCTGGGCGCCAGGAGAGAGAGCTTGAGCGCTGGCAAGGTTATCAATGCAGGCTTTTGCATATCAAAACAGATTAATTTCCTACAACAACTATACCAAACTAAAGAAAATTTAAGGCTTAAGCAACCGACGATATTTACATAAAAACACTCTTAAAAACACACAAGACTACACAACCCATGTACAAAAACTCACTTGAAAGTCTATTAAATCAACATATAATGTGGATTTATCACAACCCCAAACTTAGAACTTTGCTTGTCCTCAAGCAACAATTAAGACCAAAAGTAGGGGTTGGAGTGAAAAACAAGTATGACTTACAATCTTACACAAACTAGTCAAACCACCATCACTATCATGACTCATCCATTGCATGCGACATTCAAGATATAATCCTTTTATTTACACTTTTGCTCTCAAATCTTCCAAGCAAACAACTCAAACTAAAAGAAACATGAAAAGATATCAAATGTGGCCAGTCTCCAACACTCCCCTCACAGTAAAAGTGTTTCACTCATACTCAAGTGTTTAGAGGGTGCTGTCTACACTCAACACATCCAATGCAATCAATCTATCATAAGCTTGACAATGTTCTAAATCAAACAACATGCAAAACAAGTGTCCACACACATCAAGAGGTCTTTAATATGGTTGTAATTGGGCTAAGGTCAAGGTGGATATTTTTAGGTTCTAGGATAACTTAACTAGAGTTAAGAAATGCCCTCTAACAATTCTCAATATCCCCTATTTAGAACTGCATACTTTCCACTTTAAACAACCATTTTTTTTTTTAACAAACAAAACTGTACATAAGAAATAAAAGCTGTACACAACAACAATCCTTTGTTTTGTTTTTTTTTTCATATTTTTTTTTCATTTTTCATTCATTTTTTTTATGTACAGTTTTTTTTTTCTTTCTTTTTTTTAGAATTAGAAAGGCTTGCCAACAAAAGCAAGACAACAATACCAATCCCCACCCCAAACTTAATGATGTTGCTTTCCCTCAAGCAACCCCAAACTTAATGTACAACCAAGAATGAAAACTAAATGACACCCCCTAACTCCAGTTAAAAGGGAATTTTTTTTTTTTTTTTACACTTTTGGCTTGTAATGAGCTATTCATAACAAAAATGGGATTTAGGCTCAAAGGGGCTAAACAAAGGTAATATCAATTGGGTGGGTTTATAAAAGGCACTGAGTTCATCAAAGAAAATGCCTCAATCATATGCGTGTGTGTGCAAGCAGGCATGAGCAAACAAGAACAAAGTCAAGTTCTGAAGATAGAAAGCAATAGATGGATACACACATGAACAAGAGAATCTGTCTTCTCAAGGCTAAAAACTCACATGGTTAAATTGGAGTGAAGAAAACATGGCACACATGGATTAGTCATGAAACCATTACAGAAAGTTGCCCCAAGGAATGACAATTAAGCAAATCTTTATACTGCTGTAGCATCAATCATGTCACACTCAATTTGATGGTCAAGCTAGGAAGGAACAAGACTGATCATGTGCAAGATAGAAATCATCCAATTCACTCCCAAATTTAACACATCCACTATCCAACATATCAAGTGAGACAAATGAACAGGGTTTCACAGTAAAAGGAAACAAAACAAACCAAACAAACCAAAGAAAAAGAGAAAAACAAAAACAAAAACAAAAACAAAACAAAAACAAATTAAAAATCAAACCGGCCAGACGCTCCGCCTTCTTGTGGCTGGTCTCCCTCCTCTCTTGTCTCCATGAAATCAGCACTAGGCGGAGGAGGAATAAAACCAGTTTGGGATGTTCCCCAATGAGCTTGCATTTGCATGAACATCTCTCCATGCCTCTGTTGGGTTTGCATCATGGATTGGATGTCCTGTTGCATACCCATGCTCATCAATCTAAGTTCCCTCTGTTCTGCTCGCGTCTCCCTTTGCTCCTCCCTCATCTCCCTTTGGTTGGCCAAAATGCTCTCCATTAATGGCCTCAAATCACTCATTGACATACCCTGGGGTTCCGGAGGTAGAGAGGAAGAAGAAGGACCAGGCTGGGATTCTCTATCCCGTGCATTCAACTGCTGCCTGTGCCTCTTGCTATAATATTTTGAATTGATCCATTGAGCAGAGATGGATACAGCTGGCTTCTCTCTTGGCTCAGAGGGGTTTTGTTTCACCTTTGCTTTCTCACAAAGCCACTGAATGAGAGCTGGATGGATCAAAGCTGTATTATTTCTTGAACTCGTAGCAGTGGCTAAAATATTATTGGCAATGATGCTGCCAACATTGACCCCTTTTCCAGTGAGAATGCAATAGAGCATATAAGCCCGGGAGACAATTATATCTGAGACATTTGCACATGGAAGGAGGGAGTGATGAACAAAATTGCTCCAAGCATATGGAAGCACATCAAGATCATAACTCCGAACCTTTTTGGGAGTACCATCAGCTGTAGTCTTCCATTGAACTCCCCCTCTGCACAACAAGGATAACATTTCTTGTGCCAATGTCTGCCCCTCTTCATCTTCTTCTTGGATATCATTCCCATCCAACTCTATGTACTCATTCTCCACCTCTGGTATCTTAAGAAGCTTGTTTAGGGTCTTAGGATCAAACTTAATAGTTTTTCCCCTCACATAGCTTTTATAACTCTCCTCCCCTTCTTCTTCAGTATACACATTAACATAGAATTCCTTCACCAGCTGTGAGTTTACCACCCTTGGCACTGTCATTAGCACCTCCCACTTACTCTTTTCAACCTCTCTTTTAATTGCAGAATGCTCAAACAAATTGGTTAAATCAAACCCCTTTTCTAACACAAGGGCCCGATCTCCCATCTCCTCTTCAAATTTTTGTTGATGTTCAGGAGATCGGAATTTCTCTGCATCATAAGAGGAGGAAGATTCCCCAGCTGGTCTCTTTTTCTTCTTTGCCAAGGGTGGGTTTGGGGAAGGTGATTCAGTTTCTTCCCTTTTTGGAGAACCCATGATTTCAGTTCTTGGTTCATCCAATCTTCTCCTGTTAGCTGTTGTTTTTGTTCTACCCATTTCCTGCAAAACAAAGTTACAACCACTCCAAGTCTTTGAGATAGATGTTAACCCAAAAAAAATATAGTCAATTATACAATACCCCAAATTGCAAAAACAACTCAAGGTATTTAACAATCAACAAAATTCAATTTACTTGGGTAACAAAGGGAAAAGAAAATTTTACAACTTCACACAAGCATTTTATCAAGCATGTGGGAGGCATAAAATTAAACTTTATACTTCAAACCACAATACCTCCCAAATCACTTCTAATAAAGCTTAAATCCTACTCTCCTCCTTACTAAACAACAACTTCACCCAATGATCAAAGAAAAATGAGTGGGTGCTCTCTTTGGCATTTTATCAAACGCTTGGCATGCATGGGTGTTACTTGAAACACATATAACTCACAATACCACAAACACCTCATGAATCACAAGAAAGATGGAAGATAACACCCATTCACATGAACAACAAAGCCAATCAAAGAGAAAAAGCAGTAATTTCAAACTTTGAAGCACACCCACAACCCTAAGGAGAAGAGATGAAACCAATGCATAACAACCCCCAAACTTAGAAAGTAGAGCACATACCTTGAAGCTTTAGATGAGAGGAAGAGGAAAGTGAATCCCTTGGACAATGGTGATGGGGATGGGAGAAAAGGGAAATAGAGAAAGAAGGGTTTGGGTGTTGGGGAGAAAGTAGGAGAAATGAAGAACATAAAAAAAAAATGAGAGAAAGGGGGCGAATGGGGTTTTAAAACCCCATTTTGCAAACCACTCTGACCGCGCCTGGGTGCCCAGCGCCAGGAACTGGCGCCCAGCGCTGTAGTTCTGATTTTTTTTTTTTTTTGACAAGCAACACAGGAACCCGAGCTTGAGCGCTCAGCGCCCAACCTGGGCGCCCAGCGCTGAAACGCAGGTTTTTTTTTTTACAAAATACGCAGGGAAAGAAAAAGTGACCCGAATGTGGGCGCCCAGCGCTGAAAAACTGACTTTTTACGTGCAAACCTGTATCCAACACCAGAAACTTGGCGCCCAGCGCTGCCTTTGGACGCCCAGCGCCATACTGCAGAGCCAAAAAACTACAGAATTATGCAGAAAACGATCCAGGGAGCGCCCCAGTGCCAGCATGAGCGCCCAACACTATGATTCTGCCATCATTTTCCTGCTTTTTCTCTTCTAGTTCCACACAACTTTGGCTCCTTCCATCAATTCTTTGCTCTTCTTGCTCCCCACCTTCTAACAATCTGCAAAAACAAAAGAAAAACAAACAAAACAATTTTTTTTTTCTTTTTGTTGGGTTATCTCCCAATAAGTGCTTCTTTAACGTCATTTAGCTGGACAAAATCCATTTTTTATAGGTCCTTCAAAACTAGAGCTGCTTGAGCTCTTTCAATTTCCTCACCAAAGTAAGGCTTCAACCTTTGCCCATTCACTTTGAAGGATCTTTGAATGGCTGGATCCTCTACTTCAACAGCTCCATGAGAAGCCACCTCCTTGACCACAAAAGGTCCACACCACTTTGATTTGAGTTTTCCAGGAAACAACTTGAGTCTTGAGTTGAACAAAAGGACTTGCTGACCAGGATTAAAGGTTCTTGGTAGAATATGCTTGTCATGTATTTTTTCACCCTTTGCTTATAAATCACAGCATTCTCATACGCCATTAATCTCATTTCATCCAACTCATTCAACTGTGTAAGCCTCTTCTCACCGGTTAGAGTGGAGTCAAAATTTAAGAACTTGATAGCCCAGAAAGCTTTATGTTCCAACTCAACCGGTAAATGACAAGCTTTTCCATAGACTAGCTGAAAAGGGGAGAGACCCAAAGATGTCTTGTAAGTAGTCCGGTATGCCCAAAGTGCATCATCCTACTTCTTAGCCCAATCCTTCCTTGAGCTACTCACTGTTTTCTCCAGAATTCTTTTAATCTCCCTGTTGGAAACTTCCACTTGACCACTTGTTTGTGGATGATAAGGAGTTGCCACCTTGTGCCTCACATCATACTTCTTCAGCACATTCTGCAAATAAATGTTGCAAAAGTGACTTCCCCCATCAGAAATTAGCACTCTTGGCACTCCAAATCTAGAGAAAATATTCTTCTTCAGGAAATTCACAACATTCTGGGCATCATTCTTTGGACAAGCAGCTGCCTCCACCCACTTTGACACATAATCCACTGCCACTAAAATGTACAGGTTTGAAAAAGATGAAGGAAATGGCCCCATGAAATCAATGCCCCAACAATCAAAAACCTCCACTTCAATGATACTGTTGAGGGGCATCTCATTTCTTCTTGAAATACTCCCAGTTCTTTGACATTGGTCACATCTTTGCACAAAACTGTGAGCATCTTTGAAAATTGTGGGCCAATAAAAACCACACTGCAGCACTTTCTTAGCAGTCCTCTCTCCACCATAGTGGCCTCCATAGGGTGATCCATGACAATGCCATAGGATATCATTGGCTTCTTCATGACTAACACACCTCCTCAACAATCCATCCGGGCACTGCTTGAAGAGATAAGGATCATCCCATATATAATAATTGGAATCCTTGAGGAACTTCTTTTTCTGTTGCCAAGTGAATTCATCTGGAATCACATTTGCAGCCTTGAAATTGGCCATGTCAGCAAACCATGGCCTTTCTTTCACCATGAACAGTTGCTCATCCGGGAACTCATCCCGAATTCCCTTCTCTCCTCCCCCTTCAGCTTTGTTATCCAGCCTTGATAAGTGATCCGCCACCACATTCTCGCTGCCCTTCTTGTCTTTAATTTCTAAATCAAATTCCTGCAGCAAAAGAATCCAACGGATTAATCTTGGCTTAGAATCACTTTTAGTAAGCAAATACTTTAGTGCAGAATGATCAGTGTGCACTATCACTTTAGAACCAATAAGATATGGTCTAAATTTTTCCAGTGCAAATACTACAGCAAGTAGCTCTTTTTCAGTAGTAGCATAATGAATTTGATTCTTATTCAACACTCTACTTGCATAGTATATGGCATGGAAAATTTTTTCTTTTCTTTGACCCAAAACTGCACCCACTGCATAATCACTTGCATCACACATTAATTCAAATGGTAAATTCCAATCCGGTGCAATAATGATAGGTGCAGAAACAAGTTTTTCTTTCAACAATTCAAATGCATGCAAACAGTCATCAGTAAATGCAAAAGGAGTATCCTTATTCAATAGCACACACAAGGGTTTAGCAATTTTTGAAAAATCTTTAATGAAACGCCTGTAAAACCCTGCATGTCCTAAAAAACTTCTAACTCCCTTCACATTCACTGGAGGTGGTAGCTTCTCAATGACTTCTACTTTGGCTTTATCCACCTCGATTCCCCTAGCTGAAATTTTGTGTCCAAGAACTATCCCCTCTTGTACCATAAAATGGCACTTTTCCCAATTAAGCACAAGGTTAGTCTCCACACATCTTTGCAGAGCTGCAGCTAGGTTAGTCAAGCATAAATCAAAGGTAGAGCCAAAAACAGAAAAATCATCCATAAATACCTCAATGAATTTCTCTATCATGTCAGAAAAAATAGAAAGCATGCACCTTTGAAAAGTCGCGGGCGCATTACACAACCTGAATGGCATCCGTCGGTAAGCAAAAATTTCGAAAGGACAAGTGAAAGCAGTTTTCTCTTGGTCCTCCGGATTCACAGCAATTTGGTTGTACCCGGAATAACCATCCAAGAAGCAATAATAGGACTGGCCAGCAAGTCTCTCAAGCATTTGATCCATGAAGGGTAGAGGGAAGTGGTCTTTCCTTGTGGCTTGATTCAACTTTCTATAATCAACACACATCCTCCAACCCGTGACAGTCCTTGTAGGAATAAGCTCATTTTTTTCATTTTTTATCACTGTCATGCCGCCTTTCTTAGGCACAACTTGCACTGGACTCACCCAAGAACTGTCAGAAATTGGATAAATCATTCCAGCTTCCAGCAATTTCAAAACTTCCTTTCTCACCACCTCCTTCATTGTTGGATTCAAACGCCTTTGGGGCTGCACCACTGGTTTGAACTCTTGCTCCATGAAAATCTTATGCATACAAAATGAGGGACTTATCCCTTTCAAATCTGAAATAGTCCAACCAAGTGCAGTCTTGTACTCCCTCAAAATTCTAAGGAGTTTTTCTTCTTCAAGTGTAGACAAGGCACTGCTTATAATCACAGGATTTTTTTCATCATCCCCAAGGAAAGCATACTTCAAATGTTCTGGTAAAAGCTTTAGCTCCACCTTGGGTTTCTCTTGAACCTCATCTTTTTCAACTCCTCCTTCTTTGAATTAACTGCATTTTCAATTTCCTGGGCTTCCAACTGCAGAATGCACTCTTCAATCTCTTGCTCTTGCTCTGGAGTAATATTTTCAAGGGATTGTACTATCACTTTCTCAAGAGGAAGAGAAGGATGTTGCTGTCCAAAAGACTTTGTCACTTCATAATCTATCACATCCAGCTGCGAACAATTTTCAGTATCCTTGGGATGTCTCATAGCTTCAGGCACATTAAAGGTTACTTTCTCATCTTGGACTCTAAGTATGAGTTGCCCTTGCTGCACATCAATAAGAGCACCTCCAGTAGCCAAAAATGGTCTGCCCAAAATAAGAGGTACTTCGGTGTCTTCCTCCATGTCAAGTATCACAAAGTCCACCGGAAAAATGAACTTCTCAACCTTCACCAACACATCCTCCAATACTCCATAAGGATGTTTAACTGAACGATCGGCTAATTGAAGAGCAATTCTTGTTGGCTTCACCTCATTGACTCCCAGCTTCTTTAGCATTGATAGAGGCATGAGATTGATGCTAGCCCCTAAGTCACACAGTGCATTGCCAATAGTTATCCCCCCAATAGTGCAGGGAATTATGAAACTCCCAGGGTCTTTGAGCTTGGGTGGTAACTTTCTCTGAATGATAGCACTGCATTCTTTGGTTAGAGCAACAGTTTCCTCTTCTCTCAACCTCCTCTTCTTTGTGAGAATCTCCTTCATAAACTTTGCATAAGTTGGCATCTCCTCAAGCGCCTCTGCAAAAGGAATGTTAATTTGCAGTTTTTTAAAAATTTCTAGAAACTTTGCAAATTGGTCATCTTTTTGTTTTTTCTTGGTGGCATGAGGATAAGGCAATTCAACATAAGGTGGTAACTTTTGTTTTCCCTCTTTCAACAGCTGGCTTTTTGTTTTCCTCAAAATTGACTCCTCATCCACTAATTGAGCTTTTCTTTTTTTTGAATCTGTTTCAGCCACCTCATCATTCTCTTTTTCATTTTCTACACTCTCTTTTTCTTCACTCAGATTTTCAACATTTTCTTCTACACTCTTTTCTTTTTCATTTTTTTCACTCTCTGCACTCTTTTCTTTTTGACACTCCTCCCCCACAACAACTCTTGGCTCAACCACTTTTCCACTTCTCAGAATAATTGCCTTGCAATGCTCTTTGGATTGTCCACAGTACTTCCACTAAAATTTCCGGCATCCCTCTCAGCTAATTGTTTTGCAAGTTGGCCAATTTGGTTCTCCAAGTTCTTGATGGAAGAATCAGTATTCTTGAAATTAGACTGGGTAACTTGGATGAACTGAGTTAAAACATGCTCCAATGAAGAATTATGATCTTGGCCTTGAGGTGCCGGCTGAACATGACTGCTAGCTTGAGGAGCATCTTGTTTCCAAGAGAGATTAGGATGATTCCTCCAATTTTGATTGTAATTGTTAGAATAAGGCCTTCCTCCCTGTCTATTAAAATTTCCCATGTAGTTGGCCTGCTCTTGAACATTTGCAGAAACTTCACACTGTCCATTCTCATTATCACCTTTGCAAAAATCACAAACCAAGACTTGTTGCCACTGTTGAGCTTGAGCTTGAACAGAATTCACTTGCATTTTCTGGAGCTGTTTTGTGAGTCCTTCAAGCTGCTGAGTAATAAGCTTGTTTTGTGCCAAAAGAGCATCTTGTGTGTCAAGAGCCAATACACCTCTCTTAGATTGTGAAGACATTGAGCTAGCTGGTCCTCCTCTTTCATTCTCAGCATGATGTTCATTAGAAGCCATAGCTTCCACAAGCACTCTTGCTTCTTCTGCAGACCTTGTATTCATTGAACCTCCAGCTGAGGCATCAAGCATTAATCTGGTACTATATTTCAGCCCATTGTAAAATATCTGCATTTGTTCCAAATCATCAAAGCCATGATTCGGACACCTCCTCAAGAGTTCCTTGAAACGCTCCCATGCATCATATAAGGAATCATTTCCTTGATGGAAACTTGTGGTGTCACCTCTTGCCTTCAAGTATTTAGCATTGGAGAAGAACTTGGTCAGAAATTTGTCCTCCAAATCATCCCAAGTACTAATGCTTCCTTGCGGCTGAGTTTGTAACCACTTTTTCGCTTTATCTCGAAGAGAAAAAGGAAAAAGCCTAAGCTTAATGGCCTCTCTGTCATTTCCTTGGCCTGGAATGGTACTGCAAATCTCCAAAAAATTAGAGATATGGAGATTGGGGTCTTCCATTTCACTCCCACCGAACTGCTCTTGTTGCACCACCGTAAGGAGTGATGGCTTCAATTCAATATTAGTTGCAGCTACAATCGGTGGAGCATTTCTTGTAGGCCTGTTGACATAGTCACCAAGCGTACGTCTAGGTGGTGGTGGTGGTGGTGGTGGTGGTTGTTCTTCTGCCATCACCTCTTCTTCGTGAGATGGTTGCTGATTTTCTTGTGGCTTTGGTGTGGCTGGAGTGCTTGTTTGTGCTTGTCTAAGTTGCTGTTTCTGTGCTCCTACTCTTTTTCTGTTTGCTTTTGCAGTTTTTTCTATCTCAGGATCAAAGAGCAACTCAGCTGCCTGCTTACCTCGCATAAAAGAAACAACAACCAAAACAAGATTATAGCAGAGAGTATCTAACTAATAACAATAAAAATTGCTGAAATTGAAATCAACAATCCCCGGCAACGGCGCCAAAAACTTGTTAGACGAAAAGCACGGCAAGTGTACCGATCGTTACAAGTAATAAAAATGATGAGAGAGTTGTCATTCCCAACGAGGATTATTGTCCAATTATCAACGCAAATTATTACTATTAGTTAGATGACTAAAAACAAAAGATGTCATTGTTTTAAACTGAAATTAAAAATAGATAAAGCATGATAGTATTTTTGTAGTTTTCTTCTTCTTTGAATAATGTAAAAACAAGTGAACAGAGAAAAATGTTGGTTTGAATCAATAATAAAAACAGTTAGGTATCAGTATCCGCTCTATTTCACCCCAATGTAATACACTTGATAAGCTCAATTCAACATATGCAATTCATACTCAAATGTCAAAATTAGGCTAATCCCAATTCCTTGGTAAAAAGCCCCTTTGTTCTCAATTAAAATCCCTAATCCCTTAGGTAATCAAAACCGAAACAAGCATGCAGTGCAGCATTTTAAAACAGCAAGTATGTTAAATTTTATTCCTAAAATATAACATAAAAGTCCTCTTGATTCATTTCCAATACCAAACAGAATTTTCCAATTTCATTTAGCATTTCAAATCAGTCCAATGATGATCAGGCAAAGGAAAGCATTAAGAACAGAATCAAGAAGATAGAATTGCATAAAATCGAATCAAACTTATAAACCCAAATGTATTACATCAAAGATCAATAGAGAGTTCACCTAACCTAACTTAGGAAAGTTAGAACATCATACTAATATGCAGAAAAACAGGAAAATAGGATGAAGATGGATCCATAGAGTCACCAAGTTTGTTCCCAAATCTTGAAGCTCCAAGGAGAAGGCACACACAGGTCTCTGGAGGCTCAGAAGGCAGCTTTTTCGTCACTTTCAAAGTCCAAGAATACCCCAAAATAGGTCAGAACGTAGTCATTTATACTGCAGTAACGTATAGAGCGCTGGGCGCCAGGAACTGGGCGCTGGGCGCCAAAATTCTGCCTTCAGAAGACGAAACGTGCAGTGCAAGAACAGTGCTGGGCGCTGGATTCTGGGCGCTGGGCGCTGACTTTCTGACTTCAGATGAAAAAAACACGCAATCCAGGCCAGTACTAGGGCGCTGGGCGCCAGACCTGGGCGCCAGCATGCTGATTTTTTTGAGATGAAATGCACGTTCAGGACAGCATCTGAGAGCTGGGCGCCAGGAGAGAGAGCTTGAGCGCTGGCAAGGTTATCAATGCAGGCTTTTGCATATCAAAACAGATTAATTTCCTGCAACAACTATACCAAACTAAAGAAAATTTAAGGCTTAAGCAACCGACGATATTTACATAAAAACACTCTTAAAAACACACAATACTACACAACCCATGTACAAAAACTCACTTGAAAGTCTATTAAATCAACATATAATGTGGATTTATCATTTTCGAACCCCTTTTTAGATAAATATTTTTCTAAAATGATTAAATTCATGAGGAATCAATTTTATGATTTGAATATGTCATAGAAAAATTTAGAAACCCAAAACTAAATTTTTGGACTATTTTTCATGTCCCGGTTGCGCCCGGTTTACCCGTAAAGCACCAAACGCGGGTAAAATAAAGTTTTTATGAAAAATTTCCTGAAAAATTTCTAAAAATCACAAATATTATAAGAACCACTTTTGGAAAAATTATTTTGGAGTAAAAATGACCTCTGGAACCCTTCAAAAATAAACCTAAGATATAAATATTATTATTCATACCTTAAAATCACAAAATCACTAATTAAAAAATTTTAATTAAATTAAAACTGATTAAAAATCAATAAAAACTATATATAAAAAAAACAGAGTGTTACAACTCTACCCCTCTAAAAAGAATTTCGTCCTCGAAATTACATACCTAGAATAACACAGGATATTTCTCTCGGATCTTGTCTTCCACTTCCCATGTTGCATCTCCGGTAACTTCATTCCAGATAACCTTGACTAAAGAGATTTGTTTATCCCTGAGCTGTTTGATTCTTCTATCATCGATTCACACAGGGTTTGTTTCATAAGTCAGGTTATCTCTTAATTGTACCACATCAGACTCTATTACATGAGACGGATCAGGAATATATTTTCTCAGTTGTGAAACGTGAAAGACATTGTGAAGATTAGAAAGATTCGGCGGTAAAGCTATTTGGTAAGCAACAGGACCAATACGACGAAGAATTTGGTATGGTCCTATGAATTTAGCAGTGAGTTTTCTGGACTTTAAAGCTCTGCCTACCCCAGTCATCAGAGTGACTCTCAGAAAAACATGATCGCCTTCTTTGAACTCGAGAGGTCGTCTCCTCTTATCGGAGTAGCTCTTTTGTCTGCTTTGTGCCGTCTTCATCTTTTCTCGAACTATTCTCACCTTTTCTGTGGTTTGTTGTAAAAATTCAGGTCCTAATATCGCACTCTCCCCATCTTGGTATCAACACAAAGGTGTTTGGCACTTTCTCCCATACAAAGCTTCGTAGGGTGTCATTCCTATGCTCGCATGAAAACTATTGTTATAGGTGAACTCCATCAATGGCAAAATATCGTCCCAACTTCCCCTATGATCCAAAACGCATGCTCTCAACAAATCCTCTAGGGATTGAATAGTTCTCTCTGACTGACCATCCGTCTGAGGATGATAAGCAAAACTTAATCTTAGCTTAGTTCCTAGGGCTTGTTACAAACTTTGCCAAAAACGGGACGTAAATCTAGGGTCCCTATCAGAAATAATACTAGATGGCACTCCATGCAACCTAATTATCTCCTTCACATACATCTGAGCAAGCTTATCTAGGGAATACTTCATGTTGATGGGTAGAAAATGCGATGACTTTGTCAGTCTATCCACAATTACCCAAATCCCATCAAATCCTTTCGATGTCCTTGGTAATCCAGACACGAAATCCATCGATATGCTCTCCCATTTCCATTCTGGGATATCCAACGATTGCATCATGCCCGCAGGTCGTTGGTGTTCCACTTTTGCTTTTTGGCATGTTAAGCACGCTGCTACATACTCCACAACTTGTTTCTTCATCCCCGACCACCAGAATCTTTGCTTTAGATCTTGATACATCTTCGTGGCTCCAGGGTGAATACTCAAATTGCTCTTATGTGCTTCATCGAGAATCAGCTTTCTCATTTCAGGATTGTTTGGCACACAAATCCTTCCTTTGCATCTCAGAATTCCATCATTCCCCAAACTAAACTCTGCTACTTTTCCTTGTTCCATTAACTCTCTCTTTCCTTTCAGACTCTCATCGGTTGCTTGTTGCTCTCGAATGTCATCAATTAATTCACTCGACACTTTGATCATGCTTAGACTAATCTTATCCTTGTGTCTCTCCATGTTTAAGCCTAGATCTCTAAACTCCTCAATCAACTCTAGTTCCTTAACCATCATGGTAGACACATGAACAGTTTTCCGACTCAAGGCATCAGCCACAACATTTGCCTTCCCGGGATGATACATCAAGGTAAAATCATAATCCTTCAGGAATTCCATCCAATGCCTCTGTCTCATATTGAGCTCTTTCTGATCAAACAGATATTTCAAACTCCTATGATCGCTGAAGACGTTAAACGTTGATCCATACAGATAATGCCTCCAAATCTTCAAAGCGAACACTACAGCTGCCAGCTCAATATCATGAGTTGGATAGTTCCTCTCGTAATTTTTCAACTGACGGGATGCGTATGCCACTACTCTTCTATTTTGCATCAACACGCACCCAAGTCCTTGGTATGAAACATCACAGTAAACCTCCATAGGTTCTTCAGGATTAGGCAAAATCAGTACAGGTGAGGTCGTCAGTAGTTCCTCCATCTTCAAGAAACTTGACTCACACTCATCAGTCCACACAAAAGGATGATCTTTCCTAGTGAGTTGTGTCATCGGGGATACTATCTTCGAAAATCCTTCGATAAATCTTCGATAATAACCCGCTAACCCTACAAAACTACGAACCTTAGTCACCGTTGTGGGTCTTTCCCATGACATTACTGCCTCTACCTTTTCTGGGTCTACAGCTATACCCTCTTTAGAAATCACATGGCCTAGAAATTGTACTTTTTCTAACCAAAATTCACACTTAGACAACTTTGCATAAAGCTTTTTCTCACTCAAAATCTGCAATACTTGCCTTAGGTGTTCCTCGTGTTCTTCATGACTCTTAGAGTAAATCAAAATGTCATCTATGAACACTACCACAAATCGATCCAAGAAAGGTCTAAAGATCCTATTCATATAATCCATGAATATTGCCGGTGCATTAGTCACTCCAAACGGCATCACAAGATACTCAAAATGACCATATCTAGTCCTAAAAGCAGTCTTAGGAATATCATCACTCTTAACCCTAATCTGGTGATAGCCACTCCTCAAGTCAATCTTAGAAAATACAGCTGCACCGCGAAGTTGATCCATCAGATCGTCGATGCGTGGCAATGGATACTTATTCTTGATCGTCACCTTGTTCAACTGACGGTAATCCACACACAATCTGAAAGTTCCGTCCTTCTTTTTCACCAATAGCACAGGAGCTCCCCACGGCGAGACACTTGGTCTTATGAATTGCTTGGATAGCAAATCTTCCAATTGCTTCTTCAGTTCAGCCAGCTCCGTTGGCGACATTCTATACGGGGCAATAGAGATTGGACCAGTACCAGGTACTAAGTCTATGGAAAACTCTATGTCCCTCACAGGTGGTAAACCTGGAACATCCTCCGGAAATACTTCCAAGAAGTCTCTAACGACGGGCACGTTGTTCAATACAACTTCCCCCTCGACTTTCAAGAAGGATAAAAACATGTATCCCTGAGCTCCTTCTTTCAAAGAAGCTCTCACTTGATTGGCAGTCAAAAGTCCAGAATTCTCAGCATTAGGGAAAATCAAAGATTTATTGGCACAGTCTAAAAGGATATGGTTGGAAGATAACCAATCCATGCCTAAAATCACATCCAATTGTGTCAAAGGCAAACATATCAAATCAACAAGGTATGTCCTATTGGAAATAACAACAGGGCATTTTAGACATACAGAATTTGCAATAACAGTTTCAGCAGTAGGCATAGAAACAACAAGATCAAAAGACATCAAAGACACAGGCAAATTCAGTCGTTTCACACAGTTTTCAGATATGAAAGAATGGGTAGCACCCGAATCATACAGTACAATTAAGGGATTTCCAGCTATGTCACAAGTACCTTGTATGAGATCCTCTGATTGTGAAGCTTCAACACCACTCATGTGTAGGTAACAAGATGAAACACAAGAAGGAGGGTTGAATTGTGTTTCTAAGCTTTTAAAAACTTTTCGCAATGTTGGACGCTGGCTGGTGAAAAATGTTGGACGCACAGCTTATTTGAAAACTGGAATCACAGTGTTTTGAAGTATTGGACGCATAGGGTATTAAAACATTGGACGCACAGGGTGCTAAAACACTGGACTCACAGAGTTGTAAAATATCGGACTCACAGAAATATTGGACGCAGAGGCTTGCCTCTTTAGTTTGAAAAACTTGTTCTCTTTGTCCGATTTAATGTGTATGAAAAACTTGTTTAAACAAAATCAATTCAATCCCCTTGGTTAGTAATAAGCACATATATAATAAGAGATAAGGGAAGGAAGAAATAACACAAGTTTTTATCCTGGTTCACCCTTTCCTAAGAGCTACGTCCAGTCCCCTCAAACTAGGGAGATTTCACTATCAAACCAGATAGGTACAAGTATTCTTTGCACGCAGCCTCTCCAGGCTAAAACCCAAGTATTCTTTGCACACAGCCTCTTCAGGCTAAAACCCAAGTATTCTTTGCACACAGCCTCTTCAGGCTAAATCCCAAGTATTCTTTGCACACAGCCTCTTCAGGCTAAATCAAGTATTCTTCTACAGACAAGCCTCTCCAGGCTCAAAACAACTCAGCAGAGTGTTTTTGATTCAACTGTTGTCTAACTCACACAAGTGAGGATATGAAAACTAAAGCACTTCGAGAGTTAAGCAAACTCTCTTTTACAAGAAGATAGAAAATATACAAGACTTTCTCAACTATACAGAGTATAACAAATTTGCACAGCGTTCAGCTCTTTCTTTTTCTTTTTCCAGTCTCTTGTATTCTTCTTCTTGTTCACGCTATTTATATGTGTTGTGAAGCTTCAGACTTTCTCTTGAATAGCTCAGCTTCAGCCTTCATAAATATGACCGTTCTCTAATAGCATTAAATGCTATTTTCCCGTTGCTCTGAGGAGATCTACTTCAGTGTGCATGTCTGCGTTTCTTTCTCCTAAATCAGAAGCAACCTGTACTCAAAGTCTCAATTGTACAGTGGTTAATAGTAATATCTTATTGAGACAGAGAGAATACACTGTGTAAAGTAGAAAGATGTGTTCAGAGATATACAGAGTTAATCAGAGTACATTCTCTCTCTTAGTACACTTTCCACAGTGCTTTATGCTTTTCAAATGTACGTTCAAAAACGTTGACAATAGGTTGTACAGAAAAGCATTGTATACAACTATTTATTTCAAATCATTTGCTCAATAAATATGTTTCATATTAAATGCAAGAGCAATAAATAGCAAGTAATGGACTCTGGGTTTCGGACGCAGCATATGGAATGTATTGGACTTTCAGTCCTTTTAACAAATGGACGCATACCTTTGCTTACCATTTGTATATGATATTCATTCATCTATTGGACGCATCCTCATGCTTACCATTCTATTCCATTGGACGCAAGACAGTATTGGATGTATTGCCTCATGCTGATTATTGGACTTATGCTCCATTGGACGCAAGGCAGTATTGTACTTCTGCTCCATTGGACGCAGGGCAGTTGACTGTTGTACTTTTGTCCTTCTGCTTCATTGGACGCAGAGCAGTATTGCTGGACTTTTGCCATTCTGCTTCATTCTATTCCATTGGACGCAGAGCAGTTGATTATTGGACTTTTGCCATCGTGCTCTATTGGACGCAGAGTGGTACTGTCTGTATTGAACATTGGACGCACAACAGTATTGCCTTATACTGTTTATTGGACGCAGAGAATCATTGGACGCATGGTCTCAAATGATTATTGGACGCATAGCTCTCATTTTGATTATTGGACGCAGAGCGTCTTTGACTGTATGTACATGTGCCAATATCGGACGATGACTTTAACATTGGACGCAAGGCTTCTCAGACTTTGTATATGAGCCAATGTCATGATGAACTAATTATTGGACGCAGACTGCAACATCCTTCAATAAACTTAGTTAGGCAGCTTTGTTATACATTGTAAAAGCTTAATACATTTTGTTTATCCTTTGTAAAAACCTTAATACATTTTGTTATCATCAAAACCATAAAATCACTTAGGGAGTTTTTGTATAAAAAATACTTTTAACCAACTTGGTTCCAACAATCTCCCCCTTTTTGATGATGACAAACATTATTAAGTTTTACAAACAATAAAGCACATAAACCAAATATATAAACAGAAATTTTCTAAGGGAAACTCCCCCTGAGATAAACGTCTCAGTTTTTCCTTACTCTTCTCCCCCTGAGATAAACATCTCATGGTTTTGGATATTCAATATACTCAGAGTACCTGAAAATTTCTTTTACTCATAAAAACAAGATTAGTCCAATAGAAAGCAAATAGCTTATCAGATAATAGACCAAATTAGAACATGGTAATAAGACTACTGCAACGCAATCAGACTTAATCCCATATTCTTCTCATATATTCTTCTTTCTTTTTAAAACTTAATCCCATATTCTTTCTCCCCCTTTTGTCATCAGGCAAAAAGGTTCACAGAACATCATAGTCCAAAGACAGTTTTGAAAAACAGAGAAAAACTTAGAAACCCTTTTCCTTCTCCCCTTTTCTAAACAAGCTTTCTCAAAATAGTAGAGAAGATTTTAGAAACAATCAACAGAAATGATTTTAGAAAAGATGCCAAACGAAGAGAAATCTGAATCAAGATTAGAGATAACAGTAAGTTTTTCTTGAAAGCTTGAATAATCATCAAACTGAAAATTACTGCAAAGCGTTTGTAAGATACCAACTGTAAGATATATCTTTATGAAAATAGTTTGGACTCAGCGTGGGATTACTAAGATGTAAAAGCTTTTGAGTCTTTGAAAAAATTCTAAGTCTCAAATAGACTGTCGTGTCCTATTGGACTCTAGTCACATTGGACTCAGACTCAGCTTGAGCATATTGGACGCTAAACATCAATCTTTTATAAAGTGCATATTTAAATGCTTCCTTATAAAAGTAAACCTATCTACAGAGAGGGGTTTTGTAAATATATCTGCCCATTAATTTTCAGTGTTAACAAACTGAATATCAAATGTTCCCTTCTGCACATAGTCTCTAATAAAATGATGTTTAATTTCTATATGCTTAGCTCTTGAGTGTAAGATTGGGTTCTTAGATAAATTGATTGCAGCAGTATTATCACAAAGAACAGAAATCTTACTCTCGAAGATGTTGTAGTCCTCCAATTGATGTTTAATCCATAAGAGCTGAGAACAACAACTTGCAGCAGAGACATATTCAGCTTCAGCTGTTGATAATGCAATTGTGCTTTGTCTCCTGCTTGTCCATGATACTAAATTGGATCCAATAAAATGGCATCCTCCACTGGTGCTTTTTCTTTCAAGCCTGTCTCCAGCATAATCAGCATCACAGAATCCTACAAACATGCATTAAATCAGAAAATTCTCTACATAGAGATTCATCAGTAGCACCAAAAATGACATCATCTACATAAATTTGTACTATGATGAAATGTGAGTCTATGGATTTTCTGAAAAGAGTAGAGTCAACTTTTCCTCTTGAAAAACCATTTTCCATTAGAAAAGAACTTAGTTTTTCATACCAAGTTCGAGGAGCTTGCTTAAGGCCATAATGAGCCTTTTTCAATTTAAAAACATGATTTGGAAAAGTTTGATCCTCAAAGCCAAGGGGCTGTTCAACATAGACTTCCTATGTTATTATACCATTCAGAAAAGCACTCTTTACATCCATTTGATAAAGCCTCATATCATGTTGGGCAGCAAATGAAAGTAAAATGCGAATGGCCTCTATTCTAGCTACTGGAGCAAAGGTTTCAGTAAAGTCAATACCTTCCTGTTGTGAGTAACCTTGAGCAACTAACCTTGTTTTGTTTCTCACAACTTTACCTTCTTCGTCCAGTTTGTTTCTGAATACCCATTTGGTTCCAATAATGGACTTATCTTCAGGTGGGGCTACCAGCGTCCAAACATCATTTCGTTTGAATTGATTCAGCTCCTCCTGCATTGCCAAAATCCATCCTTCGTCCAATAGGGCTTCATCTATGTTTTTGGGCTCCAATTCAGAGATGAATGCAACATCAGTTTGTTCTCTGAATGTGGACCTTGTTCTGACTGTATCATTTGCATTTCCAATGATTTGATCTTCAGGATGATAGGTCTTGAAGTGCCAGCTTCTTACACTTCCAGTATTGGACGCATCACAGTTTTCTGCATCTTGTCCATTTTCTTCATTCTTAGGTGATCTTAAGCTTTAGGTCTTGGAACATAGACCTTTCTCCTGTTATGTGTAGTAAGCAGCCACTGTCCAGGTGCCATGACTGGAGTTGTCTTCCTCCCATCAAGTATATCTGCAACAGGAATTATCATACTTTTTGGTACCCAAATTGACTTGGGTCCTTTCTTATTAGTTCTTGGTCTGCGTCCAGGCATGTCCCTTTTGTTATGGACGCATGTTGATGTGACATGTCTAGCCTTTCCACAGTGACCACAGTATAAGTTGAATTTTGAAGGATTTTTAGAAACTTTTGGTTTTGGTTTTTCATATCCCAAACCACTTTTGTCAAAAGGTTTTCTCTGAATTTTTAAAATTTTAGCAAGCTTTTCAGAGCTACTGACAAATCTGGACAATCGTCCAGTGAGTTCATTTACTTCTTGTTGAAGTACTTGTACTTCACAGGAAGTATTGGACTCAGAATCCTTTGGAGATTCATCTTTTAGTTGACTTACTTGGAGTCTTAACTTTCCATTTTCTGATTTGAGTACTTCGTTTTCTGAAGTAAGCTTTTCAAAATCTTTTGTTATAAGAGAAAACTTTTTCTTTAAAGATCTGTACTCATCAGATAAAATGGATGAATCTCTAAGAAGATCATCAAAATTATTACTTAATTCAGAATAAGAAATTACCTCCTCTTCGTCCTCACTGTCAGTTGAGGATAGACTTGCCTTTAGGCAGAGATTAGCTTCTTCTTTATCCTCATCATTAGAGGAATCATCAAGATCCTCCCATGTTGCCATGAGACCTTTCTTCTTCTTGAAGAACTTCTTCTTTGTTCTTTCTGCCTCAGGACAATCTGACATGTAGTGGCCTGGTTTCTTGCATCCATAGCACACTACTGGATTTTTCTCCTTTTGCTCAGCTTCCTATTGTGGAAATCTTATGTTAAATTGCTTCCTTCGGAAGCCACCTTTCCTGTTCCACATGGCCTTTAACTTCTTCGAGATGAAAGAGAGTTCATCATCATCCGAACCTTCTTCTCCTTCTGAGCTACATGACTCCTCATCAGAGTCATTGGCCTTCAAGGCTTTTGAGGTGCTCCCTTTTTTAGCTTTAAGAGCAATGGACTTTGCCCTTTTTTCTGTTCCCTCTTCATTAAGCTCAAGCTCATGTACTTTGAGTGAGCCTAGAAGATTTTCCATGGCAAGAGTGGAAAGATCCCTTGCTTCTTGTATAGCAGTCACCTTGGGTCTCCATTGTCTTGGCAGACTCCTTAGGATTTTCCTGATATGCTCCTGGGTTGTGTATCCTTTTCCCAAGGACCTCAGGTTGTTGATAATTGTTTGGAATCTTCCAAACATCTGATCAATGGACTCGTGTTCTTCCATTTTGAATAGTTCATATTGATGAACTAGCATGCTAATCTTAGAATCACGAACCTGAGATGAACCTTCATGTGCCAAAGCTAGAGTGTCCCACATCTCCTTGGCAGTAGTGCAGCTGTGCACCTTGTCATATTCTGACTTTGTAATGGCACACATCAGATAGTGCCTCGCCTTTGAGTTCAGCTGGAATCTAGTCCTTTGATCTTGCGTCCACTGAGCTCTTGGCACTGGTTGACCTGCTTCATCTACTGGAGCAGTGTAGCCAGTTTCCACCACATCCCATAGGTCTATATTTTGCGCGTCAAAGAATGTGATCATTCTTTTCTTCCAATAGTCGTATTCATTTCCATTGAACAGTGGTGGTCTGTTCACAGCTAGTCCCTCGTTCTCCATGGATCTTTGCTTCTCTGCACTGTTAGGTGCTCAACCCCTAGAGACCGAGCTCTGGTGCCAACTGTAGGTAACAAGATGAAACACAAGAAGGGGGGGTTGAATTGTGTTTCTAAGCTTTTAAAAACTTTTCGCAATGTTGGACGCTGGCTGGTGAAAAACGTTGGACGCACAGCTTATTTGAAAACTGGACTCACAGTGTTTTGAAGTATTGGACGCACAGGGTGTTAAAACATTGGACGCACAGGGTGCTAAAACACTGGACTCACAGAGTTGTAAAGTATCGGACTCACAGAAATATTGGACGCAGAGGCTTGCCTCTTTAGTTTGAAAAACTTGTTCTCTTTGTCCGATTTAATGTGTATGAAAACCCAAGTATTCTTTGTACACAGCCTCTTCAGGCTAAATCCCAAGTATTCTTTGCACACAGCCTCTTCAGGCTAAATCCCAAGTATTCTTTGCACACAGCCTCTTCAGGCTAAATCAAGTATTCTTCTACAGACAAGCCTCTCCAGGCTCAAAACAACTCAGCAGAGTGTTTTTGATTCAAGTGCTGTCTAACTCACACAAGTGAGGATATGAAAACTAAAGCACTTCGAGAGTTAAGCAAACTCTCTTTTACAAGAAGATAGAAAATATACAAGACTTTCTCAACTATACAGAGTATAACAAATTTGCACAGCGTTCAGCTCTTTCTTTTTCGTTTTCCAGTCTCTTGTATTCTTCTTCTTGTTCACGCTATTTATATGTGTTGTGAAGCTTCAGACTTTCTCTTGAATAGCTCAGCTTCAGCCTTCATAAATATGACCGTTCTCTAATAGCATTAAATGCTATTTTCCCGTTGCTCTGAGGAGATCTACTTCAGTGTGCATGTCTGCGTTTCTTTCTCCTAAATCAGAAGCAACCTGTACTCAAAGTCTCAATTGTACAGTGGTTAATAGTAATATCTTATTGAGACAGAGAGAATACACTGTGTAAAGTAGAAAGATGTGTTCAGAGATATACAGAGTTAATCAGAGTACATTCTCTCTCTTAGTACACTTTCCACAGTGCTTTATGCTTTTCAAATGTACGTTCAAAAACGTTGACAATAGGTTGTACAGAAAAGCATTGTATACAGCTATTTATTTCAAATCATTTGCTCAATAAATATGTTTCATATTAAATTCAAGAGCAATAAATAGCAAGTAATGGACTCTGCGTTTTGGACGCAGCATATGGAATGTATTGGACTTTCAGTCCTTTTAATAAATGGACGCATACCTTTGCTTACCATTTGTATATGATATTCATTCATCTATTGGACGCATCCTCATGCTTACCATTCTATTCCATTGGACGCAAGACAATATTGGATGTATTGCCTCATGCTGATTATTGGACTTATGCTCCATTGGACGCAAGGCAGTATTGCACTTCTGCTCCATTGGACGCAGGACAGTTGACTGTTGTACTTTTGTCCTTCTGCTTCATTGGACGCAGAGCAGTATTGTTGGACTTTTGCCATTCTGCTTCATTCTGTTCCATTGGACGCAGAGCAGTTGATTATTGGACTTTTGTCATCGTGCTCTATTGGACGCAGAGTGGTACTGTCTGTATTGAACATTGGACGCACAACAGTATTGCCTTATACTGTTTATTGGACGCAGAGAATCATTGGACGCATGGTCTCATAATGATTATTGGACGCATAGCTCTCATTTTGATTATTGGACACAGAGCGTCTTTGACTGTATGTACATGTGCCAATATCGGACGATGACTTTAACATTGGACGCAAGGCTTCTTAGACTTTGTATATGAGCCAATGTCATGATGAACTAATTATTGGACGCAGACTGCAACATCCTTCAATAAACTTAGTTAGGCAGCTTTGTTATACATTGTAAAAGCTTAATACATTTTGTTTATCCTTTGTAAAAACCTTAATATATTTTGTTATCATCAAAACCATAAAATCACTTAGGGAGTTTTTGTATTAAAAATACTTTTAACCAACTTGGTTCCAACATCATGGTGTAAACTCGTCCTTTCGTCGTCGGCCTTCCGGCTTTGACGGCGTTCACCTCTGGTTTCGGTTTGCCCATCCGACAATCCTTTGCTGCATGTCCGATCTTCCCGCAGCTAAAGCTTGTCATCCCCTTCTGGTTGCATGCTGTGGACAAGTGTCTGGGCTTTCCACAGTTGTAACATACAATCGGAGCGTCCGCTCCCTGATAGCCCTTGTTAGTACCACTAGCAGAAAATGGTACACTGCGGTTCGACTGACTCTTCTGGTTTTTGAAATAAGGCTTGTGTTGAGCCTGCTTCCCCTTCTGACTTTGTGGATATGACCTAGACGGTCCACCCACATTTCCCTTATTGATTCTCCCTTTCATCAAGTTCTCCATCTTCCTACATTTTTCCACCAGCAGTGGAAACTGACGGATATCTAGCGAAGCCACAGATTGACGCACCTCGTACCTCAATCCAGCCTCAAACCTCTCACACTTCCATCCCTCATCCGGTTGGACTTGGAAGAACCGGAAATACTTGGCAAGTGACTCAAACTTTGCCGTGTATTCCCCTACAGTCATGTCCCGTTGCTGCAGTCGCAGAAACTCTTGCTCCTTCTTAGACCTCGCGCTTTGTGGAAAGTACTTCTCAAGAAATTTCTCATTGAAAAGTTCCCACGTCACCTCTTAGTTTCCAGCATCCAACAGCTGTCGGACTCCCTTCCACCAGTATTCCGCGTCACCCAACAGCAGGTACACCGCATACTGTAGCTTCTCGGCTGCCGTGCAGTGTAAGATCTCAAAGATCTTTTCCAGCTCCTCGATCCATAGTTCTGCTTTATCCGGCTCAGCCTCACCACGAAACTGTGGCGGATTATGGTGTCGAAAGTCGACCAACCTCTTTCCTTCAGCAGCCCTCTCAATCCTCAATCGATCCTGAACGTCTCTCTGTTGCCTCTCAACATCCCTTTGTTCCGCACGAACAGACTGTTGAGCCATCTGAGCCGCCATGTTAGTCATAGCCGCTATAGCCCTCTCCATCGTATCGTCACGATCTTCGGCGTCAACACGATTCATCGGTCGTCCCCGACGTGCCATGGGTTTCTGCAAGTGAACCAATCAGTCGCACTATTCAAAACCCATTAGAGAAAGCAATCAATTTCACACATTGCTTCATAAGGAAACAATACAAACAATGTCACACAATGCTAATCAGAGATCACACAACTTAACTTAGTAAGCCTATAACCTAGACACTCCCGAAAGACATCGACCAGCTCTGATACCACAAATGTAACGCCCCTTTTTCCCACAAGGAACGTCACGTGAAAAACTAAAACTTAATGCGGAAAAAAATCTTTTATAAATTAAGGTTACCAAAATTGGTGGCTAATTTTTTTTTTTAAAGAATCTTATACGAAAAGATTTCTTACATCATATTTAGCCATCCTGAAACTCAGAAGAAAAGAAACATCATACACATATATATATCATCATGTCAATATATACAAGTCTTGCGCCCGCAAGGATAGTTTGGAACCACAACATAGTGGCCAAAATACATCATCATAACGTAAAGAAAATAAAGCGATAAGTCTAAACCTAGGAAAGCTGTAAATCAAAAGGTGTGTCAAATACACGACACTGAACATGTACATCCCCAAACCTAGGCTGGTCGCTAACAGACAACCCACAACATAGCACTAGACACCCTCCCACCACTACGACCAAAGACGATGACGTCTCCTCGGGATCCTCCTCCGGGTCCTCCTCCTCCTCGGATATCTCAATGAATACCCGCTCTGGCTCATCTCGAACCTTCCTCTTCCCCCTCTCTGCGTGTCCCGACGGTCCAGCAGAAGTGTCAGAAGAGCAACGCACGAAACGTCCATACGGTGGGACGAAAGGAACGGAGAGCGTCGGTCTCCCTGTCTGTGGTGGTGGAGCTGGTGTCACTGATGGAGCCATCCTCGGTAGACGATCCTGTGCCAAGGTACTCTTCCTTGGAGTGCAACGCGTGCGACGGAACATACTGCGATACTCCCGAGCAGATCCAGTTACCCGCGAGGGTAAAGGTCTCTCCTCCGCCTGAGTCTCTCGCCTTGGCTGCTCCACAGGTGCTTCGGGTGTGACTATCAGCCAGCTGCGCATCCTCTCTAAAGGAATGTAAGCGCCCAGCACACAGCCAAACACACAGCCATCAAGAGACAAATCATCAAGGTAAACACACAGCCAAACACACACATAGCATTCTAGCATAATGCATGTCACTTCAATGTCTCTTTTCATACACCGGTGCACTGCTCCATAGAGACTTTTCTTCCTCAACTAAGTAGAGCGATGTGGCGGAATCGTATACCTATCATTAATGCAAACCGACCTTCACTCTTGGCCATCGTTTGTCATTTATTCGGTACAGACCCATTGTGCTCGTCGTACACCCCATCTCAAATAAGGCAGCCGGTCATGATCATCCAAGTCGGGTACACTACTTTTCTCGGCACAAGGGGATTCACCTTAAGACCATTGAGAATTTCGTAACCTGGATGCCCTCAAAGACTTATAGTCAGACCATACTTATTTACAATCCCCGCATAGGATTGTGTGCTCTCATCATAGCAATAAATGCTAGCCTGGCAAAAGCCAATATCTCAAATGCATATGACAGTATATTTGCAACCACAATCAATTCGGTTCCTCGTCTTAGGGTTTTTCGTCGCCACGTGTTAGCTTTCACCTAACACCGTGTAATATTTTTGTCCTTAAGACTTTTATCTTCGCCACGTATTGGTTCTCTTCCAATACCGTGTAATATTATTGTCCTTAAGACTTTTATCTTCGCCACGTATTGGTTCTCTTCCAATACCGTGTAATATTATTGTTATTTAACACCATAAGTTTTTAGAAGAAATTCCTCTTTGAATTCTTAAGTTTTCTTTTAACTCTAAAATCTTTAAACTTCATTTGTTTTTAATAAAAGAATTATCTTTTATCTAAAACCCACTTTATTAATTTCTTCCCACTTATTCATTTTAAAAAGATTTAATTAAAAACTTAATTAAATTCTTTGATAATTTTACTTAAAATCTTTTACTTTAAGTATTTGTAATTCTGTCCCCCTAAGAAGTTCAGTTTCGCAGTTCAGCCCCCAATTTTCTGAAAAATTAGGTTTCTGGCCCAAAATGCCCAGACTTTACGTTTTCTACCCCACAACTTTCGTAATTTATAATTCTGGCCCAAATGTACCAGACTTCGCGTTTCAGCCCCATGTTTTCGTAAATTATATTTTTGGCCCAAAAGTTTCCGGACTTCTCATTTCTGCCACAAACTTTCTTAAATTATAATTTTGACCCAAAAGTCCAGATTTTGCAATTAAAGCCCAGAATTCCAGAATTTGCATTTTTGACCCCAAAAACCTGCAGTTTTCGTGTTTAACCCCTAAAAATCCAAAATTTAATTTTTCTCTCACATTAATTAATTCTCTAACTCACTTAAAGTTTTATGGATAAAAGGATTTAATATGAAATTGATTTAAGACTTATGATTAGAATTCTAATTAATTCATTTAGAAAACTTTTTCATTAAAGCTTTTAAACTCTCTTCCCACACTTAATCAAATCTTTTCAATCCAATCCCAATCAAAGTATATGAAATACACATAAATCAATATACATCAATTAGGCAATAACACAACCAAGCCATAAATCAACATACATTCAAAGTACTCATTCATAATATATCAACATATATCATGAACATAACATTAAAACATACTTCACCAAGCACATACTTAGGCATCCAAAATCACCCCAAAGCATACATATGATTTTTCCAACAACACATAGGCTCATAAAAATTTATCATGCCTCAACCAAAATCATATTTTTACTCATATACATATACATATAAAAATACATATTACTAAGAGAATGAAACTTCATTCAACACCCAATAGAGAAACTCAAGTCATTGAGTTCATCATCAAGAACAAATCACATAGTCACACACATACACAACTCTCCCAACTTATTGAGAAAAATCTCCTTACCTCTTGAAGACTTGAAAATGGGCTAACTCCAAAATCACCTCCTTCACACCACACCAACACCAAGTGGTCTACTCAACACCTTGATGTTCCCACACTTAGAAAAATTTACCTTTTACAAAATACACCAAAATACAACCATAGAAATATGAGTTTTATGAAAACCAAGAAACCCTATAGAGTAGAAATTTGAGTAGATGAATACTTACTCAAATCTTGAAAGAAAATAGATCCAAGGTAGTTTCCAAGCTTGTAGGTTCCAATGGAGTGAACCTAAACAAAGGAAAAGCTTATTTTTAGTGAAATGAAGAACTCAAGCTTTCATGAAATGAAAGTGGTGGAAATGAAAAAATGAAAGAAGTTTATGGATTAGAATGATGATCCAAACCTTTTTTGTGAAGCTTGGGTATGGAAAATCTCAATAGAACTTGGTCTTTTTGGTGTATGAAAAAGCTTGGGAATGGAGAGAAAATGGAAAATGGAACTTGGAGAAGATGAAGTGTATGAAGCAAAATGAATTTCTCTCTCCCTTTCCTACACAAAACTCGGCTGAACACAAGGAGCATGGGGGAGGTATGGGCTTGCATGCTTTGGTGGTTGGGAGTCATACCTCTCTCACCTAATTTTGGGAAAATTCAAAATTCAACCCCTAATTAACCATTTGACTTTTGGAAGGATTTGAGAGTGGGATCAGCCCCCTTATGCGCCCAGCTGACCAGAAAAATGGTGGGATTAAGTCCCATCAAGTTAGGGTTTAATCGGTAGTTCGAAGCGGTAAAAACGCGTTAGATAAATATTTTTCTAAAATGAGTAAATTCATGAGGAATGAATTTTATGATTTGAATATGTCATAGAAAAATTTAGAAACCCAAAACTAAATTTTTGGACTATTTTTCATGTCCCGGTTGCGCCCGGTTTACCCGTAAAGCACCAAACGCGGGTAAAATAAAGTTTTTCTGAAAAATTTCCAGAAAAATTTTTGAAAATCACAAATATTATAAGAACCACTTTTGGCTCGTTAAAAAATTATTTTGGAGTAAAAATGACCTCTGGAAAAATACTGAACTCTTCCCGCATTCTGCGAGAACGCGGTTCCTGCAAAAACTCAGTTTTGTGAACTCTACTACTCTAAACCCTTCAAAAATAGACCTAAGATATAAATATTATTATTCATACCTTAAAATCACAAAATCACTAATTAAAAAATTTTAATTAAATTAAAACTGATTAAAAATTAATAAAAACTATATATAAAAAAAACAGAGTGTTACAGCAGGGGTTGTCAACTCCTACTATCGCAATGAACCAGCTCATAAAACTTTTGCATAATAAAACCATTATACAATAAATAAAAAACCTATTGTGATTGGGTAAATAGGAGCCAGTAGATGTTGAATCTAGGAGCTGTATATATAGGGGCGCTATGGAATATGAATGAATCAAAAGGACTAAGCGACTTCACTTTGACATTTCATCGAACAAGTCACGAAAAAGCATTCAAACATACCAGTTAAGTTCAAATATCAATACAAGACTATTACCCGTTCTCAGTCAAATCCAAAAGCCAAACTAGAAATTGAACACATGTAAAGCTAGCATTTGGTTATTTTATTAACAAATATGAACCAGTATTCATATTAAATACCCCAATCCATGTTCAAAGTTCAAATAAGAAAAGATGAAAAAATAAATTCATCTAGAGACAACAAAATATGGGCAGGTGACTTCTCCCTCTAATGCAATTAATTTTCGCTCCAAAACCTTTTTCTCTAGGAGTCTTTGATTTTCCAAAGCCTCTCTCTAATTCTCGCTCTCTTATCTTTGGCGTCTTTATCATAGGTAGCAGTGATATGGTCGATTTTATGGAAACAAGGCTTCAGTCTTGGAATGAAAACAGGGTCGCGAGTCAGTATTGCGGTGGCTGGGGGAGCAAAAAGACGAGTCGGTGTTCTTTTACTGTGTTTGACAAAGGGCGATGCACATAGAGAGGGAACTCGCGGGAAGTGCACGAAGTGTATTAGGGAGCACGTGAATCCAAAATGGGGATGTTTTAATCTCATTCGTCTGTTTAAATCCAATGGCCTATAATTATTCCTCTCACTCTCACATAAAATTCTCATTCTCACTAGATATGTCCCCTATATATATACTAGCATATGTGACCCGTGCAACGCACGGGTTAGATAATTTTTTTTGTAGTGAATGAGAAATGAATAAAATATTTTCATATGAAGTAATAATCAGAATCACATTAATCTTAATAACAAAAAAATTATTGCATATGAATTAATATTTAATAAAGAGAAACACGATATATTTTGGACACAATGTACTCCCTCCGTCCCATAAATATAGATATTTTTGTGTAGAATAAAAAATAAATTTTCTTAGATTAAGAAAATATTTAACAAATTAGTTGGTGATAAAATAAAAAATAATAAAAATATATTTATATTAAAATTATTATAAAGTAAAATAGAAAAGTATTTAAATTATATTATACAGTTTAATTCTTTAAGTAATTTACATGTTGATAAGATTTCACGTAACATGTTTGACACAATGATATAGTTTCAAATAAAATGTTTATCACACATGTTATATTTTATTTTTAATTGTTACACTAATCAATTTACAGATATTAATTTATAAAAACGCCAAATTTTCTCAAAAATATAAAATGATCAATAAATTAGTTAGATGGTAATATAAAAATAAATAAAGAAATATCTATTCTCATCTTTTGTATTTTATTCATATTTTTTAATTTATAAATTTATTTTTAAACATTAATGGGAGAAAATTAAATTTTTTTAGATAAAAGAGAATATTTAATGGATTTATCATGTAAAAATGCTAAATAAAAAAGAAATAATAATTATAACATTGAATAAGATGAAAAAAAATATTGGCTTAAATATATTTTTGGTCTTTCATTTTATACTCATGTTCATTTTTCGTCCCTCATATTTCAAGAATATTATTTTGGTCCTTAATGTTTTAAAAATGTGTCACAATTAGTCTCTCACATTGATATTTTAGTCCCTAATATTTTAAAAATGTGCCACAATTAGTCCCTCATATTTCAAGGTGAGTGACTAATTGTGGCACATTTTCAAAACATTACGAACTAAAATAATATTCTTGAAATATGAGAGACGAAAAACAAACATGAATAAAAAATGAGGCATCAAAAATATATTTTATATCTTTTATTACTTGTTCTTAAATATCAAAATAAAATAAAAATTTAAAATTTATATTAATTTTGAAGAGATAAATTTTTTATGACCATATTAGTGCAAAGTATCCACGACATTGTATCAAAAAAATATTCACCACATTCTTTTATTTATTAAATGGTATAAATTTGACAAAAATCAAATTCAAATAAAGATAAAATAAAATTAATTTCAAATTTTTTAAATCAAAATCAAATCAAGATTGAAGAGATTATTTTGATTATTTATATAATTTTAAACATTTTTTCACATCTTAAAATCAAATCTTAAACCTTTTTTGACCTCCTAAGATTATTATATAATCTTAAATGTTAAAAATCAAATCTTTTTAAATTTTAATTTTTTTAATCCTAAAATGATCAAATTTGAACTAATCAAATGTTTTTTTACCCTCTAAAAAACTCAATATTGGTGTCGCCTTCAGAACATAGACCTATGTATCATCATGCAATTTATGTCTGTCCATTTTTTTACACGTATCACATTCTCACTTGCTTAGCAACCTCAAACTCGAGAAAGGAATCAATTAATCAACTAATGCATTTAATTTACATTTTTTCATTTCAAAATATTCATTGCATGCCTAACAAAATCGAGAATAGAATAAACAAACCAAAAACTGAAATGAATCAATTAATCAATTAATGTGTTTAATATACATTCTATTTTTTATTTCTAAATATTCATTCCATGTCTAATAAAACCAATAAAGAAAATCAGTCAATTGTGATTCTTCAAAATACTCATTGCAAGCCTAATAAAATCGATAAAAGAAGTGAATCAATTAATGTGTTTAATTACGCATGATTCTAATTGCACAATTCTCTTTTCAATTTAAGCAAATCATCCTAATGTTCTATTCCTCTATTGCCGTTTTTTTTCTTCATGTTTCTCTTTGTAAATTTTCATTTCCATTTTCAGCAAATTCATCGCTTATGACATAGCTATCATTTTGAATTCCACATTCTATGTTTCTATAAATTAAAATTCTTTCCTGTTTTAATTTGCATGTTATAGTATTATTATATTTGATTTACTTTTACAAATAATTTGCTTGATACACAATTACAAACTAAGAACATACAATTTATATTAAACTAAATTTACTAAAATAAAAACATTGAACGGAAAATTTAAATAATTTATATGTATTTGTAATTAAAACAACTAATAAAGTATTACACATATTTTCTAAAATAAACATAGTAATGTATATAAATTATAATTATTGTTATCCCGTAAATAATTTTTTGAAAAATATTAAAAAATAAATAACTAATTTTTTGTAATCTTTGATGCTTCTCCTTATTTGATAAAGAAGAATAATGTATCTGCAAAAAACAAGAAAAACTAATTACAAAAGAAAATGGAAAATAAAAAAACTTAATAGTGCAAAATATAGAAACATTAATTCTAAAAAATAATCAATAACTAAAAATGATCGATATGAAATATATTCGTCTTACAGGAGAAGTTTGGCTTGACTAATTTATAGATCAGTACAATGATTTTCGAAAAAATCAAAACAAAAACCTAGCAACATCAAGAAAATGAATAAATACTAAAAAGTACTAAGTAAAAATGATTAATAGTAAAACAAAAAAAATAGCAATAATTATGAACTCACCTTAGATAAGAAAGTATTGATGAACATAGGAATGACAATAATACAAATGATAAAACAAAGTGAACAAATAAAAAATATCAATACATGTATATATATTAAGATCTAAGATTAAAAAGACAAAATGAAAAAGTAAAATAAATCAAAGTCACACTCACCAACCAAGTAATCACAATTATATTCCCTTTTCAAAAAATCAGCTAGCTCAGTAAAAGAAATTCATTCCCTCGAATGACAGCAGTAGTCACCAATTTTATCGTGGAATCGATGGAAAAACGTAGCTTATACAAATGACGTGTTGTTCAATAGCGCCCATCAATCACATCCACTTTAAAAGTGGACATAGCATAGACAGAATTTTCCTTCAAATCCTTGCCATGTTTATATATCAATTCTCGCTTCATGGTCGCGTGGATCTTGTCACCATTTTCAAAGAAACAAAAAAAGTATTATTTAGGTTACTACACTCAAACAAATTAAAAGAGAGTCCAGAAGCCGGTGTTAGGAGTAATATCAAAAATAGAATTATATCTTGCAGCCATTGGTAAGAGAAGAGTCAGCAGTTTAGTAGCAATGAACAAAATAATGAGTCGTATTAATTTGAAATAGAACCACGACCTTATATGAATCCTTCCTGCCCCATAATTTATAGATGCTGACATAGGGTGCGAGTTATTTTTTGATAGAATCCAAAATTTCTTGGTTGAGGATAATCGCTGGAATAAAAGAGGAAAGGAAGAATTGGGTTTTTTTTTGTAGAAGTAAAAATGGATTTAATCACAATGGTTTGATTGAAAGAGGAAGAATCACAAAAGGGTATAATAAAGAGATAATCATCATTTAAATAAAAGAGGAAGGAAGAATCAGGATTTTATTAATTATTGAAATTATTGAAATGGGTGAAAATAAGTTGATTTGAATTGATTATAAATTATTTAAAATAGGTTAATTTCATATTTCAAATTATTTGAATCGATGCAATAAAAGAGAAAAAGAACAATCAGGATTTTATTAATTATTGAAATGGGTTTAAAAATGGTTATAATCCTTTTTCTATGGTGATTTTATGGTGATATTATAATATCATTTTATTTATTATTATTATTATTATTATTATTATTAGTGTTATTTTAAATCGTATTTCAAAAAATTTGATTTGAATCGATAATAATTTATTTGAAATCCTATTCAAATCATTTTAACAATAAATGCACAAAGAATCAAATTTTAATTTTGATCATCAGAAATGAGAAAAAAATATAGTAGATTATTTGCAAAAAATGGATTAACAAAAACATAGTAACTACACTATTATTTTTACGTATGGGCGAGTCTTGAAGATTCAAATAATTGTTGATTTTTTTTATGAAAAGGCATAGTAACTTAATATTTTTCACTTTTTGCAAATATCATTTTAACAACAATTTTATTTTAAATCGTATTTCGAAACATTTGATTTGAATTGGTAATCAATTAATTGAAATCCTATTCAAATCATTTTAACAATAAATGTGCAAAAAAATTAAATTTTAATGGATAAATCTGAATGCAATATTAAATTATATTAGGGTTGAAATTCATTCAATACAATAAATACCATATCGAATACAATTAATACAAATCAATCAATAAAACTATTCAAATCAAATTAGTCAATTTGAGCCTTGAAATGCTCTCAAAGTGACACTGGTAAAAATTAATTTTGAGAGAGTTCGTCTTTATATATATTATAGATATATAGGGGACGTATCAAGTGAGAACTCTTGTTTGTTATGAGAAATGAGAACTATCAATAACAACCATCGGATATGAACTAACGGCCCAGATTAAAAAAATTCATCAAAAGGTAATGTGACTGCCTTTATAGTATTCCTCTTTCCCTCTTGCGTTTGTTCTGTTTTTATCTCTCTGTCCTCTATTGTTTTTCATCTCTCAAAACTTGTATTGCATTATTTGCCCAGAACTTATTTACAACGTGGAGGGAATGAAAAATTAAAATTAGGATTAATTAATTAAATTAATCAATTAATTGGCGAGAGCAGTGAAGCCACCCCTTTCATAATTTGCTTGAACTCCTTGTAATCGACCATGCCATCCGCATCGACATCGACATTCGTGATCATCGATCCTCTTGCACTTCCACCGTCCTATTACTAATAATGATGATAATCCATTAATTTGAACCAATTCTTGGATTTTTTTTTGGTTAACAATTCTAGGATTTCAAACCCCTTATTTTACATTTGAAAAAATTGGATCGAGAATCATCTATACTAGCACAATCGAAATTGTATCCTGCAAACTGTGATCAAGGAAGGACGACTCAAGGAATAATACATCTGAACTAGACAACAACAAAATGGGGATGTTTTAATCTCATCCGTCTGTTTAAATCCATTGCCCTATAATTATTCCTCTCACTCTCACATAAAATTCTCATTCTCACTAGATATGTCCCCTATATATATATATTATATGTATTGTGTGTAAAAAAACTTAAACTAAGTTTTTTTATTAGGCCACATATTACACATACCTACATTTAATTATTAATAGTCTTTTATGCATAATCCTAAAAACAACAACATCTCAACTCATAGAGTAAGGGAGCTGATAAAAAAAACCTTGGAGAAAGGAAGTGTAAGACATAAATATCATCAATACTGGAAAAGCATTGTCAAAACACTCTTATTTTTTCAATAAATGTGATGAATCTTTTTCTTTTAATTAAAAGGTGACAAATCTTAACTTAAAAGAAGAATCACAAAACAATACACAATCAAAAGGAGTTTCATCCTAAACAATATTACACTAGATTAAGGACTTCATAAACCTATCAAATAGATTAAGCATGTTTGCAAACTAAAAGTTATCAGTAATACATTTTTTTTACAACAAAAACAACAAAAAAAGACAATAATCAATCAAAGATAACACGTCACATGAAGAGCCAAATCTCAAGCACAACACAACCAAAAAATCAACAAGTGAAATACATGATATAAAGATCATTTGTTGACGAATCAACCTTCACAAGCTTAAGAAGAAGCAAAAAAAACCACCAATTAGAAACAACTATAGTGTGGTGGATAGAAATAATTCAAAAAAAAAATAGCTCCATATCAACAACCATTGTTGAATGAAATTTTCAAATATGTAATTCACTCATTTCAAGTAGCAGCAATTCAACATGTCTTTCATTGCCTATCACAGTTTTTGACCCACGAATTATATATTTTTTATTACCATCTCATTTATTATCTTTTTTTTCTAATTAAATAACAATATAAATTAAATTAAAAATATTTATCGTTATATTCAAATAAAATAAATTGCAACCGCGCTTCGCGCGGGTCGGGTCACAACCTAGTTATTGATTGTATTCGATAATGTATTTAATTTTTTGGAAGGTATTTCAAATTGATATTAAATAACCGGTAATTCTATATTTAATATTTTCTTCTAATATTTTTAATTGATTCATATAATAAATACTTGTTTTTTATGAATTTTAAAATAATGTCTAAAGATCTCATAAACATCATCTCATTTCTCTTTTTATTGGTTGAATATTTTCATACCTATCTCTCTACCTATTTATTTGTTCACATTGTTTTAACCTTTGTATTATTGTTATTCCCCCGCTCATCAACACTTCTTATCTAAGGTGCGTTCGTAATTATTACTATTTTTTCTATTTTATGATTAATTATTTTTACTTATTTTTTACTGTTTATTCATTTTTTATAGCTCCCAAACCATTGATGTTATTTGATTTTTATTTTGATTTTATCGAAGACCATATATAGTTACTCCTCCATATATTCATTAAAACAAACTTCTCCACTAAGGCAAGTCTCTTTTTTTATTAATAAGTTTTAGTGTTTTTTAGAATTAATGCTTCAGTATTTTGCGTTGTTAAGTTTTTTTATTTTTTATTTTCTGTTTTGATTAGTTTTTTACTATGTATAGATACACTATTGATCTCTCTCCAACAAGAAGGAGTTTTTTTTTTTGAAATTCAACGGGGCCGAAGCCCCAAAAAACAAACAAACTACAACGTTATAGCTGAGGGAAAGAAGTTTTTGTTTTGAATATATCGAGGATCATCGTTACACTTTTATATATTCAACAAGTCAAACTTTTCCTCTAAGGTGAGTCACTTTTTTTTATTAGTCATTTTGAGTTATCAGTTGTTTTTTTAGAATTAATGTCTCTATGTTTTTTTATTTTTCATTTCCTTTTTTGATTAGTTTTTTTTATTTTGTGCAGATACATTATTCTTCTCTCTCAAATAAGAAGAAACATCATAAATTAGAAAAATTTAGTTGTTTATTTTTTCAGTATTTTTTAATAAATTATGTACGGGATAATAATACTTATATATTTTACTATGTTTGTTTTGGAAAATATATGTCATACTTTTTAGCATGAAAATATATGTAATACTATATTAGTTGTTTTTAATTAAAAAATATATATAAGTTATTTAATTTTTCCATTAAAAATTTCTACTTCGGTAAATTTACTTTGACGTAAATGGTTTGTCTTTAATTTGTAATTGTGTATCATTAGTAGTAGTAAATCAAATAGAAGTATATCATAGCGAACAAATTAAAAAGGAAAGAATTTTATTTTGTAGAAATAGCGAATGTGAAATTCAAAACGATGACTATGTCATTAGCGAGGAATAGACTAAAAATGAAAATGAAAAATTACAAAAAAAAACATTAAGAAAAAAGCAACAATAGAGAAAGGGAACATTAAAATGGTTTGCATAATTTGAAAAGAGATCATTGTGCAATCAGAATTACATGCAATTAAATACATTAATTGATTCCTTTTCTTTTTTAATTTTATTAGACAAGCAATGAGTATTTTGAAGAATCAAAATCAATTAAACATTAATTGATTCATTTCTTTTATCGGTTTTATTAGACATACAATGAATATATCAAAATAAAAAATAGAATATAGATTAAACACATTAATTGGTTAATTGATTGATTCATTTCTATTTTCAGATTTATTAGGCATGCAATGAATATTTTGAAATAAAAAATAGGATGTAAATTAAACACATTAATTGATTAATTAATTCCTTTATTGGGGTTGAGGTTTGAGATGTGATGAGAATGTGACAAGTGTAAAAAAATGGATAGGCATGATGATATCTTGGGTTAGAATTACACTGAAGGCGACAAGAGTATTGAGGTCTCCATATTTTGATATTCTTGATTTATTTTCTCATAGCCTCTAAATCATTGATTTTTTTGGTTTTTATAGGTGGTAAAAAATCTTTGATGAGTTCAAATTTAATCCTTTTAGGATTTGAAAAAAATCAAAAATAAAAAAGATTTAATTTTAACATTTAAGATTATATAAAATGTTTAAAAAATCTCTTCCATCTTGCTTTGAGTTTGATTTTAAAATTTAGGTAATAATTTCTTTTAATCTTCATTTGAATTTGATTTTGTAATGCCTACTCACAACAACTATTTAAACTATTTTATTGCTTCAACTATAATTTATACAATTTTCGTTGTACTCTACTTTAAAGTTATGAATTAATCAACTATTTTTAATAGATACCATAATTTATAATTTGTTATATAACTTATGAGCCATAATTAAAAAAACCTGAAGCCTTTTATAATTGTTCAAACATATTTTCTTATGAGTTTTTTATGAAGTGCATCGTGTGCCCGTGCATTGCATGGGTGACCACACTAGTTTATGATAATAGCTTATGGTATACCCATGATCTAGCTCCTCGAGATAACTTATAACAATAGCTTGTACAATGTTTACCCTGAGAAGCTCTTCTATATAGAAACGCTTATACATAAATTCTTATTCAATAAACATTTAATTAAGCTATATATATATATATATATATATATATATATATACTTTCTTAGTTTATTCATTACCAATGAAAGACTTTTTCACTCACTTGAATTTCTAACCAAAGAACAAACTCAAAGTAATACAGGATAATTCAGCAAATATAATTTGCAATCAACAAATAAAATATTTTTAGAAAGACATCACATTTTTTATAAATTTAGATTTTATATTTTTCTCAAAGAAGATAAATTTTCTATATCGTAAGAAACATTTGGAAAATTTGAAGATACACACATTCTAGTTTTTTATTTGAGAAAAAAGTATGGATACAAAATTTTAAAATTATTTTAGTTAGAAAAATTGACATAAAAATTTTATGATAAAAAAAATAGACTCTTGATATGTTTCGTTAACTAATATCCCATACTTTGTTAGCAATTTGAGAGATTTTAGATGTAATTATGATAATAAAAAGAAATTAAATTCCATTTATTGTTTTGGTAAAGCATACGACAACATTAAAAGCTTTTAAATCTATTTAATGAAAAAGTTTGACATCATAGGGTTATTTATAGTATATATGAGATAACATTTTTCTTAATTTTAACAAAAAACAATAAAACAAAAGACCTCTAAATATGGACGACTTTTGTTAGATAAATTACGAAGTCTTAAATCTTAAATGACAACAAGTTGCAATATCTATAAATAGTTGTCAAATGCCTTTCATGGTCCCATGCCTGCCAATTCATATCAAATTAATCTTGTCCATGCCCCTTAATAATTACCTGTAAACTCAAAACACCTTACACATCCAGATATACCATATTGTCAAGCCTATAAAAGCAACAACAAAAAAACCATCCATACGCACACAAATTTATCATCATCAAAAGAAAAGAACAAATAATCTCTCCACCATGGTCATCCCCTCTTCTTCTCATGTTGTATGCAATGTTTATGTTCCAAGTTCTACATTTTGTCTCCTTAAAACATACTTAATCTGCTTAATTTTTAAAGGCATATGTTTGAATCATCTATGTAATTAAGCTTACATTTAACATGACAAGACATTGTTCAACACTATTTATCTAACAATAAAATGGTTTATGTACAGGTTAACATGAGGTTTATCTCTGAAGCATTGATATTTTTATTATCAATGTCTGTGTTGCTATCGACCACAACAAATGCAGTTTTTTACGGGGATGTTAAATTTGAAGGTTATATCAAGTCGGCTACTTATATATCTGAAAAGTTTGAAGTGAAAGCTGGAACAGTTACACAAAGATCACTTTTGGATATTGAGTTTCCAAGGGGTCATGTTGGAGTCAAGAGTTTTGATGCTGAGCTAGTTGATGAAAATGGTAATTCTGTACCACTCTATGAAGCATACCTCCATCATTGGTTTGCTATAAGATACTACCAAAAAGTGAATGTGTCTTACAACCCAAAGAATACCTTTGAGGGTAGCATTTTCAAGAGAAACGATGGAGCATGCAATGAGTATCGCCTTACACATTATTGGGGCTTGGGAGGTGAATCACGAGGAACAGTTTCAAAGCTTCCAGAACCTTTTGCATTAGAGCTAGGCAACCCTACATCTATTCCACCCGGACATAAAGAGAGATGGCTCTTCAATACCATGGTCATCGATACACGTGGCACAAATGATAGGAAAGCTTGCACTCAATGCAGATGTAATCAAATGATTAATCTCCCAAAGAATTTTCTCAATGTCACGCTTGACTTTAATGGCAAACCATTAGGCTCGGATTATAAAGGAGGACTCTTTTGTTGCAAGGATAACTTCACATGCAAATTGAAAAAGGATTTTGAAGCCCCCAGGAGAAAGCTTGCCCTAAGATACACAATAACGTGGGTTGAATGGAACCAGCACCAAATTCCCGTTAGGTTTTATGTACTTGATTCCGCTGATTGTGTGAAAAGAAACGGTTCCCAAATAATCCATGATTGTCAGGTAAATAAGGGTTTGTTTGGTTAGTTGATTTATATTTTGTTTTCATTTTTAATTACAAAAGTCCCACTCTATTTTTACTTCTATTTCTTATTTTTAAAGATTTTTATAAAAACTAAGGTGATTATTTTTATACTTAAATATAAAAAATGAAAATATATTCTTACATGAAATAGATTGTATGTTATTCAAAACATGTTGTAAATTAATAGACTCTTCAATTTCGGTTAAATTTCAAAACAATAATAATAATACGTTACATTGTGTTCAATTTGTTACAGGTAGAGTTTACTGTTCCGGCAAATCATGGTAGAGATCACTCCCCTCACGTTCAGAAAGGGAACATCCCAATGGAAAAAGGCGGTTATCTCATCTATGGCTTTGCTCATATGCATACAGGTGCTATTAATGCAACTCTATATGGACAGGTGATGTTCAATATTCATCATCGTTCTCTTATAGTCTTTATGATTTTGTTGGTAGCTAGAGTGTATTTTATTAATTAAACCATATAAGCTAGCTTGACATGTTCCTTAAGTTACAAAATTTATTCTTTTCATATACTTGTAAGAAATCATATATTATATTGCATAATTTACTTCTAAAAATTATGTTTTCATTAATTTAGGATGGAAGGACTTTGTGTAGTTCAACACCAAAATACGGAAAGGGAAAGGAAGCGGGAAATGAGGAAGGTTACCTTGTTGGAATGTCTTTTTGTCATCCCGAACCAGGTTCAATCAAGATTAACGATGGTGAAATTGTGACCTTAGAAATCAAATATGAAAGAGGCTTTCTCACTGGAGCTATGGGACATATGTACATCTATTTGGCAGATCAACTGCCACGAAAACCTATATATTGACCTCAGACTAGTACGTTGATATTGAGTTTCTTTATTGTATATTCATGGGGTGATTATTATAACATTCAAATAAATATGCTATTACAAGAATGAAAATTAATTGGAAAGTTTCTTCCAAAAGACTTCCACTTGCCAAGACAACTCTTGACATAACATTTAGTTGTTTGGAATAGTTGAAATTATAGAAAAAAGAAATTGGCGTTGATTATAGCGTGATGTCCTTTGCTACATTTTCGATTGAGGTGAAGACGATTTGTGCCAACGCAACACCGAGAAGGTTAAGATGAGAAAATGGGGCACTGAGGGAGATGAGAACATTGATGAAGAGGCTATGGTGAACATTGGGTCTCTAGATCAATCATTTATGGATATGTTATTGCACTCTTTTGGGGACATGGAGAGCAATCTTCAAAATAACTAGGCAAGGGCGACTACCATTAAAATTATGGACATGTCAAGTGATTTTTAAATGGTACATTTCACTTAAAAAGAAGTAGAACGCTAAATTTAATTTGTAGTTTCAAGCTTATGTTGGAATTAAAACAACATAACCCCAAATCATAAGATGAAGAAGATATGAGACTATAACATGTTCAATCAATTAAATATATATATTGCCTACAATTTTCCTTTTGACGCTTTCCTCCCATTACATTCCGTATGACACACCGCCATATTGGGTAGACTATATATACAATTTGTCGTCCACTAAATTTATATATATATATATAGAATGAGTTAAATTGTAACAATATCAAGTCTCAAGCACATATTCAGGATTGCATCGCCAAATTGCATGGGCTGAAACTAAACAATCCAGATAGAGAAGCAAAATGCAAACAACAAAAAGGCTATCATGATCACAAAAACCTTTGGAAAATTAACCCTTCTTTTTGTTGAGTTCAGAACCTTGAGATTTTAATTGTAATTATGAAAAAACTTTCTGAGATAAATTCTAATCATTCTGAGTTACTTAGGTAGTGTTTGGCCCAGCTTATTTTAGACTTCTCTTATCCTTAAAAGGAGAAATTGGGCCAAACACTATTTACAAGTGAAGCTCTAAAAAAAATTAAGTAGCTTTTTTTATACACTGGAAAAATGAAAAAAAGGAGCTTTTATAAAAGCCACCAAATGGAGCTTTTTCAGAGCTTGAGCGTGTAACATCTATTTTTTTGTTTACCGTCTTTACTCTGTTTTAAAAAAGATTTTGGGATATAAGTGATTAGTGATTTATTTTTTAGCCTAAAAATAGTGTTTAAATATATATATATTCATTCTCCCTTTTGAAACAGACAGTTTTGGTTTGACGTTGGGGTTTTATATAGATAGCAGTTTTTGCCGTAATGACGATAGAAGTTTTAAATAGCAAAAATATGTCAAACCAACCAGAAAATTATCTTCCTTCATAAAAGTTGTTTCTTTTAATATTTGTGATTTTCTGGAATGTTTATGGAAATTTTGGAAAACTTTCAAAATTTGCCAAAAACTACACTAAACGAGAGCGTATAGTGTAAAAATCTCGTTTCGCGGTATAAAAATTCATGACAAATGTCCACAACAATTTATATTTTTTTTAATTATTTATTTGTGGATTTTAGAAATTATTTTTGTGTAAGTTTTGAAAATACCATTTTTTGCTCTCTTTACGGACTTATACCTGAGAAACGGTGAAACCGAAGAGATTGCACTATCAATAAATTTTGAAAATAATACCCTGAGGTTAGTTTTAATATCTCATGGCATTTTCAAGAAATCTCATTGGTTCTCACATTTTAAATTAATTGTGAATTTTGATTTATGAAAGACTAGTTTGCCCTTGATTTTCACTTCTTTTTCACATAAACCCTAGGGGCAAAATGGTAACTTCACTACCCTTTCTAGATCAGCATAAAAAACCGCCCCACTATTCATTATTGGTGATCCTTGTGAAATGCTTTAAACCAATCACAAAATTACTTGATTTTCCTATTTTTCCTAATTTGGGTTTATGACATCTTATGCCTTACATCATCAAACAATTTCTTCCCTCCTTGTCCCCAAATGGCCGCCCCATCCCCCTGTAAAGACCCCCCTCCATGCTTCATATTTTCTTGCACCAAGCCTTTGTGTTGTCAAAGCAAATTCTCTCCTCCCTCTTTATAGTTTTTGTAGTTCTTTTAGATTTCTTGCTTAGCTCTTGAGTTTTGAAGCTTTGTTCTTCAAAATCTCCATTCTTCATCTTTTGAGGTAAGGGGAAAATTCTTGAGAGTTATGAGAGATCACATAAGTTGTGTGATCTAGCCACTTAGGATGTTTATGTGTTATAGCTTTATTATTTGCTTTATTATAATTATTTTATAGCTTTTTATTTAATTGCTTATGTGATTTATTATTAGTAAGGTTATAATGCAAAATTGGTTTTGGGAATTATTATTTGCATTGTTATAATGGAAAAGTTATATCTGCAAAGAATTTGATCATACTTAGTGGGCTATGCCTCCGTGTGATCAATACAAACGAAGTTATGCTACTCCAAGAAAAGTACATGGGAGACCTTCTCAAGAAATATCAGATGGAAGAAGCCAAGTCCATGGCTACTCCAATGCATCCTTCAGTGGTAATTGATAAGGATGAAAAAGGTAAAACAGTATCTGATAAAGAATATAGGGGTATGATTGGCTCACTACTATACATAACTGCAAGTAGGCCTGATATATTATTCTCTGTTAGCCTATGTGCTAGATTCCAATCTTCTCCAAGAGAATCACATGTGGTTGTTGTGAAAAGAATATTCAGATATTTAATTGGTACCACTAATCTTGGTATTTGGTATAGGAAAGGAATGAATTTTGATCTTGTAGGCTTTTGTGATGCTGACTATGCTGGTGACAAAATTGAAAGGAAGAGCACTAGTGGAAATTGCTACTTCTTGGGAGAGGCTCTAATCACATGGTCATGCAGAAAGCAGAATACCATAGCCCTCTCAACAACAGAAGCTGAGTATGTGTCTGCAGCAAGCTGTTGTTCACAAGTGCTCTGGATCAAAAATCAATTGGAAGATTACTCCATGAGGTATTCCAAAATTCCTATATTCTATGACAATACAAGTGCAATTAATCTGTCAAAAAATCCTATTCAACACTCAAGATCAAAGCATATTGAAATAAAACATCATTTCATTCGTGATCATGTTCAAAAGGAGGATATTGTGTTGTTACATGTGGACACAGAAGATCAGCTTGCTGACATCTTCACAAAACCTCTTTTGGAAGAAAGATTTAATTATATTAAAGGGAAACTGAACATGATCTCTGTGATATAATCTTGATACATGAAATGCATCTCTTATGTGTTTAAGTATGTGAACATTATTTGGATGAATTCTTATGTCTTGAGAAGGTTGTGAATATGACTCTTGCTGATTGAGCAAGTGTAAGTTTCAGAACTTTATCTTTGGACCTTCTCTAGCAGAGAAGATGCGTTCCCTAAGACTCTCTCTAGTAGAGAAGATTAGTTTCCTTAGACAAAGTCGTTTATCGGCATAGGAGTTGATCCCTAAGAAGTATTACCGTTACTAAAATAGTAACTTCATTAAATGCTTGGGCAATAAATCCCTGGCCACAACGGCTAGTTTCTCAAACGGCTAGATGGTTGAAAAATTCATAACTCCTTCTCTATAAAAGAGATGCAAGGGCTATTAGAAAACATTTTCATAAAATCTGAACTCTATCTCGCTCTCTCTCTGATTTGTTTACACTCCATTCATTCACGTTCTAAAAATTCAAACTATCCAAAATGGCTAGAACAAAGAACGTTGCCAGAAGGAGTCACAGCAATGTACCTACTTCCTATCCATCTCCATCACCTCCTCCATTGTCATCTTCATCTCCATCTCCATCTCCATCTCCTTCCCTAACTCCATCTAAGGAGAAGACTCCTACACCTCCTCCTCCTTCTCCTCCAAAGTGTAGGATCAAAAGGACTGCTGGATGTAATCCTATTGCCAAGAGAATACTCAAGTCTGACTCTTCTTCACAATCCAAGGAAGATTCTGCTCCTGAGAAGGTACCTTCTTCTCCTTCTGCACCCAAGCCTTCTCCAACACCCGAGAAGAAGAAGAAGACAAAGCCATCAAAGATTGTGCCCACTCCTAGCAGACGATCAGAAAGACTGATTTCTGGGATGGTGTCTGGTTCAAAGACTCCAACCGTGGGAAAAAAAGAAGTTTTTATTAGTCTCAGTGAGTCAGATAAGGACACTGAAAAGTTTGTGTCTACAAGAAAGAAGGAGAGAAAACTGACTAAAGAATCAGTCCAAAAGACATGTGAAGTCTCTGAGAAAGAGAAAAAGAAGAAAAAGGGAAAGAAGAAAATGGAAGAAACCTCCCTGTTTGAGAATGCTGAAACAGAGAAGAGTTTTGAAAGCAAGAGGGTTCACAAACCCATCTTGGCTAGAAGGGTGTTCATATTCAATGAACTCTCTAAGGTTGGTTGGGATCTCGAAGAATACACTAATGCGTTGAAATGGACTACCTTCCTGTGTAACACCCTGATTTTTATATAGTCTTTATTAATTTTTAATATGTTTTAATTTAATTAAAATTATTTAATTAATGATTTTGAGATTTTAAGGTATGAATAATGATATTCATATCTTAGATTTGATTTTGAAGGGTTTAGAGTAGTAGAGTTCGCAAAACTGAGTTTTTGCGAGAACCGCGTTCTCGCGTAATGCGGGAAGGGTTTAGTTTTTTTCTGGAGGTCATTTTTACTCCAAAATAATTTTTTAACGAACCAAAAGTGGTTCTTATAATATTTGTGTTTTTTTAGAAATTTTTCTGGATATTTTTCAGAAAAACTTTATTTTACCCGCGTTTGGAACTTTATGGGTAAACCGGGCGCAACCGGGACATGAAAAATAGTCCAAAAATTTAGTTTTGGGTTTCTAAATTTTTCTATATCATATTCAAGTCATAAAATTTGTTTCTCATGATTTTACTCATTTTAGAAAAATATTCATCTAAAAAGGGGTTCGAAAACTACGCGTTTTTACTACTTCGAACTACCAATTAAACCCTAACTTGATGGGATTTAATCCCACCATTTTTTTGGTCAGTTTTGGGGCGCATAAGAGGGCTGATCCCACTCTCAAAATTATCTCAAAAGTCAATTGGGTCAAATGGGGTTGATTTTTGAATTTTTTCAAATTAGGTGAGAGAGGTATGGCTCTCAACCACCAAAAGCATGCAAGCCCATACCTCCCCCATTCTTTCTTGCTTCAGCCGAATTCTATAGGGAGAAGGGAGAGAGAAAATTCATTTTTACTTCATCTTCTTCACTTGAAACCAAAGAACTCCATTTTTCCTCTCATTCCCAAGCTTTCCTACACACCAAAAGGCTAAGTTTTGTTGGGTTTTTGACCATTCAAGTTTCACAAAAAAGGTTTGGATCATCATTCTAATCCATAAACTTTTTTAATTTTTTCATTTCCACCACTTTCATTTTCCATGAAGGTTGTGTTCTTCTCTTTACTAAAAGGGAGCTTTTTATTGGTTTAGGTTCACTCCATTGGAACCTACAAGCTTGAAAACTACTTTGGATCCATTTGCTTTCAAGTTTGAGTAAGTATTCATCTACTCAAAATTTCTACTCTTTAGGGTTTGGCGGTTTGCATAAAACTTGCATTTTTATGGTTTTATTTTGGTGTATTTTGTCAAAAGGTTAATTTTTCTAAGTGTTGGAACATCAAGGCTTCAAGGAGGCCACTTGGTGTTGGTGAAGTGTGAAGGTGATTTTGGTGACTAGCACATTTTCCTTAGCTTCAAGAGGTAAGGGGAATTTCTCAATAAGTTGAGAAGGATGTGTATGTGTGTGGTGTATGTTGTGTTGTTCTAAGTTAAACTCAAAGACTTGAGTTTTTCTCTTGGTTGTTGAATGAATATTTCATTCTCTTAGTAATATGTATTTTCATATATCTATATCTATATATGAGTTCAAGCATGCTTTTTGGTTGATGGATGAGTATGTTTGAAAGGCCTATATGTTCTTTGAAAAAATGCATGCTTGATGAGTTGATGATTTTATGCTATGTTCATGATGTATATTCATATGCTATGGATGGTCACTTTGAGTGGATGTATGGTTTATGGCTTGATTGTTTTCTTGCCTAATTGATGTATGTTGATTTCTTTGAATATTCCATATACCTTGATTTCCTTGTGATTGAGATTGGTTTGGAAATATTTGACTAAGTGTGGTAAGAGGAGTTAAAAGCTTTAATGAAAGAGTTGTCTAAAAGAAATCAAATAAGTTAATTGGGATTCAAGTTAATACATACTTAGATAAATTTCATAAAATTGCTAAGTATAAGTCTCAAGTCAATTTCATACTAAGTCATTTTTATCCATAAAATTCTAAGTGAGTTAGAAAATCAATTAATGAGGGAGGAAAATCAAATTTTGGATTTTTAGGGGCCAAAAACGCGAAGTCTGGGTACTTTTGGGCCAAAAATATAATTTACGAAAGTTTTGGGGCAGAAAACGCGAAGTCTGGGCATTTTGGGCCAAAAATCTAATTTTTCAGAGAATTAGGGGCTGAACTGCAAAACTGAACTTCTTAGAGGGTCAAAATTGTAAATACTTAAAAGTAAAGGAGATTAAGTAAAATTATCAAAGAATCTACTCATGTTTTTAATTAAACCTTTTATAATGAAAAGTGGGAAGAAAAATTAATAAAGTGGGTTTTAAATAAGTGGTAATTCTTTTATAACAAGTGAAGATTTAAGATTTTGAAGTTAAAAGAGAACTTAAGAATTCAAAGAGAAATTTCTTCTAAAAACTTATGGTTTCAAATAACGTTTTAAAACGGCATTGAAGAGGATCAAAACGTGGCGACAATGAATTCTTCAGGACAATAATGCTACACGGTGTTGGAAGAGAGCTAACACGTGATGACGAAAATCATAACGTGAAGGATTGCATTATTCTCTTGTATGTGGGTGTAAATATAGGTGTCATTGCTACAATCCAGCTTGGAGGATTGTGCAATATATATTGAGGCCATGCTACAATCCAGCTTGGAGGATTGTACAATAAATGTAGATATCATTGCTACAATCCAGCTTGGAGGATTGTACAATATATATATATATATATATATGTCATTGCTACAATCCAGCTTGGAGGATTGTGCAATATATATATAGATGTCAGTTGCATTTGGTGTTTGGCTTTGCCAAAATTGAGCTACAATCCAGCTTGGAGGATTGTGCAATCCAGCTTGGGGGATTGCGAATGAAGTGCGGTTTTAGCTTTATTGAAAGATGTTGAAGTGACATGCATTAGCTAGAGTGCTATGTGTGTTTGACTGTGTGTTTAACTTGATGATGTGTTCTCTTTTGGTGTGTGATTATCTTAGAGGAAGATTTGTGAAAGAGTAATTATACATATATTATTGGGATGTATTATGTAGTACTTTATTTTTCAAATACATCCTTTCAATGGATTTCAACTTGTGCAAAGAAATTCACCCTTGCATGTCTTTCTATTATCCTTATGTACGTTACGCGAAGATGTCCACTTTGAGACCTCTGGTAGCCCGAGTAAGGGAGAGTTTTCCGGCCTCTTGAGGCCGATTGTTGGGGATGGACTTATGATCCCATCTCTCAATGGGCCACGGTGTCTGGACTTGAGGTCAGAAATAGAGGGAAGAGGAAGATCAGAGACGAGCCTAGATGCAGTTAACTTGAGGAGTCTGAGTCCGAGGAGGAGGAGAATTCCGAGGAGGACCCGAGGAAACGACGTTTTCTTAGTTCTCTAGGTGTGGGGCGGATAGTGCTAGGTTGTGGGTTGTCAGTTAGCCGACTGGCTTAGGTTTTGGGTAGTAGATGTTCATGTCGTGGATTCGACACATATTTTGTTTTACTGTTTTCCTAGGTTTAGTTTACCGCTTAATTTTCTTTTATGACAGGATGATGTATCGTGACGTGGAGATATATATATATTTATATATGTAAGATGTATGTTTTCTTCTTCTGAGTTTCTGGATGACTAAGTTTTCACGAGCGTACTTATCTTTTCAAAAAAAAAATTAGCCACCAATTTTGGTAACCTTGTTTTACGAAAGACGATTTTCTGCATTAAGTTTTAGTTTTTCATGTGACGTTCCTTGTGTGGAAAAGGGGCGTTACATCCTGCAGATGGATGAACCAATTTATCCAAGATTGGTAAGGGCCTTCTGTGCTGCTGCAGTAGTTCATAAGGAGGATGTGTATATGGAGTGTACCATCAAAGGAACCTCCATTGTACTGACACCTGAGTACATTGCAGAGGCTCTAGGGATAGAAGATTTTGGGATCAGATTGTTTGAAAACCAATGGTATTCTACAGCACAAGTTAGAGGAAGTGAAGTGTTGCAGAGGCTTCTCAAGGACCCTAAGGGAGAAGTCAAGTCTGTAAACCTGCATCCTCTCTATAGAATCATGCACAACATGTGTGCCCACTCCATTCTCCCTCGTGCTGGGTCTTTTGACAAGGTAACTGTGCAAGATCTTCTCATTTTGCATCATCTCTCATTTAAAATCCCTCTCAATCTGTCAAACCTTATTCTGCATCATATGATGATGGCTGTATCACAAAGAGTAACCTCCTCTGTGCCATATGGAATGGCCCTCACAAGGATTTTTAAATACTTTGGAGTTCCTCTAAATGATGAAGAGTCTATGTTGGATAGAACTTTCTTTGGACTAAAGAACCTTATTCAGATCAGGATTCCCAATCCTGTCATCCCTGAGAAGGTCAAGAAAGTTAAACCTTCTGAAGCACTTAAGGTGAAAAAGTCTCCCAAGTCTGAGAAGAAAAGGAAGAGGGAAGAAAAGGCAGAAGAAAGTCAAAAGGAGAAGTCTAATAAGGAAGACGAAGAAAGGAAGAAAGGAAGAAAAAGAAGAAAGAAAGGAAAGAGAGGAAGAGGAGAGAGAAGGCTGCTCTAGAAGAACAAGCCAGTAAGCAGGAACCTTATCAAGCAGAGAAGGTCTCAGAAAAGGAATCTGAGGAGGCTGCTAAAGTGGTTCCTGAGGTTGAGGAATCAGTACTAGAAGAAACTTATGAGGAACAAGATGTCCCTCAAGTAGAAGAACCTTATCTGGAAAGGGAACCTTCTCTAGAAGAGAAGGTTCAAGAGGAAGAAGAGAAAAAGGAAGAAGAGGGCAAAGCAGAAGAAGTAGAAACTGAGGCAGAAGTAGAAGGTCTCACTGAGAAAGAGGAGCAAATGGTGGAGGCCACCATTGCTTTGACTAAATTAAGGGATCAGGATCCCTTCAATCTGCAGGAGGCTATGTTTACCACACCTTCATCCCCTGTGAGAGTAAGACTTGCTGAGGAGATCCCACAGAGTGAACCTTCTCTGTAACACCCTCATTTTTATATAGTTTTTATTGACTTTTAATCTGCTTTAAATTAATTAAAATTGTTTAATTAATGAATTTTAGATCTTGGGGGTGAGAATAAGGATATTTACATCTTAGATTTATTTTAGAAGAGTCAAGAGTAGCCAAGTTCGCAAAACTGGGTTTTTGCGGGAACCGCATTCTCTCCTAATGCGGGGATAGGGTCCAGTATTTTTCTGGAGGTCATTTTTACTCCAAAATAATATTTTAACGAACCAAAAGTGGTTCTTATAATATTTGTTATTTTTAGAAATTTTTCTGGAAATTTTTTTAGAAAAACTTTATTTTACCTGCTTTTGGAGCTTTACGGGTAAATCGGGCGCAACTGGGACATGAAAAATAGTCCAAAAATTTAGTTTTGAGATTCTAAATTTTTCTCTATCATTTTCAAGTCATAAAATTGATTCCTCATGATTTTACCTACTTTAGAAAATATATTTATCTAAAAATGGGTTATAAAACTAAGCGTTTTAATTACTTTGAACTACCAATTAAACCCTAACTTGATGGGACATAATCCCACCAATTTTTTTTGTGTGTTGGGCGAAATTCTTGGCCAAAAATCTGGTCTCAAAATATCTCAAGTCAAAGTGTGAGTCAAATGGGTATTATTTGAATTTAAAAATCAAAGCATGGAGAGTAGGTTTCCCATCCAATCAAAAGCACAACACACCATGCCTTTGTGCTTCCTCTTGGCCGTGATTCTTCAAGGGAAAGGGAGAGAGAGAATTCATTTCTCAACTTCATCTTCTTCCTTGCATCAAGAAACTCCATTTTCCTCTCTTTTCCAAGCTTTTCTCCACACCCAAATGCTTGAGTTTTGTTGAGTTTTTGGCTATTCAAACTTCACAAAAAAAGTTTGGATCATGATTCTAAACCATAATATCTTCTTAGTTTTCCATTCTCATCATTTTTAATTTTTTCAAGAATCTTGTGTTCTCCATTTTTGCTAAAAGAGAGTTTTTTCTTGGTTGAGGTTCACTCCATTGGAACCTACAAGCTTGAAAACTACCTTGGATCTATTTTACTTCAAGATTTGAGTAAGTATTCCTCTACTCAAATTTCTATACCTTAGGGTTTGGTGGTTTGCATAAAACTTGCATTTTTATGGTTTTATTTTGGTGTATTTTGTGAAAGGTTAAGTTTTCTAAGTGTTGGAACATCAAGGCTTCAAGGAGGCCACTTGGTGTTGGTGAAGAGTGGAGGTGATTTTTGGTGTTTGCCCATTTTCATTGTCTTCAAGAGGTAAGGGGATTTTCTCAATAAGTTGGGAAGGATGTGTATGTGTGTGGTGTATGTTGTATTGTTCTAAGTTAAACTCAAAGACTTGAGTTTTTCTCTTGGTTGTTGAATGATTATCTCATTCTCTTAGTAATATGTATTTTCATATATCTATATATATATATGAGTTCAAGCATGATTTTTGGTTGATGAATGAGTATGTTTGAAAAACCTATGTGTTCTTGAAAAAAATGCATGCTTGATGAGTTGATGATTTTATGCTATGTTCATGATGTATGTTCATATGCTATGGATGGTCACTTTGAGTGTATGTATGATTTATGGCTTGATTGTGTTCTTGCCTAATTGATGTATGTTGATTTCTTTGAATATTCCATATACCTTGATTTCCTTGTGATTGGGATTGGGTTGGAAATATTTCACTAAGTGTGGTAAGAGGACTTAAAAGCTTTAATGAAAAATTTTTCTAAAAGAAATCAAATAAATTAATTGGGATTCAAGTTAATACATACTTAGATAAATTTCATTAAATTGCTAAGTATAAGTCTCAAGTCAATTTCATACTAAGTCATTTTTATCCATAAAATTCTAAGTCAGTTAGAAAATTAATTAATGAGGGAGAAAAATCAAATTTCTAATTTTTAGGGGTCAAAAACAAAAATTGGATGTTTTGGGGTTAAAAATGAAAAATTCTGGAGTTCTGGGCTTAAAATAAAAAAACTGGGCACTTTGAGCCAGAAGTATAATTTTACAAAAGTTATTGGGTAGAAAACGTGAAGACTGGACAATTCTGAGGCAGAAACGCGAAGACTGGACAATGCTGGGGCAGAAACGTGAAGACTGGACAGTTTTGGGGCAGAAACCTAATTTTTCAGAAAATAGAGGTTAAAAACGTGAAACATAATATTTTGAGTGTCAGATTTTCTAATACTTAAAAGTTAAGGAATTTTAAGTAAAGTTATCAAAGAGTTTAACTAAAACTTGTAATTAAATCTTTTTACAATGAGAAGTGAGAAGAAAAATAATAAGGATTTGAGAGTTGGGAGTTAAAAGAAGAACTTTAATTGCAAAGAGGAGTTTCCATAAAACTTAAGTTTTAAAATGATGTTATTGCACGGTGTTGGATGAAAGCTAACACGTGGCGACGATAAAGTCTTAAGGACAGTAATATTACACGGTGTTGGATGAAAGTGAACACGTGGCGACGATAAAGTCTTAAGGACAATAATAATACACGGTGTTGGACGAAAGCTAACACGTGGCGACGAAAAAACCCTAAGACGAGGGACCGCATTGATTGTATTGATTGTGGGTACAAATATATTGTCATTTGCATTAAAGACGTGGCTTTTGCTAAATTAGAGCACTCAATCCTATGCGATGGATTGTGAATAATTGTAAAACCTGCCCATGAAAAAGTGGACCGATGGTTACCCATGTCCATGAAAAAGGGGACCGATTGGTTTATTATGTTGCTCTACCGAAGAATTGAAAAACCTGTCCATGAAATAGGGGACCGATGGTTACCATGTCCATGAAAATAGGGACCGATTGGTTTATTATGTTATGGTGATAGTAGCTCTACTGAATAATTATAAAACCAGTTCATGAAAAAAGGTACAGATGGTCCAAGTCCATGAAAAAGGGGATAGATTGGTTTATTATGTTCGGTTTACGCTACAGCCATTTCGCTCTACTTAGTAGAGGAAGAGAAGTCTCCATGAAGCAGCACACCGGTGTATTAAAGAGATATTGAAGTGATATGCATTATGCTAGAATGCTATGTGTGTGCTTGACTGTGTGTTTACTTCGATGATGTGTCTCTTGTTGATGATTGAATATCTTAGTTAAAAGGTTTGCGAAAGAGCAATTCTATATAGGTTTAAATACATTTTTCGTCCCTGCAAAATGACCGAGTTTCATTTTCGTCCCTGTAAAAAAAAAATTTGTTTATGATCCTTGCAAAATAAAATGTTTTATTTTTAGTCCTCGCAAATTTGTTTTAGTCCCTGTAATATTTAGATCGTGTTGAATTTGTCCCTGTAATATTTATATATTCGTCAAATTGGTCCCTATAAAATAAAGTAAAATAAAATTGATATAATATTATAAGGACTAAAAATAAAATTATCCATATATTACAAAGACTAATTTAGCATAAATTGAATATTACAGGGACTAAAATAAATTTGCGATGATTAAAAATAATTTTTTTTATTTTGCAGGGATCATAAACAAAAAAAATATTTTACAAGGACGAAAAATAAAACTCGGTCATTTTGCAGGGATGAAAAATGTATTTAAACCTTCTATATATATATTCTTGGAATGTATTATGTAGTATTTTATTTTTGATATACATCCTTTCAGTGGATTTCAACTTGTGCAAAGAAATTCACCCTTGCATATTTTCATGTACCTGTATGTACGTTACGTGTAGATGTCTACTTCGAGACCTCTGGTAGCTCGAGTGAGGGAGTGTTTCTGGCCTCGTGAGGCCGATGGTGGGGGATGGACTTACGATCCCATCTCCCAATGGGCCACTGTGACGGGACACGTGGTCAGGACTAGAGGAGGGGTGTTGGGCCCCGAAGAGGTCTTAGAGATGGACATGGTTTTAGACGTTTACATACCCGTTGAGAGGATGCGCTATTGGCTGGGAGATGCACCCTTTGCACGCAGTATCAGTTTGGAGAACCGGGAGGCTAGAGCTCCGGCCACGGCGCAGCCTAGGAGAGAGGCGAGGGAGGATCAGAGGCCTACACCTCAGCGGATAGTCGAATTGGTATCTAACCGTTGTCGTCTGATTCGTCGCACTCCAAGGAAGAGTTCCTTAGAGAGGGAACGCTTACCAAGGATGACTCCACCGGTGACACCAGTTCCATCACCCGGGACCGTGAGGCCGACACGTCCTATTCCATACGTCGCACCTTCTGGACGTTTTGTGCGCTGTTCTTCTGACACTTCTGTCGGACCATCAGGACATGCAGGGAGAGAGAAAAGAAAGGTCAGAGAAGAGCCTCGATGCAGTTGGCTTGTGGAGTCCGAGTCCGAGGATGAGGAGGACCCCGAGGAGACGTCATCGTCTTAGGTCTCTAGGCGGGGAGGTGTCTAGTGCTAGGTTGTAGGTTGTCTGTTAGCGACCAGCCTAGGGTTTGGGGTGTACATGTTCAGTGTCGTGTATTTGACACACCCTTTGGTTTTACTATTTTTCCTAGGTTTAATTTTATCGCTTTATTTTCCTTATGTTAGGATGTTGTATTTTGGCCACTCTGTTGTGGTTCATGATTATACTTGCGGACGCAAGATCTGTGTATATTGACATGATGATATATTTATATGATGTGTGTTTTCTTTCTGAGTTTCTGGATGGCTGAATGAGATGTGAATAAATCTTTTCGTATAAGATCCTTTTAAAAAAAAATTTAGCCACCAATTTTGGTAAGCTTTATTTATGAAAGACGATTTTTCGCATTAAGTTTTAGTTTTTCATGTGACGTTCCTTGTGTGAAAAAGGGGCGTTACATTCTCAGCAACCAAAAGAGAAGGATGAAGGACTCGACAAGGAAGCTGTTATGTTTGCTGAAGTTGTACTTGGATCAGGACCAGCCTCCATGGAAAAAATCTTTGTGTCTCCACCTAAAGTGAGTCAAGTCTCTATCACATCTAATATGCTTCATAACTTCTTATTCTCTCCTAAGTTTGATGCTTCTGCTCCACTCGTTGCTGGATCTTCTCAACCAGCACCCGTGGAATCATCTTTGCCTGATATTTCCATTAATCAGGGATCAATAGGATCCTTCTTCAATCACCCTGATCTTAACATATCTGATGCTTCACAGAAGAAGTCATCTGAAGATTTTCCTGAGAAGGACCCTGTTCAGGAAAAAGAAGTCTCTCCCAGGTCAAGACTTGGGGTTCTAGAAAGGCAATTAAGGAAGGTCAAGAAAGACTAGAAGAAGTTGTTCAAGGGACAGGAGCTGATCCTGCAATCCATCAATGAGAGTGTGGATAGATATATTGCTTTCAGGGAGTGGTTTACTGATAAGCTTCTCCCTGCCCTTGCACCAGAAATTGCTCCACCTCCTCATGTTCTGTATCCTCCTCCTCGAGCAGCTCCCCAGCCTTCCAGCTTTTCAAGCTCGGATGACTCCAGCTGTTCTTATTGTATTTCCCCCCCCCTTCACTTTTTGATTGATGACAAAAGGGGGAGAGATTAGAAGGGTGTAGAAGATAGGTATAGAATTAAGGGGGACTTTTTATTTTGCTGAATGATTAATGTGTACATGGGTTGTAATGTATTAACATTCAAATGTTTTGATGAATGATATATGGTTGTTGGCTATTCATGTTGTGTTTCTGTTTTCCATGGAAATCATGTGGTTAACTGATTGATTAAGTTTTACAATTGATAAAAGGTTTTCCAACAAGTAAAATCAGTAAGCATAACATCAATGAAATATGCATGTGGAAAAGTTTTTGCCTGAACCAAGATTAAGCATATGTCCAGTAGGAGTAATATGATAAAATTGCAAACTGTTTCTGCATATTTTATTAAGACAACGTAGAAAACTTAGCCATTCATTCATAGGGTTTGTCATCATCAAAAAGGGGGAGATTGTTGAAATAAGAGCCTCTCAAACTTGTAGTTTCAATGATGACAAACCTTCTGAACAATAGCCTAAGTCTTCTAAGCATGTTATGTACTACTGGTTTCCTTGAGATTATCAAGAGACATAACAGGTATCAAAGTATGGAAACCAGATAAGCTTAGAATTAAGGGTACTCATGGTATAAAGGTTGAGAAGATCAACATGAATATACATGGAGCCAAAACAACTAAAGAGGTATAAACATGAGGCAAGCTTCTAAGCTTAAAGAAAAGGTAGTTCTCAGTAGAGAAGTGAAAGAGGCACTCTGAGAAGATCAACATTCTATTGAGATACTATTGAGAGAACAAACTTCTCTAGTAGAGAAGGTTAACCTGCTGAGAGAGAACTGAGAAGATGACATTCTCTGGCAGAGAAGGTCACTCTGATGAGAAGGTACTAAAAGGTTAAGCTTCTCCAGAAAGGGAAGACATCAGATCAGGAAGCTACTCAAGAAGAGAAGCTCACAGATGAAGAAGAAGAAGCTCCTCAAGGCAAGACGCCTCACAACTGATTGAAGTAGGCTACTACTACACAGTGAGAAGATTCTCAAGACATGAAGCTTCTTAAGAATCCATGACATACATGATCAGTCTATAAACCTCAAACAAAATAAGATCTCTCTACATCAAAAGTATTCTTCAGTATACACAGTGTGCAATTTCTTCAGAAGCACAAATATTGAGAAGATCACATAAGCAGACCAAGTGAGCCATCATAGTGTATCTATGTTGGAGACTTTCTCTAACCATGTGTTTCCAGAGATGGTTCCAAAGAAGGCTCTTGATTTGACCACACCAAGTCCAGAGATGGTCCATATTATTCCTGAGATGATCTACACTGGAACCAGAGAAGGTCCCTGAGATAGTTTAAATAACGAACCTACTCAAGCATTGTGTTCTAGAGAAGGTCTGATGACAGTAAAACAAGTGAGCTGTCAAAGTCTGCCATAAAGTGAAAAAGTACAAAAGTACTATTCCATTTCAGAACCCGATATGTGATGTTCTCTCTCCTCCATGTCTCTAACGGATAAAAACTCAGTGGAAGGACTGAGAGCTCATATTACAATAGATGGGAGTGAAGTAAAGTGTGAGAAATACATCCAAGCTAGAGCAAACGCGATTAACATCAGATATTTCTCATCAACATTCACTTATACACTCTAACCCATATTGCTGTGCTTTAACAGAAAAAATAGGAGTGTAATAGAGCTTCATCTTAGATTTTGTTCTATAAACATAGATCAAAAGCTATAACGCAACAAACAATATTTTCATCCTTGTTGTTGTGATTTTCTTTCAAGCTAGCTAGAAAGAGAGCTGAGCGTGTGAAAGGAAAGGTTTGTGCAATCCGTGTGGTTGCTTGTAGTGGGTTAGCTTACAGAGGCTAGGACAATACTACTGGGTGTTAGCTTGCAGAGGCTAGGACAATACTACTGGTTGGAAGCCTGAAAAGGCTTGTACAAGAATACTGTGTAAGGCCTGAAGAGGCTCATTGAAGAATATTTGAGAGGATAGTGGATAACCTCACTGGATGTGGGGACTGGACATTGCCCAAGGTTTGGGATGAACCAGGATAAACTTTTTGTGTGATATCTCTCTCTCTCTATCTCCTTTACAGCTTTTCTGCTTAACAATTTTTTACTGCACTAAAATACCTTCCGGGCCGTGAAGGTCTAAGCTTTTTGTGAAGCAAATTTATCAGCAAGTTTTTCATCAACATCATTGTGATAAAGAAAATATTATTGTGAGAAAACTTGTGAAATCATATTTTAGAAAGGAGACAAAACCTCTAGAGATGGTCTTTCGATCAACGTTCTCTAGTTGAGACTATACCGTTTACTTCATTCAAAGTAAGGAACTTGATTCTTCTGATAACCTTATCTGGCAGAGAAGATCACATAAAACAAACATTTCATTTAAGACTAACAATCTTCTCTAGCTAAAAGGTTTATTATCTAACGTTTGTTTCACATCTTCTCTGAACTCCAAGTTTTCAATACTTGAGAAAGGTTCAACGTCCACAGGTAAAAGCCAGAATTTTCAAAGGGTCACAATTCAACCCCCTCCTTGTGATTCTTGGTGCAACTTCATAAATGGCACGAAACAATGAAGCGATGGAGAGAGCGATAGGGGCGATGAATGAGATGGCTGCCACTATGGCACAACAGACCAAAATGGCAGAACAGAGGGATTTACAGAAACAGGCTAGAGTTGATAGAGCCGCTATTGGAAAAGGGCTTTCATATTTTAAGAAGCATGATCCACAACAGTTTAATGGAGAACCTGATCCGGAGAATCCAGATCTCTGGATTCAGGACATAGAGAAGATTTTCACATCTCAACGTTGTGAACAAGGAGTGAAAGTATCCTACGCATCTTACCTACTGATAGGGGATGCAGAATTCTGATGGAAGGGACAACAACAGCTTTTGAAGGCAGAACATCAGGAAGTCACTTGGACAGTATTTCGCGCAAGGTTTTTAGAGAAATATTTTCCACAAAGTGCCCGAAGTGGAAGGGAACAAGAGTTTCTGAGTCTGCAGCAAAAGGACATGTTTGCAGATGCGTACGCAGCCAAGTTCGAATCTTTGGCCAACTACTTTTTGTTTCTTCCAACTTCAGCCTGATGAATCGTGGAAGTGCGAATGTTTCAAAGCAGGGCTTCGTTACGAGATTAAGGATGATGTGTCTGCCTTAGAGATCCGACAATTTCAACCTCTGGTTGAAAAATGCAGGAAAATGGAGAGTCTGAAGAAGGGGAAGGTTGTAGGAAGAACCAATGTTGGTGGGCAATCTAGGTTTCATCCACAGAACCAGTATAGGATATGGCTATCAAGGGCCAAACGTGATTATGTGTTACAACTGCGGGAAGCTAGGCCATCATTCTAGCAACTGCACTCAAAGGGGAGCGACTTGCTTTAAATGTGGAAAGATTGAACACTTGGCGAATGACTGTACGGAGCAGAAGCCAGCACCAGCTAACAAGAACGCACAAGCAGCGAGGCCAAAGGCAAAGGGACGAATTTACACCATGAGTGGCGTTGAGGCTTCTCAATCTGAAGATTTGATACAAGGTATGTGTAGCATAGCTGGTAATCCTTTAATTGTACTATATGACTCGGGTGTAACTCATTTTTTTTTCGTTCAATTGTGTGAGGATTGTGACCCATTGAAAATTTTGGCTTGTTCCTGTAGACTTTGAACCTTTCTCAAGTGTTAACAACTTGGAGTTCAGAGAAGATGTAAAACAAACGTTAGATAATAATCTTTTCAGCTAGAGAAGGTTGTTGGTTTTAAATGAAGTGTTTGTTTTATGTGATCTTCTCTGCTAGAGAAGGTTATCAGAAAAACCAATTTTCTTACTTTGAATGAAGTCAACAGTACAGTCTCAGCTAGAGAAGGTTAATCGAAAGACCTTCTCTAGAGGTTTTTATCTCCTTTCTAAAATATGATTTCACAAGTATTTCACAAAAGTATTTTCTTTATCACAATGGGGTTAATGAAAAACTTGTTGATAAATTTGCTTCTCAAAACGCTTAGACCTTCTCTACCTAAGAAGGTGTTTTAGTGTAGTTAAAACAATTTGCAAGCACACATAGAAGACAATTAATGCGATCTCTCATCTTAGGATGTCGTCGTCACGTGTTAACTTTCTTCCAACACCATGTAGCATTATTGTCTTCAATACTTCATCGTCACCACGTATTGACCCTCGTTCAATACCGTGTAAAAACGTTATTTAAAAACATAAGTTTTATGGAAACTCCTCTTTGAAATTGAAGTTCTTCTTTTAACTTCTAACTCTTAAATCTTTATTATTTTGCTTCCCACTTTTCATTGTAAAAAGATTTAATTAAAAAAATCTTAGTTAAGTTCTTTAATAATTTTACTTAAGTTCCTTTACTTTAAGTATTTAAAAATCTGACCCCCAAAAATATTCTGTTTCAAGTTTCAGCCCTTATTTTTCTGAAAATTAGTTTTCTGCCCCAAAACTGCCCAGTCTTCACGTTTCTGCCCCAGAATTGTCCAGTCTTCAGAATTGTCCAGTCTTCACGTTTCTGCCCCAGAGTTGTCCAGACTTCACGTTTTCTACCCCAAAACTTCTGTAAAATTATACTTTTGGCCCAAAGTGCCTAGATTTTTTATTTCTTTCCCAGAATTCCAGAATTTTGTATTTTTGACCCCAAAATATCCAGTTTTCGTTTTTGACCCCTAAAAATCTAAAATTTGATTTTTCACTCTCATTAATTGATTTTCTAGCTCACTTAGAGTATTATGGAGAAAAATGATTTAGTATGAAATTGACTTGAGACTTATACTTAGTAATTTAATGAAATTTATCTAAGTATGTATTAACTTGAATCTTAATTAATTTATTTGATTTCACTTTGGAAAACTTTTCATTAAAGCTTTCAAACTCTCTTCCCACACTTAATCAATTTTTTCATTCCAATCCCAATCACATTGAATCAAAGCATGTGAAATATCCAAAGAAACCAACATGCATCAATTAGGCAAGAACACAATCAAGCCATAAATCATACATACACTCAAAGTAATCATTCATAACATATTAACATATATCATGAACATAGCAAAAAGCATACTTCACCAAACATACACATAGGCATCCAAAATCACCCCAAGCATACATATGATTTTTCCAACAACACATAGGCTTATCCAAAATTTCATATCTCAACCAAAATCATACTTTAACTCATATACATAAATATATAAAATTACATTTTACTAATAGAATGAAACTCATTCAAATATCCAATATGAAAACTCAAGTCTTTGAGTTTTTCATGAAACATACAACATACACCACACACATACACAATATCCTTCCCAACTTATTGAGAAAATCCCCTTATCTCTTGAAGACTATGAAAATGAGCAAACACCACAAATCACCTTCACACCAACACCACACCAAGACTAAGGGATCTCCTCACCACCTTTGATGCTCCAACACTTACAAGGATAAACCCTTTCCAAAATATATAAAACACATAACCATAAAAATATGAGTTTTATGAAAATATACAAACCCCGAAGTATAGAGATCTTGAGTAGAGAAATACTTACTCAAGGCTCGAAAAGAGCTCAAGAAGGATTTCAAGCTTGTAGGTTCCAATGTTTTGAACCTAAACCAAGAAAAAGCTCTCTTTTAGTAAAATGAAGAACACAAGATTCTTGGAAAATCAAAAGTGATGAGAATGGAAAAAAGAAGAAGATATTATGGTTTATAATCATGATCCAAACCTTTTTGGTGAAGCTTGAATAGTCAAAAACTCAACAAAACTCAAGCTTTTGGTTATGGAGAAAAAGCTTGGAATGAGAGAAAAATGGAGTTTTGGCAAGATGAAGAAGACGAAGTGAATGAGAAAATGAAACCTCTCTCTTCCCTCTCCCTATGCAGATTTCGGCCAGCCACAAGGGGACAAGGAGGCATGGGCTAGCTTACTTGAAGTGGGTGGGAGCCATACCTCACTCACCTAATGTGAAAAAAATTCAAAAATCAATCCTTTTGACCATTTGACTTTGGAATATTTTTATGACCAGATTTTTGGCCAAGGAATTCGCCCAAGACACCAAAAAAATTAGTGGGATTGTGTCCCATCAAGTTAGGGTTTAATCGGTAGTTCAAAGTAGTAAAAACGCGCGGTTTTATAACCCCTTTTTAGCTAAATATTTTTCTAAAATAGATAAAATCATGAGAAATAAATTTTATGATTTGAATATGTCATAGAAAAATTTAGAAACCCAAAAATAAATTTTTGGACTATTTTTCATGTCCTGGTTGCGCCCGGTTTACCCATAAAGCACCAACGCGGGTAAAATAAAGTTTTTCTGAAAAATTTCTAAAAATCACAAATATTATAAGAACCACTTTTGATTCGTTAAAATATTATTTTGGAGTAGAAATGACCTCCAGAAAAAAATACTGAACCCTTCCCCGCATCACGCAAGAAAGCGATTCCCGCAAAAACTCAGTTTTGCGAACTCTATTACTCTAAACCCTTCAAAAATAAACCTAAGATATGAATATTATTATTCACACCTTAAAACCACAAAAATCATTAATTAAATAATTTTAATTAATTTAAAGAAGATTAAAAATCAATAAAAACTATTAAAAAAAATTAGGGTGTTACAGATGGCACCTTTCGAGGCTTTGTATGGGAGAAAGTGTCAGACACCTTTGTGTTGGTACCGGGAAGGGGTAAGTACAACTCTAGGACTTGAGTTTTTGCAGCAGACTAATGCGCAAGTAAGACAGATCCAAGAAAGAATGAAGGCAGCACAAAGTAGACAAAAGAGCTACTCCGACAAACGGAGAAGACCTCTCGAATTTTAGGAACGTGAACACGTTTTTCTAATAGTCACTCCAATGACTGGGGTTGGCAGAGTCATAAAATCCAAAAAGCTCACTCCAAAATTCTAAGGACCCTATCAAATTCTTCGTAGGATAGGTCCTGTAGCTTATCAGATTGTTTTACCTCCATTTCTTTCAAATATTCATAGTGTCTTTCATGTTTCACAACTGAGAAAATATGTTGCTGACCCATCTCATATAATTGAGCCCGACATAGTACAGTTAAGAGAGAACTTGACTTATGACACAAACCCTGTACGAATTGACGATCGGAGAATCAAACAGCTCAGGGGTAAACAAATTTCTTTAGTCAAGGATATTTGGGATGATATTACAGGGGATGCAACATGGGAATTAGAGGATAATATGCGAGAGTTGTATCCAATGTCATTCTAGGTAGGTAATTTCGAGGACGAAATTATTTTAGAGCGGAAGAGTTGTAACATTCGTTTCTGTGATTAACTGTTCCAATTCTGTCTTATATGAATTTTTGTCAAATAAATATTTTTAGATTTATTTTTAGCTTAAAAATAGGATTTAATATACATGTTTGAGAATACTTCTGAAAATGGATAATTTTCAGCTATTGTCAAGTTTAGTTGCGACATCTGTTTCTTTGTTTTACCGTCCTTATTCTGTGTTATATGAATTCTTGTGACATAAATGTTGTGTGATTTATTTTTTCCTTAAAATTAGGGAGAAAATACACATATTCCGGAATACTTCTGAAATGGTTATTTTTCAGCTAACGTCGGGTTTTAAATAGAAAACGGTTTACGTCTAACTGATGGAAAGGGATTTAAATAGCTTGAGCATATCAAACCAACCTAGTAAACAAACTTACTTCACAAAAGTTAGTTCTTTTAATATTTGTGATTTTCTGAAATTTTTGGAAAACTTTTGAAAAATACCAAAAAATACGCTAAACGGAAGCGTATAATGCAAAAATCTTGTATTACAGTGTTACTTTCGAGACAAAGGACCACAAGTATTTTTGATTTTATTATTAATTATTTATTTTATGATTTTAAAAATTATTTATGTGTAGGTTTCGAAAATCCTATTTTCTACACTTTTTCGAGGTTATCCGTAGGAAAAGGCGAAAACCGAGTAGTTTGCACTACCAATAAATTTCAAAAATGATACCATGAATTTATTTAAAGCTATCATGGCATTTTTAAGCATTCTCATTGGTTCTCACCAATTAAATCAATTATTTCAATTTTTGATTTATTAAATGACATTTTTAACCTTTGATTTCTATCCTTTTTCATCAAAACCCTAGGGTAATTTTTGTAAAATCCATTCCCTCTTCTCCCAGCCAGTTTTGGCCACCTCCCTCATGACTCAAGGAGGATATAGTACCTTCTCAATTCTTCTAGGGTTTTAAATATTTTGTGAGTCAAGATTTTTAACCAATTAGGTAATTTGGGTTTTATTTTTGGATAATTAGAAAAATTAAGCATTATCCCTTCCTTTCCTTGGTCTTGGCCGTGGACCCTTGGCTATAAATAGAGGGAAAGGGCTCTTCAAACATTTTCTCATCTTCCTCCAAGCTTATTCCCTTGGTTTCTTTAAGTTTTCTCTAGTTTTTCTTTGGTTTTCTTAACAAACCTCTTGCAAATTTATTTGTGTTCTTAGTGTTCTTCAAAGTTCTTGAGAATAGATAAGGGGAAAATCTTCTAAACTTGGTTTGATCTTGTTTTGATGAGTATTTTGTGTTTTGGGTGTTTATAAGCTTTAATTAATTGTCATTTACTTTATATTGTTGTTTTAATGCTTTAATTAATTTGTTTCATGCTTTATTTTATTTAAATTGTGAATTTATAATTAGTAAAGTTATAATGCTCAATTTATTTATGAATTTTAATAATTGTACCGTTACGCTGGCGAAATTTTAATTATAAAGGCATGATCACTTAGTGGGCTATGCCTCCGTGATCAACAAATCTAAGAATCGGTAAAATTGAACCTCTGTAGTTCTTTTGGATAATTAGGAATACTGTGGTTGGTCAGGCAGAAGAGTGCACCCTTGGTATACTGTTAGGTCGGGCTCAGGGGCCGTATCTCTCTTGGACATTAGTACGTTGAGTAAGTGATTAAATACGCTAAAATTTCTGAACCAGTGTTTTCTTTCATTGCAATATACTGCTTTTGAAAATATATATATACAGATTGATTGGGTAAAATAATTTAATAGTAAAGGGTTCTCGGTGACCTCTACTGTTATGTTATTTGGTAGAAATTCCTGATTTGGGATCCTGATATATAAAAACTTGCAATTTTTACTATGTATATACAGACTGATAGTTGGGTTAAGGTAGTTCATTTGTATGGTTCTGGCTAAGAAAAGACATGGTCTTCCAAGCGGCTTTAGCTCACCCCCTCTTTCTTGGGAATCATATCGATGCACTATTTTTTCTACCCTAGGACTTCGTATATACGTGGCGAAGATTACTTTATCAGCTTCCAAAGGGCTTATGCGAAAATGGGCTTAAAGTTGTAATTATTATTACTTTGATTACAGTATTGGTTGGTCACCGCAGTCGATTCTACCGTCGTGTAACTATTCCGTAGCGAAATTTTTCCAAGAACGAGAAAAGTCACTTACTGATTAAAAGTGAACCTAAGTTTAATTTATCGTTAATCTCTTCTCTCTTGATCAATTCCGGTGGCTCTGCCCCGTTTTGATCTTATTTTATTGCTTTAATCACTTTTATTCTGTACCGATTCATTTTATCTGTTTCGGGTAATCACCTCAGTTCGGCTCTATTGCGGTGTGATTACTCTTAAAATAAATGAGTAAAGCCAGAAAGAGTAACAAAGCGGATAATTTCAAGCGTTATTTCTGTATTAATAGAATAAGAGTATTCTACGCGATTTTGTATTAAGAGAGTTAATACAGTAAAACAGAGAAGGTTTTACAAGAGAAATCAAAGAGATATTATATGCAATTATAAACTGTCATTTGCATAAAGAGATATAAGCATTACAACCCGGAGGGAGGGTTGAGAATAGAGTTTTGTTGGGCTACAATTGTCTACTGCGATTATCCAGGTTTTGAAAGTCTCAATGGCCATATAGGTGATAACCCTTGAGCCGAGACAAGCCGTATACCCGGCTTGGATAAATCTGACTGACGAACCTATTTCGGATCTGTTATTCATTTTAAATGTAGTATTACTAAATGTTCTCCAGGAATCTAGAGGGATTATCTGGTTATTCTGATAGGTTTCCTACAGCCGATCGCTCAATGGAGTTAAGGTGGGAAAAGTCTCCTTGGAGCAGTGCACCAGTGTATATTCTTGATTATATCTCGCTTTACGGTGTTTTATTGTTAAGTATAAACTGTGCTTGTGAGATTCTGATAATATAATGCATAAGTGTTGTGTGTATTTGTCATGAACTATTATTCTTATTTTTGAGAAGATTTTCACCCTTGCATGTTTGCTTGTTGTGTTTAATGTATGTATTAGTAGATGAGTTATCCGCAGAGGGGTTTGGAGCCAGTGAGACAGTTTTGTCTTCTACCTTTGGGGGGTACGGGTGCGATCTGGCAGATTGACCATTTCACACAGTGGGGTACTTTTGTTGGTAGGATGAGTGTCACTGATGGCACAGTTGGAGGGCATGTTAGGGAGTGGTAGGAGCAAGTGGTACTTCACGTGAAGTTGCCACTGAGACAGGTTAGGGAAGCACCTACTGATTCTGAGAGTCGTCCTAATGACATTCCCAGGTATCCACTAGTCCGACGTACTTACGGAGGGTGGAGGAGTTATTTCGGGAGGATGAGGAGGACTGTTTTTAGGTCTCCATCTTCTCATTCTAGTATAGAGGTTGTCATAGCACACAACATTTATTCAGAGGAGGAGCCAAGGACGTATACACCTCGAACACCCGCTACAGGAGCGCAGAGGAGGGGCCGAGCAGCCAACGTTGAGAGGTATCACCCTATAGAGTTTTTCGGAGAGACGGGCGTCTCAAAGAGATCTCCTGCGGCACAGGCGAGATTTTTGGAGCATCTTTGTAAGGGAAAGGGGAAGATAGTGAAAGAACATGAAAGTTATGTTCCTAGGGGCTTATCTGCTGAGTCTCATTATGGTTAGAGGTCATAGAGTGAACCTAGCTTTTATATTACTTGGTAGCTTTTTATTTCTGTTATTTTTAATTACATTTTCTATTTATTTTTCTTAAGATTTTACAGCTTACTTTACTTTCAGTATAGTTTATGTACAATAGTTGTGAAATTTCCATGCTTGTACTAAGGCAATCTCTTTTTGACACATATATATGAGGAGGTTACTTTTACATCAGTGTTTAAATGTGTTAGTTCTTCTTTTACCGCACAATGAACTTAGAAGGAATGTATTTCCCATTCTTCTCATCTTTTAGAAAGGCAAAAATTTTATTCATATTTTTGGGAATGAACTTAGTTTTAATTGCGAAAATACTTGTTACTATGGTGTAATATCCTTTTTGGAGAAAGGGTGTTGCACCATTCCTATGCTAGAATGATAACTATTATTGTATGTAAATTCTATCAATGGCAACATATCATCCCAACTTCCACCTTGATCTAACACACATGATCTTAACAAGTCTTCTAACGATTGAATCATTCTTTCTGTCTGACCATCCGTTTGAGGATGATAAGCAGAACTTAATCTTAACTTAGTTCCTAAGGCTTGTTGTAAACTTTGTCAAAATCTAGAGGTAAACCTAGGATCTCTATCAGAAACAATGCTAGAAGGCACTCCACGTAATCTAATGATCTCCCTAACGTAGAGTTGGGTGAGCCTTTCCAAAGAATACCTCATACTAACAGGTAAGAAATGTGATGATTTTGTCAGTGTATCTACAATCACCCTAATTCCGTCACATCCCTTCGAAGTTTTTGGCAACCCTGTTACAAAATCCATGGATATACTCTCCCATTTCCATTCTGGGATATCTAAAAAATGCATCATTCCTGCAGGTCGTTGGTGTTCTATCTTAGATTTCTGGCAAGTTAAACATGTTGTTACATACTCCTCAACTTGTTTCTTCATTCCTGGCAACCAAAATCTTTGTTTTAGATCCTGGTACATCTTTGTGGTTCTAGGGTGAGTACTTAACTTACTTTTGTCTGCTTCATCTAAGACCAATTTCCTCATCTCCAAATTATCAGGCACACAAACTCTACATTTACACCTCAAAATCCCGTCATCTTCTTCTCTGTGTAATGTTTATTGGAATTTTGGCTCAACTGGATCTTAAGTTACAATATGTGTTCAGGTGTATCTTCAAGGAAAGGAAAGGGTTGCCGAGGCCTTTGTTAATGACTATAAAAATGCTAGAGGTGTGTGGTGTGTTTCTTTTCTAACTTGAATTATTCCCTCAGCAGTGGCATTTGATGATTTTGAATTTTCCTCTTCTTAGGCCATTTTATTTACCTGTGCAGGAAGCTAGTGAAGGGGAGTCATTTTTATGCATTAGAAGACTTCGATACCTGTCACAGGTGGTCTTTTAACCATCCCCCCCCCCAAATGAAAATTCTTTGATAAATAGTGATTTGTATTTGTCAACATGAGCTGTATAATATTGTAATGTAATTATTAGGAAATTTTTACAGTAATTGCTAATTGCTAGATTGATGTTGTAGTTAATTATAAGGATTTGATTAGTTGACTAATCTTGTATATTAAAGGTAGGAATATTTGTTTTCCCTTAAAGGTAGGAATATTTGTTTTCCCTTAAAGGTAGGACATTTTTGTTTTTGTGTAAAGTAATTGTATCTATATATTGCCCAAGCTGAGAAATTTCTCCTTGAATATCTCCCACGTCACGGCTTGGTTTCCAGCTTCCAACAATTGTCGGACTCCCTTCCACCAATATTCCACGTCACCCAACAGTAGGTAAACCGCGTATTGCACCTTCTCAGCTGCTGTGCAATGCAGGATCTCAAAGATCTTCTCCAGCTCTTCTATCCATAACTCCGTTTTCTCCAGCTCAGCCTCGCCATGAAACTATGGCGGATTATGGTGTCAAAAGTCAACCAATCTCTTGGCCTCAGCAGCTCTTTCAATCCTAACTCTATCTTCAGCATCCCTTTGCTGTCTCTCAATGTCCCTCTGTTCAGCACGAATAGACTGTTGAGCCATTTGAGCCGCCATGTTAGTCATAGCCGCGATAGCCCTTTCCATCGTGTCGTCACGGTCTTCAGTGCCAGCGCGATTCATCGGTCGTCCTCTACGTGACATGGGTTTCTATAAGTCAACCAAGTTGCACTATTCAAAACCCATTCAAGAAAACAATCAATTTCACACATTGTTTCATAAGGAAACAATACAAACAATGTCACACAATGCTAATCAGAGGTCACACAACTTAAACTTAACAAGCCTATAACCTAAGTAAACTCCATTAGAGTTCACACAACTTAGACACAGTAGACCTATAACCTACAGTCCCAACAGACATCAACCAGGCTTTGATACCACAAATGTAATGCCCCTTTTTCCCACAAGGAACGTCACATGAAAAACATAAACTTAATGTGGAAAATCGTCTTTCATAAATAAAGCTTACCAAAATTGGTGGCTAATTTTTTTTTTGAAAAGATAAGTACGCTCATGAAAACATAGCCATCCAGAAAAATAGAAAGAAGAAAACATACATCATATATATCATCATCAAGTTACTGTACACAATCCTTGCGCCCGCAACTAAAGTCAGGAGCCACAGCAGAGTGGCCAAAATACATCATCACAACATAAAGGAAATAAAGCAGTAAACTAAACCTAAGAAAGCAATAAAGCAAAGGTGTGTGAAAATACATGACATGAAATATCTACATCCCCAAAACCTAGGCTGGTCGGCCAACTAACAACCCACAACCTAGCACTCTACACCTCCCCGCCTAGAGACCTAAGACGATGACGTCTCCTGTAACATCAGTTTTTTTTGTTAACTGTTTAGATTTTTGTCTTATATGAATTTGTGTGATAAAAATGTTTTGACATTTATTTTTAGCTTAAAAATAGGATTTAAATACATAAGTTCCAAAATACTTTTAAAAACGGTTAGTTTTGACTTCCGACAGATCAAGATTCGATGTCCGTTTCTTTGTTCAAAACTGTACTTTTTCTGTTTTATATGAATTTTTGTACCATAAATCTTTTGTGATTTATTTTTGACTTAAAATTAGGAATAAAATGCACATATTCCGGAATACTTCTGAAACAGTGGTTTTTTTGTCAATATCGGGTCTATTTACGGAAAACAGAACGTCTAACTGACGGAAGGAGTTTTAAACAGCTTAAAAATAGCAAATGACTTCAATAAATAAACTTCCTTCACAAAAGTTGGTTTTTCTAATATTTTAGATTTTTTGAAATTTTTATAGAATTTTTAGAAGTAAAAAGATTTAAAAGTTCTGTTTTAGTCCAAATAGTAAACCGCTTGAGCTGATAAACTAATTTAGAGCTCAAGTTAAAGTCAGATAAAAATTTTAAATAGCCAAAACATGTTTTTCCATTTCTTAGGATTTATGGAAATTATTTGGGAGTTTTCTGAAAGACACACCAAAAGTCACTTTTTCAAAACTCCGTAAAACACATAAAACAAGAGTTTCTAAGCCGAAATAGATTTATACTGACCCGTAGAAGCTCAAAATCAAAATTTGAGAGAGACCTTTGGTAATTAAAACTGATTTGCTATTTGTTAGAATTTTTTTTGAATTTTTCTGAAAAATGTCTGTTTTTCACTTACGACGCGTCCGTTTTTCTGTTTTTATGCAAAACGCAATACTTACCCTTACCGTAAAAATTCAGAAAACTCTTCCATGAAGCTATTAGGGCTATTACATGGTATTCCCAAGATTTCTTATCAGTTCTCAATCTTTAAATTAATTTTAGGAAATTTTGATTAGCGAAAAAATCACTTTTGCCCTTGATTTGTATCCTTTTCACTTGAAAACCAAGGGGCAAAGATGTAACTTCACTTCCTCCTTGATTCAACCCTCAAAACCGCCTCACCACTAAGCCCTAAAGAGGACTAGATGCATTTGGGTCAATAAGTCATGTTTTTTAACCAATTAGGAAAAGTTTGATTAAAACTAATTTGATAAATGTGTAATTTGGTAGTCATGGCTTACATCATGATCCAATCTTCCTTCTTTCTTCCTTCTCCTCTTGGCCGACTTCTCTTCCTCTCTTAGGACCCTTGGATGATAAATTTCACTTGGATTCAATCCTTGTGAAGTGGTTTAGGCCAATTAGGAATTAATTAAATGTTTTGGTTTATTTTTAAAAGCTAAACTATGATTACTTTCTAAGCTAACGTACCATGGCTACTTCAACCCAACCCCTTGGCTGCCCCCTCTACTATAAATACCCCATCATGCTTCATATAATTCTTACACCAAAGTCTGTGTTAACAAAGCAAAATCCTTTCTTTCTCCCTTTGAATTCCTAGCCTTTTCTCTCTTTGTTCTTGAGTTCAAGCTTTAATCTTCAAAGCTTTGTTCTTCCCATTTCTTTCTTCAAGAAACCCGCCCCCTTCTCCTTTGTTCATACCCTCTTTGATTCATAAAAACTTCCCACACCAAAGAGTTTTGTGTTTTCAAGCAAAAACTCTTCTTTTTCTCTTTGAAACTATTAATATTTTGCTTGGTGTTCTTGATTTTCAAAGTTTTGTTCTTCATCAAAAATCTTGGAAAAGGTAGGGGGAACCTCTTGCAAAATAATTTGAGAAGTATGTGTTTGATCTTGAGTGTTGTGTGCTTGAGTGTTTTTGGTGTTATAAGCTTTCCATATGGCTTTGAAAATGTTTGTTTTTACTTCTCTTTTTTGTGGGGTTATAATGCCCAAATCTTCTTGATATTTTCAAGGGAGTAAGGTTGGAATGGCAAAATGAATTTTTGAGCTTACTAAAGGTACTGTTATTATGGCGAATTTTAGTTTACTGCAAAAATGATTTCACCGTAAAGAAAATACGTTTTCTTCTTTTGTAAAAACCCTAATGTTATCTAACATGTATATATTCAAAGGTGATGGTTAAGATTTGATTGGTTTATTGGTATGAATCTGTCTAGAAAGGAAAGAGACCTGTGAAGGGGCTATTATAAAGTCCGTCTCTTTCTAGCCTGAGATCTGTATTAATATGCTGTTTAAAAATCTTAACACTAGGGACCATGTATATACGTGATTAAGATAATCTGGGAAAGAAGTGATTTATTAATAACTTATATATAAATAGATTGGACGGGATAAAAGAGTGTAGCGGTAATAGATTCTCGGTGAATTCTACCGTTATAACATCTTGCAGAAGTTGAAATGACAGTAATGAGTTCTCGGTGAATTCTATTGTCGTTTTGGCAAGTGGGAAATATTGAGATGGTATCCAATCTGTTTATATATGCAATGAACTCAGTTAATTTCCAATGTTTAAGACATTGAAAATTAGTGAGATAGGCTTCCAACGGGCCTTTTTCCTGGAAGATAATCAGTGCTTAATTATTTCCAAAGAGAAGTAACTAGATTGCATTCACTTAGTCTAAGTTTTATCGATTTCTGAAAATGAGTACTGATCACCAAAGATGGCTCTTCCGTTGTGTGATTATTTCATCTTTTAAGCTAAGTAAGTTGGTAAAATAAATAGCTGAACTTCGTTCATTCAATTATATCAAGTTTTTAGAAAAGCTGGACACTGATTACTGCAGTCGGCTCAGCCGCCGTGTAATTATTCCATTCCCTAAGATTTACTTAAAAACAGAGAACAGATGTTATTGGATTAAAAAGCAGACATAAGTTTCATTACTGTTACTCTCTTCTTTCTTGATCAAATTCAGAGAGGCTCTGCCCCGTTTTGATCTGCTTGAAATAAGTTAATAACCCTTAGTTATATATATCGATCACTCTGTTGGGCTTTTCACCTCAGTTCGGCTCTGCCGCGGTGTGATCAGTCAAAAATTGAATTATTATAGCCGGAAGAATAACTTAATGCGCAATGAAATAAGAGTAAGAGTATTCCTTCAAATTAAGTGAGTGATTCCAAACGATTTTTCAAAAGAGAGAGCTACAGTAAGACGGAAGAGGTTTTTCAAGGAATGATGAAGAGAAGAGCTATATCATTTGCATTAAAGACGATGAGCTTACAACCCACTAGACGGGGTTGAAAATAGGTTATGTTGGACTACAATTGTCTACTGGGATTATCCAGGTTTCGAAAGTCTCAATGGTCTTGACGGTGAATCCCCCTATACCGAGACAAATCGTATACCCGACTTGGATAAATCTGACTGGCAGATCTATTTATGATTTGGTACTTAGTTTTAAATGCGGTATTTTTGAAGTATTCTCAGGGGTCTAAAGACGGAATTCCCTGTTTATGCTGTTAAGTTTACCGCAGCCGATCGTTCAAAAGATGTGAGGTTGGAAAGGTCTCCTTGGAGCACTACACCGGTGTGACTTTTGAGATATTGAAGTGACATGCATAAAATACCTAAACTTGATGATATTGTGAATATATTGTTTGTAGGGATTCCAGCATCAAGGTAAGATTTATTTGAAACAATGGTTGCTTATGAGCCTTGATTGTTCTGTGTCTTGATGCGTGCCTTGCTGTGTAAAAGTGATTAACCTATAAACATGTTCTTGTATCTACTTTTCCTATTACTTGCTTAGAGTTTCACCCTTGCCTGCTTTTGTTGTGTTGATGCATGACGGAGTAGATGGGTTATCCGAAGATTGGGTTAGTTCCGGTCAAGCGTCTTAGGATTCGACCCCTTGAGGTTGGACAGACAGGGTGGAAGATAGACAGTGACACGCAGTGGGGTACATATTCTGGTTATGTACTTACCACTATGGGAAGGGTTGACAAACCCAACTGGAGAATAGAAACCCGGTTAGTCTTGAACGTTAAGCTACCCTTGGAGCAAATGAGGAACATCATCCGCAAAAAAGATGGCAACGCAGGGAAAGTGGAGAAGCAGAGAAAGATTGCTCAGAAGAGGACATACCACATTAGAGTTAGAAGTTTGCTGCTACCGTTACGTCTTCGTTTAAAGATAGATAAGTCCGGTAGTTAGTCTGAGATTGATCCGGCTCACACATAAATAGTAGCTTATATTTTCTTTTAAACACTTTTGTAATTTTCAGTATTTCTGCTTATTACATGTTTTGCAAATTCTAAAACTTAGGGTTGTACTGAAGCAAACCCTTGTAAAATAGTTTAGTTACTATCTATGATGAATTACGTTTTTAAAACAGAGAGATACTACTACTCCTTTTGGAAAAAAAATTATCTGCATTTTTGGAGGAAGATTATAAACTCTTATCAAATAATTTCTAAATCTTTGCGAAACTTTTGGTTACTATGGTGTAATATCCTTTTTGGAGAAAGGGTGTTATATCACCTCGGGGTCCTCCTCTGGATCCTCCTCATCCTCAAACTCGGACTCCATGAGCCAACCGCATCCAGGCTCATCTCTGACCTTCCTCTTCCCTCTCCCTGCATGTCCTGATGGTCCGGCATGAGAGCCTGAAGAGCAATGCACGAAATGTCCCGACGGCTCTACATAAGGAATTGGAAGCGTCGGTCGCGCAGATTCAGGTGGTGAAGCTAGTGTCACAGGTGGAGCCAACGACAAGCATGCCCTCTCCAAGGAACTCTTCCTTGGAGTGCAACAAATTAGACGACAACGGTCAGATACCGATCTGGCTATCCGCTGAGGTGTAGGCCTCTGATCTTCCCTCATCTCTCTCCTAGGCTGCGCCGTGGGCGGAACTCTGGCCTCCTGGTTCTCCAAGGTGATACTGCGCGCAAAGGGTGCATCTCCCAGCCAGTAGCGCATCCTCTCGACGGGTATGTAGACGTCCAAAACCATATCCCTCTCCAAAACATCTTCGGGGCCCAACACCCCTCCTCTAGTCCTGACCACGTGTCCAGTCACAGTGGCCCATTGGGAGATGGGATCGTAAGTCCATCCCCCACCATCGGCCTCACGAGGCCAGAAACACTCCCTCACTCGAGCTACCAGAGGTCTCGAAGTGGACATCTATGCGTAACGTAGATACAGGTACATGAAAATATGCAAGGGTGAATTTCTTTGCACAAGTTGAAATCCACTGAAAGGATGTATATCAAAAATAAAATACTACATAATACATTCCAAGAATATATGTATATAGTTACTCTTTCGCAAAACTTTCTCTAAGTTATTCATACACTCAAAGAAGGACACAATCATCAAGTCAAACACACATAGCACTCTAGCATAATGCATGTCACTTCAATATTTCTCTTTACATCGGTGTGCTGCTCCATGAAGACTTCTCTTCCTCAACTAAGTAGTGCGATATGGCTGGTGCTTGTACCTAACATAAATGCAACCTGACCATCTCTCAACCCTCATTGTCATTTATTCGGTATGGCCCATTGTGCTACATGCACCATATCATAAATAAGGCAAGTCGGTCAGGATCATTCAAGCCGGGTATACTACTCTTCTCGGCACAAGGAGATTCCCCTCAAGGCCTTTGAGAATTTCGTGACCTAAACGCCCTCAAAGACTTATAGTCAGACTATGCTTATTCTCAATCCATCACTTTAGGTTTGTATACTCTCATCATGGCATAAAGCCAACATGGCAAAAGCCAATATCTCAAATGCATATGACAATACAATTCATACACACATATAAGGAAAATAATGCAATCTTTCACTTAAGATTTTCATCGTCACGTGTTAGCTCTCTCCCAAGACCATGTAGCATTATTTATCCTTGAATCTTCAACTCGCCACGTGTTGACTCTCTCTCAACAACATGTAAATCTTTTCGATTAAGATCGTTTTTAAAACGTAAGTTTTAAAGAACGCCTTTATAAATCCCTCTTTAGCTTTTAAGTCTCAAAACCTTTAAATACTCGCATCATGAAATACTTCATTAACGTTTTTATGTATAAACCAAGAATAGTTTTTATGAAAAGTCATTTGAAGATTTAAATGTTTTTATTAAAACCAAACTTAGTATTTTTCATTGTAAAAGTTTGACTTAAGAATCTTAATTAAAACTCAAGCTCCACACTTGATGAAATTTTACTTAAAATCTTTTACTTCTAATTATTTAAAATCTGACCCTCAAAGTATCCAGTTTCACATTTCAGCCACTTGATTTCTGAAATTTACGATTCTGACCCAGAAAACTTCCAGTTTTACGTCTCAGTCCCTGGGTTTTCGATAATTTACGTTTTTGACCCAAAACTCCCAGATTTTGTTTTCAAGCCCAGAACTTCCAAAAATTATGTTTTTGCCCCAAAATGCATCCAGTTTTCATTTCAGCCCCTTAAAAATTCAAAATTTTGCTCTTTCCCCTATCCATTAATTCCTTAATTAGGGCTTTTTGAAAAGTAAAATTGGGAAAAAGTCCATTGGAAACTAAATTTCAAGATTAAGTGAAAATACCTAATCAAGTGTTGACTTGAATTCTAATTAATTAAAACTTGTTTTTCATTTGGGAAAACTTCTTCTTAAAGTCCTTTAATCCTCTTCCATATGCTTGGGTACATAGTATTAGTCCTCTTTGAATTCAATCACCAATCATAACAACAACAATCATAATAAATTTAAAGCTTTAACTACTTTAAATATTACAATCCACAACATAATAAAAAACACACCATATCACCCAAGAATCTAATACAATCAACACATCAAGAATACCAAATAAAGCATTGGGCATAAACCACTTCAAGTCATAATATATTTTTCAAGAGACATTAAGCTTTTCGAAAATCATCTTCATCAGTCAAAATCATATATCTAAAACCCTAATCATACATAGGTAAGAATATATTTTACTGAAAGAATGATAAATCATTCAACACCCAACATGACAACTCAAATCCTTGAGTTCATCATCAAGCACACAACATACAACACCCACACATACAACCTTCCCAACTTATTGAGAAAATCCCTTTACCTCTTGAAGCACTTCAAAGAAAATCACTAAGAGGACTTCTAGCAAACAAGCCACCAACACCAAGCCTAAGAGATCTCCTCACCACCTTTGATGCTCCAACACTTACAAAAATCAACCTTTTCCAAAATAAATAAAACACAACCATAAAAATATGAGTTTTATGAAAATATACAAACCCCAAAGTATAGAAATCTTGAGAAGTGAAATACTTACTCAAGACTTGAAGAAAAAGAGCTCAAGAAGGTTTTCAAGTTTGTAGGTTCCAGGGGTTTGAACCTAAACCAAGAAAAAGCTCTCTTTTAGGAAAATGGAGAACACAAGATTCTTGCAAAAATTAAAAGTGATGAGAATGGAAAAAGAAGAAGATATTATGGTTTAGAATCATGATCCAAACCTTTTTTGTGAAGCTTGAATAGTCAAAAACTCAAAGGAACTCAAGCTTTTGGTTATGGAGGAAAAGCTTGGAATGAAAGAAAATGGTGTTTCTTTGATCCAAGGAAGAAGATGAAGTGGTGAAATGAAACTTCTCTCCTCTTGCCCTAGATGATTCACGCCCAAGACAAGGAAGAGCGGGGAGGGATGGGCTTGATTGGGTTTTGGTCACCTACTCCCTCTTTAATTTTGAAAAATTCAAAATTAACCCCTTTTGACCCATTTGACTTTTGAGATATTTTGAGAGTGAAATCTAGGGCTTCATACTTAGCCAAAGGGCTGACCAAAATGGTGGGATTATGTCCCATCAAGTTAGGGTTTAATTGGTAGTTCAAAGTAGTAAAAACGCTTAGTTTTATAATCCCTTTTTAGATAAATATTTTTCTAAAATAGATAAAATCATAAGAAATCAATTTTATGACTTGAATATGATGTAGAAATTTTTAGAATCTCAAAACTAAATTTTTGAACTATTTTTCATGTCCCGGTTGCCGGTTTACCCGTAAAGCTCCAAACGCGGGTAAAATAAAGTTTTTCTGAAAAATTTCCAGAAAAATTTCTAAAACCCACTTTTGGTTCATTAAAATATTATTTTGAAGTAAAAATGACCTCTAGAAAAATACTAAACCCTATCCCCGCATCATGAGAGAATGCGGTTCCCGCAAAAACTCAGTTTTGCGAACTCTACTACTTTCGACTCTTCTAAAATAAATCTAAGATATGAATATCCTTATTCTCACCTCAAGATCCCAAAATCATTAATCAAATAATTTTTGAATCAAATTAAAGAAGATTAAAAATCAATAAAAACTATTTAAAAAATGAGGGTGTTACACTAGTGGCTTTGTTTGCACTCACAGTGGTGAAACAGGTCACTCAAAACAGCGATGTTATGAAACCATTGGTTATCCTGAGTGGTGGGATTTCACAAAGAAACGCAGAAAGAAGATTACAGGGCAAGCCATGGTGACCTCTAACCAAGAGAGCCTATCACAACCTGTCGCAAATGTTGCCTACTCAGGTATTGTTAGTAAGGCACATGTATTCTCTGCAACCTCTAAGAATAGTACTTGGATTATTGATACAGGTGCATCTGATCATATGACTATTAACACTCATCAATTACAATCCATTTCTCCATCTCCTCAATCCATTATCTCCACTGCTAATGGTAGCACCTGTCCCATTACTGGTGTAGGGTCTGTAATCTTGACTGAAAATCTGACATTAGATAATGTCCTTGTTGTTCCATCCCATGAATGTAATCTGTTGTTTGTCAGCCAAATTACCTCTTCTCTTGCGTGCATTGTAACTTTTTGGCCATCATACTGTGTTTTCCAGGACATTGTGACTCAGAAGATTCTTGGTTGTGGTGTTAGGCGGGGCAAACTCAACTACTTGGAGCTAACAAAAAGTGAGGGACCAGAATTTAGCCAAGCAAACCAAGCTAGTAGCGAAGACAAAGCAAGAGAAACTATTTGGTTATGGCACCGAAGATTAGGACATCTTTCTTTTGGCTATTTGAAAAGATTACAGCCACACCTTTTTTCTGTTTTGAATGATTCAAATTTTCATTTTGACACCTGTGAATTGGCCAAGAGCCATCGAGTTCCTTATTTACCAAGTTTGAATAAAAGTTCAGAACCTTTTGCTGTTATACATTCTGATGTTTGGGGTCCTGCAAAGATCCCTTCCATTTCTCAAGCCCGTTATTTTGTTACATCCATTGATGAATGCACTAGAATGACTTGGGTGTCCTTACTTCACCAGAAAAGTGATGTTTGTGCAGCATTTCAGGACTTTCATAATACGGTTAGAACTCAATACCAAAAGCATATTCGTGTTTTGCAATCTGATAACGGTACTAAATTTGTCAATGCATCTTTTTCTAAGTTTCTCAGTCAATATGGGATTCGACATCAAACTTCTTGTACCTATACTCTGCAACAAAATGGATTGGCGGAGCGAAAGAATAGACAACTTCTAGAAGTTATTTGTGCCTCTCTCTTTGGCATGAACATGCCACGGTTCTATTGGGGAGAAGCAGTAAAATCTGCAGCTTATCTTATTAATCGAATTCCTTCTCGAGTACTAAAATTTGAGACTCCTCTACACAAGATGCAGTCTTTACTTTCGATTCCTCATCTCCTAAATCTTGAGCCACGAATTTTTGGTTGTACTATTTATGTGCATATTCCCAAGCCTCAACGCAACAAACTTGACCCATGTGCAAAACGATGTGTTTTTGTTGGCTATTCGGATTTTCAAAAGGGATATAGGTGCTATGACCCTGCAACTCAGAAGTTGCATGTGACTTTGGATGCTTCCTTCCATGAAACTGAACCTTATTATTCAAAGGGAATTTCTAGAAATTTTCTTCAGGGGGAGAGCTCTAGTGAAGAGAATGTGTTATAAGAAAGAGGGGGAGAAGAATTGAATGCTGAAATTGATAAAGGTTGTGACAGTAGTGCTGAAAATCTTCCTGAAAATGAGTCGGATACTCCTACCATATCGAAGCCAGTGTTTTCAGGTTTTGACAGTGTTGTTGATATTGAGGGTGACTCATTGATTCCTCCTGGAAATAAGTCAAGTGCTCCTACCATATCAGAGTCAATTTTCGTAGAGTTGCCCATGCCTCCACCATCAACTACAGAATCAACCCAAAATGATCTACAACAAGTATTCTCAAATCCTTTTTTTGATCAACCCCATGAAACAAATCCTCCTATAGAAAATATAGCTCCTAGATACCCACAAAGGTCAAATAAAGAAATTCCAAAGAAACAATATGAACCTGATCCCAAGGCCAAGATCAAATACCCTATTAGTAACCATGTGTCATCACATAGATTGTCTGAATTATATGCACTTACTGTTAATCATCTATCCAATGTTACTATTCCTAGTAGTGTGTAGGATGCATTGTTAGATCCCAAATGGAAAAAGGCAATGAATGAAGAAATGGAGGCTCTACAAAAGAATGCCACTTGGGAGCTTGTTCCATTACCCGAAGGAAAGAAGACGGTTGGATGTAGATGGGTGTTCACAGTGAAACTCAAAGTCGATGGCAATATTGATAGATATAAAGCAAGGTTAGTCGCAAAGGGGTATACACAAAAGTACGGGGTGGATTACCAAGAGACTTTTACACTAGTTGCCAAGATCAATACAATTCGCATTCTTATATCTATAGCAGCAAATCGAGATTGGCCTTTGCAACAGTTTGATGTTAAAAATGCTTTACTCTACGGAGATTTAGAGGAAGAGGTATATATGGACTTGCCACCTGGAGTTAAGCGCAGTACTTCATGTAGAAAGGAAGTGTGTAAGTTGAAAAAGTCCTTGTATAGGTTAAAACAATCTCCTAGAGCTTGGTTTGGGAGATTCTCTTCAGCCATGAAGATTTTTGGATATAAGCAAAGTAATTCAGATCATACTTTGTTTATAAAACACAAATAAGGGAAGGTAACAATCCTAATTGTATATGTTGATGATATGATTGTGACTGGGATGATCCTTGTGAAATAAAAGCATTATAAGAGTATTTGGCTGCTGAATTTGAGATGAAGGACTTGAGACAACTCAAATATTTTTTGGGGATTGAGGTAGCAAGATCAAAACAGGGGATTATTCTCTCATAGCGGAAATATGTGCTAGATCTTTTAACCGAGACTGGTATGCTTGCTTGTAAACCAGCAGAAATGCCCATAGAAATGAATCATAAGCTTGGAATCTTCCCAAACAAAGTCCCTACATATAAGGATCGTTATCAGCGGTTGGTTGGGAGACTAATCTATTTGTCACACACACGTCCAGATATAGCTTATGTTGTAAGTGTTGTAAGTCAGTTCATGCACTCGCCAAGCGAAGAGTGTTGGAACCAAATTGGTTAAAAGTGTTTTTAATACAAAAACTCCCTAAGTGATTTTATGGTTTTGATGATAACAAAATGTATTAAGGTTTTTACAAAGGATAATCAATATGTATTAAGCTTGTACAATGTGTAACAATGCTGCCTAACTAAGCTTATTGCAGTCTGCGTCCAATCAGTTCTTCATGACATTGGCTGGCATTCAAAGTGAGTCTTGCGTCCAATGTTGGCACTGAAACATAAATACCAAGAGTTCTGCGTCCAGTGATTTTGGCAGAAGGAAGTTACTGATATAAGAGGCAAAGCAGTTCTGCGTCCAATAAGCTAGCTCATCACAATGTTGGCACTGAAATGGACACAAAAGTTCTGCGTCCAATGTTTTAGCAGAAGGAAGAATTCTGCGTCCAATGTTTGAGCAGAAGGAAGAGTTCTGCGTCCAATGTTTGAGCACAAAGGCAAGTAATGTTGTGCGTCCAATAATTCAGTACAAGGCACAAGGACAATTTCATACGTCCAATGATTCATGAGAAGGCATTGAAGACATAAGTCCAATGTTCAAGAAAAACCATACGTCCAATGATCAGAATGCTTATAAGTCCAATGTTCAAGAATGCTGATCGTCCAATGATAAGTACAAGGCAATACTGGTATAAGTCCAATGTTTTTATGAGAAGCAGAATTGCAGTAAGAGTCCAATGATTTTCAAAGGAACAGATTCAGTGAGCGTCCAATGCATATGAAGGACAAAAGTCCAATGTTCAGCATGAGCAAGAGTGTAACTCTGCGTCCAATGAAACTGAACAAACAAAAGAACTGCTCTGCGTCCAATGAAATCAGAGTGACAAAGGTACTGTTCTGCGTCCAATAAATAAGAAGGACATCAATCAAGTGTCATACGACCAATGGAGCAGATTGACAAAGGTACATCAAACAACTGTTCTGCGTCCAATAAAGCAGAAGAACAAATGTACAACAATCAACTCTGCGTCCAATGAAACTATAAGGAAATGGCAAAAGTCCAATAACCAGAATGAGGCAATACGTCCAATGTTGCTTTGCAACTAATCATCAGAATGGTAAGCATAAAGATGCGTCCAATGATTGAATGAATATCATATGCAATTGGTAAGTACCAGGTATGCGTCCAATGATTTCTTCATGCTGCGTCCAATACGCAGAATCCATAAACTTGCTATTTATTGCTCATACATTTAACATGGAACATATTTATTGAGCAAATGATTTGAAATAAATAGCTGTATACAATGCTTTTCTGTACAACCTATTGTCAACGTGTTTGAAAGTACATTTGAAAAGCATAAAGCACTGTGGAAAGTGTACTAAGAGAGAGAATGTACTTTTAACTACTCTGTATATCTCTGAACACATCTTTCTACTTTACACAGTGTATTCTCTCTGTCTCAATAAGATATTACTATTAACCACTGTACAATTGAGACTTTGAGTACAGGTTGCTTCTGATTTAGGAGAAAGAAACGCAGACATGCACAATGAAGTAGATCTCCTCAGAGCAACGGGAAAATAGCATTTAATGCTATTAGAGAACGGTAATATTTATGAAGGCTGAAGCTGAGCTATTCGAAGAACAAGTCTGAAGCTTCATCAAAGCCTATAAATACCGTGAACAAGAAGAATAACAAGACACTGAACAACGAAAAAGAAAGAGCAAAAACGCTGTGCAATTTGTTATACTCTGTATAGAAAGTCTTGTATATTTTCTTTCTTCTTGTAAAAGAGAGTTTGCGTAACTCTCAAAGTGCTTTAGATTTCATATCCTCACTTGTGTGAGTTAGACAGCACTTGAATCAAAAACACTCTGCTGAGTAGTTTAGCCTGAAGAGGCTGTGTTCAAAGAATACTTGTGATTTAGCCTGAAGAGGTTGTGTTCAAAGAATACTTGGGTTTTAGCCTGAAGAGGCTGTGTTCAAAGAATACTTGGAATTTAGCCTGGAGAGGCTGTGTGCAAAGAATACTTGGGTTTTAGCCTGAAGAGGCTGTGTGCAAAGAATACTTGTATTCTATCAGGTTGATAGTGAAATCTCTCTAATTTGAGGGGACTGGACGTAGCTCTTAGGAAAGGGTGAACCAGTATAAAAACTTGTGTTATTTCTTCCTTCCCTTATCTCTTATTATATCTGTGCTTATTACTAACCAAGGGGATTGAATTGATTTTGTTTAAACAAGTTTTTCTTACACCTTTAATCGCACAAAGAAAAAAGGTTTTTTAAACTAAGAGGGAAGCCTCAGCGTCCAATCTTTTGTGCGTCCAATATTTCACAATTCTGTGCGTCCAGTGTTTTAGCACTCTGTGCGTCCAATATTTCAGAAAATACTGTGCGTCCAATATTTGATCTAAGCTGTGCGTCCAACGTTTTTAACAGCCAGCGTCCAACATTTGCGAAAAGTTTTAAAAGTTTAGAAACACAATTCAACCCCCCCTTCTTGTGTTTCATCTTGTTACCTACAGTTGGCATCAGAGCTCGGTCTCTAGGGGTTGAGCACCTAACAGTGCAGAGAAGCAAAGATCGATGGAGAACGAGGGACAAGCTGTGAACAGACCACCACTGTTCAATGGAAATGAATATGACTACTGGAAGCAGAGAATGATTACATTCTTTGATGCTCAAAATATGGACCTATGGGATGTCGTGGAAACTGGCTACACTGCTCCAGTAAATGAAGCAGGTCAACAAATACCAGGAGCTCAGTGGACAGCAGATCAAAGGACAAGGTGTGCCATCACAAAATCTGAATATGACAAGGTGCACAGCTGCACTACTGCCAAGGAGATGTGGGACACTTTAGCTTTGGCACATGAAGGTTCATCTCAAGTTCGTGAGTCCAAAATTAGCATGCTAGTTCATCAATATGAACTATTCAAAATGGAGGATCACGAGTCCATTGATCAAATGTTTGGAAGATTCCAAACAATCATTAACAACCTGAGGTCCTTGGGAAAAATCTACACAACCCAGGAGCATATCAGGAAAATCCTAAGGAGTCTGCCAAGACAATGGAGACCCAAGGTGACAGCCATACAAGAAGCAAGGGATCTTTCCACTCTTGCCATGGAGGATCTTCTAGGCTCACTGAAAGTACATGAGCTTGAACTTAATGAAGAAGGAATCGAAAAAAGGGCAAAGTCCATTGCTCTTAAAGCTCAAAAAGGGAGCACCTCAAAAGCCTTGAAGGCAAATGATTCTGATGAAGAATCATGCAGCTCAGAAGGAGAAGAAGGCTCAGATGATGATGAACTCTCCTTCATCTCCAGGAAAATAAAGTCTATGTGGAAAAAGAAGGGTGGCTTCAGAAGGAAGCAATTCAACAGAAGATTTCCACAGAAGGAAGCTGAGCAAAAGGAGGAAAGTCCAGTGGTGTGCTATGGATGCAGGAAACCAGACCACTACAAGGCAGACTGTCCTGAGGCCGAGAAGACGAAGAAAGTCTTCAAGAAGAAGAAAGGTCTCATGGCAACATGGGAAGACCTCGATGATTCCTCTGATGATGAGGATAAGGAAGAGGCAAATCTGTGTCTAATGGCAGGACTCTCCTCAGTTGAAAGTGAAGACGAAGAGGAGGTAATTTCTTACTCTGAATTAAGAAATAATTTTGATGATCTTCTTAGAGATTCATCTATCTTATCTGATGAGTACAGATTATTAAAGAAAAAGTTTTCTCAAATAAACAAAGATTTCGAAAAACTTGTTTTAGAAAACAATGTACTCAAATCGGATAATGAACATTTAAGACTTCAAGTAAGTCAATTGAAAGAAGAATCTCCAAAGAAGTCTGAGTCCAATACTTCCTGTGAAGTACATGTACTTCAACAAGAAGTAGATGAACTCACTGGACGTTTGTCCAAATTTGTCAGTAGCTCTGAAAAGCTTGATCAAATTTTAAAAATTCAAAGAAAACCTTCTGACAAAACTGGTTTGGGTTATGAAAAACCGAAACCAAAGTTTTCCAAGAGTCCATCAAAGTTTAATATATATTGTGGATACTGTGGAAAGGCTGGACATGTCACATCGACATGCTTCCATAATAAATGGAACAAGCCTGGACGCAGGCCAAGGACTAACATGAAAGGACCCAAGAAAATCTGGGTACCTAAGAACATGATCATTCCTGTTGCAGATTTACTTAATGGGAGGAAAGCAACACCAGTCATGGTACCTGGACAGTGGGTGCTCACGACACATGACGGGGGAAAGGTCTATGTTCCAAGACCTCAAGCCTAGAACAAAGGGCTGGGTCACATTTGGAGGTGACCAGAAAGGCAGAATAGTTGGAATAGGTAAAATTGGTAAACATCCTTTTCCCTCTATTGAAAATGTCTTATTGGTTGAAGGACTCAAACATAATCTGCTTAGCATAAGTCAATTGTGTGATAGCGGGTTTGATGTTTCCTTTAACAAGGATAAATGTATAGTCAGAAATTCTGATAAGTCCATTCTTTTTCAAGCAAAGAGGCAGGACAATGTTTATAAAATTGATTTCGAAAATCTGTCCAAACAGAATGTCTCATGCTTCATTTCTTTAAATAATGAACAATGGATATGGCACAAGAAGCTTGGTCATGCAAGTTTGAGAACCATCTCAAAGCTTAATAAGCATAGCCTCGTAAGAGGACTTCCAAATCTTGTGTACAAATCTGAGGTTCTCTGTGAAGCATGTCAGAAAGGGAAACAAGTGAAAAACTCTTTTGATTCTAAAAACATTGTTTCCACTTCTAGACCTTTAGAACTTTTACATATGGATTTGTTTGGACCAACACAAACTGCTTCTTTGAGTGGAAAGAAATATGGGCTTGTTATAGTTGATGACTATACTAGATGGACATGGGTTAAATTCCTAGCACACAAGGATGAGTCTTTTAAAGTATTCACCATATTTTGTAAAAGAGTCCAAACTGAGAAAGGAGTTTGTATCAACTCCATTCGAAGTGATCATGGAGGTGAGTTTGAAAATGCAAACTTTCAGAGATTCTGTGAAGAGAATGGAATCCTTCACAATTTCTCTGCACCTAGAACACCACAGCAAAATGGTGTAGTAGAGAGGAAAAATCGATCTTTACAAGAGATGGCCAGGACCATGCTCAATGATCACTCAACCTCTAAGAGGTTTTGGGCTGAAGCTGTAAACACAGCATGTTATTTGCAAAACCGAATTTATATAAGGCCTATACTGAAAAAGACTCCTTATGAATTGTGGAAAGGAAGAAAACCCAACATTTCATATTTTCATCCTTTCGGATGTGAGTGTTTTATTCTTAACACCAAGGATCAACTTGGTAAATTTGACTCTAAAATTGATAATGGAATTTTTCTGGGTTATTTTGAAACTTCCAAGGCATATCGAGTTTACAACTCAAGAACCTTGACTGTTGAAGAGTCAATTCACGTTAAATTCAATGACAAAAAGCCTGACAATGATCTGTCAGAGCTAAGTGATTCTCTTGCAGATATGAAAATACAAGCAGGAGGTGAAGGACCATCACCTAAGAGTGAAGAAGATGGACCAGACGCAGGAGACAGTCATGCGTCCAATACTGCAGGTGGTAAAAGCTGGCATTTTAAGACTTATCATCCTGAAGATCAAATTATTGGAAATGCAGATGATAAAGTCAGAACAAGGTCCACATTCAGAGAGCAAACTGATGTAGCATTCATCTCTGAATTGGAGCCAAAGAATATAGATGAAGCCCTATTGGATGAAGGATGGATTTTAGCAATGCAGGAGGAGCTGAATCAGTTCAAAAGAAATGATGTTTGGACTCTGGTAGCCCCACCTGAAGATAAGTCCATTATTGGAACCAAATGGGTATTCAGAAATAAGCTGGACGAAGAAGGTAATGTTGTGAGGAACAAAGCAAGGTTAGTTGCTCAAGGCTACTCACAACAGGAAGGTATTGATTTCACTGAAACCTTTGCTCCAGTAGCTAGAATTGAAGCCATTCGCATTTTACTTTCATTTGCTGCCCAACATGATATGAGGCTTTATCAAATGGATGTAAAAAGTGCTTTTCTGAATGGTATAATAACCGAAGAAGTCTATGTTGAACAGCCACCTGGTTTTGAGGATCAATCTTTTCCAAATCATGTTTTTAAATTGAAAAAGGCTCTTTATGGCCTTAAGCAAGCTCCTCGAGCTTGGTATGAAAAACTGAGTTCATTTTTAATGGAAAATGGTTTTTCAAGAGGAAAAGTTGATAACACTCTTTTCAGAAAATCCATAGACTCACATTTCATCATAGTACAGATTTATGTAGATGATATTATTTTTGGTGCTACTGATGAATCTTTGTGTGGAGAATTCTCTGAGTTAATGCAGAAAGAATTCGAAATGAGCATGATGGGAGAGTTGAAGTTCTTTCTTGGACTTCAAGTGAAACAAACTCAAGATGGGATATATGTGCATCAGACCAAATATACAAAGGAGCTTCTGAAGAAGTTCAAGATGGATGATTGCAAACCCATGAATACTCCCATGCATCCAACTTGCATAATGAGCCTGAATGACAAAGATAAAAAGGTAGATCAAAAGGTATATAGAGGTATGATAAGATCTCTTTTATATCTTACTGCATCTAGACCTGACATTATGTTCAGTGTATGCTTATGTGCAAGATTTCAATCAGATCCTAGAGATTCTCATTTGACTACTGTCAAAAGAATTTTTAGATATCTGAAAGAGACTACTAATCTCGGTTTGTTGTTTAAGAAATCGGATGAGTACAGATTAGTAGGATTCTGTGATGCTGACTATGCTGGAGACAGGCTTGAAAGAAAAAGCACCAGTGGAGGATGTCATTTTATGGGATCCAATTTAGTATCATGGACAAGCAAGAGACAAAGCACAATTGCATTATCAACAGCCGAAGCTGAATATGTCTCTGCAGCAAGTTGTTGTTCTCAGCTCTTATGGATTAAATATCAATTGGAGGACTACAACATTTTCGAGAGTAAGATTTCTGTTCTGTGTGATAATACTGCTGCAATCAATTTATCGAAGAACCCAATATTACACTCAAGAGCTAAACATATAGAAATTAAACATCATTTTATTAGAGACTATGTGCAGAAGGGAACATTTGATATTCAGTTTGTTAGCACTGAAAATCAATGGGCAGATATATTTACAAAACCCCTATCTGTAGATAGATTCATTTTTATAAGGAAGCATTTGAATATGCACTTTATAAAAGACTGATGTTTAGCGTCCAATATGCTTAAGTTGAGTCTAAGTCCAATGTGACTAGAGTCCAACAGGACACGACAGTCTATTTGAGACTTAGAAATTTTTTTAAAGACTCAAAAGCTTTCACATCTTAGTCATCCCACGCTGAGTCCAATCTATTTTTCATAAAGATATATTTTACAGTTGGTATCTTACAAATGCTTTGCAGTAACTTTCAGTTTGATGATCATTCTTGTTTTCAAGAAAATGGGGAGATTGTTTCTAAAAAGGGTCTTTCAGTTTTAAAGAGGATTCTGTTTTTAAAAGCTCCAAGTCTTTTCAAAACTCTCTTTGGACTATGATGTTCTATGAACCTTTTTGCCTGATGACAAAAGGGGGAGAAAGAATGGGATTAAGTTTTTATATCTTGACTAAAAGGGGAGAAAGATTTTGACAAAAAGGGAGAAAGATTAAGTCTGATTGCATTAGTCTTATTACCATGTTATTTTGATAAGCTATTTGTGGACTAATCTTTGTTTTATGAGTAAAAGAAATTTTCAGGTACTCTAAGTCTCAGGGGGAGAAGAGTAAGGAAAATCTGAGATGTTTATCTCAGGGGGAGTTTCCCTTAGAAAATTTCTATTTTTGCTTACTGATTTTGGTTTATATGCTTTATTGTTTGTAAAACTTAATAATGTTTGTCATCATCAAAAAGGGGGAGATTGTTGGAACCAAATTGGTTAAAAGTGTTTTTAATACAAAAACTCCCTAAGTGATTTTATGGTTTTGATGATAACAAAATGTATTAAGGTTTTTACAAAGGATAATCAATATGTATTAAGCTTGTACAATGTGTAACAATGCTGCCTAACTAAGCTTATTGCAGTCTGCGTCCAATCAGTTCTTCATGACATTGGCTGGCATTCAAAGTGAGTCTTGCGTCCAATGTTGGCACTGAAACATAAATACCAAGAGTTCTGCGTCCAGTGATTTTGGCAGAAGGAAGTTACTGATATAAGAGGCAAAGCAGTTCTGCGTCCAATAAGCTAGCTCATCACAATGTTGGCACTGAAATGGACACAAAAGTTCTGCGTCCAATGTTTTAGCAGAAGGAAGAATTCTGCGTCCAATGTTTGAGCAGAAGGAAGAGTTCTGCGTCCAATGTTTGAGCACAAAGGCAAGTAATGTTGTGCGTCCAATAATTCAGTACAAGGCACAAGGACAATTTCATACGTCCAATGATTCATGAGAAGGCATTGAAGACATAAGTCCAATGTTCAAGAAAAACCATACGTCCAATGATCAGAATGCTTATAAGTCCAATGTTCAAGAATGCTGATCGTCCAATGATAAGTACAAGGCAATACTGGTATAAGTCCAATGTTTTTATGAGAAGCAGAATTGCAGTAAGAGTCCAATGATTTTCAAAGGAACAGATTCAGTGAGCGTCCAATGCATATGAAGGACAAAAGTCCAATGTTCAGCATGAGCAAGAGTGTAACTCTGCGTCCAATGAAACTGAACAAACAAAAGAACTGCTCTGCGTCCAATGAAATCAGAGTGACAAAGGTACTGTTCTGCGTCCAATAAATAAGAAGGACATCAATCAAGTGTCATACGACCAATGGAGCAGATTGACAAAGGTACATCAAACAACTGTTCTGCGTCCAATAAAGCAGAAGAACAAATGTACAACAATCAACTCTGCGTCCAATGAAACTATAAGGAAATGGCAAAAGTCCAATAACCAGAATGAGGCAATACGTCCAATGTTGCTTTGCAACTAATCATCAGAATGGTAAGCATAAAGATGCGTCCAATGATTGAATGAATATCATATGCAATTGGTAAGTACCAGGTATGCGTCCAATGATTTCTTCATGCTGCGTCCAATACGCAGAATCCATAAACTTGCTATTTATTGCTCATACATTTAACATGGAACATATTTATTGAGCAAATGATTTGAAATAAATAGCTGTATACAATGCTTTTCTGTACAACCTATTGTCAACGTGTTTGAAAGTACATTTGAAAAGCATAAAGCACTGTGGAAAGTGTACTAAGAGAGAGAATGTACTTTTAACTACTCTGTATATCTCTGAACACATCTTTCTACTTTACACAGTGTATTCTCTCTGTCTCAATAAGATATTACTATTAACCACTGTACAATTGAGACTTTGAGTACAGGTTGCTTCTGATTTAGGAGAAAGAAACGCAGACATGCACAATGAAGTAGATCTCCTCAGAGCAACGGGAAAATAGCATTTAATGCTATTAGAGAACGGTAATATTTATGAAGGCTGAAGCTGAGCTATTCGAAGAACAAGTCTGAAGCTTCATCAAAGCCTATAAATACCGTGAACAAGAAGAATAACAAGACACTGAACAACGAAAAAGAAAGAGCAAAAACGCTGTGCAATTTGTTATACTCTGTATAGAAAGTCTTGTATATTTTCTTTCTTCTTGTAAAAGAGAGTTTGCGTAACTCTCAAAGTGCTTTAGATTTCATATCCTCACTTGTGTGAGTTAGACAGCACTTGAATCAAAAACACTCTGCTGAGTAGTTTAGCCTGAAGAGGCTGTGTTCAAAGAATACTTGTGATTTAGCCTGAAGAGGTTGTGTTCAAAGAATACTTGGGTTTTAGCCTGAAGAGGCTGTGTTCAAAGAATACTTGGAATTTAGCCTGGAGAGGCTGTGTGCAAAGAATACTTGGGTTTTAGCCTGAAGAGGCTGTGTGCAAAGAATACTTGTATTCTATCAGGTTGATAGTGAAATCTCTCTAATTTGAGGGGACTGGACGTAGCTCTTAGGAAAGGGTGAACCAGTATAAAAACTTGTGTTATTTCTTCCTTCCCTTATCTCTTATTATATCTGTGCTTATTACTAACCAAGGGGATTGAATTGATTTTGTTTAAACAAGTTTTTCTTACACCTTTAATCGCACAAAGAAAACAAGTTTTTTAAACTAAGAGGGAAGCCTCAGCGTCCAATCTTTTGTGCGTCCAATATTTCACAATTCTGTGCGTCCAGTGTTTTAGCACTCTGTGCGTCCAATATTTCAGAAAACACTGTGCGTCCAATATTTGATCTAAGCTGTGCGTCCAACGTTTTTAACAGCCAGTGTCCAACATTTGCGAAAAGTTTTAAAAGCTTAGAAACACAATTCAACCCCCCCTTCTTGTGTTTCATCTTGTTACCTACAAAGAGCATATGAATGTTGTTTATCGAATCTTACGATATTTGAAGAATGCTCCAGGCAAAGGACTATTGTTCTCAAAAAATGGTGTCTCTAATATTGAAGGGTATATAGGTTCTGATTGGGCAGGTGATCAAACAACTAGAAGATCTACATCAGGATATTTTACATTTGTGGAAGGTAACCTTGTCACTTGGAGAAGTAAGAAGCAAAAGGTCGTGGCAAGATTAAGTGCGGAAGCTGAATTTCGAGGTATGGCCTATGGTGTGTGTGAATTGTTGTGGATTAAGAGTGTTCTCAAAGACTTAGGGATCAAATATGCAGAACCCATGAACCTTTATTGTGATAATAAGGCAGCCATTGAAATTGCACAAAACCCGATACAACATGATCGCACCAAACATGTTGAAGTTGATCGCCACTTCATAAAGGAGAACCTCGACCAAAAGATTATACAATTTCCAATTGTCCAATCAGAAAGCCAACTAGCTGATGTGCTCACAAAGGATGTTTCAGCTAAGACGTTCCATGGTGCAATTGACAAGTTGGGCATGATAGATATCTATGCTCCAACTTGAGGGGGAGTGTCAACATGAGCTGTATAATATTGTAATTATTAGGATATGTTTACAGTAATTGCTAATTGCTAGATTGATGCTGTAGTTAATTATATGGATTTGATTAGTTGACTAATCTTGTATATTAAAGGTAGGAATATTTGTTTTCCCTTAAAGGTAGGACATTTCCGTTTTTGTGTAAAGTAATTGTATCTATATATTGCCCTTGCTGGGTAAATGGAATAATATAGTATTGTCTCTTACAGTACTAGAGAAAAAAGAGGATTTTTTTTTTAAATGTTGACAAGGATGAAAATTTACTCTACGTACTATTTTATTTATTTTGAGTTTGTAGCAACTGCCAAAGAGGCATAGCCATAGTGCCCATGATGTGAATAGAAACTTATGCCATCTACGTGGAAAAGGGGCACCTAGAAGTTGGTTTGTTCCAATTTTTCTACTTATTAATTTTTTAGTCTTAACTTTCTTAATGATATGAAATTATTTCTATATATTATTTAGATATATTTGAGATCACATCGCCTTGCTGAAGCTGAGGTGGTCCAGAGAAAGATATTGCATATTATGGAATTGTCAAAGGTTCTTTGTGTGAACTTCTTTCTCCTTTTCTGCTTTCAAATTGACTTTCTTTCTCACTGCATTGAGCAGCATTGTATATAGGGTGTTGAGCAGGGCTATTTTCTTATCTTAATTTTTCCTGTGATATTGTCCAATTTCTATTCTTTCTGAATAAAAAAAATCATGGTACACTTTAAAAGTTTGAGTTAATGGTGAACTTATTCTTATTGCTCACTTTACATAACCTTATCCTGGTTATTTTTTGCCTATAGGATTTGCTACAAATGACAATTCTTTATATATCTCTATCCTAACAACTAAGTTCTTTCTTTCCCTGATACTAGATATAAATTCAGATTAAAGCAGGTTCATGGACTACAGCAGAAAGATTCACAAGTACTTGGAAGGGCGTGTTATCCTTCTGATGCATGAGAGCTCATCAAGGTCTTATTAGGCTTCTATAATATTCAATTTGTTATAAACAACTAAAATAATAGTTAAAATAATAGTTGCTGTGTTTGTTGACTAGAATCTCCTTATTTATGTGTCCTAATGTGTGGAAGTGGTTAGTCATGAGAGAATTAGTTTGCAGGTACACCACGTATACTATTACTACAGCTTCAAAATTAGAAGGGCAAGAAGTGGGTTGTTTTCAACAGAGGATCAGGATGTCTAATGGGAAAAACTTTGTTACCGGTGTGGATACTGAATTACTGCAAGTAAGTATTTATTTGTTCAATAAAAATGTTTCCATGTTTGCTGAACATACCATTAGATACCTTTAAGGTATTTTCAGTTACAGAAGAATTTCTATAGTAGATTGCAATAAAATCGTCTAATGTTTTTCTTGAACATTTACCTTACCTTGTTTATTAATACAACTCAATTTGTTATCATCCCATTTATTTGTTCTTTCAATGATAATTTTTTAATAAATATTCTCTTGCATTATTTTTTTTAATACATGTCTGTCATTGTATCCTTTAATTCCAAATGATACTCTAATTCACAATATTACATCTAATAATCTTATAAAAAAACATTCCAATTTTTGCCCTTGTTTATTTTGGCTGTGATATCAAGTAGTTGAAGTTAATTTCCTAAAGTAAACTCTTAGATGTGTTATTTTACAACAGTTTTGTATGAACTAGTAGTGCAATGCAAACATATCAATATAAGAGGACTAAAAATTTATATTGTTTTTAAGTATGTCAACTTCTTTTCCTACTCACCCTCGTAAGTTTTGAGCCTAAGATGGCAATGGGATTGACAGGCTGAAAATGCTGAAACTAACTTTTCAAATCATATATAGCTGATCCCTTGTGTATTAATCAACAAGTTCTTTGTGTTGCTCCTATGACAGTGACTATTGCTAATTACCATATAATGATACTTGATGCATATATATCAGCTTATTATTACGAGTTGAATCACATACAACTTATTATACTACTAGAAAAATCAGAATTAGAGACGGAACTTTTCTGTCTCTAAAATTGATAAATTTCGTCTCTAAACAAATTAGAGACGGAAGCATATTCATCGCTAAATTTGGCGTCGCTAAAATGTTAGAGACGGAAAATATGTATCCGTCTCTGATTAGAGACGAAAATATTCCGTCTCTAATTTGATTGATTCCGTCTCTATAGTTGGACGATGAAAAGGTCACAACCGTCTCTAATAGAGACAGAAGAATTCCGTCTCTAAAATAATATTTTCATTAGAGACCGATTACATTTCCGTCTCTAAAGTTAATACATCTATCCACACTTCGGTCTCCAAATTCCGTCTCTAATCAGAATCAGAGACGGAATTAGTAATTCCATCTCTATAGTAATTCCATCTCTATTTCTTTTATTTTTTAAAATAAATTTCTCTATTTTTATATCTTTCCAAAATTAAAATCAATCCTATTATCAATTATCAAATAATTCAGATTTCATTAGACAAATTTTGGAATCATAACATAAAAGTGTGATAATTCATTCATACAAAAAGTACACCACCAAATACACTAATAAAAAATCTAGTTTGTAGTTTGTTCAGAAATAATTACAATATAAATGTGTCCATAACATAAATAGCAAAACAATATTTAATTTAACAAAAATATGAAACTTGAAACTAAAACTAATAAAGGACAATTATCATCCATAACATCTTCCCCCACCTCATCATCGCTATTATCATTCTCTCCTCCGGATTCAAATTATTATCCGACATAAGCCTTTGAAACCTCAACTCCAGTGCTCCAAAGAATCTTTAAATAGGAAGTATACCTGCAAATGAGCAAGTCAAAAACCATAGAAAATAAGATGCTAAAAAATGGATGTAAATGAAGAACAGAGCAAATTCCATTGGAATTTGCCAAAGAAAGCTCATACAAACAAATAATAATAAAGATAAATATAAGAGAGAAAATAATCTGAAATCTGTTTATTTCGTTATGTAGCAATGTTAGTAAACTAGAGGAAGTATTATGCTATAAAGCTAAACTTACCAGTAAAAAGGGTCTTTTTGGTTGAATTTTTCACACTTCCTCTATGGCCTGAATCTGGCCTCATCATTTTTACTATGCAAACATGATAGTTGGCAATAGCCCTGGGCACTTCTTCCAAAGGGACAATTCCCTCATTGTAATAGGAAAAAGATAGTGTAAAAGCACAAGCACAGGTTTTAGTGATTGTGAGATTGTCAACCTACCCATTTTAATTTAACCATAATTAGCTTTGGTTCAAGAAACCTAAGACCCAAATCTCAGTTAATTTTTTTAGGCCTGCAATAACCCACCAACTGAGTGGATGATGCCCATCTCTAATCACCCAACCAGACTAAAGCAATCCCTCCTAATTTTCCTTCAAGCCACTCCCAATGAATATAAAAATGCAAGAGACAATTCAAATACCATTGATGATATTTTGGGAAATAGTAGTGGAATTGAACTTGTCGTTGGTGGAAGAGTTAGGAGGAGATCTCACAATATAGAGATGGAAGTATGCTTTTGGAAGTCCAAAGTCAGTCCTTGTTGGAGCTGATGCCTGATTGTGACCAAGATTCCTGCATTATCAAAAATAATTTTAAAAATAAATCCATTTGCTCATGAAGGAGGTTTATAAAATGAGAAGTGTAGAAGTCAAGAAGATAATTACACAGGTCAACATAACAAGTAGCTGTCTAACACACACACTCTGTTAATCCATTAACCCAGATATGCACAAATCACTAGTTATTATTTATCGTTAACATAGAAGAATAGCTTCAATCCCCTACCCCCCCCCCCCCCCCCCCCAATGGCTAATTACTCATAAAATGATAGAAATTCAAAAACCTCATCTTAATTGAGAGAAACAATTAAATACACAGGAGCATAAAAGACTTGCATCTATATTAGTGTTTCATTTTCCTATTCCAATCCATCCAATGAAAGGAAGCCAAGTCCAAAATGTGTTTAAAAGCATACAAGAGATGATATGATAAGTGTGGATTACAAAAACTTTTATTTATCAGCAAGTGAGTGAAGAATAAGCCTGTCTCACTCTGCTGACTCGCAATGCAAATTTGCCTAGTTATAATAATTCATGTCATGATTACATGGTAGCATATATTTAATTGACATTGGTCCTAGTACTTAAGGCTCCCGAATCATCCTGTTAGTTTTGATAAATAAATAGAAATCATGTAGCTAAGTTGGTGAGTAAGCAACTTGATATATAAGCAAATGAGTAAGGATGCTTCATGCAGATCCATTTTAGTTTAGTTTTGAACACACACGAATTGCCATATACATGATACTATTGATTAATCTCTAACACTAACTCATGCTTGAAGATTTATATTTGGGTTGGAAGGGAAACAATTATGGCAGCCCATATGTAGCACTGGTGAAATGACAAAGTAAGACAGAGGTGCCAACACACAAGCCCATGGCCTTCCTGAAATAACAGTCAACAATTTCCGTCTATTCTATTCTTCTTCCTAGTATCAACAGAACAGGAAAGTCACAAAAAGATGAAACCAGAAAAAAAAGATATCATTTGTTGGTTATTTAATTAGATCTTAGGATTTTATTTTATTTTATATTATATTTAACATCTAAACCCAACCCCCCCCCCAAAAAAAAATTAGCATATAAATCAGAGAGTGGTTGATGAGAGATCAGAACACAATTATCTATCTCTTGAAAATATCATAATAAGGATCTAATTTATCTCTAAATCCATTTGTTTATGAAAACTCACATCACATTCTAAGAAGAGGTTAACAAGAAAACACTCTAGAAGAATCCAGATTTTGGACTCTCTTTTCCATCTGAATTGGAATGGAACCAACTCATTGTGAGAGTCATCTCTCTCTCTCAAGATTACATTCGATTATGAAGAAACCAACCAAATAGAAACACACCACAATCCACATACACAATTCTGCAAATTAAACAAAGACGAGATGGTATTGGGAGAGATACCATACCTTAACAATGATTGCTCTACTTTGCTCTGCTAGCCAATGGAATACGATGCCTTCACTCTCTCTAAACGAAGTTATCCCTTTCACGTGGTTATCAATCGCCGCTCCGATCTCAACGAGCTCCGTCACCATCGCCCGCTCCGATCTTCTTCGATCTCGGCGTGCTCCATGTCACCGTCGACGCCGTAAGTGGCTCTGCTGCATCGCACACTCCTCCTCGGTCACCATCACGGCGTGCTCTGTTCTTCACCGCATCTCCGCTCCATCCTCACAAAGTTGGGCATTTGTGTTTTAGGGTTTAGCAGTAGTGTGTGGTGTTCCTTTATTTGTTTTATTTTAAATTTAATTTTAAATTTTATAATTTATTTGTTATTTGTTATCGTTATATTTTTTTTTAGACAATTATTGTTATACTGTTATAAATAATTTAGAGACGGAATTAATTAGAGACGGATATTTTCCGTCTCTAACAATATTTGACTTTAATTTATACCAAATTGACTAATTAGAGACGGAATTATTCTGACGTTGAAATGTCCGTCTCTAAATTCCGTCTCTAAATACATTTTGACTTTTATTTGTATTAAATTGATAAAATAGAGACGGATTTACAGATGGATTTTTTCAGAGATGGAAATTTCCGTCTCTAAATTTCATCTCTAATTTACAAAATTTGATTTCTGTCTCTAACTAATAATTTCGGTCTCTAACTCCGTCTCTAATTTTCGTTGGTAAATCAGATTTTTCTAGTACTGTTACTTGATTGTTTGTTTGATGGTTATTCTTTTTCAAAAACCAAATAACATATATCAATAATCCTATACAACTTATTTTGTTGTAATTTGTGCTTCCAGGAGATACTGAGTTGCTAAAGCATTTGCTGTCCAGAAGAGTCGTCCTCTGAGAATATCTTGACCCCAATTGATATGTAAGCAACTCTTGATTAAAATAACAAGCTCTTGATAGGTCATAAGTAATATTCTTCCAAGTTTTATTTTATATATCTTATATAATAGTTATATATTTTTGCATCTTATAATTTAGTTTAGAAAGCATTTTTTTCATCATATTTAACACTACTGATTAGAGGATCAAAAATATTTTACCATAATGATATTGAGAGGAAATTAATGTATAGCTACAGATATTTCACTTTTAGTGACAGTTTTTTTCTATCACTAGAACTTTTTTAGGAAAAAAGTTAACTTGATGTTGCGCTTTCTTAAGAAAGCACTACATCAAGTCTGACGTAGCATTTTTCTGGCGTCAGGGCATCTTGACGTAGCGCTTTCTCAAATAGCCATCCCTTTTGTGACTGTTGGGTTTATAGCGCACGGAAAGCGCTACAAAAAGCTAAAAAAAGCGCTACAAAAACATAATTTGGCATAGTGATTCCTTTCAGTAACAACTTCTTCATTATCCATAGGAACATTGAAGTATCTGAAGATTCTGGTGAGAGTCATTCCATATGGCACAAAGGAGGTAACCCTTTGAGAAATAACATACATCATGTGATTGAGAATCAGATTAGGAAGACTGAGAGGGGTCTTGGTTGATATGGGTGCAGAACCAAGAGGTCTTGTTCGATGACCCTGTCAAAAGATCCTGCACGAGGCAACAGGGAGTGCACACACATGTTGTGCATGATTCTTATAGAAGAATGCAAGTTAATAGATTTTATCTCTCCCTGTGGGTCCTTGAGAAGCCTCTCCAACAATTGGCTTCTCCTCACGTTTGTTGTTTAGTACTAATGATTTTCAAACAGCTGTAATCCAACCTCTGGAATTCCCAATGCTTCTGCAATCTTCTCAGGAGTTAAGACTATGGAAACTCCTTTGATTTGACTTTCCAAGTTCAAATCTTTGTGGGATATTGCAGTAGCATAAAAAGCATGCACCAATCTAGAGTAGATTGGGTCTTGAATCTCCAAGAATGTGTTCCATCTGAGAGCTTTAGTATTCTCCTTTATAGTCCAACCCAAATCTTCCAATTCCTTAAAGAGGAAGATTCTTCCAGCCAAAATGGGGTTGTGAACCCATTTTCTCTCAAAGTTTTTCTCTGTTTCTACACTTTCAAACAGATATGCCTCTTCTATTTTGCCGTTTCCCTTTTACTTCTTCTTTATCTCCTATTTGTAGACTTTTTCACTTCAGAGACTGATTCTACAACTATCTTCCCTTTTTGCTTCGTAGACATAGATTTTTCTGAGTCATTATCAGATTCACTTAAACTGACAATGACCTCTTCTTCTCCCACTGTTGATGCCTTTGCTGCAAAGACTATCGCAGAGATCAACCTTTCTAATCTCCTACTAGGAGTAGGTAAAGTCTTTGAAGGCTTAGACTTCTTCTTCTTCACGGGTTTTCGAGAGGGATTAGGTGAGGAAGGAGGAGAAACTTTTTCAGGAACTTATTCCTCTTTGGACATGGGTGGGGAATCAGGCTCGATTGCACCTTTTGTATGGGGATTGCGATGAGAAGTCCTCTTAATCCTTCGTTTAAAAGGAGGAGGAGGAGGAGTTTTCTCCTTGGATGGGCCTGGTGAAGGAGATGGAGACGGAGATGCATAAGATTTAGTCATGTTACTGGGATTTTTCCTAGCCACTATTTTTGTTTTTGCCATTAGAAGATCATATATATATATATATAGAGAGAGATTTTGGAGAAACAAGAGAGCGTATTTGAGAGGCAATGAGAGGATAAGAGTTGACCATTTGGTGTACTAGCCATTGGAGGAAACTAGCTATTATGCCCTTGGAAATAACTGTCTAAGCAGTTATTATTCTTCTCTGCGATGGTAACTTTTTCTAGGAACTAACTCCCACTCTCATGACCTACTTTCACCCAGGGAACGGATTTTCTCTGCTAGAGAAGGTTCAGTGATAATGTTCTAAGTCTAGACCTACTCAAGGGGAATTAGTAGTCAATTTCGTTATCTACACAGAATAGAGTTAAACCACCAATTATACAATTTTCACACAAAAGTCATATAATTATGAAGGTGACATGTTAAGCATTTATCATTATGACAAAGAGATCATATTCAATTTATCCTTGATATAACTGAATCTTTCTTCCAAAAGAGGCTTTGTAAAAATATCATCAAGCTGATCTTTTGTATCAACATGCAATAACTCAATATCCTCTTTTTGAACATGATCACGAATAAAATGATGCTTAATGTCAATGTGCTTTGATCTTGAATGTTGGATCGAATTTTTTGATAGATTAATTGCACTTGTGTTGTCACAAAATATAGAGATTTTGGAATACCTCAATGAGGAATTTTTCAATTGATTTTTTATCCAAAGAATTTGTGAGCAACAACTTGCTACAAACACATATTCAGCTTCTGTTGTTGAGAGAGCTATGGTATTTTGCTTTCTGCAAGACCATGTGATAAGAGCCTCTCCTAGAAAGTGGCAACTTCCACTTGTGTTTTTTCTTTCAATTTTATCAGCATCACAGAAGTCTATAAGATCAAAATTCATTCCCTTTCTATACCAAAGACCAAGATTAGTAGTTCCAACCAATTATCTGAAAATTCTTTTTGTTGTAATCACATGTGATTCTCTTAGAGAACATTGCAATCTTGTACATAGACTAACAGAGAATAATATATCAGGCCTACTTGCAATTAAATATAGTAATGAACCTATCATACCTCTATACTCTTTTTCAGATACAATTTTACCTTTTTCATCCTTGTCAATTACCACTAAATGATGCATTGGAGTAGCCATAGGCTTGGCTTCTCCCATCTGATACTTCTTGAAGAGGTCTTTGATGTACTTTTCTTGGTGAATAAAAATTCCTTCTTCTGATTGTCTTATTTGAAGTCCAGGAAAGAACTTCAATTCACCCATCATACTCATCTCAAATTTACCTTTCATTAGTTTTAAAAAATCCTTGCACAAAGATTCATTAGTAGCTCCAAAAATAACATCATCAACATATATTTGAACAACTAATAAATCTTTTTGGTGAATCTTTCTAAAGAGGGTAGTGTCTACTGCACCTCTTAAGAAGTCATTGTTGATCAAGAAGGTGCTCAATCTTTCATACCAAACCCGAGGAGCTTGATTTAGCCCATAAAGAGCTTTTGTTAATTTAAAAACATCATTGGGCCATTTAATAAGGCACTTTTCACATCCATTTGATATAAAATTTCATATCTTTAAAGGCAGCGTATGTAAGAAGGATTCTAATAGTTTCTAACCTTGCAACTAGAGCAAAGGTTTCATCATAATCTATATCTTCTTGTTGATTGTAGCCTTGAGCTACCAATCTAGCTTTATTTTTTACTACCTTACCTTCTTCATCAAGCTTGTTTCTAAAAACCCATCTTGTGTCAATGATTGTTTGATCTTGAGGAGGTTGCACAAGGGTCTAGACTTTGCTCTTCTCAAACTGAGATAGTTCTTCCTTCATGGCATCTACCCATGATTGATCATCGAGGGTATCATTGATGTTTTTAGGTTCCATGTTTGAGAGTAGAGCCATGCAGTTAATCTCCGTAATCAGAGAAGTTCTGGTTCTGACTCCTACAGACACATCTCCTATGATTTGGTCCTGAGGATGAGCATCTTTTGTAGGAAAAATTGTGAAAAAAGACAAACAGCAAGTTCACGCTCAGCATGGAAATCTTGCGCTCAGCATGAAGACTACTGTAGCCATCTGAGACTGTGAACTCAGTGTGGAATTCTCACGTTGAGCGGTGATGATTATTTTGGAAGCTTATAAATACGCGCAAGGCCGATTGAAACAGAACTTTTGGTCATTTCTCTTACCCAAAATCACTCTCACAAACACATTCCTCTCCTCTCCACTGAAGATTCAAGACTTGGGAACAAGATTTGAAGATTCAATGGAGCTACATCTTCCATCTCCATTGTTCTATGGTGTTTCTTTCCTTTTAGCCATGTGTTGGTTTGTTTTGATTAGGCTAGGATGAACTATTTTAGAACTTGATGTAATCTGAATATTTTGTTCTTCAATTTTAATTCAGTTCATGTTTCTAATCCTTTACTTAATGATTTTTTTCGATTGGCCACCATATTAAAATTGTAGTTATGATCTTGTATCTAATAGAAATTAGATGTGAGGTTAGATTTGGATTAGAGACCATATGAATGCAAAGATCTAGGAATAGACTTTGGCTCATGTGCATTCTTTATGAGTTCTTGATCTTAATGCTTCCAATTAATTGAGTTTCACCTAAGGAATTAGGGTTCTAGCTAGTTAAGAGGAAAAGGTTATTCACCAAGGGATTGAGTTTAACCTTACTTAGATAACTTGAATGATGATTGATTGGAATTGGTAATTGCATCTAGTGATAATTAAGGAATTCCTACTCCTGATCTTCTTAGTATTGTATTTTGCATTTGTCTTTCATCCACCAAGTGTTTGATTAAATGTTTGTATTGCATTTGCATTGTGTCCTTGTGTTTGCATTTTATCTTAACTTTCACAATCCATTGCATATTTTCATAATCCAAATAGTATCGCGATTCGTAGTAGTTGGCACGTGGCAATTGATTCTCGTTGGGAACGATAACTGACTCATCACACTATTACTTGTACAATTCGGAACACTTGCCGAGTTTGTTAACAAATTTTTGGTGCCGTTGCCAGGGATGTTTTGATGATAACAACGATTATTAAGATTTTGATAAGTGTTACAACTTGGCTTATGCAAAAATACAGGTTGAAACCATTGTCCAATTGGACTTTGATATATAAGGAAAAATGCACCATCCAATGGACACAGATACTTGTCTTAAGGATAGTTTCATCAAATGGACTCTGGGGTTAAGCGTCCAATCTGTGTCTTAATGTTATACGCGTCTGTTTCATCTTTGGACCATCAGCATCCAACCTTTATTATTTAAACACGATAGATATTAGTTATTTCTCTTTATTATTTATTAATCTCGTATTTATTATGAAACATATGAAATGAGCAAATGATTTGAAATAAATAGTTGCATTCAATTGCTTCTCCTTAGACTTGAACAAATTAATTTGAGATCACATTTATTGAAAAGCATAAAGTACTGTTCAAAGTATACTTGATAGATAATGTACTTTGATATACTTGTATACTCTCTGAACACATCTTTTTGTTAAGACAGTGTATTCTCTGTGTTCTAACTAGATATTTCTATTAACTACTGTATATTTGTGAAAAGTAAAGTGCAGTTGCTTACTTTATTGGAGAAAGTCTTATTTGAAGACTGAGAAATCGCGCTGCTAAAAGACCTCCATAGAAGCAACAAAAAAATGCATTAAATGTGTAATGTCCGTAATTTTAGGTTTCCGACTTTATTACATTTTAATATGTGGATATGTGATTCATGTGAATTAAATATATTTTAGGAAGATTAAGTTGGTAGATGAAGTTTTCATGACGTTAGAAAATAGTAGTTTAAGTCGGACATTGAGATCCAGACAGAGTTCTGTTTACCGTAAATAGACGGAATGATGATTTTGTGAAGTAGAAACCCTAGATTTAGGTTAAGAAAAAGATTTGAAGGTATGAATAGTAATTTTACAATATGTGAGGATTTTAGAAATTTATTTGGGAATTTTCTGAGAAACGGATAAAAATGTTACCGTTTTGGTCCATGTAGTTTGAGCAGGTTGAACTGTGAGTTGGTTTGGAGACCAAGACAAGTTAAGAAATATTTTTGGAGATGCCAAATGATGTTTTATATTATTTTAGAATTTTAGAATTTATTTTGGAAATTTTTAAAATAGCAGACAAAGAATTGCAGTTTTGGTCCCTGTAGAATTAAGGACAGGGTAAATGGGAGATCAAATAGATACCAGAAGGTTAGAAAATGATCCAAAAACAAATGTAAAGGTCACCAATAGTGTTCTTATAAGATTTATGATTTTTAGGAATTTTCTGGGATTTTTCTGAGAAAGTGCAGTTTAACCCTAATCTACGGGTTACGGTGAAACCAAAAAATTACCGTAATGCTTCTAAGGTTGATTTCTAGGTACCAAGACCTTTTTGGCACTTTGATTTCGTTGTCTTGACTTATCATAAGGGTCATGAGTGCTTTTTACCTGAATAGGTTATTTTTGGACAATTTTAACCATGAAACGTAAAAGTTACCGCAGTTTATTACCGTAATTTACCTTTTACCATGGTTAAAAGTGAAAATTTATTTACCCTGCCCCTTGACCAGTCTTGGACGCCCCTGCACTAGTGTAGAAGGGTGTGGAATTTTCATGACTCATGTGAAAAGACCATTTTGCCCTTAACTTGAGTAGTTAATTACCAAGTGAGTAAATGACCACTTTGCCCTTTTAGTTTTGCCCTTAAGGTTGCTCTAAATTACCAAGGAGCCATGCAGCCATCTTATTAAACCTGGACCCTTGATTTGGCACTTCATTTGATGGAGAAATCATCTTGGCCATTGATTTCCTTTAGCTAATTAAATCTAGTCTTAAATTAACCAAAGTTGGTTTCAAGTGAGTCATGTTTTAACTCTAGTTAGATTGATTTTTATCTTCCTCATCCCTTGGCTGTCCAAAAACCGAACCCTTGAGCTAAATATCACAAGCTTCATCATTTGATTTTTTGTGACTCATGGTTTTTGGACCAATGAGAGAATAGTTATGTTATTAATTTCTTAACTATAATTTAGATAATCATTTCCATTCCATCAAGCTTATCCAAGCCTATTCCTTGGAGTGGGTTGGCCGTGAGAGCATAGGGAAGAAAAGAGGAAGGAATTGTTCATAATTACACTTATTCTCTCTTGTTCCAAAGTCTTGTCTCTCTTTTCTCTCTTAGAAGTTCATAATTGTTATTCTTCCTCCATAATCTCAAGTCATCGTCGTCTATTCTTCTTTCCATAATTTTGACTTCTATATACTAATCTAGTGGAGAGATTCATTTTAAAACCCAAGCTTTCATCAAGACTATCAAGCTCTTTATAGATTTTTGCTCTCTTGGTTGTTCATCTTCAAGCTACAAGTGGAATTGACAGAGGTAAGAGCTTTAAGAATCAAGTCCCTAACACCTTCCTTTAGGTTTATATGCTTAGGGTTTGATTTATAAATATTATATCTTAGGTTTTCTCTTGGTGTTTTGGAGAGGTTTATGCTTGATGGGGAGGTGGTGATCAAAGGGTAGCAAGAGATCAAGAAACTAGGGTTTTCTACACAAGCTAGGAGGAAGAGGTAAGGGAGAAATTTTCTTATACAAGATTTTAAGGCTTAGTTGACATATGAGTGCTATGTTTGTGGTGGTTTTGTTTAGGATGATTTTAATTTAAGATAGAGTGCATGTTGATTATCAAGCTATGTATTCTTTTATTCCTATGGTGATGGATGATCCAAGAGTTGTCTTATGCTTAATATGAACTCTCTTGAGTGGCTTGTTTATGAAAGATTTGCTTGATGAGTTTGGATTGATTGAACCTTGTGTGAGTGAGATTGGTTTCCTTTGATGTGGATTGCTCTTGATTGTGAAGAAATATTTGCCTTGTGAGTGATGATCTTGCTCTATGCCTTATATGTGGTGATCTTGCTATATGTGTTGGAGTGTGAAGATATTGCTCTATGCTTGGTTGAATGTTTGGACCAAGAGCTTGATGTTGAGTTATTATCTTTTGGGATTAAAGAGCAAGTGGAGTAGGGGAAAACACAAGGTGCTTGTCCATAGTTTGAAAAGCTTTGTGATTGGTCCAAAAGTATAATTTTTACTCATTCATGTTAATTAGGTCTTAACCATGTAGAGAAGTGATTAATTTGGTTGAACTTTGTGAAAATCGAAATTCAGTCATGCCCTGGGTGTGATTAATTTCGAAGCTGTGAAAATCGGATGTTTCTGGGAAAACAGGGGACAGACCTGTTCACGCCGCGGTTGTGAAATTTCTCAGGCCTGTGAACAGTCCTGGATTCTGGAAAATAACCAGCCCAAAAGTTTGCGAAAATCATCTTTTTCAGCTTTTTGAACAAATATTTTTTTGTTTTGAGAAAAATGTCATTTTTGAGTTAAATAGTTGGCAAGTATTTTAGTTAAATTATTTTTAGAATTTAAACAATAGATTTGGTAAATGCCTCTTGTTAAAAAGATGAAGATTAATAAAGAGTAAGAATGAAGAGAAAAAGACATGTTGAATGAGAATAAGCACAAAGAGATGAGAATGCTATAACCAAGAGTGAAGGTTATATGTGATTGTGCAAGAGAATATTACATAACCAAGAGAGAAGGTTATGTGTGATTGTTACAAGAGGTAACATAGAGAAGAGATTGATAATGTTACAAGTGGTAACATAGAGATGTGTATGAGATAAATTACAAGAGAAACCAATGTGAAAGTGATTGTGATTGATTGTGTATGCTTAATGTATGTGTCATTTTGCATAATGAAAAAGAGACTTGGCGGATGGCCAAGAGATTTTTGGCAGATGGCCAAGAGATTTGGCAGATGGCCAAATGATGAGCATTATAACCCGGATGGGGTTGGGAATAGTGACAAGTTGGGCCACAGTTGCCTATTGGGATTATCCAGGTTGCGAAACCCCTCAGATAGCCAGGTAAGCGATATCCCCTGAGCCGAGGTAGTCGCAGAACCCGACTTGGATAAATCTGACTGACTTGGCTATTCATGATACGGTACAGTGGTTTAAATGTAGCTCTACTGAATAATTGTAAAACCAGTCCATGAAAAAGGGGACAGTTGGTTAACCAAGTCCATGAAAAAGGGGACAGTTTGGTTTATTATGTTAAGTTTACACTATAGCCTATCGCTCAATGGTTTTGGAGGTACGGAAGTCTCCTTGGAGCACTACGAGGGTGATGTGAGGGGAAATATAAGTGATGTGCATTATTAATATTTGAATTGATGACATATTGTTTGATGCTAAGTTATGTATTGTGACTGTGATGATTTTCATTGTGTCTGTGAAAATATCTTATTTGCAGGAAAACTATATACTCTTGTGTTGAGAAGTGTAAATGGTAGATAATTTTCTAATGTAGATATGTTTGATGAGTATGATTCCTTTTCCATCTGTTGTCTCTATGCTTTATTATCTGTGTATGAGGATTTTTCACCCTTGCCTATATGTTTTTTGCTCTTTTTGAACATGATTCATATAGATGTACCACCAGTCAAGTGAATTGACCAGGACGCAGGAATGAAGAAGACTTCCGTCCGGAGTGGCTTTTGTCTAGATTGTCTTTTGGGGGTGATCTGAAACTCGACCGGCTTAGGCTCATTTGGGGTAGAGTGTGAATATTGTCCTTGCTGGACGACTGTGTTAAACACTCTTGAGTGACAATGTAATCTATTGTAATTGTGTACAATGTTATATAGTGAGAAAGTTTATTTCTGTACTAATAGAAATGGGTGTAACTTTTGGATTGGCCTTTTTGAGGAGAAATTTTATATGACCAAATTTCCATTCATTATTCTTAAAAGAAAAAAAAATTCACTCCCTAGTGGAGAAGTAAATATAAGTTCAAAAAGTATATTTTTCTTGAAATAAAAATGAACAATATTCTATTTTTATTAAATAAATGGTTACTTATGTTATAAGGCTCTTTTGGGAGAAAGGGTGTTACAAAATGCATGTGGGAGAATGGCTATTTTCATGGAAGGCCAAAGAAGCTAAAGCTAGAATGTTCAATGTAACGCTCCTTTTTCCCACAAGGAACGTCACGTAAAAATAAAATAAAACTTAATGTGGAAATAAATAAAACTGGTTTGTCTCCAAAAAACTACGTCTTTCATAATTAAAGGATACTGAAATTCGTGGCTAATTTTTGTTTTAAAGCTTTAAGAAGAAATATGCTCACAAATATTTTAGCCATCCAGAAAATCAGAAAGAATAAAACATACATCATATATACATATCTCCAAGTCACTGTACACAAGTCTTGCTACCGCAAGTATAGTCAAGAACCACAACAAAGTGGCCAAAATACATCATCATGACATGAAAGAAAATAACGCGATAAACTAACCTAAAGAAAACAGTAAGGCAAAAGATGTGTCAAGTACATGACAAGAACATCTACTCCCCAAAACCTAGGCTGGTCGGCTAACTAACAAACCCACAACCTAGCACTATCCTCCCCACACCTAGAGACCTAAGGAGATGCCGTCTCCGCGGGGTCCTCCTCGGGATCCTCCTCCTCCTCAGACTCAGACTCCATGAGCCAACCACATCCAGCCTCGTCTCTGATCTTCCTCTTCCCTTTCCCTGCATGTCCTGATGGTCCGGCATGAGTGTCTGAAGAGCAACGCATGACACGTCCAAATGACTCTACATAAGGAACAGGAAGGGTCGGTCTCACAGACTCTGATGGTGGAGATAACCTAGGTAAGCGTGCCCTCTCCGAGGAACTCTTCCTTGTTGTGTGACGAATCAGACGGCGACGGTCAGAAACAGGTTCGGCTACCCGCTGGGGTGAAGATCTCTGGTCATCCCTCGCCTCTCTCCTAGGCTGCACCATGGGCTAAACCTTGGGTTCCCTGCTCTCCCTGGTCAGACTGCGTGCATAGGATGTGTATGCCATGCCAGCTGCGCATCCTCTCAATGGGAATGTAGACGTCTAAAACCATGTCCTTGTCTAGCACCTCTTCGGGGCCCATCACCCCTCCTCTAGTCCAGACCACATGTCCAGACACCGTGGCCCATTGGGAGATGGGATCACAAGTCCATCGCCCTCCATCGGCCTCAAGAGGCCGAAAACTCTCTCTCACCCACGCTACCAGAGGTCTCGAAGTGAACATCTACGCGTAACGTACATAAAGACAGTAGAAAAACATACAAGGGTGAATTTCTTTGCACAAGTTGAAATCCACGAAAGGTTCATATGGAAAAGAAAATACTACATAATACATTCTAAGAATATATATAATTATTCTTTTGCAAATCTTTCTCTAAGATATTCACACACTAAAAGAGAACACATCATCAAGTTAAACACACATAGCACTCTAGCATAATGCATGTCACTTTAATATCTCTTTAATACATCGGGGCACTGCTCCATGGAGACTTCTCTTCCTCAACTAAATAGAGCGAAATGGCTGTAGCATAAACTTAACATAATTGCCCAGTCCACTCTCAGGATCTGGCCCAGTCCACTCTCAGGATCTGGTTTAACATTTATTCAGTAGAGCCAATATTTAATTACCATAACATAAATAAGGCAGCCAGTCAGGATCATCCAAGCAGGGTATACTACTCTTCTCGACACAAGGGTGTTCACCATGCAAGACCATTGAGAATTTCGTAACCTGGATGCCTTCAAAGACTTATAATCATACCATACTTATTTTCAATCCATCACCTTAGGATTGTATGCTCTAATTTTGGCAAAAGCCAACGTCTTTATTGCAAATGACAGTATAATTTGCAAACACATACAAGATAATTAATGCAATCCCGCATCTAAGGATTTTCGTCGTCACGTGTTAGTTCTCTTCCAACACCGTATAGCATTATTTATCCTCAAGACTTCAACATCGTCACATGTTGACTCTCTCTCAACACCGTGTAAAAATCTTTTCTATTAAGATTGTTTAAAACATAAGTTTTAAAGAAAACTTCTCTTTGAAATTAAAGTTCCTTAAAATAGTAAATATTTCTCTAAGTCCCTCTTTAGCTTTAAAGTCTCAAAATCTTTAAATGCTTGATAAATGAAATACCTTTGAACATTTTTAAATACAACTAAGAATAGTTTTATGAAAGTCATTAACATTTTTATTAAAAACCAAACTTAGTATTTCTCTTTCAAAACTTCTCGTTGGAAAAAGATTGACTTAAAAGTCTTAACTAAATACTCAAGTTATATACTTTGATAACACTTTACTTAAATTCATTTTCTTATAATTATTTAAACTTAACCTCTAAAATGTCCAGATTTGCATTTCAGCCCCTGGCTTCCGAAAAATTATCATTTTGACCCAGAAATGTCTAGTTTTACGTTTCAGCCCCTAAACTTCTGAAAAATTATGATTTTGGCCCAAAACACCCAGTTTTCATTTTTCAACACCAGAACTTTCAAAATTTATTATTTTGGCCCAAAACACACCCAGTTTTCATTTCAACCCCTTAAAATTTCGAAATTCCACTTCTTCATTTTCCAATTAATTCCTTAATTTACTTAGGGCTTTTTGAAAGTAAAATTGGTCATAAAGTCCATTGGAGACTTATAATTAAAATCAAGTGGAGATTACCTAATCAAGTGTTGACTTGAATTCTAATTGATTAAACCTTGATTTTATTGGAAAACTTTTCATTAAAGTCCTCTAAAAATCCTCTCCCAAAATGCTTGGGTAACAATGTATTAGTCCTCTTGGGTACCACCACCAAAATCACATCCACAATCACAATAAATTCAAGCTATACACTACTTTAAATATTACAATCCAACATCATGAATCAATCACACAAATCACCCAAGAGATCAAATACATTAAATAAGCAAGGAGGCATAATCAAATCATGAAACATACATTTAAAGTAATCATTGTTAGCACTTAAACACATTAAGAACAATAGCATCATTCTTTAATTGTATTAAACAAGGCATTTAGCATACAACCACTTCAAACACTGAATTTTTTTCCATTAACTCTTAAAATTTGAAAATCCCATTTCATAAATCAAATATCACATATTAAAACTCTAAGTTATAGATATGTAAAAATAGATATTACTAAGAGAATGAAAATTCATTCAACACTCAATATGAAAACTCAAGTCTTTGAGTTTATCATCAAGCGTACAACACATAGCCACACACATACACAACCTTTCCAACTTATTGAGAAAATCTCCTTACCTCTTGAAGCTACTTAAAGAACAAACACCAAGAGGTCTCCTTGAAAACAAATCACCAAGAGGTCTCCTCAAAACCTTGATGCTCCAACACTTTCAAAATCAACCCTTATTCAAAATACACAAAAACATAACCTTAAAAATGCAAGTTTTATGAAAATACTCAAACCCTAAAGTGTAGAAATTTGAGTAGAGGAATACTTACTCAAAACTTAGAAGCAAAATAGATCAAAGAGGGTTTCAAGCTTGTAGGTTCCAAGAATATGAACCTAAACAAAGAACAAAGTTTTCTTTTAGCAAAATGAAGAACACATGATTCTTAAAAAAAATGAAAGTGATGATAATGGAAAAATAAAAAAGAGATTATGGATTAGAATCATCATCCAACCCTTTCTTGTGAAGTTTGAATGGCTGGAACTCAAGAAAACTCAAGTCTTTGGCTATGGACTCAAGCTTGGGAATGGAGAGAAAATAGAGTTCTTTTGGCTCAAGGAAAAAGATGAAGTGGAGAAATGAATCCTCTCTCCTCTCTTTCCTAGAAGAAACTCGGCCAACAAGACAAGAGGCATGGGTGAGATGTGCTTGATTTGATTTGGCTACCTACTCCATTTCTTTAATTGGAAAATTCAAATAATTATCCATTTGACTCCCTTTGACTTTGAGATATTTCAAGAGCATATTTTTGGGCTAGGGAACTCGGCCAAGACCAAACAAAAATGGTGGGATTATGTCCCATCAAGTTAGGGTTAAGTTGGTGGTTCAAAGTAGGAAAAATGCTTATTTTCATGATCCCTTTTGAGATAAACATTTTTCTAAAATAAGTAGTAACATGAAAAACCAATTTTATGACTTAAGTATGATATATAAAAATTTAGAATCTCAAAACTAAATTTTTGGACCATTTTTCATCCCTCTGTTGTGCCCGGTTCACCCGTAAAGCACCAAACGCGGGTAAAATAGAGTTTTTCTAAAAAATTTCTAGAAAAATTTCTAAAAATCCCAAATAATCTAAAAACAACTTTTGTTTCGTTTAAATATTATTTTGGAGTAAAAATGGTCTCCAGAAAAAATACTAAACCCTTCCCCGCATCACTTCGAGAATGCAGTTCCTACAAAATTAAACTCAGTTTTGCAAACTTTACTACTATTGACTCTTCTAAAACAAATCTAAGATATGAATATCCTTATTCTCACCTCAAGATCCCAAAAATCATTAATTAAATAATTTTAAATAAATGAAAACAGATTAAAAGTCTAAAGAACTATTTAAAAACGAGGGTGTTACATTCAAACTCTTTTGAAGCCTATAAATAGCAAGAAGAATGAAAAATGGAGCAGCTCTTAATCACTAAATTTTTACATACGTTGAAACACTGCTAAAATTCTTATTCATTTGTAAAGTGTAAAACACTCTGAGTGTGCTTAAACTTTCATATATATTCTCACTGGTGTGAGTTGTGTATTTGTAAACACTTTTAATCAAATCATTGGTTAGAGCCTAAAGAGGCTAGGTAGTAAAGAATAATTGGTTAAGCCTAAAGAGACTTGATTAACAAAGAATACTTGAAATTTAAGCCTGAAGATGCTTGTTTGTGAAAGAATACTTGGGTATAGGCCTGAAGAGGCTGTCTAAGAATACTTGTATCTTATTCATCGTTAGTGGATATCCTTTCAGAAAAGAAGGGATTGGATGTAGCTCTTGGTTATAAGAGTGAACTAGTGAAACTTCCTATGTGTATCTCTTACCCTTATCTCCTTTATTTTCAGTTTGATTCAATAACCATGGGGATTGTTTTGAGATATTATCATAAAGGTTTTCATTTAAACAAAATGTCTTTGAACTAATTTGTCTCTGAGTCCAACGCTGTGGCCAGAATCCAATGTTTTCAGAAAGGTTTTAAAAATTATTTAAACACAATTCAACCCCCTTCCTTTATATATATATATAAAAGAACTGACACCAGGTGTCAAACTCTTACACTTATACCAAGTAATAACATTTTTAGAATGCGAAATTAACCAATCCAACCATTGAATCATGTGATATTATAATCTTGATTGTGTATATCAAATTTCAGATAATTCGAACATCCGTAGCTATGTTGTCTAATAATGATCATTTACTTATATTTTAATAACTTATTATCCGTTAAAATAAAATAGTATGATAAGGTATCAATTCGTTTTTGATTCACATGAAATTTTATAGACTTGTTTTAATATATAAGAACTTTCAATTCAACAATTGTATCGGTTAATTTCACATTCTACAAAAAGTCATTACTTGGTTTAAGTGTAAGAATTTGACACCTGGTGTTAATTAATCCCTTCCCTATATATATATAGGGGACATCAGGTGTGAGGAGTGTGTTATTGTGAGAGGTGAGAGCATTAAATATCAACCGTAGGATTAGAATAAACAACTATGATCAAATGCCTCATTAAAATGGCACGTGCTCTTTGCTTTTCCATCCACGCGTGTTAGACTCCTACTCTGTCTCATCCCTTGCGCTGACGTATCACTGTTTGAAACTCCCTAAACCCATTACCCAGTTCTTTCTTAGGTCACTGTCCTCGCAGCGTTGTCTTCGCCCTCTGCTTCATCTCCATCATCACCGATGTCTGCACCACGAGACCACATTGGGACCAACAAGGGTCAAAGTTGTTACCATCATCGACTTGTAGTGACCTGGGAAGGCTATTCGTGGAGGCTCGAGGTTGGGTGAATTGAGGCAGTTCATGGCAGGGGAGATCACATTGCGCAGTTGGGTGCTCAGATAAAGGCCACATTGTGCGGCCGGCTTGGAGAGGACAGTTCCTTTCTTTCTTTCTTTCTCTCTCTCTCTTCTCTACTATTTTTCCTATTTTTGCAGCTCTTTATTTTTATATTTTTTGGTTTAATGACAGTTTTCAAGCGGTGGAGGTGATTAGCACAGTGTGTTAGAACGAAGGAGGCAACATGTAACACCCTGATTTTTATATATAGTTTTTATTGATTTTTTAATCCTATTTAATTTAATTAAAATTATTTAATTATGATTTTTGAGATTTTAAGGTGTGAATAATAATATTCATATCTTAGGTTTGATTTTGAAGGGTTTAGAGTAGTAGCGTTCGCAAAACTAAGTTTTTGCGGGAACCGCATTCTCTCCTGATGCGGGGATAGGGTTCAGCATTTTTCTGGAGGTCATTTTTTACTCCAAAATAATATTTTAACGAACCAAAAGTGGTTCTTATAATATTTGGGATTTTTTGAAATTTTTCTAGAAATTTTTCAGAAAAATTTTATTTTACTCGCGTTTGGAGCTTTACAGGTAAACCGGGCGCAACCGGGATAAGAAAAATAGTCCAAAAATTTAGTTTTGAGTTTCTAAATTTTTCTATATCATATTCAAGTCATAAACTTCATTTCTCATGATTTTACTCATTTTAGAAAAATATTTATCTAAAAAGGGGTTCAAAAACTACGCGTTTTTACTACTTCGAACTACAGATTAAACCCTAACTTGGTGGAATTAAATTCCACCATTTTCCAGTTAGCCTTGGGCGCATATGAAGACCTGATTTCGCTCCCAAAAATATTCCAAAGTCAAATGGTCAAAAGGATTGATTTTTGAATTTTTTTTCAAAATTAGGTGAGTGAGGTATGGCTTCCACCCACTCCAAGTAAGCAAACCCATACCCCCCATTCCTTTGTGTTCTGGCCGCTGCACATAGGGAGAAGGAAGAGAGAGATTTCATTTTCCAACTTCATCTTCTCCACTTGAATCATACAAACTCCATTTTCCAAACACAAAAAAACCAAGTTCTATTGAGATTTTTGCATATTCAAGCTTCACAAAAAAGGTTTGGATCATCATTCTAATCCATAAACTTCTTTCATTTTTTCATTTCCACCACTTTTATGTTTCCATGAAAGTTGTGTTATTCTCTTTACTAAAAGAGAGCTTTTTCTTAGTTTAGATTTACTCCATTGGAACCTACAAGCTTGAAAATTATCTTGGATCTATTTTGCTTCAAGATTTGAGTAAGTATTCCTCTACTCAAATTTCTACTCTTTAGGGTTTGTTGGTTTTCATAAAACTCATATTTTTATGGTTTGATTTTGGTGTATTTTGTGAAAGGTTAATTTTTTCTAAGTGTGGGAACATCAAGGCTTCAAGGAGGTCACTTGGTGATTGTGTAGAAGGAAGGTGATTAGTGGTGTTTGCCCATTTTCCTAAGCTTCAAGAGGTAAAGGGATTTTCTCAATAAGTTGGGAAGGTTGTATATGTGTGTGACTATGTGTTGTATGTTTCATGAAAAACTCAAAGACTTGAGTTTTCATATTGGTTGTTGAATGAGTTTTCATTCTCTTAGTAATATGTATTTTTATATATTTATGTATATGAGTAAAAATATGATTTTGGTTGAGGCATGATAATTTTTTATGAGCCTATATGTTGTTGGAAAAATCATATGTATGCTTTGGGGTGATTTTGGATGCCTAAGTGTGTGTTTGGTGAAGTACGCTTTATGCTATGTTCATGATGTATGTTGATATGTTATGAATGAGTACTTTGAGTGTATGTTTGATTTATGGCATGGTGGTGTTTTTGCCTAAATGGATGAATATTGATTCTTGGATGTTTCACATGATTTAATTCAATGTGATTGAGATTGGATTGAAAATATTTGATTAAGTGTGGGAAGAGGGTTTAAAAGCTTTAATAAAAAAGTTTTCCAAATGAATTAATTAGAATTCAAAGATAACACTTAATTAGGTACATTTCATCAAGTTTCTAATCATAAGTCTTAAATCAATTTCATACTAAATCCTTGTTAAACATAAAATTCTAAGTGAGCTAGAAAATCAATTAAAGAAGGAGAAAAATCAAATTTTGGATTTTTAGGGGTCAAAAACGAAAACTGGATATTTTTGGGGTCAAAAATGCAAATTCTGGAATTCTGGGATTAAATTGCAAAATCTGGACAATTTGGGCCAAAAATATAATTTGAGAAAGTTTGAGGCAGAAACGCGAAGTCTGGAGACCTTTGGGCCAGAATTATAATTTACGAAAGTCTTGGGGTAGAAAACGTAAAGTCTGGGCATTTTGGACCAGAAACCTAAATTTCAGAAAAATAAAGGCTAAAACTTGAAAAACAGAATATTTTGGGGCAGATTTTAAATACTTAAAGTAAAGGAACTTAAGTAAAATTATCAAAGAACTTAACTAAGATTTTTAATTAAATCTTTTTACAATGAAGAGTGAGAAGTAAAATCATAAAGATTTGAGAGTTAAGAGAAGTTTTCATAAAACTTATGTTTTTTTTAAAATAACGTAATTACACGGTATTGAAAGAGGATCAATACGTGGCGATGATAAAAGTCTTAAGGACAATAATATTACACGGTATTGGAAGAGGACCAATACGTGGCGATGATAAAAGTCTTAAGGACAATAAAATTACACGGTATTGAACGAGGATCAATACGTGGCGACGATAAAGTCTTAAGGACAATAAATTACACGGTATTGAACAAGGATCAATACGTGGCGACGATAAAGTCTTAAGGACAATAAAATTACACGGTGTTGGATGAAAGCTAACACGTGGCGAAGAAAAAACCTAAGACAAGGGACCACATTGATTGTATTGATTGTGTTTGCAAATATACTGTCATATGCATTTGAGTTATTGGCTTTTGCCATGTTGGCTTTATGCCATGATTAATATTGGCTTTTGCCATGTTGGCTTTATGCCATGATTAGAGCACACAATCCTATGCGGGGATTGTAAATAAGTATGGTTTGACTATAAGTCTTTGAGGGCATCCAGGTTACGAAGTTCTCAATGACCTTGAAATGAATTCCCTTGTGCCGAGACGAGTCGTAATACCCAGCTTGGATGATCCTGACCAGGGCTATCTTATTTATGAAGTGTTGTACGACGTAGCACAATGGGTCTGTACCGAATAAATGACAAACGATGGCCGAGAGTAAAGGTCAGTTTGCATTAATGATAGGTATACGATTCCACCATATCGCTCTACCTAGTTGAGGAAGTCTTCATGGAGCAGTGCACCGGTGTATTAAAGAGATATTGAAGTGACATGCATTATGCTAGAGTGCTATGTGTGTGTTTGACTGTGTGTTTAATTGGATGATGTGCTCTCTTTTGGTGTATGAATATCTTAGAGAAAGATTTGCGAAAGAGTAGCTATATATATTCTTGGAATGTATTATGTAGTATTTTCTTTTTCGTATACATCTTTTCAGTGCATTTCAACTTGTGCAAAGAAATTCACCCTTGCGTGTTTTTCTGTTATTTTATGTATATTACGCGTAGATGTCCACTTCGAGACCTCTGATAGCCCGAGTGAGGGAGTGCTTCTGGCCTCATGAGGCCGATGGTGGGGGATGGACTTACGATCCCATCTCCCAATGGGCCACTGTGTCTGGACACGTGGTTAGGACTAGAGGAGGGGTGTTGGGCCCCGAAGAGGTTTTGCAGAGGGCCATGGTTTTGGACGTTTACATACCCGTCGAGAGGATGCGCTACTGGCTGGGAGATGCACCCTTTGCACGCAGCATCACCTTGGAGGACCGGGAGGCCAGAGTTCCACCCACGGCGCAGCCTAGGAGAGAGGCGAGGGAGGATCAGAGGCCTACACCTCAGTGGATAGCCGAATCGGTATCTAACCGTTGTCGTCTGATTCGTCGCACTCCAAGGAAGAGTTCCTTGGAGAGGGCACGTTTACCAAGGATGGCTCCACCAGTGACACCAGTTCTATCACCGAGACTGTGAGACCTACACTTCCTGTTCCATACGTCGCACCTTCTGGACGTTTGGTGCGCTGTTCTTCTGACACTTCTGCCAGACCTTCGGGACACGTAGATAGAGGGAAGAGGAAGGTTAGAGACGAGCCAGATTGTGTACTATTCGAGGTGTCTGAGGTTGAGGAGGACCCCGAGGAGACGTCATCGTCTTAGGCCTGTAGAGGTGGGGGTGTCTAGTGCTAGGTTGTAGAGTGTCTTGTTGGAACCAAATTGGTTAAAAGTGTTTTTAATACAAAAACTCCCTAAGTGATTTTATGGTTTTGATGATAACAAAATGTATTAAGGTTTTTACAAAGGATAATCAATTTGTATTAAGCTTGTACAATGCATAACAATGCTGCCTAACTAAGCTTATTGCAGTCTGCGTCCAATCAGTTCTTCATGACATTGGCTGGCATTCAAAGTGAGCCTTGTGTCCAATGTTGGCACTGGAATGGACACAAGAGTTTTGCGTCCAATGTTGGCACTGGAATGGACACAAGAGTTTTGCGTCCAATGTTGGCACTGAAATGGACACAAAAGTTCTGCGTCCAATGTTTGAGCAGAAGGAAGAATTCTGCGTCCAATGTTTGAGCACAAGGCAAGAACAAAGTTCTGCGTCCAATGTCTTCTGAAGAAGCAGAATCGCAGAAGTAGAAGAAATCAAGTCTTGAAGACACGCTACTTTCTGCGTCCAATGTTTTCCAAAGAAGCAGAATCAGTAAGCGTCCAATAGAGCAAGACTGGCATAAGTCCAATGATAAGAACAAGGCAATACTGGCAGAGTCCAATGTTTGTATGAGAAGCAGATTTACAGTAAAAGTCTAATGATTTTCAAAGGAACAGATTCAGTGAGCGTCCAATGCAGATGAAGGATAAAAGTCCAATGTTCAGTATGAGCAAGAGTGCAACTCTGCGTCCAATGAAACTGAACAAACAAAAGAACTGCTCTGCGTCCAATGAAATCAGTGACAAAGGTACTGTTCTGCGTCCAATAAATAAGAAGGACAACAATATTGCTTTGCGTCCAATGGAACACAATGAAGCAGATTGACAAAGGTACATCAAACAATTGTTCTGCGTCCAATGAAGCAGAAGAACAAATGTACAACAATCAACTTTGCGTCCAATGGAACTATAGGGAAATGGCAAAAGTCCAATACTGCCTTGCATTCAAATGGAATAGATTGGTAAGCATCAGGTATGCGTCCAATGTTTGCATGAGTTCTGTGCAAATTGGTAAGTGCAAAGGTATGCGTCCAATAGATTCTATATGCTGCATCCAAAACGCAGAGTCCATTACATGCTATTTACTGCTCATGCATTTAATATGAAACATATTTATTGAGCAAATGATTTGAAATAAATAGCTGTACACAATGCTTTTCTGTACATCTTTGTCAACGTGTGTGAATGTACTTCTGAAAAAGCATAACGTACTGTGGAAAGTGTACTAAGAGAGAGAATGTACTTTTAACTACTCTATATATCTCTGAACACACCTTTCTGCTTTACACAGTGTATTCTCTCTGTCTCAATAAGATATTATTATTAACCACTGTACAATTGAGACTTTGAGTACAGGTTGCTTCTGTTTTGGGAGAAAGAAACCCAGACATGCACAATGAAGTAGATCTCCTCAGAGCAACGGGAAAATAGCATTAAATGCTATTAGAGAACGGTAATATTTATGAAGGCTGAAGCTGAGCTATTCGAAGAACAAGTCTGAAGCTTCATCAAAGCCTATAAATACCGAGAAGCAAGAAGAAGAATACAAGTGACTTGAACACGAAAAAGAAAGTGCAAAAACGCGGTGCAATTTGTTAAACTCTGTATTGAAAGTCTTGTATTTCTTTATCTTCTTGTAAAAGAGAGTTTGCTTAACTCTCAAAGTGCTTTAGATTTCATATCCTCACTTGTGTGAGTTAGACAGCATTTGAATCAAAACTCTGCTGAGTTGTTTAGCCTGAAGAGGCTGTGTTCAAAGAATACTTGGGGTTTAGCCTGAAGAGGCTGCGTCCAAAGAATACTTGGGTTTTAGCCTGGAGAGGCTGTGTGCAAAGAATACTTGGGATTTAGCCTGAAGAGGCTGTGTGCAAAGAATACTTGTACCTATCTGGTTTGATAGTGAAATCTCTATAGTTTGAGGGGACTGGACGTAGCTCTTAGGAAAGGGCGAACCAGTATAAAAACTTGTGTTATTTCTTCTTTCCCTTAACTCCTTTTATATCTGTGTTTATTACTAACAAAGGGGATTGAAATTGTTTTTATTCAAACAAGTTTTTCAAACCAAAAGGGAAGCATTTTGTGCGTCCAATCTTTAGAAAACCTGTGCGTCCAGTTTTTATAAAGACTCTGTGCGTCCAGTGTTTTAGCACTCTGTGCGTCCAATATTTCAAAAAGCACTGTGCGTCCAATATTTGAACTAAGTTGTGCGTCCAACGTTTTTAACAGCCAGAGTCCATCTTTTGCGAAAAGTTTTAAAAGCTTAGAAACACAATTCAACCCCCCCTTCTTGTGTTTCATCTTGTTACCTACATGTCTGTTAGCGACCAGCCTAGGTTTGGGAGGTACATGTTCAGTGTCGTATATTGGACACACTTTTTGATTTATCGTTTTTCCTAGGTTTAGCTTTATCGCTTTATTTTCTTTATGTCAGGATGATGTATTTTGGCCACTATGTTGTGGTTCCAAACTATACTTGCGGGCGCAAGACTTGTGTATATTGACTTGTGGATATATATATATATATATATATATGTGATGTTTCTTTTCTTCTGAGTTTTCTGGATGGCTAAATGAGATGTGTGTAATCTTTTCGTATATGATTCTTTTAAAAAAAAAATTAGCCACCAATTTTGGTAACCTTGATTTATGAAAGACGATTTTCCGCATTAAGTTTAGTTTTTCATGTGACGTTCCTTATATGAAAAAGGGGCATTACACAACACAGTTGGGGTTGTGGCTTCCTCCCCTTCTCTCATCTCTCATTCTCTGTTCTCTTTTTGGTTTTTTTGTTTAATAAATCTTCAAAACATGTAGATTCATAGGAGTTTTTTTCATTGGTTAATTAATTGTACAAAAAAATGTAAAAAGTAGTATTAGTTTTAGACTAGGATAGATGAATTCTTGTGGTGTATAAAGATTGCTTTGTTTGTAAAATTTCTTTGAAAAAGATAAAAAAATATATATGTACTTAACCTTTCTTTTGTTTGAGTGATAGAAAGAAGACTCAAATCAGGGAGAATTTGGCCCAGTTAAGCCTTCTATTCACTCAGCTAAATTCTGGAAATCAACTTTTGTCTGCAAATCCGCCCAACAAGTAGGATTTTTGCCTTGCTAAAATCTAGAGTGGTCATTTCGCCCAACTAAGCAGGATTTTTGACCTAGCGAATGACAGCTTTTCCAACAACATATAAATACGCGTTTTGAGCAGGATTTTCTCATTCTATGCAATTTTGGGGCAGAAATGCTTCATAGTTGTGCCATTTTTTCTCTAACCTTTGGGAATTCAAGGCACTTGGGAGCAATGCTTGAAGATACAAGTGATCTATCATTGATTCTCATCTTCTCTCCATAGTTTTTCTTCCTTTTCTCATGTATTTCTAGATTTCTTAGGTTAGGGATAGATGAACCTGAACTTGATTCTCTTGTAATTGGATTGTTCTTTCTTAATTCAACTCTTATTCATATTAATTGAGTGATTTCTTCTACTCTTAATGCTTTTCTTGGATTTACCAACCTTGAAATGATCTTAGATGCAATTGCACAATTGGGAAATTGGTTCTTGCATTTGATTATGAAGTTAATCACCATAATTGTGATGATCCTAGGGATAGGACATTGTAATTGTGTGTTCTAATGAATTCTTATGATTAATGCTTGGTTTGGATTAAGGAGATCTAAGGAATTAGGGTTCTTGATCTGATCTATACAAAAGGGGATACTACTCAAGGGATTGATATTAGCCTAATCTAGTGAATTTGAACATCAATTGTATGAATCTTGCTTGGGTTGAGATATATCCAAATGCATAATCTAACCACTTTGTAGGTAATAGGAAGAAACACAAGAAGGGGGGGTTGAATTGTGTTTCAAAGCTTTTACAACTTTTTCGCAAATATTTGTACGCTTGCTGTGAACCCGTTGGACGCACAGCGTATTGGAGTATTGGACGCACAAGTAGATTGGACGCAGAGGCTTCCACTTAGTTTAAAAACGTTTTCTTTGTACGATTTAAGGAGTTTGAAAAACTTGATAATATAAAATTCAATTCAATCCCTCTTGTTAGTAAAGATAAATAAATAACTAGAGATAAGGGAAAGAGAGAATAACACAAGTATTTATCCTGGTTCACCCTTTCCTAAGAGTTACGTCCAGTCCCCTCAAACTAGAGAGATTTCACTATCAATCCAGATAGAATACAAGTATTCTTCAACAGCCTCTCTAGGCCTTACAACGAGTATTCTTTGCACACCTAGCCTCTTCAGGCTCAACACAAGTATTCTTTACAAACAAGCCTCTCCAGGCTCAAACAAGTATTCTTTCTAAACAAGCCTTTTCAGGCTCAAATAACTCAAAAGAGTGTTTTTGACTTAAAGTGTTATCTAACTCACACAAGTGAGAATCTGAAAATCTTAAGCACTTTGAGAGTTAAGCAAACTCTCTTTTACAAGAAGATAGAAAATACTACAAGAATTTCTTAATGAATCGGAGTATAACAAAGTTTGCACAGCGATTCAGCTCTTTCTTTTTTATAGTTCAGCACTCTTGTATTCTTCTTCTTGTTTACGGTATTTATAGGCCTTTGTTGAAGCTTCAAACTTGTTCCACTAATAGCTCAGCTTCAGCCTTCATAAATATGACCGTTCTCTAATAGCATTAAATGCTATTTTCCCGTTGCTCTGAGGAGTTATTCTTTAGCATATTTGTCTGCGTTTCTTTCTCCTAATTCAGAAGCAACCTGTACTCATAGTCTCAATTGCACAAAGGTTAATAGTAATATTCAGTTGAGACAAAGAGAATGCACTGTGTAAATCAGAAAGTAGTGTTCAGAGAGATATCATAGTACATTCTCTCTCTAAGTACACTTTCACAGTGCTTTATGCTTTTCATTTAATGCACGTTCAGAAACTTTGACGAGGTTGTTCAGAAAAGCATTGTATACAGCTATTTGTTTTAAATCAATTGCTCAATAAATATGTCCCATATTAAATGCAAGAGCAATAAATAGCAGGTTATGTATTCTGCGTTTTGGATGCAGCATTTAGAGTGTATGAATGGACACATACCTTTGTTTACCATTCGTACTTGAGACAGCTTGGTTTATATGGACGCATACTCATTGCTTACCATATGTACTTGAGACTTTGCTTCTCTGATAGGATACATCTCTATAATATTCATTGGTCGGTTATCACTTATGCTCATTTTGGACGCACTGTATAGCATGTCTCCATGAGTGATTTCTTTGGACGCTTATATGTTCTGCTTCTTTGGACGCAAAGCTTTATTGGATGCATTGCCTCTTTGAGTCCATTGGACGCTCCATTCTTGAATCGTACATATATATATGCCAATGTCACACTGGACGCTGGACTTATCTTTGTTGTACCTACAAGAGCTTGTCAGCAGACTTTGTAAAATCCTTAATAACCTTTGTTATCATCAAAACCACAAAGACTACTTAGGGAAAATTTGCATTAGAACTGCTACTGACCAATTTGGTTCCAACACACTTTTGTTCATTTGTGTTCATCTTGTTAATTGTTATGTGTGTAGGTAACAAAGTGAAACACAAGAAGGGGGTAGAATTGTGTTTCTTGGTCTTAAAAACTTTTCGTAAAACTATTGGACGCAAAGCAATGAAGAATGGACGCACCAGTAACTTGTGATTAAAAATACTTTGTTTTAAATAAAACTTGATTAATAGAAACTGTAAACTTAATCCCCATAGTTAGTACTATAAAAATTGAATGTAAAGAGTAAGGGTAAGAGAATCAAACAAAAAAGTTTCACTGGTTCACTCTTATAACCAAGAGCTACGTCTAGTCCATTCACCTTGAAGGGATATCCACTATCATTGGATAAGCAACAAAGTATTCTTTGTCAGCCAAGCCTCTTCAGGTTTTTTACAACAAGTATTCTTTGTTAGCCAAGCCTCTTCAGGCTTTTACAACATGTATTCTTTTCTACCTAGCTTCTTCAGGCTCACACCACTCAATTATAAAGATTTAAGTATTTACAACAACAAATCTCACTGGGTGAGTATATGAAAGTTTAAGCGCTCTCAAAGTATGAAACTCTTTACAAAGAATAAAGAATGAATTGAACAGCGTTTTTGCAAGCTTGAAATTATATGCACAGAGTTGTTCTCTTCATCTTCATTCACGCTATTTATAGGCTTCAAGGAGCTTCTGTTTTTCCAGCTTTCAAGAAACTTCAGCCTTCTTCAAAATAGCCGTTCTCGAATAGCATTTAATGCTATCTTCCCATTGTTTCAATGGAGGTTCTTTGGGTGTGACGCTCAGAGAACTTCCTATAAAGAATTGTGCAACTTGTTACTCTTTGTCTTGTTTACACAGTGGATAAAAGTAATATATGAATGAGACAATAAGAATACACTGTGTTAAGGAAAAGTTGCGTTCAGAGAGTACATAAACAAATCAGAGTACATTATCTCTCAAGTACAAGTTAAACAGTGTTTTTTGCTTTTCATTAAATGTAATCTCAGAAAACATTCAATTAAGTTTCGAAAAGCATTTTGAAGAAAGCTATTTATTTCAAATCATTTGCTTATTTAATATGTTCCATAATAAATGTGAGAGCAAACATTAAATAAATAACGAACACAATAACTTGCAAAGCGTCAGATAATAAAACCATAAGGTATGTTTGGATGCATAGTGCTAACACGTAACGGACGCACAACGTTTAGAGTCCATTGGGCGATACTTTCATTATGACAAGTATCAGAGTCCATTTGGACGATGCTTTCCTTTCTTTTGACCATGTCCCATTGGACGATGGTTCAAATATATCCTGCATAAATCAACAAACATCATACTTATCAAGCTTTACTAATTTTGTTATCATCAAAACTTTAAGAGATTTTAGACATATAAAAAATTTCTTTGGTTCTAACAACGTGTTTGTCGTTGTTAATCTCATAGTGATTTTACTGCATAATTGCATTTAGTGCGTAGCTCAATTTAGATCCATGTCACATCTTGAGTTTTCAGTCAAAATAATAATGAACCTGTAGTAGTTGGTACTTGAACACAATCCTTGTTGGGAACGATATTTACATACCACTCTATTACTTGTCACAAGTCAGTGCAGTTGCCGAAATTGTTAATATTAATTTTCATCGGAAGATGGAAATCAAATAGTGTTAAGCCTGAGATTTTGTATGAGTGACGTGTTCAAAGGTTGAGCTCCCACTTCACAAAGAGAGAGAAAAGAGATACATGAAGATAGAACACGGAGAAGACAAGGGGAAGGGCACTGTACGCATGTGGATTGAAAGAAAGAGGAGCACATGCTATTTTAATGAGACATTTGATCAGAGCCGTTTATTCTAATCCTACGATTGATATTTAATGCTCTCACCTCTCACAATAACACACTTCTCTCATCTAATATATATCCCATATATATCTAGTGAGAAAACCTTCCTTATGTGAGAGTGGGAGGAGCAATTGTGAGCCTTTAGATCAAAATAGATGGCTGAGATTAAACCCCTTTTTCTAAGTGAGTCACGTGCCTTTTCTTCTCTCATCCCCTGCCTCCCGATTTCATCCCGTTTTCGCTGGCGGCTGTCAAAACGTCGTCCAGCCATTGTTCGAACCCAAAACGAAGCAGAGAATGGAGCTAAAGGTTCATGGCCATTGGCCAACCTCAACTAGAGATCGCTCTGTCACTAACGATTGGTCCTCTTAGTTGAATGCTACACAGACACTATTTGACACTAACAAATGTGTGTCGTAGTCGCTGTTTCAGAATTTGGATTCGTGTTTATCCCTTTTTTCGAAAAGCAAATAAACATGTATTATTGACTAATTAGTAAAGCACAAGCTGTGCTCAAAGCCCCAAACTGAGACAAAAGTATAATATAGTTCTGCAGACCACTAATCAAAATATGCTTAAGCCCTCTAAAATTCAATACTGCACCCAATGTCCCCAAAGCCAAACCCATGGTCCAAAATAACATCACATTTCCACACACAAAAACAAGATTATCAGTAATATCATGTTTATCCCTATTCAAAAAAATAATTTTGATATTTATCCTATTTTGAATTTGGGTTTTTATTATCCCGTTACTCAGATTTGGATTATGTTCTTAGTAATATACTAAGCTGGATGTGGAAAGTAAAATCAAATGAATAGATAATTTCCCATTACCGATCCTTCACTCAATTGTTCCAACTTCAAAGTATACTTAATTTTCATTTAGTAGCCTCATAATCTATTTAAATCGGTATGAGTTATTGTGTTAATAATGCCTTATGATTATGAACAAGCCACGTTGAGTTAATAGTGCCTTATTGAGCAGAAGTTGTCCCCGGCCTGTTGTCACAAGCTGTAGCTTCAGCAATCGCAGCAAAATCCCTAATGAGAATGTGTTAAAATGTGTTTTTATTATGATGATCAAAACAATGATACATGGACTCATGCATATATACATACGTTGGGTGCTATGCTTAATGGATAAAAACTACCTACTAGATAGACTTTGATAAGAAGGATCATAACAACTTTATCCCTATATCTGATAAGCTAGGTAACAGAAAGTTAAATTTGAATCTACAAAAACAACTTTGATCAGACGCAACAACCATATCCATCCTTATCCTCTAATACTCCCCCTCAAGTTGGAGTGTGGGGGTTATGAACACCCAACTTGACCGTTAATTCCTGAAATGTCTTTGTCCCTAAAGACTTGGTGAATATATCAACCTCTTGTTTTCGGGTAGGAATGTAGCTGGTTGAAATGTCCCCTGCCTGCAAGTGCTCTCTGATAAAATGACAGTCCACTTCTATATGTTTTGTACGCTCATGAAAAACTGGGTTGGCAGCAAGATGGAGAGACACTTGATTGTCACAATGAATTACTGTGGGAGCATCACAATTCACCTGAAGGCATTTTAACAACCTACGCAACCATAAAACTTCGCTTGTGGCATGTGCCATGGCACGATACTCGGCTTCACTGGAAGACTTGGAGACCGTGGTTTGCTTTTTGGTTTTCCAAGAAATGGGAGCTGGACCAAGCTTCATAAGATAACCCGAGGTGGATCTTCGGGTGAGGGGGCATGAAGCCCAATCGGAGTCACAAAAGGCAACAAGTTGAAGATCATTTTTTCTTGGCAAGACGATTCCTTGTCCTGGTGAAGACTTCAAATACTGCAACACTTTCATAGCGGCATCCCAATGGCTTTGGTGTGGTTCCTGCATAAATTGGCTTAAGATATGAACTACATATGTGATCTCTAGCCGCGTGATGGTAAGATAAATGAGTCTCCCTATGATTCTGCGGTAACGAGGAGGGTCTGGACAAAGGGGACCCGAGTCTAAAGCCAATTTATGATTCTGCTCAAGTGGTATCGATGAAGGCTTGCAAGCAAGCATGCCACATTCGCTGAGAATATCTAGCACATATTTTCTCTGACACATGAATAGCCCAGAAGCTCCACGAGCCAACTCCAGACCAAGAAAATATTTAAGTGCCCCGAGATCCTTCATATGGAAGCACCTGCATAAATATTTTTTAAACTCGCTGCATGACTCGCTACTGTTCCCAGCTATGACCAAGTCATCAACATAGATGAGAACAACCATAAAAAGGGATCCATGGGAATAGGTGAAGAGGCTGTGATCAGCATCGCTCTCTTGGAAGCCATAATCTGTGAGTGCTTGGGACAATTTAGAGTACCAGTTCCGCGAGGCTTGCTTCAGTCCATACAACGATTTCTTCAAGCGGCAGACCATTCCTTCTTCACATGTTTGGTACCCTTGTGGGACTTCCATATAGACCTCTTCATCAAGCTCTCCATGTAGAAAAGCGTTGCTAACGTCCATCTGATATAGCTCCCATCCCTTAGCTATTGCAACTGAGAGCAAGCAACGAATAGTGGTCATCTTTGCCACTGGGGCAAAAGTCTCGTTGAAGTCCTCACCTTCCACTTGCGTATAGCCCTTTGCCACGAGACGGACTTTGTGCTTCTCAATCTCGCCTGAGGCTTTATATTTCACCTTGTACAGCCACTTACATCCGATTACTTTCTTGCCTTTGGGTAATATTGCAAGTTCCCAGGTGTGATTCTCTTCTAGTGCCTTGAGCTCTTGACTCATAGCCTCGCGCCATTCTGCCTTTTGCATTGCTTCCTGATATGATCTTGGCTCTTCATGACATTCAATAGCTGCAAGGAAAGCCTGGTGTTTTTGCGAAAAATGATCATAACTTACACATTGTGAGATGGGATAAACCGTACCTGAAGAGCATGATGGATCCAGTGTCTTGCATATGGGGTTTTCAGTTGCTGCATGACAAAAGTAGTCTCTGAGGTAGCCTAGGGGTTGCCGCGATCGTGGTGCAAGTTGTTGCACTTCAGGCTCCACGTGAACCTCTCCCTTGTTGTGAGCTTCTTCTCCTATGGATGCATTCAAAGTGAATTCCTCCAAATTTTCTTCTATTTGAACTTTAGTTTGGTCACCTCCCTCATCTGTTGCTTCGACTGTATCGTGGAAAGTCACCACACAAGGCGCTACCACCGTGTTATCTTCTTGGGCTTCAAAGGGAAAGACATTCTCATAAAAGGTAATGTCTCGTGACACAAAGAACTCTCAGGTCTTAGGATTGAACACCTTCCAACCCTTTTGACCTTGGGGATACCCTATAAACACGCACCGCTCAGCCCGAGGATCGAATTTGTCTCTCTGTTTGGATGGGTTCTTCACATAACACAAGCACCCAAACACCCTTAGGTGGTTATAAGATGCTGGTTTCCCAAACAATTTTTCATGGGGGGTGACTCCTCCATTAGCAACCGTAGGTGTTCTATTAATGATATGTGTAGCAGCCAATACACACTCCCCCCAAAAGGATATAGGGAGGTTGGCCTGGAACCTTAGAGCCCTGGCCACGTTAAGGATATGACAATGCTTGCGCTCCACAAGCCCATTTTGTTGTGGCGTTGCAACACAAGAAGTTTCATGTAGAATCCCTTCTTCTCTAAAGAAATCTTGGACTGCATAATTTGTGAACTCAGTGCCATTGTCGCTGCGGAGCCTTTTTACTTTCGCATTGAACTGCGTCTTCACCATCTTGCAGAAATTTATTAAGTTCCTAATCGTTTCAGTCTTTTCTTTCATCAAATATATCCATACCCCTCGAGTAAAGTCATCAACAATTGTAAGAAAATAGTGAGACCCATTGTGTGAAGCCGTGTGGTACCTCCCCCATAGATCGCAATGTATAAGCTCAAAAGGCGCTTCTGCTTTATTACTACTTTGATCAAAAGATGCTCTACACTGCTTGGCCTTGTGACAAATCTCACAGCAGCTGATTTTGTTCAAATCAAAATTACACTTTAATAAATGCGAAAGACTTTGTAAAACCTGAACTGAAGGGTGCCCCATCCTTGCGTGCCAAAGAGTAGTAGCATTCTTCTCTACAGCGGCTAGGGACGCTCCTTGCATCGTACCTCTGAGCATATAAACCCCATCATGCAAATCACCAAATCCAATCATTCTCTTCGTGGCCCGGTCCTGTATCACACAATAGTTTGAATAATAAGTCACCGTGCACTCTAAATCATGCGTCAGTTTATGAACTGAAATTAGATTGCAACTGAAATCTGGCACAAATAAAACATTAAAGAGCTTTATATTGTTATTGAGACTGATAGTTCCCATCTTCTCAACCAGCACTGTATTGCCGGTAGGTACAGTGATGTGAAAAGGTTCCTTTAGGCTGCATACTTCCTCCAAGAGTGCAAATAATGGAGTCATGTGGTGCGAAGCACCACTATCTAGAACCCATTTGGGTCCCTGAGATGATTGAACATTACTAGCTGTTGCCTCATGCACGAAGACTCCCTTCTTCACATGAGTTCCATATAATGCATGGGTTGAAGACTGTGTGACAACAGAAGAGTTTTTGCAGCTATCGAAGGCATGATACTTCTTCTCTGATTCGCCATGATCGACCCGCTCTGATGCCATGTTAAAATGTGTTTTTATTATGATGATCAAAACAATGATACATGGACTCATGCATATATACATACGCTGGGTGCTATGCTTAATGGATAAAAACTACCTACTAGATAGACTTTGATAAGAAGGATCATAACAACCTTATCCCTATATCTGATAAGCTAGGTAACAGAAAGTTAAATTTGAATCTACAAAAACAACTTCCATCAGACGCAACAACCATATCCATCCTTATCCTCTAATAGAATGGGTTGTGGGATGAATAGGCAAAGAGAGTTGTAGCGGTGGACGATGGAAGAAGAAAGGGTTGCAGACTTGCAGTGTGCCGATGACAAAGAAAATGACTTCAGTCGATGGCACATGACTCACTTAATAACGAGTTTAATCTCACGCATCTAATTTGATCTAAAAGCTCACAATTGCTCCTCTCACTCTCACATAAGGAAGGTCTTTCTCACTAGATCATATGCTCCCTATATATATTTGATTGATTGAACATGCTATAGTTCGCATCTTGATCTTATGATTTGGGGTTACGTTGTTTTAATTCCAACATAAGCTTGAGCTACAAACTAAATTTAGCATTTAACAGATCGAATTGAAATAGTATGAGTAGATTTCTTTATACTCTTCAATATGCAATAGTAAACTACATCTCGTGCAACCGATGCTAATAAGAAAAGAATTGAAGATAATATTTTTGACTCCATCTTTGATATGTGAAACTAGAGATTCCTAATATTAACTGTCACCCTTCAGCGAATTAAAAAAAAAAAAGACGATAAAAAGAAACTAGTGGGTATGCCTTCTCTTTGCTTCAACCATTCAATGAGAAAGAGATGATGCGCTTCTCAACCAACTATAACATAAACAGCCTGCCATAATCTTTAATAATTTCTTTTCAAGACCAAAGCTAAGAGGTGTAATGATTAAATGTTAGATTTTCATTTACCAGCATAAAGTTTCTCCATCAATGGTCCATTATAAAAAATTTAACCAAATTTTTTAGAATAAGGTCCTTATGTTTAGGGAAAAATCACATTTTAATTTGATGTCATCCGTTACATTACACTTGTATATAATTAATCCTCTGATTCCTCAACCAACCAGTTTACTTACCCCACTATAAAAAAAAAGTAGGAAGTTTCTGGCTGTTCCCATAGAGTGATTATCAAAATGATGTTCCATCTTAAAAATGATTCTCCGGGTTATCTTTTAGCAAAAGTAACCCATAAAGGAAAAATATTGCTCTACAAGTTTTGTGTGTGATGTAGCTGGTCACGATTTGAACTAGGTACACACACAAAAAACATTAGCAAATTGTTATTGCACGATCGATCGGTGGTTGTTAGTGGGGAATTTAATTTCCTTGTTAGTCACTATAGACTAGACAAGCTCCTATTGAGCAGAGGAAAGAAAAGTGCACAAGTGGCAAGCATGTGTACTCTCACCATATTAACACATGAAAATGTTTCCCATACACATCAATCAACCGCTTCTTATAAATGATGCACACTTCACTCCATAACTCCAAAATTCAAGGGGGTCTTCTTTTTCTGTTCTGTTAGGTAGTGAAAATGGTTTCAGCTTCTTCTCCCCCTTCTAAGGTAATTAAGATTTCATTTAACATCTCTAAATTATTTAATTTGCCTTTCCAGCTTCTTTCTCTTTTTTTTTTCTTGTTAAATTAGAAAATTCTTATTCTTGTTACATCTTTCTATTACACTTGCAGGAAGTTCAGTCAGGCCAAAAATGGGAGGACCACAATGGCCCCTCTCGCAAGGCCAAATGGTGGTACTCAACTTTTCACACCGTGACAGCCATGATAGGTGCAGGTGTTCTCAGCCTGCCCTATGCCATGGCATATCTAGGATGGTAAGCTGCAATAACCCACCACTATGGTTTTAAATTGCGGACTGCAACAGTGATTGCAGTTGCAACTTGCAACGTCGTGATTTTAGAATTTCTGCAACTGCATCCCAATCGCAATTGTAGTTGCGTCAACTGTATTTGTCTGCAATTTTTTATAATATTAAGAATTACGACATAACCACAACTGCAATCGCAATTTAAAACTCTGTACACCAAAAAAAGTTGACCACTTGAGCAATTATATGTAACTGAAAGTTTACCCCCTTTTTTTAACTCATCTTTGCAGGGTGCCAGGGACTTTGATGTTGTTGTTATCTTGGTGCTTGACCTTAAACACAATGTGGCAAATGATCCAACTCCATGAGTGTGTTCCGGGGACCCGTTTCGACCGATATGTTGATCTTGGTAGGCATGCTTTTGGGCCAAAACTTGGGCCGTGGATTGTGCTACCACAGCAACTGATTGTCCAAGTTGGGTGTAACATTGTCTACATGGTCACTGGAGGGAAGTGCCTAAAGAAGTTCATGGAGATTGCATGCACCAATTGCACACAACTCAAACAGTCCTACTGGATTTTGATCTTTGGTGTCATCCATTTCTTTCTGTCTCTGCTTCCAAATTTCAATTCTGTTGCCGGTGTTTCCTTAGCAGCAGCTGTGATGTCATTAAGGTTAGTACTTGTTGATCCCCCCAAAAAATGTCTAGACTTTTCTTCAACACTAGGTACTTTACTCAACATGGTTATTAAATATTGTTCATTGGTTTCGGGTGCTTGCTAGCTAGCTTCACATTTTATTAGATCCACAAAAAGAAGTTTCCTTGGAAAAAGTATTATTTGGATTCTTCTCAAAAGAATTGGTTGTCATGTGAAAACAAAGCATAAAGATGTGTCACATGAACTCAGAATTTGATAGAAAGGTCTAATTCAGGTCGAAAGATATAAATAGATTTTACCCTTTTAATTATGTTTGTGAAGAAGCAGAATATGGCTTTTAAAACTCGGCTGTCGGTATACTTTAGAAAAAGAGACCTTTGCTTGATGGGTTTAATTAATTAAAGCAAAATAAAATAGATATATCATGTGATACTCGTTGTTTTTGTCAATCCAATTGACGCAATCTACAAGGCCTAACATAGCTGATTTTACAAATATACAAAATTATATATTTTTTATAAGAGCTGCTATATCCTCCTACAAATCTTCTTATATATCTTCATATTACTTTATAAAGTGAAAAAGAGAATACAACTAATATCTTGAAAACATAAAAAAAAATTAATATTTTATCTATTTAGTAATTAAGAGGATTTGTAGGAATAAAATGTAAGAGAATTTAGAATTATTCATTTTTTTATAGGCATATGTTAATAATTAATATATTACTAGTGTAGTGACCCGTGCAACGCACGGGACATATAACGCACTTTGTAAAAATTTATAAAAAATATATTTGAACAATTATAAAAGATTTGAGTTTTTTTTTTATAAATTATGTTTTTTAAATTATATAATAAATTATAAATTATCGTTATCTATTGAAAATAGTTGGTTAATTATTTGATTAATTCACAACTTAAAAGTTGAATACAACAAAAGAATAGTACAAATTATGGTTGAAACAGTAAAATAGTTTAAATAGTTGTTGTGAGTAGACATAACAAAAAACCTGAAGTTGTAGTACCCACTTGATCTCGTCCCAACTTTGACGGGACAACCCATCAACTGCAATTATCTATAAATCTATATCATAAATTATCTTTATGTACTTGTATCAATTATACCTATCAAGTACATGCCAAATTGTCGTGTATATTCAATTAGTAGAAACTTATTTTATAATCTATTTCCTCATGTATCACCGTAAATAATTCATTTCTATTACTATCAAAATCACTCACTATTTGTAAACTATTAATTGAAACATTCATGTTTTTATTTTAGAGATAACGGTGCCCAAAAAATTCAAATTTGCTCATATCAAGAAAAATCTTTAACAAATTAGTTAAGTGAGAAAATAATAGCAAATTAAGAAATAAAAATGTTTATATTAAAATTATAATAACAATGAATTTAAAAATATTAAAATTGTGTTCTCGAAAAAATATTATAATTGTGATAAAGTGCAATTTTTGCTTTATAATTGATATGTTAATATGGTTTAACATAAAATGTTCATTCTCATGCATTAACTTTAATTTCTCCCTATAAACTTTCTTATATATATATAATTTCTCCCTATATACCGTTACATATTTCTTTATCACTGTGTGTTATATATTATCTATTATTTCCAATTAATCAGTTTATATATATACACACACACACATACTTGAAAAAAAATTAATTTTCTTAAATTAAACAAAGTCTTCGATTATGTATGAGCAACCTTTTGTTTCTTAAAGTCAGCTGCTGCTTGGTGACTTGTTGGGAGTTTATACTCCTCGTGGTATTATCGCGTAGTTTGTTTCTTTGTGCTTCAACTCCATTCTATTCCAAAAGAAAAAGTCTTTGATAAATTAGTTGGTGAATAAAAATATATTTATATTAAAATTATCATAAAGTGAAATAGAAGATTATTTAAATTTTATATTAAAGTTTAATTCTTTAAGTAATTTACTTGTCGATAATATTTCACGTAAAATATTTGGCACAATATTATATGTGCAAATTTTTCTTGTATACTTTAATGTAAAATGTATATCCCATGTGTTATGTTTTATTTATTATTTTTACATTAACCAATTTACATCTATATATTAATGTATAAAATCTCCTAATTTTCTAAAAAAAATAACATGTCAAATAAATTTGTTAGATGATAATGTAATAATAAAGAAAAAAAATATTTATTTTCATTTGTTATGTTTTATTCACACTATTTATTTTAATCAGTTTATTTATAGACATTAATTATTGAAAATTCAAATTTGGTTGGACAAAAGAAAATATTTAATAAATTAATTAAATAAAAATACTAAATGAGAAAGAAATAATGATTACAACGTATACCAATTAAGATGAAAGAAAATATTTTTTTATTACCATTTAAGTTTTTGAGTTTTAAAAGCAGTCACTATCGCAAAGATACAATATTTTTAACTACAATTTTAAATTAATTTCTATAATTAAAATATACCTTTTATGAATTTCAACACGATCCCTAAAGATACAATTTGTATTATTTGAAAATTGAAACATTTAATATGATTCCTATCATAAAAATTTATGAAACCGGTCCCTATCAATTTTTTTAAATACGATTTTAAATTGATTTCAGCAATAAAAAATACCTTTTATGAATTTCGACATGATCTCTATACATATAATTTGGATCTTTTGAAATTTGAAAAATTTACAACGATTCCTATCATAGAGATGTTTAAAATCGGTCCCTATCACAAAGATATAAGTTTTTTATTTACCATTTTAAATTGATTTCTATAATAAACACTCTTTTTAGGGTCTGCATCTGCTCCTTGTGATTGTGATGCTGGCTAGACCCTCATAGGTTAAATATTACCCACTTTCTAAGGCCTCGGATGCTTTTCCCTAACCAACCCTCTTTCTTGATTGCTTGAGAGCGAATCTCAATGATGAACTGCTTGACTTCCCTTACACCGGTTGTTACTATCCTTGTTGTAAACCTGAACTAGCTCGTCGAAACACAGACTCTAGAATTTTAACCTGATCCCTAGAGATACAATTTGTAGAAAACTAAAATTTAAAAAATTTATAATAATTTCTACTATAGAGATTTAGAAAACTGGTTTCTATCATATAAATAAAAAAAATTTCTACGATTTTAAATTGATTCCTATAATAAATATACTCCTTTTATGAATTTCAACATAATATCTAGAAATGCATTTTGTATCATTTCAAATTTGAAAAATTTATAACTATTCCTATCATAGAAATTTATAAAACTGGTCCCTATCACAGAGATATAATTTCCTTCAATTATGATTTTAAATTGATTCCTATAATAAACATGCTCCTTTTTTGAATTTCAACTTAATCCCTAGAAATATAAATTGTCTCATTTGCAAATTGAAAGTTTTATAATTATTTTTTTATACATAAATTTTATAGTTATTTCTATCATGAAGATTTATAAAATTTGTATAATTTTTTTCAAATACTTTTACTAATACCTAAATATTTCACAAAAACTTATATAGTATAAAAATATATCTACATTTTCAAAAAATAAAATTAATTTAAGACATTCCAAAAAATTTAAAGGCATAACATTTATATCAAACCAAATTTTCCACAATAGGAAATTTGAATTGGGAAATTAAATAATTTATATGTATTTTTAAATTAAAACAACTAATAAACTATTACGTATGTTTTCTAAAATAAATATATCCTAAAAGATACAAAAAATCACAGTAATATATATAATTATTGAAATTTTATACGTAATTTCTTTGAAAATATTGAAAAAATAATAAGCAACTAAATTCTTGTGATATATGATATTTCTTCTTGTTTGAGAGAGAACAATATTGTATCTGCATAGAATAAAAAAACTAATCACAAATAAAAATTGAAAATAAAAAACTTAACAATGCAAAATAGAGAGACGTTAATTCCAAAAAACAATCGATAAATAAAAATAAATTAATAAAAAATTAAAAGATTTGCCTTAGAGGAGAAGTTTGCCTAAGAGGAGAAGAACAAAAATCAAACATCGATAGTTTGGAGACTATTAGAATATTAATAAACACTAAAAAATAGTATGTAAAAATGATTAACAGTAAAATAGAAAAATATCAATAATACGAACTCACCTTATATGAGAATTCAATGTTGATGAACAAAGGAATAATAATAATACAAAGGCTAAAACAAAATGAACAAATAATTTTTATCAATACATGCAGATATTAAGATTTAAGATTAAAAATTCAAAAATTGAAAAATATAAAGGATTAACCATGAAAAAGAAAACAAAAACTAACTTTTAATCGAAAGTCTCAAGTGTTACTAACCGCAATGGATGAGAATAATGAGAAGAAAATATATATGAAATGAGAGAAGATTAACAAAAAGAGAGATGATAGAAAAATCATACCAGAGAATGAAGAGGCTGAAGAAACACGAATGTTTGCAGACGCAAAATGAATAGTTAAAGATATAAGACATAAAAATATTCTCTAATAAATAGGCAATTAAAAATACGATTTTAAATTGATTGTTTCAAATACAGTCAATACAATTTCAAATAAGGCACATTAAATATGAATCATGAAATCATTAATCAATAAAATCTTTTCAAATCAATTCAATCCATTTGATCCTTGAAATGCTCTCAAAGCGACACCTGTAAAAATATGTCTATAGAGGGTTCGTCTTTATATATATTATAGATGTTAGTGAAAGATTTGTGAATTTATTATCACTCTAATCTAGAGTTATCAATTCTGGCCGAGCTAGCCCAATGGGCCGACAAATTTTCGGGTTGGGCTAGACTAAATTAAATGTGGGCTACTAATATGCTAGCCAATCCACCACGGCTTATGGGTCAAACGGGCCGGCTCATGGCTCAATATTTTAAAAAAAAATGATTTTAACAAGATAATTATTACAATATTTATATATTATATTATATATCACTACAAGAATAATTAATTTTACCTAAGGAAATTTACTGAGGGCCATGTAGCCGTAGGTAAATTTTTGATTTTCTATGGCCAAAGCCGTAGGTAAGGAGAGAAGAGAGAGAAATTTGAATTTTAAATCTACCTACGGCCATGGTCGTAGGTAATTTCATTTTTTTTTTAAAAAAAATAAAAAAAATACATTGGTGAGGGCCTAAGCCGTAGGTAATCTCTAGTTTTTTTAGAGACGGCTCAAGGCCTTAGGTACGAAAAGCACATAGACTGGTACTTACGACTTTAAGCAGTAGGTAATTTAGCTACAACCACGTGGCCGTCGCTACCCAAAAAATGCAGCATTGGGCCAAGCCCAAATGCACACACACACACACACAAAAGAGGGCTCCAAAAAATAAAATAAAAAAACAAAAAACAGATCAGAAAAGGGGGGTGGGAAGATTAGGGTTCATTTGAACCCATGTCTTCAGGAGAAGCAGCGTGAGAGAGAGAGAAAAGAAGAGGGGCGCCGCCGAGGAAGAAGGAGAGAGAGAGAGAAGCGAGGGAGAAGAAGAAGAAGTGGGCAGCCATGAGAGAGAAGAAGAAGAAGCGGGCGGCCATGGAAGGCGAGCCTCACGGAGGCACCGTAGAAGGGAGAGCCGCGCGCGGTGTTGGCCGGGTTTTGCGGCGGAGGGAGAAGAAGTGCGAGAGAGAGAAGGCAGAGGAGAAGTGCAAGAGAAAGATAGGGCCGAGGGAGAAGAGAGACGGTGGAGAGAGAGAAAAGGCGGAGGAAAAGAGGAAAGGGGAAGAGTGGCGGTGGTTTCGGCGGTGAACGGTGGCTGTCTGTGGCTGTTCACAGCGGTGGCGATGGAAAGTAGGTTCTTCACGCGACTATGAGAGACGATGTCTGCCGCCATCGCGGCGGCGGTACAGGGGCGGTTGCTACTTCTTCTTCCTCCTCCTCCTTTTTCTCTTTGCTGTTGCTATCTCTGTTATTGATTGTGCCTATCCTCTTCCCTTTTTTTTGGGTTTTGCTTGCTATTAGTATTCCTAGTTTTCAGATTTCTGCGTGGTGTTCTTGCTTCTCTGATTAGTTTTTAGATTTCTGAGTGTGTTCTTGCTTCTCTGATTTGCTGTGTTGATGAACAAGAAATGATTCTGTTTTTACTGTAATGGTGACCAAACACAAGAAGCACCGTCGCCGTCGAACTCCACCGCCATCGCGAGAACCACCATCACCGTCACTACGAATGAGAAGCACCAGTCGCTTTAATAATAAATTTAATTAACAAAGAACAAATTTGTAATTTAATAATTTAAATAAAAAATGTGTACCTACGGCTTTCACTACTAGAAAAATTAAAATTAGAGAGGGAACAAATCCGTCACTAAATATATAAAATTCCGTCACAAATTACTTTAGCGACGGATTTTGTGACGGACATATATTCGTCGCAAAAATGGGCGTCGCAAAATAATTAGCGAGGAAAAATATAATCCCTCGATAATTAGCAATGGAATCCGTCCCTCTCTAATTAGTGACAGAATTTGCGAGGAATAAGGCAAATTTAATAATACTATTCCGTCACAAAATCCGTCTCTCATTAGTGACGGAATTTATCCCTCTCTAATATTTAGAGGTGTGTTTTTTATATGGCTTTAATATTAATTTAGTCCCTATAATATCACTGATTTTGAATTTAGTCCCTATAAAAATAGTCAAACTTTTTTGGTCCTCCTTTTATTTTATTTTTTGATTTTAGTCCCTGGAGTGAGTTGACCGCTTATGTGGCAAAAACTGTTGATGTGGCCTTGCTGACGTGGCTTGTATAAATGGCACATTACCTGATACATCCCTATAAACATATTACATTTTGAATTTAGTCCCTAAAAAAAACGTTTTGAATATAGTCCCTTAAAATTTATATTTTGATTTTAGTCCTTCTCTTTCCCCTTTCCCTTCCCCACCCTTCTCTCTCCTCGGGCCACCACCACTACAACCTCCTCCTCCTCCTCCATACAACAACAACAACAACCCCTCTCTCTCCCCTTTCCCTTCCCCACCTTCCCCCTCACTTCCACTGTCCCCCCCCCCCCCCCCCCAATTCACCTCACTCTCGCCCCCCCACCTTCTCTCCCCATTCGCCTCACTCCCGTCCCCCTCACACCTTCCCCCTCACTTCCACAGCCACTGGTCCAAAAATATCTTTCATTTCTGGCCTTTCTCACTATCAATAACATGGATAAAACAGATCGAAATCGAAAATAGATCCCCAATTTCGAAATCGAAAACATATCCCCATTTCGTTGTTGTTGATCTACGATTTTCATTGTTGATGTTCTTGTTGTTGTTGATGATGTTGTTGTATCTGCAGATCTTCGTTGTTGTTGTTGTATCTGCAGATTTTTATTGTTGTTGTTGTTTCCATTTGGTGGTGAGGGTGGAGAAGGAGGTGGTGGACGTGGGGGTGGTGGAAGAGGGGTGGTGGTGGAGGTAGGGGTGGGGATGGTGGTGGAGGAGGGAGGAGAAGGAGGTGGGGGTGATGGAGGTGGGGATGGGGGTGGTGGTGGTGGTGGAGAAGGGGGAGAAGGAGGTGGAGGTGGTGGAGAGGAAGATGGACTAAATTCAAAACGCGTATTTTTTACGGGGACTAAATTCAAAACACGTATTTTTTATAAGGACTAAATTCAAAACACATTTTTTATAGGGACTAAATTCAAAACCTAATATTTGTATAAGTATGTGTCAGGTGACGTGTAAGCCACGCTAGTGCCACGTAGGAATTTTATAGGGACCTCCTAGTGCCACATAAGCGGTCAACGCTAGTGAGGGACTAAATTCAAAAAAAAAAACGAGGACTAAATTCAAAAAAATAAATAAAACAAGGACGAAAAAAGTTTGACCTTTTTTATAGGAACCTAAATCAAAAACCCCCTATATTACAGGGACCAAATTAATATTAAAGCCTTTATATATTAAAAATCTCCTGTATTTTTTAAATAACAAATTTTATGTATAAAAATAATTGTAATAAAATGAAACTTTTGAACAGCATAGCATTCAATGAAATAAAAATCAATCATTCAATCATTCATGTATAAGATCCATAAAACCATTAATAACAATGTTTCATAAAAATATCAAAATATACAACTTAATTTAGTGCAAAGAAAATACATTTGAAGTCTGTTCCTAACTCATCATCTAATTAAACTAATCATCATCGAAAGTCTGTTGCTCAAAGCCAACCTCATGTGCCACTTCGAGGAAAATTAAATATTTCTTCAATCTGCAGTCACAAGAGGTGGAATAGTAAAAGGGGTAAACTATTAAGTATGCAGAAACAAGCAACATATCAAACATCATTCCACAAGCAACACAAATTTCTTTTGATCACCAAAATGCATGGATATTAGCAATTGACCTTAAACATCTCTTCTGGCCAAATCATCATTATAAAGCATCTGAAATAGATGGCCAAAAGAATTGTGCTCCTGTTTGAAATCATCTTCATCTAGTTAAGGATAAAATAAGGAAAATACAAGGAAAGAAAGGATCATAAAAAAAGGATAATCTTGCCTTACTTTTATTTAAACGTACAAAAACATTTTATTATAAAGGGTGACATGTAATGGGAGAAATATAAATATAAATAATAGACATTGTAAAAAAGAGCCTAACATGACTAGTCATGGTACTGAGATGACCTCATCATTAGGAATCCTATTAGAATCCTTGATAAGTCCCTTTATCAGTTCAAACAATGCTTCAACCTATAAATAAATTAAGCTATGTTAATAAGAACTCACCAAAAAGTAGTTGGCAGTTGGCACACAGATTTCATTAATCTCCACAACCTGGAGACACATGCCAATAGGTGCCAATGAGAAAGGTGAATAAATAAACTTCTTAGCTGGTACACTCTTTATGCTTATTTCAATTTACTATGTAATCTACGCCATTTTTATAACAATATGGCATGAACATCAAACGATGAGCATATGGCATGAACATATGATGAAGCAATTAAATTGAAACACCTTAGTACAGAGTCATTTAGAAGATCATTGTATTCAATTGTTTCCTCTAAAGACCAACTCTGCACTAAACAACACAAGGTAAGGATAAATTTAAATAAAGATTATTAAGATAATAAAGACTGAAAGAGCATCAGTGAGGATTTAATGACGTCTGTTCCATTGCTTCCAAAAAATGAAAAGAGAAAAACATACAACAATTAACACCAACAGATGAGGAGAGAAAGAGAGAAGACAGATAAACAGAGCCCTACTTACCTGAATACTAATTATCTGATAACAAGAAGAGTACCATGATTTGCTTGTTTCAACTTTCAATAACCACATAATTACATTGGGATTTTTTCTTTGCATTTCTTGGTTTATCTACTAACTAACATACATTTTCACAGGAACAACATTATATTAGTGCCCGTGGGATTGCAAGATTTAAATTTGAATCCTTCCAAGCTTAAAACTTATACTCAACTAATATGTTGATATGAGAGACGAAAGGTGTCAATTTTATAGATTAAAAATAACCAAAACATAGACTTTGGACTCTTGGATTAGCAAAGTTATTGTAATTACTGTATTCAAAGAGTTTATATCCAGGTGCAATATCTTAGTTAATGTACTCAAAAAGCTTATATCTAGGTTTAATATCCTAGCTACTCAACAGTATAGGTCCTGTAACTCTAGGCAAATTCTACAATATAAACCGCTCTCACAGTAGGACTACAAGCTTCTAGAGTTTAGCACAGAAGTTGTACATACTGGTCATGCTTGTAAAATAACCCACACCCATCACACTTCTGTCCACTTCTCTTCATATAAATAGAAGAATATCTTAACTCCTGCATACTTCCTTTGGAAAAGCTATCAAACTCATCAACTTCCTGAAATGAATTAAGTTAAGAAGAACATTATTCAAAAGAAAGTAGTAATCAACAAACTGAAATGCCACAACTCTGGTTACCAACAATTGATTTAGGAAGACCATTTCTTGGCCAAGCAGCTCTTCTGATTCCCAATCTTAATTCTCCATTTTCACCCCTACAAAGAGATTAATGAGCATTGAGCAGTAATGGAGCTGAAACGATTTTAAAATTTATAACTCCCCTTCCTTAGAGACTAGTATAAAAAATCCTAAAATGATTTTATAACCCAAACATGACATGAGTTAAAGTGGTATAAATTGATACCTTTTATATCTCACTCTGAGTCAAATGATTTTGATCAAGATTAAATATTTTTGCGTAATTGACTCCACCCTGAGCAAAAAAGCCAAAATTTGATTCCCCAAAGCTAAACCATCAAAGCCTGAAACATAAAGATGAGATGAAACACAATGATATAAAAGTACTTAAAAGAAAATTTAGCCTCTTTTTCTGCACTCATTCTCATGATAAAATCCCATCCAAAATATAATTTACCAACAGGGCAAATAAGATTGACGCAATTTAGTGAAATCCTTAAGTTAATGGGATACAATCTCAACCTCAAACTACACGGAGGAGATGAGAAGAAATGTTGCAGAGAGAAAATTTTACTAACCTTGGAACAGTTGGAGCCTTAAATAAGGAACACTAGTACTTAGCAATAAAAAGAAGAAAGATAGATAAACAAGAAGCCAGACCAAACCTGAAATCCCAAGACCAATCCACGAACAGCTAGAGAAAAGAGTGAAGAGATCAAACCCTTACCTAACAGCGTGAATGGACGACGGCGGCAGAGAAGAACAGCACGACGCGAGGGTATTGGAGGCTCCTGTAGAAAACAGAACAAATTGGGCTCACGGAGGAGAACCGAACGAATAGAACGAATTGCAACAACGAAGAAGAGAACGAATTGCTCACGGAGGCTCTGGTGGAGAACAGAACGAAAGAGGAAAAGGAGTGCTCACGATGGTATGTCTTGTTCCTCGCAGCCAACGGCAGTGCCCACTGTGGCTTTGGGGAAGGAGCAATGAGGGTTTAGGGGTTGAGGAAGCAAGCTAAGCAAAGAGAAAAACTGAGTGTGGGAGGGAGAGGTCGCAGGTTAGGTTTTCAAGTGTTTTCATAAAAAAAATGCTAACGGAAGTATTCCCACGCAAACCATTTAATAAATATTTGTGACGGATTGTTAGTGACGGAAAACATTAGAGAGGGAACATTCCGTCACAAATTTTTTCACTAAATGTAATTCGATTAACCAATGATACACACCGTGACAAATACATTTAGAGAGGCATCACTTCCGTCTCTAATTCTCTCGCTAAAATTATATTCCACATTTAGTGATGGATTTTGTGACAAAATATTTAGAGAGGAACTAGTTCGTCTCTAAATCCGTTGCTGAATTAATATAATTATTTTCGTCACTAAATCTGTCTCTAATAGAGAGGGAAATATTTTCGTCGCTAAAATCAGTCTCTAAAACTAATTTTTCTAGTAGTGTTTGACCGTAGGTAATTAGCAAGGGCCAAAAGTCATAGATAACTAACTACCTATGGCTTTTTAAAGAAAGTCCTCGCTAAAAAGTTGCAACGAGCAATATTCCTACGGAAACTTCTACCTACGGCTTTTGGCCTTGGCTAATGAGCAAATTTCTTGTAGTGTATAATATATAATATAAATATTTATATGCAGAAATAATTTAACATAAATATCATTCATATATATATATATATATAGATATTTTTATAAAGTATATATGAAATATGCGCATCGTCAACTAGCTTAGAACAAAAAACAGATAGTCATAGTAACCAGATGCATTCACAGCTGTAGAATTATTCACACCCCGAGTATGAAACGCTCAAAAAGCTAGTTTAGAACCAGAAAATAAAACAGCTGCAACAGCCTTACACTTTCACACCTATGAAATTATTCACACCTACTAAATTATTCACACCAATGGCGTGAAACAATCTGTAAGCGAGTTTAGTACCCAAAATAGATGGTCCAAAAAAATGACGCTTTCACGCAGAGACGGATTTAGGGGGAGGCAGGGGCCATGGCCTCCCCCTCTCAATTCTAATACTTTTTAATATATTATATACATGTTAAAGTTATTATATGTTTGCTTCAAAAATGTTATTATATACATGTTATTAAGGTTTTCTTGAATGTAAAACGAGTAGTCTTGAACTCAGGTGTTGCTATAGAACAAAGTAAAGCCCAACAATTGTGTAGCTTTTGACTAATTTTTTTATTTTTGACGGGACTAATTGCTTATAATATGAAACTCTAAAATTAATTTTTTGAAAGAAACTCTAACATTTATATAGATTCATATTTGGCTTAATTGCAGTTTTGGTCCCTCAAGTATCGTGATTGTGCAATTTTGGTCCCTCGAGTTTCAATTGTGCAAATTGGGTCCTTCATGTTTATCAATCGTGTAATTTTGATCCCTCCATCCAATTGTCATCCATTTTTTAACAGAATGAGCTCATGTGGCAAACAGAAATGTGACTTAGCACTAATGTGGCCAACTTGACAATATGAGGTGGCAAAAAAGTGTGACTCAGCATTTTCTTTATTTTATAAAAATCACGTTCTTTCTTGGAGTTACAATTGGATTGGAGAACCAGTTTTTTTAAAAAAAATTAAAATTTGCTCAACAGAGGAACACCAGAACAAAGAAAACCACAAGATCATTCCCTCTATTCTTCATGAAATGCCTCTCTGTGCTTATTTTCTATTTCAAAACCAAGTTCAGCTATGATACTCTAGCAATCCTAAAGCTTAAATCACTGCCATAACCTTCACCAAAGACAGACCCATTATAATCATCCAGAAAAAAAAAGCAGAAAGAGAATAGAAGAGAGAAGAGGGGGAACCCCTTCCACCACGTCGATGGCCAACCCCCGCCGCGTGCACATCCAGCAGCGGAACCATTGATGGCAGATCGGGTTAGAATGTTCCGTCCACGGCGACAGATCAGGTTTTGATGTTCTGTCCACAACGGCAGCAACCAGTCCGTCCTCGATCTTGCACAGCGGCCACCATTACTCCTTTGGAGGAGTCGTAGCGACTGATCTCGACTTTGACCCTGTTGCCGGGGAGGATGCGGACGAAGTTCTTTCAAATCTTGTTGGAGATGTAGCTGAGGATCAAGTCCTCGTTATCGAGGTGAACGCGGAACATGTTGATCGGGAGGGACTCCGTGATCAAGCTTTCGTGGACCCACTTCTGCTCGCCAGACTTGTCGGCCGCTGGAGACTTGGTGGCAGCGGAGAAGATTGCCGGCGGAGAAGGAAGGAGAGGGTATTGCGAGGGGGAAAGCACAACAAGTGCGTGGTGGTTGAGGGAAGAAGATGACGACGATGACCAAAGGGAAGATGAGGTGAACGTACATGTCTCTTTGTGGTGTCATGTTCCCCTGTTGAGCAAATTTTGTTTGAAAAAAAAAATTGGGCCTCCAATCCAATCACGACTAAGAGCATGATTTTCTAGACCAAAAAACAAGAACGTGATTTTCATAAAACAAAAAAAATGCTGAGTCACAATTTTTGCCACATCACATGTGCCAAGTTGCCCACGTTAGTGCCAAGTTAGATTTCCGTTCGCCACGTAAGTTCATTCCATTAAAAAATGGATGACAATTGGACGGAGAGATCAAAATTACACTATTGATAAACATGGAGGACTCAATTTGCACAATTGAAACTTGAGGGACTAAAATTGCACAGTCATGATACTTAAGGGACCAAAACTGCAATTAAGTCTTCATATTAATATTAGTATATTTATATTATAAACACATATATCTAAAACTTATTCAAAAATCAATTTTTAAATGACAAAAAAAATCTTATAAACTCTAATATATATTATTATAATTATAATATTATATATGATAATAGAAAAAGTAAAAAGTATTTTTATATAACTAAGACTCTATTTAAAATTTATCCAAAAGTTAAAACTTCTTTAAGATTTTGGGCCTCCCCTTTAATATGTTTCTGGATCCGTCCCTGCTTTCACACATGTGGAATTATTCACACCCAGGTGCAAAAAACTCTATAAGCGATTTTAGTAAAAGATATTCAGGCCAACATGCCAGCTCGGCCCACCACGTGCTAGCCCATTTCAAGCCAATATTTTTTCGGGCCGAGCCGTGTTGGGTCAAAATATTTTTGGGCCTATATTTTGTTAGCCTAGCCCATTTTTATATTGGGCTAAACTGGCTAGCTCATTTTGGCAGCTCTACTCCAACCCATAGATTCCTTCCCCAAACTACCAACCACCTTTTCACTCCAAATTTACAATTTATAAATTTACAAATTATATTAAAATTATATACCATGTGAAAAGTGGTCTTGACATCTTGACCCAAAACCTCAAAGAAATAGATATGTGTGTCTTTATACTTGTATTATCTTCACTTAACCTTAATTTGACCAATGTGACTTCACTCACTAGAATTTCCACTATCTTAATTATTCTCTTGTTATGCTTTCATTGCATTGAAGCTATTCAACTATATCCTGGGTGGCATGCTTGGCTAGAGGACGGGTTGACAATGTTAGTTATTCCTACAAGGAAACCAGCAAAACTGATTTAATGTTCCGAATCTTCAATGCACTCGGTCAAATTTCATTTGCATTTGCTGGCCATGCAGTAGCCCTAGAAATTCAGGCCACAATTCCATCAACCCCTGAGAGGCCTTCAAAAATACCAATGTGGAAAGGTGCTATTGGTGCCTATGTCATCAATGCTATATGCTATTTCCCAGTTGCGCTTATAGGATATTGGGCCTTTGGAAGAGATGTTGATGATAATGTGCTTATGGCACTTGAAAGACCCGCATGGCTCATTGCCGCAGCTAACTTGATGGTATTCATTCACGTTGTTGGTAGCTACCAGGTATATGGACACAAAACAAAATATATTCAACCCAAAATTAAATATCCATTTACTTTGAGAAAATATTTCATGTTTTCATTTCCTATTTCTACTTTTAATTACAAAATTGTCAAATTGTTTTCAATTTATTTCCTGTTTTCAAATAATTATTTAGTTTTTCTGTACAAATTTTTAAAAACAGGATCGGCTTAAAAACAAGATTACAGTTTTACAATTTAAAGTTAAAACAGAAAATGAAAACAAAAGTAAATGGACCCTAAGAGTTTGTTTGGATTGAGGCTCTGTTTCCTATTTTTTTTCTTGTCATATTGTTTTTAAAATGAAAACAAAAAATTATTGTTTTCATTGTTTCTTGTACACAAATATTTAAAAACAAAAAAATTTAAAATAATATAACAATTTTGTAATTAATTAAAAGTAATAACAGGAAACGGAGCCTCAAACCAAATAGGCCCTAAGTTATTCCTGTTTCTGACCAAACATGGATATTCCAGGTTTATGCTATGCCTGTTTTTGACTTGATTGAGAGGATGATGATCAAAAGATTGAACTTCCCCCCAGGACTAGTACTCAGACTTGTTGCTAGATCTTCTTTTGTAGGTGAGATGTCCAAAACCATCCATGCTATATCACTACAAAAGATTAATTTTATTTTCAATGTTTGTATATAGTTTTAAGAAGCAGAGTAAGGGGGTTGGATGATTTTTCTTTCCATGAAAAACTTCTGTTCAATGTTTTTATAGTTTTAAGAAGCAGAGTAAGTCACACTGAGGTTGTTAAAATGTTACAGCTTTTACACTATTCATCGGTGTTACATTCCCTTTCTTCGGTGATCTTCTTGGGTTCTTTGGTGGATTTGGTTTTGCTCCCACTTCATATTTTGTAAGGCTTTTTTATGATCTCAATTTCCTCATGCTTATACTAAATTACCAACTTTACAAGAGAATTAATTCAAAACATTGAAGTTCAATAATCTGGCGCATCAATTAATTGTTTCAGCTTCCTAGTATAATGTGGCTGATCATCAAGAAGCCAAAGAGATTCAGCATCAACTGGTTCATCAATTGGGTAACAATTAATTTACTTTAGCAACTATATTCTTTTGAAATTAATTAATCTAATATACACAGAAAACAAAAACCACATGATCACAATTCATGAGTTGTTACGATGTTAGCATTGACCCTCAATTTGTGTGTTTTAATAATTTCAGGCTGCAATATACGTTGGAGTGTGCATTATGTTGGCCTCCACTGTTGGTGGCTTGAGGAATATCGTTGCTGATGCCTCAACTTATAGCTTCTACACCTAAGTTATATTATGTTATTGCAAATATGTGGCATCTTCAATTAGCCGAGATAATTAGGATGGACTATAGCTGATGATGATCTTGTTAACAGTGTGCTTAGTTCCTTTGAGAAGCAAACCTTTTACTAGTCCTCTTTCTATCAAAGTTTATTTTTGTTAGATAATATTAGATATATTAGTTAGGGGTAGCTTACTCATTTTGCTACTGGATATAAATATTTCTTTTGTGCTTTGTATTATTTAGATTTCCTATTACAACTCTAATGAAACCCTAGCAGAGGTGCTTCTTTTCTCATCTTCTTTCTATGCATTCTTATGTTAACATGGTATCAAGAGCAAGGTAGGTCCCATTAGCAGCTGAAAGCATTGTTAACATTGCAAGGCACTTCTCGTTTTCTGTTTGGTCGTTTTTGGTTTCCGGATTGCAAGTCACTTCTCGTTTCCCATTTCTCGCTTTCACAGGCACTGTGTGTTATTTGTGCCCAGTTTGGATAAATTTCTCCATAAGTACTTCTAGTATGTATTTTTTAACTAACAACTTCTCATAGAAGTTGAAATTAACTTTTGCTCTTCACATTTATTAAAAGGCATCTTTTTTAACTTCTCCAAAAACACATATCTATCTATTAATGACTATTTAACAACATTTTTCCTTTTCATATATAAAAAAAATAAAAAATAAAATAAGACTAACTTCTCCATAAGTTAAAAATTAGAGTTTTTGCATCTTTTCAAATAGTAGCCATATTGTATTTTGATTAGGTGCAGGCCACTCTTTTTTTATTTTAAAAATAAGACTTCAACGAGAACTTCCACGAAAAAAAGGGGGATTGCGTTCTCTTTTTTTTCGATTAAAAAAGGAGGTGCTGCATTGCTTTGCAAAAAGGGGTCCACACTTGGCTTTTGGCTACCCTTGTATCAGAGGAGCCAGATCCTTTGTATATTGCTTCCACTGTGAGCGTTTGGACTTTAGAGCATTTTTTTTTTGCTTAAATATATTTTTAGTCTCTTATTTTTTTTTGAATTTTATTTTTAGTTTCTTAAAAATAAAATACGTCTTTTTAGTCTTTTATTTTTAAAAATTTGTCACTTTTAGTCCCTAGGGCCATATTTTAAATTTGAAAAATATTTTCTAAATTTATACTTTGAACCCTCTTAAAGTCTGATACTTACCTTAACTCGTTTTTCAGTCCTCCCCCTCCATTGATGCACCGCGGCCCCCATCCCCGCGCGGCCAAGGGAGGAGCTCCGCGCAGCCAAGGGAGGCTATGCACTATGGCGGGAAGGGAGGCGGCCACCGCGATTGCATAGGGAGAAGAACAAGAGAGAGGCTGCATCTCGTGGCGGCTTCGAGGGAGGACGTTGGAACTACTCCTAGCGGGGACAGAGGGGTCGCAGTGCATCAATGGAGGGGAAGGAGAATGGAAAAACGGGTTAAGGTGAGAATGAGTCTTTGGGAGGGGTCAAAGTATAAATTTAAAAAATACTTTTCAAATTTAAAATATGGCTCCAGGGACGAAAAGTGACAAATTTTAAAAAATAAAGGACTAAAAAAACGCATTTTATTTTAGAGGGACTAAAGACGGAACTCAGTGAAAAATGAGGGACCAAAAAGAGGTTTATACGGCAACCGATTGGACCTTTATTGTCAGTATTTGGTTCTCTTCTCTCTTTATTGTTTGTGTTTATTATTTTTTTGGGTATTTGTTAATAATAGCAATGGGCGGTGAAAAAGATGAATCTCTTCAATCCATTAGTGTGCAACTGAATGGACAAAATTATTGTTAGGCCTAGTTTGGATAAGCTTATATAAAAGGGCCTATAGGAGAAGAGCTTCTCTAGAAGTTCTAATTTGAAAAGTTACTTCTAGAGAAGTCACTACAAGAATCATTGGATTTACCTATGCAAATTTACCTAGGGCCATGTAGCCATAGGTAATTTTTTAGTTTTCTACGGCCAAAGCCGTAGGTAAGGAGTGAGGAGAGAGAAATTTAAATTTTAAAATTACCTACGGCCTTGGCCATAGGTAATTACGTTTAAAAAAGAAAAAGCAGTCAGCGAGGGCTAAAGCCGTAGGTACTTTTGCTTGAATTAGAGATGGCCATAAGCCGTAGGTAAATTAATCTCGGGAAATGGTACCTACGGCTTCAAGCCGTAGGTAATCTATCTACAGCCACGTGGCCATCGCTAAGAGTAAAAGCGGTAGGTAAGCCTTGCTAAGTTAGATGTCCCGCGCGGCCTCCCCATTTGACCTAGAAACCATCTCTTTCTCTCTATTCTCTCCTTCTCTCTCTCTCTCTTTGAGTCTCAGCTGCTGGCCACCATAGTGAAGCCCTCCTCCAAACCTTGAAGCCCTCCGTCCAAACAGTGAAGCTCCGCTGCGCCCAAGATCAGACCGTTCCGAGCCCCCTCCGTCCAAAATAGAGAAGATCTGCCGCATCCTGAGCCCTCACTGCCGCGTCACCTTCTGGGTCGCCACCGCCACGCCCCCACTGTCGGTATGAACCACATCTCGAGCTCTCTTTCACTCTCTGTCTCTGTCTCTCACTAGATCTCTCTCTGCACGCAGTGTAACATCCGTTTTTCTGAGTTACCGTTTAAATTCCATTTTATATGAAAATTTGTGATCTAAATGCTAAGTGATTTATTTTTATCTTATAACTAAGGTTTTTATAAGCTTATCAAATTATTTCATTAAAACAAACGTTTTTCCTTTGACATTTGGACTTTTTTCAGACAACCGTATTCACCGTAATTAACAAATAAAATTTTAAATAGCTAAAGTATATCAAAACAACCCAGAAAACAAAACTTCTTTCACAAAAGTTGGTTCTTTTAATATTTGTGATTTTCTAGAATTTTTGTAGAATTTTTAGAAAAAAATAAATTTAGAAATTACCGTTTTGGTCCCTATAGTTAACAGCGAGAACTTAGAACTGATTCAGAGACCAAATTGAGGTCAAAAAGAGATTTTTCAAAGCTAAATCATGTTTTTACATATTTTAGGATTTTTGGGATTTATTTCAAAATTTATTGAAAAACAGATCAAAAGTTACTTTTTCGGTACCTGTAAACACGAGAAACAAGGGTTTTTCAGAGCAGAACTGGATTTTTAGTGATCAGGACAAACTCAAAATCATTTTTCAAGAGGGATCATTAGTGTTTAAATTAAATTTGTGATTTTTGGAAATTTTCTGAGAAATGTCCGTTTTGGCCTTGCAGCGCGTTCGTTTTCCGTTGTTTATGCAAACCGTAAAACTTACCCTTTCTGTAAAAATCCAAAAACTCTTCCATGAAGCCATTAGGGCTATTACATGGCATTTTCGAGATTTCCTATAGGTTCTCACACTTTAAATTAATTTTGAAAATTTTTGATTAGTGAAAAGACTATTTTACCCTTGTTTTGCACATAAACCCTAGGGGTAAAGATGTAACTTCACTACCCCCTCTCTTCAGCCCCAAAACCGCCTCAAGGAAGCTAGGAGAAGAACTCAATTTTGAGTCATCACCATGACTCACTCCTTTGGACCAATTAGGGTTTTAGTTGGATTTTATTAAAAAGGGCTGACATATGCATGGAAAAGTACCATGACATAACAAAAAATAATTCCTTCCATCTCCCTAGCTTAGGCCGCCCCATTCACTATAAATAGGGGGAAGGGGCTTCATAATTTTCTCATCCCAATTCTTGAAGCATTTCTAAGAATTCTCTTTCTCCCCACTTTATAAGTTTTCATAGTTTTCTTTTCAAAAGTTCTTGAGTTTTGAAGCTTTGATCTTCAAAATATCCCTTTTCTTCAAGTTTGAAGGTAAGGGGAAAATTCTTGAGAACCTTGAAGAGATTATCCACTTTGGTGGTTTTAAGTGTTATAGCTTTCTTATTTGTTTTAAATGCTTTATTATAATTGTTTTATGGCTTTTATTTAATTATAGTAAGGTTATAATGGCAAGATTGGTATATATGCCTTATAATCATTTATAGCTTTTATTTAATTATGTGCTTTTATAGTAAGGTTATAATGGCAAGGTTTTATGGCTTTAAATTATGTGCTTTTATAGTAAGGTTTTATGGCTTTAAATTAAATTGTTATGTGTTTTTATTAATTTTAGTGTTATAATGCCCAAAATTCCTTGGGATTTTTGTTGAAGTAAGGTTGTGATGGCAAAATCAATTTTAAACTTACTAATCGTACCATTATAATGACCAATTTTAGATTACAGTAAATATGGTTTTACCGTAAATAAATGCAATTTATTCTTTAACGTCTGTATTTTTAGGGTTTTGACTTTATTATATTTTAAATATGTGGATATGTGATTCATGTGAATTAAATATATTTTAGGAAACTAAATCCCGTAGATATGATTCTCTTGAGCTTAGGGATCAACAGTTTAAGTTCGACGTCGAAAATCAAACGAAAAAGCGGCAGTGTTTTAACTGCCGAAATGGATGTGTTATGAGGAAGAAACCCTAGATTGGAGTTAGAAAAAGGATTTGAGGATGTCAATATTGATTTTATAAAATTTGGGGATTTTATAAATTTATTTGGGAATTTTCTGATAAATGGGTAAGAAGAATTACAGTTTTGGTCCCTGTGGTATGACTGGGATGGACTGTAAGTGGGATTGGAGGCCAGAATAAGTGGTAAAAATATTTTTATGAGTCAAATAATGTTTTTACATTATTTTGGAATTTAAGAAATTATTTTAGGGATTTTTAGAATAGCAGATAAAGAATTGCGATTTTGGTCCCTGTAGAATTAAGGACAGGGTAAATGGGAGATCAAATGGATACCAGAAAGTTAGGAAATGATCCAAAATCAAATGTAAAGGTCACCAATGGTATTCTTATAATATTTATGATTTTTAGGAATTTTCTGGGATTTTTCAGAGAAAGTGCAGTTTAACCCTAATTTACGGGTTACTGTGAAATCGAAAAATTACCGTGTTGCTTCTGAGTTTAATTTCTATGCACCAAGACCTTTTGCGCACTTGAATTTCGTGGTCTTGGATTACCATGTGAGTCTTGAGAGTCATTTACTTCAATAAGTCATATTGAGATAGTTTTAACCATGAAACGTAAAAGTTATCGTATTTTATTACCATAATTTACCTTTTATCATGGTTAAAAGTGAAAATTTATTTACCCTGCCCCTTGACCAGCCATGGACCGCCCTAGACTCTTGTAGAAGAGTGTGGAATTTTCATGACTCATGGGAAAAGACCATTTTACCCTTAGCTTAAATAGTTAATTACCAAGTGAGGAAATGACCACTTTGCCCTTTTGGTTTTGCCCTTAAGTTTGGTTTAAATTACCAAAGAGCCATGCAGCCATTTCGTTCAATATGGACCCTTGATTTGGTACTTCATTTGGTGGAGAGAACATCTTGGCCATTGATTTTACTCCATTGCCCAAATTTAGTTCAAAATTAACCTAGTTTGGTTCCATTTTCCTCTTGGATCATTCTTGGCCGCCCAACACACCAAGGAAATAGGATTTTAATCATTATTACTCTTATTGAGTCATAGGGCTTAGTCATGGCTTTTAGCCAATTAGGAAAAAGATAATTTATTTAATTATTTAATTAATGTGTCAAGAGATTATTACAACACTTAATGCAAGCTTATCCTAGTGCTTGGGGAGGGGGCTGAGGTCGTGAGGGTATAGGGAGACAAAGAAGAAGAATTTGTTCATTTTTACTCTTATCCTCTCTTCCTTTCCAAAGCTTTGTCTCTCTTTTTCTTCTTTGGAAGTTCATACTTGTTCTTCTTCCTCCATAGCCTCAAGCCATCATCATCTATTCTTCTATCCATAATTTTAATTTTTATACACTAATCAAAAGGAGAGAATTCATTTTTAAGACACTAGCCTTCCTCAAGATCATCAAGTTCTTCATAGATTTTACTCTTTTGATTTTGAATCTTCAAGCTACAAGTGGGATTGGTAGAGGTAAGAACTTCATGAATCAAGTCTCCAACATCTTCCTTTTTGGTTCATATGTCTAGGGTTTGATTTATATATATTATATTTTAAATTTTTCTTTTGGTATTTTGGGTATGTGGTGCTTGTTTGGAAGATGGTGATCAAGGTGTAGTAGAAGGCCAAGAGCTAGGGTTTCTATACAAGCTAGGAGTAAGAGGTAAGGGGAAATTTCTCTTACAAAGTTATTTGTATTCTTGAGATGCATATGCTATGTTTGGCTATGATTTTCTTGTCCATGTGATGTTTTGGATAGTTTAATATGTATGTTTGTGTATGATAGAGATCTTTATTGAATATAGATATCATGACAAGGGGTGGATGATGATTTTTGTGATACTTGAATCTTGTGTGATGGATGTTGATTTTGGTTGTCTTTTGACAATGATCTTTGAGGTGAAATGACATCTAGCTTGTTGTGATGATCTTGTGCTCTATGTCTTGATTATGGCTTTGATCAATAGCTTGTTTTTTGATGCTTAATCCTTTATGCCAAATTGGGATTGGAAATTGGTAGTATAAGATTTTATCTATATCTTATTAGAGTGATTTTTATATAAGCCAAGTCTTAAATGAATTTTACTAAAACCCAAGTATTTGTCTATGTTTTGAAAAGCTTTTGGAATGGTCCAAGAACATATTTTTATCTATTTGATCTTATTTAGGTTAAATCATGCCTAGAACACTTTTAAATGACTTTAATTTTGACAAAACTGGATCTGTCACGCCCTGGGTGGATTATTTTCCAAGGTTGTGAACATCGTGTTCTGTTTGAGAAAACCGGGGACAGACCTGTTCACGCCGCGAGTGTGAACGTTTGCACGCCTGTGAACAGTTCTGGATTTTGAGAAAAACCAGCCCAGAATTTACGAAATTTATATTTAAAAGCTTATAAAATAGAGTCTTTTTAAGGGAAAAATATCAAATTTGAGTTTGGAAACCAATAGGTATTTTAGTTCAATTTTTCTTAAAGATTAAACATTGAATACGAAAAATACTGTTTTTGTAAACAGAGTTATAATTGAATAGGAAAATTGAATGAAAAAGAAAGAGATGTTTTGATTGAGATAATCAAGAAAGAGAAAGAGATGTTTGATTGAGATAATAAAAAAGAGATGAGTATTACATAACCAAGAGAGAAGGTTATGTGTGATTGTTACAAGAGGTAACAAAGAGAAAAGATTAAAAAAGTTACAAGTGGTAACATGGAAATGTGCATGAGATAAATTACAAGAGAAACTCATGTGAAAATGATTGTGATTGACTTTGTGTACAATGTGTTATGTCATTTGCATAAGAGAAAGAGATTTTGGCGGATGGCCATGAGATGAGCTACAATCCAGAGAGGGGTTGAAAATAGGGTACGGTTGGGCTACAATTGTCTACTGGGATTATCCAGGTTTCGAAAGTCTCAATGGCCGTATGGTGACTCCCAACGAGCCGAGAACGAGTAGAGCACCCGGCTTGGATAAATCTTACTGACTGGCCTATTTGTGATATGGTGTCACTGAGTGCATAAAATAATTGTTACTTGGACTTTATTGTTTGTTTAGCCTTGTAGGAGGTTGAGAAAAGTCTCCATGGAGCATTACACCGGTGTTGAGAGGGAAATAGAAGTGTCATGCATTTTAAATATATCTTGTGTGATGATATATTACTTTGATGATGAGTGGCATGCTATGAACTGTGATAATATCTCTCTGTGGTGACATTATATGTGTGTGTAATTGTATATTACTGTAATTAAATTCAATGTACTTGTGGTAATGTATTATTGTGATAGAGGACTACATGCTATATGGATAATGAGTTGGGATGTACGATTTGCATGAGTTTCCTTTATTCTTTTTATTGTCATTGCTGTGAGATAACTTTAGTACGAGGATTTTTCACCCTTGCCTATATGTTTTGTGGTCTTTTTGAACATGATTCATATAGATGTACCACCAGTCGGGTGAGTTGACCAAGACAGAAGGAGGAGGAAGACTACCTTCCGGAGTGGCGTCTATCTAGGTTGTCTTTTGGGGGTGATCTGAGACTCGACCGACTTAGGCTCATTTGGGGTAGACTGTTATTATTATCCTTGCTGAATGATTGTATTAGAGATCATTAAGTGACGATGTAATCTATTGTAACTGTGTACAATGTATATAGTAATGAGAGCTATTTTTGCAAGAATGAATTTTGTGTAATTTTGGACTGTTTCCTTTTGAGAAATTTTTATATAATGTAATTTCCACTCTTTCATCTTTCTAAAAGGAAAAAAAAATTCACTCACTATTTGGGAAATAAATATAAGTTTCAGAAAGGATATTTTTTTCGAAATTAAACTGAACAATACTTACTTTTCAAAATAAATGTTTACTTATGTTGTAAGGCTCTTTTGGGAAAAAGGGTGTTGCATATTCTTTTGTGAAAACCCTGATATTGTCTATCATTGATATACAAGGTGATGGTTAAGATAAATAGTTTATCAGTATGGGTCTGTCTAGGAAAGACATAGGTCTTTAAAGGAGCACTAGCTCACCTCTCTTTGCTGGGAATTGTACTGATACGCTGTTTGGGAAATTCTTAACCTAGGAACCCGGTATATACGTGACTAAGATGAAGTAGGGAAAGAAGTGGATTTCTAAATAACGTATATATAATAGATTGGATTGGATAAAAGAGTATGACAGTAAAGGATTCTCGATGAATTCTACTGTTATAGTCTCTATCGGAAATTTAGTATAACGGTAAAGGATTCTCGGTGAATTCTACTGTTATATTATCTGTGGGAAATCTCAAGTTGGTGTCCAATCTGTATATATATACACTTAACTCAATTTAATTTTCAATGTCTCTAGCAGTGAAAATTAGTGAGGTAGGCTTTCAACGGGCCTCTTTTTTGGAAAATAACTGGTGCTTAAGGATTTCAGTAATAAACTCAGCTTGATTTTGTTCACTTAGTCTATGTTTTATCAAAGTGATGAGATTCTGTGTTTTAACTTAAGATATGCGATTCGGTATTTTTATCTAAGATATGTGATACTATGTTCTGAGTGGTTTGGAAATGAAAGAGATATGCTTGGTAAAAGCGATATTCCTATATGCTTAGTACTAATGCGATGTTCCCATGTGTTTTGTCAAAAGCGATGTTCCCATATACTTTGTTTAAAGCGATGTTCCTACATGATGTTCCCACATGCTTTGTCTAAAGCGATGTTCCTACATGATGTTCTCATAAGCTTTGTTTAAAGCGGAGTTCTTATCTGATGATTTTCATGAAATTTCCTTGACCTGTTTTGGTGAAGTTCTTGTTATTTGTTACGTGGATATATTGATTTCATGAGTGTGATTTCTTTGTATTTGTGCTTTATATTGATGTGTGCATTACGTCTGCTATAAATTTACTATGCATGATACCTGTTGTGTGTTGCTTGTAAATTCTCTAGTGATATAATTCAATGATAAGGATTTTCACCGTTGCCTACTTTCTATGTTGTTGGTATATGGTTGAGTAGATGTTTTACCCAAGGAATGGGTTAGCTCTTAGAAGAGGATCTGAAGGATGTTGCTATATAGATGGATAGAGATTCCAAGAAGAATATATGGTTACTGTATTGTTTTGGGTAGAGGTTTAGAGACCAGACTGGCTCAGATGTTCACTGTATTATTTTTTAACCTTTCCTTGTAAAAACTCTGATAATTATATTAGATGAGATTACATGCATAAAAGTATTATTTTATGCTTCCACACTTAAAACCTTTTGAAAGAATTAAGACATATTCTCCATCCTTCTCATCATTTAAAAGAGAAAAAAAATTTACACATATTTTCAGGAGAAGGAATGTTGCGTTTTCACCAAATATTTTCTAAGTTATTCGAAATTCTTGGTCACTATGGTGTAATATCCTTTTTGGAGAAAGGGTGTTACATTTTGTAATATCAGAGCCTGGTCGAGTCTTTTGGGGTGCTGTTGGGTGTAGGTTTACTATGTTTTCATTGTGTGAACTCTGATGAGTTGTTGTGCTGTGTGAAATTGAACGAATTCTGTGTGAATCTTGATTGTTTGTTTAGGTTTATATTGTTCTGGAAAAATCTGGTGTCGAAGTTATGCTAGAATGGGACGGTACAGTTGAGAAATCCGCAACTGTACTGGAATGAGACAGTATAGTCGAGGGGAACTTAATAGGATTAATCGGTACTACCTATGCCAACAATGCTGTGTGGTATGGGACTGTACAGGAGAGGATGACCTTCTGAAAAGCATATAAGTGAGGACAAAACATGTGGTTGGAATCTGTGTTGGTTTGTAGGGATAAAGTCGTAAATCTAAAAGTAGCCAGGTGATTTCAGAATAAGATAGACTTAAGTGAATTTGTGTGATTAATTGCTGTGTGAAATCTCGGTATATTAATGGTTGATTTGGGGACTTCTCGAATGGGTTTTGACTTAGTTTTACTTGGGTAGTTGCCTTATAGGAAAACATGTATGGAAGAGGAAATAGAGATAATGCAGACTTGGCAAATGCTATCCGAGAGATGGCAACTGCCGTAGGACAAAAAGAAGGAAATGGGCAGGATTTGGCATGACGGAAACTCAATTCAAAGGTGGTTATGACCCAAAAGAGGCGGAACTGTGGATTCAAGAATTAGAGAAGATCTTTGTGGCTATGTCGTGTACAGAGGAACGGAAGGTGACGTTCGCTATATACATGCTGGTAGGAGATGCTGTGTTTTGGTGGCATGGGATACGTCAGATATTAGAGGAACCGTTAGTGTTTGACTTGTGAGGTTGGTTTGTTTGTGCTGTTAGTGTTAGTGTTTGTGATTCATTTCTCACTTTTGACTTGGTGTGAGCATGCATATCCTGTTTATTAGCTCCTTGCCTTATCCTACGGTTCCTGGTAACACCATTTGTGCTGCTGCTTGGTGTGCCATTCATTCCTTTGCATGAATGTTTTAGGCACTGTTGTAATTAATTAATTAGTCTTGATCTTAATTAGCTTGGTCTAGTATTTATTGATATGTTAGTTGATTAGAATATATTAGTTGATATATATGTTAGTTGATTAGAATATATTTGTACTGTTTATAGCAATTTTTAACTTACAATATTCTATTATTACCTGTTATAGTCGGTGAGGGTGAGTATGATGCCTTATCAGTCAGTGTTTTTTTTTTTTTTGGTCAAACTTATCAGTCAGTGTTGAAGAATTGATCGTTTCTCACGGTAGCCTTAGCCCAGTTGTTTGGGCCCAAAAATAAGACTAATGTGAAATCATAATAAAATCAGAAGCGAGAAATCAGAACAAAGAAAAAGGACAAAAGAGAGTTGCATTGCTCATACCATTAAAAAAAATATTGTAGTGTTGGACAATCTAAAAAGAAAATTGCGCTATTAATTAGAAAAGGGCCATTAAGTTACATCAATTCAATCTAGTTAAGCTAAATCATATTATAACAATGAAAATTTTGGTATAGAAGGTTGGGGTCATGTTTATTTAAGCATGCAACTTGGGCCAAAATTTTCAAATAACGACTTGATCCTTAATTTGGCAAAAATTGTTTGAAATGAATGATCATGCAAGTGTTTTGGCTCTTTTTATTGTCAAAAAAATGTTTCAAGCTCTTATAAATGATTTTTTTTCTTTGTATATTTTTCTTGAACTTTTTTGTAAAATAATATTGGTATAATTATTTTATAAAGATAAAATTTAATTAAAAAATGTCATTATTATCATATAAAAAATGTAATTGTTTGCTCACTTTTATTAATAATTTGTACATTAAAAAATGTAATCGTCCATACATTATTTTTTGAAATTATAATCACTCGGCCGTAAAAAAAATTATAATCATTTACTTTCCTATTAATAATTTGATCTGCGTAACAGTAATTTTTAACACAAAATGTCATTAACCTTAAAATAGTATCATTAATTATAATCAATAGTAACTATGATTTGTCCAAATGCATCCAAATCACGAATATTTAACAATCTCATCTAATAAAAACACAAAAGTTATCCAAGTATTATAGTTAATTTCAACAAAATATACAAAAATTAAACACGTATAGGGAGTATATTTTTAATGGACTCTCTAACTTTGTCCATTTGTAAGGCACTTTGAGCATTAGGTTTGCAACACCATTTCTCCAAAAAGGACATTATACTATAGTAACCAAAAGTTTTGCAATGACTTAGAAAATATTTTGATAGAACTTGGAAATCCTTCTCCTAAAAATGCGGGTAAAATTTTTTGATTTTTTAAAAGATAAGAAGGACGAGGAATAAATCCCTTTAAGGCTTTCTCTTTGTAAATACTTAGGCGTAAAAAGTAAAACATAACTCCGTACCCAAAGTTCCTTATCTCATATATGTAATCATCAGAGTTTACAATAGAGAATCCGGTATTCAAAAACACTAAAATGGTTTATACAACGAACACCTGAGCCAGTCAAGTCTTTAGACCTCTACCCAATCTAAGATAGTAAATGTAGATTCTTCTCGGAATCTCTATCAATCTATACATTATCCTCCTTCAGATCTTTCTTCTAAGAGTTAGCCCACTTCTTGGGTAAATCATCTACTCAGTCATGTATCAACACAACATAAAAGTAGACAATGGTGAAACTCTAAACAAAGTAATAAGTATAGTACAAGCACACCCAAAACACAGATCACACATCACCCAATTCGCACATCAAAACGTATATATGTTAGAATAACAAGTTATCTAAAACAGATATCAAAATAGCAGATCAATCAAGACATATAAACAAATCTTGTTTAAACAGATCTTACCTTGTGGTGTGACCCTACAAAAGCAATGTATTCTCAAAAATATATCATCAAGTCAAAGTATATTTATGCATGCCACTTCAATATCTCAAAACACATCAGTGTAATGCTCCAATGAGACTTTTCCAACCTTCACACCATTGAGCAACCGGCTGTAGTAAACCTAACAGAATAATCAGGGAATCCTACCTGAACCCCTGAGAATACTTCGGTAATACCGCATTTAAAATGAATACCAAATCATGAATAGGTTAGCCAGTCAGATTTATCCAAGTCGGGTATACGATTCGTCTCGGCTCGAGGGGATCAACCTACACGACCATTGAGACTTTCGAAACCTAGATAATCCCAGTAGGCAATTGTAGCCCAACTAAACCCTATTCTCAACCCCAAGCTGGAGTGTATGCTCTAACGTCTTTATGCAATGACCGTCTAAATTGCACACAAAATCTCTTTAATATCTTTTTGTAAAACTTCCTCTGTTTTACTATAGCTTCTCTTAAAATCTTTAAGTCTTTATCAAAACACTTTGTATGAAATAACTCATCACTTTAGAATAGAAATACTTTTGAATGAATAGATAGCTGTTAAAACCCACATCTTTCTCTTTGTATCAGAAAACTCTTTTACTGTTTTTAAATAAATAGCTCTTGCTCTTTTTACACATTTTTACGGATCGTTTATGAGTTAAATTATTTGTCCGGCTTCAATAAGTTAATTTATGACTGATCACACCTCGGCAGAGCCGAACTGAGGTGAGCAGCCCAACAGAGTGATTCAATATATAAACTAAAGGTTATTAACTCATTTCAAGCAGACCAAAACGGGGCGAAACCACCTAGGATTGATCAAGAGAGAAGAGATCAACAATAATATAAACTCATGTCCACTTTTTAATCAGTAAGTGTCTGTTCTAAGATTTTAGATAGATTTTGGTAAAGGAATAATCACACGGCAACTGAGCCGACTGCGGTAATCAGTGTCCAGCTTTCTTGAAACTTAGTATATAATTGAGTGAACGGAATAAAGTTGATTCATTATCGGCTTAATCAACTTTGAAAATGAAAGGATCACACGGCGGCAGAGCCACCTACGGGGATCAATACACAACTTTAAAAAGATTCGATATAGACTAAGTGAACGAGATCAAGCTGTTTCTTTACTGAAATACTTAAGCACTAGTTATCTTCCAAGAAAGAGGTCCATTGAAAGCCTATCTCACTAATTTTCACTGCCATAGACATTGAAAATTAAATTGAGTTAATTGTATATATATACATATTGGACACCAATTCTTAATTTCCGACAGATAACATAACAATAGGATTCACCAAGAATCTTTTACCGTTACACTAACTTTTCCACAGATAATATAACAGTAGAATTCACCGAGAATCATTTATCGTCATACTAAATTTCTGATAGATGCTATAACAGTAGAATTCACCGAGAATTATTTACTGTTATACTCTTTTATCCAATCCAATCTATTTATATATACGTTTATTAAGAAATCATTTCTTTTCCAATTTATCTTAGTCACGTATATACCGAGTCCCTAAGTTAAGAATTCCCCAAATAGTGTATCAGTACAGTTCTCAGGAAAGAGAGGTGAGCTAAGACTCCTTCAATGACCTATGTCTTTCCTAGACAGATCCATTCTGATAAACCATTTATCTTAACCATCACCTTGCATATCAATGATAGACAATATCATGGTTTTCACAAAAGAATAAATTGTATTTTCTTTACAGTAAGATCATATTTACGGTAAATCTAATTTTTGCCATTATAACGGTATGTTTACAAAAGCTTAAAATTAATTTGGCCATCACCACCTTACTTCCACAAAATTCTCAAGAATTTTGGGCATTATAACCCCACAATTAATAAATAGCACAAAACAATTAAATTAAAGCCATAACATAATTATAAAGCATAAATAAATAAATAAATAAAAGCTATGACACATAAATCACACAAGTAAATAACAATCAAGAATCAAACTCATGCTTCTCAAATTAATTTGCAAGAGGTTCCCCTTACCTTTGCCACAAGAACTTGGAAGAACAAGGCTTGAAACCAAGAACACCAAGAGAGAAAGATAAAACTATAAAGGAGAAATGAGAGGATTTTTGCTTTGTTAACACATAGGCTTTTTGGTGTAGGAAACTTATGAGGCAAAGGGGGGTATTTATAGGGGAGAGGGGCAGCCATGAGGAGGGACAAGGGAGGAAGGAAAAACATCGTGTGATGTAAGTCGTGACTCTTAAAATGCCTAATTATTAATTAGGTTTAATCAATCCTTTTTCTAATTGGTTCATGCTCATGACAAGGCCTTGTGACTCATATGGAAAAAGCACATCCAAGGCTCCAAAATACTTGTTGATGTCGACCAAATAAGGGGGAAGGAGAGCCATTCGATAGTTTGGTTAAAAACTTTAGGTTTAGGTAATTTAAGTGAAAATCAAGGGTAAAATAGTCACTGTACATGCCCCCAACACTATTCATGGCCAATGATTATGTCTCCAGATATTCTTGGCTTCTTAGAATTGCATTTGAACCCCTCAAAGTCTCTAAGTTCCTATATCATAGCCACTATGTCTCTATTTGCCTCTATTCGGCTGATATACCACAAATAAGGGTCAAAACAGTAAAAAAATAATCTTGTCTGAAAATATTTTTAAAAATTATAAAAAATATAAAATATAAATTGTTTGGACCTTTTTCACGAAATTATTTGCACTGTAAAACAAGATCTGTACGCTATACGTACCAGTTAAACGTATTTTTCTGTAAATTTTGAAAGTTTTTCAAAAGTTCCAGAAAATCACAAATATTAAAATAACCAACTTTTGTGAAGGAAGTTTGTTTTCTGGGTTGGTTTGATATACTTTTGCTATTTAAAATCTTATCCGTCAGTTACGGTATAAGCGGTTGTTTGTAAAATCCAAACATCAAAGGAAAAGTGACTGTTTTAATGAAATAAATGAATAAGCATTTTAAAATCTTAATTATAAGACAAACATAAATCACTTAACACTTAGATCACAAAATTTTATATAAAACAGAAAACAGACGGTAAATGGAAAAATGGAGTTTTACACTTTCTGTTTAAAATTTAACGTCAAATAAAACTATTTGTTTCTATTCTAAAAATGGATAAGAGTATTAAAACCATTTTTCTAAGATGAAAATAAATCAGTAAATCAATAAACACATACACACCAAGTATTTAGAATAATATAGAATAAATACGGAAGTGATGCAAACAGAAGTTATATAAAACATATCTGTCTTACCAGTTAAACTATAATACCAAACAAAACTTATCATTTCTACACTATCTAAAATTCTATTTGATCTTGTAGTCTCTATCTTAACCATTCTTTAATCTCCGGTATTCATCCATTTCTTAACTAACAGATTACGTAGTTTATTTTTAGAGGGACTAAAATAGCAGTATTCCTTTATACTGTTCTCTAAAATTCCAAACTTAACTTCTAAAACTTTCATATGACACTAAGTTGCTATTTATATCCTCAAATACTTCTTATGAATCAAGTCTGAAATTTTCATATCATTATAACTTATACTGACAGTCAAAAACATCCGTAAAATACCGTTTTGTCCTCTACGTCAGCTCTAAACCATTACTTATTATCCAAAAATTTTAAAGGTAATTCTAATCCTCCAAAATGAATACTTTGTCTCATAGAGTTAAAATTTCGGGATGTTACAAGGTTCCTCCCATGTGGCAGTGCTAGGGCCAGCTTTATTTTCCTCTTCATTATCACTATCTTCATATTCACAATTTTCATTAAATGAATCAAACTCTTCATCACTTCTATCATTTCTTCTAATAAAGTTATGTAAAGTCATGCATGCAGCAATGACTTGGTTTTGTGTCTTCAAAGCAATAGGAGGCATATTATCCAATATCTTCCATCTTGCTTTGCAACAACCAAATGCACGTTCAATTGTACTTTTGAATTGTGGGAGATGATACCTATTTTTCTTGTATGGCCCTAAAAAACCCACAAAAGTAGGGTAGCCAACATCAACAAGATAATATTTACCTAAAAATAAAATATTATCAAATGTTAACACACAAGTTTATAAATGATACATACTTAAAATATGTAAATGTTATTTACCTTGAGGAAGATGTGGAAAATGCAACACAGGCTTACGTAGAGCCTCCATAAATATCTTAGTATCATGTGCAGAACCCTCCCAATCTGCCCAGATAAAGGTGAAACACATGTTAAAGTCATAAACAGCCATGACATTAGTGGTAGTATAACCTTTCCGACCAATATAAGCTGCTTGGAGATGAGGAGGAACGCAAACTCGTATATGAATACCATCTATTGCACCAATGCAATCCTTGAAGTACGGGTAATATCTACTATCATTCCTAATCTCATTAGGAATATCTCTAAATGATGAATCAATAGGTTTAACTATGTCCTTTGCGAGCATAGACACAGCTTCTAGGACCCTATGGAAATGTCTAGATATTGTTTCACCTGAATGTTGGAATCGTTTCTCACAATTACGAACAGATCCTGGTTGACCCAACATGTATACAAACAAGCCAACATACTCATGAATTCCCACATTCTGTGTTGCCTTTAAGTTATGTTTGTTTTGCAATCTATCACATAATTCGAGGAACACGAATTTCTTCATTCTAAATGTAACGCCCCTTATTTTCCCACAAGGAACGTCACGTGAAAAACTAAAACTTAATGCGGAAAAACGTCTTTCATAAATTAAGGTTACCAAAATTGGTGGCTAATTTTTTTTTTAAAAGAATCTTATCCGAAAAGATTTCTCTCATCACACTTAGCCATCCTGAAACTCAGAAGAAAAGAAACATCATACACATATATATATATCATCATGACACGAAGAAAATAAAACGATAAAGCTAAACCTAGGAAAATGATAAATCAAAAAGTGTGTCCAATACACGACACTGAACATGTACATCCCAAACCTAGGCTGGTCGCTAACAGACACTCTACAACCTAGCACTAGACACCCCCACCACTACGACCTAAGACGATGACGTCTCCTCGGGGTCCTCCTCGGGATCCTCCTCCGGGTCCTCCTCCTCCTCAGATATCTCAATGAGTACCCGCTCTGGCTCATCTCGAACCTTCCTCTTCCCCCTCTCTGCGTGTCCCGACGGTCCGGCAGAAGTGTCAAAAGAGCAGCGTACGAAACGGCCATACGGTGGAACGTAAGGAACGGAAAGCGTCGATCTCCCTGTCTGTGGTGGTGAAGCTGGTGTCACTGATGGAGCCGTCCTCGGTAGACGATCTCGCGGCAAGGTGCTCTTCCTTGGAGTGAGACGCGTGTGGCGAAACATGCGACGATACTCCCGAGCGGATCCGGTTACCCGTGAGGGTAAAGGTCTCTCCTCCGCTGGAGTCTCTCGCCTCGGCTGCTCCACAGGTGCCTCGGGTGCGGCTGCCAGCCAGCTGCGCATCCTCTCTAATGGAATGTAAGCGTCCAGAACCTTATCACGCTCCAAAACCTCTTCGGGGCCCAGCACCCCTCCTCTCGTCCTGACCACGTGTCCACACAGTGGCCCATTGGGAGATGGGATCATAAGTCCATCCCCCTCCCTCGAACTCGGCCTCAAGGGGCCGGAAGCTCTCCCTCACTCGGGCTAACAGAGATCTCAAAGTGGACATCTACGCGTAACGTACATACAGATACAGGAAAATATGCAAGGGTGAATTTCCTTTTCACAAGTTGAAATCTACTGAAAGGTTGCATATGAAAAATAAAATACTACGTAATACATTCCAAGAATATATTTATATAGAGTTACTCTTTCGCAAATCTTTTAGCTAAGCTATTCAATCATCAACAAGAGACAAATCATCAAGGTAAACACACAGTCAAGCACACACATAGCATTCTAGCATAATGCATGTCACTTCAATATCTCTTGTCATACACCGGTGCACTGCTCCATGGAGACTTTTCTTCCTCAACTAAGTAGAGCGATATGGCGGAATCGTATACCTATCATTAATGCAAACTGACCTTCACTCTTGGCCATCGTTTGTCATTTATTCGGTACAGACCCATTGTGCTACGTCGTACACCACATCATAAATAAGATAGCCCTGGTCAGGATCATCCAAGCTGGGTATTACGACTCGTCTCGGCACAAGGGAGTTCATTTCAAGGCCATTGAGAACTTCGTAACCTGGATGCCCTCAAAGACTTATAGTCAGACCATACTTATTTACAATCCCCGCATAGGATTGTGTGCTCTCATCATAGCAATAAATGCTAGCCTGGCAAAAGCCAATATCTCAAATGCATATGACAGTATATTTGCAACCACAATCAATTTGGTCCCTCGTCTTAGGGTTTTTCATCGCCACGTGTTAGCCTTCACCTAACACCGTGTAATATTATTGTCTTTTAAGACTTTTATCTTCGCCACGTATTGGTTCTCTTCCAATACCGTGTAATATTATTGTCTTTAAGATTTTTATCTTCGCCACTTATTGGTTCTCTTTCAATACCGTGTAATATTATTGAAAAATGTAAGTTTTATGGAAAATTCCTCTTTGAAATTAAAGTTCTTCTTTAACTTTAACTCTCTAATTCTTATTATTTTTCCTTCTCACTTCCTATTAATTATTAAAACCACATAACTTGTTAAAATTTCATTTTGACCCCAAAACGTCCAGTTCCTGCGTCCAGTCTGCGTCCAGTTCCTGCGTCCAATTTCTGCGTCCGGTCTGCTTCCAGTCTCTGCGTCCAGTTCCTGCGTCCAATCTGCGTCCAGTCTCTGCGTCCAGTTCCTGCATCCAGTTTCTGCGTCCAGTTCCTGCGTCCAATTTCTGCGTCCAGTCTCTGCGTCCAATTTCTGCGTCCAGTTCCTGCGTCCAATCTGCGTCCAATTTCTGCGTCCAGTCTCTGCGTCCAGTCTCTGCATCCAATTTCTGCGTCCAATCTGCGTCCAATTTCTGCTTCCAGTCTGCGTCCAGTCTCTGCGTCCAATTTCTACGTCCAGTTTCTGTGTCCAGTTTTCACGTTTTCTACCCCCGAACTTTTATAACATGAGTGTTATCTTGAATCCTAATTAATTTCTTTGTTTTCATTTGTAAAACTTTTTCATTAAAGTTTTTAACTCCTCTTACCACACTTAGTCAAATATTTTCAAACCAATCCCAATCACATAGAATTAAATCATGTAAAACATCCAAGAATCAATATTCATCCATTTAGGCAAAAACACCACCAAGCCATAAATCAAACATACACTTAGGCATTCCAAATCACTCCAAATCATACATATGATTTTTTTCCAACAACACATAGGCTTATCAAAAATTATCATGCCTCAACCAAAATCATACTTTCACTCATATACATAAATATATAAAAATACATATTACTAAAGAATGATTTCTCATTCAAACACCCAATATGAAAACTCAAGTCTTTGAGTTTTTCATGAACATACCACATACACCACACACATACACATCCTTTCCAACTTATTGAGAAAATCCTCTTACCTCTTGAAGACCTGAAAATGGGCTAACTCCAAAATCACCTCCTTCACACCACACCAACACCAAGTGGTCTACTCAACACCTTGATGTTCCCACACTTAGAAAAATTTACCTTTTTCAAAATACCCCAAAACACAACCATAGAATTATGAGTTTTATGAAAACCAAGAAACCATAAAGAGTAGAAATTTGAGAAGATGAATACTCACTCAAGTCTTGAAAGAAAATAGACCCAAGGTAGTTTCCAAGCTTGTAGGTTCCAATGGAGTGAACCTAAACAAAGGAAAAGCTTATTTTTAGTGAAATGAAGAACTCAAGCTTTCATGAAAACATGAAAGTGGTGGAAATGAAAAAATGAAAGAAGTTTATGGATTAGAATGATGATCCAAACCTTTTTTGTGAAGCTTGGGTATGGAAAATCTCACTAGAACTTGGTCTTTTTGTGTATGGAAAAGCTTGGGAATGGAGAGAAAATGGAAAATGGAACTTGGAGAAGATGAAGTGTATGAAGCAAATGAATTTCTCTCTCCTTCCCTTCCCTAGTAGATTTCGGCTGAAGCAAGAAGGGCATGGGGGAGGTATGGGCTTGCATGCTTTGGTGGTTGGGAGCCATATCTCTCTCACCTAATTTTGGGAAAATTCAAAATTTGACCCCTAATTGACCATTTGACTTTTGGAAGAATTTTTAGACTTGGCTCAGCCCCTCATGCGCCCAGATCTGACCATAAAAATGGTGGGATTAAGTCCCATCAAGTTAGGGTTTAATCGGTAGTTCGAAGCAGTAAAAACGCGTAGTTTTCGAACCCCCTTTTTAGATAAATATTTTTCTAAAATGAGTAAAATCATGAGAAATGAATTTTATGATTTGAATATGTCATAGAAAAATTTAGAAACCCAAAACTAAATTTTTGGACTATTTTTCATGTCCCGGTTGCGCCCGGTTTACCCGTAAAGCTCCAAACGCGGGTAAAATAAAGTTTTTCTGAAAAATTTCCAGAAATATTTCTAAAAATCACAAATATTTTAAGAACCACTTTTGGTTAGTTAAAAATTATTTTGGAGTAAAAATGACCTCTAGAAAAATACTGAACCCTATCCCCGCATTAGGAGAGAATGCGGTTCCCGCAAAAACTCAGTTTTCCAAACTCTACTACTCTAAACCCTTCAAAATCAAACCTAAGATATTACTATCACTATCCTCACCTCAAGATCTCAAAAATTATTAATTAAATAATTTTAATTAATTTAAAGCAAATCAAAAATCAATAAAACTATTTAAAAATTGAGGGTGTTACACTAAACATTTGATAACAGTGCCTTGGATGACCATTTAGAATTTCAAAAACCCATTGACTGTCTATTAGATGTGAATCTCTACATGGACTTTTGACAACATATCTCAGAAAATAATTGGCAACAGTGGCTACAACCAACATCATAATCTTTTCCTTTGTAACCTCATCATCATCCTCTATCTCTGATGAAGAGTCATTTGATGGAATATCATCATTAGATGAAGACATCTTGTCAAATTTAAAAGTTAGAACCAAGATTCATAAAACAACAAAATGCTAGATTTCATATCCAAAGTCATATAACACTAGCCCAAGTCACAACATATCCAAAAGATAACAAAAAACAAAACATAGTAATTCAAATTACAAATAACAGGTGTCTATGACATCAAATAAAGAGAGAGAAAAAACTAGCGAATTTTAGCCCAAGTGTGAGATTTTATCTAGCCAAGTTGTAGTGCATGGTCTTCCAAAGCAACAAAGGTCACTCCCATTTGAACTATTTTTCACAAGTCTAGTGGCTATGAAAAACAGGTCACTCCCAAGTTCAAGTCCTGATAGATTTTTAAACTTTTCTATACAAGCAGTGATGCTAGTTGCATCTTTTGTGGATTCCCAAGAATTTGACTCAAAACTTTCAATAACCCGATCTAGTCGAGCTGTGATCTTTGCAGCAGCCCCAACTCTCTTTTCACGTTCTCTTCCTCTGTCCATTTTCCTTCACAGAAGATGTTGCCTGAATTGGCAGTTCAATCCCAGAATCATTCACTTCCATCTCTGTCTCATTATCAATATCATCACAAGTCTCTTCTGCTTCTGTGTTGTTTCCTTCATTTACTCTTGAATCCTCAGATGGTGCATATGTTGCAAAACCAATAGCAGCATTACCCCGAAAGAGGATTTCCATCTCACGTAAGAATTTTAGGCCTTCCTCTCTAAACTTTGCTACCTCAGGATTCTCCTGTGAAAAAAAAAAAAGAATTAACATCTTATCTGGTAACATTTTTTTATAAAAAAAATGCCTTACATATACATACCTGAGTTTTGGCCTCCCACCACTCATTACTAGCACTAATGGTATTCTTCTCTATATCCCAGCCAAGACCAGTCTCATTTCCAATAAGTTTAGTCCATAGTACCCATTCCTTCTTTAAACTATCCCACCTATTTTTAAATTGTTTGTATTCATAGGTTAACTTTGATGCATTGTTGAACTTTTCTTTGATGTTTGCCCAGCCAATCTTACTGAAGTGGGTGTGAGGTCTATTTCCGGCACGTACCTCTTCAATGTAAACTTTCAGAAAAAATTTAACATTTTTATCACCCCAGTCAACTTTCCTTTTTTTTTTCACAGGAACTTCTTTGAGTGACATTTTCGCAAAGCTTAATTAACAGAAATGTAAGAAGAAATATAAGTGAACCACCCTGAGAACCATTGGACCATAGAACTAAAATATCAAGCAAATACCAGTCATTGATGCTCTTATTGGTTGCATTAAGTCAGAAAACAAGGTAACATGTGAGTTCCAAATTAATCAGAGACAAATGTATTTCAAATAAAATAGCTAATCTTATAGGCATTATGTAAGACTTGTATTCTTTTATTCGTATTTTCTTCTGTATTATTTTATATTAGTATTATATTCAAATTATGATCAAGTGAGTGTTTGTTAGAAAACTAAAATCACAAAGAATGTAAAAGGTCATAGAAAGTAGTAGTACTAATTTGAGTTCAAAACCCAGACGAAGTCCGGTCTGCGTTTTGACTGTCAGTGAAGATTTATATTGGCGTAATACCTTGATTAAACCCGAAAAAAAGGAAATATGATGCTTCAAATAGTATTTTTATATTATTTAGGATTTTTAGGAAGCTTTCTAGAATTTTTATAGAATGTTACCATTTTGGTCCCTCTAGTATAAATGAGTTAAACTGGGGATCGGGTAGAGACCAGGAGACCATGACAAGGTTAGAAAGGAAAATGATTGAGCCAAATAGTATTTTTACATTATTTAGAATTTATGAGAATTTCTTTTTAGAATTTTTGGAAAAATTTTCTATTTTGGCCCTAGTTACGGGTAAAGGGTAAAATCGTAAATATCCGAGAAATTGGTAAAGACCCAGAACCTGGGATGATGCTGCAGGGAAATTTACTAGAAGGAGGATGATGACATAGGCGTGATGATGTCATAGGCATAATTAGTCATGGTTACAAATTTTTGAAAAAAAAAACCATTTTACCCTTAGGTTTTATCCTTAACTTCCAACTTGCATTAATTTGATCTTATCCCTTTTATCTCCAATGGATCAGCTGCCCAACACCTTTAAATGGATAGATTTTTTATTCTTCTTATCCTGGATGAGTCATGACCAAAAAGTAAGCATTATCCTTTCACTAGTTAGAATTAACCATGTCATGATTAAACTAAACCATGATTAACATAAAAACTAACCAAGGTTGCTTCTTGGAGTTAAATGGTCGATCAAAGGGCTGCATATTCCGATATTTTCTTTCCTTACTCATGAAGCTAATTCATATATATCAATTATTTTAATAACAAATTCATTTTCATCCATTAACTTATCTTTCTAAGTTATCATTTTCTCTTCCTTCTCTCTAGCTTCATCTTCTTCCTTCACACTTTTCTTCCATTTCCATAAGCTTTCATAACCTCTTGACATATATTTTTGATCCTTTACACAATAATCAAGTGTAGAGAATCCATTTTGAAACACTTTAAACACTTTGCTTTCAATCAATCTTTGGATATTCAAGTGGTTCTTATATATATATTTTTTAAGAACACAAGGTAGTATCTTTCTCTTTTATTTTCTCTAAGTTTCATAATCAAGTTGTTCATGGTGGTTCTTTTGATCTACCTTTTTCCTAAACTTGTTTTTGGACCCCTTTGTTTAAGGCTTGAACTAGAAAGGTGTTGGCGGAAGAACTTGTTCTAAAGGAGTTTTCTTTGGATCTCTTGGGAAGTCTTCAAGAGGTAGGGATGAAGATGAACTCATAAATTTATAGGAACTTGATAGATTATGTGCAAAGTTTGGGTTTGATATTGGTATATTATCTAAAAAGCATAATAAGTTACAAATATTAAGAAAAGTGTGATCTTTGATATTAATGATATTTATGCTCTTATATATATATATGTGTGTGTGTGTGTGTGCATATAAATATATTCAAGTGTGTTATGAGATGTTATAATTTTGTTTGGTATATGTTTAATTATGTATATGAAAAGTTTGATCTTTGAGCATGGATATTTGTTTGAAGTGATTTATGCTATTTTATAGGGCATGTGAATGATTATGATTTTTATGAATTCTCATGACAAAAATATTTTGTGATTTATTTTTAGCTTAAAATTAGGAGTAAAATACACGTATTCCAGAATACTTCTGAAACGGTAGTTTTTCAGTCGACGTCAGGTCTTTTTACAGCAAACGGTTTACATCTAAGTGACGGAAAAGGATTTAAATAGCTTGAGTGTCCCAAACAAACCCATAAAATAAACATCCTTCACAAAAGTTGGTTCTTTTAATATTTATGATTTTCTAGAATTTTTTTGGAATTTTTAGAAAATTTTCAAAAATTACCGAAAAATGCGCTAAACGGAAAAGTATAGAGTAAAAATCTTGTTTCGCAGTGCTATTTTTGTGACAAATGTCCACAAACACTTTATATTTTATTTTTAATTATTTATTTTATAATTTCAGACATTATTTCTGTGCAGGTTTCAAAAATCCTATTTTCTGTACTTTTCGGGGTTATACCTGCAAAAAAATGAAAACCAAAGAGTTTGCACTACCAATAAATTTCAAAAATGATACCATGAATTTATTTATGGCTCTCATGGCATTTTTAAGCATTCTCATTGGTTCTCACCAATTAAATTAAATTATTTCAATTTTTGATTTATGAAAGGTCCATTTTACCCTTGTTTTTCATCCTTTTTCACTAAAACCCTTGGGTTATTTTGGTAAAATCACATCTCCTTCTTTCCAGCCCTCCTTGGCCGCCTCCCTCATGGTCTTGAAGGATCAAGGAGCTTCTCAATTGTTCTAGAGCTTAGATATTTTGTGAGATAGGATTTTTAAACCAATTAGGTAATTAGGGTTTTATTATTTTCCAAAAATGAAAAATCAAGATCTTTTCTCCCCTCTTGCCTCACTTGGCCGTGGACCTCTCCCTATAAATAGGGAGGGGGTGCTCTTCATTTTCTTCACAATTCACTTGAAGCATTTCACCAAGATCTCTTTCTTTCGTTTGTTGTTTTCTTTGAGTTTTCTTTGGTTTTTTTTTTCCTAACCAACCTCTTGCTTTTTGTTTTGTGTTCTTAGTTGTTCTTCCTTTGTTCTAAAGGCCAAGGTAAGGGGAATTACTTCTAAAGTTGGTTTGATCTTATTTTGATGAGTGTTTTGTGATTTGGGTGTTTATAGCTTTAATTAAATTGTTATTTATTTGTTTTATTGTCTTAAAGCTTTATTTAAATTGCTCTTTGTCTTATTTTTACTTAAATTGTAGTTTTATAAATAGTAAATTTATAATGCCCAATTTAATTATGAAGTTTAATAATTGTACCGTTACGCTGGCGAAATTGTAATTATAAAGACTTGATTACTCAGTGGGCTATGCCTCCGTGATCAACAAATCTAAGAATCATTGTTTTCTTTCATTGCAATACACTGCTTTCGAAAATATGTATATACAGGTTGATTGGGTGAAATAATTTAATAGTAAAGGGTTCTCGGTGAACTCTACAGTTATGTTATTTGGTAGAAATTCCTGATTTGGGACCCTGGTATATAGAAACTTGTGATTTTTGCTGTTCATATACAGATTGATGGTTGGGTTAAAGTAGTTCATTTGTATGGGTCTGGCTAGGAAAGACAAAGGTCATTGAAGGGGCCTTAAGCTCACCTTCTCTTTCTTGGGAGCCATACCGATGCGTTATTTTTCCTATCCTAGGGAGTTCGTATGAACGTGGCGAAGATTACTTGCTCAGCTCCCAAAGAGCTTTTTCAAAGAGAATGAGCTTAAGTTGTGATTTTTATTAATATTATTACAGTTATGGTTGGTTACCGGAGTCGGCTCTACCGCTGTGTAGCTATTCCATAGCAATTTTTCCCAAAAATGAGAAAATGTCACTTACCTATTAAAAAATGAACTTGAGTTTAATTATCGTTAATCTCTTCTCTCTTGATCAATCCCGGTGGGTATGCCCCGTTTTGATCTTCTATTATTGCTTTAATCATTTTTATTTTATACCGATTCACTTTATCTATTTCGGGTAATCACCTCAGTTTGGCTCTGCCACGGTGTGATTATTCTTAAAATAAATGAGTATAGCCGAAAAGAGTAAACAAAGAAGATAACTTCAAGAGATAAGTCTGTGTTGATAGAATAAGGTTATTCTATGTGATTTGTATTAAGAGAGTTAATACAGTAAAACAGAGAAAGTTTTACAAGAGAATTTATATGCAGTTTGCACTGTCTTTGCATAAAGCGTTTTGAGTAAACACTCCAGATTTGGGGTTGAGCATACACTCCAGATTGGAGTTGAGAATAGAGTTTTGTTGGGCTACAATTGCTTTCTGGGATTATCCAGGTTTCGAAAGTCTCAATGGCCTTGTAGGTGATAACGCCTTGAGCCGAGACGAGTCGTATACCAAGCTTGGATAAATCTGATTGACAGACCTATTTCATGATTTGGTTGAGATGCGCATTACCGAAGAGTTTCCAGAAGTTCAGATGGGACTATCTGGTTATTTTGTTAAGTCTTGTCGCAGGCCTATCGCTCAAAGGTGTTAAGGTTGGAAAAAGTCTCCTTGGAGCATTACCGGTGTATTGTTAAAGGGATTGAAGTGACATGCGTCAATATTTCTGATTGAGTGATATTCTACTGAGTTGTGATGTGCATGTCATGTTCTGTGTTTGTCTATACTTCTTTGAAAGTGATATCTTCTGTGTTTGTCTGTGCTTCTGTTAAAGTGATACGTTCTGTGTTTGACTGTCCTTGACATAAGGTGATGTGTTATGTGATAAAAGATATATATCTGTGTTTGTGAGATTCTGAAAGTATACTGTATAAATGTTATATTTCTTGTGCTATCATTCTTAACTTGTGAAAGTTTTTCACCCTTGCCTACCTTTATGTTGTATTGATGTATGACTGGGTAGATGGCTGATTCTCGGAGTGAGTTGAGTTTGGGACGACGCTTTAGTGTCCAACCTCTGCTGGCAGAAGGGATAGGGTGGAGGATAGACCCTTATACGCAGTGTGCTACCTTTAATGGGTATGTACTTATCACAGAACGTAGGGTCAATGGACCCGAAATAAGGATGGTACGTAAGGTCCTTTATTTTGCGCTACCTGTAAGATGGATAAGGGACGTGGTCCAGCAGGCGAAAGTGGAGATAAGAAGCGAATTGCCAGCCCTTGACGCACCGTTTATATCTTATTCGTTTGGGTAGTTGTTAAAGATTGAACCTGGTTTTTATATTACTTAGTAGCTTTTTATTTCTGTCATTTTACTTACATTTTCTTTTAGTTTTCTAAGAGTTTCTATAGTGTTTTGATATACAATAGTTTGTAGAAAACTCCACGCTTGTACTGAGGCAAGCCTTTTTGTTATACATATATGAGGAGGTTACCTTCACATATATTCTTTACTATTTACCGTTGCAAAAATTTTATTCACATTTTTGGGAATAAAACTCATTTTTTTAATTAAAGGTTCTTAAGAATATTTTGCGAAAATACTTGTTACTATGGTGTAATATCCTTTTTGGAGAAAGGATGTTGCATTTTGTGGTATTAGAGTCCGGTTCAATCTTTTAGGGAGATGTTAGGTCATAGGTCTATTAGGCTTAAGATGTGTGAGTTTGACTGACATTGTTTGACTCATTTCTTTGTGAAGTGATATGTAAAATTGATTGATTCTTTGTGTTTTTTTTTTCGCTATCTATGAGTAAGTGTTTATATTCTCGGGTTAGCTTTATAGGCAGAAATGGCACGAAACAATGAAGCGACAGAGAGAGCGATAGGGGCGATGAATGATATGGCTGCCACTATGGCACAACAAGCTGAGAGGGCAGAACAAATGGATTTGCATAAACATGCTAGAGTTGATAGAGCCGCTATTGGAAAAGGACTTTTGGATTTCAGGAAGCATGATCCCCAACAGTTTAATGGAGAACCTGATCCAGAGAAGGCAAATCTTTGGATACAGGAGATAGAGAACATTTTCACATCTCTACACTGTGAAGAAGGAGTGAAAGTATCCTATGCATCTTACTTGCTGATAGGGGATGCAGAATACTGGTGGAAGGGACAACAACAACTTTTGGAGGCAGAACGTCAAGAAGTCACCTGGACAGTATTTCGCACAAGGTTTTTACTGAAATATTTTCAACAGAGTGCCCAGAGTAAAAGGGAACAGGAGTTCTTGAGTCTGCAGCAGAAGGATATGTCTGTGGATGTGTACGCAGCCAAGTTTGAATCCTTGGCTAAGTACTTTCGCTTCATCCAGCTTCAGCCTGATGAATCGTGGAAATGCAAACGTTTCGAAGCTGGGCTTCGTTGCGAGATTAGGGAAGTTGTGTCTGCACTAGAGATTCGCCAATTTCAACCCCTAGTTGAAACATGCAGGAGGATGGAAACGTTGAAGAAGGAGAAAGTGGTGGTGAAAAGCAACGTGCGTGGACCGTCTAGGTCTCTGCCATAATAACAGAACGGAAGGCAATTTTAGAATACGCCATATGCAAGGGACTCAGGAAATTTTAGGAATCACCATAGTGCATCTGCAGGTTGGAATGGAGATCGTACGAATCAAGGAGTAAACACGATGAAATGTTATAACTGCGGAGAGTGGGACACCATGCCAACAACTGCAACCAAAGGACAGTAACTTGCTTTAGGTGCGAAAAGATTGGGCACTTGGCAAACAGTTGTAGAGAGCAAAATCCAACATTAGTAGTCAACCGTCAAACATCGCAGCATAAGGGTTCTGGAACGAACAAGTAAAGATTTCCTACGAGTTATGGGATCTAGGACGATGCGTTAGTTGTTTTTTGTTTTATATATAGATATAATCTAGTTATTAGTAGGCTTGAATCATGATACCCGAAGTAGGGGCATAATCTTTTGGAGACACTTATAGATATAAAGCCTATTAGCATTGCTTGTAAAATAATTACTATATATAAATATATGAGTGTTTGTTTGCATTGATGTGGTATTGACTTTATATATATTTATATATGTGTGTTTATAGTATCTTCTTTTATAGGTAGAGACCTACCCTTACAACCAAGTGTATGATCTGGATGATGATACGATTAGTCATAAAATTTTTATTATTTTCTTACTACTTAAGGTCAAGGTATGGGCGTAATTAACCCATTAGCTTGCTGGTAGTAGAGAGATAGTAATGATCATTGGTATGAACTAATAGGTCAATTCCTAAGGATGAAGAATTTGAGGTTTGAATACCCAATGGAAAGCGAGAAAGCACACTGTAGTTGGAATAGGAATGCGAATATGTTTCTAAGGTTAGTAGTTGGACATATAGATGAGTATAGTGCTATTGAGGATTTTTATCATATAAAGGTTTTTTAGGTGATAAGGGTTATTTCACTAAGAGGATAATATGCGAGAGTTATATCCAACGTTATTCTAGGTACGTAATTTCGAGGACGAAATTATTTTTAGAGGGGAAGAGTTATAACATCCGTTTCTGTGATTAACTATTTAATTCTATCTTATATGAATTTTTGCGATATAAATATTTTGAGATTTATTTTTAGCTTAAAAATAGGATTTAAATATGCATGTTTGAGAATACTTCTGAAAACGATTAATTTTCAGCTTCCATAAGGTCTGTTTACAACGTCCGTTTCTTTGTTTTTACCGTCATTTTTTTGTTTTATATGAATTCTTGTGACAAAAATGTTTTGTGATTTATTCTTAGCTTAAAATTAGGAGTAAAATACACGTATTCTGTAATACTTCTGAAACGATAGTTTTTTAGTCGACGTCAGGTCTTTTTACAGCAAACGGTTTACGTCTAACAGACGGAAGAGGATTTAAATAGCTTGAGTGTGACAAACAAACCCATAAAATAAAATTCCTTCACAAAAGTTGGTTCTTTTAATATTTATGATTTTCTGAAATTTTTTTGGAATTTGTCGAAAACTTTCAAAAATTACCGAAAAATACGCTAAACGGAAGCGTATAGTGTAAAAATATTGTTTCGCAGTGCAATTTTTGTGACAAAGGTCCACAAACATTTTATATTTTATTTTTAATTATTTATTTTATGATTTCAGAAATTACTTCTATGTAGGTTTCGAAAATCCTATTTTCTGTACTTTTTCGAGGTTATACCTGCGAAAAGGCGAAATCCGAGGGAGTTTGCACTATCAATAAATTTCAAAAATGATACCATGAATTTATTTCAAGCTATCATGACATTTTTAAGCATTCTCATTGGTTCTCACCAATTAAATTATTTCAATTTTTATTTATGAAAAGTCCATTTTACCCTTGTTTATCATCCTTTTCTCTAAAACCCTAGGGTTATTTTGGTAAAATCACATCTCCTTCTTTCCAGCCCTCCTTGGCCACCTCCCTCATGGTCTTGAAGGATCAAGGAGCTTCTCAATTGTTCTAGAGCTTAGATATTTTGTGAGATAGGATTTTTAAACCAATTAGGTAACTAGGGTTTTATTATTTTCCAAAAATAAAAAATCAAGATCTTTTCTCCCCTTTTGCCTCACTTGGCTGTGGACCTCTCCCTATAAATAGGGAGGGGGTGCTCTTCATTTTCTTCACAATTCACTTGAAGCATTTCACCAAAATCTCTTTCTTTCCTTTGTTGTTTTCTTTGAGCTTTCTTTGGTTTTTTTTCCTAATCAACCTCTTGCTTTTTGTTTTGTGTTCTTAGTTGTTCTTCCTTTGTTCTAAAGGCCAAGGTAAGGGGAATTACTTCTAAAGTTGGTTTGATCTTGTTTTGATGAGTGTTTTGTGATTTGGGTTTTTATAGCTTTAATCATGGTAGTTAAAACCGAACCGGACCGACCGGTTGAACCGGGAACCGGACCCTTGTCCGGTCCGGAAGATCCTGAAAATCGGACTGTCAAAGAACTAGTCAAAAATCGACCAAAACCGGAAAAACCAGCTAAAAATTGGGTTGAACCGGTTCACTCTATTTTTTTTTCAAAATTTTTTTTTTTGAAAGAAATAGATATCACTTTCTTCAATTATTTATAATTTTCAATATTTTATGTTATGAATTATGACATTTGGTAGTAAAGTTTAATTTTTCTTTATAAAGTTATAACTTTTATGTTAACTTTTGCTCAATATTGTATAGGTTTAGGGTTTAAAATTATATTATTTTATTATACCCCGGTTGACCCCAGTCGAACCTCTGAATCTTGAACCCCTGCCCTCACCGGTTCAATTACCGGTCCGGTTTTAATTACCTTGGCTTTAATTAAATTGTTATTTATTTGTTTTATTGTCTCAAAGCTTTATTTAAATTGCTCTCTGTCTTATTTTTATTTAAATTGTGGTTTTATAAATAGTAAAGTTATAATGTCCAATTTGATTTTGAAGTTTAATAATTTTATCGTTACGTTGGCGAAATTGTAATTATAAAGGTTTGATCACTCAGTGGGCTATGCCTTCGTGATCAACAAATCTAAGAATCATCATTTTCTTTCATTGCAATATACTACTTTCGAAAATATATATATACAGGTTGATTGGGTAAAATAATTTAATAGTAAAGGGTTCTCGGTGAACTCTACTGTTTTGTTATTTGGTAGAAATTCCTGATTTGGGACCCTGGTATATAAAAACTTATGATTTTTACTATTTATATACAGACTGATGGTTGGGTTAAAGTAGTTCATTTGTATGGGTCTGACTAGGAAAGGCAAAGGTCATTGAAGAGGCCTTAAGCTCACCTTCTCTTTCCTGGGAGCCATACTGATGCATTACTTTTCCTATCCTAGGGAGTTCGTATATACATGGCGAAGATCACTTGATCAGCTTCGAAATGGCTTTTTCAAAGAGAATGAGCTTACGTTGTTATTTTTATTAATATTATTACAGTTATGGTTGGTTACCGCAGTCGGCTCTGCCGCCGTGTAACTATTCCGTAGCAATTTTTCCCAACAATGAGAAAATCTCACTTACCGATTAAAAAATGAACTTGAGTTTAAGTATCGTTAATCTCTTCTCTCTTGATCAATCCCAGTGGCTATGCCCCGTTTTGATCTTCTCGTTATTGCTTTGATCACTTTTATTTTATACAGATTCACTTTATCTGTTTCGGGTAATCACCTCAATTTGGCTCTGCCGCGGTGTGATTATTCTTAAAATAAATGAGTATAGCCGAAAAGAGTAAACAAAGCAAATAATTTCAAGAGTTAAGTCTGTGTTGATAGAATAAGGTTATTCTATGTGATTTTGTATCAAGAGAGTTAGTACAGTAAAACAGAGAAAGTTTTACTAGAGAGTTTATATGCAGTTTGCACTGTGCGTAAAGCGTTTTGAGTAAACACTCCAGATTTGGGGTTGAGCATACACTCCAGATTGGAGTTCAAAATAGCGTTTTGTTGGGCTACAATTGCCTTCTGGGATTATCCAGGTTTCGAAAGTCTCAATGGCCTTGTAGGTGATAACCATTGAGCCGAGACGAGTCGTATTCCCAGCTTGGATAAATCTGACTAACAGACCTATTTCATGATATGGTTGAGATGTGCATTACCGAAGAGTTTCCAGAAGTTCAAATGGGACTATTTGGTTATTCTGTTAAGTCTTGTCGCAGGCCTATCGCTCAAAGGTGTTAAGGTTGGCAAAAGTCTCCTTGGAGCATTACACCGGTGTATTGTTAAAGAGATTGAAGTGACATGCATCAATATTTCTAATTGAGTGATATTCTACTGAGTTGTGATGTGCATGTCATGTTCTGTGTTTGTCTGTACTTCTTTGAAAGTGATATCTTCTGTGTTTGTCTGTGCTTCTGTTAATGTGATATGTTTTGTGTTTCACTGTCCTTGACATAAGGTGATGTGTTATGTGATAAAAGATATATATCTATGTTTGTGAGATTCTGAAAGTATACTGTATAAATGTTATATTTCTTGTGCTATCATTCTTAACTTGTGAAAGTTTTTCACCCTTGCCTATCTTTATGTTGTGTTGATGCATGACTGGGTAGATGGCTGATTCTCGGAGTGAGTTGAGCTCGGGACGACGCTTTAGTGTCCAACCTCTAGAGGCAGAAGGGATAGGGTGGAGGATAGACCCTTATACGCAGTGTGCTACCTTTAATGGGTATGTACTTATCACAAAACGTAGGGTCAATGGACCCGAAATAAGGATGGCACGTAAGGTCCTTGATTTTACGCTACCTGTAAGATGGATATGGGACATGGTCCAGCAGGCGAAAGTCGAGACAAGAAGAGGCGAAGTGCCAGCCCTTGACGCACTGTTTATATCTTATTCGTTTGGGTAGTTGTTAAAGATTGAACCTAATTTTTATATTATTTAGTAGCTTTTTATTTCTGTCATTTTACTTACATTTTCTCTTAGTTTTCTTAGAGTTTCTACAACTTTTTGATATACAGTAGTTTTTAGAAAACTCCACGTTTGTACTGAGGCAAGCCTTTTTGTTATACATATATGAGGAGGTTACCTTTACATCAGTATTCTTTACTATTTACCGTTGCAAAAATTTTATTCACATTTTTGGGAATAAAACTCATTTTTTTAGTTAAAGGTTCTTAAGACTATTTTGCGAAAATACTTGTTACTATGGTGTAATATTTTTTTTGGAGAAAGGGTGTTGCAGAGAGCGTATGTGTTAGATCAGGGTGGAAGTTGGGATGATATGTTACCATTAATAGAATTACATATAACAATAGTTATCATTCCAAAATAGGAATGACACCTTTTGAGGCTTTATATGGGAGGAAGTGTCAAACACCTTGTGTTGGTACCAAAAAGGGGTATGTCTAGGACCTGAGTTTTTGCAGCAAACCAGTGCGCAAGTAAAACAAATCCGAGAAAGAATGAAGGGAGCACAGAGCAGACAAAAGAGCTACTCCGACAAACGGAGAAGACCTCTTGAATTTCATAAAGGTGAACACATTTTCTTGAGAGTCACGTCAATGACTAGGGTAGGTAGAGTTATTAAATCCATGAAACTCACTCCAAAATCCTTAAGACCCTATCAAATTCTTTGTCGGATAGGTCCTATAGCTTATCAAATTGTTTTGCCCCCATTTCTTTCAAATCTGTACAGTGTCTTTCATGTTTCGCAATTGAGGAAATATGTTGCTGATCCATCTCATATAATTGAGCCGGACATAGTACAATTAAGAGAAAACTTGACTTATGATACAAACCATGTGCGAATCAACGATCGAAGTATCAAACAGCTTAGGGATAAACAAATCTCTCTAGTCAAGGTCATCTGGGATGGTGTTACATGTAACATCCGTTTTTCTGAGTTACCGTTTAACATCCGATTTATATGAAACTTTATGATCTAAGTGCTAAGTAAATTATTTTAGTCTTATAATGAAGCTTTTAAAATACTTATCGAATTATTTCATTAAAACAGTCACTCTTTCCTTGACGTTTGACATCCGTACTTACCGTTATTAATGGATAAGGTTTTAAATAGCACAAGTATGTTAAACCAACTTACAAACAAACTTCCTTCACAAAAGTTGGTTCTTTTAATATTTCTGATTTTGTGAAATTTTCTTAGAATTTTTGGAAAATTTTAGAAATTACCGTTTTGACCCTGTTACTTACAGTAAAAGCTAATAACTGATTCGGAGACCAAATTGAGGTCAGAAAAAGATTTTGAAAGGTTGAATCATATTTTTATATTTTTTGGGGTTTTTGGGAATTATTTCGTAATTTTCTGAAAAGCAGATCAAAACGCTACTTTTCCGATCCTTATAAAGTACGGAAAACAGAGATTTCTAATCAAAATGGATTTTCAGTGATCAGTAAGTGCTTAAAATCAAATTTCAAGAGGGACCATTAGTGTTTAAATTCAAATTGTGATTTTCTGGGATTTTTCTAGAATTATTTGAAAAATTACTATTTTTCACTTACGGCGCATCCGTTTTTCTTTGTTTTTGCAAACAGTAAGGCTTACCCTTACCGTAAAAATCCAGAAACTCTTGTAAAAGGAGTATTTTACCATCGGTTTTCCATTTATTTATCAAACCGTAAAGTTTTTCACTATGCAATCAAATGGTTCTTCTTCTCCCTCAAGTTGGTCGACATCCACCTTGGTTTAGGGCCCTTGGATGAGTTTTTACTTTATGACTCATGAGCTTAGTCATTAGGATTATCCAATTAGAAAAAGTATGATTTAACCTAATTAATAATTATGTATTTTAAGCCACATGGCTTACATCATACAAATTTTTATTTACCTCCTTCTCCCTACCTCTTGGTTGCCCCATTCACTATAAATAGGGGTGGGGTGCTTCATAATTTTTCACTCATCCAAAGTGGAAGCCTTGAAGACAAACACTTTTCTCTCTTTAGTCTTAAATTTCTTACTATTGTGTTCTTGGTGTTCTTGCTTTTTTCTTTATCAAGTTTTGGCCAAGTTTGTGCTAATTATTAATAGTAGAGTTATAATGCTCAAATTTTGTTAAATTTTCGTGAAGCAAGGAGGGTATGTTAAAATCACTTTTGAGCTTTTGTAAACATACCGTTATAATGACGAATTTTAGACTTACCGTAAATATGATTTTATCGCAAAGAAAATACAATTTATTATTTTGTGAAAACCCTGATATTATCTATCATTGATATACAAGGTCATGCTTAAGATAAATGGTTTATCAGTATGGATCTGTCTAGAAAGGAAAGAGACCTTTGAAGGGGCTTTTATTTAGTCCGTCTGTCTGGCCTGGGATCTGTATTGATACGCTGTTTGGGAAATTCTTAACCTAGGGACTCGGAATATACGTGACTAAGATGATTGGGGAATATAATGGTAATGGATTCTCGGTGAATTCTACTGTTATATAGTTTGGTTCAGTATTCTCTATATTTTTAAACAGTGAAAATTTGTGAATCATTCTTTCATTGGGCTTTTTCTGAAAATAAACTAGTATTCTAATATTTTAGAATAATTCAGTTTTGAACTTCTTTAATGAATTAAATTACTTTTTAGTTCTATCATATATTGATATATTTTGGGATTTGAACGAAAAGTGAAGTATGAGTTATCTGGGATAAATGGGTCTATGTTCTATCTGAGTGGTGGAATTCTGTGTTTTTCCTAAGATGTTTGATTTGGTATTCTTATATGTGAAACGTGGTACTATGTTTACTTGTGATTCCGTGTTTATTTGAGAGTTAAGTCGTAAGCTGGTGTCTGTGGTTACTAAGTAAAATCTCTTGGAGTAGCGGTGTCTGTGTGCCGAAATTCCTATGGTAAAATCTCCTTGAGTAGCGAGTGACTTACTCGTGGGTGTGTCCCGAATATAAGTGGTAAAGTCTCCAGGAGCAGCAGGTTCTTTTCTCGTGGTTGTGTCCCGAAATTATTAAGTAAAATCCCCAAGAGTAGCGGGCAGGATGCTCGTGGGTGTGTCTCGAAAGTATAGAAAGTCTTGTGTGAAATTCCTTGTTTAAGATATTGAATGATTCATTTGCTACGTGCATCATACCTACTGTATGTTTCTTATATGTCCTTGACATATGAAGTAAGATCTGCGTTTGTTTTAGTGCTGGCACTTTTCTTATTAAGTTGTTTAGAGTTTCACCTTTGCCTGCTTTGTTGTGTTGATGCATGACGGAGAAGATGTTTTTCCCAATAAGTAGGCTATCTCTTAGAGGAAGATCTGAAGGACGTTGCTGTATAGATGAATATGGATTTCAAGAAGAATAGATGGTTACTGTATTATTTGAGAAAAGGTTTAGAGACTAGACTGGCTCAGATGTTCACTGTATCATTTTCAATCTTTCCTTGTAAAAACTCTTATGTTTATATGAAATAAAATTACATTCATACAAGTTTTTGTTTAGGCTTCCGCACTTAAAAACCGTTTTGAAAAGAATAAAGACTTATTATCCATCATTCTCTCTTCATTTAAAAGAAGAAAAAATTTTACATACATTTTCGGAGAAGGAATGTTGAGCTTTCATTAAATATTTTCTAAGTTATTCGAAATTCATTTGTAACTATGGTGTAATATCCTTTTTGGAGAAAGGGTGTTGCATTTTGTGGTATCAGAGCCAGGTCGAGTCTTTTGGGTACTGTTGGGTATAGGTTTACTATGTTTTCATTGTATGAACTCTGATGAGTTGTTTGTGCTGTGTGAAATTGTGTGAATTCTGTGTGAATCTTGGATTGTTTGTTTAGATTTATATTGTTCTGGAAAAATCTGGAGTTAAAGTTGTACTGGTATGGGACGGTACAACTGAAAAATCCACAACTGTGTTGGTATGGGACGGTACAGTTGAGGAAAACTTAGTAGGATTAATCAGACTACCTATGCCAACAATACTGTATAGGTGTGGGACTGTATAGGAGAGGATGACCTTTTGAAAAGCATGTAAGTGAGGACAAAACATGTGGTTGGTATCTGTGTTGGTTTGTAGGGATAAAGTCGTAAATCTGAAAGTAGCTAGGTGATTTCAGGATAATATAGACTTAAGTGAAATTGTGTGATTAATTGCTGTGTGAAATCTCGGTTTATTGATAGTCAATTTTAGGGACTTCTTGAAGGGGTTATGACTTAGTTTCACTTGGGTAGTTGCCTTGTAGAAAACTATGTCAGGAAGAGGAAATAGAGATAATGCAGACTTGGCAAATGCTATCCGAGAGATGGCAACTGCTGTAGGACGTAGAGAAGGTGATGGGCAGGGATTGGCAGACTTCCGTCGTGCCAAACCAAACCAGTTTAAAGGAGGATATGACCCGGAAGAGGCAGAATTATGGATACAGGAGTTAGAGAAGATCTTTGTAGCTATGGCATGTAGATATGAACGGAAGGTGACCTTCGCTGTTTACATGCTGATAGGAGATGCTGAATTCTGGTGGCGTGGGGTACGTCAAATATTCGAGGCCGGAGATGTAACACCATTTCTCCAAAAAGGATATTACACCATAGTAACCAAAAGTATAGCAAAGATTTAGAAAATATTTTAAAAGTTTATAATCCTTCTTTAAAATGCTGGGAAAATTTTTCGATTTTGTAAAAGAAGATGAGAAGGATGGGGAGTAAATTCCTTTAAGATTTTCTATTTGTAAATGTTTAGATGTAAAGAGTAAAACATAACTTTGTACTCAAAAATTCCTCATTTCATATATGAAATTATCAGAGTTTACAACAGAGGTTTATATAGTGAACAATGAGCCAATTCAGTCTCTTGACATCTATCCCAACCTAAGATAGTAAATACAGATTCTTCTCGGAATCTTTATCAACCTAAGCAGCATCCTCCTTCAGATCCTTCTTCTAAGAGCTAACTCATTTCTTCGGTAATCCATCTACTCAGTCATGCATCAACACAACATAGAGCAGGCAAGGGTGAAACTCTAAACAAAGTAACAAGTAAAGTACAAGCACAAACAAAACACAGATTATATACCAATCAATTTGCACATCAAGACACACATCAAAGATAACAGATCAATCAAGACTTATAAATAGATTCCAATCAAACAGGTTTTACCTTATGTCTTGTAACCCTACAAAATAACTCATTGACAAAATATATTCTCACATCAAAGTATATTTATGCATGCCACTTCAATATCTCTCTAATCACACCGGTGTAGTGCTCCAAGGAGAGTTTTCCAACCTTACATCATTTGAGCGACCGGCTGCGGTAAACTTAACAAAATAAACAGGGAATCCCGTCTTTAGACCCCTGAGAATACTTCAGAAATACCGCATTTAAAACTTAATACCAAATCAGAAATAGATCTGCCAGTCAGATTTATCCAAACCAGGTATACAACTCGTCTTGGCTCAGGGGGATTCACCGACAAGGCCATTGAGACTTTCGAAACCTGGATAATTCCAGTAGACAATTGTAGTCCAACAAAATCTATTTTCAACTCCGTCTAGTGGGTTGTAAGCTCATCGTCTTTAATGCAAATGACCGTCTAAATTTGCAAACCATTTTCTCTTTGTAAAACTTCCTCTGTGTTAATGTCACTTTTCTCAAAATCTCTTTGTAAAAACTCATTAGATAAAACTCATCACTTTATAAAGATCTTTATAGATAACTGTTTAAAACCACTTGGATCATTTTCAGATAAGAAAACTTTTACTGTATTATTTAAATCCTTCTTGCTCATTTTATCGCTTGTTATGAGTTAAGTTATTTTTTCGGCTTCAATAATTCAATTAATGACTGTTCACACTGCGGTAGAGACGAACTGAGGTGAGTAGCCCAACAGAGTGATTCGATATATAACTAAAGGTTATTAACTAATTTTAAGAAGATCAAAACGGGGTAGAGCCACCTAGGATTGACCAAGAGAGAAGAGATCAACAGTATTTCAACTTACGTCCACTTTTTAATCAGTAAGTGTCTATTTTTAGATAGTTCTTTGGGAATGGAATAATTACACGGCGGTTGAGCCGATTGCGGTAATCAGTGTCCGTCTTTTTGAAAACTTGATGTAGATTTAGTGAATGAAGTAAAGTTAATTCTTTTCCGGCTTAGTTAATTTTCGAAGATGAAAAGATTACACGACAGCAGAGCCATCTTTGGTGATCAGTACTTAACCTTTTAAAATTCGATCCACTATACTAAGTGAACGTAATCCAATTGTTTCTCTTTGGAAATATTTAGGCACTATTTATCTTCCAGGAAAAAGGCCCGTTGAAAGCCTATCTCACTAATTTCCACTGCCGTAGACATTGGAAATTAAACTGAGTTACGTGCATATATATACAGATTGGATACCAACTCGATATTTCCCACTAATAATATAACAGTAGAATTCACCGAGAATCCATTACTGTTAGATTATATTCCGAAAGATACTATAACAGTAGGTTCACCGAGAATCCATTACTGTTACACTCTTTTATCCATTCCAATCTATTTATATATACGGTATTAAGAAAATTGCTTCTTTCTCAATTGTATCTTATCACGTATATACCGGGTCCCTAGTATTAAGATTTCCCCAAACAGCGTATCGGTACAGATCCCAGGCCAGAGAGAGACGGACTGTTTTAGCCCCTTCATAGGTCTCTCTTTCTTTCTAGACAGATCCATACTGATAAACCATTTATCTTAACCATCACCTTGTATATAAATGATAGATAATATCGGGTTTTCACAAATAATAAATTGTATTTTCTTTGCGGTAAAATCTTATTTACCGTAAGTCTAAAATTTGCCATTATAACAGTATGTTTACAAATGCTCAAAAGTGATTTTGGCATAACCCTCTTACTTCCACGAAATTTTAATAAAATTTGGGCATTATAACACTACAATTCATAAATAGCACAAAACCATTATAATAAAGCCATAAATCATTTATTAAAGCATAAATAAACACATAAAAAGCTATAAACACATAAACACACAATTTCAAGCACAAACAAGAATCAAACATACTTCCCAAATTAATTTGCAAGAGTAACCCCTTACCTTGGCCACAATTGTTGGAAGAACAAAGCAAGAACACCAAGAACACCAAGAAATATAAGATTACTAAGGAGAAAAGAGAGAGTTTTTCTGTTTTGTCTTCAAGACTTGTGGTGTAGGTATTTATGAAGAGTATAGGGGGTATTTATAGGTGAGGGGGCAGCCAAGGGGTAGTGGTATTAGCCCATAGTTTTGCCAATACCATGGTTTAGGAAAAAGTAATTAAAACAAATAAACACTAATTAATTAAATCCTAATTGGTCTAAAGCACATGACAAGGATTCAATCCAAGTGAAAAGCATCATCCAAGGGCCTAGATGAGGAAGAGGGGGAGGCCAAAGAGGAAGGGTAAGGGAGGAAGAGAAATATGCAAGTGATGTAAGCCATGACTCCAAAAATCCTAATTAACTAATTAGTTTTAATTAATATTTTTCTAATTGGTTCAAAGGCATCTCCCTAGGACTTGATCCAAGTGAAAAAATACATCCAAGGCTCCTAAATAGGCTGGTTAGGTCGACCAAAGGAGGAGAAAGGAGAGCCATTGGATTGCTTGAACAAAAGCTTTAGTTTTAGGTATTTTTAAGTGAAAATCAAGGGTAAAATGGTCTTTTTACATGCCCACCATACTATTCAAGGCAATCATGATGTCCACAGATCTTTTATGCTTCTTAGAATTGTATTTGAACCCCTCAAAGTTCCTAAGTTTCTATATCATAGCCACTATGTCTCTATTCGTCTCTATTCGGCTTATTCTGTAAATAAGGGTTTAAATGGTCTTTTTATAAATCTAACATTCAAAAATAATTTTAGATAGTAAGAATTAATGAGGAATCTCGAAAATAACATGTAAGAGTCTCATGGAAGAGCTTTGAGATTTTTACGGTAAGGGTAAACCTTACGGTTTGAAAAAAACAAAGGAAAACGGTCGCGCCGTAAGTGAAAAATGGACATAATTTAGAAAATTCCAGAAACAATCCCAAAAAATTGCAAATTGAATCTAATCACTAATGGTCCCTCTTAAAATTTGATTTTGAGTACTCACTAATCACTGAAAATCCATTCTGGTTTCCGTAATATTCGTTTTGCGTGTTTTACAGAGATAAAAAAAGTAGCGTTTTTATCTGTTTTTTAGAAAATTATGAAATAATTTCCAAAAATCCCAAAAAATATAAAAATATGATTCAGCTTTTCAAAATCTTTTTCTGACCTCAGTTTGGTCTCCGAATCAGTATTTAGCTCTTACTATAAGTAACAGGGTCAAAACGGTAATTTCTAAAGTTTTCCAAATATTCTAAGAAAATTGCAAAAAATCACAAATATTAAAAGAACCAACTTATGTGAAGCAATTTTGTTTGTCTAAGATGGTTTCAATATACTATTTCTATTTAAAACTGAATACGTTAATAACGGCGGAAACCATTTTCGGTAAAAGCCCCAAACGTCAAGTCAAAAGTGACTGTTTTAACGAATCAACTTAATAAGCCTATTAATACTATATTTATAAGCTAGAAATAAATTACACAACACTTAGATCACACAATTTTATATAAAACTGATAACAGACGGAAAAATAAAAAATAGAAGTCTATATAAGACTTTTAACTGTTTTATCGTTTTTAAACTATAATTCCAAACAAAACTTATTTGTCTTCTTTACTATCAAAAGTATACTAGATCCTAGAGTCTCTATCTTAACTATTTCTCTATTTCTGGTATTTATCCATTTCTTAACTAACAAATTACGGAGTTTCTCCTAGAAGGACTAAAACTGTAATTCCCTTTATACTGCTCTCTAAAATTCTCAACTTTAACTTCAAAAATCTTTATGGAACATCAAGTAACTATTTTATATCCTCCAATACCTTTTGGGAATCAAGTATGAATTTTCCATATTCATTATCAGCTTATTCTGACAGTCAAGAATGTCCACAAAATATTGTTTGATTTCTACGTCAATTCTAAACCATTATATTTCATCTAAAAATCTTAAGGATGGTTCTAATCTTCTAAAATTAACACTTTGTTTTATAAATGAAAATTTTGGGATGTTATAGGAGAAATAGCCGTTACTTGGACTCTTTTCCGGGAGCGTTTCCTTACTAAGTTCTTTCCTCAGAACGTCCATCACAACAAGGAGATGGAGTTCTTAAGCCTAAAATAGGGAGATATGACTGTTGGGGAATATGCAACTAAGTTTGAGTCACTCTCCAAATTTTCCCAGTACTTCATGTTGCACTCATGGAAGCGTAAGAAGTTCCAGGAGGGACTAAAGTATGATCTGAGGGAGGCAATGACACCTTAGAAGGTGGAGGAGTTCGGTGAAATGATAGAGCGTTGCTCTATAATAGAGGAAACAAAAAGGGGAAAAGAAGTAGTGAATGAGGATTCTGGACCATCTAGGTCTGATAGGAGAAGAGGTAACCAGGATCAGAGGAAACCTTACTATAGGCCACCAGGGAACCAACAAACTTACCAGAATACTGCACCTGTTTTTAGTAGTCAGGGGAGATTTAATTCGAATGGTCAGGGTACTATTCAAAAATGCTATAGGTGTGGGAAACAAGGTCACTTATCTAACACTTGTCGAGAGAAAGCGATTACCTGTTTTCAATGTGGTAGGATGAGACTTGTTGCTAAAGACTGTCAGTCAAAGCAGAAGGACCTTATTGCTGACATTCTGAATGAGGATAGGCCAAAAGGAAAGATGTACACCATATCAGGTGCTACCATTTCTTCACATGATGCTAATATACCGAAGTAGTAAGAGTCTTAGGATATGCCGCAAGGGCTGAAGGCGGCAATGTTGTTTTGCTAGGTTACATATATACTTTAGTATCCATTGGTTTGAAATATAAGACTCTAAGTTAGTATGTCCTCCTTTGGGAGATGTCCTATAGATTCACAGTCTATTAAGAATGTTTTGTTCTTACTACTATTATATGAATATATGAAGTACTTGATTTCGTTGATATTGTGTTGATTCTATACATGTGCTTGCAAACTCTCTGTTATACTTAGAAACTTGGTTATCTAAAAATGTGTTTTTGGGATGGTATTGTTAGTCATGGACTTATTATTGTTTTCTTGCTACTTAAGGTCAAGGTATGAGTCAGATCAACTCATTAGCTTGCTGGTAGCAGTGAGATAACAATAGTATTTAGTATGAACTGATAAGTTAAATCCCTAAGTGTATTCATGAATTTCGAGGACGAAATTTTTTTTAGAGGGGGAGAATTGTAACATCCATTTTTCTGAGTTACCGTTTAAAATCCGTTTTATATGAAATTTTATGATCTACGTGCTAAGTAAATTATTTTAGTCTTATAATGAACGTTTTAAAATACTTATCGAGTTATTTCATTAAAACAGTCACTCTTTCCTTGACGTTTGACACCCGTATTTACCGTTATTAATGGATAAGGTTTTAAATAGCACAAGTATGTTAAACCAACTTAGAAAAAAAAACTTCCTTCACAAAAGTTGGTTCTTTTAATATTTCTGATTTTCTGGAATTTTCTTAGAATTTTTGGAAAATTTTAGAAATTGCCGTTTTGACCCTGTTACTTACAGTAAAAGCTAATAACTGATTCGGAGACCAAACTGAGGTCAGAAAAAGATTTGGAAAGGCTGAATCTTGTTTTTATATTTTTTGGAATTTTTGGGAATTATTCGTAGTTTTCTGAAAAGCAGACCAAAATGCTACTTTTTCGATCCTTATAAAGTACGAAAAACAGGGATTTCTGGTCAAAAATGGATTTTCAGTGATCAGTAAGTGCTTAAAATCAAATTTCAAGAGGGAGCATTAGTGTTTAAATTCAAATTGTGATTTTCTGGGATTTTTCTGGAATTTTTTGAAAAATTACTGTTTTTCACTTACGGCGCGTCCGTTTTCCTTTGTTTTTGCAAACAGTAAGGCTTACCCTTACCGTAAAAATCCAGAAACTCTTGTATGAAGTCTTTAAGACTATTAATTGTCATTTTCAAAATTTTCCATTGGTCCTCACCTTTTAATAATAGTTTTTGGAATTTTTCTTGTAAAAGGACTATTTTACCATCGGTTTTCCATTTATTTACCAAACCGTAAAGTTTTTCACTATGCAATCAAATGGTTCTTCTTCTCCCTCAAGCTGGTCGACATCCACCTTGGTTTAGGGCCCTTGGATGAGTTTTTACTTTATGACTCATGAGCTTAGTCATTAGGATTAGCCAATTAGAAAAAAGTATGATTTAACCTAATTAATAATTATGTATTTTAAGCCTCATGGCTTACATCACACAAATTTTTATTTACCTCCTTCTCCCTAGCTCTTGGCCGCCCCATTCACTGTAAATAGGGGTGGGGTGCTTCATAATTTTTCACTCATCCAAAGTGGAAGCCTTGAAGACAAACACTTTTCTCTCTTTTCTCTCTTTAGTCTTAAATTTCTTACTATTGTGTTCTTGGTGTTCTTGCTTTGTTCTTCATCAAGTTTTGGCCAAGTTTGTGCTAATTATTAATAGTAGAGTTATAATGCTCAAATTTTGTTAAATTTTCGTGAAGCAAGGAGGGTATGTTAAAATCACTTTTGAGCTTTTGTAAACATACCGTTATAATGACGAATTTTAGACTTACCGTAAATATGATTTTACCGCAAAGAAAATACAATTTATTATTTTGTGAAAACCCTGATATTATCTATCATTGATATACAAGGTCATGGTTAAAATAAATGGTTTATCAGTATGGATCTGTCTAGAAAGGAAAGAGACCTTTGAAGGGGCTTTTATTTAGTTCGTCTCTCTGGCCTGGGATCTGTATTGATACGCTGTTTAGGGAATTCTTAACCTAGGGACTCGGTATATACGTGACTAAGATGATTGGGGAATATAATGGTAATGGATTCTCGGTGAATTCTACTGTTATATAGTTTGGTTCAGTATTCTCTATATTTTTAAACAGTGGAAATTTGTGAAACATGCTTTTATTGGGTTTTTTCTGAAAATAAACTAGTATTCTAATATTTTAGAATAATTCAGTTTTGAACTTCTTTAATGAATTAAATTACTTTTTAGTTCTATCATATACTGATATATTTTGGGATTTGAACGAAATGTGAAGTATGAGTTATCTGGGATAAATGGGTCTATGTTCTATCTGAGTGGTGGAATTCTGTGTTTTTCCTGAGATGTGTGATTTGGTATTCTTTTCTGTGAAATGTGGTTCTATGTTTACTTGTGATTCCGTGTTTATTTGAGAGTTAAGTCATAAGCTGGTGTCTGTGCTTACTAAGTAAAATCTCTTGGAGTAGCGGGCTGAATGCTCGTGGCTGTGTGCCGAAATTCCTATGGTAAAATCTCCTTGAGTAGCGAGTGACTTACTCGTAGGTGTGTCCCGAATATAAGTGGTAAACTCTCCAGGAGCAGCGAGTTCTTTTCTCGCTGGTGTGTCCCGAAATTATGTCGTAAAATCTCACGGGGTAGCGGGTTATTTACTCGTGGGTGTGTCCCGAAATTATTAAGTAAAATCCCCAAGAGTAGCGGGCAGGATGCTCGTGGGTGTGTCCCGAAAGTATAGAAAGTCTTGTGTGAAATTCCCTGTTTAAGATATTGAATGATTCATTTGCTGTGTGCATTATACCTGTTGTATGTTTCTTATATGTCCTTGACATATGAAGTAAGACCTGCGTTTGTTTTAGTGCTGGTACTTTTCTTATTAAGTTGTTTAGAGTTTCACCCTTGCCTGCTTTGTTGTGTTGATGCATGACGGAGTAGATGTTTTTCCCAAGATGTAGGCTATCTCTTAGAGGAAGATCTGAAGGACGTTGTTGTATAGATGAATATGGATTCCAAGAAGAATAGATGATTACTATATTATTTGGGAAAAGGTTTAGAGACTAGACTGTCTCAGATGTTCACTGTATCATTTTCAATTTCCTTGTAAAAACTCTGATGTTTATATGAAATAAAATTACATTCATTCAAGTTTTTGTTTAGGCTTCCGCACTTAAAAACCGTTTTGAAAAGAATAAAGACTTATTCTCCATCCTTCTCTCTTCATTTAAAAGAAGAAAAAATTTTACATACATTTTCGGAGAAGGAATGTTGAGCTTTCACTAAATATTTTTTAAGTTATTCGAAATTCATTTGTAACTATGGTGAAATATCCTTTTTGGAGAAAGGGTGTTGCATTACAGGCGATGCGACATGGGAACTAGAGGACAACATGTGGGAGCTATATCCAACGTTGTTTTAGGTAAGTAATTTCGAGGACAAAATTATTTTAGAGGGGAAGAGTTGTAACATCCATTTTTCCATTTACTGTGTTTATTCTATTTTACTTAAAATTTTTGATATGAGTGAATAGTAATCTGTTTCTATCTTAAAAATAGGTTTTTTTATATACATATTCATTCTCTATATTGAAACAGATAGTTTTAGTTTGACGTTAAGTTTTAAATAGAAAACGGTTTACGTCGTAACTGACAGAATATGTTTTAATATTTGAAATATGCCAAAACAAACCCAGAAAATTTTCTTCCTTCACAAAAGTTGTTTCTTTTAATATTTGTGATTTTCTGAAATTTTTGGAAAACTTTCAAAATTTACAGAAAAATACGCTAAACGGGAGCGAATAGCGTAAAGATCTTGTTTCACAATATAAAATTTCGTGACACAAGTCCAACACCCTTTTATTTTTATTTTTAATTATTTATTTGAGGATTTTAAAAATTATTTTTATATAAGATTATTAAAACATCGTTTGTTCACTAAAATGCGGTATATCAGCCGAATAGAGACAAATAGAGAGTTAACGGGTATGATATAGGAACATAGGATTTTTTAGGGACCTTTATGCAATCTGAATAGTGATTAGTCAACTGTAGACAGAAATGTTGACCATGAATAGGATAGGGTTATGTGCAATTACTATTTTACCCTTGGTTGTATACTTATTTACCAAAATCTAAGCTTTTTGACCTAGCTATCCCTGTCGAAACCAAATTGTTTAGAGACATTTTACAATGTCTAAATTCCTAAAGGTTTTGATGATAACAATTATTATTAAGGGTTTTACAAAGTCTGATATCAAACTCTTGCAGGTACAATAAAGTTAAGTCCATCATCCAATGTAACTTTAGTACTTTTATGTACAAACTATGAGCTATGCGTCCAATGGACTCAGGTACTTAACATATAGTAAGTATCGTCCAATGGACTCTGGATGTCATACGTCCAAGTGGTAAGATAATCTCGCGTCCAAACGCTTCACGTCTAAGCCTGTACACGCATTATTGTTTATTCACGTTTAAGCTATTTATTGCACTTGCATTTAATTTGAAACATATTTAATGAACAAATGATTTGAAATAAATAGTTGTACATATGCTTTTCTCGGACCTTTAATTATAAATGATTTGAGATCACATTTAATGAAAAGCATAAAGTACTGTGAAAAGTGTACTTGGAGAGAGAATGTACTCTGAGCACTTCTGGCACTCTCTGTACATGCCTTTCTTCTAACACAGTGTTTTCTCTCTGTCTCAACTGAATATTACCTTTAACCAGTCTGTAATTGAGACTTTGAGTACAGGTTGCTTCTGACTTTGGAGAAAGCGCTGAAAACCTACGCTGAAGTACTGCTTCATTGAAGCAACGGGAAGATAACATTTAATGCTCTTAGAGAACGGCTATTTTGTGAAGGCTGAAGCAGAACAAGTTGAAGACCATATTCAAAGCTTCGTTCAAGCCTATAAATATCGTGAACAAGAAGAAGAAGACACAAGTGATAGCAAACGAAAAAGAGAACTTACGATGTGCAAATTTTTATACTCTATAGTTTGAAAAAGTCTGTGTATTTCATCTTCTTGTAAAATAGAGTTTGCTTAACTCTCGTAGTACTTAAATTTCATATTCTCACTTGTGTGAATAGCAGCACTTAGAAACACTTAAACTCTTATGAGTAGTGTGAACCTGAAGAGGCTTGTTTGTAAAAGAATACTTGGGTTTGAGCCTGGAGAGGCTTGTCTGTAAAAGAATACTTGGTTGAGCCTGGAGAGGCTAGGTGTGCAAACAATACTTGTTGTAAAGGCCTGAAGAGGCTGTTGAAGAATACTTGTATTCTATCTGGATTGATAGTGAAATCTCTCTAGTTTGAGTGGACTGGACGTAGCTCTTAGGAAAGGGTGAACCAGTATAAAACATCTGTGTAAATCTCTTATCCCTTAACTCATTTACTTTCAGTTTTACTACTAACTGTGGGGATTGAATTGAGATCTTACGTAACAAAAGCTTTAAACGTTTTAAACGCACCTAAACAATTTTAAACTAAGTGGATGATTCAGCGTCCAATTTACTTTGTGCGTCCAATATATGTTGTGCGTCCAATTCTTCTTAACAGTGTCCAACGATTTGCGAAAAGATTTTAAAAGCTAAGAAACACAATTCACCCCCTTCTTGTGTTTTATCTTGTTACCTACAATCCCATGGCCTAAATTTAGCCTCATTTGGTCGACATACCTAGGCGATTTAGAAGGCTTGGATTGCTCTTTTGACCTGGATTGAATCCTTGTGAAGTGCCTTGAACCAATTAGGATTTAGTTAATTAGTTTTTTATTTATTTAATTAAACCATGGTTAGGTTAAAATCAACTATGGTTGCCTGAACTAACCCAAGCTTGGCCCCCCTCCCCTATAAAAACCCCCTCCATGCTTCATAATTTTCTACACCAAACTTGAAGCATTGCTAAGTTTATTCTTTCTTACGTCTTTAAAGCTTTCATATTTCTTTCTTTGAGTTTTAGTTCTTTTCAAGCTTTGTTCTTCATAAGCTTTTCTTCAAGAGGTAAGGGGAAGCTCTTGCAAAATTATTTGAGAAGTTATAAGTTTGATTTTTGATTGCTAATCACTTAGGTGATTCATGTCTTAGACCTTTATAGTTATATATTTAAGCTTTATAATTGTTTCATGGCTTTGATTTAATTGTTGTGAGCTTTTATTATTAGTAATGTGGCTTATTTGTTTATGAGTTTTGGTGATAGTAAGGTTATGATGACAAAATTGGTTTTGAGCTTTAATTATTATACCGTTATAATGACGAATTTAAGCCTATTGCAGTATAATTAAATCGTAAAACTAGCGTAATCTATTTCTTTATGAAAAACACTAGAATTTGTCTACCATTGATATACAGAAAGATTGTTGGGATGAATGGTTTATTGGTATTGTTCTGGCTAAGGAAAGATAAGGTCTCTTGAGAAGCTTTAGCTCGCCTCTCTTTCTTGGGAACCGTATCGATATGTTGTTTGTAAAATCTTGACCTAGGGAGTCTGTATATACATGACTAAGATAAATTGGGAAAGATTTTATTGGGTTACTACTATACACGAATGTGCGTTTAAAATAAATCTCTTCATTCTTTAGATCAAGTGAAGACGGCGCTACCGAAAAACTCAGTCTGTGCTTTTAATTGATCTTGAACTGTTAAACAGTGATTTCTTCTGTATCCCTAAATCTCCCAATATTGAAGAGTAGTCAAAATTGAGTGAAAAGAAATTTTGCTACCCACGCCTTCTCTTCCACAAAATGAACGGATAAACAAAAAATTAAAATAGTCTCATTACTCTTGATCATTTTCCTTTCTTTCTGACCCAAACACTACCCGTAGGGGAAAAGTAATTATATGTTGTATATTATATTGATATTGATTCAATGCATTATCAACATTATGTTTACGGTAGTTCGAATAGAATCTGACTTGGATTCCTTAAATAAGGTTATCGGCGAGATCGGTAGATACTTCGCACTAATAATATAGTGATCTAAAAAAAAATATTGATAATTTTTTTTTTGTGTGGTTCGCAGTGAAGCATTTATTTTCAAAGCTCACCCTAGGCCTAATCCATTTTTTTTTTCTTTTTTAACGTCCCCTAGGCCTAATCCTTGCCATTTAGTGATTTGGAAAGGAAATTGCACCACATGTTTTTTCTTCTGCATTTGTAAATTTTTTGTGCAGCCAGAAAAAGATCGTTCTAGGCATACACGTGTCATAGTATCAATCCACCGATTTTCAATCCTAATTTTTCATTTTTTCTTTTTGTTTTGTGCTCAATGCTCATTGTCATTCTCATTAACTCATACATATACGTCGGGGAGAGTGTACAAAACCCAGAAAGAAAAAAAATCAACACTTCACACAGAAACAAAGAACGAAGAGAGAAAGATGAATAGTGCGATTTGTGGGAGATTGGGCCTCTCTCCCAACCACGTCTTCAAATCAGGTTTTTCTCACTCACTCTCTCTTTCTCTTCTCGGAGATTTCGATTCATTTGGATGAACGAATTTCTTTCTTGTTGAAATAAATTTTACATGTCCTTGAGTTTCTGGTGTTTAGGGAAACTGGGGTTTGGTTATTGTTTTGTGGGGTTTTCTTTTTCTTCTTCTTTTGTTTACCCAGCAACAAAAATAAAAAAAGTTTCAATTTTTTGTTGAACTAGTAACCAGTGGGAATGTTCTAGCAATCAGAAGTAGTTCACAAGCTGCAATTCATTGATATTTGTGTTTTCAGTATGTTCCCAGAAGATAGTTATGAATTGAGCTAACTTAGTGTTATTGACTTACCCCAGTTTCTCCATTCACCTCATTCTCTACCCTTGCATGAACCATCATTCTCTACCCTTGCATGAACCACGGCTATGCATGCTAATTTAATCCTTTTACTTTATTCTATTTTTTTAGACCTTTGGTTCAACTGAGTAAACCTTTGGGGGAGTATAATTGATAATTGATAATTGATTGTTCAGATTGATTGAGTTTTTCCCTACTGAACTAAAAATGATCCATTTCCCAAAGTTTGAGACTAGGATTGGCTAAACAGTTAGGTACACCTGTTAGAATGGAAAAAATTAGCATGACTTCTCTTCCTGATGATGTTATGTGGCCCAATATGTTAAGTTTTCAGGAATGTCTATGAAAAGTAAATTGGTGTTTTCGCGCATCACGATGATATTAGTAAGTTTAAGTAGCGAAAGTGTTTGGTTATGAGTAGGTTTTACTCAGATGAATCCTGTCAAGCAAATGGCTAATGCTATTGGTTTATCCAAATTGATCGGTGCATGTTTAGTAATGTTTATAATGTGATTTTTTTAATCTTACATTTGGAATGATGAATTATTGGGCAGCGTTTTTATGCTAGATCTTTTTGTTAATTATTTATTATTGATGTTTGATTCATTTTTATTTGCAATTTGTTTTGTATAAAATGAGTATTATACTTTGTGACAAAGTTATCAATCCCGGATAGCAATGCGTAGCGGCCGATCCCAAAAATGCTATAGTGGGATAGCGCATAGTGGGATTAACACTATTCTGAATTTTCTTTATACATATTAAATAATTATTATTATAATACTATATACATATAAATGTTGAAAACTAAAAAAATACTCAAAATTCATGAAATACTCATTATTAACAATAAAAAGTTGTAGAAGAGGATGCTATATCAAAACACAACTAATTGACCTTAAAGAGCTGTTTTTTATTTAAAATAAAAAACAAAGCAGAAAAACATCGAGGAGGCTAGGGTAGCGTGGCTGCGTTCAGACCTCAGAAACGACAAAAGGCAGAAACGAGAAAAGGCTGCACAGGGTTTTTTCTTTTAAACCCTTATTTTACACTAAAATACCTAAATATCCCTAAAGTGCAGTTTTTTTTTCTTCTGAAACCCATAGCTGCCGCAATCTGGGCCGCTATAGCAGCTGCAACAGCTACTTCTTTAAACTGCTCCACTACAGTCTTCATATAGCGGCCGATCCCACATATATATTACTTTTTGACCTTTATTGTGCTCTATTATTCAGCAAGGTTTTTAGCATACTGATGATTAGTGGCAAATGGCAATTTTATCCAGTATTACTGAAATAGTTGCATCTTATGTCATTGTTCATCAGAACACAGAATAAACACAGATAAATAGATGATAAAAAAGCAGTAGATTAATTTGAAACTTGGGTATTGTTATTTCAAAAGAGAAAGTGGTGCTGATCAAATAATGGATTTTGTGGAGATTGAATTCTGTTGAAGTTATTGAATGCTGTTACCATAGCCCTGCTTGTACATTGATCTTAGTTGGTTTGTTACAATCAGAATTTATTGAAGTTATTTTTTGGTCTGTTTCTCTGCTTGCCGCCCCATTTATGTGTATTTTTTCATTTTCTTAAGGGGAAATTATATACACATCCACTAGTTATTACTAGTAGCCTCTGTGAACTTCAATATTTTCAACTGAACCCTCGTACTATGAGAAATGCTACTATATTCCATTTCATCTATTATTTTGCCAAATTTTGTTTGTCATGCAATAATGATGGCATGAGTAATACTCGTTATAACCTAATTTGATCATATTGATCCCATAGTTCACATCAAAGTCATCATGAAATATGCCAAAAAATTTGCAGAAAATCGGCTCTTCCACCAATTCTGCAATTTACCCTGGTCATTCCACCAAACTCTGATTTTTGGCTGCATCGGAATCGCCCAGCCACCAAAAAATCGTGAAATCGGTGATTGCACGATGTAAACCACAATTTTGACTACCTTGAGTATATTAGTGATAACACGAGTCATGACTAATAGAAATTGTTTGATCTGCTGATGAGCTTGTGCTCAATTGGCACTACCTCAAGTTTTTAAGATTTGGGGGTGACATTGAAGTTGAACGTCCAATTTTTCACAAGGCTACTTTTCACCCTTGCCTGCCATATACTTGCAGCTCCTATGCAGATAAATAAAAAAATGGTTTAAATATCTTTTTCGTCCTTGCAAATATGGCGAGTTTCACTTTTAGTCCTTGTAAAAATTTTTGTTTGTTTGTCATCCTTGCAATATCTAAATCGTCTCTTTTTAGTCCCTGCCGTCAACTACCGTTAATTTCTTGCTGATGTGGTTAACAGACGTCCTGCATACCTTGCCACGTCAGATTAAAGAGGCCACGTGGCCAATGATTGGGATGATGACGTGGACAGGCAACATCTTCTTCCCCCACTCTACCTCCCACTCCCCCGGCAAGACACCCACATTCACCCCAACCCCCAAATACCCAACGCAGCAACAACATCAAAGAGGAAAAACCTTAACAACACAAACACAAGCACAAACCGACCATCTCGCGTCTTCGTGTCTGGCGGCCCCTCATACTCGAACCCAGTCCAGGTCCCGCCGCGTCAGCCCCTCATACCAGCGTCAGTCCGGGAGGGTGAATGTTGTAGATGGACTTGAGGAGGTCGACCATGGTGTTAGGGGGCAAATCGGAGAGGAGAAGGGTATTGGTGGTGGTGGTGTGCAGATGATGTGCATAGAATTAATCGAGGCACTAAAGGAGATCCCCTTCTGGGTTGGGGGTTCATCAAAGAAATTTCAGAATATTGACTTAAATTGATTTGGGTGCATGGTTGTTGTATTGATTTGGACGAATGATTGTTGTTCATATGCTCATCAAAGAAATTTCAGAATATTGACTTCAATTGATTTGGGTGCATGGTTGTTGTATTGATTTGGACGAATGATTGTTGTTCATATGCTCAAGAGTTTAACTTGTTTATTTCATCAGATTATAGATCAGTTTGTGTAATCGATTGGTCTCTTGATTTATTTTGCAACATTCACATACAGTCTTCATCTTTGTCTGGAATATCTCTATCTACATCTATCACATAAGGCATTTCAATGATATTTTGGGGCTGGGAAGAAAAGTACCAAGAGAAGGCAATAAATAAAGAAAGGGAAATTGTAGAAAAAAAGTTCAACGCGGTACATAGAAGAGGATTTGAACTTTGAAGCAGAAAAGGGAAATGGGTTTCATAGTAGTTACCGTCCTAGGTGAGAGCAACAAAGGAAGGAGAGAAAAATGTTGTCGAAATCACCAGGAAAACCCATGCTACAGTACTGATTTCCATTCACCCAGGACACTGGTGTGGTGTCGTGTGGTGGGGTGGGCGGGGTGAAGAGGGAGGTAGGGTGGGGAAGAAGATGATGCCTTGATGCCTGTTGTCCACGTCATCATCCCAATCATTGGCCACGTGGCCTCTTTAATCTGACGTGGCAAGGTATGCTGGACATCTGTTAGCCACATCAGCAAGAAATTAACGGTGGTTAACGGCAGGGACTAAAAAGAGACGATTTAGATATTGCAGGGATGACAAACAAACAAAATTTTTTACAAGGACTAAAAGTGAAACTCGCCATATTTGCAGGGACGAAAAAGATATTTAAGCCTAAAAAAATTCTTAAATCTTGATGAAAGGATCTATTGCAACCTTTTTCAAAATTTTAGAGCATAGTTGGCAGATTTAAAAAATCATGCTCTAAAGTTTAAGGGGTGTGTACACTGCACTTTTTTCATGAGCTATCATTTTCATTTGCTGTTGTGTATGTGTGGAAATTCTTGTATATGTTCTTATTTATGCATATTATGCATATTTCATGATGACTTTAAAAATTCTTTCCCAATAAATGCTTACTATGATTGTTAGATTGTTTTTTTCTGTTTCTGACTTATGCTGTATCTCATTTGTTTCACAATTTATTTTTGTGATTGAACTTTTTGTTTTCCATAAAATCTTATCTCATCTTATGCATATGGTCAAGTGCTTCAAGTATACTTATTGAAGATTTGCATTACAGGGGACAAATATTCTTTTTGTAAGGGACCATGCTCCAATCTATGTGTTCCCATGGCTGTATTAGCAACAGGACCTGGTAAAGGGGGAGGGCTGCTGGACAAGCCAGTTATTGAGAAAGTCAGCCCTGGTCGTGAATCTGAATTTGATTTGAAGTAAGCAGCAGTTCTGATTTTTGATCTTTAAATTAAGATTTTCTAGTTGTACAAACTTCGCATTGCAACCTTTTTTTTCTTAATGTGATAAGCAGATTCTACATTACAATGTGTGAGTATATAAACCTTTAGAATCTGGCTCCTCTAAAGTGACCAATTCACTTTAAAGTGTAAAGTAAATAATCTTGACCATTGATGAATAAATCAATGGTTGATATTACATGCACATGCATAACAAATCATGAAAGTGTTGGAATATCAATCATTGATTAATGGTTGAAATTACTTTACAAACTGTTGATATTGAAGAATTCTGCTAATAAGCAATGGTGAATTGGCGATAATGTTTTGAAATGGGGTTCCTATTATTAGTGGATAGAATTTAAGACATGTGGTCACATGCAGTAAAAGCCAGCCTAAAACAGGAAAAAGCATCTTGTGGAGGAAAAGAGATGGTAATAGATTTACTTCAAACCATTTTTTTTTTCTCCCTTTTTTCTTCCAAATAATTTGGTTAGTCATTTAGAAAATATGAATAGTTGTTTTGCCTCAACCTTCCTGATGAAATTGAACTTGGAGATCCGTGACAGTGATTTAGATGTTCTGTTGTTCAGTTATGCTGATTGGTTAATATTATGGGATATCATGGTCCTGTTTGGGTTCAGAAGCCCAGCTTCTAACTTACGGAGAAGTTTGCTTTCTCATGCATTCTTATCTTTTTCATATATGGAAAATAGGAAAAGTTGTTAAGTAGTCATTGTTAAATATATGTGTGTTTATGGAGAAGTTAGAAAATAATGCTGATTTTAACTTATATAAGAAGCTATTAGTTAAAAAAAAAAAAAAAAACTCACATTGTAAGTGTTCATAGAAAAATTATTCAAAATGGCTCTATATATGGATATTCAACTATTTCTTTCTTTGCGGGTAAAATGGGAAAGAGAAAATATTTGATTCTAGCTTGTTCTAAGATGTGCAGGAAATCACGGAAAACAGCGCCGCCATATCGCGTAATATTGCACAATGACAACTACAACAAACGGGAATATGTTGTCCAAGTACTGATGAAGGTCATCCCAGGAATGACCCTTGATAATGCAGTTAACATCATGCAAGAAGCGCACACGAATGGATTATCAGTGGTGATCATCTGTGCCCAAGCTGATGCTGAAGATCATTGCATGCAGCTAAGAGGCAATGGATTACTCAGTTCAATTGAACCTGCGAGTGGTGGTGGTTGTTGATGACATGTTTCTGTTTAAACCTTCTTCCCTGGCTTTGATTGACGCTATATTGATATTGAAGTGCGAGATTGGAAATATTAGGTGTACATAAGTTCCCTCCTCTTGAAATCCTAGAGAAATCCATAAAACAAAAAAGACATAACTTGTGTAGAACTTTATAATCTTATGGTGAAGGCAACGACATATGATTAAGACATGTGATAGTTGTGATTTTGAATAAAATAAATGCACAGCACATAAACCCAAGTTTAATAATTATATGCTGTTATGCTGAAAGCATAGTGTAAATGGTTTTTATATAAATGTTTAATTATATTTCATTATTTTGGAATAAGTTTTAAGAAGTAATTTTATAATGTGATAAAATGGTAAAATTTGATTAGATATTTAATAAACTCAAATTAATAGCTGGTAAAATGATCGGTATTTGTCGCAAACGTACAATATATTTCTTGCCAAGCATTTTATTTATAGGGCTCTACCAGATAATTCACAAGCTTTGTGGGTTCAAAATCATCCCTTGTGCTGATCAATATCTACAAATTCGATTCGCCTCTTTTATTTCTTACGCAATTCATATTCACACATACATTGACTACAATACACACATACATTAATAGTTAAAATGTCTAAACTATCCTTAAATTGAAAAAACCCTCAAAAGTTTAAAACCACTATTCTCTCCCTCACTTCCGCACTCAATAGGCTTCTTCTTCAGTTCCGTGCCACCCCTTCCCCTTCAGTTCTGCTCTGAACTTTCGCGCCACCGCTTTAGTTCCGGTCTGCACGGTAGTCGTCTTCTCCGTGACCACCGATCCTTAGAAGTTGCAGTGTCGTGGAGCACCCGTTCCTCACCCAGTGGTTGCAGATTGATCATCGTCGTCGCCTCACTTCGCCATTGTAACTTCGTCCCTTAGGTACCTGCAACGTGCGTTGAGTCTGTTCGTGCTTTTTTTTTTTTCTGGTTTGTTAAGTATGCGGACCTATTAGTTCTGCGAGTTATATATGAATACTGAACTAATAGTTCCGCGACCGTAGTTCCCCAAGTGCATAGGTGTGTCGTGTGTGTTATTTTTTGTGGTGTCCTGCGGATTTTTCTGATTTGTTAAGTATGCGGAACTATTAGTTCCGTGATCGTAGTTCCTCGAGTGCATTGGTGTGTTGTGTGTGTTATTTTTTGTGGTGTCTTGCGGATTTTTCTGGTTCGTTAAGTATGCGGAACTATTAGTTCCGCGAGTTATATATGACTTCGGAACTAATAGTTCCGCGTAGAGTAGTTCCGCGAGTTTGCACAGGTGTGTCATGTGTGTTATTTTTTGTGTGGTGTCCTGCGGAACTAATAGTTCTGCATTTGAACAATAACGTGCGGAACTATTAGTTCCGTAGGAAGGTTGTATGCAACTTCTTTTTTTTTTGTCAACGTTGTAGGCAACTTCTGTGTATGCAATTTTTTTGCTCAAACCCAACTTTGTTTTTGCTCAATTCTTTGTGTATGTTTAGATACATGTTTAAAAGCTCAAAATAACTTTTATTTTGTTGTTATAGTGATTTCATGTAATTTATTGATGTTTGGAAGTTTTGATTGAAAATTGATTTTGAAAGTTATGTTGTCTGACAAATAACAATAGCTAATTCAGTTTTAATTGTAAATGAAGTTATGAAACACATGCCTATCACTATTTTGTGTTGAGATTTAATTATGGGACACTGATGGAGCATCAAAGTATCAAAACTTTAAATCAACTTCTTAAAATATTATGCTGACATTTAATTATAGGACACTGTTGGGATGGCCTGTATGGTTGGTTATTTTTTCTTTTCACTTTGTTTTCTGTTTTTGATGATTTGTGTGAAAAATTGAGAAAACAGTAAAAATTGTTTGTTTTTTACTATTTCCTGGACAAAACTTCCAAAATAAGGTTAGTTAATGAAGACTGTTAATTTTGATCTAATTAGTCCAACTAAGTGTAATGCATTGCTAATAAAACTGAGTTTTGTTTAGTTATTCTTAATTTATATTTGATTAGTCCAACTTGGCTTACATGGTGTTAATTATGGAAGTTGAGTTTTAGTGTATCAATTTAATGCTTGTTGAAAACTATGGGATAATTTACTTTTATTGTCTTTGTGTGTGTAGATATGGCAAGGACTAGAGGTTCGATTCGCGAGAGACCCACAACATCCGTTCGTAGAGAGCGGGCCGGTCAAAGCGAGCATGTTGAGGTTGAGGAGCCACATCCCGAGGATGAGCCTCAGCACATTGAGGAGGTCCAAGCATCTATTGTTGCGGATGAGGAGCCATTGAAACCTCCGTTTCCTGGAGGCCCTGAGGATACATCAATCCTTAGGTCCTACGACGACCACGTTGCCAAATGCCTATGGCTTGGACAGGTAATAAGTTTGTCTGATTTGTTAGTTTTTACTAATGAGTTATAATTTTGGATGCGTTGAAGTTAAAAAAACTGTAAATGCTTCAGGATGGTGCTGCGTTCAAGTGTATTGCACATGGACGCAAGTTGAAGGATGTGCCAATGAACGGTCAGATACGCACATTCGTGGAGAACTCTGGATTGGTGCCACTGCTGACATGCAGCCACAAGCATACAGACAGGGGGTTGTGCTCTGTGTTTGCTGAGAGATGGCACAAGGAGACAAGCACCTTCCACCTACCAGTGGGTGAGCTGACGATCACTCTGGATGATGTGTCTAAGTTGTTGCACATCCCGATCACCGGCTCATTCTTCAGGGTGACGAGCATGTCACGAGACATCGCGGTTAAGGCTTTCGTTGACTTGCTCTGGGTATCGTATGGTGACGCATTCCAGGAGACTGAGACCCATCATTGTGCCCGCGTGCGTCTATCGTGGCTCGAGCGGGTATACTACGAGCAGTGCATGCAGCAGCATTGGGTTAATGCTACAAGGGCTCTCCTACTCAGACTAGTCAGCAGCACTATTTTCACAAACAAGAGTGTTGCATCTGCTGATGTAGCACTCTTGGAGTTGTTCCGTGACATGGACTGCATCGGGGGCTATGCATGGGGTGCTGGTGCCCTTGCATTTCTGTACGATCAGCTCAATTCTGCTAGTTCATATGGTTGCAAGCAGCTGGCTGGATACTTGACCCTCTTGCAGGTCTTGTTTTGATTGTATTGTTAATAAGTTGTATATTTTAATTGTTACTAACAGTTGTAAATGTTGTGACAGGGTTGGATTTTCGAGCACTTACCAGATATAGGGTGCCAGAGCCTAAATATGGGCTACAGTGAGGACGCATCCCGGGTATCTAGGTGGACTCCTGGTAAGGATCCGGGCCAGGTCGGCGGTTATCGGAGGGCACTGGACGAGGGGACAATGGAGGACGTTTACTGGACCCCATATACAGTGCACAAGGAGACTCGTCCCTTCCAGATGATCTCAATGTTGTCGGGATACATACGGTGGGGCTCATTAGCAGTTCCACAGTTGCCGGAGAGGGTAATGAGGCAGTATGGTCTTATCCAGGGGATTCAGCGATCGCTGCGTGTTCTTACTGTGGGCCACACTCCTCCAGAGGAGATGCATGCCAGGTGGGTGCAGTTTGATCAGCACTTATTCCACCGATTCGTGACAGCAGAGGCCGCGAGACGTGCTGGACACTGCGTTGATGGATACCTGGAGTGGTACTTCAGCATCTCCCACCCCTTCATTATTCCTGCTATCGCGGACATTAGGCGACTGTTGCTATTGCCCCAGCCAGTCCCTCAGCCGTCTGCGAATACTTCCAGCCAGATCGTGGTAAGTCTTTGGTATTGTACTTGTGTTGAATCTTTGTTGTTGTTTCTGTGATTAATATGGTTTTACCTTAATTGCAGGACGAGACAGCGAAGCAGGTGTGTGAGACACTCAAATCATGTCAGCATGACGGGTTTGCCATGGAAGGCACCAAGCTTTGGGACCGTATTGATCAATGTAGCAGGTTACTTGTAACACCCTGATTTTTATATAGTTTCTGTAGACTTTTAATCTGTTTTAAATTATTTTAAAATTATTTAATTAATGATTTTGGGATCTTAAGGTGTGAATAAAGATTTTCATATCTTAGGTTTCCTTTTGAAGGGTTTAGAGTGGTAGAGTTCGCAAAACTGAGCTTTTGCAGGAACCGCGTTCTCGTGTGATGCGGGGAAGGGTCCAGTATTTTTCTGGAGACCATTTTTACTCCAAAATAATATTTTAATGAACCAAAAGTGGTTTTTATATTATTTGTGATTTTTAGAAATTTTTCTGGAAATTTTTCAAAAAAAACTTTATTTTACCCGCATTTGGAGCATTACAGGTAAACCGGGCGCAACCGGGACATGAAAAATAGTCCAAAAATTTAGTTTTGAGATACTAAATTTTTCTATATCATATTCAAGTCATAAAATTGATTTCTCATGATTTTACCTATTTTAGAAAATATTTATCTAAAAAGGGATTATAAAACTAAGTATTTTTACTACTTTGAACTACCAATTAAACCCTAACTTGATGGGATTTAATCCCACCATTTTTCTGGTCTGATTTGGGCGAGTAAGAGGGCCAATTTTCACTCTCAAAATATCTCAAAAGTCAAATGGGTCAAAAGGGGTTAATTTTTGAATTTTTTTTCATATTAGGTAAATGAGGTATGACTCCCATCTACTCAAAGCATGCAAGCCCATACCTCCCCCATCCCTCCTTGTGGCTGCCGAGTTTGTATAGGAAGAAGGGAGAGAGAAGCTTCACTTTTCACTTCATCTTCTTCACTTGAATCAAAATCCTCTATTTTTCTCTCATTCTCCAAGCTTTCCTCCATAGCCAAAACTTGAGTTTTATTGGGTTTTTGGCGAGTCAAGCTTCACAAAAAAGGTTTGGATCATCATTCTAATCCATAAACTTCTTTCATTTTTCCATTTCCACCACTTTCATTTTTCCATGAAAGCTTGTGTTCTTCTTTTTACTAAAAGAGAGTTTTTTCTTGGTTTAGGTTCACTCCATTGGAACCTACAAGCTTGAAAACTACATTGGATCCATTTGCTTCAAAGTTTGAGTAAGTATTCCTGTACTCAAAATTTCTACTCTTTAGGGTTTGGTTGTTTTCATAAAACTTGCATTTTTATAGTTGTATTTTTGGTATATTTTGTGTAAGGTTGATTTTTCTAAGTGTTGGAACATCAAGGCTTCAAGGAGGCCACTTGGTGTTGGTGTTGGATGAAGGTGATTTTGGTGTTAGCCCATTTTCATTAGCTTCAAGAGGTAAGGGGATTTTCTCAATAAGTTGGGAAGGTTGTATATGTGTGTGAGTATGTGATTTGTTCTTGATGATGAACTCAATGACTTGAGTTTTTCTATTTGGGTGTTGAATGAGTTTCTTTCTCTTAGTAATATGTATTTTTATATATTTATGTATATGAGTTAAAGTATGATTTTGGTTGATGCATAATAATTTTTGATAAGCCCATGTGTTCTTGGAAAAATAATATGTATGGTTTGAAGTAATTTTGAATGCCTAATGCATGCTTGATGAATTAATGATTGATGCTATGTTCATGATGTATGATAATATGCTATGGATGGTTACTTTGGGTGTATGTATGATTTATGGCTTGATTGTGTTCTTGCCTTATTGATGTATGTTGATTTTTGGATATTTCATATGCTTTGATTCATTGTAATTGGGATTGAATTGAAAATATTTGACTAAGTGTGGGAAGAGGCCTTAAAAGCTTTAATGAAAAAGTTTTTCCAATGAAATCAAATAAATTAATTAGGATTCAAGTTAACACTTAATTAGATAAATTTCACTAAGTTTCAAAGTATAAGTCTCAAGTAAACTTCATACTAAATCCTATTTCTCCATAAAACTTTAAGTAAGCTAGAAAATCAATTAATGAGGGAGAAAGTAAAATTTCAGATTTTTAAGGGGTTAAAAATTAAAACTGGATGTATTTTGGGTCAAAAATATAAATTTCTGGAATTCTGGGTAGAAAAATGAAAAACTAGCCAGTTTGAGCCAAAAAACGTAATTTACAAAAGTTTGGGGGCAGAAACGTGAAAATGGGAATTTTTGGGGCAGAAACCTAATTTTTCAGAAAAACAGGGGCTGAAGCGTGAAACTGGACTTCTTAAGGGTTCAGATTTTTAAATACTTAAAAGTAAAGGAATTTAAGTAAAGCTATCAAAGAATTTAACTAAGACTTTTAATTAAATCTTTTTACAATGAAAAGTGGGAAGAAAATAATGAGGATTTTAGAGTTTAAAGTTAAAGAAGAACTTCAATTTCAAAGAGAAATTTTTCATAAAACTTATGTTTTTAAATAACGATTTTACACGGTATTGAAGAGGATCAATACGTGGCGACGATAAAGTCTTGAGGACAATAATGCTACATGGTGTTGGAAGAAAGCTAACACGTGACAACGAAAACCCTAAGATGAGGGACTGCATTAATTGTATTGTTTGTGATTGCAAACATATTGTCATTTGCATTAAAGACGTGGCTTTTGCAAAATTAGAGCATACAATCCTATGTGGGGATTGTAAATAAGTATGGTCTGACTATAAGTCTTTGAGGGCATCCAGGTTACAAAATTCTCAATGGCCTTGCGGTGAATCCCCTTGTGCCGAGAAGAGTAGTGTACCCGGCTTGGATGATCCTGACCGGCTGCCTTATTTGAGATGTGGTGTACGACGTAGCACAATGGGTCTGTACCGAATGAATGACAAGCGATGGCCGAGAGTGATGGTCAGTTTGCATTTATGATAGGTATGCGCTCCTGTCATATCGCTCTATTTAGTTGAGGAAGAGAAGTCTCCATGGAGCAGTGCACCGGAGTATGAAAAGAGATATTGAAGTGACATGCATTATGCTAGAGTGCTGTGTGTGTTTAACTTAATGACGTGTTCTCTTTTTGAGGATTGAATATCTTAGCTAAAGATTTGCGAAAGAGTAATACTATATATATATATTCTTGGAATGTATTATGTAGTATTTTCCTTTTTCATATGCACCCTTTCGTGGATTTCAACTTGTGCAAAGAAATTTACCCTTGCATGTTTTTCTGTTATCCGTATGTACGCTACTCGTAGATGTTTACTTCGATACCTTTGGTAGCCAGAGTGAGGGAGAGCTTCTGGCCTCTTGAGGCCGATGGTGGGGGATAGACTTATGATCTCATCTCCCAATGGGCCACGGTGTGTGGACACGTGGTCAGGACGAGAGGAGGGGTGCTGGCCCCCGAGGAGGTTTTGGAGCGTCACATGGTTCTGGACGCTTACATTCCTATAGAGAGGATGCGCAGCTGGTTGGCAGCCGCACCCGTGGAGTAGCCGAGGAGAGAGACTCAAGAGGAGAGGCCTTTACGCTCGCGGGTAACCGGATCTACTCGGGAGTACCGCCGTTGCTTTCGTCGCACTCCAAGGAAGAGTTCCTTAGAGCGGGCACGTCTACCGAGGATGGCTCCATTAGTGACATCAGCTTCACCACCGGAGACAGTGAGACCGACGCTCCCCGTTCCTTACATTAACCCCGTCTGGACGTTTCGTGCATTGTTCTTCTGACACTTCTGTTGGACCGTCGGGACACGCAGAGAGGGGGAAGAGGAAGGTTCGAGATGAGGCAGAGCGGGTATTCATTGAGATATCCGAGGATGAGGAGGACCCGGAGGAGGATCCCGAGGAGGACACCGAGGAGACGTCATCGTCTTAGGTCTATAGTGGTGGGGGGTGTATAGTGCTAGGTTGTGGGTTGTCTGTTAGCGGCCAACCAAGATTTGGGGTGTGCATGTTTAGTGTCGTGTATTTGACACACCTTTTGATTTATCGCTTTCCTAGGTTTAGTTTTATCGCTTTATTTTCCCTTCAGTTGGGATGTTGTATTTTGACCACTCTGTTGTTGTTCATGACTAGCACGACTTACCACAAGAGGAGGGCCTAGCACAGGTGGAGGGCCTAGCACAGATGGTCCGAGTGGGAGTCAAAGTTGGAGTCGGGTGGAGAAGACCTACCAGAGGAAGAGAACTAGACCACATCCAGAGCATTGATTTTTTTTTTAGACGCACTAATAGGACTTATTTGCTATATTTTGGAACAAGTTAATGTAAATGGTTTGTCTATTGTTATTAGTCATTTCTACATCATTGTTCAATGATTAATTAATTGTTAAATTTAATTTTGTTAAATTAAATTAACAAATTTGTCCCTTAAGGTTTAAAGGTAAGTTTAAGTTAAGGGACCAAATTAGTAGTTAAATTAACAAATTTTTCATTAAGTTTAAAAGAAATATTAATATTAATTCGCAACCATGGTTTTAATTTCATAATGTCATCTATATTTTATCTATACGTGACAAATTTAAATTAAATGATTTTCATATACCTGTGTGCAACAAAAAGACATGTGCACCTCATGTATAACTATGTAATACAAATAACTTATGCACATCCCATATACCCGTGTGCACCTCATATATAACTATGTAACATAAAAAACTTATGCACATCCCATATAACTATATACATCAAAATACTTATGCACATCAAATATTAATATATACTTCAAAAAATTGGCTTTCAAGAAGCCTATAACTAGTCTTCTGTGATGTCCACTACTTCCTTCGGCTCATTGCCTCTATCATTGCTCCTTGACAGTAATGATGTGTATGCGTGTAAGCGATTGATATATGGTGATTGCCACGAAATAGCTTCAGGTCGGCAATATGCTGGCCACGAAGGATGTGTGGTCGATAATGGACAACCTGTAGAGTTTGAAAATAATTATTTCAAATCAAAATTAACAACTCAATCTGAAGCAAATATAAAATCTATGTATACCTGTACGAAATGGGCCCCACCAACTAGCCCGATGCAAATTAGACGATGGCAACTAAGTGGTGGAGCATCACCTCTGAGAGGAAAAATTGTACATGATCCAGATATTGATAAACACACAAGTACGACATTATACCTGGAGACGACAACATAGCCCATGTCTGGGATTTCCATCCACTTATCAATCGTTTGCATACCTATAGGCTTCTCAAGAAAAAGTGATTTCTCCAATGTGCTCACCCGTTCAGATGATCCAAAAAGCTTTGTTGGAACCAAATTGGTTAAAAGTATTTTTAATACAAAAACTCCCTAAGTGATTTTATGGTTTTGATGATAACAAAATGTATTAAGGTTTTTACAAAGGATAAAAAAATGTATTAAGCTTTTACAATGTATAACAAAGCTGCCTAACTAAGTTTATTGAAGGATGTTGCAGTCTGCGACCAATAATAAGTTCATCATGACATTGACTCATATTCAAAGTCTGAGAAGCTTTCGTCCAATATTGGCACTGGCACATATATGGACACCAAGAGTGATGCGTCCAATGATACTGATACTTGACCTCGGATAAGAATTGTTCAATGGACTCTGAGAGCTATGCGTCCAATAATCATTATGAGACCATGCGTCCAATGATTCTCTGCGTCCAATAAACAGTATAAGGCAATACTGTTCTGCGTCCAATGCAATACAATATCTGAGTTCTCTGCGTCCAATAAACAATATGAGACAATGATGTTCTGCGTCCAATAATCAGCTTGAGGCAATGCGTCCAAAGAAGCAGAACCTATATGTATCCAAGTCATGTAGACATGCTACTCTCTGCGTCCAATGATTGCCAATGAAGCAGAAGGACAAAAGTCCAATGATCAGCATAAGGCAATATGCACAACATTGCCTGCGTCCAATGAAGCAGAATAGGACAAGTCTATCAGTTAATTGTTCTGCGTCCAATGAAGCAGAAGGACAAAAGTACAACAGTGAACTGCTTCTGCGTCCAATGGAACAGAATTGGAAAAGGCCAACAATCAACTGCTCTGCGTCCAATGGAACAAAATGGAAAAAATCCAACAGTCAACTGTTCTGCGTCCAATGAAGCAGAATTGACAAAAGTCCAACAAATACTTCCCTGCGTCCAATGGAACAGAAAGGCAATGGCAAAAGTCCAATTATCAGCATGAGGCAATAAGTCCAATACTGCCTTGCATCCAATGGAATGAAATGGTAAGCATGAGGATGCGTCCAATGATTGAATGAATATCATATGCAAATGGTAAGTACAAGCTATGCGTCCATTTGCTAAAAGGACTGAAAGTCCAATGATTTCTACATGCTGCGTCCAATACGCAGAATCCATAAACTTGCTATTTATTGCTCATGCATTTAATATGGAACATATTTATTGAGCAAATGATTTGAAATAAATAGCTGTATACAATGCTTTTCTGTACAACCATTGTCAACGTTTTTTAACGTACATTAAATGAAAAGCATAAAGCACTGTGGAAAGTGTACTAAGAGAGAGAATGTACTTTTATCTACTCTGTATATCTCTGAACACATCTTTCTACTTTACACAGTGTATTCTCTCTGTCTCAATAAGATATTACTATTAACCACTGTACAATTGAGACTTTGAGTACAGGTTGCTTCTGATTTAGGAGAAAGAAACGCAGACATGCACACTGAAGTAGATCTCCTCAGAGCAACGGGAAAATAGCATTTAATGCTATTAGAGAATGGTAACATTTATGAAGGCTGAAGCTGAGCTATTCGAAGAACAAGTCTGAAGCTTCATCAAAGCCTATATATACCGTGAACAAGAAGAAGAATACAAGTCACTGGAAAAAGAAAAGAAAAGAGTTGAATCGCTGTGCAATTTGTTATACTCTGTATAGAAAGTCTTGTATATTTTCTAACTTCTTGTAAAAGAGAGTTTGCTTAACTCTCGAAGTGCTTTAGTTTTCATATCCTCACTTGTGTGAGTTAGACAGCACTTGAATCAAAAACACTCTGCTGAGTCGTTTAGCCTGAAGAGGCTGTGTGCAAAGAATACTTGAGATTTAGCCTGAAGAGGCTGTGTGCAAAGAATACTTGAGATTTAGCCTGAAGAGGCTGTGTGCAAAGAATATTTGGGTTATAGCCTGGAGAGGCCGAGTGCAAAGAATACTTGGGTTATAGCCTGAAGAGGCTGCGTGCAAAGAATACTTGTACCTATCTGGTTTGATAGTGAAATCTCTCTAGTTTGAGGGGACTGGACGTAGCTCTTAGGAAAGGGTGAACCAGGATAAAACTTGTGTTACTTCTTCTTTCCCTTAACTCTTTTTATATCTGTGCTTATTACTAACCAAGGGGATTGAATTGATTTTATTTCAACAAGTTTTTCATACACCTTAAATCGCACAAAGAAAACAAGTTTTCAACTAAGCAGAAGCCTCTGCGTCCAATCCTTTTGTGCGTCCAATATTTCACAACTATTGTGCGTCCAATATTTTGAAACTTTGTGCGTCCAATATCTTAGTACGCTGTGCGTCCAACGTTTTCACAAGCCAGCATCCAACATTGCGAAAAGTTTTTTTAAAAGCTTAGAAACACAATTCAACCCCCCTTCTTGTGTTTCATCTTGTTACCTACAAGCTTAACATAGTCTTCTCTATAGTCTTTAAGCTCTTTTAAGCATCCAATGCGCACTTTACTCCAAAAGTGTTCACCCATACCAAGGCCGACTGCAACGGGACGGTATCCACAATTTCCATCTCCCTCCACATTAACGACATTGTCAATGTGTTCATGGAAGAGGCTCGGAAGAAGTTCCAACTTTGACACTTTAGCTAGATTTACTAGTTTGTTCAAAGAAGGTTGAGTTGACCTGTTTGCCTGGGCAGATGGCATAGCATCAACACTCTCAAAAGACTGACTCTTTGAAGCAACCTTCTTTGAAGCTGGTTCATTTGTTTTGGCCTATAAAGAAGAGAAATTGAAACACCCATTAAATGATGTGAAATTGTCATTACATTGAAATTTAGACATACTAAGTATGTAATTTTTGACCTTTTTAGAAGGAGGCCCCACCGAGGAGGGATCCAGCATAGCATCAACGTGCTCAAAATATGAGGGATCACGCTTCGTTGAATGGACAATCTTTGAAGCATGAGACTTTGGTGCACCCTTTGTTTTGACCTATATATTAGATAAATTTAAACAACCATTACATGAAGTGAAATGATCATAAATTAAAATGTAGTGGGGTATTGGAAATGAACTTTATTACCTTATCCGGTGGAGGCCTCATGGAGGTTGTCTCAGGGAATGCTAACTCGCAAACCTTGATTTTTAGAGCGATTTTTTTGGCCAAATCAAGTTCCTCAAAATGCTTCAGCAATGCATCTATTTCTACTTGGATTGACAACTCTGAACCCGACTCCTCGGATCCTTGATCACGAAAGTTTAGCCTCCTCCAATGCATATGGAGAGTAAACAATGGGATCGGAGAGCATGAGGTAGCATATCTAGCCAGCTCGCAAGTCCAGGGTATCCCATGGGTTTTCCTTAGTGTGCACCCACAAACCGAACTATCCTTTCCAACATACTTGACCTGGGTCATTTCAGTAGCAATATGATCCATGGAAGCCCACGATGAGAAACTCCGCAACTTGGAGTATAAATTAGTGCGATGATTGTGATCCATTTTATTTGTGCTCATTTGGAATGATGCATTTATCTGATTGTGTTGTAGGGTAATCATATTGTTCATTGCATCCCAACAGGTACACATGTCTCCTCGGCTATCAAGAAGCATCCTCTTCAATTTCAAATGAGCGGCCTCAACCTTGTTAACATAAGACGTAATCAGCATACCATAATACAATTTAAGAGCTTATTTAACAAACAATAAGTTAGTCAATACCTGTTGGTTGTTCTGTTCCCAAGGTGCATCACCTGATTTACCCATGCCGAAACAAATCTTTCTTTGTAAGGAATCAACCATGTTTTCTTCACATAGTCTACAAATAATGGAAAAGCTGAAAATGTCTTCTCAAACACTGACAGACGATCCACATAGTCTGACTCAGTAGGAGAATCCACAATAGCTTCCCATTCACTCCTCACATCTTCCCATTTCTCCTTTGGGCGCACAAACAACTTACATTTTGCCTCCACATTTTTTTCAATGTGCCACTTACATAACATGTGTTTGGAGATAGGAAAGACATCATCCACTGCATTCATTAGCACAATGTCTCTGTCAGTGACAACAACCTGAGGAACAGTATCTGCTTTTACAAACAATCCTTTTAGTTTCAATAAAGCCCAGGTGAAGTTATCGGTTCGCTCAGCCTCAAGGTAAGCAAAAGCAACCGAGAATATCTGATCAGTTGAGGTGACCCCAACAATCTCAAGTAATGCCAGACGATACTTGTTGGTTTTATACGTGGTATCAAGCATTAAAACTATGTTGAAAGAATTCAAGAGGTTGATTGAGTCTAGGTGTGCCCAAAATATATCTCTAACTACATCAGACGTCTCATGTGTTCTATACCAGTAGACATATCTATCACGGTCCACCAATTTCAATAAATGCTGCATTTCTGTTCGGGGACCTCTTTGAGATCTTCTATACTTCTGTCGCGCATTGTTAATTGTCCCTATGGTACTGACATGAACATCATTGCCTTCTTTGATAGTCAACAATATGTTTTTTGGCTTCACCATGTTCTTTGTCATTTGACCAACTAGTTCTATCTCTTCTGTTGTTAGCCGACTAGGATAAGGGTGACCAACAAGTGTCTCCGCTAACTCGTGATTGCGACGTCCACGAACAACTTTTACTATCCAACCTTCTCCGGCTATCATAGGCCTTCCTCTTAGCTTGAAGGGACATTCACATTTTCTAGTCCTAGACCTTCTCAACGATGGTGATTTCTTTGATCCCCTATATTTTCCACTCCTCTCGCAAGCCATACTCATATATATCCTACTTCCTCGGAGACCTATTTGTTTCTTTGCACTTGACCTTGAAATGACAATAACTATACCAAGTTGTCTCCCAACAGCTCTGACCCAATTCAATAATTCTTCCCTTGTAGGAAAAACCTGAAAATCAAAACATAATGTTTAACTTAAATGATAAAAAGAAAAATCAAACAGAAGAAATTTAATAGTTCTAATTACCTCTGTTGTGGTGAATGCAGCTGTACAATCCACTTCAATGGGTTTTGAAAAATCATCAACATAATCTCCATGCATTGGGAAACTACCATCGTCACTCGTGTCCATAACGTCTTCCCTTTCTATTTTCCCTAAAATTTTTTAAAAATATAAAAAACCTGCATTTAGGGTTACACGTAGTCAAAAATACTGTGTGGAACTATTAGTTCTGCAGAATTGTTCACGCGAAACTAATAGTTCCGCATAGTATTTTTGGTCTACGGAACTATTACTTCCGCATGAACAATTGTTCTACGGAACTAATAGTTCCACACAGCATTTTTGACAAAAAAAAAATACTATGTGGAACTATTAGTTCCGCAGAACAATTGTTCACGTAGAAGTAATAGTTTCGCACAGTATTTTTTTGTCAAATTCTCGTGCATTTTATGGTCTTGTATGTATGTGTCGTTTTTTAATTTTGCGGAACTATTAGTTCCGCATCGTATGTGGAACTAATAGTTTCACACTGTCAAGAAATCGCGAAAAAAATAACCCGCAATTTTACCTGACGAGGATGACGTTTCTGCTCCGATAGAATGCCTATAGATGCTCTAAATGTCGTGTCCTTGTTGTTGGAGGGGGGGGGGGGGAGGAGAGTGGAGAAGGGAGAATGGTGGAAAAAATTTCAATGGGAGGGGGGGGGGGGCGAGTGTCTGCGCGGGAATGAGAAAGATAGAGAGAGGAAGAAGAAAATGAATAGGGGGAAGAAGGGGTATATTAGGGATTTAATAAGTGTGTATATGCAATTATTAAAAGGTGTGTGTGTGAATATGAATTGCCTATTTCTTATTGCTAGCAATGATATGAAAAGTTGGTCCAATGTTACATCATAAACATTGACTGAATCATGACCCAAAAAAAACATTGACTGAATAACTTTGTACATTTTATTCACATATTTATGGTTTAAACTTTAAATATGGTTTTCATTTCTGCAAATACACCCTCTTTCATTTTTAGTCCATTTATAAAAAAAATATGTTTTTCATCCAAGTGATGTTTAAATCATCTGCTTTTGATTCTTATAGTGAGTCATCGTTAAAAAAATAGAGATGTAGCTGACAGTGCTCTATATGATATTGACACGTGATTAGTGAATTTGAGTTGGCATGATGACATTGCCATCACTAGGGTATCTTCGTCTTTATTCCCTTTTCCTTTTCCCCTCCCTACCCTACCCTACCCTACCACCGCCCCCCATTCAACCACAACCCAAACCCAACCCTAATGCCCCCCTCCTCACCCCCATCCCCTCCCTCACCAAAATAGCCAAGTGGAGTCCAAGGACATATGTAACCCCTCCCCTAACCCCAACTAGGGGTGTTCAAAACTAAACTGATCCAAAAAATAATCGCAAATCGATCTAAAAAAATTGAAAACTGATCAAAAATAGAATTTTTTTTGGATTTTTTGGATAACTTTTTTGGAGAACTGAACCAAACCGCTTGGATTTCAGATCATTTCACTAAAATCGAACTGAACTACAATTTATACAAAATTAAATATTTTTTCATAATTTATTTTACTTACTATAAAGTGGTGATATTCTAGTAAGAGACTAGTGTATTAGATAAACACCACCATTTTATTGACTTAGAACTTTAGAATAATGGAAATAAAAATGAACAATTTTTTCAAATAGTGTTCAGGTACTTAAGTATTGAATAAATTAAATTTATGCATCAAAATGAATAGTGAACAGTGAACATATTGTCATAGTAAAAAAAATCTAACATTGGACATAAGTTGATATTTAATTATTTATCTTAAAAAAATTATAACTGCAAAAAACAAAAATGATCCGATCTAAACCACTTTATTTTGGATCGGATCAGATCATATTTTTTCAAGAAAAAAAACTGAACCGAACCGCATGCTCTTTTAAAATTTGAATCGAATGTCTTTTTGCCTAAAAAATCGAGCCGTGAACACCCTTAACCCAAACAGTCCTAGCATCTCCGGTGCTTGTTGATGGTGGTGCCGAAGGGAGACGTGCTGATCTACGTCGGCGACGAGATGGAGAGGTTCGTACTCAATACTCACTAGAGACAGTAACGACTTTTTGGAGGTGGGCGTGGGGGTGGATCTGTTGGTGATGGTGTTTCAGAGTCGGGATAGAGACAGTGAAAGATAAAGGTGGAGAGTACCAGTTTTTATGAAGGTGGGCGTGGGTCTGTTGGTGATGGGTATCCTTCACATGCATCGGATTTTCTAGCACATTTGGACTAAGGACCTGAGCAATCTGTAAATGCCACAATACAAAAAAAAATCACAAGAAAGAATCATATTCATTGTGTAGACACCCAATTTTGTTTGGATTCTTATTCATTTTCAAAATTACAAAAAAAAGAGAAAAGGAAAAAGAAGAAAAAAGATAGAAAAAAAAAGAGAAAAAAGAAATTACAAAAAAAAAGGGGGGAAAGGAAAAGAAGAGAAAAAGACAACAAAAAGAAAAAGAGAAAAAAAGAAAAAAGAAAAAGAGAAAAAAAAAAGAAAAAGGAAGAAGCTTCGCGCCTCCATCGTAAGTTCCATGCACCGTGCCACACCTGAGCAGCGCCCTAAAAGAGGAACAGCAAGGAACGCTCTCCGCATCCCCACTGGACTTACCGTGCTCCTCGACACACATTAGTAGCGTCCTTTGTGAGGCAAGAAGACGAAGCGCTGCTGGGTTCTCCGCATCCCCACCGTGCACCCTCGCCTGCACACATGCACCGTAGAGTACTCAAACAGGTTATAAAACAAAACTTCCATTCTCAGAAAAACCTAGGTGCTCCCGAAACCAGAAGCGGCGCCCCTCCCAAAAGACCTAGCAGCAACAATCGAAACTAACGCCCCCTTTCTCCTTCATTACCAACCTACTTCAATTTGTAGAGGACCCCAAAACCATCTTTCATCACTATCTCCTTCTCTATTCTCTTTTACTCCCCACATTATCTACCATTTTTATTTTCCATTCATCTTCACACACTTTTCATCACCATGGGAAGTTTATCACCCAGTCCTCACAATCACTAGCAGCAAACAACCCTCACAACCTTCACCAATCTCGATCACCTCATCAGTCATCCACCGCTATTGTTACGGCAGCAGAGGTTGGTCTCCACCTAAACGACGGAGTCATCGCTCTCTAACATGCAGTGCCGACAGAACCCCCGTTCCTCCGCCGTGAGCATCATGGGAGCACTGCACTGAGTCACCCCTACCGTTGTCAACAACCACCATGGGTTCCCTCTCGTCGTCCGTCTCGTTACACCCGTGAGCCGTTGTGAAGAGTCTCCCTCACCATCACTGCACCGTTTCTGGTTTCGTCTTTTCCCTTTGCTATTTCATGCGAGTTTAATTTCAGGCAGTTCAATGTTGTTTCAATTTGATCTAAATGATTAATAATGCTTTGTGTGTGTGGTGCCCCATTTGGCCCTTTTGTTTTCTTCCTGACCACAGCAGATTCCATTTTTCTTTTTATTATTTAATTATTTGTCATTATCATTGCTTCGTTGATGTGTTGTGTGTTTTAATAGTGGGATTTTGAAATCTTCACTTGTTGTTTAGGTTTCCTAATACAGCAGTGATAGACGGACACCTCTTTTTTTGGTACCACCGTCCCACACCTGCCCTTGTGGCATTTTTTATTTGTCTTTAGTGACTCAGCAAAGAGTCAAAATAACGAGTCAGCAAAAAATTGAAAAATCCCACAACGCCTCTTCCGGCAACCAGAAGAAAAACTCATCCCTCTTCTCATCCCATTCTCCATCTTCTCCTCCCTTTTCGATCCTCAACAACTTCGTGGCCTAGTGATGAAGCGGTGAAGGGAGAGGAGGTCAGAGTAGAAGAAATGGCCGACGACGATGGAGAGGACGACATTGTTGGTGAAGATCGTGGGGTGGCAGTTGGAGTAGATGGAGTGGTCGTACCTGTAGAGCGAGGCCTCGTCGAGGTCGTTCTTGCTGATCAAGGTGAGGATTCGACGTTGGAGGTTGAGGCGGTTACCAGTTAGTGTTGTTGGGGTTATTCGGGAATTGTTGTTGTTGGGTGCGGTTGAGGGCTGATAGAGGGGGCTTGATCTGGAGTTAACGCTTGCGGCGGCAGCATTCCGCAGTGGCCTCCTCTAGGGAGGAGAAGGAGAGGGGGTGGAGGCGAAGGTGGTCGGATGTGCTTGTGGCTGTTGGCCACGGCTTTCAGGTGCGTGAAGAAGGTGGCTTTGGTGAGAGCCATGGTGTATATCTTATATATTAATTGTTACAATTTCTGGTGTTTCTATTGTTAGGTTTTTCCTCTATCTATTCACACTGTTAAATCTACTTCTTCAATTTTTTTTTGGAATGATTGCTTCAACATTAACATGAACACTGCCAATGGTTTGCTGCAATTTCTGTTGGATTAATCTCAAGTTGCCTTCATGTAGCTGATCATAAAGAGATATTTTTTTATTCTTTTTTGTTAATGCATAATGTATTTTTTTCCATTATTTTATCTGATGCTTAATATTTATAAAGATATTACATTAGAACAGAAAGCTTTGGAAAAGATAGAGATTACAAACCAAGCCAAATACACAAACATAAAACTGAACCCTGAAAAGACTGGAGAAATTTTTTACACGCATATGTGGAGAGGAACATGAGATGTCATCCTAGGAAAACTATAACCCATAAGACTAGTAATGATATAATTGCTTATGTGATTTGTGTTTTGTGGTCATTTCAGCTTGTCATGTTTCTAAATATATTTATTTAGAGTAAAACTTGGTGTTGTTATCTCTGAGTCTTGAAGGTTGTAAATGTGTTATATGTAGGCTTGCTTTGAGGGAAACCCATTCAAGATTGTTCCAGGACCTCTCTGCATGAATTCTAAACCTGAGTAAGATCATTATCTAGCATGCAATTTTGTCCTATCTCTACTACTGCAATTAGAGGGTTAACTAACTAACTGTTAGCAACTTTACCCATTTTTATCTTTGTCATTTCTCATATGGTGCACAACATTTCAATGAGCAGATTTTAAACCACTACCACTAAATCAGAAGTAGCCTGCTTAGAGGACAGTTTAATGTGCCATCTAGATACTAGACAAGACTATGTTGATAACCAACTCTTCCAACTGCTACTTATTTCTCATTTTTGGTCTTAAAACTTTCTCTTCCAGGGAAGTAATGCAGATTCTTTGTGCCAATTTTAAGGTCTATTAATTTCTGCATGCACCATGTCTGAGTTTGTTTTAACTTGTAAGGATTATTTAGAAGGGCCCATGTTTTTGGATTTGGCTTTAAGATCTCTCTGGATTGCCTTTCTATTTCCTTGGTTATGTTGTTGTTCTTATCATATATTGAAATATATAAGGTGATGGATTAAAAAAGAAATTATAATGGTCCGCAAATGAGTTTTTGAAGGTCCATCCTTAGTAGAGATAAGAATTTAGCATGATGAACCATTTGTTTTGTTAGTATAATGACATGAAATTTATATGGTAATCTAATAACAATTGTGATAATCACTTGTATAAAACTGACTTCAAATGTTCATCTTGGATTTTTATTTTGGTAGTGCCTCAATGTGCCATGGTTTGGTTGTCTTGATTTGTGCACCTTGGTATAGTAAAAACAAAGCAAAAAGTTACATAATGCTATCACATAGATAACACTTTTTTGTGTTCTTGTTTAAATTCTGTCGAGATTATGTTGACTGTTAATCTGGCGCTCTTGTTGCAGTGACACAAATACTTGTTGTCTTTGTTAAGATGTTCAACAAGCAAGGGGGAGAATGAAAGGCAAGTAGATGTTGAGAAAAAGAAATTAGAGAAAGAAGCAATGAAGGACAAGTACATGTGGCATTTGACAATTCAATTTAATCAGGTGGCATTTGCAAATTGTACAAGTGCAGAGGGTTAGTTGTTTCTTTGAGTATTGATGTTGCTACCATGTTCTTTGGGAGTGCTATTATTGTATTAAATCCAGATTGGTGGTTATTGTATTCAATCTGATGTAATGTTTGCTCCATGCATAGTTTGTGATGTCATGCGACTATTTTAATAAAATTGTTTTAGCTTCTTAAAAAAAATAGGAACGACATTTTTTATCTTTGTGGACTCGATCAATTTTGGATGTAGTAAGAAATGAAATTGCATTTAACCTCATAGTTCTCATGATTAACCCCCTTTTTTGTTCTCTATTAATCACACATTTTGTTATTGATTCAAGAATAGAGAAATGTTCACTTACATGGTATAGAACTATAGACTCTAAATCCTCAATAAATTTTAAAGGATTTAAACAACCTATCTAAATTGTATCTAGTTATTGGGGAATGATTCATATATAGTTAACTATGTGAGACATGCAATTAACCATATTAGCAAATGGAATTAACCACAAAATTGTGTTTATTAAAATCTTTCCATTTCATTACTAGCTAGCTAATTTGACTTAAAGACTATGTCCAATGTTTATGAAATATCTTCCTATAAAATATTTTTATAGCTATCAGTCTAATTTGATTGTAGTAGGATAGAGAATTATTCCATTTAACCACTTGTGTTGCAATTATAATATTGATCAAATTTGAATGTAGCAAGACGCAATTTTATTTAACCACATAGATATCATGATTAACCTATTTTTTGTTTCCTATTAACCATAGTTTTATAAGTGATTCAATGGTAGACACATTATAAGAAATTTGACCTTTAGTGACAGATTAATAAAATTTGTCACTAGAGGTTGTTAATATGTAGTTAAGTATAAATTTGACCTTTGGTGTTTTTTACGGTTATCAACCAATTTTGAATGTTGTGGGACACAAAATTGCATGTAACCACATAGTTCTCATGATTAACCCGTCTTTTGTTTCCTATTAACCACATATTTTGTTACTGATTAAAAAATAAAGAACTTTCCACTCGTACGATATAGCTATATAGATAGACTCTGAATCATCAATGAATTTTATAGGCTTTAAACAATCTATCTCCATAGAACATGGCTATCAGAGGAATGATATCAGATAACATGTACTTAACCACGTGTGACCAACAAATAACCTTATTTGTGAATGGAATTAACCACAGAAATGTGTTCAGATTTCACACACTTAACCACGTGGGGCCTTCAATTAACCATGTATATAAATGGACTTAACCACACAAATGTATTTATAATTTTTTTCCATTTCGTCACTAGTTGCCCAATTTTACTTGAAGACTAAGTTTAACATTCATCAAACATCCTCACATAAAGTGTTTTTTACGATTACCAATCTAAATTGGATTTAGTAATATAGAAAATTCATTTAACCATATGGATCGCAATTTAACCCATTTTGTGTGTACTAATAACCATATTTGAAATGATTAATTCATGGTATGGAAATAACCTAATAATGAATTTTACAAGTTTTAAACCACCAATTTCGACAGTACATAGTTAATGTTCAACAATATCCTCCCATAAATAGCTTTTTCAAGTTATCAATATAATTTTTGTTGTAGTCGGACATGGAATTGCATGTAACCACATGTATCACAAGATTAACCAATTATTTGTCTTCTATTAACCGAAGTTCAAATGACTAGTTCAATTATAGAGAACTATTCACTCACATGCATTGGAAACAACCCAAACTCTAAATCATCAATGAATTTTACATGTTTCAAACAACCTAACTAAATTTGGATCAGATAGCATGTACTTAACCAAGTGAAACCTGCATTTAACCATATCTGCAAATGAAATTAACCACAAAAATGTGTTTATTAAAAAATTTCATTTCATCACTAGTTACCTAATTTTTCCTGAAGACTAGGTTTAGTTTTTATGAAATATTCTCCCATAAAGTGTTTTCTACGGTTATTAATCTAATTTGGTTGTAATATGAGAGAAAATTCGATTTAACCATATGGATCACAATATTAACCATATTAGCAAATGGAATTAACCACACCTATGTGTTTATTGAAAGTTTTTGTATTTCATCACTAGTTGACAATTTTACTTGAAGAACAACTTTAATGTTCATCTAATATCCTCCTAGAAAGTTTTTTTTTATAGTTATCAATCTAATTTGGTTGTAGTAGGACAAAAAATTCAATTTAATAGATCAGATCACTTTATTAACCAATAGTGGTCTCCTATTAACCAAATAGCAACGAACAGATTCAATTGTGGATTATTCACTCATATGCATTGGAAACAATACAAACTCTGAATTCTCAATGAATTTCACAAGCTTTAAACAATATATCTAAATAGTACAAAAACTATTTGTACTTAACCACGTGTGGCTTACAATTAACCACACTTGTAAATAGAATTAATCACACTTATAACTTCAAAACAGAAGTATCCCTTACATCAACTGTTAGCATATTTCTAAAAAGTCAAATATGTGGAAGATTATATTAAATTTAAAGATAAAAATAGTGGTTGTCTTCTCAAATTCAAAAAAAATCATCCAAGAATATAGGTCTTTGACATCATTCTTCTACATCTCAAGGCTCAAGGATGATCGTCTTCATGTCCAAGCTGCAAATATGAAAACAAGATATATACTAAGCAAGAAAGAAGCAAAAAAGAAACTAAAAAAAAGTATTAATGGTAGTGGATTAAATCAAATAAATTCTTAAAGAAGAATAATTCAATAACAAGCATTTTGATTCCCTATACACACATATGATAGAGTTTTGATTCACAAACAAATACCATTCTAACATGCCAAATTTTGGATATGGGCCAAAAGCTCTTTTCCAATGCCAATGTAACACCAAACAATGATAAAATTACAACCCTGCCTCCCGTTCCAACCAACTAAGTCAGGCAAATGGAAGTGGAGCCCCTTCCAATGCAGTTTGTTATCTTTTTCCTACCTAAAACATTTGATAAATTTCAGAAATATGTTTCATTTCAAACTTTTAGTTTTCTACTCCCAAACATGATGTTATAAGTAAATTGTCATGTTGCAATGAATGTACGAGGAGCTTAAAATCATGATTGTACATCAAGAGGAGAAATGAAATGCTATAACTTTAGAGTCCTTTTTAGAAATGAAATGCTATAACTCACAAGGCATGGGAACAACAAGAGGGGAGTATTGGCAATATTTTGAGGCCTCTAAAAATTCAATCCAAGTGGTCACAACAACTGGAGAACTGGATCATAGGTAACCACACAAGAATACTAGTTAACCACTTCTCGGAACACAGTTAACCGTTTAACTTTCTTTAAAAAAAAAATTTATCTCATGAAAATGACAACTTTGGTCAATCGAAGGGGAGTTTTCAGTTGATCATGTATCAAACCAAGAAGTACTTTCAAGCTAATTTGGTCGTGGCAGTAGCAGAAATCAGGTGTCACCATATTCATATCCTAACTAATCACTTTTTTGTGAGAGACTAACCATGACATTAATAAATTTATCAGTGACAGAATTATTCTAACTCACAAGGCATGGGAACAACAGGAGGGGGAGTATTGACATTATTTTGAGGCCTCTAAATATTCAATCGAAGTTGGTCACAACAACTGGAGAACTGGATCATAGGTAACCTCACAAGAATACTAGTTAACCACTTCTCGGAACACAGTTAACCGTTTAACTTGCTTTAAAAAAAATTCATCTCATGAAAATGACAACTTCGGTCAATCAAAGGGGAGGCTTTCAGTTGATCATGTATCATACGAAGAAGTGTTTTTAAGCTAGTTTGGTCGTGGCAGTAGCAAAAATCAGGTGTCACCATATTCATATCCTAACTAACCACTTTTTTGTGAGAGACTAACCATGACCTTAATAAATTTATCAGTGACAGGATTATTCTAACTCACAAGGCATGGGAACAACAGCAGGGGAGTATTGACATTATTTTGAGGCCTCTAAAAATTCAATCCAAGTGGTCACAACAACTGGAGAACTGGATCATAGGTAACCACACAAGAATACTAGTTAACCACTTCTCGGAACACAGTTAACCGTTTAACTTTCTTTAAAAAAAAATTTATCTCATGAAAATGACAACTTTGGTCAATTGAAGGGGAGTTTTCAGTTGATCATGTATCAAACCAAGAAGTATTTTCAAGCTAATTTGGTCGTGGCAGTAGCAGAAATCAGGTGTCACCATATTCATATCCTAACTAACCACTTTTTTGTGAGAGACTAACCATGACATTAATAAATTTATCAGTGACAGAATTATTCTAACTCACAAGGCATGGGAACAACAGGAGGGGGAGTATTGACATTATTTTGAGGCCTCTAAATATTCAATCGAAGTTGGTCACAACAACTGGAGAACTGGATCATAGGTAACCTCACAAGAATACTAGTTAACCACTTCTCGGAACACAGTTAACCGTTTAACTTGCTTTAAAAAAAATTCATCTCATGAAAATGACAACTTCGGTCAATCAAAGGGGAGGCTTTCAGTTGATCATGTATCATACGAAGAAGTGTTTTTAAGCTAGTTTGGTCGTGGCAGTAGCAAAAATCAGGTGTCACCATATTCATATCCTAACTAACCACTTTTTTGTGAGAGACTAACCATGACCTTAATAAATTTATCAGTGACAGGATTATTCTAACTCACAAGGCATGGGAACAACAGCAGGGGAGTATTGGCATTATTTTGAGGCCTCTAAAAATTCAATCCAAGTTGGTCACAACAACTGGAGAACTGGATCATAGGTAACCACACAAGTATACTAGTTAACCACTTCTCGGAACACAGTTAACCGTTTAACTTTCTTTAAAAAAAATTCATCTCATGAAAATGACGACTTCGGTCAATCGAAGGGGAGGTTTTCAGTTGATCATGTATCATACCAAGAAGTGTTTTCAAGCTAGTTTGGTCGTGGCAGTAGCAGAAATAAGGTGTCACCATATTCATATTCTAACTAACCACTTTTTTGTGAGAGACTAAACATGACATTAATAAATTTATTAGTGACAGAATTATTCTAACTCACAAGGCATGGGAACAACAGGAGGGGAGTATTGGCATTATTTTGAGGCCTCTAAATATTCAATCGAAGTTGGTCACAACAACTGGAGAACTGGATCATAGGTAACCTCACAAGAATACTAGTTAACCACTTCTCGGAACACAGTTAACCGTTTAACTTGCTTTAAAAAAAATTCATCTCATGAAAATGACAACTTCGGTCAATCAAAGGGGAGGCTTTCAGTTGATCATGTATCATACGAAGAAGTGTTTTTAAGCTAGTTTGGTCGTGGCAGTAGCAAAAATCAGGTGTCACCATATTCATATCCTAACTAACCACTTTTTTGTGAGAGACTAACCATGACCTTAATAAATTTATCAGTGACAGGATTATTCTAACTCACAAGGCATGGGAACAACAGCAGGGGAGTATTGGCATTATTTTGAGGCCTCTAAATATTCAATCCAAGTTGGTCACAACAACTGGAGAACTGGATCATAGGTAACCACACAAGAATACTAGTTAACCACTTCTCGGAACACAGTTAACCGTTTAATTTTCTTTAAAAAAAATTCATCTCATGAAAATGACGACTTCGGTCAATCGAAGGGGAGGTTTTCAGTTGATCATGTATCATACCAAGAAGTGTTTTCAAGCTAGTTTGGTCGTGGCAGTAGTAGAAATCAGGTGTCACCATATTCATATCCTAACTAACCACTTTTTTGTGAGAGACTAACCATGACCTTAATAAATTTATCAGTGACAGGATTATTCTAACTCACAAGGCATGGGAACAACAGCAGGGGAGTATTGACATTATTTTGAGGCCTCTAAAAATTCAATCCAAGTTGGTCACAACAACTGGAGAACTGGATCATGGGTAACCACACAAGTATACTAGTTAACCACTTCTCGGAACACAGTTAACCGTTTAACTTTCTTTAAAAAACATTCATCTCATGAAAATGACAACTTCGGTCAATCGAAGGGGAGATTTTCAGTTGATCATGTATCATACCAAGAAGTGTTTTCAAGCTAGTTTGGTCGTGGCAGTAGCAGAAATCAGGTGTCACCATATTCGTATCCTAACTAACCACTTTTTTGGGAGAGACTAACCATGCCTTTAATAAATTTATTAGTGACAGAATTATTCTAACTCACAAAGCATGGGAACAACAGTAGGGGAGTATTGACATTATTTTGAGGCCTCTAAAAATTCTATCCAAGTTGGTCACAACAACTGGAGAACTGGATCATAGGTAACCACACAAGAATACTAGTTAACCACTTCTCGGAACACAGTTAACCGTTTAAATTTTTTGAAAAAAATTCATCTCATGAAAATGACAACTTCGGTCAATCGAAGGGGAGGTTTTCAGTTGATTATGTATCATACCAAGAAGTATTTTCAAACTAGTTTGGTTGTGGCAGTAGCAGAAATCAGGTGTCACCATATTCATATCCTAACTAACCACTTTTTTGTGAGAGACTAACCATGATCTTAATAAATTTGTCAGTGACAGGATTATTGTAACTCACAAAGCATGGGAACAACAGCAGAGGAGTATTGACATTATTTTGAGGCCTCTAAAAATTCTATCCAAGTTGGTCACAACAACTGGAGAACTGGATCATAGGTAACCACACAAGAATACTAGTTAACCACTTCTCGGAACACAGTTAACCGTTTAACTTTTTTGAAAAAAATTCAAGTATAAATAAAACAAGTATATATAATTTTACAACAGTAGATAAAACAAAGAAAATACCTTATACCAGTAGATAGACAAGTATATTTGAAAACCAGTAGATAAACAAAGAATTGACATAATAGAATTGTCATAACCAGTAGTCTCTTCAGTAGCAAAAAATGGTTTGTGTTTCCGCTTGTGCTTGAATTTGACATGTGAGGAATGAAAAGTTAATCCTTTAATTACCATGACCAAACAAAACTGAGATAGAAAAAGATAAATCACCAATCTATTTTTACGATGAAGGACCCATTGAAAAGTCTTCGGGAAGCTTTGCATCATTCAGGGTGTATTATGAGTGTGTTTGAGTTTGCCCATTGAGATAGGGCTGCTACAAGGTAAATAGTTATTTCATTTGTCAATAGAATTGTTACTTAGTAAAATTACTATGATAGGGTCAAAATACTTTTGTGGACTCGAAGAAATCAGATCTACCTGGATAAGTTGTGAGCTTCATTTTCCAAACTGTAATGATTTTTTTTTATAAGCCAAAATTTATTAAACACCAACCCCAAACACTTGAAAGCAAAAGGAATGCTCAAGTCCTGAGGCAAAACATAAAATTACATAGTTCTGAATCAAAAATAAACACAAACACCAACGAAGAATAGCTAGCAAAAGGATGGTTGCTCCTAATCCAACCAACCAGGATACCTTATATCAGACCCTCCCCCACTACTCACGTGACATGAATTTGTTGATTAATTGAATTAAGTTTAGAGCTAAAGCTTCTTATGATTTGCATTACCTATGGAGCAAGACACAGAGAATATGTGTTACCATTACAATCCAAGGGGTCATAAGCTGATCAGAGAGCGTCAAGGACTCTATAACTAAAAATTTTAGGTAAAATATAGAAAAAAGAAAACATTCACATCACAAATGCATAATGGTTGGATGGTAGGGGTGTGTGTATTGCAGCCCATAAATATTGATCAAAGGCATCAGAGTGAATACCTGATCATTTCCTTGCAAGGTAGTGGACATATTTCCTTGCAAGGCTTGAAAGTGGATGTTGTGAACATAGCTGAAGCTGCTAATTAGCCTTTTACTGCAAAAGACAATTTACAGATATAAAATGAACTTTCAAAATGTAACCTGCGTAAATACATGCTAAAATTTTTGTCAGAGAGCAAAGCAACTTTGGTTTGTTTGAGTTACAACTATAATAACTTAATAATCATGGTATGAAAATCAGGTGGATCGGACAAAATTTATAGGTTTAGAAATAATTTACATACAGCAATCATGGGAAAAACATTTTATTTCCACACTTGACATGACTTTAACCAGTAAAAAAGGGAACCAAATGCAAAAACAGAACTATCATTAAAAGCACAGGGATTAAGCAATTACCACAAAGATGGTACTGCAATCTGCTTTAAGGGGGAACACTAGAGAGGCCTCGCTGCCACTCTTAAAGGGCTTAATCTGCACAATTTTTAAACATTACAATAGTCTTCGTCCCATGAAGCACAAGCATCTTCTTCCCCCATTCGATCTGCCAACTCACAAACCAAAAATACTCATTAGAAAGAAAGAGAGAATGAGTAGAAATAGATCTAAACCGATCGATAAGTAGAAATATCAGATTTACACGAACTCAAAAAGTACCAACACATCGTCGCGACATGAAGGCTTCCTCGGCGGCGTTGGCATTGTCGTCGATTCTGCTCGAGTCGACGCCGCTGCCGACTGCGGTGGACATCTCAGGTCACACTTGCAAGGAATCGAAGCAGTTCACGAAACGCGAAAAGCAACAGATAAAGAAGCTGGTGTCGTCGATGATGTTGTACACTCTGGACAGCGCTCCAACGCGGGCAATTGACTGCGGAGAAGACGAAGCGAACTACGGGAAGCCTCCCTCCCCATCTATGGCCACAGAGAACAGGGAACACCAGCCAGTGCCACTACCATGTGAAAATCTTGAAAAGAAAAAGACAGAGAGAGAAAAAGATAAAGGAATGATTCTATGACGAACCCGCGCTTTCTTTCAAAAATCTCCCTCTCTGAGTCTCGATTTGCTAAGCCACAAGTCAACGAGTCACTTTGCTGACTCAAATAAATTGCCACAAGTGTGTGCCACGTAGGAGGTGTCCATCAGCGGTATTGCAATTTGAAGGTGTCCGTGAAAGATTTCTCTTCCTAATAAATGGTGATAATAACGATTAAAAATATATATAAAGATCGGCGAGTAAACACATCGAGTTAAGGATTAATTTTACTATAAAACCAAACCAAATAAAAATAAGTTATTAGTCACAATTATTTTGGATTCTCTTCCTATTTAGTTGTCAATAAAATTACTTTTTTAATTAATTAAGTAGTCAGTGATAGTCATTTTGGATCTTCTTCCTATTTGACTATTGCAAAAACAATTTTGTTATAGCCGTTTTGGATCCTCTTCCTATTTGGCTATTGCATAATATCCACCATTTATAATTAATTAAGTGATTAGTGATAGTCATTTTGGATCCTCTTCCTATTTAGCTATTGCGAAAACTTCTTATTTTAGTTGGTAACCATTTTGGATCCTCTTCCTATTTGGTTACTATGAGACCATGTTTTTGAAAATAAAACATTAGTAGTATCTTAAAAAAAAATCAATAATTAAAACAAATCAACACACAATCATTTTCTAAAGAACTACATAGTTTTGATTTCCTCACTGCACCTGAGGATACGTAGGAGCAGGAACCTTCCCTGTCAAGCGCAAAAAATAAATTTTCATAATTTCTCTTTCTTTAACTTAAATTATATTTGTAAATAAATAATAATTTCTTTTTGAGGTAAAATAAATATTTTAGAAGCTAACAAAATTTGCACATTTAAGTAGAGGTAACCGCTTTTTAGCGGACGTCGTAGGGTGCTAACACCTTCCCTACACGTAATCGACTCCCGAACTCTAATCTGGTTCCAAAGGCCATTTTCTTCAAAAATAGGTTTTTCCAATGTTTTCCCAAAAATAAACTTTGGTGGCGACTCCTCTGTAATTTTTATTGGGTTGCTTCACATTGGACCTGGGCAATCTGTAATTGTCACGACTAGCGTTCGGTGTGTAGTGTAACACCCTTATTTTTATATAGTTTATGTAGACTTTTAAATATGTTTTAATTTATTTTATTAATGATTTTGGGATCTTGAGGTGAGAATAAGGATATTTATATCTTAGATTTATTTTAGAAGAGTTGAGGGTAGTAGAATTCGCAAAACTGAGTTTTTGCGGGAACCGCATTCTCTCCTGATGCAGGGATAGGGTTCAATATTTTTCTGGAGATCATTTGTACTTCAAAATAATATTTTAACGAACCAAAAGTTGTTTTTATAATATTTGTGATTTTAAGAAATTTTCTGGAAATTTTTCAGAAAAACTTTATTTTACCAGCGATTGAAGCTTTACGGGTAAACCGGTCACAACCGGGACATGAAAAATAGTCCAAAAAATTAGTTTTGGGTTTCTAAATTTTCTAAATCATATTCAAGTCATAAAATTGATTTCTCATGATTTTACTCATTTTAGAAAAATATTTAACTAAAAAGGGGTCATAAAACTAAGCGTTTTTACTACTTTGAACTACCGATTAAACCCTAACTTGTTGGGATTTAATCCCACCATTTTTCTGGTCAGTTTTGGGTGAGTAAGAGGGCTGATATTCACTCTCACAATATTCCAAAAGTCAAATGGTCAAAAAGGGTTGATTTTTGAATTTTTTTTAAATTAGGTAAGTGAGGTATGACTCCCAACCACTCAAAGCATGCAAGCCCATATCTCCCCCATACTCCTTGTGGTCTGGCCGAATTTGAATAGGAAAGGAGAGAGAGAAGCTTCACTTTTCACTTCATCTTCAACCTTTTAAAGTTAGAAACTCCATTTTCTCTCCATCTTCAAAGCTTTCCTATACACCAAAAGTCTAAGTTTTATTGGGTTTTTGGCTATTCAAGCTTCACAAAAAAGGTTTGGATCATCAGTCTAATCCATAAACTTTTTTCATTTTTCCATTTCCACCACTTTCATTTTTTCCATGAAGCTTGTGTTCTTCATTTTACTAGAAGTGAGCTTTTTCTTGGGTTAGGTTCATTCCATTGGAACCTACAAGCTTGAAAACCATCTTGGGTTCATTTTGCTTCAAGGTTTGAGTAAGTATTCCTCTACTCAAATTTCTACTCTTTAGGGTTTGGTTGTTTTCATAAAACTTGCATTTTTATGGTTTTATTTTTGGTGTATTTTGTATAAGGTTATTTTTTTAAAGTGTTGGAACATCAAGGTTCTTGGGAGACCACTTGGTGTTGGTGTTGGTGGGAAGGAGATTTTGGTGTAGCCCCTTTTCATTAGCTTCAAGAGGTAAGGGAATTTTCTCAATAAGTTGGGAATGTTGTGTATGTGTGTGGTTATATGTTGTATGTTTAAGGTTAAACTCAAATATTTGAGTTTTCCTATTGGTTGTTGAAGGAGAAATCATTCTCTTAGTAATATCTATTTTTACATATGTATATCTTAAAGTTTAAAGCATGATTTTGGTTGATGAATGATGATTTTTGAAAGCCTATGTATTCTTGGAAAATCATATATTTGGTTTGAAGTGATTGGAATGCCTAAATGCATGCTTGATGAAGTTATGTTGATGCTATGTTCATGATGTATTTTAATATGATATGTATGGTTACTTTGAGTGTATAAATGCTTATTGGCTTGAGTGTGTTCTTGCCTATTTGATGTATGTTGATTTTGGGTATTTTGTATACTTTGATTCATTGTGATTGGGATTGAGTTGAAAGTATTTTACTAAGTGTGGAAAGAGGACTTAAAAGCTTTAATGAAAAAGTTTTTCCAATGAAATCAAATAAATTAATTAAGATTCAAGTTAACACTTACTTAATTTCTAAGTATAAGACTCAAATAAATTTCATACTAAATCCTATTTCTCCATAAAACTCTATGTAAGCTAGAAAATCAATTAATGAGGGAGAAAGTAAAATTTTAGATTTTTAAGGGGTTAAAAATGAAATCTGGGTGCATTTGGGTCAAAAATATAAATTTCTGGAATCCTGGGCAGAAAAATAAAAAACTGGGCACTTTGGGCCAAAACATAATTTTACAGAAGTTCTGGGGCAGAAACATGAAACTGGGCTTTTTTGGGCAGAAACCTAATTTTTCAGAAAATCAAGGGCTGAAGTATGAGACTAGACTTCTATAGGGGCAGATTTTTAAATACTTAAAAGTAAAGGAATTTACGTAAAAATTATCAAAGAATTTAATTAAGACTTTTAATTAAATCTTTTTACAATGAAAAATGGGGAGAAAAAAAATAATGAGGATTTGAGAGTTTTAAAGTTAATGAGGAACTTTAATTTCCAAGAGAAATTTTTCATAAAACTTATGTTTTTAAATAACGATTTTACATGGTATTGAAGGGGATCAATACGTGCGATGATGAAATCTTGAGGACAATAATGCTACACGGTGTTGGAAGAAAGCTAACACGTGACGACGAAAACTTTAAGGCGAGGGACCGCATTAATTGTATTGTTTGTGATTGCAAATATACTGTCATTTGCATTAAAGACGTGACTTTTGCCAAATTAGAGCATGCAATCCTATGTGGGGATTGTAAATAAGTATAGTCTGACTATAAGTCTTTGAGGGCATCCAGGTTACGAAGTTCTCAATGGCCTTGAAAGGAATTTCCTTGTGCCGAGACGAGTCGTAATACCCAGCTTGGATGATCCTGACTAGGTTTGCCTTATTTATGATATGGTGTACGATGTAAGCAAAATGGGTCTGTACCGAATGAATGACAAACGATGGCTAAGAGATGGTCAGTTTGCATTTATGATTAGGTATACGCTCCTGCCATATCGCTCTACTTAGTTGAGGAAGTCTCCGTGGAGCAGTGTACCGGCGTATTAAAGAGATATTGAAGTGACATGCATTATGCTAGAGTGCTATGTGTGTGTTTGACTATGTGCTTAATTTGATAATGTGCTCTCTTTTGTTGTATGAATATCTTAGAGAAAGATTTACGAAAGAGTAGCTATATATATTCTTGGAATGTATTATGTAGTATTTTCTTTTTTGTATACATCCTTTCAGTGGATTTCAACTTGTGCAAAGAAATTCACCATTGCATGTTTTTTTGTTGTCCGTATGTATGCTACGCGTAGATGTCCACTTCGAGACCTCTGGTTGCCCGAGTGAGGGAGAGTTTCAGGCCTCTTGAGGCCGAAGGAGGGGGATGGGCTTACGACCCAATCTCCCAATGGGCCACTGTGACTGGACACGTGGTCAGGACTAGAGGAGGGGTGTTGGGCCCCGAAGAGGTTTTGGAGAGGGACATGGTTTTGGATGTCTATATACCCGTCGAGAGGATATGCGCTACTGGCTGGGAGATGCACCCTTTGCACGCAATATCACTTTGGAGAACCAGGAGGCCAGAGTTCCACCCACGGTGCAGCCTAGGAGAGAGACGAGGGAGGATCAGAGGCCTACACTACAGCGGATAGCCGGATCGGTATCTGACCGTTGTCGTCTGATTCGTCGCACTCCAAGGAAGAGTTCCTTGGAGGGGGCACGCTTGCCTAGGTTGGCTCCACCTGTGACATCAGCTCCACCACCTGAGTCTGAGAGACCGATGCTTCCAGTTCCTTACGTAGAGCCGTCGGGACATTTCGTGCATTGCTCTTCAGGCTCTCATGCCGGACCATCAGGACATGCAGGGAGAGGGAAGAGGAAGGTCAGAGATGAGCCTGGATGCGGTTGGCTCGTGGAGTCTGAGTTCGAGGAGGAGGAGAATCCAGAGGTGGACCCCGAGGACACGTCATCGTCTTAGGTCTTTAGGCGGGGAGGTGTAGAGTGCTAGGTTGTGGGTTGTTAGTTGGCTGACCAGCCTAGGTTTCGGGGATGTAGATATTTCATGTCGTGTATTTTGGCACACCTTTTGCTTTATAGCTTTCTTAGGTTTAGTTTACTGCTTTATTTCTTTTATGCTGTGATGATGTATTTTGGCCACTCTGCTGTGGTTCCTGACTTTACTTGCAGGCGCAAGGAATTTGTACAATAACTTGATGATATATATATGACGTATGTTTTCTTCTTTCAGATTTTTCTGGATGGCTAAGTTTCATGAGCGTACTCTTTGTTAAAAAAAAATAGCCATCAATTTCGGTATCCTTAAATTATGAAAGACTTATTTTATAAAGACAAACCAGTTTTATTTATCTTCCGCATTAAGTTTTGTTTAGTTTTCATGTGACATTCCTTGTGGGAAAAAGGGGCGTTACATGTAGCTTGGTCCTTGGGAGTTAATGCATCATCGTACCTTGCATTCATGATGGTGATGATGGGGCGATGTAGTCAATCCAATTGCAATAAGTCATAGACACTGCATATTTTTTGGGGGGGAGTGTTTAATTTCACGACACTATATTCGAGAAGCAGTTACCGAAGAACCTCTTGCTCTGGGTGCCACCGACCGTTGGGATTCAATTCAAATTGTCAATCAATTAATTAAAGTGTGAGATTTCAATGCATAGTAAAATGCTACTCCCTTTGGTCTTATTTATAAGAAATAAAAAGTAATTTTTCTTTGGTCCTTTTTATAAGAAACAATACTTTGTTTTCAATAAAATTAATTGTTTCTTTTCAATTTTATCCTCATTAATTATCACATCACTTACCAAGAGTTCGCCTATTTCCCATTTAATGCAAGGGCATTTTTGGGAAAAAAATTAAAATTATAACATCAGTAATGAAAAATAACACATTTCAATACATTATTTGGTCTGTATAATTTTAGTACTATGTTTCGTATAAATAGGATCGAAGGGAGTATATTCTTGGAATTATTGTTGTGACTATGGAGATACTCCCATTCAACTTTGGAAGGAGTGGATATTTTCAATGACATGAAAAAAGTGAGAAACCATTAATATCCGCTATCTCACTCTTGGAAGAAGGCACATCCCTTCCACTATATAAAGGGGTCTTGTGAAGAGTTGGAGCAAGCCAAGTTCAAGAGAGTGAGCAAGTGTAGATATCACTTGTACCTTTGTGGCACCTTATTTTCATGGCCTATGACTTATTTTAAGATTCATGAGAGTTTTTACTTCAATAGGTTATTTTTGGACAATTTTTACTATGAAATACAAAAGTTACCACATTTAATTACCTTGGAGACTTACCTTTTACCATGGTTAAGGTGAAAAATTATTTTAACCCAGCCTTGGACCAGCTGCTGCGCCAGATTGAGAGGAGAAGAGTGGAAAATTCTTGACTTCTTGACTCATAGTTTTTGGCCAATAGGATTAATCCAAGTGACTAACTAGGGTTATGATCCATGGTTAGTGTAATCATGACTTAAAGGAAAAAATCTTGGATGGTAGGAAAGGAGAGGGGGAGGCCGAGTTTTGCAAGGAGAGGAAGAGAGCTACTTGTTCATTTTCTTCATCTTGCTCTTACACCATAGTCATACTCCAAGTTTTTTTTTCCAAATTTTCATCCAAGTTAGACACTTTCCAAGGGTTTGCTCTTAATTTTGTGATCAACAAGCTACAAGGAACCAATCAAGAAGGAGAAGGAGATGGAAGAAGAAGGGTTGGAGGTTAGGGTTTCTTACCCCAAGCAAGAGGAAGGAGGTAAGGGAAAATTTTCTTATACAAGATTTTTAAGGCTTAGTTGACATATGAGTGCCATGTTTGTATTGGTTTGATTAAGATGATGCTAATTTAACTTAGAGTGGATGTTGAATATTAAGGTATGTGCTCTTTTATGCCTATGATGATGGATGATCCTTGAGTTGGGTTTATGTTAATATGAACTCTTTTGAGTGGCTTGGTCATGAAAAACTTGCTTGATGATAGTTTTGGATTGTTATGACCTAGGTGTGAATAAGATTAAGTTGCTCTTGGTTGTGGAAAATTAATTGTGTTGTGTGAGATGAGTTTGCTCTATGTTGGATGCATGATGATTCTTGTTCCGTGCTTGATTTGAGTTGATTGAGTGGTTGTTGTTGTGACTATCTACACAAGCTTGGCAACATGAAATTGATCTTGGTGTGATGATTTTGCTTTATGGCTTGATGAGTTTGGAACCATGGCTTGATGTTGAATGATTGTGTCTTGTGATTCATCCAAAGATGGTAAATTTTGCTCATTTTTATTCATCTGGTCATAACTATGTAAAGAAAAGATTGATTTTGGTTAAACTTTGAAAAATCGAGTTTCTGTCATGCCCTGGGTGTGATCGTTTCTGAAGGTGTGGAAAACTGGAAAACAGGGGACAGAACTGTCTGCACCGCGGGTGTGGGAATTCTCGCACCTGTGAACAGTTCTGGATCCTGAATTTTGAACAGCTAATGATTTTGCGAAAATCACTTTTTCCAGCTTTTTAAACAAATATGCTTAAGAGAAACATGACATTTTGAATTTAAAGGTTGGTAAGTATTTTGGTTAATTTATTTTAGAATTTAAACAATGGATTTGGAAAATGTATTTTTGTTAAGAAGACAAAGATTAATAAAGAGGGTGAATGAAAGAGGAAGAGGCATGATGAATGAGAATATGCACAAAGAGATGTGAATATCATAATGAGATGATAATGCTATAACCAAGAGTGAAGGTTATATGTGATTGTGCAAGTGATAACCTAGTGAAGAGGTTAGTGCAATCACAAGAGAAACCAAAGCTTATCAATGCTTGAGATGATTGCTTTGTATGCTTAATGTATGTGTCATTTTGCATAAAGAGAAAGAGAACTTGCATGAGGCCATGAGATGAGCATTACAACCCAGAGAGGGTTGAGAATAGGGATAGTCTGACCACAGCTGCCTACTGAGATTATCCAGGTTGCGAAACCCCTCAGATGGCCAGGTAGGCAATATCCCCTGAGCCGAGGCAAGTCGCACAACCCTACTTGGATAAATCTGACGGACTTGACTATTCATGATATGGTGAGATGCAGCCTATCTGAATGATTATCATGAAGTCTGGTGGGACTCTCTGATAAGTCTGGTAAGCTTGCTACAGCCAATCGCTCAATGGTGTTGGAGGTAGGGAAGTCTCCTTGGAGCACTATGAGGGTGATGTGAGGGAAATAGAAGTGACATGCATTATAATATATCTGAGGTAATGATATATTGATTTATGCTGAGTTATGTGTTGTGACTGTGATGATTTTCATTGTGTCTGTGAGAATATTTCATTTGCAGGAAAACTATATACTCTTGTTTTTTGAGAAGGGTAAGTGGTAGATAATTTCCTAATGTAGATATGTTTGATGAGTATGATTCATTTTCTATATGTTGTCTCTATGCTTTATTATCTGTGTATGAGGACTTTTCACCCTTGCCTATATGTTTTGTGCTCTCTTTTCAACATGATTCATATAGATGGACCGCTCGCCGGAGGGGCTGACCAAAGTCCGTAGACTGAGCTTGTTGCCCTCAGGGCAGATGGGGAGGGGTGGATAGTGAACCCCGAAACCCAGTGGGGTACATACCTCGGGTATGTTACTTCATTAGAGACATCTGCAGAGGGACCATATCGTTGGACGGTAGAGGATATGATATTAGATGTAAAGATGTCAATCCAGGAACTTTGGGATACTTCAAGTGAAAGAGAGAGACAGAGGCAACAGGTAGCTCACCAGGAGCCTGCACAGAGATTTGAGCCAGTGCAGTAGGAGCCTGCAAGGCCAGAACAGCAGCAGCAGAGACCTAGGACTCCTCCTTGTAAGAGGTATTTTGGTAGATGGAGACAGAACGCGCGCAAGAGTATTGTGCATCGTTCTTATCTAGTTGGAGATACAGCAGCAGTGAAGGTGCCTACTGAGAAGACACCTACTATATAGTCTGATAGACCCATTCCAGCCGTTCCTGTTTCTTTTGCAGAACCTGGTGGGAGACCGAGGCCTTTTCCCCCTACTGTTATGCCATCTTGGAGAGCACGAGCTCGTCAGGAGGCCAGTGATAGTAAAGGGAAAGGGAAGCAGATAGTGGAGGAGGAGAGTGATCCATCAGAGAAGTCTATGGGCAGTGTTTAGGAGCTGAAATAGCGCATGCTGTTGCGTTATCTTATCTTGTTGTTTTGTAGACTGACTCTGTACCGGATTGGGCTTTTGTCTAGGGATATTTTGGATGACTGTACTATATACTATGTGACACTACTAGATGTTTAGTTTGATGTACTTGTAGACTTTGGACTAGTATTATATATGATGTGTAACGCCCCTTTTTCCCACAAGGAAAGTCACATGAAAAACTAAAAACTTAATGTGGAAAATCGTCTTTCATAAATCAAGGTTACCAAAATTGGTGGCTAAATTTTTTTAAAAAGAATCTTATACGAAAAGATTTCTCACATCACATTTAGCCATCCTGAAACTCAGAAGAAAAGAAACATCATACACATATATATATCATCATGTCAATATACACAAGTCTTGCGCCCGCAAGTATAGTTTGGAACCACAACATAGTGGCCAAAATACATCATCCTGATACAAAGAAAATAAAGTGATAAGTCTAAACCTAGGAAAGCTGTAAATCAAAAGGTGTGTCAAATACACGACACTGAACATGTACATCCCAAACCTAGACTGTTCGCTAACTGACAACTCACAACCTAGCACTAGACACCCCCCACCACTACGACCTAAGACGATGACGTCTCCTCGGGGTCTTCCTCTGGGTCCTCCTCCTCCTCGGATATCTCAATGAATACCCGCTCTGTCTCATCTCGAACCTTCCTCTTCCCCCTCTCTGCGTGTCCCGACGGTCCGGCAGAAGTATCAGAAGAGCAACGCACGAAACGTCCATACGGTGGGACGTAAGGAACGGAGAGCGTCGGTCTCCCTGTCTCTGGTGGTGAAGCTGGTGTCACTGGTGGAGCCATCCTTGGTAGACGATCCCGCGCCAAGGTACTCTTCCTTGGAGTGAAACGCGTGCGACAAAACATATGGCGATACTCCCGAGCAGATCCGGTTACCCGTGAGGGTAAAGGTCTCTCCTCCGCCTGAGTCTCTCTCCTCGGCTGCTCCACAAGTGCCTCGGGTGCGGCTGCCAGCCAGCTGCGCATCCTCTCTAAGGGAATGTAAGCGTCCAGAACCATGTCACGCTCCAAAACCTCTTCGGGGCCCAGCACCCCTCCTCTCGTCCTGAGCACGTGTCCACACACTGTGGCCCATTGGGAGATGGGATCATAAGTCCATCCCCCTCCCTCGGACTCGGCCTCAAGAGGCCGGAATCTCTCCCTCACACGGGCTACCAAAGGCCTCATCTACGCGTAAGGTACATACAGATACAGGAAAACATGCAAGGGTGAATTTCTTTGCACAAGTTGAAATCAACTGAAAGGTTGCATATGAAAAATAAAATACTACATAATACATTCCAAGAATATATTTATATAGAGTTACTCTTTCGCAAATCTTTTAGCTAAGATATTCAATCATCAACAAGAGACACATCATCAAGGTAAACACACAGTCAAGCACACACATAGCATTCTAGCGTAATGCATGTCACTTCAATATCTCTTTAATACACCGGTGCACTGCTCCATGGAGACTTCTCTTCCTCAACTAAGTAGAGCGATGTGGCGGAATCGTATACCTATCATTACTGCAAACTGACCTTCACTCTTGGCCATCGTCTTCACTCTTGGCCATCGTTTGTCATTTATTCGGTACAGACCCATTTTGCAACGTCGTACACCCCATCTCAAATAAGGCAGCCGGTCATGATCATCCAAGCCGGGTACACTACTATTCTCGACACAAGGGGATTCACCGCAAGGCCATTGAGAATTTCGTAACCTGGATGCCCTCAAATACTTATAGTCAGACCATACTTATTTACAATCCCCGCATAGGATTATGTGCTCTCATCATAGCAATAAATGCTAGCCTGGCAAAAGCCAATATCTCAAATGCATATGACAGTATATTTGCATTTACCATCAATACAATCAATGTGGTCCCTTGTCTTAGAGTTTTTCGTCGCCACGTGTTAGCTTTCATCCAACACCGTGTAATATTTTTGTCCTTAAAACTTTATCGTCGCCACGTATTGATCCTCTTTCAATACCGTGTAATATTATTGTCCTTAAGACTTTTATCATCGCCACGTATTGGTCCTCTTCCAATACCGTGTAATAACGTTATTTTAAAAAACATAAGTTTTATGAAAACTTCTCTTAACTCCTAACTCTCAAATCTTTATTATTTTACTTCTCACTCTTCATTGTAAAAAGATTTAATTAAAAAAACCTTAGTTAAGTTCTTTGATAATTTTACTTAAGTTCTTTTACTTTAAGTATTTAAAATCTGCCCTAAAATAGTCTATTTTTCAAGTTTCAGCCCTTATTTTTTTGAAATTTAAGTTTCTGCCCCAAAACTGTCCAGTCTTCACGTTTTTGCCCTAGAATTGTCCAGTCTTCACATTTCTGCCCCAGAATTTTCCAGACTTCACGTTTTCTACCCCAGAACTTTTGTAAAATTATACTTTTGGCCCAAAGTGCCCAGATTTTCGAAATTAAGCCCAGAATTCTAGAATTTTGCATTTTTTACCCCAAAACATCCAGTTTTCGTTTTTGACTCCTAAAAATTCAAAATTTGATTTTTTCCCTCATTAATTGATTTTTTAGCTCACTTAGAGTTTTATGGATAAAAATGACTTAGTATGAAATTGATTTAAGACTTATACTTAGTAATTTAATGAAATTTATCTAAGTAAGTGTTAACTTGAATCTTAATTAATTTATTTGATTTCACTTTGGAAAACTTTTTCATTAAAGCTTTTGAACCCTCTTCCCACACTTAATCAAATACTTCAATCCAATTCCAATCACATTGAATTAAATCATGTGAAACATCCAAGAATCAATATTCATCCATTTAGGCAAAAACACCACCAAACCATAAATCAAACATACACTCAAAGTAATCATTCATAACATACCAACATACATCATGAACATAGCATAAAACATACTTCCTCAAACATACACTTAGGCATTCCAAATCAATCCAAATCATACATATGATTTTTCCAACAACACATAGGTTTATCCAAAAATTATCATGCCTCAACCAAAATCATACTTTCACTCATATACATAAATATATAAAAATACATATTACTAAAGAATGATTTCTCACTCAAACACCAAATATGAAAACTCAAGTCTTTGAGTTTTTCATGAACATACAACATATACCACACACATACACATCCTTCCCAACTTATTGAGAAAATCCCCTTACCTCTTGAAGATTATGAAAATGAGCAAGCACCAAAGATCACCTTCCCTCTACACAATCACCAAGTGGCCTCCTTGAAGCCTTGATGTTCCCACACTTAGAAAAATTTACCTTTCACAAAAAACACCAAAATAAAACCATAAAAATATGAGTTTTATGAAAACCAACAACCCTAAAAAGTAGAAATTTGAGTAGATGAATACTTACTCAAATCTTGAAGACAAATGGATCCAAGGTGGTTCTCAAGTTTGTAGGTTCCAATGGAGTGAACCTAAACCAAGAAAAAGCTCTCTTTTAGTAAAGAGAAGAATACAACTTTCATGGAAACATGAAAGTGGTGGAAATGAAAAAATGAAAGAAGTTTATGGATTAGAATGATGATCCAAACCTTTTTTGTGAAGCTTGGGTGGCCAAAAACTCAATGAAACTTAGCCTTTTGGTGTGTAGGAAAGCTTGAAAGTGGAGAGGAAATATGGAGTTCTTGATTCAAGTGAAAAAGATGAAGTGAAGAAATGAATTTTCTCTCTCCCTTTCCCTATAGGATTCGGCTGAGCAAGGAGAGGCATGGGGGAGGTATGGGCTAGCTTACTTGGAAGGAATGGGAGTCATACCTCTCTCACCTAATTTTGAAAAATTCAAAAATTAACCCATTTGACCATTTGACTTTTGGAATCATTTTGAGGGTGGATCAGCCCCTCTCTTGTGCGCCCAAGCTGACTGGAAAATGGTGGAATTTAATTCCACCAAGTTAGGGTTTAATCGGTAGTTCGAAGTAGTAAAAACGCATAGTTTTCGAACCCCTTTTTAGATAAATATTTTTCTAAAATGAGTAAAATCATGAGAAATGAATTTTATGATTTGAATATGTCATAGAAAAATTTAGAAACTCAAAACTAAATTTTTAGACTATTTTTCATGTCCCGGTTGCGCCCGGTTTGCCCGTAAAGCACCAAATGCGGGTAATATAAAGTTTTTCTGAAAAATTTTCAAAAAAATTTCTAAAAATCCCAAATATTATAAGAACCACTTTTGGTTCGTTAAAAAATTATTTTGGAGTAAAAATGACCTCCAGAAAAATACTGAACCCTTCCCCGCATCACACGAGAAAGCGGTTCCCGCAAAAACTCAGTTCTGCGAACTCTATTACTCTAAACCCTTCAAAAATAAACCTAAGATATAAATATTTTTATTCACACCTTAAAATCACAAAATCATTAATTAAATAATTTTAATTAAATTAAAACTGATTAAAAATCAATAAAAACTATATAGAAAAAAACAGAGTGTTACAACTCTACCCCTCTAAAAGAATTTCATCCTCGAAATTACATACCTAGAACAACGCAGGGTACTGTTCTCGGATCTTGTCTTCCACTTCCAATGTTGCATCTCCGGTAACTTCATTCCAGATAACCTTAACTAAAGAGATTTGTTTATCCCTGAGCTGTTTGATTCTTCTATCATCGATTCGCACAGGGTTTGTTTCATAAGTCAGGTTATCTCTTAATTGTACCACATCAGACTCGATTACATGAGACGGATCAGGAATATATTTTCTCAGTTGTGAAACATGAAAGACATTGTGAAGATTAGAAAGATTCGGCGGTAAAGCTATTTGGTAAGCAATAGGACCGATACGACGAAGAATTTGGTATGGTCCTATGAATTTTGGGGTGAGTTTTCTGGACTTTAAAGCTCTGCCTACCCCGGTCATCGGAGTGACTCTCAGAAAAACATGATCACCTTCTCAGAACTCGAGAGGTCGTCTCCTCTTATCGGAGTAGCTCTTTTGTCTGCTTTGTGTCGTCCTCATCTTTTCTCGAACTAGTCTCACCTTCTCCGTGGTTTGTTGTAAAAACTCAAGTCCTAATATTGCACTCTCCCCATCCTGGTACCAACACAAAGGTGTTTGGCACTTTCTCCCATACAAAGGCTCGTAGGGTGCCATTCCTATGCTAGCATGAAAACTATTGTTATAGGTGAACTCTATGAATGACAAAATATCGTCCCAACTTCCCCTATGATCCAAAACACACGCTCTTAGCAAATCCTCTAGGGATTGAATGGTTCTCTCTGACTGATCATCCATTTGAGGATGATAAGCAGAACTTAATCTCAGCTTAGTTCCTAGGGCTTGTTGCAAACTTTGCCAAAAACGGGACGTAAACCTAGGGTCCCTATCAGAAATAATACTAGACAGCACTCCATGCAACCTAATTATCTGCTTCACATACATCTGAGCAAGCTTATCTAGGGAATACTTCATGTTGATGGGTAGAACATGCGATGACTTTGTCAGTCTATCCACAATTACCCAAATCCCATCAAATCCTTTCGATGTTCTTGGTAATCCAGACACAAAGTGCATCGATATGCTTTCCCATTTCCATTCTGGGATATCCAATGATTACATCATGCCCGCAGGTCGTTGGTGTTCCGCCTTTGCTTTTTGGCATGTTAAGCACGCTGCTACATACTCCGCAACTTGTTTCTTCATCCCCGACCACCAGAATCTTTACTTCAGGTCTTGATACATTTTCGTGGCTCCAGGGTGAATACTCAAATTGCTCTTATGTGCTTCATCGAGAATCAGCTTTCTCATTTCAGAATTGTTTGGCACACATATCCTCCCATTACACCTCAGAATTCCGTCATTCCCCAAATTAAACTCTGCTACTTTTCCTTGTTCCATTAACTCTCTATTTTCTTTCAGACTCTCATCGGTTGCTTGTTGCTCCCGAATATCATCAATTAATCCACTTGACACTTTGATCATGCTTAGACTAATCTTACCCTTGTGTCTCTCCATGTTTAAGCCTAGATTTCTAAACTCCTCAATCAACTCTAGTTCCTTAACCATCATGGCAGACAAATGAACAGTTTTCCGACTCAAGGCATCAGCCACAACATTTGCCTTCCCGGGATGATACATCAGGGTAAAATCATAATCTTTCAGGAATTCCATCCAACGTCTCTGTCTCATATTGAGCTCTTTCTTATCAAACAAATATTTTAAACTCTTGTGATCACTGAAGACGTTAAACGTTGATCCATACAGATAATGCCTCCAAATCTTCAAAGCGAACACTACAGCTGCTAACTCAATATCATGAGTTGAATAGTTCCTCTCGTGATTTTTCAACTGACGGGATGCGTATGCCACTACTCTTCTATTTTGCATCAACACGCACCCAAGTCCTTGGTATGAAGCATCACAGTAAACCTCCATAGGTTCTTCAGGATTAGGCAAAATCAGTACAGGTGAGGTCGTCAGTAGTTCCTTCATCTTCAAGAAACTCGCCTCACACTCATCGGTCCACACAAAAGGATGATCTTTCCTAGTGAGTTGTGTCATTGGGGCTACTATCTTCGAAAATCCTTCGATAAATCTTCGATAATAACCCGCTAACCCTACAAAAGTACGAACCTCAGTCACTGTCGTGGGTCTTTCCCATGACATTACTGCCTCTACTTTCTCTGGGTCTACAGCTATACCCTCCTTTGAAATCACATGGCCTAGAAATTGTACTTTTTCTAACCAAAATTCACACTTAGACAACTTTGCATAAAACTTTTTCTCACTCAAAATCTGCAATACTTGCCTTAGGTGTTCCTCGTGTTCTTCATGACTCTTAGAGTAAATCAAAATCTCATCTATGAACACCACTACAAATCGATCCAAGAAAGGTCTAAAGATCCTATTCATATAATCCATGAATATTGCTGGTGCATTAGTCACTCCAAACGACATCATAAGATACTCAAAATGACCATATCTAGTCCTAAAAGCAGTCTTAGGAATATCATCATTCTTAACCCTAATCTGGTGATAACCACTCCTCAAATCAATCTTAGAAAATACAGCTACACCGCGAAGTTGATCCATCAGACCGTCGATGCGTGGCAATGGGTACTTATTCTTGATCGTCACCTTGTTCAACTAACGGTAGTCCACACACAATCTGGAAGTTTCGTCCTTCTTTTTCACCAATAGCACAGGAGCTCCCCACGGCGATACACTTGGTCTTATGAATTGCTTTGACAGCAAATCCTCCAATTGTTTCTTCAGTTTAGCCAGCTCCATTGGCGACATTCTATACAGGGCAATAGAGATTGGACCAGTACCAGGTACTAAGTCTATGGCAAACTCTATGTCCCTCACAGGTGGTAGACCTGGAACATCCTCCGGAAATACTTCCGGGAAGTCTCTAACGACGGGCAAGTTGTTCAATACAACTTCCCCTTCGACTTTCAAGAAGGATAAAAACATGTATCCCTGAACTCCTTCTTTCAAAGAAGGTTTCACTTGATTGGCAGTCAAAAATCCAGGATTCTCAGCATCAGGGAAAATCAAAGATTTATTGGCACAGTCTAAAAGGATATGGTTGGAAGATAACCAATCCATGCCTAAAATCACATCCAATTGTGTCAAAGACAAACACATCAAATCAACAAGGTATGTCCTATTGGAAATAACAACAGGGCAATTTAGACATACAGAATTTGCAATAACAGTTTCAACTGTAGGCATAGAAACAACAAGATCAAAAGACATCAAAGACACAGGCAAATTCAGTCGTTTCACACAATTTTCAGATATAAAGGAATAGGTTGTACCCGAGTCATACAGTACAATCAAGGGATTTCCAGCTATGTCACAAGTACCTTGTATGAGATCCTCTGATTGTGAAGCCTCAACACCGCTCATGGTGTAAACTCGTCCTTTCGTCGTCGGCCTTCCGGCTTTGACGGCGTTCACCTCTGGTTTCGGTTTGCCCATCCAGCAATCCTTTGCTGCATGTCCAATCTTTCCGCAGCTAAAGCATGTCATCCCCTTCTGGTTGCATGCTGTGGACAAGTGTCCAGGCTTTCCACAGTTGTAACATACAACTGGAGCGCCCGCTCCCTGATAACCCTTGTTAGTACCACTAGCAGAAAATGGTACATTGCGGTTCGGCTGACTCCTCTGGTCCTTGAAATAAGGCTTGTGTTGAGCCTGCTTCCCCTTCTAACCTTGTGGATATGACCTAGACAGTCCACCCACGTTTCCTTTGTTGATCCTTCCCTTCATCAAATTCTCCATCTTCCTACTCTTTTCCACCAGCAGTGGAAACTGACGGATATCAAGCGAAGCCACAGATTGACGTATCTCATACCTCAATCCAGCTTCGAACCTCTCGCACTTCCAACCCTCATCCGGTTGGACTTGAAAGAACCAAAAGTACTTGGCGAGTGACTCAAACTTCGCCGCATATTCCCCTACAGTCATGTTTCGCTGCTGCAGTCGCAGAAACTCCTACTCCTTCTCAGATCTCACGCTTTGTGGGAAATACTTCTCAAGAAATTTCTCCTTGAAAAGTTCCCAAGTCACAACTTGGTTTCCAGCATCCAACAGCTGTCGGACTCCCTTCCACCAGTATTCCACATCACCAAACAGCAAGTAGACCGCATACTGTAACTTCTCGGCTGCCGTGCAGTGTAAGATGTCAAAGATCTTTTCCAGCTCCTCAATCCATAGTTCGGCTTTATCCGGCTCAGCCTCACCACGAAATTGTGGCGGACTATGGTGTCGAAAGTCAACCAACCTCTTGGCTTCAGCAGCACTCAATCTATCCTCACGTCTCTCTGCTGCCTATCTATGTCCCTCTGTTCAGCACGAACAAACTGTTGAGCCATCTGAGCCGCCATGTTTGTAACACCCTGATTTTTATATATAGTTTTTATTGATTTTTAATCCTATTTAATTTAATTAAAATTATTTAATTATGATTTTTGGGATTTTAAGGTGTGAATAATAATATTCATATCTTAGGTTTGATTTTGAAGGGTTTAGAGTAATAGAGTTCGCAAAACTGAGTTTTTGCGGGAACCGCATTCTCTCCTGATGCGGGGATAGGGTTCAATATTTTTCTGGAGGTCATTTTTACTCCAAAATAAATTTTTAACGAACCAAAAATGGTTCTTATAATATTTGTGATTTTTAGAAATTTTTTTGGAAATTTTTCAGTAAAACATTATTTTACTCGCGTTTGGAGCTTTACGGGTAAACCAGGCGCAACCGGGATATGAAAAATAGTCCAAAAATTTAGTTTTGGGTTTCTAAATTTTTCTATGACATATTCAAGTCATAAAATTCATTTCTCATGATTTTACTCATTTAGAAAAATATTTATCTAAAAAGGGGTTCGAAAACTATGCGTTTTTACTACTTCGAACTACCGATTAAACCCTAACTTGATGGGACATAATCCCACCATTTTGGTCTGGCCTTGCACGAAATTTTCAGCCAAAATACACCCTTGAAATTCAAAAATTCATATTTGACCAAATTGGAAAATTTCTTTGAATTATTCTAAATAAAGCATGGAGTAGGTGACCAAACCCAATCAAAGCCATTCCTCCCCATACCTCCTTGCTCCTTGGCTGATTTCATAATAGTAAGGGAGGAGAGAGAAGTTCATTTTTTCACTTCATCTTCTTCCTTTTGCAAAGAATCCTCCATTTTTCTCTCATTCTCCAAGCTTTCCTCCATAGCCAAAGCTTGAGTTTTATTGGGTTTTTGGCTATTCAAGCTTCACGAAAAAGGTTTGGATCATCATTCTAATCCATAAACTTCTTTCATTTTTTCATTTCCACCACTTTCATGTTTCCATGAAAGTTGTGTTCTTCTCTTTACTAAAAGAGATCTTTTTCTTGGTTTAGGTTCACTCCATTGGAACCTACAAGCTTGAAAACTACCTTGGATCCATTTGTCTTCAAGATTTGAGTAAGTATTCATCTACTCAAATTTCTACTCTTTAGGGTTTGTTGGTTTTCGTAAAACTCATATTTTTATGGTTTTATTTTGGTGTATTTTGTGAAAGGTAAATTTTTCTAAGTGTGGGAACATCAAGGCTTCAAGGAGGCCACTTGGTGATTGTGTAGAGGGAAGGGTGATCTTTGGTGTTTGCTCATATTCATAGTCTTCAAGAGGTAAGGGGATTTTCTCAATAAGTTGGGAAGGATGTGTATGTGTGTGGTTTATGTTGTATGATTCATGAAAAACTCAAAGACTTGAGTTTTCATATTGGGTGTTTGAATGAAGTTTCATTCTCTTAGTAATATGTATTCTTACATGTATATGTATATGAGTAAAAATATGATTTTGGTTGAGGCATGATAATTTTTTATGAGCCTATGTGTTGTTGGAAAAATCATATGTATGCTTTGGGGTGATTTTGGATGTCTAAGTGTGTGCTTGTTGAAGTATGATTTAATGCTATGTTCATGATGTATGTTGATATATTATGAATGAGTATTTTGAGTGTATGTTTGATTTATGGCTTGGTTGTGTTATTGCCTAATTGATGTATATTGATTTATGTGTATTTCATATACTTTGATTGGGATTGGATTGAAAAGATTTGATTAAGTGTGGGAAGAGAGTTTAAAAGCTTTAATGAAAAAGTTTTCCAAATGAATTAATTAGAATTCAAAGATAACACTTAATTAGATAAATTTCATCAAGTTTCTAATCCTAAGTCCTAAATCAATTCCATACTAAATGAGTAAATGATCAAATTGGCCCCTGAAAGATATATATGGTGGCAACTAGGTCCCTAAAAGACAAATAAAAAAACCGATCCCTGAAAGATGCCTTCGGTTGTCATATTGGTCCCTGAATGTCATTTCTATCATTTTGAGGGGTCATTTTCAAATTTTAAGATTTTAGATGGGTTAAAAAAATAATTAATTCTTTCTTCACACAATCCCTCCCCCCCACCCCCTCTCTCTCTCTCTCCCTCTCCCTCGCCCTCCCCTTTCCACCGCCCTCTCACTCTTCTCTCTCACCCTCTTCCTCTTCCTCTTCACCACCACCAACTCTCACAACTTCCTCTTCACCCTTCCCTCCCCCATCACCCTACCACCCCTTCAACCCTGCACCATCACCTTCCCACCCTTTTAATAACCCTCCACCACCATCTTCCCATTCTCTCAAATCTCCACCACCACCACCACCTCGTCGATTTTCTTCACCACCCCCACATAGTCCCCACTCACTTTTTTTAAGAACTAAAGTGCTTAAAATTCGTGAGAATTAACATGTGAGCACGAGTAGTAAACAAGGAAGTATTGTGTTTGTCTATGGTCTGAAATATCAATCACCGAATAGGTACCTTAATCCAACCATTAGCAAAAGCAATGGCCGAGACTACAAAAGGAGTTGACATACCAAATATGATAATGTACGGAAGAGGGGTCTTCATTGGGTTCTCTCTTTTCCTCTCTCCTACTGTCTGCCAATATCTACACCACACAAAAACCAGATTTTCGGTGCCAAAAAAGAAAAACATGTGCTGAACTGCTAAAGCCAATTTGCTAGCTATAAAACAAAAACATTGTAGGAAACGAAAAACCAGGAAACTGTTACTGTTGTGGTTCTTCATCTCTGATAATGAATTTCTTCTTCCCTTCTTTATTGGTTTCTTCATCTCCACCACCTAATACAATACAATAGCAACAGAGCCATATTCCTAAGTTTATCATCCAAACCTCATCTAATTTAATACTACACAATTCAATGCATAATTATGAGAAACAAGGGGAGGGGAGGGGAGTGTTTGCATGTTAATTAATTACCCAATTTAGTATGGACGTACTTTGAGGTGGAGAAGCCATGAATGAGGGGAGGGGGTGTCAAAGTGAGTGGGGACTGTGTGGGGGGGGGGGGTGGTGGTGGTGGTGGAGGGTGTCCACGAGGAGGTGGAGGAGAAGGGAATAAATATAGTAGTGGTGGTGGTGGAGATTTGAAAGAATGAGAAGGTGGTGGTGGAGGGTTATTAAAAGGATGGGAAGGTGATGGTGGAGGGTTGAAGGGGTGGTAGGGTGATGGGGGAGGGAAGGGTGAAGAGGAAGTTGTGAGAGTTGGTGGTGGTGAAGAGGAAGAGGAAGAGGAAGAGGGTGAGAGAGAGGAGGCGATGGAGAGAGAGAGAGAGATAGGGGGTGGGGAGGAGGGATTGTGTGAGGAAAGAATTAATTATTTTTTAACCCATCTAAACTTTTAAAATTTGAGAATGACCCCTAAAAATTATAGAAATTACATTTAGGGACTAATATGACAACCGAAGACATCTTTCAGGGACGGGTTTTTTTATTTCTGTCTTTCAAGGATCTACTTGCCACCGTATATATCTTTCAGGGGCCAATTTGACCATTTACTCCATACTAAATCCTTTTATCCATAAAACTTTAAGTGAGTTAGAAAATTAATCAATGTGGAAGAAAAATCAAATTTTGGATTTTTAGGGGTCAAAAAACGAAAACTGGATGTTTTTGGGGTCAAAAATGCAAATTCTGGAATTCTGGGCTTTAATTGAAAAATCTAGACTTTTGGGCCAAAAATATAATTTACGAAAGTTTGGGGCAGAAAACGCGAAGTCTGGAGACTTTTGGGCCAAAAGTATAGTTTACGAAAGTTGGGGGCAGAAACACGAAGTCTGTGTACCTTTGGGCCAAAATTATAATTTATGAAAGTCTTGGGGTAGAAAACGTAAAGTCTGGGTATTTTGGGCCAGAAACCTAATTTTTCAAAAAATTGGGGGCTGAACTGCAAAACTGAACTTCTTAAGGGGTCAGAATTGCAAATACTTAAAAGTAATGGAATTTAAGTAAAATTATCAAAGAATTTAATTAAGTTTTACTTAAATCTTTTTATGATGAATAAGTGGGAAGAAAATTAATAAAGTGGGTTATAAATAAGAAGAAATTCTTTTATAAACAAGTAAAAGTTTAAGATTTAAAGTTAAAGAAAAAACTTAAGAATTCAAAGAGGAAATTCTTCTAAAAACTTATGGTGTTAAATAACAATATTACACGGTATTGGAAGAGAACCAATACGTGGCGAAGATAAAAGTCTTAAGGACAATAATATTACACGGTATTGGAAGAGAACCAATACGTGGCAAAGATAAAAATCTTAAGAACAATAAAATTACACGGTGTTGGATGAAAGCTAACACGTGGCGACGAAAAACCTCAAGACAAGGGACCGCATTGATTGTATTGTTTGTGAGTGCAAATATAATGTCATATGCATTCGAGATATTGGCTTTTGCCAGGCTAGCTTTATGCTATGATGAGAGCATACAATCCTATGCGATGGATTGTGAATAATTGTAAAACCTGTCCATGAAAAGGGGACCGATTGGTTTATTATGTTAGGTTTATGCTACAACCATTTCGCTCTACTTAGTTGAGGAAGAGAAGTCTCCATGGAGCAGTGCACCGGTGTATTAAAGAGATATTGAAGTGACATGCATTATGCTAGAATGCTATGTGTGTGCTTGACTGTGTGTTTACCTTGATGAGGTGTCTCTTGTTGATGATTGAATAGCTTAGCTAAAAGACTTGTGAAAGAGTAATTCTATATATATATATTATTGGAGTGTATTATGTAGTATTTTATTTTCATATACATTCTTTCAATGGATTTCAACTTGTGCAAAGAAATTCACCCTTGCGTGTTTTTCTGTTATTTTATGTACGTTATGCGTAGATGTCCACTTCGAGACCTTTGATAGCCCGAGTGAGGGAGTGCTTCCGGTCTCGTGAGGCCGATGGTGGGGGATGGACTTACGATCCCATCTCCCAATGGGCCACTCTATCTCTGGACACGTGGTTAGGACTAGAGGAGGGGTGTTGGGCCCCGAAGAGGTTTTGGAGAGGGACATGGTTTTGGACGTTCACATACCCGTCGAGAGGATGCGCTACTGGCTGGGAGATGCACCCTTTGCACGCAGCATCACCTTGGAGGACCGGGAGGCCAGGGTTCCACCCACGGCGCAGCCTAGGAGAGAGGCGAGGGAGGATCAGAGGCCTACACCTCAGTGGATAGCCGAATCGGTATCTAACCGTTGTCGTCTGATTCGTCGCACTCCAAGGAAGAGTTCCTTGGATAGGGCACGCTTACCAAGGATGGCTCCACCAGTGACACCAGTTCCATCACCGAGACCGTGAGGCCGACACTTCCTGTTCCATACGTCGCACCTTCTGGACATTTGGTGCGCTGTTCTTCTGACACTTCTGCCAGACCTTCGGGACACGTAGATAGAGGGAAGAGGAAGGTTAGAGACGAGCCAGATCGTGTACTATTCGAGGTGTCTGAGGTTGAGGAGGACCCCGAGGAGACGTCATCGTCTTAGGCCTGTAGAGGTGGGGGGTGTCTAGGGCTAGGTTGTAGAGTGTCTGTTAGCGACCAGCCTAGGTTTGGGGTATACATGTTCAGTGTCGTGTATTGGACACACTTTTTGATTTATTGTTTTTCCTAAGTTTAGCTTTATCGCTTTATTTTCTTTGTGTCAGGATGATGTATTTTGGCCACTATGTTGTGGTTCCAAACTATACTTGCGGGCGCAAGACTTGTGTATATTGACTTGAGGATATATATATATATATGTATATGTGATATTTCTTTTCTTCTGAGTTTCTGGATGGCTAAATGAGTTTTGAGCAAATCTTTTCGTATAAGACTTTTAAAAAAAAATTTAGCCACCAATTTTGGTAGCCATGATTTATGAGAGACGATTTTCCGCATTAAGTTTAGTTTTTCATGTGACGTTCCTGGTGTGAAAAAAAGGGCGTTACAATGTTAGTCATAGCTGCTATAGCCCTCTCCATCATATCGTCACGGTCTTCGGTGTCAACACGATTCATCGGTCGTCCCCGACGTGCCATGGGTTTCTGCAAGTGAACCAATCAGTCGCACTATTCAAAACCCATTCGAGAAAGCAATCAATTTCACACATTGCTTCATAAGGAAATAATACAAACAATGTCACTCAATGCTAATCAGAGATCACACAACTTCAACTTAGTAAGCCTATAAACTAGACACTCCCGAAAGACATCGACCAGCTCTGATACCACAAATGTAACGCCCCTTTTTCTCACAAGGAACGTCACGTGAAAAACTAAAAACTTAATGTGGAAAATCGTCTTTCATAAATCAAGGTTACCAAAATTGGTGGCTAAATTTTTTTTTAAAAGAATCTTATACGAAAAGATTTCTCACATCACATTTAGCCATCCTGAAACTCAGAAGAAAAGAAACATCATACACATATATATATCATCATGTCAATATACACAAGTCTTGTGCCCGCAAATATAGTTTGGAACCACAACATAGTGGCCAAAATACATCATCCTGATACAAAGAAAATAAAGGGATAAGTCTAAACCTAGGAAAGCTGTAAATCAAAAGGTGTGTCAAATACACGACACTGAACATGTACATCCCAAACCTAGGCTGTTCGCTAACTGACAACCTACAACCTAGAACTAGACACCCCCCACCACTACGACCTAAGACGATGACGTCTCCTCGGGGTCCTCCTCGGGATCCTCCTCCGAGTCCTCCTCTGGGTCCTCCTTCTCCTCGGATATCTCAATGAATACCCGCTCTGGCTCATCTCGAACCTTCCTCTTCCCCCTCTCTGCGTGTCCCGACGGTCCGGCAGAAGTGTCAGAAGAGCAACGCAGGAAACGTCCATACAGTGGGACGTAAGGAACGGAGAGCGTCAGTCTCCCTGTCTTCTGTGGTGAAGCTGGTGTCACTGGTGGAGCCATCCTCGGATGACGATCCCGCGCCAAGGTACTCTTCCTTGGAGTGAAACGCATGTGACAAAACATACGGCGATACTCCCGAGTAGATCCGGTTACCCGTGAGGGTAAAGGTCTCTCCTCCGCCTGAGTCTCTCTCCTCGGCTGCTCCACAGGTGCCTCGGGTGCGGCTGCCAGCCAGCTGCGCATCCTCTCTAAGGGAATGTAAGCGTCCAGAACCATGTCACGCTCCAAAACCTCTTCGGGGCCCAGCACCCCTCCTCTCGTCCTGAGCACGTGTCCACACACTGTGGCCCATTGGGAGATGGGATCATAAGTCCATCCCCCTCCCTCGGACTCGGCCTCAAGAGGCCGGAAGCTCTCCCTCACACGAGCTACCAAAGGCCTCATCTACGCGTAAGGTACATACAGATACAGGAAAACATGCAAGGGTGAATTTCTTTGCACAAGTTGAAATCACTGACAAGTTGCATATGAAAAATAAAATACTACATAATACATTCCAAGAATATATTTATATAGAGTTACACTTTCGCAAATCTTTTAGCTAAGATATTCAATCATCAACAAGAGATACATCATCAAGGTAAACACACAGTCAAGCACACACATAGCATTCTTGCGTAATGCATGTCACTTCAATATCTCTTTAATACACCGGTGCACTGCTCCATGGAGACTTCTTTTCCTCAACTAAGTAGAGCGATGTGGCGGAATCATATACCTATCGTTAATGCAAACTGACCTTCACTCTTGGCCATCGTTTGTCATTTATTCGGTACAGACCCATTGTGCTACGCCATACACCCCATCTCAAATAAGGCAGCCGGTCAGGATCATCCAAGCCGGGTACACTACACTTCTCGGCACAGGGGGATTCACCGCAAGACCATTGAGAATTTCGTAACCTGGATGCCCTCAAAGACTTATAGTCAGGCCATACTTATTTACAATCCCCGCATAGGATTGTGTGCTCTCATCATAGCAATAAATGCTAGCCTGGCAAAAGCCAATATCTCAAATGCATATGACAGTATATTTGCAACTACCATCAATACAATCAATGTGGTCCCTTGTCTTAGAGTTTTTCGTCGCCACGTGTTAACTTTCATCCAACACCGTGTAATATTTTTGTCCTTAAGACTTTATCGTCGCCACGTATTGATCCTCTTTCAATACCGTGTAATATTATTGTCCTTAAGACTTTTATCATCGCCACGTATTGGTCCTCTTCCAATACCGTGTAATAACGTTATTTTAAAAAACATAAGTTTTATGAAAACTTCTCTTAACTCCTAACTCTCAAATCTTTATTATTTTACTTCTCACTCTTCATTGTAAAAATATTTAATTAAAAAAAACTTAGTTAAGTTCTTTGATAATTTTACTTAAGTTCTTTTACTTTAAGTATTTAAAATCTGCCCCAAAATATTTTGTTTTTCAAGTTTCAGCCCTTATTTTTCTGAAATTTAAGTTTCTACCCCAAAACTGTCCAGTGTTCACGTTTTTGCCCCAGAATTGTCCAGTTTTCACGTTTCTGCCCCAGAATTTTCCAGACTTCACGTTTTCTACCCTATAACTTTTGTAAAATTATACTTTTGGCCCAAAGTGTCCAGATTTTCGAAATTAAACCCAGAATTCCAGAATTTTGCATTTTTCACCCCAAAACATCCAGTTTTCGTTTTTGACCCCTAAAAATTTGAAATTTGATTTTCTCCCTCATTAATTGATTTTCTAGCTCACTTAGAGTTTTATGGATAAAAATGACTTAGTATGAAATTGATTTAAGACTTATACTTAGTAATTTAATGAAATTTATCTAAGTAAGTGTTAACTTGAATCTTAATTAATTTATTTGATTTCACTTTGGAAAACTTTTTCATTAAAGCTTTTAAACCCTCTTCCCACACTTAATCAAATACTTCAATCCAATTCCAATCACATTGAATTTTTTTTTAAGCTAAAGGACGTGTACTAGCATCACTGAAGCAGATGAGATCCCAACTAGGTTGGCACCCCAGCCACTCCCCATCATTTGCCGCACGCCAAAGTATTATTAAAAAAAGGAGAAAAAAAGAAATACAAAAAGATCATGGGGGAACCAAACCAAAACCCATGAAAAAGAATCATCTAAATCTAAAAAACAGAAGACTGGATCGATTACGGAAAAAATCCTCTCTAATGAAATTAGGGATCGAGTCCCACCAACTAAACCCCTGTATGGTTAAACCGTGAGAGGCTAATCTATCTGCACAAGTATTCCCCTCTCTAAAAAGATGAGAAACAATAAAAGACATGTTCCTAGTAGTGGCTTTACAATTATTCCACCTGTTTTGGAGACGCCAAGGCACCCCTTCATCGGTTTTGAAAGCCTCAACCACCAGCATTGAATCGCACTCCAACCAAAGCTTCGTCAACGCTTTCGCATGTGCCAGCTCGATGGCCCACATAGCCCCAATAAATTCCGCGTAGACGGAGAAGTTAATGTCGAGATTTGCAGAGAAGCAACCAATAATTCCGGCTGTTTGATCACGGAATATTCCGCCGCAGGCTGACCACCCGGGAGATCCCCTTGCAGCACCATCCGTATTGCAATTTACCCAAGAGCTAAGAGGTGGGATCCAGGTAACTTGCTTGATCATGGGAGCTCTCCTTGGATGACTGTTCACCGCAAAATGTCTCAAAATGAGGAGCTCTGCCATGGATGAGGACATGGTCCCACTTGTCCTATTGCCGGTGAGGGAAACCGAAGCAATAACCAATGTAATCGCCGAAGCAGATTGGATTCGTTTGTCATGAAACCTCAGCATGTTCCTGCAATACCATATGGCCCAAACGACATTTATTAATGCAGCTAAAATAACGTCTTGCACCTGCGATCCCCAACCCTTGTCACAAGTGTTCAAAATAGTGCTAAAGGAGGAACGGTCAATGGTGCATTTAAGCACAGCCTGCAACCAATTCCAAATTATTTGCGCAAAGGGGCAAGAAAGGAAAAGATGCTCTGTAGTTTCAAAAGCGTTCCCACAGAGGCTGCACATAGAAACGACGACACACCCACGACTTCTAAGATTGTCATCAGTGGGCATGCGCCTATGAAGCAGCCGCCAGAGAATGAAAGATTTGGAAGGGGGAATGTAGGGGTGCCAAATGAGCTTGGACCAAGGAACTATCTGACCTGACGGATTACAATGCTCAAACGCCCCTTTAAAAGATAAGCACCCAGAATCAGAAAGTGCACATCGAAGCTGATCATGGGATGGTTGGAGTGGGATAGGGACACTTCTTATCAAAGCCACCAATTCAGGAAAATTCCTATCCAAATAGGCCGGAATAAACCACTTCCTGTTAATAATAAAATCACTAAGTTTGGCTGTGAGATGTTCCCCAAGATAAGAAGGGGCATGGATGATATCTGTGACTGATTGAGGGAGCCAAACATCAGTCCAGAAGTTTATATTTTGTCCATCCCCTAGCTGCCAGGCAGAGTTGTCTTTTAAGATGGGTATAATACGTTTCAGCGCAGGCCAAATGGAGGAGCTGAAGTGATGAAGACGGGGAGAACCGTTAGAGAAGAACCTAGCCTTGGGGAAATTCGCCCATTGACATTGAGAAGCTATTAGATCCCAACCCAGTTTCAAGGTGGCAGCCTCATTGATCTTCCTTAAAGGGCGAATCCCCAGCCCCTCTCTTGTGCGCCCAAGCTGACTGGAAAATGGTGGAATTTAATTCCACCAAGTTAAGGTTTAATCGGTAGTTCGAAGTAGTAAAAACACGTTGTTTTCGAACCCCTTTTTAGATAAATATTTTTCTAAAATGTGTAAAATCATGAGAAATGAATTTTATGATTTGAATATGTCATAGAAAAATTTAAAAACTCAAAACTAAATTTTTGGATTATTTTTCATATCCCGGTTGCACCCTGTTTGCCCGTAAAGCACCAAACGTGGGTAAAAGAAAGCTTTTTTTGAAAAATTTCCAGAAAAATTTCTAAATATCACAAATATTATATGAACCACTTTTGGTTTGTTAAAAAATTATTTTCGAGAAAAAATGACCTCTAGAAAAATACTGAACCCTTCCCCGCATCACGCGAGAAAACGGTTCCCGCAAAAACTCAGTTTTGTGAACTCTATTACTCTAAACCCTTCAAAAATAAACCTAAGATATAAATATTATTATTCACACCTTAAAATCACAAAATCATTAATTAAATAATTTTAATTAAATTAAAACTGATTAAAAATCAATAAAAACTATATAGAAAAAATAGTGTTACATGATGTACATTATTTATTTAGCAGTTGTTTATTTCGTTATTTTGTAATACGTTACGACATAAATGAGTTTTGAAATCTAAATCACGTAAGTGAGAGTTTCAAGTTAAAATAAGTTTCAGGAAATAAAAAAAAAATTCATACTCATTTTCGAAATTGATTTGAGATAATTAAAAGATAATTTTCTTTTAAAATGAAGATCAATATTATTTATTTTAAATAATTAGGTTACTTATATTGTAATATCCTTTTATGAGAAAGGGTGTTCCATGCGGTTTTCCCCAACAGTGGTATCAGAGCTGTGGCGGGGAGCACACCGAAGTTTGAGATCCCATTGTTTGATGGGAAAATAAATTTTACAATTTGGCAAAGTACCACTCAAGACCTCTTGATGCAGCAAGGTCTTGATCAAGCTTTAGAGGAGGAGAAGATGGCAACCATGAATGCAAGTGAATGGAGTATTATCCAACGAAAGGCGGTGAGTACAATTTGGTTAGCTCTAGCTCCCGAGATTAAATACAATGTGTTGAAGGAAACGACACCAAAGGCCTTGTGGGATAAGCTCGAGAGCATCTATGCATCAAAGTCGCTAACCAATCGTCTTTGTTTGAAGATGGAGTTGTACCAACTTATAAATGGAGATGGGAGGAAATCTCCATTACCACATTAACACATTCAACCAGCTAGTATGCCAACTATTGAATGTTGACTGTAAAATCTTTGAAGAAGATCAAGCGTTGTTGTTGTTGGCCTCTTTACCAAGGTCGTACAAACCTTTGGTTCAAACATTGCTTGTAGAGAGGACAACGTTGTCGTTGGACGAGGTGACTGCAGCTCTACGAGAAAATGAGAGAATGATGAGAAATGAGAATATCAATGATGGAGATTGTATACTAGTTGTGGAGCAGTCTGAGCAAGGGAGGAGTCTGTCAAAGAAGCAAGGTGGTCCAAAAGGAAGATCAAAGTCGCAATCACGTCCACAACGTGATATGAGTAATGTGGAGTGCTACTACTGTGGGGAGAAGGGCCATGTACAAGCTAGATGTGCACAAATGAGGGAGGCTTGAAGAAATTAAAAGAGATGAAGAAGGACGATGACTCCCAACCCAATGTGGTCAGAACTATTAAAGATGATGATGTGCTCTTAGCAACGACTGAGGACATTGCTAAATCAAAATGGGTGATGGATTCTACTGCCACAAGTCATATTTGCCGAGACCGAGCAATGTTTGACACCTTGAAGACTAATGGAGAGTTTGGTCATTTCAAGTTATTAGGAAATGAAAACAAAATGAAAGTTGAAGGCATTGGAAGTGTGAGAATGAAGCTCCACAATGGTGCAGTCCAAACTTTCCATAATGTGAGGTATGTATCTTCTACTATTACCAACATCATTTATTTGGGTGAGATGAGGTCCAAGTGTACAAGATTGTTGGTACAAAGTGGGGCTACAAGGTGTACAAGGAGAGGCGCTTGGTTTTGTAAGGGCAAAAAAATGAGAAGAACTTTTGCTACTTAGAAGGGGAAGCTTTGAGAAGTGTAAGCGGTGGTAGTAAAAGAGAAACAAAGGTGAAATTTTCTAGTGATGTGAAGGTTTAAAAATTTTAATTGAGGTAGGATTTGTTGGGATTCAATTCAAATTTCCAAGCAATTAATTAAAGTGTGAGATTCCAATTCATAGGCAAGAGGTGCCTAACCATGTAAATTCTTGTGTCTTAGCTCTATCGCTTCCTTTTGTGGTGTGTTCTTTGTAGTGTGCTCTCATCTTCCATCCTTGGTGCGTGCAGTTTTCCCTAAACCGGGCTACATTGACATCGGGAAGGAGAAACCCCATGCTTGGACTCGAGAGTGGCTGAGTGGGAGCCGTGGGTGGAGTGATCTTCCCTTTGTGTATGAGAAGGTCCAAATCGGGAAGGAGTAATGTAACATCCGTTTTTTTGAGTTACCGTTTAAAATCCGTTTTATATGAGATTTTGTGATCTAAGTACTAAGAGATTTATTTTTATCTTATAATGATGGTTTTAATATACTTATCAAATTATTTCATTAAAACAGACGTTTTCCTTTGACGTTTGGATTTTTTTCAGACAACCGTCTTTTCCGTAATTAACGGATAAGGGTTTAAATAGCCAAAGTATATCAAAACAACCCAAAAAACAAAACTTTCTTCACAAAAGTTGGTTTTTTAATATTTGTGATTTTCTGGAATTTTTTGAGAATTTTTGAAAAACTTTTATAAATTACAGTTTTGGTCCTTATAGCTACGATAAGAGCTAATAACTTATTCGGAGACCAAGCTGAGATCAGAAAAAGATTTTGAAAGGCTGAATCATGTTTTTATATTTTTTTGGGATTTTTGAAAATTATTTCATAATTTTCTGAAAAATAGATCAAAAGTTACTTTTTTCGATCCCTGTAAAACACGAAAAACGAGAATTTTTGGTCAGAAATGGATTTTTAGTGATCAGTGAGTGCTTAAAATCAAATTTCAAGAGGGATCATCAGTGTTTAAATTCAATTTGTGATTTTCTGGGATTTTTTCTGGAATTTTCTGAAAAAATGTCCGTTTTGCACTTACGGCGCATTCGATTTCCTTTGTTTTTGCAAACCGTAAAAGACACCCTTACCGTAAAAATTCAGAAACTCTTGTATGAAGTCTTTATGACTATTATTTGTCTTTTTCGAATTTTTCTATAGGTTCTCACCTTTTAATAATTGTTTTTGGAATTTTTCTTGTAAAATGACCATTTTACCCTTGATTTTCATCTTGTTTACACTTAAGACTCTAGGGGCAAAGATGTAACTTCACTCCCTCCCTCTTCAGCCCTCAAAACCGTCCTACTCTAAAGCCAAGAAGTGGACTAGGTTCATTTGGTTGTGTGAGTCATAGGTTTGGACCAATTAGAAAAAGATTGATTAAAACTAATTTATAATTAAGCCATTTAGGAGTCATGGCTTACATCATGGAATCAAATGGCCTTCCTTCCTTCCAACTCTTGGTCGACATCCCCTCTTCATTAGGACCCTTGGATGAGCTTTTTGGCTTATGAGTCATGAGCTTAGGCCAATTAGATAAAAACATGATTAAACCTAATTAATAATTATATATTTTGATGGTCATGGCTTATATCACATATTTTTTTTATTCCTTCTTTCTCCCTAGCTCTTGGCCGCCCCTCTCCCTATAAATAGGACCCTTGTCTTCATAAAATTTCACAACACAAATCCAAGAAGCATTCAAGGCAAACACTTTCTCTCTTTTATCTTCTTAGTCTTAAATTTCTTACTATTGTGTTCTTGGTTCTTCAAGCTTGTTCTTCATAGTTTTGTGACCAAGGTAAGGGGAATCTCTTTCAATATTAATTTGAGAAGTATGTATTTGATTCTTGTTTATGCTTGTCTTGTATACTTTATGCGTTTTTCTGCTTTTATGCTTTAATAATTATTTTATAGCTTTAAATTAATTATTTTGTGCTAATTATTAATAGTGAGGTTATAATGTCCAAAATTCTTTAAATTTTCGTGTGAGTAAGGTGGTTATGTTAAAATCAATTTTGAGCTTTGTAAACATACCGTTATAATGGCAAAATCAATTTTGAGCTTTGTAAACATACCACTGTAATGACGAATTTTAGTCTTACTGTAAAAATGATTTTACCGTAGAGAAAATGAAATTATTCTTTTGTAAAACCCTGATATTATCTATCATTGATATACAAGGTCATGGTTAAGATAAATGGTTTATCAGTATGGATCTGTCTAGAAAGGAAAAAGACCTTTGAAGGGGCTTTTATTTAGTCTGTCTCTATCTGGCCTGGGATCTGTATTGATACACTGTTTGCGGAATTCTTAACCTAGGGACTCGGTATATACGTGGCTAAGATGATTGGGGAATATAATGGCAATGGATTCTCGGTGAATTCTGTTGTTATATATTTTTGGTTCAGTATTCTCTATGTTTTTAACAATGGAAATTTGTGAAACAAGCTTCAATAGGCTTTTTTTGAAAATAAACTGGTGTTCAAGTATTTTTGAAATAATTCAGTTTTGAACTTCTTCAATAAATTAAATCACTTTTAGTTTTGTCAAATACTGATTCATTTTTAGGGATTTGAATAAAAATGAAGTATGAGTTATCTGGGATAAATGGTTCTATGTTCTATTTGAGTGGTGAAATTTTGTGTTTTTCCTGAGATGTGTGATTTGGTATTCTTGTCTGTTGAATGTGGTTTTGTGTTTTCCGGTAATTCTATGTTGTTTGAGATAAGTGGTTCTGAGTGGTTGGAAGTGAAAGAGATATGCCTTGTGGAAGGCGATGTTCCTATATGCTTGGTACTAATGCGATGTTCCCATATGCTTTGTTGAAAGCGATGTTCCTACTCGATGTTCCCATATGCTTTTTTTAAAGCGATGTTCCTACTTGATGTTCCTACTCGATGTTCCCAAATGTTTTGTTGAAAGCGATGTTCCCACTAGATGTTCCCAATGTGCTGTGCTTTAAGCGAAGTTCTTATTGTTTGTTATGTTGATACACTGATTATTTAAGTATGATTCCTTAGTATTTGTGCTGTATATTGTTGTGTGCCTATACTTTTCCTATTACATTGTTTAGAGTTTCACCCTTGCCTACTTTGTTGTGTTGATGCATGACGGAGTAGATATTTTTCCCAAGAAGTAGGCTATCTCTTAGAAGAAGATCTGAAGAATGTTGCTGTATAGATGGATATGGATTCCAAGAAGAGTAGATGGTTACTGTATTATTTTGGGTAGAGGTCTAGAGACTAGACTGGCTCAGATGTTCACTGTATCATTTTCAATCTTTCCTTGTAAAAACTCTGATGGTTATACGAAATGAGATTACATTCATACAAGTTTTGTTTAGGCTTCCGTACTTAAAACCTTTGGAAAAAAATTAATACATTTTCTCCATCCTTCTCATCTTTATTTAAAAGGAGAAAAAAATCTACACACATTTTCGGAGAAGGAATGTTGAGCTTTCACTAAATATTTTATAAGTTATTTTGAAATTCTTGGTAACTATGGTGTAATATCTTTTTTGGAGAAAGGGTGTTACAAGTAACACAGTTATGAGGTGTGACAAATTCTTCGACATTTTCAGGAGAGAAGGCAGTGTGTGCAGGTGGGGCGGTTGGCCGGGGCAGTTGGGGAGGGAAGAGTGTAACGTCTATATTTTTATATTTTTGTCTTTATTATACTTTAAATATATAATATGTGATTTATGTATATTAAATATATTTTAGGAAATTTAATCTCATAGATAAAGTCTTCTTGATCTTAGAAATCAATAGTTTAAGTCTAACGTCGATATTCAAACAGAATTCGATTTGCGGTTAAACTGTCGGAATAATTGCGTCATGAGATAGAAACCCTAAATTGGAATCAAAAAAGGGATTTGAATATATCAAAAGTAATTTTACAATATTTGAGGATTTTAGAAATTTATTTGGGAATTTTCTAAGAAACGGATAAGAAATAGTACCGTTTGGTCCTTGTAGTATGAATAGGTTGAACTGCGAGTTGGTTTGGAGAGCAGAACAAATTAGAAAAGTTATTTTGATGAACCAAATAGTGTTTTTACATTATTTAGAAATTATAAAAAAAATTCTGGAATTTTCAAAAAAGTTAACTATTTTGACCCAACGGTAGGTAACGGGTAAAAATAGCAGTATCGAAAAAACTAGTAAAGTCCCAGAAATAAAGTTAGAGAATTATAGGTGATTTACCAGTAGAGGAATGATGATGTAGGGGTAGTGATGTCATGACAAAAAGAGTAATGATTATTTTTTCGGTGAAAAGACCGTTTTGCCCCTAAGCCAGGTATATAATTACCAAGACATAAAGCAAGCTAACCCAAGGCTATTTTGCCTCATCAATTTTGTGGTCATGGCTGACCCATGCGAGCCATGCAAGCCATGCACTCAAGCAAGCCATATTTGCATAGTTTTAATCATTAGGAATTAAAGTTACCACATTTAGGCTCTGTTTGGATAACAAACTTATCTACTGCTTATGGCATAAATTGTATAAGCTACTTTTATAATCGAAGAAAAATTATAGTAAAACTTATTTTATATAAGCCATAAGCTGTTTTAATAAGCTATCATGGGTAGCTTGTGAGAAATAAACCCAAAACAGCTTATGAATCAGTCATAAGCTGTGTTTATAAGCTCTGCATAAGCCAATCCAAACAGGCCCTTAGTTACTTTAACCCAACTTGAACCATGGTAAATTTTAGAACTTATCTCCTCCCCTCTCCCTAACCCCAAACCGCCCTTTCTAGAGGCCAAGAAGGGGACTTAATTCATTCAAAAAGGGTGAGTCATGGAGAGGGACCAATAAGATAATTTCTTGATTTAATTATTTTTCTAATTTTAATTAAGTGTAATGATGAGTTTTTTCCAAGCTTATCCAAGACTCTCCTGGGGAAGGGGTTTGGCTGTGAGATTAGAGGGAGGAAGGAGAGGTTTTCTTCATTCACTCATTTGCTTTCTCTTTCCTAAAAATCATCTCTTCCATTTTCTCTCACTTTGCTCTCAAAAATCTTCAAGTGCTCTTCCATTTTTCATGAGCTTTTGGTCTTTGATATTCAAGCAACCAAGGTTGGTTTTCTATTCTAATTCATAAAACCTTTCTTTCTATTCATAATCTTCAAGTTCATATGACTAAAAGTGTGTTTCTTCAATTTTGTCTCGAAGGAACTGTCGCTTGTGAAGGTAAAGGGATTCTTGAACCAAGTTCTTATTTTTTTTTCTTCTCCTTGGTTTATAAGTAACAAGGGTTTGAAAAATAATCTTTCATCTCTAGTTCTCCTTTATTCTTCAAGGTTGGTTCATGAAATAGAAAAGAACCTTATTCTAGTAGTTTTGGGTATGTTGATATGTTGTTGTTCAAGGTGGTGATCAAGGAGTGATAGGAAGCCAAGAGGCTAGAGTCTTTTCCCAAGGAGATAGGAGACAAAAAGTACCTATGTGATGTTTACTTATACTAGAATAAGTACCTTATTCTAGTATTTTATGTGCTTTGTTTGCTTATGATTACTCAAAAAGCTTGAGTATCATCTTTAAAAGAATGACTTGATCATTCCATAAAGTGATGATTTTTATTTATGTGATGTTTTGATTGCATGAGAATATAGCATGTGAGATATGTATTTATCCATGATAGTGATTTTTATTGATTAGAGATGCCATGAAAAGTGTTTAATGATGACTTTTTGAAGTGCTTGAACTATATACCTTGATGTTAAAAAATAATAATAACTTCATGTTGATATTTATATGCTTATAACTTTTGTCTTTAGGTTTGATGTTGGTGTTAAATAACTTGGTGTTGTTATATGATTTGCCTGTGTTTTATACTTGATGTCACTTTTGACTTGCGATATTTGTCTTGTTGCTATTCTTTATTTTCCTATGTTCTCTATATTAAACTTGGGGTTGTAATATTCAATGTAGCTTTATTGCTTTGATATTATCATGATGCTGTGATTGATGATTGGAGATGTGAGAAAGACAAAATGAATTAATTCATGATAATTTAACAAGTAACCCAAGCTTTTTGGAGCATGATGTAGAGGACATGGAAATAAATGGAAAGAAATGATTGGTAATGAATTAATTAGGTAACAAAGTCCAAAACTTTGTTTAAGATCTTTAATCAAATGGATTTTCAAGAAAATAAGTCTCCAATGGACTTTTTGAATAAAAGTATAGATAATGACATTTCAAGTTAAAAATGAACTTTTGGTATAAAGTTAAGGAAAAGGACATAAATGTTATATAGTTAGAAATTATAGCTTTTGAGTTTTCAAACTTATCACAAATATCATGTTTTTATCTTAATTATTTTTATTTAAAAGGTTTGGAAATTTTAAAGTTAAAATGAAGTTTTTAACTTGATGGATTTTCGTAAAAATAGAATAGTACGTTCACACCTCTGGTGTGTTTTCCTTAAAAAGGCTGTGAAAATCGAGTACTATCTTGAAAACAGAAAACTGGAAACAAACCAGTTCCCACCGTCGCTGTGATTTTTATTCACACTTGTGAAAGTTTCAAGTATTTCAATAAATGCTCTAAACTCGAAATTTTTAAAATTCATGCTAAAAGGCTTATAAAAAAGTGTCTTTTTAAGGGAAAAATATTTATTTTGGACTAACATTATTCTAAGTATTTTATTTTAATTTTTTAAATAACACAATAAATACGAAAAAAAAAACAGTTTTGTGAAACAAAGAAATATTTTGGTTGAGATAACCAATAAGAGGAGAATTTGTGAAATGACTAAGAGATAAAGTCATGTGCTGAATTGTTACAAGTGGTAACAATGAAAAGAGAATTTATAAAATGACTAAGAGATAAAGTCATGTGTTGAATGTAACATCCGTTTCTGTGATTAACTGTTTAATTTCGTCTTATATGAATTTTTGTGATATAAATATTTTGAGAATTATTTTTAGCTTAAAAATAAGATTAAAATATGCATGTTTAAGAATACTTCCGAAAATGGTCAATTTTCAGCTTCCGTCAGGTCTAGTTACAACATCCGCTTCTTTGTTTATCCGTCCTTTTTCTGTTTTATATGAATTTTTGTTCCATAATTGATGTGTGATTTATTTTTAGCTTAAAATTAGGAATAAAATACACATATTCTGGAATACTTTTGAAACGGTAATTTTTCAATCAACATCGGGCCTTTTTACGAAAAACGGTTTATGTCTAACTGATGGAAGAAGATTTAAATAGCTTGAGTCTGTTAAACAAACCCAATAAATAAACTTCCTTCACAAAAGTTGGTTATTTTATTATTTTTAATTTTCTGAAATTTTTCTAGGATTTTTGGAAAACTTTCAAAAAATTGCAAAAAATACGCTAAACAGAAGCGTATTGCATAAAAGTCTCATTTCACAGTGTTATTTTTGTGACAAAGGTCCATAAGCATTTTATATTTTATTTTTAATTATTTATTTCATGATTTTAGAAATTATTTCTGTGTAAGTTTTGAAAACCCTATATTTCTGCATTTTTCGGGGTTATACCTACGAAACGATGAAAACAGAAGAGTTTGCACTATCAATAAATTTCAAAAATGGATGCCACGAAATTATTTAGACTTTTCATGGCATTTTCTAGCATTCTCATTGGTTCTCATCAATTTTAATTAATTGTTTCAATTTTTGATTTATGAAATGACAAAATTACCCTTGATTTCTATCCTTTTTCATCCAAACCCTAGGGATATTTTAGTAAAATCACTTCTCCTCCTTCCAGCCCAGTTCTGGCCGCATCCCCATGTCTCTTGAAGGGTCTAGGAGCTTCTCAAATTTTCTAGAGCCAAGATATTTTTGTTAGATATTTATTTGGTAATTAGGATTTTATTAATTTTCCAAAAATGAAAAAAATGGATATTTTCTTCTCCTCTCTCCATTCAGCCGTGGACCTCTCCCTATAAATAGGGAGGGGGGTGCTCTTATTTTTCTTCATCCTCACTTGAAGCAAATCACTCCAAATTCTCTTTCCTTTCCTTTGTTTTTTCTTAAGTTTCCTTTGGTTTTTCTCTAACCAAGTTTTTGTGTTTTGTTCTTGTGTTCTTAGTTGTTCTTCATTGTTCTTGAGGCCAAGGTATGCGGAAATTATTCTTAAGTTGGATTGATCTTATTTTGATGAGTGTTTTGTGTTTTTAGTGTTTATAGTTTTCATCAATTGTTATTTATTGGTTTTATTGTTTTAAAAATTGTTCTATGTCTTATAATTTATTTAAAATGTGATTTTATAGATAGTAAAGTTATAATGCCCAATTTAATTATAAAGTTTAACAATTGTACCGTTATGCTAGCAAAATTTTAAATATAAAGGCTTGATCACTCAGTGGGCTATGCCTCCGTGATCAACAAATCTAAGAATTGGTAAAATTGAACCTCTGTAGTTCTTTTGGCTAATGAAGAATACTGTGGTTGGTTAGGCATGAGAGTACATCTTTGGTGTACTATCACGTCGGGCTCAGGGGCCGTATCTCTATTAGACATTAGTACGTTGAAAAAGTGATTAAATACGCTAAAATTTCTGAATCAGTGTTTTCTTTCATTGCAATATACTGTTTTCGAAAATATATATATACAGGCTGACTGGGTAAAATAATTTAATAGTAATGGGTTCTCGGTGAACTCTACTGTTATGTTATTTGGTAGAAATTCCTGGTTTGGAGATCTGTTATATATAAAAACTTGTGATTTTTACTGTTTATATACAGACTGATGGTTGGGTGAAGGTAGTTCATTTGTATGGATCTGTCTAGGAAAGACAAAGGTCATTGAAGGGGCCTTAAAGCTCACCTGATCTTTTCTGGGAACCATACCGATGCGCTATTTTCCCTATCCTAGGGAGTTTGTATATACGTGGCGAAGATTACTTGATCAGTTTCCATAGGGCTTTTTCAAAGAGAATGAGTTTAAGTTACGATTTGTATTAATATTATTGCAGTTATGGTTGGTCACCGCGTTCGGCTCTGCCTCCGTGTAGCTATTCCGTAGTAATTTTCCCAAAAACGAGAAAAAAGTCACTTACCGATTAAAAATGAATCTGAGCTTAATTATCGATAATCTCTTCTCTCTTGATCAATCCCAGTGGCTATGTCCCGTTTTGATATTCTGTTATTGCTTTGATCACTTTTATTTTATACCGATTCATTTTCGGGTAATCACAGCAGTTCGGCTCTGCCAAGGTATGGTTACTCTTAAAATAAATGAGTAAAGCCGAAAAGAGTAATAAAATAGATAAGTTTCAAGAGCTACTTCTGTGTTGATAGAATAAGAGTATTCTATGTGTTTTTGTATTATGAGATATAATACAATAAAATAGGGAGAGTTTTACAAGAGAATTTATATGCAGTTAGCATTATCTTTGCTTATAGTGTTTTGAGCATACACTCCAGATTGGGGATGAGAATAGAGTTATTCTATGTCTTGTTTGCATTGAATATAAATTAATTTATTCTCTGCATCATTTGCATAAAAGAGTTTTGAGCATTACAACCAGATGTAGTGAGGTTGGGAATATAGTACGGTTGGGCTACTATAGCCTTCTGGGATTATCCAGGTTTCGATAGTCTTATGTGGCCGAGTTGGCGAATACCCTTGAGCTGAGACGAGTCGTATACTCGGCTTGGATAAATCTGACTGGCTGACTTATTGATAAATTTGTATTAAGTAATAAATGTTAGTATTACTGAAGAATCCCCAGAAGTTCAGATTGGGCTGTCTGGTTATTCTGTTAGGTTTGCTACAGCCGAATGCTCAAGGGTGTTGAGGTTGGTAAAGTCTCCTTGGAGCATTACACTGGTGTGTTTTAAGAGATATAGAAGTGACATGCATCAATATTTCTGATTGAGTGTTATTCTACTGAGTTGTGATGTGCATGTCATGTCTGTGCTTGTCTGTACTTCTTTGAAAAGTGATATCTTCTGTGTTGTCTGTGTTTCTGTTAAAGTGATACATTCTGTGTTGACTGTACTTGACATAAAGGTGATGTGTTATGTGACAAAAGATATATATCTGTGTTTGTAAGATTCTAAAAATATGTTGTATAAATGTTATATTTCTTGTACTGTTTTCTTAACTTGTGAAGTTTTTCACCCTTGCCTACATTCCATGTTGTTTTGGTACATGGTTGAGTAGATGTTTTCCCAAGGAGTGGGCTAAGTCTTTGGAGAAGATCTGAAGGCGGTTGCTGCGCAGATTTATAGAGATTCCGAGAAGAATTGGTGTTTACAGTCTTGTTTGGGTAGAGGTCTAGAGACTTGACCGGCTCAGGTGTTCACTGTACAAACATATTTTGAGTATTTTAGAATATTGAGTTCTTTTTGTAAACTCTGATGATTCCATATATTAGATGAGGTCACTTTCACAAAACTGTTGGTTTATATTTCCGCAATTAAAACTCTTCGAAAAGAATTAAAGGGACATACTCCCCATCCTTCTTATCTTTTAGAAAAGGCAAAAATTTTATCTACATTTTCGGAGAAGGAATATTAAATTTACATCTAAACATTTTCTAAGTTATTTTAAGCTAATGTGTAATATTCTTTTTGGAGAAAGGGTGTTGCATTTTGTGGTATCAGAGTCTAGTTCAGTCCTTTTGGGAGTGTTAGGGTATAGGTCTATTATGCCTAAGTTGTGGGAACTCTGATAAGTTGTTGTGCTATGTGTTTTTGTGTGAAATTTGCATAAAGAGATTTGGCAAGAGGCCACGAGATGAGCTTACAACCCAGAGAGGGTTGAAAATAGTAATAGTTGGGCCACAGATGCCTATTGGGATTATCCAGGTTGCGAAACCCCTCAAATGGCCGGTGTAGGTGATAACCCCTGAGCCGAGGCAAGTCGCACAACCCGGCTTGGATAAATCTGACTGACTTGCCAATTCATGATTTGGTACTGTGTTTTAAATGTAGCTTATCTGAATGATTATCATGAAGTCTGGTGGGACTATCTAATAAGTCTGTTAAGTCTGCTACAGCCAATCGCTCAAATGTTGTTGGGGGTTGAGAAGTCTCCTTGGAGCATTACACTGGTGTTAAGATGGAAATAGAAGTGACATGCATTTTAATCTATCCTGTGTGATAATGTATTGTTGTAAATGCATGTGTGATAATATATTATTGTAATAAAAAGTTAATGGAATAGAGAAATGCATGACATAGGGATAGGGTGATGAAATATTAATTATGTATGATATGCATGATTTCCTCTATTTCTTTTCTTATGTTTCCTTTGTGATATAACTTGCGAATGAGGATTTTTCACCCTTGCCTATATGTTTTGTGGTCTTTGGAACATGATTCATATAGATGGACCACCATCAGGGTGGGTTGATCCGGACCCGCAGGATTAGTTATTTTCCCCGTGGGAGAGAGGGTACAGGGTGGGTGGTTAACCCTCGTAGCCAGTGGGGGACATACGCAGGAACGTGATGTCCCTAGAGATCGTGACAGAAGGACCTCAGATGGGTCAAGGAGAACTTGGTATTGGATGTGCAGATGCCCATCCACCAGCTTAGGGATTATTGGAGGGAGTCTGGAGAGACCAGACAGGAGCCAGTGCGACAGGAGCCAGTGAGACCATAGACAGAGCAACGTGGGACCAGTACTCCGCCTTGCTGGAGGTACTTTGGTAGGATGAGACAGACTGCTCGGAAGAGCATGGTACGCCAACCTCGTCCAATCCCAGAGGTGCTAGTTGGAGGGGCACATGTTGGGGGGTCAGCTGCTATGGTAATTGACCCAACGATCCCTGCTATCCCCATTTCCTATGTGTTACCTGGGGGGTAGTCCCATGCCCTTTTCCCTTGCTAACGTGACAGTTTGGAGAGCATGAGCTCGGCAGGAGGCGGCTGCACAAGGGGCAAAGGGGAAGGGGATATTGGGGATGGAGCCTGAGGTAAAGGGTTTTGAGGAGCCGGCGGTGTTGAGTCCAGGAGCAAACCCAGTCTAATGAGGGTTTTGCTTAGGGTCTTTTGACTGTTGCAGACTTGATCTTTTGGTTAGTGATGACTCTCCCGACTAGGCGTGTAGTCTAGTTTTATTTTGGATGATTGTATAATATTTACGACACTACTTGACTATCACTTTATTGCTTTCTAAGGTTACTTTACTGCTTTCTTTAGTTTGTTGTAAATATGGTGTGCTTATCCTAGCTTGCAATGGGCAAGTATTGTATGTGAAGTACATTACTTATATAAATGTAGACGAGGTATGTTTCTATATACGCCGTATTCGATTTCTTTAAAAGTTAAAGTTTTTAATTAAGAATTTCAAGTTTGTCAAAAAAAAAAAGTTAGTCAATTATTTCATATCAAAAAGAAAAAACAAATTACTCACATTTTTGGATCTCACATTTTTGGACAACAAGTAAGTTAATGAAAATAATTTTTTTTCGAAATTAAAATTAATAATTACAACTATTTTCATAAAATGTTTTATTACCTTGCAATATCATTTTATGAGAAAGGGTGTTGCAAAGAGGAGAAAAGGAAAAAGAAAGGGGGAGAGGGGAAAGGGAAAGGACAAACTCTAGGGCCACGTCATCGGGCCAACTTAAATGCCACAAGGCATCGCTGATCTCGCATGGCAATGCCATATAGAGCTTTGTTAGCCATGTAGACGGGAACTAACAGTTTAGATATTGCAGGGATGAAAAACAAAAAAAATTTACAGAGACGAACTAGAAATCAATATATTTGCAAAGACTAAAAGTAATTTTAAGCCCATATTTATTATAAGTAAGAGTAGAGTTTAATTATTATGCACTATCACTGTAAAAAGATTTTATACAGACATCCAATCATATACATCATAGTGCCACCTAGTAACAATACTTCCTAAAATATCTGTATAAATATTTATATGATGAGATATGATTGGACATCTGTGTAAAATTTCTTTACACTGACATTGCATAGTAATTAGATTCTATAAGTAAATCATTAAACATCATTTTAAGTTTTAGTATATGCTTTTAGCGATTCAAACATAACAAATAATTTCATCCTTTAACATTGCGTAAAAGGGAAGTAAATGCCAAAATCACACAATTCAATGAGGGACCAAAATCGTACAACTAGAAACTAGAGAATCAAAATCACACAATTGAGATATATGAGGGATCAAAAGTGTAATTAAGTCAAAACAAATTAACAATTCAATGAAGCATAACATTTTAAACAGCAATTTGTATTATAATTTTTTAAAAAAAATTAATATATTAGTTGACATAACCAATTTTGAAAGACTAATTCTAATTAGGGTTGGCAATATGGGCCTGGCCCAATGGACTAGCCCGTTTGGCCCGTAAAACGGGCCGGGCCAACTTTTTTAGCCCTGGCCCGTTTGGGTCCAGCCCATTTAGGCCCGCCAAAAAGTGGGCCAAAGCAAATTGGCCGTAAAACGGGCCGGGGCGGCCCATTTGGCCCCTTTTTTTTTTGGAAAAAATAATGATTTTTTCCTTATATTTTAATTATTTTTTTATTATTATTTTCTCGAGCCAGCCCGTTTTGCCCCGTCTGCCCGCCAAAACAGGTTGGCCCATTTGCCCCGCCAAAACGGGTTGGCCCGTTTGGCCCGCCAGCCCTCCCTTAAACGGGCCCGGCTAGATTTTTTGGCCCACATTCGAAAACGGGCCGGGCTGGTCCATTTTTTGCAAGGGCCACTGCGGGCCGGGCCGGCCTGTATTGCCACCCCTAATTCTAATATGCTAAATACTAATATGATACTATACCAATAACAAATTCAATCAATAATACTAATAAGAATTTCATAACACGAGAAATTAAATCTACAATATTAAATAAAATATCTGAATTAAATACTATTGTTATTTGTTAATTGTGCTGTCCAGTCGCCCTAATGATGTGAGCCGTCTGGTCGACTTTCGGTGACCTAGCTACCAAGCCGATTTACCCTGGGGACCCATTCTCGTTCTCCCCAACGTAGCCAGGTCGACGCATAGCCTACCAATTAAACTGTAACCAATCCTTAATATTGCGCCCCGAGATTCTCTTTCCCCCAATTTCGCCCATCAATCATGCCCAAACAATTAAATACTCCCTAATTCTACTCGTGACATTAAATGAGCGGCCTAGTTTAAATAGAGAAGGCATGTTCCAAAGACTCGCTAGTGGCCAAAGACTGATTCTAGCCACTCCCACTGGGAACTAGGGTCAACCTCTGGCTGAATTTTGGCGAGAAAATCTGGCGCCCACCGTGGGGCCTCGGTAAAACTTTTCCGACGGCCACCACACACAAAGAGTCCATAACCTCTACCTAGTAGCGGAGACGGCGGTGACACTACGTACATAACGAGACTTCCTCCAACGATGGAGGAGGTAAAGATAATCTATTCTTTTGGCAACCAACAATGATCGAGGTCAAACTCAGGGAGCAAAACGAATCAATACAGAGGGTAGGAAATAAACAAGGTCTTACAGCAAGAAATAGAGGTTTCACGACACACCATTCCGAGGCTATCGAATCATGCAAAGCAAAAGGGACTCACTACTGGAACCATAACACGTCGGTTGAAGACGATGATAAAAAAGACCTCGTTTCTATCCAGTATACTCGTCCAATCTTTCTTCATTAAATATCTTTTTCCTTAACGTTATATTGAGGACTGAACATTACAGTGTTGTTTTATTCTTGATTCAATCTTATATTACGATGGCTAGGAATTATTTTAACTTTTTTGGATTGGACTTTGAGTATAAGATGTCTTTTATACAAGCTTTGAGATAAGAAAAAGGGGAAGGGGATGGATTGCAGCTCGTCGTGACAGTAAGTCTTCTATAATATCATTTTATTTGCTCTGCTCTGCTCTGGTATGTACACTTTCCCCGTAATTTTTCATGCCTCTGATTTTGTTTTTACCGGTCTCAAAACTTTAAGTGAGTGATTTGCTAGTTTTCATGATGATTGGTATCTAATTTAAAGCTAAACTTATTACTGTCAATTTGTTATTGTGATTTGCAAGTTTTTATTACATTTATTCCTAAATTAGAATTTTGATATTGCTATTATACCAATATGCAAAATGGAAACAGATTGTTAGAAAGACTTGCGCCCAAAGGGTCAATGTCTCGGCACCGGAAGTAACACCCCTTTCTCAGGAGGCATTACACTTCGTAACGGAACCTTTAATGCGGAATTAAAATCTTTCTTCTGACTCTTCTTTCGGAAAATGCTGTCAAAATTTAATTAATTTTTACAAATGGATTTTCTCTGTTATTATTTTTTTCTTCTTTTTAAAAGAAATACTTATGTAAATAAAACATCAATCAGAAATTAACATAGGAAATAAAATTCATTCATTTATAATATAACATACCATACATAAGAAAAAAAAATTCAAATAAGTACAGACTCCCTATGCTGGTCAAGTACTAAGAACTTCTACAATAAACTCTAATAAGAAAACCCCAACAAAACAAGGACTCGCACATCCATCCACTTGGTTGACACGTCTTCAAAGCACGTCTCATTCTTCGAGTTCTGACTAGTCCATCCAGCTAGTAATCCATCTATATGAATCATGTTCCAAAGACCACAAAACATATAGGAAAGGGTAAGTTTCTCCCCAAAAGTTATATCACGAAAAAATATATGTTAAAAGAAAATACTACTTATTATACTACAAAAATAAGCAAATATCATTTGAAAACTTTTCTCTAAGTTAACAAACTACCACACACGTCATAAAGTAAATCACACATCGCAAATCATCAATATGCATGACACTTCAACATCTCTTTATACACCGGTGTAAATGCTCCAAGGAGACTTCTCTTCCTTAACTAAGTCGAGCAAAATGGTTGTAGCGTAAACCTAACATAATTGCCTAGTCCATTCTCAGGATCTGGCCCAGTCCACTCTCAAGATCTGGTTTAACAATTATTCAGTAGAGCCACTATTTAAAAATTATTACCATAACATAAATAAGGCAGTCGGTCAGGATCATCCAAGTTGGGTATACTACTTTTCTCGGCACAATGGTATTCACCAGGCAAGGCCACTGAGAATTTCGTAACCTGGACGGCCCCATAGGCTTATAGCCAGACTATACTTATTCGCAATCCTACAAATTGGATTGTGACTCAAATTTGGCAAAGTCAATCATCAAAAATGCAAATGACATCTATATTTGCAATCACCAAAATTCTTATTTCAAGAATTTAACATCACCACATGTTGACTCTTTTACAACAATGTGCAAATCTCCTCTATGTGATACCAAGCCTTATAAGAGAAAAAACCCCTTTAATTTTCTCCAAATCATTTTCTTAAGCATAGGCTTATAAGAAAAACTCTTTTGAAAAATAAAATACCACTTATTGTAATTATTTTTCCAAAAACCCTATTATAGTCTTAAAAGTCTTATTTTTCTTCCACTACATGGTAACAAAAATATTTTCAACAGTTTAACTACAAAATAAGAATTTTCCAATAGAAACCCTCATTTTAAAAACTCAATATTTCACTTTAAAAACTCAACTTTAAATAGTTGGAATAAAAATCCTATTTAACTAATTAAGTTAAATTCTCTAATAAAACATTTCTCTACTTTATTTCCTTTTACCAATTAATGTATAATTAGTTGATAAAAGGTTTAATTATTTGTGATTGATTCAAATTAAATCCCAAACTCCTTTGTTTAAGAAAAAAAACCTATTTAAAGTCCATTGGAGACTTATCCAAAAGAATTAAGTAATTAATACCTAAATCAAGCTTTGGCTTGAACACCAATTAATCAAATTTTCCTTTAGAAAAATAATTTTACTACAAACTCCTCTACTTCTTCTTCCATGATGCTTGCGTCACTTGTTTTAATTCATCTTGGTTAAGTTTACCCAATCACAACAAACATCATCATAATCATAATAAATAAAGCATAAATCTACTTTAAATATTACAATCATCAAAATGAATAAATAAAAACACAAGTAAAGCAATCACACCAAATCACAATTAGCCATAGATACTCCAACAAAATCAAGAAGCAAATCATACATCGTGACATAGAAATTTATACCACACAAAATACCATAGAACTCACATATGCTTAAAATTTTATTTTAGGCAAAATCAAGCATACAACCACATATCCATCACTTAGCCAATTTTCTTACCTTCTCATTTTACACAAAACAACTTTAGAAATATTTCCATAAAGTTAAAAACACGATGATGATCATACAAAATCCCTAGAGCTAAAAATCTTAACTTAGTTATTTAACACATCAAGAATGGTTTAAATCATTCTAAACAAAGATGAAACTCAAAACCCTTGAGTTGTCATGAAGCCACACAAATCATACAACACACAACTATATAAAAATCATAACTTTGAAAAGAAAATCCCCTTTCCTCTTGAAGAGAAGCTTGAATACCAAAATCACTTTTCTAGCTTGTTGTTTCCAAACTAGTGACAAATCCTTTCAAAACACAATATAAACATAAGCATAAAAACATCCCCCTTCATGAAAATGCCCAAACCCTAAGATAAAAAACATGAGAGAAAGATTTCTTACCCTAGATCTTGAAGAAAAATGGATCAAAATGAAGATCAAGCTTCTTGGTTCCAAGGATAAGAACCTAAAGCCAAAATAGAGAGATTTCTTCAAAAATATGAAGAAACAGAAGATCCAAAAGCTAAAAGAGGTAGATCACGAAAGTATATGAAAGATTGATGGTTTAGAATCATAAACCAACCTTGTTTGAAGAAGATTGATGGATCAAAGCTCTTGAAAACCAAAGAAATGGCTTAAGGAAAAAGCTTGGAACTTGAGATAAAATGGAAGGTTTTTGCTTTGTGAAAATGGTGAAATGAAAATATGAAGACTCTCTCTCCTTTTCCTAGCTATTACACGGCCAAGAGGATCAAAAAGGAGTGAAGGATCAGCTTGTTTAATCTTGGTATTATCTTGAATTTAATTAGGAAAATAAAGGAATTATAATATTGGTTAAAAGCAAGACTTTCAAGGCATAAAGCACATGGGCCAAAAGTTCTTTTTGGCTGATGGAAATTTTGTGCAAAGCAGCTGGCCAAGTGGGAGGAAAATGATCTCACAAGTTAGGGCTTGTTTGGTTGTTCAAAATTAAGAAAAATGCTTAATTATTTAATCCCTTTTGAAATAAATACAAACTAAATAAGTAATTATTGGAAAAATCACTTTTATGACCCAGTATTAATATAATAAAATTTAGAATCTCAAAACTTGATTTTTGATCATTTTCTGATACCCCGATTGCGTTACGGTTACCCGTAACGTGCCAAACGCAGCTAAAAATAAAATTTTTCTGAAAAATTCTAGAAAAATTCCCAAAAATCCGAAATATTAAAAAAATAATTTTTATTTCATTAAAATATTTTTTTGACGCAAAAACGATCTCCGAAAAAATATAAAACCTTCGACCTTTTCAAACTAAGTCACGGTTTTTGCTATTTTTTGGTTTTTCGAGTTTGGCCACTATCTACCCATCTAAAAATCATAAATAATCTAAAAATGTTAATGATATCCCTAACTTTCCATTTGGATCAGTTCTTAGCCCTCTGATAATTATCTGTTCACTATATGTCACGTATTCCATTTTACAGGGACCAAAATTGTAACATCTTTGTCCTAACCTCAGAAAATTTCAAACAAAAATTCTAAAATCTTCAAATAATATAAAAATACTATTTGTCTCTTTGATTCCTTGTGATGGCCTTGTCTTGCCATTCAAAACAGTATAATCTTGTTTCTTCGTCTATAACGAGAATCATTTTTCTGTCGAAATTCCCAATTCCAACTCAAGATCCTAGTTGCTTTTCTATTGGCAACTATAATCATGACATTTCATTTTCTAATATCATCTTGTAATTTGTAATTTGATCTACTCACTCTGTCGTATAGAATTAACTACGGATCTAAAAATGCGGGTGTTACAACTCTACCCCTCTAAAAAGAATTTTGTACTTGAAATTTCGCAGATAAACTACGTTTAGCCACCAATATAGAAAAACTCTCATCCAATAAAACTTTTTTTTCTAGTTCTCCTTCTTTAGAAATAAAACACTCTTATTCCTTCGAGTATCCCTACTCCAACTACATAGTATCCTCACACTATCCATCAGAACTCATAACCATTCAATCCAACCCTTAACAACTTAACAATGTTGGTCCATATCAAATATCATTGTCCCCTCTCTACTACCGGCAAGCCAATGGGTTGATCAGTCCCACACCTTGTCCTTAAGTAGTTAGAAAACGATAATAATCGTATCGCTAATCACATTATTGTCCACATTATTCATCTCTTAACCCTCGTTACTGTACTCATGGATGACTATCGACTATTGTCTGTGTAACCAAAAGTTTCACAAAGATTTAGAAAATATTTTTATAAAAGTGGATCAATCCTTCTCTGAAAATGCGGGTAAAATTTTTCGCCTTCATAAAGATGAGAAGGATGGGGAGTAAATCCCTTTAAGATTTTCTTTTTGTAAATTACTAAAAATTCCTCATCTCATATATGAAATCATCAGAGTTTACAACAGAGGTTTATACAGTGAACACTGAGCCAATCGAATCTTTAGACCTCTACCCAACCTAAAATAGTAAATACAGATTCTTCTTGGAATCTCTATCGATCTAAGCAACATCCCCCTTCATATCCTTCTTCTAAGAGCTAACCCACTTCTTGGGTAAACCATCTACTCAGTCATGCATCAACACAACATAAAGCAGACAAGGGTGAAACTCTATAACAAAGTAATATGAAAAGTAGAAGCACACCCAAAACACAGATCACACATCACCCAATTCGCATAACAAGACACATATAAAAATTAATAGATCAATCAAGACTTATAGACAGATCTCGTTTAAGCAGATCTTACCTTTGTGTTGGAATCCAAAAAAAAGCAATGCATTCACAATAATATATCACCAAGTCCAAGTATATTTATGCATGTCACTTCAATATCTCTCAAAACACACTGGTTTATTACTCCAAGGAGACTTTACCAACCTTAACACCATCGAGCAATTGGTTGTAGTAAACTTATCAGAATAACCAGACAGCCTCTTCAAGACTTCCGGGGATCCTTCGGTAGTACTAACATTTATTACTTAATGCCAATTTATGAATAGGTCAGTCAGTCAGATTTATCCAAGTCGGGTATACAATTCGTCTCGGCTTGAGGGGATCAACCTACACGACCATTGAAACTTTCAAAACCTGGATAATCCAGTAGGCAATTGTTGCCCAACTAAACCCTATTCTCAACCACACTACTTCGGGTTGTAATGCTCAAAAATTCTTTATGCAAATTACCGTCTATATTTGCACACAAATTCTCTTTAGTATCTCTTCGAAAACTTCCTTTGTTTTACTATAGCTGCTCTTTGAAAATCTCTAAATCTCACCAAAATATTTTATATGAAATAACTCATCTCTTTAGGACAGAAATACTTTTGAATAAACAGATAACTGTTAAAACCCACATCTTTCACTTTATATTAGAAAACTCTTTTACTGTTTTTAAATAAATAGCTCTTGCTCTTTTTACCCATTTTACGATTCGTTTATGAGTTAAATTATTTGTCCAGCTTCAATAAGTCAATTTATGACTGATCACACCGCGGCATAGCCGAACTGAGGTGAGCAGCCCAACTGAGTGATTCAATATAGAAACTAAAGATTATTAACTCATTTCAAGAAGACCAAAACGGGGCAAAGCCACCTAGGATTGATCAAGAGAGAAGAGATGAACACTATTTAAACTTACGTCCACTTTTTAATCAACAAGTGTCTATTCTCAGATTTTAGATAGATTCTGGTAAAGGAATAATTGCACGGCGGCTGAGCCGACTGCGGTAATCAGTGTCTGTTTTTTTGGAAAACTTGATATAGACTTAGTGAATGAAATAAAGCTAATTATTTTCCGGCTTTAGTTAATTTTTTGAAGATGAAAAGACCACACGGCGGCAGAGCCGTCTTCGGTAATCTGTACTCTGTTATTAAAATAATATGATATAGTCTAAGTGAACGTAATCAAGCTGTTTCTCTTTTGAGATACTTAAGCATCAATTATCTTCCAGGAAAGAGGCCCATTGAAAACCTATCTCACTAATTTCCACTGTCATAAATATTGAAAATTAAACTGAGTTAATTGCATAGATATACAAATTGGATACCCACTCTATATTCCCCACTGTTAATATAACAGTAGAATTCACCGAGAATCCATTACTGTCATATTAAATTCCGAAAGATGCTATAACAGTAGAATTCACCAAGAATCCATTATTGTTATACTCTTTTATCCAATCCAATCTATTTATATATACGGTATTACGAAATCACTTCTTTCCCAATTTATCTTAGTCACGTATATATCGGGTCCCTAGTGTTCAGAATTCCCCAAACAGCGTATCAGTACAGTTCCCAGGAAAGAGAGACGGACTTAAAAAAAAGCCCCTTCAAAGGTCTCTATCTTTCCTAGACAAATCCATACTAATAAACCATTTATCCTAACCATCACCTTGTATATCAATGATAGACAATATCAGAGTTTCTATAAAAAGAATAAATTGTATTTTCTTGGCGGTAAAACTATGTTTACGGTAATCTAAATTTCACCATTATAACGATATGTTTACAGAGCTCAAAAATTAATTTTATCATCCTCACCTTGTCCCACGAAAATTTAAGGAAATTTGGGCATTATAACACTACAATTCATAAATAACACAAAACAATTAATTTAAAGCTATAAAACAATTATAAAGCATAAATAAACAAATAAAAGCTATAAACACACAAACACACAATTCAAACACAATGAAGAATCAAACTCATACTTCTCCAATTAATTTGCAAGAGGTTCCCCTTACCTATGCCACAAAACTATGAAGAACAAGTTTGAAAAACCAAGAACACAATAGTAAGAAATTTAAGAACTAAAGAAGAGAAAAGAGAGAATGGTGTTTGCCTTGAATGCTTCTTGGAATTGTATGTGAAATTTTATGAAGACAAGGGGGTTATTTATAGGGAGAGGGGCGGCCAAGAAGGAGGGCAAAGAAGGAAGAAGAAAGCTTAAGTGATGTAAGCCATGACTATCAAAATACCTACTTATTAATTAGGTTTAATCAATCTTTTTTCTAATTAGTTTAGGCTCATGACAAAGCATGGTGACTCATGTGGGAAATCAGATTCAAGGCCCCTAAATGCTCCTTGATGTCGACCAAATGAAGGGGAAAGGAGGGCCATTGGATTGCTTGGCCAAAAGCTTTAGGTTTAAGTAGTTTTAAGTGAAAATCAAGGGTAAAATGGTCTTTTTACTAATCAAATATTCAAAAATAATTTTAAATGCTAAGAACCAATGAGGAATCTCGAAAATGACATGTAAGAGCTTCATGGAAGAGTTTTTGAATTTTTACGGTAAGTGTAAGCTTTACGGTTTGCAAAAACAAAGGAAAACGGACGCGCCGTAAGTGCAAAATGACGTTTTTCAGAAAATTCCTGAAAAAATCCCAGAAAATCACAAATTGAATTTAAACACTAATAATCCCTCTTGAAATTTGATTTTAAGCACTCACTGATCACTAAAAATCTATTTCTGATCAGAAATCTTCGTTTCTCGTGCTTTTACAAGGACCGAAAAAAGTAGCTTTTGATATGCTTTTCAGAAAATTATGAAATAATTTCCAAAAATCCCAAAAAATATAAAAACATGATTCAGCTTTTCAAAATCTTTTTCTGATCTCAGTTTGGTATCCGAATCAGTTATTAGCTCTTATTGTAAGTAATAGGGACCAAAACAGTAATTTCTAAAATTTTAAAAAATTCTAAGAAAATTCCAGAAAATCACAAATATTAAAAGAACCAACTTTTGTGAAGGAAATTTGTTTTTCTAAGTTGGTTTGACATTTTTGTATTATTTAAAACCTTATCCGTTAATTACGGTAAATACGGTTTTCAAACGTTAAGGAAAAAGTGACTTCTTTAATGAAATAATTTCATAAGTATAGTCAAATCCTAATTATAAGCTAAAAATAAATCTCTTAGCATTTAGATCACAAAATTTCATATAAAACAGAATTTAAATAACAACCTAAAAAAATGGATGTTACAATTCTACCCATCTAAAAATAATTTCATCCTCGAAATTACTTACCTAGAATAACGTCGGATAAAGCTTACGCATGTTGTCCTCTAATTCCCATGTCGCATCACCTGTAACCTTGTCCCAAATGACTTTGACCAGAGAGATTTGTTTATCCTTAAGTTGCTTGATTTTTCGATCCTCGACTCGTACAGGGTTTGTATCATAAGTCAAGTTTTCTCTTAATTGTAGTATATCTGGTTCAATTATATGTGATGGGTTGGCAACATACTTCCTCAATTGTGAAAATGAAAGACACTATGAAGATTTGCAAGAAAAGGAGGTAAAGCAATTTGATAAGCGACAGGACCTATCCGATGAAGAATTTGATAGGGTCCTAAGAACTTTGGAGTGAGTTTCTTGGATTTAATTACTCTACCCACCCCAGTCATTGGAGTGACTCTCAAGAAAACATGCTCACTATCTTGGAATTCAAGAGGTCTTCTCCGTTTATCGGAGTAGCTCTTTTGTCTGCTTTGTGTTGTTCTCATTCTTTCTTGAATTTGCCTCACTTGCGCATTAGTTTGCTGCAATAATTCAGGTCCTAAGGTTGTACTAACCCCTTCCTGGTACCAACACAAAGGTGTTTGGCATTTTCTCCCATACAATGCCTCAAAAGGTGTCATTCCAATGCTGGAATGGTAACTATTGTTGTATGTAAACTCTATCAGTGACAGCATCTCATCCCAACTTCCACTTTGGTCTAATATGCATGCCCTTAATAAATCCTCTAGGGTTTGAATTGTTATTTCTGTCTGACCATCCATCTGAGGATAATAAGCATAACTCAACCTTAACTTAGTTCCTAAAGCTTGATGTAGACTTTGCCAAAATCTAGAGGTAAACCTAGGATCTCTACCAGAAACAATACTAGAAGGTACTCCATGTAATCTAATGATCTCTCGGACATACAACTGAGTAAGTCTATCAGGAGAATACTTCATGTTAATGGGTAGGAAATGCGATAATTTAGTCAACCTATCTACAATCACCCAAATTCCATCGCATCCTTTTGAAGTCTTTGGTAGTCCTGTTACAAAGTCCATGGATATACTCTCTCATTTCCAATCTAGGATATTCAAAGAATGCATCATTCCTGCAGGTCTTAGGTGTTCTATCTTAGCTTTCTGGCAAGTTAAACATGTTGACACATACTCTTCGACTTGTTTCTTCATTCCTGGCCACCAAAATCTTTGTTTTAAATCCTGATACATCTTTGTGGTTCCAGGGTGAATACTTAACTTACTTTTGTGTGCTTCATCTAAAATCATCTTCCTCATTTCTACACTATTTGGCACACAAATCCTATCTTTACACCTCAAAATTCCATCACTTTTAATACTAAACTCTGCAACCTTCCCTTGCTCTAATAGCCTTTTCTTTTCCATTAATTGTTCATCGGTTGCCTGCTGCTCCTTAATCTCACTCATCAACTCACTAGAGATCTTAACCATATTCAGGTAAATCCTCTCTCCATGTATATTAACGTTTAAATTCAAATCACGAAATTCTTCTATCAACTCTAATTCCTTTATCATCATACCTGACATATGAACAGTCTTTCTACTTATGGCATCAGCTACTACATTAGCTTTTCCGGGATGATACATCAAAGAAAAATCGTAATTCTTAAGAAACTCCATCCCCTTCTTTGTCTCATATTGAGTTCCTTCTGATCAAATAGGTATTTTAAACTTTTATGATCACTGAAGACATTAAATGTTGATCCATACAAATAATGCCTCCAAATTCTTAAGGCAAAAACTACTGCAGCTAACTCTAGGTCATGGGTAGGGTAATTCTTTTCATGAACCTTCAACTGTCAAGATGCATAAGCTACAACCTTTCTGTGGTGCATCAACACACATCCTAACCCTTGGTCAGAAGCATCACAGTATACTTCCACTGGCTCATCTGGGTTTGGTAAGACTAGAATAGGTTAGGTTGTTAGTAACCTTTTTATCTTAGTGAAACTTTCCTCACATTCGTTTGTCCATACGAACGGTTGATCCTTTTTGGTTAACTTGGTTAATGGAGCTATAATCTTAGAGAATCCTTTAACAATAATTTTTATTTTGTTGAAAATCTCTAACACTATTCTACTTAGCCATAGGCTTTAGCTATTAACCTCAGAGATAACATTCTTGCATTCCTTTGAATATTGTTACCTCAACTATCGAATATTCTTTTTCCTCCCATCGGAATCAAACCTTAAATTCCTCCATTCTTAGGAATTTTGACCTTCCAGTTCATACTCATTACCATTATTATCTTTCTGCTACCGGCAAGCTAATAGATTAATTACTTCCATACCTTGACCTTAAGTAGTAAGAAAACAATAATAATTCTATGACTGATTATGTCATTTTAAATCAAAAGCTTATGTTGTAAAAGTAAGTTTCTACTTATAGGAATAAACATAATATACATATATACGTACATAAAATTAACACAACATCAAGCAAACAATTTCTTTTATATTCATATATATATATATACAGCAACAAAGTTCAAGTATTTCCTAATAGGCTCTAATCCTATGGAATGTCTCCAAAAAGTTATACTCCAACTTTTGAGTGTTATGATTCAAGCCTACTAATAACTAGATTACGTAAAAACAGAAAGCAAAACAACGCATCGTCCTAGATCCCACTAATCGTAGAAAGATCTTCATTTTCTTGCTCCAGGACCCTTATGTTGCAAGGTTGGATTGTTGGCTACTGGCTTTTGCTCCCTACAATCCTTATACATGTGCCCAATTTTCCCGCACTTGAAGCGAGTTGCGCCCTTCTGATTACACTGGCTGGCCTGGTGACCAGCCTTTCCACAGTTATGACACTTAACAACATTTGAGCCTTGGTTTACATGATTCTTACTCCATCCAGCAGGTGTACTATTGTGATTCCTGAGTCTCCCCAAGTTCCTCGTATAAGGTGTGTTCTGAAACTGTCTTCTATTCTGATTTTGGGGCTGGGATCCTAATGGTCCACCCACATTACTTTTTCCTACCACCTTTTGCTTCTTCAATATCTCCAACTTCTGACATTTTTTAACCAGAGGTTGAAATTGGCGGATCTCATGAACAGATACTATAACGCCCCTTTTTCCCACAAGGAACGTTACGTAAAAATACCAAAAAACTCAATGCGGAAATAAATAAAAACTGCTTTGTCTTCAAAATTACATCTTTCATAATTAAAGGATACCAAAATTGGTGGCTAATTTTTTTTTCAAAAGTTTTATAATAAGAAATATGCTCATAAAACTTTTAGCCATCCAGAAAATCAGAAAAAGAAACATACATCACATTCACAAATCCCATAGTTATTATACAAAAGTCTTGCGTCAACAAGTATAGTCAAGATACATCATCACTGTGTAAAGAAAATAAAGCGATAAACTAAACCTAGGAAAAACTGTACAGCAAAAGTTATGTCAAATACACGACATGAACATCTACTCCCCAAAACCTAGGTTGGTCGGCTAACTAACAAACCCACAACCTAGCACTATACTCCCCACCCTAGAGACCTAAGAAGATGCCATCTCCTCAGGATCCTCCTCCTCCTCGGACTCGGACTCCACGAGCCAACTGCATCTAGGCTCATCTCTGGTCTTCCTCTTCCCTCTCCCTGCGTCTCCCGATGGTCCGGTGTGAGAGCTCGAAGAGCAACGCACAAAACGTCCTGACGGCTCTACGTAAGGAACAGGAAGCGTCGGTCTCACAGACTCAGGTGGTGGAGCTGGTGTCACAGGTGGAGCCAACCTCGGTAAGCGTGCCCTTTCCAAGGAACTCTTCCATGGAGTGCGACGAATCAGACGATGACGGTCAGATACCGGTCCGGCTACCCGCTGAGGTGTAGGTCTCTGATCCTCCCCGTCTCTCTCCTAGGCTGCGCCGTGGGCGGAACTCTGGCCTCCCTGCTCTCCAAGGTAATACTGCGTGCGAAGGGTGCATCTGCCAGCCAGCTACGTATCCTCTCGATGGGTATGTAGGCGTCCAAAACCATGCCCCTCTCCAAAACCTCTTCGGGGCCCAGCACCACTCCTCTAGTCCTGACCACGCGTCCACACACCATGGTCCATTGGGAAATGGGATCATATATCCATCCCCCACCATCGGCTTCAAGAGGCCGGAAACTCTCCCTCACCCTCGCAACTAGTGGTCTCGAAGTGGACATCTTCACGTAACGTACATAAAGATAACAGAAAAGCATGCAAGGGTGAATTTCTTTGTACAAGTTGAAATCCAGGAAAGTGTGCATATGAAAGATAAAATACTACATAATACTTTCCAAAAATATATATATAGGATTACTCTTTCGCAAATCTTTCTCTAAGATATTCATACACCAAAGAGAAAACATCATCAAGTTAAACACACATAGCACTCTAGCGTAATGCATGTCACTTCAATATCTCTTTTTATACATCGGTGCACTGCTTCATGGAGACTTCTCTTCCTCAACTAAGTAGAGCAAAATGGCTGTAGCGTAAACCTAACATAATAAACCAATCTGTCCCCTTTTTCATGGACTTGGTTAACCAACAGTCCCCTTTTTCATGGACTGGTTTTACAATTATTCAGTAGAGCTACTATCACTATAACATAAATAAGGCAGCCCTGGTCAGGATCATCCAAGCTGGGTATTACGACTCGTCTCGGTCCATTGGGAGTCACCAATCGGCCATTGATAACTTCGTAACCTAAATGCCCTCAAGACTTATAGTCAGACCATACTTATTCACAATCCATCACCTTAGGATTGTATGCTCTAATTTTGGCAAAAGCCAACGTCTTTAATGCAAATACCATCTATAATTTGCAAACACATACAAGATAAATAATGCAATCCCTCATCCTAGGATTTCCGTCGTCACGTGTTAGCTATCTTCCAATACCGTGTAGCATTATTTATCCTCCAAACTTCAACGTCGCCACGTGTTGACTCTCTCTCAACATCGCGTAAAAATGTTATTTAAAACGTAAGTTTTTAAAGAAACTTCTCTTTGAAATTAAAGTTCCTCTTTAACTTTAAAATCTCAAATCTTTAATTGCTTTGATAAAAGAAATACCTTTTATTTAAAACCAACTTTATTATTTTTCTTCCCCATTATCATTGTAAAAAGATTTAATTAAAAATCATAATGAAATACTTTGATAAAACTTTACTTAATTTTATTTACTACTAAGTATTTAAAATCTGACCCTCCAAAATGTCTAGTTTCATGCTTCAGCCCCTGATTTCTGAAAAATTATGTTTATGGCCCAAAAAGCCCAGTTTCTTGTTTTCTTTCCCAGAACTTCTGTAAATTACGATTTTGGCCCAAAATACCTAGTTTTCATTTTTCTGCACTAGAACTTTCGACAATTATTATTTTGGCCCAAAAGCACCCAATTTTTCATTTTAGCCCCTTAAAAATTTGAAATTCCACTTTTTCATTTACCAATTAATTCCTTAACATTACTTAGGGCTTTTTGAAAGTAATTTGGTCATAAAATCCATTGGAGACCTATATATAAAATTAAGTGGGATTACCTAATCAAGTGTTGACTTGAATCTAATTAATTAAACCTTAATTTCATTTGAAAAACTTTTTAATTAAAGTCCTCTAAAAATCCTCTTCCAAAAATGCTTGGGTAAAGTGCCTTGGATCAAATCATCAACCACAACCACAATCATAATAATTTGAAGCTTTACACTACTTTAAATATTACAATACAACATCATGAATCAAAGTACACCAATCACCCAAGGAAATCAAATACATCAATAGGCAAGAACACCACTCAAGTCATAAAGCATACATACATTTAAAAGAAACCATCTTTAGCATTTTTAAACATGTCAAGAATACAAACATCATTAATTAAGCATGCATTTAGGCATACAAACCACTTTAAGCAATATACATATTTTCCAAGAGTCCAAAATTTCGAAATTTACTTTTCCTCAACCGAAATCATACTTTGCCACTTCAAGGTATAGATATATAAAAATATAGTTTACTAAGAGAATGATTTCTCATTCAACAACCAATATGAAAACTCAAGTCTTTGAGTTTTTCATGAAACATACAACACATAGCCACACACATATACAACCTTCCCAACTTATTGAGAAAATCTCCTTACCTCTTAAAGCTACTAAGAGGGCAAACACCAAAAGTCTCCTTGCAACAAAATCACCAACACCAAGAGCTCTCCCAAAGATCTTGATGTTCCCAACACTTAGAAAATCAATCCTTTTCAAAATACATAAAACACATAACCATAAAAAAAATGTAAGTTTTATGAAAATAGACAAACCCTAAAGAGTAGAAATTTGAGTAGAGAAATACTTACTCAAACTTTGAAGCAAAATGGATCCAAGATGGTTTTCAAGCTTGTAGGTTCTAAGGGAGTGAACCTAAACCAAGAACAAGCTTACTTTTAGAAAAATGAAGAACACAAGCTTCTTGAAAAATGAAAATGATGAGAATGGAAAAATGAAAAGAGTTTATGGATTAGAATCATCATCCAAACCTTTTTTGTGAAGCTTGAATGGCTAAAACTCAAGGAAACTCAAAGCTTTAGTTATGGAGGAAGCTTTGGAAAATGAGAGAAAATGGAGTTTTGGCAAGATGAAGAAGATGAAGTGAATGAAGAATGAAACTTCTCTCCTCCCTTCCCTATAGCAAACTCAGCCAACACACAAGAAGAGACGGGGGAGCATGGGCTTGATTTGAGTTGGTCACCTACTCCCTCTCTTTAATTGAAAAAATTCAAATAATTAGCCCTTTGACCCAAATTGACTTTGAGATATTTCAGGAGTGCATTTTTGGGCTTAGGGTTCGGCCAAGGGCAGACCAAAAATGGTGGGATTATGTCCCATCATGTTAAGGTTTAATTGGTGGTTCAAAGTAGGAAAAGTGCTTATTTTCACAATCCCTTTTGAGATAAATATTTTTTCTAAAATAGGTAACAACATGAGAAATCACTTTTATGACTCAGATATAATATATAAAATTTTAGAATCTCAAAACTAAATTTTTGGACTATTTTTCATCTCTCGGTTGCGTCTGATTTACCTGTAAAGCACCAAACGCGGGTAAAATTAAGTTTTTCTGAAAAATTTCTAGAAAAATTTCTAAAAATCACAAATAATATAAAAACAACTTTTGTTTTGTTAAAATATTATTTTGGAGTAAAAACAGTCTCCAGAAAAATACTAAACCCTTTCCCTGCACCACGCGAGAATGCAATTCCCGCAAAAACTCAGTTTTGCGAACTTCACTACTCTAAACTCTTATAAAATAAATCTAAGATATGAATATTATTATTCACACCTTAAGATCCCAAAATCATTAATTAAATAATTTTAAATAAATTAAAACAGATTAAAAGTCTACAGAAACTATTTAAAAAATGAGGGTGTTACAGATACAACTTCCTTGATATCGTAACGAAGTCCTGCTTCGAAACGTTTGCATTTCCATGCCTCATCAGGTTGAAGTTGGAAAAAGCGAAAGTACTTGGCCAAAGTTTCAAACTTAACCGCGTACGCATCTACATACATCTCTTTCTGCTGTAGACTCAGGAACTCTCGTTCCCTTTCAGTCCTAGCACTCTGAGGGAAGTACTTAGTCAGAAACCTAGCGCGAAAGATTACCCAAGTTATTTCCTGTTGTTCAGCTTCCAGTAGTTTCTGCACTCCCTTCCACCAGTACTCTGCATCACCAATGAGCAGGTGCACAACATAAGATACCTTGACTCTTTCAGCACAGTTTAGAGCCAAAAATATCTTTTCTAAGTCCTGGATCCAAAGATTAGCTTTCTCTAGATCAGGTTCCCCATTAAACTGTTGCGGATCATGCTTCCTGAAGTCCGTAAGTCCTTTAGCCACAGCAGCCCTATCTGCCCTTAACTGAGACTATATGTCCCTCTGTTCTGCTCGCTCAGCTTGCTGTGCCATAGTAGCAGCCATAGTGTTCATCGCTCCAATCGCTTGTTCCATCGCCTCGATGTTACGTGCAGACATCGTTTTCTAATGTGTAACTAATAAGAACATATCACCCCTTAAGAAAACAAGTTAACAAGTAATTTCAAACAAAACATTCAAAGTCTATACTTTCCTGTAATAATCTGGTGACCTTTCAAATTAACGACTTTTTCCCTACAAACCAACATGAATTCCAATCCACATGTTTTGTCCTCACTAACATGCTTTTCATAAGGGAATCCTTTCCTATACAGTCCCATGCCTATACAGTATTGTTGGCATAGGTAGTACCGATTAATTCTATTCAGTTCTTCTCAACTATGCTGCCCCATACCAGTATAGTCCAGATTTCCTTAGCTATACTGTCTCATACTAGTATAACTTTGGCACCAAAGTTTCACAGAATCAAACAAGTCATTCAAGTTTCACACAAAAATCATACAACACACCACATATCAGGGTTAACGCAACTTAGGCTTAGTAGACCAATACCCTAACATTCCCAAAAAGACTAAACCAGACTCTGATACCACAAAATGTAACCAAAAGTTTCACAAAGATTTAGAAAATATTTTTATAAAAGTGGATTAATCCTTCTCTGAAAATGCGGGTAAAATTTTTCGCCTTCATAAAGAAGATGAGAATGGGGAGTAAATCCCTTTAAGATTTTCTTTTTGTAAATATTTAGATGTAAAGAGTAAAACATAACTTCGAACTAAAAATTTCTCATCTCATATATGAAATCATCAGAGTTTACAACAGAGGTTTATACAGTGAACACTGAGCCAGTCGAGTCTTTAGACCTCTACCCAATATAAAATAGTAAATACAAATTCTTCTTGGAATCTCCATCGATCTAAGCAGCATCCTCCTTCAGATCCTTCTTTTAAGAGCTAACCCACTTCTTGGGTAAACCATCTACTCAGTCATGCATCAACACAACATAAAGCAGGCAAGGGTGAAACTCTATAACAAAGTAATATGAAAAGTAGAAGCACACCCAAAACCCAGATCACACATCACCCAATTCGCACAACAAGACACATAAAAATTAACAGATCAATCAAGACTTATAAACAGATCTCGTTTAAGCATATCTTACCTTTGTGTTGGAATTCAACAAAGGCAATGCATTCACAATAATATATCACCTAGTCCAAGTATATTTATGCATGTCACTTCAATATCTCTCAAAACACACCGGTGTATTGCTCCAAGGAGACTTTACCAAACTTAACACCATTGAGCAATTGGTTGTAGTAAACTTATCAGAATAACCAGACAGCCTCTTCAAGACTTCCGGGGATCCTTCGGTAGTACTAACATTTATTACTTAATGCCAATTTATGAATAGGCTAGTCAGTCAGATTTATCCAAGTCGGGTATACGATGCGTCTCGGCATGAGGGGATCAACCTACATGACCATTGAAACTTTCGAAACCTGGATAATCCAGTAGGCAATTGTTGCCCAACTAAACCCTATTCTCAACCACACTACTTCGGGTTGTAATGCTCAAAAATTCTTTATGCAAATTACCGTCTATATTTGCACACAAATTCTCTTTAGTATCTCTTCGAAAACTTCCTTTGTTTTACTGTAGCTGCTCTTTGAATATCTCTAAATCTCACCAAAATACTTTATATGAAACAACTCATCTCTTTAGGATAGAAATACTTTTGAATAAACAGATAGCTGTTAAAACCCACATCTTTCACTTTATATTAGAAAACTTTTTTACTGTTTTTAAATAAATAGCTTTTGCTCATTTTACCCATTTTACGAATCGTTTATGAGTTAAATTATTTGTCCAGCTTCAATAAGTCAATTTATGACTGATCACACCGCGGCAGAGCCGAACTGAGGTGAGCAGCCCAACAGAGTGATTTGATATAGAAACTAAAGATTATAAACTCATTTCAAGAAGACCAAAACGGGACAGAGCCACCTAGGATTGATCAAGAGAGAAGAGATCAACAATATTTGAACTTACATCCACTTTTTAATCAGTAAGTGTTTGTTCGAAGATTTTAGACAGATTTTGGTAAAGGAATAATTGCACGGCGGCTGAGCCGACTGCGGTAATCAGTGTCTGTTTTTCTTGAAAACTTGATATAGACTTAGTGAACGAAATAAAACTAATTATTTTCCGGCTTTAGTTATTTTTTTGAAAATGAAAAGGTCACACGGCGGCAGAGCCGTCTTCGGTAATCAGTACTCTATTTTTTAAATAATATGATATAGTCTAAGTAAACGTAATCAAGCTCTTTCTCTTTTGAAATACTTAAGCACCAATTATCTTCCAAGATAGAGGCCCATTGAAAGTCTATCTCACTAATTTTCACTGTCATAAACATTGGAAATTAAACTTAGTTATTTGCATACATATACAAATTGGATACCCACTCTATATTCCCCACTGTTAATATAACAGTAGAATTCACCGAAAATCCATTACTATCGTATTACATTCCGGAAGATGCTATAAGAGTAGAATTCACCGAGAATCCATTATTGTTATACTCTTTTATCCAATCCAATCTATTTATATATACGGTATTACGAAATCACTTCTTTCCCAATTTATCTTAGTCACGTATATACCGGGTTCCTAGTGTTGAGAATTCCCCAAACAGCGTATCAGTACAGTTCCCAGGAAAGAGAGACGTACTTAAAAAAAAGCCCCTTCAAAGGTCTCTGTCTTTCCTAGACAGATCCATACTAATAAACCATTTATCTTAATCATCACCTTGTATATCAAGGATAGACAATATAAGGGTTTTCATAAAAAGAATAAATTGTATTTACTTGGCGGTAAAGCTGTATTTACGGTAATCTAAATTTCACCATTATACGGTATGTTTACAAAGCTCAAAAATTAATTTTATCATCCTCTCCTTGTCCCACGAAAATTTAAGGAAATTTGGGCATTATAACACTACAATTCATAAATAACACAAAACAATTAATTTAACGCTATAAAACAATTATAAAGCATAAATAAACAAATAAAAACTATAAACACACAAACACACAATTCAAACACAATCAAGAATCAAACGCATACTTCTCAAATTAATTTGCAAGAGGTTCCCCTTACCTTTGCCACAAAACTATGAAGAACAAGCTTAAAAACCAAGAACACAATAGTAAGAAATTTAAGAACTAAAGAAGAGAAAAGAGAGAATGGTGTTTGCCTTGAATGCTTCTTGGAATTGTGTGTGAAATTTTGTGAAGACAAGGGGACTATTTATAGGGAGAGGGGTGGCCAAGAAGGAGGGCAAAGAAGGAAGAAGAAAGCTTAAGTAATGTAAGCCATGACTATCAAAATACCTATTTATTAATTAGGTTTAATCAATCTTTTTTCTAATTGGTTTAGGCTCATGACAAGGCATGGTGACTCATGTGGGAAATCAGATCCAATGGCCCTAAATGCTCCTTGATGTCGACCGAATGAAGGGGAAAGGAGGGCCATTGGATTGCTTGGTCAAAAGTTTTAGGTTTAAGTAGTTTTAAGTGAAAATCAAGGGTAAAATAGTCTTTTTATTAATCAAATATTCAAAAATAATTTTAAATGGTAAGAACCAATGAGGAATCTCGAAAATGACATGTAAAATTTTCATGGAAGAGTTTTGGGATTTTTACGGTAAGGGTAAACTTTACAGTTTGCAAAAATAAAGAAAAACAGACATGCCGTAAGTGCAAAACAGACATTTTTCAAAAAATTTCTGAAAAAATCCCAGAAAATGACAAATTGAATTTAAACACTAATGATCCCTCTTGAAATTTGATTTTAAGCACTCACTGATGACTAAAAATCTATTTTTGATCAGAAATCCTCGTTTCTCGTGCTTTTACAAGGACCGAAAAAAGTAGCTTTTGATCTGCTTTTCAGAAAATTATGAAATAAATTCATAATTGTCAAAAATCGCAAAAAATATAAAAACATGATTCATCTGTACAAAGTCTTTTTCTGACCTCGGTTTGGTCTCCGAATCAGTTATTAGCTCTTACTATAAGTAAGAGGGACCAAAAAGGTAATTTCTAAAATTTTCAAAAATTCTATGAAAATTCCAGAAAATCACAAATGTTAAAAGAACCAACTTTTGTGAAGGAAATTTGTTTTTCTAAGTTGGTTTGACATACTTGTATTATTTAAAACCTTATTCGTTAATTATGGAAAATATGGTTTTCAAACGTTAAGGAAAAAATGACTTTTTTAATGAAATAATTTCATAAGTATATTCAAATCCTAATTATAAGCTAAAAATAAATCTCTTAGCATTTAGATCACAAAATTTCATATACAACATAATTTAAATAACAACCTAAAAAAATAGATGTTACAGTATGCACCCCAACTACTCTTTACTAAAGGATTTATGGCTAAAAGTTTCATATGATAATTTCTCTTACAACTCACACTATCATTTATCGGGTTCTAGCTTTTCTTAAGGTTGACCTTGGATAGGATAGTCAATTTACAAACAGGATTACCACTTTTGATGAGAAATGTTAGACGTGATAAACCATCAGAAAGACAATTAGATAAGGAGATAGAAAATAACTAGGTAAGAAAAATAGATAGATGAAATCACTGAATAACTTCATAGATAGATTACGGAAAGTTTTGAAAACAGACGGACATAAGAATTTCTAGAAAGTTACATACTTAGGAAGTAGTGAAAGAAATTTAAACATAGGGTCAGATTTTGAAACTAAAACTTATAAGAAACTAAAACATACATCAAACAAAAGGTTTCATAACAAAACAAAACAAAAGTCTTCCGTCGTTCATAGTGTAGACCCCATTTTCTGTCAAGACTTGAAATTTGACCTCCAAAATCTCTAAAATCTTACAGAAGACCACCCATTCCAATCATCCATGAAGCCCCTAGTCTTCAAAATTACTAGTTATGTCATTTTCTTCTTGTAAGGGATCCTCTGAGGGTGAAGCCTCAGCACCACTCATTGTATAGACACGTCTGCTTGTCGTCAACCTTCCGGCTTTGACATTGTTGACTTCTAGCTTTGGTTTGCTCGCAAGGCAATCCTTTGCCACATGGCCAACTTTTCCACAGCTATAACACGTCATTCCTTGTTGAGTACAGGCATTAGAATAATGTCCTGGTTTCCTACATTTGAAACATGTCACTGGAGCGCCCGCTCCTTGACTTCCCTTGTTGGTACCACCAGTAGAAAATGATACATTGCTCTTTTGTTGGTTCCCCTGATCCTTATAGTAGGGTTTGTTCTAATTCTACTTCCCTTCCTTCCCTTGGGGATATGACCTAGACGGCCCACCCACATTTCCCTTGTTCACTCTTCCTCTCATTATGTTTTTCATTTTCCTACACTTTTCCACCAGAAGTGGAAATTGGCGTATGTCTAGTGAAGCCACAGACTGCCTGATCTCGTACTTTAAACCAGCCTCAAAGCACTCGCATTGCCACCCCTCATCAGGTTGGAGTTGGAAGAAACGGAAGTACTTGGCTAACGACTCAAACTTCGCCGCGTACTCCCCCACCGTCATATCCCTTTGTTGCAAACGCAGAAACTCTTGTTCCTTTTCAGACCTCGCACTTTGTGGAAAATATTTCTCCAGAAACGTGGTATGAAATATCGTCCACGTCACCGCTTGATGTTCAGCTTCTAGCAGTTGCAACACACTCTTCCACCAATACTCCGCATCTCCCAGTAGTAGATAAGTTGCATAGTGCACCTTCTCTGCTTTTGGGCAATGCAGAATGTCAAATATCTTCTCCAATTCTTGTACCCACAACTCAGCTTTTTTAGGATCAGTTTCTCAATGAAACTCTGGTGGATTATGATGTCTAAAGTCAACTAATCTCTTAGCCTCAGCATCTCTAACAACCCTCGCTTGTTTCTCAGCATCTCTCTGTTGTTTTTCAATATCCCTCTGTCTCGTACGAATAGCTTGTTGAGCCATCACAGCTGCCATGTTAGTCATAGCATTGATTGCTCTCTCCATTGTATCGTCACGGTTCTCGCGGTTATCAACGTTGGTACGATTCGTTAGTCATTCTCTACGTGTCATGGGTTCTTGCAAGTTTTAAAACTAGTTGGGATCTATTAAGAAATACCTATTGGTTATACTAACATACATTGTCTTAACAAGAAAACAATTCAAACAAGATTTAAACAGAATCACACAATTGTCCTTCAAGAAAAACAATTCAAACAAAGTTTAGCAAAATTCACATTGGACAAACAAACTCCACTCAAAACTTATGCAATTGTTTCGACAAGAAACAATTTAAGCAAACTCCATCAGAGTTCACACAACATAGACACAGTAGACTTATAACCTACAGTCCCGAAAGACATTGACCAACTCTGATACCACTAATGTAACACCCCTTTCTCAGGAGGCATTCCACTTCGTAACGGATCCTCTAATGCGGAATTAAAATCTTTCTTCTTATTCTTCTTTCGGAAAATGCTATCAAAATTTAATTAATTTTCACAAATGGATTTTCTCTGTTATTATTTTTTCTTCTTTTTAAAAGAAATACTTATGTAAATAAAACATCAATAAAAAATTAACACCGAAAATAAAATTCATTCATTTATAATAGAACATACCATACATAAGAAATTTTTTTTTCCAAATAAGTACATACTCCCTATGCTGGTCAAGTACTAAGAACTTCTACAAGAAATTCTAATAAGAAAACCCCAACAAAACAAGGACTCGCACATCCATCCACTTGGTTGACACATTTTCAAAGCACGTCTCATTCTTCGAGTTCTGACTAGTCCATCCAGCTAGTAATCCATCTATATGAATCATGTTCCGAAGACCACAAAACATATAGGAAAGAGTGAGTTTTTCCCGAAAAGTTATATCACGAAAAAATATATGTTAAAAGAAAATACTACTTATTATACTTAAAAAATAAGCAGATATCATTTGAAAACTTTTCTCTAAGTTAACAAACTACCAAACACGTCATCAAGAATATCACACATCACAAATCATCAATATGCATGACACTTCAACATCTCTTTATACACCGGTGTAAATGCTCCAAGGAGACTTCTCTTCCTCAACTAAGTCGAGCAAAATGGTTATAGCGTAAACCTAACATAATTGCCAAGTCCACTCTCAGGATCTGGCCCAGTCCATTCTCAAGATCTGGTTTAAAAATAATTCAATAGAGCCAGTATTTATAAATTATTACCATAACATAAATAAGGCAGTCGGTCAGGATCATCCAAGTTGGGTATACTACTTTTCTCGGCACAAAGGTATTCACCAGGCAAGGCCATTGAGAATTTCGTAACCTAGACGCCCCCATAGGCTTATAGCTAGACTATACTTATTCCCAACCCTACAAACCGGATTGTAACTCGAATTTGGCAAAGTCAATCATCAAAAATGCAAATGACATCTATATTTGCAATCACCAAAATTCTTATCTCAAGAATTTAACATCGTCACGTGTTGACTCTTACAACGTGTAAATCTCCTCTTTGTGATACCAAGCCTTATAAGAGAAAAACCCATTTAATTTTCTCCAAATCATTTTCTTAAGCATAGGCTTATAAGAAAAACTCTTTTGAAAAATAAAATACCACTCACTGTAATTATTTTTCCAAAAACCCTATTATAATCTTAAAAATCTTATTTTTCTTCCACTACGTGGTAATGAAAATATTTTCAACGGCTTAACCACAAAATAAGAATTTTCCAATAGAACCCTCATTTTAAAAACTCAATATTTCACTTTAAAAACTCAACTTTAAATAGTTGGTATAAAAATCCTATTTAACTAATTAAGTTAAATTTTCTAATAAAACATTTCTCTAGTGTATTTCCTTTTACCAATTAATGTATAATTAGTTGATAAAAGGTTTAATTATTTGTGATTGATTCAAATTAAATTCCAAACTCCTTTATTTAAGAAAAAAACCCAATTAAAGTCCATTGGAGACTTATCCAAAAGAATTAAGCAATTAATACCTAAATCAAGTTTTGGCTTGAACACCAATTAATCAAATTTTCCTTTAGAAAAACAATTTTACTACAAAGTCCTCTACTTCCTCTTCCATGATGCTTGGGTCACTTGTTTTAATTCATCTTCGTTAAGCTTACCCAATCACAACAAACATCACCATAATCATAATAAATAAAGCATAAATCTACTTTAAATATTACAATCATCCAAATGAATAAATCAAAACACAAGTAAAGCAATCACACCAAATCACAATTAGCCATAGAATACTCCAACAAAATCAAGAAGCAAGTCAAACATCATGACATAGAAATTTCTACCACACAAAATACCATAAAACTAACATATGCTTAAAATGGCATTTTAGGCAAAATCAAGCATACAACCACATATCCATCACTTAGCAAATTTTCTTACCTTTTCATTTTCCACAAAACAACTTTAGAAATATCTCCATAAAGTTAAAAACACGATGACGCTCATACAAAATCCCTAGAGCTAAAAATCTTAACTTAGTTATTTAACACATCAAGAATGGTTTAAATCATTCTAAACAAAGATGAAACTCAAAACCCTTAAGTTGTTATCAAGCCACACAAATCATACAACACACAACTATATAAAAATCATAACTTTGAAAAGAAAATCCCCTTACCTCTTAAAGAGAAGCTTGAATACCAAAATCACTTTGCTAGCTTGTTGTTTCCAAACTAGTGACAAATCCTTTCAAAACACAATATAAACATAAGCATAAAAACATCCCCCTTCATGAAAATACCCAAACCCTAAGATAAAAAACATGAGAGAATGATTTCTTACCCTAGATCTTGAAGAAAAATGGATCAAAATGAAGATCAAGCTTCTTGGTTCCAAGGATAAGAACCTAAAGCCAAAATAGAGAGATTTCTTAAAAAATACGAAGAAACACATGATCCAAAAGCTAAAAGAGGTAGATGATGAAAGTATATGAAAGATTGATGGTTTAGAATCATAAACCAACCTTGTTTGAAGAAGATTGATGGATCAAAGCTCTTGAAAACCAAAGAAATGGCTTAAGGAAAAAGCTTGGAACTTGAGAGAAAATGAAAGGTTTTTGCTTTGTGAAAATGGTGAAATGAAAATATGAAGACTCTCTCTCCTTTGCCTAGCTATTACACGGCCAAGAGGATAAAAAAGGAGTGAAGGATAAGCTTGTTTAATCTTGGTATTATCTTGAATTTAATTAGGAAAATAAAGGAATTATAATATTGGTTAAAAGCAAGACTTTCAAGGCATGAAGCACATGGGCCAAAAGTGCTTTTTGGCTAATGGAAATTTCGTGCAAAGCAACTGGCCAAGTGGGAGAAAAAAGATCTTACAAGTTAGGGCTTGTTTGGTTGTCTAAAATTAAGAAAAATGCTTAATTATTTAATCCCTTTTGAAATAAATACAAACCAAATAAGTAATTATTGGAAAAATCACTTTTATGACCCAGTATTAATATAATAAAATTTAGAATCTCAAAACTTGATTTTTGATCAGTTTCTGATACCCCGATTGTGCTACGGTTACTCGTAACGTGCCAAACCAGGCTAAAAATAAAATTTTTCTGAAAAATTCTAGAAAAATTCCCAAAAATCCGAAATATTAAAAAAATAACTTTTGTTTCGTTAAAATATTTTTTCGACGCAAAAACGATATCCGAAAAAATATAAAACCTTCGACGTTTTCAAACCGGATCACGATTTTGCTATTTTTCGATTTTTTGAGTTTGGCCACTATCTACCCATCTAAAAATCATAAATAATCTAAAAATGCTAATGATATCCCTAACTTTCCATTTGGATCAGTTCTTACCCCTCTGATAATTATCTGTTCACTATACGTCACGTATTCCATTCTGCAGGGACCAAAACTGTAACATTTTTGTCCTAATCTCAGAAAATTCCAAACTAAAATTATAAAATCTTCAAATAATATAAAAATACTATTTGTCTCTTTGATTCCTTGTGGTGGTCTTGTCTTGCCATTCAGATCAGTATAATCTAATTTCTTCGTCTATAACGAGAATCGTTTTTCTGTCGAAATTTCCAATTTCAACTCAAGGTCCTAGTTGCTTTTCTATTGGCAACTATAATCATGACATTTCATTTTCTAATATCATCTTGTAATGTGTAATTTGATCTACTCACTCTGTCGTATAGAATTAACTACGGGTCTAAAAATGCGGGTGTTACAACTCTACCCCTCTAAAAAGATTTCGTCCTCCAAATTTCGCAGATAAACTACGTTTAGCCACCAATATAGAAAAACTCTCATCCGATAAAATCTTTTTTTTTCTAGTACTCCTTCTTTAGAAATAAAACACTCTTGTTCCTTCGAGTATCCCTACTCCAACTACAGAGTATCCTCACACTATCCATCAGAACTCATAACCATTCAATCCAACCCTTAAGAACTTAACAATGTTGGTCCATATCAAATATCATTGTCCCCTCTCTACTACCGGCAAGCCAATGGGTTGATCAGTCCCACACCTTGTCCTTAAGTAGTTAGAAAACGATAATAATCGTATCGCTAATCACATTATTGTCCAAATTATTCGTCTCTTAACCCTCATTACTATACTCATGGATGACTATCGACTATTGTCTACACCCCAACTACTCTTTGCTAAAGGATTTATGGCTAAAAGTTTCATATGATAATTTCTCTTACAACTCACACTATCATTTATATGGTTCTAGCTTTTTTTAAGGTTGACCTTGGATAGGATAGTCAATTTACAAACAGGATTACCACTTTTGATGAGAAATGTTACACATGATAAACCATCAGAAAGACAATTAGATAGGGAGATAGAAAACAGCTAGGTAAGAAAAACAGATAGATGAAATCACTGAATAACTTCATACATATATTACGGAAAGTTTTGGAAACAGACGAACATAAGAATTACTAGAAGGTTACATACTTAGGAAGTAGCGAAAGAAATTTAAACATAGGGTCAGATTTTGAAACTAAGACTTATAAGAAACTAAAACATACTTCACACAAAAGGTTTCCTAACAAAACTATAGTCTTCCATCGTTCATAGTGTAGACCCCGTTTTCTGTCAAGACTTGAAATTTAACCTCCAAAATCTCTAAAATCTTACAGAAGACCACCCATTCCAATCATCCATGAAGCCCCTAGTCTTCAAAATTACCAGTTATGTCATTTTCTTCTCGTAAGGGATCCTCTGAGGGTAGAGCCTCAACACCACTCATTGTATAGACACGTTCGCTTGTCGTCGGCCTTCCGGCTTTGACATTGTTGACTTCTGGCTTTGGTTTTCTCGCAAGGCAATCCTTTGCCACATGTCTAACTTTTCCACAGCTATCACACGTCATTCCTTGTTGAGTACAAACATTAGAATAATGTCCTGGTTTCCTACATTTGAAACATGTCACTGGTGTAACGTCCGTAAATTTTGATTCTGTTTTAATTTTATTTTATGCATGTGATGTGTGCTTATGCATGTTAGATATATTTTAGTAAGAATAAATTCATAGACAAAGTTTCTTTGACGTTAGAAAGTAGTGGTTTAAGTTGGACGTTTAGAAACAGACAGAGTTCTGTTTACCGTAAATAGACAGAGTGAGGACTTTATGAAGTAGGAACCCTAGATTTAGGTTAAGAATGAGATTTGAAGGTACCAATAGTGATTTTATAATATTCGAGGATTTTAGAAATTTATTCGGGAATTTTCTGAAGAACGCATAGAAATGTTACCGTTTTGGTCCCTGTAGTGTGACTAGGTTGAACTGTGAGTGGATTTGGAGACCAGAACATGTCTAGAAATATTTTTGAGGATTCCAAATGATGTTTCCTAATATTTTAGAATTTTAGAAATTATTTTGGGAATTTTTGGAATGACAGATAAAGAATTGCTGTTTTGGTCCCTGTAGAACGAGAACAGGATAGCAGGGAGAGCAGGTGAATGCCAGAAGCTTAGGAAATGATTCAAAATCAACCAAAAGAGTACCCAATGGTATTCTTATAATATCTATGATTTTTAGAAATTTTCTGGGATTTTTTCTGAGAAAGTTGATTTTACCCTAGGCTACGGGTTACGGTAAAAACCGAAAAGTTACCGTAGTGCTTCTAAGCTTGATCTTTTTGAACCAAGGCTTTTGTGACATCTTATTTACATGGCTTAGGACTTATTATAAGGTTCATGAGAATTTTTACCCCAATAGGTTAGGTTTGGATAATTTTTACTATGAAATACAAAAGTTACCACACTTAATTACCCTTGGAGAGTTACCATTTACCATGATTAAGGTGAGAAAAATTATTTACCCCCTTGGTCAGCTGGTCATGCGCTGAAGAGAGGAAGAGAGTAGAAATTTCTTGAAGCCATGACTCATGGGGGAGGACCAATGAGAAGAGGGCAAGTGACTTAAGTAATCATTAAGAGGAAAAAATCAAAATGGATAGGAAGAGAAAGAGAGGGGGAGCCGTGGAGTTGGGAGAAGAAGAAGAGGAAGAAGAGCTCCAAGCTTGAGACCATCTAGTGCATCTCCATAGCCAAACCTTGAGTGATTTTTCCATAATCCTTGTCCAAACAAGCTAGTTTGCAAGTCTTGATTCATAAAATTAGTGGACCATAAGCTAATAAGGAGCAAGCAAGGAAGAGAAGGGAAGGAAGAAGAAGAAGCTTGGGTTAAGGTTTCTACAAGCTTGGTAAGGGGAAATCTCTTCTTACATGATTATGTAAAGCTTGGTTGACATATTTAGGGCTTTGATTGTATAGTTTTGATTATGATGATGTTGAACTTGTTCTAGGGTTCATGATGTGTGGTAAGGTATGTGGTCATAAATTCTTATGAAGATGATTAAGCTTTGAGTTATGTATGTGCTTGATGTGAACTTTGTGGTGATTTGAATGGATTAGAGAAGTGCTTGATGTTGTTAGGTTTGGTATTTGAACATGTTTGTGCTCTTGGTATGAAGATGCTATGCTCTTGTTGGTGAGCTGTGTTCATGGCTTGAATATGGCATGAGATTGTTGTAAAAATAATGAACCTCATTTATTTGGATCCAATTGAACTTAACCATGCAAAGAAGAGGTTGTTTGCATCATTTTTGTGAAAATCGCAAGCCTGGTACGCCCTGGGTGTGGCTGTTTTCGTGGCTGGGAAATTCTGGAAAACAGGGGACAGCTCTGTTCATACCGCAGGTGTGAAAAACCCTCGCGCCTGTGAACAGTTCTGGACCCAGCATTCTTGAAAATTAATGTTTTTGCGAAAAATCAGTTTTTCCAAATTATTTTCATAAAAAAATGCTTAAGAAAAAATAATATTTTTAAATATGAAGATTGGTATGTGATTTGGTTAATTAATTTTAGAACTTAAACAATGTTTTGGAAAATGCATTGGGTTAAAAGAGGAACCATTAATGAAAGTGTGTAAAGTGAAAGAGGAAGAGCCATGTGATGGAGAATTATGCACAAAGAGATGTGAACTATCATAAGTGATGATAATGTGATAACCTAGAGTGAAGGTTATATGTGATTGTGCAAGTGATAACCTAGAGAAAAGGTTAAAGTGATTACAAGACAAACCAAAGCTTAAAATGCTTGAGATGGTGATTTTGTATGCTTAATGTGATATGCCATTTTGCATAAAGAGAAAGAGAATTTGGCAAGTGGCCAATGTGATGAGCATTACAACCCGGATGGGGTTGAGAATAGGGATAGTATGGCCACAGTAGCCTAAAGGGATTATCCAGGTTGCGAAACCCCTCAGATGGCCAGGTAGGAGATATCCCCTGAGCCGAGGCAAGTCACATAACCCGGCTTGGATAAATCTGACGGACTTGACTATTCATGATATGGTGAGACGTAGCTTATCCGAATGATTACTATGAAGTCTGGTGGGACTCTCTGGTAAGTCTGGTAAGTCTGCTACGGCCAATCGCTCAATGGTGTTGGAGGTAGGGAAGTCTCCTTGGAGCACTACGAGGGTGATGTGAGGGGAAATAGAAGTGACATGCATTGTATTATATATGAGCTGATGATAAGTTGATTGACGCTGAGATTTGCGTTATGATTGTGAATATTTTATTGTGCTGAGATTGATGCTGTGACTGTGATTATTTAATTGTGCCTATGAGAACATATTGTTTTTCAGGTAAATGTTATACTTCTGAATCAAGAAAGGGTGAGTAGTAGATAATTAATATTGCTATTATGTCTGATAAGTTTGGTAGAATTTGTATTGATTGTCTCTATGCTTTATTATTTATGTACGATGATTTTTCACCCTTGCCTATATGTTTTGTGCTCTTGTTCTTGAACATGATTCATATAGATGGGAGATCCTCCAGAAGGACTGACCAGAGTCCGTAGGCTTAGTTTTTGGCCCAGAGGGGCGGATGGAGAAGGATGGATAATAAACCCCGGGACGCAGTGGGGTACTTATTTAGGTTATGTTACATCTCTAGAGACGTCTGTAGAAGGTCCACATAGATGGACAGTAGAAAATATTATATTAGATGTAAAGATGCCTATAGTTGAGTTATGGGATGCTTGGAAGGAAAGGGAGAGACAGAGGCAACAGGTACCTCAATCAGAGCCTGCCCAACGACCTGAGCCAATGCAACAGGAGACTCCAAGGCCAGATCCACTGCCACAGAGGACCAGGACTCCTCCTTGTAAGAGATTTTACGGAAAATGGAGACAAACGGCGCGTAAGAGTACCGTGCGCCGTGCACAGCCACTGAAGATCACTCCATCAGAGAAGAGGCCAATGGAGAGGACACCTACCCCTCAGCCTGATAGCAAGGGAAAGGGGAAGCAGATAGTGGAAGAGGAGAGTGATCCGTCAGAGGAGTCGGTGGGTAGTGTGTAGGAGTGGTGAGGACACAGTCTGTTGAGTGACCTTGTTTTGTTTTGTTTATATAGTAGCTGACTCTATACCGGTGTGGGCTTATGCTTAGAATATTTTGGATGACTGTACCTTATACTATATGACTTTACCAGTTGACCAGTGATGTATATGTACACTTGGGATCAGTAGTATATTTGATGTATATTATTTTAGTAGTTATTTTCGCTTGTGTTTCATTTCTTTAATTATATGTTACGTCATGAAAGAGTTTTCGAAATCGAAACAGCGTAAGTGAGAGTTTCAAGTTAAGATAGTTTTCAATAATAAAAGAAAAAAAATTTATGCTTATTTTCGAAAGATCAACTTAAGATAATTAAATAAAGAATTTTCTTAAAACGAAAATCAATATGACGTATTTTAGATAAATCAGGTTACTTATGTTGTAATATCCTTTTATGAGAAAGGGTGTTGCAATTAGTGGTATCAGAGCCCGGTTGAGTCATGTAGGGATGTTAGGGTGTAGGTACATTATGCTAGGTTGTGTGAACTCTGACTGATATTGAGATGTGAACTTTGATTGACCCTGATTGCTTTGTAATGTGTGTGTGTTGATTGTATTGCTTGGGTGGATTCTGGATTGTACCTTTATTGGTTAAACTGCAGGAATCCATGGCTCGCAATGCTGATGCGATTGAAAGGGCAGTTGGTGCTATGAACCATATGGCAGCAACTATGGCACAACAGGATGAACGTGCCGAACAACGAGAGATTCAGAATCAGTTTAGAGCTGCTAGGGCTGCTGAGAATAAGGGACTGTTCGATTTTAAGAAACATGATCCATCTCAATTTAATGGGGAACCGGACCCTAAAAAGGCTGATTTGTGGGTACAGGAGATAGAGAAAATCTTTCTTGCTTTACATTGTGCGGAGGAAGTTAAGGTACCCTATGCTACTTATCTGCTGATTGGTGATGCGGAGTACTGGTGGAAAGGAGTGCAACAGTTACTGGAGGCTGAGCACCAGGCTGTGACTTGGGGAATTTTTCGTACTAGATTCCTGGAGAAATATTTTCCTCAGAGTGCTAGAACTCAGAAAGAACTGGAATTTCTGAATCTACAGCAGAAGGAGATGACTGTAGATGCTTATGCAGCAAAGTTTGAAACCCTGGCTAAGTACTTTCGTTTCTTTCAGCTTCAACCTAATGAGGGGTGGAAGTGTGAAAGGTTAGAAAAAGGATTAAGGTACGAGATTAAGGAAGCTGTATCACCTTTGGAAATTCGTCAATTTCAACCCCTGGTGGAGAAGTGTAGGAAGATTGAGATTCTGAAAAAGGAGAGGGGAATGAGGAGTGATGTGGGTGGACCCTCGAGGTTTAGGCCACAAAATCAAAAAGGGAAACAATTCCAAAGGAAGCCGTATGCAAGACCTGGAAATGTCAGAAATCAGCAGTAGAATCGCGGTGTAGCATCTGCTGGCTGGAGTGGGAACCGTGGAAATCAAGCACTGAATGAGATAAAATGTTTTAATTGTGGGAAGACAGGACATTACTCTACTAGCTGTACTCAGAGGGGAGTAACTTGCTTCAGATGTGGCAAGGTTGGACATATGTCTAAAGATTGTAGGGCACCGAAGTCAGAACCATCAATGAACAATATGCAGGCGGTGAGGCTAAGGACAAAGGGACGTGTTTATACCCTGAGTGGCGTTGAGGCCTCGAAATCGGATGATCTTATACAAGGTACATGCGACATAGCTGGTTATCCTTTAATTGTATTGTATGATTCAGGCGCAACGCATTCATTTATATCCTTTGATTGTGTGAAACGACTGAATTTACCTATTTCTCTGATGTCATATGATTTGGTTGTTTCCTTACCTGTTGCTAAGCCAGTCATTGTAAATACTATTTGTTTAAATTGTCCAGTCACCATACTCGGTAGGAAATATCACATCGATCTAATATGTTTACCTTTGGTCCAGTTAGATATTGTCTTGGGAATGGATTGGTTGTCTGTTAATCATGTTTTCTTAGATTGTGCTAATAAAACCATAGTTTTTCCAAATTCTGAAGTTTCTGGACTTATGTCTGCCAACCAAGTGAAAGCTTCTTTGAAAGAAGGAGCAAAGGAATACATGTTATTTTCCTTGTTGAAATTCGAGAGTGATAAAGAGTTGAACAATGTGCCAGTAGTGAGGGAATTCTCCGAAGTGTTTCCTGAAGATGTCCCAGGTTTGCCACCTGTAAGGGAGATAGAGTTTACCATAGACTTAGTACCCGGATCAGGTCCAATTTCTATAGCTCCGTATAGAATGTCGCCAATGGAATTGGCCGAGCTGAAAAAGCAACTAGAGGATTTGTTGTCTAAGCAGTTTATTAGACCTAGTGTTTCTCCGTGGGGTGCACCCGTGTTACTGGTAAAGAAGAAGGATGGAACTTCTAGATTGTGTGTAGATTACAGACAGCTGAATAAGATAACGATCAAGAATAAATATCCTTTGCCACGTATTGATGACTTGATGGATCAACTGCGTGGAGCTGCTGTATTCTCTAAGATAGATCTAAGAACAGGGTATCATCATATTAGAGTAAAAGCTGAGGATGTACCTAAGACTGCTTTTAGAACCCGATATGGGCATTATGAGTATCTTGTGATGCCTTTTGGTGTGACCAATGCGCCAGCAATATTCATGGACTACATGAATAGGGTTTTTAGTCCGTTCTTAGACAGGTTTGTGGTGGTGTTTATTGATGATATTTTGATTTATTCAAAGAGTGAGGAGGAACATGAAGAACATTTGCGACAAGTGTTGCAAGTTTTGAGTGAGCATAAGTTATATGCTAAGTTGTCTAAGTGTGAATTCTGGTTGAGAAAAGTACAGTTTTTAGGTCATGTGATTTCTAAAGAAGGGATAGCGGTAGATCCTGAAAAGGTAGAAGCGGTACTTTCGTGGGAAAGACCAAAGATTGTAACTGAGATTCGTAGTTTTGTAGGGTTAGCTGGGTATTACAGGAGGTTTATCCAAGGATTTGCAAAGATTGTAGCCCCATTGACTAAGTTGACCCGAAAAGATCAACCTTTTGTTTGGACTGAGGAATGTGAGAAAAGTTTTCTTGAGATAAAAGAAAGGTTAACGACCTCACCTGTGTTAGTGTTACCTAATTCGGAAAAACCTATGGAGGTATTTTGTGATGCTTCTTATCAGGGATTAGGTTGTGTGTTAATGCAAAATGGGAGAGTTGTATCCTAGCATCTCGTCAGTTGAAAGTTCATGAGAAAAATTACTCAACCCATGATCTTGAGTTAGCTTCAGTGGTGTTTGCTCTGAAAATTTGGAGGCACTATCTGTATGGAGTAACTTTTACCGTGTTTAGCGATCATAAGAGTTTGAAATATTTATTTGATCAAAAGGAGTTAAATATGAGACAGAGGAGATGGATAGAATTTCTTAAGGACTATGATTTTAATCTGATGTATCACCCAGGAAAAGCTAACGTTGTGGCCGATGCTTTGAGTAGGAAGTCTGTGCATATGTCGGTCATGATGATTAAAGAGTTAGAATTGATAGAGAATTTCCGTGATCTGAATTTATCAATGGATGTATATAGAGATAGGATTTCACTGAGTATGATTAAGGTGACAAGTGAGTTGATGAAAGAGATCAAGGAACAATAAGCAACTGATGAGCATTTGATCGAAAAGAGAGAGTTGCTTGAACAAGGAAAGGTTGCAGAGTTTAGTTTAGGGGATTATGGTATTTTAAGATGTAAGGGTAGAGTTTGTGTACCAAATAATTCTGAGATGAGAAGGTTAATTCTTGATGAGTCACATAAGAGTAAGCTAAGTATTCATCCTGGATTTAATAAGATGTATCAAGATTTGAAACAGAGATACTGGTGGCCAGGAATGAAGAAGCAACTGGCTGAATACGTAGCATCTTGTTTGACTTGTCAGAAGGCAAAGATAAAACACAGAAAACCTTCAGGAATGATGCAATCTTTAGAGATACCTGAGTGGAAATGGGAAGGAATATTTATGGATTTTGTGTCTGGATTACCTAAAACTCAGAAAGGATTTGATGCAGTCTGGGTGATCATAGATAGATTAACTAAGTCGTCTCATTTTCTTCCTATTAATATGAAGTATTCTCTAGAGAAGTTAGCCCAGTTGTATATAAAAGAGATTGTTAGATTACATGGAGTGCCTTCTAGCATAGTTTCTGATAGAGATCCAAGGTTTACCTCTAGATTTTGGCAAAGTATGCAGAATGCATTAGGGACTAGGCTTAAATTGAGTTCTGCTTATCATCCTCAGACGGATGGTCAAACAGAAAGAACAATTCAATCCCTAGAAGATCTGCTGAGAGCGTGTGTTTTAGATAATAAAGGGAGTTGGGATGAACTGTTGCCATTGATTGAGTTTACTTATAACAACAGTTATCATTCGAGCATAGGAATGGCACTGTATGAGGCTTTATATGGGAGAAAATGCCAAACACCTTTGTGTTGGTATCAGGATGGAGAGAGTATGATAGTGGGACCAGAGATTGTGCAAGAAACAACGGAGAAAGTGAAACAGATTAGAGAGAGAATGTGAGTGGCACAGAGTCGACAAAAGAGTTACTCTGACAAAAGAAGGAGACCACTTGAGTTTCAGGAAGGGGAACATGTTTTCCTAAGAGTCACACCAGTGACTGGGGTTGGTAGAGCCATAAAATCTAGAAAACTTACTCCAAAGTTCATAGGACCATATCAAAATCTTCATCGGGTAGGTCTTGTAGCCTATAAAATTGTTTTACCACCTTTTCTTTCAAATCTCCATGATGTTTTTCATGTGTCACAACTGAAGAAGTATATATCTGATCCCTCTCATGTTATTGAGTCTGATAATGTACAATTAAAAGAGAACCTGACGTATGAAGCATATCCTGTGCGGATTGAAGATAGAAGGATCATGCAGCTCAGGGATAAGCAAATTCCTTTAGTCAAAGGGATTTGGGATAGTATTACTGGTGATGCAACATGGGAATTGGAAGATAAAAGCAGGAGCAATATCCAGAGTTGTTTTTAGGTACGTAAATTTCGAGGACGAAATTTTTTTTAGAGGGGGAGAATTGTAACGTCTGTAAATTTTGATTCTGTTTTAATTTTATTTTATGCATGTGATGTGTGCTTATGCATGTTAGATATATTTTAGTAAGAATAAATTCATAGACAAGGTTTCTCTGACGTTAGAAAGTAGTGGTTTAAGTTGGACGTTTAGAAACAGACAGAGTTCTGTTTACCGTAAATAGACAGAGTGAGGACTTTATGAAGTAGGAACCCTAGATTTAGGTTAAGAATGAGATTTGAAGGTACCAATAGTGATTTTATAATATTCGAGGATTTTAGAAATTTATTCGGGAATTTTCTGAAGAACGCATAGAAATGTTACCGTTTTGGTCCCTGTAGTGTGACTAGGTTGAACTGTGAGTGGATTTGGAGACCAGAACATGTCTAGAAATATTTTTGAGGATTCCAAATGATGTTTCCTAATATTTTAGAATTTTAGAAATTATTTTGGGAATTTTTGGAATGACAGATAAAGAATTGCTGTTTTGGTCCCTGTAGAACGAGAACAGGATAGCAGGGAGAGCAGGTGAATGCCAGAAGCTTAGGAAATGATTCAAAATCAACCAAAAGAGTACCCAATGGTATTCTTATAATATCTATGATTTTTAGAAATTTTCTGGGATTTTTCTGAGAAAGTTGATTTTACCCTAGGCTACGGGTTACGGTAAAAACCGAAAAGTTACCGTAGTGCTTCTAAGCTTGATCTTTTTGAACCAAGGCTTTTGTGACATCTTATTTACATGGCTTAGGACTTATTATAAGGTTCATGAGAATTTTTACCCCAATAGGTTAGGTTTGGATAATTTTTACTATGAAATACAAAAGTTACCACACTTAATTACCCTTGGAGAGTTACCATTTACCATGATTAAGGTGAGAAAAATTATTTACCCCCTTGGTCAGCTGGTCATGCGCTGAAGAGAGGAAGAGAGTAGAAATTTCTTGAAGCCATGACTCATGGGGGAGGACCAATGAGAAGAGGGCAAGTGACTTAAGTAATCATTAAGAGGAAAAAATCAAAATGGATAGGAAGAGAAAGAGAGGGGGAGCCGTGGAGTTGGGAGAAGAAGAAGAGGAAGAAGAGCTCCAAGCTTGAGACCATCTAGTGCATCTCCATAGCCAAACCTTGAGTGATTTTTCCATAATCCTTGTCCAAACAAGCTAGTTTGCAAGTCTTGATTCATAAAATTAGTGGACCATAAGCTAATAAGGAGCAAGCAAGGAAGAGAAGGGAAGGAAGAAGAAGAAGCTTGGGTTAAGGTTTCTACAAGCTTGGTAAGGGGAAATCTCTTCTTACATGATTATGTAAAGCTTTGGTTGACATATTTAGGGCTTTGATTGTATAGTTTTGATTATGATGATGTTGAACTTGTTCTAGGGTTCATGATGTGTGGTAAGGTATGTGGTCATAAATTCTTATGAAGATGATTAAGCTTTGAGTTATGTATGTGCTTGATGTGAACTTTGTGGTGATTTGAATGGATTAGAGAAGTGCTTGATGTTGTTAGGTTTGGTATTTGAACATGTTTGTGCTCTTGGTATGAAGATGCTATGCTCTTGTTGGTGAGCTGTGTTCATGGCTTGAATATGGCATGAGATTGTTGTAAAAATAATGAACCTCATTTATTTGGATCCAATTGAACTTAACCATGCAAAGAAGAGGTTGTTTGCATCATTTTTGTGAAAATCGCAAGCCTGGTACGCCCTGGGTGTGGCATTTTTCGTGGCTGGGAAATTCTGGAAAACAGGGGACAGCTCTGTTCATACCGCAGGTGTGAAAAACCCTCGCGCCTGTGAACAGTTCTGGACCCAGCATTCTTGAAAATTAATGTTTTTGCGAAAAATCAGTTTTTCCAAATTATTTTCTTAAAAAAATGCTTAAGAAAAAATAATATTTTTAAATATGAAGATTGGTATGTGATTTGGTTAATTAATTTTAGAACTTAAACAATGTTTTGGAAAATGCATTGGGTTAAAAGAGGAACCATTAATGAAAGTGTGTAAAGTGAAAGAGGAAGAGCCATGTGATGGAGAATTATGCACAAAGAGATGTGAACTATCATAAGTGATGATAATGTGATAACCTAGAGTGAAGGTTATATGTGATTGTGCAAGTGATAACCTAGAGAAAAGGTTAAAGTGATTACAAGACAAACCAAAGCTTAAAATGCTTGAGATGGTGATTTTGTATGCTTAATGTGATATGCCATTTTGCATAAAGAGAAAGAGAATTTGGCAAGTGGCCAATGTGATGAGCATTACAACCCGGATGGGGTTGAGAATAGGGATAGTATGGCCACAGTAGCCTAAAGGGATTATCCAGGTTGCGAAACCCCTCAGATGGCCAGGTAGGAGATATCCCCTGAGCCGAGGCAAGTCACATAACCCGGCTTGGATAAATCTGACGGACTTGACTATTCATGATATGGTGAGACGTAGCTTATCCGAATGATTACTATGAAGTCTGGTGGGACTCTCTGGTAAGTCTACTACGGCCAATCGCTCAATGGTGTTGGAGGTAGGGAAGTCTCCTTGGAGCACTACGAGGGTGATGTGAGGGGAAATAGAAGTGACATGCATTGTATTATATATGAGCTGATGATAAGTTGATTGACGCTGAGATTTGCGTTATGATTGTGAATATTTTATTGTGCTGAGATTGATGCTGTGACTGTGATTATTTAATTGTGCCTATGAGAACATATTGTTTTTCAGGTAAATGTTATACTTCTGAATCAAGAAAGGGTGAGTAGTAGATAATTAATATTGCTATTATGTCTGATAAGTTTGGTAGAATTTGTATTGATTGTCTCTATGCTTTATTATTTATGTACGATGATTTTTCACCCTTGCCTATATGTTTTGTGCTCTTGTTCTTGAACATGATTCATATAGATGGGAGATCCTCCAGAAGGACTGACCAGAGTCCGTAGGCTTAGTTTTTGGCCCAGAGGGGCGGATGGAGAAGGATGGATAATAAACCCCGGGACACAGTGGGGTACTTATTTAGGTTATGTTACATCTCTAGAGACGTCTGTAGAAGGTCCACATAGATGGACAGTAGAAAATATTATATTAGATGTAAAGATGCCTATAGTTGAGTTATGGGATGCTTAGAAGGAAAGGGAGAGACAGAGGCAACAGGTACCTCAATCAGAGCCTGCCCAACGACCTGAGCCAATGCAACAGGAGACTCCAAGGCCAGATCCACTGCCACAGAGGACCAGGACTCCTCCTTGTAAGAGATTTTACGGAAAATGGAGACAAACGGCGCGTAAGAGTACCGTGCGCCGTGCACAGCCACTGAAGATCACTCCATCAGAGAAGAGGCCAATGGAGAGGACACCTACCCCTCAGCCTGATAGCAAGGGAAAGGGGAAGCAGATAGTGGAAGAGGAGAGTGATCCGTCAGAGGAGTCAGTGGGTAGTGTGTAGGAGTGGCGAGGACACAGTCTGTTGAGTGACCTTGTTTTGTTTTGTTTATATAGTAGCTGACTCTATACCGGTGTGGGCTTATGCTTAGAATATTTTGGATGACTGTACCTTATACTATATGACTTTACCAGTTGACCAGTGATGTATATGTACACTTGGGATCAGTAGTATATTTGATGTATATTATTTTAGTAGTTATTTTCGCTTGTGTTTCATTTCTTTAATTATACGTTACGTCATGAAAGAATTTTCGAAATCGAAACAGCGTAAGTGAGAGTTTCAAGTTAAGATAGTTTTCAGTAATAAAAGAAAAAAAAATTATGCTTATTTTCGAAAGATCAACTTAAGATAATTAAATAAAGAATTTTCTTAAAACGAAAATCAATATGACGTATTTTAGATAAATCAGGTTACTTATGTTGTAATATCCTTTTATGAGAAAGGGTGTTGCAACTGGAGCGTCTGGTCCTTGCCTTCCCTTGTTGGTACCACCGGTAGAAAATGATACATTGCTCTTTTGTTGCCATTTGGGTCCTAGTTGCTTTTCTATTGGCAACTATAATCATGACATTTCATTTTCTAATATCATCTTGTAATATGTAATTTGATCTACTCATTCCGTGATATAGAATTAACTACGGATCTAAAAATGCGGGTGTTACAACTTGTAACATCCCGGCTGCTTTTCAGATTGAGGACTGTCCACACACACCAACACGAGTCTTTTCAGAAGGTCACCCATCCTGAAATCGCTCCAAGTCAAGCACGCTTAACTATGAAGTTCTTAAGTGATAGGCTACCGAAAAGAAGATGCATCTTGTTGGTATAGGTAGTACCAATCAATTCTATTAAGCTTTCCTCAACTGTACAGTCCCATACATGCACAGTCTCGGAATACCTCCCATTCGGGTATGATTTCGGTTCATTCATGTACCCCTTCGCCTAGAAGCCTGCCAGGAGCCGCTCCTTGTCTGTGCCTCTCTGCACCGACGATCACTCCCCGCCCTCATCGGCCTCAGGGTGTCACATGTCCACCACGCTTCCGGGATGTTACATCGGAAGGCTAGCGCTCAGTAGAAGTCACACCTAGCAAGCATGATGAACATCTAGCGCTCGGCCGAAGTCATACCTAGCAACCACGGAAAGTCTTGCGCCCAAAGGGTCAATGTCTCGACGCCAGAAGCCTAGCGCTCGGCTGAGGTCACACCTAGCAAGCACGGAAAGACTTGCGCCCATAGGGTTAATGTCTTGGCACCGGAAGCCTAGCACCCGGTTGAAGTCACACCTATCAAGCATGACGATTTGCCACTAAAGACTTGCGCCCAAAGGGTCAATGTCTCGACGCCAGAGGCCTAGCGCTCGGCCGAGTCACACCTAGCAAGCACGAAAAGATTTGCGCCCAAAGGGTCAATGTCTCGGCGTCGGAAGCCTAGCGTTCGGCCAAGTCACACCTAGCAAGCACGATGATTTGCCACTAAAGACTTGCGCCGAAAGGGTCAATGTCTCGGCGCCAGATGCCTAGCGCTCGGCCGAGTTACACCTAGCAAGCACGACAATTTGCGACTGACTGCTCACAAAAGCGCCAAAACACAAGGTAATTTCTAAGGTCGGCTCAGTTCTGTCATCAATGACGTCGTCGTTTTTGAGTTGCCGAAGTGAAATAAAATCACCCGAAGTGAAATAAAATCACAAATACCACGATCGAACGCAGACTTCGACCTAGCACAGACTTCAATCGCCTTCGCCTTTCAAGCTCGACGCTGGGGGACTGTGTACCGTCCAGTCAACCTCGAGCCATCAAGCCGACTATCAACTTATCGATCGTCTTCACCTTTCATGCTCGACGCTCGGGGGGCTGTGTGCTGTCCAGCCGACCTAATGATGTGAGTCGTCCAGCTGACTTTCGGTGACCTAGCTACCAAGCCGATTTACCCTGGGACCCATTCTCGTTCTCCCCAACGTAGCCAGGTCGACGCATAGCCTACCAATTAGACGTGTAGCCAATCCCTAATATTGCGCCACGGGATTCCCTTTCCCCCAATTTCGCCCATCAATCATTCCCAGACAATTAAATACTCCCTAATTCTACTCGTGACATTAAATGAGCAGCCTAGTGTAAATAGAGAAGGACCAGCTCTAGAGAAGACATGTTCCAAAGACTCGCTAGTGGCCAGAGACTGATTCTAAGCACTCTCACTGGGAACTAGGGTCGACCTCCGGCCGAATTTTGGCGAGAACACTAATATTATCCACCAAATTTTTTTGATTGATATCGAGGGAGGGGGATCGAGCTCGGATGTCAAGGGTTACAAATGTTAAGCGCTGCTAACTGATATAGCACCCATCGACTTAGTATATAAATTTAAATAACTAATTATTAATATAATCTAGTCAACTAACATTATGATACATGAATAATTAATAATATTATTTTAATATAAAATTATCTTGTTCATAAAAAGTTTGATACCAACACTTTATTATAATATTGTCTCAAAATTTAGAATAAAAAATTTCTTCTTCTAATTTACTAATTAGTTTATTTAATTTAGTAATATATAATATATAATAATATATAATTTGACATATAAAAATTACATCTAATAGTAATAAATTTAACTCAAAACTTTTTAGTTTAAATAAATAAATTTTTTATTATTAAATAAATATAATATGATAATATCCCATGCAAGACACGGATTATTAAGCTAGTACAATTAACTTTTTTAATTTAATTATTTCAGTAATTATTATATTAACAAATAGGGTGAGAAAATTGAAATTAATAGAATAGAAAAACTGAATTTCAAAGAAGAAGAGTACCGTTGACAAAAAAAAAACAGAAGAGGAGTACTGTCCCAAGAAGAATCGTCCCTTGCTAGCCACGCTTATCCCAATAATAACCCCTTTATTTAAGTCTGCAGTGACCCTTCGATAAAGCCGGACCTGGATTCTCTGTCGTTACACTTCCATGCTGTTGTTGCTATTGGATTTATATAAGCCATTGATTTTGTTAAATATCAAATCATGGCCATTAATTTATTTTATCAAAAAAGAAAAAGAAAAAATGCAAATAGAGAGAGACAGAGAGGATGGACAGCAGGGAATCCAAATCCGATAAAGTCAGAGCTCTCATTACAGGTTTCCTTTCGGCCTTCCCAAGAACAAAAAGGATAGAAAAAGAAGGATTAAATAAAAGACACGGTGGCACTTACGGTGGTCCATGACCATAACTTCACCACCATGGTGAAGTGGGACCTTCACCTATAATAGTAGGTCATCCAGTCTTATACAAATTATATATTTCCCACAAAAGTATGCATAATAGCAAATTTGCCCCATAACTCCATGAATCACTTTAATAGCCCCTAAATTGTTTAAAATTAGTAATTAATCCCTCTCTCTCCCCCCACTCTATCTCCCTTCCTCCCTCTTTCCCATTTCTCTCCCTCTCCGCATTTCTCTGTCCCCCTCTCTTGCTCTCTCTCCCCCAACTCTATCTCCCTCCCTCCCTCTTGCCTAATTTTCTCCCTCTCTCCCCCTTTCTCTCTTTCTGCCTCTCTCCCTCCCTCTATCTCGCTCTCCCTCTCCCTCTTCTCTCTCCCCTTCTCTCTTTCCCTCTCTCTTGCTCTCGCTCACTCACTCGCTTGCTCTCTCCCTTAGTCTCTCTGTCCCTCTCCCCCTCTCTCTCCCCCCACTCTATCTCCCTTCCTCCCTCTTGCCCATTTCTCTCTCCCCCTCTCTCTCGCTCTCTCTCCCCCAACTCTATCTCCCTCTTGCCCATTTTTCTCCCTCTCACCCCTCTCTCCCACCCTCTCTTGCTCTCCCTCTCCCTCTTCTTTCCCTCCCCTTCTCTCTCTTGCTCTCGCTCACTCACTTGCTTGCTCTTTCTCTCCCTCTGTCCCTCTCCCCCTTTCTCTCTCCCCCTCTCTCTTCCCACCACTCTATCTCCTTTCCTCCCTCTTGCCCATTTCTCTCCCTCTCTCTTTCTCACTCTCTCCCTCTCTCTTTCACTTTGATATTATTGCTAGGGGAAACTCAACTGAAATTTAGTGTGTTTGAAAACCAATTTGGCGCTTGCAAAATTGGGTTTTTTTAACAATCATTTTTTTCACAAGTCAAACTCAAACTTTAAGTGTTAAACTTGTCTCATTTAAAGACCTACCTGCATCGAAGTAGTATTTTTATTTTTATTTTAGTTTAAAAAACCCTAAAAATACTAATTCTGCACAAAAAGACAAATAGGGCCAAAAAAATAATTAAATAAAGTTTTGGGCCACGCTCATAATTACATAAACCTTATGGAATTTTCGTAAATATAGTATCCTCTAGACCCTCCTCCACAAATATAATAAATATTGTCCTAAACCTTCTAAAAAGGTTACCGATAACAGATCCAGACCGTCTATTATTTTATTAATATATCAATGGTCAAGAACCTACTTCACCATGATGGTGAAGTTATGGTCATGGACCACCGTAAGTGCCACCTAAAAGACATATACGATCAATGATGATTATTAAGGAATCAACCATTTAGTAACCATAAAATGCAAAGGTTATGAAACCTCAACGGTAAATAATTATACTATACTAACATTGCCAAGCTTCTCTCATATCTAATGAGGTATTTTCCCCTCATCCAAAGTCTCTCTCATTTCCCTTCTTGTTTTGAATAGCTTTGTTATTTGCCCCCCACCCCTCTCGTGAGCTTGACGTGAATCACTGTAAATGCTTCTTCTTCCTCTTACTCCTACTGGTCCCCTTCGTAAATAAAAACACTCGTAAATAAAAACACCCCAAATGCTTGCTACATTATCTCATTCTCAACCTTAACTCACATCACTTGAATACCAGAACCAAATGGGGCATCTCTATCCTCTTGTTTTCCTCCTCTTCTTCTTCTGCTCACCCCCATTAACACACCCTCGAACCACACCTCACGGCCCCAAAACGACAGTGCTCGACGTCGTATCCTCCATTCAGAAAACACACAAAGTCTTCACCACCTCCTTGAGCCAACAACCACAACAACCTTCGTCACCGTCGTTCTCTATTCAAATGCATTCTCGAGCTTCCATTCAAAAACCCACGCACGGCAACTACAAGTCCTTCACGCTATCGCAACTCGAGCGCGACTCAGCCCGAGTCAGAGCCTTGCAAACTCGCCTAGATCTCGCCACGAAGCGCATCTCGCAATCGGATCTCCACCCGTCCGAGTCAGCAGCGAACGGGTTAGAGTCCGAGAAGCTGCAAGGTCCAATCGTCTCTGGAACGAGTCAGGGAAGCGGCGAGTACTTCCTCAGAGTCGGAATCGGTAAACCGCCGAGTCAAGCTTACATGGTGGTCGACACCGGGAGTGACGTCAGCTGGGTACAATGCGCACCCTGCTCCGAATGCTACCAGCAATCCGACCCGATTTTCGACCCTGCTTCATCGGGCTCCTACTCCCCGATCCACTGCGATGCGCCACAGTGTAAGTCCCTGGACCTCTCCGAGTGCCGCAACGGTACATGCCTCTACGAGGTTTCTTATGGCGACGGGTCCTACACCGTTGGCGAGTTCGTTACGGAAACGGTTACTCTCGGATCGGCTTCGGTCGACGGCGTTGCCATTGGCTGCGGACACAACAACGAAGGCCTTTTCGTCGGCGCCGCCGGCTTAATCGGCTTAGGCGGCGGCTCGCTTTCTTTCCCGGCTCAGCTGAACGCCACATCATTCTCCTACTGCCTCGTGGACCGCGACTCCGACTCGGCCTCGACGCTCGAGTTTGACTCGCCATTACCGCCTAACGCCGTCACTGCACCATTACGGCGGAACCCGCAGCTTGACACATTTTACTATCTAGGCCTGACCGGGCTCAGCGTCGGTGGCGTGATGCTCTCGATTCCCGAGACAAGTTTCGAGATTGACTCCACGGGCGGCGGCGGGATTATTGTGGATTCCGGTACGGCGGTGACGCGGTTGCGGAGCGAGGTGTATGAGGAGCTGCGATACGCGTTTGCAAGTGGAACGAGGGGGTTGCCTGTGGCGAATGGTGTGTCGTTGTTTGATACGTGCTACGACTTGTCGTCGAAGTCGAGCGTGGAGGTTCCGTCGGTGTCGTTTCACTTCCCTGATGGGAAGGAGTTACCGTTACCGGCGAAGAATTACCTGATACCGGTTGACTCGGTTGGGACGTTTTGCTTTGCGTTTGCCCCCACGACGTCTTCCTTGTCAATCATTGGGAACGTGCAACAGCAGGGGACACGTGTCGGTTTCGATATTGCTAACTCGCTCGTTGGATTCTCTGCCAATACTTGCTAAAAATACATAGAACAGTGGGATCTTTTGGTTGTTTCTATTTTTATATTTAACTTAATTTTTTTTACTGTTATCACCGGGTACAGGCTGTTTTACAGTTGTAAGTGAGCACATTCTGATAAGGTTGGACCAGCTGAATGGCGTTATTTGGTAACAGTGTCTGTGGTGAAATGGTAGTGGTAGATGGAGTTTGTAAAATGGGGAAGGGTTGTCGCCATCTTGGGTTAATAATATGTGATAAGATATTAGACACGGCAGTAAATGAAAGCATAGGGATATTAGTGTAGCCATGGTAGATGAAAAGGGTTGGTATTCCCGTTTCCACAGGGATAGATAAGATAAAGATACACAGGGTCTACCCTATTCACGGTTTCCCCATTCTTAGGGAACCACCAGCACTGCTTCATTAATGACAAATTTAATATTTTGGGGTACTAAGTATCTTTAATGGAGTGTTTATTAAACATTTCACCAAATAAGCATTAATGTTTATTAAAAACTATGCATTGAAGAATATTTCTCTCGGGTGCTTATTAAACATAGGTGCTTACAAAACATAGGTGCTTAGTTAAACACTTCTCCTAAGCACTCCTCCATTAAATGCATGGTGGGTCATGTCTTGCTTTATAGATTGAAAAAGTCAAATTAAAAAATTGAAAAAGTTGTTATTGATGAAATGTAATTATGTGAGGTATTGGTGAGACCCATTTAAGATTTTTTTTTTGGAAGAGTTAGGTTGGAGAAATTGAATACTTATGAAATGCTCAAGTTTAAAAAGGTAAAAATGGATAATGTGTACTGGTGAGACTCGCTTAAGCACCCCAAACTCAAAATGAGATGCTACATTGTGGATTTCCAAAATCCAATATTCCAATGTAAACACCTTATCATTAGACCTATTGCACATATAATATGGATTTAATTTTGATTTAATCTGTATATGAATTTTTAATATTATTACATTAGTATTGACACACCATTATTCTTAGACTTGTATTTTTCATGTAATTATTTATACTAGGATCAAAATGATTTAGGTGAGAGTGATAAAATGATATATAGATGGTGGTCTAATATATTGCTCAAAATTTTATCCTATATTATTGGTTTCACGTATCATTTATCAATTTTCACCTTTCATGCATGACTAGAAGGGAGGGATAAATACGAGTGCGACTCTTGTACGAGATGATGCACAATTTGGTGTGTGTATTCAATCGTGGATGAATCAAGTCCAAATACTGTTAAAACATGAATTGATGAAGAGATAAATAACTTGAGTCCAAAAAAAAACAACAACAATATACTCAATTGTGTCATATAAATCAAATTTCTTTCGAGAAATATCTCACTCTATATATGGATGAACATATGATGAAAAGACTCTTGTAATACAGCTGCAAAAAAATACATCTAGTTCATGACCTTGGAATCATTTTCATGACCGTTGAAATATGTGTGTAGTTGGTAAGACAAGTAGACAACCAAAAATACCGGTGACATTGAGATTTCAGTCTTTTCTTTCTGGGGTCTCAAGATTACAAAATACCAGCCAAAACAGCCCAAACGGAACACACAGCAAGGGCCCAACAGCAATGCAGCAGAGCCCCAAAAAATAACACTGTTTGGTTTTGACCAAAAAAACAGTTTGGTGGAGAGAAGACAATGAGAAGAGAGAAATAGGCGAGAAAGAAAGAGAAAAGAGAGAAAGATGTGAGAAATAAAATGGATTTTTTATATTGTTTGGTTTGAAAGAAGGCAATTGCCAAGAGACCACGGCAAGTCTCTGATACAAGTCCAACTTCAGTTGCTAACCAAGCTGGACCAAGTGAAGAGGCAAACAGGCCCAAACACACAGTGCAGAGGCCCAATTACTTGAAGGACTATGTTTAGGCCTGAAGAAAGAAAGAAATGAAAGTCTGAAATTAAATAGTTGCTATATTTTTATGTTTTATAATTATAGTAAATATTAGAAATAGGAGATGCATACACTTGTCAGCAGATCCTAGAAAAAAAGATATTGTAATTAGGTTCTTACTACTTTTACGGTTGTGCAAGGAATGAATGGGCAGAGAAATCATTTCAGAAAAAATATTCTTCTTCCTCCCTTAACCTCCTTCCCTAGTAATTCCCTTCTTCCTCTATTGGCATTTGCTTAGTCCTAGCTTCCTATTATTGGTGCTTTCATCCCTGACCTCACCTTATGATGACTAGATCCCAGTCTGAAAAATCAGAACTAGCCCAGCTCACTGAATCAGTCGCTGCCTTGTCCACTGCATTCACTGACTTCAAGCTTTCCTAGGATCAAAGGCATGAATCTTACCTCACTACAATTCAAGTCATCCAAACCCAGATACAAGACCAGAAAAATCTACCCCACAACTCACCATCAAACCCAGCTGAAACACCTAAACCACCTAAGCTCACCTTGCAACAATTTGATGGATCAAACCCCTTGGAATGAGTTTTTCAGGCTGAGCAATTTTTTGTTGGAACCAAATTGGTCAGAAGCAGTTCTAATGCAAATTTTCCCTAAGTAGTCTTTGTGGTTTTGATGATAACAAAGGTTATTAAGGATTTTACAAAGTCTGCTGACAAGCTCTTGTAGGTACAACAAAGATAAGTCCAAGCGTCCAGTGTGACATTGGCATATATATGTACGATTCAAGAATGGAGCGTCCAATGGACTCAAAGAGGCAATGCATCCAATAAAGCTTTGCGTCCAAAGAAGCAGAACATATAAGCGTCCAAAGAAATTACTCATGGAGACATGCTATACAGTGCGTCCAAAATGAGCATAAGTGATAACCGACCAATGAGTATTATAGAGATGTATCCTATCAGAGAAGCAAAGTCTCAAGTACATATGGTAAGCAATAAGTATGCGTCCATATAGACCAAGCTGTCTTAAGTACGAATGGTAAGCAAAGGTATGCGTCCATTCATACACTCTAAATGCTGCGTCCAAAACACAGAATACATAACCTGCTATTTATTGCTCTTGCATTTAATATGGGACACATTTATTGAGCAAATGATTTAAAACAAATAGCTGTATACAATGCTTTTCTGAACAACCTCGTCAAAGTTTCTGAACGTGCATTAAATGAAAAGCATAAAGCACTGTGAAAGCGTACTTAGAGAGAGAATGTACTATGTTTATTTGATATCTCTCTGAACACTACTTTCTGATTTACACAGTGTATTCTCTTTGTCTCAACTGAATATTACTATTAACCTTTGTGCAATTGAGACTATGAGTACAGGTTGCTTCTGAATTAGGAGAAAGAAACGCAGACAAATACGCTAAAGAAGAACTCCTCAGAGCAACGGGAAAATAGCATTTAATGCTATTAGAGAACGGTCATATTTATGAAGGCTGAAGCCGAGGTAGTTGAAGAATAAGTCTGAAGCTTCAACAAAGCCTATAAATACCGAAAACAAGAAAAAGAATAGAAGAAGACACAAGAGCGCTGAACTATAAAAAAGAAAGAGCTGAATCGCTGTGCAAACTTTGTTATACTCTGATTCATTAAGAAATTCTTGTAATATTTTCTATCTTCTTGTAAAAGAGAGTTTGCTTAACTCTCGAAGTGCTTAAGATTTTCAGATTCTCACTTGTGTGAGTTAGATAACACTTTAAGTCAAAAACACTCTTCTGAGTTGTTTGAGCCTGAAGAGGCTTGTTTAGAAAGAATATTTGTTTGAGCCTGGAGAGGCTTGTTTGTAAAGAATACTTGTGTTGAGCCTGGAGAGGCTTGTTTGTAAAGAATACTTGTTTTGAGCCTGGAGAGGCTAGGTGTGCAAAGAATACTCGTTGTAAGGCCTGGAGAGGCTGTTGAAGAATATTTGTATTCTATCTGGATTGATAGTGAAATCTCTCTAGTTTGAGGGGACTGGATGTAGCTCTTAGGAAAGGGTGAACCAGGATAAATACTTGTGTTATTTTCTCTTTCCCTTATCTCTAGTTATCTATTTATCATTACTAACAAGAGGGATTGTATTGGATTTTATATTATCAAGTTTTTCAAACTCTTTAAATCGCACATAGAAAACGTTTTTAAACTAAGTGGAAGCCTCTGCGTCCAATCTACTTGTGCGTCCAATATTTCAATATGCTGTGCGTCCAACGGGTTCACAACAAGCATACAAATATTTGCGAAAAAGTTTTAAAAGCTTTGAAACACAATTCAACCCCCCTTCTTGTGTTTCTTCCTGTTACCTACATTTTTCAGCCACTATTCTATTCCACCTGCCAATCACCTATCTCAGGTCTCTTGTTATATGTCTGGAGACGCTCTTGGTTGGTTCCAATGGTTGCATCACAACAACCTGCTCACTTCCTGGGAAGACTTTACCCGAGCACTTGAGCTGCGCTTTGAACCATTAGCTTTTGAAAATCACCAACAAGCCTTATCCAAGCTTCAACAATCTGGTACAGTTTCTGATTATCAACGTGATTTTGAACGTTTACGTAACCGTGTTGTTGGGTTGCCTCATACTGCAACACCCTTTCTCATAAAGGAATGTTACAACATAAGTAACCTATTTTATCAGATGTCCATATTAATTTTGATTAGATTATTCGTTATTTGAAAATGTGAATGAAATTTTTTTTCTTTTTCTTTTTAATTGGAAACTTGTATAACTTGAAACTCTCACTCAAACTTTCACGCTTCGATAATCAAATCAGCTTGCATCACAACACTTTACTAATAAATAACAGGTTTCAACTAAACATAGTTAATTTACATCATGTACATCAAGTAGTGTCATATGGTATAGTATAGTCATTCCAAAAGAATCCATCTGATTGCCCATCTGGCTGAGTCAACTACAAAATAAGAACAAAAGAGTCCAACAGTCTCTCTCTCTACCACGACTCTAGTATCAAACTGCATCCCCTCCAAACCGCTAACTTGCAGGTAACTGCATCAGACTAAGCCTCCTGACTCTGGTCAGACCATCCAGCTGGCGACTCATCTATATGAATCATGTTCCAGAGAGCACAAAACATATAGGCAAGGGTGAAAAATCCTCATACACAGATAATAAAGCATAGAGACAACAGATATATAGAATAAATCATGATCATCAAAATATATTAGCATTATGCATTTCTCTTTCATTTACCCTTTCTCGACATCTATGTATATTGTGTTCCTGCTAATGAGATATTCACATGTACACAAGAAAACAATTACAGTCACAGCACATATCTCAGCATCAAGCTATACTATAATGCATGTCACTTCTATTTCCCCTCACATCACCCTCGTAGTGCTCCAAGGAGACTTCCCTACCTCCAACACCATTGAGCGATTGGCCGTAGTAGACTTATCAGATAGTCCCATCCGGATTTCCTGATAATCATTCAGATAAGCTACGTTTAAACCACTGTACCGTATCATGAATAGTCAAGTCAGTCATATTTATCCAAGTCGGGTTGTGCGATTGCCTCGGCTCAGGGATATTCACCTACACTGGCCACCTGAGGAATTTCGCAACCTGGATAATCCTAATAGGCAAATGTGGCCCAACTTGTCACTATTCCGCTAAATGGGTCACATAATTAAAAAAAATCCTGTTGCAAATTTCCTACCGTCCTACTGGAATGGATTTTATGGCACATGAAATGGACAAATTTGTTTGAAAGAGTACAAAACAAACACAAGAACCGGAGTGTAACACCCTCATTTTTAAATAGTTTTTATTGATTTTTAATCTCCTTTAAATTAATTAAAATTATTTAATTAATGATTTTTAGATATTGGGGTGAGAATAAGGATATTAACATCTTAGATTTATTTTAGAAGAGTCAGGAGTAGCCAAGTTCGCAAAACTGAGTTTTTGCGGGAACCGCATTCTCTCCTAATGCGGGGATAGGGTCCAGTATTTTTCTGGAGATCATTTTTACTCCAAAATAAAATTTTAACGAACCAAAAGTGGTTTTTACAATATTTGTGATTTTTAGAAATTTTTCTGAAAATTTTTGAAAAACTTTATTTTACCTGCGTTTGGAGCTTTACTGGTAAACCGGGCGCAACCGAGACATGAAAAATAGTCCAAAAATTTAGTTTTGGGTTTCTAAAATTTTCTATGACATATTCAAATCATAAAATTGATTTTTCATGATTTTACCTATTTTAGAACATATTTATCTAAAAAATGGGCTATAAAACTACGCGTTTTTAGTACTTTGAACTACCGATTAAACCCTAACTTGGTGGAATTAAATTTCACCATTTTCCAGTCAGTTTGGGCGCAGAAAGGGGGGCTGATTCACTCTCCAAAAATATCCCAAAAGTCAATTGAGTCAAATGGGAATTAATTGGAATTTTTCAAATTAAAGCATGGAGTAGGTGACCTAAACTCAATCAAGCCCATCCCTCCCCACTCTTCCTTGTCTTTGGCCGTGTGCTTCTAGGGGGAAAGGAGGAGAGAAGTTTCATTTCTCAACTTCATCTTCTTCCTTGGTTCAAAGAAACTCCATTTTCTCTCCATTTTTCGAAGCTTTTCCATACACCAAAATGCTAGGTTTTGTTGAGTTTTTGGCTATTCAAGATTCACAAAAAAAGTTTGGATCATGATTCTAAACCATAATATCTTCTTAGTTTTCCATTCTCATCATTTTCAATTTTTTCCATGCAAGCTTGAGTTCTTCATTTCACTAAAAGTAAGTTTTTTCTTGGTTTAGGTTCAAACCCTTGGAACCTACAAGCTTGAAATCCTTTTTGAGCTCTTTTCCTTTAAGCCTTGAGTAAGTATTTTTCTACTCAAGATTTCTATATTTTGGGATTTGTATATTTTCATAAAACTTATATTTTTATGGTTATGTGTGTTATATATTTTGAAAAAGGGTAATTTTGTAAGTGTTGGAGCATCAAGGTGGTGAGGAGATCTCTTGGTGTTGGTGTTGGTGGCTTGTTAGCAAGAAGACCCCTTGGTGATCTTTCTTTAAGTGCTTCAAGAGGTAAGGGGATTTTCTCAATAAGTTGGGAAGGATGTGTATGTGTGTGGTTTATGTTGTATGTTCATGAAAAACTCAAAGACTTGAGTTTTCATATTGGGTGTTTGAGTGAGAAATCATTCTTTAGTAATATGTATTTTTATATATTTATGTATATGAATGAAAGTATGATTTTGGTTGAGGCATGATAAGTTTTGATAAACCTATGTGTTGTTGGAAAAATGATATATATGATTTGGATTGATTTGGAATACCTAAGTGTATGTTTGAGGAAGTATGCTTTATGCTATGTTCATGATGTATGTTGGTATGTTATGAATGATTACTTTGAGTGTATGTTTGATTTATGGCTTGGTGGTGTTTTTGCCTAAATGGATGAATATTGATTCTTGGATGTTTCACATGATTTAATTCAATGTGATTGGGATTGGATTGAAAATATTTGATTAAGTGTGGGAAGAGGGTTTAAAAGCTTTAATGAAAAAGTTTTCCAAATGAATTAATTAGAATTCAAAGATAACACTTAATTAGATAAATTTCAAGTTTCTAATCATAAGTCTTAAATCAATTTCATACTAAATCCTTGTTATCCATAAAATTCTAAGTGAACTAGAAAATCAATTAAAGAGGGAGAAAAATCAAATTTTAGATTTTTAGGGGTTAAAAATAAAAACTGGATGTTTTGGGGGTAAAAATGCAAAATTCTAAAATTCTGGGCACAATTTCAAAAATCTGGGCACTTTGGGCCAAAATTATAATTTATAAAAGTTTTGGGGGAGAAATGCGAAGTTTGGGCACTTTGGGCCAAAAACGTAATTCACGAAAGTTTTGGGGCAGAAAACGTGAAGCCTGGGTATTTTGGGCCAAAAATCAAATTCTTCAGAAAATCAGGGGCTGGACTGTGAAACTGGACTTCTTAGGGGGTCAGAATTGTAAATACTTAAAAGTAAAGGAACTTAAGTTATCAAAGCAATTAACTAAGACTTTGAATTAAATCTTTTACAAAGAGAAGTGGGAAGAAAATATTAATGAGGATTTAAGAGTTAAAGTTAATGAAGGGCTTTAATTTCAAAGAGGAACTTTCCATAAAACTTAAGTTTTTAAATAAACGCTTTTACACGGTATTGAACGAGGATCAATACGTGGCGACGATAAAGTCTTGTGGACAATAATATTACACGGTGTTGGATGAAAGCTAACACGTGGCGACGAAAAACCCTAAGACGAGGGACTACATTGATTGCATTGTTTGTGAGTGCAAATATAATGTCATATGCATTTGAGATATTGGCTTTTGCCAGGCTAGCTTTATGCTATGATGAGAGCATACAATCCTATGCGATGGATTGTGAATAATTGTAAAACCTGTTCATGAAAAAGGGGACCGATGGTTACCATGTCCATGAAAAAGGGGACCGATTGGTTTATTATGTTAGGTCTCATAGTAGCCCACTGAATAATTGTAAAACCTGTCCATGAAAAAGGGGACCGATGGTTACCATGTCCATGAAAAACGGGGCCAATTGGTTTATTATGTTATGGTGATAGTAGCTCTACTGAATAATTGTAAAACCTGTTCATGAAAAAGGGGACCAATGGTTACCATGTCCATGAAAAAGGGGACCGATTGGTTTATTATGTTAGGTTTATGCTACAACCATTTCGCTCTACTTAGTTGAGGAAGAGAAGTCTCCATGGAGCAGTGCACCGGTGTATTAAAGAGATATTGAACTGACATGCATTATGCTAGAATGCTATGTGTGTGCTTGACTGTTTGTTTACCTTGATGAGGTGTCTCTTGTTGATGATTGAATAGCTTAGCTAAAAGACTTGCGAAAGAGTAATTCTATATATATATATATATTATTGGAGTGTATTATGTAGTATTTTATTTTCATATACATTCTTTCAGTGGACTTTCAACTTGTGCAAAGAAATTCACCATTGCGTGTTTTTCTGTTGTTCTATGTACGTTACGCTTAGATGTCCACTTCGAGACCTCTGATAGCCCGAGTGAGGGAGTACTTCCGGCCTCGTGAGGCCGATGGTGGGGGATGGACTTACGATCTCATCTCCCAATGGGCCACTGTGACTGGATACGTGGTCAGGACTAGAGGAGGGGTGTTGGGCCCCGAAGAGGTTTTGGAGAGGGACATGGTTTTGGACATCTACATACCCGTCGAGAGGATGCGCTACTGGCTGGGAGATGCACCATTTGCACGCAGTATCACTTTGGAGAACCGGGAGGCCAGAGTTCCGCCCACGGCGCAGCTTAGGAGGGAGGCGAGGGAGGATTAGAGACCTACACCTCAACGGATAGCCGAATCGGTATCCAACCGTTGTCGTCTGATTCGTCACACTCCAAGGAAGAGTTTCTTGGAGAGGGCACGCTTACCAAGGATGGCACCACCAGTGACACCAGTTCCATCACCCGAGACCGTGAGGCCAACACTTCCTGTTCCATACGTCGCACCTTCTGGACGTTTGGTGCGCTGTTCTTCTGACACTTCTGCCGGACCTTCGGGACACGTAGATAGAGGGAAGAGGAAGGTTAGAGACGAGCCAGATTGTGTACTATTCGAGGTGTCTGAGGTTGAGGAGGACCCCGAGGAGACGTCATCGTCTTAGGCCTGTAGAGGTGGGGTGTCTAGTGCTAGGTTGTAGAGTGTCTGTTAGCGACCAGCCTAGGTTTGGGATGTACATGTTCAGTGTCGTGTATTGGACACAGTTTTTGATTTATCGTTTTTCCTAGGTTTAGCTTTATCGCTTTATTTTCTTTGTGTCAGGATGATGTATTTTGGCCACTATGTTGTGGTTCCAAACTATACTTGTGGGCGCAAGACTTGTGTATATTGACTTGAGGATATATATATATATATATATATATGTGATGTTTCTTTTCTTCTGAGTTACTGGATGGCTAAATGAGTTTTGAGCAAATCTTTTCATATAAGACTTTTTAAAAAAAAAAATTAGCCACCAATTTTAGCAACCATGATTTATGAGAGACGATTTTCCGCATTAAGTTTAATTTTTCATGTGATGTTCTTTGTGTGAAAAAGGGGCGTTACACGAAGTCCCCTAGTTTATATACAGATTATCAGAGTCAATGCATGTAACTATAGCACATTATCCAAAAGCAAATTGAATGTTAAATCAGTTCTCTATGTACATTCGAAAGAAGCAATATATTTTCTTTTAACCTTTAAGGCCCTGTTTGGCATAACAGCTTATTCTACAACTTATGACATAAGTTGTATAAGCTATTTTTATAATCGAAGAAAAAATTTGGTGAAACTTACTTCATATAAGCTATAAGTTGTTTTAATAAGCTATCCTGGGTAGCTTTTGAAAAATAAGCTTAAAACAACTTATGAATCAGTCATAAGCTTTGTTCATAAGCTCTGCATAAGCCAATCCAAACAGGCCTTAAATTAACTCATTGGAATATCAATTTTCCACTTAGATAGAGAAACAAATACAACAATGTATATAGAGTTCTAAATCATATATATATATATTATAGCTAAAATGTAATAGTGGAAAAGACACAATTTTGATTTAATTAAATCAATTCAATCCTCAATGTCATATGAGAAGAGCCTTGCACAGTACCTTGACAACTGAGGACTATTAGTTGTCACTGTGAATGTTGAACTTATTCCAACTATAGCTTCAAGTAGAATCCTTAACTTGAGATTAGAATCAAGGAGAGTCACCTGAAAAAAATGGCATTTTAATGATGAGAATGGAAGTAATCAAGGAGAATGGAATAGAATAGATTGTCCAATTCTATTATTTTTGTGTATTAAAGGCTACCTCATAGTCATTGTGGAAACCAATTAGCACTTGCAGGGAAAGGAATATGTATGGTGAAGAAAAGGAATGGGATCATGAAGACAACTTGTTAAGGCAATGATTTTAATTAGAAGGGGAAAGAAAGTGTTATAACAATGAAACAAATATAACATCAGATATAACAACAATAGATAATGCATTTCTAATTAAGAGCAAGACTTCAACAGTTTCATCTCATTAATCCTTGAGTAAACTAAATCTGCAGATCAAAATTTGTGAAAATTCCAATCCCAGGCCAAAACAATACATTTAACCATTAGTTGAACATGTGTAAAATTCTACCAATAGTTAATATTTTGTTTGCTCTTCCAACCAAAGTAGCATATACATACGTTTTCTCACAGATTAAGCCAAAGTCCCAAACACACAACAACACTACACCACAACAGAAAAATTAGACCACCCAAAGACATAGTAATGAGAAGAAGCTAGATGAACTTAAAACTTAGAGGTACCTCAGTTCATAAACTCATATCAAAAAGCTTTCTAGAGGTGATGCCACAAAATAGTGGAAGCCAGTAATGAGAAGAAACTAGATGAACTAAAAACTTAGAGGTACCTCAGTTCATAAACTCAGATCAAAAAGCTAGATATCTTTAGGTGCTTCCTTTGCACCCTTAGGGTCTAATCTAATCTACACACGAGCAATGGTCATGAAACTTGACAACTAGGACCTTCTTAACTATACAAAACTATGGGAATAAGCTTCGGTTCAAATGGGGTACTGGTTTGGGACCTATGCAGTGTTGACTCCAAAACCCTTGGAAAATGGTTTTAATGACAACAAACCTTCTGAACCTAATTTAAGAATGTTATAAGAACTAATAGTGTGCTTGAGAATGTTTAACAAGAACAAGTTAAGTAAGAAGAGCTCGTAAGAATGTTTCTGAAGGAACAAGTCAGAATGTTCTGATGAACTCAGAATGTTCAACATTCTCATGAGAATCAAGTACACAAACATGAACATTCTCAAAGACCAGAGTCAAGACATCCAATGATCAAGATTAAGATATACTATGATGGGATAGTCAATGATTTAAGGAAAAGACAATCAAGTCAGAATCTACAAGCATCTCAAAGATCAAAGGTCTGGTCAGTATCAAAAAATGTTCAAGCAGAGACAACCTAGTGAACATTCTCAGAAGACAGAGTTATAGATATATATATATGTCAGAAGGTTCCAAAGGAAGGACAGAAGAAAGAAAGTACCACCACATCTAAGGTACAAGTGTTCTCACACAGAAGCTTGAGGAATATCAGAAGAAAGACACATCTGATATCAGAGAAGATCATCAGAAGGCTCATTGTAAACATCAGAATGTTCATCAGAAGGATGGATATCAGAATGTTCATCAGAAGGTTCAGCAGAACATTTTGATGAACAAGTACCATAAGTTAACTGTCACTGTCAACTTTTGGTAAAAGCAAGGGAACGTCTAGCTATACGAACATAGGCCTTTTGCTATGTGTCTAACGGCTAGTTTCATCATGGAATTTCATTAAAAGCAAAGGCAAACACTATCGGACAACTTGGAAGAGCTTACTATGAGTTTATACAATCTGAACCAAGATTCACCTTCCCATCAAGTCTGAACTTGAAACACGCACTCATCAAAATATATTCTTGTATCTATTAGAGAGTGAATACAGTTTTTGTTTGTTCATTTATGAATGATTTGTAAGCTGTAAGATAGTGACACAACCTATATTTTTAAATCTAAAAATGTTGTTCTTTTACTACATAGTGAGCGAGCACTAGTGTGAGTAGAAGAAAGACATAGAGTCTGGAGAGACTAAGTTTCTAAAGAATACTCAGTTGCTGTGCCTGAAGAGGCAAGTGGAAAGAATACTTGTAAAGGCCTGAAGAGGCTGTGTGAAGAATACTTATACTGGTGGTTAAGCTAGTGGAAAATCTCACAGAGAGTGGGGACTGGACGTAGCCCAGGAGTTAAGGGTGAACCAGGATAAATCTGTGTGTGTGGTATTCTCTATCCCTCTTATTTATACTTGTTATTATCATTCTGTCAAAACCAACTCACATACGTATTCTGATATTAAATGAACATATACTATCTAAACGATGGAATAGAACTTCAAAAGAAGTTATCTGAGAAAGTTCATCAACCTAATAAGGTTGAAGAACATCAGAAGGTTGAAGAACCTCAGAAGGTTCATATTCAACAATAACATCATAACGTTCTCAAAAGTGAACATTATTAAGTAAACAGTCTTAATCAGAAATATAATATCTACCTTGTTGATTATACAAACCAATTGCATGTTAGCAATTCATTATCTATATCTGTTTATAACTAACAAAGGTAATCTACTCTGACTTCCAAGTTATTATACTTGAGAAGGTCCAGTTAGAAGGTTCACTTAAACATTCTTGTAGGCCAAAAGTTCAAAAGGGTAACAATTCATCCCCTTTCTTGTTATCCTTTAGTTCACTTCATGCAGCAGAGCCTGTTGAGGTGCTTTGCGTGTTCTATTTTGGTGAACAGTGATCAACTTGAGCTAGATTAATCCAAATGAGTTGAAACTTTGCAGGCAACCTATTTTTATTTTTATGATAGACAAGCTGTAGGAACTGATTTCATTCAAAATGAAGGTCCGTACCAGAAGTTACATAGAATGGTCGCTTAGAATACTTTGAAAAAGTTACTTGGAACTTAGGAGTCTAAATTTCGAACCAGGGTTTTGATGGATCCGATTTTTGGTTTGCGCTCACATCTTGGGTATACAAAACTATGAGAGTTGACTACACATCAAAATCTCTTCTGGTCTAAAAGTTATACAACTCCAAAGTTGGGCTTTTTCTTGGTTTTGGTCAAGTTCCAAAGGGTCATTCTTCAAATCATGTTTCAAGGTGATTCAAGAATGGTTTCTGCAGGGTTGGAATGAAACATTGTCTAAAAGGATAGCTTTTCCAATTAATGGCAAACAGATTTGCGAATGGAAGAATAACTTGGCTTATGACCATGTTTTACATCACACCATCCCTCTTTGTTCTCTTGGAAACCGAGTTATTGGTGATCGTCAGCTCCCTCACTCTGTCTAAGTAGTAAAGGTAGTGACCACTCCTTTAACTCCCTTATCAACTTATAGTTATTAACACAGGTTAGGGACATTCCCTCTATCGATGCTTTTTTTTTTCTTGGCTTACATAACACTAGGCCAACTATCTCAAGTGCAACCAAGCATAACAATAATTCACACATTCAAGAAATAGAGCCTCATCCTTAGTGAATCCTATGCTCTAGCCCTCTAACACATAGAGACATAATTACTAACATATAGATTTCACTAATCTACCACAACACTTCGTTTAACATTCTAACATCAAGTTTAACAAGAAGATAAATGGAACCACAGGCAAAAATTGAAAACTCATTGTGATCTCATTTCCATCAATCCATTGCTAAACTCAATACAACAAGGTAGATTTAATAGGGTTAGGATATACATGCAAGATAGCTCTACACCAAACCAAAGCAACATGTAATCCCTTTTTCTCTTAAACCCCATAACCCACTTATAGCTCATGGAAGTAAAACAAAAGACACTCACATGCATCAATCCCACAGCTGTCACCAAAACAGGATTTGCCTATTCAAATAGCTCTTTCACTACATGCTAGGGATAATAAGGGTTAGCTATACCTAACAACCACATTTCTTAATTTAGTCACATGAATACATATCAATGTGAACAATTCATCCATCAAACACTTGAACATGTACATGCCATATTTGGAACAAACAATCATAGAGTTCACACAGCATATATTAGAAAACAGATCACTTATGCAGTCTAGCTCTTTAAATAAGGCAATTACATTTCATGCAAGGTGCAAATGTTCACATATCTCAACACCCACATACATTTCCATTCATCATTTTCACCTCTTTAAAATCATTAATCACATGCAGCCACAGTACACATGCAACTATTCATACTTCTTTCTCATACTAATTGGGTGTTTTGGCTAGAGCCACCAATGTAACACCCTTTCTCCAAAAAGGATATTACACCATAGTTACCAATGAATTTTGAATAACTTAGAAAATATTTAGTGAAAATTGGAAATCTTTCTTCTAAAATACAGGTAAAATTTTTTGCCTTTTAAAGAAGATGAGAAGGATGGGGAGTATGTTCCCTTGATTCCTTCCTAAATGTTTTTCGAAAAGGTTTTCAATGCGGAAGCATAAATAAAACTTGTGTGAATGAAGTCTCATTTCATATAATTATCAAAGTTTTTACAAGGAAGAATTTAAAGTAAGACAGTGAACATCTGAGCCAGACTAGTCTCTAAACCTCTACCCAAAATAATGTAGTAATCATCTATTCTTCTCGGAATCCATCTTCATCTATACAGCAGCATCCTTCAGATCCTCTCCTAAAAGCTAACCCACTTCTTAGGTCAAACATCTACTCCGTCATGCATCAACATAACAAAGCAAGCAAGGGTGAAACTCTAAACAACTTAATAAGAAAAGTATAGGCACACAGCAACACACAGTACAAACACTAAGGAATCACACTTAACAAATCAGTACACCAACATAACAAACAATAAGAACTTCGCTTAAAAGACAGCACATTGGGAACATCGAGTAGGAACATCAAGTGAGAACATCATGTAGGAACATCGCCTTTCACTAGGCATATCTCTTTCACTTCCAACCACTCAGAACCACTTATCTCAAACCACACAGAATTACCAGAAAACACAAAGACAATCTACAAATTTCGGGACACACCCACGAGAAAGGAACCCGTTGCTCTTGGAGACTTTACTTAATAATTTCGAGACACACCCACGAGTAAAGAACCCGCTGCTCCTAGAGACTTTACCACTTATATTCGGGACACACCCACGAGTAAGTCACTCGCTACTCCTAGAGATTTTACCATAGGAATTTCGGCACATAGCCACGAGCATTCAGCCCGCTACTCCTGGAGATTTTACTTAGTAACCACATACTCCAACATATGACTTAACGTTCTAATAAACACAGAATCACAAATTCACATAAAATCACATTTCTCAGATAAGAATTCCCAATCACATATCTCAGGTAAAATACAGAATCACGAGTAACTGTAGAATCAAAACGTATTCGAAACAGACTAAGTGAAATCAACTGTTTATTTACGGAAATACTTAAGCATCATTTATTTTCTAGAAAAAAGGCCCATTGGAAGCCTACCTCACTAATTTCCACTGTCTTAAACATTGGAAATTAAACTGAGTGTAGTGTATACATAAACAGATTGAATACCAGCTCAATATTTTCCACTTTTGCTAAAACAATAGTAGAGTTCACCGAGAATCCATTACTGTTATTTTAACTTCCGAAAGATGCTATAACAGTAGAATTCACCGATAATCCATTACTGTTATACTCTTTTATCCAATCCATTCTATTTATATATACGTTATTAAAAAATCACTTCTTTCCCAATTTATCTTAGTCACGTATATACCTGGTCCCTAGTGTTAAGATTTTTAAATAGCGTATCAATACAGATCCCAGGCCAGATAGAGACGGACTTTGTTAGAGCCCCTTCAAAGGTCTCTTTCCTTTCTAGACAGATCCATACTAATAAACCAATCAAATCTTAACCATCACCCTTGAATATATAAATGTTAGATAACGTCAGGGTTTTCACAAAAGAATAATTGTGTTTTCTTTACAGTAAAAACGTATTTGCAGTAAATCTAAATTTTGCCACTATAACGATATGTTTACATAGCTCAAAAATTAATTTTAACATAACCTCCTTGCTTCACGAAAATTTAAAGAATTTTGGGCATTATAACCCTACTATTAATAATTAACACAAAATAATTAATTTAAAGCTTATAAAACATTTATCAAGGCATAAAAGCAAAAACACATAAAACATACTAATCAAGCATAACCAAGAATCAAACAGATACTTCACAAATTAATTTGCAAGAGGTTCCCCCTACCTTTCACCAAAAATGGATGAAGATCCAAGAACACCAATATAGAAATTTAAGACTTAAGAGGAGATAAGAGAGAAAAGTGTATAGCTTCTTGATTCCTTGGCTTGGTGTGTAAAATAAGAGAGGTATGAGGGGGTATTTATAGTGGATGGGGCAGCCAAGGGGTTGGGTTAAAGTAGCCATGGTTAGCTTAGAAAGTAATCATAGTTTGGCTTTTAATAAAAATCAAAACAATTAACTAATTCCTAATTGGCCTAAACCACTTCACAAGGATTGAATCCAAGTGAAAAATCATCATCCAAGGGCTTTTGGGGAAGGAGAGGGGCGGCCAAAGAGGAAGGGCAAGGGAGGAAGAGTTTATGCAAGTGATGTAAGCCATGACTATCAAAATGCATCTTTAACTAATTAGTTTTAATCAATCTTTTTCTAGTTGGTTTAAAGACTTTCACAAGGATTAAATCCAAGTGAAAAGAATCATCCAAGGCTCAAAAACAGCCCAAGGATGTTGATTAAGATGAGAGCAAAGGGGACCATTGGATTAAAATACCAAAAGCTTTATGTTTTTGTAATTATGATGTAAAATAAATGATTACATAGTCTTCATTCTAATCCTTCTTGACTAAGGCTTGTGGCTGAGTCAAAAACACTATTTTAGACTTTATAAAATTATTCCAAGGTCTTTTGAAAATTCCCAGTTCATTTTTCAACCCCTTTTGCTTTCTATACGCTTTTATACGGTAGAAATATCACATAAATAAGCCAAAACAGTAGAAAAATAATATTGTCTAGAGATATTTTTAAAAATCATGAAATAAAAAATAAAAAATAAAATAAAAATTGTTTAGGACCTTTTTTTCGAAATTTACATATACTGTATAGCAAGTTCTATACGCTATACTGACCAATTTGTGGTATATTTTGGTATTTTTTGAAAGTTTTTCAAAAATTCCAAAAAATAAAAAATATTAAAAGAAGAAACTTTTGTGAAAGGAGATAAAATTCTGGGTTGGTTTGACATACTTTCTCTTTTTAAAATCTTATCCGTTAATAACGGTAGAATACGATTTTCCGTAAAAATTCAAACGTTAAAGAAAAAGCGTCTGTTTTGATAAAGTAATTTGATAAGTATTCTAATATCATGATTCTAAGACTAACATAATTTTCTTAGCACTTAGTTCACATAGATTTATTAAAAACAGATAATTGACGGAAAACAACATACAGAAATCTATATAAGACTTTAACTATCAAACCGTTGTGAACTAGAATATCACACAACCTTATTATTTCTATACTATATGAATATACAATATCCTAAAGTCTTACCCTCAACTATCTTTCTTTCTCCAGTATCTAATCCATTTCTTATTAACAGTTTACGAAGTTTCTCCTAGAGGGACCAAAACTGTAATTCCCTTTTATCTTTTTTTCTAAAATTCAAACTTAGTTTCTAAAACCCTTTTAAATATCAAAATAACTTATCCTTTGTCTATAATACTTTTTGGAACCAAATATGAATTTTCCATATTCATTTATCCGCTTGTTCTGACTATTCAGAATATCCGTAACTTATTGTTTGACGTTTACGTCAACTCTAAACTATCTATACTTGATCTGAAAATCCTAAGACTAATTCTAATCCTCCAAAATTAATACCCTGTCTCATAGAGTGAAATTTTGGGATGTTACAACCAGCACCTCCAATTCGATTCATGAAGTGTTCTATATGACAAAACAAGCCAACATAAGAATAAATTGCTTATCTCTATTTCCTCTTATTACTCAGTCCTCAACAGAAAATATTCATGCATCCATAAAGGTAACCAACCATATGTCAATGGACTAGTAACCAAAACTATGTAATAGCAAAGTATTTTTTCCAGAATACATGGCTCTCTATTCTATGGTCACATTGTTGTTGATTCAGTTCTTATAACCTTAATAATCCTATATATTAAGGAAAATTTCACATAATCTTGCTAACTCATTTCATATTCTCAATAATGAGTTACCCTCATAATACAACTAAACTCTTGTAAGAGAAAACTTCATTGGTTCATAATAATTTCAAAATACTTAAGTTTCAAAACAATAGAATATGATGGTGTCCCTCACTTAAAAAACACACCTATTCCTGTATAATCATTTCAAAATCACATAGACTTATAATAATTTAAAATTCATCTTTGAGAAAACAGTCTTAACCCAAAATCTTCAATTGAAAATTTTATTTTGAAGATCAATTTCTGTAAATTACCATCTTTCACTATTCCTCATACAAATACCTGAGGTGATCTGCGTCATTAATTCGCATAAAGAATTTAGAAAAATGTTAATATTATAGAAACACAGAGACAACTACCCTAAATCGGATCACTCTAGACTTAACACACAGCCGATTGAATCAACTTGCTCTGATACCATAATGTAACACCCCGATTCCTATTGGAGTACTACTAGCTAATAATTATACATTTTTAACTAATCAAACATAAGAATACAACTTAAAAATACAAGCTATAAGTAAATATAACATGCTTATTACAAGGTCATAATCTAATATAAGGTACATAAACTTAAACTTCTAACTTAGACTTTGATCTGATTCTCGACTCTATTGAAGACTACTAAGCAACTCTGAAAATTGTCACTCAGTATTGTAGGTAACAGGATGAAACACAAGAAGGGGGGTTGAATTGTGTTTCAAAGCTTTTTAAAACTTTTCGCAAATGTTGGACGCTGATTGTGAAAATCTTGGACGCACAGCATATTTGAGATATTGGACGCACAGACAAGTTGGATGCAGAAACGTCCACTTAGTTTAAAACAAGTTTTCTTTGTGCGATTAAAGAGTATGAATAACTTGTTGAAATAAAATTCAATTCAATCCCCTCAGTTAGTATAAACAAGGAAATAATTAGAGATAAGGGAAAGAGAGAATAACGCAAGTATTTATCCTGGTTCACCCTTTCCTAAGAGCTACGTCCAGTCCCCTCAAACTAGAGAGATTTCACTATCAATCCAGATAAAATACAAGTATTCTTCAACAGCCTCTTCAGGCCTTACAACAAGTATTATTTGCACACCTAGCCTCTCCAGGCTCAATCCAAGTATTTTTTTACAAACAAGCCTCTCCAGGCTCAATCCAAGTATTCTTTTACAAACAAGCCTCTCTAGGCTCAACCCCAAGTATTCTTTTACAGTCAAGTCTCTCCAGGCTCAAACAAGTATTCTTTCTAAACAAGCCTCTCCAGGCTCAAACAACTCAAAAAAGTGTTTTTGACTTAAAGTGCTGTCTAACTCACACAAGTGAGGATATCAAAAACTTAAGCACTTCGAGAGTTTAGCAAACTCTCTTTTACAAGAAGAAAGAAATAATACAAGACTTTCTAAGATTTACAGAGTATGACAATATTTGCACAACGTTTTTGCTCTTTCTTTTTCTTGGTTCAGTCACTTGTATTCTTCTTCTTGTTCACGGTATTTATAGGCTTTGATGAAGCTTCAGACTTGTTCTTCAAATAGCTCAGCTTCAGCCTTCATAAATATGACCGTTCTCTAATAGCATTAAATGTTATTTTCCTATTGCTCTGAGGAGTTCAACTTCAGCGTATTTGTCTGCATTTCTTTCTCCTAAGTCAGAAGCAACTTGTACTCATAGTCTCAATTACACAAAGGTTAATAGTAATATTTTATTGAGACAAAGAGAATACACTGTGTAAACAAAAAGGTGTGTTCAGAGAGATACATAAATGATCAGAGTACATTCTCTCTCTAAGTACACTTTCCACAGTACTTTATGCTTTTCAATTAATGCACGTTCAAAAACGTTGACGATGTTTCATAGAAAAAGCATTGTGTACATCAATTTATTTCAAATCATTTGCTTATTAAATATGTCTCATATTAAATGCAAGAGCAATAAATAGCGAGTTATGAATTCTGCGTTTTGGACGCAACATGTAGAACAAATTGGACTTTCTGTTCTCTTACCAAATGGACGCATACCTTTGTTTACCATTTGGAAGTGAAGCATCTTAGTTCGTATGGACGCATACTCATTGTTTACCATATGGACTTATGACCTTGCTTCTCAGAACGTATAGCTTCAGGATGATTATTGGACGTTTATCATTTTGCTTCTTTGGACGCAAAGCATCATTGGACGCATTGCTCTCAGAGTCCACTGGACAATACTTACCAGAGGTCAAGTATCAGAGTCCATTGGACGATCTACTCTTGGACTGTGCATATGTAACGCCCCTTTTTCCCACAAGGAACGTCACGTGAAAAACTAAAAACTTAATGCGGAAATAAATAAAACTGGTTTGTCTGTATAAAATAAGTCATTCACAATTTCAGGTTACCAAAATTGGTGGCTAATTTTTTTTTCTAAAAGAAGAAGTCTTTTACGGAAAGATTACACACATCTCATTTAGCCATCCAGAAAACTCAGAAGAAAAGAAACATCATATATATATATATATCATCATATCAATATACACAAGTCTTGCGTCCGCAAGTATAGTTTGGAACCACAACATAGTGGCCAAAATACATCATCATAATACAAAGAAAATAAAGCGATAAGTCTAAACCTAGGAAAGCTGTAAATCAAAAGGTGTGTCAAATACACGACACTGAACATCTACATCCCAAACCTAGGTTGGTCGCTAACAGACATCCTACAACCTAGCACTAGACACCCCCACCTCTAAAGACTTAAGACGATGATGTCTCCTCGGGGTCCTCCTCATCCTCAGACACCTCAAATAATACACGATCTGGCTCGTCTTTAACCTTCATCTTCCCTCTATCTACGTGCCCTGAAGGTCCGGCAGAAGTGTCAGAAGAACAGCGCACAAAACGTCCAGAAGGCGCGACGTATGGAACAGGAAGTGTCGGTCTCACGGTCTCGGGTGATGGAACTGGTGTCACCGATGGAGCCATCCTTGATAAGCGTGCCCTCTCCAAGAAACTCTTCCTCGGAGGGCGGCGAATCACACGACAACGGTTAGATATCAATTCGGCTATCCGCTGAGGTGTAGGCCTCTGATCATCCCTCGCCTCTCTCCTAGGCTGCGTCGTGGGTGGAACTCTGGCCTCCCGGTTCTCCAAGGTGATACTGCGTGCAAAGGGTGCATCTCCCAGCCAGTAGCGCATCCTCTCGACGGGTATGTAAACGTCCAAAACCATGTCCCTCTCCAAAACCTCTTCGGGGCCCAACACCCCTCCTCTAGTCCTAACCACGTGTCCAGACACAGTGCCCCATTGGGAGATGGGATCGTAAGTCCATCCCCCACCATCGGCCTCACGAGGCCGGAAGCACTCCCTCACTCGGGCTATCAGAGGTCTCGAAGTGGACATCTACGCATAACGTACATAAAATAACAGAAAAACACGCAAGGGTGAATTTCTTGGCACAAGTTGAAATCCACTGAAAGGATGTATACGAAAAAGAAAATACTACATAATACATTCCAAGAATATATATAGCTACTCTTTCGCAAATCTTTCTCTAAGATATTCATACACCAAAAGAGAGCACATTATCCAATTAAACACACAGTCAAACACACAAGTAGCACTCTAGCATAATGCATGTCACTTCAATATCTCTTTTCATACACCGGTGCACTGCTCCATGGAGACTTTTCTTCCTCAACTAAGTAGAGCGATATGGCGGAATCGTATACCTATCATTAATGCAAACTGACCTTCACTCTCGGCCATCGTTTGTCATTTATTCAGTACAGACCCATTGTGCTACGTCGTACACCACATCTCAAATAAGATAGCCCTGGTCAGGATCATCCAAGCAGGGTATTACGACTCGTCTCGGCACAAAGGAATTCCTTTCAAGGCCATTGAGAACTTCGTAACCTGGATGCCCTCAAAGACTTATAGTCAGACCATACTTATTTACAATCCCCGCATAGGATTGTGTGCTCTAATCATGGCATAAAGCCAACATAGCAAAAGCCAATATTAATCATGGCATAAAGCCAACATGGCAAGAGCCAATAACTCAAATGCATATGACAATATATTTGCAAACACAATCAATACAATCAATGTGGTCCCTTGTCTTAGGGTTTTTCGTCGCCACGTGTTAGCTTTTATCCAACACCGTGTAATTTTATTGTCCTTAAGACTTTATCGTCGCCACGTATTGATCCTTTTTCAATACCGTGTAATATTATTGTCCTTAAGACTTTTATCATCGCCACGTATTGGTCCTCTTCCAGTACCGTGTAATAACGTTATTTTAAAAAACATAAGTTTTATGAAAACTTCTCTTAACTCCTAACTCTCAAATCTTTATGATTTTACTTCTCACTCTTCATTGTAAAAAGATTTAATTAAATATCTTAGTTAAGTTCTTTGATAATTTTACTTAAGTTCCTTTACTTTAAGTATTTAAAATCTGCCTCAAAATATTCTGTTTTTCAAGTTTCAGCCCTTATTTTTCTGAAATTTAGGTTTCTGGCCCAAAATGCACAGACTTTACGTTTTCTACCCCAAGACTTTTGTAAATTATAATTCTGGCCCAAAGGTACCCAGACTTCGTGTTTCTGCCCCAAACTTTCGTAAATTATATTTTTGGCCCAAAAGTCTTCAGATTTTGCAATTTAAGCCCAGAATTCCAGAATTTGCATTTTTGACCCCAAAAAAATCTAGTTTTCGTTTTTGACCCCTAAAAATTCAAAATTTGATTTTCTCCCTCATTAATTGATTTTCTAGCTCACTTAGAGTTTTATGGATAAAAATGACTTAGTATGAAATTGACTTGAGACTTATACTTAGCAATTTTATGAAATTTATCTAAGTATGTATTAACTTGAATCTTAATTAATTTATTTGATTCCTTTTAGAAAACTCTTTCATTAAAGCTTTTAACTCCTCTTACTACACTTAGTCAAATTATATTTCAATCCAATTCCAATCACATTGAATTCAAGGTATATGGAATATTCAAAGAAAGCAACATACATCAATTAGGCAAGAACACAATCAAACCACAAATCATACATCCACTCAAAGTGGCCATCCATAGCATATGAACATACATCATGAACATAGCAAAAAAATCATCAACTTATCAAGCATACACTTAGGCATTCCAAAGCACTCCAAATCATACATATGATTTTTCCAACAACACATAGGATTATCAAAAATTATCATGCCTCAACCAAAATCATACTTTCACTCATATACATAAATATATAAAAATACATATTACTAAGAGAATGAAAACTCATTCAACAACCAATATGAAAACTCAAGTCTTTGAGTTTTTCATGAACATCCCCTTACCTCTTGAAGACAATGAAAATGGGCAAACACCACAATCACCTTCACTCCTCACCAACACCAAGTGGCCTTCTTGAAGCCTTGATGTTCCCACACTTAGAAAAAATTAACCTTTCACAAAATACACCAAAATCAAACCATAAAAATATGAGTTTTATGAAAAGACAAATGGATCCAAGGTGGTTTTCAAGCTTATAGGTTCCAATGGAGTGAACCTAAACCAAGAAAAAGATCTCTTTTAGTAAAGAGAAGAACACAACTTTCATGGAAATATGAAAGTGGTGGAAATGAAAAAATGAAAGAAGTTTATGGATTAGAATGATGATCCAAACCTTTTTTGTGAAGCCTGAATATGCAAAATCTCAATAGAACTTGGTCTTTTTGTGTATGGAAAAGCTTGGAAAATAGAGAGAAAATGGAGAGAAAATGGAGTTTGTATGATTCAAGTGGAGAAGATGAAGTTGGAAAATGAAATCTGTCTCTTCCTTCTCCCTATGTTCAGCGGCCAGAACACAAAGGAATGGGGGGTATGGGTTTGCTTACTTGGAGTGGGTGGGAGCCATACCTCACTCACCTAATTTTGAAAAAAATTCAAAAATCAATCCTTTTGACCATTTGACTTTGGAATATTTTTGGGAGTGAAATCAGGTCTTCATATGCGCCCAAGGCTGACTGGAAAATGGTGGGATTTAATTCCACCAAGTTAGGGTTTAATCGGTAGTTCGAAGTAGTAAAAACGCGTAGTTTTCGAACCCCTTTTTAGATAAATATTTTTCTAAAATGAGTAAAATCATGAGAAATGAATTTTATGACTTGAATATGATATAGAAAAATTTAGAAACCCAAAACTAAATTTTTGGACTATTTTTCATGTCCCGGTTGCGCCCAGTTTACCCGTAAAGCTCCAAACGCTGGTAAAATAAAGTTTTTCTGAAAAATTTCCAAAAAATTTTCTAAAAATCACAAATATTATAAGAACCACTTTTGGTTCGTTAAAAAATTATTTTGGAGTAAAAATGACCTCCAGAAAAATGCTGAACCCTATCCCTGCATCAGGAGAGAATGCGGTTCCCGCAAAAACTCAGTTTTGCGAACTCCACTACTCTAAACCCTTCAAAATCAAACCTAAGATATGAGTATTATTATTCACACCTTAAAATCTCAAAAATCATAATTAAATAATTTTAATTAAATTAAATAGGATTAAAAATCAATAAAAACTATATATAAAAATCAGGGTGTTACAGCATATATTTCCCAAAGTCATACTGGATGATGGACTTATCTTTGTTGTACCTACAAGAGCTTGTCAGCAGACTCTGTAAAAATCTTAATAATCATTGTTATCATCAAAACCACTTAGGGAATATGTGCACTAAAAAAATGCTTTTGAATAATTTGGTTCCAACAATCTCTCCCTTTTTTATGATGACAAACATTATTAAGTTTTACATGCAACAAAGCAGATAGACCAAATAATCAGTCAGCATATACTCTTAAAGAGAAATTTTCTTAGGGAATCTCCCCCTAAGATATACGTCTCAGTTTTTCTTACCTGAAAATTTCTTTTTCTCATAAAACAGATTAGTCCAACATAGAATATAGAATAATCAGAGCATGTAGTAATAGAAACTACTGCACTGCAATTTAGACTCAATCTCATTTTATTAATGACATTGAGCTTTTAAAACTTAATCTTCTTCTTAATTTCTCCCCCTTTTGTCATCAGACAAAAAGGTTCACAGAACATCATAGTCCAAAAAATTTTGAAAAACAGAAGAAAGAAAAAAAAATGGAAAAGCATAGGAGCATAGAGTCAAGGCTTTTGCTGATCTTTCTAGATGTACTTTATATATTGTCCAAAGAGAAACACAAGGTCTTCATATTCTTCTCTTGGAACTGAAGCTTGCGCTTGACTTTGTTCAGATGCAGCTTGTGGTTGTACATCTGCTATGATCTCAGTATCTTCAGGCTCAGGAGGCAACTCAACTATGGGCTCAGTAGATTGAGTTGGTGCGCCAAAGACATCATTAAACATATATCTTTGATGCTCCTTATTTACTAAAATTGATCCCATTGTTGGCGTTTCAGCCTTTTCAATAGTAGAGACCCCTGAAGACGAAGCTTCTTGCTCACATAGTCTGAGATGTCTTTCCCAGACAGTTCTTGCTTCCTGCTCCGTTGCTTGTCCTATCTTGGACAAGAACATTAGGAAATCCATATCAACATCTTGCATGGATTCCTTTGCCCAATCCTTATCAATCCTGATAGGAGGTGGCATTGGATTTTTGTTGATATGCCTTTTGGGGAACTTGTCCCTATTTCTGTCAACAAGATAGACCCTTGGTACTATCCTGTCAGGCTTGATTTTAATTGTTATCGTTGGCTTGATCCTCATAGACGGAGGGACATTTAATCTATCCTGAAGCTGGAGTCCATCCGCTATGTTTCTGATGATCATTCGGTCAAGAACTGAGAGGAATGAACCCATTTCTTCTGCAATCAGAGGAGAGTAGTCTGGCTTGAAGTCGTAGATCCTCATTCTTGAGAGTCCTAATGAGCTAGGCGATATGGACTTAGCCCTTACTTCCTCTAAGGACATATTCTCCTTTTTCTTATCCTCCTGAAGAGGAATCTCCATGACCTTTATTCCCTTTGTCAGGACCTGCAGCTTCCTGACTATATAGACATATTCAGAAGGTGATAGAGAGGGGACTTCTGATACATCCAGGTTAGAGGGGGTGAAGAATGTTGAGATTGGCCGTGTGAGGGTGAAGGTGTGTTTGTTTGGGTAGGAATGGATGATGGTTCAAGATTAAAAGGTGATGGTGGAGTAGGTTTAAGTGAATCAAATGGTGGTGTTTGTTGTCTTGGTCGAGTGGACAAAGGTGGTGAGAGAGTTTGAGGTGGTGTTTGGGATGGTTGTTCTGTTTGAGGTGGGGGAACTGTTTGGGTTGGTGTTTGGGTTTGTGGTTCTGGCATTGTATGGATAGGCGATTGTGGTTGAGGCTGAGGTTCAGGGATTGGACAAATGGGTGAGGGAATGGACTCTGGTGATTTTGAGATTGAAGCAACCACAGATTCAACTATCTCATCAACAGATTTGTCAGGATTAACAAAAACAGGTACCTCTGCCGTTTTCTTTTCAACAACCTTGGCAGTGGACGCTTTCCTTAGAGATCTTGCCTTCTTTGTTATGGGTCCAATGACCTCTGGTTCAGTCACTTTGGACTCAGAAGCTTTCCTCTTTTTGGTTGCCTTCCTAGCAGCAAGCTTGGTTCTTTTGGAGAGAAACTCTCCAACTGTCTCCTCGTCTGATTCAGCCAAAACTAGCTTCCTTACAGTTCCTTTGGAAGCAGTCTTCTTTTGTGCAACATGAGCCTCACTCGGAGCTTTAGTTGGTTGTTCCGTTTGTTCAGCATGGTTTTCTTCAATCATTCTCCTCATATCAACCCTGATGGCTTCCTTACTATCTTCCTCTTCTACCTCCTTGAGTTTGGCCAGATGTTCTTTGACTGTATCTAGGCCCATTCTTAGAATATTAGTTCTTTCGAAAGGAGCTTGACGTTGTTTTCTGGAAAGACCAGGTTTGTCTTCCCCAGTGTATGCTTCGAAAATTTCCATGACTCCTTGAGTGTTGAAATTTTTTTGAAGTAATGCTCCATAGGGAATAGCTGTCCTTTTGCCTTTTCCTTGTGCATCTCTTCTAAAGCAGGCAAATAGTATATAAGGAAGATTGATTTGTTGAAAGGTTAGAAGATGCACCAGTAAGAACCCATGTAATGACGATACAGAGTCCTTTGATCCAACCTTGTGAAACACCATTTTATTCAGTACTTGATGAAGTATTCTGGCCTTGTCAGTCATTTTTGCTGAAGGAATCACTGTTCCGACTACTACCTCTCCTTCCTTTACCAGAATACTCTTCATTTTCTTCATTCCATCATCTTTGAGCCTCCAGTTTTTGTAAAAACATGCTCCAACGGCATCACATCTAGTAGCCACCGAGATTCTTTCTATGGATACATAGACCTTCTTGCCTAGGACTGTTCCTGTGATTAGGTTGTCCTTGATCTTCATAGTTTTCCAGAACTGACGAACCAACTCACGATACACAACAATCTCCTTTTCCTTTCCAAAAATGCTCTCCCATCCAACAGCAATGATTTCAGGAGCAATATCCACACCCAGACTAGCTATAGTTCGAGATCAGCCCAAAATTCCACATTAACTTCCAAATTCTCAATGTTCTCTATTTTGAAAGAAAAGGTTTGATTTTTCAAAAGAGAAGGGTTTTGGAAGGGTTTTTCGAAAATGAGATCAAATACAAAGAGAGAGTTTTCAGGAAGATGAAGAGTGGAAGATAGTGAGGCAAAAACATGTATAAGGAGGAAGTTCTGGAGAGAGAAAACAGTAAGTTTTTCTTGAAAATTGACGTAATCATCAAATGGGAAAACGGCTACATAGCAGGTGGACATTTTGTGATAAAAAATATATTATTATAAAAATAGTTTAGATTCAGCGCGGGAAGACTAAGATATAAAAATTCTAAGTCTCAATAAAAATTCTAAGTCTCAAATAGACTGACGTGTCCTATTGGACGCTAGTCATATTGGACTCAGACTCAGCTTGAGTATATTGGACGCTAAACATCATTCTTTTATAAAGTGCATATTTAAATGCTTCCTTATAAAAATGAATCTATCTACAGAGAGGGATTTTGTAAATATGTCCGCCCATTGATTTTCAGTGCTAACAAACTGAATATCAAATATTCCCTTCTGCACATAGTCTCTAATGAAATGATGTTTAATTTCTATATGCTTAGCTCTTGAGTGTAAGATTGGGTGTTTAGATAAATTGATTGCAGCAGTATTATCACAAAGAACAGAAATCTTACTCTCGAGGATGTAGTAGTCCTCCAATTGATGTTTAATCCAAGAGCTGAGAACAACAACTTGCAGCAGAGACATATTCAGCTTCAGCTGTAGATAATGCAATTGTGCTTTGTCTCCTGCTAGTCCATGATACTAGATTGGACCCAATAAAATAGCATCCTCCGCTGGTGCTTTTTGTTTCAAGCCTGTCTCCAGCATAATCAGCATCACAGAATCCAACTAATCTGTATTCATCTGATTTCTTAAACAGCAAACCAAGATTAGTAGTCTCCTTCAGATATCTAAAGATTCTCTTAACAACAGTCAAGTGAGAATCTCTAGGATCTGATTTGAATCTTGCACATAAATAAACACTAAACATTATATCAGGTATAGATGTAGTAAGATACAAGAGAGATCCAACCATACCTCTGTATACCTTTTGATCTACCTTTTTATCTTTATCGTTCAGGTTCATTATGCAAGTTGGATGCATATGAGTGTTCATGGGTTTGCAATCGTCCATATTGAACTTCTTCAGAAGCTCCGTTGTATATTTGGACTGATGCACATAAATTCCATCTTGAGTCTGTTTTACTTGAAGTCCAAGGAAGAATTTCAATTCTCCCATCATACTCATTTCGAACTCTTCTGCATTAACTCAGAAAATTCTCCACATAGAGATTCATCAGTAGCACCAAAAATGATATCTTCCACATAAATTTGTACTATGATGAAATGTGTGTCTATGGATTTTCTGAAAAGATTAGTGTCAACTTTTCCTCTTGAAAAACCATTTTCCATTAAGAAAGAACTTAGTTTTTCATACCAAGCTCGAGGAGCTTGCTTGAGGCCATAAAGAGCCTTTTTCAGTTTAAAAACATAATTAGGAAAAGCTTGATCCTTAAAGCCAGGAGGTTGTTCAACATAGACTTCCTCTGTTATTATACCATTTAGAAAAGCACTCTTTACATCCATTTGATAAAGCCTCATATCATGTTGGGCAGCAAATGAAAGTAAAATGCGAATGACTTCTATTCTAGCAACTAGAGCAAAGGTTTCAGTAAAGTCAATACCTTCCTGTTGTGAGTAACCTTGAGCAACTAACCTTGCTTTGTTTCTCACCACTTTACCTTCCTCGTCTAGTTTGTTTCTGAATACCCATTTGGTTCCAATAATGGACTTATCTTCAAGTGGGGCTACCAGCATCCAAACATCATTACGTTTGAATTGGTTCAGCTCCTCCTGCATTGCTAAAATCCATCCTTCGTCCAATAGGGCTTCATCAATATCCTTGGGCTCCAATTCAGAGATGAATACAACATCAGTTTGTTCTCTGAATGTGGACCTTGTTCTGACTCTATCATTTGCATTTCCAATGATTTGATCTTCAAGATGATAGGTCTTGACGTGCCAGCTTCTTCTTCTTTCTGGATTGGACGCATCCTCAGTTTCTGTGTCTGATCCATCTTCTTCATTCTTAGGTGATATTCCTTCACCTTTTGCTTGTATTCTCATATCTGCAAGAGAATCACTTAGCTCTGACAATTCCTTGTCAGGCTTTTTGTCATTGAATTTAATATGAATTGACTCTTCAACAGTCAAGGTTCTTGAGTTATAGACTCGGTAAGCCTTGGAAGTTTCAGAGTAACCCAAAAAAATTCCATTATCCACTTTAGAATCGAACTTGCCAAGTTGATCCTTAGTGTTAAGAATAAAACATTCACATCCAAAGGGATAGAAATAGGAAATGTTGGGTTTTCTTCCTTTCCACAATTCATATGGAGTCTTTTTCAATATAGGCCTTACATATATTCTGTTTTGTAGATAACAGGCAGTGTTTACTGCTTCAGCACAAAACCTCTTAGAGGTTGAGTGATCGTTGAGCATGGACCAGGCCATCTCTTGTAACGATCGATTCTTTCTCTCCACCACACCATTCTGTTGAGGTGTTCTTGGTGCAGAGAAATTGTGAAGGATTCCATTCTCTTCACAGAATCTCTAGAAGTTTGCATTCTCAAACTCACCTCCATGATCGCTTCTAATAGAGTTGATACAAACTCCTTTATCATTTTGGACTCTTTTACAGAATATAGTAAAGACTTTGAAAGACTCATCCTTGTATGCAAGGAATTTGACCCATGTCCATCTAGTATAGTCATCAACTATAACTAGTCCATATTTCTTTCCAATTAAAGAAGCAGTTTGAGTGGGTCTAAACAATTCCATATGTAAAAGTTCCAAAGGTCTAGAAGTGGAAACAATATTTTTGGAATTAAAAGAATTTTTCACTTGTTTCCCTTTCTGACACGCTTCACACAGAACTTCAGATTTGTACACAAGATTTGGTAGTCCTCTCACGAGGTTATGCTTATTTAGCTTTGAGATGGTTCTTAAGCTTGCATGACCAAGTTTCTTGTGCCATATCCATTGTTCATCCTTTAAGGATATGAAGCATGGACATTTTGTTTGGACAGATTTTTGAAATTAATTTTGTAAACATTGTCCTGCCTCTTTGCTTGAAAAAGTATGGACTTATCAGAATTTCTAACTATACATTTATCCTTGTAAAAGGAAACATCAAATCCACTATCACACAATTGACTTATGCTAAGCAGATTATGTTGAGTCCTTCAACCAATAAGACATTTTCAATAGAGGGAGAAGTTGCTTACCAATTTTACCTATCCCAACTATTCTGCCTTTCTGGTCTCCTCCAAAGGTGACCCAGCCCTTTGATCTAGGCTTTAGGTCTTGGAACATAGACCTTTCTACTGTCATGTGTCGTGAGCAGCCACTGTCCAGGTACCATGACTGGAGTTGTCTTCCTCCCATCAAGCATATCTGTAACAGGAATTATCATGCTTTTAGGTACCCAGATTGACTTGGGTCCTTTCTTGTTAGTCATTGGTCTGCGTCCAGGCATGTTCCTGTTGTTATGGACGCATGTCGACACAGTATATATTAAATTTAGAAGAATTTTTAGAAAACTTTGGTTTTGGTTTTTCATAACCCAAACCACTTTTGTCAGAAGGTTTTCTTTGAATTTTTAAAATTTGATCAAGCTTTTCAGAGCTACTGACAAATCTGGACAATCGTCCAGTGAGTTCATTTACTTCTTATTGAAGTATTTGTACTTCACAGGAAGTACTGGACTCAGAATCCTTTTGAGATTCATCTTTGAGTTGACTTACTTGAAGTCTTAACTCTTCATTTTCTGATTTGAGTACTTTATTTTCCAAAGTGAGTTTTTTAGAATCTTTGGTTATGAGTGAAAACTTTTTCTTCAAAGATTTGTACTCATCAGATAAAAAGGATGATTCTCTAAGAAGATCATTAAAATTGTCTCTTAGTTCAGGATAAGAAAGTACCTCTTCTTCATCATCGCTGTCAGTGGAGGGTAGACTTGCCATCAGGCAAAGATTTGCTTTTTCCTTATCCTCCTCATCCTCATCATCAAAAGATTCATCAAGATCTTCCCATGTTGCCATGAGACCCTTCTTCTTCTTCTTTGTCCTTTCAGCCTCAGGACAATCTGCCTTGTAGTGGCCTGGTTTCTTGCATCCATAGCACACTACTGGACTTTTCTCCTTTTGCTCAGCTTCCTTTTGTGAAAGTTTTTTGTTGAATTGCTTCCTTCTGAAGACACCTTTCATTTTCCACATAGACTTTATCTTTCTGGAGATGAAAGAAAGTTCATCATTATCTGAGCATTCTTCTCCTTTTGAGCTACATGACTCTTCTTCTGAGTCATTTGCCTTTAAGGCTTTTGAAGTGTTCCCTTTTTGAACTTTAAGAGCAATGGACTTTGCCCTTTTTTCTGTTCCTTCTTCTTTGAGCTCAAGCTCATGCACTTTGAGTGAGCCTAGGAGATTCTCCATAGCAAGAGTGGAAAGATCCCTTGCTTCTTGTATGACAGTTACCTTGGGTCTCCATTGTCTAGGTAGACTCGTTAGGATTTTCCTGATGTGATCCTGGGTTTTGTAGATTTTTCCCAGAGATCTCAGGTTGTTGATTATTGTTTGGAATCGTCCAAACATTTGATCAATAGTCTCATGATCCTCCATTTTGAATAGTTCATATTGATGAACTAGCATGCTTTTTTTGGACTCACGGACCTGAGATGATCCTTCATGCGCTAAAGCTAGAGTGTCCCGTATCCCTTTGGCAGTGGTGCAGCTGTGCACCTTGTCATATTCTGACTTAGTGATGGCACACATCAGATAGTGCCTTGCCTTTGAGTTCAGCTGGAATCTGGTCCTCTGATCCTGTGTCCACTGAGCTCTAGGCACTGGTTGCCCTGCTTCATCTACTGGAGCAGTGTAACCACTTTCAACGACATCCCACATGTTTATATTCTGCGCGTCAAAGAATGTGATCATTCTTTACTTCCAATAATTGTATTCATCTCCATTGAACAGTGGTGGTCTGTTCACAGCTTGTCCCTCGTTCTCCATGGATCTTTGCTTCTCTGCACTGTTAGGTGCTCAACCCCTAGAGACTGAGCTCTGATGCCAACTGTAGGTAACAGGATGAAACACAAGAAGGGGGGTTGAATTGTGTTTCAAGGCTTTTTAAAACTTTTCGCAAATGTTGGACGCTGATTGTGAAAACGTTGGACGCACAGCGTATTTGAGATATTGGACGCACAGACAAGTTGGACGCAGAAACATCCACTTAGTTTAAAACAAGTTTTCATTGTGCGATTAAAGAGTATGAATAACTTGTTGAAATAAAATTCAATTCAATCCCCTCAGTTAGTATAAACAAGGAAATAATTAGAGATAAGGGAATGAGAGAATAACACAAGTATTTATCCTGGTTCACCCTTTCCTAAGAGCTACGTCCAGTCCCCTCAAACTAGAGAGATTTCACTATCAATCCAGATAGAATACAAGTATTCTTCAATAGCCTCTTCAGGTCTTACAACAAGTATTATTTGCACACCTAGCCTCTCCAGGCTCAATCCAAGTATTCTTTTACAAACAAGCCTCTCCAAGCTCAATCCAAGTATTCTTTGACAAGCCTCTTCAGGCTCGACCCCAAGTATTCTTTGCATGCAGCCTCTTCAGGCTATATCCCAAGTATTCTTTTACAGTCAAGCCTCTCCAGGCTCAAACAAGTATTCTTTCTAAACAAGCCTCTCCAGGCTCAAACAACTTAGAAGAGTGTTTTTGACTTAAAGTGCTGTCTAACTCACACAAGTGAGGATATGAAAAACTTAAGCACTTCGAGAGTTAAGCAAACTCTATTTTACAAAAAGAAAGAAATAATACAAGACTTTCTAAGATTTACAGAGTATGACAATATTTGCACAGCGTTTGTGCTCTTTCTTTTTCTTGGTTCAGTCACTTGTATTCTTCTTCTTGTTCACGGTATTTATAGGCTTTGATGAAGCTTCAGACTTGTTCTTCGAATAGCTCAGCTTCAGCCTTCATAAATATGACCGTTCTCTAATAGCATTAAATGTTATTTTCCCGTTGCTCTGAGGAGTTCAACTTCAGCGTATTTGTCTGCATTTCTTTCTCCTAATTCAGAAGCAACTTGTACTCATAATCTCAATTACACAAAGATTAATAGCAATATTTTATTGAGACAAAGAGAATACACAGTGTAAACAAAAAGGTGTGTTCAGAGAGATATATAAATGATCAGAATACATTCTCTCTCTAAGTACACTTTCCACAGTGCTTTATGCTTTTCAATTAATACACGTTAAAAAACGTTGACGATGTTTCATAGAAAAAGCATTGTGTACAACTATTTATTTCAAATCATTTGCTCATTAAATATGTCTCATATTAAATGCAAGAGCAATAAATAGCGAGTTATGAATTCTTCGTTTTGGACGCAGCATGTAGAACAGATTAGACTTTCTGTTCTCTTACCAAATGGACACATACCTTTGCTTACGACCATTTGGACGTGAAACATCTTAGTTCGTATGGACGCATACTCATTGCTTACCATATGGACTTATGACTTTACTTCTCAGAACGTATAGCTTCATGATGATTATTAGACGTTTATCATTTTGCTTCTTTGGACGCAAAGCATCATTGGACGCATTGCTCTCAAAGTCCATTGGACAATACTTACCAAAGGTCAAGTATTAGAGTCCATTGAACGATCCACTCTTGGACTGTACATATATTTCCCAAAGTCATATTGGATGATGGACTTATCTTTGTTGTACCTACAAGAGCTTGTCAGCAGACTCTGTAAAGATCTTAATAATCATTGTTATCATCAAAACCACTTAGGGAATATGTGCATTAAAAAAATACTTTTGAATAATTTGGTTCCAACAAGTATCCAATACGTACTTGCTATCTGAAAAAATAAGAAACAAATAATGAGATATAAAATCTCAATGAGTCCCAAAGGAAAGGAAACTCAATCAATGATAAAGCAATATTAAATAAGATATATTTAGAATGTAACAACACATAAGATTAAACATTAATAGTATCACAAGGTCTCTGCTCAAGTCTCCTTGTCTTTCTCATGCTTTTCTCTGAACTCCTCCATAGTCTCTTGGTAATTATACCACAGTCTCATGGAGTGTCTTACTCATAGTCTCGTCCCCCATAGTCTCTTGGCAACTTAGGCCACAGTCTCATGGAGTGTCTTGCTTAGTCTCATTGGATATATGTCCATAGTCTCAAGGCATTACAACCCACAGTCTCATGGAACAATTCTGTAATAGTCTCCTACTATTAGTTCAAACTTACTTTCTAACATAAATATCAACTTATCATTTAAAGCATCAACCTATCATTAACGGACTATTATTAACATTACCTTACCTCCTATTAATAATAACTAAAAGGTCATTAATTACCTAATGCATACATCTACAACGACAATAATAATATAACCAATAACTAAGTTACATAGAATTACCATACCGTCACACAATAAGTATAATGGAAAAGCTAAAATCAACACCAAATACAGATCCCACAATATCATTTAAATACTACTCATCAGTTTTTCCAGGATGTTTCCAGAATGGGCAGTACATGTTCTACAATTTGTCTACCTTATCAAAACATGTCCAAAATTTCAAAATTAAAACTGGAGTATCCCAAAACATGTACAATCATCCCAGTATTTATATTTTTTCAAGAACTGAAACAGAGTTTGCCTAGAAAATTCAAAACCATAGCCTTATGTCCAGAAATGTATCAGAACGGTATTTCTTCGTTTTGAGCTAGTTTATGGGGTAAATCACAACCAAAAATTATGAAATTTTAAACAGAGGTGCACAACACATCAACGATTCAAATGGAATAGATTTCATAAAAAACGAACAAGCATACAATTTATAACAATTTTTGCACTGAGTCTGTTCATCAGGAACGTCCAAAATTCATTTTTCATGTTAAATCTCACATGCATGCACCAATTTCTCATCTCAAGACCACAAAAACAAACTCTTCAATCATTCAAAACCAACTAGTACATCAATAGAGCAGATCAAACTTACAAAAATCTACATGCAACTTCGTTTTTTAAACATAACACAATATGAGTATGCTTGAAAATGCCATGCTAGCTCTAATAGCTTCATGGAAGAGCTTTTGGAAAAATTACGAAAGGGTAAGTCGTCGGTACTTACCATTTATCGCGTATACGTTCAAAAAACCCAAAAGCGTAAAATAGTAATTGCACAATCCTATACAGAAAAAATTTCTAAAATCCACAAACAATAAATTAAAAATAAAAGAGTCAATTTTTGTTTTTTGAAAAATCACTTAAGGGGTTAAAACAGTTTAATCTAGGGGTATTTCTACCATTTGTCAACAATAGGGTATTTTTCAGAAATTATTCAAAAATTACAGAAAAATTCCCATAAATCACAAAATATTGGAAAACCACTATTTTGTGATGTAAACTATTTTTCTAGGTTGGTTTAGTATTTTTATGCTATTTAAAACCTATTCCGTCAGTTAAAGCACAAATCGTTTTCTGTTTAAATCTCAACGTCAAACAAAAACTATCTTTTTCTACACTAAGAATAATTATGTATACTAGAACTACTTTTCTAAAATGAAAATAAATCAAAAGACACACATATTGAAGTGGCACAGAGAGTCACAAGGAGGGGGGTTGAATTGTGACCCTTTGAAAATTTTGGTTTTTACCTGTAGATTTTGAACCTTTCTCAAGAATAAACAACATGGAGTTTAGAGAAGATTTAAAACAAACGTTAGAAGGTAAGCTCTTTAGCTAGAGAGAGTTATCAGTATTAAGTGTAAAGTTTGTTTTAAGAGATCTTCTCAACTAGAGAAGGTTATCAGAAAATCAAGTTCCTTGTTTTCACAAATGTAAACAGAACTGTCTCAGCCAGAGAAGGTTGATCAAAAGATCTTCTCTAGAAGTTTTGACTAAGTCTTGTTTCTGAAATATAGTTTCACAAAGCTTTCTCAAAAGAATATTTTCTTTAACAATATAAGATTGGTGAAAGCTTTGCTGACAGAAATGTTTCTCAAACGTTTAGACCATCTCAGCCAGAGAAGGTGTTTTAGTGCAGTTTAATACTATCAAACAGAAAGACAGTAAAAGAGATAGGGAGATAAATATCACACAAATATTTTATCCTGGTTCACCCCAAACCTTAGGCTACGTCCAGTCCCCATTCCAGTGAGATTTTCCACTATTCTCTAAAGTATTCTTCAATGAGCCTCTTTAGGCCTTACACGGTATTCTTGTACAAGCCTCTTCAGGCTTTCAACCAGTAGTATTGTCCTAGCCTCTACAAGCTAACACCCAGTAGTATTGTCCTAGCCTCTTCAAGCTATCCCACTACAAGCAATCTCACAGATTGCACAAACCTTTCCTTTCACACGCTCAGCTCTCACTAGCTAGATTGAAAGAAATCACAACAACTAAGATGAAGATATTGTCTGTTGTGTTACAGCTCTTGATCAATGTTTACAGAACAAAATCTAAGATAAAGATGTATTACACTCCTATTTTTCTGTCAAAGCACAACAATATGGGTTGGAGCGTATGGGTGAATGTTGATGACAAATATTTGATGAAAATCACGTTTCTTCTAGCTTGAATGTATTTCTCACACTTTGTTTCACCAACATCTGTTGTAATATAAGGTTCTCAGTCCTTCCTCTGAGTTTCTAGCCGTTTGAGAGGTAGAGGAGAGAGAACATCACTTATCGGGTTCTGAATAGTACAATACTGTTGTACTTTATCACCTTTTTGCAGACTTTGATAGCTCACGTGTTTTGCTGTCAGTAGACCTTCTTTGGAACATGATGCTTGAGTAGGTTCTTTCTTTAAGCCATCTCAAGAACCTTCTATGGTTCCAGTGTAGATCTTCTCACGAATAGTATAGACCTTCTCTGGACCAGTGTAGATCTTCTCTGGACTCAGTGTGGTCCAAACATGAGCCTTCTCTGGGACCTTCTCTGGGTATGTGTTGTTAGAGAAGGTCTTCGGATAGTTACAATATGATGGCTGACCTAGTCTGCTTTTGTGATCTTCTCAATATTCATACCTCTGACCAACTTCAGAATTTTCACACTGTGTAGAACGAAGAATACTTTGATGTAGAAAGATCTTATTCTATTTGAGATTTATAGGTTGATCAAGTATGTCATGGATTCTTGAGAAGCTTCCTGTCTTGAGAATCTTCTCACTGTGTTATAGTAGCATACTTCAATCAGTTGTGAGGCTTCTCGTATTGAGGAGTTTCTTCTTCATTTGTGAGCTTCTCTTCTTGAGTAGCTATCTGATTTGATGTCTTCTCTTTCTAGAGAAGCTTAACCTTTCAGTATCTTCTTATCAGAGTGACCTTCTCTTCTAGAGAAGATCATCTTCTCAGTACCTTCTCAGCAGGCTAACCTTCTCTTCTAGAGAAGTTTGTCCTCTCATTGGCGTCTTAGCAGAATGTTGATCTTCTCATAATATATCTTTCACATCTCTGCTGAGAATTATCTTTTCTTTAAACTTAGAACCTAAGCTCACTTTAAACCTCTTTAGTTTCTTGGGCTTCATTTGTGTCCATGTTGATCTTCTCAGCCCTTATACCATGAATAGCCTTAATTCTAAGCTTCTTTGGTTTCCATACTTTGATACCTGTTATGTCTCTTAATAATCTCAAGGAGTGACATGCTTAGAAGACTTAGGCTATTGTTCAGAAGGTTTGTCATCATTGAAACTACAAGCTTGGAGGGTCTTGTTTCAACGCATATCACATAATAATTAAATAAAACAGAATAAATCCTCAGCTTAACCTACCATACTATAGGGACCAAAATAATATCACTTCTTATTTGTTTCTCAAAATTTCCCAAATAATTTCCTAAAATCCTCAAATAATATCAAATCACTATTTGAATCCTCAAATTTCTTATGAGTCAAATTGGAATTTTCAATATCATAATAAACTTATTCTGACAGTCAAAAACGTCTACAGAATACCATTTTGACTTCTACGTCAGCTTATCATATGAAAATTCTAAGAATAATCTTAATTCTCTAAAATTATCACTCTGTCTCATAGAGTGAAAATTTGGGATGTTATAATTCTACCCCCTTAAAAAATTTCGTTCTCGAAATTCCGCGGATACTCTTAGTGAAATAACTCTTATCATCTGAAAACTCTCATATGATAAACTACCCAATATCCCTTTACCTGTTTATATACTAAATCTGCCTAACTTTCAAAATAACATACTCACCTATTACCTTGAGTATCTTTGTTTCTAACTACAAAGTAATCTCTCACCTTCCGTTGAAAATCAAATCTTAAATTTCTTACTCCAAAATTTCGACCATGTTGGTCCACACTAACCACCCTTTTCATCTCTTATCTTCAAAAGAACTTGTCTATACCAAGAGCTCCTATTTGACATAAATATCATTTTCCTAACTCGGCTATACCTTGATCCTCTTACCACTAAAGTACCTTGGTAAGTTATCCTGATAACTGTCAAATCTCAACAACAATTCTATTTAAAAAAATATCTAATACTACTCCACTCAGCTATAGGCTCAACTATTACCTTCGAAATGAAACCCTACATTTCTTTACTCTTAGGAATTGGACCTATCAGTTCATACTAATTACTATTGTAATCTCTTTACTATCAGCAAGCTAATGGGTTGATCAGACCCACACCTTGACCTTAAGTAGTAAGAAAACAATAATAATTTCATGACTAATTGTGTCATCATCCAGATCATACACTTAGTTTATAAGGGTAAGTTTTTATCTATCATAGAAATAACATAATATCATATGTATGTGTGTGTATATCCAAGTGATAGTGATGATATCAGAGGGTTAGGAATTCTTTAAGAATTTTTGAGAAAATGCTTCGCTCTCTCTCTTGTCGATTCTTTTTCCGTTCTTCCCAACCTTCTTCTTCTCTTTCTTCTGTCTCACAATCACAATCCCAGTCAATAATGACTTCAAACAACATCTTCAATGAAGAAATCCACTTCGAAGACATCAATCAAGAAATAGATAAATGGGAAATTCCCAAGATTCCCTCAAAGGAACTCTACAAGTAGAAGGAACGTTCTTCTGTAAATCTAATTATGTGATCAGAATTGTAGAGGAAAAAATCTCTATAAACTCTGAGGATGATGAATTTCATCTTCTTTCTGAAAAAATCTAAAAGACCATAAACAAAAATATAAATTCTTACACATAAGATGTGTTTAAATTGATTAAAGCCTTTAACCAGAGAAGGCTTAAATGCTTCTGTTCTTCTTTGTCTTAGAGATCTAAGGCATAATAGATTTCAAGATTCACTCTTAGGAATCGTAGAATCTACACTACAAGAATTAGCTGATTTACCTATGCAAATTTACCGAGGGCCATGTAGTCGTAGGTAAGGAGAGAGGAGAGAGAAATTTGATTTTTAACCTACGGCTAAGGCCGTAGGTAATTTTTTTTAAAAAAAAAGAAAATGCATTAGCGAGGGCTTAAGTCGTAGGTAATCTCTAGTTCGTTAGAGACGGCTTTAGGCCGTAGGTACAAAAAAAGCGCGAACTAGTACCTACAGCTTTAAGCCGTAGGTAATTTAGATACGGTCACGCGGCCGTCGCTACCATCAATATCATCAACACCACACGAGCCTTCTCCTCCATTTGTGCAATTTGAGCCCTAATTTCTCTCTTTCTCTCTCAACCGCGCACCGCCTTTCTCTTTCTCTCTTTGTGTTAACCGCCCGCTGCCTCCTTTTCTGGCAACCCCACCGCGCTGCCTCCCTCTCCGGCAAGTCCATCGCACCACCTCCCGTCGCATCGTGTCCATCGCCGCCAAGCAGCTCAAGGCCGTCGCTACTATGGCTGGAGGCAGAGCTTTCGGTCCCTTCCTTTCATCTCATCCTCTAATTTTTAATAATGCTCCAACTAGCCTTTCACTACTCTTAGATCTTCTGAAACCCTAATCTTCGTAGCAAAGGAGTGCCTTCTCAACAGTGGTTGCGGTGGCAATATGGCTGACAGAAGACTACCCATGGCTGACAGAAGGTGATGAAGTTGTTTCACGCAACCTAGAGTGTGTGGTAGATACTTTCTTCGACTCCATGTGGTTATGAAGGGGATCTACTAGAACCTGCTGGTGGTGTTGATGCACACGCGCAGAACACGCACTTTGCGAGCTCTGTTCACTTCTCTACCTGGAGGTTTTTTCTCATCTTTTTTATTTGCACCATTCCTTATTTTACTTTACACAGTTCCTTATTTGCACCGTTTCGCTGCATTGGATTTTAATAGCTCATTGTGCGCCATCTGATTTGGACTCCACTTGCTGGGAATCTCACTTTCTTCATTTGAGTAATTCTTGTTTGTGTGCAAATTCCACCTTCTGATAATCAGGTAACATTTGGGTGAAGTTTCTAATTCTGGCTTAGAGTTCTCTCGAACCTCTGTATACTGCTACCTTACTTAGATCTTTTTTTGCTCAAAATAAATTTTTTTTTGCTCAAACTACCTTACTTAGATCTAGCTACCACTTTATTGTATTAATCTTCAAAAATTTACCGTTTGATACTGTGAAGTCCCTTTGGACCTATGCTTGCTACCTAGAAATCTTGTCTTTCCGTTTGATACTATAGAAGTGATTGTAAATTGATATTTATCATCATCCTGTATGAAGAAGATATTGTTTTCTAGCAAACAGAATAATTGCTTTAAAAGCTTATGTTTTTAAAAGAATATAAGATATTGTTTGTGTTCTAAATGATACTTTCAGTACACATTAAACAACAGCAAAAATAATGTCGGGTACATGGTAAAATTGTATATGCAATCTGCAATTATGATGAAATTGGCAGCAAATGCAAAGTGCCATCTTGGACCTTATCCTGGACAAAGTGACAATTCATTTCAATATTACAAGGGCCAACTACTAAAAGTGAGATAACAGAAAAATAACTACTCCCTATTTCCTAATTCCGGTAACTACTTAGTAGAAAGGCAACCACTACAAACGGTAACACTTCATGAGTACTTTTTATTTGCATCTCAAAATCTATATTACTGTTTCACATTTGATCATTTGCAGAGGTTGTTGGAACCAAATTATTGAAAAGCATTTCTAATGCATGAATTCCCTAAGTGATTGATGATAACAATAATTATTAAAGGTTTTACAAAGTCTGCTGACAAGCTCTTGTAGGTACAACAAAGATAAGTCCATCGTCCAAAGTGACATTGGCACATATATGTACAATCCAAGAGTGGAGCGTCCAATGGACTCTGATACTTAACCTCAGAAAAGTATCATCCAATAGACTTTGAGAAGCAATACGTCGAATGAAGCTTTGCGTCCAAAGAAGCAGAACCTATAAGCATCCAATAATTAGTCATGGAGACGTACTATGCTTTGCGTCCAAGGAAGCAAAATTGATAAACGTCCATTGACTGTCATAGAGACGCACTATCAGAGAAGCAAAGTCATAAGTCCATATGGTAAGCAATGAATATGCGTCCATATGAACCAAGTTGTCTCAAGTACAAATGGTAAGCAAAGGTATGCGTCCATTTTGTACATAACCTGAAAAGTCCATACATTCTACATGTTGCGTCCAAAACGCAGAATACATAACTTGCTCTTGCATTTAATATGGAACATATTTATTGAGCAAATGATTTGAAATAAATAGTTGTATTCAACGTGTTTAAACATGCATTAAATGAAAAGCTTAAAGCACTGTGGAAAGTGTACTTAGAGAGAGAATGTACTCTGACTATTTCTATATCTCTCTGAACACCCCTTTCTGCTTTACACAGTGTATTCTCTTTGTCTCAACAAAATATTACTATTAACCATTGTCCAATTGAGACTGTGAGTATAGGTTGCTTCTGTCTTAGGAGAAAGAGACGCAGACATACACACTGAAGCAAAACTCCTCAGAGCAACGGAAAAATAGCATTTAATGCTATTAGAGAACGATCATATTTATGAAGGCTGAAGTTGAGCTCTTCAAAGAACAAGTCTGGAGCTTCATCAAAGCCTATAAATATCGTGAACAAGAAGAAGAATACAAGAGACTGAACCAAGCAAAAGAAAGAGCTGAAACACTGTGCAAATACTCTGTCTATTAGTCTTGTATTATTTTCTTTCTTCTTGTAAAAGAAAGTTTGCTTAACTCTCGAAGTGCTTAAGATTTTCATATTCTCACTTGTGTGAGTTGGATAGCACTTTAAGTCAAAAACACTCTTCTGAGTTGTTTAAGCCTGGAGAGGTTTGTTTTGAAAGAATATTTGTTTGAGCCTAGAGAGGCTTGTCTGTAGAAGAATACTTGGGATATAGCCTGGAGAGGCTACGTGTAAATAATACTTGGGGTTAAGCCTAGAGAGGCTTGGTTGTCAAAGAATACTTGTGTTGAGCCTGGAGATGCTAGGTGTGCAAAGAATACTTGTTGTAAGGCCTGAAGAGGCTGTTAAAGAATACTTATATTCTATCTTGATTGATAGTGAAATCTCTCTAGTTTGAGGAGACTGGACGTGGCTCTTAGGAAAGGGTAAACCAGAATAAACACTTGTGTTATTTTCTCTATCCCTTATCTCTGTTAATTTATTTGTTTATACTAACTGAGGGGATTGATTTTGAATTTATTTTAATAAGTTATTCAGTACGCTTTAATCGCACAAAGAAAACCAGTTTTAAACTAAGTGGATGTTTTTGCGTCCAAAGTGTTTGTGCGTCCAATAAACCAGTTGCGCTGTGCGTCCAACATTTTTCATAATCAGCGTCCAACATTTGCGAAAAGTTTTCAAAAGCTTTGAAACACAATTCAACCCCCTTTCTTGTGTTTCATTTTGTTACCTACAGAGGTTACAAAATAAATGTGGAGTCAGGATATGTGTGGTTTTTATTATTGTAACTGTACTTTGTTCAATCCTTTGTCTCAGTAAAATGAGACAACTCAAATGTAGTCAAAGTCCTATGGTAGCTTTCAAGAAATACAAGATAAGGTAATTCATGGGAGATATGGTATCATCTGTTGGTAAGATTAATTGCTCACCAAAAAAATAATAATCACCATCTAACAGATGATCTAAGTGCTTATGATAAGGATTTCTCTATAAGGATTTTGCATATGGAGATATTTACTAGATTTACTGGTTGCTCAGTAGTTATTTATTTCTGGTTGCTCACTTCCATGCGGAGATATTTACTAGATTTACTGATGAATCCAATTTGGGTCTTGCTTAACTAATGAAAGAGGTAATGAGACATATGCATAACACTTCCCCTGATAATTCTGGTTTAAACTTGTTATAGAGCTGAGATTCTTTCTTGTTCCTATTGGAAGTGTTTGTTGGACTTGGAGTGTTGTTAAACGGCAAGGTCTTTGCCTCCCTTTCTGTTTTTGTGCTTGTCTACAGATCTTGCTTTTATTTTTGCCCACATTTTAGGTATTGTAATGTAAAGAGGAGCATCTGCATTTGGGGTTGAAAACCACTCCTCCAAGATGGAAGTGTCATGCAAGGAGTAGAGGTAAATATTCCCTGTTTTTCTAGTTTAGCTTGGATTCAACTTGATATTGTTTTATTTTTTTATTTTCATTTCATTTTTAGATTTTAGTGTTATTTATTTTGCTCTTGGAAGCTTCTATTGTTATGTTATTGTTGTTTTTGCTGAGAACAAAGTGTGATCCATCAGGGGTATGTAAATTTTAAATTTGACACGTCAACTTAAGCTCTATAGCTTTGGCAAGTTCAGTGAGTTAATACCATCATAATCTGCTCATTAATTTATTTATTTTTTGTAAATGATTATGTTGTTTAACTTGTTTTAATTTCTCCATGTGCTTCAGTTCTTGAAAGCTTAAGAGCTATTGTGATTGTCTTTATGCTTCATGCCCTATTTTTGTTTGCTTCATTTTATTTATTTATTTATTTTCTTGACGGTTTCCTCAAAGAAATTCTCAAATGTATATATGCTTGTCAATATACATGAAAGTGGCGACAACGACCACAGCCGGAACAGGGCGCCGAGGGTGGTGACACACTTGGCTTAGATGAAGATGTTGACCCTTGTGCACAATATTAGTTTGTTAGTTTAATTTTGTATTTTACTTAACTCTTTATTGTATTTTTAACTTAGACGACATTCGGTTTTTTATGATATTAATTTTAAAATTTTCATTTAATGTCTTTATTTTAATAGAAGTGCTATATTAATAAATTTAAATTAAAATAAATAATTATTCAATAATAAGTAATCAATTAAAATAAATAAATATTTAATTAATAATAAATTTAATAAAATGAATATTATTTAACTTAATTAGTAAAGAATAAATTTGTAATTTAAAAATTTAATTAAAAAAAATACGTGTACCTACGGCCTTGGCCGTAGGTAATTAGCCAGGGCCTCAAGCTGTAGGTACCTAGGGCTTGGAGCCGTAGGTAATTACCTAGAGCCTACTTACGGCTCCAGGCGCTAGGTAATTACCTACTGCTTTTTTCAAATGGTCGTAGGTAACAAGTTGCAACGAGCATTTTTCCTACGGATGTGAGGTCGTCGCTCAGTCATAGGTAACTTACCAGTACCTATAGCTTTCATCTATTACCTACGGCTTTTGACCCTCGCTAACAGCCAAATTTCTTGTAGTGCTAGCCTAAGTCATGACCCAACCTATTTCAATTGTTTCCTGGACTTAACTATGAGTCTGATGGATAGGAATATATTAGATTCTATATTCCTTAAAATCAAAATTGATGGTTTAGATATGAAACCAGGATCAATCCCTGTATCTTTACTCTGTAGGATTCAGTATAAAGTAATGAACTCTTGTAGATCTAGCTTTTTTAAGGTAAAATCCTTAAAAACAACAGGAGAAACAATTATGTTTCTCACAGATTTGTCCAAAGGAAATGTAATTGTTCCAAAAACAATCCAATGGAGTGATGTCACTTTACTGGAAAGATGGCCCATAGATAAGGCAACCCCTGCCTTAACTAAAATAACTCCAGATTTCCAAGAAATCATACAACCCCAAACAGGATGAGTAGATTTAGTCTTTGATAGGAGAAACTCCTTCAGTAGATCTATGTCTCTTAGGTCTAGTAATCTGCAAACCGTTGACTTTAGGACAGCCATGTCTAGAAGGTCTTTCTCTTCAATTCCTCAATCCGTTCCTTCCTCAATTCCTCAAACATCAGCTTCAACAATCCATCTGCAAGGCGTAGATGTCTCTACATCTCTTCCGAAGTCAGTCTACCAGAAGGATGAAGAAGATAAAAAATGTATTCAATCTCCAATTTACTCCTCCTTAAATGAATCTTATGAATATGCCTAAGTTCATTATAGACAAGGAAGCCCTTAGAAAAGATTTTCGCTTTGAGGAATGGACTCCTCAAAGAGAGTAGTTTCTTAGAAAATTTCAGGGAATAAATAGAACTAAAATTCAAGAGGAATTCTATGAATTTCTCAAAAGAGTTAAACTCAATATCCCATTTTTTGACTGGTTCCATGCGTACTCAGTCAAGAATGACATAAACTATCCCTTCAAATCTGAACCATTAGGCCACAAAGATAATAATGTTATCTGACATCTAAAAGATGGAAATATGGTTCAATCTCAAATACCTCCAACTAGTCAATTTACAATCCCATGTGCAACACCCTTTCTCATAAAAGGATATTACAACATAAGTAACCTTATTTATTGCCAAGAATATTAATCTTTATTTCTAAAAGAAAATTCTCTTTTAATTATTTCAAGCCTATTTTGAAAATGAGTATAATTTTTTTTTTCTTTTATTTCCTGAAAATTATTTTCACTTGAAACTCTCACGCTATTTAGATTTCGAAACTTATTCACATTGTAACGTATTACTAAAAACTAGATGAGCCTCGTCTGAATGAATAATGTACTTCATATATAATACTGGTCCAAAGTTTTACAAATACATCAAACCGAACAGCTAGTAATGTCATTCAAACCGTACAGTCATCCGGTAAAGATAATAATAACCATCTACCCCAAATGAGCCTAAGCCGGTCGAGTCTCCAATCACTCCCAAAAGATAATCTAGACAAAAGCCACTCCAGACGGTAGTCTTCTTTACTCCTCTGTCCTGGTCAATTCACTTGACTGGTGGTACATCTATATGAATCATGTTCCAAAGAGCACAAAACATATAGGCAAGGGTGAAAAATCCTCACACACAGATTATAAAGCAAAGTGACAACAGATAATAATAAAGTAAATAAGACTTATCAAACATAATCTACATTAACCATTTCAGTACCACTTACCTTTACTCAGCACAAAAGTATATACTCTCTCTTCTAATGAAACATTCTCATATACACAAGCAAAATCATCATAGTTACAGCACATAACTCAGCATCAATCAATATATCATTACACAGATATATTTAAAATGCATGACATTTCTATTTTCCTCTCAACACTGGTGTAATGCTCCATGGAGACTTTTCTCTTCCTCAACAATATTTGAGCGATAGGCCACAGTCAATCCCTAACATACTGTTCAAGGGTAAACCACCAGTAAAGTCTAAGACAGTATTCAGGAAAACCATGTTTAAGTCACAATTGTTCAAGGCTAAACAAACAGTAAAGTCCAAGTAACAATTATTTAATGCACTCTGTGACACCATATCACAAATAGGTCAGTCAGTCAGATTTATCCAAGCCGGGTGTCTACTCGATCTCGGCTCACTGGGATCCACCACACGACCATTGAGACTTTCGAAACCTGGATAATCCCAGTAGGCAATTGTAGCCCAACCGTAGCCTATTTTCAACCCCTCTCTGGGTTGTAGCTCATGTCACAACCCTCTCTGAGTATGACCACTTGGCAAAGCCAAGAAAATCTCTTTCTCTTTATGCATATGATATAACACATTAAGCACACAATATCTCTTGGCCATCCGCCAAATCTCTTTATGCAAAATGACACATCCATTTGCATTTCAAAATAATCATCACAAGCTCAAGCACAATCAATTTACTTTGATTTCTCTTGTAATTGCATTAACCTCTTCACTAGGTTATCATTTGCACAATCACATGTAACCTTCACTTTTCGTTATAGCATTATCATCTCTTATGATATTCACATCTCTTTGTGCATAATTCTCCATCAACATGGCTTTCTCCTCTTTCATTTACACTCTTATTAATTCTTCATCTTTTTAACAAAAATGCATTTTCCAAAACCATTGTTTAAATTCTAAAATTAACTAACCGGAATACTTACCAATCTTTATATTTAAAATTTCATTTTTCTCTTAAGCATTTTTATGAAAAAAAATTGGAAAAAAAATGATTTTCGCAAAAACATTAATTATCAAAAATTCTGGATCCAGAACTGTTCACAGGCGCGAGAATTTTCACACCCGAGGTGTGAACAGGACTGTCCCCTGTTTTCCAGCTTTCCCCAACTACGAAAATGGCCACACCCAGGGCATGACAGATTTTCGATTTTTCAAAGTTTAACCCAAATCAATCTTTTCTTCATATAGCTATGACCAAATGAACAAAAATGAGCAAAGTTTACCATCCTTGAATCAATCACAAGCCACAATCATTCAACATTAAGCCATGATTCCAAACTCATCAAGCCATAAAGCAAAATCATCAAGGCAATAACATAAGAGAATCCTCACACTAGCATATATTGTCATACCAACATCAATCATATCATGCCAAGATTGAAACATAGTCACAATCCAACTCAAGCATGGAACAAGGTCAACATACAACCAACATAGACCAAAATCATGTCACACCATACAATCGATCTATTTTTCTCAACAAAGAGAAATCCACAAGCAAGACAACCTAGTCTTATTTCCTCTAGGTTAAATCAATCAAAACCATCATCAATCAAAGCTCTCTTAATCAAGCCTCTTAAGAAAAATTCATATCAATCACAAGACAACCTCTAACTCATCCATCACCATAAAAACATAGAAGTATATAGTTCAACAACCATCATGTTCTCTAGGTCAAATTAAGATCATCTTAACCAAACTAACATCAACATAGTTCTCATATGTCCACTAAGCTTTAAAATCTTGCATGAGAAAGTTTTTCCCTTACCTCCTTCCTTTAGCTTAGGTATGACAAGCCCTAGCTTCAAGCCCTTTTCTTCTTCTTGATTTCTCCCTTCCAAACCATAATAACACATCCAAATACAAAATTAAGCTTACTATTCCATGAAATAACCTTAGCATATGAAGGAAGAACTTAAGTAAACCAAACCCTACCCTAAGCTCTTAACCATGAAGAAGATAACAAAACCCAATCCATGGAGTTCTCATAACATACCTTGATAGCTTGATGATCCCTAATCAAGAGCAAAACCTGATTAACTTGGATGAAAATTTGGAAAGAAAACTATGAAAAATAGTTATGGTGTGTGAGTAAAATGAGAAAAATGGAACAAGAGCTCTCTCCCTCTCCTCTCCTTGCTCTCGGCCTCCCCCTCTTCTCCTCTTGTCCAGATTTTTTTTTTCATTTAAGTCATGATTAAACTAACCATGGTTACACTTAATTATGAGTCATAACCCTAGTTAACACTTGGATTACTTCTATTGGCCAATAACCATGAGTCATAAAAATCTTGAACCTTCCACACTCTTCCCTCAATCTGGCGCACAGCTGCTGTCCTAAAGGGGTAAAATAATTTTTCACCTTAACCATGGTAAATGGTAAGTCTCCAAGGTAATTAAGTGTGGTAACTTTTGTATTTCATTGTAAAAATTGTCCAAAAATAACCTATTGAAGTAAAAACTCTCATGCATCCTAAAATAAGTCCTAAGCCATGAAAATCAGTTGCCACAAAGGTCTTGGTTCATAGTAATCAAGTTTAGAAGCATTACGGTAATTTTTCGGTTTTACCGTAACCCGTAACTTAGGGTAAAAATGAAATTCAAAATCAAGCTCTAAAACAATTACCTAGAAAATCATGGTCTGGCATATTTAGTGAGACCAACCTCAGCAAGGAAGAAGATGATGATTATAAAGAGTCACTAGTTCTAATGATTCAGAATCTGAAAAACTATCAAATGGTGGCCAATGTTCCGAAAGCTAAATTGAAACAATTAACCTAAACCAACCAACCTTTACAAAAGGTTAAGATACAAATCCAAACTCAAACCCAAACACATTACATTTACAACGAAAAGATACATTTTATGAGTTTATACTAGTAGACTCAAATTCTATCTTGATCAAACATTACCGAGACCCAAAAGGCATGATAACTCACTCAGGATATGGTTGGAAGATAACCAATACATACCTAAAATCACATCTAATTGTGTCAAAGACAAACATATCAAATCAACAAGGTATTTTCTATCCAGGATAATAACAGGACAATTTAAACAAACAGTGTTTACAATAACAGTTTCAGTAGTAGGCATAGAAACAACCAGATCAAAAGACATTGAAGACACAGGCAATTCTAATCGTTTCACACAATTTTTAGATATAAAAGAATGGGTTGCACTCGAATCATATAGCACAATTAAAGGATTTCTAGCTATGTCACAAGTACCTTGTATGAGATCCTCTGATTGTGAAGCCTCAACTCCACTCATAGTATAAACTCGTCCTTTTGTTGTCGGCCTTCCGGTTTTGACATTGTTGACTTCTGGCTTCGGTTTGCTCGCAAGGTAGTCCTTTTCCACATGTCCAACCTTTCCACAGCTAAAACACGTCGTTCCTTGCTGGCTACAGGCATTAGAATAATGCCCTGGTCTCCCACACTTGAAACGTCTCACTGGAGCGCCGACTCCTTGACTTCCCTTGTTGGTACCACCAGTAGAAAATGGTACGTTGCCCTTTTGTTGGTTCCCCTGATTCTTAAAGTAGGGTTTGTTCTGATTCGGCTTCCCTTTCTGCCCTTATGGATATGACCTAGACGGTCCACCTACATTTCCCTTATTCACTCTTCCTCTCATTAGGTTTTCCATTTTCCTACATTTTTCCACTAGAAGTGGAAATTGGCGAATGTCTAGTGAAGCCACAGACTGCCTGACATCTACCTCAACCCAGCCTCAATACACTCGCACTTCCACCCTCATCCGGTTGGAGTTGGAAGAAATGGAAGTGTAACACCCTAATTTTATATATAGTTTTTATTGATCCTATTTAATTTAATTAAAATTATTTAATTAATGATTTTTGGGATCTTGAGGTGAGGATAGTGATAGTAATATCTTAGATTTATTTTAGAGGAGTCGAGAGTAGTAGAGTTCGCAAAACTGGGTTTTGCAGGAACCACATTCTCTCCTGATGCAGGGATAGGGTCCAGTATTTTTTCTGGCGGTCATTTTTACTCCAAAATAAAATTTTAACGAGCCAAAAGTGGTTTTTATAATATTTGTGATTTTTAGAAATTTTTCTAGAAATTTTTTAGAAAAACTTTATTTTACCCACGTTTGGAGCTTTACGGGTAAATCGGGCGCAACTGAGATATGAAAAATAGTCCAAAAAAATTTAGTTTTGGGTTTCTAAATTTTTCTATGACATATTCAATTCATAAAATTTATTTCTCATGATTTTACCCATTTTAGAAAAATATTTATCTAAAAAGGGGGTTAGAAAACTACGCGTTTTTACTACTTTGAACTACCGATTAAACCCTAACTTGGTGGAATTAAATCTCACCATTTTCCAGTCAGCCTTGGGCGCATATGAAGGTCTGATTTCACTCTCTAAAACATTCCAAAAGTCAATTGGGTCAAATGGATTTAATTTTAAATTTTTCCAAATTAGGTGAAAGAGGTATGACTCTCATCCACTCAAAGTAAGCAAACCCATACCTCCCCCACTCTTCCCTTGGTCTGGCCGATTTATGTATGGTAAGGGAGGAGAGAGAAATTCATTTTCACTTCATCTTCTCCATTTGAATCTAAATCCTCCATTTTTTCTCTCCATTCCCAAGTTTTCCATACACAAAAAGGGCTAGTTTTGTTGAGATTTTGGCCACCCAAGCTTCACAAAAAAGGTTTGGATCATCATTCTAATCCATAAACTTCTTTCATTTTTTTCATTTCCACCACTTTCATTTTTTCATGAAAGCTTGAGTTCTTCATTTCACTAAAAGAGATATTTTTCTTGGTTTAGGTCCACTCCATTGGAACCTACAAGCTTGAAAACCACCTTGGATCCATTTGTCTTCAAGATTTGAGTAAGTATTCATCTACTCAAATTTCTACTCTTTAGGGTTTGTTGGTTTTCATAAAACTCATATTTTTATGGTTTTATTTTGGTGTATTTTGTGAAAGGTAAATTTTTCTAAGTGTGGGAACATCAAGGCTTCAAGGAGGCCACTTGGTGATTGTGTAGAGGGAAGGTGATCTTTGGTGTTTGCTCATTTTCATAGTCTTCAAGAGGTAAGGGGATTTTCTCAATAATTTGGGAAGGATGTGCATGTGTGTGGTTTATGTTGTATGTTCATGAAAATCTCAAAGACTTGAGTTTTCATATTGGGTGTTTGAGTGAGAAATCATTCTTTATTAATATGTCTTTTTATATATTTATGTATATGAGTGAAAGTATGATTTTGGTTGAGGCATGATAATTTTTGATAAATCAATGTGTTGTTGAAAAAATCATATGTATGATTTGGATTGATTTGGAATGCCTAAGTGTATGTTTGAGGAAGTATGCTTTATGCTATGTTCATGATGTATGTTGATATGTTATGAATGATTACTTTGAGTGTATGTTTGATTTATGGCTTGGTGGTGTTTTTGCTTAAATGGATGAATATTGATTCTTGGATGTTTCACATGATTTAATTCAATGTGACTGGAATTGGATTGAAAAGATTTGATTAAGTGTGGGAAGAGGGTTTAAAACCTTTAATGAAAAAGTTTTCCAAAGTGAAATCAAATAATTAATTAAGATTCATGTTAACACTTACTTAGATAAATTTCATAAAATTGCTAAGTGTAAGTCTCAAGTCAATTTCATAGTAAATTCTTTTTATCCATAAAACTCCAGGTGAGTTAGAAAATTAAATAATGTGGGAGAAAAATCAAATTTTGGATTTTTGGGGGTCAAAAACGAAATCTGGATTTTTGGGGGTTAAAAGTGCAAAATTCTAGAATTCTGGGCACAATTTCAAAAATTTGGTCCCTTTGGGCCAAAATTATAATTTACAAAAGTTTTGGGGCAGAAATGCAAAGTCTGGGCACTTTGGGCTAAAAACATAATTTACAGAAGTTTTGGGGCAGAAATGCGAAGTCTGGGCACTTTGGGCAAAAAACGTAATTCACGAAAGTTTTGGTGAAGAAAACGCAAAGTCTGGGCATTTTGGGCCAGAAATCAAATTCTTCAGAAAATCAGGGGCTGGACTGCGAAATTGGACTTCTTAGGGGTCAGAATTGTAAATACTTAAAAGTAAAGGAAATTAAGTAAAATTATCAAAGAATCTACTCAAGTTTTTAATTAACTCTTTTATAATGAAAAGTGGGACGAAAAATAAATAAAGTGAGTTTTAAATAAGAGGTAATTCTTTTATAACAATTAAAGATTTAAGATTTTGAAGTTAAATAAGAACTTTAATTCCAAAGAGGAGTTTCTATAAACTTATGTTTTTAAAATGACGTTTCTACACGGTATTGGAAGAGGACCAATACGTGGCGATGATAAAAGTCTTAAGAACAATAATACTACACGGTATTAAAAGAGAATCAATACGTGGCGACGATAAAGTCTTAAGGACAATAATACTACACGGTATTGAAAGAGGATCAATACGTAGTGACGATAAAGTCTTGAGGACAATAAAATTACACGGTGTTGGATGAAAGCTAACACATGGCGACGAAAACCCTAAGACAAGGGACCACATTGATTGTATTGATTGTGGTTGCAAATATACTGTCATATGCATTTTAGATATTGGCTTTTGCCAGGCTAGCATTTATTGCTATGATGAGAGCACACAATCCTATGCGGGGATTGTAAATAAGTATGGTCTGACTATAAGTCTTTGAGGGCATCCAGGTTACGAAGTTCTCAATGGCCTTGAAATGAATTCCCTTGTGCCGAGACGAGTCGTAATACCCAGCTTGGACGATCCTGACCAGGGCTATCTTATTTATGATGTGGTGTATGACGTAGCACAATGAGTCTGTACCGAATAAATGACAAACGATGGCCAAGAGTGAAGGTCAGTTTGCATTAATGATAGGTATACGATTCCGCCATATCGCTCTACTTAGTTGAGGAAGAGAAGTCTCCATGGAGCAGTGCACCGGTGTATAAAAAGAGATATTGAAGTGACATAGTAGTGCTATGTGTGTTTAACTTGATGATGTGTTCTCTTTTGATGATTGAATAGCTTAGCTAAAAGATTTGTGAAAGAATAATTCTATATATATTCTTGGACTGTATTATGTAGTATTTTCTTTTCGTATACATCCTTTCAGTGGACTTTCAACTTATGCAAAGAAATTCACCATTGCGTGTTTTTCTGTTATTTTATGTACGTTACACTTAGAAGTCCACTTCGAGACCTCTGATAGCCCGAGTGAGGGAGTGCTTCCGGCCTCGTGAGGCCGATGGTGGGGGATGGACTTACGATCCCATCTCCCAATGTGCCACTGTGACTGGACACGTGGTCAGGACTAGAGGAGGGGTGTTGGGCCCCGAAGAGGTTTTGGAGAGGGACATGGTTTTGGACGTTTACATACCCGTTGGAGGATGCGCTACTGGCTGGGAGATGCACCCTTTGCACGCAGTATCACCTTGGAGAATCGGGAGGCCAGAGTTCCACCCACGGCGCAGCCTAGGAGAGAGGCGAGGGAGGATCAGAGGCCTACACCTCAGCGGATAGCCGAATCGGTATCTAACCGTTGTCGTCTGATTCATCGCACTCCAAGGAAGAATTCCTTGGAGAGGGCACGCTTACCAAGGATGGCTTCACCGGTGACACCAGTTCCATCACCCGAGACCGTGAGGCCGATACTTCCTGTTCCATACGTCGCACCTTCTAGATGTTTTGTGCGCTGTTCTTTTGACACTTCTGCCGGACCTTTGGGACACGTAGATAGAGGGAAGAGAAAGGTTAGAGACGAGGCAGATTGTGTATTATTTGAGGTGTCTAAGGATGAGGAGGACCCCAAGGAGATGTCATCGTCTTAGGTCTGTAGAGGTGGGGGTGTCTGGTGCTAGGTTGTAGGTTGTCTGTTAGCGACCAACCTAGGTTTGGGGTATACATGTTCAGTGTCTTGTATTTGACACACCTTTTGATTTACAGCTTTCCTAGGTTTAGACTTATCGCTTTATTTTCTTTATATCAGGAAGATGTATTTTGGCCACTATGTTGTGGTTCCAAACTATACTTGCGGGCGCAAGAGTTGTGTATATTGACATGATGATATACATATTTATGTATGATGTTTCTTTTCTTCTGAGTTTCTGGATGGCTAAATGAGATATGTGTAATCTTTTCGTAAAAGACTTTTCAAATAAAAAATTTAGTCACCAATTTTGGTAACCATGTTTTATGAAAGACGATTTTCCGCATTAAGTTTTAGTTTTTCATGTGACGTTCCTTGTGGGAAAAAGGGGCGTTACAGGAAGTACTTGGCTAACGACTCAAATTTCGCCGCGTACTCCCCCACTGTCATATCCCTTTGTTGCAATCGCAGAAATTCTTGTTCCTTTTTGGACCTCGCATTTTGTGGAAAATATTTCTCAAGAAACCTGGCACGAAATATTCCCCACATCTCCACTTGATGTTCAGCTTCCAGCAGTGGCTGCACACCCTTCCACAAATACTCTGCATCTCCCAACAGTAGATAAGTTGCATGGTGCACCTTCTCTGCTTTCGGACAGTACAGAAATATCAAATATCTTCTCTAATTCCTGCACCCATAACTTAGCTCTCTTTGGATCAGTTTCTCCATGAAACTGTGGTTGATTATGCTTCCTGAAGCCAGCCAATCTCTTAGCTTTAGCAGCTCTAACAGCCCTCAATTGTTTCTCAGCATCCCTCTATTGCTTCTCAATATCCCTCTGCTCTGCACGAACAGCTTGTTGAGCCATCACAGCTGCCATGTTAGTCATAGCATTGATTGCTCTCTCCATCGTATCGTCGCGGTCATCGCGGTCATCAGCGTTAGTGTGATTTGTTGGTCGTCCTCTGTGACACCCTGAGGCCGACGAGGGCCGGGAGTGATCGCTGGTGCAGAGAACCATGGAAAAGGAGCGGCTCCTGGCAGGCTTCTAGGCGAAGGGGTACATGAATGAACCCAAATCATACCCGAATGAGAGGTATTCCGAGACTGTGTAGGTTTGAGACTGTACAGTTGAGGAAAGCTTAATAGAATTGATTGGTACTACCAATACTAACAAGATGCATCTTCTTTTCGGTAGCCCATAACTTAAGAACTCCACAGTTAAGCGTGCTTGCCTTGGAGCAATTTCGGGATGGGAGACCTTCTGGAAGTTTCCTAGAAAGCATGTGAGTGAGCACAAAGCATGCTGAAAAGACCCATGTTGGTGTGTGGGGACAGTCGTCAATCCAAATAGCAGCCGGGATATTATAGAATGGTATCAGAGCCGGTCCTCTCCCAGTACGGTATGGTTCGGGGACGAACCAAGCGGAAGCTGGTGGGCATGTGACACCCTAAGACCGACGAGGGCGGGAAGTGATCGCTGGTACAGAGAGGCACGGACAAGGAGCGGCTCCTGGCAGGCTTCTAGGCGAAGGGGTGCATGAATGAACCCAAATCATACCCGATGAGAGGTATTCCGAGACTGTGTAGGTATGAGACTGTACAATTGAGGAAAGCTTAATAGAATTGATTGGTAAAACCTATACTAACAAGATGCATCTTCTTTTCGGTAACCCATCACTTAAGAACTCCACAATTAAGCGTGCTTGGCTTGGAGCAATTTCGGGATAGGTGACTTTCTGGGAAGTTTCCTAGAAAACATGTGAGTGAGGACAAAGCATGCTGAAAAGACCCATGTTGGTGTGTGGGGATAGTCGTCAATCTGAATAGCAGCCGGGATGTTACATCCTCTACGTGCCACGGGTTCCTGCAAGTCAACCAGTCAAGTCGCACTATTCACAACCCATCCAAGAAAATCAACCAATTTCACACATTGTTTCATAAGGAAACAATTCAAGCAATACTAATCAGAGATCACACAACTTCAACCTAATAGACCTACAACCTAAACAATCCCGAAAGATTCGACCAGCTTTAACAACACTAAATGTAACACCCCTTTTCCCAAAAGAATATTACACCAAAGTAACAAGAAAAATAATTGCAAAAATAAAAGTAAACTGGTTTCTTTCAGAAAATACTTCTTTACATCATATTTCAATCCCAAATCTTGTTAATATTTTCTTTTTCCCAATGAACAGATAAGCAAGTTAAAAGCACAAATAACTCAAAGTATAGAAAACGTATCACATGCTAATATACATCCATATATATATATAAAGTCACTTGCACCAGCAAGCATCGTTCAAGACCACTACAAAGTGGCAAAATACAACTTTCTGCAGACAGTAATTAAATCCTAGGTAAAACAGTAAATCAAAAAGTATGACATCTACACATGAAAATCATCTAAGCTCTAAAAACCTAGGCTGGTCGACAACACTAAATAACATGACAACCTAGCTCCCTCCTATGTCTCCCACTAGGAAGGCCTAAGCAGACGACTCCTCCTCGGGGTCCTGCTCCACAGAGTCCACAGGAATCACTTCCTCGGGCTCGTCGTCCACCTTCCTCTTTCCTTTCCCCACGCATCCATAAAGTCCTACATGCGTGCCCACAGAGTAAGGCATAACGCGACCTGAGGGTCAGGCATAGAAAACAGGAACAACATATGTCGACCTCAGACCTCCTGGTAGTGCATCAGAAGTAGCTGCAGGGGCGAGCTTGGGCAGCGATCTCTCTCCAACGAACTCTTCCTCGGAGTACGTCGAGTCTTCCCAAAATGTCGGCGATAGACTGAAGCAGAACCGGTTGCCCGCCTTAGCGCCGGCCTTGGCTCCACCCTAGGCTTTCTCCGTCTCCCCACACTCACTGTGTGTGTCAGCTAGCCGCCATCCCATCCTCTCAAGAGGAATCCATACGTCGAGCACCATATTGCGCTCAAGTACCTCTTCGGGTCCACTAGCTCCTCCCCGTGTCCTGACCACATGACCAGATGTTGTGGCCCATTGGGTGACCGGGTCGTATATCCAACCCTCTCCCTCGCCTCCTAGAGGCCTATGACTCTCTCGGACTCTCGGAGCTAGAGGTCTCAACTGATCCATCTATATGAATCATGTTCCAAAGACCACAAAACATATATGCAAGGGTGAGTTTCTATCCACAAGTTATATCGCGAAGAATATATAGTAAAAGAAAATACTACTTATTATACTTCAAAAATAAGCAGATATCACTTGAAAACTTTTCTCTAAGTTAACAAACGCACCAAACACATCACCAAGAAAATCATACATTGCGATTTAGCAGTATGCATGTCACTTCAACATCTTTCAATACGCCAGTGTAAATGCTCCAAGGAGATTTACTTTCCTCAACTAAGTTCGAGCGAAATGGCTGTAGCGTAAACTTAACATAATTTCCCAGTCCACTCTAGGATCTGGTCTCACAATTATTCAGTAGAGCTACTATTTAAAACTTAATACCAAAGCATAAATAAGGCAGTCGGTCAGGATCATCCAAGCTGAGTATACTACTTTTCTCGGCACATGGTTATTCACCATACAAGGCCATTAAGAATTTCGTAACTTGGATGCCCCCATAGGTAATAATAGCCAGACTATACTTATTCGCAACCCTTCATACCGGATTGTAGCTCGATTTGGCAAAGCCAATCATCAAATGCAAATGGCATCTATATTTGCTATCATCCAAAATTCTTTATCTCAAGAATTTAACATCGTCACATGTTGACCCTTTTACAACAACGTGTAAAACTCTTCTATTGTGATACAAAGCTTTTGTAAGAGAAAAATTGTAACACCCCTTCTCCAAAAAGGATATTAAACCATAGTAACCAAAAATTTCACAATGACTTAGAAAATATTTTGATAAAAGTTGATAATCCTTCTCTGAAAATGTGGATAAAATTTTTCGCCTTCATAAAAGATGAGAAGGATGGGGAATAAATCCCTATAAATAGTAAAATATAACATCGTACTCAAAAATTCCTCATCTCATATATGTAATCATCAGAGTTTACACAAAGGTTTATACCGCGAACACCTGAGTCGGTCAAGTCTTTAGACCTCTACCAATCTAAAACAGTAAATACCTATCCTTCTTGAAATCTCTATTAGTCTATACATCATCCTCCTTCAGATCCTTCTTCTAAGAGCTAGCCCACTTCTTGGGTAAATTCTCTACTCAGTCGTGAATCAACACAACATAAAAGTAGGCAAGAGTGAAACTCTAAAACAAAGTAATATGAAAAGTAGAAGCACACCCAAAACACATATCACACATCACCCAATTCGCACATCAAAACATATATATGACAGAACAACAAGTTATCTAAAACAGATATCCAAATAGCAGATCAATCAAGACATATAAACAGATCTTGTTTAAATAGATCTTACCTTGTGTTGTATCCCTACAAAAACAATGCATTCTCAAAAATATATCATTAAGATAAAGTATATTTATACATGTCACTTCGATATGTCTCAAAACACACTGGTGTAATGCTCCAAGGAGACTTTTCCAACCTTCACACCATTGAGCGATCGGCTACAATAAACTTAACAGAATAATTAGGGAATCCTACCTGAACCCCTGAGAATTACTTCGGTAATACCACATTTAAAATGAATACCAAATCATGAATAGGTCAGCCAGTCAGATTATCCAAGTCGGGTATACGATTTGTCTCGGCTTGAGGGGATCAACCCAGACGACCATTGAGACTTTCGAAACCTGGATAATCCCAGTAGGCAATTGTAGCACAACTAAACCCTATTCTCAACCCCTAGCTGGAGTGTATACTCTAACGTCTTTATGCAATGATCGTCTAAATTGCACACAAAATCTCTTTGTAAAACTTCCTCTGTTTTACTATAGATTTTCTTAAAATCTTTATGTCTTTAACAAAACACTTTGTATGAAACAACTCTTCACTTTAGAATAGAAATGCTTTTGAATGAACGGATAGTTGTTAAAACCCACATCTTTCTCTTTATATCAGAAAAACCCTTTTACTGTTTTTAAATAAATAGCTCTTGCTCTTTTTACCCATTTTACAGATCGTTTATGAGTTAAGTTATTTGTCCGTCTCCAATAAGTCAATTTATGACTGATCACACTGCGGCAGAGCTGAACTGAGGTGAGCAGCCCAACAGAGTGATTCGATATATAAACTAAAGGTTATTAATTTATTTCAAGCAGACCAAAATAGGGCTATGTCCATTTTTTAATTAGTAAGTGTTTGTTCTCAGGTTTTAGATAGATCTTTGGGAATGGAATAATTACACGTCGGCTGAGCCGACGGCGGTAATCAATGTCCGTCTTTTTGAAAACTTGGTATAGACTTAGTGAACGAAGTAAAACTGATTAATTACCAGCTTTAATTAACTTTTGAAGATGAAAGGATCATACGGCGGCAGAGCCACCTACGGTGATCAATACCCAACTTTAAAAGATTCAATATAGACTAAGTGAACGAAATCAACTGTTTATTTACGGAAACACTTAAGCACCAATTATCTTCCAGGAAAGAGGCTCGTTGAAAGCCTATCTCACTAATTTCCACTGCCATAGACATTGGAAATTAAACTGAGTTAATTATATATATATACATATTGGATGCCCACTCGATATTTTTCCACTTATAATATAACAATAGAACTAACCGAGAATCAATTACCGTTATATTAAATTCTGATAGATGCTATAACAGTAGGATTCATCGAGAATCCATTACTGCTATACTCTTTTTATCCAATCCAATCTATTTATATATACGTTTATTAAGAAATCACTTCTTTCCCGATTTATCTTAGTCACGTATATACTGGGTCCGTAAGTTAAGAATTCCCCAAACAGCGTATCAATACAGTTCCCAGGAAAGAGAGACGGACTTAAAAAGCCTCTTTAAAGATCTCTGTCTTTCCTAGACAGACCCATGCTGATAATCCATTTATCTTAACCATCACCTTGTATATCAATGATAGACAATATCAGGGTTTTCACAAAAGAATAAATTGCATTTTCTTTACTGTAAGATCATATTTACGGTAAATCTAAATTTTGCCATTATAACGGTATGTTTACAAAAGCTCAAAATTAATTTTGCCATCACCACCTTACTTCCACGAATTTTAAAGGAAATTTGGGCATTATAACACTACAATTAATCAATAGCACAAAACAATTAAATTAAAGTCATAAAACAATTATAAAGCATAAATAAATAAAGGCTATAACACACAAAACACACAAGTCAATCACAATCAAGAATCAAACTCATGCTTCTCAAATTAAATTGCAAGAGGTTCCCCTTACCTTTGCCACAAGAACTTGGAAGAACAAGGCTTGAAGAGCTAAGAACACAAAGCTAGAAAACTAAGAACTTCAAAGGAGAAAAGAGAGAATTTTTGCTTTGTTAACACAAAGGCTTTTTGGTGTAGGATTTATGAAGACCCCTCCCCTCTATTTATAGGCAAGGGACGAGTTTCTTGACCGAAGGAAGACAACCAAGGTTTGGTTGTGAGCTAAGCATGGTTAAGGAAGCTTATGACATAAAACCTAATTAATTAAATCAAACTAAAACCTAATTGGTCCAAAATTATGACTCATGGCGATGACTCAAAATTGAGTTCTTCTCCCTTGCCTCATGAGGCGGTTTTGAGGGCTGGTCTAGAAGGGGAAGTGAAGTTACATCTTTACCCCTAGCTTTTAAGTGAAAATCAAGGGCAAAGTAGTCTTTTCAATAATAAAAAATTCCCAAAATTAATTTAAAGTGTGAAAACCAATAGGAAATCTTGAAAATGCCATCTAAGAGCTTCATGGAAGACTTTTTGGATTTTTACGGTAAGGGTATGCTTCGCTATTTGCATAAACAAAGGAAAAGAGACACACCATAAGTGCAAAATGGACATTTTTCAGAAAATTCCAAGATAATTTTCAAAAAATCACAAATTGAATATAAACACAAATGATCACTCTTGAAAAATGATTTTGAGCATGTCCTGATCACTAAAGATCCATTTTCGCTCTGAAAACCCTTGTTTCTCGTGCTTTACAGGGACTGAAAAAGTAACTTTTGATCTGCTTTTCAAAATAATTTCAAAATAAATATAAAAAATCCTAAAAAAATGTAAAAACATGATTCAGCTTTGAAAAATCTCTTTCTAACCTCAATTTGGTCTTTGAATCTGTTATTAGTTCTTGTTGTCAACTATAGGGACCAAAACGGTAATTTCTAAATTTATTTTTCCAAAAATTCTAGAAAAATTCTAGAAAATCAAAAATATTGGAAGAACCAACTTTTGTGAAGGAAGTTGCTTTCTGGGTTGGTTTGATATACTTTTGCTATTTAAAATCTTATCCGTCAAATACGGTAAGTACGGTTTGTCTATAAAAACTCAAACGTTAAAGAAAAAATCTCCGTTTCAATAAAATAACCTTAATTATAAGACAAACATAAATCACTTGACACTTAGATCACAAAATTTCATATAAAATAGATAATAGACAGAAAATAGAAAACAGAAATCTATATAAGACTTCAACTATCTTACCGTTTCAAACTATAATACCAAACGAAACTTATTATTTTCTATACTATTTAAAGCATATTAGATCCTAGAGTCTCTATCTTAGCTGTTTCTCCATCTCCGGTATTTATTCATTTCTTAACTAGCAGATTACGTAGTTTCTTTTAGAGGGACTAAAACTGCAATAAAATTCCAAACTTAATTTCTAAAAACCATCATATAACACTAAGTTACTATTTTATATCCTCAAATACTTCTCATGAATCAAGTCTGAAATTTTCATATCATTGTAAACTTATTCTGACAGTCAAAACGTCCGTAAAATACCTTTTTGACTTCTATGTCAGCTCTAAACCATTACTTTTTATCCAAAATTAATATTTTGTCTCATAGAGTGAAATTTCGGGATGTTACAAAAACCCCTTTACTTTTTTTCCCAAATCATTTTCTTAGGCCTATGCTTATAAGAAAACTCTTTTGAAAAATAAAATACCACTTATTGTAATTATTTTTCAAAAATCCTATTATAGTTTTAAAAATCTCCTTTTTCCTCTACAACATGGTAACGAAAAATATTTCAAAATGTTTAACTACAAAATAAGAATTTTCGTCTAAAAACCCTTATTTTAAAAACTTAGTATTTCACTTTAAAAACTCAATTTTTTTAATGTTTTAAATTGAATTCCAAACACTCTTGTTTAAGAAAACCCAATTAAAGTCCTTTGGAGACGTACTTTACAAATCAAGTGTGAATGCTTAAATCAAGTGTTGACTTGAATACTAAATGATCAAATCTTTATTTTTAGAAAAGTTTTACTAGAAGCCCTCTACTTCCTCTTCCATGATGCTTGAGTCACTTGTTTTAATTCATCTTAATTAAGCTTACCCAATCACAACAAATATCACCATAATCATAATAATTAAAGCATTAACCTACTTTAAATATTACAATCTCCCAAATGAATCAAATACAACACAAGTAAAGCAATCACTGTAACATCCATTTTTCTGAGTTACCATTTAAAATCTGTTTCATATGAAATTTTAAGATCTAAATGCTAAGAAAATTATTTTAGTCTTATAATGAAGGGTTTTAAAATACCTATCAAGTTATTTCAGTAAAACAGTCACTCTTTCATTGACATTTGACATCAGTATTTTTCGTTATTAACGGATAAGGTTTTAAATAGCACAAGTATGTCAAACCGACTTAGACAAACAAACTTCCTTCACAAAAGTTGTTTCTTTTAATATTTCTGATTTTCTGAAATTTTTTTAGTATTTTCTAAAAATTTTAGAAATTACCATTTTGCCCTATTACTTACAGTACACTAATTCGGAGACCAACTTGAGGTCAGAAAAAGATTTTGAGTAGCTGAATCATGTTTTTTATTTTTTGGGATTTTCGGAAATTATTTCATAATTTTCTGTAAAACAGATCAAAACGCTACTTTTTCGATCCATATAAAGTACGAAAAACAGAGATTTCTAGTCAAAAATGGATTTTTAGTTATCAGTGAGTGCTTAAAATCAAATTTCAAGAGGGATCGTTATTGTTTAAATTCAATTTGTCATTTTCTAGGATTTTTTCTGAAATTTTCTGAAAAATGTCTATTTTGCACTTACGGTGCGTCTGTTTTCCTTTGTTAGTGCAAACCGTAAAGCCTATCCTTACCGTAAAAATCCAGAAACTCTTGTATGAAGTCCTTGGGACTATTAATTGACATTTTCAAATTTTCCCACAAGTCCTCACCTTCTAATAATATTTTTGGAAATTTTCTTGTAAAATGACTATTTTACCATCGGTTTTCCGTTTATTTACCAAACCATAAAGTTTTTGACTATGTAATCAAATGGTCCCCCCTTTGCCATGGGCTGGTCGACATCACCATTCATCCAGGACCCTTGGATGACAATTTTTCACTTGGATTCAATCCTTGTGAAGTGGTTTAGGCCAATTAGATAAAAGCTTGATTTAACCTAATTAATAAATATGTAATTTTGGATTCATTGCTTACATCATGAAATTTTTTATCCCTTCCTCTCCCTAGCTCTTAGCTGCCCCATTCACTATAAATAGGGTCGGGGTGCTTCATAATTTTTCACTCATCCAAGAAGCTTGAAGACTAAACACAAAGCTCTCTCTTTTCTTAGTAATCATATATTTCTTTTTGGTGTTCTTGCTTGTTCTTCCCAAAGGTTTTGGCCAAGGTAAGGGGACTCTCTTTCAAGTTAATTTGAGAAGCATGATTTTGATTCTTGTTTGGGTTTGAATTGTTTGTTAGTATGTTTATAGCTTTTATTTATTTAAAATATGCTTCATAATTGTTTTATAAACTTTAAATTAATTATTTTATGCTATTTAATAATTGTAGAGCTATAATGCCCAAATTTTTCCTAAATTTTCGTGAAAGAAGGTGGGAATGTTAAAATCATTTTTGAACATTGTAAACATACCGTTATAATCGCGAATTTTCAACTACGGTAAATATAATTTTACCACGAAGAAGATACAATTTATTATTTTGTGAAAACCCTGATATTATCTATCATTGATATACAAGGTCATGGTTAAGATAAATGGTTTATCAGTATGGATCTGTCTAGAAAGGAAAGAGACCTTTGAAGGGGCTTTTATTTAGTTTGTCTCTCTCTGGCCTGAGATCTGTACGGATACGCTGTTTGGGGAATTCTTAACCTAGGGACTCGGTATATACATGACTAAGATGATTTGGGAATATAATGATAATGGATTCTCGGTGAATTCTACTGATATATATATTTTTGGTTCAGTATTCCCTATGTTTTTAACAGTGGAAATTTGTGAAACAAGCTTCAATGGGCTTTTTCTGAAAATAAATTGGTATTTAAGTATTTTCGGAATAATTCAGTTTTAAACTTCTTCAATAAACTAAAACACTTTTAGTTCTGTCATATACTGATACATTTTTTGGATTTGAACGAAAACTGAAGTATGGGTTATCTGGGATAAATGGTTTTATGTTCTATCTGAGTAGTGAAATTATGTATTTTTCTTGAGATGTGTGCTTTGGTATTCTTATATGAGAAACGTGATTCTGTGTTTACTTGTGATTCCGTGTTTATTTGAGAGTTAAGTCGTAAGCTGGTGTCTGTGGTTACTAAGTAAAATCTCTCGGAGTAGCGGGTTGAATGCTCGTGGCTGTGTGCCGAAATTCCTATGGTAAAATCTCCGAGAGTAACTAGTGACTTACTCGTGGGTGTGTCCCGAATATAAGTGGTAAAGTCTCTAGGAGCAGTGGGTTATTTACTCGTGGGTGTGTCCCGAAATTATGCCGTAAAATCTCTCGGGATAGAGGGTTATTTACTCCTGGGTGTGTCGCGAAATTATTAAGTAAAATCCCCAAGAGTAGCGGGTAGGATGCTCGTGGGTGTGTCCCAAAAGTATAGAAAGTCTTGTGTGAAATTCCATGTTTATGATATTGAATGATTCATTTGTTGCGTGCATTATATCTGTCGTATATTTCTTATATGTCCTTAACATATGAAGTAAGACCTGCATTTGTTTTACTGCTTGTGCTTTTCTTATTAAGTTGTTTAGAGTTTCACCCTTGCCTGCTTTGTTGTGTTGATGCATGACGGAGTATATGAGTTACCCAACAAGTGGGCTGACTCTTAGAAGAAGGATTTGAAGGAGGATGCTGCGTAGGTTGATATGGATTCCAAGAAGAATAGACGATTACTGTATTGTTTTGGGTAGAGGTTAAAGACCAGACTGGCTCAAATGTTCACTGTATCATTTTCAATCTTTCCTTGTAAAAACTTTGATAATTATATGAAATGAGATTTTATTCATACAAGTTTTATTTATGCTTCCGCATTGAAAACCTTTCCGGAAGAAATAATACATTTTCTCCATCCTTCTCTTTAAAAGAAGAAAAAGTTTTACACATGTTTTCAGAGAAGGAATGTTGAGCTTTCACTAAATATTTTCTAAGTTATTTTTGAAATTCTTGGCAACTATGGTGTAATATCCTTTTTGGAGAAAGGGTGTTGCATTTTGTTGTATTAGAGCCTGGTTTAAGTCTTTTGGGCACTGTTGGGTATAGGTTTACTATGTTTTCATTGTGTGAACTCTGAATAGTTGACTGTGCTGTGTGAAATTGTGTGAATTCTGTGCGAATCTTGATATGTTTGCTTAGTTTATATTATTCTGGAAAAATCTGGTTTTAAAGTTGTACTGGTATGGGACGGTAAAACTAAGAAATCCACAACTGTGCTGGAATGGGATGGTACAGTTGAGGGGAACTTAGTAGGATTAATCAAACTACCTATGCCAACAATACTGTATAGGTGTGGGACTATACAGGACAAGATGACCTTCTGAAAAGCATGTAAGTGAGGACAAAACATGTGGTTGGAATCCGTGTTGGTTTGTAGGGATAAAGTCATAAATCTGAAAGTAGCCAGGTAATTTCAGGATAATATAGACTTGAGTAAAATTGGGTGTTTAATTGCTGTGTGAAATATCAGTTTATTAATAATCAATTTTGGGGACTTCTTGAATGGGTTATGACTTAGTTTTACTTGGGTAGTTGCTTTGTAGAAAAACCATGTCAGGAAGAGGAAATAGAGATAATGCAGACTTGGCAAATGCTATCCGAGAGATGGCAACTGCTGTAGGACGTAGAGAAGGTGATGGGCAGGGATTGCAGACTTCCGTCGTGCCAAACCAAACCAGTTTAAAGGGGGATATGACCCGGAGGAGGCAGAATTATGGATACAGGAATTAGAGAAGATCTTTGTAGCTATGGCATGTACAAATGAACAGAATGTGACCTTCGTTGTTTACATGCTGGTATGGGATGCTGAATTCTGGTGGCGTGGGGTACGTCAGATATTAGAGGCCGGAGAAATAGTCGTTACTTGGGCTCTTTTTCGGGAGCGTTTCCTTACTAAGTACTTTCCTCAGAATGTTCGTCATAACAAGCAGATGGAATTCTTAAGCCTGAAACAAGGGGAGATGTTTGTTGGAGAATATGCAGCTAAGTTTGAATCACTCTCTAAGTTTTCTCAGTACTTCCAGATGCATCCTGATCCATCATGGAAGTGTAAGAAGTTCCAAGAGGGACTAAAGTATGATCTGAGGGAGGCAATGACACCTTTAAAGGTGGAGGAGTTCGGTGAGATGATAGAGCGTTGCTCTATGATAGTGGAAACAAAAAGGGGAAAAGAAGTAGTGAATAAGGATTATGGACCATCTAGGTCCGATAGGGGAAGAGGCAATCAGGATCAGAGGAAACCTTACTATAGGCCACCAGGGAACCAACAATCTCACTAGAATGCTGCACCTACTTTTGGTAGTCATGGGAGATTTAATATGAATGGACAGAGAGATACCCGAAAATGTTTTAGGTGTGGAAGACAAAGTCATTTAGCTGACACTTGTCGGGGAAATGTGATTACCTGTTTCCAGTGTGGACAAACTGGACACACGGCAAGAAACTGTCAAACGGTGAAGAATGGACCAATCACAAACAACGCTAATGCTGGTAGACCAACAACCAATGGAAGAATTAATAATCTGACAGCTACACAAGCAATGTATAGAAAGGCCATCGATGAAGCTATTAAGTGAAAACTTTGGATTTTAGGGATTTCATGGCTAAAGCCTGGTTTGCTTTAAGTATTATAGATATAGATGTCCTCTAATTATCCATAGGTTTGGATCATGAAACTTACACGTCATATAGACTCTTTTTGATGATGTTTTATAGCTTTACAGCCTATTAGGAATGTTGTATTTACTACTATTATATATATGAATATATGAAGTACTTGGTTTTATTGATATTGTGTTGATTGTATACATTTACTTGTAAATTCTCTGTTATACTTAGAAACTTGATTATCAACAAAATGTGTTTTGGGATGGAATTTTTAGTCATGAACTTATTATTGCTTTCTTACTACTTAAAGTTAAGGTGTGAGTCGGATCAACTCATTAGCTTGCTGGTAGCAGTGAGATAACAATAGTAATTAGTATGAACTGATAAGTTAAATCCCTAAGTGTATTCACGAATCTCGAGGACAAAATTCTTTTTAGAGGGAGAGAATTGTAACATCTGTTTTTCTAAGTTACCATTTAAAATCTGTTTTATATGAAATTTTAAGATCTAAGTGCTAAGAAAATTATTTTAGTCTTATAATGAAGGTTTTAAAATACCTATCAAGTTATTTCAGTAAAACAGTCACTCTTTCATTGACATTTGACATCAGTATTTTCTGTTATTAACGGATAAAATTTTAAATAGCACAAGTATGTCAAACCGACTTAGACAAACAAACTTCCTTCACAAAAGTTGTTTCTTTTAATATTTCTGATTTTTTGGAATTTTCTTAGAATTTTCTGAAAATTTTGGAAATTGCCGTTTTGTCCCTATTACTTACAATACACTGATTCGGAGACCAACCTGAGGTCAGAAAAAGATTTTGAGTAGCTGAATCATGTTTTCTATTTTTTGGGATTTTTGAAAATTATTTCATAATTTTCTGAAAAACAAATCAAAACGCTAATTTTCTGATCTCTATAAAGTACGAAAAATAGGGATTTCTGGTCAAAAATAGATTTTTAGTGATCAGTGAGTGCTTAAAATCAAATTTCAAGAGGGATCATTAGTGTTTAGATTCAATTTTTGATTTTATGGGATATTTTCTGAAAAATGTCCGTTTTACACTTACAGTGCGTCCGTTTTCCTTTGTTAGTGAAAACCGTAAAGCCTATCCTTACGATAAAAATCCAGAAACTCTTGTATGAAGTCCTTGGGACTATTAATTGACATTTTCAAATTTTCCCATAGGTCCTCACGTTCTAAAAATAGTTTTTGGAAATTTTCTTGTAAAATGACTATTTTACCATCGGTTTTCCGTTTATTTACCAAACCATAAAGTTTTTGACTATGTAATCAAATGGTCCCCCCTTTCCCATGGGCCGGTCGACATCACCATTCATCTAGGACCCTTGGATGACAATCTTTCACTTGGATTCAATCCTTGTGAAGTGGTTTAGGCCAATTAGATAAAAGCTTGATTTAACCTAATTAATAAATATGTAATTTTGGAATCATTGCTTACATCATCAAATTTTTTAATCCCTTCCTCTCCCTAGCTCTTGGCCGCCCCATTCACTATAAATAAGGGTGGGGTGCTTCATAATTTTTCACTCATCCAAGAAGCTTGAAGACTAAACACAAAGCTCTCTCTTTTCTTAGTAATCTTATATTTCTTTTTGGTGTTTTTGCTTGTTCTTCCCAAAGGTTTTGGCCAAGGTAAGGGGTCTCTCTTTCAAGTTAATTTGAGAAGTATGAGTTTGATTCTTGTTTGTGTTTGAATTGTTTGTTAATATGTTTATAGCTTTTATTTATTTAAAATATGCTTTATAATTGTTTTATAAACTTTAAATTAATTATTTTATGCTATTTAATAATTGTAGAGTTATAATGCCCAAATTTTTCCTAAATTTTCGTGAAAGCAAGGTGGGAATGTTAAAATCATTTTTGAACATTGTAAACATACCGTTATAATCGAGAATTTTCAACTACCGTAAATATGATTTTACCGCAAAGAAAATACAATTTATTATTTTGTGAAAACTCTGATATTATCTATCATTGATATACAAGGTCATGGTTAAGATAAATGGTTTATCAGTATGGATCTGTCTAGAAAGGAAAGAGACCTTTGAAGGGGCTTTTATTTAGTCCGTCTCTCTCTGGCCTGAGATCTGTACGGATACGCTGTTTGGGGAATTCCTAACCTAGGGACTCAGTATATACATGACTAAGATGATTGGGGAATATAATGGTAATGGATTCTCGGTAAATTCAACTGATATATATTTTTGGTTCAGTATTCCCTATGTTTTTAACAGTGGAAATTTTTGAAACAAGCTTCAATGGGCTTTATCTGAAAATAAACTGGTATTTAAGTATTTTCGGAATAATTCAGTTTTAAACTTCTTCAATAAACTAAAACACTTTTAGTTCTGTCATATACCGATACATTTTTTGGATTTGAACGAAAACTGAAGTATGGGTTATCTGGGATAAATGGTTTTATGTTCTATCTGAGTAGTGAAATTATGTATTTTTCTTGAGATGTGTGCTTTGGTATTCTTATATGAGAAACGTGGTTCTGTGTTTACTTGTGATTCCGTGTTTATTTGAGAGTTAAGTCGTAAGCTGGTGTCTGTGGTTACTAAGTAAAATCTCTCGGAGTAGCGGGTTGAATGCTCGTGGCTGTGTGCCGAAATTCCTATGGTAAAATCTCCGAGAGTAGCTAGTGACTTACTCGTGGGTGTGTCCCGAATATAAGTGATAAAGTCTCCAGGAGCAGCGGGTTATTTACTCGTGGGTGTGTCCCGAAATTATGTCGTAAAATCTCTCGGGATAGCGGGTTATTTACTCGTGGTTGTGTCCCGAAATTATTAAGTAAAATCCCCAAGAGTAGCGGACAGGATGCTCGTGGGTGTGTCCCGAAAGTATAGAAAGTCTTGTGTGAAATTCCTTGTTTAAGATATTGAATGATTCATTTGCTACGTGCATTATACCTGCTATATGTTTCTTATATGTCCTTAACATATGAAGTAAGACCTACGTTTGTTTTAGTGCTTGTACTTTTCTTATTAAGTTGTTTACAGTTTCACCCTTGTCTGCTTTGTTGTGTTGATGCATGACGGAGTATATGAGTTACCCAAGAAGTGGGCTGACTCTTAGAAGAAGGATTTGAAGGAGGATGCTGCGTAGGCTGATATGGATTCCAAGAAGAATAGACGATTACTGTATTGTTTTGGGTAGACGTTAAAGACCAGACTGCAACACCCTTTCTCCAAAAAGGATATTACACCATAGTAACCAAAAATTTTCTCAAGACTTAGTAAATATTTGATAATGTTTTTTTTAAGTAGTTCTCAAAAATGCAGATATTTTTTCCTTTCTAAAGTGATTGGTAAGTAATAAGAAATACCTCTGGGTTTGGAAAAATACTTCATCATATAAATATAAACATGCTATTTTACAAGGGTTTGCATCAGTACAAACCTAAGTATAGTTTTTGCAAGAATAATAAAACTAAAAACACTTTTAAACCAAAAAGTACAAAAGTGTTTAAAGAAAAATATATATTGCTACTACGTAGGTGTGAGCCAGACCAATCTTAGATTAACCACCTAACTCAAGCATCTTAAGACGAAGATGTAACGGTAGCAGCAGCCTTCTAACTCTAACCCTATAACCTTCCTTCTGAGTAGTCTTCTTCCGCTTCTCCACCTTCTTTGCGTTTCCATCTTCTGTCCGGATAGTTTCCTTTATCTGCTTCAAGGGTAGCTTAATGTCTAAGACTAATCGGGTTTCTACTTTCCAGTTTGGTTTGTCCACTCTTCCAACAGTAGTAAGTACATAACCAGAGTATGTACCCCATTGTGTACTAGGGTTTATCTTCCACCCCGACTTCCCAATCTCAAGGGGTTGAATCCTAAGACGTTGGATCGGAGCTAACCCAGTCCTCCGGTAAACCATCTACTCCGTCATGCATCAACACAACAGAGCAGGCAGGGTGAGACTCTAAGCAAGGTAATAAGAAAAGTACGGCACACAGCAACATACAACACAATCACTAAGGAATCATACTTAAACAACCAGTATATCAATATATCAGATAATCAGCACAATAAGAATTTCACTCAACACAACACATTTGGGAACATCCAGTGGGAACATTGCTTTCAACAAAGCATTTGGGAACATCAAGTGGGAACATCGAGTAGGAACATCATGTGGGAACATCAAGTAGGAACATCGTGTAGGAACATCGAGTAGGAACATCATGTGGGAACATCGCATTAGTACTAAGCATATCTCTTTCTCTACCAACCACTCAAAACCACTTCTCTCAAACCACACAGAATCACCAGAACACACAAAGCCACACTTAACAGATAGGAATTCCAAAACACACATCTCAGGAAGAACACAGAATCTTATCACTCAGACAGACATATAACCATTTATTCCAGACCACTCATACTTCGTTTATATTCAAGTTTCCCAAAAATATATCGGTATATAACAGTACCAAAAAGTAATTAACTTATTGAAAAAGAGTCAAAATAGAAATATTTCGAAAATACTTGCACACCGGTTTATTTTCAGAAAAAGCCCCTTGAAAGCTTATTTTCACAATTTCCACTGTTTAAAAACACAGAGAATACTGAACCAAAAATATATAACAGTAGAATTCACCGAGAATCCGTTACCATTATATTCCCTAATTATCTTAGTCACGTATATACCGAGTCCCTAAGTTAAGAATTCCCCAAACAGCATATCAATATAGATCCCAGGCCAGAGAGAGACGGACTGCTTTAGCCCCTTCAAAGGTCTCACTTCCTTTCTAGACAGATCCATACTGATAAACCATTCATCTTAACCATGACCTTGTATATCAATGATAGACAATACCAGGGTTTTCATAAAATAATTAATTATATTCTCTTTGCGGTAAAATTATATTTACGGTAGTATAAATTTTGTCATTATAACGGTATGTTTACAAAAGCTCAAAAATGGTTTTAACATAACCCTCTTGCTTCACGAAAATCTTGAGAAAATTTGAGCATTATAACTCTACTATTAATATTTAGCACAAAATAATTATTTAAAGGCTATAAAACCATTTATTAAGGCATAATAGTAAAAACACCTAAAGCATACAATCCTAACACAAACAAGAATCAAAACTCATACTTCACAAATTAAATTGCAAGATTAACCCCTTACCTTGGCCAAAACTTGATGAAGAACAACCAAGAACACCAAAAGAAATTTAAGAAACTAAGAAGAAAAAGAGAGAGAACTTGTATGTTGTCTTGCTCCTTGGTTGGTGTGTGAATTTTATGAAGCCAAGGGGGTCTATTTATAGTGGCCAAGAGGGAGGACATAGAAGGAATAAAAGGCTTTTGTGTGGTAAGCAATGACTACATAAATACACTTTTATTAATTAAGTTAATTCAAGCTTTTTTCCTAATTGGCTTAAACTTATGACTCATGGCATGACTCAAGGCTTCTTGAAGACACAAATTTCTCCTATTGGCTAAGAGGGCATAACAAGGATCATGAGGTCATGGAGTTTTTCTTGCCCTATGTCATGCAACCTATGTCATAATGCTTATTTAGGTAATTAGAAAAATCAATCTTTTTCTAATTGGTCCAAAGGAGTGAGTCATGGTGATGACTCAAAATTGAGTTCTTCTACTTGCTTCATGAGGCGGTTTTGAGGGCTGAATAGGGAGGGAGTGAAGTTACATCTTTGCCCCTAAGGTTTTCAAGTGAAAACGGATGAAAATCAAGGGTAAAACAGACTTTTCACAAATCAACTATTTCCAAAATAAATTAAAATGGTGAGAACCAATGGGGATTCATGAAAATACCATGGAAGAGCTTCATAGAAAAGTTTTGGGATTTTTACGGTAAGGGTAAGCCTTATGGTTTGCAAAAACAAAGGAAAACGGCCGCGCCGTAAGTGAAAAATGGACATTTTTCAGAAAATTCCAGAAAAAATCCCAGAAAATCACAAATTGAATTTAAACACTAATGGTCACTCTTGAAATTTGATTTTGAACACTCACTGATCACTAAAAATCCATTTTTGACTAGAAATTCCTGTTTTCCGTACTTTATGAACGTCAGAAAAAGTAGCGTTTTTATCTGCTTTTCAGAAAATTACAAAATAATTTCCAAAAATCACCAAAAATATAAAAACATGATTCAGCTACTTAAAATCTTTTTCTGACCTCAGTTTGGTCTCCGAATCAGTGTTTAGCTTTTATTGTACGTAACAGGGTCAAAATGGTAATTTCCAAAGTTTCCAAAAATTCTAAGAAAATTCCAGAAAATCTTAAATATTAAAAGAAAGAACTTCTGTGAAGGAATTTTGTTTGAAAAAGTTGGGTTAACGCACTTATGTTTTTAAAACCCTTTTTTGTTAATAACGATAAGTACGGATGTCAAACAGTAAGGAAAAAGTTACTATTTTAATAAAATGATTTCATAAGTGTCTTATACTTATTATTATATGACCAAAATAATTTTCTTAGCACCTATATCACAGTATTTCATATAAAACAGAAATTCTAACTAATAACCTAAAAATACGGATGTTACACAGACTGGCTCAGATGTTCACTGTATCATTTCCAATCTTTCCTTGTAAAAACTTTGATAATTATATGAAATGAGATTTTATTCATACAAATTTTATTTATGCTTCTGCATTGAAAACCTTTTCGAAAGAAATAATACATTTTCTCCATCCTTCTCTTTAAAAGAAGAAAAATTTTACACACGTTTTCGGAGAAGGAATGTTGAACTTTCACTAAATATTTCTAAGTTATTTTTGAAATTCTTGATAACTATGGTGTAATATCTTTTTTGGAGAAAGGGTGTTGCAATCACACCAAATTATATAAAACCATAAAATACTTTAACAACTAAGCAAGAAACAATCATACATCTTGACATAGAAATTTCTACCACAAAAAGAAACATAGAACTAACATATGCTTAAAATGACATTTTAGGCAAATCAAGCATACAAGCACATTTCCATCACTGGGTAAATTTTTTTAATATTTTATTATACACAAAAACCGCTTTAGAAACATATTCATAAAGCCATAAACATGATTATACTCATACAAAAACCCTAGAGCTCAAAATCTTAACTTAGTAGTTTAATACTTCAAGAATGATTTAAATCATTCAACACAAAGATGAAACTCAAACCTTTGAGTTGTGTATAATGAAACTCATACAACACACAACTATATAAATTCTATAACTTATTAAGAAAGTCCCCTTACCTCTTGATGCAAAACTTGGAACACTAAGATCAACCTTTCCTAGCTTGTTGTTCCAAAACTAGTAACCAAACCTTTCAAAATACAACACAAATCATAAGTATAAAACCATCTTCTTCATGAAACCACCCAAACCCTAAGATCAAAAACATGAAAGAGTGATTTCTTACTCTAGATCTTGAAGAAAAATAGATCAAAGTAAAGATCAAGCTTCTTGGTTCCAAGGACAAGGACCTAAAGCCAAAACAAAGAGTTTTCTTCCAAAATTAGAAGAAACACATGATCTAACAACTAAAAGAGGTAGATTATGAAAGTATATGAAAGATTTATGGTTTAGAATCATAAACCAACCTTGTTTGATGAAGATTGATGGATCAAAGCTCTTGAAAACTCAAAGAAATGGTTCTTGGAAAAGCTTGAAAGCTTGAGAGAAAATGGAGTATTTGTGTTTTGGAGAGAGAAAGGAATTGAAAGATGAAGCAATAAAACCCTCTCCTTCCCTTCTTTGTTACACGGCCAAGAGCCAAGGAAAATGAGTCAAGATAAGCTTGATTTAATTTGGTATTATCTTGTAATTAATTAGGAAATTAAAGGAATTTTCCTATTGGTCCAAGCCAAGACTTTCAAGGCTTAAACACATGCTCAAAAGTGCTTTTTGGGACTGAAGAGGGGCAGCCAAACTGGGCTGGAACAAGTGGGAAAATATCTCAAAAGTTAGGGCTTGATTGGTTGCACAAAATTAAGAAAAATACTTAATTACTTAATCCATTTTGAAATAAATACATTCTAAATAAGTAATTAATTGAAAAATCACTTTTATGACCCATTATTAATATATTAAAATTTGGAATCTCAAAACTTGATTTTTGATCATTTTCTCATGCCCCGATTGCGCTAGGTTTACCGTAATGCGCCAAACACAGGTAAAAATAAAAATTTTCTGAAAAATTCTAGAAAAATTCCTAAAAATCCAAAATATTAGAAAAATAAAATTTGTTTCGTTAAAATTTTATTTTGACGCTAAAATGGTCTCCGGAAAAATACAAAACCCTCTTTTTTTCAACTGAGACACGGTTTCTGTCATTTTTTTGTTTTTCGAGTTTCGCCACTTTCTACCCATCTAAAAATCCCTAAAATCTTATAAATCAATATTCTAAAATAAAAATATAAAAATCACAAATAAAATAAATAATTTAAATAAATCAAAAACACACAAAAAGTGAAAAGAAACGATCTAAAAATGAGGGCGTTACAAATAGCACGATTTGACAGAGGAAGAACAACGAAAATGAACGATTTGGGGATTTAGGGTTAGAGTTCTTGTGGTTTTCACTTTTTACAAAGAGGAAGAACGAAGTCGTGAACAGGAACGAGAGAGGATGACAGGAATGGAAATGATACTACCGTGATAATGAACTGGGTTTTAAAACCGGGTGGGGGCACCGACCTGTTTTCTAATTTGTGGAGCAAGTCATGATCCATATTATGAATTTGGGCTTTTTTGTTTCAGTGCTGTCCAATTTATAAGTTTGGGGTGGGTAACCAAAAATTTTGCACACCCCTACTTGTTGTGATGCCTTTACATGCCAGCTTTATTCAAAAAAAGTATTGCACGATGAGTGACTTCCCATAGTCACTCACCTTCTCTAAAGATATGATCTAACTGCACAGACCAATCCTTATTCAAACAATGTCTACTACACAAACACGAGGGAAGCATACTTGTATAAAGTTTTACTTCAACTGTTAAATTTTTTTATAAAATTTCTTACAAGTCAAAAAACTAATTATTCATCACACAACTTTATTTGAACATAATTTGTTAAAAACATAAGTAAATAAGTTCCAAAAAACAAAATAGACAAGTATAAAATACGTTTTGTGTTATGAATATTTTGTTGATATCCATTTTTGGAAGATATCAGATCATGATTAGATAAGATCGGATTCTATTATTAAGATAAGATCTCAATTGTATTTATTTAGAATAAGGATTAGGGTTTCCGGTGGCTATAAATACCATCCTCATTGTACATTGTTTGGTACCCCCAAAAGAGTAGCAATAAAATATTCTCTCATTCTTTCTTCTCTCTTTCTCTTTTATCTCTATATTTTACTTTTGTTTCGATTATTTTCATAACACGTTATCAGCACCAGACTCTAACCAACTGAAATTCGGAAGCGTGGAGCATAGTGTTGTGCGAAAGGAGAATTCTAGTCCTTCAGTACTAGGAACATATAGTTTAAGCATATCATCACAAAACGAAACATGGATATAAGTGAAGGAAATCGATCGAGGTTTATTAATTCTTCTAGTTCAATTTCTTTGCATATATTTTGTCAAATTTCTTTGCAGGTCTCGAAACTTGCATATATTTTGATGAAAAATCACGAGGTCAATCCCATTGGCACTGCTCCAGAAGTGAATGAAGCAACACACGATTATTATACTTATTGGAAATACTAAGGCTCATCCCACTAACACTGCTCCATTCCCAGAAGTGAATGTAGAGTCACGTGATTACTATAATTATGGGAAAAGAATTACTCATCTTGTTAATGCGTATTAAAATTTATTTAATTAGATGCAAATGGTCTTGGAGACATTATCAAAGAAGAGAATAAAACATCTAATCAATATATGACCAAAGCTATGATATTTTTCCCTAGAAGTGGAAAAATAGTGAAAATAAAATATGGCCAAAACTATGACATTTCTCTCCAGAAGTGAAGAAATAGTAAAAATAATTAAAAAAAAGGGATGGGCAAAATAACAAACATATTGTGGAGGCAAGGATTATTGGGTCATACCTGTCGTATGTAAGAGCATCTTGTGGATCTTTAACAAGATTCAAATAAAGAGAAAAAGATAGAAATACATTTTTGCTTATGAAGATGATGACTATGATTATAGTCATATGAATATTACTTACTCGCTTATTTCTTTACTAATCCATATATGAAAATTGATCTCCTTATTGAAGGTAAGAGTATTAAGAAATAAATTATTTATATTTTAATGTTATTAAATCTCAATTTTAGTATTTTTTATTCTTTAATTGAACTTTATGTTTATTTCTTATTTATTTTTAATTTTATTTGTGGAAGAATGAGTTTTGCACTAACACTAATAATGAGAATAACTGAATGCTCCGGAAGAGCTAATATATTGTTAGTAATGCAAGAAATAGATGTTAGTACATTTAGTACTACAAAGATAATTGGTGTGACTCCGGAAGAGCTAATATATTATTACCAGAAGTAACAAATCAATGTTAGTAATATATCTATTACAACAAATTAAGATAATTGGAGGCTTTAAAAAAGCTAATGTATTGTTACGTGAAGTAACAAACTAATGTTACTACTAATCCGATACTATAAATATAATTTGAGGCTCTGGAAGAGCCAATGTATTGTTACCTAAAATGACAAAGTTAGTTAATATATTCTTAGTAATGCAAGAAACCAATGTTAATACTATATCTGGTGCTATAAAGGTAACTGGAGGCTCCAGAAGAGCTAATAAATTGTTACTTGGAGTAACAAAGTTAAATATTGATATTGTATCATATTCTTTAATTTATAGATTTGTTAAGTTTTAATCAATTCAAATGGATACCATATTAAAATAAGAAATAAAGGAGATATTGAATATCTTTATAGCATTGAACTATATATTGTAAACCAGAAGTTTACAAACTATGATAAGTTTGTTGTTGGCATATGACTGGTTGGGTCATCCCGGTCTATTATGATGCGAGAAATAATTGAAAATTCATCTAGACACATTGAAGAGCCAAAAGATTCTTCAATTTGATAATATCTTAAGCACTGCTTGTTCTCCAAGAAAATCTTAAAAGTTGATAAAGAAAATAATTCTCTCACACGTTTAACGTATACAAGGTGATATTTGTGAGCCAGTACAACCACTATGTGGATCATTTAGATATTTTATATGATTTTAATTGATACATCAACTAGATGGTCACTTGTTTGTTTGTTGTCAACTCGCAATCAGACGTTTGCGATATTACTTGATTAAGAGCTCATTTTCTTGAAGAAAATACACCTTGATAATGCAGTTTAGTTTACATCTCGGATATTTAATGAATATTATATGTTTATTGCAATTAATATTGAACATCCTGTGACATATGTTCATACACAAAATGATAATCCTGCAGATTCATTCATTAAGTATCTAAAGTTAATTGCAAGACCATTACTAATGAGATTAAAACTTGCAATTTCTACTTGGAGACATCTAATCTTGCACTCGCATCAAACCAACACATTTTCACAAGTCCTCCCCTTTAAATTTGGTTTTAGTAAGAGACCTAATATTTTTAACCTAAGAATTTTTAGATGTGTTGCTCCATCACAACACACTAAGATGGGTCTTCAAAGAAGGTTGGGAATATATATGTTGGTTAAGAATCTCTATCTATAATAAAATATCTTGAGCCAGTAAAATATATTGAGCCTCTAATTAGAGATTCATTTATAGCTTGATTTACTAATTGTTAGTTTTCCCAACATTAGGGGGAGAGAATAAGGAGTTGGGAAAGGACAAGTTACAATGAATTATCATCTTAATCCTCACACAAAACTATGTGAACCAAAAGTTCAAAAGATAATTTAATTGCAAAATTTAGCAAACCAATTACAAAATCCATTCACTGAAAAAATGACTAAACCAGTTGTTGTTGCTCCAATCAAAATTGATGTCCCTGTTGGACAATCACGCATGAAGTGTGGCAGACTATCGGTTGCAAACATAAAAATCCTCAAACAAAAAAAATGAGCTAAAAGGCAAGATGGCCCAATTGAGGATATTGAAACTCTAGAAGAGTTATCAGACATAATTAATTTTTCAGTTTATTTTTGAGCCCCAGAAGAGATTGATCAAGTACCTGAAATTTGTGAAAGCAAAGAGATCTCAATAAATTATGTCATGAATGGAATACGATGGAATCGAAATAAAGTCAACGTTGACGATGTTTTCTTTATAATATAGCGCTAGATGTGATAAATGATAACGAGGATCATGAAACAAAGTCTATTAAGGATTACAGACAAAGCAATGATTGACCAAAATGAAAAGACTCTATTGAAGCGGAATTATACTCGATTTGCTAGCGAAAATTCTTTGGACATGTAGTCCGAAAACCTGAAGGTGTAAAGCTAGTTGAATACAAATAGAATTTTGTGCGAAAACAAAATGAGAAAAGAGAAATTACGAGATATAAAAATTATGAGATATAAAGATCGATCTTGATTTTGAAAATCACAAAGACTTGGCTTTGATTTTGACAAGGTATAATGCTAGTGTAGTAGCATATGAATGGCTCAATTTACATTTGATAAATGTTGTTTGGCTCACTTGGTAATGACATTTATATAAAACTCCCTTAAGGATTTAATATGCCTGAAGCATACAATTCGAGCTCTCGAGAAGAATACTCAATCAAATAGAATAAGTTTTTCTATGGACTAAAACAATTTGGGCGCATAATCGCCTCAGTGAATATTTGAAAAAGGGAGGATATAAAAATGACTCCATTTGTCCATATATTTTATGAAAAGATCTTGAAATAATTTTGCTATAATTGTCATTCATGTTATTGACATAAATATTGCCGGCCGGAACTCTTGAAGAGCTTCCAAAAACTATAGATTGCTTAAAGAAATAGTCTGAGATGAAAGACTTGTGAAGGATAAAGTTTTGTTTGGAATTACAGATTGAATATTTGAAAAATAGAATTTTTGTGCATGTTATTTTATTATGGTCATTATATCATGTGTTTATCCTTGTTAAATATTTAAGTTATTTAAGATAATTATTTGAATTATATTTTCTTTAGATATTCTTAAATATTATAGAATATCTTATATTTCTAATCTAATATGACAAAGGTGGTAAAGAGGGTCTATATGAACAAGTCACATTCATTGTGTACTCCAATGATAGTAATGTTACTAGATGTGAACAAATGTCATTTTAGATCTCGAGAAAATGACGAAGAACTACTTGGTCCAAAAATACCATATCTTAGTGCAATTGAGGGACTAATGTACCTTACTAATTATACACATCTTGATATATTATTTGTTATTAGCAAGATACAGTTCTTCCCTAAGTCATGAAGACATTGGAATGGAATCGTTGTACAGATGCAGATTTTTTTGTCTGACCCTCATAATAGTAGATCACAAACAAGTCATGCGAAAATTTTGGTACCACGCAAGTCATGAATGAAAAAGAACTTTGGTGGTATTTTGTTCACTCATGATCTTCAAAAGAGTGGTGATACAAGCATTCAACAAATTCGTCCATATGATGATCTAGCAGATCTCTTTTCAAAGTCGTTACTGAGTAAAATTTTGAGCAACTGGTACAACGAATTGGTCTTCGTCGTCTTAGAGATGATTGTCTTCATGAGGAGGAGAAATAGATGCATCTGCACTCTTTTTTCCTTCGCCATCGTTTTGTCCCACTGGGTTTTCCAGGCAAGGTTTTTAACGAGGCAGATTTTACGCAAATGATATTGTACTCTTTTTCCTTCACTAAGGTTTTTTTCCCACTAGGTTTTTTTCTTAGTAAGGTTTTAATGAGGCAAATCCTTAATGGACATCCAAGGGGGAGTGTTATGAATATTTTGTGGATATCTATTTTCGGAAGATATCAAATCATGATTAGATAAGATCAGATTCTATTATTAAGATAAGATCTCAATTGTATTTATCTAGAATAAGGATTATGGTTTTCAGTGGCTATAAATACCACCCTCATTGTACATTGTTTGGTATCCCAAAGGAGTAGCAATAAAATATTCTCTCATTCTTTCTTCTCTCTTTCTCTCTTATCTCTATATTTTACTTTTGTTTCAATCATTTTCATAACATTTTGCATTTACTAAAAAATTGTTAACTAAATGGTATTTTAATTCCAGAATAAACAATCACTTTGGTCCCTGAGAGTGTCAGGCGATGTCACTTTAGTCCCTAACAGATGCGAAATTCAAAAAAAATCCTCAACTGGTATCAACTGTTAGTCACTTTGGTTCCTGTCGTAAGGAAAGTAATACTTTCAAGAACTAAAATGACAGTAAATAATCACTTTTCAGGGACCAAAATGACAATAAATAATTACTTTTAGGGATCAAAATAACTAACAGTTGACAGTTGAGGACCTTTATTGAATTTTGCATCTGTGAAAGACCAAACTGACACTGTCTGTCACTCTCAGGGACCAAATTGACTGTTTATTCAAATTTTAAAACCAATCTGAACAATAGAACAGTTCTTTTATTTTTGGCCAAAATTTAATGAAACTGTACATTTAGTAGGTTAAATTAAATTAGTAAATATTCATACACAGCGATAATGGGGACAATCACTGCCACTAGTTTTTCTTTTCTTCACGAGCACATCCAACACTGCTCAAAACCACTACCCTTCGAACATCCAACAAATTTTCTTCTTTTCCACTTACATTGATCAACTTGTAATAATATATGAAAGTGACGCTATAACAAACCACAAACAAAATGAAAGAAAAATGATGCCAAAGTATTGACATATAGTGTGGATAAATCACCAAGTGATTCCTCAAATTGGGGCATTTTCTCGTATACAGCCATCAAGCTGATTTTGGGTTAAAACTTCACTTGCACGTGAACTCCTATGCTGAAGTCGGTGGTGCAGTGTCTCAGAAATGTGGTTGAAAAAGTCAGGGTCCCATCTCTGAATCAATAAAGGGTCTTCTGCATAGCAGACATATATGGATGTAACTGCACTTTCCACCACAACCATAGCCACTCCAACCTGAAAATGCATATATTTCATGCCATATATATACGCATGCTTATACACAAACAAATAAATTATATAAAATATTTCTTTGCTGCTATTCGGCAATGGGTAGTTTGAATGATTTTCATAATCCACATGTAACAGATATACGGATCATAAGCAAAGCATGCTACCATTAAGTTTTGTGCATATGGAATGATGGATTTGGCTCCTCCTCACTTTAGAAGGAAAAGTGAGAGAATATAGTCATCATCAATCAATTACTATATAAGAAAATTAGGTTCTAACCTTCTAGATTATGACACGTGTGTTGTAAAATTATTTATTTATTTATTTTAAAGTCAGATTTATTATTATAATTATTTTTTACTTTGACTTGGTCTTATCTTTTACTTGCTCTCCATGAAGTTTGTTATTGAAATGTGAAAGTCTACCCCTATTTTTGTGCCATTATCTCACCTAATTTTATGCCTATATACGGTAACAACCTTTGGAGGAAAAAATCTCTCTCTGCAACATGCACTTTGCTTTTCTCTACCACCAACCGTAGCACCACTAGAAAACTTCTTTTTCATCATTTTATGAAATTTACTTGAATGATTTGAGGGGAATTTTGTTTAGATTAAAAACTGAGTTTATCTCCCTTCTTTTCTTCTCTTGGGTTGTTCATCGCCTGTTCATGGTGTTCTTGCTGTTCTGTTACCTCGGTTCTACCGGGATGGGCCTGTTGTATCCTGGGGGATTTGCGCCTGTGGGCGGATAAATCCTTAAGGACAGTCTAACCGACGCCTCAGGTCTTTTATTTTTACTCACCATTAATTGTTTTGCAGGTTTCATAATTGACAGGTTGTAGATGACGTAGTGCTATTTCGCAAACATATACAACAATCTTAAGGATTTATTCCAATTTTACCATCGAAAATGGCTGCTGGTGTGCAAGGGCAACTTTTCCATGTGAGACCCTTTCAGTCTCGGTACTTGTCCTTGGCGAGACCAACTCCCCTTGGGTGTATGCATTGATCGTTCTGCCGCCACCCCTTCTTCCAAGCACCAGCTCAAACACGAACGTCCAGGAACAAAACTTAGCACGAAACCTGTGTGCGGATATTGCATGTGAGGGAAGTGAAATGAGAGGAATACACCGTAGGAGGAAGATGAGGTGTGATCACGATGATTCCGGCGACTGTGCTGTTAATGCATGGTACGCCGAGGAGGACTCATGATGCTGAGTATTGCTGACATTAGTTTGTGTAGCGAATCAAGTATGTGGTGTCGGGTTCAGTGGCTCTCTGTTGCACCTTGTTCCTCCAATCTTTGCTCTCTCTCATTAATCGGAGGTACCCCTTCAATTTTTCACTCTCTCTATTCTTTGTGCTGTTGGGTGTTTAATTTCCACTTTTGGGTGTGATATCTGTGATGATGAAAAGACTCAGGCAGTCCCAGTTTTTTTTCTTTCCCAAAATGCGATATGAAAATGCTTGTTTGATGGGTTTGTGTTATTTGTTTTATTTGAACTGTTAAACTTGAATGCCTTTGATGTGGGCATTTAACAAAAAGGTTTTCAAACGGTTGCTACAATACTTATTTCTTAATATATGGAGTGTTCATGGATATAAATAAGGAGATATGATTCATGTGTTGTTTGAATAATACATGTAGCTGTTCTTTTTCTCCATTTAATCTCACTGTGCGTGTGTTGATTTTAAGTGCTAATGGATATGTAAAGTGGCTAACTTTGAGATAGAATCACTTCCAGTCCTAAGTTCCCATTTCAAGCGCTTATGTTCAATTATCATTGTCTTGACTTTTGTCTGGGGTTTTCCCTTCACATGCTTGGATTTGTTTATCTTAATGATTTTGAAATCAACAATTTCGATAACAATTCATACGCATAGAATGTTTTCAAGAGATCAATGAACACCTTATAGTATCAGAGACATTATTCATTTCCTTTTGTGAAATTGTCGTGTGTTTATGACATATGTTGAGTCAAATTAATTAATTTGCACATTTATTTATTTTATTGCATCAAGCTTACTAACTCCACCATTTAAAATGATATCTCGTGGTGTGGTGGAATGTGGGGGGGTGCACTTTTATGCTCAGCATATCCTTCATTTGATTGTCATATCATATTAGGATTATTTCAGAGGATGATCAGTTTTGCATAGTAGGCTCTTTGAGTGCAGTGAAGTCGGTTAAGTCTTATGATTTGAGAAATTTTATCTCAATAACTGTTCTCAATTTGAGATTTATTGAAATCTAGTATTTTATCTCTATAAACTTTGGTGTTTATGGATATGTATATACATTATATTGGTGCTCTTGATCACTCATTCACATGGGTACGTATAAGTTTGTGACTTGAAAAATATTATTTTACTATGAAGTGTCATAGTCATTTTTATGTTTTCAAGAGTGTTGTCATTGGACAATATTGAGAAGTTTGTGAAACTACATATTTGATATAGCCATGGGTCACAACGCAATTTTGGGTGTTAAATCATAAGGATGAGAGATAGAATAATATTCTATCACAATGTTACATTGAGAAACTTCTTATAAAGTTTGAAAATTTTGAGCTAAATCATGGAGTATCCCTTATGATGCTAACACATAATTAAACAAAAATAGAGGTAACCTTGTTGCCCAATTTGTGTATACCCAAGTTATTGGAAGTTTGTTGCTTTCAATAATTTGATGAGTTTGTTGCAAAATTATTTTGTGTCGCTTGTTATGTGAGAGGTATCATTAATTATGGTATTATACATATGAATTTTCCACCATACATATTAGAAGAATATGGTGATGATAATTTGATTTGATTCATATAAGAATAAATCTATAGGTGATGGACTTATTTAATTTTGTTGTCGCTTAGAATGCATCTAAGTAGACCTGTGTAGTCCAATCCACTGTTGAGGCCAAGTTTATTACTTTTGACTTGGTAAAATATGTGACAGATTGTCTAAGAATCTCTTAGCCAATATTTCTTGATGGAGGAAACTTGTGTCTTCCTTATCTATATTTTGTGATTGCCAAGCGACAATAGGGAATACTGAATATTGAAAACAGAGACATACGTATGTGTTGTAATTGTGAAAATGATGAGGTCTGATTATTATTGTAAGGTCAAAATTGAATTTGGCCGATCCTTTGACAAAACCCCTTGGGAGGAATTTAATTTGTGACACATCGAGGGGAATGAGACTTAAAGCCAATTGAAATTAACAAGTGATGGGAACCCAACCTTTGTGATTGGAGATCCCATGAAGAAGGTTCAATGTGGTAAAAACAAGTCACTTGTTAGTTCTGCTAGCACTAAAGATTAATTTAATCTTTTCTTTTGTCTCTTTCCTATGGTGTCTTTGAGAAAGTGCTAGACACTGCATTATTGAGAGGATAAGCATTAAAGGCTTTTAATGATTTTCATATCCCTTATGGGTGGTGTATGATTTGCGGCATACACTTGATGAAATCACCTATATGAGTGTCAAGTGGGGCCGCTTGCATGAGATCGTGGCGAAATCTCTAGAGCACTCATGAATATCGGGTGCGCGCATGGCCTATTAGCGCAAAACGGCGTAATAGCAAGAATGTGGGGGTGTAGTGTGATTGGTAGACCTCTAACATACGTAAAGTGTCTTCGGGTTCAATAGCTTGCTACACCAATTCACTGTGTGTTAAGTCTTATCAGTCTAGGATCTAGTTCAATAGCTTGCTACACTAGATCTGATGCATTACATCCAAGATGTCAACCCAAAAAAAATCTTCTTTGACTTTAAAATAAATATGTGGGGGATTGTTGTAAAATTATTTATTTATTTATTTTAAAGTCAGATTTATTATTATAATTATTTTTTACTTTGACTTGGTCTTATCTTTTACTTGCTCTCCAAGAAGTTTGTTATTGAAATGTGAAAGTCTATCCCTATTTTTGTGCCATTATCTCACCTAATTTTATGCCTATATACGTTGCAAATAATATAACAGCCTTTGGAGGAAAAAATCTCTCTCTGCAACATGCACTTTGCTTTTCTCTACCACCAACCGTAGCACCACTAGAAAACTTCTTTTTCATCATTTTATGAAATTTACTTGAATGATTTGAGGGGAATTTTGTTTAGATTAAAAACTGAGTTTATCTCCCTTCTTTTCTTCTCTTGGGTTGTTCATCGCCTGTTCATGGTGTTCTTGCTGTTCTGTTACCTCGGTTCTACCGGGATGGGCCTGTTGTATCCTGGGGGATTTGCGCCTGTGGGCGGATAAATCCTTAAGGACAGTCTAACCGACGCCTCAGGTCTTTTATTTTTACTCACCATTAATTGTTTTGCAGGTTTCATAATTGACAGGTTGTAGATGACGTAGTGCTATTTCGCAAACATATACAACAATGTGTCACCTCTTAAATTGTAATACATGTCATTTCCCCATCTCTCTTTTTTTTTTGTCTTTTTTGCTACAAGGGAAGCCCTTAGGCCATGCTAAACACTAATCCTACGACTAAACACCATTACACCACACAAGCAAAATCTTGCCACAATAGTTGTATACATCCTACAGGAGGATGACTAAACACATGAATCCCTGTAGGCAAACTATAAGAAAAACCAGCTAAAAAGTCAGCCACACTATTACTTCTAACTAAAATTATTTTATTTCTTGATTTTTTTTTATTGATTTTGTTAGGAAACTAGTCGATGGACCCGACATGTACAAAGTACAGGTCTTTTCCCAATAAAAATAGTAAAAAAATCAACAAAAAAAACAACTTTAGTTGAAAATAAAAGAAGCTTGGGAAGTGCCGCGTGTCACATCACAATCTGGGAGCTGACACGTGTCATAGCCTAGAAGACTAGGACCTAGTTTTTTCATATAGTAATTGAAGTAATTGATGAATTGAAGACCCATACTTTATTTTTATTTTTTTACTGTTTTTGTTAGAAAAAAAACCTATACTTCATACGAGTCAGGTCCATAGACTAGTTAATTAGAAATTAATGGTTAAAATTTAAACAACTTCATAGACATGCATATATATCATCACAATTTTAATTGTTCATTTTCAATTAATAGCTATGTAATATCTCACATTTTCCTCTAACCTCACTTCATATGAGCCAATTCCATGGATATAAACAAGGCAACAATACCACTAATCCCAAAAAAAAAATAAACTTTAATCAAGGAGGTTGTAAACTTACCAATATCATCCCCATGAGCATAGATGTTGATCCAATCATAAAAGCTCTGTCGCTCCATTTAATCCATGCCCAAACACCGGAGCAAGTCCCAGTTATCAGCCCGCCGAAAATGGTTCCCATTAACAGCACAGCACCTGAACAGTCATACGCCACAAGTGCTTCAACTCCAGTTGACTGAAATAACTCCCAGGCGTCTCTAGCAGAACGGTTAAAGCTTTTACCATAAACCGCAATCTGCAGGGCACACGAGCATAAACCATGCTAGAGTTAAGTTTTCAAATTTCAATTTCCAAGACATTGCAAAGTACCCCTGGCCAGGTATTTTCACAACTTGACCTTTTATAAGCAATAACAGGTAGTTAAACTAAACTTTTTGTCATGTACAAGATGCAATTTCTATCATATATGGAAGTGATTGCTGGTATAGACACAGGGATCTACCTGAACATAAGCATACTTGTTAAAGAAACGGACAAGAGTCTCCACAAGATGGAAAAGGAAATCGACACAACAAAGCAAACACTCATTTTTGCCTATCTTTGACCGGATTCCTCGTATCTGAAAGGCATCGAAACTTTGATGAAAGAAAAGGAGAAATGAATGGCCTCCATACATAGAGGAAATGAACTCCAAATTCACAAAAAGCATATGGTACTAGTCAATACCTCCCATCGCAGTGTCCTAATAGCAGCTGTGAATAATGAACCATAACAAATGCTGCCAAACGATGTTGTTAAAGCACATTGTAGAGATGTCATCAAGGGGTTAGCAGGAACTGATGCAGCCTCGCAATCACCATGCATACTAGCAAGAACCACTGTCCCAGACACTATGACATGTAAAGTATTGCAAAGCACAGCACCGGTCCAAAATAAGCTTACAGAGAGGACCTGCATGCATAATAGGCAATAGCAATATCAGTATAATCAGATGAGGTAAGCTTACACAAGCTGCAGCCGTAACCGCTGCAACAAGAACAGACAGAACGAAGAGTAAAACTTGCCAGCTCACCACAAGAAGCCACCAGCGTCCACCGTCACCCATGCTTGATGCTACAACACCAGCAGCTCCAAATGACCACAAGGCCATCCATAAAAGCACAACGACCATAAATGCATATGCTACTCTCATAACCTCAGGAAGGTTCCACACCATCTTCACAGCCTTTTGCAGAACCAACATTGTAAATGGAAGTCTGGAGAAGAAAAAAAAGAGCCACCAGAAATCATCTTAACAACTCAATTAATTTATACAGAAAGCAAATAGAAGGGAGCATGAAGAAATTAGACAGTAATAATAAGTAAAATGACAGCATGTAGCTTCCAAAAGTTAGAAAATTGCAATATTTATCTGCCAATACATGAAGGTATTCATGTTGCAAAAAATTCTTTACAAAGTAAACATATGTAAACAGCTGTTTATATGCATTTCCATAGAAGGAAGACATCACATTAGAGTTATTACAATAGACCAGGTTGATCAATTGTGAAATTTTAGAGTGAAGCCTCTTACAAGGCTAGCCTAGTCAGACACATCCAATTTATACCTTTGAGATAGAGTACAACATTCTTCCATTAGCTAAATTGAACAGCATAAAATGACTTGTGTCCTCAGCATAATTAAATCGCCAAATATGATTCTCATAATCCAGGCATTATAAAAGAAAAATCAACTATAGATATAAAGCTTTATTGTAGACATGGATAATAAAACTCAGTTAATTTTGGATTTACAGAAGTTGAGTAAAACTTTTCAAGAATCAAAATCCACTTAATAAAGAATTTCATGTATTGGAAACTCAAAATAGCATTTAAGACTTCTTTGAGTAATTAGAAGGATTTATGAAGAGGATATGGAATAGAGTAAGTAGGTAGAGCTCTCAAAATATTGAGCATTTTAACCCAAGATGAACATTGAGATTCACACTTCGTTTATTTCAATTAACAATTAGACCCATGAAATCAACAAGAAAGTGAATTCTACCAAAGAGGGCTCAACCTCTTGAAAGCTCTGCCCCTCTTTAGAATTAACCTTCAAAATAACTTCGCTATATAAATCCCATTTGATATTAAGAGAAAAGACAATTTTATGTTCACAAAAAGGGATTTTATATAAGTCATAAAATATAAAAGAACAACAAAAGGTAGTAGTCAGTCTCAGTAATAAATCAGCAGCCAGCTTTATTACAATAAGAAGTCACTTAGCCAGTTAAGAAGTTAAGTTATCATTTTCTGATTGTTTAAAAGCCTTTGCTTGATGTCATTTACTCAGTTTTTATCAGCTGAATGAAATTGCAATTCTGCAATTCTGTTCTTCTCTCCAAATGTCTCTCTAGTTTCAATGAGCTTGAAATGACAAATATTAACTTTCCCAAACCTTAAAATGTGGAAAGCGATGGACCAACAACCCTTCATGGAGCCAATCAGCAACAAGAAAAACAACAACATCAAATATCCAAAGTCATGCTACCTTCAGGTAGGTCCACTATACCTGTCTATGACAGATATCACATACAAGAACTGCAGAGCTGCTCCAATAGCAAAAGCAACACCCCAGAAAAACTGCTCAGCCCAGAAGCACAAGACACTGATCACCGCGAGGTAAGTGGTGAGAATGTGGACAGACACCTTCATCATCTGGGTGGCGCGTGAGCCCAACAGCAACAACCAACTCCATCCAAGGGCAGTGCCAACACCCCCAGCGACCGCGTAGAGCGGCCAGTAGTCCTCCGTCAACCCGGCCTCGTTCTCCATGAACCGGTAGGTGTACTTATCAATGTCGAGCCTGTTCTTTTTCTTGAACCTGTTGAGGCCTAGAACACCAAGGACAAAACCCACACCAATCAATTGGATCACAAATAGTCCTAACCAGAACACATCATGCCAACGCCGTCGTTGCTCCATGGTCACCACTTCACTGCTGTTTTTGCCACTTCTCCTACGTCACCCACATTTTTTTGTCAAAATAAGCAATCAGCATGGTATATTCAGATACTAAAAAAACACAAGTTCATTTCTCTGTGTTTAAAAGGATCAGTGAAAACAATGAAAAAAAGAGTAGTTTTTTATTTTCATTTTTTGTTTTTGCCATGATAAGGTAACTGGGGTATCCCCAGATAGATCAAAATCAGAGAAAATGAAGAAGTGAAAAGCTTATGCTATATAGAGAGTAAAAAACAAATTTTGATTACTGATTTGGTTTATATGGGGTAAACAAAATCCATAAAAAAGATGAAAACAATGTGATTTTGTTTTAGATTTTTCTACTTAGTAATTGGATTAGCCAGACATAACACCAAAACTAGTGAAAACAAAAGTTAACGATGGGAAGAAAAAATAAATTGCCATTGGAGTATAGTTTTTGCCATAAAGATAGTTAAGTGGCGTAAATGAAATTTGATTTTTTTTATTAAATTTCCAGAAGAGGAGTAATTGAGGTAGCCAAACAGAACAAACCCAGTGTAGTAATGGTTAAAAATTGGGGGTGGGGGGACCGCTTCCTTAACACAAGAAGTCAATGGGTCATTCAAATAGACAAAATCAGTGAAAATTATCATTAAACAAGAGAGAATCAAGCTTGGAAATAGAGAGCATAGAGTGATTAATTGGGGCACCTGGTTGTTGGTGGCAATTGAAAATCCATCATTGAAGGATAAGAAAAACCATTGCAGTTTGGTTGGTGTAGGTAGAGAGGGAAAGGAGTCAATTTGGTAAAAGGGTCATCTTAATTAATGGCCTGAGGGAGAAACGGTAAGAACCAAATTAAAGGCCAAAAAACTTTGAATGAAGTTTTTAATAATAGTAAAAACACTAAATGGGAGAGGAGAGGAGAGTTGAATCAAGAACGTTATGAAAAAAGGAGGGTAACTCAACAACAGCTAAACAGAGAGAGAGAGAGTGACGGGGTTTTGGAATGTTCAGTGTTTAAGCAGAGAGATTCCTAGGTGGTGATTTGCCTTGCCACACAGAGAAAGAGACAGGCCTTTTTCGGTGGGCTTATGGAGCTGCCACGGGCTATGATTGCAATGTAGGCATGCGCCTCACACCTTTGTTTGCCTCTTGATGACTATCTGTGAATTCAAAGGGATTATTATGAATTGACCAAAAAAGAAAGGGATTATTATGTTAGTGCTATGCATAGTAATCATACTAATTGTTGTAAGCCAAATCTGAGACATCTGTCGGCGAAAAGAGTAATGAAAAATGGAGATAAGGAAATGGACCATATTGGTCATTTCAATTTCATTTTAAAACATAAGAATGATTATATTATACATAATCAAAAAAGTTTAAATATGTTTTTCATCACTAATTTCATTTTAGTCTTTTTAAATTTTTTATGTCTGTAGTAATTTTTTTATTTTGGTCTTTGCGGTCAATTAATCTCTATTACATAAAGACTTAAATATATTTATGGTCCATATAATATAGAGAATTTTTCATTTTAGTCCATCTATATCTATAATATATATAAAGACGAACTCTCTCAAAATCAACTTTTATAGGTATCGTTTTGGGAACATTTCAATGCTCAATTGAACTGATTAGATTTCAAAAGGGTTTATTGATTGATTTGTATTAATTGTTTTCAATATTGTATTTATTGTATTGAATAGATTAATTCGTCTCTGATATCATTTAATATTGAATTCAGATTTATCCATTGAAATTTGATTTGATATTTTTTTACTGCATTTCACATTTCAATGGATTTCAACTTTAATAATAATAATAATAATAAATATTAATAATATTATTTAACTAGGATTTCAATAATATTATTAATAATATTATTTAAACGATGAGCAGAAGCTATATGTATATATATACTCCAATTTTTTGTTTTGTTTTTCATCTATTGTTGGGTTTAATTTATTTATCATTTGGCAAAGGTAGCAGTTGTCAATAATAACAATAATAATTTTATCAAAAAAAATAATAACAATAATAATAATTAAAAAATTGGGAATTCAATATCACGATAGAAAAAAGATTACACTCATTTTTACACCCATTTCAATAATTAATAAAATCATGATTCTTCCTTTCCTCTTTTATTTCAGCGATTCTTCTCTCTTTAAGTTATCCATCTTCGATTCTTTCTCTTTCAATCAAACCATTGTGATTACACACATTTATTTTGTTTTCCTTTCCCATCACTCTACCCCTTCATATTCAAATAATTTATCATGTCAGTGTCTCTACCGACCCTCTCTCTCTCTCTCTCTCCACCAAGTGTCTCTATTGACCCTCTCCCCCCCCCCCAATTATTAGTGGTTGCTAGTCTTCTCATTCTGCCATCATTAGTGGGTGGGCTCTATCCTGATTAGAAAAAAAAAACCTAGCATTTTCACTTCCACTTTTCTCTCTTTGAGTTGAAGTTGCTCATCTCAATCCAAGTATTGGGGTTAATTTTAGTAATTTCGTTTTTAAATATGGTTATCTTATTTCACCTCCTCCTAAAATGCTCATGATTATAGTTTTTGTTTAACAAAAATTTTGTGAACATTATGCAGCGTGTGATTAGTGTCCACTTTTGTTTCTTGATTGATATTGATTTTGAGTTTTTTTTTACTTTGGTTTTCATGTAAATAAATTCAAATGTAATTTTGAATCTTGATTGTTGGTTATGTGTTCAAATAGTGCAATTAATGAGGAATTGTTTACATTCTTATGTTGATGGAAAACAATGATGTTACGGTATAGGTGTAACATCATTTCTCCAAAAAAGATATTATACCATAGTTACCAATGAATTTCGAATAACTTAGAAAATATTTAAAGAAAGTAACAAATCCTTCTTCTAAAATGTGGGTAATTTTTTTCGCCTTTTAAAGAAGATGAGAAGGATAGGGAGTATGTTCCCTTGATTCCTTTTTAAAGGTTTTCAAAAAGGTTTTAAATGCGGAAGCATAAATAAGACTTGTATGAGTGTAATCTCATTTCATATAACCATCAGAGTCATTATAAGAAAAGATTGAAAATGATACAGTGAACATCTGAGCCAGTCTAATCTCTAGACCTCTACCCAAAATAATATAGTAATCATCTAGTCATCTTGGAATTCATATCCATCTATACAACATCATCCTTCATATCCTCTCCTAAGAGGTAGCCCACTTCTTGTGAAAAACATCTACCCCGTCATGTATCATACTTCGTTTTTCATTCAAGTCCCTAAAAAATAACTAGGTATATATAACCGTACTAAAAGTAATTAATTCACTAAAAAGGGGTCAAAACTGAAATATTTCAAAAATACTTGAACACCGGTTTATTTTCAGAAAAAGCCCACTGAAAGCTTGTTTTACAAATTTCCACTATTAAAAATATAGAGAATGCTGAACCAGAAATATATAGCAGTAGAACTCACCAAGAATTCATCACCATTATATTCCCCAATCATCTTAGCCACGTATATACCGAGTCTCTAGGTTAAGAATTCCCTAAACAGCGTATCGGTACAGATCCCAGGCCAGAGTGAGACAGACTGTTTTAGCCCCTTCAAAGGTCTCAATTCCTTTCTAGACAGATCCATACTGATAAACCATTTATCTTAACCATGACCTTGTACATCAATGATAGACAATACCAGGGTTTTCACAAAAATAATAATTATTTTCTTTGCGGTAAAATTATATTTACGGTAAGACTAAAATTTGTCATTATAACGGTATGTTTACAAAAGCTCAAAAATGATTTTGACATAGCCATCTTACTCACACGAAAATCTTGAGAAAATTTGGGCATTATAACTCTACTATTAATACTTAGCAAAAATAATTAATTTAAAGCTTATAAAACAATTTATGAAGGCATAATAGTAAAACACATAAAGCATACAATCTAAATACAAACAAGAATCAAAACTCATACTTCTCAAACTAAATTGAAAGATTAACCCCTTACCTTGGCCAAAACTTGATGAACAACAAGCAAGAACACCAAAAGAAATTTAAGACAACTAAGAGAGAAAAGAGAGAAATGTGTTTGTCTTCTTGATTTCCACTTTGGATGAGTGAGAAATTATGAAGCCAAGGGGTCCTATTTATAGGGAGAGGGACGGGCAAGGAGTGGGGAGAAAGAGGGAAATAAGAATTTGTGTGATGCATGCCATGACTACATAAATACCTATTTATTAATTAAGTTTAATCAATTTTTTTCCTAATTGGTTTAGGCTCATTGACAAGGATCAATGACTCATGTAAGAAATCTGATCCAAGGCGCCTAAAGAGCTCTTGATGTCGACCAAAATAAGGGCAAATGAAGGCCATTGGATTGCATAGTAAAAAGCTTTATGTTTAGGTAGTTTTAAGTGAAAACCAAGGGCAAAATGGTCTTTATACATGCCCACCATACTATTCAAGGTAATCATGATGTCCCCAACTCTCTTAGGCTTCTTAGAATTTTATTTGAATCCCTCAAAGTTCCTAAGTTTCTATATCATAGCCACTATGTCTCTATTCGCCTCTATCCGGCTTATTTCGTAAATAAGGGAATGATGGTCTTCCTACTAATCTATCACTCAAAAATAATTTTAAATGGTAATAACCAATGTGGTTTTACGAAATTAACATGTAAAAGCTTCATGGAAGAGTTTTGGAATTTTTACGGTAAGGGCAAACCCTACTGTTTGCAAAAACAAAGGAAGACGGATGCGCCGTAAGTGAAAAATGGTACTTTTTCAGAAAATTCCAGAAAAATTCTCAGAAAATCACAAATTTGATTTAAACACTAATGGTCACTCTTGAAATTTGATTTTAAGCACTCACTGATCACTGAAAATCCATTTTTGACCAGAAATCCATGTTTTCCGTACTTTATGACGTCAGAAAAATAGCGTTTTTACCTGCTTTTCAAAAAATTACGAAATAATTCCCAAAAATCCCAAAAAAATATAAAAACATGATTCAGCTACTTAAAATCTTTTTCTGACCTCAGATTGATCTTCGAATCAGTTATTAGCCCTTACCGTAAGTAATAGGGTCAAAATGGTAATTTCTAAAGTTTTCAGAAAATTCTAAGAAAATTTCAGAAAATCAGAAATATTAAAAGAAACAACTTTTGTGAAGGAAGTTCATTTGTCTAAGTTGGTTTAACATACTTTGGCTATTTAAACCTTTATCCGTCAATAATGGTAAATACGGAGGTCAAACGTCAAGGAAAGAGTGACTGTTTTACTGAATTAACTTGATAGGTATTTTAAAACCTTCATTATAAGACTAAAATAATTTTCTTGGAACTTAGATCACAAAGTTTCATATAAAATAGATTTTAAACAGTAACTCAGAAAAATGGATGTTACAATAGGCAGCTTGAATGACTTATTTGAAAGGATTAAGTTTGATTATTTGGTCCATTAATAGAGTTCAGCATGCTATTTTGGTCATTAAATTTTATTTATATTTTTGTTCAACTCTGCAGATTTATAAGAAGGTAAGTGGAGAATTTTATTGCCGTTGAGCTTTTTTAATTCAATTAAGTCTGGATTAATTTCTTTTAGTTAATTCTTTACCATTTGGAAACAATTGGCCAGTTAAGTTTTTTATGGTTTTTGATATTTGCTTCAATGACTTTGAATACAATTGAATTATGTTGATGTCTCTCTTGCCTATAAATAGAGAAAGACAACCGTACAAGAATAGAAGAGAGAAAAAAATTGTTTTGAACATGTACGGGTATAGAATGAGTGAGATGAAAAATTTCTATTGTGTGTGTTTTTTTTGAGATACCGAGCAGTTTGAGTATTTTGGTGGGTGTTGGTTTGTTGGGTTCTCTTATGTGCAGAGAGTTCCCAAACTCAGTTTTGGAGGGCTGCTTTATCCTGGGGACGACGAGGATGTAGACTGCTGCACACATCGGACAGAGCCGTGAAACGTCTTAAAGAGAGCGACCTAGTCCGCGACTCAGCCTATTTACTTACGTATTCATTTATTTTATTTTATTTTATTATTATTTTTTTGTTCTTGTTAGACATTTGCAGTAAAAATTTTAAGACGTTTTTTTATTTTCTGCCATGTCTGCCGAGCACGAAACCATTCCAGTTGATCTCAACAAATCATAGAAGCTCAGTCTCACGAACTCCAGAAAATTGCTCATGAAATCATCTCTAAAGGTATGACTTTAGATGAACAATTTTGAGTAACTGTAATGATTGTTAAATTACTTCATAGCTAGAAAGTTTTTTTTTAAGAATATCCATAGGCATAAAATCAAAGAGTTTTCTTTAGAGAGTTTAATTACTTAATCGTGTATAGAGGAGGAAGCCCGAAAATAAGATAAAACTATGAGGTTCTTATTATCAAATTCACTTTTGTTGTCTTGAAAATAAACCCCCTAATGACAGTTTAACAGATATAACTATGGTAAGTCTGGCCATTTGGCTAGAAACTGTCGACTTAAGGGTCAATGTTGTTGGTGGATCTGAGGGATGGTGGGTAGACATTGGCGCAACGCGTCACATCTACTATGATAAGTCTATATTTAAGACTTATTTTGTTGCTAAGAATTGGAAATTACTGTTGGGACAAGGAAAGTGGAATTGAAGTTTACCTCTGGAAAGGTTGTGGTTCTTAAAGATATTATGTATACTCCAGAGATGATAAAGAACTTAGTTTCGGGTTATCTTCTTAACAAAGTCGGGTTTACTCAAACTATAGAGACTAATTTGTATACCCTTACAAAGAAAAATATTTTTGTAGGGAAGAATTATGATATTGATGGAATATTCAATATGATTTAATTTGGGTTTATTGACTTTTAAATCTTTTAGCCGTTGGAAGCTTATCATCGTGGCTTTATATTGTTTTAATTTTGGTTAATTGCTCTTAATGGGTTATTGGTTTTCTATTCGACGTCTTTGGCCTTTGGATGCTAATAGGTTTTAATTTATTTAATTGTTATTAAGACAATTTAATTTTATGTCTCTAATCCCATGCCTTTATAAATAAAATAGCAAGCATGAAAGAAATAAATGATTTGAAATTCTTGATTTTATACATCATGATATATGTGAATTTGATGGAGTGCTAACTAGAAATAGGAAACATGATTTTATAATTTTTTATTGATGACTGCTCTAACATCACATATGTATACCTTATAAAAAATAAGAGCTATGCTTTTGATATGTTTAAATTTTGTTGTTGAATATGTTTACATTATGATATATGCAATGCTTTATTGATCGTAATTTTATTGCATATGAATGTATTTTTATAGACTACGTTGTTTATAACAAAGCTTATAGATTTTTTGATTTAAATGAGAAAGTTGCTAGTGATTCAAAAGACTCTAATTTGTATGAAGATTGTCTTTCATTTAAATTGAAAAATAGTGGGAGTTCTACTTCTGATAGTGCACCAATTAGAACAAGTATTTCTAATTTTTTTTAGATGAATCTATATGAAGGAAAGAGCATATGTGACTAAAGGTTTTGGTTCTGATCTTTTGTTTATAATGTTGAGGAAGATACTTCCTATATCATGATTTTGTTGTTTCTGGTGGAGATATTAAAGTATGTAACTTATATGGCCTGAAACAAGCACCTAAGCAGTGGCATGAGAAATTTGATAATTTGGTTATCTTACATAGTTGTAATATTAACGAAAGTGACAAGTGCATATTTTATAAATTAGATATTTATGCTTGCACTATTATTTGAATATATGTGGATGACTTGCTTGTTTTTGGTTCTAATATTCATGTTGTGAAAAATGTCAAAAATATGATTTGTGAAATTTTTTACATGAAGGACCTTGGTGATGTAAATGTAATTCTTGGAATTAAAATTACTAGAACTGAAATGGTATTTCCTTAAATCAATTTCATTATATTGAGAAGGTTTTAAAGAAATGTAATTACTCTGATTGTAAACCAACATGTACCCCTATGATCTTAGTGTCAAGATGTTCAAGAACACTGGTGACAGTGTTAATCAATCTGAGTATGCAAACATCGTTAGCAGCCTTTAGTATGTTGTTGATTGCACTAGGCCTGATATATAGCTTATGTTGTTGGGTAACTATGTAGGTTTACTGACAGTTCTAGTAATGAGCACTAGTGTGCTATTGAGAGGGTCATGAGGTACCTTAAAAGGACCATGAACCTAGGATTACATTATCAAAAGTTTCCCGCTGTATTAGAAGGTTACAGTGATGTTGATTGAAATAATTGGACTGACAATCGCTTCTGTGAAAGCAACGTGGTTGAGAAAACTTTTGTCAGATAATCTTATGTGGGAAAAATTGATACCAGCCACATTGATCCATTGTGATAGTACCACAGCTATTGCAAAGATTCAGAACCATTATTATAACAATAAGAGGGATCATGTGAGGTCTGAAGGAAATTTGACTAATCCTTTGACGAAAGGAATAGCAAGAGAGAAGGTTTTCAAAACCTAAAAGGAATGAGACTAATGCCCATAGATTAAATTGTCTCTTATAGGGGTAACCCAACCTATGGACTGGAGATCCCAAGAAATAAGTTCAAAGGGTAATAACAACTTATAAGGAGATGTGTGGATCATGCTATGATAATTGTTCGAAGTCTCATTTATATATTTAGAGCATGATATCCTGTAGTGTTGAAATGTTGAATTAATTTCTTAATGAGTTCTATATTCTATTTGGAGTGGGGTACCTAGCTACAGGAGTACTCTTGATAGACTCACCTATGTGAATGTGAAAGTGAGGCCGTTTTCTATGGAATTTTGGGCAAAATTTCTGGAGCGTTCACTATACTGGGATAATATGTATGGTCGTAATGCACGGGCTTTGAAACTATACCCTGAAAGATTGTGTGTGTGATGTTGTTAGAGATAGAGTTCAAGACTACGGGTCACTCTAGTAAAATCTAAAACATCAATACTACGTAATGATTCAAGTCTACAGACACCATTGCTTATGCTCAATCTTATTTTGAATTGCCTTACTGCTCGATGAAAGTTTTTTAAAAAATTAAGTGGGGGATTGTTGAAGTAATTTTGTTAAAAATATATTTATATTTCAACAATTAATATATATTAATCCCAAACGGTTATATTATTCATAAATATTGTCGTTGAGATGTTTTAATTCAATCGAGTCTGGATTAATTTCTTTTAGTTAATTCTTTACCATTTGGAAGCAATTGGCCGGTTAAGTTTTTTATGGTTTTTAATATTTGCTTCAATGACTTTTAATACAATTGAATTATGTTGATGTCTCTCTTGCTTATAAATAGAGAAAGACAACCGTACAAGAATAAAAGAGAGAAAAAAATTGTTTTGAACTTGTACGGGTATAGAATGAGTGAGATGAAAAATTTCTAGTGTTTTTTTTGAGATACCGAGCAGTTTGAGTATTTTGGTGGGTGTTGGTTTGTTGGATTCTCTTATGTGCAGAGAGTTCCCAAACTTAGTTTTGGAGGGCTGTTTTATCCTGAGGACGACGAGGCTGTAGACTGTTGCACACATCGGACAGAGCCGCGAAACGTCTTAAAGAGAGCGACATAGTCCGCGACTCAGCCTATTTACTTACTTATTCATTTATTTTATTTTATTTTATTATTTTTTTTGTTCTTGTTAGACATTTACAGTAACAAAAAGATCCTCAAAAGGGTAATGCCTTTGCTAACAAGCAATCATGAAAGCAACAATGAATAGAGCTTCAAGAATTAAGGTCCATGAAGATCCCAAACTATTTAGGTTCATTTGCTCGCCAGTTTTTTTCTCCTTTTTTGTGGTTATTTTGGTCTTAGGAAACCAACAAGTGTATTTAGAAAATAAAATAAAATTTGGTATCTTCTTTGATTTGATTTTAATGCTTAAGATTAGATAAACAAAGAAAAAGATCTCTTCTATATTTTTTTTTCTGAAAATATTCCAAATTGATTTGAATTTGATTTCTAAATTTAGATAATATTTTTATTTGGTCTTAATGTGAATTTAATTTTTCTCAATATTACATAATAAATAAAAATTATTTTTATGTCGATTCAAATTTGATCTTTTCATGATTAATATGAATTTTTTTTTGATACACATGAAAGATAACAACAATCAACAGTTACACACGAGGAACAAATCTAGACCAAACACATCCTCTAGCATTTGCCTCCAAAGCAAGCCGGAGGAGAGAAGGAGCAGCATCCAAAACAGTCCAATGAAACCCGCCATTATGTCCAAGATCAAGAAGTAAATCAGCACAAGTGTTAGCCCCCGGAATACGTGCTAACTGAACACGACCAATCTCTTCCATGAAGACGATCCAAAACCTCCTCTAACACCGGTTGGAGATGCGCACAATGTGTGCGTTTCGCAAGCACCATAGTCATCACCACCTTAGAGTTGAGCTTTGGCATAAGAAACCGAATACCCATGCTCCGAGCCAGATGCAAACCAAGAAGGAGGCTCCAAAGTTCAGCTTGAACAGAGGAAGCAGACCCCAAATTACAGTGGAAGCCAGATATAAATTGACCCTTATCATTCCTAATTAAACCACCACAAGCCGCAAGCCCACCTTGATAAGAACCATCTGAATTTAGCTTCAGAGAATGCACGAGGCGGAATCCATGAAACATCAATTATAGAACTTGTTGTCATGAAGGAAGGCCTCAAAATTGTCAGCTGAAGATGAAGAGCCTCTACTTGGCCCATAACTTTTGGCAAGAACAACGAAGGAAGCGTAGTTTTTCCAGAGAAAACAAAATGATTGCGATCAATCCAAAGCATATGAATCATTATAGCGAAGAGGACTGGGCAACTCCAAGCCATGTTCCGATTCGATGATGGTTGACATTAAAGTCCAGCTAATGATCCAGTCCAGCAGAAGCAAAAATATGCCATAACTGAGGATCAACAAGCTGCTCCCATAGCTCAAGAGTGAGTTCACAGCCTCGCAAAATGTGCATGATGGATTCCAGATAAGTATTGCATCATAGACGGAGGTCAGAAGAAGCAATGCCACGTTCCTTGCGCTCCAAATTTGTCATGAGGCGCTGGTGTGCTACTTGTTGAAACAAGACCCTCTCAAGCTTGTTGTTTCAATGATGACAAACCTTCTGAACAATAGCTTAAGTCTTCTAAGCATGTCATGTACTAATGGTTTGCTTGAGATTATTAAGAGACATAACAGGTATCAAAGTATGGAAACTAGAGAGGCTTAGAACTAAGGCTATTCATGATATAAGGACTGAGAAGATTAATATGGACACACATGAAACCCAAGTAACTAAAGAGGTTTAAAGTGATATTTGCTTCTAAGAGTAAAGAAAAGATAACTCTCAGCAAGAGAAGTGAAAGAGACATCTTGAGAAGATCAAAATTCTGCTAAAAAACCACTGAGAGGACAAGCTTCTCTAGCAGAGAAGGTTACCCTGTTGAGAAGGTACTGAGAAGATAATCTTCTCTAGCAGAAAAGGTCACTCCGATGAGAAGGTACTGAAAGCTTAAGCTTCTCTAGAAGGGAAGACATCAAATCAGATAGCTACTCAAGAAGAAAAGCTCACAAATGAAGAAGAAGCTCCTCAAGACAAGAAGCCTCACAACTGATTGAAGTATGCTACTATAACACAGTAAGAAGATTCTCAAGACAGGAAGCTTCTCAAGAATCCATGACATACTTGATCAACCTATAAATCTCAAATAGAATAAGATCTCTCTACATCAAAGTATTCTTCATTCTACACAGTGTGTAAATTCTGAAGTTAGTCAGAGGTATAAATATTGAGAAGATCACAGAAGCAGACCAACTGAGCCATCATATTGTATCTATGATGAAGGCCTCTCCAACACCACATACCCAGAGAAGGTCCCAGAGAAGGCTCATGTTTGGACCACACTAAGTCCAGAGAAGATCTACATTGGTCTAGAGAAGGTCCATACTATTCCTGAGAAGATTTACACTGGTCAAGAGAAGGTCTATACTATTCTTGAGAAGATCTACACTGGAACCAGAGAAGGTTCTTGAGATGGATTAAAGAAAGAACCTACATAAGCATCATGTTCTAGAGAAGGTCATCTGATAGTAAAACACGCGAGCTATCAAAGTCTGGAAAAAGGTGATAAAGTACAACAGTACTGTACTATTCAGAACCTGATAAGTGATGTTCTCTCTCCTCTACCTCTCTAACGGCTAGAAACTCAGAGGACGGACTGAGAGCACTATATTACAACAGATGTTGGTGAAGCAAAGTGTGAAAAATACATTCAAGCTTGAAGAAACGCGATTTTCGTCAGATATTTCTCATCAACATTCACCCATACACTCCAACCCATTTGCTGCACTGTGACTGAAAAAATAGGAGTGTAATACCGCTTTATCTTAGATTTCATTTTGTAAACATCGATCAAAAGCTATAAACACAATAAACAATATTGAATAAACAGTCACTTTGGTCCCTGAGAGTGTCAGGCGGTGTCACTTTGGTCCCTGACAGATGCAAAATTCAAAAAAGGTCCTCAACTGTCATCCGTTAGTCATTTTGGTCCCTAAAAGTGATTACTTACTGTCATTTTGGTCCCTAAAAAGTGATTACTTACTGTCATTTTAGTCCTTGAAAGTATTACTTAGGGACCAAACTGAAAAACGTTTGTCTCTCTAAGGGACGAAATTTTAATTTCCTATCTCTCAGGGACTAATATGACACCGCCTATATCTCTTAGGGACTAAAATGACCATTTACTCAACAATATTTTCATCTTAGTTGTTGTGATTTTTTTCAAGCTAGATAGTGAGAGCTGAGTGTGTGAAAGGAGAGGTTTGTGCAATCTGTGAGATTGCTTGTAGTGGGTTGGCTTGAAGATCATCATACCTGACATATGCACAGTCTTTCTACTTAAGGCATCAGCTACTACATTGCTTTTCCGGGATGATACATCAAAAATAAATCATAATCCTTAAGAAACTTCATCCACCTTCTTTGTCTCATATTGAGTTCCTTCTGATCAAATAGGTATTTCAAACTTTTATGATCACTGAAGACATTAAATGTTGATCCATACAAATAATGCCTCCAAATTCTTAAGGCAAACACTACTGCAGCTAATTCTAGGTCATGGATGGGGTAATTCTTTTCATGAACATTTAATTAACGAGATGCATAAGCTATAACCTTTCTGTGCTGCATCAACACACATCCTAATCCTTGATAAGAAGCATCACAATATACTTCCATTGGTTCATTTGGGTTTGGTAAAACTAAAACAAGTGAGGTTGTCAGTAACCTTTTTATCTTAGTGAAACTTTCCTCACATTCGTCTGTCCATAGGAATAGTTGATCCTTCTTAGTTAATTTGGTTAACGGAGCTACAATTTTGGAAAATCCCTCAATAAACCTCCGATAATATCCTGCTAAGCCTACAAAGCTACGAATCTCTGTTATGGTTGTGGGTCTTTTCCATGCAAGTACTGCTTTTACTTTTGCAGGATCCACTGCAATTCCTTCCTTAGAGATCACATGACCTAAAAATTGTACCTTACTAAGCCAAAACTCACACTTAGTTAACTTAGCATACAACTGTTTCTCACTTAACACTTGCATTACTTGTCTTAAGTGTTGCTCAAATTCCTTACGAGTTTTGGAATAGATCAAGATATCGTCGATAAACACAACAACAAACTGATCTAGGAAAGAACTAAAGGCTCTATTCATGTAATCCATGAATATAGCTGGTGCATTGATTACCCAAATCGCATCACGAGATACTCATAATGGCCATATCGCGTTCTGAACGCAGTCTTTGGTATATCCTCTTTCTTAACTCTAATCTGATGGTATCCACTTCTCAAATATATCTTAGAGAAAACAGTGGCTCCACAGAGCTGATCCATCAAATCATCTATATGGGGTAAAGGGTACTTATTCTTAATGGTCACCTTGTTCAATTGCCTAGAATCAACACACAATCTAGATGTTCCGTCCTTCTTCTTTACTAGTAACATTAGCGCTCCCCATGGGGATGCAGTTGGCCTAATGAACTGTTTAGATAACAGATCCTCTAGTTGCTTTTTTCAACTCGGCCAACTCTGTTGGTGCCATTCTATAAGGATCTATAGAGATTGGTCCAGAACCATGAACTATCTCTATTGAAAACTCTATCTCCCTTACTGGTGGCAAACCTGGTATCTCTTCTGGAAATACCTCCACGAAATCTTGAATAACAGGCACTTTGCTCAATTCAACTTCCCTCTCGCCTTTCAACAAGGTTAACATCATGTTTTCCTGAGTTTCTTCTTTCGAAGGAGCATCAGATTGGTTGGTAGGTATAAATCCAGAAATCTCAGAATTGGGAAAAACTAGAGTTTTATTGGAACAATCTAAGAGGATATGGTTGAAAGATAACCAATCCGTGCCCAAAACCACATCTAATTGTGTTAAAGGCAAACATATCAAGTTAACAAGGTATTCCTTGCGCAGAATTGTGATAGGACAATTCAAACAAACAATGTTTGCGATAACAGGTTTAGCAGTAGGTAAAGAAACTATTAAATCAAAAGGCATCAAAGACACAAGCAATTCTAATTGTTTCACACAATCCACAGAGATGAAAGAATGTGTTGCGCTCGAATCATATAGTATAATTAAGGGATTACTAGATATGCTACAATTACCTTGTATTAAGTCATCGAAGTTAGAAGCCTCTTCACCACTCATGGTATAAACTCGTCCCTTAGCGGCTGGTCTAGCTGGTTGCGCATTCTTGATGACGGGTGCAGGCCTTTGTCCCCTGCAGTCATTTGCTAAGTGTCTAATTTTTCCACACTTGAAGCAAGTTGTTCCCTTCTGTGTACAATTGCTAGAATGGTGTCATGGCCTCCCGCAATTGAAACACCTCATCACATTGGGCCTTTGTTGACCGAAACCTCTGTTCCCACCAGTCGGTGCATTGTTCCTATTTGGTTGTGACGGCTTGACGTTCACTGGGTTCCTATTGTAGGGTTTGTTCTGAAACTGTCTTCTATTCTGGTACTGAGGCTGAAGCCTAGACGATCCACCTACATTGCCCTTTACTGCTACCTTCTCCTTTTTCAGTATTTCCAACTTACGACATTTTTCAACCAGAGGTTGAAATTGACGGATCTCTTGAACAGATACAACTTCCTTAATGTCGTAACGAAGTCCCGCTTCAAAACGTTTGCACTTTCATGCCTCATCAGGTTGAAGCTGGAAAAAGCGAAAGTACTTGGCCAAAGTTTCAAATTTAGCCGCATATGCATCCACATACATCTCTTTCTGCTGTAGACTCAAAAACTCTCGTTCCCTTTCAGTCCTAGCACTCTGAGGAAAGTATTTAGTCAGAAACCTAGCGCGAAAGGTTGTCCAAGTTATATCTTGTTGTTCAGCTTCCAGCAGTTGCTGTACTCCCTTCCACCAGTACTCTGCATCACCAATGAGCAGGTACACAACATAAGATACCTTGACTCCTTCAGCACAGTTTAGAGCCAAAAATATCTTTTCCAAGTCCTAAATCTAATGATCAGCTTTCTCTGGATCAGGTTCTCCATTAAACTATTGCGGATCATGCTTCCTGAAGTCAGTAAGTCCTTTAGCCACAGCAGCCCTATCTGCCCTTAACTGGGACTGTATATCCCTCTATTCAACCCGTTCACCTTGATGGGCCATAGTAGCAGCCATATTGTTCATTGCCCCAATTGCTCGCTCCATTGCTCCGTTGTTACGTGCATCCATCGTTTTACTAGAATAAGACTTAACAAGAACACACCTACCCTTAGAAAAATAGGATAACAAGCAATTTCACACAATGTCACATAGCACAAAAATCAAACAATGTCAAACAGAGTTAGACAATTTAAGCCTAATAGACCTATAACCTCAACTCCCCTATAAGATTCTAAACCAGGCTCTGATACCACAAAATGCAACACCCTTTCTCTTAAAAGGATATTACACCATAGTAACCAAAAGTTTCGCATAGACTTAGAAAATATTTTGATATCATCCTTCAAAATGCAGATAAATTTTTTTTCTTTTTAAAGAAGATGAGAAGGATGGGGAATATGTTTCCTTGTTTCCTTTTGAAAGGTTTCGAAATGTAAGGTAAGATCATCACACTTGAAAAGAGTACTTCATCATATATATTATAAACCATTCTATTTTATAAAGGGTTTGCTTCAGTACAAACCTTAGTATAGATTCTGCAAAAGTAAGAAATCTGGAAATACTAGTAAACTGAAAATACAAAAGTGTTAAAGAAAAATATATGCTACTATGTAGGTGTGAGCCAGATCAACCTTAGACTAACCATCTAACTTAAGCATCTTAAAACGAAGATGTAACAGTAGCAGCAACCTTCTAACCCTAACACGGTAAATCCTCTTCTGAGTAGTCTTCTTCTGCTTCTCATTCCTTGCGTTGCCATCTTCTGTTTGGATGATGTTCTTCATCTGCTCCAGGGGTAGCTTAACGTCTAAGACTAACCGGGTTTCTACTCTCCAGTTGGATTTATCAACTCTTCCAACAGTGGTAAGTACATAACCAGTATACGTAACCCACTGTGTACCAGGGTTTATCTTCCACCCCGACTTCCCAATCTCAAGGGGTTGAATCCTAAGACGTCGGACCGGAACTAACCCACTCCTCGGGTAAACCATCTACTCAGTCATGCATCAACATAACATAAAGTAGGCAAGGGTGAGACTCGAAGACAAAGTAACATGAAAAGTAGGAGTACATCCAACACATAGATCACATATCAATCAATTTGCACATCAAAGCATATATTAATATTAATAGATCAATCAAGGCTTATAGACAGATCTCGTTTAAGCAGATCTTACCTTTGTGCTACAATCCTACAAAAGTAATACATTCACAATAATTTATCACGAAGTCCAAGTCTTATTTATCCATGTCACTTCAATATTTCTCAAAACACACCGGTGTAGTGCTCCAAGGAGACTTTTTCAACCTCACATCGTTTGAGCGATCGGCTGCAGTAAACTTAACAGCATAACCAGGAAATCCCACCTTAGATCCCTGAGAATACTTCAGAAATACCGCATTTAAAACTTAATACCAAATCAGAAATAGATCTGCCAGTCAGATTTATCCAAGCCGGGTATACAATTTGTCTCGGCTCAGGGGTTATCATTGACAAGGCCTTTGAGACTTTCGAAACCTGGAGAATCCCAGTAGACAATTGTAGTCCAACATAACCTATTTTCAACCCCATCTAGTAGTTTGTATGCTCATCATCTTTAATGCAAATGTTCGTCTAAACTTTCACATATAACTTCTTTTAACTTCTCTTTGTAAAACTTCCTCTGTCTTACTGTAGCTTCTCTTCAATACCATTGTATAGAATAACTTATCTCTTTTTGGAAAAAATACTCTTGCTTTCAATACTTATTTATATACGAGTTAAGTTATTCTTCCGGCTGTAATAATTCAATTTATGACTGGTCACACCGTGGCAGAACCGAACTGAGGTCAGCAGCCCAACAGAGTGATTCGATATATAACTAAAGGTTATTAACTCATTTTAAGAAGACCAAAACGAGGCAGAGCCACCTAGGATTGATCAAGAGAGAAGAGATCAACAGTGTTTAAACTTATGTCCACTTTTTAATCAGTAAGTGTCTGTTTTCAGATTTTAGATAACTCTTTGGGAATGGAGTAATTACACTGCAGCTGAGCCGACTACGATAATCAGTGTCCGTCTTTTTGAAAGCTTAATACAGACTTAGTGAATAAAGTAAAGCTGATTATTTTCTGGCTTAGTTATTTTTTGATGATGAAAAGATCACACGGCGGCAGAGCTGTCTTCGGTGATCAGTACTCAGTTTCCAAATAATACGATATAGTCTAAGTGAACGTAATCGAACTGTTTCTCTTCTGAAATACTTAAGCACGATATAGTCTACATCACTAATTTCCACTGTCATAAATATTGAAAATCAAAGAGTTAATTGCAGACATATACAAATTGGATACCCACTCTATATTTCCCACTGTTAATATAACAGTAGAATTCACCGAGAATCCATTACTGTTATATTATATTTCGAAAGATGCTATAACAGTAGAATTCATCAAGAATCCATTACTGTTATACTCTTTTATCCAATCCAATCTATTTATATATACGTTATTAAGAAATAACTTCTTTCCCAATTTATCTTAGTCACGTATATACCGGGTCCCTAGGTTAAGAATTCCCCAAACAGCGTATCAGTACAGTTCTCAGTAAAGAGAGATGGACTTAAAATGATTTTAAGCACTCACTGATCACTAAAAATCCATTACTGTTCAGAAATCCTCGTTTCTCGTGCTTTACAGAGACCTGAAAAAGTAACTTTTGATCTGCTTTCAGAAAATTATGAAATAATTTTCAAAAATCCTAAAAAATGTAAAAACATGATTCTGCTTCTTAAAATCTCTTTTTGACCTCATCTTGGTCTCTGAATCAGTTGTTTAGCTCTTACTGTAAACTATAGGGACCAAAACGGTAATTTCTAAAATTATTTTTCCAAAAATTCTAAGAAAATTTCATAAAATCACAAATATTAAAAGAACCAACTTTGTGAAGGAAGTTTTGTTTTCTAGTTTGTTTTGATATACCTTAGCTAATTAAAATCATATCTGTTAATTACGGTAAATACGGTTTGTCAAACGTCAAAGAAAAGTGACTATTTTAATGAAATAATTTAATAAGTATATTCAAATCCTAATTATAAGCTAAAATAAATCAGTTAGCACTTAGATCACAAAATTTTATATAAAACAGAATTTAAACGACAAACCAAAAAAAAAACAGATGTTACAAGGTGGCTCATCCCAACTTATTTCCTCATTACCCCTATCCTGAGTAAATTGGGTGTCAAACATTGACCTAAAGTGATCTTCCACCGTGTGTTGCATTTCCGGAAAATGATCTTCATTACCGATACTACTCTCACTAGCCTATGGGAAATTGCCTAGATCGACTTGTGGAAGTTCTTCACCGTGATCAGTCTAAAACCAATAGTTCGGCTGAAACCCAGACTTGTACAAGTGAACCTTCACTTCACTGGGACACATTGTGTTCCTAATCTTGCACTTGGCATAAGGATACCTAATTCCTCCCTCACTCAAAAAATATTGTTGTTCTGAAGCCTTTTGTACAAACTCATCAACCCCTTCTACAAACTTCCATTTCAACCCCCCTCTCCCACGATTAAGCCTATCATACATCCAACTATGGTTTGAATCTATTTTCTACAATCCAATCACCTCACGTGTTAGATACTAGGGTCATGTGACAAAAAAAAATGGTAGCATAACCCTTGTATTTCGGACTTTCCCAAATTTTTTTACAACTACAAACACTACCTAAACAAATATATGACAAAACCTATTGATAAAGAAACATATTTAGATACTAGGGTCATGTGCCAAAAAAAAATTCGGCAGCATAAACCCTGTATTTCAAACTTTCCCAAATTTTTTTTCAACATAAACAATATTAAATTAATACATTTAACAATATACAACAAAATAACATATCCTAATGAGCTCTGCTCTCCACTAACAAACAACATAATCACATGCAAAAAATCTAAACTATCAGCACACAAACTCAACATCCTGCATAAAGTAGGAAGGCAAAGACTAGGGCTTTGCTCTCCACCACCAACAACACAATCACATGCACGAGTGGAAATTACCAACACACAATCCCAGTACCTATTGAGCTCAGCTCTCCACTAACAAACAACAAGTCAATCCACACAACAAGCACCTAGCATGCACTTTCTAACATACATTGGCCCATTGAAATGACATATCACATAAGAGCAGCTAAAGCCATCCCTCAAGCCAAGTATCAAACACATATGGTGCATCTGCTACATGCATTAACCAATCAAAAAATAAGGTGTCATGGTGTAATATCCTTTTTGGAAAAAGAGTGTTGCAAAGGTCCATCAGAAAAACTGAAGATGGATCAGACTCAGGAAATGGACAGTCCAACAAACAAAGTGATAAATGTAACATCCCAAAATTTCGCTATGTGAGACAAAGTATTAATTTTGGAGGATTAGAATTATCCTTAAGATTTTCGGATGATAAGTAATGGTTTAGAACTGACGTAGAAGTCAAAACGGTATTTTGCAAACATTTGTTACTGTTAGAAAAATTTTGTAACGATATGAAAATTTCAAGTTGGATTCATAAGAGGTATTGGAATATTGAAATAAATATCTTGATGTTATATAAGGATTTTAGAAGTTAAGTTTGGAATTTTAGAGAAGGGTATAAGAAATATTGATGATTTAGTCCATCTAAGATGAAATACGTAACCTATTAATTAAGGAATGGATAAATATCGGAGACTAAGTAATGGTCAAGATAAAGACTACAAGATCAAGTAGAGTTTTAGATAGTGTAGAAATGATAAGTTTTGCTTGGTGTTGTAGTTTAAACGGTAAGACGGATATGCCTTTTATAACTTCCGTTTGCATCACTTTCGTACTTATTTTGTTTTATTCAAGTACTTTGTGTATATGTGTTTATTGATTTATTTTCATCTTAGAAAGATGGTTTTAATACTATTATTCATTCTCAGTATAGAAACGGATAGTTTTTATATGACGCTGAGTTTTAAACAGAAAATGTAAACTCCGTTTTTCCATTTACCGTCTAAATTCTGTTTTATATGATATTTTGTGATCTAAGTGTTAAGTGATTTATGTTTGTCTTATAATTAAGGTTTTAATATACTTATTCTTTTATTTCATTGAAACAGACATTTTTCATTTGACATTTGGATTTTTACAGATAACGATTTTTGCGGTAACTGACGGATGAGATTTTAAATAGCAAAGTATATCAAACCAACCCATAAAATTATCTTTCTTCACAAAAGTTGGTTCTTTTAATATTTGTGATTTTTCTGAAATTTTAGGAAAAATTTTAAAATTTACTGAAAAGTACGCTTAACAGATGAATATAGTGCAAATATCTTGTTTTACAGTGTAAAAATTTCGTGACGAAGGTCGACAATAATTTATATTTATTTTTTAGGATTTTTTAAAAATATGTTTAGACAATATTATTTTTTTACTGTTTTTGCTCTTATTTGCGGTATATCAGACGAATAGAGGCGAATAGAGACGTAACGAGTATGATAAAGGAACTTAGGGTTTTTGAGCGGCTCAAATACATGTCTAAAGAGCTTAAAATATATGTAGACGAAATTGTTCACCATGAATAGTGTAGGGACGTGTACAATTACTATTTTACCCTTGACTTTACACTTAAACTATCAAAACCTAAAGTTTTAACCAAGTTATCCCATGGCCCTTAAACCTCTTCATTTGGTCGACATAACCAGCTCATTTTGGGGCCTTGGATGTGCTTTTTCACTTGGATCCAAATACTTGTGTGTTTCCTTAAGCCAATAGGAAAAAGGGTGGATTTAACCTAATTTTCCTAAATACCTAGTCATCAAATCTTGGTCTTATCTTCTCCTTCCACTTGCATAAGCTTGGCCGCCCCCCTCCTTCATTTAGAACCCTTGGATTGCTTTTGTTTGGATTCAATCCTTGTGAAGTGCTTTGGACCAATGAAGAATTAGATTGATTTTCCTAATTACGGTTTTATGACATAATCACTTTTAACCATGCTTATCTCACAACTCAACCATGGTCTCCCCTATAACACCCTCATTTTTAAATAGTTTTTTTGATTTTTAATCTGTTTTAATTTATTTAAAATTATTTAATTAATGATTTTGAGATCTTAAGGTCTGAATAATAATATTCATATCTTAGATTTGTTTTAGAAGAGTCAAGAGTAGTGAAATTCACAAAACTGAGTTTTTGTGGGAATTGCATTCTCGGTTGATGTGGGGAAGGGTTTAGTATTTTTCTGGAGACCGTTTTTACTCCAAAATAATATTTGAATGAAACAAAAGTTGTTTTTAGAATATTTGTGTTTTTTAGAAATTTTTCTAGAAGTTTTTTAGAAAAACTTAATTTTACCTGCGTTTGGTGCTTTACGAGTAAACCGGGCGCAACCGGGAGATGAAAAATAGTCCAAAAATTTAGTTTTGAGATTCTAAATTTTTCTATGTCATATTCAAGTCATAAAAGTGATTTCTTATGTTGTTACCTATTTTAGAAAAATATTTATCTCAAAAGGGATTATGAAAATAAGCACTTTTCCTAATTTGAACCACCAATTAAACCCTAACTTGATGGGACATAATCCCACCACTTTTTTTGGTCTGCCTTGGCCGAGTATGTAGTGCCAAAAATAGGGTCTTGAAATATCTCAAAGTCAAAGTGGGTCAAATGGTTAATTTTTGGAATTTTTCAATTAAAAGAAATGGAGTAGGTAGCCAAGTCAACTCAAACTCATGCTCCCCCGTACCCTTGTGATGAATCTCTACAATTGTATATTTTGATATGAGTTTTAATGGATTAATTGGACTAAGCAGTGTAAATATTAGTGGTAGTTTAGGTTAGAATAGATTATTTTGCATGAGTAGAGAGTTTTGTCATAGAAAGTTGTTTTTTGACCTCTTTTTGGTGCTAGACAGGTAGTTGGCGCTCAGCTTTGATTCCTGGCACTCAGCTCTCAGATTTTGGTCTGGATTGCGAAGTATTTCTCCTAGAGGGCAGAATGCCAGTGCCCAGCTCTCATATCTCAGCGCCCAGCGCCCTAAACCTGACCCGAACTTAGAAAATTTGATCTAGAAAGTAGAAACTAGGCGCCCAGCTCCCATATTGGGGCACTCAGCGCTGCTATGCTGTCCTTATCATAACTTGGGCTGTACTTATCCGATTTGAGTGATCTTGCTGGCGTTGGAAAGATAAGAAGCAGACCTACAACTTTCATGTTGACACCGAAGCCCAGTTCAGATGTTTCGATGGTCAAAAATGCAAAATACCAAAGCTGTCCAGATTTACACGAAAAATTGGACCTGGAAGACAAAATATCAGTGCCCAGCGCCCAGCGCCCATTACCAGCGCCCAGCGCCCCAATGCTGTCCCTGACTGCGCGTTTCAACTTCCAAAGGCAGAATTCAAGGCGCCCAGCGCCGAGATCTTGGCGCCCAGCGCCCAAGACGTTACCGAAGTATAAATGTTCACGTTCTGACCTATTTTGGCATATCTTCTGGACTTGGAAAGTGACGAGACAGCCTCCAGAGACCTCTCTGTGGCTCTCCAATGAAGATTCAAGCCTTGGGAACAAGACTTGAAGATTCAATGGATCCACATTCTTTATCTTCTTCGCTTTACGGTTTTTCTTGTCTCTTTGCCATGTTTGGCTGATTTGTTTTGATTAGGCTAGGATGAACTCTTTTGGATCTTGATGTAATTTGACTATTTTGTTCTCCAATTTTAATTCAATTTATGTTGTTAATCCTTTGCTTAGTGCTTTTCCTTGACTGGCCACCATGGAAATTGTTGTGATGGTCTTTTATCTAATGGAAGTTAGGTATGAGATTCGATTTGGATTAGAAATCATGTGACTGCAGAGATCTAGGAATAGACTTTGGTTCATGTGCATTCTTCATGAGCTCTTATTCTTAGTGCTTCCAATTAATTGAGTTTCACCTAAGGAATTAGGGTTCTAATTAAGAGGAAAGGGTTATTCACCAAGGGACTGGGTTTAATCTACTTTAGAGAACTTGAATGATAATTGATTGAGATTGGTGATTGCATCTAGTGACAATTGAGTGATTCTTATGCCTAATCTTCTTTTCATTGTGTTTGCATTTGTCTTTCATCCACCAAGTGTTTGTTTTCGTGATTTGTGTTACATTGTGTTTGCATTTTATCTTAATTTTCACAATCCACTGCATATTTTTTCATAGTCCAAATAGTATAGCAATTGGTAGTAGTTGGTACTTGGCAATTGATCCTCGTTGGAAACGATAACTCACTCATCACTCTATTACTTGTACGATTCGGTACACTTGCCGAAACGTCGAACAAGTTTTTGGCGCCGTTGCCGGGGATTGATTGATACCAATATCAATGAATCTAATTGCTTACTACTCTAGACATTTTTCTTTTGTTTGTATTTTGTAGTGTCTCTATTTGTGTCTTTGTTTTAATAATTTTTTTTAAAAAAAAATTTTGCTGCTAATCTTTGCTCTTTGACATGGATTCATTGCTACTAATGCAAACTTTTGAAGCTTCTTTTCTAGCTCAACAAAACATTGCTCAACATTTGGAGGCTTTAACTCAACAAGTCCAATTAATGCAAAGGGAATTTGCACGATTGGAGCCTTTCAAATGCGATTTATGTGGCGGAAAACATGAGAATGGGTGCTGTGAGTTTGAAGTGTTTATGCCACAAGACTCTCTGTTTCACAATGAGCCACTGCAATATGAGGATAGGATAGCCAATCTTGAGAAGACATTTATAGAGGTTATAGTAGTCACTCAACTGAACTTTGAGAATGTGGACAAGTCAATCAAAAGTCTTGAAGTACAAGTTGGGATATTAGCTCAACAAGTGGCTAAAGTTAAGAGAGCTGAGAAGTTGAGTGTAGGAAAAGAGTTTGAGATAATGAAAGAGTGCAGCGAGGAGAGTGTAGGTTTAGCAGTAGAAATCATAGAAAAGAAAATAAAATGTGTTGATAAAAATGTAGAAGAAAAACAAGAAAAAAATTATCAGTTGGAGGAGGAGGAGCAACTTGGTTTAGTTTTAGAGATCCTTAAGAAGTTGCCCTCCCATGATGCAAGTGATGTGAGCTATTGGAAGAATTTTCACCTCTATACCAAATTCATGGAGTTTCTTGCCAAGAAAAGAGAGAAGAAGGACATATTCTGTGTCCTATTGGCCACCATAACAGAGGATTTTAAGGCGTCAAGCTAATGACATTAAAGAAGCGCTTATTGGGAGGCAATCCAATTTTTTTAGTTTTTTTTAAATAAAAAATAAAAAAAAACACTGTTGTTTTATTTGCCCATGACTCACCCTTTTGTGATGCAGTTGTGCAGTGATGACAGCACATCATCACCTTTCAGATGACTATGCACTTTCATGATATGCTCAGCTCATGCCTACAGAGAAGTTTTTCTAACTTTAGTTTTTTTTTTTATGTTGAGCTATTAAATTGCCACTGATAATTGTTCATATTGTGTGCTGTTTTCACTTTTTAGAGTGTTTGGAATGCTTGAATTGTTGCTCTACACATGAGATTATTGTTTGAGTTTAATTGCATTACTTGCTCATACTCTAAATTCCAGATTAAAATATGAACCATGTTAGAAATTTTTGGCAACTCTCACTACAACAAAGTTGTTTGTGCATGATTTCTTCACTCTAGCACACTAGTGAGCTTTTGAGCCTTCATTGCATATTTTTTGTGTGTGTGGTATCACATGTGATGTATCTCTATAACTTGACACTATTCTCTGTGAATCTGTGGTGTATTGGTTGCATACAAATGATTGAGCAATTTTATTCTTTAACTCAGGGCCTAAATTGACTCACCCTACTGTTAGAGCTGTCAAAACGAGTCAGCTCGGCTCGTTACAGCTGGCTCGGCACGAGCCAACAGTTAAACGAGCCGAGCCGAGCTGGCTCGGATTTTTCAAGGGCCAGAAAATGGCCAGCTCGGCTCGGCTCGGCTCTCCTCGAGCTCGCGAGTTACGCGAGCTGGCTCGTGAGCTGGCTCATGGGCTAGCTCACGGGCTGAATCATTTAAAAAAATTAAAAAAATATTTAAAAAGCTTGAAATTAAAAAAAAACAGAAAAAATAAAAAAAATTATATGCAATAAGCTCATTGCTCAAATTGCCAAATCCAAAGTGCCTTCCAAATATAAAGCAAACTAAATTACAAAACATCCATTACAATTTCCATAACATAGAGAGACCAAAATCCAAAGTGCCAAGATAATTATTATTCTAGTTGAATTTGTTCTTGTCCATGAACAACATTAGAATCATGGATTGTGAAATCAAAACGAACTTCCTCCTCCTTCTGAACATTTTCATCATCTTCATCTACAATCATAAAAAATAATGTTAAGAATAAATGATTTCTTATACTTTGATGGATTGAAAAATATAGAATATTGACAAATTAAATAAATTACCAGATTTATCAAAGCCATTTAACCAATTTTGAGTTAAAATGAGTGCTTGACCATTGTCAGGAAGAAGAGAAGAACGATATTTGGTAAGCACACGAGAACCAAGACTAAATGCAGATTCACTAGCAACTATTGTTATTGGAATGCTCAACACCTCACATGCCACCCTACAAAGATTTGGATAACGTTCTTGGCGGTCCTTCCAATAAGTCAATACATCCAACTTCTGGAAAAGCTTTGGTTCAACCGGTGTCTCACTCAAATAAACATCCAACTCAGACTGTCCAGCCTCATGTATACTTTGACTCACATAATTAGCATATTCCTAAGACATTATAAGAACAATAAAATAAATCAACCAATAAGAAAAGATTAAATAATAATGAAGAAATAGCAATAGAAAAATATTTAGCTCACATTATATGGATCATTCTCATTTTGTTCCTCCTCTTCAGTGCCCTCTAGATCAGACGGAGGAATAATTTGGGAACTTGATGCAGCCGATGAACTTGACTTGATATTCACATATTCTTCAAATAGTTTGTACATCTTGTCCTTTATATGATTAATTTTGTCATCACAAGTATGGGGATCAAGCTTTGAATAGCAATACCTAAGTGCTGTAAGTTTCATCCTTGGGTCAAGAACCACATCAATTGAAAGAATCAAACTATAATCATTCCAATACTTGTTAAACTTGCCCATCATCCTCCCTGCCATGTCTTTCAATATTGGATCATCACTTTCAATAGTTTCCCGCAACAAACACTCAATTTTCCATACTTGCATGAAGTATTCATTAGAGGTCGGATAAGAAGTGCCTGAAAACAAGTTAGTTATCTTGTAAAATGGCCTCAAGAATTCACACATAATCTCAGCTCTTTTCCACTCATCTTGCGATGGACCATATTTGTAGTTTCTGTCATGGATTGTGAACATTCCAAAAGCACGACGATACCTAAGAGCACTTTTAAGCATCACAAAAGTGGAGTTCCATCTAGTAGGCACATCCAACCTCAAGCCCACCTTAGTATCAATACCCTTCACTTTGTCAACACATTCTCTAAATGCTATCTTTCGAGCCTCTGATGCTTTCACATATCTAATACTGTCTCTAATCTTATGCAAGGCATCATTAGCTGCCTTCAATCCCTCCTGGACTATAAGGTTCAATATATGAGCACTACATCTCACATGGAAAAATTCACCGTCACACAACAAACTGTTTTGCAATCTTAATTGCTCAGCCAAAATATCTTGCATGCAGTTATTGGCACTAGCATTGTCTAGAGTGATGGAAAATATTTTTCTATCAATTCCCCACTCAGACAAGCACTCAAACACTTTATTAGCCAAATCATGACCAATGTGTGGAGGCTCCAATTTACAAAAGGCAAGAATCTTACTCTTCAATTTCCAACTGTTGTCCACAAAATGTGCTGTCAAACAAATATATCTGTAACACCCTCAATTTTTTAAATAGTTTTATTGATTTTTGATTTGCTTTAAATTAATTAAAATTATTTAATTAATAATTTTTGGGATCTTGAGGTGAGGATAGTGATAGTAATATCTTAGGTTTGATTTTGAAGGGTTTAGAGTAGTAGAGTTCGCAAAACTGAGTTTTTGCGGGAACCGCATTCTCTCCTGATGCGGGGATAGGGTTCAGTATTTTTCTGGAGGTCATTTTTACTCCAAAATAAATTTTTAACGAACCAAAAATGGTTCTTATAATATTTGTGATTTTTAGAAATTTTTCTGGAAATTTTTCAGAAAAACTTTATTTTACCCGCATTTGGAGCTTTACGGGTAAACCGGGCGCAACCGGGATATGAAAAATAGTCCAAAAATTTAGTTTTGGGTTTCTAAATTTTTCTATGACATATTCAAGTCATAAAATTCATTTCTCATGATTTTACTCATTTTAGAAAAATATTTATCTAAAAAGGGGTTTGAAAACTATGCGTTTTTACTACTTCGAACTACCGATTAAACCCTAACTTGATGGGACTTAATCCCACCATTTTTCTGGTCAGCTGGGCGCATAAGGGGGCTGATCCCACTCTCAAATCCTTCCAAAAGTCAAATGGTCAATTAGGGGTTGAATTTTGAATTTTCTCAAAATTAGGTGAGAGAGGTATGGCTCCCAACCACCAAAACATGCAAGCCCATACCTCCCCCATGCTCCTTGTACTCAGCCGAAATCTACTAGGGAAGGGAAGGAGAGAGAAATTCATTTTCACTTCATCTTCTCCACTTGAATCAAGAGCTTCACCATTTTCTCTCCATTCCCAAGCTTTTTCATACACCAAAAAGACCAAGTTCTAGTGAGATTTTCCATACCCAAGCTTCACAAAAAAGGTTCACTCCATTGGAACCTACAAGCTTGGAAACTACCTTGGATCTATTTTCTTTCAAGATTTGAGTAAATTTTTCTAAGTGTGGGAACATCAAGATGTTGAGTAGACCACTTAGTGTTGGTGTGGTGTGAAGGTGATTTTGGAGTTAGCCCATTTTCAAGTCATCAAGAGGTAAGGGGATTTTCTCAATAAGTTGGGAAGGATGTGCATGTGTGTGGTTTATGTTGTATGTTCATGAAAAACTCAAAGACTTGAGTTTTCATATTGGTTGTTGAATGAGTTTTCATTCTCTTAGTAATATGTATTTTTATATATTTATGTATATGAGTGAAAGTATGATTTTGGTTGAGGCATGATAATTTTTGATGAGCCTATGTTTTGTTGGAAAAATCATATGTATGCTTTGGGGTGATTTTGGATGACTAAGTGTGTGCTTGTTGAAGTATGATTTAATGTTATGTTCATGATGTATGTTGATATATTATGAATGAGTATTTTGAGTGTATGTTTGATTTATGGCTTGGTTGTGTTATTGCCTAATTGATGTATATTAATTTATGTGTATTTCATATACTTTGATTGGGATTGGATTGAAAAGATTTGATAAAGTGTGGGAAGAGAGTTTAAAAGCTTTAATGAAAAAGTTTTCCAAATGAATTAATTAGAATTCAAAGATAACACTTAATTAGATAAATTTCATCAAGTTTCTAATCATAAGTCTTAAATCAATTTCATACTAAATCCTTGTTATCCATAAAATTCTAAGTGAGCTAGAAAATCAATTAAAGAGGGAGAAAAATCAAATTTTGGATTTTTAGGGGTTAAAAACAAAAACTGCAGGTTTTTGGGGTCAAAAATGCAAATTCTGGAATTCTGGGCTTTAATTGCAAAATCTTGACTTTTGGGACAAAATTATAATTTACAAAAGTTTGGGGCAGAAAACGCGAAGTCTGGAGACTTTTGGGCCAAAAGTATAATTTACGAAAGTTGGGGGCAGAAACGCGAAGTCTGTGTACCTTTGGGCCAGAATTATAATTTACGAAAGTCTTGGGGTAGAAAACGTAAAGTCTGGGCATTTTGGGCCAGAAACCTAATTTTTCAGAAAATTGGGGGCTGAACTGCGAAACTGAACTTCTTAAGTGGTCAGAATTGCAAATACTTAAAAGTAATGGAATTTAAGTAAAATTATCAAAGAATTTAATTAGGTTTTTAATTAAATCTTTTTATGATGAATAATTGAGAAGAAAATTAATAAAGTGGGTTTTAGATAAAAGATAATTCTTTTATTAAAAACAAATGAAGCTTAAAGATTTTAGAGTTAAAAGAAAACTTAAGAATTCAAAGAGGAATTTCTTCTAAAAACTTATGGGGTTAAATAACAATATTAAACGGTATTGGAAGAGAACCAATACGTGGCGAAGATAAAAGTCTTAAGGACAATAATATTACACGGTATTGGAAGAGAACCAATACGTGGCGAAGATAAAAGTCTTAAGAACAATAATATTACACGGTATTGGAAGAGAACCAATACGTGGCGAAGATAAAAGTCTTAAGGACAATAATATTACACGGTATTGGAAGAGAACCAATACATGGCGAAGATAAAAGTCTTAAGAACAATAAAATTACACGGTGTTGGATGAAAGCTAACACGTGGCGACGAAAAACCTTAAAACAAGGGACCACATTGATTGTATTGTTTGTGAGTGCAAATATAATGTCATATGCATTCGAGATATTGGCTTTTGCCAGGCTAGCTTTATGCTATGATGAGAGCATACAATCCTATGCGATGGATTGTGAATAATTGTAAAACCTGTCCATGAAAAAGGGGACCGATAGTTACCATGTCCATGAAAAAGGGGACCGATTGGTTTATTATGTTAGGTCTCATAGTAGCCTACTGAATAATTGTAAAACCTGTCCATGAAAAAGGGGACTGATGGTTACCATGTCCATGAAAAAGGGGGCCGATTGGTTTATTATGTTATGGTGTTAGTAGCTCTACTGAATAATTGTAAAACCTGTCCATGGAAAAGGGGACCGATGGTTACCATGTCCATGGAAAAGGGGACCGATTGGTTTATTATGTTAGGTTTATGCTACAACCATTTCGCTCTACTTAGTTGAGGAAGAGAAGTCTCCATGGAGCAGCACACCGGTGTATTGAAGAGATATTGAAGTGACATGCATTATGCTAGAGTGCTATGTGTGTGTTTGACTGTGTGTTTAATTTGATGATGTGCTCTCTTTTGGTGTATGAATATCTTAGAGAAAGATTTGCGAAAGAGTAATTCTATATATATATATTATTGGAGTGTATTATGTAGTATTTTATTTTCATATACATTCTTTCAGTGGATTTCAACTTGTGCAAAGAAATTCACCCTTGCGTGTTTTTCTGTTATTTTATGTACGTTACGTGTAGATGTCCACTTCGAGACCTCTGATAGCCCGAGTGAGGGAGTGCTTTCGGCCTCGTGAGGCCGATGGTGGGGGATTGACTTACGATCCCATCTCCCAATGGGCCACTGTGCCTGGACACGTGGTTAGGACTAGAAGAGGGGTGTTGGGCCCCGAAGAGGTTTTGGAGAGGGACATGGTATTGGACGTCTATATACCCATCGAGAGGATGCGCTACTAGTTGGGAGATACACCCTTTGCACGCAGTATCACTTTGGAGAACCGGGAGGCCAGAGTTCCACCCACGGCGCAGCCTAGGAGAGAGGCGAGGGAGGATCAGAGGCCTACACCTCAGCGGATAGCCGAATCGGTATCTAACCGTTGTCTTCTGATTCGTCGCACTCCAAGGAAGAGTTCCTTGGAGAGGGCACGTTTACCAAGGATGGCTCCACCGGTGACACCGGTTCCATCACCCGAGACCGTGAGGCCAACACTTCCTGTTCCATACGTCGCACCTTCTGGACGTTTGGTGCGCTGTTCTTCTGACACTTCTGTCGGACCTTCGGGACACGTAGATAGAGGGAAGAGGAAGGTTAGAGACGAGCCAGATCGTGTACTATTCGAGGTGTCTGAGGTTGAGGAGGACCCCGAGGAGACGTCATCGTCTTAGGCCTGTAGAGGTGGGGGTGTCTAGTGCTAGGTTGTAGAGTGTCTGTTAGCGACCAGCCTAGGTTTGGGATGTACATGTTCAGTGTCGTGTATTGGACACACTTTTTGATTTATCGTTTTTCCTAGGTTTAGCTTTATTGCTTTATTTCTTTGTGTCAGGATGATGTATTTTGGCCACTATGTTGTGGTTCCAAACTATACTTGCGGGCGCAAGACTTGTGTATATTGACATGATGATATATATATATGTGTATGATGTTTCTTTTCTTCTGAGTTTCAGGATGGCTAAATATGATGTGAGAAATCTTTTCGTATAAAAGACTTTAAAAAAAAAATTAGCCACCAATTTTAGTAACCTTAATTTATGAAAGACGTTTTTTCGCATTAAGTTTTAGTTTTTCACGTGACGTTCCTTGTGGGAAAAAGGGGCGTTACAATATCCCTCTTGAGTATATGAGGTCCAACAATCAGAGGTCAAACAAATTCGGTTATAACACCTAGTCATTGAACTTTTCAATCTTTCCTTTTGTTCAAGATGAAATTTCCACATATCAGCCACTGCTGTATTTCGACTCAGATACTTCACATCTGGATTTAACAATGAAAATAGTTCCCTAATCCATTTGTATTCAACAAATGAAAATGGCAAGCCATGTTCAATAATAGCCATTGAGATTACCTCACAAACACGTTTATGGTCAAGTTCCCTAGCCCTCAACTTCCCAGCATGATCAATTATCATTGTAGAAACATCTTGATACTTAGGGATGAGTTTGCATGCTCTCACATGACGCAATAATGTTGAAGTCCCAAATTGTGCCCCACCAATTGAATACTCTTTTCCACATGCATTACATTTAGCCTTTTCTTTACCATCTTTGACACCAATTTTTGTCATATGTTTCCAAACTTCACTTGTAGATGTCCTAGCCTTCTTACTGTTTCTTTCAGCCTCACTGGTATCATTTACAATTGGATTAGATGTAGGTTCTTCAATGATTTTCAACTCATCTTCGCTGAAATTCATACCGATAGTACTTTCATGCACAGTTTCAGAATCCATGATGAAAATACGGCCTACAAAGGAAGCAGAAAATAGCACTAAATGAACAGATCATTCAAACAAATGAATAGATCACTAAATAAAAATGAACAGATCATGCAAACAAAATGCAATCAGGGAAAGAGGGAACAAATCAGAGCAACCAACCAAATCATCAGACCAAAAAGCAATCACATCAATTAAGCAATCACAGAACAAAACACACTCAGGGCAACTAAGCAATCACAGAACAAAACGCAATCAGGGAAAGAGGGAACGAATCAGAGCAAGTGAGTTACCAACCTGCCATGAACGCCGAATGGAAGAAGACGATGAATCAACGATGAGCAGAAGCGACGCTGCAAGGAGACGATGAACCTGCCACGGACGAAACAGAACGGAAGAAGAGAAGAAGAGATGGGGTAGTGCTGCTGCTGGGCTACGCTACGACGAAGAAGCAAGAAGCGAAAGATAGAGAAAGAATCGGAGATGGGGGGTTCAGCCGTTCAGGGTTGGGTGAGTGGAGTGGGTAGGGTTTCTATTTTTTCCAAATAAAAGATCCGACCCAATGACCCATGATCCAGTAGCGATCCGATCCGAGAAGGGGAAAGTAAAAAAATAATTTTTTTATTTTTTTTCTTTGGCTCGCGAGCTGGCTCGGCTTGCGACGAGCGAGCGAGCTCCAGCTCGCGACTTAAACGAGCCGAGCCAAAAAGGCCCGGACTTAAAAGAGGTAGGTATTTAGTAGTCCTTTTAGCCCACGAGCCGAGCCGAGCCGAGCTGGCTCGCGAGCTGCAGCTCATTTTGACAGCTCTACCTACTGTATTTATACCTTTGCTAATCCCTTTGAGCTTAAATCCTATTTTTTTTATATAATTAGCTCAATACAAGCCAATGAACTGAAAAACCATGAGTCCCTATTAAGTGGAGTTAAGGGTGCATATTCTAGAGGCTTGTAGATTAAGTTTGGGGTTGCTCGAGGACGAGCAAAATCTCTAAGTTTGGGGTGAGGATACATGCTCATAGTTTTGTCACAGCTGCTGTTCAATTCAAAATTTTTTTTTATAAAGAAGCAAAAGAGAAAAAAGAAAAAAAGAGAGCTGAAAAGCTGCAAGTGTGGCAAAGAAAAAAATTAAATAAATTGTAATTGGGGAGAGAAAGTATATATTGTTGAGTGGGAAACTTGTGAGTGCTCTAGAATATTACATCTCTTAACTCCAGTTAAGAAAGCTTAGATCTTAAATTTTTCCTACCCCACCTAAGCCTCATTACAACCCTTAAAAGACCTCTTGATGTATGTAACTATTACATTATCGCTTCTAACTTAGAATTTTATCAAGCCTATAGTAGATGGTTGCATGTACTACCTTTTGAGAGTAAAGAGTACCCTTAAACACTTGAGTGAGAGGGAAACACTTATCTGGAGAGGATAGTGAAGAAAATCATGTGCTTGCAATAGAGTTAATGTGTTTGTTGTCTTGAATTGCAGAAATGGGAATCAATGCAAGATGGAATGGATGAGTATGTTGCTTGTGTTTGTTTTCATGAGTATAGAGTGTGCATGGTTGGAACTTGGCAATGATGGAGTGATGCAGAGTGAGAATCATTCATACTCATTCACTCCGACCCCTGATGTGTGTTTTAATGTTTGCTTGAGGACAAGCAAAATCTTTAAGTTTGGGGTTGTGATGACTCTCTACAATTGTATATTTTGATGAGTTTTAATGGATTAATTGGACTAAACAGTGTAAATATTAGTGGTAGTTTAGGTTAGAATATATTATTTTGCATGAGTAGAGAGTTTTGTCATGGAAAGTTGCTTTTTGACCTCTTTTTGGTGCTAGACAGGTAGTTGGCGCTCAGCTTTGATTTCTGGCACTCAGCTCTCAGATTTTGGTCTGGATTGCGAAGTATTTCTCCTAGAGGGCAGAATGCCAGCGCCCAGCGCTCATATCTCAGCGCCCAGTGCAACACCCTTTCTCCAAAAAGGATATTACACCATAGTTACCAATGAATTTCGAAATAACTTAGAAAATATTTAGTGAAAACTCAACATTCCTTCTCCAAAAACGTGAGTAAAAATTTTTCTTCTTTTAAACACAGAGAAGGATGGAGAAATATGTATTAATTCTTTTCAAAAGAGTTTAAGTGCGGAAGCATAACGCAATACTATGCGAAGATCTCGTCTCATATATATATAAAATCATCAGAGTTTGTACAGGAAAGAATTTAAAGTAAGACAGTGAACATCTGAGCCAGTCTGGTCTCTAAACCCCTACCCAAACACAGTAACCATCTAATCTTCTTGAAATCCATAACATCTACTCAGCAGCATCCTTCAGCTCCTCTTCTAAGAGCTAACCCCCTTCTTGGGTCAAACATCTACTCCGTCATGCATCAACATAACAAAGTAGCAAGGGTGAAACTCTAAACAACTTAATAAGGGAAGTACGGCCCATAGCAACATTTGGGAACATCCAGTGGGAACCTTACTTTCAACAAAGCATTTGGGAACATCAAGTGAGAACAATATACAGCAAAGGAATCATTCAACATCTTAAACAGGAAATTTCACACAAGACTCTCTATACTTTCGGGACAAACCCACGAGCATCCGGCCCGCTACTCTTGGGGATTTTACTTAAGAATTTCGGGACCACACCCACGAGAAAAGAACCCGCTACCCCTAGAGATTTTACGACACAATTTCGGGACCACACCTACAAGAAAAGAACCCGCTGCTCCTGGAGACTTTACCACTTATATTCGGGACCACACCCACGAGTAAGTCACTCGCTACTCAAGGAGATTTTACCATAGGAATTTCGGCACAGAGCCACGAGCATTTAGTCTGCTACTCCAAGAGATTTTACTTAGTAACCACAGATACCAACTTACGACTTAACTCTCAAATAAACACAGAATCACAAGTACACACAGAACCACGTTTCTCAGATAAGAATACCAAATCACACATCTCAGGAAAACACAGAATTTCACTATTCAGACAGAACACAGAACCACTTATCTCACACAACTCATACTTCCTTTTCGTTCAAAGGTTTATAATAGTACTAAAAAGTAATTAATTTATTGAACAGTGGTCAAAACTGAAATATTTTGAAATACTTGAACACTGGTTCATTTTTCAAAAAAAGCCCATTGAAACTGTTTCACAAATTTCCACTGTTGAAAACGTAGAGAATAGTGAACCAAAAATATATAACAGTAGAATTCATCGAGAATTCATTACCATTATATTCCCCAATTATCTTAGTCACATATATACCGAGTCCCTAAGTTAAGAATTCCCCAAACAGCATATCAGTACAGATCCCAGGCCAGAGTGAGACGGACTGCTTTAGCCCCTTCAAAGGTCTCACTTCCTTTCTAGACAGATCCATACTGATAAACCATTTATCTTAACCATGACCTTGTATATCAATGATAGATAATACCAGAGTTTTCACAAAATAATTAATTGCATTCTCTTCGTGGTAAAATTATATTTGCGGTAGTATAAATTTTGCCATTATAACGGTATGTTTACAAAAGCTCAAAAATGATTTTAACATAACCCTCTTGCTTCACGAAAATCTTGAGAAAATTTGAGCATTATAACTCTACTATTAATATTTAGCACAAAATAATTATTTAAAGGCTATAAAACCATTTATTAAGGCTTAATAGTAAAAACACCTAAAGCATACAATCCTAACACAAACAAGAATCAAAACTCATACTTCACAAATTAAATTGCAAGATTAACCCCTTACCTTGGCCAAACTTTGAAGAAGAACAAACAAAAACACCAAGAACAAATAGTAAGAAATTTAAGACTAAAGAGAGAAAAGAGAGAAAAGTGTTTGTCTTCTTGATTTCCACTTTGGATGAGTGAAAATTTATGAAGCCAAGGGGGTCTATTTATAGGTGAGGGGGCTGCCCAAGCTTGGGGAGAAAAAAGGAATTAAGAAAATGTGTGAGGTAAGCCATGACTCCTAAATTCCATAATTATTAATTAGGTTTAATCAATCTTTTTCCTAATTGGCTTAGAGCTCTTCACAAGGATTGATGACAAGGTAGGAAATCTGATCCAAGGCCTCAAATGAGCTCTTGATGTCGACCAAGTGAGGGAGAAAGAGAGCCATTAGATTGCTTGGACAAAAGCCTAGGGTTTTGGTAGTTTTAAGTGGGAACTAAGGGCAAAATGGTCTTTTTACTTGCCCACCTTACTATTCAGGGCAATCATGATGTTCCCCACTCTTATATACTTCTTAGAATTGTATTCAAACCCCTCAAAGTTTCTAAGTTTCCATATCATGGCCACTATACCTCTATTCGTCTCAATTCGACTTATTCCGCAATCAAGGGTTAAAATAGTCTGTTTACTAATCTAACACTCAAAAACAATTTTAAATAGTAAGAATAAATGAGGAATCTCGAAAATGACATGTAAGAACCTGATGGAAGAGTTTTGGGAATTTTACGGTAAGAATAAGCCTTGCAGTTTGTAAAAACAACAGAAAACAGACGCGCCGTAAGTGAAAAACAACACTTTTTTAGAAAATTCCAGAAAAATCCCAGAAAATTTGCAAATTGAATTTAATTACTAATGGTCTCTCTTAAAATTTGATTTTGAGCCCTCATTGTTCGACATAAATCGATTTTGGACCAGAAACCTCCGCTTTCCGTATTTTATAAGCGTCTAAAAAAATAGCGTTTTGACCTGCTTTTCAGAAAATTACAAAATAATTTTCAAAAATCCTAAAAAATATAAAAACATGATTCAGCTACTCAAAATCTTTTTCTGACCTCAAATCAGTCTCTGAATCAGGGTTTTACGCTTTCCGCAAATAACAGGGTCAAAACAGTAATTTCCAAAGTTTTCCAAAAATTCTAAGAAAATTCCAGAAAATCACAAATATTAAAATAACCAACTTTTGTGAAGGAAGTTTGTTTGAAAAGGTTGGGTTAACACACTTGTGTTATTAAAACCCTTTTCCGTTAATAACAAAAAATACAGATGTCAAACAGTAAGGAAAAGTTACTGTTTTAATAAAATAATTTCATAAGTGTCTTATACTTATTATTATATGACCAAATTAATTTTCTTAGCACTTAGATCACATAGTTTCATATAGAACACATAATTGACAGAAAATAGCAAACAGACGTCTATATGAGACTAACTATTTTACCGTTTCTAAACTGTAATTTCAACAAGACTTATTACTCCCATGCTATCCAAAGTATACTAGATCCTAAAATCTCCATCTTAACTATTCCTCCATCTCCAGTATTCATCCATTTCTTAACTAACAGTTTACGGAGTTTTCCGTAGAGGAACTAAAACTACAGTTTCCTTTATATCTTTCTCTAAAATTCCAAACTTAACTTCTAAAACCTTTAGGGAATATCAAGTCACCATTTCATCTCGTCAAATACCTTTTGGGAATCAAGTATGAATTTTCCATATTCATTTATCAGCTTATTCTGACGTCAAGAATATCCGTAAAATGTCTTTTGACTTCTACGTCAGTTCTAAACCATTATTTATTATCCAAAAATCTTAAAGGTAATTCTAATCCTCCAAAATGAATACTTTGTCTAATAGAGTGAAAATTTCGGGATGTTACACCCAGCGCCCTAAACCTGACCTGAACTTAGAAAATCTGATATGGAAGGCAGAAACTGGGCGCCCAGCTCCCATACTTGGGCTGTACTTATCCGATTTGAGTGATCTTGGTGGCGTTGGAAAGATAAGAAGCAGACCTACAACTTTCATGTTGACACCGAAGCCCAGTTCGGATGTTTCAATGGTCAAAAATTCAAAACAACAAAGCTGTCCAGATTTACACGAAAAATTGGACCTGGAAGACAGAATATCAGCGCCCAGCGCCCATTACTAGCGCCCAGCTCCCCAATGCTGTCCCTGACTGCGCGTTTCAACTTCCAAAGGCAGAATTCAAGGCGCCCAGCGCCGAGATCTTGACGCCCAGTGCCCAAGACGTTACCGAAGTATAAATGTTCACGTTCTTACCTATTTTGGCATATCTTCTGGACTTGGAAAGTGACGAGACACCCTCCAGAGACCTCTCTGTGGCTCTCCAATGAAGATTCAAGCCTTGGGAACAAGACTTGAAGATTCAATGGATCCACCTTCTTCATCTTCTTCGCTTTACGGTTTTTCTTGTCTCTTTGCCATGTTTGGCTGATTTGTTTTGATTAGGCTAGGATGAACTCTTTTGGATCTTGATGTAATTTGACTATTTTGTTCTCCAATTTTAATTCAATTTATGTTTTTAATCCTTTGCTTAATGCTTTTCCTTAATTGGCCACCATGGAAATTGTTGTGATGGTCTTTTATCTAATGGAAGTTAGGTATGAGATTCGATTTGGATTAGAAATCATGTGACTGCAGAGATCTAGGAATAGACTTTGGTTCATGTGCATTCTTCATGAGTTCTTATTCTTAGTGCTTCCAATTAATTGAGTTTAACCTAAGGAATTAGGGTTCTAATTAAGAGAAAAGGGTTATTCACCAAGGGATTGGGTTTAATCTACTTTAGAGAACTTGAATGATAATTGATTGAGATTGGTGATTGCATCTATTGACAATTGAGTGATTCTTATGCCTAATCTTCTTTTCATTGTGTTTGCATTTGTCTTTCATCCACCAAGTGTTTGTTTTCGTGATTTGTGTTACATTGTGTTTGCATTTTATCTTAATTTTCACAATCCGCTGCATATTTTTTCATAGTCCAAATAGTATAGCAATTGGTAGTAGTTGGTACTTGGCAATTGATCCTCGTTGGGAACGATAACTCACTCATCACTCTATTATTGTACGATTCGATACACTTGCCGAAACGTCTAACACCTTGTGTCTTGGCCGAGTTTTGAATAGGAAAAGGGAAGAGAGAGGTTTCATTTTCTTCTCCACTTGATCTTCTTCATCTTGCAAAAACTCCATTTCTCTCCATTTCCAAAGCTTGCCTCCATAACTAAAGGCTTGAGCTTTCTTGAGTTTTAGACTTTCAAGCTTCACAAAAAAGGTTTGGATGATGATTCTAATCTACAATCTCTTTTCATTTTTCCATTCTCGTCATTTTTATTTTTTCAAGAATCATGTACTCTCCATTTTTACTAAAAGTAAGCTTTGTTCTTGGTTTAGGTTCATACCCTTGGAACCTATAAGCTTGAAAACCATCCTTGATCCATTTTTCTTCAAAGTTTGAGTAAGTATTTCTCTACTGAAATTTCTATACTTTAGGGTTTGTGTATTTCATAAAACTTGCATTTTTATGGTTGTACTTTTGGTGTATTTTGAAAAAGGTTTGATTTTCTAAGTGTTGGGAACATCAAGACTTCAAGGAGACCTCTTGGTGTTGGTGTTGAAGGAGACCTCTTGGTGTTTGTCGTTTAGTAGCTTCAAGAGGTAAGGGGATTTTCTCAATAAGTTGGGAAGGATGTGTATGTATGTGGTTATGTGTTGTATGCTTGAGGTTAAACTCAAAGATTTGAGTTTTCCTATTGGTTGTTGAATGAGAAATCATTCTCTTAGTAATATCTATTTTTACTTACCTATATCTTAAAGTTTAAAGCATGATCTTTGGTTGATGGATGATGATTTTCGAAATCTATGTATTCTTGGAAAAAATCATATATATTGTTTGAGGTGGTTGGAATGCTTAATGCATGCTTAATGAATTAATGTTTGATGCTTTGTTCATGATGTATTTTAAAATGCTAAAGATGGTTACTTTGAGTGTGTGGATGCTTTATGACTTGAGTTGTGTTCTTGCCTATTTAATGTATTTTGATTCTTGGGTGTTTTGTGTGCTTTGATTCATTGTGATTGGCAATTGGATTTAAAGCATTGTTACCCAAGCATTGGAAGAGGACTTAGAGACTTTAATGAAATTTTTTTCCAATGAAATAAAAATAAATTAATTAGAATTCAAGTCAACACTTGATTAGGTAATTTTTACTTAATTTTTAAGTATAAATCTCCAATGGACTTTATAATAAATCCTATTTTCCAAAAAGCTCTAAGTAAAGTTAGAAAATAAATTGATAAGGGAAAAAGTGAAATTTCTGATTTTTGTGGGGTTAAAACGAAAACTGGGTGTATTTTGGGCCAAAAGAATAAATTTCAAAAATTCTAGTGCTGGAAAACGAAAACTGGGTATTTTGGGCCAAAATCGTAATTTACAAAAGTTTTGGGGCTAAAATGAGAAACTAGGCATTTTTGGGCCAAAAACATAATTTTTCAGAAATCAGGAGCTGAAGCGTGAAACTGGACAGTTTGAGGTTAATTTTTAAATACTTATAAGTAAATGAATTTAAATAAAGTTTTATCAAGTAGGTAAATTGAGTATTAAATTAAGACTTTTAAGTCAACCATTTTTCAAAGAGAAATACTATGTTTGGCTTTAATAAAAGCATTTAAGTTTCCAAATGACCTTCATAAAACTATTTTTAGTTTACACTTAAAAGGTATTTCTTTTATCAAAGCGTTTAAAGATTTGAGACTTTAAAGCTAAAGAGGGATTTTGAGGAATACTTATTGTTTTGAAGAATTCTATTTCTAAAAAGAAATTTCTTTAAAACTTATGTTTTGAATAATCTTAGTAGAAAAGATTTTACACGATATTGAAAGAGAGTCAATACGTGGCGATGATGAAGTTTTGAGGACGAATAATGCTACACGATGTTGGAAGAGAGCTAACACGTGATGACAAAAATCCTAAGATGAGGGATTGCATTATTTACCTTGTTTGTGTTTGCAAATTATGTTGTCATTTGCATTAAAGACCTTGGCTTTGCCAAAATTAGAGCATACAATCCTAAGGTGGTAGATTGTGAATAAGTATGGTCTGACTATAAGTCTTTGAGGGCATCCAGGTTACGAAGTTCTCAATGGCCTTGAGGGGAATCCCCTTATGCCGAGACGAGTCGTAATACCCAGCTTGGATGATCCTGACCGGGCTACCTTATTTGTGATATGGTGTACGACGTTAGCATAATGAGTCTGTACCGAATGAATGACAAACGATGTCTGAGAGATGGTTAGTTTGCATTTATGTTAGGTATACGCTCCCGCCATGTCGCTCTACTCAGTTGAGGAAGAGAAGTCTCCATGGAGCAGTGCACCGTTGTATTAAAGAGATATTGAAGTGATATGCATTATGCTAGAGTGCTATGTGTGTTTACTTGATGGGGTGTTCTCTTTTGGTGAATGAATATTTTAGAGAATGTTTTGCGAAAGAGTAATCCTATATATATATATTCTTGGAATGTATTTTGTAGTATTTTATTTTTCATAAGCACCCTTTCGTGGATTTCAACTTGTGCAAAGAAATTCACCCTTGCATGTTTTTCTGTTATCTGTATGTACGCTACGCGTAGATGTCCACTTCGAGACCTCTGGTAGCCCGAGTGAGGGAGAGTTTCAGGCCTCTTGAGGCCGATGGTGGGGGATGGACTTACGATCCCATCTCCCAATGGGCCACGGTGATTGGACACGTGGTCAGGACGAGAGGAGGGGTGCTGGGCCCCGAAGAGGTTTTGGAGAGGGACATGGTATTGGATGCCTACATACCCATTGAGAGGATGCGCAGCTGGCAGGCAGACGCACCCTTCGCACGCAGCATCACCTTCGAGAACCAGGAGGCCAGAGTTTCGCCCACGGCACAGTCTAGGAGGGAGACGAGGGAGGACCAAAGACCTGCACCGCAGCAGGTAGCTGGATCGGTTTCTGATCGTCGCCGTTTGATTTTTCGCACTCCAAGGAAGAGCTCATTTGAGAGGGCACGCTTGCCTAGGTTGGGTCCACCTGCGACACCAGCTCTACCACCTGAGTCGGTGAGACCGACACTTCCTGTTCCTTATGTTGAGCCGTCGGGATGTTTCATGTGTTGCTCTTCAGGCTCTCACGCCAGACCGTCAGGACATGCAGGGAGAGGGAAGAAGAAGACCAGAGATGAGCCTGGATGCGGTTGGCTCGTGGAGTCTGAGTCCGAGGAGGAGGAGGAGGATCCCGAGGAGATGGCGTCTTCTTAGCTCTCTAGGCATGGGTGTATAGTGCTAGGTTGTGGGTTTGTCAGTTGGCCGACTAGCCTAGGTTTTGGGGAGTAGATGTTCTTGTCGTGTATTTGATACATCCTTTGCTTTACTGTTTTTCTTAGGTTTAGTTTATCGCTTTATTCCTTTTATGTCATGAAGTTGTATTTTGGCCACCTTGTTGTGGTTCTTGACTATACTTGTGGGCGCAAGGTTTTTGTACAGTGATTGGAGATATGTATATATGTTATGTGTTTCTTTTCTGATTTTCTAGATGGCTAAATAGTTGTGAGTATACTTCTTATATCTTTTAATAATAAAAAATATAGCCACGAATTTTAGTGTCCTTTAATTGCAAAAGATATATTTTCCGAAGGCAAACCAGTTTTATTTATTTTCACATTGAGTTTCATCTTGGTTTTACGTAACGTTCCTTGTGGGAAGAAAGGGCGTTACATCCCCTAACTCAGCCCCTTGGACGCCCCCTCCCCCTATAAATACCCCCTCTTGCTTCATGTAATCCTTGCACCAAACTTGTGAAGCTCTCCAAGTTTCTTCTTTCCTCCCTCTTTATAGTTTTAGAAATTCTCTTTTGTGTTCTTAGTTTTCAAAGCTTGTTCTTCATACCTTTTTTTTCCAAAGGTAAGGGGAACCTCTTGCAAAATGATTTGAAAAGATATGAGTTTGATTTTTGGTTGCTAATCACTTAGGTGATTTATATGTTATAGCTTTATACTTGTTTATTTAAGCTTTATAATTGTTTTATGACTTTAAATTAATTGTTATGAGCTTTAGTTAATTGTAATGTTATAATGCCTAAATAGTTTATGTGATTTTGTGATAGTAATGTTATAACGGAAAATTTGATTTTGAGCTTTAATAATTGTACCGTTATAATGACGAATTTTAGACTACCGTATTATAGTTTTACCGTAAAACTAGTGCAAACTATTTCTTCGTGAAAATCCTGAAATTGTCTATCATTGATATACATAAAAGATGGTTAAGATGAATGGGTTACTAGTATGGTTCTGTCTAGGAAAGAAAAATATTTTCCAAGCAGCCTTAACTCACCTCTCTTTCCTGGGAACTATGTCTATACGTTGTTTGGGGAAATCTTAACCTAGGGATTCAGTACATACGTGACTAAGATAAATTGGGGAAGATTTTTATTGGGATGTTACTATAACACGTTTAATTGAACCATGATTTGTTAAGAAGTAATTTCTCTAATAAACGTATATATATATAGATTGGATTAGGTAAAGTAGTATAACGATAAATGATTCTCGGTGAATTCTGCTGTTATATTATCTGTTGAAAATTTCGGGTTGGAGTCCAATATGTATGTGTGTATATATATATAATTAAACTCAGTTTAGTTTTCAATGTTTTTGACAGTGAAAATTAGTAGGTAGGCCTTCAACGGGCTTTTTCTGAAAGTAAACTGGTGTTTAAGTATTTTGGTAATAAATCAACTTTATTTCGTTCACTCAGTTCTATATCAAGTTATAAAAAGTTGGACACTGATCATCGCAATCGGCTCTGCCGCCGTGTGATTATTCATTTTTCCAAATTTATCTAAAATTTGAGAACAAACACTTACCGATTAAAAAGTGAACATGAGTTTAAATTACTGTTGGTCTCTTCTCTCTTGATCAATCCCGGTGGCTCTGCCCCATTTTGGTCTGCTTGAAATGATTTAATCACCTTTAGTTTTGTTATATACTGAATCACTCTGATTATGTGTCAATCACCTCAGTTTAGCATTGCCGCGGTGTGATCACTCTTTAATTAAACAAAATAAGTCGGGGAAAAAGGTGACATTAGAAGTAATTTCATTTGATTAATTCTATACTGGTAATATGTTCTTGTTTTATCGTTTTTATATGAGAATGAAAGAGATATAATATTGTGTTTTGAGAAGAGTACTTTTGAGATTTTTTTTAAGGAATATGAGAAAATGCATTTTGAACTTATATGCAAATTTAGACTGTCATTTGCATAAAGAATATGAGCATACAACCTAGAGGATGGGGTTGAAAATGGATTCTGTTGGACTACAATTGTCCACTGGGATTATCCAGGTTTCGCAAGTCTCAATGGCCATGACAGTGATAACCCTTGAGCCGAGACGAGTTGTATACTCGGGTTGGATAAATCTGACTGACAGGTCTATTTATGCTATGGTATTCATTTCAAATGCGGTACTTTCAAAGGATTCTCAAGGATCTAAGAAGGATTCCCTGGTTATTCTGTTAAGTTTGCTGCAGCCGATCGCTCAAGGGTGTTAACGTTGGAAAAGTCTCCTTGGAGCAATACACCAGTGTGATTTCAAGAGATATAGAAGTGGCATGCATAAATACCTCTTGACTTGATGATATATTTTGAGTATGCATTGTTTTTGTTATAAATGATCTATATGTGTGTTACTTGTAATTGCCTTAAATGACTTGCTATCCTGATATATGTGTTCTTGATATATGATTTGGGTGATGTATAATCTGCATTTTGGTGTGCTTATACTTCTCTTATTACTTTGAATTAGAGTTTTACCCTTGCCTACTTTTATGTTGTGCTGATGCATGACTTGTTAGAACCAAATTATTCAAAAGCATTTTTTAATGCACATATTCCCTAAGTGGTTTTGATGATAACAATGATTATTAAGATCTTTACAAAGTCTGCTGACAAGCTCTTGTAGGTACAACAAAGATAAGTCCATCGTCCAGTATGACTTTGGGAAATATATGTACAGTCCAAGAGTAGATCGTCCAATGGACTCTGGAAGCAATGCGTCCAATGATGCCTTGCGACCAAAGAAGCAGAACGATAAAAGTTCGATAATCATCATAAAGCTATACGTCTGAAAAGAGCCAAGTCATAAGTCCATATGGTAAGCAATGAGTATGCGTCCATATGAACGAATATACCTCACGTGTAAATGATAAGAAAAGGTATGCATCCATTTGCTAAAAGAACTGAAAGTCCAATATGTTCTAAATGCTGCGTCCAAAATGCAGGTTCTATAACAAGCTATTTATTGCTCTTGCATTTAATATGAGACATATTTAATGAGCAAATGATTTGAAATAAATAGCTGTACACAATGCTTTTTCTATGAAACATCGTCAATGTTTTTGAACGTGCATTAATTGAAAAGCATAAAGCACTGTGGAAAGTGTACTTAGAGAGAGAATGTACTCTGATCTTTTATGTATCTCTCTGAACACAACTTTTTGTTTACACAGTGTATTCTCTTTGTCAGAATAAAATATTGCTATTAACCTTTGTGTAATTGAGACTATGAGTACATGTTGCTTCTGACTTAGGAGAAAGAAATGTAGATAAATACGTTGAAGTTGAACTCCCCAGAGCAACGGGAAAATAGCATTTAATACTATTAGAGAACGGTCATATTTATGAAGGCTGAAGCTGAGCTATTCGAAGAACAAGTCTAAAGCTTCATCAAAGCCTATAAATACCGTGAACAAGAAGAAGAATACAATAGACAGAACCAAGAAAAAGAAAGAGCAAAAACGCTGTGCAAATATTGTCATACTCTGTTAATCTTAAAAAGTCTTGTATTATTTCTTTCTTCTTGTAAAAGAGAGTTTGCTTAACTCTCGAAGTGCTTAAGTTTTTCTTATCCTCACTTGTGTGAGTTAGACAGCACTTTAAGTCAAAAACACTCTTCTGAGTTGTTTGAGCCTGGAGAGGCTTGTCTAGAAGGAATACTTGTTTGAACCTGGAGAGGCTTGACTGTAAAAGAATAATTGGGATATAGCCTGAAGAGGCTGTGTGCAAAGAATACTTGGGGTTGAGCCTGGAGAGGCTTGTTTGTAAAAGAATACCTGGATTGAGCCTGGAAAGGCTAGGTGTGCAAATAATACTTGTTGTAAGGCCTGAAGAGGCTGTTGAAGAATACTTGTATTCTATCTGGATTGATAGTGAAATCTCTCTAGTTTGAGGGGATTGGACGTAGCTCTTAGGAAAGGGTGAACTAGGATAAATACTTGTGTTATTCTCTCTTTTCCTTATCTCTAGTTTTTTCCTTGTTTATACTAACTGAGGGGATTGAATTGAATTTTATTTCAACAAGTTATTCATACTCTTTAATCGCACAAAGAAAACATGTTTTAAACTAAGTGGACGTTTCTGCGTCCAACTTGTCTTTGCGTCCAATATCTCGAATACGCTGTGCGTCGAACGTTTTCACAATCAGCGTCCAACATTTACGAAAAGTTTTAAAAAGCTTTGAAACACAATTCAACCCCCTTCTTGTGTTTCATCCTATTACCTACAGTTGGCATTAGAGCTCGGTTTCTAGGGGTTGAGCACCTAACAGTGTAGAGAGGCAAAGATCCATGGAAAAAGAAGGACAAGCTGTGAACAGACCACCACTGTTCAATGGAGACGAATACGATTATTTGAAGCAAAGAATGATCACATTCTTTGACGCGCAGAATATAGACATGTGGGATGTCGTTGAAAGTGGTTACACTGCTCCTGTAGATGAAGCAGGGCAACCAGTACCTAGAGCTCAGTGGACACAGGATCAGAGGACCAGATTCCAACTAAACTCAAAGGCAAGGCACTATCTGATGTGTGCTATCACTAAGTCAGAATATGACAAGGTGCACAGCTGCACCACTGCCAAAGAGATATGTGACACTCTAGCTTTGGCGCATGAAGGGTCATCTCAGGTCCGTGAGTCCAAAATCAACATGCTAGTTAATCAATATGAATTATTCAAAATGGAGGATCACGAGACTATTGATCAGATGTTTGGAAGATTCCAAACAATCATCAACAACCTGAGATCTCTGGGAAAAATCTACACAACCAGGATCACATCAGGAAAATTCTAAGGAGTCTGCCTAGACAATGGAGACCCAAGGTAACTGCCATACAAGAAGCAAGGGATCTTTCTACTCTTGCTATGGAGAATCTCCTAGGCTTGCTCAAAGTGCATGAGCTTGAGCTCAAAGAAGAAGGAACAGAAAAAAGGGCAAAGTCCATTGCTCTTAAAGCTCAAAAAGGGAACACTTCAAAAGCCTTAAAGGCAAATGACTCAGAAGAAGAGTCATGTAGCTCAGAAGGAGAAGAAGGCTCAGATGATAATGAACTTTCTTTCATCTCCAGAAAGATAAAGTCTATGTGGAAAAAGAAAGGTGGCTTCAGAAGGAAGCAATTCAACAAAAAATTTCCACAAAAGGAAGCTGAGCAAAAGGAGAAAAATTCCAGTAGTGTGCTATAGATGCAAGAAACCAGGCCACTACAAGGCAGATTGTCCTGAGGCTGAAAGGACAAAGAAGAAGTTCTTCAAGAAGAAGAAGGGTCTCATGGCAACATGGGAAGATCTTGATGAATCTTCTGATGATGAGGATGAGGAGGATAAGGAAGAAGCAAATCTTTGCCTGATGGCAAGTCTACACTCCATTGACAGCGAGGATGAAGAAGAGGTACTTTCTTATCCTGAACTAAGAGACAATTTTAATGATCTTCTTAGAGAATCATCCATTTTATTTGATGAGTACAGATCTTTGAAGAAAAAGTTTTCACTCATAACCAAAGATTTTGAAAAACTCACTTTAGAAAATAAAGTACTCAAATCAGAAAATGAAGAGTTAAGACTTCAAGTAAATCAACTCAAAGATGAATTTCAAAAGGATTCTGAGTCCAATACTTCCTGTGAAGTACAAGTAATTCAACAAGAAGTAAATGAACTCACTGGATGATTGTCCATATTTGTCAGTAGCTCTGAATAGCTTGATCAAATTTTGAAAATTCAGAGAAAACCTTCTGACAAAAGTGGTTTGGGTTATGAAAAACCAAAACCAAAGTTTTCTAAAAATCCTTCTAAATTTAATATATATTGTGGTCACTGTGGAAAGGCTGGACATGTCACCTCGACATGCGTCCATAACAAGAGGAACATGTCTGGACGCAGACCAAGGACTAACAAGAAAGGACCCAAGTCAATCTGGGTACCTAAAAACATGATAATTCCTGTTACAGGTATGCTTGATGGGAGGAAGACAACTCCAGTCAGGGTACTTGGACAGTGGCTGCTCACGACACATGACAGGAGAAAGGTCTATGTTCCAAGACCTAAAGCCTAGATCAAAGGGTTGGGTCACCTTTAGAGGAGACCAGAAAGGCAGAATAGTTGGAATAGGTAAAATTGGTAAGCATCCTTTTCCTTCTATTGAAAATGTCCTACTAGTTGAAGGACTCAAACATAATCTGCTTAGCATAAGTCAATTGTGTGACAATATTGGATTTGATGTTTCCTTTAACAAGGATAAATGTATAGTCATAAATTCTGACAAGTCCATACTTTTTCAAGCAAAGAGGCAGGATAATGTTTACAAAATTGATTTCGAAAATCTATCCAAACAAAATGTCTCATGCTTCATATCCTTAAAGGATGAACAATGGATATGGCACAAGAAACTTGGTCATGCAAGCTTAAGAACCATCTCAAAGCTAAACAAGCATAACCTCGTGAGAGGATTACCAAATCTTGTGTACAAATCTGAAGTTCTGTGTGAAGCGTGTCAGAAAGGGAAACAAGTGAAAAATTCTTTTAATTCCAAAAATATTGTTTCCACTTCTAGACCTTTGGAACTTTTACATATGGATTTGTTTGGACCCACTCAAACTGCTTCTTTAAATGGAAAGAAATATGAACTAGTTATAGTTGATGACTATACTAGATGGACATGGGTCAAATTCCTTGCACACAAAGATGAGTCATTCAAAGTCTTTACTATATTCTGTAAAAGAGTCCAAAATGAGAAAGGAGTTTGTATCAACTCTATTAGAAGTGATCATGGAGGTGAGTTTGAGAATGCAAACTTCCAGAGATTCTGTGAAGAGAATGGAATCCTTCACAATTTCTCTGCACCAAGAACACCTCAACAAAATGGTGTGGTGGAGAGAAAGAATCGATCGTTACAAGAGATGGCCAGGTCCATGCTCAACAATCACTCAACCTCTAAGAGGTTTTGTGCTGAAGCAGTAAACACTGCCTGTTATCTACAAAACAAAATATATGTAAGACCTATATTGAAAAAGACTCCATATGAATTGTGGAAAGGAAGAAAACCCAACATTTCCTATTTCCATCCCTTTGGATGTGAATGCTTTATTCTTAACACTAAGGATCAACTTGGCAAGTTCGATTCTATAGTGGATAATGGAATTTTTCTGGGTTACTCTGAAACTTCTAAGGCTTACCGAGTCTATAACTCAAGAACCTTGACTGTTGAAGAGTCAATTCATATTAAATTCAATGACAAAAAGCCTGACAAGGAATTGTCAGAGCTAAGTGATTCTCTTGCAGATATGAGAATACAAGCAAAAGGTGAAGGAATATCACCTAAGAATGAAGAAGATGGATCAGACGCAGAAACTGAGGATGCGTCCAATCCAGAAAGAAGAAGAAGCTGGCACTTCAAGACCTATCATCCTGAAGATCAAATCATTGGAAATGCAAATGATAGAGTCAGAACAAGGTCCACATTCATAGAACAAACTGATGTTGCATTCATCTCTGAATTGGAGCCCAAGGATATTGATGAAGCCCTATTGGACGAAGGATGGATTTTAGCAATGCCAGAGGAGCTGAACCAATTCAAACGTAATGATGTTTGGACGCTGGTAGCCCCACCTGAAGATAAGTCCATTATTGGAACCAAATGGGTATTCAGAAACAAACTGGACGAGGAAGGTAAAGTGGTGAGAAACAAAGCAAGGTTAGTTGCTCAAGGTTACTCACAACAGGAAGGTATTGACTTTACTGAAACCTTTGCTCCAGTTGCTAGAATAGAAGTCATTCGCATTTTACTTTCATTTGCTGCCCAACATGATATGAGGCTTTATCAAATGGATGTAAAGAGTGCTTTTCTGAATGGTATAATAACAGAGGAAGTCTATGTTGAACAACCTCCTGGCTTTGAGGGTCAAGCTTTTCCTAATTATGTTTTTAAACTGAACAAAGCTCTTTATGGCCTCAAGCAAGCTCATCGAGCTTGGTATGAAAAACTAAGTTCTTTCTTAATGGAAAATGGTTTTTCAAGAGGAAAAGTTGACACTACTCTTTTCAGAAAATCCATAGACACACATTTCATCATAGTACAAATTTATGTGGACGATATCATTTTCGGTGCTACTGATGAATCTCTGTGTGGAGAATTTTCTGAGTTAATGCAGAAGGAGTTCAAAATGAGTATGATGGGAGAATTGAAATTCTTCCTTGGACTTCAAGTAAAACAAACTCAAGATGGAATTTATGTGCATCAGTCCAAATATACAAAGGAGCTTCGGAAGAAGTTCAATATGGACGATTGCAAACCCATGAACACTCCTATGCATCCAACTTGCATAATGAACCTGAACGATAAAGATAAAAAGGTAGATCAAAAGGTATACAGAGGTATGATTGGATCTCTCTTGTATCTTACTACATCTAGACCTGATATAATGTTCAGTGTTTGTTTATGTGCAAGATTCCAATCAAATCCTAGAGATTCTCACTTGATTGCTGTTAAGAGAATCTTTAGATATCTAAAGGAGACTACTAATCTTGGTTTGCTGTTTAAGAAATCAGATGAATACAGATTAGTTGGATTCTGTGATGCTGATTATGCTGGAGACAAGCTTGAAAGAAAAAGCACCAGCGGAGGATGCCATTTTATTGGGTCCAATCTAGTATCATGGACTAGCAGGAGACAAAGCACAATTGCATTATCTACAGCTGAAGCTGAATATGTCTCTGCTGCAAGTTGCTGTTCTCAGCTCTTATGGATTAAACACCAATTGGAGGACTACAACATCTTCGAGAGTAAGATTTCTGTTCTTTGTGATAATACTGCTGCAATCAATTTATCTAAGAACCCAATCTTACACTCAAGAGCTAAGCATGTAGAAATTAAACATCATTTCATTAGAGACTATGTGCAGAAGGGAACATTTGATATTCAGTTCGTTAACACTGAAAATCAATGGGCGGACATATTTACAAAACCCCTCTCTGTAGATAGATTCATTTTTATAAGGAAGCATTTAAATATACACTTTATAAAAGAATGATGTTTAGCGTCCAATATGCTCAAGCTGAGTTTGAGTCCGATAAGACTAGCGTCCAATGGGACACGTCAGTCTATTTGAGACTTAGAATTTTTATTAAGACTTAAAAGTTTTTATCTCTTAGTCTTCCCGCGCTGAGTCTAAGCTATTTTTATAATAATATATTTTTTATCACAAACTGTCCACCTGCTCTGCAGCCGTTTTCCCGTTTGATGATTACGCCAGTTTTCAAGAAAAACTTACTGTTTTCTCTCTCCAAACTTCCTTCTTATACACATTTTTACCCCACTATTTTCCACTCTTCATCTTCCTGAAAACTCTCTCTGTGTTTGATCTCATTCTCGAAAAACCCTTGCAAAACCCTTCTCTTTCGAAAAATCAAACATTTTCTTTCAAAATGGAGAACATTGAGAATTTGGAAGTTAATGTGGAATTCTGGGTTGATCTCGTAACTATAGCCAGTCTGGGTGTGGATATTGCTCCTGAAATCATTGCTGTCGGATGGGAGAACATTTTTGGAAAGGAAAAGGAGATTGTTGTGTATCGTGAGTTGGTTCGTCAGTTCTGGAAAACTATGAAGGTCAAGGACAACCTAATCACAGGAACAGTCGTAGGCAAGAAGGTCTTGTTGGAACCAAATTGTTCAAAAGTATTTTGTAATGCATAAATTCCCTAAATGGTTTTGATGATAACAATGATTATTAAGATCTTTACAAAGTCTGCTGACAAGCTCTTGTAGGTACACCAAAGATAAGTCCATCGTCCAATAAGACTTTGGCAAACTTATGTACAGATCAAGAGTAGATTGTCCAATGGACTCTGATACTTGACCTCGGGTAAGTTTTGTCCAATGGACTCTGGAAGCAAAGCGTCCAATAATGCCTTGCGTCCAAAGAAGCAGAATGATAAAAGTTCGATAATCGGCACGAAGTTATACGTCTTAAAAAGAGTCAAGTCATAAGTCCAATATGGTAAGCAATAAGTATGCGTCCATTTGTTAAAAGGACTGAAAGTCCAATATGGTCTACTTGCTGCGTCCAAAACACAGAATCCATAACTTGCTATTTATTGCTCTTGCATTTAATATGAGACATATTTAATGAGCAAATGATTTGAAATAAATAGTTGTATACAATGCTTTTTCTATGAAACATCGTCAATGCTTTTGAAACGTGCATTAAATGAAAAGCATAAAGCACTGTGGAAAGTGTACTTAGAGAGAGAATGTACTTTGATCTTTTATGTGTCTCTCTGAACACACATTTTTGTTTACACAGTGTATTCCCTCTTTCTCAATAAAATATTGCTATTCACCTTTGTGTAATTGAGACTGTGAGTACAAGTTGCTTCTAACTTAGGAGAAAGAAATGCAGACAAATACGCTGAAGTTGAACTCCTCAGAGCAACGAAAAAATAGCATTTAATGCTATTAGACAACGGTAACATTTATGAAGGCTGAAGCTGAGCTATTCGAAGAACAAACCTAAAGCTTCATCAATGTCTATAAATACCGTGAACAAGAAGAAGAATAAAAAAAAAAGACTGAACCAAGAAAAAGAAAGTGCAAAAACACTGTGCAAATATTGTCATACTCTGTGTATTATAGAAAGTCTTGTATATTTTCTATTTTCTTGTAAAAGAGAGTTTGCTTAACTCTCGAAGTGCTTAAGTTTTTCATATCCTCACTTGTGTGAGTTAGATAACACTTTAAGTCAAAAACACTCTTCTGAGTTGTTTGAGCCTGCAAGAGAGGCTTGTTTAGAAAGAATACTTGTTTGAGCCTGGAGAGGTTTGACTGTAAAAGAATACTTGGGATATAGCTTGAAGAGGCTGCGTGCAAAGAATACTTGGGGTTGAGCCTGGAGAGGCTTGTCTGTAAAAGAATACTTGAATTGAGCCTGGAGAGACTAGGTGTGCAAAGAATACTTGTTGTAAGGCCTGAAGAGGCTGTTGAAGAATATTTGTATTCTATCTGGATTGATAGTGAAATCTCTCTAGTTTGTGGGGAATGGACGTAGCTCTTAGGAAAGGGTGAACCAGGATAAAAACTTGTGTGATTCTCTCTTTCCCTTATCTCTTGTTATTTTATTGTTTATACTAACTAAGAGGATTGAATTGTTTTTTAATTCAACAAGTTATTCATACTCTTTAATCGCACAAAGAAAACTAGTTTTAAAATAAGTGGACATTTCTGCGTCCAACTTGTCTGTGCGTCCAATATCTCAATTACGTTGTGCGTCCAATGTTTTCACAGCCAGCGTCCAAAATTTGCGAAAGGTTTTAAAAAGCTTTGAAACACAATTCAACCCCCCTTCTTGTGTTTCTCCTTGTTACCTACAGGTCTATGTATCCATAGAAAGCATCTCGGCGGCTACTGGATGTGATGCCGTTGGAGCATGTTTTTACAAAAACTAGAGGCTCAAAGATGGTGGATTAAAGAAAATGAAGAGTATTCTGGTAAAGGAAGGAGAGGTAGTAGTAGGAACAGCGATACCTTTAGCAAAAATGACTGACAAGGCCCGAATACTTCATCAAGTATTGAATAAAATGGTACTTCACAAGGTTGGATCAAAGGACTCTGTATCGTCATTACATGGGTTCTTACTGGTGCATCTTCTAACCTTTCAACAAATCAATCTTCCTTCTCTATTGTTTGCCTGCTTCAGAAGAGATGCACAAGGAAAAGGCGAAAGGACATCTATTCCCTATGGAGCATTACTTCAGAAAATTTCCAACACTCAAGGAGTCATGGAAATTTTCGAAGCATACACTGGGGAAGACAAACATGCTCTTTCCAGAAAACAACATCAAGCTCCTTTCGGAAGAACTAATACTCTAAGAATGGGCCTAGATACAGTCAAAGAACATCTGGCCAAACTCAAAGAAGTGGAAGAGGAAGATAACAAGGAAGCCATCAGGGCTGATATGAGGAGAATGATTGAAGAAAATCGTGATGAACAAATGGAACAACCAACTAAAGCTCCGAGTGAGGCTCATGATGCACAAAAGAAGACTGCTTCCAAAGGAACTGTAAGGAAGCTAGTTTTGGCTGAATCAGACGAGGAGACAGTTGGAGAGTTTCTCTCCAAAAGAGCCAAGCTTGCTGTTGGGAAGGCAACCAAAAAGAGGAAAGCTTCTGAGTCCAAAGTGACTGAACTAGAGGTCATTGGACCCATAACGAAGAAGGCAAGATCTCTAAGGAAAGCATCCACTACCAAAGTTGCTGAAAAGAAAACAACAGAGGTACTTGTTTTTGTTAATCCTGACAAATCTGTTGATGCGATAATTGGATCTGTAGTTGCATCCATCTCGGAAATCCCAAAGTCCATTCCCTCACCCATTCGTCCAATCCCTGAACCCCATACAGAAACCCAAACTCCCACTCAAACAATTCCCTCACCTCAAACAGAACAACCTTCTGAAACACAAACTCAACCTTTCTCACCCCCATCGTCCACACAACCAAGACCTCAAACACCTACACCCATTGCCTAACCTGAACCCACTCCCACATCACCTATTAACATTGAACCTCCGTCCAATGTTGTCCAAAAACATACACCTTCACCCTCACATGACCAATCTCAACCATCCTCACCATCTCCCAGCCAAGATATATCAGAAGTACCCCTGCAACCTTCTGATTATGTCTACACTGTGTGGAAGCCTACTATCCTGACCAAGGGGATCAAGTCTATGGAATTTCCTCTTCAGGAGGAAAAGAAGAAAGACAAAGATTTGTCCCTGGAAGAGATAAGAGCAAAATCCATATCATCCAGCTCTTCAAGACATGCAAGGATGAGACTCTACTGCGACAAGCCAAAGTACTCTCCTTTGACTGCAGAAGAGATGGGTCCATTCCTCTCAGTTCTTGACCGAATGATCATCAGAAACATAGCGGATGGACTCCAGCTTCAGGATAGATTAAATGTCCCTCCATCTATGAGGATCAAGGCAACAACAACAATAAGGGTGCAGCCTGACAGGAACAAGGACAAGTTCCCCAGAAAGCAAATCAACAAAAGTCCAATGCCAAATCCTATCAGATTTGAAGAGGATTGGGCAAAGAGAGCACAAGATAACATTGATTTGGACTTCCTGATGTACATGTCCAGAACTGGTCAAGCAACAGAACAGGATGCAGGGGCAGTCTGGGAAAGATATCTCCGACTCTGTGAGCAAGGAGCATCATCTTCAGGGGTCTCAGATGCTGAGAAGGCTGCAACGCCTACTGGGGATCAGTTACAGAAAACATGGCACATCAGAGATATATGTTTGATGATTTCTTTGGTGCCCCAACTAGATCCACTCAGCCTATAATTGAATTTCCTCCTGAGCCAGAAGATGTCATTGTCTCCACAGATGAGGAATCAATAACAACACCTGCATAAGTTCCACCTTCAACAGAAGACATTGATGACTTGATATTTCTGTTGGGCCAGTATCGCAAGTACCTGGAATCAAGGAAGAATCAGTGGAAGTCCTGATCTCCTGTTCTCCAAAGTTCCCCAAAATTATTTTTTTTTCAAAAATTTTGGACTATGATGTTCTGTGAACCTTTTGTCTGATGCAAAAGGGGGAGAAATTGGGAAGAATTAAGTTTTAAAAGCTCAAAGTCATTAATAAAATGAGATTGAGTCTAAATTGCAGTGCAGTAGTCTTATTACTTATGCATGCTCTGTTTATGCTATACTCTGTATTGGACTAATTTGCTTTATGAGAAAAAGAAATTTTCAGGTACTCTAAATATGTTGAATATCCAAAACCATGAGATTTTATCTTAGGGGGAGAATAGTAAGAAAAACTAAGACGTGTATCTCAGGGAGAGTTTCCCTAAGAAAATGTCTCTTTAAGAGTATATGCTGATTGATTAATTCGTCTATCTGCTTTGTTGCATGTAAAACTTAATAATGTTTGTCATCATCAAAAAGGGGGAGATTGTCAGAACCAAATTATTCAAAAGCATTTTTTAATGCACATATTCCCTAAGTGGTTTTGATGATAACAATGATTATTAAGATCTTTACAAAGTCTGCTGACAAGCTCTTGTAGGTACAACAAAGATAAGTCCATCGTCCAGTATGACTTTGGGAAATATATGTACAGTCCAAGAGTAGATCGTCCAATGGACTCTGACACTTGACCTCTGGTAAGTATTATCCAATGGACTCTGGAAGCAATGCGTCCAATAATGTCTTGCGTCCAAAGAAGCAGAACGATAAAAGTCCGATAATCATCATAAAGCTATACGTCTGAAAAGAGCCAAGTCATAAGTCCATATGGTAAGCAATGAGTATGCATCCATATGAATGAATATACCTCACGTGTAAATGGTAAGTAAAGGTATGCGTCCATTTGCTAAAAGAACTGAAAGTCCAATATGCGTCCATTGTGGAAAGTGTACTTACAGAGAGAATGTACTCTGATCTTTTATGTATCTCTCTGAACACAACTTTTTGTTTACACAGTGTATTCTCTTTGTCTCAATAAAATATTGCTATTAACCTTTGTGTAATTGAGACTATGAGTACAGGTTGCTTCTGACTTAGGAGAAAGAAATGCAGACAAATACGCTGAAGTTGAACTCCTCAGAGCAACGGGAAAATAACATTTAATGCTATTAGAGAACGGTCATTTTTATGAAGGCTGAAGCTGAGCTATTCGAAGAACAAGTCTGAAGCTTCATCAAAGCCTATAAATATCGTGAACAACAAGAAGAACACAATAGACAGAACCAAGAAAAGAAAGAGTAAAAATGCTGTGCAAATATTGTCATACTTTGTAAATCTTAGAAAGTCTTGTATTATTTCTTTCTTCTTGTAAAAGAGAGTTTGCTTAACTCTCGAAGTGCTTAGGTTTTTCATATCCTCACTTGTGTGAGTTAGACAACACTTTAAGTCAAAAACACTCTTCTGAGTTGTTTGAGACTGGAGAGGCTTGTTTAGAAAGAATACTTGTTTGAGCCTGGAGAGGCTTGACTGTAAAAGAATAATTGGGATATAGCCTGAAGAGGCTGCGTGCAAAGAATACTTGGGGTTGAGCCTGGAGAGGCTTGTTTGTAAAAGAATACTTGGATTGAGCCTGGAGAGGCTAGGTGTGCAAATAATACTTGTTGTAAGGCCTGAAGAGACTGTTGAAGAATACTCGTATTCTATCTAGATTGATAGTGAAATCTCTTTAGTTTGAGAGGACTGGACGTAGCTCTTAGGAAAGGGTGAACCAGGATAAATACTTGTGTTATTCTCTATTTCCCTTATCTCTAGTTATTTCCTTGTTTATCCTAACTGATAGGATTGAATTGAATTTTATTTCAACAAGTTATTCATACTCGTTAATCGCACAAAGAAAACTTGTTTTAGACTAAGTCGACGTTTCTGCGTCAAACTTGTCTGTGCGTCCAATATCTCAAATACGCTGTGCGTCCAACGTTTTCACAATCAGCGTCCTACATTTGCGAAAATTTTTAAAAAGCTTTGAAACACAATTCAACCCCCCCTTCTTGTGTTTCATCCTGTTACCTACATGACTAAGTAGATGATTTACCAAAAAAGTGGGCTAACTCTTAGAAGATGGATCTGAAGGAAGATGCTGCATTGATTGAGAAAGATTCCAAGAAGCATCTATATTTACTGTCTTATTTTGGGTGGAGGTCTAGAGACTTGACTGGCTCAGATGTTCACCGTATAAATTATTTTGAGTATCTTAGTATGCTGAATTTTCATTGTAAACTCTGAGGATTACATATATGAGATGAGCAATTTTTGTAGTACTTAAACCATAGCTTGTGTTGATGCAAACTTCTTTTGTAAAATGGTGATGGTTTATATATATATATCTGAGTTTGAGATGCTTTTATAAAAGGTGTTGGTTTACGTTTCCGCATTCAAAAACATTTCGAAAAGAAATAGGGAGACATATTCCTCATCCTTCTCATCCATTGAAAAGAAAAAATTTTACCCGCATTTTCGGAGAAGGATTATCAAGTTCTATCAAAATATTTTCTAAGTTATTGCCAAACTTTTGGTTACTATGGTGTAATATCCTTTTTGAAGAAAGGGTATTGCAATAAAAGGAGGAGAAATTGGCATTTCAAGACCTATCATCCAGACAATCAAATTATTAGAAATCCATAATATAGAGTCAGAACAAGATCAACATTCAGAGAACAAACTAATGTCGTATTCATATAAAAAATTGAACCAAATACAATAGATGAAACTTTATTGGACGAATGATGGTTTCTGGCTATGCTAGAAGAGTTGAATCAATTCAAACACAATGATGTTAGGGCGCTGATACCTTTACCTGATGATAAGTCCATAATTGGTACTAAATAGGTATTCATGAACAAATTAGACAAAAATGGTAAGGTTGTGAGAAACAAAGAAAGGTTAGTTGCTCCTGTAGCTAGAATTAAAGCCATTTGCATTTTACTTTTAATTGCAGGTCAACATGATATGAGACTCTATCAAATGGATGTAAAAAGTGTATTTTTGAATGGTACAATAAATGAGGTAGTCTATGTTGAACAACCACCTAGTTTTTGAAGTGGAACAGAGAGTAACAAGAAAGGGGTTGAATTGTTACCCTTGAAAACTGTTGGCCTCCAAAAACTATTACGAACCTTCTAATGAACTTTCTCAAGTTTGATAACTTTGAAATTAGAGGATGTATCATAGATTAGTTGATAAATGATTAAAAAACTAAATGTGTGATATTTAGATAAAAATTTGTTCATACAGAAGATAGTTTTTTATGCAAGTGTCATTTTTCTTTGACAAGAAGGTTTAACTCGGAATGTTTTTAATCTTGAGAACATTATGAGATTTTAGTTTGCTCAAAATAAACCTTCTAAGCTTTTCTGTAAATGTTTAGTATCTCCTTTTAAATAGATAGTTTAATTATAAATCTCAGTTAATTCAAAATAAGTGTTATAAACAAGATTAGCAATTAACTAACATAAACAAACATGTAAAGAGATAAGGATAGAGATACTGTGCAACACCCTTTCTCCAAAAGGGATATTACATCATACTAACCAAAAGTTTCACAATAACTAAGAAAATATTTTGAGAAAAACTTAGTAATCCTTATCCAAAAATGCGAGTAAAAGTTTTGCCTTTGAAATAATGAGAAGGATGGATAATATACCTCCTTATTTCTTTTCGTAATGTTTTAAGTGCGGAAAAATAAACAACACATTTTGCAGGAGTACTCTAATCTCATATATATATATAAACGACACCATTTTACAAAGAAGCTTGCATTAGTACAAGCTTATGGTTTTCGTGTAGGAAAGTAAAGAAAGCAGTAAATACTAAGTAAACTGAAAAGTACAAAAGTGTTAAAAGGAAAATATACACGCTACTATGTACATACGAGCCATGATCCCATCTATTAACCAAAAAGGGATCCACTACTCTAAACTATATGAAGCTGTATCTAAGGGCACGACCAAGTAGCCCCTCCTAATCCCAGCCCACCAGGCTCAAGGTTCCAAACTTGAGTCACCGGAATCCAAGCATAGTCATACCCAGATAAATCACCGTCACGGCCATTGAGACTATCGAAACCTGGATAATCTCATAAGAGAATTGTAGTCCAACAAGAATCTATTTTCAATCTTCCCTCCAGATTGTAAGCTCAAACGTCTTTATGCAGTGAGAATCTAAATTGCAGATAAATTCTCTTTGATTTCTCTTTGTAAAACTTTCCTCTGTTTTACTGTATTTCCTTTTGAAATATTCTATCTCAAAAATACTCTTTATTAGCACATGACAACTCTTTATCAAATAGATGAAAAAGTCTTGCTCTTGATACTTAGTTTACTGATTCTTTCAAAACGTATGATTCTTCCCGGCGTCCATAATTTTATTAAAGAATGACCACACCGCGGCAGAGCCGAACTAAGGTGATCAACCCACAATCAGAGCGAATCAATATATGACAAAATTAAAAGTGATTAACTCATTGAATAAGATCGAAATGGGGCAGAGCCACAGGGACCGATCAAGAGAGAAGAGATCAACAGTAACTTAAACTCATATACACTTTTTAATTGAAAAGTGACTATTCTCAGATTTTAAATAACTTTGGAAAAGGAATAATCACACGGCGGCAGAGCCGACTGCAGTGATCAGTGTCCCACTTTAATTATAACTTGATATAGAACTGAGTGAACGAGATTAAGCTAGATTATTACCAAAATACTTAAACATCAGTTTAATTTTAGAAAAAATCCGTTGAAGGCTTACCTCACCAGTGTTCACTATCAAAAGACATTGAAAACTAAACTGAGTTTTCATATATGAAGGACCCCAAACCAGGAATTTCTACCAATAATATAATAGCAGAATTCACCGAGAACCTTTTACTATTATACTATCTACCCAGACAGTCGTATATACGCATTTATCGAAATTATGGTTAACAATTCAAGATCAATTAAACGCTTAAACGTGTTATGGTAGCATCCCAATAAAATCTTTCCCAATTTATCTTAGTCACGTATATATTGAATCCCTAGATTAAGATCTATAAACAGCGTATCAATATGGTTCCCAAGAAAGAGAGGTGTGCTAAGGCCGCTTGAAAGACCTTTGTCTTTCCTAGTCAAAACCATACCAATAAATCATTCATCTTAACTATCTTTGTAACGCCCCTTTTTCCCACAAGGAACGTCACATGAAAATAAAATAAAACTTAATGCGGAATAAACATAAAACTGGTTTGTCTTTAGAAAATACGTCTTTCATAATTAAAGGTTACCGAAATTCATGGCTAATTTTTTTTTTGAAATCTTATAAGAAATAAGAAGTATACTCATAAAACTTTAGCCATCCAGAAAATCAGAAAGAAGAAAAACATACATCATATTCACATATATCCAAGTCAATGTACAAAAGTCTTGCACCCGCAAGTATAGTCAAGAACCACAACAAAGTGGCTAAAATACATCATCATGAAAAGAAAAGAAATAAAGCGATAAAACTATCCTAAAGAAAATAGTAAAAACAAAAGATGTGTCAAATACACGACATGAACATCTACTCCCCAAAACCTAGGCTGGTTGGCTGACTAACAAACCCACAACCTAGCACTATACACCCCACGCCTAGAGACCTAAGAAGATGACGTCTCCTAGGGGTCCTCCTCATCCTACGATCTCTCAATGAACACACATATTGGCTCGTCTCTAACCTTCTTCTTCCCCCTCTCTGCGTGTCCCGATGGTCCGGCAGAAGTGTCTGAAGAGCAACACACAAAATGTCCAGAAGGTGCAACGTAAGGAACAGGAAGCGTCGGGTCTCACAATCTCTGGTGGTGGAGCTGGTGTCACTGGTAAAGCCATCCTCGGTAAGCGTGCCATCTCCAAGGAACTCTTCCTTGGTGTGCGACGAAAGAGACGACAGTACTCAGGAACAGACCCGATTACCCGCGAGGGTAATGGTCTCTCGTCCTCCCGAATGTCCTTCCTAGGCTGCGCCACGGGCTCTCTGCTCTCCATGGCCCCATTGTGTGCAAAGGGTGCGTTTGCCAGCCAGCTGCACATCCTCTCGATGGGTATGTAGACGTCCAACACCATGTCCATTTCTAAGATCTCTTCGGGGCCCAGCACCCCTCCTCTAGTCCTGACCACGTGTCCACACACCGTGGCCCATTGGGAGATGGGATCGTAAGTCCATCCCCCACCATCGGCCTGACGAGGCCGGAAACTCTCCCTCACCCACGCTACCAGAGGTCTCGATGTGAACATCTACACGTGTAACATCCCAAAATTTTCACTTATATGACAAAGTGTTAATTTTAGAAGATTAGAATCATCCTTAAGATTTTCAGAAGAAATATAATGGTTTAGAACTGACGTAAAAGTCAAACAATATTTTACGAACATTCTTGACTGTCAGAATAAGTTGATAATGTATATGAAAAATTCACACTTGATTCCAAAAAGGGTATTAGAGGATATAAAATAGTTACTTGATGTTCCATAAAGGTTTTAGATGTTAAGTTGAGAAATTTAGAGAGCACTACAAAGGGAATTACAGTTTTAGTCCCTCTAGGAGAAACTCCATAAGTTGTTTGTTAAGAAATGGATAAATACCGGAGATGGAGAAATAGTTATGATAAAGACTCTAGGATCTAGTATACTTTTGATAGTATGGAAGATAATAAGTTTTGTTTGGTATTATAGTTTAAAACGATAAAACAGTTAAATGTCTTATATAGACTTGAGTTTTCTATTCTTCCGTCTATTATCTGTTTATGTAGAAATTATGTGATCTAAGTTCTAAGTGATTTATTCTTAGCTTATAATTAGGATTTAAATATGCCTATTAAGTTATTTCATTAAAACGGTCACTTTTTCCTTACTGTTTGATAACTGTATTTACCGTAAAATATGGATATGATTTTTATTAGATGAAGTATATAAAAACAAAACTTCCTTCACAAAAGTTGTTTCTTTTAATATTTATGATTTTCTGGAATTTTCTTGGAATTTTTGGAAAACTTTTAAAAATTACCGTTTTGCCCTTATTACTTACAGTAAGAGCTAATACCTGATTCGGAGACCAAATCGAGGTCGGAAAAAGATTTTGAAAGGATGAATCATGTTTTAATATTTTTTGGGATTTTTGGAAATTATTTCATAATTTTCTGAAATGCAGAGCAAAACGCTACTTTTTCTGATCCCTGTAAAGTAAGGAAAACAGATATTTCTGGTCAAAAATGGATTTTTAGTGATCAGTGAGTGCTTAAAATCAAAATTCAAGAGGGATCATTAGTGTGTAAATTCAATTTGTAATTTTCTTAGATCTTTTCTGAAATTTTCTGAAAAATGTCCGTTTTGCACTTACGGCGCGTCCTATTTCCGTTGTTTATGCAAACCGTAAGGTTTACCCTTACTGTAAAAATCCCAAAACTCTTCGATGAGACTCTTACATGTCATTTTCGAGATTCCTCATCAGTTTTTACCATTTAAAATTATTTTTGAATGGTAGATTAGTAAAAAGACTATTTTGACCCTTATTTACAGAATATTAGCGAATAGAGGCGAATAGAGACATAGGGGCTATGATATAGAAACTTAGGAACTTTGAGGGGTTCAAATGCAATTCTAAGAAGCATAAAATATCTGTGGACATCATCATTACACATGACTAGTGTAGGGGCATGTAAAAAGACCATTTTACCCTTGATTTTCACTTAAAACTACCTAAACCTACAGCTTTTGTCCAAACAATCCAATGGCCTTCCTTTCTCCTTGCTTTGGTCGACATCAAGAGGCATTTAGAGGTCTTGGATCAGATTTCCTACACGAGTCATCTATCCTTGTAATGAGCCATTAGCCAATTAAAAAAAAGATTGATTAAACCTAATTAATAATTATGTATTTATGTAGTCATTGGTTACCACACAAAAGCTCTTTATTCCTTCCATCTCCCCAAGCCTTGGCCACCCATCTTCCTATAAATAGACCGCCTTGGCTTCATAAATTTCTCACAACACAACTCCAAGAAGCAAGGCAAACACCATTCTCTCTCTTTTCTCTCTTTAGTCTTAAATTTCTTACTATTGTGTTCTTGGTTCTTCAAGCTTGTTCTTCATAGTCTTGTGGCAAAGGTAAGGGGTTTTTCTTGCAAAGTAATTTGTGAAGTATGACTTTTGATTCTTGTTTGTGTTTGAATTGCTTGTTTATGTGTTTATAGCTTTTCATATGTTTTGTGCTATTGATGAATTGCAGAGTTATAATGCCCAATTTTATACTAAATTTCGTGAAAGTAGAGAGGTTATGGCAAAATCACTTTTGAGCTTTTATAAACATACTGTTATAATGACAAATTTTAGACTACCGTAACTATGATTTTACCGCAAAGAAAATATAATTTATTATTTTGTGAAAGCCCTGATATTATCTGTTATTTATATACAAGGTGATGGTTAAGATAAATGGTTTATAAGTATAGATCTGTCTAGAAAGGAAGAGAGACCTATGAAGGGGCTAAAGCAGTCCGTCTCTCTCTGGCCTGGGATCTGTACCGATATGCTGTTTGGGGAATTCTTAACACTAGGGACCAAGTATATACGTGACTAAGATAAATTGGGAAAGAAGTGATTTCTTAATACCATATATATAAATAGATTGGATTGGACAAAAGAGTATAACAGTAATGGATTCTCGATGAATTCTACTGTTATAGCATCTGTCGGATAAAAGTGTGTAACAGTAATTGATTCTCGGTGAATTCTACTGTTATAGTATCTCTCGGAATTTAATATAACGGTAATGGATTCTTGGTGAATTCTACTGTTATATTAACAGTGCAAAATACAAAGTGAGTATCTAATCTATATATATATGCAATTAACTCAATTTAATTTCCAATGTCTACGGCAGTGGAAATTAGTGAGATAGGCTTCCAATGAGCCTCTTTCTTGGAAGATAAATAGTGCTTAATATTTCATAAGAGAAACAGCTTGATTATGTTCACTTAGTACAGTAGATCGATTTTTAAGGTTGGGTATTGATCACCAAAGATGGCTCTGCCGTCGTGTGATATTTTCATCTTCAAAAATTAACTAAGCCGGAAAAGAATTAGCTTTACTTCGTTCACTAAATCTACACCAAGTTTTCAAAAAGACGGACACTAATTACCGCAGTCGGCTCAGTCGCCGTGTAGTTATTCCTTTCCCAAAGAGCTATTTAAAATCTGAGAACAGACTCTTGTTAATGAAAAAGTGGACGTAAGTTTAAATACTGTTGATCTCTTCTCTCTTGATCAATCCTAGGTGGCTATGCCCCGTTTTGATCTTCTTAAAATAAGTTAATAATATTTAGTTATATATCGAATCACTCTGTTGGGCTACTCACCTCAGTTCGGCTCTGCCACGATGTGAACAGTCATTAATTGAATTATTGAAGCCAGAAAAATAACTTAACTCATAACGAGCGATAAAATGAGCAAGAAGTATTTAAATAATAGGTTTCTTATCTGAAAATGATCCAAGTGATTTTAAACAGTTATCTATAAAGACTTTTATAAAGTGATGAGTTTTATTTTATCTAACGAGTTTTTTACAAAGAGATTTTGAGAAAAGTGACATTAACACAGAGGAAGTTTTACAAAGAGAAAATGGTTTGCAAATTTAGACGGTCATTTGCATTAAAGACGATGAGCTTACAACCTACTAGACGGGGTTGAAAATAGATTCTGTTAGACTACAATTGTCTACTGGGATTATCCAGGTTTCGAAAGTTTCAATGGCCTTGTCGGTGAATCCCCCTGAGCCAAGATGAATCGTATACCCGGCTTGGATAAATCTGACTAGAAGATCTATTTATGATTTAGTATTAAGTTTTAAATGCGGTATTTCCGAAGTATTCTCAGGGGTCTAAAGACGGGATTCCCTGTTTATTCTATTAAGTTTACCGCAGCCGGTCGCTCAAATGATGTGAGGTTGGAAAGTCTCCTTGGAGCATTACACCGGTGTGATTAGAGAGATATTGAAGTGGCATGCATAAGTATACTTTGATGTGAGAATATATTTTGTGAATGAATTATTTTACAAGTTTACAAGACACAAGGTAAGACCTGTTTGACTAGAATCTGGTTATAAGTCTTGATTGAACTGTTATCTTTGATATGTGTCTTGATGTGCAAATTGATTGGTATATAATCTATGCTTTGTTTGTTCTTGTACTTTACTTGTTACTTTGTTTAGAGTTTCACCCTTGCCTGCTCTATGTTGTGTTGATGCATGACTGAGTAGATCGATTACCGAAGAAATGATTTAGCTCTTAGAAGAAGGATCTGAAGGAGGATGCTGCTTAGGTTGATAAAGATTCCGAGAAGAATCTGTATCTACTATCTTAGGTTAGGATAGATATCAAGAGACTGAATTGGCTCAGTGTTCACTATATAAACCTCTGTTGTAAACTCCGATAATTTCACATATGAAATGAGGAATTTTTTAGTACAAAGTTATGTGTTACTCTTTACATCTAAACATTTACAAAGAGAAAATCTTAAAGGGATATACTCCCCATCCTTCTCATCTTCTTTTAGAAAATCGAAAAAAATTTCCCGCATTTTAGAGAAGGATTACCAACTTTTATGAAAATATTTTCTAAGTCTTTGCTAAACTTTTGGTTACTATGGTGTAAATTCTTTTTTGGAAAAAGGGTGTTGCATAACGTATATAAAGATAACAGAAAAACATGCAAGGGTGAATTTATTTGCACAAGTTAAAATCCACGAAAGGTGCATATGAAAAATAAAAATAGGCTTAAATCTGTCTTTAGTCCCTTATTTTTCATTGAGTTCCGTTTTTAGTCCCTAAAAAATAAAACGCGTCTTTTTAGTCCCACATTTTTTAAAAATGGTCACTTTTAGTCCCTCGGGCCATATTTTAAATTCGAAAAGTATTTTTAAAATTTATACTTTGACCCCTCCTAAGCCTGATACTCACCTTAACCCATTTTTTGGTTCTCCTCCCCCTCCATTGATGCATCACGGCCACCATCCCCGCTAGGAGTAGTTCCAACATCCTCCCTCGAAGCCGCCATGAGATGTGGCCTCTCTCTCGTTCTCCTCCCTGTGCGATCGCGGTAGCCACCTCCTTTCCCGCCATTGTGAGCAGCCTCCCTTGGCCGCGCGGGGATGGGGGCCGCGGTGCATCAATGGAGGGGGAGGAGAACAAAAAAAAACGGGTTAAGGTGAGCATCAGGCTTAGGAGGGGTCAAAGTATAAATTTAAAAAACACTTTTCAAATTTAAAATATGGCCCCAGGGACTAAAAGTGACCATTTTCCAAAAATGAAGGACTAAAAAGATGCGTTTTATTTTTGAGGGACTAAAAACAGATTTAAGCCATAAAAATACTACATAATTACATTCCATAAATACCTATATATATATAGGTACTCTTTCGCAAACCTTTCTTTAAGATATTCATACACCAAAAGAGAACACATCATCAAGTTAAACACACATAACACTCTAGCATAATGCATGTCACTTCAATATCTTTTTAATACACCGGTGCACTGCTCCATGGAGACTTCTCTTCCTCAACTAAGTAGAACGATACGGCGGGAGCGTATACCTAACATAAATGCAAACTGACCATCTCTCAGCCATCGTTTGTCATTCATTCGGTACAGACCCATTGTGCTAACGTCGTACACCATATCATAAATAAGGCAGCCGGTCAGGATCATCCGAGCCGGGTATACTACTCTTCTCGGCACAAGGGGATTCACCGCAAGACCATTGAGAATTTCGTAACCTGGATACCCTCAAAGACTTATAGTCAGACCATACTTATTCACAATCCATCGCCATAGGATTGTATGCTCTAATTTTGGCAAAAGCCAACTTCTTTAATGCAAATGATAGTATAATTTGCAAACACAAACAAGACAATTAATGTAATCCCTCATCTTAGGATTTTCGTCGTCACGTGTTGGCTCTCTTCCAACACCGTTCCTCAACACTTCAACGTCGTCACGTATTGACCTTCTCTCAATACCGTGTAAAATTGTTATTTTAAAACATAAGTTTTAAAGAAAATTTCTCTTTGAATTTAAAGTTCCTCTTAAGCTTTAAAATCTCAACTCTTTAAATGTTTTGATAAAAGAAATACCTTTTATCTAAAACCAACTTTATTATTTTTCTTTCAACTTCTCATTGTAAAAAGATTTACTTAAAAGTCTTAATTAAGTACTTTGATAAAACTTTACTCAAATTCATTTACTTCTAAGTATTTAAAATCTAAACTTTTAAAATGTCCAGTTTTACGCTTCAGCCCCTAATTTGTGAAAAATTATGTTTTTGCCCCAAAAATGTCCAATTTCTTGTTTCAGCCCCAGAACTTTCGTAAATTACGATTTTGACCTAAAATACCCAGTTTTCGTTTTCAGCTGCAGAATTTTCGAAAATTATTCTTTTAGCCCAAAACACACCCAGTTTTCGTTTTAGCCCCTTAAAACTATGAAATTTCACTTTTTCCCTTATCTATTAATTTCCTAACTTACTTAGAGCTTTTTGGAAAAATAAAATTTGTTATAAAGTCCATTGGAGACTTATACTTAAAATTAAGTGAAAATTTTCTAATCAAGTGTTGACTTAAATTGTAATTAATTTATCTTGATTTCATTGAAAAAACTTTTTATTAAAGTCCTCTAAATCCTCTTCCAAATGCTTGGGTAAAAATGCTTTGGATCCAATCACCAATCACAACCACAATCATAATAATTTAAAGCTTTAAACTACTTTAAATTTTACAATCCAATCAACATGAATCAAAACACACAATATCACCCAAGAACCAAAATACATTAAATAGGCAAAAACACAACTCAAGTCATAAAGTATACATACACTCAAAGCAACCATCTTTAGCATTTTAAACACATCATGAACATAACATCATTCATTAATTCATTAGGCATGCATTAGGCATACAAACCACTTCAAACAATATATATAATTTTCCAAGAATACATAAATTTCAAAAATTGCTTTTCCTCACCCAAAAATCATACTTTGAAACTTCAATACATAGATAGGTAAAAATAGATATTACTAAGAGAATGATTTCTCATTCAACAACCAATATGAAAACTCAAATCTTTGAGTTTATCATCAAGCATACAACACATAGCCACACACATACACAACCTTCCCAACTTATTGAGAAAATCCCCTTACCTCTTGAAGCTACTTAAGAACAAACACCAAAGGTCTCCTTGTAACAAACATTAAGAGGTCTCTTCAAACCTTGATGCTCCAAAACTTCAAAAGTCACCCTTATTCAAAATACACACAAACACAACCATAAAAATACAAGTTTTATGAAATACCCAAATCCTAAAGTGTAGAAATTCGAGTAGAGAAATACTTACTCAAAGCTTTGAAGCAAAATGGATCAAGAAGAGTTTCAAGCTTGTAGGTTCCAAGAATATGAACCTAAACCAAGAACAAAGCTCTCTTTTAGCAAAAAGAAGAACACAAGCTTCTTGAAAAAATTGAAAGTGATGGAAATGGAAAAATAAAAAGAGATTATGGATTAGAATCATGATCCAAATCTTTTTTGTGAAGCTCGAATGGCTAGAACTCAATAAAACTCAAGACTTTGGCTATGTAAGTGAGCTTTGGAAATGGAGAGAAATGGAGTTCCTTTGCAAGAGGAAGAAGATGAAGTGAGTAAGAAAATGAACTCTCTCTTCTTATTGCCCTAGAAGGAACTCGGCCAAGACAAGGAGGAATGGGGGAGTATGGGCTTGTTTGAGTTGGTTACCTACTACATTTCTTTAAATTGGAAAATTCAAATAATTATCTATTTGACCCCCTTTGACTTTGAGATATTTCAAGAGTGTATTTTTGGCACCAAGAACTCGGCCAAGGCCAAACAAAAATGGTGGGATTATGTCCCATCAAGTTAGGGTTTAGTTGGTGGTTCTAAGTAGGAAAAATGCTTATTTTCATAATCCCTTTTGAGATAAGTATTTTTCTAAAATATGTACTATCATGAAAAATCACTTTTATGACTTAAATATGATATATAAAAATTTAGAATCTCAAAACTAAACTTTTGGATAATTTTTCATCTCCCGGTTGCGCCCGGTTTACCCATAAAGCACCAAACGCGGGTAAAATAAAGTTTTTCTGAAAAATTTCTAAAAAACACAAATATTCTAAAAACAACTTTTGTTTCATTCAAATATTATTTTGGAGTAAAAACGGTCTCCAGAAAAATACTAAACTCTTCCCTACATCAACCGAGAATGTGGTTCCCACAAAAACTCAATTTTGCGAATTTCACTACTCTTGACCCTTCAAAAGAAAATCTAAGATATGAAAATCCTTATTCTCTCCCCAAGATCCCAAAAATCATTAATCAAATAATTTTAATTAAATTAAAACAGATTAAAAGCCTAAAGAAACTATTTAAAAACGAGGTTGTTGGAACCAAATTGGTTAAAAGTATTTTTAATACAAATACTCCCTAAGTGATTTTATGGTTTTGATAATAACAAAATGTATTAAGCTTTTACAATGTACAACAAAGCTGCCTAACTAAGTTTATTGAAGGGTGTTGCAGTTTGCGACCAATAATAAGTTCATCATGACATTGGCTCATATTCAAAGTCTGAGAAGCTTTCGTCCAATGTTGGCACTGGAACATATATGGACACCAAGAGTTCTGCGTCCAATGATCAGTATTGGGAAATACTGTTCATCGTCCAATGATTCTCTGCGTCCAATAAACAATATGAGGCAATGATGTTCTGCGTCCAATAATCAGTAGGAGGCAATGCTACTCTCTGCGTCCAGTGTTTTCTAAAGAAGCAGAATCGCAGAAGTACAAGGAATCACTCATCGAGACAATACTACTCTCTGCATCCAATGATTTCCAAAGAAGCAGAACCAGTGAGTATGCGTCCAATGTATCAGAAGGACAAAAGTCCAATGATCAGCATAAGGCAACATTGTCTGCGTCCAATGAAGCAGAATAGGACAAGTCCATCAGTCAATTGTTCTGCGTCCAATGAAGCAGAATGACAAAAGACTGTTCTGCGTCCAATGAAGCAGAAGGACAAAAGTACAACAGTCAACTGCTTCTGCGTCCAATGGAACAGAATTGCAAAAGGCCAACAATCAACTGCTCTGCGTCCAATGGAACAAAATGGGAAAAATCCAACAGTCAACTGTTCTACGTCCAATGAAGCAGAATTGACAAAAGTCCAACAAATACTTCCCTGCGTCCAATGGATCAGAATGGCAATGGCAAAAATCCAATGATCAGCATGAGGCAATTCATTCCAATACTGCCTTGCATCCAATGGAACAAAATGGTAAGCATAAGGATGCGTCCAATGGATGAATGAATTCTGTGCAAATGGTAAGCAAAGGTATGCGTCCATTTGTTAAAAGGACAGAAAGTCCAATATATTCTACATGTTGCGTCCAATACATTCTATATGCTGCGTCCAAAACGCAGAGTCCATTACTTGCTATTTATTGTTCTTGCATTTAATATGAAACATATTTATTGAGCAAATGATTTGAAATAAATAGCTGTATACAATGCTTTTCTGTACAACCTATTGTCAACGTTTTTGAACGTACTTTTGAAAAGCATAAAGCACTGTGGAAAGTGTACTAAGAGAGAGAATGTACTTTTATCTACTCTGTATATCTCTGAACACATCTTTCTACTTTACACAGTGTATTCTCTCTGTCTCAATAATATATTACTATTAACCACTGTACAATTGAGACTTTGAGTACAGGTTGCTTCTGTATTAGGAGAAAGAAACGCAGACATGCACACTGAAGTAGATCTCCTCAGAGCAACGGGAAAATAGCATTTAATGCTATTAGAGAACGGTAACATTTATGAAGGCTGAAGCTGAGCTATTCGAAGAACAAGTCTGAAGCTTCATCAAAGCCTATAAATACCGTGAACAAGAAGAAGAATACAAGCGACTGAATACAAGAGACTGGAAAAAGAAAAAGAAAGAGTTGAACTGCTGTGCAATTTGTTATACTCTGTATAGAAAGTCTTGTATATTTTCTATCTTCTTGTAAAAGAGAGTTTGCTTAACTCTCGAAGTGCTTTAGTTTTCATATCCTCACTTGTGTGAGTTAGACAGCACTTGAATCAAAAACACTCTGCTGAGTCGTTTAGCCTGAAGAGGCTGTGTGCAAAGAATACTTGGGATTTAGCCTGAAGAAGCTGTGTGCAAAGAATACTTGGGAGAATACTTGGGATTTAGCCTGAAGAGGCTGTGTGCAAAGAATACTTGGGTTTTAGCCTGAAGAGGCTGAGTGCAAAGAATACTTGGTTGAGCCTGGAGAGGCTTGTCTGTAAAAGAATACTTGATTGAGCCTGGAGAGGCTTGTCTGTAAAAGAATACTTGTTGTAAGGTCTGGAGAGGCTGCTGAAGAATACTTGTTACCTATCAGGTTGATAGTGAAATCTCTCTAGTTTGAGGGGACTGGACGTAGCTCTTAGGAAAGGGTGAACCAGGATAAAAACTTGTGTTATTTCTTCTTTCCCTTAACTCTTATTATTTCTGTGATTATTCTAACCAAGGGGATTGAATTGATTTTATTTCAACAAGTTTTTCATACACTTTAAATTGGACAAAGAAAACAAGTTTTTAAACTAAGAGGGAAGCCTCTGCGTCCAATCTTTCTGTGCGTCTGATATTTTACAACTTGTGAGTCCAGTGTTTTGGCACTCTGTGCGTCCAATGTTTTAGCACTCTGTGCGTTCAATGTTAACATTTTGTGCATCCAATACTTCAAAACACTGTGAGTCCAGTTTTCATATTTGGCTGTGCGTCCAACGTTGTTCACAAGCCAGCGTCCAACATTGCGAAAAGTTTTTAAAAGCTTTGAAACACAATTCAACCCCCCCTTCTTGTGTTTCATCCTGTTACCTACAGAGGTTGTTACAATCTTTTTGTATATCAACGATAGACAATGTCAGGGTTTTCAAAGAGAAATAGATTGCACTAGTTTTATGGTAAAATTATACTGCGGTAGTCTAAAATTTGCCATTATAACAGTACAATTATTAACGCTCAAAATCAATTTTTCCATTATAACATTAATTTCACAAAATCACATAAATAATTTAGACATTATAACACTACAATTAATTAAAGCTCATAACAATTATAAAGCTTAAATAAACAAGTATAAAGCTATAACACATAAATCGCATAAGTGATTAGCAATCAAAAATCAAACTTATATCTCTTCAAGTTATTTTGCAAGAGGTTCCCCTTACCTTTGGATGAAAAAGATATGAAGAACAAGCTTTAAAAAAACCAAGAACACGAGAAAATTATAAAGCTATAAAGAGGGAAAAGTGAGAAATGCTTGGAATATCAACAAGACTTGGTGCAAGGATTAAATGAAGCATGAGGTGGATATTTATAGGGGGAGGGGTACGACCAATGGCTGAGTTCACAGAGACCATGGTTGAGTTGTGAGCTAAGCAAGGTTAGGAGTGATTATGTCATAAAACCCTAATTAATTAATTCAAACTAAATTGTCATTGGTCCAAAGCACTTCACAAGGATTGGATCCAACTGATCAAAGCAATCCAAGGGTCCAAAATGAAGATGAGGGGGAGGCCAAAGGAAGCAAGTGGGAGGAGAAGATAAGATCAAAGCTTAATGACAAGATAATTAGGAAAATTAGGTTAAATCCACCCTTTTTCTCATTGGATGAAAGGCATCTCCCTAGGACATGATCCAAGTGAAAAAATACATCCAATGCTCCAAAATAAGCTGGGTATGTCGACCAAAAAGGGAGAGAAGAGAGTCATTGGATAGCTAGGTTAAAAAATTTAGGTTTTGGTAATTAAATGTACAACCAAGGGTAAAACAGTAATTGAACATTGCCCTCCACTATTCAAGGTCAAGGGCTGGGTCAACACCACTATTTGAACTCCATAAAATTGCATTTGAGTTCCTCAAAAACCCTAAGTTCCTCTTTTATACCCGTTAATTCTCTATTCGTCTCTATTTGACTGATATACCACAAATAAGGGCAAAAACGATATGAAAATAATATCCTCTAAAAACAATCTCTAAAATCCTTAAATAAATAATTAAAAAGAAAATATAAATTTTGTGTCGACCTTTTGTCACGAGAAATTACACTATAAATCAAGATATTTGCTCTATACGCATTTGTTAAGCTTATTTTTTTGGTAAATTTCAAAAGTTTTCAAAAAATTCTAGAAAATCACAAATATTAAAAGAACAAACTTTTGTGAAGGAATATAATTTTCTGGGTTGGTTTGATATACTTTTCCTATTTAAAACCTTTACCATTAGTTATGGCGAAAACCGTTGTCCGTAAAAATCCAAACGTCAAGTGAAAAATGTATGTTTCCATGAAATAAATGAATGAGCATATTAAAAGTTTGATTATATGACAAAAATAAATCACTCAACACTTAGATCACAAAATTTCATATAAAACGGAATTTAGACGGTAAACAGAAAAACAGATGTTACAACTCTACCCCTCTAAAAATAATTTCGTCGTCAAAATTACATACCTAAAACAACGTTGGATAAAGCTCATGCATGTTGTCCTCTAACTCCCACGTCGCATCGCTTGTAACCTCATCCCAAATGACCTTGACTAGAAAGATCTGCTTATCCCTAAGCTGTTTGATTTTTCGATCGTCGATCCGTACATGGTTTGTATCAAAAGTCAAGTTTTCTCTTAATTGAACTATGTCTGGTTCAATTATATGAGATGGGTCGGCAACAAATTTTCTCAATTGTGAAACATGAAAGACACTATGCAGATTTGAAAGAAAAGGAGGTAAAGTTATTTGATAAGCTACATGACCTATTTGATAAAGAATTTGATTAAGCTCTTAAGAATTTTGGAGTGAGTTTCTTGGAATTAATAACCCTATCTACCCCAGTCATTGCTGTGACTCTCAAGAAAACATGTTTACCTTCTTGGAATTCAAGAGGTTTCTTCCGTTTGTCAGAGTAGCTCTTTTGCCTGCTCTGTGATGCTTTCATTCTATCTTGAATCTGCCATGCTTTGTGCATTGGTTTGCTGTAAAAATTCTAGCCCTACAGTTGTACTTACCCCTTCCTTGTACCAGCACAAAGGTGTTTGACACACGCTCTGGAGTGATAACTATTGTTGTATATAAATTCTATCAAAGGCAGCATATCCTCCCATCTCCCACCTTGATCCAACACACACGCTCTCAACAAGCCTTCTAACGACTGAATCGTTCTTTCTGTTTGACCATCTGTTTGAGGATGATAGGCAGAACTTAATCTTAACTTAGTTCCTAAGACTTGTTGTAAACTCTGCCAAAATCTGGAGGTAAACCTAGGATCTCTATCAGAAACAATGTTAGAAGGTATTGCATGCAATCTAATGACCTCTCTAACATACAATTGGGTAAGCCTTTCCAAAGAACAATTCATGTTAATAGTTAAGAAATGTGATGATTTTGTTAATCCATCTATAATCACCCAAATTCCATTACATCCCTTTGAAGTCTTAGGTAACCCTGTTACAAAATCCATAGATATACTCTCCCATTTCTACTCTGGAATATCTAATGAATGCATCATTCTTGTAGGTCATCGGTGTTCTACCTTAGCTTTATGGCAAGTGAAACACGTTGATACATACTCATCGACTTGTTTCTTCATTTCTCGCCACCAAAATCTTTGTTTTAGATCCTGATACATCTTTGTGGTTCCACAGTGAATACTCAGCTTACTCTTGTGTGCTTCATCTAAGATCAATTTCCTCATCTCCAAGTTATCAGATACACAAATTCTACCTTTACACCTTAAAATCCCATCACTTCCAATACTAAGTTCTGCAACCTTCCCTTGCTCTAACAGCTCTTTCTTATATTAGGCGTTCGTTGGTTGCTTGTTGCTCCTTAATCTCGCTCACCAAATCACTAGAGATCTTGCTCATATTCAGGCAAATCCTATCTCTATGCATATCTATGTTCAAATTAAGATCACGAAATCCTTCTATCAACTCTAGTTCCTTTATCATCATGCCTGACATATGGATAATCTTTCTACTTAATGCATCAGCTACTACATTTGCATTTCCAGGATGATACATCAATGAAAAGTCATAATCCTTCAGAAACTCCATCCACCTTCTTTGTCTCATATTGAGTTCCTTTTGATCAAACGGGTATTTCAGACTCTTATGATCACTGAAGACATTAAACATTGATCCATACAGATAATGCCTCTAAATTCTTAAAGCAAATACTGTAGGTAACAAGGTGAAACACAAGAAGGGGGTTGAATTGTGTTTCTTAGCTTTTAAAAACTTTTCGCAACCGTTGGACACAGTTTAAGAAAGGTTGGACGCACAAGATAAGTTGGACGCAGAAACGTCCACTTGGTTTAAAACAAGTTTGGGTGCGTGTAAAACATTTAAGGTGTTTGTTAAATGAAATTTCAATTTAATCCCCTCAGTCAATATAAATACTGAGTGTAAAGGAGTAAAGGGATAGAGAAATTACACAGATATTTATCCTGGTTCACCCTTTCCTAAGAGCTACGTCCAATCCCCTCAAACTAGTGAGATTTCACATTCAATCCAGATAGAATTACAAGTATTCTTCAACAGCCTCTTCAGGCCTTACAACAAGTATTGTTTGCACACCTAGCCTCTCTAGGCTCAACCAAGTATTCTTTTACAGATAAGCCTCTTCAGGCTAAACCCAAGTATTCTTTTATAGACAACCCTCTCCAGGCTCAAACAAGTATTCTTTTACAGTAAAGCCTCTACAGGCTCAAACAACTCAGAAGAGTGTTTTGGTTCTAAGTGTTGCTAACTCACACAAGTGAGAATATGAAATCTAAAGCACTTTGAGAGTTAAGCAAACTCTCTTTTACAAGAAGAATGAACTATACAATTCTTTCTAAGCTTTACAGAGAATATGAAATAATTTGCACAGCGTTTTGACTCTATCTTTTGCGTGTTCAATCTCGCGTGTTCTTCATCTTGTTCACGATATTTATAGGCATTGAGTGAAACTTCAGATTGATCTTGAACTTGATTTGCTTCAGCCTTCATAAAATAGCCATTTCCTAATACCATTAAATGTTATCTTCCCGTTGCTTCAATGGAGTGCTACTTCAACATAGGTTGTGTAGTTCTTTCTCTAAGGTCAGAAGCAACCTGTACTCAAAGTCTCAATTACACAGTGGTTACACTGTTTGATAGAAAAGGTACAATTTTCACAGTGCTTTATGCTTTCTGTTAAATGCTAGTTAAAAAGTTGACAATTAAGCTCAGGAAAAGCATTGTATATAGCTATTTATTTCAAATCATTTGCTCATTAAATATGTCTCATAATAAATGCAAGAGCAATAAATAGCATGTTATAATAGCTCGCGTGTTGGACGCTGCTGCAGAACAGAATGGACGCTCTGTTCACTTACCATATGGACGCATAGCTTCCAGAGTCCATTGGACGGTACTTACCCAAGGTCAAGTATCAGAGTCCATTGGATGCTCAGCTCTCTGACTGTACATATAAGTACCAAAGTCACTCTGGACGATAGACCTAACTTTGTTGTACCTACAAGAGCTTGTTATCAGATTTTGTAAAATCCTCTATAATAGTTGTTATCATCAAAACCACTTGGAGATTCAAGCATTGTAAAATGCCTTTGAACAATTTGGTTCCAAGAAATACTACTGTAGCTAACTCTAGATCATGGGTTGGATAACTCTTTTCATGAATCTTTAGCTGACGAGATGCATAGCTACAACCTTTCTGTGCTGCATCAACACACACCCAAATCCTTGATAAGAAGTGTCGCAGTGTATTTCCATCGGTTCATCTAGATTTGGTAAAACTAACACAGGTGAGGTTGTCAGTAGCCTTTTTATCTTAGTAAAACTCTCCTCACACTCGTCCGTCCATACAAACGGCTAATCTTTCTTAGTTAACTGGGTTAACGGAACTACAATCTTGGAAAATCCTTCAATAAACCTCTGATAATACCCTGCTAAACCTATAAAACTCCGAATCTTTGTTACGGTTGTGGGTTTCTCCTATGAAAGTACCGCTTCTACCTTTGCAGGATCCACTGTAATTCTTTCCTTAGAAATAACATGACCCAAAAACTGTACCTTACTAAGCCAAAACTCACACTTAGACAGCTTAGTATACAACGTTTTTTGCTCAATACTTGCATCACCTGCCGCAAATATCGTTCATGCTCCTCACGAGTCTTGGAATAGATCAAGATGTCGTCGATAAACATAACAACACCTGATATAGGAACGGACTAAAGACTCTCTTCATGTAATCCATGAATATAGCAGGTGCATTCGTTAAACCAAGTGGCATTACAAGATATTCATAAAGGCCATAACATGTTCTAAATGCAGTCTTAGGTATATCTTCTGCCTTAACTCTAATCTGGTGGTAACCACTTCTTAATTCTATCTTAGAGAAAACAAAGGCTCCACACGGAGCTGATCCGTCAGGTCATCTATGCATGGCAAGGCATATTTATTCTTAATGGTCACTTTATTCAATTGCCTATAGTCTACACACAACCTAGACATCCCGTCCTTCTTCTTCACTAACAGTACTGGCACTTCCCATGGGGATATGCTTGGCCTAATGAACTGCTTAAACAACAGATCCTCTAATTGCTTTTTGAACTCCGCCAATTCTGTTGGTGCCATTCGATAAGGAGCTATAGAGATAGGTCCAGAACTGGGTACTATATCTATTGTAAATTCTATCTCCCACACTGGCGGCAAACCTGGTATCTCTTCCGGAAATACCTCCGCCAAATCTTGAATGATAGGCACTTTGCTCAATTCAACTTCCCTCTCGCCTTTCAACAAGGTTAACATCATGTTTTCCTGATTTTCTCCTTTCAAAGAATCTTTTGACTGGTTTGCAGGTATAAATCCAAGAATCTCATATTTGGGAAAAATTAAGGTTTTATGGAACAATCTAAAAGGATATGGCTGGAAGATAACCAATCCATGCCCAAAACCACATCTAACTGTGTTAAAGGCAAACATATTAAGTTAACAAGATACTATTTACTAAGAATTGTGATAGGACAATTCAAACAAACAGTGTTTGCGACAACTGGTTTAGCAGTAGGTAAGGAAACAATTAAGTCAAAAGACATTAAAGACACAAGCAACTTTAATTGCTTCACACAATTAGCAAAAATAAAAGAATGTGTTGCACCCGAATCGTATAGTACAACTAAGGGATTACCAGATATGCTGCAATTACCTTGTATCAAATTGTCAGATTTTGAAGCCTCCACACCTCCCATGGTATAAACTTGCCCCTTAGCTGATGGTCTTGCCGATTGCGCACTCTTGACGATCGGTGCCGGCCTCTGCCCTCTACAATCAATTGCCAAGTGTCCAATCTTTCCACTATTGAAGCAAGTTGTTCCCTTCTGAGTACAATTGCTAGATTGGTGTCCTGGTCTTCCACAATTGTAACACCTAAACACATTTGGGCCTTGCTGACCAAAACCTCCACTTCCACCAGTTAGTACATTATTCTTTTTCTGTTGCGGTGTTCTGTTGTTCACCGGATTCTTGTTATATAGCTTGCTTTAAAACTGCCTCTTGTTTTGATACTGGGGCTGGAACTTAAACGACCCGCCCACATTACCTTTTCCTACCACCTTCTCCGTCTTCAATATTTTCATCTTTCGACATTTTTCAACTAAGGGTTGAAATTGACAGATCTCCAGAACAGAAACAACCTCCCTAATATCGTAACGAAGTCTCGCTTCGAAACGTTCGCACTTCCATGGCTCATCAGGTTGAAGCTGGAAAAAGCGAAAGTACCTAGCCAAAGTTTCAAGCTTAGCCGCGTACGCATCCACAATCATCTCTTTGTGCTATAGACTCAGGAACTCACGTTCCCTTTCAGTTCTAGCGCTCTGAGGAAAGTACTTGGTTAAAAATCGGGTGCAAAAAATTGCCCAAGTTATTTCCTGATGCTCGACTTCCAACAGCTGATGTACCGCTTTCCACCAATACTCTGCATCACCTATTAGCAGGTAAACAACATAAGATACCTTGACTCCCTCAGCACAATTCAGAGCCACAAATATCTTTTCCAAGTCCTGAATCCAAAGATCAACCTTCTTTAGATTAGGTTCCCCATTGAACTGTTGTGGATCGTGCTTCCTAAAATCGGTAAGTCCTTTAGCCACAGTAGCCTGATCCGCCCTTAACTGAGACAGTATGTCTCTCTGTTCTGCTCGCGGCCATAGTGTTCATCGCCCCAATCACTCATTCCATCGCCTCAACGTTACGTGCAGACATTGCTTTCTAGAATAAAACTAGTAAGAATATATCTACCCTTAAGAAAAACACAAGAAAGTAAGCAATTTCACACAAGTTCACACATCACACAATATCAAACACGTCAATCAAAGTCACATAACTTAAACCTAATAGACCTATAACCTAACATTCGCATAAAAGATTGTGAACCAGGCTCTGATACCACAAAATGCAACACCCTTTCTCCAAAAAGCATATTACACCAAAGTAACCAAAAGTTTCACAATAACTTAGAAAATATTTTGAGAAAAACTTGGTAATTCTTCTCCAAAAATGCGGGTAAAATTTTTGCCTTTAAAATAATAAGAAGGATAGAGAATATGTCTCCTTATTTCTTTTCGTAATATTTTAAGTGCGGAAAAATAAACAACACATTTTGCAGGAGTACTCTGATCTCATATATATATATATATAAACCACACCTTTTTACAAAGAAGCTTGCATCAGTACAAGCTTATGGTTTTCGTGTTGGAAAGTAAAGAAAGCAGTAAATACTAAGTAAACTGAAAAGTACAAAAGTGTTAAAAGGAAAATATACACACTACTATGAACATATGAGCCATGATCCCATCTATTAACCTAAAGGGATCCACTACTCTAAACTATACTAAGCTCCATCTAAAGGCACGACCAAGTAGCCCCTCCTAATCCCAGTCCACCAGGCTCAAGGTTCCGAACTTGAGTCACCGGAATCCAAGCATAGTCATACCCAGATAAATCCGGTCTAGGCAAGAAATCAATAGTAAGATCAGAGGTACCCCAATAACCGATGGACTCGTCAAGTATCTCCTCCTCTTCCCTATCAGAAAAGGATTCGGATAGCCATATAATATTCTCCTCCTCACTGTACTGGGGATAACGGGTATACATAGACGGATTCGCCTCTCCCTGAGGTGAAGCCGACGTGTATCCCACGGACTCCTCGGCTGCACTGCTACTGGTGCTTCCACTGTGTCGCCATCCCAGCCCTTGGCCGAGGACTTGCTCCTCAATGCCGATCTCCTCCTTCGCCCGAAGCAGGAAATTGATGGGTACGCGTGATCTGATCCATTACCGTCACCCTCTCCCGATGGAGAACTGCCATCGTCGTCGTTGTCGTCGTTCCCAGAATTATCTACTATGCCAAAAACTAAGCCTTCTAACTGATGTAGAGGTAACTTGACACCCATGATTATCTGCTCCTGAATCTCAAGTGGATTATCTCTTAAATTGTTGTCTATCGTCTCTACGTACCCTACAGTGGTACCACACTGTGTGGTGTGCTTGATGTTCCACTCCACACTCTCCCCGCCTAAGGGTAAAATACTAAGGTGTTGGACCTTCCCCAACCTAGTGTCCCGGTGAACCATCTATTTGTACATACACAAGCACAACGAAGAAACATGCAAGGGTAAAACTCTAAATCAAAGTAATAAGAGAAGTATAAGCACACCAAAACATAGATCATACATCATCCAAATCATACATCAAGAACACATATATCATAATAGCAAGTTATTTAAGATAAATACAAGTTTCACACATACAGGTCATACCTTGTATTATAAATACAGAAAGCAATGCATACTCAAAAATATCACATCAAGTCAAGATGTATTTATGCATGCCAGTTCTACTTCTTCTGAAATCACACTGGTGTATTGCTCTAAGGAGACTTTTCCAAATGAATACCGCATTATAAATAGATATGTCAGTCAGATTTATCCAAGCCGGTTATAAGACCCGTCTCGGCTTGAGGGTTATCACCGTCATGGCCACTGAGACTATTGAAACCTGGATAATCCCAGAAAATAATTGTAGTCCAACAAGAATCTATTTTCAATCTTCCCTCCATATTGTAAGCTCAAACGTCTTTATGCAGTGACAGTGTAAATTGCAGATAAATTCTCTTTGATTTCTCTTTGTAAAACTTTCCTTTGTTTTACTGTATTTTCTTTTGAAATATTCTATCTCAAAAATACTCTTTATTAGCTCATGACAACTCTTTATCAAATAGATGAATAAGTCTTGCTCTTGATACTTAGTTTACTGATTCATTCAAAACGTCTGATTCTTCCCGGCTTCAATAATTTTATTAAGGAATGACCACACCGCGGCAGAGCCGAACTGAGGTGATCAGCCCACAATCAGAGTGAATCGGTATATGACAAAATTAAAAGTAATTAACTCATTGAATAAGATCGGAACGGGGCAGTGTAACACCCCTTTTTCACACAAGGAACGTCACATGAAAACTAAACAAAACTTAATGCGGAATTAAATATAAACTGGTTTGTCTTCAAATATTCATCTTTCATAAATAAAGGATACCGAAATTAGTGGCTAATTTTTATTTTGAAAGTCTTAAACGAAAAGATTACTCACATCTCATTTAGCCATCCAGAAACTCAGAAGAAAAGAAACATCATGCATATATATGTATATCATCATGTCAATATACGAAAGTCTTGCGCCCACATGTATAGTCATGAACCACAACAGAGTGGCCAAAATACATCATCACAGCATAAAAGAAATAAAGCAGTAAACTAAACCTAAGAAAGCAATAAAGCAAAGGTGTGTCAGAATACACGACATGAAATATCTACATCCCCAAAACCTAGGCTGGTCGGCCAACTAATGTAACACCCTGTTTTTTTTAAATAGTTTTTATTCATTTTTAATGTGCTTTAATTTAATTAAAATTATTTAATTAATGATTTTTGTGATTTTAAGGTGTGAATAATAATATTCATATCTTAGGTTTATTTTTGAAGGGTTTAGAGTAATAGAGTTCGCAAAACTGAGTTTTTGGGAGAACCGCCTTCTCGCGTGATACAGGGAAGAGTTCAGTATTTTTCTGGAGGTCATTTTTACTCCAAAATAATATTTTAACGAACCAAAAGTGGTTCTTATAATATTTGTGATTTTTAGAAATTTTTCTGAAAATTTTTCAGAAATACTTTATTTTACCCACGTTTGGTGTTTTACGGGTAAACCGGGCGCAACCGAGACATGAAAAATAGTTCAAAAATTTAGTTTTGAATTTCTAAATTTTTCTATGACATATTCAAATCATAAAATTTATTTCTCATGATTTTACCCATTTTAGAAAAATATTTATCTAAAAAGGGGTTCGAAAACTACGCATTTTTACTACTTTGAACTACCGATTAAACCCTAAATTGATGGGGCAATCCCACCAATTTTCTGGTCTGATTTGGGCGCACAAGGGGGGCTGATTCACTCTCCAAAAATATCCCAAAAGTCAATTGGGTCAAATGGGTTTAATTTTTGAATTTTTCCAAATTAGGTGAGAGATATGGCTCCCAACCACTCAAGCATGCAAGCCCATACCTCCCCCATGCCTTCCTTGCTTCAGCCGAATCCTATAGGGAGAAGGAAGTGAGAAATTTCATTTTTGACTTCATCTCTTTCACTTGAATCAAAAACTCCATTTTTTCTCTCCACTTTCAAGCTTTTCCATACACCAAAAGGCTAAATTTTGTTGAGTTTTTGCATAGTCAAGCTTCACAAAAAAGGTTTGGATCATCATTCTAATCCATAAACTTCTTTCATTTTTTCATTTCCACCACTTTCAATTTGTCCATGAAGCTTGTATTCTTCTCTTTACTAAAAGAGAGCTTTTTCTTGGTTTAGGTTCACTCCATTGGAACCTACAAGCTTGAAAACTACCTTGGATCTATTTTGCTTCAAGATTTGAGTAAGTATTCATCTACTCAAAATTTCTACTCTTTAGGGTTTGGTGGTTTGCATAAAACTTGCATTTTTATGGGTTTATTTTGGTGTATTTTGTGAAAGGTTAATTTTTCTAAGTGTTGGAACAACAAGGCTTCAAGGAGGCCACTTGGTGTTGGTGTAGAGTGAAGGTGATTGTTGGTGTTTGCCCATTTTCTTAGTCCTCAAGAGGTAAGCGGATTTTTTCAATAAGTTGGGAAGGATGTGTATGTGTATGGTGTATGTTGTATGTTTCATGAAAAACTCAAAGACTTGAGTTTTCATATTGGGTGTTTGAATGAGTTTCATTCTATTAGTAATATGTAATTTTATATATTTATGTATATGAGTTAAAGTATGATTTTGGTTGAGGCATGATAATTTTTGATAAGTCTATGCGTTGTTGGAAAAGTCATATGTATGCTTGGGGTGATTTTGGATGCCTAAGTGTATGCTTGGTGAAGTATGCTTTATGCTATGTTCATGATGTATGTTGATATGTTATGAATGATTCCTTTGAGTGTATGATTAATTTATGGCTTGGTTGTGTTCTTGCCTAATTGATGAATGTTGATTCTTGGATGTTTCATATGTTTTAATTCAATGTGATTGGGATTGGATTGAAAATATTTGATTAAGTGTGGGAAGAGGGTTTAAAAGCTTTAATGAAAAAGTTTTCCAAATGAATTAATTAGGATTCAAAGATAACACTTAATTAGATAAATTTCATCAAGTTTCTAATCATAAGTCTTAAATCAATTTCATACTAAATCCTTTTTATCCAAAAAACTCTAAGTGAGCTAGGAAATCAATTAATGAGGGAGAAAATCAAATTTCAGATTTTTAAGGGGTTAAAAACGAAATTTGAGTGTTTTTGGGCCAAAAATATAAATTTCTGGAATTCTGGGGCAGAAATGTGAAATCTGGACACTTTGGGCCAAAAACATAATTTACAAAAGTTAGGGGCAGAACCGCGAAGTCTGGGCTCTTTGGGCCAAAAACGTAATTCACAAAAGTTCTGGGGTAGAAAACGCGAAGTCTGCGCATTTTGGGCCAGAAACCAAATTTTCAGAAAATCAGGGGCTGGACTGCAAAACTGGACTTCTTAGGGGGTCAGAATTGTAAATATTTAAAAGTAAAGGAAATTAAGTAAAATTATCAAAGAGTCTACCCAAGTTTTTAATTAAACCTTTTATAATGAAAAGTGGGAAGAAAGATTAATAAAGTGGGTTTTAAATAAGAGGTAACTCTTTTATAACAAGTGAAGATTTAAGATTTTGAAGTTAAAGGAGAACTTAAGAATTCAAAGAGGAATTTCTTCTAAAAACTTATGGTTTCAAATAACGATTTTACATGGTATTGAACGAGGATCAATACGTGGCGATGAAAAAATCTTGAGGACAATAATCTTACATGGTGTTGGATGAAAGCGAACACGTGGCGACGATAAAGTCTTGAGGACAATAATATTACACGGTGTTGGATGAAAGCGAACACGTGGCGACGAAAAACCCTAAGACGAGGGACCGCATTGATTGTATCGATTGTGATTGCAAATATAATGTCATTTGCATTAAAGACGTGGCTTTTGCTAAATTAGAGCACACAATCCTATGCGGGGATTGTAAATAAGTATGGTCTGACTATAAGTCTTTGACGGCATCCAGGTTATGAAATTCTCAATGGCCTTGCGGTGAATCCCCTTGTGCCGAGAAGAGTAGTGTACCCGGCTTGGATGATCCTGACCGGCTGCCTTATTTGAGACGGGGTGTACGACGTAGCACAATGGGTCTGTACCGAATAAATGACAAACGATGGCTAAGGGTGAAGGTCAGTTTGCATTAATGATAGGTATACGATTCCGCCACATCACTCTACTTAGTTGAGGAAGAGAAGTCTCCATGGAGCAGTGCACCGGTGTATGAAAAGAGATATTGAAGTGACATGCATTATGCTAGAATGCTATGTGTGTGCTTGACTGTGTGTTTACCTTGATGATGTGTCTCTTGTTGATGATTGAATATCTTAGCTAAAAGACTTGCGAAAGAGTAATTCTATATATATATTCTTCGAATGTATTATGTATGATTTTGTTTTTGAAATGCACCCTTACGTGGATTTCAACTTGTGCAAAGAAATTCACCCTTGCATGTTTTTCTGTTATCCGTATGTACGCTACGCGTAGATGTCCACTTCGAGACCTCTGGTTGCCAGAGTGAGGGAGAGCTTCCGGCCTCTTGAGGCCGATGGTGGGGGATGGACTTATGATCCCATCTCCCAATGCGCCACAGTGTGTGGACACGTGTTCAGGACGAGAAGAGGGGTGCTGGGCCTCGAGGAGGTTTTGGAGCGTGACATGGTTCTAGACGCTTACATTCCCTTAGAGAGGATGCACAGCTGGCTGGCAGCCGCACCCGAGGCACCTGTGGAGCAACCGAGGAGAGAGGCTCAGGAGGAGGAGAGACCTTTACCCTCGCGGGTAACCGGATCTGCTCGGGAGTATCGCTGTATGTTTGGTCGCACGCGTCTCACTCCAAGGAAGAGTACCTTGGCGCGGGATCGTCTACCGAGGATGGCTCCCCCAGTGACACCAGCTTCACCACTGGAGACAGTGAGACCGACGCTCTCCGTTCCTTACGTCCCACCGTATGGGCGTTTCGTGCGTTGCTCTTCTGACACTTTTGCCGAACCGTCGGGACATGCAAAGAGGGGGAAGAGGAAGGTTTGAGATGAACCAGAGCGGGTATTCATTGAGATATCCGAGGAGGAGGAGGACCCCGAGGAGGACCCCGAGGAGACGTCATCGTCTTAGGTCTGTAGTGGTGGGAGTGTCTAGTGCTAGGTTGTGGGTTGTCTGTTAGCAACCAGCCTAGGTTTGGGATGTACATGTTCAATGTCGAGTATTGGACACGCCTTTTGATTTACAGCTTTCCTAGGTTTAGATTTATTGCTTCATTTTCTTTATGTTATGATGATGTATTTTGGCCACTATGTTGTGGTTCCTAGCTGTACTTGCGAGCGCAAGACTTGTGTATATTGACATGATGATATATATATATGTATGATGTTTCTTTTCTTCTGAATTTCTGGATGACTAAATTAAATGTGAGTAATCTTTTCGTATAAGTTCCCTTTAAAAAAAAATTAGCCACCAATTTTGGTAACCTTGATTTATGAAAAACGATTTTCCGCATTACGTTTTAGTTTTTCATGTGACGTTCCTTGTGGAAAAAAGGGGCGTTACAACTAACAACCTACAACCTCGCACTCTACACCTCTCCGCCTAGAGATCTAAGACGATGACGTCTCTTCGAGGTCCTCCTCTAGATCCTCCTCGTGGTCCTCCTCATCCTCAGACTCAGACTCCACGATCCAACCGCATCCAGGCTCATCTCTGACTTTTCTCTTCCCTTTCCCTGCATGTCCTGATGGTCCGGCATGAGAGCCTGAAGAGCAATGCACGAAATGTCCCGATGGCTCTACGTAAGAAACTGGAAGTGTCGGTCTCACCGACTCAGGTGGTGGAGCTGATGTCACAGGTGGAGCCAACCTAGGCAAGCGTGCCCTCTCCAAGGAACTCTTCCTTGGAGTGCGACGAATCAGTCGACAACAGGCAGATACCGATCCGGCTATCCGCTGAGGTGTAGGCCTTTGATCCTCCCTCGTCTCTCTCCTAGGCTGCGTCGTGGGCGGAACTCTGGCCTCCCGGTTCTCCAACGTGATACTGCGTGCAAAGGGTGCATCTCCCAGCCAGTAGCGCATCCTCTCGACGAGTATGTAGACATCCAAAACCATGTCCCTCTCCAAAACCTCTTCGGGGCCCAACACCCATCCTCTAGTCCTGACCACGTGTCCAGTCACAGTGGCCCATTGGGAGATGGGATCGTAAGTCCATCCCCCACCATCGGCCTCACGAGGCCGGAAACTCTCCCTCACTCGGCTACCAGAGGTCTCGAAGTGGACATCTACGCGTAACGTACATACAGGTACAGGAAAATATGCAAGGGTGAATTTCTTTGCACAAGTTGAAATCCACGAAATGGTGCATATGAAAAGTAAAATACTACATAATACATTCTAAGAATTCTTTCGCAAATCTTTCTCCAAGGTAATCATACACCAAAAGAGAACACATCATCAAGTTAAACACACAGTCAAACGCACACATAACATTCTAGCATAATGCATGTCACTTCAATATCTCTTTAATACACCGGTGCACTGCTCCATGGAGACTTCTCTTCCTCAACTAAGTAGAGCGAAATGGCTGTAGCATAAACCTAACATAATAAACCAATCGGTCCCCTTTTTCATGGACTTGGTAACCATCGGTCCCCTTCTTCATGAACAGATTTTACAATTATTCAATAGTGCTACTATCACCATAACACAAATAAACCAATCTGTCCCCTTTTTCATGGACTCAGTCAACCATCTGTCCCCTTTTTCATGAACTGGTTTTACACTTATTTACAATCCCAACATAGGATTGTATGCTCTAATTTGGCAAAAGCCGCGTCTTTAATGCAAATGACAGTATAATTTGCAAACACACACAAGACAAACAATGAAATCCCCCATCTTAGGATTTCGTCGTCACGTGTTAGCTTTCTTCCAACCCGTGTAGCATTATTGTCTTCAAGACTTCATCGTCGCCACGTATTGACTCTCTTTCAATACCGTGTAAAAATGTTCTTTAGAACATAAGTTTTTGATAGAATTCTTCTTTGGAGTTAAGTTTCCTCTTTAATTTTAAAATCTTAAACCTTCATTTGTTTCGATATAAGAAATACCTTTTATTCAAAACTAACTTCATTATTGTTTTTTTTCCCACTTTTCATTGTAAAAAGATTTAATTAAAAGTCTTAATTGAATTCTTTGATAAACTTTACTTAAACTCCTTTACTTCTAATTATTTAAAATCTACCCCTTCAGAAGTCCAGTCTCATACTTTAGCCCCTAATTTTCTGAAAAATTTGGGTTCTGCCCCAAAAATGCCCAATTTCACGTTTTTGCCCCAGAACTTATGTAAAATTATGTTTTTGGCCCAAAGTGCCCAGTTTTTCGTTTTTCTGCCCATAATTCCAGAAATTTATATTTTCGACCCAAATACACCCAGATTTCGGTTTTAACCCCTTAAAAATATGAAATTTTACTTTCTCACTCATTAACTGATTTTCTAGCTTACTTAGAGTTCTATGGAGAAATAGGATTTGGTATGAAACCTATTGGAGACATATACTTAGAAATTTAATGAAATTTATCTAATGAAGTGTTAACTTGAATTCTAATTAATTTATTTGATTTCATTGGAAATACTTTTCATTAAAGCTTTTAAGTCCTCTTCCCACACTTAGTAAAATACTTTCAATTCAATCCCAATCACAATGAATCAAAGTATATGAAATATCCAAAAATCAACATACATCAATTAGACAAGAACACAATCAAGCCATAAATCATACATACACTCAAAGTAACCATCCATAGCATATTAACGTACATCATGGACATAACATCAATCATTAACTCATCAAGCATGCATTAGGCATTCAAAAATTACCATTCATCAACCAAAATCATGCTTTAACTCATATACATAAATATATATAAATAGATATTACTATGAGAATGAAACTCATTCAATAGCCAATAGAAAAACTCAAATCTTTGAGTTTAACTTAGAACATACAACATACACCACACACATACAAATCCTTCCCAACTTATTGAGAAAATCTCCTTACCTCCTGAAGCAAATGAAAATGGGCTAACACCAAAAGCACCTTCACACTAACACCAACACCAAGTGGTCTCCCAAGAATCTTGATGTTCCCAACACTTAGAAAAATCAACCTTATACAAAATACACAAGAAAAACCACCATAAAAATGCAAGTTTTATGAAAATAACCAAACCCTAAAGAGTAGAAATTAGAGTAGAGAAATACTTACTCAAACTTTGAAACAAAATGGATCCAAGATGGTTTTCAAGCTTAAAGGTTCCAAGGGAATGAACCTAAACCAAGAAAAAGCCTACTTTTAGCAAAATGAAGAACACAAGCTTCATGAAAAAATGAAAGTGATGGAAATGGAAAAATAAAAAGAGATTATGGTTTAGAATCATGATCCAAACTTTTTTTGTGAAACTTGAATAGCCAAAAACTCAATAAAACTCAAGCTTTTAGTTATGGACTCAAGTTTTGGAAATGGAGAGAAATGGAGTTTTTGTCTCAAGGAAGAAGATGAGGTGAGTAAGAAATGAACTCTCTCTTCCTATTGCCCTAGAAGGGATCAGCCAAGGGACAAAGAAGCATGGGGGAGCATGGCTTGATTTGAGTTGGCCACCTGCTCCATTTCTTTAATTAGAAAAAAGATATTTTCCAATTTGGTCAAATTGTGAATTTTTGAATTTCAAGAGTGTATTTTGGCTGAAAATTTCGTGCAAAACCAGCCCAAAATGGTGGGATTATATCCCATCAAGTTAGGGTTTAATTGGTGATTCAAAGTAGTAAAAATGCTTAGTTTTATAATCCCTTTTTAGATAAATATTTTTCTAAAATAGATAATAACATGAGAAGTCACTTTTATGGCTTGAATTTGATATAGAAAAATTTAGAATCTCAAAAATAAATTTTTGGACTATTTTTCATGTCCCGGTTACCCGTAAAGCTCCAAACGCGGGTAAAATAAAGTTTTTCTGAAAAATTTCCAGAAAAATTTCTAAAAATCACAAATATTATAAAAATAACTTTTGGTTCGGTAAATTTTATTTTGGAGTAAAAATGACCTCTAGAAAAATACTAGACCGTTCCCCACATCACGCGAGAATGCGGTTCCCGCAAAAATTCAATTTTGCAAACTTGACTACTCTCGACTCGTCTAAAATAGACCCAAGGTATTACTATCACTATCCTCACCTCAAGATCCCAAAAATCATTAATTAAATAATTTTAATTAAATAGAAACTGATTAAAAGTCAATAAAAACTATTTAAAAATGAGGGTGTTACAGGCAGAGCCACGGGGATCGATCAAGAGATAAAAGATCAACAGTAACTTAAACTCATATACACTTTTTAATCGAAAAGTGACTATTCTCAGATTTTAAATAACTTTGGAAAAGAAATAATCACACGGCGGCAGAGCCGACTGCAGTGATCAGTGTCTCACTTTAATTATAACTTGAAATAGAACTGAGTGAACGAGATTAAGCTAGATCATTACTGAAATACTTAAACATCAGTTTAATTTTAGAAAAAACCCGTTGAAGACTTACCTCACTAGTTTTCACTGTCAAAAGACATTGAAAACTACACTGAGTTTTCATATATGAAGGACCCCAAACCAGGAATTACTACCAATAATATAACAGCAGAATTCACCGAGAACCCTTTACTATTATACTATCTACCCAGACAGCCGTATATATGTATTTACCGAAATTATGGTTAACAATTCAAGATCAATTAAACGCTTAAACGTGTTATTGAAGCATCCCAATAAAATCTTTGCCAATTTATCTTAGTCACGTATATACTGAATCCCTAGGTTAAGATCTATAAACAGCGTAACAATATGGTTCCCAAGAAAGAGAGGTGAGTTAAGGCCGCTTGAAAGACCTTTGTCTTTCCTAGTCAAAACCATACCAATAAATCATTCATCTTAACTATCTTTTCTGTATATCAATGATAGACAATGTCAGGGTTTTCACAGAGAAATATATTGCACCAGTTATACGGTAAAATTATACTGCGGTAGTCTAAAATTTGTCATTATAACGGTACAATTATTAACGCTCAAAATCAATTTTGCCATTATAACATTAATTTCACAAAATCACATAAATAATTTAAGCATTATAACACTACAACTAATTAAAGCTCATAACAACTAATTTAAAGCCATAAAACAATTATAAAGCTTAAATAAACAAGTATAAAGCCATAACACATAAATCGCCTAAGTGATTAGCAATCAAAAATCAAACTTATATCCCTTCAAGTTATTTTGCAAGAGGTTCCTCTTACCTTTGGATGAAAAAGATATGAAGAACAAGCTTTAAAAAAACTAAGAACACAAGAGAGAATTATAAAGCTATAAAGAGGGAGAAGTGAGAAATGCTTGGAAGATCAACAAGACTTGGTGCAAGGATTAAATGAAGCATTAGGTGGATATTTATAGGGGGAGGGGTACAACCAATGGCTGAGTTCATGGAGACCATGGCTGAGCTGTGAGCTAAGCAAGGTTAGGAGTGAATATGTCATAAAACCCTAATTAATTAATTCAAACTAAATTGTCATTGGTCCAAAGCACTTCACAAGGATTGGATCCAACTGATAAAAGCAATCCAAGGGTCCAAAATGAAGATGAGTGGGAGGCCAAAGGAAGCAAGTGGGAGGAGAAGATAAGATCAAAGCTTAATGACAAGATAATTAGGAAAATTAGGTTAAATCCACCCTTTTTCTCATTGGATGAAAGGCATCTCCCTAGGACTTGATCCAAGTGAAAAAATACATCCAATGCTCCAAAATAAGCTGGGTATGTTGACCAAAAAGGGAGAGAAGAGAGCCCTTGGATAGCTAGGTTAAAAGCTTTAGGTTTTGGTATTTAAATGTACAACCAAGGGTAAAGCAGTAATTGAACATTGCCCTCCACTATTCAAGGTCAAGGGTTGGGTCAACACCACTATTTGAACTACATAAAATTGCATTTGAGTCCCTCAAAAACCCTAAGTTCCTCTTTTATACCCGTTAATTCTCTATTCGTCTCTATTCGGTTGATATACCGCAAATAAGGGCAAAAACGATATGAAAATAATATCCTCTAAAAACAATCTCTAAAATCCTTAAATAAATAATTAAAAATAAAATATAAATTTTGTGTCGACCTTTTGTCACGAAAAATTACACTATAAATCAAGATATTTGCACTATACGCATTTGTTAAGCTTATTTTTGGGTAAATTTTGAAAGTTTTCAAAAATACTAGAAAAATTCTAGAAAATCACAAATATTAAAAGAACAAACTTTTGTGAAGGAATATAATTTTTTGGGTTAGTTTGATATACTTTTCCTATTTAAAACCTTTACCATTAGTTACGGCGAAAACCGTTGTCCGTAAAAATCCAAATGTCAAGTGAAAAATGTATGTTTCCATGAAATAAATGAATGAGCATATTAAAAGCTTGATTATATGACAAAAATAAATTACTTAACACTTAGATCACAAAATTTCATATAAAATAGAATTTAGACGGTAAACAGAAAAACGGATGTTACAACTCTAGCCCTCTAAAAATGATTTCGTCGTCGAAATTACATACCTAAAACAACGTCGGATAAAGCTCATGCATGTTGTCGTCTAACTCCCACGTCGCATCGCCTGTAACCTCATCCCAAGTGACCTTGACCAAAAAGATCTGCTTATCCCTAAGCTGTTTGATTTTTCGATCGTCGATCCGTACAGGGTTTGTATCATAAGTCAAGTTTTCTCTTAATTGAACTATGTCTGGTTCAATTATATGAGATGGGTCGGCAACATATTTTCTCAATTGTGAAACATGTAAGTCACTATGCAGATTTGAAAGAAAAGTGGGTAAAGTTATTTGATAAGCTACATGACCTATTTGATAAATAATTTGATAAGGTCCTAAAATTTTTGGAGTGAGTTTCTTGGAATTAATAACTCTATCTACTCCAGTCATTGGTGTGACTCTCAAGAAAACATGCTTACCTTCTTGGAATTCAAGAGGTTTCCTCCGTTTGTCAAAGTAGCTCTTTTGCCTACTCTGTGCTGCTCTCATTCTATCTTGAATCTGCCATCCTTGTGCATTGGTTTGCTGTAAAAATTTTGGCCCTACAGTTGTACTTACCCCTCCCTGGTATCAGCACAAAGGTGTTTGACATTTTCTCCCATATATTGCCTCAAAAGGTGTCATGCCTATACTGGAGTGATAACTATTGTTGTATGTAAAATCCATCAAAGGCAGCATATCCTCCCAACTTCCACCTTGATCCAACACACACGCTCTCAACAAGTCTTCGAACGACTGAATCGTTCTTTCTGTTTGACCATATGTTCGAGGATGATAAGAAGAACTTAATCTTAACTTAGTTCCTAAGCCTTGCTGTAAACTCTTCCAAAAGCTGGAGGTAAACCTACGATCTCTATCATAAACAAGGTTACAAGGTATTCCATGCAATCTAATGACCACTCTAATATACAATTGGGTAGGCCTCTCCAAAGAACACTTAATGTTAACAGGTAAGAAATGTGATGATTTTGTTAACCTATCTATAATCACCCAAATTCCATTACATCCCTTTGAAGTCTTAGGTAACCCTGTTACGAAATCCATAGATATACTCTCCCATTTCTACTTTGGAATATCTAACGAATGCATCATTCTTGTAGGTCATCGGTGTTCTACCTTAGCTTTCTGGCAAGTTAAACACGCTAATACATACTCCTCGACTTGTTTCTTCATTCCTGGCCACCAAAGTCTTTGTTTTAGATCCTGATACATCTTTGTGGTTCCATGGTGAATACTCAGCTTACTCTTGTGTGCTTCATCTAAGATCAATTTCCTCATCTGCAAGTTATCAGGCACACAAATTCTACTTTTACACCTTAAAATCCCATCACTTTCAATACTAAGTTCTGCAACCTTCCCTTGCTCTAACAGCTCTTTCTTCTTTATTAGATGTTCGTTGGTTGCTTATTGCTCCTTAATCTCGCTCACCAAATCACTAGAGATCTTGATCATATTCAGACAAATCCTATCTCTATGCACATCTATGTTCAAATTAAGATCACGAAATTCTTCTATCAACTCTAGTTCCTTTATCATCATGCCTGACATATGGATAGTCTTTCTACTTAATGCATCAGCTACTACATTTGCTTTTCCAGGATGATACATCAATGAAAAGTCATAATCCTTCAGAAACTCCATCCACCTTCTTTGCCTCATATTGAGTTCCTTTTGATCAAACAGGTATTTCAGACTCTTATGATCGCTGAAGACATTAAATGTTGATCCATACAGATAATACCTCTAAATTCTTAAAGCAAATACTGTAGGTAACAAGATGAAACACAAGAAGGGGGGTTGAATTGTGTTTCGTAGCTTTTAAAAACTTTTCGCAACCGTTGGACGCTGTTTAAGAAAGGTTGGACGCACAGTGAGTATTGGACACATAAGATAAGTTGGACGCAGAAACGTCCACTTGGTTTAAAACAAGTTTGGGTGCGTGTAAAACGTTTAAGGTGTTTGTTAAATGAAATTTCAATTTAATCCCCTCTGTTACTATAAAAACTGAATGTAAAGGAGTTAAGGGATAGAGAAATTACACCGATATTTATCCTGGTTCACCCTTTCCTAAGAGCTACATCCAGTCCCCTCAAACTAGAGAGATTTCACTATCAATCTAGATAGAATTAAAAGTATTCTTCAACAGCCTCTTCAGGCCTTACAACAAGTATTGTTTGCACACCTAGCCTCTATAGGCTCAACCAAGTATTCTTTTACAGACAAGCCTCTTCAGGCTAAACCCAAGTATTCTTTTACAGACAAGCCTCTCCAGGCTCAAACAAGTATTCTTTTATAGTCAAGCCTCTCCAGACTCAAACAACTCAGGAGAGTGTTTTGGTTCTAAGTGATGCTAACTCACACAAGTGAGAATATGAAATCTAAAGCACTTTGAGAGTTAAGCAAACTCTCTTTTACAAGAAGAATGAACTATACAATTCTTTCTAAGCTTTACAGAGAATATGAAATAATTTGCACAACGTTTTGACTCTATCTTTTGCGTAGTTCAGTCTCATGTGTTCTTCTTCTTATTCATGGTATTTATAGGCTTTGAGTGAAGCTTCAGATTGATCTTGAACTTGATTTGCTTCAGCCTTCATAAAATAGCCGTTTCCTAATACCATTAAATGTTTTCTTCTCGTTGCTTCAATGGAGTGCTACTTCAACGTAGGTTGTGCAGTTCTTTCTCCAAGGTTAAAAGCTACCTGAACTCAAAGTCTCAATTACACTGTGGTTAAAGGTAATATTCAATTGAGATAGAGAGAATACACTGTGCGATAGAAAAGGTACATCCAGAGAGTGACAAATATGTTCAGATTACATTCTCTCTCAAGTACACTTTTCACAGTGCTTTACGCTTTCCATTAAATGCTGGTTGAGAATGTTGACAATTAAGCTCATGAAAAGCATTGTATACAGCTGTTTATTTCAAATCATTTGCTCGTTCAATATGTCTCATATTAAATGCAAGAGCAATAAATAGCATGTTATAATAGCTTGCATGTTAGTTGCAGTTGCATAACAGAATGGACGCTCTGTTCACTTACCATATGGACGCATAACATCCAAAGTCCATTGAACGTTACTTACTCAAGGTCTAGTATTAGAGTTCATTGGACGCTCAGCTTCCAGAGTCCATTGGACGATACTTACCCAATGTCAAATATCAAAGTCCATTGGACGCTCAGCTCTCTGACATATAAGTACCAAAGTCACTGTGGACGATAGACCTAACTTTGTTGTACCTACAAGAGCTTGTTATCAGATTTTGTAAAATCCTTAATAATAGTTGTTATCATCAAAACAACTTGGGGATTCAAGCATTGAAAAATGCCTTTGAACAATTTGGTTCCAACAAATACTACTACAGCTAACTCTAGATCATGGGTTGGATAATTCTTTTCATGAATCTTTAGCTGACGAGATGCATAAGCTATAACCTTTCTGTGCTGCATCAACACACACCCAAATCCTTGATAAGAAGTGTCACAGTGCACCTCCATCAGTTCATCTAGATTTGGTAAAACCAACACAGGTGAGGTTGTCAATAGCCTTTTTATAAAACTCTCCTCACACACATCCGTCCATACAAACGGTTGTTCTTTCTTAGTTAACTAGGTTAACAGAGCTACAATCTTGGAAAATCCTTCAATAAACCTCCGCTAATACCCTGCTAAACCTATAAAACTCTGAATCTCTGTTACGGTTGTGGGTTTCTCCTATGAAAGTACCGCTTCTACCTTTGCAGGATCCACTGCAATTCTTTCCTTAGAAATAACATTACCCAAAAACTGTACCTTACTAAGACAAAACTCACACTTAGACAGCTTAGTATACATCGTTTTTTGCTAAATACTTGCATCACCTGCCGCGAATGTCGTTCATGCTCCTCACGAGTCTTGGAATAGATCAAGATGTCGTCGATAAACACAATAACACACTGATCTAGGAACGGACTAAAGACTCTTTTCATGTAATCCATGAATATAGCAGGTGCATTTGTCAAACCAAATGGCATTACAAGATATTCATAATGGCCATAACGTGTTCTAAACGCAGTCTTAGGTATATCTTCTGCCTTAACTCTAATATGGTGGTAACCACTTCTTAATTATATCTTAGAGAAAACAGTGGCTCCACGGAGCTGATCCGTCAGGTCATCTATGCGTGGCAAGTCATTTATTCTTAATGGTAACTGTAACATCCCAACTTTAGAGATACTTGGTCTATGGTATTGATTACTTGTTAGTACAAATTTATGCAACTATATATATATATATGCTTGAACCTCTTTGATTAAGTGCTATGGGTAGTGGTTAATTATATAGAATTATAATTGAAGGGGGTTAAATATAGGAAATAGAAAAGAAAAATTTGAATCCTCACCCTCTACACACACACAAACTCGGACACACACACATTCTTTATTCATTTTATCCAAGTGAAATCTAGCTTTGGCCAATGCATGTGTCAGTCATGGACAAGTGTTGATGGAGAGGAACCATATTTTTTTTTTTCTCTCTTCTTATCCCTAAATTCGGCCAGCCTGTGGGGGAAGGGAAGGATCATTTTTCATTTGGGCTGTTTTGGGAGTTGAAGCACAAGGAAAGTATAGAGAAAGAACCTCTACCCTCTCCCTTGGTTTCTAGTCTTCGGCCATGTAGGGGATGGAAAGGAAGAGAAATCAGACCTCATTTGTATTCCTTGACACAACAAGACAAGAGCCAACATTTTTCACATCTTCCACACACCCATTCGACCATTTCCCCTTAACTCACCACCACCACACTTTCAATTACTTCCATCAACCTCTCCTCTTCAAGGGTGAAGTCTGGCATTGAAGGAGGAGGTAGGAACAAAGAGAGCCACTCCCTTTTCTTTCCAAAGCTAAGAAGGGTTCAGCCATGCGCAAGAGTAAACAGCTCAACCCAACACTCCTCTTCCCCAAGGTGAGTCCTTTTCCCCTTAGGTGGATGATGTCTGAGCATCATCCTAGGCCATAATCTGGGTTAGGGTTCAATGATTAAGGGTTAGAGGTTTTGCATGTCATGATTTCATCATTGCATGTGCATAAAAAAAAAAAGACCAAAATTCGTGTGAATTGGCAGGACTGTTTTGATTCTGCTTTTTTGTTAATTTCTGTTCTGGCAGTGTATGTTGCGAAGGGTATAACTCACTGTGTGTTAATCCAATGGATCTGATATTTGTTGAATATGAAACTAGACTTAAAATGAAGCAGTTTAGACTTTGGAAGCACTTGATTTGGACTTATATAGACTGAGTAATTAAATTCACAAGTTTCAGTTTTGAGAAATATATTCTGTTGTTGTTTGGTAAAAATTGAACTCTGGCAGTATTTAATTAATTGCATGTATCTCTTTGTACGATTGTCAAAATGTGAAACTGTAAGTTTCATATTAAAGTATACTCAGAATGCTTGAAAATAGGCTTTTTTTTCAGTGCATTTGGCGTACTATAGGTAGAGTTATTAGCTCTCCAAGTTTCAGTTAGGGATTTGGGTTCTGATGCCGTTCTGAATAATTAAATTAGGGCAGGGTGTGATCAAAAGGTTGTAACTCCCTTCCTAGTTGTCCGATTGACATGATTTTTGTCAATTATTAAAATAGAGACAAATTTCTACAACTTTGGTGTTGGAATAATTTTAGTAAGAAATATGTAGGAATAGATATGAGGGTTAGAATATTCAGGATAGTGTAATTGCTGATGTTGCTGTCCTGCAGTCTTAGTGTTCTGGCAGTGTCTGATGATCTGCCTGTAACTTTTGGTGTAGTAGTTCAATTGACCTGATTCTTGTCAATTATGAAATTGACATGAAGGACTTCAATTTAGGATTTGGAATGGTTCAATTTGGATTATAATTGTCAAAGTTATGATCCTTCAAAGTTTCGGATTAGGAATTAAAATCCTGACAGAGTTGCTGAAAATTCTGTCTTATGGGCATAGCCTGATAAATTGTACATAACTAAAAATCTATTTACTGAATTGTTGTGCTCTCTGTACCAAATGAAACTAGACATATAACTCTACAGGTTAGGCTTTGGTTTAATTGTATTTGATTAAGAATTAAGTTTTAACTGATTCTTTCAAGTTGCATCTGAATCGTAAAATTCTTGAATGGCTATGTATGTTGAGTTGCATTTATCGAAGATTGATAAACTTAATGAGAAACTTGTGATTGTCATTAGAAATCCTATATGATTCCTATATGAGATAAGTATTGATGGTATTCTATTTGTATATGAAGTAAATGACAAATTATGTCACTAAGTTACGGCCATGGTTTCTAATGTTATAAAAGCTTTAGAGCGGTGTTTTACTTGCAAATTCTAGCATAAATATCGGATTGTAATGAACTAATTCATGGATTACATTCATAATGAATGTCACTGTTACCCTTTGATATTCAAAGGTGCGGCATTTCACTGGTAAGATGGGGCACTGTCTTACAGATTAGAGACGTCTAATCACTTATGCCGTAGATCATGGCGTCGGTCCGGTGATCTTAAGACCCGGCGGCGTAGTTCAGGGCGTCGGTCCGGTGACCTTCAGGCTCGGCGACGTAGTTCCCGGTTTATGATAGTCATAAACCCTAAGGGAAATCACGGATACTGAGTTAGTACAGAATCATACTACGTACACCTATGCTTATTTTATTTTAAAGCATGTAATGGATTAATGGTTAAGTTCATCTGGTTATAAATTCATATTTGTAACATCATGTCAGGCTATGAGTATATTACTGTTAGTATGAAACTGAGAATGAAATAGTTGCTTGAAGAACTAAGTGTTCTTTTGCAAAGTATGGAAAATTACAGGAAATGATAAGGTGACCATAAATCCTTATCGCAAAATAATTTTAGTATAGAGGACTCATTGAGATAATTTTTATCTCACTAGTTTAAGTTTTGTTTCAAGTACATTACAGAGAAGAATAATTGGATAGCAATCTATGACGATGCTAATTCAAGCGAGTCAAGACCGGATCAGTGTCTAGATTAGGATTTTATTATTTACATTCATGTAATATTATACTTTTGCAACAAAGTACTGAGAAGTATTTACAAAAAATTCATTTTTTTGTTTCCGCTGTTTTCTGATAATTATTTTTAGTTGTTACTTTAAAAAAAAAAAGTTAGTAATATACTGATATGAATCGGGTCGTTACAGTAACTTTATTCAATTGGCTATAGTCTACACATAACCTACACGTCCCGTCCTTCTTCTTCACTAATAGTACTGGCACTTCCCATGGGGATACGCTTGGCCTAATGAACTGTTTAGACAACAGATCCTCTAATTGCTTTTTCAACTCAGCCAATTCTGTTGGTGCCATTCTACAAGGAGCTATAGACATTGGTCCAGAATCGGGTACTATATCTATTGTAAATTCTATCTCCCGCACTGGCGGTAAACCTAGTATCCCTACCAGAAATACCTCTGCAAAATCTTGAATGACAGGAACTTTGCTCAATTCAACTTCCCTCTCGCATTTCAACAAGGTTAACATCATGTTTTCCTGAGTTTCTCCTTTCGAAGAAACTTCTGATTGGTTTGCAGGTATAAATCCAGGAGTCTCAGATTTGGGGAAAACTAAGGTTTTATTGAAACAATCTAAAAGGATATGGTTGGAAGATAACCAACCCATGCCCAAAGCCACGTCTAACTGTGTTAAAGGCAAACATATTAAGTTAACAAGATACTCTTTACTAAGAATTGTGATAGGACAATTCAAACAAACAACATTTGCAACAACTGGTTTAGCAGTAGGTAAGGAACCAATTAAGTCAAAAGACATTAAAGACACAGGCAACTTTAATTGCTTCAAACAGTTAGCAGAAATGAAAGAATGCATTACACCCGAATCGTACAGTACAACTAAGGGATTACCAGATATGCTACAATTACCTTGTATCAAATCATCAGATTTGAAGCCTCCACATCCCTCATGGTATAAACTCGCCCCTTAGCTGCTGGTCTTGCCGATTGCGCACTCTTGACGATCGATTGCGCACCCAAAGTTTCAAACTTAGCCGCATACGCATCCACAGTTATCTCTTTCTGCTATAGACTCAGGAACTCCCGTTCCCTTTCAGTTCTAGCGCTCTGAGGAAAATACTTGGTTAAAAATCGGGTGCAAAAAATTGCCCAAGTTATCCCCTGATGCTCAGCTTCCCATAGTTGTTGTACCCCTTTCCGCCAATACTCCGCTTCACCTATCAGCAGGTAAACAACATAAAATACCTTGACTCCCTCAACACAATTCAGAGCCACAAATATCTTTTCCAAGTCCTGAATCCAAACATCAACCTACTCTAGATCAGGTTCCCCATTGAACTATTGCGGATTGTGCTTCCTAAAATCGGTAAGTCCTTTAGCCACAGTAGCCTGATCCGCCCTTAACTGAGACTGTATGTCTCTCTGTTCTGCTCGCAACCATAGTGTTCATCGCCCCAATCGCTCGTTCCATCGCCTCAACGTTACGTGTAGACATTGCTTTCTAAAATAAAACTAGTAAGAATATATCTACCCTTAAGAAAAACACAAGAAAGCAAGCAATTTCACACAAGTTCACACATCACACAATATTAAACACGTCAATCAAAGTCACACAACTTAAGCCTAATAGACCTATAACCTAACATTCCCCTAAAAGATTGTGAACCAGACTCTGATACCACAAAATGCAACACCCTTTCTCCAAAAAGGATATTACACCAAAGTAACCAAAAGTTTCACAATAACTTAGAAAATATTTTGAGAAAAACTTGGTAATCCTTCTCCGAAAATATGGGTAAAATTTTTGCCTTTGAAATAATGAGAAGGATGAAGAATATGTCTCCTTATTTCTTTTCGTAATGTTTTAAGTGCGGAAAAATAAACAACACATTTTACAGGAGTACTCTGATCTCATATATATATATTTATATATAAACAACACCTTTTGACAAAGAAGCTTGCATCAGTACAATCTTATGGTTTTCGTGCTGGAAAGTAAAGAAAGCAATAAATACTAAGTAAACTGAAAAGTACAAAAGTGTTAAACTAAGGGGTATACATCGACGGATCCGCATCTCCCTGAGGTGAAGCCGGCGTGTATCCCATGGACACCTCGGTTGCTACGGGCGCTGCTGCTGGTTCTTCCACTGTGTCGCCATCCCAGCTCGTGGCTGAGGGCTTGCTCCTCGATGCCAATCTCCCCCTTTGTCCGAAGCAGAAGATTGGTGGGGACGCGTGATCTGATCCATTACCATCACCATGTCCCGATGGAGAACTGTCGTCGTCGTCATTTGTAGCGCCCATTTTTCCCACAAGAAATGTCAAGAATAATTATCAAGAAGCTTAATGCGGAAATAACATAAAACCGGTTTGCCTTCGAAAAATACATCTTTCATAATTAAAGGATACCAAAATTCCTAGTTAAATTTTATTTATATATAAAGATACTAAGAAAGTACACTCACAAAATTTTAGCCATCTAGAAAATTAGAAAAGAAACATACATCATATTCACATATCTCCAAGTCACTGTACAAAAGTCTTGCGCCAGCAAGTATAGTCAAGAACCACAACAAAGTGGCCAAAATACAACATCACGGCGTAAAAGAAAATAAAGCGATAAACTAAACCTAAAGAAAACAGTAAAGCAAAATATGTGCCAAATACACAAAAGATCATCTACTCCCCAAAAACCTAGGCTGGTCAGCCAACTAACAACCCACAACCTAGCACCATCCTATGCCACATCTAGAGACCTAAGAAGATGACGTCTCCTCGGGATCCTCCTCGGGGTCCTCCTCCACCTCAGAATCTACAAAAAAACCCGCACCCTGGCTCGTCTCTAATCTTCCTCTTCCCTTTCTCTACATGTCCAGATGGTCCGACATGAGTGCTTGAAGAGCAGCGCACGAAACGTCCAGACAGCTCTACATAGGGAACAGGAAGCGTCGGCCTCACAGACTCTGGTGGTGGAGCTGGAGTCACTGGTGGAGCAATCCTAGCTAAGTGTGCCCTCTCGAAGGAACTCTTCCTTGGAGTACGACGAATCAGACAACGGCGATCAGAAGTAGGTCTGGCTACCCACTAGGGTATAGGTCTCTGGTCATCCCTCGCCTCTCTCCTAGGCTGCGTCATGGGCTGAACCCTGGGCTCCCTGCTCTCCACGGTCATACAGCGTGTACAGGTCGGATCTGCCAGCCAGCTGTGCATCCTCTCCATGGGAATGTAGACGTCCAACATCATGTCCCTCTCTAAAATCTCTTTGGGGCCCAGCACCCCTCCTCTAGTCCTGACCACGTGTCCAGATACCGTGGCCCATGGGAGACTGGATCGTAATCCCCCTCCATCGGCCTCAAGAGGCCTGAAACTCTCCCTCACCCGCGCTACCAGAGGTCTCGACGTGAACATCTACACGTGACGTACATAAAGATAACAGAAAAGCATGCAAGGGTGAATTTCTTTGCACAAGTTGAAATCCACGAAAGGTGTATATGGGAAAGAAAATACTACATAATACATTCCAAGAATATATATATCGTAAATCTTTCTCTAAGACATTCATACACTCAAGTTAAACACACATTGCACTCTAGCATAATGCATGTCACTTCAATATCTCTTTAATACACCAGTGCACTGCTCCATGGAGACTTCTCTTCCTCAACTAAGTAGAGCGATATGGCTGGAGCGTATACCTAACATAAAATACAAACTGGCCATCTCTCAGTCATGGTTTGACATTCATTCAGTATAGACCAATTGTGCAAACGTCGTACACCATATCACAAATAAGGCAGCCGGTCAGGATCATCCAAGCCGGGTATACTACTCTTCTCGGCACAAGGGGATTCACCGCAAGGCCATTGAGAATTTCGTGACCTGAATGCCCTCAAAGACTTATAGTTAGGCCATACTCATTTCCAATCCATCGCCATATGATTGTATGCTCTAATTTTGGCACAAGCCAACGTCTTAAATGCAAATGACATTATAATTTGCACATACATACAAAGAAAATAATGCAATCCTTCACCTTAGGATTTTCGTCGTCACGTATTGATTCTCTCTCAATACCGTGTAAAACTCTTTTCTATTAACATTATTTAAAGCATAAGCTTTAAAGAAAACTTCTCTTTAAAAGATAAAATTCCTCAAAATAGTAAGTATTTCTCTAAATCTCTTTTTAGCTTTAAAGTCTCAAAGTCTCCTAAATGTTTGATAAGTGAAATACCTTTGAACATTTTTAAATACAAACTAAGAATAGTTTTATAAAAGTCATTTGGAAACTTAAATATTTTTAGTTAAAACCAAACTTAGTAATTCCTCTTTCAAACTTTCATTAAAAAAAATTGACTTAAAAGTATTAACTAAATACTCAAATTATATACTTTGATAAAACTTTACTTAAATTCATTTTTTCATAATTATTTAAAACTTAACACCTAAAATGTCCAATTTTTCGTTTCAGCCCCTGGCTTTCGAAAATTATTGATTTTGGCCCAAAAACGTCCAATTTTTCATTTCAGCCCATGAACTTCTGAAAAATTATGATTTTTGCCCAAAACGTCCAGTTTTTATTTTTCAGCACCAGAACTTCTGAAAATTATTATTTTGGCCCAAAACACCCAATTTTTCATTTTCAACCCCTTAAAAATCTGAAATTTCACCGTATTCTTTACCAAATTGATTTCCTAACTTGGGGCTTTTTGTAAGTAGAATTGGTTATAAAGTCCATTGGAGACTTATCTTTAAAATCAAGTGAAGATTACCTAATCAAGTGTTGACTTGAATTCTAATTAATTTAAACTTGATTTCCTTAGAAATTTTTTTCCTTAAAGTCCTCTAAATTCCTCCTCCAAATGCTTGGGTAACAAAGTATTAGTCCTCTTGGGTATCACCACTAAATTACAACCACAATCATAATAAATTAAAGCTTTACACTACTTTAAATATTACAATCCAGCATCATGAATCAATCACACAAAATCACCCAAGAAATCAAATACATTAAATAAGCAAGGAGGCATAATCAAATCATGAAACATACATACACTTAAAGTAACCATTCTTAGCACTTTAAGCACATCAAGAACAATAGCATCATTCATTAATTTTATTAAACAAGGCATTAGGCATATAACCACTTCAAATAATTATATTTTTCTAAAGAGTCCTTAAAAATTCAAAAATCACTTTTTATCAACCAAATGTCACATATTAAAACTCCAAGTTATAAATATGTAAAAATAGATATTACTAAGAGAATGATAAATCATACAACAACCAATATGAAAACTCAAGTCTTTGAGTTTATCATCAAGAACACAACAAATAGCCACACACATACACAACCTTCCCAACTTATTAAGAAAATCCCCTTACCTCTTGAAGTATCCTTGAAAAAAACACCAAGAGGTCTCCTCGAATCTTGACGCTCCAACACTTTAAATATCAACCCATTTTTAAAAATACACAAGAAACATAACCATAAAAATGCAAGTTTTATGAAAATACTCAAACCTTAATGAGTAGAAACTTGAGTAGATGAATACTTACTCAAAGCTTAGAAGAAAAATAGCTCAAGGAGGGTTTCAAGCTTCTAGGTTCCAAGAGAATGAACTTAAACCAAGAACAAAGCTTTTTCTTAGCAAAAATGAAGAACACATGATTCTTGAAAAATGAAAGTGATGATCATGCACAAATAAGAAGATACTATGGATTAGAATCATCATCCAAACCTTTTTTGTGAAGCTTGAATGTCCAAAACTAAAGAAAGCTTAAGACTTTGGCTATGGAAGTGAGCTTTGGAATGGAGAGAAAAATGGAGTTTTTTTGCAAGACGAAGAAGATGAAGTGAAGAAGAAATGAATCCTCTCCTCCCTTACCTAGAAGAACTCGGCCAAAGACAAGGAGGCATAGGGGTGATGTGCTTGATTGGATTTGAAACCTACTCTCATTTCTTTAATTGAAAATTCAAATAATTATCCCATTGACTCACATTTGACCTTTGGGATATTTCAAGAATACATTTTTGGCTTAAGAAACTCGGCCAAGACCAAAAAAAAAATGGTGAGATTATGTCACATCAATCTAGGGTTGAGTTGGTGTTTCAAAAGTAGAAAAAATGCTTATTTTCATAATCCCTTTTTGAAATAAACACTTTTCTAAAATAAGTAATAAAATGAAAAATCACTTTTATGACTTAAAGATGTTATGCCAAAATTTAGAATCTCAAAACTGAATTTTTGGCTAATTTTTCATCTCTTGATTGTGCCCGGTTTAACCGTAAAGCACCAAACGTGGGTAAAATAAAGTTTTTCTGAAAAATTTCTAAAAATCACAAATATTCTAAAAACAACTTTTGTTTCGTTCAAGTATTATTTTGGAGTGAAAACGGTCTCCAGAAAAATACTAAACCCTTCCCTGCATCACTCGAGAATGCGGTTCCCACAAAACTCAGTTTTGCAAACTTTACTATTCTTGACTCTTCTAAAACAAATCTAAGATATGAATATCATTATTCTCACCTCAAGATCCAAAAATCATTAATCAAATAATTTAAATAAAATGAAATAGATTAAAAGTCTAAAGAAACTATTTAAAATAAATGAGGGTGTTACATCATTCCCAGAATTATCTGTTGTGCCAAAAACTAAGCCTTCTAACTGATGTAGAGGTAACTTGACATCTAGGATTATTTGTTCCTGAATCCCAAGTGGATTATCTCCTAAACTGTTGTCCATCGTCTCTACGTACCCTACAGTGGTACCACACTGTGTGATGTGGTTGATGTTCCACTCCACACTCTCCCCGCCTACGGGTAAAATACTAAGGTGTTGGACCCTCCCCAGCCTAGTGTCCGGGTGAACCATCTACTTGTACATACACAAGCACAACGAAGAAACATGCAAGGGTTAAACCCTAAATCAAAGTAATAGGAGAAGTATAAGCACACCAAAACATAGATCATACATCATCCAAATCATACATCAAGAACACATATATCATAATAGCAAGTTATTTGAGATAAATACAAGTTTCACACATACAGGTCATACCTTGTATTATAAATACAGAAAGTAGTGCGTACTCAAAAATATCACATCAAGTCAAGATATATTTATGCATGCCACTTCTACGTCTTTTGAAATCACACTGGAGTACTGCTCCAAGGAGACTTTTCCAAATTAATACCGCATCTAAAATGAATACCGCTTCATAAATAGATGTGTCAGTCAAATTTATCCAAGCCGGGTATAAGACTCGTCTCGGCTTGATGGTTATCACCGTCACAGCCATTGAGACTATCCAAACCTGGATAAACCCAGAAGACAATTGTAGTCCAACAAGAATCTATTTTCAATCTTTCCTCCAGATTGTAAGCTCAAACGTCTTTATGCAATGACAGTCTAAATTGCAAATAAATTCTCTTTGATTTCTCTTTGTAAAACTTTCCTCTGTTTTACTGTATTTCCTTTTGAAATATTCTATCTCAAAAATACTCTTTATTAGCTCATGACAACTCTTTATCAAATAGATGAATAACTCTTGCTCTTGATACTTAGTTTACCAATTCATTCAAAACGTCTGATTCTTCCCGGCATCAATAATCTTATTAAGGAATGACAACGCCGCAGCAGAGCCGAACTGAGGTGATTAACCCACTATCAGAGTGAATCGGTATATGACAAAATTAAAAGTAATTAACTCATTGAAGAAGATCGAAACGGGGCAGAGCCACCAGAATCGATCAAGAGAGAAGAGATTAACATTAACTTAAACTCATATACACTTTTTAATCGAAAAGTGACTATTCTCAGATTTTAAATAACTTTGGAAAAGGAATAATCACATGCGGCAGAGCCGACTGCGGTGATTAGTGTCCCACTTTTATTATAACTTGATATAGAACTGAGTGAACGAGATTAAGCTGGATCATTACCGAAATACTTAAACATCACTTTAATTTTAGAAAAAGCTCGTTGAAGGCTTACCTCACTAGTTTTCACTGTCAAAAGACATTGAAAACTAAACTGAGTTTTCATATATGATGGACCCCAAACCAGGAATTTCTACCAATAATATAACAATAGAATTCACCGAGAACCCTTTACTATTATACTATCTACCCAGACAGTCATATATATGTATTTACCAAAATTATGGTTAACAGTTCAAGATCATTTAAACGCTTAAACCTGTTATGGTAACATCTCAATAAAATCTTTCCCAATTTATCTTAGTCACGTATATATTGAATCCCTAGGTTAAGATCTATAAATAGTGTATCGTATGGTTCCAAGGAAAGAGGTTAGCTAAGGCCGCTTGGAAGACCTTTGTCTTTCCTAGTCAGAACCATACAAATAAACTATTCATCTTAACCATCTTTCTGTATATCAATGATAGACAATGTCAGGGTTTTCACAAAGAAATAGATTGCACCAGTTTTATGGTAAAATTATACGGCGGTAGTCTAAAATTTGTCATTATAACAGTACAATTATTAACGCTCAAAATCAATTTTGCCATTATAACAATACTTTCACAAAATCACATAAATAATTTAAGCATTATAACACTACAATTAATTAAAGCTCATAACAATTAATTTAAAGCCATAAAACAATTATAAAGTTTAAATAAACAAGTATAAAGCTATAACACATAAATCACCTAAGTGATTAGCAATCAAAAATCAAATTTATATCTTTTCAAATTATTTTGCAAGAGGTTCCCTTTACCTTTAGAAGAATAAGCTATGAAGAACAAGCTTTAGAAAAAACTAAGAACACAAGAGAGAATTATAAAGCTATAAAGGGAGAGAAGTGAGAAATACTTGGAATATCAACAAGACTTGGTGCAAGGATTAAATGAACCTTGAGGGGGGTATTTATAGGGGGAGGGGGACGGCCAAGGGCTGAGTTTAGGGAGACCATGATTGAGTTATGAGCTAAGCATGGTTAGGAGTGATTATGTCATAAAACTCTAATTAATTAATTCAAACTAAATTGTCATTGGTGCAAAGCACTTCACAAGGATTGCATCCAACTGATAAAAGCAATCCAAGGGTCCAAAATGAAGATCAGGGGCGGCGAAAGGAAGCAAGTGGGAGGAGAAGATAAGATCAAAGCTTAATGACTAGATAATTAGGAAAATTAGGTTGAATCCACCCTTTTTCTCATTGGATGAAAGGCATCTCCCTAGGACTTGATCCAAGTGAAAAAATACATCCAATGCTCCAAAATATGCTGGGTATGTAGACCAAAAAGGGGGAGAAGAGAGCCCTTGGATAGTTAGGTTAAAAACTTTAAGTTTTGGTAGTTAAATGTATAACCAAGGGTAAAATAGTAATTGAACATTGCCTTCCACTATTCAAGGTCAATGGCTGGGTCAACACCACTATTTAAAATCCATAAAATTGCATTTGAGTCCCTCAAAAACCCTAAATTCCTCTTTTATTCCCGTTAATTCTCTATTCGTCTCTATTCTGCTGAGATACCGCAAATAAGGGCAAAAATGATATGAAAAGAATATCCTCTAAAAATAATCTCTAAAATCCATAAATAAATAATTAAAAATAAAATATAAATTGTGTATGGTGTAACATCCATTTTTCTGAGTTACCGTTTAAAATCCGTTCTATATGAAATTTTGTGATCTAAGTACTAAGAGATTTATTTTTATCTTATAATTATGGTTTTAATATCCTTATCAAATTATTTCATTAAAACAAACGTTTTCCTTTGACGTTTAGACTTTTTCAGACAATCATCTTTTCCGTAAATAACAGATAAGGGTTTAAATAGGCAAAGTATACCAAACCAACCCAGAAAACAAAACTTCCTTCACAAAAGTTGGTTCTTTTAGTATTTGTGATTTTCTGAAATTTTCTTAGAATTTTTGAAATTTTTTTAGGAATTACCGTTTTGGTCCCTATAGCTACAGTAAGAGCTAATAACTGATTCGGAGACCAAACTGAGGTCAGAAAAAGATTTTGAAAAGTTCAATCATGATTTTATATTTTTTTGGGATTTTTGGAAATTATTTCATAATTTTTTTCATAATTTTCTGAAAAACAGATCAAAAGTTACTTTTTCTGATCCTTGTAAAGCACGGAAACGATGATTTCTGGCCAGAAATGGATTTTTAGTGATTAGTGAGTGCTTAAAACCAAATTTCAAGAGGGATCATTAGTGTTTAAATTCAATTTGTGATTTTCTGGGATTTTTTCTAGAATTTTCTGAAAAATGTCCATTTGCACTTACGGCGCGTCCGTTTTCCGTTGTTTATGTAAACCGCAAAGCTTACCCTTACCGTAAAAAGCCAGAAACTCTTCCATGAAGCCCTTACATATCATTTTTGAGATTCCTCATTGGTTCTTACCATTTAAAATTGTTTTTGAATATTTGATTAGTGAAAAGTCCATTTTACCGTTGATTTTCATTCTTTTCCACTTAAAACCCTAGGGGCAAAGATGTAACTTCACTCCTTCCTTCTTCAGCCCTAAAAACCGTCCTACTCTAAAGCCAAGAAGAGGACTAGGTTCATTTGGTTGTGAGTCATAGGTTTGGACCAATTAGAAAAAGAATTGATTAAACCTAATTAATAATTATGTATTTTGATGGTCATGGCTTACATCACATATTTTTTTTATTCCTTCTTTCTCCCTAGCTCTTGGCCGCCCCTCTCCCTATAAATAGGACCCTTGTCTTCATAAAATTTCACAGCACAAATCCAAGAAGCATTCAAGGCAAACACTTTCTCTCTTTTCTTTTCTTAGTCTTAAATTTCTTACTATTGTGTTCTTGGATCTTCAAGCTTGTTCTTCATAGTTTTGTGGCCAAGGTAAGGGGAACCTCTTTCAATATTAATTTGAGAAGTATGTATTTGATTCTTGTTTATCCTTGTCTTGTATGCTTTAGGTGTTTTTGCTTTTATGCTTTATAAAATTGTTTATAAGCTTTAAATTAATTATTTTGTGCTAATTACTAATAGTAGGGTTATAATGCCCAAAATTCTTTAAATTTCGTATGAGTAAGGTGCTTATGTTAAAATTAATTTTGAGTTTTGTAAACATACCGTTATAATGGCGAATTTTAGTCTTACCGTAAAAATGATTTTACAGTAGCGAAAATGAAATTATTCTTTTGTGAAAACCCTGATATTATCTATCATTGATATACAAGATCATGGTTAAGATAAATGGTTTATCAGTATGGATCTGTCTAGAAAGGAAAGAGACCTTTGAAGGGGCTTTTATTTAGTCCGTCTCTATCTACCCTGGGATCTGTATTGATATGCTATTTGGGGAGTTCTTAACCTAGGGACTCGGTATATAAGTGGCTAAGATGATTGGGGAATATAATGGCAATGGATTCTCAGTGAATTCTGCTGTTATATATTTTTGGTTCAGTATTCTCTATATTTTTAACAGTGAAAATTTGTGAAAGAAGCTTTTAATGGGTTTTTTCTGAAAATAAACTAGTGTTCATGTATTTTCGAAATAATTCAGTTTTGAACTTCTTCAATAAATTAAATCACATTTAGTTCTATCAAATACTGATTCATTTTTTAGGGATTTGAATAAATATGAAGTATGAGTTATCTGGGATAAATGGTTCTATGTTCTATCTGAGTGGTGAAATTCTGTGTTTTTCCTGAGATGTGTGATTTGGTATTCTTGTCTGTTAAATGTGGTTTTGTGTTTTCCGGTAATTCTATGTTGTTTGAGATAAGTGGTTCTGAGTGGTTGGAAGTGAAAGAGATATGCCTAGTGAAAGACGATGTTCCCATATGCTTTGTTTAAAGCAATGTTCCCACTTGATATTCCTACTTGATGTTCCCACTCGATGTTCTCAAATGCTTTGTTGAAAGTGATGTTCCCACTAGATGTTCTCAATGTGCTATGTTTTAAGCGAAGTTATTATTGTTGTTATGTTGATACACTAATTATCTAAGTATGATTCCTTAGTATTTGTGTTGTATATTGTTGTGTGCCTATACTTTTCCTATTACTTTGTTTAGAGTTTCACCCTTGCCTACTTTGTTGTATTGATGCATGACGAAGTAGATGTTTTTCCCAAGAAGTAGGCTACCTCTTAGAAGAAGATCTGAAGAATGTTGTTGTATAGATGAATATGGATTCTAAGAAGATTAGATGGTTACTGTATTGTTTTGGGTAGAGGTCTTAAGACCAGACTGGCTCCAATGTTCACTATTTTCCTTTAAAAACTCTGATGATTATATAAGATGAGGTTATTTTTACATAAGTATTGGTTTATGCTTCCGCACTTAAAATCTTTTGAAAAGAATTAATACATATTCTCCATCTTTCTCCTTGTTTAAAAGAAGAAAAAAAAATTACACACATTTTCGGAGAAGGAATGTTGAGCTTTCACTAAATATTTTCTAAGTAATTTTGAAATTCTTGGTAACTTTGGTGTAATATCCTTTTTGGAGAAAGGGTGTTACATATGGACCTTTGTCACGAAAATTTACACTATAAATCAAGATATTTGCGCTATACCCGTCTGTTAAGCGTATCTTTCTGTAAATTTTGAAAGTTGTCCAAAAATTCCAGAAAATTTTTAGAAAATCAAAAATATTAAAAGAACTAACTTTTGTGTAGGAAGATAATTTTTTGGGTTGATTTGATATACTTTTTCTATTTAAAACCTTTACCATTAGTTACGGCAAAAACCATTGTCCGTAAAAATCTAAACATCAAGTGAAAAACGTCTGTTTCTATGAAATAAATGAATGAGCATATTAAAACCTTGATTATAAGAGAAAAATAAATCACTCAACACTTAGATTACAAAATTTCATATAAAACAGAATTTAGACAGTAAACAGTAAAACGGATGTTACATACTACACATAGAATTTACCTTGGTTCACCCTTAAAAATCCAAACGTCAAGTGAAAAATATCTATTTCCATGAAATAAATGAATGAGCATATTAAAACCTTGATTATAAGACAAAAATAAATCACTCAACACTTAGATCGCAAAATTTCATATAAAACAGAATTTAGACGGTAAACAAAAAAATGGATGTTACATACTGCACACAGAATTTACCTTGGTTCACCCTTAAACATCCTCAGGCCTTACACAAATATTCTTTCTCCTTGCCTCTTCAGGCAAAAACATGTCAAATATTCTTTGACACATGGCCTCTTCAGGCTCCAAACACTTCACTTTTTCTTTTACTCACACTAGTGCTCACTTACTATGTGATAAAAGAATCACCTTTCAGTTTTACAAATAAGCTGTTGGTCACTGTATTATAGTTATTTGACCACTCTCTAAGAATGAAACGTACAATGTATCAACTCACTAGCAGATCCGTGATTAGTGTAACACCCTCATTTTTTATATAGTTTCTGTAGACTTTTAAATATGTTTTAATTTATTTAAAATTATTTTATTGATGATTTTGGGATCTTGAGGTGAGGATAGTGATAGTAATATCTTAGATTTATTTTAGAGGAGTCGAGAGTTGTAGAGTTCACAAAACTGAGTTTTTGCGGGAACCGCATTCTCTCCTAATGCAGGGATAGGGTTCAGTATTTTTCTGGAGGTCATTTTTACTCCAAAATAATATTTTAACGAACCAAAAGTCATTTTTATAATATTTGTGATTTTTAGAAATTTTTCAGAAAAACTTTATTTTACCCGCGTTTGGAGCTTTACGGGTAAACCGGGCGCAACCGGGACATGAAAAATAGTTCAAAAATTTAGTTTTGAGATTCTAAATTTTTTTTTTTGAGTTGCAACGGGGCTATAAAGCATAAAACGAAAAACAACTAAACAGCAACACGGCGAGGGAAAGAGATCCCTCTAGCATCATCAGCTAACAATTGTCCTATTTGATTCTAAATTTTTCTATATCATATTCAAGTCATAAAATTGATTTCTCATGATTTTACCTATTTTAGAAAAATATTTAGCTAAAAATGGGTTATAAAACCGCGCGTTTTTACTACTTTGAACAACCGATTAAACCCTAACTTGATGGGACATAATCCCACCAATTTTTTTGGTGTCTTGGGCGAATTCCTTGGCCAAAAATCTGGTCATAAAAATACTCCAAAGTCAAATGGTCAAAAGGATTGATTTTTGAATTTTTTTCAAATTAGGTGAGTGAGGTATGGCTCCCACCCACTTCAAGTAAGCTAGCCCATGCCTCCTTGTCCCCTTGTGGCTAGCCGAAATCTGCATAGGGAGAGGGAAGAGAGAGGTTTCATTTTCTCATTCACTTCATCTTCTTCATCTTGCCAAAACTCCATTTTTCTCTCATTCCAAGCTTTTCCTCCATCACCAAAAGCTTGAGTTTTGTTGAGTTTTTGGCTATTCAAGTTTCACAAAAAAGGTTTGGATCATCATTCTAATCCATAAACTTCTTTCATTTTTTTATTTCCACCACTTTCATTTTCCCATAAAAGCTTCAGTTCTTCATTTCACTAAAAGTGAGCTTTTTCTTGGTTTAGGTTCACTCCATTGGAACCAACAAGCTTGAAAACTACATTGGATCCATTTGTCTTCAAGATTTGAGTAAGTATTCATTTACTCAAATTTCTACTCTTTAGGGTTTGGTAGTTTGCATAAAACTTGCATTTTTATGGTTTTATTTTGGTGTATTTTGCGAAAGGTTAATTTTTCTAAGTGTTGGAACATCAAGTCTTCAAGGAGGCCACTTGGTGTTGGTGAGGAGTGAAGGTGATTTTTGGTGTTTGCCCATTTTCATTGTCTTCAAGAGGTAAGGGAATTTTCTCAATAAGTTGGGAAGGATGTATATGTGTATGGTGTATGTTGTATGTTTCATGAAAAACTCAAAGACTTGAGTTTTCATATTGGGTGTTTGAATGAGTTTCATTCTATTAGTAATATGTAATTTTATATATTTATGTATATGGGTTAAAGTATGATTTTGGTTGAGGCATGATAATTTTTGATAAGCCTATGTGTTGTTGGAAAAATCATATGTATGCTTTGGGGTGATTTTGGATGCCTAAGTGTATGCTTGGTGAAGTATGCTTTATGCTATGTTCATGATATATGTTGATATGTTATGAATGATTACTTTGAGTGTATGTTTGATTTATGGCTTGGTTGTGTTCTTGCCAAAAATGATGAATGTTGATTCTTGGATGTCTCATATGTTTTAATTCAATGTGATTGGGATTGGATTGAAAATATTTGATTAAGTGTGGGAAGAGGGTTTAAAAGCTTTAATGAAAAAGTTTTCCAAAATAAAATCAAATGAATTAATTAGAATTCAAGTTAACACTTAATTGGATAAATTTCATCAAGTTTCTAATCATATGTCTTAAATCAATTTCATACTAAATCCTTTTTATCCATAAAACTCTAAGTGAGCTAGAAAATCAATTAATGAGGGAGAAAATCAAATTTTAGATTTTTAAGGGGTTAAAAACAAAATCTGGGTACTTTTCGGCCAAAAATATAAATTTCTGGAATTCTGGGGCAGAAACGCGAAATCTAGGCCAAAAACATAATTTACAAAAGTTTGAGGCAGAAACGTGAAGTCTGGGCACTTTGGGCCAAAAACGTAATTCACAAAAGTTTTGGGGCTGAAACGCAGAGTCTGGACATTTTGGGCCAGAAACCTAATTTTTCAGAAAAACAGGGACTGAATTGCGAAACTGGACTTCTTAGGGGGTCAGAATTGTAAATACTTAAAAGTAAAGGGAATTAAGTGAAATTTTCAAAGAATCTACTCAAGCTTTTAATTAAAACTTTTTATAAAGAGAAGTGAGAAGAAAATAATAATGAGGATTTGAGAGTTAAAGTTAAGGAAGAGCTGTAATTTCAAAGAGGAACTTTCCATAAAACTTATGTTTTTAAATAAACATTTTTACACGGTATTGAGCGAGGATCAATATGTGGCGATGATAAACTTGAGGACAATAATACTACACGTTGTTGGAAGGAAGCTAACACGTGACGATGAAAACTTTAAGACGAGGGATCGCATTAATCATATTGTTGTGATTGCAAATATATTGTCATTTGCATTAAAGACGTGGCTTTTGTCAAATTAGAGCATACAATCCTATGTAATGGATTGTGAATAATTGTAAAACCTGTTCATGAAAAATAGGACCGATGGTTACCATGTCCATGAAAAAGGGGACGGATTGGTTTATTATGTTGCTCTGCTGAACAATTGTAAAACCTGTTCATGAAAAAGGGGACCGATGGTTACCGTGTCCATGAAAAAGGGGAGCGATTGGTTTATTATGTTATGGTGATAGTAGCTCTACTGAATAATTGTAAAACCTGTTCATGAAAAAGGGGACCGATGGTTACCATGTCTATGAAAAAGGGGACCGATTGGTTTATTATGGTCGGTTTATTCTACAGCCATTTTGCTCTACTTAGTTGAGGAAGTCTCCATGGAGCAGTGCACCGGTGTATTACAGAGATATTGAAGTGACATGCATTATGCTAGAGTGTTATGTGTGTGTTGACTGTGTGTTTAATTTGATGATGTGCTCTCTTTTGGTGTATGAATATCTTAGAGAAAGATTCGCGAAAGAGTAGCTATATATATTCTTGGAATATATTATGTAGTATTTTCTTTTTCGTATACATCCTTTCAATGGACTTTCAACTTGTGCAAAGAAATTCACACTTGCGTGTTTTTCTGTTATCCGTATGTACGCTACGCATAGATGTCCACTTCGAGACCTCTGGTTGCCAGAGTGAGGGGAGCTTCCGGCCTCTTGAGGCCAATGGTGGGGGATGGACTTATGATCCCATCTCCCAATGGGCCACAGTGTGTGGACACGTGGTCAGGACGAGAGGAGGGGTGCTGGGCCCCGAGGAGGTTTTGGAGCGTGACATGGTTCTGGACGCTTACATTTCCTTAGAGAGGATGCGCAGCTGGTTGGCCGCGGCACCCGAGGCACCTGTGGAGCAGTCGAGGAGAGAGGCTCAGGCGGAGGAGAGACTTTTACCCTTGCGGGTAACCGAATCCGTTCCGGAGTACCGTCGGATGTTTCGTCGCACGCATTGCACTCCAGGAAAAGTACCTTGGAGCAGTCACGTCTACCGAGGATGGCTCCACCTGTGACACCAGCTTTGTTGGAACCAAATTGGTTAAAAGTGTTTTTAATACAAAAACTCCCTAAGTGATTTTATGGTTTTGATGATAACAAAATGTATTAAGGTTTTTACAAAGGATAATCAATTTGTATTAAGCTGTACAATGAATAAATGCTGCCTAACTAAGCTTGTTGCAGTCTGCGTCCAATAAGTTCTTCATGCCATTGGCTGACATTCAAAGTGAGCCTTGCGTCCAATGTTGGCACTGGAATGGACACAAGAGTTTTGCGTCCAATGTTGGCACTGGAATGGACACAAGAGTTTTGCGTCCAATGTTGGCACTGAAGTGGGACACAAAAGTTCTGCGTCCAATGTTTGAGCAGAAGGAAGAATTCTGCGTCCAGCGTCCAATGTTTGAGCACAAGGCAAGAACAAAGTTCTGCGTCCAATGTCTTCTGAAGAAGCAGAATCGCAGAAGTAGAAGAAATCAAGTCTTGAAGACACGCTACTTTCTGCGTCCAATGTTTTCCAAAGAAGCAGAATCAGTAAGCGTCCAATAGAGCAAGACTGGCATAAGTCCAATGATAAGAACAAGGCAATACTGGCAGAGTCCAATGTTTGTATAAGAAGCAGAATTGCAGTAAGAGTCCAATGATTTTCAAAGGAACAGATTCAGTGAGCATGAAGGATAAAAGTCCAATGTTCAGTGTGAGCAAGAGTGCAACTCTGCGTCCAATGAAACTGAACAAACAAAAGAACTACTCTGCGTCCAATGAAGTCAGAGTTACTCAAGCACTGTTCTGCGTCCAATAAATAAGAAGGACAACAATATTGCTTTGCGTCCAATGGAGCACAAGGAAGCAGATTGACAAAGGTACATCAAACGATTGTTCTGCGTCCAATGAAGCAGAAGAACAAGTGTACAACAATCAACTTTGCGTCCAATGGAAATGGCAAAAGTCCAATACTGCCTTGCATTCAAATGGAATAGATTGGTAAGCATCAGGTATGCGTCCAATGTTTGCATGAGTTCTGTGCAAATTGGTAAGTGCAAAGGTATGCGTCCAATAGATTCTATATGCTGCGTCCAAAACGCAGAGTCCATTACATGTTATTTATTGCTCATGCATTTAATATGAAACATATTTATTGAGCAAATGATTTGAAATAAATAGCTGTATGCAATGCTTTCTGTACATCTTTGTCAACGTATGTGAATGTACTTCTGAAAAGCATAAAGTACTGTGGAAAGTGTACTAAGAGAGAGAATGTACTTTTAACTACTCTATAGATCTCTGAACACACCTTTCTGCTTTACACAGTGTATTCTCTCTGTCTCAATAAGATATTATTATTAACCACTGTACAATTGAGACTTTGAGTACAGGTTGCTTCTGATTTGGGAGAAAGAAACGCAGACATGCACAATGAAGTAGATCTCCTCAGAGCAACGGGAAAATAGCATTAAATGCTATTAGAGAACGGTAATATTTATGAAGGCTGAAGCTGAGCTATTCGAAGAACAAGTCTGAAGCTTCATCAAAGCCTATAAATACCGAGAAGCAAGAAGAAGAATACAAGTGACTAAAAACGAAAAAGAAAGAGCTGAACTGCTGTGCAATCTTTTATACTCTGATTAGAAAAGTCTTGTATTTCTTTATCTTCTTGTAAAAGAGAGTTTGCTTAACTCTCAAAGTGCTTTAGTTTTCATATCCTCACTTGTGTGAGTTAGACAGCACTTGAATCAAAACTCTGCTGAGTTGTTTAGCCTGAAGAGGCTGTGTTCAAAGAATACTTGTTTTAGCCTGAAGAGGCTGTGTCCAAAGAATAATTGGGGTTTAGCCTGAAGAGGCTGCGTCCAAAGAATACTTGGGTTTTAGCCTGGAGAGGCTGTGTGCAAAGAATACTTGGGTTTTAGCCTGAAGAGGCTGTGTGCAAAGAATACTTGTATTCTATCAGGTTGATAGTGAAATCTCTCTAGTTTGAGGGGACTGGACGTAGCTCTTAGGAAAGGGTGAACCAGTATAAAAACTTGTGTTATTTCTTCTTTCCCTTAACTCCTTTTATATCTGTGTTTATTACTAACAAAGGGGATTGAAATTGTTTTTATTCAAACAAGTTTTTCAAACCAAAAGGGAAGCATTCTGTGCGTCCAATCTTTAGAAAACCTGTGCGTCCAGTTTTTATAAAGACTCTGTGCGTCCAGTGTTTTAGCACTTTGTGCGTCCAATATTTCAAAAAGCACTGTGCGTCCAATATTTGAACTAAGCTGTGCGTCCAACGTTTTTAACAGCCAGCGTCCATCATTTGCGAAAAAGTTTTAAAAGCTTAGAAACACAATTCAACCCCCCCCTTCTTGTGTTTCATCTTGTTACCTACAAGCTTCACCACCGGAAACAGTGAGACCGACGCTCTCCGTCCCTTACATCCCACAGTGAGACCCACGTCATCGTCTTAGGTCGTAGTGGTGGGGGTGTCTAGTGCTAGGTTGTAGAGTGTCTGTTAGCGACCAGCCTAGGTTTGGGATGTACATGTTCAGTGTCGTGTATTGGACACACTTTTTGATTTATCATTTTCCTAGGTTTAGCTTTATCGTTTTATTTTCTTCGTGTCATGATGATATATATATATATGTGTGTAAGATGTTTCTTTTCTTCTGAGTTTCAGGATGGCTAAGTGTGATGAGAGAAATCTTTTCGGATAAGATTCTTTTAAAAAAAAATTAGCCACCAATTTTGGTAACCTTAATTTATGAAAGACGTTTTTCCGCATTAAGTTTTAGTTTTTCACGTGACGTTCCTTGTGGGAAAAAGAGGCGTTACAGTTACTAAGTAAAATCTCTAGGAGTAACGTGCCGAATGCTCGTGGCTGTGTGCCAAAATTTTCAAGGTAAAATCTTCTGGAGTAGCGAGTTCTTTTCTCATGGGTTTGTCCCAAAATTAAGGAAGTAAAGTCTCCAGGAATAGTGGGTTCTTTTCTCGTGGGTGTGTCCCGAGATTTAGAGAGTAAAATCTCCAGGGGTAGCAGGTTGAATGCTCGTGGGTTGGTCCCGAGTATTGTTAAGTAAAATCCTCAGGAGTAGTGGGCAGAGTGCTCGTGGCTAGATGCCGAAAGTATAGAGAGTTTATTTGAGAATATTGTACATGTTTACTAATTCCTTGAGATATATATTTACCATGTGAAATTTCCTGCATAAGATGACTGTGATACTTCCTTGTGAATTTGATGTTGTATGTTTAAATGAATTGTGCGAAATTAATGTGATGCCTGAGTACGATTTCTTTTGAGGATGAGTATAGCACTATTTGTGCGTGATATCTGTTGTGTGTATTCTATCTACTGTGTAAATTATATCTGCTGTGTGTTACTTATGTGTCTCTTATGATATAACTTGATGATAAGGTTTTCACCCTTGCATATTTTCTATGTTGTGTTGATGCATGTTTAAGTAAATAATTTACCCAAGGAGTGGGCTAACTCTTAAGAGAGGATATGAAGGAGGATGCTGCATGGATTGATAGAGATTTCGAGAAGAATCTGTACTTATTGTCTTGTTTTGGGGTAGAGGTCTAGAGACTTGACCGACTTAGGTGTTCACTGTATAAATTATTTTTAGTATTTGAGTGTATTGAATCTTTCCTTGTAAAAACTATGATGATTATATATATGAGATGAGATTACTTTCACAAGTGTATTGTTTTATGTTTCTACATTTAAAACCTTTCGAAAAGAATTAAGGAGACATATTCTCCATCCTTCTCATTATTTAAAAGGCAAAAATTTTACACGCATTTTCGGAGAAGGAATGCTGAGTTTTCATCAAATATTTTCTAAGTTATTGTGAAATTTTTGGTTACTGTGGTGTAATATCCTTTCCCCTATTGGTTCACAATCGGTAGTTTGTCGCGCCATCATCGTCCCCAACCATCATTTGTTCAACCATCCAAGTGCCCAGGTAAGGGGAACGTCTATCGCAAAGCCTATCTCTAATTGCAACAATTGGAATACTTAGGCATATGAGTCATCATGGGTTGGGTCTGGGGTGAAAAGGAATACAAACCGAAGGGAATAGATCAGGATGGATCGATTAGGCTTAGTTGATTTTTGTTCCAGGACCTAACTCGACTCAACCCAACCCGGTTATGAACGAGTCAGGTTGGGTCGGGTACTCGGGTCCAACCACAAAACAGAGATGCAAAGAAAGGAAACCTCACCACAGGTTTGCAGAGGAAACATGGCTTGCAGAGATGCATGTTGCATAGAAACAAAGACAAAAAAGATCCACAACATAGATCCAGATCAAGTAAAAAAAACAGAAAATCGAAGAGGAATTGAACAGATCAAAGAAGAAGATTTGGTGCAAGAAACAAGTTAAATAGAAGGGTGAATCTGCTGGAACAACTTGGAAGAGTTACTTGCAAAGAAATTGCGAAATCACTCCAAGCTCTCAAATCTTCCCTCAAGTCTTTGTTGAAAATACCCACTCTTTGTAAATCTTATATACTAATTGTAACGTCCTTTTTTCACACAAGGAACGTCACATGAAAAACTAAAACTTAATGCGGAAAATCGTCTTTCATAAATCAAGGTTACCAAAATTGGTGGCTAATTTTTTTTTGAAAAGTCTTAAACGAAAAGATTTCTCACATCACATTTAGCCATCCAGAAACTCAGAAGAAAAGAAACATCACACGTATATACATATCATCAAGTCAATGTACACAAGTCTTGCGCTCGCAAGTATAGTTAGGAACCACAACATAGTGGCCAAAATACATCATCATAACATAAAGAAAATGAAGCGACAAATCTAAACCTAGGAAAGTTGTAAATCAAAAGGTGTGTCAAATACACGACACTGAACATGTACACCCCAACCTAGGCTAGTCGCTAACAGACAATCCACAACCTAGCACTAGACACCCCCACCACTACAGACCTAAGACAATGACGTCTCCTCGGGGTCCTCCTCGGGATCCTCCTCCGGGTCCTCCTCCTCCTCAGATATTTCAATGAGTACCCGCTCTGGCTCATCTCGAACCTTCCTCTTCCCCCTCTCTGCGTGTCCCGACGGTCCGGCAGAAGTGTCAGAAGAGCAGCGTACGAAACGGCCATACGGTGGAACGTAAGGAACGGAAAGCGTCGATCTCCCTGTCTGTGGTGGTGAAGCTGGTGTCACTGATGGAGCCATCCTCGGTAGACGATCTCGCGGCAAGGTGCTCTTCCTTGGAGTGAGACGCGTGCGGCGAAACATGCGACGATACTCCCGAGCGGATCCGGTTACTCGTGAGGGTAAAGGTCTCTCCTCCGCTGGAGTCTCTCGCCTCGGCTGCTCCACAGGAAGGTTGCATATGAAAAATAAAATACTACGTAATACATTCCAAGAATATATTTATATAGAGTTACTCTTTCGCAAATCTTTTAGCTAAGCTATTCAATCATCAACAAGAGACAAATCATCAAGGTAAACACACAGTCAAGCACACACATAGCATTCTAGCATAATGCATGTCACTTCAATATCTCTTGTTATACACCGGTGCACTGCTCCATGGAGACTTTTCTTCCTCAACTAAGTAGAGCGATGTGGCGGAATCGTATACCTATCATTAATGCAAACTGACCTTCACTCTTGGCCATCGTTTGTCGTTTATTCGGTACAGACCCATTGTGCTACGTCGTACACCACATCATAAATAAGATAGCCCTGGTCAGGATCATCCAAGCTGGGTATTACGACTCGTCTCGGCACAAGGGAATTCATTTCAAGGCCATTGAGAACTTCGTAACCTGGATGCCCTCAAAGACTTATAGTCAGACCATACTTATTTACAATCCCCGCATAGGATTGTGTGCTCTCATCATAGCAATAAATGCTAGCCTGGCAAAAGCCAATATCTCAAATGCATATGACAGTATATTTGCAACCACAATCAATTTGGTCCCTCGTCTTAGGGTTTTTCATCGCCACGTGTTAGCCTTCACCTAACACCGTGTAATATTATTGTCTTTAAGACTTTTATCTTCGCCACGTATTGGTTCTCTTCCAATACCGTGTAATATTATTGTCTTTAAGATTTTTATCTTCGCCACGTATTGGTTCTCTTCCAATACCGTGTAATATTATTGAAAAATGTAAGTTTTATGGAAAATTCCTCTTTGAAATTAAAGTTCTTCTTTAACTTAACTCTCTAATTCTTGTTATTTTTCCTTCTCACTTCTTATTAATTATTAAAAACCACATAACTTGTCAAAATTTCATTTTGACCCCAAAACGTCCAGTTCCTGCGTCCAGTTCCTGCGTCCAATTTCTGCGTCCAGTCTGCGTCCAGTCTCTGCGTCCAGTTCCTGCGTCCAATTTCTGCGTCCAGTCTCTGCGTCCAATTTCTGCGTCCAGTTCCTGCGTACAATTTCTGCGTCCAATTTCTGCGTCTAGTCTGCGTCCAGTCTCTGCGTCCAGTTCCTGCGTCCAATTTCTGCGTCCAGTCTCTGCGTCCAATTTCTGCGTCCAGTTCCTGCGTCCAATTTCTGCGTCCAGTCTCTGCGTCCAGTCTCTGCGTCCAATCTCTGCGTCCAATTTCTGCGTCCAGTCTCTGCGTCCAGTTTCTGTGTCCAGTTTTCACGTTTTCTACCCCCGAACTTTTATAACATGAGTGTTATCTTGAATCCTAATTAATTTCTTTGTTTTCATTTCTAAAACTTTTTCATTAAAGTTTTTAACTCCTCTTACCACACTTAGTCATACCTCTCTCACCTAATTTTGGGAAAATTCAAAATTTGACCCCTAATTGACCATTTGACTTTTGGAAGAATTTTTAGACTTGGCTCAGCCCCTCATGCGCCCAGATCTGACCAGAAAAATGGTGGGATTAAGTCCCATCAAGTTAGGGTTTAATCGGTAGTTCGAAGCGGTAAAAACGCGTAGTTTTCGAACCCCCTTTTTAGATAAATATTTTTCTAAAATGAGTAAAATCATAAGAAATGAATTTTATGATTTGAATATGTCATAGAAAAATTTAGAAACCCAAAACTAAATTTTTGGACTATTTTTCATGTCCCGGTTGCACCCGGTTTACCCGTAAAGCTCCAAACGCGGGTAAAATAAAGTTTTTCTGAAAAATTTCCAGAAAAATTTCTAAAAATCACAAATATTATAAGAACCACTTTTGGTTCGTTAAAAATTATTTTGGAGTAAAAATGACCTCCAGAAAAATACTGAACCCTATCCCCGCATCAGGAGAGAATGCGGTTCCCGCAAAAATTCAGTTTTCCAAACTCTACTACTCTAAACCCTTCAAAATCAAACCTAAGATATTACTATCACTATCCTCACCTCAAGATCCCAAAAATTATTAATTAAATAATTTTAATTAATTTAAAGCAAATCAAAAATCAATAAAACTATTTAAAAATTGAGGGTGTTACAGTAACCACAGACACCGATTCCAACTTACGATTTAACTCTCAATTAAACACGGAATCATATTATCTCAAATGAACACATAATCATATATCGCAGGTAAACACAGAAACACTGATTTCAAGTAAAACATATAATCTCATAACTCAGATAGCACAATACTCTATTTCTTTAATTCAAATCCCAAAGACAGAAAAGTTTATCAGTATAAGATCAATTATTGAATTTCTCCATTATATCACTACGTTCTGGCATTACGGTAATTTTAAACTCTTGATTATATTTTCATAAACAGGGTCGTTGAAAGCTTTCTCTCAAGAATTTTTGCCATGTATATACAAAATCACTAAGTTAGGAAAGATAGCACACCAGTAAGGTTCCCAAGAAAGAGAGGTGAGCTAAGGCCGGTTGGAAGACCTTGTCTTTCCTAGCTAGAACCATACTAATAAACCATTCATCCCAACCATCTTTCTGTATATAAATGGTAAAAATTGCAGGTTTTTAACACAAGGAAATAAATTAGCTTTTATATATAATTGCGAAATCATTAAGCAGTTTGAAAATAAGTAAAAAGCAAGGACTGAGTTTTTCGGCAGAGCCGTCTTCACACGATCCAAAGGGAGAAATGAATGACAAAGTGGTAATAAATAAAAGCAAGAATCGTGTCAGCAGCAGAGCCGTCCATAAAACAACGATCCAAAGAGAGAAGTGAAGCGATTAATACGACATGTTAATTACTTTTCTCACGCACTGATGTCCAAAAAGGGGTACGTACCCGAAGCAAGCAGAAAAATACATCAGAAATGCACTTTCATACCAAATCGTATTATACACTAGTGGCCAAAAAAACTACTGAGGTTTTAGCTAGCCTAATTTCGTTTGTATTGATCACACGGAGGCATAGCCCACTGGGTATGATCAAATCCTTAACAGATGTAATTTTTTTCATTTTAACGGCGTAAATAATAATTCCCAAAACCAATTTTGGCATTATAACTTTGCTAATAATAAATCACATAAGTAATTAAATAAAAGCTATAATAAAGCTATAACACATAAACCACCTAAGTGATTAGATCACACAACTTATGTGATCTCTCATAACTCTCAAGAATTTTTCCCTTACCTCAAAAGATGAATAAAGGAGATTTTGAAGAACAAAGCTTCAAAACTCAAGAGCTAAGTAAGAAATCCTAAAGAACTAAAAAAAACTATAAAGAGGGAGGAGAGAAATTTGCTTTATTATGACAAAGACGTAGTGCAAGAAATAATGGAGACCCCTCACCCCTATATATAGCAAATGGTGCAGGCCACCCCCCCTGTCATAGGTGCCATTTGATTGGTTCATAGAAAAGAAACAACCAATCAAATTAAACTACATTTAAATAAAAGGACAATTAATTCTAATTGGTCCAAAAGGAAGCATAAGCATAAAAAAAATGAATTTAGTGACTAGTTATTTAGGAAATTAAGAAAAATAAAGAAATTCTCTAATTGGTTTAAATGTATATTACTTGGATCATTACATGGATCAAGAAACAAATCAGCCCTTCCTATTAACCCAAGGATGTCGACCAAGATGAGGGAGATGATGAGCCGTTGGATTGCTTCGGTTCATGCTTTAGGTTTTGGTGATTTAAATGTAAAATCAAGGGTAAAATAGTCTTTTTATAAATAAAAAAATTCTCAAAATTAATTTAAAATGTGATAACCAATGAGATTGTTTGAAAATGTCATGATGGATTTAAAATAAGTTCAGGGTATCATTTTCAAAATTTATTGATAGTGCAATCTCTTCGGTTTTCGCTGTTTTTCAGGTATAACCCTGCAAAAAGAGCAGAAAATGGTATTTTAAAAATCCTACACAAATAATTTCTAAAATACTAAAATAAAAAATTTTAGGACTTGTGTCACGAAAATTAACACTGAAACAAGATCTTTGCGTTATACACGTCCGTTAAGCGTATTTCTCGGTAAATTTTAAAAGTTTTCCAAAAATTCCAGAAAATCACAAATATTAAAAAAAACAACTTTTGTGAAGGAAGATAATTTTCTGGGTTGGTTTGACATACTTTTGCTATTTAAAACCTAATCCGTCAGTTACGGCAAAACCGTTGTCTGTATAAAACCCAACGTCAAACCAAAACTGTCCGTTTCAATGAAATAAATGAATAAGCATATTAAAACCTTAATTATAAAATAAAAATAAATCACTTAACACTCAGATCGCAAAATTTGATATAAAATAGAAATTAGACGATAAACAAAAAAACAAATGTTACACTTGGGGCGGCAACGAGCTCTCCTAGGGGCTAAGGCACAACCCAGAAATTGCTTAGAGGGGAGGAGAGAGAAGGAACCCTTTGTATGCGTATCTCTCTTGGTCTGTGTCGGTTTGTGACCTTGTACATATAAGTGACCAATTCTTTTCTTTTTACTCAATGGCGGAGCTTAGTGTGTTGTGAGGAGGGCCATGGCCTCCCCAAATTTTTCAAAAATTACACACACATGTATGTAGGGTAGAGTTAAATAATATTTAAAATATCTAAAAAATTAAAAGATAATAAAATAGATTTTTTTTTGAGTCAAATAATAAAAGAGATTTGACATAATATAACAATTGTTAGTCCAAAAAGTTGGTGTGGAAAAACTTAATTGGTGTTTTCGAATTTCAACATTATAGAATTTATCTATTTAGCCCGTTCGGAACCAATCACACGTGACAAATTCCTGGTCCGTAAATTAGTAAAAAAAATTGTTTAGTTAATTAATTTTAATCTTTTATGACAAGTTCCATCTTATCATGATTCTTTTGGCTTCTACTGCTAACCGAAAAAAAAAACAAGATAGAAGATGAGTTTTTAGCAAATAGCATGATGATTTATATTTTTTTTTTGATAGAAAGCATGATGATTTACATTGAAAGGGAGTGCAAGTTTTAATTCTGATTCAATTATTAACTATTTCAACTCAAAAAGTATAGAGTAATATTTTACGATGATTTTTAGTCATTTACTTTAACAATATTTTTATGATCAGTTTTTTGTTTACATTACGATTATAAATTTTATATATATAATATGATATTGTGATAACTCTTATTTTGTCTAAGGCTCTGCCACATTTTTACTAAGCCGGGTCGGGTTATACGGTATGTTGGTGTAACGCTTTAAAATCCATTACCCGACTCGAGGTAATTGGGTTTGGCTTTAATAATCGACCCAGTTAGACCCCGAATTCAACCCAAGGCAGTAGTAGTAGTTGGACCAAAAAAAAAAAGCAGTAGTAGTAGTGCTACAACAAACATACAAGGACACAGCATCGTCCTAATAGAGACGCTGACACGCCATCAAGTGTACGAATGCCATATATAATGCGTCATAACGCATTCCAATTTGGGTCTCGCTTTCAGCATATTAGCGTAAAACGCAGATACAGTGTTTCTGACACACGCTGCGGTTATTCAAAGAGCACCCAGAAATACACAATACTACACTGCACGGTTTCTGTCATATATCCAAACCAAAGCCAACTAGCCAAGGGCAGTAGGTTCCTTTCAAGCAAAGCATTTGGCTTTAATTAACTCTTTCTATTGGTAGTCACCCCCATGCCACCTTTCTTTCTCCTTTCATAGTTTTAAGATTTTAGAGCATGCCTATTGATGCTCTCTAAATTTGGATATTTAAGTGGACTCCACTTATCTACATAACTCATTTTTATTTTTTCAATCCAAGTATCTAATAGGTACCTAACTCCTTCAACCCAGCAATTCTAATTTGGATACTTAATGGGGCTCACCAATAACTTTACATCATTACATTATCATTACATCTCAACAATAATTTATTTATTAATAATTTGGTCTTCCCCTTACTTCTTCTTTCTTTGTCAATTTCGCTTAGCTAGAATATTTTGGCTAAGCGAATTTACATCTTTAACTCTCCTTTCTTCTTCTGTGGTAATTTCGCTTAGCCAGAATGTTTTGGTTAAGCGAAATTGCAGCAAGAGAGAGGAGAGAGAGGGTGCTTGTAGAAGCACCCCTCTCCCATTAGATACCCAACTTGCATGCCTCCTGTAACATCCGTTTTTCTGAGCTACTGTTTAAAAATCATTTTACATGAAAATTTGTGATCTAAATGCTAAGTGATTTATTTTAGTCCTATAATGAAGGTTTTCAAATATCTGTCAAGTTATTTCAGTAAAATAGTCACCCTTTCCTTGACGTTTGACATCCGTATTTATCATTATTGACGGATAAAGGTTTAAATAGCCAAAGTATGTTAAACCAACTTAGACAAACGAACTTCCTTCACAAAAGTTGTTTCTTTTAATATTTCTGATTTTCTGGAATTTTATTAGAATTTTTGGAAAACTTTAGAAATTACCATTTTAACCCTGTTACTTACAGTAAGAGTTAATAACTGATTCGGAGACCAATCTGAGGTTAGAAAAAGATTTTAAGTAGCTAAATCATGTTTTTATATTTTTTGAGATTTTTGGGAATTATTTCGTAATTTTTTGAAAAGCAGGTAAAAACGCTATTTTTCTGACGTTCATAAGTACGAAAAATAGGAAATTCTAGTCAAAAATGGATTTTCAGTGACCAGTGAGTGCTTAAAATCAAATTTCAAGAGGGACCATTATTGTTTAAATCAAATTTATGATTTTCTGGGAATTTTCTGGAATTTTCTGAAAAAGTACTATTTTTCACTTACGGCGCGTCCGTTTTCCTTTGTTTTTGCAAACAGTAGGGTTTGCCCTTACCGTAAAAACTCCAAAACTCTTCCATGAAGCTTTTACATGTTAATTTCGTAAAACCTCATTGGTTCTTACCATTTAAAATTATTTTTGAGTGATAGATTAGTAGGAACACCATCTTTCCCTTATTTACGAAATAAGCCAAATAGAGGCGAATAGAGACATAGTGGCTATGATATAGAAACTTAGGAACTTTGAGGGGTTCAAATACAATTCTAAGAAGCCTAAGAGAGTTGGGGACATCATGATTACCTTGAATAGTATGGTGGGTATGTCTAAAGACCATTTTACCCTTGATTTTCACCTAAAACTACCTAAACATAAAGCTTGTTACTATGCAATCCAAGGGCCTTCCTTTGCCCTTGTTTTGGTCGACATCAAGGAGGAATTAGAGGCCTTGGATCAGATTTCCTACATGAGTCATCAATCCTTGTGAAGTGGTTTAGGCCAATTAGAAAAAGAATGGATTAAACCTAATTAATAATTATGTATTTTAGGAGTCATGACTTACATCACAAAGTTTCTTAATTCCCTCCTTCTCCCCAAGCCTTGGCCGCCCCTCTCCCTATAAGTAGGGACCTTGGCTTCATAATTTTCACACATCCAAGAAGCCAAGGGGAGCTCTTGAAGACAAACACTTCTTTTCACTTTCTTAGTTCTTAAAATTTCTTTGGTGTTCTTGCTTTGTTCTTCATCAAGTTTTGGCCAAGGTAAGGGGTTAATCTTTCAATTTAGTTTGAGAAGTATGAGTTTTGATTCTTGTTTGTGTTTAGATTGTATGCTTTATGTGTTTTACTATTATGCCTTCATAAATTGTTTTATAAGCTTTAAATTAATTATTTTTGCTAAGTATTAATAGTAGAGTTATAATGCCCAAATTTTCTCAAGATTTTCGTGTGAGTAAGATGGTTATGCCAAAATCATTTTTGAGCTTTTGTAAACATACCGTTATAATGGCGAATTTTAGACTACCATTTTACCGCAAAGAGAATACAATTTATTATTTTGTGAAAACTCTGGTATTATCTATCATTGATATACAAGGTCATGGTTAAGATAAATGGTTTATCAGTATGGATCTGTCTAGAAAGGAAGTGAGACCTATGAAGGGGCTAAAGCAGTCCGTCTCTCTTTGGCCTGGGATCTGTGTTGATACGCTGTTTGGGGAATTCTTAACCTAGGGACTCGGTATATACATGGCTAAGATGATTGGGGAATATAATGGTAATGAATTCTCGGAGAATTCTACTGTTATATATATATATATCTATTTGGTTTAGTATTCTCTATGTTCTTAACAGTGGAAATTTGTGAAACAAGCATTCAATGGGCTTTTTCTGAAATTAAACCGGTGTTCAAGTATTTTCAAAATATTTCAGTTTTGACCCCTCTTCAGTAAATTAATTACTTTTAGTACTTTTATATATACCAAGTTATTTTTGAGGGACTTGAATGAAAAACGAAGTATGAATTATCTAGGATAAATGGTTCTATGTTCTATCTAAGTGGTGAAATTCTGTGTTTTTCCTGAGTGGTGTGAATTGGTATTCTTATCTGTTAAACGTGGTCTTTGTGTTTTCTGGAAATTCTGTGTGGTTTGACATAAGTGGTTCTGAGTAGTTGGAAGTGAAAGAGATATGCCTAGTGAAAAGGCGATGTTCATACTTGATGTTCCCACATGATGTTCATACTCGATGTTCCCACTGGATGTTCCCAATGTGCTGTGTTTTAAGTAAAGTGCTTGTTGTTGTTATGTGGGTGTACTGATTTGTTGAGTATGATTCCTTAGTGTTTGTACTGTGTGTTGCTATGTGCTTGTACTCTTCCTATTAAGTTGTTTAGAGTTTCACCATTGCCTACTTTGTTGTGTTGATGCATGACGGGGTAGATGTTTTTCCCAAGAAGTAGGCTACCTCTTAGAAGAAGATCTGAAGGATGTTGCTGTATAAATGAATATGGATTACAAGAAGAATAGATGATTACTGTACTATTTTGGGGTAGAGGTTAGAGACCAAACTGGCTCAGATGTTCACTGTATCATTTCAATCTTTTCTTGTAAAGACTCGGATGATTATATGAAATAAGATTACACTCATACAAGTCTTATTTATGCTACCGCATTTAAACCTTTTTGAAAACCTTTAAAAAGGAATCAAGGGAATAAACTCCCCATCCTTCTCATCTTCTTTTATAAAAAGGAAAAAAATTTACCTGTATTTCAGAAGAAGGATTTGCTACTTTCTTTAAAAAATTTCTAAGTCATTCGAAATTCATTGGCACTATGGTGTAATATCATTTTTGGAAAAAGGGTGTTACACCTCCATTGGGGGTACCTATTAGGTACTCTCTAGGTACTTTTTAAGTACCATGCAATAGAGATGCTCTTAGAAAACATCAAATATTTAATGCTGAAAGCTACTGTGATCCTACTTATATGAAATAAAAAATAGTTGTTTTGTTTTTTATAAGAAATAATATTTTATTTTTATAAAATTAATTGTTTTTTTAATATTAATCTTGTTAATTATTACACCACTCAGTTATACTATGTCACCTTTAGTCATTTAATACAAGAATATTTTTGTAAAAAAATTTAAAATAATAATACCATTAATGAAAAATAACACATTTCAGTATATTTCTTGGTATGTGTAATTTTAGTACTATATTTCTTATATATAATATCGAAGGTAGTAATAATAAAAGGATAATAATATTTATTGCGTATTACCTTCTTTCCTTTTACCACTTTACATTAATACACGTGAAACAGTAATAGAATCAAAACAGTAATACTAATGAGTCATTTTTGCGTGAATAAATTTTTTTTAAATGTTTTAAGGTTTTAATGAACTGTGTTTATAAGTTATGTCCTCGTATAAAAAACTAGAATTTTAAATATATAAAATTTTTGATGAAATTAATCAATGGTGATTAAATCGTAAACACGACACCAATAATGATATTTGAAGATTTACTCATTTTTAATACTCTTTTTTTCACATTTCTAATACTCATTTAACGATTCTCTCTTTTTATCTATTTTCTTATCATATCACACTATTTTATTACAATTACTATTTCTCTATCTTTTATTCTTATTTTTAAATTAAAGTATACTCTTTCTGTCTCAAAATAATTGTCTTTTGCAAAACAAAGAGTAATAATTGTCATTTAAGGTATTTTTATACAGATTAATAAATGTAATAAATGAATAAATGAGAGTAATAATTTTACCAAATTATCCTTACTATTTATATTATTAAAAAATCCATAAAACACTATAATAATTTTTCAATTTGGGAAAAATTGAAAAAAATAATAATTAATATTTCATTGAAAATTTAAAATTATAATTACTTTGAGATATTCTTATTTTACTGAAAGAACTATTATTTTGAAACGGAGAAAAAATATTAATGTATGTGTGTTTAAAAATCAATTTTTGAAATTATATCAAGACAAAAATAATAAATGTGTAAATAAATACAAATAAAAATAACATCGTTAAAATAAGGCTTAAATATGTTTTTAGTCCCTCAAGTTTGGGTAATTGTTATTTTTAGTCCCTTAAATTTAAAACGCCTATTTTTTGTCCCTCATTTTTTAAAATGTGTCTTTTTAGTTCCTCATTTTTAAAACTCATTTTTTTAGTCCTTCATTTTTGAAAAAGTGTCACTTTTAGTTCCTGAGGCCAAATTTTAAATTTGAAAAATATTTTCTAAATTTATACTTTAACCCCTCCTAAAGCCTGATGTTCACCTTAACCTGTTTTTCGGTTTTCCTCCCCCTGAACTGATGCACCGCGACCCCATCCCTGCTAGGACGTAGTTCCAAAGTCCTCCCTCGAAGCCGCCATGAGATGCGGCCTCTCTCTCGTTCTCCTCCCTGTGCGATCACGGTGGCCCCCTCCCTTCCTACCATTGTGCGCAACCTCCTTTGTCCGCGCGGAGCTCCTCCCTTGGCCGCGAGGGGATAGGGGGCCGCGGTGTATCAGTGGAGGGGGAGGAGAACAGAAAAATGGGTTAAGGTGAATATTAGGCTTTAGGAGGGGTCAAAGTATAAATTTAAAAATTACTTTTCAAATTTAAAATATGACCCCAAGGACTAAAAGTAACACTTTTTCAAAAATGAGGGACTAAAAAAATGAGTTTTGAAAATGAAGAACTAGTTTTTATTTTTGAGGGACTAAAAGTGGCAAGGTTTAAAAATGAGAGACAAAAAATATACATTTTAAATTTGAGAGACTAAAAATAACAATTAGCCAAACTTAAAAGACTAAAAACATATTTAAGCCTTAAAATAATAACTATAACTATAAGATACAGAATTTGTGTTTTATCTTAGGCTCTTTTTGTCCTCTATCTCATCACCGTCCCGTTCACACTCTTTCCCAGAAGCTCTATCCATCTTTGTGATACGAATATTAATTTTGGGAAGAGAGAGAGGAATGGTATCTCCATCTCTGTCAAAAACTCTTCACAGATCAAAGAACTCAGAAATCAGAACATCTCAGAGCTCATCGCTGAGCGAGCCATCAGGTATGTCTTGGAGTGTGGGTCACAGTACAATCTACGCGCCTACACGTACACATGGTGACGGTGGTTTTGAGGTTTTCTCCCCTTTTGGATTTGGTCACAAAAGAAGCTAATATCATGAATATTTTTTAATTTACTTTTTAAAATATAAAATAGGACTTATTGAAAAAAATCAAATTTATTTCTTAAAAAATTAACGTGAAAATTTTTTCTTAATAAAAAATATATAATAAAAGGTGTGTGTATTTTAGAAAAAATTGTTTCACAATACACAAATTGCAAAACTTTCTACCTCTTGTTGACTAATCTTTTTAATTTTAAGAATGAATCTAAAGATTAGAACACTTTGCCAGTTTTATGTATTCACTATATTAACTATTTTTTATATTAAAATAGAACTTCGTAGGTCGCTATAATGTGGGATTAAATATGTTTTAAATTTCTGTAAATTGAAAAATATTTATTTTTAGTTTCTAAAAAATTTGTCTCTTTTGAGTCTTTCATTTTTTAAAATGTGTTACTTGTGATTTTGTGGTCACATTTTAAAACAAAAATATATTTTAAAATTTTATTTTTGCCTTTCTTAATTTTACAGAGATGGGAATTGGAAATTTATGAGTGAAAAATAATATTTTAAAACTATTTTTTAATTTTAAAATATGGCCACAGGGACCACATAGGATGCATTCAGCAATGGAGGACAAAATAGACAAAAATCTTTTTGAAGGACTAAAAGTGGATATTTTTCAATTTATTAGAACTAAAAATATATTGGATTAAATATGTTTTTTGTCCCCGTAAATAGGTAAATATTCGTTTCTAGTCCCTCAAAAATATTTTGTCTCTTTTTAATCTCCCACTCTTGGAAATGTATCATTTTTAGTTCCTGTGACCATTTTTAAATTCAAAAAATATTTTTTAAAAATTTGTTGTCACCCCTCCTAATTTTCAATTACTAATTTCCATCCAACCCTCATTTTTCCATTCCTAAAGCTGTTAATTTTGGCTCGACTCGACGGCCCGGCCTGATAGGCCCGTGTTTTACGCTATGTTGGGCTCTTTAGTTACAGTCTTGAAAGAAATCAGGTCATTTTGGCCGACCTAATGGACCTGTCAGGCCAGACTCGCATGCATTTAATACATTTTTTAGTACTTTGAGTTTTTCTTTGTAAATAATTTGGGCTCGGCCTGGCACGATGTGTTTTAGATTGGGTTATGCGAGAAAATGTGTGTCTTGAAATGGAGAAGGACAGTTTGATAAAAATTGGGGCTTGAAAATTCAGAGGCGTGAGAATGAACTTTCGAAAAATATTTTTTAACTTTAATAAAAAAAGGCCACGAGGACTAAAAATGATACATTTTCAAAAATGGAGAACTAAAAAGAGATAAAAAAATTTGAGAGACTAAAAGTAAACATTTTCTTATTTACAGGAACTAAACATATTTTAACCCAAACATATTTAACTCATAATATAAAAAATAAATAAACATGTTAGCATATTATATTATATATCTATATATTATTGTCGTCTGTTCTATTTGATTTCAGAGATAATGAAAAGAGAAAAATTAGATAAAGAAAATAAAAGGAATATATTATTTTTGTTCTAGATCGGGCTTAAGCCATATTAGCCCAATAACGCACAACTTAGGCTACACACACGCCCCTAGCCCATTAGTGGCCCATGCAAATGATCGTGTAACACATACTCTCAGTGAACGCGTCATAATGTTCCCACGATAAACATGGAGACGGTTATAACTACCACAAGCCACAAACGAAAGTATAAATAGTTAGCTCCACTCCGAGACAGGTAGATTATCTCTGAACTCTCACATTTATACTCTCATCTCATTCAAATACTGACTTGGGCATCAGAGTGTTTGCAGGCAGCTTCACCACCTCTACCGCATCGGATTTCTACTCTCATCTCATTCAAACACTCACAGCACAACCTTCTTTGGTCGTTGTATTCCACCACCGAAGTTCATTATAGAACAAATTTTAGTTGTAAAAAGATAAAGAGAATAATAACAAATCCTACAAAATACAGGCCCGTTTAGGCGGGCTAGCCCGCCTAAACCCCAAAAAAATTTAAAAAAAAATAAGAAAAAAGGTGGGTTGGCGGGCTGGCTCGCCTCAGCCAGCCCAAAAAAATAAAAAAATTAGAAAAAAATGATTTATTTTTTTTTAAAAAATGGCGAACTGCGCGGGTTGGCCCGCCCCAGGCCCGCCGAGATGACCGGTTGGCTGGCCCCGCCGGCTATACGGGCCCAAAATAACACCCCGCCCCGCCCTGCCAAAAAAATGCGGGCTAACGGGCTGGCCCACGCGGGCCCAGCCCGCTTTGCCACCCGTAGACCCAAATTTCTTAGAGACCTGGTCTTTCCTTAGCCAGAACAATACAAACAAACTATTCGACCCAACTATCTTTCTGTATATCTATGGTAAAAATTATAGGTTTTTATATATATAAAAGGATCCCAAACTAGGAATTTCTTCCAAATAGTACAACGATAGAGTTCCCATGAGAACCCCACTATATGTATCATTTTACTCAATCAACCTTTATATATATATATATATATATATATATATATATATATATATATATATATATATATATATATTTACGAAATCATTTAACAGTAACTATAGAGTTTTTGATATAGATAATAAAATTAAAGAAGTTTTAACGTGTTAATTACTTTTCTAGCCCACCGAGGTGATCAAGCCTTAATAGTTAAAATTTTGCCATTATAACAATACAAATATTAAAACTCATAAATAATTTTATCATTATAACAATACTAATAATAATGCTCATAAATAATAACACTCATAACCAATTAATAAAAGCTCATAAATAATTAACTAAAGCTCAAAACCATTAAATAAAGCTTATAACACATAAATCACCTAATGGGATTTTGAAGATCAAAGCTTCAAAACTCAAGAACTTTAGAAAGAGAACTAAGAAAACTAAAGAAAGCTATAAAGAGGGAGAAAGAGAAATCTTGGAAATGCTTCAAGATTGGTGCAAGTTTTTTATGAGGCATTGGGGGTCCTATTTATAGGGGAAAGGTGGTGAGCTTGGGGGGTTATTGGATTACATTTTTACCCTTTTGGTTCAAGTGTAAAGGAAAGCGTAAAATAGTCTTTTGATAATTAATAATTCATGCTAAATCCTCATTGGTCCAAGACTATGACTCAAAAGCAATTTCAGCTCTCACTTGCCTACGAAGGTGGGCCAAGAAGCCCTTGTGAGAGGAGGGTATTAATTGACAATTTTACCCTTAGGATTTATGTGAAAAAGAAATGAAAATCAAGGGCAAAATATTCCTTTAATAAATCAAAAATCACATAATTAATTTAAAATAGTGAGGACCAATGAGATTGCTTAAAAAAATGCCATGTTATCCCTAAATAGCTCCATGGTATCATTTCTAGAATTTTTGAAAAGCAAAATCTCTTCGGTTTTTGCCGTTTCTCGGGTATAGGTCGAAATAAAGTAAAACGATATGTTCAAAAACCTATACAAATTAATTTCTAAAATCCCCAAATAAATAATTAAAAGTAAAAAATAACCAGTTTTGGATTCGTGACACGAAATTTAACAGTATAAACAGGGGTATTTTGGTCATTCGCCACCGTTTAGCGTATTTTTTAGTCATTTTTCAAAGTTTTTCAAAAAATCCAAAAAAATTTCAATAAATCCTAAATAATTAAAGAACAATATTTTGAGAAGAAAGATATTTTTCTGGGTTGATTTAGCATTTTTATAATATTTAAAACATATTCCATCAGTTAAAATGTAAACTTTTTCCGTTTAAATCTCAGCGTCAAATGAAAAGTATCCATTTCTATACTACGAATAAATATGTATAATAAAATCATATTTATAAGATAAAAATAAATTAATAAACACACATATCACATAATACTTAATTAAAACGGAATAGATCCTCAGATTAATCTAGCATACTATAAGGACCAAAACAATATCATTTCCTATTCGTTTTTCTGAAAATTCCCAAATAAATTCCTAGAATCCTCAAATAATATCAAATCACTATTTGAATCCTCAAATTTCTTTTCTGAGTCAAATTGGAATTTTCTATATCATTATAAACTTATTCTGACAGTCAGAAACGTCTACAGAATACCGTTTTGACTTCTACGTCAACTTTAAACCATTACTTATCATATGAAAATTTTAAAAATAATCTCTGAACTTCATTTTTTGATTGCCTCATAGAACAGGATGTTGGTCGAGCTTCCTTGGTCAACAAATACACGACGCACTTCAGTGTTCCCGATCATGGCTGTGATCAACATTGGGTCGTCGTGGTTTAGGAGGGTCGCGCCATAATTATTGTTAGAGAATCTGATGACTGGCGCAGTAGGATCAAAAAGGGGAGGGGCAATGTTCCCAGTGATTTGCATGATCGTATCCAAATGGCGCTTTTTGATTTTCTAGTTTTGCCTCCCTGTGGGATTCCCCCAGCTATTGTTACTACCAAGGTTGGAGCGTGGTCTCTTCCCTCTTCCTCATCGTGCCTTCGATCTGTACGTGGTAGAGTCCTGGATCGGCAGCCTCCTCTGTGGAGCCTTCCATTATGTCTGTCTGGGGAGCGAGATACTTCTCTCTGTGTGTGTGTCTTGGGGGTTGGTGTTCTCCTGGTCTATGATGTCTGGCGAGGTGGGTCCTCCTCTCAGACGCGCTGGATATATCGGCCGAGGCGCCCTATTCTAATCAGCTATTTTATGGTGTCCCTTAACTGCATACATTCGTCGGTCAAGTGTCTGTAACCTTTATGGAATTCGCAATAATTTGTAGGATCCTTCGGGTTCTTCGTCTTGATTATTAGTGGTTTAGGGATGTCACAAAATTCCGTGGTAAGAACTTCTTGGTATATCTGAGCCGATGTTACCGCTAGCGGGGCATACATTTGAAACCTTCCACGTAGCCCTTTTCTCCCACTATCATTTCTTGTTTTTTTGGTCATTTAGTCTGGGTTGTTGTTGCTAGGGTTGGCGCTTTGATTGCTCGACATGGACTGTTGGGACCTGAATGGGCTCTAGGGTGTCGAGGGTTGTATCCTCCAAGTTAACATACTTTTTGGACCGTTGGCAAAACTCGTGCATTGTTTTTGGAAAGGTTTTGGCCAACGAGCATTTGAAGGGTCCTAGCGCCAAAGCTTGGACAATTAAATGTAGGATGATGTCTGGCCCCAGATTTGGTACGAGGGCCGTCTCCATGTAGAACCTTGTAAGGAAGTCTCGTAGCTTTTCTCCCTTATCTTGTTTAACCAGCGCTAAAATGTGAGAAGTCCCTGATAATTCTTTGCTTGTAATAAAGTAATGCACAAATTGGTATGCCAATGCATCCCAACTCGTAATGCTTCGTGGAGGGAGCTCTTTGAACCATTTCAGTGCTTCTTTCTTTAAGGTGAGCAAGAAAACCCTGCATAACACCGCGTCGTGATAGCCCGTGACCTCCATAGCGTTACAGTAAGAATCAATGTCAATCCTGCTTGCATAAAGTTCGACTTCAATGGGGCATCTAGGGGCGATTTTTGAGACGGGATATACCATGATCTCTTCAGAGAACAAATGATGATGGCGTGTGGTGATGGCCTCACCATTGTAAAAAACAAGCAGGGGTGCTTGGAAATGATGTTGTGCTAGTTGGTGGAAGTTGGACACAACGGTGTGGCGTGCTGAATGGCTAAGATGATGGCGGGAGATATCTAGCGAACCTGTCCTGCGTGGGGCTGGAATGCTAGAGCATAGTGAATGGTTTTCTAGCTGGCGGATGTGGTCAGTAGTGTGATGACTTGGTATGTGGTGTGAAGGAGGGTGCAGCGGTTAAACTACTGGGGGTGGTGGTGGATGAGGGGGTGGTGGATGTGATTGATGTTGCAAGAGGTCCATGTGCAGTCGTTCCAACCATCGAAGCATCACTCAAGATGAGTGAAGTGGTCTTCGATGACCGAAACATTGTTAGTTTTCTTGGGAGGCTGTTTGTAGCCTAGAATGTGTGACCACCATTGCTCAAGGGTTTGAGGCTTGTAGGAAAGCCACAGATGGTGCCAATATGTTCTTCCTTCAACCCCAGACCTGCTAGGTTTAGGTAGCTCATGGTGGCAGACCTCCAGACGATGGTGGTTGGCGCGGCAGGGGTACCTGTAAAAGGCATTCTGACGCTCAAGTTAGAGGATGGCCCAACAAAGTTTTAGGGTTTGAGTTAGAGTGAACACATACCTTGGGCTAAGGTTTTCTCCTCTATATATAGTAGGGTCTACGGTTCCCCCAAGGGGACAGCTCATCAGGCTATAGATCCCCAGTGTGTGAGGGCACTGATCCTGTCCCCTTGTGTGGTGGTATGTGTCTCTGTACGGACTACAGAGGCCCAGTGCTTATCTTAGGTCAACGTGTCCTCATAGGGAGTAGGCCTCACGCATCCCATGTCGGGGCTCCTTGGACCTTCATGTGGGTCTGACCTGGGCGCGTGGTTCGGGCCCTAAACTCTTCATTCGAGTTCTAGGCCCAGATCGTCAGGTATGGCCCATTCGTTTACCAAGGTTTGCACCCACTTTATTTGCATGACACACCTGCATCAAACATTAAATTATAGGACCACCTCAATGGCATTTTTCATGTTCAACATTGATCCAATGATGGAAATCTCTCCAAAAGGTAGATTAACTCATTCAAAATTTACCCTTGTTAAACATGCAATGAACAACTAATTGAACTTTCCTCAAAATAAAACTCCTTGCATGTAGATTACTTCACAACAACCCAATGAATGTTAAAGTCCAACTACAAAGTACACAATCAATTATAATCATAAAAGACCTATAGTTTCTCTGCAAAAGATCAATCTTTTCCTTGACTCTAAATACCCAATGGTCCAATTTCCATGCACATATACACATATAGCTAGCTACTCAGTTACGTAATGTAGAAAGCAAAAGTAGAAAGCAATTAAGAAGGGAAATAAAGTATGAGATTGTCATGAAAAGATGTATAAGAATGTCATAACAAAAATTCAAAAAATAAATGGAACATACTATCTTTTTTTAAGCATTCAAACTCTTAGTTCCTCTTATACCACTAATCTAGAGATAGAATATGGTAACTCAAAATATAGTTCTCTATTTGTTCTTTCTTATACCCTTTTGTTTTGGTCCAAATCCTGTGCCTATCACAATTGTGCTTAAACTTTAGAAATTAATACTTTATAAATGAATAGGTTTGTGCTAAAACCAAATGTAAACAACATGCTTATGAGGTAAGTGAAGTATTAAAGATAAAGCACATACCTGAAGAAGCAACTCATGCTTTGAGTTGAACAAGACATTGAAAGCTGTAGCGGTAGTTCTATAATCAATAGCAAGAAACAAAACTAGTTTTAAAATGTGGTAGCCAGAAACTATATGTAAACCCACAATATCTGAACATAAATTAACAAAAATTGTCAATACAGAATAAGAGGCACATAACACATCAATTATAAAAAAAATAACATTATAACATAGGAAAAACAAAAGACTAAATAAACTCCAATGTAGGGTTCCAGCCAGTAAAGATAGGGGCAGCAACAGTTTAGGTAGAACATGTATTTCATTTCTAACACAACACGTGTCGATTTGAGATGTGGTAGCAAGAGCCACAAATGTACAGGAAAACTTGAGAGAAAATGAATCAAAAGCTAAGAGAATCTGAAGGAGAAATTTGAACACAATGATATGAGAGATTCTTCCTGCAATTGTAAGCAATATAAAAACCCCAATATAGAGACCTTTTTTTGCTTCTACTTCGAGGAGTATCCCACCGCCTATACGACGGGGACTAATCTCCCCAATATAGAGACCTTTGAACTAATTAAAGAAACAAAATTATATTAGATTTTTTCTATTTATGACCACTGAAAAATTTCATATTGATTTTCAAACTATCATCACATTTCCTAAATCAACAAAAAGTTAAGAATAGCAAATACAAAGACTACATAATGCATTATGTGACTCACAAAGATAGGAATTTTAATTTGAGAGGCTTGAATGATTTGCTACATTGTCAATCGACTAACATGGGATGTATTCGAACAGATCTTGATGTTTTCCCGAATCAGAAATTTGAGAGCAAAATCGAAACCAAAAGTTTACAAAAAGAAAAAGAAAAAACCAAAGGAAGACTAAAGTGCCCAACTCAATTTCAATGTTTTGAGTTGAGGACAATGTGCTTCTAGAACTCTATGGTTGCTGCAAAACACAATTCTCCTCATTCGTGTTGCGTTGACATCGTTCATTGTTGTGTTCCTGATGCAACCCCAGTCGAAACCTGGATAATTCCAGTAGGCAATTGTAGCCCAACAAGACGCTATTTTCAATCCCATCCTCTAGGTTGTATGCTCATATGACTTTATGCAATGATACTTTAAATTGCATATAAATTCACTTCGGTTTCTCTTGTAAAACTTTCTCATGTTTTACTGTATTGCCTCTTGTAATACTAAATCTCGTAAAATATTTCTCATGAAAACTTCGACCAGTTCACAGTATAAAACTCACAGACTGATTCTCAAACAGATTTACAAACCACAAAACAAAACCTTTTGTTAACACAGGTTTATACTTTTAAAATTATCCATTATATCCACTCTTTGGCTTTACTCATTTGTTTTTAGAAAAAGTGATCATACGGCGGCATAGCCGACTGCGGTGATCAATACCCAACTGTTAAAGTGACTTAATAAAGAAACTAAGTGAACGAGATCAAACTGATTTATTACCGAAATACTTAAACATAAGTTTATTTTCAAAAAAAAGCCCATTGAAGGCTTGCCTCACTAATTTTCACTGTCAACAGGTATGACATTGAAAACTAAAATGAGTTTTCATATATATCGGACCCCAAACAAGGAATTTCTACCAAAATAATATAACAGTAGAGTTCACCGAGAATCCTTTACTTTTATACTATTTTACCCAGTCAGCCGTATATATGTATTAGCGAAATCATTGTTAATAGTTCAAGATCAATTAAAAGCAAAGACCGAGTTTACGGCAGTGCCGACATCTCTCGGTCTAAAGAGAGAAGAGATTTATTTTAAACACATATTTGTATATAGTATCATCCCAACAAAGTCTTTCCCAATTTATCTTAGTCATATATATACAGACTTCCTAGGTTAAGATTTCATAAACAGCATATCGGTATTGTTCCCAAGAAAGAGAGGTGAGCTAAGGCTTCTCAATAGACCTTATCTTTCCTTGCCAGAATAATACTAATAAACCATTCATCCCAACCATCTTTCTGTATATCAATGGTAGACAATTTCAGGGTTTTCAAAAAGAATTAGATTACAATGATTTTACGGTTCAATTATACTATGATAGTTAAAAATTTGCCATTATAACGATACAAATATTAAAGCTCAAAACCAATTTCGCCATTATAATATTACTATCACAAAAACACATAAACAATTTAGGCATTATAATACTACAAATAATAAAAGCTCATAACAATTACATTAAAGCCATGAAACAAGTATAAAGTTTAAATAAATAACTATAAAGCTATAACACATAAATCACCTAAGTGATTAGCAACCAAAAATCAAACTTATAACTTTTCAAATAATTTTGCAAGAGTTTCCCCTAACCTTTAGAAGAAAAGCTTATGCAGAATAAAGCTTGGAAAAACTAAAACACAAAGAGAGAAATATAAAAGGTTTAAAGAGACAGAAGTAAGAATGCTTGGAAGAATCACAAGACTTGGTGCAAGAATTAATGAAGCATGAAGGGGGGCATTTATAGGGGGGAGGGGTGGCCATCAAGGGACAAGGGATGAAGAGAATTGTTTGAGTGATGTAAGCTATGACTCTTAAAACACTTAATTAGTTAATTAGGTAAATCAACCCTTTTTCTAATTGGATCAAAGGCATTTTACAAGGATTGGATCCAAGTGACAAAGGCAATCCAAGGCTCCAAAAACACCTAAGTATGTCGACCAAATGAGGCTAAAGGAGAGCCATTGGATAGCTAGGTTAAAAAGGGTAGGTTTTAGTGAATAAGTGTACAACCAAGGGTAAAATAGTACTTGCACATAATCCCTACACTATTCATGGTCAACAATTCTGTCTACAGTAATCACTATTCACATTGCATAAAAGTCCCTAAAAACTTCTAAGTTCCTAACTCATGCCCATTAACTCTCTATTCGTCTCTATTCGGCTGATATACAACATATAAGTGAACAAATGATGTTTTAAAATCCTACACAAAAATAATTTCTAAAGTCCCCAAATAAATAATTAAAAATAAAAATAAAAGTGTTTTCGGCTTGTATCACGAAAATTTAAAATGTGAAACAAGATCTTTACGCTATTCACTCCCGTTTAGTGTATTTTTTGGTAAATTTTGAAAGTTTTCCAAAAATTTCAGAAAATCACAAATATTAAAAGAACCAACTTTTGTGAAAGAAGACAATTTTATGGGTTGATTTTGGCATGTTCATGCTATTTAAAACCTATACTGTCAGTTACGGTGAAAACTCTTTTTTGTTTAAAACTTAACGTCAAACGAAAACTAACCGTTTCAATATAGAAAATGAATATGTAAACTAAAACTATTTTTCTAAGATGAAAATAAATCAATAAACACATATATCACGTAACATTAATTTAAAACAGAATAAAGACGGTAATGATACAGATGGAAGCTATATGAGACTTAAACTGGTTTTTTGTTTGAATTACAACACCAAACGAAACTTCTAATTTCTATACTAGATAAAACTCTATTTGTCCCTTTGGTTCTCATCTTAATCATTTACTAGCCTCTGGGTATTTATCCGTTTCCCAATTTACGTGTTACGCGATTCATCTTAGAGGGACTAAAACGATAATATTTCTTATGCTCTTGTCTAAAATTCCAAACTTAGTTTCTAAAATCCCTATATAACATCAAGTCATTATTTCAATCCTCAAATACTTCTTCTGAATCCAATTTGAAATTTCCATATCGTTGTAAACTTATTCTGACAGTCAAAGACGTTAACAGAATAATGTTTTGACTTCTACGTCAGCCCTAAACCATTACTCATCATCTGAAAATCTTAAGGATAATCCTAATCCTCCAAAATTAATACTCTGTCTCATAGAGTGAAAATTTGGGATGTTACATGAGCAGTATCTAATGTTGTTTTAGGTAAGTAATTTCGAGGACAAAATTATTTTAGAGGGAAAGAGTTGTAGCATCCGTTTTTTCGTTTACCGTCTTTTTTCTCTTTTATTTGAAATTTTGTGATATGAGTGTTTAGTAATTTATTTTCATCTTAAAAATAGGTTTCTAATATATATATTCATTCTCTATATTGAAACAAATAGTTTTCATTTGACGTTGAGTTTTAAACAGAAAACAGTTTTCGTCGTAATTGACGGTATAGGTTTTAAATAGCATGAACACACCAAACCAACCCAGAAAATTGTCTTCTTTCACAAAAGTTGTTTCCTTTAATATTTGTGATTTTTTGAATTTTTTGGAAAACTTTCAAAATTTATAAAAAAATACGCTAAACGGTAGCGAATAGCATAATGATCTTGTTTCACAATATAAAATTTTGTGACACAAGTCCAAAACCCTTTTATTTTTATTTTTAATTATTTATTTGGGGATTTTAGAAATTATTTTGGTATAAGATTATTAAAACACCGTTTGTTCACTTAGATACGGTATATCAGTCGAATAGAGACGAATAGATAGTTAACGGGTATGATATAGAAATTTAGGATTTTTTAGGGACTTTTATGTAATGTGAATAGTGATTAGTCAACTGTAGACGGAAATATTGACCATGAATATTGAAGGATTATGTGCAATTACTATTTTACCCTTGGTTGTACACTTATTTACCAAAACCTAACCTTTTTAACCTAGCTATCCAATGGCTCTCCTTCCTCCTCATTTGGCCGCCCTCTTTAGGTGATTTAGGAGGCTTGGATTGCCCTTATCACTTGGATTGAATCCTAATGGATTGCCTTGAACCAATTAGAATTTAGTTAATTAGTTTTTGATTTATTTAAATTGAACCATGGTTAGGTTAAAAGTCAACTATGGTTGCCTATTTAACCCAAGCATTGGCCGCCCCCTTACTCTATAATACCCCCTTCAAGCTTCATAATTTTCTACACCAACTTGAAGCATTTCCAAGTTTATTCTTTCTTACCTCTTTAAAGCTTTCATATTTCTTTCTTTGAGTTTTAGTCTTTTTCTCAAGCTTTGTTCTTCATAAGCTTTTCTACTAAAGGTAAGGGGAAGCTCTTGCAAAATTATTTGAGAAGTTATAAGTTTGATCTTTGATTGCTAATCACTTAGGTGATTTATGTGTTATAGTTTTATAGTCATTTATTTAAACTTTATAATTGTTTCATGGCTTTGATTTAATTGTTATGTGCTTTTATTATTAGTAATGCTATAATGGCCAATTTGTTTATGTGTTTTTGTGATAGTAATGTTATAATGGCAAAATTGGTTTTGAGCTTTAAATATTTATACTATTATAATGGCAAACTTTAGACTATCACAGTATAATTGAACCGTAAAACTATGGTAATCTATTTCTGTATGAAAACCCTAGAATTTGTCTACCATTGTTATACAGAAAGATGGTTGGGATAAATGGTTTATTAGTGTGGTTCTGGCTAAGGAAAGATAAGGTCTCTTGAGAAGCTTTAGCTCGCCTCTCTTTCCTGGAAACCATACCGATGTGTTGTTCATTAAATCTTAACCTAGGGAGTCTGTATATATATGGCTAAGATAAATTGGGAAAGATTTTTATTGGGTTGTTGACTATACACGAATGTGCATTTAAAATAAATCTATTCTCTCTTTAGATCGAGTGAAGACGGCACTGCTGAAAAACTCGGTCTTTGCTTTTAATTGATCTTGAACTGTTAACAATGATTTCGCTAATACATATATACCGGCTGACTGGGTAAAATAGTACAATAGTGAAGGGTTCTCTATGAACTCTACTGTTATACTATTTGGTAGAAATTCCTGGTTTGGGGTTCGTTATATATGAAAACTCATTTTAGTTTTCAATGTCATACTTCGCTTTAAACAAAGCATATGGGAACATTGTGTAGAAACATCGCTTTTAAACAAAGCATTTGAGAACATCGTGTAGGAACATCACTTTAAACAAAGCATATGAGAACATCGCATTAGTACTAAGCATATAGGAACATCGCTTTTCACCAAGCTCATCTCTTTTCATTTCCAAACCACTCAGATAAAACATAGACTAAGTAAACAAAATCAACTGTTTATTTACGGAAACACTTAAGCACCAATTTATCTTTTAGGAAAAAGGCCCGTTGAAAACTTACCTCACTAATTTTTACTGCCAAAGACATTGAAAATTAAACTGAGTTAATTATATATATATATATAGATTGGATAACCACTCAATTTTTTTCCACTGATAATATAACAGTAGAATTCACCGAGAATCCATTACTGCTTATATTAAATTCCGATAGATGCTATAACAGTAGAATTCACCGAGAATCCATTACCATTATACTCTTTTATCCAATCCAATCTATTTATATATACATTTATTAAGAAATCACTTCTCTCCCAATTTATCTTAGTCACGTATATACCGGGCCCCTAGTGTTAAGATTTTTAAATAGCGTATCAGTATGGTTCCCAGGAAAGAGAGACGGACTTAAAGCCCCCTCAAAGATCTCTGTCTTTCCTAGACAGACCCATACTAATAAACCACACAAATCTTAACCATCACCTTGTATATCAATGATAGACAATATCAGGGTTTTCATAATTATAACACTCCAATTTTTAAAGCTCAAAGCAATTAAATTAAAGCCATAAAATAATTTATAAAGCTTAAATAAATGATTATAAGGCATATACCAATCTTGCCATTATATCCTTACTATTAAAAGCACATCATTAAAAAGCTATAAAATAGTTATAAGACATATATCAATCTTGCCATTTAACCTTACTATAATTAAATAAAAGCTATAAAACAATTAATAAAGCTATAACACCTAAAACCACAAAAGTGGATAATCTCTTCAAGGTTCTCAAGAATTTTCCCCTTACCTTCAAACTTGAAGAAAATGGATATTTTGAAGATCAAAACTTCAAAACTCAAGAACTTTGACAAGAAAACTAAGAAAACTTTGAACTAGAGAACTCTTGAAATGCATCAAGAATTGGAATGAGAAAATTATGAAGCCCCTCCCCTCTATTTATAGGCAAAGGGCGGCCAAGATTAGGGAGGAGGAAGGAATTATAAATTTTTGAGGTCGTGGTACTTTATGAGCCATATGTCATAAACCCTAATTAATTAAATCAATCCTTTTTCTAATTGGCTTAAGCTTATGACTAAGCCTCATGACTCACCTAGAAAAAGCACATCCAAGGGCTTAAGTTGAAAGTGGATGTCGACCAAACAAGGGAGAAGGAGAGCCATTGTATAGTTTGGTTAAAAACTTTAGGTTTAGGTAGTTTTAAGTGAAAATCAAGGGTAAAATGGTCTTTTCACTAATCAAAAGTTCAAAAATAATTTTAAATGGTAAGCACCAATGAGGAATCTCGAAAATGACATGTAAGAGCTTCATGGAAGAGTTTTGGGATTTTTACAGTAAGGGTATGCTTCACGGTTCGTATAAACAAAGGAAAACGGACGCACCGTAAGTGTAAAATGGTTATTTTTCAGAAAATTCCATAAAAATTCCCAAAAAATCACAAATTGAATTTAAACACTAATGATTCCTCTTGAAAAATGATTTTAAGCACTCACTGATCACTAAAAATCCATTTTTGTTCAGAAATCTTCGTTTCTCGTGCTTTACAAGGACCTGAAAAAGAAACTTTTGATCTGTTTTTCAGAAAATTATGAAATAATTTCTAAAAATCCCTAAAAATATAAAAACATGATTCATCTTTTCAAAATCTTTTTCTGACTTCAATTTGGTCTCTAAATCAATTATCAGTTTCTTACTACAATTATAGGGTCCAAAACGGTAATTTTAAAATTTATTATTTCTAAAAATTCTAGAAAAATTTTAGAAAATAAAAAATATTAAAAGAACCAACTTTTGTGAAGGAAGTTTTGTTTTCTGGATTGTTTTGATATACTTTAGCTATTTAAAACCCTATCCGTCAATTACGGTAAATACGGTTGTTTAGAAAAACCCTAAACGTCAAAGGAAAAATATCTGTTTCAATGAAATAATTTGATAAGTATTTTAAAACCTTAATTATAAGACCAACATAATTTACTTAACACTTAGATCACACAATTTCATATAAAACAGATAATAGACAGAAAATAGAAAACAGAAATCTATATAAGACTTAACTATCTTACCATTTTAAACTACAATACCAAACAAGACTTATTATTTTCTATACTATCTTAAGTATATTAGATTCTAGAGTCTCTTTCTTAACTATTTCTCCATCTCCAGTATTTATCCATTTCTTAATTAACAGATTACAAAGTTTCTCTTAGAGGGACTAAAACTGTAATTCCCTTTATATCTTTCTCTAAAATTTCAACTTAATTTCTAAAACCTTTATGAAACATCAAGTTACTATGTTACCTCCTCAAATACCTTTTGGGAATCAAATATGAATTTTCCGTATTCATTATCAACTTATTCTGACAGTCAAGAATATCTGTAAAGTACTGTTTGACTTCTACGTCAGTTCTAAACCATTTCACTTTATCTGAAATCTTAAGGATGATTTCTAATCTCTAAAATTAATACTCTATCTCATAGAGTGAAATTTTAGGATGTTACACTGCCGCTGTGTGATCATTTTGTCATCAGTTTTATTTAAAACCAAAGAAAATCACTTACCGAGTAAAAAGTAGTAGCAGAGATAATGAGTACGATAATTTATTTTGTGAGGAAAGAGTAAAAATATTTTACGAGATTTTGTATTACATGAGGTAATACAGCAAAACATGAGAAAGCTTTACAAGAAAAATCAAAGTGAATTTATATGCAATTTGAATTGTCATTGCATAAAGACGTATGAGCATACAACCTAGAGAACGGGTTGAAAATAGAGTATGGTTGGGCTACAATTGCCTATTGAGATTATTCAAGTTTTGATAGTCATATGTGGCCAAGTAGGTGAATACCCTCGAGCCGAGACGAGTCGTATACCCGACTTGGATAAATCTGACTGACTGACTTATTTATGATTCGGTATTCATTTTAAATGTAGTATTACTGAATGATTTCCAGGGATCTGGAGAGATTCCCTGGTTATTATGTTAAGTTTACTATAGCCAATCGCTCACTGGAGTTAAAGTTGGAAAAGTCTCCGTAGAGCAATGCACCTGTGTGTTTTCAAGAGATATAAAAGTGGCATGCATAAATATATCATGTATTGATGATGTATTTTTGAGTATGCATTGTTTTGCTGTATTTAAATACGAGGCATGAATTTTGTATAGTTCTGATGATATAAAACGTGCACTGTATTGAGTGATTTGCTGTGTGTTCTTGATGTAAGTGTTGAGTGATGCATGATATGTGAATGTGTGCTTATACTTCTCTTTTTGCTGTGGATTTAAGCTTTACCCTTGCGTGTTTTCCTTGTTTGTGTTTGATGCATGTTAAGTAGATGGTTTACCCAAGGAGTGGACTGGTCCCGATCCGGCGGCTTAGAATTCAACCCCTTGAGGTTGAGAGGGTGGGGTGGAAGATAAACCCCGAAACACAATGGGGTACATATTCTGGGTATGTGTTTACCACTGCAGGAAGGGTCAATAGACCCAACTGGAGAGTAGAAAACCAGTTAGTCTTAGAAGTAATGCTACCCCTGGAGCAGATGAGAGAGATCATCCGGAAAGAAGACTACAACACTAGGAAGGGTGAGAGGCGTAGTAAGACTACTTAGAGGAGAAAACCTCACTTTAGGGTTGGAAGGTTGCTGTTGTTACACCTTCGATTAAGGATAGTTATGTCGAGTAGTTAGTCTGGGATTGTTTCTGCCTCACATATACATTATAGCATATATTTTCTTTTCCCACTTATGTGTTCTTTTAGTTTACTTAGGATTTATCACTTTCTTTAAGTTTTCAGTACTACTGATGTACAAGAGATCTTTTAAAAACCATAGTTTGTACTGATGCAAGCTCCTTTTGTAGACTGTGATAGTTTTATATATATATGAGATGAAATTACTTTCACACGTTTGTCATTTTATGTTTCCACATTTAAAACCCTTTGAAAAGAATTAGAGAAACATATTCTCCATTCTTTTCATCATTTAAAAGGCAAAAATTTTACCCACATTTTCGGAGAAGGAATACTGAGTTTTCATCAAATATTTTATAAGTTATTATAAAATTTAGGTTAATATAGTGTGATATCCTTTTTGAAGATACATGGGGTGTGAAAGCATCAGGTTTAATTCAAAGTTTCAACAAAATAAATCACAGTTGCGATACATTTCACACCCATGATGTGAAAATATCAAGTTCAATTCAAAGCTTCAACAGAATAAATCACAGCCATGAGAAAGTTCACGCTTGCGGTGTGAAAGTTCCATGTTCAGTTTTATTAAGCTTCAACAAAAGTAATCACATCCGTGGAAAATTTCTCACCAGGATGGGAAAGCGCGAGGTTGAATTCACAGCTTCAACAGAGAAAATCACAACTATGAAAAATTTCACATTTGAGGTGTGAAAGAGTCTTGTTCAATTCGAACCTTCAACAAAAGAAATTACAACTATAAGAAATTTCACATACCGTCAGGTTAAATACGAAGCTTCAAAATAATAAGTGTCTAGAAGAATTTATGTACTGCCAATCAATTGAGGGGAAAAAAAGTAGGATAGAGTTAGTACGTTATTAATCAAAATGATCGTTCCAAGGGTTCTGTCATAATTATAGTCCAATAGACTTTTGCAATCATTTGGACCAAGATTTTTTGTTTTATTTAGTCTCACTTCTAATTAATTGTCAGCAAGTTATTTACACTTCCTGTGAACCCTTCTATATTCAACCTACCTGATACATCACTAATTATTACTCTCATCTACAATTTTTTTTATTGGAATTGTTACTATGCATTTAAAATTTTATATATTATATTCGCTCAAAAACTAATAAAATATTAACATATATATATATATATATAGATTTATTTTTATTTCACATTGTTATTGTCATATTATTCTATATTCTATGTATCTCAAGACCAAATATGTAGGTTTAAGCACTAATTGTAAATAAAGACAACAAATATCATTAATAATTTATTTAAATGATCTTGCATTTTTAGTCTCTTAGCTATCATGACCGTGCGATTTTGGTCATCAATTTTCAATTGTATTAATTGAGTCTCTTAAGTATTTTAATTGTTATAATTATGTCTCTATGTAACTATGGTTCCAATTTTTAATATTAGGAATATACGTAACACACGTGAGACTAATTTGACATTGAGTTAGGCCACATTGGCACGATGCATATTGTTAAAAGAAATTCCAAAGCACACATGTTATTTAAAATTTTTGACGTGTGAGGGTCTTTGTCATGTCATCATTGCTAAAGTGGTCTGACTCGTGTATCAAATCAGTCTCACGTGTGACACAAAACTCTTAGTGTTAAAAATTGGATGACATTGTGACAGATGGATCTGATTGTAACAATTGGGATACTTGGGGACCTAATTTATGCAATTAGAATACGAGAGACTAAAATTGCACAACCACAGTACCTGAGAGTCCAAAAATACATTTAAACCTATTTAATTCCATTTGACATATCATTAAAATTCTTTATTTGTAAATGAAAAATAATAGAATGGGGGAACACCCCAATGCTACTGAGTTACACCAATGATATACTAAGACTGTTTACCGAAGCTCATTTAAAAAATTATTGTATAATACCTAAAAGGAAAGCAGGGTAGGAGAGTATAGGATACTAATTTTTGTTTTTACTTTTTATTTCTTGATCTTAACTTGGAATCTGGCCGTTTTACCATGCTAAGTGACACCCGCGCTATTCAGGGTTATTCTCTTTCGGTAACAAAAAAACTATTTGGGTGAATGGGTATGCTTTAGCTAGTCATCATTTAACATTTCTGAATTGTAAATTCTTACGCGACTTTCTTGAGTGGTAACCCAACACCTTTTTTATAGCGCCTATATATTCTGCTTTTATTGCATGAGGGATGGAAAAACAAAAACAATAGGAAGATATTGGTAGGTAGGTTAGAACTAGGAATTATATAAAGGGCAAAAGTGAAAGACAGAATAGAATGCCAAGGAGACGTCTTCTGGGGAAGAGATTGGGATGGTTATTGAACAGTGTGTGACTGTGCTAAGATGTGTTGGGAAAATGAAATCCCGAGTCAGATAGCAATAATAATTAATTAACATCCCATTACCTCAGACATATACTCCCTATTTTTTTTGGTGAACAAAAAACATATACTCCCTCTATTTTTCTAACCGTCGATTTTTTAGAAAAATTTGTTTATATTTATTTGTATTTTTTATGATTTAAGATTATACTTTTGTTAATTGTACATTTTTTAATGTAAAGAGAAAGAATAAATAAAAAATGAGATAGTAAAAAAATTAAAAAATATAATAGGTATTTTTTTAATAAAGCTATTCTTTAGTTACTAAAAAACAATTTTCAAAAATAAATATTAAAATATAGAAAAAGTATACTTACTTATAGACCAAATATAGATTAATTTGCCATTGGGTGTAATGTAAACTAAATAATAATAATAATAATTTAATGTTTTCATACCTCTTCTGACATTCTATCAAATCTCTTTTTTTTTCTTCTGTCTCTCACTTTTTCCAAGCCGTAATATCCGTGTTGCTGAAAAATAAAAAATAATTCAATTCAATATTTTTATACTTTATTTTATTTTATTTATAAACAAAGGAAAAGTACTAATACGCCATCCTCTTCTTAAAGACACATCAAGAATTTCCTTCACTTCTCAGCAGCAACACTTCTTCGTTCTCATGACAATCTTCTGATTCTTCTACCTGAACACAAAAAGATAGAACTTCATGATAATGATGCTGCTGCTTTCATGAAGAGAGAAACGAGAGAGAAGGTTTCCATGCTATGTGTGTTTTCGTAAATAATATTTAGATTCAGACAGTTTTTTTTATTTACATAAAAAAATAAATATGCAAAGCTTCAAGACAGCACCAGCAAGTTCCCAACTCTATTGCCACCCATCCTTCTTGCTTCGGTATAATATCACGTAGCTCCTCTCTGTGTTTCTGTTGATTCATGCCGTTTTGGTATCAAATGAGTCGTTCATGGCATCTCTGTTTTGAAAACAGGGGAGACGACAGCACCAACCGGAACCCAACGCGTTTCTCTGATCTCGGGGAGCTTCACCGTTCCTCTGCTGTATTCCAACAAGAAGATGCTGTTGATTTAAGCTCAAGTAACTTCCCATATTATTATTATTATTATTTAATAGATAATAGATAGTTTTCTATTTAAAACTCTTTTATTTTTGCAGGCTCAAGTAACTTACTATGATGTGCGTGTGTGTGATGGGTTAGATGATTTCAAATTTAAACTATTTTTGCAGGCTCTATGTTTTGTGTAAAGTCGAGCAATGTTGTTGTTGTTGGTGGTGGTAGCAACATGCTGTATGGGACAATGAACACGGTTTTTCATCCTCTCTTCCTTACACTCTCTCTTAGTAGATAAGTTTTTTTTTTGTTTACTATAAAAGCCTGATCTGAATGGAGTTTTTTTTTTTTTTTTGCGTTATGAAATGTTTTGTGTGTGTTTGGGGGTAGAATTATGGGTCTGGAGAGATTGGTTCAACAACAGGTGGTGTAGGGTGCTCGGATATGTACCAAAAGGGAATCGCAATGGAAAACTTGCCTTTGGGGAATGGTCATGTTGAGAATTGGGCTGATTCTTCAGGCATGGCAGATAATAGCCAACAGACTGATGATACTTCCACTGATATTGATACTGATGATAAAAACCATGTGGGTATCCATTTCTCAAACACCTTTTTCTTTTTGGCTTTTACAGACATATAAGTCTTTTTTTGTTTGGTAGGGGTGATCATGTGCTGGGTCAACCCGAACCAACCTGAGAAAAAAAAATCAGGTTTGGTTCAAAGGTCTGATAAGTTTGCATTTTTTAGAATTTGATTAAATTGGGTTGAGTTGGTTCGAGCCGGGTTATGTGGCAGAAATAAGAAAATACACAAATCTGGCCTGAACCCGGGGCATGCACATAATCAAGCCGGGTCCAATTTAAAGTAAAACCCAACCCTACCCGTGATCACTCTGACTTTTCCTCATCAATTTACATTTTTTGTTTTGGGCTTTAGGCCAAAATTTATGCTGTTTTGTGTGAGAAATCTGCTACACATTTTTAATGGAATTGAATGATGCATGTGAGTGTTGAGTAGAAGTGTCTTTTTGGTCCCACCAACGAATTGGGTTTAACGATGTATAGAAGTGTCTTTTCAAAATTGTTTAGTGAAGATCGTGTTTGTTTTGGATGAAGTGAGTTTTAATGACATCTAATAGCGTTATTCTCAACTCTTTTTGTTAGTGCAATAGAGTTAGGAGTGGGGCACATATGGTTGTGCACTCTAAGGATCAGACGAAGTTCAGAGCTGAAGATCACAAGGTCTTTTTTTGGTTTTCTTTGCTACGACTTGTTTCAACATCTTGTAGTAATTCCTGATTTGTTCTATTGTTGATGATTTATTTTAATTGGATGCCTGTTTGCTAGACCCTTCGTAGACTCGCTCAGAATCGGGAGGCTGCAAGGAAAAGTCGGTTAAGGAAAAAGGTAACTGGTCCCAAGGGAATTAATTACCTTTTTGTTAAGTCAATTGGTACCCCTTTATCTTTTCCATTCATATCTTTATCTTTATTTCTGTTGTAGACCAAGAAGTTTGTTAATTCAATGGTTAGTTTTAAGATATTTACATTCTAAATAAACCATGATAGAATGGTGCAAGATTATTAGTTTATTTTGCACTAACATCATTTAGGGTGTTGTTTTGGTAAACAACTTAAGTGTTTATTGAATAAATGCTTATTATATAAGCGTTTATGAATAAACTGTTTCTATAATCGAAGAGGGAGTGAGATTAAAATATTTTCATATAGGCTATATAAGCTATAAGTTGTTTTATTCTAAAGAGCTTATTGAAATAAGCTAAAACAAGCGCATGGATATATATCATAAACTATTTTCGTAAGTTATCCTAAACACGTAAACAAATACTTAAACCTAAATAAGCTGTAAATAAGCTCTTCTAACTGCACCTCTTAAGTTTATGACATAAAACACACATACACGCTCAGAATTACTTCTAGGACTTATCTGGCATATTCTTTCTTTTTGATGAATTAGGGGGCTAAGAGCCCAACAGAGAGACGTACCTGGCATATTCTGTTGTTCTAGTTAATTGATGTTTCCTTGATGTGCTGTTGGCGTATCCCCTTTATTATAGGGGCTGTAAAGTCTTTTGATTTTAGGAGGAATGGATTTGAATGATATATGGGTTTTGGTTTTAAATAGGCATATGTACAGCAGCTGGAGAACAGTCGAGTCAAGCTTTTGCAACTAGAGCAAGAACTTCAACGAGCACGTCAGCAGGTGCTGCATGAAGTTATAATAGATTTCCATTCCGGTTGATGTTTGTGGACAATTTGATTTTGCTATCTTCATGGTTTTTGTATTTCAATGCAGGGTATGTTTATTGCAGCTCCTGGAGATCAGGGTCCTTTGGCTGTTGGAAATGGTAATGAAAAGAGGCTATTACATGATGCTTATACATTCTTTACATCAATACATGACCAAATAATTTTTGTATTTCTCTTGAAATTTTATTTAGTAAGTAACCAAATAGTTGAGCTCATCTGCATCATCATTTAATGTATTGCAATTTAATTAGAAATTCATGTGAACATAGTGAAGTCATACATGAAACTTTATGATGCCATCAAATGTTCACAACTTACAACCTTGTGTTAATTCTTATTTCAGACCTATGTTAGTACAGAAAATTGGTTCCTAAATTGAACTAGATATGGAGTTGTGTGTAATCAGTGTATATAGATTATTATTCACTTCTTAGCATCTCAGCTATGAAGTATGATGTATGAACTATGGGTTATTTTGTGTTTATGTATGAAGATGGATAATGCTAGTTGTCTGATATCATTCTTAGTTTTAGGGGTTCTTAGATTTAGTGGCATAACTCATCCTCACATAACCACGAGATGAGGATTGTCCAAATTTTATATATTTTATTTAGGTCTTATCTCTAGTCGATGTGGGACTTGGGTGGATTTGGGTTTTTCCCAATAACTATGGCTTTGAAGGGAGGTAGTAGTGTTTCCAGTTCTATGACTGATGATGTTTATTGAAAACATCCAGGTGCCTTAGCATTCGACATGGACTATGCACACTGGGTTGAAGAGCATCAACGTCTTCTCAATGACCTAAGATCAGCTTTAAATTCTCAAATGGGTGATAATGAGCTACACCTTCTTGTTGATGGTGTCATGGCACATTATGATGAATTATTCAGGCTAAAGAGCATAGGGGCAAAGGCTGATATATTTCACATGATTAATGGGATGTGGAAGACACCTGTGGAAAGATGCTTTATGTGGCTTGGTGGATTCCGTTCATCTGAACTTCTCAAGGTGATTGATTCACCAATTCAGTAACTTACTTCATTTGCAAGATGTTTTATTCTTTGTTGATTCTCATTCTTCATGTGTCTTTTTGGGATATATCAGATAGTGCAGAACCACCTTGAGCCATTAACAGAACATCAGTTGGTGGGCATTTATAATCTGCAGCAATCATCTCAACAGGCTGAGGATGCTTTAACTCAAGGCAGGGAAGCATTGCAACAATCTCTTTTGGAGACCCTTTCCTCTGCCTCCTTAGGATCCACTGGTTCTGGTGGAAATGTTGCTGATTACATGGGCCAAATGGCAATTGCAATGGACAAGCTTGCTGCACTAGAGAGCTTCCTTCATCAGGTAATATAGATGCACTCTCTCTAGGGAGCTAAATTTAATTATATTGTACTATCATTCCCATAGTTAATTAATTTTAGTGTTCAATGTGTTATCTAGTCCCAATAAATCGGAAAATATTCACTTTTAGTCCCTCATTTTTAAAATGTCTCCTTTTGGTCTCCATTTTTTAAAATAGACCACTTGTAGTCTCTCGTGGCAACTTTGTGCAGTCAACCAATGTTGTATCAAACAAGGTAACACCTGTAGTATGGCCACATTAATCCCAAATACATATTATGCGGTCAAATCTCTTCAACTCACCCCATTTATATCTCAACGAATTTATCACGGGGGACTACAAGTGATCTATTTCAAAAAACAGGCAACCGAAATGAGATATTTTAAAAATGAGGGACTATCAAAATAACAAATTTCATTCTTTCCTTCCATTAATTAAATATTCATTACTAATACACACATCTTCACAAGTTTATATGCATTGCATACTGATTAGTATGCTCTATGTTCTTAGGCTGACCTCTTGAAGCAACAAACCCTTCAACAGTTGCAAAGGATCTTGACCACACGTCAGACTGCACGTGCTCTCCTTGTCAGGAATGATTACATTTCAAGATTACGGGCACTTAGTTCATTATGGTTAGCGCGCCCTAGAGAATAGGGACTTACACATTAATGTATATCATCATCTATAGCTATAATTTTGTGCATCCTTTGTAGGACTTCCTCCTATGTTGTTGTCTCCAAACAAACTAATTGGATGTTTCTGTTCTAATATAGGAACTTCTAATATAGGAACTCACTGATGAGTTGCTGCGGCCCTCAAATATAGAGCGTCGTTAATAATCAGAAGAAAGATACCTTATCACTGGTAGCTGCTGATCTAAATTTTCATTAGAAGATAGGTTAATGACCTGAAATTAGATCTATTTGGGATGCTTTGTGGTTTGTATATTATTGGCACATTCGAGTGGTTATTGTGAAAGTGCTAACATTGAAAAGTTGAGGTTGATTGCATCACCCCTTTATTGACAAATCAAGATAACATTGCAAAGTGGCCTGATTTTTGAACCATCGTTAATTTTCAACACCCATATAACACTCTTTCCGATCTCTCTCTTCCTATCACATGATTTATCTATCACATTTATCATTTATCTCTCTTCTATTTCTATCTCTGTGGGTGTCTATGAGGTGTGTGGGTGTCCATAGATCAATTTTCCATTGCAAAATAAACATGACCCTTTTTTTTATCAGTACATGACCCCTTTGTTTTAGTACATCACAAAAAGGCACTTCTTTGTTTTTTTGATAGATCAATTATTCCATTTACTTTCATATCCATATGGTGACGTGATATAAATTTCATAAATTTGTGTTTACACTACCATGACTTTATTGTAAAAATTCTGTACATGAGATGTCTAGAAAATTGAGTACATATTTTATAGTATAAATAAAATAAAAGAAATATTTTACAGCTGCTTCCCACCTTTGCGTTTGTGATGTTACCGTGCCCCAGTGTCTAAACGATTCAACTAAAGCTGAAATATGTGAGCAAAGCTGCAATCTTCAATTTCCACTGAACACAAAAATTAAAAACGTGCAGTTTCTTCAGTACTTATTCACAACTGGTCTATGTGTCTGCCTCCTGCTATTCATTTTTCCTGCAAATTAAAATTCAAAAGCACACCCCATATGAGAAAAAAATTTCTTTTGGTTTAAATGTTTTTAATATAAATCATATATTACACAAATGGAGGATTAAAAGTAAAAAATTCTATTTTTTAAAATAGAATATATTTGTAGAGACTAAAAATATATTTAAACCAATTCTTTTTCAATCGAGTTTCATCTTGTTGAAAGAGTCTGTACCTGATCTCTGGTTGTACTTGTTTAGACCTGTGACAGCTTGGGGAATGAACACCCCAGTACCTTTTCCATTCTTCCACAAGTTCATAAGCCAATCAGGAGGTGAAGCAGAGCTATTTATTGTTTCCCAGGAACAGAATTGGCTTGCAGCAGGTGATGATGCTCTTTTATAAACTGACCTGATTGAACCACCATTTCCAACACTAACTGGGGGGTTGAAACGCTTTCTTTCTAGTAAATCTTCGTTATCTGCAGATGTCAATAATAGCAGAATCTGCCTCCTAATCTCAGCATAGAAAGTGTCATCATCATACTCGGTATCCATAATGATGTGTTGTGTGTTTATTTGATTCTAGTGTGGCCGCAAACGGAATTATTTGTCTTCCTGAGGCACTTTTATCTAAAGGAGCAAGGAGCTCCTTTCACTCGACGGACGTTTGTGGGGTTGCGAAATCTAATACAAACAGGCTTATGAAGTTATGATATCTTAAGATTAATCAGGCTATCTTATCTAAATAGGCTTGTGAACGTGGAATTTTGTGACTTAGAACTTGAAAAGAAGTATAGATGAAGGAATCTTGAAGGAATAAAATAAAAAAGGAGTCCTTTGTCTGTGGACAGTGTTATGGGTCCAAGAAAGCAGGATTGTGTAAACTTTCATCCCAAATAGTGTCCAAGTGGGAAGGATATGCTTGTTTTCGTACGTTAATAGATGTCTGCTACCATGAGCGCCTTTAAATTAAATTTTAGAATTTGCAATCATTGATATATGAGTCAAATCAAATGTATTAGAAGGAAGGATTGCTTTGTATGTCTACATCAAACACACTTATTGCTGAGGTTACCATAAAAATATTCGTTTGTTGTATTGTTTCATAACATTGACTCTGATTTGTGCTTTATTGCAAAGTAGCTAAAAACATCAATTGAGAATACCAAACTGTGGGTGGATCACCACTCATGGAGCATAACTAACATTAAAATGGTCAAACTTGTGCGAGTATCTGTATTTATTCTTATTTGATCTTTGGTATCTCTCCTTTTTTGTCCCTTAGCAAGATTTATACGTGGATTTAAACTTGTGACTCATGGAAAATTTATAAAACTGTCCTCATAACCCTTTTTTCACATTTTCTTGAGAAAATGCTAATCAGGTCAAAACACTTAACAAAGACCCAAATGTAGCATTTTCTCAAACCAGCACTAATTGAAAGCTCTATATTTTTTTTTAATGAACATACAGGACTTACCGCCCAAGTAAACACAAACTAAAACCCACGCGGGAAAACAACAGAAGAAACATCTACCAGACAGGGCAGAGAAATGAAAGGAGGCAGGGACTCAAAGATGTAACAGCGGATATCCAGCGAAAGACCATGCTTGGCTAGGAGGTCACCCACCTGGTTGCCTTCGCGCAGGACATGAGAGGCACGGATGGTAGGAGTGTCTCTGATAAGCAGCATGATCTGACGCACAATAGCATGAAAAGGGTGACGCGTAGAGCAACCCTTCTCCAAGAGCTTCATAGCGAGCAAGGAATCAGACTCTATGTGAATGTTATGGTATCCCCTAGCCCAAGCAAAGCGAACTCCATATAGAATAGCCCATAATTCAGCAGCGAGCACTGGGCAATCACCCAAGTTCCAAGAGAAAGTAAAGCAAAAATCTCCATAGTGGTCTCTCAAGATTCCCCCACAAGCAGCACGGCCATCACCATCCGATCTAGATCCATCACAATTTAACTTGACAAAGCCTTCAGGGGGCGGCTTCCAACGGATAGGCTCTAAGCTTTGAGAAGCACTCCTAGGAATCATAGTTCTAGAAGCCATTTCTCTAGCTTTGAGGATTCCCGCAACGGTGTTGTTGACGATGCACACCAAGACATGTGAATGACAGGGTTGTTGGTTGAAGACCATATCGTTCCTAGCACGCCAAAACACATCTATGACGATGCTGAAGATCAAGCTCCAATTTCCCTTCTCCTCGCCATCGCATCCAAGATTACCCTGCATCCATAAGAGAAAATTAGTAGAGAAGAAATCAACCATACTAGACATGCCTCTTATTTATTGCCAAACTGCACGAGCATAAGGACAATCCCGAACTAGGTGGACCACCGTCTCGATCTCACTACCGCAGCGAGGGCAAAAGGGATCCTAGGTGAATCCGTGTTGCTGTCTGGTGTCATTAAATACCTTAATGCTCATAACAACTTTTAATGATCTACTTAGGAGCTCTATGTGGTTAGAATATATATATATATATATATATATATAAGACATTGAAAGATAGGATAGAAGTAGGAGGTTCGTGGATTGGATTGAATCGGTTTTGAGAGGAAAAACCATTCAATTCAATCATTTTGGTTTTATTCTTTGACCATCCAATCGGTTTGATTTTAAAATCAAATCAAGTCCAGTCCAATTCGATCCAATTTATTTCAGTTTGGATTGGATTGGTTTTTAGTTTTTCAAAAAAATTATAAATATTTTTAAAGTGGACAAAAGAATTTATTAAAAAATTATTTTCATTCCTCATTTCATAAATGAAGTACACATAAATAAATATGATATAGTAACAATTATAGAGTCATTACACCACACGTCACATTATATAATATATTATTTTAAAATATAAATTATCTTAACATCTCTTATATAAAAATATAAGGTAGTAGTGTAATTTTGAAAATACTAGTATAAGCATATAGGAGATTGGTTTGAATCGGTTCGGTTTTCACTATGATATTCAAAACCCGATCCAATCCAATAAAACAATTTTGCTTTTGGTTGTTTTTTAGTTCTCGGTTATTCGATTCGGTTACCATAGTTTACATTGGATTGAATTGGTTATAAACACCCCTAGATAGAACAACAAATAAGAGTATCATAGGATATGATATGAACAAGATCTTGTCATATCCGATATTTGATGTGTACCAAATAATCCACTAAATATATTATAATCAAATGCTTAATTTATGTGTAAATTAATAGTTTTTATTTTTATATATTTTATTAATATATTTTAACTTGATAAAATTATATATATGATAAAAACTTTCAATTAAATAGTAGATTTTTGCACATAATTATTTGATAAGAAATTATTAAATTGATCTCTTCCCTAAAAAAATAATAATGACTTAAAATAATTAAATTACTACATTAATAAGATCTATTAATATGATTGATAAAATATATAATTACTAACAAAATTTCTTAAATTCTAGATTTCTTTATATAGAGATAATAGCAACAAGAATATGAATTGGGCCCCAAAGTATTTCATTAATTGTTACAATCATGTTTTCCATCACTATATTGTCCAATTTCAGTCTACGTGATATACATGAGACTAATTTGATGTTCCTAATTATAACAATTTGAATACTTGAGAACCAATTGGTGAAATTAAAACTTGGAGACCAAAATCGTATAATCGTAATACATGAGAACCAAAAGTGCAATTAAGCTTATTTTTGATTTTACAAAAATATACTTCATTCCTTCCATAATAATAGTCTTTTTAGCAAAGTAAAAATGTTCCAAAATAAATGACATTTTATTTTTCAATGAATCATTAATTTTTTCTTCTAATTTTATCCCAAATAATGCTTTTTAGAGTGTTGTATTAGTTTTTGAACAATATAAATAATAAGGTTAATTTGGTAAAATTGTTATTCTCACCCATTCATTTATTGCAATTCTTAATTTGAGTGAAAAACTTTAAAAGACTATTATTATTGGACGAAGGGAGTAATATGTAATATAATAATTTTACATTAATTTAATTTTTTTTTGATATAAAAAGGAACCTAAACAAATACAGGAGGCAACACAGTTACCTAACTAAACGGGGTAACAGACTACCCCGAGCATCATCAACTAAAATTTTATATTGATTTAAATTTTTATCTAACTAGACTTGACATATTAAATATGATTAAAAACATGTCATTTACTATAACAAGTTCAATCCTATTTGAATCAATGAACCATAAACTATTTTTTCTATTGGTTCAATAATCGGAGCTAATTTTTAAAAATATCCATCGATTACTTCAAACCAATCTATCTATAATATATATATAAAGACGAACCCTCTCAAGATAGAGTTTTACAGGTGTCACTTTGAGAGCATTTCAAGACTCAATTGAACTGATTGGATTTGTATAGGTTTATTGATTGATTTGCATTGATTGTATTCGATATTGTATTTTTTGCATGCATTGGTTCAATATAGGTTTATTGATCACTAAAGATCTCATAAGCATCGTCTCATTCCTCTTTTTGTTGGTTTATTTTTAGAGAATATTTTCATACATTAACTCTCTACCTATTTATTGTCGAAGATATTATTCAATTCCTTCCCTTTCACGTCGGCAAACTTCTGTGTCTCTTCGACTCTTCCTGGTATGACTTTCTATCTTCTCTTTTTTTGTTTTCTTCTTCTTCTCTTATTTCATATACATTTTCTTTTCCACATTATTCTCTTCAGTTGCGGTGACTATCACTTGAGGTTTTTTATTAAAGGTTAGTTTTTGTTTTCTTTTTTAAAGTTAATTTTTTATATATTTCAATTTTTGTATTGTTAATCTTAAATCTTAATATATGCATGTATATATTGATATGTTTTATTTGTTCATTTTGTTTTACTCTTTATATTATTGTTATTCATCTATTCACCAAAATTGACTTCTCATCTAAGGTGAGTTCTTAATTATTGCTATTTTTATTTTACTATTAATCATTATTACTTATTATTTTCAATGTTTATTCATTTTGATATATCATCTTTCTGTCTTTTTTTCTTTTTTTTTTCTTCTTCTCTCGTTTCGTATACATTTTCTTCTTTACTATTCTCCTCGATTGCGGTGACTATCACTTGAGACTTTCGATTAAATGTTAGTTTTTGTTTTCTTATTCATAGCCCATCCTTTATATGTTTCAATTTTATATATGCATGCATTGATATGTTTTATTTGTTCATTTTATTTTAGCATTTGTATTATTGTTATTCCTCTATTCATCAAAATAGGTTTTAATTATTTCTATTTTTCTATTTATTCCTTTTTACTTATTATTTTTTAGTGTTTATTCATTTTTATTGCCTCCAAACCATTGACGTGTCTCTTTTTTTATTAAACAATTTTAGTTATGGATTGATTTTTAGAATTAAATTCATCTATATTTTGCGTTGTTAAGTTTTTTACCTTTTATTTTATTTTCCATGTTCTTTTGTAATTAGTTTTTTTTAATTTGTGCAGATACATTATTGTTCTCTCCCAGACAAGAAGAAGCATAATAAATCATAAATAATTAGTTGCTTATTTTTTTAATATGTTCCAATAAATTATGTACGAGATAACAATAATAATATATATTACTATGTTTATTTTGAAAAATATATGTAGTATTTTATTAGTTATTTTAATTAAAAAATACATATAAATTATTTAATCTTTCATTTCGAAGTTTCTATTTTGTTAAATTTAGTTTGATATGGATGGTACGCCCTTAGTTTTTTTTTTGGAATGTCTTTAATTTGTAATTGTATATCAAGCTAATCATTGGCAAAAGTAAAGCAAATAGAAGAATATCATAGCTAACAAATTAAAAAGGAAAGAATTTTAATTTGTAGAAACCAAAAACGTGGAATACAAAATGATCGCTATATCACTAGCGAGGAATAGATTGAAAATTAAATGAAAAATTACAGGGCCGGCCCATGGGTAAAGCAGCCCAAGCCCTTGCTTTAGTATATGTGATGTCATACATATTACAACGATGGACCTTGTCTTAGTGGTTAGTGTCTTATTTTTTATCTGTGAGATACTGTGATCGAATCTCGGCTGCTCCAATTATTTCTAAGGCCTTTCATTTTTTTTAGATCCGCCCCACGCGCACACAAACTGATATTTTTAGGAAAAAATGTTCAAAAACTGCTTCACATGGGACTCGAACCTGGGTTTGGAAGGTTGTAAAACATGCCACTACCGCTAGGCCAAGGTGTTTGTTAATTGTAAATAGTATATATATAAAATGTTAGGCCCCATTTCGAATTTTGCTCTAGGCCTCCTATTGTCTTGGGCTGGCCCTGAAAAATTACAACGAGAAACATGAAGAAAAAACGATAATAGAGGAAGAAAACATTAGAATGATTTGCATAAATTGGAAAGAGAATGATGCAATTAGAATCACTGACAATTAAACACATTAATTGATTAATGAATTCCTTCCCTTTATCGGTTTTATTAGGCATGAAATGAATATTTTGAAGAATCACATATAATTAAACATGGCTTAAATATGTTTTAGGTCATTCCAAATTTTGCTGTTTTGAATTAAGTCCCTGTAAAAAAAAGTCAAATTTTTTTAGTCCAACAATATTTTTTTTTATTTTAATCCTTTTAGTGATTTTGGGATGATGTGGCATTGACACGTCACCTCATTAATTAGACGTGTCACATTTCAGAGCCACATCAGTCTGACACGTCATTTTAAATTTGGAGGGACCTGACACATTCATTTTTGTTTCATAAGCCCCTTCTCCATGTCAATGATGCAGCAATTTTTGTAATGTACCTTAGTTGCATTTCTATCGTAAACATGTTGTAGTCTGTCTTTTTGCATGCTTTTAATCAGGTCAAGTTCTATTAGAGTAGTTATCAGGTTCTATAACTGGATTGGGGATTCTACTATGCGACAGGATATTTAACTTCTACTTTGTCATCCTTTTGCAGGATAGAAGGAAGAAGGCATTCCAAGAAACCACATTCTAACATTTTCAACGTGAGGGCTTTAGTTTTGTCAGCAAATTATTTTTTACATAGGCACGGAGAAGGGTGTTGCAGTTTGGTTAGCCTCATCTTATCAGGTAGATCTTCAAAGAATTTTGCTGCACCTTTTAAATCCTAGACTTTGGTTATCAACCCCAAGTGTACAACAAACTCTTTTGGCACTAGCTTGATACTCTCTCTGGTCCTATATATAAGAAACAATTCACTTTTTTGGTTCATTGGATAACTCATGTATCTGGACTATAATAGTCCAGATACATGAGTTATCCAATGAACCAAAAAAGTGAATTGTTTCTTATATATTATAGTCCAGATACATGAGTTATTCAATGAACCAAAAAAGTGAATTTTTTCTTATATATAGGACTAGAGGGAGTATCGTTTGGCAAGGTCATCCATTCACATGTCAATATGAAAGTCAACATGTTCAGAATCACTGAGAGGCATGGATGGAAAAAAGCCATACATTTTGGGAACCCATATAATCACATGCTCTTAATTTAAGATTTTCACAAGACTACAACTTAAGTTTTAGCAGTTTTTTAAAATGAATTATTCTGACTATCTTTCTAGCAATTTCATCCACCTTCTATGGCACTTAGAAAAAGAAACTGTTCGGACCAGATGGATTGAATTGCCATCTGGACGGAAGAAATGATTGACTTTTATATTTTATGAAGGGGTGTTAGTCTGTCGTTGAATACTACTACAACATTCAACATTTCAACTAACGTGGTTAAATAAGCAAAAAAAAAAAAAAAAACCGAATGGATGAGCAATGCTATTGTACCACGGGGAAAAAGTTCAAGTAATACAGAAATAGAAAAACATTACAAAGAATAATAGAATTGGCACATACTTCAGTACAAATCGTCCAAGTTTTGAACTAGATTTATAAATTAAAGTATAGGGATATTCGTCACTCAATATGTGTGTATCCCAAAAAATGGCTATCCATTTCCTTAACATTAAACCTGCAAAAATAACAAATTAAGGATCTAAGCCGCTGATCTAGCTAGAGGGGGATGGTATTGGTATGTAGCATCTTCGTTTCTACGTTCATTGCAATCAGTATTTAATGCTTAAAAGCAATCCTAAATGCCATGTTTCCAATTAGCTATCCAACAAAGTGCTAAGTGCTAACTTGTCAGAAGTAAGGAAAAGCACGAGTACAGTGATTAAATTAAATTTTACCACAAAGTGACTTATTTTTTAAAGACATTGACTTCATACAAGATTATACTACTTTATACAAGATAACTAGAAAAGCACTAGCTGCACTATTTTGTAGTTTTTCAAGTTATGTAATTAAAGTGATCATTATATGTAGTGGAATTTGTGAGTTATTAAATGGAACTATAGTACAATTTGCCGCAATAGATATTAGATCAAGACATTTGGATAAAAATGTAGTAAATATATCTTTTAATTTAGGATAAAAAATACTCTCCACAAAAAGTACAAAATTTTAGCCAATACATATTTTTTCCTGGGCAACGCACGGGTCAGTATACTAGTTATAATTTAATATAATTGACGAGACAATTTGAATATAGTTGAATATAATTGGCGTGTTTAAGTATAGGTTATATCATAACCTATACCAATTATATTCAATTAATGAGTAGAAACCTATTCTTCGGCGAGACAATTTGGCATGTACTTGGTAGTTATAATTAATACAAGTAAAGACAATTTATGATATAGAATTATAGATAATTGCATGTGACGGGTTGCCCCGTGTCAAAGTTTGAGTACTGTGAATTTAGGTTTTTTTGTCATGCTTACTTACAACTACTATTTAAACTATTTTACTGCTTCAATCATAATTTATATAATTTTTTCGTTGTACTCTACTTTGAAGTTGTGAATTATAATCAAATATTTAACCAACTACTTTTAATAGATAACGACTTGTTACTTATTATATAATTTAAGAACCATAATTTTAAAAAAACTCAAATGTTTTATAATTGTTCTAGCATATTTTTTCATGATTTTTTTATAAAATGCATCGTATACCCCGTGCATAGCACAGGTAAGTACGCTAGTTATTATATATATATAATCTTATATAATATTTTAAATAATAAATTAATAAAAATGTTAAGAAATTCAGACGACTTAAATTTTAAATTAACATAAAAATATGATATTATATGTCTAGTAAGATTAAAAAATTAACAATAAAATGATAAATAATAAAAATTCATGTATATGAATCTTTAGAATTTGTTATTGAATCTTTATTTGGCCAAAATTTTTAAATTAAAAAGTAAAAAAGTCCAATGGTTTTTGACTAATTTTTATTTTTATTGGTTTTGGATCAACTTATTTTATCAATTCTCACTTGTTTTGAGATTAATAATTTTTTTGATACAAAGAGATTAATAATTTTTTGGTTTAAATAGATCAGATACCAAGTGATTTATAATTTAATCAGTTTTTAATCAATTTTTTAAAATAAACCCTAAACCCTTAAATGAAAATAGAAACCCTGATAGTATAAGATAATATTCTCCGATAAATTTTTTTTTGATATTTATTATTTTGAAACGATATCAAACAAATATCTCATCATCAGTTTTGTTTTTAAAGGAAATATCTCGTCATCAGTTGATACAAATTTGAAATATTTATGGTGAAATTAAATATTGTTTAATAAAGATTTGGGAATTTTTATATCGGGTACAAATCTCAGAGAATACACATAAACCCTGCAATTGGAAGTTTGTGTGGTGTTGTTACCGTCACATCACAGAGGGCCAGGGGGCGGGTAGTATACAGAAAGCCGCGCCAACCTAAAACCTCTTTTCCTGCAACTTGTGTTTTGTCTTCACTCTCCACTTCGAAACTCGCTCCGCTTTCGACTTATTTCTTTCTCGTTTCTCAGGTTATCACTTGTTGCTTTGACTTTATTTTTTTATTTTTTTTCTCAATCTCCTTGTAATGTGTTATAGACATTTAGGTTAGTGTCTCTGTGTGTTTGTGTGTTTTCTTTTAATTTTTAATAATTGGTTTTTTTAATAATATTGTTTAGCTTGTTTTTAAGGATTTACCATTGAAAGGGCCAAAAGAAAAAAAATCCACATCGTCTTAAGTGTTACTATTTATATGCAAAAAATTTGTTGTAATGGATCACTTGTTTTTTGGCTGAGTTAACTAATGGGGATAGGTATGGATTATGATGGGTCTTGTGAATGTTGTTTTTGCCTATAAAAGAATGAGTGAGGAATGTGGAATTTCACCTTTTAGTCGCACACCAAATCACGTGCTACAATTTTCTATTTGATGGGACCTACTGTTTATTTGGGGATACTCATGAGTCATGTAAATTTCATCTAAAAAAGAATGTTTTAGAGAATGAATTGGTAATATGTGTCATTGCAAGATACCATATTCATCTGGGTCATTCCACTGAGTGGGATAATGATTTATAATAATTAGTTCAATGAGTATCAAGTCTGTCCGTGGGGGAAATTTTCAAGTTTGCCCTCAATTGCTGGTTGGACATTGCATCACGAATTTTGACTCTTACAAGGAATTGGTATTTTATTAACTCTTGCGTTCATTTTATCATGATTTCCTTGTTTGAAGTTCTACACCATTATAAAATGGGCAGCAGTTAGTATGATTACTGCTGAGTGTGTTTTTACTTTTTAATTGTGCATCTCATATAATCTAGCTATGGAATGTCTTTGGAAAACTCCAAAAAGAGAACAAAAAGTTGCCTTTTCATCATATTTTTGTTATTGTCTTCAACTGAGCTTAATTAAATGGCTATTAATGCATTTAATTTTAAGCTTCTGTTACAGCTGTGTAACGTGGTCCTTACCATTATTTGTATATGTGAACCAAACAAAGTTGTTGTTACTGTCTCTGTCTGTCGTTTTGGATTACATTTTGTTTCCAATAATGCACTACACAAAATTGACTCTTTCCTTTTTTTTTTCTTTTGGTCTTTACAGTGAGGAAGTGTTCCTGTTTCAAAGGAGTACATTGTTCATATTTAAGTAAAATGGGGCGTGCTTCAATCAAGATTGACCTGGATGATCCTCTTATGAGTGAGAATTTGGAAGGTCCTTATACTGAGGACAAAAGAATAAGGGCTGAAAGGCGATGGAGGAGACGAGAGTCCATGAATGAAAGTTTGAAGCACTATAATCACTGTGCTAGTGCTGCAAGGAAAACTCTGAAGACTCGTGGAAACAAAGCTGTCTTAACAGATAGAAAAGATCATATGGCAGAGGATATTATAGATATAGATGATGATTACAAATCATATTTGGATACATTAGCTTCTGATGTTGACAGTGCCGGTGATAACAATGTTGGTGGTTCTGGTATTGGTGTTGACACTGGCTACAGTAGTGACAATGATGAAATAATAGATGCAGATTACAAAACCTTTTTGGATGCATATGCTTCTGATGTTGACATTGCCTTTGATAACAATGTCGGTGGTGGTTCTGGTATCGGTGTCAACACTGGCTGCAACATTGACAATGATGACGATTATGATCATGATTATAAGACGTACTTTGAGAATATGAGGGATTATGAGGAGGAGGAAGAAGAACAAGAAGAAAGGTTGCATAAGAAGGTCAAGTTAGACACTAGGATGTCAAAGGAATCTCAGCAAAGATTGGAGACTGAAAGAGGACCTTGTGATAAAAGGAACAATTGGCATTGTGATGTGGACGAAGATTATCTGTTATTCCTGAATTCTGGTAGGATAGATGGTGAATCAATAGGGAGAAGTTCAAGTTTTTTGCAAAATTCACAAGTTTCTGATCAGTCATTTGATACTCATGAGGTGCAGTATGAAATTGATGAAGATTACCAGCAAATCCTTAATTCTGCTAGGATTGTTGATGGCGATTTGGTTTTTATGCCTGATAAGAATGCCGCAAAGACATCCAAGGTGGAAGGTAGCAGTAATTCCTCTGACTCGGATCTGATTCTTATAGAACCTGATCCAATTTGTGAAGACACTCCTTTCATTTCTTCAAAATTATATGATTCATCAGTAAGTATCTTCAACTTCACAATGTGTAACTGTATTAGTCATAATTTGCAATATGGTCCATAGACATGCACATTATTAAGCAATTTCAAAAACATTATTTTTAATAAGCAATTTCAAACAATTAAATTTTAACTTTCTTCATTATGTGTCTTTGTTCTCTTTGTGTGTTTAGTGGTTTGAAAAAGAAATGAACCCCAGAAGCAGCAGGCAATTATCTTCTGATGGTCATTCTCATTTCAGGAGAAGACTTATGGAATATCTTGAAAGGCCTTATGACCAACAAGAGTATGATATGATTCTGCTTGAAGTAAACCAACAAAAGCAAAAGGAACGTCATGTAGAAACACGGCAGGGGGTGATTAAATCATACCGTGCTAAAGGTGTCAACAAATCATATCTTGAGTTGTACCCGGGTAGGTCCACATTTTCTCAAGTATTCTGATTTCTCAGACTTTCCTCTTTCATATATAAAAATGGTAGCATAAAGTTTGATCCTAACTATGCAATCAAGATTCAATGGTTTTGATTCATTCTTCACCTCTAACGTTAAAAGGAATAGGTCTCCCTTGATACGCTGGGTGGACCAACCAAAACATAGTTGAATTATATGAATTAAGAGCAAGTTATAGTGTTGCACACTCCATCACTTTTGTCATAAAACCTGCAACTGTATGTGTATTTTTATCCTACTGTGATGGTTGTTTGTGTCTCTTGAAAATATAAACAGGATTGTCTATGTGAGATCTTTAATGTGGGGAGGTTCAGTGTTATTTCCAAAACAATGTGTGAGAGTCATTTAGAGCCTCAGGAATAAATGCAATTTGCTCATGAACCATTGAATTAATTTACTATTGAACTTAATGTATAACAGTTGAGGAAACTTCGATTTCTCTTTAGTCAAGGTAGATAATGATACCTTTTAGACTCAGAGGGGCTCATTCTGTGACTGACTATTACAGATTTCTAATCATCATTCATTAGTATATTTGTGGTTAGATTTACTTGAAAGAACATGATTTTGGTCAGTATTCCAATCTGTGGTTTGTTCTAGTTTTTAGGTAGCTTCTACTTTTGGATTTTCAGCTTTTATTCTCATTATTGCACAACTCTTTCTATGCTCATTATGATTCCAGGCCTCTATCAAATATTTGTTTCATAATTGTGCAGATCTAGCAAAAGCTATTGCTGAATTCAAGGAACCGCATCGGGTTTTGTTTCTCTTGCGTGGATTCATTTTCTGGTTGACGGTAAGTCAATAGATTCATGTTCACATAATTTCCAATTTTATATCATTGATGTCTATAAAGAACTTATTGCCCATTGAAGCACCAGGGTTGTCCCTTTGAAGCTATAATAATTTGATAAACCATGCTTCAGGTTTTCAACTTGAGTGATTTATATGAGGTGAACCAACTTAATATGGTTGCATGTGGTTTACTTGGATTTGATGGGTTTTTATGGCTTCAAATTTACAATCCTTTCTGGTTGTAATTGTTTTGATCCTTTGTGCAAAAGGAAGTTCTTAAAATGAGCTATATGACCACAGCTAGTAAGTTTTAAAGAAGGATCTCTACATACCCTTTTCTTTAAGTCTTTGGGGAATGAAGAAATTCCATATTGTATTATTGTAGAGGTAGAGCTTAGTTAAGAGCAAGTATCAATATTCCTGTTAACTGCAAAAATCTATTATGGCAATATGTTTTACAGCTATCATTTTTTTCCTGTTATATTGATTCATATTTGGAAGGGGACACTATTTTAATACCCAATAAATGCAGTTGAGGGGAGGGGGAACCAACCATTTTGAAGTTGTTGAAGTCTGAAATAGATGATCCTCAGATTTATATGTTCTATTCATTTATTTGTACAAATGACCTTTTATATTTCTGGTGCTCAAATTCTGACAAAAGTAGAGTAAAAAAGATCAATAAACAATGTTTGACAATGCTGCAGGATCGAACCCAAGAACACATAATATTCAATTGAATCATTATGCCGCAAGCAACTGAATGCTGGTCAATGACATTGATTTTTGGGAAATTAACGTCTCTATGATCCACAATATTTTCTTTAGTCAATACTCAATTAAATAAAATAAAATAGAAATTAGCAAATGTGGCATTTGGGATGTAGACCTTTGCTGTCCGTGCCTCATTGGCTAAATAGTAATTGCCTATTTAGTAGTACTTACGGGTTTTGATGATTTCTGTGACTTAGCATGAAACAAATTTGATTCATTCGGTGCATTGTTTCATAATTTAACCTTTTAATGTTCCAACACATTGGTGAATATGTGAGTTCTTGTATAGATCTGTTAATTGATGTGAATTGCATGTAATTGCAGTTATATTGATGTATTTTGTCTATGTTTTTTTGCAGAATTTGTGCAACGATGGAATATTTCGCCCTTGGCTTGACAAGTCGTGTTTGGAGGTTTTACGAAGAATGTAAAAAAGGAATCTTGCTAAAGCCCCATTTTTTGAACTTGTATAGGAAACAAAGTAATGTACAGTTAAATTTATCTCTGAACTATGACCCATTTGGTGAAAAACTTGCGGTTATTTTCCTCGTTAGGAGCTCTTTCAGGAAGATGGCCACATCTCTTGACCAAAAAAAAAAACGGAAGATGGCCACATTAGATATTTTTGTTTTTTTCCCTCATCAGGGGTTAAATTATGTTTTGGGTTAAATATGTTTTTGGTTTTTCATATTTAGGAAAAGTTTGATTTTGGTTTTTTTTCTTTAAAATTGATCTTTTTAGTCTCTTGTTTTTGGAAATGTACCATTTATAGTCTTTGAGGTCATTTTATAAATTCAAAAAATATTTTTTAATATTTTATTTCCACCCCTCCTAATTTCTAATTTTCACTAAGCCTTCACCCACCATTTTGCGCAAAGAAGGATCGTCGCGCGCGACTCACCGCTGTCTCCACCGTCTCAGTTGCCTCCACCACGACGCCCCACCGTCCAGGTATGTCTCTCTGTCTCTCTCTTTCTCTCACTCTCTGTCTTTGTCTCTCTCACTTTGTATCCGGAGGGAGTTACGGTGAGGGGGAACAGATCGATCGATGGGGCTAGGGGAAGGAGGCTTCACGGTTGGGGGCTAGGGGACGGTGGGGCATCGTGGTGGAGGCAACCGAAACGGTGGAGACAACCGAAACGGTGGAGACGGTGGTGAGTCGCGCGCGGCGGTCTTTCTCTGCCCAAAATGGTGGGTGGGGGCTTGGTGAAAATTAGAAATTAGGAGAGTGGAAATAAAATATTAAAAAATATGTTTTAAGTTTATAAAATAGCCCCAAGGACTATAAATGGTACATTTCCAAAAATGAGGGACTAAAAAAATCAATTTGAAAGAAAAAGGACCAAAAACATATTTAACCCTTATGTTTTTAAGGATTTTTGAACATAGCGTTTTTAAATTAATTTTTTGGTGCAAATGCTTTTTCACAAAAGCCTTTCTTTTTTCGATATACTTTTCACAAAAGCCTTTTGATAGTATTATCCTTTAAGCACTTGGGGCTACATCCAATTCTTGATTCTAGCCAAGATTTAACTAAACATGCCCAAAATTGGGAAAAGTTATAATTTAGGCACTTTTTTATTTGAGAAAATATTTTCTATTTTTATTTTTAATTAACTACAAGACTATTGTATTATTTTTAATTTATTTTCTGTTTTTAAATATTTGTACATAAGATAATGAATTTTTTTTATTTTTTGTATAAATCTTTAAAAACAAGATACTGAATAAAAACAAGAAACGTTTTATCAAAATAAACTACCCACACATGGCCTCTCTTGTCTCTCTTTTTAAGTATTATTGACATGTCTAGCCTCTCTAGTCTCGCTATACAACAATTTTTTACAAAGAATAGGTATAAGATGTCCACTCAAGGTTAGTTAGAGAGTTGACCAAAAATATGGTTAGTTAGAGAGGAATGTATGATAAATACTTCAATGAACACCGTAAATCTCAAAAGATTAGCATATAAGATGGATTCTCTTTCTTGAATTTTGTTGAGCTTGAGATGGATTCTGTGCTTGGAGACAGCGGGTTTCCCTTTGATCCAGGTACCTCTAGGAATTAGATCTCCTTTATGCTATTGGCTTGCTGCTGCCAGGATCATGTTCCCTTTGACAGTCTTGGAAGACACCAAGTTACAGTTTTGGTTTGGTGGTTTTGTGTTCCCCACTTGAGTTCTCTAGCTGTACAGAACCCTGGCATCTTCTCGGTTTGGTTTTTTGATGAGGCGCTTGTCTTTTGCTTTTGGAACGTTTGGGTTCCTCTTTTGGGTGTGTTGGGAGTTGTAGGTGGGTTGATTATCTGTTTGTGGTGTCTTTTAAGACTGTTTTATGACTTGGCTAGCGGTTAGTTGATTCCAGTGCATAGCTGTGTTATTGTTTTTTCAGTGCTATTGCTTTACTGGTTTGGGCCGTGTTGTTTCGGCATCCTTATGTTGTAATGCTTAGGGCGGGGCCCTGTTTCAATATATATATCCCAATCTTTGACCAAAAAAAAAAAAAAAAAAGATGTACGAGATTTGATATTTTAGAACTTTAAGAAATAAATGAGCAAATGGATTATGATATGAATGAGGTTAGCTTGGAAGCGTTCTTCTTTTGTTAGATCTCGTCTTTAAGGCCCTGTTTGGATAACAAGCTTATCTACTGCTTATGGCATAAGCTGTATAAATTATTTTTATAATCGAAGAAAAATTATAGTGAAACTTATTTTATATAAGCCATAAGCTGTTTTGATAAGCTATCCTAGGTAGCTTATGAAAAATAAGCCCAAAACAACTTATGAATCAGTCATAAGCTGTGTTCATAAGCTCTGCATAAACCAATTCAAACAGTCCATTAGTCTTTAGAGCTTTTTTTTGGGGTCAAAGTCTTTAGAGCTTTTATAGTGACAAAACTAGTCCCTAAAATTGGGTTACTTGATACTAATGGGTTACTTCGAACCAATGTTTTAAAATTAGACCAGATTAGTTTACAGATCAATGGTACATATGAATCATGTCAAACCAATTATTATTAAGTATATATTTTTAGTTATATAATATATTCAAAGATAAATTAATAAAAATGTGAACAAAACTAAGACAACTTAAATTTTAAATTAACATAAAATGATGTCAAGTAAGATAAAAAAAATTAACAATAAATTGATAAATAATAAAAATCCATTTATATGAATCTTTATAATTTGTTATTAAACCTTTATTTGGCCATAATTTTTTAAATTAAAAAAAAATACTAATGAGTTGAAATTGATTCTTTACCAATGGTTTTTGACTAATTTTTATTGGTTTTGGATCAATTCTTTATCGATTGATCTTAATTGTTTTGAAATTAATAAATTTTTTGGTTTAAATATATAGGATATTGAGTAATTTCTAATTTAACCAGTTAAATTTTCCAATCAAGAACTTTGTGGCCGATGTTAAGGCACCATCAGTTTTGGACTATTGGTAATGGTAATTCTATTGATGTGTGGAGACATAAATGGCTCAACCCGGATCTCAGGCTTGTAGAGGTAGTTGAACAGGTGCTGAGGGATTGGAAAGTGAGGATTGTGGATGAGAATGGTCAATGGAAGCACGATCAGCTAGGTCAACTAGATTACTTACTTTATATTTTACTCACTTTAGAGGAGCCAAATCCGAGACAAAATGAGGTGTTTCATTTGCTAAAACTTGTGTGATCCTAAAACTTTATAAAAATTGATATGATTATACAAATATGATTCTAGATATTTCAAAATCTTTTTTTTTTGACAAAACCAAATCAAAGCATTTCATTCATAATAGTTTCAGCAATACAAAGTGGTGCAAGATGAAAAGTTTGGAAAACATTCATCAATAGACCCCTAGAGGCTAAAACATGAGCAACAGTGTTAGCTTTCCTCGAAGCAAACACTACACTAAAACTTGGATTCGAAGCAAATCAATCAACAAGTATTCAATGAACTTCAAACACATAAGTTCGAGTACACGATTTTTTATTAATAAACACCTTCACACAAAGCGTTTCACAATATGCGCTCGCTTTTACCATACACCACAACTATGCTCAACTAGTAACTAGAACATCAATCCACCTCATTAACATGCATAATTGTTAATTCCATGGCTAGCAATGAAATTAACAATTGTAAACATTTGACAAATATAAACATTTTTGTGCCAGATTATTATTTGCTAGAGACGAATGTAAATCCATCGTTAATTAATGAGAAAACATCAATTTTGTCACGAATAGTGACAAAAACTGAATCCGTTTTCATCGCTAATTGACTTAAGGACCAATTTCATAAAAGTCAACGATTGATTTCGTCTCTCGCTAATTTATTTATTTATTTTTATCTTTTAGTAGTGAAAGTCCTATAATCAACGTGCCATGGTAGCAACAATCGGTGGTTCTACGCCTTCCCTCTTCCACTTCTCAACATTACCTTTCCAACCTTTAAAAAAAATGCAAAATCAATAATTAGTATTAACAGGGAAAGTATATAATTAATGAACCTAGTTAGAGACTTCTATTTTAAATCATATAAATTAATCAATTGGATTTGATCAATGGGGAATTTACGTACGTACCAATGGAAGGATCAACTCCACGATTCTTGAGTTCTTTATATTCTTGGGTGAGGGAACAAACGCAACAACAAGCATGTACAAATAAATCAGAGTAAGGTTCCTCTGGCAATGAGAACAGTCGTCGCATTTTGGATCTGTAAGTGGCACCAAATAGCCATCCCATCCCGTGAGAGCCTAGACACCAGTAAAAGCAGCACGCTACATTTTTGGCTGCCACAAGAACGTTGTTTGACCCAAAATAATAACGTTGTTTATTAGTTTTCTTTTTATTCTTTTCTTTTGAAAGATAATTAAAATGTTCTTTTATTCACATGACAAATACATATATTGAAAGATAATTCTTATGTTCTTGTTGTATGTGCTCAATGAGTTTTAGGAAATTGGTCATAAAAAGCGAAATATTAGTGCTAAAAATAAAAAAAGAACTCATATGCAGGCACGAGCCGCATGAGCAATTAATTCTTGGTTAAAAGTAGCTGGTATCTATATGTAGATATAACTAATCAATCAAAAATTCAAAATAACTCTCGTTTTTTTTTTGGCTATTTTATGTACCTTGAGTTTTTGATTAATTGTAGTCATAAACATATATCAAACTAGCCTCTAAAAGAAAATATTTTCATATTAATCCTTGAATAATGAAAAATGTATAAAAGATCCCAGAATGACATTTTTCTGTCAAAAGCGTCCATTAATGTGTATTTCATTAGTCAAATCGGTACCTAAAATGTAAGGATTAATTAAAACATGTGTGAAGCCATGGATGGTTGATTCTTAATTGGTTGACTTACATATTGTCCCTCCATCAATTATCTCTGCAATCTGCCCAAAGGTGCTCCATGGACAGAAACATGTGAAGCAACCTATTAATACATTTTTTTATGGTTAGGTCGATTAAAAAGAGCAAGAGCTAGCATGTAATAGTTTAAAGAGAAAATAAAAAAACATGACTAGACACTTTACAATGAGATGTGTCATCCCAACAATCATAGAGGCCAGTGGTCCACTGTCCCTTTGGAGGCTGCTTTCCGTATGACCGGTATGCTTCTGGGTTTGAAGCCATATATGCTAATGCGCGCTATAGTACGGTGGAAGAAGAGAATTTAGAATCCACTTTGTTGGTAATGGATGCTAAGTATGCATATATATATATAGGTGAAATTGCTTATTTGATTAGTCACATATGAAGTATTTTGATTTGTTCAACTTGGGTACTTGATTGCTTGGTTTCAATACTGAGGCGTAAAGCTGAATTTAAATGAGGATAATTGATAAATTATGATATTTCTTATTAGTTACCAAATAATAAATTACTTCTTGACCCAAAAAAATAATAAATTACTTCTACCAACTGAGGTTAGTGTGAGTGGTTAAGGTCTCTCGTCCCTTAATCAAGGTCTCGGGTTAGAGCCTTGGGTATGAAAAAAATCTCAGCTGAGAGGGATGCCGCCCATTAGAGGTGCTGAATAAACTCCTGCAGAATATTAGTCTTCATCGTACAGGCGGTGGGATACTTGTTGATGTAGAATAAAAAAAAATTGCTTCTGGTTTCTATTCAATATTTTTTCTGCGGTCGAAAATTTCTGGGACATTGCTTGAATGTATTATCATATTGTATTTTGATTTGACTATGTAAATAATGGATAAGATTCTTTGAAACAAGAAATCTATGTAGGAAATTTGTTGAATTGGTTTTAAATAGTACGATGCGTAAAGGAGTAAATCATTGCTTAAATTTAAATGAGGTTAATTGATAAATTTGATATTTATTATTTAGTTTTTTTTTACAACAAAACAAAAGGTATTCATTCATTCAATTTGGCAAAATACATCGAATGCATTACAAATTCAACGTCGCTAAAAACTAAAAGGGATGAAACTGCAAACAAGCTCATAGCACCCAAGTTAATAGCATAACACAGCAAAGTGTCATCAAAAGTGACACTGCCTACAAATCTGACACATTCAGGGTGACCGAAGTACCTACGCCTTCGGATCTGTAGTGTTGACGACTCAGTCAAAAGAGAATCTGTAGCGAAACGAAGTAGATCCGCCAATCTGAATCGAATGAACACCGCACCAAGACGGGAAAACAAAAACTGCACCAAGACGGGAACAACAAACATCGCACAAAGACGGAAAACACCGTCGCAAGCCGAAGATGAGGACTCGAAAAAACACCCAAAAAAATTAGATTTGTGTGGATAAACCACTTATTGAGATGAAAGAAGCTAAAAAATGATATAGAGGGGTGGTTCTAGACCAAAAAATGGTCCAAAACCACCCCTCCAAGAAGAAGGAAGACTGGCGGCCGAAAAGGCAAGAGAAAAGAAGAGAGAAGGGAGACCTAGAGAGCGGCTACCATTTCATGAGAGTGTGATATTTATTATTTAGTTGACCAAAGAATAAATTGCTTCTGATGTGTGTATCCAATATATTGTTCCTGCAATCGACAAATTTCTGGGACATTGCTTGAACGTGTGTGTGTATATAATTTGACTAGGTGAACAGAGAAAAGAACCCACATACTCATACTATTTTTTTTTATACAGAAAGGGCGAAAAAAACAAACAGAACAACGCTTAAAAACCACGTGGGAGAACAGCTCCCCTAGCGACCTCATTCAGGATGATCTTCAATTGTGGAGGACACTATGCCAGAAACACATAACAACAACGACTTTTTAATAACACTTGAAGCAAGAACCGCTATTATAGAAAACACGGAGCTTTCACAAAACGCGTTCCCGGACAAACGTCATTGTAATCTAAAACACGGAGCTTTCACACAACGTTTACTCTAGCAAGCGCTGTCTATCAGCTCTATGTTTTGTTTTTTAATTAAACGCGCCCTTAGGTAAACATTGTTGTAAATAAAAACACAGAGCTTTCACTTACCGCTCAGACAACACTTTCTGGGTGAAATGCTATGGGAAATATTTTTTTTCCTCCTTAATGCGCGTGCACTCCCTTGTGAAGTGATTCATCATCACTCCGGACGAGGAACGACTGTTCACAAAACTTGAAACGAATTGTCACTACGATAGGTCTCTTATATATATATATATAAATATATAATTAGTAGAAACCCAATATTGTACTTCATTCAACTACTTTCACTCCAAACTCCAAAAATGGTTTTCAATGTGGCTTTCATTCTGTGTGAATTTGTCTTCGACCTTTTCCGTCTTGTTGAGTACACATTGATTGATCTCAAAGACGAGTATATTGGGGCTGGATGGTTTGGCTACATGGACATGGACAAACCATGGTTGTTGCTTTTGGCTGATTCTAGAGTTTTGGTCAAATGCAAGAATAATAGGAGATGAGATTGTTGCTTCTGTGCTTAGAGTGCATGTCTCTGTCTCCAGGGCTTCAATTGCTAGGGCAACGGGTTCTCTAGATGAGGGTGCCATCTATGAGGATGGCTGGGACAGGGCATTCTATTTCGGTTGATGGTTGCTTGCTTCACAACGACAAGGTTGTCTTGGAAAGGGCCTTAGAAATGAAAGACAAGGCCAAAGTACTTCTCAAAGTCCTCAATAGTTGTTGTAACGTCCGTAATTTTTGATTCTATTTTAATTATATTTTATATGTGTGATATGTGATTTGTATATATTAGATTTATTTTAGGAAGATTAAATTTTATGGATAAAGTTTCCTGATGCTAGAAACCAATAGTTTATGTCAAACGTTGAGATACGGACAAAATTCTGTTTACCGTTAATAGGCGAAATGGTGAGTTTGTGAAGTAGAAACCCTAGATTGAGGCTAAGAAAAAGATTTGAAGGTACCAATTGTGATTTTATAATATTTGAAGATTTTAGAAATTTATTCAGGAATTTTCTGAAGAGCAAATAAATACGTTACCGTTTTGGTCCCTGTAGTTGACTAGGTTGAACTGTGAGTTGGTGCAGAGACCAAAACAAGTTGAGAAGTATTTTTGGAGAAGCCAAATGATGTTTTATATTATTTTAGAATTTTAGAAATTATTTTGGGAATTATCAGAATGACAGATAAAGAATTGCGGTTTTGGTCCCTATAGACTGAGAACAGGATAGTAGGGGGAACAAGTGAATGCCAGAAGCTTAGGAATTGATCTAAAATCAACCAAAAGAGTAACCAATGGTTTTTTACAATATTTATGATTTTTAGGAAATTTCTGAGATTTTTCTGAGAAAGTTTATTTTTACCCTAAGTTACAGGTTACGGTAAAAACCGAAAAGTTACCGTAATGCTTCTAAGCTTGATCTTTATGAGCTAAGACCTTTGTGGAACCTTATTTTCATGGCCTAGGACTTATTTTAAGATTCATGAGAGTTTTTACCTCAATAGGTAATTTTTGGACAATTTTTACCATAAAAATCAAAAGTTACCACATTTAATTACCTTGGAGACTTACCTTTTACCATGGTTAAGGTGAAAAATATTTTTACCCTTCCTTAAACTCAGCTGGGCGCCCTTGAAGAGTGGAGAAGAGTTTGGAAGACTCATGAAGCTCATGAGTCATTTTACTTAACCAATTAGAAAATTTCTTAATAATTATTTTTCAAAATTATTTTCATGTGATGATGACCTAAGGGGCAAAATTGTCCAAGAAGCTTATGGGGGAGAGGCAGCTCGGCCAGAACAATGGAGAGGGAGAGAACTCTTCATTCATTTCATCCATTTGCCTCTTGTACCAAGAACACTTACCATATTTTCTCTCTAGCTTTTCTTCCAAAAATTTCTAAGTTTTCTCAAGCTTTTCTTCTTGATTTTCAATCCACAAGCATCAAGGGAGATAGGAGAAGGTAAGAGCTTCATGGATTAAGTTTTGGTACCATCTCTTTAGGGTTCATGAGCTTAGGGATTGATTTGGGTAAATTTTATCTTAAGTTCTCTTGAGATTCTAAGATTTTGTTCAAGAACTATGGAAGCTTACCTTGATTTTTGGTATGCTATATATGAATTGGAAGGTGATCCTCAAGGAGTGGTAGAAGGCCAAGAGGTTAGGGTTCTCTTATGCAAACAAGATGAAGGAGGTAAGGGAGAAATTTTCTTATACATGATCTTTAAGGCTTAGTTGACATAGGTGTGCTATTTTTATTGTGGTTTGTTCAAGGTACTTGTAGTTTTATTTAAGGTGCATGTTGATTTTAAGTTATGTATTCTTTTGTTCCTGTGATGATGGATGATCCAAGTGTTGTACTTATACTTAATATGGACTTTCTTGAGTGGTTTGGTCATGGAAGACTAGTTTGATGATGATTTTGGCTTGGTTGTGCTATGTGTGATTAAGATGATTAGTTGGTCTTGAAGTGGATTGCTCTTGTTAATGGAAAAATAAATATGTTGTGTGAGATGACCTTGCTCTATGGTGTGATATGATGATCTTGATTCTATGTCTTGATTGGAGTCAATTGAGTGGTGGTGATTGTGATTATCCTTGAGCTTGGTAACATGAGAATGATTTTGGTGTGTGAAGGGTGTGCTACTTGCCTTGACAAATTTGGTTTCATGGCTTGATGTGGAATGGTTGTGCTTTGAGGTTGACCCAAGGATTGTAAATTGTGCTTATTTTATTCATTTGGACTTAGCTAGGTAATGAAAAGATTGGATTGGTTCAAACTTTGGAAAAATCGAGTCCCTGCCATGCCCTGGGTGTGGTAATTTTCGAAGGTGTCGAAATCTGGAAAACAGGGGACAGACCGGTTCACGCCGAGGGTGTGAAATTTCTCGCGCCTGTGAACATTTCTGGAATCAGAATTTTACACAGACAGGATTTTTGCGAAAATCATTCTTTTCAACTTTTTAAACCAATATATTTAAGAGGAAAATGTCATTTTTAAATGCATGGGTTGGTGAGTATTTTAACTAATTTATCTTTGGGACTTAAATATGGTTTTGGAAAATGCTTTTTAATTAAGAGATCAAGTTTAATTGAAAGGTGTAGATTGAAGTGGAAGAAATATGGTAATTGAAACTAATCACCAAGATATGAGAATGCTATAGCCAAGAGAAAGAAGGACATAAATGTTTGTGATAAGAAAATTGAATGCAAAGGAAAAAATGTTTTGATTGAGATACTCAATAAAGAGAAAGAGATGTGATTGAGATAATCATCAATGAGATGAATATTGCATAACCAAGAGAGAAGGTTATGTGTGAATGTTACAAGAGGTAACATAGAGAAGAGATTGAGAATGTTACAAGTGGTAACATAAAAATGTGTATGATATACATTAGAAGAGAAACCAATGTGAAAGTGATTCTGATTGCTTTTGTATGCTTAGTGTATGTGGCATTTTGCACAAAGAGAAAGAGACTTTGCGGATGGCCAAGATATTTGGCGGATGGCCAAATAATGAGCTACAACCCGGATGGGGTTGAAAATAGGTATGGTTGGGCTACAATTGCCTACTGGGATTATCCAGGTTTCGAAAGTCTCAATGGTCGTGTGGTGGATCCCAGCGAGCCGAGATCGAGTAGATTACCCGACTTGGATAAATCTAACTAACTGACCTATTTATGATATGGTGTCACAGAGTGTATTAAATAATTGTCTTGGACTTTACGGTTTGTTTAGCCTTGAACAATTGTGACTTAAACATGGCTTTCCTGAATACTGTCTTGGATTTTACTGGAGGTTTAACCTTGAACAGTATGATAAGGATTGACTGTGGCCTATCGTTCAAAGGTTGATGAGAAAGAGAAAAGTCTCCATGGAGCATTACACCGGTGTTGAGAGGGAAATAGAAGTGTCATGCATTTTAAATCTATTCATGTGATGATATTTTGCTTGATGCTGAGATATGTACTGTGACTGTGATTGTTTTCTTCCTTGTGTATATGTGAATATCTCTTTAGCAGGAAAACTATATACTTTGTTGCTGAGAAAAGGTAAATGATAGCGAAATGTATTCTGTAGATATGTTTGATAAGCATGTTTTATTTTCTGTGTCTTGTGTCGCTATGCTTTGGAATTGGTGTATGAGGATTTTTCACCCTTGCCTATATGTTTTGTGCTCTTTGGAACATGATTCATTAGATGGACCACCACCAGAGGGGCTGACCAATGTCCGTAGACTGAGCTTGTTGCCAGAGAGACCATGGTTGAGGGGTGGAGAGTGAACCCTGAAACCCAATGGGGCATAAACCTAGGGTATGCATTTTCTTTAGAGATGTTTGCGGTAGGATCTCACCAGTGGACAGTGGATAATATGATATTAGATGTCAAGGTGTCTACTGAGAGGACACCTAGCATGTGGGCTATGGACCCATTCCAGCCGTTCCTATTTTTTTTGTGGAACTAGGTGGAGGGTTGATGTCTTTTCCGCCTACCATCACACCATCTTGGAGAGTACGAACTCGCCAATGGTTAATGACAGTGAAGGGAAAGAGAAGCAGATAGAGGAAGATAATAGTGACTCTTCAGAGGAGACGGTGGATAATGTCTAAGAATAGACATGGTGCAGGTTACTGAGTTACCTCGTCTTGTTTTGTAAAGTGACTCTATACCGGTTCGGCTCATGTTTAGAGAGATTTTGGATGACTGTACTATATTTTATATGACATTACTAGGTGTTCAATTTGATGTACTAATAAACTATTTGACCAATAGTATTTTATACGACGTATGTTACATATTCAGATGACGTTATCTCGGTTTTCAATTAAATGTTATGATTTAAATAAGTTTTAAAATCTAAACGAAAGGTGAAAGTTTCAAGTTAAAATGATTCTTCTGGATTAAAAGGAAAAAAATTTATACTCATTTTCGAAATTAACTTGGAACTATTAAAAGAGGTTTTCGGAAATAAAATAAATACTTCTTTCGATTAAAGGTTACTTATGTTGTAATATCCTTTTATGAGAAAGTGTGTTGCAGTTGTTTTATCAAAAGTGAACGATGAACTAGTTTTTGACCTCCAAAAATTCTGTCTTTGTAATTTACTATGGAAGAAAAAGGTTAATCTACCACATTTGGTGTTCAACAATTTCATAGACATGTTTGAAAGTGTCACTGCAGGCCCCTCTTCTGTTTCCTGTTCTACTGTCTCTCATGTTTGAAGACCAGGGTGTTATGGCCGTGTTTAATTGGATGGCTCCATGAGAACAAAGTACTTATGGTGATGTCGAACCAACACCTTGTTTTGGCAATCGCTGTAACATTCATTTTTTTCGATTTACCATCTAAATTCTGTTTTATATGAAATTTTGTGATCTAAGTTTTAAGCGATTTATTTTTGTCATATAATTAATTTTTTAATATGCTTATTCATTATTTCATTGAAACGGACAATTTTGGTTTGACGTTTGGATTTTTTTAGACAACGGTTTTGTCGTAATTGACAGTATAGGTTTATATAGCAAAAGTGTGTCAAATCAACCCATAAAATTATATTCCTTCACAAAAGTTGTTTATTTTAATATTTCTGATTTTTTGAAATTTTTTAAAAAGCTTTCAAAATTTATCGAAAAGTACGCTTAACAGACACATATAGCACAGAGACCTTGTTTCACAGTGTTAATTTTTTTAACACAAGTCTTGAAAAAATTTATTTTTGTTTTTTTATTATTTATTTGGAGATTTTAGAAATTATTTATGTGTAAGTTTCGAAAATCTCATTTTCTGCTCGTTTCCTGAGAAACGGCAAAAACCGAAAAGATTGCACTATCAATAAATTTCAAAAATAATAACTTGAAGTTATTTTAAGTCTATTTTGGCATTTTCATGCAATCTCATTGGTTCTCACACTTTAAATTAATTTTGGGAATTTTTGATTTATAAAAAGTCCATTTTACCCTTGATTTTCATCCTTTTCACTTAAACCTTAAGGGCAAAATGGTAACATCTTCTCCTTCCTCTTCTGGCCGCCTCCCCCTTGTGACTCACATGAGTCTAGCACCTTCTCATTGCTTCTTTCTTTTGAGTCATGCCATGAGTCATTAGGTTAAACCAATTAGATTTTAGATAATTATTTTGATTTTTATTAAGCATGAACCATGGTTGCTTTCCAAGCCAACCGTGGTCTCCTTTACCCAAGCTCTTGGCTGGCCCCTCCCCCTATAAATACCCCTCCATGCTTCATAATTCTTGCACCAAGTCTTTGTGTTGACAAAGCAAAATTTCTCTCCTCCCTCTTTATTGTTTTTCTAGTCCTTTTTGCTTAGCTCTTGAGTTTTGAAGCATTGTTCTTCGAAGTCTCCTTTCTTCATCCTTTGAGGTAAGGGGAAATTTTTTGAAAGTTATGAGAGATCACATAAGTTGTGTGATGTAACCACTTAGGTGGTTTATGTATTATAACTTTATTATTTGTTTTAATGCTTTATTATAATTGTTTTATAGCTTTTATTTAATTGTTTATGTGATTTATTATTAGTAATGTTATAATGCCTAAATTGTTTATGTACTTTTATGATAGTAATGTTACAATGGTAATGGAAAAATTATTTTTAGCTTTAATAATTGTACCGTTATAATGGCGAATTTTAGATTATTGCAAATATGATTTTATCGTGAAACAAGTGCAATTTATTCTTTTGTGAAAAACCCGAAGTTGTCTATCATTGCTATTAGTTATGGTTAAGATAAATGGTTTATTAGTATGGTTCTGTTTAGGAAAGACATAGGTCATCCAAGTGGCTTTAGCTCACCTCTCTTTCCTGGGAACTATACCTATACGTTGTTTGGAGAATTATTAACTTAGGGACTCAATATATACGTGACTAAGATAAATTGGGAAAGAAGTGATTTCTCTAAATAAACGTATATATATATATTAGATTGGGTAAAAGAGTATAATGATAAAAGATTCTCGGTGAATTCTACTGTTATATTATCTATTGGAAAGCTAGTGTAACGGTAAAGGATTCTCGGTGAATTCTACTGTTATATTATCTGTTGAAACTTTCGGGTTGGTGTCCAATTTGTATATGTATATAATATAATTATCTCAGTTTAGTTTTCAATGTCTATGACAGTGGAAATTAGTGAGGTAGGCCTTCAACGGGCTTTTTCTGAAAATAAGCTAATGCTTAAGTATTTCAGTAATAAATTAGCTTGATCTCGCTCACTTAATCTATATATAATCATTTTAAAGTTGGGCACTAATCACCGCAGTCTGCTCTACCGCCGTGTGATCCTTTCATCTTCAAAGTTCATTAAGCCGATAGAGATCACTTATCGAATCAAAAGTGAACATGAGTTTAAATTACTGTTAATCTTTTCTCTCTTGATTAATCCCAGTGGCTCTGCCCCGTTTTGATCTGCTTGAAATGATTTAATCACCTTAGTTTATTATATAAAGGCTAAAAGAGGTATGTTTTGGAGTGTTGTTATGATTCTATACTTATCTGATGAATATGTTTTGGTGTTTATATGAGACCTATGATTCTGCATTTACTTATAATATAAGATTTTGTGTATACTTGTGATTCTGTGTTTTGCTTAAGATATGTGAGTTGGTATTATTATCTGAGAAATGTGATTCTGTGTTTAAATGAGAGTTAAGTCATAAGTTGGTGTCTGTGGTTACTAAGTAAAATCTCCAGGAGTAGCAAGTTGGATGCTCGTGGCTTGGTGCTGAAATTCCCAATGTAAATTCTCCAGGAGTAGCAGGTGACTTACTCGTGGCTTGCTGCCGAATTTAAGTGGGTAAAGTTTCCAGGAGCAGCGGGTTCTTTTCTCGTTGGTTGGTCCCAAAATTATGGTGTAAAATCTCCAGGGGTAGCGGGTTCTTTTCTCTTGGGTTGGTCCCAAAATTATTAAGTAAAATCCCCAGGATTAGCGGGTAGGATGCTCGTGGGTTGGTCCCGAAAGTATAGAGGGTTTTATGTGAAAGTACAGTACATATTTGACAATTCCTTGAGATATATTGTAACGCCCCTTTTTTCCATTAGGATTGTTACGTGAATTTACCAAACACTTAATGTGGAAATTAATAAAATGCTAGTTTGTCTTTATAAAATTCGTGGCTAAATTTTTTTTAAAAGTCTTATACAAAAAGATTTTCTCACCACTCATTTAGCCATCCAGAAACTCAGAAGTAAAGAAACAGCACACATATATATATATATATATATATATCATCAAGTCATTATACACAAGTCTTGCGCCCGCAATTATAGTTTGGAACCACAACATAGTGGCCAAAATACATCATCCAGATACAAAGAATATAAAGCGATAAAGCTAAACCTAGGAAAACGATAAATCAAAAAGTGTGTCCAATACACGACACTGAACATGTACATCCCAAACCTAGGCTGGTCGCTAACAGACATACTACCACCTAGCACTAGACACCCCCACCGCTACACACCTAAGACGATGACGTCTCCTCTGGGTCCTCCTCAGGCTCCTCCTGATCCTCAGATATCTCAATGAATACCCGCTCTGGCTCATCTCGAACCTTCCTCTTCCCTCTATCTGCGTGTCCTGACGGTCCGGCAGAAGTATCAGAAGAGCAACGCACGAAGTGTCCAGACGGTGCAACGTAAGGAACGGGGGACATCGGTCTCACGGTCCTCGGTGGTGAAGCTGGTGTCGCAGGTGGAGTCATCCTCGGTAGACGTGCCTGCGCCAAGGTACTTTTGACCCCTAAAAATTTGAAATTTGATCTTTCTCCCTCATTAATTAATTTTCTAACTCACTTAGAATTTTATGGATAAAAATGACTTAGTATGAAATTGACTTGAGACTTATACTTAGTAATTTTATGAAATTTATCTAAGTAAGTGTTAACTTGAATCTTAATTAATTTATTTGATTTCACTTTGGAAAACTTTTTCATTAAAGCATTTAAACTCTCTTCCCAAAATTAATCAAAGACTTCAATCCAATTCAAATCACATTGAATTAAATCATGTAAAACATCCAAGAATCAATATTCATCCATTTAGGCAAAAACACCACCAAGCCATAAATCAAACATACACTCAAAGTAATCATTCATAACATATCAACATACATTATGAACATAGCATAAAGCATACTTCCTCAAACATACACGTAGGCATTCCGAATCAATCCAAATCATACATATGATTTTTCCAACAACATATAGATTCATTAAAATTTATCATGCCTCAACCAAAATCATATTTTCACTCATACACATATATATATAAAAATACATATTACTAGAGAATGATTTCGCACTCAAACACCCAATATGAAAACTCAAGTCTTTGAGTTTTTCATAAACATACAACATAAACACCACACATACATATCCTTCCCAACTTATTGAGAAAATCACCTTACCTCTTGGAGACTTGAAAATGGGCAAACACCACAAATCACCTTCACTCCTCACCAACACCAAGTGGCCTCCTTGAAGCCTTGATGTTCCCACACTTCGAAAAATTTTACCTTTCACAAAATACACCAAAATCAAACCATAAAAATATGAGTTTTATGAAAACCAACAAACCCTAAAGAGTAGAAATTTGAGTAGATGAATACTTACTCAAATCTTGAAGACAAATGGATCCAAGGTGGTTTTCAAGCTTGTAGGTTCCAATGGAGTGGACCTAAACCAAGAAAAAACTTACTTTTAGTGAAATGAAGAACTCAAGCTTTCATGGAAAAATGAAAGTGGTGGAAATGAAAAAATGAAAGAAGTTTATGGATTAGAATGATGATCCAAACCTTTTTTGTGAAGCTTGGGTGGCCAAAATCTCAACAAAACTTGGTCTTTTTGGTGTATGAAAAAGCTTGAGAATGGAGAGAAAATGGAGAATGGAAACTTTGAGAAGATGAAGTGTGACACAAAATGAATTTCTCTCTCCTTTCTCCCTTAGAAATCTCGGCTGCACACAAGAGGAATGGGGGGAGGTATGGGCTTGCATGCTTTGGTGGTTGGGAGCTATATCTCACTCACCTACTTTGGAAAAAAATTCAAAAATCAACATTTGACTCACACTTTGACTTGGGAGGTTTTTGGGACTGCATTCTGCCCCCCCTTTCTGCGCCCAGCTGACCAAAAATTGGTGGGATTAAGTCCCATCAAGTTAGGGTTTAATCGGTAGTTCGAAGTAGTAAAAACGCGTAGTTTTCAAACCCCTTTTTAGATAATTATTTTTCTAAAATGGGTAAAATCATGAGAAATAGATTTTATGATTTGAATATGTCATAGAAAAATTTAGAAACTCAAACTAAATTTTTAGACTATTTTTCATGTCCCGGTTGCGCCCGGTTTACCTGTAAAGCTCCAAACGCGAGAAAAATAAAGTTTTTTTGAAAAATTCCAGAAAAATTTCTAAAAATCACAAATATTATCACTTTTGGTTCGTTAAAATTTTATTTTGGAGTCAAAATGACCTCCAGAAAAATACTGAACCCTTCCCCGCATCGCGCGAGAACGCGGTTCCCGCAAAAACTCAATTTTGCGAACTCTACCACTCTAAACCCTTCAAAAACAAACCTAAGATATAAATATTATTATTCATACCTTAAAATCCCAAAAGTTATTAATTAAATAATTTTAATTAATTTAAAACAGATTAAAAATCAAGAAAAACTATATAAAAATCAAGGTGTCACAACTCTACCCCTCTAAAAATAATTTCGTCCTCGAAATTACATACCTAGAACAATGCATGATACTGCTCTCGGATCTTATCTTCTACTTCCCATGTTGCATCTCCGGTAACTTCGTTCTAGATAACCTTGACTAAAGAGATTTGTTTATCCCTGAGCTGTTTGATTCTTCTATCATCGATTCGCACAGGGTTTGTTTCATAAGTCAGGTTATCTCTTAATTGTACCACATCAGACTCGATTACATGAGACGGGTCAGGAATATATTTTCTCAGTTGTGAAACATTGTGAAGATTAGAAAGATTTGGCGGTAAAGCTATTTGGTAAGCAACAGGACCAATACGACGAAGAATTTGGTATGGTCCTATGAATTTAGGAGTGAGTTTTCTGGACTTTAGAGCTCTACCTACCCCAGTCATCGGAGTGACTCTCAGAAAAACATGATCGCCTTCTTGGAACTCGAGAGTTCGTCTCCTCTTATCGAAGTAGCTCTTTTGTCTGCTTTGTGCCGTCCTCATCTTTTCTCGAACTAGTCTCACTTTCTCCGTGGTTTGTTGTAAAAACTCAGGTCCTAATATTGCACTCTCCCCATCCAGGTACCAACACAAAGGTGTTTGACACTTTCTCCCATACAAAGCTTCGTAGGGTGCCATTCCTATGCTCGCATGAAAACTATTGTTATAGGTGAACTCTATCAATGGCAAAACATCATCCCAACTTCCCCTATGATCCAACACACACGTTCTCAGCAAGTCCTCTAGGGATTGAATGGTTCTCTCTGTAACACCCTGATTTTTATATATAGTTTTTATTGATTTTTAATCCTATTTAATTTAATTAAAATTATTTAATTATGATTTTTGGGATTTTAAGGTGTGAATAATAATATTCATATCTTAGGTTTGATTTTGAAGGGTTTAGAGTAGTAGAGTTCGCAAAACTGAGTTTTTGCGGGAATCGCATTCTCTCCTAATGCGGGGATAGGGTTCAGTATTTTTCTAGAGGTCATTTTTACTCCAAAATAATTTTTTAACGAACCAAAAGTGGTTCTTATAATATTTGTGACTTTTAGAAAATTTTCAGGAAATTTTTCAGAAAAACTTTATTTTACCCGCGTTTGGAGCTTTACGGGTAAATCGGGCACAACCGGGACATGAAAAATAGTCCAAAAATTTAGTTTTGGGTTTCTAAATTTTTCTATGACATATTCAAGTCATAAAATTCATTTCTCATGATTTTACTCATTTTAGAAAAATAGTTATCTAAAAAAGGGTTCGAAAACTACGCGTTTTTACTACTTCGAACTACCGATTAAATCCTAACTTGGTGGAATTAAATCCCACCATTTTCCAGTCAGCCTTGGGGCGCATGGAAGGGCTGATCCCACCCTCAAAATCCTTCCAAAAGTCAAATGGTCAAATAGGGGTTAATATTTGAATTTTTCAAAATTAGGTGAGAGAGATATGGCTCCCAACCACCAAAAGCATTGAAGCCCATACTCCCCCATACTCCTCATGTTCTGGCCGAAATCTGCATAGGGAGAGGGAAGAGAGAGACTTTCACTTTCACTTCATCTTCTCCACTTGAATCATACAAACTCCATTTTCTCTCCATTTTCCAAGTTTTTCCATACACAAAAAGACCAAGTTCTATTGAGATTTTGCATAGTCAAGCTTCACAAAAAAGGTTTGGATCATCATTCTAATCCATAAACTTCTTTCATTTTTTCATTTCCACCACTTTCATGTTTCCATGAAAGTTGTGTTCTTCTCTTTACTAAAAGAGATCTTTTTCTTGGTTTAGGTTCACTCCATTGGAACCTACAAGCTAGAAAACTATCTTGGATCTATTTTGCTTCAAGATTTGAGTAAGTATTCCTCTACTCAAATTTCTATACCTTAGGGTTTGGTGGTTTTCATGAAACTTGCATTTTTATGGTTTATTTTTTGTGTATTTTGTGTAAGGTAAATTTTTCTAAGTGTTGGAACATCAAGGCTTCAAGGAGGCCACTTGGTGATTGTGTAGAGGGAAGGTGATTAGTGGTGTTTGCCCATTTTCCTAAGCTTCAAGAGGTAAGAGGATTTTCTCAATAAGTTGGGAAGGATGTGTATGTGTGTGGTTTATGTTGTATGTTCATGAAAAACTCAAAGACTTGAGTTTTCATATTGGGTGTTTGAAAGAGAAATCATTCTCTTAGTAATATGTATTTTTACATGTATATGTATATGAGTAAAAATATGATTTTGGTTGAGGCATGATAATTTTTGATGAGCTTATGTGTTGTTGGAAAAATCATATGTATGCTTTGGGGTGATTGTGGATGCCTAAGTGTGTGCTTGGTGAAGTATGTTTTATGCTATGTTCATTATGTATGTTGATATGTTATGAATGAGTACTTTGAGAGTATGTTTGATCTATGACTTGGTTGTGTTATTGCCTAATTGATGTATATTGATTTGTGTATTTCATATACTTTGATTGGGATTGGATTGAAAAGAATTGATTAAGTGTGAGAAGGATCTTATAAGCTTTAATGAAAAAGTTTTCTAAAATGAAATCAAATGAATCAATTGGAATTCAAGTTAACACTTAATTTGATAAATTTTCATCAAGTTTCTAATCGTAAGTCCGAAATCAATTCCATACTAAATCCTTTTTATCCATAAAATTCTACGTGAGTTAGAAAATTAATTAATGAGAGAGAAAATCAAATTTCAAATTTTTAGGAGTCAAAAATGAAAACTGGATTTTTTGGGGTCAAAAATGCAAATTTTGGAATTCTGGGCTTTAATTGCAAAATCTGGACTTTTGGGCCAAAAATATAATTACGAAAGTTTGGGGCAGAAACGCGAAGTCTGTAGACTTTTGGGCCAAAAGTATAATTTACGAAAGTACAGGGTAGAAACGCGAAGTCTGGGTACCTTTGGGCAAGAATTATAATTTACGAAAGTCTTGGGGTAGAAAACGTAAATTCTGGGCATTTTGGGCCAGAAATCAAACTCTTCAGAAAATCAGGGGCTGGACTTCGAAACTGGACTTCATAGGGGGTCAGAATTGTAAATACTTAAAAGTAAAGAAACTTAAGTTATCAAAGCAATTAATTAAGACTTTGAATTAAATCTTTTACAAAGAGAAGTGGAGGAAAATATTAATAAGGATTAAAGAGTTAAAGTTGATGAAGGGCTTTAATTTCAAAGAGAAACTTTCCATAAAACTTAAGTTTTTAAATAAACGCTTTTACACGGTATTGAACGAGGATCAATACGTGGCGACGATAAAGTCTTGAGGACAATAATATTACACGGTGTTGGATGAAAGCTAACACGTGGCGACGAAAAATCCTAAGACGAGGGACTGCATTGATTGTATTGTTTGCGAGTGCAAATATAATATCATATGCATTTGAGATATTGGCTTTTGCCAAGCTAGCTTTATGCTATGATGAGAGCATACAATCCTATGCGATGGATTGTGAATAATTGTAAAACCTGTTCATGAAAAAGGGGACCGATGGTTACCATGTCCATTAAAAAGGGGACCGATTGGTTTATTATGTTAGGTCTCATAGTAGCCTACTGAATAATTGTAAAACCTGTCCATGAAAAAGGGGACCGATGGTTACCATGTCCATGAAAAAGGGGACCGATTGGTTTATTATGTTATGGTGATAGTAGCTCTACTAAATAATTGTAAAACCTGTTCATGAAAAAGGGGACCGATGGTTACCGTGTCCATGAAAAGGGGACTGATTGGTTTATTATGTTAGGTTTATGCTACAACCATTTCGCTCTACTTGGTTGAGGAAGTCTCCATGGAGCAGTGCACCGGTGTATTAAAGAGATATTGAAGTGACATGCATTATGCTAGAGTGCTATTTGTGTGTTTGACTGTGTGTTTAATTGGATGATGTGCTCTCTTTTGGTGTATGAATATCTTAGAGAAAGATTTGCGAAAGAGTAGCTATATATATTCTTGGAATGTATTATGTAGTATTTTCTTTTTGTATACATCCTTTCAGTGGATTTCAACTTATGCAAAGAAATTCACCCTTGCGTGTTTTCTGTTATTTTATGTACGTTATGCATAGATGTCCACTTCGAGACCTCTGATAGCCTGAGTGAGGGAGTGCTTCCGGCCTCGTGAGGCCGATGATGGGGGATGGACTTACGATCCCATCTCCCAATGGGTCACTGTGTCTGGACACGTGATTAGGACTAGAGGAGGGGTGTTGGGCCCCGAAGAGGTTTTGGAGAGGGACATGGTTTTGGACGTTTACATACCTGTCGAGAGGATGCGCTACTGGCTGGGAGATGCACCCTTTGCACGCAGCATCACCTTTGAGGACCGTGAGGCCAGAGTTCCACCCACGGCGCAGCCTAGGAGAGAGGCGAGGGAGGATCAGAGGCCTACACCTCAGCGGATAGCCGAATCGGTATCTAACCGTTGTCGTCTGATTCGTCGCACTCCAAGGAAGAGTTCCTTGGAGAGGGCACGCTTACCAAGGATGGCTCCACCAATGACACCAGTTCTATCACCCGAGACTGTGAGACCTACACTTCCTGTTCCATACGTCGCACCTTCTGGACGTTCGGTGTGCTGTTCTTCTGACACTTCTGCCGGACCTTCGGGACACGTAGATAGAGGGACGAGGAAGGTTAGAGACGACCCAAATCGTGTACTATTCGAGGTGTCTAAGGTTGAGGAGGACCCCGAGGAGACGTCATCGTCTTAGGCCTGTAGAGGTGGGGGTGTCTAGTGCTAGGTTGTAGAGTGTCTGTTAGCGACCAGCCTAGGTTTGGGATGTACATGTTCAGTGTCGTGTATTTGACACACTTTTTGATTTATCGTTTTTCCTAGGTTTAGCTTTATCGCTTTATTTTCTTTGTGTCAGGATAATGTATTTTGGCCACTATGTTGTGGTTCCAAACTATACTTGCGGGCGCAAGACTTGTGTATGTTGACTTGAGGATATATATATATGTGTGTGTGTGTGTGTGTGATGTTTCTTTTCTTCGGAGTTTCTGGATGGCTAAATGAGTTGTGAGCAAATCTTTTCGTATAAAAGACTTTTAAAAAAAAAATTAGCCACCAATTTTGGTAACCATGATTTATGAGAGACGATTTTCTGCATTAAGTTTAGTTTTTCATGTGACGTTCCTTGTATGAAAAAGGGGCGTTACATTTGTGGTATCAGAGCCTGGTCGATGTTTGTCGGGACTGTAGGTTATAGGTCTACTGTGTCCAAGTTGTGGGAACTCTGATGGAGTTTGCTTAGGTTATAGGCTTATTAAGTTTGAGTTGTGTGAATCTCTGATTAGCATTGTGTGACATTGGTTGTGTTGTTTCCTTATGAAACAATGTGTGAAATTGATTGTTTTCTTGAATGGGTTTTGAGTAGTGTAACCTGGTTGACTTGTAGAAACCCATGGCACGTCGAGGACGACCGATAAAACGTGTTGACACTGAGGATCGTGACGACACAATGGAAAGGGCTATCGCGGCTATGACTAACATGGCGGCTCAAATGGCTCAACAGTCTGTTCGTGCTGAATAGAGGGACATTGAGAGACAGCAAAGGGATACCGAGGATAGAGTTAGGGCCGAGAGAGCTGTTGAAGCCAAGAGATTGGTTGATTTTCGACACCATAATCCGCTACAGTTTCATGGCGAGCTGAGTCGGAGAAAGCAGAGTTATGGATAGAAGAGCTGGAAAAGATTTTCGAGATCCTGCATTGCACAGTAGCTGAGAAGATGCAATATACGATTTACCTATTGTTGGGTGACGCAGAATATTGGTGGAAGGGAGTTCGCCAACTGTTGGAAGCTAGAAACCAAGCTGTGACGTGGGAGATATTCAAGGAGAAATTTCTCGAGAAGTATTTCCCACAGAGCGCGAGGTCGGAAAAGGAGCAAGAGTTTCTGCGACTACAGCAACGAGACATGTCGGTGGGAGAGTACGCGGCGAAGTTTGAGTCACTTGCCAAGTACTTTCGGTTCTTCCAAGTCCAACCGGACGAGGGATGGAAATGCGAAAGGTTCGAAGCAGCACTACACCAAAATTGACTTTTAGTGGCGGTTGCTTAGCGGCGGTTGACATTAGCCGCCACCAAAGTGGGAATTTAGTGGCGGTTGAGCAGCCGCCGTTACTTCTGCGGCGATTCTCTCTACTTCGCAGCGGTTATAACCGCCACTACCAATTAATAATTTTTTTATTTTTTATTTGTTATTTGTTAGTTAAATTAAATGATAATGGCGTTTTAAACCGCCCTTAATAGTTTCTAATAGAATTTTTTGTATTTTCCCATTTTGAATAGTTGAGCAAAAAGATTGAATTAAAATTTTAACGGCGGTTGTAACCGCCATTAACGTAATCTAAGATTATTTTGTAAATAAAGATATTTAAAAATATAGGATAATGGTGGTTGCAACCGCCAGTAAAATATTCCATAAATATGATTTTCGATATTATTTTTAGATTATTCTGCAAATAAGATTATCATATTATTTCTAAATTATCGGGGCGGTTCAAACCGCCGTTAGCCACTTTTTAATTTTTTAATATAGCATTAAGGTATCTCTAGCGGTGGTAGATCATTTTGATCGCCCCTATTCTCATTTAGCTTACTATTCACTCGCGGGTTCTTTCCCTCCCCCTTTTTTTGCGTGTTTTTGTTTTAGTTCTCCGTATTTATCATTTTCCCTCCCTCTCTCCTTTAGAAGAAAATTCCCCAATTTTTTCATTTTCCCTCTCTCTCTCTCTCTCTCTCTCTCTCGGTTCAGCCTTTAGAAGAAATGCCCTAATCACTTTCAGCCCTCTCTCTCGTTCATTGAGCACCGATTCTGAAAAATCACCGAAATCACTACCAAAATGAGTACCGAGCCTGTTGTTGTGGGTTTTAATCTCTCTCTTCTTAATCATTTAGCCTTCTCTTCTTAATCGAACTTGCAGATTTTAATCCCATTTCTGTGACTGGCCCTGCGCACGGATACTAGGAACGGTTCTTGTGGGTTTCGAGCTTCTTTACGGTACATTTCTTTTGTAGCTCTTATTGACTATTCCACTATGATACTTTATTAAAAGAATGTCATGTCATATATATAGAGTATAGGGTGGTAGCTATTGAGGAGGAGCCGAGGAGGAACCAAACACTCCAATTTCTCCCGACAAACAGGTTCAGAACTTGTTTTCCAACTGTTTTCCAATTTCTTTTTCTTTTTGGTCTTCTAATGATAGTGTGTGTGTGACTACTTATTTCTTGCTCTTATATAATTCCAAGTTCTCTCAGCAATATTATCAGTCGGCTACTTGTTGAGCATTGTGAGTATTGCGTGATTGATTTTGGATTTAAAAAGTCTCAAACATGCTGGAATATTCACTTGTGTACACTAACTGAGGTCAAAGGCCTTTTAATTGTTTTCTCTTAGTAAGTTCTAGGAATGCAAGTGATCATTCAATGCTACTTGCAGGGAAACTTATTATCATTTTCAGAAATAGTCTCCATGCCAAGTGATTTCTTTTATGATATGTTTTCAACTGCTAATTAAAAGAAACTCACCTTCAAACAAAAAAAGAAAAAGAGAGGTAGAGGAAAGTTGTTAAAAGTTGGAAAAGTTGCAGAATGATTTAAAGTTTTAGTAAATATTATTACTGAATTGTCCTGTTTCTTAATTTGTTAAAGCATCTCTTCTCTCTGTCTCTTTCTATACATGTTCTATAACATAACCAACTCACTATTATTGTTGAAAAATGCCTAATAAATTGGTAGGGATTTGGGATGCAATCGGTATAATTAACCTGGCTCTTTATTGAATCTTTAATTTAATTGTTGTTCATGAATATCATATACTATTTAATTGTTAATTGCTTGCACAGTTTATTTTCCAACATTGACATGTGCAAAGTCTAAATATTTGGACTATTATAAGAAGACTTAAAGCTAGTAAACACTCATGTCAGTCCAATATGCTAACCATAGGGGGTTTTAATTTATACTAATAACTTGAATAGGCCTTATGATATACATTACGTATGTGTGTGTGTAATCACTCAATTAATTATAAGGTGATGAATTATGGGTGGGAAGTAGACACTGACACCAACTCCACTTGACTTGTTTATTTCCTGGTTTTTAAAAAATATAAGAGATAAGAGATAGCAAAGGGAAAGGAGTCATTGTTTCCTTTATCATTTTATTTCTTTTCTTTCTTATTTTATTCCTTGTATCTAGGTTTGGCCTTTTTTCTTTTCTCTATTTTGAGTAAAATTGGATGGGAGTTGGGTTCTGTTTGTTTATTGGAATTCTGTTTCTTTAATATGTTTGTTTGGTGGTGATTTTTTTTCTTGATAATGGTTAAGAGTAATAATAATGAGTCATTTCAGCTTAGTCCATACAATTGGAATAAGGCAAGTGCATTTTCTAACATGTACCACAAGGACTAAATTCATTAGCTTATACTTGTATTTGTTTTTTTACAAAATTTAAATGGTTGACAATTTATAGTTTTTATATTGTCTCTAACATATCTTTTTGTTTTTTTGCCACTATTTGTGTCTTTTTCAGCTTGGTGAAGGCATAACCTTACACTGTTTTGAGGTAAGCTACTTGTGCCTCTTGTAATTTTGATTGTCTAGCTCCTTAATTTATCATAATGTTTATATATTTAATTTGAACTATTCATGTGTGAATAATTATCGGTTCCATTATTTTGACTTGTGTTGTATATGAATCTGTGTGCGGTGTTATTTAATTTCACTCCAATGCTTTTGCTTGATATTTAGTATGCAAATAATTATGCATGAAGTTCTCTTGTGTATAATTTTTTGAGGTTTTGAATAAGTTGTCATGTTATGCAAATAAGTTGTCAGATGCCATAGTCTAAGAAAGATCTTAATGATTTCCTGAAAATGTCATATAATTTAAAAGGATGAAGTCATTGGATGAGTAATATAAATATCTTTAGCTAATTGGCTGCACATGTTTGTATTCAGATATGGATAAATCCTGGATTAAAATGCCACGTAATACACCTGAGTATTTGGTGGGATTTAATGGCTTTCTATGAGAGTGAGCCTTATCATCAACAATTGGCTTCACATTGGTCAGATGGTAATAATGAAGCTCAGTTGTTTAGGCATGGTGTACATGTAGAATTTGAATAAGCTCAATAATGATAGTTGTCTTTTTTTAATGTTATCTCTTTTTGTAGTGTTTGCTGTAAACTATCTTATTTTAATTAATGTTGTATGCCTTTGAAAAATTCTGCTTTTATTGATAGTAAATGATCATAAGTTTTGTGTTATAATTCTTTATTGTATTTATGGTAATGGTAATTGACTTTAACTTTCATTATTGTAGCAAACTCCTGGTGGTCACCTGTCATCACAATCAGACACTAATCACTCGTAGCTCCGATCCATTCTCATTCAGTGATCCAACATCTTTTTGGGTAATTCACTTCACTTGCTTTTTTTACGTACTGATTCCTTATTTTTGCTTGGTGCTTGAAGTTTTTTTTCTTAAATTTGGTGTCAATTCTTGAATTGAGGATCCAACATCTGTTTTTTACGTACTGATTGCTTGGTGCATTGTTTTTACTTGTTGAGCTGGGTTTAGTGTTTTGTTTTCCATTCAAGTTTTTCTTCTTTACATGATGTAACTGGTAGAAGTTTCTTACTAGGCTGCTAGTTAAACAACCCTATGGCGTGCCTTGGATTTTAATCAGGAAAATATCCTTCATTCATGCAAATTTGGAGCTGCAATGTGATGTTATTTTTTAAAGGCAACTGTGGCATTATTGTGGCATTATGTATGTACCCTTTGGTTTTCTGCATAGGCGCCTGCTACTGTCATGCAGGTGGTTATTGTCATGAAGATTGGGATTCTTTGGGTTGCCTGTCATACATTTCGGCCTAATCTTTGGGTGATGTGTTTTAAAGCTGGTATGTTACAAACATAGGGTCTTATTTGGGGTACGTTTTAAGTTGTGTCTTTTGTTATCTTACTGCAGAATTTTTATGCAAAACTCTTGTTCTTTGTGGCTTGGCACTTGCTTTCTTAAGTATTATAATTGAGACTGTGTTTTGTTTATATGTGCTCTCTTTTTGTGCTATAATGCTATTCTCTTGATGCTTGACCATTTCTAATTATCATTATTATTAATTGGTTGTTTGTCATATTTTATTGCAAAGTATTTATTGTCAAATATTTGGAATATTTTACAGGGAATGTGCATATGTTCGTGGTTTACCTTTTGGAAGACTGATTTTTGGGGTATTATGTAAAGCTTTGGGTACAGAGGTTCTTGAAAGTAGTTTGGATTCATACCTTTGGGTTTGGATATACAATTCTGGTTATCCAATGTAGTTTTCAATTTACCTTGAGCAATCTTGTTTTATACTCATTTTGAGATGGTTATACAATATTATCTAACAAATTAGAATATCCAATATGCTTTTGCAATATGCCTTCATAGTACTTATTGCTTATGATTGGTTTATTTCTGAGTTTATAGAATAATTATTGTGTTTTTAGTGAACCAATTTGTAAAAAAGGAAATCAGAACTCTATTTTTTTTGTCAACAATTAGAACTATATTATTTGACTAATATTTGAATGTTTAAAGATTAGGTGATCTAGAATCATGGCTCCATAAAATAATTAAAAAATGTCCAGTCAAAAATATAATTTAAAAGTGAAATGTATCTTTCAGGAAATATTAAAAAAATCAACATTTAAATTTAGTGGCGGTCATAAACCGCCGCAAATCACTTAAATTTCGATTTGTCTAATAAATATAGTGGCGGTCCAGACAGCCACTAAATTGCTTGATTTAAAATTTTAAAGAAATTTCATGGCGGTTAGAACCGCTACTAAACCATAACCAAATATAAGAAATACTTGTGGCAGTTACGACCCCCACTAAATGAAAATACTAAATATAAAATAAATACATTGCGGCGGTTACGACCCCCACTAAATGAAAATGTTGAATATGAAAATAAACACATTGCGGCAGTTTTGACCGCCGCTAGATATCGTGGCGGTTGTTTCGTCGGTCAGCTTGAAGCGCCAGTGTATAGCTTTGTGGCGCCATATTCTATGGCGGTTGGCCAACCGCCCTTAAGTTTTTTCGCGGCGGTCAAACCGCCGCTAAAATATCATTTTGGCCACCGTTATTCCACAGTTTTCTTGTAGTGCGGGGTTGAGGTATGAGGTGCGTCAATCTGTAGCTTCACTGGATATTCATCAATTTCCACTACTGGTGGAAAAGTTTAGAAAGAAGGAGAATCTGATGAAGGAGAGAGTGAATAAGGGGAATGTGAGTGGACCATCTAGGTCATATCCACAAGGGAAGGATGGAAAACAAAATCAGAGCAAACCCTACTATAGGGATCAGGGGAACGAACAAAAGAACAATGTAACTTTTTCTACTGGTGGTACCAACAAGGGAAGTCAAGGAGCGGGCGCTCCAGTGACCTGTTTCAAATGTGGGAAACTAGGACACTATTCTCATGCCTGTACTCAACAAGGAAAGAAGTGTTATAGCTGTGGAAAATTTGGACACATAGCAAAGGACTGCAATATGCCCAAACCCAAGTCAGAAATCTACGCTGTCAAAGCCGGAAGGCCGAAGACAAAAGGACGTGTTTACACTATGAGTGGTATTGAGGCTTCACCTTCAGAGGATTCCCTACAAGAAGGGAATGACATAGCCGGTAATTTTGAAGACTAGGGGCTTCAGGGATGTTTGGAATGGGTGGTTTTCTGCAAGTTTTTGAAGATTACGGAAGACTAGTTTTGTTTTGATTAGGAAAACTTTTTGTGTGATGTATGTTTTAATTTCTTTTAAGTTTTAGATTCAAAATCTGACTCTATGTTTTAAATTTCTTCCGCTATTACTTAAATATGTAACCTTCTAGAAATTCTTATGTCTGTCTGTTTCCAAAACTTTCCGTACTCTATATATGAAGATATTCAGTAATTTCATCTGCCTATCTTCTTACCTAGTTGTTTTCTATCTCCCTGTCTAATAATCTTTCTGATCGTCCATCTTGTCAAATCAATTCTCATCAGTAGTGGTAATCTCGTTTGTAAAATGATTTTCCTATTCTGGATCGACTTTGAGGGAAACTAGAACCCTATAGATGATAGTGTGAATTGTAATAGAAATTTTCATAGGAAATTTTTGCCATAAATCCTTTAGCAAAGAGTGGGTGGCGTATAAACAATAGTCGACAGTTATCTAGGAGTACTGTAACGAGTATTAAGGGACGGGTATAAGAAAAAGATAATACAGTGAAGGGTCGCATAGCATTAGTAGATCTTGAGGATACAATAGGAGAAGAAGAAGTTTTGGACGAATCGGATAAATGATGGTAGGATATACCAGTTGTTATATTCAGGAATGATTTGGACAATGATGTGATTAGCTATAAAATTATTATCGTTTTCTGACTGCTTAAGGACAAGGCGTGGGAGTAATTAACCCATTGGCTTGCCGGTAGTAGATGGGGCACAATGATAATTGATATAGACTTACATTGTTGAATTCTTAAAGTTTGGATTGGATAGTGATGATTCTTGATGGATAGTGTGAGGATACCTTGTAGTGAGAGTAAGAATGCTCGAAGGAACGAGAATATGCTATTTCTAAAGTAGGAGTGATAGAAAAATTTATCGGATGAGAGTTTTTCTATACTGATGGTTAAACATAGTTTAGGTACGTAATTTCGGGGACGAAATTCTTTTTAGAGGGGTAGAGTTGTAACACCCTGATTTTTATATATAGTTTTTATTGATTTTTAATCCTATTTAATTTAATTAAAATTATTTAATTATGATTTTTGGGATTTTAAGGTGTGAATAATAATATTCATATCTTAGGCTTGATTTTGAAGGGTTTAGAGTAGTAGAGTTCACAAAACTGAGTTTTTGCGGGAATCACATTCTCTCCTGATGCGGGGATAGGATTTAGTATTTTTCTAGAGGTCATTTTTACTCCAAAATAATTTTTTAACGAACCAAAAGTGGTTCTTATAATATTTTTGACTTTTAGAAATTTTTCTGGAAATTTTTTAGAAAAACTTTATTTTACCCGCGTTTGGAGCTTTACGGGTAAACCGGGCGCAACCCTAACTTGGTGGAATTAAATCCCACCATTTTCCAGTCAGCCTTGGGGCGCATGGAAGGGCTGATCCCACCCTCAAAATCCTTCCAAAAGTCAAATGGTCAAATAGGGATTAATATTTGAATTTTTCAAAATTAGGGGAGAGAGGTATGGCTCCCAACCACCAAAAGCATTGAAGCCCATACTCCCCCATACTCCTCATGTTCTGGCCGAAATCTGCATAGGGAGAGGGAAGAGAGAGACTTTCACTTTCACTTCATCTTCTCTACTTGAATCATACAAACTCCATTTTCTCTCCATTTTCCAAGTTTTTCCATACACAAAAAGACCAAGTTCTATTGAGATTTTGCATAGTCAAGCTTCACAAAAAAGGTTTGGATCATCATTCTAATCCATAAACTTCTTTCATTTTTTCATTTCCACCACTTTCATGTTTCCATGAAAGTTGTGTTCTTCTCTTTACTAAAAGAGATCTTTTTCTTGGTTTAGGTCCACTCCATTGGAACCTACAAGCTTGAAAATCATCTTGGATCTATTTTGCTTCAAGATTTGAGTAAGTATTCCTCTACTCAAATTTCTATACCTTAGGGTTTGGTGGTTTTCATGAAACTTTCATTTTTATGGTTTATTTTTGGTGTATTTTGTGTAAGGTGAATTTTTCTAAGTGTTGGAACATCAAGGCTTCAAGGAGGCCACTTGGTGATTGTGTAGAGGGAAGGTGATTAGTGGTGTTTGCCCATTTTCCTAAGCTTCAAGAGGTAAGGGGATTTTCTCAATAAGTTGGGATGGATGTGTATGTGTGTGGTTTATGTTGTATGTTCATGAAAAACTCAAAGACTTTAGTTTTCATATTGGGTGTTTGAATGAGAAATCATTCTCTTAGTAATATGTATTTTTACATGTATATGTATATGAGTAAAAATATGATTTTGGTTGAGGCATGATAATTTTTGATGAGCTTATGTGTTGTTGGAAAAATCATATGTATGCTCTGGGGTGGTTGTGGATGCCTATGTGTGTGCTTGGTGAAGTATGTTTTATGCTATGTTCATGATGTATGTTGATATGTTATGAATGAGTACTTTGAGAGTATGTTTGATCTATGACTTGGTTGTGTTATTGCCTAATTGATGTATATTGATTTATGTGTATTTCATATACATTGATTGGGATTGGATTGAAAAGAATTGATTAAGTGTGAGAAGGATCTTAAAAGCTTTAATGAAAAAGTTTTCTAAAATGAAATCAAATGAATCAATTGGAATTCAAGTTAACACTTAATTTGATAAATTTTCATCAAGTTTCTAATCCTAAGTCCTAAACCAATTCCATGCTAAATCCTTTTTATCCATAAAATTCTAAGTGAGTTAGAAAATTAATTAATGAGAGTGAAAATCAAATTTCAAATTTTTAGAGGTAAAAAACGAAAACTGGATGTTTTTGGGGGTCAAAAATGCAAATTCTAGAATTCTGGGCTTTAATTGCAAAATCTAGACTTTTGGGCCAAAAATATAATTTACAAAAGTTTGGGGCAGAAACGCGAAGTCTGGAGACTTATGGGCCAAAAGTATAATTTACGAAAGTACGGGGCAGAAACGCAAAGTCTGAGTACCTTTGGGCCAGAATTATAATTTACAAAAGTCTTAGGGTAGAAAACGTAAATTCTGGGCATTTTGGGCCAGAAATCAAACTCTTCAGAAAATCAGGGGCTGGACTTCGAAATTGGACTTCATAGGGGGTCAGAATTGTAAATACTTAAAAGTAAAGAAACTTAAGTTATCAAAGCAATTAACTAAGACTTTGAATTAAATCTTTTACAAAGAGAAGTGGAGGAAAATATTAATGAGGATTAAAGAGTTAAAGTTGATGAAGGGCTTTAATTTCAAAGAGGAACTTTCCATAAAACTTAAGTTTTTAAATAAACGCTTTTACACGGTATTGAACGAGGATCAATACGTGGCGACGATAAAGTCTTGAGGACAATAATATTACACGGTGTTGGATGAAAGCTAACACGTGGCGACGCCTCAGCGGATAGCCGAATCGGTATCTAACCGTTGTCGTCTGATTCGTCGCACTCCAAGGAAGAGTTCCTTGGAGAGGGCACGCTTACCAAGGATGGCTCCACCAGTGGCACCAGTTCTATCCCCCGAGACTGTGAGACCTACACTTCCTGTTCCATACGTCGCACCTTCTGGACGTTTGGTGCGCTGTTCTTCTGACACTTCTACCGGACCTTCGGGACACGTAGATAGAGGGAAGAGGAAGGTTAGAGACGAGCCAGATCGTGTACTATTCGAGGTGTCTGAGGTTGAGGAGGACCCCGAGGAGACGTCATCGTCTTAGGCTTGTAGAGGTGGGGGTGTCTAGTGCTAGGTTGTAGAGTGTCTGTTAGCGACCAGCCTAGGTTTGGGATGTACATTATTCAGTGTCATGTATTGGACACACTTTTTGATTTATCGTTTTTCCTAGGTTTAGCTTTATCGCTTTATTTTCTTTGTGTCAGGATGATGTATTTTGGCCACTATGTTGTGGTTCCAAACTATACTTGCGGGCGCAAGACTTGTGTATTTTGACTTGAGGATATATATATATGTGTGTGATGTTTCTTTTCTTCGGAGTTTCTGGATGGCTAAATGAGTTGTGAGCAAATCTTTTCGTATAAAAGACTTTTAAAAAAAAAATTAGCCACCAATTTTGGTAACCATGATTTATGAGAGACGATTTTCCGCATTAAGTTTAGTTTTTCATGTGACGTTCCTTGTATGAAAAAGGGGCGTTACACTCTCTGACTGACCATCCGTCTGAGGGTGATAAGCAAAACTTAATCTCAGCTTAGTTCCTAGGGCTTGTTGCAAACTTTGCCAAAAACGGGACGTAAACCTAGGGTCCCTATCAGAAATAATACTAGATGGCACTCCATGCAATCTGATTATCTCTTTCACATACATCTGAGCAAGCTTGTCTAGGGAATACTTCATGTTGATGGGTAGAAAATGCGATGACTTTGTCAGTCTATCCACAATTACCCAAATCCCATCAAATCCTTTCGATGTTCTTGGTAATCCAGACACAAAATCCATCGATATGCTCTCCTATTTCCACTCTGGGAAATCCAACGATTGCATCATGCCCGCAAGTCGTTGGTGTTCCACCTTTGCTTTTTGACAGGTTAAGCACGCTGCTACATACTCCGCAACTTGTTTCTTCATCCCCGACCACCAGAATCTTTGCTTCAGATCTTGATACATCTTCGTGGCTCCAGGGTGAATACTTAAATTGCTCTTATGTGCTTCATCGAGAATCAGCTTTCTCGTTTCAGAATTGTTTGGCACACATATCCTCCCTTTACACCTCAGAATTCCGTCATTCCCCAAACTAAACTCTGTTATTTTTCCTTGTTCCATTAACTCTCTCTTTTCTTTCAGACTCTCATCGGTTGCTTGTTGCTCCCGAATATCATCAATTAATCCACTTGACACTTTGATCATGCTTAGACTAATCTTACCCTTGTGTCTCCCCATGTTTAAGCCTAGATCTCTAAACTCCTCAATCAACTCTAGTTCCTTAACCATCATGGCAGACACATGAACAGTTTTCCGACTCAAGGCATCAGCTACTACATTTGCCTTCCCAGGATGATACATCAAGGTAAAATCATAATCGTTCAGGAATTCCATCCAACGTCGCTGTCTCATATTGAGCTCTTTCTGATCAAACACATATTTCAAACTCTTATGATCGCTGAAGACATTAAACGATGATCCATACAGATAATGCCTCCAAATCTTCAAAGCGAACACTACAGCTGCCACCTCAATATCATGAGTTGGATAGTTCCTCTCGTGATTTTTCCACTGACGGGATGTGTATGCCACTACTCTTCTATTTTGCATCAACACGCACCCAAGTCCTTGATATGAAGCATCACAGTAAACCACTATAGGTTCTTCAGGATTAGCCAAAATTAGTACAGGTGAGGTCGTCAATAGTTCCTTCATCTTCAGGAAACTTGCCTCACACTCATCAGTCCACACAAAAGGATGATCTTTCCTTGTGAGTTGTGTCATCGGGGCTACTATCTTTGAAAATCCTTCTATAAACCTCCGATAATAACCCGCTAATCCTACAAAGCTACGAACCTCATGTAGGTAACAGGATGAAACACAAAAAGGGGAGGTTGAATTGTGTTTCTAAGCTTTTAAAACTTTTTGCAAATGTTGGACGCTGACTTATTTCAAATATTGGACGCACAGCGTTTTCTGAAATATTGGACGCACAATAGTTTTAAAACACTGGACGCACAGAGTTGTGTAATATTGGACGCACAACGTTTTCTGAAATATTGGACGCACAGTAGTTTTAAAACACTGGACGCACAGAGTTGTGTAAAATTGGACGCACAAAAAGATTGGACGCAGAAGCTTCTGCTAAGTTAAAAACTTGTTTTCTTTGTGCGATTTAAGGTGTATGAAAAACTTGTTGAAATAAAATCAATTCAATCCCCTTGGTTAGTAATAAGCACAGATATAAAAAGAGTTAAGGGAAAGAAGAAATAACCCAAGTTTTTATCCTGGTTCACTCTTTCCTAAGAGCTACGTCCAGTCCCCTCAAACTAGAGAGATTTCACTATCAAACCAGATAGAATACAAGTATTCTTTGCACGCAGCCTCTTCAGGCTATAACCCAAGTATTCTTTGCACTCAGCCTCTCCAGGCTATAACCCAAGTATTCTTTGCACACAACCTCTTCATGCTAAACGACTCAGCAGAGTGTTTTTGATTCAAGTGCTGTCTAACTCACACAAGTGAGGATATGAAAACTAAAGCACTTCGAGAGTTAAGCAAACTCTCTTTTACAAGAAGGTAGAAAATATACAAGACTTTCTATACAGAGTATAACAAATTGCACAACGTTTTTGCTCTTTCTTTTTCGTTGTTCAGTCTCTTGTATTCAGTCGCTTGTATTCTTCTTCTTGTTCACGGTATTTATAAGCTTTGATGAAGCTTCAGACTTGTTCTTCGAATAGCTCAGCTTCAGCCTTCATAAATATTACCGTTCTCTAATAGCATTAAATGCTATGTTCCCGTTGCTCTGAGGAGATCTACTTCAGTGTGCATGTCTGCGTTTCTTTCTCCTAAATCAGAAGCAACCTGTACTCAAAGTCTCAATTGTACAGTGGTTAATAGTAATATCTTATTGAGACAGAGAGAATACACTGTGTAAAGTAGAAAGATGTGTTCAGAGATATACAGAGTAGATAAAAGTACATTCTCTCTCTTAGTACACTTTCCACAGTGCTTTATGCTTTTCATTTAATGTACGTTCAAAAACGTTGACAATGGTTGTACAGAAAGCATTGCATACAACTATTTATTTCAAATCATTTGCTCAATAAATATGTTTCAAATTAAATGCAAGAACAATAAATAGCAAGAAATGAACTCTGCATTTTGGACGTAGCAAGTAGAATATATTGGACTTTCAGTCCTTTTAACAAATAGACGCATACCTTTGCTTACCATTTGTATATGATATTCATTCATTCATTGGACGCATCCTCATGCTTACCATTTCATTCCATTGGATGCAAGGCAGTATTGGACTTATTGCCTCATGCTGATTATTGGACTTTTCCAATTCTGTTCCATTGGACGCAGACAATGTTGTACTTCTACAATTCTGCTTCATTGGAAATCATTGGACGCAGAGAGTAGCATGTCTACATGACTTGGATACATATAGGTTCTGCTTCTTTGGACGCATTGCCTCAAGCTTATTATTGGACGCAGAGAATCATTGGACGCATGGTCTCATAATGATTATTGGACGCATAGCTCTCAGAGTCCATTGAACAATTCTTATCCGAGGTCAAGTATCAGTATCATTGGACGCATCACTCTTGGTGTCCATATATGTGCCAGTGCCAATATTGGACGATGTCTTTAACATTAGACGCAAAACTTCTCAGACTTTGAATATGAGCCAATGTTATGATGAACTTATTATTGGTCGCAGACTGCAACATCCTTCAATAAACTTAGTTAGGCAGCTTTGTTATACATTGTAAAAGCTTAATACATTTTGTTATCATCAAAACCATAAAATCACTTGGGGAGTATTTGTATTAAAAATACTTTTAACCAATTTGGTTCCAATACCTCAGTCACTGTTATGGGTCTTTCCCATGACATTACTGCCTCTACTTTCTCGGGGTCTACAGCTATACCCTCTTTTGAAATCACATGGCCTAGAAATTGTACTTTTTCTAACCGAAATTCACACTTAGACAACTTTGCATAAAACTTTTTCTCACTCAAAATCTGCAATACTTGTCTTAGGTGTTCCTCGTGTTCCTCATGACTCTTAGAGTAAATCAAAATGTCATCTATGAACACTACTACAAATCGATCTAAGAAAGGTCTAAAGATCCTATTCATATAATCCATGAATATTGCTGTTGCATTTGTCACTCCAAACAGCATCACAAGATACTCAAAATGACCATATCTAGTCCTAAAAGCAGTCTTAGGAATATCATCATTCTTAACTCTAATCTGGTGATAACCACTGCAACACCCGTTCTCATAAAAGAATGTTACAACATAAGTAACCTATTTTATCGGATGTCCATATCTAATTTTGATTAGATTATTCGTTGTCTAAAAATATGAATGAAATTTTTTTTTTCTTTTCTTTTAACTGAAAGGTTATTTAATTTAAAACTCTCGATTAACCTTCCACGCTTCAATAATTAGCTCGCATCACAACACTTTACTAATAATTAACAGGTCTCAACTAAACATAGTTAATTTACATCATGTGCATCAAGTAATGTCATATGGTATAGTACAATCATCCCAAAAGAAATATCCACACTACTGCCCATCTGGTTGAGTCAACTACAAAATAAGAACAGAAGAGTCCAGCAGTTTATCTCTCTCTCTACCACAGCTTTAACATCAGACCGCATCCTCTTCAACGCTATTTGGCAGGTAACTGCATCAGACTAAGTCTCCTGACTCTGGTCAGACCATCCAACTGGCGACTCATCTATATGAATCATGTTCCAAAGAGCACAAAACATATAGGCAAGGATAAAAAATCCTCATACACAGATAGTAAAGCATAGAGACAAAAGATACATAGAATAAATCATGATCATCAATAGATATCAGCATTATGCATTTCTCTTTCTTTAACCCTTTCTCAACATCTATGTATATTGTGTTCTTGCTAATGAGATATTCACATATACATAAGAAAACAATCACAGTCACAGCACATATCTCAGCATCAAGCATTATATCATCTTCAAGCATTATATCATCACTTCAGATACACTATAATGCATGTCACTTCTATTTCCCCTCACATCACCCTCGTTGTGCTCCAAGAAGACTTCCCTACCTCCAACACCATTGAGCGATCGGCCGTAGCAGACTTAACAGACTTATCAGATAGTCCCATCAGGACTTCATGATAATCCCAATAGGCAACTGTGGCCCAACTTGTCACTATTCCCAACCCCATCCGGGCTGTACTGCTCATCATTTGGCCATCCGCCAAAATCTCTTGGCCATCTGCCAAGACTCTTTCTCTTTATGCATATGACATAACACATTAAGCAAGCAATATCTCTTGGCCATCCGCCAAGTCTCTTTATGCAAATAGACACATTCATTTGCATTTCAAAATAATCACCTCAAGCTCAAGCACAATCAATTCACTTTGATTTCACTTGTAATTTATCTCATACACATCTCTATGTTACCACTTGTAACATTCACACATAACCTTCTCTTGGTTATGGTATTCTCATCTCAATATTCACATCTCTTTGTGCTTATTCTCAATCAACATGGCTTTTCCTCTTTCATTAATTCTCTTTATTAATCTTTGTCCTTTTTAACAAAATGCATTTTCCAAAATCTATTGTTTGAATTCTAAAATTAATTAACCAAAATAATTACCAATCTTTATATTTAAAAAATGTCATTTTCTATTAAGCATTTTCATGAAAAAAATTTGGAAAAAAATGATTTTTCGCAAAAACATTAATTAGCAAAATGCTGGGTCCAGAACTGTTCACAGGCGCGAGAGTTTTCACACCCGTGGTATGAACAGAGCTGTCCCCTGTTTTTCAGCTTTCCCCAACCGCGAAACAGGTCACACCCAGGGCATGACAGCAGCTCGAAAATCCAATGTTAAACCAAAATCAATCATCTCTTTGCATAGTTAGGTTCAAATGAGTGAAAATAAGTAATGTTTACTATATTTGGATCAATCACAAGACACAATCTTCATCATCAAGCCATGGTTTCCACACTCATCAAGCCATGTCAAGCAAATTCATCAAGGCAAAACACAAGAGAAATCATCACACAAACATATATATTGGCATATATACCAAGCTCAATTCCATCACACCAAAACTTGAACCATAGTCACCATTTAATTCAAGCATAGAACATGGTCATCATATATCCAATCTAGGCCAACTCATCTCTCACACTTAGTTAATTTTTCCATAGCCAATAGTCACTAACCCTAGTTCACATCAAGATCATAACCATGCAAAACAATCATCAAGCAAGGTTCTTCATGATCAAGCCACTCAAAAGAACTCATATCAAGCACAAACATAACTCAAAGACCATCCATTTTTCATAAGAACACATAGCTACATAGCTTACAAATCAACATGAACCCTAGGATAAATTTAACGTCATCTTGATCCAAACACCACAAGCATAGCTCTATCATGTCCACTAGGCTTTAAAATGATGTATAAGAAACTTTCCCCTTACCAATTTCTTGTAGAAAACCCTAACCACCAATCCTTCCTTCTTCCTTCTCCTTCTCCTTCTTGCTTGACTCTTTGTAGCTTGTTAATCACAAGATTGAGAACAACTCTTAGAAATTTGGCTAGCTTGGACAAATTTTTGGAAAGCACAACTTTGATTTTGGTTATGGTGCAAGAACAAGATGAGAGAAAATGAACATGAGCTCCTCCCTCTTCACCTCCCAAACTCGGCCTCCCTCTCCCTTTTCCTAAGCCAAAAGATTTTTCCTAAGTTATAATTACACTTAACCATGGTTATAACCCTAGTTAGTAACTTGCTTGATTCCTATTGGCTAACCACTCATGAGTCATGAGTCCAGAATTTTCCACACTTTTCTCCTCTCAATCTGGCGCAGCACTGGTCCAAGGGAGGGTAAAAATAATTTTTCACCTTAACCATGGTAAATGGTAAGTCTCCAAGGTAATTAAGTGTGGTAACTTTTGTATTTCATAGTAAAAATTGTCCAAACTTAACCCATTGAGGTAAAACTCTCATGAACCTTAAAATAAGTCCTAAGCCATGAAAATAAGATGCCGTAAAGGTCTTGGTTCATAAAGATCAAGCTTAGAAGCATTACGGTAACTTTTCGGTTTTTACCGTAACCTGTAATTTAGGGTAAAAATGAACTTTCTCAGAAAAATCCTATAAAATTTTTAAAAATCATAAATATTGTAAAAACACCATTGGGTACTCTTTTGGTTGATTTTGGATCATTTCCTAAGCTTCTGGCATTTACCTGTTCTCCCTGCTATCCTGTTCTCAGTCTACAGGGACCAAAACCGCAATTCTTTGTCTGTCATTCTAAAAATTCCCAAAATAATTTCTAAAATTCTAAAATATTATAAAACATCATTTGGCATCTTCAAAAATATTTCTAAACATGTTCTGGTCTCCAAATCCACTCACAGTTCAACCTAGTCAAACTATAGGGACCAAAACGGTAACGTTTTTATCTGTTCTTCAGAAAATTCCTAAATAAATTTTTAAAATCCTCAAATATTGAAAAATCACTATTTGTACCTTCAAATCTCTTTCTTAACCTAGATCTAGGGTTTCTACTTCACAAAGTCACGATTCTGTCTATTTATGGTAAACAGAACTCTATCTGTATTGAAACGTCCGACTTAAACTACTATTTTCTAATGCCAGGGAAACTTTGTCTATGAAATCAATCTTACTAAGACATATCTAACATGCACAAGCACACATCACACAAATAAAATAAAATTAAAATAGAATCAAAATTTACGGACGTTACAACCACTCCTCAACTCAATCTTAGAAAATACAGCTGCACCGCGAAGTTGATCCATCAAATCGTCGATGCGTGGCAATGGATACTTATTCTTGATGGTCACCTTGTTCAACTGACGGTAATCCACACACAATCTAGAAGTTCCGTCCTTCTTTTTCACCAACAGCACAGGAGCTCCCCACGGTGATACACTTGGTCTCACGAATTGCTTTGATGGCAAGTCCTCCAACTGTTTCTTAAGTTCAGCCAGCTCCGTTGGCGACATTCTATACGGGGCAATAGAAATTGGACCAGTACCAGGTACTAAGTCTATGACAAACTCTATGTCCCTCACAGGTGGTAGACCTGGAACATCCTCCGGAAATACTTCCAAGAAATCTCTAACGGCGGGCACGTTGCTCAATACAACTTCCCCCTCGACTTTCAAGAAGGATAAAAACATGTATCCCTGAGCTCCTTCTTTCAAAGAAGCTCTCACTTGATTGGCAGTCAAAAATCCAGAATTTTCAGCATTTGGAAAAATCAAAGATTTATTGGCACAGTCTAAAAGGATATGGTTGGAAGATAACCAATCCATGCCTAAAATCACATCCAATTGTGTCAAAGGCAAACATATCAAATCAACAAGATATGTCCTATTGGAAATAACAACAGGGCATTTTAGATATACAGAATTTGCAATCACAATTTCAGCAGTAGGCATAGAAACAACAAGATCATAAGACATCAAAGACATAAGCAAATTCTGTCGTTTCACACAACTTTCAGATATAAAGGAATGGGTAGCACCCAAATCATACAGTACAATTAAGGGATTTCCAGCTATGTGACAAGTACCTTGTATGAGATCCTCTGATTGTGAAGCTTCAACACCGCTCATGGTGTAAACTCGTCCTTTCATCGTCGGCCTTCCGGCTTTGACGGCGTCACTTCTGGTTTCTGTTTGCCCATCCGGCAATCCGTTGCTGCATGACCAATCTTCCCACAGCTAAAGCATGTCATCCCCTTCTGGTTGCATGCTGTGGACAAGTGTCCAGGCTTCCCACAGTTGTAACATACCACCGGAGCGCCCGCTCCCTGATAACCCTTGTTAGTGCCACCAGTAGGAAATGGTACACTGCGGTTTGACTGACTCTTCTGGTTTTTGAAATAAGGCTTGTGTTGAACCTGCTTCCCCTTTTGACCTTGTGGATACGACCTAGATGGTCCACCCACGTTTCCTTTGTTGATCCTTCCCTTAATCAAATTCTCCATCTTCCTACTCTTTTCCACCAGCAGTGGAAACTGACGGATATCAAACGAAGCCACAGATTGACGTATCTCATACCTCAATCCAGCTTCGAATCTCTCACACTTCCAACCCTCATCTGGTTGGACTTGAAAGAACCAAAAATACTTGGCGAGTGACTTGAAATTCGCCGCATATTCCCCTACAGTCATGTCTCGCTGCTGCAGTCGCTGAAACTCCTGCTCCTTCTCGGACCTAGCGCTTTGGGGAAAATACTTTTCAAGAAATTTCTCATTGAAAAGTTCCCAGGTCACAACTTGGTTTCCAGCATCCAACAGCTGTCGAACTCCCTTCCACCAGTATTCCGCTGTCGAACTCCCTTCAGTCGCACTATTCAAAACCCATTCAAGAAAGCAATCAATTTCACACATTGTTTCATAAGGAAACAATACAAACAATGTCATACAATGCTAATCAGAGATCACACAACTTCAACTTAGTAAGCCTATAACCTACACACTCCCGAAAGACATCGACCAGCTCTGATACCACAAATATAACGCCCCTTTTTCCCATTAGGATTGTTACGTGAATTTACCAAACACTTAATGCAGAAATTAATAAAATACTAGTTTGTCCTTATAAAATTCGTGGCTAAATTTTTTTTTTAAAAGTCTTATACGAAAAGATTTTCTCATCACTCATTTAGCCATCCAGAAACTCAGAAGTAAAGAAACAGCACACACACACATATATATATATATCATAAAGTCATTATACACAAGTCTTGCGCCCACAAGTATAGTTTGGAACCACAACATAGTGGCCAAAATACATCATCCTGATACAAAGAACATAAAGCGATAAAGCTAAACCTAGGAAAGCGATAAATCAGAAAGTGTGTCCAATACACGACACTGAACATGTACATCCCAAACCTAGGCTGGTCGCTAACAGACATACTACCACCTAGCACTAGACACCCCCACCGCTACACACCTAAGACGATGACGTCTCCTCGGGGTCCTCCTCAGGCTCCTCCTCATCCTCGGATATCTCAATGAATACCCGCTCTGGCTCATCTAGAACCTTCCTCTTCCCTCTATCTGCGTGTCCTGACGGTCCGACAGAAGTATCAGAAGAGCAACGCACGAAGCGTCCAGACGGTGCAACGTAAGGAACGGGGGACATCGGTCTCACGGTCCTCGGTGGTGAAGCTGGTGTCGCAGGTGGAGTCATCCTCGGTAGACGTGCCTGCGCCAAGGTACTCTTCCCTGGAGTGCAAAGTGTGCGACGGAACATACTGCGATACTCCCGAGCAGATCCGGTTACCCGCGAGGGTATAGGTCTCTCCTCGGCTGTTCCACAGGTGTAACAGGTGCGGCCGCTAGCCAGCGACGCATACTCTCGATAGGGATGAAAGCGTCCAGAATCATATCACGCTCTAAAACTCTTCGGGGCCCAGCACCCCTCCTCGTGTCCTGACCACGTGTCCTGTCACCATGGCCCATTGGGAGCTGGGATCATAAGTCCATCCCCCTCCCTCGGACTCTGCCTCAAGAAAAACATACGCGTAAGGTACATACAGATACAAGAAAAATATGCAAGGGTGAATTTCTTTACACAAGTTGAAATCCACTGAAAGGGTGCATATGAAAAAGGAAAATACTACATAATACATTCCAAGAATATATATAAAAATACTCTTTCAGAAATCTTTTAGCTAAGCTATTCAATAATCAAAAGAGAACACATCATCAAGTTAACACACATAGCACACTAGCATAATGCATGTCACTTCTGTAACGCCCCTTTTTCCCACAAGGAACGTCACGTGAAAAACTAACACTTAATGCGGAAAAACATCTTTCATAACTTAAGGTTACCAAAATTGGTGGCTAATTTTTTTTTTTTAAAAGAATCTTCAACGAAAAGATTTCTCACATCGCACTTAGCCATCCTGAAACTCAGAAGAAAAGAAACATCATACACATATATACATATCATCATGTCAAAGTATACAAGTCTTGCGCCCGCAAGGATAGTTTGGAACCATAACATAGTGGCCAAAATACATCATCATAACGTAAAGAAAATAAAGCGATAAATCTAAACCTAAGAAAACTGTAAATCAAAAGATGTGTCAAATACACGACACTGAACATGAACATCCCAAACCTAGGCTGGTCGCTAACATACATCCCACAACCTAGCACTAGACACCCCCACCACTACGACCTAAGACGATGACGTCTCCTCGGGATCCTCCTCCGGGTCCTCCTCTGGGTCCTCCTCCTCCTCGGATATCTCAATAAATACCCGCTCTGGCTCATCTCGAACCTTCCTCTTCCCCCTCTCTGCGTGTCCCGACGGTCCGGCAGAAGTGTCAGAAGAGCAGCGTACGAAACGGCCATACGGTGGAACGTAAGGAACGGAAAGCGTCGGTCTCCCTGTCGCTGGTGGTGAAGCTGGTGTCACTGATGGAGCCATCCTCGGTAGACGATCTCGCGGCAAGGTGCTCTTCCTCGGAGTGAGACGCGTGCGGCGAAACATGCGACGATACTCCCGAGCTGATCCAGTTACCCGTGAGGGTAAAGGTCTCTCCTCCGCCTGAGTCTCTCGCCTCGGCTGCTCCACGGGTGCCTTGGGTGCGGCTGCCAGCCAGCTGCGCATCCTCTCGAGTGGAATGTAAGCGTCCAGAACCATGTCGCGCTCCAGAACCTCTTCGGGGCCCAGCACCCCTCCTCTAGTCCTGACCACGTGTCCACACACAGTGGCCCATTGGGAGATGGGATCATAAGTCCATCCCCCTCCCTCGGACTCGGCCTCAAGGGGCCGGAAGCTCTCCCTCACGCGGGCTACCAGAGGCCTCATCTACGCGTAACGTACATACAGATACAGGAAAATATGCAAGGGTGAATTTCCCTTTCACAAGTTGAAATCCACTGAAGGTTGCATATGAAAAATAAAATACTACATAATACATTCCAAAAATATATTTATATAGAGTTATTCTTTCGCAAATCTTTTAGCTAAGCTATTCAATCATCAACAAGAGACAAATCATCAAGGTAAACACACAGTCAAGTACACACATAGCATTCTAGCATAATGCATGTCACTTCAATATCTCTTGTCATACACCGGTGCACTGCTCCATGGAGACTTTTCTTCCTCAACTAAGTAGAGCGATGTGGCGGAATCGTATACCTATCATTAATGCAAAATGACCTTCACTCTTGGCCATCGTTTGTCATTTATTCGGTACAGACCCATTGTGCTACGTCGTACACCCCATCTCAAATAAGGCAGCCGGTCAGGATCATCCAAGCCGGGTACACTACTTTTCTCGGCACAAGGGGATTCACCGCAAGGCCATTGAGAATTTCGTAACCTGGATGCCCTCAAAGACTTATAGTCAGACCATACTTATTTACAATCCCCGCATAGGATTGTGTGCTCTCATCATAGCAATAAATGCTAGCCTGGCAAAAGCCAATATCTCAAATGCATATGTCAGTATATTTGCAACCACAATCAATTTGGTCCCTCGTCTTAGGGTTTTTCGTCGCCACGTGTTAGCTTTCACCTAACACCGTGTAATATTTTTGTCATTAAGACTTGTATCTTCGCCACGTATTGGTTCTCTTCCAATACCGTGTAATATTATTGTCATTAAGACTTTTATCTTCGCCACGTATTGGTTCTCTTCCAATACCGTGTAATATTATTGTTTAACACCATAAGTTTTTAGAAGAAATTCCTCTTTGAATTCTTAAGTTTTCTTTTAACTCTAAAATCTTTAAGCTTCATTTATTTTCAATAAAAGAGTTATCTTTTATCTAAAACCCACTTATTCATCATAAAAGGAATTAATTAAAAACCTAATTTAATTCTTTGATAATTTTACTTAAAATCTTTTACTTTAAGTATTTGTAATTCTGACCCCCTAAGAAGTTCAGTTTCACAGTCCAGCCCCAAATTTTCTGAAAAATCAGGTTTCTGGCCCAAAATGCCCAGACTTTACGTTTTCTACCCCAAGACTTTCGTAATTTACAATTCTGGCCCAAATGTACCAGACTTCGCGTTTCGGCCACAAGTTTTCGTAAATTATCTTTTTGGCCCAAAAGTTTCCAGAATTCGCATTTCTGCCCCAAACTTTCTTAAATTATAATTTTGACCCAAAAGTCCAGATTTTGCAATTAAAGCCCAGAATTTGCATTTTTGACCCCAAAAACCTGCAGTTTTCGTTTTTAACCCCTAAAAATCCAAAATTTGATTTTTCTCCCACATTAATTAATTCTCTAACTCACTTAAAGTTTTATGGGTAAAATGATTTAGTATGAAATTGATTTAAGACTTATGATTAGAATTCTCATTAATTCATTTGGAAAAACTTTCTCATTAAAGCTTTTAAACTCTCTTCCCACACTTAATCAAATCTTTTCAATCCAATCCCAATCAAAGTATATGAAATACACATAAATTAATATACATCAATTAGGCAATAACACAACCAAGCCATAAATCAACATACACTCAAAGTACTCATTCATGAACATAGCATTAAAACATACTTCACCAAGCACACACTTGGACATCCAAAACCACCCCAAAGCATACATATGATTTTTTCCAACAACAAATAGGCTCATAAAAATTTATCATGCCTCAACCAAAAATCATATTTTTACTCATATACATATACATGTAAAAATACATATTACTAAGAGAATGAAAAATCATTCAACAACCAATATGAAAAACTCAAGTCTTTGAGTTCATCATCAAGAACAAAATCACACACATACACAACCCTCCCAACTTATTGAGAAAAATCCCCTTACCTCTTGAAGACTTGAAAAATGGGCTAACTCCAAAATCACCTCCTTCACACCACACCAACACCAAGTTGTCTACTCAACACCTTGATGTTCCCACACTTATAAAAATTTACCTTTTACAAAATACACCAAAATACAACCATAGAAATATGAGTTTTATGAAAACCAAGAAACCATAAAGAGTAGAAATTTGAGAAGATGAATACTTACTCAAATCTTGAAAGAAAATAGATCCAAGGTAGTTTCCAAGCTTGTAGGTTCCAATGGAGTGAACCTAAACAAAGGAAAAACTTATTTTTAGTGAAATGAAGAACTCAAGCTTTCATGAAAACATGAAAGTGGTGGAAATGAAAAAATGAAAGAAGTTTATGGATTAGAATGATGATCCAAACCTTTTTTGTGAAGCTTGGGTATGGAAAATCTCACTAGAACTTGGTCTTTTTGTGTATGGAAAAAGCTTGAGAATGGAGAGAAAATGGTGAAGCTCTTGATTCAAGTGGAGAAGATGAAGTGAAAATGAATTTCTCTCTCCTTCCCTTCCCTAGTAGATTTCGGCTGAGCACAAGGAGCATGGGGGAGGTATGGGCTTGCATGCTTTGGTGGTTGGGAGCCATACCTCTCTCACCTAATTTTGGAAAAATTCAAAATCAACCCCTAATTGACCATTTGACTTTTGGAAGAATTTTTAGAGTTGAATCAGCCCCCTTATGCGCCCAGCTGACCAGAAAAATGGTGGGATTAAGTCCCATCAAGTTAGGGTTTAATCGGTAGTTCGAAGCGGTAAAAACGCGTAGTTTTCGAACCCCTTTTTAGATAAATATTTTTTCTAAAATGAGTAAAATCATGAGGAATAAATTTTATGGTTTGAATATGTCATAGAAAAATTTAGAAACCCAAAACTAAATTTTTGGACTATTTTTCATGTCCCGGTTGCGCCCGGTTTACCCGTAAAGCACCAAACGCGGGTAAAATAAAGTTTTTCGGAAAAATTTCCAGAAAAATTTCTAAAAATCACAAATATTATAAGAACCATTTTTGGTTCGTTAAAAATTTATTTTGGAGTAAAAATGACCTCCGGAAAAATACTAAACCCTTCCCGTCTTTCGCGAGAACGCGGTTCTCGCAAAAACTCAGTTTTGCGAACTCTATCACTATAAACCCTTCAAAAATAAACCTAAGATATAAATATTATTAATTATACCTTAAAAATCACAAAATCATTAATTAAATAATTTTAATTAATTTAAAACAGATTAAAAATAAATAAAAACTATATATAAAAAAAACAGAGTGTTACAACTTCAATATCTCTTTTTATACACCGGTGCACTGCTCCATGGAGACTTCTCTTCCTCAACTAAGTAGAGCGATGTGGCGGAATCGTATACCTATCATTAATGCAAACTGACCTTCACTCTTGGCCATCGTTTGTCATTTATTCGGTACAGACCCATTGTGCTACGTCGTACACCCCATCTCAAATAAGACAGCCGGCCAGGATCATCCAAGCCGGGTACACTACTTTTCTCGGCACAAGGGGATTCACCGCAAGGCCATTGAGAATTTCGTAACCTGGATGCCCTCAAAGACTTATAGTCAGACCATACTTATTTACAATCCCCGCATAGGATTGTGTGCTCTCATCATAGCAATAAATGCTAGCCTGGCAAAAGCCAATATCTCAAATGCATATGACAGTATAATTGCAACCACAATCAATACAATCAATGTGGTCCTCTTCCGTGTAATATTTTTGTCTTTAAGACTTTACCGTCGCCACATATTGATCCTCTTTCAATACCGTGTAGTATTATTGTCCTTAAGACTTTTATCATCGGCACGTATTGGTCCTCTTCCAATACCGTGTAATAACGTTATTTTAAAAACATAAGTTTTATGAAAACTTCTCTTAACTCCTAACTCTCAAATCTTTATTATTTTACTTCCCACTCTTCATTGTAAAAAGATTTAATAAAAAAACATAGTTAAGTTCTTTGATAATTTTACTTAAGTTCCTTTACTTTAAGTATTTAAAAATATGCCCCAAAATATTCTATTTTTCAAGTTTCAGCCCCTATTTCTCTGAAATTTAGGTTTCTGCCCCAAAACTGTCCAATCTTCACGTTTCTGGCCCAGAATTGTTCAGTCTTCACGTTCTGCCCCAGAATTTTCCAGACTTCACATTTTCTGCCCCAGAACTTTTGTAAAATTATACTTTTGGCCCAAAGTGCCCAGATTTTCAAAATTTAGCCCAGAATTCCAGAATTTTGCATTTTTAACCCCAAAACATCCAGTTTTCGTTTTTGACCCCTAAAAATTTGAAATTTGATTTTCTCCCTCATTAATTAATTTTCTAACTCACTTAGAATTTTATGGATAAAAATGACTTAGTATGAAATTGACTTGAGACTTATACTTAGTAATTTTATGAAATTTATCTAAGTGTTAACTTGAATCTTAATTAATTTATTTGATTTCACTTTGGAAAACTTTTTCATTAAAGCTTTTAAACTCTCTTCCCAAAATTAATCAAAGACTTCAATCCAATTCCAATCACATTGAATTAAATCATGTAAAACATCCAAGAATCAATATTCATCCATTTAGGCAAAAACACCACCAAGCCATAAATCAAACATACACTCAAAGTAATCATTCATAACATATCAACATACACTATGAACATAGCATAAAGCATACTTCCTCAAACGTACACTTAGGCATTCCAAATCATACATATGATTTTTCCAACAACACATAGATTCATTAAAATTTATCATGCCTCAACCAAAATCATATTTTCACTCATATACATATATATATAAAAATACATATTACTGGAGAATGATTTCGCACTCAAACACCCAATATGAAAACTCAAGTCTTTGAGTTTTTCATGAACAAACAACATAAACCACACACATACATATCCTTCCCAACTTATTGAGAAAATCACCTTACCTCTTGGAGACTTGAAAATGGGCAAACACCACAAATCACCTTCACTCCTCACCAACACCAAGTGGCCTCCTTGAAGCCTTGATGTTCCCACACTTAGAAAAATTTTACCTTTCACAAAATACACCAAAATCAAGCCATAAAAATATGAGTTTTATGAAAACCAACAAACCCTAAAGAGTAGAAATTTGAGTAGATGAATACTTACTCAAATCTTGAAGACAAATGGATCCAAGGTGGTTTTCGAGCTTGTAGGTTCCAATGAAGTGGACCTAAACCAAGAAAAAACTTACTTTTAGTGAAATGAAGAACTCAAGCTTTCATGGAAAAATGAAAGTGGTGGAAATGAAAAAATGAAAAAAGTTTATGGATTAGAATGATGATCCAAACCTTTTTTGTGAAGCTTGGGTGGGCAAAATCTCAACAAAACTTGGTCTTTTTGGTGTATGAAAAAGCTTGGGAATGGAGAGAAAATGGAGAATGGAAACTTTGATAAGATGAAGTGTGACACAAAATGAATTTCTCTCTCCTTTCTCCCTTAGAAATCTCGGCTGCACACAAGAGGAATGGGGAGAGGTATGGGCTTGCATGCTTTGGTGGTTGGGAGCCATACCTCATTCACCTACTTTGGAAAAAAATTCAAAAATCAACATTTGACTCACACTTTGGCTTGGGAGGTTTTTGGGACTGCATTCTGCCCCCCTTTCTGCGCCCAGCTGACCAAAAATTGGTGGGATTAAGTCCCATCAAGTTAGGGTTTAATCGGTAGTTCGAAGTAGTAAAAACGCGTAGTTTTCGAACCCCTTTTTAGATAATTATTTTTCTAAAATGGGTAAAATCATGAGAAATAGATTTTATGATTTGAATATGTCATAGAAAAATTTAGAAACTCAAAACTAAATTTTTGGACTATTTTTCATGTCCCGGTTGCGCCCGGTTTACCTGTAAAGCTCCAAACGCGAGAAAAATAAAGTTTTTCTGAAAAATTCTAGAAAAATTTCTAAAAATCACAAATATTATAAAAATCACTTTTGGTTCGTTAAAATTTTTATTTTGGAGTCAAAATGACCTTCAGAAAAATACTGAACCCTTCCCCGCATTGCACGAGAATGCGGTTCCCGCTAAAACTCAGTTTTGCGAACTCTACCACTCTAAACCCTTCAAAAACAAACCTAAGATATAAATATTATTATTCATACCTTAAAATCCCAAAAATTATTAATTAAATAATTTTAATTAATTTAAAACAGATTAAAAATCAAGAAAAACTATATAAAAATCAAGGTGTTACATATATTACCATGTGAAATTCTCTGTTTAAGATGTTGTATGCTAAATGTGTTATGAGAAATTAATGTGATACCTGAATATGATTTCTTTTGAGGATGAGTATAGCATTAATTGTATGTTATATCCGTTGTGTTCATTGTATTTGTTGTATGCATTATGTCTGCTATATGTTGCTTGTATGTTATCTTGTGATATAATTCAATGATAAAAATTTTCACCCTTGCCTACTTTATATGTTGTGTTGGTACATGGTTGAGCAGACGTTTTACCCAAGGAGTGAGCTAGCTCTTAGAAGAGGATCTGAAGGAAGTTGCTACATCGATTGATAGGGATTCTAAGAAGAATAGATGGTTACTGTATTGTTTTGGGTAGAGGTCTAGAGACCAGACTGACTCAGATGTTCACTGTAATATTTTAGATCTTTCCATGTGAAAACTCTGATGATGTATACATGAGATGAGATTACTTTCACAAAAGTATTGTTTTACGTTTTCACATTTAAAACCTCTCGAAAAGATTTAAGGAGACATAGTCTCCATCCTTCTCATTATTTAAAAGGAAAAAAAATTTACACGCATTTTCAGAGGAGGAATGTTGAGTTTTCACCAAATATTTTCTAAGTTATTTCGAAATTCTTGTTTACTATGGTGTAATATCCTTTTTTGCAGAAAGGGTATTGCACTTGCAACACTCTTTCTCCAAAAATGATATTACACCATAGTAACCAAAAGTTTCGCAAATATTTAGAAAATATTTGATAAAAGTTTGTAAGGCTCTTTCACAAATTGTGGGTAAATTTTTTTCTGTTTTCATAAAAGAAGATGAGAAGGATGGGAAGTAAATCCCTTGTTTTCTTTTAAATGATTTCCACTTCAAGGTAAATCATCATGTACAGAAAGGTACTCTCTTTCTCATATATATAACATGATATTTTACAAAAGAGTTTGTTCTAAGACAAACTTAGATTTTACACTGCAAAAGAAAAAGAAGTTAAAACTACTCTAAACCAAAAAATACAAAAGTGGTAAAAGAAAAAATACATGCTACTATGTGCAGTCGAGCCATGATCCCGTTATCTACACAAAAGGGATCTACTACTCTAAAACCCTAACTCCGATACATCTATGGACAAGACCAAGTAGATCCTCCTATTCCGGGCAAGCTAGAGTGTAGGTGTGGAACTCGAGTTACTAGAACCCAATCAAAGTTAACTCCAGATAGATCTGGTCTAGGTAAGGTATCTCTAGTAAGGTCAGAAGTAGCCCAAGAGTATATAGACTCTTCGGGTTCCTCTTCGATTTCCTCGTCCGACAAGGATTCGGATAATCAAATGATGTCTTCTGATTCTGACTCTGATGGACGGGGTAAAGGGGAATAAGTTGGTGGATTCGCTTCTCCCAGAGGTGAAACCAGTACATGACCTGTAGAACCCTCGGTTCTTGCAGGTGCTGCAGTTGAAGTGTCTTCCGAGGTTCCATCTTGGTTCTTATCTGAGGATTTATCTCTTGACTTCGACAGTACATGACCAGAACCATTTCCATCATGTCCTGAAGAATGTGGACTACCACCTCCACTGTCACCACTATCCTCACTATTGAAAATAAAGTCATCTAAGATAGTTCCCAAAGGTCTCAACTGACACCAGGGTAACTTAATATCTAAGATCATTTGTTCTTGGATGGGTAGCGGGTTTGGTGGGGTTTCACCTCCAGTATCTAATGTTTCCACTGTTCCTACAAACTGACCCCATTGTGTGCTAGGACATATTTTCCACCATACACGGTCTCCTCCTTGAGGTTCTATGGTTAGGTGTCGGACAGTTCCCAATCCCTTGTCATGTGGGTCCATCTACTCAGTCATGTATCAACACAACAAAGCAGGCAGGGTGAAAGTCTAACTCAAATTAATAGAAGTAGTACAAAGGCAAAACATAAATCAAGCAGCACTCAATTCGAACACCAAGAACAGATCAATTTCATAGACAATCAAGTCATTCTACTAAACATAACAATGTAGTAAAGCATTGGAACTCACAGTCAAAACTCAATAGAACAAGTCTTAACTTGTGTCCATGAAAACCTGTAAAACAATGCAATCACACGAATATATTATCACATCAACATTTTATTTATGCATGACTCTTCTATATCTCTCAAATCACACCGGTGTATTGCTCCAAGGAGACTTATCCAACCTCACATCATAGAACGATCGGCTGCAGTAAACTTAATAGCATAAACAGGGAATACCGTCTTTATACCCCTGAGAATACTTCAGAAATACTGCATTTAAAATTTAACACCAAAACATAAATAGATTTGCCAGTCAGATTTATCAAAGCTGGGTATACGATTCGTCTCGGCTCAGGGGGATTCACCGACAAGGCCATTGAGACTTTCGAAACATGGATAATCCCAGTAGACAATTGTAGTCCAACAGAACCTATTTTCAACCTCAGCCTCTAGGTTGTATGCTCATCGTCTATAATGCACATGATCGTCAAAATTTGCAATTCATTTGAAATCTCTTTCTCTGTAAAACTTCCTCTGTTTTACTATCTCTCTTTCTCAAAAATCTCTGAATCTTCTCAAAACTCTTTGTAAGAAACAAATCAAGTCATTTTATGGAAAGACCACTTGTACAAACAGATAACTGTTAAAAATCGCTGTTTCTCATAAAAACTCTTTTTACTATATACTCTGAAAACACAAAACTCTTATCTTCTTTTACTGTTTATTTCGCTATAAATCATTGTCTCGGCTTTAACATTTTTAAGTAACTCAATAGAGTGAATCGGTATAAAAAGTTATCAACTTTATTTCAAGAAGAGCAAACCAGGCATAGGCACTTTAGATTGATCAGGGGAGAAGAGATCAACGGTATTTAAACTTATGTCCACTTTTTAAAACAGTAGATGTCTGTTCTCAGATCTTAGATAGCTTCTTGGTAATGGAATAATTACTCGGCGGCTGAGCCGACTGCGGTAATTAGTGTCCAGTTTTCTTGAAAATTTAATATAGACTTAGTGATCGAAATTAAGCTGATTAATCACGGCTTAAGTTTATTTTTGAAGATGAAAAGATTACATGACGGCAGAGCCATCTTTGGTAATCAATATTCCACTGTAAAATCGATCCTATGCCCTAGGTGAACGTAATCAATTTATTTCTTATCAGAAAGATTTAAGCTTCAATTATCTTTCAGGAAAAAGGCCCGTTGAAAGCCTATCTCACTAATTTCCACTGCCATAGGCATTGGAAATTAAACTGAGTTATGTGCATATATATACAGATTGGATACCCACTCCATATTTTCCACTAATAACATAATAGTAGAATTTACCGAGAATCCATTACCGTTACATTATATTCCGAAAGATGCTATAACAGTAAGTTCACCGAGGATCCATTACTGTTACACTCTTTTATCCGACAGATGCTATAACAGTAGAATTCACCGAGAATCCATTACTATTATACTCTTTTATCCAGTCCAATCTATTTATATATACGGTATTAAGAAATTACTTTTTTCCCAATCTTATCTTGTCACGTATATACCGGGTGTCTAGTGTTGAGAAAACAGCGTACCAATACAAATCCCAGGCCAGAGTGAGATGGACTGCTTTAGCCCCTTCAAAGGTCTCACTTCCTTTCTAGACAGATCCATACTGATAAACCATTTATCTTAACCATCACCTTGTATATAAATAACAGATAATATCGGGGTTCTCACAAAATAATAATTGTATTTTTTTTACGGTAAACTCTCTTTTACGGTATGTCTAAAATTCGCCATTATAACAGTATGTCTACAAAAGTTCAAAAGTGATTTTGCCATAGCCTCTCCTCTTACTCGAAATATTGTATAAAATTGGGCATTATAACTCTACAATTTATAATTAGCACAAAACAATTAAATTAAGACTATAAGCACTCACAAAGCATGTTTAAACAAACAAAACCCATAAACATAGAAACAAGCAATTTCAAACACAAGGAAGATCAAACTCATACTACTTAAATTAATAGTGAGAAGAGAAGCCCCTTACCTTGGCCTAAAACTTGATGAAGAACAACCAAGAACACCAAAAGAAATTTAAGACAACTAAGAGGAAAAAGTGAGAAAGTGTATTCTTCAAAAGCTCCCTTGGCTTGGTGTGGGAAAATTATGAAGCCAATGGGGTCTATTTATAGTGGTGGGGGCAGCCAAGGAGTGAGGACCAAGAGAAAATTAAAAAACTTGCTGATGCAGGCAATGACTACGTAAATACGTATTTATTAATTAGGTTAATTCAAGCTTTTTCCTAATTGGCCTATTCCAATGACTAAGCCCATGAGTCATAAAGCAAAAACTCATCCAAGGGATCTTAGATGATGGTGATGTCGACCAACATAGGGGCAAAGGGCAGCCATTTGACTAAATAGTGAAAAACTTTATGGTTTCGTAAATAAATGGAGAACTGATGGCATTCTAGTCCTTTTGCAAACAGATCTCAAAAATAATTTATTAAAAGGTGAGGACCTACAAGAAAATTTCAAAAATAGTATCTAATAGTCTTAAAGACTTTATACAAGAGTTGATGGATTTTTACAGTAAAGGATAGGCTTTACGGTTTGCACTAACGAAGAAAAACGGACGCGCCGTAAGTGCAAAACAGTAATTTTTCAGAAAATTCCAGAAAAATTCCCAAAAAATCACAAATTTAATTTAAACACTAATGGTCTCTCTTAAAATTTGATTTTGAGCATTCCCTGACCACTGAAAATCTATTCTGGTTTCCGTAAACTTCGTTTTACGTGTTACAGGGACAAAAAACGTAACTTTTTATCTGTCTTTCAAAAAATTTCAAAATAAATTTCAAAATCATAAAAAATATAAAAACATGGTGTACTGTTCCAGTTTTTCATTTTGACTTCGTTTTGGTCTCCATATCAGTTCTTAGCTTTTACCGTAAACTGCAGAAACCAAAACTGTAATTTTGAAAATTAGTTTCTCCAAAATTTTTTGAAAAATTCCAAAAAATCATAAATATTATAAGAAACAACTTTTGTGAAGAAAGATAATTTTCTGGGTTGGTTTAACATATTTTTACTAATTAAACTCTCTTTCGTCTATTACGGTAAGTACGGTTTTCAAACGTCGTAAGAAAAATGACTGTTTTTGTAAAATAACTTGATAAGTATCATAAACCCCTAATTATAAGACTACCATAATTTTCTTATCACTTAGTTCACACCAGATCATATAAAACAAACAAAAGACGAAAATACAGAAAACAGAAGTCTATAAAAAATTAACTATTTTACTATTCACGCTGTACTACTTAACCGTAAGTGGTCATTCTACTTTTCTTAGATTTTTATCAGGTCTTTGTAATTCCTATCTCATCTATTTTTCTATCACGGGTATATATCCTTTTTCTAACTAACAGACTACGAAGTTCCGTCTAAAAAAGGACTAAAACTATAATTTCTTTATTTCCTCCTCTTAAAATCCAAACTTAATTCCTAAAACCTTCATATGTCATCAAGCTACTATGTCTTCCCTGAAATACCTTTTGGAAGTGTTATATGAATTTTCCAAATTCATTTCATCATTTATTCTAATAATCAGAATGTCCGTATATAATCTCTCGACTTCCGTATTTAACTTTAAACCACCAAGTTTTTATCCGAAAAACTTCAGAGTAGCTCTAATCCTCGAAAATTAACACTTTGTCCCTTAGAGTGAAATTTTAGGATGTTACAGCACTCGCCACCTTAAAAGAATGAACATCTATGTGCATTCCAAAGAGGAAGTAAGAGAGGAAATGACAAGAGAACTAAGAGAAAGGTGCCGTATCACTGATCCTCTGGATCCAACTAAGGCGAATACACCATCTAGACCATCAAACACAAGGTCAGAGTCTGCTAGGTCAGAGTTAGAGGAAGAAGGAGAGGAGGTCAATCAAGAATAGTATAAACAATATATCATATGTATTTATTTAATTACTATTTTAAGTTGCCTATTTGTAATATATAAATTACAAGTTTGTAGTAAAATTGTTAATTTTGAGTACTCACAATTACCTATTTGCATTTTTATATTGATTCACCAAAAGCAAAAATGATAGTTACATTATATATAAACATTAACAAATAAAGAGACCACTGTCTTTAAATTAAAGTTTAAATATTAAAAACTTAAAAACTTAACCATTATTAATTAATTAAAACAACAATGTATAATTCCACAAAATTATTTTCAGATTACACAGGCAGTTAATGAGCAAGGAGTCAATACAATAAAATATACATAATTAAATTTATTTGATTAGAACAATGCTTGTCTAGGAAAGTGTTTTGGTAATATTAGCTTTATTTGATTACAACAACACTTTTCTAGGGAAGCGTTTTGGTAATAATAGCCTTGATTGATTACAACAATGCTTGATCCCGGAAACACTTTCGAAATGTGAAAAATAAAAATAAAACCAAAAGGCGCTTCAGTTCTCTCCATACTATACATACTTACTTACTTTACTCACACGAAAGGGTGTCTATGTTCTTCCTCTACGACCACCTTAGCCCTCATTCTCTCCCACTCTTCACTGCTAACCGTTGTCGTCCCCATAGCAGTTGCTGTCACAATCGTTCGACTGTGCCCTCGCAATGCTACGAACTCTCTGAACTTCATTCAAGGTTTTTGCTTCCATGCAAAATGCCTTTTGTTACTTCGTATTAACTTCATATAGGCATTAAGAGTATAAATGAACTTCGATTAGGGTTAGATTCTATTTTAGGCAAGCTTAAGAGTAGAAATGAACTTCGTATACTAGGTCATTTTGATTTTCTAGGATAAATGTTAAAGCGTACTTGTAGTTAACTAAATGGCATCTTTGTGTGATGATCGTGCTAATTCTGGCTCATGTGCTGGTTCTCCTACTGCATGTTCTCCTTCTGCTGTAGAAGGCACTAAAAAAAAGTGACAAGTTAAACTGAAAGACCTTCTTCGTCTTAGGAATAAGGGAGAAACATTGCCGGTAAGTTCCTAAAATGTAAAACTTTGCATTGACTTATTTCTGTTTCAAAAATCTTAGTTTTGTAAACCCTTGCATTGATGATATAGGTTACATGGAATGATAGAAGCCAACCATTAGGGGCCTACAATGCAAAGTTGGCCAGTTGTCTTGGAACTTTTGTCCACTAGTTAATTCCAATTAATAAAAGGGGTTGGAAACCAACAAGAAGGGATGATGATCCAATGAAGCCATACAGGGATGAAGTTTGGAAACAGATCAAGGTGACAATTAACTTCTATATATTTTGTTATGATATATGTTTCTTATGCAATCCATCCTAATTTTCTTTGATTATAGTTCTTTTAATTGCAGTCAGTTTTTGAACTTGATGATTGTCATAAAGACTACATCCTTAAGGAAGCCAGGAAGTTTCACTGGCAATGGAGGTGTAACATGAAGAAAGATTGTCTTAAAAATAAGGAGTGAAACTTAAACTACAAAATCCTACTGATAGGGCACACCATATCAAGGAGGAGGATTGAAGGGAATTTGAAATTATTGTTTAAGTGAAGAGTTTTAGGTAATATTACCATCAACACATTTAAGTGTGTATTATACCTTATTTACGACATGATTACTAATTAATTACATAATTTTATATACAAAAACAAGCAAGGTAAGTGTTAGTACAAAATTTTCGGATGTTTCGCATCATTCAAGGATCATCGAGCTAAGGTTAATCGAAGTAAGATACCCAAAAGCACCTTTCGAAGGAGGAACACAACCGAAGTGCTCGGAAGACCAAGTCAACGCCAGGGGTATTCCCACAAAGAATAAAAGGGAAAATGTGGCACTATGCTGCTTCAACCACGATCCACAACGTGCAGCGGTTAGAATTCAAGGATGCCCAAGCAAGAGTTTGAGGTGTGGATCGTGGGAATGTGCTATAATGGATCAAGCCAGGGAAACCGCCAATAGAAAGAAGCCTATAAATAGAGGCTCATCAGGAGGAAGACATACGGTTACTCATCTAGACACACTTGCACTCTGAAAATGTCATTCACATCCACTATTCACTCCGGATACTTGACCATTTGGATGCAAACGTATGTGGTGATACCGTCGCCAGTAGTGTAGGATTTACTTCTTATTTGCTTTCTAGTATTTTCTGAAACTTGTTACTTTGTAAACGTTTGGTTCTCTTTCAAGTTAACGAATTCGTGCATCTTTTGTTTTCCCAAGTCTCATCTCCCTTACTTTTGGTCCATAAACCAATCAGTTGGGTGACCGCACCTTCGACTGATCTGATTCGAGTCCGAATCCAAAAATCCACTTAAACAAATTGGCACGCCCAGTGGGACCCAGCTAGAGATAGTTGGTGCCATTAAGTGAGAATTTGGACTGTGCATGCAGTTGCGCAGCGGGAGAACAATCGACATGGCTAATTCGCGTACTGGTCGACAATCGGCTGGTTCACCTCAACACCCACCTCCGTATAATGAAGGTAGTGAGGGCCATAGTGCTTCTGTATCTGTGCCTTCGCCTGATAGGGCTATCCAGGTGACGTTGCCTGAATAGCCTGTTATTAGTCAAGTTATCCCGTATGGGGTACATGCGGAGGAGAATCAAGGGCCTAGTCAGGGGCCCACGATGGTTGGAAATATGCCATTATATGGCATGCCTCCAGGGTTTATGCCTACTCCTAAGAATAATCCTGTGTTCACTACTATTCCTACTGCACAGCCAGTAGGGGTTGGGAACGCAGCAAACCAATTCGAACATATTCAGTGGAGCACTAGACCGCCTAATGTAACTGCTGGACAAATTGTCACCCATGACAATTTACAAGGAACTACATTTTCCAACGTTGCCTTACAATCGATGAGGCAGCAAATGGATGAGAGTAATCATGAGTTGGTGCACATGTTGACACAACAGCTAGCAACGGTCTTCACATCGTTGATGGAGAATAACACTAACCAGGTTGTTCGTAGACTCGCTGACATTTTGGGCGCAGTGGAAGACACATAGTTCTGTCCTGTGCAGCTAGACGGTGCCAGAGGTGGCCCTGCGCCAGTCAGGAACGCTCAACAAGGCAACCCTTTGTTGATAAACCGTGCACAGAATGCAGACGAGGTCTTAGGTAACCTTCGACAGTTCAATCGGGGGCATCAGCCTGTCGAGAGGTTGGTCGAGCAAGCATTAAACCGGCACGGCTTTAACGTTGGATATGCTAATCGTCCATATTTTGTATCTCCCTTTTCGGAACTAACTATGCAAACAGAATTACCAAGGGGATAGAAAGTCCCTAAATTTACGAAGTTTGCAGGGGAAGCGGGAGAATCAACTGTGGAGCATGTGGCCCGTTACCAGATCGAATGTGGAGACTTGGCCAACAATGAAGATCTCAAGATGAAATACTTCGCGAGCTCTTTAACCAAGAGTGCTTTCACATGGTTCACCACCTTGCCGCCTAATTCCATTCAAACGTGGATGCAATTAGAGAGAAGTTTTCACCAACAGTTCTTCAGGGGTGAAACCAAAGTGAGCCTGGTGGATTTGGTAAGTATCAAGAAACAGGCCAACGAATCGATCGATGATTACCTTAACCGGTTCTGACAGATGAAAGCAAGGTGTCTCACGCAAGTGCCTGAACACGAACTTGTTCTAATGGCAGCAGGGGAATTAGAATATTCCACTCGAAAGAAATTGATCAACTAGTAGCTCAGGGACATGGCCCAACTCGCTGAGAGAGTAAGGCAGATTGAGCAATTACGACAAGAGAAAGAAAAGAACAAAAGAATCGAGAAACACCCCAGGAAAGATAAAGCGGCTTACGTGGGCATGGTTGATCAAGAAGGATACTTCGACGACGAAGAAGAGTACGCCGAGAAAGAAGTAGATTTGGCAGAACTAAAGCCAGGACCTCCATATATGTGCTCTTCGCTAAAACCTTCCTCTGGGAAGGAAAAGTCTAAATTTTCTAAACGAAATTATAGTTTCGATGTTTCTAAAGCTGAGAAAATCTTTGATATTTTGTTAAAAGACCAACAGTTGGTCCTGCTAGATGGGCATAAAATACCCACTAGTGACCAAATCAAGGGTCGACAGTATTGTAAGTATCATGGCATTTTTGGGCACACTACTAATGCATGTATTGGTTTCAGGAATTTGATCCAAAAGGCCATCAAGGAGGGGAGGCTAACCTTTGAGGAGAAGCCTAAAGCCACCATGAAGGTTGACACAAATCCTTTTGAGGCAGAAGCCAGAAGTTAGAGAAAAGTAAGCTGAAAGGAAAGCAAGTGGCGGTTAGCCAAGAAGTGGACTCAAAGCCAATTGATCAACCTTCGAGACCAAGGGTGAAGACTTACTTGCCTCCAAAGCAAGTACCTTTGAATCAGTGGATTAGAGGTGTCAGCAGGGGTGAAGCTCCTCAGATGGTCATGAGGAACGGTGTGCCTTCTGGTAGATGGGTGTATTGGAAGGTAGAAAGGCCAGTTGAGGGTAAACCTCTGCAGGTTTACCTGGGGCAGACACTGCTGACAAGGACTCAACTCAGAAGGGTTCAAAGAATGAAGAAAGCGGCTTACGAGGCAGCCGAAGCAGAACAAGCGGCTAGGCAAGCACAGGTGATAAGGGCAGTAAAAAATCCTCAAGGACGCCCTCAAAAACCGCTTGCGAATCGAATGGTGTGGAAGGAGAAGGGCCCCGTGAAGATGCAACCAATCAGTTTCGAAGACGATGATGACACGTTGGCTGAGGAGTTCGAGTCAGGTTTTGACGACTCTTTAGAAGATATTTGTGGGGTAGTATCGGTGTTACCTTTGGAGTATGCCCAACAGCTCGACGAATATGAATGGGAAGAGATGTCAGAAGCGGAGTTGGAAGCGGAAGCAGAAGATGTTGACATGAGTGTTATCTTTTCATCTAAAGTGAGGCCCCGATGGAATTCTGCTTTCTTCGAGTGTCCATCCGAAGAAATGAAATCCCATTTGAAGTCTCTCTTTGTCCAAGCTGAAGTCAATGGGAGTACTCCTGTGGGCAAGGTTCTGATCGATGGCGGAGCAGCGGTGAACCTGTTGCCGAAAGCAATGCTGAAAAAGATACACAGAAGGGAAGCAGATTTGATCCCAGATAACATGGCTATAATAGACTTTAGTGGCAAAACTTCTAAGTCTGAGGGGATATTAGCCTTGGATGTCACAGTAGGGTCAGTAACTAGGACCACTGTGTTCATGGTGATCCCATCGAAAGCCAATTACAATTTGTTGTTGGGCAGAGAACGGATTCATGGTGTTGGAGTGGTGCCCTCTACTCTCCACTAGAAGATGTTCCTATGGAATAAATACGGAGACTTGGAGGTAGTCCCAGCTGATGGCTCTCCTTTTGTGCCTCCTTAGGCTACTGTAATGAACTTTGATAAAGTGTGGGAGCAAGTGGGACCATTTGACGTTGATACCTGCAGTGCGCTAGCCAAGCAAAAGACTCCTCCAGGTAAATCTTTGAATTTTTGTTTCAAACCCACTCATGGATTTCTGGTAAGCTACAAAGTGGAAGGAAGCGGCTCAGAGAAGGCCGATGAGAAGCTCAAGTTTAAATGACTGTGTCGAGCTACGTAGCTCGAGTAGTGGCTTACGTGGCTGAAAAGAAAATTGAAGCGGCTGATGAAGCTGAAGAGGATGGTGAGCGGATCAAAGATTACATGTGTGAAGGAGACAGTTCACACTCAGCAGAAGAAGTGTCGAATTCTGTTAGTTACCAGGATGAGGAAGCACTGCGAGAGGAAGCCATGGCAAAGGAGAGCAAAGAAAATTTGGACCCAGGAGAGGCAGCAATCGAAGAGGAGATTGTACCCAGTGATCTGGACTGCATTTACGATGACTCACCTCTTGGGTTTGAGAGTCATGGTTTGAAGATGTAGAAAGAATAGAGGCCCAAGATCCTTTAGAGAGGTGGAGTTGGGAGACAAGGAGAAGTCAAGACCAACGTACGTCAGTTCGCTGTTGGAGGAGAGTATGAAGCAAGATATTATAGCTTTGCTAAAGGAATACAAGGACTGTTTCGCGTGGAGTTATGAAGAAATGCCAGGTTTGAGTCGAGAATTGGTGGAGCACAGGTTGCCTCTAAAGCCAGGAAGGAAGCCAATAAAGCAGGCCCCGAGACGGTTTGCTCCTGAGGTATTCGAGAAGATCAAAGAGGAGATCAAAAGACTCCTGAAGTCCAACTGCATCCGAACCGCCAGGTATGTTGAGTGGCTAGCTAATGTAGTACCTATGATGAAAAAGAACGGTACTCTTAGGGTGTGTGTTGATTTTTGTGATTTAAATTCTGCGACTCCTAAAGATGAATACCCTATGCCTCTCGCTGATATGTTAGTTGATTCTGCATCTGGTAACGAAATTTTAAGTTTGTTGGATGGTTATTCAGGATATAATCAGATTTTCATTGCCAAAGAGGATGTGGCGAAAATGGCGTTTTGATGCCCTAGAGCCCTCGACACTTTTGAATGGACGGTCATGCCGTTTGGTTTAAAGAATGCCGGCGCTACATATCAACGCGCCATGAATGCCATTTTCCACGACTTGATTGGTAAAGTCATGCAGGTATATATAGATGATATTGTGGTTAAATCTGAATGAAAAAAAGAACATATGGACCACTTGAAACAATCATTTGAGAGAATGAGAAAGCATGGTCTAAAGATGAACCCTTTAAAATGTGCTTCTGCAGGAAAGTTTTTAGGATTTCTGGTGCAGAAAAAAGTAATTGAAGTGGACTCAAACAAGGCCAAAGCTATAATTGACTCGAAGCCTCCTCGAAATAAGAAGGAGTTGCAGTCCTTTCTGGGCAAAGTTAATTTCTTACGGAGATTCATTACCAATTTGTCTGGCAAAACCAAAGTGTTTTCTCCTTTATTAAAACTGAAAAAGGACTAAGACTTCCAGTGGCAAGAAGAACACCAAGAGGCATTCGAAAGCCTGAAACAGTACTTGGCAAACCCTCCTATAATGATGCCTCCAGTCAGAGGTAGGCCGTTGAAGCTCTATATTTCAGCATTGATGGATACAATTGGTGGTTTGCTGGCCCAAGAGGACGAAAACGGCTTTGAAAGGGCTATATATTACTTGAGTAAAATTTTAAATGGCCCAGAAGTTAGGTACAGTGCCATAGAGAAGTTGTGTTTGACTTTATATTTTGCATGTACAAAGCTTAAGTATTATGTCAAACCTTTCGAGGTGTATGTAACTGCTCATTTTGATGTAATTACGCATATGTTATTAAAGCCTATTTACATAGCAGAGTGGGCAAATGGGCATTGGCATTGACAGAATTTTCTTTAACATATGTGCCTTTAAAAGCAATGAAAGGCCAGGTAGTGGCTGATTTCTTAGCTAACTATACTAGTGAGGAAATTCAAAAAGCCATAAATAATTTTGTGGGAATTAGCCCTTGGAAGTTATACTTCGATGGCTCTAAACATGCTAAGGGAGCGGGGGTTGGCGTCTTAGTCATTTCTCCTTTGGGGTTTCCCACTAAAATAATAAAAAACACCCCATTAGCATTGTCAAACAATGAGGCTGAGTATTAGGCCTTGATTACAGGTTTGCAAGCACTAGTGACTTTGAGAGCCAGAAATGTGGTCATTAGAGGTGACTCTCAATTGGTTATTAAGTAAATCTTGAATGAGTACAAGTGTAATAATGACAACCTGGCTAAATATTTGGAGAAAGCTAAAAGTCTTCTTCAGAGGTTTGACGAGGTATGCTTAGAATACATTCCAAGACAGGAAAATACCGAGGCGAATGAGTTGGCCCAAATAGCATCAGGCTATAAAATACCGCAGGCTTGCTGAATTCAGTGATCCGTAGCGATTTGGCAAAAGAGGAGTTTTCGACAGAGGTACTCACCATTGACAGTTTAGATCCAAGTGATTGGAGAAAACCAATAGTAGAGGCACTCGAAAACCCAGGGGCAGTATCCAATAGGAAGTGAAAATATAAGATGCTGCATTATACCATTTTGGGGTCGGAATTATATAAAAAGTCAGCGGATGGTTTGTTGTTAAGGCGCTTAAGTGAAGCTGAAGCCTACACAACTGTGGCAGAAACACATGAAGGGATGTGTGGAGCACACCAAGCAGGCTAAAAAATGAAATGGATTTTGAGGAGGCAAGACGTGTATTAGCCAATGTTAGAAAAGGATTGTTGTCAATATGCTAAGGCTTGCCAAGAGTGCCAAAAACATGCTGTGATCCAGCATGTCCCAGCAAGTGAGTTGCATTCGATCATAAAACCTTGGCCATTTAGAGGCTGGGCTTTGGATTTAATCGGACAAATTCACCCTCCATCTTCGAAAGGGCATCGGTATATCTTGGTGGCGGTAGATTATTTTACCAAGTGGGTGGAAGCAATCCCACCTAAGGATGTGGACCAGCAAGATGTCATTGATTTCATAGAGGAACATATAGTTTTTAGATTTGGTATACCCCAGACGATAACAACAGACCATGGAACGGTGTTTGTGGGAAGAAGGGTTGCGCAGTATGCAGAGTCTATGAGAATCAAGTTGTTGGCGTCAACGCCTTATTATGCACAGGCCAATGGTCAGGTCGAAGCAGTAAACAAAACTTTAATTGGCCTGATAAAGAGACACATAAGAAGGAGGCCACGATCATGGCATGAAACCTTAAATCAAGTACTGTGGGCTTATCGAAATTCACCCAAAGAAGCCACAGGAATGACGCCTTACAGGTTGGTTTATGGGCAAGAGGCAGTGTTGCCTGTAGAAGTGAATTTGCAATCCTTTAGGATCCAAAGGCAGGATGAGTTGCCAGTCGAACATTATTGGCAATTAATGTTTGATGAGTTGAATCAGTTGGATGAAGAGAGATTGAGAGCTTTGGAAAATATGATTCGACAAAAAGCGACTATCGCCAGGCATTATGATCAGAAAGTTAAATCGAAGTAATTTGTCGTTGGTGATTTAGTTTGGAAGACCATCCTCCCTATGGATACTAAAGCAAGGGGATTTGGTAAATGGTCTCCGAATTGGGAAGGACCTTTTGAGGTAGAAAAGGTTTTCTCAAACAACGCATATTTGTTAAAAGATTTGACCAAAATAAACCATACGTTGGTAATCAATGGCAAGTATTTAAAGAAATACTTCCCCGCATGCTTTGAAATTAAAATAACGTAATTACAAATGGAATCATTCAAAGTACGAATGCATGTGCATAAAGAATGAAAAGTTTGGAAGAAAATAACAAAGCAGATGACTGCCAAGTTAAAATGGTGGTGAGTTCTTCATTTGTTGATACTGATCCTCCAGTTCAGCACGTTTAGCCAATAGTCGGGTAACTTCAGTTTCTCGAGCGCGAGCTTTGGCCCGAAGGGAGGTCATTTTAAGGCTGGCATCGAGAACACGGTTGATCACCGAGGCTTTTCTCTCTTCGAGCTTTTGCTTCTTTGCCTTCTTCTCTGCCAGTTGTTGCTCTAAGGAGGCTATTTGATCTGAAAGGGCCAGAATTTCAGTATCAGTAACCGCAAGAGCATTGCTGGAATCAGCAATCTTCTGGCGATAAGCCTTTAGTTTGTTCTCCTTGGCCTGGCATTCCTCTTTGAACAGGTCTAAGTCTCGAGATGCCGTGTCAGTAGCCTTGCGGTTGGCGGCGAATTGATTAATTAGCCGAGTGACCTTGTCGAGGCCAGCGCGTTGAGCAGAAGGAAGATCGTCCTTATGAGCCTCCAGCTTATCCAGAAGGAGGTTGATCTAGTACTTCGAGTCCAGACTCTTGGCAATAGAAGCAAGAAGATCTTGCTCAAACATTAGATGATGAAGTTGGCCAAGCAAGTCTTCGATGCTCTCAGAAGAAGTCACCCCCGCCTCCTGTGTTTCTGTGGCTGAATGGCTTGGGGCAACAGGAACACCATCGGCCAGCAGCTTGTCTATGGTGTCCAAAGTATCTTCTTGGAGGAGACGGAGAAGCTCCTGGGCATGAGAGCTGGAGGAAGCTGAAGTAGCAGGACTGGGATCCTGAGTCTTCAAGATTCTGCCACTGGACTCGTGAGTAGGAGATGAGGCGCTGGAGCTCGAAGAGTCATTAGTGACCGGAATAGTTTCTTTGTCCAGGATTTGGGCAGGCGCCTCAGGCATAACTAGTCCAGGAGAGGGTTGCCGAGCCGAATCGTCGACAGCCATGAACTCCGGTATGTCCGTAGCTCCAGCAACATCCGAAGAAAGGGCTGGAACAATGACGGGTGGATCAGCTTGAACAGAACCCTCAGGTGTGGCGTTTATGGTGGGGCTTACAAGTTGCGCAGGAGGAATAACCTAAGAAATCCAATCAAGAAAAAGAGCGTTAAGAAGGGCTTTAACCAGAGGAACGGGATTAAGTATGTTAGTACCATTCGTACCTCAGTCGAGGGAACTGTTTCGACAGTGGGTGTCGGAACGGAAGAAGCGGAAGGGGTTGGTTTTTTGGCACACCCTGCATCAGATGCCTTGGCAGGACGTTTCCTCTTAAAAGCAGAAACTTCTTCGACAAAGTCTTCAGTCTTTTCGGAAGCTTGAGAAAATAGCCAAAAACGGATCAGGGAAGGGGTCATGAATACAAGCAATGGACCTAAGAAAATAAGTACCCTTGAAGTCGTCTCGGAAGCTGTTGGTTTTGCGGCTTGGACATTTGAAGCCGTCTCAGAAGCGGTTTGCTTCGAACTCCGGCGGTGTTTTTCAGAAGCCTGTTTCGAGAGAACATTGTCAAAATAGGAGGCAATATAAAATAAGAATACTTGTGCTAATAGGTTTACCTTGGTTTTGGGAGCCTTCGAAGAAGCACCTCGAGATTCCTTGCTTCTGCTTGTCTTACCCTGATCGTCCTCCCAATCTTCTTCTTTTCTAATGGTGATAGAATGCTTAATTGCAGCTGAAAAGCAAAACAGAATTAGAGACAACCAAGACAGAGAATGGTGACACCAGGAGGTCATACCAACGTCAGGACAGGTGAAATGAGTAGAGCCTCGAAGGGGGTATGGATAGTTGTGAAGATAGAATTTGGTGGCAGTAACAGTCCTCTTCTTAGGCTGAGGCCGAGCAAGTTGAGGATTCGAAGGAAGGGCCCAAGTGGGACCAAAAGTCGCCTTGGCGACAGCAAATGGCGCATTTGGTAAAGGCAGAAATTTCGGGTAAGGTGGCCAAGAAGGGTTGGTCCAAAAAGGTAAAGCTTTGTGTCGATGCCGGTTCACGTGCTGCGTGGTCTTCTCTCGAAGAACAACAGTCGCTTCTCGGATAGTGCCACCGATTCGAACAGGATTGTAAAGCACTCTAAAAAAGCGTTCGAAAGCAACAATTTCACGATAATGCGTACCTTTGGTCTTGGATTGGGGGTCTCCAGTCTGTACATCACAGTGAGAAAGGGGAATCAGCTTTAAACATTCCTCGAGGGGTTTGCAGATGGATGTGTAATAGTAAGTCCACCAGTTATCAAAGGAAGAGGTGACATAAAAGGAAGGCTCAAAGCCAGTTGCTTGAAGAAGAGGACGCTCGAATAGCTCCCTTAATGTGGCAAGTTCCCGGGCGTTGTCCCAATGCTCGTAGATCACATCCTTCTGAGCTTTGAAGATGGGGTAAGGGATGCATTGGCTCAAGCCAAACTGGCGAGCGACAAGATTTGGTTGATAACATATGAATTTGACAGCTTTTTTCTTGTCGAAACCAGAGGCAAGAACGTCCCAGGTAAGGAACTCTTGCCAAAAATCCAGAGATTCGTGGTCCCAAGTGACCAAGGCTCGAAACCATTTGGGGCCTCGGTCAAGTTTGGCATAAGGTGCTAGAGACTCAGAAAACTCTTTGAGGTTGTAAAACCATTGGAAGTATTTCTAGAAGGCAGAAGGAAAGTCCTTTTTGTCCACTGAACGAGTGAGCTTGGACAACCGGAAGCCATCAGCGGCGAAATCTGTACCAGTTGGGGTCAAAGGGGTGGATTCCCGATAGGCATTCAGCCATAGCTGAAGCAGCCAAAACGGCCCACCAAAGTTGGGAAAAGGGTCAGATGACCTCAACGCAGTGGCCACTTGACCCAAAGAGTCATAGAGTGAGACCAGAAGAAGTTTGCTAAGGGATACAGGGTAACCCTCGTGTAGCAAATAGGCCAGATTGTAATATCCTTTGGTCACTTGAAGTGATTTACTACAGAAAAAGTAATGAGATAGCCAGTAAAGCAAGAAGGCAACGTGCTCTTCATCAGACATGTCTTCCGACTTGGAGTGGCTGGCGATGAAGTGGGAATAGGTTAGCTTCGAAGCAGGCAAGGCTATGGGTTGATTGGGCTCTAGGTAAGGAGAAAAAGCCTCCCCAGTGGGTCATAGGCCCGTGATGGCAGCAATGTCAAAAAGGGTGACAGTAAGCATGCCACAAGGCAAATGGAAGGAACTTGTAACTCGACTCCAATAGAAAATTGAGCTCAAGATTAGGGGAAGGTCGTAGTGAAGCCGGGTCCTACTCAACTGGATTAGGTCAAAGATACCCAAGGCCTCCCAGTGAGCTTGCTTTTGGGCTTGGACTTTGTCCAGCCAAGCCAGGTACTGGACTTGAACGGAAGGGGATTCTGGAGTTCCAGACCCTTGGGCCGGAGCAGTCCGATGAATACGAACCACTGCCTCAAGGAAGTCTTCTCGAACTCCTCCGCGAAACGCCAATGGGGTTTCAGCAGGAATGTTAGGGAAGAAAGAACTAGTGGACTCACAACACGCCGGAGGCTGGTATGGCCCAAGAAAGGCCAAACCTTCTTTGCCAACGAGAGAGAAAGGGATGAGTACCTGAGACCTCCAGATAGCAAGTTTCTCTCTTTGATCCTCTGGTTCGGGGACGTAGTCTGTGTGCCCCTTAGGGATTAGTTGCCCCGATGTGAAGGCTGAAGGTACAGAAGAAGAAGAAGGAGCACGGTGGGAAGTCATTGTTAAGGGAAGGATGAAGGAAAATGGCAGAAGAAATAGGTAAGCACAAAAAGTTTCAAGCTTCTAAATACGGAGGTATTTATAGCTAAAAAGGTGAAATGGGCATAGAAGTGACCGAAGAGCGCAGGTCATGATGATAGCCTTGGAAATAGTAAAGTGGCTAGGACATAGGCACGCTCGTTAATCGTGCATTAATGGCCCCTAATAATTTGCACCATTATCTTAGATGGAGCAACGTGGCTTAAACATAGAAGATGAACAGCAAATAATTAAGAGGTAAAACGCTTCGTTTATTGATTCGAATGAAATTACAAAAGGAAAAGAAAAAGCAAAGTTCGAATTACAAAAAGGAAGTTAAAGAGTAAAACAAAAGGTCATGTTGGCATATTGATGCTCAAGTTTAGCGATCCTGTCGTTAGTAGTGGCCTCTTCGAGTTGGATGGTCGCAAGATCAGCCTGACACTTTTCGAAGGCCTCATAAATGAGACCTGCGTCTCGAGCCTTGCCATTCGAGTCTCTACCAACTTTTGAGTGGTGGCCTCCACTGCGTCCCGTTTAGCTCGAAGAGCAGCAAGCTGGGTCTCGAGCTGTTGAATCTGAGAATTAAGCTCCAGGGTTTTTGCTTGGCATGCAGAAATCGCCAAGTCTAGTTCTTGGGTCTTGTTTAAAAAGGCGACTCGCGCTGCCTTGTTGTCATCATTCATCCTCTTAGCCGTAGCTAGTTTTTCCGTAACTTGGATGTGTTGAGTCAGAGCACTGAGGCCTTGACTAAACAAAGTTTGCAGAGCGTCGACTTGACGTCGAATGTCCTCTGACACCTCAGAGCTTCGGGAGGCAAGCTCCTGGGAAAGGTCGTGGACACGAACGGCCAGGTCAGGATCATCGCTTAGCAAAGAAATGAGAGAGCGCTTCTCCACCCAAACGCAGGAGCATAGTTCTTGCAGGATGTTGGAGATGGGGCGTCGAAGAGGAGAGCTAGGAGCAGCACCAACACCAGAGCTGGCAGGGGCGTCGTCAGCGAGTAGCTGTTTCAGCAAGCCCAGGGGATCGTCCTTGAGCTGTTGACTGTAATCTGGCGGGATTGAAGGAGCTTCATTAGGCTGTGGAGAATAATGTGGAGTTGAAGCCGCAGAAATAGCCGGAGAAGTAGGGCCTGGGGAAGGCGAATAGTCCTGAGAGACAGACGAAGCTCGAGGAGGATGAGCAGCCTGTGATTTGGAAAAATCGATGAGAATGTCAAAAGAGGTGTAACTCCAAGCAAAAGAAAAGAGTTTACCTCAGCTTCATTGGAGCCATCAGACAGGGTGATGTGGATTAGATCAGTACTAACTGAGCCAGAGCCACGAGTGGATAAGCGAGAGCTTCGACGAATAGGTGTCGCCTAGCGAACCCTCGAGGTGGAACCCTTCTTCAAAGGGCTGCTGTGGCCTGGAGGTTTGGATTTCTTGGCCACGGAGTGTGACCGAGGAGGAAGAGCTAAAAACATAAACAATGTTACAGGAGGTGTAGGAACTAAAACACATGAATTCGAAACAAAAGGGCGAGTTAAATACCTTTTCTTTTGGGAGCTCGCGGAGGAGTTGCAGCAGCAGGTTCCATACATTGTAAGCATTCTTCCAAAGACTTTGAGAAGGAAGAAAAATACTGCTGCCACCAAGAGTAAAAGGATTCGGAACAGTGGAAAGAAGGCTCGAAACGAATTGGGGAGAGATGAGGCCTGTGTCCTTCAACAGTCACCACAGTGGTTCGAAGCGCTTCCTGATCCTCACCTTGCGCCTCTAAAGACTCCGGCATTAACTCGAAACGTAGGTTAGGAGCAAGTTGACCAAGCCCAAGTTGCCGGGCCACCAGGGAAGGTTGGTGGAGAAAAAACCGCAACTCATTGTCCTTAAAATTGGATTGGAGCATGCCCGGTACGCAGAAAGCTTGCCAATAGCCATAGGTCTGCGGTGAGGCAGGAGAGTCGAAGATGTCTTTAAACCAGCGTGGTTCCTTATTTCTAAAGGCAAAAGAAGCCAATCCTTCATCATGGTCATGGAATTCCAGGAACCAGCTGAAGTACCTCTCAAAAGCGGTTCGAGGAGCTTCAGTAAGACCAGAGAAGCGGATTTGAGCAAGCCGAATGCCTTCAATCTGGTCAGGAACGTCAGATATAGCGGCAACCGTTGAACGCTCCTCGAATATGGCATTTTGCCAAAGCTGTAGTAGCCAGAAGGGGCCAATGGCCAGAGAGAGTGAGTCCGAGTCTCGAAGCTCACAGACAACATCTGTAAGGCCTTTATACAGATTGGCCAGCAACAACTTGGCCAAGCTGATCTTGTTTTCTTCATGCAGCAATTGGGCCAGCGGCAGAAGATACTTGGGAATCTAGTTGGATCTACAGCAGAAGACAAAGAAACACAGCCAGTAGAGCAAGAAAGCTACATGCTCCTGATCAGTCACGGGGCCAAAAGGAGCCATGTTCCTCCGAATGAATTGGTTGATGGAGAACTTGGTGAGGTTTGGTATGAGGGTAGGATTCTGCGGAACCAAATCCCACGTGAAGCAGTCACCAATTGGGGAAAGCCCTGTCAAAGCAGCAACCTCGAACAGGGATGGGGTGATCATACCATAGGGGACATGGAAAGTATTGGTGTTGGTGTGCCAGAAGTGGAAAGCAGCAGACAACATGGGTTTGTCATAGACAATGCGGTGTCGACTCAGTTGAATGCAGTCATAGATACCCATTGCACGCCAAAAGTCTGCCCGCTCTGCCTCTACCCGGTCCAACCAGGTAAAGAATAACCCCCTATCAGAAGGAGGAGTGGCGTTGAAGACACCCGACAGTTTGTCAAGATAAGAGAGGGAAATGGCATCACGAAAAGCCAGGATAGGCGGAGACACCAGCGAATCAAACAACTTGAGGGCCGAAGTTGGCTTGAAAGGGCCAAGAAAGGCATAGATAGTCACGCCGGCGGAGAAGGGAATAAGAGCTTCACGCTCCCACGAAGAGCAGGCTTCAGAGTCTGCATCAAGATCAGGAAGAACAGCTGACCGGAGAACAGCAGAACGTTCAGCCAATCGATAAGCAAAAGGAACAGCAGAAGCGGCCATGGCGATTTGCAAAGAAGATAAGAAAACGCAGGGATGAAAGACTCAGAGAAAGAAAGCTAAGAGGCAAAAAGGCAGGAAAAGAAGTAAAGAGCCAAAAGTGCAGGTATTAATAGGGCTAAGAAATCCCAAAAGATCCGCTGGCAACGGCTGCGCAATGATGGCGCCTAGGGAATAGGCTGTTTGAAATTTTGAAAACAGGACGGTGTAGCAGGCCAAGATGGTATGGTCTCATCACGATAGACTTTCGAAAATTTCTTGGAACTCACAAAACATCAATTCTTAGTTCAGAAGTTGATATTTTGGGGGGGCATCTGTTAGTACAAAATTTTCGGATGTTTTGAATCAATCAAGGATCATCGAGCTAAGATTAATCGAAGTAAGATACCCAAAAGCACCTTTCGAAGGAGGAACACAATCGAAGTGCTCGGAAGACCAAGTCAATGCCAGGGGTATTCCCACAAAGAATAAAAAGGAAAATGTGGCACTATGCTGCTTCAACCACGATCCACAACGTGCTGCGGTTAGAATTCAAGGATGCCCAAGCAAGAGTTTGAGGTGTGGATCGTGGGAATGTGCTATAATGGATAAAGCCAGGGAAACCGCCAATAGAAAGAAGCCTATAAATAGAGGCTCATCGGGAGGAAGACATACAGTTACTCATCTAGACACACTTGCACTCTGAAAATGTCATTCACATCCACTATTCACTCCGATACTTGACCATTTGGATGCAAACGTATGTGGTGATACCGTCGCCAGTAGCGTAGGATTTACTTCTTATTTGCTTTCTAGTATTTTCTGAAACTTGTTACTTTGTAAACGTTTGGTTCTCTTTCAAGTTAACGAATTCGTGCATCTTTTGTTTTCCCAAGTCTCATCTCCCTTACTTTTGGTCCATAAACCTATCAGTTTCGTGATCGCACCTTCGACTGATCTGATTCGAGTCCGAATCCAAAAATCCACCTAAACAGTAAGTTGTCACACCATGCAATGTGTGTTTATATATTTTTACATTAACCTATACATGATTCTTAACTTGTGTGCCTACAACAGCAAGAAGAGTCCGGATCTGCGTCAACAAAGACAAAGTTATTGAGTTGAAGATGAATGTGTAAGTATAATAACCTTAACCTTCATCTCATATCTATGATAACCTTATCCTTAACCAAAATATTTTATTTCAGGAGCAATTATCACAACTTCTACCTCCAGATACCCCAAAGGTGTTAAGGCGATGGGATTTGGGGTCTCTCATAGAGACTTTTCCTTGGCCCCTAAGCGGCAAAAAGTATCTGATTAAGAATTCGAGGAGTTGAAAGCCCAGTTGAAGAAAGTGCAGAACTAGATGTTTGCTCACATCAAATCTTGTGAGCAGTTGCAGGGGCAGGAGCCTTCCTTCGGCCCCAACATCAACAACAGTTGTACCAATGCAGCTAATGATCACCATGAGGAGGTGGCTACTCTTGCAACTCCTCCACCTGCTGCTCCTGATGTAGCTCTTATTCCCATCCTTCTAAAGGTAATTATTCTTTACTTTATGTTGTTCTTTGTTTTCACTCTTAAATTATACTTATTATTTAATATCACTGCATTCTCTAGGCAGAGACACCTGTGAAGTAGTTGTTGGCCACTCCACTCCTTCACACGGTGGCTAGGGGATCATTTTTGATACACAACAACCAAGTTTTTGCCAATAACGCAAGAGTGTTAATAACGATTGTGGTTGACTTAGATGCCCCATTACAAGTACTGGACGAAGAAGGAGGTATGGTGAAAGTCATGGGTGCCGTAGGTGGATTTGTGGCCTGGCCTATCTGTTTATAATGGTGGTTAATGAGGTATGTGAGCGACAACGATATCATTACCAAACAACATATTTTATTGTTACATCATTTTACCAACCAATATGCTGTAAAAAACAATTTTGCAGGGTGCTCCTAAGGATCCAAATAAGATGGCTACCACGGAGAGAAGCAAAAACACCGGGACCGGGCAGAAGAAAAGCACTAGAATTGGGTAGGATAAAAGCACTCCTGGGTCAGCCAACAAAAAAAAATTCTTGGAAGTCTGTTCAACAAAATCAGCCACCAATTCAACAAAATCAGTCTCCAGTTCAAGGAATTCCACAGCCTCAAACCAACTTAGACAAGGTTCGTCAACATGTGAAAGATATTTTGGTGCAGAAAACAAAACTCTATGTGCTGACATAATCTGGAATTGTTTTGGATATGAGTCTCAAGAGTACATTGATTCTGAGGAGATCAACCAAATTTTTACCTACAAATGGCTTGTCTCATCTATTATTATTGTGTAAATGAGGTACTTTAAACTACCCTAATTACTATAATCATTTAGTTTGCTTATAAGTTTCGTACACATTATTGTTAACTCAATATTATTATACTGTCTTAGATGCTTGTTCGAGGTTTACTCCTACTATGAAGGAAATTACATTCTCCTATCACCAACAATGACATGTAGGAATTTTAATGTTGACGAATGACCTCAAGACATAGCTAATCTGATAAGGGAAAAGGTTGCCTTGAACACGGAGAAGTTTGTTCTTATGCAATGGAATATAGGGTGAGAGACCTTATAATTTCAAAGCTATCTTTATTTGGATACGCTTTAATGTGATTGTTCGCTGACTAGTTATTGATTTTTGTAGTGGTCATTGGGTGTTGGTTGCCAATAGACCTCTAGGAGTGGTCATATACTATTTGGATTCTCTGAATGTGTGCGTAAATAGTGTTGTGACGGAAATAGAAGTGACATGCATTTTAAATATATCTTGTGTGATGTGATATATTACTTTGATGATGAGTTGCATGTCCTAAACTATGATGATCTTAAATGTGCGTAATAATATATTAATGTGATAGTGAATTGCGTACTATAGGGTGAAAAGAGATTTTCTTTTATTCTTTTCTTATTTTTTCCTTGTGATATAACTTGCGAACGAGCATTTTTCACCTTGCCTATATGTTTTGTGGTCTTTGGAACATGATTCATATAGATGGACCATCAGCTGGGTGGACTGACCAGGATTTGAAGAAGAGGGACGGAGATTATACTTTGAGGGTGTTTTAAGACTCGACCGGCTTAGCATCGTTTTAGGTAGCTGTGATTACTGTCTTTCCTAGAGGATTGTATCAAATTATTAATCCTAGTTTGACTATGTGGTCTGTTGTGGTTATGTACGATGTAATATGAATATGAGAAATGTTTCTGTAAGAACAAGTTGTATACTTTTTGAACTATTCCTTTCCGAGAAAAATTTTCATTTAACATATTCCCCAATCTTCTCATCTCCTTTAAAGAAAAAAAAATTATTCAATTTTTTAATAACAAATAAGTTAATTAAAATCATAACTTTTGAAATAAATTAACAATTATAATTATTTTATAAAAATATTTCTAAACAACAAGTGTAAAACTTATTCTTCTAAACAACAAGATGAAATTGTGGAAGAATGGTGTAATATGTGGTCGAACGTATAATTCCTGCACAAATTAATTCGCAAGACAAATATGAAGATGAAGATGGTTGATTTAATTGATTCAATCTGTTCATTCTATAATTGTACATATATATGTGTATATATCTGTTTGGCAACAATACATATATGTATATATGTTCCTATTCATATTGATGATCTTAATTTGAATACGGGGAAAACAAAATAATATTTTTTTTTAAAAAGCATATATATTTCGATAGCGCATACTTTAGAAACCATTGATAGTTCAGTCAAAAGCACCATCATGTCCCAGATTTGCCATGAGATAAACAACACGGTTAGCTTCATGAAAAACGTGTTAAACCGAAGTATTCCAACCAGGATCATCTAACAAGGTCACCACCTCTTGCAGCAGGGATCTGTAGAAGAGGCATTGGGTAAACAGCAAAGAAATCATGTTAACCAAGATGCAAGAGTCAAGCTCGAAGATGATAATTTGCACCCTTATATTCTTGGCCAAGTGAACTCCCATGTACAAACGCAAGCTCCGAGTTTGCAGTGGAAACCACAAATGTATCTTCCAGTATGATCACGAACAACACCTCCACATGCCGACAGACCCGTGGACCTCCTATGAGATCCATCAATGTTGACCTTAAGTACTTGCTTATCAGGTGGATTCCTGGCTATATGCAACTCGTGTTTGCTAGTTGCAACATAAGTTGGAATCATAGCAGGTAAGATGTTCGTACTCAGAGAAACTTGAGTTGAAATATAAGTAACCAAATCTTCTGGAGTCTGAGTTGAATGTTTGAAGACCCAGCTGTTTCGATCATACCAAAAAGCAGAAACTGCAGTACCAAAAAAAGTAGGCCAACGGATGTCAGATGGGCAAATATTTTGAGTGGTCAGATTCCACTCCAACCAGCCACTCAGACCCAAGCTAGTAAACTTCTCCCACTCATCTGGTTTCACAAACTGCTCCCAAATATCAAGAACCACTTCACAGTCTCGTTTGGCATGCATAACCGTTTCCAATGCTGCATTACATTGCCACACAAATCTGAATGGGCCATACTAAGATGGACTCGCTCCACATTTGTCATAAACCTTTCATGCGCCACTTTCCAAAGCATCATATGACATCTTCGAGGATCCTTCCATTTCCATATGATTTTGAAAGGGAAAGATGAAGCTTGCTGCTGATCACTATCTTATGAAAGAAAATTATAGGCTGCCTTTATGGAATTTAAAGATCTATCCGAGGAAGAAGCCCAACAAGGGAAATTAGGGAAAACTTGCTTTGGAGGCTTGACACCCACTATTATATTGCAAATATCAAGGGAAGCAGAATTGAGGCTTGGCACAGAGAGTCACACGGAAAGGGGTTGAATTGTGACCCTTTGAAACTTTTTGGCTTCTGTTGCAAACTTTGAACCTTTCTCAAGTTTAATCAACTTGGATATCAGAGAAGGTTTAAACAAACGTTACTAAGAATGCTCCTCAGCCAATGGAGGTTAGTACAATGAAGTGTAATTTTTGTTTAAAAGAGATCTTCTCAACTAGAGAAGGTTATCAGAAAATCAAGTTCCTTATTTTCAAAAAAGTAAGCAAAAGCTTCTCTGCTAGAGAAGGTTGATCACAAGATCATCTGTAGTGTTTTAAGTTTATCTTCTTTCTGAAACACAATTTCACAAAGTTTCCTTAGAAAAATGTTTTCTTTAACAAGTTAAATAAGGATTGTAAAAAGCTTTGTTAATAAAACAATTTTTCACAAACTTGTATAGACCCCCCCAGCTAGATAAGGTGTTTATGTGCAGTGAGAATATGAAGCAAAACAACTGTAAAGGAGATAGGGAGAAGAATATCACACAGATATTTTATCCTAGTTCACCCCAAACATTGGGCTACATCCAATCCCCACTTGTAGTGAGATTATCGACTATTCTCTCAAGTATTCTTTAGTAAGCCTCTTCAGGCCTTACACAGTATTCTTGTACGAGCCTCTTCAGGCTCACAACCAATATTCTTGTACAAGCCACTGCAGGCTTACAACCAGTAGTCTTGTCCTAGCCTCTGCAAGCTAACCCAGTACAGGCAATCTCTCAGATTGCACAACCCTTTCCTTTCAAACGCTCAACTCTCACCAGCTAAACTTGGAAGGAATCACAATAATGAAAATTGAGAGTTTGTTTGTTGTGTTACTGCTTTAGATTAACAATTAAAAACTAAATCTAATAAAGAATAAAGTTGTATTACATTACTATTTTTCTGTCTAAGCTCAGCGAATAGGTTGGAGTGTATGGGTGTAGTTGGTGATGAGAAATCTTTGATAACAATAGTGTTTTCCAAGCTTGAATGTTTTTTTCACACTTTGCTTCACTTAGTTCTAATGTAATATAGTGCTCCCTGCAACACCCTTCTCTTAAAAGAATATTACACCATAGTAACCGAAAGTTTCGCAATAAGTTAGAAAATATTTTGGTAAAAGTTGGTAATCCTTCTAAAAAATATGGGTAAACTTTTTTTTTCGCTTTTAAAAGAAGATGAGAAGGGTGGGGAGTAGATCCCTTTAAGATTTTCTCTTGTTAAAGGCTTAAATCTGTTTTTAGTCCCTCATTTTTCACTGAGTTCCGTTTTTAGTCCCTCAAAAATAAAACGTGTCTTTTTAGTCCCTCATTTTTAAAAATTGTATTTTTTAGTCCCTGGGGCCATATTTTAAATTCGAAAAGTATCTTTTAAATTTATACTTTGACCCCTCCCAAGCCTGATGCTCACCTTAACCTGTTTTTTCGCTCTCCTCTCCCTCCACTGATGCACCGCGGCCCCCCATCCCTGCTAGGAGTAGTTCCAACGTCCTCCCTCGAAGCCACGATGAGATGCGCCCTCTCTCTCGTTCTCCTCCCTGTGCGATCGCGGTGGCCGCCTCCCTTCTCGTCATTGTGCGCAACCTCTCTTGGCCGCGCGGAGCTCCTCCTTTGGCCACGCGGGGATGAGGGGCCGCGGTGCATCAATGGAGGGGGAGGAAAACCAAAAAATGGGTTAAGGTGAACATTAGGCTTGGGAGGGGTCAAAGTATAAATTTAAAAGATATTTTTCGAATAAAATATGGCCCAAGGACTAAAAGATACCATTTTTCAAAAATGAGGGACTAAAAAGACGCGTTTTATTTTTGAGGGACTAAAAATGGAGCTCAGTGAAAAATGAGGGACTAAAAACATATTTAAGCCCTTGTTAAATATTTGAATACAAAGAGTAAAACATAACTTTGTACTTAACAAAATTCCTCATCCCATATATGAAATCATCAGAGTTTACATCAGAGGTTTCTATAGTGAACACTGAGCCAGTTCGAGTCTTTAGACCTCTACCCAATCTAGAATAGTAAATACAGATTCTTTTTGGAATCTCTATCAATCTACGCAGCATCCTCCTTTAGGTTCTTCTTTTAAGAGTTAACCCACTTCTTGGGTAAACCATCTACTCAGTCATGCATCAACACAAAGTAGGCAAGGGTGAAACTTTATAACCAAGTAATATGAAAAGTACAAGCACACCCAAAACACAGATCACACATCACCCAGTTTGCACATCAAAACACTCATTAATGATAACCGAACAATCAAGACTTATAAACAGATCTCGTTTAAATAGAACTTACCTTGTGTTGGAACTCTATACAAGTAACTCATTAATAATAATATATCACCAAATATCAATATAATTACGTATTTCACTTCAAAATCCTCAAAACACACCGGTGTATTGCTCCAAGGAGACTTTACCAACCTTAACACCATTGAGCAACTGGCTGTAACAAACCTAACAGAATGACCAGATAGCCTCTTCAAAACTTCCAGAGATCCTTCGGTAATACTAACATTTATTACTTTAAATACCAATTCATGAATAGGTCAGTCAGTCAGATTTATCCAAGCCGAATATACGATTCGTCTCGGCTCGAGGGGATCAATCCTTCACGACCATTGAGACTTTTGAAACCTGGATAATCCCAGTACGCAATTGTAGCCCAACCAAACCCTATTCTCAACCACACTACTTCAGGTTGTAAGGCTCAAAAACTCTTCATGCAAATAAAGTCTAAATTTGCACACAAATTCTCTTTAGTATCTTTCTGAAAACCTTCTTTGTTTCACTGTAGCTGCTCTTTGAAAATCTCTAAATCTCATCAAAATACTTTGTATGAAATAATTCATCTCTTTAAGATAGAAATACTTTTGAATAAATAGATAGTTGTTAAAACCCACATCTTTCACTTTATATCAGAAAACTCTTTTACTGTTTTTAAATAAATAGCTCTTGCTTTTTTTACCCATTTCACGGATCATTTTATGAGTTCAGTTATTTGCCTGGCTTCAATATGTCAATTTATGACTGATCACACAGTGGCAGAGCCAAACTGCGGTGAGCAGTCCAACAGAGTGATTCGATATATAAACTAAAGATTATTAACTTATTTCAAGAAGACCAAAACGGGACAGAGCCACCTAGGATTGATCAAAAGAGAAGAGATCAACAGTATTTAAACTTACGTCCGTTTTTAATCAATAAGTTTTTGTTCTCAAATTTTAGATAGCTCTTTAGGAATGGAATAATTACACGGCGGCTGAGCCGACTGCAGTAATCAATGTCCGTATTCTCGAAAACTGATATAGACTTAGTGAACGAAGTAAAACTAATTCTTTTCCGGCTTAGTTAATTTTTGAAGATGAAAAGATCACACGACGGCAGAGCCATCTTTGGTAATTAGTACCCCACTGTAAAATCGATCTTATGCACTAAGTGAACGTAGTCAAGCTGTTTCTCTTCTGAAATACTTAAGCTCCATTTATCTTCTAGGAAAAGGCCCGTTGAAAGCCTATCTCGCTAATTTCCACTGCCGTAGACACTGGAAATTAAATTGAGTCACGTGCATATATATACAGATTGGATACGCACTCGATCTTTCCCACTAATAATATAACAGTAGAATCCACCGAGAATCCATTACCGTTAGATCATTTTCCGAAAGATGTTATAACAGTAGGTTCACCGAGAATCCATTACTGTTACACTCTTTTATCCATTCCAATCTATTTATATATACGGTATTAAGAAAATTGCTTCTTTCCCAATCTTATCTTGTCACGTATATACCAGGTCCCTAGTGTTAAGAATTCCCCAACAGCGTATCAATACTGATCTCAGGCCACAGAGAGATGGACTGTTTTAGCCCCTTCATAGATCTCTCTTCCTTTCTAGACAGATCCATACTGATAAACCATTTATCTTGACCATCACCTTGTATATAAATGATAGATAATATCGGGTTTTCACAAAATAATAATTTGTATTTACTTTGCGGTAAACTCTTATTTATGGTACGTCTAAAATTTGCCATTATAACGGTATGTTTACAAAAGTTCAAAAATAATTTTGGCATAACCACCCTACTCACACAGTTTTAAGACTAAAATTGGGCATTATAACTCTACAATTCATAAATAGCACAAAACAATTAAGTTAAAGCTATAATACAACTATAAAGCATATAAAAGCTATAAACACCAAAACAAGCAATTCAAACACAAACAATAATCAAACTCATACTTCTCAAATTAAATTGAAAAGAAAAACCCCTTACCTTGGCCAAACTTTGATGAAGAACAAGCAAAAACACAAAGAACACAATAGTAAGAAATTTAAGAGAAAAGAGAGAACTAGTGTTTGTCTTCAAGGCTTCCTTTGATTGTGTGAGAATTTTATGAAGCCAAGAGGTCCTATTTATAGGGAGAGGGGCGGCCAAGAGCTAGGGAGAAGGAGGGAATTAGGAAACTTTGTGATGTAAGCCATGACTCCAAAATTACACATTTATTAATTAGGTTTAATCAATCTTTTTTCTAATTGGTTTAAAGCCTTTCACAAGGATTGATGACTCATGTAGGAAATCTGATCCAAGGCCCCTAATGAGCTCTTGATGTCGACCAAAACAAGGGCAAAGGAAGGCCATTGGATTGCATAGTAAAAAGCTTTATGTTTAGGTAGTTTAAGTGAAAATCAAGGGTAAAATGGTCTTTTTACATTCCCACCTTACTATTCAAGGTAATCATGATGTTCTCAGCTCTTTTCTACTTCTTAGAATTGTATTTGAACCCCTCAAAGTTCCTAAATTTCTATATCATAGCCACTATGTCTCTATTCGTCTCTATTTGGCTTATTCCGTAAATAAGGGTCAAAATAGTCTTTTTACTAATCCAATACTCAAAAATAATTTTAAATGGTAAGAACCAATGAGGAATCTCGAAAATGACATGTAAGAACCTCATGGAAGAGTTTTGAGATTTTTACGGTAAGGGTAAGTCTTGCGGTTTGCAAAAATAAAGAAAAACGGCCGCGCCATAAGTGAAAAATTGACAAATTGACATTTTTCAGAAAAATCTCAAAAAATTGCAAATTGAATTTAATCACTAATAGTCTCTCTTAAAATTTGATTTTAAGCACTCACTGGTCAGCATCAATCCATTTTTGACCAAAAATCATTGTTTTTTGTACTTTATAAGGATCGAAAAAGTAGTGTTTTGATATGCTTTTCAGAAAATTATGAAATAATTTCCAAAATTCCCAAAAAATATAAAAACATGATTCAGCTACTCAAAATCTTTTTCTGATCTCAGTTTGGTCTCCGAATCAGTATTTAGCTTATTACGGTAAGTAATAGGGTCAAAACGGTTATTTCAAATTTTTTCAAAAATTCTAAGAAAATTTCAAAAAATCAAAAATATTAAAAGAATCAACTTTTGTGAAGGAAGTTCATTTGAAAAAGTTGGGTTAACATACTTGTGTTATTAAAACTCTTTTCCGTCAATAACCGTAAATATGGATGTCAAACGTCAAGGAAAGAGTGACTGTTTTAATGAAATAACTTGATAGGTATTTTAAAACTTTCATTATAAGACTACAATAATTTTCTTAGCACTTAGATCACACAATTTCATATAGAACATATAATTGACGGAAAATAGCAAACAAAAGTCTATATAAGGCTTAACTATCTTAATATTTACGTTATAATACTTAACCGTAACTGATCATCCTATTTTTCTTAGGTTTCTATCAAGTCTTTGTAGTCTCCATCTTATCTATTCTTTAACTAGCGGTTTATGGAGTTTTCTTCTAAAGGGACTAAAACTGTAACTTCTTTATTTCCACCTCAAATAATCCAAACTTAATTCCTAAAATCTTTATATGTCTCCAAGCTACTATATCTTCCCTCAAATACCTCTTGGAAGTGTTGTATGAATTTTCCAAATTCATTTATCAGTTATCCTAATACTCAGAATGTCCATATATAATTTTCTGACTTCCGTATTTAACTCTAGACTACTAAGTTTTTATCCGAAAAACTTCAAAGTAATTCTAATCCTCAAAGATTAATATTTTGTCTCAGAGTGAAAATTCTGAGATGTTACATTCTTCCCCTCTAAAAATAATTTCGTCCTCGAAATTCTGTAAATAAGCATACAGGACAATCATCCTTTCTTTGAAATAATTTCCATTACCTATCACCACTACGTTTATTCAAATAATCTACTACTAAACTTTAGATATAACATACTCGCCCATTTAATGGTTCGGAGTGTAATCGCTTGCTTCTCTGTCCTTACTCCGTTTATTGTAGCAGTCTACCAACATTGTGTTCTCCTATTGCTTTTTCTTTCTCCATTTTTCGACATTTCCTTTTGACGGACCTCTAATGCTAAAATCCTCTTTCTTAATCCATACTAAGTCTTGCCTCAATAATCATTTTGCATTTCTATGCTCCGTCAAGTTTTGAACTAAAAATTGAAAGTACTTAGCTAAAAGTTCAGACATTTAGCTGCGTACATGCCTACAGTTATAGTTGTTTAAGGTAAGAACTCCCAAAAAATCATTTTATTATTGTACTATACCTTTGATCCTTTTATCACCAAGATACCTTTAGTAAGTCATTCTAATGACTATTGAATCCTTAACAATAATCCTCATCTGATGAAAATTTCTAACACTAATCTACTCAGCTATAGACTTTAACTTATTTAATCTTAGAGATAACATTCTTATATTCCTTTTGATATTGTTACCTCATCTATCAAATAATTCCTTTCCTTCTATCGGAATCAAACCTTAAGTTCCTCATTTCTTAGGAATTTTGACCTACCAGTTCATACCTATTAGCATTATTATCTTTCTGCTACTGGCAAGCTAATGGATTAATTACTTCTATACCTTGACCTTAAGTGGTAAGAAAACAATAATAATTTTATGACTGATTGTGTAATCCAGATCATCACTTAGTTTGTAAGGGTAAGTTTCTACTTATAGTAGTAAACAACCTTGACCTTAAGTGGTAAGAAAACAATAATAATTTTATGACTGATTGTGTCATCCAGATCATCACTTAGTTTGTAAGGGTAAGTTTCTACTTATAGTAGTAAACAATATATATATATATATATATATATATATATATATATATATATAGTTCAAGCATCTCCTAATAGGCTCTAATCCTACGGAATGTCTCCAAAAACTTATAGTCTAACCTTTGAGTGTTTATGATTCAAGCCTATTAATAACTAGGTTACATAAAAACAGAAAGCAAAACAACGCATCGTCCTAGATCCCACTAACCGTAGAAAGATCTTCATTTCCTTGCTCCAGGACCCTTATGTTGCAAGGTTGGATTGTTGGCCACTGGCTTTTGCTCCCTACAATCCCTATACATGTGTCCAATTTTTCCGCACTTGAAGCAAGTCGTGCCTTTCCGATTACACTAGCTGGCCTGGTGACCAGTCTTTCCACAGTTATGACACTTAACCACACTTAACCACAATTGAGCCTTGATTTACACGATATTTCCCACTAATAATATAACAGCAAAATTTACCAAAAATCCATTACCGTTAGATCTTTTTCTGAAAGATGCTATAACAGTAGGTACGTCTAAAATTTACCATTATAATGATATGTTTACAAAAGCTTTCACTAAATATTTTCTAAGTCATTCAAAATTCATTGGTAACTATAGTGTAATATCTTTTTTGGAAAAAGGGTGTTGCAGGTTGCGCTTGTATTGTCAATAAATATAGGGATTTTGGAATATCTCAATGAGTAATCCTCCAATTGATTTTTGATCCAAAGTACTTGTGAGTAGCACTTGCTGTAGACACATATTTTGCTTCTATAGTTGCGATGGCTTTGGTATTTTGCTTTCTGCAAGACCATGTGATTAGATCCTCTCCCAGAAAGTGGTAACTTTCACTTGTGCTTTTTGTTTCAATTTTGTCACCAGCATAATCAGCATCCCAGAGGCCTATAAGATCAAAATTCATTCTTGTAACGTCTTTATTTTTGGATTTATGTCATTATTATACTTCAAAAATATAATATGTGATTTATGTGTGCTAAATATATTTTAGGAATGTTAATCCCATAGATAAATTTTTTTGATCTTAGAAATCAGTAGTTTAAATATGGTGTCAATATTCAAACAGAATTCGGTTTGCGTTTTGACTGTTGGAATAACTGTATTATTAGATAGGAACACTAAATTGGAGTCAGAAAAGGATTTGAGGATATATATAATTATTTTATAATATTTGAGGATTTTAAAAATTTATTTGGAAATTTTCTGAGAAACGGACTAGAAATAGTATCGTTTTGGTCCCTGTAGTATGATTAGGATGAAATGCGAGTGGGTTTAAATACCAGAACACATTAGGAAATTTTTTCATTTAGCCAAATAATATTTTTACATTATTTTAGAATTATGAGAATTATTTTGGAAATTTTTAGAATAGCAGATAAAGAGTTACTATTTTGGTCCCTCTAAGATGAAGAACGGGGGTAATTGGAGAGCAAATGGATGCCATAAATGTTATGACATAATCAAAATCACAATCTAAGAGTAACTATTAGTGTTTGTATAAGATTTATGATTTTTAGGAATTCTTTGGGGACTTTTAGAGAAAGGTCAATTTTGCTCTAGTTTGCGCGTTACGGTAAAAACTGCGGAACGAGAAATGACCCGGTACCAAAATTTGGGGTTACAGAAAAATTTACCAGAAGGGGAATGATGACACAGGCATGGTGATGTCATAGTAGCAAGGTCATTAGGGTGAAGTCATCCTAGATATAATTAGTAATTATTAATTTTGGAAAAAGACCATTTTGCCCTTTTATCTTTACCCTTGAACTTGCTTTATAATTACCAAAGAACCAAGAAGCCATCTTGCACAATTTGGACCCTTGATTAGATGCGCCATTAGTTGGGGAGACATCTTGGCCATTGATTTTATTCAATTACACAAATAAAGTTTAAAACCAACCTAGTTTAGTTCCATTTTTAACCAAGCTTAACCCTAGTTGGCTTTAAGCTTATCTCCTTCTCTTTGGATCATCCCTTGGCCGCCCCACATGCTTAATTAGGAAGCATCTTCAGCATTTCAATGTGTGTGAGTCATGAGTTTTGAACCAATAGAAAATTAGATAATTTATTTATTCATTTAGATATTTTATCAAGTAATCATTTCATTGATGAATAAGACTTAAGCTCCAAGTCTATTTCCTCCATTTCTCTCACTTTTTTCTCTTGTTTTTCTTCCAAAAACTATCCAGTTCTTCAATCTTTTTCTTCCATTTCCATGGAAGATCCTCATCTTCTTCCTTTATGTTTTTTATTCTTTAACACAAACATCAAGTGTAGAGAATCCATTTTATACACTTTTAATCACTTAAGCTTCTATAACTCTTGAATTATCAAGATCTTCATATATGTTCTTCAAGGTGTTCTTCAAGTTCTTCATCAAGTTCTTCAAGTGTTCTTCATCTTTTGCCTTTGAATCTTCAAGTGTTTTATGCTTTGTGTTTCAAGAAGGTGACAAAGGGAGCTTGTGAACCAAGAGAGTAAAGTTTCCTCAAAAGGAACTAGGAGTAGAGGTAAGGGGAAATTTTCTCTTAGTGAGTTATTAGGAATCTTGTATGTTATATGTTCTTGTTTGCTTATGATTACTCCGAAAAAAAACTTGAGAATCATGTTGAAAAAATGATTTGATCATTCCAAAAAGTCGTGATTTTTGCTAAAGTCATGGTTTTTATGAAAAGCTATGATTTTTATTAAAGTAATGATCTTTACTGAAAGTGAGGATTTTTAGTAAAGTGATGGTTTTTAATCAAGTGATTATTTCTTTAAAAACTAATAATTTTTACCAAAGTGATGATCTTTTTAGAAAAGAGAGAATTTTTATTAAAGTGTTGATTTTTGATTCTGCGTGATGATTGATTTGATGAGACTATAAGCATGTCAGATATGTGTTTATGCACAAAAGTGATTTTTACTGATTAATCATGATATGAGAAGTGCTTGATGATGAATTCTTGAAGTATTTGAACTATATGCCATGATGTGAAAATAATGATCACTTGATGATGATGTTTATATTTTTATAACTTTTGTCTCTATGTTTGATGTTGATGTGATCGAGGTTTTTAGGCATCTCTCTAAGAAAAGAAATGGCTCTACTAGGGTTTCCCCCACGTGATCCCTAGGGCTTTGCATGTTGTAATCATGGTTGACGTCCCCCATGGTCCCATGGGGTTTTCTCGCTCGCTCCTCTTCTTCTCCCTCCCCTCCATCCACTGTCAAGAAATCGTTTGCACAAGCCCTCTCTAATGCCCGTGATATCTTGCTCTCTCAACTCCCCAAGCCGTGTCTCAACGGGGATGCGATAGCAATCAAGATTCCCAAGGAGGAATACAAGGCTGGTGTGGAAGGGTGCAAGAACAACCTTCATGGTCGATTACTTCTCTCCAAGGGAGATGCCCCCATCAAAGTTGTTGATTTAAGGGAGAAGTTTGCAAAGCTATGGAGGCCGCTTGGCCAATGGAAGTTGATTCTGCTCGGTAAAGGCTTTTTTGAATTTTCATTTTCATCTCTAGAAGATTTGTGAAGTGTGTGGTCTATTGGTTTGTGGAACCTCAACCCGGGTCTGTTGCGTTTGTTATCTTAGTCCCCGGATTTTAACCCCCATCTTCAGCGTGAAACTAACGCACAATGTTAGATTTGTATCCATGAGTTGTCGTTGGAATACTGGAGGTCAAAGATTCTTTTTACGATTACACGCGGGACTGGTGTTCCCATTGTAACGTCCGTAATTTTTGATTCTGTTTTAATTATATTTTATGTGTGTGATATATGATTTGCATATATTAGATTTATTTTAGAAAGATTAAATTCTATTGATAAAGTTTTTTTTATGTTAGAAATCAGTGGGTTGAGGCGAACGTTAGATACAGACATAGTTCTGTTTACCGTAAATAGACGAAATGGGTGACTTTGTGAAGTAGAAACCCTAGATTGAGGTTAAGAAAGAGATTTGAAGGTATAAATAGTGATTTTACAATATTTGAAGATTTTAGAAATTTATTTGGGAATTTTCTGAAGATTGGAGGAAAATGTTACCATTTTGGTCCCTGTAGTTTGACTAAGTTGAACTGTGAGTTGGTTTGGAGATCAGAACAAGTTTAGAAATATTTTTTTTGAAAATGCCAAATGATGTTTTATATTATTTTAGAATTTTAGAAATTATTTTGGAAATTATTAGAATGACAGACAAAGAATTACGGTTTTGGTCCCTGTAGACTGAGAACAGGATAGCAGAGACAGCAGGTGAATGCCAGAAGCTTAGGAAATGATCCAAAATCAACCAAAAGAGTACCCAAAGGTGTTTATACAATATTTGGGATTTTTAGGAATTTTCTGAGATTTTTCTGAGAAAGTTCATTTTTACCCTAAGTTACGGGTTACGGTAAAAAACCGAAAGTTACCGTAATGCTTCTAAACTTGATCTTTTTGAACCAAGATTTTTGTGGCACCTTATTTTCATGGCATAGGACTTATTTTGGGATGCATGAGAGTTTTACCCCAATGGGTTAAGTTTGGACAATTTTTACTATGAAATACAAAAGTTACCACATTTAATTACCTTGGAGACTTACCATTTACCATGGTTAAGGTGAAAATTATTTTCACCCTCCCTTGGACCAGTTCTGCGCCAGACTTAAGGGGAGAAGGATGTGGAATTTTCTGGGCTTGTGACTCACAAGTGTGGACCAATAGAATTAATCCAAGTTAACTAGGATTATGACCAATAGTTAAATGTAACCATGGTTAGTTTTAATCATGTATTAAATGAGAAAAAAATCTGGATAATAGGAGAGAAAGAGGGGGGGCCGAGAGCTTGAAGGAGAGGAGAGGAAGAGAACTCTTGTTCCATTTTTCTCATTCTACTCACACACCATAACCATTTCTCATAGTTTTCTTTCCAAAATTTTCATCCTAGTGGAGTAAATTCCAAGGGTTTGCCATTGAGTTGTGATTAAAAAGCTACCAAGGAGCCAAGTGGGAAGAGGAAGGAGAAGGAAGAAGAAGGGAGTGAAGGTTAGAGTTTTCTACAAAAGCTAGGTAAGGGAGAAATGTTCTTCTACATGGTATTTAAAGCTTAGTGGACATATGAACATTATGCTTGGAGTGATTTGTTCAAGAGGATTTTAATTTAACTTAGAGGACTTGTTGATTGTTAAACCATGTATCTTTATGTTCTTATGATGAGGGATGAGTTAAAAGTTGTCTTATGCTTGATATGAATTCTCTTGAGAGACTTGATCATGAAAGCTTGTTTGATTATAGTTTTGGGATTGGTCAACCTAGACTAAAATAAGACTAGTTGCTTTGATTGGGGAGTGCTCTATGTTGGATGCATGATGATCCTTGTTTCATGCTTGCCTTGAGTTGATTAAGTGTTGGAGTGTGACTATATTCTCTAACTTGGAATGATGAGAATGATCTTGGCATGATGAGTTTGATGTATGATAATATGTTTGGTGGGTGATGATCTTGAGGTAGGTCTTGATGAGTTTAAATCCATGGCTTGATGTTGAATGGTTATGCATAGTGATTGATCCAAAGATGGTAAATTTTGCTTATTTCTATTCAATTGGACTTAGCTATGTAAAGAAAAGATTGGTTTCGTTCAAACTTAGAAAAATCGAGTTCCTGCCATGCCCTGGGTGTGGCCATTTTCGTAGCTGTGGAACACTGGAAAACAGGGGACAGGCCTGTTCACGTCGCGGGTGTGAAATTTCTCGCGCCTGTGATCAGTTCTGGAATCTGAATTTTTAAACAGACAGGATTTTTGCGAAAATCATTCTTTTCAACTTTTTAGACCAATATGTTTGAGAGGAAAATGTCATTTTTAAATGCATGGGTTGGTGAGTATTTTAACTAATTTATCTTTGGACTTAAATATGGTTTTGGAAAATGCTTTTTAATGAAGAGATCAAGTTTAATTGAAAGGTGTAGATTGAAGTGGAAGAAATATGGTAATTGAAACTAATCACCAAGATATGAGAATGCTATAGCCAAGAGAAAGAAGGACATAAATTATTGTGATGAGAAAATTGAATGCAACAGAAAAGATGTTTGATTGAGATACTCAATAAAGAGAAAGAGATGTGATTGAGATAATCATCAATGAGATGAATATTACATAACCAAGAGAGAATGTTATGTGTGATTGTTACAAGAGGTAACATAGAGAAGAGATGAATAATGTTACAAGTGGTAACATAGTGATGTGTATGTGATAGTTACAAGAGAAACCAAAGTGAAAGTAATTGATTGTGACTGTTTGCGTATATATGCAATATGTAGTGGCATTTGCATAAAGAGAAAGAGATTTTCTTGGCTTTGCCAAGTGGTCATACCCAGAGAGGGTTGTGACGTGAGCTACAACCCAGAGAGGGGTTGAAAATAGGTATGGTTGGGCTACAATTGCCTACTGGAATTATCTAGGTTTCGAAAAATCTCAATGGCCACGTGGTGACTCCCAGCGAGCCGAGATCGAGTAGAGCACCCGGCTTGGATAAATCTGACTGACTGACCTATTTATGATATGGTGTCACAAAGTGAATTAAAAAATTGTCTTGGACTTTATTGGTGGTTTAGCCTTGAACAATTGTGAATTAAAATTATCTTGGACTTTACTGGTGGTTTAGCCTTGAACAATTGTGACTTAAACATGGCTTTCCTGAATACTGTCTTGGATTTTACTGGAGGTTTAACCTTGAACAGTAGGTTAAGGATTGACTGTGGCCTATCGCTCAAATGGTGTTGAGAAAGAGAAAAGTCTCCATGGAGCATTACACCGGTGTTGAGAGCGAAATAGAAGTGTCATGCATTTTAAATGTATCTGAGTTAATGATATATTGATTGATACTATGTTATGCGTTGTGACTGTGAAAATCTTCATTGTGTTTGTGAGAATATCTCATTTGCAGGAAAACTATATACTCTTGTGCTTGAGAAGAGTAAGTGGTAGATAATTTTCTAATATAGATAAGTTTGATAAGTCTGATGTATTTTATCCTTACTTGTTGTCTCTATGCTTTATTATCGGTGTATGAGGATTTTTCACCCTTGCCTATATGTTTTGTGCTCCTTGGAACATGATTCATATAGATGTGCCGCCAGTCAAGTGAATTGACTAGGACGGAGGAAGGAGGAAGACTACCGTCTGGAGTGGCTTTTGTCTAGATTGTCTTTTGGTAGTGATTGGAGACTCGACCGACTTAGGCTCAAGTGGGGTAGACGGTTTTTATCATCTTTACCGGATGACTGTACTATTTGAATGACATTACTAGATGTTCGGTTTAATGTACTTGTAAATTTTGGACCCGTATTATATATGAAGTACATTATTCATTCATATGAGGCTTATCTAGTTTTTCAGTAATACGTTACGACATAAATAAGTTTCGAAATCTAAATAGTGTAAGTGAGAGTTTCAAGTAAAGGTAATTTTCAGAAATTAAAAAGAAAAGAAAAATTATACCCATTTTCGAAATAGACTTGAGAAGATTAAAAGAGAATTTTCTTTTCGAAATAAAGATTAATAATATTTGCGGAAAAAAAAGGTTACTTATGTTGTAATATCCTTTTATGAGAAAGGGTGTTACAATTAGTGGTATCAGAGCCTGGTCGAGTCTTTTGGGAGTGTAGGGTATAGGCCTGACAAGTCTAAGTTGTATGAACTCTGATTGATATTGATTGACATTGATTGCTATTGAGTGATATTGTGTGGATTGCCTCTTTGGAAAACTTGGAGCAGCGGTTGTGTTAGGATGGGACAACATAGCTGAGGAAATATGATGTTATGCTGACATAGGACAGTATAAGTGGGGAAAGTTGAGTAGGGAATGTCTGTGATTTTGATATGTGGCTAAGATATTCCTAAGATTGTAAGAAAATGATCGAATCTTGATTGAAGTATTTTCCTTATAGAAACGATTGTTCAAATCAGGTATGAGTTATGTTTGGTTGGAATAGTGTGTATGGACAAAAGCGAAGGATGCTTTTATTAGAAGTTTATTAGTTTTGATTTAAAGGAGATCATGGCTAGTGATAATTTTGGACTAAAGAAAATGATAATTACCAACAAAGGTATGAAAGAAGTTTAAAATATAAATCTAAGAATATGGTGGTATCCCTTGAGGATCTTAGATTAGTTTGACAGAAAAATGTAAAGTGATAGAGGTGATAAGAAAAGGGGTACATAGTAAGAAATGATATTTGAGGCACATCGAGGTTGCGATCTAAAGATCAGAAGAGGATATGATTTCAGGGGGAACCGTATTTTTGAACTAGAATGGATAACTTGAATAAGTGATTAGTCATTGTCTTCTAGTTAAAACGGAAGAGTTTTAGTTTTTAGTTATTGGACTTTTGGGAGTGAGTTCTAAATAGGTATATTTGGATTGGATAATTTGTAGGAACTCATGGCACATAGAAGTGACGTTGATCCTGATGAGGGGTTGGAAAGATTTATTGGTGCTATGACCAATATGGCAGCTATGGTGGCCCAACAAACTGACCGTGCGGAACAAAGAGAAGTTCAGAATCAGCTGAGGGCTAAGAGAGCTGTTGAGAACAAGGGATTATTTGATTTTAAGAAGCAGGATCCACCTCAATTTGTGGGGGAACCTGATCCAGATAAAGCATATCTGTGGATCCAAAAGGTAGAAAAGATATTTCTTGCTTTGCATTGTCCTGAAGAGGTGAAGGTACACTATGCAACTTACTTGCTGGAAGGAGATGCGGAGTATTGGTGGAAAGGAGAAAAACAGCTACTAGAGGCTGAACATCAGGTGATAACTTGGGAAGTGTTTCGTACTAAATTTTTAGAGAAATATTTTCCGCAAAGTGTAAGATCAGAAAAGGAGCAAGAGTTTTTGAACTTGCAGCAGAAAGGATATGACTGTGGATGCATATGCTGCTAAATTTGAGTCTCTAGCTAAATACTTTCATTTCTTTCAACTTCAGCCAGATGAGGGTTGGAAGTGTGAGCGTTTTGAGGCAGGATTGAGGTATGAGATAAGAAAGGCTGTTTCTTTATTGGAGATCCGTCAGTTTCAGATTTTAGTGGAGAAGTGTAGAAGAATAGAAATTTTAAGAAAAGGAAAAGAAAGTAGGAAGCAAGAGGAGGGACCATTAAGGCACAAACCCCATAAGCAAATAGGAATGCATCTATCAAAGAAACCTTATTCCAGAAATAGGGGTGATCACCTGAAACAACAACCCTATTATAAGGTTGCATCTATCTTTGGAAAGCAAGAGAAAGTAAACACCAATCTAGGTGTTAATCGCAAATGTAGGAGGTGCGGAAAAAGAGGTCATATTTCTAATATTTACACTCAAGAGGGATCAACCTGCTATCGGTGTAAGGAAATAGGACATTTAGCAAGGGACTACGATGGACCCAAGATGAGGAGGTGAGGGCAAATAATGCTGGTATGAGAAAGAGTTATACCGTGAAAGATATGAGTATCTTGTTAGTTAGTAATTGGGAGGTTATAAATTTTATTAGGAAACCTATGGTGTATTGTATTGTGTTTTGTTCCTTGTGAAATTTATCCCCAAGATCTAATTAACTTATATTAGAGTTTCTTTGTACTATCCTTTGGTTATGATAATTTTAATAATTCTTCAATCTGTAATTTTTGAAAGTTCTTGCAATCCACGTGTAAAATTTTTCTATAGATTCTACCTATCTATCTGCCTATTGCTCATCTGCATGTTCAGTTGTTTATCTATCCATCTATCTGTCTATCTAGTATCATCCGGGAAGGGCTAATGTCGTAGCCGATTCATTGAGTAGGAAGACTATGTCTATGTTAGTCAGGATGATTAACAAGTTAGAGTTGATGGAGGATTTTCGAGATCTGGGCCTGTCAATGGATGCACACAGAGATAGGATTTCCGCGAACATGATTAAGTTGACAGTGAATTGATGAGAGAGATTAAGGAACAACGAGTAGCTGATAAGCTATTACAAGCAGAGGAAGAGTTGCTTGAATAAGGAAAGGTTATTGAGTATTAGTCTAAGTGATGATAGTATCTTGAGATATAAAGGCCGAGGGTGTGTGTACAATAATCCTGAGTTGAAAAGATTGATTCGGGTTGAGTCTTTTGGAAATAGTCGAGTTGTAGGTTTGTCATGGTTGTGTTGTGTGAACTTCGATGTGTTGATTGATTATGCAAATTCGGATTGAGTAATTAGCTGATTGATTTGTTTGTTCTGGAAAACTTGGTGTCAAGGTTGTACTGGAATGGGTTATGATTTGTTTTGCTTGAGTAGTTGAGTTATAAGAACCCATGGCAAGAGCAGGAAAGGGTGATAGTGGAGTTTTGACAGATGTTGTCGGGGAGATGGTATCTCTTGGAGTCAATAACTTTGGTGAGTCGAGAGAGCATTGTTTTATGATTGAGGAGACTAAGAAAAGAGAGAGTTTATGATGTATTTGGGTGCCAATGTTCTAGGAATAGTATGTCGAAGAACTGAAGGTCTTGTGATATGCCACAGATATTAACGACCGTGATAGTGTTCTGTGTGGTATAGGGTATATGTATGTACTATAGTTTTGCGATGTTGGGTTGTAATATTTTGAAGATATCCTATAGGTATGAAGCCTATTTGGAACATTGGTAACAATCTTTGATGTGTATACCTATGTATGTATGAAATTATGTTGGTTTTTATACATGCATGTTTATAATATATATGATTGCTACAGGTAAACACCTAACTTTATAAGTGGAATATGTAATTTGGGATGATGATAAGATCGGTCATAAAATTATTATTGTTTTCTCACTACTTAAGGTCAAGGCGTAGGCTTGATCAACTTACTGGCTTGCTGGTAGCAGAGAGATTGCAATGGTAATTTGTATGAACTGGTATGTCAAATTCCTAAGAGTGGAGGAAAAAAAAAGGGGGTTTGATTTCAAATGAATGATGTGTGAGTATTTATAAAATTTCGAGGACGAAATTTTTTTAAGAGGGGGAGAATTGTAACGTCCGTAATTTTTTATTCTGTTTTAATTATATTTTATGTGTGTGATATATGATTTGCATATATTAGATTTATTTTAGAAAGATTAAATTCTATTGATAAAGTTTTTTTGATGTTAGAAATCAGTGGGTTGAGGCGAACGTTAGATACAGACATAGTTCTGTTTACCGTAAATAGACGAAATGGGTGACTTTGTGAAGTAGAAACCCTAGATTGAGGTTAAGAAAGAGATTTGAAGGTATAAATAGTGATTTTACAATATTTGAAGATTTTAGAAATTTATTTGGGAATTTTCTGAAGATTGGAGGAAAATGTTACCATTTTGGTCCCTGTAGTTTGACTAAGTTGAACTGTGAGTTGGTTTGGAGATCAGAACAAGTTTAGAAATATTTTTTTTGAAGATGCCAAATGATGTTTTATATTATTTTAGAATTTTAGAAATTATTTTGGAAATTGTTAGAATGACAGACAAAGAATTACGGTTTTGGTCCCTGTAGACTGAGAACAGGATAGCAGAGACAGCAGGTGAATGCCAGAAGCTTAGGAAATGATCCAAAATCAACCAAAAGAGTACCCAAAGGTGTTTATACAATATTTGGGATTTTTAGGAATTTTCTGAGATTTTTCTGAGAAAGTTCATTTTTACCCTAAGTTACGGGTTACGGTAAAAAACCGAAAGTTACCGTAATGCTTCTAAACTTGATCTTTTTGAACCAAGATTTTTGTGGCACCTTATTTTCATGGCATAGGACTTATTTTGGGATGCATGAGAGTTTTACCCCAATGGGTTAAGTTTGGACAATTTTTACTATGAAATACAAAAGTTACCACATTTAATTACCTTGGAGACTTACCATTTACCATGGTTAAGGTGAAAATTATTTTCACCCTCCCTTGGACCAGTTCTGCGCCAGACTTAAGGGGAGAAGGATGTGGAATTTTCTGGGCTTGTGACTCACAAGTGTGGACCAATAGAATTAATCCAAGTTAACTAGGATTATGACCAATAGTTAAATGTAACCATGGTTAGTTTTAATCATGTATTAAATGAGAAAAAAATCTGGATAATAGGAGAGAAAGAGGGGGGGCCGAGAGCTTGAAGGAGAGGAGAGGAAGAGAACTCTTGTTCCATTTTTCTCATTCTACTCACACACCATAACCATTTCTCATAGTTTTCTTTCCAAAATTTTCATCCTAGTGGAGTAAATTCCAAGGGTTTGCCATTGAGTTGTGATTAAAAAGCTACCAAGGAGCCAAGTGGGAAGAGGAAGGAGAAGGAAGAAGAAGGGAGTGAAGGTTAGAGTTTTCTACAAAAGCTAGGTAAGGGAGAAATGTTCTTCTACATGGTATTTAAAGCTTAGTGGACATATGAACATTATGCTTGGAGTGATTTGTTCAAGAGGATTTTAATTTAACTTAGAGGACTTGTTGATTGTTAAACCATGTATCTTTATGTTCTTATGATGAGGGATGAGTTAAAAGTTGTCTTATGCTTGATATGAATTCTCTTGAGAGACTTGATCATGAAAGCTTGTTTGATTATAGTTTTGGGATTGGTCAACCTAGACTAAAATAAGACTAGTTGCTTTGATTGGGGAGTGCTCTATGTTGGATGCATGATGATCCTTGTTTCATGCTTGCCTTGAGTTGATTAAGTGTTGGAGTGTGACTATATTCTCTAACTTGGAATGATGAGAATGATCTTGGCATGATGAGTTTGATGTATGATAATATGTTTGGTGGGTGATGATCTTGAGGTAGGTCTTGATGAGTTTAAATCCATGGCTTGATGTTGAATGGTTATGCATAGTGATTGATCCAAAGATGGTAAATTTTGCTTATTTCTATTCAATTGGACTTAGCTATGTAAAGAAAAGATTGGTTTCGTTCAAACTTAGAAAAATCGAGTTCCTGCCATGCCCTGGGTGTGGCCATTTTCGTAGCTGTGGAACACTGGAAAACAGGGGACAGGCCTGTTCACGTCGCGGGTGTGAAATTTCTCGCGCCTGTGATCAGTTCTGGAATCTGAATTTTTAAACAGACAGGATTTTTGCGAAAATCATTCTTTTCAACTTTTTAGACCAATATGTTTGAGAGGAAAATGTCATTTTTAAATGCATGGGTTGGTGAGTATTTTAACTAATTTATCTTTGGACTTAAATATGGTTTTGGAAAATGCTTTTTAATGAAGAGATCAAGTTTAATTGAAAGGTGTAGATTGAAGTGGAAGAAATATGGTAATTGAAACTAATCACCAAGATATGAGAATGCTATAGCCAAGAGAAAGAAGGACATAAATTATTGTGATGAGAAAATTGAATGCAACAGAAAAGATGTTTGATTGAGATACTCAATAAAGAGAAAGAGATGTGATTGAGATAATCATCAATGAGATGAATATTACATAACCAAGAGAGAATGTTATGTGTGATTGTTACAAGAGGTAACATAGAGAAGAGATGAATAATGTTACAAGTGGTAACATAGTGATGTGTATGTGATAGTTACAAGAGAAACCAAAGTGAAAGTAATTGATTGTGACTGTTTGCGTATATATGCAATATGTAGTGGCATTTGCATAAAGAGAAAGAGATTTTCTTGGCTTTGCCAAGTGGTCATACCCAGAGAGGGTTGTGACGTGAGCTACAACCCAGAGAGGGGTTGAAAATAGGTATGGTTGGGCTACAATTGCCTACTGGGATTATCTAGGTTTCGAAAAATCTCAATGGCCACGTGGTGACTCCCAGCGAGCCGAGATCGAGTAGAGCACCCGGCTTGGATAAATCTGACTGACTGACCTATTTATGATATGGTGTCACAAAGTGAATTAAAAAATTGTCTTGGACTTTATTGGTGGTTTAGCCTTGAACAATTGTGAATTAAAATTATCTTGGACTTTACTGGTGGTTTAGCCTTGAACAATTGTGACTTAAACATGGCTTTCCTGAATACTGTCTTGGATTTTACTGGAGGTTTAACCTTGAACAGTAGGTTAAGGATTGACTGTGGCCTATCGCTCAAATGGTGTTGAGAAAGAGAAAAGTCTCCATGGAGCATTACACCGGTGTTGAGAGCGAAATAGAAGTGTCATGCATTTTAAATGTATCTGAGTTAATGATATATTGATTGATACTATGTTATGCGTTGTGACTGTGAAAATCTTCATTGTGTTTGTGAGAATATCTCATTTGCAGGAAAACTATATACTCTTGTGCTTGAGAAGAGTAAGTGGTAGATAATTTTCTAATATAGATAAGTTTGATAAGTCTGATGTATTTTATCCTTACTTGTTGTCTCTATGCTTTATTATCGGTGTATGAGGATTTTTCACCCTTGCCTATATGTTTTGTGCTCCTTGGAACATGATTCATATAGATGTGCCGCCAGTCAAGTGAATTGACCAGGACGGAGGAAGGAGGAAGAGTACCGTCTGGAGTGGCTTTTGTCTAGATTGTCTTTTGGTAGTGATTGGAGACTCGACCGACTTAGGCTCAAGTGGGGTAGACGGTTTTTATCATCTTTACCGGATGACTGTACTATTTGAATGACATTACTAGATGTTCGGTTTAATGTACTTGTAAATTTTGGACCCGTATTATATATGAAGTACATTATTCATTCATATGAGGCTTATCTAGTTTTTCAGTAATACGTTACGACATAAATAAGTTTCGAAATCTAAATAGTGTAAGTGAGAGTTTCAAGTAAAGGTAATTTTCAGAAATTAAAAAGAAAAGAAAAATTATACCCATTTTCGAAATAGACTTGAGAAGATTAAAAGAGAATTTTCTTTTCGAAATAAAGATTAATAATATTTGCGGAAAAAAAAGGTTACTTATGTTGTAATATCCTTTTATGAGAAAGGGTGTTACACCCATCTCCCTGGATGAGGCCACGATCAATAAGTCCTTGGGTCACTTTGCACGGGTTTTGGTGGACATCGATTTGACAACCCCTCTTTACATTCAAATTCTTGTGGATAGGGAAGGTTACTCCTTTTTTCTCGGAATTGAGTATGAACGCCTCCCTCTTCTCTATAATCAGTGCAAGATAATTGGCCATTCATTGGCTAACTGCAAGAAAGGGGCCAAGACTGCAGGGGATAGTAGTGAGCAAAGTGTAGCGCAAAACAAGAATCACCCTGTGGGGAAGGGTAAGGCGATGCAAAAGCATTCTGTTCAGAAATCTAAACCTGCCTAGGCCGTGACTGATTTAGTAACAACAACCGAGGATTCGGGTCTGGGCAATTCTCCTCGCCCTGCTGGGGGAGGTTTGGTCAATGTGCAGACTTTCTCGGGCATTCTGGCCAGCGAGATTGATGGGTCTCCCCACCGCTCAGATCAGGGACATGGTTTCAATTGGCTCCCAGGCCAACCTGTTCTTGAAGAGTTGGGACTGGGTGCGACCACAACCCTAGTTTGGCTAATTAAGGAAAAAGACTGTGCTAATATTCAGGTGTAGAACACGTGGCATCTGGAGGAAGTCACTCTGGTACACCCTGTCGGCAAGAAGGAATCAATTTGGTTGATTTGGAAGGAAATGCTACCAGCTCAAATGGTGCTGATGTTGCAGTTATCCAAGTCAGTCCCAGGCCTGCCCTTGATAAAGGAATTGTAGACAATTCTACTCCTTTAGACGGTGACAAGTTAGTGCATGATAATGTGAGGGTGGCAGATTTAATGCATCAAGAAGCTGCTACTAAGGATAATCTGGCAGCACCAAACACTCCACCTTTTGTAGGTTTCACTGGACAGGTTTCGAATCCGAATGTGGCCTATGATCTTATAATTGTGGGTCGGCTTTGGGCGGATGTGGAGGAGTCTGAAACTGAGTAGGCTGGAATTGTAGCTGACTCGTTTCCCCCATTTGATGAAAACTCAGAAGCAGAGCGCAATAGCGAAGCGTTCATCCTAGTTATTTTGAAGTTGCAGCAAAAGAAGCTTCGTAAAAAGCAACACCAGGTCATGATTGCTGGTCAGCGTAGAACCCACTCTCAGGCGGGCCCTAGTCTCCACGCTTGATGAAGATCCTCTACTGGAATTGTAGAGGGATTGGTAACCTTTCCACAAGGTTGATTCTTAAAAATTTTTGTAAGATGCACATGCCTGATTTTGTATTTCTTGCAGAACCTTGGGTTGCTTGGGATCATGTTCCATCATCCTTTTGGCGTAGCCATAATCTCAAGCCGTTTGCTTTCAATCAAAGATTTCACTCTCTCCCTTCCTTATGGGGAGTTTGCAGGTCACATCTTTCTTCTCTCTTGTCTTGTACGAAAAGATTTACTCACAACTCATTTAGTCATCTAGAAACTCAGAAGTAAAGGAACATCACATATATATATATATCATCAAGTCAATACACACAAGTTTTGCGCCCGCAAGTATAGTTTGGAACCACAACATAGTGGCCAAAATACATCATCCTGACACAGAGAAAATAAAGCAATAAATCTAAACCTAGGAAAAACAATAAATCAAAAAGTGTGTCCAATACAAGACACTGAACATGTACATCCCAAACCTAGGCTGGTCGCTAACAGACATCCTACAACCTAGCACTAGACACCCCCACCGCTACAGACCTAAGACGATGACGTCTCCTTGGGGTCCTCCTCAGGGTCCTCCTCATCCTCGGATATCTCAATGAATACCCGCTCTGGCTCATCTCGAACCTTCCTCTTCCCCCTATTTGCATGTCCTAACGGTCTGGCAGAAGTATCAGAAGAGCAATGCACGAAGCGTCCAGACGGTGCAACGTAAGGAACGAGGGACGTCGGTCTCACGATCCTCGGTGGTGAAGCTGGTGGCACAGGTGGAGCCATCCTTGGTAGACATGCCTGCTCCAAGGTACTCTTCCTTGGAGTGCAACGCGTGCGACGGAACATACCGCGATACTCCTCCGTTGCTCCATAGGTGCAACAGGTATGGCTGCCAGCCAGCTACGTATACTCTCGATAGGGATGAAAACGTCCAGAATCATGTCACGCTCTAGAACCTCCTCGGGGCCCAGCACCCCTCCCCTCGTCCTGACCACGTGGCCTGTCACCGTGGCCCATTGGGAGATGGGATCATAAGTCCATCCCCCTCCCTCAGACTCGGCCTCAAGAGGCCGAAAACTCTCCCTCACACGGCTACCAAAGGCCTCATCTACGCGTAAGGTACATACAAATACAGGAAAACATGCATGGGTGAATTTCTTTGCACAAGTTGAAATCCACTGAAAGGGTGCATATGAATAAGGAAAATACTACATAATACAATCCAAAAATATATATATAGAATTACTTTTTCGCAAATCTTTTAGCTAAGCTATTCAATCATCAAAAGAGAACACATCATCAAGTTAACACACATAGCACACTAGCATAATGCATGTCACTTCAATATCTCTTTTTATACACCGGTGCACTGCTCCATGGAGACTTCTCTTCCTCAACTAAGTAGAGCAATGTGGCGGAATTGTATACCTATCATTAATGCAAACTGACCTTCACTTTTGGCCATCGTTTGTCATTTATTCAGTACAGACCCATTGTGCTACGTCGTACACCCCATCTCAAATAAGGCAGCCGGTAAGGATCATCCAAGCCGGGTACACTACTCTTCTTGGCACAAGGGGATTCACCGCAAGGCCATTGAGAATTTCGTAACCTGGATGCCCTCAAAGACTTATAGTCAGACCATACTTATTTACAATTCCCTCATAGGATTGTGTGCTCTAATTTGGCAAAAGTCACGTCTTTAATGCAAATGACATTATATTTGCAACCACAATCAATAAAATCAATGCGGTCTCTCTTCTTAGGGTTTTTTCGTCGCCACGTGTTAGCTTTCATCCAACACCGTGTAATTTTTTGTCCTTAAGTCTTTATCGTCGCCACGTATTGATCCTCGTTCAATACCGTGTGAAATCGTTATTTGAAACCGTAAGTTTTTACTCTTTGAATTCTTAAGTTCTCTTTTAACTTCAAAATCTTAAATCTTTACTTGTTATAAAAGAATTACTTCTTATTTAAAACCCACTTTATTTATCTTTCTTCCCACTTTTCATTATAAAAGGTTTAATTAAAAACTTGAGTAGATTCTTTAATAATTTTATATAATTTCCTTTACTTTTAAGTATTTACAATTCTGACCCCTAAGAAGTCCAGTTTCGCAGTCCAGCCCCTGATTTTTCTGAAGAATTTGGTTTCTGGCCCAAAATGCCCAGACTTCACGTTTTTTGCCCCAAAACTTTCGTGAATTATGTTTTTGGCCCAAAGTGCCCAGACTTCGCGTTTCTGACCCAAAACTTTTGTAAATTAAGTTTTTGGCCGAAAGTGCCGAGATTTTCGAAATTATGCCCAGAATTCCAGAATTTTGCATTTTTGACCCCAAAGCATCCAGATTTCGTTTTTGACCTCTAAAAATTTGAAATTTGATTTTTCTCCCTCATTAATTGATTTTCTAGCTCACTTAGAGTTTTATGGATAAAAAGAGTTTAGTATGAAATTGATTTAAGACTTATACTTAGCAATTTTATGAAATTTATCTAAGTATGTATTAACTTGAATCCCAATTAACTTATTTGATTTCTTTTAGAAAACTCTTTCATTAAAGCTTTTAACTTCTTTTACCACAATTAGTCAAATATTTCCAAATCAATCCCAATCACAAGGAAATCAAGGTATATGGAATTTTCAAAGAAAGCAACATATATCAATTAGACAAGAACACAATCAAGCCATAAACCATACATCCACTCAAAGTGACCATCCATAGCATATGAACATACATCATGAACATAGCATAAAATCATCAACTCATCAAGCATGCATTTTTCAAAGAACACATAGGCCTTTCAAACATACTCATCCATCAACCAAAAATCATGCTTGAACCCATATATATATATATATATATATATATATAGATATGTGAAAATACATATTACTAAGAGAATGAAATATTCAACAACCAAAAGAAAAACTCAAGTCTTTGAGTTTAACTTAGAACAACACAACATACACCACACACATACACATCCTTCCCAACTTATTGAGAAATTTCCCTTACCTCTTGAAGCTAATGAAAATGTGCAAACACCAAAAATTACCTTCCCTCTACACAATCACCAAGTGGCCTCCTTGAAGCCTTGATGTTCCCACACTTAGAAAAATTTACCTTTCACAAAATACACCAAAATAAAACCATAAAAATATGAGTTTTATGAAAACCACCAAACCCTAAAGAGTAGAAATTTGAGTAGATGAATACTTACTCAAATCTTGGAGCAAAATAGATCCAAGGTATTTTTCAAGCTTGTAGGTTCCAATGGAGTAAACCTAAACCAAGAAAAAGCTCTCTTCTAGTAAAGAGAAGAATACAAGCTTCATGGAAAAATTGAAAGTGGTGGAAATAAAAAAATGAAAGAAGTTTATGGATTAGAATGATGATCCAAACCTTTTTTGTGAAGATTGGGTGGCCAAAATCTCAACAAAACTAGCCCTTTTTGTGTATGGAAAAGCTTGGGAATATGAGAGAAAAATGGAGTTTGAAGACATGGAGAAGATGAAGTGAGGAAACAATGAAAACCTCTCTCTTCCCTCTCCCTATCAATCTCGGCTGCAGCAAGGAAAGGCATGGGGGAGGTATGGGCTTGCATGCTTTGGTGGTTGGGAGCCAAACGTCTCTCACCTAATTTGGAAAAATTTAAAATTAAACCCATTTGACCCAATTGACTTTTGGGATATTTTTGGGACTGCATTCTGCCCCTCATGCGCCCAGTTCAGACCAAAAAAATTGGTGGGATTAAATCCCATCAAGTTAGGGTTTAATCGGTAGTTCAAAGTAGTAAAAACGCTTCGTTTTTTACCCCATTTTAGACAAATATTTTTCTAAAATTGGTAAAAAAATCATGAGAAATAAATTTTAGGATTATTTTTCATGTCCCGGTTGCACTCGGTTTACCTATAAAGCTTCAAACGTGGGTAAAATAAAGTTTTTCTGGAAAATTTCCAAATTTTTTTTTAAAATCACAAATATTATAAAAATAACTTTTGGTTCGTTAAAATTTTATTTTGGAGTCAAAATGATCTCCGAAAAATACTGAACCCTTCCCGCATCGCGCGAGAACGCGGTTCCTGCAAAAACTCAGTTTTGCGAATTCTACCACTCTAAACCGTTCAAAAACAAACCTAAGATATACATATTATTATTCATACCTTAAAATCCCAAAAATCATTAATTAAATAATTTTAATTAATTTAAAATAGATTAAAAATCAATAAAAACTATATAAAAATCAGAGTGTTACACATGGTCGGATAGTTGTTGCTTGACACATCTTCCTATGACAAGTGCTCCCATCACTTGGTCTAATGGTAGGCGTGCTGCTACTTTATCTGAGTGGCGTTTGGATCGCATTGTGTGTAATGATGATCGGTTTGATTGCTGAGCTTCTACCTCGTGTTGTACTTTAGTTTGCTCCAAATTTGATCATCACCCATTGTTGCTCATAGCCAAGAAGCAGGTTGGTTCCCATCCTTCTTGATTTAAGTTTCTACAGATGTAGGCCTTACATTCTGATTGTCGTTGGTTGGTTGCGGAAGTGTTGAACTAGTCTTTTCTAGGCTGCCCTATGTAAACCGTGAAATCTGAGTTGAAGGTTTGGAACAAGTTGGTTTTTGGGGACATCAATCTTCGAGTTGACAAAGCTCATGTGGTGGTCAATGGTATTCGGGATGATCTTCCTTCCCTTGGCCCCTCTGATTATTTGCTTCTGCAAGAAAAATTGGCCCAGGCTGAACTTGAAGAAGCTCTTAACATGCAGGAGCAATTTTGGCATGATAAATCTAAATTAAATTGGCACCTTCATGGCAATAGAAACACTAGCTTTTTCCACAAAGTTGCTAAGACTCGTTATGCTTCTCAGTCTCTATTCGTGCTCAAAAGTGGCGATTTTATCTTAGATGATCAATCGGCCATTGAGAATCATGTTTTGGATTTTTACTCTAACTTATATGCTACTGATAAAAATTGTCTGCGGAATAATCTTATTCAGCAGATTATTCCTTCGTTCGTCTCTGAGGACAATAATCAACTGCTTACTGCGATCCCTTCCGCGGATGAGATTAAGTCCGTTGTTTTTGCTTTAAACGAAGATGGGGCGCCTGGTCCTGATGGCTTTGGGTTTTTTTGTTACACGCTTTACTGGGACTTGATTGATATTGATGTCTATAAGGCAGCTTCGCAATTCTTCGCCACAGATTGGTTGTTGCCAAATTTGAATTCCAATTTGGTGGTGTTTGCAACGCCCTTTTTCCCCAAAAGAGCATTACAGCAAAAGTAACCATTTATTGTGAAAAATAGACTATTATTAGTTTTATTTTTGAAAAAAATATACTTTCTGAAACTCATATTTATTTCTTCAGAAGTGAGTAATTTCTTTTTCTCTTTAATCAAGATGGAAGAGTGAAAATTATGTCATATGAAAATTTTTCTCAAAAAGGAACAATCCGAAGGTTACACCAATTCATTCTTACAGAAATAATTTTCATTATCATATAACATTGTACATAGTTACAACAGATTACATCGTTACTTGAGAATTTTTAATACAATCATCCAGCAAGAATAATGATAACAGTCTACCCCAAAACGAACCTAAGCCGGTCGAGTCTTAAATCCCCCCAAAGATAGTCTAGACAAATGCAACTCCAGATGATAATCCTCTTCCTTCTTCTGCTCTGGTCAACGCACCCAACTGGTGGTACATCTATATGAATCATGTTCCAACAAAACATATAGGTAAGGGTGAAAAATCATCGTACGAAAGTTATATCACAACAACAGTAACAAAAGAAATAAAAGAAACTCATGCATATTGTACATAATTAATATCTCAGTACCCTATAGCATGTAGTTCTCTATCAAGCTAATACATTATCACTGTGACATCCCGTCTACTTTTCGGATTGACGACTGTCCCCACACACCAATACGGGTCTTTTCAGCATGTTTTGTCCTCACTCACATGCTTCCCAGGAAACTTCCCAGGAGGTCACCCATCCCCTAAATCGCTCCAAGTCAAGCACGCTTAACTGTGAAGTTCTTAAGCGATAGGCTACCGAAAAGAAGATGCATCTTGTTGGTATAGGTAGTACCAATCAATTCTATTAAGCTTTCCTCAACTGTACAGTCCCATACCTGCACAATCTCGGAATTCCTCTCATTCGCGTATGATTTCGGTTTATTCATGTACCCCTTCGCTTAGAAGCCTGCCAGGAGCCGCTCCTTATCCGTGCCTCTCTGCTCCGGTGATCACTCCCCGCCCTTGTCGGCCTCGGGGTGTCACATGCCCACAAGCTTCCGCTTGGTTCGTCCCCGACCCATACCGTACTGGGAGAGGACCGGCTCTGATACCATTTGTAACATCCCGGCTGCTTTTCGGATTGACGACTGTCCCCACACACCAATATGGGTCTTTTTAGCATGCTTTGTTCTCACTCACATGCTTCCCTGGAAACTTCCCAGGAGGTCACCCATCCCCTAAATTGCTCCAAGTCAAGCACGCTTTACTGTGAAGTTCTTAAGCGATAGGCTATCGAAAAGAAGATGCATCTTGTTAGTATAGGTAGTACCAATCAATTCTATTAAGTTTTCCTCAACTGTACAGTCCCATACCTGCACAATCTCGGAATTCCTCTCATTCGAATATGATTTCGGTTCATTCATGTACCCCTTCACCTAGAAGCCTGCCAGGAGTGGTTCCTTGTCCGTGTCTCTCTGCACCGGCGATCACTCCCTGCCCTCGTCGGCCTCAGGGTGTCACATGGACCAATTGGTAGTGGGAATTTAAGAATCATTGCATAAGTCCCTAGTGCAAGGGTTCGATTCCCACAGAAGGCAAAAACTCTACATTGGGGTAGAGAAGACTATGAGTGGAGCACTGGTGCGAGGGGAAAGCCTCATAAGCGTTAAGACCATAAAAAGGGCGCCTTTTATTGTAACATCCCCTTTTGGGGTCCTCCCCACGGCCACCCTCTTGTGCTACCGTGGGATATTACTCATAGAACTTCACCACTCCCCATTGTGGTGTCTTTTACCCTCCGTGGGATTCGAACCAAGGACTTGGGGGTAAGTAGAATCAAGGTACTTACCCCCAAGTCCTTGGTTCGAATCCCATGGAGGGTAAAAGACACCACAATGGGGAGTGGTGAAGTTCTATGAGTAACATCCCACGGTAGCACGAGAGGGTGGCCGTGGGGAGGACCCCAAAAGGGGATGTTACAATAACAAGCACTCTTAATTTAATCACAATAATGTATAACTACACACGAATATAACATCACCACATTAATATGCTATCACAGCTTATAACACATAACTCATCATCAAAATAATATACCATCACACAAAATATATTTAAAATGAATGACACTTCTATTTCCGTCACAACACCCTCATAGTGCTCCAAGGAGATTTTTCAACCTCCAACAACCTTTTGAGCGATAGGCCACATTCAATCCTTAACATACTTGTTCAAGGCTAAACCTCCAGTAATGTCCAAGTAACAGTATTCAAGAAAACCATGTTTAAGTCATAGTTGTTCCTCGATAAACATACAGTAAAGTCGAAGTAATAATTATTCAGTGCACTCAGCGGCACCATACCATAAATAGGTCAACCAGCCAGATTTATCCAAGCCAAGTATTCTACTCATTCTCGGCTCGCTGTGATCCACCACACGACCATTGAGACTTTCGAAACCTGGATAATCCTAGTGGTCAATTGTAGCCCAACCATACCTATTTTCGACCCGACAATTCTGGGTTATAGCTCATCTCATGGCCTCTTGCCAAATCCCTCTCTCTTTATGCAAATGACATAATATATTGCGCACAAAATCAATCACTTTCACTTTGGTTTTTCTTGTAATTACCTCAATCACATCACTATGTTACTACTTGTAACATTCACACATAACCTTCTCTCTTGGTTATGTAATACTCATCTCTTTTTTATTATCTCAATCAAAATATCTCTTTATCTTTCATTCAATTCTCTTACTGAATTATAACTTTGTTTCTAAAAACAGTATTTTTCGTATTCAATGTTTAAGTTTTAAAAAAAATAGAACTAAAATACATATTGATTTCTAAACTTAAAACTAGTATTCCTTTAAAAAGTCTTTATTTTATAAGCTTTTAAAAGTAAATTTCATAAATTATGGGTTGGATTTTCGCAAAGTCCAGAACTGTTCACAGGAGTGGAGTCTTTCACATCCAAGGCGTGAACAGGACTGTCCCCTGTTTTCTAAACAACTTGCAATTTTTCACAGCTTTGAAAATAAATCTACCCAGGGCATGAAAGATTCGGTTTTCACAAGATTAAAACCAATTAAATTTCTTCTTTACATAATTCAAACTTAATGAAGATCAAACAGATAAAAACATATTCTTGGATCAATTCAAAGGCTTGACAAGTCATAGACAATTACAATACACAACACTCTCAAGTCATAACCTAAAATAAATCTCATACCACCAAGATTAATAAAATTGGCATAGAGAAAGAAACACTCACAACAACACCACGCTACTCAATCAAGCTCTAAACAAGACATAGGAACAAAGTCATCACAACAAATCAAATATTACTTCATATCCAAAATCATTACCATAGAAACAATAAAGGTCAAATATCAATCATACAAGGTTCAAGCACTTCAAAAATCATCATCAAGTCACTTATCATGACTAGGCTATCTATGAAAGATCTCTATCATGCATAAATACATATCTTGATTCATATCCAAACACTACATGAACAAGAAGATCACTTATTGTGTAAATCAAACTATTCTTTCAATATATATAGTTCTTTAAGCTTCTTGAAAAATCACATCAAACATAACACAAACATCTTAAGAATCCTAATAACTTTTGTAAGAGAAATTTTCCCTTACCTTGTCTCCTAGTCTGTATAGGAAAAACCCTAACTTCTTGATCTTCTATTACCCCTTGATTATCATCTTCCAATCAAACATAACATACCCAAAAATCAAAGTAAGTTTTCCTATCTCATGAAAAATTCTTAGAATATCAAAGTAAAACTTGAGATGAAATAAGGATAGATAAAACCCTAGGCATATGAACCAAAAAAAGATGTCAGGGACTTGATTCATGAAGCTCTTACCTACACCAAACATCTTTGTAGCTTGAAGATTCAAAATTAAGAGAGCAAAATCTAGGAAGATGGTGAAAGAAAAAAAGAGAAAAATGAGAGAAAGTGTTTTTAGTGAGAAGGCAAAATGAAGAAATGAAGCCAAATTCCTCTCCCTCTCCCTCAATATCCCATGCTTTTCCTCCCCAAGGAAGTATTTGGAAAAGCTTCACCCAAAAATGTAATTATTACAAGTAATTAGTAATTACGAAAAAATAAAATAAAGGAATTTTCTAATTAGTTAATAATTATGAGTCATGAAAATTATAGAAGATTCTATATCCTTCTCAAATGGTCTAGGGCGGTCCAGCTGGTCAAGAGGAAGAGGTAAATAAAATTTTCACTTTTAACCATGTTAAAAGGTAAATTACATGTAATAAAGTGTGATAATTTTGTGTTTCATGGTTAAAATTGTCCAAACATGACCTATTTAAGTGAAAGACTCTCATGACTCACATGGTTATCCAATGACCACGAAATTCATGTGCCTAAAGGGTCTTGGTAGATAGAAATTAAGCTTAGAAGTAAAACGATAATTTTTCAGTTTCTCCGGTAACACGTAAATTAGACTTAAACTGATTTTTCACTGAAAATCCCCATAAAATTCCTAAAAATCACAAATCTTATAAGAACACTAATAGTTACCCTTACATTTGCTTTTTATCATTTTCTAACCTTCTGGAAACTATTTGCTCTCCCATTTACCCGGTTCTCCATTCTACAGGGACCAAAATGGTAATTTTTAATCTGATATTCTAAAAATTCCCAAAATAATTTTTAAAATTCTATAATAATGTAAAAAAATTATTTGGCTCCTCAAAATATTTTTTTAACTTGTTCTGGTCTCCAAACGAACTTGCAGTTCACCGTAGTCATACTACAAGGACCAAAACGGTACTATTTCTTATCCGTTTATCAGAAAATTCCCAAATAAATTTTTAAAATCCTCAAATATTGTAAAATCAATGTTGGTATCCTCAAATTCCTTTTCTAGCCTTAATTTAGAGTTTCTACCTCATAACGCAACTATTTCGACGGTTAAAATGCAACCATATTTCCGTTTGAATATCAACGTCGACCTTAAACTACTAATCTCTAAGCTCAAGGGAACTATATCTATGGAATTAACATTCCTAAAATATATTTAATTCACACGAATCACATATTCATATATTAAAATATAATAAAGTCAGAAATATAAAAATACAGACGTTACAATGTTAATTCCAAATTTAAAGGGGTAGATCAGATTGAAGATTTTTGGCCTATTGTTCTTGTGAATTTCCAATTTAAAATTATTACCAAAGTGCTTGCTGATAGACTGGCAAGAGTGGCTCCCAAAATTATTTTCGAGCATCAGAGGGGTTTTATTCAAGGTAGACAAATTTCTGATTGTATTTTGTATAGCTTCCGAGGCGGTTAATATGCTGGACTAATTAGTGTTTTGGGGGTAATTTGGCTTTGAAACTACATATCAAGAAGGCTTTTGATACCATGGACTGGGTTTTTATTCTGGATGTGCTTGCGGCGTTTGGCTTTGATAATAAATTCATCACTTGGGTTAGCACGGTTTTGGCTTCGGCTAAGTTGCCTATCTCAGTTAATGGGAAAGTGGTAGGCTATTTTTCGTGCAAGTGAGGTGTCAGACAAGGGGACCCTTTATCCCCCTGTTGTTCTGTACTGTGAAGGATGTCCTTAGTAGGGGTTTATCTCGTCTTATTCGCATCGGTGCCTTGTCTCCCATGTCTGGGCCCAGGACCTTCTCCACCCCTAGCCATGTACTTTATGCGGATGGATCTCTTCCGCTCCTACAGCCAAGCTTCAAGTCAATGCCTTAATTTTGGCAAATGTAGGTTCTTCGCAGGTAATGTCTCGCTTTCCCGCCTTGCCGCGATTACTGCTTTGATGGGGTTTTCTCTGGGTTAGCTTCCGTTTAATTACTTAGGGGTTCTGCTTTTTAAAGGGAAGCCAAAGAAGACTCATTTGCAGCCTATTGCCGATAGAATTGTTGCAAAGCTGGCGTCTTGGAAGGGTTGCTGCTTTACAGCTTTCGTATCTATAAGTGGCCTTCTTCCCTTCTTAAGGATCTTGACATGAAGATTAAGAACTTTATTTGGGCTGGAGACGTGAATGTGAGGAAAGTTACTACGGTTGCTTGGCATAGAGTGTGCACCCCTTTGCAGGACGGGGGGCTTGGGCTTCGCTCTATTAGTCGGATTAATGCTGTAGCGCTTTACAAGCTTAGTTGGGAGTTAGCCTCGGGTTCTACGCAATGGGCCTTGTTCCTAAGGGCTCAATTTTACAAAGACCTGTTTAACCCTAGATCCTTTGTTAAGTTCTCTTTATGGCCGGGATTAAGGGAGAATTTGTTATCTCTTCAGGAGCAGACCCGCTGGCATGTTGGTGATGGGACGAGCAATAACTTTTGGAAGTCTAAGTGGCTTTCTGATTCAATTGTAAGTATGTTGTAGATCCCCCTACACGTGCATGATAATCTGCGGAGTACGGTGGCAGATTTTATTTGCAATGGCTCTTGGAGCATCCTGCCCTCATTGGTGGCTCACGTCCCCGCGTTGACGGCTGAAATCCAGCCGGTGCAGATCCCCCGTTTTGATGGCTTGGACTTGTTAGTCTGAGAAGGTGCGAACTCAGGGGTCCTTACACTTAAAATTGCCTATTCTCAATTTAACCTGCCCAGCAATCCCGTGGACTGGGCTAAGCTCATATTGGATCCCTCCTTCCAAGTCTTTCGTTCCTTGGCGTCTACTTCACAACAAGATGCCTACGGATGAGAACTTACGTAGGCGTGGTTGTTTCGTGGTGTCTATCTGCAGCCTCTGTGGTGCTTGTGATGAATCCTCTGAACACTTGATCCTCTGTAGCAGTTTTGCATGGGAACTGTGGGGGTGGTTCTCTTCCCTTGTGTGCACAAACTTGGATCTCTCTTCGGTCAGGTCCTTACTCGCGGTTTGCTAAAAGGATTGGAGCCCCCAGCTCAAGTTAGTCATTTTTGTAGGTATCATTAGCATGCTTGCTGGTATTTGGCAATGTCACAATAGTGTGCGTTTTGATAATAAGTACATTCTCCCCCTTTCAGACATTAACCGCATCTGGGCATCCACTACGCTTACTAGTAATCTCTCATCTGCTTGTATGTCAGCTTTTGTTTCAGTGTTCTCTATTCTCCGATCTTTTGGGGTTAAAGGAAACCCGAAGAGGGGGCCCTGTATCATCCAAGTTGATTGGACTCCTCCTTCCTGCGGTTGGATCAAAGAAAATACGGACAATGTAGCTCGTGGCTCTCCTGGTCATGCGGCTGCTGGTGGTATTTTTCGTGACAGGAGTGGTTCCGTCGTGGGCTGTTTCTCGCAGTATCTTGGTATTTCCTTTCCTTCCACGCCGAGCTTACTGCTGCGATGTTTGCCATTGAATCTGCGCATCTTTTTGGCTTGAGTGTGATTCCTCTCTAGTTATTTCGGCTTTCAGATCTCATGATCTGGTGCCATGGATGCTGCACAATAGATGGAGAAATTGCATTGTGACCTTCAAAGTTTCTCATGTGTATCGAGAAGGTAATCATTATGTGGATAAGCTGGCCGCATTTGGAGTTTCATCCAAGTCTTTCAATTGGTTGGATCTTATTCCAAATTTTATTCGCCCGGACTTCTTCCACAACCGTTTTGGGCTGCCAAATTATAGATTTCGTTAGTCTTGTGTGTACTCCTTTCCTCCCCAGTTTTTTTCCCGACAAATCCAATTTTTTACTGGGAAATGTTTTAACGAGGCACACATAGGTTCTTGCCTAGCTTTAGGCTTTTTGCTTTTAAGTGTTCTATATATTGCTTACCATGGGTTTTGGTTTGGTTCCCCCATGTTCTTTGTAACTTTTCTTTTTTATTTCTTATTTCAATAAATTTATGGTCTGTTGCAGATGATTGGTAGAGTCTGTAACATCCCAAAATTTTCACTTATAAGACAAAGTATTAATATTAGAAAATTAGAACCATCCTTAAGATTTTCAGATGAAAAATAGTCGTTTAGAGCTAAATACAGGAGTCAGGAAATTATATACGGACATTCTGAATATTAGGATAACTGATAAATGAATTTGGAAAAATTCATACAACACCTCCAAGAGGTATTTGAGGAAAGATATATTAGCTTGGTTACATATAAAGATTTTAGAAATTAAGTTTGGAAGTTTCAGAACAGTATAAAGGAATCCTGTTGTTTTAATCCCTCTACGGAAAACTCCGTAATTTGTTAGTTAAGGAATGAATAAATACCAAAGATATAGAAATAATTAAGATAGAGACTCTAGGATCTAGTATACTTTTTATAGTATAGAAGATAATAAGTTTTGTTTGGTATTATAATTTAAAACGATAAAAACAGTTAAAGTCTTATATAGACTTCTGTTTTCAATTTTTCGTCTATTATCTGTTTCATATGAAATTGTGTGATCTAAGTGTTGTGTGATTTATTTATATCTTATAATTACAGTATAAATAGGCTTATTAAGTTGACTCAATAAAACAGTCACTTTTTGCCTTATGTTTGGAGTATTTACGAATAGTAGTTCTTACCGTAATTAATGGATAAGGTTTTAAGTAGCCAAAACATATTGAAACAACCCAGAAAACAAAACTTTCTTCACAAAAGTTGATTCTTTTAACATGTGTGATTTTCTGAAATTTTCTTAGAATTTTTGGAAAACTTTAGAAATTACCGTCTTATCCCTATTACTTACAGTAAGAGCTAAACACTGATTCGGAGACCAAGATGATGTCAGAAAAATATTTTCAAAGCCTGAATCATATTTTTATATTTTTTGGGATTTTTGAAAATTATTTCATAATTTTCTGAAAAACATATCAAAAGCCACTTTTTCCAATCCCTGTAAACACGTAAAACGAAGATTACAAAAACCAAAATAGATTTTCAGTGATCAGTGAGTGCTCAAAATTAAATTTCAAGAAGGATCATTAGTGTTTAAATTCAAGGCTTAATAACATTTTTCATCCCTGCAAAATGACCGAGTTTCATTTTTCGTCCTTGTAAATTTTTTTTTGTTTACGATCCCTGTAAAACAAAAGGTTTTATTTTTAGTCCCTGTAATATTGTTTTAGTCACTGTAATATTCAATTCATGCTAAATTAGTCATTGTAATATATGGACAATTTTGTTTTTAGTCCCTATAATATTATTTTAATTTTATTTTACAGGAACTAATTCAATATTATCTAAATATTACAGTGACTAAAACAATATTGCAGGGACCAAAAATACAACTTTTAATTTTACAGGGATTATAAACAAATTTTTTTTTTTACAGGGACGAAAAATGAAACTCGATCATTTTGCAAGGACGAAAAAGTATTTAAACCTAAATTCAATTTGTGATTTTTTGGGATTTTTTCTGGAATTTTTCTAAAAATGTTCCATTTTGCACTTACGGCATATCCGTTTTCCTTTGTTTTTGCAAACCGTAAGGCTTACCGTTACCGTAAAAATCCCAAAACTAGTCATTTTCGAGATTCCTCATTGGTTCTTACCATTTAAAATTATTTTTGAATATTTGATTAGTGAAAAGACCATTTTACCCTTAATTTTCACTGAAAACTACCTAAACCTAAAGCTCTTGACCAAACAATCCAATGGCCCTCTTTTCCCCTTGCTTTGGTCGACATCAAGGAGTGTTTAGAGGCCTTGGATCAGATTTCCTACATGAGTCACCAAGCTTAGTCATAAGCCTAAACCAATAGGAAAAAGGATGGATTAAACCTAATTAATAAATATGTATTTTAGGAGTCATGGCTTACATCACTTCAATTTTCTTCTTCCTTCCTTGCCCTCCAAAATTTCACAACACAATCCAAGAAGCATTCAAGGCAAACACTTTTCTCTCCTTAGTCTTAAATTTCTTACTGTTGTGTTATTGGTTCTTTAAGCTTGTTCTTCATAGTTTTGTGGCCAAGGTAAGGGGAACCTCTTGCAAATTAATTTGAGAAGTATGAGTTTGATTCTTGTTTGTGTTTGAATTGTTTGTTTGGGTGTTTATAGCTTTTATTTGTTTATTTATGCTTTATAATTGTTTTATAGCTTTGATGTAATTGTTTTGTGCTATTTATAAATTGTAGAGTTGTAATGGCCAAATTTATATCGAATTTTGTGTGAGTAAAGAGGCTATGGCAAAATCATTTATGAGTTTTTGTAAACATACTGTTATAATGGCAAATTTTAAACTACCGTAAATATGATTTTACCGCAAAGAAAATACAATTTATTATTTGTGAAAACCCAGATATTATCTATCATTTATATACAAGGTGATGGTTAAGATAAATGGTTCATCAGTATGGATCTGTCTAGAAAGGAAGTGAGACCTTCGAAGGGGCTAATGCAGTTCGTCTCTCTCTGACCTGGGATCTATATTGATATGTTGTTTGAGGAATTCTTAACACTAGGGACCCGGTATATACGTGACAAGATAAAATTGAGAAATAAGTGATCTCATAATAATGGATATTTAAATAGATTGGATTGGATAAAAGAGTGTAATAGTAATTGATTCTCGATGAACCTACTTTTATAGCATCTTTCAGAATATATCGGTGAATTCTACTGTTATATTATTAGCGAGAAATATCAAGTGGGTATCCAATCTATATATATATGCACGTAACTCAATTTAATTTCTGATGTCTATGGCAGTGAAAATTAGTGAGATAGGCTTTCAATGGACTTTTTTCCTGAAAGATAATTGGAGCTTAAATATTTTCCAAGAGAAACAAATTGACTATGTTCACTTAGTACATAAGATCGATTTTACAGAGGGATACTGATTACCAAAGATGGCTCTGCCGTCGTGTGATCTTTTCATCTTCGAAAATAACTTAAGCCGTGATTAATTAGTTTTACTTTGTTCACTAAGCTTATATTAAGTTTTCAAGAAAGTTGGACACTGATTACCGCAGTCGACTCAGCCACCGTGTAATTATTCCATTCCCAAAGAACTATCTAAAATCTGAGAACAGACACTTACTAATTAAAAAGCAGACGTAAGTTTAAATACGGTTGATCACTTCTCTCTTGATCAATCCTAGGTGGCTCTGCCCCCGTTTTGGTCTTCTTGAAATGAGTTAAAAATCTTTAGTTTCTATATCGAATCCCTCTATTGGGCTGCTCACCTCAGTTTGGCTCTTGCGCGATATGACCAGCTATAAATTGACTTATTGAAGCCGGATAAATAATTTAACTCATAAACGATCCGTAAAATGGGTAAAAAGGGCAAGAGCTATTTATTTAAAACAAGTAAAAAAGTTTTCTAATATAAAGTAAAAGATGTGGGTTTTAACAAATATCTATTTATTCAAAAGTATTTCTATCCTAAAGAGATGAGTTATCTCATATAAAGCATTTTGGTGAGATTTAAAGATTTTCCAAGAGCAGCGACAGTAAAATAGAAGAAGTTTTACAAAGAGAAATTAGAGAGTAAATGGTTTGCAAATTTAGACGACCATTTGCATTATAGACGATGAGCATACAACCTACAATTTGGGGTTGAGAATAGGGTTTAGTTGGGCTACAATTGCCTATTAAGATTATCCAGGTTTCGAAAGTCTCAATGGTCATATGGGATTGATCTCCTTGAGCCGAGACGAATCGTATACCCGAATTGGATAAATCTGACTGGCTGACCTATTCATGATTTGGTATTCATTTTAAATGCAGTATTACCGAAGTATTTTCAGGGGTTCAGGTAGAATTCCCTGATTATTCTGTTAAGTTTATCGCAGCCGGTCGCTCAAATGATGTGAGGTTGGAAAAGTTTCCTTGGAGCATTGCACCGGTGTACATGTTTTGAAAGATTTTGAAGTGACATGCATAAATTATATTGAGTCTTAGTGATATGTTATTACTTTTTGTAGAATTCCAGCACAAGGTAAGATCTGCTTAAACAATGTCTGTTTATAAGCCTTGATTGATCTGTGATTATGGATGTGTGCTTTGATGTGCAAATTGATTGATATGTATTTTGTGTGTGCTTGTGCTTTACTTATTACTTTATTTAGAGTTTCACCCTTGCCTACTTTATGTTGTGTTGATGCATGACTGAGTAGATGATTTACCCAAGAAATGGGTTAACTCTTAGACGAAGGATCTGAAGAAGGATGCCACTTAGATCGATAGAGATTCCGAGAGGAAGCTATATTTACTGTCTTAAATTGGGGTAGATATCAAGAGACTGAATTGTCTCAGATGTACAGTTTATTTAAACTTATGTTTGTACTGAAGCAAGATCTTTATATATATATATATATGAGATGAGATGAGATTACGCTCACAAAAGGAGTTGATCATATTTCTGCATTCAAAAACGTTTTGAAAAGAATTAGGAAAACATATTCCCCATCCTTCTCATCTTCTTTATGGAAGTAAAAAAATTTACCCGCATTTTTGGAGAAGGATATTTAACTTTTGTCAAAATATTTTCTAACTTATTACGAAACTTTTGGTTACTATGGTATAATATCCTTTTTGGAGAAAGGGTGTAACATAGTTTGAGATACCAACATAGTTGGGATGTCTTACTCTATTGTGATGCATTAGCACTCCATTTTTGCTTAAAACAAAATGTTTGATGTTGATGTTATTCTATGATTTTCCTATGTTGTATGCTTGATGTTATTTTTGTCTTGAGATACTTGTCTTGATGCTATTATTGATTTTTCTATGTTCTCTATATTCAACTTGGGATTGTAATATTTAAAATAGCTTCATTGCTTTGATATTATCATGATGTGGTGATTGATGATCGAAGATGTAAGAAAGATAAAATGAATTAATTCATGATAATTGAACATGAGACCCAAACATTTTGGAGCATCAGATGTGTAGAGGACATGGAATTAAAGTGAATGTGACTGAAAGAGATAAAGTAGATACAAAGTCCAAAGCTTTGTATAGGGTTTTCAATCCAAATGAATAAATTAGATAACAAAGTCCAAAACTTTGTTTAGGATTTTTGATTAAATCACTTTTCAAGGAAATAATCTCCAATGGACTTCTTGACAAAAATCTTTTGATAATGACTAATCAAGTTAATAAGTAAGAAAAACACTTTTAGCAAAAAAGTTAAGGAAAAGGATTTAAAGGTTATGGTTGGAAGTTATAGTTTTTTTTGTTTTCAAACTTATCACAAATATCATGCTTTTATCTTAATAATGTCTATTTAAAAGGTTTAGAATTTTTAAAGTTAAAATGAGATTTTTAACTTGGTGAATCTTCGAGAAAACAGAATCGTTCACACCTCTGGCGTGGTTCTTGGAAAAAGGCTGTGAAAATCAAGTTTTAATTTTGAAACAGAAAACTGGAAACAGACAGGTTCACACCGTCGGTGTTATTTTTATAACACCTGTGAAAGTTTCAGATATTTTAAGAAATTAATTAAACTCGAAATTTTTGAAATTTATGCTTAAAGGCTTATAAAATAATGTCATTTTAAGGAAAAAAATATTTATTTTAAATTTACATTAGTCTAAATATTTTATTTCAATTTTTGAAGTAAAACGGTAAATAAAGAAAAAAACGGTTTTGTGAAACACAGAAATATTTTGGTTGGGATAACAATGAGAAGAGAATTCATAAAATATCTAAGAGATAAAGTCATGTGTTAAATGTTGCAAGAGGTAACAAAGAGAAGAGATTAAAAATGCCACAAGGAAACCAAAGTGTGAGAGAAGTAATTGATTGTGATTGATTGTGTGTATATGCAATATGTAATGTCATTTGCATAAAGTGATTTTGGCTTTGCCTAATGGTCATACCCGAGAGGGTTGTGACGTGAGAGATCTTGGCTTTGCCAAGTGGTCATACTCAGAGAGGGTTGTGACGTGAGCTTACAACCTAGGATTTGTCGAATTGAAAATAGGGTACAGTTGGGCTACAATTGCCTACTGGGATTATCCAGATTTCGAAAGTCTCAATGGCAATGGGCGTGTGGTGGATCCCAGCGAGCCGAGACGAGTAGAATACATGGCTTGGATAAATCTGACTGACTAAGCTATTTATGATATGGTTTTAAATTTTAAATGTAGCTCTATTGAATAATTGCAAAACCAGTCCATGAAAAACGGGACAGTTGGTTAACCAAGTTCATAAAAAAGGAGACAGTTTGGTTTATTATGACAAGTTTACGCTACAGCCTATCACTCAAATATTATTGAGGAAGAGAAAACTCTCCATGGAGCATTACACCAGTGTTGAGAGAGAAATAGAAGTGACATGCATTTTAATATATCTTGTATGATGATATATTGTTTGATGTTGAGATGCATGACATGTACTATGAAATATTAATATTAATTATGTATGACATGCATGATTTTCTTTATTGCTTATCTTATATTTTCCTTGTGATATAACTTGTGAAAGAGGATTTTTCACCCTTGCCTATATGTTTTGTGGTCTTTGGAACATGATTCATATAGATGGACCACCGGGTGGGTGGACTGGCCAGAACTCGAAGAGAAGGGAAGAAGACTACCGTTTGAAGTTTTAGTTGTTTAGACGGTAGGTTGGGGGTGTTTTAAGACTCGACTGACTTAGGCTCGTCTTGGGTACACTGCGATTAGACGGTATGTGGTCTGTTGTGGTTATGTACAATGTAATACGAAATGAGGCATTTTTATGTAAGGATGAAATTGTTTCCTTTTTGAACTGTTCCTTTTTTTAGAAAGATTTTCATTTAAAGTATTTTTCATTCTTTTCATCTTCTTAAAAAAAAATTACTCACGTTTCTGGGGAAATAAATATATGCTTTAGAAAATATTTTCTGGAAATAAAATTAACAATTATAATTATTTTATAAAAATATTTTATTACCTTGCAATATCCTTTTATGAGAAAGAGTGTTGCAATTAGTGGTATCAGAGCTTGGTCGAGTCTTTTTGGGAGTATAGGTTGTAGACCTATTAAGTTTACGTTGTGTGAACTCTGTTTGACATAGACTAATATTGATTGACATTGATTGGCATTGATTGACATTGTGTGAATTGTTTCTTTGGAAAAACTTGGTGCCGAGGTTGTACTGGTGTGGGACGGAACAACTGAGGAAATCCGACATTGTGCTGGAATGGGACAGTACAGTTGAGGAGAGCGGAATAGGATTAATAGGTACTACTTGTGCCAACATCACTGTGCGGGTATGGAACTGTACAGGATTGGGTGACCTTTTGGGAATTTTTCCAGGAAACATGTGAGTGAGGACAAAACATGTTATAAGGACCTGTGTTGGTATGTAGGGATAATCGATAATTCGAAACGCAGCTAAGTTATTTCTAAGATTGTAGGAAATTGATTGAACCTTGTTTGAATTGTTTCCCTTGTTGAAACAATTGTGTGATTATTGCTTAAACCTAGTATGAATTATTTCTTAGTTGAAACAATGTGTGCGGATACAACCAAGAGATATTTCTTGTTGGGTATTGACCAGTTTTGACTTGTACGAATCCATGGCTAGTGATAAATTTTGGGTTAAGGGAAATGATAATGAAGGTATGAAAGAGGCCTAAAATATGATATTAAGAACGTTGTATTATCCCTTAAATATCAATTTTTTAATTTTGGATAGAAGACTGTAAGACGGTAGAGACGATAAGAAAGGGATAGATAGTACAAAGTGGCATTGGATGACTATCGAGGTCTTAACATAAGAAGCGGAAGAAGAAATAATCTTAGGAGGAAACCATATTTTCGACCAAGGAGGGGTAACCGGAATGAGTAACCATAGTGTTATCTTACACCTATTTCTAGTTGAGTAGAACAAGATAACCCAATTTCAAATGCAAATTATAGATACTACTAGTGTGAGAGAAAAAGTCATTGGGTTAACAATTGCCAGAGAAGAGAGACATAGGTTACCAACGTGGGGAAGTTTGATATAATCTTAAAGATGTAGGTTTTGGGGTATGCGGAGCAAGGTCCTTCCGCTAAGTTTTGTCCACTAAAAAAGGGATTCGTACTTTCCTTGTGAATGGATAGAACACATTGAAATGGGTTGCAAGGTGCCAAAAAGGGGCCGAGTTAGTTGTTAAGATTTGAGAGTAGTGAGACCCAGAATGAGAAGAGAGAGAGTTACATTGTGAAGGATGTGGAAACTCTAGTGGATAGTAATCTTGAGTCAATGGATTTTTTTAAGGACTTTAGCGATTACGATAGGAACATGGTGTTGTTAGGAAGTTTTATGCGATGTGTAACACCCTCATTTTTATATAGTTTCTTTTGATTTTTAACCTGTTTTAATTTAATTAAAATTATTTAATTAATTATTTTGGGATCTTAAGGTGTGAATAATAATACTCATATCTTAGATTTGTTTTAGATGAGTCAAGAGTAGCCAAGTTCGCAAAACTGAGTTTTGTGGGAATCGCATTCTCGCGTGATGCGAGGAACGGTTTTGTATTTTTCTGAAGGCCATTTTTACTCTAAAATAATATTTTAACGAAACAAAAGTTATTTTTAGAATATTTGTGATTTTTACAAATTTTTTTAAAAAAATTTCAGAAAAACTTTATTTTACCCGCGTTTGTTGCTTTACGGGTAAATCAGGTGCAACCAGGATATGAAAAATGGTCCAAAAATTTAGTTTTGAGATTTTAAATTTTTCTATATCATATTCAAGTCGTAAAAGTGATTTCTCATGTTATTATCTATTTTAGAAAAATATTTATCTAAAAAGGGATTATAAAACTATGCATTTTTACTACTTTGAACTACCAATTAATCCCCAACTTGATGGGACATAATCCCACCATTTTTTTTGGTCATGACCGAATTCATGAGGCCAATAATGTGCTCTTGAAATTCAAAAGTCCACATTTGATCAAACTGGGGAATATCTTGGAATTTTTCAATTAAAAGAAATGGAGTGGGTAGCCAAATCAACTCGAACCCATGCTTCCCCATACCCCCATGTCTTGTGCTGGCCGAATTCTTCTAGGGATGGGAGGAGAGAGATTTTATTTTTGTTCTTCACTTCATCTTCTTCCTTTAGCCAACACTCCATTTTTTCTGATTTTCCAAAGCTTCCTCCATAACTAAAGCTTTGAGTTTTCTTGAGTTCTAGCCATTCAAGCTTCACAAAAAAGGTTTGGATGGTGATTCTAATCCATAAACTCTTTTCATTTTTTCATTCCATCATTTTCATTTTTTCATGGAGCTTGTGTTCTTCATTTTGCTAAAAGTAAGCTTTTTCTTGGGTTAGGTTCATTCCCTTAGAACCTACAAGCTTAAAAATCATCCTGGATCCATTTGCTCCAAAGATTTGAGTAAGTATTTCTCTACTCAAATTTCTACTCTTTAGGGTTTGTGTATTTGTATAAAATTTACATTTTTATGGTGGTTTTCTTTTGTATTTTGTATAAGGTTGATTTTTCTAAGTGTTGGAAACATCAAGACCCTTGGGAGACTACTTGGTGTTGGTGTTGGTGTTGGTGTGAAGGAGATCTTTGGTGTTAGCCCTTTTTAGTAGCTTCAAGAGGTAAGGGGATTTTTTCAATAAGTTGGGAAGGTTGTATATGTGGGTGTTTGTGTGTTGTGTGCTTGATGATAAACTCAAAGGCTTGAGTTTTTCTTATTGGGTGTTGAATGAGTTTTCATTCTCTTAGTAATATCTATTTTTATATATCTATGTATTGAAGTTTTAAAAGCATGATTTTTGGTTGATGGATGATGATTTTTGAAATTTTGGTCTCTTAGAAAAATATGCATATTGTTGGATGTAGTTGGAATGCTTAACGCATGCTTAATGGAATAATGTTTGTTGCTATGTTCATGATGTATTTTAAAATGCAAGATGGCTACTTTAAGTGTATGAATGCTTTATGATTTGTTTATGCCTCATTGCTTATTTGGTGTATTTGATTCTTGGGTGACTTGTGTGATTTGATTTATGATGTTGGAATGTAATATTTAAAGTGGTTAAAGCTTTAAATTTACTTGAATTGTGGTTGTGATTGATGATTGGATTCAAAGAGGACTAAGATTATGTATCCAAGCTTATGGAAGAGGATTAGAGGATTTTAAAAAGAAGTTTTTTTTTAAAGAGGAATGCAAGATTTAATTAATTAGAATTCAAGTCAACACTTGATTAGGTATTTTCACTTGATTTTGAAATTAAATCTTCAATAGACTTTATAATCAATTTCAGTTTCAAAAAGCCCTAATTAAGTTAAGGAATTAATTGATAAAGGAAAAAGTAAAATTTTGGATATTTTGGGGTTAAAAAATGAAAATTTAAAACTTATGTTTTAAACAATCTTAATATAAAAGATTTCTACACGGTGTTGAGAGAGAGCCAACGCGTGACGACGTTGAGGTTTTAAGGACAAATAATGCTACATGGTGTTGAGAGAGAGCTAACACGTGACGACAAAAATCATAAGGTGAAGGATTGCATTATCCTCTTGTATGTGTGTGCAAATATAGATGTCATTGCTACAATCCAGCTTGGAGTATTGTGCAATATATATTGAGGTCATGCTACAATCCAGCTTGGAGGGCTTGGAGGATTGTGCAATATATATTGAGGTCATGCTATAATCCAGCTACAATCCAGCTTGGAGGATTGAGCAATAAATGTAGATGTCGTTGCTACAATCCAGCTTGGAGGATTGTGCAAAATATATATATGTCATTATCACAATCCAACTTGGAGGGTTGTGCAATATATATATAGATGTCAATTGCATTTGGTGATTGGCTTTGCCAAAATTGAGCTACAATCCAGCTTGGTGGATTGTGCAATCTAGCTTGGGGGATTGTGAATGGAGTGTGGGTTGAGCTGTATTAAAAGATGTTGAAGTGACATGCATCATGCTAGCGTGTTATGTGTGTTTTGTTTTGATGATGTGTTCTCTTTTAGGCTTAAGAATATCTTAGAGGAAGATTTGTGAATATATATATATCAACTATGTGTTGATTTTTATCTGTCTGGATTATATATCTGCTTACTGTTATTATGCCTGATTGGAAAGTATATGTATAGTTATGACTGGAAAGTATGGATGTTCTTGATCCGTTGGTTTTACTCAAGTTGTGGCAGTAAGTCCCGTGATGTTGAGAGGGCAGTCAGTCCAACACATTGATGCTTGTGTAAAACGAGGGGATAGAAGAATGAACCAGGACTATGGTTAAAACTATCATATTGGCTTGATTATGCATAAAAACAAATTAACCAGATATATTATCTAGTAGATAAAGCTTAATAGAGAATTAATAATATCATCATAATATCATCCTACTTCCCTGTCAGGCACTGATACCAAGACAGGGGTCGGACTATGCAGAAGATGTTAAATGAAAAGGATGAAGAGAAGTAGGGGATTGGACGGACTGATGTTTACATAAAAACTATGCAAAGATGCAGAAATAAATAAAACAAAAAGAAAGATCAGAGGCGGTTAGACCAGCTAAGTGTGATCTCAGGGGAGAAGGAGAAATTTACAAAATTTTATTGAGGATTGAAGCTTACAAAGACTCAGAGATCTTGCTCTGATTAAAACTCGTAAACTAAGGGTTGCTAAAAGGGTGCCTTACAACTAAGCCTGGCATCTCCTTTTATAGATTGAAAAATTTACTATTTCTACAGTACATGTTGCTAACTGGTACTATTTACAACAATAAATGATACAGCAATTTTGACTACTGAGTACAATAAGACAAAATTACTTTCAGTGCTGCCAACATTGTTGAGCCGTGCTTTAGTCATCTGACAGATTGATAGGGGGAATCCCCGGGATCCCATAACAGCCGTCTTCATTTTGATAGAAGTCGTCTGATATGGCTTCAAGAGAAGGAGACTCTGAAGGATCTTCTTCTTTCTTCTTCCCTTTTGATTGCTGTTTGATGAATTTGAGCATTTGTTCTAAGTTTTCAACAAATTGCTCTTCTGATGTTGCGGCTACCAATGCTGCTGTAGCTTGAGACCGCATATTCAAAAATTTGCAAGTTTCTGGATCAGCTACCTGCAAATATTTCAAATTTTTCTTGAACCAGAGCATAACATTTTCTGCATTTGCCCTAGCTGCATCAAAAGCGCCCCCACCATTTAACGTAGAGCTTCCTTTGGAGAGCTGGATATTCTGTTGGAACATCAGCAATATTGATATATTTGTATTGCCAGGAAAATATCCAAGCAAGTGAAAATTTTGAAAAGAAGTGTAACTCAATCGGATAGGAATCCTTCTCACGATTGAACTTTTCTGAAAAAAGATTAAATCCCTTAAGAACTTCTTCAGGGAGTATTTGTACAATTGGCCCAAAAAGATTCCACCAGATACGGAGCCATTGTGGGAAATAATATTTGGCTCCTTGCTTAAAGTAAATTAGCCAGGAGTGTTTGAACTGTTTGTTTTGATACCAGAACACATTAGTCCATGCCTGAACATAGTCCCAGTATGTATACCCAATGGGATCAAAAGGTTGAGAAAATTTTCTCAAGGTGTTTGGATTTCCCCAGTTTTTTGGTGACAAGATCTGGAGAATTTGGATAGTAGAATGGGTAATCATATTATTCCCATCTGTATAGTGTTTGATGGATATAGAATCAGAGTCCACGAGTATGAACTCATAAAAAGTTTGGGTTTTGTTTGAGGCAAGTGGTTGGAACTGGAATCCTGGAGGAAATATTTTCCCAGGGACTTTGTTGGGGTTATTTTCCCAATATTCTGGCTCCATTTGTATGACTCTTACAAACTTTTCCTTGTAGATATAGTTTGTCTGAGTTTTAGGTTTTTTGGTCTGAAGAGGCTAGCTGGTTGGGACAACCTGTTTTGACTTGAGGTCATTGACCACTGTTTGTTGGTTTTTTAGGTTTTGAATCATTAGACAGTGTCTCCTCATTTTGTTCTGCCTCGACCATATCGAACCAGTTTTGGGTCTTGGCTCCACTAATCATTTGGGACCAAGTTATGTTTGGAGGAGGTTTAGTTAAACCTTGATTTTGAAAAGCCAACAATGTTGGAAGATCCCAGGTATAATCTGCCTTGGTTTGTTTTGAAGACTCGGGTTTGTGTTTTTGGGTAGATGACCCAATTTGATTGAGGGCTAATGGAGTCAATGACTCCTGAGTTTGAATCTGGGTAGATGACCCAGTTGATTTACTCTGGGTGGATGACCCAGTCGGAGTGGATGACTCCGAAAGTTTGTTTATTAGTCCTTGGATGACTAACCTTCTTGCCACAATGCCTCCATGGGCTCCTCTACCTGTTCTTCCTCCTCTCCCTCTGGATGAGGAGGATGTTGCCGATTTCAGCATCTTACTGTTTACCCTGCAAGTATTCACGAGTAAGATAATCAGGTAAAGAGTTTGATGAGCCTTTAAGAAATTCAATTTCAAAATAAAAAATGCTCAATAAAGCTTGCCATCTAGCAAAAATTTGTTTAGATGCTAAATTTTTGACATCTTTTTGTAAAATCTCTTTAGCAGATTTACAATCTACTCTAACAAGAAATCTTTGGTTAAATAAATCAGATTGAAATTTTGATATGCATAAAACAATGGCTAAAACTTCTTTTTTGACAGTGGAATATTTTTGCTGTGCAGGATTCCAATGTTTAGAAGTAAATGCAATAATTTGCTCTTTGCCATTATCTCTCTGTTTGAGAATGCCACCATAACCTATACCAGAGGCATATGTTTCAACAATTTTGAAAGATTGGGGTTTTGGAAGGTAAAGACACGGGAGTTCTTTTACCTGAGCTTTAACCTGTTTGACAACATTTGTATGAACATCAGTCCAAGGAGGAGGATCAGACTTAAGCCTATCATGTAATGGCTTAATCAGATTACTGAGCCGAGGAAAGAAATCAGCTACATAATTGAGACAACCCAGAAATCTTTGTAACTGAGTTTTATCAATGATTTGGTTGGAAAACTTGTCCGCAAACTCTATAGCACGATTGATAGGGATAATAGTCCCTTACTTGATGTTATGACCTAAGACCCTCATCTCAGTCTGGAATAAACTGATTTTTGAAGGAGATACAACAAGGCCATTACACTTGATTACTGTCAAGAATATGTTGACATGTTTGAAATGTTGGTCAATGGATTGAGAAAAGACTAATACATCATCAATGTAGACAATAGTAAAGTCTGAATAAGGATTGAAGATTTCATTCATAATCTTCTGGAATTCAGAAGGAGCATTCTTGAGTCTGAATGGCATGACATTCCACTCATACTGCCCGAAAGGAACAGTAAATGCTGTTTTATAGCGGTCAGACTCTTTGAGTTAGACCTGCAGAAACCTGACTTCATATCAAACTTAGAAAATATCTTAGCAGAATGAAGACGATTGAGAAGATCCTTTTTGTTTGGAATAGGATACCTAATCCATTTCAAGGCTTGATTGAGAGGTTTATAATTGGTTACAAGGCGCGGTGCACCTCGTTCAATTTCATAAGACTTATTGACATAGAAGGCTGAACAAGACCAAGGGCTTTTACTATGCCTAATGAGTTTCTTGTCGAGAAGATCCTGGATTTCTTTCTTGCAGTAACCCAGAAGTTCTTCGTTCATTTGGATTAGTCTAGCTTTGGCCGGTATTTGCCTATCTGAGAATCCTTCCTTATAAGACAGATCAACCATATGATGCTTTCTTTCCCAAAAAGCATTAGGGAGATTGGAACATATTGTTTTCTCAATTGTTTGCTTAAGATCCTTAATCCTATCCTGGATTTTGGGATCCTTGAGTTGGGTTTCTTTGGTCTTATAAGAAACCTCTTCTTTCAGATAATTTATCTGATTTTGTTTGTAGGAGATAGAGTTGAGGGTTTTCCTAATAGGTTTCCTAAGGAAATTAAACTCTATCGCTTTTCCTAGATGTTGGGTTGAAATCCCTTTGTTGGTAATCTGAAGAGGAAATAAAGAGCTTATGAAAGGAGTTCCTAAGATTACCTCATTTCTCAGATCTTTAGCCAACATAAATGGCGTCTTGACCTGAAGAGTTTCATTTTCAATTATCGCATTGGATAATTTATAACAGATTTTGAGTTTGGAACCATTCGCAGTGCGAAGATTCTCTGAAGTTTTTTCAAAGTACTTGGTTGGTACAAGACCTTCCAAGATACAGTTTGAATCTGCACCTGTATCAAACAAGGCAGTTTTGTTGAGGATGAAGTCTCCTATCCTAATTCTAACCTTAATGTCGAATTTCTGGATTTTGAGCTGATTGATAAGGTACATAAAATCATCATCTATGACGAAGTTATTTACCTCAGGATTATCTACCTTACTGGTTGAGGCAAGATTGACTTTGGGTTTTTCTTCATCTCCTGATGAAGAATCATCGTTGACAATTCGGCTTAGAATCTGTTCATGAACCTTCTACTTATCCTTAAGCTCTTTGACCTCGGTTTTGAGGGTTTTAATCTCAGCATGGAGATCTTGGATAGTAATAGGTTTGGCTACACTCTTTTCTAACCTCTTAAGGGTTTCATTGAGATCAAACTTGTTTTGAACAACCAGTTTGTTCTTGTCTTTGGCTTTGATGGAAGCTTTAAGCTTATCCAAATATCTTCTCTTTTCCATTGGGTCGTCTATAGAATCTATAGCTTCAAAGAGAAGATCTTGTTCCTTGGTAAGGACATTGATTGAGCTATCACAACAAGAAGCAAACTTATCTTCTTGTATCTCATTGAGGTTTTCAGAAGAATCAGATTCCTTTTCAGACTCTTCTTCAGAAGATTCAACTAACAGTTTGTTAATTTGGTCTTCTACAGTTTGGTCAAGGTTGTGGTTTTGAATTTTCTTCTTCAACCTATAGTACTTACTATAGTGACTAGGTTTTCCGCAACTATAGCAAATAACGGTTTTCTTGGGAACCTTGATATCAATGTTTGGTTTGGATTTGATATCCGATTGGAGTTTCCTAGCAGGAGTGTTCTTCCTAAACCTATAATACCTAGAAGTATTGGGTTTCTTGGTATTCTGGGTTTGGTTTTGAACTTGGGTTTTCTTCTTGCTAGGCCTCTTATTTTGGTTTTTGGCATAAGGTAGACCAAATTGCTCACAGAAAGATCCAAACTCTTTATTGGTTTGACCCTTTTCCTTGGCTAGTTGGTGCTGAATCTTACCACTTGACAAATTTTCAGAGCAACCTTTTGGATATACGAGATCAACTGCCATAGCTAAGCTGATCATAAGGAATATCTCTTGTGGGTGTTTGGTTACGGATTTTATCCCTAACTTTGTCACCTAAGGTTTTTGGTAATCCGACTAAGAATTTTTCTTTCCAGAAAGGTTGATAGCTATCATCTCTAGTGTATACCCTAGTAAGGAAAGTATCTCTATACCATCTGAAATCAGATAAGGTTCTACACTTAAGATTGGAAACAATTCTGTGGTTCTATCCTTAAACAAGGAAGTATCACCTATGAAATATTGTGCTATGGTAAACATTAAGGTATTGACGGCGTCAGACATGTCTTCACCATCTTCAGTAATGGTTTTACCATTAGAATCGGTTTTGATTGCTTCGAGAATCCCAGTTCTCTGGTCTTCAGTGAGATAGTTATCCCACCAACCTTTGAGTTGACCTGTAAAATCGGCAACTAGGATTTCTACAATTACTCTATCTGAGCAATCATGGGTTGTTTGGTAGGCAGTAGCCACCATGATCATATTTTGAAGGAGCTGGAGTATATTATACTCAGACTTTCCATCTATACTCCACTCATAGACATTGTTTGCACTAAAGCTCTTAAAGTTTGAATCTTTTTTCTCTAAAAGGATATCTGGAGGAGTAGCTCTAGGATAATAGAGTTTGGATGGGTTCTTCCAGTTATTCTTTTGACTAACTAGAGGATTAAGCTTGAAAGAGGTTTGGGACCTAACATCAGATTCTTCGTCTGATGAAGACATAGTTTGGCTAGAGGATTCTCCTAAGGTATCAATCTGGAGATTCTTAAGCCTATTTTGAGGAGGAGTCTCACAGGTAGCTACAACGCTGTTCTGCGGTGTTTTCTAAATTGTTGTATTAAGCATCTTGATTTGCTCATTGATCTTCTCAACAAGTTGTTTGTCTTCAACTTGTCTGTTTGGATTCAACTGATATCTAATCATCTCCTTAATGCGGAAAATCGTCTCTCATAAATCATGGTTACCAAAATTGGTGGCTAATTTTTTTTTTTAAAGGATCTTATACCAAAAAGATTTGCTCACAACTCATTTAGCCATCCAGAAACTCAGAAGAAAAGAAACATGACATATATATATATATATCCTCAAGTCAATATACACAAGTCTTGCACCCGAAAGTATAGTTTGGAACCACAACATAGTGGCCAAAATACATCATCCTGACACAAAGAAAATAAAGCGATAAAGCTAAACCTAGGAAAAAACGATAATTCAAAAAGTGTGTCCAATACACGACACTGAACATGTACATCCCAAACCTAGGCTGGTCGCTAACAGACACTCTACAACCTAGCACTAGACACCCCCACCCCTACAGGCCTAAGACGATGACGTCTCCTCGGGGTCCTCCTCAACCTTAGACAACTCGAATAGTACACGATCTGGCTCGTATCTAACCTTCCTCTTCCCTCTATCTACGTGTCCCGAAGGTCCGGCAGAAGTGTCAGAAGGACAGCGCACCAAATGTCCAGAAGGTGCGACATATGGAACAGGAAGTGTCGGCCTCACGGTCTCGGGTGATGGAACTGGTGTCACTGATGGAGTCATCCTTGGTAAGCGTGCCCTCTCCAAGGAACTATTCCTTGGAGTGCGACGAATCAAACGACAACGGTTAGATACCGATTCGGCTATCCGCTGAGGTGTAGGCCTCTGATCCTCCCTCGCCTCTCTCCTAGGCTGCGCCGTGGGTGGAACTCTGGCCTCCCGGTCCTCCAAGGTGATGCTGCGTGCAAAGGGTGCATCTCCCAGCCAGTAGCGCATCCTCTTGACGGGTATGTAAACGTCCAAAACCATGTCCCTATCCAAAACCTCTTCGGGGCCCAACACCCCTCCTCTAGTCCTAACCACGTGTCCAGACACAGTGGCCCATTGGGAGATGGGATCGTAAGTCCATCCCCCACCATCGGCCTCACGAGGCCGGAAGCACTCCCTCACTCGGGCTATCAGAGGTCTCGAAGTGGACATCTACGCATAACGTACATAAAATAACAGAAAAACACGCAAGGGTGAATTTCTTTGCACAAGTTGAAATCCACTGAAAGGATGTATACAAAAAGAAAATACTACATAATACATTCCAAGAATATATATAGCTACTCTTTCGCAAATCTTTCTCTAAGATATTCATACACCAAAAGAGAGCACATCATCCAATTAAACACACAGTCAAACACACAAATAGCACTCTAGCATAATGCATGTCACTTCAATATCTCTTTAATACACCGGTGCACTACTCCATGGAGACTTCCTCAACCAAGTAAAGCAAAATGGTTGTAGCATAAACCTAACATAATAAACCAATCGGTCCCCTTTTTCATGGACATGGTAACCATCGGTCCCCTTTTTCATGAACAGGTTTTACAATTATTCAGTAGAGCTACTATCACCATAACATAATAAACCAATCGGTCCCCTTTTTCATGGATATGGTAACCATCGGTTCCCTTTTTCATGGACAGGTTTTACAATTATTCAGTAGGCTACTATGAGACCTAACATAATAAACCAATCGGTCCCCTTTTTCATGGACATGGTAACCATCGGTCCCCTTTTTCATGGACAGGTTTTACAATTATTCACAATTCATCGCATGGGATTGTATGCTCTCATCATAGCATAAAGCTAGCCTGGCAAAAGCCAATATCTCAAATGCATATGACATTATATTTGCACTCACAAACAATACAATCAATGCGGTCCCTTGTCTTAGGGTTTTTCGTCGCCACGTGTTAACTTTCATCCAACACCGTGTAACTTTATTGTTCTTAAGACTTTTATCTTCTCCACGTATTGGTTCTCTTCCAATACCGTGTAATATTATTGTCCTTAAGACTTTTATCTTCGCCACGTATTGATTCTCTTCCAATACCGTGTAATATTGTTAATTAACACCATAAGTTTTTTGAAGAATTTCCTCTTTGAATTCTTAAGTTTTTCCTTTAACTTTAAACTCTTAAACTTTCACTTGTTTATAAAAGAATTTCCTCTTATTTATAACCCACTTTATTAATTTTCTTCCCACTTATTCATCATAAAAAGATTTAATTAAAACTTAATTAAATTCTTTGATAATTTTACTTAAATTCCATTACTTTTAAGTATTTACAATTTCGACCCCTTAAGAAGTTCAGTTCCGCAGTTCAGCCCCCAATTTTCTAAAAAATTAGGTTTCTGGCCCAAAATGCCCAGACTTTACGTTTTCTACCGCAAGACTTTCATAAATTTTAATTCTGGCACAAAGGTACACAGACTTCGCGTTTCTGCCCCCAACTTTCGTAAATTATACTTTTGGCCCAAAAGTCTCCAGATTTCGTGTTTTCTGCCCCAAACTTTCGTAAATTATATTTTTGGCCCAAAAGTCCATATTTTGCAATTAAAGCCCAGAATTCCAGAATTTGCATTTTTGACCCCAAAAAAATCCAGTTTTCGTTTTTGACCCCTAAAAATCCAAAATTTGATTTTTCTTCCACATTGATTAATTTTCTAACTCACTTAAAAGTTTTATGGATAAAAGGATTTAGTATGGAATTGATTTAAGACTTAGGATTAGAAACTTGATGAAATTTATCTAATTAAGTGTTATCTTTGAATTCTAATTAATTCATTTGGAAAACTTTTTTATTAAAACTTTTAAACCCTCTTCCCACACTTAATCAAATATTTTCAATCCAAACTCAATCACATTGAATTAAATCATGTGAAACATCCAAGAATCATCCATTTAGGCAAAAACACCACCATGCCATAAATCAAACATACACTCAAAGTACTCATTCATAATATATCAACATACATCATGAACATAGCATAAAGCATACTTCACCAAGCACACACTTAGGCATCCAAAATCACCCCAAAGCATACATATGATTTTTCCAACAACACATAGGCTCATCAAAAATTATCATGCCTCAACCAAAATCATACTTTCACTCATATACATAAATATATAAAAATACATATTACTAAGAGAATGAAAACTCATTCAACAACCAATATGAAAACTCAAGTCTTTGAGTTTTTCATGAACATACAACATAAACCACACACATACACATCCTTCCCAACTTATTGAGAAAATCCCCTTACCTCTTGAAGCTTAGGAAAATGGGCAAACACCACTAATCACCTTCCCTCTACACAATCACCAAGTGGCCTCCTTGAAGCCTTGATGTTCCAACACTTAGAAAAATTCACCTTACACAAAATACACCAAAAATAAACCATAAAAATGCAAGTTTCATGAAAACCACCAAACCCTAAGGTATAGAAATTTGAGTAGAGGAATACTTACTCAAATCATGAAGCAAAATAGATCCAAGATGATTTTCAAGCTTGTAGGTTCCAATGGAGTAAACCTAAACCAAGAAAAAACTCTCTTTTAGTAAAGAGAAGAATACAAGCTTTCATGGAAAAATTAAAAATGATGAGAATGGAAAACTAAGAAGATATTATGGTTTAGAATCATGATCCAAACCTTTTTTGTGAAGCTTGACTATGCAAAATCTCAATAGAACTTGGTCTTTTTGTGTATGGAAAAGCTTGGAAAATGGAGAGAAAACGGAGTTTGTATGATTCAAGTGGAGAAGATGAAGTTGGAAAATGAAATCTCTCTCTTCCTTCTCCCTATGTGCAGCGGCCAGAACATGAGGAGTATGGGGGAGTATGGGCTTCAATGCTTTTGGTGGTTGGGAGTCATACCTCTCTCACCTAATTTTGAAAAATTCAAATATTAACCCCTATTTGACCATTTGACTTTTGGAAGGATTTTGAGGGTGGGATCAGCCCTTCCATGCGCCCCAAGGCTGACTGGAAAATGGTGGGATTTAATTCCACCAAGTTAGGGTTTAATCAGTAGTTCGAAGTAGTAAAAACGCGTAGTTTTCGAACTCCTTTTTAGATAAATATTTTTCTAAAATGAGTAAAATCGTGAGAAATGAATTTTATGATTTGAATATGTCATAGAAAAATTTAGAAACTCAAAACTAAATTTTTGGACTATTTTTCATGTCCCGGTTGCACCCGGTTTACCCATAAAGCTCCAAACGCGAGTAAAATAAAGTTTTTCTGAAAAATTTCCAGAAAAATTTCTAAAAATCACAAATATTATAAGAACCACTTTTGGTTCGTTAAAAAATTATTTTGGAGTAAAAATGACCTCCAGAAAAATACTGAACCCTATCCCCGCATCAGGAGAGAATGCGGTTCCCGCAAAAACTCAGTTTTGTGAACTCTACTACTCTAAACCCTTCAAAATCAAACCTAAGATATGAATATTATTATTCACACCTTAAAATCCCAAAAATCATAATTAAATAATTTTAATTAAATTAAATAGGATTAAAAATTAATAAAAACTATGTATAAAAATCGGGGTGTTACATTGCTGTCTTAAAGTTATTAGATTGAAGGTCACTGGACCTCATAGACATAGATCTACCAAAGGAGTTTCTCCTATCGAAGATTAGATCTACGCTGCCAATTTGATGTTGGATGACTTGTTCAAAGTCTGGGGTTACCCTAGTCAAGGCTGGAGTTGCCTTTTCTATGGTCCATTTTTTAGGCAGAGTGACTTCACTCCATTGGATAGTCCTTGGAACTATCACATTTGTTCTGGACAGATCAGTGAGAAACTGAGTAGTTTCTCCAATTTTCTGCAAGGATTTGGTTCTAAAGAGGCACAATCTATAAGAGTTCATGACTTTGTATTGAATCCTATAGAGAAGTACTACAGGAATAGATCCAGGCTTCATATCTAGACCTTTGGTTTTGACGTTTTGAAAGACTGAGTCCATGACATTTTGATCTTCTACACTGATAGTTAGATCTGGGAAACAATTGAAATAGATTGGACCATGACTTAGGCTAGTTTCGACAGTTCCTAAGAGAGAGTCTTGAAATTGGTTATGCCTCTTATCTCTGAGACATAACAGGACACAAGCATCTAAGCCTTCTCTTGCAAGAAGCTTTAACGCTACTTGAACACATCCTATGTGTATGAATTTATATTTTTTATTTTTATGGTCATTGAGACTGTTTGGAAAGAAGATAAAGCTGATCATCTTCAGAATTGATATGAAGATTTTGTTCTAAGGTCTTAATCACATAATCAGACCTCGTGAAGAAATATCCTTGAGGTTTGTAGAGATCATTTTGGGATATCTTTGGGATTTCCCAGTTATCAATCTCATGATTGATGTCTTCAAAGTGGATTTCCTCATTGAAGAGATTGTTTTGAGTCATACTGGACTCAGATTGGAGTTGGGAGATTAAAGAAGAAGGTTGGGAGGAAAGGAAAGAAAGACGAGAAAGAGAGCGAGAGAGAGAGCGACTCATAGCAAAAATAAATAAAAATTATTTTTTTAAAATTTCTTTAAAATTCCTCACCCTTCTGATATCATTACTATCACCCGGTTTCATAGGAAAAATGACTATTAATTCTCTGTTAAGCTTTATCTACTAGATAATATATCTGGTTAATTTGTTTTTATGCATCATCAAGCCAATATGATAGTTTTAACCATAGTCCTGATTCATTCTTCTATCCCCTCGTTTTACACAAGCATCAATGTGTTGGACTGACTGCCCTCTCAACATCACGAGACTTACTGCCATAACTTGAGTAAAACCAACGGATCAAGAACATCCATACTTTCCAGTCATAACTATACATATACTTTCCAATCAGGCATAATAACAGCAAGCATATATATATATATATATATATATATATATATATATATATTCTTGGAACGTATTATGTAGTATTTTATATTTCATATGCACCATTCAGTGGATTTTTAACTTGTGCAAAGAAATTCATCTTTGCGTGTTTTTCTGTTAATTTTATGTACGTTATGCGTAGATGCTCATATTGAGACCCCGGGTAGCTGAGCGAGGGAGAGTTTCCGGCCTCTTGAGGCCAATGATGGGGGATGGACTTACGATCCCATCTCCCAATGGGCCACGGTGTTTCGAATTGCAAATGAAGGGAAGAGGAAGATTAGAGACGAGCCGGGATGTGGTTTTCTTGTGCAGTTCAAGGAGGAGGATCCCGAGGAGGACCCCAAGGAGGCGACATCTTCTTAGGTCTCTAGGTGTGGGGAGGATAGTGGTAGGTTGTGGGTTTGTTAGTTGGCCAAGCAGCCTAGGTTTTGGGGAGTAGATGTTTCATGTCGTGTATTTGACACATCTTTTGCTTTAATGTTTTTCTTAGGTTTAGTTTACTGTGGTATTTTCTTACTCGTGGTGTTGTATTTTGGCCACTTTATTGTGGTTCTTGACTATACTTGCGGGCGCAAGAATTTTGTATAGTGACATAGAGTTATGTATATGTGATGTACATTTTCTTTCTGATTTTTTGGATAGCTAAGTTTCATGAGTATACTTTTAAAAAAATATTAGCCACCAATTTTGGTATCATTCAATTGTGAAAGAGACATTTTCTGAAAACGAATCAGTTTTATTTATTTCCGTATTTGAGTTTCTTGATATTTTTACGTAACGATCCTTGTGGAAAAGGGGCGTTACATTTGTGGTATCAGAGCCTGGTTGATGTCTTTCGGGACTGCATGTTATAGGTTTGTTGTGTCTATGTTGTGTGAACTCTGATGGAGTTTGCTGGAATTGTTTCTTGTAGAAACAATTGTGTGTCTTTCGGGATCGTTTAGGTTACAGGCTTACTAAGTTTAAGTTGTGTGATCTCTGATTAGCATTGTGTGACATTGTTTGTATTGTTTTCTTATGAAACAATGTGTGAAATTGATTGTTTTTTTGAATGGGTTTTGAATAGTGCAACTTGATTGGTTGACTTGTAGAAACCCATGGCACGTCGAGGACGACCGATGAATCGCGTTGACGCCGAGGACCGTAATGACACGATGGAGAGGGCTGTCGCGACTATGACCAACATGGCGGCTCAAATGGCTCAACAGTCTGTTCGTGCTGAACAGAGGGATATAGAGAGACAGCAAAGAGATGTTGAGGATAGAGTAAGGGCTGAGAGAGCTGTTGAAGCCAAGAGATTGGTTGATTTTCGACACCATAATCCGCCACAGTTTCATGGTGAGACTGATCCGGAGAAAGAAGAGTTGTGGATACAAGAGCTGGAGAAGATTTTTGAGATTCTGCACTGCACGACAGCTGAGAAGCTACAATACGCGGTTATCTGCTTTTGGGTGACGCGGAGTATTGGTGGAAGGGAGTCCGACAACTGTTGGAAACTGGAAACCAAGCTGTGACGTGGGAAATTTTTAAGGATAGATTTCTAGAGAAGTATTTCCCACAGAGCGCGAGGTCGGAGAAGGAGTAAGAATTTCTGCGACTGCAGCAAAGAGACATGCCTGTAGGAGAGTACGTGGCAAAGTTTGAGTCACTTGCAAGTACTTTTGGTTTTTCCAAGTCCAACTGGACGAAGGATGGAAGTGTGAGAGATTTGAAGCTGGGTTGAGATATGAGGTTCGCCAATCTGTCAGTTTCCACTACTGGTGGAGAAGTATAGGAAAATGGAGAACCTAATGAGAGGAAGAGTGAACAAGGGAAATGTGAGTGGACCGTCTAGGTCATATCCACAAGGGAAGGAAGGAAAGCAGGATCCGAACAAACCCTACTATAAGAATCAGGGGAACCAACAAAAGGACATTACCAACGAGGGGAGTCAAGGAGCGAGCGCTCCAGTGAGATGTTATAAGTGTGGAAAAATAGGACATTATAAAAATACCTGTAGCCAGCAAGGGATGATGTGCTATAACTGTGGAAAGGTTGGACATGTGGAAAAGGATTGCCTTATGAGCAAATCGAAGCCAAAAATCAACAATGTCAAAGCCGGAAGTCCAAAGACAAGCGGACGTGTCTATACTATGAGTGGTGTTGAGGTTTCACCCTCGGAGGGTCCCTTACAAGAAGAAAATGACATAGCTGGTAATTTTGAAGACGAAGGGCTTCATGGATGATCGGAATGGGTGGTCTTCTGTAAGTTTCAGAGATTCTGGAGGTCAATTTCAATTCTTGACATAAAGATGGGTTTATACTATGAGCGACGAAAGACTAGTTTCGTTTTGTTAGGAAACTTTTTGTGTGATGTATGTTTTAGTTTCTTATAAGTCTTAGTTTCAAAATCTGACTCTATGTTTGAATTCTGTTTGCTACTTCTTATATATAAAACCTTTTAGAAATTCCTATGTCTGTCTGTTTCCAAAACTCTTCGCAATCTATGTATGAAGTTATTCAGTAATTTCGTCCATCTATTTTTCTTACCCATCTATTTTCTGCCTGTGTCTAATTGTCTTTCTGATAGTCCATCATGTCCAATTATTTCTCATCAGTAGTGGTAATCTTGTTGGTAAATTGATTATCGGATGAGAGTTTTACTATATCGATGGCTAAACATAGTTTTAGGTATGTAATTTCGACGACGAAATTCTTTTTAGAGGGGTAGAGTTGTAACACCCTCATTTTTAAATAGTTTCTTTTGATTTTTAACCTGTTTTAATTTAATTAAAATTATTTAATTAATGATTTTGGGATCTTAAGATGTGAATAATAATACTCATATCTTAGATTTGTTTTAGAAGAGCCAAGAGTAGTCAAGTTCGTAAAATCGAGTTTTGCAGGAACCGCATTCTCGCGAGATGCGAGGAACGGTTTTGTATATTTTAACGAAATAAAATTTATTTTTAGAATATTTTTTATTTTTAGAAATTTTTCTTAAAATTTTTCAGAAAAACTTTATTTTACCCGTGTTTGGTGCTTTATGGTTAAACCGGGCGCAACCAGGACATGAAAAATGGTCCAAAAATTTAGTTTTGAGATTCTAAATTTTCTATATCATATTCAAGTCATAAAAGTGATTTCTTATGTTATTATCTATTTTTGAAAAATATTTATCTAAAAAGGGATTATAGAACTAAGCAATTTTACTACTTTGAACCACCAATTAAACCCAAACTTGATGATACATAATCCCACCATTTTTTTTTGGTCATGACCGAGTTCATAAGGCCAATAATGTGCTCTTGAAATTCAAAAGTCCACATTTTACCACATTGGGGAATATCTTGGAATTTTTCAATTAAAAGAAATGGAGTAGGTAGTCAAATTAACTCAAACCCATGCTTCCCCATACCCCCATGCCTTGCATTGGCCGAATTCTTCTAGGGATGGGAGGAGAGAGATTTCATTTTTGCTCTTCACTTCATCTTCTTCCTTTAGCCAAAACTCCATTCTCATTTCCAAAGCTTCCTCCATAACTAAAGCTTTGTGTTTTCTTGAGTTCTAGCCATTCAAGCTTCACAAAAAAGGTTTGGATGGTGATTCTAATCCATAAACTCTTTTCATTTTTTCATTCCCATCATTTTCATTTTTTCATGAAGCTTGTGTTCTTCATTTTGCTAAAAGTAAGCTTTTTCTTGGGTTAGGTTCATTCCCTTAGAACCTACAAGCTTGAAAACCATCCTGGATCCATTTGCTCCAAAGATTTGAGTAAGTATTTCTCTACTCAAATTTCTAATCTTTAGGGTTTGTGTATTTGCATAAAACTTACATTTTTATGGTGGTTTTCTTGTGTATTTTGTATAAGGTTGATTTTTCTAAGTGTTGAAAACATCAAGACCCTTGGGAGACCACTTGGTGTTGGTGTTGGTGTTGGTGTGAAGGAGATCTTTGGTGTTAGCCCTTTTTAGTAGCTTCAAGAGGTCAGGGGATTTTCTCAATAAGTTGGGAAGATTGTATATGTGGGTGTTTGTGTGTTGTGTGCTTGATGATAAACTCAAACACTTGAGTTTTTCTTATTGGGTGTTGAATGAGTTTTCATTCTCTTAGTAATATCTATTTTTATATATCTATGTATTGAAGTTTTAAAAGCAAGATTTTTGGTTGATGGATGATGATTTTCGAAATTTTGGTCCCTTGGAAAAATATGCATATTGTTGGATGTTGTTGGAATGCTTAATGCATGCTTAATGGATTAATGTTTGTTGCTATGTTCATGATGTATTTTAATATGCAAGATGGCTACTTTAAGTGTATGAATGCTTTATGATTTGTTTATGCCTCATTGCTTATTTGGTGTATTTGATTCTTGGGTGACTTGTGTGATTTGATTTATGATGTTGGATTGTAATATTTAAAGTGGTTAAAGCTTTAAATTTACCATGAATTGTGGTTGTGATTGATGATTGGATTCATGTACTCAAGCTTATGGAAGAGGATTAGAGGATTTTAAAAAGAAGTTTTTTTTAAAGAGGAAAGCAAGACTTAATTATTTAGAATTCAAGTCAACATTTGATTAGGTATTTTCAGTTGATTTTGAAATTAAATCTTCAATGGACGTTATAATCAATTTTAGTTTCAAAAAGCCCTAATTAAGTTAAGGAATTAATTGATAAAGAAAAAAGTGAAATTTTGGATATTTTTTTGCGGCTAAAAACAAAAACTGGGAGTCCTTGGGCCAAAAGAATAAATTTCAGAAGTTCTAATGCTGAAAAATGAAAACTGGCTATTTTGGGCCAAAATCGTAAGTTATAAAAGTTCTGGAGCTAAAACAAGAAACTGGGATTTTTGGGCCAAAAACATAATTTTTCTGAAGTCAGGTGCTAAAGCATGAAACTGGATTTTTAAGGGTTCAAATTTTACATTTAAGTAAAGTTTTATACAAGTATGTAATTAAGACTTGTAAATAAATCTTTTTACAATTAGAAGTGAGTTATAAATAAAAGGTATTTCTTTTGTCAGAGCATTTTAAATATTTTGAGACTTTAAAGCTAAAGAGGGATTTCGAGAAATACTTATTGTTTTGAAGAATTCTGTTTTCAAAAAGAAGTTTCTTTAAAACTTATGTTTTAAACAATCTTAATATGAAATATTTCTACACAGTGTTGAGAGAGAGCCAACGCGCGACGAAGTTGAGATTTTGAGGACAAATAATGCTACACTGTGTTGGGAGAGAGCTAACACGTGACGACAAAAATCATAAGGTGAAGGATTGCATTATCCTCTTGTATGTGTGTGCAAATATAGATGTCATTGCTACAATCTAGATTGGAGGATTGTGCAATCATAAGCTTGTCTTTGCCAAAATTGAGCTACAATTTATCTTGGAGGATTGTGCAATCCAGCTTTGGGGATTGCGAATGGAGTGTGGGTTGAGCTGTATTGAAAGATGTTGAAGTGACATGCATCATGCTAGCGTGTTATGTGTGTTTTGTTTTGATGATGTGTTCTCTTTTGGGCATAGGAATATCTTAGAGGAAGATTTCCGAAAGAGTAGCTATATATATATATATATATTCTTGGAATGTATTATGTGGTATTTTATTTTTCATATGCACCTTTCAGTGGATTTTCAACTTGTGCAAAGAAATTCACCCTTGCGTGTTTGTCTATTATTTTTATTTACGTTACACGTAGATGTTCATATTGAGACCCTGGGTAGCCGAGTGAGGGAGAGTTTCCGGTCTCTTGAGGCCGATGATGGGGGATGGACTTACGATCCCCTCTCCCAATGGGCCACGGTATCTGGAATTGCAGAGGAAGGGAAGAGGAAGATTGGAGACGAGCCGGGATGTGATTTTCTTGTGGAGTTCAAGTGGGAGGAGGATCCTGAGGAGGCGGCATCTTCTTAGGTCTCTAGGTGTGGGGAGGATAGTGCTAGGTTGTGGGTTTGTTAGTTGGCCGACTAGCCTAGGTTTTGGGGAGTAGATGTTTCATGTCTTGTATTTGACACATCTTTTATCTTATTGTTTTTCTTAGGTTTAGTTTACTGTGGCATTTTCTTACTTTGTGGTGTTGTATTTTAGCCACTTTATTGTGGTTCTTGACTATACTTGCGGGCGCAAGACTTTTGTGTAGTGACATACAGTTATGTATATGTGATGTATATTTTCTTTCTGATTTTCTGGATGGCTAAGTTTCATGAGTATACTTTAAAAAAAAAATTAGCCACCAATTTTGGTATCATTCAATTGTGAAAGAGACATTTTCTGAAAACGAATCAGTTTTATTTATTTCCGTATTTGAGTTTCTTGATATTTTTACGTAACGATCCTTGTGGGAAAAAGGGGCGTTACATGATGTGTGTTTTGGTTTTTTATAAGCTTTATTCTCGAGATCTAACTCTACGTTAGAGCTTTCTTTTGGCATCCTCTGGATATGAAATTATTCCTCATGTCTGTTCATTTTTAAAACTTTTCACAATTAACTTGTGAAAGTTATCTAAAGATTCTATCTATCCATTCACATACCTACATGTCTATTTGATTATCTATCTATTTGTCTGTTTGTCTACCCAATACTCTTCTTTATTTTGTTCTGAAGTAGGAATGCAGTTTACCACTGGATTATCAAATCTTGTCTTAACCTTGAGATAACTCAAATCGATGGAACCGATAAACGTAGATTATAAAGGGAAATTTATTGTAGATATTGTGAGAAAAGGGAGAGTGTATCATGATAGGTAGAACTTTTGTTTCAGTCTACGTTAGACTTATAAATTTTTATATAACTGTTATTAAGATGAATATGACTATAGCACATATTACGATAGATTACACTGTTCAATTGATCTTAAGGTTATAAAACTAAGATTTTGTATACTGGTGGGGTACTTCTGGGGTGGCAAAACTATACACATCAGAGTTTATAAGTCAAAGTTGAGACTGGATAAGAAAAATGGGAAATTGATAATGGTCAAGTGATAATAGATAACATCGGTATGGGAACTTTGGGAGTAAATCGATGGCTAAGAGTTTGATTATCCTAGTTTTACTTTAATTATTTTGAAGACTATAAGGTAGAGGAATGATGTAACACCCCAAATTTTCACTCTAAGAGATAGAGTGTTAATGAGGGAGGATTATTGTTAATACACTACGCAAGAAATGGCTTTTAGCGGCAGTTGACTAGCGGCGGTCAACTTTAGCCGCCACTAAATCAGTAGGATAGCGTCGGTTGTGGTAACCGACGCAAATTTAGTGGCGATTTTATGTTCTAGTGGTGGTTATAACCGCCTCTAACTTTTAAAAGATTTTTTTAATTTTTTTCATTGGTTAAATGTTAGAACAAATTAATTAGTTAAATGAATAATGGCGGTTATAACCGCCCTTATATTTTTGTTAATATTTGTATCATTTTTCTTTTCTCTGAAAGGTCAAGGAAAAAATCTGAAATTCTTTGTTACTGGTGGTTTCAACCGCCATTAGAGTAATATAAATATTTTGAAATTATAACAATAATTTATTGAAATGACTACATCGGTTCTGACCGCCGTTAAGAAATTTTAATTTTTTAAAATTATATTATTGGGATCACGCGGGTGACAATTCTCGTGCGCGGGTTCTCGGGCGCGGGTTCTCCCTCTCTTTTTTTTTGCGTTTTCGTTTTCCCTCTCTCTCTTTCTCTCTCGCGGGTTACATTTAGTTTTCCTTCAGCAAAAAGAAACTGCCCTAGTCACTTTGTCTGTCTCCATTGCCGCCATCACACCTCCAGAATGAGGGGTTGCTGATTCTTTGTCGGACCAGGCTCTCTCTCTCTCTCTCTCACATGCCTTTCACCTCAGACCTTTCAGCTCACCTTCAGTGAAAGTCTCACGGTATGTTACGATTCCAAATAGCTCAATCGGTTGAAATCCTCACTCATACAGTGGAAGGTCCTCACACATCAGCGTTTCTATGATTTTGCTGTTTTAAGGAGTTTTCTATTTTATGATTCTCTGCACTCTGGTTTTGCTTTAGAATGGGTTAGTTATTTGTAGAATGGGTTAATTGAACCTATCAGTTGTACGTAGTTCTTTTATTCTGTGGTTTAATTTGAACCTATAAGTTGTAGAATGGGTTAATTATTTGTTAGATATTCTTATGGTTAAAGCATGGACTGGAATAATTTATTCATCTTTTAAATGGTTTTTTTAATTATTGTTTTTAGCGAGCATAAGTTGCATAAGATGATGATGATAATATTTATGGGTTGCTCTGAATAATAGGTTTCTTTACTCTGAATATTTATGGTTATGTTCTATGCAATCTAAACTTGCAAAATTGTACAAATTGCTGGTATATAACAGGACTCCTCGTTTGGTTTGTGAGGTTGTAGATTCAAGTGGAGTGTTACTAATGTGTGTAAATGTCTTAAGAACTAGCTCAATTCCCTTGCCTTGTATAAGCAGTTTGTTACTTTTTTACTGTAATAACAGTTGTGGTTTCAAAGAAAGGGTATTATCTTGCCTATTGTTTCATTCATTATTTGCATTTATAAAAAATCATTTATAAAATAAGTAACTCAGAATCAACCCACCATTTACAAAGCCAATTCGACTTTGAGTTGAGTTGCTACATACAATGTGTCTATTGGAGGATACATTAGTAATCTGTTTGGTGAGAATGATATTCACAATTAAAGGGTTTCTAAAACTGGGAATGATATTCAGTTTTGATAGCTATTTTGTGTGCTTGTGTTTGACTTTATACTTGAGCAATTTTTCCTCTAGCTTTTTAAAGCTTTTTGTGCTCTTCTTTATCTTAAAGCAAAATATATACTCATGTACACCATTCTATAATTTAGGTGTTATGCTTTGCTGTTCTTATTATTTTAATTTTTGCTTGTGAGATAGATTGTTCTTGGTGTGGATGCATCTCGCCTCACCATTCACCTTATGGTGCATCTAGTTGATGAAGCTAAACTCGGGGGACCGGTGCATTACCGATGGATGTATCCGATTGAAAGGTATGACCAATTATGGAATTTGTGAGATTTCCAATGTATTTTTCTAAATTTTATAGCTTAAAGGCCTTTATGTGTTACTATTAATTAATTAGCTAACCTTATAGGTTTTTAGGGAAATTGAAGTCCTTTGTGCGTAATAAAGCACATCCTGAAGGCTCAATAGCTGAAGGATGGATCTCTGAAGAGATACTTACTTTTTGTTCAAGGTACTTGGACAATGAAATCGAAACAAGATTCAATCGAGGTGGTCGTGTTGATGATGATCCCTTTGAGTCTTCATCATCTTTATTTCCTAATATAGGCAAACCAATTGGAGGTTCATCATATTTTACTTTGACACCTACAGAATTGTTGCAAGCACATCGACATGTATTGATTAATTGTAAAGAAGTACAACACTTCATTGAGTACGTCATATTTCAAACACTTACTCATTCTACATTCTTATTTTCCATCATATTTCTTATATTCATGAATTATATAGGGAATTTAGAATTTTAACAAAAAGGAAGTTAAGGAGTCGAACACGGTCATCAAATGAGATAGAGAAGGAAGTTCATCGTGGTATTGTGGAATGGTTTATGCGTCGTGTAAGTAATAAAGTTAATTTTTATTGTCAAATGTTTGTAGGCATTGTTGCTAAATTAATTTTTTCTTTTTGATAGATTATGAATGATAAGGCTGATGCTCACTCTGGTGATATTCATGTCCTTGCACGAGGACCGCTTGAGCAAGCTAGAAGGTTTACTGCATTTAATGTGAATGGATATAAATTTTGAACCTTACAACGTGAGCAAGGGATGAAAACTCAAAATAGTGGTGTGTTTTGTGCATTTGGAACTAAAAGCTATGCAAGTGCAAGTGACAACAGACCGACAGAAGGTTTAGTGTCATACTATGGGAAGTTGGTTGATATTATTGAATTAAACTACTCAGGCAGATTCGTGGTGACTTTATTTAAATGTCAATGGGCCAATACTACAAATCCTCGGTATGTTAGAAAGGATGCATTGGGCTTCACCTCAATTAGTTTTTCTCATTTGATCCATACTGGTGTACGAGAAGATGATGAACCATACATTGAGGCTTCTGAGGCTCAGTTGGTGTATTATGTGGAGGATAAGAGGGATGAAGGATGGTATACCCCAGTACATCTAAAACCAAGAGACTTATTTGATATGGGTGAGGATAATACAGAGATAAGTTATGAGAGTGAGCCTTATCATCAACAATTGGCCTCACATTGGTCAGACGATAACAATGAAGCTCAGTTGTTTAGGCCCGATGTACATGTAGAATTTGAATAAGCTCAATAATGATAGTTGTCCTTTTTTTAATGTTATCTTATTTAATTTATGTATGGATAATTTTGTTGTTAATGTTTTGTGCCTTTGAACAATTCACTTTTTATTGTTAGTAGATGATCCTAAGTTTTGTGTTTCCATTGAAATTTATCTCAAATTCAGTCAACTTTATCTAGTATGGAGATGCATCACGCACCTTGTGATTCACCCAATGATGGGCATGATGTGCTTGACGAACTTGAGGAACTCCAGTCTGAGTCCTTAGATGCTACTGAACGTACTTCTATGGGTACAACAAAAAGACAATTCTGGCTGGTTCAAGTGAGAAGTATGTCATTCAATTTTGGTGCATTATATTAAATTTTTTATGCTTGTATTAGTTGATTTAATTGATATTAATTTGTTAACACTTTCTTTTTACAGATGGTGAAGGAGAGGTGAAAGAACGTCCTATAAGAGTTAGGGATATTAACTCACTTTCAGGAGAGACAATTATAATTCCTTTTGATGGTCATCAACCAAGTGGCATAGATGTTGATGGGCTCTTAGGAGGTTTTCTTGGTCGGTTGGCACAGAATCACAAGTACTTTCCAATTAGCTTTGAGAAATGGCCTGATGTGCTTGATGACTATAAGAACACTGTTTTTAAAAATATCATTAAGGTATGCAGTGACATTTAGCTTGATATTTATCTTTAATAATTTGGTTTCATTATGATATATTGTTATAACACCGATAATTGATTGCAGAACAAGTTTTGGTGGGAACCTTTCCATGAAGATGCGGCAAAGACATACATGATGAAAGATATTGGGAAGAAATGGAGGGAGAACAGACTTAGATTGTTTAATACATATTATGACATGACAAAAAGTCGTGAAGAAAATATCATAACCCCTCCAAAGTCAATTCTAGCAACCGAGTGGGCTTCATTTATTGATTATCGATTAAAGGAGAGCACTAAGGTATATTTTGTTCATTTCTCAAATGGTCTTATCATCATAATGGAACTAATTTGCTTTTTTTTAATGTTTACAGAATATATGTCAAAAGAATGCTAAAAATAGAGCTAAGCTTACCATTAATCATACTGGTGGTTCTAAAAAGCTCAAGAGGAGGAGGGTAGAGATAGTGCGTATTTAGAAACATTATTAATGTAGAAGATATTTTATTCAAATTATGTATTATTTAATTCTAACATTGAAAAATGTGATTTTAATGAGCAGATGAGTCAAACAGGACAATCAGTGAGTCGAGGTAATTTATATATCGATACTCACAAGAGAAATGATGGGACATACAGTACTGAAGAAGCTAGGGTTGTTTGTGTAAGTAATTGGTTCTTTGTATGCACTTTTATACCTTTTTACTGTTTTATATTTTCTTTTAACATCTTCTAATTGACTTAAATTATGTAGGAGAAAATTGCTGAGATTGAGAGGCAAGAAAATGTTCCTACACAAATCTCACCTAATGACTCTCTTGGTCAAGTTTTTGGCAAGGAACATTCTGGTCGGGTTCGAGGTGTAGGAGATGGTCTTTGCCCATCCCAAGTGTTTGGAGCTACCAACCCACGATATTCTGCACCTTCTTCTGGTTGTTTTAATTCAGCTGATCAGAATCGTGTTGCACAACTAGAAAATCAAGTTAATGACCTAAGAAATGAATTAAAAGTAAAAGATGAAAAATTTAAGAAAATAGAGATGTTTCTTGCACAACTTTTTACAAATTCCTCTATGGATGTACCTGTTGATCTCGTGAGTAGCCTTGATAATATTGTAAGTTATTCTTATCATCAAGTAGTCAATTATAATTTGTTATTGTATTTATGGTAATAGTAATTCACTCTATCTTTAATTTTGTAGCAAACTCCCGGTGGTCACCCGTCATCACAATCTAACACTAATCATTCATAGTTTGATCCATTATCATGCCTAACAAGGTGATCGTTCTTCCTTCAATGACAATTTTATCATATTCTGTGCATGTTTGTTTACTGCAAGTAGTTATTGCCAAATTTCAGATTTGAATGTCTCTTCTAACAATGACTCAAATTTTAATTAAGTAACTCTTGCTGAAGTTTAGTCTCATTGCATTTAAAATTGGTTGTTATGGATCCCTAGTTGAATGTCTTCTTTATCTAATTGTATTTAATATTCACTTAGTCTATCTAGATCAAGAAAAAATATCTTATTGCAATGGAAATGCTACTACTGAGTGTATTGTCCAGTTTTTGTTTACTATTTTGTATACCCATAACCATGTCTTGGGGTGTTAGACTTATTTACTTTTGCTCTGTGTATCAATAATGGACGTTGTAGAGCTTGGTCTGAACTATTGTTTCCAACATATCTAATTTTCATTTTTGTATTTTGCTCTTTCTTGATAATTTGCTCTGATAAAGATGAATGATTGATATAAAAGAGAAGATTATAGAAAGAGAAAGAAAGAGAAGGTTAGAGAAGATTAGGTTCCAACTAACGTAGGGACAAAGGAATGTTGTGCACAATCAGGTTGTAGACTTTAAAGTTACTCAATTCGATATTTTCTCCCTTTTGAATAGGAAAATGAATTAAATGAACTCCAAATTTGACATTGCCAATCACTGAATCATGGGCATTAAGGTCCTTACTTGTGCTGTATAGTTAGGTTAAGCTTAAGCCTTTAACCTCTGTGGTTGCTTGCATAAACTTATATTTTATTATAATTGTTGATAGACTCACTGTGGTATTGGAAAAAAAAGCTAAGAGGTCACTGTAATTTTGTGGTAAAAATTTGTTTAGAAGTTCTCATCTAATTCTTAGTTCTTACTTTCTAATTAGTCACAGGCATGTCAACCAAAAGTGCTTTACTTAAACTAGTATAAATAAAAAAAATTGTGTTTTTATTGATAGAGTTCAAAATCAAATTATTGTTGCATTTATGAAAATTAGAAATAGAAATAGCTGACATATGAGTAATTGATGATTTATTTTACTCATGATTCATTTAGTTAACTTTTATTATGTAACTTATGATATTCTTGCTTTTTTTTCCTTAAATGGTTGCAGGTCCAGGGATTAGGAACCTTTTTGATTTGAAGATTTCAAGATGTCTCTTTAGGAAATATGCATATGTTCGTGTTTTTATTGTCTGGGGGAAGATATATTGATATTTTTTGGAAGATAATTGGCATTTTTTTAGTACTATTGTAAAGCTTTGTATAATTAGATGATTATTGTACTTCGTTGTAGTTTGGATTCCTGACTTTAATTTGACTTGGATATACAACTTTGGTTCTATATAGTACTCACATTACCTTTAGCAACCTTGTTATATACTCATTTTGACATGTTTTTGCAAAGTGACTTCAATGAATGATTTTCAATTATGTATTGTTAGTGCAATTGGCATATAGTATGGTAAATAAATTAAAAATTAATCATTCATTTGAGAAATTATAAAAAAAAACTAATGCATTAGTTTAGCGACGGTTGGCAACTACCACCAAAATTTTGAATCCCAAATTATTATAATATGATAGCGGCGGTTACAAGCACCGCCAAGTATTGAATGTAACGAAAAATAAAGTTTTAGTGGCGGTCATAACCACCACTAAACTAATAGTTTTTAATATAAATGAAAACACATAGTGGCAGTTAAAACCACCGCTAAACGAAATATATCGTGGCAGTCGTGAACGCCACTAAACAATAAATTTTTTTTTTTGTAAAACATGGTGGCAGTTGTAAACCGCCAGTAAGAAATTATATTGTGGCGGTTAATGACTGCCACCAAGTTTCGCGGCGGTTGTACCGTCAGTCTCCTTAGAGCGACGACATATGGACTTGTGGCGCCAAAATTCCTGGCGGTTTTGTGACCGCCACCAAATATTTTACTGGCAGTTTGAACCGCCGCTAAATTCCAAATTTGACCGCCGCTAAAAGCTGGTTTCCTTGTAGTGATATTAGGATTTTGATGGGATTAACAATGATTTAGTGCTGACGTGGAAAGTCAAACGGAAAAGTCTGTAGACGTTTTGACGGTCAGAATAAGAATATAATGATATAGAAACCCTAATTGGAGTCAGAAAAATGATTTGAGGATACCAATAGTGGTTTTATAATATTAGAGGATTTTGGAAATTTATTCGGGAATTTTCTGAGAAATGGATAAAAAAGGTTACTGTTTTGGTCCCTGTAGTTTGACCAGGATGAACTGTGAGTAGGTTTGGAGCCCCGAACAAGTTGAGAAATATTTTTGGAAATGCCAAATGATGTTTAATATTATTTTAGAATTTTAAAAATTATTTTGGAAATTTTTAGAATAGCAGACAAAGAATTGCAGTTTTGGTCCCTGTAGATTATGAATAGGGTAAGCGGGGGAACAAGTGAGTGCTAGAAGCTTGGGAAATGATCCAAAATCAACCAAAAGAGTAACCAATGATGTTTTTATAATATTTATGATTTTTAGAAATTTTCTGGGATTTTTCAGAGAAAGTTGATTTTAACCCTAATTTACGAATTACGGTAAAACCGAAAAATTACCGTAATGTTTCTAAACTTAATTGTTACAAACCCAGACCTTTTTGGTACCTTAATTTCGTGGCCTAAGACTCATTTTAAGATCCATGAGAGTTTTTACCTCAATAGGTAATTTTTGGACAACTTTTACTATGAAATACAAAAGTTACCACACTTAATTACCTTGGAAACTTACCATTTACCATGGTTAAGGTGAAAATACATTTTTACCCTCCCTTGGGACCAGCTGCACGCCCTTGCCTAGCTCTAGAAGGGTGTGGAACATTTTTTTTTATCCATGAGTCATAATTTGGACCAATGGGAAAAGGCCAAGGATAGATATTTTTTTCATGACTCATTTTGTGTAATAATGACTTAGAAAAAAAATCTGCACAAGAGTGAAAAGGAGAGGGGGAGAGGTCGAGTAAGGAAAGGAAGAGGAAGGCTCTTGTTCCATATTTCATTTTTGCTCTCACACACCATAACCATTTCTTTCATTTTTCTCTCCAAATTTGCACTCAAAATAATCAAATTTTTCAAGGATTTGATCTTGATTTTGGGATCTTCATGCTACCAAGTTATTTGGTAAGAACTCCATAGCTTAAGCTTTAATTTTCTTCTTCATGGTTTAAGAGCTTAGGGTAGTGATAGGTTATCTTAAGTTTGCTTTCATGGATGAGTAAGCTTATTTTTGTTTGGATGTGTTATTATGGATTAGAAGGAAATAATCAAGAAGGAGAAGGAGAAGAAGAAGGAGGGCTAGAGGTTAGGGTTTTTCTTTCACAAGCTAGGGGAAAAGGTAAGGGAAAACTCTCTCTAGCAAGTTATTATCATTCACATAATTATGTTTGGTTGAAGTAATTTCCTAGAGGTTATTAAGTGATTTTTTTATATCTTGATGTGATGCACTTTGGAATGGATTGGTTCCTTGTGAGTTGTTGGTGATGATTTTTCTATGTGATTAGGAATGTTTGATATGTATCTATGTGATTATGAATGTTTGATAGATAGATATATATATATGGGCTTGAAGCTTGAATTTATTCCAAAGATGGAGGTGGGTATTATTTAAAGTGGATGGATTATTGTTTTAATCTATGAATCATGTGAAATAGATGATTGTTCTTATAAGCTTGAAGTATATTAAAAATGGAGAGATGATATGGATGAGGGAGAGAGATTAACAAGCATAATTAAGCCATGTTTTTCAAGAAAATCCACTTTTCAAATGCCTATTTAGTTGTCTTCTTGGAAATCAATTTAATGGACCAAGGTTCATGAAGCTAAAATCTGGTTTTGGTGCTTAAAAATCATAGGAATGGAGTAAAGAATCAAATCCCAAAAAGAAAATCAATTTTCGGATTTTTGGACAAGTTTCCAGAACTGTTCCCACCAAGGGTGTGAGAGTTTTCACAGGTGTGAAATGTTCTGCCCTGAAACTACTGTACTCGAGAATTCAGGGGTTAAAATGTAATTTTTGAAAGATTTGTGGCAAAAGTGTAATTTTAAAAGTTGAAAAGTAGAAATGATTTTTGGGTCAAAAGTGTAATTTTCAGAAGTTTTGGGTCATAAATGAAAATATGGATATCTTGGGGTTAGAAATGTAATTATAAAAAGTTTTCCTTAAAATGGTTTTCCTAAGTGATTTGTAAAAGTAAAAGAAGGGATAATGTAAGTCTAGGTTTTCAAGAGTAATTAACCTAGCATTTAAAAGAACGTTTTAGAAATAAAGTATAAATAGAGCAATAGCTATGTGCTTAAGGAGGTTGTAAAATGAATGATGAAAAATGATTGTGGGGACTAAGTGCCAATAAGGGGAGATGGATAAATACTCTGTGATATAAATACTGTGCGGTGCAAAGTCTGTGTGACCTAAATACTGTGGAAAGTAAATATTATGTGAATTGAGAAATGTTGTGTGATGCGAGAATTGCTATGTGCTAATAAATGATGTGTGCTAAGGGTTGTGTGCCATGTTGTGTGCAAAAGGGCTGTGCGCCATGCTGTGTGAAAAAGGGTTGTGTGCCAAATGCTGTGTGAGAAGAGCTGTACGCTCTTGGAAATGCTAAGTGACATTTCGTGCTGTGTGAGGGGAGCTGTGCGCTCTTGGAAATGCTAAGTGACATTTCGTGCTATGTGAAAAAGTAATCTCCATGGAGGGCGGGCTGAATACTCGTGACTGAATGTCGAATAAATGAGGAGTTTGGGAAAAGGAATCTCCATGGAGTGTGGGCTACGTGCTCGTGACTGTGTGTCGAATCTGTTATCAAGAAATGGCCAATAGAAGTGTTTTGTGTGGATATATATGTATATTGAATTCTTATGATATGTTTCTGTGTGAAACGGTGTTACTTCTGTGTGAAGTTGGAAATGGTGATCTATGTGACTAATGTCTGTGTGACCTATGTTGAATGTGTGAAGATGAGATGTTATTTCTATGTGAAGTTATCAAGGTAGGTCTATGTGACTTATATGGATTATGTTACGTTATGCATGTGTGAGTGATTCCTGCTATAAATGGTCATGGTATGATTTTGCATAAATTTCTGTGATATGCTACTTGTATGATTATGGTGATAACTGCGAAAGAGATTTTGACCCTTGCCTATATGTTTTGTGCTCCTTGGAACATGATTCATATAGATGGACCACTAGCTGGGTGGACCTGTCAGGACTCAAGGATTGAAACGTATTCTGAGGATATGTTCACCAAGCGGAAGGAAGTACGGGTCCTAGTTCCGAGATAGAGTTTTCTTGTTAGAGCTTCTTGCAGAAGTTCTTGGTGCTTGACCAACATAGAGAGTTTATACTTATTTGAGAAAAGGTATCATGTATATGATACACTCAATTATTAATAAGAGAAATTTTATTTCCTATGCTGTTTTCTATTTGTTGTTCATTCATGAAAAGAATCTCTAATAGAAAGAAAAACGAATGATTGGTTGGTGTCTGTTCACTTAAGTACTTCAACAAAAAAATGGCAATGAAAATCCATTTGTGAAAATTAATATAACTTTTGACAGTAATTTTTCTAAAAGAAAGATTAGAAGAAAAATTTTAATTCCGCATTAGTGGTTTGGTTACTTAAGTGTAATGCCCTCCGGGGAAGAGGGTGTAACAAATGAGATAGATTCTGAATTATAAATTCTATGAATTGATTTGATATAATTTCGTTTGTATGGAGTAGTCGAGATACAAATAATGGACAATTGTTACCAATGAGTATTATACTAAGAGTTTCGAAATGTGTATCGGATTGAGGATAAAATTGTAGATAACAAGGTCAAACACAAGAAGGGGGTTGAATTATGTTTCTTAGCTTTTTAAAACTTTTGCTAAATGTTGGACGCTGCATGGGAAGAGTTGGACGCAAAGGATAAGTTGGACGCAGAAACGTCCATTTGGTTTAAAACAAGTTTTAGTGTGTTTAAAATGTTTGAAACTTTTGTTAAAAACACTTTCAATTCAATCCCCACACTTAGTATATAAACTGAAAGTAAAGGAGTTAAGGGATAGAGAAATTACACAGATATTTATCATGGTTCACCCTTTCTTAAGAGCTACATCTAGTCCCCTCAAACTACAGAGATTTCACTATCAATCCAGATAGAATTACAAGTATTCTTCAACATCATCTTCAGGCCTTACAACAAGTATTCTTTTACAATCAAGCCTCTTCAGGCTCACACAACTCAAAAGAGAGTGTTTCTGTTTTTAAGTGCTGCTAACTCACACAAGTGAAAATATGAAATCTAAAGCACTTCAAGAGTTAAAAAAACTCTCTTTTACAAGAAGAAACAAATGTACAGACTCTTTCAAAGATTACATAGTATAAAATAAGAACAACGAAAATCATTTCTTCATATGAGTCTCTTGTATGTCAGTCTCTTGTTCTTCTTCTTCTTGTACATGGTATTTGTAGGCTTTGAATGAAGCTTTAGTTTAGTCTTCAACTTGTTCTTGCTTCAGCCTTCATAAAATAGCCGTTCGCTAATAGCTTTAAATGTTATCTTACCGTTGCTTCAATGGAGTGCTACTTCGGCGTAGAATGTACAGTTCTTTCTCCAAGGTTAGAAGCAACCTATACTCAAACTCTGAATTACACAGTGGTTACAGGTAATATTTGTAACATCCGTTTTTCCGAGCTACTATTTAAAAATCTATTTTATATGAATTTTTGCGATATAAATCTTTTAAGATTTATTCTTGGCTTAAAAATAGGATTTAAATATATGTGTTTAAGATTACTTCTGAAAACGATTGATTCGCAGCTTCTGTCAGGTTTAGATTCAACATCTATTTCTCTGTTTAAAACCGTACTTTTTCTGTTTTATATGAATTCTTGTGCCGTAAATGTTTTGTGATTTATTTTTAGCTTAAAATTAGGAGTAAAATACACATATTCCGGAATACTTCTGAAACGGAAATTTTACAGTCAAAATCGGGTCTGTTTACGGAAAACAGTACGTCTAACTGACGGAAAGAGTTTTAAATACCTTAAAAACATCATATGACTTCAATAAATAAACTTCCTTCACAAAAGTTGGTTTTTCTAATTAGATTTTGTGAAATTTTTCTAGAATTTTTGGAAGTAAAATGATTTAAAAGTTCTGTTTTGATCCAAATAGTAAACTGCTTGAACTGATAAACTGATTCGGAGCTCAAATTGAAGTCAAATAAAGATTTTAAATAGCCAAAACATGTTTTTCCATTTTATAGGATTTATAGAAATTATTTCAGATTTTTCTGAAAGACAGATCAAAAGTCACTTTTTCAAAACTCCGTTTAGTACGTAAAGTAAGCGTTTTTAAACCGAAATAGATTTATATTGATCAGTGAGAGCTCAAAATCAATTTTCAAAAGGGACCATTAGTGTTTAAATTAAATTTGTGATTTTTGAGAATTTTCTGGGAATTTTTTGAAAAATATCTGTTTTTCACTTACGACGCATCCGTTTTTCCGTTCTTTGAGCTAAACGCATAGCTTACACTTACCGAAAAATTCCAGAAACTCTTCCATGAAGCTATTAGGGCTATTACCTGGTATTCCCAAGATTTCTTATCAGTTCTCAATCTTTAAATTCGTTTTAGGAAATTTTGATTAGTGAAAAGTCACTTTTGCCCTTGATTTGTATCCCTTTTCATTTGAAAACACTAGGGGCAAAGATGTATCTTCACTCCCTCCCTTTTCAGCCCTCATAAACCGTCCTACCACCTTGCCAAGAAGAGGACTAGGTTCATTTGGTCCATGAGTCAAAGTTTTTAACCAATTAGAATAAAGGTAAGATTAAAACTAATTAGATAAATGTGATTTTAAGCCTCATGGCTTGCATCACATAATTTCTTTATTCCTTCCTTCTCCTTGCTCCTTGGCCGCCCCTCTTCCTCAACTTGGACCCTTGGATGATGATCTTTCACTTGGATTCAATCCTTGTGAAGTGGTTTAGGCCAATTAGGAATTAGTTAATTGTTTTGATTTTTATTAAAAGCCAAACTATGATTACTTTTTAAGCTAACCAAGGTTCCTTTAACTCAACCCCTTGGCTGCCCCCATCCACTATAAATAGCCCCCCTTGCCTCATAAAAATTACACACACAATTTCATGAAGCAAACACTTTTCTCTCTTTTTCTCTTCTCTTAAATTTCTCTGTGTTCTTGGATCTTCATCCATTTTTGGTGAAAGGTAGGGGGAACCTCTTGCAAATTAATTTGTAAAGTATATGTTTGATTCTTGGTTATGCTTGATTAGTATGTTTTATGTGTTTTTGCTTTTATGCCTTGATAAATGTTTTACAAGCTTTAAATTAATTATTTTGTGTTAATTATTAATAGTAGGGTTATAATGCCCAAAATTCTTTAAATTTTCGTGAAGCAAGGAGGTTATGTTAAAATTAATTTTTGAACTTTGTAAACATACCGTTATAATGGCAAAATTTAGATTTACCGCAAATACGATTTTACCGTAAAGAAAATACGTTTTATTCTTTGTGAAAAACTATGATATTATCTAACATGTATATGGTCAAAGGTGATGGTTAAAGATTTGATTGGTTTATTAGTATGGATCTGTCTAGAAAGGAAAGAGACTTTTGAAGGGGCTATTATAAAGTCCGTCTCTTTCTAGCCTGGGATCTGTATTAATACGCTGTTTAAAAATCTTAACACTAGGGACTAGGGGTATACATGACTAAGATAATCTGGGAAAGAAGTGATTTCTTAATACCGTATATATAAATAGATTGGATTGGATAAAAGAGTATAACAGTAATGGATTCTCGGTGAATTCTACTATTATAGCATCTTTCGGAATTTAATGTAACAGTAATGGATTCCCGGTGAATTCTACTGTTATATTAACAGTGGGAAATATAGAGCGGGTATCCAATCTGTATATATATGCAATAAACTCAGTTTAATTTCCAACGTTTATGACATTGGAAATTAGTGAGGTAAGCTTTCAACGAGCCTTTTTATCTTGGATAATAAATAGTGGTTAAGTATTTCCGTAAATAAACAGTTAATTTCACTTAGTCTATTTTTGAATACGTTTTTATTCTACAGTTACTCGTGAATCTGTGTTTACTTGTGAATTCTGTGTTTTACCTAAGACACGTGATTGATATTCTTATCTGAGAAATACGGTTTTGTGTTTACTTGTGAATTCTGTGTTTATTTGAGAGTTAAGTCGTAAGTTGGGGTTTGTGGTTACTAAGTAAAATCTCCAGGAGTAGCGAGCTGAATGCTCGTGGCTATGTGCCGAAATTCCTATGGTAAAATCTCCAAGAGTAGCGAGTGACTTACTCGTGGGTGTGTCCCGATTATAAGTGGTAAAGTCTCCAGGAGTAGCGGGTTCTTTTCTCGTGGGTGTGTCTCGAAATAATTAAGTAAAGTCTCCAAGAGCAGCGGGTTCATTTCTCGTGGGTGTGTCCCGAAAATGTAGATAGTCTTGTGTGTTTGATAATTCCTTGAGATATATTACCGTGTTAAATTCTCTGTTTACGGCGTTGAATGATTCATCTGTTGGGTGCGGTATGACTGCTATATGTTGTTTATCTGTTCTTTGAATTGGGTGATGTATAATCTATGATTTGGTTGTGCTTGTACTTTACTTATTAAGTTGTTTAGAGTTTCACCTTTACCTGCTTTGTTGTGTTGACGCATGACGGAGTAGATGTTTGACCCAAGAAGTGGGCTAGCTTTTAGAAGAGGATCTGAAGGATGCTACTGTATAGATGTATATGGATTCCAAGAAGACTAGATGATTGCTGTATTGTTTTGGGTAGAGGTCTAGAGATTAGACTGGCTCAGATGTTCACTGTATCATTTTCAATCTTTTCCTGTAAAGACTTTGTTGGTTATATGAAATGAGATGTTATTTATACAAGTTTTAATTATGCTTCTGCACTGAAAACCTCTTCGAAAACATTAAAAAAGGAATCAAGGGAACATATTCCCATCCTTCTCATCTTCTTTAAAAGGCGGAAAAAAATTTACCTGCATTTTAGAAGAAGGATTTCCAACTTTAATAAAATATTTTCTAAGTTATTTTGAAATTCTTGGTAATTATGGTGTAATATCCTTTTTGGAGAAAGGGTGTTACATTTTGTGGTATCAGAGCCTGGTTGAGTCTTTTGGGTGCTGTTGGGTATAGATTTACTATGTTTTCATTGTATGAACTCTGATGAGTTGTTTGTGCTATGTGAAATTGTGTGAATCTTTATTGTTTGTTAGGCTTATATTGTTTTGGAAAAAAATTGGTTTCAAAGTTGTACTGGAATGGGACGGTACAACCAAGAAATCCACAACTGTGCTGGAATGGGGCGGTACAGTTGAGGGGAACTTAGTAAGATTATTCGGTACTACCTATGCCAACGTTACTGTACAGGTATGGGACTATACAGGAAAGGATGACCTTCCGAAAAGCATGTAAGTGAGGACAAAACATGTGGTTGGAATCCGTGTTGGTTGATCAAGTCGTAAATCTGAAAGTAGCCAGGTGATTTCAAAATAATATAGACTTAAGTGAATTTGCTTCTGTTGAAAGTTTTGTAAGTGTTTTGGGGACTTCTTGAATGGGTTATGACTTAGTTTTACTTGGGTAGTTTCCTTATAGGAAACCATGTCTAGAAGAGGAAGTGGAATCAATGCAGACTTGGCGAATGCCATACGAGAGATGGCAACGGTCGTGGCACAAAGGGAAGGAAATGGGCAGGGATTGGCAGACTTCCGTCGTGCCAAACCAACCCAGTTCAAAGGGGGTTATGACCCGGAAGGAGCGGAGTTATGGATACAAGAGTTAGAGAAGATCTATGTAGCTATAGCATGTACAGAGGAACGAAAGGTGACGTTCACTGTATATATGTTGGTAGGTGATGCTGAGTTCTGGTGGCGTGGGGTACGTCAGCTGTTAGAAGCCGGAGAAATACCCATTACTTGGGCTCTTTTCCGGGAGCGTTTCCTGACTAAGTATTTTCCTCAGAATGTCCGTCATAATAAGGAGATGGAATTCTTAAGCCTTAAGCAGGGAGAGATGACTGTTGGAGAATATGCAGCTAAGTTTGAATCACTTTCTAAGTTTTCCCAGTACTTCCACATGCATCCTGATCCATCATGGAAGTGTAAGAAGTTCTAGGAGGGACTAAGGTATGATCTAAAGGAGGCAATGGCACCTCTGAAGGTGGAGGAGTTTGGTGAGATAATAGAGTGTTGCTCTATGATAGAGGAAACTAAGAGGGGAAAGGGAGTAGTAAACAAGGACTTTGGACCATCTAGGTCCGACAGGGGAAGAGGTAATCAGGATCAGAGGAAACCTTACTATAGGCCACCAGGAAACCAACAAACTTACCAGAATACTGCACCTGTTTTTGGTAGTCAGGGGAGATTTAATATGAATGGTCAGAAAGATACCCGAAAATGTTTTAGGTGTGGAAAACAAGGTCACTTAGCTGACGCTTGTCGAGGAAATGTGATTACCTGTTTCCAGTGTGGACAAACTGGACACACGGTAAGAAACTGTCGAACGGTGAAGAATGGACCGGTCGCAAACAGCGCTAATGCTGGTAGACCAACAACCACTGGAAGGATTAATAATCTGACCGCTACCCAAGCCATGTATAGGAAGGCCATCGATGAAGCCATTAAGTCAAAACTTTGGATTTTAGGGATTTCATGGCCGAAGTCTGTTTTGCTTTAAGTATCATAGATATAGACGTCCTCTAGTTATCCGTAGGTTTGGATCATGAAATTTGCAAGTCTTATGGACTCTTTTTGGTGATGTTTTAAAAGTCTATTAGGGATGCTTGTTCTTACTGTTATATATAAATATATGAAGTCTTTGGTTGCATTGATATTGTGTTAAATTGTGCGTAAGTGTTTGCTAAAATTCCTTGTTATACTTACAGACTTGGTTAAATAAATATGTTCTGGGGGATACAATTATTAGTCATGGACTTACTATTGCTTTCTTGCTACTTAAGGTCAAGGTGTGAGTCGGATGAACTCATTGGCTTACTGGTAGCAGTAAGATAACAATAGTATTTAGTATGAACTAACAAGTTAAATCCCTAAGTGTATTCATGAATTTCAAGGACGAAATTCTTTTTAGAGGGGGAGAATTGTAACATCCGTTTTTCTGAGTTACTATTTAAAAATCTGTTTTATATGAATTTTTGTGACATAAATCTTTTAAGATTTATTCTTGCCTTAAAAATAGGATTTAAATATATGTGTTTAAGATTACTTCTGAAAACGATTGATTCGCAGCTTTTGTCAGGTTTAGATTCAACATCCGTTTCTCTGTTTAAAACCGTACTTTTTCTGTTTTATATGAATTCTTGTGCCGTAAATGTTTTGTGATTTATTTTTAGCTTAAAATTAGGAGTAAAATACACATATTCCGGAATACTTCTGAAATGGAAATTTTACAGTCAAAATCGGGTCTGTTTACGGAAAACAGTACGTCTAACTGACGGAAAGAGTTTTAAATACCTTAAAAACATCATATGACTTCAATAAATAAACTTCCTTCACAAAAGTTGGTTTTTCTAATATTTTAGATTTTGTGAAATTTTTCTAAAATTTTTGGAAATAAAAAGATTTAAAAGTTCTGTTTTGATCCAAATAGTAAACTACTTGAACTGATAAACTGATTCGGAGCTCAAATTGAAGTCAAATAAAGATTTTAAATAGCCAAAACATGTTTTTCCATTTTATAGGATTTATGGAAATTATTTCAGATTTTTCTGAAAGACAGATCAAAAGTCACTTTTTCAAAACTCTGTTTAGTACATAAAGTAAGTGTTTTTAAACCGAAATAGATTTATATTGATCAGTGAGAGCTCAAAATCAATTTTCAAAAGGGACCATTAGTGTTTAAATTAAATTTGTGATTTTTGAGAATTTTCTGGGAATTTTTTGAAAAATGTCTGTTTTTCACTTACGACGCATCCGTTTTTCCGTTCTATGAGCTAAACGCATAGCTTACACTTACCGTAAAATTCCAGAAACTCTTCCATGAAGCAATTAGGGCTATTACCTGGTATTCCCAAGATTTCTTATCAGTTCTCAATCTTTAAATTCGTTTTAGGAAGTTTTGATTAGTGAAAAGTCACTTTTGCCCTTGATTTGTATCCCTTTTCATTTGAAAACCCTAGGGGCAAAGATGTAACTTCACTCCCTCCCTTTTCAGCCCTCATAAACCGTCCTACCACCTTGCCAAGAAGAGGACTAGGTGCATTTGGTCCATGAGTCAAAGTTTTTAACCAATTAGAATAAAGGTAAGATTAAAACTAATTAGATAAATGTGATTTTAAGCCTCATGGCTTGCATCACATAATTTCTTTATTCCTTCCTTCTCCTTGCTCCTTGGCCGCCCCTCTTCCTCAACTTGGACCCTTGAATGATGATCTTTCACTTGGATTCAATCCTTGTGAAGTGGTTTAGGCCAATTAGGAATTAGTTAATTGTTTTGATTTTTATTAAAAGCCAAACTATGATTACTTTTTAAGCTAACCAAGGTTCCTTTAACTCAACCCCTTGGTTGCCCCCATCCACTATAAATAGCCCCCCTTGCCTCATAAAAATTACACACACAATTTCATGAAGCAAACACTTTTCTCTCTTTTTCTCTTCTCTTAAATTTCTCTGTGTTCTTGGATCTTCATCCATTTTTGGTGAAAGGTAGGGGGAACCTTTTGCAAATTAATTTGTAAAGTATATGTTTGATTCTTGGTTATGCTTGATTAGTATGTTCTATGTGTTTTTGCTTTTATGCCTTGATAAATGTTTTACAAGCTTTAAATTAATTATTTTGTGTTAATTATTAATAGTAGGGTTATAATGCCCAAAATTCTTTAAATTTTCGTGAAGCAAGGAGGTTATGTTAAAATTAATTTTTGAACTTTGTAAACATACCGTTATAATGGCAAAATTTAGATTTACCGCAAATACGATTTTACCGTAAAGAAAATACGTTTTATTCTTTGTGAAAAACTATGATATTATCTAACATGTATATGGTCAAAGGTGATGGTTAAAGATTTGATTGGTTTATTAGTATGGATCTGTCTAGAAAGGAAAGAGACCTTTGAAGGGGCTATTATAAAGTCCGTCTCTTTCTAGCCTGGGCTGTATTAATACGCTGTTTAAAAATCTTAACACTAGGGAGCAGGGGTATACATGACTAAGATAATCTGGGAAAGAAGTGATTTCTTAATACCGTATATATAAATAGATTGGATTGGATAAAAGAGTATAACAGTAATGGATTCTCGCTGAATTCTACTGTTATAGCATCTTTCGGAATTTAATGTAACAGTAATGGATTCCCGGTGAATTCTACTGTTACATTAATAATGGGAAATATAGAGCGAGTATCCAAGCTGTATATATATGCAATAAACTCAGTTTAATTTCCAACGTTTATGACATTGGAAATTAGTGAGGTAGGCTTCCAACGGGCCTTTTTATCTTGGAAAATAAATAGTGCTTAAGTATTTCCGTAAATAAACAGTTAATTTCACTTAGTCTATTTTCGAATACATTTTTATTCTACAGTTACTCGTGAATCTGTGTTTACTTGTAAATTCTGTGTTTTACCTGAGACACGTGATTGATATTCTTATCTGAGAAATACGGTTTTGTGTTTACTTGTGAATTCTGTGTTTATTTGAGAGTTAAATCGTAAGTTGGGGTTTGTGGTTACTAAGTAAAATCTCCAGGAGTAGCGAGCTGAATGCTCGTGGCTATGTGCCGAAATTCCTATGGTAAAATCTCCAGGAGTAGCGGGTAACTTACTCGTGGGTGTGTCCCTAATATAAGTGGTAAAGTCTCCAGGAGCAGCGGGTTCTTTTCTCGTGGGTGTGTCCCGAAATAATTAAGTAAAGTCTCCAAGAGTATCGGGTTCATTTCTCGTGGGTGTGTCCCAAAAATGTAGATAGTCTTGTGTGTTTGATAATTTCTTGAGATATATTACCGTGTTAAATTCTCTGTTTACGGCGTTGAATGATTCAAATGTTGGGTGCGGTATGACTGCTATATGGTGTTTATCTGTTCTTTGAATTGGGTGATGTATAATCTATGATTTGGTTGTGCTTGTACTTTACTTATTAAGTTGTTTAGAGTTTCACCCTTGCCTGCTTTGTTGTGTTGACGCATGACGGAGTAGATGTTTGACCCAAGAAGTGGGCTAGCTTTTAGAAGAGGATCTGAAGGATGCTGCTGTATAGATGTATATGGATTCCAAGAAGACTAGATGATTGCTGTATTGTTTTGGGTATAGGTCTAAGAAAGAAATGGTTGCTATGTTCATAGACACTTGTAACATCCGTTTTTCTGAGTTAACGTTTAAAATTTGTTTTATATGAAATTTTGAGATCTAAGTGCTAAGTGATTTATTTTAGTCTCCTAATTAGGGTTTTAATACACTTATCAAATTATTTCATTAAAACAGACACTTCTCCTTTAACGTTTTGGAACCGTACTTATTGTAATTAACGGATAAAGGTTTAAATAGCCAAAGTATATCAAAATAACCAAAAAAACAAAACTTCCTTTATAAAAGTTAGTTCTTTTAATATTTGTGATTTTTTTAAATTTTTCTTGAATTTTTAGAAATAACCATATTTTAAAATTACCATTTTGTCCCTATAGTTTATAGCAAGAACTTATTTGAAGACCAAGATGAGGTCAGAACGAAATTTTGAGAAGCCAAAACATGTTTTTACATTTTTATGGTTTATGGAATTAATTTTGGAATTTTTTGAAAAGCAAATCAAAAGTTACTTTATCAAGTTCCTGTAAGACATGTAAAACGAGGATTTCTAAGCGAAAATAGATTTTTAGTGATCAGTGAGTGCTTAAAATCAATTTTTAAGAGGAACCATTAGTGTTTAAATTAAATTTGTGATTTTTGGGAATTATATGGAAATTTTCTAAAAAATGTCCGTTTTGCACTTTCGGCGCGTTTGATTTCCTTTGTTTTTGCAAACCGTAAACCTTACCCTTACCGTAAAAATCCCAAAACTCTTCCATGAAGCTCTTACATGTCATTTTCGAGATTCCTCATTGGTTCTTACCATTTAAAATAGTTTTTGAATATTTGATTAGTGAAAAGTCTATTTTACCCTCAATTTTCACTTAAAACTACTTAAACCTAAAGTTTATGACCAAGTGATCTAATGGCTCTCCTCCCTCCTTCACTTGGTCGACATCATCATCAATTTTAGGCCCTTGGATGTGCTTTTCCATATGAGTCACAAGGCCTAGTCATAAGGAAGAGCCAATTAGAAAAAAGATTGATTTACCTAATTAATTAATTAAGTGTTTTAATCATCATGACTTACATCACATATTTTTTTTAGCTCTTGGCCGCCCCTCACACTATAAATAGTCCCCCTTGCTTCATAAAATTTTCACACATCCAAGAAGCATTTGAAGGCAAACCCCATTTCTCTCTTTTCTCTTCTTAGTTCTTAAATTTCTTACTATTGTGTTTTTGGTTCTTCAAGTTTGTTCATCATAATTTTGTAGCAAAGGTAAGGGGAACCTCTTGCAAATTAATTTGGGAAGTATGGGTTTGATTCTTATTTATGATTGAATTGTTTGTTTATGTGTTTATAGCTTTTATTTATTTAAATATGCTTTATAATTGTTTTATAGCTTTAATTTAATTGTTTTATACTATTTAATAATTGAAGAGTTATAATGCCCAAATTTTATCTAAAAATCGTGTGAGTAAAGTGGCTATGTCAAAATCACTTTTAAGCTTTTGTAAACATATCGTTATAATGCCAAATTTTAGACTTACCATAAATATTATTTTACTGCAAAGAAAATACAATTTATTATTTTGTGAAAACCTTGATGTTATCTATCATTAATATACAAGGTCATGGTTAAGATAAATGGTTTATCAGTATAGATCTGTCTAGAAAGGAAAGAGACCTTTGAAGGGGCTTTTATTTAGTTAGTCTCTATCTGGCCTGGGATCTGTATTGATACGCTATTTGGGGAATTCTTAACCTAGGGACTCGGTATAAACATGGCTAAGATGATTGGGGAATATAATGGTAATGGATTTTCGGTGAATTCTGTAACATCCATTTTTCTGAGTTACCGTTTAAAATCCGTTTGATATGAAATTTTAAGATCTAAGTGCTAAGTAAATTATTTTAGGCTTATAATGAAGGTTTTAAAATACCTATCAAGTTATTTCAGTAAAACAGTTACTCTTTCCTTGACGTTTGACATCCGTATTTACTATTATTAACAGATAACGTTTTAAATAGCACAAGTATGTCAAACCAACTTAGACAAACAAACTTCCTTCACAAAAGTTGTTTCTTTTAATATTTCTAATTTTCTGGAATTTTCTTAGAAATTTATGAAAATTTTTGAAATTACCATTTTGTCCCTATTACTTACAATAAGAGCTAAACACTGATTTGGAGACTAGCCTGATGTCAGAAAAAGATTTTGAGTAGCTGAATCATGTTTTTTATATTTTTTAAGATTTTTGGAAATTATTTCATAATTTTCTGAAAAGCAGATCAAAATGCTACTTTTCTGATCCTTATAAAGTACAAAAAATAGGGATTTCTGGTCAAAAATGGATTTTCAGTGATCAGTGAGTGCTTAAAATCAAATTTCAAGAGCGACCATTAGTGTTTAAATTCAATTTGTGATTTTTTGAGATTTTTTCTGGAATTTTATGAAAAATTACTATTTTTCACTTACGGCGCATCCGTTTTCTTTTGTTTTTGCAAACCGTAAAACTTACCTTTACCGTAAAAATCCAAAAACTCTTGTATGAAGTCTTTAAGACTATTATTTATCATTTTTGAAATTTTTCTATAGGTCCTCACCTTTTAATAAATTGTTTTTGGTATTTTCTTGCAAAAGGACTATTTTACCATAGGTCTTCCGTTTATTTACCAAACCATAAAGTTTTTCACTATGCAATCAAATGGCCTTCCTTCCCTCTCATCTTGGCCGACATCAAGCTTCATTTTGGAGCCTTGGATGAGTTTTCTCTTATGAGTCACCATGCATAGTCATAAGGAAGAGCCAATTAGAAAAAAGATGGATTTAACCCAATTAATAATTATGTATTTTGTGAATCATTACTGACATCACACAAATTTTTATTTCCTTCCCTCTCCCTAGCTCTTGGCCGCCCCTCTCCCTATAAATAGGACCCTTGGGTTCATAAATTTTCCACACACCAAGCCAAGGATCTTGAAGACAACACTAGTTCTCTCTTTTCTCTCTTTAGTTCTTAAATTTCTTTTGGTGTTTTTGCTTGTTCTTCTTCAAAGTTGTGGCCAAGGTAAGGGGTGTCTCTTTCAAAGTTAATTTGAGAAGTATGAGTTTGATTCTTGTTTATGTTTGAATTGCTTGTTTATGTGTTTATAGCCTTTATTTAAATATATATGCTTTATAATTGTTTTAAAAGCTTTAATTTAATTGTTTTACACTATTTAATAATTGTAGGGTTATAATGCCTAAATTTCCCTAAATTTTCGTGAAAGCAATGTGGGAATATCAAAATCATTTTTGAGCTTTTGTAAACATACTGTTATAATGGCAAATTTTAGACTGCCGTAAATATGATTTTACCGCGAAGAGAATACAATTAATTATTTTGTGAAAACCCTGATATTATCTATCATTGATGTACAAGGTCATGGTTAAGATAAACGGTTTATCAGTATGGATCTGTCTAGAAAGGAAGTGAGACCTTTGAAGGGGCTATGGTAGTCTGTCTCTCTCTGGCCTAGGATCTGTACGGATACGATGTTTGGGGAATTCTTAACCTAGAGATTCGGTATATACATGGCTAAGATAATTGGGGAATATAATGCTAATGGATTCTCGGTGAATTCTACTGTTATATATTTTTCGTTCAGTATTCTCTATGTTCTTAACAGTGGAAATTTGTGAAACAAACTTCAATGGGCTTTTTCTGAAAATAAATTGGTGTTCAAGTATTTTTGGAACAATTCAGTTTTAAACTTCTTCAATAAACTAAAGCACTTTTAGTTCTATCATATATTGATATATTTTTGGGATTTGAACGAAAAATGAAGTATGAGTTATCTAGGATAAATAGTTCTATGTTCTATCTGAGTGGTGAAATTCTGTGTTTTTCCTGAGATGTGTGATTTGGTATTCTTATCTGAGAAACGTGGTTTTGTGTTTACTTGTGATTCTGTGTTTATTTGAGAGTTAAGTCATAAGCTGGTGTCTGTGGTTACTAAGTAAAATCTCTTGGAGTAGCGGGCTGAATGCTCGTGGCTGTGTGCCAAAATTCCTATGGTAAAATCTCTTTGATTAGTGGGTGACTTACTCGTGGGTGTGTCCCGAATATAAGTGGTAAAGTCTCTAGGAGCAACGGGTTCTTTTCTCGCGGGTGTGTCCCGAAATTATGTCGTAAAATCTCTCGGGGTGGTGGGTTATTTACTCGTGGGTGTGTCCCGAAATTATTAAGCAAAATCCCCAAGAGTAGCAGGTAGGATGCTCATGGGTGTGTCCCGAAAGTATAGAAAGTCTTGTGTGAAATTCCCTGTTTAAGATATTGAATGATTCATTTACTGTGTGCATTATACCTGCTGTATGTTTCTTGTGTATGAAGTAAGACCTGCATTTGTTTTAGTGCTTGTACTTTTCTTATTAAGTTGTTTAGAGTTTTACCCTTGCCTACTTTGTTGTGTTGATGCGTGACGGAGTAGATGTTTTACCCAAGAAGTGGGCTAGCTCTTAGACGAAGAATCTGAAGGATGTTTGTAACACCCTAAGGCCGACAAGGGTGGGGAGTGATCGCCGGTGCAGAGAGGCACGGACAAGGAGCGGCTCCTGGCAGGCTTCTAGGTGAAGGGGTACATGAATGAACCGAAATCATACCCGAATGGGAGGAATTCTGAGACTGTGCAGGTATGGGACTGTACAGTTGAGGAAAGCTTAATAGAATTGATTGGTACTACTCATAAAAACAAGATGCATCTTCTTTTCGGTAGCCTATCACTTAAGAACTCCACAGTTAAGCGTGCTTGACTTGGAGCAATTTCGTGATGGGTGACCTTCTGGGAAGTTTCCCGAGAAGCATGTGAGTGAGGACAAAGGGTGCTGAAAAGACTCGTGTTGGTGTGTGGGGACAGTCGTCAATCCGAACGGCAGCCGGGATGTTACAAATGGTATCAGAGCCTGGTTCTCTCCCAGTACGGTATGGTTCGGGGATGAACCAAGCGGAAGCTGGTGGGCATGTAACACCCTAAGGCCGACGAGGGTGGGGAGTGATCGCTGGTGCAGAGAGGCACGGACAAGGAGCGGCTCCTGGCAAGCTTCTAGGTGAAGGGGTACATGATTGAACCGAAATCATACTCGAATGGGAGGAATTTTGAGACTGTGCAGGTATGGGACTGTACAGTTGAGGAAAGCTTAATAGAATTGATTGGTACTACTCATAAAAACAAGATGCATCTTCTTTTCGGTAGCCTATCACTTAAGAACTCCACAGTTAAGCGTGCTTGACTTGGAGCAATTTCGTGATGGGTGACCTTCTGGGAAGTTTCCCGGGAAGCATGTGAGTGAGGACAAAGGGTGCTGAAAAGACTCGTGTTGGGGTGTGGGGACAGTCGTTAATTCGAACGACAGTCGGGATGTTACAAAAAAAATTATCATGCCTCAACCAAAATCATACTTTCACTCATATACATAAATATATAAAAATACATATTACTAAGAGAATGAAAACTCATTCAACAACCAATATGAAAACTCAAGTCTTTGAGTTTTTCATGAAACATACAACACATAGCCACACACATATACAACATTCCCAACTTATTGAGAAAATCCCCTTACCTCTTGAAGACAATGAAAATGGACAAACACCACAATCACCTTCACTCCTCACCAACACCAAGTGGCCTCCTTGAAGTCTTGATGTTCCCACACTTAGAAAAAATTACCTTTCACAAAATACACCAAAATAAAACCATAAAAATATGAGTTTTATGAAAACCAGCAAACCCTAAAGAGTAGAAATTTGAGTAGATGAATATTTACTCAAATCTTGAAGAAAAATGGATCCAAGGTGGTTTTCAAGCTTGTAGGTTCCAATGGAGTGAACCTAAACCAAGAAAAAGATCTCTTTTAGTAAAGAGAAGAACACAACTTTCATGGAAACATGAAAGTGGTGGAAATAAAAAAATGAAAGAAGTTTATGGATTAGAATGATGATCCAAACCTTTTTTTGTGAAGCTTGAATAGCCAAAAACCCAATAAAACTCAAGCTTTGGCTATGGAGGAAAGCTTGGAAGTGAAGAGAAAAATGGAGGATTTTGCAAGAGTGAAAGAGATGAAGTGAAAAAAATGAAAACCTCTCTCTTCCCTCAGCCAAATCAGATTTCAGCCAGCACAAGGGAATGGGGGGAGTATGGGCTAGCTTACTTGGAGGGAATGGGAGTCATACCTCACTCACCTAATTTGGAAAAATTCAAAATTAAACCCATTTTTGACCATTTGACTTTTGAAATATTTTAGAGAGTGCAATCAGCCCCTTATGCGCCCCAAAACTGACCATAAAAATGGTGGGATTAAATCTCATCAAGTTAGGGTTTAATCGGTAGTTCGAAGTAGTAAAAACGAGTAGTTTTCGAACCCCTTTTTAGATAAATATTTTTCTAAAATGAGTAAAATCATGAGAAATGAATTTTATGATTTGAATATGATATAGAAAAATTTATAAACCCAAAACTAAATTTTTGGACTATTTTTCATATCCCGGTTGCGCCCGGTTTACCCGTAAAGCTCCAAACGCGGGTAAAATAAAGTTTTTCTAAAAAAATTTCAGAAAAATTTCTAAAAATCACAAATATTATAAGAACCACTTTTGGTTCGTTAAAAAATTATTTTGGAGTAAAAATGACCTCCAGAAAAATACTGAACCCTATCCCCGCATCAGGAGAGAATGCGGTTCCTGCAAAAACTCAGTTTTGCGAACTCTATTGCTCTAAACCCTTCAAAATCAAACCTAAGATATGAATATTATTATTCACACCTTAAAATCCCAAAAATCATAATTAAGTAATTTTAATTAAATTAAAGCAGATTAAAAATCAATAAAAACTATTTAAAAATGAGGGTGTTACAACTTTTGTAACATCCCGGCTGCCGTTCGGATTGACAACTGTCCCCATACACCAACACGAGTCTTTTCAGCACACTTTGTCCTCACTCACATGCTTCCCGGGAGACTTCCCAGAAGGTCACCCATCACGAAATTGCTCCAAGTCAAGCACGCTTAACTGTGGAGTTCTTAAGTGATAGGCTACCGAAAAGAAGATGAACTTGTTTTTATGAGTAGTACCAATCAATTCTATTAGCTTTCCTCAACTGTACAGTTTCATATCTGCACAGTCTCATAATTCCTCTCATTCGGGTATGATTTCGGTTCATTCATGTACCCCCTTCACCTAGAAGCCTGTCAGGAGCCGCTCCTTGTCCGTGCCTCTCTGCACCGGCAATCACTCCCCACCCTCGTCGGCGTTAGGGTGTTACAATGTTGCTGTATAGATCAATATGGATTCCAAGAAGAATAGATGGTTACGGTATTATTTTGGGTAGAGGTCTAGAGACTAGACTGGTTCAGATGTTCACTGTATCATTTTCAATCTTTCCTTGTAAAAACTCTGATGGTTATATGAAATGAGATTACATTCACACAAGTTTTATTTATGCTTCCGTATTGAAAACCTTTTCGAAAACATTTAAAAAGGAATCAAGGGGACATACTCCCCATCCTTCTCATCTTCTTTAAAAAGTAAAAAAAATTTACCCGTATTTTTGAAAAAAGATTTCCAAGTTTTATTTATGCTTCCGTATTGAAAACCTTTTCGAAAACATTTAAAAAGGAATCAAAGGGACATACTCCCCATCCTTCTCATCTTCTTTAAAAAGCAAAAAAAAATTACCCGTATTTTTGAAAAAAGATTTCCAACTTTTACTAAATATTTTCTAAGTTATTTTGAAATTCTTGGTAACTATAGTGTAATATCCTTTTTGGAGAAAGGGTGTTGCAAATTCTACTGTTATATATTTTTGGTTCAATATTCTCTATGTTTTTAACAATAGAATTTGTGAAACAAGCTTCAATGGGCTTTTTCTGAAAATAAACTTGTGTTCAAGTAATTTTGGAATAATTCAGTTTTAAACTTCTTCAATAAACTAAAACACTTTTAGTTCTATCATATACTGATAGATTTTTGGGATTTGAATGAAAAATGAAGTATAAGTTATCTGGAATAAATGGTTCTATGTTCTATCTGAGTGGTGAGATGCTGTGTTTTCCTTAGATACGTGATTTGGAATTCTTATATGTTAAATGTGGTTTTTGTATTTTCTGGTGATTCTATGTTGTTTGAGATAAGTGGTTCTGAGTGGTTGGAAGTGAACGAGATATGCCTAGCGAAATGCGATGTTCCTATATGCTTAGTACTAATGTGATGTTCCCATATGCTTTGTTTAAAGCGATGTTCCTACTCGATGTTCCCATATGCTTTGTATAAAGCTATGTTCCTACTCGATGTTCCTACTCGGTGTTCCCAAATGCTTTGTTGAAAGCGATGTTCTCACTGGATGTTCCCAAAATGTTGTGTTTTAAGCAAATTTTTTATCTGATGATTTCTATAAGTATTCCTTGACCTATTTGTGAAGTTCTTATTATGTTGATATATTGATTACTTAAGTATGATTCCTTAATATTTGTGCTGAATATTGTTGGGTGCCTATACTTTTCCTATTACTTTGTTTAGAGTTTCACCCTTGCCTGCTTTGTTGTGTTGATGCATGACGGAGTAGATGCTAGACCCAAGAAGTGGGTTAGCTCTTATGAGAGGATCTGAAGGATGTTGTGGTAGATGGATATGGATTCCAAGAAGATTAGATGGTTACTGTATTATTTGGGTAGAGGTTTAGAGACCAAACCGACTCAGATGTTCACTGTTTTATTTTTCCCCTGTAAAAACTCTGATAATTATATGAAATGAGATTTCATTCATAAAAATACTGATTTATGCTTCCGCACTTAAAACCTTCTGAAAAAAAGATTAATACATATTCTCCATCATTCTCTTTGTTTAAAAGAAGAAAAAATTTTACACACATTTTCGGAGAAGGAATGTTGAGCTTTCACTAAATATTTTCTAAGTTATTTGAAATTCATTGGTAACTATGGTGTAATATCCTTTTTGGAGAAAGGTGTTACAACACTCTTCAGTCGTCTTTCTATGATAAAATGATTGGGAGTGTGTCGTCGAACTTCTCAGACATGGTCATCATAGGAGAAACGGTGGAAGGAGGAATGAGAAGTTGAAAGATTGCCCATAATTCAATTAGGGCAAACAATGTAAAGAAACCTCCCACGAGGTTCAATAAGAAAAAGGAAGGAGAGGCCCAAGTAGTGATGGCTAGTCAAGTGGAACAAGCCCCAAGAGGATCCTACCTTTACCCTGCCCATTTCCAACAACCATACCAAGCCTTTTACCCGCCGCCACCATTTATTGCCGCAACTTCCCAAACTCCCTTCCCGCAACCTAACTACCCGAGAAAAGGCCATCACCTCCTATCGCACCACAAGTGCCACCTCCTCAACCAACTCGCCAACCTAACAAAACCCTTCCCCTAACTAGCAACAGAGATCATCAAATAACTAAGATAGAAAACAAGTCAGGTTTGACCCTATCCCTGTGTCGTACAAAGGTATTTCGTCACCTCTACGACAACAAGATGATTGCGCCTTGCCCAGCAAATGTAGTTGAACCCTCGTATACGCAATGGTATGACCCGAATGCTAAGCATGAGTACCATGCTGGAGCTATAGGGCACTCGACGAAAAATTGTAGAGCTTTGAAGTTCAAGGTGCAAAACCTGATTGATCGCAAGTGGTTAACATTCAAGGGTGACAGTCCGAATGTGGGAGGAAATCCTTTACCTGGGCACAGTAGCTCTGCAGTCAATGCGGTCGAAGACTTTATGGGCCAGTGTCTGCTCGAGAAAGTGGAGGATGTCAAGACACCCTTGAGAGACATTCTCATCGGACTGCGCCAGTGTGGCATAGTTCAAGAGGGTTGTAAAAAAGAGGGAGCATGTAGTTTCGATGCAAGCTTTGAGCACTCCATAGAAGAATGCAATGAATTCAAGAAAGTCTTACAAAGTCTGATGGACGCACACCAGATCCAGATAAGTCATGCGATGAATGATGAGGATGTGTTGACACTTCAATCCGAAGGGGAGGATGCTACATTTGTGGTAAAGCCCTTGCAAATCCATTATTCTAGGAAAACGCCAGTGGAAATCCCTTTGAAGCCAAAGCCCGTTACGATTCAAGTTCCTACTCCTTTTTCCTACAAAGATAACAAGGCGGTACCATGGAACTATCATGTGAAAGTTCTCTCTGAAGGGGATCAGATTAGGGTAGCTCCTGAATTTGGAAATACTATTGTTACCAACATTGCAGGCGTTGGTGGGATAGTCCGAAGTGGGTAAATTTATACTCTTGTTGAGCTGAGAAAAGAGGACCCAAAAGAAGGAGAGAAAGTCAACCAGGGAAAAGAGAAAGAGGTTCTCAATGAAGAACATGTAGGAGATACAACAAAGAAAGAATCAAAATGCAAGAAGGAAGTGTCTGATGAAGAAGCTTATGAATTTTTAAATATGATTAAGCAGAGTGAGTACACGGTGGTCGATCAGTTGAACCGTACTCCTGCAAGGATAACTATTTTATCTCTGTTGTTGAGTTTAGAACCACACCGAAAATCATTGATGAAGGTACCGAATGAAGCTCATGTCACCCAAGACATCACGGTTAATCAGTTCGACGGTATTGTTGGTAACATCATTGCCAACAACTACCTCACTTTTACCGATGATGAGATACCCAAGGAAGGAATGGGTCATAATAAAACACTGCATATTTCTGCGAAATGTCAAGACCATATCATTGCGAGGGTGTTGGTGGACAATGGGTCATCTCTAGATGTCATGCCCAAGTCGACATTGGGGAAGCTGTCTATTGATGGAACCTACATGAGTCCTAGCACTATAGTGGTACGTGCATTTGATGGGTCTAGGAGAGAAGTGATTGGGGAGATTGAATTGCCAATTCAAATTGGCCCTTGTGTCTTCGAAGTTGCTTTCCAGGTGATGGATATCATGCCAGCCTATAGTTGCTTTCTGGGGATCCCTTAGATTCATTCTGTGGGAGATGTGCCCTCCACGCTACTCTAAAAGGTGAAGTTCATAATAGACAATAAACTGGTGATTATCTCAAGTGAAGAAAACTTGTTGGTGAGGAAACCATCAACAACTCCCTACATTGAAGATGCGGAAGAGGCACTTGAAACCTCTTTCCAGGCACTTGAGATTGCTAATACAACTTTTGTGGGCAAAGGGACCTCGATTGCAAAACCACGCCTATCGAAGACAGCTATGATGATTGCCAAAATGATGATTCAAGGAGGATTGGTGGGGAAGTGCGGAAAGTTGTTGGAGCTGACTGAAAACAAAGACCGATTCGGGCTGGGATATCGATCCACAAAAGCTGACAAGAGGAGAGTTGCGGAGGAGAAGAAAGAGAAAAGGCTGGCCAGGCTAGAGAATCGAGAACCAAGTGCCAAGAGGGTTCCCATTTGTGACATCAATGAAAGCTTCTGGAGTGCAGGACTTTTGTATCTAGATCAGATAGTCGTTGCTGAAGATGGTTGTGCTGTTGCTGACGATGTCAACCTGGTTTATCCCTGCTCCCCGCAAGAAAAACTTGGCAATTGGGAGGTCATCGAGTTTCCTGTGGTTTTTATTTCACCTTCAAAGTAATTATGTAATGCAATTCTTATTGCTCTGCCTAAGGCTCTAGGATAATACATTGTCAAATGGGCACACATGTTTCCTTTCAACATAGTTATTAATAAAGTGCATGCATTTTGAATTTTCTTACTCATTCTTCATCCTTTATCAGCTATTCTTTTTCTCTTTCTTATTTATTCTCTATTCATTTCTTTTCCCTCTTGCAAATCGCAATCCGTGCAGATCAGAAAATGTTCTCCTAGAAAATGGCAATGCTATCATCCCATCTTATAACTTTGAATCTCCCATTAATCACACTGATGAGGAAAATGAGGAAGAGTGGGAAGCTCCCCCTGAATTAGTGAGGTTAATAGAATAAGAGGCTAAAATAATACAACCCCATGAAGAAGTGACTGAAATAATCAATTTGGGAACTGAGGATAATAAGAAAGAAATTAAAATTGGCACTCTAATGAAAGAAAGTGAGCGAAACAAGTTGGTTAATCTCTTGTTCGACTATATTGATGTCTTCGCATGGACGTATCAAGACATGCCTGGAGTCAACACTAGCACAGTTGAACATAAGTTACCATTGAAGTCTGAGTGCTCACCAGTTAAACAGAAGCTGAGGAGGATGAGACCTAATATGTCCCTAAAGATTAGAGAAGAGGTCAAGAAGTTGTTTGATGTCAGTTTCCTAGCTGTAACTACATACCCTGAATGGGTTGCCAATATTTTCCCGGTTCCTAAGAAGGATGGAAGAGTTCTTATGGGTGTTGACTATAGGGATTTGAACAGAGCAAGCCTTAAAGATGACTTCCCTTTGCCTCACATTGATGTTCTTGTGGACAACACTGCTCAGAACTCATGTTTCTCTTTCATGGATGGTTACTAGAGGTATAACCAGATCAAAATGGCAGTTGAAGATATGGAAAAGACAACTTTCATCACACCATGGGGAACCTTTTGCTACAAGGTGATGTCTTTTGGATTAAAGAATGCTGGGGCAACATACCGGAGAGTCATGGTAACTCTGTTTCATGATATAATGCATAAAGAGATAGAGGTTTATGTGGTTGACATAATTGCAAAATCCAGGACTGATGAAGATCGCATAGTAAATTTGCAAAAATTGTTTGAATGCTTGATGAAATTCAAACTCAGGTTGAACCCTGCTAAATGCACCTTTGGGGTGAGATCAGGGAAATTACTGGGATTTATGGTGAGTCAGAAAGGAATAGAAGTTGATCCAGACAAGGTTTGAGTGATCGTGGAAATGCCTGCTCCCAACATAGAAAAAGAAGTTCGTGGTTTTTTGGGAAGACTGAATTACATTGCTCGATTTATATCCTGATTAATTGAAACTCGTGATTCGATCTTCAAATTATTGTATAAGGATCAGGCCGTTGAATGGAATGAAAATTGCCAAGAAGCTTTTGAAAAGATCAAGCAGTACTTACAGAATCCCTTAGTCTTGGTTCCCCCGGTGCCGGGACGGCCATTCATTATGTACCCAATAGTGCTTGACAAATCAATGTGTTGTGTGCTGGGGCAACATGATGAATCTGGTAGAAAAGAGCATGCCATTTATTATTTGAGCAACAAATTCACTAGTTGTGAAGTGAGGTACTCTTTGCTGGAAAAAACCTGTTGTGCCTTGGCTTAGGCAGCTCACTGGTTGAGACAATATATGATGTGTCATACTACTTGGCTGGTTTCCAAAATAGACCTGATCAAGTATATCTTTGAAAAACCTTCCCTCACTAGACGGATTGCTCGTTGGCAAGTGTTGTTGTCAGAATATGAGATAGTGTATGTCACTCAAAAGGCAATCAAAAGTAGTGCTTTGGTCGACTATCTGGCTCATCAACCCATAGAAGATTATCAATCAATGCAGAGTCAATTTCCTGATGAAGATATAATGGCTCTGCTTGGAAAGGAAGGAGAATCATCCGATGAAGAAAAATGGACCTTGTTGTTTGATGGGGCTTCCAACGCACTAGGGCTTGGGATCGAAGTGATGTTGATTTCCCCCGAGTCTTAATATATCCCTATCATGGCAAGACTGTGTTTTGATTGCACAAACAATATGGCAGAATACGAGGCATGCACAATGGGAAGACGAGCTGCAATTGAATCAAAAGCCAAAGTCCTAGAGGTGTATGGGGATTCAGCTCTAGTTATTCATCAGTTAAAAGGTGAGTGGGCCGTATCATGACTATATTAAGGGGTTAATGGAGCAATTTGAGCAAGTGAATCTCCATCACATTCCTCGCGAAGAGAATCAGTTGGCTGATGTGTTGGCCACATTGTCATCAATGTTCAAAATAAGCCGAGAGAAGGACATGCCACTCATAAAGACACAGAGCCAAGAACAACCGGCGTATTGTCAAGAAGTGGAAGAAGAACTGGATGGAAACCCCTGGTACCATGATATCAAATATTTTATCCAAAATCAAAAGTGTCCCTTGGGTGCTACTGAAAATGATAAAAGAACCCTAAGAAGACTAGCGATGGGTTTCTTCTTGAATGGTGATGTGCTCTACAAAAGAAATCACGACATGGTGCTATTTAGATGTGTCGATGTCCCAGAAGCCAAGAGAATAATGCAAGATATCCATGAGGGTTCATTTGGGACCCATGTCAGTGGGCATGCAATGGCAAGGAAGATCTTGAGGGCTGGCTACTATTGGCTGATAATGGAAACTGATTGCTTTAATCATGTCAAGAAATGTCATAAGTGTCAGATATATGTCGATAACATTCATGCACCATCAACATTGCTGAATGTCTTGATGGCGCCATGGCCTTTTTCTATATGGGGAATGGATGTAATAGGACCAAATAAACCCAAAGCATCGAATGGGCACCGATTCATTCTTGTTGCCATTGACTACTTCACAAAATGGGTTAAGGCAGCCTCATATGCACATGTGACCAGGAATGTGGTCATCAAGTTCATCAAAAAAGAGTTAATTTGTCGCTATGGTTTGACAAATAGAATCATAACAGATAATGCGACCGACCTGAACAATAAAATGATGAAAGAGTTATGTGAAAATTTCAAGATTCAACACTACAACTCGTCCCTATACCGCCCAAAGATGAATGGTGCTGTCGAGGCGACAAACAAGAATATCAAGAAGATAGTTCAGAAGATGGTGGTAACATATAAAGACTGGCATGAAATGTTGCCTTTTGCCTTACATGGTTATTGCACTTCAGTTCGTACTTCAACAGGGGCAATCCCGTTTTCTTTAGCATATAGGATGGAAGCAATCTTGCCCATCGAAGTAGAAATTCCTTCATTAAGGGTGTTGATGGAAACAAAGGTAGAAGAAGCTGAGTGGGTTTAAGCTCGACTCGATCAACTTAATCTTGTTGAGGGAAAGAGAATGAATGCCTTGTGCCATGGTCAACTATATCAAAAAAGAATGAAGACAGCTTATGAGAAAAGGGTTCGGCCTCAAGAATTTCAAGAAGGGGATCTCGTGCTCAAAAAGATCTTACCAATTCAAAAGGATCATTAGGGGAAATAGACCCCAAACTATGAAGGGCCATATGTTGTGAAGAAGGATTTCTCTAGAGGAGCCTTGATCCTTACAAAGATGGATGGTGAAGAGGTCCCGCTCCCAATAAACTTTGATACAGTAAAAAAATATTACGCCTAAAAAGAATAAAAAAATTAAAAAGCTCGCTAGGTTGAAAACCTGAAAATACGGCCTAGGCAAAAGTTAGAGCGACCCAGTGGGTTGAAAACTCGAAAGAGCGACTAAGGCAAAAGTTAGGGTAAAAAAAAAAGGCGAAACAAATAGATGTTCAATTCTACAAGGCTGGGGCATATGAGATATTCGGGGTGCACAAGGAGAGAGCAGTTGACATCCTTTGAAGTTGATTAATGGGTTTTCAAAGTTATGGGCACGAGAAACTAGCATCGTCTGTTCTAGAGAGCAATCCGTCGATTCAAATTTTTTGTTTAATTTGTACCTTTGGACAAATTTTACATGCTTGCTTTCCTTTTGTATTTTCTCCATTTCATATGTGGATAGAATCCACGCTGGCATCATATTTTCATTCAATATAATGTTCTTGTTCTTGCTTGCCTTTTTGTGGATTCAATATGTTACTTTATGATATTCTATGCTGAAATTTGAAACTTGTCTTGACATTTTAAAGTGCATCGTGATTATTGTGAAAGCTTCAAAAGCCACAGGAAACTTGATAAATCCCTTTGTCAGTTTCCAAAAAAAGCAACAAAAAAAAAACTAGTAGCACAATCAGCATTACAAACATGACAAAACGGCTTAACAAAAAGAGTCAAAGTCCCGTGCATGGAGGTATAAATGAGTTACAAAAATTGATCAAAGGATTTGAAGGAGAACGGTTTGCCCGTGAGTCTCGAGGTGGCCCCGCCCGGCGTAGCAAAGAGGGGAGGAGGGATAAAGACGTACAAAAAAAAGGGGAATAAATTTGCACAACTACATGTTGCATCATTAGTCTCATTCATCGCATTATGCATCACTCTCGCTGCATTGCATACCAGGCATTGTTGCATTAGTTCATGCATCTCATTCTATCAAATTAGTCATACCCGAATCATATAGCACAATTAAGGGATTTCCAGCTATGTCACAAGTACCTTGTATGATATCCTCTGATTGTGAAGCCTCAACATCGCTCATAGTATAAACATGTCCTTTTATCGTCGGCCTTCGGGCTCTGACAGTGTTCACCTCTAGTTTTGGCTTGCCGCAAGGCAATCCTTTGCTGCATGCCCAATCTTCCCACAGCTAAAAGAGGTCATTCCCTTCTGGTTGCATGCATTGGACAGGTGTCCTTGTCTCCCACAATTAAAACATTTGAATGGAGCGCTTGCTCCCTGATAACCCTTGTTGGCACCACCAGTAGAAAATGGCGCATTGTGGTTCTGTTGGTTCTTCTGATTCTTGAAATAAGGCATGTTTTGAATTTGCTTCCCTTTCTGTCCTTGTGGATATGACCTAGATGGTCCACCCACTTTTCCCTTATTCACCATTCCCTTCATTAGATTCTCCATCTTTCTACACTTCTCCACCAGCAATTGAAATTGACGGATGTCAAATGAAGCTACAGATTGGCGAACCTCATACCTCAACCCAGCTTCGAACCTTTCACACTTCCATCCTTTGTCCGGTTGGACTTGGAAAAATCGAAAGTACTTGGCAAGTGACTCAAACTTCGCAACGTACTCTCCTACAGACATGTCTCTCTACTGCAGTCGCATAAACTCTTTTTCCTTCTCAGACCTCGCACTTTGTGGAAAATACTTCTCCAGAAATCTCTCCTTAAATATTTCCCACGTCATAGCTTGGTTTCCAGTTTCCAACAGTTGTCATACTCCCTTCCACCAATACTCCGCATCACCAAAAAGCAGATAAACCGCGTACTGTACCTTCTCAGCTGCCGTGCAGTGCAGAATCTCAAAAATCTTCTCCAGCTCTTGTATCCATAACTTCGCTTTCTCCGGATCCGTTTTGCCATGAAACTGTGGCGGATTATGGTGTCGAAAATCAACTAATCTCTTGGCTTCAGCGGCTCTCTCAGCCCTCAGTCAATCCTCAACATCTGTTTGTTGTCTCTCAATATCCCTTTGCTTAGCATGAACAGACTGTTAAGCCATTTGAGCTGCCATGTTAGTCATAGCCCCGATAGCCCTCTCCATCGTGTCATCACGGTCCTCGGTGCCAGTGCGATTCATCGGTCGTCCTCGACGTGACATGGGTTTCTGCAAGTCAACAAATCAAGTTGCACTATTCAAAACCCATTCAAGAAAGCAATCAATTTCACACATTATTTCAGAAGGAAACAATACAAACAATGTCACACAATACTAATCAGGCTTTGATACCACAAATGTAATGCCCCTCATTCCCACAAGGAACGTCACGTAAAAATATCAAGAAATTAACTTAATGCGCAAATAAATAAAACTGGTTTGCCTTCGAAAAATACGTCTTTCTTAATTAAAGGATACCAAAATTCGTAGCTAAATTTTTTTTATAATCATATAAAGCTTTAATAGGTGTAAAGATATTAAGAAGTACGCTCACCAAATTTTAGTCATCCAGAAAATCAGAAAAGAAAACATACATCAAATTCACGTGTCTCCAAGTCACTGTACACAAGTCTTGCGCCCGCAAGTATAGTCAATAACCACAACAAAGTGGCTAAAATACATCATCATTGCGTAAAAGAAAATAAAGCGATAAACTAATTACCTAAAGAAAACAGTAAAGCAAAAGATGTGTCAAATACACGATAAGATCATCTACTCCCCAAACCTAGGCTGGTCGGCCAACTAATAAACCCACAACCTAGCACTATCCTCCTCCACACCTAGAGACCTAAGAAGATGTCGTCTCCTCGGGGTCCTCCTCAGACTCAGACTCCACAAGAAAACCGCATCTAAAATCGTCTCTAATCTTCCTCTTCCCTTTCCCTGCATGTGTCGATGGTCCGACATGAGTGCTTGAAGAGCAGCGCATGAAACATCCAGATGGCTCTATATAAGGAACAAGAAGTGTCGGCCTCACAATCTCTCACAGTGGAGCTGGTGTCACTGGTGGAGCCATCCTCGGAAAGCATGCCCTCTCCAAGGAACTCTTCCTTGGAGTGCAACGAATCAGATCACGGCGATCAGATACAGATCCGGCTACCCGCTGGGGTATAGGTCTCTGCTCATCCCTCGTCTCTCTCCTAGGCTGCACCGTGGGTGGAACCCTGGCCTCCCTGCTCTCCACGGTCACACTGCGTGCATAGGGTGCGTTTGCCAGCCAACTGTGCATCCTCTCAATGGGTATGTAGGCGTCCAAAACCATGTCCCTCTCCAAAACCTCTTCGGGGCCCAGCACCCCTCCTCTAGTCTTGACCACATGTCCAGATACCGTGGCCCATTGGGAGACTGGATCGTAAGTCCATCCCCCTCCATCGGCCTCAAGAGGCCTGAAACTCTCCCTCACCTGCGCTACCAGAGGTCTCGATGTGAACATCTACGTGTAACATGTAGGTAACAGGGAGAAACACAAGAAAGGGGGGTTGAATTGTGTTTCTAAGCTTTTTAAAACTTTTTGCAAATATGGGATGCTGGTAGTGAAAACTTTGGACGCACAACATATATAGGTTTTGGACGCACAAACAAGTTGGACGCAGAGGCTTCCACTTAGTTTAAAACTCGTTTTCTTTGTGCGATTTAAAGAGTTTGAAAAACTTGTTAAATCAAAATTCAATTCAATCCCTTTAGCTAGTATAAACAAATAAATAACCAGAGATAAGGGAAAGAGAGAAAAACACAAGTATTTATACTGGTTCACTCTTTCCTAAGAGCTACGTCCAGTCCCCTCAAACTAGAGAGATTTCACTATCAATCCAGATAGAAGACAAGTATTCTTCAACAACCTCTTCAGGCCTTACAACAAGTATTCTTTGCACACCTAGCCTCTCTAGGCTCAAAACAAGTATTCTTTACAACCAAGCCTCTCCAGGCTCAACCCCAAGTATTCTTTGCACGCAGCCTCTCCAGGCTATATCCCAAGTATTCTTTTACAGACAAGCCTCTCCAGGCTCAACACAACTATTCTTTCTAAACAAGCCTCTTCAGGCTTAAACAACTCAGAAGAGTGTTTTTGACTTAAGTTGCTATCTAACTCACACAAGTGAGAATATGAAAATCTTAAGCACTTCGAGAGTTAAGCAAACTCTCTTTTACAAGAAAGAAAATAATACAAGACTTTTTACAAAGACAGAGTATTTGCGTAGCGTTTCAGCTCTTTTCTTTTTCTTGGTTCAGTCACTTAGTTCAGTCTCTTCGTTGAGTCTCTTGTATTCTTATTCTTGTTCATGGTATTTATAGGCTTTGATGAAGCTTCAGACTTGTTCTTTGAATATCTCAGCTTCAACCTTCATAAATATGACCATTCTCTAATAGCATTAAATGCTATTTTTCCGTTGCTCTGAGGAGGTTCATTTCAGTATGTATGTCTGCGTCTCTTTCTCCTAACTCAGAAGCAACCTGTACTCATAGTCTCCATTGCACAAAGATTAATAGTAATATTCAGTTGAAACAAAGAGAATACACTGTGTAAATCAGAAAGTAGTGTTCAGAGAGATATGGAAATAAACATAGTACATTCTCTTTCTAAGTACACTTTCCAAAGTGCTTTATGCTTTTCATTAAATGCATGTTCAAGGCACGTTGAATACAACTATTTATTTCAAATCATTTGCTCAATAAATATGTCCATATTAAATGCAAGAGCAATAAATAGCAAGTTATGTATTCTGCGTTTTGGACGCAGCATTTAGAATGTATGAACTATTCAGGTTATGTACAAAATGGATGCATACCTTTGCTTACCATTTGTACTTGAGACAGCTTGGTCTATATGGACGCATATTCATTGCTTACCATATGGACGTATGACTTTGCTTCTCTAATGGGTACGTCTCTATAACATTTATTGGACGTTTATCAATTTTGCTTCTTTGGATGCAAAGTATAGCATGTCTCCATGAATAGTTACTTGGACGCTTGTAGGTTCTGCTTCTTTGGACGCTCCACTCTTGTGCATATATGTGCCAAAGTCACACTGGACGATGGACTTATCTTTGTTGTACCTACAAGAGCTTGTCAGCAGACTTTGTAAAACCTTTAATAATTATTGTTATCATCAAAACAACATAGGGAATTTATGCATTAAAACTGTTTTAAATAATTTGGTTCCAACAATCTCTCCCTTTTTGATGATGACAAACATTATTAAGTTTTACAAGCAATAAAGCAGATGAAAACCAATAAGCAGTCAATATATATTTCAAATGGAAATTTTTTCTTAGGGAAAACTCCCCCTGAGATATAGACTCAGTTTTTCTTACTCTTCTCCCCCTGAGATAAACATCTCATGGTTTTGGATATTCAATATATTCAGAGTACCTGAAAAATTTCTCTTTCTCACAGAGCAGATTAGTCCAACATATAAATATAGTATAATCAAAGCATGCATAAGTAATAAAACTATTGCACTGCAATTTAGACTCAATCTCATTTTATTAATGACTTGTGAGCTTTAAAACTTAATTCTTCCCAATTTCTGCCCCTTTTGTCATCAGACAAAAAGGTTCATAGAACATCATAGTCCAAAAAAAAAGAAAAAAATTGAAAAACAGGGAACATGAATTTTTGCATGATTCCAGATACTTGCGGTACTGCCCCAACAAAAATATCAAGTCATCAATATCTTCTATTGAAGGTGGAACTTGGATTTGTGTAATTCTGGATTCCTTATCTATAGAGACAATGGCATCTTCTGGCTCAGGAGGAAATTCAATAATTGGCTGAGTGGATCTTGTAGGAGCACCAAAGACATCATTAAACATATATCTTTGATGTGCCACGTTTTCTGTAACTGATCTCCTGGTTGGCGTTGCAGCCTTCTCAGCATTTGAAACCCCCGAAAACGATGCTTCTTGCTCACACAAAACAAGGTGTCTTTCCCAGAAGGTTCTTGCTTCCTGCTCTGTTGCTTGTCCTGTCTTGGACAAAAATATCAAGAAATCCATATCCACATTCTCCATTGATTTCTTTGCGCAGTCCTCATCAATCTTGATAGGAGTTGGCATTGGACTTTTGTTGACGCTCTTCCTTGGGAACTTGTCCTTATTTTTGTCAACAAGATAGACCTTTGGTGCTATCCTGTCAGGCTTGACTTTGATTGTTGTTGTTGGCCTGATTCTCATAGACGGAGGGACATTGAAGTGGTTTTGTAGTTGAAGTCCGTCCTCTATATTCCTGATGATCATCCTGTCAAGAGGGGAGAGGAATGATCCCAGTTCTTCTGTAGTCAGAGGGGAGTAGTCTGGCTTGAAGTCATAAATCCTCATCCTTGAGAGTCCCAAGGAGCTAGGCATAATAGACTTAGCCCTTACTTCCTCTGAGGTCATGTTTTCTTTTATCTTATCCTCCTGAAGAGGAATCTCCATGACCTTCAGCCCCTTAGTCAGGACATCCAGTTTCCCGACTGTGAAGACTTACTCAGAAGGTGATGAAGAGGGAACTTCTGATATGTCCAAGTTGGAGGAGGGTGAAGGTGAGGTTGATGGTTGAGGTTGTTCACGTGAAGGTGAAGGTGAGTGTGTTTGGATGAGTTTGGACGATGGTTCAAGATTGACAGGTGAAGGTGGAATAGTTTCAGGTGATGCGAGTGGTGGTGTTTGTTCTCTTGAATGGGTGGACAGAGAGGGTGAGAGAGTTTGAGGTGGTGTTTGGGATGGTTGTTCTGGTTGAGATGGGGGAACTGTTTGGGTTTGTGTTTGAGGTTGTGGTTGTGGTTCAGGAATAGCATAGATGGGTGATTGTGATTGAGTTTGAGGGTCAGGGATTGGACAAATGGGTGAGGGAATGGACTCAGGAATATCTCTATCAGCATTTCTTGTTCCTTTGTGAGAGTAAACCTTTCTAAAGTCTTTAGCAATTTCAGAAATGGTTTTTGAAGGTTTTCTCATACATGTACGTTTCTTAACAGGTTGTTCAGCAAGCTTTTGACTGGACTGCCTTTTTCTGGAAGGCTGTGTTTCTTTCACTTTAGACTTTTCCACATTCTTTCGTCTAGGTTTCTTCTCAGTTGCCACGGCTTCTTGAGATACTGGTTCTGCCTCTTCAACTCTTACTTCCCTAAGGATCTTTTCTTTCTTAGCTATGTCATTTATCCTCTGATATTCTTTTGCACCTTAGATAGTTGAACGAAGGTTCATTTTGTCAAAATTGCTTTTGCCAAGCTTGGATTGTCTGATACTGCTCAGAATTTGATTTAAGTCTTCGGCAATTCCTTATTTTCGCATAATCTTCGTTAGAAGCACTCCATATGGAATTTTCTTCAAGGAATACTTTCTGCTGACACGCTTTTTGAAATTCATGAAGAGAATGAGTGGCAGATTAATCTTCTTCCGATTCAACAAATTCACCAGTAGAAACTCATGTATAGTTGACACAGAATTTCTTGATCTTGTTTTGTGAAGAATCATTTTGTTGATGACTTGATGCAGGACTCTTGCCTTGTCGTGCATTTATGAGGCAACTATAGGTTGAGAGTGTTCAGAAGAGTCAAATAGAATATTACTCCCTCCTGATCTTCCGTTCTGCCAATCAGAGAGAGGAACTTCTCCTTCGGCTTTGCAGTTAATGGTTTCAGAAATAGTTTCAACTAAGACTACTATTTTTTTCCCATTAACCGTTCCAGTAATTTCAGTGTCTTCAATTTTAGCAGTTAACCAGAATTGCTTAATAGGATTCAGATACACTCCGATATCTCCCTTGAACAAGTTACTCCAACCAGCACTGGTGATTTCTTCAACCACAAAAATTCCTAGTTCAACCAACTCGGTGGGAACGAAGCGATGTTCCACAAGAACTTCCATGTTCTCAATGTTCTCCATTTTTTAGAGTAGAAGATGAGTTTTTCAAAAGAGAGGGTTTTGAAAGGGTTTTTCTAAAGAGATGAGAGTAAACACAGAGAGTTCAAAAAGTTGAGTGAGTGAAGGGAAGAAGTTAAAAACGTGTTTAAGAAGGAAGTTGTGGAGAGAGAAAACAATAAATTTTTCTTGAAAACTGGCGTAATCATCAAACGGGAAAACGGCTGCAGAGAAGGTGTACAGTTTTGTGATAAAAATATATCATTATAAAAATAGTTAGGACTCAGCGCGGGAAGACTAATAGGTAAAAACCTTTAAGTCATGAAAACTTCTAAGTCTGAAATAGACTGACGTGTCCTATTGGACGCTAGTCATATTGGACTCTAGTCATATTGGACTCAGACTTACCTTGAGCATATTGGACGCTAAACATCATTCTTTTAAAAAGTGCATATTTAAGTGCTTCCTTATAAAAGTGAATCTATCTATAGAGAGGGGTTTTGTAAATATATTTGCCCATTGATTTTCAGTGTTAACAAACTGAATATCAAAGATTCCCTTCTGTACATAGTCTCTAATAAAATGATGTTTAATTTCTATATGCTTAGCTCTTGAGTGTAAGATCGGGTTCTTAGATAAATTGATTACAGCAATATTATCACAAAGAACAAAAATCTTACTCTCCAAGATGTTGTAGTCCTCCAATTGATGTTTAATCCATAAAAGCTGAGAACAACAACTTGCAGCAGAGACATATTCAGCTTCAGCTGTAGATAATGCAATTGTGCTCTGTCTCCTGCTCGTCCATGATACTAGATTGGACACAATAAAATGGCATCCTTCGCTGGTGCTTTTTCTTTTAAGTCTGTCTCCAGCATAATCAGTATCACAGAATCCTACTAATCTGTATTCATCTGATTTCTTAAACAACAAACCAAGATTAGTAGTCTCTTTCAGATATCTAAAGATTCTCTTTACAGCAGTTAAGTGAGAATCTCTAGGATCTGATTGGAATCTTACACATAAACAAACACTGAACATGATATCAGGTCTAGATGCAGTGAGATATAAGAGAGATCCAATCATACCTCTGTATACCTTTTGATCTACCTTTTTTATCTTTATCATTCAGGCTCATTATGCAAGTTGGATGCATATGAGTATTCATGGGTCTGCAATCGTCCATATTGAATTTTTTAAGAAGCTCCTTTGTGTATTTGGACTGATGCACATAGATCCCATCTTGCGTCTATTTTACTTGAAGTCCAAGAAAGAACTTCAATTCTCCCATCATGCTCATTTCAAACTCCTTCTTCATTAACTCAGAAAACTCTCCACATAAATTTGTACTACGATAAAATGTGTGTCTATGGATTTTCTGAAAAGAGTAGTATCTACTTTTCCTCTTGAAAAACTATTTTCCATTAGAAAAGAACTTAGTTTTTCATACCAAGCTCGAGGAGCTTGCTTGAGGCCATAAAGAGCCTTTTTCAATTTAAAAACATGATTTGGAAAAGTTTGATGCTCAAAGCCAGGGGGCTGTTCAACATAGACTTCCTCTGTTATTATACCATTCAGAAAAGCACTCTTTACATCCATTTGATAAGGACTCATATCATGTTGAGCAGCAAATGAAAGTAAGATGCTAACGACTTCAATTCTAGCTACTGGAGCAAAGGTTTCAGCAAAGTCAATACCTTCCTGTTGTGAGTAACCTTGAGCAACTAACCTTGCATTGTTTCTCACAACTTTACCTTCTTCGTCCAGTTTGTTTCTGAATACCCATTTGGTTCCAATAATGGACTTATCTTCAGGTGGGGCTACTAGCGTCCAAACATCATTGCGTTTGAATTGATTCAGCTCCTCCTGCATTGCCAAAATCCATCCTTCGTCCAATAGGGCTTCATCTATATTTTTGGGTTCCAATTCAGAGATGAATGCAACATCAGTTTGTTCTCTGAATGTGGACTTTGTTCTGACTCTATCATTTGCATTTCCAATGATTTGATCTTCAGGATGATAGGTCTTGAAGTGCCAGCTTCTTCTTCTTTCAGTATTGGACGCACCATTATTTTCTGCATCTGATCCATCTTCTTCATTTTTAGGTGGTACTCCTTCACCTTCTACTTGTATTCTCATATCTACACGAGAATCACTTAGCTCTGGCAATTCCTTGTCAGGCTTTTCGTCATTGAATTTAATATGAATTGACTCTTCTACAGTCAAGGTTCTTGAGTTATAGACTCGATAGGCCTTGGAAGTTTCAGAGTAACCCAGAAAAATTCCATTATCCACTTTAAAATCAAATTTGCCAAGTTGATCCTTAGTGTTAAGAATGAAACATTCACATCCAAAAGGATGGAAGTATGAAATGTTGGGTTTTCTCCCTTTCCACAATTCATATAGAGTCTTTTTCAATATAGGCCTCACATATATTCTGTTTTGTAAATAACACGCAGTATTTACAGCTTCAGCCCAAAATCTCTTGGATGTTGAGTGATCATTGAGCATGGTCCTAGCCATCTCTTGTAAAGATCGTTTCTTTCTCTCCACCACACCATTCTGTTGAGGTGTTCTTGGCACAGAGAAATTGTGAAAGATCCCATTCTCTTCACAGAATCTCTAGAAGTTTGCATTTTCAAACTCACCTCCATGATCACTTCTAATGGAGTTGATACAAACTCCTTTCTCATTTTGGACTCTTTTAGAGAATATAGTGAAGGCTTTGAAAGACTCATCCTTGTGTGCAAGAAATTTGACCCATGTCCATCTAGTATAGTCATCAACTATAACTAATCCATATCTCTTTCCATTCAAAGAAGCAGTTTGAGTGGGTCCAAACAAATCCATGTGTAAAAGTTCCAAAGGTCTAGAAGTGGAAACAATATTTTTAGAATTAAAAGAGTTTTTCACTTATTTCCCTTTTTGACATGCTTCACACAAAACTTCAGATTTGTACACAAGAATTGGTAGTCCTCTCACGAGGTTATGCTTATTTAGCTTTGAGATGGTTCTCAAGCTTGCATGACCAAGTTTCTTGTGTCATATCCATTGTTCATCTTTTAAAGATATGAAGCATGAGACATTTTGTTTGGACAGATTTTTGAAATCAATTTTGTAAACATTGTCATGCATCTTTGCTTGAAAAAGTATGGACTTGTCAGGATTTCTGACTATACATTTGTCCTTGTTAAAGGAAACATCAAATCCACTATCACACAATTGACTTATGCTAAACAGATTATGTTTGAGTCCTTCAACCAGTAAGACATTTTCAATAGAGGGAAAAGGATGCTTACCAATTTTACCTATTCCAACTATTCTGCCTTTCTGGTCTCCTCCAAAGGTGACCCAGCCTTTTGATCTAGGCTTTAGGTCTTGGAACATAGACCTTTCTCCTGTCATGTGTCGTGAGCAGCCACTGTCCAGGTACCATGACTAGTGTTGTCTTCCTCCCATCAAGCATATCTGCAATAGGAATTATCATTTTCTTAGGTACCTAGATTGACTTGGGTCCTTTCTTGTTAGTCCTTGGTTTGCGTCCAGGCATGTTTCACTTGTTATGGACGCACATTGAGGTGACATGTCCAGCCTTTCCTCAATGACCACAGTATAAATTGAATTTTGAAGAATTCATAGAAAACTTTGGTTTTGGTTTTTCATAACCCAAACCACTTTTGTCAGAAGGTTTTCTCTGAATATTTAAAATTTGATCAAGTTTTTCAGAACTACTGACAAATCTGGACAATCGTCCAGTGAGTTCATTTACTTCTTGTTGAAGTGCTTGTACCTCACAGGAAGTATTGGACTCAGAATCCTTTGGAGATTCATCTTTGAGTTGACTTACTTGAAGTCTTAGCTTTTCATTTTCTGATTTGAGTACTTTATTTTCCAAAGTAAGTTTTTCAAAATCTTTGGTTATGAGTGAAAACTTTTTCTTCAAAGATCTGTACTCATCAGATAAAATAAATGATTCTCTAAGAAGATCATTAAAGTTGTCTCATCTTCTTCATCCTCACTGTCAGTGGAGGGTAGACTTGCCATTAGGCAAAGATTTGCTTCTTCCTTGTCCTCCTCATCCTCATCATCAGAAGATTCATCAAGATCTTCCCATGTTGCCATGAGACCCTTCTTCTTCTTGAAAAATTTCTTCTTTGTCCTTTCAACCTCAGGACAGTTTGCCTTGTAGTGGCCTGGTTTCTTACATCCATAGCACACTACTGGACTTTTCTCTTTTTGCTCAGCTTCCTTTTGTGGAAATTTTTTGTTGAATTGCTTTCTTCTGAAGCCACCTTTCTTTTTCCACATAGACTTTATTTTCCTAGAGATGAAGGAAAGTTCAACATCATCTAAGCCTTCTTCTCCTTCTGAGCTGCATGACTCCTCATCTGAGTCAAGTGCCTTCAGTGCCTTTGAGGTGCTCCCTTTTTGGGCTTTAAGAGCAATGGATTTTGCTCTTCTTTCTGTTCCTTCCTCATTGAGCTCAAGGTCATGCACTTTGAGTGGGCCTAGGAGATTCTCCATAGCAAGAGTGGAAAGATCTCTTGCTTCTTGTATGGCAGTTACTTTGGGTCTCCATTGTTTTGGCAAACTCCTTAATATTTTCCTGATATGATCCTGGTTTGTGTAGATTTTTCCCAGGGATCTTAGGTTGTTGATGATTGTTTGGAATCGTCCAAACATCTGATCAATAGTCTCGTGATCCTTCATTTTGAATAGTTCATATTGATGAACTAGCATGCTGATTTTGGACTCACGGACCTAAGATGATCCTTCATGCGCCAAAGCTAAAGTGTCCCATATTTCTTTGGCAGTGGTGCAGCTGTGCACCTTGTCATATTCTGACTTAGTGATGACACACATCAGATAGTGCCTTGCCTTTGAGTTCAGCTGGAATCTGGTTCTTTGATCTTGCGTCCACTGAGCTCTTGGTACTGGTTGACCTGCTTCATCTACTGGAGCAATGTAGCCAGTTTCCACGACATCCCACATGTAGGTAACAGGATGAAACACAAGAAGGGGGGGTTGAATTGTGTTTCTAAGCTTTTAAAACTTTTCGCAAATGTTGGACGCTGGCTTATTTCAAATATTGGACGCACAGCGTTTTCTGAAATATTGGACGTATAATAGTTTTAAAACACTGGACGCACAGAGTTGTGTAATATTGGACGCACAAAAAGATTGGACGCAGAGGCTTCTGCTAAATTAAAAACTTGTTTTCTTTGTGCGATTTAAAGTGTATGAAAAACTTGTTGAATAAAAATCAATTCAATCCCCACGGTTACAATAATCACAGATATAAAAAGAGTTAAGGGAAAGAAGAAGTAACACAAGTTTTTATCCTGGTTCACCCTTTCCTAAGAGCTACGTCCAGTCCCCTCAAACTAGAGAGATTTCACTATCAAACCAGATAGAATACAAGTATTCTTCAACAGCCTCTTCAGGCCTTACACCGAGTATTCTTTGCACACCTAGCCTCTCCAGGCTCAACCAAGTATTCTTTTACAGTCAAGCCTCTCCAGGCTCAAACAAGTATTCTTTTACAGTCAAGCCTCTCCAGGCTCAATCAAGTATTCTTTTACAGACAAGCCTCTCTAGGCTCAAACAAGTATTCTTTTACAGACAAGCCTCTCTAGGCTCAAACAAGTATTCTTTTACAGTCAAGCCTCTCCAAGCTCAAACAAATCAGCAGAGTGTTTTTGATTTAAGTGCTGTCTAACTCACACAAGTGAGGATATGAAAAACTTAAGCACTTCGAGAGTTAAGCAAACTCTCTTTTACAAGAAGATAGATAATATACAAGACTTTCTATACAGAGTATAACAATTTGCACAGCGTTTTTGCTCTTTTTTTTTCGTTGTTCAGTTGTTTGTATCTCTCTTCTTCTTCTTGTATCACGGTATATATGTGTTGTGAAGCTTCAGACTTTTTCTTGAATAGCTCAACTTCAGCCTTCATAAATATTACCGTTCTCTAATAGCATTAAATGCTATTTTCCCGTTGCTCTGAGGAGATCTACTTCAGTGAGTATGTCCGCGTTTCTTTCTCCTAAACAGAAGCAACATGTACTCAAAGTCTCAATTGTACATTGGTTAATAGTAAAATTTTATCGAGACAGAGAGAATACACTGTGTAAAGTAGAAAGATGTGTTCAGAGATATACAGAGTTAGTCAGGGTACATTCTCTCTCTTAGTACACTTTCCATAGTGCTTTATGCTTTTTATATAATGTACGTTCAAAAACGTTGACAAAGTTGTACAGAAAGGCATTGTATACAGCTATTTATTTCAAATCATTGGCTCAATAAATATGTTCCATATTAAATGCAAGAGCAATAAATAGCAAGTTATGGACTCTGCGTTTTGGACGCAGCATATAGAATTTATTGGACGCAGCATGTAGAATAAAGTTGGACTTTCAGTCCTTTTAGCAAATGGACGCATACCTTGTACTTACCATTTGCACATGATATTCATTCATCCATTGGACGCATCCTTATGCTTACCATTCTATTCCATTGGACGCAAGGCAGTATTGGATGTATTGCCTCATGCTGATCATTGGACTTATGCCATTGCCTTTCTGTTCCATTGGACGTAGGGAGGTATTTGTTGGACTTTTGTCAATTCTGCTTTATTGGACGCAGAACAGTAGACTGTTGGATTTTTCCCATTCTATTCCATTGGACGCAGAGCAGTTGATTGTTGGCCTTTTCCAATTCTATTCCATTGGACGCAGAACAATCTTTTGTCATTCTTCTTCATTGGACGCAGAACGGTTGACTGATGGACTTGTCCCATTCTGCTTCATTGGACGCAGAGCATCATTGTTGGACTTTTGCCATTCTGTTCCATTGGACGCAGACAATGTTGTACTTCTGCAATTCTGCTTCATTGGAAATCATTGGACACAGAGAGTAGCATGTCTACATGACTGTTGTACTTTTGTCCTTCTGCTTCATTGGACGCAGGGAAGTATTGCATGTATTGCCTTATGCTGTTGGACTTTTCCATTCTGCATCATTGGACGCAGGCAGTGTTGTACATATTGCCTCAAGCTTATTATTGGACTTTTGTAATTCTGTTTCATTTCACTCTCCATAGTTGACTGATGAACTTTTGTCATTTTGCTCTATTGGACGCAGAGTGGTACTGTCTGTATTGAACATTGGACGCAGAAGCGTATTGCCTTATACTGAACATTGGACGATGAACAGTATTTGCCTTATACTGATTTATTGGACGATGAGCAGTATTCTGGACGATGAGCAGTATTCCCTTATTCTTATTATTGGACTCATAACTGATCATTGGACGCAGAACTAACTGTATTGCTTTACTGATCATTGGACGCAAAGCTCTCAGACTGTGTGTATATTGCCAATGTCATATTGGACAATGGACTTATCATTGTTGTACCTACAAGAGCTTGTCAGCAGACTTTGTAACATCCTTAATAAACTTTGTTATACTTTGTGAAAACCTTAATAAGCTTCGTTATCATCAAAACCACAAAACCACTTAGGGAATTTTTGCATTAGAAATGCTTTTAACCAATTTGGTTCCAACACCACATGTCTATATTTTGTGCATCAAAGAATGTGATCATTCTTTGCTTCCAATAATCATATTCGTCTCCATTCAACAGTGGTGGTCCGTTCACAGCTTGTCCCTCGTTCTCCATGGATCTTTACTTCTCTGCACTGTTAGGTGCTCAACCCCTAGAAACCTGGATCTGATACCAACTGTAGGTAACAGGGAGAAACACAAGAAAGGGGGGGTTGAATTGTGTTGCTAAGCTTTTTAAAACTTTTTGCAAATATGGGACGCTAGGTGTGAAAACTTTGGACGCACAGCGTATATAGGTTTTGGACGCACAAGTAAGTTGGACGCAGAGGCTTCCACTTAGTTTAAAACTCGTTTTCTTTGTGCGATTTAAAGAGTTTGAAAAACTTGTTAAATCAAAATTCAATTCAATCCCCTTAGTTAGTATAAACAAATAAATAACCAGAGATAAGGGAAAGAGAGAAAAACACAAGTATTTATACTGGTTCACTCTTTCCTAAGAGCTACGACCAGTCCCCTCAAACTAGAGAGATTTCACTATCAATCCAGATAGAAGACAAGTATTCTTCAACAGCCTATTCAGGCCTTACAACAAGTATTCTTTGCACACTTGGCCTCTCTAGACTCAAAACAAGTATTCTTTACAAGCAAGCCTCTCCAGGCTCAACCCCAAGTACTCGCTGCACACAGTCTCTCCAGGCTATATCCCAAGTATTCTTTTACAGACAAGCCTCTCTAGGTTCAACACAAGTATTCTTTCTAAACAAGCCTCTTCAGGCTTAAACAACTCAGAAGAGTGTTTTTGACTTAAGGTGTTATCTAACTCACACAAGTGAGAATATGAAAATCTTAAGCACTTCGAGAGTTAAGCAAACTCTCTTTTACAAGAAAGAAAATAATACAAGACTTTTTACAAAGACAGAGTATTTGCGCAGCGTTTCAGCTCTTTTCTTTTTCTTGGTTCAGTCACTTAGTTCAGTCTCTTCATTGAGTCTCTTGTATTCTTCTTCTTGTTCATGGTATTTATAGGCTTTGATGAAGCTTCAGACTTGTTCTTTGAATATCTCAGCTTCAGCCTTCATAAATATGACCGTTCTCTAATAGCATTAAATGCTAGTTTTTCGTTGCTCTGAGGAGGTTCATTTTAGTATGTATGTCTGCGTCTCTTTTTCCTAACTCAGAAGCAACCTGTACTCATAGTCTCGATTGCACAAAGGTTAATAGTAATATTCGGTTGAGACAAAGAGAATACACTTTGTAAATCAGAAAGTAGTGTTCAGTGAGATATGGAAATAAACATAGTACATTCTCTTTCTAAGTACACTTTCCACAGTGTTTTATGCTTTCCATTAAATGCATTTCAAAGCACGTTGAATACAGCTATTTATTTCAAATCATTTGCTCAATAAATATGTTCCATATTAAATGCAAGAGCAATAAATAGCAAGTTATGTATTCTGCGTTTTGGACACAACATTTAGAATGTATGAACTATTCAGGTTATGTACAAAACGGACGCATACCTTTGCTTACCATTTGTACTTGAGACAGCTTGGTCTATATGGACGCATATTCATTGCTTACCATATGGACTTATGACTTTGCTTCTCTGATGGGTACGTCTCTATAACATTTATTGGACGTTTATCAATTTTGCTTCTTTGGACGCAAAGTATAGCATGTCTCCATGAATAGTTACTTGGACGCTTGTAGGTTCTGCTTCTTTGGACGCTCCACTCTTGTGCATATATGTGCCAAAGTCACACTGGATGATGGACTTATCTTTGTTGTACCTACAAGAGCTTGTCAGCAGACTTTGTAAAACCTTTAATAATTATTGTTATCATCAAAACAACTTAGGGAATTTATGCATTAAAAATGCTTTTAAATAATTTGGTTCCAACATAACATACATAAAGACAGTAGAAAAGCATGCAAGGGTGAATTTCTTTGCACAAGTTGAAATCCACAAAATGTGCATATGGAAAAGAAAATACTACATAATACATTCCAAGAATATATATAACTACTCTTTCGCAAATCTTTCTCTAAGACATTCATACACTAAGAAGAGAACAGATCATCAAGTTAAACACACATAACACTCTAGCATAATGCATGTCACTTCAATATCTCTTTAATACACCAGTGCACTATTCCATGGAGACTTCTCTTTCTCAACTAAGTAGAGCGATATGGCTGGAGCGTATACCTAATATAAAGTACAAACTGACCATCTCTCAGTCATAGTTTGACATTCATTCGGTACAGACCAATTGTGCTAGTGTCGTACACCATATCACAAATAAGGTAGCCAATCAGGATCATCCAACCTGGGTATACTACTCTTCTCGGCACAAAGGGATTCACCGCAAGGCCATTGAGAATTTCGTAACCTGAATGCCCTCAAAGACTTATAGTCAGACCATACTTATTTACAATCCATAGCCATAGGATTGTATGCTCTAATTTTGGCAAAAGCCAACGTCTTAAATTCAAATGATAGTATAATTTGCAAACACATACAAGATAATTGATGCAATCCCTCATCTTAGGATTTTCGTCATCACGTGTTAGCACTCTTCCAACACCGTGTATAGGGGTAGGAATAGGCCAGGCCGTCCGACAGGGGCCTATAGCCTGGCCTACCTATGGCCTAGCCTGGCCTGGCCTGGCCTGTTTATTAAAAAGGCTAGGCTCGGGCTTTTTAAAAAGCAAATTTAGTTAAATAGGCCAGACTTAGGCCTATAAAAAAGCCTATTAGGCCTAGCATGCCGGCCTATATATATATATAAAATAAAAATATAGAATAATAATATAATATAACAAAAATATAATATAACAAAAGTAAAATATAATGAAAATATGTCTATTTGTTTATTTATTTGTGAAGGCCTAGAGGCCTCTTTATCAAAGGAGGCCTACTGGCCTCTTTATCATTACAGGCCTACAAATCTATTTACAAGTAAAGACCTAATAGATGGAGGCCTATTTAAAAGCCTCATTGAAATGTAGGCCTTTAAACATGCTTGTAGGCCAGGCCAGAGGCCAAGCCAGGCCTTAAAAATTGGCCTATATCATGCTAGTAGGCCAGACTCAGGCCTTAAGATTTCAAAGTAGGCTAGGCCCAGGCCTTACAAAGTCTGGCCTGGCTTGGCCTATTCCCACCCTTAATCGTGTAGCATCATTTGTCCTCAAGACTTCAACGTCGTCACGTATTGGCTTTCTGTCAATACCGTGTAAAACTCTTTTCTATTAACATAATTTAAAGCATTAGTTTTAAAGAAAACTACTCTTTGAAATTAAAGTTCCTCAAAATAGTAAGTATTTGTCCAAGTCCCACTTTAGCTTTAAAATCTCAAATCCTTAAATGCTTTGACAAAAGAAATACCTTTTAACATTTTTAAACGCAAACAAAGTATAGTTTTTATGAAAGTCATTAGGAAACTTAAATACTTTTATTTAAAACCAACTTTAGTATTTCTCTTTCAAACTTCTCATTGTAAAAGAAAGATTTGCTTAAAAAGTCTTAATTAAATACTCAAGTTATATACTTTGATAAACTTTACTTAAATTCATTTTCTCATAATTATTTAAATCTTAACCCCTAAAATGTCCAGTTTCACGCTTCAGCCCCTGACCTAAAAAATTATGATTTTGGCCCAAAAACATCAAGTTTTTCGTTTCAGCCCTTGAACTTTTGATTATTACAATTTTTGGCCACAACGTCTAGTTTTCGTTTTTCACCACCAAAACTTCCAAAAAATTATTATTTTGGCCCATAACACCTGTAACATCCATAGTTTTCGATTCTGTTTTAATTAAATTTTATATATGTGATATCTGATTTGTATATATTAGATTTATTTTAAGAAGATTAAATTTTATAGATAAATTTTTCTAATGTTAGGAATCAGTAGTTTAAGTCAAATGTTAAGATGCAGATAGAATTCTGTTTACCGTAAATAGACGGAGTGGTGACTTTGATAAGTAAAAACCCTAGATTGAGGTTAAGAAAAAGATTCAAAGGTACAAATAGTGACTTTACAATATTTGAGGATTTTAGAAATTTATTCGGGAATTTTCTAAAGAGCAGATAAATATGTTACCGTTTTGATCCCTGTAGTTTGACTAGGTTGAACTGTGAATTGGTTTGGAGACCAGAACAAGTTGAGAAGTAATTTTGGAGAAGCCAAATGATGTTTTATATTATTCTAGAATTTTAGAAATTATTTTGGGAATTTTTTTGAATACCAGACTAAGAATTGCAGTTTTGGTCCCTGTAGACCGAGAATAGGGTAATCGGAAAAACAGGTAAAGGCCAGAAGCTTAGGAAATGATCCAAAATCAACCAAAAGAGTAACCAATGATATTTTTATAATATTTGTGATTTTTAGAAATTTTCTAGGATTTTTCTGAGAAAGTTCATTTTTACCCTAATTTACGGGTTACGGAAAAAACCGAAATGTTACCGTAGAGCTTCTAAGCTTAATTTCTATGAACCAAGACTTTTGTGGCACCTTAATTTCGTGGTCCAAGACTTATTTTAAGATTCATGAGAGTTTCTACTCCAATAGGTTAGGTTTGGACAATTTTTACTATGAAATACAAAAGTTACCACACTTAATTACCTTGGAGACTTACCATTTACCATGGTTAAGGTGAAAAATTAATTTAACCCCCTTAGACCAGCAGCTGCGCAGAGTTGAGGGAAGAAAGTGGAAAGTTCTTGAACTCCATGACTCATGAGTGTTAGCCAATAGGATTAGTCCAAGTGATAACTAGGGTTAAACGATGGTTAAGTGTGATTATGACTTAGGGAAAAAAATCTATTTGGTTAGGAAAAAGAGAGAGGGAGGCCGAGACATAGAGGAAGAGAAGAGGGAGTTTGTGTTCATGTTCTTCACTTGTGATCTTGCACCATAGCCATAATCTTTAAGTTTTTCTCCAAATTTTCATCCTAGCTAGAAAAATCCAAGGGTTTGCTATTGATTGGTGATCAACAAGCTACAAGAAAACAAGCAAGAAGGAGAAGGAGAAAAAGAAAAAGGACTAGAGAGGTTAGGGTTTCTTGACCAAGCAAGAGGAAGGAGGTAAGGGAGAAATTTCTTATACATGATCTTTAAGGCTTAATTGACATAGGTGTGCTATTTTTATTGTGGTTTGTTCAAGATACTTGTAGTTTTCTTTAAGATGCATGTTGATTTTAAGTTATGTATTCTTTTGTTCCTACGATGATGGATGATCCAAGAGTTGTGCTTATACTTAATATGGACTTTCTTGAGTGGTTTGGTCATGGAAGACTAGCTTGATGATGATTTTGGCTTGGTTGCCCTATGTGTGATTAAGATGATTAGTTGGCCTTGATGTGGATTGCTCTTGGTAATGGAAAAATAAATATGTTGTGTGAGATGAGCTTGCTCTATGGTGTGATATGGTGATCTTGATTCTATGTCTTGATTGGAATCAATTGAGTGGTGGTGATTGTGATTATCCTTATTGATTTTGGTGTGTGAAGGGTGTGCTACTTGCCTTGACAAATTTGGATTCATGGCTTGATGTGGAATGGTTGTGCTTTGAGGTTGACCTAAGGATTGTAAATTCTGCTTATTTTATTCATTTGGACTTAGCTAGGTAATGAAAAGATTGGATTGGTTCAAACTTTGGAAAAAATCGAGTTCCTGCCATGCCCTGGGTGTGGTAATTGTCGAAGGTGTGGAAATCTGGAAAACAGGGGACAGACCGGTTCACGCCGCGGGTGTGACATTTCTCGCGCCTGTGAACAGTTCTGGAATCTGAATTTCACACACAGGATTTTTGCGAAAATCATTCTTTTCAACTTTTTAAACCAATATGTTTAAGAGGAAAATGTCATTTTTAAATGCATGGGTTGGTGAGTATTTTAACTAATTTATCTTTGGGACTTAAATATGGTTTTGGAAAATGCTTTTTAGTTGAGAGATCAAGTTTAATTGAAAGGTGTAGATTGAAGTGGAAGAAATATGGTAATTGAAACTAATCCCCAAGATATGATAATGCTATAGCCAAGAGAAAGAAGGACATAAATGTTTGTGATAAGAAAATTGAATGCAAAAGAAAAAATGTTTTGATTGAGATACTCAATAAAGAGAAAGAGATGTGATTGAGATAATCATCAATGAGATGAATATTGCATAACCAAGAGAGAAGGTTATGTGTGAATGTTACAAGAGGTAACATAGAGAAGAGATTGAGAATGTTACAAGTGGTAACATAAAAATGTGTATGATATACATTAGAAGAGAAACCAATGTGAAAGTGATTGTGATTGCTTTTGTATGCTTAATGTATGTGGCATTCTGCATAAAGAGAAAGAGACTTGGCGGATGGCCAAATAATGAGCTACAACCCGGATGGGGTTGAAAATAGGTACGGTTGGGCCACAATTGCCTACTGGGATTATCCAGGTTTCAAAAGTCTCAATGGTCGTGTGGTGGATCCCAGCGAGCCGAGATCGAGTAGAGCACCCGGCTTGGATAAATCTGACTAACTGACCTATTTATGATATGGTGTCACAGAGTGAATTATATAATTGTCTTGGACTTTACAGTTTTGTTTAGCCTTGAACAATTGTGGCTTAAACATGGCTTTCCTGAATACTGTCTTGGACTTTACGGTTTTGTTTAGCCTTGAACAGTATGTTAAGGACTGATTGTGGCCTATCGCTCAAAGGTTGATGAGAAAGAGAAAAGTCTCCATGGAGCATTACACCGGTGTTGAGAGGGAAATAGAAGTGTCATGCATTTTAAATATATTCATGTGATGATGTATTGCTTGATGTTGAGATACGTGTTATGGCTGTGATTGCCTTTATCCCTTGTATTATGTAGATATGTTTGATAAGCATGATGTATTTTCTGTGTCTTGTGTCACTATGCTTTGAAATTGGTGTATGGGTATTTTTCACCCTTGCCTATATGTTTTGTGCTCCTTGGAACATGATTCATATAGATGGACTGCCGTTGGAGGGGCTGTCCAAGGTTCGTAGACTGAGCTTGCTGCCAGAGGGGCCAAGGTTGTGGGGTGGAGAGTGAACCCCGAAGACCCAATGGGACACATACTTAGGGTATGTGTTTTCTTTAGAGACATCTGCAGTAGGATCTCACTAGTGAACAGTGGAGAATATGATATGAGAGGTAAAGGTGCCTACCCGGGGGCCTCGGGACTCTTGGAGGGGGAAAGAGAGACACTATTGTAGATGGAGAAAGACGGTTCGTAAGAGTACGACGCGTCACTCTCATCCAGTTCGAGTTCTATCAGCAAGAAAGGTGCCTACTGAGAGGACACTGCTATGTGGGCTAATGGACCCATTCCAGTCGTTCCTGCTTCTTTTGTGGAACCAGGTGGAGGGTTGATGTCTTTTCCTCCTACAATTATACCATCTTGGAGAGCACGAGCTCGCTAATGGTCAATGAGAGTAAAGTGAAAGAGAAGCAGACAGAGGAGGATAAGAGTGACTCTTCAGAGGAGGTTGTGGATAATGTCTAAGAGTAGACATGGTGCAAGTTATTGAGTTATCTCGTCTTGTTTTGGTAAACTGACTCTATACCGGTTGGGCTCATGTTTAGAGATTATTTTGGATGACTGTACTATATATTATATAACATTACTAGAAGTTCAATTTGATGTACTAATAAACTATTTGACCAACAGTATTGTATATGATGTATGTTACATATTCAGATGACGTTATCTTGTTTTTCAATTATATGTTACGATTTAAATAAGTTTTGAAATCTAAACAAGGTAGGTGAGAGTTTCAAGTCAAAATGATTCTTCCGGAGTAAAAAGGAAAAAAAAATTTATACTCATTTTCGAAATTAGCTCGGAAGCACTATAAGAGGCTTTCAAAATAAAATAAATACTTCTTTCGATTAAAGGTTACTTATGTTGTGATATCTTTTTATGAGAAAGGGTGTTGCAATTAGTGGTATCAGAGCCCGGTTGAGTCAAGTTGGGATGTTTAGGATGTAGGCCTATTAGGTTCGGTTGTGTGAACTCTGATTGACATTGAGATGTGAATTTTGATTGACATTGATTATTTTATAATGTGTGTGTATTGTTTAAATTGCTTGAGTGGATTCTGGATTGTACCTTTATTGGTTGAAATTGGTCTATTCTCTTGATGTCATTTGATTTGGTCGTTTCCTTGCTTACTCTTGAACCAGTTATGGTAAATACTATCTACTTAAATTGTCTGGTCACTATGCTCGGTAGGAAATACCATATGGACTTAATCTGTTTACCTTTGGTCCAATAAGATATTGTTTTAAGAATGGATTGGTTGTCGGTCAATCATGTTCTTTTAGATTATGTCAATAAGACCTTGGTTTTCTTAATCCTAGAGTTTTGGACTTATGTCTGCCAACCAAGTGGAAGCTTCTTTGAAAGAAGGAGCAAAGGGATATATGTTTTTTCCTTGTTAAAAGTCCGAGAGTGAGAAGAAATAGTACAACATGCCGGTGGTTAGAGAGTTTTCTAAAGTGTTTCCAAGGGATGTTCCAGGTTTACTACCTGTGAGAGAGATAGAGTTTATCATAGACATAGTACCAGATTAGGTCCAATTTCCATAGCTCCATGTAAAATGTCACCAATGGAATTGGCCGAATTGACAAAGCAGTTAGAGATTTATTGTCTACGTAATTTATAAGACCAAGTGTTTCTCCGTGGGGTGCGCCAGTGTTACTGGTGAATAAGAAGGATGGAATTTCTAGATTGGATGTGGGTTATAGGCAGTGGAATAAGATAATGATTGAGAATAAATGTCTTTTTCCACGTATTGATGATTTGATAGATCAACTGGGTGGAACTACTATTTTCTCTAAGATTGATCTGAGAGTGGGATATCATCAGATTAGGGTAAAGTCTGAAGATATACCTAAGACTATTTTTAGGATCCGATATGGATACTATGAATATCTGGTAATGGCTATCTGGTGTGACTAATGCACCAGCGATGTTCATGGACTACATGATTAAGATTTTCAGTTCATTCTTAGATAGTCTTGTGATTGTGTTCATTGATATTATTCTGATTTATCCTAAGAACGAGGAGGAACAATTGTTACTTGGGTGAGAATAAATTGTATGCTAAGTTATTTATGTGTGAATTCTAGTTGAGAGAGGTACAGTTTTAGGTCATGTGATTACCAAAGATGGTATAGCTGTAGTTCCTGCAAAGGTTGAAGCAGTACTTTCGTGGGAAAGAACCAAAGACTGTAACTGAAATTCATAGCTTCGTAGGATTAGCTGGGTATTGCCGGAGGTTTATTAAAGGATTTTCAAATATTGTAGTCTCATTGACTAAGTTGACCCGAAAAGATTAACCTTTTGTAGGGACTGATGAGTGTGAAAGGAGTTTGCTTGAGATGAAAGAAAAGTTAACAACCTTACCTGTGTTAGTGTTATCTAATTCGAAAGAACCTATGAAACTATATTGTGATGCTCCGTACCAACGATTAGTTTTATGTTAAGGCAGGATAGGAAAGTTGTATCCTCTGTCTTTGGTAAATTGAAAACTCATGAGAAGAATTATCCAACCCATGATCTTGGATTAGCTTTAGTGGTGGTTGCCCTGAAAATTTGGAGACATTATCTTTATGGATTAACTTTTATTGTGTATAGTGATCACGAGAGCTTGAAGTATTTGTTTGATCATAAGGAGAAAAACATGAGGCAGAAGAGATAGATAGAATTTCTTAAGGGTTATGATTTTAATCCGATGTATCAACCGGGAAAGGCTAATGTCGTAGTTGATGCTTTAAGTAAGAAGTTTGTACATATGTCAGTCATGATGATTAGAGAGTTAGAGTTGATAGAGGATTTTCGAGATCTGAATCTATCAATGGATGTACACAAGGATAGGATTTCATTGAGCATGAGTAAGTTGACCAATGAATTAATGAGAGAGATTAAAGAACAACAAGCAACTGATGAGCTGTTACTAGAAGAGGAGGAGTTGCTTGAACGAGGGAAGGTTATTGAGTATTAGCCTAGATAATGATGGTATCTTGTGATATAAGGGCAGAGGTGTGTGCACAATAATCCTGAGCTGAGAAGATTGATTCTTGTTGAGTCTTTTGGAAATGCTCGGGTTATAGGTTTGTTATGTTTGTGTTGTGTGAACTCCGACGTGTTGATTGATTATGTGAATTCTGATTGAGTAATTGATTGACTGATTGATTGATTTGTTTGATTTTGAAAAACTTGGTGCCAAGGTTGTACTGGAATGGGACGGTACAACTGAGGAAATCTGAGACTGTACTGGTATGGGACGGTACAGTTGAGAAAAACTTAGTAGGATTATTCCGTACTACCTATGCCAACGATACTGTACAGGTATGGGACTGTACAGGAGAGGGTTACCTACTTAAAAGCATGTGAGTGGGGACAAAACATGTGGTTGGAATCTGTGTTGGTTTGTGGAGAAAAAGTCATAAATCTGAAAGGTAGCCAAACAATTACGGAATAGTGTAGATTTTATTAAATCTGTGTGATTGTGTCCTTGTGAAATCACTGTGTGTCATTGTTGGAGTGTGAGACTTCTTGAATGGGTTCTGATTGGTTTTGCATGAGTAATTGAGTTGTAAAAACCCATGGCAAGAGGAGGAAATGGTGATGGAGGAGTTTTGACGAATGCCATCAGGGAGATGGTATCTCTTAGAGTTTATAACGTATTTGGGTGCCAATGTTTCTGGGAATAGTACACCGAAGAACTGAAGTTCTTGTTATATGCCACAGATGTTGACGACCGTGATAGTGTTCTGTGCGGTATGTGGTATATATATGTACTATAGTTTTGCGATGTTGGGTTGTAATATTTTGAAGATATCCTATAGGTATGAAGCCTATTTGGAACATTGGTAACAATCTTTGATGTGTACACCTATGTATGATGATATGTAGGTATGTATGAAATTATGTTGGTTTTTATACATGCATGTTTATAATATATGTGATTGCTACAGGTAGAAACCTAACCTTATGAGTTAAATAGGTGATTTGGGGGATGATAAGATCGGTCATACAATTATTATTGTTTTCTCACTACTTAAGGTCAAGGCGTAGGCTTGATCAACCTACTGGCTTGCTGGTAGCAGAGAGATTGCAATGGTAATTTGTATGAACTGGTATGTCAAATTCATTAGAATGAAAAAAATAAAAGAGATAAGGTTTGATTTCAAATGAAGGATGTGAGAGTATCCATGAAATTTCAAGGACGAAAATTTTTTAAAAGGGGGAGAATTGTAGCGTCCGTAATTTTTGATTCTGTTTTAATTATATTTTATATATGTGACATGTTATTTGTATATATTAGATTTATCTTAAGAAGATTAAATTTTATAGATAAAGTTTTCTGATGTTAGGAATCAGTAGTTTAAGTCAAATGTTAAGATGCAGACAGAATTCTGTTTACCATAAATAAACGGAGTGGTGACTTTGTGAAGTAGAAACCCTAGATTGAGGTTAAGAAAAAGATTTGAAGGTACAAATAGTGATTTTACAATATTTGAGGATTTTAGAAATTTATTCGAGAATTTTCTGAAGAGCAGATAAATATGTTACCATTTTGGTCCCTGTAGTTTGACTAGGTTGAACTGTGAATTGGTTTGGAGACCAGAACAAGTTAAGAAGTAATTTTGGAGAAGCCAAATGATGTTTTATATTATTCTAGAATTTTAGAAATTATTTTGAGAATTTTTTTGAATACCAGATTAAGAATTGCAGTTTTGGTCCCTGTAGACCGAGAACAGGATAATCGGAAGAACCGGTAAAGGTCAGAAGCTTAAGAAATGATCCAAAATCACCCAAAAGAGTAACCAATGATGTTTTTATAATATTTGTGATTTTTTGAAATTTTCTAGAATTTTTCTAAAAAATTTCATTTTTACCCTAATTTACGGGTTACGGTAAATTCTGCCATGCCCTGGGTGTGGTAATTGTCGAAGGTGTGGAAATCTGGAAAACAGGGGACAGACCGGTTCACGCCGCGGGTGTGAAATTTCTCGCGCCTGTGAACAGTTCTGGAATCTGAATTTTACAGACAGGATTTTTGCGAAAATCATTCTTTTCAACTTTTTAAACCAATATGTTTAAGAGGAAAATGTCATTTTTAAATGCATGGGTTGGTGAGTATTTTGAGTAATTTATCTTTGGGACTTGAATATGGTTTTGGAAAATGCTTTTTAGTTGAGAGATCAAGTTTAATTGAAAGGTGTAGATTGAAGTGGAAGAAATATGGTAATTGAAACTAATCACCAAGATATGAGAATGCTATAACCAAGAGAAAGAAGGACATAAATGTTTGTGATAAGAAAATTGAATGCAAAAGAAAAAATGTTTTGATTGAGATACTCAATAAAGAGAAAGAGATGTGATTGAGATAATCATCAATGAGATGAATATTGCATAACCAAGAGAGAAGGTTATGTGTGAATGTTACAAGAGGTAACATAGAGAAGAGATTGAGAATGTTACAAGTGGTAACATAAAATTGTCTATGATATACATTAGAAGAGAAACCAATGTGAAAGTGATTGTGATTGTTTTTGTATGCTTAATGTATGTGGCATTCTGCATAAAGAGAAAGAGACTTGGCGGATGGCCAAGATATTTGGCGGATGGCCAAATAATGAGCTACAACCCGGATGGGGTTGAAAATAGGTACGGTTGGGCCACAATTGCCTACTGGGATTATCCAGGTTTCGAAAGTCTCAATGGCCGTGTGGTGGATCCCAGCGAGCCGAGATCGAGTAGAGCACCCGGCTTGGATAAATCTGACTGACTGGCCTATTTATGATATGGTGTCATAGAGTGAATTATATAATTGTCTTGGACTTTACGGTTTTGTTTAGCCTTGAACAATTGTGACTTAAACATGGCTTTCCTGAATACTGTCTTGGACTTTACGATTTTGTTTAGCCTTGAACAGTATGTTAAGGACTGACTGTGGCCTGTCGCTCAAAGGTTGATGAGAAAGAGACAAGTCTCCGTGGAGCATTATGCAATACCCTTTCTCTAAAAAGGATATTACACCATAGTAACCAAGATTTTTGTAATAATTTTCTAAGTAACTTTGATTTAAACAAGTTTAGTTCCCAAAAATGCGGATAAAATTTTTGCCTTTTTAAAAAATGAGAAGAATGGGGAGTCCATTCTTTCCTTTTCTATCACGTGGTGAAATAAGAACAGTATTAGTAGAAACACTGAAATAAAAACAACCTCCTCAAGTATATATGTCAAAAGAGCTTGCATCAATACAAGCAAGGAGTTTTAAAACTACTATACATCAAAAAGCAGTAAAAACTCTAAAACAAACTAAAAAGAAAATGAATGAAATAAAAGACTGAAATGAAAGCTACTAAGTAATATGAAAGTCAGGTTCAATCTAAACTACTCATGACGGTGAGACTCAGTAGCTGAGCCTCCAGGAACATCGCCCTCATGCTCCTCAGATACCTTCCCTTTGCCCTTGCGGAGACACTCCCAAGTCCTATCCTGAGCCTCCGGAGATCTATCCAAGACGCCTGTCTCTCCAGAAAGCCCTACTGAGGTAGGGTGATACCTCTCCACACTGGCTACTCTAACTCTACTCTGTGCCTCTCCTGATCGAGGCGTGTAGGTCCTCGGCTCATCGTCAGAAGTCCTATCGTGTGCGGTAACAACCTCTCTGCTGGGATGTGGAGACGGAGTCCTAAAAGCTGACCTCCGCATCCTCCCATAAAATCTTCCCCATCTACCATAAACACGCCTAGCTGCTGGATGCCTAGGGATGTACTCCAGCCCACTCTCTGAGTCAGTAGGCCCCTCTGTAATCTGCCTGAGTGGTAACTTCACAGAAAGTACCACCGGTTCCCTACACTCCCTACAGTTACCATCAACAGTGCCATCAGTGACACATATCCTGCCCACGAAGGTACCCCACTGAGTGATGTGATCTATCTCCCAGATCACATCCATACCCCCCAACGGGGTGATGCTAAGACGTCTCACTTGATCCAATCCTGTTCGAGGATAACTCATCTACTCAACCACATACAAAACAACATGGAAAGTAGGCAGGGTGAAAAACTTACACAAGTTAAGAATGTTAGTTTCAAAGAGTAAACATACAATACTTATACAGTATATTTGCAGAGTCTTACCACCCAAATCACACTTAGGAATAAAACACTGTAAAACCAAGAAATGATCAAGAATAGATCAACAATCACAGAAGTAACGTCAATCACAGATAAACATCAATTACAGATAAATTGTCAATCATAGATATATTTATGCATGATACTTCAATCTCTGTCATAATACACCGGTGTGCTGCTCCAAGGAGACTTTTCCCACCAAACTCCATTGAGCGATAGGCCTGCGACAAGTCTTAAAAGAACAACCAGGTAATCCCCCTCAGACCCCCTGGCAGTCATTCTGAAATGTGCATTCACATCCATATAATGAAATAGGTCTGTCAGTCAGATTTATCCAAGCCGGGTGTACGACTCGTCTCAGCTCAAGGGTATTCACCATGCAAGGCTATTGAGACTTTCAAAACCTGGATAATCCCAGAAGGCAATTGTAGCCCGACGCAACTCTATTCTCAACCCTCTCTAGGTTGTATTGCTCAAAAACCTTTATGCAAATGACACTCAAAAATTGCATAATATCACTTTGGTTTCTCTTGTAAAACCTTCTCTGTTTTACTGTATTAAATCTCTTAATACAAAACCACATAAAATACTCTTATTCTATCACCACAGAAATACTCTTGAAAACTTAACCATTATATTACTCTTTTCGGCTGTACTCATTTATTTTAATAATAATTACACTGTGATAGAGTCAAACGCGGTAACGAATTTAACCAGAATAATATTAACGGGAATTATTACTTAAGTTCATTCTTTTTGGGAAAGCCCTTTGGAAGCTAATCAAGTAATCTTTGCCACGTATATACAAACTTATTAAGATAGGAAAAATAGCGCACCGGTATGGTTCCCAGGAAAGATCTTGATGAGCTTTTGGGCTCCTTCAAAGACCGTTGTCTTTCCTAGACAGAACCATACAAATGAACTACCTTAACCCATCACCAGTCTGTATATAAACAGTAAAAATCACAAGTTTTATATATTTTTGAAAAGAACATGGAAATGGAAGAAAAAGACCGGTTTAGGAATTTTTAGCGTTTTTAGTTACTTGCTCTCGTCCCAATGGCGTAATAGAGATACGGCCCCTGAGCCCGACCGTATGAGTACACCAAAGATGTATTCTTACGCCTGACCAAAGCACCCCATCCATATCCGTCAAAAGAACTACAGAGGTTCAATTTTACAATTTCTTAGATTTGTTGATCACGGAGGCCTAGCCCATTGGGTGATCAAGCCTTTATCGATAAAATTTTGCCAGCGTAACGGTACAATTATTAAACTTTATAATTAAATTGGGCATTATAACTTTACTATTTGAAAAATCACATTTTAAAAATAAAATAAGACATAGTATAATTTTTAAAACAATTTTACAAATAAAACTATTTATTTAAAGCATAAACACCCAAAACTCAAAAACTCAACAAAATAAAGATCAAACTAACTTGGAAAGGATTTCCCCATACCTTAGCCTTATGAAGATGGAAGAACAAGCTAAGAACACAAAGAACAACACACAGAAACTTGATTAGAAAAATAAAGAAAGCTTAAAGAAAGCAAAGGAAAGAAAAGGATTTTTGGAGTGAATTTTGGGAGGAATTCTTCAAGTGGGTTTGTGATGAAAATGAAGAAGCACCCCCCCCCCCCCTCTATTTATAGCCAAAATTTCGTGCAAGTGGGTGGGGTTAAGACAAACCATGGTTTGGTTTAATTTAACCATGATTTAATTAAAGAAAAATCAAAATTAATTATTTAAAAACCCATTGGCCAACACCTATGACTCATAAGCAACTTGGATAAATATCTTCCCCCACTTGACATGAGAATGGCGGCCAGAACGAGCTGGGAGAAGCGGGATGTGATTTTCCAAAAATACCCCTAGGGTTTGGATGAAAATCAAGGGTATTTTGGTCTTTTCATAAATCAAAAATAGAAATAATTAGTTAAAAATGATGAGAACCAATGAGAATGCTAGAAAATGCCACAAGGAGTCCAAATAATTTCGTGGCATCCATTTTTGAAATTTATAGATAGTGCAAACTCTTCGGTTTTCATCGTTTCGCAGGTATAACCTCGAAAAATGCAGAAAAATAGGGTTTTCAAAACTTACACAGAAATAATTTTAAAAATCATGAAATAAATAATTAAAATAAAATATAAAATGGTTGTGGACCTTTTTCACGAAAATTATACCTGTTACACAAGGTTTTTGCGTTAAAACGTCCCCGGGTAGCGTAGTTTTCGGTATTTTTTGAAAGTTTTCCAAAAATTCCATAAAAATTCCAGAAAATTGAAAATAATAAAAGAACCAACTTTTGTGAAGGAAGTTTATTTATTGAGTTGTTTTAACACACTCAAGCTATTTAAATCACTTTCCGTCAGTTAGACGTAAACCGATTTCTGTAAAAAGACTCGATTTTGACTGAAAAGCTACCGTTTCAGAAGTATTTCGGAATACGTGTATTTTATTACTAATTTTAAGCTAAAAATAAATCACACAATATTTTTGGAACAAAAATTCATATAAAACAGAAAAAGGACGGAAAACGTAAGGATATGATGTATGTTACATATTCAGATGACGTTATCTTGTTTTTCAATTATATGTTACGATTTAAATAAGTTTCGAAATCTAAACAAGGTAGGTGAGAGTTTCAAGTCAAAATGATTCTTCCGGAGTAAAAAGGAAAAAAAAATTATACTCATTTTCTAAATTAGCTCGGAAGCACTATAAGAGGCTTTCAAAATAAAATAAATACTTCTTTCGATTAAAGGTTACTTATGTTGTGATATCCTTTTATGAGAAAGGGTGTTGCAACACCTAGATTTTCGTTCTAACCCCTTTAAAATCTAAATTTTCACCTTTTATCTTTATCAATTGATTTCTTAACTTACTTGGAGCTTTCTTTTTTTGAAAATAAAATTGGTTATAAAGTCCATTGGAGACTTATATTTAAAATCAAGTGAAGATTACCTAATCAAGTGTTGACTTGAATTCTAATTATAATTAAATCTTGATTTGTTTGAAAAAAAATATTTTCTAAGAGTCCTCTAAAATCCTCTTCCAAATACTTGGGTAAGAATGCCTTGGATCCAATCACCAATCACAACCACAATCATAATAAATTGAAGTTTTACACTACTTTAAATATTACAATTCCAACATCATGAATCAATCACACATAATCACCCAAGAAATCAAATACATTCAATGATCAAACATGGCATGATCAAATCGTGAAGCATACACACACTTAAAAGAACCATTTTTAGCACTTTAAATACATCAATAAACACTAACATCATTCATTAATTTTACTAAACAAGGCATTAGACATACAACCACTTCAAGTAATTATTTTTCTTTTCCAAGAGTGCTTAAAATTCAAAAATTGCTTTTCCTCAATCAAGTATCATACTTTGAAACTTCAAGATATAGATATGTAAGAATAGATATTACTAAGAGAATGAAAAATTCATTCAACACCCAATATGAAAACTCAAGTCTTTGAGTTTATCATCAAGCACACAACACATAACCACACACATACACAACCTTCTCAATTTATTGAGAAAATCCCCTTACCTCTTGAAGCAACCATGAAGAAAAAAAAAACACCAAGAGGTCTCCTTGAAACTTGATGCTCCAACACTTTAAAAATCAACCTTTTTTTCAAAACACACAAGAAACATAACCATAAAAATGCATGTTTCATGAAAATACTCAAACCCTAAAGTGTAGAAACTTGAGTGGATGAATACTTACTTAAAGCTTGGTAGAAAATAGATCAAGGAAGGTTTTCAAGCTTATAGGTTCCAAGAGTATGAAACTAAACCAATAACAAAGCCTTCTCTTAGCAAAAATGAAGAACACATGATCCTTGAAAAAAAATGAAAGTGATGATAATAGAAAAATAAGAAGAGATTATGGATTAGAATCATCATCCAAACCTTTTTTGTGAAGCTTGAATGTCTAGAACTCAAGAAAGCTCAAGCCTTTAGTTATGGAGGCAAGCTTTGGAATGGACTGAAAATGGAGTTTTGCAAGATTGAAGAAGATGAAGCGAAGAAGAATGAAACCTCTCTCTTCCCTTTCCTAGAAGAAACTTGGCCAACACAAGACAAGGAGGCATGGGTTGATGTGCTTTTGATTGGATGGCAACCTACCCCATTTCTTTAATTGGAAAATTCAAATAATTCTCCCATTGACCTACATTGACTTTTGAGATATTTCAAGAGTGTACTTTTGGCTTGCAAAGTCGCCCAAGACCAAAAAAAATATGGTGAAATTATGTCACATCAAACTATGGTTAAGCTGGTGGTTCAAATGTTTATTTTCATAATCCTTTTTTGAAATAAACATTTTTCTAAAATAAGTAATAAAATGAAAAATCACTTTTATGACTTAAATATGATGTGCCAAAATTTAGAATCTCAAAGCTAAATTTTTGGATGATTTTTCATCTCTTGGTTGTGCCCGGTTTACCCGTAAAGCACCAAACGCTGTTAAAATAAAATTTTTCTGAAAAAATTCTAGAAAAATTAAAAGTCACCAATAATCTAAAAACAACTTTTGTTTCGTTCAAATATTATTTTGGAGTAAAAATTGTCTCTAGAAAAATACTAAACTCTTCCCCGCATACTCGAGAATGCGGTTCCCGCAAAAACTCAATTTTGCAAATTTTACTACTCTTGACTCTTCTAAAACAAATCTAAGATACAAATATCATTATTCTCACATCAAGATCTCAAAAATTATTAATTTAATAATTTTAAATAAATTAAAACAGATTAAAAGTCTAAAGAAACTATTTAAAAACGAGGGTGTTACAACATTCACTTGCAATCAGAAATGGCCGAAATTGTGTAGATTTTTGACTAAGCATGAGCTCAATTCTGAAGATAGGCCGGACTTAATTTGTCGAGTTTTTGAAATTAAACTTGATGAATTAATACGAGAAATAAAGAAAGGCGATATTTTTGGAAAGGTTAGAACAGGTATGCTTCAATGATATATTCATCATATTTGGTTATAAGTCCAAAATTTAATATGTTATTATATATTTTAACAATTTGTTTCTAGAATATACTTTTATAATATTATATTGTGTCATGAGTGATGTTAACAAATTGTTAGTGTATATTTTATCAAAAATACAAATTAACATGAATACAATTAACTTATTTTTTCATTGTTTGTTTACAGTGATATATACAATTGAATTCCAAAAATGAGGATTGCCTCATGCCCACATTTCCATTTTCTTACACCCATCATTTCGACATCCACATCCAAATGATATTGACAAGATCATATCTGCAGAGATACCAGATGAAACAAGTGATCCTAATTTGTTGAAAGTTGTGTCATCACTAATGATTCATGGTCCATGTAGAGTGCAAAATGGTAAATCTCCATGTATGCAAAAGGGGAAATGCTCTAGATTTTTTTCTAAAAAATTTGTTGATAGAACAACAATTGATGCAAAAAGATATCATTTGTACAGAAGAAGAGATAATGGCAAAGTGATCAGAAATGGCGATTTTATCATTGCTAATAGGTTCGTTGTGCCCTATCATCGGCATCTACTTTTAAAATTTAATGCTCACATAAATGTAGAATGGTGCAACCAATCGTGTTCGATCAAATATCTCTTCAAGTATGTTAACAAACGACATGATCGTGTCACTGCAAGCGTCTACAATAGTTCAAGAAATGAGAGTCATTCTGAATCAGTTGATGAGAGATTAAGTAGTATTATGATTGTAGGTACCTATCATCCTGTGAAGTAGCATGGAGACTTTTTTTCCTTTGAAATTAATTATAGAGAGTCTGCTGTTGAGAGGCTGTCTTTCCATTTACCTGATGAACACACAATTATATTTGATGATGATGACACAATTGAACAAATTTTGGATAAACCAAGTATGTATCAGCCTAAGTTTTTTGCTTGGATGGATGCAAACAGAGAATATCTTGAGGCAAAGAATCTAACATATGCTCAATTTCCTACAAAATTTGTGTGAAAACAAAAAGAAAGAGTGTGGAAACCAAGACAAAAAGGATTTGCAGTAGGAAGACTGCATTTTGTTCCTCCTTGGAGTGGTGAGCAATATTATTTAAGAAATTTGTTAAATTATGTCAAAGCACCACATTCATTTGCTGAAATAAGAACAGTTAACAATGTTGTATACCCAACATTCAAAGAAGCATGTTATGCACGGGGACTATAAGATGATGACAAAGAATATGTGGATGCTATTGTAGAGTCAAGTCATTGGGGCACTGCACATTTTTTTAGGAACCTTTTTACAATATTGTTGTTATCAAACCAACTATCTAGACCAGAATTTGTTTGGGAACGCAGTTGACACTATTTGAGCAACGATGTCCAACATAAACAATGATTACTTCTTCAATTCCAAGGTAATTCAAATTTTTATTCATATCTTGCAATATAATTTATTTTCATTGTCCCTTAATATAATAGACAACTAATGTGTGTGAGAATTTATTTTTTAAACAGATTTAATTTTGTTAGAAGATCAATTGAAAAATATTACACTAGCATAAATACATAAGTTATTGCAGCATAATAACAAAAGTTTGTCTGATTTTCTAACAATGCCTCAGCCTAATAGCTCATTGCTATCTTAATCACAAAATAGACTTATTTTTTATGAGCTTAATTATGATAGAAGTGTTTAAGCTTCTGAACATCAACAATTGTTGTCTAAAATGACTGCTGAACAACGACAAATATATGATAGAATAATGCTAATCGTTGTTGAAGGTCGTTCGGGTGTATTTTTCCTTTATGGATATGGTGGAACATGTACATATATCAATTTTTACCACAACAGTTCTACATGCATTATCTTTTATGAGAATTGTTTTTATCCATTAACTTATATAATAGGCATGTTAACAAATTGTATCAATTCAAGTGTTTTTGTTGCCTTTGTAACTTAATACAATTATAGTAAAACATGATTTTTGTTATATGAAACAGGAAAAACTTTTATTTGGAGGGCAATATTTGCAGCTTTAAGGTCTAAAGGAGATATTGTTTTGATAGTCGCATCAAGTGGAATAACATCGTTGTTAATCCCAGGGGTAGGACAGCTCATTCAAGGTTTGTCATTCCAATTAATGTCAATGAGGATTCCACTTGCAATATAAAGCAAAGAAGTGATTTAGCTGATTTAATAGTGAAAGCTAAGCTGATAATATGGGACGATGCTCCAATACCTCATAGATTTTGCTTTGAAGCAATTGACAGAACTTTTAGAGACATACTTCGATTCTCTAATAATGACAGTTTGAATCTCCCTTTTGAAGGAAAAGTTGTTGTACTTGGTGGTGATTTTAGACAAATATTTCCTGTTATACCAAAGGGCACAAGACAAGAAATTGTTCATGCTACCATAAATGCATCTTATCTTTGGCAATTTTGTGAAGTATTAACATTAACTAAAAATATGAGGCGTCAATGTGGATCATTCAATCCTAATGTTCAAGGGTTGAAGGAATTCTGCAACTGGGTTCTCAAAATTGGTGATGGAACCATGGTATCGACAATGATGCAGATATTGTCGTTGACATAGCAAATGATATGCTTATCAGTAATACAGGGAATCCTCTTACATCCATTGTTGAAAGTACATATCCATTCCTTCTACAAAATATGAATGATCCATCATATTTTCAGCATAGGGCTATTTTAACACTGAAAAATAATGTTGTAGACATGTTAAATGATTATATGTTGTCCTTAATTCTAGGTGAAACGAATACCAACTTAAGTTTTGATAGTCCATGCTCAATTAACGGAGATGCTGATTCACCGGATGATATTCATAATCCTGAATTTTTGAACACTATCAACTCATCAGGACTACCTAATCATAGATTGAATCTAAAGATTGATGTTCCAATTATGTTATTGAGAAACATAAATCAATCACCTGGATTGTGTAATGGAACTATACTTAAACACTACGCCAAAAAAGAATTCAGATAATGCCTTTCAGATAGCGCTTATAGGAGAAAATGCTATCTGAAAAAAAACACGAAGCTTTCAGATAACGCTTCCCATGAAAAATCTAAATAAATCATTCAGATAGCACTTTCCAAAGAAGCGTTATCTGAATGAATCATTTCGATAACGCTTTCCAGAAAGCGTTATCTGAAAGCTACAATTTTTTTTTAATTAAGACACTCAGATAACACTTCTAAAAAAACGTTATCTGAAGTAATTCACTCCGATAATGTTTTTTAAAAAAAGCGTTATCGGAATAGATTCATTCATATAGCACTTCCCTGAAAAGCGTTCTCTGAATGGATTCACTCAATTAACACTTCACTGGAAAACGTTATCTCAAAGCTCCCATTTTTTTGAGACACTCATATTAGGAACCCGACTTTAAAGGTGATTAAAAAATAAAAACATGGAAGTCACTTAAAAAACATGACTCTCTCCATTTCCCCCAAAAGCATCCCTCCTCCAAACCCTAGCGAGGAGATCAATAACGGCAGAGATCGAGTGGTTGTGCGGCGACTCAGCAGTGGAGACGGTGCGGCTCTAGCAGGAAGCTGAGGAGGCAAAAATCACAAATCCACTCAACTATAACGCCAAGAAGTTATACCCGAAGCCCACATGATTCACAGTGAAGGCAGGGGAGTGACCAAGAACGGCCCACTTGAGTTCCAGAACACCAATTGGGTACGAAGAAAACGAATTTGGGGTGTCCACTTTCCCACTATTCTTATTTTTGCATATAAAGATATCTAGTCGATTAACTTGTATGGCTGCCACCAATTCGAGTAGCTGAGGGATCACGGCCTTGGGGAAACGCATCATCAACCAGATCTGGAACTCTTGACTCCCCTCGCCTCCCCTCGCTTCCAGGTTTGTACTATGCGCCCTTTCTATTTCATGTCCCATTTTTACGAATTCTTCTGCTTCAGTTACCTTTTCCCTAATTCGTAAATGTGTTTCCATTTTGTTGTTAAGCTCTCTTCGTTATTGTTCGATAACATATACTTGTTGTGTAGGTAGAAATAAATCAAAATACTCTTGTTAATTGAGCACCTCCTTTTAATTTGTTCTTCATATTTTCCCCTTTTGCTTAAAAAATTACGATGTTCGTTGAACTGTGCACAACTCAAGAATCTATTAGGAAACTACTAGTATTTTGCTATTCCTATCACTGTGCCAGACTTGCTTTTTCTCATCCCTTCTTTTTTTTCTCAGAGCCGTTCTTTTGCCATAATTTTGGCTCTGTCTATAAGGTTATATATTGTTGTTACATTCTCTTTGAAATGAAATTGCAATGCAATTGCTAATTCACCTATATCCAGTATTTTAATACTAGTTGATTTCAATTTCAAATTTCAATCATGTGAAATCAATTAATCATGACCCTAATTATTTACTTGTGCCTTGTGAAACTGTTCTAGTTTTTTTGGATGAAAGGTTCACCTGTTGCATGTTATTACAGACCTTGGATTTCAAGACCACTATGGGTGCTTATATAACTACTAAATTATAGAGTGAAATCGCAGAGGAAGATTTTGGAGGTAAATTCAATTGTCTCTTCATACTCAATGTTACCATAATATGTCCTACTCATTTACCTTATAGATAAATATGGAATGAAGACAGTGCTGAGTCTAATGGCTTGTAAAACTATTGCAAGTGTGTTGTTGCTTAGGTGTTTGACTGCATTTTGCTATAACTTCTCTCCTCCTCCTAAAAAGGTAGTGACATATTGGTATTATGATTTAATTTTTCTTTTGTTATGATTATGGTTTTGGATGAGAAGACTTCTTCATCTTTTTGTACATGGTTTTATGTTTTGAAAGTGGATCAGGGAAAGAAGAGGCCCAATGAATCTGCATCAAAAACTCCAGTTTCTTCCAAGAAAGCAAAGAATGCTACTCCTGAAAAGAGTAGTGAGACTAAGTTGCAAATATTTTATATTTTTTAGTTTCTGTTTTTCATTTTTGACTAATTAACCAATTATATTTCTTGGATGCTTGTTTTAGTTCTAAAAATCTGAGTGTATGCTTGGTTAAAATTGTATTCTCCATGTATATCTTTATACTATAGGTTGGTAATCTCTGCTTAAATTTGTGTCATAGATGGGAAGAAAACTGGACATACAACAACTCCTCACCCTATGAAGAAAGGTGGAAAGACTCCCAACAGTGAAGCCAAGGTGCAAAAGTTGCAGCAAATATGATTCTAATAGAACCAAAAACTTACATTTGTTAAGTTGGATCGTGCTATTTCTTTACATGTTCTCATTTGAATTGCACTTTAGTATGGTTGCGCTTATTCTCTTTACTTTTGTTAAGTACTAAATGTTGATAATTTTGTGTGTGTATATATATATATGTGTATAATGTACACTACTGCACAGACACAAACAAAGACTAAAATGATACCAGTAAACTCAAGTTTAATTTCACTTCATTTGATGAAATGTTTTAGGTGCTCTGCTTTTCATCAGTTTTATTTCTTTTGGAGTACTGATGAAACTTCTACTTCAGAGTATTGGATATTTGTTAGTAAATGTTATTATGTTCGCAAAATGCTTTGAGCACCAATGCACCATGTTATATGGCATTTTCATTTGAAACAAATACCATCTGAAGCTAGCTTTTCAATAAATATGTGATGATATTCTTAATATACTTCATTGTTCCCCTTCATGGTTTTGAAATAATTTTTTTTTCCCTTTTAGTTCTTACATAAAAATGACAATATTGTCTCTCTTTCTGTTTCAGATGGACCTGATAGCAAAACTAGGTTATCCTTATATTGTGGATTACAAAGATTCTTGGGTGGAGAAGGTAAGGTCATAGACCTTTTTTTTCTTTTTAAATTTTCATTTATACTTTTATATAGAGATTAAAGTTAAGTTTTCTATACTTGTGCAGACTTATTTCAACATTCATGACTCCTGAACATTTATGCTATTTTTATTATTTGTAGGAGGACTATATATGCATTATAACTGGCTATTGCGAAGGAGGTGGCTATCACTGGCATTATCCTTTCCATGCTTATTACTTTTGGTTTCCATGTACCATGTTGTCTAAAGCAATGTATGTATTGCATGGATACTGCAGGTGACTTTGGTCTTGGAAAGCTACTTAACACAGATGACCTAGCTTCCTCGGTATTGTATATATCATTAAATTAATATCTTAGCATTTATTAGCTTCTCTCTTCAAGAAACTTGTTTGTAGTTGTTCCCCTGGTAGTGGATTGTCATGCCAACTAATTGGTGCTTTTGTAACTAAAAAAGCATAACTTCTGCATTATTTCTTTGAACTACATATCGCTGATGATAATTCTACTTAACTAAATCCACATATTGAAGCCTGTTTTTGTTTTGTTCCCTTCTTATATCTTGTGTAGGTTGTTGGAACTCTATACTACCTGTGTCCTGAGATCCTTGCTGGTAATATGCCTTATGGTTATAAATTTGATATATGGTCACTTGGTAAGAACTACATGCCTTACTTTAATTGACAAAACCATATATGATATATCTGACCTTGTGTAAGAATGACATCATTTTGTAAAGGTTGCTGCATGTTTGAAATTGTTGCACATCTTTTAATTCTTATGTTTGAAACTGCAGATGGCATTAAATCTAGCTCATGGACATTATGCTTGCTTTTAAAGCTGGAGGATAGATATCTAGCTTGTTGGTTGTATGTTCTAGTTTTTTATGCATAGGTGTTTTGACCTTGTGATCTTTTTATGCCTTACTTTTGTTTTGAGATAGCTCATGGATTATGCTTGTCTTAGATAGATGATACATATCTTGCTGGTTGTTGTCTTAAGCCTATCTTGTTCGTTGATGTCTTATTTTTGTTAGCACTATTAATTGATATTGTAATTTGAATTGTGCAAGTTAGTATTGATCTGCTTTGAATTGTGCAACTTGTTAGTATTGATATGCCAAATCGATTATTGTTTGGTGTTGCTGGGTTCTGCTTTGTATTTGGTATGGGATAAGAGAAAAATAGAAAAAATATTTTTTAAAAAATCACTCAAATAGCGCTTTAATGAGGAAGTGTTTTCTGATGTGATATCAGATAACACTTTCTCATAAAAGTGATATCTGTTATAAAACTTCAGAGAGCGCTTTCAGCAAAAGTGTTGTTTGTTATAAAAATTTCGATAACGCTTTTAGATGAAGTGTTATCTGTTATAAAACTTCCGATAGCACTTTTCAAAGAAGTGCTATCTCTTATAAAATATTCCGAGAGTGCTTTTCAAAGAAATGTTATCTGTTATAAAAAAATCAAAAATCATTTTTTTACAAAAACGCTATAAGAATCTAACTTCCGATAACGCTTTAAAAGCGTTATCAGAATTCAGATAACGCTCAATCAGACGATGCTTAAAGGTGCTGTCTGAATGCAAAAAAAAAAAGCACTGAATGAATTTTTGGGGTAGTGATACTTACACAAATGGGAGAATATGTACGGGAAGCAAAAGTAATATCTGGATTCAATGTTTGACAAAAGGTGTTCATTCATAGGCTATCATTGATTCCATCTAATATTAGAATACCCTTTAAGTTTCAACACAGGCAATTTCCAGTGGTTGTTTCATTTGCAATGACAATAAATAAAAGTCAAGGACAATCTCTCAAACATGTGAGTGTCTATCTTCCAGAATCTGTATTTTCTCATGGACAATTATATGTTGCAATATCAAGGGTTACTTCGCGAAGTGGTTTGAAAATATTTATATGTGACGAAGAAGAGCAAATTACAAATTCCACTTCTAATGTCGTGTACAAAGAAGTATTCCGAAATATAAAATAGGTAACTATACAAAAATAATTTCATAACATTAATTGTAAACCTTAACGATTGATCACACTATTATTCATGTAAGAACTGAATAATTAGTGATTCACTATAAATGATCTTTTATGTCTAGCTATTTCACTTTTACTTTGTCTTACAGGTTTTGTTGCTGCTGAAAATTTTGAAGGTTTCGCCATCAATATTTATTGTTGTTTTTGTCATTCTTGCTTGGCAATCTATTATACTTTGCCTTTATTGATTATATATTAAAACAACATTTACACACCTCAATATTTTATGCATACATATAAGTAATTCTACTTTCTTTGTTAATAATGTATTAACCTGTGCAATGTAGGGGGGGCATATTTAAGGGTGAATGAAAATAAAATAAAATAAAATTAAAAATTAAAAAAATTAAACATGCAAAGTCCAAAATATCTTAATATATGAAAACAGAAATTGTTATTCTCACTCAGTAAGTTATTGCATTTTTTAATATGTGTTATCACTATCAAAAGTAAATACTTGAATGTTCTTTAGTCTGAAAGACACGATAAAACAATAGGTAGGATTGGACTTCACAATTCAAACTGGACTATTAGGTAGAAATAAACTTAATTATTTAGTCTGTATCACGTATTATTATATCTTGGCTATTTGGAGAAGGATTGTACTTATCTGTTCAAACTTGATTATTAGGTGCTTTGACATCGAGGGTGTGAATTCTTTCCCAGTTGTGAATAGTTCTGTAATTTTAAGTTATATTTGTTGACCCTGACGCTTTCACACTGGGGATGTGAATATTTTTGATGCTGTGAATGGTTCTAGAATAATAATTTGTAGTCAGGGATATCCCCGATGCTTTCACACCGGGGGTGTGACCTTTTTCCAGCTGTGAATGGTTCTGGAATGGTAATTTGTAGTAGTGGATATCCCTAATGCTTTCACAGCAAGGGTGTGAAATTTTTCCTAGATGTGAATGGTTCTGGAATGATAAGTTAAATTCGTGAATAATGCCTAAGGCTTTCACAGCCGGGGTGTGAATATTTTTCATGCTGTGAATGGTTCTAGAATGATAATTTGTAGTCGTGAATATCCCTAACGCTTTCACATCGAGGGTCTGAAGTTTTTTCATTTGTGAATGGTTTTGGAATGATAATTTGTAGTCATAGATATCCCTGACGCTTTCACATGGAAGGTGTGAAATTTTTCCCAGATGTTAATGGTTCTGGAATCATAAGTTAAATTCGTGAATAATGCCTAACGCTTTCACAGCGGGGGTGTGAATGGTTTCCATGCTGTGAATGGTTCTGGCATGGTAATTTGTAGTCGTGGATATCCCTGACTCTTTCACATCGAGGGTCTAAAGTTTTTCCTGCTGTGAATGGTTCTGGAATGATAAATTGTAGTCATAGATATCCCTGACTCTTTCACACCGGGGGTGTGAAATTTTTCCCAGATGTGAATGGTTCAGGAATGATAAGTTAAATTCGTGAATAATGCCTCACGTTTCACATCGGGGGTGTCAATATTTTCCATGCTGTGAATGGTTCTGTAATGATAATTTGTAGTCATGGATATCCCTGACGCTTTCACATCGAGGGTGTGAAGTTTTTCCAGTTGTGAATAGTTCCGGAATGATAATTTGTAGTCATAGATATCCCTGACGTTTTCACACCGAGGGTGTGAAATTTTTCCCGGATGTGAATGGTTCTGGAATGATAAGTTAAATTCGTGAATAATGCCTGACGCTTTCACAACGGGAGTGTGAAGTCGTTCCCAACTGTGAATGGTTCTGCAATAATAAGTTATTTTCGTGGATAATCCCCAACTCTTACACACCTTGGTTGTATTTTTTTTCATAACTGTGAAGAGCTCTGTGTTTTCAACATTGTAATTACTTAAAATCTGCCAAAAATAATATTTTGGCAGAGTGTACATGTATATTGGTTTTCACTTTCTGTTACAGATTTTGATGCTTACACACAAAATTACAAATATCATGCAAATTTCATTTCTGCATCATCTTTGGTATCAAGTTGTGCCAAATATTGTTTTTTCACTTTTTTTGCATGTTAATTGAACACTTAATACTTAATATTTAATTATGAATTACACTTTTCTATATATTGTGTGCGATGAATGAAATTAATTATTTATGGCTTTACAATTTAGATTATTGTCCTACATACTTTTTAGATAAATATCTAAAATCTCACCCCCACGATTACTCACCCGTGCATCGCACGGGCCATCGACTAGTGAGGAGGAATAAGGGGCATGGGATAGCTTGGTTAAAAACTTTAGGTTTTGGTAGTTTCATTTTTGGTATTCATTCATTCCTTGATTTAATAGATTACATAGTTTGTCTTAGAGGAACCAAAACCTCAATATTTTTTTATGCTCCTCTCTAAAATTTCAGACTTAATTTCTAAAACCTTCATATAATATCAAGTTACTATTTATATCGTTAAATACCTCTTATGAATCAAATTTAAAATTTTCATATTCATTATAAACTTATTTTGGCAATCAAAATGTCCATAAAACATCGTTTGACTTCTACGTCAGTTCTAAACCATTACGCCTTATCTAAAAATCCTAAGGATAATTTTAATCCTCCAAAATTAATACTTTGTCTCATAGTGTAAAATTTTGGAATGTTACCGGGTTGGTCGAGCTGACCCAACCCATGATCACCCCTAAATTCAATCCTCCTTTCCTCCAACGAGTGCACCTCTTCATGACATGTCTATGCAGTTTTGGATCCATTGCATCTTTCTTTAAGTTTGATGAAGTTAAAACGGTAAATATGAAGTTGGCTTCTCTAAGAAAGCTAAAGAAGAAACGCCATGCAAACCTTCTGCTCCAAGGCATAACTTCAAAGCATAAGATAGAATTATCCACCAAAAGAAATATATACAAGCTTAGATAAGATGTCAGAAGACTATTCACAATTCTTTTTTCAATTTTTCGTTGTTGCAGTCTTAATTTTTTTTTTTTGTTTTTCAATTATTCGATTTAAATTTTATTATGACGACCGCCGGTGGGCCTTATTTAATTTGACGAGTCAACCTTAAATATATATGCTACCAAGGGTTAATTAAGGCATGTAAAGGGACCCAAAACTATGGCGAGATTCTGTTTGCTAAATTTGCATGTGATCTTCTGTCTTAACTGGTCATTCCCACCATATAGCCGCCCTACAATATCTATTTTATTCTAACTTGTTTCCTCGTTTAATTAAGACATTACTTTATGCTGACTTAGTTATTTCCTATTTTTAACTAAGTCAATATGTTTTAATTTAATCTTTTTTAAGTATATGCTTTTGTTTTATACTGGCTTTAATTATATGCTTTGATGATTCACAACTAACTTAATCTCCGGCTAATTCAAAAAAAAATTAACTAACAATCTCGGGATTACCAACATATAATAATATGACCAAATTGAAGAACCAAATGCCATAAATATATAGCCCGGTGTTAACCTTTTCAATTGTTCTTCAAACGTGTTTCACTATGCCTTGGTATAATAAATTAGTACAATGTTTAGAAATCTATAGGTACATATCGATTTCTTTTTGTGCCCAGTTGCCATTATACAATTTACAAGTGGGAAAAAAACTAAGGAAAGTTAATTGAGGACGGGGCAGCACTGCGGTGAGTTTCTTTCTTTATGTGAGTGTTTTTTTTTTTTTTACCTCCTTTTCTTCTCATCACCACTTCATCCTATTTCAGCCATTAGCCACCATCTTGTCCACCTCTCTCACCTCCTCTTTAGCTTTAACCCGTTTTGATCACATTTTTTCCTTCAAATGAAACTTGTTATAGCCACTACTTGCAAGCTATATATCCCGCCAGCAACTAGTCCGTAGCTTAGTAACTCTACTTTACTCAGATATGCTGCTTGAGATGTCTTTTACATAGCATTACTCTACTCAGATTTGTTGTAGATTGTTTTTTAATTGTGTTGCTGCTGGACATGTGCAGATCCAGAAGAAATAAAAAAAGAAAAGAAAGCCAAAGGCTCCAAAAAAAGGAAAGAAAACTCATACCTCTATCAATGTTCCTTTATAATAGTAAGATATGATTATTTTGTTTTTTCTGGATTGTTAATGGGTTTATTTTGGAGTGTGCGTATCTAGTTTGTTATTGTTTATATGTTGTGCATTACTGTAATACTCTTCTTTTAGCATCCACTTAATTTGTAAGTGTTGTTGGACATTTTCTATCAAAGCTACTTTGACAAAAAAAGTGATAAAATACTAGTCTTTGAATGCGTGTTTTTTACTATATAGCATCCACTTAATTTATAAGTGTCGTCGGGCATTTTCTATTAATGCTACTTTGACAATAAAAAATTTGGTAAAAAACTAGTCTTCGAATGCGTGTTTTTCTTCTTTACTATATACATGTTTATATCATGCACAAAAATAATAAAAAGAAAACGTAGTAACATTTTTTTAGGAGACCCGGCAAAATTGGATTTCACTATGGTCAATTGCAAAATAATCATATCTCACACAAAGTGGATATATATATATATATACATATATTAATTAGGAATCGTAAAAAAAATTACCACTACGCACCACAGCTTGTATATATATATATGTGATCTAAAATGCATTAGACCTCACAATGGAAAACAATCAAAACATGGGTAAGATGCATAACCTAAAGCACGCACTATGTCTAGCTTTCTCAATTGCACTCAATATTTTGTTAGTTAACCAGTTCATGAATGAGAATTATTGGCAGAAGAATTGGACACAAAATGCTGCGGAAGAAGCTGAAGCTGTATCAGCTATGTCGTGCTCAGGCCATGGAAGGGCTTTCTTGGATGGTTTACTTCTTCAAGGCAATCCTATCTGCGAATGCAACACATGCTATGGAGGAAGTGATTGCTCCCAGCTCTTACCTGATTGCATGGTTGATGCAGATAGGTACTATTGATTATCTTTGTGCCATGGGGTTCACACGCACACCCTTCATTGACTCACTAGTATTTCTATTTCTATATATATATACTTATGAACAAAAAATATTTGCATATATATATATATATATATATATATATATATATATATATTCTGCAAATTTTCATAAAATTTAAATAATATTTGATACCTCATCCATTAAGCTTGATTCAACATATAATATTTATTTTAAAATACAAATAAAATATCGATTATAAGATTATAGAGTTATGAATGTCCAATTTATCTAAAATTTGATATGCATGATGTTAAGATAATACGACAATATTCAATGGTTGGATTAATAAATTTTAATGTTCATAAGAAGTTATTAAGCAGAGTAACTCTCATAGGAGTTACTCCTAGCTAGAGTAAACGGATCTCTTCCCATATATATATATACACACACAATTGTTACATAAGGTTCACATCGATCATATAAATAAATAAAATCATAAAAATATGTATAAGTGTGGTGTATAGATCAGTTGTGGTTTGCTTGTTTTGATAGAGATCACAAGATCAATGTCTTAGAATTCTTTTTAGATGTTAAATTCAATTTACCATTATTCTATGCATTTAAAAATACTCGTATCATCAAATATGAAGGCTAATTGATTAATTTTCAAACGGTTTAAATATATTTTTAGTCCTTGTAAATATGACACTTTTTACTTTTAGTCTCTATAAAAAAATTATTTATGATCCCTGCAAAATAAAAAGTTTTACTTTTTGTCCTCATTATTTTGTTGTACCCCTGTAATATATTTAGATAATCGTCGAATTAGTCCTTGTGAAATAAAATTGATATTATATTTTAGGTTCTAAAAATAAAATTGACCACATATTACAATGACTCATTTATCATGAATTGAATATTTCAAGGACTAAAACAAAATAGCAAAGACTAAAAACAAAATTTTTCAATTTTACAGGGATGACAAACAAAAAAAATTACAAGGAACAAAACTGAAAAGTGACATATTTGCAGAGACTAAAAATATATTTAAGCATTTTCAAACAAATTGCCAATTTTTAGTCTATGTAAATATGTCACTTTTTAATTGTAGTCCTTGTGATTTTTATTTATTTATGATCCCTACAAAATATAAAGTTTTGCGTTTAGTCCTCAGTATTTTTTTTAGTTACTGTAACATTCGATTCATGCTAAATTAGTCCTTGATGTGGACAAATTTACTTTAAGTCCCTAAAATATAATATCAATTTTATTTTAATTTACAGGGACCAATTCAACGTGATCTAATTATTACACAAAATAATTCAACATGGTCTAAATATTACAGTGACTAAAACAAAAATAATGGGGACAAAGAACAAAACTTTCTATTTTGCAGGAATCACAAACAAAAAATAATAATTTTACAGGACTAAAACTAAAAAGTGTCATATTTGCATGGACTAAAAAAATATTTAAACCATGAATCTAAATATAATTTTATGGAATCATACGTACTAGCAACTCAAGGATTCTTTTTCTTGATAAACACCTTATAAAAAAATTGTTCACACTATTTATATATATTTTCATTTTTACAGAAATGGCAAACTAAATTTGTATACTCATTTTTAAGTTATATATGTTGTGTATATATAATACGAGATAAAATATTCAAAAAGGATAAAATTAATTTTTGATTATAGTATATATTATTGAGTGCAGTGGTGATCCCACGTTTTTGGAACCCTTTTGGATGAAGAATGCAGCTAGCAGTGCAATAGTGGTTGCAGGGTGGCATCGTATGAGCTACGAATTCAGTGATGGCTCTCTCATCTCAGAAGTGTTGAAGGAACACATTAGAAGTGTCCATGCCCGTGTTGGAAATGCCAAAACAGATGGGAAGTACATAATTTTCGGAGTAGGTGCTACCCATCTTCTTAATGCTGCAGTGCATGCCCTTTCTTCACATGGTTCTTCTTCACCCACAAAAGTGGTAGCTTCAACCCCATATTACCCAGTAAGTACAAAAACTAGGCCTTGTTTCTTAAAGACTGTTTATATATTAAATACAAAAGAAAACTAAGAATTAAATATGCTATTAATACTTGTAAATAAGTCAATATTCACTTTTAGTTCTTCATTTTTAAAATGTCTATTTTCGGTCGCCCATTTTCCAAAATAAACCACATATATTCTCGTAGTATCATTGTTTAGTCAACTAATGTGTTAAACGGAGTGATATTGGGAGTCGTAGGTGGTTTGGTAGTTTGGGGAGGAGCATAGAAATTGGAGTGATAAGAAGGTCATGCGTTCAAACCTTCCACACAAAACATAACAATTAATTTACTAACATTTGCCTATAAAAAAAAATTGGATTGATATTAACTGAAGTTTGGTATGTTAATCATGATGGTCTATTTATCTTCACTGTTGGAATGAGGTATTGCAGGGAAGCTATGTATTTTTTTAGAGCAGGAGTTGTTCACATTAAGATGGCTTGAAGATTGTTCCAATTAACACTTCTTTGTATGGGTTTGGTTTGGGCACATCTTGGGCTATCAGACCTATTTTAATCCATTTTGGCTTTGCAAAAAAATAAATGATAGTTTATGTGGTCAAAACATTTCAACTCATCCCACTTATATATCTCAATGAAGTTACCATAGGGGACTAAAACTTGCCTATTTCAGAAGGGTGGACTAGATGTTTAAAAAATGAGGGATAAAAATTATATATCTTTCAATTAAACCATATTTAAGACAACAATTAATTATCTAAATTGTACAATTTTGTTCATGACTGACTTGCTAGGTTTATAAAGAGCAAACTGAATTTTTCAAATCTGAGAACTATAAGTTTAATGGGGACACAACGATGTGGAAAAATGGTGATGCTTCAAACTCGACTTTAATTGAGTTGGTAACTTCCCCAAACAATCCAGATGGGCAGTTGAAGAAGGCTGTTCTTCGAGGCCAATATGTGAAGACAATTCATGACCTTGCTTACTATTGGCCACATTACACACCAATCCTAGAACCCGCGGATGAAGATTTGATGATCTTTACAATTTCTAAGCTAACGGGTCATGCTGGAAGCAGGTTTGGGTAAGTACTTAAAGCTTTTGCTTTGGATCATCACTCCATCCTTAATTACATTTATACTCTTAATACATAAAAAGTGTTTGATGTATGATTTCATCATAAATCGCATCATGTTGACATTTGATATTGTTCATGTTTTCTTCCAAATCATGTAGTCCAAGACATTTTAAAAATAAAAGGAGTATTACATAATCTTAATAAAACTATTAAGGTTTAAATACTTTTTTGTCCTTGTATACACATTTTTTTTATTTTCATTCCCGTAAAAATCTTTTTTGGTTTTTGTTTATATATATTAAAAGTTTTGCTTTTGGTTGTTGGTGTTTTTGTTTTATAATATTTGTTTGTATTTGAATTATTCCTTGTAATACGTGGATTAGTCTTTATATAATCTATATTCTAAGGACCAAAATCAACAATAGGGACAAATTCCAATATGGACAAATGTTATAGGAACCAAAATGAAAACAATTAATTAAGACCAAAAGCAAATAAAACTTTCTATATTTAAGCTACTAAATTTTATAGGAATGAAAAATGAAAAAAAATCCGTATTACAAGGATTAAAAAGTTATTTAAACCAATAATTAAACTATTTTTACATATAGTAATATTTCTTAATTAGTATGAACCAACTATCCTAAAATTTGTTAGATAAAAACACATGAATAGTTTTATATTATATTTTTAACATTCTCTCCACACAAAAGTCCCTTGAAGTGTGAACATTGTAAAGATCCACCTATCTTGTGTTGAAATTCAACTTTTTATTAAAAGAATGGGAACTGTCACAATCAAACTTTAAACTATTTTGATTTTTTTTTTGGTCTACATTGTTTTGGGGGGGGGGGGGGGGGGGCTAGGGTTGGGTGGGGGATCGATCCCCTCACCCATGGATGTCCATCCCAACAGCTTACCAGCTGTGCTACCCACGGGAGGACAAACTATTTTGATTATACACCGTATTTTATGAGCTTACTATTCTAAGAACATCATGATGAAGACACGCTAATAATTTTATAATATTATATTAATATAACAATACAGATTGTTCAGATATTTTACAATTTATCAAGCATTTAACAGCTTCTGGGGTGATCTTGTTATATATATGTAATTACGAATATCATCCATTCTATATATATATATAGTTGTGTAAGAACAAAACCTTATAAATAATTTTGTCACAACTTTTTGGAAGAACTAACAATTAATTTCAGTTCATCCTGCACTTTATATATAATTCTTAAGGGATATCGGTTTATCTGTATTCAGGTGGGCAATAATAAAGGATGAAGCGGTTTACAATAGAATGTTGACATACATGGACCTGAGTACCTACGGTGTTTCGAGAGAAACTCAACTGAGAGTTCTAAAGCTTTTAAAAGTAGTCCTTAGTGGAAATGGAAGGGAAATATATGAATTTGGATACAGCACGATGAAGAACCGATGGACGAGATTGAGCAACATTTTGTCTCAATCAAAATTATTTTCAATTGATGACCCAAAACCTCAATATTGTTCATTTTCCCAACAACACAGAAAACCTTCTCCAGGTAATTTTTCAGTCTAGCTAGAGAGTATCTAACTATATATAAATAATACATCCATAAAACAAACTAATGAGGAATTTTGGTCTAAGTAATTAGTTGATGTGCACTAAGTCCCAATATATTGTTATGCTTTATATAATAGTGAGTTACAATTGAACTAGAAAATTAGTCAAAATTACTGATTTTTTTTTGTTTGGTTCATGTCAACCTAGATTTAATCAGATTGTTTTGGTTTGAGTATCACGAAAAAGTTTGGTAAATAATAACCTAAACTAATTTAATTTAATTGTCCCAGATTTTTTCTTTTCCAAAAACCAAATCAAGCTGATTGGCACACTCCTCTAGTTAAAATTGTACATAAATATTAATCCATTGACACCATGTAAAAGAATTGGCTTAAATAACCATGCAAATATGACTTCTTTTTATTTTATTCCTCGCATAAATTTTTTTCGTTTGTGATCCTGAAAAATAGAAATTTTTGCTTTTCATTCTTGTTATTTTGTTTTAATCATGTAATATTTGGTTCATGTTAAATTAGTTCTTATAATATAATATCGCTTTTAGTCCCTAAAATATGACATCAATTTTATTTTACATGGACTAATTCAACACGATCTAAATATTATAAAGACTAAATCAAATTAGATAATGAGGATCAGAAAAAGACAAATTTGTAGGGACTAAAAATTAAAAAATTAAAAAATAAAATTAATGTTCGGTTGGATGTTTCTACCATCCTTATTTTACCCATAAAAATCAATAAATATTTTTATTGTAGTTGCATTTTTAATAATAATTATTTAAAAAAATATGTGACTGATTTGATAGCATATATATTTTTTTAAATTTCAATATTGAAAAAGTTATTTTTAAAAAATATATCAATGACAAAAGTTTATGGTTTTTGATTTGCCCAAGTTCTTATCTTAAACTTTGATAATTTTTTTGTATTATTGGATATATTATATGTTGCTTGTAACAGAAGGACGTCTATAATTTCAAATTTTGTAGGAAAGAAAACCCAAGAAACTTTTTTATACAGATCAAAATCATATTTCATCATTTTATAGGGGCTAAAAATAGGATATATTTAATCCTATTTTTATTTATTTGAATGTGAGGACTCTTTAGTGTACAAAGTGTGAGGAGGTCAATTTTTATTTAAAAAATAAATTTAATTGCTTAGAAAATGAATGAGTGAATGAAAATTACTCATCATGGGGTTCAGAATCGATTTAGACTTTGTTTGATTAGAGAATCTGCCTTAACTTATTACTAACAATTTCATTTGAATTGATGTTTTTAAGCTTTTGCTTGGTTGAAGTGTGAAGCAATATCAGAAGATTGCACTTGTTATGAAGTTCTCAGAACAGTTAATATTACTGGCCGGGCAGGGAGCTTATTTGGTGCTGACCTTAACCGCTGTGTCCGTCTTAGCTTGGTTCGGAGCGAAGATGACTTTGATTTATTGTTAAGGCAGATCAACAAGCTGGTTTCTATAGAAAGTGGTGCTGAACTTATGGGTACAACTTCTACTTATTTAAGTCAAGGCAATGAGTCTAGGCTGATGTCCAACATATTTCATAGACAAAGTCATGAAATGTACATTAATTTTGCTTTCTCTTCTTGGTGACGTTTATGGTGGACAAGTACGGAAACTTGTCCATGGTGGCGAAGTGGGGTCTAAATTAATACAAACCGTTGAGATGTGAACCACCATTTGTAACAGTTGAGATTTCGCACTGGTTACTTATTTATAGAACTATGAAATAACTAAAAGTTCCATAAGGTTATTGTATTTACATAAGTGGGCCAATAATTCTCATAGTATAATTTTGGCAAATTATATTAATTTGTATAATTGCATTCCCTCTCTCTCCCCTGTCTCTCTCTCCCCCTCTCGCCCTCTCTATCACTCTTTATCTACCCCCACTCTTTCGCTCTCTCTCCCTCTCTCTCTCCCACTCTCCCCCTCTCTCTCTCTTTCTCCCTCTCCCTATTATACCTCGCTCTCATTCTCCCCCCTCTCTCGCTCTTTCCTCCCCCTTTCCCTCTCTCTCCCTTTCTCTCTTGCTCTTTCTTCGCCTCTCTTGCTCTCTCCCTCCCTCTCCCTCGAGAGAGAGAGGGAGACAGGGACTCACGAGAGAGGGAGAGATCAAGAGCGGCAGAGAGAGAAGGGGAGAGAGGTGGAGAGAGAGTGAGAGAGAGGGGAGAAAAGAGCGAGAGATAGCGAGAGAGGGGGAGAATGAGAGCGAGAGAGAATGGAGAGGGAGAGACAGAGACAAGGGGAGAGAGCAAGAGAAAAAGGGGAGGGAGAGAGTGAGAGAGGGGGAGAGAGAAAGCGAGAAAAATGGGAGAGAGAACTAGAGAAAGAGAGTGTCAAGAGAGAGACAGAGGGAGGGAGAGATAGAGCACGAGAGAGGGGAGAGAGAATGAGAGGGAGAGAGGGAAGGAGGGAGAGAGAGAATGAGAGAAAGCAAAGAGTGAGGGAGAAAGGGAGGGAGAGAGCTACAGCAGGAGAGAGGAAGAGGGAGGGAGAAATGAGAGAGGTGGGGAAGAGAGATAGTGAGAGAGGGTGGAGAAAGAGAGAGGGGGGACGAGAGGGAGAGGTGGGGGAGAGCGAACAAGAGAGGGGAATAGAGAGAGGGAGGGGGAGAGAGGGGAGGGGGAGAGAGTAAGAGAGGGGAGAGATAACGAGAGAAAGGGAGGGAGTGAGGGAGAGGGAGAGAGTGAGGGAGAGAGATACTTTATTACCTTATCCAAAGACGCTATCTTAAGAAAATGAGGACATTTAAGACTTTATAATTTTTTCAAGGTCAAAATCTATTTACAACTATCTTAAGGGCACTTTATGAAATTTGATAAAATTTAGGGGAGAAAAATTTAAATATAATGTTAACCTAGACAACCTACTATTCTAGGTGACAGTCCATCGTAGGAGTCACTTGACCACGCGGAGCAGTTTCCTTTCTGGTGCACCATAAACGTCACCTCTCTTCTTATCCAAAATGTGCAAAATAACTTGTAAAGTTGTACAGTGGAGGTCGTCTCTTGATTATACAGGTATATTTTTGGTGATTACCATGGTATTACAGGGTGTGCGTACATTAATCATGTGGACCTCTAACATTGTTCCACGTAAATTCTCTTAAACATATCACTAACTAGCATGTGCAGCCTGTGCAACGCACGGGCAAATAAGCTCCTTTTTTAGATCAATGAAGTAATACAATGGTTAAAATAGTTTTTTAAGGTTTTTGCAAACAAATTAAAAACAGGGCCGGCTCAAGGCTAAGACGACTCAAGCCTTTGCTTTAGACCTAATCAACAAAATTTTATTTACTAATAGTATATGTAAAACTAAAAACATTTATCTATAGCGGTCTCGACTCAATGGTCAGCACTCCACATGTCCATCTTGATGTACAAAAAAGCCTCACTTTAAAATTCGTTTTAGGCCTATACATATATTTAGTGGTATTGGGCCGACACTGATTAAAAAATGTAATAAATTAATGAATGAGTGCAACCATTTTACCTAATTAACATTATTATTTATATTGTTCAACATTAACGACTGAAGTATTTATTTTGTTTTAGACCAATAAAAAAAGAATTTGTATTGGCTTTACCGCAGGACTATCATATGAAAAATGACTACATAATCTTGATGTTTTTACACGCATGGCGTGACAAATTCCATTGTTGTGATTGGTTCTGAAAAATATGAACAAACAATCTTGATGTTTTCACACACATGGTGTGACAAAAACCATTGTTTTGATTGGTTCTGGGAAATATGTTCCAGAACAAACAACCCTAACGTTTTCACATGCATGGTGTGACAAATTCCATTGCTGTAATTCGTTCTGGAAAATATTTTCCAGAGCAAAACAACCCTGACGTTTTCACGTGCATGGTGTGACAAAAAGCATTGTTGTGATTGGTTCTTGAAATTATTTCTAGAACAAAAAACCCTGACGTTTTCACATGCTAGTGCGACAAATAATACATTGACAATGACAAATATATCCTTAATAAAAGCAATCTCAATTATAACAATAACAATAAGAGTAATGAGGATTGTGATGTAAGCTAAATATGTATTACAACCATTGACCTCGATTTCAAAAAAAAAAAATAATTGTATCTAATTAAACCACATCACAGTAGTATATATACAAAAAACAAAGTATAGGTACTTCTACATCAAAATAACAAAAATGTGTTAACTACATTTCTAGTCCATTATTATTTTTCAAGTTTTCTTTTTAATCCCTTATATTTAAATCATAACTTTTTAGTCCACTCATGTTCAAGATAGGCTACAAAGTTATGATATAAAGTTATGAGTGGGCTAAAAATGTATGACTTAAATATAAGGGGCTAAACAGAAAAATTGAAAAAAAATATTAGTCTAGAAATGTAGTTAACACTTACATAATTTAATGAAAATTTGCAAAAGCATTCCAAAGAAATTATAATGGAATTGTAGTTGTGGACCACCTACACGTTTTCCAATACTTCCTTGTAAACCACATTTTGTGTAGTTGTGCAAGCCTTACCATCATCATTCAAAATCAATGTTTTCAATCTTTTTTTTTTATTTTACTCTGGAGATAGTAACATAGAGCTAACCATGTGTGAAAACAAAACGTGGAAGATAAATTCCCACCTTTGAAAGGGATTGTCTTTGACTCTTGTTAATTGTCATTCCAAAACAAAGACACAATAGAAATTGTCTTCGTTGAAATTTAAAGGAAAATCCAAGATCAGAAGGTACCAAATCCATCCTTGGAACAATAATCCGATCACCAATATTTTTTCCAGTGAGCACTGTTGCTGTGATTATATTTCTTCGTAAATCATTAACCTACAGTCTTGTACCATTGCACAAACCATTTGCTTGATCAATATTTCTCAAGAGCATTACAGGTACTCCAACTTTTAATCTCAAGCGGTGATTTGGAACGCCAAAACATTTAATATCATTCAAAAACTCTGTGGTAAACCAATCACCTTACATGTCATGATTTTCATCTGAATGGCAAGGTGTGTTAGAACTCAAATACTGCTTTTCATCACCAGGAATCAATAAACAACATCAAGTCATTATTAACATGTTCAACACTTTCTAGAGTAGGAGCAAGAATTGCTCTATCTTGAAAAAATGTTGCAATGTTAAGATCTTCAAGTATGCTAGGATACACGAAATCAATTAATGAAAGTAAATGGTTTTCATTTTTAGTAATCAACAAATCTTTTGATATATCAATATCACTCTGACCATATTCATCTGATTTCATGTCACCATTTCCAATGTGAAGTATCCAATCAGCAAATTGTTGAATTTCAATGGTTGTGTCATCTGTGTCTGCAGTAGATAACCTCATATTTTGAGTCAATTTCAAAACTTTGCAAGATTTCCATATAGTAGAAGAATTAATGGTTGCTTGCACAATATCTTTCCTTGATGCTTTTCTAACAACGGGAAGAATCTATCTAAAATCTCCACAAAAAACAATAGTTTTTTCACCAAATGGTTTTTCACTATTTTTTGCACAATTTTATTTTCATCAAGTCCCTTAGGGTCCGATCAAAAGCTTCAAAACAAAGTTTATTTACCATCTTCAAAACAAAGTCTATTCATCATTGGAGCCTCATCTCAAATGATTAATTTGGTCTCTATGAGTAATTTTGCACGAAGGCTTCCTTGGCTAATGTTGCAAGTAGATTCCTCATTGATTACCAATGGAATACAAAAAGTAGAATGAGCAGTCTTTCTTCCGGACAAGAGCAAATATGCAATACCACTGGAAGCAACATTGAGGACTATCATTCGTTGTGATCTAAGAGCAATAGACAATATATTCCAAAGAACAGTCTTCCCAGTTCCACCATATCCATATAGAAAAAATAAACCACCTGAATCAGATAATACTGCATTCATTATAGAGTGGTAAACACCTAGCTGCTCCTCTGTCAACTTATCCATAAGAGATGCATGCAATCCAACCAAGTGTTCTCTATCATAATTCAATTCATCAACAATGAATTTATTTTGGAAGTCAAACATTTTCATGAAACTGTGGAAATGGTAGACAAGAATAATTCTTTAGAGAGCTCCCATTTGCCATTAGCAATTTCTCCAATTCTATGAGGCAAAGATTTTGAAGTTCATTTTCACCGATCTACAAATTTGAATTAAATTTGAACTATTAAAAAATGTATTTATTTAAAATGTAAATAAACAATGTAGTGTATTATAGCAATTGAAAAAAAATATACCTGGAACATTCAAGACCCTTCTTCTCTCATACACAATGCCATCACACAACAAATCCCAAGTGGACTTCTAAACAACATTTGGCTTTGTCATTGTGTTCATCATGAGCAATGTGACAAATAATCTCCTCAACTGATTTCCAAAACCAAGTTCATTGGCTTCATCTATGATAGTTGAATTTTGAAATCTTTTGGGATAGTACTTTGAACATCTTCTTCCTTTCATGCATGGTGACTTGAGGTTAGTAACTCCACATGGACCATGAATCATGTAGGTTGCAACTGCATTTGCTAGTCTTGGATATAACTCTGGATGGGGTAATTCAGCAAATATGAACTTGTCAATATCTACTGTAGATGTTAATCTGTTATCACCATCCAACCACAACAATATATGTGCATGAGGAAGACCTCTCTTTTGGAACTCCATAGTGTACAGCCCTACAAAAAAGTACCTCATGTTAGATCAATAAATTAAATAATTAAGGTTTAAATATGTTTTTAAACCCTATAAATATGACACCTTTTACTTTTAGTCCCTGTAAACAAATTTTTTTTGTTTATGATCCCTGCAAAATAAAAAGTGTTGTTTTTAGTCCTTGTTATTTTATTCTAGTCCCTCTAATATTTAAATTATGTTGAATTAGTCATTGTAATATTTAGATATTCGTTGAATTAATCCCTGTAAAATAAAATTGATATTGTATTTTAGGGACTAAAAACAAAATTGTCCACATATTACAATGACTTATTTAGCACCTATCAAATATTTCAAGGACTAAATCAAAATAGCAAATATTAAAAACAAAACTTTTCATTTTACAGAGATGATAAACAAAAAAATATTTTTACAGAGACTAAAACTGAAAAGTGACATATTTGCAGGGACTAAAAATATATTTAAGCTAATTAATTATTTAATTTAATTAATATACAATATGATATTAGAATGAAAACTTGCCTGCATTAACCTTCCCAAATATATGTTTCCTTTTGAAGTCATCCATCATTTGATCTAGCTTCATCTTGAATACTCTGGATACAATATCAGGTCTATCAGCTGGTGTTAGACCCCTTTTAGAAACAAAGTCACGAATTTTAGTCCAACTTGAATTACATGTAATGGTAATAAACAAATCTGCATATCCAAAAGATTTGCAAATAGCCACAACATCCTGACAGTTGTTGAACATGTACTGCATACCACCAGTGAAAGATCCAAGCAAAACCCCATGTTTCCCAATTGAAGAGCCCTCAATTTCCCCTCTATTTACAACTTCTTCTATTCCACTTAAGAAATCAGACCTGATGATTTTTTGATTATTTCTTATGAAAGACAATCTTTGGGATTCTTTCATACACAAACTGTTGGAATAATCTTCTTGAATTCACAATGTTACCAAATTCAACTTCCCTATCTTGTATTCTATATGCAATAAACTCCCTAAGAGTCGCTCTAAGCCCAACGAATCTGACCCTCATCTTCAGCATCTCTAATAGGAATATCTTCTTGATAACCATCTTCTCCATAAGGAAATAATAACGGATATTGAAGGGGGATCAATGCAGTGTGAGTCTCATGAAGCCTACTTAACTGACAAGATATTTTCTTGACAATGATGTCTTTTCCAACATCCATGCTTCCCAAATCTCCAACTATCAAAGCTGCAACTTCATTCAAATTAGTTGGAAGATTGTAGACTCTTGCATCCTTTGATCTATTACGAAATAACCTCAAACTGAAATTGCATGTATCATCTTGAATGGCTAAATCTCGAATTCTTCTAAATGATTGAGCAAGAACATTAAACTCATCAATCATTACAGTGAGATCCTGAATCAATGACTTATCAAAGAAATCATTTTGTTTTTGAGACCTGCAAATAGATAAAGTTTAATGACATCAACATAAAACTTGATAAAGTAATTCCCTATCTAATAAATCAATACAAGGACAACATACGGGCTAATGTTCCATACCCAAGATGCATGGTTCGATTTTCAACTTCATTCTGTGTGTCATAAATATATAGTTGTGTAAACTTTGGACTAACTCCATGCTCTGACAATAAACTTCCAATCCGATGGAAATTCTGACCATTAAGAATAAACTGAGGGGGTCAATCCACTCCCATCATTGATCGAAGAATCTACCTTACGACCAATTGAACTAAATGGGAACATACTATTATAGGCCCTAATGTTTTCTCTAAAATGATGGCTCTTATGATCAACACCAGAAATTAAGGAGTACAACAACTGTGGAGGTTCTTGTAGTAATGGAAGTTCCACAGTTCCTCTTTTACAACAAATTGAGAATTTGACATCCTTGAATCTCCTGACTTTGTCAGATCTTTCTTGAATCCACACTTGAGCACCACAATGAGGACAATCAATTGAAAGATCTCCAAAGTTAAGACATTATATAAAAAAAACACCAAGACATATTAATATTAATGAATAATATTTAATAACAATGTTTGACATTGACAAAGAAAACTTGATTTAAAACTACAGATTAATCAAGGACAAAAATTGCACCTTCTGTTTCCACATTTGAATAGAATTCAGAATGAAAGAGATCTTCATTTTGATTGTCAAACATTGGAGCTGTCATAATATTCAACATAAACTAATTAGTTTATTTATTTATTTATTTATTTATTTATCAATGTACATGAGGGTGTATGGTTAGTCAATGGCTAAATATAATTATTAAAAAAAAAGAACATGAATATACTAACCTGATGTACAGCTAGTAACATTTTCAGTTTGGTAATAAGACCTTTCAAAATTCAATTTAGTTTTTCCCACCAAATGAAGTACAACTGCTGATTGCCTTACTTGCTTGTCATGTAAAAGCTGTGATGAAGGATTAACTACTTCTGACCTCCCAGAAGTATCATCTAAATTGGATTCAGTAACAAATTCATTCAACTGTTGTGCCTGTGTTAACAACTTTTTATTCATCTACAATGATTGAGAATTTTAAGAATAACCATAGAACCTAATGATAATTACTGCATGACAGAAATAGTAAGACAATCTAATTTTTTTTTATCTCTACATATAGTTACTTATGGGATGATGTCTTTGAAGATGTTGTAGCATTGAACTGTACATATTTCATAATTGCAGATGAAGGAGATGAATTGAATCCACAATAAGGAATATTGTCATTAAAGTCATTCCTCAATGTGGCTTTAGATTTGTTACTGGCTTTAGATTTGTTACTCAAACTTCCTGTTTCAATAGTCAGACGTACAAATAAACAAAAAATAGACAATAAACAATGAAAATAAAAATAAGAATTAATTAATAACGAATGAAGAAGTCCACATAACAAAATATACAAATAGACTAATAAACTAATAAGATAACATTGCAAAAATATAATTGTTTTCCACTAATAAAAATATTATAAATTCTATATGAAAATAAATATTAAATAATATCTACCAGAAGATTTTGGTGAAAAAGAATGGATGCTTGAGTCATTCATTGGCATATGCTCCGTTGTTGTATCTAAAGCTGAAGAAACAGGGGATGAAGTGGGTCGCATAAAGGTTCATGCTCTCTTTGAACTCCTTTGGTTGCAACTGATATGAATACCATTGGAAACTGGAGTATTATTATCAAGACATGCATTTTTTGAAACAACAAAACAACCGTATGAGTTTTAGATAGAGGGAGTTAACAAAAACTAAAATCAACATGTACACAAAATCATAATAAGATTTACCATTAGATGTAACACTCTGATTTTTAATCTGTTTTAAATTAATTAAAATTATTTAATTAATAATTTTTGGAATTTTAAGGTATGAATAATAATATTTATATCTTAGGTTTGTTTTTGAAGGGTTTAGAGTGGTAGAGTTCGCAAAACTGAGTTTTTGCGGGAATCGCGTTCTCGCGCGATGCGGGGAAGGATTTAGTATTTTTCTGGAGGTCGTTTTGACTCCAAAATAATATTTTAACGAACCAAAATTGATTTTTATAATATTTGTGATTTTTAAAAAAATTTCTGAAATTTTTCAGAAAAACTTTATTTTACCCGTGTTTGGAGCTTTACGAGTAAGCCGGGCGCAACCGGGACATGAAAAATAGTCCAAAAATTTAGTTTTGAGTTTCTAAATTTTTCTATGACATATTCAAATCATAAAATTCATTTCTCATGATTTTTCCCATTTTAGAAAAATATTTATCTAAAAAGGGGTTCGAAAACTGCGCATTTTTACTACTTTGAACTACCGATTAAACCCTAACTTGATGGGACTTAATCCCACCATTTTTCTGGTCAGTTTGGCGCAGAAAGGGGGCCTGATCCACTCTCCAAAAATATCCCAAGTCAAAGTGTGAGTCAAATGTTGATTTTTGAATTTTTTTTCCAAAGTAGGCGAGTGAGGTATGGCTCCCAACCACCAAAGCATGCAAGCCCATACCTCCCCCATTCCTCTTGACTTCTGGCCGAGTTTTAGTAGGGAGAAAGGAGAGAGAACTTCACTTTTCACTTCATCTTCAACCTTGAATCAAGAAAACTCCATTTTCTCCCCATTTTTCCAAGCTTTACCATACACAAAAAGGGCTAGTTTTATTGAGATTTTGGCCACCCAAACTTCACAAAAAAGGTTTGGATCATCATTCTAATCCATAAACTTCTTTCATTTTTTCATTTCCACTACTTTCATTTTTCCATGAAAGCTTGAGTTCTTCATTTCACTAAAAGTAAGCTTGTTCTTTGTTTAGGTTTACTCTATTAGAACCTACAAGCTTGAAAACTACCTTGGATCCATTTGTCTTCAAGATTTGAGTAAGTATTCATCTACTCAAATTTCTACTCTTCAGGGTTTGTTGGTTTTCATAAAACTCATATTTTTATGGTTTGATTTTGGTGTATTTTGTGAAAGGTAAATTTTTCTAAGTGTGGGAACACCAAGGCTTCAAGGAGGCCACTTGGTGATTGTGTAGAGGGAAGGTGATTTGTGGTGTTTGCCCATTTTCATAGTCTCCAAGAGGTAAGGGAATTTTCTCAATAAGTTGGGAAGGATGTGTATGTGTGTGGTTTGTGTTGTATGTTCATGAAAAACTCAAAGACTTGAGTTTTCATATTGGGTGTTTGAGTGAGAAATCATTCTTTAGTAATATGTATTTTTATATATTTATGTATATGAGTGAAAGTACGATTTTGGTTTAGGCATGATAATTTTTGATAAACCTATGTGTTGTTGGAAATATCATATGTATGATTTGGATTGATTTGGAATGCCTAAGTGTATGTTTGAGGAAGTATGCTTTATGCTATGTTCATGATGTATGTTGATATGTTATGAATGATTACTTTGAGTGTATGTTTGATTTATAGCTTGGTGGTGTTTTTGCCTAAATGGATGAATATTGATTCTTGGATGTTTCACATGATTTAATTCAGTGTGATTGGAATTGGATTGAAGTATTTGATTAAGTGTGGGAAGAGGGTTTAAAAGCTTTAATGAAAAAGTTTTCCAAAGTGAAATCAAATAAATTAATTAAGATTCAAGGAAACACTTAAGTAAATACATTTCATAAAATTGCTAAGTATAAGTCTCAAGTCAATTTCATACTAAATTCATTTTTTATCCATAAAACTCTAAGTGAGTTAGAAAATTAATTAATGAGGGAAAAAAAATCAAATTTTGGATTTTTAGGGGTCAAAAACGAAAACTGAATGTTTTGGGGTCAAAAGAGCAAAATTCTGGAATTCTGGGCTTAAATTAAAAAAACTGGACACTTTGGGACAGAAACGTAATTTACAAAAGTTTTGGGGCAGAAACGCGAAGTCTGGGCACTTTGGGCCAAAAATGTAATTTACGAAAATCTTGGGGCAGAAAACGCAAAATCTGGGTATTTTGGGCCAGAAATCAAATTCTTCAGAAAATTAGGGGCTGAACTGCAAAACTGGACTTCTTAGGGTGTCAAAATTGTAAATACTTAAAAGTAAAGGAAATTAAGTAAAATTGTCAAAGAATCTACTCAAGTTTTTAATCAACCCTTTTATAATGAAAAGTGGGAAGAAAAATAAATAAAGTGAGTTTTAAATAAGAGGTAATTCTTTTATAACAATTAAAGATTTAAAATTTTACAGTTAAATAAGAACTTTAATTCCAAAGAGGAGTTTCCATAAACTTATGTTTTTAAAATGACGTTTCTACACGGTATTTGAAGAGGACCAATATGTGGCGATGATAAAAGTCTTAAGGACAATAATACTACACGGTATTGAAAGATGATCGATACGTGGCGACGATAAAGTCTTGCGGATAATAATATTACATGGGGTTAGATGGAAGCTAACACGTGGCGACAAAAAAAAAACCCTAAGACAAGGGACCACATTGATTGTATTGATTGTGGTTGCAAATATACTGTCATATGCATTTGAGATATTGGCTTTTGCCAGGTTAGCATTTATTGCTATGATGAGAGCACACAATCCTATGCGGGGATTGTAAATAAGTATGGTCTGACTATAAGTCTTTGAGGGTATCCAGGTTACGAAATTCTCAATGGCCTTGCGGTGAATCCCCTTGTGCCGAGAAAAGTGGTGTACCCGGCTTGGATGATCCTGACCGGCTGCCTTATTTGAGATGGGGTGTACGATGTAGCACAATGGGTCTGTACCGAATAAATGACAAACGATGGCCAAGAGTGAATGTCAGTTTGCATTAATGATAGATATACGATTCCGCCACATCGCTCTACTTAGTTGAGGAAGAGAAGTCTCCATGGAGCAGTGCACCAGTGTATAAAAAGAGATATTGAAGTGACATGCTTTATGTTAGAATGCTATGTGTGTGTTTGACTGTGTGTTTACCTTGATGATGTAATCTCTGGTTGATGATTGAATATCTTAACTAAAAATATTTGCGAAAGAGTAATTCTATATATATATTCTTGGAATTTATTATATAGTATTTTGTTTTTCATATACACCCTTTCAGTGGTTTTCAACTTGTGTAAAGAAATTCACCCTTGCATGTTTTCTTGTATCTGTATGTTCCTGCGTAGATGAGGCCTTTGGTAGCCCGTGTGAGGGAGAGCTTCCGGCCTCTTGAGGCCGAGTTCGAGGGAGGGGGATGGACTTATGATCCCATCTCCCAATGGGCCACGGTGACAGGCCACGTGGTCAGGACGAGGGGAGGGGTGCTGGGCCCCGAGGAGGTTCTAGAGCGCGATATGATTCTGGACGCTTTTATCCTGATCGATAGTATGCGTTGCTGGCTGGCAGCCGCACCCGTTGCACCTGTGGAGCAGCCGAGGAGAGAGGCGCAGGCGGAGGAGAGACCTTTACCCTCGTGGGTAACCGGATCTGCTCGGGAGTATCGCCGTATGTTCCGTTGCACGTGTTGCACTCCAAGGAAGAGTACCTTGGAGCATGCACGTCTACCGAGGATGGCTCCACCTGTGAGACCGACGTGCCCCGCTGCTTACGTTGCACCGTCTGGACGCTTTGTGCGTTGCTCTTCAGATACTTCTGCCGGACCGTCAGGACACGCAGATAGAGGGAAGAGGAAGGTTCGAGATGAGCCAGAGCGGGTATTCATTGAGATATCTGAGGATGAGGAGGACCCTGAGGAGGAGCTTGAGGAGGACCCCGAGGAGACGTCATCGTCTTAGGTTTGTAGCGGTGGGGGGTGTCTAGTGCTAGGTGGTAGGATGTCTTTTAGCGACCAGCCTAGGTTTGGGACATACATGTTCAGTGTCGTGTATTGGACACACTTTTTGATTTATCGCTTTCCTAGGTTTAGCTTTATCGCTTTATGTTCTTTGTATTAGGATGATGTATTCTGGCCACCTTGTTGTGGTTCCAAACTATACCTGCGGGCGCAAGACTTGTGTATATTGACTTGATGATATATATATATATGTGTGTGTGTGTGTGTGTGTCTGTGCTGTTTCTTTACTTCTGAGTTTCTGGATGGCTAAATGAGTTGTGAGAAAATCTTTTCGTATAAGACTTTAAAAAAAAAAATTTAGCCACGAATTTTATAAGGACAAACTAGCATTTTATTAATTTCCGCATTAAGTTTTTGGTAAATTCACGTAACAATCCTAATGAGAAAAAGGGGCGTTACATTTGTGGTATCAGAGCTGGTCGTCTTTCGGGAGTGTGTAGGTTATAGGCTTACTAAGTTGAAGTTGTGTGATCTCTGATTAGCATTGTGTGACATTGTTTGTATTGTTTCCTTATGAAACAATGTGTGAAATTGATTGCTTTCTTGAATGGGTTTTGAATAGTGCGACTGATTTGGTTCACTTACAGAAACCCATGGCATGTCGGGGACGACCAATAAATCGCGTTGACGCCAGAGACCGTGACGACACCATGGAGAGGGCTATAGCGGCTATGACTAACATGGCGGCTCAGATGGCTCAACAGTCTATTCGTGCTGAACAGAGGGACATAGATAGGCAGCAGAGAGACGCTGAGGATAGATTGAGGGCTAAGAGGGCTGCTGAAGCCAAGAGGTTGGTCGACTTTCGACACCACAGTCCGCCACAGTTTCATGGCGAGGCTGAGCCGGGAAAGGCCGAATTGTGGATAGAGGAGCTGGAGAAGATCTTTGAGATCTTGCACTGTACAGCAACTGAGAAGTTACAGTACGCCGTGTACCTACTGTTGGGAGACGCAGAATATTGGTGGAAGGGAGTCCGACAGCTATTGGATGCTGGAAACCAAGTTGTGACCTGGGAACTTTTCAAGGAGAAATTTCTTGAAAAGTATTTTACCCAAAGTGCGAGATCTGAGAAGGAACAGGAGTTTCTGCGACTACAGCAGCGAGACATGACTGTGGGGGAATATGCGGCGAAGTTTGAGTCACTCGCCAAGTATTTTCGGTTCTTTCAAGTCCAACCAGATGAGGGCTGGAAGTGTGAGAGATTCGAAGCTGGGTTGAGGTATGAGATACGTCAATCTGTGGCTTCGCTTGATATCCGTCAGTTTTCACTGCTGGTGGAAAAGAGTAGGAAGATGGAAAACTTGATGAAAGGGAGAGTCAACAAGGGGAACGTGGGTGGACCATCTAGGTCGTATCCACAAGGTCAAAAGGGGAAGCAGGCTCAACACAAGCCTTATTTCAAAAACCAAAAGAGTCAGCCGAACCGCAGTGTACCATTTCCTACTGGTGGCACTAATAAGGGTTATCAGGGAGCGGGCGCTCCGGTTGTATGTTACAACTGTGGGAAGCCTGGACACTTGTCCACAGCATGCAACCAGAAGGGGATGACATACTTTAGCTGCGGGAAGATTGGTCATGCAGCAAAGGATTGCTGGATGGGCAAACCGAAACCAGAGGTGAATGTGGTCAAAGCCGAAAGGCCAACGACGAAAGGACGAGTTTACACCATGAGCGGTGTTGAAGCTTCACAATCAGAGGATCTCATACAAGGTACTTGTGACATAGCTGGAAATCCCTTAATTGTACTATATGATTCGGGTGCTACCCATTCCTTTATATCTGAAAGTTGTGTGAAACAACTGAATTTGCCTGTGTCTCTGATGTCTTATGATCTTATTGTTTCTATGCCTACTGCTGAAACTGTTATTGCAAATTCTGTATGTCTAAAATGCCCTGTTGTTATTTCCTATAGGACATACCTTGTTGATTTGATATGTTTGCCTTTGACACAATTGGATGTGATTTTAGGCATGGATTGGTTATCTTCCAACCATATCCTTTTAGACTGTGCCAATAAATCTTTGATTTTCCCAAATGCTGAGAATTCTGGATTTTTGACAGCCAATCAAGTGAGAGCTTCTTTGAAAGAAGGAGCTCAGGGATACATATTTTTATCCTTCTTGAAAGTCGAGGGGGAAGTTGTATTGAGCAACGTGCCCGTCGTTAGAGACTTCTCGAAAGTATTTCCGGAGGATGTTCCAGGTCTACCACCTGTGAGGGACATAGAGTTTGCCATAGACTTAGTACCTAGTACTGGTCCAATCCCTATTGCCCTGTATAGAATGTCACCAACGGAGCTGGCTGAACTGAAGAAACAATTAGAAGAGTTGCTGTCAAAGCAATTTGTGAGACCAAGTGTATCATCATGGGGAGCTCCTGTGCTGTTGGTGAAAAAGAAGGACGGAACTTCCAGATTGTGTGTGGATTACCGTCAGTTGAACAAGGTGACGATCAAGAATAAGTATCCCTTGCCACGCATCGACGATCTGATGGATCAACTTCGCGGTGCAGCTGTATTTTCTAAGATTGATTTGAGGAGCGGTTATCACCATATTAGGGTTAAGAATGAGGATATACCTAAGACTGCTTTTAGGACTAGATATGGTCATTTTGAGTATCTTGTAATGCCGTTTGGAGTGACAAATGCACCGGCAATATTCATGGATTATATGACTAGGATCTTTAGACCTTTCTTGGATCGATTTGTAGTAGTGTTCATAGATGACATTTTGATTTACTCTAAGAGTCATGAGGAACACGAGGATCACCTAAGACAAGTATTGCAGATTTTGAGTGAGAAAAATATTTATGCAAAGTTGTCTAAGTGTGAATTTTGGTTAGAAAAAGTACAATTTCTAGGCCATGTTATGTCAAAAGAGGGTATAGTTGTAGACCCAGAAAAAGTAGAGGCAGTAATGTCATGGGAAAGACCCACAACAGTGACTGAGGTTCGTAGCTTTGTAGGATTAGCGGGTTATTATCGGAGGTTTATAGAAGGATTTTCAAAGATAGTAGCCCCGATGACACAACTCACTAGGAAAGATCATCCTTTTGTGTGGACTGATGAGTGTGAGGCAAGTTTCTTGAAGATGAAGGAACTACTGACGACCTCACCTGTACTAATTTTGCCTAATCCTGAAGAACCTATGGAGGTTTACTGTGATGCTTCATACCAAGGACTTGGGTGCATGTTGATGCAAAATAGAAGAGTAGTGGCATACGTATCCCGTCAGTTGAAAAATCATGAGAGGAACTATCCAACTCATAATATTGAGTTAGCTGCTGTAGTGTACGCTTTGAAGATTTGGAGGCATTATCTGTATGGATCAACGTATAACGTCTTCAGCGATCACAAGAGCTTGAAATATTTATTTGATCAGAAAGAACTCAACATGAGACAGAGGCGTTGGATGGAATTCCTAAAGGATTATGACGTTACCCTGATGTATCATCCCGGGAAGGCAAATGTAGTGGCTGATGCCTTGAGTCGGAAAACTGTTCATGTGTCTGCCATGATGGTTAAGGAACTAGAGTTGATTGAGGAGTTTAGAGATCTAGGCTTAAACATGGAGAGACACAAGGGTAAGATTAGTCTAAGCATGATCAAAGTGTCAAGTGGATTAATTGATGATATTCGGGAGCAACAAGCAACCGATGAGAGTCTGAAAGAAAAAAGAGAGTTAATGGAACAAGGAAAAGTAGCAGAGTTTAGTTTGGGGAATGACGGAATTCTGAGGTGTAAAAGGAGGATATGTGTACCAAACAATCCCAAAATGAGAAAGCTGATTCTTGATGAGGCACATAAGAGCAATTTGAGTATTCACCCTGGAGCCACGAAAATGTATCAAGATTTGAAGCAAAGATTCTGGTGGTCGGGGATGAAGAAACAAGTTGCGGAGTATGTAGCAGCGTGCTTAACCTGTCAAAAAGCAAAGGTGGAACAACAACAACCTGCGGGCATGATGCAATCGTTGGATATCCCGGAGTGGAAATGGGAGAGAATATCGATGGATTTTTTGTCTGGATTACCAAGAACATCGAAAGGATTTGGTGGGATTTGGGTAGTTGTGGAGAGACTGACAAAGTCATCGCATTTTCTACCTATCAACATGAAGTATTCCCTAGATAAGCTTGCTCAGATGTATGTGAAAGAGATAATCAGATGGAGTGCCATCTAGTATTATTTCTGATAGGGACCCTAGGTTTACGTCCCGTTTTTGGCAAAGTTTGTAACAAGCCCTAGGAACTAAGCTGAGATTAAGTTCTGCTCTCAGACGGATGGTCAGTCAGAGAGAACCACTCAATCCCTAGAGGACTTGCTGAGAGCGTGTGTTCTGGATCATAGGGGAAATAGGGACGATATTTTGCCATTGATAGAGTTCACCTATAACAATAGTTTTCATGCGAGCATAGGAATGGCACCCTACGAAGCTTTGTATGGGAGAAAGTGCCAAACACCTTTGTGTTGGTACCAGGATGGGGAGAGTGCAATATTAGGACCTGAGTTTTTACAACAAACCACGGAGAAAGTGAGACTAGTTCGAGAAAAGATGAGGATGACACAAAACAGACAAAAGAGCTACTCCGATAAGAGGAGACGACCTCCAAGAAGGCGATCATGTTTTTCTGAGAGTCACTCTGATGACTGGGGTAGGCAGAGCTCTAAAGTCCAGAAAACTCACTCCTATATTCATAGGACCATACCAAATTCTTCGTCGTATTAGTCCTGTTGCTTACCAAATAGCTTTACCGCCAAATCTTTCTAATCTTCACAATGTCTTTCATGTTTCACAACTGAGGAAATATATTCCTGACCCGTCTCATGTAATCGAGTCGATGTGGTACAATTAAGAGGTAACCTGACTTATGAAACAAACCCTGTGCGAATCGATGATAGAAGAATTAAACAGCTCAGGGATAAACAAATCTCTTTAGTCAAGGTTATCTGGAACGAAGTTACCGGAGATGCAACATGGGAAGTAGAGGACAAGATCCGAGAGCAATATCCTGCGTTGTTCTAGGTATGTAATTTCGAGGACGAAATTCTTTTAGAGGGGTAGAGTTGTAACACTCTGATTTTTATATAGTTTTTATTGATTTTTAATCTATTTTAAATTAATTAAAATTATTTAATTAATTATTTTTGGGATATTAAGGTATGAATAATAATATTTATATCTTAGGTTTGTTTTTGAGGGGTTTAGAGTGATAGAGTTAGCAAAACTGAGTTTTTGCGGGAACTGCGTTCTCGCGTGATGTGGGGAAGGATTTAGTATTTTTCTGGAGGTCATTTTGACTCCAAAATAATATTTTAACGAACCAAAAGTGATTTTTATAATATTTGTGATTTTTAAAAAAATTTCTGAAATTTTTCAGAAAAACTTTATTTTACCCGCGTTTGGAGCTTTACGAGTAAGCCGGGCGCAACCGGGACATGAAAAATAGTCCAAAAATTTAGTTTTGAGTTTCTAAATTTTTCTATGACATATTCAAATCATAAAATTCATTTCTCATGATTTTTCCCATTTTAGAAAAATATTTATCTAAAAAGGGGTTCGAAAACTGCGCGTTTTTACTACTTTGAACTACCGATTAAACCCTAACTTGATGGGACTTAATCCCACCATTTTTCTGGTCAGTTTGGCGCAGAAAGGGGGCCTGATCCACTCTCCAAAAATATCCCAAGTCAAAGTGTGAGTCAAATGTTGATTTTTGAATTTTTTTTCCAAAGTAGGCGAGTGAGGTATGGCTCCCAACCACCAAAGCATGCAAGCCCATACCTCCCCCATTCCTCTTGACTTCTGGCCGAGTTTTAGTAGGGAGAAAGGAGAGAGAACTTCACTTTTCACTTCATCTTCAACCTTGAATCAAGAAAACTCCATTTTCTCCCCATTTTTCCAAGCTTTACCATACACAAAAAGGGCTAGTTTTATTGAGATTTTGGCCACCCAAACTTCACAAAAAAGGTTTGGATCATCATTCTAATCCATAAACTTCTTTCATTTTTTCATTTCCACTACTTTCATTTTTCCATGAAAGCTTGAGTTCTTCATTTCACTAAAAGTAAGCTTGTTCTTTGTTTAGGTTTACTCTATTAGAACCTACAAGCTTGAAAACTACCTTGGATCCATTTGTCTTCAAGATTTGAGTAAGTATTCATCTACTCAAATTTCTACTCTTCAGGGTTTGTTGGTTTTCATAAAACTCATATTTTTATGGTTTGATTTTGGTGTATTTTGTGAAAGGTAAATTTTTCTAAGTGTGGGAACACCAAGGCTTCAAGGAGGCCACTTGGTGATTGTGTAGAGGGAAGGTGATTTGTGGTGTTTGCCCATTTTCATAGTCTCCAAGAGGTAAGGGAATTTTCTCAATAAGTTGGGAAGGATGTGTATGTGTGTGGTTTGTGTTGTATGTTCATGAAAAACTCAAAGACTTGAGTTTTCATATTGGGTGTTTGAGTGAGAAATCATTCTTTAGTAATATGTATTTTTATATATTTATGTATATGAGTGAAAGTACGATTTTGGTTTAGGCATGATAATTTTTGATAAACCTATGTGTTGTTGGAAATATCATATGTATGATTTGGATTGATTTGGAATGCCTAAGTGTATGTTTGAGGAAGTATGCTTTATGCTATGTTCATGATGTATGTTGATATGTTATGAATGATTACTTTGAGTGTATGTTTGATTTATAGCTTGGTGGTGTTTTTGCCTAAATGGATGAATATTGATTCTTGGATGTTTCACATGATTTAATTCAGTGTGATTGGAATTGGATTGAAGTATTTGATTAAGTGTGGGAAGAGGGTTTAAAAGCTTTAATGAAAAAGTTTTCCAAAGTGAAATCAAATAAATTAATTAAGATTCAAGGAAACACTTAAGTAAATACATTTCATAAAATTGCTAAGTATAAGTCTCAAGTCAATTTCATACTAAATTCATTTTTTATCCATAAAACTCTAAGTGAGTTAGAAAATTAATTAATGAGGGAAAAAAAATCAAATTTTGGATTTTTAGGGGTCAAAAACGAAAACTGAATGTTTTGGGGTCAAAAGAGCAAAATTCTGGAATTCTGGGCTTAAATTAAAAAAACTGGACACTTTGGGACAGAAACGTAATTTACAAAAGTTTTGGGGCAGAAACGCGAAGTCTGGGCACTTTGGGCCAAAAATGTAATTTACGAAAATCTTGGGGCAGAAAACGCAAAATCTGGGTATTTTGGGCCAGAAATCAAATTCTTCAGAAAATTAGGGGCTGAACTGCAAAACTGGACTTCTTAGGGTGTCAAAATTGTAAATACTTAAAAGTAAAGGAAATTAAGTAAAATTGTCAAAGAATCTACTCAAGTTTTTAATTAACCCTTTTATAATGAAAAGTGGGAAAAAAAATAAATAAAGTGAGTTTTAAATAAGAGGTAATTCTTTTATAACAATTAAAGATTTAAAATTTTGAAGTTAAATAAGAACTTTAATTCCAAAGAGGAGTTTCCATAAACTTATGTTTTTAAAATGACTTTTCTACACGGTATTGGAAGAGGACCAATATGTGGCGATGATAAAAGTCTTAAGGACAATAATACTACACGGTATTGAAAGAGGATCAATACGTGGCGACGATAAAGTCTTGCGGACAATAATATTATATGGGGTTAGATGGAAGCTAACACGTGGCAACGAAAAAAAAACCCTAAGACGAGGGACCGCATTGATTGTATTGATTGTGGTTGCAAATATACTGTCATTTGCATTTGAGGTATTGGCTTTTGCCCGGCTAACATTTATTGCTATGATGAGAGCACACAATCCTATGCGGGGATTGTAAATAAGAATGGTTTGACTATAAGTCTTTGAGGGTATCCAGGTTACGAAATTCTCAATAGCCTTGCGGTGAATCCCCTTGTGCCGAGAAAAGTAGTGTACCCGGCTTGGATGATCCTGACCGGTTGCCTTATTTGAGATGGGGTGTACGACGTAGCACAATGGGTTTGTACCGATACGATTCCGCCACATCGCTCTACTTAGTTTAGGAAGAGAAGTCTCCATGGAGCAGTGCACCGGTGTATAAAAAGAGATATTGAAGTGACATGCATTATGTTAGAATGCTATGTGTGTGCTTGACTGTGTGTTTACCTTGATGATGTTATCTCTGGTTGACGATTGAATATCTTAGCTAAAAAGATTTGCGAATGAGTAATTCTATATATATATTCTTGGAATTTATTATATAGTATTTTGTTTTTCATATACACCCTTTCAGTGGATTTCAACTTGTGTAAAGAAATTCACCCTTGCATGTTTTCTTGTATCTGTATGTACTTTACGCGTAGATGAGGCCTTTGGTAGCCCGTGTGAGGGAGAGCTTCCGGCCTCTTGAGGCCGAGTCCGAGGGAGGGGGATGGACTTATGATCCTATCTCCCAATGGGCCACGGTGACAGGCCACGTGGTCAGGACAAGGGGAGGGGTGCTAGGCCCCGAGGAGGTTCTAGAGCGTGATATGATTCTGGACGCTTTTATCTCAATCGAGAGTATGCGTCGCTGGCTGGTAGCCGTACCTGTTGCACCTGTGGAGCAGCCGAGGAGAGAGGCGCAGGCGGAGGAGAGACCTTTACCCTCGCAGGTAACCGGATCTGCTCGGGTGTATCGCAGTATGTTCCGTCGCACGCGTTGCGCTCCAAGGAAGAGTACCTTGGAGCAGGCACATCTACCGATGATGGCTCCACCTGTGACACCAGCTTCACCACCGAGGACCGTGAGACCAACGTCCCCCGTTCCTTACGTTGCACCGTCTGGACGCTTCGTGCGTTGCTCTTCTGATACTTCTGCCGGACCGTCAGGACACGCAGATAGAGGGAAGAGGAAGGTTCAAGATGAGTCAGAGCGGGTATTTATTAAGATATCCGAGGATGAGGAGGACCCTGAGGAGGACCCCGAGGAGACGTCATCGTCTTAGGTTTGTAGCGGTGGGGGGTGTCTAGTGCTAGGTGGTAGGATGTCTGTTAGCGACCAGCCTAGGTTTGGGATGTACATGTTCAGTATCGTGTATTGGACACACTTTTTGATTTATCGCTTTCCTAGGTTTAGCTTTATCGCTTTATGTTCTTTGTATCAGGATGATATATTTTGGCCACTATGTTGTGGTTTCAAACTATACTTGCAAGCGCAAGACTTGTGTATATTGACTTGATGATATATATATATGTTGTTTCTTTACTTCTGAGTTTCTGGATGGCTAAATGAGTTGTGAGAAAATCTTTTCGTATAAGACTTTTAAAAAAAAAAATTTAGCCACGAATTTTATAAGGACAAACTAGCATTTTATTAATTTCCGCATTAAGTTTTTGGTAAATTCACGTAACAATCCTAATGAAAAAAAGGGGCGTTACATTAGACAGTGTTGATAATGGCACCCTGTTGCTTCCTCTAACAATAGGAATGGGTACTTGGGTTTTTGACCCATTTGAAAAACGATTTTCATTTGAGGGAGATGAGAGGGAACTCCGATTCTCTATAACAGTGGGAACATATTTCCTATTTTCCTTTTTTTGTAACAAAGTAATCTTCCTTTTTCTTCTTGCATATTGAGATGGTGTTTCATCCATTCTTTAGCGAATAGTTTTGTATCTGGGAGATAAAAGTTTTGTTTCAATGGTACCACCTTGAAACTTTTGTTTCTCCATCACATGAAACATTCAAAAAGTGAAATCAAAAAGTGAAATGAGTACTATGCACATCAGTGTATTTTTTGATCAAAGTGTAACTTGTGTGGCATAAAAGCTATACAAAACCTTGCCCATTGGTTATTGTCCTACATTATAATTAAAATTTGATTGAGATTTATCTTTATTTTATTTTAACTTTTTTAGAATAAGGAAGTCCACCAGGATTATTATTAATTCATTATTTTTTAACAGATTTACATAACACCTTAAGCTACAATTATGCATTGATAATTCATCATATTAATTGTTAGTATTAATACTTAAGAATTTATCAACAGAAAAGATAACAAATTTAATTTAATTTAATTTTTTTAATATTGACTTAATTTCACATTTTTTCCTCTTTTCGTTCCACATACCAACAACATTAGACTTATAGATTTATTTACTTATACATATAAAGCATTTTATTAATATGTTTATGTTGATATCACCTCCAGTATTTTAACATGTGTCTCTGTATATATTAAACTTAAATTGAACTTTGACAAACGCACTATAAAGTACTTGTTAATATGGTTAAAAAAAACAAGAAACATTCACACAATGATAATAACAATTATAGAAATACTAACAGAGGATGATTACTATTCAATACATAAGTCACTACTCAGCCATCGAGTTCCACAAAACATCAGCTGGTTCTACAAAATAGTCCAGGAAGACTGGAAATAAAAACCCAACACCAAACAGATGAACTTACAACTTAATATTCCAAATTCCCAATAATTACTAAATTGGATTTGTGTTTTTTTGATAGAAGTGCAAATAGTTCAAGAAACAGAGGAAGGAGAAGTTTGTGAGAGTGACTTACTTTTAAGAGAAGAAGAGACTGACCGTAAGAGAGATATTGGGTTTCGGTAACTGCATAATTAATATTTAATATCCTTCAATGACGTATATTTTTATTCTTTTAAATTGTTGTGAAGAGGCAAAACCATAAGCCTTTTAGTTTTATTTCTGATTGGTTTAAACCTTTAGTATTTAACTTCTCTATCTTGAACGAATTGATTCCATTTTCAGATTTTTAAGATAAGTTTATTTAAAATTAAATTGACAATTGATATGACATATTTTCATATCACTATTCATTACTTCTTGCAAACGCAAGAAAAATCTTCACCATGACCTACTACCCACCCTAAAATTACCTATAATAATAATAATAAAAGTAATTTTAATAATAAAAAGTAATAGATAAACAAATAGTTATTGCTGGCTGTGGGTTTTTTTTCTTTCAGTTTTTCACAAAATAACATAACCCAACCAATAGTTCAGATCATCGATTACATGATAAAACACAGCAGGAATAACATAAAAGATGTAAAGCAAAGCATCAACAAAACAACATTTAGTCTTTAACCCCAACATCGACAAAGAACCATCATTTTTTAATCTTTCTCAATCTTGATGGTCTTCTTCAACATCTTTAGAGGGACATGAAGACCAGCACTGTTCATCTCTATTGGGGACTCCCTTTTCAGAGGAGTGAATGTATCCAAATCGTTGTCCAAATCAATTGGAATCTGACTTGCAGGCCCAATACTAAGATGGGTGACCACATCAATCGGGCTTTCATCAGAAACAACAACATTCTTAACAGGGGTCACCTTCTCATCATTGGATAATCAATTGCTTCAACTTCATCAACTTTAACCTCATTACTTTTCATTTCAACAGATTGGGGAGATTCCTCAATACCAGCAGTTAAAAACTTAGGCATTAAATCCTATTAACAACAAGTAGAACAATTAATAGATTACAACATTAATAGGTATAGGAATAGTGTAACAGAAAAAATGGATAAGTCAGCAAACATCAGAAATAGAAATTGATGAAGACCCAACCATTGAGTCCCTTCCTTGGGGCTGACAACCAATCACAGGAGTCATCTCCTGATACACACATACAAATAATGGAAGGATCAGTTACACTCAATTGAACTTTCTAAGAATACATAAAAACTTGATGAAGTTAAGTTAGTTAATTAAATTTAAGAGAATTTAAATTTAATTTTAAATTAATTTGAATTAAATAAATTAGATTAATTAAATTAAATTAAATTAAATTGCAATACCAAATAAAACTAAAGTTTACCTCAGACTTGTTCATCTCATGCTTGAACTTCTGAATGATTGTTGAATCATTGCAAATTTTCTTCACACAGAATGATTGCTCAAAAGAAGTATAAGAATGCTTCATGTGTTCAACTTTAAACAGGAAGGACTTTCCAATCAGATTGCAAATCCCAATAGGAATTACATGGTTCCTAGAAATCTATAATAGTTGAATAAGTATGGCAACATAAAACAAATAACTTCTATAGAGTCTACAAAACTATTTAAGAACAACAAATAAGAAATAAGAAATAAACTACTAATAAAACACCTTACCCTAAGCCTCAAAGAGCTCTGCAACAGTTTTGTTCAACAGGTCTTGCCTAGCACGATCAAAGAGAACAAAAATTGCCTCTCCAGTAACATTAGCCACACGAACCTTCATAGAATATCTATTATTTTATTCAATTCAATAAATGGACAAAATACTTCAGAGCAACATATATACATAGAAATATATGAAGGTCAATGGAAACTAATATGTGTAGCACTGAAGTAAAGTTGAAAAAGACCTTGCCACAACCTTCATGACATGTTTGTAACCCTTCTCGCAAAAGTACATATTTGAATCTGGGTAGACAGCTTTAGAACACATGCATGCAGTATACCACCAAGGATTGCTGGTGATAATATCATTTACCTTTGCATAAACAACAAAGATTGCTTCCTGCATCCATCACATCACATAAGAAACAGAGAAAAGATTATTTAAAAAAACCAAAATAACAAATAATAAATCTTAAACTGAATAGTGCAGCCTATTGGATTACTTCTTCAAAATGTTTAAGCCCTGCAACAGTGGTCCTTAGAGTCAGTTCAAGAAATTCTTCTTTCATTGATATCTTAGAAGTCTCATTCAACTGTGTGAGTCCTTGAGTTGGTGATTCCACGGTAACAGCCATCCTTAATGAAGAGAAAACATGGACAAACCAAAGGTTAACTACAGTTATTTTATAAATGACAAAAATTACTGGTTTGATAAAAATTACCTCTCTCTAAGCCGCACAACAACTTCACAAGTAGGATTAAATATTAACTATGTATAGCTAATGCAGTTCTGGAGATGAATTTTCTCTATGACAAATGAAAGATAAAACACAAAGTTATAGCAGATATCAGGTAACAATATTGTACAAATTTATAATTTATAATAATAATGATAGTCAACATACCTTGGAAAAGTTTAACTTTTGCAAATGGCACAATAACCACAACATTTTGAACATCCCCAGATGCAATAAATGTGTTGAGCTCATCAACATATGGACCAAAGAGTGTGCACTCTATCTTATGTCTAAAAGTATATTAACACATACGAATACAAACATACCAAAAACACAACATTTTAAAATAAAGTATATCAAGCATATAAACATCCTCAATAACAGTGTTACCCATCAGCCTCCAAGTGTATGACATTGAGCTTGGTCTTAGCACCATTTCTCTCATACTGCCTTTCACTTCCAACTCCAATTAGCATTCCCATGACATCTGAAACAGTAAGTGAACAAATATCATATCAGATCAAAGAATAAAAATAAAAAATGATCATACATCATTCTTCAGTATGAATACATTAAATTAAAAAATTTAAATTTAAAATTTAAGATTAACTCACCAACCAAATAGTAAGTGTTAAGACCTGGCTCAAATAACTGTGAAAAAGGAACCAAAGCAAATCCCTCACTAACAGCACGACCAGTATCCATTATCTGAACCTTACTGTTAAACTGCAAATTCAACTTTGAAACATGCTGGGTGGTCCTAAATGAGCCCACATTTGCAGAACACAAACAGATTATGAATAGGATAAACACTGCCCTCTTTCAAGTCATTGACAAACTTGTAAACCAAAGTCCTACGAATAGAAGCATGGATCCCGTTACCCTGCAACAACAAAACAATCGTTTAAAATTCCTTCCAACACCATCCATTTATTTTAAACTCAACAAAAATGCCAACCAAATAAGCTACAACAAGATTTAAAAAGACTTGCTCATCCATCAATACCATCTCAAGAGAGAGGTATTTTGCTTTTGGTGAAATCAGAGACATTCCAGACCCTAATAACTTTAGCCAAGATGCTCCATGAGTCTTTGGCAGTAGAAATTTTAGAAAAAGGACTAAAAGGGATAACCATAGCCATTTTCTCTCGAGGGATTGGTAGCTCAATTAAATATTATGTTATGTTTGATAATATCTGAACAAAATATATGGAACAGAGCTTGGTCACTCTAATTTCCACTATTTGTTAGTTTGTTAATAATTTGTTAATATGTGAACAAAATATATTTGAAAAAGTGAACAAAATATATGGAACATAGGAAAAAAGATAGAAGAAGATGAAGCAGTATCAGAGCCCTAAGCATTTGTGACTATTTGTCTTCTCCTCCATCTCTCAATAGACTCTGATGTAGACCAAAAGCAAACGACAATTAGACATGCAAGCTCCGCACAGGGTCTTCCTCATAGGTCTTCAGACGATGCACCACTCATTTTGCTTCCAAATGAGTCTTGGATGAAGAGTGATCACAGAGACATGGAAAGACCATGGAGTAGTCGAGTACAATGGGTTCTCCAAATGCCAGACAGAGGATACCAAAAGCTTTTATTCTGTATGCAGTGTGGTCTTTCAATCGCTCTCTGGTGTAGACTCGAGAGATCGAAAAGTTCCAGCAACTCTGTGGAGCATTAAATGTTGGTGGGACGAAGTTGTATCCTTCTCAGGCGCATTAAATGAGTGCTCCCTCTTTTTTCTCAACTTTGAGTTTTTCTGATAGAAGTGCAAACGGTTCAAGAAACAAAGGAAGGAGAAGTCTGTGTGAGTGACTTACTTTTAAGAGAAGAAGAGACTGACCGTAAGAGATATATTGGGTTTCGGTCACTACATAATTAATATTCAATATCCTTCGATGATGTATGTTTTTATTCTTTTAAATTGTAGTGAAGGGGCAAAGCCATAAGCCTTTTAGTTTTATTTCTGATATTGGCTTAAACCTTTAGTATTCCTCTTCTCTATCTTGGACGAATTGATCCCATTTCATATTTTTAAGATAAATTTATTTAAAGTTAAATTGAAATTGATATGACACATTTTCATATCACTATTCATTACTTCTTGCAGAAGCAAGAAAAATCTTCACCATTACCTACCACCCACCCTAAAATTACCTATAACTAATAATAATAATAATAATAATAATAATAATAATAATAATAAGAGTAATTTTAATACTACCTCCGGTCCCATATATAAGAGAATTTAGGATTATTTTCTTGGTTCAAATTATAAGAAACATAAAGCCATTTTAAATGCATCAATTGTATAAAACTCCTTTTATACCCATTGGAGAGAGAATAATATGCTTGGGAACTAGGAGTGATTTAATGTCATTAAATGTATAAGCCACCTATAGGGTCGAAGGGATTAGTCCCCACACGCGCACGGGGATACCCTTGTCTAGACCAAAAAAAATGTATAAGCCACAATTCTAATCATTTCCTATAGGGGTAATTTTGTAATAAAATTTATATTAATTACAGCTAACTCATTTAACTACCTTTTATTGGTCTTAGTGTATTAAGTATTTGTCTCTTATATATGGGACCGGAGATAGTAATAAAAATTAATAGATAAATAAATAGTTATTGCTAGTTGCGGGCTTTTTTTAGTTTTTCTTTAGGCTTTACTTATATAACAAAAAAGCTTTATAAATAAATAATTTAAATCAAATAAATAAAATCAAATCAATCAAATAAAACAAACATATTAAATTAATTAATAAAGTTTATGACAAATAAAAATCTAATGTTTTGATGCAAACAATATATTCCAATGTATTAACTTCTTAATTTAATTAACTTGGTAGCTTCCTAATAATTTCGTAACTTCCTTACAAAATGATTTTGTCCGTTATTTGTTTTGACACACATAATTACAGTTTTAATATTTTTTATTATGAAATATCATTTTATTTTATCACATTTCATAAAGACTCAAATAGATAATTTCATAACTTATTTAACCGTTGAAGCTTAAAATATAACACGAGCTATCAAATTCTTAAATCTATTTCTATATAAGAAAATTAACCTCCTCTCTTATGTTGTGACATGTGTCACCTCCCAGGTTAGGACACATGTCACCTCTATATTTTTTCTTACTTTTAAGTAACACTGTTTTGTTCATGAGATATTTTTTACTATTTTGTTAAAAAAAAGACCCGTACGTTGTACGGGTCGGGCAATAGACTAGTTTATAACTAACATAAACAAAAAGTTCCAGCAAGTCTAGGTGGAGCATTAAACGCTGGTTGGGGGGTAGTTGTATCCTTCTCAGGCGCATTAAATGAGAGCTCCCTCTTTTTTCTCAATCTCTTTATTTCTTTTGGGACAATTTAATTTTTTTTATAGAGATTTAAAAAAGCATAGAATTCCTCATCTCGGTGTGCACTCGGTGTGTCTTACGTGAATCTCTTAAGTGAAAATGCACTCTCATGTGTCTTTCTCTCTCCTTTCAATCTTGATTATTTCCTTAAATGGGTTGTTTTCTCCAAAAGTGTGCTTAGGAAGGCATTGAGGGATTGCCACGTCCCAAAAAAATCGCCAAATTTGCCTTCTTGGTGTATAATATTAAGATAACTCTATCACCCTTTATTTTTTCGAAGTTATATTTTTTTTTTGCCAATTCTTCGTCTTCCATCAAGTTAGACACAACACCCAACAACGCCATTGATGCAGTAGAAGATGCTTTAGAGCGCTCTCATCACTACACTCTTCTTCTACTACCACCCAAGCCTCTACAATAGATGCCCAAAACACTCATTGTTGTGTGAAGCCTCCACCTTCGTTGCTCCACAGTGCAAAACCCCCATCGACAACAAGGCTCTCTAAGATCTGACAGCAGCCTCTGGTTGTGTTCCCGCGGAATAACAAAACAATCTTTGTTAGAGGCAATGGCTCCGAGTTTGTCTACCTCAGCATTGTCATAAACTTGCGGTGAATAGAGGACGTCCCCCGCATCAGTACATCTGCGAATCGGAAACAGAAAATGACGGAGCACTGGTCGCTTCAGCCGCTCTTGCGGTTTCTAGAACCGCCGCCGCGTGGCGACACGTGCTCGGAGGAGGAAGATGATGAGTGAAACTCGCCGAGGGGGTTGTCCTTGGGAGGCTGCTAGAGCTTTGTTGACTGTCGAGGTCCTCCTTGGAAAACACATCGCTGGACTCAAACCGGCAAGTGTACTCCTCGAAGGAGATTTCACTGTAATTGATGTTCAACACCTACATCCAAAAACACAAAAACACACGAGGTAAAACTGATGCAGTGATTAATGAATCTGTTAGTTTTTATGTCAAAGATAAATTGAGAAAGAGGATAGTCATACAAATAGTATAACTTTTATTTGAAGTGAAAAGTATTACAAGGCAATGTGCTACTAGTGGATAGTTGTAATGGAGCTTGTTAAGGCTTGTTCCAAATGTGAAGCATTGTAACCTAGTTATAGGTGTTGGATGATGATTATAGAATTAGAATTATCTAGACTTTTGTTTGATACATAGTTCTAGGAGTATATGTTTCTAGGACTTTTATGTTTACATCATTCTAGAATTTTTTGGTATAGACATTACTAACTAGAATAATCTAGAAGTTTGCATCAATTTTAACAGTCCTCCTTGATGCGAATTTCTGAAACTCCAAGCATAGCTCGTAATTGCTCAAACTTGACTCTTGGCATTGTCTTCGTAAATATATCTACAACTTGTTGCTCAGTCGTGCAATACTCGAGTTGAATCTGCTTAGTTGTTTTTGCTTCTCTGATGAAGTGATATTTGATTGTTATATGTTTTGTTCTGTTGTGATGTACTGGATTCTTCGCCATTGCTATTGCTGATTTATTGTTGCAGTAGATTATGGTAGACCCATCTTGTTGTTCTCCCATTTCTCCAAGTATTCTCTGAAGCCATTTAGCTTGACTTGTAGCTTCAGCTACAGCCACATTCTCTGCCTCTGCTGTTGATCGTGCAACTGTTGCTTGCTTCTTTGATGCCCAAGAGAATACTCTTGATCCAAGTGAGAAGGCATACCCAAATGTGCTCTTCATGTCATCTACTGAACGTGCCCAATCACTGTCGGTGTAGCCAAGTAACCTTGAGTTTGTCATGATTTTGTACCAAGCACCAAACACCTTTGTGCCTTGTAGGTATCTTAGAATTCTTTTAGCTGCTCCAAAATGAATTTGACTTGGCTTATGCATGAACCTTGATAGAAGACTTGTAGATACATGATGTCGGGCCGTGTGGCTGTAAGATACAAGAGGCTTCCAATCAGACTATGTAATGTGATGCATCGGCTTCAGGGGCTCCATCATCTTTTTGCAGTTTCTCATTTGTCACGAGTGGAGTAGTGACTGGCTTGCAATCATTCATCCTGAATTTCTTCAATAGGGCTTCAGTGTATTTCTTCTGAGAGATAAATATCCCTTCTTCTTGTTGTTTTACCTCTATGCCGAGGAAGTAACTCAACAAGCCAAGATTAGTCATCTCGAATGTCTTCATCCTGTCTACTTTGAATTCAGTTGTCATCTTCATATTGTTTCCTGTGTAGATAAGATCATCACATATAGGGAGACAATGAGAGTATCATGCTGACCATGGATCTTGACATATAGTGTTGGCTCATTCATCTTAAATTTGTTCAATAGTGCTTCAGTGTATTTCTTCTAAGAGATAAATATCCCTTCTTCTTGTTGTTTTTACCTCTATGCCGAGGAAGTAACTCATTAAGCCAAGATCAATCATCTCGAATGTCTTCATCTTGTCTTCTTTGAACTCGATTGTCATCTTCATATTGTGTTTCCTGTGTAGATAAGATCATCTACGTATAGGGAGACAATGAGAGTATCATGTTGACCTTGGGTCTTGACATATAGTGTTATCTCACTCTTGCACCTCCTGAATCCTTGATCAATGAAGTATTGATCAATTCTACTGTGCCATGCTCGTGGGGCTTGCTTAAGGCCATATAAAGCTTACAAAGCCTTGTGGTTGCTCCACATAAATTTCTTCTTGTAGCACCCCATTGAGGAAGGTAGACTTGACGTGTACCACTTCATTTTTAAATAGTTTTTATTGACTTTTAATTTGTTTTAATTATTTAAAAATTATTTAATTAATGATTTTGGGATCTTAAGGTGTGAATAATAATATTCATATCTTAGATTTGTTCTTGAAGAGTCAAGAGTAGCCAAGTTCGCAAAACTGAGTTTTTGAGAGAACTGCATTCTCGCGTGATGCGGTGAACGGTCCAATATTTTTTTGGAGACCATTTTTACTCCAAAATAATATTTTAATGAACCACAAGTTATTTTCATAATATTTGTGATTTTTAGAAAAATTTTTGGAAATTTTTTAAAAAAAACTTTATTTTACCCGCGTTTGGAGCTTTACTGGTAAATCGGGCGCAACCGGGACATGAAAAATAGTCCAAAAATTTATTTTTAAGATTCTAAATTTTTCTATATCATATTCAAGTCATAAAATTGATTTCTCATGATTTTACCTATTTTGGAAAAATATATATCTAAAAAGGGATTATAAAACTAAGCGTTTTTACTACTTTGAACCACCAATTAAACACTAACTTGATGGAATTAAATCCCACCCTTTTGAGTCTGCATTTGGCCGAGTATGAGGCTCCAATTTTTACTCTCAAAATATCTCAAAAATCAAATGGAGTCAAATGTCTAATTTTTGAATTTTTTCAAAATGAAAGAGAGGGAGTACGTGACCAAATCCAATCAAGCCCATCCCTCCCCACTCTCCTTGGTCTGGCCGAGTTTCATTAGGCATGGGAGGAGAGAGATTTCATTTCATTCATCTTCTTCATCTTCTTCCTCTTGCTAAACACCATTTTCTCTCCATTCTCAAGCTTTCCTACATACTAAAAGCTTGAGTTTTATTGAGTTTTTGGCTATTCAAGCTTTACAAAAAAGGTTTGGATCATGATTCTAAACCATAATCTCTTTTCATTTTTCCATTTCCATCACTTTCATTTTTTCATGAAGCTTGTGTTCTTCATTTTTCTAAAAGTAAACTTTTTCTTGGTTTAGGTTCATTCCCTTGGAACCTATAAGCTTGAAAAACCATCTTGGATCCATTTGCTTCAAAGTTTGAGTAAGTATTTCTCTACTCAAAATTTCTACTCTTTAGGGTTTGTGCATTTTCATAAGATTTTCATTTTTATGGTGGTTTTCTTGTGTATTTTGTATAAGGTTACTTTTTCTAAGTATTGGAAACATCAAGGTTCTTGGGAGGCCATTTGGTGTTGGTGTTGGTGTGAAGGAGATTTTTGGTGTAGCCTTTTTTATTTGCTTCAAGAGGTAAGAAGATTTTCTCAATAAGTTGGAAAGGTTGTGTATGTGTGTGGTCGTATATTGTATGTTTAAGGTTAAACTCAAAAACTTGAGTTTTCCTATTGGTTGTTGAATGAGAAATCATTCTCTTAGTAATACCTAATTTTACATATCTATGTATTAAAGTCTTAAAGCATGATTTTGGGTTGATGTATGATGATTTTCAAAATTTTAGTGTCGGAAAAAATATGTATGTTGCTTGAAGTAGTTTGAATGCCTAATGCATGCTTGATGAGTTAATGATTGATGCTATATTCATGATGTATTTTAAAATGCTATGGATGGTTACTTTGAGTGTATGTATGATTTATGGCTTGATTATATTCTTGCCTAATTGATATATGTTAATTTTTGGATATTTCATATATACTTTGATTCATTGTGATTGAGATTGGATTGAAAGTATTTTACTAAGTGTGGGAAAAGGACTTAAAAGTTTTAATGAAAAAGTTTTCCAAATGAAATCAAATAAATTAATTGGGATTCAAGTTAACACTTGATTAGATAAATTTCACTAAATTTCTAAGTATGTCTCCAATAGGTTTCATACTAAATCCTATTTCTCCATAAAATACTAAGTAAGCTAGAAAATTAATTAATGAGGGAAAAAGTAAAATTTCAGATTTTTCAGGGGTTAAAACGAAAACTGGATATGTTTTGGGGCAAAAGAATAATTTTCGGAAGTTCTGGTGCAGAAAAATGAAAACTGAGTGTTTGGGGCCAAAAACGTAATTTTTAGAAGTTTTAGGGCAGAAACGTGAAACTGGGCTTTTTGGGGCAGAAACCTATTTTTTTAAGAAGTTAGGGGCTGGAGCGTGAAACAGAAAATTCTAAGGGACAGATTGTAAATACTAGAAGTAAATAAATTTAAGTAAAGTTTTATCAAAGCATTCAATTAAGATTTTTTTTGACTAAATCTTTTTACAATGAGAAGTGGGAAGAAAAATAATGAAGATTTGAGAATTTAAATAAAGAGGAACCTTAACTTCGAAGAGGAATTCTCTCTAAAACTTATGTTTCTAAAGAACATTTGTACATGTTAATGAACGAGGATCAATACGTGGCGACGATGAAGTATTGAGGACAATAATGCTACGCAGTGTTGGAAGAAAGCTAACACGTGACGACGAAATCCTAAGATGGGGGATCGCATTGTTTGCCTTGTGTGTGTTTGCAAATTATACTGTCATTTGCATTAAAGACGCGGCTTTTGCCAAATTAGAGCATACAATCCTACGTTGGGGTTGTAAATAATTGTAAAACCAGTCCATGAAAAGGGGACAGATGGTTTATTTGTGTTATGGTGATAGTAGCTCTACTGAATAATTGTAAAACCTGTTCATGGAAAAGGGGACCGATGGTTACCAAGTCCATGAAAAAGGGGACCGATTGGTTTATTATGTTAGGTTTACGCTACAACCATTTCGTTCTATTTAGTTGAGGAAGAGAAGTCTCCATGGAGCAGTGCACCAGTGTATTAAAGAGATATTAAAGTGACATGCATTATGCTAGAGTGCTATGTGTGTGTTTGACTATGTGTTTAACTGGATGATGTGTTCTCTTTTGGTGAATGACTATCTTAGAGGAAGATTTATGAAAGAGAAACCCTATGTATATATTCTTGGAATGTATCATGTAGTATTTTATTTTTCATATACATCCTTTCAGTGGATTTCAATTTGTGCAAAGAAATTCACCCTTGCATGTTTCCTATTACCTGTATGTATGTTACGCGTAGATGTCCACTTCGAGGCCTCTGGTAGTCCGCGTGAGGGAGAGCTTCCGGCCTCTTGAGGCCAATGGTGGGGGATGGACTTATGATCACATCTCCCAATGGCCACTGTGACTGGACACATGGTCAGGACGAGAGGAGGGGTGGTGGGCCCCGAGGAGGTTTTGGAGCGGGACATGATTTTGGATGCTTACATTCCCATCGAGAGGATGCGCAGCTGGCTGGCAAACGCACCCGAGGCACGTAGTGGGGCTCAGGAGGAGGAGAGACCTTTACCCTCGCGGGTAACCAGGTCTGTTCCAGAGTACCGTCGTTTGCTTTGTTGCACTCCAAGGAAGAGTTTCTTGGAGAGGGCACGTTTGCTTAGGTTGGCTCCACCTGTACACCAGCTTCACCACCGGAGACTGTGAGGCTGACGCTTCCTGTTCCTTACGTCGTACCATCTGGACGTTTTGTGCGTTGCTCTTCTGACATTTCTGCTGGACCGTCGGACACGCAGAGAGGAGAGAAGAGAAAGGTTAGCGACAAGCAGGGCGGGTATTCATTGAGTTATCCGAGGATGAGGAGGAGCCTGAGGAGGACCCCGAGGAGAGGTCATCGTCTTAGGTCTTTAGTTGTGAGGTGTCTAGTGCTAGGTTGTGGGTTGTCAGTTAGTTGACCAGCCTAGGTTTTGGGAGTAGATATTTCATGTCGTGTATTTGACACAGCTTTTGCTTTACTGTCTTCCTAGGTTTAGTTTGTCGCTTTATTTTCTTTACGTAGTGATGATGTATTTTGACTATACTTGCTGACGCAAGACTTTTGTATAGTGACTATAGGATTCGTGAATGTGATGTATATTTCTTTTACTGAGTTCCTGGATGGCTAAACGAGTTGTGAGTATCCTTCTTCGTATAAGACTTTCTCTAAAAAAAAAATTAGTCACCAATTTTGATTTCCTTTAATTATGAAAGAAGATGTTTTTAAGACAAAACAGTTTTATATTAATTCTGCCCTAAGTTTCTTGATATTTTATGTAACAATCCTTGTAGGAAAAAAGGGCATTACATGACGTCTAACTAAAAATATTCCAACTTTTTTTTTTGCTGTGAGAGCTATTAAAGCCTTTATTGTATCTAGCCTTTTGCTACAAGCCTAGCCTTGTGCTTTTGTATGGTGCCATCAGGATTAAGCTTTGTTTTATACACCCATTTAACCCCAATGATATCTTTTCCTTGTGGGCAATCTACTAGCTCCCAAGTATTGTTTTTCTCAATCATTTTGATCTTTTCTTCCATTGCCTTGACCCATACTTCTTGCTTTGATGCTACTTCATAGCATTCAGGTTCAAGCATGGCCAAGTTGCAAGTTTCATATATATCTACTAGAGATCTTACTCGCCTTGGGGTAGATTCTAGTGAAGAAACTTGTTGTTGTGGAGGTGAAGGAAGCATACATGGGTCTTCTGCTACTTCTTCATCATCTCTTTGAGATTGCTGCATTGGTATAGAGATATCCATTTTTCTAACTTTTTCTTCATCCCAATTCCAAGCAGTATTTTCATCAACCTCAACATCTCGACCGATGGTGACCTTTTTTGTTTCCAAGTTGTAGACTCTGTAGCCTTTTGATTGTGCGCTATACCCCAAGAAGATACCTTGTATGGTCTTGACTTCCAGCTTATGTCTCTTTACATCAGGAACATGTATGTAGTAGATAGATCCAAAGACTCTTAGATGTTTTGTTGATGGCTTTTGCCCACTCCAAGCCTCAATAGGGGTCTGTGTTGCACTACCTTAGTTGGACATTTGTTGAGTATGTATACAGCATTGTAAACTGCTTCAGCCCAAAAAGTGTTAGGTGTAACATTCGTTTTTCCGAGTTACTATTTAAAAATCTATTTTATATGAATTTTTATGATATAAATCTTTTAAGATTTATTCTTGGCTTAAAAATAGGATTTAAATGCGCAAATTTAAAATAACTTTTGAAAATGATCAATTCGTAGCTTCCGTCAGGTTTAGATCTAACGTCCGTTTCTTATTCTAAACCGTACCTTTTCTATTTTATATGAATTTTCGTGCCCTAAAGGTTTTATGAATTATTTTTGGCTTAAAATTAGGAGTAAAATACACATATTCCGGAATACTTCTGAAATGGTAGTTTTATAATCGTTATCAGGTCTTTTTACAGAAAGCAGTACGTCTAACTGACGGAAAGAGTTTTAAATACCTTAAGAGTATCAAATGACTTCAATAAATAAACTTCCTTCACAAAAGTTGGTTTTTCTAATATTTTAGATTTTCTGGAATTTTTCTAGAATTTTTGGAAGTAAAGAGATTTAAAAGTTCTGTTTTAATCCAAATAGTAAACCGCTTGGGTTGATTAACTGATTCGGAGCTCAAGTTAAAGTCAGATAAAGATTTTGAATAGTCAAAACATTTTTTTTCTATTTTTTAGGATTTATGAAAATTATTTTGAATTTTTCTGAAAGACGTACTGAAAGTCGCTTTTTCGAAACTCCGTAAAGTACGTAAAGTAAACGTTTTTAAACCGAAATGGATTTATATTGATCAGTGAGAGCTCAAAATCAATTTTCAGAAGGGACCATTAGTGTTTAAATTAAATTTGCGATTTTTGAGAATTATTTGGGAATTTTCTGAAAAATGTCTATTTTTCACTTACGGCACGTCCGTTTTTTTGTTTTTATGCAAAACACGATACTTCCACTTACCGTAAAATTCCAAAAACTCTTCCATGAAGCTATTAGGGCTATTACATGGTATTCCCAATATTTCTTATCAGTTCTCATCCTTCAAATGCATTTTAGGAATTTTTGATTAGTGAAAAGTCACTTTTGCCCTTGGTTTGTATCTTTTTTCACTTGAAAACCCTAGGGGCAAAGATGTAACTTCACTCCCTCCCTTTTCAGCCCTCATAAACCGCCTCACCACCTTGCCAAGAAGGGGACTAGATTCATTTGGTCCATGAGTCAAAGTTTTAAACCAATTAGAAAAAGGTTTGATTAAAACTAATTAGTCAAGATGCATTTTAGTAGTCATGGCTTACATCACAAGTCTCACCTTCCTTCTTCCTTCCTTCACCTCTTTGGCCGCTCCTCTCCTTCCCCAAGAGCCCTTGGATGATGATTTTTCACTTGGATTCAATCCTTGTGAAGAGGTTTAGGCCAATTAGGAATTAGTTAATTCCTTGGATTTATTTTAAATGTCAAACTATGGTTGCTTTCCAAGCCAACCATGGGTTCTTTAACTCAGCCATGGGCTGCCCATTTTCACCTATAAATACCCTCCTTCACTCTTCACAAGTCACACATCCAAGCCTTTGTATTAACAAAGCAAAACTCTCCCAAAATCTTCTTTGAATTCCTAGCTTTTCCTTCCTTGTTCTTAAGCCAAAGCCTTGATCTTCAAGCTTGTTCTTCCCACTTCTAGTCCAAGAGAAAACCGCCCCCTCTCCTCTTAAAATACTTCCCCTTTTGATTCATCAAAATTCCCACACCAAAAAGCTTTGTATTTACAAACAAAAGCTTTTTTCTTTCCTTTGTCAATTTCTTGGGTTTTACTAATTAAACTCTTGTGTTCTTGTGTTGTGTTCTTAGTTGTTCATCTTTGTTCATAAGGCCAAGGTAAGGGGAAACTCATTCTTAAGATGGTTTGATCTTGTTATGATGTGTATTTTGTGGTTTGGATGTTTATAACTTTAATTAAATTGTTTTAAAATGCTTTATTTTTTATTTAAATTATGGTTTTATAATTAGTAGGGTTATAATGGCAAAATTTAGATTTACCGCAAATACGATTTTACCGTAAAGAAAACACAATTATTCTTTTGTGAAAACCCTGACGTTATCTAACATTTATATATTCAAGAGTGATGGTTAAGATTTGATTGGTTTATTAGTATGGATCTGTCTAGAAAGGAATAGAGACCTTTGAAGGGGCTCTAACAAAGTCCATCTCTATCTAGCCTGGGATCTGTATTGATACGTTATTTAAAAATCTTAACACTAGGTGCAACACCCTTTCTCCAAAAAGGATATTACACCATAGTAACCAAAAGTTTCGTAAAGACTTAGAAAATATTTGATAAAAGTTAGTAATCCTTCTCTAAATTTCGGATAAATTTTTTTCACTTTTCTAAAGAAGATGAGAAGGAAGGGGAATAAATCCTTTTAAGATTTTCTCTTTGTAAATGTTTTCATGTAAGAAATAAAACACAGCTTTATACTTAAAAATTTCTCATCACATATATGAAATCATCAGAGTTTACAACAGATGTTTATACAGTGAATACTGAGCCAGTCGAGTCTTTAGACCTCTACCCAATCTAAAGTAATAAATATAGAATCTTCTCGTAATCTCTATCAAACTATGCAGCATCTTATTCAGATCCTTCTTCTAAGAGCTAACCCACTTCTTGGGCAAATCATCTACTCAGTCATGCATCAACACAACAGAGCAGGCAAGGGTGAAACTCTAAACAAAGTAACAAGTAAAGTACAAGCACAACCAAAGCATAAATTATGTACCAATCAATTCACACAAGACACATAACCAAGATAACAGATCAATCAAGACTTATAACTAGATTTCAACCAAACAGATCTTACCTTGTGTCTTGTAAACCTGTAAAATAATTCATTCACAAAATATATTCTCACACCAAAGTGTACTTATGCATGACACTTCAAAATCTCTCTAATCACACCGGTGTATTGCTCCAAGGAGACTTATCCAACCTCACATCATAGAGCGATCGGCTGCAGCAAACTTAACAGTACAAACAGGGAATCCCTCTAGACCCCTGAGAATACTTCGGAATACTGCATTTAAAACTTAATACCAGATTATAAATAGATCTGCCAGTCAGATTTATCCAAGCCGGGCATACGACTCGTCTCGGCTCAGGGGGATTCACCGACAAGGCCATTGAGACTTTCGAACTTAGATAATCCCAGTAGACAATTGTAGTCTAACAGAACCTATTTTCAACCCCGTTCTCTCGTAGGTTGTATGCTCATCTGTATAATGCAAATGATAGTCTAAATTTGCAAATCATTTTCTCTTGAAATCTCTTTCTCTGTAAAACTTTCTCTGTTTTACTATTTCTCTATAAAAATCTCTGACTCTTCTCAAAACTCTTTGTAAGAAACAAATCAAATCCTTTTATGAAAAGACCACTTGTATGAACAGATAACTGTTTAAAATCATTTTTCTCATAAAAACTCTTTTACTGTATATTTTAAAACATAAGACTCTTCTCTCTTTTTACTGTTTATTACTGACCAATTCATTATCTCGGCTTTATTTATTTTAAGTTGCTCAACTGAGTGAATCGGTATAAAAAGGGTTATTAACTGTATTACAAGAAAATCGAACCGGGCATAGCCACTTTGGATTGATCAAGAGAGAAGAGATCAACAGTATTTAAACTTACGTCCACTTTTAAAATAGTAAATGTCTGTTCTCAGATTTTAGATAGCTTCTTGGTAATGGAATAATTACACGGCGGCTGAGCCGACTGCGGTAATTAGTGTCCAGTTTTCTTGAAAACTTAATACAAGCTTACTGATCAAAATTACGTTTGATTAATCACGGCTTAGGTTTATTTTCGAAGATGAAAAGATTACACGACGGCAGAGCCATCTTTGGTAATCAGTACCCTACTGTAAAATCGATCCTATATACTAAGTGAACGTAGACAATTTATTTCTTTTCAAAAAGATTTAAGCTCCAATTATCTTCCAGGAAAAAGGCCCGTTGAAACCCTATCTCACTAATTTCCACTGCCGTAGACATTGGAAATTAAACTGAGTTATGTGCATACATATACAGATTGGATACCCACTCGATATTTCCCACTAATAATATAACAGTAGAATTCACCGAGAATCCATTACCATTACATTATATTCCGAAAGATGCTATAACAGTAGAATTCACCGAGAACCCATTACTGTTACACTCTTTTATCCGACAGATGCTATAATAGTATAATTCACCGGGAATCCATTACTGTTATACTCTTTTATCCAATCCAATCTATTTATATATACGGTATTAAGAAATTACTTCTTTCCCTATCTTATCTTGTCACGTATATACCGGGTGTCTAGTGTTGAGAAAACAGCGTCCCAAAACAGATCCCAGGACAGAGTGAGACGAACTGCTTTAGCCCCTTCAAAGGTCTCACTTTCTTTCTAGACAGACCCATACTGATAAACCATTTATCTTAACCATCACCTTGTATATAAATAACAGATAATATTGGGGTTTTCACAAACAATAATCTGTATACTCTTTGCGGTAAAATTTGTATTTGCGGTAGTCTAAAATTTGCCATTATAACGGTATGTTTACAAAAGCTCAAAAGTGATTTTGGCATAAGCTCTCTACTCACATGGTTTTAAGACTAAAATTGGGCATTATAACTCTACAATTCATTAATAGCACAAAACAATTAATTTAAAGCTATAACATTGTCATAAAGCATATAAAAGCCATAAACACATAAACAAGCAATTCAAACACAAACAAGAATCAAACACTCATACTTCACAAATTACTTTGAAAGATTACCCCCTTACCTTGGCCAAACTTTGATGAAGAACAAGCAAGAACCCCAAGAACACAAAGTAACAAATTTAGGAGAAAAGAGAGAAAAGTGAGAACTAGTGTTTGTCTTCAATGCTTCTTGAATTAGTGAATGAATTTTATAAAGCCAAGGGATCCTATTTATAGGTGAGGGGGCTGATTCCATTGAGGACAAGGAAGGAAGAAAAAAGAGCAATTGATGTAAGCCATGACTCTTAAAATGCTTAATTATTAATTAAGTTTAATCAATCTTTTTCCTAATTGGTTTAGAGCTCTTCACAAGGATTGTTGACTCATGAAGAAATTTGATCCAAGGCCCCTAAATCACTCTTGATGTCGACCAAAAGGAAGGGGGAGGAAGGCCTTTGGTTTGCTTGGACAAAAGTCTAGGGTTTAGGTAGTTTTAAGTGGGAACTAAGGGCAAAATGGTCTTTTTACTTGCCCACCTTACTACTCAAAGCCATCATGATGTTCCCACTCTTAGATACTTCTTAGAATTGTATTTGAACCCCTCAAAGTTCCTAAGTTCCTATATTATAGCCACTATGTCTCTATTCGGCTTATTCCGTAAATAAGAAAAAGATGGTCTTCCTACTAATCTATCACTCAAAAATAATTTTATATTGTGAGAACCAATAAGGAATCTAGAAAATAACATGTAAGAACCTTATGGAAGAGTTTTGGAAATTTTACGGTAAGGGTAAGCCTTACGGTTTGCAAAAACAAAGGAAAATAGACGCGCCGTAAGTGAAAAACAAAACCTTTTCAGAAAATTCCAGAAAAATCCCAGAAAATTTGCAAATTGAATTTAATTACTAATGGTCTCTCTTAAAATTTGATTTTGAGCCCTCATTGTTCGGCATAAATCTGTTGGAACCAAATTGGTTAAAAGCATGTCTAATGCAAAAATTCCCTAAGTAGTATTTGAGGTTTTGATGATAACAAAAGTTATTAAGGATTTTACAAAGTCTGCTGACAAGCTCTTGTAGGTACAACAAAGATAAGTCCATCGTCCAGTGTGACATTGGCACATATATGTAAGATTCAAGAGTGGAGTGTCCAATGGACTCAAAGAGTCAATACGTCAAATAAAGCTTTGCGTCCAAAGAAGCAGAACCTACAAGCGTCCAAGTAATCACTCATGGAGACATGCTATACTTTGCGTCCAAAGAAGCGAAAGTGATAAACGTCCAATAAGTGTTATAGAGACGTACCCATCAGAGAAGCAAAGTCATAAGTCCATATGGTAAGCAATGAGTATGCCGTTCATATAGACCAAGCTGTCTCAAGTACAAATGGTAAGCAAAGGTATGCGTCTGTTTTGTACATAACCTGAATAGTTCATACATTCTATATGCTGCGTCCAAAACGCAGAATACATAACTTGCTATTTATTGATCTTGCATTTAATATGAAACATATTTATTGAGCAAATGATTTGAAATAAATAGCTGTATTCAACGTGTTTTGAACATGCATTTAATGAAAAGCATAAAACACTGTGGAAAGTGTACTTAGAGAGAGAATGTACTATGTCTATTTCCATATCTCTCTAACACTACTTTCTGATTTACACAGTGTATTCTCTTTGTCTCAACTGAATATTACTATTGACCTTTGTGCAATTGAGACTATGAGTACAGGTTGCTTCTGAATTAAGAGAAAGAAACGCAGACAAATACGCTAAAGATGAACTCCTCAGAGCAACGGGAAAATAGCATTTAATGCTATTAGAGAACAGTCATATTTATGAAGGCTGAAGCTGAGCTAGTCGAAGAATAAGTCTGAAGCTTCAACAAAGCCTATAAATACCGAAAACAAGAAGAAGAATCAAGACAAGAGAGTGCTGAACTACTGAAAGAAAGAGCTAAATCGCTGTGCACATTTTATTATTCTCTGATTTGTTAAGAAAGTCTTGTATATTTTCTTTCTTCTTGTAAAAGAGAGTTTGCTTAACTCTCGAAGTGCTTAAGATTGTCATATTCTCACTTGTGTGAGTTAGATAGCACTTTAAGTCAAAAACACTATTCTGAGTTATTTGAGCCTGAAGAGGCTTGTTTATAAAGAATACTTGTGTTGAGCCTGGAGAGGCTTATCTGTAAAAGAATACTTGGGATTTAGCCTGGAGAGGCTGCGTGCAAAGAATACTTGGGGTTAAGCCTGGAGAGGCTTGTTTGTAAAGAATACTTATTTTGAGCCTAGAGAGGCTAGGTGTGCAAAAAATACTTGTTGTAAGGCCTGAAGTGGCTGTTGAAGAATACTTGACTTCTATCTGGATTGATAGTGAAATCTCTCTAGTTTGAGGGGACTAGACGTAGCTCTTGGGAAAGAGTGAACCAGTATAAATACTTGTGTTTTCCTTTCTTTCCCTTATCTCTAGATATTTATTTATTTATACTAACTAAGGGGATTGAATTGAATTTTATTTTAACAAGTTTTTCAAACTCTTTAAATCGCACAAAGAAAATGAGTTTTAAAACTAAGAGGAAGCCTCTGCGTCCAACTTGCTTGTGCGTCAATATTCAGATGCGCTGTGCGTCCAACTGTTTCACAGCCAGCGTCCAAACATTTGCGAAAAAGATTTAAGAAGGCATTGAAACACAATTCAACCCCCCTTCTTGTGTTTCTCCCTGTTACCTACAGTTGGCATCAGAGCTCGGTCTCTAGGGGTTGAGCACCTAACAGTGCAGAGAAGCAAAGATCCATGGAGAACGAGGGACACGCTATGAATAGACCACCTCTGTTCAATGGAGACGAATGTGACTATTGAAAACAGAGAATGATCACGTTCTTTGATGCGCGAAATATAGACATGTGGGATGTCGTGGAAACTGGCTACACTCCTCCAGTAAATGAAGCAGGTCAACTAGTACCAAGAGCTCAGTGGACGCAAGATCAAAGGACCAGATTCCAACTGAACTCAAAAGCAAGGCACTATCTGATGTGTGCCATCCCTAAGTCAGAATACGACAAGGTGCACAGCTGCACCACTGCCAAAGAAATATGGGACACCCTAGCCTTGGCGCATGAAGGATCGTCTCAAGTCCGTGAGTCCAAAATCAACATGCTAGTTCATCAATATGAACTATTTAAAATGGAGGATCACGAGACTATTGATCAGATGTTTGGACGATTCCAAATAATCATTAACAACCTGAGATCTCTGGGAAAAATCTACACAACCCAAGATCACATCAGAAAAATTCTAAGGAGTCTTCCTAGACAATGGAGACCCGAGGTGACTGCCACACAAGAAGCAAGGGATCTGTCTACTCTTGCTATGGAAAATCTCCTCGGCTCGCTCAAAGTGCATGAGCTTGAGCTCAAAGAAGAAGGACCAGAAAAAAGGGCAAAGTCCATTGCTCTTAAAGTCCAAAAGGGAAGCACCTCAAAAGCACTTAAGGCAAATGACTCTGATGAGGAGTCATGTAGCTCAGAAGGAGAAGAAGGCTCAGATGATGATGAACTTTCCTTCATCTCCAGAAAGATAAAGTCCATGTGGAAAAAGAAGGGTGGCTCCAGAAGGAAGCAATTCAACAAAAGATTTCCACAGAAGGAAGCTGAGCAAAAGGAGAAAAGTCCAGTAGTGTGCTATGGATGTAAGAAACCTGGCCACTACAAGGCAGACTGTCCTGAGGCTGAGAGGAAAAAGAATAAGCTCTTCAAAAAGAAGAAGGGTCTCATGGCAACATGGGAAGATCTTGACGAATCCTCTGATGATGAGGATGAGGAGGATAAGGAAGAAGCAAATCTTTGCCTGATGGCAAGCCTACCCTCAACTGATAGTGAGGATGAAGAAGAGGTATTTCCTTACCCTGAACTAAAAGAAAATTTTAATGATCTCCTTAGAGAATCATCCATTTTATTTGATGAGTACATATCCTTGAAGAGGAAGTTTTCACTCATAACCAAAGATTTTGAAAAACTTACTTTGGAAAATAAAGTACTCAAATCAGAAAATGAAGAGTTAAAACTTCAAGTAAGTCAACTCAAAGATGAATCTCAAAAGGACTCTGAGTCCAACACTTCCTGTGAAGTACAAGTACTTCAACAAGAAGTAAATGAACTCACTGGACGATTGTCCAGATTTGTCAGTAGCTCTGAAAAACTGGATCAAATCTAAAAAATTCAGAGAAAACCTTCTGACAAAGTGGTTTGGGTTATGAAAAACCAAAACCAAAAGTTTCTAAAAGTCCTTCTAAATTCAATTTATACTGTGGTCACTGTGGAAAGGCTGGACATGTCACCTCGACATGTGTCCATAACAAAAGGAACATGCCTGGACGCAGACCAAGGACTAACAAGAAAGGACCCAAGTCAATCTGGGTACCTAAGAATATGATAATTCCTGTTGCAGATATGCTTGATGGGAGGAAGTCAACTCCAGTCATGGTACCTGGACAGTGGCTGCTCATGACACATGACAGGAGAAAGATCTATGTTCCAAGACCTAAAGCCTAGATCAAAGGGCTGGGTCACCTTCGGAGGAGACCAGAAAGGGAGAATAGTTGGAATAGGTAAAATTGGTAAGCATCCTCTTCCTTCTATTGAAAATGTCTTACTGGTTGAAGGACTCAAACATAATCTGCTTAGCATAAGTCAATTGTGTGACAGTGGATTTGATGTTTCCTTTAACAAGGATAAATGTATAGTCAGAAATTCTGATAAGTCCATACTTTTTCAAGCAAAGAGGCAGGATAATGTTTACAAAATTGATTTCGAAAATCTATCCAAACAAAATGTCTCATGCTTCATATCTTTAAAGGATGAACAATGGATATGGCACAAGAAACTTGGTCATGCAAGCTTAAAAACCATCTCAAAGCTGAACAAGCATAACCTCGTGAGAGGACTACCAAACCTTGTGTACAAATCCGAAGTTTTGTGTGAAGCATGTCAGAAAGGGAAACAAGTGAAAAACTCATTTAATTCTAAAAATATTGTTTCCACTTCTAGACCTTTGGAACTTTTACACATGGATTTGTTTGGACCCACTCAAACAACTTCTTTAAATGGAAAAAGATATGGATTAGTCATAGTTGATGACTATACTAGATGGACATTGGTCAAATTCCTTGCACACAAGGATGAGTCTTTCAAAGTCTTCACCATATTCTGTAAAAGAGTCCAAAATGAGAAAGGAGTTTGTATCAACTCCATTAGAAGTGATCATGGAGGTGAGTTTGAAAATGCAAACTTCCAGAGATTCTGTTAAGAGAATGGAATCCTTTACAATTTCTCTGCACCAAGAACACCTCAGCAAAATGGTGTGGTGGAGAGAAAGAATCGATCTCTACAAGAGATGGCTAGGTCCATGCTCAATGATCACTCAACCTCTAAGAGGTTCTGGGCTGAAGCTGTAAATACTGCGTGTTATTTACAAAACAGAATATATGTGAGGCCTATATTGAAAAAGACTCCATATGAATTGTGGAAAGGAAGAAAACCCAACATTTCATATTTTCATCCTTTTGGATGTGAATGTTTTATTCTTAACACTAAGGATCAACTTGGAAAGTTTGATTCTAAAGTGGACAATGGAATTTTTCTGGGTTACTCTGAAACTTCTAAGGCTTATCGAGTCTATAACTCAAGTATCTTGACTGTTGAAGAGTCAATTCATATTAAATTCAATGACAGAAAGCCTGACAAGGAATTGTCAGAGCTAAGTGATTCTTTTACTGATATGAGAATACAAGCAGAAGGTGAAAGACCATCACCTAAGAATGAAGAAGAAGGATCAGACGCAGAAAATGATGATATGTCCAATACTGAAAGAAGAAGAAGCTGGCACTTCAAAACCTATCATCCTGAAGAACAAATCATTGGAAATGCAAATGATAGAGTCAGAACAAGGTCCACATTCAGAGAACAAACTGATGTTGCATTCATCTCTGAATTGGAGCCCAAAAATGTTGATGAAGCTCTTTTGGACGAAGGATGGATTTTAGCAATGCAGGAGGAGCTAAATCAGTTCAAACGCAATGATGTTTGGACGCTAGTAGCCCCACCTAAAGATAAGTCCATCATTGGAACCAAATGGGTATTCAGAAACAAACTAGATGAAGAAGGTAAAGTAGTGAGAAACAAAGCAAGGTTAGTTGCTCAAGGTTACTCACAACAGGAAGGTATTGATTTTACTGAAACCTTTGCTCCAGTAGCTAGAATAGAGGCAAATCGCATCTTACTTTCATTTGCTGCCCAACATGATATAAGGCTTTATCAAATGGATGTAAAGAGTGCTTTTCTAAATGGTATAATAACAGAGGAAGTCTATGTGGAACAACCACCTGGTTTTGAGGATCAATCTTTTCCTAACTATGTTTTTAAATTGAAAAAGGCTCTTTATGGCCTTAAGCAAGCTCCTCGAGCTTGGTATGAAAAACCAAGCTCATTTCTTATAGAGAATGGTTTTTCAAGAGGAAAAGTTGACACTACACTCTTTAGAAAATCCATAGACTCACATTTCATCATAGTACAAATCTATGTGGACGATATCATTTTTGGCGCTATTGATGAATCTCTGTGTGGAGAGTTTTCTGAGTGAATGCAGAAGGAGTTTGAAATTAGTATGATGGGAGAATTGAAATTCTTCCTTGGACTTCAAGTAAAACAGACTCAAGATGGAATTTATGTGCATCAGTCCAAATATACAAAGGAGCTTCTGAAGAAGTTCAAAATGGACAATTGCAAACCCATGAACACTCCTATGCATCCAACCTGCATAATGAACCTGAATGATAAAGATAAAAAGGTAGATCAAAAGGTATATAGAGCTATGATCGGATCACTCCTGTATCTTATTGCATCTAGACCTGATATAATGTTTAGTGTTTGTTTATGTGCAAGATTCCAATCAGATCCTAGAGACTCTCATTTGACTGCAGTCAAGAGAATTTTTAGATATCTGAAGGAGACTACTAATCTTGGTTTACTGTTTAAGAAATCAAATGAATACAGATTAGTAGGGTTCTGTGATGCTGATTATGCTGGAAAGAGACTTGAGAGAAAAAGCACCAGCGGAGGATGCCATTTTATTGGATCCAATCTGGTATCATGGACGAGCAGAAGACAAAGCACAATTGCATTATCTACAGCTGAAGCTGAATATGTCTCTGCTGCAAGTTGTTGTTCTCAGCTCCTGTGGATTAAACATCAACTGGAGGACTACAACATCTTTGAGAGTAAGATTTCTGTTCTTTGTGATAATACTGCTGCAATCAATTTATCTAAGAACCCAATCTTATACTCAAGAGCTAAGCATATAGAAATTAAACATCATTTCATTAGAGACTATGTGCAGAAGGGAACATTTGATATTCAGTTTGTTAACACTGAAAACCAATGGGCAGATATATTTACAAAACCCCTCTCTGTAGATAGGTTTACTTTTGTAAGGAAGCATTTAAATATGCACTTTATAAAAGATTGATGTTCAGCGTCCAATATGCTCAAGCTGAGTCTGAGTCCAATATGACTAGCGTCCAATAGAACACGTCAGTTTATTTGAGACTTAGAAGTTTTATTTATGGCTTAAAAGCTTTTGTCTCTTAGTCTTCCCGTGCTGAGTCTAAATTGTTTTTTTTAATAATATATTTTTATCAAACTGTACACCTACTCTGCAGCCGTTTTCCCGTTTGATGTTTACGCCTGTTTTCAAGGAAAATTTACTGTTTTCTCTCTCCCTTCTTACACACGTCTTTACCCCCACTCTCTTTCATTTTTCATCTTCCTTCAAATCCTCTCTATATTTGCTCTCTCTTTCGTAAAACCCTTCCAAAACCCTCCTCTTTGAAAAATCACTTCCTTATCTTTCAAAAATGGAGAACATGGAAGTCAATGTGGAATACTGGACAGACCTCTCAATTTTGGCTGGCCTGGGTGTGGATATCTCACCTGAAATTTTTGCCACTGGAGGGAAAAATTTCTTTGGAAAAGAAGTAAATGTTCATCCAAGTTTAATTCGTCAATTTTGGAAGACTATGAAGATCCAGGACAACCTTATCACAGGAACAGTCCTAGGCAAAAAAGTCATAGTATCCATAGAAAGCATCTCAGAGGCTATTAGCTGTGACTCTGCTGGAGTCTGTTTTCATGGAGGATGGGCTCATGAAGTTGGTAGAAAGCCAAAAATCAGTAAAATCTTACTAAAGGTAGGAGAGGAAGACGGAGACCTAATCTCTTCAAAGATGACTGACAAGGCCAGAGTACTTCATCAAATCCTAAACAAAATGGTGCTTCATAAGATCGGTTCAAAGGACTCTGTATCGTCACTACATGAATTTTTGCTGGTACATCTTCTAACCCATAAACGAATCAATCTTCCTCATACCCTGTTCTACTGTTTTAAAAGAGATGCAAAGGGGAAAGGGAAAAGAACTGTTATTCCCTACGGAGCTCTGCTTCAGAGACTTCTTACTACTCAAGGAATCATGGCAATCCTGGAAACATACTCTGGAGAAGATAAAGCTGTTCTCTCCAAGATAATCTTTCAAGTACCTTTTGGCAGAACCAATATTCTGAAAATGAGATTGGTAACGGTCAAAGAACATTTGGCCAAACTCAAAGAGGTAGAAAAAGAAGACAATAAGGATGCTATCAGGGCTGCAATTGAAGGAAATAGAGCTGAACAAGCGGAACAAGCAACTAGAGTTTCTAGTGGAGTTCCTGCTACACAGAAGAAAACTACTTCCAAGAAATCTACAAGGAAGTTAGTCATGGCTGATTCAGACGAAGAAACAGTTGGAGAATTTCTCTCCGAAAGAGCCAAGCCTGCTGTTGGAAAGGCAACCAAAAAGAGAAAAGCCTTTGAGTCCAAGACAGTTGAAAAAGAAGTCATTGGACCCATAACAAAGAAGGCAAGATCTCAAAGGAAAGCATCTACTGCCAAGATTGTTGATAAGAAAGCAACAGAAGTACTTACTTGTGCTAATCCTGACAAGTCTGTGGATGAAATAATTGAATCTATGGTTACAACAATCTCAGAAACTCTTGAGTCCATTCCCTCACCCATTCGTCCAATCCCTGACCCTCAAACTCAAGCTCAATCACCCATTCATACTTTTCTTGAACCACAACCACAACCTCAAACACAAACCCAAACAGTTTCCCCATCTCAACCTGAACAACCATCCCAAACACCACCTCAAACTCTCTCACCCTCTCCGTCCACCAAATCAAGAGAACAAACACCACCTCTCGCCTCACCTGAAACCACTCCTCCATCACCTTTCAATCTTGAACCATCGTCCAATCCCATCCAAACACACTCACCTTCACCTTCACGTGAACAACCGTAACCATCAACCTCACCTTCACCCTCCTTCAACTTGGACATATCAGAAGTTCCTTCTTCATCACCTTTTGAGTATGTCTTCACAGTTGGGAAACTGGATATCCTGACAAAAGGGATCAAGGTCATAGAGATTCCTCTTCAGGAGGATAAGAAAAAGGAAAATATGTCCTTGGAGGAAGTAAGGGCTAAGTCCATAGCGCCTAACTCATTAGGACTTTCAAGAATGAGGATATATGACTTCAAGCCAACTTACTCTCCTCTGACTGCACAAGAATTGGGATCATTCCTCTCCCCTCTTGACAGGATGATCATCAGAAACATAGAGGACGGACTTCAACTACAGAACCACTTCAATGTCCCTCCATCTATGAGGATCAGGCCAACAACAACAATCAAAATCCAGCCTGACAGGATAGTACCAAGGGTCTATCTGGTTGACAAAAATAAGAACAAGTTTCCTAAGAGGAGCGTCAACAAGAGTCCAATGCCATCTCCTATCAGGATTGATGAGGACTGGGCAAAGAAATCCATAGAGAATGTGGATATGGATTTCTTGATGTTCTTGTCCAAGACATGACAAGCAACGGAGCATGAAGCAAGAACCCTCTGGGAAAAATACCTTTTGTTGTGTAAGCAAGAAGCATCGACTTCAAGAGTTTCAGATGCTGAGAAGGCTACAACGCTGACCGAAGGATCAGTCACAGAAAACGTGGCACATCAAAGATATATGTTTAACGATGTCTTTGGTGCTCCTACTAGATCCACTCAGCCAATTATTGAATTTCCTCCTGAGCCAGAAGATGTCATTGACTCTACAGATAAGGAATCCAGAAGTGCACAAGTCCAAGTTCCACCTTCAACAAAAGATATTGATAATTTGATATTCCTGTTGGGGCAGTACCGCAAGTATCTGGAATCAAGGAAGAATCCATGAAAGACTTGTTCTTCTTTTTCAAAAATCCATGTTCCCTGTTTTTCATTTCTGTTCTTCTTTTTGGACTATGATGTTCTATGAACCTTTTTGTCTGATGACAAAAGGGGGAGAAATTGGGAAGAATTAAGTTTTAAAGAGCACAAGTCATTAATAAAATGAGATTGAGTCTAAATTGCAGTGCAGTAGTTTATTACTTATGCATGTTTTGATTATAATTTACTTATATGCTGGACTAATCTGCTCTGTGAGAAGGAAATTTTTTTCAGGTACTCTAGACTTATTGAATATCCAAAACCATGAGATGTTTATCTCAGGGGGTGAAGAGTAAGAAAAAACTGAGTCTATATCTCAGGGGGAGTTTTTCCCAAGAAAAATTTCCATTTGAAATATATGTTGCCTGCTTATTGGTTTTTATCTGCTTTACTGCTTGTAAAACTTAATAATGTTTGTCATCATCAAAAAGGGGGAGATTGTTGGAACCAAATTGGTTAAAAACATGTCTAATGCAAAAATTCCCTAAGCAGTCTTTGAGGTTTTGATGATAACAAAAGTTATTAAGGATTTTACAAAGTCTGCTGACAAACTCTTGTAGGTACAACAAAGATAAGTCCATCGTCCAGTGTGACATTGGCACATATATGTAAGATTCAAGAGTGGAGCGTCCAATGGACTCAAAGAGGAAATACGTCAAATAAAGCTTTGCGTCCAAAGAAGCAGAACCTACAAGCGTCCAAGTAATCACTCATGGAGACATGTTATACTTTGCGTCCAAATATGCAAAAGTGATAAACGTCCAATAAGTGTTATAGAGACGTACCCCATCAGAGAAGCAAAGTCATAAGTCCATATGGTAAGCAATGAGTATGCGTTCATATAGACCAAGCTGTCTCAAGTACAAATGGTAAGCAAAGGTATGCGTCTGTTTTGTACATAACCTGAATAGTTCATACATTCTATATGCTGCGTCCAAAACGCAGAATACATAACTTGCTATTTATTGATCTTGCATTTAATATGGAACATATTTATTGAGCAAATGATTTGAAATAAATAGTTGTATTCAACGTGTTTTGAACATGCATTTAATGAAAAGCATAAAGCACTGTGGAAAGTGTACTTAGAGAGAGAATGTACTATGTCTATTTCCATATCTCTCTAACACTACTTTCTGATTTACACAGTGTATTCTCTTTGTCTCAACTGAATATTACTATTGACCTTTGTGCAATTGAGACTATGAGTACAGGTTGCTTCTGAATTAAGAGAAAGAAACGCAGACAAATACGCTAAAGATGAACTCCTCAGAGCAACGGGAAAATAGCATTTAATGCTATTAGAGAACGGTCATATTTATGAAGGCTGAAGCTGAGCTAGTCAAAGAATAAGTCCGAAGCTTCAACAAAGCCTATAAATACCGAAAACAAGAAGAAGAATCAAGACAAGAGAGTGCTGAACTACTGAAAGAAAGAGCTAAATCGCTGTGCACATTTTATTATACTCTGATTTGTTAAGAAAGTCTTGTATATTTTCTTTCTTCTTGTAAAAGAGAGTTTGCTTAACTCTCGAAGTGCTTAAGATTGTCATATTCTCACTTGTGTGAGTTAGATAGCACTTTAAGTCAAAAACACTCTTCTGAGTTGTTTGAGCCTGAAGAGGCTTGTTTATAAAGAATACTTGTGTTGAGCCTGGAGAGGCTTGTCTGTAAAAGAATACTTGGGATTTAGCCTGGAGAGGCTGCGTACAAAGAATACTTGGGGTTAAGCCTAGAGAGGCTTGTTTGTAAATAATACTTGTTTTGAGCCTGGAGAGGCTAGGTGTGCAAAAAATACTTGTTGTAAGGCCTGAAGAGGCTGTTGAAGAATACTTGACTTCTATCTGGATTGATAGTGAAATCTCTCTAGTTTGAGGGGACTAGACGTAGCTCTTGGGAAAGAGTGAACCAGTATAAATACTTGTGTTTTCCTTTCTTTCCCTTATCTCTAGTTATTTATATATTTATACTAACTAAGGGGATTGAATTGAATTTTATTTTAACAAGTTTTTCAAACTCTTTAAATCGCACAAAGAAAATGAGTTTTAAAACTAAGTGGAAGTCTCTGCGTCCAACTTGCTTGTGCGTCAATATTCAGGTGCGCTGTGCGTCCAACTGTTTCACAGCCAGCGTCCAAACATTTGCGAAAAAGATTTAAGAAGGCATTGAAACACAATTCAACCCTCCTTCTTGTGTTTCTCCCTGTTACGTATAAAATCGATTTTGGACCAAAAACCTCCGCTTTTGTACTTTATAAACGTCGAAAAAGTAGCGTTTTGATCCGTTTTTCAAAAAATTATGAAATAATTTCTAAAAATTCTAAAAAATATAAAAACATGATTCAGCTACTCAAAATCTTTTTCTGCAAATCGGTCTCTGAATCAGGGTTTTACCCTTTCCGCAAATAACAGGGTGAAAACAGTAATTTCTAAAGTTTTCCAAAAATTCTAAGAAAATTCCAGAAAATCACAAATATTAAAAGAACCTACTTTTATGAAGAAAGTTTGTTTGAAAAAGTTGGGTTAATCTACTTGTGTTATTAAAACCCTTTTCCATCAATAACGGTAAATACGGATGTCAAACAGTAAAAAAAAATTACTATTTTAATCAAATAATTTCATAAGTATTTCAAAACCTTAATTATAAGTCTAAAATAATTTTTTTATAACTTAGATCATACCGGATCATTTAAAACAGACAAAAGACGAAAATACAGAAAACAAAGTCTATAGAAACTTAAGTATTTTCACTATTCATACTATAATACTTAACCGAAACTTAGTCATTCTATTTTTCTTAGGTTTCTATCAGGTCTTTGTAATTCCTATCTTCTCTATTTTTCTATCTCTGATATATATCCCTTTCCTAACTAACAGATTACGGAGTTCCGTCTATAAAGGACTAAAACTGTACTTTCTTTATTTCTTCCTCTTAAAATCCAAACTTAATTCCTAAAACCTTTATATGTCCTCAAACTAATATATCTTCCCTTAAATACCTTTTGGAAGTGTTGTATGAATTTTCCAAATTTATGTATCATTTATCCTAATAATTAGAATGTCCGTATATAATTTTTTGACTTCCGTATTTAGTTCTAAACTACTAAGTTTTTATCCGAAAAACTTCAAGGTAGTTCTACTCCTTAGAAATTAACACTTTGTCTTATAAGTGCAAATTTCGGGATGTTGCACTAGGGACCAGGTATATACATGACTAATAATTTGGGAAAGAAGTGATTTCTTAATAACGTATATATAAATAGATTGGACTGGATAAAATAGTGTAACGGTAATGGATTCTCGGTGAATTCTATCGTTATAGCATCTTTGGGAAGTTAAATAACAGTAATGGGTTCTCGGTGAATTCTACTGTTATTTTAGCAAAAGTATATATATGCAATTAACTCATTTTAATTTCCAATGTTTAAGGCAGTGGAAATTAGTGAGGTAGGCTTCCAACGAGCCTTTTTCCTGGAAAATAAATAGTGCTTAAGTATTTCCGTAAATAAACAGTTGATTTTACTTAGTCTTTTTCGAATACGTTTTGACTCTACAATTACTCGTGATTCTGTGTTTACTAGTAAATTCAGTGTTTTACCTGAAATGTGTGATTGGTATTTTTATCTGTATAAGTGGTTCTGAGTGGTTGGAAGTAAAAGAGATAGGCCTGGTGAAGGGCGATGTTCCTACATGATGTTCATACTTGATGTTCCTACTCGATGTTCCCAAATGCTTTGTTGAAAGCGATGTTCCCACCAGATGTTCTCAAATGTGCTGTGTGTTTATTGCTTGATTTGTTGGTATACAATGTTTAAGTATGATTCTTTAGTATTTGTACTGTATGTTGCTGTATGCCTGTACTTTTCTATTAAGTTGTTTAGAGTTTCACCCTTGCCTACTTTCTATGTTGTCGGTACATGGTTGAGTAGATGAGTTACCCAAGATGTGGGCTGACTCTTAGAAGAAGGATCTGACGGAGGATGCTGGATAGATTGATGGATATTCCAAGAAGATTACGTGTCTACTGTATTGTTTTGGGTAGGGGTTTAGAGACTAGACTGACTCAGATGTTCACTGTCTTACTTTAAATTCTTCCCTGTAAACTCTGATAACTTTATATATATATGAAATGAGATGTTATTCATACAAGCCTTAATTATGCTTCCGCATTAAAAACCTTTTTGAAAACATTTAAAAAGAAATCAAGGGAACATACTTTCCATCCTTCTCATCTTCTTTTATGAAAAGGAAAAAATTTTACCCGCGTTTTAGAAGAAGAATTTTCAATTTTCACCAAATATTTTTCTAAGTTATTTTGAAATTTATGGTAACTATGGTGTAATATCCTTTTTGGAGAAAGGGTGTTACATTAGGCAAACCCTTCTCCTTCAGCATTGATCTAGCCATCTCCATCACTGTGCGATTTTTCCTTTCAGAAACTCCATTTTGTTGGGGAGAATAGGCAACTGTAAGTTGACGCTCAATGCCTTCATCCTCGTAGAATTTGTCAAACTCATGGGAGTTGTACTCTTTGCCACGATTACTTCTAAGTACTTTGATATGTTTCCCACTTTGCTTCTCAACTAGGGCTTTAAACTTTTTGAATATTCCAAATACTTCTGATTTTTATTTAATAAAGTAAACTCAGGCCATTCTAGAAAAGTGATCAATGAAGAGAGTGCAATGCTTGTTGTTGTCGAGTGACGGTGTCCTCATCGGTCCACGGATGTCAGTGTGGATGAGATCTAGCAAGTCTTTAGCTCTCCATGCATTGTTGGTTGAAAACGGTAACCTGTGTTGCTTCCCAAGAAGACATCCTTCACATGCTTCATTATTTACTTTTAGGTATGGGAGATCTCTCATCATATTCTTTTGATGTAACATCTTCAAGGCCTGAGTGTTGAAGTGACCAAACCTTCGATGCCATAGCCATGAATCATCAACTTGCACTTTCATGGCAATGATTGTAGTTTGTTTGAACCTTATCGAAAAATTTCTATTTCTTTTCTCCATTTTAATTTGGGCTATCTCTTGCCTTTTGTTATTGTTGTCGTATATCAAGCATGTATCTCCTTCAAAGTGAAGAGCATAATCTTTCTCCATCATTTGATCAATGGTTAAGAGATTTTCTTTAAGATTGGGAACTAGTAAGACATCTTTAATGAATCGCATATCTTTCTTTGTCTCCACCATGACAGTGCCTTTGCCTTTCGACTCCACCATGGTGCCATTTCCCAATCGAACTTTTACTTTGACAGAGTCACCAATATCCTTGAAGATGCTCCCATCTTTAGCCATGTGATTGCTGCAACCATTATCCAAGTACTAGTTTCCTCCTATTTCATCACTTGAATCTTGGGTAGCATAGAAAAGATGTTGTTCACGGTCATGTTGATGCTGCTTACGGTCTTGATCTCAACAAGATTTGCTTGATGTTTATTTTTGTTGCGACAATTCTTCTCCACTTGCCCAAATTTCTTGCAATGCTGACATAGCAGCTTTCCACGATGCCAATAGTCCTTCTCCAAATGACTTGTTTTCTTACAGATGCCACATGGAGGATATTTATCTTGCTTGCTCTTAGAGAAATTTCTAGAATTCTCTTTAATTCAAGAATTTTCTCCACCCGTTTATCTTTCCTCCATATCCTTTATTTTGAGACCATAATTTGAGCTTTGATTGAAAGGCATTTTCTATAGAGTCTTCATCATGCCTACTCAATCTTTGCTCACAAGCTTCAAGAGAGCCCATTAGTTCTATTACTGATAGAGTAGATAGATCTTTGGTTTGCTCAATCATTGTCACGATGGGATCATACTTGTGGGCAATAGAAATCAAAATCTTCTCAACAATTCTCTTGTCAAGAATATTATCCCTATAGGCTCTCATTTGAGAAACTATTTCTTTTATCTTTGAATAGTAATCTTTTACGGTCTCAGACTCCTTCATTTTTCATGGCGTAGATTTTGAAGTTTAATGGCACGTTTCAGACCCTTGAAACTCCTCCTGTAGAGTGCTCTAAGCATCTTTGGCACTTGTAGCTCCTATTATTCTTGGAAAAATAGTGTCAGCTACCGCTTGTTGCAAAATGAATAGAGCCTTTGCATCTTTTTGCTTATTTTTCTTTAACTCTTTCCTATGAGCTGCAATGAGAGTTGGAGTATCTGTAGGAGCATTGAATCCTTCTTCTATTATCTCCCATAAATCTTGAAAGGAAAAAATGTCTTCATTTTTATGCTCCAAAAATCATAATTCTTGCCAGTGAAGATAGGGACAGGGATAGATGATGGTTGAATGGTGTTAGCCATGGGTTAGGAAATTTTTGGAAGTATTATGGAATATAAAGGGATTTTTATAGAAGAAGCTGGAAGATATTTCTACGTCCAATGTATGATCAAACATAGCTCTAATACCACTATTAGTTTTTATGTCAAAAATAAATTGAGAAAGAGGATAGTCGAAGTTTACAAATAGTATAACTTTTATTTTATGTGAAAAGTAGTACAAGGCAATGTGCTAGTAGTGGATAGTTGTGATGGAGCTTCTTAAGGCTTGCTCCAAATGTGAAGCATTGTAAGCTATTTATAGGTGTTGGATGATGATTCTAGAATTAGAATTATCTAGACTTTTGTTTGATACATAGTTCTAGGAGTAGATGTTTCTAGGACTTTTATGTTTACATCATTCTAGAATTATTTGGTATAGACATTACTAAGTAGAATAATCTAGATGCATGCATCAATTTTAACAGAATCACATATATGTAAAAGGGAAAATTAAGGGACTTGTGTAGAGGGAGCGGGGGGGTGTCTGATACAGGTCTCAGAAGAGCATGGAGCGATGGAGTGCTCAGTGGTGAGATTGGGGTAATTAGGATTTGGGTAAAATTTTTACAAATTGAATAAGTTATAAAAGGGATCCTAACACAATAAAATAATTACGATTTGAGTCTGTCAGGTACCTAAACCCTTAAAACTAGTTGGGTACCATAGAATTGGCCTATATTTTTTTATAAGCAAAAAGATTTATTAGATGAGGAGTATAAGAGATACTCCAACCTATTATATCAAACAAAACATAAAATAAGTAACATTAGCATCTACCATGTTTTAAACATTCCAACAGATTTATACACCAATCAGAGTAAGATAAAATTGAACCCCTACTCTCCCTATGAATAATGTTATAATTATTTCTAATAATTCTTGTGAGCTACAATCAATTATGATTACTTTGTGAAAAAGAGTTAATATTGTGATCCATTTAAGGATATTTAAGCCCACTAATATGGTGATCAATTAATTTGAATGGGCTTTGGGCTCCTAATCCTAGTCAGTGTAGGATAACCATTAGGCCCATGATGGGAGGTGCCTATGGTTAACATTATATATATTTTGGCTATGTCCCCTTTGTCTTCACGGTTATTATAACTTGCTCTACAGCTTGCCCATTGATGGACGTATCCAGATAGTGTGAATAGGAAAATGAAGATTTGGTCTTTTATTTTACAAGAACTTCACCATTGCGCATCCTGGTAAACACAATTATGTCTTCAACAAGTAAGTATTATTTGGGTTCTAAATTCACATAATAAATCCTATTTTTACTTACATGTGATATCACAGAACGAATATTATATGATTTAGGATATGATTACTCAACATGATTATTGTTTTTTAATTTCTTTAATTAATTTTTCTTCCAATTCTTGGTTATTTTCATATATTACACATGTGATTTTTCTAAATATTGATTATTGAAAAAAAAAATTAGGACTTGAAACTATTTATAGATCAAATAAATACAAACATGTACATAGACATATAGGGCTCGTTTGGAGCACAAGATAGGATAAGGAATGATAGGATAAGAGAGTTGGATAAGGATATGATATGATATAAATCTGATAAGCTCTTATCCCATCATGTGTTTGATGCACACCAGATAACAAACTAGATTGTATTATTTTATCCTATCATGTGTTTGAGATGAACCAGATAATAGTATGATAGGATATAAATTATATTTCTAGCCGTCACTCTTGGTAGAGAGAGAAGCAACTTCTCTCTAATCGTTCCTTCTTCTTTCCCTTCCTTTGGAGGGGTGGTTTTGGGCTATTCTTTGGTCTAGAATCACCCCTCTCCACCGTTTTTCATCTGCTTTTACATAAATAAGTGGTTCTTCCACATAGATCTGGTGTTTCTTTTGTGTTTTTTCCCTATTTTCGTCGTCTGCGTGCGGCGGTGTTCGTTTGGTTTCTCGTCTTTGTGTGGCGCTTTGCTTTCCCATTTTGGTGCAGTGTTCGTTTGGTTCAGTTTGGTTGTTCTGCTTCGATCCAGTATAGATTCACTTATGATTTGGGCGCCAACGTTACAGATCCGGAGACATTGGTATTCTGGCCCTTATAATTTTGTTAATTTTGTAGGCATGTTGTCGTGCGTTGCTTTTGTAGGCAATTTGCTGTGTTTTGCTATTAACCTGGGTACTGTGAGTTTGTTCACAGATTTATCCTTTTGGTTTTTAGCGTTGTTGAATATGTGTTGTTTATGATGTATTTCACCATTTTGAATGAATGAATACCTTTGTTGTAAAAAAAAGGATATAAATTATATTTAAATGACAAAATCACCCTTGCAACAAAATTACACAAAATAAAATTACATATTTATTTTTTAAATTTATATAGATTAGTGCAATTTATAAATATTATATAAGTAACAAAATATCAAAGAAAGTAGAAAAATAAGCAATTGTAATTAACTTGCTGAAGAATAAAAACTAAGTGCTCTGTACAAGTTCTAAAGAGAGGAGTTATGGATACAGGAGCTAGAGAAGATCTATGTAGCTATGGCATGTACAGAGGAACGAAAAGTGACATTCGCCGTATATATGTTGGTAGGCGATACTGAATTCTGGTGGCGTGGGGTATGTCAGCTGTTGGAGGCCGGAGAAATACCCATTACCTGGGCTCTTTTTCGGGAACGTTTCCTGACTAAGTATTTTCCTCAAAACGTCCGTCATAACGAGGAGATGGAGTTCTTAAGCCTGAAGCAGGGGGAGATGACTGTTGGAGAATATGCAGCTAAGTTTGAATCGCTCTCTAAGTTTTTCCAGTACTTCCAAATGCAACCTGATCCATCATGGAAGTGTAAGAAGTTACAGGAGGGACTAAGGTATGATCTAAAGGAGGCAATGACACCTCTGAAGGTGGAGGAGTTTGGTGAGATAATAGAGCGTTGCTCTATAATATAGGAAACTAAGAGGGGAAAGGAAGTAGTAAACAAAGACTTTGGACCATCTAGGTCCGACAGGGGAAGAAGCAACCAGGATCAGAGGAAATCTTACCATAGGCCACCAGGAAGGCAACAAACTTACCAAAATACTGCACCTGTTTTTGGTAGCCAGGGGAGATTTAATATGAATGGACAGAAAGATACCCGAAAATGTTTTAGGTGTGAAAAACAAGGTCACTTAGCTGACGCTTGTCGGGGAAATGTGATTACCTGTTTCCAATGTGGACAAACTGGACACACGACAAGAAACTGTCGAACGGTGAAGAATGGACTGATCACAAACAGCGCTAATGCTAGTAGACCAACAACCACTGGAAGAATTAATAATCTAACAGCTACACAAGCAATGTATAGGAAGGCCATCGATGAAGCGACTAAGCGAAAACTTTGGATTTTAGGGATTTCATGGCCGAAGTCTATTTTGATTTAGGTATTATAGATATAGATATTCTCTAAGTTATCCATAGGTTTAGATCATGGAGCTTACAAGTCTTATGGACTCTTTTTGGTTATGTTTTATAAGTTTACGGTCTATTAGGAATGCTTGTTCTTACTGCTATTATATATAAATATATGAAGTGTTTGGTTGCATTGATATTGTGTTAAGTTGTGTATATGTGTTTGCCAAATTCTTTGTTATACTTAGACACTTGGGTAATTGAATGAGTTTTGGGGGATGATATTATTAGTCATAGATTTACTATTGCTTTCTTGCTACTTAAAGTCAAGGTATGCGTCCGATCAACTCATTGGCTTGCTGGTAGCAGTGAGATAACAACATTATTTAGTATGAACTGATAAGTTAAATCCCTAAGTGTATCCACGAATTTCAAGGACGAAATTCTTTTTAGAGGGGAAGAATTGTAACATCCGTTTTTCTGAGTTACTATTTAAAAATATATTTTATATGAATTTTTGAGATATAAATCTTTTGAGATTTATTTTTAGCTTAAAAATAGGATTTAAATATACATGTTTAAAATTACTTCTGAAAACGATTAATTCACAGCTTCTGTCAGGTCTAGCAGGTCTAGTTACAACCTCCGTTTCTTTGTCTAAAACCGTACTTTTTCTATTTTATATGAATTCTTGTGCCATAAATATTTTGTGATTTATCTTTAACTTAAAATTATGAGTAAAATATACATATTCCGGAATACTTCTGAAACGGTAGTTTTACAATCGATATCAGGTCTTTTTAAGAGAAAGCAGTACGTCTAACTGACGGAAAGATTTTAAATATCTTAAGAGTATCAAATGACTTCAATAAATAAACTTCATTCACAAAAGTTGTTTTTTTCTAATATTTTAGATTTTCTGGAATTTTTCTAGAAATTTGGGAAGTGAAAAGATTTAAAAGATCTGTTTTGATCTAAATAGTAAACCGCTTGAGCTAATAAACTGATTCAGAGCTCAAGCTAAAATCAGATGAAGATTTTGAATAGCCAAAACATGTTTTTCTATATTTTAGGATTTATGGAATTTATTTCAAAATTTTCTGAAAGACATGCCAAAAGTCAGTTTTCCAAAACTCCGTAAGACACGTAAAATGAGGATTTCTGGGTCAAAATGGATTTATACTGACCAATTGATGATTAAAACTGATTTCCAATTTGTTAGAATTTTTTTTAGAATTTTCTGAAAAATGTCTATTTTTCACTTACAGCGCGTCCGTTTTTCTGTTCTTTAAGCTAAACGCATAGCTTACACTTATCCTAAAATTCCAGAAACTCTTCCATGAACCTATTAGGGCTATTACATGGTATTCCCAACATTTCTTATCAGTTCTCAGCCTTTAAATTAGTTTTGGGAACTTTTGATTAGTGAAAGGTCAATTTTGCCCTTGATTTGTATCCTTTTCACTTGAAAACCCTAGGGGCAAAGATGTAACTTCACTCCCTCCCTTTTCAGCCCTCATAAACCGTCCTACCATCATGCCAAGAAGGGGACTAGGTCCATTTGGTTGCATGATTCATGGTTTTAAACCAATAGAAAAAGATTAATTAAAACTAATTAGTTAAAGATGCATTTTGATTGTCATGGCTTACATCACTTGCACATTTCTCTTCCTCCCTTACCCTTCCTCTTTGGCCGCCCCTCTCCTTCCCCAAGAGCCCTTGGATGATGATTTTTCACTTGGATTCAATGCTTGTGAAGTGGTTTAGGCAAATTTGGAATTAATTAATTGTTTTGATTTATTTTAAATGTCAAACCACGGTTACTTTCCAAAGCCAACCGTAGTTTCTTAAACTCAACCCCTTGGCTGCCCCTTCTGCTATAAATACCTCCTCATACTTTATATAATTCTTACACCAAAGTCTTTGTATTGACTAAGCAAAATCCTTTCTTTCTCCCTTTGCATTTCTAGCCACTACAATAATTTCTGCCATTAGCGTCGGCTTTTGGCCGACGCTAAACTTGAAAAATCGACGCTAACTGCCACTTTAGCATCGGCCACGGGGCGGATGCTAAAATGCTCATCGCAAAGCATTAGCGTTGGCCGTCGTATGGCCGACGCTAGTTGCGTCGGAAAAGCTGACGCTAGAAGGCCTGAAAAAATGGCCTACGCTAACTTAGCGTCAGCCATGGCCGATGCTACAAAGACAAGTTCGATGCTAGAGACATTTGTTCAGAATTAGCGTCGGCCATAGCGTCGGCTAAGCCGATGCTACAAGAAGGACAATGTGTTGGAACCAAATTGGTTAAAAGTGTTTTTAATACAAAAACTCCCTAAGTGATTTTATGGTTTTGATGATAACAAAATGTATTAAGGTTTTTACAAAGGATAATCAATATGTATTAAGCTTGTACAATGTGTAACAATGCTGCCTAACTAAGTTTATTGGAGGAAGATTGCAGTCTGCGTCCAATAAGCTAGCTCATCACAATGTTGGCACTGGAATGGACACAAAAGTTCTGCGTCCAATGGTTGAGCAGAAGGAAGAGTTCTGCGTCCAATGTTTGAGCAGAAGGAAGAGTTCTGCGTCCAATGTTTGAGCACAAAGGCAAATAATGTTGTGCGTCCAATAATTCAGTACAAGGCACAAGGACAATTTCATACGTCCAATGATTCATGAGAAGGCATTGAAGACATAAGTCCAATGTTCAAGAAAAACCATACGTCCAATGATCAGAATGCTTATAAGTCCAATGATCAGAACATAAGTCATAAGTCCAATGTTCAGGATGTGTTCTTGACCAAGGTACAGAATGCTGATCGTCCAAAGATAAGTACAAGGCAGGACTGGCATAAGTCCAATGATAAGAACAAGGCAATACTGGCATAGTCCAATGTTTTTATGAGAAGCAGAATTGCAGTAAGAGTCCAATGATTTTCAAAGGAACAGATTCAGTGAGCGTCCAATGCATATGAAGGACAAAAGTCCAATGTTCAGCATGAGCAAGAGTGCAACTCTGCGTCCAATGAAACTGAACAAACAAAAGAACTGCTCTGCGTCCAATGAAATCAGAGTGACAAAGGTACTGTTCTGCGTCCAATAAATAAGAAGGACATCAATCAAGTGTCATACGACCAATGAAGCAGATTGACAAAGGTACATCAAACAACAGTTCTGCGTCCAATAAAGCAGAAGAACAAATGTACAACAATCAACTCTGCGTCCAATGGAACTATAAGGAAATGGCAAAAGTCCAATAACCAGAATGAGGCAATATGTCCAATGTTGCTTTGCAACTAATCATCAGAATGGTAAGCATAAAGATGCGTCCAATGATTGAATGAATATCATATGCAATTGGTAAGTACCAGGTATGCGTCCAATGATTTCTACATGTTGCGTCCAATACGCAGAATCCATAAACTTGCTATTTATTGCTCATGCATTTAATATGGAACATATTTATTGAGCAAATGATTTGAAATAAATAGCTGTATGCAATGCTTTCTGTACAACCATTGTCAACGTTTTTGAATGTACTTTTGAAAAGCATAAAGCACTGTGGAAAGTGTACTAAGAGAGAGAATGTACTTTTAACTACTCTGTATATCTCTGAACACATCTTTCTACTTTACACAGTGTATTCTCTCTGTCTCAATAAGATATTACTATTAACCACTGTACAATTGAGACTTTGAGTACAGGTTGCTTCTGATTTAGGAGAAAGAAACGCAGACATGCACAATGAAGTAGATCTCCTCAGAGCAACGGGAAAATAGCATTTAATGCTATTAGAGAACGGTAATATTTATGAAGGCTGAAGCTGAGCTATTCGAAGAACAAGTCTGAAGCTTCATCAAAGCCTATAAATACCGTGAACAAGAAGAAGAATACAAGACACTGAACAACGAAAAAGAAAGAGCAAAAACGCTGTGCAATTTGTTATACTCTGTATAGAAAGTCTTGTATATTTTCTTTCTTCTTGTAAAAGAGAGTTTGCTTAACTCTCAAAGTGCTTTAGATTTCATATCCTCACTTGTGTGAGTTAGACATCACTTGAATCAAAAACACTCTGCTGAGTCGTTTAGCCTGAAGAGGTTGTGTTCAAAGAATACTTGTGATTTAGCCTGAAGAGGCTGTGTTCAAAGAATACTTGGGTTTTAGCCTGAAGAGGCTGTGTTCAAAGAATACTTGGGATTTAGCCTGGAGAGGTTGTGTGCAAAGAATACTTGGGTTTTAGCCTGAAGAGGCTGTGTGCAAAGAATACTTGTATCTATCTGGTTTGATAGTGAAATCTCTCTAATTTGAGGGGATTGGATGTAGCTCTTAGGAAAGGGTGAACCAGTATAAAAACTTGTGTTATTTCTTCTTTCCCTTATCTCTTATTATATCTGTGCTTATTACTAACCAAGGGGATTGAATTGATTTTGTTTAAACAAGTTTTTCATACACCTTAAATCGCACAAAGAAAACAAGTTTTTAAACTAAGAGGGAAGCCTCAGCGTCCAATCTTTTGTGCGTCCAATATTTCACAATTCTGTGCGTCCAGTGTTTTAGCAGTCTGTGCGTCCAATGTTTTAGCACTCTGTGCGTCCAATATTTCAGAAAACACGGTGCGTCCAATATTTGAACTAAGCTGTGCGTCCAACGTTTTTAACAGCCAACGTTCAACATTTGCGAAAAGTTTTAAAAGCTTAGAAACACAATTCAACCCCCCCTTCTTGTGTTTCATCTTGTTACCTACAGTTGCGGGGCATTCCGAGAAGGACAATGAACCAGTTATGTCATTTTTAATGGAATGCAAATCAAATTCTCCTTTCAAAGGTGCATACAGGGGAAGCATCTGGAAATACTTTTAAGTGTCTAATATAATAGGTGGAGCTGATAAAGTAATAAATCAAGTGCACACTTAAAAAAAGAACTTGCATGCTTAAATGCAACTATTCGGCTTAAATTGTTTCTTTGCCATAATCAAGTTTTCATAGAATTATACTAGCTGAAATTCCAAAAGAAAAGCAAAAATGGGACTGCATTAAGAACACGTCCTAAACAAAGGCAATACTAGTCACCACCTCATCCTTTTGAAGAGCAGAATTCAGCACAAAAGCTAATCCAAAAATATGACATATCACACTACAATAGCTCTTAGAAGCATAAAGATAATCACAATAGCTCTTAAGCTCTCGAGTCCAACAAACGCTTTCAATAGGATTCATCAGAAAATCTAGTAAATATCTCCATATGGAACTGAGCAACCAGAAATGAATAACTGCTGAGCTACTAATTAACAATAGCACAAGCCTCCCAATTGTCATACAACATGAAAAAGAGAGACATAAGTCAGTATTCATGAAAACAAATTGTAGAATTAGAAGCCATTTTTCAGCCAATGGAAACATACTTGCCCAATATAATAAGCTATATAAATGCAGCCACCTGAACCTAAAATGAGAATCTACAAAGAAGAAGAAAAAAAAATGAGCAAAGGATTCCTGAGCACTTTCTCCTCAACAAGTTTTGTTTACACTATTTAGGAGATCATAAATTCAGCAACCATATTTTTTTCCAAGCAAAAAAGGTCTCCTCCAATGGAGTTGTTACCTCTCAAAGAATTACCTACCCAATCTCCTAATTAATCAACCATAGATCCATAGGATCCTGATTTTTGAAATATAGAAGAGTTTGCATTATAAAAATTTTGTTAAGTTTATTGTTTACAATCCATACATCATCCAAAAATGCAACACTTCTTCATCACCAATTTGTTTCTTCATTCATGCTGAAGTTTACATTCCCACTTTCTCTGTTTCTCAATTATAGCAATCCAAGTCTCTAATTTCCATGGATTAGCCACAATATAGAAAGTCCAACGTGTTTAAAAGGAACACTATACCAACTTTGCAATTCAAAATTTTTACAACAACCAAATTCAGAGCATCTTAAAATAGATTTAACAAAAAATTAACACTGAACCAAATTCAGAAATCGAAATAAGGCAATTATAATCAAAATCACAGAGCATTATTTCATGATTACCCTACTACCACAATTCACAAGAACTTCACCACTCTAAGGACGTTAAGATTACTGCTGTTCCAACTAAATATTCTCATTGGCAGTAATATACATAAAAGCCAATAAGTGAAAATTGATAGAGGCAAAAGTATAAAAAGATGGGAAAGGACGAATATAAAAGGAGATCCATGACAATAGACTATTTTAGTTTCTATGCTATTTGGGAGGATAGATACAACTAAAGGTAAAGCTTTCCACCAAGACTTCTACAAGAAAAAAAATCTCCAAGACAAAAATACCAAACCATCAACTTCCTGAACTTAAATAGCGATTCACCAAGCCTCTATTATACTCCACCTGAATTCAAACACAACTTCACTCCAAAAGAAATGCATCACGAGTAACACCAACAAGAGACACAAAATTAAAATCAACTCAAATAAATTAAGAAAGAAAGGAAGACAACTGAAACAGACACACACTGATAGCTCTATATAAAAAATAAAAAATCTAGAAATCTAGAAATAAAAACATTCATCCAGTTCAAAGGTTCGAAAGCAAAAGCAGAATAGGAAAAACAAGTAGCATATTGAGACTGAAAATGAAGTTCAGAAAACTTCGAGGAGGAAAGAAGTTTGGAGCGGAACCTTGTTGGGGTTAAAGCGGGAAACGCGTTCGGACCACTACGGGACCACCACCAGGGGCTCGATGCTTGGTAGTTTCAGACCACCAATGGTTGAGATGGGCTCGGGCCTCGTAGGCGACGGCGACCACGGCGGGACGAGCACCAGAAGACGAGCACGGGTCTACAACGGCGTCACGGTTCTGCAATGGCGTCACTGGTCTGCAATGGCATCACGAGCCCCACGTCACGGCGAGCACGGGCCGGCAACGAGGACGCCTATGAGCGGCGGCGGTGGAGATTTGGGGGTGAGGGAGTTGTGCCTCTCTCTGCTAGGGTTTCGGGTTGGTGGTGATCGAAATGGCTGACTAAAAATGGGTTGGTGGTGTTTTGGGTTTAGTGTTTTAGACTGGAAGTTAGCGTCAGCCTTTGCGTCGGCCTAGCCGACGCTAAACTCAACAGTTATAATTAATTATTTGCGACAGCTAGACCGATGCTAAACTCAAATTTTGACAATTTCACTATTGAACCACAGAAGGAGCGTCGGTTGACCGATGCTAAAATAACTTGAAATTTTGCGTCGTCTTATTTGCGACGGCTAAGCCGGCGCTAAATATTAAAAATTAAAAAAAAAACAATAACTGAAATTGAAACAGCGAATTAGTGTCAGTTTGGCCGACGCTAACTCGACGCAATTAGCGTTGGTGCCGGGGTCGACGCTAACTTCCGATGCTAAAAAACCACATTCTAGTAGTGAACCTTTTCTCTGTTTGTTCTTAAGTTCAAACTTGATCTTCAAAGCTTTGTTCCTCTAACCCTTGTCCTCATAAAAACTAACCCTTCTCCTCTTGAAACATCCCCCTTTGATTCATAAAAATTTCCCACATCAAAAGCCTTGTGTTTACAAGCAAAAACTCTCTCTTTTTCTTCTTGAAGTTCTTGTGTTCTTACTTGGTGTTCTTGGACCATCAAACTTGTTCTCCATCGATTTTTGGTGAAACGTAGGGGGAACCTCTTGCAAAATAATTTGAGAAGTATGTGTTTGATCTTGGTTGTTGTATGCTTGTGTGCTTTTTGGTGTTATAGCTTTTTATGCCTTATAAATGTTTCTGTTAATGGCCAATTTTCTTTGATATTTCGTGGAAGTAAGGTTACTATGGCAAAATTTATTTTTAGCTTCTACAAACATACCGTTATAATGGCAAAATCTAGTTTTACCGCAAATGCGATTTTACCGTAAAGAAAATACAAATTATTCTTTTGTAAAAACCCTAATGTTATCTAACATTTATATATTCAAAGGTGATGGTTAAGATTTGATTGGTTTATTCGTATGGATCTGTCTAGAAAGGAAAGAGACCTTTGAAGGGGCTTTTATAAAGTCCGTCTCTATCTGGCTTGGGATCTGTATTGATACGCTATTTAAAAATCTTAACACTAGGGACCCGGTATATATGTGACTAAGATAATTTGCGAAAGAAGTGATTTATTAATAACGTATTATATAAATAGATTGGAAGGAATAAAAGAGTGTAACGGTAATGGATTCTCGGTAAATTCTACCGTTATAATATCTTTCGAAAGTTGAGATAACAGTAATGGATTATCGGTGAATTCTACTATTATTTTAGCAAGTGGGAAATATTGAGCTGGTATCCAATCTGTTTATGTATGCACTACACTCAGTTTAACTTCCAATGTTTATGACAGTGGAAATTAGTGAGTTGGGCTTCCAACGGGTCTTTTTCCTGGAAAACAAATGGTGCTTAAGTGTTTTCATAAATAAACAGTTTGATTTCACTTAGTCTATTTCAAATATGTTTTGGTTCTACAGTTACTCGTGATTCTGTATTTACTTGTGAAATCTGTGTTTTACCTGAGACATATGATTGATATTCTTATATAAGAAATGTGATTTTGTGTGTACTTATGATTCTGTGTTTATTTAAGAGTTAAGTCGTAAGTTGGGGTTTGTGGTTATTAAGTAAAATCTCCAGGAGTAGTGGGCTGAATGCTCGTGGCTATGTGCCAAAATTTCTAAGGTAAAATCTCCAGGAGTAGCGAGTGACTTACTCGTGGGTGTGTCCCGAATATAAGTGGTAAAGTCTCCAGGAGCAGCGGGTTCTTTTCTCGTGGGTGTGTCCCGAAAATATAGAAAGTCTTGTGTGTTTGATAGTTCCTTGAGATATATTGTCGTGTTAAATTCTCTGTTTACGACGTTAAATGGATCATCTATTGTGTGTAGTATGTCTGTTATATGTTGTTTATCTGTTCTTGACATATGATTTGGGTGATGAGTAATCTGTGGTTTGGTTGTGCTTGTACTTTACTCATTACTTTGTTTTATAGTTTCACCCTTGCTTGCTTTGTTCTGTTGATGCATGACCGAGTAGATGAGTTACCCAAGAAGTAGGCTGACTCTTAGAAGAAGGATCTGGTGCAGGATGGTGAATAGATTGATGGATATTCCGAGAAGATTAAGTGGCTACTGTATTGTTTTGGGTAAAGGTTTAGAGACTAGACTGGCTCAGATGTTCACTATTTTACTTTAAATTCTTCCCTGTAAAAACTCTGATAACTTTATATATATGAAATGAGATGTTATCCATAAAAATATTGTTTTATGCTTCTGCACTTAAAAAAAACCTTTTTGAAAATGAATTAACACATACTCTCCATCCTTCTCATCATTAAAGAAAGGGAAAAAAATTATAAGCATTTTTAGAGAAGAAATGTTGAGATTTAAACCGAATATTTTCTAAGTTATTCAAAATATCTTGGTTACTATGGTGTAATATCCTTTTTGGAGAAAGAGTGTTACACTGATCCTGGAGACTTTCACTTAAGTTTGCTACACACCCACGACTAAGTCACTCGCTACTCATGGAGATTTTACCATAGGAATTTCGACACACAACCACGAGCATTCAGCCCACTACTCCGAGAGATTTTTCTTTGTAACGACAGACACAACTTAACTCTCAAATAAACACGGAATCAGAAGTAAACACAAAACCACGTTTCTTAGATAAAAACTAAGTCACCTATCTCAATCAAACACAGAATCACACTGCTCAAATAGAAACATCGAATCACATAACTCAGATAACACCAAAATCAGATAAGAATAAAATCACACTTCTCAAAGAAATACGGAGTCCCTTAACATAGAATCTCAGGTAAAACATCATACTCCAAAATACTCTTGTCGTTTTACTCTTTTCGGCTTTATTAATTTATTTTAAGAGTAACCGCGTTGCGGCAGAGCCGAACTGGGGTGATTACCTGAAAGTGAATTGGTATAAAAAGAAAGTGATCAGAGCAATAACAGCAGATCAAAACGAGGCAGAGCCACCGGGATTGATCAAGAGAGAAGAGATTAGCGATAATTAAACTCTGGTTTATTTTCAATCGGTAAGTACTCGTTTTTGGGAAAAATTGCTATGGAATAGTCACTCGGCGGCAGAGCCAAACGCGGTAACTAACCATAACTGTAATAATATTAATAAAAATCATAAGTTAAACTCATTCTCTTTGGGAAAGCCCTTTGGAAGCTGATCAAGTAATCTTCGCCATGTATATACAAACTTTCTAAGATAGGAAAAATAGCGCACCGGTATGGTTCCCAGGAAAGATCAGGTGAGCTTGTAGGCCCCTTTAATGACCTTTTTCTTTCCTAGACTGATCCATACAAATGAACTACCTTTACCCATCATCAGTTTGTATATAAACAGTAAAAATCACAAGTTTTTATATATAACAGGGTCGCAAATCAGGAATTTCTTCCAAATAACTTAACAATAGAGTTCACCGAGAACCCATTACTATTAATTTATTTTACCCAATCAACCTGTATATATACATTTTCAAAAAGAACATGAAAATGGAAGAAAAACACCAGTTTAGGAATTTTAGCATATTTAATCATTTGCTCACGTCCTAATGTCTAATAGAGATACGACCCTTGAGCTCGACGTATCAGTACACCGAAGATATACTCTTACGCCTGACCAACCACAGTATTCCCTATTAGCCAAAAAAATTTCAGAGGTTCAATTTTATAATTTCTTAGATTTGTTGATCACGAATGCATAGCCCACTAGGTGATCAAACATTTCTCGTTAAAATTTTGCCAGCGTAACGGTACAATTATTAAACTTTATAATTAAATTGGGCATTATAACTTTACTATTTCAAAAATCACATGTTGTAACTAGACCTGACGGAAGTTGAAACTTAACCGTTTTCAGAAGTATTTTGAAACATGGATTTTTAAATCCTATTTGTAAACTAAAAATAAATCTCAAAACATTTAATTCTCAAAAATTCATATAAGACAGAAATTAGAACAGTTACTCAGAAAAATGGATGTTACAGTCAGTGTTAAGATTGTAACTCTCTGTGTTGTTGTCCAATTTCTCTTATTCTTGTTCCATATTAAACTAGACATAAAATGGGGAAACTTGTTTTTGGAAGCTTTCTAATTGGATGTGTGTATAAATAAATATGAATGCTACAAGTTTCAGATTGGACAATAAATTCCTGATATTGTTTTGAACATATTGTATTATGGCAGTATTTAGTAAAATGTCTATAACTCTATGATTATTTATCCAATTGAGTTGAATTTGTGTCATATGGAAATAGACTTAAATGGAACAACTTAGACTTTGGAAGCACAAGAATTGGATTTGTGAAGGATGAGTATTTAACTTTACAAGTTCTAGTTGGATTGGTGTGACTTCTCCTTACATGAGCAGTAGTGAATCATACTTATAGCCTTAGAGATAATTGAGATATGCTAAATGGTTATTTATATGCCTATAGAATGATATCCAGATTATGGTAAGATTGAAGACCTAGTTAAAGGTAGAATCTTATAGTTGTATTGGCAGTGTATAACAATTAATTAATAAACTCCTATTTACATTCTTACATTGAAAGGATGTCATTCAAATCATGTTTACATTCTTTAATAGACATAAATGTCATTGCTATGGTATTTCATGCTGAGATGGGACGCCACTTACGGATTAAAGACTTATGCCGTATGTAACGTCCGTAAATTTTGATTCTGTTTTAATTTTATTTTTATGTGTGTGATGTGTGCTTATGCATGTTGGATAGATTTTAGTAAGAGTAAATTTATGGACAAAGTTTCTCTGACATTAGAAAGTAGTAGTTTAAGTTGGATGTTTAGAAACAGACAGAGTTCTGTTTACCATAAATAGACAGAGTGAGGACTTTATGAAGTAGAAACCCTAGATTTAGGTTAAGAACGAGATTTGAAGGTACCAATAGTGATTTTCCAATATTTGAGGATTTTAGAAATTTATTTGAGAATTTTCTGAAGAACATATAAAAATGTTACCGTTTTGGTCCCTGTAGTTTGACTAGATTGAACTGTGAGTGGATTTGGAGACCAGAACATGTTTAGAAATATTTTTGAAGATGCCAAAGGATGTTTTCTAATATTATAGAATTTTAGAAATTATTTTGGGAATTTTTAGAATGACAGACAAAGAATTGCGGTTTTGGTCCCTGTAGACTGAGAACAGGATAGTAGGCAGAGCAGGTGAATGCCAGAGGCTTAGGAAATGATCCAAAATCAACCAAAAGAGTACCCAATGGTGTTTTTACAATATTTATGATTTTTAGAAATTTTCTAGGAATTTCTGAGAAAGTTCATTTTTACCCTAAGTTACGGGTTACGGTAAAAACTGAAAAGTTACCGTAATACTTCTAAGCTTGATCTTTTTGAACCAAGACTTTTGTGGCATCTTATTTTCATGGCTTAGGACTTATTATAAGGTTCATGAGAGTTTTTACCCCAATAGGTTAAGTTTGGACAATTTTTACTATGAAATACAAAAATTACCACACTTAATTACCTTGGAGACTTACCATTTACCATGGTTAAGGTGAAAAATTAATTACCCTCCCTTGAGACTGCAGAACTGCGCCAGCTTGAGAGAGGAAGGATGTGGAATTTTCTTGAATCATGACTCATGAGTGTGGACCAATAGGATTAGGGCAAGTTTCTAACTAGGGTTAAGTTAGTGGTTAAGTGTAATTATTAGTTAGAAAAAAATCTTCTTAGATAGGAAAGAAGAGGGAGAGGGCTGAGTTTGAGGGAGAAGAGAGTAGAGAGCTTCTTGCCTTGAGTTTCATCTTGTTCTTCACCATAGCCAATCTTTAAGTGCTCTTTTCATAAATCTTGTCCAAGTGAGCTAAATTTCCAAAGCTTGATCATAATCTAGTGACCAACAAGCTACAAAAAGTCAAGCAAGAAGGAGAAGGAGAATGAAGAAGAGGAATTTGGTGGTTAGGGTTTTCTACAAGAAATTGGTAAGGGGAAAGTTCTTCCTACATGATTTTCAAAGCCTAGAGGACATATTAGGGTTATGTTTGTGTTGTTGTGATTAAGGGGATGCTATACTATCTTAGGGTTTATGTTGATTGGCAAACCATGTGTCTTTGTGCTTTTATGATTACTTATGATCCTTGAGTGATGATTATGCCATATACATGAATTCTTTTGAGTGGCTTGATTATGAAGAACCTTGCTTGATGATGGTTTGCATGATTGTGACCTTGCTATGCACAAGGGTTAGTGATTCTTGTCTATGGAAAAATTAACTATGTTGTGAGAGATGAGTTTGCCCTAACTTGCATGCATGATGATCCTTGTTCCATGCTTGGTTTGAGTTGGTTGAGTGATTGTGGTTGTGCATATGTTTCAATCATGGCATGATGAAAGTGGTATGTGCATGTTGATAAGCTTGGTGTGTAAGGGTGATTTTGATTTCATTGCCTTGATGATTGAATTCATGGCTTGATGATGAAGATTGTGTCTTGGGATTGATCCAAATATAGTAAACTTTACTTATTTTCACTCATTTGATCCTAACTATGCAAAGAGATGATTGATTTTGGTTGAACATTGGATTTTCGAGCTGCTGTCATGCCCTAGGTGTGACCAGTTTCGCGGTTGGGAAAAGCTGGAAAACAGGGGACAGCTCTGTTCATACCGCGGGTGTGAAAACTCTCGCGCCTCTGAACAGTTCTGGACCCAGCATTTTTGATAATTAATGTTTTTGCGAAAATCAGTTTTTTCCAAACTTTTTTTTCATAAAAATGCTTAAGAGAAAATGACATTTTTAAATATGAAAATTGGTAAGTAATTGGGTTAATTAATTATAGAACTTAAACAATGATTTTGGAAAATGCCTTTTGTTAAAAAGATGAAATATTTACAAGTGTGTAAATTGAAAGAGGAAAAAGCCATGTGATGGAGAATTATGCACAAAGAGATGTGATTATCATAAGTGATGATAATGCTATAACCTAGAGAAGAGGTTATATGTGATTGTGCAAGTGATAACCTAGAGAAGAGATTATATGTGATTGTGCAAGTGATAGCCTAGAGAAAAGGTTAAAGTGATTACAAGAGAAACCAAAGCTTAAAAATGCTTGAGATGGTGATTTTGTATGCTTAATGTGATGTGCCATTTTGCATAAAGAGAAAGAGAATTTGGCATGTGGCCAATGTGATGAGCATTACAACTCGGATGGGGTTGAGAATAGGGATAGTATGGCCACAGTAGCCTAAAGGGATTATCCAGGTTGCGAAACCCCTTAGATGGCCAGGTAGGAGATATCCCCTGAGCCGAGGCAAGTCGCACAACCCTGCTTGGATAAATCTGACGGACTTGACTATTCAGGATATGGTGAGACGTAGCTTATCTGAATGATTACTATGAAGTCTGGTGGGACTCTCTGGTAAGTCTGGTAAGTCTGCTACGGCCAATCGCTCAATGGTGTTGGAGGTAGGGAAGTCTCCTTGGAGCACTACGAGGGTGATGTGAGGGGAAATAGAAGTGACATGCATTATAATATGTCTGAGTCGATGATACCTTGTGTAATGCTGAGTTATGTGTGTAACTGTGATTATTTTTATTGTGCCTGTGAGAATATCTTAATTGCAGGAAAATCTTATCCTCATGTTGTTGAGAAGGGTAAGTGGTAGATGATTTTCTTATGCAAATGTGTCTGATGATTTTCTAATGCAAATATGTCTGATAGATGTGGTATATTTCTAGATCTGTTGTCTCTTTGCTTTGCTATTTGTGTATGAGGATTTTTCACCCTTGCCTATATGTTTTGTGCTCTCTTTTGAACATGACTCATATACATGGATCGCCCGCCCGAGGGGCTAGTGAAGGTCCGTAGACTCAGTCTGCTGCCCCGAGGGGCAGAGGGTGAGGGGTGGATCATAAACCCCAAAACCCAGTGAGGGACATACTTAGGGTATGTCACTTCACTCGAGACTTCTGCGGAAGGGCCTCATAGATGGACGATAGAGGATATGATTATGGATGTTAAAATGCCCATTCGGGAGTTGTGGGACACGTGGAGGGAGAGAGAGAGGCAGAGACAGCCGGTAGCTCAACAGGAGCCTGCCCAAAAATCTGAGCCGGTGCAGTAGGAGCCTGCAAGGCCAGAGACACATCATCGAAGACCCAAGACTCCACCTTGCAAGAGATACTACGGTAGATGGAGGTAGACTGCTCGCAAGAGTACTGTTCGCCGTACCCAGACTGTTAGGGTTGCATCAGCTGAGAAGGTGCCTGCTGAGAGGACACCTGCTACTCAGTCTGATAGACCCATTCCCGCTATACCAGTTTCTTTTGCAGAGCCTGGAGGGAGACCGAGACCTTTTCCTTCTACTGTTATGCCGTCTTGGCGAACACGAGCTCGTCAAGAGGCCAATGACAGTAAAGGGAAAGGGAAGCAGATAGTGGAGGAGGAGAGTGATCCCTCAGAGGAGTCTGTGGGGAGTGTTTAGGAGGTGTCTTAGCGCAGGCTGTTGCGTTATCTGATCTTGTTTTTTTTTGTAGACTGACTCTATACCGGTGTGGGCTTATGCTTAGAGATATTTTGGATGACTGTACTCTATTTCATGTGACTTGTAAAACTTTGAGCTAGTAGTGTATATGATGTACATTATTTATTTAGTAGTTGCTTATCTTGTTTTATTTAATGATACGTTACGACATAAAAGGATTTTCGAAATCGAAATAACGTAAATGAGAGTTTCAAGTTAAAATGGTTTTCAGTAACAAAAAGAAAAAAAATTTATGCTCATTTTCGAAAATTAACTTAAGATAATTAAAAGAAGAATTTCTTTAAAATGAAAATCAATATGACGCTTTTTAAATAAATCAGGTTACTTATGTTGTAATATCCTTTTATGAGAAAGGGTGTTGCACCGTAGATCATGGCGTCGGTCCGGTGATCTTTAGACCCGGCGGTGTAGTTCCCAGCGACGTAGTTCCTAGTTTATGATAGTCATAAACCCTAAGGAAAATCACAGATACTGAGTTAGTACAAAATCATACTACACCTATGCTTATTTAATTTTAAACCATGTCATGGATTAAAGGTTAAGTTCATCAAGTTATAAATTAATATTTGTAACATCGTGTCAGGCTGAGAGTGTAACGTCCGTAAATTTTAATTCTGTTTTAATTATATTTTTACGTGTGACATGTGCTTTGTGTATATTAGATTTATTTTAGTAAGAGTATTTTCATAGACAAAAGTTTTCCTGACGTTAGAAATCAGTAGTTTAAGTCGGACATTGAGATCCAGACAGAGTTCTGTTTACCGTAAATAGTCAGAATGGTGACTTTGTGAAGTAGAAACCCTAGATTAAGGTTAAGAAAGAGATTTGAAGGTACCAATAGTGATTTTCCAATATTTGAGGATTTTAGAAATTTATTCAGGAATTTTCTGAAGAACGGACAAAAATGTTACGGTTTTGGTCCTTGTAGTTTGACTAGGTTGAACTGTGAGTGGGTTTCGAGACCAGAACAAGTTTAGAAATATTTTTGAAGGTGCCAAATGATGTTTTATAATATTTTAAAATTTTAGAAATTATTTTGGAAATTTTTAGAATGACAGACAAAGAATTGCGGTTTTGGTCCCTGTAAACTGAGAACAGAATAACAGGGAAAGCAGGTGAATGCCAGAAACTTAGGAAATAATCCAAAACCAACCAAAAGAGTACTCAATGGTGTTGTTACAATATTTAAGATTTTTAGAAATTTTCTGAGATTTTTCTGAGAAAGTTCATTTTTACCCTAAGTTACGGGTTACGATAAAATCGAAAAATTACAGTAATGCTTCTAAACTTGATTATTTTGAACCAAGACCTTTGTGGCACCTTATTTTCATGGCTTAGGACTTATTTTAGGATTCATGAGAGTTTTTACTTCAATAGGTTATTTTTGGACCATTTTTACTATGAAATACAAAAGTTACCACACTTAATTACCTTGGAGACTTACCATTTACCATGGTCAAGGTGAAAAATTATTTTTACCTAGACTTAGGACAGCTGCAGCGCCCCAGCCAGGCCTTGAGAAGAAGAGTGTAGAATTTTTTTAATATCTATGACTCATGGTTATTGGCCAATGAAAATGAACCAAATACTAATCTAGCTTATGACTAAGCTTAGTGTAATGATAACTTAAAAAAGAAAAATCTGGACAAGAGGAGAAGAGGGGGAGGGCTGCACGAAATGTTCAAGGAGAGAAGGAGGAGAACTCTTGTTTTACACTTTCCTTCTTTGATCTTCCACCATAGCCATAGTTTTCAAGCTTTTTCTCCAAATTTTCATCCTAGCTAGTAAATTTCAAGGGTTTGCTATTAAGTTGAGATTAACAACCTACCAAGAAGCCAAGCAAGAAGGAGAAGGAGAAGGAAGAAGAAAGGTTGAAGGTTAGGGTTTTCTACACAAACTTGGTAAGGGAAAATTTTCTTATACAAGAATTTTAAAGCTTAGTTGACATATTAGTAGGATGTTGTAGTGATTTGTTCAAGAGGAGTTTAATTTAACCTAGAGGACATGTTGATTTTAAGCCATATATCTTTATGTTCTTATGGTGATAGATGAGCCAAGAGGTGGTCTTGTGGTTGACATGAATTCTCTTGAGTGATATGGTTAGGAAAGTTTTGCTTGATGGTAGTTTTGGGATTGGTTAACCTAGATGTAAATAAGACTAAGTTGTCTTGGATGTGAGTTGTTCTTGATTGTGGAAAATTAATTGTGTTGTGGGAGATGAGCTTGCTCTATGTTGGATGCATGATGATCCTTGTTTCATGCTTGCCTTATGTTGATTGAGTGTTGGATTGTGAATATGTTCTCAAGTTTGGCATGAAGAAATTGGTATTAGTATGACAATATGTGCTTGGTGTGTGATGATGGTCTTAATTCATTGCCTTGATGGGTTGAATTCATGGCTTGATGTTACTTGGTTGTGCTTTGTGATTGACCTAAAGATGGTAAATTTTGCTTATTATCATTCATTTGGTCACAACTATGCAAAGAAAAGATTGATTTTGGTTAGACTTTGAAAAATCGTGTGACTGTCATGCCCTGGGTGTGGCCATTTTCGTAGTTGGGAAACGCTGGAAAACAGGGGACAGTTCTGTTCACACCTCGGGTGTGAAAATTCACGCGCCTGTGAACAGTTATGGATCCAGAATTTTTGATAGCCAAAGTTTTTGCGAAAATTACTTTTTTCCAACTTTTTAAATAAGTATGCTTAAGAGAAAAATTACATTTTAAATATAAAGATTGGTAAGTATTTTGGCTAATTAATTTTAGAACTTAAACAATGGTTTTGGAAAATGCATTTTTGTTAAAAAGATGAAGAATTAATAAGAGTATAAATGAAAGAGGGAAAAGTCATGTTGATGGAGAATTATGCACAAAGAGATGTGAATATCATAAGAGATGATAATGCTATAACCAAGATTGAAGGTTATATGTGATTGTGCAAGTGATAACCTAGTGAAGAGGTTAATGCAATTACAAGAGAAATCAAAGTGAATTGATTGTGCTTGAGCTTGTGATTATTATTTTGAAATGCAAATGTATGTGTCATTTTGCATAAATAGATTTGGCGGATGGCCAAGAGATATTGTGTGCTTAATGTGTTATATCATATGCATAAAGAGGAAGAGATTTTCTTGGCTTTGCCAAGTGGTCATACCCGGAGAGGGTTGTGACGTGAGCTACAATCCAGAGAGGGGTTGAAAATAGGTATGGTTGGGCTACAATTGCCTACTGGGATTATCCAGATTTCGAAAGTCTCAATGGCTGTGTGGTGGATCCCAGCGAGCCGAGATTGAGTAGAGCACCCAGCTTGGATAAATCTGACTGACTGACCTATTTATGATATGGTGTCACAGAGTAAATTAAATAATTGTTACTTGGACTTTACTGTTTGTTTAGCCTTGAACAATTGTGACTTAAACATGGCTTTCCTGAATACTGTCTTGGACTTTACTGGTGGTTTAGCCTTGACCAGTATGTTAGGGATTGACTGTGGCCTATCGCTCAAATGAGGTTGAGGAAGAGAAAAGTCTCCATGGAGTATTACACCGGTGTTGAGAGGGAAATAGAAGTGTCATGCATTTTAAATATATCTGTTTAATGATATATATTGCCATATGCTGAGTTATATGTTGTGACTGTGATTATTTTCATTGTGTCTGTGAGAATATCTTATTTACAGAAAAACTGTATACACTTGTTTGGAAAAGGGTAAGTGGTAGATAATTTTATAATGTTGATATGTCTGGTTAATACGGTATATTTTCTATCTGTTGTCTCTTTGCTTTATTATCTGTGTATGAGGAATTTTCACCCTTGCCTATATGTTTTGTGCTCTTTGGAACATGATTCATATAGATGTACCACCAGTTAAGTGAATTGACCAGGACGGAGGAATGAAGAAGACTACCGTTTGGAGTGGCTTTTGTCTAGATTGTCTTTTGGGGGTGATCGGAGACTCGATCGGCTTAGACTCATTTGGGGTAGACGGTTATTATTATCTTTACCGGATGATTGTACTATTTGATATGACATTACAAGCTGTTCGGTTTGATGTACATGTAAAACTTTGGACCAGTATTATATATGAAGTACATTATTCATTCAGATGAGGCTTATCTAGTTTTTCAGTACTACGTTACGACGTGAATAAGTTTCGAAATCTAAATAGCGTAAGTGAGAGTTTTAAGTGAAAATAATTTTCAGGAAATAAAAGAAAAAAAAATTTATACTCATTTTCCTAAATAGGCTTGAAATGATAAAAAGAGAATTTTCTTTTAGAAATAAAGATTATATTATTTGCGATAAATAAGGTTACTTATGTTGTAATATCCTTTTATGAGAAAGGGTGTTGCAGAGAGTATATTATTGTTAGTATGAAATTGAGAATGAAATAGTTGCTTGAAGAACTAAGTGTTGTTTTGCAAGTATGAAAAATTACAGGAAATGATAAGGTGACCATAAATCCTTATCAAAGAATAATTTAGTATAGAGGACTCATTGAGATAAATTTTATCTCACCAGTTTAAGTTTTTTACAGGTACATTACAGAGAAGAGTATTTGGATAGCAATCCATGGGGATGCTCATTCAAGAGAGTCAAGACTAGATCATGGCTAGATTTAGGAGTTTAAGCTTTATTAATTATGTATTGGGTTAATGATGTTTTTAGTCCTTTAAAAATTTTGAGATTTGAGTTAGGTCCTTTAAAATAAGTCAAACTTTTTTAGTCCTTTAAAAAAAATTTGTTTGATTTAGGTCATTTAAGTGAGTTGACTTGCTAGGTGGTACATTTTGTCTCAGTCATCATTCCTACGTGGTACGAAACACTGACGTGACAATATTAACTTTTGAATTTAATCCCTCTAAAAATTGAATTTTGATTTTAGTCCCTCTAAAATTTGAGTTTTGATTTTAGTCCCTCTCTCTCTCACCCCCACCACCGCCACTCTCTCTCTCTCTCTCTCTCTCTCTCTCTCGTTCTCTCTCTCTCTCTCTCTCACCCCCCACCACCACCACTCTCTCACTCACCCCACCACTGCCACTCTCTCTCTCTCTCTCTCTCTCTCTCTCGTTTTCTCTCTCTCTCCCCCACCACCACCACCACTCTCTCTCTCTCCCATCATCTCTAAGATGACGAAGAACTTTGATGGTATCTTGTTCTATCTCCTTTGATATATCATTCCTTCATATGAGCAATGCATGCAGTATTATCCTCATATAGGATAATTGCAATCATTTTTTCCAAAAGATAAACCACAAGTCCCTTATATGTGTTGAATCGTAGACTTGAACCAAGCTAAGTGCATTCATGACTTGCCTCATGTGGTGTCAAAATTTTCGCATGACTTGTTTGTGATCTACCATTATGAGGGTCAAACAAAAACTCTGTATCTGCATAACAAATCAAGCCCAACTTGGATACATTTGAATAAAACAAATTCATATTCATCGTACCCTTAAGGTAACAAAACATATGCTTGATTCCATTCCAATGTCTTCATGACTTAGGGAATAACTATATCTTGCTAATAACAAATAATATATCAAGACGTGTATAATTAGCAAGGTACATTAGTGCCTCAATTGCACTGAGATATGGTACTTCTGGACCAAGTAATTCTTTATCATTTTCTCATGGTCTAAAATGACCTTTGTTCACTTCTAGTAACATTACTATCATTGGAGCACACAATGAATGTGACTTGTTCATATAAAACCTTTTTAGCACCTTTGTCATATTAGGTTAGAAATATAAGATATTCTATAATATTTAAGAATATCTAAAGAAAATATAATTCAAATAATTATCTTAAATAACTTAAATATTTAACAAAGATAAATACATGATATAATGACCATAATAAAATAATATGCACAAAAATTCTATTCCTCAAATACTCAATCTGTAATTCTAAACAAAACTTTATCTTTCATAAGTCTTTCATCTCAAACTATTTCTTTAAACAATCTATAGTTTTTGGAAGCTCTTCAGGAGTTTCGGCCGACAATATTTATGTCAATAACATGAATAACAATTATAGCAAAATCATTTCAAGATCTTTTCATAAAAATATATAGACAATTGGAGTCACTTTTTATATCCTCCATTTTTCAAATATTCACTGAGGCGATTATGCGCCCAACTTTTTAGTCCATAAAAAGACTTATTCGATTTGATTGAGTGTTCTTCTTGAGAGCTTGAATTGTATGCTCCAGGCATATTAAATCCTTCAGAGAGTTTTATATAAATGTCATTATCAAGTGAGCCAAACAACATCCATCAAATGTAAATTGAGCCATTCATATGCTACTAGACTAGCATTATACCTTGTCAAAATCAAAGCCTGCAGGTCTTTGCGATTTTCAAAATCAAGATCAATTTTTATATCTTATAATTTCTCTTTTCTCATTTTGTTTTTGCACAAAATTCTATTTGTATCCAACTGGCTTTACACCTTCAGGTTTTCAGACTACAGGTCCAAAGAATTTTTGCTAGCAAATTGAGTATAATTCCGCTTCAATAGCGTCTTTTCATTTTGGTCAATCATTACTTTGTCTATAATCCTTAATAGACTTTGTTTCATGATCCTCGTTATCATTTATCACATCTAGCACTTTATTATGAAGAAAACATCGTCAACGTTGACTTCCTTTCGGTTTCGTCATATTCCATTCATTACATAATTTATTGAGATCTCTTTATTTTCACAAATTTCAGGTACCTGATTAGTCTCTTCTAGGACTCAAAATCAATTGAAAAATCGGTCATGTCTGATAACTCTTCTAGAGTTTCAATATCCTCAATTGGGTCATCTTTCCTTTTAGTTCCTTTTTTGTGTGAGGATTTTTATCTTTGGGACCGATAGTCTACCACGCTTCATGCGTGATTGTCCAACAGGGACATCAATTTTAATTGGAGCAACAACAGCTAGTTTAGTCATTCTTTCAGTGAATGCCTTTTGTAATTGGTTTGCTAAATTTTGCAATTGAATTATGTTTTGAACTTCTGGTTCACATAGTTTAGTGTGAGGATCAAGATGATAATTCATTCTAACTTGTCCTTTCTCAGCTGCTTATTCTCTCCCCCTAATGTTGGAAAAACTAACAATTAGCAAACCAAGCTGTAAATGAATCTCTAATATACTAGCTCAAGATATTTTATTATAGATAGAGATTCTTAACGAACATATATATATTCCCAACCTTCTTTGAAGACGCATGTTAGTGTGTTGCGATGGAGCAACACATCTAAAAATTCTTAGATTAAAAATATTAGATCACTGACAAAAATTAAATTTAAAGGGGATGACTTGTAAAAATTTGTTGGTCTGATGCGAATGCAAGTTTAGATGTCCCCCAAGTATAAATTGCAAGTTTTAATTTCGTTAGTAATGGTCTTGTAATTATTTTTAGACACTTAATGAATGAATCCGCAGGATTATCATTTTTTTATGAACATATGCTACAGGATGTTCAATATTAATTCCAATAGACATATAATACTCATTAAATGCCCGAGATATAAAATAAATTACATTTTCAAGGTGTATTTTCTTCAAGAAAATGAGCTCTTAATCAAGTAATCTCACAAACGTCCGGTTGCGAGTTGACGACAAACAAACAAGTGACCATCTAGTTGATGCATCAATTAAAATCATATAAAATATAGATGGTCTACATGGTGGTTCTATGGCTCTTAAACATCACCTTGTATATATTCTGAACTTGTGAGAGAATCATTCTTTTTATCAACTTCTAAGATTTTCTTGGGGAACAAGCAATGCTTAATATATTATTAAATTGAAGAATTTCCTAGGTCTTCAATGTGTGTCTAGATGAATTTTCAATTATTTCTCACATCATAATTGACTGGGATGACCCAACCAGTCATATGCCAATAACAAACTTATTATAGTTTGTAAACTTCTGGTTTATAATATGTATTTCAATGCTACAAAGATATTCAATATCTCCTTTATTCTTGTTTCAATATGGTATCCATTTGAACGGATTAAAACTTAACAATATGAAACTTTGTTACTTCAAGTATAATACTTTAGCTCTTCTGGAGCCTCCAATTATATTTGTAGTATGGTATTAACATTGGTCTCTTGCATTACTAAGAATATATTAACTAACCTTGTTATTTTATGTAACAATACATTGACACTTCCAGAGCCCCAAATTATTTTTATAACACCAGATAGTATAGTAATTAACATTCGTTTCTTACTTCAGGTAACAATATATTAGTTTTTCTAAAACCTCCAATTATCTTAATTTGTTGTAATACATATATTACTAACATTGGTTTGTTACTTCTAGTAACAATACATTAGCTCTTCTAGATCCACACCGTTTATTTTTGTGGTAATAAATGTATTAACATCTATTTCTTGCAATACTAACAATATATTAGCTCTTCCGGAGCATTCAGTTATTCTCATTATTGATATTAGTGCAAAACTTATTCTTTCACAAATGAAATTAAAAATAAATAAGAAATAAACATAAAGTTTTATTAAAGAATAAAAACATACTAAAATTGAGATTTTATAACATTAAAATATAAATCATTTATTTCTTGACACTATTACAATCAATAAAAAGATCAATTTTCCCATATGAATTTAGTAAAGAGATCAACGAGTAATATCTATATGGCTATAATCATAATCACCGTCTTTATAGGCAAAAACTATTTCTATCTTTTTCTCTTTATTTGAATCTTGTTAAAGATTCACAAGATGCTCTGACATACGACATGTATGATCCAATAATTCTTGCCTCCACAATATATTTGCTATTTTGCTCATCCCTCTTTTTTTCATTATTTTTACTATTTCTTCACTTCTTGGGAGAAATGTCAAAGCTTTGGCCTTATTTTATTTTCACTATTTTTCCACTTCTAGGGAAAAATATCATAGATTTGGTCATATATTGATTAGATACTTTATTCTCTTCTTCGATAATGTCTTCAAGACCATTTGCATCTAAATAAATTTTAATACGCATTAACAAGATGAGTAATTCTTTTCCCATAATTATAATAATCACGTGACTCTACATTCACTTCTGGGAATGGAGCAGTACTAGTGGGATGGGTCTTAGTATTTCCAATAAGTATAATAATCGTGTGTTGCTTCTTTCACTTCTGGGAATGGAGCAGTGTCAATGGAATTGGCCTCATGATTTTTCATCAAAAACTTATTATTTTTTTCAACCACAAGAAATCGATTCAAAATATTTCTTAAATCATTTTTCTTCAATAATGCTACTGCAGGACCATATTAGATGCAAAAAAAAGTTTCTATTTTGTAATCAATTATTTGAAAACTGAGTCGATGTACAGAATAAATAATTCAAATACATACCTTAAGTCTTGAAACCCCATTTTGGCAAATGTCTGAAAATGCAATTCCAAAAAAACACAGACAAAGAAATACTACCGATCGAATGACTATAAAAGTCTCATCTTCTCCTTTCCCACAACACCTCCAAGCTTTCGAATCTCAATTGGTTAGAGTCTCGTGCTGATAACATGTTATGAAAATGATCGAAACAAGAGTAAAAATATATAGAGACAAGAGAGAAATAGAGAAGAGAGAATAAGATAATTTTATTGCTATGCTTGAGAGTGTCGAACCATGTACAATAGGGCTGATATATATAGCCACAAGGTAAGCTAACCCTAGTGTGACTATGGAAGAGATCCTATCATAATAAAGGAAATAGTAAAATGAAATATTCTCTCTTAATAGGAAATGATATCACCTAATCCACTTAGTATCAATTTCTTCAAGAATTGACATCTACCAAATATTCGTAACAGTAATAACTTTTTGTTATAAAATTTTGTTTACTTTTAATTATGTTATAAATTTTTTTGACATATTAATTTAATAAAAAAATTAAATTAATAATTGGTTTTCTTTTTTCTTTTTTTAATTTCATGTGCTTCCCGCGGATTATTTTGTCGGTAACAGCTTATTTTTTGACGAAATTTTTTTGTCTTCGTCAGTAATTACTGACAGCTGTTTTAAAAATTTTGTCGATAATAATTACTTACGAGCGACTTACAGATGAGCTTCTACTATCAAAAATTCCATCGAAAATGATTCGTTACCTACGATTTTTTGGCATTACCGACGGTTTTTTGCCATCGATAACGCCCGATTTTCTTGTAGTGTCCCATGCCTGGAAAGAAATCTCCAGAGCTTCCTCAGTCGCTTCAATATAGTGCATGGAAGAGGGCTTACTTATGATCATGTCCTCTTCTCCTGAGATAATTACCAGCTTATCATCCACTACAAATTTTAGCTTTTGGTGTAGGGTGGAAGACACAACTCCAGTAGAGTGGATCCAAGGTCTTCCCAGTAGACAACTGTATGTTGGCATGATGTCCATCACTTGAAATGTTATCTCAAAAGTGAAAGGACCAATTTGAATTGGAAGCACAATTTCCCCCATAGCCTCTCTACAAGACCCATCAAATGTGCTCACAATCATAGAGCTTGGTTTCATGTATGAACCATCACAAGGAAGCTTCACCAACATTGATTTGGGCATCACATTAAGAGAAGAACCATTGTCAATGAGCACTCTAGCCATGATGTGATCTAAACATTTTACAGAAATATGCAAGGCCTTGTTGTGCCCTCTTCCTTCAGAAGGGATCTCATTATCTATAAAAGTGAGGTAATAATGAGAAGTAATGTTACCAATGATACCCCCAAACTTATCCAACGTAATGTCATGAGTCACATGAGCTTCATTCAATATCTTCATCAATAACTTTCTATGGCTCTCCGAGTTCATCAGCAAAGACAAAAGAGAAATTCTTGCTAGAGGACGATTCAGTTGGTCAATGACTTTATACTCGCTTTGTTGAATGAACTTGGGGAATTTCGATGCCTCCTCATTAGAAACATCTTTCTTTGCTTCTCTCTCAACCGCCCCTTGAGAGGCCTCTTTTCCTTTTTCTATATGGTCCCTCACCATTTCTTTTGCTTCCTCCTTTCGCAGTTCTTCAGGGGTATAGATTCGGTCACTCCGTGTTATCCCTCCTATTCTAGAGATGTTTGTGACCACAGAGGCTGCAGCACTAGAGGCCTTCTTTGATTGGTCATGGTTTGCACCATCAAATGTGCTTCTACACCATACCTCCACGGCACCACTTTAATATCCTTGTATGGGAAAGGAATTGGAACTTGAATAGTTGCGGGCTTAGGGGCCTGGGGGTGTTATCTGAGGTGTACTCTTGGTGTAAGAGACTACTAAGAGCCTTGGGACATTCAGATTCCGCTTTTCATCCGATAGGCCAGCCATTGCCACTTTTTCTTTCTTTGAATGACCTATCTAGACTAGATTCATGTCCATCAACCCTTGAAGCATCATTCCAAACTCCTTTCAATTATCAAGGGAGTGCCCAGCTTCCGGGTGAAGACCGTACATCTCTATCTCATAGTCGTTTCCCTTGATCAGGCCAAATTTGCACAATTCTAAATAAATGACTCCCATAGGAGTCTTAATGTCTTCTATAGCCCTTATCAACTATTGACCTAATTCTTCTTCCATAACACACATTGATGGGTTTCCATGACCTGGGAGAAGATTGTTTTTCATATTGGGTCCATTCCCTTCAAAATTCAACATTTTCAAATTCAACAGGTCTTGCACCTTAAACTTCACGACAATGCAATTTTCTGTGGAATGCCCTGCAGCTCCTAAGTGAAAGTCACACCTTGCATTTGGATCATATCCCTTGGGTATGGTGGTTGGACGGGTTTCACTTGATGGGGGACAACAAAGGAATTATGAAGCAGGTGTGGCAACAATTCAGTATACGTCACGAGGATTGGATAATTGGACTTTTTTCCTTTCAAAATTATTGGCTCTTCTTTGGGTTTCATTGGAATTTTGGTTCCACTGTGGGCTTGGTTTGGGTTGTGTAGCTAGAGGGGGTCGTGTTTGGAAAATGGGTGGTGGGTTATAGGGGGTCCTTGGCTGATAAGGTTGAAGATAAGGTGCTTGAGAAGTTGTTGCAACATAAGGGTAAGGTGCATATGGGGGCCGGTAAGCTTGTCCAAAATGAGGAGGCCTATAATAAGGTATGGATAGGGTTTATCATTATAGCATGAGCCTTACCCTCTTTTTTCTTTCCCAGGTTTGGTGGAGGCTTTTTTATGTTAGCTGTAGCCAAAAAGTCGACAATCTTCCCACACTTCATTCCCATTTCCACCCTTCCACGTATAATGACGAGATTGGAGTGTTTCAATAAACATAGTGATCATCTCTTTTTCGTACAGTAGGGGTTCTACCTAAGCAGTTAATCCTCTCCAACGTTGGGCATATTCTTTAAAAGTTTCATTGTTCCTCTTCATCATATTCTACAATTGCATCCGATCTGGAGCCATCATATTCTAAGCGCATGTACCTACTCAAAGCTACCCTAGTGAGACTTTCTTGGAAAAAGTGGATCAATCGCTTGTCGTCATGGGCACACAAAGCCATCTTCCTACAATACATAGTTAAATGGTTCTTTGGACAGGTAACTCTTTTGTATTTTTCAAATTCTGGAACTTTGATTTCAGAGGAATTACTATGCCAAGGACTAGGCACAACTCAAAGGTGTTGAAACCATAGTTATCTCCTCCTTCAATTGTCCTTAATCTATCTTCCAACATCTACCACTTTTCATTTGATTGGGATTATCAGCTCGAGGATGTGATATGACAATCGGAGTAGGATGTGGTTGGGGGGCTCGTGTTGAAGTCTGGTTTTGTGGGCCTGGTGAGGCTTCATGGGGATTGGTAGTTGATGTTGGTATTCCTCCAGAAAGGGAAATATGGTGTTCAAAAGCATGGGATGGGAATTGGGTTGTTTCATTTACACCCAAGGGTTGGTTTTGTATTTGTGGTGGGTTTGAAGGATTCACTTGTGAGTCCGGGGGGTTACTATTTGTATGGTCAGTGGCTATAGGTGGGGCGTAGTTATGGGGAAGCCGTATGGAGGCCAGTCATAGTTAGAGAGTGGGTTTGCCACTTCTTCAGCTCTTTCAAGTAGTTCCAAGACGCCCTCGAGTGCATGGTTTAATTTCAATGCTTTATTTGAGAAATGTTTCACCTAATGCACACCTTCTAGCTTGAATCCTGCAATAGTCTCTCTTAGCTTTTTTATGAGATTCTTCAACTCCAAGTGTGCTCTCGTTCTCCTTGCAACGCAACTTGATATTCGGAAACCACCTCTTTCTGATGTTCTTCTCTCTGAACACTAGTCTCATATTCAGCCACCGTTTTTGCTAAATGTTCTTTCAAATCATCAAGTTTTCTTTTTGTACTTCTTTCAGCTATCTTGGCATTCTTCCACAGTCCTTTCCACTATTCACCGTCAATTATAGCCTTGTCTCGCTCCCGTCTTCACTTCCCCAGCTCAATATTTGCAGCCTTTAAGCAACCTTGTGTCTTATGCCTGGATTCTTCTTCGATTCTTGCCATTTTGCTGGCTCTTTCATGAGATTCTTCCTTTTGTGTTTTCTACCTGCACGTCTTTATTCGCTTGAAGGGCTTCTCCTCACTGCTAATAATTATTAATTTATTGACAGATTTTAGTGACGAAAAGCTCATTATTCGTCGCTACATTAATGGTCGCAGTTTTAGAAACAGTTATAGTTTTCATATAATTCTCATAATTCATTTTCTAATCTTGTTAATTTGTTTTCTTTTTTATTTAATTCATTTTGATGTTTTATAAGAAATTTTGATGTTCTATCAATTTCTATTGTATTTCCATGTTCTATATAATAGTCTAAACTTCTACAAATTAAACTTATATTTTCTCTAGTTATGTTTATGATGTCTTTTAATTCATTTATTTCATTTTCCTTCTCAATTATTTTAATTTGTATATCTATTATATCCATTTTTCCCTAAAATTATGATAATCTGAGTGCAAAAATTTTTCTTAAAATTATTTTAATTTTAATTTTAATAACCTTAGTTGTTAGGTTTTCTCTAAAAATTATTTTAATTTTAATTTTTATGATCTTAGTGCTCTGATACCAGATTAGTGGGGGTGTTTTCTTAGGATTCATCTAGACTGCTATTTTCTTAGGATTCATCTATTTGCATCTTAGTTAATGCTAAATCACATTCATAATCTAGTTCGTTATTATATATTACAATTTGTGCGCATAATTTTTCATATTCGTGACATATAATTCTTTTTAAATCTTTCGATAGGTTTAATTTCCATATACATTCTAATTTTTCATAAAAATATTTTTCACGATTTTTTATTTAATCTATATATATTATGTTGCAATAATCTTTTATTTTTACCCATGTTGTAATAATTTTGTTTTTTATTATAAACTTAGCAATATTTTTATCTACTTTATACATAACTTAATATGAAAATTCATTATTTTCTAAATAATTTATTTCTAAATCTTCAAATATTTTTGTTAAAGTGGTTGTTAGTTCATAATTCATTTCATCTTCATATAAAGCAATTTGTCCACATAGTTTTCCATATTCTTCACATATTTTTATTTTTATATCTTTTGGCAAATCTAATTTCCAAATACATTTTAGTTTTTCAGAAAAAATTTCACCAATATTTTTTTTTGTATTCTATATATATTTTCTGAAATTGATTTCGTTCTTTTACCCATATATTAATAATTTTAATTTTTTATATTGAATTTAGCAATATTTTTACTCATATCTTATTTTTCAAATATTGAGTTAAATCATTTACTTGATTTTCTAATTTATTAATCTTATCTTCTTCAATATCTTATTCAAAAATATTTGCTGGTAATAGTAATCTACACATTAATAAAGTTCGTTTATTTATAAAAGTTCCTGATTATGTTATTTTGTTTCTTTTAAGATAATAAATTTTTTCTATAGTTTCAAATAAACTTGGTACATCTATTCTATCATTATTTCTAAAAGTAATACTAATGATGTGAATTGGTTAACGAATAATTAACACAATAAGTTATTGAAAATATTTTATTTCCCACTTTTATTGGATTTTTTCTTAAAAATTTATGTTCAAGTGTTAATGATTGTTATAATCTTTGAGTGTTTAAAGGTATTCCTATATTTGGGTGAATTTCAAATTTTAATTTTACATAATCTAAATTTCCTTCTATTACTCTTAGTATTTTATCTTTTATATAAGTTATTCTATCATCTTTTAATAATAACTCTATAGGTGAATGTATTCCCTCTTGAAAGGTTGCTTTTATAAATATCTAAATTGCTCATATATGTATATATCTAATTTTATTTCTGTGTTCTTCCTTTTTTATATTCCATTTTAGTTCCATTAATTTTTTCTTATTTCATAATGGTATACTAGTATTTCCTTGAGCTTCTTCAATGTATATTGGAGCTTCATTAATCAATTTTCCATAATATATAATATTTTCTTTTTTAATAAACCTTTGCATTATTTTTCCAAGTTTTTCTTTACTCTTCATATATGCATCTTTGGTTAAATCTAAATCTTCCTGTTGTATTTTTCTAAATAAAGCTAAGTCTCTTAAAATACTTTCTTCATAGTAACCATCTTGTTCTGTAATTTGTAAATGCTCTATATCATTATTACTAGCTTTTCACATTCCATTATGAAAAGATAAATTGGTTACAAAAGATATCGTACTTGACTTGATTTTTCTAAATTCTTGTGCCTACTACTGCTTCCGCAACTGAATTTGAAACGAGTATTGGAATTAAGTTGAATGTTTATACTAAGTAGAGTTGAGTATTTGAATAAGTGGAGACTTTTTATTTCTAAGTAGTACTGAGTACAAGAGGGTTTTGAACACACTCTCAAGTGCCCAACTAATCCTAACTGGGATAAGCACAAGAGTTTCCTAAAGAAACTTTTCTCTCGAAAGAGGAATGACAGCTTTAAGTTTTTCACCTTTTTGCCGTGCCTTTACCATTGCCTCCCTATTTATAGAAAAAAAAACTACTATTTACTTGCCTTATCTTTACGCTACTAGCACACTACAGTACCACTACTATTTTCATGCCTTATCCTTACGCTTCTGACACCTTGACTTGACCACTATTCATGATATCTTATCTCATCTTAATGTACAGTATTTTTTCTAGATGATTGTGTAACACCCTCATTTTTTTAAATAGTTTTTATTGATTTTTAATCTGCTTTAAATTAATTAAAATTATTTAATTAATAATTTTTGGGATTTTAAGGTATGAATGATAATATTTATATCTTAGGTTTGTTTTCGAAGGGTTTAGAGTGGTAGAGTTCGCAAAACTGAGTTTTTGCGGGAACCGCTCTCGCTCGATGCTGGGAAGAGTTCAGTATTTTTCTGGAGGTCATTTTGTCTCCAAAATAAAATTTTAACGAACCAAAAGTGATTTTTATAATATTTGTGATTTTTAGAAATTTTTCTGAAAATTTTTCAGAAAAACTTTATTTTACCCACGTTTGGAGCTTTACGGGTAAACCGGGCGCAACCGGGACATGAAAAATAGTCCAAAAATTTAGTTTTGAGTTTTTAAATTTTTCTATGACATATTCAAATCATAAAATCTAGTTCTCATGATTTTACCCATTTTAGAAAAATAATTATCTAAAAAGAGGTTCAAAAACTACGCGTTTTTACTACTTTGAACTACCGATTAAACCCTAACTTGGTGGGATTAAATCCCACCATTTTCCAGTCAGCCTTGGGCGCACAAGAGGGGCTGATCCCACTCTAAAAAAAATTCAAAATTAAACCCATTTGACCATTTGACTTTTGGAATAATTTTGAGAGTGGAATCAGCCCCTCTTGTGCACCCAAGGCTGACTAGAAAATGGTGGGATTTAATCCCACCAAGTTATGGTTTAATCAGTAGTTCAAAGTAGTAAAAACGCGTACACAAATGTAACGCCCCTTTTTCACACAAGGAACGTCACATGAAAAACTAAACTTAATGCGGAAAATCGTCTCTCATAAATCATGGTTACCAAAATTAGTGGCTAATTTTTTTTTTTAAAGTCTTATACGAAAAGATTTGCTCACAACTTATTTAGCCATCCAGAAACTCAGAAGAAACGAAACATCACATATATATATATATATATCCTCAAGTCAATATACACAAGTCTTGCGCCCGCAAGTATAGTTTGGAACCACAACATAGTGGCCAAAATACATCATCCTGACACAAAGAAAATAAAGCGATAAAGCTAAACCAAGGAAAAACGATAAATCAAAAAGTGTGTCCAATACACGACACTGAACATGTACATCCCAAACCTAGGCTGGTCGCTAACAGACACTCTACAACCTAGCACTAGACACCCCCACCTCTACAGGCCTAAGACGATGACGTCTCCTCGGGGTCCTCCTCAACCTCAGACACCTCGAATAGTACACGATCTAGCTCGTCTCTAACCTTCCTCTTCCCTCTATCTACGTGTCCCGAAGGTCCGGCAGAAGTGTCAGAAGAACAGCGCACCAAACGTCCAGAAGGTGCGACGTATGGAACAGGAAGTGTCGGCCTCACGGTCTCGGGTGATGGAACTGGTGTCACTGGTGGTGCCATCCTTGGTAAGTGTGCCCTCTCCAAGAAACTCTTCCTTCGAGTGTGACGAATCAGACGACAATGGTTGGATACCGATTCGGCTATCCGCTGAGGTGTAGGTCTCTGATCCTCCTCGCCTCCCTCCTAGGCTGCGCCGTGGGCGAAACTCTGGCCTCCCGGTTCTCCAAAGTGATACTGCGTGCAAAGGGTGCATCTCCCAGCCAGTAAGGCATCCTCTCGACGAGTATGTAGATATCCAAAACCATGTCCCCCTCCAAAACCTCTTCGGGCCCAACACCCCTCCTCTAGTCCTAACCACGTGTCCAGTCACAGTGGCCCATTGGGAGATGAGATCATAAGTCTATCCCACACTATCGGCCTCACGAGGCCGGAAGCACTCCCTCACTCGGGCTATCAGTGGTCTCGAAGTGGACATCTACGTGTAACGTACATAAAATAACAGAAAAACACGCAAGAGTGAATTTCTTTACACAAGTTGAAAGTCCACTGAAAGGATGTATATGAAAAAGAAAATACTACATAATACATTCCAATAATATATATATAGTTACTCTTTCGCAAATCTTTCTCTAAGTTATACATACACTCAAAAGAGCACACAGTCATCAAGTCAAACACACATAGCCCTCTAACAAAATGCATGTCACTTCAATATCTCTTGTTACACCGGTGTGCTGCTCCATGGGAGACTTCTCTTCCTCAACTAAGTAGAGCGATGTGGCGGAATCGTATACCTATCATTAATGCAAACTGACCTTCACTCTCGGTCATCGTTTGTCATTTATTCGGTACAGACCCATTGTGCTACGTCGTACACCCCATCTCAAATAAGGCAGCCGTTCAGGATCATTCAAGCCTGGTATACTACTCTTCTCGGCACAAGGGGATTCCCCTCAAGGCCATTGAGAATTTCGTGACCTGAATGCCCTCAAAGATTTATAGTCAGACCATACTTATTTACAATCCCCACATAGGATTGTGTGCTCTAATCATGGCATAAAGCCAACATGGCAAAAGCCAATATTAATCATGGCATAAAGCCAACATGGCAAGAGCCAATAACTCAAATGCATATGACAATACAATTTACACACACAAGGAAAATAATGCAATCCTTCACTTAGGATTTTCGTCGTCACGTGTTAGCTTTCTCCTAACCCCGTGTAGCATTATCGTCCTCAAGACTTCATCGTCGCCACGTATTGACTCTCCCTCAACAACGTGTAAATCTTTTCGATTAAGATTTATTTAAAACATGAGTTTTGAAGAATACCTCCATAATTTCCTCTTTAGCTTTAAAGTCTCAAAGTCTTTAAATGCTTAACAAATGAAATACCTTTTAACAATTGTTTAAATACAACTAAGAATAGTTATATAAAAGTCATTTGAAACTTAAGTGCTTTTATTAAACCAAACTTAGTATTTCTCATTGTAAAGTTTGACTTAAAGTCTTAATTAAAAACATCAAGTACACATTTGATAAAAATTTCCTTAAATTCATTTATTTCCAACTATTTAGAGTTTAACCCCAAAACTGTTCAGTTTTATCGTTTCCAGCCCCAGACTTACGAGAATCACAATTTGGCCCAGAAATATTCAGTTTTGCGTTTTCAGCCCCTGTTTTCTGAAGAATTAGTTTTCTGCCCCAAAATCTTTGTAAAATTATGTTTCTGGCCCCACAGTGCCCAGATTTCGTTTTTAAGCCCAGAACTTCTCAAAATTATGTTTTTGCCCCAAAATGCATCTAGTTTTTATTTTAACCCCTTAAAATTCGAAATTTCTATTTTCTCCTCTTATTCATTAATTCCTTGACTTAATTAGGGCTATTTGAAAAGTAAAGCTTGGAAAAAGTCCATTGAAGACTTAATTTCAAAATTAAGTGAAAATACCTAATCAAGTGTTGACTTGAATTCTAATTTATTAAATCTTGATTTTCATTTTGGGAAAACTTCTTTTTACAATCCTTTAATCCTCTTCCATATGTTTGGGTACATAGCATTAGTCCTCTTTGAATCAAGTCATCAATCACAACAACAACAATCATAATAAATTTAAAGCTTTAACTACTTTAAATATTACAATCCAACATCATGATCAAACACACAAATCACCCAAGAATCAAATACAATCAATACATCAAGAATACAAATTCCAATCATGAAGCACACACATACACTGAAGGTAATCATTTTTAGCAATTTAAATACATCAAGAATACTAAACAAAGCATTAGGCATAAACCACTTCAAGTCAAAATATATTTTTCCAAGAGAGACATTAAACTTTCCAAAATCATCTTCATCAATCAAAAATCATATATTAAATACTCTAAGTTTTAAATATGTCAAAATAGAGGTTACTAATAGAATGAAAACTCATTCAACACCCAATAAGAAAAACTCAAGTCTTTGAGTTTCTCATCAAGAACAAAACACACAATCACCCACATATACAACCTTCCCAACTTATTGAGAAAATCCCCTTACCTCTTGAAGAACTTAAAGAAAGATCACCAAGGGGTCTTCTTGCCAACAAGCCACCAACACCAACACCAAGAGATCTCCTCACCACCTTGATGCTCCAACACTTACAAAATCACCCTTTTTCAAAATATATAACACACATAACCATAAAAAAATGAGTTTTATGAAAATATACAAACCCCAAAATATAGAAATCTTGAGTAGAAAAATACTTACTCAAGGCTTGAAGGAAAAGAGCTCAAGAAGGATTTCAAGCTTGTAGGTTCCAAGAAAAAACTTACTTTTAGTGAAATGAAGAACTCACGCTTTCATGGAAAAATAAAAGTGGTGGAAATGAAAAAAATGTAAGAAGTTTATGGATTAGAATGATGATCCAAACCTTTTTTGTGAAGCTTGAATAGTCAAAAACTCAACAAAACTCAAGCTTTTGGTTATAGAGGAAAAGCTTGGAATGAGAGAAAAATGGAGTTTTGGCAAGATGAAGAAGATGAAGTGAATGAGAAAATGAAACCTCTCTCTTCCCTCTCCCTATGCAGAATTCGGCCAGCACACAAGGGCACAAGGGGACTATTTTTCATGTCCCGGTTGCGCCCGGTTTACCCGTAAAGCTCCAAACGCGGGTAAAATAAAGTTTTTCTGAAAAATTTTCAGAAAAATTTCTAAAAATCACAAATATTATAAAAATCACTTTTGGTTCGTTAAAATTTTATTTTGGAGTCAAAATGACCTCCAGAAAAATACTGAACCCTTCCCAGCATCGAGCGCGAACGCGGTTCCTGCAAAAACTCAGTTTTGCGAACTCTACCACTCTAAACCCTTCAAAAACAAACCTAAGATATAAATATTATTATTCATACCTTAAAATCCCAAAAATTATTAATTAATTTAAAGCAGATTAAAAATCAATAAAAACTATTTAAAAAAATGAGGGTGTTACAGATTGTATTTTGACTCTCTCTCTCTTTTTTTACACATGACCTCCTACAGCATAATATACATTGGTATTTTACAAAGGGCCTTCCTTTATTGGTCACATGCTTACGTCACTGCTATGGTAACGTTAGCTCTTACATCACTCTTCTACGATTACTTCATCTGAACTGTTGGCCTTATCTTCATTCTGGTCTTCTGACTTTGCAGTACATATTTCACATGCATTATTTCCACCCCGTCTTCTCTTTTCACACAGATAGTTAAGTATATCTGGATGATACTCCATTGTGGGTCCTTCTAGTGCATAGAATGGATACTCAAACTTTGTCAATATCTTCATTTCTTTCTCCTTAATTATTTTCCCATTTGTCTTGCTTAGCAATACTAGGTGGTGTCCTCTGTATATCATCCTGACACATGTCTCTTTACCAATGTCTTGGCATTGGTTGTAGATGCTTGCCAGCTGACTTGCTATTACCTTCCTCATATGTTCTTCAGTATATGCTTCCTTCCTTGGTTCATCCAACAAAGGAAAATTATTATTACTAATGCCTATGTACACCAGATGCGTTGCTTGCTGTCTTGTTGTGAAATTTGGATAAGCCGAGTAGAACTTTAAGAAGATAGCTCTTTCCCGGGCAATGGTCTTCTTGAAGGCCTGAACTGCCTCCCTAAATTCATATGAAAATAAACTAATTTCTTCCAAATTAGCACTTAAATAAAGACATTCAATCATCCCAAATTGGAATAAATTGAATACCAATATTTGGTGCGCTTTAGGTGTAATAATTGCCTTCACACTATAAATATGTCTATCAACTATATAAAAACAGTTGATTTTTTCATTTTTATTCCAATTAATTAGTCTCTGAAAATGCTCTTCAAATTTCTCATGGGAAAATTGAATTTGAAGTTTATGATCCTTTCGACTAATTATATTGAAATTATCTAAGGAAGAAGGAATCCTTCCCAAGATTAGCATTACTAGTTTAGTTGGTGGTGAACTTTTTGTTGTTTTGGAAAAAGTTATGGGTCCGAGATAAATCTCTTTCCCTTTTCTAAATATTTCTGCTTCATTGTATTCTTCTAACGCCTTCTTTGCTTCTTTTTTGGATGAGTATGATTTGTGTATTGCTCCTGAGATCTTGGGCAATGTGGTGTTGTTTTATACCAGTCGTCATAAATTCCTTGATATGGTCCATTGAAGATCACGTACCATTTTTTTGTTTTCTTCTTTTGTCTGCTTCTTTAAGTTTTCTAGAACTACTTCTCTCAATAAATTTAATTCTTCAATCTATAGTTCTGTCACTTCCAGATTCTTTCTAAGTAACTGTACCTCTTGCAACTTTTGCTCAATGAGTGCTTTTTCTAGTTTTCTTTTGTTCTCCAGTTTCTTCATATCTTGCTCCATTCTCTTGATAATATATCTGCAAGTACATTTTTCTCACCTTTAATATGAGATATTGTATAATTATATTCTGCTAGCTTCATCTGCCACCTTATTAGCTTTCCCTGTTTATAAGTGCCTTTATGATTAATATTTTTAAAACCTGCAATATAAGTGCTATTGATTCTAACAATAAATTCTTTATCTAGCACATAAATTTGAAGCTTTTCTAACATTCGAATTAAAGCTAATGTTTCTTTTTCATGTGTGGGATAATTAATTTCACTGTCTGAAAAGGTTCTAGACATGTATCGACACAGTAATTCTTTCTATTGTCCACGGGGTTTTGCCTTCATTACACCTCCCTGACATTCATTTGATGCATCTGTTTCAATAATAATTAAATTATCATCTGAGGGATGATATAGTTCAGGAAGATCCTGAAATAATTGCTTTAATTTTATAATAATTTCTTCATCTTCTTCAGTCCATGACCAAAGAACATCCTTTTTAAGTTTCTGCTGGAGCTTTCTCCTTTCAGCTGCAAGATTCTTTATAAAACCTTCATTTGAGATATAAGTTAGTAATCCAAGAAATTTTTGTAATTCCTTTTTATCCTTTAATTTTGTTGAAAAATTATAAATTTTTTCTAACACATGTTTCTGCATTATTATTTTTCCTATTTCTATTTCTAATCCTAAATAGTTAATTTTTGTTTGAGCTAAAACTGCTTTTTCTGCTTAAAACCACCCCATTTTCTAAACATTTTTTAAGAACTAATTATACCTTATTACAATGATAATTTAAATCCTTACTAGTAAAAACTAATATATCATCAATATATATAAGGCAAAAATCTTTATAATCCTTAAGTATGGAATCCATTCTTCTTTGGAAAATACCTGGTGACTGTTTCATTCCCATTGGTAACACATTCTACTCATATTTTCCCTGAGGACAACTAAATGTTGTTAATGCTTTTGATTCCTCTGTAAGTTTTATCTGACAGAATCTTGACTTACAATCAAATGTACTAAACCAATTCATATTTCTAACTCTTTCAATAACTAAATCTTTCCTAGGAAGAAAATTTACATCTCCTTCCATAGCATCATTCATCTGTTTATAATTTATTACCATTCTCCTTTTTCCTCTTTCAATTTCATTATGATTTTAAACATAAAATGTTAGAGCAGAATGTTTACTTTTTGATGGCCTTACTAATCATTTTTCACACATTTGTTTAATATCTTCTGCAAATTCATCCCTATCTTGTTTTGTATAAATCACGGGCTGACATTTTATTTCTTTTGTAGGATCTTTTAGTTTTAATTCTATTAATTCTGTACTTTTATTATTGATTTTTGGATCTAGTGGATTTTCACTACATACCTTATCTAAAAGTTCTTTAATATGTGCTGGAATTAGGGCTGACCACGGGTCGGGTTGAGTCGGGTTCAAGGGAGATAAGGAATCGAACCGAGGCATTACCCACGGGTCGGTTCGTTCGGTTTTTGCGTTTTCTTGTTTTGTAACCCGACTCGACCCAACCCAAACATGAATGGGTCGAGTCGGTTCGGGTAGTCGGGTTGAAGAGAGACAGGGAGAATGGGAAAGGAAAATCAAAAAGCTCCAGATCTATCTCTCCATATAAGGCTCTAAAACATACCTACAATATCGGAACACGCGCGGCTTGGAGCAGGACGAGGGCCGACGACGGTCACAGCGCACCATCGAAAAGGACACACCATCGGAGAAGGCAAGGCATCACACCGTTGTAGAGAGAAGAAATGGAGATGTCTGTATATGTAACTGTGCAGGCGTCGCACCGCTTGAGAAGCTTGTGAAGAAGAAGATGAAAATGAAAGGGAGTTTATTTTTCACTGTATTTCTTTTGTTGGGTTTGAGAAGTTAGACGGAGAAGAAGATAGAAATGAATATTTGGGGTGGGGTCACATTACAGAATGAAAAAGGAAAGGAAAAGTGGGGCTGGGTAGCATGTCTAGTTTGATTGAAAAAAGACAAAAAGAAGTGGGGTAGTGTGTCACATTAAAAAGGGTAGAGTGGGGTTGTGTGCATGGCAGCATAAAGTACAACTTTTGTTATAAAAAAAGCATAAAGTATAACATCTTAACAATTGAGCTGCACCTCTAGGTCAGTTCGGGTTTGTGTAGGTTTATTTTTCTTAACCCGCTACCCGATCCGATGTGCTCGAGTTTCTTTCTTTTCAATCCGATTGGACCCACGGGTTGAACCCAACCCGGTTTGTTATGCTCGGGTCGGTTCGGGTTGGTCTGGTTGACCCAACCCATGGACACCCTTAGCTGGAATAATCCTGCCTTCTTCTACATTCATTAAATCATGTTGCATTTTTCTACGTACTATTCGTATTATCTCACCGCGTTTCAGCTTGCTAAACTCTGAGTAATGACATTTTGTATAGTGAAGGATTGACATCCTAATTATTTCTCTTATTTGTTTTCCTCTAATATCAGGGGTTCTTAGTATCATATAATCTAAGTATTCGCAAAATGGTGCATATAATCTAAGAAAATTATTTCATAGTATCATATCTACACCTGTTTGTTGTTGATATATTATAGGTATTCAAAATAATTTATTTTCAATTATTAAAGTTGTTTTCTTTGCTATCCAGCTTAGAGAATATACAGATCCATCTGCAATTGGAACTCTTGCCAGGTTTCTTTTTTTTTTTCCATTTATCAAATAATGCTTTTGTTGCTATACAGATACTCGCTCCAGTATCTATGTAAGCTTCAGTTTCTCTTCCATTATTTTTTATTATTACTTTAATATAGGTACTATTCTGATTTTGTCTCTGAAGATAATTCATCTTCTAAATATTCATATATACTCTCTTCAGAATTAATTAATTCTTCTAGTGGTTCTAAATCATATATTTGATATACTCTCTATGATAGAGGAGACCAAGAGAGGGAAGGAAGTAGTGAACAAAGACATTGGGCCATCTAGGTACGGTAAAGGGAAAGGTAACCAGGATCAGAGGAAACCTTACTATAGGCCACCTAGGAATCAACAAGTTTACCAGAATACTGCAACTGCTTTTGGTGGTCAAGGGAGATTTAATAGGAATGGTCAGAGAGATATTCAAAAATGTTATAGATGTGGAAAACAAGGTCACTTAGCTGACACTTGTCAGGAGAATGTGATTACCTGTTATCAGTGTGGCAAATTGGGACATACAACTAAAAACTGCCGTTCCAAAAGGGAGGAGCCGACAGCAAATAAAGTTGGTGCAGTTAGGCCACCAACGACGGGACGAGTTTACACCATGTCTAGTGCCCCGATACCAAATAGTGCCAATGTTAGTAAACCAACAACCACGGGAGGAGTTAATAATCTGGCATATGCACAGATAATATACAAAAAGGCAATTGATGAGGCGCTCAATTGAAGACTTTCTCTGGGTTTTAGGATTCATGAATGATGTTTTGCTTTATAGATATAGATATCTTTTAAGTTATCTATAGGTTTGGATTATAGGACTTACAAGTCATATGTACTCTTTTGGAAACAACCTATAGGTTTAGAGCCTATTAGGGATTGCTTGTACTAACTGATTTTATATAAATATATGAGTATTTGGTTGCATTAATATCGTGTTGATTATGATCTTTGAAACTTGTTTGTGTGTGTGTGATTGGGGATGATATTATTAGTCATGAAATTATTATTGCTTTCTTACTACTTAAAGTCAAGGTGTGAGTCTGATCAACTCATTAGCTTGCTGGTAGCAGTGAGATAACGATGATATTTGGCATGATCTAATAAGTTAATCTCTAAGTATAAACTGCAAATTTCGAGGACAAAATTATTTTAAGGTGGTAGAGTTGCAACATCCTTTTTTTTTCTGAGTAACTGTTCTAATTTCTGTTTTATATGAATTTTTGCAAAAGAAATATTTTGAGATTTATGTTTAGTTTAAAAATAGTATTAAAATATCCATGTTTAGAATTTCTTTTGAAAACGGTCAATTTCAGCTTCTGTCAGGTCTACCTACACGATCTGTTTCCTTGTCTATCCATCCCTATTCTGTTTTATATGAATTTTCATGGCAAAATACTTCTAAAAGGGTAGCTTTTCAATCAACATCGGGCCTTTTTATAGAAAACGGTTTACATCTAACTGACAGAAAAAGGATTTAAATAGCTTGAGTGTGTTAAACAAACTCAATAAATAAACTTTCTTCACAAAAGTTGCTTCTTTTAATATTTATAATTTTATGAAATTTTTTTGAAATTTTTGGAAAACTTTCAAAAAATACCAAAAACTACGTTAACCAGGGGCGTATAAACGCAAAAAACCTTGCTTCACAGGTATAATTTTTGAGTAAAAGGTCCATAAGCATTTTATATTTTATTTTTAATTATTTATTTTATCATTTTAGAAATTATTTCTGTGAAAGTTTTGAAAACCCTATTTTTTTGCATTTTCGGGGTTATACCTGCGAAACGATGAAAACCGAAGAGTTTGCACTATCTATAAATTTCAAAAATAAATGCCACAAAATTATTTGGACTTGTCATGGCATTTTCTAGCATTCTTATTGGTTCTCATCAATTTTAATTAATTATTTCAATTTTTAATTTATGAAAAGACCAAAATACCCTTGATTTCCACTCTTTTTCATCCAAACCCTAGGGGTACTTTTGGAAATTCACATCCTCTTCTTCCCAGCCCTGTTCTTGCCAACCTTCACTCTCTGTTGAAGAGTTTTGAAGCTTCTCAAGTGTTCTAGGGCATAGATATTTGTTAGGGTTTTGTTAGATATTTTTAATAAATAGTATTTTAGCATTTTTGTGAAAATTGAGAAATAAGATATCTCCCCCTCTCTCCCTCATGGTCTGGCCGAACCCCTCCCCTATAAATAGGGAGGGGGTGCTCTTCATTTTCTACACAATCCAACTTGAAGAGAAATCACTCCAAAATCCTTTTCGTTCCCTTTGTTTTCTGTGTTACTAATCAAGTTTTTGTGTTTGTGTTCTCGTGTTCTTAGCTTGTTCTTCATTGTTCTTGAGGCTAAGGTATGGGAAAATTCTTCTTATGATGGTTTTGATCTTTGTTTGGATGAGAATTTGTGTGTTTGGTGTTTATAGTTTTAAATAAATGGTTATATATTTGTTTAAATGTTTTAAATGGTTACTATGTCTAATTTTTTAAAAATGTGGTTTTTCAAATAGTAAAGTTATAATGCCCAATTTAATTATAAAGTTTACTAATTCTACTGTTACGCTGGCAAAATTTTAACGATAAAGGTTTGATCACCTAGTGGGCTATGCCTCTATGATCAACAAATCTAAGAAATTGTAAAATTGAACCTCTAAAGTTTTTTTGGCTAATAGGGAATACTGTGGTTGGTCAGGCATAAGAATGCATCTTCGGTGTACGCATACGTCGGGCTCAGGGGCCGTATCTCTGTTAGACATTAGGACGTGAGCAAGTGATTAAATAAGCTAAAAATTCCTAAACCGGTGTTTTTCTTCCATTTCCAAAATCTTTTTCGAAATATATATACAGGTTGATTGGGTAAAATAAATTAATAGTAATGGGTTCTCGGTGAACTCTACTATTAAGTTATTTGGAAGAAATTCCTGATTTGGGACCTTGTTATATATAAAAACTTGTTATTTTTACTGTTTATATACAGACTGATAATGGGTGAAGGTAGTTCATTTGTATGGATCTGTCTAGGAAAGAAAAAGATCATTGAAGGGGCCTACAAGTTCACTTGATCTTTCCTGGGAACCATACCGGTGCGATATTTTTCCTATCTTAGAAAGTTTGTATATACGTGGCGAAGATTACTTGATCAACTTCCAAAGGGCTTTCTCAAAGAGAATGAATTTAAGATATAATTTATATTAACATTATTACAGTTATGGTTGGTCACCGCGTTCGGCTCTGCTGCCGAGTGGTTATTCCATAGCAATTTTTTCCAAAAACGAGAAATAGTTACTTACTGATTAAAAATGAACCTGAGTTTGAATAAACGTTAATCTCTTCTCTCTTAATCAATCCTGGTGGCTATGCCCCGTTTTGATCTTCTGTTACTGCTTTGATCACTTTGATTTTGTACCGACTCACTTTCGGGTAATCACCTCAGTTTGGCTCTGCTGCCGTGTGGTTACTCTTAAAATAAAATTAATAAAGCCGAAAAAAGTAAAGCGACAAGAGTATTTTGGAGTATGATGTTTTACCTGAGATTCTATATTTTATCTGAGTTAAGGGATTTCATATTTCTTTGAGAAGTGTGATTTTATTCTTATCTGATTTTGGTGTTATTTGAGTTATGTGATTTGATGTTTCTATCTGAGCAGTGTGATTCTATGTTTATTTGAGAGTTAAGTCGTGTTTGTCGTTACTAAGAAAATCTCTCGGAGTAGCGGGGCTAAATGCTCGTGGCTGTGTGCCGAAATTCCTTTGGTAAAATCTCCATGAGTAGCGAGTGACTTACTCATGGGTGTGTCCCGAATTTAAGTAAAAGTCTCCAGGAGTAGCGGTTGTTATACTCTTGGGTGTGTCCCAAAAGTATTGAGTAAAATCTCCATGGGGTAGCGGGTTGAGTGCTCGTGGGTGTGTCCCGAAAGTATTGAGAAATATCCCCCAAGAGTAGCGGGTAAAGTGCTCGTGGGTGTGTCCCGAAAGTTTAGAGAGTCTGTGTGAGTTAATGTACCGGTGATGTTTTGTGTTGTTTGCGATTACAGTACAGGCGAGGACTTGGCCTTTGTGTTTATTTTGAGGATGAGTATAACAGTATTATTGCGTGATATTTGTCGTATGAATTTTATTTTCTGTATGCATTATATTTGTTGAGTGTCTCAAATGATGAAGATTTTCACCCATGCCTACTTTCCATGTTTTGTCCATATGTGGTTGGGTAGATGTTTTTTCCAAGGAGTGGGCTAAGCCTTAGGAGGAGATCTGATGGAGGTTGCTACACGAATTCCAAGAAGCACCAGTGTTTATTGTATTGCTTTGGGGTAGAGGTCTAGAGATTTGATCGGCTCAGATATTCACTGTTCAAAGTAATTTGAGTATCTTAGATTTGCCTTGTAAACTCTGAATATTTTTATATGAGATGAGATTCTCTTCACAAGTGTGTTATTTTATGTTTCTGCATTTAAAAATCTTTTGAAAAGATTTAGGGAAACATATTCCCCATCCTTCTCATCTTCATCTTTTAAAGGAAGGAAAAAATTTTTACCCGCATTTTGGAAGAAGGATTTCCAACTTTCACTAATTATATTTTCTAAGTATTTTAAAATTCTTGGTAACTATGGTGTAATATCCTTTTTGAGAAAGGTGTTACATTATGTGGTATCAGAGCCTGTTTGAGTCTTTTGGGTACTGTTGGGTATAGATTTACTGTGTTCTGTTGTGTGAACTCTGATGAGTTGTTTGTGCTATGTGAAATTGTGTGAACTTTGTTTATTTGTTTGGTTTATATTGTTCTGGAAAAATCTGGTATCATGTTGTATTGGAATGGGACGGTACAGTTGAGGAGAACTTAGTAAGATTAATCGGTACTACCTATACTAACAATACTGTACAGGTATGGGACTGTACAAGAAAGGATGACCTTCTGAGAAGCATGTAAGTGAGGACAAAACATGTGGTTGGCATCCGTGTTAGTGTGTAGGAATAAAGTCGTAAATCTGAAGGTAGCCAGGTGATTTCGGGATAATATAGACTTGGGTAAATCTGTTGGATTATTTCTGTGTGAAATTTTGTGTATAGTATTTGATGATGGGGAGTTCTTAAGTGGGTTTTAACTTAGTTTCTACCTGGGTAGCTACCTTGTAGGACACCATGTCAGGAAGAGTAAATGCAAACAATGCAGATCTGGCAAATGCCATACGAGAGATGGCAGCAGCCGTAGCAAGTAGAGAAGGTGATGGGCAGGGATTGGCAAACTTCCGTCGTGCCAAACCAACCCAGTTTGTAACACCTCTTTCTCAAGAGGGCATTACACTTAAGTAACCAACCCAAACGCGGAAAATAAATTTCATTAAGTCTGGTTTTCTTTTGGAAAATTACTGACAAACTTAGTTAATTTTCACAAATGGATTTTTATTGCCATTTTTTTCAGAGATATTAAAAGAAGACATAAATAAATCAACACTCAACATATAATAATGAAATACAGTCATTGAATACAATTTATATCTTTCTTTATAAACCGTTGTTGAGAAATAATACATCCTACAAGAGACTTTTCCTTTCCAAAAGAATACTGACTTCCTATGCTGGTCAAGCACTAAGAACTTCTGCAAGAAGCTCTAACATGAATACTCTAACTTGAAACTAGGACCTGCCCTTCCTTTCACTTGGTTAACGCATCCTCATAGTACGTTTTAATCTTCGAGTCCTGACAGGTCCACCCAGCTAGTGGTCCATCTATATGAATCATGTTCTAAGGAGCACAAAACTTATAGGCAAGGGTCAAAATCTCTTTCGCAATTATCACCATAATCACACAAGTAGCACACCACAGGAATTCATGCAAATTCATACCATAACCATTTATAACATAAATCACTCACACATGTAAAACTACTCACACAGTGTTTTCGCAGACAGAAGGGATCACAGCCTGTGAGAACACTCACACCCGGGGCGTGAACAGTTCTGTAAAACATACAAAATTCCAAAAACTGCATTTTTCCTTTTTAATTTGATTATATAACCTATTTCCACCCCTTTTAAACCCCAAAATCAGTTTTCATCTTCATGAAGTTTGATCCATTAGATTTATTTTCAAGAGGACAACTAAATTGGTATTTAGAGATTAAATTTTCTTGAAAACATGGTTTAAGCTTGTCAATCTCTCAATCACCACCACATAGCATATCATAACCATGAATCTACTAGAGATCATATACCACCAAGCTCATGAGAAATCTCTTCACCCACACATAGAAAACTACTCCATCAATACATAAGGAAATCACCCATCAACACATAATAAATCCTTCACCAACACACCAATGATCATGTACCAATACATAGAAAATCACTTCACCAATAACACAAAGAAAATCATTTCACAAGAACATATGAAAAATACCTTCTCAAAGAACATAAGAAAACTTCCACCAAGAACATGAAAATCATCATCAAGCATAAGAAATCACATACAACACAAACTGATATAATCATTGTAGCTAGAGAGAGTTTTCCCCTTACCTCTTCCTCTAACTTGTGAAAGAAAACCTTAGCTCCTTGCCCTTCTTCTTCTTCTTGAATATCTTCTTCCAAACCAAACACAACACATCCAAATACCAAAATAAGTTTTCTCACCTTATGGATGATTTCTAGCATATGAAAGAAGATCTTAAGATTAACTATACATAATCCTAAGCTCATAAACCATGAAGAAGAAAATGAAAGCTTAAGCTATGGAGTTCTTACCAAATACCCTAGTAGCTTGATGATCCCAAATCAAGAACAAACCTTGCAAAAATTTGATTATTTTTAGTAAAACTTAGAGAGAAAAGTGGAAGAAATGGTTATGGTGTGAGAGTAAAAGTGAGAAAAATGAAGCAAGGCTCTTCCTCCCTCTCTCCTTGTTCAGTTCAGCCTCCCCCTCTCCTTCCTCTTGCCCTAGATTTTTTCTTAAGTTAATTATTACACTAATGAGTCATTAATAAAATATCTATCCTTGGCTTTTTCCCATTGGTCCAAAATTATGAGTCATAGGATTTAAAAATGTTCCACACTCTTCTCCACATGCAGCCAGGCGTGCAGCTGTCCCCAAGGGAGGGCAAAAATGTTTTTTCACCTTAACCATGGTAAAAGGTAAGTTTTCAAGGTAATAAAGTGTGGTAACTTTTGATTTTCATGGTAAAAATTGTCCAAAAATAACCTATTGAGGTAAAAAGCTCTCATGACTCTGATAATATGCCAAGACCACGAAAATAAAGTTCCAAAAAGCTCTTGGTTCATAAAAATCAAGTTTAGAAGCATTACGGTAATTTTTCGGTTTTACCATATCCCATAAATTAGGGTTAAAATGAACTTTCTCTGAAAAACTCCAGAAAATTTCTAAAAATCATAAATATTATAAAACACCATTGGTTACTCTTTTGGTTGATTTTGGATCATTCCCCATGCTTCTATCATTCAGTTACCCTATTCTCAGTCTACAGGGAAAACAGCAATTCTTGCTCTCCTATTCTAAAAATTTTCAAAATAATTCCTAAAATTATGAAATAATGTAAAAACATTATTTGGCCCATTAAAATATTTTTCTAACTTATTCTGACCTCCAAACCCACTCGCAGTTCAAACTACAGGGACCAAAACTGTACAATTTCTGATCCGCTTCTCAGAAAATCCCCAAATAAATTTTTAAAATCCTCAAATATTATAAAATCACTATTGGTATCCTCAAATCATTTTTCTGACTCCAATTATGGTTTCGTTTCTATATCATTATATTCTTATTCTGACAGTCAAAACGTCTACAAATTTTTCCGTTTGACTTTCCATGTCAGCACTAAACCATTATTAATCTCATCGAAATCCTAATATTAACAATAATCCTCCCTTATTAACACTCGGTCTCTTAGAGTAAAAATTTGGGGCGTTACACAGTTCAAGGGAGGTTATGACCCGGAAAGGGCGGAGTTATGGATACAAGAGTTAGAGAAGATTTTTGTGGCTATGGCATGTACAGATGAAAGGAAGGTGACCTTTGCTGTTTACATGCTGGTAGGCGATGCTGAGTTCTGGTTGCATGGGGTACGTCAGCTGTTGGAGGCCGGAGAAGTACCCATTACCTGGGCTCTTTTCTATGAACAATTTTTGACCAAGTACTTTCCCCAGAACGTCCGTCATAACAACGAGATGGAGTTCTTGAGTCTGAAGAAGGGGGAGATGTCTGTTGGAGATTATGCTGCGAAGTTTGAGTCGCTCACCAATTTTTTCCCGTACTTTCAGATGCATCCTGATTCTTCATGCAAGTGTAAGAAGTTTCAGGAGGGGCTGAAGTATGACTTGAGGGAGGCAATGGCGCCTCTGAAGGTTGAAGAGTTTAGAGAGTTGATAGAGTGAAGGTTGAAGAGTTTGGAGAGTTGATAGAGTGCTCCTCTATCATAGAGGAGACCATGAGAGGGAAGGAAGTAGTGAACAAAGACATTGGGCCATCTAGGTCCAGTAAAGGGAAAGGTAACCAGGGTAGAGGAAACCTTACTATAGGCCCCTGGGAATCAACAAGTTTACCAGAATACTGCACCTGCTTTTGGTGGTCAAGGGAGATTTAATGGGAATGGTCAGAGAGATATTCGAAAAAGTTATAGATGTAGAAAACAAGGTCACTTAGCTGACACTTGTCGGGAGAATGTGATTACCTGTTATCAGTGTGGCAAATTGAGACATACTGTTAAAAACTGCCATTCCAAAAGGGAGGAGCCGACAACAAATAAAGTTGGTGCGGGTAGGCCACCAATGACGGGACGATTTTACACCATGTCTAGTGCCCCGATCCCAAATAGTGCCAATGTTAGCAAACCAACAACCACGGGAGGAGTTAATAATCTGACATATGCACAGACAATGTACAAAAAGGCTATTTATGAGGCGCTCAATCGAAGACTTTCTGTGGGTTTTAGGATTCATGAATGATGTTTTGCTTTATAGATATAGATATCCTTTAAGTTATCTATAGGTTTGGATTATAGGACTTACAAGTCATATGTACTCTTTTGGAAACAACCTATAGGTTTAGAGCCTATTAGGGATTGCTTGTACTAACTGATTTTATATAAATATATGAGTATTTGGTTGCATTAATATCGTGTCGATTATGATCTTTGAAACTTGTTTATGTGTGTGTGATTGGGGGATGATATTATTAGTCATGAAATTATTATTGCTTTCTTACTACTTAAAGTCAAGGTGTGAGTCAGATCAACTCATTAGCTTGCGGGTAGCAGTGAGATAACAATGATATTTGGCATGATCTAATAAGTTAATCCCTAAGTATAAACTGCAAATTTCGAGGACGAAATTATTTTAAGTGGTAGAGTTGTAACATTTGTTTTTTTTCTAAGTAACTGTTCGAATTTCTGTTTTATATGAATTTTCGCAAAAGAAATATTTTGAGATTTATTTTTAGTTTACAAATAGTATTTAAATATCCATGTTTAGAATTTCTTCTGAAAATGGTCAATTTCAGCTTCTGTCGGGTCTACCTACACGATCTGTTTCCTTGTCTATCCGTCCCTATTCTGTTTTATATGAATTTTTATGGCAAAAATATTTTGTGATTTATTCTTAGCTTAAAATTAGTAATAAAATACATATATTTCAAAATACTTCTAAAATGGTAGCTTTTCAATCAACAGCGGGTCTTTTTACAGAAAACGGTTTATGTCAAACTGACGAAAAAATGATTTAAATAGCTTGAGTGTGATAAAAAAAACTCAATAAATAAACTTCCTTCACAAAAGTTTCTTCTTTTAATATTTATGATTTTATGAAATTTTTCTGAAATTTTTGGAAAACTTTCAAAAAATACTGAAAACTATGCTAACTAGGGGCGGTGTATAAATGAAAAAACCTTGCTTCACAGGTATAATTTTCGGGTAAAAGGTCCATAACCATTTTATATTTTATTTTTAATTATTTATTTCATAATTTTAGAAATTATTTCTGTGTATGTTTTGAAAACCCTATTTTTCTGCATTTTCAGGGTTATACCTGGGAAACGTTGAAAACCGAAGAGTTTGCACTGTCTATAAATTTCAAAAATAAATGCCACGAAATTATATGGACTTGTCATGGCATTTTCTGGCATTCTCATTGGTTCTCGTCAATTTTAATTAATTATTTCAATTTTTGACTTATGAAAAGACCAATATACCCTTGATTTCCACTCTTTTTCATCCAAACCGTAGGGGTATTTTTGGAAATTCACATCCTCTTCTTCCCAGCCCTGTTCTGGCCGACCTTCACTCTCTCTTGAAGAGTTTTGATGCTTCTCAAGTGTTCTAGGGCATAGATATTTGTTAGGGTTTTGTTAGATATTTTTAATAAATAGGATTTTAGCATTTTTGTGAAAATTGAGAAATAAAATATCTCACCCTCTCTCCCTCATGGTCTGGCCGAACCCCTCCCCTATAAATAGGGAGGCGGTGCCCTTCATTTTCTACACAATCCAACTTGAAGAGAAATCACTCTAAAATCCTTTTCTTTCCCTTTGTTTTCCTTTGGTTTTCTTTGTGTTACTAATCAAGTTTTTGTGTTTGTGTTCTTGTGTTCTTAGCTTGTTCTTCATTGTTCTTGAGGCTAAGATATGGGAAAATTCTTCTTAAGACGGTTTTGATCTTTGTTTTGAAGAGAATTTGTGTGTTGGGTGTTTATAGTTTTAAATAAATGGTTATATATTTATTTAAATGTTTTAAATGGTTACTATGTCCAATTTTTTAAAAATGTGATTTTTCAAATAGTAAAGTTATAATGCCCAATTTAATTATAAAGTTTAATAATTGTACCGTTACGCTGGCAAAATTTTAATGTTTAATAATTGTACCGTTACGCTGGCAAAATTTTAACGATAAAGGTATGATCACCTAGTGGGCTATGCCTCCGTCATCAACAAATCTAAGAAATTGTAAAATTGAACCTCTGAAGTTTTTTTGGCTAATAGGGAATACTGTGGTTGGTTAGGCATAAGAATGCATCTTCGGTGTACTCATACGTCAGGCTCAAGGGTCGTATCTTTATTAGACATTAGGACGTGGGCAAGTGACTAAATACGCTAAAAATTCCTAAACCGGTGTTTTTCTTCCATTTCCATGTTCTTTTTCGAAAATATATATACAGGTTGATTGTGTAAAATAAATTAATAGTAATGGGTTCTCGGTGAACTTTGTTGTTAAGTTATTTGGAAGAAATTCATGATTTGGGACCCTGTTATATATAAAAACTTGTGATTTTTACTGATTATATACAGTCTGATGATGGGTGAAGGTAGTTCATTTGTATGGATCTGTCTAGGAAAGAAAAAGGTCATTGAAGGGGCCTACAAGCTCACCTGATCTTTCCTGGGAACCATACCGGTGCGCTATTTTTTCTATCTTAGAAAGTTTGTATATACGTGGTGAAGATTACTTGATTAGCTTCCAAAGGGCTTTCCCAAAGAGAATGAATTTAAGATATAATTTATATTAATATTACTACAGTTGTAGTTGGTCACCGCGTTCGGCTCTATAACTTCCCAAATATTTCACTCTATAAGGCAGAGTATTTATTTTGGAGGATTAGAATTATCCTTAGGATTTTCAGATAAAATACGAATGGTTTAGAACTGACGTAAAAGTCAAACGGTACTTTACGGACATTCTTGACAGTCAGAATAAGCTGATAAATGAATATGAAAAATTCATACTTGATTTCCCAAAAGGTATTAGATGATATGAAATGGTGACTTGATATTCCCTAAAGGTTTTAGATGTTAAGTATGGAATTTTAGAGAATAGGATATAAAAGGAATTGCAGTTTTAGTCTCTCTACGGAAAACTCCGTAAACTGTTAGTTAAGAAATGGATAAATACTGGAGATGGAGGAATAGTTAAGATGGAGATTTTAGGATCTAGTATACTTTGGATAATATGGAAGTAATAAGTCTTGTTGATATTATAGTTTAGAACGGTAAGGTAGTTAAGTTTTATATAGACTTCTGTTTGCTATTTTTCGTCAATTATATGTTATGTATGAATTGTGTGATCTAAGTCCTAAGAAAATTATTTTAGTTTTATAATGAAGGTTTTAGAATACCTATCAAGTTATTTCAATAAAACAGTCACTCTTTCTTTGACGTTTGATATCTGTACTTACCGTAATAGACGAATAAGCTTTTAAATAGCACAAGTATGTCAAACCAACTTAGACAAACAAACTTTCTTCACAAAAGTTGTTTCTTTTAATATTTCTGATTTTCTAGAATTTTCTTAGAATTTTTAGAAAACTTTAGAAATTACCATTTTGACCCTGTTACTTACGGAAAGAGTAAAACACTGATTCAGAGACCAACCTGAGGTCAAAAAAAGATTTTAAGTAGATGAATCATATTTTTATATTTTTTTATATTTTTTAAAATTATTTCATAATTTTCTAAAAAGCATATCAAAACGCTATTTTTCTGACCCTTATAAAGTATGGAAAACAGATATTTCTGGTCAAAAATGGATTTTATGCTGACCGGTAAGTGCTCAAAATCAAATTTTAAGGGAGACCATTAGTAATTAAATTCAATTTGCAAATTTTTTGGGATTTTTCTAGAATTTTTTGAAAAATGCTCGTTTTTCAATTACGGCGCGTCCGTTTTCCTTTGTTTTTGCAAACCATAAGGCTTACCCTTACCGTAAAATTCCCAAACTCTTCCATGAGGTTCTTACATGTCATTTTCAAGATTCCTCATTGGTTCTTACCGTTTAAAATTATTTTTGAATGTTAGATTAGTAAAAAGACTATTTTGACCCTCAATTGCGGAATAAGCCGAATAGAGACGTAGTGGCTATGATATGGAAACTTAGGAACTTTGAGGGAATTCTAAGAAGTATATAAGAGTAGGGAACATCATGATTGCCTTGAAGAGTAAAGTGGGCATGCATAAAGACCGTTTTACCCTTGATTTTCACTTAAAACTACCTAAACCTAAACCTATGACTAAACAAATCCAATGGCCCTCCTTTCTCCTTGCTTTGGTCGACATCAAGGATGGATTAGAGGCCTTGGATCAGATTTCTTAAGTGACTCACCTAGCTTAGTCATAATCGTAAACCAATTAGAAAAGGATGGATTTAATTAAAAGGGATTTATGACACAATCAAGGAATAGTGCCATGACCTCACAAATTTTTATTTCCCTCTTAGTCCCCATTTGGCCGCCCCTCCCTTCCTATAAATAGGGGTCTTTGCTTCATAAATTCTCACACACCACAAAGCCTTGAAGACCACTTTCTCTTTACTTCTTAGTTGTCTTAAATTTCTTTGGTGTTCTTGGTTGTTCTTCATCAAGTTTTGGCCAAGGTAAGGGGTTAATCTTTCAATTTAATTTGAGATGTATGAGTTTTGATTCTTGTTTGTGTTTAGATTGTATGCTTTATGTGTTTTTACTATTATGCTTTAATAAATTGTTTTATAGCTTTAAAATAATTATTTTGTACTAAGTATTAATAGTAGAGTTATAATGCCCAAATTTTATTAAATTTCGTGGAAGCAAGAGGGTTATGTTAAAATCATTTTTGAACTTTTGTAAACATACCGTTATAATGGCAAAATTCAGACAACCGTAAATATGAGTTTTGTAGGTAACAAGATGAAACACAAGAAGGGGGGGTTGAATTGTGTTTCTAAGCTTTTAAAAAACTTTTCGCAATGTTGGACGCTGGCTTGTGAAAACGTTGGACGCACAGCGTACTAAGATATTGGACGCACAAAGTTTTGAAATATTGGACGCACAATAGTTGTGAAATATTGGACGCACAAAAGGATTGGACGCAGAGGCTTCTGCTAAGTTAAAAACTTGTTTTCTTTGTGCGATTTAAGGTGTATGAAAAACTTGTTGAAATAAAATCAATTCAATCCCCTTGGTTAGTAATAAGTACAGATATAAAAAGAGTTAAGGGAAAGAAGAAATAACACAAGTTTTTATCCTGGTTCACTCTTTCCTAAGAGCTACGTCCAGTCCCCTCAAACTAGAGAGATTTCACTATCAAACCAGATAGGTTACAAGTATTCTTTGCACGCAGCCTCTTCAGGCTATAACCCAAGTATTCTTTGCACTCAGCCTCTCCAGGCTATAACCCAAGTATTCTTTGCACACAGCCTCTTCAGGCTAAACGACTCAGCAGGGTGTTTTTGATTCAAGTGCTGCCTAACTCACACAAGTGAGGATATGAAAACTAAAGCACTTCGAGAGTTAAGTAAACTCTCTTTTACAAGAAGATAGAAAATATACAAGACTTTCTATACAGAGTATAACAAATTGCACAGCGATTTTTGCTCTTTCTTTTTCGTTGTTTAGTCTCTTCTTTTCAGTTGCTTGTATTCTTCTTCTTGTTCACGGTATTTATATGCTTTGATGAAGCTTCAGACTTGTTCTTCAAATAGCTCAGCTTCAGCCTTCATAAATGTTACCGTTCTCTAATAGCATTAAATGCTATTTTCCCGTTGCTCTGAGGAGATCTACTTCAGTGTGCATGTCTGCGTTTCTTTCTCCTAAATCAGAAGCAACCTGTACTCAAAGTCTCAATTGTACAGTGGTTAATAGTAATATCTTATTGAGACAGAGAGAATACACTGTGTAAAGTAGAAAGATGTGTTCAGAGATATACAGAGTAGATAAAAGCACATTCTCTCTCTTAGTACACTTTCCACAGTGCTTTATGCTTTTCATTTAATGTACGTTCAAAAACGTTGACAATGGTTGTACAGAAAGCATTGCATACAACTATTTATTTCAAATCATTTGCTCCATAAATATGTTCCATATTAAATGCATGAGCAATAAATAGCAAGTAATGGACTCTGCGTTTTGGACGCAACATATGGAATTTATTGGACGCAGCATGTAGAATAAAGTTGGACTTTCAGTCCTTTTAGCAAATGGACGCATACCTTGTCCTTACCATTTGCACATGATATTCATTCATCCATTGGACGCATCCTCATGCTTACCATTTTGACTTAGTTCGTTTCAGTTGTATAGCCTTATGCTGATTATTGGACTTATGCTCCATTGGACGCAAGGCAGTTGACTGTTGTACTTTTGACCTTCTGCTTCATTGGACGCAAAGCAGTATTGTTGGACTTTTACCATTCTGCTTCATTCTGTTCCATTGGACGCAGAGCAGTTGATTATTGGACTTTTCCAATTCTGTTCCATTGGACCCAGACAATGTTGTACTTCTGCAATTCTGCTTCATTGGAAATCATTGGACGCAGAGAGTAGCATGTCTACATGACTTGGATACATATAGGTTCTGCTTCTTTGGACGCATTGCCTCATACTGATTATTGGACGCAAAGCTCTCAGACTGCGTATTGCATTGGACGCAGAACAATATTGCCTTATACTGTTTATTGGACGCAGAGAATCATTGGACGCGTGGTCTCATAATGATTATTGGACGCATACTCTTGGTGTCCATATATGTTCCAGTGCCAACATTGGACGATGTCTTTAACATTGGACGCAAAGCTTCTCAGACTTTGAATATGAGCCAATGTCATGATGAACTTATTATTGGTCGCAGACTGCAACATCCTTCAATAAACTTAGTTAGGCAGCTTTGTTATACATTGTAAAAGCTTAATACATTTTGTTATCATCAAAACCATAAAATCACTTGGGGAGTATTTGTATTAAAAATACTTTTAACCAATTTGGTTCCAACAAGTTTACCACGATGAGAATACTATTTATTATTTTGTGCAAACCCTGGTATTGTCTATCATTGATATTGATATACAAAGTCATGGTTAAGATAAATGGTTTATCAGTATGGATCTGTCTAGAAAGGAAGTGAGACCTTTGAAGGGGCTAAAGCAGTCCGTCTCTCGCTGGCCTGGGATATATGTTGATATGCTATTTAGGGAATTCTTAACTTAGGGACTCGGTATATACGTGACTAAGATAATTGGGGAATATAATGGTAATGGATTCTCGGTGAATTCTACTGTTATATATTTTTGGTTCAGTATTCTCTTTGGTTTTCAACAGTGAAAATTTGTGAAAACAGTTTCAATGGCTTTTTCTGAAAATAAACCGGTATTCAAGTATTTTTAAAATATTTCCATTTTGACCCCTTTTCAATAAATTAATCATTTTTTGGTACTGTTATATATCGATATATTTTTGAGGAACTCGAATATAAACGAAGTATGAGTTGTCTGAGATAAATGGTTTTATGTCTATCTGAGTGGTAAGATTTTGTGTTTTTCCTGAGATGTGTGATTTGGTATTCTTATCTGAGAAACGTGGTTGTGTGTTTACTTGGAATTCTGTATTTATTCGAGAGTTAAGTCATAAGCTGGTATATGTGGTTACTAAGTAAAATCTCTTGAAGTAGCGGGCTGAATGCTCGTGGCTAGGTGCCAAAATTCCTATGGTAAAATCTCCTTGAGTAACGAGTGACTTACTCGTGGGTGTGGCCCGAATATAAGTGGTAAAGTCTCCAGGAGCAACGGGTTCTTTTCTCGTGGGTAGGTCCCGAAATTATGTCGTAAAATCTCTAGGGGTAACGGGTTCTTTTCTCGTGGGTATGTCCCAAAATTCTTAAGTAAAATCCCCAAGAGTAGCGGGCAGGATGCTCGTGGGTTTGTCCCGAAAGTATAAAAAGTCTTGTGTGAAATTCCCTGTTTAAGATATTGAATGATTCTTTTGCTGTATCAAGTTCTTCCTCGTTGTTCCCAAATGCTTTGTTGAAAGCGATGTTCCCAAATGTGCTGTGTTTGAGTGAAATTCTTATAGTGCTGATATATTGATTTCTTAAGTATGGTTCCTTAGTGTTTGTGTGGTATGTTGTTGTACGCCTGTAATTTCCTTATTAAGTTGTTTAGAGTTTCATCCTTGCCTGTTTTGTTGTGTTGATGCATGACGGAGTAGATGTTTGACCCAAGAAGTGGGTTAGCTCTTAAGAGAGGATCTGAAGGATGTTGTTATATAGATGAAGATGGATTCTGAGAAGAATAGATAGTCATGGTATTATTTTGGGTAGAGGTTTAGAGACCATACTGGCTCAGATGTTCACTGTTTTACTTTAAATTATTCCTTGTGAAAATTCTGATGATTTTATATATATGAAAAGGGATCACTTTCACATAAATATTGTTTTATGCTTCCGCACTTAAAACCTTTTGAAAATGGATTGATACATATTTCTCCACCCTTCTCTTTGTTTAAAAGAAGAAAAATTTTATCCACGTTTTCGGAGAAGGAATGTTGAGTTTTCACTAAATATTTTCTAAGTTATTTCAAAATTCATTGGTAATTATGGTATAATGTCCTTTTTGGAGAAAGGGTGTTGCATACAAATGGTATCAGAGCCGGTCCTCTCCCAGTACGGTATGGTTCGGGGACGAACCAGACGGAAGTTGGTGGGCATGTGACACCCTGAGGCCGACAAGGGCGGGGAGTGATCGCCGGTGCAAAGAGGCACGGACACGGAGCGGCTCTTGGAAGGCTTCTAGGCGAAGGGATACATGAATGAACGAAATCATACCCGAATGAGAGAAATTCCAAGACTGTGCAGGTATGGGACTGTACAGTTGAGGATAGCTTAATAGAATTGATCGGTACTACCTATACCAACAAGATGCATTTTCTTTTCGGTAGCCTATCACTTAAGAACTCCACAGTTAAGCGTGCTTGACTTGGAGCGATTTCGGGATGGGTGACCTCCTGGGAAATTTCCTGGGAAGCATGTCAGTGAGGACAAAGCATGCTCCCATGTTAGTGTGTGGGGATAGTCGTCAATCTGAAAAGCAGCCGGGATGTTATAGGCTCTGCCGCCGAGTGGTTATTCCAAAGCAATTTTTCCCAAAAATGAGAAATAGTCACTTACCGATTAAAAATGAACCTGAGTTTGAAAATGAACCTGAGTTTGAATAAGCGTTAATCTCTTCTCTCATAATCAATCCTGGTGGCTATGCCCCATTTTGATCTTCTGTTACTGCTTTGTTCACTTTGATTTTATACCGACTCACTTTGGGTAATCACCTCAGTTTGGTTTTGCCGCCGTGTGGTTACTTTTAAAATAAAATTAATAAAGCCGAAAAGAGTAAAGCGACAAGAGTATTTTGGAGTATGATGTTTTACCCGAGATTCTATATTTCATCTGAGTTAAGGGATTCCATATTTCTTTGAGAATTGTGATTTTATTCTTATCTGATTTTGGTGTTATCTGAGTTATGTGATTCGATGTTCCTATGTGAGCAGTGTGATTCTGTGTTTATTTGAGAGTTAAGTCGTGTCTGTCGTTACTAAGAAAAAGCTCTCGGAGTAGCGGGCCAAATGCTCGTGGCTATGTGCTAAAATTCCTATGGTAAAATCTCCATGAGTAGCGAGTAACTTACTCGTGGGTGTGTCCCGAGTTTAAGTGAAAGTCTTCAGGAGTAGCAGGTTGTTATACTCGTTGGTGTGTCCCGAAAGTATTGAGTAAAATCTCCATGGGGTAGCGGGTTGAGTGCTCGTGGATGTGTCCCGAAAGTATTGAGAAAAATCCCCCAAGAGTAGCGGACAAAGTGCTCGTGGGTGTGTCCCGAAAGTTTAGAGAGTCTATGTGAATTAATGTACCGGTGATGTTTTGTGTTGTTTGCGATTACAGTGCAGGCAAGGACTTGGCCTTTGTATTTATTTTGAGGATGAGTATAACAGTATTATTGCGTGATATTTGTCGCATGAATTTTATTTTCTTTATGCATTATATCTGTTGATTGTCTCAAATGATGAAGATTTTCACCCATGCCTACTTTCTATGTTTTGTCCATATGTGGTTGAGTAAATGTTTTTCCCAAGGAGTGGGCTAAGCCTTAGGAGGAGAACTGATGGAGGTTGCTGCACGAATTCCAAGAAGCACCAGTGTTTACTGTATTGCTTTGGGGTAGAGGTCTAGAGATTTGATCGGCTCAGATGTTCACTGTTCAAAGTAATTTGAGTATCTTAGATTTGTCTTATAAACTCTGAATATTTTTATATGATATGAGATTCTCTTCACAAGTGTGTTATTTTACGTTTCTGCATTTAAAAACCTTTTGAAAAGATTTAGGGAAACATATTTCACATCCTTCTCATCTTCTTCATCTTTTAAAGGAAGGAAAAAAATTTTACCCGCATTTTGGAAGAAGGATTTCCAACTTTCACTAATTATATTTTCTAAGTATTTTAAAATTCTTGGTAACTATGGTGTAATATCCTTTTTGGAGAATGAGTGTTACATCATGCATCATCTTTATTATAATAATAATCTTTGAATAAACAGTCACTTTGGTCCCTGAGAGTGTCAGGCAATGTCACTTTGGTCCATGACAGATGCGAAATTCAAAAAAGGTCCTCAACTGTCATCCGTTAGTCATTTTGGTCCCTAAAAGTGATTATTTACTGTCATTTTGGTCCCTGAAAAGTGATTACTTACTGTTATTTTAGTCCCTGAAAAGTGATTACTTATTGTTATTTTAGTCCTTGAAAAGTATTAGTTTTCTTACGACATGGACCAAAGTGACTAACACTTGATACCAATTGAGGACCTTTGTTGAATTTCGCATCTGTCAGGGACCAAAATGACACCGCCTGACACTCTCAGGGACCAAAATGACTCTTTACTCTTTCTTTTTTCTTGTTTTACTCCACTTGTTTCACATTTTTTCATAAATATTTCATTTTCATCATAAATTGATTCAGAATCTGATGAACTAGTATAAGCTAAAATAATTCTTCATTTTCATTACTATCTTTAAGGTTTTCTTTTTGTTCAATTTTTTGTATTTGTTTATTATAATCTTCAATTATTTTTAATCGTTCTAACAATTGTTGAATTTCCTCTATATTATTTGATTTCTTTAGATTTTTCATATATTCTTCTTTTAATCCTTTCATGTGGATAATGGTTTGCTAAAATTTATAGGTTTTTTTTCTCTTATTTTTAATAATTCGTCTAATTCCTTTTTTGTTATACCTTTTTTATAATCCTAAATACACACATTTCTAAACAAAAAACAATTAAAAATGAAGGGAATTCAATTGAAGCAATTACATTTCCAAGAATTCTAAATTCTCTAGAATTTCAAAATACCCCATCCAAACACAAGGTAAGAGAAAAGAGTCAATAAAAACAAGAAACAAAAAAAAACCACCGGCTGCCACACTTTTTCTCTAAAAAGGATATTACACCATAGTAACCAAGAATTTCGAAATAACTTAGAAAATACTTGATGAAAACTCAGCATTCCTTATCAAAAAGTGTGTGTAAAATTTTTCTGCCTTTTGAATAATGAGAATGATGGAAAATATGTCTCCCTAATTCTTTTCGGAAGGTTTTAAATGTAGAAACGTAAAATGATACACTTGTGAAAGTAATCTCATTTCATATATATAATCATCAGAGTTTTTACAAGGAATATTCAATATACTCAAATACACAAAATAATTTATACAGTGAACACCTGAGTCAGACACGTCTCTAGACCTCTACCCCAAAACAAGACAGTAAGTACAGATTCTTCTCGAAATCTCTATCAATCCTTGCAGTATCCTCCTTCAGATCCTCTTCTAGGACACCTCGCCAGAGCACCTTGCAGCAACTAGACCGCCACACACCCAGACCGCGCCCAGAACGAACCCAGACCGTAGGAAGACCGAACCGCAACACCAACGCACACAGACCGCACCGCCTCGCCTCAAAGCAACAACTGACCACCTTGCACCGTCGAGCCTCGCCGTTGCCGGCTTTTAGCCATACGTGTTTCGCGCAGAGAGAGAGAGAGAGAGAGGCAAGAGAGGGTTTCGTAGTGGACCCAGATCGTTGTTTTGAAATAGATCTAGTTAAAAAGTTAGTGTCGGCACGCTAACTCTAACGGTACAAACAAAATTTAATTGGCATTTTGCGTCGGCCTAGCCGATGCTAGTTCTTCTTAAAAAAATTATTTAAAAAAATATTAATTTTAGCGTCGGCTTAGTTTTAAAAAAAATAAAAAAACACTTTAAAGTCAGTTTAGAGTCGTCTAGGCCGACGCTAATAGCGTCGGTGTCGTGGCCAATGCTAACTTCTGACGCTACAACGTCACATTCTAGTAGTGGTAGCATATGCATCTCGTCAGTTAGAGACTCACGAAAAGAATTATCCTACCCATGATCTAGAATTAGCTGCAGTAGTATTTGCCTTAAGAATATGGAGGCATTATTTCTATGGACCAATATTTAATGTCTTCAGTGATCATAAGAGTTTAAAATATTGCTTTGATCAGAAGGAACTCAATATGAGACAAAGAAGATGGATGGAGTTTCTAAAAGATTATGATTTCTCTTTGATGTATCATCCCAGAAAAGCAAATGTTGTAGTCGATACCTTAAGTAGAAAGACTATACATATGTCAGGTATGATGATAAAGGAGTTAGAGTTAATAGAAGAATTCCGTGATTTAAACTTGAATGTTGAAGTATATAGGGATAGGATTTGCCTGAACATGATTAAAATCTCTAGTGATTTGACTAGTGAGATTAAGGAGCAACAGGCAACCGATGAACATCTAATGGAAAAGAAAGAGCTGTTAGAGCAAGGGAAAGTTATAGAGTTTAGTCTTGGAAGTGATGGGATTTTGAGGTGTAAAGATAGGATTTGTGTGTCGGACAATGTAGAAATGAGGAAGATAATTTTAGATGAAGCACAAGAAAGTAAGTTAAATATTCACCCTGGAACCATTAAGATGTATCAGGATTTAAAACAAAGATTTTGGTGGCCAGGAATGAAGAAACAAGTTGAGGAATATGTATTAGCATTTCTAACTTGCCAGAAAGCTAAGGTAGAACACCTAAGACCTGTAGGAATGATGCATTCTTTGGATATTCCAGACTGGAAATGGGAGAGTGTGTCCATGGACTTTGTAATAAGATTACCTAAGACTTCAAAGGGATACGTGGAATTTGGGTAATTGTCAATAGATTGACAAAAGTAGCACATTTCTTACCCATTAACGTGAAGTATTCCTTAGAGAGATTAACCCAGCTGTATATCCGAGAGATCATTAGGTTACATGGAGTACCCTCTAGTATTGTTTCTGATAGAGATCCTAGGTTTACTTCTAGGTTTTGGCAAAGTTTACATCAAGCCCTAGGAACTAAGTTAAAATTGAGTTCTGCTTATCATCCTCAAATGGATGGTCAGACAGAGAGGACGATACAATAATTAGAAGATTTGTTAAAGGCATACGTATTAGACCGAAGTGGAAGTTGGGATGATATGCTACCATTAATTGAGTTCACATCAATAATAGCTATCATTCTAGCACAGGAATGACACCTTTTGGGGCATTGTATGGGATGCTAAAAACCTTTGTGTTGGTACCAAGAAGGAGTTAGTACAACCTTAGGACCAGAATTGTTACAGCAAACCAATGTGCAAGTAAGGCAAATTCAAGAAAGAATGAAAATAGCACAAAGCAGACAAAAGAGCTACTCCGACAAAAGAAGAAGACCTCTTGAATTCCAAGAAAGTGAGCATGTTTTCTTGAGAGTCACGCCCATGACTGGGGTAGGTACAGTCATCAAATCCAAGAAACTTACTCCAAAATTTTTAGGACCTTACCAAATTTTTCGTCGGATAGGTCCTGTTGTGTATCAAATTACTTTACCTCCTTTTCTTTCAAATCTTCATAATGTCTTCCATGCTTTACAATTGAGAAAGTATGTTGTCGACTCATCTCATGTTATTGAACAGAACATAGTACAATTAAAAGAAATCTTGACTTATGATGCAAACCCTGTACGGGTCAAGGATCGAAAAATCAAGCAACTCGAGGATAAGTAAATCTCTTTGGTCAAAGTCATTTGGGATGATGTTACTGGAGATGCGACGTGGGAGTTAGAGGACAATATGCGTATGCTTTATCCGATGCTATTCCAGGTACGTAATTTCGAGGACGAAATTATTTTTAGAGAGGTAAAATTGTAACATCTATTTTTTATTAACTGTTTAATTTCGTCTTATATGAATTTGTGTGATATGAATATTTTAATATTGATTTTTTGCTTAAAAATAGGATTTAAATACATAGGTTTTAAAATACTTCTAAAACGGTTAGTTTCCAGCTTCCGTCAGGTCAAAATTCAACGTCCATTTCTTTGTTCAAAACTGTACTATTTTCTGTTTTATATGAATTTTTGTGCCATAAATAATTTATGATTTATTTTTAGCTTAAAATTAGGAATAAAATACATATATTCTGGAATACTTCTGAAACGAAAATTTTTCAGTCAAAATCGGCTCTGTTTACAGAAAACAGAACATTTAACTTATGGAAGAAGTTTTAAATACCTTAAAAGTATCAAATGACTTCAATAAATAAACTTCCTTCACAAAAGTTTATTTTTCTAATATTTTAGATTTTCTAGAATTTTTAGAAGTAAAAAGATTTAAAAGTTCTGTTTTGGTCCAAATAGTAAATCGCATGAACTGATAGATCGATTCAAAGCTCAAGTTAAAGTCAGATGAAGATTTTAAATAGCTAAATCATGTTTTTCTATTTTTTAGGATTTTTGGAAATTATTTCAAAATTGTCTGAAAGACATACCAAAAGTGACTTTTTAAAATCCCCGTATGGCACGTAAAACGAGAATTTCTGGGCCAAAATAAATTTATAATGACCAATGAGAGCTCGAAATCAAATTTTGAGATACACCATTGGTGATTAAAATTGCATTTGGATCAATGAGTCATGTTTTTAAACCAATTAGGAAAAGTTTGATTAAAACTAATTAGATAAATGCGTATTTTGGTAGTCATGGCTTACATCATGATCCTATCTTCCTTTTTCCTTCCTCCACCTCTTGGCCGACCTCTCTCCCTCTCTTAGGACCCTTGGATGACAATTTTTCACTTGGCTTCAATTCTTGTGAAGTGGTTTAAGCCAATTAGGAATTAGTTAAATGTTTTGATTTATTTTAAATGCCAAACCATGGTTGTTTTCCAAGCCAACCATGGGTTCTTTAACTCAACCCTTGGCTGCCCATTTTCACCTATAAATACCCTCTTTCACTCTTCATAAATCACACATCCAAAGCCTTTGTATTAACAAAGCAAACCTCTTCCAAAATCACCTTTGAATTCCTAGCTTTTCTCTCCTTGTTCTTAAGCCAAAGCCTTGATCTTCAAAGCTTGTTCTTCCCACTTTTTAGCTCCAAGAAAACCACCCCCACACCTCTTGAAATACTTCCCATTGATTCATAAAAATTCCCACATCAAAAAGCCTTGTGTTTACAAGCAAAAACTCTTCTTTTTTCTCCTTGAAGTTCTTGTGTTTTTGGCTAGTGTTCTTGGATCTTCAAGCTTGCTCTCCATCGAATTTCTTGATGAAAGGTAGGGGGAATCTCTTGCAAAATAATTTGAGAAGTATGTGTTTGATCTTGGTTGTTGTGTGCTTTTGTGTTTTTGGTGTTTTAGTTTTTTGCCTTATACTTGTTGATATGGCTTTAGATTAAACGTTTTGTGATATTTATTAATTGTAGAGTTATAATGCCCAAAATTCTATTAAAATTCATGTGAGTAAGGAGGTTATGGCAAAATCAATTTTGAGCTTCTGTAAATATACCGTTATAATGGCAAAATCTAGATATACCGTAAATATGATTTACCGTAAATACAAAATTATTCTTTTATGAAAACCCTGATATTGTCTGTCATTGATATACAAGGTGATGGTTAAGATAAATGGTTTATCAGTATGGACCTGTCTAGAAAGGAAAGAGGTCTTTGAAGGGGCTTTTATTAAGTCCGTCTCTATCTGGCCTGGGGTCTGTACTGATACGCTGTTTTGGGAATTATTAACACTAGGGACCCGATATATACGTGACTAAGATAAATTGGGAAAGAAATGATTTATTAATAACGTATATATAAATAGATTGGATTGGATAAAATAGTGTAACGGTAATGGAGTCTCGGTGAATTCTACCGTTATAATATCTTTTGGAAGTCAAAATGACAGTAATGGGTTCTCGGTGAATTCTACTGTTGTTTTAGCAAGTGGGGAATATTGAGCTGGTATCCAATCTGTAGGGGTGTAAATGAGCCAAGCTATTCGTGAACCATTCGGGCTCAATTCGTTAATTGCTTGCTCAAGTTCGTTTGTTTAATTAAACAAGCCAAGCTCAAGCTTAAGATTGGGCTCGAATATTTAAATGAGTCAAGCCCAAGCATTACAAGCTCGACATTAAGAGCTTGCGAATAGCTCGTGTATATATATATATGGGATGTATCAAGTGAGGGGAGTTTTAATATGAGATGATTAAATCTGGACCATACAACCATATATGGATGGTTGAAATTAAAAGTTAGTTACTGATCACATGACCACTTAAAAAAGCCATGTGACTTAATGTTAATATTGACCATTCATGATTTGATCTTATGGCTATAATAATAATAAATTAAAATTATATAGATCTTACATTTTGTATAAAAACACTTCTATCCAAACATTGATTTGTGGGGCTGATTGGATACGTCATAAGTATAATAAGCCAAATGTATGATAATGTTTTTCTTTAGTTTATCAAATTTATTAGAGTTGAAATTATAATATTTATATATTTTTGTATTTTATGAGTATAGGAGGACAACATTTTGAAAGAGACTATTCTACTAATAAGTTGATGATGGGAATTTTATCAACCCTTTTTTTATTGATATTATGGAAATATGTATAACTTTATTAAGTGTTAATCTTGATGTTTTCTTTTTATAGTAGTCAAAAAGTTTAATTATGAACTTTTTATTATTAGATTATCTAAATGTAATAGTCACGAACTTTTGAATTAAATATGCCACATGTTGAACATTAATTTTTATTAAATACTAAACCGATAAAGTTCAAAAATAATTTAGAATTCCAAAAAAAAATTAAGAAAAAAAAAAGAAATACAAAAGCTTAAGTTATAAATGAGCTTGCAAGCCCAAACTTTACTTTTTATAACAAGCTCAAGCTTTTAATTAGCTCATTTAAACAAATGAGCCAAGCTTGAGCCACAGATTTTTTTCACAAGCCAAACTCAAGCTTTAAGTGTTCGGCTCAACTTGACTCGTTTACACACCTACCAATCTGTTTATGTATGCAATAAACTCAGTTTAATTTTCAATGTTTAAGACAGTGGAAATTAGTGAGATAGGCTTCCAACGAGCCTTTTTCCTAGAAAATAATCAGTGCTTAAATATTTCAGAGGAGAAGTAATTGGATTGCGTTCAATTAGTCTAATTTTTATCGATTTCTGAAAATGAGTACTGATCACCAAAGATGGCTATGCCGTCGTGTGATTCTTTCATCTTCAAAACTAAGTAAGTCGGTAAAATAATTAGTTGAACTTCGTTCATTCAACTGTACCAAGTTTTTAGAAAGTTGGACAATGATTTCCGCATTCGGCTCTGCTGTCGTGTAATTATTCCATGTCCAAAGGTCTATCTAAAATTAGAGAACTGACACTTAATGATTCAAAAGTGGACGTAAGTTTAATTACTGCTAATCTCTTCTCTCTTGATCAAATTCAGAGTGGCTCTGCCCCGTTTTGGACTTCTTGAAATAAGTTAATAACTTTAAATTTATATATCGAATCACTCTGTTGGGCTGTTCACCTCAGTTCGGCTCTGCCGCAATGTGATCAGTCATAAAATGAATTATTTCAACCATAAGAATAATTGAATTCGCAATAAAACTAAGAGCAAGAGTTTTCTCCAAAATAGCAGGTGATTCTGTACATGTTTTAAAGAGAAGGCTACTGTAAGAACAGAAGAAGCTTCAAGAGATTGTAAAGAGAAGTGTTAAATCATTTGCATTAAAGACGTTGAGCTTACAACCCACTAGACGGGGTTGAAAATAGGTTTTGTTGGACTACAATTGTCTACTGGGATTATCCAAGTTTCAAAAGTCTCAATGGTCTTGTCGGTGAATCCCCCTGAACCGAGACAAATCGTATATCCGGCTTGGATAAATCCGACTGGCAGAACTATTTATTATCTGGTATTAAGTTTTAAATGCAGTATTCTGAATTATTCTCAAGAGTCTAAGTTTTTCCTCATCTCTCACCTGAAGAAATCACTCACAAAATCTCTTTTCTTTCCATTGTTTTCCTTTGAGTTTTCTTTGATTTTTCTAATCAAACCTCTTGTGTTTTTCCTGTGTTCTTAGCTTGTTCTTCTTTGTTCTTGAGGCCAAGGTAAGGGGAATTACTTCTTAAGTTGGTTTGATCTTATTTTGATGAGTGTTTTGTGTTTGGGTGTTTTATAGTTTTAATTAATTGTTATTTATTTGTTTTATTGTTTTAAACCTTATTTAAATTACTCTATGTTTTATTTTTACTAAAACTTGTGATTTTATTAATAGTAAAGTTATAATGCCCAATTTAATTATGAATTTTAATAATTATACCGTTACCCTGGCGAAATTTTAATTATAAAAGCTTGATCACTCAGTGAGCTATGCCTCCGTGATCAACAAATCTAAGAATTGGTAAAATCGAACCTATGTATTCTTTTGGCTAATGGGGAATACTGTGGTTGGTCAGGCATAAGAGTACATCTTCGGTGTACTGTCACGTCGGGCTCAAGGGTCGTATCTCTATTAGACATTAGTACGTTGAGCAAGTGATTAAATACGCTAAAATTTTGGAATCAGTGTTTTCTTTCATTGCAATATACTGCTTTCCAAAATATATATATACAAGCTGATCAGGTAAAATAATTTAATAGTAATGGTTCTCGGTGAACTCTACTGTTATGTTGTTTGGCAGAAATTCCTGGTTTGGAGTCCTGTTATATATAAAAACTTGTGATTTTTACTGTTTATATACAGACTGATGGTTGGGTGAAGGTAGTTCATTTGTATGGATCTGTCTAGGAAAGACAAAGGTCATTGAAGGGGCCTAAAAGCTCACCTTATCTTTCCTGGGAGCCATACCGATGCGCTATTTTTCCTATCCTAGGGAGTTCATATATACGTGGCGAAATTTTAATTATAAAAGCTTGATCACTCAGTGAGCTATGCCTCCGTGATCAACAAATCTAAGAATTGGTAAAATTGAACCTATGTATTTCTTTTGGCTAATGGGGAATACTGTGGTTGGTCAGGCATAAGAGTACATCTTCGGTGTACTGTCACGTCGGGCTCAAGGGTCGTATCTCTATTAGACATTAGTACGTTGAGCAAGTGATTAAATACGCTAAAATTTTGGAATCAGTGTTTTCTTTCATTGCAATATACTGTTTTCGAAAATATATATATACAAGCTGATCAGGTAAAATAATTTAATAGTAATGGTTCTCGGTGAACTCTACTGTTATGTTGTTTGGCAGAAATTCCTGGTTTGGAGTCCTGTTATATATAAAAACTTGTGATTTTTACTGTTTATATACAGACTGATGGTTGGGTGAAGGTAGTTCATTTGTATGGATCTGTCTAGGAAAGACAAAGGTCATTGAAGGGGCCTAAAAGCTCACCTTATCTTTCCTGGGAGCCATACCGATGCGCTATTTTTCCTATCCTAGGGAGTTCATATATACGTGGCGAAATTTTAATTATAAAAGCTTGATCACTCAGTGAGCTATGCCTCCGTGATCAACAAATCTAAGAATTGGTAAAATTGAACCTATGTATTTCTTTTGGCTAATGGGGAATACTGTGGTTGGTCAGGCATAAGAGTACATCTTCGGTGTACTGTCACGTCGGGCTCAAGGGTCGTATCTCTATTAGACATTAGTACGTTGAGCAAGTGATTAAATACGCTAAAATTTTGGAATCAGTGTTTTCTTTCATTGCAATATACTGCTTTCGAAAATATATATATACAAGCTGATCAGGTAAAATAATTTAATAGTAATGGTTCTCGGTGAACTCTACTGTTATGTTGTTTGGCAGAAATTCCTGGTTTGGAGTCCTGTTATATATAAAAACTTGTGATTTTTACTGTTTATATACAGACTGATGGTTGGGTGAAGGTAGTTCATTTGTATGGATCTGTCTAGGAAAGACAAAGGTCATTGAAGGGGCCTAAAAGCTCACCTTATCTTTCCTGGGAGCCATACCGATGTGCTATTTTTCCTATCCTAGGGAGTTCATATATACGTGGCGAAGATTACTTAATCAGCTTCCAAAGGGCTTTTTCAAAGAGAATGAGCTTAAGTAATAATTTCTATTAATATTATTACAGTTATGGTTAGTTAGCGCAGTCGGCTCTGCCGCCGTATAGCTATTCCATAGCAATTTTTCCAAAAACGAGAGAAAGGTCACTTATCGATTAAAAAAGAACCTGAGTTCAATTATCGTTAATCTCTTCTCTCTTGATCAATCCCGGTGGCTCTGCCCCGTTTTGATCTTCTGTTATTGCTTTGATCACTCTTACTTTATACCGATTCATTTTCAGGTAATTACCTCAATTCGGCTTTGGCACAGTGTGGTTACTCTTAAAATAAATGAGTAAAGCCGAAACGAGTAACAAAATGGATAAGTTTCAAGAATATTTTTGTGTTGATAGAATAAGAGTATTCTATGTGATTTTGTATTATGAAAGATAATGCAGTAAAACAGAGAAGGTTTTACAAGAGAAATCAAAGAGATATTATGCAATTTTGAGTTGTCATTTGCATTAAGAGATTTGAGCTTACAACCTAGAGGACGGGTTGAGAATAGAGTTTGGTTGGGCTACAATTGCCTTCTAGGATTATCCAGGTTTCGAAAGTCTCAATAGCCTTGCATGGTGATAATCCTTGAGCTGAGACGAGTCGTATACCCGACTTGGATAAATCTGACTGACAGACCTATTTCATGATATGGTTGAGATGCGCATTACTGAATGTTCTCCAGAAAATCTGAGTGATATCTGGTTATTTTGTTAAGTCTTGTTGCAAGCCTATCGCTCAAAAATGTTAAGGTTGGAAAAAGTCTCCTTGGAGCATTGCACCATTGTATTATTAAAGAGATATAGAAGTGACATGAATCAATATTTCTGATTGAGTGATATTCTACTGAGTTGTGATGTGCATGTCATGTCCTGTGTTCGTATGTACTTCTTTGAAAGTGATATATTCTATGTTTGTCTGTATCTCTTTGAAAGTGATATCTTCTGTGTTTGTCTATACTTCTGTTAAAGTGATACGTTCTGTGTTTGACTGTCATTGACATAAGGTGATGTGTTATGTGACAAAAGACATATATATTTGTGTTTGTGAGATTCTGAAAGTATATTGTATAAATGTTATATTTCTTGTACTATCATTCTTAACTTGTGAAAGTTTTTCACCCTTGCCTACTTTTCATGTTGTTTTGGTATGTGGTTGAGCAGACATTTTACCCAAGGAGTGGGCTAGCTCCTAGGAAAGGAGCTAAAGGAGGTTGCTGTGTGGTTTGATAAGAATTCCGAGAAGAATTGGTGTTTACAGTCTTGTTTGGGTAGAGGTCTAGAGACTTGACTGGCTCAGGTATTCACTGTACAAACATATTTTGAGTACTTTAAAATATTGAGTTCTTTTTGTAAATTCTGATGATTCTATATATTAGATGAGGTTACTTTCACAAAACTATTGGTTTATATTTTCGCATTTAAAACTCTTTGAAAAGAATTAAAGGGACATACTCTCTATCCTTCTCATCTTTTAGAAAAGACAAAAATTTTACCCACATTTTCGAAAAAAGAATATTAAATTTACATCAATTATTTTCTAAGTTATTTCTAAAATCTTAGTTATTATATTGTAATATCTTTTTTGGACAAAGGGTGTTGCACTAACCATGATCAAAGAACTAATGGATAGTGAATCCAAATCTGCGTGAAAAAAATAGTGCATGAAAATCAAATCAAATAGACAATGTATGAAAATCAACTAAAAAATTAATGCAAGTCAGGCCGTGATATAGAATTGAGTTACCCAACAGATATAAGAATGACCAAAATTAATGCAAAGCAATTGTAATGATTCGAAACCCCCCAAAGTAAAATGAAAACAGATTGATCACTAATTGACCAAAAAGATGTGTTTTACTAATTGAACCAACTGTATTTACTAATTGGCCATCAATTATTAGGAGACTGGGAGAGTATCTAACTGCCACCCTTCAAATAATTCTTATACTTGACTATGGAATACAGACCTGCAAATCAATCAAAATGAATGGTATGAACCATATAAAAAGAAGCACAACTTGAATGGATTGAAGATTACAAGCTGCCATAGCACCCTAAGTTCATGAGCACCCAAATAAAAACAAGAAATTCATATTAAGACAAAATGTTGAGAACAATGAAGATAGGTTGACATGAATTTTGAAAAATCTAAACAGTGAAAACAATTGCCGCTTTTTGGTACTATTTGATCATCTATATAACCGCTCAAACTACCTACAGAGTGGAGTTCTGAGAAAAAAAACCATCAGAGAGAAAGATATTCATCTAACCATGCTTGCCCTTTGGAGTTGGGCTTTTCTGCTGATGACATTTTGCTGAAGTTGACAGCAAAAGCTTTCCATTCCTTGGATAAATAGGAAGATCAGCCAAGAAGATTGTATTGGCAGAATAGCAAAAATCCTGAAACGCGTGAAAAATAAATTAACAACCTTAATTATTTTCATTACTTATGCATCTAGAACGGCAAGAAGTTTAGAATATTTCAACAATTGTTGCAACAAAAAGACTGAATGTTGAAGTTAACCCGATAAAAGCAAATAATAAAGAAAAGGTATCTGCTTGGGGAAGTGACATGTTTGAAAACCAGTTCACATGAAATCCAATAATGTTATTCTACCTGTCAGTACATAAATCAATGCATAAACCACGGGCAGAAAAAATAGATCAGCAACAAAAAGGGAACTTGATATTCATTTGTAATGTAAGTAAACATGCACGTTATCTTTGCCATTATTTAATCGAATAAAATTCCCAAATCAGCCAATCAATTATGCATGACACACTATAAATATAACCAAGCAGCAAGCACCCAATTTCATTTACCATTTTCCTTTACAATTTTTCCTATGCAATGTTTACTTCATATCCATTTTACCCTCACCCAACCACCAAGCGGTCAAAATCAGAGAGAACCCAAAAGCCCCATCTTAGTCCTTCTTGTTAGAATAAGACAAAATGTAAAAAATAAAATTAAAAAAAGTTGTAGCCAAGAGAGAAAAAAAACCATTATCAGAAAAGAGAACCATCAGAATGCCAAAAAATAATAAAAGAGAACCATGAAACCCAGAGCAAACAACCAAATCATAAAATTTGTAGGAAAATCCAAAACAACATCCATCACACACAGGGACGGATTTAAGGGGGGAAGGCAGGGGCCCTGGCCCCACCCTCTTCAATTCTAATATTTTTTATTGTATTGTATATGTTGATTTTCTGGAATGTAAAACAAGTACTGCACCCGCGTAGTTAAACAATGCGTATTACATGTACTGCGGCTGGGATGGGATAGTAAAGGTGTTGGATATTTTTTATTAAAAATTATTTTAGCAATTATTTTTAAAACGGTTGGTTAACTATTATTATTGGTTAATATGTTTTTTTTTTAGGTTTTATGTTTCCTAACGTTACCTTGTATCCGTTTGTGGGCAATTATTTGGCTTTATATGGTTTAATTGTTTTTAACATTAGTTTTAATACAATTTAATTTTTATGTTTCTTTAATTCTTATATAAAGGAGCCTACGGGGAAGAAAGGGGAGAAACAGAAAATTGCTGAAACAGTGAAGTTTTCTAAAATTATTGTGTTTTCTATTAAGATACCGAGCAGTTTGATTTTTGGTGGGTGTTGGTTTGTTGGGTTCTCTTTTGTGCAGAGAGTTCCCAAACTCAGTGTTAGAGGACTGTTTTATCCTGGGGACGACGGGGCTGTATACTGCTGCATACATCGGGCAGAGCCGCGAAACGTCTTAAAGAAAGCGACCTAGTGCGCGACTCAGCCTTAATTTACTTACTGGTTATTGATTGATTGATTTATTATTATTATTATTATTATTTGTTAGTGTTCGACATTTGCAGCAACAATTTTAAGACATTTTTATTTTCTGTCATGTCTGCTGAGCACGACACCATTCCAGTTGATCTCAATAAGCCTACTCTACCAGAAAGTGCGATCGATGAAATCATCTTCAAAGGTTTGGCTTTAGAACAATTTCAAGTAGCTATAATGATAGATATATTACCTCCTAGATGGAAAATATTTTATGAATATCCTCACACATAAAACCAAAGAGCTTTTTTAGAGAGTTTAATTACTTAATTTTGTATAGAAGAGAAAGCCCGAAAACAATATAAAATAAAAACTATGAGGTTCTTGTTATTTATTTATTCGAAAATCCACTTTTATTGTCCTAAGAAATAAACCCCCTCATAATGGTTTAACTTGTATATTTATAGTAAGCCATTAAGCCTGGCCATTTGGCTAGAAACTGTCGACTTAAGGGTCAATGTTATTGGTGAATCCGAGAGGTGGTGGGTAGACACTGGCGCAACGCGTCACGTCTACTATGATAAGTCTCTATTTAAGACTTCTTTTGTTGTTAAGAATCAAAAAGCGTTGTTGCGTTATCTTCTTAACAAAGCCGGATTTACTCAAACTATAAAGACTGATTTGTATACCCTTACAAAGAATAATATTTTTGTAAGAAAGAATTTTGCCAGTGATAGAATGTTGAATTTGGTTATTGAATATTTTTATTAAAATGTTTTTATATATATCAGTATTGATATACATGTTTTATTTTTTTTAGTTTTAACATGGCCTCATTTACATTAATATTGTCATTGAGCCTTTTCTTAATTAACTTTGGATTAATTTCCATTAATTAATTCTTTAGCCGTTGGAAGCATATATTCTGGGGTTTTTATTTGATTTAATTTGATTTATTTGCTATTGCTTTTGTCATTGGATGTCATTAGCCTTTAGAATTTAGATGTTAATTGGTTTTAATTTGTTTAATTGTTTTTAAGACAATTTAGGATTTTGTCTTCCGTCTGATGCTTATAAATAGAATAGCACCCATGAAAATATTATGGGTGATTTGGAATTAATTCCTAATTTGTCTATATTTGATTTTGCAAAATTGTGATTTTTGTAGTCAAGCTTATTTTACTAAGGCTCCTTAAAAGTCAGTTGATAGAGAAATTGAAATTCTTGAATATTTGTTACATTTTGATATATGTGAATTTGATGAAGTGCCAACTAGAAATAAAAAGCATGATTTTATAATTTTTATTGATGATTGCTCTAATTCACATATGTATACCTTATGAAAAATAAGGGTGATGCTTCTGATATCTTTAAATCATTTGTTGTTTTTTTTAACATACGCAATGCTTTATTAATTGTCATTTTATTGCATATGAATGTCTTTTTATAGACTAAATCATTTATAGCAAAGCTTATAGATTTGTTGATTTAAATGAGAAAATTGTTATTGGATCAAATGATGTTATTTTTTTTATGAAAACCGTTTTCCGTTTAAATTGAAAAATAGTGGGGGTTCTACTTCTTATAGTGCACCAATTAGAACAATTATTTCTAATGTTTTTTTTTATGAACCTATAAGAAGTAAGAGCATATATATGTGGCTAAACGTTTTGGTCCTGATTTTTATGTTTATAATGTTGAGAAAGGTACTTCCTATATTATGATTTTGTTGTTCTGGTCAAGGTATTAAAGTATTTTAACTTATATGGCCTGAAACAAGAACCTAAGCAATGGCATGAGAAATTTGATAGTCTGGTTATCTTACATGGTTGTAATATTAACGAAAGTGACAAGTGCATATTTTATAAATCAGATAATTATGTTTGCACTATTGTTTGTTTATATGTGGATGACTTGCTTATTTTTTGTTCTAATATTCATGTTGTGAAAAATGTCAAAAAAAATATGCTTTGTGGAATTTTTTGACATGAAGGACCTTGGTGAAGTATATGTAATTCATGGAATTAAAATTACTATAATTGAAAATGGTATTTCCTTAAATCAGTTTCATTATATTGAGAAGATTTTAAAGAAATATATTTACTTTGATCGTAAACCAACGTGTACCCTCTATGATTCTAATGTAAAGATGTTCAAGAACACTGGTGACAGTAATAATCAATCTGAGTATGTGAATATCATTAGCAGCCTTCAATATGTTGTTGATTGCACTAGGCCTGATGTAACGTCTGTAATTTTTAATTCTGTTTTAATTATATTTTTGCGTGTGACATGTGCTTTGTGTATATTAGATTTATTTTAGTAAGAGTATTTTCATAGACAAAAGTTTTCCTGATGTTAAAAATCAGTAGTTTAAGTCGGACGTTTAGATACAGACAGAGTTCTGTTTATCGTAAATAGACGGAATGGTGACTTTGTGGAGTAGAAACCCTAGATTTAGGTTGAGAACAAGATTTGAAGGTACAAATAGTGATTTTATAATATTTGAGGATTTTAGAAATTTATTTGGGAATTTTCTGAAGATTGGATAAAAATGTTACCGTTTTGGTCCTTGTAGTTTGACTAGGTTGAACTGTGAGTTGTTTTGGATACCAGAACAAGTTAAGAAATATTTTTGGAGGTTCCAAATGATGTTTTATATTATTTCAGAATTTTAGAAATTATTTTGGGAATTTTTGGAATAGCAGACAAAGAATTACGGTTTTTGTCCCTGTAGACTGAGAACAGGGGAACGGGGAGGAACAGGTGAATGTCAGAAGCTTGGGAAATGATCCAAAATCAACCAAAAGAGTACCCAATGATGTTTTTACAATATTTATGATTTTTAAAAATTTTCTAGGATTTTTCTAAGAAAGTTCATTTTTACCTTAAGTTACGGGTTACGGTAAAATCGAAAAATTACCGTAATGCTTCTAAACTTGATTATTTTGAACCAAGACCTTTGTGGCACCTTATTTTCATGGCTTAGGACTTACTTTAGGATTCATGAGAGTTTTTACTTCAATAGGTTAAATTTGGATAATTTTTACTATGAAATACAAAAAGTTACTACACTTAATTACCTTGGGGACTTACCTTTTACCATGGTTAAGGTGAAAAATTATTTTTACCCCCCTTGTACCAGCTGCTGCGCCAGATTGAGGAAGAGTGTGGAAGGTTCAAGATTTTTATGACTTATGGTTTGTGGCCAATAGAATTAATCCAAGTGATTTACTAGGGTTATGACTCATGGTTAGTGTAATCATGGTTGAGGAAAAAATCTTGGGTGATAGGAAAAGGAGAGGGGGAGGCTGAGACTTGGAAAGGGAGAGGAGAGTTCTTGCTTCATACTTTCATCTTGCTCTTGCTTCATACTTTCATCTTGCTCTTACACTATAGCCAAACTCCAAGCTTTTCTTTTCAAAAATTTTGTCCAAGTTAGCCAATTTTCAAGAGTTTGTTCTTAATCTTGTGATCAACAAGCTACCAAGGAACCAATCAAGAAGAAGAAGGAGAAGGAAGAAGAAGTTGTTGGAAGTTAGGGTTTTCTACACAAACTTGGTAAGGGAAAATTTTCTTATACAAGGTTTTTAAAGCTTAGTTGACATAAGAGAATCATGTTGTAGTGATTTGTTCAACGTGATTTTTAATTTAATCTAGAGAACATGTTGGTTGTTAAGCCATATCCTTTTATGTTCTTATGGTGATAGATGAGCCAAGAGTTGTCTTGTGGTTGATATGAACTCTCTTGAGTGATTTAGGTATGAAAGTTTTGCTTGATAGTAGTTTTGGATTGTTTTATCCTAGGTTTAAATAAGACTAGTTGTCTTTGATTGAGGATTACTTTTTGTTGGGAAAGATAGTTGAGTTGTGTGACATGATTTTGCCCTATGTTGGATGCATGATGATCCTTGTTCATGCTTGAGTTGAATTGATTGAGAGGTTGTTATGGTGACTGTCTTTTAAAAGCTTGGTATGATAAAAAATTTGACCTTGGTATAATTAATACGATCTTGGTGTGATGATTTTGCTATATGGCTTGATGAGTTTGGAACCATGGCTTGATGATGAATGATTGTGTCTTGTGATTGATCCAAAGATGGTAAACTTTACTCATTTTTATTCATTTGGACATAACTATGCAAAGAAAAGATTGATTTTGGTTGGACTTTGAAATTTCGAGCTCCTGTCATGCCCTGGGTGTGATTTTTTCTGAAGCTGTGGAAGTCTGAAAAACAGGGGATAGAACTGTCTGCACCGCGGGTGTGAAAATTTTCGCGCCTGTGAACAGTTCTGGATCCAGAATTTTTTATAGCTAATGTTTTTGCGAAAATTATTTTTTCAAACTTTTTACATAAATATACTTAAGATAAAAATGACATTTTGAATCTAAAAATTGGTAAGTATTTTGGTTAATTGATTTTAGAATTTAAGCAATGGTTTTGGAAAATGCATTTTTGTTAAAAAGATGAAGAATTAATAAGAGTGTGAATGAAAGAGGAAAAAGCCATGTCGATGGAGAATTATGCACAAAGAGATGTGAATATCATAAGAGATGATAATGTTATAACCAAGAGTAAAGGTTATATGTGATTGTGCAAGTGATAACCTAGTGAAGAGGTTAATGAAATTACAAGAGCAACCAAAGCTTGAAATGCTTGAGAATGAATATTTTGTATGCTTAATGTATGTGTCATTTTGCATAGAGAGACTTGGCGGATGGTCAAGAGCCTTGGCGGATGGCCAAGAGATATTGTGTGCTTAATGTGTTATGTCATATGCATAAAGAGAAAGAGATTTGGATGATGGCCAAATGATGATCTACAACCCAGAGAGGGGTTGAAAATAGGTATGGTTGGGCTACAATTGCCTACTAGGATTATCTAGGTTTCGAAAAGTCTCAATGGCCGCGTGGTGACTCCCAGCGAGCCGAGATCGAGTAGAGCACCCGGCTTAGATAAATCTGTCTGACTGACCTATTTGTGATATGGTGTCCCAAAGTACATTAAATAATTGTTACTTGGACTTTACTGTCTGTTTAGCCTTGAACAATTTTGACTTAAACATGGCTTTCCTGAATACTGTCTTGGACTTTACTGGTGGTTTAGCCTCGAAAAGTATTTTAGGGATTGACTGTGGCCTATCGCTCAAATGTTGTTGAGGAAGAGAAAAGTCTCCATGGAGCATTACACCAGTGTTGAGAGGAAAATAGACTGTCTGTTTAGCCTTGAACAATTTTGACTTAAACATGGCTTTCCTGAATACTATCTTGGACTTTACTGGTGGTTTAGCCTCGGACAGTATGTTAGGGATTGACTGTGGCCTATCGCTCAAATGTTGTTGAACGCCAGTGTTGAAAGGAAAATAGAAGTGTCATGCATTTTAAATGTATCTGTGTAATGATATATTGCTTGATACTGAGTAGTGTGCTGCAACTATGATGTTTTTCCTTGTGTATATGAGAATGTCTCATTAGAAGAGACAGTATATACTTTTGTGCTGAGAAAGGTAAATGGTACAGTAATGCTTAATGTAGGTTATGTTTGATAAGTCTGATTTACTTTATTTTTATCCGTTGTCACTATGCTTTATAATCTGTGTATGAGGATTTTTCACCCTTGCCTATATGTTTTGTGCTCTTTGGAACATGATTCATATAGATATACCACCAGTCAAGTGAATTGACCAGGACGGAGGAACGAAGAAGACTACCGTCTGGAGTGGCTTTTGTTTAGATTGTCTGTTGGGGGTGATCGGAGACTCGACTGGCTTAGGCTCATTTGTGGTAGACTGTTATTATTATCTTTACCGGATGACTGTATTATTTGAATGACATTACTAGCTGCTCAGTTTGATGTACTTGTAAAACTTTGGACCAGTATTATATATGAAGTACATTATTCATTCAGATGAGACCTATCTAGTTTTTAGTAATACGTTACGACGTGAATAAGTTTCGAAATCTAAATAGCATAAGTGAGAGTTTCAAGTGAAAATGATTTTCAGGAAATAAAAGGAAAAGATTTATACTCATTTTCAAAATAGGCTTGAAATAACTAAAAGAGAATTTTCTTTTAGAAATAAAGAATAATATTATTTGCGATAAATAAGGTTACTTATGTTGTAATATCTTTTTATGAGAAAGGGTGTTGCACCTGATATAGCTTGTGTTGTGGGGTTACTATGTAGGTTTACTAGTAGTTCTAGTAATGAGCACTAGTGTGTTATTGAGAGGATCGCGAGGTACTTTAAATGGACCATGATCCTAGGATTACATTATCAAAAGTTTCCCGCTGTATTAGAAGGTTACAGTGATGTTGATGAGAATAATTGGACTGACAATTGCTTGTGAGGAAGCATCATGGTTGAGAAACCTTTTGTCAGATATTTCTATATGTGAAAATTGATACCAACCACATTGATCCATTGTGATAGTACCGCGGCTATTGCAAAGATTCACAACTGTTATTATAACGGTAAGAGGGATCAAGTGAGGTCTGAAGAAAATTTGGCTAATCCTTTGACGAAAGGACTAGCAAGAGAGAAGGTTTTCAAAACCTAAAAAGGAATGAGACTAATGCCCATAGATTAAATTGTCTCTTATAGGGGTAACCCAACCTATTAACTAGAGATCCCAAGAAATAGGTTCAAAGGGTAATAACAACTTATAAGGAGATGTGAGAATCATGCTATGATATTTCGTTTAAGTCTCATTCATAATTTTTAGAGCATGATATCCTGTAGTGTTGGAAGGTTGAATTAATTTCTTAATGAGTTCTATACTCTATTTGGAGTGGGGTATGTAACACCCTTTCTCCAAAAAGGATATTACACCATAGTAACCAAAAGTTTAACTTAGAAAATATTACAGATAAAGTTGGTAATCCTTTTCTAAAAATACAAGTAAATTTTTTCTCTTTCTTGAAGAAGATGAGAAGGATGGGGAATATGTTTCTCTAAATCTTTTCAAAATGGTTTTGAATAAAGAAATAGAATCAATATCTTTTGTGAGCATAAACTTATCTCATATATATAAAAGATCGTGCTTCAGTACAAGTAAACTTTCAAATAAACAGTACATCTGAGCCAAATCAGTCTCTTGACATCTACCCCATCTAAAACAGTAAATACCAATTCTTCTCGGAATCCCTATCAATCTACACAGCATCCTCTTCAAATCCTTCTTCTAAGAGCTAGTGTAACATCCATCTTTTTAGGTTATAAGTTAGAATTTTTGTTTTATATGATATACTATGATCTAAGTGCTAAGAAAATTATTTTGGTTATATAATAATAATTATAAAACACTTATGAAATTATTTTATTAAAATAGTAACTTTTTCTTTACTGTTTGACATCCGTATTTACCGTTATTGACGAAAAAAGGTTTTAAAAACACAAGTATGTTAACCCAACTTTTTCAAACAAACTTCCTTCACGACAGTTGGTTCTTTTAATATTTGTGATTTTCTAGAATTTTCTTAGAATTTTTGGAAAACTTTAGAAATTACCGTTTTGACCTTGTTAAATACGAAAAGAATAAAATACTGATTCAGGAGACCAAATTGAGGTCAGAAAAAGATTTTGAGTAGCTGAATTATGTTTTAATATTTTTTTATGATTTTTGGGAATTATGTCATAATTTTCTGAAAAACAAGTCAAAACGCTACTTCTCCGACGCTTATAAAGTACGGAAAGCGAAGATTTCTGGTCCAAAATCGATTTATGTCGAATAATGAGGGCTCAAAATCAAAATTTAAGAGAGACCATTAATGTTTAAATTCAATTTGCAAATTTTCTAGAATTTTTCTAAAATTTTCTGAAAAAGTGTTGTTTTTCACTTACGGCGCGTCTGTTTTTCTTTGTTTTTGCAAACAGTAAGGCTTACCCTTACCGTAAAATTCGCAAAACTCTTCCATAAGACTTTTAGGTGTTATTTTCAAGATTCCTCATTGATTCCTACTATTTAAAATTATTTTTGAGTATTAAATTAGTAAACAGACTATTTTAACCCTTAATTGCAGGATAAACCGAATAGAGACGAATAGAGACATAGTGTCTATGAAATGGAAACTTAGGAACTTTGAAGGGTTCAAATACAAATCTAAGAAGTATATAAGAGTGGGGAACATCATGATTAGAGCTGTCAAAATGGGCTAGGCCCGATGGGCTAGCCCGATAAAAATATGGGCTGGGCTAGTAAAATCTAGGCCCGAAAATATTTTGGCCCAACCCGGCCCGGCCCGAAAATTCATTGGGCCGAAGTGGGCTAGGCCGTGGTGGGCTGGGCTGGCCCGCTGGCCCGACTATAATTTGCTAAAATTGTGTGCAGACTGTTTCACACCAGGGGTATGAATAATTACACAGGTGTAGAAGCGTCAGATATTTTGGACTATCTTTTCTCGGTACTAAACTAGCCTCACAGATCGTTTCACATCACCGGTGTGAATAAATTCACAGGTGTGAAAGCGTCAGGCTTATGCAATTGTCTTATTTTTTGTGCTAAACTAGCTTACAGTGCGTTTCATACCTAGGGTGTGATTAAGTTCACAGGTGTGAATGCATCAGTTTTCTATTAAATCATTTTTTTTAAAATAAAAAAATGAGCCCATGGGCCAGCCCGTTTGGCCCGCAGCCCGTGGAGGGCTGGGCTGGGCTGACATATTAGTAGCCCACATTTACTTTAGCCCGGCCCGGCCCGAAAATGTATTGGCCCGTAGTGGGCTGGCCCGAATGGGCCGGCCCGGCCCGAATTGACAGTACTAATCATGATTACCTTGAATAGTAAAGTGGGCATGTAAAAAGACCATTTTACCCTTGATTTTCACTTAAAACTACCTAACATAAACCTATGACTAAGCAAATCCAATGGCCCTCCTTTCCCTTCCTTTTGGCTGACATCAAGGAGCTCTTAGAGGCCTTGGATCAGATTTCCTACCTTACTCATCAATCCTTGTGAAAGGCTTTAAACTAATTAGAAAAAAGATTGATTAAACCTAATTAATAATGAAGCATTTTGAGAGTCATGGCTTACATCACATGCTCTTTTTTCTTCCTTCGTTGTCCTCAACGAAATCAGCCCCCTCACCTATAAATAGACCCCCTTGGCTTCATAAATTTTCACTCATCCAAAGTGGAAATCAAGAAGACAAACACTTTCTCTCTTTTCTCTCTTTAGTCTTAAATTTCTTAGTATTTGTTCTTGGTGTTCTTGCTTGTTCTTCTTCAAGTTTGGCCAAGGTAAGGGGTTAATCTTTCAATTTAATTTGTGAAGTATGAGTTTTGATTCTTGTTTGTGTTTAGATTGTATGCTTTAGGTGTTTTTGCCTTTATGCTTTAGATAAATGATTTTATAGTCTTAAATTAATTATTTTGTACTAATTATTAGTAGTAAAGTCATAATGCCCAAATTTTTTTAAAATTTCGTGGGACTAAGGTTACCATGTTCAAATTACTTTTGAACTTTTGTAAACATACCGTTATAATGGCGAAATTTAGACTACCATAAATATGATTTTACCGCGATGAGAATACTATTTAATTATTTTGTGAAAACCCTGGTATTGTCTATCATTGATATACAAGATCATGGTTAAGATAATATGGATTCCAAGAAGATTAGACAGTTACTGTATTATTTGGCTAGGGGTTTAGAGACCAAACTGGCTCAGATGTTCACTGTCTTACTTTAAACTCTTTCCTGTACATACTCTGATGATTTTATATATATATATGAGACGGAATCTTTTTCGCATAGTATTGTTTTATGCTTCTGCACTTAAACCCTTTTGAAAAGAATTAATACATACTTCTTCATCCTTCTCTGTGTTAAAAGAAGAAAAAATTTTACACATGTTTTCGGTGAAGGAATGTTGAGTTTTCACTAAATATTTTCTAAGTTATTTCAAAATTCATTGGTAACTATGGTGTAATATCCTTTTTGGAGAAAAGGTGTTGCATTTTGTGGTATCAGAGGCTGGTTTGAGTCTTTTGGGTACTGTTGGGTATAGGTTTACTATGTTTTCTTTGTGTGAACTCTGATAAGTTGTTTGTGCTGTGTGAAATTGTGAGAAATTTGTGTGAATCTTGATTTGTTTACTTAGGTTATATTGTTCTGGAAAAATCTGGTTTTAAGGTTGTGCTGGTATGGGACGGTACAACTGAGAAATTCACAACTGTATTGGAATAGGACGGTACAGTTGAGGAGAACTTAGTAAGATTATTCGGTACTACCTATGCCAATAATACTGTATAGATATGGGACTATGCAAGAGAGGATGACCTTCTGAAAAGCATGTAAGTGAGGACAAAACATGTAGTTGGTATCCGTGTTGGTTTGTAGGGATAAAGTCATAAATCTGAAAGTAGCCAGGTGATTTCAGGATAATATAAGACTTAAGTAAAATTGTGTGATTAAGTACTATGTGACATCGATTTATTAATAGTCGATTTTGGGGATTTCTTGAGTGGGTTATGACTTAGTTTTACTTGGGTAGTTGTCTTATAGGAAACCATGTCTGGAAAAGGAAGTGGAATCAATGCAGACTTGGCAAATGCTATCCGAGAGATGGCATCTACCGTAGGACAAAGAAAAGGGAATGGGCAGGGTTTGGCAAACTTCCGTCGTGCCAAACCAACTCAATTCAAAGGGGGTTATGTTCGGAAGGGGACGGAACTGTGGATTCAAGAATTAGAGAAGATCTATGTAGCTATGGCATGTACAGATGAACGGAAGGTAACCTTCGCTGTATACATGCTGGTAGGAAATGCTGAGTTTTGGTGGCGTGGGGTACGTCAGTTGTTGGAGGCCAAAAAAATACCCATTACTTGGGCTCTTTTCCAGGAGCGTTTCCTGACTAAGTATTTTGCTCAGAACGTCCGTCATAACAAGGAGATGGAGTTCTTAAGTCTGAAACAGGGAGAGATGACTGTTGGAGAATATGCAGCTAAGTTTGAATCGCTCTCTACGTTTTCCCAGTACTTCTAGTTGCACCCTGATCCATCATGGAAGTGTAAGAAGTTTCAAGAGGGACTAAAGTATTATCTGAGGGAGGCAATGGCACCTTTGAAGGTAGAGGAGTTCAGCGAGATGATAGAACGTTGCCCCATGATAGAGGAAACAAAAAGGGGAAAAGAAGTAGTGAATAAGGATTCTGGACCATCTAGGTCTAATAGGGGAAGAGGCAATCAGGATAAGAGGAAACCTTACTATAGACCACTAGGAAACCAACAACCTTACCAGAATGCTATTATACCTACTTTTGGTAGTCAGGGGAGAAATAATATGAATGGTCAGAAAGATACCCAAAAATGCTATAGCTATGGGAAACAAGGTCATTTAGCTGACACTTGTCGAGGAAATATAATTACTTGTTTCCAGTGTGGACAAACTGGACACACGGCAAGAAACTGTCAAACAATGAAGAATGGACCGGATGCAAACCGCACTAATGCGGGTAGACCAACAACCATTGGAAGGATTAATAATCTGACCGCTACCTAAGCCATGTATAGGAAGGCCATCGATGAAGCCATTAAGTGAAAACTTTGGATTTTAGGGATTTCATGGCCGAAGTTTGTTTTTCTTTAAGTATTATATATATAGATGTCCTTTAGTTATCCGTAGGTTTGGGTCACGAAACTTATAAGTCATGTAGAATCTTTTTGGGGATGTTTTATAGACTTATAGTCTATTAAGAATGTTTTGTTCTTACTGCTATTATATGAATATATGAAGTGTTTGGTTTCATTGAGATTGTGTTGATTCTATACATGTGTTTACAAATTGTTTGTTATACTTATAACCCTGATTATCAAAATGTGTTTTTGGGATGGTATTATTAGTCATAAACTTATTATTGTTTTCTTGCTACTTAAGGTCAAGGTATGAGTCGGATCAACTCATTAGCTTGCTGGTAGCAGTGAGATAACAATGGTATTTAGTATGAACTGGTAAGTTAAATCCCTAAATGTATTCACGAATTTCGTCGAAATTCTTTTTAGAGGGATAGAATTGTAACATCCGTATTTTTAGGTTATTAGTTAGAATTTTTGTTTTATATGATATATTGTGATCTAAGTGCTAAGAAAATTATTTTGGTTATATAATAATAATTATTAAACACTTATGAAATTATTTTATTAAAACAATAACTTTTTTCTTACTGTTTGACATCCGTATTTACCGTTATTGACAGAAAAGGATTATAAAAACACAAGTATGTTAACCCAACTTTTTCAAACAAACATCCTTCACGAAAGTTGGTTATTTTAATATTTGTGATTTTCTAGAATTTTCTTAGAATTTTTGGAAAACTTTGGAAATTACCGTTTTGACCATGTTAATTACGGAAAGAATAAAATACTGATTCAGGAGACCAAATTGAGGTCAGAAAAAGATTTTGAGTAGCTGAATCATGTTTTTATATTTTTTAGGATTTTTGGGAATTATTTCATAATTTTATAAAAACAAGTCAAAATGCTACTTTTTCAACGCTTATAAAGTACGGAAAGCGGAGATTTCTGGTCCAAAATCGATTTATGTCGAACAATGAGGGCTCAAAATCAAAATTTAAGAGAGACCATTAGTGTTTAAATTCAATTTGCAAATTTTCTGGAGTTTTTCTGGAAGTTTTTGAAAAAGTGCTGTTTTTCACTTACGGCGCGTTCTTTTTTCTTTGTTTTTGCAAACAGTAAGGCTTACCCTTACCGTAAAATTCCCAAAAATCTTCTATAAGACTTTTTTAGGTGTTATTTTCAAGATTCCTCATTGATTCCTACGTTTTAAAATTATTTTTGAGTATTAAATTAGTAAACAGATTATTTTAACCCTTAATTGCGGAATAAACCGAATAGAGACATAGTGGCTATGATATGGAAACTTAGGAACTTTGAGGGGTTCAAATACAATTCTAAGAAGTATATAAGAGTGTGGAACATCATGATTACCTTGAATAGTAAGGTGGACATGTAAAAAGACCATTTTACCCTTGATTTTTACTTAAAACTACTTAAACTTAGACCTATAACTAAGCAAATCCAATGGCCCTCCTTTCCCTTCCTTTTCGCCAACATCAAGGAGCTCTTAGAGGCCTTGGATCAGATTTCCTACCTTACTCATCAATCCTTGTGAATGGCTTTAAACCAATTAGAAAAAAGATTGATTAAACCTAATTAATAATTAAGCATTTTGAGAGTCATGGCTTACATCAATGCTCTTTTTTCTTCCTTCCTTGTCCTCAACGAAATCAGCCCCCTCACCTATAAATAGACCCCCTTGGCTTCATAAATTTTCACTCATCCAAAGTGGAAATCAAGAAGACAAACACTTTTCTCTCTTTAGTCTTAAATTTCTTAGTATTTGTTCTTGGTGTTCTTGCTTGTTCTTCTTCAAGTTTGACCAAGGTAAGGGGTTAATCTTTCAATTTAATTTGTGAAGTATGAGTTTTGATTCTTGTTTGTGTTTAGATTGTATGATTTAGGTGTTTTTGCCTTTATGCTTTAGATAAATGATTTTATAGTCTTAAATTAATTATTTTGTACTAATTATTAGTAGTAAAGTCATAATGCCCAAATTTTATTAAAATTTCGTGGGACTAAGGTTACCATGTTCAAATTACTTTTGAACTTTTGTAAACATACCGTTATAATGGCAAAATTTAGACTACCATAAATATGATTTTATCGCGATGAGAATACTATTTAATTATTTTGTGAAAACCCTGGTATTGTCTATCATTGATATACAAGGTCATGGTTAAGATAAATGGTTTATCAGTGTGGATCTGTCTAGAAAGGAAGTGAGACCTTTGAAGGGGCTAAAACAGTCCGTCTCTCTATGGCCTGAGATCTGTATTGATACGCTGTTTGGGGAATTCTTAACTTAGGGACTCGGTATATACATGACTAAGATAATTGGGGAATATAATGGTAATGGATTCTCGGTGAATTCTACTGTTATATATTTTTAGTTCAGTATTCTCCATGTTTTAAACCGTGAAAGTTTGTGAAACAAGTTTCAATGGGCTTTTTCTGAAAATAAACCAGTGTTCAAGTATTTTTGAAATATTTCAGTTTTGACCCCTGTTCAATAAATTAATTACACTTTTAGTACTATTATATACCTTTGAACGAAAAAGAAGTATGAGTTGTCTGAGATAAATGGTTCTGTGTTCTATCTGATTGGTGAAATTATGTGTTTTCCTGATATGTGTGATTTGGTATTCTTATCTGAGAAGCGTGGTTCTGTGTGTACTTGTGATTCCGTGTTTATTTGAGAATTAAGTCGTAAGTTGGTATCTGTGGTTACTAAGTAAAATCTCTTGGAGTAGCGGGCTAAATGCTCGTGGTTGTGGCCCGAAATTCCCATGGTAAAATCTCCTTGAGTAGCGAGTGACTTACTCGTGGGTGTGGCCCAAATATAAGTGGTAAAGTCTCCAGGAGCAGCGGGTTCTTTTCTCGCGGGTAGGTCCCGAAACTATATCTTAAAATCTCTAGGGGTAGCGGGTTCCTTTCTCGTGGGTGTGGCCCGAAATTCTTAAGTAAAATCCCCAAGAGTAGCGGGCCGGATGCTCGTGGGTTTGTCCCAAAAGTATAGAAAGTCTTGTGTGAAATTCCCTGTTTAAGATATTGAATGATTCATTTGTTGTATAAAGTTCTTACTCGATGTTCCCAAATGCTTTGTCAAAAGCGATGTTCCCATTGGATGTTTCCAAATGTATTGTGTTTGAGTGAAATTCTTACTGTGCTGATATATTGATTTCTTTAGTATGATTCCTTTGTGTTTTTGCGGTTTGTTGCTGTGTGCCGTACTTTCCTTATTAAGTTGTTTAGAGTTTCACCCTTGCCTGCTTTGTTGTGTTGATTCATGACGGAGTAGATGTTTGACCCAAGAAGTGGGTTAGCTCTTAGGAGAGGAGCTGAAGGATGCTGCTGAGTAGATGATATGGATTCCAAGAAGATTAGACGGTTACTGTATTATTTGGGTAGGGGTTTAGAGACCAGACTGGCTCAGATGTTCACTGTCTTACTTTAAACTCTTTCCTGTACAAACTCCGATGATTATATATATATATGAGACGGGATCTTTTTCGCATAGTATTGTTTTATGCTTTTGCACTTAAACCCTTTTGAAAAGAATTAATATATACTTCTCCATCCTTCTCTATGTTAAAAGAAGAAAAAATTTTACACACGTTTTCGGGGAAGGAATGTTGAGTTTTCACTAAATATTTTCTAAGTTATTTCGAAATTCATTGGTAACTATGGTGTAGTATCCTTTGTGGAGAAATAGTGTTGCAGCTAGCCCACGTCTTTGATAAATTATTTACTCAGTCATGCATCAACACAACACAAGCAGGCAAGGATGAAACTCTAAGCAAAGTAATAAGACAAGTAGGTACACAAGCAAAACATAATTACACATATATAAATCTCTTTGCACGGCAAGACACACACATCCAAAATACAGAACAATCAAGACTGATAACCTGATCTCGTTTAAGCAGATCTTACATTTGTGCTGAAACTCTGCAAAACAATACATTCACAATAATATATCACAAAAACCCAGTATTTTTATGCATGTCACTTCAATATTCTCTATTCACACCGGTGTAATGTTCTTAGGAGACTTTCTCAACTTCCCAACTTCTTGAGTGATGGGCTACGATAAACTTAACATAATAATCAGAGAATCCTGCCTTAGACCCCTTAAAATCACTTTGGTAATACCGCATTTAAAATGATTACCAATCATGAATAAGTCAGCCAGTCAGATTTATTCAAGCCGGGTATACGATTCATCTCGACTCGAGGGTATTCACTCACTCGGCCACTTAAGACTATCGAAACCTGAATAATCCCAAAAGGCAATTGTGGCCCAACTTAACCCTATTCTCAACCACGTCTTATAGGTTGTATGCTCATCATCTATAATGCAAATGCTCGTCTAATTTTTCTCTACAAAATCTCTTTCTCACTTCCCTTCATCATCTCTTAAAAACTTCTTTCGTCTTACTGTAGCTCCCTCTTTTGAAAAACCTTTTTGGAATGACTCACTCATTTTGAAGAAATACTCTTGCTCCTATTTTATTGCGTATTAAGTTATTCTTTCGGCTACAATAATTCAATTATGATTGATCACACCGCGGCAGAGCCGAACTGAGGTGAAAAGCCCAACAGAGTGATTCGATATATATAACTAAGTTCTTAACTGTATCAAAGGAGTGATATGAACCAAAGGGAGAGTTCATTGTTTTTACGGATCGTCCTCGAAATGGCTTCTTGTTATAACAAAGAACAAGGTACACACCAAGTGTTTGATGAAGCAAAATAAAGACAAAGATAATATGAAGAAGAATGCAACGCAAAATGATGAATTTAACAAGAACAAAATGTTTAAAATAAAAAGGCGGAATAAGAAAAGAAATGGGGAAGAAGACGCCACACTCTCAAGAGAGTGATAAGTCCGGTGAGGATTCGCCACAAAGGTATGGAAACCTTTGATAAGAACCGAGACGGTCCACTCAAGAACCCAAGAGAGACTTAGCTCTCACAAAACTCCAAAGGAGCACTCAAATTTCTATTGATTCAAAGTTGCTTCATATGACAAATGAATGTATTTACAGCCAACAAGTGGTGCCTCCCTCCTCTTTCTTTCCAATGTGGGACTTCAAGCACATATTCCTTAATTCAAAATTACACTAAAAAGTCTAAACAAAAAGTAATATTTTTGTCAATAATTTCGTGTTTAACTTCCAGTCCAATTTTCTTCATGATAGAAGCATAATTAGGACTTGAGACTAGAAATACGACTTGTAGGAAATCTTCTGAGCTTTTCAACGCATCGAAGAACGCCTAAAACAGACATCTAGAACTCATGTTAGATTCAAAACATTGAAGCTGAGTCATCACCCAAATAAAGTTTTCCAAATTGAATTCCTTGCTTCTTCTTGCTTCTCATCATACTCTCCCTCCTCAAGAGAACTCGTCCTCGAGTTTAATAGTTCAAGGCCTGCATGAAAAAATGATGTAACATTAGTCACATGGAAGACAACACAAACATATTGGAAAATTATCTATTGACATACTACTTGCAATGGTCCATTTATTGTAGTGTGGACCTTCGATTTCCCTTGTGTAGGGAAACCTTTTTTTATTCCTTTTGTGTGACAAACCCAACCTCCGGGGTCAAACACAAATCTAATGTTTCCGTCAAATGTAGCCACAATGCGTGAAAGTTCATCACCCACAAGAAGTATCAAGCCATACATTTCAAGTGCAAGGGTAGTAAGCAAATTATACCTCTTTAAGCTTGCACCTACCACCATGTTTACCTTTCTTGGCTTTATTTTGGTGACAAAAGAGATGTCACTTTGCTCTTGCAAACAAATGATGTCATTTTGAGCTACATTGATATCCTCTTCAATGCAAACAAATGATGGTTCCTTTTGAATCAAGATAATGTTGTCAAACATATTAGGAACCTCATATGGAATCAACAAAGAATTTGCATGAATAGGTGCTACAAGAAAATGTGTAGTAATTAACCCATCAAATAAGTACACATGCAAATCTTTATTGTTCCTAACAAAACCAATACTATGGTAGGAGTCATGCAATTCAATCAAACTATCAATACCAACAAAAGTCAAAGAAAAGCAAGACTCATGCAACTTGCTCAATGAGGCACTTGGAATGAGATCCATTGGTTTCTCTATCCCTCTCAATGGTGGAAGTCCTTTAGGTATGTCTTTGGGAAGCACATCTTCAAATTCCTTCAAAAAAGAACTAACACCAATAGGCAAAGAAAGTTCAAGGTTAGCATTAGTAATAAAACAATGAGATTTTGCTAACATAGTTCCTTTCTCCTCACACACTTTTTTGATAAAGCTCTCCAATTTTCACTTTTCTTTCTCTTCACTCATATTTTCTCTCTTTTCTTTTCTCTTTTCTTTCTCTTCTCTTTTTCTCTTTTTCTCTTTTCTTCATTTTTCTCTTTTTCTTCTCTTTTTCTATTTTCTTCTCTCTCCTCTCTCCTTTTTCTCCTTTCTTCTCTTCTTCGCTCTTTCTTTTCTCTCTCTTCCTGAAGATACTTTTGTTGCCCCCAATACCAATCCTCCCAATGTTTTTTTCGATGCTCCGTATGTCTTTCAAAATTAGATTCATTCCACCTCATTTTTGCTTCTTGTCTCAATCTCTTTTCATACTCCTTTGTCAAATGGGCGGTTAACTTGACCATACTTTCCGTTGACATGGTTGCCTACAACAAACAAAGTTAGTAGCACAATAATACAAGAATAGGCCTTTACAATCCCTCACGTGTTTACACTTGAATTCACTCGTATTTCACACAATTAGGCTTTTGTATAATGACTCTCTCTTGCCTTTTTCCTCTCCACTCAAGCTCTTCTTGAGGTTCTTAAAAAGACTCTCCACGTATTTCAAATCAAAAGTTTTTATAAAAATTGTAGCGGTCCTCACAAGAGTTGATCACCGGATTTGCTGAAAAGAAAAGAAAACTACAAAGACAACAATGGAAAGGAATTTAAAAGACAAACAAGAAAAGCTAACAAAGAAAAGCACACTCAAAGAGGAAAGCCAAAAAAGACAAAAAGGAACTATGTTAGCAAAATCTCATTGTTTTACTACTAATGCTAACCTTGAACTTTCTTTGCCTATTGGTGTTATATCATGTGGTATCTTGAGCCCGGATCCTAGAATTGGCCAATTTCTTGTGTTTGTTGTAACATCCCGAAATTTTCACTTATAAGACAAAGTGTTAATTTCTAAGGATTAGAACTACCTTGAAGTTTTTTGGACAAAAACTTGGTAGTTTAGAGCTAAATACGGAAGTCAGAAAATTACATACGGACATTTTGATTATTAGGATAAATAATACATGAATTTGGAAAATTCATACAACACTTCCGAAAGGTATTTAAGGGAAGATATATTAGTTTGAGGACATATAAAGGTTTTAGGAATTAAGTTTGGATTTTAAGAGGAAGAAACAAGGAAATTACGGTTTTAGTCCCTTATAGACGGAACTCCATAATCTGTAGTTAGGAAAAGAATACATACCAGTGATAGAAAAATAGAGAAAATAGGAATTACAGAGACTTGATAGAAACCTAAGAATGACTAATTTCCGGTTAAGTATTACAGTATGAATAGTGAAAATTGTTAAGTTTCTATTGACTTCTCTTTTCTGTATTTTCGTCTTTTGTCTGTTTTAAATGATTTGGTATGATCTAAGTTATAAGAAAATTATTTTAGACTTATAATGAAGATTTTAAAATACTTGTGAAATTATTTGATAAAAACAGTAATTTTTCCCTTACTGTTTGACATCCGTATTTACCGTTATTGACGGAAAAGGGTTTTAATAACACAAGTATGTTAACCCAACTTTTTCAAACAAACTTCCTTCACAAAAGTTAGTTCTTTTAATATTTTTAATTTTCTGGAATTTTTTAGAATTTTTGGAAAACTTTTGAAATTACCGTTTTGACCCTATTATTTTTGGAAAGCGTAAAACCCTGATTCAAAGACCGATTTGAGGTCAGAAAAAGATTTTGAGTAGCTGAATCATGTTTTTATATTTTTTAGGATTTTTGGAAATTATTTCATAATTTTTTGAAAAATGGATCAAAACGCTACGTTTTCGACGCTTACAAAATACGAAAAGTGGAGATTTCTGGTCCAAAATCGATTTATGTCGAACAATGAGGGCTCAAAATCAAATTTTAAGAGAGACCATTAGTAATTAAATTCAATTTGCAAATTTTTTGGAATTTTTCTGGAATTTTCTAAAGCAGTGCTGTTTTACACTTACGGCGCGTCCGTTTTCCGTTGTTTTTATAAACTGTAAGGCTTGCCCTTACCGTAAAATTTCCAAAACTCTTCCATAAGACTTTCTATGTGTTATTTTAAAATTTCTTATTGATTCTTACTATTCTAAATTATTTTTAAGCATTAGATTAGTAAAAAGACTATTCTGACTCTTAATTGCGGAATAAGCCGAATTGGGACGAATAGAGGTATAGTAGCTATAATATAGGAACTTAGGAACTTTGAGGGGTTCAAATACAATTCTAAGAAGTATCTAAGAGTGGGGAACATCATGATGACCTTGAATAGTAAGGTGGGCAAGTAAAAAGACCATTTTGCCCTTAGTTCCCACTTAAAACTACCTAAACCCTAGGCTTTTGTCCAAACAATCTAATGGCTCTTATTTGGCCTCACTTGGTCGACATCCACACCCATTTAGGGCCCTTGGATGAGTTTTTCTCTTATGAGTCATGAGTCTTAGTCATTAGGATTAGCCAATTAGAAAAAAGATTGATTAAACCTAATTAATAATTATGGATTTTAGGAGTCATGACTTACCTCACACATTTTCCTAATTCCTTCCTTCTCCCCAAGCTTGGGCAGCCCCCTCACCTATAAATAGACCCCCTTGGCTTCATAAATTTTAACTCATCGCGAGTGGAAATCAAGAAGACAAACACTTTTCTCTCTTTTCTCCTAAATTTCTTACTTTGTGTTCTTGGTGTTCTTGGTTGTTCTTCATCATCTTAAGGCCAAGGTAAGGGGTTAATCTTTCAAAGTAATTTGTGAAGTATGAGTGTTTGATCTTTGTTTGTGTTTGAATTGCTTGTTTTGGTGTTTATAGCTTTTATATGCTTTATGATTGGTTTATAGTCTTATTTTAATTGTTTTGTGCTATTGATGAATTGTAGAGTTATAATGCCCAATTTTAGTCTTAGAACCGTGTGAGTAGAGAGGTTATGCCAAAATCACTTTTGAGCTTTTGTAAACATACCGTTATAATGACGAATTTTATACTACCGCAAACACAATTTTACCGCAAAGGAAATACAAATTATTGTTTATGAAAACCCCGTTATTATCTGTTATTTATATACAAGGTGATGGTTAAGATAAATGGTTTATCAGTATGGATCTGTCTAGAAAAGAAGTGAGACCTTTGAAGGGGCTAAAGCAGTCCGTCTCACTCTGGCCTGGGATCTGCGCTGATACGCTGTTTGGGGAAATCTTAACAGAGGAAACCTGGTATATACGTGACAAGATAAGATTGGGAAAGAAGCAATTTTCTTAATACCGTATATATAAATGGATTGGAAAGGATTAAAGAGTGTAACAGTAATGGATTCTCGGTGAATCCTACTGTTGTAGCATCTGTCGGATAAAAGAGTGTAACAGTAATGGGTTCTCGATGAATTCTACTGTTATAGCATCTTTCGAAATATAATGTAACGGTAATGGATTCTTAGTGAATTCTATCGTTATATTATTAGTGGAAAATATCGAGTGGGTATCCAATCTGTATATGTATGCACATAACTCGGTTTAATTTCCAATGTCTACGGCAGTGGAAATTAGTGAAATAGGCTTTCAACGGGCCTTTTTCCTGGAAGATAAATAATGCCTAAGTATTTCAGAAGGGAAATAAATTGTCTACGTTTACTTAGTATATAGGATCGATTTTACAGTGGGGTACTGATTACCAAAGATGGCTCTGCCGTCGTGTAATCTTTTCATCTTCGAAAATAAACTTAAACCGTGATTAATTAAACGTAAATTCGATCACTAAGTCTATATTAAATTTTCAAGAAAATTGGGCACTGATTACCGCAGTCGGCTCAGTCGCCGTGTAGTTATTCCATTTCCAAAGAGTTATCTAAAATCTGAAAACAGACAACTATTAATCAGAAAGTGGACATAAGTTTAAATACTGTCAATCTCTTCTTTCTTGATTAATCCTAGGTGGTTATGCCCCGTTTTGATCTACTTGTAATACAGTTAATAAGTCTTTTTATACCGATTCACCCAGTTGAGCAACTTAAAATAAATAAAGCCGAGATAATGAATTAGTCCGTAATAAGCAGTAAAAAGAGACGAGAGTCTTATATTTTAAAGTATATAGTAAAAGAGTCCTATGAGAAAATGATTTTTATACAGTTTTCTGTTCATACGAAGTGGTCTTTCCATAAAAGGATTTGATTTGTTTTTACAAAGAGTTTTTGAGAAGAGTCAGAGATTTTCATAGAGAAATAGTAAAACAGAGAAAGTTTTACAGAGAAAGTGATTTCAAGAGAAAGTGATTTGCAAATTTAGATGATCATTTGCATCTGAGAGATGAGCATACAACCTACGAGACGGGGTTGCAAATAGGTTCTGTTGGACTACAATTGTCTACTGGGATTATCCAGGTTTCGAAAGTCTCAATGGCCTTGTCGGTGAATACCCCTGAGCCGAGACGAGTCGTATACTTGACTTGGATAAATCTGACTGGCAGATCTATTTAGGATTTGGTATTAAGTTTTAAATGCAGTATTTCCGAAGTATCTTCAGGGGTCCTGAAGGGATTTCCTGTTTATGTTGTTAAGTTTATTGCAGCCGATCGCTCTATGATGTGAGGTTGGATAAGTCTCCCTGGGAGCAATGCACCGGTGTGATTAGAGAAATATTGGTGTGTCATGCATAAATATATGTGTAGTTAAGAAGATTGTGTTTTGTGAATGAGTATAGGATTGCAACACAAAGGTAAGTTCTACTTAAACGAGATCTCTTTATAAGTCTTGATTGATCTGTTATCTTGGTTATGTATTGATGTGTGAATTGATTGGTACATAATCAATGCTTTGGTTGTGCTTGTACTTTTCTTGTTACCTTGTTTAGAGTTTCACCCTTGCCTGCTCTGTTGTGTTGATGCATGACGGAGTAGATAGTTTGCCCAAGAAGTGGGTTAGCTCTTAGAAGAAGGATCTGAAGAAAGAAGCTGCATAGTTTGATAGAGATTACGAGAAGAACCTATATTTACTACTTTAGATTGGGTAGAGGTCTAAAGACTTGACTGGCTCAGTATTCACTGTATAAACCTCTGTTGTAAACTCTGATGATTTCATATACGAGATGAGGAATTTTTAAATATTAAGCTATGTTTTATTTGTTACATAAAAACATTTGCGAAAAGAAAATCTTAAAGGGATTTATTTCCCATCCTTCTCATCTTCTTTAGGAAAAGAGAAAAATTTTATCTGAATTTTAGAGAAGGATTACTAACTTTTAGCAAATATTTTGTAAGTCTTTGCAAAACTTTTGGTTACTATGGTGTAATATCCTTTTGGAGAAAGGGTGTTGCATTTGTGTGTACAGTTCTTTCACTTTCCAACACCAAGCATAACTAGTTGCTTCGGTGCCATAATCCATTGTACACAGTTTGATCTCTTGATCATTGCCATTCTTTCCAGAGTGGCTACATTGTCTATATTCTGTTCTTTAATTCCTGTCCTTTTTTTTTCTTTTGTTTTCGTTCTTTATTATTCCGTTCTTTTATTTTTCGTTCTTTATCTCTTGCGCAATTTACAGCTTCATTATATTCTGTTCATTTTATTGCTGTAACGACGTTTTTCTAAGCACCTTATTCTGAATTGAACTCTTATTGTTCACATTTGAGCATAAACTTAAAATCATTTGCGTTAGTGTGAGAAAGAAAAGGGGTAGCAAATTTTACATAAAAAAAAAAGGCAAGAGAAGCCCAGAAGTGCTTCTTTTAAGCTGCTTACCGTAAAAAAATAGAAAAAAAAAGAGACAAGAGAAGCCCAGAAGTGCTTCTTATAATCATAGTAAAGGAAGCCCAAAAGTGCTTCTTCTAAGCAGCTTGTTTTAAAAAAAAATTGATAAGAGAACCCCTTTGCACCAAAAAAAAAATATTGCCAATTGTGGAAATTCTTTTTGTGTGGTGTTATAACATTACTACTTGTGCGCATTTGATATTCCTGTTCTTAGTTCCTTTTTGTCTTTGTTTGGCTTTCTTATTTGAGTGTGCCTTTTTTTTGTTAGCTATTCTTGTTTGTCTTTTAAATTTCTTTCCAGTTTTGTCTTTGTAGTTTTCTCTTCCTTTCAGCGAATCTGGTGATCAACTCTTGTGAGGACCACTACAATTTTTATAAAAACTTTTGATTTTTGAAACGTGGCTAATCCTATTAAGAACCTAAAGAGAACTTTGACTGGTAAAAGGCAAGAGCGTTTACATTAAAGTCAAAAACCATTTTCTGAGTGAAACACGAGTGATCATTTCTTGAGTGAAACACGTGAGCAGAGTGGTGAGGTCCTTTTCATCTTTAACCTTTTTTTCCTCATACTACTATACAATGGTTAGTGGTTCTAGTCCCCCTCCCACCCCTAGAGCTACTACAATGCAAGCTCGCATAGACGAGTTGACCAATCAATTTGCTCAAATGTTAGAGCACAATCGGAGGATGGAGGAGAGGATGGACAGAAGAGAAAGGCGTAGGTCTAGAACCTCCACCCAAAGGAGTGATAGTGGAGATGATGAGGAGGAGGAAGAGAGAGAGAGACCTAGAAGGCGTGAGGATAGGCGAAGGAATGAAAGGAGGCATAGGGAAAATGATAGAGAAGAAAGACTTAGGAGGAGAAATGAGAGGGATGAAGGACTTGATGGTGTTAAAATTAAAATACCTAAATTTCAAGGGAGGAATGACCCCGAGGCTTATTTGGAGTGGGAGATGAAAATAGAGCAAATTTTTTACTGCAATAACTATAGAGAAGATAAGAAGGTGAAATTGGCAGCCATAGAATTTACAGATTATGCTCTAATTTGGTGGGACCAAATACAAAAGGAGAGAAGGAGGATAGGAGATGAACCAGTGAGTACTTGGAGGGAGATGAAAACAATGATGAGAAAAAGATATGTTCCTCCCCATTACCATAGAGAGCTTCACAATAAGCTCCAAAGACTCACTCAAGGGAGTCGAAGTGTGGATGAGTACCAAAAAGAGATGGAGATTGCAATGGTGAGGGCAAATGTTGTTGAAGAGCCGGAAGCCGTAATGGCGCGCTTCCTTCATGGACTCAATTGGGAAATCCAAGATGTTGTAGAGTTACAACATTATGTGGAGCTTGGGGACTTAGTCCATCAAGCCATCAAGGTAAAACAACAACCAAAAAGGAGGAATTCCTATCGGAAGCCCTTTCCAAACTTCAACTCCTCCTCTTGGAGAGACGAGTAACCTAAGGACGATCCACCCTCACAATCAAAGGAAGGTAAAAATTCTAAAAATCATAAGCCTTTTGTTGCTACTAACACTGCTTCTTCTTTTTCTACAAAAACCAGGAACATAAAATGTTTTAAGTGTTTGGGGAATGGCCACATAGCCTCCCAATGCCCTAACAAGCGTGTCATGGTGATGAGGGAAAGTGGTCACCTTTCTAGTGACTCATGCCCCGGGTCCCCAACTACAAGCAAGGAAGAGGAGGAATGTGAAACATATGCCCCGGAAGGAGATTTGTTGATGGTAAGGAGGCTATTGGGAAGCCATGTCATGGCTTATGACCAAAGCCAAAGAGAAAACATCTTTCGCACAAGATGTATGATCCAAGGAAAAGTGTGCTCATTGATCATTGATGGAGGAAGTTTTACCAATGTGGCAAGCACTTGTTTGGTAAGTAAACTCCACCTCACTACTACACCACACCCAAGTCCATACAAGCTTCAATGGCTAAGCGAGAATGGTGAGTTGTTGGTTGATCAACAAGTGGTGGTAAGCTTTTCTATTGGTAAGTATAATGATAAAATCTTGTGTGATGTGGTGCCCATGGAGGCTGCACATATTTTGCTTGGTAGGCCTTGGCAATTTGATAGAAAAGTGACTCATGATGGCTTGACTAATAGATTTTCCCTTATTCATAATAATGTAAAAATTTCTCTTTTGCCACTAACTCCACTAGAGGTACGTGATGATCTTGCTAAGATGAAAATGAAAAGAGAGCAAGAGAGGAATGAATTGAAAGGAAAAGAAAAAGAGGGTGAAAAAGTTGAAAAAGAATTTGAGAGCCTCTTTATTAAAAGAAGTGAGGACAAGAGAGTTCTTCTTACTATGCCAACCATGACCACTTGTTCTTATAAAAATGTTGGTTTTTATGATCATGTTGCTCTTAATGTTGGTTTTGCAAATTCCCTTGAGCATAGACGTCAAACATATGTTTAGAACGATAAACTTGATGGGAAACAAATACCTATTCACTTTAGCAAGAATCTTTTTGAAGCTAAACTTGATTTTTACAATCATGAAAAGAACTTGTATGCTTTAGTGAAAGGGTTGCAAACTAATACGTGCTATAATTTTTCCAAAGAATTTGTAGTCCCTATTGATCATGAACCTTTGAAGCATTTGCAAGGAAAAACTAAGTTGCATGAAGAGCATGTCAAATTGGTGGAATTACCGGCTCAAGTTTCCTTTGAGGTAACTCAAAACTTGGAAAAGGTAAATGTGTTTAGAGTTGCATTGGAGGAAAGGTATAATTTGCTTACTCTTCTACAACAAAAATTGTTTGACCTTGGTGTGTATGATGATGGTCCTTCTAGTTGGTATGATGCATGTGGAAAATTGGCAAAAAATGAATTTCTTAAGCAACAAACCTATTCATTCAAAAATGTCAAGTTTTGTGTGCCTAGGGGGTCTATGCATGAGGTGCTTATTAAAGAAATTCATAAAAGTGGCTTGAGGAAGCAGTATATCATTCGAAACAATGACACTAAGTTGCATGACCCTTCTTGTGGGCCATTTTTTCTGTTACCTGGTTCATTTTGGATTGATTCACGTCCTTTGGTTGTTGGTGGAGACCTATTAAATTCGAGGACGAATTCTTTCGAAGCGGGAGGGAATGATGGAGATCAAGGAGGACTAATGAAGGGACATGACTTTCATTGTTTTATTTTATTTTGTTAATTTTTGGACAATTTTTAATTTTTAGTTTTTGGGTTTTAATTTTATGTTGGGTTATTTTTTATGTAATTTTTAGACCTTTTTAGTATTTTTCCTAATATGTTGAAGTCCCACATTGGATAGGAATGGGAGGGAGCCACCATCTTTTGGCTATAAGTAACCTTTTATTTTCTTTGTGGGGGCACTTTTGAATTGAATTATAATTTGCACTCTTAAAAGAGTTGTGTGAGAGGAGTTCCTCTTGGGTTCTTGAGTGGACCAACTTTTGGTTCTTATCAAAGGTTTCTATACCTTTGTGGCGAATCCTCACCGGACTTATCACTCTCCAGAGTGTGGCGTCTTCTTCCCATCTTCTTTTCTTTCTGTTTTTCATTTTATTTCGATTCTTGTTTTGTTCTTATCTTGTTTTGATTCTTAAAGTTGCATCCTTTACTCGCTTTACTATTTCTTATGCGCTTTCCTCCCGTAGCGCTACATTAGCATAAAGTGTGCATCTTTTCTTTCAAGATCATCTTTTCCTTATTATAACAAGAAGCCTTTTCGAGGACGATCCGTAAAAAAACAATGAACTCTCCCTTTGGTTCATATCAAGTAGACCAAAACGGGGGCAGAGCCACTCTGAATTTGATCAAGGGAGAAGAGATTGACAATAATTTAAACTTGCATCCGCTTTTTAAGCCAATAACGTCTGCTTTCTGTTTTTAAGTGAATCTTTGGAAATGGAATAATTACACGGCGGCTGAGCCGACTACGGTAATCAGTGTCCAGTTTTTCTGAAAGTTAGTTATATACTTAGTTAACAAAATAAAGCTGATTAATTTTCGGCTTAAGTTAATTTTGAAGATGAAAAGATCACACGACGGCAGAGCCATCTTTGGTGATCAGTACTGCAACACCCTTTCTCCAAAAAGGATATTACACCATAGTAACCAAAAGTTTCACAACTACTTAGAAAATATTTCATAAAAGTTTGTATACCTCTTTAAAAATGCGGGTAAAATTTTTCGCTTTCATAAAAGAAGATGAGAAAGATGGGGAATAAAATCCCTCATTTTCTTGTTAAAGATTTTAACTGTAAAACAAACCCTCTTGTACAAAAAAGTACCTCCTCTCATATATATATATAACATGATATTTTACAAAGGAGTTTGTTCTAAGACAAACTTTGTTTTTACACTGCAAAAGAAAAAGAAGTTAAAGCTACTCTAAACCAAAAAGTACAAAAGTGGTAAAAGAAAAATACACGCTACTATGTACAGTCGAGCCATGATCCCATTATTTACACCACAGGGATCTACTACACTAAAACCCTAACTCATATACATTACTCACGGACAAGACCAGGTAGATCCTCCTAGTCTAGGCAAGCTGGAGTGTAGAGGCGAGACTCTAGTTACCGGAACCCAATCAAAGTCGAATCTGGCTAGATCTGGTCTAGGCATAGTGTCACTAGTAATGTCAGAGGTAGCCCAAAAGCATATAGACTCTCCGGATTCCTCTTCCATCTCCTCATCCGACAAGGATTTGGATAACCAGATTATGTCTTCTGATTCTGAATCAGAAGGACAGGGTAAAGGAGAATAAGTTGGAGGATTCGCTTCTCCCAGAGGCGAAATGTAACGCCCCTTTTTCCCACAAGGAACATCACGTGAAAAACTAAAATTTAATGCGGAAAAACATCTTTCATAACTCAAGGTTACCAAAATTGGTGGCTAATTTTTTTTTTTAAAGAATCTTAAACGAAAAGATTTCTCACATCACATTTAGCCATCCTGAAACTCAGAAGAAAATAAACATCATGCACATATATATATATCATCATGTCAAAATATACAAGTCTTGCGCCCGCAAGGATAGTTTGGAACCACAACATAGTGGCCAAAATACATCATCATAATGTAAAGAAAATAAAGCGATAAATCTAAACCTAAGAAAACTGTAAATCAAAAGATGTGTCAAATACACGACATTGAACATGAACATCCCAAACCTAGGCTGGTCGCTAACAGACATCCCACAACCTAGCACTAGACACCCCCCCCCCACTACGACCTAAGACGATGACGTCTCCTCGGGGTCCTCCTCTGGGTCCTCCTCCGGGTCCTCCTCCTCCTCGGATATCTCAATGAATACCCGCTCTGGCTCATCTCGAACCTTCCTCTTCCCCCTCTCTGCGTGTCGCGACGGTCCGGCAGAAGTGTCAGAAGAGCAGCGTACGAAACGGCCATACGGTGGAACGTAAGGAACGGAGAGCGTCGGTCTCCCTGTCTCTGGTGGTGAAGCTGGTGTCACTGATGGAGCCATCCTCGGTAGACGATCTCGCACCAAGGTACTCTTCCTCGGAGTGAGACGCGTGCGACGAAACATGCGACGATACTCCCGAGCGGATCCGGTTACCCGTGAGGGTAAAGGTCTCTCCTCCGCCTGAGTCTCTCGCCTCGGCTGCTCCACAGGTGCCTCGGGTGCGGCTGCCAGCCAGCTGCGCATCCTCTCTAATGGAATGTAAGCGTCCAGAACCATATCACGCTCCAAAACCTCTTCGGGGCCCAGCACCCCTCCTCTCGTCCTGACCACGTGTCCACACACAGTGGCCCATTGGGAGATGGGATCATAAGTCCATCCCCTCCCTCGGACTCGGCCTCAAGGGGCCGGAAGCTCTCCCTCACGCGGGCTACCGGAGGCCTCATCTACGCGTAACGTACATACAGATACAGGAAAATATGCAAGGGTGAATTTCTTTTCACAAGTTGAAATCCACTGAAAGGTTGCATATGAAAAATAAAATATTACGTAATACATTCCAAGAATATATTTATATAGAGTTACTCTTTCGCAAATCTTTTAGCTAAGCTATTCAATCATCAACAAGAGACAAATCATCAAGGTAAACACACAGTCAAGCACACACATAGCATTCTAGCATAATGCATGTCACTTCAATATCTCTTGTCACACATCGGTGCACTGCTCCATGGAGACTTTTCTTCCTCAACTATGTAGAGCGATGTGGCGGAATCGTATACCTATCATTAATGCAAACTGACCTTCACTCTTGGCCATCGTTTGTCATTTATTCGGTACAGACCCATTGTGCTACGTCGTACACCCCATCTCAAATAAGGCAGCCGGTCAGGATCATCCAAGCCAGGTACACTACTTTTCTCGGCACAAGGGGATTCACCGCAAGGCCATTGAGAATTTCGTAACCTGGATGCCCTCAAAGATTTATAGTCAGACCATACTTATTTACAATCCCCGCATAGGATTGTGTGCTCTCATCATAGCAATAAATGCTAGCCTGGCAAAAGCCAATATCTCAAATGCATATGACAGTATATTTGCAACCACAATCAATTTGGTCCCTCGTCTTAGGGTTTTTCGTCGCCACGTGTTAGCTTTCACCTAACACCGTGTAATATATTTGTCCTTAAGACTTTTATCTTTGCCACGTATTGGTTCTCTTCCAATACCGTGTAATATTATTGTCCTTAAGACTTTTATGTTTACCACGTATTGGTTCTCTTCCAATACCGTGTAATATTATTGTTATTTAACTTCATAAGTTTTTAGAAGAAATTCCTCTTTGAATTCTTAAGTTTTCTTTTAACTCTAAAATCTTTAAACTTCATTTGTTTTTAATAAAATAATTATCTTTTATCTAAAACCCACTTTATTAATTTCTTCCCACTTATTCATCATAAAAAGATTTAATTAAAAACTTAATTAAATTCTTTGATAATTTTACTTAAAATCTTTTACTTTAAGTATTTGTAATTCTGACCCCCTAAGAAGTTCAGTTTCGCAGTTCAGCCCCAATTTTCTGAAAAATTAGGTTTCTGGCCCAAAATGCCTAGACTTTAGTTTTCTACCCCTAGACTTTCGTAAATTATAATTCTGGCCTAAATGTACCAGACTTTACGTTTTCTACCCCACAACTTTCGTAATTTATAATTCTGGCCCAAATGTACCAGACTTCGCGTTTCAGCCCCAAGTTTTCGTAAATTATATTTTTGGCCCAAAAGTTTCCAGACTTCGCATTTCTGCCCAAACTTTCTTAAATTATAATTTTGATCCAAAAGTCCAGATTTTGCAATTAAAGCCCAGAATTCCAGAATTTGCATTTTTAACCCCTAAAAATCCAAAATTTGATTTTTCTCTCACATTAATTAATTCTCTAACTCTCTTAAAGTTTTATGGATAAAATGATTTAGTATTAAATTGATTTAAGACTTATGATTTGGATTCTAATTAATTCATTTAGAAAACTTTTTCATTAAAGCTTTTAAACTCTTCCCACACTTAATCAAATCTCATCAATCCAATCCCAATCAAAGTATATGAAATACACATAAATCAATATACATCAATTAGGCAATAACACAACCAAACCATAAATCAACATACATCATGAATATGACATTAAATCATACTTCACCAAGCACACACTTGGACATCCACAATCACCCCAAAGCATACATATGATTTTTTTCCAACAACACATAGGCTCATAAAAATTATCATGCCTCAACCAAAAATCATATTTTTACTCATATACATATACATGTAAAAATACATATTACTAAGAGAATGAAAAATCATTCAACAACCAATATGAAAACTCAAGTCTTTGAGTTCATCATCAAGAACAAAATCACTTAATCACACACATACACAACCCTCCCAACTTATTGAGAAAAATCCCCTTACCTCTTGAAGACTTGAAAATGGGCTAACTCCAAAATCACCTCCTTCACACCACACCAACACCAAGTGGTCTACTCAACACCTTGATGTTCCCACACTTTGAAAAATTTACCTTTTTCAAAATACACCAAAATACAACCATAGAAATATGAGTTTTATGAAAACCAAGAAACCCTAAAGAGTAGAAATTTGAGAAGATGAATACTTACTCAAATCTTGAAAGAAAATAGATCCAAGGTAGTTTCCAAGCTTGTAGGTTCCAATGGAGTGAACCTAAACCAAAGAAAAGCTTACTTTTAGTGAAATGAAGAACTCAAGCTTTCATGAAAACATGAAAGTGGTGGAAATGAAAAAATGAAAGAAGTTTATGGATTAGAATGATAATCCAAACCTTTTTTGTGAAGCTTGGGTATGGAAAATCTCACTAGAACTTGGTCTTTTTGTGTATGGAAAAAGCTTGGGAATGGAGAGAAAATGGTGAAGCTCTTGATTCAAGTTGAGAAGATGAAGTGAGAATGAATTTCTCTCTCCCTTTCCCACACAAGAAACTCGGCTGAGCAAGGAAGGTATGGGGGAGGTATGGGCTTCAATGCTTTGGTGGTTGGGAGCCATACCTCTCTCACCTAATTTTGGGAAAATTCAAAATTTGACCCCTAATTGACCATTTGACTTTTGGAAGAATTTTTAGACTTGGATCAGCCCCTCATGCGCCCAGATCTGACCAGAAAAATGGTGGGATTAAGTCCCATCAAGTTAGGGTTTAATCGGTAGTTCGAAGCGGTAAAAACGCGTAGTTTTCGAACCCCTTTTTAGATAAATATTTTTCTAAAATGAGTAAAATCATGAGGAATAAATTTTATGATTTGAATATGTCATAGAAAAATTTAGAAACCAAAAACTAAATTTTTGGACTATTTTTCATGTCCCCGTTGCGCTCGGTTTACCCGCAAAGCACCAAACGCGGGTAAAATAAAGTTTTTCTGAAAAATTTCCAGAAAAATTTCTAAAAATCACAAATATTATAAGAACCACTTTTGGTTCGTTAAAAATTTATTTTGGAGTAAAAATGACCTCCAGAAAAATACTGAACCCTTCCCGCATCCCACGAGAACGCAGTTCCCGCAAAAACTCAGTTTTGCGAACTTTATTACTCTAAACCCTTCAAAAATAAACCTAAGATATAAATATTATTATTTATACCTTAAAATCACAAAATCATTAATTAAATAATTTTAATTAATTTAAAACAGATTAAAAATAAATAAAAACTATATATATATATATATATATATATATATATATATATATATAAAAACAGAGTGTTACACGAAACTTGTACATGACCTACAGAACCCTCAGTTCTTGCAGGTGCTGCTGCGGATGTGTCTTCAGAGGTTCCATCCTGGTTTTTGTCAGAAGGCCTATCTTTCGACCTTGTCGGTACATGACCAGAACCATTTCCATCATGTTCCGAGGGATGTGAGCTACCACCCCCACTGCTATCACTACTATCATAATTACTATCGAACAAGTCTTCTGGGTCAAACACCAAGGGTTTTAACTGACGTAACGGTAACTTAACATCTAATATCATTTGTTCCTGAATGGGTCGGGCATTTGGTGGTGCCCCGCCCCCAGTATCTAAAGTTTCCGCATATCCTACAAATCTTCCCCACTGCGTACTATGACAGATATTCCAACGTACAGTGTTTCCACCTAAAGGTTCTATACGTAGATGTCGGACGGTTCCCAATCATCTATCTTGTGGGTTCATCTCTATCTACTTAGCCATGTAACAACATAACAAAGCAGGCAGGGTGAATCTCTAACTCAGATTAATAGAAATAGTACAAGTATACTATCAAACATAGAACACACAACACTTAATCCTCAAAACAGATAGGTAACACAGACAATCAAGTCATTTCAATCAACAGAATAATACAGCAAGCCATTGAAAACATACAATCACATCAAACAAGCAGATCGTACCTTTTGTCCATGCAACCCTGTAAAACAATACATTTCACAAGAATATATCACATCAGTGTTCTATTAATGCATGACACACCAATATCTCTCTAGTCACACTGGTGTATTGCTCCCAAGGGAGACTTATCCAACCTCACATCATAGAGCGATTGGCTGCAGTAAACTTAACAGCATAACCAGGAAATCCCTTCAGGATCCCTGAAGATACTTCGGAAATACTGCATTTAAAACTTAATACCAAATCCTAAATAGATATGCCAGTCAGATGTATCCAAGTCGGGTATACGACTCGTCTCGGCTCAGGGGTATTCACCGACAAGGCCATTGAGACTTTCGAAACCTGGATAATCCCAGTAGACAATTGTAGTCCAACAGAACCTATTTGCAACCCCGTTCTCTCGAAGGTTGTATGCTCATCATCTATAATGCAAATGCTCATCTTAGATTTGCAAACCATTTTCTCTTGAAATCTCTATCTCTGTAAAACTCTCTCTGTTTTACTGTAACTTCTCTTTCTCAAAAATCTCAGAATCTCTTAAAAACTCTTTGTAAGAAATAAGTCAAATCCTTTTATGGACAGACCACTAGTATAAGTAGACAACTGTTTATAAGTCACTATTTCTCATAAAAACTCTCTCTTCACTGTGTACCTTGAAAAATCATAAAACTCTTGTCTCGTTTTACTGTTTATTACGGGCTAATTCATTATCTCGGCTTTATTTATTTGAAGTGGCTCCATTTTTTATTCGGTATGAAAAAGTTATTAACTGTATTACAAGAAGATCAAACCGGGCATAGCCACTTTGATTTGATTGAGAGAGAAAAGGTCAACAGTATTTAAACTTACGTCCGCTTTTGAAATAGTAGATGTCTGTTCTCAGTTTTTAGATAGCCTCTTGGTAATGGAATAATCACACGGCGACTGAGCCGATTGCGGTAATCAGTGTCCAATTTTCTTAAAAACTTGATACTAACTTAGTGATCGAAATTTACGTTTGATTAATCACAGCTTAGGTTAATTTTCAAAGATGAAAAGATTACATGACGGCAGAGCCATCTTTGGTAATCAGTACCCCACTTATAAAACCGATCCTACGTACTAAGTGAACGTAGTCAATTTATCTCTCTTCTGAAATACTTAAACTTCAATTATCTTCCAGGAAAAATGCCCGTTGAAAGCCTATCTCAGTAATTTCCACTGCCATAGACGTTGGAAATTAAACTGAGTTATGTGCATACATATACAGATTGGATACCCACTCGATATTTCCCACAAATAATATAACAATAGGATTCACCGAGAATCCATTACTGTTACACTATATTCCGAAAGATGCTATAACAGTAGGATTCACCGGAAATCCATTACTGTTACACTCTTTAATCCTTTCCAATCCATTTATATATACGGTATTAAGAAAATTGCTTCTTTCCCAATCTTATCTTGTCACGTATATACCAGGTTTCTACTGTTAAGATTTCCCCAAACAGCGTATCATACAGATCCCAGGCCAGAGTGAGACGGACTGCCTTAGCCCCTTCAAAGGCCTCACTTCCTTTCTAGACAAATCTATACTGATAAACCATTTATCTTAACTACAACCTTGCATATAAATAACAGATACTAATGGGGTTTTCACAAATAATTATTGTATTTGCTTTGCGGTAAACTCTCGTTTGTGGTATGTGTAAAATTTGCCATTATAACGGTATGTTTACTAAAGTTCAAAAGTGATTTTGCCATAATCTCTCCTCTTACTCGAATTCTTAAATAAAATTGGGCATTATAACTTTACAATTTATAATTAGCACTAAACAATTAAATTAAGACAATAAAACAATCATAAAAGCATACTAAACAAACAAAAAAACTATAAACAACCAAGCAAGCAATTCCACACACAAACAAGATCAAACTCATACTACTAAAATTAAGATGAGAAGAGAAACCCCTTACCTTAGATAAAATCTTGATGAAGAACTACGAAGAACACCACACACAAAGTTCTCTCACTTTTTCTCTAGTTTTCCTAAATTTCTTTGTGTGGTGTTCTTGGTTGTTCTTCATTAAGATTTTGGCCAAAGTAAGGGGTTTCTCTTCTCATCTTAATTTTAATAGTATGAGTTTGATCTTGGTTGTGTGTGAAATTGTTTGTTTGGATGTTTATAGCTTTTTGTTTGTTAAGTATGCTTTATGATTGTTTTATTGTCTTAAATTGATTGTTTAGTGCTAATTATAAATTGTAGAGTTATATTGCCCAATTTTATATAAGAATTCGAGTAAGAGGAGAGATTATGGCAAAATCACTTTTGAACTTTAGTAAACATACCGTTATAATGGCGAATTTTACACGTACCACAAACGAGAGTTTACCGCAAAGCAAATACAATAATTATTTATGAAAACCCCAATAGTATTTGTTATTTATATGCAAGGTTGTAGTTAAGATAAATGGTTTATCAGTATGGATCTGTCTAGAAAGGAAGTGAGGCCTTTGAAGGGGCTAAAGCAATCCGTCTCACTCTGGCCTGGGATCTGTACTGATACGCTGTTTGGGGAAATCTTAATAGTGGAAACCTGGTATATATGTGACAAGATAAGATTGGGAAATAAGCAATTTTCTTAATACCATATATATAAATGGATTGGAAAGGATTAAAGAGTGTAACAATAATGGATTCTTGGGGAATCCTACTGTTATAGCATCTGTCGGAATATAGTGTAACGGTAATGGATTCTCGGTGAATCCTATCGTTATATTATTTGTGGGAAATATAGAGTGGGAATCCAATCTGTATATGTATGCACATAACTCAGTTTAATTTCCAATGTCTACGGCAATGGAAATTAGTGAGATAGGCTTTCGACGGGCCTTTTTCCTGGAAGATAATTGGAGTTAAAGTATTTCAGCAGAGAGATAAATTGACTACGTTCACTTAGTACGTAGGAACGGTTTTATAAGTGTGGTACTGATTACCAAAGATGGCTCTGCCGTCGTGTAATCTTTTTATCTTTGAAAATTAACCTAAGCCGTGATTAATCAAACGTAATTTTGATCACTAAGATAGTATCAAGTTTTCAAGAAAACTGGACACTGATTACCACAGTCGGCTCAATCGCTGTGTGATTATTCCATTACCAGGAGGCTATCCAAAAACTGAGAACAAACATCTACTATTTCAAAAGCGGACGTAAGTTTAAATACTGTTGACCTTTTCTCTCTCAATCAATCCAAAGTGGCTAAGCCCAGCTTGATCTTCTTGTAATACAGTTAATAACTTTTTTTATACCAATTCACTCAGTTGAGCAACTTAAAATAAATAAAGCCAAGATAATGAATTAGTTCGTAAAAAGCAGTAAAAAGAGACAAGAGTTTTATGTTTTAAAGTATTCAGTAAAAGAGTTTTTATAAGAGAAATGATTTTTTAGCAGGTATCTGTTTATACAAGTGGTATTTCCATAAAAAGATTTGATTTGTCTCTTACAAAGAGTTTTGAGAAGAGTAAGAGATTTTTATAGAGAAATAGTAAAACAGAGAGAGTTTTACAGAGAAAGAGATTTCAAGAGAAAATGATTTACAAATTTAGATGATCATTTGCATCAGAGAGATGAGCATACAACCTTCGAGAGAACGGGGTTGAAAATAGAGCATGTTGGACTACAATTGTCTACTGGGATTATTCAGGTTTCGATAGTCTTATGTGGCCGAGTATGGTGAATACCCTCGAGTCAAGACGAGTCGTATACCCGGCTTGAATAAATCTGACTGCCAGTTCTATTTATGATTTGATATTAAGTTTTAAATGCTGTATTACGGAAGTATCTTCAGGGGTCTAGAGGGATTCCCTGATTATACTGTTAAGTTTACAGGCAGCCGATCGCTCACTGGCGTTAAGGATGGAAAAGTCTCCTTGGAGCACTACACCGGTGTGATTTGAGAAATATAGAAGAGTCATGCATTAATAAAACATTGATAAGATATATTCTTGTGAGATGCGTTGTTTTACAGGGGTGCATGGACAAAAGGTAAGATCTGCTTGTTTGATGTGATTATGTGTTTTCATTGGTTTGCTATATTGTTCTGTTGATTGAAATGACTTGATTGTCTGTGTTAACTATGTGTCTTGAGGATTGAGTGTTGTGTGTTTGATAATATACTTGTACTATTTCTGTTAATTTGAGTTAGAGTTTCACCCTGCCTGCTTTGTTATGTTGTTACATGACTGAGTAGATGGAAATGAACCCACAAGATAGAGGATTGGGAACCGTCTGACATCTACGTATAGAACCTTTGGGTGGAAATACCGTACGTTGGAATATATGCCCTAGTACGCAGTGGGGAAGATTTGTAGGATATGTGAAAACCTTAGATACCAGGGGTGGGGCGTCACCAAATGCACGACCCATTCAGGAACAAATGATATTAGATGTTAAGTTACCACTACGTCAGTTAAAACCCTTGGTGTTTGACCCAGAAGACTTGTTCAACAGTAATGATGATAGTGGTGATAGCAGTAGCTCACATCCCTCGGAACATGATGGAAATGGTTCTGGTCATGTACCGACGAGGTCGAGAGATAGATCTTCTGACAAAAACCAGGATGGAACCTCTGAAGACACATCCGCAGCAGCACCTGCAAGAACTGAGGGCTCTGTAGGTCATGTACAAGTTTCGCCTCTGGGAGAAGCGAATCCTCCAACTTATTCTCCTTTACCCCATCCTTCTGAATCAGAATCAGAAGACATAATCTGGTTGTCCGAGTCCTTGTCGGATGAGGAAATCGAGGAGGAATCCAAGGAGTCTATAGACTCTTGGGCTACCTCTGACCTTACCAGAGATACTATGCCTAGACCAGATTTATCCGGATTCAACTTTGATTAGGTTCCGGTAACTAGAGTCCCGCCTCTATACTCCAGCTTGCCTGGACTAGGAGGGTCTACCTGGTCTTGTCCGTGAATATATATGAGTTAGGGTTTTAGTGTAGTAGATCCCTGCTGTGTAAATAACGGGATCATGGCTCGACTGTACATAATAGCGTGTTTTTTCTTTACCACTTTTGTACTTTTTGGTTTAGAGTAGCTTTGAGTTCTTTTTCCTTTTGCAGTGTAAAAACAAAGTTTGTCTTAGAACAAACTCCTTTGTAAAATATCATGTTATATATATATGAGAGTGGAAGTACTTTTCTGTACAAGCGGGTTTGATTTACAGTTAAAAATCTTTAGTCAGAAAACAAAGAGTTTTACTCCCCATCCTTCTCATCTTCTTTTATGAAAGCCAAAAATTTTACCCACATTTTTGAAGAGCTTTACAAACTTTTATGAAATATTTTCTAAACATTTGCGAAACTTTTAGTTACTATGGTGTAATATCCTTTTTGGAGAAAGGGTGTTGCATGATTCATCAAGGAAAGACTTAGTGAGCAAGCAAAACTTTATGACTCATGGAGGGGGAGGTCGGCCAAGAGCTTAAGGGAAGAAGAAAAGAAAGTTTGACATGGTCAAAGTGATAAAATCATATGTTTTTAAAACCATCATTTTTCTAATTGGCTTAAAGGCTTTCACAAGGATTGAATCCAAGTGAAAAGAATCATCCAAGGCTCAAGAATAGCCCAAGGATGTCGACCAAGAGGGAAGATTTGAGAGTCATAGGATAGATTGGTCTTAAACTATTGGTTTTGGTAGTTTAAAGTGAAAACAAGGCATAAATTGATTTCTCTCTAATCAAAAATTCCTAAGATGAATTTGAAAGATGAGAACTAATAAAAAACCTTGGAAATATTATGTACTAGCCCTAAAAGCTTCATGGAAGAGTTTCTAGAATTTTACGCTAAGTGTAAGCATTGCGTTTTGCATAAAAACAGAAAAACAGACGCGCCGTAAGTGAAAAACAGACATTTTTCAGAAAATTCTCAAATAATTCTAAAAAATCACACATTTAATTTAAACACTAATGGTCCCTTTTTAAAATTGATTGTGAGCTCTCACTGATCAGTATAAATCTATTTCGGTTTAGAAACTCTTGTTTTATGTGCTTCACGGAGTTTTGAAAAAGCGACTTTTGATACGTCTTTCAGAAAATTTCAAAATAATTTTCATAAATCCCAAAAAATGGAAAAATATGTTTTGGCTATTCAAAATCTTTATCTGACTTTAACTTGAGCTCCGATTCAGTTTATCAGTTCAAGCGGTTTACTATTTGGATCAAAACAGAACTTTTAAATCTTTTTACTTCTAAAAATTCTAGAAAAACCCAGAAAATCTAAAATATTAGAAAAACCAATTTTTGTGAAGAAAGTTTATTTATTGATCTCATTTGATGTTTTTAAGCTATTTAAAAATTCTTTTGTCAGTTAGACGTACTGCTTTCTGTAAAAAGACCCGATATCATTTGTAAAACTATTATTTCAGAAGTATTCCGGAATATGTGTATTTTATTCCTAATTTTAAGCTAATAATAAATCACAAATCATTTATGGCGCAAGAATTTATATAAAACAGAAAAAGTACGATTTTAGAACAAGAAACAGACGTTGGATCTAAACCTGACGGAAGCTGCGATTTGACCATTTTTAGAAGTAATCTGAAACTTGCGTATTTAAATCCTATTTTTAAGCTAAAAATGAATCACATAACATTTATATTGTATAAATTCATATAAGATAGAAAATAGACGAAAAAACAGAAGTCTATATAGGACTTTAACTGTCTTACCGTTTTAACTATTATACCAAACAAACTTATGATCTCTATACTATCTAAAGTATACTAGCTCTTAGAGTCTATATCTTAACTATTTCTCTATTTCCAGTATCTATCCATTTCTTAACTAACAGAGTACAAAGTTTCTCTTAGAAGGACTAAAACTGTAATTCTCTTGTACTGTTCTCTAAAATTCCAAACTTAGTTTCTAAAACTTTAATATATCACTAAACTATTTGTCATATTCTCAAATACTTCTTATAGTATGAATTTTTCATATTCATTATCAACTTATTCTGACAGTCAAGAATGTCCGTGAAATACCGTTTGACTTCTGTGTCAGCTCTAAACCATTATGTTTTATCAAAAAATCCTAATAATGGTTCTAATATTCTAAAATTAATACTCTGTTTTATAGAGTGAAATTTTAGGATGTTACAGGCTACAGGAGTACTCTTACTGCTCGATGAAAAAAAATATTTTTTTAATAAAAATAAGTGGAGGATTGTTGGATATTTTTTATTAAAAATTATTTCAGCAATTATTTTTAAAACGGTTGGTTAACTATTATTATTGGTTAATATGTTTTTTTTGAGGTTTTATGTTTCCTAACGTTACCTTGTATCCGTTTGAGGGCAATTATTTGGCTTTATATGGTTTAATTGTTTTTAACATTACTTTTAATACAATTTAATTTGTATGTCTCTTTTATTCTTATATAAAGGAGCCTACGGGGAAGAAAGGGGAGAAACAGAACATTTCTGAGACCGTGAAGTTTTTCAAAATTATTGTGTTTTCTATTGAGATACCGAGCAGTTTGATTTTTTGTAGGTGTTGGTTTGTTGGGTTTTCTTTTGTGCAGAGAGTTTCCAAACTCAGTGTTAGAGGGTTGTTTTATCTTGGGGACGACGGGACTGTATACTACTGCACACATCGGGCAGAGTTGCGAAACGTCTTAAAGAAAGCGACTCAATCCGCGACTCAACCTTAATTTACTTACTGGTTATTGATTTATTTATTTTTTATTATTATTATTTGTCAGTATTCGACATTTGCAGCAACAAAAGCAACGCCAACTACTGCATCCGCTTGCTTAAAATATGGAATTGTAATATGTTTTATTCATATGCAGCTCCTTTGCTTGTTAACTGTAATATTTATTTAGATTTATGTTCAGATTCTTATTATTATTTAATTTTGTATTACAAACACACATATATTTTTAGTTAAAAAAATTTTATTTGACTTATCCACCTCTCTTTATTAAATTTATTATATATTTTTGGAAGATAAATTTGAATAAAAATAAAATATTGAAATTTACAAAGAAATTGAGAGATCAAAATTGAAGAAGGAAAATTATAACTTATATTTATTTCACAAAAGAAAATGTCTATATATAGACTTAAATCAATCCAATATATAATATTATATATGATAATGAAAAAATAAAAAGTATTTTTTTATAAGAAAGATTATCTAAAATTTATTTAAATGTTAAAACTTCTTTAAGATTTTGGGCCCCTCCTTTGATAGACTTCTGGATCTGTCCCTGATCACACAAAGAAAATAAGAGGCAGGGGATTCACCTTTTGCAGAGTAGAGGACTAGATAAATATATGTAGAACAGAGAAGAGGAGAGGAGACAAAAATGGCTTCTCTCAGTAACCTTCACTCTTTCACAACTACTGCCTTCACCCTCTCACAACAACAACACATATAGTATCCCCTCACTAAACCGTCTCTCCATCCCGTAGCCACTGCGGGTTGACTAGTTACACCATCGGCATCTAGGCCTGCTACCACCACCACGAGAGTAGCCGCACCAATCTTCGGTCGAGCTACAACATGGACCTCCTTTGTAAGCAATCAAGCCGCATCTTGTCTCCGCCGTGCCTCCTCTCTTTTTGCTGCCGCAGTCTCCCTTCGCTTGATGCCGCCCCTTGTTTTGTCCGGCCATTGCAAAGCCTTCTTCTCCATCATGGAAGACTTTGCCCTCTTCTCTGCGTTAGCATTTGTGCCTTAATGCACTAACTTGCATATGGCCTACCAATACCATCAGCGGTTAAGAGGAGTACAATTACATTGTAACTCTTCTCTATCTTTTTTTGACAACAAAACAAAAGGTATTCATTCATTCAATTTGGCAAAATACATCGAATATATTACAAATTCAACGTCGCTAAAAACTAAAAGGGATGAAACTGCGAACAAGCTCACAGCACCCAAGTTAATAGCATAACATAACAAAGTGCCATCAAAAGTAACACTGCCTACAAATCTGACACATTCAGGGTGACCGGAGTACCTACGCCTCCGGATCTGTAGTGTTGACGACTCAGTCAAAAGAGAATCTGTAGCAAAACGAAGTAGATCCGCCAATTTGAATCAAATGAACACCGCACAAAGACGGGAAAGCAAAAACAACACCAAGACGGGAACAACAAACACCGCACAAAGACGGAAAATGCCGTCGCACGCCGAAGACGAGGACTCGAAAAAACACCAAAAAAAATTAGATCTGTGTGGATAAACCACTTATTGAGGTGAAGGAAGCTAAAAAAACGATATAGAGAGGTGGTTCTAGACCAAAAAATGGTCCAAAACCACCCCTCCAAGAAGAAGAAAGACTGGCGGCCGAAAAGGCAAGAGAAAAGAAGAGAGAAGAGAGACCTAGAGAGCGGCGTTGTAACTGATAATGAGTGCGCCTCTCAACTCTTCTCTGTCTTGAATCTCACATTTGTCCCATTAATTCAAATTAAAAATTAATTTATGCAAGGGTAAAAGTGGTAAAAAAATAGGAGACAGTTATTTATCCCTATTCTCTTGATATATATATATATATATATATATATTAGCTACAGGTATTATATAATATATAGGTATAGATACATAGCGATCGAGTGGGCAAAAGCACCAAAATGGTGCAATTTCGTTTGTTTTTTACCAAAATAGTGTAGATCAAAAAGTTATTACCAAATTGGGGTAAGTCGAGGTACTGTTGGCGACTTCACTTTTTTTAATTTAAAAAAAAAAAATAAAGTCGCCAATGGCAGTGGCGACTTCACTTTTTTTTAAAAAAATAAAAAAAAAGTGAGTGGTGGCTTCACTTTTTTTTAAATTAAAAAATCGCTGATGGTACACAGAGAGTGTCAGACGGTGTTATTTTGGTCCCTAACAGATACGAATCTAAAAAAAGATCATCAATTGTTAACCATTAGTCACTTTGGTCCCTGAAAGTGATTATTTATTGTCATTTTAGTTTGACCACAGACACTAAAGTGACACCACTGGACACTCTCAGGGATCAAAATGATTGTTTACTCTCTTAGCATTATTTTTTTTTCATACCCTCGAATTTAAATTCATACTCAAAGTGATTATTTATTGTCATTTTAGTTTGACCACAGAGACCAAAGTGACACCGCTGGACACTCTCAGGGACCAAAATTGTTGTTTACTCTCTTAGCATTAGTTTTTTTTTCATACCCACGAATTTAAAGTCATACTCAAAACTCTCTTTTATTTATTTGTTTATTACTAATTAGACATTTTTTATCCGATTTCACTAATTAGACTTTAAATTAACTAATGGTAAAAATTTTATTTCATTTATTTATTTAATAAAATTATTTATTGTCATTTTGGTTTTACCACGACCATTTTCAGTAAAACAAATAAATAAATAAAATAGAGTCTTGAGCATTTTAACTTAAAGTGATCGTGGTAAAACCAAAATGACAATAAATAGTTTTATTTATTTAATAAAACAAATAAATAAATAAAATAAGGTTTTTAGCATTAGTTAATTTAAAGTCTAATTAGTGAAATGGGATAAAAAATGTCTAATTAGTAAAATAAACAAATAAATAAAAGAGAGTTTTGAGTATGAATTTAATAGAAAGACTATTTTGAGTATGAATTTAAATTCGTGGGTATGAAAAGAAAAACTAATGCTAAGAGAGTAAACAATCATTTTGATCCCTGAGAGTGTGCAGTGGTGTCACTTTGGTGTCTGTGGTCAAACTAAAATGACAATAAATAATCACTTTCAGGGACCAAAGTGACTAACGGTTAACAGTTGATGATTTTTTTAGTTTCGTATCTGTTAGGGATCAAAATAACACCGTCTCACACTCTTTGTGTACCATCAGCGATTTTTTTATTTTTTAATTTAAAAAAAAGTGAAGTCGCCACTACCATTGCCGACTTCACTTTTTCTTTAAAAAAAAAATTGAAGTCGCCAATAGTACCTGCGACCAATGTTGTTAAGATCAAGATTCAAGGTAGGATCGGGAGGGGGTAAAAATTCGTAAATCGAGGATTGTAAGTCGGATCGTATGATCCTAACAAAAATGCAAAATTATACTTATATATATACCTATGCATAGAAAACAACATAGATAAAGAAAATAACCTCCAAATCACAAAATTATACTCATATAAGTAAATAACTATCGTAATTCATAAGTCATAAGATCTAAATACATAACAAAACATTAACAAAACATATAAGTTCATAATGAAATTCAAATGATTCTAAGTTCCAAGTCCAACTCATCCATCTAGAGCATTCATTCCCATTTGAGGATAGTCATCCTCCTCTACCACGTTATCTTCGTTTTCATCAATAGGAACATCCTCAGGTGCACCACTACCACTGGCATCTTCTCCAAGTTCAATGATGTCTTCATCCGATTTCGAAGCATCCATATCTGAATTTTCATCATTCTCCTCCACAATCCAATCATCATCAGAAGAAAGATCCTCAATGCTATAGTCATTAGCTTTCCTAACTTCCTTCTTCTTGTTCAATCTTGAATTAGCCATCACAAATACCACATCATTCATGGTCTTTTGCATCAAACAGTTCCTTTTCTTAGTGTGGACCTAAATAATTATAAAATCAATTAACACATAATAGATAATACGTAATTTCAAGAATGGAATTTATTTTGTTTCATAAATTTGAATTCTTACCATCTCAAAGGAACTCCAATTACGCTCACAGCCGGATGAACTACAAGTCAAACTCAATACCCGAATAGCAAACCTTTGCAATTCTGGGTGTCCATCACCATAAGAATCCCACCAATCTGCTGGAGTTTTAGTTTGAAGTGCATGTGTAGCTATTGCTCCACCGAAAAAACCCTTTTTTTTTCTTGAAATTATCCAGCTGACTATCAATTTTACCTATTAAATGAATGTCTCCCACCATCCTTTCCAAACATTCATACAACCCTCTCTTGACTTCATAATCAACTTTAAAATTAGGACTGTAATGCATAATGGGATTAAGGTAATAGCCTGCAACATGCAAAGGCCTATGTAGTTGATTGTCCCATCTTTGATCAATAATTTCCCATAGGGGAGCGTAGCTATAAATGAAAAGAAAATAATTAGTTTCCAAATGAAGTTTGTAAATTAAAAAATTGAACTAGAGGAAGATAATTACCTTCTCTCAACCCCTTTGAAGGCCTTTTGTATGTTCTCTTTAGCTCGGTCCATTTCTTCATAAATGAACCCCATGGCTGGCTTCACATCCGAATCCACCAAGCGCAACACTCTAATTAGGGGGAAAGCACCCCTCAAGCAGTTAAGAATATTTTTCCAAAAACCCTTATCTGAAATCAGATTTTTCACAAATTTACCATCCTTGGTCTTTGCTAATTGACTAGAACTCCAATCTTCAGATGCAAACATTCTAGTTAGTGGACCCTTATTGTCATTCAAGCATCCCAAAGTAAGATGTAGCAAAACGTGTCATAGCAGGTCTAATCAAATCAGTCCCTTTAGTAAATTTATGCAAAATAGAAATAAGACTTGTTCTTGAATAGATGTAAGTTGTAATCCTTTTACCACTTGCAATTGTCTCTTTATGGAGTGGTATCTTCTTCTCGAAATCCTCCAACATCAAGTCAATGCAATGAGCTGCACAAGGTGTCCAATACAAGCCCTTTCTCTTCTGCATCAACATATCCCCAGCTGCCTTGTAATTTGCTGCATTGTCCGTGACAACCTGGATAACGTTTTCTTCCCCAACCTCCTCAACAATGTCATCCATCATCTTGCAAATTTTGTCTGCTGTTTTGCATATGCTAGATGCATCAATGGACATCAAGAAAACAGTTCCAAGAGGACTATTTACCAAAAAGTTCAATATAGTTCTCCTCCTCCTATCAGTCCATCCATCCGTCATTATTGTGCATCCAGATTTCTTCCAAAAATCTTTGTGTTACTCCAATGATTGGTTGGTCTTTACAACTGCTAGCTTCAAGTATTTCACCCTAACCTCATGGTAGGATGGTGGCTTAAATCCTAGACCATGTCGGGCAACCGACTCAAACATCTTCTTATACTCTTCACTGTTTGCCACATTAAAAGGGATGGCATTGTTGTAAAAGAATAATGCAATGTCTTAGCTTGCTTCCTCCCTCAAGTTCTTCTTGTAAACGTTGTTGATGGTGGTTTGAGTGACTGCCTTTCTCTTATAAATATTTGCAATTCCAGTCTCCTTGGCAGCCAATAGAGCAGTAGCTTCTACTTCATATTCACTTGCTTTTTTAAGGTGCTTCTCTTGCAATGATCCAACAAAGGCCAACATTTCATTAAATATATCCTCTAGAACAGCTCTGCAGGGTGCAACTTGGTCCGCGGTCCCCGCAAAGTGATGCTTCAATCGATAAACCCCTCCGGTGAACTCCTTCGCACAGTAATTGCACTTCACATTTCTTGTACCCCCATCAACTGAAACACAGTGTTTCCATCCCTCATCAGTCCTCATTCCAACGGCTTTTTTATTCACCTTAGATGCTTTTACACTTCCTAAAGCACCTTCTGCGTTAGGGGCAGCATTGGCACTGCCACCAACTCTTCCTGTTGAAGCCATTTTTCACTCCAAAATATAATGGCAGAGAAGTGAAGGTGAAAAAGGGTAAACAGAAGAGTGAAATCAGAGGTCAACGTTGACGCCGAAAGTGCAGTTCAACGCGTAAGAGGAGGAGAAAACTTAGTCCAATGTCTGAAGTGGTGGAGGAGGAGGAAAACAGAGTCGCCGTTGTCGTCGGAGCAAAACAAAGTAGCCGTCATTGGAGGGTGAACCGTGTTGCAGGTTGTGCAACAAAAACAGAGTATTGTTGCAGAAAATAGAGTATCGTGTTGTTGCTGGAATAGAGAATGCAAAACAGTGTTGTTGGAGCCGTCGACCACCGTGGAGGGTGGAGGTGGTGCGGTTGAGTGGAGGAGGATGGAAAGCTTTGGTCTCCTCTGAAGTTTAGAGGTTGAAGCAGTTAAAAACGAGTAAAACAAGGTCTCGGTTGCGTGTCGAAGAGGGTTTAAAACGGAGGGCAATTTCACGCGCAAGGATCTGACCCGATCCGAAAAGCCCATGTTTTTGGGTCGGTGGGGATCCACGATCCCACGAGGCAGATCTCGATCCTACAGCGATCTTGGACGCCAGCGATCCAAGCTGAGTTACCTCCCTGGATGGTGCTTGACTCGTAGGATCCTACGATCCGAGGAGTTAACTCTCGATCTTAACAACATTGCCTGCGACTTACCCCAATTTGGTAATAACTTTTTGATCTACACCATTTTGGTAAAAAAAACATATGAAATTGCACCATTTTGGTGCTTTTGCCCAATTGAGTGAGAAAGAGAGGGATACCGTTATTAATGTTGCTGTTATCACCCATTTTTTTATGGAATAAAAAATTGTCAAATATATAGTCTCTCCCTTTCAAGAACATTAAATTTTCTTTTATACGATCGAAGTCCTCTATTGCAGGGGCACAAATTTTCAAGTGCAGAGGCAAAAGCCTACTTAGTGGATGAAGGGTGCTGGGTGCAGCGGTGATTCCCCTCAACTTGGATGTCGTTTTGATGCGATTTCTTAAAGGTTCAATTCAGAAATGATTTTCCAATCAATCTGTGATAAAACAATGAGATTCCAAGCACCAACGTCATGGTTTCAAAGATTCGTAATCTTTACGATTTGTTTCTAAATTCTCTTGACGTGATCAATTAAAATTCAAAAAAACTTATGGGCCCAGTTGGAGCACATGATAAGAGAGATAGGATAGGATAACATATCATATCATATCTATGATCTTTCGGCTTGTAATTAAGTTGTCAACACAAAACTTAAAAGGATTTTATCATGAGCTCCGATAGGGTTTTGCTTGTGGAGGAAGAGGATTCGAAGAATGGCACGACGAAAAAGGTTAAGGATCAGGAGTTAGAACCGGAGGTGGCTAGTGTTGAAGTGGTGATAAAGGACAATAATATAGAGAACATGAAAATAAGCTTCAGGGAAGCCTTGTTAAACATTCCAGGAATAACGGGAGAAGATGAAGTTCTACAGGATTGTTGGGATGATGACTTCTTCCCTAAGAACAAATGGTATGCTGATAAGGAGGCACATGACAAGATTTCTTATGATAAAGAGAGCTCTATTTCTAATTATTCAGGTCATAGATGAAGAGTTGCAGGGCTGGTGCAACCCATGGCAGTTGACTCTGGTGGTGAATGTTTTGGGTAAAAAACTCAACTATAGAATTCAGGAGAACAAGATGAATAGAGATTGGGCGATAAGACGCAATGTGAAAATTATTGACTTGCCCAGGGGATATTATATGTTGTTCACTTCAAGTTTGAGGAGGATTATAATCATGCTCTCTTTCGAGGTCATTCGATGGTGGCTAACCATTTCTCCTTGTCCAATGGTGAAAACCAAACTTTCTTAAGAATACTAAGTCCAAAAGCAAAGTTGTTGTGTGGGTGAAAGTATCAGAGTTACCATTGGAGCTGTACAATGAGGACTTTTTATCCAGAGTGGGGGCGGCCCTGGGACCTTTTTGAAGATAGATAAGTTAACTTCCATCCAGTCGCGCGGCTATTTTGCCCATTTTTGTGTGGAGTTGGACCTAGCAAAGCCCTTAGTGCCTCATGATATAGTGAGAGGAGAGAAAATGAACCTAGAATACAAAGGTTTGCATTCTGTTTGCTTTACTTGTGGAGTTTATGGTCATCGTATGGAAAACTGCTCGGTCAAGAAGGTGCGAGTTGCAGTTCCGGCAAGAAACGGTAGTGATACGGTGGTGCAAGCTCACTTGCAAAAGGATTTGGAGAAGAGGCCAGCAGTAGGGGAGAAGGGTGTTGAGTGTCCTACACCTCTTCCAGTGGCGGCAAACTTATATAGTAGAATAAAGATGGGTAGACACCCCAAAGGGTGTATGCCACTAGAGAGAGATAGAGTGAGGTGAGAGAAAAGTGATAAAATGATGTGATATGTGATATGATAGTTAGAGAGATGTAGAGAGAAATGAGAGGTGTTAGATGGGTGGATTAATTTCTGGGTTGTATAAGTATCATTACTCTACATAGTATGCGGTGCATTAATTGCAGCCCCCTCGGGAGGTGGACTTAGAGACAAATGAGACTAAATCTGATTTTGGTCCTTGGATGCTTTCTAAAAGGTCTTGGAAGAAGAGGAAAAATGGCCCTACTTTGGCAAAAGGTGGCAGCAGTAGGCATCATATGATGCAATGGGGCAGGTCTAATGTAACAACTTATGCTACTTACTGGTATGTAACGTAAACATGAACATTATATAAATCATAAGTGTAGTTGTCAACTTCAAGTTATAGAAATTACACACTTAATACACAAAATTTGGTTCTATGTTAGAATAAAGTAGGCTTAAATGCACTTTTGGTCCCCCAGATTTCACGTTTGTGCAATTTTTATCCCCTAACTTCTAATTAAACACATTTAGTCCCCAACGTTTACTAACTGTGCAATTTTGGTCCTTCCGTCCAATTGTTATTGCCCAACTAGATTGCTAACGTGGCATGAGTTATGAGTCAGCATTCTTTTAAAAAAAAAACTGCAGCTGGAATGTTTTTTAATTTAGAACACCACAAAGCTTTTAATTCAGAAAACATGAAATTAAATCATCTATATTTTTAATTTAGAACAATAGTACTATGTAATAAAAATGTGCAAGACGATCCAAATCTCCCTTCTTTATCTATTCTCTAAGCCAGAATATTTATCATTTCTTTCCTTTACATTATTCTGATAGATTCCTCTCTAACAGTATTGCTTAACAGCCATGAACTCATCTTTTGCTCATGTTGACTAACATGCTGATAGCGTGGCTTACATAAGAATTATATAATCCAACTAGTTCAATAATTACAATTGATATTCCTTTGTTCTCTATATGTAAAAGCCAGTACTGTAACACCCTCTTCCAAAAAGGACATTATATTTAGTAATCAACCCAAAAATATGGAATTAAATTTATTTAATTACTTTTTTTCTTTTGAAAAATAATGTCAAAGTTATTTAATTTTCACAAATGAATTTCCATTGCCATTTTTTTAAAAAAGATATTAAGTGAAGACATGATTAAGATAATACCCAACACATAAGTTCATAAAAACAGGCAATGTAACTAAATTCATATATCTCTTTACAAATCAATGTTTGGGAATACTATATCATACAAGAAACTTTTCTTCCCTATAAGAATACTGACTCCCTATGCTGGTCAAGCACTGAAAATTCTACAGAGATTAGATGAGAAAACCAAACCCTTAAACTAAGACACGTACATCCATCTTCCTAGTTGAAACATCACCATTGTTCCTCTTGTTCTGGACTTCAGTCAAATCTTCAGCAGAACGACTTAAGAAAAACATATTTGCATACAAGAAAACAATACATTACAAGGGTGAAAATCTCATTCGCAGTTATATCGTCACAGTCACACAAGCAACACACAGCAGATATAATGCATATAACAATTATAATACACACCAAGTATAATGCCCACATATTGTTATACTCATCCTCAAAAGAATTCACGTTTAAGAATCACACGCATCACATCTATTCCTCACAGCATGACTTTCAATCCACTGTCATTCAGTCCAATGACACTTAATCCATAGAGACCCAGCCCAATGACATTCAGTCATAGACACTCACAGTCCAATGACACTATGTTCATAGACACCTAGTCCAATGACATTCCATCATAGACCCTCACAGTCCAATGACATTCTTACCATAGACACCTAGTCCAATGACATTCCGTCATAGACCCTCACAGTCCAATGGCACTCTGACCATAGACACTCAGTCCAATGACATTCTGTCATAGACTCTCATAGTCCAATGACACTCCGTCCATAGACACTTCAAAATTCATCGTATTTGAATGCTAGGCCTCTCTCTAGGCTACTAGACTTACACTCTTACACCTGCACTTTTAAGAAATCCTTTGGGAAAACTCTATGGGAAACTCATTTTCAGGAAAACTTATCGCATTAGGCTTTGGCCTCTTCAAGAGAACTCTTTGATAAAAATACCACACTTGACTTTATTAATGAAATTTCTCCCAAAATATCCATTTTATATCTTCAATACCCTATACTTTCAAAATTACATCTCTTGCCCATGAACATTCCTTTTACATGTTCAGTCTCTATATTTTTGAAAATCATATTTTTAGTCCTCTATACATGCAAATTACCATTTCAGTCCCTATATTTTAAAATTTTCACTTTCTGTCCCTAATCTTTCAAAAATTACATTTTCACCCCTGAATTTCCAAAACAGTGTTTTCGCAGACAGAAGAGATCACAGGCTGTGAAATTTTCACATCAGAGTGGTGAACAGTTCTGGAAAAATTATCAAAAATCCAAAAATTTAACTTTCTTTTAGAATTTGATTGCTTGATTTATTTCTAACATTTTTAAGCATCAAACCTAGATTTTGTCTTCATGAACTTTGGTTCATTTACTTAGATTTGTCAAAAGTTCTTACATAGCCCTTTGGAAACAATTTTTTTTTTCACAAAACTAAAACTTGATATATAAAATTTTAAATTAAATACGATACCTTAAAATTTCCTTTCTTAATTTTGCTTGAAAAGTCCATTGGAGACTTGATTTTCTTGAAAGAATGATTGGATTAAGAAAGATCCTAAACAAAGCTTTGGACTTTGTTCTCTAATTTATCCTTTTCAAAACAATCACTTTATTCCCATGTCCTCTACATCTTCTCCAATATGCTTGGGTCACTTGTTTAATTATCATGATTTAAGTTCATTTAACCTCTCAACCTCTCCAATTACCAATTACACAACATGAGAAAATTCAAAGCAAGGAATCAACTTGAATATTTTACATCACCAAACTCATAAGAAATCATCTTATCACCATATAAGAAATCAACCCATCACCACATAAGAAATCATTAGCCACTCATAAGAAATCAATCACTAAAAGAAATATAAGAAATCATTCACCAAGAATATATATAAGAAAACAATCTCCAAGAACATAAAGAAAATCACATAGAACACATATACTTATATAACTATGATAACTAGATAATTTTCCCCTTACTTCTTACTCTTTCTCCTTCAAAAATTTTGTGATCCCCAAGTCCAAGAACTCAAACTCCTTCATAAACACATACAAGAACACAAAACATCAATCAAAAGAGTTTTTACCCTTTACTAAAATCATCTAACCCCAAAAAGGAATAAAATAGAGTAACTTGTTCACAACCTTTGATTGCAAACAAGATACCAAGATTGATGGCTTACCCAAAGTCCAAAAATCCTTAGCTTGGTGTTCTTGAAAAATAAGAACACTTGAAATCAAAAGTGATGAAGGCTTTGTGTTTAAAGTGTTTAAAAATGGATTCTTTACACTTGATTATTGTGTAGAGGATAAAATATATGTTAAGAAGTTATGGAAGCTCATGAAAATGGAAGAAAAGGATGAAGGAAGAGATGAAGGCTTAGAGAGAAGTTAGATAAAAATAGGGATTTTAGAGAGATAAGTTGTCTTAGAATGAAAAATGACTAACTCTCTTCCTCCCTCCCCTTATCTCACGCCACTCTCTCCCAAAATACTAGGCTAGGAGTTGTTTGTCACTTGGAGGAATGAAGGACAAACCAAAGGTCACTGCTTGTCCAAATCCTATGGTTGGATTTCAAACCATTATCAAATAAAGCTTTGTAAAATAAATATCTCTTTTGGCTTCCAAATTTCTTTAACACAAAATGAATCTAGACCACATCTTGGCCTTAATTGGGGTGGTTTTGGGCTGATGGGGAAGGAGAGGATAAGCTCAAATTCAATTGGATGGAAATTACCAAAAAGGACAAAGGATAAAAATGTATTTTTCATGGTTTTGGTAATTAAAGAGTAAGATCAATGATACTTTAGTATCTTCCCATGTAAACGCAATAAAAGTCAACTATATTATGCTACATGGGTCCCACTTTTCCTGCAATCCAAATTCTGGTACCCGATCTTTACTTGTTTTTTGGTTTTCCCCGCACCAAGGGTAAAATGGTAACTCACTAAACTCTTATAGAAATATTTTCTAAAATCTCCAAATAAAAAAAGAAAAGTAAAAATTACCATTTTTGGTTTTATGAATAGTAACTAAACTGTTCCAGCTAGGGGTATTTTGGTCTTTTGCCAATAACAGTGGCATTTTGGTAATTTTTAGAATTTTTTCCCAAAAATTCCAGAAAAATTCCCATAAATCTTAAATAATGTAAAAACACTTTTGGGCTCATCGAAATATTTTTCTAACTTGTTCTAGTCTCCAAACCCACTCGCAGTTCAACCTAGTCATACTACAGGGACCAAAATGGTACTATTTCTGCTCCGTTTCTCAGAAAATTTTCAAATAAATTTTTAAAATCCTCAAATAATATGAAATCACTATTGGTATCCTCAAATATCTTTTGACTCCAAATTAGGGTTTTTATATCGTTATGTTCCTATTCTGACAGTCAAAACGTCTCTAGAATTTTCTTTTGACTTTCTACGTTAGTTTTAAACCATTGTTAATCTCATCGAAATCCTAAGATCAACAATAATCCTCCCTTATTAACACTCTGTCTCTTAGAGTGAAAATTTGGAGCGTTACAAGTACCAAATCGTGTAATTTCAAGCCAAGTTCATTTTATGTCAAGCTTAAATGAACAAAGGAAATCAGAACAATCAGAACCATCAGAACCATCCCACAATAATACCACAAATCTAAACCTTATTTAGAAGGTTCAGAACTATTGTAAAATGAAAACAATAAAAATGACCTCAAAGCTATAATACCACAAATCCATTGCCATATTTACCTAGAAACGACCACACCCGTAAAATCTCTGGCCCGAATTGTCGTTTGTTCACGAGGTAACAAGAGGGGCCTCCACACCGCATTGGCGTTCGAATCGTGGTCTTCGTTTCTTGTCGCGTGAAGAGGATGCAGAAGAAATTTTGCTACAACCTCCCATTTCGAATCGGAGAAGAATAGAAGTTTTTGCCTTTGGGGAAGAGGCACAAAGCTTGGGACAGGGAGAGGATGAGGGTCAAAACCCCCTCTGAGCTTGAAGACCCCTTTGGTATGAAATTTTGAAAAAGATCGAAACCCCCATTGCAACTTTCCAGAAGACTGAAACCCCTACCCCCTCCTACTCATGATTTTCACGTTTTATTTATTAAAAAAAAGATAACTCATAACTCATGCCACGTTAGCAATCTAGTTGGGCAATAACGGTGCCACATCACACTACCGTCTGCCACCTAAGCGATTTCTGTTTGGGATTGGATGGCAATTGGATGGAAGGACCAAAATTGCACAGTTAGTAAACGTTTGGGACTAAATGTGCTCAATTAGAAGCTGATGTACGAAAATTGCACAAACATAAAACCTGATGGACCAAAAATGCATTTAAGCCAATAAAGTACTCATCATTACAATATAAAGAAAGAGTAATGGAGTCCTAAACTATCCATAAATAAAAATATTGAAAAACTAAGTGATTCATCCAAGCCTTCTTCCAAGCCAAGATAAGTATGGAACTACTCCTTTTTGTCTGAAATTCAACAATGATAAAGGGGTGAGATAAACTCAATGAGTCCCACTAGGGGAAAACATACTTAATAATTTACGGTACTGTACTTTTCCTCATGTTGATCATAATTCAACTTTCATACATCTACACATATCATTATCACAAAGTGAATTTCATAAGTTATGAACCACATCTTTAAAGCTTTAAATGAAAAACTTGCTATGCACTAAGTGTGAGTAATTTTGGATCGAATAGCCTATTGTAAGGCAGGTCAGATGTCTATGACCGCAAGGGGCATCCCTACTTGCTATGCACTTACCCTCAACCTTTGTAAGAAGAATTTAAATCTCACATCTTTAATTTGTCTTGTTTAAGAGAATTCATTACCACTTAAGCAAAATTAATTCTCGATTGTAGTTCATTACTTATTCCTCAAGTGTTATTCAACAATATAAATCATACTAATGAAGAGACAAACAAACATAGATTATTCAAAAAGTCCATAACCATCAAGATATTCACACAATTAACAAATAAACCTACAACTGCAAGTATACCTAAGCAAAATCTGAATTCTATCCCATATTAATCATATATTCAATAGGATATACTTACACAACCCATAACTATTGGAAAAACAAAGGATTTTGAGAAAAGTATGCCTGTGAATCAATTCAAGGGTGTTTTGAATCGATTCACAGCAAACAAAAAGTTTCAGTGTCAGAAACTGCTCTCTGCAACCTTGAATCAATTCAAAGCTGCAAAATTCTGCATAAACATTATTTTTCATAACAAGGAAGTTTCCAAACATCAATTTTACCAACTTAATCACCAAAAATCCCTTCAAGGCTTTGTTCAAAAGCAAGTTAAGACATCATAGTTCCCTCTAAAGCACTTCAAGTCAACATACAAAAGAAAACCCAAATTTAATCATTCAAAAATCAACATACACAACACAAAATCCACAAATAAGTGAAGATTAACTTACAAAAATAGAAACCCATTTCTTGGTCCAAAATACAAGCATATTTTCATCCTCTTTTCATGATCCCAAAGGGAAAACTTCCATAAGATTCAATACCACCAACCAATTTCAACATTAAATCAAGATTCAAAGGGGAAAAGAGAAAGGGGACTCACTTCTAGTTGATCTATGGAAGAAAGAAATGCCAAGTGAATAATACAAACAAAACCCTCGTCCTCCTTCTCTTTCCCTTCTTCTCCTCCTCCTTCTTTTTTTCTCTCTCTCTCTCTTGCCTCACTCCCTTTATTTTCTCTTCTCTTGCTCTCTTCTTTTTCTTCTGAGATGTGAGGGGTTAGGGTCTGAAATTCAAGGGTATTAAATGTGGTTGTGGTTGTCTTCCCAGAGAAAGAGAGAGAGAAAAGTGAGTGAGGTCTCAAAAAATCATTTAAAATGAGTGCATGAGATGTGTCCTATTTTTCCCTTTGTTCTATTTTAGTCCGTCAACTATTCCTATTGATATCTCAATTTAAGTACATGCATATCTATTTATTTGTAGAATGATAAATATATATAAATTTACACCTCCAAACATTTAAATTATAAAATAACAGGTAACATCCAATTACTTAATACCCAACAGAAAAAATAATTAAAAAATAAGTTGTAGCGGTAGCAGTAACATCCAATTACTCAAGGTTTTTAGGCTATAATCAGCGATTTGAACCGGTAGTGGTTGATAAGTTAAATCAGACCTCAACTATATTGTGTCATGGGTCAAAGGTTATGGATGTACTTTTTAAGCTGAGACACATGGAAAACATCATGTAAACTAGACAAAGAAGACATGATATCCTTCCTCGAATTCTAAGGGTCTCCTTCGATTGTCATCATAAATCTTTTGCCGACTTTGAGAAACTTTTATCTTTTCTCTTATCTTCCTGATTTTGTCAGTGGTTTCCTGGGTGAGTTCAGTTCCCAAAATTCTTTTATCTCCTACCTCAGACCAACACAAAGGTGTTATACACTTACGACCGTAAAGTGCCTCAAAAGATGTCATGCCTATACTAGAGTGGTGGCTATTGTTGTAAGCAAACTCAACTAAAGGTATATCGGTATCCCAACTCCCGCCATCCTCTAGAATACAGGCTCTAACCATATCCTCTAGGGTTTGGATAGTTCTTTCTGTTTGACCATCGGTTTGGGGCTGATAAGTCATGCTAAGATTTAACTGAGTTCCTAAAGCTTGATGGAAAGTTATCCAAAATCTAGAGGTAAACTTAGGATCCCTATCAGAAATGATATTGGTTGGTACCCCCGTGAAGTCTGACTATTTCCCTCAGAAATAACTTAGCCAATTGTAAGATGTTTTGACTGAAAGAAAATGAGCAGACTTAGTTAATCTGTCAACAAATATTTCCCAAATGGAATCATACCCAGACTAAGTGCGAGGTAAACCGACAACAAAGTCCATGGATATGTTTTCCCATTTCTACTCAGGAATCTCTCATGGTTGAAGTAGGACGACCAGTCTTTGATGCTCAATTTTAACCTGTTGACATACCATACATTGAGCAACAAACTCTGCTATATCAGTTTTCATACCAGGCCACCAATACTCTTTCTTCAAGTCATAATACATCTTCGTAGAACTAGGATGTACAGAAAACTACTCTTATGGGCTTCCTCCAACACTTGCTTCTTAAGATTTTCATTGTTGGGAATACATTTTCTTTCATGAAAAAGAATGATACCATCCCTAGCTTTGGAGAATCCTTGATGATATCTCTTAGCTAATAAACCCTCATCTAAAGTTTAAGCTTGTCTGATTTGAGTCCAAAAATCACAAGTGGTCTTTAAACAGCTCAAAATAATACTATCATCTCCCAAAGACATCCCTTAGTTGAGCTTTCGAAAATCTTCCAACAATTTCATTTCTTGAGCCATTATGAAAGAAACATGAAGAGATTTCCTACTCAAAGCATTTGCCACAACATTTGCCTTACCAGGATGATACTTTAACTCAAAGTCATAATCTTTAAGGAGCTCTATTCATCTCCTCTATCTCATGTCTAATTTCTTTTGATCAAAGAGGTACTTCAAAATCTTATGATCACTAAACACCTCAAATTGAGCTCTATAAAGATAATGTCTCCAGATCTTGAAAGCAAAAACTATGGCTGCTAATTCTAGATCATGAGTAGGATAATTCTCTTCATAGCGTCTCAACTAATGGGAGGCATAAGCTATAACTTGCTTGTTCTGCATCAACACACATCCTAACCCTTTCAAGGTTGATCCTTACGGGTTAAATGTGTTAGGAGTAAAGCTAACTGTGAAAATCCTTTATGAACCTCCTATAATAACACACTAATCCTTGGAAACTCTTAACCTCGGTGACATTTTTGGGCCTTTCCCAATTAAGCACAACATCCACCTTGCTAGGATCTATAGCTTCTCCAGCTTCTATTATAATTTTATTTTTATGCGTGTGATGTGTGCTTATGCATGTTGGATAGATTTTAGTAAGAGTAAATTCATAGACAAAGTTTCTCTAACGTTAGAAAGCAGTAGTTTAAGTTGGACGTTTAGATACAAACAGAGTTCTGTTTACCGTAAATAGACAGAGTGAGGACTTTGTGAAGTAGAAACCCTAGATTTAGGTTAAGAATGAGATTTGAAGGTACCAATAGTGATTTTCCAATATTTGAGGATTTTAGAAATTTATTCAAGAATTTTCTGAAGAACAGATAAAAATGTTACCGTTTTGGTCCCTGTAGTTTGACTAGGTTGAACTGTGAGTGGGTTTGGAGACCAGAACATGTTTAGAAATATTTTTGAAGATACCAAATGACGTTCTATATTATTTTAAAATTTTAGAAATTATTTTGGGAATTTTTAGAATGACAGACAAAGAATTGCGGTTTTGGTCCCTATAGACTGAGAACAGGATAACAGGGAGAGCAGGTGAATGCCAGAAGTTTAGGAAATGATCCAAAATCAACCAAAAGAGTACTCAATGGTTTTTTACAATATTTATGATTTTTAGAAATTTTTTGGGATTTTTCTGAGAAAGTTCATTTTTACCCTAAGTTACGGGTTACGGTAAAAACCGAAAAGTTACCGTAAAGCTTCTAAGCTTGATCTTTTTGAACCAAGACTTTTGTGGCATCTTAATTTCATGGTTTAGGACTTATTATAAGGTTCATGAGAGTTTTTACCCCAATAGGTTAAGTTTGGACAATTTTTACTATGAAATACAAAAGTTACCACACTTAATTACCTTGGAGACTTACCATTTACCATGGTTAAGGTAAAAAAAATCATTTACCCTTCCTTGAGGAAGCTGCTGCGCAAGTTTGAGAGAGGAAGAGGGTAGAAGATTCTTGACTCATGACTCACATGTGTTGGCCAATAGGAATAAGACAAGTTGTTAACTAGGGTTAGATTATGGTTAAGTGTAATTATGAGTTAGGAAAAAAAATTTCTTGGTTAGGAAAGAAGAGGGAGAGGGCCGAGTTTGGGGAAGAGAAGAGGGAGAAGCTCTTGTTCATCTTCTTCATTTTGTCTCTTCACCATAGCCAAATTTTAAGTGTTCTTTCCAAAAATCTTGTCCAAGTGAGCTAAATTTCCAAAGCTTGATCATAATCTAGTGACCAACAAGCTAGCAAGGAGCCAAGCAAGAAGGAGAAGGAGAAGGAAGAAGAAGAAGTTGGTGGTTAGGGTTCTCTACAAGCTTGGTAAGGGGAAAGTTCTTCCTACATGATTTTCAAAGCCTAGTGGACATATTAGGGCTATGGTTGTGTTGTTTTGATTAAGAGGATGTTATACTATCTTAGGGTTTATGTTGATTGGTAAACCATGTATCTTTGTGCTCTTATGATTATATATGGTTCTTGAGTGATGATTATGCCATATGTATGAATTCTTTTGAGTGGCTTGATTATGAAGAACCTTGCTTGGTGATGGTTGGGCATGATTATGATCTTGATGTGCATAAGGGTAGGTGACTCTTGGCTATGGAAAACTAACTATATGGTGAGAGATGAGGTTGCCCTAACTTGGATGCATGATTATTCTTGTGCTATGCTTGGCTTGAATTGATTGAGTGATGGTGGTTGTGAATATGATTTCAATCTTGACATGATGAATTTGGTATTTGTATGTTGACAAGCTTGGTGTGTGATGGTGATTTTGATTTCATTGCCTTGATGGTTGAGTTCATGGCTTAATGATGAATGATTGTGGTTTGTGATTGATTCAAAGATGGTAAACTTTGCTCATTTTTGCTTATTTGGTCATAGCAATGTGCAGAAAAGATTGATTTGGGTTAGGTTTTGAAAAATCGCAAATCTTTCATACCCTAGGTGTGACCAGTTTCGTAGTTGGGAAAGGCTGGAAAACAGGGGACAGTTCTGTTCATACCGCGGGTGTGAGAATTCTCGCGCCTGTGAACAGTTCTGGACCCAGCATTTTTGATAAATAATATTTTTGCAAAAATCATTCTTTTTCCAATTTTTTTTCATAAAAATGCTTAAGAGAAAATGAAATTTTAAATATAAAGGTTGGTAAGTATTTTGGCTAATTAATTTTAGAACTTAAACAATGGTTTGGAAAACACATTTTGTTAAAAAGATGAACTATCAATAAAAGTGTGAATTGAAAGAGGAGAAAACCATGTTGATGGAGAAGTGTGCACAAAGAGATGTGATTATCATAAGTGATGATAATGCTATAACCAAGAGTGAAGGTTACATGTGATTGTGCAAGTGATAACCTAGAGAAGAGGTTAAAGTGATTACAAGAGAAACCAAAGCTTAAAAATGCTTGAGATGGTTATTTTGTATGCTTAATGTGATGTACCATTCTGCATAAAGAGAAAGAGAATTTGGCATGTGGCCAACGTGATGAGCATTACAACCCGGATGGGGTTGAGAATAGGGATAGTCTGGCCACAGTAGCCTGTTGAGATTATCCAGGTTGCGAAACCCCTTAGATGGCCAGGTAGGAGATATCCCCTGAGCCGAGGCAAGTCGCACAACCCTGCTTGAATAAATCTGACGGACTTGACTATTCAGGATATGGTGAGATGTAGCTTATCTGAATGATTACTATGAAGTCTGGTGGGACTCTCTGGTAAGTCTGGTAAGTCTGCTACAACCAATCGCTCAATGGTGTTGGAGGTAGGGAAGTCTCCTTGGAGCACTACGAGGGTGATGTGAGGGGAAATAGAAGTGACATGCATTATAATATATCTGAGTTGATGATATATTGTTTGATGCTGAGTTATGTGTGTGATTGTGATTATTTTCATTGTTCCTGTGAGAATATCTTACTTGCAGGAAAATCTTATCCTCGTGTTTTTGAGAAGGGTAAGTGGTAGATAATTTTCTAATGCAAATGTGTCTGATAGATGTGGTATATTTCTATATCTGTTGTCTCTTTGCTTTGCTATTTGTGTATGAGGATTTTTCACCCTTGCCTATATGTTTTGTGCTCTCTTTTGAACATGATTCATATAGATGGATCGCCCGCCAGAGGGGCTAGTGAAGATCCGTAGACTTAGTCTGCTGCCCCAAGGGGCAGAGGGTGAGGGGTGGATCATAAACCCCGAAACCCAGAGGGGTACATACTTAGGGTATGTTACTTCACTCGAGACTTCTGCGGAGGGGTCGCACAGATGGACTGTAGAGGATATGATATTGGATGTAAAGATGCCCATTCGGGAGTTGTGGGATACATGGAGGGAGAGAGAAAGGCAGAGACAGTCAGTAGCTCAACCGGAGCCTGCCCAGAGGTCTGAGCCGGGGCAGCAGGAGCCTGCAAGGTCATAGTCACAGCACTGAAAACCCAAGACTCCACCTTGCAAGGGATACTACGGTAGATGGAGGTAGACTGCTCGCAAGAGTACTGTGCGCCGTACCTAGACTGTTAGGGTTGCATCAGCGGAGAAGGTGCCTACTGAGAGGACACCTGCTACCCAGTCTGATAGACCCATCCCAACTATTCTAGTTTCTTTTGCAGAGCCTGGAGGGAGACCGAGACCTTTTCCTTCTACTGTTATGTCATCTTGGAGAACACGAGCTCGTCAAGAGGCTAATGATAGTAATGGGAAAGGGAAGCAGATAGTGGAGGAGGAGAGTGATCCTTCAGAGGAGTCTGTGGGGAGTGTTTAGGAGCTGACTTAGCGCAGGCTGTTGCGTTATCTGATCTTGTTTTTTTTGTAGACTGACTCTATACCAGTTTGGGCTTTTGCTTAGAGATATTTTGGATGACTGTACTCTATATCATGTGACTTGTAAACTTTGAGCTAGTAGTGTATATGATGTACATTATTTATTCAGTAGTTATTTATCTTGTTTCCTTTAATGATACGCTATGACATAAAAGAGTTCTCTAAATCTAAATAACGTAAGTAAGAGTTTCAAGTTAAAATGGTTTTCAACAATAAAAGAAAAAAAAAATTTATACTCAATTTTCGAAATTAACTTAAGATAATTAAAAGGAGAATTTCTTTAAAATGAAAATTAATATTACGTATTTTAAATAATCAGGTTACTTATGTGTAATATCCTTTTATGAGAAAGGGTATTGCACTTTTTAGGTTTAGCAAACAACTTTTTCTCCCTCAAAATTTGCAACACAATCTTAAGGTGTGCTTCATGCTCTTGGTAACTCTTTGAATAGATAAGAATATCATCAATAAAAACAACTACAAACTTATCCAAAAAGAGTATGAAGATTCTATTCTTATAATCCATGAATACTGCTGGAGCATTGGTTAAACCAAATGGCATTACCAAATACTCGTAGTGTCCATAACGAGTTCTAAACGCTATTTTAGGTATATCTTCAGACGTAATTCTGATTTGATGATATCCCAACCTTAGATCAATTTTGAGAAAACAAAGCAGCTCCTCTAAGTTAGTCTAACGCATCATCTATTCTTGGTTGTGGATATTTGTTCTTAACGGTGACCTTATTCAATTGTCTATAATCCACACAGAGCCTCATGCTCCCATCTTTCTTTTTGACTAGTAAAACCGGTGCACCCCAAGGAGATGCACTAGGTCTAATGAACTGTTTATCTATCAAATTCTCCAATTGACTCTTGAGCTCTTTCAATTCTAAAGAGGACTTCCTATATGGGGCTATAGAAATTGGTTCAATACCAAGAACTGTAACGTCCCAAATGTTCACTCTAAAATACAGTGTTAATTAGAGAGGATTATTGCTAATATTAGAATTTGGATATGATGAGTAATGGTTTAAAACTGACATAAAAAGTCAAACGAAAATTCTATAGACGTTTTGACTGTCAGGACTCAGAATAGGAATATAATAATATAGAAACTCCAATTAGAGTCAAAAAAGAGAATTGAGAATACCAATAATGATTTTATAATATTTGAGAATTTTAGAAATTTAGTTGTGAATTTTTTGAGAAACAGATCAGAAATAGTACTATTTCGGTCTCTATAGTATGACAATGATGAACTGCAAGTGAGTTTGGAGACCAGAACACATTAGAAAAATATTCCACTAAGCCAAATAATGTTTTTACATTATTTTATAATTATGAGAATTATTTTGAAATTTTTAGAATACCATATAAAAGTTACTGTTTTAGTCCCTTTAAAATGAAGAACGAGGGTAAATTAGAGCGTATCCACGAGGAGATTAGGATATAATCAAAATAAAAATGTAAGAGTAACCATTAGTGTTTATATAAGATTTATGATTTTTAGGAATTCTTTGGGAATTTTTGGAGAAATGTCAGTTTTGCTATAGTTTACGTGTTACGAAAAAACCGTAAAAGGACCATTTTGCTCTAAAGCTTGATTTCTATCCACCAAGACCACTTTGGCTCATAAATTTCGTGGACATGGCTAACCTATGTGAGACATGCAAGTCATTCACTCCAACAAGCCATGTTTGAATAGTTTTAACTATGGAAAATGAAAGTTATCACACTTAATTACTTTTAACTCACCTTTAACCATAGGTAAAAGTTAAAAATCTACTTTTCCTCCTTTGTATCAGCTCATGAACGCCTCACTTTAAGCCAAGAAGAAGACTAGGTTCATTTGATTGTGTGAGTCATGAAAATGGAGCAATTAGGCAATTTCTTAATTAATTAGTTTCCTAGTCATTAATTCATGTAATGATGATTTTGTGTGAAGCTTATCTTATCATCTCCATCATCTCTTGGCCGCCCTTATCTCATAAAAATCAAGGGAGATATTTATTTTTCTCAAAGCTTGATTGGAATGTGTTTTGGAATCCACAAATGAGAAGTTTACAAGTGTTAGATTTTTATTTGTCTTTCATGTAACCTTAAGATGATTTTAGCAAAACTTAACCTCCAAATCTCCCTTGGAGGAGGGCTGGACTAAATATTGAGAGGGGTGGGAGAGTGTTTTGTTTCATTTCATTCATTTCCAAGACCATTTCTCTCTCTAAGTTTCCATTTTGTCCAACTTCTCTCTAGAGTTCTTCATCTTTTTCCTTTGCTTTCCACCATTTTTTTGTGAAGCTTTCTTCATCATTGATTTATGTTTTGATCATTCATACACTAATCAAGTGTGATTGATCCTTTTTAAAAACTTATAAACACTTTAGCCTCCATCAAGCTTGGAATCATCAAGTTGTTCTTCAAGTGTTCTTGAGCTTTTGGCCTTGAATCTTCAAGCAAACAAGGTTGGTTTGTGTTTTCAATCCATAAATCCTTATTTTCTATTCATGATCTTCATCATCTTTTCACTAAATCGTGTGTTTCTTCAAAGTTTTTGGAAAAACTCTTATTTTGCTCTAGGTGGTGTTCTTGGAGCCAAGTCCTAATCAACCCTTTGATCTATTTTCCAAAGAGGATTTGTTTATAAAATCGCCCTCCTTTAGTTTTCTTATGGGATTAGAGGTGGTTTTATGAAGAGAACAGGCTTATGTTTGTTGTGGTTGTATTTCTTTGTTTGTGATATTTTTAAGATGATCGACTTTGTGGACTTGGTTATCAACTTGTTAAAAGGGAGAAGTGAATGAGAAAGACCATAAGGTAAGGGGAAAATTCTCTAGTTATCATAGTTACATAAGCTTGTATGTTGTATGTGATTTCTTATGCTTTGGTGATGATTTCTTATATTCTTGGTAGAAGATTTCTTATGTTCTTTGTGAAAGTATTTTTCATGTGTTCTTTGTGAAATGATTTTCTTATGTTATTGTGAAATGATTTCTTATTTGTGGTGATTGATTTCTTATGTGTGGTGAAGTGATTTCTTATGTTGTGATTTCTTATATGGTGATTTCTTATGTTGTGATGGGTTGATTTCTTATATGGTGATTTATCATGTTGTGATTGGTGATTGGAGAAGTTGAGAGATTAAATGAGTTTAAATCATGATAATTGAACAAGTGACCCAAGCATATTGGAGATGAGGTAGAGAACATGGGAATAAGGTGATGGTTTTGAAAAGAATAAATTAGATAATAAAGTCCAAAGTTTTGTATAGGATTTTCTTAATTTAATCATTTTCAACAAAACTAAGTCTCCAATGGACTTTCCAAGCATATTATAAGGGTTTTTGGTGTAAAGTTAAAGAAAAGGATTTTAAAAGGTTTCATATTTAACCCAAAATTTTATGAGCTATTATCAAGTTTAAGTTTTGCGAAAAAAGGATTCCAAAGGTCATGAAGAAGTAATATAGTTTTAATACTTAGGAATATTAGAAATGAGTTATATAATTAAACTCTGAAAGAAAAGTTGATTTTCGGACTTTTAAAGAAAAATCCAGACCTGTTCACCTCCCGGGTGTGAAAATTTTCACGGGCTGTGATCTCCTCTATTTTCAAAAAATATTGTTTTTGAAAGTACATGGACTAAAACTGTAATCTGGATACTTAGAGGACTAAAAGTGTAATTTGGATATTTAAAGGAGTAAAAATGTAATTTTTAAAGTACAGGGACTAGAAGTATAATTTGGATATTTAGAAGACTAAAAATGTAATTTCAAAAGTATCAGGACTGAAAATAAAGTCTAGGTATTTTAGGGGCCATAAATACAATTTTGAAAAGTTGAGTGATTCCAATTGATTAAGAGGAAATAAAGGGTATATTTATTGAAGGAATTAACAAAAGCATTTTGAAAAGAGTTGTATAAATTATGACAAGAGGAGAATTTTTAACAAGAGTGTTCATAGAGAGACTAAAGTCCAATCTTGATACAATTTGCATCCTTGAGCCGGGGAAAATCGTATACCCGACTAGGATAAACCTGACTGACTGGTCTTTTCAAGATAAGGCGACAGTTGCTATTATGCAATGATTATATTTGTGAAATCAGACCCAAGTGAGGTTGAGCAATCATGTGAAGTATTAGTTGCACCTATCACTTAAACGAAGTAGGGAAAAATCTCCATGGAATAGCGAGCAAAGGGCTCATGGTTGTGAGCCGAAAGTACAAAGAATATTGAAGTGTCATGGATATATATATATATATATATTAATTCTTATGATGTGTGTCCATGTGACTTATTCTGAATCTTTTATATTATGTATGTGTGAGTGATTTCTGCTATATGTGATTATAATATGTATATGCATGAATATGTATATGCACGATATAACTGCGAATGAGATTTTTACCCTTGCAATATAATGTTTCCATGTATGTAAATATGTTTTCCTAAGTTGTTATGCTGGAGATTAGAGTGAAGTTCAGGGGAAGGCAAGTATAGGCGGTATGTCGACACGGAGGATGGATGTGCATGTCTTAGTTTCGGGTGGGGTTTTTCTCATTTTAGTTCTTATAGAATTTTCAGTGCTTGAGCAGCATAGGGAGTCGGTATTTTTTTGGGAAAGAAAAGTTTCTTGTATGATATATTATTTCCAAACATTGATTTGTAAGGAGACGTGAATTTTATTGCATGACTTGTTTTCTGAACTTATATGTTGGGTGTTATCCTAATCATGTGATCACTTAATATTTTTCTTAAAAAAATGGCAACGGAAATCGATTTGTGAAAAATTAAATAATTTTGTTAGTATTTTCTGAAAGAAATCCATAATTAAATAAATTTATTTCCACGTTTGAGTTGGTTACTAAATGTAATACCCTCCGGAGAAGGGGGTGTTACAAGAACCAACTCTATGGTAAACTCTACTTCTCTTTTGGGAGGTAAGAACATTACGTCTTCTGGAAACACATCCTCACACTCACTGACCACAAGAATAGTTGCTATATCTTGGTCCACATTAGAACTTGAAGAAAGTAATAAAATGTATCCTTGATCCCCACTCTTTAGACACTGAACAACTTCAGCAACATTGATCAATAAGAAAGAATTTGACTCTAAGCAACATAGAGTTGAGAATGGAAAGGTAACAATCTTCTCCTTACAATCAAGAATAACATGATTAGCGGAAAGTCAGTCCATGCCTAAAATAACGTCTAATCCTCTCAAGGGTAAACACACAAGGACAACTAAGAATATTCTACCAAAAATCTCAAGAGAATAGTTCTCACACCTTAAAGAAGTTTTTATACTACCCTCAGCTGGAATGGTTACTATCAACAGATGGGGTAGGATTGAAACATACAAATTCAAACGTTGGAGACATGGGTGGCTCCAGAATCAAACAATACAGTTAAAGACTCTTGGTTAAGAGAACACATACTGGTAATCAAATCCTCTGATTTCCTATCCTTTTTCCCACTGAGGGTGAAGACCTTACCCGATGAAGGATTACCAGGGTTAGTAGCTCCCTTGTTCTTCAGATTTTGACACTGAGGAGAAGTATGCCTGGGTTGTCTACACACAAAACAAACATTCTGTCCTACCTCTATGATTCTTTCTGCACTTGAGAAATCCACCATTCTTATTCCCTCTAAAAGTCTAAACTTGAACTTGTTTTCCTTTTCCTATGGCACCCCTCCCTTTTGGCTTCTGAAAATGTTTCCCATCAACTTTCCTTTTTTGACCCTTCATTTGAAAGTCCTCTTGCATGAATGCTAAATTATCCTAGGCAATCTGACACTTTTCAACTAAGGTTGCATAATCTGTAATTCCCAGCTGTCCTACATTGCACCTTATCTCTAGTCTCAATCCCCACTCATACTGAGTCACTTTCCATTCCTCATCAATTGCATACTGGAGACGTGGTGAATACTTTGCCAGTTCCTCAAACTTAGTGTAGGTAACAGGGAGAAACACAAGAAGGGGGGGTTGAATTGTGTTTCAATGCCTTCTTAAAACTTTTTCGCAAATGTTTGGACGCTAGCTGTAAAACTGTTGGACGCACAACGTATCTGAATATTGGACGCACAAGCAAGTTGGACGCAAAGGCTTCCACTTAGTTTTAAAACTCGTTTTCTTTGTGCGATTTAAAGAGTTTGCAAAACTTGTTAGAATAACCTTCAATTCAATCCCCTTAGTTAGTATAAATAAATAAATAACTAGAGATAAGGGAAAGAGAGGAAAACACAAGTATTTATACTGGTTCACTCTTTCCTAAGAGCTACGTCCAGTCCCCTCAAACTAGAGAGATTTCACTATCAATCCAGATAGAAGTCAAGTATTCTTCAACAGCCTCTTCAGGCCTTACACCAAGTATTTTTTGCACACCTAGCCTTTCCACGCTCAAAACAAGTATTCTTTACAAACAAGCCTCTCCAGGCTAAATCCCAAGTATTCTTTTACAGACAAGCCTCTCCAGGCTCAACGCAAGTATTCTTTATAAACAAACCTCTTCAGGCTCAAACAACTCAGAAGAGTGTTTTTGACTTAAAGTGCTATCTAACTCACACAAGTGAGAATATGACAATCTTAAGCACTTCGAGAGTTAAGCAAACTCTCTTTTACAAGAAGAAAGAAAATATACAAGACTTTCTTAACAAATCAGAGTATAATAAAATGTGCACAGCAATTTAGCTCTTTCTTTCAGTAGTTCAGCACTCTCTTGTCTTCTCTAATTCTTCTTCTTGTTTTCGGTATTTATAGGCTTTGTTGAAGCTTCAGACTTATTCTTCAACTAGTTCAGCTTCAGCCTTCATAAATATGACCGTTCACTAATAGCATTAAATGCTATTTTCCCGTTGCTCTGAGGAGTTCATCTTTAGCGTATTTGTCTGCGTTTCTTTCTCCTAATTCAGAAGCAACCTATACTCATAGTCTCAATTGCACAAAGGTTAATAGTAATATTCAGTTGGGACAAAGAGAATACACTGTGTAAATCAGAAAGTAGTGTTCAGAGAGATATGGAAATAAACATAGTACATTCTCTCTCTAAGTACACTTTCCACAGTGCTTTATGCTTTTCATTAAATGCATGTTCAAAACACGTTGAATACAGCTATTTATTTCAAATCATTTGCTCAATAAATATGTTCCATATTAAATGCAAGAGCAATAAATAGCAAGTTATGTATTCTGCATTTTGGACGCAGCATATAGAATCTATGGACTATTCAGGTTATGTACAAAATGGACGCATACCTTTGCTTACCATTTGTACTTGAGACAACTTGGCCTATATGAACGCATACTAATTGCTTACCATATGGACTTATGACTTTGCTTCTCTGATGGGGTACGTCTCTATAACACTTATTGGACGTTTATCACTTTCGCTTCTTTGGACGCAAAGTATAGCATGTCTCCATGAGTGATTACTTGGACGCTTGTAGGTTCTGCTTCTTTGGACGCAAAGCTTTATTTGACGTATTGCCTCTTTGAGTCCATTGGACGCTCTACTCTTGAATCTTACATATATGTGCCAATGTCACACTGGACGATGGACTTATCTTTGTTGTACCTACAAGAGCTTGTCAGCAGACTTTGTAAAATCCTTAATAACCTTTGTTATCATCAAAAACACAAAGACTACTTAGGGAATTTTTGCATTAGAAATGCTTTTAACCAATTTGGTTCCAACAATCTCCCCCTTTTTTATGATGACAAACATTATTAAGTTTTACAAGCAGTAAAGCAGATAAAAACCAATAAGCAGCCAACATATATTTCAAAAGGAAATTTTTCTTGGGAAAAACTGCCCCTGAGATATAGACTCAAATTTTCTTACTCTTCTCCCCCTGAGATAAACATCTCATGGTTTTGGATATTCAATAAGTCCAGAGTACCTGAAAATTTTTTCTTTCTCACAGAGCTGATTAGTCCAACATATAAGTATATTACAATCAAAACATGCATAATTAATAAACTACTGCACTGCAATTTAGACTCAATCTCATTTTATTAATGACTTGTGCTCTTTAAAACTTAATTCTTCCCAATTTCTCCCCCTTTTGTCATCAGACAAAAAGGTTCATAGAACATCATCGTCCAAAAAAAAACAAAACAGGGAACAAGGATTTTTGAAAACGAAGAAAAATACTTTCATGGATTCTTCCTTGATTCCAGATACTTGAGGTACTGCCCCAACAGGAATATCAAATTATCAATATCTTCTGTTGAAGGTGGAACTTGGACTTGTGCACTTCTGGATTCCTTATCTGTAGAGTCAATGACATCTTCTGGCTCAGGAGGAAATTCAATAATTGGCTGAGTGGATCTAGTAGGAGCACCAAAGACATCGCTAAACATATATCTTTGATGTGCCACGTTTTCTGTGACTGATCCTTCGGTCGGCGTTGCAGCCTTCTCAGCATCTAAAACTCCTGAGGTCGATGCTTCTTGCTCACACATCAAAAGGTATCTTTCCCAGAGGGTTCTTGCTTCATGCTCCGTTGCTTGTCCTGTCTTGGACAAGAACATTAAGAAATCCATATCCACATTCTCTATGGATTTCTTTGCCCAGTCCTCATCAATCCTGATAGGAGATGGCATTGGACTCTTGTTGACGCTCCTCTTAGGAAACTTGTTCTTATTTTTGTCAACCAGACAGACCCTCGGTACTATCCTGTCAGGCTGGATTTGATTGTTGTTGTTGGCCTGATCCTCATAGATGGAGGGACGTTGAAGTGGTTTTGTAGTTGAAGTCCGTCCTCTATGTTTCTGATGATCATTCTGTCAAGAGGGGAGACGAATGATCCCAGCTCTTGTGCAGTCAGAGGAGAGTAAGTTGGCTTGAAGTCATATATCCTCATTCTTGATAGTCCTAATGAGTTAGGCACTATGGACTTAGCCCTTACTTCCTCCAAGGACATATTTTCCTTTTTCTTATCCTCCTGAAGAGGAATCTCTATGTCCTTGATCCCTTTTGTCAGGATATCCAGTTTCCCAACTGTGAAGATGTAACGCCCCTTTTTCCCACAAGGAACGTCACGTGAAAAACTAAAATTTAATGCGGAAAAACATCTTTCATAACTCAAGGTTACCAAAATTGGTGGCTAATTTTTTTTTTTAAAAGAATCTTAAACGAAAAGATTTCTCACATCACACTTAGCCATCCTGAAACTCAGAAGAAAAGAAACATCATGCACATATATATATATATCATCATGTCAAAATATACAAGTCTTGCGCCCGCAAGGATAGTTTGGAACCACAACATAGTGGCCAAAATATATCATCATAACGTAAAGAAAATAAAGCGATAAATCTAAACCTAAGAAAACTGTAAATCAAAAGATGTGTCAAATACACGACACTGAACATGAACATCCCAAACCTAGGCTGGTCGCTAACAGACATCCCACAACCTAGCACTAGACACCCCCACCACTACGACCTAAGACGATGACGTCTCCTCGGGTTCCTCCTCTGGGTCCTCCTCCTCCTCGGATATCTCAATGAATACCCGCTCTGGCTCATCTCGAACCTTCCTCTTCCCCCTCTCTGCGTGTCCCGACGGTCCGGCAGAAATGTCAGAAGAGCAGCGTACGAAACGGCCATACGGGGGAACGTAAGGAACGGAAAGCGTCGGTCTCCCTATCTGTGGTGGTGAAGCTGGTGTCACTGATGGAGCCATCCTCGGTAGACGATCTCGCGTCAAGGTACTCTTCCTTGGAGTGAGACGTGTGCGACTAAACATGCGATGATACTCCCGAGCGGATCCGGTTACCCGTGAGGGTAAAGGTCTCTCCTCCGCCTGAGTCTCTCGCCTCGGCTGCTCCACAGGTGCCTCGGGTGCGGCTGCCAGCCAGCTGCGCATCCTCTCTAAAGGAATGTAAGCGTCCAGAACCATATCACGCTCCAAAACCTCTTCGGAGCCCAGTACCCCTCCTCTGGTCCTGATCACGTGTCCACACACAGTGGCCCATTGGGAGATGGGATCATAAGTCCATCCCCCTCCCTCGGACTCGGCCTCAAGGGGCCGGAAGCTCTCCCTCACACGGGCTACCAGAGGCCTCATCTACGCGTAACGTACATACAGATATAGGAAAATATGCAAGGGTGAATTTCTTTTCACAAGTTGAAATCCACTGAAAGGTTGCATATGAAAAATAAAATAATACATAATACATTCCAAGAATATATTTATATAGAGTTACTCTTTCGCAAATCTTTTACCTAAGCTATTCAATCATCAACAAGAGACGCATCATTAAGGTAAACACACAGTCAAGCACACACATAGCATTCTAGCATAATGCATGTCACTTCAATATCTCTTGTCATACACCGGTGCACTGCTCCATGGAGACTTTTCTTCCTCAACTAAGTAGAGCGATGTGGCGGAATCGTATACCTATCATTAATGCAAACTGACATTCACTCTTGGCCATCGTTTGTCATTTATTCGGTACAAACCCATTGTGCTACGTCGTACACCCCATCTCAAATAAGGCAGCCGGTCAGGATCATCCAAGTCGGGTACAATACTTTTCTCGGCACAAGGGGATTCACCGCAAGGCCATTGAGAATTTCGTAACCTGGATGCCCTCAAAGACTTATAGTCAGACCATACTTATTTACAATCCCCGCATAGGATTGTGTGCTCTCATCATAGCAATAAATGCTAGCCTGGCAAAAGCCAATATCTCAAATGCATATGACAGTATATTTGCAACCACAATCAATTCGGTCCCTCGTCTTAGCGTTTTTCGTCGCCACGTGTTAGCTTTCACCCAACACCGTGTAATATTTTTGTCCTTAAGACTTTTATCTTCGCCACGTATTGGTTCTCTTCCAATACCGTGTAATATTATTGTTATTTAACACCATAAGTTTTTTTTGAAGAAATTCCTCTTTGAATTCTTAAGTTTTCTTTTAACGCTAAAATCTTTAAACTTCATTTGTTTTTAATAAAAGAATTATCTTTTATCTAAAACCCACTTTATTAATTTCTTCCCATTTATTCATCATAAAAAGATTTAATTAAAAACTTAATTAAATTCTTTGATAATTTTACTTAAAATCTTTTACTTTAAGTATTTGTAATTCTGACCCCCTAAGAAGTTCAGTTTCGCAGTTCAGCCCCAAATTTGCTGAAAAATTAGGTTTCTTGGCCAAAATGCCCAGACTTTACGTTTTCTACCCCAAGACTTTCGTAAATTATAATTCTGGCCCAAATGTACCAGACTTTACGTTTTCTACCCCACAACTTTCGTAATTTATAATTCTGGCCCAAATGTACCAGACTTCTCGTTTCAGCCCCATGTTTTCGTAAATTATATTTTTGGCCCAAAAGTTTCCAGACTTCGCATTTCTGCCCCAAACTTTCTTAAATTGTAATTTTGACCAAAAAGTCCAGATTTTGCAATTAAAACCCAGAATTCCAGAATTTGCATTTTTGACCCCAAAAACCTGCAGTTTTCGTTTTTAACCCCTAAAAATCCAAAATTTGATTTTTCTCTCACATTAATTAATTCTCTAACTCACTTAGAGTTTTATGGATAAAAGGATTTAATATGAAATTGATTTAAGACTTATGATTAGCATTCTAATTAATTCATTTGGAAACTTTTTCATTAAAGCTTTTAAACTCTCTTCCCACACTTAATCAAATCTTTTCAATCCAATCTCAATCAAAATATATGAAATACACATACATCAATATACATCAATTAGGCAATAACAAAATCAAGCCATAAATCAACATACACTCAAAATACTCATTCATATTATATCAACATACATCATGAACATATCATTAAAACATACTTCACCAAGCACACACTTAGGCATCCAAAATCACCCCAAAGCATACATATGATTTTTTTCCAACAACACATAGGCTCATAAAAATTATCATGCCTCAACCAAAAATCATATTTTTACTCATATACATATACATGTAAAAATACATATTACTAAGAGAATGAAAAATCATTCAACAACCAATATGAAAAACTCAAGTCATTGAGTTCATCATCAAGAACAAATCACATAGTCACACACATACACAACCCTCCCAACTTATTGAGAAAAATCCCCTTACCTCTTGAAGACTTGAAAATGGGCTAACTCCAAAATCACCTCCTTCACACCACACCAACACCAAGTGGTCTACTCAACACCTTGATGTTCCCACACTTAGAAAAATTTACCTTTTACAAAATACACCAAAATATAACCATAGAAATATGAGTTTTGTGAAAACCAAGAAACCCTAAAGAGTAGAAATTTGAGAAGATGAATACTTACTCAAATCTTGAAAGAAAATAGATCCAAGGTAGTTTCCAAGCTTGTAGGTTCCAATGGAGTGAACCTAAACAAAGGAAAAACTTATTTTTAGTGAAATGAAGAACTCAAGCTTTCATGAAAACATGAAAGTGGTGGAAATGAAAAAATGAAAGAAGTTTATGGATTAGAATGATGATCCAAACCTTTTTTGTGAAGCTTGGGTATGGAAAATCTCACTAGAACTTGGTCTTTTTGTGTATGGAAAAAGCTTGGGAATGGAGAGAAAATGGAAAATGGAACTTGGAGAAGATGAAGTGTATGAAACAAAATGAATTTCTCTCTCCCTTTCCCACACAAGAAACTCGGCTGACTCAAGGAGGCATGGGGGAGGTATGGGCTTGCATGCTTTGGTAGTTGGGAGCCATACCTCTCTCACCTAATTTTGGGAAAATTCTAAAATTAAACCCATTTGACCATTTGACTTTTGGAATTGTTTAAGAATGGGATCAGCCCCCCCTAGGCGCCCAGCTGACCAGAAAAATGGTGGGATTAAGTCCCATCAAGTTAGGGTTTAATCGGTAGTTCGAAGCGGTAAAAACGCATAGTTTTCGAACCCCTTTTTAGATAAATATTTTTCTAAAATGAGTAAAATCATGAGGAATAAATTTTATAATTTGAATATGTCATAGAAAAATTTAGAAACCCAAAACTAAATTTTTGGACTATTTTTCATGTCCCGGTTGCGCCCGGTTTACCAGTAAAGCACCAAACGCGGGTATAATAAAGTTTTTCTGAAAATTTCCAGAAAAATTTCTAAAAATCAAAAATATTATAAGAACCACTTTTGGTTCGTTAAAAATTTATTTTAGAGTAAAAATGACCTCCGGAAAAATATTGAACCCTTCCCGCATTCCGCGAGAACGCGGTTCCCGCAAAAACTCTATTACTCTAAACCCTACAAAAATAAACCTAAGATATAAATATTATTATTTATACCTTAAAATCACAAAATCATTAATTAAATAATTTTAATTAATTTAAAACAAATTAAAAGTAAATAAAAACTATATATATAAAAACAGAGTGTTACAGAAGACATACTCAAAAGGTGATGAGGAAGGAACTTCTGATATGTCCAAGTTGAAGGAGGGTGAAGGTGAGGTTGATGGTTGCGGTTGTTCATGTGAAGGTGAAGGTGAGTGTGTTTGGATGGGATTGGACGATGGTTCAAGATTGAAAGGTGATGGAGGAGTGGTTTCAGGTGAGGCGAGAGGTGGTGTTTGTTCTCTTGATTTGGTGGACGGAGAGGGTGAGAGAGTTTGAGGTGGTGTTTGGGATGGTTGTTCAGGTTGAGATGGTGTTTGGGTTTGTGTTTGAGGTTGTGGTTGTGGTTCAAGAAAAGTATGAATGGGTGATTGTGATTGAGTTTGAGGGTCAGGGATTGGACGAATGGGTGAGGGAATGGACTCAGGATTTTTCTCTCTGTCCTTTAGGTTATAGACACTTCTAAAATCTTTGATAACCTCAGAGAGTGTCTGGGATGGTTTTCTAGTACCTGTTCGCTTCTTAACAGGTCGTCTGATGGGCTCTAGACTTGACTTCCTCTTTCTGGATGGTTTTGTTTTCTTCAGCTTGGACTCATCTACCGATCTTCTTTTTGTGCTTCTTTCAAATTCTTCTTCATGTTGAACATTAACTTCTCTGACTTTTCAGACACAGCTTCCTTTAGGGTCTTTTCTTTCTCACCAATTTCTTTATATTTAAGAAATTCTTTTTGTCCTCTAATGGCTGAGCGAAGCTTCATCTTGTCAAAGCTGCTTTTGCCAAGCTTGGGTTGTTTGATGCTGCTCAAGATCAAATTTAGGTCTTCTTTGATCCCCTGTTTCCGTATTATCTTTTGTAAAAGCACTCCATAAGGGATTTTTGCTAGAGAGTCCTTTCTGCTGATCCGTTTTTTGAAGTTCATGAAGAGAATTAACGGTAGATTAATCTTTTTCCGATTCAACAGATTTACAAGCAAAAACTCATGTATTGCAGACACAGAGTTTTTGGATCCTGTTTTGTGAAGAATCAATTTGTTGATGACTTGATGCAGAACTCATGCCTTGTCAGACATTTGGGATGCCACCAATGGTCGAGAGTACTCTGATGATTCAAAGAGAATGTTGCTTGCACTTGACTGATCTGTATTCTTCCAGTCAGTGAGAGGAACTTCTCCCTCAGTTTTACAGTTAATAGTTTCAGATATTGTTTCCTTTGAGACTAGTATTCTCTTGCCATCAACTAGTCCTGTAACTTCAGTATCTCCAACCTCTGCTGTCATCCAGAACTGCTTGATAAGATGAGGATACACCCTGACATCTCCCCTAAAGAAGTTATTCCAACCGGCACTGGTGATTTCCTCAGCGACAATGATTCCCAGTTCAGCCAACTCAGATGGACAAAAACGATGTTCCACGAGGACTTCCATGTTCTCAATGTTCTCCATTTTTGAAAGATAAAGAAGTGATTTTTCAAAGAGGAGGGTTTTGGAAAGGTTTTACGAAAGAGAGAGCAAATACACAGAGGATTTGAAGGAAGATGAAAAACTAAAAGAGAGTGGGTGTAAAGACGTGTGTAAGAAGGGAGAGAGAAAACAGTAAATTTTCCTTGAAAACATGTGTAATCATCAAACGGGAAAACGGCTGCAGAGCAAGTGTACAGTTTGATAAAAATATAATATTAAAAAAATTTTAGACTCAGCGCGGGAAGACTAAGAGACAAAAGCTTTTAAGCCATAAATAAAACTTGTAAGTCTCAAATAAACTGACGTGTCCTATTGGACGCTAGTCATATTGGACTCAGACTCAGCTTGAGCATATTGGACGCTGAACATCAATCTTTTATAAAGTGCATATTTAAATGCTTCCTTATAAAAGTAAACCTATCTACAGAGAGGGGTTTTGTAAATATATCTGCCCATTGATTTTCAGTGTTAACAAACTGAATATCAAATGTTCCCTTCTGCACATAGTCTCTAATGAAATAATGTTTAATTTCTATATGCTTAGCTCTTGAGTGTAAGATTGGGTTCTTAGATAAATTGATTGCAGCAGTATTATCACAAAGAACAGAAATCTTACTCTCAAGGATGTTGTAGTCCTCCAGTTGATGTTTAATCCACAAGAGCTGAGAACAACAACTTGCAGCAGAGACATATTCAGCTTCAGCTGTAGATAATGCAATTGTGCTTTGTCTTCTGCTTGTCCATGATACCAGATTGGATCCAATAAAATGGCATCCTTCGCTGGTGCTTTTTCTCTCAAGTCTGTCTCCAGCATAATCAGCATCACAGAACCCTACTAATCTGTATTCATTTGATTTCTTAAACAGCAAACCAAGATTAGTAGTTTCCTTCAGATATCTAAAAATTCTCTTGACTGCAGTCAAATGAGAGTCTCTAGGATCTGATTGGAATCTTGCACATAAACAAACACTGAACATTATATCAGGTCTAGATGCAGTAAGATACAGGAGTGATCCGATCATACCTCTATATACCTTTTGATCTACCTTTTTATCTTTATCATTCAGGTTCATTATGCAGGTTGGATGCATAGGAGTGTTCATGGGTTTGCAATCGTCCATTTTGAACTTCTTCAGAAGTTCCTTTGTATATTTGGACTGATGCACATAAATTCCATCTTGAGTCTATTTTACTTGAAGTCCAAGGAAGAATTTCAATTCTCCCATCATACTCATTTCAAACTCCTTCTTCATTAACTCAGAAAACTCTCCACACAGAGATTCATCAGTAGCACCAAAAATGATATCGTCCACATAGATTTGTACTATGATGAAATGTGAGTCTATGGATTTTCTAAAGAGTGTAGTGTCAACTTTTCCTCTTGAAAAACCATTCTCCATAAGAAATGAGCTTAGTTTTTCATACCAAGCTCGAGGAGCTTGCTTAAGGCCATAAAGAGCCTTTTTCAATTTAAAAACATAGTTAGGAAAAGATTGATCCTCAAAACCAGGTGGTTGTTCCACATAGACTTCCTCTGTTATTATACCATTTAGAAAAGCACTCTTTACATCCATTTGATAAAGCCTCATATCATGTTGGGCAGCAAATGAAAGTAACATGCAAATTGCCTCTATTCTAGCTACTGGAGCAAAGGTTTCAGTAAAATCAATACCTTCCTGTTGTGAGTAATCTTGAGCAACTAACCTTGCTTTGTTTCTCACTACTTTACCTTCTTCATCCAGTTTGTTTCTGAATACCCATTTGGTTCCAATGATAGACTTATCTTTAGGTGGGGCTACTAGCGTCCAAACATCATTGCATTTGAACTGATTTAGCTCCTCCTGCAATGCTAAAATCCATCCCTTGTCCAATAGAGCTTCATCAACATTTTTGGGCTCCAATTCAGAGATGAATGCAACATCAGTTTGTTCTTTGAATGTGGACCTTGTTCTGACTCTATCATTTGCATTTCCAATGATTTGATCTTCAGGATGATAGGTTTTGAAGTGTCAGCTTCTTCTTCTTTCAGTATTGGACACATCATCATTTTCTGTGTCTGATCCTTCTTCTTCATTCTTAGGTGATGATCTTTCACTTTCTGCTTGTATTCTCATATCTGTAAAAGAATCACTTAGCTCTGACAATTCCTTGTCAAACTTTCTGTCATTGAATTTAATATCAATTGACTCTTCAACAGTCAAGGTACTTGAGTTATAGACTCGATAAGCCTTGGAAGTTTCAGAGTAACCCAGAAAAATTCCATTGTCCACTTTAGAATCAAACTTTCCAAGTTGATCCTTAGTGTTAAGAATAAAACATTCACATCCAAAAGGATGAAAATATGAAATGTTGGGTTTTCTTCCTTTCCACAATTCATATGGAGTCTTTTTCAATATAGGCCTCACATATATTCTGTTTTGTAAATAACACGCAGTATTTACAGCTTCAGCCCAGAACCTCTTAGAGGTTGAGTGATCATTGAGCATGGACCTAGCCATCTCTTGTAGAGATCGATTCTTTCTCTCCACCACACCATTTTGCTGAGGTGTTCTTGGTGCAGAGAAATTGTGAAGGATTCCATTCTCTTCACAGAATCTCTGGAAGATTGCATTTTCAAACTCACCTTCATGATCACTTCTAATGGAGTTGATACAAACTCCTTTCTCATTTTGGACTCTTTTACAGAATATGGTGAAGACTTTGAAAGACTCATCCTTGTGTGCAAGGAATTTGACCCATGTCCATCTAGTATAGTCTTCAACTATGACCAATCCATATCTTTTTCCATTTAAAGAAGCTGTTTGAGTGGGTCCAAACAAATCCATGTGTAAAAATTCCAAAGGTCTAGAAGTGGAAACAATATTTTTAGAATTAAAGGAGTTTTTCACTTGTTTCCCTTTCTGACATGCTTCATACAAAACTTCGAATTTGTACACAAGGTTTGGTAGTCCTCTCACGAGGTTATGCTTGTTCAGCTTTGAGATGGTTCTTAAGCTTGCATGACCAAGTTTCTTGTGCCATATCCATTGTTCATCCTTTAAAGATATGAAGCATGAGACATTTTGTTTGGATAGATTTTCGACATCAATTTTGTAAACATTATCCTGTCTCTTTGCTTGAAAAAGTATGGACTTATTAGAATTTCTGACTATACATTTATCCTTGTTAAAGGAAACATCAAATCCACTGTCACACAATTGACTTATGCTAAGCAGATTATGTTTGAGTCCTTCAACCAGTAAGACATTTTCAATAGAAGGAAGAGGATGCTTACCAATTTTACCTATTCCAACTATTCTCCCTTTCTGGTCTCCTCCGAAGGTGACCCAACCCTTTGATCTAGGTTTTAGGTCTTGGAACATAGACCTTTCTCCTGTCATGTGTCGTGAGCAGCCACTGTCCAGGTACCATGACTGGAGTTGACTTCCTCCCATCAAGCATATCTACAACAGGAATTATCATATTCTTAGGTACCCAGATTGACTTGGGTCCTTTCTTGTTAGTCATTAGTCTGCGTCCAGGCATGTTCCTTTTATTATGGACACATGTCGAGGTGACATGTCCAGCCTTTCCACAGTGACCACAGTATAAATTGAATTTAGAAGGCCTTTTAGAAACTTTTGGTTTTGGTTTTTCATAACCCAAACCACTTTTGTCAGAAGGTTTTCTCTTAATTTTTAAAATTTGATCCAGTTTTTCAGAGCTACTGACAAATCTGGACAATCGTCCAGTGAGTTCATTTACTTCTTGTTGAAGTACTTGTACTTCACAAGAAGTATTGGACTCAGAATCCTTTTGAGATTCATCTTTGAGTTGACTTACTTGAAGTCTTAACTCTTCATTTTCTAATTTGAGTACTTTATTTTCCAAAGTAAGTTTTTCAATATCTTTGGTTATGATTGAAAACTTCCTCTTCAGGGATCTGTACTCATCAAATAAAATGGATGATTCTCTAAGGAGATCATGAAAATTTTCTTTTAGTTCAGGGTAAGGAAATACCTCTTCTTCATCCTCACTATCAGTTGAGGGTAGGCTTGCCATTAGGCAAAGATTTGCTTCTTCTTTATCCTCCTCATCCTCATCATCAGAGGATTCGTCAAGATCTTCCCATATTGCCATGAGACCCTTCTTCTTTTTGAAGAGCTTCTTCTTTGTCCTCTCAGCCTCAGGACAGTCTGCCTTGTAGTGGCCTGGTTTCTTACATCCATAGCGCACTACTGGACTTTTCTACTTTTGCTCAGCTTCCTTCTGTGGAAATCTTTTGTTGAATTGCTTCCTTCTGGAGCCACCCTTCTTTTTCCACATGGACTTTATCTTTCTGGAGATGAAGGAAAGTTCATCATCATCTGAGCCTTCTTCTCGTTCTGAGCTACATGACTCCTCATCAGAGTCATTTGCCTTAAGTGCTTTTGAGGTGCTTCCCTTTTGGACTTTAAGAGCAATGGACTTTGCCCTTTTTTCTGTTCCTTCTTCTTTGAGCTCAAGCTCATGCACTTTGAGCGAGCCGAGGAGATTTTCCATAGCAAGAGTGGACAGATCCCTTGCTTCTTGTATGGCAGTCACCTTGGGTCTCCATTGTCTAGGAAGACTCCTTAGAATTTTTCTGATGTGATCTTGGGTTGTGTAGATTTTTCCCAGAGATCTCAGGTTGTTAATGATTGTTTGGAATCGTCTAAACATCTGATCAATAGTCTCGTGATCCTCCATTTTAAATAATTCATATTGATGAACTAGCATACTGATTTTGGACTCACGGACTTGAGACGATCCTTCATGCGCCAAGGCTAGGGTGTCCCATATTTCTTTGGCAGTGGTGCAGCTGTGCACCTTGTCGTATTCTGACTTAGGGATGGCATACATCAGATAGTGCCTTGCTTTTGAGTTCAGCTGGAATCTGGTCCTTTGATCTTGCGTCCACTGAGCTCTTGGTACTGGTTGACCTGCTTCATTTACTGGAGCAGTGTAGCCAGTTTCCACGACATCCCACATGTCTATATTTTGTGCATCAAAGAACGTGATCATTCTCTGCTTCCAATAGTCATATTCATCTCCATTGAACAGAGGTGGTCTGTTCACAGCTTGTCCCTCGTTCTCCATGGATCTTTGCTTCTCTGCACTGTTAGGTGCTCAACCCCTAGAGACCGAGCTCTGATGCCAACTGTAGGTAACAGGGAGAAACACAAGAAGGGGGGGTTGAATTGTGTTTCAATGCCTTCTTAAAACTTTTTCGCAAATGTTTGGACGCTGGCTGTAAAACTGTTGGACGCACAACGTATCTGAATATTGGACGCACAAGCAAGTTGGACGCAAAGGCTTCCACTTAGTTTTAAAACTCGTTTTCTTTGTGCGATTTAAAGAGTTTGAAAAACTTGTTAGAATAACCTTCAATTCAATCCCTTTAGTTAGTATAAATAAATAAATAACTAGAGATAAGGGAAAGAGAGGAAAATACAAGTATTTATACTGGTTCACTCTTTCCTAAGAGCTACGTCCAGTCCCCTCAAACTAGAGAGATTTCACTATCAATCCAGATAGAAGTCAAGTATTCTTCAACAGCCTCTTCAGGCCTTACACCAAGTATTTTTTGCACACCTAGCCTCTCCACGCTCAAAACAAGTATTCTTTACAAACAAGCCTCTTCAGGCTTAACCCCAAGTATTCTTTGCACGCAGCCTCTCCAGGCTAAATCCCAAGTATTCTTTTACAGACAAGCCTCTCCAGGCTCAACGCAAGTATTCTTTATAAACAAGCCTCTTCAGGCTCAAACAACTCAGAAGAGTGTTTTTGACTTAAAGTGCTATCTAACTCACACAAGTGAGAATATGACAATCTTAAGCACTTCGAGAGTTAAGCAAACTCTCTTTTACAAGAAGAAAGAAAATATACAAGACTTTCTTAACAAATCAGAGTATAATAAAATGTGCACAGCAATTTAGCTCTTTCTTTCAGTAGTTCAGCACTCTCTTGTCTTCTCTAATTCTTCTTCTTGTTTTCGGTATTTATAGGCTTTGTTGAAGCTTCAGACTTATTCTTCAACGAGCTCATCTTTAGCCTTCATAAATATGACCGTTCTCTAATAGCATTAAATGCTATTTTCCCATTGCTCTGAGGAGTTCATCTTTAGCGTATTTGTCTACGTTTCTTTCTCCTAATTCAGAAGCAACCTCTACTCATAGTCTCAATTGCACAAAGGTTAATAGTAATATTCAGTTGAGACAAAGAGAATACACTGTGTAAATCAGAAAGTAGTGTTCAGAGAGATATGGAAATAAACATAGTACATTCTCTCTCTAAATATACTTTCCAAAGTGCTTTATGCTTTTCATTAAATGCATGTTCAAAACACGTTAAATACAGCTATTTATTTCAAATCATTTGCTCAATAAATATGTTCCATATTAAATGCAAGAGCAATAAATAGCAAGTTATGTATTCTGCGTTTTGGACACAGCATATAGAATGTATGGACTATTCAGGTTATGTACAAAATGGACGCATACCTTTGCTTACCATTTGTACTTGAGATAGCTTGGTCTATATGAACGCATACTCATTGCTTACCATATGGACTTATGACTTTGCTTCTCTGATGGGGTACGTCTCTATAACACTTATTGGACGTTTATCACTTTCGCTTCTTTGGACGCAAAGTATAGCATGTCTCCATGAGTGATTACTTGGACGCTTGTAGGATCTGCTTCTTTGGACGCAAAGCTTTAGTTGACGTATTGCCTCTTTGAGTCCATTGGACGCTCCACTCTTGAATCTTACATATATGTGCCAATGTCACACTGGACGATGGACTTATCTTTGTTGTACCTACAAGAGCTTGTCAGTAGATTTTGTAAAATCCTTAATAACCTTTGTTATCATCAAAACCACAAAGACTACTTAGGGAATTTTTGCATTAGAAATGCTTTTAACCAATTTGGTTCCAACACTTAGCGGTATATTCCGCTATGGACAAATCTCCTTGAGTCAAACAAGAGAACTCCAACTCCTTTTCTTTCTTGACACTCCTAGGAAAATATTTTCCCGAAAATGCTGTTTGAAAATTTTCCCAAGTCATCAGGGTTCCTATGGCCATCATCCCTTCTTTAGCACTCCTCCACCGATTCTCTGCCTCTTCCTTAAGAAATGAGTAGAGAAGATCACTTTTTGTTCCTCAGTACATATCACCACAGCAAAGATCTTCTCTATTTCTTGGAGCCAATGTTGAGCCTGAGCTGGATTTGGTCCTCCTGTAAACGATGGCGGCTAATTCTTCCTGAACTCATACCAACAGTAGTTTGGATCAACTGGTGGTTAGCGAAGCTGAACAGGCACTCCTCCTTCTCCCAAATTTCCTAATCCTCCTTGGGCCACTTATTATTGAAATTAGCAGTAGCAGAAGCTTGTTCCCTAATCACATCCACCGTGGCTGTCCAAGCAGCATCATTCCTAAGGGGCCTACCAGGTCCACGTCTGTTGGGGCCCTCTTCTATTTCTGTGTACAGTGTACAAAATATTAAGTTGATCAAACTTAATATCCCATATCAAACTAATTAGGAAATAGAGAAACGAACCCTAAACAACATGACTTGAAAGATTACTAAACTAACTATCCACAATCCTATAGGGATGAATTGCTCTGATATCATAAATGTGACACCTTATGCTACTTACTAGTATATGTAACATAAACATGAACATTCTATAGATCCTAATTGCAATTGTCAACTTCAAGTTGTAGAAATTACAGACTTAATACACAACATTTGTCTCTATGTTAAGAATAACGTACTCATTACAATACAAAGAAAGAGTATTGGAGTCTTAAACTATACATAAATACAAAATTGAAAAACTAAGTGATTCCTCCAAGCCTTTTTCCAAGCCAAGATATGCATAGAACTACTCCTTTTTGTCTGAAATACAAAAAGGACAAAGGAGTGAGATAAACTCAGTGAGTCCCACTAGGGGAAAACATACTTAATAATTTACGGTACTGTACTTTTTCTCATGTTGATCATAATTCAACTTTCATACATATGCAAATACCATTATTCACAACGTGAATTTCAGAAGTTATGAATCACATCTTTAAAGCTTTAAATGAAAAACTTGCTATCTACTAAGTGTGAGTAACTTGGGATCGAATAGCCTATTGTAAGGCAGGTCAGACGTCAATGACCGCATGTGGCGTCCCTGCTTGCTATGCACAAACCCTCAACCTCTGTAAGAAGGATTTAAATCTCACATCTTTAAATTATCTTGTTCAAGAGAATTCATTACCACTCAAGCAAGATTAATTCTAGATAGTAGTTCATAACATATTCCTCAAGTGTTATTCAACAATATAAATCATACTAATGAAGAGACAAACACACATAGATTATTCAAAAAGTCTATAACCATCCAGATATTCACACAATTAACAAATAAACCTACAACTACAAGTATACCTAAGCAAACCTTAATTCTATCTCATACTAATCATATAATCAATAGCATAAACTTACACAATCCATAACTACTGGAAAAACAAAGAATTTTAAGAAAATTATGCCTGTGAATCAATTCAAGGGGGTCTTGAATCGATTCACAGCAAACAAAAAGTTTCAGTATAAAAAATTGTTCTCTGTGAATCGATTCAGTGCTGCCTTGAATTGATTCACAGCTGCAAAATTCTGTAGAAACGCAATTTTTCATAACAGGGCAGTTTCCAAACATGAATTTTACCAACTTAATCACCCAAAATCCCTTCAAGACTTTGTTCAAAAGCAAGTTAAGACATTATATTTCCCTCCAAAGCACTTCAAGGCAACATACAAATGAAAACTCAACTTTAATCATTCAAAAATCAACGTACACAACCCAAAGCCCACAAATTAGTGAAGATTAACTTACAAAAATAGAAACCTAGTGCTTAATCCAACATACAAGCATATTTTCATCATCTTTTCATGATCCCAAAGGGAAAACTTCCATACGATCAACCCCACCAACCGATTTCAACATTAAATCAAGATTTAAAGGAGAAATGAGAAAGGGAACTCTCCCAATATTTTATTATGAATTTCATGTCCTGGAACTGGAGAGGGACAACTGCCAAAGGTTTCACATCTCTGGTGAAACATTTACGTAAAGAATATGATGCTTCTCTTATGTTTATCCTCTAGACTCATGCAAGTGGGGAAAAGGCTCAAAGAAAGGCTAGAAAAACTGGATTTTCTGGTAGTTTTATTGTTGATTCTACTGGCCAATCTGGGGGGTTTTGGTGTTTCTGGGCTCTCTGGAAGGTTGATGTGCTAGGCAACTCAAATCAATTTGTGCACTTGCATGTTACTTGCAAGGGTAGTCTTTGCTAGTTGGTTACGATGGTCTATGCTAGCACTAGTTACATGAGGAGACAAGAATTATGGGATAATCTTGTTGACTTGGATATCAGTGCGGACGATCCCTAGGTTGTTCTAGGGGATTTTAATGTCATTCTTGTGTACCATGAAAGGAGAGGTGGTTCTTCAAATTTTTCTGTGAGTGGTATGAGTAGTTTTAGCGACGTGGTTCATAATTACCATCTTTTGGACGCAAGCTGTAACGTCCGTAATTTTGAATTTTATTTTATATGTGTGATATGTGTTTTGTGCATGTTAGATATATTTTAGGAAAGATAATTTCATACTTGATCTTGGAAATCAGTAGTTAAGTCTGAACTGGGAAGTCTAATTTAATTCTGTTTGTGGCTAGAATTGACAGAATGACTGCGATATGAAGTAGAAACCCTAGATTGAGGATAGAAAAGGGATTTGAGGATACCCATAGTGATTTTATAATATTTGATAATTTTAGAAATTTATACGGGAATTTTCTGAGAAAAGGATAAAAATGTTACCATTTTGGTCCCTGTAGTTTGACTAGATTGAACTGTGAGTTGGCTTGGAGACCAGAACAAGTTAAGAAATATTTTTGGAGATGTCAAATGATGTTTTATATTATTTTCGAATTTTAGAAATTATTTTGGGAATTTTTAGAATAGCAGACAAAGAATTGCGATTTTGGTCCCTGTAGACTGAGAACAGGGTAACCGGGGGAACAGTTGAATGCCAGAAGCTTGGAAAATAATCCAAAATCAACCAAAAGAGTAACCAATGGTGTTTTTATAATATTTATGATTTTTATAAATTTTTTGGAATTTTTCAGAGAAAGTCCGTTTTAACCCTAATTTACGGGTTACGGTAAAACCGAAACATTACCTTAATGCTTCTAAACTTAATTTTTGTGAACTAAGACCTTTGTGACACCTTATTTTCGTGATTTAGGACTTATTTTAAGATTCATGATAGTTTTTACTTCAATAGGTTATTTTTGGACAATTTTTACTATGAAATACAAAAGTTACCACAATTAATTATCTTGGAGATTTACCTTTTACCATGGTTAAGGTGAAAAATATTTTTACCCTTCCTTAGACTCAGCTGGCCACCCCTTGAAGAATGGAGAAGTGTTTGGAAGACTCTTGAAGCTCATGAGTCATTTTGCTTAACCAATTAGAAAAATTCTTAATAATTATTTTTCAAAATTATCTTTAGTGTAATAATTATCTAAGGGCAAAATTGTCGAAGAGGCTTAAGGGGGGAGGGGCAGTTCGGCCAGAAATGAGGAGAGGGAGAGGACTTCTCATTCATTTCATTCATTTTCATCTCTTTGCACCAAGAACACTTGCCATATTTCCCAAGCTTTTCTTTCCAAAATTTTCATTCAAGTTAATCAAATTTCCAAAGCTTGCTCTTTATTTTGGGATCACCAAGATACTAAGGTACTTCATGAGAACTTTATAGATTAGGTTTTTCTTGTCTTCTTCATGGTTTAAGAGCTTAGGGTAGAGTTAGTTCATCTTAAGTTTTCTTTCATGGATGAGTAAGCTTATTTTTGTATTTGGTTGTGTTATTATGGATTGGAAGGGAGAAATCAAGAAGAAGAAGATAGAGGACTTGAAGCTAGGGTTTGTCTTACCTAAGCTAAAGGAAGATTGTAAGGAAGAATTTTTTTATACATGATTATTAGGGCTTAGTTGACATATGAGTAGTATGGTTGTTATGGTTTGTTCAAGAAGCTTGTGAGTTTAAGTAGAGTATGCTTTGATCATGAAGGTATGTGCTATTTTATTCTTATGGCTTGGATGACTCAAAAGACATATATATCATTAGAGCTGGCAAAATGGGCTTAGCCCGCCGGGCCGGCCCGAGCCCGCCCGAAAAAACACCGGGCTTGGACACATAAATTCGAGCCCGTTTTCAATCCGGGCTTTTTTGGCCCGGTCCGACAAAGCCCGAACCCGTAAAAGCCCGAGCCCGAAGCGGGCCGCCCGAAAAATGTAGGTCAAAGCCCGAGCCCGGCCCGAAAAAAGCCCGTAAAATAGAGGGCTCGGACACACAAATTTGAGCCCGTTTTCAATCCGGGCTTTTTTGGCCCGGCCCGAGAAAGCCCGAACCCGATGCGGGCCAGCCCGAAGCCCGGCCCGAAGCCCGAATTGCCACCTCTATATATCATGCTTGATTGATGGATTTTAATTTGCTTGGATGTTGTGTGATTGAGATTGAGTTGTCTTTGTTGTGGTTTGTTCTTGGTGAAGAAGAAAAATATGCTTGGTGTGTGTGATGATCTTGCTCTATGCTTTGATGAGTTTGAATCCATGGCTTGATGTTGAATGGTTGTGCTTTGTGATTGATCCAAAGATGGTAAATTTTGCTCACATGGATTCATTTGGTCTTAACTATGTAGAGAAAAATTAATTTGGTGTGAACTTGGTAAAAATCGGATTTCTGTCATGCCCTGGGTGTGGTTCTTTTCGAAGTTGTGAAAATCTGGAAAACAGGGGACAGAACTGTCTGCACCGTGGGTGTGAAAATTCTCGCACCTGTGAATAGGTCTGGATCCTGAATTTTTAACAGCCAAGGATTTTGCGAAAATCACTTTTTTTTTCCCAGCTCTTTAACAAATATGCTTAAGAGAAAAAATGACATTTTTGAATCTAAAGATTGGTTAGTATTTTGGTTAATTTATTTTAGAACTTAAACATTTGATTTGGAAAAAATAAATTTTTTAGTTAAAAGACAAAGTTTAAATAAAAAGGGGTTAATTGAAATAGAGAATTGAATGCAAAAGAGAAAGAGACATGTTGATTGAGAATGAACACAAAGAGATAAGAATATCATAGCCAAGAGAAGGTTATCTATAATGTCACAAGAGATGAGAATAACATACCTAAGAGAAAGGTTATGTATGATGGTGACAAAGAGTAACATAGAGAAGAGATTGGTTATGTTACAAGAGAAACCAAAACTTAAAATGTTTGAGAATAAATATTGTGTGCTTAATGTATGGGTCATTTTGCATAAAGAGATTTGGCTGATGGCCAAATGATGAGCATTACAACCCGAATGGGGTTGGGAATAGTGACAAGTTGGGTCATAGTTGCCTATTGGGATTATCCAGGTTGCAAAATTCCTCAGGTGGCCAGGTAGGCGATATCCCCTGAGCCGAGGCAATCGCATAACCCGACTTGGATAAATCTGACTGACTTGACTATTCATGATACGGTACAGTGGTTTAAATGTAGCTTATCTGAATGATTATCATGAAGTCCGGATGGGACTATCTGATAAGTCTGTTAAGTCTGATATGGTCGATCGCTCAATGGTGTTGGAGGCGGGGAAGTCTCCTTGGAGCACTACAAGGGTGATGTGAGGGGAAATAGAAGTGACATGCATTATATTATATCTGAGTTGATGATATGGTGCTTGATTGCGGAGTTATGTGCTGTGATTGTGATATTTTTCTTTGTATCTATGAGAATGTCTTATTGGTAAAATACCTATATACTCTTGTGTGGAGAAAGGTAAATGGTAGAGTATGCATGCTATAGTTATGTTTGACAGATCTGATTTACTTTATTCTTATCTGTTGTCACTATGCTGTATAATCTATGTATGAGGATTTTTCACCCTTGCCTATATGTTTTGTGCTCTTTGGAACATGATTCATATAGATGAGTCGCCAGCTGGATGGTCTGACCAGAGTCAGGAGGCTTAGTCTGATGCAGTCACCTACAAGATAGCGTTTCGGAGGGGATGCAGTTTGATGTTAGAGCTATGGTAGAGAGAGATATACAGTTGGACTCTTTTGTTCTTATTTTGTAGTTGACTCAGCCGGATGGGCAATAGTATGGATATTTCCTTTGGGATGACTGTACTATACCATATGACACTACTTGATGTACATGATGCATATTAATTATGTTTAGTTGAGACCTGTTACTTATTAGTTATGTGTTGTGACGCGAGCTAATTATCGAAGCGTGAAAGTTTTAAGTGAGAGTTCCAAGTTAAATAATCTTTCAGTTAAAAGAAAAGAAAAAAAAATTCATTCATATTTTTAGATAATGAATAATCTAATCAGAATTAATATGGACATCCGATAAAATAGGTTACTTATGTTGTAACATCCTTTTATGAGCAAGGGTGTTGCATCTTGCGCCCACAAGTATAGTCATGAACCACAACAGAGTGGCCAAAATACATCATACTGACGTAAAGAAATAAAGCGATAAACTAAACTTACGAAAAACGGCAAATCAAAAGATATGTCAAATACACGACACTGAACATCTACTCCCCAAACCTAGGCTAGTCGGCTAACTGACAACCTACAACCTAGCACTAGACACCCCACAATTAAAGACCTAAGACGATGACATCTTCTCGGGGTCTTCCTCGGGATCCTCCTCGGGCTCCTCCTCAGGGTCCTCCTCGTCCTCAGATATCTCAATGAATACCCACTCTGACTCGTCTCTAGCCTTCCTATTCCCCCTCTTTGCGTCTCCTGACGGTCAGACAAAAGTGTCAGAAGAGCAACGTACAAAATGTCCAGACGGTGCGACGTAAGGAACGGGAAGTGTCGGTCTCACGGTCTCTGGTGGTGAAGCTAGTGTCATAAGTGGAGCCATCCTCGGTAGACATGCCCTCTCCAAGGATCTCTTCCTTGGAGTGCGACGAAAAAGATGGCGGTACTCCGGAACAGACCCGATTACCCGCGAGGGTAATGGTCTCTCCTCCTCCTAAGCCTCCCTCCTCGGCTGCGTCACGGACTCTCTAACCTCCTCGGCCCCACGGCGTGCCTCGGGTGCAGCTGCCAGCCACCTGCGCATCCTCTCTATGGGAATATAAGCGTCCAGAATCATATCTCGCTCCAAAACTCCTCGGGGCCCAACACCCCTCCTGGCGTCCTGACCACGTGCCCAGTCACTATGGCCCATTGGGAGATGAGATCATAAGTCCATCCCCCACCATCGGCCTCAAGAGGCCGGAAACTCTCCCTCACTCGTGCTACCAGAGGCCTCAAGGTGGACATCTACGCATGGCGTACATACAGATAACAGAAAAGCATGCAAGGATGAATTTCTTTGCACAAGTTGAAATCCACTGAAAGGATTATATGAAAAATAAAATACTACATAATACGTTCCAAAAATATATATAATAGTACTCTTTCGCAAATCTTCCTCTAAGATAATCATTCACCAAAAGAGAACACATCATCAAGTTAAACGCACATAGCACTCTAGCATAATGCATGTCATTTCAATATCTCTTTTCATACACCGGTGTACTGCTCCCTGAAGACTTCTCTTCCTCAACTAAGTAGAGCGATATAGCGGGAACGTATACCTATCATTAATGCAAACTGACCATCTCTCTCGGCCATCGTTTGTCATTTATTCGGTACAGACCCATTGTGCTAACGTCGTACACCATATCTCAAATAAGGTAGCCGGTCAGGATCACCCAAGACGGGTACACTACTCTTCTCCGCACAAGGGGATTCACCGCAAGGCAATTGAGAATTTTGTAACCTGAAAGCCCTCTAAGACTTATAGTCAGACCATACTTATTTACAATCCCTACATAGGCTTGTATGCTCTAATTTCGCAAAAACCACGTAATTAATGCAAATGAAAGTATATTTGCAACCACAAAGAATACAATTAATGCAATCCCTCGTCTTAGGGTTTTTCGTTGTCACATGTTAGCTTTCTTCCGACACCGTGTAGCATTATTGTCCTCAAGACTTCATCGTCGCCACGTATTGATCCTCTTTCAATACCGTATAAAAACGTTATTTAAAAACATAAGTTTTAGGAGAACTTCCTCTTTGAAATTAAAGTCCATCTTTATCTTTAAAATCTCAAATCCTCATTTGTTTTAATAAAAGAAATACCTTTTATTTAAACCAACTTCATTATTTTCTTCCCACTTCTTATTGTAAAAAGATTTAATTAAATGTCTTAATTAAATACTTTGATATAACTTTACTTAAATTCCTTTTCTTTTAAGTATTTAAAATATTACCCTTAAAAGTCCAGTTTCACGCTTTCAGCGCCAGATTTCTGAAAAATTTTGTTTCTGACCCAAAAATGCCAAGTCTCCCCTTTTTGCCCCAGAACTTCTGTAATATACGTTTTTAGCCCAAAATACCCAGTTTTCATTTTTCTGCTCGAAATTCTAGCAATTTATATTTTTGACCGAAAATACACCCAGCTTTCATTTTTAACCCCTTAAAAATCTAAAATTTTACTTTCTTCCTCATAATTAATTTTCTAGCTTACTTAGGGCTTTTTGGAGAAATATGATTTATTATAAAGCCTATTGGATACTTATACTTAAGATTAAGTGGAAATTACCTAATCAAGTGTTGACTTGAATCCTAATTAATTTATTTGATTTTATTTGAAAAACTTTTTCATTAAAGCTTTTAAGTCCTCTTCCCACACTTAGTCAAATACTTTCAATTCAATCTCAATCACAATGAATCAAAGTATATGAAATATCCAAAAATCAACATACATCAATTAGTTAAGAACACAACTCAAGTCATAAATCATACATACACTCAATGTAACCATCCATAATATTTTAAAAATACATCAACAACATAGCACAACATATAACTCCATCAAGCATACATTTAGTCATTCCAAATCACTTTAAACAATACATATGATTTTTCCAAGAACACATAGGCTTTCAAAATCATCATTCATCAACCAAAATCATACTTTAAACTCATAGATATACATATGTAAAAATAAATATTACTAAGAGAATGATTTCTCATTCAACAACCAATAGGAAACTCAAGTCTTGAGTTCAACCTCAACATACAACATACAACCACCCACATACACAATCTTACCCAACTTATTGAGAAAATCCCCTTACCTCTTGAAGCAAATGAAAAAGGGCTAACACCAAAATCACCTTCACACCAACACCAACACCAAGTGGTCTCCCAATAGTCTTGATGTTCCAATACTTTAAAAATCAACCCTTTTTCAAATTACACCAAAAATACAACTATAAAAATGCAAGTTTTATGAAAATAACCAAACCCTAAAGAGTAGAAATTTGAGTAGAGAAATACTTACTCAAAGCTTTGGAGCAAATGAATCCAAGATGGTTTTCAAGCTTGTAGGTTCCAAGGGAATAAACCTAAACCAAAAAAAAACTTACTTTTAGCAAAATGAAGAACACAAGCTTCATGAAAAAAATATGAAGGTGATGCAATTGGAAAAATGAAAATAGATTATGGTTTAGAATCATGATCCAAACTTTTTTTGTGAAGCTTGAATAGCCAAAAACTTAACAAAACTCAAGCTTTTATTATGTAGGAAAGCTTTGAGGTGGAGAGAAAAATAGAGTTTTTGTCTCAAGGAAGAAGATGAAAGGAGTGAAATGAAATTTTCTCTCTCCCCTTACAATCAAGAACTCGGCTAGACCACAAGGAATGGGGAGGTATGGACTTTGATTGAATTTGGTCACCTACTCACTCCCTTTGATTTTGAAAAAATTCAAAAATTAGGCATTTGACTTTTTAGATATTTTGAGAGTGAAAATTAGGGCTTCTTACTCGCCCAACCAGACCAAAAATGGTGGGATTAAGTCCCATCAAGTTAGGGTTTAATTGGTAGTTTAAAGTAGTAAAAATGCTTAGTTTTATAATCTCTTTTTAGATAAATATTTTTCTAAATAGATAAAATTATGAGAAATCAATTTTATGACTTGAATATGATATAGAAAAATTTAGAATCTCAAAACTAAATTTTTGGACTATTTTTCATCTCCCGATTGCATCCGGTTTACCCGTAAAACTCCAAATGTGGGTAAAATAAAGTTTTTCTGAAAAATTTCCAGAAAAATTTCTAAAAATCAAAAATATTATAAAAATAACTTTTGGTTCGATAAAATATTATTTTGGAGTAAAAATGACCTCCAGAAAAATACTAAACCGTTCCCCGCATCACGCAAGAATGTGATTCCCGCAAAAACTCGATTTTGCGAACTTGGCTACTCTTGACTCTTTAGGAACATATCTAAGATATTAATATCACTATCCTCGCCTCAAGATCCCAAAAATTATTAATTAAATAATTTTAATTAAATTAAAGAAGATTAAAAGTCAATAAAAACTATATACAAATGAGGGTGTTACAACTCTACCTACAATACCTAGAATAATGGAGGGTATTGCTCTCGGATCTTGTCCTCCACTTCCCAAATCGCATCTCCAGTAACTTCATTCCAGATAACCTTGACTAAAGAGATTTGTTTATCCCTGAGCTGTTTGATTCTTGTATCATCGATTCGCACAGGGTTTGTTTCATAAGTTAGGTTATCTCTTAATTGTACCACATCAGACTCGATTACATGAGACGGATCAGGAATATATTTCCTCAGTTGTGAAACATGAAAGACATTGTGAAGATTAGAAAGATTTGGCGGTAAAGCTATTTGGTACGCAACAGGACCAATACGACGAAGAATTTGGTATGGCTCTATGAATTTTGCAGTGAGTTTTCTGGACTTTAAAGCTCTGCCTACCCCAGTCACCGGAGTGACTCTCAGAAAAACATGATTGCCTTCTTGGAACTTGAGAGGTCGTCTCCTCTTATCGGAGTAGCTCTTTTGTCTGCTTTGTGCCGTCCTCATCTTTTCTCGAACTTGTCTCACCTTCTTCGTGGTTTGTTGTAAAAACTCAGGTCCTAATATTATACTCTCCCCATCCTGGTACCAACACAAAGGTGTTTGGCACTTTCTCCCATACAAAGCCTCGTAGGGTGCCATTCCTATGCTCAAATGAAAACTATTGTTGTAGGTGAACTCTATCAATGGCAAAATATCGTCCCAACTTCCCCTATGATCCAAAACACATGCTCTCAGCAAGTCCTCTAGGGATTGAATACTTTTCTTTGACTGACCATCCGTCTGAGGATGATAAGCAGAACTTAATCTTAGCTTATTTCCTAGGGCTTGTTTGCAAACTTTGCCAAAAATGGGACGTAAACTTAGGGTCCTTATCAGAAATAATACTAGATGGCACTCCATGCAACCTGATTATTTCCTTCACATACATCTGAGCAAGCTTACCTAGGGAGTACTTCATGTTGATGGGTAGGAAATGCGATGACTTTGTCAATCTATCCACAATTACCCAAACTCCATCAAATCCTTTTGATGTTCTTGGTAGTCCAGACACAAAATCCATCGATATCCTCTCCCATTTCCACTCTGGAATATCCAACGATTGCATCATTTCAGTAGGTCGTTGGTGTTCCACTTTTGCTTTTTGATAGGTTAAGCATGCCGCTACAGACTCCGCAACTTATTTCTTCATCCCCAACCACCAGAATCTTTACTTGAGATCTTGATACATTTTCGTGGCTCCAGAGTGAATACTCAAATTGCTCTTATGTGCTTCATCGAGAATTAGCATTCTCATCTGTGAATTGTTTGGCACACATATCCTTCATTTGCATCTCAGAATTCCGTCATTGCCCAAACTAAACTCTACCACTTTTCCTTGTTCCATTAACTCCCTCTTTTCTTTCAAACTCTCATCAGCTGCTTGTTGCTCCCGTATGTCCTCAATTAATCCACTCGACACTTTAATCATACTTAGACTAATCTTACCCTTGTGTCTCTCCATGTTCAGCCCTAGATCTCGAAATTCCTCGATCAACTCTAGTTCCTTGATCATCATGGCAGACACATGAATAGTCTTTCGACTTAAAGCATTGACCACAATATTTGCCTTCCCGGGATGATACATGAGGGTAAAGTCACAATCTTTCAGGAATTCCATCTAACATCTCTATCTCATATTGAGTTCTTTCTGGTCAAACAAATATTTCAAGCTCTTATGATCGCTGAAGATATTAAACGTTGATCCATACAGATAATGTCTCCAAATCTTCAGAGCGAACACTACAGCAGCTAGCTCAATATCATGAGTTGGATAATTCCTCTCGCGATTTTTCAACTAACGAGACGCGTATGCCACTACTCTTCGACTTTGCATCAACACACACTCAAGTCCTTGGTATGAAGCATCACAGTAAACCTCCATAGCTTCTTCAGGATTAGGCAAAATCAGTACAGGTGAGGTTGTCAGTAGTTTCTTCATCTTCAAGAAACTCGCTTCATACTCATCAGTCCACACAAAAAGGATGATCTTTCCTAGTGAGTTGTGTCATTGGGGCTACTATCTTCAAAAATCCTTCTATAAACCTCCGATAATAACCCGCTAACCCTACAAAACTACGAACCTTAGTCATTGTCGTGGGTCTTTCCCATGACATTACTGCCTCTACCTTTTCTTGGTCTACAGCTATACTGTCTTTTGAAATCACATGGCCTAGAAATTGTACTTTTTCTAACCAAAATTCACACTTAGACAACTTTGCATAAAGCTTTTTCTCACTCAAAATCTGTAATACTTGTCTTAGGTGTTCCTCGTGTTCCTCATGACTCTTAGAGTAAATCAAAATGTCATCTATGAATACCACCACAAATCGATCCAAGAAAGGTCTAAAGATCCTATTCATATAATCCATGAATATTGTCGGTGCATTGGTAACTCCAAAATGGCATCACAAGATACTCAAAATGACCATATCTTGTCCCAGAAGCAGTCTTAGGAATATCATCATTCTTAACTCTAATCTAGTGATAACCACTCCTCAAATCAATCTTAGAAAATACAGCTGCCCCACGAAGTTGATCCATAAGATCGTCGATGCGTGGCAACGAGTACTTATTCTTGATCGTTATCTTGTTCAACTGACGGTAATCCACACACAATTTGGAAGTTCCATCCTTCTTTTTCACCAACAGCACAGGAGCTCCCCACAATGATACACTTGGTCTCACGAATTGCTTTGACAGCAAATCCTCCAATTGTTTCTTCAGTTCAGCCAGCTCCGTCGGCGGCATTCTATACGGTGCAATAGAAATCGGACTAGTACCAGGTACTAAGTCTATGGCAAACTCTATGTCCCTCACAGGTGGTAAACCTGGAACATCCTCCGGAAATACTTCCGAGGAATCTCTAACGATGAGTATGTTGGTCAATACAACTTTCCCCTCGACTTTCAAGAAGGATAAAAACATGTATCCCTGAGCTCCTTCTTTCAAAGAAGCTCTCACTTGATTGGCAGTCAAAAATCTAGAATTCTCAGCATTTGGGAAAATCAAAGTTTTGTTGGCACAGTCTAAAAGGATATTGTTGGAAGATAACCAATCCATGCCTAAAATCACATCCAATTGAGTCAAAGGCAAACACATCAAATCTACAAGATATGTCCTATTGGAAATAACATAAGCGCATTTTAGACATAGAGAATTTGCAACAACAGTTTTAGCAGTAGGTATAGAAACAACAAGATCAAAAGGCATCAAAGACACAGGCAAATTCAGTTGTTTCACACAGTTTTCAGATATGAAGGAATGGGTTGCATCTGAATCATATAATACAATTAAGGGATTTCTAGCTATATCACAAGTACCTTGTGTGAGATCCCCTGATTGTGAAGCCTCAACACCACTCATGGTATAAACTCGTCCTTTCGTTGTCGGCCTTTCGGCTTTGACAGCGTTCACCTCTGGCTTTGGCTTACCCATACGACAATCCTTTGCTGCATGTCCAACCTTCCCACAGCTAAAGCATGTCATCCCCTTCTGGTTGCATGCCGTGGACAAGTGTCTGGGTTTCCCACAGTTGTAACATACAATTGGAGCACCTGCTCCCTGATAACCCTTGTTAGTGCCACCAGTGGAAAATGGCACACTGCGGTTCAGCTGATTCCTCTTATTCTTGAAATAAGGCTTGTGTTGAGCCTGCTTCCCCTTCTGTCCTTGTGGATAAGACCTAGATGGTCCACCCACGTTTCCCTTGTTTACCCTTCCCTTCATCAAGTACTCCATCTTCTTACACTTTTCCACTAGCAGTGGAAACTGACGGATATCAAGCGAAGCCACAAATTGACGTACCTCATACCTCAATCCAGCTTCGAACCTCTCGCACTTCCATCCCTCATCCGGTTGGACTTGGAAGAACTGAAAATACTTGGCAAGTGACTCAAACTTTGCCACGTATTCTCCTACAGTCATGTCTCGTTGCTGTAGTTGTAGAAACTCTTGCTCCTTCTCAGATCTCACGCTATGTGGAAAATACTTCTCCAGGAATTTCTCCTTGAATATCTCCCACGTCACAGCTTGGTTTCCAGCTTCCAACAGTTGTCGGACTCCCTTCCACCAATATTCTGTGTCACCCAAAAGTAGGTAAATCGCATACTGTAACTTCTCAGCTGCTGTATAGTTTAAGATCTCAAAGATATTCTCCAGCTCCTCTATCTATAATTCTGCTTTCTCCGGCTTAGCCTTGCCATGAAACTGTGGCGGATTATGGTGTCGGAAATCAACCAATCTCTTGGCTTCAGCAGCTCTCTTAGCCCTCAGTTTATCCTCAACATCTCTCTGCTGTCTCTAAATGTCCCTCTATTCAGCACGAATAGACTGTTGAGCCATTTGAGCTGCCACGGTCATAGCCGCGATAGCCCTCTCCATAGTGTCATCGCAGTCTTCGGCGTTAACACGATTTATCGGTCGTCCTCTACGTGACACGAGCTTCTGCAAGTCAACCAATCAAGTCGTGCTATTCAAAACCCATTCAAGAAAAGCAATCAATTTCACACATTGTTTCATAAGGAAACAATACAAACAATGTTACACAATGCTAATCAGATATCACACAACTTCAACTTAGTAAGCCTATAATCTAAACACTCCTGAAAGACATCAACCAGGCTCTGATACCACAAATATAATGCCCCTTTTTTCCACAAGGATTGTTATGTAAAATTACCAAAAAAAACTTAATGCGGAATTAATATAAAACCGGTTTGTCTGAAAATATACCTATTTCATAATTAAAGTATATCGAAATTAGTGGCTAATTTTTTTTTAAAAAGATCTTATACAAAGAAGAATCACTCACCACTATTATCGCCATCTAGAAACTCAGAAGAAAAGAAACATCATAGATATACATATATATCATCATGTCATTATACACAAGTCTTGCGCCCGCAAGTATAGTCATGAACCACAACAGAGTGACCAAAATACATCATACTGACGTAAAGAAATAAAAGCGATAAACTAAACCTAGGAGAAAGGGTAAATCAAAAGATGTGTCAAATACACAACACTGAACATCTACTCCCCAAACCTAGGCTGGTCGGCTAACTGACAACCCACAACCTAGCACTAGACACCCAACAATTAAAGACCTAAGACGATGACATCTCCTCGGGGTCCTCCTCGAGATCCTCCTCGGGGTCCTCCTCATCCTCAGATATCTCAACGAATACCCACTCTGGCTCGTCTCTAGCCTTCCTCTTCCCCCTCTCTGCGTGTCCTGATAGTCCGGCAAAAGTGTCAGAAGAGCAACGCACAAAGTGTCCAGACGGTGCGACGTAAGGAACGGAAAGCATCGGTCTCACGGTCTCTGGTGGTGAAGCTGGTGTCACAGGTGGAGCCATCCTCGGTAGACGTTTACAACGGTACTCTGGAATAGACCCGGTTACCCGCGAGGGTAATGGTCTCTCCTCCTCCTAAGCCTCCCTCCTCGGCTGTGTCACGGGCTCTCTAACCTCCTCGGCCCCACGGCGTGCCTAGGGTGCGGCTGCCAGCCAGTTGCGCATGCTCTCTTTGGGAATATAAGCGTCTAGAATCATGTCTCGTTCCAAAACCTCCTCGGGGCCAGCACCCCTCCTCGGGTCCTGACCACGTGCCCAATCACCGTGGCCCATTGGGAGATGGGATCATAAGTCCATCCCCCACCATCGGCCTCAAGAGGTCGGAAGCTCTCTCACACTCGGGCTACCAGAGGCCTCGAGGTGGACATCTACGCGTGGCATACAGATAATAGAAAAGCATGTAAGAGTGAATTTCTTTGCACAAGTTGAAATCCACCTAAAGGATGTACATGAAAAATAAAATACTACATAAAACATTCCAAGAATATATATAATATTACTCTTTCGCAAATCTTCCTCTAAGATAATCATTCACCGAAAGAGAACACATCATCAAGTTAAACGCACATAGCACTCTAGCATAATGCATGTCACTTCAATATCTCTTTTCATACACCAGTTCCATAGAGACTTCTCTAGAGCGATATGGCGGGAGCATATACTATCATTAATGCAAACTGACCATCTCTCTCAGCCATCATTTGTCATTTATTCGGTACAGACCCATTGTGCTAACGTCGTACCCCATATCTCAAATAAGGCAGCCTGTCAAGATCACCTAAGACGGGTACACTACTATTCTCGGCATAAGGGGCTTCACCGCAAGGCCATTGAGAATTTCGTAACCTGGATGCCCTCAAAGACTTATAGTCAGACCATACTTATTTACAATCCCCACATAGGATTGTATGCTCTAATTTCGCAAAAGCCACGTCTTTAATGCAAATGACACTATATTTGCAACCACAAACAATACAATTAATGCAATCCCTCGTCTTAGGGTTTTTCGTCGTCATGTGTTAGCTTTCTTCCAACACCGTGTAGCATTATTGTCCTCAAGACTTCATTGTCGCCACGTATTGATCCTCTTTCAATACCGCGTAAAAACGTTATTTAAAAACATAAGTTTTAGGGAAAATTCCTCTTTGAAATTAAAGTCCATCTTTAACTTTAAAATCTCAACGGGTTAAATATGTTTTTGGTCCTTCATATTTGGGAAAAGTTCGGTTTTGGTCCTTTTTCTTTAAAATTGATCTTTTTAGTCTCTCGCTTTGGAAATATATCATTTATATTCCTTGGGGCCATTTTATAAATTCAAAAAATATTTTTTAATATTTTATTTCTACCCCTCCTAATTTTTAATTTCCACTAAGTCACCACCCACCATTTTGCACAGAGAAGGACCGTCGCGCGCGACTCACCGCCATCTCTACCGTCTTGGTTGCCTCCACCACGACGCCCCACCGTCCCCTAGCCCCCAAGCGTGAAGCCTCTGTCCCCTAGCCCCCTCGATCGATCCGTTCCCCCTCACCGTAGCCCCTTCTGGATACAAAGTGAGAGACAGAGAGAGAGATACTTGGACGGTGGGGCATCATGGTGGAGGCAACCGAGACGGTGGAGACGGTGGAGACAGCGGTGAGTCGTGCGCGGCGGTCCTTCTCTGCACAAACTGGTGGGTGGGGGCTTAGTGGAGATTAGAAATTAGGAGGGGTGGAAATAAAATATTAAAAAATATTTTTTGAATTTATAAAATGGCCTCAATGACTATAAATGGTACATTTCATAAAAAGAGGGAGTAAAAAGATCAATTTTAAAGAAAAAGGACTAAAATCAAACTTTTCCCAAATATGAAGGACCAAAAACATATTTAATCCAATCTCAAATCCTCATATGTTTTAATAAAAGAAGAGCAATGCTATATCCTCCTAATTATCCTCCTACATATCCTCCTATTACTCTATAAAGTAAATAATAAATGAAAAAGTAAACATTGAAAACATAAAAAACATTTAATTCTTTCTCAATTAAGTAAGTTGGAGGGTTTGTAGGAATAAAAGGTAAGAGGATTTAGAATTATTCATAAAAGAAATACATTTTATTTAAATCAACTTCATTATTTTCTTCCCACTTCTCATTGTAAAAAGATTTAATTAAGAGTAAAATACACTCCCCTCCCCTAAGAGATAACGATATTACACTCCCCTCCCCTCTTGTTTGAAAACACACACTCCCCTCCCCTGAGAGATACCAATATTACACTCATCTCCCCTCTTGTTTGAAAACACACACTCCTATCCCCCAAGAGATACCAATATTACACACTTCCTTACCTTCAAAGATAAAATATGATACATTTTTCTCCATTTTTCTAATTTTTCTTTGGCGTAAAAGTTAGTCTCCGTTAAAATATTTTTTATTACCATAATAACTTTTTATATTTTATTTCATTTATGTTTTTGTCCTATTTTCTTTCCCAATCCGATTTCAGAATCACTGTTTCAGCGTCGTTCACCACCACATTCAACTAAAACCAAAACGAATCAATTGTTGGTGGAATGTGGTGGTGAACATAGTGAAACGGCGATTCTGATTTCAGGAATTGGAATGAAAAAGGAAATGAGGCAATAAGGAAATGAAATGAAAATAAAATATTATGGTAATAACAAATAATTTAACGGAGGCTAACTTTTACGTTAATGAAAAATTACAAAAGTAGAGAAAAACGTATTATATTTTATCTTTGAAGAAAAACAAATGTGTGTTTTCAAACAAGAGGGGAGAAGAGTGTAATATTGGTATCTCTCGGGGGAGGAGAGTGTGTGTTTTCAAACAAGAAGGGAAGGGAGTGTAATATTCATAACTCTCAGGGGAGGAGAGTGTGTGTTTTCAAACAAGAGGGGAGGGGAGTGTAATATCGTTATCTCTCAGGGGAGGGAAAAGTATTTTACTCTTTAATTAAAAGTCTTAATTAAATATTTTGATATAACTTTACTTAAATTCCTTTTCTTTTAAGTATTTAAAATATTACCCTTAAAAGTCTAGTTTCACGCTTTCAGCCCCAGATTTCTGAAAAATTATGTTTTTGACCCAAAAAGCCCAGTTTCCCGTTTCTGCCCCATAACTTCTATAATTTACGTTTTTAGTCCAAAACACCCAGTTTTCATTTTTCTACCCAGAATTCCTGAAATTTATATTTTTGACCAAAAATACACCAAGTTTTCATTTTTAACCCCTTAAAAATCTAAAATTTTATTTTCTCCCTCATTAATTAATTTTCTAGTTTTTTTTGCTTCTACTTCGAGGAGTATCCCACCGCCTATACGACGAGGACTAATCTCCCGCGGGAGTTTGTTCGGCACGTCTAATGGGTGGCATCCCTCCCAGCTGAGATTTTTTCCATACCCAAGGCTCGAACCCGAGACCTTGGTTAAGGGGCGAAAGGCCTTAACCACTCACGCCAACCTCAGTTGGTAATTAATTTTCTAGTTTACTTAGGGCTTTTTGCAAAAATAGGATTTATTATAAAGCCTATTGGATACTTATACTTAAGATTAAGTGAAAATTACCTACTCAAGTGTTGACTTGAATCCTGATTAATTTATTTGATTTCATTGGAAAAACTTTTTCATTAAAGGTTTTAAGTCCTCTTCCCACACTTAGTCAAATACTTTCAATTCAATCTCAATCACAATGAATCAAATTATATGAAATATTCAAAAATCAACATACATCAATTAGTCAAGAACACAACTCAAGTCATAAATCATACATACACTCAAAGTAACAATCCATACATTTTAAAAATACATCAACAACATAGCACAACACATAACTCCATCAAGCATACATTTAGCCATTCCAAATCACTTTAAACCATACATATGATTTTTCCAAGAACACATAGGCTTTCAAAATCATCATTCATCAACCAAAATCATACTTTAAACTCATAGATATACATATGTAAAAATAAATATTACTAAGAGAATGATTTCTCATTCAACAACCAATAGGAAACTCAAGTCTTGAGTTTAGCCTCAACATACAACATAGAACCACCCACATACACAACCTTCCCAACTTATTGAGAAAATCCCCTTACCTCTTGAAGCTAATGAAAAAGGGCTAACATCAAAATCACCTTCACACCAACACCCACACCAAGTGGTCTCCCAAGAGTCTTGATGTTCCTATACTTTAAAAATCAACGCTTTTTCAAAATACACCAAAAATACAACCATAAAAATGGAAGTTTTATGAAAATAACCAAACCCTAAAGAGTAGAAATTTGAGTAGAGAAATACTTACTCAAAGCTTTGGAGCAAATGAATCCAAGATGGTTTTCAAGCTTGTAGGTTCCAAGGGAGTGAACCTAAACCAAGAAAAAACTTACTTTTAACAAAATGAAGAACACAAGCTTCATGAAAAAAAAAAGTGATGGAAATGGAAAAATGAAAAGAGATTATGGTTTAGAATCATGATCCAAACCTTTTTTGTGATGCTTGAATAGCCAAAAACTTAACAAATATGTAAGAAAGCTTTGAGCGAGGTGGAGAGAAAAATGGAGTTTTTGTCTCAAGGAAGAAGTTGAAAGGAGTGAAATGAAATTTTCTCTCTCTTCTTACTATCAAGAACTCGGCTAGACCACAAGGAATAGGGAGGTATGGGCTTTGATTGAATTTGGTCACCTACCCCCCTCTCTTTGATTTTGAAAAAATTCAAAAATTAGACATTTGACCCCATTTGACTTTTGAGATATTTTGAGAGTGAAAATTAGGGTTTCTTACTCGCCCAACCATACCAAAAAAATGGTGGGATTAAGTCCCATCAAGTTAGGGTTTAATTGGTAGTTCAAAGTAGTAAAAATGCTTAGTTTTATAATCCCTTTTTAGATAAATATTTTTCTAAATAGATAAAATCATGAGAAATCAATTTTATCACTTGAATATGATATAGAAAAATTTAGAATCTCAAAACTAAATTTTTGGACTATTTTTCATCTCCCGATTGCGTCCAGTTTACCTGTAAAGTTCCAAACGCGGATAAAATGAAGTTTTTCTGAAAAATTTCCAGAAAAATTTCTCAAAATCAAAAATATTATAAAAATAACTTTTGGTTCGATAAAATATTAATTTGGAGTAAAAATGACCTTTAGAAGAATATTAAACCGTTTCCCGCATCATGTGAGAATGCGGTTCTCGCAAAAACTCAGTTTTGCGAACTTGGCTACTCTTGACTCTTCAAGAACAAATCTAAGATATTAATATCACTATCCTCGCCTCAAGATCCCAAAAATCATTAATTAAATAATTTTAATTAAATTAAAGAAGATTAAAAGTCAATAAAAACTATATACAAATGAGGGTGTTATAATCGTGGTTACAAGTGCTATGATTTGTCTTCTCGTAAAATCATACTGAGTCGCCATGTCATTTTTGATGAAACCCAATTGCCATTTGCTAAGTTGCACACTCCACAACCTCACACTTATGGTTTTATGGACGACGGACCCTCCCTTTATGTGGTCCACCATTTGACCTCTCGACCAGGCCCAAACCAACCAGCCCAACAGGTCTTGCTCGACCCGCAACCTGCTGCCCAGCCTACACCTCCAACCGGACCACCCGTACCTAACCCACCATCACCACAACTGCATACCACACCCAACCCAGCACTGGCCCCTTCACCTCCATATCAACCCACTCCTCTTTCGGCTCCCAAACCCATGACACGTAGTCAGCATGGGATTTTCAAACCCAAGCGACAATTCAATCCTAACACTAGTGTCACTAAATCCCTGCCACGTAACCCCGTGCCTGCCCTTCGTGACCCGAATTGGAAAATGGCTATGGATGATGAATTTAATGCTCTTATTAAAAATAAGACGTGGGAGTTGGTGTCCCGTCCACCTGATGTTAATGTGATTCGGTCTATGTGGATTTTTACTCATAAAGAAAAATTTGATGGTGTTTTTGAGAGGCATAAGGCCCATCTTGTAGGTGATGGCAAAACTCAACAAGTTGGCGTGGACTGTGGTGAGACTTTTAGCCCGGTAGTCAAACCGTGAACTATTCACCTATTCTCAGTTTAGCTTTCTTGAAAGCATGGCCCATTCACCAACTTGACGTGAAGAATGCTTTCTTGCATGGAGAACTCAAAGAGACTGTGTATATGCATCAGCCCTTGGGTTTTAGGGACCCGGATCATCCTAATCATGTTGCTTGTTGAAGAAATCTCTGTATGGTCTAAAATAGGTCCCTCGGGCTTGTACAAGAGATTCGCTGATTATGTTTCTACTTTGAGTTTTCTCACAATAGTTCTGATCATTCTCTCTTCATTTACCGGCAAGGTACAACTATGGCTTACATTCTTTTGTATGTGGATGATATTATATTGATAGCTTCCTCTGATGCTACTCGCAACTCTATCATATCCCTTCTTAGCTCGAAATTTGCTATGAAGGACCTGGGGCCCTTGAGTTATTTCTTGGGTATAGCTGTAACACGTCATGCAGGTGGTCTATTCTTATCTCAGCGGAAGTATGCAGCAAAGATCATTGAACGGGCCAGCATGTCATCTTGTAAGCCATCTCCTACTCCGGTTGACACTAGACCAAAGCTCAGTGCTAATTCCACCACACCATTTGCAGATCCATCTCATTATCGAAGCCTTGCAGGGGCTCTTCAGTATCTTACTTTCACAAGACCCGATATTGCTTATGCGGTGCAACAGGTGTGTTTATTCATGCATGACCCAACAGAAGAACACATGCTTGCTCTCAAGCGCATTGTGCGCTACATTCAGGGTACTCTTGATCATGGCTTGCATCTCTTTCTATCTTCCACATCCAGTCTTCTATCTTATACAAATGCTGATTGGGGTGGGTGTCCGAATACCAGACGTTCTACATCTAGTTATTGTGTGTTTCTTGGTGATAATTTAATTCCTTGGTCCGCTAAACGGCAATCTACTTTGTCACGATCTAGTATGGAGGCGGAATACCGAGGCGTTGCCAATGTGGTTTCTGGGTCTTATTGGTTACGAAACCTTCTTCTAGAGCTTCATTGTCTTATTCAGAAAGCTACCTTGGTGTATGGTGATAATGTTAGTGCGATATATCTCTCTGGAAATCCTGTTCAACATCAACACACTAAGCATATCGAGATGGATATTCACTTTGTTCGCAAAAAAGTTGCTCGTGGGGAAGTTCGTGTCTTACATGTCCCGTCACGTTATCCGATTGCAAATATTTTTACAAAGGGCCTTCCCCTGGTTCTATTTGAGGATTTTTGGAACAGTCTCAACGTACGACAACCTCCCGCTTCGACTGCGCGGGTGTGTTAGAATATATGTAAATATATTTTGTATCTAGTCATAATGTTAGTGATCTTGTGTATAATTAGAATATATGTTAGTGATCTTGTGTATAATTAGAATATTTGTTAGTGATCTTGTTTCCTAGGATCTCTCTTGTAATGGTTATATATAACCACAATTATTATAATGAAATCAGCACGGAATTATATTCTTTCAATGACTTATTCTCTTTTTGGGCCAAAACTTCTCACAATAATAGTTATTTATAATTAGTACAATAATAGAGATTTGAGAGAGTAAATACTAACTCTATACAACTCCAATTTGGGTAAAACCAAAGGCTAACATGAAGCATTTTCTGTCTATTTTCATGTGTCATAGAACACCTCATTTGGACTATCACACAGAGAATTACACTCATTTTATCAAGGACAGTCCACAGCAAAACAATAACAGATTTTGTCAGGATTTAATTTTTAAAACAACAACTTGCAAGATCAATAACTAATTCCATACAACTCCAAATTAAACGAAACCAAAGACCAAATTGAAAAATTTTCTGTCTATTTTAACATGCCATAGAAATTAGAACAATTGGAGATACACATAGAGAGATACAAACAGATTATCAGATACTGACATGATATAAACTTCATCAAACCACATCAGAGTACATTTTCCAAAATAGAAACTTGCATCTTTAATTACTAAGCCTAAACACATTCAAATTGAGTGTTTCCAAAGGCTAATTTACTTCATTTTGTGTCTATTTTAATATTGCACAAGAATCAGATCAAGTGCACCACCACACAGAGAGATTGAGTTATTTTATTACACACTGTTTGAATGCAAACAAGTCCAAAACAGCATCAGAAAAATATTTACCAATTCGAAATTTTATCATTTATATGTATTTCTACACAAATCCATTTCAAAAGCTTCCAAAAGCAAAGTTGTAGGATTTTATGTCTAGTTTCATATGGTATAGAGAACACAAGAATATAGTAAGTACATTTTCTATTATGCACAATTTACCAAGCTATGCTCACATCAGGATTTCGGTAAATCCTGTCAGGATTTTAACAACTCAGCTGCAACTTCAAGTAACGATTTCTAACTCAATTCTTATCCAAATCTAGTCAAACCAAAGCCTAACATGAAAAGCTTTATGTCTAGTTTGATACGAGACAGAAACCAGGTCAATTGGACTTCTAAGAAGAGAGAATCGAACAGATCAATACACACTACCAGAACAATGTGAAATCACAAGACACATCATTACTCACATTTCCTCATTCCCAATATATAATCACCTCCCAAAACATGAATTTGAAACCAATTTATACAACCAAAAGGAAAGAAGAACATTAAAAGTCTAAATCATACATACATCTCAAACTCAAACATCAACCACAATCAAACACTATAAACAACAACAACCAGCAACAACTATCATCAACATCAACAACCATCAACTACCTCTCAAGTTTATGACAAGAAAACAAGGATCAAGAGAAAAATCAAATAAAAAGGAAAAAAGGAGACTCACCAAACCCTAACTCATCTTCTTCCTCTTTTCCTTTCTTCTTCTTCTTCTTCTTCTTCTTCTTCTTCTTCTTCTTCTTCTTCTTCTCCTTCTTCTTCTTTCTTCTCGAGCTCTCTCTCTCTTCTCTCGGTCTCTTCTCCCTCTTTCTTTCTTTCTTTCTTTTCTTCTCACTCCCTAACGGCTCCCTCTCTCGTTCCCTTTCTCTTTTTATTTCTTTTCTAATAAGTGTGGGTATGTGAGTGTGGAAGTGAGTGATATTTATTTTAAAGAAGTGAGAGCTAATAAAAGTAAGGGAGATAAATATGTAAAGTGTGAGTGAGATTATGTGATATCCTCTCACCCTTCGTAACTTTAATAATTAAATCCCTACCTTTTCTTCCTCAATGTCACTTAACATAATAAATCATACTGTAATTAAACGTCCACACAGTCTATAATAAACAAAATACAAATAAGCATTTATAACTTAACTAATTCACTAAGTATTAAAACATAGAGTTCTAACTTAAGAATATTAAAACTACATAAATAATAACTTAATATTTATAACTCAAGGTTCTAATATAGGGGATGTTACATTTAAAAGTTATGAAACAAAGATCTTTAGCACAATGATGCATTTCATTATCCGCCAGCACAGTACTTGATTCTGCATGTTCTTGCTTTTCATTTTCAATATTTTCTAGTTTTTTTTCCTTTTTCCTCCTCTTGTTTTTCTCATTTTTGATTGCATCAAAGTGTTCTTACTTGCAGCCTTGATTGCCCCCATTTTTTGACAGTATGGAGGAGTTGGTTATGATGCTAAATCCTGATAGTACCACACAATCTCGTCTTTCCCTTTTGGATCATGAGCTAAGCAGAATTGATCTTTGTCCAGGGTATATGAAGAAAAAAATCTTTTTAGGCTCAAAATGGGTAGCGAGGGATTTTTTTTTTTAGGATAAAGAAAAATGGCCAAACTTTATTTCAAATCATGATTCCTCAATTAAGTTTAGCACAAAACAAAATTGGTATATTTGCTCTTTTTTCTTTTGTGTGCCCTAACTTTTGGTTAGGTTGCCGTTATAGGTTTTCTGACTAACGGGCTTTTCTTTATTTTTTCTCTTTTTTTTTATTTTTTTTCCCAAAAGAACTTTCCCCAAGTGTCTAACAACTTGGGCAAACAACGTAATGAATCTGCCCGAAAGTGAAACCTTCAAGTTGTTCTTTTATGAGATTTAAGGCTAGGAATAAGGGGAACCAAACTCATTTTAGGTGCATGATTTTGCAAGATGGGGAAGAGAATGAGCTAAACACAATGTAAAGAAAGGGATAATGAATGACTCAATCAAAAGGAACAATCATATATCATGCAAGTTCTTTAATTGAATGCCTTAAAGAAGGTTACATTAGTTCGAAAAATAACAAACCATCAACTAACAACTTAAACCATTGAGTAGCTACATTGCTTCCATTTTCACCTCATGGATCAAGGTCACTACTTTTCCACTATGAAAAATCTTCTCACTTCTCATTTCCACTCTCTCTCCTATGGTAATGAGATCTTAGAAGTCTAATGATACATTTCCAACCATCTTGTCATAAAATGGTAATTAAAGTGTATCGATAAACATAGTGACCATCTCTTTCTCTGATAGTAGAGGTTCTACTTGAGAGGCCACTTCCCTCCATCGCTGGGCATAATCTTTGAAAGTTTCACCTTCCTTTTTCATCATATTTTGCATTTGTATTATGTCTGGAGCAATGTCCATATTGTACTTGTATTGCTTCAGGCTGCTAGGTCCTTCCACGAACGAATATGACTTCGTTCAAGGTGCGCATATACATGACCAAGTGGTTCCTTGGGCAAGTGGAGCCTTTATATTTATCAAATTCTGGTACCTTGAATTTAGGAGGGACCCCCACATTAGGAACAAGACACAAATCAGAAGCATCAAGGTTATAGTTTTTCATTCCTTTAATAACACTTAATCGCTCCTCTAGAACCTGCCATTTCTCTTTATATTGCGAATCTTTGGTTTCTTGTAGTGGAAAGTTTCCTTGTAGATTTGTTAGTACTGGCATGGCTTCATAGGGGTTGGTGACCAGTGTTGGCACAAAATTAGGAGGGTAGACATATGGCACAGAAACAGTGACTTGAGCTGGAGTGTACCTGGGAGGGAGATTCTATGGTGAGACATTGGCGGCCTGATGTGGAGTGTACACAGGAGGGAGACCATGTGGTGGGACATCAACAACTTGAGGTGGAGTGAAACTAGGTGGATGAGCAGGCGTAGTTGGCGGTCCTTCACTCACTGCAGAAGTAACCACTTTTGTCTCTTTCTTTTGCAAAGCTTGCAATGTCTCTAGGATCTTAGCCACTTGCTCCTTTAGTTGGTGTATCTCGCCTCTCAAGTCTTCATGTCCCAGTTCATCCATGATCTGAAGTTGATTTTCTTACTTGAATTGTTATTTTTCTCACAAATACTATGATATGAGTATGTCATGAATGCAAAATGTTATGATGGTTCTATGATTTTTCTTGACAAGGACTGTGGTATGAGCGTGCTACAAAGAATGTTATGATAGTCCTAAGATTAAATAAGAATGAAAGCAAAATGTTATGAAAATGTGATGGCAAAAGCATGCATGATCATGGTATGTGATGAAGAAGAAAAATTATTGTTTCTTTTTTCTCTTTTTTTTGCGTTTTTAAAAAAAAATTATATTAATACAAGCAGAAGTAGAGCATGCTCTCTTTGTGGCACATATAGGCTGGTCTTATCTGAAGGTCTGTGGGCCCCTACAACAAGTGGGCCTCCCTAGGGCTGAGCATCAGTTGAGTTTGGTCGGATTCGGGCCCAATAGGCCCAATCCGACCAAAGCTGAGACAACATTATGTAGGCCCATTTCCGCCCAATTGGGCCAGTGTGTAGTTCAGGTGGCGGGTTGGGCGGGTATTCGGGTTCACGGGTGGGTTAGCACGGGTTGGGCCAATTTCATTTTTTTGGGCCTGATCAATTTTTTTCAAAATTTTAGCTGATAAAAAAAATGGGCCTTCATTTACGAAGTGAGTCATTTAAAATTTTAATTGTAACAACCTAACATAAAGCCCAATGGGTAAATTAAAATATTTTTTTATTTTTATTACTTAATATCAATTTAACCAAAACAAAATTAATATAAAATTCCAAACAGAAAATCCAATCCATAGTTGAGAATAGAAATTTCATATCCAGATCCAAATGCAATTACAATACCACTCCCAAATTCAAAGCAAACAGAAAAAACTAAAGATGACCACTCCCAAATTCAAAACAAACAGAAAAAAACTAAAGAATTGAAATTTCAAACTTCAGATTTACACTATCACCACTAGCAGTCATGAGACCTGCCTATTAAAAATTACATGGAACGAATAGAAAAAATGCAACACTGAAAAATTCCAAAAATTGCTCAACTAGGCTTCACATTGTACTTGCACTTTTAGAAATTTCCTGGTAGCTTCACCCGGAAAATGTTGTCATCATGGGAAGAGACATTTTCACGGGAGAGGCTACCAAGAAAATCCCAAAAGTTTAACATCCCATCAAACTTAGAAGGCCTTGGACTTGGATCCAGCTGTGTTTTCCCAGCATTTTTGTGCGCCTGTAACAGAACAAAGGCATCAACTTTGATAACAAAAACAAAAAGAGGTAGGGAAAAGCAAAAATGGTAACAGAAAATAGATCAACTACAAAAAAAATTAAAAAAATAAGAACGAAAACATATGATAATGAAAGAAATTGGTTCAGATCTGCCACCACAGCCAACAAAAAAGGACAAAAAAAGGTAGCTTGGAACCACTCCGGCAAAAAAAAAATGCTTCGTTTTCTCAGATTACAACAACAAACTTAAACCAACAAAAAGGAGCAAAAGGGGGAAACAACTCCAGCAACAAAATAGGAGCAAAACTGTTTTAAAAAAACCAAAAATCATATTATAGCAACAAAAAGGAGAAAACTAAGAAACAAAAAGCCGCCTTTGGGATAGATGTCAAAGATGTCTCTTCTTCTCCAGCGCATAAGTTCCAGAGGCTCCTCCTTGGACTGGGATCGGACGGCTCTCTCTTGGAGGGGGTGACTGAGGTTTGAGAAGGAACATTTTGTCTTGCTTGAGAAACTGAGGAACAAGAGAATAATGGTTATGGCACATGCACAAGATGAAACTGAGAGAAGGAAAGGAAACGTTTTTAGTGAAAGAGAAAAATTAAAATGTAACATCCTAAAAATTCACTAAATAAGACAAAGTATTCATTTTGGAGGATTAGAATTACCTTTAAGATTTTTGAATAATAAATAATGGTTTAGAGTTGACGTAGAAGTCAAATAGCATTTTACGGATATTGTTGACTGTCAGAATAAGTTGTTAAATGAATATGGAAAATTCATACTTGATTTCCCAAAAGCTATTAGAGGATAGACAAAAGTGACTTGATATTGGGGTGCCAACCTAGTTGGGATCTCATCTGCTTCGGTGATGCCAGTGCACATCCTTTAGCTTAAAAAAAAGTTTGGAATTTTAGAGAAAGATATAAAGGAATTTACAGTTTTAGTCTCTCTAGGAGAAACTCTGTGATCTGTCAATTAAGAAATGGATAAATACTGGAGATGGAGGAATAATTAAGACTGAGACTTTGCGATCTAGTATAATTTGATAGTATGGAAATAATAAGTCTTGTTGATATTACAGTTTAGAACGGTAAGATAGTTAAGTCTTATATAGACTTTTGTTTGCTATTTTTCGTCAATTATATGTTCTATATGAAATTGTGTGATCTAAGTACTAAGAAAATTATTTTAGTCTTATAATGAATGTTTTAAAATACCTATCAAGTTATTTCAATAAAACAGCCACTCTTTCTTTGACGTTTGACATCTGTATTTACCGTTATTAACGGATAAGGTTTTAAATAGCACAAGTATGTCAAACCAACTTAGACAAACAAACTTCCTTCACAAAAGATGTTTATTTTAATATTTATGATTTTCTGGAATTTTCTTATAATTTTTGGAAAATTTTAGAAATTATTGTTTTGTCCCTATTACTTACCGTAAGGGCTAATAACTGAATCGGAGTCCAATCTGAGGTCAGAAAAAGATTTTCAATAGCGGAATCATGTTTTTATATATTTTAGGATTTTTGGAAATTATTTCGTAATTTTCTTAAAAGCAGATCAAAAGCTACTTTTTTCGATCCCCGTAAAGTAGAAAAACGAGGATTTTTGGTCAAAAATAGATTTTTAGTGATCAGTGAGTGCTTAAAATCAAATTTCAAGAGGGATCATGAGTGTTTAAATTCAATTTGTGATTTTTTGAGATTTTTTCTTGAATTTTATGAAAAATTACTATTATGCACTTACGGTGCAGCCGTTTTCCTTTGTTTTTGCAAACCGTAAGGCCTATCCTTGCCGTAAAAATCCAAAAACTCTTGTATGGAGTCTTTAAGACTATTATTTGTCATTTTCGTGAATCCCCATTGGTTCTTACCATTTAAAATTGTTTGTGAGTATTGGATTTATGAAAAGTCCATTGTACTCTTGATTTTCATCCGTTTTCACTTGAAAACCCTAGGGACAAAGATGTAACTTCACTCCCTCCCTCTTTCAGCCCTCAAAAACCGTCTTACCATCAAGCCAAGAAGGGGACTAGGTGCATTTGGTTGTATCAGTCATGGCTTTTGCAACACCCTTTCTCCAAAAAGGATATTACACCATAGTTACTAATGAATTTCGAATACCTTAGAAAATATTTAGGGAAAACTCAACATTTCTTCTCCGAAAACGTGGGTAAAAGTTTTTCTTCTTTTAAACATAGAGAAGGATGGAGAAATATGTATTAATTCTTTTCAAAAGAGTTTAAGTGTGGAAGCACAAAACAATACTATGCGAAAAAGATCTCGTCTCATATATATATATATATAAAATCATCAGAGTTTGTACAGGAAAGAGTTTAAAGTAAGATAGTGAACATCTGAGCCAGTCTGATCTCTAAGCCCCTACCCAAATAATACAGGAACCGTCGAATCTTCTTGGAATCCATATCATCTACTCAGCAGCATCCTTCATCCTTCAGCTCCTCTCTTAAGAGCTAACCCACTCCTTGGGTCAAATATCTACTTCGTCATGAATCAACACAACAAAGCAGGCAAGGGTGAAACTCTAAACAACTTAATAAGGAAAGTTCGGCACACAGCAACATACCACACAACACTAAGGAACCACACTTAAGAAATCAATATATCAGCACAATAAGAATTTCGCTCAACACAGCACATTTGGGAACACCCAGTGAGAACAATATGTAGCAAATGAATCATTCAATATCTTGAACAGGGAATTTCACACAAGACTTTCTGTACTTTCAGGACAAACCCACGAGCATCCTGCCCGCTACTCATGGGGATTTTACTTAAGAATTTTGGGCCACACCCACGAGAAAGGAATCCGCTACCCCTGGAGATTTTACGACACAATTTTGGGGACCTACCCACGAGAAAAGAACCCGCTACTCCTGGAGACACTACCACTTATATTTGGGCCACACCCACGAGTAAGTCACTCGCTACTCAAGGAGATTTTACCATAGGAATTTCGGCCCACAGTGTAACACCCACATTTTTAGATCCGTAGTAAATTATATACTACTAAGCTAGTAGATCAAATTACATATTATAAGATGATATTAGAAAATGAAATGTCATGATTATAGTCGCTCATAGTAAAGCAACGAGGATTTCGAGTTGAAATTGAGAATTTCAACAGAAAACGATTTTCGTTATAGACGAAGAAATAAGATTATATTGATCTGAAGGCTCAGACAATACCACCATGAGGAATTAAAGAGACAAATAATATTTTTATATTATTTAAGGATTTTAGAATTTTAGTTTGGAATTTTCTGATATTAGAATGAAGATATTACAGTTTTGGTCCCTGTAGAATGAGATACGTGACATATAATGACTAGATAATTAACAGAGGACTAAGAAATGATCCAAATAGAAAGTTAGGGATATCATTAGTATTTTTATATTATTTATGATTTTTAGATGGGTAGAAATTGGAAGAACTCGAAAAACTGAAAAATAGCGTAAACCGTGACTCGGTTTACAAACGTTGAAGGTTTTTCATTTTTCCAGAGACCCTTTTTGCGTCAAAAAAATATTTTAACGAAACAAAAGTTATTTTTTTAATATTTCAGATTTTTGGAAATTTTTCTAGAGTTTTTCAGAAAAAATTTATTTTTAGCCGTTTTTAGCACGTTACGGGTAACCGTAGCGCAATCGGGATATCAGAAAATAATCAAAACTTGAGTTTTGAAGTTCTAACCTTTATTATATTAATGTTAGGTCTCAAAAATAATTTTTCCATTTATCAATTATTTGGAGAAATATTTATTTCAAAATATATAATATAATAAGCATTTTAGCCCACTTGTGTTCCCAAAAGCAAAACCCTAACTTGTGAGATCTTCTTCCTTCCTTTCCAGCTGCCTTCTGCACGAAAATTCAGCCCCAAAATGGTGCTTTATGCCCATGTGCTCTTGCCTTGAAAGTCTTGGTTGGAAGAAAAATTAAAACACCTTTATGTCTTAATTTATTCGAAGATAATACTTAACTCAACTCAAGTTAGTTTTGACCACACTTGGTCCCCCTTTGTGGCTTGATGCAGCTGAGTTTAACAAGGGAGAGGGGAGAGAGAAATTCATCCTCCTCATTTGCATCAAAGCATCCAAAGAAAAACTCCATTTTTCTCTCTAAGTTCCAAGCTTTCACTAAGCCGTCTACTTAGTGTTTAAAGAGCTTTTGGACTTCAAGCTTCACCAAAGAAGGTTGGTTGATGATTCTAAACCATAAAACCTTCTAATTTTTCCATTATCTCCTTTCTTTAATTTTTTTGAATCATGTGTTCTTCCATTTTAAAGCCAAGCTTTATTCTTTTGGCTATAGGTTTGCACCTTGTGAACCAAGAAGCTTGAAACCATTCCTTGATCTACTTCCTTCAAGGTCTTGAGTAAGTTATCATCCTCTCATATTTTTCATCTTAGGGTTTGGCTATTTTTAACAAAGAAAGTATATTTATGCTTGTATTTTGTATAATATTTTGAAAGGGTTTGATACTAGTTGGAAAACCAAGCTAGGAGAGTGATCTTTGGAGCTTGAGTTGTCTTCAAGAGGTAAGTGGGATGTTCTTCTAAAAGACACAATTTTTATGTAATTTTTGTGTTGTATGATTTGGGTGGCATGATGACAACTCAATAACCTTGAGTTTCATCTTTGATTTGAGTGGTTAAAACCATCCTTGATGTGTTTAAATCACTAAGCTAAGATTTTTAGCTCTATGGTTTTTGTATGAGGATTTTTAGAATTTTAATACTATGTATGTTTTTATAAAAGACTTGGATTACAAATGAAGTGTGAAAAAATTTACCTAATAAGGAAAATATGTATGTATGCTTGGATTTATTAAAAAATGTAAATTTTGGCATGTGTTAACTCTATGATTTTTGTATGGTAGAAATCTTGTGTTTTGTTGTATGATTGTTCTCTTGATTGTGTATGAGAAAATGGTATGTCTTGAAGTGATTGAGTGCATTTAATTCTTTGTGATTGATTTGATCCATTTGGGATGATTGTAATATTTAAAGTAGTGTTATGCTTTATTTATTATGTGTATGTGATGTTTGTGGGGATTGGGTAAATATAATCAAGAGGAAAATAAAACAAGTGACCCAAGCATTATGGAAGAAGAAGTAGAGGACTCTATAGCAAAAGTATTTTAAAAACAAGGTTTAAATATCTTTTTCGTCCCTGTAAAATGACCGAGTTTCATTTTTCGTCCTTGTAAAAAATTTTGTTTGTTTGTGATCCCTGTAAATCAAAAAGTTTTAATTTTAGTCCCTGCAAAATTGTTTTAGTCCCTATAAAATTTAGATCATGTTGAATTAGTCCCTGTAATATTTAGATAATTGCCAAAGTAGTCCTTGTAAAATAAATTTAATAGGGACTAAAAACAAAATTGTTCACATATTACAGGGACTAATTCAACATGATCTAAATTTTACAAGGACTAAAACAATTTTGCAGGGACTAAAAATAAAACTTTTTGTTTTACAGGGATCACAAACAAACAAAAATTTTTACAGGGACGAAAAATGAAATTCAGTCATTTTGCAGGGACGAAAAAAGTATTTAAACCTAAAAACAAAGACTAAGTTGATTTGCATTCAAGCCAAAACTAAATTTTGGACTCTTATTAATTAATTCTTTTGAATAAGTCTCCAATGGTCTTTAATGGAATTTTCTTAAATAAAGGAGTTTTGAAGTTCCATTTAAATCAAGTTTAAACAAATAAGCTTTTGATCAACAAGATTAGGCATTTATTTGCAAAAAGGTAATGGAATGGGTATAATTAATCTTTTTGAAGATCCAATTATTAATAATTAAGTTTCATAGATGGGTAATTAAATTTTGAGGTTGAAAAAAATATTGGTATTAGAGTATTTAATAAAATCCAAGGAGAAAAGTGAAATTTTCGAATTTTAAAGGTTTTGGAGTCAAAAGTGTAATTTTTAGAAGTTTTGGGGTGAAAATCAAAATCTAGACTTCTCGGGGTCAAATTCATAATTTTGAAAGTCTAGGAGCAAAAATAGAAATCTGGACGTTTTGGGGTCAAAATGTAATTATAAAAAGTTGTGTGGTTTTAATAAATAATAAGAAGTGAGGGGAATTTTCATAAATGCGAAGAGTTCCACACGTCATTGGAAAAGAGTCCAAACGTGGCGATGTTAAATAGATGAGGGTTTTACACGTTGCAACAGGGTCAACACGTGGCGAGGTTATAAATCCTAAGATGAAGGATTTATACTATTATTGTTTCTTTTATGAGTGTGTACAATTTTTGACGTCATTCGCATATTAAGGCGTTGGCTTTTGCCAAAAGCTTAGAGCATACAATCCTATGCGGGATTGTAAATAAGTATGGTCTGACTATAAGTCTTTGAGGGCATTCAGGTCGCAAAATTCTCAATGGCCTTGTGGTGAATCCCCTTGCGCCGAGAAGAGTAGTATACCCGGCTTAAATGATCCTGACTGGCTGCCTTATTTGAGATGGGGTGTATGACGTAGCACAATGAGTCTGTACTGAATAAATGACAAACGATGGCCAAGAGTGAAGGTCAGTTTGCATTAATGATAGGTATACGATTCCGCCACATCGCTCTACTTAAATGACAAACGATGGCCAAGAGTGAAGGTCACTTCTGCTTTCCGTACTTTATATGCGTCAGAAAAGTAGCGTTTTGACTGTTTTTCAGAAAATTATGAAATAATTCTCAAAAATCCTAAAAAAATATAAAAACATGATTCAGCTACTCAAAATCTTTTTTTGACCTCAATTTGGTCTCCGAATCAGCATTTCACTCTTTCCAAAATTAACAGGGTCAAAACGGTAATTTCTAAAGTTTTCCAAAAATTCTAAGAAAATTTCAGAAAATTAGAAATATTAAAAGAATCAACTTTTGTGAAGGAAGTTTGTTGGTAAAAGTTGGGTTAACCTACTTGTGTTATTAAAACCCTTTTCCGTCAATAACGGTAAATACGGATGTCAAGCAGTAAGGAAAAAGTTACTATTTTAATAAAATAATTTTAATAAAATAATTTTATAAGTGTTTTATACTTATTATTATATGACCAAAATAATTTTCTTAGCACTTAAATCCTAAAATTTCATATAAAACGAATTTTAGACAATAACTCAGAAAAAATAATGTTACAGCTTTGGACCAATTAGAAAAAGATTCATTAAAACTAATTTACAATTAAAGCCATTTAAGTAGTCATGGCTTACATCATGAAATCCAATGGTCTTCCTTCCTTCTTCCCTTGATCGACATCACTATCAATCTAGGGCCCTTGGATGAAATTTTTGAGTATGAGTCATGAGCATAGTCAAGAGCTTAGGCCAATTAGATTAAAGCATGATTTAACCTAATTAATAAATAGGTATTTAAATAGTCATTGCTTACATCATGAATTAAATTAATTCCTCCCTTATCCCTCCTCTTGGCCGCCTCCTCCCATCTATAAATAGGGACCTTGGCTTCACCAAAGAAGCCAAGGAAGCTTGAAGACAAACACTCTCACTTTTACTTCTTAGTTCTTAAATTTCTTTTGGTGTTCTTGTTTGTTCTTCTTCAATGTTTTGGCCAAGGTAAGGGTTTAATCTTTCAAATTAACTTGAGAAGTATGAGTTTTGATTCTTGTTTGTGATTGAATTTCTTGTTTACGTGTTTATAGCTTTAATTATTTATATATGTTTTATAATTATTTTATAGCTTTAATTTAATTGTTTTATACTATTTAATAATTATAGGGTTATAATGCCCAAATTTCCCTAAATTTTCGTGAAAGTGAGATGGCTATGTCAAAATCATTTTTGAGCTTTTGCAAACATACCGTTATAATGGCAAATTTTAGACTACCATAAATATGATTTTACCGCGAAGAGAATACAATTTATCATTTTGTGAAAACCATGATATTATCTATCATTGATATACAAGGTCATGGTTAAGATAAATGACTTATCAGTATGGATCTGTCTAGAAAGGAATAGAGATCTTTGAAGGGGCTTTTATTTAGTCCGTCTCTATCTGGCCTGGGATTTGTATTGATACGCTATATGGGGAATTCTTAACCTAGGGACTCGGTATATACGTGGCTAAGATTATTGGGGAATATAATGGTAATGGATTCTCAATGAATTATACTGTTATATATTTTTGGTTTAGTATTCTCTGTGTTTTAACAGTGAAAATTTGTGAAATAAGCTTTCAATGGGCATTTATGAAAATAAACCGGTGTTCAAGTATTTTCGGAATAATTTAGTTTTGAACTTCTTTAATAAATTAAATCATTTTTAATTCTGTCATATACTGATACATATTTTGGAATTTAAATAAAGTATGAGTTATTTAGGATAAATGAGTCTATGTTTTATCTGAGTGGTGAAATTCTGTGTTTTATCTGAGAGGTGTCATTTGGTATTCTTATCTGTCAAATGTGGTTTCGTGTTTTTTGATAATTCTATGTGGTTTGAGATAAGTGATTCTGAGTGGTTGGAAGTGAAAGAGATATGCCTAGTGAAAGGCGATGTTCCCGTATGCTTAGTACTAATGCGATGTTCCTACACGATGTTCCCAAATGCTTTGTTGAAAGCGATATTCCTACTCGATGTTTCTACTTAATGTTCCTACTCGATGTCCCAAATGCTTTGTTGAAAGCGATGTTCCCACCAGATGTTCCCAAAGTGTTGTGTGCTTATTGTTTGTTATGTTGGTATACTGATTATTTAAGTATTATTCTTTAGTATTTGTGTTGTATGTTGCCGTGTACCTATACTTTTCCTATTAACTTGAGTAGAGTTTCACCTTTGCCTACTTTGTTGTGTTGATGCATGACGGAGTAGATGTTTGACTCTAAAAGTGGGTTAGCTCTTAGGAGAGGAATTGAACGAAGTTGCTGTATAGATGAATACGGATTCCAAGAAGAATAGATGGTTATTGTATTGTTTTGGGTAGAGGTAGAGACCAGACTGGCTCAAATGTTCACTGTATTGTTTAAATCTTTTCTTGTAAAAACTCTGATAATTATATGAAATGAGATTACATTCATACAAGTTTTATTTATGCTTCTGCATTGAAAACCTTTTCAAAAACATTTAAAAAGGAATCAAGGGGACATACTCCCCATCCTTCTCATCTTCTTTAAAAGGCGAAAAATTTTACCCGTATTTAAGAAGAAGGATTTCCAACTTTCACTAAATATTTTCTAAGTTATTTTGAAATTCTTGGTAACTATGGTGTAATATCCTTTTTGAAGAAAGAGTGTTGCATTTTGTGGTATCGGAGCGAGGTTTGAGTCTTTTGGGTACCGTTGGGTATATGTTTACTGTGTTTTCATTGTGTGAGTTCTGATGAGTTGTTTGTGCCATTGCGTGAACCTTGATTGTTTGTTAGGTTTATATTGTTTTGGAAAAATCTGGTTTTAAAGTTGTGCTGGTATGGGACAGTACAACTGAGAAATCCACAACTGTGCTGGTATGGAACGGTACAGTTGAGGGGAACTTAGTAAGATTATTCGGTACTACCTATGCCAACAATACTGTATAGGTATGGGACTGTACAGGAGAGGATGACCTTCTGAAAAGCATGTAAGTGAGGACAAAACATGTGGTTGGTATCCATGTTGGTTTGTAGGGATAAAGTCATAAATATGAAGGTAGCCAAGTAATTTTAGGATAATATAGGCTTGGGTGAATCTGTGTGATTATTTTCTAAGTGAAATCTTTCTGTGTGAAAATGTGATTTTGTGACTTCATACATGGGTTTTGATTTAGCTTTACCTGAGTGTTTGTTTGTGTTATGTTTTGTTATACCTACTCTTACAATTAAGTTATGACTTGGATGATGACATTATTAGTCATAGAATTGTTATTGCTTTCTTGCTAATTAAAGTCAAGGTATGGGAGTAGCTAACCCATTAGCTTGCTAGTAGCAGTGAGATAACAATGATATTTCGTATGAACTGATAAGTTAAATCCCTATGTATACCCACGAATTTCGAGGACGAAATTCTTTTTAGAGGGGGAGAATTGTAACATCCTAAAAATTCACTATATAAGACACAGTATTCATTTTGGAGGATTAGAATTACCTTTAAGATTTTCGGATAATAAATAACAGATCAGAGCTGACGTAGAAGTCAAATAGCATTTTACGGATATTCTTGACTATCAGAATAAGCTGATAAATGAATATGGAAAATTCATGCTTGATTTCCAAAAAGGTATTAGAGGATAGAAAAAAGTGACTTGATATTCCATAAATGTTTTAGAAATTAAGTTTGGAATTTTAGAGAAAGATATAAAGGAAATTACAGTTTTAGTCCCTCTAGAAGAAACTCTGTGATCTGTTAGTTAAGAAATGGACAAATACTGGAGATGGAGGAATAATTAAGATGGAGACTTTAGGATCTAGTATACTTTGATAGTATGGAAATAATGAGTCTTGTTGATATTACAGTTTAGAACGGTAAGATAGTTAAGTCTTATATAGACTTCTGTTTGCTATTTTTTGTCAATTATATGTTCTATCTAAAATTGTGTGATCTAATTGCTAAGCAAATTATTTTAGTCTTATAATGAAGGTTTTAAAATACCTATCAAGTTATTTCAGTAAAACAGTCACTCTTTCCTTGACGTTTGACATCCGTATTTATCATTATTAACGGATAAGGTTTTAAATAGCACAAGTATGTCAAACCAACTTAGACAAAAAAACTTCCTTCACAAAAGATGTTTATTTTAATATTTATGATTTTCTGGAATTTTCTTAGAATTTTTGGAAAATTTTGGAAATTACCGTTTTGTCCCTATTACTTATAGTAACGGCTAATAACTGATTCGGAGATCAATCTGAGGTCAGAAAAAGATTTTGAGTAGTTGAATCATGTTTTTATAATTTTTAGGATTTTTGGAAATTATTTCGTAATTTTTTGAAAAGCAAATCAAAGGCTACTATGATCTCATTAAAGTACGGAAAACGAGATTTTCTAGTTAAAAAATAGATTTTTAGTGATCAGTGAGTGCTTAAAATCAAATTTCAAGAGGGATTATTAGTGTTTAAATTCAATTTGTGATTTTCGGAGATTTTTTCTAGAATTTTCTGAAAAGTTACTGTTTTGCACTTACAGCGCGGCTTTTTCCTTTGTTTTTACAAACCGTACGGCCTACCCTTACCGTAAAAATCCAAAAAATTCCATTTTACCCTTGATTTTCATCCGTTTTCACTTGAAAACCCTAGGGACAAAGATGTAACTTCACTCCCTCCCTCTTTCAGCCCTCAAAACCGTCTTACCATCAAGCCAAGAAGGGGACTAGGTGCATTTGGTTGCATGAGTCATGGCTTTGGATCAATTAGAAAAGATTCATTAAAACTAATTTATAATTAAAGCCATTTAAGTAGTCATGGCTTACATCACGAAACCCAATGGTCTTCCTTCCTTCTTCCCTTGGTCGACATCACTTTCAATCTAGGGCCCTTGGATGAAATGTTTGAGTATGAGTCATGAGCATAGTCATGAGCTTAGGCCAATTAGATTAAAACATGATTTAACTTAATTAGTAAATAGGTATTTAAATAGTCATTGCTTACATCATGAATTGAATTAATTCTTCCTTTATCCCTCCTCTTGGCCGCCCCCTCCCATCTATAAATAGGGACCTTGGCTTCATAAATTTTCCCACACCAAAGAAGCCAAGGAAGCTTGAAGACAAACACTCTCACTTTTACTTCTTAGTTCTTAAATTTCTTTTGGTGTTCTTGCTTGTTCTTCTTCAAAGTTTTGGCCAAGGTAAGGGTTTAATTTTTCAAATTAATTTGAAAAGTATGAGTTTTGATTCTTGTTTGTGTTTAAATTTCTTGTTAATGTGTTTATAGCTTTAATTATTTATATATGCTTTATAATTATTTTACAGCTTTAATTTAATTGTTTTATACTATTTAATAATTGTAGGGTTATAATGCATAAATTTCCCTAAATTTTCGTGAAAGTAAGATGGCTATGTCAAAATCATTTTTGAGCTTTTGTAAACATACCGTTATAATCGCAAATTTTAGGCTACCGTAAATATGATTTCCGCAAAGAGAATACAATTTATTATTTTGTGAAAAACCTGATATTATCAATCATTGATATACAAGGTCATGGTTAAGATAAATAATTTATCAGTATGGATCTGTCTAGAAAGGAATAGAGACCTTTGACGGGGCTTTTATTTAGTCCGTCTCTATCTGGCCTGGGATCTATATTGATACGCTGTTTGGGGAATTCTTAACCTAGAGACTCGGTATATACGTGGCTAAGATAATTGGGGAATATAATGGTAATGGATTCTCGGTGAATTCTACTGTTATATATTTTTGGTTCAGTATTCTCTATGTTTTAACAGTGGAAATTTGTGAAACAAGCTTTCAATGGGCATTTATGAAAATAAACCAGTGTTCAAGTATTTTCGGAATAATTCAGTTTTGAACTTCTTTAATAAATTAAATCATTTTTAATTTTGTCATATACTAATACATTTTTTGGAATTTGAATAAAGTATGAGTTATTTGGGATAAATGGTTCTATGTTCTATCTGAGTAGTGAAATTATGTGTTTTTCCTGAGAGGTGTGATTTGGTATTCTTATCTGTTAAATGTGGTTTTGTGTTTTCTGGTAATTCTATGTGGTTTGAGATAAGTGGTTCTGAGTGGTTGGAAGTGAAAGAGATATGCCTAGTGAAAGGCGATGTTCCCATATACTTAGTACTAATGCGATGTTCCGACACGATGTTCCAAATACTTTGTTGAAAGCGATGTTCCTACTCGATGTTCCTACTTGGTGTTCCTACTCGATGTCCCAAATGCTTTGTTGAAAGCGATGTTCCCACCAGATGTTCCCAAAGTGTTGTGTGCTTATTGTTTGTTATGTTGGTATACTGATTATTTAAGTATGATTCTTTAGTATTTGTGATGTATGTTGCTGTGTGCCTATACTTTTCCTATTAACTTGAGTAGAGTTTCACCCTTGTCTGCTTTGTTGTGTTGATGCATGATGGAGTAGATGTTTGACCCTAGAAGTGGGTTAGCTCTTAGGAGAGGATTTGAAGGAAGTTGCTGTATAGATGAATACGGACTCCAAGAAGAATAGATGGTTACTGTATTGTTTTGGGTAGAGGTATAGACCAGATTGGCTCAGATGTTCACTGTATTGTTTTAAATCTTTTCTTGTAAAAACTCCGATAATTATATGAAATGAGATTACATCCATACAAGTTTTATTTATGCTTCTGTATTGAAAATCTTTTCGAAAACATTTAAAAAGGAATCAAGGGGACATACTCCCCATCCTTTTTATCTTCTTTAAAAGGCAAAAAATTTTAGCTGTATTTAAGAAGAAGGATTTCTATCTTTCACTAAATATTTTCTAAGTTATTTTGAAATTCTTGGTAACTATGGTGTAATATCCTTTTTGGAGAAAGGGTGTTGCGCAAAACTTGAGAAGTGATGATGTGAGAGAGTCAGGGGTAGGGGAGGCTAGTAGTGGAATGTTGGAAGTGGAACTCTGGAAGGGGAGCATTCTTTTGGAAGTGACTTGAGAGAGTGGGGGTAGAAGAATAGAATGGTTGGGGGTGGGGGAGCATGAAGGGTGAACGCTCTAAGAAATGGGGGGTATGGAAAAATGGGGGTATGGAGAAGTGTTGAACGTGAAGTGTGAAATGGGGGTATGGACTGTGGAGAAGTGTGAAGACTAAAAAGTGGTTGAGGATGGGAAATTAAACTCAGAGGTAGCTGAGAGAGTGGGTAACGTGTGTTGGGTAGTGTGGCTGTGAATGGTAAAACCAAGGAAGAAACACAATTAATATGGGCCATTCTTTTTCTGCCACGTCACTAATCCGTGTGTTCTCAAGTAAACCACAACCATTCAATTCAAATGTTCGGTCGGGTTTGGATTCCGACGGAATTTTTTTTCCGAAAACCGAACCCACCCGCGTGAAACCAACTTAGACCGCGAAATTCATCCGATGACCCCGGTATGACCCGCCCGTTTATAGACACATTTTACTAGGTTTATCGGGTTTCGGGTGGGTCTTCGGGTTTTGACCAGCCCTAGGCCTCCCAAGAGGTCGATCTATGATTCAAAATTTGTGTCCCTTGAGCCAAGGATTCCATTTTGGAATATTGCTCACAACAATAGGTAAACTATTAGGAGTGACAATAGTATCAAAAGGAATCAAACTCTTGGTTGGGTCTTCGAGATAACCAAGTTGGATGTACATCCAACAGGCTACTGCTACTCAGGCACATGTCTATCTTAAGCTATATTAAGGCTCGAGTATAGGGCCCCACTCGTAACTGTGTTAAAATGTGTGGTCTTTGGAGGGAGCAAAACCTAGAACTACCCAACTTGCACAAAAATAATATATACATGGCAAAACCATGAAATCAATAAACATATTCGCAATTAATATATTAATAATCAAGAAAGAGGTAAAACAAATAAAATAAATGCTATTAATTTCAAACTATTAATTAGGTCAGGCTTGATTCTCAGAAGTCCCCAGTGAAGTCGCCAGCTGAAGCATCCAGAAATTCGCAAGGAATTTGTAAAAAATAGGGAGCCGCTACCGTGGTTTATTTGGTGAGGGAAAACATTGGAAAAATCCTAAAAAAATAGTCTTGAACCAAAACAAGGATTTGGGAATCGATTATGAGTAGGGAAGGTAACAACACCCTACGTCGTCCATTTTAAAAAAAGATTACCCCTAATTAATTATGTGAAATAATAATAACTTTTAGAATATATTTACCTTACCCCAAAAAAGAACTCATAACTATATAAAATATTCACAAATATTCAAGAAACGATGAAGGAGAAAAAATGATTTTGTTTATTATTAGGTTTGACAGGAGAAGTTCCTGCTCCTACGTATCCCTTGGTGCAATAGGGAAATCAAAGTGATGTAGTTCTTAGAGAAAATGATTGAGTGTTGGTTGATTTTATTATTTCATTATTTTTTACTTTCAGAAAAAAGATGGTTTAAGACTATCAAGTTGTCACAACTTGTGTCTTAAAAAAGGGAATTAAGAAGAATGTTACACCTAACTTGATTCTTTGGTTTTTATTTTATTTTAAGACCACTAAGTTGTCCCAACTTGTGTCCTAAAAAAATGAAAATAGCAAGGTGTTACACCCAACTAATCCCTCAAATATTGAATGGGTATTTTTAATTTGTTTTTTGTCAATTGATTTTATTTATTATTTATTATTTTTTAGACCTAAGGGGTCTCAAGACCTGTATCATTCCTTATTCCCTTCCTAGAGAGAATTGTGATATTTTGCTATGTTTATGTTTTTATTTATACACACACACATACACAACTATAAGATAATGGAGCAACACGGCACACACACACACACACGTGTGTGTCTATATATATATATAATCATCATATAATGTCATATATACATAGAGATGGTAAAACAAATTGCACAGAAACTCAAGCTAATAAGAAACAGGTCTTGCAGACTTATTTGATTCGTGTGACCAATAAAACTCGCGACGGGACATTTTTACATTCCTCCTCTTAGCCCTCACACAACCTCTTTTCCCAAACCTCGTAGCGTAAGCACCACTCGCAATATTTCTCCTTCACTCTTTCTCTGTGTTTTTTGTGTCCTTTTGCCTAAGGACTACCTCTCTATTTATTGCAACACCCTTTCTCCAAAAAGGATATTACACCATAGTAACCAAGATTCTCAGAGTTAGGAAAAACTAGAGTTTTATTCGAACAGTCCAATAGGATATGGTTGGAAGATAACCAATCCATGCCTAAAATCACATCTAACTGTGTTAAAGGCAAACATATCAAATTAACAAGATATTCCTTATCATAAATAATGATAGGACAATTTATGCAGACAGTGTTTACAGTGACTGGCTCAGCAGTAGGTAAGGAAACAATTAAGTCAAAAGACATCAAGGACACAGGTAAGTCTAATCGTTTCACACAATCAAAGGAAATAAAAGAGTGAGTTGCACCCGAGTCATATAGTACAATTAAAGGATTACCAACTATGCTACACATACCTTGTATCAAATCCTCAGATTGCGAAGCCTCAAGTCCACTCATGGTGTAAACTCGTCCCTTTGCCTTCGGTCTCGCCGCTTGCACGTTGTTGTTAACTGGTGCCGGCTTCTGCTCCCTACAGTTACTTGCCAAGTGTCCAACCTTCCCACACCTGTAGCAAGTCGCCCCCTTCTGATTGCAGGTACTAGAGTGATGTCCTAGCTTCCCACAGTTAAAACACCTAATAACATTCTGCCCTTGGTAGCCAAAACCTCCATTCCCACTAACAGGTACATTGCTCCGGTTCTGCTGTGGAGCTCTAAAGTTCCCAGGGTTCCGTGCATAGGGTTTGTTCTGGAACTGCTTCCTATACTGGTTCTGTGGCTGAAACCTAGATGGTCCGCCAACATTGGTCTTTCCTACTACCTTTCCCTTCTTCAGAACCTCCATCTTCCTACACTTCTCAACTAGAGGCTGGAACTGTCGGATCTCTAAAGCAGACACCGCTTCCCTAAGGTCATAACGAAGCCCTGCTTCGAAACGTTCGCACTTCCATGATTCATCAGGCTGAAGCTGGAAGAAACGAAAGTACTTGGCCAAGGATTCGAACTTGGCTGCGTACGCATCTACAGACATATCCTTCTGCTGCAGACTCAGGAACTCCTGCTCCCTCTCACTTCGAGCACTTTGTGGAAAATACTTCGCTAAAAACTTCGTGCGAAATATCGTCCAAGTAACTTCCTGATGCTCTGCTTCCAAGAGCTGTTGTTGCCCTTTCCACCAGTACTCAGCATCCCCTATCAGCAGGTAAGATGCATAGGACACCTTTACCCCTTCCTCACAACGAAGAGATGTAAAAATCTTCTCCATCTCCTGAATCCAAAGATCAGCTTTCTCCGGATCAGGTTCCCCGTTAAACTGCTGAGGATCATGCTTCCTAAAGTCTGAAAGCCCCTTCCCAATAGCTGCTATATCAGCTCTAGCCTGTTTCTGTAGATCTCTCTGTTCTGCTCTCTCAGCTTGTTGTGCCATAGTGGCAGCCATCTGATTCATTGCCCCTATTGCCCTTTCCATAGCTTCGTTGTTACGTGCCATCTGCCTATAAGTTAACCCGAAACATAAGCACTAACTCACAATCAAAGAAAACACAGAGAAACAATCAATGTCACACATCACTTCACAGAGAAATAAATCAAACAATGTTAGTCAGAGTCACACAACCTAAGCTTTAATAGACCTACAACCTAACACTTCCCCCTAAAAGATTGAACCTGAGTAATAATTCCCGTTAATATTATTCTGGTTAAGTTCGTTACTGCGTTTGACTCTATCACAGTGTAATTATTATTAAAATAAATGAGTACAGTCGAAAAGAGTAATAAAAATGGTTAAGTTTTCAAGAGTATTTCTGTGGTGATAGAATAAGTGTATTTTGTGTGGTTTTGTATTAAGAGATTTAATACAGTAAAACAGAGAAGGTTTTACAAGAGAAACCAAAGTGATATTATGCAAATTTTTGAGTGTCATTTGCATAAAGGTTTTTGAGCAGTACAACCCAGAGAGGGTTGAGAATAGAGTTGCGTTGGGCTACAATTGCCTTCTGGGATTATCCAGGTTTCGAAAGTCTCAATAGCCTTGCATGGTGAATACCCTTGAGCTGAGACGAGTCGTATACCCGGCTTGGATAAATCTGACTGACGGACCTATATCATGATATGGAGGTGAATGCGCATTTCGGAATGGCTGCCAGGGGTCTGAGGGGGATTTCCTGGTTGTTCTGTTAAGACTTGTCGCAGGCCTATCGCTCAATGGAGTTTGGTGGGAAAAGTCTCCTTGGAGCAGCACACCGGTGTATTATGAGAGAGATTGAAGTATCATGCATAAATATATCTGTGATTGACAATTTATCTATGATTGATATTTTATCTGTGATTGACAATTTATCTGTGATTGATGTTTATCTGTGATTGGTGATCTATTCTTGATTGTTTCTTGGTTTTTCAGTGTTTTATTCCTAAGTGTGATTAAGGTGGTAAGACTCTGAAAATATACTATACAAGTATTATATGTTTACTCTTTGAAACTAACATTCTTAACTTGTGTAAGTTTTTCACCCTGCCTACTTTCCATGTTTTTCCATATGTGGTTGAGTAGATGACGGACCCGCGGAGGGACTTGAGTCTGGGACGACGTTTTAGTGTCCAATCCCTGGAGGCAGATGGGTTAGGTTGGAGGATAGATCCCTTGAGGCTCAGAATAGCATTTGGGAGCGTCTCCGCAAGGGCAAGGGGAAGGTATCTGAGGAGCATAAGGGCGATGTTCCTGGAGACTCAGCTGCTGAGTCTCACCGTCATTAGTAGTTAGATTGAACTCGGCTTTCTTATTACTTAGTAGCTTTTTATTTCAGTCTTTTATTTCAGTTTGCTTAGAGTTTTTACTGCTTTTTGATGTATAGTAGTTTTAAAACTCCTGGCTTGTGCTGATGCAAGCTCTTTTGATATATATACTTGAGGAGGTTGTTTTTATTCAGTGTTTCTACTAATACTGTTCTTATTTCACCACGTGATAGAAAAGGAAAGAATGGACTCCCCATTCTTCTCATCTTTTAAAAAGGCAAAAATTTTATCCGCATTTTTGGGAACTAAACTTGTTTTAAATCAAAGTTACTTAGAAAATTATTACGAAAATCTTGGTTACTATGGTGTAATATCCTTTTTGGAGAAAGGGTGTTGCATTTTGTGGTATCAGAGCCTGGTTTAACACACTCAAGCTATTTAAATCACTTTCTGTCAGTTAGACGTAAACCGTTTTCTGTAAAAAGACCCGATTTTGACTGAAAAACTACCGTTTCAGAAGTATTTCGGAATACATGTATTTTATTACTAATTTTAAGCCAAAAATAAATCACACATCATTTATGGAACAAAACTTCATATAAAACAGAAAAAGGACGAAAAATGCAAAGAAACGAATGCTGTAATTAGACCTAATAGAAGCTATAAATCAACCACTTTCAGAAGTATTTTTAAACATGTATATTTAACTACTATTTTTAAGCTAAAAATAAATCTCAAAACAAATATATCGCAAAAATTCAAATAAAACAAAAATAAATAGTTAGTCAAAACAACGGATGTTACATTTATAGCCCCCAATGAGATATTTTAATTATGGAAATAGAGTAATGGTTATCTCAATCAACTCTTTTTATATTTTGAATTTGAATCAAAAGTAATTATTAGGATTCCTTTATTTTGATTTGATAATAAAAACACAATTTTTTTTATTTAATCATAAACACCTGGATATCTTTTGATTTATTTGTGATCCCTTGTAGATTTACCCTAATTGCCTTAATTGAAATTAATTACTTTTTTTATTTATTTGTCAATACGCTTCTTTTATTTAATTACTATTGCCACTATTTTTTTATTCTAATTATTATTATACCTAGACAAAATTGGGTGTTAACACTTACTAAAAGTGTCTAGGGAGTTATCACTCTCAGTGAAAACTAGATACATACACTTACAGAGACCATTTTGTATCACAACAGAGTAAGGAAAAAGCAAGTTACATACAAACGCAGTTCAGAGAAAGGAAGTGAAACCTGCGAAGATATTAGGGCACGAAAGTAGAGAGGGATAACGTGTGAGCTGCCATTTTTACTTTCAAGTGAGGGACGAGGGTGCGAACACAAGAGGGCGGAATCTGTGACTTGTAAAAGAACAACAAAAGAGGATATTAATAGGGCATATGGAGAACGGCGACAGGGACAAAGGAATCGTGAAAGGGTGATAGCAATGGTGAGGGTGACGGCGACGACAACGACCGATAGTGAAGGGCGATAGTACAGTGGTCGTAATGGAGTCTTGTTGTAATTACCTCACTTAGACATTACGACAACGTTTATGTTCATAGTTGCTGCTGTAATTAACCACCACTCTTATTATTACCACATGTTAGTTAAGAAATGGATAAATACCGGACACCAAGGAATGATCAAGAATAAGACTACAAGATCAAATAGAGTTTTAGATGGTATAGAAATGATAAGTTTTGTTTGGTGTTGTAGTTTAAACGACAAGACAAATAGGCTTTATATATAACTTCTGTATGCATCACTTCCGTATTTATTCTATATTATTCTAAGTACTCTGTGTATATATTTTTATTAATTTATTTTCATCTTAGAAAAATGGATTTAATACTCTTATCCATTTTTAGTGCAGAAACAGATAGTTTTATTTGACGTTAAGTTTTAAACAGATAGTGTAAACTCCATTTTTCGTCTGTTTTCTGTTTTATATGCACTTTTGTGATCTAAGTGTTAAGTGATTTATTTTTTTCTTATAATTAGGATTTTAATATGCTTATCAAATTATTTCATTGAAACAGACATTTTTCCTTTCACGTCTGGGTTTTTCTAAACAACTGTATTTACCATAACTGACGGATAAGATTTTAAATAGCAAAAGTATATCAAACAATCCATAAAACTATCTTCCTTCACAAAAGTTGCTTCTTTTAATATTTTTGATTTTCTTAAATTTTTAGAAATAATAAATTTTAAAAAGGCTTTAACATGTTTTTGGTCTCTCTACATATCGGCGTTTTGAATTTAGTCCCTCTAAAAAAAGTCAAAGTTTTTTGGTCCCTCAAAAAATCAATTTTTTGATTTAGGTCCATCTTTTGTGTTGACCGCTGTTTAAAAAAAATACTCTTTTGCGTTTGTCCCTCAAGAAACATGTTAAAGCATTTTAAAAAATACTGTTTTAGTCCCTAAAGTTTGACAAGAACTAATTCGGAGACCAAGATGAGGTTAGAAAAAGATTTTGAGAAACTAAATCATGTTTTCACATTTTTTAAGATTTTTGAAATTAATTTTAAAATTTTTGGAAAACAAATCAAAAGTTACTTTTTCGGTCCCTGTAAAAACGAGAAAAGAGGGCTTTTGGATTAGAAATGGATTTTTAGTGATCAGAGAATGCTCAAAATCATTTTTCAAGAGGGGTCATTAGTGTTTATATTAAACTTGTGATTTTTGGAAATTTTCTGAGAATTTTCTGAGAAATGTCCGTTTTGCGCTTACGACGTGTCTGTTTTCCTTTGTTTATGCAAACCGCAAGGCATACCCTTACCGTAAAAATCCAAAAACTCTACCAAGAAGCCATTTGGGTTATTATAGGGAATTTTTTAGATTTCTTATTGATTCTCACACCTTAAATTAATTTTGGGAATTTTTTATTAATGAAAAGAATATTTTGCCCTTGATTTTCACTTAAAACCTAGGGGCAAAGATGTAACTTCACTTCCCCTTCTATATCAGCTCTCAAAACCGCCCCATGAAGGAAGGGAGAAGAACTCAATTTTGAGTCATCACCATGATTCACAAGCTTTGCTATGAGCTTAAGCCAATTAGAAAAAAGATTGATTAAACCTAATTAAATAATTAAGTATTTTAAGCCTCATGGCTTGCATCACAAGGACAATTCTCTTTCTTCCTTGTCCTCATGAAACTCGCCCCCTCTCCCTATAAATACCCATCTTTGCTTCATAAAATTCCTACAACAAAAAGCCTTGTGTTACCAAGTAGAAATCCTCTCTTTTTCTCTTTATAGTTCTTAGTTTTCTTGCTTGGTATTCTTGGTTCTTCAAGCCTTGTTCTTCCAAGATTTTGTGGCAAAGGAAAGGAGAACCTCTTGCAAATTAATTTGAGAAGCATGAGTTTGATTCTTGATTGTGAGTGACTTGTGTGTTTTTTGTGTTATAACTTTTATTTATTTATTCATTTATTTATGCTTTATAATTTTTTTATGGCTCAAATTTAATTGTTTTGTGCTATTTATTAATTGTAGTGTTATAATGCCCAAATTTCTCTTAAATTTCTTGGAAGTAAGGTGGTGATGGCAAAATTAATTTTGAGCATTTGTAAACATGCCGTTAGAATGGCAAAATTTAGATTTACCGTAAATATGATCTTACCATAAAGAGAATCGATTTATTCTTTTGTGAAAAACTTGATATTGTCTATCATTAATATACAAGGTGATGGTTAAGATAAATGGTTTATCAATATGTGTCTGTCTAGGAAAGATAGAGATCTTTGAAGGGGCCTACGTCCATTTCTCTTTCCTGGGAACTGTACTGATACGTTGTTTAGTGAATTCTTAACTTAGGGACCCGGTATATACATGACTAAGATAAATTGGGAAAGAAGTGATTTCTAAATAAACATATATATAAATAGATTGGGTTGGATAAAGAGTATAACGATAAAGGATTCTCGGTAAATTCTACTGTTATAACATCTATCGAAAATTTAGTATAACGGTAACGGATTCTTGGTGAATTCTACTGTTATATTATCAGTGGAAAATATCGAGTGGGTATCCAATCTGTGTATATATATAATTAACTCAGTTTAATTTCCATTGTCTATGGCAATAAAAATTAGTGAGGTAGGCTTTCAACGAGCCTCTTTCCTGGAAGATAACTAGTGCTTAAGTATTTGAGTAAAGAATCAACTACATTTCATTCATTGAGTCTATATTGAATCGATTTTAAAGTTGGGCATTGATTATCGAAGACGGCTCTGCAGCCATGTGATCCTTTCATCTTCAAAGTTAATTAACCCGGTAATTAATCAAATTTATTTCGTTCACTCAATTATATACTAAGTTTTTAAGAAAGTTGGACAATGGTTACCACAGTCGGCTCAGCCGCCGTGTAATTATTCCTTTACCAAAATCTATCTAAAATCTGAGAACAGACACTTCCTGATTAAAAAGTGGACAAAAGTTTTATTACTGTTGATCTCTTCACTCTTGATCAATCCTAGGTGGCTCTGCCCCATTTTGGTCTGCTTGAAATGAATTAATAACCTTTAGTTTATATATCGAATCACTCTGCTGGGCTGCTCACCTCAGTTTGTCTCTGCCGCAGTGTGAACAGTCATTAATTGAATTATTGAAGCCGAGAATATAACTTGATTCATAACGAGAGATAAAATGAGTAAAAGAGGGCAAGAGGTATTTAAATGATATAGTAAAAGGTTTTTATCTAAAGTGATCAAAGTTGTTTTAATAGTTATCTGTTCATATAAAGAGTATTTTTATCATAAAGTGATGAGTTATTTTATATGAAGTATTTTGATGAGAAAAAAAAAGATTTTCAAAGAGAAGTTGCAGTAAAACAGAGGAAGTTTTGCAATGAGATGCCTAAGAGAAGTTGTGTGCAAAATTAGACAATCATTTGCATTAAAGAGTTTTTTGTGGTCTTATGTGGCCGAGTAGGTAATACCCTCGAGCTGAGACAATTCGTATACCCGACTTGGATAAATCTAACTGACTTATTCATAAACTCGTATTAAGTAATAAATGTTAGTATTACCGAAGGATCCCTAGAAGTCCTGAAGGGCTGTCTAGTTATCCTATTAAGTTTACTACAACCAATCGCTCAAGGGTGTTAAGAACCTTGACTGTTGAAGAGTCAATTCATTGAAGTTCAATGACAAAAAATCTGACAAAGATTTGTCAGAGCTAAGTGATTCTCTTGCAGATATGAGAATCAAAAAGAAGGTGAAGGAGCATCACCTAAGAATAAATCAGATGGATCAAACGCAGAGACTGAAGGTCCGTCCAGGCCAGAGAGGAGAAGAAGTTGGCACTTCAAGACTTATCATCCTGAGGAACAAATCATTGGAAATGCAGATGATAAAGTCAGAACAAGATCCACATTCAGAGAACAAACTGATGTTCATTCATCTTTGAGTTGGAGCCTAAAAACATTGATGAAGCTCTATTGGACGAAGGATGGATCTTAGCTATGCAGGAGGAGCTGAATCAATTCAAACGTAATGATGTTTGGACACTGGTTGCCCCACCTGAAGATAAGTCCATTATTGGAACCAAATGTGTATTCAGAAACAAACTGGACGAAGAAGATAAAGTTGTGAGAAACAAGGCAAAGTTAGTTGCACAAGGTTACTCACAATGGGAAGGTATTGATTTTGCTGAAACGTTTGCTCAAGTAGCTAGATGATGTCATTTGCATCTTACTTTCATTTGCTGCCCAGCATGATATGTGGCTTTATCAAATGGATGTAAACAGTGTTTTCCTGAATGGTATAATAACTGAAGAAGTCTATGTTGAACAACCACCTGAATTTGAAGATCAAACCTTTCCAAATCATGTTTTCAAATTGAAAAAGGCTCTTTATAGCCTTAAGCAAGGTTCTCAAGCTTGGTTGAAAACGTAGTTCATTTCTAACGGAAAACGGTTTTTCAAGAGGAAAAGTTAATACAACTCTTGTCAGAAAATCCATAGACTCACATTTCATCATAGTACAAATTTATGTTGATGATATCACTTTTGGTGCGACTGATGAATCTCTGTGTGGAGAGTTTTCTGAATTGATGCAGGAGTTTGAAATGAGTATGATGGGAGAACTCAAACTCTTCCTTGGACTTTAAGCAAAACAAACTTCGGATGGGATATACGTACATCAGTCCAAATATACAAAGGAGAATATGAAGAAGTTCAATATGGATTTATTGCAAACCTATGAACACTCCTATGCACTCATATTGCATACTGAACCTGGATGATAAAGATAAAAAGGTAGATCAAAAGGTATACAGAGGTATGATTGGATCTCTCTTATATCTAACTGTATCTAGACTTGATATTATGTTCAGTGTTTATTTATGTGTAAAATTCCAATCAGATCTTAGAGATACTCACTTAACTATTGTCAAGAGGATCTTTAGGTATTTGAAGGAAACTACTAATCTTTGTTTGTTGTTTAAGAAATCAAATGAATACAGATTAGTAGGGTTCTGTGATGCTGGAGATAGACTTGAAAGAAAAAGCACCAGCGGTGGATGCCATTTCATTGGATCCAATCTAGTGTCATGGATAAGCAGGAGACAAAGCACTATTGCATTATCTACAACTGAAGTTGAATATGTCTCTGTTGCAAGTTGTTGTTCTCAGCTCTTATGGATTAAACATCAATTGGAGGACTACAACATCTTTGAGAGTAAGATTTCTGTTCTTTGTGATGAAGCATTTAAATATGCACTTTATAAAAGAGTGATGTTTAACGTTCAATATGCTTAAGTTCAGTTTGAGTCCAACGTGACTAGAGTCCAATGGCTTGTCAGTCCAATTGAGATTTAGAAGATTTTTTTTTGACTTGATGTCTTTTAACTCTTTTGCTTCCCACGCTGAATCCAAATTATTTTTTAAATAATATATTTTTGTCAAAACCTGCTCACCTACTCTGAAGCAATTTTTCTTTTTAATGATCACGCTATGTTTCAAGGCAATAGTTACTGTTTTCTCTCTCCACCTTCCCTTCTTACACAGGTTTTCACTTCACTCTCTCTTCCACTCTTTAACTTTCTGAAAACCTCTTTGCATTCACTCTCATTTTGAAACTTCTCTCTCGAAACCTATTTTCTTCTAAAAATCAAAAACTTTGCTTTCAAAAAAGGAGAACATTGAGAACATGGAGGTTCTTGTGGAGCACTGCATTCATCTCTCTCCTATTTGATTGAATTGGGAATTGATGTGGTTGCTGAAATCACAAAGGCGGGGCGGAAGAATTTCTTCAGGGGACAAATTGAAGTTTACCCTAACCTTATCAACCAATTGTGGTTAACTGCTGAGATTCAAGACACTGAGATCACGGGAATTGTGAATGGAATGAGGATTGTAGTTTCTGATAAAACTATCTCAACGGCTATCAACTGTGAAGCTGAGGGAGAATGTCCTTTTACTGACTGGAAGAAGGATGTGGAACAGTCAGGAGGAAGCAACATTATGTTTGATTGACCAAAGTAAACTAGACCATTGGTGGCGTAAAAAATGAATGACAAGGCAAAAGTCTTGCATCAATTAATCAACAAAATGATTCTTCACAAAGCAAGATCGAAACACTTTGTGTCAACAATGCACGAATTTCTGCTAGTAAATCTGCTGAATCTAAAGGAAATAAATCTTCCTCTTGTACTCTTTAAAAACTTCAAGAAGAACATAAGCGGAAGATATACGCTGAAGAAAATCTCCTATAGAGCCCTTCTACAGAGGATCATGACAATGAAGTAATATCAAGAGTCACAAGGAGGGGGGTTGAATTGTGACCCTTTGAAAGTTTGGCTTTTACCTGTAGACTTTGAACCTTTCTCAAGTATTGAAAACTTGGAGTTCAGAGAAGATGTGAAACAAACGTTAGATAATAAACCTTTTAGCTAAAGAAGATTGTTGGTCTTAAATAAAATGTTTGGTTTATGTGATCTTCTCTGCCAGAGAAGGTTGTCAGAAAAATCAAGTTCCTTACTTTGAATAAGTCAACAGAACAACCTCAACTAGAGAAGGTTAATTGAAAGACCTTCTCTAGAGGTTTTAGTCTCCTTTGTAAAATATGATGTCATAAGTTTTTTCACAAAAATGTTTTCTTTATCATGATGGTGTTAATGAAAAACTTGCTGATAAATTTGCTTCACAAAACGTTTAGACCTTCTCAACCAGAAAAGGTGTTTTAGTGCAGTGAAAAACTGTTAAGCAAAGAGGCAGTAAAGGAGATAGAGAGAGAGATATCACACAGAGAGTTTATCCTGGTTCACCCCAAACCTTGGGCTATATCCTGTCCCCACATCCAGTGAAATTATCCATTATCCTCTCAAGTATTATTCAACGAGCCTCTCCAGGCCTTACACAGTATTCTTGTGCAAGCCTCTTCAGACTTCCAAGCAGTAGTATTGTCCTAGCCTCTTCAAGCTAACTCACTACAAGCAACCTCACAGATTGCAGAAACCTTTCCTTTCACACGCTCAGCTCTCACTAGCTAGCTTGAAGGAAAATCACAAGAACAGGGATGAAAATATTGTTTGTTGCGTTACAGCTTTTGATCAAAGTTTATAGAACAAAATCTAAGATAAAGTTGTATTACACTCCTATTTTCGTGTTAAAGCACAGCAATATGGGTTAGAGTGTATGAGTGAATGTTGATGAGAAATATCTGATGTTGAATCGCGTTTGCTCTAGCTTGGATGTATTTCTCACACTTTGCTTCACTTCCATCTATTGTAATTTAGAGCTCTCAGTCCTTCCACTGAGTTTTTAGCCGTTAGAGACATGGAGGAGAGAGAACATTACATATCGGGTTCTGAGATGGAAAAGTACTTTTGTACTTTATTACTTATGGCAGACTTTGACAGCTCACGTGTTTTTTTACTATCATCAGACCTTCTCTGGAACATGATGCTTGAGTAGGTTCCTTTTTTAAGCTATCTCAGGAACATTCTCTCGTTCCAGAGTAGATCATCTCAGGAGTAGTATGGACCTGCTCTGGTACAATGTAGATCTTCCCAGCTCTTGATGTAGATCTTCTCGGGACATAGTGTGGTCCAAACATGAGTCTTCTTTGGGACCTTCTCTGGGAATATATGGCTAGAGAAGGTCTTCAGCATAAATACAACGTGATAGCTCACTTGGTCTGCTTCTGTGATCTTCTCAGTATTTGTGCCTTTGAACTCTTTTAGAAATTTTACACTGTGTATAATGAAGAATACTTTTAATATAGAGAGATCTTATTTTGTTTGAGGTTTATAGACTGATCAAGTATGTCATAGATTCTTGAGAAGCTTCATGTCTTGACAGTCTTCTCACTGTGTAGTAGTAGCATACTTAATCAGTTGTGAGGCTTCTTGCCTTGAGGAGCTTCTTCTTCTTCATTTATGAGCTTCTCTTCTTGAGTAGCTTCCTGATATGATGTCTTCCCTTTTTGGAGAAACTTAACCTTTCAGTACCTTCTCATCTAAGTGACCTTCTCTGTCAGATAGGATCATCTTCTCAGTACTGTCTCAGCAAGCTAACCTTCTCTGCTAGAGAAGCTTGTCCTCTCAATAGCTTCTCGACAGAATATTGATCTTCTCAGAGCATCTCTTTCACTTTTCTGTTGAGAACTATCTTCGCTTTAAGCTTAAAAGCTTTTCCCATTTTAAACCTCTTTAGTTGTTTGGGTTCCATGTGTGTTCATGTTGATCTTCTCTGCCTTTATACCATGAATAGCCTTAATTCTAAGCTTCTCTGGTTTCCATACTTTGATACCTGTTATGTCTCTTAATAATCTCAAGGAAACCATTAGTACATGACATGCTTAGAAGACTTAGGCTATTGTTCAGAAGGTTTGTCATCATTGAAACTACAAGCTTGAGAGGGTCTTGTTTCAACAGACAAAACAAGGGGTTGGTGAAGGAACAACCTAGAAAATCATACAACCAAGCCTTGACAAAAATAATTTTCAAAAAATGAGACTTTATTCTACTATACGTGGTGAAAAAGAATATCTTGAAGTCAAAGAAAGGGCTGCCAAAGAAAAGATTCTGAAAGAAGTTGTGCACAAAGAAGCAGAACAGGTATCTCAGAAGGATGTACCAAAGAAATTGTGAAAAGAACAAAAAGAAGGGCTGAAGAAAAATCCACAAAGAAAGGGACATAGCTTTCCGAGTCCCTGTCCTCAAGAAAGAGACAATCCAGTCAAGAGCCTGCTAGATGCCCTGCCAAGAAACGAACAGGTATTAGAAAACCCTCAAAGACTATTTCTGAAGTTGTAAAGGATTTCAGAAATGTTTATATTCAAAAAGGAAGAAAGAATACTGTTGAAGAAATCATTCCCAGCTCTCCACCTGCTGAGTCCAATCCCTCACCCATTCGTCCAATCCTTCATCAAACCCAAACACCTACCCAAACAGCTCCCACTTCTCCCACACCACAAACAAAATCACCTTCACAAACACAAAATCAACCTCACTCACCCCCATCGTCCACTCAACCAAGACCTCATACACCTACACCCCCTACCTCACCTGAACCTTCTCCCCTATCACCTTTTGATGCGGAACCATTTCTCACTAAACCACGGTCAATTCCTGCCCAAACACATTCACCTTTACCTTCACCTGTCCAAACTCAACCATCATCACCCACTCCTACCCAAGCTGAATTAGAAGCACCACCATCACTGTCCCCTTCTGATTATGTCTACACAGTCTGGAAGCCTTGTGTTTTGACAAAAGGGCATAGAGACAATTGAGATTCCTCTTCAGGAGGAAAAGGAGAAGGACAAGGATCTGTCCTTGGAAGAAATAAGGGTCAAGTCTGTATCGTCCAGCTCCTCAGGACAAGCTACGATAAAGATCTACAGTCAAAAGCCAGAGTATTCTCCTCTGACTTTGGAAGAAATGGGTCAATTCATCTCAGTTCTTGATAAGCTATTCATCAGACACATAACAGATGGTCTTCAATTCCAGGATAAATTCAATGTTCCTCTGTCTTTGAGGATCAAGGCCACAACATAAATACAGGTGAAGCCTGACAGAACAGTACAAAGGGTCAATCTTGTTGATAGAAATAAAGATAAGTTTCCCAAGAAGTACATCAACAAGAGTCCAATGCCAATACCTATCAAGTTTGATAAGGATTGGGCAAAGAAGCAACAGGATGACATTCAAATGGACTACTTGATGCACTTGTCTGAGTAAGGCCAAGCCACGGAACATAATACAAGGACTATCTGGGAAAGATATCTTAGATTGTGTGAACAACAGGCATCAACCTCAACTGCTAAAAAGGCTGAAACACCTACAATGGGAGTTGTGACAAGCCAGGATGGACATAAGACCATGTTTGATGACATTTTTGGTGCACCAACACGACCTCGCTTCAAGCCTATTGTTGGGTTGCCTCCTGAGGAAGAAGACCTTGTTGTATCCACTCATGTAAACCTGAAGAAGCTCGAGTTTCAAGATAGGAGTTTGAAGAGTTCAAGTTTCTGTTCGTCGTATTCCTCAAGTACATGCAGTCAAAGGAGTGATCTGCAGAAGTCCTGCACTCATGTTTTTCTTTGTTTTTCAAAATTTTGTTGGACTATGATGGTTTTTCAAACCTTTTTGTATGATGACAAAAGGGGGAGAAAAAGGGAAATTAAATTTTATAAAACTCAAGTCTTAATAAAACGAGATTGAGTCAATTGCAGTAGTCTTATTACATACATATATTACTCTGATTCTTTGACTATATATATATGTTGCTGGACTAATATGCTTTTTGAGATAAAGAACTTTTTAGGTACTCAACCAATTGAAAATCCAAAACCTATGAAATGCTTATCTCAGGGGGAGTTGATTAAGTTCAAAGGTACACTGAGATGTTTATCTCAGGGGGAGTTTCCGTGAAGAAAAAGTTCTTAATGTTTAAACCGACTGCTTATTATTTTTTCTTGCTAATATATTGCTTGTAAAGCTTAATAATGTTTGTCATCGTCAAAAAGGGGGAGATTGTTGGAACCAAATTCGTTAAAAACATTTTTCAATGTTTAAATCTCTAAATGGTTTTGATAATAACAATTATTATTAAGGATTTTACAATGTCTGATAACAAGCTCTTGTAGGTACAACAAAATTAAGTCCATCGTCCAGTGTGGCTTTGGTACTAATATGTACAATCAATGAGCTGTGCGTTTAGTGAACTCTGGTACTTGACCCATGGTAAGTATCGTCTAATGAACTCTCGAAGCTATGCATCCATTTGGTAAGAACATGTTATGCGTCCAAATGGTAAGACAGCAGAGCGTCCAACTTGTTTACAGCTGCGTCCAACACGCAAGCTAATATGTTTTCTAAACATACTATTTATTGCTCTTGCATTTAATTTGAGACATATTAAATGAGCAAATAATTTGAATTAAATAGATGTGTATGTGCTTTTCTTGGACTTAATTGTCAACGTTTTTAGATAGCATTTAACGAAAAGCATAAAGTACTGTGGTAAGTGTACTTGAGAAAGAATGCAGTCTGAACACTTCTGGGACTCTCTGTACACAACTTTTTGTTAACACAGTATCTACTCTCTGTCTCAACTGAATATTACCTTTAACCACTGTGCAATTGAGACTTTGAGTGCAGGTTGCTTCTGACTTTGGAGAAAGAATTGCACAATCTAGGCTGAAGTAGCACTCCATTAAAGCAACGGGAAGATAGCATTTAATGCTATTAGCAAACGGCTCCAAACGACAACTTTATGAAGGCTGAAGCAAGAACAAGTTGAAGACTAAACTAGAGCTTCATTCAAAGCCTATAAACACCGTGTACAAGAAGAAGAAGAACAAGAGACTGACATACAAGAGACACATATCAAGAAGTGATTTTTCGCTGTGCTTATTTCATACTCTGTAATCTTTGAAAGAGTCTATACATTTGTTTCTTCTTATAACAGATAGTTTGCTTAACTCTCGAAGTGCTTAAGATTTCATATTCTCACTTGTGTGAGTTAGCAACACTTAAAACCAAAACACTCTTTCGAGTTGTTTGAGCCTGAAGAGGCTTGACTGTAAAAGAATACTTATTTGAGCATGGAGAGACTTGACTGTAAAAGAATACTTGGGTTTAGCCTGAAGAGGCTGTGTGTAATGAATACATGGGTCTGAGCCTGGAGAGGCTTGTTTGTAAAAGAATACTCGGTTGAGCCTAGAAAAGCTAGGTGTGCAAACAATGCTTGTGTAAAGGTCTGAAGAGGCTGTTGAAGAATACTTGTAATTCTATCTAGATTGATAGTGAAACCTCTCTATTTTGAGGGGACTTGACGAAGCTCTTAGGAAATGGTGAATCAGGATAAATATTTGTGTACATTTGTTTCTTCTTGTAAAAGATAGTTTGCTTAACTCTCAAAGTGCTTAAGATTTCATATTCTCACTTGTGTGAGTTAGCAACACTTAAAACCAAAACACTCTTTTGAGTTGTTTGAGCCTGAAGAGGCTTGACTGTAAAAGAATACTTATTTGAGTATGGAGAGGCTTGACTGTAAAAGAATACTTGGGTTTAGCCTGAAGAGGCTATGTGTAAAGAATACTTGGGTCTGAGCCTTGAGAGGCTTGTTTGTAAAAGAATACTTGGTTAAGCCTGGAGAAGCTAGGTGTGCAAACAATGCTTGTGTAAAGGTCTGAAGAGGCTGTTGAAGAATACTTGTAATTCTATCTGGATTGATAGTGAAACCTCTCTATTTTGAGGGGACTAGACGAAGCTCTTAGGAAAGGGTGAACCAGGATAAATATCTGTGTAATTTCTCTATCCCCTAACTCCTTTACTTTCAGTTTATATATTAACTGTGGGGATTGAATTGAAATTATTTTTAACCAACGCTTCAAACGTTTTAAACGCACTAAAACTTGTTTCAAACCTAGTGGATGTTTTTGCGTCCAACTTACCTTTGCGTTTAATACTCGTTGTGCATCCAACTCTTCTTAAACATCGTCCAACAATTTGCGAAAAGTTTTAGAAGCTAATAAACACAATTCAATCCTCCTTCTTTGTGTTTCACCTTGTTACCTACAATAATATTTAAAGCAGTGTTATTGCTTTGTTATTATCATGATGTTGTGTTTGATGATTGATAATTGGAGATGTGAGAAAGATGAAAAGAATTAATTCATGATAATTGAACATGAGATCCAAGCATTTTGGAGAATGAGATGTGTAGAGGACATGGAAACAAAGTAAATGTGATTGAAAGAGATAAAGTAGATACAAAGTCCAAAGCTTTGTTTAGAATTTTTGATTAATTCACTTTTCAAAGAAATAAGTCTCCAATGGACTTTAAATGAAGTTTTTAATAATGACTTGTTAAGTTAAAAATGAACTTTTGGTAAAAATTCATAGTTAGAACCCAAATACCTTACTTTTATCTTAATTAATTCAAATTAAAAGGATTGGTGATTTTAAAATTAAAATGACGTTTGCAACTTGAGGGATTTTAATAAAAATAGATCAGTTCACACCTATGGTGTGATTCCCAAAAAAGGATTGTGAAAATCGAGTTTATTTTTGAAAACTGGAAACAGACTGGTTCACACCGTTGCTGTGATTTTCCTCACACCTGTGAAATGGTTAGATATTTTAATATATTTTTCAAACTCAAAATTTGTAAAATTGATACTTAAAGGCTTATTAAATAATGTCTTTTTAAGGGAAAAATATTTAATTTGGATTTATCTTAGTTTAAGTATTTTATATCAAACTTTGGAAGTAAAACGGTAAATATGGTAAATCGATTTTTGTGCAACAAAGATATATTTTGGTTGAGCTAACCAAAGAGAATCGTATATAATATTTTGGTTGAGATAACCAATGAGAACAAAATTTATAAAATGACCAAGAGATAAGGTCATGTGGAGTTTGTTATACAAGAGGTAACATAATGATGAGTATATAACCAAGAAAAGGTTATGTGGTAATTGTTATAAGTAGTAACACAGAGACGTAATTGTGATGTTATTTGTAACATCCGTTTTTGTGAGTAACTGTTCAAATTTTGTCTTATATGAATTTTTGTGATATAAATATTTTGAGATTTATATTTAGCTTAAAAAATAGGATTTACATATGCATGTTTGAGAATACTTTTGAAAACGGTTAAGTTCAGCTTCCGTCAGGTCTAGTTACAACATCTGTTTCTTTGCATTACTGTCCTTTCCCTGTTTTATATGAATTCTTGTGCCATATATTTTGTGTGATTTATTTTTGGCTTAAAATTAGGGGTAATATACATGTATTCGGGAATACTTCTGAAACGGTAGTTTTTCAGTCGACGTTGGGTCTTTTTACAAAAAACGGTTTATGTCTATAGCTTGAGTGTATCAAATCAATTCAGAAAACAAACTTCTTTCACAAAAGTTGGTTCTTTTAATATTTATCATTTTCTAGAATTTTTGGAAAACTTTCGAAATTTACCGAAAACTACGCTAACCGGGGGTGTATAGCGTAAAAATCTTGTTTTGCGGTATAAAATTTTGTGACAAAGGTCCACAAGCAATTTATATTTTATTTTTAATTATTTATTTTAAGATTTTAGAAATTATTTTGTGCAAGTTTTGAAAATCCCATTTTCTGTCCGAAAACGGTGAAAACCGAAGAGTTTGCACTATCAATAAATTTAAAAAATGATACCCTGAATTTATTTGAAGATATCAAGGCATTTTCAAGCAATCTCATTGGTTCTCACACTTTAAATTAATTTTAGGAATTTTTGAGTAGTGAAATGACATTTTTACCCTTGATTTTCACCCTTTTTTAACTAAAACCCTAGGGGTAAAAATGAAAATTCACATTTCCTCTCCTCCCATGATCTTGACGAATCTAAGAGCTTCTCCATCCTTCTAGGGTTTCCTTGATATTTTTAGATATTAATTTTTTTGGATATTTGTTTTTAGATATTTTAAAAACTAAACCATGGTTTTGGATGAAAACCATGGGCTCCAAAACCACTTGTTGGCCACGAAATTTTGGCTATAAATAGAGGGGAGGGGTCTTCATAAATTTTTCATCCAATTCTTGATTCATTTCAAGAGTTCCCTAGTTCAAAGTTTTTAGTTTTTCTTGTCAAAGTTCTTGAGTTTTGAAGCTTTGATCTTCAAAATATCCCTTTTCTTCATGTTTGGAAGTAAGGGAAAATTTCTTGAGAATTTCGAAGTGATTATCCACTTTGTGGTTTTAGGTGTTATTGCTTTATTAATTGTTTTATTTCTTTTATTTAATTATAGTAAGGTTATAATGGCAAGATTGGTATATGCCTTATAATCATTTATTTAAGCTTTATAATTATTTTATAGCTTTAATTTAATTGCTTTGAGTTTTAAAATTTGTAGTGTTATAATGCTTAAATTGTGAAAACCCTAATATTGTCTATCATTGATATACAAGGTGATGGTTAACATTTGAGTGGTTTATTAGTATGGGTCTATCGAGGAAAGACAGAGATCTTTGAAGGGGCTTTAAGTCCGTCTCTCTTTCCTGGGAACCATACTGATATACTATTTTAAAATCTTAACACTAGGGACCAAGTATATACGTGACTAAGATAAATTAAGGAAGATAGTGTAATGGTAATGGATTCTCGGTGAATTCTACTGTTATATCATCTGTTGGAAAGTTAGTGTAACGGTAAAGGATTCTTGGTGAATTCTACTGTTATATTATCTGGTGAAAACTTAGTGATGTAACATGAGATTCTATGTTTTATCTAAGTTAAGGGATTCCGTGTTTTAAATTGAGAAGTGTGGTTTTGTTCTTATCTGATTTTGGTGTTTTCTGAGAAATGTGATTAAGTGTTTTTCTTGTGATTCTGTGCTTATTGAGATAATATGATTCGAGATTTTAACTAAGTGTTCATACCGTATGAAAATAAATTGGACTGTGTGTCCCTGTGTGAGAAAATGTTGGACTGTGTGTCCCTGTATGTAAAAGAGATTATATTTATCTGAGTTGAGTGATTTTGTGATATGATACTATGTTTATTTGAGAAAAGTGATTTAGGGTGGTTTGGAGATGAATGAGAAAGGCTTTGTAGGAGCGATGTTCCCACACGATGTTCTCACACGATGTTCTCATACGATGTTCCCACACGGTGTTCCTATATGCTTTGTTGAAAGCGATGTTCTCATATGTTTTGATTGAATTCCTACCTGATGATTTTCATAAAGATTTCCTTAAACTGTTTCGTAAAGTTCTTCTTATATGTTAAGCGAATAAGCCTGCCGTGTGCCTAATATCTGTTGTGGGTCACTTATGTTTTCTTTTAGTGATATAATTCAATGATAGGGATTTTCACCCTTGCCTACTTTCCATGTTTTGTTCATATGTGGTTGAGTAGATGTTTTCCCAAGGACTGGGCTAAGTCTTAGGAGAAGATCGGAAAGGAGATTGCTACATGGATTCCGAGAAGAATCTGTGTTTACTATATTGTTTTGGGTAGAGGTATAGAGATTTAACCGGCTCAGATGCTCATTGTATAAAATTATTTTGAGTATCTTGAATTTTATTTGTAAACTCTGATAATTATATATATATAAGATGAGAAAAAATTTACCTGTATGTTTCAGAGTTGTTTCTGTTTAAAAATGAGTATTATCTATGTAATTTGCGAAAATTCTTGGTACCTATGGTGTAATACCTTTTTGGAGAAATGGTGTTACATTATTGTGTATGCAAATTAAATATGTCATGCCATTTGCATAAAGAGATTTTCTTGGCTTTGCCAAGTGGCCATACCCAGAGAGGGTTGTGACGTGAGCTTACAACCCATAGAGGGGTTAAAAATACGGTACGGTTAGGATACAATTGCCCATTGGAATTATTCAGGTTTCGAAAGTCTCAATGGTCGTGTGGTCGATACCAGCGAGCCGAGAATGAGTAGAATACCCGGCTTGAATAAATCTGACTGACTGACCTATTTATGATAAGGTGTCGCTGAGTGCAATGAATAATTGTTGCTTGGACTTTATGGTTTGTTTAGCCGGGAACAATTATGACTTGAACATAGCTCTCTTGAATACTGTCTTGGACTTTACGGTTTGTTTAGCCTTGAACAAGTATGTTTAGGATTGACTGTGGCTTATCGCTCAAATGTTGTTGAGGAAGAGAAAAATCTTCATGGAACATTATACCGGTGTTGAGAGGGAAATAGAAGTGATATGTGTTATAATATATCTTGCATGATGAGATATTGTTTGGTGTTGATATGCATGATATGTACTATGAGATAATGACTATGAATGATGTGCATGATTCCTTCTTTAATCTGTATTTTTCTTTCTGATATCTATATAACTTGCAAAAGAATATTTTTCACCTTTGCATATATGTTTTGTAGTCTTCGGAACATGATTCATACAAATGGACCACCAGTTGAGTGGACTAGCCAGAACTTGAAGAAGAGGGACGAAGACTACCCTTAGTGGGTGTTTTAAGACGCGACCGACTTAGGCTCGTTTTGGGTAGCCTGTGATTACTGTCTTTGCTAAATGATGGTTTTAAATTATTAATCCTTGTTTGACTATGTGGTTTGTTGTGGATATATACAATGTAATATGACTAGGAGACATGTTTATGTGAGTTGAGTAATTTTTGAATTGTTCCTTTTTGAGAAAATTTTCATTTGACGTATTCCCCATTCTTCGCATCTTCTTTAATTAAAAAAATTTACTCACATTTTTGTATAACAAATAAGTTAATTAAAATAATAATTTTTGAAGATAAAATTAACATTTATAATTATTTAATAAAAATATTTTATTACCTTGCAATATCCTTTCATGAGAAATGGTGTTGCAATTAGTGGTATCAGAGCCCGGTCGAGTCTTTTTGGGAGTATAGTTTGTAGGCCTATTAAGTTTGCATTGTGCGAACTCTGTTTGACATTTGTAACATCCCGACTGCTTTTCGGATTGACGACTATCCCCACACACCAACACGAGTCTTTTTAACATATTTTGTCCTCACTCACATGCTTCCCAGGAAATTCCCAGGAGGTCCCCTATCCCGAAATCGCTCCAAGTCAATCGCTTAATTGTGGAGTTCTTAAGTGATAGGCTACCGAAAAGAAGATGCATCTTATTAGTATGAGTAGTGCGAATCAATTCTATTAAGTTTTCCCCAACTGTACAGTCCCATACCTGCACAGTCTTTAAATTCCTCTCATTCGGGTATGATTTCAGTTCATTCATGTACCCCTTCGCCTAGAAACCTTCCAAGAGCTGTTCCTTGTCCGTGCTTCTTTGCACCGGCGATCACTCCTCGCCCTCGTCGGCCTCAGGGTGTCACATGCCCACCTGCTTTTAGTTGGTTCGTCCCCGAACCATACCGTACTGGAGAGGACCGGCTCTGATACCACCACGCAGCGGAAGCATGGTGGGCATGTGACACCCTGAGGCCGACGAGGGCGAGGAGTGATCGCCGGTGCAAAGAGGCACAGACAAGGAGCGGCTTCTGGTAGGCTTCGAGGCGAAGGGGTGCATGAATGAACCAAAATCATACCCAAATGAGAGGAATTCCGAGACTGTGCAGGTATAAGACTGTACAGTTGAGGAAAGCTTAATAGAATTGATTGGTACTACCTATACCAACAAGATGCATCTTCTTTTCGGTAGCCTATCACTTAACAACTCCACAGTTAAGCGTGCTTGACTTGGAGCGATTTAGGGATGGGTGATGTAACGCCCTGGCTGCTTTTCGGATTGACGACTGTCCTCACACACCAACACGGGTCTTTTCAGCATGCTTTGTCCTCACTCACATAATTCCCGGGAAACATCCCAGGAGGTCACCTGTAACATCCCGGTTGCTTTTCAGATTGACGACTATTCCCACACACCAACACGAGTTTTTCAGCATGTTTTGTCCTCACTCACATGCTTCCCAGGAAACTTCCCAGGAGATCACCCATTCCGAAATCGCTCTAAGTCAAGCATGTTTAACTATGGAGTTCTTAAGTGATAGGTTACCGAAAAGAAGATGCATCTTGTTGATATGAGTAGTGCGAATCAATTCTATTAAGCTTTCCCTAACTGTACAGTCCCATACCTGCACAGTCTTGGAATTCCTCTCATTTGGGTATGATTTCGGTTCATTCATGTACCCCTTCGCCTAGAAGCCTGCCAGGAGCCGCTCCTTGTTTGTGCCTCTTTGTACCGGCGATCACTCCCCACCCTCGTCGGCCTCAGGGTGTCACATGCCCACCAGCTTCCGCTTGGCTCGTCCCCGAACCATACCGTACTGGGAGAGGATCGGCTCTGATACCATCTGTAACGACCTAGCTGCTTTTCAAATTGACGACTGTCCCCACACACCAACATGAGTCTTTTCAGCATGTTTTGTCCTCACTCACATGCTTCCCAGGAGGTCACCCATCCCTAAATCTCTCCAAGTCAAGCACGCTTAACTGTGGAGTTCTTAAGTGATAGGCTACCGAAAAGAAGATGCATCTTGTTGGTATAGGTAGTACCAATCAATTCTATTAAGCTTTCCTCAACTGCACAGTCCCATACCTACACAGTCTCGGAATTCCTCTCATTCGGGTGTGATTTCGGTTCATTCATGCACCCCTTCACCTAGAAGCCTGTCAGGAGCCGCTCCTTGTTCGTGTCTCTTTGTACTGGCAATCACTCCTTACCCTCATCGGCCTCAGGGTGTCAGAACATTGATTGACATTGTGTGAATTGTTTCTTTGGAAAAAACTTAGTGCCGACAAATGAGCTGGAATGGGACGGTATAATTGAGGAGAGCTGAATAGGATTAATCGGTACTACATATGTCAACAACACTGTGCAGGTATGGAGCTGTACAGGAGAGGGTGACCTTCTGGGAATTTTTCCAGAAAACTTGTGAATGAGGACAAAATATGTTGTAAGAACCCTGTTTGTTTGTAGGGATAGTCGCTAATTCGAAATGTGGCCAAATTATTTCAAAGTTGTGTAGATTTTGTTTGAACCCTGTGTGAATTGCTTCCTTGTTGAAGCAATTGCATAAGTTTTAAGTGAATTTTTAATGTGCTGTGTGGGAGTTGATTGAAACTTGTGTAAATTGTTTTCTTGATTGAAGCATTGGGTATTGATACATATTATAGGCAATTTGTTTTAGGATTTCAATTAGACTAGAGTGACAGGAATCCACAGCACATAGAGAACCACGTCCGGGAAATAACGTTAATCGTGACGATAGGTTGGAAAAAACTATTGATGTTATGACTAATATGGCAGCTACGATGAAACAATAAGCTAACCGTACAGAACAAAGGAAAGTTCAGAATCAGCTGAGGGTTGAGAGATCTGTTGAGAACAAAGGATTGTTTGATTTTAAGATGCATGATCCACCTCAGTTTGATGGAAAAACTGACCTAGAGAAAGCGGATCTATGGATCCAAGAGATAGATAAGATTTTTCTTGCTTCGCATTGTCCTGAAGAGATGAAGGTACATTATGCATCTTACCTGCTAGTAAGAGATGCAGAGTATTGGTGGAAAGGAGTGCAACAGTTCCTGGAGGCTGAACATCAAGTGATAACATGGGAAGTGTTTCGTACTAGATTTCTAGGGAAATATTTTCCACAAAGTGCCACATCTGAGAAGGAGCAGGAGTTTTTGAATCTATAGCAAGGAGATATGATTGTGGATGCATATGCAACAAAGTTTGCGTCTCTGACCAAATATTTCCGTTTCTTCCAACTTAAGCTAGATGAAGAATGCAAGTGTGAATGTTTTGAGGTAGGATTGAGGTATGAGATAAAGAAGGTTGTTTCACTACTAGAGATTTGTCAGTTTCAGATTTTAGTAGAGAAGTGTAGAAAAATAGAAATATTAAGGAAAAGGAAGAAGAGTAAGGAGAATGGTGAGGGGCTATTAAGGCACAAAACCCATAGTCAAATGGGAAAGTATCTACCAAATGAACCTTATTACAGAAACAGAAATAACCACTTGAGGCAGCAACCTCATTGTAATGCTGCATCTATTTTTGGAAAAGGAGAAGAGGTAGACACTAACTTAGGTGCTAATCGTAAATGCTCTAGGTGTGGAAAGCGAGGTCACATTTTTTAGATTTGTACACAAAAGGGATCAATATGCTATCGATGTAAGGAGATAGGACACCTAACAAGGGACGACTGCACGGGCGAAGGTGAGGGTAGTGGACTCAAAGTAAGAGAAAGAGTTTATACCGTGAAGGATGTGGATGCTCTGCTAGTTAGTAATTTTGGGGTTATGAATCTTATTAGGAAATCTTTTGTGCGTTGCGTTTTTTGTTTTTGTGAGACTTATTCTCAAGATCTAAATCCATGTTAGAGTTTCCTATTGACATCCTATGGATATGTCAGTTTTTAATAATTCTCCTGTCTGTTCATTTCAAACTTCTTACCATCCATTAGTGTAAGCTATCTAGATATTTTGTCTATCCAACTATCTATCCATTTATTTGTTTACCTACGTGTCTATCTACTCATCTATCTATTTGTTTGTCTGTTAAACTTGTTTCTATTTATTTTGAAGCAGAAATACTGTTTCCAAATTGGTTATCATATCTTGTGTAATTTGAAAGGACTAAAATGGTTACCCCAATAATTGGGAGTTGTAATGGGAGGTTATTGTAGATACTGTAAGAAAAGGGAGAGTGTATCATGGTCGAGAGGGACTAGATTGTTCGTTTGATTTTAAGAGTATAAAATTAAGATTTGATCCACTTATGAGTTTGTTGGAACCAAATTGGTTAAAAGTATTTTTAATACAAAAACTCCCTAAGTGATTTTATGGTTTTGATGATAACAAAATGTATTAAGGTTTTCACAAAGGATAAATAAATTGTATTAAGGTGTTTTCAACGTATAACTAAGTTTATTGAAGGATGTTGCAGTCTGCATCCAATAAATTAGTTCATCATGACATTGGCTCATATTCAAAGTCTGAGAAGCCTTGCGTCCAATGTTGAAGTCATCATCCAATATTGGCACTGGAATGGACAACAAGAGCTCTGCGTCCAATGATCAGTATTGTGAAATACTGTTCATCGTCCAATGTTGAGAATGTTGAACGTCCAATATTCAGATACTGTTCATCGTCCAATATTCAGCATAAGGCAAAGACAACTCTGAGTCCAATATTCAGCATAAGCATAAGCAGCTCTACGTCCAATATTCATGAGAAGGCATTGAAGCTATAAGTCCAATGTTCAGAATATAGCTATAAGTCCAATGTTCAGTATAAGACATTGATGTTCTGCGTCCAATGCAATACGCAGTCTGAGAGCTCTGCGTCCAATAACCAGTAGGAGACAATGCTACTGTTCTGCGTCCAATAAATAAGAAGGACATCAATCAAGTGTCATACGACCAATGAAGCAGATTGACAAAGGTACATCAAACAACTGTTCTGCGTCCAATGAAGCAGAAGAACAAATATACAACAATCAACTCTGCGTCCAATGGAACTATAAGGAAATGGCAAAAGTCCAATAACCAGAATGAGGCAATACGTCCAATGTTGCTTTGCAACTAATCATCAGAATGGTAAGCATAAAGATGCGTCCAATGATTGAATGAATATCATATACAAATGGTAAGCAAAGGTATGCGTCAATTTGTTAAAAGGACTGAAAGTCCAATGATTTCTACTTGCTGCGTCCATAACGCAGAGTCCATTACTTGCTATTTATTGCTCATGCATTTAATATGGAACATATTTATTGAGCAAATGATTTGAAATAAATAGCTGTATACAATGCTTTTCTGTACAACCTATTGTCAACGTTTTTGAACGTACATATGAAAAGCATAAAGTACTGTGGAAAGTGTACTAAGAGAGAGAATGTACTTTTATCTACTCTGTATATCTCTGAACACATCTTTCTGCTTTACACAGTGTATTCTCTCTGTCTCAATAAGATATTACTATTAACCACTGTACAATTGAGACTTTGAGTACAGGTTGCTTCTGATTTAGGAGAAAGAAACGCAAACATGCACACTGAAGTAGATCTCCTCAGAGCAACGGGAAAATAGCATTTAATGCTATTAGAGAACGGTAACTTTTATGAAGGCTGAAGCTGAGCTATTCGAAGAACAAGTCTGAAGCTTCATCAAAGCCTATATATACCGTGAACAAGAAGAAGTATACAAGAGACTGGATAACGAAAAAGAAAAAGAAAGAGCTGAACCGCTGTGCTTATACTCTGTATAGAAAGTCTTGTATATTTGTCTTTCTTCTTGTAAAAGAGAGTTTGCTTAACTCTCGAAGTGCTTTAGATTTCATATCCTCACTTGTGTGAGTTAGACAGCACTTAAATCAAAAACACTCTGCTGAGTTGTTTGAGCCTGGAGAGGCTTGACTGTAAAAGAATACTTGATTTAGCCTGGAGAGGCTGTGTGCAAAGAATACTTGTGATTTAGCCTGGAGAGGCTGTGTGCAAAGAATACTTGGGTTTTAGCCTGAAGAGGCTGTGTTCAAAGAATACTTGGGATTTAGCCTGGAGAGGCTGTGTGCAAAGAATACTTGGGTTTTAGCCTGAAGAGGCTGTGTGCAAAGAATACTTGTACCTATCTGGTTTGATAGTGAAATCTCTCTAGTTTGAGGGGACTGGACGTAGCTCTTAGGAAAGGGTGAACCAGTATAAAAACTTGTGTTATTTCTTCCTTCCCTTATCTCTTATTATATCTGTGCTTATTACTAACCAAGGGGATTGAATTGATTTTGTTTAAACAAGTTTTTCATACACCTTAAATCGCACAAAGAAAATAAGTTTTTAAACTAAGAGGGAAGCCTCAGCGTCCAATCTTTTGTGCGTCCAATATTTCACAATTCTGTGCGTCCAGTGTTTTAGCACTCTGTGCGTCCAATGTTTTAGCACTCTGTGCGTCCAACATTTCAGAAAAACACTGTGCGTCCAATATTTGAAATAAGCTGTGCGTCCAACGTTTTTCACAAGCCAGCGTCCATCATTGCGAAAAGTTTTTAAAAGCTTAGAAACACAATTCAACCCCCCTTTCTTGTGTTTCATCCTGTCACCTACAGAGTTGACTCTGAGGCTGTAAAAGTGTAACTGTATAAGTTGATAAGTTAAGATGAGTTTAGATAAAAATGATGGATGATTTGTGACAGTTAAGTAAGAATCGAAAAATGACAGTAAGTGATTGTTGGGGTAAACTAATAGCTATAAGGGATTAATTATCTTAGATTTATTACAAATATTTTGAAGACTATATATATAAGGTCGATGAATAAGAAAAGTGTTGATTTATAAATTTTATAGTGAGATTTGATTTGAGATAATTTCCATGGTATAAAAATAGTGGAGGTACAAATACTGAATGATAGTTACCAATAGGTATAATATTGGGAATTTAGAGATGTATATAAGATCTTAATGGCACAATGGAAAATTGTAGTGAAACCTTTGGCGACCTTGGGGAGAGAAATAGAGAAGAAGAATTTGGAATGGGTGAATAAATGATAGTGTATATAAGTCAATGGATATAGCTTAAATGACGATGTGAATTAGTCATGCTATCGTTATTATTTTTGAACTACTAAAGGATGAGGTATGGGACAGATCAACCCATTAGCTCACCAATAGTAGAGCGAAAATCTTGATAAATGAAATGGACTAGCATCATAGAGCCTTAGAGTATTGTAAATTAAGTAAAGATCAAGATCCTGATAAGTGGAAGAAAGAATAATTGGATTTATGGAAGCACATTATAGATGTGTAAGAACATAAGTTGAAAGTTACGACAGGAAGATCAGTACTGTAAGTAGCATTCTTGAGGAATAGATGAGATGAGGCCAGCATGATCATATGTGTTAAGTAAAGTGAATTTTTGGGATGGATAAAGAAATAGTTATCCTGGTAAATAGATTACTCCCTCCGTTTCAAAACTATAGCTCTTTTAGCCTTTTATTTTTGTTTCAAAACTATTACAATTTTATAATTCCAAAGTATCATTAATTATTTTCTTCCACCCATACCCTTATTTAATAACTATTAGTGGGAGTAGTTGACATTAATAACATAGAGATTTGTAGATAATTTGTCATAAATACTCTTCTGTTAAATAAGGGTATTTTAGTCTATCTATAATTATATTTTACTTTCATTAAATATTTCTTAATCTGTGTGCATTAACCTTAAAAAGCTATAGTTTTGAAACGGAGGGAGTATATTCTTAGTGAGAGACGGAGTTATCTATAATCTATAATCTATAATCTATAATCTATAATCTATAATCTATAATCTATAATGATAATAAAAGTAGAGTTATCAAATGGAAAGTGTGTGAGGTGTCATTCTCTCAGACAATAGTTTTTCAAACACACCTTAGACACCTTTCTATTTAGAGTAATTTTAAAAACTTAAAAAAATTACAATATATGTAAAAGTAATTAATTATTAGTGAGCTGTATCTAACCATCAACTACTACCTCCGTCCCTAAATATAAGAACATTTTAACTAATTCACACCCTTTAAGAAAATTGGTTAAGTTAGTTAATAGCAATAAATTTGTCAATGATTTACTATACTTTTCCAAAACTAGCTCTAACACTTATTACTATCTCTCTTCCCCCCCTCTCTCTCATCACTTAGTTAATGCATTGGAAAAGGTAGTGGTTGGGTGATTTGTACAATAAATAAGGGCATTTTAGTCAAAAAATAATTAATGCAACTGATTTTTTGGAAAGGTTCTTATATAAAGGGACTTTCGGGACTTTCATTTTTTTGTAAAGGTTCCTATATTTAGGGACGGAGGTAGTACCTATTAAATTAAATTTCGTAATTAATATGAATAATTGCTAACTGTAACAATGAGATTTTTTTTCTAAATGTCTGCGCAATCTTTTTTAAAATTAACCAGTAGTGTGTATTGTGTTATTAAATGGGTGGCATCTAGGGTGGTGAAGTAATAAAACTTCACCACCATGGTGAAGTGGGACCAATAATAACAATGGCCTTTGATTTAATAATTTTATATTTATACGAATAGGATCAATTACTGGATAACTGAATAACAGGTAAGGACCCAAGATTAATGTAATTGTAATAAAGGTCAAAATGTATTACTTATTTAGACTATTGGCACACGCTTTTGTAAAATGAGAGTTACTAGTCAAAATTTTAATTTTAATTAATTACAAATTTTCCCATAAAAAATTATAATTGCTCGGCATCTCTTTCCTTCTCTCTCGGTCTCTTGCTCTCTCCCTCTCTCTCTCTCTCCCCCTCTCTCTCGCTCTCTCTCTCGTTCTCCCCCCCTCTCCCTCTATCTCACTTTCTCTATCTCCCTCCTCTCTCTTATTTTCTCCCATTCTCTCTCCTTCACTCTTTATCTCTCTCGCTCTCTCTCTCGATCTCTCGCTCTTTCTTGTTCTCCCCCTCTTTCTCCCTCTCCCTCTCATTCTCTCCCTCCCCTCTTTCTGTCACACATTTTGATCTCTCCCCTCCTTCCTCGTGTTCTCCCCCTCTCTCTCGCCCTCGCTCTCTCCCCCTCTAGCTCCCTCGCTCCCTCTCTCTCCGCCACTCCCCCTCTCTCTCTCTCTCTCCCCCTCTCTTGCTATTGCTCTATCTCTCTCTCACCAGAGAAAGGAGCGAGAAGGAGGGAGAGAGAGGGGGAGAGAGCGAGAGAGGAGGAAGAGATAGAGTGAGAGGGATGGAGGGAGGGATAGTGAGAGAGAGCAAGTGAGGGATACTGAGTGAGAGATAGGGGGAGAGAGATAGATCGAGAATGAGAGAGCGAGAGGGAGAGCAAGTGAAAGAGAGGGAGGAAGGGAGGGAGGGAGGGAGAGGGGGAGAGAGATATATAGAGTGAGAGAGGAGGAGAGTGGGAGAGCGAGTTAGAGGGAGAGATTTTTTTGAGAGAGAAGGTGGAGAGAGGGGAGAGCGAGACAGAGATAGCTAGGGCGAGAGGGAGCGAGAGAGAGAGAGAGAGAGAGAAGAGGGGGAGAGAGAGCGAGAGGGAGAGGGAGAGGGAGAGGGAAAGAGGGGGAGAGAGGGAGGGAGATGTGGGAGAGCGAGGTAGTGGGAGTGATTTTTCTAAGAGAGAGAGAGAGAGAGGGCGTGGAGAGCGGGGAGAGCGAGAGAGAGAGAGAGAGCTAGAGCGAGAAGGAGCGAGAGAGAGAAGGGGGAGTATAAAAACAAAAGGTTTGAACATTGCAGGGATTATAAAAACTATTACTCAAAAATTAAAATGATGTTTTATTTGTAAAAATAAAATTAAAAGAAAAAAGAGACCATTTGCAATTTTCATAATATGTCATGCCAATTTTTATAATTGATGAAATTCTGGGCATATTAACCTATTATAACAATTTATGGGGGAAAAATTCTAATATAGATAAAAATTGGATTACCTATTATGACAAGTGATAGACCCACTTCACCATGGTTCACATGGTGAAGTTTTATTACTTCACCACCCTAGAAGTCACCTATTAAATGTGATGGTGATAATTACGGTTTTCAATTCCCTTTTGTGTTTTTCAATAAAAATTTGAATTTTAAGTTTCTTCCATTTAACAATACAAATATACTGTGTAGCGGGCATTTAATCCCTCTCTTCCAGCACATGCATATTTAGCCTCAGGACAATGTGAATGTTTTCTAGGCACTTTAATGAAATCCAAAAGTGAGTGAATGTTTTGTAGGCACTTTAATAAGCTTTCTTCTGCTCCGTTGCTTTTCAATATCCTCCTTCTTTTTCCTTTTTCAGTCTTCTCTGTGCCCTCCCCTCAAACGCACACACAAGGAAGATATGAAGAGACAGAGTAGTGCGGTGAAGACAGAGAGGAAGAAGGAGCTCCGGGGGCCTGAAGGAGCTGTGAACGGAGGCGGCAAGAATAGAGGGAGAAGGAAGGTGTCGGCTTGGCTGCACTTGCGCATGATGGAGAGAGAGAGAGAGAGAGAGCGGCAGGGGAAAGGGGATTCCGGGAAACTCGACACCGACCTCGGTGGCGGAGTAAGGAGTGGCAGCAGCGGTAGCTGCCATGCAAGGAAGTCGTGTTCGCGGCGGTGCCGGAGGAAAGCCACTTGCAACGGCGGGTAAGAGGGAGAAATGGGTGTTCGCACGGATTTAAGAGACAGTGTCAGCGTCGGAAGGGAGAGAACGGGAACCACGAAGCTGCGATAGAGGGGTGGCTACTACGGCGGCCAATAAGGTGAACCGATTATGTGAAGGATCTATCAAAACACACCAGCCATGCCTTGGTAGTAGATTCTTCTTGAACAATAAGCTGGTGAGGATCCCACACTGAAACCTGACTCCATAAAACACCTATTGTGACCACATACCCCTTTCTTTCATTCACTCATTCTCAAGGTTTAGTTCACTGTTTGTTTTAATTGAAGCTTGATAATTGTTGATAACTTTATATTCATGTTTTAATTCATTGTCCATTTGAGGGTACATCATGTTCCTTACTTTGTGTTTTTACTTGACAAAATATCAGGACATATTGTGCAGAGATAGCACACAGTGTATCAAGCAGGAAAAGAAAGGAGATAGTTGAATGTGCAACCGAAGGAATAATTATGGGCTAATTCTCATTTTTTTTTTGTTTTGTTATCTAATTATCTATTTTTTTATTGTTATTTAAGGAAAGCTTTACTTAGATTTTGGTTTCTAAAATTTTTTCAATATTAATTTTGAAATTTTGTGGATACGGTTGTTTGATACAGTATTATTCTTTGCAGGTCAAAGCGATGCAAGATATCATCCAAGACCCTGATATGAGATAAGTATGCTCCACTCTTGGTTGATTGTTTTATTTATTATGTTAGCAAAATGAAGGAATAAGTTTTGCCAATGAAGGTTGAGCATGTATCCAGGTATTGATTCTAGGAAAATCTCAAAGCTTCACAAAACATACAAAGAACTAAATGGTGATAACACAGGAGTCAAAAGCTAATTATTGTTGGTCTTTGTTGTGCATTTTTATTCTATATTTTTATTGTAATTGTTTTTGGTGGGACATCCAACATGCATTGCTTGGTCTGTTCAATGGACATTTGCCAACTGCCATTATATTGCATTTTTCTTACTCAGCTACAGTTTTTATGGTAATGTGCAATATAAGCTACTGTTTGGCCCTTTTGGTTGGAGAACAACTTCATGCTTTTAAGGTTTCTTTGGTACATCACTTGATTTGGCATATGATTAGGGATTCGACATCTATTTTCTGCGACATTCCTGCTATATTCCCTGATTGGTCTAATGATCTTAGGTTGATTTTTTTCAGGTTTTAATGAAATCTTTGGTTGATTTCTTTCAGGTTTAATGATCTTAGGTTGATTTTTGTTTTCCATCCCTTATGGCACAGTTTGTCCATTTGTTGAGAGCCAAAGCAGCCAGGAACCTTTTATTCCATTGTCCATTTACAGCAGAAGTTGTTGAGGAGGAAGGGCAATCTGATTTGCTACAAAACATTTTATTCCAAAGTTCATTTGCAGCAGAAGGTGTTGACGAGGAAGGGCAATCTGTTTTTGGTCAGTAGGGAAATGGTGCTTGATACACACCTTAATGTAGCAAGCTTTACAAGTACTTATTTTCAATGTTAAGATGTAGTTCTTTCAAATGTGAAAATATTATAATTATAATTATAATTATAAATATAACTACAATACTTGGGGAAAAAGAATTGAGCAGTGAGCTTCTAAAACTATATGCATACAAGTCTACTTATATGAGGAATTAAAGTTCCATGTCCTGAGTAGTACAACAAATCATGTGGTTCTTATGGGATTTCCTTGGAATTATAACTATGTCTGCTCTTTTGACATTTGTTCGGATCAACATACTCTACTATTGTTGAATTACATCAGTTCTTAATTTATAGTTTTGCTTCCTGTTGTGTTTGCTACAGGCTTATCACATTTATTGGAATTAGTAATTTTGTTGTCTGTTCTGTTGATTCGACTAGACTGCATTCTTTCTATTGGCTACTAGGAATTTGATGTATTTTATTAAATATATTGGAGATTGAGAGTTAACATTCTTACCTATAAAGACAATTCAAACCAAGTTTGGTATCATGGTTGCTATATCTATGTTTTGAACATTTTACTGGAAATAAAATTACTATTTAACTTACGAAAGAGTTTAATAAAAGTTAAAAATTAAACCAGATGATCCAAGTTATTTTCTTTAGGAGTTTAACATTATGTTTTAAGGCTTTTAGGAGTTTTGGATGGGAGCTTATTCATCATTGGGTTTGGAAATTGATCATGTCACTGTAATAATTAGATGCCTTATCTCTCCAAAGTTTAATGGAAAATTTATATGTAAGTTTATCTTGGGTAATTAAAGCTAATAAATATATGGGTTATATTCACACCTATTGCTATTTGGAACTATTTAGAGTGACATTCAATATTCTCATTTTATTAGTCAGATTAATCCATTCTATTGATGAAAGTTGCACACAGAATAAAATGAGCCACACAAATTTTCATGTTCACGTATGAGGCAAAATAGGAGTATTATTTTGTTGGATGAGATTATTTTAGTAATTCATGGAGTTCTAAGAAGCTATATATTGAGTTTATTGGCTTGATTTGAATCTTTTTTTCTCAGTTCCATTAGGTGATAATCATCCTGTCTTTTATCTCTTTTTTGGGTTTGTGATTTATGCCAAGGAGTAATAAATGAGGTTGTAGCGCAACTAAGAAAATTTAGGTGAGTTTTTTTTTTTTAATATGTATTAGGCCAATCTTTTGTCTTATTGTGTAGTTTTCCTGTTAATTGTATTGCCTTTTTCTCATATTGTATAGTTTTCCATTTTTATAGTATTTCTTTCTCTCTCTCAGCCATACAGGCAGCCAAAATATATGCACGGGTGCCAAATTTAATTTTGATTCACTGTTAATAATGCAGGGTTCGATCACACAGGATTTCAGTGTTAGTTGGTGATGAGAGCAGAATGATTAACCAGAGGGAATGATGCATGCTTTTGCGCCAGGTTCTGATTCATTCCATCCTCTCATTAACCCTCTGCCATAGAAGAATACTTTTTAAAAAATATTATTTTTATTTATATATGGGCACCAGTAGTAATATAAGTTGATTGGAAGTTTAAGGCCAGAAGCACAGCTGAATAAATGGATAATAAGAGAAGGTTCTTTCAAAAGGGTTTAGTTGGATACATAAAGTGTGAGTATGCAATCCTGGGAATCCACTTTTTCTTAGCAACTGTGCAAAGTACTTGAAAGAGGTACGTGAAGGTTTTATATTTGCAAGTGCAAAGTTTCTCTATGAATTGCTATTTGTTTATAATAAATTAAGAATAGTCTTTTTGTTTTCTACATTGTTGTGTTAGTCATTGCACGCTTGCATTGTTGCTGCTGGGGATTTTCTTTTAGTTTCAGAAGGTGGCATGTTCAATAGGAATACCTTTTGTGTGCTGTGCTGCGATTGCACCTATGGGGAGTGCATGACTTTGATGGAATGTTTTATTTATTGTTTTCTTATTTTCTCATTTCTTCAGGTTTGGTATGCCCTGTTTATTGTTTATGTAGAGAGACAAATTAAGACACGATGCAAGTGACAATTTATTTATTGTTTCCTATTTAATTTTTATGAAGCAATATATTAACAAGCAGATACTATCACTTGGTTATGATGAGTTCGGTGCACATTTTATTCTTGGAATATCAAGCTTGTGTTTTTGGTGACAGTGCAATTCGTAGGTTTCATAACAGTGATATTATCGGGTCTATTGGGACTTATTATTCTGAAAATACTGGGAGGAGTTTCACACCCCAAGTGGCAATTGATTCACAACATCGAGTCTGTTTGCAGCCACTCATGCTCTATCAGCAACATCCACATGGGGGCTGTGAAAATTATAACTGTGTGGTTTTTCATTTTTGACTTTGTGAAGGAATTTGTGTGGCTCGTGTGTGTATCAATTTTCTTAAACTTTGGGTTGGATCTCTTATTTGTATAGGGATAGAGATATTCAATAAATTTCTTCAATTATGTACTGCCAACATTTTGAATTGTATTTTATCTAATTTACATTTTGTATAATACAAATAAGAAATTCTTTATACATCCAAGAATTTGGTTTTACTTACAGTGATTTCTAATAATACAAATAGTGATTGCTAAATAGTTAATGTAATGTAAATTATTGATTAATTTTTAATCGGTTGATGATGTACTAAGAATTAGATTTAGATGTAAATAGATACTTTAATTCATCACATCCAAATAACAATTTTACATGAAGATATATTAAGTTCTAAGTTATAGAAGAATGGAAATAAAAATTAGTATTTGTATTAGATAGGGAGATAAAAAGTATACTAGATAGGGAGATATCAAATTATGTTAATATTTATTCAGAATCTATTAATTTAATAATATTTAAATTTAAATTTCAACAAAAAAATTTATAATGAGAAAATTGAAAATTTTAAATGAAACATTATTTGTATTATTACAAACAAAGATACATTGATACTTTGATATATTTGTTTACAGTACTACGATATTTACAAATAATGGTCAAATGTGGATGTTTGATTTTAACATATTACATACTTTAATTTTAATTTTCATATTTTTATTGCGAATAATGATTGTTAAATTTTTAAAGCTTTTATTTTGAATATATTTATTTTTATTAATAATTATTTGATTCACAAATGCTTCCCCATATTAATATTATAAGAGATGAGAAAATACGTTAATATTTAAAATACTTTAAGAATTTATACTCTATTATAATTATCATTTCATGATTCTTAAACCTTTTTTTTATTATAATTAGAATTTCAAATGGAACTGATTTATTAAGATTTTTTATCAATAAGCCGTAAAAACAAAACCTATTATCCATGCATATTTAAAGTCATACTCTTTTAGTGTATACTGTGCGTTTCACGTGCCTACATATTATATAGTTTATTTTAAACATTTTACAAGAAATAACTTATTATGAGTGAAACAGTAATACGGTAAATATGGTAAATCGATTTTTGTGAAACAAAAATATATTTTTTGTTGAGCTAACCAATGAGAAGCGTATACAATATTTTGGTTGAGATAACTAATGAGAAGAGGATTTATAAAATGACCAAGAGATAAGGTCATGTGGTGTTTGTTACAAGAGGTAATATAATGATAAGTATATAACCAAGAGAAGGTTATGTGGTAATTGTTCCAAGTGGTACATAGAGAAATAATTGTGATGTTATTGTGTATGCAAAATATGTCATGCCATTTGCATAAAATGATTTTCTTGACTTCTCCAAGTGGTCATACCCAAAGAGGGTTGTGACTTGAGCTTACAACCCAGAGAGGGATTGAAAATAAGGTACGATTGGATTACAATTGTCTACTGGGATTATCCAGGTTTCGAAAGTCTCAATGGCCATGTGGTGGATCCCAGCGAGCCGAGAATGAGTACTGATTGCCTATTAATGATAAGGTGTCGCTGAGTGCAATGAATAATTGTTACTTGGACTTTACAGTTTGTTTAGCTGGGAACAATTATGACTTAAACATAGCTCTCCTGAATAATGTTTTGGACTTTATGATTTGTTTAGCCTTGAACAAGTATGCTAAGGATTGACTATGGCCTATTGCTCAAATGTTATTGAGGAAGAGAAAAGTCTCTATGGAGCATTACACTGATATTGAGAGGAAAATAGAAGTGACATGCATGCATGCTATGTACTATGAGATGATGATTACGAGTGATGTGCATGATTCCTTCTTTAATCTTTAATCCATATTTTTCTTTGTGAGATCTATATAACTTGCGAAAGAGTATTTTTCACCCTTACCTATATGTTTTGTGGTCTTCGGAACGTGATTCATATAGATGGACCACCAGTTGAGTGTACTAGCCAAGACTTGAAAAAGAGGGACGAAGACTACCCTTAGAGGGTGTTTTAAGACTCGACCGGCTTATGCTCGTTTTGGGTAGGCTGTGATTACTATCTTTGCTAGAGGATGATATTAAATTATTAATCCTTGTTTTGACTATGTGGTCTGTTGTAGATCTGTACGATGTAATATGACCAAAAGACATGTTTATGTAAGAATAAGTTAAGTAGTTTTTGAACTGTTCATTTTCTAGAAAATTTTCATTTAACATATTTTTCATTTTTTGCATCTTTAATTTAAAAAAAATTAAAAAAATTTACTCCCATTTTTTAACAACAAATAAGATAATTAAAATAATAATTTTGGAAGATAAAATTAACATTTATAATTATTTTGTAAAAATATTTTATTACATTACAATATCTTTTTATGAGAAAGGGTATTGCAAGTTGCATATTCAGCTATAGATAAAAGTGTTTAACTTCTATCTAGGGTTACTATCTGTCACTAAAAACTCACTATTTATCAAATTTAATTAGTTTTATTTTTATTACTATTATCAAGTATATAACAAATAAATTATTCATAATGCTTTTACCTCCTTAATTTGAAACTCAATCTACTATATATTAATTTCCCCTAAACAGCAAGATGGTAAATCATTTTTCATATCCTCCTACTAAAATCAGCATAGTATTAAAAATAATGACAAAAAGTACTTTCTAAACCCTTAAGACAATAAGCAAAATGTGAGACCAAGCAAGAAAACATTGTTCTCCTTGTTAACCGAAGAAATAAACAACTTAAGACAAAATAAATACCAAAGCCAGGTTTCTTGCTAACAGAAAACCAATCAAAGGAAGATATGTCCATATTTACACATTTCTCAAAGCAATATATGTCCATCAGCTTGGATAAAAACTATAGTTCAATAAAAAAAAAAAAGAGCTCATGCAGCACAATTTTGGGAAACATATATTACACCAACATGAAAATATATTCTTATGGTGTAAAGAAATATTATAACATGTTACTTGCAATCTGTAGTCAATTGCAAAATGATTATTATGCATCAATACACTTCCTATTTATAAATTCGATAGACTGGACTGCAGAACTACATGCCATATATATATAAGAAGATTCCAGCCAGTATTTTGCCTCACTTAGCCCCACCCCCAACCCCCAACAAAAAAAAACACACACACACACACACAAAAGATGCTTTATGAAATACTATGCTCCCAAGAGTTATAAATATAAGTAAAATGATATATTTATACCATGTGGCACTTTCAGAGAACTTGTGCGACCAATTGTTTACTCCCTTCCGCCCAAATTTTTCCCATGCTGCCCCTTCTGAATAGATAAGTATGCAATTCAATTCTTATTAACAATATTTTTGTCCCTATAATATATGAGAGTTTTCATTGTAATCTTTGGAAAACATGTCAAACTTTTTTAATCTTTATAATATTTTTTTTCGTTTTATACCATGTGGTTCACTTAAATTCACCTCAATTGATACATGTGGCGCCAACTCAGCTGACACGTAGGATGCAGTACCACATCAGCAGTGCACTCACCTTCATCCCTAACCCTCTTCTCTTTCCCCTTCCCTCCCCCTCCATCGTGAAGCTGTGAAGGTTGAGATCCTTGGTGGAAAGAAATCTACCTCGACAATGTGCATCGTGAGCTTTGGATTCCGCTTAAGCTCGTTTTCCGACGCTCCACCGGGAACGTTAAATTCCCATTGGCATTGCAGAAGATTTCCAAAGCTATTATAAACCTCTCACACTCTCAGATCCATCAATTCAGTGTCCTTCCTTGCTACCTTCAATACAACTCAAAGGAATAATAATGATAAAAATAAGAAAGTTGGTTGGTCAATGGGGCAGCGGAGAATGAAGGAAACAAACACGAAAGAACCGACCGGAAAATAAACTGACAAACAATAAACTTAGAGGGAATTAATATTTTGCTATTTCAGCGGTAAACGACACGTCTTGTACTCTTTTTGAGAATTAGCACGCGTATGTTTTTTGCGGCTTCATGCTTTTGGAATTGCAGGCAACTATCGTGAACGGTAATGGAACGGGAGGGGGAAAGGGGAAGAGGGTTAGGGGTGAAGGTGAGTGTACCGCTGTAACATCTCCAAGTTATTTTATAATTAATTCATTTCTTAATGTTGAGCAATTGGGTGCCATATATTAATTGAAGGTGTAAATTATATATTTATCATGTTATTAATGAATGGATATGTGTGTGTTTGATTTGAAGTGTCAATAGAGATAGTAGAGGGACCAAAACAGTAAAAGGGAAAATTGGGAATAACTCACTCACACTGTCAAATAACAATTCACTCAGCCCTCATTTGCATCTCACGTTCACACACATCAGAAACACTCCCTCTTTTATTAACTCACACACCAAACCACTCTCACTCACCAAAAGAAAGAAAAGAAAAAAAAACAAGAAAGTAGAATAGAGCACGGAGAGAGGAGTGAACTGAGAGGGAAAGGGAAGAAAAGAAGAGGAGAAGAAGAGGAAAAGAACTAGAAGAGAGGTTTTCCTTTGCTCTTCAAGATTTACAAGTGAGTCTCCTCCTCTTTTCCTTTTATCTTTGATTTTGAAGATCAAAAATGGATGAAGGTTGTTTCTTTAAGTCACTATCACAATATCCGTGAGGAAAGATTAAATCTTTGGGCTTGCATGTTGGATAAGAGTAGTGGTATATGTTATTATTGATCTGTGTGGTATTGGTATGGTTAATGCATTTGCATGTTGCTTTGGAGTGTTGTTTGGTTGAGTTGTGAATGTTGTTCTTTTCCTCATTGCATGTGTGATTTGGGGCTCTTTGAGTGTTTGAGGGTATGTATATTTGGCATGGAAAGAGAATTTGTATAAGTTTCTATGAGTTTGGGTGTGTTGATTGAGGTTTGTGATGGACTTCTATGTTAAAAACTGTTTTTTGCATTGCTGCTCGCTGTCATGGGTGCCCAAGCGCCAGGTACAGGCGCCCAGCGCCCAGATTCGGTCCCTAGGTCTATTTTTCAAGTTTTTGGGACAACATTGCAGCACCCAGCGCTCGGAAGTGGACGCCCAAGTTCGGGTTCCCAATTGACAGCTTCAGTAATAAATTCATTAAAAATTATATACTTATCCGTTTTTGATGAAATTTGTTTTGTTTGAACCCTTGATGTGTTGGGAATCCATGGTTAAAATTTCATGAATTTTGAGAATAAAATTGCATAATACTGAGTTGCATAATACTGAGTTTTGATTGTTGATTTTCTGGGAACAATAGGAGTTAGATCATTTTATAGTGACTATGTTGTTTTATGATTAATTTATCCTTGTTTTGTATTGGTGATTGACATTCTTTATAAATACTTAACGAATTGATATCTATAGGATAGTATAGGTCAAGTGGCATTGAATTTACGCTTGACCTTGCTATCGTAATAAGCTGTGAGTTAATTATAAGTCCTTTTCTAAAGGCTGAGGGTAAGTGCAAAGCAAGTAGGGACGCCACTTGTAGTCATAGACATCTGACCGGCCTTACAGTAGGCAAATCCATCCCAAGGTACTCACACTTGGTGGATAGCAAGACTTCATTAAAAAGCTTCAAGGATGTAATGCTTAATGTATGAGGATCACTTTGAGAACAACATTATATCTAGATAGGCAAAAGTTTGATTAAGACCATCATGAGAAACCTTTCTAAGATTTATAACTTTATTGTTATTAAATTATATACTTCCCTTGTGGGACTCACTGAGTTTATCTCACCCCTTATCCTTGTTTTGTTTCAGACAAAAAGGAGTAGTCTCGTGATCACTTCTTAAAAGGAAGGATGCTATGGAGATAGCTTAGTTTCTACAACGTTTTGTGTTACTTTTAGTTTAAGACTCATTGACTTCTGTTGGGATTGTAATGAGTACTTATATTAAACTTGTGACCAATGTTGTGTATTAAGTTCACTTCTTTCATGTGGTAGACTTGTTGACTGCACTTATGATCTATAACATGTTCATTTTTATGTTACGTACTAGTTAAGCAGCATAAGGTGTTACAACCGCTGACGTGGAAATAAATCCTATGTGTTAGCTGAGTTGGCACCACGTGTGTAAGATGTAGTGGACTTAGGTGAGCCACATCATCGGTGAACTCACCTCGGGGACTAAACCCAAAAAAATATATATTATAAGGACCAAAAAAGTTTGAATTTTTTTCAAGGACTAAAATGAAAACTCTCATATATTATAGTGACCAAAAACTTATTTAAGCCTAAATAATATGATAAGCACCCAAACAATCGGGAAACTCTCCCTTGAAAAGCTAGTTATCAAGGGAGAAGAACCAAACACTTAAGTACTCCATTGAGCATCTCATACTACTCGATATGGGACTTAGACACACCCCATAATGCCTAAGTCCCTATCATAATATATTATTTGCTTCCAGCAAGCATCGGATAAATATCACGACACTTGTTGAATGGAACCACGAGACTTTAAAATCCATTAATATTAAGTAATAATCTTGGGTTTCATAGTCATGGTAATAGGAACCCGAATGGTGCAAAGAAAGGCACAAACTTTTTGGTTTTTTTGACAGTAACACAGAGATGGGAATCCATCTACGTTTGATTTTGATAAATAAGAACTGAGAAGGAATAAAAAAGGGAAAGGCGATGGGGTGAATGGGAGGGGATGATGGAAGGAGAGAGTACAGGGGAGAGGTAATGATATTGTGCGATAGCACTCGCATTGGAGGAGGAGGAATGCCAGCCCAGGTTCCTCAACCACCAGTGGATCCTAACCACAGTTGGAATGAGTTCAGGAAAAATCATCCACCATCATTTATGGGAGAACCGAATCCATCTCAAGCTGAGTATTGGCTTCAAGAAATGGAAAAGATTTTTGTTGTGGTGATATGTATTGAGGAACAGAAAGTGAGTTTCTCTACTCACTTCCTAAAGGAAGAGCCGGAGAATTGGTGGAGGAGTGCTAAGGCAGGGATGATAGCTATGGGAACCCCAATGACGTGGAAAAATTTTCAGACAGTATTTCTGGGAAAATATTTCCCTAGGAGTGTGAAGAAACAAATGGAATTGGAGTTCTCTCATTTAACACAAGGAGACTTGTCTATAGCAAAATATACTGCTAAGTTTGAAGAATTGGCAAAGTACTCACCACATCTCCGATATGCAACTAATGAAGAGTGGAAAGTGACCCAATATGAGTGGGGTCTAAAATCGGAAATAAGATGCAATGTAGGACAATTGGGAATTACCAATTATGCCATCTTAGTGGAAAAGTGTCAAATAGCTGAAACTAATCTTGTTTTTATGCAAGATGAGTCTCACGTGAAGGGTCAGAAGAGAAAGGATGAAGGAAAGCATTTTCAGAAACCTAAGGGAAGAGATACCTCTGGAAAAGGAAAACAAGTCCAAGTTCAGACTTCAGGATCAAACAAGAATGGTGGATGTTCAAAGTATGGCAAGAACCATAAGGGAGAATGTCTAGCGGGACGAAATGTATGCTTTGTTTGCAGACAACCCGGACATACCTCCCCCAGTGTCCAAATCTGAGGAACAAAGGAGCTGCCAACCCTGGTAATCCTTCATCAGGTAGGGTCTTCACCCTCAGTGGAAAAAAGGCTAAGAAATCAAAGGATTTGATTACCGGTATGTGCTTCCTTAACCAAGAACCTTTAACTGTATTGTTTGATTCTGGAGCCACTCATTCTTTTATTTCTTCCGAGTGTGCTCAACGTCTGAACTTGTATGTTTCTATTTTACCCCATCCGTTGATTATAACCACTCTAGCTGAGGGAAATATAGAAACTTCCTTAAGATATGAGAACTGTCCCCTTGAGATTTCTGGTAGAATATTTTTAGTTGATCTGGTGTGTTTACCCTTGAAAGGATTAGATGTTATTTTAGGCATGGATTGGCTTTCTGCTAATCATGTGATACTTGATTGCAAAGATAAGATTGTTACTGTTCCATCTGCAACCTTATATTGCCTAGAGTCAAATTCATTCTTAATGACCAGTGTTGCTCAAGTTAACCAGTGTCTAAGAAATCAATGATACATTTTATTGCTTTCTTCAAGTTCTAGGGTGGACTTAGATATAGCAACTATTCCTGTAGTGAGTGAATTTGAGGATGTGTTCCCGAAAGATGTGATGTTTTTACCTCTTGAAAGAGAAGTAGAATTTACCATAGAGTTGGTTCCAGGTGCTGGACCAATTTCTATTGCTCCTTATAGGATGTCCCCTCTAGAATTAAAGGAGCTCAAGAGTCAATTAGAAGAGTTGATAGCTAAGCAGTTCATTAGACCTAGTGCGTCTCCTTAGGGTGCATCGGTTTTACTAGTCAAAAAGAAAGATGGGAGCATGAGGCTTTGTGTGGACTATAGGCAATTGAATAAGGTCACCATTAAGAACAAATATCCACTGCCAAGAATAGATGACCTGTTAGATCAACTTAGAGGAGTTGCAGTTTTCTCAAAGACTGATCTAAGGTCGGGATATCACCAAATCAGAATTAAATCTAAAGATATACCCAAAACAACATTTAGAACGCGTTATGGACACTACGAGTATTTAGTAATGCCATTTGGTTTAACCAATGCTCCAGCAGTATTCATGGATTACATGAATAGAATCTTCAGACCTTTTTTGGATAAGTTTGTAGTTGTCTTTATAGATGATATCCTTATCTACTCTAAGAGTTACCAAGAGCATGAAACACACCTTAGGATTGTGTTGCAAATACTGAGAGAGAAAAAAATTATTTGCTAAACCTGAAAAGTATGAGTTTTGGTTAACTGAAGTGAAATTCTTAGGGCATGTGATTTCACAAGCTGGGGTAGCAGTAGATCCTAGTAAGGTGAATGCTGTACTTAATTGGGAAAAGCCCAAAAATATCACCGAGGTTAAGAGCTTGTTAGGATTGGCGGGTTATTATAGGAGATTCATAAGAGGATTTTCACAATTAGCATTACCCTTCACCCGTTTAACCCGTAAGGACAAACCATTTGTGTGGACTAAGCAGTGTGAAAGGAATTTCCTAGAGCTAAAGATTAGATTGACCATTGCTCCAGTTCTGACCATTCCTGATCCAAAGTCGGGTTTTGATGTGTATAGTGATGCATCTTTGAAAGGATTAGGATGTGTACTAATGCAGAATAGGCAAGTTGTAGCCTATGCCTCCCAACAGTTGGGATCTCATGAAGAGAATTATCCTACTCATGACCTAGAATTAGCAGCTATAGTTTTTGCCTTGAAGATTTGGAAGCATTATCTTTACGAAGCTCAATTCGAGGTATTTAGTGATCATAAGAGTTTGAAATATTTTTTTGATCAAAAAGAGCTAAACATGAGACAAAGAAGATGGATGGAGTTCCTTAAAGATTATGACTTCGAGTTGAAGTATCACCCTGGTAAGGCTAATGTTGTGGCAGATGCTTTAAGTAGGAAATCTCTTCATGTTTCCTTTATGATGGCTCACGAAATGAGGTTGATAGAAGATTTCCGAAACCTCAATCTAGATGTATCCGTGGGAGAGGGTAGTATTATTTTGAGCCGATTAGAGATCACATGTGATTTTTGGACTCAAATTAGACAAGCTCAAGCTTTAGATGAGAGTTTATTGGCTAGAAGATATCATCCAGGATTCTCAGAAGCTACGGATGGTATCATTCTTTTTCATGAGAGGATTTGTATTCCTAACCAAGAAAATCTTAAGATGCAAGTGTTGGAGGAAGCTCATAAGAGTAGTTTTTCCATACACCCTAGTTCTACCAAGATGTATCAGGATTTGAAGAAAGAATATTGGTGGCCGGGTATGAAAAATGACATTGCAGAGTTTGTTGCTCAATGTTTGGTATGCCAACAGGTTAAAATTGAGCATCAAAGACTAGCCGGATTGCTCCAACCCTTAGAAATTCCTGAGCGGAAGTGGGAAAGCATATCCATGGATTTTGTTGTGGGTTTACCTCGCACTCAATCTGGGTATGATTCCATTTGGGTAGTTGTTGACAGACTAACTAAGTCTGCTCATTTTCTTCCAGTAAAAACATCTTACAACACTGTTAGATTGGCTAAGTTGTTTTTGAGGGAAATAGTCCGACTTCACGGGGTACCAACCAGTATCATTTCTGATAGAGATCCTAAGTTTACCTTGAGGTTTTGGAGACCTTTTTGTAACATCCCAAAAATTGACTCTAGAAGACAGAGTATTAATTTTGGAGGATTAGAATTAATCTTAGGATTTTTTTCAGATCAAAAAACAGATGGTTTAGAACTGACGTAAGCATTAAACAGTAAAATACAGACGTTCTGAACAGTCAGAATTAGGGCTGGGCATCGGTCGGTTACGGTCGGATTCGGTCCCAAATTTGTCCATCCGAATGAAACCGAAGAGAAGAAAACTCCATCCATTTTCGTCCGTTTTGCGCATCGGTTTTGTCGGGTGGTGGTTCTGTCGGGTGGCGGTTTCAGCGGGTGGGTTACTTCGGTTGGCAGCTTGCAGTTCAGCAATGGGAGGAAACAAAGAGGCCACCACCGCCAGCCACCTATTGGAGGAATTCTGGCCGGCGACGGCGTCACCAACACCCGCACTGCACACAGATTTTGAGGTCAGAGCAACTTCTAGGTGCTTCAACAGCAACGACGTATTGTAGTTGCAGTTGATGTCCGTGGTATCGGTGACATGTTCATCGGAGACGAATAGAGCTAGAACTCAGATTATGGTTTAAAGAGCGGAGAGAGATTATAGAGAGAGAAATAAGAAAAGAGAAGACAAGGACGATGAATTGCAAAAGTTGTTTAATTTGGAATAAGCTTGAACTTTCACGGTTTTGCTTCAATAAAATAATGGGAAGGAGTTGTTGTGTGTGACTAGCTTTACTTAAAAATATTTTATTAATTAATACCAATGCCTAGCTATCTAATAATATCTAAACGTTAGGACTGCTATTAATTCAAACTTGCAGGATAACTTGGCGCAGTGTGACAACTTTTTACAGAGTTTAGACCAAGACATGCAGTAAATTACACGCGATTGATGTATATTATATTAATTAAATATACTATAATATTTAACAATAATACAGAAGCCGGTCGGTTTCGGTCGTAAATGATTTTTTTTAGCAAAATCGAGCCCGACCGCTGTCACCCGTATAAATCCAATCTTTTCAACCCGATTACCCGCTAATCCGATTCAACCGACCAATTGCAATTTTGTCTCTTTCGGATATTGCGGTTTCGGACGGGAGAAGGATTCTTGCCCAGCCCTAGTCAGAATAAGCAGAAAATGAATATGGAAAATTCATGTTAGGTTCCAAAGAATATTAGAAGATAGATGATACATTATTATGATATTCAAAAAGGTTTCTTAAAGCTAAGTTTGAATTATAGAAGAATAAATAAATGGGAATTACGATTTTGGTCCCTTTAGGAGAAATTCCGTAAACTGTAAATAGGGAATAGGTCGAGTACCGGAGGAAGAAAGATAATTGAGGTTAAGACTTTAGGATGTGATACATTCTAGATAGTATAGAGATAATAAGGTTTGTTTGATATTATAGATATAAACGGTAAGATAATTAAAGTCGTATATAGACTTCCGCATGCTGTTTTCCGTCAATTATCTGTTTTTAATGAATTTGTGTGAACTAAGTGCTAAGTAATTTATGTTAGTCTTAGAATCATGATATTATAAAACTTATCAAATTACTTTATCAAAACAGACGCTTTTTCTTGAACGTTTGAGTTTTTACGGAAAACCGTATTCTGCCGTTATTTATGGATAAGATTTTATTAAAAGAAAATATGCCAAACCAACCCAGAATTTTATCTTCCTTCACAAAAGTTTCTTCTATTAATATTTTTTATTTTATGGAATTTTTGGTAAACTTTCAAAAAATACCAAAAAATACAGTAACCGAGTACGTATAGCGTATAGAACTCGCTATACAGTATATGTAAATTTCGAAAAAGGTCCCAAACAATTTTTATTTTATTTTTTATTCTTTATTTCATGAATTTTAAAAATATTTCTAGACAATATTATTTTTCTACTGTTTTGACTATTTTACGCTGTATATTCGCTGTATAAAACTGAAAAGGAAGCAAACGGGTTTGAAATAAAAACTGGGAATTTACAAAGGACCTTGGAATAATTTTATAAAGTCCAAAATAGTGTTTTTGACTCAGCCACAAGTCTTGTTCATGAAGGGTTTGAATGGAGACTATTTAATCATTTATTTTGCAACATATTTACCAAAACATAAAGCATTTGGTATTTTAATCCAATGGTCCCCCTTGGCTCCTTCTTGGTCGACTTCCACATTATTTTACAGCCCTTGGATGAGCTTTTTGTTGCATGAATCATTGGCATAGTCATAGGATTGAACCAATTAGAATAAATCATGTTTTTACTAATTTATTTATTGAATAAATGGCTATTTTGGCAATTATGATGAACCAAACTTTCTTCTTTCTTCTTCACACCTCTTGGCCGCCCCTCTTGCTTATTTTGAGCCCTTGGATGATGAATTTTCACTTGGATTCATTCCTTGTGAAGTAGCATGTCATGAACCAATTAGGAATTAGTTAATTCTTTTGATTTATTTAAAAAGCCTAAACCAAGGTTATGTTTTAAGCCAACCATGATTATTTTTAACTCAACCCTTGGCTGGCCCCTTGGCTATAAATAGAGGCCTTGGCATCATAAAAATTCTCACACCAAGCTCAAGGATTCAAGAAGCAAACACTTTCTCTCTTTTTCTCTCTTAAGTCTAAAATTTCTTATATTGGTGTTCTTGGAGTTTTGCCTTGTTCTTCAAAGGTATTTTGGCTAAGGTAAGGAAAACTCTTGCAAAATAATTTGAGGACTATTTGTATGATCTTTGGTTGTGCTTGGTTTGTGTGTTTTGAGTGTTATAGTTTTTAAATGGATGTTTATGCTTTATAAAGTGTTTTATTGCTTTAAAATGATTATTTTGTGATAATTGTAAATTGTAGTGTTATGATGCCCAAAAATCCTTAGATTTTCGTGGGAATGAGGGAAGGTTGCAAGGATTAATTTTTAAGTTTAGTAAACATACCGTTATAATGGCAAAATTGAGCTTACCGCAATTACCGTTTACCGTAAAGAGAAAATACGGTTAAATATTTTGAGAAAAACCCTAATGTTATCTAAAGCTTATATATTCCAAGGTGATGGTTATGATTTGATCAGTTTATTAGTATGGATCTGTCTAAAAAGGAATAGAGACCTTTGAAGGGGCTAATATAAAGTCCGTCTCTATCTGGCATAGGATCTGTATTAGTAAGCTGTTTGAAAATCGTAACACTAGAGACCGGGTGTATACGTGTTCAAGATAATCTGGGAAATAATTGATTTATTAAATAACGTATATATAAATGGATTGGAAAGGATTAAAGAGTGTAATAGTAATGGATTCTCGGTGAATTCTATCGTTATATTAATTGTGGGAAATATCGAGTGGGTATCCAATCTATATATATATGCACATAACTCAGTTTAATTCCCAATATTTAAAACAGTGGAAATTAGTGAGATAGGCTTCCAACGGGCCTTTTTCCTGGAAGATAATCAATGCTTAAGAAATTACCCAAAGTGAAATAAATTGGACTACGTTCACTTAGTATAGTGAATCGATTTTTAAAAAGGGTACTGATCACCAAAGATGGCTCTGCCGTCGTGTGGTCTTTTCATCTTCAAAAATAAACTTAAGCCGGAAATTAATCAGGTATATTTCGTTCACTAAGTATGTAACTACTTTTTAGAAACCTGGACACTGATTACCGCAGTCGGCTCAGCCGCCGTGTAGTTATTCCATTTCCAAAGATTTACTTAAAAATGGAGAACAGATGTTATTAGGCTCAAAAGCGGACGTAAGTTTATTTACTATTATTCCTTCTCCCTTGATCAAATTCAGAGAGGCTCTGCCCCGTTCTGGTCTTCTTAAAATAAGTTAAGAATAAATGTAGTTCAAATATCGAATCACTCTGTTGGGCTTTTCACCTCAGTTCGGCTCTGCCGCGGTGTGATTAGTCATAAATTAAATTAATACAGCCGGTAGAATAAACTGAATTGCGATAATTAGTGTATTAAGGGCAAGAGTAAAGGGGAAACCATTGAAAGATGAGTTAGACCAAGAGATGGTATTGAAGAGAATCTACAGAGGTGGATGTAAGCAACTTTATTAAGGAGGAAAAAAAGAAAGAGATTCTAAAGTGATAACTTAGACGAGCATTTGCATTATAGATGATGAGCTTACAACCTATAAGATGTGGTTGAGAATAGGGTTAAGTTGGGCTACAATTGCCTTCAGGGATTATTCAGGTTTCGATAGTCTTAGGTGGCCGAGTGAGTGAATACCTACGAGCCGAGACAATTCGTACACCCGGCTTGAATAAATCTGATTGGCTAACCTATTCATGATTGGTAAATCATTTTAAATGCGGTATTACCGAAGTGATTTTCAGGGATCTAAGGTGGGATTCCCTGATTATTCTGTTAAGTTTATCGTAGCCGATCGCTCAAGAAGTTGGGAAAAAGGGAAAAGCTTGGAGCATTACACCGGTGAGAATAGAGGAATATTGAAGTGACATGCATAACCATACTTTGATGCGAAAATATAAATTGTGAATGAGTTATTTATAGAGGTATAATGTGCAAGGCAGGGTTTACTTGACTGCAATATATTGGACTTGTGTTGAATATTGAATATCTGGTTGAGTGTTTTGAGTGTCTTTGATAATTACTTGTTTGAATGCTGTGTAATATAAGTTTTCCCTTGTTTGTACTACTTTCATTATTTGTAATAGAGTTTCACCTTGCCTACTTTGTTGTGTAGTTACATGACTGAGTAGATGGAGATGAACCCACAAGATAGAGGATTGGGAAACGTTCAACATCTACGTATAGAACCTTTGGGTGGAAATATTGTACGTTGGAATATATGTCCTAGCACGCAATGGGGAAGATTTGTAGGATATGTGGAAACCTTAGATACTGGGGGTGGGGCGTCACCAAATGCACGACCCATTCAGGAACAAATCATATTAGATGTTAAGTTACCATTATGTCAGTTAAAACCTTTGATGTTTGACCCAGAAGACTTGTTCAACAGTAATGATGATAGTGGAGATAGCAGTGGAGGCAATTCACATCCATCTGTGCACGATAGTGGTGGAACGGATCATGGAGACCAGCGTCAAAGGAGTAGATCGTCACGCAAAGGACGAGTCAAATCCGCTAAAAAGAAGTCACCAGTTGTTGAGCCTGGAGACACAGAGGGTTCTGTAGGGTATACACCAGTTTCACCTTTAGTAAAGAAAGAACCAACCATGTATACCCCATGTTCTCGTCAGTCTGAGTCGGAGGATATCATTTGGTTATCTGAGTCTCTTTCTGATGATGAAGTTGATAAGACATCTGACATGTCCATTGACACTTGGAATACCTCTGACTTAACCAAAACACCTTCGTACTGTCCGGACCTAGCCAGGTTTGGGATGGATTGGGTTCCGGTAACACAGTCCAAGAATCTTGATTCTAGTCTCCCAGGGTTAGGAGGATCTACCTGGTCCTGCCCTTAGAAGTACTTGAGTTTAGAGTTTGAATAATAGATCCTTTTTCAGGTAAAAGATGGATCATGGCTCAACGGTGTCTAAATAGTGTGTTTTTATTTTCCACTTTTGTACTTTTTGGTTTAGTGTAGTATTAACTTTATTTTGGCTTTGCAGTGTTAGAAATCAAATTTTGCTTTAGTGCAAGCTCGTTGTAAAATATCATGGTACATATATGAGAGATGAGGTACTTTGAAAATATGTTGCTCTCAATTTATATTTCGAAAAACAATTACAAAGAATTAAAGGGATATGCTCCCCATCCTTCTCATCTTCTTCAAGAAAGGAAAAAAAATTTAAACCCATATTTTCAGGAATGATTGCCAATTTTTACTTTAATATTTTCTAAGTTGCATTAAACTTTTGGTTACTATGGTGTAATATCCTTTTAAGAGAAAGGGTGTTACATTTTGTGGTATCAGAGCCTGGTTTCAGTCTTTTGGGGGTGTTAGGGTATTGGTCTACTAGGTCTAAGTTGCGTAAAGCCCTGATAGGATATGAGTGGTACGAAATTGTGGCGAACTTGATTGCTTTGCTTGATTCTGAACTATGCTGGCATGGAACAGTATGGTTGAGAAAAATATATAGTAGTATTATATAGTAATATTACTAATATAATTGTGTATGTGATAATAGTTACTAATATAATTGTTTATGTGATATTAATTACTAATGTGATTGTTTATGTGACTATTCATATGATATTATTTTGATTAACCCTATAGACTTAGAAAAACTATGATAATTTCTATTATTTATTGGTTAAGTTGTTTGATAGGACGTTATGGCAAGTAACGGAAGTTTTAGTATGGAAGAGTTGCCAACAGCTATTAGGGAAATGACCACTGCTATTAGGAAGAGGGAAGTAAGGAATCTCAAAGACATAGAGCTGTGTCATGTCAACATAGAGCAGTTCGGAGAAGGAAATGAGGTTAAAGGAATGAATCTATGGATTCAAGACTTGGAAGAATTCTTAGGAACATTGGTCTGCACCGAGGAGCAAAAAGTGAGGTTTGCTGCTTTTATGGTGGTGGATGATGCGGAATTCTGGTGGTCTCAAATGAGTTTAGCATTAAGAGCTAAAGGAATAATTCTCACCTGGGCTATCTTTAGGGATCACTTTTTAGCAAAGTATCTGCCCACAGACATTCGTCAAGTGAAGGAATTAAAATTTCTGAACTTAAGGCAGGGGGAGATGACTGTAGAACAGTATAACAAAAGGTTTAAGTCACTCTCAGAGTTTTCGCAGTATTTTCAGTATCGGACTGATTCGATCTGGAGATGCATGAAGTTTCAGGAAGGATTAAGGCAAGATCTGCAAGAGATAGTGATACCTCTACAGATTGGCAATATAGACAAGTTAGTCAAGTATTGTGTTAGGCTTGAGAAAGCAGGGAAAGGGAAGTTCGTTCCTAAAGTTGGGATGTCAGATAGGAAGTGTTATCAGTGTGGAGGACGAGGTCATATGGTAGACACTTGTACTCAAATGGAGATTACCTGCTTTAGGTGTGGAAGGAAGGGGCATAAGTCTAAGGACTGCAAGTAAGTGAAGAAATATATAAGTAGGTAGTAAAGACTGAAGTTAGCAACGTTGTATTATGCAATGTAAAATATAGCTTAGCAATAGTAGGTTGAAATTATGGTACCCATAGATGGGACATAATCTTTTGGGAAGTACATATAGCAGTAGAGCCAAAATAAGCATTGCTTGTAAAATATCTACTATGTATAATATCAGTATGTTGGTTTGCTATATACTTTTTAGTAATTATCTGACTATATCTTATAATTTGTTGTGTAGATTACGTGTTTTATAGAAACCTACCCTTAAAGAAATTAAGCATGGGATATGAATGATGACAAAGTTAGTCATAAGATTTTTATTGTTTTCTTTCTACTTAAGGTCAAGGTATGAGTCCGATCAACTCATCAGCTTGCTGGTAGCAGAAATTTGGCAATAGCAATTTATATGAACTAAGAGTCAACATTCTGAAGAGAATGAAGAAATACCAGAATAGAAGTTTAGAAGAATTCTTATGACTAAGTTAGAATATTTCAAGATAAATATAAATAAGTTGTTTTGCATGGATAAGTAAGGGAAGAGACCAAGTTAGTGGAATAGAATTTGGTAAATTATAGATTAGACAGTTATTGGGAATAAGTAAAAGGTATTATGATAGGAAAGAGATTAAGGTACAGAAAAATAGGAAAAGGATTATATGGAAAAAAACCTTAGAGATGATAAAATTCTTATGAAATATTAGGGGAAGAAAGGGAAATAAAGATAGATTTAAGAAATGGATCCAAAATATATATATAAGTATACCCACGGCTAAAGTTTGAAACTTGTAGCTGAAATATTCTTGGATTTTAGTTTCAAGGATTTGATGAAGTTTAGAGGTACAAATGATTTTGAAGCAGGACTTAGTGAAAAAATTAAATGATACTGTATTAGAGATCTATTAAGGAGGAAAAATCCGAAGATGAAGGAAGGAAAACAGTAAATAGGCAAAAGGAAATGCTGGTGAAATTAGCTAGACTGCAACAAAACGGAGTTGGGACGGAAAAACAAGAGGTAATACTCCGAACCATTTGATAGGAGAGTATGTTATATCTAAAGGATAAATAGTATATCATTTGAAAAACAATGGTATTAAGTACTAGAGTTACATATTTCAAATAAGGGATATTGTTCAGATGAACTTATTTGCAGAATTTCGAGGACGAAATTATTTTTAGAGGGGTAGAGTTGTAACATCCCAAAAATTGACTCTAGAAGACAGAGTATTAATTTTGGAGGATTAGAATTAATCTTAGGATTTTTTGTCAGATCAAAAACAGATGGTTTAGAACTGACGTAAGCATTAAACAGTAAAATACAGACGTTTTGAAGAGTCAGAATAAGCAGAAAATGAATATGGAAAATTCATGTTAGGTTCCAAAGAATATTAGAAGATAGATGATAATTTATCATGATATTCAAAAAGGTTTCTTAAAGCTAAGTTTGAATTATAGAAGAATAGATAAATGGGAATTACGGTTTTGGTCCCTTTAGGAGAAATTCCGTAAACTGTAAATAGGGAATAGGACGAGTACCGGAGGAAGAAAGATAATTGAGGTTAAGACTTTAGGATGTGATATATTCTAGATATTATAGAGATAATAAGGTTTGTTTGATATTATAGATATAAATTGTAAGAAAATTAAAGTCGTATATAGACTTCCGTATGCTATTTTTCGTCAATTATCTGTTTTTAATGAATTTGTGTGAACTAAGTGCTAAGTAATTTATGTTAGTCTTAGAATCATGATATTATAAAACTCATCAAATTACTTTATCAAAACAAACGCTTTTTCTTGAACGTTTGAGTTTTTACGGAAAACCGTATTCTGCCGTTATTTATGGATAAGATTTTATTAAAAGAAAATATGCCAAACCAACCCAGAATTTTATCTTCCTTCACAAAAGTTTCTTCTTTTAATATTTTTGATTTTATGGATTTTTTCTGAAATTTTTGGTAAACTTTCAAAAAATACCAAAAAATACAGTAAACGGGTACGTCTAGCGTATAAAACTCGCTATACAGTATATGTAAATTTCGAAAAAGGTCCCAAATAATTTTTATTTTATTTTTATTCTTTATTTCATGAATTTTAAAAATATTTCTAGACAAGATTATTTTTCTACTATTTTCACTATTTTACGTTGTATATTCGCTGTATAAAACTGAAAAGGAAGCAAACGGGTTTGAAATAAAAACTGGGAATTTCCAAAGGACCTTGGAATAATTTTATAAAGTCCAAAATAGTGTTTTTGACTCAGCCACAAGCCTTGTTCATGAAGGGTTTGAATGGAGACTATTTAATCATTTATTTTGCAACATATTTACCAAAACATAAAGCATTTGGTATTTTAATCCAATGGTCCCCCTTGGCTCCTTCTTGGTCGACATCCACATTATTTTAGGGCCCTTGGATGAGCTTTTTGTTGCATGAATCATTGGCATAGTCATAGGATTGAACCAATTAGAATAAATCATGTTTTTACTAATTTATTTATTGAATAAATGGCTATTTTGGCAATTATGATGAACCAAACTTTCTTCTTTCTTCTTCACACCTCTTGGCCGCCCCTATTGCTTATTTTGAGCCCTTGGATGATGAATTTTCACTTTGATTCAATCCTTGTGAAGTAGCATGAACCAATTAGAAATTAGTTAATTGTTTTGATTTATTTAAAAAGCCTAAACCAAGGTTATGTTTTAAGCCAACCATGATCATTTTTAACTCAACCCTTGGCTGGCCCCTTGGCTATAAATAGAGGCCTTGGCATCATAAAAATTCTCACACCAAGCTCAAGGATTCAAGAAGCAAACACTTTCTCTCTTTTTCTCTCTTAAGTCTAAAATTTCTTATATTGGTGTTCTTGGTGTTTTGCCTTGTTCTTCAAAGGTATTTTGGCTAAGGTAAGGGAAACCCTTGCAAAATAATTTGAGGAGTATTTGTATGATCTTTGGTTGTGCTTGGTCTGTGTGTTTTGAGTGTTATAGTTTTTAAATGGATGTTTATGCTTTATAAAGTGTTTTATTGCTTTAAAATGATTATTTTGTGATAATTGTAAATTGTTGTGTTATGTTGCCCAAAAATCCTTAGGTTTTCGTGGGAATGAGACTAATATAAAGTCCGTCTCTATCTGGCCTGGGATCTGTATTAGTAAGCTGTTTGAAAATCCTAACACTAGAGACCGGGTGTATACGTGTTCAAGATAATCTGGGAAATAATTGATTTATTAAATAACGTATATATAAATGGATTGGAAAGGATTAAAGAGTGTAACGGTAATGGATTCTCGGTGAATTCTATCGTTATAGCATCTTTCAAAATTTAATGTAACGGTAATGGATTCTCGGTGAATTTTATCGTTATATTAATTGTGGAAAATATCAAGTGGGTATCCAACCTGTATATATATGCACATAACTCAGTTTAATTCCCAATATTTAAAACAGTGGAAATTAGTGAGATAGGCTTCCAATGGGCCTTTTTCTTGTAAGATAATCAGTGCTTAAGAAATTTCCCAAAGTGAAATAAAGTGGCTAACATTCACTTGGTATAGTGGATCGATTTTTAAAAAGGGTATTGATCACCAAAGATGGCTCTGCCGTCGTGTGGTCTTTTCATCTTCAAAAATAAACTTAAGCCGAAAATTAATCAGTTATATTTCGTTCACTAAGTATGTAACTACTTTTTAGAAACCTGGACACCGATTACCACAGTCGGCTCAGCCGCTGTGTAGTTATTCCATTTCCAAAGATTTACTTAAAAACGGATAACAGACGTTATTAGGCTCAAAAGCGAACGTAAGTTTATTTACTGCTATTCTTTCTCCCTTGATCAAATTCAGAGAGTCTTTGTCCCATTTTGGTCTTCTTAAAATAAGTTAAGAATAAATGTAGTTCAAATATCGAATCATTCTGTTGGGCTTTTCACCTCAGTTCGGCTCTGCCGCGGTGTGATTAGTCATAAATTGAATTAATACAGCTGGTAGAATAAACTGAATTGCGATAATTAGTGTATTAAGGGCAAGAGTAAAGGGGAAACCATAGAAAGATGAGTTAGACCAAGAGATGGTATTGAAGAGAAGCTACAGAGGTGGATGTAAGCAACTTTATTAAAGAGGAAAAAGAGAAAGAGATTCTGAAGTGATAACTTAGACGAGCATTTGCATTATAGATGATGAGCTTACAACCTATAAGATGTGGTTGAGAATAGGGTTAAGTTGGGCTACAATTTCCTTCTGGGATTATTCAGGTTTCGATAGTCTTAGGTGGCTGAGTGAGTGAATACCCTCGAGCCGAGACAATTCATACACCCGGCTTGAATAAATTTGACTGGCTGACCTATTCATGATTGGTAAATCATTTTAAATGCGGTATTACCGAAGTGATTTTTAGGGATCTAAGGCGGGATTCCCTGATTATTCTGTTAAGTTTATCGCAACCGATCGCTCAAGAAGTTGGGAAGAAGGGAAAAGTCTCCTTGGAGCATTACACCGGTGTGAATAGAGGAATATTGAAGTGACATGCATAACCATACTTTGATGTGAAAATATAAATTGTGAATGAGTTATTTATAGAGGTATAATGTGCAAGGTAGGGTTTACTTGACTGCAATGTATTGGACTTGTGTGGAATATTGAATATCTGGTTGAGTGTTTTGAGTGTCTCTGATAATTACTTGTTTGAATGCTGTGTGATATAAGTTTTCCCTTGTTTGTACTACTTTCATTATTTGTATAAGAGTTTCACCTTGCCTGCTTTGTTGTGTTGTTACATGACTGAGTAGATGGAGATGAACCCACAAGATAGAGGATTGGGAACCGTCCGACATCTACGTATAGAACCTTTGGGTGGAAATACTGTACGTTGGAATATATGTCCTAGCACGCAATGGGGAAGATTTGTAGGATATGTGGAAACCTTAGATACTGGGGGTGGGGCGTCACTAAATGTACGACCCATTCAGGAACAAATCATATTAGATGTTAAGTTACTATTACGTCAATTAAAACCTTTGGTGATTGACCCAGAAGACTTGTTCAATAGTAATGATGATAGTGGAGATAGCAGTGGAGGCAGTTCACATCCATCTGTGCACGATAGTGGTGGAACGGATCATGGAGACCAGCGTCGAAGGAGTAGATCATCACGCAAAGGACGAGTCAAATCCGCTAAAAAGAAGTCACCAGTTGTTGAACCCGGAGACACAGAGGGTTCTGTAGGGTATACACTAGTTTCACCTTTAGTAGAGAAAGAACCAACCATGTATATCCCGTGTTCTCGTCAGTCTGAGTCGGAGGATATCATTTGGTTATCTGAGTCTCTTTCTGATGATGAAGTTGATAAGACACCTAACATGTCCATTGACACTTGGAATACCTCTGACTTAACCAAAACGCCTTCGTACCGTCCGGACCTAGCTAGGTTTGGGATGAATTGGGTTCCGGTAACACAGTCCAAGAATCTTGATTCTAGTCTCCCAGGGTTAGGAGGATCTACCTGGTCCTGCCCTTAGAAGTAGTTGAGTTTAGAGTTTGAATAGTAGATCCTTTTTTAGGTAAAAGATGGATCATGGCTCAACGGTATCTAAATAGTGTGTTTTTATTTTCCACTTTTGTACTTTTTGGTTTAGTGTAGTATTAACTTTATTTTGGCTTTGCAGTGTCAGAAATCAAAGTTTGCTTTAGTGCAAGCTCTTTGTAAAATATCATGGTACATATATGAGAGATGAGGTACTTTGCAAATGTGTTGCTCTCAATTTATATTTCGAAAAACAATTACAAAGAATTAAAGGGATATGCTCCCCATCCTTCTCATCTTCTTCAAGAAAGGAAAAAAGTTTTAAACCCATATTTTCAGGAATGATTACCAATTTTTACTTAAATATTTTCTAAGTTGCGTTAAACTTTTGGTTACTATGGTATAACATCCTTTTAAGAGAAAGAGTTTTACACTTTTCATCAAGCTTTAGGGACCCGATTGAATCTTAGCACAACGTATCAACCCCAAACTGATGGTCAAACAGAGAGGACTATTCAAACCTTAGAGGATATGCTTAGAGAATGTATTCTAGAGGATGGTCGGAGTTGGTGCAACATCCGTATTTTTAGGGTATTAGTTAGAATTTCTGTTTTATATGAAATACTAAGATCTAAGTGCTAAGAAAATTAATTTGGTTATATAATAATAAGTATAAAACACTTATGAAATTATTTTATTAAAACAGCAACTTTTTCCTTACTGTTTGACATCGTATTTTCTGTTATTGACGGAAAAGGATTTTAATAACACAAGTATGTTAACCCAACCTTTTCTAACAAACTTCCTTCACAAAAGTTGCTTCTTTTAGTATTTGTGATTTTCTGGAATTTTCTTAGAATTTTAGGAAAACTTTGAAAATTACTACTTTGACTCTGTTAATTACGGAAAGAGTAAAACACTGATTCAGAGACCAACCTGAGGTCAGAAAAATATTTTGAGTAACTGAATCATATTTTTATATGTTTTGAAATTTTTGGAAATTATTTCGTAATTTTCTAAAAAGCATGTCAAAACGCTACTTTTTCGACGCTTATAAAGTAGCGGTGATTTCTGGTCCAAAATCGATTTATGTCGAACAATTAGGGCTCAAAATCAAATTTTAAGACAGACCATTAGTAATTAAATACAATTTTTAAATTTTTTGGGATTTTTTTGGAATTTTATGAAAAAGTGCTATTTTTCACTTACGGCGCGTCCGTTTTCCGTTGTTTCTACAAACTGTAAGGCTTACCCTTACCGTAAAATTCCCAAAACTCTTCCATAAGACTTTTATGTGTTATTTTCAAGACTCCTCATTGATTCTTACTATTTTAAATTATTCTTGAGTATTAGATTAGTGAAAAGACTATTTTGACTCTTAATTGCGGAATAAGCCGAATTGAGACGAATAGAAGTATAGTGGCTATAATATAGGAACTTAGAAACTTTGAGGGGTTTGAATACAATTCTAAGAAGTATGTAAGAGTGGGGAACATCATGATTACCTTGAATAGTAAGGTGGGCATGTAAAAAGACCATTTTACCCTTGATTTTCACTTAAAACTACCTAAACCCTAGACTTTTGACCAAGCAATCCAATGGCTCTCCTCCCTCCTTGTGTTGGTCGACATCATCATCAATTTAGGGGCCTTGGATCAGATTTCCCACCTTAGTCATCAATCCTTGTGAAGAGCTCTAAACCAATTAGAAAAAAGATTGATTAAACCTAATTATTAATTAGGTAATTTAGGAGTCATGGCTTACCTCACACATTTTCTTAATTCCTTTCTTCTCCCCAAGCTTTGGCAGCCCCCTCACCTATAAATAGACCCCCTTGGCTTCATAAATTTTCACTCATCCAAAGTGGAAATCAAGAAGACAAATACTTTTCTCTCTTTTCTCTCTTTAGTCTTAAATTTCTTACTATTTGTTCTTGGTGTTCTTGCTTGTTCTTCATCAATATTTTGGCCAAGGTAAGGGGTTAATCTTTCAATTTAATTTGTGAAGTATGAGTTTTGATTCTTGTTTATGTTTAGATTGTATGCTTTAGGTGTTTTTGCCTTTATGCTTTAGATAAATGATTTTATAGTCTTAAATTAATTACTTTGTGCTAATTACTAATAGTAGGGCTATAATGCCCAAATTTTATTAAAATTTCGTGGGACTAAGGTTACTATGTTAAAATCATTTGTGAACTTTTGTAAACATACCGTTATAATGGCGAAATTTAGACTACCGCAAATATAATTTTTTCGCGAAGAGAATACAATTAATTATTTTGTGAAAACCCTGGTATTATCTATCATTGATATGTAAGGTCATGGTTAAGATGAATGGTTTATCAGTATGGATCTGTCTAGAAAGGAAGTGAGACCTTTGAAGGGGCTAAAGCAGTCTGTCTCTCTCTGGCCTGGGATCTGTATTGATACGCTGTTTGGGGAATTCTTAACCTAGGGACTCGGTATATACGGGACTAAGATAATTGGGGAATATAATGGTAATGGATTCTCGGTGAATTCTACTGTTATATATATATTTGTTGGTTCAGTATTCTCTATGTCTTCAACAGTGAAAATATGTGAAAACAGTTTCAATAGGGCTTTTTCAGAAAATAAACCGGTGTGAAAGTATTTTCGAAATATTTCCATTTTGACCCTTTTTCAATGAGTTAATCACTTTTTGATACTATTATATACCGATATATTCTTGGAGGAACTTGAATATAAACGAAGTACGAGTTGTCTGGAATAAATGGTTCTATGTCTGTCTGAGTGATGAAATTCTATGTTTTCCTGAGATGTGTGATCTGGTATTTTTATCTGAGAAACGTGGTTCTGTGTTTACTTGTGATTCTGTGTTTATTCGAGAGTTAAGTCGTAAATGGGTATCTGTGGTTACTAAGTAAAATCTCTTGGAGTGGCGGGCTGAATGCTCGTGGCTAGGTGCCAAAATTCCTATGGTAAAATCTCCTTGAGTAGCGAGTGACATACTCATGGGTGTGGCCCAAATATAAGTGGTAAAGTCTCCAAGAGCAGCGGGTTCTTTTCTCGTGGATGTGGTCCCGAAATTATGTCGTAAAATCTCTAGGGGTAGCGGGTTCCTTTCTCGTGGGTATGTCCCAAAATTCTTAAGTAAAATCCCCAAGAGTAGCGGGCAGGATGCTCGTGGGTTTGTCCCGAAAGTAGAGAAAGTCTTGTGTGAAATTCTCTGTTTAAGATGTTGAATGATTCCTTTGTTGTATATTGTTCTCACTGGATGTTCCCAAATGTGTTGCGTTTGAGTGAAATTCTTACCGTGCTGATATATTGATTTCTTAAGTATGACTCCTTAGTGTTTGTGCAGTATGTTGCTGTGTGCCGTACTTTCCTTATTAAGTTTTTTAGAGTTTCACCCTTACCTGCTTTGTTGTATTGATTCATGACGGAGTAGATGTATGACCCAAGAAGTGGGTTAGCTCCTAGAAGAGGAGCTGAAGGATGCTGCTGATTAGATGATATGGATTCCAAGAAGATTAAACGGTTACTGTATTATTTGGGTAGGGGTTTACAGACCAGATTGGCTCAGATGTTCACTGTCTTACTTTAAACTCTTTCCTCTACAAACTCTAATGTTTTATATATATATATATATATATATGAGACGAGATCATTTTCGCATATTATTGTTTTATGCTTCCGCACTTAAACTCTTTTGAAAATAATTAATACATATTTCTCCATTCTTCTCTGTGTTAAAAGAGGAACAAATTTTACACACATTTTCGGAGAAGGAATGTTGAGTTTTCATTAAATATTTTCTAAGGTATTTCGAAATTCATTGGTAACTATGGTGTAATATCCTTTTTGGTGAAAGGGTGTTGCATTTTGTGGTATCAGAGCTTGGTTTGAGTCTTTTGGGTATTGTTGGGTATAGCTTTACTATGTTTTCATTGTGTGAACTCTGATGAGTTTTTTGTGCTGTGTGAAATTGTGTGAACCTTGATTTGACTGCTTAGTTTATATTGTTCTGAAAAAATCTGGTTTTAAAAGTTGTGCTGGTATGGGACGGTACAACTGAGAAATTCACAACTGTGCTGGTATGGGACGGTACAGTTGAGGGGAACTTAGTAAGATTATTCGGTACTACCTATGCCAACAGTACTGTATAGGTATGAGACTATGCAGGAGAGGATGACCTTCTGAAAAGCATATAAGTGAGGACAAAACATGTGGTTGGTATTCGTGTTGGTTTGTAGGGATAAAGTCATAAATCTGAAAGTAGCCAGGTGATTTCAGGATAATATAGACTTAAGTAAAATTGTGTGATTAAGTACTATGTGACATATCGATTTATTAATAGTCGATTATTGGGGATTTCTTGAATGGGTTATGACTTAGTATCACTTGGGTAGTTGTCTTATAGGAAACCATGTCTGGAAGAGGAAGTGGAATAAATGTAGACTTGGCAAATGCTATCCGAGAGATGGCAACTGTCGTAGGACAAAGAGAAGGAAATGGGCAGGGTTTGGCAGACTTCTGTCGCGCCAAACCAACTCAATTCAAAGGGGGTTATGACCCAGAAGGGGCGGACCTGTGGATTCAAGAATTAGAGAAGATCTTTGTAGCTATGGCATGTACAGATGAACGGAAGGTAACCTTTGCTGTATACATGCTGGTAGGAGATGCTGAGTTCTGGTGGTGTGGGGTACGTCAGCTGTTGGAGGCCGGAGAAATACCCATTATCTGGGCTCTTTTCCGGGAGCCTTTCCTGACTAAGTATTTTCCTCAGAACGTCCGTCATAACAAGGAGATGGAGTTCTTAAATCTGAAACAGGGAGAGATGACTGTTGGAGAATATGCAGCTAATTTTGAATCACTCTCTAAGTTTTCTCAGTACTTCCAGTTGCACCCTGATCCATCTTGGAAGTGTAAGAAGTTCCAAGGGGGACTAAAGTATGATATGAGGGAGGCAATGGCACCTTTGAAGGTAGAGGAGTTCGGTGAAATGATAGAACATTGCTCTATGATAGAGGAAACAAAAAGGGGAAAAGAAGTAGTGAACAAGGATTCAGGACCATCTAGGTCTGATAGGAGAAGAGGCAATCAGGATCAAAGGAAACCATACTATAGACCACCAGGAAACCAACAATATTACCAGAATGTTGCACCTACTTTTAGTAGTCAAGGAAGGTTTAATTCGAATGGTCAGAAAGATACCCGAAAATGCTATAGGTGTGGGAAACAAGGTCATTTAGCTGACACTTGTCGGGGAAATGTGATCACCTGTTTCCAATGTGGGAAGATGGGACATGTAGCTAAAACTGTCAGTCAAAACAAAAGGAACCTATTGCTGACATTCTGAATAAGAATAGGCCAAAGGGAAGGATGTATACCATATCGGGTGCTACCATTTCTTCACATGGTGCTAATATACCAAAGTAGTAAGGGTCTTAGGATATGCTGCAAGGGTTGAAAGCAGCACTGTTGTTTTGCTAAGTTACATATATACTTTAGTATTCATAAGTTTGAAAAATAAGATTTTAAGTTAGTATAGAATCTTTTTGGTGATGTTTTATAGACTTATAGTCTATTAAGAATGTTTTCTTCTTACTACTATTATATGAATATATGAAGTGCTTGGTTTCATTGAGATTGTGTTGATTCTATACATGTGCTTGCAAATTGTTTGTTATATTTATAACCCCGATTCTCAAAATGTGTTTTTGGGATGGTGGTATTAGTCATAAACTTATTATTGTTTTCTTGCTACTTAAGATCAAGGTATGAGTCGGATCAACTCATTAGCTTGCTGGTAGTAGTGAGATAACAATGGTATTTAGTATGAACTGATAAGTTAAATCCCTAAGTGTATTCACGAATTTCGAGGACAAAATTCTTTTTAGATGGGGCGAATTGTAACATCCGTATTTTTAGGGCATTAGTTAGAATTTCTTTTTTATATGAAATACTAAGATCTAAGTGCTAAGAAAATTAATTTGGTTATATAATAATAAGTATAAAACACTTATGAAATTATTTTATTAAAACAGTAATTTTTTCCTTACTGTTTGACATCCGTATTTCCTGTTATTGATGGAAAAGGGTTTTAATAACACAAGTATGTTAACCCAACCTTTCCAAAAAAACTTCCTTCACAAAAGTAGGTTCTTTTAATATTCGTGATTTTTTGGAATTTTCTTAGAATTTTTGGAAAACTTTCAAAATTACTGTTTTCACCCTGTTAATTACGGAAAGAGTAAAACACTGATTTAGAGACCAACCTGAGGTCAGAAAAAGATTTTGAGTAGCTGAATCATATATTTATATTTTTTGAGATTTTTGAAAATTATTTCGTAATTTTCTGAAAAGCAGGTCAAAACGCTACTTTTTCGACGCTTATAAAGTATGGAAAGCAGAGATTTTTGGTCCAAAATCGATTTATATCGAACAATGAGGGCTCAAAATCAAATTTTAAGACAGACCATTAGTAATTAAATTCAATTTTCAAATTTTTTGGAATTTTTCTGGAATTTTCTGAAAAAGTGCTGTTTTTCACTTACAGCGCATCCGTTTTCCGTTGTTTCTACAAATTGTAAGGCTTACCCTTACCGTAAAATTTCCAAAACTATTCCATAAGACTTTTATGTGTTATTTTCAAGATTCCTTATTGATTCTTACTATTTTAAATTATTTTTGAGTATTAGATTAGTGAAAAGACTATTTTGACTCTTAATTACGGAATAAGCCGAATTGAGACGAATAGAAGTATAGTGGCTATAATATAGGAACTTAGAAACTTTGAGGGGTTTGAATACAATTCTAAGAAGTATGTAAGAGTGGGAAACATCTTGATTACCTTGAATAGTAAGGTAGGCATGTAAAAAGACCATTTTACCCTTGATTTTCACTTAAAACTACCTAAACCCTAGACTTTTGACCAAGCAATCCAATGGCTCTCCTCCCTCTTTGTGTTGGTCGACATCATCATCAATTTAGGGGCCTTGGATCAGATTTCCCACCTTAGTCATCAATCCTTGTAAAGAGCTCTAAACCAATTAGAAAAAAGATTGATTAAACTTAATTATTAATTAGGTAATTTAGGAGTCATGGCTTACCTCACACATTTTCTTAATTCCTTTCTTCTCCCCAAGCTTTGGCAGCCCCCTCACCTATAAATAGACCCCCTTGGCTTCATAAATTTTCACTCATCCAAAGTGGAAATCAAGAAGACAAACACTTTTATCTCTTTTCTCTCTTTAGTCTTAAATTTCTTACTATTTGTTCTTGGTATTCTTACTTGTTCTTCATCAATATTTTGGCCAAGGTAAGGGGTTAATCTTTCAATTTATTTTGTGAAGTATCAGTTTTGATTCTTGTTTATGTTTAGATTGTATGCTTTAGGTGTTTTTGCCTTTATGCTTTAGATAAATGATTTTATAGTCTTAAATTAATTACTTTGTGCTAATTACTAATAGTAGGGTTATAATGCCCAAATTTTATTAAAATTTCGTGGGACTAAGGTTACTATGTTAAAATCATTTGTGAACTTTTGTAAACATACCGTTATAATGGCGAAATTTAAACTACCGCAAATATAATTTTTCCGCAAAGAGAATACAATTAATTATTTTGTGAAAACCCTGGTATTATCTATCATTGATATGCAAGGTCATGGTTAAGATGAATGGTTTATCAGTATGGATCTGTCTAGAAAGGAAGTGAGACCTTTGAAGGGGCTAAAGTAGTCCGTCTCTCTCTGGCCTGAGATCTGTATTGATATGCTGTTTAGGGAATTCTTAACCTAGGGACTCGGTATATACGTGACTAAGATAATTGGGGAATATAATGGTAATGGATTCTCGGCGAATTCTACTGTTATATATATATTTTTTGGTTCAGTATTCTCTATGTTTTCAACAATGGAAATTTGTGAAAACAGTTTCAATAGGGCTTTTTCGAAAAATAAACCGGTGTGAAAGTATTTTCGAAATATTTCCATTTTGACCCTTTTTCAATGAGTTAATCACTTTTTGATACTATTATATACCGATATATTCTTGGAGGAACTTGAATATAAACGAAGTACGAGGTGTCTGCAATAAATGGTTCTATGTCTGTCTGGGTGGTGAAATTCTGTGTTTTCCTGAGATGTGTGATTTGGTATTTTTATCTGAGAAACGTGATTCTGTGTTTACTTGTGATTCTGTGTTTATTCGAGAGTTAAGTCGTAAGCGGGTATCTGTGGTTACTAAGTAAAATCTCTTGGAGTAGCGGGCTGAATGCTCGTGGCTAAGTGCCAAAATTCCTATGGTAAAATCTCCTTAAGTAGCGAGTGACTTACTCGTGGGTGTGGCCCAAATATAAGTGGTAAAGTCTCCAGGAGCAGCGGGTTCTTTTCTCGTGTGTGTGGTCTCGAAATTATGTCGTAAAATCTCTAGGGGTAGCGGGTTCCTTTCTCGTGGGTTTGTCCCGAAATTCTTAAGTAAAATCCCCAAGAGTAGTGGGCAGGATGCTCGTGGGTTTGTCCCGAAAGTAAAGAAAGTCTTGTGTGAAATTTCCTATTTAAGATGTTGAATGATTCCTTTGCTGTATATTGTTCTCACTGGATGTTCCCAAATGTGCTGTGTTTGAGTGAAATTCTTACTGTGCTGATATATTGATTTCTTAAGTATGATTCCTTAGTGTTTGTGCAGTATGTTGCTGTGTGCCGTACTTTCCTTATTAAGTTGTTTAGAGTTTCACCCTTGCTTGCTTTGTTGTGTTAATTCATGACAGAGTAGATGTATGACCCAATAAGTGGGTTAGCTCTTAGAAGAGGAGCTGAAGGATGCTGCTGATTAGATGATATGGATTCCAAGAAGATTAAACGGTTACTGTATTATTTGGGTAGGGGTTTAGAGACCAGACTGACTCAGATGTTCACTGTCTTACTTTAAACTCTTTCCTGTACAAACACTGATGTTTTATATATATATATGAGACGAGATCGTTTTCGCATAGTATTGTTTTATGCTTCCGCACTTAAACCCTTTTGAAAAGAATTAATACATATTTCTCCATTCTTCTCTGTGTTAAAAGAAGAAGAAATTTTACACTTCATTAAATATTTTCTAAGTTATTTCGAAATTCATTGGTAACTATGGTGTAATATCCTTTTTGGTGAAAGGGTGTTGCAGTTGGGATACCCATCTACCTTTAGTTGAGTTTGCCTACAACAATAGCCACCACTCTAGTATAGGTATGACATCTTTTGAGGCACTTTATGGTCGTAAGTGTAAAATGCCTTTGTGTTAGTCGGAGGTAGAAGATAAGGGAATTTTGGGAACTGAACTCATCCAGGAAACCAGTGACAAGATCAGGAAGATAAGAGAAAAGTTAAAAGTTGCTCAAAGTCGGCAAAAGAGTTACGCCAACAATCGAAGGAGACCCTTAGAATTTGAGGAAGGAGATCATGTCTTCTTGAGAGTTACCCCCACAATAGGCATTGGAAGAGCTCTTCGAGCTAAAAAGCTTAGTCCCTGTTTCATCAGACCATTTCAGATTTTACAACGAATTGGGGAAGTAGCCTACCGGCTTGCTTTACCTCCCTCTTTGTCAAGTTTACATGATGTTTTCCATGTGTCTTAGCTTAAAAAATATATCCCTAACCCTTGTCAACCTTTGAACCATGAGACAATACAGTTGAGGCCTGATTTAACTTATCAACCGCTACCGGTTCAAGTTGTTGATTATAGCCTGAAAACCTTGAGGAATAAGACTATTCCCTTGGTGAAGGTTATTTGGGAAGAATCAACTCCGGAGGAAGCTACATGGGAGTTAGAAGGAAACATGAGAAATGAGTATCCATACTTATTTTCTTAGGTAAGTTGCTTAAATTTTGAGGACAAAATTTTCTTTTAGGAGGGGAGAGTGTAACATTTCCAAGTTATTTTATAATTAATTTATTTCTTAATTTATTTTCCTCATTGCATGTGTGATTTGGGGCTCTTAGATTGTTTGAGGGTATGTATATTTGGCATGGAAAGAGGATTTGTATAAGTTTCTATGAGTTTGGGTGTGTTGATTGAGGTTTGTGATGGACTTCTATGTTAAAAAATGTTTTTCTGCATTGCTGCTCGCTGTCATGGGTGCCCAAGCGCCAGGTACGGGTGCCCAGTGCCCAGATTCGGTCCCTAGATCTGTTTTTCAAGTTTCTGGGACAGCATTGCAGCGCCCAGCGCTAGGAAGTGGGTGCCCAACGCCCAAGTTCGGGTTCCCAATTGACAGCTTCAGTAATAAATTCATTACAAATTGTATACTTATCCGTTTTTGATGAATTTTGTTTTGTTTGAACCCTTGATGTGTTGGGAATCCATGGTTAAAATTTCATGAATTTTGAGAATGAAATTGCATAATACTGAGTTTTGATTGTTGATTTTCTGGGAACAATAGGAGTTAGATCATTTTATAGTGACTATGTTGTTTTATGATTAATTTATCCTTGTTTTATATTGGTGATTGACATTCTTTATAAATACTTAACGAATTGATATCTATGGGATAGTATAGGTCAAGTGGCATTGAATTTATGCTTAACCTTGCTATCGTAATAAGCTGTGAGTTAATTATAAGTCCTTTTCTAAAGGCTGAGGGTAAGTGCAAAGCAAGTAGGGACGCCACTTGTAGTCGTAGACGTCTGACCGGCCTTACAGTAGGCTAATCCATCCCAAGGTACTCACACTTGGTGGATAGCAAGACTTCATTAAAAAGCTTCAAGGATGTAATGCTTAATGTATGAGGATCACTTTGAGGACAACATTATATCTAGATAGGCGAAAGTTTGATTAAGACCATCATGAGAAACCTTTCTAAGATTTATAACTTTATTGTTATTAAATTATATACTTCCCTTGTGGGACTCACTGAGTTTATCTCACCCCTTATCCTTGTTTTGTTTCAGACAAATAGGAGTAGTCCCGTGATGACTTCTTAAAAGGAAGGATGCTATGGAGATAGCTTAGTTTCTACAACGTTTTGTGTTACTTTTAGTTTAAGATTCATTGACTTCTATTGGGATTGTAATGAGTACTTATATTAAACTTGTGACCAATGTTGTGTATTAAGTTCACTTCTTTCATGTGGTAGACTTGTTGACTGCACTTATGATCTATAACATGTTCATTTTTATGTTACGTACTAGTTAAGTAGCATAAGGTGCTACAACCGCTGATGTGGAAATAAATCCTATGTGTTAGCTGAGTTGGTGCCACGTGTGTAAGATGGAGTGGACTTAAGTGAGCCACATCATCGGTCAACTCACCTCGGGGACTAAACCGAAAAAAAAATATTATAAGGACAAAAAAAGTTTGACTTTTTTCAAGGACTAAAATGAAAACTCTCATATATTATAGGGACCAAAAACTTGTTTAAGCCTGAAGAATATGATAAGCACCCAAACAGTCGGGAAACCCTCCCTTGAAAAGTTAGTTATCAAGGGAGAAGAACCAAACACTTAAGTACTCTACCGAGCATTTCATACTACTTGATGTAGGACTTAGACACACCCCATAATATCTAAGTCCCTATCATAATATATTGTTTGCTTCCAGCAAGCATCGGATGAATATCACGACACTTGTTGAATGGAACCACGAGACTTTAAAATGCATTAATGTTAAGTAATAATCTTGGGTTTCATAGTCATGGTAATAGGAACCCGAATGGTGCAAAGAAAGGCACAAACTTTTTGGTTTTTTGGACAGTAATACAGAGATGGGAATCCATCTACGTTTGATTTTGATAAATAAGAACTGAGAAGGAATAAAAAAGGGAAAGGCGATGGGGTGAATGGGAGAGGATGATGGAAGGAGAGAGTACAGCGGAGAGGTAATGATGTTGTGCGATAGCACTCACATGATTTAAAAATTATTTTTTTAATCTGAATCGTTAATTTTAATCAAACGGTTGTAATTAATAATTCTCGTTTCTCACAATAGACAATAGTTTTCACCGGATACGTCCCCTATATATATATAAATTATAGCCATCAACAAGGATTCACCAGTAAAATGAAGTTTAACCAAGAACATAAAATCTCTAGTCTAACATGGCCATATGCTATATGCAGAACTAGAAACACAAGAAATTAAACATTTTGAAGGGTAACACGGGAACAAAAAGTCTATATCTATATAAGAAAATTAACCCCGGTCTACCATGTTGCGACACGTGTCACATCCATATTTCTTTTTATTTTTAAGTAATATCATTTTGTTTATGAGATTTTTGTTACTGTTTTTGTTATAAAAGACCCATACTTTATACGGGTCGGGTCTATAAACTAATTTCATATAAAGATAAGATTCTTGGAATATAAAGCGCAAAATAAAATTTTTGGCACATTTTGTTTAACGCAAGTCTATTCTTACCACAGTGATCAATATGAAGAGATCTAAAATTCAAGGTAGTCTTTTCTTCTTGGTTGCCTATTGTTGTTGATTAGTGGAACTATTGCTGTTTCAAGCAAAAGAAGGTCCTTTTCTTTATAAAACTAGTTTATAGACCCAACCCGTACTTTGTACGAGTCTTTTTATAACAAAAACAGTAAAAAAAAATCTCATAAACAAAATGATATTACTTAAAAATAAAAAAAAATATGGATGTGACACGTGTCATGACCTGGAAAGTAACACGTGTCGCAACATGATAAACCGGGGTTAATTTTCTTATATAGATATAGATTCTTCCCCAATTTGCGGAGGAGAAACTTCCTTCATTACCTAAAACGTTTGACATTTCAATAAAAAGACTGTAAATTTAATAGAAGCTTCTTTGTGTCTTCTCTGGTCTTTCTTTTCTGCTTGTTGGTTATTAAGCTATAGAAATCAAGCAGAGTGTGCAGGAAAAGAAACTGAAACTGAAATCTTATTTCTGGAAATGACCATTGAGTGCTTACTATAATTGGGCCTGTTTAAAACACAACAGATATAAAAAAAATAACATGAAGGTTAAAAATAATACATGTTTAAATAAAGGAATTTGCATATCAAAGTCTGTAAGCACCTTGAACAAAGAGTGAAAATTCATCTTCTCCAAGACTCCAACATGAAGAAAGGGGCACCTGTCCTCCAACGACATCAACAGAGGGAAGAGAAAATCCATTAGAACTGTGAAGAATATGCCACTTTCGTAATAAAACATCTTATAGTAATTGTATACTATAGATCAAATTAAAAATCCATTAAAACTGAAACTATGTCCGCAACCCTGTTGGAAGTCTTCTTTTAAAAAGCAAAGCTTTAAGCTACAACCCAACATTATTCATAAATTGTCATATTTAAAAGACAGATAGTTTTCACAATGACGCAATATGCAATACTTGAGGCATCTACAAATGCTTGCCCGAGTGGAAAATCCATATCAATAGTCAATTCAATTTGTAACAATTTGAATACATTGGGCGGGAAATACCATTGTATACATTCCACATCCAGGAACAACCAAAGTGGAAGCATTTGAACCAAAGTACTATAGAATAGCAAGATATCATAAGAAAAAAGCACTATATGATTTGAAAGTTTGAATAAACTCAGCTCTATAGCCAATTATAAAACTATTTTTTTTGGTTCGAGGGAGATCGCTCCGACCCCACGTAGTGTCCCAACGTTTTCAACGAAGGACTAATTTGCGCTCGTCCGTAGAGGCTTGGACTGGCCAAGACATGGTTTTATCTCCAGGTGGAATCGAACCTGCTACCAACAGGTCGATCCCCCCAAAGATCCTAGTGTTCCACCACTAGGCCAAGACTCCTTGGTTGCCAATTATAAAACTATTAAAACAATTACATAATGCAGAAAAGGATAGCACATAATTATTACCTTGGTTGGGTCAATGAAGGGATAAAATCCTCTATATTTCATAGAATCTGTAGAGGCTGAATAAGTTTGGAATTTCAACTGCATAACAATATGAAATTTGCTCATTGAATAGCATAATCCTGAGTAACTACAACTCTTATTTTATATTTTTTTAAAGATACATCAAACCTAACTTACAACACGATTACTTTTACAGTAGCAATTAAAATTGCTCTTTTCATCATTCCTTTGAAACAATCTATTTTTTCCTCTGCCGCACCCCAAATAAAAGAGCTTCTATCATCATAGAAAGTTATCTATCTACCTATTAAAAGATGGTAAACTGGACTACTCAGCAAAGGGTATGTGATGACACCATTTGTAAGATTTGCGTTGTGTAATTAGAAAATGATCATGAGGTCTATACATCCTGACAAAATAATTTGCATAGTTGGAGAAGTAGCTTGAGCTACGAAAGTAAAACCTTGGAATGCCTAGTTTTGCATTCTACTATCCAAGGAAAACTAACGTGTGCAAAAAGGCAAATATTTTAGAATGTAGGAAAGATGTTGTGACAACAAAAATAGTAATGCTTCCACCAAACAAAATCAGCCACACATTAATGTACCCAAGCATCTCTTCCATTCTGACAGTCGTCATCGCCATTCATACCAACATTTTTATACCAATCAACCAGAGAAGTTCATATCATCCTATTCCTTCCCAGTCTTTTTCTTTCATAGTCCATCTTTTATTTCATACCTGAAGGAGTCAAAAAATAAAAAGAAAAGGTAACATGCCTGCACGGTCCTTTAATCATTTGGTTTAGTCTCTCTCACAAATCCTCAGTATACAACTCTATTGCAATCCATTGATCACTTGATATTTTCAGACAAACTCTAAAATTAACAAATAATAACCAAACTGATATTTCAACAGTTTAAGACAAACTCTATCACCAAGGCTCCCTCTTGAAGTCAGTGATCCTCCTCAAAGTCGCCAGAGCAACCCCTTCTTCGGACTCTACAACAAACCAATAAGACAATTATTCACACACGCACACCATTAACCAGTCCCACCCAAAACACAAACCAGTAGCCAAGAAAAGCTGCACCGGCACCCCACGTAACAAAATATAAAGAATCACCGCAACACTCCACACATCCACCTTGGGCCCATAATTCCTCTACAAAACGTCTGGTTTCGTATAGTAAAAAAACAGAGGATGAATTTAAAAAAAAAATATTATGCATCAAGGCTAACCTGAAAAAAAATATTAAATTGATCATCAATCATCAATAATAGAAAGTATTCAAAGATGATAAATAGAAATAAAAATAAAAAGGATGGAACATGGCAAACCTCGGTGTATTAATATTTATATGCTACAACTTCTATAATAAATGAAGACATCAACAACACAAGCTGAGATTGTATTTAGAATTTTAAACAAACAATAGTGAAGGAGAAATGAAGAGGCAACCTGAAAGAATGGAACACGTGATCTAGAATCAAGAAAAGGGCAAAAAGGAGAAGGAAGCACGTGAGCCTAGAATACTGATAATAATGGTAAATTCTAAATTGGGACCCTCGGCTGTCACATTAATCTATATCTATGTTTATATAAGAAAATTAATCCCGGTCTATTATGTTGTGACACATGTCACTTTTCAAGTCATGACGAGTGTCACATTTATATTTTTTTTTATTTTTAAATAATATTATTTTGTTTATGAAATTTTTTTACTGTTTTTATTATAAAAAGATCTGTACTTTGTACGGGTAGGGTCTATAAACTAGTTTAATTTAAATTTAATTCAATTCTAAATTTTAAAAAATACGGTGAACCAACCACGTCCACGTGGTGTGTTAATTGAGCACAGAAATGGAGTGGTGACTGAGAACTGATATAGGAGGAACCGAAGATGAAGAACCTTTGCTACTTATTATTAGTATGGCATTGGCATCGGCGACTACCACTCTCACTGTCCCCCATCGTCGTTCAACACCGTTGTCGTACTCCAAAATCAATTTTCGGCAACCTAATCGGGTTATCGCATTTTCTACTTTCAAAAAACAATCTGTCTATTCGAAATTAAACAACCAAATTGCAGAGCTCCAGGTTCAAACTAGGTAATTCTTATGCTTATAATAATCTGTTAGATTCTGAATCAGATAATAGTATTATATATAATGACTTGGTTCTCATATCTTTTTTTTTTTTTTTGACTTGTAGCATATGGAATTGGAGGGGTTACACTATCCGCTATCAGTATTCTGGAAACAATGGCCCTGCACTAGTTTTAGTGCACGGTTTCGGAGCTAACAGGTTCATCCATGCTGTTCATATACTTTTCTTGTAGCTAGTTATATCACCTGTGCCATAGGTATTAACATTATTACTTGGCGTTTGCAAAAGTTCAATGTTTATACTATAGGGTATGTAGCTTAAACTCTCAAACAGCGCTACTTGCTAGGCTTATCAACTTTTAAACTTTTTATATTCATGTGCTGAGAAACAAGTTATTGCTAAGTTTGTGTAATTCTGAAACTACGTGACTAGCTATTCCTCCTTAATAAACTCTGATCAAATTTCATTTCCATTTTTTCATTATTTATTGGCAACTGCAATTAAGTCAATAAAATTGACTTCAGCTTTTAAATTAAGACATGGTTTTGTTAATTTAATGTCTATATCGATATTTTGAAATGTTTGAATGGTCATTGGCATTAATGAATACATTATTCATGGTTCAAATTCAATTGTGAATGAATTAGTCTTATGTGATAATTAGATAATATATATTGTCATAAAATTGGCATTCTGTACTGAGTATTAAACTGGTCAAAGTTTATGCATAAAATCACTATCATAAGGATTTCACCGGGTAAAACTTGTTTCCTTTACATAAAGAACAACTGTAGGAGGCCTGTCCCCTATTCCAGAATTGATTACTGTCTAAATATCTAGACTTTATATCAAATGCTTATTGTATGTAAGTTTTATAGTTAGGTCTGCTTGGCTCTGTAGTTATTTTGACTTTGTGCCACAAAGTAATTGAGAGTACAATTCATTGCAGTGACCACTGGAGGAAAAATATTTCAGCTCTAGCAAAATTCCATAGGGTATACACTATTGATCTTATTGGATATGGATATTCAGATAAACCGAATCCCCGTCAAATTGGAGATGATTCCTTTTACACTTTTGACACATGGGCCGCCCAATTAAATGAATTTTGTGTTGATGTCATTAAGGATGAAGCATTCTTTATATGCAATTCTATTGGAGGTGAATTCTTTTCAAGTGCCTTTGATAGTTATTGCTCTTGGGTTGTTTTAAATTACTTGTCTCTCTTTATTGTTACAAGCTGAGAGATCCATTACTCTGATAGTCTAATAGACTTTTCATGCTATTGTGCTAAGAATTTGCAATTGGTTCTGCAGGGGTTGTTGGTCTTCAGGCAGCTATATTAGCACCACAAATTTGTCAGGGCATTGTCCTTCTGAATATATCTCTGCGTATGCTTCATATAAAGAAGCAGCCTTGGTATGGAAAACCTTTCATCAAATCATTCCAGAGACTCCTTAGGTACAAATGAAACAAATGTTTCTTTGTGTGGACCTAACAAATTTCAAGCCTCGAGTAGGGGATTTACCATTATGAAGGTTTATGTTATAGGGATACTGCTGTAGGAAAATTCTTCTTTAAAACTATTGCAACGAAAGAATCTGTGAGGAACATTCTTTGTCAGGTACTCCTCTAGCTTAATTGTCAATTTAATCTCTTTAAAAGCTTGTGTTTTAAATTTTAATGTTGGACAGACAAATAGAAAGAATTAGCAGAGTGCAGAGGATGACAATGTTAATGCATTAGAATAAATTTGAATGACATTCTTGATAGGAACCCAAGTATTTGATTGCAGAAACAGGAATATTTCCCCTGCAAAAATATATTAACAAAACAGACCCTCACACGTAACACTGAAACAAAGACAAATGTAGAAAAAATGCAAGCATTTTGAATGGCTGGTTTCTAGCTTACCTACAATAATGCTGTTGATTGTAATCATAATTAGTATTATTCTTTGAAGTGTTATCGATCGCGGAAAATAGCGGAAAGCCAAAAATCCGCTATGTGAAATAGCGGATAGCGTTGCGGGCAAATAGCGGAACTTGTAATAGCGGATTTAATACAGTTATAATATATATATAAAATTATATATAACGGTAGAGGAAAGGGAAAGGTAGAGGAAAAAACCGAAAAAAAAGGGAAGGGGAAGGGAGAGAAAAAAACCAGAAAAATAAAGGATGAGAAGGATGATATCAGAATCACAGAAAACAAATAAAAAAACAGAGGAAGAGAAGGGAGAGGAGAGAACATAATAGAGCAAGAAAAGAGAACATAGGAACAGAAAAGGAGAGGAGAGAAGAGAACAGAGGAAGAGAGAAAAACTGAGGGAGAAGGAGAGTGTACCTGTCACTGTGAGGGTGCAGGAAGAAGGAGGCAGAGGTGTGAAGAAGTCGAGAAGAACAGCCACTGCTTGCTTGTAGAGAGGGTTATGTGAGGTGAGAGAGTGAATAAAAAAACCCTTTTTTACTTCTATTCCTATTCCTATAGGGGAGTGAAAAGGAGGATGGAATTTGAAACATCTAAATAAGAGGCATGTGCAACTCACATGCTCAGTTTTAAGTATTAAAAAACTTAGAAAAAAAAAGATCCGCTATTTGGCCAAATTTCCGCTATTTGGTGCTGATCCGCTATAGCCGCTATAGCAATAGCAGCCGCTATTTCTCCCATAGCGGAATGCATATAGCGTTGCGGTTTGTATAGCGGTTTGTCAAAATTCTGCTATGCTATAGCGCTATAGCGCCGCTATAGCCGCTATTTGATAACAGTTTCTTTCTCTTTATTATTTTTTTATATAGTTCCTTAGATAGTTTAGTTGTTTCCTAATTTCCTTATTCTGAGAGATTCTCTCTTGTACATAACTATGGACAATGTCATTGTACTATAGAATACTAATCATTCATAATTATTCAAGTAGCCTTTAGTGACTACATTCTCTCCTAGCTTTCTCAGTGAACACCCTTGTGATATTTATCACTGATGTTGCAAGTATCCAGCTACAAGGGGTATTATGCTTTGTATGTTGACGAGAAAAGAATGCTCTCACGTGCAACTATAATGATTGTGAATGAATTGTTTTTGACAGTGTTATCATGACACTTCCAAGGTGACTGATGAATTAGTAAATATCATCCTTAGTCCAGGACTGGAACCTGGAGCTGCAGAGGTCTTTCTTGAGTTTATTTGTTACTCAGATGGCCCTCTTCCAGAGGAACTACTACCCCAAGTAAAGGTAAGCCTCCTAACACCTCTTGGTTAGGAAATGGGAATAAAGCAGATGAATGTATGTTTTGATAAACTGAAATGTGACAAACATAAGTGACATGTATGATTTCTATTCTTTTCAGTGTCCAGTTTTGATAGCATGGGGTGACAAAGATCCTTGGGAACCAATTGACATTGGAAGAAATTACAGAAACTTTGATTCAGTAGAAGACTTCATTGTCCTTCCAAATGTTGGACATTGCCCCCAGGTCTCTCTCCCTCCCTCCCTCCCTCCCTCCCTCCCTCTCTCTCTCTCTCTCTCTCTCTCTCTCTCATGTCTTTCTCTTGCTTGCTCTCTATAATCTATATCTATATATCAATATACATATACATGTAAAAGAGTTGTAAGTTAGCATTTCAAGTGATGATTATTTTTCTCCTCCTTCATTCCTTTTTAAATCTGGTATCAACTTTAAGTTGAGTTGGAAATATTAAGCATTGAAAATAGAGAAAAAACATAGCAATAAAGAAGTAATGCAGAGAGAGAAACAAACAGAATGCTGTTGTCAGAAGCTTAAGTTGCCTCCGGTCTACATGTATGTTTATACAAGATGTTTAGAAACATTGGTACATTTGAATATCGATTAATACTTATGATCAATCCCAATTTTAGAATTCAACAATCTGTTAGGAACCCGGGCTAGAGGTAGAAGAAGGCTAGGAAAAAGGAATTAGAAATCTCGGATTTTTATTGAATTTGAAACAAAAGCACACAAGGGGCCATAAACTAACAGACTAACCCCCCTGCCATGCACAAAGACTAAACCGAACTGTAACTGACTATAACAAACACAACAGAAACAAATAGACTCCTCCTACTGCCAGCTCCTAACACAATCACTCATCAAATACCCTTATGTTTAATAATGAACATTAAGTTATAATTGTCAACAAGAATTGAAGTCTATTAGAAGTATCGAAATATGAGTTTTTGAGCTAAGGGCGGTTCCTTTACTTTTTGGTTACCTGGTCTTATATGGTGGACTCTCATTATCTCCAGGAAGGCCTTGCCGAATGCACATGCATCTGTATGAGAATTTTAATGGTCTAATTTATGGTCTTATATATCTTTCTTAGCGTCAACGTAATTTATTTGCTTGGAATCAATCATATTATCCTAAGCCAGTAGTTGTAACTTATAGCCGTCTCCCCATCACCTTGTAACAAGTACTAGTGCAAGCCAGAAGAGTCAAGTCCTCTAAAAAGAGCAACCTAGCTAGTTCTGTAAACCTCCCACCATGGCGGGGTCTAAGAAAGGGTTGGGACCAATTGCAGATCTATGGTAGGTTTACAAGAAACTGAATTCACGACTTGAAAGTGAACCCATGAATTCTAAGTCACACAGCAATAAGTGTAATCATTGAGCTAAGGTTTCCCTTACCAAGTGTCAAGCATTCTCTACAGTTGGCTATTGATAAAAACTGATCAGGAATCATTAATGTGACAGCCACCTATTGGCTGTTAGTGACAAATCATATAAGAGTAATTATTAAAAAAAAATCATATAACAGTAACAGTCATTGATAAGTATTACATAGTTGATCACATAATGATTGCTATTGATCATTCAAAGAAGAGAGGTGATAATCATTCAAATGATGGCCAACGAGTGGCTCTTATATATTGATGGATCAGATATGAGTGATAACCAATGTCAAAAAAAGTAATTTTCACTATTAGATAGAATTACATATCCTTCTCACTAATTACAATTGAAAAGGCCAATCTTAATAAATTCAACTTTTTTCCTCCTAGGTTAAATATTGCTTAATGATGGTTAATATGAATCTTCTCTTTTTCATATGTACTTGTTTTTGGTATGTATTTCTTCTGTCATTTAACTCTATCTTTATATTACGGTCCTTTCCAACATTAAATAATCATATATATCTGATTAAGTGTATAACTTCATTTTGTTTGCCACAACCTTCTCACTTTATTAATTGTTCACTTCATGAAGGATGAAGCACCTCATCTTGTGAACCCACTTGTTGAGTCATTTGTGGCACGCCATGCTAATTCTTCATCTAGTACCTAAACAATTAATTGATTCCTGTGTAAGTCAATTTGTTGATGCTGCTCGGCACATTGAAATTGTGTACATTTCTCTATCTGCTTCCATTAAAGATCAGGTTTCATTTTTTGTATAGCATATACATTAAGAATTTGGATTCCCTTAAAGTGAAAGATTCACTTTAGAAAGAAAATTGAGGAACTATATCGTTGATGAGAAAATCAAGAAAATAGATTTAAACAATTTTATAGTTTGTTATATCTATATACATGGATTTTATTACAATCTCAACAGTTGATTTTTTAATCAATATTTATAACTCCTCATTTTTCCTTCTAAAAGGAAATCTCCCACTATAGTAAAGTGAAATCCATGCATTTTGTAATTGTATGGTTACAAAGTACAAGTGGTTATTAATGTAGGAAAATTTATGCAACATAAAAGGTTGCCTCAAAATCAATATATATAGTTTTCAATTTGTCTCTTGTTTCCATGTAATCATACTCATTTGGATAGAAGAAAAATTGGTGATACTCACTTCCTTAACTTTTGGGCTTTTTTAAAGTTATCTCTATTTTTAATGGAGGCAGATGATGCAAGGATCTATTTTGTAGATACTCTCTTATTAAGAAAATCATGTTGGGTTAAATATAATTTTTGTTTCTATAAATATACCAGATTTTGTCTTTGGTATTATTGAGTTTGTTTTATTTTGTTTTGATCTCTCAAAATAATCAGTGTTAGTCCATGTCATTAAATGATTAATGGTAAGAATGATATGACAAACAAAATGTCACACTGTGATATAATAATATATCACCTAAATATGTTTTTTATCCTTCTAAATAAGGTATTTTATTTATAAATTTTGGTCCCTCTTTTGTTTCAACGGGACCATATCAAGTGAGAAATCCTTTTTTTGTGAGTGAGAAGAGCTATTATTAGCCATAGGATTAAAATGAATGGCTACGATAAGAACTCCAAATTTAAAAAAAAAAAAAAAAAACTCACGTATCGCTGCCAGTCTGCCTCTTCTTCTCATCCTTTGCTCTCCCAAAGTCCTATTCTTAGTGCTCCAACAAGACCACTCCACTGCTTCTTGTCAAATTGCTCCAGTGATCGAGATTGTTGAGATAAAAGTGACTGCTTCATGTTATCTCAATGGCACATTCAATCGAGCTAACATCATATCAACGAATATGGGAACCAAAAATTGTTGCACATTTACCAAATTAAATTTTTGGAAAGGATTTTAATATGGACAATCCATGTCTCTCAAGCTTTGGCCCTTCTCAATGATTTGCCAATACATTTTCTGGATAGTGAATCCATTTTAGATGCAACTTCATCGCATTTTACTTCGTTTAGCACCAAGGAAGAGGAAAGAGGTTCTTGCACTATGCCTCCTTGGTGGGTTACTTGTTTCTATTATTGGCATTTTCTTCTTCTTCTTCTTCTTCTTCTTCTTCTTCATGATTTGTGTTGAGTTTCAGTCTTTAAAAAAAAAAATTAACCAAAATGTCCTAGTATGTGCGTGGGGTATTGCGACTAGAAAATATCTTCCTTCAACAAACCCATTTTCCAGTAAAGGTGTGTCTTTTATCACATCGTGAGTGAGTGAACACTAGTGTGAGTAAAAGAAAGTGTTGATTAGCCTGAAGAGGTTGTGTAAATACTTGAGTTGCACTTTCCTAAAGAGGCAAAAGAAAGAATACTTGTGAAAGTCTAAAAATGTTGTGTGAAGCATATTTGTACTAGTGATTTACTAGTGAAAAATCTCGCAGGGTATAAGGATTGGATGTAGCCCAAGGTGTTAAGGGTGAAGCAGGATAAATCTTGTGTGCAGTATCTTCTATCCCTTTCTTGTAATTGTTTAAGAAAGGAAATATTTTTAAGAGATAAACAACCACTTACTCTACTTTAAAAAACTGTTTTGAAAAGTTTTATAAGTTTAAAGAAAGTTTGTTAAGAAGTAAAGAGTCTCAGAAGTTTCAAATTTGAATACTGACCTTAGAACGTTCTCAAGCTGTGAACATTCTAAGGTGAACCTTTTGAACTGAAAGGTTTCTACAAGATTTAGTTACAAAGCTATACATACATTGATAAGAAATTTATTAACCGAAGTTTAGAATTGTTGATAATCTAATATAATGTCACATTCTGATTTCAAGTTATTATACTTGATACGGTTCATCAAAAGGTTCCAAAAGTTTTTATAGGTCAAAGTTTTCAGGGTAACAATTCAACCCTCTTTCTTATTACTCTCTGATCCACTTCATTATTAACAATAATACTTGACTATGGATACTTTTAAGAATAGTGTTTGTATTGTTCAATAAGGTCTCACGATCGAGTCAAACTAATGTTCTATTGAGTAAGGACTTTATTATACTATTATAAATAAGGCAAAATTGCTCTTTTGGTCCTACAACTTATTTATTTGTTTCAATTTGGTCCTATAATTTTTTTGTGTCAAGTTGGTCCCTTAACTTCGTGAGTGTTTGATGATGATTTTTAGTGTACATATCTCTCTATGTACTTATTGAAATATTATATTCTTTGTTTCATATGAAAGTAGGCAAAAAATATTTCAATTTAGGCTTTGGAATGACTTAATTGGAACATATATTGGATTAGAAATTGTTCTATCAAGTTTCGGATGAAGAATAAATTTCTGATATGAAGTCCCTATTTTTCTGGGACTAACAATCTCTGAAAAAGTGTACACATCTAACTTGATAAAATAATTTCTATTCCAATACATGTCCAAATTAGGTCATTCCAAAGCCTAAATTGAAATACATTTTATCTACTTTGATATAAAACAAAGAACACAGTATTTCAATAAGCACACAGAGAGATGTGTATACTAAAAATTATCATCAAACACCTGCAAAGTTAATGGACCAACTTGACAAAAAAAGTTATAGGACCAAACTAAAACAAATGAATAAGTTGTAGGACCAAAAAAGCAATTTTGCCTATAAATAACATAATAAATGAAATGCCTCATATAAAAATATAGGTTTAAATAAGTTTTTGGTCCCTGTAAACATCCGATTTTTGATTTTAGTCCATTAAAAAAAAGTCAAACTATTTCAGTCCTTTAAAATTTTTTTTTTTGGTTTTAGTCCTTTTAGTGAATTACCACTGTATTGTGCTGATGTGGCGCTGATGTGGCATATGTATGTCCCTGTCATGACTTGACACGTCATTTAAAATTTATAAGGACCTGCTGACTAGGACTTTCTTCCTATCACGGGACTAAAATCAAAAGTCATAATTTTTATAGGGTCTAACTACACAACTTAAAATTTTTATAGGGACTAAAGCACATCAACCCCCTCCCTCTTTCCCCTTCGTCCCCTCCTTCAACCCTCTCCTCCTCCACCACCACCCCTCTCTCTCCTCCTTTTCCCTCATCCTCTCTCCTCCACCACCACCCCCCACCACCACCCCCTCTCTCTCTCTTGTTTTCTCTCTCTCTCTCTCTCTCTCTCTCTCTCTCTCCCCACCACCACCACCACCACCCAAACACACACACACACACTCTCTCTCTCTCTCTCTCGTTTTCTCTCTCTCTCTCTCTCCCCACACCACCACCCCCTCTCTCTCTCTCTTGTTTTCTCTCTCTCTCTCTCTCCCCACCACCACCACCACCACCCAAACACACACACACACACACTCTCTCTCTCTCGTTTTCTCTCTCTCTCTCTCTCCCCACCACCACCACCCAAACACTCTCTCTCTCATAGCATAGCAACACAAACCAAAGTAAGAAAGACAGAACTTCCAAGAACTCGAGAGAAAACGAGAGAGTGTTTGGGTGGTGGTGGTGGTGGGGGTGGTGGGGAGAGAGAGAGAAAAAACGAGAGAGAGTGTGTGTGTGTGTTTTGGTGGTGGTGGTGGGAAGAGAGAGAAAACGAGAGAGGTGGTGGTGGTGGTGGGGGGAGAGAGAGAGAAAGTGTGTGTGTGTGTGTGTTTGGGTGGTGGTGTTGGTGGGGAGAGAGAGAAAACGAGAGAGGTGGTGGTGGTGGTGGTGGGGGGAGAGAGAGAGAGAGAGTGTGTGTGTGTGTGTTTGGGTGGTGGTGGTGGTGGGGAGAGAGAGAAAACGAGAGAGGTGGTGGTGGTGGTGGTGGGGGGAGAGAGAGAGAGAGTGTGTGTGTGTGTGTCTGGGTGGTGGTGGTGGTGGGGAGAGAGAGAGTGGTGGTGGTGGAGGGGGGAGAGAGAGAGAGGATGAAGAAAGGAGGAGGACGTGGTGGTGGAGGAGAAAGGGGGATTAAAATCAAAATCTCAATTTTGAGAAGGACTAAATTCAAAACTTAAAAGTTTTATAGGGACTAAATTCAAAACATAGATAGGCCACGTCAGCATTTTCTGCCACGTAGACATGCTGACTGGGTCATAATGTGCCACCTAGCACTAAAAGGACCAAAACCAAAAAAAAAAAATTTTAAAGGACTAAAATTGTTTGACTTTTTTTTAATGGACTAAAATCAAAAATCGGATATTTACAGGGACTGAAAACTTATTTAAGCCAAAAATATATATAAATAAAAGGGTTGTAACATCCGTTTTTTCTAAGTAACTGTTCTAATTTCTATTTTATATGAATTTTTGCAAAAGAAATATTTTGAGATTTATTTTTAGCTTACAAATAGGATTTAAATATCCATGTTTCAAAATACTTCTGAAAATGGTTAAGTTTAAATTTTCGTCAAGTCTAGTTACAACATCCGCTTCTTTGTTTCTCCATCTTTTTTCTGTTTTATATAAATTCTTGGGGCAAAAAAATGTTTTGAGATTTATTCTTAGCTTAAAATTAGTAATAAAATACATGTATTCTAGAATATTTCTGAAACGGTAGCTTTTCAGTCAAAATCGGGTCTTTTTACAGAAAACAGTTTACGTCTAACTGACGGAAAGAGATTTAAATAGCTTGAGTATGTTAAACCAACTCAATAAATAAACTTCCTTCACAAAAGTTGGTTCTTTTATTATTTTAGATTTTCTGAAATTTTTGGAGAATTTTCAAAATTTACCAAAAATTACGCTAACCAGGGCGTATAGCGTAAAAATCTTATTTCACAGGTATAAATTTTGTGTCAAAGGTCCACAACCTGCTTTTGGTGGTCAAGGGAGATTTAATGGGAATGGTTAGAGAGATATTAAAAAATGTTATAGATGTGGAAAACAAGGTCACTTAGCTGACACTTGTCGGGAGAATGTGATTACCTGTTATCAGTGTGGCAAATTGGGACATACTGCTAAAGGCTGTCGTTCCAAAAGGGAGGAGCCAACAACAAATAAATTTGGTGCGGGTAGGCCACCAACGACGGGACGAGTTTACACCATGTCTGATGCAACAATCCCAAATAGCGCCAATGTTAGAAAACCACTGAAGAAGCTAATAATCTGACATATGCACAGACAATGTACAGAAAGACTATTGATGAGGCGCTCAATTGAAGACTTTCTGTTGGTTTTAGGATTCATGAATGATGTTTTGCTTTATAGATATAGATGTCTTTTAAGTTATCTGTAGGTTTGGATCATAGGACTCACAAGTCATATGTACTCTTTTGGAGATATCCTATAGGTTTAGAGCCTATTAGGATTTGCTTGTACTAGTTGATTTTATATAAATATATGAGTATTTGGTTGCATTAATATCGTGTTGATTATGATCTTTGAAACTTGTTTATGTGTGTGTGGTTGGGGGATAATATTATTAGTCATGAAATTATTATTGCTTTTTTACTACTTAAAGTCAAGGTATAAGTCTGATCAACTCATTAGCTTGCTGGTACCAGTGAGATAACAATGATATTTGGCATGATCTGATAAGTTAATTCCTAAGTATAAACTGCAAATTTCGAGGACGAAATTATTTTAAGGGGGTAGAATTGTAACATCCGTTTTTTCTAAGTAACTGTTCTAATTTCTATTTTATATGAATTTTTGCAAAAGAAATATTTTTAGATTTATTTTTAGCTTACAAATAGGATTTAAATATCCACGTTTCAAAATACTTCTAAAAACATTTAAGTTTAAGCTTCCGTCAGGTCTAGTTACAACATTCGCTTCTTTGTTTTTTCGTCTTTTTTCTGTTTTATATGAATTCCTGGGGCAAAAAAATGTTTTGAGATTTATTCTTAGCTTAAAATTAGTAATAAAATACATGTATTCTAGAATATTTCTGAAACGGTAGCTTTTCAGTCAAAATCGGATCTTTTTACAGAAAACAATTACGTCTAACTGACGGAAAGAGATGTAAATAACTTGAGTATGTTAAACCAACTCAATAAATAAACTTCCTTCACAAAAGTTGGTTCTTTTATTATTTTAGATTTTCTGGAATTTTTTTGGAATTTTTGGAGAACTTTCAAAATTTACCGAAAACTACGCTAACTGGGGCATATAGCGTAAAAATCTTATTTCACCAGTATAAATTTCGTGTAAAAGGTCTACAACCATTTTATATTTTATTTTTAATTATTTATTTCATGATTTTAGAAATTATTTCTGTGTAAGTTTTGAAAACCCTATTTTTCTGCATTTTGTAGGTTATACCTGCGAAAAGGTGAAAACCGAAGAGTTTGCACTATCAATAAATTTCAAAAATGAATGCCACGAAATTATTTAGACTTGTCATGGCATTTTCTAGCATTCTCATTGGTTCTCATCAATTTTAATTAATTATTTCAAGTTTTGATTTATGAAATGACAAAAATACCCTTGATTTTCACTCTTTTTCATCCAGACCCCAGGGGCATTTTGGTCAAATCACTTCCCTCTCCTCCCAGCTCAGTTTGGCTGACCTTCACATGGTCTTGGAGGGTCTTGAAGATTCTCAAGTGTTCTAGGGTTTTAGATATTTTGTTAGATATTTTTATATAATTAGGATTTATTATTTTTCTAAGATGGAAAAAATGATCCCATGGTTTCCTACACCCCTTTGAGCTCGAAATTTTGGCTATAAATAGAGGGGAGGGGCTTCACTAATTCCTCATTGCAATTCTTGATTCATTTCAAGGATTCTAGTTCAAAAGTTTTTTTAGTTTTCTTGTCAAAGTTCTTGAGTTTTGAAGCTTTGATCTTCAAAATATCCCTTTTCTTCAAGTTTGAAGGTAAGGGGAAAATTCTTGAGAATTTTGAAGTGATTATCCACTTTTGTGGTTTTGGATGTCATTGCTTTATTAATTGTTTTATTGCTTTTATTTAATTATAGTAAGGTTATAATGGCAAGATTGGTATATGCCTTATAACCATTTTAATGCTTTTATTTAATTGTGATTATATAGTAAGGTTATAATGGCAAGATTGGTATATGCCTTATAATCATTTATTTAAAGCTTTATAATTGTTTTATAGCTTTAATTGAATTGTTTGAGTTTTAGAAATTGTAGTGTTATAATGCTTAAATTGTGAAAACCCTAATATTGTCTATCATTGATATACAAAGTGATGGTTAAGATTTTAGTGGTTTATTAGTATGGGTCTGTCTAAAGAAACAAGAGACCTTTGAAGGGGCTTTAAGTCCGTCTCTCTTTCTTGGGAACCATACTGATACGCTATTTAAAAATCTTAACACTAGGGACTCGGTATATACATGATTAAGATAAATTGGGAAAGATAGTGTAATGGTAATGGATTCTCGGTGAATTCTACTGTTATATTATATGTTGGAAAGTTAGTGTAACGGTAAAGGATTCTCAGTAAATTCTACTGTTATATTAGCTGGTGAAAAAATTAAGTAAGGTAACATGAGATTCTATGATTTATCTGAGTTAAGGGATTCCGTATTTTTAATTGAAAAGTGTGATTTTATTCTTATTTGATTTTGGTGTTTTCTGAGTTATGTGATTCTATGATTTATCTGAGTTAAGGGATTCCGTATTCCTATCTGAGCAGTGTAATTCTATGTTTATTTGAGAGTTAAGTCATAAATTGGTGTATGTCGTTACTAAGAAAAATCTCTCGGAGTAGTGGGCTGAATGCTCGTGGCTGTGTGCCAAAATTCCTATGGTAAAATCTCCATGAGTAGCGAGTGACTTACTCGTTGGTGTGTCTCGAATTTAAGTGAAAGTCTCTAGGAGCAGCTGGTTGTTATACTCGTGGGTGTGTCCCGAAAGTATTGAGTAAAATCTCCATGGGATAGCGGGCTGAGTGCTCGTGGGTGTGTCCCGAAAGTCATTAAGAAAATCCCCAAGAGTGGCGGGCAGAGTGCTCGTGGGTATGTCCCAAAAGTTTAGAGAGTCTATGTGATATTACTGTACCGGCGATGTTTTGTGTTGTTTTTGCCATTACGGTACAGGCAAGAATTTTGGCATTTGTGTTTATTTTGAGGATGAGTATAACATCATTGGTTGTGTGTATTATATTTACTGTAAATCTGTTGTGTGCATTATCTTGGCTGTGTGCATTAGGTATGTTATAAATATGCTGTGTGCTTAATATTTGTTTTGTATTACTTATGTATTCTTTGGTGATAAAATTCAATGATAAGGATTTTCACCCTTGCCTACTTTCCATGTTTTGTTCATATATGGCTGAGTAGATGTTTTTCCCAATGAGTGGGCTAAGTCTTAGGAGAAGATCTGAAGGATGTTGCTGCGCGAATTACGAGAAGAACCAGTGTTTACTATATTGCTTTGGGTAAAAGTCTATAGATTTGACCGGCTCAGGTGTTCACTGTATAAACATATTTCGAGATATTGAGTTTTCCTTGTAAACTCTGAATATTTTTATATGAGATGAGATTTTCTTCACAAGTGTATTATCTTACGTTTTCGCATTTAAAAACCTTACGAAAAGATTTAGGGAAATATATTCTCCATCCTTCTCATCTTTTAAAGGAAGAAAAAATTTTACCCGCATTTTGGAAGAAGGATTTCCAACTTTCACTAATATATTTTCCTAAGTATTTCGAAAATTCTTGGTGACTATGGTGTAATATCCTTTTTAGAGAAAAGGTGTTACAAGAGTCATGACACAAATATAAATCTAGTCAAAATAGATTAATCACTATGGCTTGCACCAACAATTATTACCACTGATCTCTTGTTCAGTAGTTTCTTGGTATTGTTGTGGTAATGCAATGTTTGATTGTGATGGTCGTTCTACTCCTACAATCTTATGTTGTATATTCCTCAGAGTTCCAAACATGCATCCTCTTCCCTTGATTTTGTAGTCCTTCCACAATTCTTTTGGTGAGTCATTGCAAAAGTAACCATTAACTCATATAAATAAGATAATAAAGTTTTCTTACAAACATTAATGATCTAACTACCATTGATCTCACTAATTGAGACGAATAATCAGATTTCTACACAACCCAAAAACATAGTCACTCCATTCCCAAGATCTGACTAGACCCGACGAGCTCTGATATCACTAGATGAGATACTCACAGATATCTCATTAAAGAAACACCAAATTTTGTTAATCTCATACCATATTAATAATTGAAGATATTAAAAATGTGAATAAGTTAAAAGCTTGACATAAATAAGAGATCAACTGAAAATCTACTCTGCATACATAAATATGAAAGTCATGTTTACACTTAAAACCTGGTCAAGAGTAATACAAAAGTCAACGTAGGTAGTAATACAATTACAAACCAATATACAGAAGTAGAAAACTCAATAAGTTCTATGAAGAAGAACACCCTCTAGACTCAGATCCGAAATACATCATTACTTGGTTACCAACACTACACATATACTAATTACATGTCAAACCATTTAACATTGTGACTGGGAGGTACCGATATCTCCCACTCGACATCCACCTATGCCATTACGACATTGGTATAAACAAAAGTTGAAGTTCTCTCAAGAGAAGAACTTGAGGAAGATGAACCGACAATGCATCTCTTGATGAACAGTTCATGCCACAAGGCTTCCCCATGTCTGTTAGTCGTGTCGTCCCCCTAGACCCTTTGTGGGTCCTACCACATCTCAAATAGTAAACACATGATTACTCTGAACTTTTCTTGGAACTGTGATCGTAGTTCCTCTGTATTCGATTTGTAACGCACTAGAGACAAATAGTGTTGTGTTTTGTGATATTTCAAAAGTTAGAAATCCCACGTTGCTAGACAAGGTGACCTTTTAAGACTCTATACTATGGCAAGTTTTAGGCTTGTAAACAAGCTAGAAAAGGATGGCCTCGTGCACACCAAGGACGGCCCAGGTTGGCCCGTTTCGTTGCAAAATCTCTGAATTGGCCCTTGTGTGAACAATTAAGGGCCACCCTCGCTTTTTGCTCCGGCTTGTTTAATAATTTTTGTTTTAAAAATATTTTTGCAAAGCCTTACCCAAGAAGTGGCCTTTTTGAGCTCCAACGGTTTTGACTTGGTCCTATCCGAAATTTTTGAATGTATACTGCTAATGCTTATCCTTATATTACCATTTTGCAAAAGTTTAATCTTATCCTGATGTTAATTCAAGTATATCTTATCTGATTAACAGATAAATAATTTTATTAACGTTAATTTTCTAATGATTATCCTTATTTGATCTTATCTTAAACGGTACTTCGCACCACTCACTTCTTCTTTCCCTTTCTATTACGTTTCTTTCTTCTTCTTCTCTGATGTTATTATTTTTGTCCCCTCTTCCTGGGTTACATCCCCTTGTTTAGTTTCTCGAGTTCAAATATCCCTGGTCTATTTATCACCGGGAAGAGCCTATTGTATCCTGGGGGGTTTGCACGACACACCGTGGATAAAATTTCAAACGAGTTTTGTTAAAAAATGTGAATAAAATTTTTGCCTTTTTTTTAAAGGATGAGAAGAATGGGGAGTCCATTCTTTCCTTTTCCATTGCATAGTAAAATAAGAACTATATTAGAAGAAACAATGAAGTAAAAGCAACCTCCACAAGTATATATATCAAAAGAGCTTGCATCAGTACAAGCAAGGAGTTTTCTAAAACTACTGTACATCAAAAAGTAGTAAAAACTCTAAGCAAACTAAAAGAAAATGACTGAAATAAAAAGCTACTAAGTAATAAGAAAGCCGGGTCCAATCTCTAAAATCTACCCAGAGTAATAAGATATAAACGGTGCGTCAAGGGCTAGAACGTTGCTCTCTCTGGTCTCGTCCCTCGCCTGCTGGACCATGTCCCTGATCCAACTCATAGGTAGCATGAAAGCAAAGATCCTATGTACTGTCCATATATCGGGTCCATTGACCCTATGCTCCGTGATAAGAATATGTCCATAAAAAAATAGCACACTACTTATAAGGATCTATCCTCCACTCTATCCCGTCCGTCTCCAGGGGTTGGACGCTAAAACGTCGTCCTAGACCCAAAACACTCCGCGAATCAGTCATCTACTCAACCACATACAAAAAAAATATAGAAAGTAGGCAGGGTGAAAAACTTTCACAAATTAAGAATGATAGTTTCGAAGAGTATACATACAACACTTATACAATATATCTTCAGAATCTTACCACACAAATCACACTTGGGAACAAAACACCGTAAACCAAGAAATAATCAAGAATAGATCATCAATCACAGATATATTATCAATCACATCTATATCATCAACCATAGATATATTTATGCATGACACTACAATCTCTCTGATAATACACCGGTGTGCTGCTCCAAAGAGACTTTTCCCACCAAACTCCATTGAGTGATAGGCCTGCGACAAGTCTTAATAGGACAACCAGGAAATCCCCCTCAGACCCCTAGCAGCCATTCGAAAATGCATATCTCAACCATATTATGAAATAGGTCCATGAGTCAGATTTATCCAAGCCGGGTATACGACTCGTCTCAGCTCAAGGGTATTCACCATGCAAGGCTATTGAGACTTTCGAAACCTGGATAATTCCAGAAGGCAATTGTAGCCCAACAAGACTCTATTCTCAACCCTCTTTGGGTTGTATAGCTCAAAAACCTTTATGCAAATGACAACTCAAAATTTGCATAATCAACTCAAATCCCTATAATCAACGCACATCCGAACTCTTCCATCTTTCTTAGGAACTGGGACAATATTGGCGACCCATTCAGGGTACGTGGCCACAGCTAGAAAACCAGCATCAAATAACTTCTTGACCTCTTCTCTAATCTTCAGTGACATGTCAGGCCTCATTCTTCTCAACTTTTGTTTAACTGCCGGGCACTGAGGCTTCAGTGGTAACTTATGTTCGACTATGCTAGCGTCGAGTCCAGGCATGTCCTGATACGTCCATGCGAAGACATCAATATAGTCGAACAAGAGTTTAACCAACTTGTTTCGCTCACTTTCTTTCATAAGAGTGCCAATTTTTATTTCTTTCTTATTATCCTCAGTTCCCAAATTGATTATTTCAGTCACTTCTTGATGGGGTTGGATTATTTTGGCCTCTTGTTCTATTAACCTCATTAATTCAGGGGGAGTCTCCCACTCTTCCTCACTGTCCTCATCAGTGTGATTAATGGGAGATTCAAAGTTATAGGATGAGATGCTAGCATTGCCATTTTCTAGGAGAACATTTTCTGATCTGCACGGATTGAGATTTGCAAGAGGGAAAAGAAATGAATAGACAATAAATAAGAAAAAAGAATGGCTAGTAAAGGAAGAAAAATGAGCTAGAAAGTTCAAAATGCATGCACTTTATTAATAACTATGCTGAAAGGAAACATGTGTGCCCATTTGACAATGTATCGTCCTAAAGCCTTGGGCAGAGCAATAGGAGTTGCATTACATAATTACTTTGAAGATGAAACAAAAACCACAGGAAACTCGACGATCACCCAATTGCCAAGCTCTTCTTGCGGGGAACAGGGATAAACCAGATTGATATCATCAGTAACAGCACAACCATCTTCAGCGACGGTTATCTGATCTGGATACAAAAGTCCCGCACTTCGGAAGCTTTCACGGATATCACAAATGGGGACCCTCTTGGCACTTGGCTCTCGATTCTCCAGCCTGGCGAGCCTTTTCTCTTTCTTCTCTTCTACAATTCTCCTTTTGTCAGCTTTTGTGGGGTGATATCCCAACCCAAATCGGTCTTTGTTGTCAGACAGTTCCAACAACTTTCCACACTTCCCCACCAATCCTCCTTGAATCATCATCTTGGCAGTCATCATAGCTGTCTTGGATAGGCTTGGTTTTGCAATCGGAGTCCCTTCACCCACGAAAGTTGTATTAGTAACCTCAAGTGCCTGGAAAGAAGTTTCAAGCGCTTCTTCCGCTGCTTCAATGTAGGGAGTTGATGATGGTTTGCTCACCAACAAGTCTTCCTCACCTGAGATAATCACCAATTTGTTGTCTATTATGAACTTCACTTTCTGGTGAAGCGTAGAGGGCACAGCTCCCGCAAAATGAATCCAGGGCCTACCCAGGAGGCAACTGTAGGCTGGCATGATATCCATCACCTGGAAAGCAACTTCGAAGACACAAGGGCCGATTTGAATTGGCAATTCAATCTCCCCGATCACTTCTCTCCTAGATCCATCAAATGCACGTACCACCATAGTGCTAGGCCTCATGTGGGTTCCATCAACAGACAGCTTCCCAAGTGTTGACTTGGGCATGACGTTTAGAGACGACCCATTGTCCACCAACACCCTTGCAATGATATGGTCTTGACATTTCACAGAAATATGCAGTGCCTTATTATGCCCCATTCCCTCCTTGGGTACCTCATCATCTGTGAAAGTGAGGTAGTTATTGGCAACGATGTTACCAACAATACCATCGAATTGGTTAACCGTGATGTCTTGGGTGACATGAGCTTCATTCAGCACCTTCATCAATGCTTTTCGATGTGGTTCCGAACTCAAAAGCAGAGACAAAATAGTTATCCTTGCAGGAGTACGGTTCAACTGATCAACCACCTTGTACTAACTCTGCCTAATCATCTTTAAGAACTCAGAAGCTTCTTCATCAGACACCGTTTTCTTGCAGTCTGGTTCCCTTTTTGTTGTATCTCCCACATGCTCTTTATTGACAACCTCTTTTTCTTTCCCTTTCTCCTGGTGGACCTTATCTCCTTCTTTCGGGTATTCATTTCTCAGCTCAACTGGAGTATAAATTCACCCACTTCGGGTTATCCCACCAACGCCTGCAATGTTGGTAACAACAGTATTTCCAGATTCAGGAGTGACCCTCGTCTGATTCCCTTCAGAGAGAACTTTCACATCATAGTTCCATGGCACTGCTTTGTTATCCTTGTAGGAAAAAGGAGTAGGAACTTGAATTGTAATGGGCTTTGGCCCCACAGGGATTTCCGCTGGTACTTTCATGGAGTAGCGGATTTCCAATGGCTTTACCATAAATGTGGCATCCTCCCCTCCTGATTGAAGTGTCAACACACCTTCATTATCCACCGCACGACCTATCTGAATTAGGTGCGCGTCCATCAGACTTTGTAGGACTTTCTTGAATTCATCGCATTCTTCTATGCGGTGTTCGAAGCTCGCATCGAAGCTCGCATCGAAGCTACAAGTTCCCTCCTTTTCACAACCTCCTTGAATCATGCCACATTGGCGTAATCCAATGAGAATGTCTCTAAAAGGGGTCCTGATATCTTCTACTTTCCTGATCAGATCCTGGCCCATAAACTCTTCAACTGCATTGACTGCGGAGCCACTGTGCCCTGGTAAATTTGTTCCTCCCACATTTGGACCATCACCCTTGAAGGTTAACCACTTGCGGTCAATCAAATTTTGCACCTTGAACTTTAAAGCTCTACAATTTTCCGTCGAGTGCCCAATAGCTCCGGCATGATACTCACACTTGGCATTCGGGTCATACCATTGTGGATATGGGCGTTCAACTGGATTTGCTGGGCAAGGCGCAATCATCTTATTGTCGTAGAGGTGACGAAACACTTCTGTATACGACATAGGGATGGGGTCGAACCTTACTTGTTTTCTCTCTTGGTTGTTTGATGGTCTCTGTTGCTGGTTAAGGGAGGGGTTTTGGTTGGGTTGGCGAGCTGGCTGAGGAGGTGGTATTTATGGCGCGGTAGGGGGTGAGGGTTGAAAAGGCATTCTCGGGTAGTTGGGTTGTGGGAAAGGAGTTTGGGAAGTTGCAGCAACATATGGTGGTGGCGGCGGGTAAAAGGCTTGGTATGGTTGTTGGAAATGGGCAGGGTAAAGGTAAGGTCCTCTTGGAGCTTATTCTGCTTGACTGGCCATCACTACCTGGGCCTCTCCTTCTTTCTTCTTGTTGAACCCCGTGGGAGGTTTCTTTCCATTGTTTGCCCCAATTGGATTATGGGCGATTTTTCCACTTCTCATCCCTCCTTCCACTCTTTCTCCTATGATGACCATGTCTGAGAAGTTCGACGACACACTCCCAATCATTTTGTCATAGAAAGGCGACTGTAGAGTGTCTATGAACATAGCAACCATTTCTTTCTCAGTCAAGGGTGGCTCTACCTGTGTCGCTAATCCCCTCCAACGCTGGGCATACTCCTTGAACGTTTCATTGTCTCTCTTCCCCATATTTTGCAACTGCATACGATCGGGGGCCATGTCAATATTGTACTTGTACTGTTTCAGAAAAGCATCAGCCAAGTCTTTCCAGCATCGAATGTGGACACGCTCAAGGTGAGTATACCAGTTCGCGGCAGCACCAGTCAGGCTGTCTTGGAAGCAATGAATCAGAAGCTTATCATCATAAGCATGAGCTGCCATTTTCCTACAATACTTGGTAAGGTGGCTTTTTGGACAAGTAACACCACTGTATTTCTCAAAGTCCGGAACCTTAAATTTAGGCGGTATGACCACATCTGGGACCAGACACAGCTCCGAAGCATCATTTAGGCCATAGTAACCTACTCCTTCAATGGCCCTCAATCTATCCTCAAAGGTTTGCCACTTAGCCTTATGAGGGTCTTCAGCTGAAGACATTGGCACGGGTCCCCCCACCGCCTGATGAGGCAACGACATCATGATAGGGTTAGTGCTAGTGTGGGTCCTTTGGGAATCAGCATGGTATGCTTGTGCTGCGACAGGGCTTTGGAAATTCGGTATTGATACCACCGCAGGCGTAGTAACTTCTGGAGAGCTGAAGAATTGGAAGGGAATATTGCCAGCCTGTGAGTTATATGTCATGGGAATAGGGATCGAAGCTTGCACTTGCGTTACTTCAGCATTTGAGTCTGGTCCCGGGGATTGGGAAACATTGGGCATAAGGATTGCTTGTGGGTTACCTTCAGAAGCAGTGATAACCAAATGGGAAGCAGGCCCTTGAGGTTGAAACTGGACAGTTTGGGTCTCTGCCGATGCAGTTGCGAAGGGAGGTGTGTATCCGATTGGGAGACCATAAGGCGGGAATGAGATAGTCTGTACACCTTGAGGATCGGAACCTGGTTGATGTGAGAACCCTTGTGGGTACATAGGGAAAGGTATCACAATTCCTTGAGACACAGGACTAAATCCAGGTGGATAAACCGCAGTAGTGGAATGCTCTCCATCCGCCATCGAGGGTTCCCCATCCGTGTTCTTGCTCTTTTCCATGGCCTCTAACCAGTGTTATTAAACTCGGCTCGGACCGGCCGGTTCGACCGGTCTGACCGGGAACCGGTGGTACAGCCGGTCCGAGCTGAGTATTAGATCGGAAATGCCACTGAACCGGTACAAACCGGAGAGAATCGGGCGGTTTTACGGTTAAACCGGTGATTCGGCAAACCAAGGAACCGGACCGGTTTTATTAGTATTTTGTTATTTGCGCACACTTCTCGAGGTCTGAGGCTGGCTGCTGCTTGCTCTGCACGCTTCTCGAGTCTGACGCGCATGACATGTGAGTTGTAAGGAAATAAATATGAAAAAACACTCAAAATGTACAATTGTGGGAGTTGAACCAAGCACCTCTAACTTCAAAATTGTAATATTACCACTAGACCAGCCACACTACTTGATATAATAGTGACAAAAATAATATATGTATATATGTTCATAAGTTATATAAATAATTTAATATCTACCAATTTATGCGGTCCGACCAGTGGCTCACCGGTCCGACCACTGACCCAGTGACCCAGTACCTCGACCGAGTCGATAACCGGTCCGAGTTTAATAACATTGCCTCTAACAGCTTGGCCATTTGCTCCTTCAGTTGGTCAATCTCGTTCCTCATCTCTTCCTGGGTCCTTTCCGCCATGATCCTCGCTTGAGTTCGGGTAAGATAGGGGTGCCGAGGGAACAGTTTGACGTTTGATTAATTATTTCCTGCTAAAGAATGATATGAGTATGCAATCAATGAAAAAAAAAGGATGAAAATGCATGCTTCCTAATTATGATGCCCATTCTCAATTTATTGCCTTGGAGAACCGTAACTTTCATTGTTTGTGGATAATCATTATCATTATCTTCATTTTTCTTTTCTTTCTTTCCTTTTTTTTTTTATCTTTATCTTTTTTTTTCTTTTTCTACATATTTTATTACTCTCTCTTTTTTTTTTTGAATTTTTTTGAAACAAAATCAATCAAGGATAATATGGGATCAAAACAGCAAAAGATTTCATTTAATAATCAAAGCAGAGTACATCATCTCCTAACTCATCAAATTGGAGTACATTTCAGCCAAACTTGTACATGGACCCCATTAACCACAGACCCTTTTTTCAACTCTTTAATCTCTTCTTTACAATGCTTAATAAAATCAGAGACTTCTACTGGTGTTGTGAACGGGTTCATTGTCTTTTCAGCCTCTTTCAGGAATCTTGGTATATTTGTGAGTGCTTGATTGGTGAGTTCTGCCAACTTTACGTATCGATCTCTCCAGAATTCACCTTCCTTTTGGAGCTGTTTAAGGGTCTTTTGGCATTCTGCAAAACTATTCAACCTTATGACTTGGTCCCTTAAGTAAGCATTTTCGTCATTAAGCTGCTTGATGATTATTTTCTGGTCTTCAATGAGATTTCTCAAACCATGTGATTTTTCTTGCTCTCTTCTCCATGCTTCTTCACGGAGTGCAGCCATCTTTATCGCATCCTCCTTGCACTGCCTTTCACCGTCAACTCTTTTCTCATACTCGGCCGCAACCCTTGTCAATTGTTCATTTAAATCTCTAAGCTGCTTTATTGCATTCCGCTCAGCCACCTTGGAATTCCTGATCATGTCTTTCAATCGTTGATTCGCGGCTAGTGCCTCATCCCTCTCTTGCCTTCGCTTTCCCAATTCTGTATCAGCAGCATACAAGCAATCTCGAGTTTTGAGCTTACTTTCCTCTTCCGACCTGGCTCTCTTATTTGCCTTCTCAAGAGAGGTTGTCTTCTGGGCAACTTCTAACTGCAACTTTTCATAGGCTCGTCTTACTTCGGCAAGTTCCTTTTGTAGCCTATCCTTCTCTTCATCACTCTTGGTCAACGCTGCTTTTAACTTTTCTACTTCTTCATTACAGGGAGGTTCCTGAACTGGTGTCTCCTTTGTGACAGTTATTAGACCGTAAAACGGCAATTTAATCTTCAACACCCTTTCCTTGAGCCATTGGCGATAACTGTCTTTTGCATCACAACTCCGCACTCCAATCTCACGCCCCTTTTTGGTGACCACCTTATCCCAAGCTCACGAAACTTTCCTCATCATTTCCCCATTTTGTGGGCTCATATCATACAGGACAAAAGGAGTGATCACTTCATCTGATGGCGGCCCCATGATAGGATAGCCGAGCTGTCTCAAAGCCAGAGCAGGATTATAATTGATGCAACCTCTAGTTCCCATGAGTGGAACATTGGGAAAACCTCCGCATTGATAAATCACTTCTTCTATCTCCTTCCACTTCGGATACCATCGAATTGTTCCTTCACCAAGGTTTACCAGAGTCTGGGCCCACTCGTGACTGGTCTTGGTCTTGACTTGACACATTTTGAAATCATCAATTGGACAATGAGTCTTGCATCCACTACTGAACACATGAGTGATCAGCCAAATATATAGGGCAGGCAAGCAGCACAGAATCCTCTTACCCTTCTTTTCATGGCAAAAATCAAGGGTGTGGTACACATCGGCAAGAACGGCATGTACAGGGTTCTCCTTCCTTAGCTTGAAAGCCAGAAACACGTCGATTGCAGCGAAGTCCACAAGCTCATCGGCATTCGGAAACAAAATAATCCCAAATATAGCAAGAGCTAACACGTCCCTGAAGGTGCCCCAATCTTCCTTTTTTGCTAGCTCATGTGCTTTTTTCTCCAAGTAGCTCCTTGAGATTCCGTCAGTGCCCTTTTTGATCTCTCTTCCCTTGTTCAAATCTCCTTCGGTAACTTTTAATACTTCAGCAATCAAGGGGATAGAAGGGTAGTGTCCCATATACTGATAAGGCTTCCCATTCTTCAAAGGATACCCTAGAATCTGCTCAAACTCTTCCAAAGTAGGGGCTAGCTGGAAGTCTCGAAAAGTGAAGCATCTGAGGGGAGAGTCATAAAACTGAGCCAACGCGGTGATAGCTTCTACCTGTACTTCAAATTTCAGCAAGTCCAGAATCTTCCCATATTCCTTGTAGAAGGTAGAGCGTTGATTCCCTTTTAACAAATCTCCAAGAGCTTTCAAACTTTCCACTTCAGGCCTTTTGGCTTTCGCATGCAGGAGCCTCTTTGACATGGTTGGGGTTGTTCCATCAGCTGATCCCATATTATCCTATCCACAAACAATGTCTTCTTACGGTCCTCCAACAACCCTAGTTTGAAAAGGATAAAATGAGAATGGATGCAACACATGATATGCAAATGTCTTGATGATGCAATGGATTGTCATGGTAAACACCGAAGATGTACTCTCAAGCCTAACCAACTATAGTATTCCCTATTCGCCAAAAGAACTCCAGACGTTCAATTTTACAATTTCTTAGATTTGCTGATCACGGAGGCATAACCCACTGAGTGATCAAACCTTTATATTTAAAATTTCGCCAGCGTAACAGTGCAATTATTAAACTGTATAATTAAATTTGGCATTATAACCCTGAAGCAACCCAAAAAATTACAGAGGAGTCGCCACCAAGGTTTATTTTTGGGAAAACATTGGAAAAACCCGATTTTAAAAAAATGGTCTTTGGAACCAAATTTAGGGTTCGGGAGTCGATTACGCGTAGGGAAGGTATTAACACCCTACGACGTCCGCTAAAAGCGGTTACCTCTAATTAAACATGAAAATTTTGTTAGCTTTTAAAATTATTTATTTTACCCCAAAAAGAAATTATTTATTATTTATTTACAAGATAAAGGAGAAAAATTATGAAAATTTATTTTTGTGCTTGACAGGGAAGATCCCTGCTCCTACGTATCCTCAGGTGCAGTGAGGAAATCAAAGCTACGTAGTTCTTTAGTAAAAAAATATTGTGTGTTGATTTGTTTTAGTTTTTGTAGAATTTTGCTTTTTTCGAAAATAATTCATTTGGTCTCATAGTAACCAAATAGGAAGAGGATCCAAAATGGTTACTAATTTTGACCGACTGAAATAAAAAGTTTTTCGCGATAGCCGAATAGGAAGAGGATCCAAAACGACTATCATTAATGAGTTTTCATCTAAAATGTTTTCGCAATAGTCAAATAGGAAGAAGATCCAAAATTGACTATCACTAATTACTTAATTAATTAATTACATAAAAAATAGAGTTTTCACAATAGCCAAATAGGAAAAGGATCCAAAATGGCTATCACTACAACTCTATATATATTTTTAACAAAAATTGCAAGAGGTTATGATTAATGTTTTTTAGACATATTTAAATAATAATAAGAGGTGGTAATATTTAGAAATAACTTTATTCTATTTGTGAAGTAAATTAGGGCAAAAATTATGAGTCATAAGAATAAATAAAACGAATAATAGGCTAGGCCCAACATAGAGGCAGATAAAAAACAAAGGAGATGAGAGGAGAGAGAAAAAACGCAACTGGGTTAGGCCCAGACACCAACTCAGATATTCTCTCTTCATTTCTTAAAAAAACGAAACTGGGCTAGGCCAAGACAACAAACTAGCCATCCATTTCTTTCTCCTCTAAAAAAATGGAACTAGGCCAGGGCCCAAAATCAAAAATCTGTTTTTATGCCCAAAACGCAAAAAATGGCCAGAGGCCCATGCAAACTCAGATCCCAAAACAAAATATTGCAACAAAAAAATAAAAAAACAATATAATAAAAAAAAACTAAAAAAACACAAACAAAGAAGGGAGAGAGAGAAGGGATTGCGGGATTTCAAAAAAAAAATCCCTAACCCCAAATAGAGAACCGAGAGAGGGAGAAGGGGAAGGGGAAGAAAGGAGAAAGGACCGCGGCCATGGTATATGATGGCGGCCATGTTCGTTCCCGGAATAGCCACGAACTGGGGTGGAGAGGAGAGAATACATTTCACGGTGAAGGCATGAGAGAGAGAGAGGGGGAAAGAAAAGGAGGTAAGGCGGTGGTGACCACCTTCGTGCGACGACGGTGGTGCTTGGAGGAGGAGTTTCGCAGCGAGGGAGAAGGGAGAAGAGGGGGGAACGAAAAGGGGAAAAGGAGAGCAGGGTGAAGAAGGGATGGAGAAAGAGCAAACGCGATGGAGAGGAGGAAAGGGGAGCCACAACAGCGGAGGATGGGGTCGTGGTGGCGCGGCCGCGACGGCGGTGGCCGAGGTAGGTGCTCCCAAGCCCTCTTTTCTCTCTGCGTTTTTATTTTTCTGGTTTTTTTTGTTTTTTATTTCGGTTTTTTCTTCTTTCCTCTGTGTTTTTTTTTTCTCACTGTTTTTTACCTTCACTGATATTGGATTTGCAGGACATGAAACAAAACGAAAATGGACTGCAACACAACAAGCTATAGCATATGGAAGAAGAGGTTTTTTCTTTACCTGCTAGTGGCCAACGGAACAGTGAAGGTAATTTTCCCTTCTCTGCTGCTCTCCTCTACTGCCTCTTCTCTTCTCTGCTGCTGTTTCTTGAACTGTATATGATTGCTATGCCTCTGTATTGTGCTCTCTGTGATTGATGAACAAAATTGGTTCACCAATCAAAACTGTTTTTCCTCTCCTTTTTCCCTCTTTTTCTGTGTGTGTTTTTTACTATGCTATTGAGTATATATACATGAAAAATAGGGCAAACCAAGAGTGTGTGGTGTGTTGTGGTGTGGTGGTGTGGTAGTGCCTGTGTGTGTGCTGTGCGATGGTCTCTGTGTGTGTGTGTGTGTACTGATTTTTTTCAGAATGTGTGGGTGTGTGCGTACGGATTTGTGTGGGTGTGTGTGACCCCTTTTTTCAGAATGTGTGTGCGTGTGATGTTGTGTGTGTGTGTGTTCTGATTCTTTTTTTTTCAGAAAATTGAGTGTGTGTGTGTGGTTTTTTGTGTGTGTGTGTGTGTGTGTGATGTTTTCCAGAATGTGTGTGTGTGATGTTGCCCTTCAATTTGCTTTCTTCCTGCTTTGTCCTTCCTTTCCTTTGTTTTGATTTGTGTCCCTTCAATCTCCTTGTGTTAGCAGCTTGGACTCTTTGGATATTATGAAAGAAGCAGCTGAGGAGGGAGAGCTTGAGAGTGGACTGCAGTTCTTGCTTTCAATTTTTAGCTTTCTTTTTCTTTTTTGCTTTTTTCTTGTATTTTGTATTTTTTGGATTGGACATGTAATAATAAAAAGAAATGCACAAAGCCTTTCGCTAATTGGATCATGAGGCTCACCAAAAAACGCAGGCCCAATTACAATTGGATCAACCAAACAAAAGCCCAATGAATAAAATCAATTGGACCTCTTTTAAATCAATTAAATTAAAAAAGGAAAATAAAAAAAAGAGGACAAAAATTCGTATCTACAATAACCTTACCATTTATAAAAACACATTTTAAACAAAAATAAGACATAGTATAATTTTTAAAAGAATTTTGCAAATAAATAACAATTTATTAAAACCATAAACACCCAAAACACAAATACTCATCAAAACAAAGATTAATCTAACTTTAGATGTATTTCCCTATACCTTGGCCTTATGAATGGTGAAGAACACATTAAGAACAACAAGAACAACACACAAAAAGCTTGATTAGTAAACAAAGAAAGCTAAAGGAAAAACAAAGGAAAGAAAGAGTATTTTGGAGTGAGTTTCTCTTCAAGTGAATTGTGTGAAAATGGAAGAGCACCCCCTCCCTATTTACAGGGGAGGGGTTTGGCCAGATTAGGAGGAAGAGGGGGAGATATTTTAATTTCTATTTTTCACAAAAATAACAAAGTCCTAATTATTAAAAATATCTAACAAAAGATCTAACAAATATCTTGGCTCTAGAAAATTGGAGAAGCTTCAAGACTCTTCAAGCCGTTGAGTGGGGCGGCCAAAACTGTGCTGGAAGGAGAGGATGTGAATTTCCTAAAATACCCCTAGGGTTTGGATGAAAAAGGATAAAAATCAAGGGTAATTTTGTCATTTCATAATGAAAAATTGAAATAACTAATTAAAATTGATGAGAACCAATGAGAATGCTAGAAAATGCCATGACAAGTCTAAATAATTTAATGGCACTCATTTTTGAAATTTATTGATAGTGCAAACTCTTCGATTTTCATCGTTTCACAGGTATAACCCCGAAAAATGCAAAAAAATAGGGTTTTCAAAACTTTCATAGAAATAATTTCTAAAATCATGAAATAAATAATTAAAAATAAAATATAAAATGGTTGTGGACCTTTTACATGAAAATAATACCTGTGAAATAAAATTTTTACGCTATACGCTTCCATTTAGCGTATTTTTTGTAATTTTTTGAAAGTTTTCCAAAAATCCCAAAAAAATTCCAAAAAATAAAAAATAATAAAAGAACCAACTTTTGTGAAGCGAGTTTATTTATTGAGTTTGTTTAACACATTCAAGCTATTTAAATATCTTTCCGTCAGTTAGACGTAAACCGTTTTCTGTAAAAAGACCTGATTTTGACTGAAAAACTACCGTTTCAGAAATATTCTTGAATATGTGTATTTTTACTAATTTTAAGCTAAAAATAAATCACACAACATTTATGAAACAAAAATTCATATAAAACAGAAAAAGGACAGAAAACACAAAGAACCGGATATAGTAACTAGACCTAATGGAAGCTGAAAATCAATCATTTTCAGAAGTATTCTTAAACATGCATATTAAAATCCTATTTTTAAGCTAAAAATAAATCTCAAAATAATTATATCACAAAAATTCATATAAAACGAAATTAAACAGTTAGTCACAAAAACGGATGTTACAACTCTTTCCCTCTATAAATAATTTCGTCCTCGAAATTACGTATCTAGAACAACGCTAGATATAAATCTCGCATATTAGCCTCTAACTCCCATGTTGCATCCTCTGTAATATCATCCCAAATGACCTTGACTAAAGAAAGTTGTTTACCGCTGAGCTGTTTGATCCTTCGATCGTCGATTCGTACAGGGTATGTATCATAAGTCAAGTTCTCTCTTAACTGTACTATGGCTGGTTCAATTATATGAGATGAGTCAGCAACATATTTCCCCAATTATGAAACGTGAAAAACACTATGAAGATTTGAAAGAAACAGGGGTAAGACAATCTGATAAGCTACAGGACCTATCCGACGAAGAATTTGATAGGGTCCTAAGAATTTTGGAGTAAGTTTCTTGGATTTTATGACTCTACCGACCCCAGTCATTGGAGTGACTCTCAGAAAAACGTGTTCACCTTCCTAAAATTCAAGAGGTCTCCTATGTTTGTTGGAGTAGCTCTTTTGCATGCTTTGTGCTGCCTTCATTCTTTCTCGGATTTGCCGTACTTGCGCATTAGTTTGCTGCAAAAACTCAGGCCCTACAGTTGTACTTACCCCTTCCTGGTACCAACACAAAGGTGTATGGCACTTTCTCCCATACAAAGCCTCAAAAGGTGCCATCCCTATACTGGAATGATAACTATTGTTATATGTGAATTCTATCAACGGTAGAATACCATCTCAGCTTCCTCTTTGATCTAACACACATGCCCTCAACAAGTCTTCTAATGACTGAATTGTCCTTTCTGTTTGACCATCCGTTTGAGGATGATAAGCAAAACTCAACCTCAACTTAGTCCCTAAGGCTTGTTGTAAACTCTGCCAAAACCTAAAAGTAAACCTAGGATCTCTATCAGAAACGATACTAGACGGTACTCCATGCAGTCTAATAATCTCTCCCACATACAGCTGGGTTAGTTTCTCTAAAGTCCACTTCATACTAACAGGTAAGAAATGTGATGTCTTTGTCAGCCTATCAACAATCACCCAAATCCCATCACATCCCTTCGAAGTCCTTGGTATCCCTGTGACAAAATCTATGGATATACTTTCCCATTTCCATTCTAGGATGTCTAGAGACTGTAACATTCCTGCAGGTTTTTGGTGTTCTACTTTAGCTTTTATGACAAATCAGACATGCTGCTACACATTCCTCAACCTGTTTCTTCATCCCTGGCCACCAAAATCTCTGTTTTAGATCCTGATACATCTTTGTGGCTCCATGGTGAATACTTAGCTTACTCTTGTGCGCCTCATCTAAGATCAATTTCCTCATTTCTACATTATCAGACACACAAATTCTATCTTTACACCTCAAAATTCCATCACCTCCTAGACTAAACTCCAGATTCTTTCCTTGTTTCAGCAGCTCTCTCTTCTCTATCAAATATTCATCTGTTGCTTGCTGCTCCTTAATCTCACTCATCAAAGTGCTAGATATCTTAATCATATTCAATCAAATCCTACCTTGATGCAAATCTACATTCAGGTTTAGGTCACGGAATCCTTCTATCAACTCCAATTCCTTGATCATCATGTTTGAAATATGAACGGTCTTTCTACTTGAGGCATCAGCTACGACATTTGCTTTTCCTGGATGGTACATCAACGAAAAATCATAGTCCTTTAAAAATTCCATCCATCTTCTCTATCTCATGTTGAGTTCCTCCTGATCAAACAAATACTTCAAACTCTTATGATCACTGAAGACATTAAACGTAGATCTATACAGATAATATCTCCAAATCTTCAAAAAAAATACTACCGCAGCTAATTCTAGATCATGGGTAGGATAATTCTTCTCATGGGGTTTTAACTAACGAGATGCATAAGCTACAACCTTTTTGTGTTGCATCAACACACATCCTAATCCCTGATATGAAGCATCACAATATACCTCCATTAGTTTCTCTGGGTTTGGTAACACTAACACAGGTGACGTTGTCAACAACTTTTTAATCTTGGTAAAACTTTCTTCACACTCCTCAGTCCAAACAAATGGCTGATTCTTCCTAGTTAACTGGGTTAACGAAGCTACTATTTTAGAAAATCCATGAATAAACCTCCGATAATACCCTGCTAAATCTACAAAACTTCGAATCTCCGTTACTGTTGTTGGCTTATCCCACGAAATCACATGACCTAAAAACTGTACTTTACTTAGCCAAAACTCACACTTTCACAGCTTAGCGTACAACTGTTTCTCTCTCAACACTTGCATCACTTGACGCAAATGTTGTTCATGCTCCTTACAAGTTCTAGAGTAGATCAGGATATCATCTATGAACACAACCACAAACTGATCTAAGAACGGGCTAAAGACTCTATTCATGTAATCCATGAATATAGTAGGTGCATTCGTCACACCAAATGGCATCACAAGATATTCATAATGACCATATCGTGTTCTAAACGCAGTCTTGGGTATATCCCCCGTCTTGACTCTAATCTGGTGATAACCACTTCTCAAATCTATCTTAGAGAAAACAGTGGCCCCACGGAGCCGATCCAACAGATCATATATTCTTGGCAGAGGGTATCTATTCTTAATGGTTACCTTGTTCAACTGCCTATAGTCAACACATAGCCTAGACATTCCATCTTTCTTCTTCACTAACAGAACTGGTGCACCCCACGGGGATACACTAGGCCTAGTAAACTGTTTAGACAATAGATCCTCCAACTGCTTCTTCAACTCAGCTAACTCTATTGGTAACATACGATATGGAGCTATGGAAATTGGTCCAGAACCGAGTATAAGATCTATGGTAAACTCTATCTCACGGACTGGTGGCAAACGTGGTATCTCTTCTGGAAATACCTCCTAGAATTCTTTAATGACAGGCACGTTGCTCAATTCAACTTCCCTCTTTCCTTCCAACGAGGTGAGTATCATGTTTTTCTGAACTTCTTCTTTCGAAGAAATTTCTGATTGGTTAGTAGACAAAAATCCAAGATTCTTAGAGTTAGGAAAAACTAAAGTTTTATTTGAACAGTCCAACAGGATATGGTTGGAAGATAACCAATTCATGCCTAAAATCACATCTAACTGTGTTAAAGGCAAACATACTAAATTAACATGATATTCCTTATCAGAAATAATGATAGGACAATTTACATAGACAGTGTTTACAGTGACTAGCTCAGCAGTAGGTAAGGAAACAATCAAATCAAAAGACATCAAGGACACAGGTAAGTCTAATTGTTTCACACAATCAAAGGAAATAAAAGAGTGAGTCGCACCCGAGTCATATAGTACAATTAAAGGATTACCAGCTATGCTACACGTACCTTGTATTAAATCCTCAGATTGCGAAGCCTCAACACCACTCATGGTGTAAACTCGTCCCTTTGCCTTCGGTCTCGCCGCTTGCACATTCTTGTTAACTGGTTCTGGCTTCTGCTCCCTACAATTACTTGCCACGTGTCCAACCTTCCCACACCTGTAGCAAGTCACCCCTCTCTGGTTGCAGTTGCTAGAATGATGTCCTAGCTTCCCACGATTGAAATGTTGGAACCAAATTGGTTAAAAGTGTTTTTAATACAAAAACTCCCTAAGTGATTTTATGGTTTTGATGATAACAAAATGTATTAAGGTTTTTACAAAGGATAATCAATTTGTATTAAGCTTGTACAATGCATAACAATGCTGCCTAACTAAGCTTATTGCAGTCTGCGTCCAATCAGTTCTTCATGACATTGGCTGGCATTCAAAGTGAGCCTTGCGTCCAATGTTGGCACTGGAATGGACACAAGAGTTTTGCGTCCAATGTTGGCACTGAAATGGACACAAAAGTTCTGCGTCCAATGTTTGAGCAGAAGGAAGAATTCTGCGTCCAATGTTTGAGCAGAAGGAAGAATTCTGCGTCCAATGTTTGAGCACAAGGCAAGAACAAAGTTCTGCGTCCAATGTCTTCTGAAGAAGCAGAATCGCAGAAGTAGAAGAAATCAAGTCTTGAAGACACGCTACTTTCTGCGTCCAATGTTTTCCAAAGAAGCAGAATCAGTAAGCGTCCAATAGAGCAAGACTGGCATAAGTCCAATGATAAGAACAAGTCAATACTGGTAGAGTCCAATGTTTGTATGAGAAGCAGATTTACAGTAAAAGTCCAATGATTTTCAAAGGAACAGATTCAGTGAGCGTCCAATGCAGATGAAGGATAAAAGTCCAATGTTCAGTATGAGCAAGAGTGCAACTCTGCATCCAATGAAACTGAACAAACAAAAGAACTGCTCTGCGTCCAATGAAATCAGTGACAAAGGTACTGTTCTGCGTCCAATAAATAAGAAGGACAACAATATTGCTTTGCGTCCAATGGAACTATAGGGAAATGGCAAAAGTCCAATACTGCCTTGCATTCAAATGGAATAGATTGGTAAGCATCAGGCATGCGTCCAATGTTTGCATGAGTTCTGTGCAAATTGGTAAGTGCAAAGGTATGCGTCCAATAGATTCTATATGCTGCGTCCAAAACGCAGAGTCCATTACATGCTATTTACTGCCCATGCATTTAATATGAAACATATTTATTGAGCAAATGATTTGAAATAAATAGCTGTACACAATGCTTTTCTGTACATCTTTGTCAACGTGTGTGAATGTACTTCTGAAAAAGCATAACGTACTGTGGAAAGTGTACTAAGAGAGAGAATGTACTTTTAACTACTCTATATATCTCTGAACACACCTTTCTGCTTTACACAGTGTATTCTCTCTGTCTCAATAAGATATTATTATTAACCACTGTACAATTGAGACTTTGAGTACAGGTTGCTTCTGTTTTGGGAGAAAGAAACGCAGACATGCACAATGAAGTAGATCTCCTCAGAGCAACGGGAAAATAGCATTAAATGCTATTAGAGAACGGTAATATTTATGAAGGCTGAAGCTGAGCTATTCGAAGAACAAGTCTGAAGCTTCATCAAAGCCTATAAATACCGAGAAGCAAGAAGAAGAATACAAGTTACTGAACAACGAAAAAGAAAGAGCAAAAACGCTGTGCAAACAATCTTTTATACTCTGTATTGAAAGTCTTGTATATTTTCTTTCTTCTTGTAAAAGAGAGTTTGCTTAACTCTCAAAGTGCTTTAGATTTCATATCCTCACTTGTGTGAGTTAGACAGCACTTGAATCAAAACTCTGCTGAGTTGTTTAGCCTGAAGAGGCTGTGTTCAAAGAATACTTGGGGTTTAGCCTGAAGAGGCTGCGTCCAAAGAATACTTGGGTTTTAGCCTGGAGAGGCTGTGTGCAAAGAATACTTGGGATTTAGCCTGAAGAGGCTGTGTGCAAAGAATACTTGTACCTATCTGGTTTGATAGTGAAATCTCTCTAGTTTGAGGGGACTGGACGTAGCTCTTAGGAAAGGGTGAACCAGTATAAAAACTTGTGTTATTTCTTCTTTCCCTTAACTCCTTTTATATCTGTGTTTATTACTAACAAAGGGGATTGAAATTGTTTTTATTCAAACAAGTTTTTCAAACCAAAAGGGAAGCATTCTGTGCGTCCAATCTTTAGAAAACCTGTGCGTCCAGTTTTTATAAAGACTCTGTGCGTCAGTGTTTTAGCACTCTGTGCGTCCAATATCTCAAAAAGCACTGTGCGTCCAATATTTGAACTAAGTTGTGCGTCCAACGTTTTTAACAGCCAGAGTCCATCTTTTGCGAAAAGTTTTAAAAGCTTAGAAACACAATTCAACCCCCCCTTCTTGTGTTTCATCTTGTTACCTACAGTTGGCATCAGAGCTCGGTCTCTAGGGGTTGAGCACTTAACCGTGAAGAGAAGCAAGATCCATGGAAAACGAAGGACAAGCTGTGAACAGACCACCACTGTTCAATGGAAATGAATACGACTACTGGAAACAGAGAATGATCACATTCTTTGATGCTCAAAATATGGACCTATGGGATGTCGTGGAAACTGGCTACACTGCTCCAGTAAATGAAGCAGGTCAACAAGTACCAAGAGCTCAGTGGACAGCAGATCAAAGGACAAGGTTCCAGCTGAACTCGAAGGCTAGGCACTACCTGATGTGTGCCATCACAAAATCTGAATATGACAAGGTGCACAGCTGCACCACTGCCAAGGAAATGTGGGACACTCTGGCCTTGGCACATGAAGGCTCATCTCAGGTTCGTGAATCTAAGATAAGCATGCTAGTTCATCAATATGAACTATTCAAAATGGAGGATCACGAGTCCATTGATCAAATGTTTGGAAGATTCCAAACAATCATTAACAACCTGAGGTCCTTGGGAAAAATCTACACAACCCAAGAGCATATCAGGAAAATCCTAAGGAGTCTGCCAAGACAATGGAGACCCAAGGTGACAGCCATACAAGAAGCAAGGGATCTTTCCACTCTTGCCATGGAGGATCTTCTGGGCTCACTGAAAGTACATGAGCTTGAGCTGAATGAAGAGGGAACCGAGAAAAGAGCAAAGTCCATTGCTCTTAAAGCTCATAGAGGGAGCACCTCCAAAGCATTGAAGGCAAATGATTCTGATGAAGAATCATGCAGCTCACAAGGAGAAGAAGGCTCAGATAATGATGAACTCTCCTTCATCTCCAGAAAAATAAAATCTATGTGGAAAAAGAAGGGTGGCTTCAGAAGGAAGCAATTCAACAGAAGATTTCCACAGAAGGAAGCTGAGCAAAAGGAGGAAAGTCCAGTGGTGTGCTATGGATGCAGGAAACCAGGCCACTACAAGGCAGACTGTCCTGAGGCTGAGAAGACAAAGAAGAAAGTCTTCAAGAAGAAGAAAGGTCTCATGGCAACATGGGAAGACCTCGATGATTCCTCTGATGATGAGGATAAAGAAGAGGCAAATCTGTGCCTAATGGCAGGACTCTCCTCAGTTGAAAGTGAAGACGAAGAGGAGGTAATTTCTTACTCTGAATTAAGAAATAATTTTGATGAGCTTCTTAGAGATTCATCCATTCTATCTGATGAGTACAGGTCTTTAAAGAAAAAGTTTTCTCTTATAACAAAAGATCTTGAAAAGCTTTCTTCAGAAAACAAAGTACTTAAATCAGAAAATGAAAAGTTAAGACTTCAAGCAAGTCAACCAAAAGATGAATCTCCAAAGAAGTCTGAGTCCAATACTTCCTGTGAAGTACAAGTACTTCAACAAGAAGTAGATGAACTCACTGGACGTTTGTCCAAATTTGTCAGTAGCTCTGAAAAGCTTGATCAAATTTTAAAAATTCAGAGAAAACCTTCTGACAAAACTGGTTTGGGTTATGAAAAACTGAAACCAAAGTTTTCCAAGAGTCCATCAAAGTTTAATATATATTGTGGATACTGTGGAAAGGCTGGTCATGTCACATCGACATGCTTCCATAATAAATGGAACAAGCCTGGACGCAGGCCAAGGACTAACATGAAAGGACCCAAGAAAATCTGGGTACCTAAGAACATGATCATTCATGTTGCAGATTTGCTTAATGGGAGGAAAACAACACCAGTCATGGTACCTGGACAGTGGCTGCTCACGACACATGACAGGAGAAAGGTCTATGTTCCAAGACCTAAAGCCTAGATCAAAGGGCTGGGTCACGTTTGGAGGTGACCAGAAAGGCAGAATAGTTGGAATAGGTAAAATTGGTAAACATCCTTTTCCTACAGTTGAAAATGTTTTATTGGTTGAAGGACTCAAACATAATCTACTTAGCATAAGTCAATTGTGTGACAGTGGATGTGATGTTTCCTTTGACAAGGATAAATGTATAGTCAAAAATTCTGATAAGTCCATTCTTTTTCAAGCAAAGAGGCAGGACAATGTTTATAAAATTGATTTCGAAAATCTGTCCAAACAGAATGTCTCATGCTTCATTTCTTTAAATGATGAACAATGGATATGGCACAAGAAGCTTGGTCATGCAAGCTTGAGAACCATCTCAAAGCTTAATAAGCATAGCCTCGTAAGAGGACTTCCAGATCTTGTGTACAAATCTGAGGTTCTCTGTGAAGCATGTCAGAAAGGGAAACAAGTGAAAAACTCTTTTAATTCTAAAAACATTGTTTCCACTTCTAGACCTTTAGAACTTTTACATATGGATTTGTTTGGACCAACACAAACTGCTTCTTTGAGTGGAAAGAAATATGGACTTGTTATAGTTGATGACTATACTAGATGGACATGGGTTAAATTCCTAGCACACAAGGATGAGTCTTTTAAGGTATTCACCATTTTTTGTAAAAGAGTCCAAACTGAGAAAGGAGTTTGTATCAACTCCATTCGAAGTGATCATGGAGGTGAGTTTGAAAATGCAAACTTTCAGAGATTCTGTGAAGAGAATGGAATCCTTCACAATTTCTCTGCACCTAGAACACCACAGCAAAATGGTGTAGTAGAGAGGAAAAATCGATCTTTACAAGAGATGGCCAGGACCATGCTCAATGATCACTCAACCTCTAAGAGGTTTTGGGCTGAAGCTGTAAACACAGCATGTTATTTGCAAAACCGAATTTTTATAAGGCCTATACTGAAAAAGACTCCTTATGAATTGTGGAAAGGAAGAAAACCCAACATTTCATATTTTCATCCTTTCGGATGTGAGTGTTTTATTCTTAACACCAAGGATCAACTTGGTAAATTTGACTCTAAGATTGATAATGGAATTTTTCTGGGTTATTCTGAAACTTCCAAGGCATATCGAGTTTACAACTCAAGAACCTTGACTGTTGAAGAGTCAATTCACGTTAAATTCAATGACAAAAAGCCTGACAATGATCTGTCAGAGCTAAGTGATTCTCTTGCAGATATGAGAATACAACCTGGAGGTGAAGAATCATCAAGCAAGATTGAAGAAGATGGACAAGACGCAGGAAACAATCATGCGTCCAATATTGCAGGTGGTAAAAGCTGGCATTTTAAGACTTATCATCCTGAAGATCAAATTATTGGAAATGCAGATGATAAAGTCAGAACAAGGTCCACATTCAGAGAGCAAACTGATGTAGCATTCATCTCTGAATTGGAGCCAAAGAATGTAGATGAAGCCCTATTGGATGAAGGATGGATTTTAGCAATGCAGGAGGAGCTGAATCAGTTCAAAAGAAATGATGTTTGGACTCTGGTAGCCCCACCTGAAGATAAGTCCATTATTGGAACCAAATGGGTATTCAGAAATAAGCTGGACGAAGAAGGTAATGTTGTGAGGAACAAAGCAAGGTTAGTTGCTCAAGGCTACTCACAACAGGAAGGTATTGATTTCACTGAAACCTTTGCTCCAGTAGCTAGAATTGAAGCCATTCGCATTTTACTTTCATTTGCTTCCCAACATGATATGAGGCTTTATCAAATGGATGTAAAAAGTGCATTTCTGAATGGTATAATAACAGAAGAAGTCTATGTTGAACAGCCCCCTGGCTTTAAGGATCAAACTTTTCCAAATCATGTTTTTAAATTGAAAAAGGCTCTTTATGGCCTTAAGCAAGCTCCTCGAGCTTGGTATGAAAAACTGAGTTCATTTTTAATGGAAAATGGTTTTTCAAGAGGAAAAGTTGATAACACTCTTTTCAGAAAATCCATAGACTCACATTTCATCATAGTACAGATTTATGTAGATGATATTATCTTTGGTGCTACTGATGAATCTTTGTGTAGAGAATTCTCTGAATTAATGCAGAAAGAATTCGAAATGAGTATGATGGGAGAGTTGAAGTTCTTTCTTGGACTTCAAGTGAAACAAACTCAAGATGGGATATATGTGCATCAGACCAAATATACAAAGGAGCTTCTGAAGAAGTTCAAAATGGATGATTGCAAACCCATGAATACCCCCATGCATCCAACTTGCATAATGAGCCTGAATGACAAAGATAAAAAGGTAGATCAAAAGGTATATAGAGGTATGATAGGATCTCTTTTATATCTTACTGCATCTAGACCTGATATTATGTTCAGTGTTTGCTTATGTGCAAGATTTCAATCAGATCCTAGAGATTCTCATTTGACTGCTGTCAAAAGAATTTTTAGATATCTGAAAGAAACTACTAATCTCGGTTTGCTGTTTAAGAAATCAGATGAGTACAGATTAGTAGGGTTCTGTGATGCTGATTATGCTGGAGACAGGCTTGAAAGAAAAAGCACCAGTGGAGGATGTCATTTTATGGGATCCAATCTAGTATCATGGACAAGCAGGAGACAAAGCACAATTGCATTATCTACAGTTGAAGCTGAATATGTATCTGCAGCATGTTGTTGTTCTCAGCTCTTATGGATTAAACATCAATTGGAGGACTACAACATCTTTGAGAGTAGGATTTCTGTTCTTTGTGATAATACTGCTGCAATCAATTTATCTAAGAACCCAATTTTACACTCAAGAGCTAAGCATATAGAAATTAAACATCATTTTATTAGAGACTATGTGCAGAAGGGAACATTTGATATTCAGTTTGTTAGCACTGAAAATCAATGGGCAGATATATTTACAAAACCCCTCTCTGTAGATAGGTTTATTTTTATAAGGAAGCATTTGAATATGCACTTTATAAAAGACTGATGTTTAGCGTCCAATATGCTTAAGTTGAGTCTGAGTCCAATGTGACTAGAGTCCAACAGGACACGACAGTCTATTTGAGACTTAGAAATTTTTTTAAAGACTCAAAAGCTTTCACATCTTAGTAATCCCACGCTGAGTCCAATTTTTTCATAAAGATATATCTTACAGTTGATATCTTACAAATGCTTTGCAGTATTTTTTTAGTTTGATGATTATTCAAGCTTTCAAGAAAAACTTCTGTTTTCTCTATAAACTTGATTCAGATTTCTCTTCGTTTGGCATCTTTTCTAAAATCATTTCTGTTTGAGAAAGCTTGTTTAGAAAAGGGGAGAAGAAAAAGTTTTTTTTCAGTTTTAAAGAGGTTTCTGTTTTAAAAGCTCCAAGTCTTTTCAAAACTCTCTTTGGACTATGATGTTCTGTGAACCTTTTTGCCTGATGACAAAAGGGGGAGAAAGAATGGGATTAAGTTTTTATATCTTGACTAAAAGGGGAAAGATTTTGACAAAAGGGGAGAAAGATTAAGTCTGATTGCATTACCATGTTGTTATTTTGATAAGCTATTTGTGGACTAATCTTGTTTCTATGAGTAAAAGAAATTTTCAGGTACTCTAAGTATATTGAATATCCAAAACCATGAGATGTTTATCTCAGGGGGAGAAGAGTAAGGAAAAACTGAGATGTTTATCTCAGGGGGAGTTTCTCTTTGAAATTTCTGTTTTTACTGACTATTTATCTGGTTTATGCTTTATTGTTTGTAAAACTTAATAATGTTTGTCATCATCAAAAAGGGGGAGATTGTTGGAACCAAATTGGTTAAAAGTGTTTTTAATACAAAAACTCCCTAAGTGATTTTATGGTTTTGATGATAACAAAATGTATTAAGGTTTTTACAAAGGATAATCAATTTGTATTAAGCTTGTACAATGCATAACAATGCTGCCTAACTAAGCTTATTGCAGTCTGCGTCCAATCAGTTCTTCATGACATTGGCTGGCATTCAAAGTGAGCCTTGCGTCCAATGTTGGCACTGGAATGGACACAAGAGTTTTGCGTCCAATGTTGGCACTGAAATGGACACAAAAGTTCTGCGTCCAATGTTTGAGCAGAAGGAAGAATTCTGCGTCCAATGTTTGAGCAGAAGGAAGAATTCTGCGTCCAATGTTTGAGCACAAGGCAAGAACAAAGTTCTGCGTCCAATGTCTTCTGAAGAAGCAGAATCGCAGAAGTAGAAGAAATCAAGTCTTGAAGACACGCTACTTTCTGCGTCCAATGTTTTCCAAAGAAGCAGAATCAGTAAGCGTCCAATAGAGCAAGACTGGCATAAGTCCAATGATAAGAACAAGGCAATACTGGTAGAGTCCAATGTTTGTATGAGAAGCAGATTTACAGTAAAAGTCCAATGATTTTCAAAGGAACAGATTCAGTGAGCGTCCAATGCAGATGAAGGATAAAAGTCCAATGTTCAGTATGAGCAAGAGTGCAACTCTGCGTCCAATGAAACTGAACAAACAAAAGAACTGCTCTGCGTCCAATGAAATCAGTGACAAAGGTACTGTTCTGCGTCCAATAAATAAGAAGGACAACAATATTGCTTTGCGTCCAATGGAACTATAGGGAAATGGCAAAAGTCCAATACTGCCTTGCATTCAAATGGAATAGATTGGTAAGCATCAGGCATGCGTCCAATGTTTGCATGAGTTCTGTGCAAATTGGTAAGTGCAAAGGTATGCGTCCAATAGATTCTATATGCTGCGTCCAAAACGCAGAGTCCATTACATGCTATTTACTGCCCATGCATTTAATATGAAACATATTTATTGAGCAAATGATTTGAAATAAATAGCTGTACACAATGCTTTTCTGTACATCTTTGTCAACGTGTGTGAATGTACTTCTGAAAAAGCATAACGTACTGTGGAAAGTGTACTAAGAGAGAGAATGTACTTTTAACTACTCTATATATCTCTGAACACACCTTTCTGCTTTACACAGTGTATTCTCTCTGTCTCAATAAGATATTATTATTAACCACTGTACAATTGAGACTTTGAGTACAGGTTGCTTCTGTTTTGGGAGAAAGAAACGCAGACATGCACAATGAAGTAGATCTCCTCAGAGCAACGGGAAAATAGCATTAAATGCTATTAGAGAACGGTAATATTTATGAAGGCTGAAGCTGAGCTATTCGAAGAACAAGTCTGAAGCTTCATCAAAGCCTATAAATACCGAGAAGCAAGAAGAAGAATACAAGTTACTGAACAACGAAAAAGAAAGAGCAAAAACGCTGTGCAAACAATCTTTTATACTCTGTATTGAAAGTCTTGTATATTTTCTTTCTTCTTGTAAAAGAGAGTTTGCTTAACTCTCAAAGTGCTTTAGATTTCATATCCTCACTTGTGTGAGTTAGACAGCACTTGAATCAAAACTCTGCTGAGTTGTTTAGCCTGAAGAGGCTGTGTTCAAAGAATACTTGGGGTTTAGCCTGAAGAGGCTGCGTCCAAAGAATACTTGGGTTTTAGCCTGGAGAGGCTGTGTGCAAAGAATACTTGGGATTTAGCCTGAAGAGGCTGTGTGCAAAGAATACTTGTACCTATCTGGTTTGATAGTGAAATCTCTCTAGTTTGAGGGGACTGGACGTAGCTCTTAGGAAAGGGTGAACCAGTATAAAAACTTGTGTTATTTCTTCTTTCCCTTAACTCCTTTTATATCTGTGTTTATTACTAACAAAGGGGATTGAAATTGTTTTTATTCAAACAAGTTTTTCAAACCAAAAGGGAAGCATTCTGTGCGTCCAATCTTTAGAAAACCTGTGCGTCCAGTTTTTATAAAGACTCTGTGCGTCAGTGTTTTAGCACTCTGTGCGTCCAATATCTCAAAAAGCACTGTGCGTCCAATATTTGAACTAAGTTGTGCGTCCAACGTTTTTAACAGCCAGAGTCCATCTTTTGCGAAAAGTTTTAAAAGCTTAGAAACACAATTCAACCCCCCCTTCTTGTGTTTCATCTTGTTACCTACATGAAACACTTAAGCACATTTTGCCCTTGGTAGCCAAATCCTCCATTCCCACTAACAGGTGCATTACTCCGGTTTTGTTGTGGAGCTCTAAAGTTCCCAGGGTTCCGTGCATAGGGTTTGTTCTAGAATTGCTTCCTATACTGGTTCTGTGCCTGAAACCTAGATGGTCCGCCAGCATTGGTCTTTCCTACTACCTTTTCCCTTATTCAAAATCTCCATTTTCCTACACTTTGTTGGAACCAAATTGTTCAAAAGCATTTCTAATGCATGAATTCTATAAGTGGTTTTGATGATAACAATAATTATTAAAGGTTTTACAAAGTCTGCTAACAAGCTCTTGTAGGTACAACAAAGATAAGTTCATCGTCCAATGAGACATTAGCACATATATGTACAGTCCAAGAGTAGAGCATCCAATGGACTCTGATACTTAACCTCAGGAAAGTATCGTCCAATGGACTCTGAGAGCAATGCGTCAAATGATGTTTTGCGTCCAAAGAAGCAGAATTGATATACGTCCAATAATCAACATGGAGACGTACTATCAGAGAAGCAAAGTCATAAGTCCATATGGTAAGCAATGAATATGCGTCCATATGAACCAAGTTGCCTCACGTACAAACGGTAAGCAAAGGTATGCATCCATTTTGTACACAACCTGTAAAGTCCAATATACTCTATATGTTGCGTCCAAAACACAGAATACATAACTTGCTATTTATTGCTCATTCATTAATATGAGACATATTTATTGAGCAAATGATTTGAAATAAATAGCTGTATTCAACGTGTTTGAACATGCATTAAATGAAAAGCATAACGCACTGTAGAAAGTGTACTTAGAGAGAGAATGTACTCTGGTTATTTCTATATCTCTCTGAACACCCCTTTCTGCTTTACACAGTGTATTCTCTTTGTCTCAACAGAATATTACTATTAACCTTTGTGCAATTGAGACTGTGAGTACAGGTTGCTTCTGACTTAAGAGAAAGAGACGCAGACATACACACTGAAGTAGAACTCCTCAGAGCAACGGAAAAATAGCATTTAATGCTATTAGAGAACGGTAATTTTTATGAAGGCTGAAGCTGAGTTATTGGAAGAACAAGTCTGAAGCTTCATCAAAGCCTATAAATACTGTGAACAAGAAGAAGAATATAAGTGTGTTGAACTACTGAAAGAAAGAGTTGAAACGCTGTGTAAATATTGTCATACTCTGTACTTCTAAGAAAGTCTTGTATATTTTCTTTCTTCTTGTGTAAGAGAGTTTGCTCAACTCTCGAAGTGCTTAAGATTTCATATTCTCACATGTGTGAGTTAGATAGCACTTTAAGTCAAAAACACTCTATTTTGTTGTTTGAGTCTGAAGAGGCTTGTCTGTAAAAGAATACTTGGGATATAGCCTGAAGAGGCTGCATGCAAAGAATACTTGGGGTTGAGCCTGGAGAGGCTTGGTTGTCAAAGAATACTTGTTTTGAGCCTGGAGAGGCTAGGTGTGCAAATAATACTTGGGGTTGAGACTGGAGAGGCTTGGTTGTCAAAGAATACTTGTTTTGAGCCTAGAGAGGCTAGGTGTGTAAAGAATACTTGTTGTAAGGCCTGAAGAGGTTGTTGAAGAATACTTGTATTCTGTCTGAATTGATAGTGAAATCTCTCTAGTTTGAGGGGACTGGACGTAGCTCTTAGGAAAGGGTGAACCAGGATAAACACTTGTGTTATTTTCTATATCCCTTATCTCTGTTAATTTCTTTGTCTATACTAACTGAGGGGATTGAATTTGAATTTATTTTAACAAGTTATTCATATGCTTTAATCGCACAAAGAAAACCTCTTTTAAACTAAGTGGATGTTTCTGCGTCCAACGTGTCAGTGCGTCCAATAAACCAGTTGCGCTGTGCGTCCAACGTTTTTCATAATCAGCGTCCAACATTTGCGAAAACTTTTCAAAAAGCTTTGAATCACAATTCAACCCCTTCTTGTGTTTCATCTTGTTACCTACAGTTGGCATCAGAGCTCGGTCTCTAGGGGTTGAGTACCTAACAGTGCAGAGAAGCAAAGATCCATGGAGAACGAGGGACAGCTGTGAACAGACCACCTGTTCAATGGAGACGAATATGACTATTTGAAGCAGAGAATGATCACGTTCTTTGATGCGCAAAATATAGACATGTGGGATGTCGTGGAAACTGGCTACACTGCTCCGGTAGATGAAGCAGGTCAACCAGTGCCAAGAGCTCAATGGACGCAGGATCAAAGAACAAGATTTCAACTGAACTCAAAGGCAAGGCACTATCTGATGTGTGCCATTACTAAGTCTGAATATGACAAGGTGCATAGCTGCACTACTGCCAAGGAGATATGGGACACTCTAGCTTTGCCACATGAAGGATCAACTCAGGTCCATGAGTCCAAAATCAGCATGCTAGTTCATCAATATGAACTATTCAAAATGGAGGATCACGAGACTATTGATCAGATGTTTGGAAGATTCCAAATAATCATCAACACAAACCAGGATCATATCAGGAAAATCCTAAGGAGTTTGTCAAAACAATGGAGACCCAAGGTAACTGCCATACAAGAAGCAAGAGATCTTTCCACTCTTGCTATGGAAAACCTTCTAGGATCACTTAAAGTGCATGAGCTTGAGCTCAATGAAGAAGGAACAGAAAGAAGGGCAAAATCCATTGCTCTTAAAGCCCAAAAGGGGAGCACCTCAAAGGCACTAAAGGCACATGACTCAGATGAGGAGTCATGCAGCTCAGAAGGAGAAGGAGGCTCAGATGATGATGAACTTTCCTTCATCTCCAGGAAAATAAAGTTTATGTGGAAAAAGAAAGGTGGCTTCAGAAGAAAGCAATTCAACAAAAAATTTCCACAAAAGGAAGTTGAGCAAAAGGAGAAAAGTCCAGTAGTGTGCTATGGATGCAAGAAACCAGGCCACTACAAGGCAGATTGTCCTGAGGCTGAAAGGACAAAGAAGAAATTCTTCAAAAAGAAGAAGGGTCTTATGGCAACATGGGAAGATCTTGATGAATCTTCTAATGATGAGGATGAGGAGGATAAGGAAGAAGTAAACCTTTGTCTGATGGCAAGCCTACCCTCAACTGATAGTGAGGATGAAGAAGAGGTATTTTCTTATTCTGAACTAAGAGACAACTTTAATGATCTTCTTAGATAATCATCCATTTTATCTGATGAGTACAGATCTTTGAAGAAAAAGTTTTCACTCATAACCAAAGATTTTGAAAAACTCGCTTTAGAAAATAAAGTACTCAAATCAGAAAATAAAGAGTTGAGACTTCAAGTAAGTCAACTCAAAGATGAATCTCCAAAGGATTCTGAGTCCAATACTTCTTGTGAAGTACATGCACTTCAACAAGAAGTAAATGAACTCACTGGACGATTGTCCAGATTTGTCAGTAGCTCTGAAAAACTTGATCAGATTTTAAAAATTCAGAGAAAACCTTCTGACAAAAGTGGTTTGGGTTATGAAAAACCAAAACCAAAGTTCTCTAAAAGTTCTTCAAAAATTAATTTATACTGTGGTCACTGTGGAAAGGCTGGGCATGTCACCTCGATGTGCGTCCATAACAAGAGAAACATGTCTAGACGCAGACCAAGGACTAACAAGAAAGAACCCAAGTCAATCTGGGTACCTAAAAATATGATAATTCCTGTTGCAGATATGCTTGATGGGAGGAAGACAACACCAGTCACGACACCTGACAGGAGAAATGTCTATGTTCCAAGACCTAAAGCCTAGATCAAAAGGCTGGGTCACCTTTGGAGGAGACCAGAAAGGCAGAATAGTTGGGATAGGTAAAATTGATAAGCATCCTTTTCCCTCTACTGAAAATGTCTTACTGGTTGAAGGACTCAAACATAATCTGTTTAGCATAAGCCAATTGTGTGATAGTGGATTTGATGTTTCCTTTAACAAAGACAAATGTATAGTCAGAAATCTTGATAAATCCATGCTTGATTTCAAGCAAAAAGGCAAGAAAATGTTTACAAAATTGATTTTGAAAAATTGTCCAAACAAAATGTCTCATGCTTCATATCTTTAAAGGATGAACAATGGATATGGCACAAGAAACTTGGTCATGTAAGCTTAAGAACCATTTCGAAGATGAATAAGCATAACCTCGTGAGAGGACTACCAAATCTTGTGTACAAATCTGAAGTTCTATGTGAAGCATGTCAGAAAGGGAAACAAGTGAAAAACTCTTTTAATTCCAAAAATATTGTTTCCACTTCTAGACCTTTGGAACTTTTACACATGGATTTGTTTGGACCTACTCAAACTGCTTCTTTGAATGGAAAGAGATATGGATTAGTTATAGTTGATGACTATACTAGATGGACATGGGTCAAATTCCTTGCACACAAGGATGAGTCTTTCAAAGTCTTCACCATATTCTGTAAAAGAGTCCAAAATGAGAAAGGAGTTTGTATCAACTCTATTAGAAGTAATCATGGAGGTGAGTTTGAAAATGCAAACTTCCAGAGATTCTGTGAAGAGAATGAGATATTTCACAATTTCTCTGCATCAAGAACACCTTAACAGAATGGTGTGGTGGAGAGAAAGAATCAATCTTTACAAGAGATGGCCAGGTCCATGCTCAATGATCACTCAACATCCAAGAGATTTTGGGCTGAAGCTGTAAATACTGCGTGTTATTTACAAAACAGAATATATGTGAGGCCTATATTGAAAAAGACTCCATATGAATTGTGGAAAGGAAGAAAACCCAACATTTCATACTTCCATCCCTTTGGATGTGAATGTTTCATTCTTAACACTAAGGATCAACTTGGCAAATTTGATTCTAAAGGGGATAATGGAATTTTTCTGGGTTACTCTGAAACTTCGAAGGCCTACCGAGTCTATAACTCAAGAACCTTGACTGTTGAAGAGTCAATTCATATTAAATTCAATGACAAAAAGACTGACAAGGAATTGTCAGAGCTAAGTGATTCTCTTACAGATATGAGAATACAAGCAGAAGGTGAAGGAATATCACCTAAGAATGAAGAAGATGGATCAGATGCAGAAAATAAGGATGCATCCAATACTGAAAGAAGAAGAAGCTGGCACTTCAAGACCTATCATCCTGAAGATCAAATAATTGGAAATGCAAATGATAGAGTCAGAACAAGGTCCATATTCAGAGAACAAACTGATGTTGCATTCATCTCTGAATTAGAGCCCAAAAATGTAGATGAAGCCCTATTGGATGAAGGATGGATTTTAGCAATGCAGGAGGAGCTGAATCAATTCAAATGCAATGATGTTTGGACGCTGGTAGCCCCACCTGAAGATAAGTCCATTATTGGAACCAAATGGGTATTCAGAAGCAAACTAGATGAAGAAGGTAAAGTTGTGAGAAACAAGGCAAGGTTAGTTGCTGAAGGTTACTCACAACAGGAAGGTATTGACTTTACTGAAACCTTTGCTCCAGTAGCTAGAATAGAAGTCATTCACATCTTACTTTCATTTGCTGCCCAACATGATATGAGGTTTTATCAAATGGATGTAAAGAGTGCTTTTCTGAATGGTATAATAACAAAGGAAGTCTATGTTGAACAACCTCCTGGCTTTGAGGATCAAGCTTTTCCCAATTACATTTTTAAATTGAAAAAGGCTCTTTATGGCCTCAAGCAAGCTCCTCGAGCTTGAAAACTAAGTTCTTTTCTAATGGAAAATCGTTTTTCAAGAAGAAAAGTTCATACTACTCTTTTCAGAAAATCCATAGACACACATTTCATCATACTACAAATTTATGTGGACGATATCATTTTTGGTGCTATTGATGAATCTCTATGTGGAGACTTCTCTGAGTTAATGCAGAAGGCGTTTTAAATGAGCATGATGGGAGAATTGGAATTCTTTCTTGGACTTCAAGTAAAACAGACTCAAGATGCGATCTATGTGCATCAGTCCAAATACACAAAAGAGCTTCTTAAGAAGTTCAATATGGACGATTGCAAACCCATGAACACTCTTATGCATCCAACTTGCATAATGAGTCTGAATGATAAAGATAAAAAGGTAGATCAAAAGGTATACAGAGGTATGATTGGATCTCTCTTATATCTTACTGCATCTAGACCTGACATTATATTTAGTGTTTGTTTATGTGCAAGATTTCAATCAGATCCTAGAGATTCTCACTTAACTACTGTAAAGAGAATTTTTAGATATCTGAAAGAGACTACTAATCTTGGTCTGCTGTTTAAGAAATCAGATGAATACAAATTAGTAAGATTCTGTGATGCTGATTATGCTGGAGATAGGCTTGAAAGGAAAAGCACCAGCGGAGGATGTCATTTCATTGGATCCAATCTAGTATCATGGACAAGCAGGAGACAAAGCACAATTGCATTATCTACAGTTGAAGCTGAATATGTATCTGCTGCAAGTTGTTGTTCTCAGCTCTTATGGATCAAACATCAATTGGAGGACTACAACATCTTCGAGAGTAAGATTTCTGTTCTTTGTGATAATACTGCTGCAATCAATCTATCTAAGAACCCAATCTTACACTCAAGAGCTAAGCATATAGAAATTAAACATCATTTTATTAGAGACTATGTACAGAAGGAAATATTTGATATTCAGTTTGTTAACACTGAAAATCAATGGGCTGACATATTTACAAAACCCCTCTCTGTAGATAGATTCATCTTTATAAGGAAGCATTTAAGTATGCACTTTGTAAAAGAATGATGTTTAGCGTCCAATATGCTCAAGCTGAGTCTGAGTCCAATATGACTAGCGTCCAATAGGACACGTCAGTCTATTTGAGACTTAGAAGTTTTTGTTATGACTTAAAGGTTTTTACCTCTTAGTCTTTGCAACACCCTTTCTCCAAAAAGGATATTACACCATAGTAACCAAAAGTTTCGTAAAAGCTTAGAAAATATTTGATAAAAGTTAATAATCCTTCTCTAAAATTCGGATAAAATTTTTCACTTTTCTAAAGAAGATGAGAAGGACGGGGAATAAATCCCTTTAAGATTTTCTCTTTGTAAATGTTTTCATGTAAGAAATAAAACACAATTTTATACTTAAAAATTCCTCATCACATATATGAAATCATCAGAGTTTACAACAAAGGTTTATACAGTGAATACTGAGCCAGTCGAGTCTTTAGACCTCTACCCAATCTAAAGTAATAAATATAGAATCTTCTCGTAATCTCTATCAAACTATGCAGCATCTTCTTCTGATCCTTCTTCTAAGAGCTAACCCACTTCTTGGGCGGACCATCTACTCAGTCATGCATCAACACAACAGAGTAGGCAAGGGTGAAACTCTAGACAAAGTAACAAGTAAAGTACAAGCACAACCAAAGCATAGATTATGTACCAATCAATTCACACCTCAAGACACATAACCAAGATAACAAATCAATCAAGACTTATAAACAGATCTCGTTTAAGCAGAACTTACCTTTTTGCTGCTATCCCATAACTCATTTACAAAATACAATCTCCTCAACAAAATATATATATGCATGACACTTCAATATCTCTCTAATCACACCGGTGTATTGCTCCAAGGACACTTATCCAACCTCACATCATAGAGCGATCGGCTGCAGCAAACTTAATAGCATAAATGTAACACCCTCAATTTTTAAATAGTTTTATTGATTTTTGATTTGCTTTAAATTAATTAAAATTATTTAATTAATAATTTTTGGGATCTTGAGGTGAGGATAGTGATAGTAATATCTTAGGTTTGATTTTGAAGGGTTTAGAGTAGTAGAGTTTGGAAAACTGAGTTTTTGCGGGAACCGCATTCTCTCCTGATGCGGGGATAGGGTTCAATATTTTTCTGGAGGTCATTTTTACTCCAAAATAAATTTTTAACGAACCAAAAGTGGTTCTTATAATATTTGTGATTTTTAGAAATTTTTCTGGAAATTTTTTAGAAAAACTTTATTTTACCCACGTTTGGAGCTTTACGGGTAAACCGGGCGCAACCGAGACATGAAAAATAGTCCAAAAAATTTAGTTTTGGGTTTCTAAATTTTTCTATGAGATATTCAAATCATAAAATTCATTTCTCATGATTTTACTCATTTTAGAAAAATATTTATCTAAAAAGGGGGTTCGAAAACTACGCGTTTTTACCGCTTCGAACTATCGATTAAACCCTAACTTGATGGGACTTAATCCCACCATTTTTCTGGTCAGATCTGGGCGCATGAGGGGCTGAGCCAAGTCTAAAAATTTTCTTCCAAAAGTCAAATGGTCAATTAGGGGTCAAATTTTGAATTTTCCCAAAATTAGGTGAGAGAGGTATGGCTCCCAACCACCAAAGCATGCAAGCCCATACCTCCCCCATGCCCTTCTTGCTTCAGCCGAAATCTACTAGGGAAGGGAAGGAGAGAGAAATTCATTTGCTTCATACACTTCATCTTCTCCAAGTTCCATTTTCCATTTTCTCTCCATTCCCAAGCTTTTCCATACACAAAAAGACCAAGTTCTAGTGAGATTTTCCATACCCAAGCTTCACAAAAAAGGTTTGGATAATCATTCTAATCCATAAACTTCTTTCATTTTTTCATTTCCACCACTTTCATGTTTTCATGAAAGCTTGAGTTCTTCATTTCACTAAAAATAAGCTTTTCCTTTGTTTAGGTTCACTCCATTGGAACCTACAAGCTTGGAAACTACCTTGGATCTATTTTCTTTCAAGACTTGAGTGAGTATTCATCTTCTCAAATTTCTACTCTTTATGGTTTCTTGGTTTTCATAAAACTCATAATTCTATGGTTGTGTTTTGGGGTATTTTGAAAAAGGTAAATTTTTCTAAGTGTGGGAACATCAAGGTGTTGAGTAGACCACTTGGTGTTGGTGTGGTGTGAAGGAGGTGATTTTGGAGTTAGCCCATTTTCAGGTCTTCAAGAGGTAAGGGGATTTTCTCAATAAGTTGGGAAGGATGTGTATGTGTGTGGTGTATGTGGTATGTTCATGAAAAACTCAAAGACTTGAGTTTTCATATTGGGTGTTTGAATGAGAAATCATTCTTTAGTAATATGTATTTTTATATATTTATGTATATGAGTGAAAGTATGATTTTGGTTGAGGCATGATAATTTTTTATAAGCCTATGTGTTGTTGGAAAAATCATACGTATGATTTGGAGTGATTTGGAATGCCTAAGTGTATGTTTGATTTATGGCTTGGTGGTGTTTTTGCCTAAATGGATGAATATTGATTCTTGGATGTTTCACATGATTTAATTCTATGTGATTGGGATTGGTTTGAAAATATTTGACTAAGTGTGGTAAGAGGAGTTAAAAACTTTAATGAAAAAGTTTTACAAATGAAAACAAAGAAATTAATTAGGATTCAAGATAACACTCATGTTATAAAAGTTCGGGGGTAGAAAACGTGAAAATTGGACGCAGACTGGACGCAGAAATTGGACGCAGAGACTGGACGCAGAAATTGGACGCAGGAACTGGACGCAGAAATTGGACGCAGAGACTGGACGCAGGAATTGGACGCAGAAATTGGACGCAGGAACTGGACGCAGAAATTGGACGCAGAGACTGGACGCAGAAATTGGACGCAGGAACTGGACGCAGAAACTGGATGCAGGAACTGGACGCAGAGACTGGACGCAGATTGGACGCAGGAACTGCACGCAGGAACTGGACGCAGAGACTGGAAGCAGACCAGACGCAGAAATTGGACGCAGGAACTGCACGCAGACTGGACACAGGAACTGGACGTTTTGGGGTCAAAATGAAATTTTAACAAGTTATGTGGTTTTAATAATTAATAGGAAGTGAGAAGGAAAAATAATAAGAATTAGAGAGTTAAAGTTAAAGAAGAACTTTAATTTCAAAGAGGAATTTTCCATAAAACTTACATTTTTCAATAATATTACACGGTATTGGAAGAGAACCAATACGTGGCGAAAATAAAAATCTTAAAGACAATAATATTACACGGTATTGGAAGAGAACCAATACGTGGCGAAGATAAAAGTCTTAAAGACAATAATATTACACGGTGTTAGGTGAAGGCTAACACGTGGCGATGAAAAACCCTAAGACGAGGGACCAAATTGATTGTGGTTGCAAATATACTGTCATATGCATTTGAGATATTGGCTTTTGCCAGGCTAGCATTTATTGCTATGATGAGAGCACACAATCCTATGCGGAGATTGTAAATAAGTATGGTCTGACTATAAGTCTTTGAGGGCATCCAGGTTACGAAGTTCTCAATGGCCTTGAAATGAATTCCCTTGTGCCGAGACGAGTCGTAATACCCAGCTTGGATGATCCTGACCAGGGCTATCTTATTTATGATGTGGTGTACGACGTAGCACAATGGGTCTGTACCGAATAAATGACAAACGATGGCCAAGAGTGAAGGTCAGTTTGCATTAATGATAGGTATACGATTCCGCCACATCGCTCTACTTAGTTGAGGAAGAAAAGTCTCCATGGAGCAGTGCACCGGTGTATGACAAGAGATATTGAAGTGACATGCATTATGCTAGAATGCTATGTGTGTGCTTGACTGTGTGTTTACCTTGATGATTTGTCTCTTGTTGATGATTGAATAGCTTAGCTAAAAGATTTGCGAAAGAGTAACTCTATATAAATATATTCTTGGAATGTATTACGTAGTATTTTATTTTTCATATGCAACCTTCAGTGGATTTCAACTTGTGAAAAGAAATTCACCCTTGCATATTTTCCTGTATCTGTATGTACGTTACGCGTAGATGAGGCCTCTGGTAGCCCGCGTGAGGGAGAGCTTCCGGCCCCTTGAGGCCGAGTCCGAGGGAGGGGGATGGACTTATGATCCCATCTCCCAATGGGCCACTGTGTGTGGACACGTGGTCAGGACGAGAGGAGGGGTGCTGGGCCCCGAAGAGGTTTTGGAGCGTGATATGGTTCTGGACGCTTACATTCCATTAGAGAGGATGCGCAGCTGGCTGGCAGCCGCACCCGAGGCACCTGTGGAGCAGCCGAGGCGAGAGACTCCAGCGGAGGAGAGACCTTTACCCTCACAGGTAACCGGATCCGCTCGAGAGTATCGTCGCATGTTTCGCCGCACGCGTCTCACTCCAAGGAAGAGCACCTTGCCGCGAGATCGTCTACCGAGGATGGCTCCATCAGTGACACCAGCTTCACCACCACAGACAGGGAGATCGACACTTTCCGTTCCTTACGTTCCACCGTATGGCCGTTTCGTACGCTGCTCTTCTGACACTTCTGCCGGACCGTCGGGATACGTAGAGAGGGGGAAGAGGAAGGTTCGAGATGAGCCAGAGCGGGTACTCATTGAGATATCTGAGGAGGAGGAGGAGGACCCGGAGGAGGATCCCGAGGAGGACCCCGAGGAGACGTCATCGTCTTAGGTCGTAGTGGTGGGGGTGTCTAGTGCTAGGTTGTAGAGTGTCTGTTAGCGACCAGCCTAGGTTTGGGATGTACATGTTCAGTGTCGTGTATTGGACACACTTTTTGATTTATCATTTTCCTAGGTTTAGCTTTATCGTTTTATTTTCTTCGTGTCATGATGATATATATATATATGTGTATGATGTTTCTTTTCTTCTGAGTTTCAGGATGGCTAAGTGTGATGAGAGAAATCTTTTCGGATAAGATTCTTTTAAAAAAAAAATTAGCCACCAATTTTGGTAACCTTAATTTATGAAAGACGTTTTTCCGCATTAAGTTTTAGTTTTTCACGTGACGTTCCTTGTGGGAAAAAGGGGCGTTACAATAAACAGGGAATCCCTCTAGACCCCTGAGAATACTTCAGAATACTGCATTTAAAACTTAATACCAGATCATAAATAGATCTGCCAGTCAGATTTATCCAAGCTGGGTATACGACTCGTCTCGGCTCAGGGGGATTCACCGACAAGGCCATTGAGACTTTCGAAACCTAGATAATCCCAGTAGACAATTGTAGTCCAACAGAACCTATTTTCAACCCCGTCTCGTAGGTTGTATGCTCATCTCTCTGATGTAAATGATCATCTAAATTTGCAAATGATTTTCTCTAGAAATCTCTTTCTCTGTAAAACTTACTCTGTTTTACTATTTCTCTATGAAAATCTCTGACTCTTCTCAAAACTCTTTGTAAGAAACAAATCAAATCTTTTTATAGAAAGACCACTTTGTTTGAATAGAAAACGGTTTAAAAATCATTTTCTCATAAAACTCTTTTATTGTATACCTTAAAATATAAGACTCTTGTCTCTTTTTACTACTTATTACGAACTAATTCATTATCTCGGCTATATTTATTTTAAGTTGCTCAACTGAGTGAATCGGTATAAAAAGGGTTATTAACTGTATTACAAGAAGATCAAACCAGGCATAGCCACTTTGGATTGATTAGGAGAGAAGAGATCAACAGTATTTAAACTTACGTCCGCTTTTAAAATAGTAGACGTCTGTTCTCAGTTTTTAGATAACTCTTTGGAAATGGAATAATTACACGGCGGTTGAGCCGACTGTGGTAATCAATGTCCATCTTTCTTGAAAATTTAACATAAACTTAGTGATCGAATTTAAGCTGATTAATCACGGCTTTAGTTTATTTTTGAAGATGAAAGGATTACACGACGGCAGAGCCATCTTTGGTAATCAGTATCCCATTCTAAAATCGATCCTATGTACTAAGTGAACGTAGACAACTTATTTCTCTTCTAAAATACTTAGGCACTATTTATCTTCCAGGAAAAAGGCTCATTGAAAGCCTATCTCACTAATTTCCACTGCCGTAGACATTGGAAATTAAACTGAGTTATGTGCATACATATACAGATTGGATACCCACTCGATATTTCCCACAAATAAAATAACGATAGTATTCACCGGGAATCTATTACCGTTAGATTATATTCCGACAGATGCTATAACAGCAGAATTCACCGGGAATCCATTACTGTTATACTCTTTTATCCAATCCAATCTATTTATATATATGGTATTTAAAAAATTGCTTCTTTCCCAGTTTTATCTGGTCACGTATATACCGGGTGGCTAGTGTTAAGAAAACAGCGTACTAATACAGATCCCAGGCCAGAGTGAGACGGACTGCTTTAGCCCCTTCAAAGGTCTCACTTCCTTTCTAGACAGACCCATACTGATAAACTATTTATCTTAACCATCACCTTGTATATAAATAACAAATAATATTGGGGTTTTCACAAACAATAATTTGTATTCTCTTTGCGGTAAAATTGTATTTGCGGTAGTCTAAAATTCGTCATTATAACGGTATGTTTACAAAAGCTCAAAAGTGATTTTGGCATAACCTCCCTACTCACACGATTTTAAGACTAAAATTAGGCATTATAACTCTACAATTCATGAATAGCACAAAACAATTAATTTAAAGCTATAACCTAGTCATAAAGCATATAAAAGCCATAAACACATAAACAAGCAATTCAAACACAAACAAGACTCAAACATTCATACTTCACAAATTACCTTGAAAGATTAACCCCTTGCCTTGGCCTTAAGATGATGAAGAACAACCAAGAACACCAAAGAGAAATTTAAGAAAACTAGAGAGAAAAGAGAGAACTAGTGTTTGTTCTTCAAGCCTTCCATTTTGATGAGTGAAAATTTATGAAGCACCCCACCCCTATTTATAGTGAATGGGGCGGCCTAGAGGAGGGATCAAGAGGGAAATAAAAATTTGTGAGGTCACCTAGCTTTTTAAGGCATATGTCATAAAACCCTAATTTAAAAACTATCCATTTTTCTAATTGGCTAATCCTAATGACTAAGCATGGTGACTCATAAGAGAAAAACTCATCCAAGGGCCCTAAATGAGTGTGGATGTCGACCAAATGGAGGAGGAAGGAAAGCCATTGGATTGCTTGGTCAAAAGTTACATGTTTATGTAGTTTTAAGTGGGAACTAAGGGCAAAATGGTCTTTTTACTTGCCCACCTTACTATTCAAGACCATCATGATATTCCCCACTCTTAGATACTTCTTAGAATTGTATTTGAACCCCTCAAAGTTCCTAAGTTCCTATATTATATCCACTATACCTCTATTCGTCCCAATTCGGCTTATTTCACAATTAAGAGTCAGAATAGTTTTTTTACTAATCTAATACTAAAAATAATTTAGAATAGTAAGAATCAATAAGAAATCTTAAAAATAACACATAAAATTCTTATGGAAGAGTTTTGGAAATTTTACGGTAAGGGTAAGCCTTACGGTTTGCAAAAACAAAGGAAAACGGACGCGCCGTAAGTGAAAAACAGCACTGTTTCAGAAAATTCCAGAAAAATCCTAGAAAATTTGCAAATTGAATTTAATTACTAATGGTCTCTCTTAAAATTTGATTTTGAGTCCTCATTGTTCGACATAAATCGATTTTGGACCAAAAACCTCTGCTTTCCGTACTTTGTAAGCGTCAGAAAAGTAGCGTTTTGATCCGTTTTTCATAAAATTATGAAATATAAAAAATATAAAAACATGATTCAGCTACTCAAAATCTTTTTCTGACCTTAAATCGGTCTCTGAATCAGGGTTTTACGCTTTCTGCAATTAACAGGGTTTAAAACAGTAATTTTCAAAGTTTTCCAAAAATTCTAAGAAAATTCCAGAAAATCACAAATATTGTGAAGGAAGTTCGTTTGTAAAAGTTGGTTTAACATACTTGTGTTATTAAAACCCTTTTCTGTCAATAACGGTAAATACGGATGTCAAACAGTAAGGAAAAAGTTACTAATTTAATAAAATAATTTCATAAATGTTTTAAAACCTTCATTATAAGTCTAAAATAATTTTCTTATAACTTAGATCATACCAGGTCATTTAAAACAGACAAAAGATGAAAATACAGAAAACAGAAGTCTATAGAAACTTAACTATTTTCACTATTCATACTGTAATACTTAACCAGAATTTTAGTCATTCTATTTTTCTTAGGTTTCTATCAAGTCTCCGTAATTCCTATTTCCTCTATTTTTTCTATCTCTGGTATATATTCTTTTCCTAACTACAGATTACGGAGTTCCATCTATAAGGGACTAAAACCGTAATTCCTTTATTTCCTTCTCAAATAATCCAAACTTAATTCCTAAAACCTTTATATATCACCAAACTACTATATCTTCCCTCAAATACCTTTTGGAAGTGTTGTATGAATTTTCCAAATTCATTTATCTTTTATCTTAATAATTAGAATATCCGTATATAATTTCCCGACTTCCATATTTAGCTCTAAACTACTAGGTTTTTTGTCCGAAAAACTTCAAGGTAGTTCTAATCATTAGAAATTAACACTTTGTCTTATAAGTGAAAATTTTGGGATGTTACAGTCTTCCCGTGCTGAGTCCAATCTATTTTTATAAGAATATATTTTTATCACAAACTGTACACCTGCTCTGCAGTCGTTTTCCCGTTCGATGATTACGCTAGTTTTCAAGAAAAAGTTACTGTTTTCTCTCTCCACAACTTCCTTCTTACACACGTTTTTAACCCTTTCCCTTCCACTCATTCATCTTCCTGAAAAACTCTCGGTGTTTACTCTCATATTTGGAAAAACCCTTTCAAAACCCTCTCTTTTGAAAAACTCATCTTCTACCTCAAAAAATGGAGAACATTGAGAACATGGAAGTCCTTGTGGAACATCGCTTCATTCCCACTGAGTTGGTTGAACTAGGGATCTTTGTGGTTGAGGAAATCACCAGTGCTGGTTGGAATAACTTCTTCAAGGGAGATGTCAGAGTGTGCCCCAATCCTATTAAGCAGTTCTGGTTAACGGCTGAGGTTGAAGACACTGAAATAACTGGAACGATTAATTGCAAGAAAATACTAGTTTCAGTTGAAACTATCTCGGAGACCATTAACTGTAAAGCTGAAGGAGAAGTTCCTCTCTCTGATTGGAAGAATGGAAGACCAGGAGGGAGTGACATTCTGTTTGACTCATCATAATACTCTCAACCTATAGTTGCTTCACAAATGCACGACAGGGCACGAGTTCTGCATCAAGTCATTAACAAAATGATCCTTCACAAAATAGGATCGAGAAATTCGGTGTCTGCAATACATAAATTTCTGCTGGTAAATCTGTTGAATCGGAAGAAAATTAATCTGCCACTTATTCTCTTTATGAATTTCAAGAAACGTGTCAGCAGAAAGCATTCCTTGAAGAAAACTCCTTATGTAGTGCTTCTACAGAAGATTATGCGAAAACAAGGAATTGACGAAGACTTAAATCAGATCCTGAGCAGTATCAGGCAACCCAAGCTTGGCAAAAGCAACTTTGACAAAATAAATCTTCGCTTTGCTATCCGAGGTGCAAAGGAATATCAGAGAATAAATGAGATGGCTAAGAAAGAACATATCCGTAGAGAAGTAAGATCTGAAGAGGCAGAACCAGTATCTCAAGAAGCTGTTGCAACTGAGAAGAAGCCTAGAAGAAAGAATGTGGAAAGGCCCAAAGTGAAAGAAACACAACCCTCCAGAAAAAGGCAGTCCAGTCAAGAGCTAGCTGGAAGACCTGTTAAGAAATGAATAGGTACGAGAAAACCTTCAAAGATCATTTCTGAGATTGCTAAAGATTTTAGAAATGTTTACTCTCGCAAAGGAACAAGGGATGTTGATAGAAGAACACCTGAGTCCATTCCCTCACCCATACGTCCAATTTCTGAACCACAACCACAATCTCAAACACAAACCCAAACAGTTCCCCCACCTCAAACAGAACAGCCATCCCATACACCACCTCACACTCTCTCACCCGCCTTGTCCACCCAACCAAAACAACAAACACCACCACTCGCCTCACCTGAACCTACTCCACCATCACCCTTGAATCTTGAACCATCGTCCAATCCCATCCAAACACACACACCTTCGCATGATCACTCTCAACATTCTTCACCTCCCTCCAACTTAGATATATCAGAAGCACCCTTCTCATCACCTTCTGAATATATCTTTACAGTTAGGAAACTGGATGTTCTGACTAAGGGGTTGAAGGTCATAGAAATTCCTCTTCAGGAGGACAAGAAAAAGGAGAACATGACCTTAGAGGAAGTAAGGGCTAAGTCCATCATGCCTAGTTCTTTGGGACTCTCAAGGATGAGGATCTACGACTTCAATTTAGATTACTCTCCTTTGACTGCGGAAGAATTGGGGTCATTCCTCTCAACCGTTGACAGAATGATCGTCAGAAACATAGCGGACGGATTTCAGCTCCATAATAGCTTCAATGTCCCCCCGTCTATGAGGATCAAGCCAACAACAACAATAAAGGTCAAGTTTGACAGGATAGCACCAAGGGTCTATCTTGTTGACAGAAATAAGGACAAGTTCCCAAAGAAGAGCATCAACAAAAGTCCAATGTCAATTCCTATCAGGATTGATGAGGACTGGACAAAGAAATCCATGGAGGATGTTGATCTGGATTTCTTAATATTCTTGTCCAGGACAGGACAAGCAACAGAGCAGGAAGCAAGAACTTTCTGGGAAAAACACCTCATCTTGTGTGAGCAAGAAGCATCGTCTTCAGGGGTCTCTGCCACTGAAAAGGCTGAAACGCCAACAATGGGATCACTATCGGTTCATAAGGAGCATCAAAGATACATGTTTAATGATGCCTTTGGAGCACCAACTCGTTCTACTGAGCCCATCGTTGAGCTGGCTCCTGAGCCTGAAGATCTTGAAGCTATGCAAGAAGTTCAACCTCATGTTGTTACTGAACAGAGTCAAGGACAAGATTCAGTTCCAAGAGAACAATATGAAGAACTTGCGTTTCTCTTTGGACAGTATATCAAGTGCACCCAGAAACTTCAGCAAAAGCCCTAACTCCATGCTCCAGTGCTTCTCCAAACTTTCTTTAATCTTTCTTTTGTTTTTCTTTTTGGACTATGATGTTCTGTGAACCTTTTTGTCTGACGACAAAAGGGGGAGAAGAAAAAGGAAGATTAAGTTTTAAAAGCTCAAAAGTCATCAAAAAAATGAGATAGAGTCTAATTTGCTTGAGTCTAAATTGCAGCGTAGTAGTATTATTCTCCATACATATATGTCTAAATTACTTTGATTAGATGTCATGCTGGACTAATCTATTTTATGAGAAAAAGAAATTTTCAGGTACTCTAAACTAGTTGAATAAAACCATGAGATGCCTATCTCAGGGGGAGAAGAGTAAGAAAAACTGAGATGTATATCTCAAGGGAGCTTTCCCTTAGAAAATTTTCTTTAAAAGTAAATGCTGACAGATTATTTGGTTTATCTGCTTTATTGCTTGTAAAACTTAATAATGTTTGTCATCATCAAAAAGGGGGAGATTGTTGGAACCAAATTGTTCAAAAGCATTTCTAATGCATGAATTCCCTAAGTGGTTTTGATGATAATAATAATTATTAAAGGTTTTACAAAGTTTGCTAACAAGCTCTTGTAGGTACAACAAAGATAAGTCCATTGTCCAATGAGACATTGGCACATATATGTACAGTCCAAGAGTAGAGCATCCAATGGACTCTGATACTTAACCTCAGAAAGTATCGTCCAATGGACTCTGAGAGCAATGTGTCCAATGATGCTTTGCGTCCAAAGAAGCAGAATTGATAAACGTCCAATAATCAACATGGAGACGTATTATCAGAGAAGCAAAGTTATAAGTCCATATGGTAAGCAATGAATATGCGTCCATATGAACCAAGTTGCCTCACGTACAAATGGTGAGCAAAGGTATGCGTCCATTTTGTACACAACCTGTAAAGTCCAATATACTCTATATGGTGCGTCCAAAACGCAGAATACATAACTTGCTATTTATTGCTCCTTCATTTAATATGGGACATATTTATTGAGCAAATGATTTGAAATAAATAGTTGTATTCAACGTGTTTGAACATGCATTAAATGAAAAGCATAAAACACTGTGGAAAGTGTACTTAGAGAGAGAATGTACTCTGGTTATTTCTATATCTCTCTGAACACCCCTTTCTGCTTTACACAGTGTATTCTCTTTGTCTCAACATAATATTACTATTAACCTTTGTGCAATTGAGACTGTGAGTACAGGTTGCTTCTGACTTAGGAGAAAGAGACACAAACATACACATTGAAGTAGAACTCCTCAGAGCAACGTAAAAATAGCATTTAATGCTATTAAAAAACGATAATTTTTATGAAGGCTAAAGCTGAGTTATTGGAAGAACAAGTCTGAAGCTTCATCAAAGCCTATAAATACCGTGAACAAGAAGAAGAATAGAAGTGTGCTGAACTACTGAAAGAAAGAGTTGAAATGTTGTGCAAATATTGTCATACTCTGTACTTCTAAGAAAGTCTTGTATATTTTCTTTCTTCTTGTGTAAGAGAGTTTGCTTAACTCTCGAAGTGCTTAAGATTTCATATTCTCACTTGTGTGAGTTAGATAGCACTTTAAGTCAAAAACACTCTGTTGAGTTGTTTGAGCCTGAAGAGGCTTGTCTGTAAAAGAATACTTGGGATATAGCCTGAAAAGGTTGCGTGCAAAGAATACTTGGGGTTGACCCTGAAAAGGCTGCGTGCAAAGAATACTTGGGGTTGAGCCTGGAGAGGCTTGGTTGTCAAAGAATACTTGTTTTGAGCCTGGAGAGGCTAGGTGTGCAAAGAATACTTGGGGTTGATCCTAGAGAGACTTGGTTGTCAAAGAATACTTATTTTGAGCCTGGAGAGGGTAGGTGTGCAAAAAATACTTGTTGCAAGGCCTGAAGAGGCTGTTGAAGAATACTTGTATTCTATCTGTATTGATAGTGAAATCTCTCTAGTTTGAGGGGACTGGACGTAGCTCTTAGAAAATGGTGAACCAGGATAAACACTTGTGTTATTTTCTCTATCCCTTATCTCTGTTAATTTCTTTGTCTATACTAACTGAGGGGATTGAATTTGAATTTATTTTAACAAGTTATTCATATGCTTTAATTGCACAAAGAAAACCTCTTTTAAACTAAGTGGATGTTTCTGCATCCAACGTGTCTATGCGTCCAATAAACTAGTTGCGCTGTGCGTCCAACTTTTTCATAATTAGCGTCCAACATTTGCGAAAAGTTTTCAAAAAGCTTTGAAACACAATTCAACCCCCTTCTTGTGTTTCATCTTGTTACCTACACACTTTTCAACTAGAAGTTGGAATTGTCTGATCTCTAGTGCAGACACAGCTTCCCTAATGTCGTAACGAAGCCCCGCTTCAAAACGTTCACACTTCCATGATTCATCAGGCTAAAGCTGGAAGAAACGAAAGTACTTGGCCAAGGATTCGAACTTGGCTGCATACGCATCTACAAACATATTCTTTTGCTGCAGACTTAGGAACTCCTGCTCCCTTTCACTTCGAGCACTCTGTGGAAAATACTTCGCTAAAAACCTCATGCGAAATATCGTCCAAGTAACTTCCTGATGCTCTGCTTCCAGGAGCTGTTGTTGTCTTTTCCACCAGTATTCTGCATCCCCTATCAGCAGGAAAGATGCATAGGACACTTTTACCCCTTCCTCACAACGAAGAGATGTAAAATCTTCTCCATCTCCTGAATCCAAAGATCAGCTTTCTCCGGATCAGGTTTCCCATTAAACTACTGGGGATCATGCTTCCTAAAGTCTGAAAGTCCTTTCCCAATAGCGGCTATATCAACTCTAGCATGTTTCTGTAGATCCCTCTGTTCAGCTCTCTCAGTCTGTTGTGCCATAGTGACAGCCATCTGATTCATTGCCCCAATTTCCCTTTCCATCGTTTCGTTGTTTCGTGCCATATCTACCTATAAGTTAACCTGAAACATAAACACTAACTCACAATTAACCAAAACACAGAGAAATCAGTCAATGTCACACATCACTTCACAAAGAAATAAATCAAACAATGTTAGTCAGAGTCACACAACCTAAGCTTAATAGACCTACAACCAAACACTTCCCCTAAAAGATTGAACCGGACACTGATAACACAAAATGCAACACATTTCTCCAAAAAGAATATTATAACATAGTAACCAAGATTTTCGTAAAATATTTCTAATAAAAGGAAGAAGACTACCATCCGGAGTTACTATTGTCTAGATTGTCTTTTGGGGGATGATTTGAGACTCGACCGACTTAGGCTAATTTTAGGGTAGACTGTTGTCATTATTCTTCCTGGATGACTGTACTAAAAATTCTTAAGTGACGATGTAATCTGTTGTAACTGTGTACAATGTTATTTGGTAATGAGATCTATTTCTGTAAGGATGAATTGGTGTAACTTTCAGATTGTTCCTTCTTGCAAAAAATTTCATATGACGTAAATTCCACTCTTCCATCTTGATTAAAGAAAAAAAATTACTCACTTTTGGAGAAATAAATATAAGTTTCAGAAAATATATTTTTCCGCAAATAAAACTAATAATATTATATTTTTCGCAATAAATGATTACTTATGTTGTAATACTCTTTTGGGAAAAATGGCATTGCACAAAACATCGCCTTAATTATCAAATAAACATGAAATCACCTTTCTCAAATAAACACAGAATCACATTTATCACATAAACACAATACTACATCTCTTTTATTCTCATATGTCAAACCCATAAAACAAGAACATTTTACCAACACAGAATTAATTATTGAAATCATCTCTTATGTTAACTCTCTCCGACTTTAGTCGTTTAATTAAAGAGTGATCACACCGCGGCAGCACCGGACTGAGGTGATCAGCCCATAACAGTTAAAGTGAATCAGTATATAACAAAATTAAAGGTGATTAAAGCATAAAAGAATATCAAAATGGGGCAGAGTCACCAAAATCGATCAAGAGAGAAGAGATTGACAATAATTTAAACGCACATTCATTTTTAGTAAAAAAAAGCCCTTTAAAAGCTTACACCCAGATAATCTTTGCCACATATATACAAAATTTCTAAGTCAACAATTATAAATAGCACATCAATAAGGTTCCTAGGAAAGAGACGTGAGACGAAACTTCTTAAAAACCTGGTCTTTCCTTAGCCAAAACAATACCAACGAACTATTCGACCCAACTATATATCTTTCTATATATCTATGGTAAAAATTGCAGGTTTTATATATGTAGAAGGAACCCAAAAACTAGGAATTTCTTCCAAACAGTACAATGGTAGAGTTCCCAAGAGAACCCCACAATATGTACCATTTTATCCAGTCAGCCTTTATATATATTTACGAAATTATTTAACTGTAACTACAGTGTTTTTGATACCGATAATAATAGTATTGAATTTTAACGTGTTAATTACTTTTCTCACGTAATGATGTCTAAAAGAGATACGCTCCTGAGCCAGGCAGGGCAATACATTGCTAGATGCACTCTCATACCCAACAAACCAACGTATTCCCTAGTGGCCAAAAGAACTACAGAGGTTTTAATTTATAGATTCTAAATTCGATTGTTTGGTGTTGATCACACTGAGGCATAGCCCACTAAGGTGATCAAGCCTTAGCAAATAAAATTTTGTCATTATAACTGTACAATTATTAAAGCTCACAAATAATTTTTCCATTATAACATTACTAATAATAAAGCTCATAAACAATTAATAAGAAAGCTATAAAACAATTAAATAAGAAAGTTTATAAAAAATAACAAAGCTATAACACATAAACCACCTAAGTGGTTAACTCTTCAAAACTCTCAAGAATTTTCCCCTTACCTCAAAACTTTGAAGAAAAGGATTTTTGAAGATCAAAGATTCAAAACTCAAGAACTTTGGAATAAAAACTAAGAAAACTAAAGAAAGTTATAAAGAGGGAGAAAGAGAAATCTTGGAGAGCTCACAAGATTTGGTGCAAGAAATTATGGAGACCCCTCCCTCCTATTTATAGGGTGTGAGGTGAGCTTATGTGGTATTGGAAACGTAGGATAATTTCCTTTCCCTCATGGTTAAGCCTTAGGTAATTAGAAAATCAAGGAATTTTTCCATTGGTCCAAGGCTATGATTCAAAATGCAATTCCTCTCCCACTTGCTTCAAGAAGTCGGTGAAGAGGTCCTTGTGAGAGGAGGGTATGAAGTTACCATTTTACCCTTAGAGTTTTAAGTGAAAAGAAATGAAAATCAAGGGCAAAATAGTCTTTTAATAAATCAAAAGTCCAAATAATTTATTTAAAATGTGAGCACCGATGAGATTGATTGAAAATGCAATGTTAGCCCTAAATAGCTTCATGATATCGTTTTTGGATTTTACTGAAAGCATAATCTCTTTGGTTTTTGCCATTTCTCGGGTATAGCTTCAAAATAGAGCAAAATAGTATTTTCAAAATCCTATACAAAAATAATTTCTAAAATTCTCAAATAAAGAATTAAGAATAAAAAATATGGGTTTCGGACTCATGACACAAAATTTAACAGTATAAATAGGTGTATTTTATTCATTCACCACCGTTTAGCTTATTTTTCAAAGTTTTCTAATAATTTTAGAAAAATTTCAATAAATCATAAATAATGAAAGAACAATATTTTGTGAAGCAAGATAATATTTAAAACCTATTTCATCAGTAAAAACATAAATTGTTTTCTGTTTAAAACATGACGTCAAATGAAAATCACTTATTTCAATACTAAGAATCAATACCTATATCAAAACCATTCTTCTAAGATGAAAATAATTTAAATATCACTCATATCACAAAGTTTTTTATTTAAGGCAGAATAAGGACAAAAACTGAAAAAACTGGGTGTTACACTGTCCCTCGAATGAGGGGGACCACAGACTCCCTATAAATAGAGGGAGAGACCCTAGCACCCGGTATGTGTCCACTCTAATTTTACCCTTACTCTGTTGGGATACCCTCTCACTTGAGCGTCAGGGTGCCTTTTGCAGATACCCCCATCGCATCATCCACTGGAGCCCAACGACTCGCCACCGCGAGATACCCAAGCCCAGCAGGTTCGGGGTGAAAGGAAGGGCAATAATTATAAAATATAAAAGCTTAAAAATAAATTTGGTCCCTATAATATAGAGGCGTTTTTCTTTTAGTCCTTAAAAATTTAGTCAAACGCTTTTGGTCCCTATTATATTTTTTTATTTTAGTCCTCTAAGTGAGTTGACTGCTGATGTGTCACATTTTTAGCCTAGTCAGCACTCCTATGTGACTAAAAACATTGACACCTATGTCAACCTCTCTACCTCCTCCCTGCTCTCTCCCCCTCCCTCCTCCCCCCACCTCCCCTCTCCCCCACGACCACCCTCTCCTCCCTCCACCTTCCCCCAACCTCCTCCCAAATGCTTTGCCAAATTAATTCTCTCTCTCAATCTCTTCTCTGTTTGCACAAATCTAATCCCAATTCATTCATATCAGAAAAAATCATATTTTCTAAAATGGGTTCTTAGCGCATGCGAAATTCGAGCTGTGGGACACGGACGCGAGCGTCGCGAACATGGTGATGAACAACGAGTTCATAGCGCACAGGTTGGACCTCATCCCCCTCACCAGCAAGGACCATTATAGCTCCGACCACACTGTCGTTCCTGTCGAGATCACTGACCCTTCTGTCCTCGATTCCTCTGAGAACTAGTTTCTTTTGTTTGTTTCTCTTTTAAACCCCAAATAAGAAACACTTTTTAAAATGGGTTTTCTTCGATTTCAGGGTGTGGAAGCTCTTGCAGTGACACAATGAAGAAAAACCCCATGTGGAATTGAGACAGTGACACTATGGTTGCAGCCACTGTAGTCAAATCCAGACCGGACAGTTCGACCAGTCGAACCGTGAACTGGTCTGCTACTCGGTCCGAATCACCCTTGTAACCTGCCTTGTAAGAAATTGGTCAAAAAACTGCAAAATTGGAAAAATCGACGGTCTATCAATTTCTGCCGATCCAGTTAAAAAAAGTCATTTTTATAATAAAAAAAGCCCAAAATGCCAGTGTTCCTTCGAGTTGCTACAAGTTTTGAGCAGTTTAGTTCGCTCAAGGGAAGATCGGTCAGAACAGCGAAATAAAGAAATGAAGAAACATAGAAAATAGAAATAAAAAGAACGAAGAAAAAGCATGAAGGAGAATAATATAGGTTGAAAGAAAAACAAAGAGGAAAGAGAAGGTTGCAAATTGATAGAGGAAGAAGACATTGTAGATTTAGAGAGGGAGACGAAAGAGAAAAGTGAGTGGCGGCTGTTTCTTTCCTTTTTCTTTTGAGTTTCTTTCTAAACAATAGGGTTAAAAGAATTAGGGTTATTTTAATGGGCTTGGGCCAATAACATGTTAAAAGGAATAAAAAAATAAAGGGCTTTTCTATCTACACATACATACTTTTTTATCCACATATACCTGATGCGCATGTATATATATATTTTTGGAAACATACATCACATGAAACTAATAGTTCTGCATGCATTTTTTTAAAAAAACATACATGATGTGGAACTAATAGTTTCGCACGTTGTAATTCAATGCGAAACTAATAGTTCCGCAAGCATGCGTAACAAATCGAAAATGCTTTCGGAACTATTAGTTCCGCATTGACTTACAACGTGCAGAACTATTAGTTCTGCATCATGTATGTTTAAAAAATATATATATATGTAGAACTATTAGTTCCGTATCAGGTATGTGTGGATAAAAAGTATGTATGTATAGATAAAAAATACAAAAAACAAACAAACATACACTATCATGGAGTGTGGGAAATCGAACCAAGCAGCACTTAAAGTGAATTTTGAATTTTGAATCATAGGAATGTAAAAAACTAAAAGTGTGACTGCACTCAAATTTTTTTTTGAAGGAATACTTAAATTTTTTTGATAAATTGCCTTTACTCAATTTTGAATTTTAAGACAATTCAATATATAATTAATTACGATATATATTTAATTTTTCTTTATGAAATTATGAATTTTATGTTAATTTTTGCTCAATATTGTTTTATATATTATATTAAAAATTAAAATAATATTGTTTAAATATAACGCGGTTCACCCCCCTGGTTGAATCTCTGAACCTTGAACCATCGCCTTCACCAGTTCAATGAATAGTCCGGTTTTAACAACCTTGGTTTGCAACATACATGTTGAGAGAGAGCTCGAAACTTCACATCTCCCAAATGGGTCCTTCCTCTGGCAAGAAGGCCGCTTGGTTGCTACTATTCAGACTGTCTTGTGAAGGTTGATTGCAGCTGCATGGTGATTTTAACACAGATCTCGTAAACGTTGATGGTGGTACTCTGGGTGAGGGTGGAGGGGAGGGAGGAAGGAGGTGGTGGGGGTGGAGGCAGGAGGGAGGATGCTGGAGGAAGGTGGAGGGGGGTGGTCATGGTGGAGGGGGAAGGTGGGGGAGGAGGGAGGAGAGAGAGAGGGTGACGTGGCGACTAAGGTGTCAATGTTTTTATCCATGTAGGAGTACTAACTAGGCTAAAAATGTGACACATCAGTGGTCAACTCACTTAAAGGATTAAAATAAGAAAAATATAACATGGACCAAAAAGCATTTGACTAAATTTTTAAGAACTAAAAACAAAAACATTCATATATTATAGGGCCCAAAAACATATTTAAGTCAAATATAAATTATAAAAAAATTGTCTACTTTAGGCGAGAAATAGAATGAATCAGATTTTGATACGTGACATAATCCTACGTGGCAAAAGTCTGCTATATAATAGATGATGATGATGATGGTGATAATAGATAAATAGATAGATAGATATTGAGATGTTAATTAAAAGGAAAAGACTTTTGAGACAGATAGATATTGAGAGGTTAATTAAAAGGAAAAGACTTTTGAGACTAATGCATTGAAGTCAAAATTTAAACCATATTAATCAAATCGTACGGCCCAATTCAAACCAATCAAATATATTTTGGGAAACCATGGAAACCAAACCAAATGGTATGTTGCTTTCTTCTTTTTATACCTATAGTATTCCTGGGAAAAGGAGTGCCTGAACTAATTTGTTTTCAGCCAAAAGATAAGTAAAGCATGGTCACTGATTGTTTCATAACCGGGATCTAACACGGGTCCTCTGTAACGCCCCTTTTTCATACAAGGAACGTCACATGAAAAACTAAACTTAATGCGGAAAATCGTCTCTCATAAATCATGGAACCAAAATTGGTGGCTAATTTTTTTTTTAAAAGTCTTTTATACGAAAAGATTTGCTCACAACTCATTTAGTCATCCAGAAACTCAGAAGAAAAGAAACATCACACACACACATACATATATATATATATATCCTCAAGTCAATATACACAAGTCTTGCGCTCGCAAGTATAGTTTGGAACCACAACATAGTGGCCAAAATACATCATCCTGACACAAAGAAAATAAAGCGATAAAGCTAAACCTAGGAAAAACGATAAATCAAAAAGTGTGTCCAATACACGACACTGAACATGTACATCCCAAACCTAGGTTGGTCGCTAACAGACGCTCTACAACCTAGCACTAGACACCCCCACCTCTACAGGCCTAAGACGATGACGTCTCCTCGGGGTCCTCCTCAACCTCAGACACCTCGAATAGTACACGATTTGGCTCGTCTCTAACCTTCCTCTTCCCTCTATCTACGTGTCCCGAAGGTCCGGCAGAAGTGTCAGAAGAACAGCGCACCAAACGTCCAGAAGGTGCGACGTATGGAACAGGAAGTGTAGGTCTCACAGTCTCGGGTGATAGAATTGGTGTCACTGGTGGAGCCATCCTTGGTAAGCGTGCCCTCTCCAAGGAACTCTTCCTTGGAGTGCGACGAATCAGACGACAACGGTTAGATATCGATTCGGCTATCCGCTGATGTGTAGGCCTCTGATCCTCCCTCGCCTCTCTCCTAAGCTGCACCGTGGGTGGAACTCTGGCCTCCCGGTCCTCCAAGGTGATGCTGCGTGCAAAGGGTGCATCTCCCAGCCAATAGCGTATCCTCCCGACGGGTATGTAAACGTCCAAAACCATGTCCCTCTCCAAAACCTCTTCGGGGCCCAACACCCCTCTAGTCCTAACCACGTGTCCAGACACAGTGGCCCATTGGGAGATGGGATCGTAAGTCCATCCCGCACCATCGGCCTCACGAGACCGGAAGCACTCCCTCACTCGGGCTATCAGAGGTCTCGAAATGGACATCTACGCGTAACATACATAAAATAACAGAAAGACACGCAAGGGTGAATTTCTTTGCACAAGTTGAAATCCACTGAAAGGATGTATACGAAAAAGAAAATACTACATAATACATTCCAAGAATATATATAGCTACTCTTTCGCAAATCTTTCTCTAAGATATTCATACACCAAAAGAGAGCACATCATCCAATTAAACACACAGTCAAACACATAAATAGCACTCTAGCATAATGCATGTCACTTCAATATCTCTATAATACACCGGTGCACTGCTCCATAGAGACTTCCTCAACCAAGTAGAGCGAAATGGTTGTAGCATAAACCTAACATAATAAACCAATCGGTCCCCTTTTTCATGGACATGGTAACCATCGGTCCCCTTTTTCATGAACAGGTTTTACAATTATTCAGTAGAGCTACTATCACCATAACATAATAAACCAATCAGTCTCCTTTTTCATGGACATGGTAACCATCGGTCCCCTTTTTCATGGACAGGTTTTACAATTATTCAGTAGGCTACTATGAGACCTAACATAATAAACCAATCGGTCCCCTTTTTCATGGACATGGTAACCATCGGTCCCCTTTTTCATGAACAGGATTTACAATTATTCACAATCCATCGCATAGGATTGTATGCTCTCATCATAGCATAAAGCTAACCTGGCAAAAACCAATATCTCAAATACATATGACATTATATTTGCACTCACAAACAATACAATCAATGCGGTCCCTCGTCATAGGGTTTTTCGTCGCCACGTGTTAGCTTTCATCTAACACCGTGTAATATTATTGTCCTTAAGACTTTTATCTTCACCACGTATTGGTTCTCTTTCAATGCCGTGTAATATTATTGTCCTTAAGACTTTTATCTTCGCCACGTATTGGTTCTCTTCCAATACCGTGTAATATTATTGTCCTTAAGACTTTTATCTTCGCCTCGTATTGGTTCTCTTCCAATACCGTGTAATCTTGTTATTTAACACCATAAGTTTTTAGAAGAATTTCCTCTTTGAATTCTTAAGTTTTTTCTTTAACTTTAAACTCTTAAACCTTCACTTGTTTATAAAAGAATTTCCTCTTATTTATAACCCACTTTATTAATTTTCTTCCCACTTATTCATCATAAAAAGATTTAATTAAAACTTAATTAAATTCTTTGATAATTTTACTTAAATTCCTTTACTTTTAAGTATTTGCAATTCTGACCCCCTAAGAAGTTCAATTTCGAAGTTCAGCCCCCAATTTTCTGAAAAATTAGGTTTTTGGCCCAAAATGCCCAGACTTTACGTTTTCTACCCCAAGACTTTCGTAAATTATAATTCTGGCCCAAAGGTACCCAGACTTCGCGTTTCTGCCCCAAACTTTCGTAAATTATATTTTTGGCCCAAAAGTCTCCAGGCTTCGCGTTTCTGCCCCAAACTTTCGTAAATTATATTTTTGGCCCAAAAGTCCAGATTTTGCAATTAAAGCCCAGAATTCCAGAATTTGCATTTTTGACCCCAAAAAATCCAGTTTTCGTTTTTGACCCCTAAAAAAACTGAAATTTGATTTTTCTCCCACATTAATTAATTTTCTAACTCACTTAAAGTTTTATAGATAAAAAGGGTTTAGTATGGAATTGATTTAAGACTTAGGATTAGAAACTTGATGAAAATTTATCAAATTATGTGTTAACTTGAATTCCAATTGATTCATTTGATTTCATTCTAGAAAACTTTTTCATTAAAGCTTTTAAGATCCTTCTCACACTTAATCACTTCTTTTCAATCCAATCCCAATCAAAGTATATGAAATACACATACATCAATATACATCAATTAGGCAATAACACAACCAAGTCATAGATCAAACATACTCTCAAAGTACTCATTCATAACATATCAACATACATCATGAACATAACATAAAACATACTTCACCAAACACACACTTAGGCATCCACAATCACCCCAAAGCATACATATGATTTTTTCAACAACACATAGGCTCATCAAAAATTATCATGCCTCAACCAAAATCATATTTTTACTCATATACATATACATGTAAAAATACATATTACTAAGAGAATGAAAACTCATTCAACAACCAATATGAAAACTCAAGTCTTTGAGTTTTTCATGAAACATACAACACATAGCCACACACATATACAACCTTCCCAACTTATTGAGAAAATTCCCTTACCTCTTGAAGACAATGAAAATGGGCTAGTCACCAAAATCACCTTCACCCAACACCAACACCAAGTGGCCTCCTTGAAGCCTTGATGTTCCAACACTTAGAAAAATCCACCTTTCACAAAATACACCAAAATAAAACCATAAAAATATGAGTTTTATGAAAACCAACAAACCCTAAAGAGTAGAAATTTGAGTAGATGAATACTTACTCAAATGAAAGAAGTTTATGGATTAGAATGATGATCCAAACCTTTTTTGTGAAGCTTAACTATGCAAAATCTCAATAGAACTTGGTCTTTTTGGTGTATGAAAAAGCCTGGGAATAGAGAGAAAATGGAGAATGGAAACTTGGAGAAGATGAAGTGTATGAAGCAAATGAATTTCTCTCTCCTTTCTCCCTTAGAAGTTCGGCTGAAGCAAGAAGGGCATGGGGGAGTATGGGCTTCAATGCTTTTGGTGGTTGGGAGCCATACCTCTCTCATCTAATTTTGAAAAATTCAAATATTAACCCCTATTTGACCATTTGACTTTTGGAAGGATTTTGAGGGTGGGATCAGCCCTTCCATGCGCCCCAAGGCTGACTAAAAAATGGTGGGATTTAATTCCACCAAGTTAGGGTTTAATCGGTAGTTTGAAGTAGTAAAAACGCGTAGTTTTCGAACCCCTTTTTAGATAAATATTTTTCTAAAATGAGTAAAATCGTGAGAAATGAATTTTATGATTTGAATATATCATAGAAAAATTTAGAAACTCAAAACTAAATTTTTGGACTATTTTTCATATCCCGGTTGTGCCCGATTTACCCGTAAAGCTCAAAACGCGGGTAAAATAAAGTTTTTCTGAAAAATTTCTAGGAAAATTTCTAAAAATCACAAATATTATAAGAACCACTTTTGGTTCGTTAAAAAATTATTTTGGAGTAAAAATGACCCCCAGAAAAATACTGAACCCTATCCCTGCATCAGGAAAGAATGCGGTTCCCGCAAAAAACTCAGTTTTGTGAACTCTACTACTCTAAACCCTTTAAAATCAAACCTAAGATATGAATATTATTATTCACACCTTAAAATCTCAAAAATCATAATTAAATAATTTTAATTAAATTAAATAAAATTAAAAATTAATAAAAACTATATATAAAAATCAGGGTGTTACATCCTCTGCACTAATATGTGTTGCTTTAATCTTTGTATCCTGTGATTTAGTCTTAAAAACGATCCAAACCTAACAACAAACGCCCCTAATTTCGAGAATTTAGTCGGTATCGTAAATCGTAGATTACCATTATTTTAAAATCTGCGGCCAATAAGCGGCCTCACCAAACCATATTTGACATTTTTTCCATAAAAAAAAATTCGGCAGAAATAAGAACCTGAATGCTATTTCGTCCATATTCAATAACCCAACTCCCACCCAACAAACCGCGGCGACTAAGAAGAAAGAAAGGCTCCGCCTCCTCCAACATTTTAACGTGCTCTGTCCGTTTGTCTCTCTATTCATAGCCGCTGCACAGAAACGACGTCGTCGAGGTGAGAGAACGGCGTGTAACATGAAGAGCGAGAAGAAGGCGTCATTGTTGCAGGATCTCATAGAGAATGCGGCAGGAGGTTGTGCTGTTACAGATGGAGGATTCGCCACACAGCTCGAAACGCATGGAGCTTCCATCAATGACCCTCTTTGGAGTGCTCTCTGTTTAATCAAAGAGCCACATCTTATCAAACAGGTTTTTTTATTCTTGTTTTGTGTCTTCTCTACTTCCTCTGCCTTTGCTCCATTTTCATAATCCTTGGATTTATTCATTTATTCATTCATAGTAGGTTCACTTTGAATATTTGGAGGCTGGTGCAAATATACTGGTTACTTCATCTTACCAGGTAAGTTTGTGACTTTTCACAAATTTCGGTTTAAGTTTTCCTTTCTGCTTGGGTCTTTTTTTTTTGTTGAAACTATTGGTAAATTTTTTTTTTGGGATTGTTTGTGTTGGCAACGACGGTGAAGCAATACAAAGGTATATTTCCAAACAACAATGATATAATGATATTTGAACACTCATTTATTCCCAATACCCATCTAATACCCCTTTCTCTTTTATTTCTCTTTTCTTATCACATCTATCACTCCCCTCTCTTTAATTCCTATCACTCTCTAATGTCTAATAGTATGTGGGGTATCCAGAAAAACTATTATATTTCCAAAAGCTTTATGCTTTGTGCTGTGTCTATTTTAAGTTTGAAGTTGCCATGTAAGTTAGATGAACATGCAGCTATAAGGGGCGTTTGGAAGATCTTATTTAAACTTATCTCATGACACAAGTATTTCTATTAGTGTTTGGATACACTCATAAAAATAATTTGTATCTATAAACTGTTTTAAACTTATTTTAACAAGCTCCCTCATAATAATTTATGAATAAGCACTTAAGCTCTTTAAAATAGGCAAATAGCTTATTCAATATGTGCCTAATAAACTGTTTACTCAAACGGGTCCTAAGTTTATATATGGTTTGCTTATTCATGCTTTTTATGGTAGTGTAGTGCTAGGAGTGCACAACTGATATATGATTTTTATACACAACATGGAGAACTTTGATGGACCTGATAATGGTATATATGTATTGCTGGCGTCATTAAAATGGAAGAGCAGAACAACGTGTTGTGATCATGTGAATTTGAAATTGTTGGGTATTGGGAATCTTGTGGTTCAATTGTCCTCATATATGTATGAACCTCTTGACAAATTTACAATACGTTGCCAATTAACATGACATATATATGAAGCGACTTCTTGTGATTTTCTATTTTCATTGTTTCCAGTAACTGAAGCTGATCTTTTAAACCTATTCTCCAAGATGAAATCTTAATGTTGGAGAAGGAAATTTATCATTTTCTTATAAAAATGTCTATAATTATAGGCTACAATTCCTGGATTTTTGTCCAAGGGGCTTTCAATTGAAGAAGGGGAATTGCTACTAAAGAGGAGTGTCAAATTGGCAGTTGAAGCTCGTGACAGTTTCTGGGCTATGGCTAAAACAAATCCTAACAATAAATATAAAAGAGCTTTGGTTGCAGCCTCCATTGGAAGCTATGGGGCTTACCTTGCTGATGGCTCAGAGTACAGGTGTTTCTACACTCCTTAGAAGTTGGAAAGTTTAGTTCCTATCCATATTGCAGAGGAACTTGCAGAGGAACTGCTTTTGTGTATTTTTAGTATGGTTCTGTTTAGATGTAGAAGCTCAACTTTTAACTTATGGAAAAGTTAGGTGCTTATGGAAAAGAGGAAAAGTTGTTAAATAAATAGTTGTTAATAAATAGATTGGTGCTTATGGAGGAGCTAAAAAATATAGCTTTTGATAAAAGTGAAGTACAAAAGTTAATTTCAACTTATGTGAGAAATTATTAGTTAAAAAATTCATGTTATTCAAGTGGTTATGGAAAAATTTATCCAGACAGGGAGGTTAACAGAGAATTTTTTTCATACTATTATTATTACGTTCTTGTAGGGGATTGTATGGACCAGATGTGGATTTGGAGAAATTGAAGGATTTTCATCGCAGCAGATTGCAAGTTCTTATTGAAGCTGCTCCAGATTTGCTTGCTTTTGAGACCATTCCAAACAAACTTGAAGCTCAGGTCTGTTTTGTATTTTTTTTTTTTGCTAATAAACATGTTTCAGAGATAAGTATACCTTGCAGCAATTCCTTAAATTAAAATTACTGCAACATAATACAGTGGATATCTTTGTGGGGTCATTATTATAAATTTTAGGAACACTGTGAAACTAGCACTCTTCTCTTCTGTAATTTTTCCACTGCTCTCACAATTCTTTATTCACATGTCTTTTTCAAAAAATCAATAGTATTTGATAAACTCTCTTATTGTTTTGGTTCTTTAAATCCAATGAACACACACACTTTGAGTTTTCTTTATTTTGCAAATTTTTTCAAATTTCATGTAGTGTAATAATCTCTCTGGGACAGCTGTAATGGTAGTCCTCCATGCTGTTTCGTAACTGGTTAAAGGAATACCTAACACACAATCTTCTAAACCACAATTTATAAATTCCTTGATAACAGAGAAAGCATCAAAACCAATATTGAAAAATACTGACACTGAAGTTTTGTCCTCATGCCATGGGGTTCTTATGTGGAACACTGAAGTATCTTTTTCTCCTTGTTTAAACTACTTTTATATATCGAGGTACCCAATATCATGTCATATCATATCATATTATAATAAAAAGTATGTTTGTATTGAAGAATTATTTTAAAATAAGAAAATGCCAAACACCTTAAGTTATTTCTATTCCAAGTTAATATAAGATAATCTAAATTAGAATAAAATCCCCAAATAACAATTGGCAATAGATAATCCCAAATCAAAAACTCTATAAAATTAATCCTTTGCACAACTGTTTTCATGTGACAATATCTTACTCTCAATACCGAAACTTTAATTAACATCAACTTTCCTGGTGTACTATTACTTTAACAATTCCTTGATTTGTAAGAGTCCTGATATCACACCCTAATATCTGTGAAGGTGGACCCAAAGTAAAAGTTCTTCATAGTTTTGAAGTTGTTACCAATGGATGGTTTAGTAAAACAGAACGAAGAAGCATAAGTTCTGACTTGTTTAGGTATTTTTTAGGTTATTATGACTTGTTTAGGGATCATTGAGCATACTTATCAATAATATTTTTGAGATGAAGCAATCATATTTATGCAGAGAAGGGAAAGTACAGTCATTCATCTTGACTGAAGTCATGATGTTCACATAGCTAATAGCTATCTGTGTAAGCTAGCTATTTCCATTAAAAAATTTATTTTTATTTTGAGCTATTCATTAAGATTTTTATGTGTAATTAAGGCCAAACGTTTTAACTAATAAATTAGTAATTTATAGTTTCTAAGATTGCTAATAATCTGTTTCTAATTCTTTCACTATCAAGATGAACTTTTTGTTTGTCTTTATTACTTCTAAAGTGTAAGAAGTTTTTTCTGGTATTCATTTTCAACATATATTTATTGCAGGCTTGTGTCGAATTGCTTGAAGAAGAAAATGTCCAAATCCCATCTTGGATCTGTTTTACCACTGTAGATGGTGAGAATACTCCCTCGGGAGAGAGTTTCAAAGACTGCCTTGAAGTAATAAACAAGAGTGACAAAGTAGAGGCAGTTGGTATAAACTGTGCACCTCCCCATTTTATGGAAAATCTCATCTGCAAATTTAAGAAGGTAACTGTTAAATCTCATGTCGTTAGTTTGAATACATGAATAAGAATTTAAGTGCTCATTATCAGAGAACGTGTATAGTTTATAATCTTATCATTTTCCTGCAGTTGACAAAGAAGGCAATCATTGTCTATCCTAATAGTGGGGAGGTATGGGATGGTAGAGCCAAAAAATGGCTAGTAAGTCGGGGTTTTCTCCCTCCTTGTTTTTTGTCTCTCTCCCTCACACACACAAACACGTACATGATATTATTAATATTTAGGCTTAATTGTAATTTTAGTCCCTCAGGTTTCACGTTTGTGCAATTTTAGTCCTTCAGCTTTTAATTGTGCACATTTAGTCCCCAACGTTTAATAATTGTGCAATTTTAGTCCCTCCGTCCAATTGTCATCCAATTGCAAACGGAAGAAGCTTATGTGGCAAACGGAAGTGTGACGTGGCATTGTGGTGGCGAACATGGCGAAGCTGACGTGGCAAAACTTGACTTAACAAATTTTTTTAAAGGCACGTGACTGCACGTGAGAGAAACATCAGAAGACAACCATTCTTTTTCTCCCAAAATTTGGTGAAGGTCCATGGGAATTAAGGTGTACTGCCATTCATTTTTTGTTGACCCACCTCTTGACCCCTTCATGCCGCCGCTGCGCCGGTGAGGGTCGGAGCAGGTGAACTCAAGCACGGCATTGCCGCTGTAAATGCCGCCGATGTACGACCTTGTGGCTGAATCGCTTCCAGTGACTATCGGCAAACCCATCTCAACCGATAGTTGTATCCTTCAACCAACCAAAATCTTCCCTCAAATATGTTAGTATCAAATATGCAGAAAGAGAGAGAGGAGAGGAGCGGGTGGGGGAGAAAGGATATAGGGGTGGTTTGGTGCCACAAAGATTCCCGAGTAGCAGAGGAAGCCCCCAAGGTGAGAAGCAGTGTTGGGATGCCACCCAAATCCAAAGATACCCTCCATCCCTATCCACCTTTGATTTTGTCGTTGCAAGGCACAGCACCAATACAATAATAGTCAGCATCCGGAACAATGAATATGACCCCAAAGTAAATAAGAACAAAATAAATGACACGGGATTCAGAATCTATTGTCTGAAAAAATTGGCAATGATTTCTCGTGAAAACCAAATATATATCTAGCATCTCGTATCATTGACTTCTAAAATATTTTCGAGATTGAAATTTCCCCCCCTAAAAAAGATAGAAAGGAAATATGCATGACAGTTGCTTAGAACAAAGGGGCTTTGTTCTATGGTCTGACACAGACACTTGTCCCCGGAGCAGATACTTGCTTATTGCCTTGAACCGTGAACGATGGTATGACTCACGTCAGATTCAACGAGCTCCGACATAGGGTGGCTGGTGGCCTGGTTTTGCTTGAGGAGGTGGGGCTTCCGTAAGATCTAGCCGAACGCGGTGCCGAAGATGTCAGATTCGGGTCAACAAGAAAAATGAATGGCAGTACACCTTAGTTGCTATGGACCTTCGCCAAATGTTGGGAGGTTTTGTTGAGTCAAGTTTTGCCACGTCAGCTTTGCCATGTTGGCCACCACAAATGCCACGTCACACTTCACACTTCCGTTTGCCACATAAGCTCCTTCCGTTTGCAATTGGATGACAATTGGACGGAGGGACCAAAATTGCACAATTGCTAAACGTTGGGGATTAAATGTGCACAATTAAAAGCCGAGGGACTAAAATTACACAAACGTAAAACCTGAGGGACTAAAATTGCAATTAAACCTATTTGAAAGGCTACAAATATTACTCTTTGAAATTGAAAATACTCGATTGCATTAGTTTTTGTTTGTCAATTTTAGGAACTTCATTATCTAATCCAAAAGAACTGATATGATCGATAATTATCAATTTCAAAAACTAATTTAAAATATTAATAATTTTTGGGATTAAATTGACGTGCATCTTATAATATCAGTGACATTTTGGTGATTCACCCGTACATTAATTGCTATTTTCACTTGTTAATATAATTGTGTTTTCCTATTTCTCTTAACTGACAGCCATCCAAGTGTTTTCACGATGATAATTTCGCATTTCATGCAACAAGATGGCGTGATTTAGGTGCTAAAATAATAGGAGGCTGCTGCCGGACTACACCCTCCACCATTCAAATTATGTCCAATGCTTTAGGAGAAAATTCTTAATTGTGCTCGTTGATGTGATTGATTTTGTCAAATTGCTATTTTTTGTCTAGACTTTTTCTATAATTTAAATTTTCAAAGTGTTTGTTGTTTTAAGCTTGTTCATTCAAGTTGAAAGCAAGTCAATTCTTTTTCCAAAAATATTGCTTGTGAAATTAAAAAAAAACTTGGCATAAACCCGATTATATAAATCAACCCAATTACATCTGTTCAGGTTCAGAGGCATTGTCTTATACTCATTTATATCATTGGAAATATTTTGATTCTCAATTTAAGTCACTACTAGAAAAAAATATCAATTTGGGACGAAATTTTGTGACGGAAAATAATTCTATCCCAAAATACAAGTTTTTGCGACGGATATTGAGACAAAATTTGTTTTCCGTCTTTGTTTAAAAAAATATTTTTTACTTTGGGACTAAATGTGTTTTCTGTCGCAAATTTGGGATGGAATGTGTTTTTTTGTCTCACTTTTAGGATAGGATTTGAATTCCGTCCCAATATTAATTTTAAATTTTTTGGCGGTCTTTCCTGCGCCTTCGTTGGGACAGAATTCGGGACGAAAATATTATTTTAATTTGTCACAAATTCCGTCCTAAGATAAAAAATTATTTATTTTATATTATATTTAGTTTGTTATTAAATATGTTTTTATCATGCTATTATAATTCTAAGTATTGATGTAATTGACAAATAATTAATTAATATATTTATGAAAAATATGACATATTTAAAAATAATTAAATAAATTAATTAGACAAAATTAGTCTTTTGGTCCCTTAACTTAGTTCTTTTTTTTTATTTGGCCCCTTATTTTTCTATAACAAAGTAGTCTTTTATGTGTTTTCACTTACTTTTGTATTGTGATAGACATGAATATTGCTTCTATCTTTGTCCATATAGCCTAATCCTGATTTATTTTGATCTATTTGAGCATTTTGATGACATGTTTTAGTCTTTATACATGATTGATTGTGTTACAAAAGTGCTACTTAAACTTGTTTTTAAAACATGAGACTATTTTGTTAAAAAAAATAAGGGATCAAAATAAATTTAAAAAAGAAATTAATTTAAAGGAATAAAGATATATATAATTTTTCCAATTAATTAAAATAGAATTAATTTTCTCAATATTTATAATACAAAATTTACTTTATATACTAAATTGGTAACCATATAATTATAAATTAACTTCTGATGCTAATGCTATAATTATAAATTAATTTAAAATAGTATATTGTAACATGATATAATGATAATATAAGAAATAAAATATATGATAATTTAATATCATAATTTAATATAATAAGTAAATCTGATAAAAAAAATATAATAAGTAAATAACTCCTCTTTTATTAAAAAGTAAACTTCCCTCTTCTTTTTTCGTGGTATTCCCTTTCCCCAAACCCGTGCCTCCACATTTTTGAAGAAGCATTTGCTTCCCTAAAACCGCTCTTCTTCTCCATCGTTGGTGTGAGGAGCATTTGCTCATTCTACCCTTGCATCAACCACACTCATGAGATCCCACGGTTTGTCTCTTCCTCTTTAACTCTCTGTTTTTTCTGCACAATAGAAAAGCATGTCTTTTTAGGGCTTTTATTGCTGCTTTACAATTTGTTCTAAGAATCCCTTTTTCTTGTTCTAATCCTTTTTTATAGTTTCGTGACCCACAAAGCTGGACTTGAGAGCTTGGTTTGTGCAATTTATCCAAGGCTCCACTGCACACGGGTTGGGTTTTCTACTTGGACTTTATTTTGGCTCTTCCTAGGTATTTCTACTTGAGATATTTTAAAGCTTTAGCTGTCATGTTGATCTTTTACTTTATTTATTGTCATGCATTATTTGTATTGTCATTACTTTCACATGTTATTTCAAGACTATATTTTTATGCAAGTTGAACTTGTGTTACGTTGCTGGATTCTTTTGTTTTTTTTTTGTTTTTATTTTTATGGTACATGGATTCAATCTTTGATAGTTATCATTATTTGATAAATGATTGTTAGTAAAAGAAACATCATGGCATGCTGTCAACTAATTGAAGGAGGAATTAGTTGATCGTTAATACAACTTGAATCTTGTAGGAAGTTTTACTTATGTTGTTTGGAACTTTTCTTTTCTATTTAAGTTCTGGGAGTTTCTATAAGAATGGAACATTAATGAAAAAATGGAAAATGAAAAGATTAATCAGATTTAATGTTTCTAGTGTCAATTTAAACTTTTTCTATAGACTAATAGACGCAGAACAAGACTTCAACCCCTAAAAAAATAAGGCAGAGCAAGATGAAGCAATGTGGTTTGTTTCCATTCCAATTTAACCCAGCATATATAGACATGAAAAAGTGAATATTTGCTTGGGGGAAGTCTGTTAATCAAATAGTTTAGTTAATTACAAATTTACTGTCAACTTATAAAGAAAAAATAGGAAGGATAAGGAAATTGTTTTACTTCTTTCTGTTTTCCATGTTAAAATGTCTTGTCAATAATCTTTGAGAAATGAGACTCACTTCAATTTGTGTTTCTCAAAATTCCAGCTAGGTGGTAGTTAGTTTAGAACTGATTAACTAAATCTGTCAACTATTCTTTGTTTTTAATTTCTCGTTATTAGGACTAGGCATATAACTCTTACTACTATCATACCTGTGTAGGTAAGACACCAATTGAGGATATAGCTCTTTTAGCTGAGTTTCGCGGCTGGAAGAATAGATCTAGGCATTGACACTTGAAGGTAGGCATCTTTTTCCTTTTCTTTACTTTCCCAGAAATGTAATTTTTGCATGATTGAAGTTGTTAATGGTTACCTTCTTGTTTAAAACAATTTCGTTGAACTGAATTTGCATAATTAAAACTTAATTATATTTTTTATGATATCTTGATGATTAAACTAAAGTTAATAAGTCTATGTATCTTGTGTATAGATAATGGATGTGCCTGCACATAGAGAATGGATGTATAACCGGGTTCTACCAAATCGAGATGGGCTTGAAAATACCTTTTATGAGGGTGTTGAGTCTTTTATTTCACATGCTTGTGGATTAGTTCAATTTATAAATGAAGGAACAATTAGATGTCCATGTATGAAATGTGTGGGAATGGATTGGTGAACATGAATCAACTATTAAGGTCATGTGGGAATCAAAGGCAAAGGATCTCTTGAGAAAGATAATGTCTAGAGCACGTGAAAATATTTCAAATCAACCCTCATGGATTCCTGACAATGTATGGGCACAGTTGCTTGCTAAGTGGCAAGATGAGGATTATCAAACGTTACGATGTGTGGCATCTACAAATCGTCATTCAGATCTCTGTGGTTCATTGCACACCCCAAGAATCAATTTAAGCATGAACTTGAATTGGTGAGTTACATTTTAGTTTAAAAATATCTTATTTCTTTGTTTATAATACATAGTATATATTTTCAAACAAGTGCAGGCTAAGAGTTTAGGAAGAATGCCACACAATGATGAGTTATTCAAAAAGTGTCACATCAAGAAGGGGACACAAAATTTTGTGGATAAGAGGTCTAGTGATGCATATGTGAGTACTAATGCATTTTAGAAAGTAATTGTTAGTTTGAATTACAATGTAAATCATTATAGTTTTGAATAATTTTATAATGCTTGTTGGTTTATTGGATGTTATTGATTGCTTTTTGCTGGTTTGGTCCCTAGAATATAGGGTATATAGTTGCACTCTTTAATGGTTTTGCTATAATATTTATTTTTGAAAAGGCAAGAGAACTGAAGTATTGATGATTGGAACAAGGTATTCATATTCTGATATTCTTTGTTGTGTTGCAGTTTGTCAATCTTATATGTTTCTTTACTTCTTAGTATGCTCTCTTATTAATCTGTTGAGTTGTTTTGATGTGGCTGCGAATTGGTTATTGAGGTTCTTCTAAGTTACATGATCCACTTAATATTCCATTGGCTGAGTAATTCTCTGTTTTGTTTATTGGAAAACTTTGTAAAATTGTGTTCACAAGTTGAGTCTCAAGCTCAATCTTCTGAGTCAGGTGACAATAGGAGTTGCACTCAACCCAAGCCAATAGATTATGATGCCTTGATGATTGAAGCTGTTGGAGGAAGAAATGCTAAGGGTATAGTTTATGGTCTTAGTTTGCACGGAAGGATGCGTGCTAGTGCATCCACTATCACAATATGCTAATTATACTGATATTATTCGTGGTATGAGCGATGAGGTCAGGGCACGATTGAGGCAAAAGATTGTTGAACAACAACAAACAATTGATCGCATCCTTGCTCGTCAAAATAGAATATTTTCTTTATTTGCTAAACATGCTAATATAGATTTGGATGCAATGGATTTGGATGAAGATGATCCTTCTATAGGTGATGCTACTCATGGAAGCAATCCTGACAATGATGTTGATGCTGAAGCTGATGATGAAAATTTATGACTTTAAAATGTATCACTTAATGTTATATTAGTTATCTTTTGGATTTACTCGTAAAGTTGTGTATTTTGAATTATTAGAGATACATATCATGTATTGGACAAATGGATATGTAATTGCATGACTTGAAAGGAATTTGCTTAACTTTGATTTTATTGTCGTTGTTTGTGTTTGCAATTATTGTGCTTATTAGCAATTATGTAATACAAACAAAAATTACATATTTTTTCAAAGAAACTTGGGACGGAATTTAATTTAAATTATTCCGTCACACTTGATATTTTATCTGTGACACATATTTTAAACAAATTCCTCCCAACCTTAACATTTTTGCGACGGAAAACATTACATCAAATCGTCCCAATACTTTCAGAGAAAATAAATGAAAAATAATTTTTATAATTTTTGTCACAAAATCCGTCCATCTTTTTTAAATAATAATATTCTTTGTTTCTGTCACAATTTCCGTCACAAAGTTGGGACAGATTGGAGAATTCTGTGCCAAAAATTAGTTTTATTCAATCCCAATTTTTGTCCCTAATTGCGATGGAGTGAATAATTCCATCCCAAATGTTTTGCGACGAGCGAAATGCGACCAATTTTGGGAAATTTTCAACTATTGTGTAACGTTTTTTTATGTCCCAAATTAATTTTTTTCTTGTAGTTTTTTAACCAAAAATGAGAAATGAAAGTATAAAATATTTTTTACAATCAAATAAATCCTTAATATATTATGTAACTAATGTAAGACCCTAGTATAAAAAGTGGATATCAAGTTGCAGGGAAGGAGTGGGTTGTAGGATTTTGTTGAAGAGAAAGCAAACATGGCACAAGGTTTTTCTCTCTACATGAGATCGTTGTAGGTTTTTCTCACGGTCTCTAAAAGGCGGCGTAATTTTTGACTTAGTGACTAGCATTTTCTCATGACAATTGGCGCTTAACCTAGGTGGACTGACACTAGAGGAGAACAATGAAGGATTGGTTCTTCACATGGGAGAAGAAGATCGAGGAGCAGGGGATTTCGATTTGTGCTTGATTGGTAGATTGGAAGATTTATCGCTGATTGTTCTATCCGCTCCCACGTCATGAAGGAGAGGATGGTAGATACTTGGCATCCAGTAAAGGGAGTATCGATCAAGGAGGCATCTCCAGGTTTGTTTCTCTTCTAGTTTTTTCGTAGTCTGGACATGGATTGAATTCTCAAGGGTGGACCTTGGACCTTTCATAACCATATGTTGGTCGTTGGATGCATGCAACTAGGTGTTCCTCTGCAAGACATTCCATTGAATCAGATTGAGTTTTGGATGCAAGTCCACCATTACTGGTGGGATTTATGATAATTGGTGGGGAAGCACCTTACCAACTTCATTGGGCAGTTTGTAGACTATGACCCCTCAAATAACACAAGCGTTTGGCGTAAGTACATGAGGATCAGGGTGCGTGAGTAGGGCAGAGCCAGTGGGGGGCCCACTAGTGCCATGGCCCCACCCAAGTTTTGAAAAAAATGTTATAATACTATGTATTATTGTTCGTGTGATTCACTCTCTATTTTTACTATATAGCATTATGTTAGTACTTATTTAGCGCTGCCTACGTATTTGAAACTAAATCTTAACAAGTTTATAAGTTTTGATTGCACAATTCTTTTTTGTTCGACAAATCTTTTTATTCTTTTATCATCGTTTCATTGTTTTAAAAATGGTTGTTAAATTCTCTTATTGTTTTATAATTTGCAGGTTTCATTTTTATTTGGGAGATAAAATGTTATTTTAATTTTTTGCTATTTTTTTTATCGGTGCTACTATTTTTTAATTCTAGTTCTTCTGATTTTTTGCTTGCAGTCGCTAAGTGTTGGTTGCACTTGTTGATTAGTATCTCTTGATTCTTCTACTCAATACAATTATTTTTTAATTATAAGAAAATAATAGTTATTATAGTAGAATTATTGCACATATTATTGTAGACATTTAATTTTTTTCACCAAGTCTTTTTTTTTTTTTTGTCTTGGCCCACCCCAACTAAAATTTCTAGCTCTGCCCCTGTGCATGTGGATGTGAGGTAGCCTTTGAAGGAGAGGAAAGTGCATATGGCTGCTGGTGCGTGGTGCATTGCCACGTTCAGGTACGAGAAGTCAATGACGTTCTGGTACGAGAAGTTAATGACATTCTGCTTTGTGTGTGGCCGTCTTGGTCATATGGAGCAAGGCTGTGAGGTTCTTTTTGGTATGGAGAAGGACAATGGCGTTAGGGGGTGGGGTGTTGAGTTGAGTTGAGAGCTGAGCCACAAAGGGCCGATGTGGCTCTAGCAGCCATTGGCTTATAAAGAATGAGAAGGAGGGGGCGGCGCAACCCTAGCATGGCTGAAGGAGGGGGACAAGATTTGAATTCAAAAAAGTCAACCGCGAATTTTTAGTTTACCTCACAAAAATCCGTATCTAATCTATCTATATATATAATAAAGTAAAATGTTTTCTAAAAGGAAAATTTACAAAATTTGTTTTGTACAAGGAAATAAGTACACGTGTCAAGCTACAGTTTGATTTCAAGAACCAAAATACATGTGGCGAACTCTCACTCAAAATGGTATAAATGGAAAGATTTGATGTAATATTAATTTTCGAAGATAGTACAAACAATTGAAATTGTCCAGCATTTTGGCAAGATTCATTCTCTTTTATGTTTATGTCTTTTGTCCTATGTGTCCATCAAAATGGCAATTCAATTACATTATATTTTTGAAGAGTAGTTGATTTTGAGAGAATCAATTAAGTTGCATAAAAATGTGTCTTTTTTCATGAAGCAATTAAATTTTGAAATAATTGATTGCATCTCCTAAATTTCTAAATATATGGACATTCATATCAATCAACCAAGATTGACATTCATTCTCAAATACAATTTGTGAGGATTGGTTCTCCTATTTAGTAACCGTGCTTTCCCACCACCACACTATGTTATGTCTTACTTTCCCGTGCAAATTAGAATTCTTTTTTCTATTCATTCCTCACGTTCTTGATCATGTGTGCAGAAAATCGATCTAATGTTTCATTATCTCCCTCCTTTCCCAGCTCCACTTGATGTTGGTTTTCTCTTGATCAGGTATTTTCTTTTCATTTATGTTTAGTTTTTTTATCCAAATTTCTCACCATAGTTTGATATGTCCCCTAATGTTATTCTAAAAAGTTACAACCTTTTTCTCCAGTCAAATCCTAACAATTCAAATTCACAGATGATTTTTCTATTATTTTTTTGGGTTACAAGTTCATGAGTGACTCTCAAACACTCCAACTGGCCAGAGCAGAAGGCCGATGCTCTGTATGAAGCTGCGTTTGGACAGTGCACACTTTGGTGGTCTCCCTTTCTTTTCCTTTTCTCAATATGTTTTATGTATAAGCTTTGTGTGTTCTCTCTATTTGGATATTTTTTTCCAAAATAAATTACAATTACTAATATTTTATTCTTTTTTGGTCCAGATATGAGAAATAAACTCTACGAAGAGAGGAAAGATTGCAGTGGAGATCATTTGATATCTATGTACTTTTTTTATTGCTAGAGCTACCTTTTGTAGGTTTTTTCAAACATAAGCTACATGCTTATATATGCTCTTATTTGCACGATAATCTAGCATCATGTACAAGAAGAATATTATCATTCCAAAAAAATAACATAACAAAAAATGCATGAATGAAAGGTCGAATAACTTATATTTAGTCTTTTAACAGTTTATTTACAATCTAATATCTATTATATATATTAAAATAGCCCCCGCCGCGTCAGCTATATTTGTGCAAGTAACAACATTTTTGTCAAAAAAAAAATAATTTTGTCACATCAATAAAAATTCTGTGTCATCATTTATATTTCATTTCTCTTTGCTCATCATTTACTCTATAACTCCTCCACCATTTCTATTTCCCAATTTCTCTATGTATCTTTCCACCTTCTTTAGTTACCCATTGATTTAATCCATTTAATTCAATTGATTAAAATATACTATGAGCTCATATTACATTTTTTTCCTTTTCAATTACCCTATAAATTAGAAGAGCATATATTAATCATATTAATCAACATAGTGTTATATCTATCTAATTATAAATATACTTTAAAATACTTTAAAATAGATACACAAGATATACTTTAATAGATATATATACTTTAAAACATATAGTAAATATTATATAAAAAATTATGTTTCACAAAAAAATATAAAAAATTATATATGTATTGTGAGTAAAAAAAACTTAAACTAATTTTTTGTTATTAGGCCGCATAATACACAAACCTACATTTAATTATTAATAGCCTTTTATGCAAAAAAAAAAACTCCTCAACAATCAACACAACAACATCTCAACTCATAGAGTAAGGGAATTGATAAGAAAAACCCTTGGAGAAAGGAAATGTAACACATAAATACCACCAATACTAGAAAAGCATTGTCAATACACTTTTATTTTTTTAATAAATATGAAGAATCTTTTTCTTAATTAAAAGATGACAAATCTTAACTTAAAAGAAGAATCGTAAAACAATACTCAATCAAAAGGAGTTTCATCCTAAACAATATTACACTAGATTAGGGACTTCATAAATAAATTAAACATGTTTTACAAACTAAAAGTTATCAGTAATACATTCTTTTACAACAAAAACAACAAAAGAGACAATAATCAATCAAAGATAACACGTCACATGAAGAGCCAAATCTCAAGTGCAAGACAAAAAAAAAATCAACAAGTGAAATACATGAGATAAAAATTCTTTGATGGCGAATCATCCCTCACAAGCTTAAGAAGAAGCAAAAAAGAATCATCGGTTAGAAACAACTATAGTGTGGTGGATACAAGGAATTCAAAAATAAATGATAGCACCATATCAACAACCATTATTGAATGAAATTTTTAAATATGTAATTCACTCATTTCAAGTAGCACAAATTCAACATGTCTTTCATTGCCTATCATAGTTTTTGACCCACGAATTATATATTATATATTTTTTATTACCATCTCATTTATTATCTTTTTTTTCTAATTATATAATAATGTAAATTAAATTAAACATATTTATTAAATTAGATTCAAATAAAATAAATTGCAACCGCGATCGCGCGGGTCACAACCTAGTTCTAATAATAATAATCATCAAGTGGTGCTTTCCACCCGTTTTATTGCACTTCTTATTATATGAACCAACAAGCAGCAAGTGATTATAGAGGTAGTTTCTGCAAGTATCTTAGGATTATTTTTAGCGTGATCTGTGCATATCTGTGATTTTGTTATATTAGGATTATTAATGTCACCATGATATTAGGAAAATTGTGTGGAGTGACTAATTGGTCTCTGAGACCTGTAAATATGTGTACATACATATCTAATTTGATCAGTGAAATACATCGGTACTCACTCATTTTCACTCATGATTTCTGCTACTTTCCCCTAATCATAGGCCAAATATTTACATTCCATTTTGATCAGACTAATTTGAATTTTAAAGAAAATCCAAAATAGGACTTTGTCTTTAATTACCAAATATATTGATAAGGGTAATGTTAATTCCAATTAGTATTCATTGCCTAATTCAATGACCCATAATCTTATGGAATCATATTCTTTTTTTTATGAACTATGGAATCATATACTGTTGTCAGCCAATTATTTTAATATAATGCTGAATTCTCTCTCTCTTTTTGTGGGTATTTCCGTTTCTTTCATTTTGTAAACTTTTGTTTCTCTCTATTTTTTTTAAACCATCATGATTTCTCTCTATTTTTCCTTTCATAAATTTCTTTTTGGTATATTACATAGGAGCTGACATTGCAATACTGGATCACATCTACTAGCAGCTTTAGTATGCTTTTAATCCTGACCCTATCTCTTCGACATTCTCATTAAGGTCTAAGGTTTAACTTAATGTTTCATTTTCTTTCAAGTTGTCCTCCACAAGTTAAACTCTTTTTAATCCTACACTTTTGAGTTTTGATTTTGATTTTGTTTTTGCTTGAAACAAAAAATAAATTCTATCTTCATATTGTTGTTAGAGAGTTAGGAAAATATTTTCTCTAAATGAACAAGGGAATGAAATTAAACTAGATGCAAATGGAATGAATATTTTTTAAAATGCGTGACTACACTGATTAAATAACAACTGTATATAATATTTTCTAGTATTACTGTTGCAAGTGAAGAATATGTTATGGCTACTCTGCCATACTCATCAGACAAGGGGCCCAAAAACATATATTTCTTATGGATTTCCTCGAGAGCTTGGGGGTGGACAGTGGTGATTCTCTGACTAAACTCTATTGTCATATGTTCAAATTTGATGCAGTATGCTTCAATTGTTTATATATTTCAAAAGCCATTTTTAAGAATTTTTTATGAATTATTTGGGGTTTTTATTTCATTTTATTGCTATTTATTAATGATGTTTCATATTGAAGGGTGCTTGGTTTGTAGGATGTATAAAATTCGGTCTTTGTAAACCATTCTACTTATTTGATCATTTTCATAATTCTTATTATTTGATTGTAGTTTCAATTCCATGTCATTTCTTTAATCCATAAATTCTCATCTGATTCTATATTTTATGTGTTATTGTCGTGGTGTTTTTGCAATTGATAATTTGAAAGAGTTATATTTGTATCGTTGATGTTCAGAAAAGTATTTTTTAAGACTTGATATGAATGATTGATTCCTTTAGATTAGCCTAAATGTTCAGATAATATATGAGAGAGTGTTCTTATGTTCCTAACTAGTTTCATAAGGCAAGGATAATGAGCAAGGATGAAATCGGGGCTAAAGAAGCCAAATTAAGAGAACCTATTTCAAGGTGATCACACTATTTGTAAAATGATATTATATTCCGTTGTACTTAATTTAATTTGATTGAACTCATAGCTTTCTATGTAATAACGGTTAACTACTGAGTTCCATGCAAAAGAGAGGCAGCTTACAATCTGGGTGTTTTTCTTCAAGGTCACAAACTAAATATTCAGCTTTATTTGTGGCACGTTATTGGCTGAATTTTAAGCTTTGTTAGCATTTGTTATTTTTTTTAGTGTCATGGTGAAAGTATTGAATGTTAAGTGTGGTGTTGGTAATTTCTATTAAGAATCATGTTAATTTGTAATGTTTGATGATGAGAACTTGAATTTTGTCCTATGTTTCTCTTTTGAAAATTTAATTCCCTTACATGTTTATCATCTAAAATGTTCATATGTGTGTGTTAACTAATGAAGTTGTGGATATATATTTATAAGGGCCAAAGACCCTAATGGTAGTATACAACAAATTAAAAAGATATATATATATATATATATAAGTGAAAAAACAAAATTCAAATTTCTTCATATACAATATTTTTGGGGATATCTAAAGAGAATTTCATTTTTAGTTAAACCAACGGGGCTAGACGCCCAAATACAATAAATAAAAAAACTAACCTTTGGAATACCACAGAGGACAAGTCCCCTATAAGGGTAACAGAAATCTATATATATATATATATATCTATAATCTATAATCTATAATATATATAAAGACGAACTATCTCAAGACTAATTTTTACACGTGTCGTTTTGGGAGCATTTCAATGTATAATCGAATTGAATTGAATTGATTTGATAGGTTTATTGATTGATTATTCATGATTTAAATTTAATGTGTCTAATTGTTATCTGAAATTATTGATTGAATTTGATATTGTATTTAATTTTTTGGAAGGTATTTCAAATTGATATATTATATAAACTGCAATTCTACAGTTAATATTTTTTTAATATTTTTAATTGATTCTTATAATAAATACTTGCTTTTTTTGAATTTTAAAATAATGTCTAAAGATCTCATAAATATCATCTCATTCCTCTTTTTATTGGTTGAATATTTTCGTACCTATCTCTCTACCTATTTATTTTCTAAGATTTTATTCAACTCCTCCCCTTTTGCATCGACAAACTTTTGTGTCCTTTCAACTCTTCCTTCTCTGGTATGACTTTTTTGTTTTCTCACTTTTTTGTTCTTTTTCTCTCAATTTATATACATGTTCTTCTTTATTATTCTCCTCCATTGCAGTGACAATCACTTGAAACTCTCGATTAAATGTTAGTTTTTGTTTTTTATTCATGGTTAATTCTTTATATTTTTCAATTTTTGTATTTTTAATCTTAAATCTTGATACATACATATATTGATATGTTTTATTTGTTTATATTGTTAGCATTTTTATTATTGTTATTCCTCTATTCATCAATACTGACTTTCCATGTCTTCTCTCTTTTTTGTTTTCTTTTATCATTTCATATACATTTTCTTTTTCATTATTATCTTCTATTGTAGTGACTATCACTTGAAACTTTGGTTAATCCTTTATATGTTTCAATTTTTGTATTTTTAATCGATCTTAAATCTTAATATATGCATGTATTGATATATTTTATTTGTTCACTTTGTTTTAGCCTTTGTATTATTGTTATTCCTCTGTTTATCAACAATGACTTCTCATCTAAGGTGAGTTTGTAATTATTGCTATTTTTCTATTTTATTATTAATTATTTTTAATGTTTATTTATTTTTTATAGCTCCCAAACCATTGATGTTATTTGATTTTTATTTTGATTTTATCGAAAACCATATATCGTTACTCTTCTATATATTCATCAAGACAAATTTCTTCACTAAGGCGAGTCGATCTCTTTTTTTATTAATCATTTTTATTTATCAATTGTTTATTAGAAGTAATGCCTCTATATTTTGCGTTGGTAAGTTTTTCATTTTTTATATTCTTTTGTGATTAGTTTTTTACTATGTGCAGATATGTACATTATTTCTCTCTCTCCAACAAGAATACGGTTTTTTTTGTTGAAATTTAACCGGGCCGATGCCCCAAAAAACAAACAAACTACAACGTTATAGCTGAGGGAAAGAGATTTTTGTTTTGAATTTATCGAAGATCACCATTACTTTTTTATATATTCAACAAGTGAAACTTTTCCTATAAATTGAGTCTCTTTTTTTTATTAATCATCTTTAGTTATCTGTTGTTTTTTTAGAACTAATGTCTCTAAGTGTTTTTATTTTTCATTTCCTTTTTTGATTAATTTTTTGTATTCTGTGTAGATACATTATTCTTCTCTCTCAAACAAGAAGAAGCAACATAAATAAAAAAAATTAGTTGTTTATTTTTTCAATATTTTTCAATAAATTATGTACGGGATAATAATAATTATATATATTACTATGTTTGTTTTGCAAAATAGCAAATCTAAAATTCAAAACGATGACTATGTGATTAGCGAAGAATAGACTAAAAGTGCAAATAAAAAATTACAAAAAGAAACATGAAGAAAAAAACAACAATAGAAAAAGGGAACATTAGAATGGTTTGCATAATTTGAAAAGAGATTATTGCGCAATCAAAATTACATGCAATTAAACACATAAATTGATTTCTTTTCTTTTTCAATTTTATTAGACATGCAATGAGTATTTCGAAGAATCAAAATCAATTAAACATTAATTGATTCCTTTCCTTTATCGGTTTTATTAGACATATAATGAATATATCAAAATAAAAAATAGAATATAGATTAAACATATTAATTGGTTAATTGATTGATTTATATCTATTTTCAGGTTTATTAAGAATGCAATGAATATTTTTAAATGAAAAATAGAATGTAAATTAAACACATTAATTGATCAATTAATTTCTTTATTGGGGTTGAGGCTAGAGATGTGGTAAGAATGTGACGGGTGTAAAAAAATGGACAGTGGTTTAAAATTACTCTAAAGGAAACAACAATATTATTAAGGTCTCCGTATTTTAATATTCTTGATTTGTTTTCTCATAGATTCTAAATCATTGATTTTTTTTTTATTTTTTCAGGTAGTAAAAAATCTTTGAAGAGTTCAAATTTGATTCTTTTAGGATTAGAAAAAAATCAAAATTCAAAAAAAAATTGATTTTAACGTTTAAGATCATATAAAAAAATTAAAATGATATTTTTCATCTTGCTTTGAGTTTGATTTTAAAATTTAGGTAATAATTTCTTTTTATCTTTGTTTGAATTTGATTTTGTAATACCTTACTCACAACAACTATTTAAACTATTTTATCACTTTAACTGTAATTTATACAATTTTTCGTTGTACTATACTTTAAAGTTATGAATTAATCAACTATTTTTAATAGATAACGATAATTTATAATTTGTTATATAATTTATGAACCATAATTAAAAGAACCTCAATTTCTTTATAATTGTTCAAACATATTTTTTCATAATTTTTTTATAAAGTGCATCGTATATCCAGTGCGTTGCACGGGTGACCACGCTAGTATATATATATATATATATATATATATATATATATATATATATATATATTACAAAGCAAAATGTTTTCAAAATGAAAAATTTAGAGAATTTGTTTTTAAATTGGAAAGAAATACACATGTCAACCTTTGGTTCAATTTGATCAATTAAATTACATGTGGCATGCTCTCCACGAAAATGGTATAAATGGCAAGATTTGAGAATCAATTAGAGGGGGAAGAAATTTATTGCAGACTAATTTTTTTTGATCCAGTAGAAATGGTAAACACACACACACAAACGCTCCAACTGGAGATCGAACCTTGTCCAACCTAGCATCGCAAGATAGATCTAACCATTTGCACTAGGTTTTACAGACTATTGCAGACTAATTTGATTTTGAATAAAAAAAAATAGAATAATATGGTGCAATTGAAAAACAACTTATATATTGGAGCAATTAATTCTCTAAGAAATGTGTCTAGCTTAGTTCAAACGTTTAACTCTTACAAATATTAGACTTAATATATCATATCGGTACAATTTGTTTTAGACGAGACCCAGAAAGACATCTTTAAAATGTAACACAAATTGCAGATTATCTCCGAGCTTCAGCTGCAAACGAGTTAGATTTCATATTAATCAAAAAATTGGCACTCAAAAGAATGGGATAAAATATCCATAGCTAACAACAATACCTACTAAAGACTAAAGAGCTAGAAGTGAAATGCTTAATTATTTACAGATGCAGAAAGACCGATAAGAAAATGAAATATAACGGGGGTATATGAGATAATTTATTTAAATGAAAATTGGGGCTCTTATATTCTGAAGATAAATAATTATCAAAATAAATACAAAATAATAATTAAAAGAAATACAAAGTAATGAAAATTTGCGTATAATTTTTGGTACTTCATACCATTTTGATGTATTTTTATAAGCATGTTTTTGTCATTAGATTTCTTCAAAATGCTATATTCTTTTCAAGAAATCTAACGGCAAATAGAAAATATAAAAATATTTTTTAAATTGCTATGTAACAATGTGTTTAAATGATGACATATTTATTTCTTTAGTGAATAAATCAAAGTAAATGAATGTAATGAATACAACCAAAGTATGGGCGAAGATTTTATATAAAAAAAACAAAAAAAAATGATATTTAGCTCATGGAGATGACTACAAAATATGATATTTTGCTTATAGGGAGAAACATTTTATAAAAAATACCACAAAAAAATGATATTTAGCTCATTGGGAGAAACACTTAATGAATAAACCACAAAAAAAGATATTTTGCTCACGGGGGGGAACATTTTATAAAAAAGCCACAAAAAATTATATTTAGCTCACAGGGAGGGATCATTTTATAAAAAAAACACAAAAAAATTAGATGTAGCTCACCGGGAGGAACATTTTATAAAAAAACACAAAAAATGATATTTAGCTCACAGGGACGAACATTTTATAAAAAACCACAAAATATTATATTTAGCTCACAGGGAGGAACAATTCATAAAAAAACACAAAAATTATATTTACTTCACGGGGGGAACATTTTATTAAAAAACCACAAAAAATGATATGTATTAAGATTAGAGTAAGAAATAAAAAATAACTAAGATATAAAAATAATTAAAGATAAAAATATGACAAATTAAGTTAAAATATAACACACTGAGATGAATATTTTACATGAAAGCTTATTTATATCTATATTAAAATAATCGTTGCATTGATGTTTTTGCTTTTCGTGGGCATGCTACGTCTTATGATTGGACTATGTTTCAAGCAATTTAAAAATCAAGCTCAACAAAAATTTCCTAAAGATGCAAACTTCTATAACCAACCAAAGATCATAAATCAAGTCCCATAATTCTATTATTTTTTAAATTAATATTTTAAATATCAGGGTGTGTTCGAGGACAATTCAACATCCCCACCAATGTTTGATTTTGAAAAACAGTAAAACCTAAACTCGACCACTAAACCCGTCAAAGCAGGTTGTCCCCGTCAAAGTTTTGGTCGATTCGGGTGAATTCATGTTCATTTGTGTTTTTGACATATTTACTCACAATAACTATTTAAATTATTTTACTATTTTAATCATAATTAATATTTTTTATTTTGCATTATAATGTACTTTAAAGTTGAGAACTAATCAAATAATTAATACTTATTATATGTCCCGTGCATAGCCCGGGTGAATACACCAGTTTGCATGAAGGGTGCAACACTGGTGGGGACAATAAAAGGGAAGGCAATCATTGGTAGCGGTAATGCAATCAACCAAGACTCGGATGCGTTTAAAACTTATTAGAATCCTCAAGATTCTCTTGAGACCTCCTCACTCATTCTCCAAAGATCCCTTACCATTCCCGACTCGATGCATGACTCAGTATTACCAAAGAGGCCCGATCTAAGAAAAAATGGCATCGCGATGGCGCACAAAAGTGTGACTTGATCATGAGACCCTATTGAATAATATGAACATTGTTCTTACAGTATTCATAGTCAAGTATTATTGTTAATTAGAATGACAATAATGCATTGGGATTATTACGTGAGTAGACTGATTACCAGATCTCATGAGTCATCGATATGAGATATCAAGTTTGCACATGGATATAAATATTAGGAGTAATATTCAATTTGGATTGGCCCTCTATGAGAACACTTCATAATAGTTATGTAAGTGTCATAAGTGCTTCTCATGGTAACCATAGTAAAGTAGTCCTTTGACTTGAATTCACTACGGTTCCTACATGAGGAATTAACGTTGTCCTTAATAGGATAATTATAAAGGTAGTAATTGGGTTTGCAATGAATCATGTGGAGGGATGTTAGTGATGTTGATAGGTTACACATCTACTCTGAGATCGAGGAAATTAATAATTAAACTTAATGAGAATGACACATTTATGCCTCGTGTTTAATTAGGACACATGGACGAAGTGACAAAAGCTTTATGGTTACAATGGTTACTATAAGATCAAATCTGATCAATGATATTCTCATAAATTTGGTAACAATGATGCAATGCTAGATACCGCTTATTATTTTTAGTATTTGTATTATTTTAATACTTATTATTATTTTAATACTTATTTTAGATACCGCTTATCTTTTGTTGAATTGCTTCCTTCTGGAGCCACCCTTCTTTTTCCACATGGACTTTATCTTTCTGGAGATGAAGGAAAGTTCATCATCATCTGAGCCTTCTTCTCCTTCTGAGCTACATGACTCCTCATTAGAGTCATTTGCCTTAAGTGCTTTTGAGGTGCTTCCCTTTTGGAATTTAAGAGCAAGGGACTTTGCCCTTTTTTCTGTTCCTTCTTCTTTGAGTTCAAGCTCATGCACTTTGAGCGAGCTGAGGAGATTTTCCATAACAAGAGTGGACAGATCCCTTGCTTCTTGTATGGCAGTCACCTTGGGTCTCCATTGTCTAGGAAGACTCCTTAGAATTTTTCTGATGTGATATTGGGTTGTGTAGATTTTTCCCAGAGATCTCAGGTTGTTAATGATTGTTTGGAATCGTCCAAACATCTGATCAATAGTCTTGTGATCTTCCATTTTAAATAGTTCATATTGATGAACTAGCATGCTGATTTTGGACTCACGGACTTGAGACGATCCTACATGCGCCAAGGCTAGGGTGTCCCATATTTCTTTGGCAGTGGTGCAGCTGTGCACCTTGTCGTATTCTGACTTAGTAATGGCACACATCAGATAGTGCCTTGCTTTTGAGTTCAGCTGGAATCTGGTCCTTTGATCTTGCGTCCACTGAGCTCTTGGTACTGGTTGACCTGCTTCATTTACTGGAGCAGTGTAGCCAGTTTCCACGACATCCCACATGTCTATATTTTGTGCATCAAAGAACGTGATCATTCTCTGCTTCAAATAGTCATATTCGTCTCCATTGAACAGAGGTGGTCTGTTCACAGCTTGTCCCTCGTTCTCCATGGATCTTTGCTTCTCTGCACTGTTAGGTGCTCAACCCCTAGAGACCGAGCTCTGATGCCAACTGTAGGTAATAGGGAGAAACACAAGAAGGGGGGTTGAATTGTGTTTCAATGCCTTCTTAAAAATTTTTCGCAAATGTTTGGACGCTGGCTGTAAAACTGTTGGACGCACAGCGTATCTGAATATTGGACGCACAAGCAAGTTGGACGCAGAGACTTCCACTTGGTTTTAAAACTCGTTTTCTTTGTGCGATTTAAAGAGTTTGAAAAACTTGTTAGAATAAACTTCAATTCAATCCCCTTAGTTAGTATAAATAAATAAATAACTAGAGATAAGGGAAAGAGAGGAAAACACAAGTATTTATACTGGTTCACTCTTTCCTAAGAGCTACGTCCAGTCCCCTCAAACTAGAGAGATTTCACTATCAATCCAGATAGAAGACAAGTATTCTTCAACAGCCTCTTCAGGCCTTACAACAAGTATTCTTTGCACACCTAGCCTCTCCAGGCTCAAAATAAGTATTCTTTACAAACAAGCCTCTCCAGGCTTAACCCCAAGTATTCTTTGCACGCAGCCTCTCCAGGCTAAATCCCAAGTATTCTTTTACAGACAAGCCTCTCCAGGTATAACACAAGTATTCTTTATAAACAAGCCTCTTCAGGCTCAAACAACTCAGAAGAGTGTTTTTGATTTAAAGTGCTATCTAACTAACACAAGTGAGAATATGACAATCTTAAGCACTTCAAGAGTTAAGCAAACTCTCTTTTACAAGAAGAAAGAAAAATATACAAGACTTTCTTAACAAATCAGAGTATAAAATGTGCACAGCGATTTAGCTCTTTCTTTCAGTAGTTCAGCACTCTCTTGTCTTGATTCTTCTTCTTGTTTTCGGTATTTATAGGCTTTGTTGAAGCTTCAGACTTATTCTTCGACTAGCTCAGCTTCAGCCTTTATAAATATGACTGTTCTCTAATAGCATTAAATGTTATTTTCCCGTTGCTCTGAGGAGTTCATCTTTAGCGTATTTGTCTGCGTTTCTTTCTCCTAATTCAGAAGCAACCTGTACTCATAGTCTCAATTGCACAAAGGTCAATAGTAATATTCAGTTGAGACAAAGAGTATACACTGTGTAAACCAGAAAGTAGTGTTCAGAGAGATATGGAAATAAACATAGTACATTCTCTCTCTAAGTACACTTTCCACAGTGCTTTATGCTTTTCATTAAATGCATGTTCAAAACACGTTGAATACAGCTATTTATTTCAAATCATTTGCTCAATAAATATGTTCCATATTAAATGCAAGATCAATAAATAGCAAGTTATGTATTCTGCGTTTTGGACGCAGCATATAGAATGTATGAACTATTCAGGTTATGTACAAAATGGACGCATACCTTTGCTTACCATTTGTACTTGAGACAGCTTGGTCTATATGAACGCATACTCATTGCTTACCATATGGACTTATGACTTTGCTTCTCTGATGGGGTACGTCTCTAAAACACTTATTGGACGTTTATCACTTTCGCTTCTTTGGACGCAAAGTATAGCATGTCTCCATGAGTGATTTCTTGGACGCTTGTAGGTTCTGCTTCTTTGGACGCAAAGCTTTATTTGGCGTATTGCCTCTTTGAGTCCATTGGACGCTCCACTCTTGAATCTTACATATATGTGCCAATGTCACACTGGACGATGGACTTATCTTTGTTATACCTACAAGAGCTTGTCAGCAGACTTTGTAAAATCTTTAATAACCTTTGTTATCATCAAAACCACAAAGACTACTTAGGGAATTTTTGCATTAGAAATGCTTTTAACCAATTTGGTTCCAACAAATTGGGCTTTGCTGAAATTCTTATTTTTATTAGAGATGACCTGTAACATCTGTTTACTGTCTAATTTCTGTTTTATATGAAATTTTGTGATCTAAGTGCTAAATGATATATTTTTGTCTTATAATTAAGACTTTAATATGCTTATTTATTTATTTCATTGAAACGAACAGTTTTGGTTTGACATTTGGATTTTTACAGACAAAAATTTTTGTCGTAATTGACAATATAGGTTTTAAATAGAAAAAGTTTGTCAAACCAACCCAGAAGATTTTCTTCCTTCACAAAACTTTCTTGTTTCGCGGTATAAAAATTTCGTGATAAAGGTCCACAATAATTTATATTTTATTTTTAATTACTTATTATTTATTTGGAGATTTTAGAAATTATTTTTGTGTAAGTTTTGAAAATACTATTTTCTGCTTTATTTTCGGAGTTATACCTGTGAAACAGTGAAAAACGAAGAGATTGCATTATCAATCATTTCAAAAATAATACCCTGAGGTTATTTTAAATCTATCATGGCATTTTCAAGTAGTCTCATTGGTTCTTACATTTTAAATTAATTTTGGAAATTTTTTATTAGTGAAAATACTATTTTACCCTTGATTTTTACTCTTTTTTCACATAAATCCTAGGGGCAAAGTTGTAAACTCACTTCCCTTCCTCTTCCAGCCCTTGGCTGCCCTCCTCATTGCAAGTGGGGGAAGATATTTGTGCAAGTGGATGCTTGTGGAAGCCTTTGGACCAATTAGGATTTAGTTAATTAGCTTTTAGTTATTTTAATTTCCTTTTCCTATACCATGGTTTGGATGAAACCATGGGCCCTTACCACCTTCCCTTGGCTGCCCCCTTCACTATATATAGGGGTGGGGGTTCTTCATCTTTTCCTGCACCAAGTCTTTGTGTTAACAAAGTAAAAATCTCTACTCCCTCTTTATGTTTTTCTAGTTCTTTAGGATTTCTTGCTTAGCTCTTGAGTTTTGAAGCTTTATTTTTTAAAATCTCCTTTCTTCATCTTTTGAGGTAAGGGAAAAATTCATGAGAGTTATGAAAGATCACATAAGTTGTGTGATCTAACTACTTAGGTGGTTTATGTGTTATAGCTTTGTTATTTGTTTTAATGCTTTATTTAATTGTTTGATAGCTTTTATTTAATTGTTTAGGTGATTTATTTTTAGTAAAGTTATAATGCCAAAATTGGTTTTAGGAATTATTATTTGCGTCGTTATAATGGAAAAATTTTATCTGTTAAGGATTTGATCATACCCAGGGGGGCTATGTCTCCGTGTGATCAATACAAATGAAATTAAGCTAAAACCTCTGTAATTCTTTTGGCCGCTCGTGTATATTACGATTTGATATGAAAATGCATTTCTGATGTATTTTCCTACTTGCTTCGGGTACGTAACACTTTTTGGACATCGGTGCATGAGAAAAGTAATTAACATGTATTAATCGCTTTATCTCTTCTCTCTTTGGATCATTGTTTATGTACGGCTCTGCCGCTGGCACGATTCTTGCTTTTATTTATTATTGCTTTGTCATTCACTTCTCTCTCTAGATCGTGTGAAGATAGCTCTGCCGGAAAACTCGGTCCTTGCTTTTAAATTATTTCACTGTAAAGCCGAGACGTAGTGATATAATGGAAAATTTCAAGAATTGATCATATACTGAAAAGCTAATTTATTTTTTTATGAAAATCCTGAAATTGTCTACCATTGATATACAAAAAGATGGTTAAGATGAATGGTTTATTAGTGTGGTTCTGACTAGAAAAGACAAAGGTCTTCCAAGTGGCCTTAGCTCACCTCTCTTTCCTGGGAACCATATTGATACGCTGTTTATAGATCTTAACCTAGGGATTCGGTATATACGTGGTTAAGATAAATTGGGAAAGATTTTATTGAGATACTTTCATTAATTAACTTTGTGCGAGTAAAACGCTCTTGTTTTACAGGTTGTTAAATAAAGATTAAAGAGGTGTGTTTGGTAGTGTTATTATGGTTCTGTGCTTATCTAATGAATATAATTTTGTGCTATCTGAGTTATGTGATTTGATATTCCTATCTGAGAGGTGTGATTCAATGGTTACTTGTGATTCTATGTTTTATCTGAGTTATGTGATTTTGGGTTTTTATTGAGTAGAGTGATTCTGTGTTTAATTGAGAGTTAACTCATAAGTTGGAACTGGTGTCTATGGTTACAAAGTAAAATCTCTAGGAATAGTGGGTTGAATGCTTGTGGTTGTGGACCGATATTCCCAAGGTAAAATCTCCAAAAGTTGCGGGTGACTTACTCGTGGCTTGGTGCCGATAAGTGAGCAAAGTCTCCATGAGCAACGAGTTCTTTTCTCGTGGGTGTGTCCCAAAAATTAAGAGGGTAAAATCTCTAGGGGTAGCGGGTTGAATACTCGTGGGTGTGTCCCGAAAATTTTGAGTAAAATCCCTAGGAGCAGCGGGGAGAGTGCTCGTTGGTTGGTCCTGAAAGTATAGTGTCTTATGTGAGAGTACTGTACATGTTTTCCAATTCCTTGAGATATATTACCGTGTGAAATTCTCTATATAAAATGTTGTATGTCTAGATGAGTTATGTGAAATTAATGTGATACCTGAGTGTGATTTCTTTTGAGGATGAGTATAGCATTAATTGTATGTTATATCTGTTGTGTGCATTATATTTGCTATATGCATTATGTCGGCTGCGTGTTGACTATATGTTCTCTTGTTTCAATGATAAGGATTTTCACCCTTGCCTACTTTCTATATTGTGTTGATGCATGGTTGAGTAGACATTTTACCCAAGGAGTGGCCTAGCTCTTAGAAGAGGATCTGAAGAAAGTTGCTGCATGGATTGATAGGGATTCTGAGAAGAATCGGTGTTTACTGTCTTGTTTTGGATATAGGTCTAGAGATTTGACCGTCTCAGATGTTTACTGTATAAATTATTTTGAGTATTTCAAGTATACTGCATCCTATTTGTAAACTCTAATAATTTTATATATGAGATGAGATTCTCTTCACAAGTGTATCGTTTTACGTTTCTGCATTTAAAACCTTTCGAAAAGAATTAGGGAAACATATTCTCCATCATTCTCATTATTTAAAAGGCAAAAATTTTACACATTTTCGGAGAAGAAATGCAGAGTTTTCATCAAATATTTTATAAGTTGTTGCAAAATTCTTGGTTACTATGGTGTAATATCCTTTTTGGAGAAAATGTGTTACATAACCCATCTGTCATGTTTTGGCCATATCTTGAGCTCCAGAAGTCCGATTGACATGTTCTTTGATGCGTTGGAAAGACAAGACAATTTTCTACAAATCATATTTCTAGCCTCAAGACCAGATTTGGCTTGTATCATGGTTAACAATGGGCCATAATTTGAAGAACAATTCTTGGACGGAAATTAATCATTTATTTTTTATTTTAATTTCTTTTAAATAAGTTTGTGACATGAACCGCTGCATGGGAGCTAAATAGGGGCACATTTAGATCTAGGCATGGCAACGGGGCAAGGCAGGGGCGGGTTTTACATTCCTCGTCCCCGCCCCCAATAGGGGTCGAGTTTCCCCGTCCCGCCCCCGATTTTTGTCGGGGTTGAAAAATCAACACCCATCCCCGCCCCCGACGGGGGTTGTGTTTCCCCACCCCCGCACCTAATATTTTGAAATCTAAATTTTTATTCTAAATTTTTTTATTTTGGTAGAATTAAAAAAATTTTCAATACTCTATTTTTTAAGATACTTTTTAATATATTTTGTTAGACAAATAATAATGAGGAAATAAAGAAATAAAAATAAATTTTTTTTATTAAAAATATAATTTTTTATAATACTAATGCATTAAGTATTATATTGTAAGTGAAATGGGCGGGTTTGAGGGCGAGTTTGGGTGGGTTTTAGTTTCCCCAACCCCTTTAAATGCGAAAAAAATCCAAGCTCGATCAAAACGGGTTATCTCCCGTCAATGTCGGGGTAGGTCAGCCCCATTGCCAAGCTTATTTAGATCTCTCTTGGAGTTTCTTAGTGCTGATTAAATAAGGCCACTCACTTAAGTGGGTTAGTTAAAGTAAGTGGAGTCCATTAGTATTTACTACTAAAATTTCTAGTTGTCCACATATTAGGGATGGACAATTTGGTCAAACCAATATCAATTGTTCCGTGTTCTCTTCTACTTACCCTTCTTTTCATTTACCCTGCTCGAGTTTTCTAACCGTAAAATCCTTAATTGTTCATCGGAAAAGAAAAAAAAATAGAAAGACCTTAATTGATCAAGCTTTCAAGGAATTATCTTACTATAGTCAATTATCAATAAACTCCAATTGATAATTGCAAATATTATTATACACAAAACATAAAATATATTTCAGAAAATAATATTTAAAGATTAAACATTTTATTCTTTGTAAATAAGTCAGCATTCATGTTTAATCTCTCATTTTTAAAATATTTTTTTATTTCTCAATTTCTAAAATAAACCACTTGTAGTCCCTCATAATATACATGTTATATTATATGTTCAATCAACGAATGATATCTTAAATAAAGTGACAACTTAGATTTGACCATATTAATCCTAAACAACAAGTTGCGTGGTCAAAACTCTCCGATTCACTTCATTTATACCTCAATGAAGTAACTATGAATGACTAAAAGTGGTCAATTTCATAAAATAGAAGACCAAATTGAAACATTTTTAAAACAAGGGACTAATCACAATTTCTTTTGGCTAAAAAAACTCAAACCAAACAAATTATAAAACAAGTTTTGCTTACCATAGCCCATTGCGCAGATTTCCCAGGATACACAAGACCAGACATGAATTGTCCAACAGAATTTTTTTCTCTAATCGTATTTTCAGAATTGACAAGTTGTCATTCTCATTTCATGACGAATCTTCAAGACATAACCATCCACCCGTATGAATTGATACATGAAACTGTTTGGATTAGCTTATTTTAAACTCAAAAACGCTTTTCCTCAAAATGTTCAATAGCTAATATTTAACTGAAGAGCCTTCTGAGTGCAAAATAAACTAATCTCCAAACACAAGTTATACCTCTTTGGGCTCCAAGCAAAGAAGATAAGCCATTAAGCCAACCACAGGTACATATTTAAGATACTTCACTATTACAACCTTGCTTTCCTGGACATTCTGGAGGTTGTCACCAATCAACCATGGCTGGAAAATCATATAAAGACATATATCCCATATGAAGGCATAGGCCAGCCTTTCTGATCCAAGGTAACCAACCAAGTACTCCCATCTATCTGCTATGCCCCCAAAATCTGCATCCATTCTACCAAAGAGAGCCCACAATAGAGATACAAGACATGCACCCCCACCAATCAGTCCAACAAGAGAAGAACCATATGTCATAACAGAGCCCAGATTTGAACGTTTCATTGGAACACTCTTACCATCAGCATCATTCAATCGGATAGCCATGTATGGGATCAAAAATGCTGGCATCACAGAAAGGAGTTATGTGATGCAATTACATCATAACATAAAGGAAAAGTAAATAAGCATTCATAGACCTCTTTGATATAATACTGGAAAAAATGCTCTTCTCTACGAAGGTAATCAAAAGACTAGTCAAGCAAGAGAGTTCTATGAAACATACTATTTGTCAGGAACATTTGCAGGCCCCAGAGTACATCTAGAGATCCCTTGTATCTATCTCTCTTGCGATCTGTGAACAGTAAAGGGGCAAACATGAACGTCCAGCCAATCACAAAGTTGAATAGTCCTTCTGACATCTGAAGCGAGAAAATTGTCCAACATCAGGGAAATTGTTCCATCAAATGGGGTGTATTTGGTGCTAATCATATTTACTTTGTGTGTTGACACTTACAGGATGAAGAACTGGGGCATCAATCAGACGAATGCCAACTACTCTGCCAAAATGGTCAGTGCAAAAATCATTGAAGTGATAGGGTAACCCAAGTAATTTTCTTCAAAAACCCAAAAACAATATATATATATATATATTCCCCGTAGTTTTAAAAAAGTCAGATCAAAGTTCAATTATGTCTGACATTGAATACAATAGCTGACTTCAATGAAGTAATGAAATCCAAAAACTTCGGGTAGTGGTGAGAAAAGCAATGTATAAACACATAAAACACTTATATTCAAAAATTTATTTTATTGGATTTTTACATTTACACATCAAAATCTGTTACGAACCCAGAGAAATGGAAGGATAGAAAGCATCAAAAGAATAGATATATATTATTAAAAACTGGACAGAAAATGGAAAATAGAATTCAACCCAAGGTTTCCCCTCCAAGGATCTCCCCTTCACAAAGGATCTTTTTCTTCACAACTATCAAATGTATAGCATGCTCTCTTCCATCGATAATCTTTCCAAAACCAAGGAAGGCATCACAGAGAAGATGAAGTGACCGAAGAAAGGCTCCATGGAGAAGGTTTCGGATCTTGGGTTTATTGAACCAAGGAAGAACTTCAACAGACGAATGAGAGGATGAGGAACTTGGAAGACATGATAGCAACTATGCTGTAGCATTTGCAGAATGAACAGAACCCTAAGAATGGGTTGGGTGAAAGCAATGTGGAGCAAGAAAGAGTCGAGGAAGGAGTGTGTGCGACATGGGTTCCAGCATGAGGCAAGTATGAGTGAAGAGAAGTGGAGAAAGCTCAAAGTTCCTCTGTTTTCAGGGGAAGATGCTTTTAGGTGGCTGAATAGGGTGGACCAATACTTTCAGATGAAAAGAGTGAAGGAAAAAGAGAGGTTGCAGGTGATAATGATGGCTATGGGGGGCATTGATAAGTACCTAAACACTTGGGGAACCCTCCCTTGAAAAGCTAGCTATCAAGGGGGAAGAACCAAACACTTAAATACTCCACCGAGCATCCCATACTACCCGATGTGGGACTTGGGCACCCCATAATACCCAAGTCCCTATCATAGCACCGCCCCTAAGAGCCGACGTCCTCGGCGGCTTTCACTCCACGTCCACGACACTTCACTCGGTGGCACTTCACTCAACTTCGTCGTTGGTCAGAACCCTCCACCGGTCAGAACCCTCCGTGGGTAGCCCATTCCGAGACGCCGACAACCTGGCTCTAATACCAATTGATAAGTACCTAAGCACTTGGGGAACCCTCCCTTGAAAAGCTAGCTATCAAGGGGAAGAACCAAACACTTAAATACTCCACCGAGCATCCCATACTACCCGATGTGGGATTTGGGCACCCCATAATACCCAAGTCCCTATCAGGCATGAACTACCCTTATTTAGTGGTGAGAGTACTGCACACCTGAACCTACTTGGGCAGAATTCAGAGATGCAATAATCAGGAGGTTTTAACCAGAAAGGATGCAGAATTCCTTTGAAATACTGATGGATTTTAAACAAACCGGTTCAGTGGAGGAGTACACAGAGCAATTTGAGCTCTATGCGATCCCAGTGAAGGATGCAAATCCTGAAGCCTTTAAAGGAATTTTCTTGAATGGATTAAAAGAGGTCAGAGCTGAATTAAGGTTGCATTGGCTCAACTCACTACTGGAGATGATGGATCTTGTCCAAAGGACTGATGAGAGGAATAGGGCTCTTCAATTAGCTCTGGGAACCAGCTTCAATTGAGAAGGCACAACCAGAAGTTACCCAGTGAACAGAAAAGTCACTGTGGAGGTGGGGAATAAGGGTACTTGCAAGAAGGGAGACCAATGGCTTTCCTTAGCCGGGAATTGTTAGAATGGAATCAGCTTACGTCAGTCTATGAGAGGGAACTAATGGAAATAGTAATGGCTGACTGGCTGTACAAAAATGGAGACATTATTTGCTGGCAAGACATTTTATCATACATAATGGCCAACATAGTTTAAAGTTTCTTAGTAGCAGAATTAGTTAGTGGTTAGAAGGGAATAAATAAGAGAAGAGGAGAAAGGAGAGTGAGTTGTTGGGAAGTAACGAGGACTGTTTGGAGGGACAGGGCACCTTGTTCCAAGAAGATTCAGTGCAATAAGATTCTTTCATTTCCATCTATCTTTGTTTTACCAGTCCTAACAACTGAATCCTGTCAAAATTACTGGAGCTACATTGATAAAGCACGCTTCCACTCTCAAAATGTCCCCACAAGAAAGGAGGATAAAAATAGGAAGAGATCACTTGACAGATAGTAAAGGAATTTTATAAATTAAAAAATTTCTGTAAGCATCTCGAATTCACGAATTGTCAAGCAAAAAAGCACAAATCATTCCCCTCATGAAACACAGTGACAAAAAACCAGTTTATTGACAAATATAAAGATAATGGGAAAAAAGGTAAAAATCACAAGCATACAGTTATTCTTATCTGACAATTGAATGCTCCATGATGAAAATAAAAGCAATCAACTCGGTCATTATTTATTAGGTGTAATGAGCAATAGAGAAACGTACCAAAATTCATGAACGGCAAGATGAAAAAGAAATTGAGAGAAAGACCCACAAGAGAGTTAATTGTGTCAGAGCTGATGGCCCATACAGGATCTCCCTATTACAATTCAAGGAAACTTTCAGATTTCAAAACCAAATCAAATCTCATATAATATGATCAAACAAAGAAAAAAAAAATCATATGCAATACAACAATTCAAAACTCTCAGATTTCCAAAGCAAAGTAAAAATGAAAGAAGGAAGTTTTATCATCAAAGCCGTATATAAGCAACTTTCTGTACAATCATGTTGAAATTATAGGTTTTAGGTATATAGAGAGGAAAAGGAATACTCAGAATCATAAAATTATATTGATATTTATATGAAAGATGTTATATGATCTGATACAAAACATTAACCCCTATTTATATTTGTAATAGACTCTTGGCTAAATTTGAAAAGAGTTTTTTAAGAACCTCCTTACTGACAAGGGAAATTCTGTGTGGCATTCAGGGCTGAAATATTTTATCAAAATTCCTAGTCACAGAGATTGCCAAAAAATTCGCATAGTCGATAATCAAGTTTCTCACACTGGCTTCTTTGTTGTGTTGGATGACAGATGCTGACTTTTAAACATGATCAGAAAGACCTTTAACAAGGAACCAAAGGTCAACGGAACTTAATAAAGCTAAGTAGTTTTTCCCATTCAAATTCTCAGAACTGATAGTTGGAGTATAGGAAAAAGAATAATAGGGACACTAGCAGTCTGAAATGACTGTTTACAGTTCTTAGAAGCATTTCCTCATTATGGAAGAAGATTTATATATTGAATCTGAAAACAGAGAAAAGATGGATGACTTAAAACCTAATAAAGAGAGTTGCAGCTGCTTCAACTTATTTCTGGAATAACAAGGAATGCTTACAAGTTACAACATGAACAGCTATGGTTTTGCGATGAACAGATGCCAGTAAGATGGCATGTGGTTGTGTTGACAGAAGAGGCTGTGCATGATAGTTCATGTAGAAGAATTTCAGCAAAGATTCTTTGTGGCCTGACCATTCAGTGGTGTCTATGCTGTTTGGTGACCCCCTTTGCTGATTGGTCTTTTGTGTTAAAATTTGTGAACCAAGAAATGCTGTGTCGAACTGACAGAAGACTTTGAATGTGTTAGGAATGAGACTAGGATAGGAGGGGGACCTATGCGGGTTTATTATAGGAAGAGGTTTAAGAATTAATTAGTTTGATTAATGTAAAGCAATTGACCAGGGTCAATTGGCTGGGTTTAGTATCAGGGGGTTAGTTTTATTCTGTTAGGGGAATATGTTGTAACAGACCTATAAATAGGTCTCCCTAATAGGATTAGAGGCATCTTTTGAAATTCTTGAGCCTTTGGCTGTAAACTGGGAGTGCCCAGTGTGAGGGGAGGCTAGCTCCCTTGTGTACCTTTTTGCTCTTAATCAATAAAACTAAGGGGACGAATAAACTCCCTTTCCTTAGCTTCCTCTCATCTCAGCCCAGAGATCTAACAAGTTTGGTCCGACCTGCCGGATGCGAAAGGAGAAGCGATGGAGAACAGAGTGAATTCGTTGGAAAAACAAGTCACAGAACAAGGGAAGAGGCTGATTGAATTGAAGGCTGATCTGGAGGTTGTCAAAGAAAGCCTGCCAGATATGAAGGAAATCAAAGAACTCTTGCTTGAAATCAAGAAACACAAGACACCATCAGAGGACGGTGCCTCATCTGTCAACAAAGAAGATAAAGGCGAGAAAACAGTGTCCAATGCCGATGAGAACAGTTATGATGACAGCGATGAGGAGCCACGCACTTCTTGGCTGAAAAAGGTGGTATTGCCTACATTTGAGGGGGATGACCCGTTGGGGTGGATAGCGAGAGCAGAGAAATTCTTTGAGGTGCAAGGTGTTAAACCCACCGAGAGACTACGCTTGGCCTTCATCAGCATGGAGGGAAATGCTGTTCACTGGTTCCAATTCTGGCGCCAACATTCCAAGAACGCTTCTTGGGAGGAATTCACCGCTGCCCTGCTACGACGATTTGGCAGCGAAGGGCGCGGCACAGTGTACGAGCGGCTGGCAGCAGTAAGGCAGAAAGGTGGCGTGGAGGACTTTATCCAAGAATTTGAACTCTTGGTGGCTCAAGCCTGTCAAACCCCTGAAGATCAATTAATGGGCTACTTCTTGGCTGGATTACGCCCTAACATCTGCAACCAAGTGCGCCCCCATGATCCTAAATCTTTAATCAGAACCATGGAGATAGCCCGTGATGTGGAGGAGGCAATGAAAGATAACCGTTTCGGAGGAGCGCCGACCAACCGCAATTCAAATTCAGGTTTCCGTTTCCAAGGAGGTGGAGGGGTTGTCTCCCGTTTCAGCCCGGTAGGAGGAAACACCAACGGCCAGCCCACAAACGGGTCGGGCCGTTCCGGGCAGAATTTTGGCAGAACAAACTCAATGACCACAACAGCGAGGACTGGGGAAAACAGCAGTGCAGCTTCAAGAAACAGGGGTACACGTACCCTCCCTTATGCTGAATTTGTAAAGAGGAGAGACGAGGGAAAATGCTACCAATGTGGGTTGCCTTTTGGCACTGGCCACCGCTGCCCGGAAAAAAATTTGCGGGTGATTATCTTGGCTGAAGATGAAACAGTCACTGACGCAGGTGACATAATTCGAATGGAAACCGAGGAGTTCCCGAGTGACGAATCAGGGGAGGCTGCATCCGATGTGGAACCTGAGCTTAAAGGGATGGAATTGTCTATGTGTTCTGCTGGGGGCTTGACACAGCCTCAAACTATGAAACTGCGAGGGAAAGTATTGCAACAAGCAGTAATGATATTGATTGACAGCGGGGCCAGCCACAACTTCATCTCCTCCAAACTGGTGAAGAGTCTAGGCCTGCAGGTTGAATCAACTAAACCGTACAAGGTGAAACTGGGAGACGGCAACCGAAAACAGACTCAAGGCCGCTGTAAGGACATTGAGGTGCAGTTGGGAAATTATGCATTCACGGGGGAATTTTTCCTGTTTGAATTGGGAGAAGTGGACTTGATTCTAGGAGTAGCTTGGCTGGCTACACTAGGAGAGGTGAAGGTTAATTGGAGAAATTTGACTATGAAATTCGTGGATCGTGGAAGGAGTATTGAGATCAAGGGGGATCATAGCCTGACCAAGGCCTTGGTGTCTCAACAAGCCTTGTTGAAGGTAACGGATGTAGCAGCTGTGTCAGTCTTATGGGAAATTCAAATGTCAGATGACTCCTTAATCCAAGAGCTTGGAAACAAGCTGCCCGAGGCAAGAAAGAGGGAACTGCAGAAAATAATTGAGGAATTCCAGGGGGTGTTTGCAGAGCCAGACAGCTTACCACCGTGACGGGAGGTGGATCACAAGATCCCTATCAAAGCTGGTCATGACCCGGTGAATGTGAGGCCGTATAGATACCCCCACCTGCAGAAAAACGAGATTGAGAAGCAAGTCAGAACCATGCTGGATTCGGGCATCATTAGACCCAGCAACAGTCCTTACTCAAGCCCTGTTATATTAGTTAAGAAAAAGGACGGGAGTTGGAGGTTTTGTGTGGATTATCGAGCTTTAAACAAGGCAACAGTACCGGACAAGTTTCCAATTCTGGTGATTGAGGAACTACTTGATGAACTTAATGGGGCAAAATTCTTCTCAAAGGTGGACCTCAGGGCTGGATACCATCAAATACGCATGCATGAGGAGGATATTCCGAAGACGGCGTTCCGCACACACCAAGGACATTATGAATCCATGGTAATGCCTTTCGGGTTGACAAATGCCCCGGCTACCTTCCAATGCGCCATGAACGCCACCCTGCAACCTTACCTAAGGAGGTTTGTCCTTGTTTTCTTTGACGACATATTGATTTACAGTAAATCATGGGAAGAGCATATGGGACACTTAAGACAGGTTCTCAGCACATTACAACAACATACATATTTTGCAAATTTGAAGAAATGTGATTTCGGGCAGACCGAGATAAGATACTTGGGGCACGTCATTTCCATACAGGGAGTGGCAATGGATCCACAAAAGATAGAGGCGATTTTACAATGGCCTATTCCTAAATCCATAAAGGCTTTGAGGGGATTTTTGGGGCTCACCGGGTACTATAGAAGGTTCGTGAGGAATTACGGCAAAATTGCAAGGCCCCTGACAGATTTATTAAAGAAGGGAAAGTTCTTGTGGAATGAGGACAGCAGCACAGCTTTTAAACTACTACAGCAAGCCATCACCTCTGCACCAGTCTTAGCCATGCCGGATTTTGAACAACCTTTCTGCATTGAATGCGATGCTTCTGGAAAAGGAATTGGGGCTGTGCTATTTCAGAATAAAAAACCCATCGCCTTCTTCAGTAAAGCCTTGGCCGAAGTCTCCCTGACAAAATCAGTCTATGAAAAAGAATTGATGGCTTTGGTGCTCGCCATTCAGCATTGGCGGCCATACCTTTTGGGGAGAAAATTCAGAGTGTACACTGACCAAAAGAGCTTGCGTCATTTGTTGGATCAAAGAATTACTACTCAGAATCAACAAAATTGGTTGGCCAAACTAATGGGTTACGAATTTGACATTGTGTACAAACAGGGAGCGACCAACAAGGTGGCTGATGCTCTATCACGAAAATATGAAGATTTGGAGTTGCAAGTGCTGTCCAAACCATTTTGGCAAGATGTGGGGTTGGTTGACAATGAGGTGCAGCAGGATCCCGTTTTAGGCAAGATCAGGTCAGACTTGGAGAAAAACCCAGACTCACAGGGACATTACACTTTGGAGAATGGTAGATTGTACTACAAAGGCCGCTTGGTTATCGCAGCCACCTCCAGTTGGATCCCACAACTATTAAATGAATATCACTCATCCCCATTGGGCGGACACTCAGAAATTTTTCGCACATACCGCCGGATAGCACAATCAGTTTATTGGATCAGAATGAAAGCCACAGTCACGGACTTTGTGGCTGCTTGTCCGGTTTGTCAACAGAACAAATATCAAGCTACTTCACCCACGGGACTGCTTCAAGCACTGCCTATTCCAAATGCCATTTGGGAAGATATTAGCATGAATTTCATAGTGGGGCTCCCCAAGTCCAGAGGTTTTGATGCAATTCTGGTAGTGGTGGACAGATTGAGCAAATATGGCCATTTCATCCTCATTAAACACCCATATTCAGCGAGGGCCATAGCAGAAGTTTTTGCCAAAGAGATAGTGCGATTACATGGAATCCCTTCATCCATTGTGAGTGATAGGGACCCAACCTTTCTCAGCCATTTTTGGAAGGAGATTTTTCGGCTGCAAGGGACCACATTAAAGATGAGCACCGCCTACCACCCGGAATCAGATGGCCAGACAGAGGTACTAAATAGGACCCTGGAAACGTATTTGCGGTGTTTTTGTTCAGAGCAGCCCAAGGTGTGGGCAGATTTTCTTTCATGGGCAGAATACTGGTACAATACCAGTTTTCATGGAGCGGCCAAGAGCACCCCGTTTGAGATAGTTTATGGTCGCCCACCACCGTCTTTGGCCAGGTTCATACCGGGAGAAACGCAAGTGGAAGCAGTGGCCCAAGATCTCATGTCCAGGGATGAGGCTCTCAAGCAACTAAAGTTTCACTTAGAGAAGGCCCAAGGTCAAATGATTCGATTTGCTAACCGCCATCGGAAACCATCCGCCATCAAAGTAGGAGCTCGGATGTATTTGAAGATTCGACCTCACAGGCAGGTTTCCATGCCCACCAAACTACACCCAAAGTTGTCTGCTCGTTACTATGGCCCCTACTTGGTCCTAAAACAGATCGGAGCTGTGGCTTTTCAATTACAATTGCCAGCTGAAGCACGTATACATCCGGTCTTCCATGTGTCTCAATTGAAGCTCGCGGTTGGGGACAAGCCGGTGGAAGCCGTGTTACCTGCAGACCTGCAGGAACAGGCTCCATCCCTTTTTCCAGATCAGATATTGGGTACTCGGGTCATTAGGCAACAGGGAAATCAGGTTCAGCAGGTTTTGGTTCAGTGGCAGCAGCAGAAACCAGAAGACGCGACATGGGAGGATGCAGCGACCGTCCAGCAGCAGTTTCCCGACTTCAACCTTGCGGACAAGGTTGTTACAGGAGGGGGAGGTATTGTTAGGAATGAGACTAGGATAGGAGGGGGACCTATGCGGGTTTATTATAGGAAGAGGTTTAAGAATTAATTAGTTTGATTAATGTAAAGCAATTGACCAGGGTCAATTGGCTGGGTTTAGTATCAGGGGGTTAGTTTTATTCTGTTAGGGGAATATGTTGTAACAGACCTATAAATAGGTCTCCCTAATAGGATTAGAGGCATCTTTTGAAATTCTTGAGCCTTTGGCTGTAAACTGGGAGTGCCTAGTGTGAAGGGAGGCTAGCTCCCTTGTGTACCTTTTTGCTCTTAATCAATAAAACTAAGGGGACGAATAAACTCCCTTTCCTTAGCTTCCTCTCATCTCAGCCCAGAGATCTAACAGAATGTCATTTAAGGTTCTGCTGGACTAGAAAACAGTAGGACTAAATCCACTCCAATACCCAATTTAAGAAACTTTAAAAATAGATTTACAGGAGTTATATAGAAGTTCTATGAATTGCTTGAGTGAGAGCACCCACATCCTTGAAATTTATATACAGAAAAGAATGAGTAATAAATACATTTTACATTTACAGGAAAACCAACAAAGAATTAAACTACTTCATATGACTCTAATATTTCCAATGATGCATTAACTCCCATAATTTCCAATGACATGTTAATCAGTATCTTTATCTCCAGCATTATTGAATGATGCACATGTTTAACTGGGGCCTAATTCAGCCAAAGGATAATCAGAGAGTTTATGGCCCTTGGAGCTTGCTTGGCATCACAATTGATAACAATTAATGTATAGTTCTAGTTCGGAAGCTGGAAACAAGATATGGTGATCCAGGACCCAACATAGTTATGAATCAGTCCACTCATAGCTCTATCCTACTGATATGGACGGAGAATTCCCACTATAAAATGCTATACAAGACTGTTGGGAGTAAAATGATTCTTGTGTGAGCACAATACACTATAGACACAACCAATCAATAGTTCAAGATACATTAAAAATAATAAAAAGAAAATCTAAACTTGTTTGGATTTTATTTTAATAATATTAATATTAATTTGAGTTTTTGATTGGTTGTGTCGGCAGACAAGTGAATCACCAGAACCGTCTTTGAAATTGCAAGTGTTGTCAACTTAATCCCTAAAATTATTAATATTTTAAATTAGTTCCTGAAATTGAAAATTAAGCCTTTTGGATCGATCAATTTAGACCTTGAAATCGTCTGATAAAGACTAACGTGATTGACGATTTCCAATTTCGGGGAATAGTTTAGAATTTAGAATATTAATAATTATAGGGACTATCAGAGACTAAATTGGTGATTTACTCATTGGCAGGCAACAACACTCACGCAAGAATTGCGCATGGGGAGTATTGGTGCTGCTCGCGACTCAGCTATTCAGGACACTATCACACCTTCATCAGAGGCATTTTCCCAACCTCAATTTTAATGGGGGAGGAATTGTTACAACACTCCTTACTAACAAGGGAAACTTAGTTGCAACAAATTGCCATGTGGTATTCGAACCTGAAAATGGGGGAACCAATTGTCAGTAAGAAAAGAAAAATCCCCTCCACTATCCAGTCTGTTTCTACTCGTGCTTCTTCTCTATCTAATGGCTCATGGAAATTAAATCAGTCCACAAATTCAAAAACAAAAATCACATCATTTGAGAGTTATTATGTAACTACAAGACATTAATTAATTGAAGATAGCACACTGCATACCCAACACACGCTAAGATAACAACAACATACAGCAACACCACAAAAATGAGTACTCACAGGGGCATAAGGAAGCAAGAAGAGCCACAAAATGTAGACACCCTCTGCAACCCACAACGCGATTTGGAGCACTCTCCTGAGATTGTCGTCATCGCCCTCTTCCGCCGCCGAGGAGGTGGCTAACGGCGTGGGTTTGCGGCGACCCGCGGAGCACAAGTGGGTCCTCGAACCGGAGCGGTTCTCTTTGGGAACGAGTGGTTTTGCAGAAGAGAACCAATTAGTGGTGGAGCTGAAAGCGTTGTGATGAACCGGTTTTGGCATGAGCCATCGGGGATGATAGAGTGCTGAAGATTTTGGAAGCAACAAGGGTTTGGGTGAATGGAACGAGCACAGAAATGTTGGAGACGACGTCGTTGCGGTCATCGTCATAGCTTCAGAGAAGCTTGGACATTGAGTGGTTCGGTACTTCACGATTCAGACACACTCGGCGTAGCGTAGCCATAGAATAGAGATTTTTTTTTCTTTTAACATATTTTTAACCGCAATGAACATTCGGGTTTTAAATTTAGTCCCTATAAAAAAAATTAAAATTTTTGTGTTGACATGACACACTAAAGTCTCTATAAATATTTTACATGGCACTTTATTAAACATATATAGCTTATACGTCACCTGACAATATCTATAAAAATATTAAATTTTTAACTTAGTTCCTCTGAAAATTTAGTTTTGAATTTAGTCTTTCTCCCTCTCCTCTCCTCCACCACCAGCCCCTCTTCCACCACCGTCCCCTCCTCTCATGGCTTCCTCCCTCCACCACCACCCCTTCCTTCTCTGCCCACGCATCACCACCCACCCCCACACCACCCCCTCCTTCTGCCCCCTCCTTATCAAAATGTGTTCACTATTTATCGTTTAATGTTGTATTAAGTATTTAATCTTCTTTACAACTGCTGACAAGTCAGTTTTAAAGATTCATCCTAAAAACCATTTGCAGAAACTGAAAAATGAAGAACCAACCTTTCTCTCGTCTATAAAAACATCAACCTCAACCATGTGAATCATCCATCATAAACCACCCTCCATCAACCGTGCGAGATCACTTTGCGCCATAGTGCCTTTGGTTCCTTCACTGTTGTGTAGCATCACACTTCAAGTAAGTTCAACTATTACTCCGTTTTGTTTTCGGATGGTGTTATTTTTTTTCTTTGTTGGCGGTGAAGGAGAGGGACTAAATTCAAAACACAATTGGTTTTTATACATAATATGAAATAATTAATTTATATTTCTTTTTTTAAGAAAAGGAGGGCCATAGCTTAAGAAAATAATTAATATCAGTTTTGATTTGGTGACATTGTGTATCATAGATGAATATGTAAACTCTATATAAAATGTCAAATTAGATAAACAAAATAAGTAGAAAAATAAATAAAATAAATTTTCAGTTTATAGTAATATGTTATATTTAATATAAAAACGTGAATGAACAATATTTTATTTATTAAAAATAAAATTAAAAAAAATAATTTTATAACCTGAAAATTTACATAAACAAAAAATATAAATAAAATCTGTAAGCAAATACTATTTTATTTGCTAAAAATAAAAATAAAAGAAATATAATTATGCAACCTAAAATTTACACAAAAAATGAATGAAATTTGTAAGCAAAAGTATTTTATTTATAAAAATTAAAGTTAAAAGAAAAATAACTATAGAACTACACGGAAAAATTATGAATGAAACTTTTAAGGAAACATTATTTTATTTTAAAAAAATTAAAGTTAAAAGAAAAATAATTTTGTAACTTGAAAATTTACAAAAACAAAAAACATGAATAAAATCCGTAAGTAAACATTATTTTATTTATAAAAAATAAAATTAAAAAGTAACTTTGAAACATAAAAAATTATAAGAACAAAAAAATACGAATTAAACTTGTAATCATACTCAATTTTATTTTTGAAAAATTAGTTTTCAACGGGAGAATACAAATTTTTGATAAATAATTTTACAACCTGAAAATTTACATAAAAAATATGAATAAAACTAAAAAATTAAACGAACAAATGAATAAAACTTGTAAGCAAACACAATTTTATTTATCAAAAAATTTATTTTTGATAAATAATTTTTTTATCAACTTGAATTTACAGAAGTAAAAGAATATGAATAAAATATGTACATAAAGAATATTTTATTTACAATTACAATAAAAGAAAAATATGATAATGCATAAATTATAAATAATATATAGACTATGAAATAAGGTGGCGTCTAGGGTGGACCATTACACATATGATTCATCATGGACCAATTATTCCAAATCGTTAGATATAATAATAAAAAATTAAGTGGTTGAGATTTGTTACTTAAACAGCCGGTAATCGATAAAACATGAGATTGCTATCTGGTCCCTACAAAGTTTTTAAAAGTTTTGTTTTTTTGTTTGTTAAATGAGTGTGTTAGTGATTATTTTTTTTGGTTGCAGTGTGTGCTAGTGACATGGTTGGTGGGTGTAGATGAGGAACGGGGGTTAATTGGAGAGCAAATGGATACCAAAAGATTAGGACACGATCAAAATCAAAATCTAGAAGTAACTGTTAGTGTTTGTATAAGATTTATGATTTTTAGGAATTTTTTGGGGATTGTTAGATAAATGTCAGTTTTGCTCTAGTTTATATGTTACAGGAAAATCAAAAAATGACCATTTTGCACTAAAGTTTGATTCCTATTCAACAAGACCACTTTGGTTCATAAACTTCATGGTCATGGCTAACCCATGTGAGCCATGCAAGCCATTCAATTCAACAAACCATATTTGGATAGTTTTAGCCATGAAATATAAAAGTTATCACACTTAGTTACTTTTAACTCACATTTAACCATGGGTAATTTGATTTTATCTCCTCCCCTCTCTCCAGCCCAAAACGCCCAAAACAGCCCTCTCTAGAGGCCAAGAAGGGGACTAGATTCATTCAAATGGGTGAGTCATAGGAAGGGACCAATAAGATAATTTTTTGATTTAATTCTTTTCCTAATTTTAATTAAGTATGATGATGATTTTTTCCACTCAAGTTCCACATCATGGACCAATTTTTTGTAATTTTTTAAAAATTAAAAATCCTAGCTGCTCAATCATCTAACTCTCACTGTGCTGCGGCTAAAATCACTGGCATTTTAAAACACAACACTGTGCTGCGGCTTCAAGACTCTTTTGTTTTTAAATTGAAAACAAATGCAACACTATCATTTTAAAATGCCTCTCAATTACTTTTTTAATAAAAAGAAAATGCCTTTCTCAATTACGTTACTAATTTATATATTAGAAATTTTAAATTATTTGTATAATCTAAAAATAATAACTTGAAAGTATGTTAATATATAAATTATAACAATTATGTCAAATGTGGATGACATAAAGTTCTAATGTATAAAAATTAATATATTTATTGAAATTAATTTTTATTTATTTATTTTATGTGAATTAGTCGGTTCACCAAAATAACTCTTGGGCTACGTTAAGTTCCACAGCTGATAAATAATTAATAAATGGTACACATAATAATCATTATATATTTGCATAAGAATTATTCCTTTTTTATTAGTTTTAAATTTTATGTCTTCTCAACTTAGTTGTATGCCATATAAACTAATATGTAATACATTTTTCTTTAATGTCTATTATTTTTAATTTTTTACAGCAAATGTTAGCATAATTAGAATGTTATATTAGCGTAGATTTGATCTCATTAATTATCTCTTTATCACTGCAACCGTATGTCTCTTTCCAAACTACCTTATCACTCATTTTCTATTATTTAAATTGTCTTTTGTGAACCATTTCAAATTTCAAATTATTAATAGTTGTTGACAACTCTAAGCTATATAATTATTCTATTTGTAAAGTCTAGCACAAATGGTTAAATCCATCTTACATTGTTAGGTTGGACGTGGTTCAATCCCCAATTGGGGCACTTGTGTGTGTGTGTTTACCATTTCTACTGGATAAAAAAACTATATAATTATTCTTAACTAGCATAATGACCCCGTGCGTATATGACGCACTTTATAAAAATTTATGAGAAAATATATTTGAACAACTATAAAGGATTTGAGTTTTTCTTAAACTATATTTCTTAAATTATATAAAATTATAAATTATCGTTATCTATTGAAAATAGTAGGTTAATTATTTCATTAATTCACAACTTTTTTTTTTGACAAATCATTAATTCACAACTTAAAAGTTGAATACAACGAAAAAAATTGTACAAATTATGGTTGAAACGATAAAATAGTTTAAATAGATGTTGTGAGTAGGCGTGACAAAAAATCTAAAATTACGGCACCCACTTGAAATCGTCCCTACTTTGATGGGACAACCCATCAACAACAATTATCTATAAATCTATATCATAAATAATCTTTATGTACTTGTATCAATTATACCTATAAAATACATATCAAATTGTGGTGCATATTCAATTAGTAGAAACTTATTAATCTATTTTCTCATGTAACAACTTTAATTTCTCCCTATAAACTTTCTTTCTCATTTTTATATAATTTATCCATATATACTTTCATGTATTTCTTTATCCTTGTGTGTTATATATTATCTATTATTTTCAATTAACCAGTATATATATATACACTAATTTGCCAATAAAGATTTATTTTTTGATTCATCCCTGGAGTTGAATACCTCATTTAAGAATTGTTTTTGTTACAATCAGAAGAAATCGATAGAAAAAGCAAATACCTTATGATACACCAAATTTGGCTCAGTTATTAATAGAGTGAATAGATTTGCGACTTCTTGAAATATCTCTTATGATTCAAAATCGTGGTGTAAGGTGTATCTCTCCCTGTTCCGGTCATTGAGTCGATGAAATAAACCAAAAAGTGGATTTTTGTTCCAGAATGAAATCTTATTGGAACTGCCCAGTTCGTCTATTTTCTTAGATTAAACAAAATCTTTGATTATAGATGAGCAATCTCCTACTTATTAAGGTCAGCTATTGCTTGGTGACTTGTTGAGAGTTTTTATGACTTGTTGGGAGTTTCTACTCCTCGTAGTAATATCGTATAGTTTGTTTCGTTGTGCTTCGACCTCGTTCTACTCCAAAAGAAAAGTCTTTGATAAATTAGTTGGTGAATAAAAATTAAAATTAAAATATATTTATATTAAAATTATCATAAAGTGAAATAGTAGATTATTTAAATTATATATTAAAGTTTAATTCTTTAAGTAATTCACATGTCGATGAGATTTCACGTAAAATATTTGGCATAATATTATATGTGCAATTTTTTCTTGTATACTTTCATGTAAAATATATATCACATGTGTTATGTTTTATTTATAATTTTTAAATTAATCAATTTACATCTATATGTAAATTTATAAAATCTCCTAATTTTCTCAAAAAAATAATATGTCGAATAAATTAGTTAGATGATAGTGTAATAATAAAGACAAAAATATTTGTTTTCCTTTGTTATGTTTTATCCACATTATTTATTTTAATCAGTTTATTTATAGACAGTAATCATTACAAATTCAAGTTTGATTAGACAAAAGAAAATATTTAATGAATTAATTAAGTGAAAAATGCTAAATGAGAAAGAAGTAATGATTACAAGGTACATCAATTAAGATGAAAGAGTGAATATGTTTGGAAGTGGGCGGGCCCTGAGCGCATCAAGTTCCTCCTTTGGAGGGTGGCCCGTGGTGCGCTCCTTACTAATGAGATGAGACACCGACGTGGCTTGGCTTTCAACCCCTCCTGCCCTTGATGTGGCAATGAGCCGGAGACGGTGATCCATTTAGCTCGTGATTGCCCCTATGCTCATGCGGTTTGGCACGAGTTAAGAGGTAGGTCTTCGGTGGATGATTTCTTCACTACTAATTTTCTCCTTTGGTTGCAGGTTAATCTTGAGCACGGAGGCGAGGAGCAAGGAACATGGAGCCCATTTGTTGTAAGCCTCCCCTTGACGGATTTGTTAAATTAAATTGTGATGGCTCTAGGTCGACTGAAGGTGCCCGTTCTGCTTGCGGCGGCATCTTGAGAGACCATACGGGTGGCTTTTGCTTTGCCTTCTCTTGCAATCTTGGGAATTGTCCAGCGCTCATGGCTGAACTCTAGGCAATCCTCTATGGAGTGCGCTTTGCTTGGGCTAGAGGATTTCGTAATCTCCTCATTGAGTCAGATTCACTTCTCGGTATCAAGCTCTTAGAGAAAGGGTGTTCTGCCCGTCATCCTTGCCATGTTTTGGTACATCAGATTGGACAGTATATCAAATATGTTACCTCTATTCGGTTCTCCCACGTCCTTCGTGAGGCTAACCAGGTGCAAACCATCTCGCAAAGCATGGCCTCTCGCTAGATGTTTGCTGTTGCTTTTTTGAGTCTGTGCCTTCTTTTATAGCTATGCCTTGTATGGCGAATAGTTCTTCTGTTGCTTTTCCTCGTGGTTTTTAGGTTGTGTTTGTTTGGGCGGTGAGCCCCTTGTGTTCATCAGAAAAGAATTAAGATGAAAGAAAATATTTTTTTATTACCACTTAAGTTTTTGCGTTTTAAAAGCAGTCACTATCGCAAAAATACAATGTTTTCAACTATGATTTTAAATTAATTTCTACAATAAAAATACACTTTTTATAAATTTCAACATGATTCCTAGAGATACAATTTGTATCGTTTGAAAATTGAAATTAACACTTAATATGATTCCTATCATTGAAATTGGTCCCTATCAATATTTTCAACTACGATTTTAAATTAATTTCAGCAATAAAAAATATCTTTTATGAATTTTGACATGATCTCTATATATATAATTTGCATCGTTTGAAATTTGAAAAATTTATAATGATTCCTATCATAGATATTTTTAAAATCGGTCCCTATCAGAGAGATATAATTTTTTTCATTTAGTATTTTAAATTGATTCCTATAATAAACACTCCTTTTATTAATTTCAACCTAATCCATAGGGATACAATTTGTAGAAAACTAAAATTTGAAAAATTTATAATAATTTCTATTATAGAGATTTAGAAAATTGATCGCTATCACACATATATAAATTTTTTCATCTACAATTTCAAATTGATCCCTATGATAAATACACTCCTTTTTATGAATTTCAACATAATCCCTAGAGATATAGTTTGTATCATTTCAAATTTAAAAAATTTATAACGATTTCTATCATAGATATTTATAAAACTGGTCCCTTTCACAGAGATACAATTTCTTTCAATTAAGATTTTAAATTGATTCATATGATAAACATGCTCCTTTATTAATTTCAACTTAATTCTTAGAAATATAATTTGTCTCATTTGAAAATTGAAAATTTTATAATTACTTTTTTATACATAAAATTTATAATTATTTCTATAATAGAGATTTATAAAATTTGTATAATTGTTTTCAAATACTTATTCTAATACCTAGATATTTCACAAAAACTTAAATAGTATAAAAATATATATACATTTTTCAAAAAAATAAAATTAATTTAAGTCATTACAAAAAGATTTAAGGGCATAACATTTATATCAAACCAAATTTTCCATAATAGGAAATTTGAATTGGGAAAAATTAAATAATTTATATATATTTTTCAATTAAAACATCTAATAAGCTATTCCGTATATTTTCTAAAATAAATCTATCCTAAAAGATACAAAAAAATCGGAGTAATATATATAATTTTTGAAAGAGGACAATATTTCTTCTTGTGATATATGATATTTCTTCTTGTTTGAAAGAGGACAATATTTTATCTGCATAGAATAAAAAAACTAATCACAAATGAAATTGAAAATAAAAAGAAGTTAACAATGTTAAATAGAGAAGCATTAATTCCAAAAAATAATCGATAAATAAAAATGAATTAATAAAAAATTAGAAGAAATATTTGTCTTAGTGGAGAAGTTTGCCTAAGAGGAGAAGAACAAAAATCAAACAATATCGATAGTTTGGAGGCTATAAGAATATTAATAAACTCTAAAAAATAATAAGTAAAAATGATTAATGGTAAAATAGAAAAATAGCAATCATATGAACTCATCTCAGATGAGAATTCATTGTTGATGAACAAAGGAATAATGATAATACAAATGCTAAAACAAAATGAACAAATAAATTTTATCAATTCATGCAGATATTAAGATTTAACATTAAAAATCCAAAAATTGAAACATATAAATAATTCACCATGAAAATTGATCAAAAAAATCCACCATGAAAAAGAAAACAAAAACTAACCTTTAATCGAAAGGTTCAAGTGTTAGTAACCGCAATGGATGAGAATAATGAATAAAAAAATATATGAAATAAGAGAAGATTAACAAAAAAGAGAGATGGTAGAAAAGTCACACCAGAGAATGAAGAGGCTGAAGAAACACGAATGTTTGCAGACCCAAAATAAAAGGAATTAAATAAAATCTTAGAAATAAATAATTAAAGATATAAGAAATAATTTTTTTTTAATAAATAGGCAATTGAAATACGATTTAAATTGGTTGAATCGAATATAATCAACACAATTTCAAATAAGGCATATTAAATTTGAATCATGAAATAATCAGTCAATAAAATCTTTTCAAATCAAGTCAATCTATTTGATCATTGAAATACTCTTAAAGCAACACATGTAAAAGTGTGCCTTTAGAGGGTTCGTCTTTATATATATTATAAATAAATTATCTAATTTCTAATATTTGGTGATAAATATTTTAATTGTAATTTTTAGGTATTGTGATAAGAATAATATAATAACAATTCAAAATATCTAATATCAATCTTTCAAGTTGTTGCAATTAAATTTATTTACTTCTATTTACTATCTTAAAAAATAAGCCCATGCAAGGACACATGGCTACTTTAGCCTCATTTAGTCCTTGACATGTGGCAATTCTTCTCCCACTTTTCTTGCTCTCTTCTTCCAACAACAGTAGACAACTTTTATATTTTTTTAATTTTAATTTTGATAAATAAAATAATATTTGCTTATAGGTTTTATTCATTTTTTTTTGTATATTTTCAGGTTATAAAATTATTATTTTTTTATAAACAAAATGGTGTTTTGTTACATGTTTTTCTCATTTTTTTTGTACATGTAGATTTTTAGGTTGTAATTCCCACCAAAAAAAGATTTTTAGGTTGTAAAATAATTTTTCTTTTAATTTTATTTTTGATAAAAGAAAGGGTGTTTGCTTACCGGTTTAATTCATTTTTTTGTTCCTATTGATTTTCAGGTTCTAAATTTTTTTAAATTTTATTTTTGATAAAAGAAAATGGTATTTACTTATGGGTTTCATTCATTTTTTCCTGTATATTTTCATGTTGTAAAATGGTATTTGGTTACAGGTTTTCTTTATTTTTTTGTTCATATGGATTTTTAGGTTGTCAAATATTTTTTCTTTTAATTTTATTTTCGATAAAGGAAATGGTGTTTGCGTACCGGTTTAATTTATTTTTTTATTCCTATTGATTTTCAAGTTCTATTTTTTTTAAATTTTATTTTGGATAAATAAAAATGGTGTTTACTTATAGGTTTCATTCATTTTTTTTGTATATTTTCAGGTTGTAAAATTATTTTTATTTTACTTTTTATAAATAAAATAGTGTTTGGTTACAGGTTTTTCTTATTTTTTTGTTCATTTAGATTTTCAGGTTGTATAATAATTTTTCTTTTAATTTTATTTTCGATAAACGAAATGATGTTTACTTACTGGTTTAATTCATTTTTTTGTTCCTCTTGATTTTTAGGTTCTAAATTTAATTTTATAAATTTAATTTTTGATAAATAAAAATGGTATTTGGTTACAGGTTTCATTCATTTTTTTCCTATTGATTTTTAGGTTCTAATTTCTTTTTTTAATTTTATTTTCGATAAACGAAATGACATTTGCTTACGTGTTTCATTCATCATTTTTCCTATTGAGGTAGAAGTCCTATACTTTTAAAAAAATATATTTTTGTTAAACGAAATGGTGTTTGCTTACCTATTTAATTCATTTTTTCCTATTGATTTTCAGATTCTAAGTTTTCACTAAAAAAAAATTATTTTCGATAAACGAAATGATGTTTGCTTGCCGGTTTCATTCATTTTTTGTTCCTATTGATTTTTAAGTTTGAATTTATTTTTTAAATTTTATTTTCGATAAACGAAATAATGTTTGCTTACGTATTTTATTCATTTTTGTTCTTATTGATTTTCAGGTTCACAAATTATTTTGTCTTTAATTTTATTTTTAATAAATAAAATAGTATTTGCATACATGTTTTATTCATTTATTTATTTATCTATCCTAATCCAATCTCTCCGTTGCCTCCAACTTTCACCACTTTTCAAAAAGAAAATAAAATCTGACAAATCACTCAGCTGTTTACTCCCTCTTCACGCTAACCTCACATCTGCAACTCACATCAACTTTCAACACGCACATCATTTCTTTCCCTCTCACACTAAACAATAGAATCCAAACTCACCCGAACCTCATTTTTATTTCCCTCTCACAGCAGTTCTTTCTCCCTCGACAAAAAACGCACAGCACAACAACCAAGGTCTTCTCTGCCGTGAAGTTTCAGTGGGTGTCTGCTTCAACTATTATTTGCTTCAATAGGTAATTCTTCTAGCAGTTTGCTCCAACCTGTTTTTACTGTTTTAAAATACTTTGCTTCAACCTTTGGACTCTACAAACCCCTTTGTTTGCTTCTATAGAAAAATCTTCCAGTGAGTGTATTTTATTTTTTTCTGGAAGGGGATGAAAAACATCAGTGGTGAAGGTGGAAAACTACTTTCTAAGAAAAGGTGGCATTTGTTAGGAGTCCCACATCGGATGATCAGGGGGCTTCTGCGGTGTTTATATAGCTGGGGGAGTCTCCACCTTTCAAGCCTGTTTGAGGGGTAGATGTGAACCCCAGCCGAATTTTGAGATGGTATCAGAGCCCGGATTCCTCCCGGTGGTGTGGATACTGCCGTTAGCCCTCGCCTATGATGTGGAACCTAGGCTTGAGGGGGCGTGTTGGGAGTCCCACATCGGATGGTCAGGGGGCCTGTGCGGTGTTTATATAGCTGGGGGAGTCTCCACCTTTCAAGCCGGTTTTGAGGGGTGGATGTGAGCCTCAGCCGAATTTTGAGAGCATTTATGGTGCACCAATTGATAAATGAGTGAATAGTCAAAATTGCCCTCGAAATTGTAGAACGCTATCAAATTAGTCCATAAAATTAACAAAAAATCAAAATGGTCCCTCATTTTGTAAACTGTTATTCAGTTTAGTCCCTCCGTTAACCTCAGTTACTTGACGCCATGAGTAAGTCTGACGTGTCACATTAAGTGACCTGTGTAACATCCCGAAAATTTACATTATGAGATAAGGTATTAAATTTGGAAGATTAGATTACCTTTAAGATTTTCTGATCATAAGTAATGGTTTAGAGCTGACGTAGAGATCAAAATGATACTTTACGGACATTTTGACTATCAGAATAAGCTTATGATAAATATAGAAACTTCAGGCTTGATTCATAAGAGGTATTTAAGGATATAAATGATAAATTAGTATCATATGAAAGTTTTAGAAACTAAGTTTGGAATTTTAAAGAATAGTATAAATGAATACTGCTGTTTTTAGTCCCTTTAGGAGAAACTCCGTAAACTGTTAAGTAAGAAATGGATCAAATACTGGAGGAAGAAAAATAGTTGAGGTAGAGACCTTAGAATCTAGTATAGTTTGGATAACATCGAAATCATAAGTCTTGTTTGGTATTATAGTTTAAAAACGGTAAGATAGTTAAAGTCCTGTATAGACTTCTATTTTTTCGTTTATTATCTGTCTTATATGAATTTGTGCAATATAGATGTTTTGAGATTTATTTTTAGCTTAAAAATAGGATTTAAATATGCAAGTTTAAGATTACTTCTGAAAACGGTTAAATCGTAGCTTCTGTCAGGTTTAGATCCAAGATCCGCATCTTTGTTTAAAACCGTATTTTTTCTGTTTTATATGAATTCTTATGCCATAAATGATTTGTGATTTATTTTTAGTTTAAAATTAGGAATAAAATACACATATTCTGAAATACTTCTGAAACGGTAGTTTTACAATTGATGTCAGACCTTTTTTACAGAAGCAGTACATCTAACTGACAGAAAGACTTTTAAATACCTTAAAAACATCAAATGACTTCAATAAATAAACTTCCTTCACAAAAGTTAGTTTTTCTAATATTTGAGATTTTTTTGGAATTTTTCTAGAATTTTTAAAAGTAAAAAGATTTAAAAGTTCCGTTTTGATCCCTATAATTAACAGTAAGAACTGATAGACTGATTCAGAGGCCAAATTAAGGTTAGTTAAAGATTTTAAATAGCTGAATCATCTTTTTCCATTTTTTAGGATTTATGAAAATTATCTCAGAATTTTCTGAAAAACATACCAAAAGTCACTTTCTCAAAACTCCGTAGGACACGTAAAACAAGAATTTCTGGGTCAAAATGTATTTATACTGACTAATGAGAGCTCTGTTGGAACCAAATTGGTTAAAAGTGTTTTTAATACAAAAACTCCCTAAGTGATTTTATGGTTTTGATGATAACAAAATCTATTAAGGTTTTTACAAAGGATAAACAAAATGTATTAAGCTTGTACAATGAATAACAATGCTGCCTAACTAAGCTTATTGCAGTCTGCGTCCAATCAGTTCTTCATGACATTGGCTGGCATTCAAAGTGAGCCTTGCGTCCAATGTTGGCACTGAAACATAAATACCAAGAGTTCTGCGTCCAGTGATTTTGGCAGAAGGAAGTTACTGATATAAGAGGCAAAGCAGTTCTGCGTCCAATAAGCTAAGCTCATCACAATGTTGGCACTGAAATGGACACAAAAGTTGTGCGTCCAATGTTTCAGCAGAAGGAAGAGTTCTGCGTCCAATGTTTGAGCAGAAGGAAGAATTCTGCGTCCAATGTTTGAGCAGAAGGAAGAGTTCTGCGTCCAATGTTTGAGCATAAGGCAAGTAATGTTGTGCGTCCGATAATTCAGTACAAGGCACAAGGACAATTTCATACGTCCAATGATTCATGAGAAGGCATTGAAGACATAAGTCCAATGTTCAAGAAAAACCATACGTCCAATGATCAGAATGCTTATAAGTCCAACGTTCAAGAATGCTGATCGTCCAATGATAAGTACAAGGCAATACTGGTATAAGTCCAATGTTTTTATGAGAAGCAGAATTGCAGTAAGAGTCCAATGATTTTCAAAGGAACAGATTTAGTGAGCGTCCAATAGAGCAAGAAGGACAAAAGTCCAATGTTCAGGAAGGCATTGAAGTTCAACGTCCAATAAAGCTGAATGACCAAGAGTGCTGCTCTGCGTCCAATGAAACTGAACAAACAAAAGAACTGCTCTGCGTCCAATGAAATCAGAGTGACAAAGGTACTGTTCTGCGTCCAATAAATAAGAAGGACAACAATATTGCTTTGCGTCCAATGGAACACAATAAAGCAGAAGAACAAAAGTACAACAAATCAACTGCTCTACGTCCAATGGAACAGTAAGGAAATGGCAAAAGTCCAATAACCAGCATGAGGCAATAAGTCCAATACTGCCTTGAATGGAATGAAATGGTAAGCATAAGGATGCGTCCAATGATTGAATGAATATCATATGCAAATGGTAAGTACAAGGTATGCGTCCATTTGCTAAAAGGACTGAAAGTCCAATGATTTCTACATGCTGCGTCCAATACGCAGAATCCATAAACTTGCTATTTACTGCTCATGCATTTAATATGGAACATATTTATTGAGCAAATGATTTGAGATAAATAGCTGTATACAATGCTTTTCTGTACAACTTTGTCAACGTTTCTGAACGTACTTTTGAAAAGCATAAAGCACTGTGGAAAGTGTACTAAGAGAGAGAATGTACTTTTAACTACTCTATATATCTCTGAACACATCTTTCTGCTTTACACAGTGTATTCTCTCTGTCTCAATAAGATATTATTATTAACCACTGTACAATTGAGACTTTGAGTACAGGTTGCTTCTGATTTAGGAGAAAGAAACGCAGACATGCACAATGAAGTAGATCTCCTCAGAGCAACGGGAAAATAGCATTAAATGCTATTAGAGAACGGTAACTTTTATGAGAGCTGAAGTTGAGCAACTGAAGAACAAGTCTGAAGCTTCACTACTCTTATAAATACCGAGAAGCAAGAAGAAGAATAGAAGAGACTTAACAACGAAAAAGAAAGAGCAAAAACGCTGTGCAATCTGTTATACTCTGTATAGAAAGTCTTGTATTTTTTCTATCTTCTTGTAAAAGAGAGTTTGCTTAACTCTCAAGGTGCTTTAGATTTCATATCCTCACTTGTGTGAGTTAGACAGCACTTGAATCAAAAACACTCTGCTGAGGTGTTTAGCCTGAAGAGGCTGTGCTCAAAGAATACTTGGGTTTTAACCTGAAGAGGCTGTGTTCAAAGAATACTTGGGATTTAGCCTGGAGAGGCTGTGTGCAAAGAATACTTGGGTGTTAGCCTGAAGAGGCTGTGTGCAAAGAATACTTGTATTCTATCAGGTTGATAGTGAAATCTCTCTAGTTTGAGGGGACTGGACGTAGCTCTTAGGAAAGGGTGAACCAATATAAAAACTTGTGTTATTTCTTCCTTCCCTTATCTCTTATTATATCTGTGCTTATTACTAACCAAGGGGATTGAATTGATTTTGTTTTAAACAAGTTTTTCATACACCTTTAATCGCACAAAGAAAACAAGCTTTTAAACCAAGAGGGAAGCCTCAGCGTCCAATCTTTTGTGCGTCTAATATTTCACAAGTCTGTGCGTCCAGTGTTTTAGCACTCTGTGCGTCCAATATTTCAGAAAACACTGTGCGTCCAATATTTGAACAAAGCTGTGCATCCAACGTTTTTAACAGCCAGCGTCCAACATTTGCGAAAAGTTTTAAAAGCTTAGAAACACAATTCAACCCCCCCTTCTTGTGTTTCATCTTGTTACCTACAGTTGGTATCAGAGCTCGGTCTCTAGGGGTTGAGCACTTAACAGTGCAGAGAAGCAAAGATCCATGGAGAACGAGGGACAAGCTGTGAACAGACCACCACTGTTCAATGGAAATGAATACGACTACTGGAAGCAGAGAATGATCACATTCTTTGATGCTCAAAATATGGACCTATGGGATGTCGTGGAAACTGGCTACACTGCTCCAGTAAATGAAGCAGGTCAACAAATACCAAGAGCTCAGTGGACAGCAGATCAAAGGACCAGATTCCAGCTGAACTCGAAGGCAAGGCACTATCTGATGTGTGCCATCACAAAATCTGAATATGACAAGGTGCACAGCTGCACCACTGCCAAGGAAATGTGGGACACTCTGGCCTTGGCACATGAAGGCTCATCTCAGGTTCGTGAATCTAAGATAAGCATACTAGTTCATCAATATGAACTATTTAAGATGGAAGAACAAGAGTCCATTGATCAAATGTTTGGAAGATTCCAAACTATTACCAACAACCTGAGATCCTTGGGGAAAGTCTACACAACCCAGGAACATGTAAGGAAGATTTTGAGGAGTCTGCCCAGACAGTGGAGACCCAAAGTTACAGCAATACAAGAAGCAAGGGATTTTTCCACTCTTGCTTTAGAAAATCTTCTAGGCTCATTGAAAGTACATGAGCTTGAGCTGAATGAAGAGGGAATCGAAAAAAGGGCAAAGTCCATTGCTCTTAAAGCTCAAAAAGGGAGCACCTCAAAAGCCTTGAAGGCAAATGATTCTGATGAAGAATCATGCAGTTCAGAAGGAGAAGAAGGCTCAGATGATGATGAACTCTCCTTCATCTCCAGGAAAATAAAATCCATGTAGAAAAAGAAGGGTGGCTTCAGAAGGAAGCAATTCAACAAAAGATTTCCACAGAAAGAAGCTGAGCAAAAGGAGGAAAGTCCAGTGGTGTGCTATGGATGCAGGAAACCAGGCCACTACAAGGTAGACTGTCCTGAGGCCGAGAAGACAAAGAAGAAAGTCTTCAAGAAGAAGAAAGGTCTCATGGCAACATGGGAAGACCTCGATGATTCCTCTGATGATGAGGATAAGGAAGAGGCAAATCTGTGTCTAATGGCAGGACTCTCCTCAGTTGAAAGTGAAGACGAAGAGGAGGTAATTTCTTACTCTGAATTAAGAAATAATTTTGATGATCTTCTTAGAGATTCATCTATCTTATCTGATGAGTACAGATTATTAAAGAAAAAGTTTTCTCAAATAAACAAAGATTTCGAAAAACTTATTTTAGAAAACAATGTACTCAAATCGGATAATGAACATTTAAGACTTCAAGTAAGTCAATTGAAAGAAGAATCTCCAAAGAAGTCTGAGTCCAATACTTCCTGTGAAGTACAAGTACTTCAACAAGAAGTAGATGAACTCACTGGACGTTTGTCCAAATTTGTCAGTAGCTCTGAAAAGCTTGATCAAATTTTAAAAATTCAGAGAAAACCTTCTGACAAAACTGGTTTGGGTTATGAAAAACTGAAACCAAAGTTTTCCAAGAGTCCATCAAAGTTTAATATATATTGTGGATACTGTGGAAAGGCTGGACATGTCACATCAACATGCTTCCATAATAAATGGAACAAGCCTGGACGCAGGCCAAGGACTAACATGAAAGGACCCAAGAAAATCTGGGTACCTAAGAACATGATCATTCCTGTTGCAGATTTGCTTAATGGGAGGAAAGCAACACCAGTCATGGTACCTGGACAGTGGGTGCTCACGACACATGACGGGAGAAAGGTCTATGTTCCAAGACCTCAAGCCTAGAACAAAGGGCTGGGTCACATTTGGAGGTGACCAGAAAGGTAGAATAGTTGGAATCGGTAAAATTGGTAAACATCCTTTTCCTACTATTAAAAATGTTTTATTGGTTGAAGGACTCAAACATAATCTACTTAGCATAAGTCAATTGTGTGACAGTGGATGTGATGTTTCCTTTGACAAGGATAAATGTATAGTCAAAAATTCTGATAAGTCCATTCTTTTTCAAGCAAAGAGGCAGGACAATGTTTATAAAATTGATTTCGAAAATCTGTCCAAACAGAATGTCTCATGCTTCATTTCTTTAAATAATGAACAATGGATATGGCACAAGAAGCTTGGTCATGCAAGCTTGAGAACCATCTCAAAGCTTAATAAGCATAGCCTCGTAAGAGGACTTCCAAATCTTGTGTACAAATCCGAGGTTCTCTGTGAAGCATGTCAGAAAGGGAAACAAGTGAAAAACTCTTTTGATTCTAAAAACATTGTTTCCACTTCTAGACCTTTAGAACTTTTACATATGGATTTGTTTGGACCAACACAAACTGCTTCTTTGAGTGGAAAGAAATATGGACTTGTTATAGTTGATGACTATACTAGATGGACATGGGTTAAATTCCTAGCACACAAGGATGAGTCTTTTAAAGTATTCACCATATTTTGTAAAAGAGTCCAAACTGAGAAAGGAGTTTGTATCAACTCCATTCGAAGTGATCATGGAGGTGAGTTTGAAAATGCAAACTTTCAGAGATTCTGTGAAGAGAATGGAATCCTTCACAATTTCTCTGCACCTAGAACACCACAGCAAAATGGTGTAGTAGAGAGGAAAAATCGATCTTTACAAGAGATGGCCAGGACCATGCTCAATGATCACTCAACCTCTAAGAGATTTTGGGCTGAAGCTGTAAACACAGCATGTTATTTGCAGAACCGAATTTATATAAGGCCTATACTGAAAAAGACTCCTTATGAATTGTGGAAAGGAAGAAAACCCAACATTTCATATTTTCATCCTTTCGGATGTGAGTGTTTTATTCTTAACACCAAGGATCAACTTGGTAAATTTGACTCTAAAATTGATAATGGAATTTTTCTGGGTTATTCTGAAACTTCCAAGGCATATCGAGTTTACAACTCAAGAACCTTGACTGTTGAAGAGTCAATTCACGTTAAATTCAATGACAAAAAGCCTGACAATGATCTGTCAGAGCTAAGTGATTCTCTTGCAGATATGAGAATACAACCAGGAGGTGAAGAATCATCAAGCAAGATTGAAGAAGATGGACCAGACGCAGGAGACAGTCATGCGTCCAATACTGCAGGTGGTAAAAGCTGGCATTTTAAGACTTATCATCCTGAAGATCAAATTATTGGAAATGCAGATGATAAAGTCAGAACAAGGTCCACATTCAGAGAGCAAACTGATGTAGCATTCATCTCTGAATTGGAGCCAAAGAATATAGATGAAGCCCTATTGGATGAAGGATGGATTTTAGCAATGCAGGAGGAGCTGAATCAGTTCAAAAGAAATGATGTTTGGACTCTGGTAGCCCCACCTGAAGATAAGTCCATTATTGGAACCAAATGGGTATTCAGAAATAAGCTGGACGAAGAAGGTAATGTTGTGAGGAACAAAGCAAGGTTAGTTGCTCAAGGCTACTCACAACAGGAAGGTATTGATTTCACTGAAACCTTTGCTCCAGTAGCTAGAATTGAAACCATTCGCATTTTACTTTCATTTGCTGCCCAACATGATATGAGGCTTTATCAAATGGATGTAAAAAGTGCATTTCTGAATGGTATAATAACAGAAGAAGTCTATGTTGAACAGCCCCCTGGCTTTGAGGATCAAACTTTTCCAAATCATGTTTTTAAATTGAAAAAGGCTCTTTATGGCCTTAAGCAAGCTCCTCGAGCTTGGTATGAAAAACTGAGTTCATTTTTAATGGAAAATGGTTTTTCAAGAGGAAAAGTTGATAACACTCTTTTCAGAAAATCCATAGACTCACATTTCATCATAGTACAGATTTATGTAGATGATATTATTTTTGGTGCTACTGATGAATCTTTGTGTAGAGAATTCTCTGAGTTAATGCAGAAAGAATTCGAAATGAGTATGACGGGAGAGTTGAAGTTCTTTCTTGGACTTCAAGTGAAACAAACTCAAGATGGGATATATGTGCATCAGACCAAATATACAAAGGAGCTTCTGAAGAAGTTCAAAATGGATGATTGCAAACCCATGAATACCCCCATACATCCAACTTGCATAATGAGCCTGAATGACAAAGATAAAAAGGTAGATCAAAAGGTATATAGAGGTATGATAGGATCTCTTTTATATCTTACTGCATCTAGACCTGATATTATGTTCAGTGTTTGCTTATGTGCAAGATTTCAATCAGATCCTAGAGATTCTCATTTGACTGCTGTCAAGAGAATTTTTAGATATCTGAAAGAGACTACTAATCTCGGTTTGTTGTTTAAGAAATCAGATGAGTACAGATTAGTAGGATTCTGTGATGCTGACTATGCTGGAGACAGGCTTGAAAGAAAAAGCACCAGTGGAGGATGTCATTTTATGGGATCCAATTTAGTATCATGGACAAGCAAGAGACAAAGCACAATTGCATTATCAACAGCCGAAGCTGAATATGTCTCTGCAGCAAGTTGTTGTTCTCAGCTCTTATGGATTAAATATCAATTGGAGGACTACAACATTTTCGAGAGTAAGATTTCTATTCTGTGTGATAATACTGCTGCAATCAATTTATCTAAGAACCCAATCTTACACTCAAGATCTAAGCATATAGAAATTAAACATCATTTTATAAGAGACTATGTGCAGAAGGGAACATTTGATATTCAGTTTGTTAGCACTGAAAATCAATGGGCAGATATATTTACAAAACCCCTATCTGTAGATAGATTCATTTTTATAAGGAAGCATTTGAATATGCACTTTATAAAAGACTGATGTTTAGCGTCCAATATGCTTAAGTTGAGTCTGAGTCCAATGTGACTAGAGTCCAACAGGACACGACAGTCTATTTGAGACTTAGAAATTTTTTTAAAGACTCAAAAGCTTTCACATCTCAGTCATCCCACGCTGAGTCCAATCTATTTTTCATAAAGATATATTTTACAGTTGATATCTTACAAATACTTTGCAGTAACTTTCAGTTTGTTGTTCATTCTTGTTTTCAAGAAAATGGGGAGATTGTTTCTAAAAAAAGGTTTTTTAGTTTTAAAGAGGTTTCTGTTTTTAAAAGCTCCAAGTCTTTTCAAAACTCTCTTTGGACTATGATGTTCTATGAACCTTTTTGCCTGATGACAAAAGGGGGAGAAAGAATGGGATTAAGTTTTTATATCTTGACTAAAAGGGGAGAAAGATTTTGACAAAAAGGGAGAAAAATTAAGTCTGATTGCATTAGTCTTATTACCATGTTATTTTGATAAGCTATTTGTGGACTAATCTTTGTTATATGAGTAAAAGAAATTTTCAGGTACTCTAAGTCTCAGGGGGAGAAGAGTAAGGAAAATCTGAGATGTTTATCTCAGGGGGAGTTTCCCTTGGAAAATTTCTGTTTTTACTGACTATTTATCTGGTTTATGCTTTATTGTTTGTAAAACTTAATAATGTTTGTCATCATCAAAAAGGGGGAGATTGTTGGAACCAAATTGGTTAAAAGTGTTTTTAATACAAAAACTCCCTAAGTGATTTTATGGTTTTGATGATAACAAAATCTATTAAGGTTTTTACAAAGGATAAACAAAATGTATTAAGCTTGTACAATGAATAACAATGCTGCCTAACTAAGCTTATTGCAGTCTGCGTCCAATCAGTTCTTCATGACAATGGCTGGCATTCAAAGTGAGCATTGCGTCCAATGTTGGCACTGAAACATAAATACCAAGAGTTCTGCGTCCAGTGATTTTGGCAGAAGGAAGTTACTGATATAAGAGGCAAAGCAGTTCTGCGTCCAATAAGCTAAGCTCATCACAATGTTGGCACTGAAATGGACACAAAAGTTGTGCGTCCAATGTTTCAGCAGAAGGAAGAGTTCTGCGTCCAATGTTTGAGCAGAAGGAAGAATTCTGCGTCCAATGTTTGAGCAGAAGGAAGAGTTCTGCGTCCAATGTTTGAGCATAAGGCAAGTAATGTTGTGCGTCCGATAATTCAGTACAAGGCACAAGGACAATTTCATACGTCCAATGATTCATGAGAAGGCATTGAAGACATAAGTCCAATGTTCAAGAAAAACCATACGTCCAATGATCAGAATGCTTATAAGTCCAACGTTCAAGAATGCTGATCGTCCAATGATAAGTACAAGGCAATACTGGTATAAGTCCAATGTTTTTATGAGAAGCAGAATTGCAGTAAGAGTCCAATGATTTTCAAAGGAACAGATTTAGTGAGCGTCCAATAGAGCAAGAAGGACAAAAGTCCAATGTTCAGGAAGGCATTGAAGTTCAACGTCCAATAAAGCTGAATGACCAAGAGTGCTGCTCTGCGTCCAATGAAACTGAACAAACAAAAGAACTGCTCTGCGTCCAATGAAATCAGAGTGACAAAGGTACTGTTCTGCGTCCAATAAATAAGAAGGACAACAATATTGCTTTGCGTCCAATGGAACACAATAAAGCAGAAGAACAAAAGTACAACAAATCAACTGCTCTACGTCCAATGGAACAGTAAGGAAATGGCAAAAGTCCAATAACCAGCATGAGGCAATAAGTCCAATACTGCCTTGAATGGAATGAAATGGTAAGCATAAGGATGCGTCCAATGATTGAATGAATATCATATGCAAATGGTAAGTACAAGGTATGCGTCCATTTGCTAAAAGGACTGAAAGTCCAATGATTTCTACATGCTGCGTCCAATACGCAGAATCCATAAACTTGCTATTTACTGCTCATGCATTTAATATGGAACATATTTATTGAGCAAATGATTTGAGATAAATAGCTGTATACAATGCTTTTCTGTACAACTTTGTCAACGTTTCTGAACGTACTTTTGAAAAGCATAAAGCACTGTGGAAAGTGTACTAAGAGAGAGAATGTACTTTTAACTACTCTATATATCTCTGAACACATCTTTCTGCTTTACACAGTGTATTCTCTCTGTCTCAATAAGATATTATTATTAACCACTGTACAATTGAGACTTTGAGTACAGGTTGCTTCTGATTTAGGAGAAAGAAACGCAGACATGCACAATGAAGTAGATCTCCTCAGAGCAACGGGAAAATAGCATTAAATGCTATTAGAGAACGGTAACTTTTATGAGAGCTGAAGTTGAGCAACTGAAGAACAAGTCTGAAGCTTCACTACTCTTATAAATACCGAGAAGCAAGAAGAAGAATAGAAGAGACTTAACAACGAAAAAGAAAGAGCAAAAACGCTGTGCAATCTGTTATACTCTGTATAGAAAGTCTTGTATTTTTTCTATCTTCTTGTAAAAGAGAGTTTGCTTAACTCTCAAGGTGCTTTAGATTTCATATCCTCACTTGTGTGAGTTAGACAGCACTTGAATCAAAAACACTCTGCTGAGGTGTTTAGCCTGAAGAGGCTGTGCTCAAAGAATACTTGGGTTTTAACCTGAAGAGGCTGTGTTCAAAGAATACTTGGGATTTAGCCTGGAGAGGCTGTGTGCAAAGAATACTTGGGTGTTAGCCTGAAGAGGCTGTGTGCAAAGAATACTTGTATTCTATCAGGTTGATAGTGAAATCTCTCTAGTTTGAGGGGACTGGACGTAGCTCTTAGGAAAGGGTGAACCAATATAAAAACTTGTGTTATTTCTTCCTTCCCTTATCTCTTATTATATCTGTGCTTATTACTAACCAAGGGGATTGAATTGATTTTGTTTTAAACAAGTTTTTCATACACCTTTAATCGCACAAAGAAAACAAGCTTTTAAACCAAGAGGGAAGCCTCAGCGTCCAATCTTTTGTGCGTCCAATATTTCACAAGTCTGTGCGTCTAGTGTTTTAGCACTCTGTGCGTCCAATATTTCAGAAAACACTGTGCGTCCAATATTTGAACAAAGCTGTGCGTCCAACGTTTTTAACAGCCAGCGTCCAACATTTGCGAAAAGTTTTAAAAGCTTAGAAACACAATTCAACTCCCCCTTCTTGTGTTTCATCTTGTTACCTACAAGCTCAAAATCAAATTTCAAGAGGGACCATTGGTGATTAAAACTGATTTGCAATTAGTTAGAAATTTTGCTGGAATTATCTGAAAAATTTCTATTTTTCATTTACGACGTGTCTGTTTTTCCGTTCTTTAAGCTAATTGCAATACTTACACTTATCGTAAAATTTCAGAAACTCTTCTATGAAGCACTTAGGGCTATTACATGGTATTCTCAATATTTATTTTCAGTTCTCAGTCTTTAAATTAGTTTTAAGAACTTTTGATTAGTGAAAAGTCAATTTTGCCCTAGATTTGCATCCTTTTCACTTGAAAACCCTAGGGGCAAAGATGTAACTTCACTTCCTCCTTCTTGCAGCCTCAAAACCGCCTCACCACCTTGCCAAGAAGAGGACTAGGTGCATTTGGTACAATGAGTCATGGTTTTGTAGGTAACAGGGAGAAACACAAGAAGGGGGGTTGAATTGTGTTTCTAAGCTTTTTAAAACTTTTTGCAAATATGGGACGCTGGTTGTGAAAACTTTGGACGCACAGCGTATATAGATATTGGACGCACAAGCAAGTTGGACGCAGAGGCTTCCACTTAGTTTAAAACTTGTTTTCTTTGTGCAATTTAAAGAGTTTGAAAAACTTGTTAAATCAAAATTCAATTCAATCCCCTTAGTTAGTATAAGCAAATAAATAACTAGAGATAAGGGAAAGAGAGAAAAACACAAGTATTTATACTGGTTCACTCTTTCCTAAGAGCTACGTCCAGTCCCCTCAAACTAGAGAGATTTAACTATCAATCCAGATAGAAGACAAGTATTCTTCAACAGCCTCTTCAGGCCTTACAACAAATATTCTTTGCACACCTAGCCTCTCCAGGCTCAAAACAAGTATTCTTTACAAATAAGCGTCTCCAGGCTCAACCCCAAGTATTCTTTGCACGCAGCCTCTCCAGGCTTTATCCCAAGTATTCTTTTACAGACAAGCCTCTCCAGGCTCAACACAAGTATTCTTTCTAAACAAGTCTCTCCAGGCTCAAACAACTCAGAAGAGTGTTTTTGACTTAATGTGCTATCTAACTCACACAAGTGAGAATATGAAAATCTTAAGCACTTCGAGAGTTAAGCAAACTCTCTTTTACAAGAAAGAAAATAATAAAAGACTTTTTACAAAGACAGAGTATTTGCACACCGTTTCAGCTCTTTTCTTTTTTCTTGGTTCAGTCACTTAGTCCAGTCTCTTCGTTAAGTCTCTTGTATTCTTCTTCTTGTTCACGGTATTTATAGGCTTTGATGAAACTTCAGACTTGTTCTTTGGATATCTCAGCTTCAGCCTTCATAAATATGACCGTTCTCTAATAGCATTAAATGTTATTTTTTCGTTGCTCTGAGGAGTTTCATTTCAGTATGTATGTCTGCGTCTCTTTCTCCTAACTCAGAAGCAACCTGTACTCATAGTCTCAATTGCACAAAGGTTAATAGTAATATTCAGTTGAGACAAAGAGAATACACTGTGTAAAGCAGAAAGTAGTGTTCAGAGAGATATAGAAATAAACATAGTACATTCTCTCTCTAAGTACACTTTCCACAGTGTTTTATGTTTTTCATTAAATGCATGTTCAAAGCACGTTAATATGTTCCATATTATATGCAAGAGCAATAAATAGCAAGTTATGTATTCTGCTTTTTGAACGCAACATTTAAAGTGTATAGACTATTCAGGTTATGTACAAAATGGATGCATACCTTTGCTTACCATTTGTACTTGAGACAGCTTGGTTTATATGGACGCATATTCATCGCTTACCATATGGACTTATGACTTTGCTTCTCTGATGGGTACGTCTCTATAACACTTATTGGACGTTTATCAATTTTGCTTCTTTGGACGCAAAGTATAACATGTCTCCATGAATAGTTACTGGACGCTTATAGGTTCTGCTTCTTTGGACGCAAAGCTTCATTGAACGTGTTGCTTTTCAAAGTCCATTGGATGCTCCACTCTTGTACATATATGTGCCAAAGTCACACTGGACGATGGACTTATCTTTGTTGTACCTACAAGAGTTTGTCAGCAGACTTTGTAAAACCTTTAATAATTATTGTTATCATCAAAACAACTTAGGGAATTCATGCATTAAAAATGCTTTTAAATAATTTGGTTCCAACAATCTCCCCCTTTTTGATGATGACAAACATTATTAAGTTTCACAAGCAATAAAGCAGATAAAACCAGTAAGCAGTCAACATATATTTTAAATAGAAATTTTTCTTAGGGAAAACTCCCCCTGAGATATAGACTCAGTTTTTCTTACTCTTCTCCCCCTGAGATAAACATCTCATAGTTTTGGATATTAAATAAGTTCAGAGTACCTGAAAAATTTCTTTTTCTCATAGAGCATATTAGTCCAGCATATAAATATATTATAATCAAAGCATGCATAAGTAATAAAACTACTGCACTGCAATTTAGACTCAATCTCATTTTATTAATGACTTGTGAGCTTTAAAACTTAATTCTTCCCAATTTCTCCCCCTTTTGTCATCAGACAAAAAGGTTCATAGAACATCATAGTCCGAAAAAAAAATTGAAAGAAAAAAATGAAAGACAGGGAATAGAGATTTTTCAATTTGAAGAATAGGATAATAGGACTTTCATGGATTCTTCCTTGACTCCAGATACTTGCGGTACTGCCCCAACAGAAATATCAAGTCATTAATATCTTCTGTTGAAGGTGGAACTTGGACTTGTGCAATTCTGGATTCCTGATCTGTAGAGACAATGACATCTTCTGGCTCAGGAGGAAATTCAATAATTGGCTGAGTGGATCTTGTAGGAGCACCAAAGACATCATCAAACATATATCTTTGATGTGCTACGTTTTCTGTAACTGATCCCCCGGGTGGCGTTGCAGCCTTCTCAGCATCTGAGACCCCTGAAGACGATGCTTCTTGCTCACACAAAACAAGGTGTCTTTCCCAGAAGGTTCTTGCTTCCTGCTTCGTTGCTTGTCCTGTCTTGGACAAGAACATCAAGAAATCCATATCCACATTCTCCATGGATTTCTTTGCCCAGTCCTCATCAATCCTGATAGGAGTTGGCATTGGACTTTTGTTGACGTTCTTCCTTGGGAACTTGTCCTTATTTTTGCCAACAAGATAGACTTTTGGTGCTATCCTGTCAGGCTTGACTTTTATTGTTGTTGTTGGCCTGATCCTCATAGACGGAGGGACATTGAAGTGGTTCTATAGTTGAAGTCCGTCCGCTATGTTTCTGATGATCATCCTGTCAAGAGGGGAGAGGAATGATCCCAGTTCTTCTGCAGTCAGAGGGGAGTAGTCTGGCTTGAAGTCATAAATCCTCATCCTTGAGAGTCCCAAGGAGCTAGGCATAATAGACTTAGCCCTTACTTCCTCTAAGGTCATGTTCTCTTTTATCTTATCCTCCTGAAGAGGAATCTCCATGACCTTCAACCCCTTAGTCAGGACATCCAGTTTCCCGACTGTGAAGACATACTCAGAAGGTGATGAAGAATGAACTTCTAATATGTCCAAGTTGGAGGAGGGTGAAGATGAGGTTGATGGTTGAGGTTGTTCACGTGAAGGTGAAGGTGAGTGTGTTTGGATGAGATTGGACGATGGTTCAAGATTGAAGGGTGATGGAGGAGTGGTTTCAAGTGAGGCGAGTGGTGGTGTTTGTTCTCTTGATTAGGTGGACAGAGAGGGTGAGAGAGTTTGAGGTAGTGTTTGGGATGGTTGTTCTGGTTGAGATGGGGAAACTGTTTGGGTTTGTGTTTGAGGTTCTGGTTGTGGTTCAGGAAATGTATGGATAGGTGATTGTGATTGAGTTTGAGGGGCAGGAATTGGACGAATGGGTGAAGGAATGGACTCAGGAGTTTCTGAGATTGATGCAACCACAGATTCAATTATTTCATCCACAGATTTGTCAGGATTAGCACAAGTAAGTACCTCTGCCGCTTTCTTCTCAGCAATCTTGGCAGTGGATGCTTTCCTTTGAGATATTCCCTTCTTTGTTATGGGTCCAATGACTTCTGTTTCAACTATCTTGGACTAATAGGCTTTTCTCTTTTTGGTTGCCTTTCCAGCAACAAACTTGGCTCTTTTGGAGAGAAATTCTCCAACTGTTTCTTCGTCTGAATCAGCCATGACTAACTTCCTTGCAGATTTCTTGGAAGTAGTCTTCTTCTGTGTAGCAGGAACTCCACTAGAGACTTTAGTTGCTTGTTTCGCTTGTTCAGCTCGATTTGCTTCAATCGCAACCCTGATAGCTTCCTTGTTGTCTTCTTCTTCTACCTCTTTGAGTTTGGCCAAATGTTCTTTAACTGTATCCAGACCCATTCTTAGAATATGGGTTCTTCCAAAATGAGTTTGACATTGTATTTTGGAAAGAGTAGGTTTGTCTTCCCCAGAGTATGCTTCAAAAATTTCCATGACCTTGAGTGTTGAAAATTTTCTGAAGTAATGCTCCATAGGGAATAACTGTCCTTTTTCCTTTCCCTAGAGCGTCTCTTCTGAAACAGGGAAACAGTATAGAAGGAAGATTGATTTGCTGAAAGGTTAGAAGATGCACCGGTAAGAACCCATGTACTGACGATACACAGTCCTTTGATCCAACCTTGTGAAGTATCATCTTGTTCAATACTTGATGAAGTATTCTGGCCTTTCCCCAAACAGCGTATCAGTACAGTTCCCAAGAAAGAGAGACGGACTTAAAAAGCGCCTTCAAAGGTCTCTGTCTTTCCTTGACAGCTCCATACTGATAAACAATTTATCTTAACCATTACCTTGTATATTATCAATGATAGACAATATCAGGGTTTTCACAAAAGAATAAATTGTATTTTCTTTACGATAAGATCATATTTACGGTAAATTTAAATTTTGCCATTATAACGGTATGTTTACAAAAGCTCAAAATTGATTTGCCATAGCCGCCTTACTCCCACGAAATTTTAAAGAAATTTGGGCATTATAACACTACAATTAATCAAGCCTTGTTCTTCCATGTTTTTGTGGCAAAGGTAAGGGGAACCTCTTGCAAATTAATTTGAGAAGTATGAGTTTGATTCTTGTTTGTGCTTGACTTGTGTGTTTGTATGTTACAGCCTTTGTTTGTTTATTTATGCTTTATAAAAGTTTTATAGTTTTAAATTAATTATTTTATGCTATTTATTAATTGTACGTAGTTTTATAATGCCCAAATTTTTTTAAAATTTCGTGGGAGTAAGGTGGCTATGGCAAAATCAATTTTGAGCTTTTGTAAACATACCGTTATACTGACAAAATTTAGATTTGCCGTAAATATGATCTTACCGTAAAGAAAATACAATTTATTCTTTTGTGATAACCCTGATATTGTCTATCATTGATATACAAGGTGATGGTTAAGATAAATGGTTTATAAGTATGGAGCTATTAAGGAGAGATAGAGACATTTGAAGGGGCTTTTTAAGTCTGTCTATCTTTCTTGGGAACTGTACTGATACGCTGTTTGGGGTATTCTTAACCTAGGGACCCGGTATATACGTGACTAAGATAAGATTGGGAAAGAAATGATTTCTTAATAAATGTATATATAAATAGATTGGATTGGATAAAAAGTATAACGGTAGTGGATTCTCGGTGAATTCTACTGTTATAGCATCTATCGGAAAATAATATAAACAGTAACGGATTCTCAGTGAATTCTACTGTTATATTATCAGTGGGAAATATTGAGTGGATATCCAATCTGTATATGTATACAATTAACTCAGTTTAATTTCCAATGTCTACGGCAGTGGAAATTAGTGAGATAGGCTTTCAACGGGTCTCTTTTCTGGAAGATAATTGGTCCTTAAGTATTTCAGAAGAGAAACAGTTTGATTACGTTCACTTAGTACATAGAATCGATTTTACAGTTGGCTATTGATCACCGAAGACGGCTCTGCCGCCGTGTGATCCTTTCATCTTTGAAAATTAATTAAGCCGGAAATAATCAGCTTTACTTGGTTCACTAAGTCTATATCCAATTTTTTAAAAAAAATGCTGGACATTGATTACCGCAGTCGGCTCAGCCGCCGTGTAATTAATTCCTTTACCAAAGATCTATCTAAAATATGAGAACAGACACTTGTTAATTAAAAAGTGGACGTAAGTTTAAATACTGTTGACCTTTTCTCTCTTGATCAATCCTAGGTGCCTATGCCGTGTTTTGATCTTCTTGAAATAAGTTAATAACCTTTAGTTTATATATCGAATCACTCTGTTAGGCTGCTCATCTCAGTTCGGCTCTGCCAGGGTGTGATCAGTCATAAATTGAATTATTACAGCCAACAGAATAACTTAACTCTTAGATAAATGAGTAATGAAAGCAAGAGTATTTCTCCTGAAAGAGAAAAGTTATTCTATACAATGGTATTGAAGAGAAGCTACAGTAAGACAGAGAAAAGTTTTACAAAGAGAAATTAAAGATGAAATGGATTGCAAATTTAGACGGTCATTTGTATTAAAGACGATCGACATACAACCTAGAGGATGGGGTTGAGAATAGGTTCTGTTGGACTACAATTGTCTACTGGGATTATCCAGGTTTCGAAAGTCTCAATGGCCTTGTCGGTGATAACCCCTGAGCCGAGACGAGTCGTATACCCGGCTTGGAAAATCAGACTGGCAGATCTATTTATAATTTGGTATTAAGTTTTAAATGTGGTATTTCTGAAGTATTCTCAGGGGTCTAAGTGGGATTCCCTGGTTATGTTAAGTTTACTGCAGCCGATCGCTCAATGGTGTGAAGGTTGGAAATGTCTCCTTGGAGCATTACACCGGTGTGTTTTGAGAACAATTGAAGTGACATGCATAAATAGACTTGGACTTAGTGATATATTATTGTGAATGTATTACTTTAATAGGGTTGCAGCACGAGGTAAGATATGCTTAAACGAGATCTAGTTATAAGTCTTGATTGATCTGTTATTGTTGATGTATGCTTTGAGGTGCAAATTGATTGATATGTGTAACGCCCCTTTTTCCCACAAGGAACGTCACGTGAAAAACTAAAATTTAATGCGGAAAAACGTCTTTCATAACTCAAGGTTACCAAAATTGGTGGCTAATTTTTTTTTTAAAAAGAATCTTAAACGAAAAGATTTCTCAGATCACACTTAGTCATCCTGAAACTCAGAAGAAAAGAAACATCATGCACATACATATATATCATCATGTCAAAATATACAAGTCTTGCGCCCGCAAGGATAGTTTGGAACCACAACATATTGGCCAAAATACATCATCATAACGTAAAGAAAATAAAGCGATAAATCTAAACATAAGAAAACTGTAAATCAAAAGATGTGTCAAATACACGACACTGAACATGAACATCCCAAACCTAGGCTGGTCGCTAACAAACAACCCACAACCTAGCACTAGACACCCCGACCACTACGACCTAAGACGATGCCGTCTCCTCGGGGTCCTCCTCGGGATCCTCCTCCGGGTCCTCCTCCTCCTCGGAAATCTCAATGAGTACCCGCTCTGGCTCATCTCGAACCTTCCTCTTCCCCCTCTCTGCGTGTCCCGACGGTCCGGCAGAAGTGTCAGAAGAGCAGCGTACGAAACGGCCATACGGTGGAACGTAAGGAACGGAAAGCGTCGGTCTCCCTGTCGCTGGTGGTGAAGCTGGTGTCACTGATGGAGCCATCCTCGGTAGACGATCTCGCGGCAAGGTGCTCTTCCTCGGAGTGAGACGCATGCGGCGAAACATGCGATGATACTCCTGAGCGGATCCGGTTGCCCGTGAGGGTAAAGGTCTCTCCTCCGCCTGAGTCTCTCGCCTCGGCTGCTCCACGGGTGCCTCGGGTGCGGCTGCCAACCAGCTGCGCATCCTCTCTAAAGGAATGTAAGCGTCCAGAACCATGTCGCGCTCCAGAACCTCTTCGGGGCCCAGCACCCCTCCTCTAGTCCTGACCACGTGTCCACACACAGTGGCCCATTGGGAGATGGGATCATAAGTCCATCCCCCTCCCTCGGACTCGGCCTCAAGGGGCCGGAAGCTCTCCCTCACGCGGCCTACCAGAGGCCTCATCTACGTGTAACGTACATACAGATATAGTAAAATATGCAAGGGTGAATTTCTTTTCACAAGTTGAAATCCACTGGAAGGTTGCATATGAAAATAAAATACTACGTAATACATGCCAAGAATATATTTATATAGTGTTACTCTTTCGCAAATCTTTTAGCTATGCTATTCAATCATCAACAAGAGACAAATCATCAAGGTAAACACACAGTCAAGCACACACATAGCATTCTAGCATAATGCATGTCACTTCAATATCTCTTTTCATACACCGGTGCACTGCTCCATGGAGACTTTTCTTCCTCAACTAAGTAGAGCGATGTGGCGGAATCGTATACCTATCATTAATGCAAACTGACCTTCACTCTTGGCCATCGTTTGTCATTTATTCGGTACAAACCCATTGTGCTACGTCGTACACCCCATCTCAAATAAGGCAGCCGGTCAGGATCATCCAAGTCGGGTACACTACTTTTCTCGGCACAAGGGGATTCACCGCAAGGCCATTGAGAATTTCGTAACCTGGATGCCCTCAAAGACTTATAGTCAGACCATACTTATTTACAATCCCCGCATAGGATTGTGTGCTCTCATCATAGCAGTAAATGCTAGCCTGGCAAAAGCCAATATCTCTAATGCATATGACAGTATATTTGCAACCACAATCAATTCGGTCCCTCGTCTTAGGGTTTTTCGTCGCCACGTGTTAGCTTTCACCTAACACCGTATAATATTATTGTCCTTAAGACTTTTATCTTCGTCACGTATTGGTTCTCTTCCAATACCGTGTAATATTATTGTCCTTAAGACTTTTATCTTCGCCACGTATTGGTTCTCTTCCAATACCGTGTAATATTGTTATTTAACACCATAAGTTTTTAGAAGACATTCCTCTTTGAATTCTTAAGTTTTCTTTTAGAGTGAAGGGTCATTTTGGTCCCTGAGAGATTTGGGCGGTGTCACATTAGTCCCTGAGAGATAGGATATTAAAATTTAGTCCCTGAGCGAGTCAAACGTTTGCCACTTTGGTCCCTGCCGTTAATAGCTCCGTTTGACTGCTGAGATGTCGCGTTAATGGCCACGTAGGACTCCTACGTGGCAGTCCACGTGGGAATGAAAGCTCATATAAGGCAGCCACGTGTCTCTCTCTCTCCTCTCCCACACTCTCTCTCTTCCCCTCCCCTTTCGGAGCTCTCTCTCTTCCGTCCGCCCCCTCCCCATTCTCCTCCTCCCTCTTCGCCCCCTCCCCCTCTCAGCCCCCTGTCTTATTCATCGTTTTCTTTGGGGCAACCCAAAGTTTTGTGCTTTACAGATAGGAAGGGAAAACAGTGTGGGAATGTCACAGAGAACCCAAATATCTTGCTGCTTCTTTTCTTCATCATCGTTGTTCTGCTACCTTCCCTCTCATGACCTTCTTCTTCGTCTTCTGATCCGACCTCGATTACAACCGCAGAAGAGCTTGAATTGGAAACAGATCCAACCCTTTTTCCTTTATTATCATCATCCCCATCGATTGAAGTCTTGAGAGAAGAACAGTCACGATAATCAAATATCGAATCAGGACCGTACGTTTCGATGGAAGCAGCGTTGCTTAGAATAGAAGCAGCTTCCTTAGCCCCCACACACCCTCATATCATAAGCACAACGCACAAGGAAAGGGGAAAGAGATAAGAACGCAAGTGCTGCTCATTGAACTCGGAACCACTAAGCTGACTCGGAGCGAGTGAAGTGCGTGACTTGGAGGAGAAACAGAGAGAGAGAGAGAGAGTGAGAGAGAGACCATGTCTGGTATTGCTCGTGAACGTCTTACCGAGGAGCGCAAGTCGTGGCGGAAGAACCATTCCCATGTTCGTACTACTTCTACTGAGGAGCGAGTGAAGTGCGAGTGAAGTGCGTGACTCGGAGGAGAAACAGAGAGAGAGAGAGAGACCATGTCTGGTATTGCTCGTGAACGTCTTACCGAGGAGCGCAAGTCGTGGCGGAAGAACCATTCCCATGTTCGTACTACTTCTACTTCTACTCCTTACTCCTTATTCGTTTCTTCTTCTGGATTCGTTCCATTCTAATCGGTGACTTTGTTTTTTCTCCTTATTTTTCTTCTATGATTTAGGATTTTGTTGCGAAGCCAAAGACACTGCCCGATGGTAGCATGAATTTGATGGTCTGGCATTGCACTATTCTCTGCTAGCTACACAGAAACAAACAAGATGTATAGTAACCCAGATTTCTGATTCCCACTCTCGCATCAAAAGGCCAAAACTTTCTCTCTTTCCCTGTTTTGTTTTGTAGTGATTTTTAAAAATTTTAATCTGGGTTGGATTGGATTGTCACTCGCTGCCTGCAGAAGAAATTGAAACTCTGTGTGTGTGTGTGTTTTGGGCTTTGTATTGCTTCTCTGTATTGCTTCAATTTTGCACCTTCGTGAGGATGAATGGGCCGAGAGGGGGAGGGGGCGAAGAGGGAGGAGGAGAATGGGGAGGGGGCGGACGGAAGAGAGAGAGGGGAGAAAGGGGAAGGGAAGAGAGAGAGTGTGGGAGAGGAGAGAGAGAGACACGTGGCTGCCTTATATGAGCTTTCATTCCCACGTGGACTGCCACGTAGGAGTCCTACGTGGCCATTAACGTGACATCTCAGCAGTCAAACGGAGCTCTTAACGGCAGGGACCAAAGTGGCAAACGTTTGGCTCGCTCAGGGACTAAATTTTAATATCCTATCTCTCAGGGACTAATGTGACACCGCCTAAATCTCTCAGGGACCAAAATGACCCTTCACTCTTTCTTTTAACTCTAAAATCTTTAAACTTCATTTGTTTTTAATAAAAGAATTATCTTTTATCTAAAACCCACTTTATTGATTTCTTCCCACTTATTCATCATAAAAAGATTTAATTAAAAACTTAATTAAATTCTTTGATAATTTTACTTAAAATCTTTTACTTTAAGTATTTGTAATTCTGACCCCCTAAGAAGTTCAATTTCACAGTTCAGCCCCCAATTTTCTGAAAAATTAGGTTTCTGGCCCAAAATGCCCAGACTTTACGTTTTCTACCCCACAACTTTCGTAATTTATAATTCTGGCCCAAAAGTACCAGACTTCGCGTTTCAGCCCTAAGTTTTCGTAAATTATGCTTTTGGCCCAAAAGTCTCCAGACTTCGCGTTTTCTGCCCCAAACTTTTGTAAATTATAATTTTGACCCAAAAGTCCAGATTTTGCAATTAATGCCCAGAATTCCAGAATTTGCATTTTTGACCCCAAAAACCTGCAGTTTTCGTTTTTAACCCCTAAAAATCCAAAATTTGATTTTTCTCTCATATTAATTAATTCTCTAACTCACTTAAAGTTTTATGGATAAAAATGATTTAATATGAATTTGATTTAAGACTTATGATTAGAATTCTAATTAATTCATTTGGAAAACTTTTTCATTAAATCTTTTAAACTCTCTTCCCACACTTAATCAAATCTCATCAATCCAATCTCAATCCAAGTATATGAAATACACATAAATCAATATACATCAATTAGGCAATAACACAACCAAGCCATAAATCAACATACATCATGAATATGACATTAAATCATACTTCACCAAGCACACAATTGGACATCCAAAATCACCCCATAGCATACATATGATTTTTTTCCAACAACACATAGGCTCATAAAAATTATCATGCCTCAATCAAAAATCATATTTTTACTCATATACATATACATGTAAAAATACATATTACTAAGAGAATGAAAAATCATTCAACAACCAATATGAAAACTCAAGTCTTTGAGTTCATCATCAAGAACAAAATCACATAATCACACACATACACAACCCTCCCAACTTATTGAGAAAAATCCCCTTACCTCTTGAAGACTTGAAAATGGGCTAACTCCAAAATCACCTCCTTCACACCACACCAACACCAAGTGATCTACTCAACACCTTGATGTTCCCACACTTAGAAAAATTTACCTTTTACAAAATACACCAAAACACAACCATAGAAATATGAGTTTTATGAAAACCAAGAAACCATAAAGAGTAGAAATTTGAGAAGATGAATACTTACTCAAATCTTGAAAGAAAATAGATCCAAGGTAGTTTCCAAGCTTGTAGGTTCCAATGGAGTGAACCTAAACAAAGGAAAAGCTTATTTTTAGTGAAATGAAGAACTCAAGCTTTCATGAAAACATGAAAGTGGTGGAAATGAAAAAATGAAAGAAGTTTATGGATTAGAATGATGATCCAAACCTTTTTTGTGAAGCTTGGGTGTGGAAAATCTCACTAGAACTTGGTCTTTTTGGTGTATGAAAAAGCTTGGGAATGGAGAGAAAATGGTGAAGCTCTTGATTCAAGTGGAGAAGATGAAGTGAAAATGAATTTCTCTCTCCCTTTCCCACACAAGAAACTCGGCTGAGCAAGGAAGGTATGGGGGAGGTATGGGCTTGCATGCTTTGGTGGTTGGGAGCCATACCTCTCTCACCTAATTTTGGGAAAATTCAAAATTCAACCCCTAATTGACCATTTGACTTTTGGAAGAATTTTTAGACTTGAATCAGCCCCCTTATACGCCCAGCTGACCAGAAAAATGGTGGGATTAAGTCCCATCAAGTTAGGGTTTAATCGGTAGTTCGAAGCGGTAAAAACGCGTAGTTTTCGAACCCCTTTTTAGATAAATATTTTTCTAAAATGAGTAAAATAATGAGGAATGAATTTTATGATTTGAATATGTCATAGAAAAATTTAGAAACCCAAAACTAAATTTTTTGACTATTTTTCATGTCCCGGTTGCGCTCGGTTTACCCGTAAAGCTCCAAACGCGGGTAAAATAAAGTTTTTCTGAAAAATTTCCAGAAAAATTTCTAAAAATCACAAATATTATAAGAACCACTTTTGGTTCGTTAAAAATTTATTTTGGAGTAAAAATGACCTCCGGAAAAATACTGAACCCTTCTCGCATTTCGCGAGAACGCGGTTCCCGCAAAAAACTCAGTTTTGCGAACTCTATTACTCTAAACCCTTCAAAATAAACCTAAGATATAAATATTATTATTTATATCTTAAAATCACAAAATCATTAATTAAATAATTTTAATTAATTTAAAACAGATTAAAAATAAATTAAAAACTATATATATAAAAACAGAGTGTTACAATATGTGATCTTTGTTTTGGGTGTGCTCCCACTTTACATGTTACTTTGTCTTAGAGTCTCCTCCTTACCTACTTTTATGTTGTGTTGATGCATAACTGAGTAGATGGGTTACTTGAGGAGCGGGCTAGTTCCGGTCCGATGTCTTAGGATTCAACCCCTTGAGATTGGAAAGTCGGGGTGGAAGATAAACCTTGATACACAGTGGGGTACGTATTCTGGTTATGTACTTACCACTGTTGGAAGAGTTGATAAGCCCAACTGGAGAGTAGAAACCCAGTTAGTCTTAGACATTAAGCTACCTTTGGAGCAGATGAAGAGCATCATCCGGACAGAAGATGGCAACGCAAGGAAGGTGGAGAAGCAAAAGAAGTCTGCTCAGAAGAGGGTTTACCGTGTTAGGGTTAGAAGGTTGTTGTTATCGTTACATCTTCGTTTTAAGATGCTTAAGTTAGATGGTTAGTCTGAGATTGATCTGGCTCACACCTACATAGTAGCGAATATTTTCTTTTGACTCTTTTGTATTTTCAGTTTTCAAGTATTTCCTGTTTTTCTTACTTTTTGCAGAATCTACACTATGGTTTGTACTAAAGTAAACCCTTTGTAAAATACCATGTTATAATATGTATGATGAAGTACTCTTTTCAAATATGATGGCATTATTCTATACTTACAATCTACTTTAGAAAAGGAAAAAAGTTTATCTGCATTTTTTTGGAGGATGATTATAAACTTTTATCAAAATATTTACTAAGTCTTGCGAAACTTTTGGTTACTATGGTGTAATATTCTTTTTGGAGAAATGGTGTTACAGCAGAGGCTAGGACAAGACTACTGGTTGCAAGTCTGAAAAGGCTTGTACAAAAATACTATGTAAGGCCTGAAGAGGCGCATTGAAGAATACTTGAGAGAATAGTGGATAATCTCACTGGAAGTGGGGACTGGACGTAGCCCAAGGTTTGGGGTGAACTTGGATAAAATTTATGTGTGCTATCTCCTTCCCTATCTCTTTTACTGCTTTTTTGTTTCACAGTTTACACTGCATCGAAACACCTTTTCTGGCTGAGAAGGTCTAAACGTTTTGTGAAATAAATTTATCAGTAAGTTTTTATCAACCCCATCGTGCTAAAGAAAATATTCTTTTAGTAAAACGTGTGAAGTCATATTTTAGAAAGGAGGTAAAAACTTCTAAAGAAGGTCTTTTAAGTTAACCTTCTCTAGCTGAGATTGCACTATTTACTTCTCTCAAAGCAAGGAACTTGATTTTCTGATAACCTTCTCTACTTAAGAAGATCTTGTAAAATAAACATTTCACCTAAGGCTGATAATCTTCTCTAGCTAAAAGACTTATTATCTAACGTTTGTTTTACATCTTCTCTGAACTCCAAGTTGTCAATACTTGAGAAAGGTTCAAAGTCAACAAGAAAAAACTAAGATTTTCAAAGGGTCACAATTCAACCCCCTCCTTGTGACTCTCAGTACCACTTCAATGATGATTCTAAATTAGAATCACGAGATGCTGAATTTTTGAGCATGTGTTTTTTTTTCTATGTATGAAGAAAATGATTTTTATCAATGAGTGTAACGCCCCTTTTTTCCACAAGGAACGTCACGTGAAAAACTAAAAACTTAATGCGGAAAATCGTCTTTCATAAATCAAGGTTACCAAACTTTGTGGCTAATTTTTTTTTAAAAAGAATCTTATAGGAAAAGATTTCTCACATCACATTTAGCCATCCTGAAACTCAGAAGAAAAGAAACATGATACACATATATATATCATCATGTCAATATACACAAGTGTTGCGCCCGCAAACATAGTTTGGAACCACAACATAGTGGCCAAAATACATTATCATAACATAAAGAAAATGAAGCGATAAATCTAAACCTAGGAAAGCTGTAAATCAAAAGGTGTGTCAAATATATGACACTGAACATGTACATCCCAAACCTAGGCTGGTCGCTAACAGACAACCCACAACCTAGCACTAGACACCCCCACCACTACGACCTAAGACGATGACGTCTCCTCGTGATCCTCCTCGGGATCCTCCTCCAGGTCCTCCTCCTCCTCGGATATCTCAATGAATACCCACTCTGGCTCATCTCGAACCTTCCTCTTCCCCCTCTCTGCGTGTCCCGATGGTCCGACAGAAGTGTCCGAAGAGCAACGCATGAAACGTCCATACGGTGGGACGTAAGGAACAGAGAGCGTCGGTCTCCCTGTCTCTGGTAGTGAAGCTGGTGTCACTGATGGAGCCATCCTCGGTAGACGATCCCGCGCCAAGGTACTCTTCCTTGGAGTGAGACGTGTGCGACGAAACATACGACGATTCTCTCGAGTAGATTCGGTTATCCGTGAGGGTAAAGGTCTCTCCTCCGCCTGAGTCTCTCTCCTCGGCTGCTCCATAGGTGCCTCAGTGCGGCTGCCAGCCAGCTGCGCATCCTCTCTAAGGGAATGTAAGCGTCCAGAACCATGTCACGCTCCAAAACCTCTTCGGGGCCCAGCACCCCTCCTCTCGTCCTGACCACGTGTCCACACACTGTGGCCCATTGGGAGATGGGATCATAAGTCCATCCCCCTCCCTCGGACTCGGCCTCAAGAGGCCGAAAGCTCTCCCTCACACGGGCTACCAAAGGCCTCATCTACCCGTAAGGTACATACAGATACAGGAAAACATGCAAGGGTGAATTTCTTTGTACAAGTTGAAATCCACTGAAAGGTTGCATATGAAAAATAAAATACTACATAATACATTCCAAGAATATATTTATATACAGTTACTCTTTCGCAAATCTTTTAGCTAAGATATTCAATCATCAACAAGAGACACATCATCAAGGTAAACACACAGTCAAGCACACACATAGCATTCTAGCATAATGCATGTCACTTCAATATCTCTTTTCATACATCGGTGCACTGCTCCATGGAGACTTCTCTTCCTCAACTAAGTAGAGCGATGTGGCGGAATCGTATACCTATCATTAATGCAAACTGACATTCACTCTTGGCCATCGTTTGTCATTTATTCGGTACAAACCCATTGTGCTACGTCGTACACCCCATCTCAAATAAGGCAGCCGGTCAGGATCATCCAAGCCGGGTACACTACTCTTCTCGGCACAAGGGGATTCACCGCAAGGCCATTGAGAATTTCGTAACCTAGATGCCCTCAAAGACTTATAGTCAGACCATACTTATGTACAATCCGTGCATAGGATTGTGTGCTCTCATCATAGCAATAAATGCTAGCCTGGCAAAAGCCAATATCTCAAATGCATATGATAGTATATTTGCAACCACAATCAATACAATCAATGTGGTCCCTTGACTTAGGGTTTTTCGTCGCCATGTGTTAGCTTTCATCCAACACAGTGTAATATTTTTGTCCTTAATGTTGGAACCAAATTGGTTAAAAGTATTTTTAATACAAAAACTCCCTAAGTGATTTTATGGTTTTGATGATAACAAAATGTATTAAGGTTTTTACAAAGGATAAACAAAATGTATTAAGCTTATACAATGAATAACAAAGTTGCCTAACTAAGTTTATTGAAGGATGTTGCAGTCTGCGTCCAATAAATTAGTTCATCATGACATTGGCTCATATCAAAGTCTGAGAAGCCTTGCGTCCAATGTTGAAGTCATCATCCAATATTGGCACTGGAACATATATGGACACCAAGAGTGATGCGTCCAATGATACTGATACTTGACCTCGGATAAGAATTGTTCAATGGACTCTGAGAGCTATGCGTCCAATAATCATTATGAGACCATGCGTCCAATGATTCTCTGCGTCCAATAAACAGTATAAGGCAATACTGTTCTGCGTCCAATGCAATACGCAGTCTGAGAGCTTTGCGTCCAATGGAGCATAAGTCCAATATTCAGCACAAGGCAAATAAACATAAGTATAAGACATTGATGCTCTACGTCCAGTGTTCAGAATATTGATCATCGTCCAATGTTCAGGATGTGCTCATTGTCCAATGTTCGGAATGCTTATCGTCCAATGATCAGTAAGGCAGTACTGTTATAAGTCCAATGATTTCCAAAGAAGCAGAACCAGTAAGTGTCCAATGTATAAGAAGGACAAAAGTCCAATGTTCAGTATAAGACATTGATGTTCAACGTCCAATGAAGCTAAATGAACAAAAGAACTGCTCTGCGTCCAATAAAATCAGAATGACAAAAGTACTGTATTGCGTCCAATAAATCAGAAGGACAACAATCAAGTGTTCTACGACAAATGAAGCAGAATTGACAAAAGTCCAACAAATACTTCCCTGCATCCAATGGAACAGAAACACAATGGCAAAAGTCCAATTATCAGCATGAGGCAATAAGTCCAATACTGCCTTGCATCCAATGGAATGAAATGGTAAGCATGAGGATGCGTCCAATGATTGAATGAATATCATATGCAAATGGTAAGCAAAGGTATGCGTCCATTTGTTAAAAGGACTGAAAGTCCAATGATTTCTACATGCTGCGTCCAATACGCAGAATCCATAAACTTGCTATTTACTGCTCATGCATTTAATATGGAACATATTTATTGAGCAAATGATTTGAGATAAATAGCTGTATACAATGCTTTTCTGTACAACTTTGTCAACGTTTCTGAACGTACTTTTGAAAAGCATAAAGCACTGTGGAAAGTGTACTAAGAGAGAGAATGTACTTTTAACTACTCTATATATCTCTGAACACATCTTTCTGCTTTACACAGTGTATTCTCTCTGTCTCAATAAGATATTATTATTAACCACTGTACAATTGAGACTTTGAGTACAGGTTGCTTCTGATTAAGGAGAAAGAAACGCAGACATGCTCACTGAAGTAGATCTCCTCAGAGCAACGGGAAAATAACATTTAATGCTATTAGAGAACGGTAATATTTATGAAGGCTGAAGCTGAGCTATTCGAAGAACAAGTCTGAAGCCTCATCAAAGCTTATAAATACCGTGAACAAGAAGAAGAATATAAGAGACTCAACAATGAAAAAGAAAGAGCTGAACGCTGTGCAATTTGTTATACTCTGTATAGAAAGTCTTGTATTTTTTCTATCTTCTTGTAAAAGAGAGTTTGCTTAACTCTCGAAGTGCTTTAGATTTCATATCCTCACTTGTGTGAGTTAGACAACACTTAAATCAAAAACACTCTGCTGAGTTGTTTGAGCCTGGAGAGGCTTGACTGTAAAAGAATACTTGATTTAGCCTAGAGAGGCTGTGTGCAAAGAATACTTGTGATTTAGCCTGAAGAGGCTGTGTGCAAAGAATACTTGGGTTTTAGCCTAGAGAGGCTGTGTGCAAAGAATACTTGGTTTTAGCCTGAAGAGGCTGCGTGCAAAGAATACTTGTACCTATCTGGTTTGATAGTGAAATCTCTCTAGTTTGAGGGGACTGGACGTAGCTCTTAGGAAAGGGTGAACCAGGATAAAACTTGTGTTACTTCTTCTTTCCCTTAACTCTTTTTATATCTGTGCTTATTACTAACCAAGGGGATTGAATTGATTTTATTTTAACAAGTTTTTCATACACTTTAAATCGGACAAAGAAAACAAGTTTTTAAACTAAGAGGGAAGCCTCTGCGTCCAATCTTTCTGTGCGTCCGATATTTTACAACTTTGTGAGTCCAGTGTTTTGGCACTCTGTGCGTCCAATGTTTTAGCACTCTGTGCGTTCAATGTTTTAACATTTTGTGCGTCCAATACTTCAAAACACTGTGAGTCCAGTTTTCATATTTGGCTGTGCGTCCAACGTTTTTCACAAGCCAGCGTCCAACATTGCGAAAAGTTTTTAAAAGCTTTGAAACACAATTCAACCCCCCCTTCTTGTGTTTCATCCTGTTACCTACACTTAAGACTTTTATTATCGCCATGTATTGATCCTCTTTCAATACTGTGTAATATTATTGTCCTTAAGACTTTTATCATCGCCACATATTGGTCCTCTTCTAATACCGTGTAATAAAGTTATTTAAAAAAAAACATAAGTTTTATGAAAACTTCTCTTAACTCCTAACTCCCAAATCTTTATTATTTTACTTCTCACTCTTCATTGTAAAATGAGTTAATTAAAAATCTTAGTTAAGTTTTTTGATAATTTTACTTAAGTTCCTTTACTTTAAGTATTTCAAATCTGCCCCAAAATTTTCTTTTTTTCAAGTTTCAGCCCTTATTTTTTTGAAATTTAGGTTTCTGCCCCAAAACTGTCCAGTCTTCACGTGTCTGCCCCAGAATTTTCCAGACTTCACGTTTTCTACCCCAGAACTTTTGTAAAATTATACTTTTGGCCCAAAGTGCCCAGATTTTCGACATTAAGCCTAGAATTCCAGAATTTTGCATTTTTCACCCCAAAACATCCAGTTTTCTTTTTTGACCCCTAAAAATTCAAAATTTGATTTTCTCCTTCATTAATTGATTTTCTAGCTCACTTAGAGTTTTATGGATAAAAATGACTTAGTATGAAATTGATTTAAGACTTATACTTAGTAATTTAATGAAATTTATCTAAGTAAGTGTTAACTTGAATCTTAATTAATTTATTTAATTTCACTTTGGAAAACTTTTTCATTAAAGCTTTTAAACCCTTTTCCCACACTTAATCAAATACTTCAATCCAATTCCAATCACATTGAATGAAATCATGTGAAACATCCAAGAATCAATATTCATCCATTTAGGCAAAAACACCACCAAGCCATAAATCAAACATACACTCAAAGTAATCATTCATAACATACCAACATACATCATGAACATAGCATAAAGCATACTTCCTCAAACATACACTTAGGCATTCCAAATCAATCCAAATCATACATATGATTTTTCCAACAACACATAGGTTTATCCAAAAATTATCATGCCTCAACCAAAATCATACTTTCACTCATATACATAAATATATAAAAATACATATTACTAAAGAATGATTTCTCACTCAAACACCCAATATGAAAACTCAAGTCTTTGAGTTTTTCATGAACATACAACATAAACCACACACATACACATCCTTCCCAACTTATTGAGAAAATCCCCTTACCTCTTGGAGACTATGAAAATGAGCAAACACCAAAGATCACCTTCCCTCTACAAAAACACCAAGTGGCCTCCTTGAAGCCTTGATGTTCCCACACTTAGAAAAATTTACCATTCACAAAATACACCAAAATAAAACCATAAAAATATGAGTTTTATGAAAACCAACAAACCCTAAAGGGTAGAAATTTGAGTAGATGAATACTTACTCAAATCATGAAGAAATAGATCCAAGGTGGTTTTCAAGTTTGTAGGTTCCAATGGAGTGAACCTAAACCAAGAAAAAGATCTCTTTTAGTAAAGAGAAGAACACAACTTTCATGGAAACATGAAAGTGGTGGAAATGAAAAAATGAAAGAAGTTTATGAATTAGAATGATGATCCAAACCTTTTTTGTGAAGCTTGGGTGGCCAAAAAACTCAATGAAACTTAGCCTTTTGGTGTGTAGGAAAGCTTGAGAATATGAGAGAAAAAGATGGAGCTCTTGATTCAAGTGGAGAAGATGAAGTGAAAAGTGAATTCCTCTCTCCTCTCTCCCTAGTAGATTTCGGCTGAGCACAAAGAGGAATGGGGGAGGTATGGGCTTGCATGCTTTTGGTGGTTGGGAACCATACCACTCTCACCTAATTTGGGAAAATTCAAAAATCAACCCCTATTTGACCATTTGAATTTTGGAAGGTTTTTGACGGTGGATCAGCCCCTCTCTTGGGCGCCCAAGCTGACTGGAAAATGGTGGAATTTAATTCCACCAAGTTAGGGTTTAATCGGTAGTTCGAAGGAGTAAAAACGCGTACTTTTCGAACCTCTTTTTAGATAAATTTTTTTCTAAAATGAGTAAAATCATGAGAAATGAATTTTATGATTTGAATATGATATAGAAAAATTTAGAAACTCAAAACTAAATTTTTGGACTATTTTTCATGTCCCGGTTTACTCGTAAAGCACCAAATGCAGGTAAAATAAAATTTTTCTGAAAAATTTCCAGATAATTTTTTAAAAGTCACAAATATTATAAGAACCACTTTTGGTTCGTTAAAAATTTATTTTGGAGTAAAAATGACTCCAGAAAAATACTGAACCGTTCCTGCATTCCGCGAGAACGCGGTTTCTGCAAAAACTCAGTTTTGCGAACTCTATTACTCTAAACCCTTCAAAAATAAACCTAAGATATAAATATTATTATTCATACCTTAAAATCACAAAAATCATTAATTAAATAATTTTAATTAAATTAAAACAGATTAAAAATCAATAAAAACTATATATAAAAAAACAGAGTGTTACAATGAGGCTTAATGGCAGATATATCGTTTTGGGGGAGGAGACATACACCTCTCATTGATTTGCTAATAGCAATTGTCGTGGATAATAATGATGTTGCAAGAGAAAGCACATATGTATGAGACAAAGAGTTGCTGGAGAAGACACATATGTAAGAGAGAAAGTGTTGTCAAACACTTAATTAAAATTGGTGTGATCTCACTTGAGTATGTGAAAAGTGAGAAGAAAGAGAAAAAAAAATCTTGCAGATCCTTTTATAAAAGGATATGATTACCTAGGAAAGTTGTCCTGGATACGTCGAGGGGGATGACGTTAAAGCCTTGAGTGGAGGAAAGTATGGTGAATACCCAATTTGTGGCCAAACGAAGCCATATGAATACTCCTATGCATTACACTTCTCATCCCTATGGCGTGTGGTAGTGCTTAATGTGAGTTTGAGCCATGAGCTCTTAATAGATACATAAACCTTGGTAGTTCTATAGAGACGCACTTGATAACCCTTGGAGTGGTGCTATAGAGACGCACTTGAATGTATCTATCTACATGAGTGTGAAGGCATTTGCCACCTTCCATGAAAGACTTAGGCAATCTTTCTAGAGCACTCATCAGCAACCCAAGGTATATATAGAAGGGCCTTAATTATTGTGTGAATATTCTATCGCGGAGCTATCGCAATTCTAAAGGTAAAGTGTGTGTTGTGGGGGTCTCATCTTAAGTCTATGAAGTTCAAGAGTAATTCACTCCATGGACATAAGGTGTTGCCTCACCCCACTACGTCTTAATTCAATCCTCTAGGCATTAACACTTAAGCACAAAAACCTTTCCTTGCCCAAATTTTTTTCTTTTTCCACTTACTTGCCATTAGTGGGGGATTGTAGGAATAATGGCATTAGTGGGATTGTAGTATTCTACCGTTCTTCTTATTACCGTTGGCGTAGTATTCTTCCTTTCTTCAGTTGGCATACTTGACGTTAGAAGCCTTCCTTTTACTACCTTCCTTTTACTCTTCGGTTTTATTAGCATTAATCCTTTTATCACAATATTTTATTATATTAATCATCTAAAACACATTGCCATATTACTATTCCAAAGGCTTTTGTCCGTTGGTCATCAGCTTCATACGTTGCCACTTTTTCATTAAGTGGTTCAATTTCAATTGATTTGGCTTTAATATAATTCAAAGCTTTGCCAACGTTTTTGTTTTGCTAAGTCTATATTGGCAGCTTCATCCTTCTCAATTTTCTTCTTACTTCTTTGTGTTCTGGGCATTGTTTTGTGAGGCTCCAACGTGTTTCAGACCTCGAGTGCACAGGTCCAGACACCATGCTGTGTAAACCTTGGAGGGCAAAACCGGATATCAGGTTGCACCGGAGGTCCGCCGAAATTTTTCTTTCAGGGCAGTGGTTATTGCCACGGCACAGTTATCACTCTTATTCCCTATATTTCCAACAATATCGAGTTTAGAAATCGTTCACAGAATTTAACATATTTAACATGCATACCAAACACACATATCATCCAAATCATTCAATCACTACAACATATAATATACATGTTGTAATATCTGTTTCTTTTGTTAACTGTTTATATTTTTGTCTTATATGAGTTTGTGTGATATAAATCTTTTGATGTTTATTTTTTAGTTTAAAAATAGGATTTAAATGCATGAGTTCCAAATTACTTTTAAAAAACAGAAAGTTTTGGCTTCCATCAGATCAAAATTCAACGTCTGTTTCTCTGTTCAAAATTGTACTTTTTCTGTTTTATATGAATTTTTGCACCATAAATCTTTTGAGATTTATTTTTGACTTAAAATTAGGAATAAAATACACGTATTCCGAAATACTTATGAAACAATGGTTTTACTGTTGTAGACACCAATTTTTGTCCTCCTTTATTTAATTGATCTGAAGGGAATCCAATTGATTTAAGTCCATTAACATTTTTGTTTTCAATTCATTGGGCTTTTGTTTGGTTGAACCAATTGTAATTGGGCCTCTGTTTTTGATGACCCTCTCATGATCCGATTAGCAAAAAGGCTTTGTACTTTTTTTTATTACAAGTCCAATACAAAAAATACAAAAAAGAACAAAAAAGAGTAAAAAATTGAAAAAAGACAACAAGACAAAAGTCAATCCATGCAAGCTCTCCCTCCTTTCTCTGCTGCTTCTTTTTCATAATACCCAAAGAGGCCCAAGCTGCAAGCACAAGGAAGATAAAAGGGCATAAGTTAGAATGGAGGAGGAAAAGGGCAAAAAAGGAAGAAAATATGAATTGGGGAGCAAGCAACACAACACACACTCACAACACACATACATAATTCTGAGAAAAATTAATAACACACACACACACACACACCCAAACCGTACACACACACACACACACACACACAATTCTGAAAAAATAACACACACATGCACACACACACACAGGACCCAACAAAACACACACACAGACACACACACACAAAGGCAGTAACACACACACACAGAGACAGTACACACACACACACACACAGAGACACCACCACACCACCACATCACACCACTACATGGTTTGCCCTACATTTGGTACCCCTCCCTTGTATATATTCCCAATAGAACAGTGAAAAAAGACACACAGAAAAAGAGAGAAAAAGGAGAGGAAAAATAGTTTTGATTGGTGAACCAATTTTGTTCATCAATCACAGAGAGCACAATATAGAGCCTAGCAAGCATACACAGTGAAAAAATAGCAGTTGAGAGAAGAAGGAGATTACCCTCATATTGTAGGCCACTAACAGGTAAGGAGATCTCTCCTTCTTGTGCATCTTGCCTTGCTCCTTTTTTTTTTCATTTTTCATTTCTCTGCAAATAAGCAAACATAAAAAAAAAACCATGAGTGAAAATCAGCGAGAAGGAAAATAAGAGAAAAGGCAGTGTGAGGAGTTGAACTTGAAAGAGGGAAAGGAGCCCTCACCATCGTCTGTGGTGGCGCGGCCAGCCCTACATCGCCGCGGTCTCCCTCTCTCCTCCCTCCTCCTCTCTTCTTCCTCACCAAGCCCATTGATGCTGCAAACCACCTCAGGCTTTCCACAGTTGTAGAAACAGAGAAGGAGGAGGTTCCACCAACCACCACCAGAACCACCGTAGTAAACCGCCACCACCGTCGCCGCAAATGCCATCGCGGTCGCGACCTTCTTCGCGCCTCAGCCGGCCATGGCACCCACTCCTTCCTTTTCCCCCTTTTCGTTCGCTCCCCTCTCTCTTTCTCTCTCCATCGCGTCACCTTCCCCTCACCGCTGAAAACCGCGCCTCTCAGCCCTGCCACCGTCGCGTCTGGGCCGGCCACCGCATGGCCGATGGTGCGCCGTCGCCTCCTCCTTGACCGCCACTCCTTCTTCCCTTTCCCCCTTCTCTTTCCTCTTTTTCCTCTTTCCCCCTCTCTTCTCTTCTCTGTTTTTAGTTTAGGGATTTTGACCCCTGCGTTTTTTTTCTTCCTTTCTTGCGTTCTGATGTTGTTATTTTTTTAAGTTTTTATTTCATTTATTTATTTGTTTTCTTGTTTTACTTCATTCTCTTTTTTAGTTTTTTTTGAAAATTTTTGAAAGTTAGCATGGTTAGGGCCTTTGGCCCACTGTTTGCCCTTTTTTTTAAATCTGATTTGTGATTTTTGGGGCTTTGGCCCAATTTCATTTTTTTAAAAATAAATAAAGAATAGATGGTTGTTTTGATGTCTGGGCCTGGCCCAGTTTCATTTTTTAAAACTGAAGAAGGAATGTTTGAATGGATGTTAGGGCCTTTGGCCCATTTCTGCGTTTTTGATTCCTTTTACAATAATATGATTTGTGGCTTTGGGCTTCTTGCCTGTTTTTGCATTTTCTTTTTGGTGCTTAAAAATCTGATTTGTGGCTTTGGGCTTTGGCCCAGTTTGTTTTTTTCTCTTTTGTTTTCTTTTGCATCTATATGTTGGGCTTAGCCCATTATTTATGACTTATGATTTTTGCCCTAATTTACTTCACAAATAAAATAAAGTTATTTCTAAATTAACTCCTTTTTTATTATCTAAGAATGGCTAAAAAAAAACATTAATCATAACCTCTTGCAATTTTTCTAAATATATATATATATATATATATATAGAGTTGTTAGTGATAGTCATTTTGGATCCTCTTCCTATTTGGCTATTGTGAAAACTCTATTTTTTGTAATTAATTAATTAAGTAATTAATGATAGTCAATTTTGGATCTTCTTCCTATTTGACTATTGCGAAAACATTTTAGATGAAAACTCAATATTGATAGTCGTTTTGGATCCTCTTCCTATTCGGCTATCGCGAAAAAACTTCTTTATTTCAGTCAGTCAAAATTAGTAAACATTTTGGATGCTCTTCCTATTTGGTTACTATGAGACCAAATGAATTATTTTTGAAAAAAGCAAATTCTACAAAATTTAAAACAAATCAACACAATCTTTTTCTACTAAAGAACTACGTAGCTTTGATTTTCTCATTGCACCTGAGAATACGTAGGAGCAGGGACCTTCCCTGTCGAGCACAAAAATAAATTTTCATAATTTTTCTCCTTTGTTTTGTAAATAAATAAATAAATAAATAATAAATAATAAATCATTTCCATTTGGGGTAAAATAAATAATTTTGAAAGCTAACAAAATTTGCACATTTAATTAGAGGTAACCGCTTTTTAGCGGACGTCGTAGGGTGCTAATACCTTCTTTATGCGTAATCGACTCCCGAACCCTAAATCTGGTTTCAAAGGCCATTTTTTCAAAATCGGGTTTTTCCAATGTTTTTCCCAAAAATAAATCTTGGTGGCGACTCCTCTGTAATTTTTTGGGTTGCTTCATCTGGCGACTCCACTGGGGATGTTCGAGAGTCAAGCCTTACATAATTAAATGTGCAAAATTGTTAGTTTTTTTTCTTTATTTTACCCCTTCTTTTGTTTGTTATTTTATTGCGTTTGTTGTAAATATTCTTTATTATTGTTTGTAAATATACCTGCTGAATAGAATCTTAGGATAGAAGACCGCTGGTTCTGCTGTTGTTTTTTTCTCTTTTGCAGGTTGGGTAGTTTTAGGGTGCCCCCATCACACACTACACTTACACTATTCACACACTTATGAGCGTGGCCCTACACCCGGGCTGAGTGTACCTTAGCGAGTGTGAGGTTGGCAGTGGTAATCATTTTGGATCCTCTTCCTATTTGATTATCGCGAGAACCTCATCTAGAGTGCGACTCTTCCGCGAATGCCCACATTTTGGATCCTCTTCCTATTTGTGGTCCACATTCCGGAATGGGTACTTAGCTCTAGAGGCCTTTTGTGAGTGAGTGATTAGAACCACCCGAGTAAGTATCCACGAAGTAAAAGGACTTATGGACCAAGGTAGAAACCCTCAAATTAAGGTGAAACCCATGGTTTAGGACACAAGGGGGCAAACTATCCAGCTGTTAACAAAAGATTCTTGTGCATTAGTAATAGGCATTCTAGCATTTGTACTATTGTAAAAAAAAAAAAGATATGTTGTATTATCATGTTTACCATGACAATCCATTGCATCATCAAGACATTTGCATATCATGTGTTGCATCCATTCTCATTTTATCCTTTTCAAACTAGGGTTGTCGGAGGACCGTAAGAAGACATTGTTTGTGGATAGGATAATATGGGATCAGCCGATGGAACAACCCCAACCATGTCAAAGAGACTCATGCATGCGAAAGCCAAAAGGCCTGAAGTGGAAAGTTTGAAAGCTCTTGGAGATTTGTTAAAAGGGAATCAACGCTCTACCTTCTACAAGGAATATGGGAAGATTCTCGACATGCTGAAAATTGAAGTACAGGTAGAAGCTATCACCGCGTTGGCTCAGTTTTACGACTCTCCCCTCAGATGCTTCACTTTTCGAGACTTCCAGCTAGCCCATACTTTGGAAGAGTTTGAGCAGATTCTAGGGTATCCTTTGAAGAATGGGAAGCCTTATCAGTATATTGGACACTACCCTTCTATCCCCTTGATTGCTGAAGTATTAAAAGTTATCGAAGGAGATTTGAACAAGGGAGGAGAGATCAAAAAAGGCACTGACGGAATCTCAAAGAGCTACTTGGAGAAAAAAACACATGAGCTAGCAAAAAAGGAAGATTGGGGCACCTTCAGGGACGTGTTGGCTCTTGCTATATTCGGGATTATTTTGTTTCCGAATGCCGATGAGCTTGTGAACTTCGCTGCAATCGACGTGTTTTTGGCTTTCAAGCTAAGGAAGGAGAACCCTGTACATGCCGTTCTTGCTGATGTGTACCACACCCTTGATTTTTGCCATGAAAAGAAGGGTAAGAGGATTCTGTGCTGCTTGCCTGCCTTATATATTTGGCTGATCACCCATGTGTTCAGTAGTGGATGCAAGACTCATTGTCCAATTGATGATTTCAAAATGTGTCAAGTCAAGACCAAGACCAGTCACGAGTGGGCCCAGACTCTAGTAAACCTTGGTGAAGGAACAGTTCGATGGTATCCGAAGTGGAAGGAGATAGAAGAAGTGATTTATCAATGCGGAGGTTTTCCCAATGTTCCACTCATGGGAACTAGAGGTTGCATCAATTATAATCCTGCTTTGGCTTTGAGACAGCTCGGTTATCCTATCATGGGGCTGCCATCAGATGAAGTGATCACTCCTTTTGTCCTGTATGATATGAGCCCACAAAATGGGGAGATGATGAGGAAAGTTTCGCGAGCATGGGATAAGGTAGTCACCAAAAAGGGGCGTGATTTTGGAGTGCGGAGTTGTGATGCAAAAGACAGCTATCGCCAATGGCTCAAGGAAAGGGTGTTGAAGATTAAATTGTCGTTTTATGGTCTAATAACTGTCACAAAGGAGACACCAGTTCAGGAACCTCCCTGTAATGAAGAAGTAGAAAAGTTAAAAGCAGCGTTGACCAAGAGTGATGAAGAGAAGAATAGGCTACAAAAAGAACTTGCTGAAGTAAGACGAGCCTATGAAAAGTTGCAGTTAGAAGTTGCCCAGAAGACAACCTCTCTTGAGAAGGCAAATAAGAGAGCCAGGTCGGAAGAGGAAAGGAAGCTCAAAACTCGAGATTGCTTGTATGCTACTGATACAGAATTGGGAAAGCAAAGGCAAGAGATGGATGAGGCACTAACCGCGAATCAACGATTGAAAGACATGATCAGGAATTCCAAGGTGGCCGAGCGGAATGCAATAAAGCAGCTTAGAGATTTAAATGAACAATTGACAAGGGTTGTGGCCGAGTATGAGAAAAGAGTTGACGGTGAAATGCAGTGCAAGGAGGATGCGATAAAGATGGTTGCACTCCGTGAAGAAGCATGGAGAAGAGAGCAAGAAAAATCACATGGTTTGAGAAATCACATTGAAGACCAGAAAATAATCATCAAGCAGCTTAATGACGAAAATGCTTACTTAAGGGACCATGTCATAAGGTTGAATAGTTTTGCAAAATGCCAAAAGACCCTTAAACAGCTCCAAAAGGAAGGTGAATTCTGGAGAGATCGATATGCAAAGTTGGCAGAACTCACCAATCAAGCACTCATAAATATACCAAGATTCCTGAAAGAGGCTGAGAAGACAATGAACCTGTTCACAACACCAGTAGAAGTCTCTGATTTTATTAAGCATTGTAAAGAAGCGATTGAAGAGTTGAAAAAAGGGTCTGTGGTTAATGGGATCCATGTACAAGTTTGGGTGCAATGTACTCCAATTTGATGAGTTAGGAAATGATGTACTCTGCTTTGATTATTAAATGAAATCTTTTGCTGTTTTGATCCCATATTATCCTTGATTGATTTTGTTCCAAAAAAAAGGGAAAGTAATAAAAATATTTAGAAAAAGAAAAAAAAAGATAAAAAGATAAAAAAAAAGAAAAGAAAAATGAAGATAATGATTATCCACAAACAATGGAAGTTATGGTTCTCCAAGGCAATAAATTGAGAATGGGCATCATAATTAAGAAACATGCATTTTCATCCATTTTTTCATTGATTGCATACTCATATCATTCTTTAGCAGGAAGTAATTAATCAAACGTCAAACTGTTTCCTCGGCACCCCTATCTTACCCGAACTCAAGCGAGGATCATGGCAGAAAGGACCCAGGAAGAGGTGAGGAACGAGATTGACCAACTGAAGGAGCAAATGGCCAAGCTGCTAGAGGCCATGGAGAAGAGCAAGGACGCGGACAGGGAACCCCCGATGGCGGATGAAGAGCATTCCACTACTGCGGTTTATCCACCTGGATTTAGTCCTGTGTCTCAAGGAATTGTGATACCTTTCCCTGTGTACCCACAAGGGTTCTCACGTCAACCAGGTTCCGATCCTCAAGGTGTACAGACGATCTCATTGCCGCCTTATGGTCTCCCAATCGGATACACACCTCCCTTCGCAACTGCAACGGCTGAGACCCAAACTGTCCAGTTTCAACCTCAAGGGCCTGCTTCCCATTTGGTTGTCACTGCTTCTGAAGGTAACCCGCAAGCAATCCTTATGCCCAATGTTTCCCAATCCCCGAGACTTGACTCAAATGCTGAAATAACGCAAGTCCAAGCTTCGATCCCTATTCCCATGACATACAGCTCCCAAGTTGGCAATATTCCATTCCAATTCCTTAGCTCTCCAGAAGTTACTACGCCTGTGGTGGTATCAATACCGAATTTCCAAAACCCTGTTACAGCACAAGCATACCATGCTGATTCCCAAGGGACCAACACTAGCGCTAACCCTATCATGATGTCGTTGCCTCATTAGGCAGCTGGAGGACCCGTGCCGATGTCTTCAGCTGAAGACCCTCATAAGGCTAAGTGGCAAACCCTTGAGGATAGATTGAGGGCCATTGAAGGAGTAGGTTACTATGGCCTAAATGATGCTTCGGAGCTGTGTCTGGTCCCAGATGTGGTCATCCCGCCTAAATTTAAGGTTCCGGACTTTGAGAAATACAGTGGTGTTACTTGTCCAAAAAGCCACCTTACCAAGTATTGTAGGAAAATGGCAGCTCATGCTTATGATGATAAGCTTCTGATTCATTGCTTCCAAGACAGCCTGACTGGTGCTGCCGCGAACTGGTATACTCACCTTGAGCGTGTCCATATTCGATGCTGGAAAGACTTGGCTGATGCTTTTCTGAAACAGTACAAGTACAATATTGACGTAGCCCCCGATCGTATGCAGTTGCAAAATATGGGACAAAGAGACAATGAAATGTTCAAGGAGTATGCCCAGCGTTGGAGGGGGTTAGCGGCACAAGTTGAGCCACCCTTGACTGAGAAGGAAATGGTTGCTATGTTCATAGACACTCTACAGTCGCCTTTCTATGACAAAATGATTGGGAGTGTGTCGTCGAACTTCTCAGACATGGTCATCATAGGAGAAAGGGTGGAAGGAGGAATGAGAAGTGGAAAAATCGCCCATAATCTAGTTGGGGCAAACAATGGAAAGAAACCTCCCACGGGGTTCAATAAGAAGAAAGAAGGAGAAGCCCAAGTAGTGATGGCCAGTCAAGCGGAACAAGCTCCAAGAGGACCTTACCTTTACCCTGCCCATTTCCAACAACCATACCAAGCCTTTTACCCACCGTCACCACCATATGTTGCCGCAACTTCCCAAACTCCTTTCCCACAACCCAACTACCCGAGAATGCCTTTTCAACCCTCACCCCCTACCGCGCCACAAATGCCACCTCCTCAGCCAGCTCGCCAACCTAACCAAAACCCCTCCCCTAACCAGCAACAGAGACCATCAAACAACCAAGAGAGAAAACAAGTAAGGTTCAACCCCATCCCTGTGTCGTATCCAGAAGTGTTTCGTCACCTCTACGACAATAAAATGATTGCGCCTTGCCCAGCAAATCCAGTTGAACCCCCATATCCACAATGGTATGACCCGAATGCCAAGTGTGAGTATCATGCCAGAGCTATTGGGCACTCGACGAAAAATTGTAGAACTTTAAAGTTCAAGGTGCAAAATTTGATTGACAGCAAGTGGTTAACCTTCAAGGGTGATGGTCCAAATGTGGGAGGAAATCCATTACCTGGGCACAATGGTTCCGCAGTCAATGCAGTTGAAGAGTTTATGGGCCAGTGTCTGATCAGGAAAGTAGAAAATGTCAGAACCCCTTTGAGAGACATTCTCATTGGATTACGCCAATGTGGCATGATTCAAGGAGGTTGCGAAAAGGAGGGAACTTGTAGCTTTCATGCAAGCTTCGAACACCGCATAGAGGAATGCGATGAATTCAAGAAAGTCCTGCAAAGTCTGATGGACGCACACCTAATCCAGATAAGTCGTGCGGTGGATAATGAAGATGTGTTGACACTTCAATCAGGAGGGGAGGATGCCACATTTATGGTAAAGTCATTGGAAATCCGCTACTCCATGAAAGTACCAGCGGAAATCCCTGTGGGGCCAAAGCCCATTACAATTCAAGTTCCTACTCCTTTTTCCTACAAGGATAACAAGGCAGTGCCATGGAACTATGATGTGAAAGTTCTCTCTGAAGGGAATCAGACGAGGGTCTCTCCTGAATCTGGAAATATTGTTGTTACCAACATTGCAGGCGTTGGTGGGATAACCCGAAGTGGGCGAATTTATACTCCTGTTGAGCTGAGAAATGAGGACCCAAAAGAAGGAGATAAGGTCCATCAGGGGAAAGGGAAAGAAAGAGGTTGTCAATGAAGAACAAGTGGGAGATACAACAAAAAGGGAACCGGATTGCAAGAAAGCGGTGTCTGATGAAGAAGCTTCTGAGTTTTTAAAGATGACTAAGCAGAGTGAGTACAAGGTGGTTGATCAGTTGAACCGTACTCCTGCAAGGATAACTATTTTGTCTCTGCTTTTGAGTTCGGAACCACACCGAAAAGCATTGATGAAGGTGCTGAATGAAGCTCATGTCACCCAAGACATCACGGTTAACCAATTTGATGGTATTATTGGTAACGTCGTTGCCAATAACTACCTCACTTTCACAGATGATGAGATACCCAAGGAAGGTATGGGGCATAATAAGGCACTACATATTTCTGCGAAATGTTAAGACCATATCATCGCAAGGGTGTTGGTGGACAATGGGTCATCTTTGAATGTCATGCCCAAGTCAACGCTTGGGAAGCTATCTATTGATGGAACCCACATGAAGCCTAGCACTATGGTGGTACGTGCATTTGATGGATCTAGGAGAGAAGTGATCGGGGAGATTGAATTCCCAATTCAAATCGGCCCTTGTGTCTTCGAAGTTGCTTTCCAAGTGATGGATATCATGCCAGCCTACAGTTGTCTTCTGGGTAGGCCCTGGATTCATTCTGCGGGAGCTGTGCCCTCCACGCTTCACCAGAAAGTGAAGTTCATAATAGACAACAAACTGGTGATTATCTCAGGTGAGGAAGACTTGTTGGTGAGCAAACCATCATCAACTCCTTACATTGAAGCAGCGGAAGAAGCGCTTGAAACTTCTTTCCAGGCACTTGAGGTTGCTAATACAACTTTCGTGGGTGAAGGGACTCCGATTGCAAAACCAAGCCTATCCAGGACAGCTATGATGACTGCCAAGATGATGATTCAAGGAGGATTGGTGGGGAAGTGTGGAAAGTTGTTGGAACTATCTGACAACAAAGACCGATTTGGGTTGGGATATCACCCCACAAAAGCTGACAAAAGGAGAATTGCAGAAGAGAAGAGAGAGAAGAGGCTCGCCAGGCTGGAGAATCGAGAGCCAAGTGCCAAGAGGGTCCCCATTTGTGATATCCGTGAAAGCTTCCGAAGTGCGGGACTTTTGTATCCAAATCAGATAGCCGTTGCTGAAGATGGTTGTGCTGTTACTGATAATATCAATCTGGTTTATCCCTGTTCCCCACAAGAAGAGCTTGGCAATTGGGAGGTCGTCGAGTTTCCCGTGGTTTTTGTTTCATCTTCAAAGTAATTATGTAATGCAACTCCTATTGCTCTGCCCAAGGCTTTAGGATGATACATTGTTAAATGGGCACACATGTTTCCTTTCAGTATAGTTATTAATAAAGTGCATGCATTTTGAACTTTCTAGCTCATTTTTTCTTCCTTTACTAGCCATTCTTTTTTCTTATTTATTGTCTATTCATTTCTTTTCCCTCTTGCAAATCTCAATCCGTGCAGATCAGAAAATGTTCTCCTAGAAAATGGCAATGCTAGCATCTCATCTTATAACTTTGAATTTCCCACTAATCACACTGATGAGGAAAGTGAGGAAGAGTGGGAGACTCCCCCTAAATTAATGAGGTTAATAGAACAAGAGGCCAAAATAATCCAACCCCATCAAAAAGTGACTGAAATAATCAATTTGGGAACTGAGGATAATAAGAAAGAAATAAAAATTGGCACTCTTATGAAAGAAAGTGAGCGAAACAAGTTGGTTAAACTCTTGTTCGACTATATTGATGTCTTCGCATGGACGTATCAGGACATGCTTGGACTCGACGCTAGCATAGTCGAACATAAGTTGCCACGGAAGCCTGAGTGCCCACCAATTAAACAAAAGTTGAGAAGAATGAGGCCTGATATGTCGTTGAAGATTAGAGAAGAGGTCAAGAAGTTGTTTGATGCTGGTTTTCTAGCTGTGGCTACATACTCTGAATGGATTGCCAATATTGTCCCAGTTCCTAAGAAAGATGGAAGAGTTCGGATGTGCGTTGACTATAGGGATTTGAACAGAGCAAGCCCTAAAGACGACTTCCCTTTGCCTCACATTGATGTTCTTGTGGACAACACTGCTCAGAACTCATGCTTTTCTTTCATGGATGGTTACTCGGGGTATAACCAGATCAAAATGGTAGTTGAGGATATGGAAAAGACAACTTTCATCACACCGTGGGGAACCTTTTGTTATAGGGTGATGTCTTTTGGATCGAAAAACGCTGGGGCAACGTACCAAAGGGCCATGGTAACTCTGTTTCATGACATGATGCACAAAGAGATAGAGGTTTACGTGGATGGCAGAATTGCAAAATCAAGAACTGATGAAGATCACATAGTAAACCTGCAGAAATTGTTTGAATGCCTATGGAAATTTAAGCTCAGGTTGAACCCCCGCTAAATGCACCTTTGGGGTGAGATCAGGGAAGTTGTTGGGATTTATGGTGAGCCAAAAGGGAATAGAAGTTGATCCAGAGAAGGTGCGAGCTATCATGGAAATGCCCGCTCCTAACACAGAAAAAGAAGTTCGAGGTTTTTTGGGAAGATTGAACTACATCGCTAGATTTATATCCCGATTAACTGAAACTTGTGAGCCGATCTTCAAATTGTTACGCAAGGATCAGGCTGTTGAATGGAATGAAAATTGCCAAGAAGCTTTTGAAAAGATCAAGCAGTACCTACAGAATCCCCCGGTCTTGGTTCCCCTGGTGCCGGGACGGCCCCTCATTATGTACCTGACAGTGCTTGATGAATCAATGGGTTGTGTGCTGGGCCAACATGATGACTCTGGTAAGAAAGAGCATGCCATTTATTATTTGAGCAAGAAATTCACCAGTTGTGAAGTGAGATACTCTTTGTTAGAAAAAACTTGTTGTGCCTTGGCTTGGGCCGCTCGCCAATTGAGACAATATATGTTGTGTCATACTACTTGGCTGGTTTCCAAAATGGACCCAATCAAGTATATTTTTGAAAAACCTGCCCTCACTGGAAGGATTGCTCGTTGGCAAGCGCTATTGTCAGAATATGAGATAGTGTATGTCACTCAGAAAGCGATCAAAGGCAGTGCTTTGGCTGACTATCTGGCTCATCAACCCATAGAAGATTATCAATCAATGCAAAATGATTTTCCTGATGAAGATATAATGGCTCTATTTGGAAAAGAAGGAGAATTCCCCGATGAAGAAAAATGGACCTTGCTGTTTGATGGAGCTTCCAATGCGTTGGGGCATGGGATCAGAGTGCTGTTGATTTCCCCGGAATCTCAATATATCCCTATCACTGCAAGACTATGTTTTGATTGCACAAACAATATGGCAGAATATGAGGCCTGCGCAATGGGGTTCCAGGCTGCAATTGAATCAAAAGCCAAAATCCTGGAGGTGTGTGGGGATTCAGCTCTAGTTATTCATCAGTTAAAAGGTGAATGGGAAACTTGAGATGCGAAATTAATCCCTTACCATGACTATATTAAGGGGTTAATGGAGCAATTTGAGCGAGTGACTCTCCATCACATTCCCCGCGAAGAGAATCAGTTAGCTGATGCACTGGCCACATTGTCATCCATGTTCAAAATAAGTCAAGAGAAAGACATGCCACTCATAAAAATACAAAGTCAAGAACAACCAGCATATTGTCAAGAGGTGGAAGAAGAATTGGATGGAAAACCCTGGTACCATGATATCAAATGTTTTATCCAAAGCCAAAAGTATCCCCCAGGTGCTACTGAAAATGATAAAAGAACCCTGAGAAGGTTAGCATTGGGCTTTTTCTTGAATGGTGAAGTGCTTTACAAAAGAAATTACGACATGGTGTTACTCAAATGTGTGAATGCCGCAGAAGCCGAAAGGATTATGCAAGATATACATGAGGGTTCATTTGGGACCCATGCTGGGGGGCATGCAATGGCCAGGAAGATTTTGAGGGCTGGTTATTATTGGTTGACAATGGAAACTGATTGCTTTAATCATGTCAAGAAATGCCATAAGTGTCAGATATATGCCGATAATATTCATGCACCATCAGCATCGCCGAATGTATTGACGGCGCCATGGCCTTTTTCTATGTGGGGAATGGATGTAATAGGGCCGATTGAACCCAAAGCTTCAAATGGACACCGATTCATCCTTGTTGCCATTGACTACTTCACAAAATGGGTTGAGGCGGCATCATATGCACATGTGACCAGGAATGTGGTAGTCAAGTTCATCAAAAGAGAGTTAATTTGTCGTTATGGTTTGCCAAAAAGAATCATAACAGATAATGCAACCAACCTAAACAACAAGATGATGAAAGAGTTATGTGAAAATTTCAAGATCCAACACCACAACTCTTCCCCGTACCGTCCAAAGATGAATGGTGTTGTCGAGGCGGCAAACAAGAATATCAAGAAGATAGTTCAGAAGATGGTGGTAACGTATAAAGGTTGGCATGAAATGTTGCCTTTTGCCTTACATGGTTATCGCACTTCAGTTCGTACCTCAACAGGGGCAACCCCGTTTTCCTTGGTATATGGAATGGAAGCAGTCTTGCCTATCGAGGTAGAAATTCCTTCGTTAAGGGTGTTGATGGAAACAAAGCTAGAAGAGGCGGAGTGGGTCCAGGCCCGACTCGATCAGCTTAATCTTATTGAGGGAAAGAGAATGAATGCCCTGTGCCATGGTCAACTGTACCAAAAAAGAATGAAGACTGCTTATGAGAAAAAGGTTCGACCTCGAGAATTTCAAGAAGGGGACCTTGTGCTTAAAAAGATCCTACCAATTCGAAAGGATCATCGTGGGAAATGGACTCTGAACTATGAAGGGCCATATGTTGTGAAGAAGGCTTTCTCTGGAGGAGCTTTGATCCTTACTAAAATGGATGGGGAAGAGGTCCCACTCCCAGTAAACTCTGATGCGGTAAAAAAGTATTACGTCTAAAACAATAAATAAAAACATATAAAAAAAAAGCTCGCTAGGTTGAAAACCTGAAAATGCGGCCTAGGCAAAAGTTAGAGTGACCCGGTGAGTTGAAAACTTGAAAGAGCGACTCAGGCAAAAGTTAGGGTAAAAAAAAAAAAGGGCGAAACAACAGATGTTCAATGCTACAAGGCTGGGGCATGTGAGATATTCAGGGTGCACAAGGAATGAGCAGTTGACATCCTCCGAAGTTGGTTAATGGATTTTCAAAGTTATGGGCATGAGAAGCTAGCATCGTCTATTCTAAAGGACAATCCTTCAGCTCAAATTTTGTTTAATTTGTACCTTTGGACAAATTTTACATGCTTGCTTTCCCTTTGTGTTTTCACCATTTCACATGAATAACATCTGCACTGCATCATATTTCCTGTCTATAAAATGTTCTTGTCTTGACCCTTTCTGCAGGTTCAAAGTGTTACTTTATGATAATCTATGCTGAAATTTGAAATTTGTCTTGACATATTAAAATGCATCATGATTATTATGAAAGCTTCAAAAACAATAGGAAACGCGATCAATCTCTGTGTTGCTTTCATCAAAAGAAAAAAAAAGAATAAGAAAGGAAGGGAAATAGCAGAACAAAAAGCTAGCAGCACAATCAACATTACAAGAAGGGCGAAACGGTTTAACAAAAGAGTCCCAGTTCTGTACATGGAAGTATAAGGGATTCGCAAAAATCGGTCAAGAGATTCGAAGGAGAATGGTTTGCCCGTAAGTATCAAGATGGCCTCGCCCGGCAAGGCAAGAAAGGGATGAGGGATCAAGACGAAAAAGGTAAGAAAAGAAAAGGAAAAATGCACAACTGCATATTGAGTCATTGGTCTCATTCATTGCATCATGCATCACTCTAGCTGCATCGCATACCAATCATTACTGCACTAGTTCATGCATCTCATGCCATTGCATTATACCAAAAAAAAAGGAATACAAAAAAAAAGAGAAAAAAAAAGGAAGAGAAAAAAGAAAGAAAAAAAGAGAAAAAAAGAAATAAGAAAAAAAGAGAAAAAGAAGAGAGAAATTTTTGTCTTGTATTTCATTTCCTATCAAAGCCGGGCATCCGACCCGCATTCCTTTATTTTCCTGTCAAAGCCGGGCAACCAACCCGCACCCTTTTAGTTTTATGTCAAAGCCAGGCATCCGACCCCAACCCTTTTAATTTTCTGTCAAAGCCGGGGGTCCGACCCGCACCCCTTTTACTTTTTCTGTCAAAGCCAGGCAACCGACCCGCACCCTTTTAGTTTTCTGTCAAAGCCGGGTAGCCGACCCGCACCCTTTATTTTTCTGTCAAAGTCGGGCATCCGACCCGCATATTTTTATTTTTCTGTCAAAGTCGGGCGTCCGACCCGCACCCCTTTTAATTTTTCTGTCAAAGCCGGGCAACCGACCCGCACCCTTTTAGTTTTCTGTCAAAATCGGGCAGTCGACCCGCACCCTTTATTTTTCTGTCAAAGTCGGGCATCCGACCCGCACCCTTTAATTTTTCTGTCAAAGCCGGACGTCCGACCCGCACCCCTTTTACTTTTTCTGTCAAAGCCGGGCAACCGACCCGCACCCTTATTTTTCGTCAAAGGCAAGCTTAGAAAAAAGGAAAAAAAGAAGAAGAAAAAAGAGAAAAAAAGAAAAAAAGAAGATAAAAGAATGAAAAAAAAGAAAAGAGAAAAAAAAGGAAAAAAGAAAAAATGGGAATACTCTACTTTGTTTTTCAGCATTAATCGTCGGACAAAATTTTGGTCTCTTTTTCTCTACTTATTTCCTGTCATGATAATATGAAAACACTCGTTATTCATATTATCAAACAAAAAATAAGTAAAGAGGGGCAGCTGTAGACACCAACTTTTGTCCTCCTTTATTTAATTGATCTGAAGGGAATCCAATTGATTTAAGTCCATTAACATTTTTGTTTTCAATTCATTGGGCTTTTGTTTGGTTGAACCAATTGTAATTGGGCCTGTGTTTTTTATGACCCTCTCATGATCCGATTAGCAAAAAGGCTTTGTACTTTTTTTTATTACAAGTCCAACACAAAAAATACAAAAAGAACAAAAAAGAGTAAAAAATTGAAAAAAGACAACAAGACAAAAGTCAAGCCATGCAAGCTCTCCCTCCTTTCTCTGCTGCTTCTTTTTCATAATACCCAAAGAGGCCCAAGCTAGAAGCACAAGGAAGATAAAAGGGCACAAGTTAGAATGGAGGAGGAAAAGGGCAAAAAAGGAAGAAAATATGAATTGGGGAGCAAGCAACACAACACACACTCACAACACACATACATAATTTTGAGAAAAATTAATAACACACACACACACACACACCCAAACCGTACACACACACACACACAATTCTGAAAAAATAACACACACACACACACAGAGGACCCAACAAAAAAAAACACACACACACACACACACAAAGGCAGTAACGCACACACACACAGAGACAGTACACACACACACAAACAGCGCACACACACACAAAGACACCACCAGACCACCACATCACACCACTACATGGTTTGCCCTACATTTGGTACCCCCTCCCTTGTATATATACCCAATAGAACAGTGAAAAAAGACACACACAAAAAGAGAGAAAAGGAGAGGAAAAACAATTTTGATTGGTGAACCAATTTTGTTCATCAATCACAGAGAGCACAATATAGAGCCCAGCAAACATACACAGTGAAAAAATAGCAGTTGAGAGAAGAAGGAGATTACCCTCATATTGTAGGCCACTAGCAGGTAAGGAGATCTCTCCTTCTTTATTGCCTTGCTCCTTTTTTTTTTTCATTTTTCATTTCTCTGCAAATAAGCAAACATAAAAAAAAAACCATGAGTGAAAATCAGCGAGAAGGAAAATAAGAGAAAAGGCAGTGTGAGGAGTTGAACTTGAAAGAGGGAAAGGAGCCCTCACCATCGTCTATGGCGGCGCGGCCAGCCCTACATCGCCGCGGCCTCCCTCTCTCCTCCCTCCTCCTCTCTTCTTCCTCGCCAAGCCCATTGATGCTGCAAACCACCTCGGGCTTTCCACAGCTGCAGAAACAGACAAGGAGGAGGTTCCACCAACCACCACCAGAACCACCGTAGTAAACCGCCACCACCGTCGCCGCAAATGCCATCGCCTCAGCCGGCCATGGCGCCCACTCCTTCCTTTTCCTCCTTTTCGTTCTCTCCCCTCTCTCTTTCTCTCTCCATCATGTCCCCTTCCCCTCACCGCCGAAAACCGCGCCTCTCAGCCCTGCCACCGTCGCGTCTGGGCCGGCCACCGCGTGGCCGATGGTGCGTCGTCGCCTCCCTCCTTGACCGCCACTCCCTCTTCCCTTTCCCCCTTCTCTTTCCTCTTTTTCCTCTTTCCCCCTCTCTTCTCTTCTCTGTTTTTAGTTTAGGGATTTTGACCCCTGCGTTTTTTTTCTTCCTTTCTTGTGTTCTGATGTTGTTGTTTTTTTAAGTTTTTATTTCATTTATTTATTTGTTTTCTTGTTTTACTTCATTCTCTTTTTTAGTTTTTTTGAAAATTTTTGAAAGTTAGCATGGTTAGGGCCTTTGGCCCACTGTTTGCCCTTTTTTTTAAATCTGATTTGTGATTTTTGGGGCTTTGGCCCAGTTTCATTTTTTTTAAAATAAATAAAGAATAGATGGTTGTTTTGATGTCTGGGCCTGGCCCAGTTTCATTTTTTAAAACTGAAGAAGGAATGTTTGAATGGATGTTAGGGCCTTTGGCCCATTTCTGCGTTTTTGATTCCTTTTACAATAATATGATTTGTGGCTTTGGGCTTCTTGCCTGTTTTTGCATTTTCTTTTTGGTGCTTAAAAATCTGATTTGTGGCTTTGGGCTTTGGCCCAGTTTGTTTTTTTCTCTTTTGTTTTCTTTTGCATCTATATGTTGGGCTTAGCCCATTATTTATGACTTATGATTTTTGCCCTAATTTACTTCACAAATAAAATAAAGTTATTTCTAAATTAACTCCTTTTTTATTATCTAAGAATGCCTAAAAAAAAACATTAATCATAACCTCTTGCAATTTTTCTAAATATATATATATATATATATATAGTTGTTAGTGATAGTCATTTTGGATCCCCTTCCTATTTGGCTATTGTGAAAACTCTATTTTTTGTAATTAATTAATTAAGTAATTAATGATAGTCAATTTTGGATCTTCTACCTATTTGACTATTGCGAAAACATTTTAGATGAAAACTCAATATTGATAGTCGTTTTGGATCCTCTTCCTATTCGGCTATCGCGAAAAAACTTCTTTATTTCAGTCGGTCAAAATGAGTAACCATTTTGGATCCTCTTCCTATTTGGTTACTATGAGACCAAATGAATTATTTTTTAAAAAAGCAAATTCTACAAAAATTAAAACAAATCAACACAATCTTTTTTTACTAAAGAACTACGTAGCTTTGATTTTCTCATTGCACCTGAGAATACGTAGGAGCAGGGACCTTCCCTGTCGAGCACAAAAATAAATTTTCATAATTTTTCTCCTTTGTTTTGTATATAAATAAATAAATAAATAATAAATCATTTCAATTTGGGGTAAAATAAATAATTTTAAAAGCTAACAAAATTTGCACATTTAATTAGAGGTAACCGCTTTTTAGCAGACGTCGTAGGGTGCTAATACCTTCTCTATGCGTAATCGACTCTCGAACCCTAAATCTGGTTTCAAAGGCCATTTTTTCAAAATCGGGTTTTTCCAATGTTTTTCACAAAAATAAATCTTGATGGCGACTCCTCTGTAATTTTTTGGGTTGCTTCAACTTTCTTTATCAAGTCTATTTACGGAGAGTAAAAGTCTAACCGACGGAAGAAGTTTTAAACAACTTAAAAACAACAAATGACTTCAATAAATAAATTTCCTTCACGAAAGTTGATTTTTCTAATATTTTGGATTTTTTGGAATTTTTCTAGAATTTTTTAGAAGTAAAAAGATTTAAAAGTTCTGTTTTGGTCCAAATAGTAAACCGTTTGAGCTAAAAGTTTGATTCAGAGCTTAAGTTAAAGTCAAATAAAGATTTTAAATAGCTAGAACATGTTTTTCCATTTTTTAGGATTTATAGAAATTATTTCGAATTTTTCTGAAAGACGTACCAAAAGTCACTTTTTCGAAAGTACGTAAAGTAAGCGTTTTTAAACCGAAATGGATTTATATTAATTAGTAAGAGCTCAAAATCAATTTTCAAAAGGGACTATTAGTGTTTAAATTAAATTTGTGATTTTCTAGAATTATTTGGGAATTTTCTGAAAAATATCTATTTTTCACTTACGGCGCGTCCGTTTTTCTGTTTTTATGCAAAACGCGATACTTACACTTACTGTAAAAATCCAGAAAACTCTTCCATGAAGCTCTTAGGACTATTATTTAATGTTTCGAAGATTTCTTATCAATTCTCATCTTTCAAATTAATTTTAAGAATTTTTGATTAGTAAAAACTCAATTATGCCTTGATTTCACTTAAACTACCGAAAGCTAATAGTTTAAGACCAAACTATCCAATGGCTCTCAAACCTTCCCTCTTGGTCAACATCCTTGGGCAATTCTTGAGCCTTGGATGATTCTTTTCACTTGGATTCAATCCTTGTGAAAGTCTTTAAGCCAATTAGAAAAATGATGGTTTAAAACATGATTTTTATGACTTTGACTTATGTCATACTTCCTTCCCTTCTTCCCTAAGCCTTGGCCGACCTCCCCCTCCATGAGTCATAAAGTTTTACTTGCTCACAGAGCCTTTCCTTGATGAATCATGCCATGAGTCATTGATTTAAACCAATTAGGATTTAGATAATTGTTTTGATTTATTTAAAAACCTAACCAAGGTTACTTTCTAAGCTAACCATGATCCTTTTTTAACCCAACCCATGGCTGATCCCTACACTATAAATACCCCCTCATGCTTCATATAATTCTTACACCAAGCCTTTGTATTGACAAAGCACACTCATTTCTTTCTCCCTTTGAAAATCCTAGCCTTTTTTTCTCCTTGTCTTGAAATCAAGCCTTGATCTTCAAAGCTTTTTTCTTCCCATTTCAAGCATCAAGAAACCCGCCCCTCCTTCTTGGATCAATACCCCTTTTGATTCATAAAAACATCCCACATCAAAGAGCCTTGTGTTTTCAAGCAAAAACTCTTACTTTCCTCTTTGAAACTCTTAGTGTTTTTGCTTGGTGTTCTTGTTTTTCAAAGCTTTGTTCTTCATCAAAAAAAAAAATTGGAAAAGGTAGGGGGAACCTCCTGCAAAATAATTTGAGAAGTTTGTGTTTGATCTTGAGTGTTGTGTGCTTGAGTGCTTTTTGGTGTTTACATGGCTCGAGAAGTGCTTGTCTTTGTTTTTCAATTGTTGTGGGGTTATAATGCCCAAATTTTCTTGAGATTTTCGTGGGAGTAAGGTTGGAATGGCAAAATGAATTTCTGAGCTTACTAAAGGTACTGTTATTATGGCAAATTTTAGTTCACTGCAAATATGATTTCACCCTTGTCTGCTTTTGTGGTGTTGTTACATGACGGAGTAGATGGGTTATCCGAAGATTGGGTTAGTTCCGGTCAAGCGTCTTAGGATTCAACCCCTTGAGGTTGAACAGACAGAGTGGAGGATAGACAGTGGCATGCAGTGGGGTACATATTCTAGTTATGTACTTACTACTATGGGAAGGGTTGACAAACCCACCTGGAGAGTAGAAACCCGATTGGTCTTGAACGTTAAGCTACCCTTGGAGCAATTGAGGAACATCATCCGCAAAGAAGATGGTAACGTAGGGAAGATGGAGAAGCAGGGGAAGACTGCTCAGAAGAGGATACACCACGTTAGGGTCAGAAGGTTGCTGCTACCGTTACATCTTCGTTTAATGATAGATAAGTCGGGTAGATGGTCTGAGATTGATCTGGCTCATACATAAATAGTAGCTTATATTTTCTTTTAAACACTTTTGTAATTTTCAGCTTACTAGTATTTTCTGCTTATTACATGTTTTTCAAATTCTGAAGCTTAGGTTTGCACTGAAGCAAACCCTTGTAAAATAGTTTGGTTATTATCTATGAGGAATTACGTTTTTACTTCTTTTGAAAAAAAAATTATCCGCATTTTTGGAGGACGATACAAACTCTTATTAAATAAAATTTTAAATCTTTGCGAAAATCTTAGTTACTATGATGTAATATCCTTTTTGGAGAAAGGGTGTTACATTTTGTTGTATCAGAGCCTGTTTGTCAATCTTATAGGGGAGTGTAGGTTATAGGTCTATTAGGCTTAAGTTGTCTAACTTTGTTTGACTTTGTTTGACATTTTTTTGCTATATGACCTTGTGTGATATTGTTTGCTAACTTGTCTGTTTAAGGGTAAGATGGTTTTTGATAGTTTTATTTTAGTAAGCGATGGTTGCACGTAACAACAAAGCAATGGAACGAGCAATCGGAGCCATGAACGCTATGGCTACTACTATGGCTCAGCAAGCGGAACAGAGGGACATACAGTCTCAATTAAGGGCAGACAGGGCCACTATGGCCAAAGGACTTACGGACTTTAGGAAGCATGATCCGCAACAATTTAATGGGGCACCCGATCCAGAGAAAGCTGATCTTTAGATTCAGGACTTGGAAAAAATATTTGTGGCTCTAAACTGTGCTGAAGGAGTCAAGGTATCTTATGTTGTATACCTACTTGTGGGCGATGCAGAATATTCGTGGAAGGGAGTACAACAATTACTGGAAGCTGAACAGCAAGAGATAACTTGGACAATCTTCCGTACTAGGTTTCTGACAAAGTACTTTCCTCAGAGTGCTAGAACTGAAAGGAAATGGGAGTCCCTGAGTCTACAGCAGAAAGAGATGACTGTGGATGCGTACGCGGCTAAGTTTGAAACTTTTGCTAAGTACTTTCGCTTTTTCCAGCTTCAACCTGATGAGGCATGGAAGTGCGAACGTTTCGAAGCGGGACTTCGTTACGATATCAAAGAAGCTGTGTCGGTTCATGAGATTCGTCAATTTCAACCTTTAGTTAAGAAATGTCGGAAGTTAGAAATCCTGAAGAAAGAGAAAGGGGTAGTGAAAGGCAATGTAGGTGGACCGTTTAGGTTTCAACCCCAGTATCAGAACAAGAGGCAATTCCAGAACAAACCCTACAATAGGAATCCAGCAAATTTTAGGCCATCTCAGCCAAATAGGAACAACGCACCCACTGGTGGTAATGGAGGTTTTGGTCAGCAAAAGCCAAATGGGATAAGATGTTTCAATTGTGGGAAGCCAGGTCACTACTCTAGCAGTTGTACACAGAAGGGAACAACTTGTTTCAAATGTGGAAAGATTAGACATTTGGCAACTGACTGTAGGGGACAGAGGCCTGCACCGGTCATTAAGAATGCACAACCAGCTAGACCAGCAGCAAAGGGACAAGTTTATACTATGAGTGGCGAGGAGGCTTCTAAATATGAGGACTTAATACAAGGTAATTGTAGCATAGCTGGTAATTCTTTAATTGTACTATATGATTTGGGGGCAACACATTCATTCATTTCTGATAGTTGTGTGAAACAGTTAAAACTACCTGTGTCCTTAATGTCTTTTGATTTGATTGTTTCTTTACCTACTGCTAAACCAGTGATTGCCAACACTGTTTGTTTAAATTGTCCTATCACCATTCTAGACAAAGAGTATCTTGTTAATTTGATATGTTTTCCTTTAACACAGTTAGATGTGGTTTTGGGCATGGATTGGTTATCTTTCAACCATATCCTCCTAGATTGTTCCAATAAAACGTTAGTTTTCCCAAATTCTAAGAGTCCTGGATTGATACTTACCGACCAATCCGATGTTCCTTCGAAAGAAGAAACTCAGGAAAACATGATGTTGACCTTGTTGAAAGGCGAGAGGGAAGCAGAATTGAGCAAAGTGCTTGTTATTCAAGATTTTACGGAGGTATTTTCGGAAGAGATACCAGGTTTGCCACCAGTAAAAGAAATCGAGTTTACCATAGATTTAGTACCTGGTTCTGGACCAATCTCTATGGAACCTTATAGAATGGCACCCACAGAATTGGTCGAGTTGAAAAAGCAGTTAGAAGATCTGTTGTCTAAACAGTTCATTAGGCCAAGTGTATCCCCATGGGGAGCACCAGTGTTGTTAGTGAAGAAAAAGGATGGAACATCTAGATTGTGTGTTGATTATAGACAGTTGAACAAAGTAACCATTAAGAATAAGTATACTTTGCCCCGTATAGATGATTTGATGGATCAGCTTCGTGGAGCCACGGTTTTCTCTAAGATAGATTTAAGAAGTGGCTACAACCAGATTAGGGTTAAGAAAGAAGATATACCTAAGACTGCGTTTAGAACGCGTTATGGCCATTATGAATATCTGGTAATGCCATTTGGAGTAACCGATGCACCGACAATATTCATGGATTACATGAATAGAGTCTTTAGTTCTTTTTTGGATCAGTTTGTTGTTGTGTTTATCGACGACATCTAGATCTACTCCAAAACCCCTAAGGAACATGAGCAACATTTGCGACAGGTAATGCAAGTGTTGAGTGAAAAGCAGTTGTATGCTAAGTTGTCTAAGTGTGAGTTTTGGCTTAATAAGGTACAATTTTTAGGACATGTGATCTCTAGAGAAGGAATTGCAGTGGATCCTACAAAAGTATAAGCAGTACTTGCATGGGAAAAACCTACAATAGTAACAAAGATTTGTAGCTTTATAGGGCTAGAAGGGTATTATCGGAGGTTTATTGAAGGATTTTCCAATATTGTAGCTCCGTTAACCAAGTTGACTAGGAAGGATCATTCATTCAAATGGACAAACGAATGTGAAGAAAGTTTCACTAAGATAAAAGGATTATTAACCACCTCACCTGTTTTAGTTTTACCAAACCCAGATGAACCCATGGAGGTGTACTGTGATGCTTCAGATCAGGGATTAGGATGTGTGTTAATGCAACACGGAAAGGTTGTAGCTTATGCATCACGACAGTTCAAGACTCACGAAAAGAATTACCCTACCCATGACCTAGAGTAAGTTGCGGTAGTATTTGCCTTAAGAATATGGAGGCATTATTTGTATGGATCAACATTTAATGTCTTCAGTGATCATAAAAGTTTAAAATATCTATTTGATTAGAAGGAGCTCAATATGAGACAAAGAAGGTGGATGGAGTTTCTAAAGGACTATGATTTCTCTTTGATGTATCATCCTGGAAAAGCAAATATCGTAGTTGATGCCTTAAGTAGAAAGACTGTGCATATGTCAGGTATGATGATAAAGGAATTAGAGTTAATAGAAGGATTTCGTGATTTAAATGAATGTTGATATGCATAGAGATAAGATTTGCCTAAACATGATAAAAATCTCAAGTGATTTGATGAGTGAGATTAAGGAGCAACAAGCAACTGATGAACATCTAAAGGAAAAGAAAGAGCTATTAGAGCAAGGGAAAGTTGTAGAGTTTAGTTTTGGAAATGATGGGATTTTAAGATGTAAGAATAGAATTTGTGTGCCAGACAATGTAGAAATGAGGAAGATGATTTTGGATGAAGCACACAAGAGTAAGTTAAGTATTCACCCTGGAACCACGAAGATGTATCAGGATTTAAAACAGAAGTTTTGGTGGCCAGGAATGAAGAGACAAGTTGAGGAATATGTGCCAGCATGTCTAACTTGCCAGAAAGATAAAGTAGAACACCTAAGACCTGCAAGAGTAATGCATTCATTGGATATTCCAGACTGGAAATGGGAGATAGACTGACAAAGGTAGCACATTTCTTACCCATTAACATGAAATATTCCCTAGAGAGGTTAACCCAGTTATATGTTCGAGGGATCATTAGGTTACATCGTGTACCTTCTACCATTGTATCTGATAGAGATCCTAGGTTTACCTTTAGATTTTGGCAAAGTTTACATCAAGCCTTAGGAACTAAGTTAAGATTGATTCTGCTTATCATCCTCAGATGGATGGTCAAACAGAAAGAACGATTCAATTCTTAGAGGATTTGTTAAGGGCATGCGTATTAGACCAAAGTGGAGGTTGGGATTATATGCTGCCATTAATATAGTTTACATACAATAATAGTTATCATTCCAGTATTGGAATGGCACCTTTTGAGGCATTATATGGGAGAAAATGTCAAACAACTTTGTGTTGGTACTAGGAAGGAGTTAGTACAACCTTAGGACCAGAATTGTTGCAGCAAGCAAATGCACAAGTAAGGCAAATTCAAGAGAGAATGAAAACAGCACAAAGCAGACAAAAGAGCTACTCCGATAAATGGAGAAGACCTCTTGAATTCCAAGAAGGGGAACATGTTTTCTCGAGAGTCACGCCCATGACTAGGGTAGGTAGAGTTATCAAATCCAAGAAACTTACTCCAAAATTTTTAGGACCTTACTAGATTTTTCGTCGGATAGGTCCTGCTGCTTATTAAATTGTTTTACCTCCTTTTCTTTCAAATCTTCATAATGTCTTTCATGTTTCACAATTGAGAAAATATGTTGCCGACCCATCTCATGTTATTGAACCGGATATAGTACAATTAAAAGAAAACTTGACTTATGATGCAAACCCTGTACGAGTCGATGATCGAAAAATCAAGCAACTCAAGGATAAGCAAATCTCTTTGGTCAAAGTCATTTGGGATGATGTAACAGGAGATGCGACATGGGAATTAGAGGACAATACACGTAATCTTTATCCGACGTTATTCTAGGTATGTAATTTCGAGGACGAAATTATTTTTAGAGGGGTAGAATTATAACATTCGTTTCTTTTGTTAACTGTTTAGATTTTTGTCTTATATGAGTTTGTGTGATATAAATCTTTTGATTTTTATTTTTTACCTTAAAAATAGGATTTAAATGCATGAGTTCCAAATTACTTTTAAAAAACAGAAAGTTTTGGCTTCCGTCAGATCAAAATTCGACGTCCGTTTCTCTGTTCAAAACTGTACTTTTTCTATTTTATATGAATTTTTGCACCATAAATCTTTTGAGATTTATTTTTGGCTTAAAATTAGGAATAAAATACACGTATTCCGAAATACTTCTGAAACAATGGTTTTACTGTCTTTATCAAGTCTCTTTATGGAGAGTAAAACGTCTAACCGATGGAAGAAGTTTTAAACAGCTTAAAAATAGTAAATGACTTCAATAAATAAACTTCCTTCACGAAAGTTGATTTTTCTAATATTTTGGATTTTCTGAAATTTTTCTAGAATTTTTTAGAAGTAAAAAGATTTAAAAGTTCTATTTTGGTCCAAATAGTAAACCGCTTGAGCTAAAAGTTTTATTCAGAGCTCAAGTTAAAGTCAAATAAAGATTTTAAATAGCCAAAACATGTTTTTCCATTTTTTAGGATTTATAGAAATTATTTCGGATTTTTCTGAAAGACATACCAAAAGTCACTTTTTCGAAACTCCGTAAAGTACGTAAAGAAAGCGTTTTTAAACCGAAATGGATTTATATTAATCAGTGAGAGCTCAAAATCAATTTTCAAAAGGGACTATTAGTGTTTAAATTAAATTTGTGATTTTTGAGAATTATTTGGGAATTTTCTGAAAAATATCTGTTTTTCACTTACGGCGCGTCCGTTTTTCTGTTTTTATGCAAAACGCGATACTTACACTTACCGTAAAAATCCAGAAAACTCTTCCATGAAGCTCTTAGGACTATTATTTAATGTTTCGAAGATTTCTTATCAATTCTCATCTTTCAAATTAATTTTAAGAATTTTTTATTAGTAAAAACTCAATTATGCCTTGATTTCACTTAAACTACCAAAAGCTAATAGTTTAAGACCAAACTATCCAATGGCTCTCAAACCTTCCCTCTTGGTCGACATCCTTGGGCAATTCTTGAGCCTTGGATGATTCTTTTCACTTGGATTCAATCCTTGTGAAAGTCTTTAAGCCAATTAGAAAAATGATGGTTTAAAACATATGATTTTTATCACTTTGACTATATGTCATACTTCCTTCCCTTCTTCCCTAAGCCTTGGCCGACCTCCCTCTCCATGAGCCATAAAGTTTTACTTACTCACAAAGCCTTTCCTTGATGAATCATGCCATGAGTCATTGATTTAAACCAATTAGGATTTAGATAATTGTTTTGATTTATTTAAAAACCTAACCAAGGTTACTTTCTAAGCTAACCATGATCCCTTTTTAACCCAACCCATGGATGATCCCTACACTATAAATACCCCCTCATGCTTCATATAATTCTTACACCAAGCCTTTGTATTAACAAAGCACACTCATTTCTTTCTCCCTTTGAAAATCCTAGCCTTTTTTTCTCCTTGTCTTGAAATCAAGCCTTGATCTTCAAAGCTTTTTTCTTCCCAACCCATGGCCTTGGCCAACGCTAATTAGCGTCGGCTAAACCCACGCTACTAAGGCAGCTGTGACGCAAAAAAAATTTGTTTGGAATTAGCGTCGGTCGTGGCCGACGCTAATTAGCGTTGGCTAAGCCCACGCTAGTAGGACAGCTTCGACGCAAAAAAAAATTGGCTTAGAATAAGCGTCAGCCATGGCTGACGCTAATTAGCGTCGGCTAAGCCCACGCTATGTATCCTGATACGACGCAAAAATGAATCTTTCAAATCCGACACTAATTTGCGTGTGCTAAGCCGACTCTACTTTATTTTAATTTATTTTTACATAATTATGTGAAATTCCTGAAAAGAATGAAAGACACTTAATTAGAAATAAAAACAGCACAAATAACTCCATAAAATGTAATCTCATCAATTCAAAGAAAAACATACAAATGTACCAATGAACTCCAACACTAAGCTTGTAATCTCCGATTGCCACGAACAATACTATCATATTTCAAGAAAAATAGAAAGAAGTCAAGTAACGGAAGAACTTGGCCGTCTCAAAAACACTCATACACTATTATTACACAGTGAACCAAATAAAGGAAGGAACCAAAAAAATCCATTAACCACTACAAAAGGACAAAGGACAACATTAGAAAGAAAAAGGAAAATTAAAATCGACGGAGAGGTATGTATACATGCTTATGGACGCATTCACATTTTCTTCTTCAATTGGTATCAAATTATCACAAAGATGAAAACACTCCATCTTTGTGTAGAGAAATAAAGAACTGTTTAATTGCTGCACAAATAAAAGATATGACTTAATATATCAAAGTGAAAGCAAGGGGAAATGATTTAAAGCATTTGCTTCCTCCAAGATTTTCTCATGTAATTATGCCTAACTAAGATAGGTGTGATATCATATAATTATTATTCTAAACTATGCAACAGAAAAAAGATATGAATATAAACCCAAAGGAGAGAACATTTCATGCAACTCAGCGTGAAGCTATTCCAAGGCTTCAAAGTGGCCAAAAAATGTATGTTGTGATTTTGATTCCAAGTGACTGTGATGCTCTTTATATAGCTAAAGGAAGCATATTGAAAAGGTTGGGTGGGAAGGGATAGTATTTTTTTTTGAGAGAGAGAAAAAGGAAAGAGTATATATTTGGAAACATGGGAATGGTAGCAAGATAAGAAAATGGCCTCAAATGGGAAAGGAAAAATCAACTGCTTGAAACAGATTTCCATATTTTCCATTTAGTGATTAATGTATTATTATCATTATTTTGATTACCAGAATCCAAAACACCTACACCCACAAAAGGGAATTCTTTTTATCTTTTTTTTTTCAATCCTAACTTTGTTCTATAAACAGATTTATCTGGTATATACAATAATGTTAATGTTAGCTGCCAATTGTTGTTCTGTGACTAGAAAATTGATAATATGCTTGGACAGGTCAAACTATTATTACTTCATCAAATGCAAGTATCACAAAAATTGATAATATGCTTGGACAACACTTATGCAGCTATGCCAGCAAATAGGATATTTTCATATCCTCTCCAACATTTTTCTTTGAAGCATTTAATCATTACCTAAACCCTTAACTGAAGACAACTATCCCAATGTTCAACAGATGCCAATAATAAAAGCAGCAAGTTGTTCATTAAAAAAAAAGTTTCAAGTAATCATATATGTGTGGGTTACAAGATTTTACCTTTGTGCCTTCTTTGCTTTTTCAGACCACCTAAACTGGACCACCACCAGGGGCTCAATGTTGGGTAGTTTTAGACCACCTACGATTGAGATGGGCTCGGGCCTCGTAGGGTAGGGTTTGCCACCACTAATTTTTTTTTATTGAACTCACTGCAGAACCTGAACAACGAAATTGAGAGAGTTAAGAAAGAGAATGATAGCATGCAAGTTGAGCTCAGGTATGTAGTAACAATGCACCTTACTTTCACACCTCTCTTTCACAAACACACACACAAATTCATCTTTGAATATACATTTCACTATTTCAGGCACTTGAAGGGAAAGGATATCAACTCATTGAACTACAAGGAGTTGATGGGATTAGAGGATGCCTTACAAAATGGTCTTCTCAGTGTCCGCGACAAACAGGCAATTCAAATCTTTCTTCAACATGCTAAATTTATGTAGCTTAATTTGGTGGTTTCCATGTATGTGTGTGTGTATTACAAAAAATTAACAAACTTGAAATGTATATGTAACTAAACTGTCAGTCTAAATATATATATATATAACTTTTTATTAATAAAACATATGTGAGCTTTCAATAAAATGTGTAAATCTGAAATCTCCAATGGTAGCCAAAATCAAATTCTTAAAAAAAATCTAACAGATAAACTTTTTTTTATTTCTTTGCAGATGGAAGTATAAGGATGCTAAGGTGAAATGTATGTTTGGCTCTCTGCAGATTCTTGTAATATGTGCAAATCTTGTTTATAAAATGCTATATATACTAACTTATTCAAATTTTATGCACATTTTATGCAAATGTGAACAATCTAATAATTTACCATGTAATATACACGGTCAAAATTCTTGGTAATTGAACCTGGGATTATTTTCTATAAGGAAAAATATTCAAGAGCCAAAAGTTGGGGGTAAGAATTCAACCATTCAAGTGCAGCATAATTCCAATTAATAGCAGCAGGTTTTGTTATGAATCATAACTACACTTTTGAGTTTTGAGTTTTGACACTTTTGACTTTTCAATTACACGGTACATAACCAACACAAAAGGCACAAATAAAAGCCAATGCAGATTAATACATGAAATTGAGGACTAGTACGAGTAGATGTGAATGTATTCCAGGGTGTAGTAAAATAGTAATGGGAATGCTTCCTATTCTACCACTTTTTTCCCTATTACGGTGATCAGTTTCCTGTCGACCTGCATTTACCATTTTGCTGAAAAATATTTAATTTAATTAACCGATTTATTACAACACTGTGTGAAGAAAAGACCATTACTGCTATATGAGATCAAATGAGAGAGAGAGGGTCTCTGTGTCACTGTGTGTGAACCAAGATCATCACCAAAAAGCTAAAAACCCATCCTTCATTTTCAAAACCAGTTTCAATATCACCTCCTCATGGTCCTGCTGGTATACACTATCTGTAACTTAACTTTTTTTATTTTATTTTAGTTTCATTTTTTTACCTTGGTTTTTTTTTTCTTCTTCTCATCATGTGTTAAAAAATCTCTGAAAGATTCTGGGCCTAGCTAATTGTTCCAATGATACTGTCACAGATTTTGGGGCTAATTATCTATGAATCTTTGTTTTACGTTTGTTAAATGAGAATGTTTTTTATCATAATAGTAGTTTAAATAGCTTTCATAGTTTGGATTCTGATACTGGAAAGTTTGTATTTTTGGGATGTTAACAACAATAGGTTTGGCTCAACTGAAGTTATAAAACAAGGGCAAAATACAAGCAAATCTACAACTAGAAATTCACAAAGTCCAGAACTAAAACGAACCAAACTTACAGTGACCACGACGGGATGAGCACCAGACGACGAGCACTGTGTCACGGCGGCGGTGTCACGGCGAGCACTGGTCCGCAGCAGCGTCACGGGTCTGCAACAGCTTCACGAGCATGGCGTCGCGGAGAGCACGGGTCCGCAACGAAATGTCCTTCGAGCTGTGGGACGACCACGCGTCACGGCGGCGGTGGAGGTTCGGGCTGAGGGAGCTGCGCTGCAAGGGTTTTGGGTTGGTGGTGATGGAAATGGCGGACTGAAAACGGATTGGTGGTGTTTCAGGTTAAGTGTTTTGGATTAGAAGTTAGCGTCGGCTTTTGCGTCAGCCCAGCCGACGCTAAACGCAACGGTTAAAATTAATTGTTTTCGTCGGCCAGGCCGACGATAAACTTGAATTTTTAAATTTTCCAGCTCAACCGCAGACGTAGCATTGGTTGACCGATGCTAAAATTGTTTAAAATTTTGCTTTATCTTATTAGCGACGGCTAAGCCGACGCTAAATATTAAAAATTTTAAAAAAATTAAATGAAATTCAAATCTGGAAATAGCGTCGGTTTGGCCGACGCAAGTAGCGTCGGTGTCGTGGCCGACGCTAACTTCCAACGCTAAAAGACCTCATTCTAGTAGTGACATATACCTATCCTAAGACGTCAAACTGTTCCCTTTATAGACTTGGATTTATAAGTATTCAGTATAGCCACATTTAAAATTTAATACCAATTCATGAAATAGGCCAGTCAGTCAGGTTCATCCAAGCGGGGTATAGACTTGCCTCGGCTCGTTGGTTATCACCATACGTCCATTGAGAATTTTGCAACCTGGATGTCCAACCGTGCTCTATTTGCAATCCTTCCTCACTGGATTGTAGCTCAATTAGGCACACACCAAAAACACCTCTAAGCAAATGACAATTTAATTTGCAAACATAGAACCAAGTTCTATCAAACATCTCTAAAAAAACGTTTTACTCTTCTTGGAACAATGTTTTTGTAAAAATTCTCATATCTCCCTAAATAAGTTTCTTAGGCCCTTGGCCCACCAAGAAAAAAAAATCTCAACATCTTTAAAATTATCTCATTAGGCATTGGTCTTTCATGACAAATCTTCTTGAAAATATCTCTTGACATAATAATACAAATCATTTCAAATTCCTTTATTAACTTCCACTTTAATCCACAACTTTACTTGTATCAATTGCCTCTTAAAATATTACTTACTTAAAAATGTTTCTCTTAAATTCCTTAAATACAACTCTCAATCATCTTTTGAAAGAAAAACCCTTTCTAAAAGTTCACAATGCTTGTAGTAAAAATCCCATCTTCTACTTGAAGGTTTTAAGCATAAAAAATAAGAATTTTAACCTTGCAAAATTTAATTAAGATAGTATCATTCTCTTTATAAAAAAAATAATAAAATTTCGAAATTTTTGAATAAAATAAAAATCCATCCATTTTCACAACAAGGGTGTGAAAATGTCATTTTTTCTATAAAATATTCACACCAGAGGTGTGAACAGTTCTGGACTTCCACGAAAAATGACAAAAAAAAATTATTTTTTAACATTGCTTTCCTTTAATTTAATAGAATACTTTGGGTGACAAAACATAAGTTCCTCTTCGTGATTTTTGAAACATTTGACTCGATTTCCATAAGTTCAATTTAAGTTCCTTTGAAGTCTTCTTTGTAAATATTGATTGGTGTTTAATGTCTAAATCAAAGCTTTGGATTGATTTTTAATTGATTAAAATTATCTTTAGAAAAATCATTTGAATATATTGTCCTCTACAATTCCACTCCATAAGCTTGGGTCTCTTGATGATTTAATCTTGGGTTTTCATTATTCCATTAATAAAATTGTAACACCAAAACATCATGTATCACTTCAAGCAAGCAATATCAAAGCCATAGCTTTAAAAATAAAGCATCAAGTAATAACAAAACATTTAAACTATAAACTTGATCAAAACATAACAAGGCACAAGCTAAAGACTTGAATAAAGACAAGCTTCATAAATAAATAGATTTAAAGCAATAGGGACTTTGAGCAAGGACAAGTCCATAAATAAATAAACTTAAAACAATAAATATATTAAAGCTCAAAAATAAAGACTTGAAAAGAAATAACTCAAAAGAAATGAACTTTATATATATATATTGTGTAATATAAATAGCATATGGAATGCTTTATTCAAAATTATTCAAGAAAAGATAAAACTTAAAACTTGAGTTTTTATTAACAAGAAGCACATAAGCAAACACTTATGTAACCCCCATAACTCAATGGTGTTTCCCATTACCTCAACTTTCTTCACCCAAAGTATTCTTGCTTGAAGATCAAAGGTTGAAATCTCACTTAAAAGATAGAACACCACTCCTTGGATGATCAAGTTCAAGAGTCAAAAACTCAAGATCACTCAAGAACATATGATGAACTCATGAAGAACATACTTGAATAAAACTTGAAGATTCAAAGATTGATGAAGGCTAAGTGTTTAAAAGTGTATAAAATGGATTCTCTATAATTGATTCTTGTATAGAGAATCAAAAATATAATTGGAGATGGTGAAAAGCTTCCATGGAAATGGAAGAAAAACAAGGAAAAAGATGAAGTTTCCTAGAGAGAAGGAAGAGAAAACTAGGGAGATAATTTGATGGAAACTTTGATAATAGAGGATCAAGGAGTTGCTTTGCTAAAATCATCATGCTTGTCACTTAATTACACGAAGGACAAATTAAAACCCAACACTTTTCAAGTTTCCCTTGATGGATTCCAACCAACAATTGAACTAATCTTTGAAAAAATGTGGACTTTGACCTATGACAAGGAGGGGCGGTTTTGATGAAGGGAAGATGAAGGAGATAAGATCAATTCTACTCTTGGTTTAAAGAGAATTAGGGAAAACAAAGGTTAACTAGGTTTAAATCTAATTTAATACTAAACTCTTGTAATTAGGGTAAATCATGGACGCTAATTATAAATCAATGGTGAGGATCAACTTCCCCCTTAATTTATCTCTCCATCAATGGCTTAAACAAGATTAGATTACATCTTAAGCTAAACGTAATTAGAAACAAGGGTTAGGGGTAAAATGGTCATTTTACGCTTACATGACGAAAAAGTGAAAAATTCTATCTACAATGACCTTGCCCTGTGTCGTCTTCCTCTATCTGGTAATTTTTCCTGCAACTCCTAGCCCTGGTCTCTAGTCTTTTACCAAATCATCGGTTTCCCTGTAACTCGTAAATGGAGAGCAAAACTGTAATTTCACTAAAATTTTCAGAAATAATTTCTAAAATTTCCAAATAATAAAATAAAAATAAATTTTTTTATTTTTATTCTTGGACCAGTCACCAAGTCAACTAGGGGTATTATGGTCTTTTGCCAACTAGGGGCATTCTGGTCATTTTTCGAAAATTCTATAAAAATTCCTTAAAATAATAAAAAATAAAAAATTTATTGGTCCCTTTTATTTTGTCCATTTGACATTGTTTTAGTCTCCTAATATTTATTTGTTCTCCGATTAACCTCGTTCCACGTAACTCACCAAAACGGTGACATTTTTATTTCTATTCTTCAAAAATTCCAAAATAAATTTTTAAAATCCTTAAATAATATAAAATCACTATTCTTTCTGTAAAATTTCATGTTGGCCCTGTCTTGGCCTCTAGATCAGTATAAATCCATTTCTGACGTTCAGAAAAATGAGAATCGGGTTTTCCGTCAAAATTTTATTTTTCTTTCAAATTTGAACCACTACTTCTTATAATAGGAAAAACTATCAAATACGATTTTAGATTTTCAAACTTAAGCACTCTATCTCATAGAGTAAAAAATACGGCGGGTGTTACAGCATATAAGAAGGGGGCAAGATTTTATTTGGACTTAGTCCAATATATCCTCATTCCTATTATGCAAAAGTTATTTTTCATTTTGACTGACTTGAATAAAAGTTTGTTGGTTTTTTGTTGTAATTATTAGTGAAGAAAGTAGTTTTAATTACTAGTTTAGCAGACTTTGACTTTGTTCAAGAACATATGTTTATATATTACTATCAAGTATCAAGGGGTTGTTTCACATATACTTAGTGTCATTTTCTTTTCAATTTTTTATTGGGTACAAGTGCTTGGATGTTGGAATAACATGTCATATATGAATACTTTTATCATACTTTTGTATGCAATTTGATTACAATGATTTGATTATTCATAAAAAAATAGGGTAATATGAAACTTCTTAACCCGTACAATGCACACTCCCAGTGGAAATAGATTCACAACTGTGGTCGATTCTGTTTACACTTTGCAGCAACTCATTTTATAGTAGGAAAATCCACACTAGGGATGTGAAAATTTTAACAGAGTGTGGTTGCTTCTGATTTTGTGAATGAATTTGATAGTAATTCTGCTTGCTCACATCACGTGGGTGTTTTGAATTTGTAATATGAAACTTCTTAACCCATACGATGCACACCCCCAGTGGCAATAGATTCACAACTATGATCGATTCTGTTTACACTTTGCAGCAACTCATTTTATAGCAGCAAAATCCACACTAAGGATGTGAAAATTTTAACAGAGTGTGGTTGCTTTTGATTTTGTGAATGAATTTGATAGTAATTCTGCTTGGTCACATCACATGGGTGTTTTGAATTTGTATTTTGTAATTTCTGCAGTTATATACAATTAATATTTTGGGATTGCATTTATATTTGGAGTTGTTATATTGCTCATAACTTATGTTCTACGCAATTGACTTTTATTATCAATAAAATGTTTACCTTATAAAAAAAATAACTTCGAATTTTTACTCTTATTATCATATTTATTATTTAACTTTGAATTTTAAGTTACTAAGATGTGTGTTATAAATGTCAGTTATTTATAGAATTGTTATGTTAACTTTATGCGTAATATAGTAAATAATTATTGGTATAACTATTTAATGCAAACTAAAGCTATTTCAAAGATGTTTACAACAAAATCTTGCCAATATGATTATTTTTTTTGTTAATAGTTCATTGTATTAAACAGAAAAACCCATAAAACTCCAACAACAAAAGCCCAGAACACCTGCACAACCTAGAGGGTAGCATTTGCTCAATTTCAAACTTTTCTTTTTGGAGTACAGCAAAAAAAAAAGTTATTTTTTGGTAAGAGGTGAATGATATATTGAAATCAAGATCAAGTCCAAAGCATTACAAGGTTGGCAACCATAGAGATGGGCCCAAATCCGAAACACACTACCAGGACCAAGCCCAAGCCCAAACCAAAGAAAAGGCTAACAAATTGCTAATTCTTCAGTTACATATTCTCATTTCAACTCCAACAAACACACTACCAAACATAAGCTAATAATACAGCCAATATCAAACTTTTCAACAATTAATTTTGTTATTTACCTACAAAGTGATGTATTTAACCCGTGCGTGCATGGGTACAGATACTAGTTGTATATTCATATACAATACAATATACAATAAAAACATAGCAGAACGTAAAACGAAACAAAATTAGTGTTTTAGCTCCTGCAAACATAATACAACAATGCAATATATGCTATTAAAAATCGAGGTGAGAGCTTTCAATAATACATAGAATTTTATTTTCAATTGGTTTAGATATTCAGAAATTTTTTACCAACAGTACTATTTATAGTCAAGCAAAAACATTTAATAAATATGGATCAAAGCAACACAGATTGATCTTAAAAGGTCTAGAAACTTACAACCAAACAAATTCTCAATAGCTTTGCAAATAACATGTACTATTTTCTGTGTAAGAACTTTAGATAATTGAAAAGATCATCAGTAAATATTTGTCCTACTCCATCGAATTCAATTGAAGTAAAACAAATCCAACATTACTTTTACGTTCTGTTATGTCCTTATTATATATTATATATATACAATTTTACCCATGTATGGTATAGTTAATTCAACCAATCCAGCGGTTTGGCCACTTATCCACAATTATGGGTCGCGTGTTCGAGCCCATAGAATTGTTTTATATTTTGAAAGCTAACATTTCTAAATTTGCCATTTCAGACACACAGGGTCCCTAGCTCTACTAGGGTTTTGGCCGCGATTTTGATCGCTTTTTCGGTCCCTAGCTTTGCTAGGGTGTGTTTGGGGTTCCGCTGCCGCTGTTGCAGCCTTCTCGGTGGTTCTTCCCCGTCGTCTTTCTTTTGGTCGATGTTTTGGGTGCATCGTCTTCCCTCTTTCTTCTCGCCGAGTCAAACACCACCACCCTCACCTTCGCTCGTTTCCTCTTTTCCCATCGGTCTCCCTCCTCTGTTGTTCTGTCTCCGCCCTGCGCTACTGGTCTCCTCTGTCTTCTCCTTTGGTGTGTTGCACTCGCTTGGATCTGCTGTTAGCTGTAAGCAACCAAGCTTGTGGGGGTTGAAGTATGGTGGACCGAGGTGTTTCTCTTTTGGTGGTTGTTGTTGTAATCTTTTAGCCTTTATTGCTTTGTCTGGTTGCTTCTTTGTTTTAGGGCGATTGTTTCTTTTAGTTTTGTGTCCTTTCTGTTTCCTGGTTCTTTATTTACTGTTTCCTGTTCCTGTTCTAGTTTTCCAGTGGCATACCCGGGTTATTTGTGTAATGTTATTGGGGTATTGCGCTCGCTGCTCTTGTGTTGGTAACATGGGGTCTGACCCGTCTTCTGTAATGGTTGTTGCCAGGGCCTTTGCCCTTCTTGGATTAAATATATATTGACCAAAATTTTTTTTTTGCCATTTCACAACATCTACGTGTACTTGCCATATCAGTATTTTATAGCCAGCTCAGCAAATCCGTTAAATTTTGGATGGAGAATTAATGGTTAGAACAAAATTGAGCGATTTTAAAAATGTACGGACCAAAATTGAGTAATTAAAAATTGTGGGACCAAAATCACCCAAACACTATAGTAGGGGGACCAAAAGTCCAATTAAGCCTAGATAATTTTATGAACAAAATAATTTTTTCAGGAAATAATAATTTTTAAGAATTTCAATCTGTTTCAAATTTTAAAAATAATTAGAATCTAAAATTAATCTAAAATCTGGTTAAAATAAAAATTTATTTTGAGTAACTTTTGATAAATAATCTAATTTTAGTGAGGTATGAGATGAAAAAGAAAATTAAAAAATAACTTATAATTATAAACAAACACAAATTAGTTTCTATTTTACACAAAAAAATCTCTAAAATTTATTTTATTTTAAACATTAAACAAACGGATTTTTCACGACGAAGTCATATGAAAAGAAATATAGACACGGAAGTCATAAAACAAGCGAAGCCCGGAGAGAATTTGTGAATACATATTTATATTTATATTTATATTTACGGAAATGTTTCTTCGACACCTAAAAAAGCTCCACACCCGTAAGACTCCTGCCTATGTGGCATTTTTTACTGAATCAGCAAAGTGTGACTCGGCACTGTGTTGCGATTAGAAAACACTGAAGTTTTGAGAACATTGTGCCCCTACTCTCAGCCGCAAAACAGAGTTTGCTAGGGCTCCCTGCCTCCGCCGCGAACAGCCATGAACCGCCGGTGAGTATGAATGGATGCCCTCCCGCGACTGCGAATGGCGGTGCGCCTCTGGCCACTGCGAAAAACGTCCCTCACTCCTCATTGAAGCCCTCTCCATTGCTCTGTTCAGGTAAGTTGTGAAGCTTTTTGTTAGTAGCTTACTGCTCCCTCCATTCTGCTCCCTCCATTAATACCCTCCATTGAAGCCCACCATAGGGTTGTGTTCTTATAATGTCTTCATTTTTCATTTTTGACTGAGTAATTTGACATTTTGGGATTTGCAACACTGTATCCATGTGGAACGCCTGTGAAATAGTATGATATTATTATTAGATTTATCTATGCTGAATGTCTGTGAAATGAGGGAAGGGGCAGATGTTGATTAAGAAAACTATGAAAAACTCCATTGCTATGTCGATTAATGTGTGAATTTCGACTCTGATGTAGATGTTGTTATCTTCTCTCTATAGCTTAGAAACTTTTTTTTAAAGTGTTAAGTTCTTGAAGCAATGACTGAGTAAGCAATCTAGTGAAATCTATTTTTTTTCCATTTAGAATGATAGATTCATTACAAAGCAATGATGCCCCGTCTTTTGGGCCTTTGAAGCCTCTCGTTTTCATTTTATTTAGTTTTATTTTAATATCTTAACAATTTATTACTAATAGTTTTGATTGTTATGTATTTTTATCTTATATAGGTTTTTCACCTCATATTCAATTATTCATGTTCAAGTTTTCTATCTAAATTCTCATCATAAAAGAAAGCTTAAGGAATAATTTGGTTAGTACTTTATCTATATTTATTTTGTGGCCTTAGTTCACCATTTTTCCATTTATGCATAATGCATGTGATGACCCCTGTTGCAGGAGTTCAACCTTTGGGAATTTTATACAAAACCTTGACAATGCTATCTTTATACTTGCTGGGTGTCCCCATCTTGTGCAATTTTTTCAAAGGTAATTACTTTAAAGCCATTAATTTAATTGTAGCATGGGTATGGCCTTTTGTAGCTTAAAAACTATTGAACTCTGGAATTAGATTGAGTGTGCCCTGCCTTTCTTTTACAAAACACCATGAACAAGCACTTACTTTTCATTAAATATTGTTTAGCTTTAAAAGTAATCTGGAAGAGAAATTAAAGAAATTCGCTTGGGCATAATTTTAGAATCTTTAAATAAAATTCAGGGTTGACAAAGTGATTAAAGGGATAGAAGAACTATTGGGCTGACAAAGTGATTAGAAGGGAAAAAGCAATTTTAGACAAATCAAGATGTTATCATTATTGTTCAAATTTTTAAAATTTCTTTTCATTCTATTAGTGTTCTATGTTGTTTGTTAAGTTACTTTATTTGATAACCATAATTTATTTACAATTGAAGTAGTAATGTGCTGGAGAATTTGTTTTTGTTTTCTCCTATTGAATCTCCCACCTGTGTTGCCTAGTTGGTTAGTTTAGTGTTGCATTGGCATTGGAAAAGAGCATTTGGTCCATATCCAAAATTTGGCATGTTAGAATGGTATTTGCATGTGAATCAAAACTCTACCATATGTGTATAGGGAATCAAAATGCTTGTTATTGAAGCTTTCTCCTTTAAGAATTTATTTGATTTAAGCAACTACCATTAATACTTTTTTTAATTTCTTTTTTGCTTATTTCTTACTTAGTATATATCTTGTTTTCATATTTGCAGCTTGGACATGAAGATGATCATCCTTGAGCCTTGAGATGTAAAAGAATGATGTGAAAGACCTATATTCTTGGATGATTTCTTTTGAATTGGAGAAGACAAACTACTATTTTTATCTTTAAATTTAATATAATCTTCCACATATTTGACATTTTAGAAATATGCTAACAGTTGATGTAAGGGATACTTCTTTTATGGAGTTATAAGTGTGGTTAATTCTATTTACAAGTGTGATTAATTGTAAGCCACACGTGGTTAAGTACATGTTATCTGAATTATTTCTCAAATAGTTTTTGTACTATTTAGGTATACTGTTTAAAGCTTGTGAAATTCATTGAGAATTCAGAGTTTGTATTATTTCCAATGCATATGAGTAAATAATCCACAATTGAATCTGTTCGATACTATCTGGTTAATAGGAGACAAAATATTGATTAATAAAGCGATCCAAAAACTTTCAATAAACACAAGTGTGGTTAATTCCATTTGCTAATATGGTTAATTTGAGGTCCCACCTGGTTAAGTATGTGCTATTTAAATCATTTCCCTATTAGCTATGTACAATTTAGATATAAAATTTAAAGCCAGTAAAATTCGTTGAGAATTCGAAGCTTGTGTTGTTTCTTTTGCATGTGAGTGAATAGTTCGCTATAATTGAACAAGTCATTTGAAATCTGACTAATAGGACACAAATAATTGGTTAATCTTGCTATACATATGGTTAAATGGAAGTCCATGTCCAACTACAACCAAATTAGGTTGATATGACTGATTCAATACTTAACCACGTGAGACTTTCACTTAACCATGTATGCAATTCCATGTCCTACTACAACAAAATTATATTGATAACTTGAAAAAGCTATTTATGGGAGGATATTGTTGAACATTAAAACTATTCTTCAAGTAAAATTAGGCAACTAGTGATGAAATGAATTTTTTTTTATAAACACATTTGTGGTTAGTTCAATTGAAAATATGGTTAATTTATGGCTCTATGTGGTTAAGTACGTGCTATCTGAACCATTTCGCTAATAGCTATGTTCGATTCAGATAGGTTGTTTAAAGTCAGTAAAATTCATTGAGAATTCAGAGTCTATGTTGTTTCTTTTGCATGTGAGTGAATAGTCCTCCATAATTGAATATGTCATTTCTAGAATTGAATCTGGTTAATAGGAGACAAAAAATTGATTAATAAAGCGATCAATTTGGTTAAACAAAATTCCCAGTCTTACTACAACCAAATAGGATTGATAACTGTAAAAAAAAAAACTTTATGGGATGATATTTCAATAGGAGGATATTTCAACTAGTGATAAACTGAAAAACTTTTAATCAACACATTTTTGTGGTTAATTTCATTTGTAGTTATAGTTAAATGAAAGCCCCATGTGGTTAAGTATGTGCTATCTGAGCCACTATTCATTGGGGATTCAAAGTTTGTGTTTTATCCATTGCATGTGAGTGAATAGTTCTCTATAATTTATTCAGTCATTTGAGATCCAGTTAATAGAAGACAAATAATTGGTTAATCTAGCAATGCATATGGTTAAATGAATGTCCAAGTCATTCTTTATATCTGAATCAGTCATTCTTTCAATAGCTATGTACTATCGAGATAGGTGGTTTAAAACTTGTAAAATTCATTATTAGGTTCAAAGTCTATTATTTCCATACCATGAATTAGTCATTTCAAATATGGTTAATAGTACACACAAAATGGGTTAATCATGTGATTCATAAGGTTAAATGAAATTTCTTGTATTACTAAATCCAATTTAGATTGGTAATCGTAAAAAACACTTTATATGAGGATGTTTGATTAATGTTAAACTTGGTCTTCAAGTTAAATTGGGCAACTAGTGATGAAATGAAAAAAAATAAATTATAAACACATTTGTGTGGTTAATTCCATCTACATACATGGTTAATTAAAGGCCCCACGTGGTTAAGTATGTGCAATCTGAACCATTCCTCCAATAACTATGTACAATTCAGGTATGTTGTTTAAAATATGTAAAATTCATTATTAGGTTTAGAGTCTATACTATGAATTAGTCATTTCAAATATGGTTAATAGTACACAAAATGGGTTAATCATGCGATCCATATGGTTAAATGAAATTTCCTGTATTACAAAATCCAATTTAGATTGGTAACTGTGAAAAACACTTTATATGAGGATGTTTGATGAATGTTAAACTTGGTATTCAAGTAAAATTGGACAATTGGTGATGAAATGAAAAAAATTTCATAAACACAATTGTGTGGTAAAATCAATCTGCATACATGGTTAATTGAAGGCCCCACGTGGTTAAGTTTCTGCTATTTGAACCATTCCTCCAATTTGCTCTCGACCTTCTTCACCACGACGTTGTATTTGGTGGTGCCAATCAATATCAAAATCAAAGGTAGAACACATTTGTTCAATAACCTAAATCTGAGCTCAATTCTTATTACTCGTGCATACAACAATAAACAATTAACAACAGAAAATTGGGCAAACCCTTGATGTTGCATTCACAGGTCCTTCTTCGTCGCTTTCAGAATCGGTTTTGGAGCCAGAGTCGACGTTGGAGGAGGTGTTGGTGAGGTCGGTAAGGGGGAACTCAAAGTCGTAGGCAACATCGGCTTGCTTCTCGTCGTCGTGAGTGAATAGAACGACGACAATGTCTTTTCGGTTGCTGAGGCTATGGAGGTGGATGGGGCCCAAGTTTAGGGTACTGCGAAGGTCCCTGTGGCAGCTCCAGTTGATCAAACCGACGGAGACAGAGGATTTTGAGGGCACAAGCATGACGCCGACGGTGATGTTGACAATGAGATCCACCTGCAAATACTCGTGCCATTTGTAGATGCGAATCCAACGGCAATGAGGGAGGAAGAACTCGAGTCATTCCAACCACGTCATTCGCCGGAGCTTTGAGGCCTACCATGAGAGTGTGCGACATTCGACGACGAAGACGCCATAACGGCTAGGTGCTGCAGAGGCCCTCTTCTCCTTCACCATCCTTCGTTCTCTCCCGTGTTTGTTCTGCTCTGCAATTTTTCATTCACTCGTTTTCGTTTTTGTTTTCCCGATTAAATGAAATTTTGCTGACTCGTCACTTTTCCTTTGCTAACTCACTCAATTGCCATGTCGCCAAGGTGTCGGACGGGTGGACCTTAAAACGTGGGTGTCTAAGTATCGGGACTCTTATATTTATGGTTTAGTTCTATCCCTCTATCCCTCATTCCCAGGAGAAGGCCCATTCTCTATCCTTTACGGCTTCACCTGGTTTCCCCCTTATTTCTCTTTTAAACCTTTCGGTGGTTAAGTAATCTATGTTGGCACTATACTACTAGCCTAGTGGCCTTCTTAAATGAAAGGAAAGGACTAAAACGAATAAGTAATAAATGTTGATCCGAACGAATTCTTGGAATCCATTAGCAAATCAAAATGAAAAGAAGACTAGTATTTTTTTTCCTAATCTCAATTTGAAAAGCATCAGCTAAATTCTGATGATACTCACTTTGTTTCTTCCCTTTAAAAATCAAGTCAATGTTACTTGGGATAGACCCAGAGCCAGAAGAAAATCTATAACAAAAATAAAGTACAAGATAAACTCAAAACATTCGGCATTGGGCCACAGATGTTGCTCAGTGAAATATATCAACTCGTCACCCTTCTCAGTGGATAAGCGGCACAGATAATAATTATGAAGTGTTGAATGACTACAATGTTAGGCTTTCAGGGTTTTCAACAATTTTTGAGAACGTCTGAAGGAATGCAGCCAAGTCAGCCCCATAGATTATTCGGTGATCAGCAGTTACATTCACCTGACATAAAAAATAGTTTAGAACTAATTAAAGCCATCCTCAGATATAAATAATTATAATTCCACATATGGTCCTATAGTAAACAATATAAATGCTATATCAAAACATGTCCTTGTTTGTACATCTTAAGACAAGCCTGCATTATTAATCATCCCTCATAATGGAGGGAAAACTACAATCTCTCTCATAGTGCGCGGAACGAGTGAGTACTCCTTCCATTCGGGTTTTTAACATGTAAACTAGTCCTAGATTTCAGAACTCAATTCACTTGCGTTCTGAAAATGACGTATCACAGAGTAAATGCAATTAACATACTTTTTCAGAACTATAATAAAGACTAGAAATTTTCCCCAAATGCTAGATCGGGATCAGAGACTCTGATTTTTTTTCAAATAGTTTAGAACTAATTAAAGCCATCCTCAGATATAAATAATTATAATTCCACATATGGTCCTATAGTAAACAATATAAATGCTATATCAAAACATGTCCTTGTTTGTACATCTTAAGACAAGCCTGCATTATTAATCATCCCTCATAATGGAGGGAAAACTACAATCTCTCTCATAGTGCGCGGAACGAGTGAGTACTCCTTCCATTCGGGTTTTTAACATGTAAACTAGTCCTAGATTTCAGAACTCAATTCACTTGCGTTCTGAAAATGACGTATCACAGAGTAAATGCAATTAACATACTTTTTCAGAACTATAATAAAGACTAGAAATTTTCCCCAAATGCTAGATCGGGATCAGAGACTCTGATTCAGAGTGTTCTATATCCATTTTTTTTTTTCAACAAATTGCTGCCATCAGAAATTTGTACGATTTTCATATGGTTTGTTCAACTGTGCATGAGTACAAAAGAATACTACCTCCATCCCTAATTACAAGAGATTTTCAACCAATTCTCACCCACCAAGAAAATTAGTTAATTTAGTTAATAACATTAAATTTGTCAATAATTTATATGTTTCCAACATTGCCCTTAGTAGTATCTCTCTCCCACTTAGTTAGTGGTTGGTTGAGTGTCTCTTAAACTTCTCCATTCATTATAAGAGAGACACTATATCATAAATTCATATTTATGGTTTATTGACTACAAAAAAAAACATACTTAATAAATAGGGTAATTTTGGCAAAAAAATAATACAAGACACATTTTCAAAAGACTCTTATAAAAAGAGAAAAAAAAATTTGTCAAAAACCTCTTATAATTAGAGTACAAAGGATTTGGTTTGTTGCATGTTTTCATCGATCAAGACAAACATTATTGCTGAATTCTAAGATATTAGAAACAATTCGGAGTTACAACCTTTGATAGACAACACAGCAAATAACGCCTGTAAATTAAAGACGAAAAGTGATGATTGCACAGTTTCTGCATCGGACCTCCCTTCTTCATAGACACAACACAATTTTCTGACATTCAGATGAGACGGAAGATTATATTTAATGGGAAAATTGGAAATGTGGTCCATAGCTACCCCCCTTTCCAGGTAGGAGTAAACACATAATTTAAGAAAATTATGGTATGGACCCTTAATAAAAAGGGTGTAGATTAGGGAGAATAGGAAGGAGAAAAGGCAATAATACTCGATGCTTTAGTTGTATCAGCTGTAAAGAATAACGAGTGGGGTAACAGGGCAACAGAAATAAGATGGAATATAGAGAGATATAGGGGTGTGGAAAAAGCATAGACTGGGAGAGACTAGAGCTCTTGAATTCCCTTGCCGGTATTCTTGTTCCTTGTGTTCAATAAAGAAATATTCTTTTCGTTTTCCCTTTTGTTGATATCAGTTGGATGTAACAACTACTACCTCTGTCCCTAATTATAAGAGATTTTTGACAAATTTTTTTGTCCCTTTTTATAAGAGTCATTTGAAAATGTGTCTTGTATTAATTGTTTTTTTTTTACCCAAATTATCCTTATTTATTATGAACACTTTTTGTCTCTCTCTCTCTCCTATGATGAATGGAGAAAAGTGAGATAATGTATTAATTAAGTGGGAGAGAGAAAGTGAAGAGAGAGAGATACTACTAAGGGCAATTTTGGGAACACTATAAATTATTGACAAATTTAATGTTTTTAACTAAACTAACTAATTTTCTTGGTGGGTGAGAATTAGGTAAAAACTTCTTATAATTAAGGATGGAGGTAGTAGTATTAGAGTTGGTTCTTGACGGGGACTGATTGAGATTCATGAGAGGTCAAATTGAGGAGTTGGAGTGCGAAGTGTAGAGTTTGCACACACAATACGCTAAGGGGGAAAGTGACAATGGGCTCCCAAGTTCGTGGCACTAAAGACGCAGTGCATAAAATTTTGCGTCGATTAGGGGAGATACAAACCATATCAGCAGGCCAATGTGAGACTCTAAGAGAAGGACTGGTCGAGTGGGACAATGCCCTGGCGGTGAAGGAAACCAGAATAGTAGGGTGGAGCCAGAATCAGAGGGGGAGATCTTTGGTCACTAGGGTCTAGGGGTGACACTCCAAGGGACGATGGTGAATGAGCCACCATGTCTTTTCAGATGATGGGTTGAGGGGTGAAACAGATGAAGAACAACCGAGGAAGATTGAGATACCCATCTTTGTGGCAGATAACGTGTAGAGGTGGCTGCATCACATGGAGAGATACTTTGCACTTTGGGGGGCATAAAAACGAAGAAGGTGAAAGTCATTCTATTAGCACTAGAAGGTGAAGCGCTATCGTGATGGGAATCATGTACCCCAAGTCCGAATTGGGTCACCTTCAAGAATGTGGTTCTCGGGCATTTCCAGCCCAATCTCATACAGAATACATATGATATGCTTATTAGGGGACATTTTCAGGGGGTGGAAAAAATCTTGGAAGGGGTGAAGTTGAAGTCATGGTTGTGGCTATCTGGAAGAGGTACTGGTTTTGATTATCCTATTTCAAGCTGGTACACAAATTCTAGGGGATGTTTGGGTCTGTTACATATTTGAAATCTCTTGGTTCAATTTCTGTATGGGTGAATTGGAGAGGTTCTGTGATGCTGGTTTGCTGTCAAATGTTTCTGTCAGTGCTATGTTTTTTTATAGGCTGTCTTGAATTCTGCTTTCTGTAACATTATAGTGTGAAGAGGTTATTAGGGGATGTTTTGTCCTTTTTCACTTTGGATCAGCTGGAATTTTATTAGTGTTGCTGTGGTAGGTTCTGTTTCTTGGAGTCACAGTTCCAGGTTAACTTAAGAGATATTGTTGGGGATAATAGTGAAGCTTCAGGTGCTGGTTCGGATGCTGTCTTAGGGGGCTTTTTTTTTACAGGAGTTTGATTCATTATGGTTTGATTGTTCTGTTAGGGGTACTTATGGTGATGAGTTTTGGCTTGTAACTTTTGGAGGGCACTCCTTGTGCTTTTCATTCTTGGGGTTCTCTTAATAAATTTTGTCTTATAAAAAAACACACATGATATGCTTCTTGGGCAGAGACAAGTAGGAAACATGCGACAATATTGGAAATGGAAGGAGTTCAAAGTGCTGTCGGGACCCATGGACATCACTGAACGCAAACATCTCAATGGGATCTTCATGAATGGACTGAAGAAGGTTAGGGCTGAGCTCAAATGTTGGCTTAATTTCCTTCCCCTGGGGTCATTATCAATGTTAATGGATTTCACCCAAATGATCGACGAGAAAATGGGGTCTTGCAGGGAGAGGTAACAAAAGGAGATCCTCGAGGGGGAGTATCTTATCGAGTCGAGCGAGTATACAAAGTGGGATTGGGCAAGATGGGGCAAGAACGAGGATTAAAACAAGGGAAGGCAACACTAGTTCAATGGGGACATGCATCAGGTCCAATGTTGTGGAAGGGGAGGTAGGAAGTAGTGGTGCAAGCAAAAATAGGGTTGATGACCACAATCAATAAAGAGATTTTAAGCTGTTGACTGATGCTGAGTACCAATAAAAGAAAAGAAGAGGATTGTGCTTTCATTGTGATGAGAGGTTCAGCCCAGGGCATGTTTGCAAGAATAAACACCTCAAAGTAATGATCATCAGACTTTCACCTTGACGACAAGGTGAAACTTCTGGGAAGGAGAATTGATACGTACCCTTAATAAAAAGGGAATAGATTAGGGAGAAGAGGAAGGGGAGTAGGGGATAATAGTCGATGGTATTAATTATATTATCTGTAACAGAATAACTAGTGAGGTAACAAGGCAATAGAATGTATATAAGGAATATAGAGAGATATAGGGGTGTTGAAAAAGTATAGGCTAGGAGAGACTAGGGCTCTCGAATTCCCTAGCTTGTATTCTCGTTCCTTGTGTTCAATAAAGAGAGATTCTTATTGTCCTCCCTTTCATGATATCAGTTGATTGTATCAAATTATTTGCAGCATTCATTTATTCTTAAAATATTTGTCTCAATGTTTTTGAAGAACCAAAAACAAAACCATCTATTTGCTCATAAACCTCAAATAGAGGGCCAGGTTGTTCATTGGCTATGAAAGGAATAAGTAGCATTCAGAAACAGTTATCTGCAAACATTCCAAACTATAGGTTCTACATTCACACCCGAGTGAAAGTAGAACCCCTTAATTCATTAGCAATTAATCAGGTGAAGAGATTCAGAACAAACACATTATAGAGAAAAGCTTTTGTTGTTAACTTGTGATAGATATGTCCTCAATATGAATTAATATAATAGTGGAACTCCATCTTTGATGGAGGAAAGAGAACAAGTCCTATCATTTACTGCGTCAGTCAAGGTGCTATTTAGTAGTTTAAGATACACCTTAGCCTCTAAGAAACAGTCAAACCATCTAATTATGGTTCCTGGCACCGAGCATGATAAGAATCCAAGAGGGAAAAGTCTAAAAAGGTATGGCTTTCACAAACAAAGAAAAAGAAAAAAATTCCATATAACAATTGTAATTGGAAGCTATAGAAGAAACACTTCAGAGGAAGAAACATTATAGCAAAGATCTTTTTTTTCTCAGTCATGACTACAGTCCAGCTAATAGTTTAAATAAATAATAAATAAAAGTATCATGGTGAAGATTTGAGATGTGACATAAATGCTTAGCATAACAACATGAAGATGTAACCTAAAGTTCAGGATAACCCTTTAGAGACATTTAGTTCTTAGAGCAACACCATGCAAATCTTATGCAAGGTTTACTGTCTTCCTATGATGACTCCAGTGGATTGACAAAAGAGGCCATAGCTTTTCAATAAAAAAGGTGTCTATTCACCCTGGCATAAGTGAATAATTTTAATAACACAAGCACCTGGATTAGATTACCAGAAATAATCGTATAACTCACCAGCATTTTATTTTTAACACTGAAGAATCCATCCTTGTCTGCCAGAACAGTAGGCTTTGATGCTCCAACAGCCATGATAGCCCCCTAAACATAAACAGTGAAGTTTAGCAAAACAAAGACCAAATTGCCACAAAACTGAGCCACACAATCTCTAAATTAATTGTTAAGATCCAAGAAATCATCAGTAACCTGGCCTGGAGGCAGTATAGCATCAAACCTATCAACTCCAAACATGCCCAAATTCGAAAGCGTGAAAGTTCCTGCAGGCACAACAACATAGGACCAAAGTTAAGCTGGGCTAAAAGATGCGACTCCACAGTGTAACAAAATCACAAAAGACACAAATTATAAACAAACCTGAATTATACTCATGAGGTTGCAATTGCTTAGCACGAGCTTTCTCCACTAATTCTTTCCATTTTTGGGACAACAGATAAAGGTCCAACTGTAACAACAAAACAAGTAACCAGCAAATTGGAACACGGGTCTATATATTCCAGTATCAAAATTCTGATTCAGGATAGATTCACCAATCACAAACCTTATCGGCCTCCTGAAGAACAGGTGTAATCAAACCACCATTGGTTGCCACGGCTACGGCGATATTAATGTTACTATTATAGAAAAAGTTCTTGCCATCTTTGCAGGAGGCATTCACCACCGGATGCTGAACCAGTGCCATTGCAGCAGCCTTGGCTAGAATCGCCGTCATCGTCACCCCCTTCGGTTTCACCTAGAATTTCGACAACAATAACTTGAAAAAAACTTGAAACTCCATATTCAATTTCATCATCAACAACAACAGCAACAAAATAAAAGCACTCGCAGCATAAGCATACCTTCTCATACAAAGCATCAAGTGCATCAGTGGTTACGGGGTACCCAACACGGAAAGTAGGCACAGACAGACTCTCCACCATGTTCTTCGCAACTGCAGATTGCATTGCGGTGAAGGGGACAACACTAGAACCCGGAATTGGAGCCGGGGCGGCTGCGGCCGTGGGTTTCGGCAGAGGAGGAGCAATAGCCGCCACTGGCGGGGGAGCCGCATTATTCGAGGCGGCGGCGGGCGTGATCCCTGCTGCAGCCTCCACGTCAGCAGGAGTAATCCTTCCGTGCGGACCAGTCCCAACCACTGATCCAATGTCCACCTTATGCTGCTTCGCAAGCTTCTTCGCGTATGGCGTCGCCACAGTCTTCCGAGGCGTATCTGAAGCGGTTACAGAAGCCGAATTGACGGCCTTGGCAGATGGCGGCGGAGCAGGTGCAGGTGCAGCAGCAGCAGTAGCAGGAGCAGCAGCGGGAGCGGTTACAGAAGTGGAATTGGCGGCCTTGGCCTTGGCCTCGGCGATTTCTTCTTCGGTCTCAGCGAGGAGGCCAATGGGGGCGCCAACGGGGGCCGTCTGGCCCTCGCCGACAACAATGGCGGCAAGGATTCCGTCGTAGAATGTCTCAACGTCCATGTCGGCCTTGTCGGACTCGACGACGACAACGCTGTCGCCCTTGGAGAGGATGTCGCCTTCGGATTTGACCCACGAGACGATTTTGCCCTCCGTCATGGTGGAGCTGAGGGCCGGCATGAAGATCTCCCTGATCTTCGATTGGACTGCTAACGAGGCCCGCCGACGACGCGTCCTCGAGGGTGCCGATGCGGCGGCGAAGAGGGGGCGACGGCTGAGGGAGGAGGAGAAGGAGATGCCGGAGGAACTGGTGGCAGTAGGGAGAAATTGGGAAGCCATGTTTGTTGAATGAAAGAATAGATTAAGGGAGTGAGTGAGGCAATGAATGAGGGAAGGGTGTGTGGCTTGTGAGTGGCGTGAGATGGGGAAATAGAAAGAAGGCGGAGGAGACGAGGGAGAGTTGGTTGGCAAGTTGGAGCTGCTTCACTCTGTAAACATCGCCAATTTTTTTGCACTCTTAAATTTTGCAGTCCCCATCCTCGTTATTATTGGTTTTTTTTTTTTCGTTTTCCGTTGAAATGGAAATTTATGTTTGGAAACATTATAATGACAATTATAATAAAATCAAAATTAAAAATAAATTACGTCAACAAAATTAAAAATAAATCTCCTTGATCGATATTTTATTAAATATATTAGTGTTATATGATGCACTTTATAAAAAAAATAATCATAACACTGATGCACTTGTATGGACCTCCTCAGCTATAGAAGGTATTTCATAGTAGTTAGACTATGAAGCAAAAAAATTGTAAAAGAGATAGAGAGAAGAATATCACACAGATATTTTAATGTGGTTCACCCACAACCTTCACCCATAACCTTGGACTATGTCCAGTCTCCACTTCCAGTGAGATTGTCGACTATTCTCTCAAGTATTTTTCAGTGAGCCTCTTCAGACCTTACACAGTATTTTTGTACAAGCCTCTGCAAGCTAACAACCAGTAGTCTTGTCCTGGCCTCTGCAAGCTAACCCAATACAAGCAATCTCACAGATTGCACAACTCTTTCCTTTCACACACTCAACTCTCACTAGTTAAACTTGAAAGGAATCACAACAGTAAAAATGAGAGTTTGTTTGTTGTGTTGCAACTTTAGATTAACGATTTACAAACCAAAATCTAACAAAGAATAAAATTGTATTAAACTCCTATTTTTCTGTCTAAGCACAACAAATAAGTTGGAGTGTATGGGTGAAGTTGATGGTGTGAAATCTTTGATAACAATAGCGTTTTCCAAGCTTGAATGTATTTCTCACACTTTGCTTCCCTTGGTTCTGATGTAATATAGTTCTCTCATCCCTTCTTTTGCATTAGTAACCGTTAGAAAGGTAGAAGCAAGAGAAACATCATTATCATGTTCAGAACAGTACAGTACAACTGTACTTTATCACCTTTTTGCAGAACTGTGATAGCTCACGTGTTTACTGTCATATAGACCTTCTTTGGAACTTGTTGCTTGAGTAGGTTCCTTCTCACAAGCCTTCGGGAACCTCCTTTGGTTCCAGTATGGATCTTCTCTGGACTAGTGTAGATCTTCTCTGGACCAGTATGGACCTTCTCTGGAATCTCCTATAGTCCAATCATGAGTCTTCTCTGGAACCTTCTCTAGATACTTGTTGCTAGAGTAGGTTCTCAGCATAGTTGAGTTAAGGTTGCTCATGAGTTCTGCTCTTGTGATCTTCTCAGTATTCAGAACTTGAATGTCTTCAAGATTTTCATACTGTGTAGAGTGAAGAATACTTTGATATAGAGAGATCTTATCTTCTTGAGGTTTATATATTGATCAGCCATGCTGTAGTTCTTGAGAAGCTTCTTGCCTTGATAATCTTCTCAACTTGTCATTCTGAATTGCATACTTCAATCTCATGGATTGCTTCAATCTTATGTTCTTCAATCGGTTGAGAGGCTTCTTGCCTTGAGGAGCTTCTTCTTCATCTCTGAGCTTCTCTACTTGAGTAGCTTTCTATCATGATGACCTTCTCTGCCAGAGAAGCTTATCTTCTCAGTAACTTCCCAACAGGAAATTGATCTTCTTAAGATTCCTCTTTTACACCTTTGTTGAAAATTATCTTCTCTTGTATCGTAGGAGCATATCTCTCTTTAAACCTCATTTATTTCTTAGGCTTCATGTGTGTTCTCATGGATCTTCTCAGTTTTTACAACATGAATAGCCTTGATTCTAAGCTTTTCTGGTTTTCATACTTTTATACTTGCTATGTCTTTGAATAATCCAAAGGAAACCTGTAACATCTCCAATATGAGAACCTTAAGTTATAAATATTAAGATATTATTTATGTAGTTATTTGTAATATCTCCAAGTTTTAGCCCTGTGTTCTAATTCCTTTGTTTATTAATTAAATTGTGGATGCTTGATTATATTTAGTTTAATATTGATTATGTGGATATTTAATTACAGTATGATTTATTATGTTAAATGAGTAAAAGTAGAGATTTAATTATAAAGTAGGAAGGGTGAGGGGGTATATCACATAATCTCACTCACACTTTACATATTTATCTCCCTGGCTTTTATTAACTCACACAGTCACACTTCTTTTAAAAGAAATATCACCCACTCTCGTACTCACACACACCCACACTTATTAGAAAAGGAAAAAGAGAAGGAAGAGGGAGGTTAGAACGAGAAAGAGAGGAAAAGAAAGAAGAGAGAAGAGAGAAAAGAAAGAAAATGAGAAGAGAAAGAGATAAAGGGATCGTGATAGGGAGAAGAAGAAGAGGGGAAGAAGAAGGAAGGAAGGAAGAAGAAGTGAGTTAGGGCTCTAGTGTTCTTGAGCTTTTGGGTGAGTTTCCTTCCTCTATTCTTCTTGATTTTCTCTCTATTCTTCTCTTCCTTTGTTAAAAATCCAAATTTCAAGTTGAAATTTGAAGATCCATGTTGATTGATTGTTGTTTGGTTGTGAATGAATGTTTACTGTGAGTTCTTGATGTTGCATGTAGCCATTGGGTGACCATAAATGCAACACCCTTTCTCATAAAAGGATATTACAATATAAGTAACCTGATTATTTAAAATACGTCATATTAATTTTCATTTTTAAAGAAATTCTCTTTTTAATTATCTTAAGTTAATTTCGAAAATTGAGTATAAATTTTTTTTTCTTTTATTGCTAAAAACCATTTTAACTTGAAACTCTCACTTACGTTATTTCAATTTAGAAAACTCTTTCATGTCGTAACGTATCATTAAAGAAAACGAGATAAATAACTACTGAATAAATAATGTACATCACATATACTACTAGTCCAAAGTCTACATATACATCACTGGTCAACTGGTAAAGTCATATAATATAAGGTACAGTTATCCAGAATATCTCTAAGCATAAGCCCAAACCGGTATAGAGTCAGTCTACAACAAAAACACAAGATCAGATGACGCAACAGCCTGCGCTATATCAGCTCCTAAACACTCCCCACAGACTCCTCAGAATGATCACTCTCCTCCTCCACTATCTGCTTCCCTTTCCCTCTACTGTCATTGGCCTCTTGACGAGCTTGTGTTCGCCAAGACGGCATAACAGTAGGAGGAAAAGGTCTCGGTCTCCCTCCAGGCTCTGCAAAAGAAACTGGAATGGCTGGGAGGGGTCTATCAGACTGGGTAGCAGGTGTCCCCTCAGTAGGCACCTTCTCAGCTGATGTAACCCTAACTGTCTGGGTACGGCGAACAGTACTCTTGCGAGCAGTCTGCCTCCATCTATCGTAGTATCTCTTGCAAGGTGGAGTCTTGGGTCTTCGGTGCTGTGTCTCTGGCCTTGCAGGCTCCTGCTGCACCGGCTCAGATCCTTGGACAGGCTCCTGTTGATCTACCGGCTATCTCTGCCTTTCTCTCTCCCTCCATGTGTCCCACAACTCCCGAATGGGCATCTTTACATCCAAAATCATATCCTCTATAGTCCATCTATGAGGCCCCTCCGCAGTAGTCTCGAGTGAAGTGACATACCCTAAGTATGTCCCCCACTGGGTTTCGGGGTTTATAATCCACCCCTCACCCTCTGCCCCTCGGGGCAGCAGATTGAGTCTACGGATCTTCACTAGCCCCTCGGGCGGGCGATCCATCTATATGAGTCATGTTCAAAAGAGAGCACAAAACATATAGGCAAGGGTGAAAAATCCTCATACCCAAATAGCAAAGCAAAGAGACAACAGATATAGAAATATACCACATCTATCAGACACATTTGCATTAGAAAATCATCAGACACATTTGCATTAGAAAATCATCTACACTTACCCTTCTAAAAAAAACACGAATATAAGGTTCTCCTGCAAGTAAGATATTCTCACAGACACATTGAAAATAATCACAGTCACACACATAACTCAGCATCAAACCAATATATCATCAACTCAGATATATTATAATGCATGTCACTTCTATTTCTCCTCACATCACCCTCTTAGTGCTCCAAGGAGACTTCCCTACCTCCAACACCATTGAGCGATTGGCCATAGCAGACTTACCAGACTTACCAGACTTACCAGAGAGTCCCACCAGACTTCATAGTAATCATTCAGATAAGCTACGTCTCACCATATCCTGAATAGTCAAGTTCGTCAGATTTATCCAAGCAGGGTTGTGCGACTTGCCTCGGCTCAGGGGATATCTCCTACCTGGCCATATAAGGGGTTTCGCAACCTGGATAATCCCTTTAGGCTACTGTGGCCAGACTATCCCTATTCTCAATCCCATCCGGGTTGTAATGCTCATCACATTGGCCACTTGCCAAATTCTCTTTCTCTTTATGCAAAATGGCACATCACATTAAGCATTCAAAATAACCATCTCAAGCATTTTTAAGCTTTGGTTTCTCTTGTAATCACATTAACCTCTTCTCTAGGTTATCACTTGCACAATCACATATAACCTCTTCTCTAGGTTATAGCATTATCATCACTTATGATAATCACATCTCTTTGTGCATAATTCTCCATCACATGGCTTTTTCCTCTTTCAATTTCCACTTTTATTAATAGTTCCTCTTTTAACAAAAGGCATTTTCCAAAACGTTGTTTAAGTTCTAAAATCAATTAACCAAAATACTTACCAATTTTCATATTTAAAAATGTCATTTTCTCTTAAGCATTTTTATGAAAAAATTTTGAAAAAAAACTGATTTTTCGCAAAAACACTAATTATCAAAATGCTGGGTCCAGAACTGTTCACAGGCACGACAGTTTTCACACCCGCGGTATGAACAGAGCTGTCCCCTGTTTTCCAGCTTTTCCCCACTACGAAAATAACCACACCCAGGGTATGGCAGATTTGCGATTTTTTTCAAAACCTAACCCAAACCAATCTTTTCTTCACATTGCTATGACCAAATAAGCAAAAATGAGCCAAGTTTACCATCCTTGAATAAACCACAAGCCACAATCCTTTATCATCAAGCCATGAATTCAATCATCAAGACAATGAAATCAAAATCACCATTACATACCAAGCTTATCAACATGCACATACCACTTTCATCATGCCATGATTGAAACATATGCACAACCACAATCACTCAATCAACTCAAACCAAGCATGGAACAAGGATCATCATGCATCCAAGTTAGGGCAAACTCATCTCTCACAACATAGTTAATTTTTTTTCCATAGACAAGAGTTACTAACCCTTATGTATCTCAAGGTCACAATCATGCAAACTATCATCAAGCAAGGTTCTTCATAATCAAGCGACTCAAAAGAATTCATATATATGGCAAAATCATCACTCAAAGATCATATGTAATCATAAGAACACAAAGACACATGGTTTGCCAATCAACATAAACCCTAAGATAGTATAGCATCTCCTTAATCACAACAACACAAACATAACCCTAATATGTCCTCTAAGCTTTGAAAATCATGTAGGAAGAACTTTCCCCTTACCAAGCTTATAGAAAACCCTAACCTTCACTTCCTTCTTCTTCCTTCTCCTTCTTCTTCTTTCTTGGCTCCTTGATAGCTTGTTTATTACAAGATTAATGGAAAACTCTTGAAAATTAGCTAACTAGGACAAGATTTTTGGAAAGACAAGCTTAAGGTTTGGTTATGGTGCAAGACAAGATGAAAGTGCAACTCAAGAACTCTCCTCTTCCTCTCTCCAAGCTCTCGGCCTCTCCCTCTCTTCTCCCCTTGACCAGATTTTTTTTTCTTAAGTTATGATTACATTGCAAGCCTAGTCATAAGTTAACCATGCATTTAACCCTAGTTAGAAACTTGCCCTAATCCTATTGGCTAACACACATGAGTCATGATTCAAGAAAATTCCACACTCTTCCTCTCTCAATTCAGCGCAGCCCTGCAGTGCCAAGGGAGGTAATTAATTTTTTCACCTTAACCATGGTAAATGATAAGTCTCCAAGGTAATTAAGTGTGGTAATTTTTTGTATTTCATAGTAAAAATTGTCCAAACTTAACCTATTGGGGTAAAAACTCTCATGAATCTTATAATAAGTCCTAAGCCATGAAAATAAGATGTCACAAAAGTTTTGGTTCAAAAAGATCAAGCTTAGAAGCATTACGGTAACTTTTCGGTTTTTACCGTAACCCGTAACTTAGGGTAAAAATGAACTTTCTCATAAAATTCTTAGAAAATTTCTAAAAATCATAAATATTGTAAAAACACCATTAGGCACTCTTTTGGTTGATTTTGGATCATTTCCTAAGCCTCTGGCATTCACCTGCTCTCCCTGTTATCCTGTTCTCATTCTGCAGGGACCAAAACCGCAATTCTTTGTCTGCCATTCTAAAAATTCCCAAAATAATTTCTAAAATTCTAAAATAATGTAAAATATCATTTAGCGTTTTCAAAAATATTTCTAAACATGTTATGGTCTCCAAACCCACTCACAGTTCAACCTAGTCAAACTACAAGGACCAAAATGGTAACATTTTTATCTGCTCTTCAGAAAATTCCCGAATAAATTTCTAAGATCTCCAAATATTGGAAAATCACTATTGGTACCCTCAGATCCCGTTCTTAACCTAAATCTAAGGTTTCTACTTCATAAAGTCCTCACTCTGTCTATTTACGGTAAACAGAACTCTGTCTGTTTCTAAACGTCCAACTTAAAGTACTACTTTCTAACGTCAAAGAAACTTTGTCCATAAATTTACTCTCACTAAAATCTATCCAATATGCATAAGCACACATCACACCCATAAAAATAAAATTAAAACAGAATCAAAATTTACGGACATTACAATAAACCCCAATCCTTGGTTGGATGTTCATATGGGTTCCTATTATGTCTGCACAATGGTTGTTTATCTAAGTTTTGATTGCATGTATTGTTGGGGGCTGTTTAAGGGAAAAAGAGGGAATAGGGTTGATTGCTGGATTGAAATCTGCATGGGCATCAATTAATGTTACGATCATATCTCTGTCTACAAAAATCGTTTTAAAGTGATTCTTGTACCATTTTAAACTAGATAGAATTTGCTTCATTTTAGGCTATTGAAGAATTGAATTTCGTTAAGTTTTGAGTGAGAAAACTGATCTGCAATTTTCTGCTAAAGACTGTAACGTTGTACTGAACCTGTTATGGTAATCTGGATGTAGTTTAAAATGTAGTCACTGTTTTGAAATGAATTCTGTACCATTTGAAAATAGACTTAAATTGCTATTGTTTAGGTTTTGGAATGACTTAATTTCGTTCTGTTTGGCAAGAGATATCAACTTGCAAATTGCTGCTATGAAATTGTAAATTGATTGACAACTGTTATAGTATTTCGGCTGTAGCTTCTAGCACAGATATTGTTTTGAGTTGATTCCTGTACCACTAGAAAATAGATTTAATTATCTGCAAGTTAGGCTTTGGAGTGGTTCGATTTCATTGAGTTATGACTAAGAACAGAGATTACTATTTACTGCTAAAGTGCTGAAAAATAGGTTCGAAATTGTATTGGTAATTTTGAATGTGACTTAGACTATAATTGTTAGAATTGTTTGATTCTTGTACCAGTGGAAAGAACTTATGTTGTGGTATAATAAAGGCCTTGACAATAATGTTTGTGCTCTTACAGTGGTTGGTTTTTAGATAATGTGATTGTTAACAGATTTTATGGTGCATGAGTTATTTTTATTTGATTTATGTGGTGTATTCCTTGATGGGTTTATGGATAGCTTTGTTAGATTTTCCTTTTTGTGTAAACTATATTTTAATTGATGATTTTGCTAGTATAAAGGTGAAAGAAAATAACTCGTCGATGAAACTAAAAGTTTCGGATTAAACTAGCCACTCATTAAGGCCACTTCTAGTGGGTGAGTTGTTTTGTAAGTCCTTCATTTATGGAGGCTAGGATATGGTATTAGCAATTTAGGGACGCCTAATTGTTGTCATAGAGCTCTGACGACCATATGAACCAGTTTAACTAGAATAGCTTTAGTCCCTCACACTTGAGTTGTCTAGTAAACATTTTTTTATATTAAAAAGCCTATGCCTCGGTTCATTTTCTTTTACTTATGATTATGGATTAATACCTGAATTGTTTTTAATCAAGAACTTATTGAGATTAAATTCTCACTAAGCATCCTTGAGAACTAACTCTACACCGAGTAAGAACTCAAACTAAGAGCCGGTGATGAATGGGCGAATTACTTTGTGAAGGTTACTTAACGATATTTTTATGTGGATGATTGAATATGATTATATGTTGAATATGAGTTTTGACAAGGAAGTGATATGGTAACCTTAAATCCCTATCATTGAGTCATGTATATTTTAGGAACTCGCAAAGATTTTATATCTCATTAGTCGTTTCTTATGTTTTTCAGATAATAGGTACATGAATGAAACTGAGTAGCAATTTTCGAAGTTGCTAACCATTATTCATAGAGTTGAAGAACCGGATCGAAGTCCTAGTTGTTTTATCAGAGTCTATTAATATTCAATACTTTCATGACTTGATTTATATAAGTTTTTGAGATTTATTTTCTCTTAAACTTTGTATTCACTTTGGTATTTACTTATAAAGTGTAATTTTGGTAACTAGTAATATCTTGATGTGAGTCAGTGCAACACCCTTTCTCATAAAAGGATATTGCAAGGTAATAAAACATCTTTTTACGAAATAATTATAAATGTTAATTTTATCTTCAAAAGTTATTATTTTAATTAACTTATTTGTTATTAAAAAATGTGAGTAATTTTTTTTCTTTAAAGAAGATGAGACAAATAGGGAATACGTTAAATGAAAATTTTCTCAAAAAGAAATAGTTCAAAAAGTGCTCAACTCATTCTCACAGAAGCATGTCTCTTGGTCATATTACATCGTACATATCCACAACAGACCACATAGTCAAACAAGAATTTAAAATTTAATACCATCCTCTAGCAAAGACAGTAATCACAGCCTACCCAAAACGAGCCTAAGCCGGTCGAGTCTTAAAACACCCCCTAAGGGATGGTCTCCGTCCTTTTTCTTCAAGTCCTTGTTAGTCCACCCAGCTGGTGGTCCATCTATATAAATCATGTTCCAAAGACCACAAAACATATAGGCAAGGGTGAAAAATACTCCTTTGCAAGTTATAAGACAAGGCAAACATAAGAAAAAAATAAAAGAAAATCATGCATCATTAACATCTCTTCACTCTATATCATGCAATCTTCTATCACAATAATATATTATCACAAGCACATCAAATTTCATAACAGTAATGTATATTTACACACACAGTTAATATCAACACAGTATTACATTATCACAGTTTATGACACGCAACTCATCACCAAAGTAATATATCATCACACAAGATATATTTGAAAATGTATGTCACTTCTATTTCCGTCACAACACCGATGTAATGCTCCATTGAGACTTTTCTCTTCCTCAACAACATTTGAACGATAGGTCACAGTCAATCCTTTACATACTGGTTCAAGGCTAAACAAACCGTAAAGTCCAAGACAGTATTCAGGAGAGCCATTTTAAGTCATAATTGTACCCGACTAAACAAACCATAAAGTCCAAGTAACAATTATTAAATGCACTCAGCGACACCCTATCATAAATAGGTTAGCCAGTCAGATTTATCCAAGCCGAGTATTCTACTCATTCTCGGCTCGTTGGAATTCACCACACAACCATTGAGACTTTCGAAACCTGGATAATCCCAGTAGGCAATTGTAGCCCAACCGTACCCTATTTTCAACCCCTCTCTGGGTTGTAGCTCATGTCACAACCCTCTCTGGGTATGACCACTTGGCAAAGCCAAGAAAATCTCTTTATGCAAATGGCATGGCATATTTTGCATACACAATAACATCACAATTACTTCTCTATGTTACCACTTGTAACAATCATCATATAACCTTCTCTTGGTTATATACTCAACACTATGTTACCTCTTGTAACAAACACGACATGACCTTATCTTTTGGTCATTTATGAATTCTCTTCTCTTTGTTACCTCTTGTAACATTAACGCATAACCCTCTCTCTTGGTTATGTAATACTCATTTCTTTTTTATTATCTCAGTCAAAATATCTCTTTCTCTTTTATTTAATTCTCTTATTGATCTTATAAATTCACTTCTCATTGGTTATCTCTACCAAAATAATATATAGTCTTCTCCTTGGTTATTTCAACCAAAATATATCTTTGTTTCACAAAAGTCACTTTTTCGTATTTACCGTTTCACTTCAAAAATTAATATAAAATACTTAGACTAAAGGTAAATTCAAAATAAATATTTTCCTCTTAAAAAGACATTAATTTATGAGCCTCTAAGCATAAATTTTATAAATTTCGAATTTTAAAACCCCTGACACTTTCACAGGCGTGATAAAAATCACAGCGCAGGTGTGAACTATTCTGTTTCTCTGTTTTCTGATTTCGATACAAAAACCCAATTTTCACACCCTTTTTCTGCAAACCACACCAGAGGTGTAACTAATCTGTTTATGCCAAAATTCATTAGGTTAAAAACTTTATTTTAATTTTTGAAAACACCATACCTCTTAATTTGAATTAATTAGATTAAAAATAATATATTTGGGTTAAAATTGTGACTTTTCTTCTAATGATTCATTTTTAGCCTATTAAGTTATGATTAAAATATTTAAAAAGTCCATTGGATACTTTATTTTTGAAAAACTCTTAGTTTAATGAATCCTAACAAAGCTTTAGACTTTGTACTAATTAATTCATCGTGAAAATTTCAATTTTGTCTATGTCCATGTCCTTTTCACCACACTCCATAATGTTTGGGTCATTAGCCAATTTGCCATACTTTAATCCATTCAAATCTCCTCAATCACCAATCATCAAGCATAATAATAACAAAGCAATAAACTACTTTAAATATTACAATCCCCCAAAATTGAATAAAATAAAATAAAAACATAGAACATAGAGAATAGCAAGAAGACTATTCTCACAAGTCAAAGGTCATCAAACATAGATCAATATCACAATCAAGCATAGAATGATATCCACATCCAAACATAAAACTATATTACCATCAAGCATAGAATAAGATCAACATCAAGCTTAGAGACAAAATAAAATTATAAGCACACAAAGGTCGTCATCAAACACTTTTCATATCATGACCAATCAATAAAAATCATCACTTGATTAAAACTATACATTTTCCAAAAAGATCATCACTTTAAATAAAAATTATTACTTTTCAAGAAAAGATAATATTTTCTTAAAAATTCTTACTTTCCAAAGAAATCTCTACCTTAAGTAAAAAGCAAAGCTTTAATAAAAATCCCAACTTTAGTAAAGATTTATAACCTTCACAAAGATCTAATAAAAATCATAACTTTAATAAAGATTATTACTTTTAAAGATCATCTCTTTTTAATAAAAATCATAGCTTTTGGAATGATCAAGTCATTCTTTTTAAACATGATCTTCAAGTTCTTTGAGAAATCATGAAAAAGCAAAACACATATCATACAAAAATTCTGTAACACACTTAAGAGAAATTTCCCCTTATCTTGTCTTCTGGCTTCTTGAGAAAAATCCTAACTTCTTGGGTTCCCACCACACCTTGATCACCACCTTTCAAAAGCAAGCATAACACACCCAAAAATCCTAAAGTAAGATTTCTCCTTCATGAAACCAAAACTCAAGGGAACTCTAAAGAAGATGGATGTTTTACAAAACCCTCTTTGAATATGAAATCAAGAGGTTGATCTTGAACTTGTTCTAAGAATACAAAGTCCCTTCAAGAAAAAGTTGAAGAATCCCACTTTTAATCATATGAACAAAAAGATCAAGAAGAAGATTTAATGGATTGAAATAAGAAACCAACCTTGTAGCTTGAAGAATCAAGATCAAAAGCTCAAGAATTTGTATTCTTGAAAAATAAGAACACTTGATGATTGGATGAAGGCTAGTGTTTAGAAAGTGTATAAAGGAGATGCTCTACACTTGATTGTTGTATAGAGGATCAAAAATACGATTGAAGATGGTGAAGAGCTTCCATGGAAATGGAAGAAAAAGCTTGGAGGAAGAAGAAGTTGTTTAGAAAGAAGTTGGAGAAATGGCTTAAAGAGAGAGAAGTTGTCTTGGAAAAAATATGAATGAAATTCTCTTCTCCTCTCCCTATGATCTCACGCCTACACACACTCAAGGAAACTTGGAGATTAAGTTTTTCTAAGATCACCTTGCACTCCATGAAGTTAAGTGAAAGACAAATAAAAACCTTATAAGTGTTAGGCTATCATGTGTGGACCTAAAATGGAATTGTATCCAACTTTGAGTGAGATGAAGTCCAACATTATCCCATGTGATGAAGGGGGTGGCCAGCTTGAGGGAAAAGGAGAGGATAAGTTCAAAACCAACTATGGTTAAAGCTTGGTTAGAAAGAAACCAAACTAGATTGGTTTTTAACCATGATTTGTGTAATTAAATAAAATCAATGGCCAAGATGTCTCCTCCACTATTGGAGCTCCTAATCAAGGGTCCAATATTTGCAAGATGATTTCTTGGTTCTTTGGTAATTATGGAGCAAGTTCAAGGGTAAAAAGATAGAAGGGCAAAATGGTCTTTTCCCAAGAATTACTAATAATTACCAATTATATCTAATATGACTTCACCCTAATGACCTTACTACTATGACATCACCATGCCTATGTCATCTTTCCCCTTCTGGTAATTTCCTAGTAATCCCAAGGTCTGGTACCGAGTCTTTTCTCGTTTTGCGGTTTTACCGTAATACATAAACTAGGGCAAAACTGATCTTTCTCTAAAAATTCCTAAATAATTTCTAAAAATCATAAATCTTATAAGAACACTAATGGTTATCTTTACGTTTGATTTTTGATCATTGTCTAATCTTCTGGTATCCATCTGCTCTCCCGTTTACCCTGTTTTTCATTCTACAGGGACCAAAACAACAATTCTTAATCTGCTATTCTAAAAATTCCCAAAATAATTTTCAAAGTTATAAAATAATGTAAAAACATTATTTGGCTCATCAAAATATTTTTACCAACTTGTTCTGGTCTCCAAATCCACCCACAGTTCACCTTAGTCATACTATAGGGACCAAAACGATACTCTTTCTTATCCGTTTCTCAGAAAATTCCCAACTAAATTTCTAAAATCCTCAAATATTGTAAAATAACTATTGATATTCTCAAATCCCTTTTCTGACTCCAATTTAGGGTTTCTATCTTATAATACAACCATTCTGTCAGTTAAAGACGTGAACCGATATCCGTTGTATTTTGATGTTGAGCTTAACCTACTGCTTTCTGAGCTTAGGAAAACTTTATCTATGAAATTATATTTCCTAAAATATATTTAATACACCTGAATCACCTATCCATATATTAAAATATAATTCATGCAGAAATCCCAAAATTACGAACGTTACAATTCTCCCCCTCTTAAATAATTTCGTCCTCGAAATTATGCAGATATACTTAGTGAAATAACCACCATTACTTTGAAAAACTCTCATCCGATAAAACACTCAACATCATCTCACTTATCTATATGTCCAATCTCTTAACTTTTTAATCAACAAACTATCCTTCATTCGAGTATCCTTACTCCCACTGCAATGTACTCCTTCTTCCATCAGAAATCAAAACCTTATATTTCTCACTCCTAGTAACTTGATGATGTCAATCCATAGCAATCACTAACATCATCTATTAACTTCAAGAGAAATTGTCAATACCCAAATTTTCTCATTTAACATAATTATCATTTTTCTAACTTAGCTATACACTGATCCTTTTCTTAATAACTCCTTCTCTTACTAACAATATAAATTATTTACCAGGATAACTATTTCTTTATCCATCCCGAAATATTCACTTCACGGGACACATGTGATCATGTTGGCCTTATCTCCTATATTCCTCGAGAATGTTACTCATGGTATTGATCTTACCTTCATCACTTTCAACTTAAGTTCTCACACATCTATGATGTGCTTCCATAAATCCAACTAATTTTTCCTTCATCTTATCAAGATTTTGATCTTGACTTAATTTACAATACTCTAAGGTTCTATGATGTTGGTCCATTCCATTCATCAAGATTTTCGCTCTACTATCGGTGAGCTCATGGGTTGATCAGTCCAACACCTCATCCTTTAGTAGTTAGAAAATAATAATGATAGCATGGCTAATTCACCTCATCATCTAAGTTATATCCATTGGCTTACACACACTATCATTTATTCAACTATTCCAAAAAAAAATTCTCTGATTCTCTTCCCAAGGTCTCCAAAGGTTTCACTACAATTTTTCACTGTACCCTTAAGATCTAGTATGCATTTCTAAATTCCCAATATTATACCTATTGGTAATTATCATTCACTATTTGTACCTCCACTATTTTATACCATGGAAATTATCTCAGATCAAATCTCACTATAAAATTTATAATCAACATTTTTCTTATTCGTCGACCTTATATATATAGTCTTCAAAATATTTGTAGTAAAATCAAGATAATCAATCCCTTGGTTGTCAGTTTACCCCAACACTCACTTACCGACATTTTCGATTCTTAACCATCACAAATTATCAATTATTTTTATCTAATCTCAGCTTAACTTATCCACTTATACAGTTACAATTCTACTGCCTCAGAGTCAACCCATAAGTGTACCAATTCTTAATTTTCATACTCTTAACATCAAATGAGCAATCTAATCCCTCTCGATCATGATTTACTCTCCCTTTCTTACAGTATCTACAATAACTTCCTATCATAACTCCCAATTATCAGGCTGACTATCTTAGTTCCTTCAAAATTACACAAGGTATGATAATCAATTTGTAAACAATATTTTTATCTCGAAAGAAGTAGAAACAAGTTTAACAGACAGACAAATAGCTAGATGAATAGGTAGACATGTAGACGAACAAATAGATGGATAGATGGTTAGATAGATAGAATATCTAGATAGCCTTCGCATGTGGATTATGAAAAGTTTTGAAAATGGACAGACATGAGAATTAATTGCGTATCCAGAGGATATCAAAAGAAAGCCCTAACATAGAGTTAGATATTGAGAATAGGCTTTACAAGAAACAAAAGCACACAACACACAAAAGATTTCCTAAGGAAATTCATAAACTAGCAGTGTATCCACATCCTTCACTTATAAACTTTTTCTCTTATTCTGTATCCTCTGCTCTCACCTCCTAACCTTTTGCCCCTTGCAATCCCTTGCTAGGTGTCCTATCTCCTTACATTGATAGCATATTGATCCCTTTTGTGTGCAAATCTCATAAATATGACCTCGTTTTCCACACCTAGAACATTTACGGTTAGCACCTAGGTTAGTGTCTACTTATTCTCCTTTTCCAAAAATAGATGCAGCATTACGATGAGGTTGCTGCCTCAGGTGGTTATCTTTGTTTCTGGAATAAGGTTCCTTGGGTAGATGCTTTCCCATTTGATTAAGGGTTTTGTGCTTTAATGTTCCCCCATCATTCTCTTTACTCTCCTTCCCTTTCCTCAAGATTTATATTTTTCTACACTTCTCTACTAAAATCTGAAATTGATGGATCTCTAGCAATGAAACAACCTTTCTTATCTCATATCTCAATCCTGTCTCAAAACGTTCACACTTCCATTCATCATCTGGCTGAAGTTGGAAGAAACGAAAATATTTGGTGAAAGACTCAAACTTTGCTACATATGCATCTACAGTCATATCTCCTTGTTGTAGATTCAAAAACTCCTGCTCCTTCTCAGATCTAGCACTTTGTGGAAAATATTTTCCTAGAAAACTAGTACGAAACACTTCCCATGTTATCACCTGATGTTCAGCCTCCAGTAACTGTTGCAGTCATTTCCACCAATACTCTGCATCTCCCACCAGCAGGTAAGATGCATAATGCACCTTCACCTCTTCAGGACAATGCAAAGCAAGAAATATCTTCTCTATATCTTGGATCCATATATCCGCTTTGTCTGGATCGGGTCCCCCCTCAAACTGAGGTGGATCATGCTTCTTAAAATCAAACAATCCCTTGTTCTCAGCAGCTCTCTCAATCCTTAGTTGGTTTTGAACAACCCTTTGTTTTGCACGATTAGCTTATTGTGCCATCGTAGCTGCCATATTAGTCATAACACCAATAGCTCTTTCCAACCCATTATCGTGATCGACGTTATTTCCCGAACGTGGTTCTCTACATGCCATGGATTCTTGTCACCCTAGTCTAATCGGAATCCTAAAATAAATTGCCTATAATATGTATCAATACCCATTGCTTCAATCAAGAAAACAAGTTTCAATCAACTTCCACACAGCATATCAAAATTTCCCTTAAAACTTATGCAATTGCTTCAACAATGAAGCAATTCACACAAAGTCAATCAATGCCAATCAATATCAATCAATGTCAAACAGAGTTAGCACAACGTAAACTTAATAGCCCTACAACCTATACACCCAAAAGACTCGACCAGACTCTAATACCACTAATTGCAACACCATTTCTCATAAAAGGATATTGCAAGGTAATAAAACATATTTTTACAAAATAATTATAAATGTTAATTTTATCTTCAAAAGTTATTATTTTAATTAACTTATTTGTTATTAAAAAATGTGAGTAATTTTTTTTCTTTAAAGAAGATGAGACAAATAGGGAATACGTTAAATGAAAATTTTCTCAAAAAGAAACAGTTCAAAAAGTGATCAACTCATTCTCACAGAAGCATGTCTCTTGGTCATATTACATCGTACATATCCACAACAGACCACATAGTTAAACAAGAATTTATAATTTAATACCATCCTCTAGCAAAGACAGTAATCACAACCTACCCAAAACGAGCCTAAGCAGGTCGAGTCTTAAAACACCCCCCAAGGGATGGTCTCCATCCTTTTTTTCAAGTCCTTGCTAGTCCACCCAGCTGGTGGTCCATCTATATGAATCATGTTCCAAAGACCACAAAACATATAGGCAACGCTGAAAAATACTCCTTTGCAAGTTATAAGACAAGGCAAACATAAGAAAAGAATAAAATAAAATCATGCATCATTAACATCTCTTTAACCTATATCATGCAATCTTCTATCACAATAATATATTATCACAAGCACATCAAATTGTAGGTAACAAGATGAAACACAAGAAGGGGGGTTGAATTGTGTTTCTAAGCTTTTAAAACTTTTCGCAAAAGTTGGACGCTGGCTGTTAAAAACGTTGGACGCACAGCTTAGTTCAAATATTGGACGCACAGTGTTTTTCTAAAATATTGGACGCACAGAGTGCTAAAACACTGGACGCACAGAGTCTTTATAAAAACTGGACGCACAGGTTTTCTAAAGATTGGACGCACAGAATGCTTCCCTTTCAGTTTGAAAAACTTGTTTGAATAAAATCAATTTCAATCCCCTTTGTTAGTAATAAACACAGATATAAAAGGAGTTAAGGGAAAGAAGAAATAACACAAGTTTTTATACTGGTTCACCCTTTCCTAAGAGCTACGTCCAGTCCCCTCAAACTAGAGAGCTTTCACTATCAACCTGATAGGTACAAGTATTCTTTGCACACAGCCTCTTCAGGCTAAAACCCAAGTATTCTTTGCACACAGCCTCTCCAGGCTAAATCTCAAGTATTCTTTGAACACAGCCTCTTCAAGCTAAAACCCAAGTATTCTTTGAACACAGCCTCTTCAGGCTAAACAACTCAGCAGAGTGTTTTTGATTCAAGTGCTGTCTAACTCACACAAGTGAGGATATGAAATCTAAAGCACTTTGAGAGTTAAGCAAACTCTCTTTTACAAGAAAGAAAATATACAAGACTTTCTATACAGAGTATAACAAATTGCACAGCGTTTTTACTCTTTCTTTTTCGTTGTTAAGTCTCTTGTATTCTTCTTCTTGCTTCTCGGTATTTATAAGAGTAGTGAAGCTTCAGACTTGTTCTTCAGTTGCTCAACTTCAGCTCTCATAAAAGTTACCGTTCTCTAATAGCATTTAATGCTATTTTCCCGTTGCTCTGAGGAGATCTACTTCATTGTGCATGTCTGCGTTTCTTTCTCCTAAATCAGAAGCAACCTGTACTCAAAGTCTCAATTGTACAGTGGTTAATAATAATATCTTATTGAGACAGAGAGAATACACTGTGTAAAGCAGAAAGATGTGTTCAGAGATATATAGAGTAGTTAAAAGTACATTCTCTCTCTTAGTACACTTTCCACAGTGCTTTATGCTTTTCAAAAGTACGTTCAGAAACGTTGACAAAGTTGTACAGAAAAGCATTGTGTACAGCTATTCAATTCCAATAGTGTTGCTCAATAAAAACGTTTAATATTAAAAGCAAGAGCAATCGAATAGCAAATAATGAATTCTGCATATAGTGTATTGGACGCAGCAAGTAGAAGTTATTGGATGTATACCTTGCACTTACCAATCACACAGAATTTATTCATGCATTGGACGCATACCTGGTACTCTCCAATTGCACAGAATTCATTCATTGGACGCATACCATTCTGTTGATCAGATGTCAAGTAGTATTGGACGTATGCCTTATTCTGGTTGTTGGACTTTTGCAATTTCCTTGCTGTTCCATTGGACGATGAGCAGTGATTGTTGTACATTTGTTTGTCTGCTTCATTGGACGCAGAACAGTTGTTTGATGTACCTTTGTCAATCTGCTTCATTGGTCGTATGACACTTGATTGATGTCCTTCTTATTTATTGGATGCAGAACAGTACCTTTGTCACTCTGATTTTATTGGACGCAGAACAGTTCTTTTGTTTGTTCAGTTTCATTGGACGCAGAGTTGCACTCTTGCTCATGCTGAACATTGGACTTTTATCCTTCATCTGTATTGGACGCTCACTGAATCTGTTCCTTTGAAAATCATTGGACTCTTACTGCAATTCTGCTTCTCATAAAAACATTGGACTTATACCAGTATTGCTTTGTACTTATCATTGGACGATCAACATTCTTTACCTTGGTCAAGAACACATCCTGAACATTGGACTTATGACTTATGTTCTGATTATTGGACTTATAAGCATTCTGATCATTGGACGTATGGTTTTTCTTGAACATTGGACTTATGTCTTCAATGCCTTCTCATGAATCATTGGACGTATGAAATTGTCCTTGTGCCTTGTACTGAATTATTGGACGCACAACATTACTTGCCTTTGCTCAAACATTGGACGCAGAACTCTTCCTTCTGCTCAAACATTGGACGCACAACTTTTGTGTCCATTTCAGTGCCAACATTGTGATGAGCTTAGCTTATTGGACGCAGAACTGCTTTGCCTCTTATATCAGTAACTTCCTTCTGCCAAAATCACTGGACGCAGAACTCTTGGCATTTATGTTTCAGTGCCAACATTGGACGCAAGGCTCACTTTGAATGCCAGCCAATGTCATGGAGAACTGATTGGACGCAGACTGCAATAAGCTTAGTTAAGCAGCATTGTTATTCATTGTACAAGCTTAATACATTTTGTTTATCCTTTGTAAAAACCTTAATAGATTTTGTTATCATCAAAACCATAAAATCACTTAGGGAGTTTTTGTATTAAAAACACTTTTAACCAATTTGGTTCCAACACAAATTTCATAACAGTAATGTATATTTACACACAGTTAATATCAACACAGTATTACATTATCATAGTTTATGACATGCAACTCATCACCAAAGTAATATATCATCACACAAGATATATTTGAAAATGCATGTCACTTCTATTTCCGTCACAACACCGGTGTAATGCTCCATAGAGTCTCTTCCTCAACAACATTTGAGCGACAGGTCACAGTCAATGCTTTATTACTGGTTCAAGCCTAAACAAACCGTAAAGTCCAAGACAGTATTCAGGAGAGCCATGTTTAAGTCATAGTTGTACCCGGCTAAACAAACCATAAAGTCCAAGTAACAATTATTAAATGCACTCAGCGACACCCTATCATAAATAGGTCAACCAGTTAGATTTATCCAAGCCGGGTATTCTACTCATTCTCGGCTCGTTGGGATTCACCACACGACCATTGAGACTTTCGAAACCTGGATAATCTCAACAGGCAATTGTAGCACAACCGTACCCTATTTTCAACCCCACTCTGGGTTGTAGCTCACGTCACAACCCTCTCTGGGTATGACCACTTGGCAAAGCCAAGAAAATCTCTTTATACAAATGGCATGGCATATTTTACATACACAATAACATCACAATTACTTCTCTATGTTACCTGCAACACCCTTTCTCATAAAAGGAAATTGCAATGTGAAAAGATATTTTTGTGAAAATAGTTTAGTTATTTATTTTAATTTCAAAGAATATTATTTTGTTATTGTGTTTACTTTCCAAAATTGTGAATAATTTTTTTTCTTTTTATAATAGAAATACTTTATTAAATTGGAACCCTTAATTTGAATTCTTTAGCGTATAAGATAAATCGAACACAATGTATACAGAAACATACCTCATATAAATATACATCTACATACTGTACATCAGACTACATGTTTGCCCATGCAAACTAGGATATCACACCATATTTACAAAAGCTGGAAAGCTATAAATAAAGTAAGGTAAATTAGTATCATAAATATTTTACAGTCATCCAAAGTAAGCAAAATCATAAACCTACGCCCGTGGAGTCATCATCAAAAAGTGGGATCCTGAATGAATCAGTCCAAAAGTCTCCAGCAAAACCCTTGTCCAACTGGGTTTGCCAAGACCACTACATCCTAGGTCCATCTGAACCTTGTCCCTCAGGACCATCTCCTAAGATTCCCTTCCCTTTCTCCCCTTGCTCCGCTGCCTCTCTCCTAACTCTGGCCCTCCGGACAACCAGATCCTCAGGAGTAAAAGGGGTAAAAGGTTGGGGACTACCTCCAGGTAGAGCAAACGAAATCGGAACAACATCAACCACTGGATCCACCACCATGGCGGTCGACTCCTTAATAGGTACTTCCCTCGTTGGCACCTCCGGAACGGTTCAGGGTCTTCTCACTGTACTCTTCCTTGCAATCTGCCGGGTCCTACGGGAGTACGTCCGAAGAGGTGGAGTACTAGGTCCTCCATACGCTGCCTCCGGTCCCATTGGTTCTTCTGGCACTGGCTCGGGACGCCCTGCTCTCTGAGACTCCGAGTCTTGTCTCCTCCAATGTTCCCTCAACTCATTGAGAGGCATCTGTACATCAAGCACTAGGTTTTCTTCAACCCACCTTTGAGGTCCTCCTGACACGGTCTCTATGGACATAATGATTCCTGCATACGTCCCCCACTGAGTGTGTGGGTTAATCACCGACCCACTCCCCGCTCCCCCTCGAGGGTAGTAACTAATCCGCCGAGTGCGGAGAAACCCACTTTGCTGAGGGTCCATCTATATGAATCATGTTCAGAAGATCACAAAACACATAGGCAAGGGTGAAAAACACTCCTTAAGCAAATCAATAAGATCACAGAAAACATATATATATAAATCAAGGAATTAAGAAGAAATCATGCATAGCATACACAGTTATTATCTCATAGCACATATCATTTATATCCTCACCAAACAATTCATCATCAAACAAGACATATCACAATGCTTGTCACTTCTATTTCCCTCTCAAACACCGGTGTAATGCTCCATGGAGACTTCTCTCTTCCTCCTACTACCTTGAGCGACCGGCTGTAGCAGACTTATCAGAATTATCAGATAGTCCCTCTAGACTTGATGATAAACATTCAGACATGCTACATTTAAACCATCGTACCGTATCAAGAATAGTCAAGTGAGTCAGATTTATCCAAGCCGGGTTGTGCGACATGCCTCGGCTCTGGGGAATTCACCTACACAGGCCAGTAGAGGGGTTTCGCAACTTGGATAATCCTAATAGGCATCTGTGGCCCAACTATCCCTATTCCCAACCTACTCTGGGTTGTAATGCTCATCTCATGGCCTCTACCAAATCTCTTTTAATGCAAATGGCATACAATATTTTTGCATACATAACAATCATGTTGCATTTATTTCTCTAGGTTGCCTCTTGTAACCATTATCACATGCCCTTCTCTCTTGGTCATTAAATCATCACATGACCTTATCTCTTGGTCTCTTATAAATTCTCTTTTTGCTTTGATTATCTCAACCAAATATCTCTTTATTTCTCTCTAACCGATTTAACGTATTTACTGTTTTACTTTCAAAAATTAATATAAAATACTTAGATTAAAGAATATTCAAAATAAATATTTTTCCCTTAAAAAGACATTAATTTATAAGCCTTTAAGCATAAATTTTATAAATTTCGAATTTTAAGACCCCTGACACTTTCACAGGTGTGAGAAAAATCACAGCGCGGATATGAACGTTTTTGTTTCTCTGTTTTCTGATTTCTATACAAAAATCCGATTTTCACATCCTTTTCTAAAATTCACACCAGAGGTGTAACTGGTCTGTTTTTGCCAAAGTTTATTAGATAAGAAACTTCATTTTAATTTCGAAAACACTATATCTCTTAATTTGAATTAATTAGATTAAAAATAAAGTATTTGGGCTATATTTGTGACTTTTCTTCTAATGAATCCCAACAAGGCTTTGGGGACTTTATTTTTCTAAAAAAACTCTTTGCTTAATGAATCCCAACAAAACTTTGGACTTTGTACTAATTAATTCATCATGAAAAATTCCTTTTTGTCCATGTCCATGTCCTATTCACCACACTCCATAATGCTTGGGTCATTAGTCAATTTGCCATACTTTAATCCTTTTATACTCTTCCTCAATCATCAATCACCAATCACCAATCATCAAGCGTAATAATAACAAAGCAATAACCTACTTTAAATATTACATTCCCAAATTGAATAAAAGAAAAGGAAACATAGAACATAGAGGATAGCTAGAAGACAATCCTCCCAAGCCAAGGGACATCAAGCACAAAATAACATCACAATCAAACATAGCAAAGCATCACCATCAAGCAAAGGAAAACATCCACATCAAGCATAAGATAATATCACAATCACACATAGAATAATATGAACTTCAATCATAAAGACAAAGTTACAAACACAAAGATGTCATCATCCAATACTTTTTACTTCATGATCACTTAATAAAAATCATCTCTTTGATTAAAAATCATGTCTTTTCGAAAAGGTCATCTCCTTGAAATAAAAATTATTACTTTTCAAAGGAAGATTATCTTTTTTATGAAAGTTCATACTTTTCAAAGCAATCACCACTTGATCATAATTATTACTTAGATAAAAATCAATAATTTTCCATAAAGGTTATTTCTTGAATAAAATATATATATCTTTTCATAAAGATCAAACTTTTTAGAAGAATTAAGTCATCTCTTTGTTTATAGTATGATTCTTAAGCTTTAAAAAAATCATAGACAAACATATAGCACTCTATGCATCTTATGACTTACAAAAGAGAGATTTCCCCTTACCTCTTTCTTTCTCTTTTTGAACAAAGATCCTAGCCTCTTGGCTCCCTAGCCTTACTTGATCACCACCTTAAAAACCAAGATATGAACATAGCCAAAAAATACTACAAATAAGATCTTTTTAATCTTTAAAGAAGAAGAAAAAGAGAAGAAAGATTATTATTTTTTCAAACCCTTGATAGTTATGAACCAAAAGAAGAAGAAAGATCAAAGCTTGGATCAAAGATCCTTTACCTTCACAAGCTTGGGTTCCTTCAAGACAAAAATAGAAAAAAAAAACCCACTTTAGAAATATGAACTTGATGATCATGAGATTTATGGATTAGAAGAGAAAACCAACCTTGGTTCTTGAAGATCAAAGATCAAAAGCCTAAGAACAAAGAAAAACACTTGATGAACTGTTGGAATTTTTGAGAGAAAAGTGAGAGAAAAATGGAAGAGAAGTGTTTTGGAAAGAGAATGGAAAGGAACAAATGAAGCAAACTCTCCTCTCCTCTCCCTCAAGACACACACACAGCCAGCTCTTTCTCTCCAAGGGCTTGGATAAGTTTTACTAAAAATTCATCATTACACTTAAATTAATTTTGGTAAAGAGATAAATCAAGAAATTACCCTATTGGCTCCTTACTATGACTCATACTCTTCTAGAAGAATCTAGGCTTGTTTTAAGACACATGGGGCAGTTTTGGCTGAAGAGAAATGAGGGAGATAAGATCAAACACAACCATGGTTCAAGCTAAGTTAAAAATCAACTAAGGTGAGGTAACTTTAATCCTAACTAGTTAAAACTATTCATTCAAGGCTTGTCTGTGTGCATGGCTCACATGGCTCATATGGAGCAGCCTAGCCACGAAATTAATTGGCTAAAATGTCTTTGAGTTGGCTTGCTTTATGGCTTAGCAGTTAAATACCTGACTTAGGGGCAAAACGGTCTTTTCACCGAAAAAGTAATCATTACCATTTTTCCTATTACATCACTACCCCTACATCATCATTCTTCTACTAATAAATGATTTAAAACCTCCTAACTTCATTTTTGGGGTTTTACTAATTTTCCTGTTACTGCTACTTTTAACCGTAAACTTGTATTTAGGTCAAAATAGTCAACTTTTCAGAAAATTTCAGAAAAATTCTCATAATTCCTAAATATTAGAAAAACATTATTTGGTTCGTCAAAATATTTTTCTAACTTGTTTTGGTCACTAAACCCACACGCAGTTCAACCTAATCAAACTACAGGGACCAAAATGTAGGGGTGGCAATGTGGGTTGGGCCCGGCGGGCCAGCCCGCCAAAAAAGGGCGGGCCGGGTTGGGGTTTTCAACCTGCAACCCGTTTTGGCCGCTCCATTTTGGCCCGCCCAAAGGTGGGTTCAAAACGAGCTAGCCCGGCGGGTTGGCCCGCCAACCCGTTTTCTTTTTTTCTTTTTTCTTATTTTTTTGGTGCTTTTTTCAGATTTTTGGGCGGGGTTAGGCGGGCCAACTCGCCAACCCGCCGCTTTTACACTCATTTTCTTTTTTTTTTGGCGGGTTAGGCGAGTTGGCCCGCCAACCCACTAGCGGGGCGGGGCGGGCTGGGGTACCCCAGTCCACTTTTTTTGGCGGGCTGGCCCGCCCCGCCCCATTTTTGACGGGTCGGCCCGCTTTGCCAACCCTACCAAAATGGCACTTTTTCTTACCCGTAACTCAGAAAAATCCCAAATAAATTTCTAAAATCCTCAAATATTGTAAAATGACTATTGGTATCCTCAAATCATTTTTCTGACTTCAATTCAAGGTCTTTGTCTCACAACATAGCTATTCCGTCAATTTACCGTAAACTGTATTCTGTCTTATTATCAAAATCCAACTTAAACTACTAACTTCTATGCTCACTAAGGCTTTATCTAAGGAATTAACTTTCCTAACAACATATTTAATATACATAAATCACACAATATATTAAAACAGAATAAAGACGGAAATCTAAAAATACGGACGTTACATTACCACTTGTAACAATCATCATATAACCTTCTCTTGGTTATATACTCCACACTATGTTACCTCTTGTAACAAACACCACATGACCTTATCTTTTGGTCATTTATGAATTCTCTTCTCTTTGTCACCTCGTAACATTAACGCATTCCCTCTCTTTTGGTTATGTAATACTCATATCTTTTTTATTATCTCAATCAAAATATCTCTTTCTCTTTTTCTCTTATTGATCTTATAAATTCACTTATTATTGGTTATCTCTACCAAAATAATATATAGTCTTCTCTTTGGTTATTTCAACCAAAATATATCTTTGTTTCACAAAAGTCGGTTTTCCGTATTTACCGTTTCACTTCAAAAATTAATATCAAATACTTAGACTAAGGTAAATTCAAAATAAATATTTTCCTCTTAAAAAGACATTAATTTATGAGCCTCTAAGCATAAATTTTATAAATTTCGAATTTTAAAACCCCTGACCCTTTCACAGGCGTGATAAAAATCACAGCGCAGGTGTGAGCTATTCTGTTTCTCTGTTTTCTAATTTCGATACAAAAACCCGATTTTCACACCCTTTTTCTGAAAACCACACCAGAGGTGTAACTGATCTGTTTATGCCAAAATTCATTAGGTTAAAAACTTCATTTTAATTTTTGAAAACACCATACGTCTTAATTTGAATTAATTAGATTAAAAATAAGATATTTGGGTTAAAATTGTGACTTTTCTTCTAATGATTCATTTTTAGCTTATTAAGTTATGATTAAAATCTTTAAAAAATCCATTGGAGACTTATTTTTGAAAAACTCTTAGCTTAATGAATCCTAACAAAGCTTTGGACTTTGTATTAATTAATTCATCATGAAAAATTCCTTTTTGTCCATGTCCATGTCCTTTTCACCACACTCCATAATGCTTGTGTCATTAGCCAATTTGCCATACTTTAATCCATTCAAATCTCCTCAATCACCAATCACCAATCATCAAGCATAATAATAACAAAGCAATAAACTACTCTAAATATTACAATCCCCCAAAATTGAATAAAATAAAATAAAAACATAGAACATAGAGAATAGCAAGAAGACTATTCTCACAAGCCAAAGGACATCAAGCATAGATCAATATCACAATCAAGCATAGAATGATATCCACATCCAAACATAAAACTATATCACCATCAAGCATAGAATAAGATCAACATCAAGCTTAGAGACAAAATAAAATTATAAGCACACAAAGGTCGTCATCAAACACTTTTCATATCATGACCAATCAATAAAAATCATCACTTGATTAAAACTATACCTTTGCCAAAATGATCATCACTTTAAATAAAAATTATTACTTTTCAAGAAAAGATAATCTTTTCATAAAGATTCTTATTTTCCAAAGAAATCACCACTTTTAGTAAAAATCTCTACTTTAAGTAAAAAGCAAAGCTTTAATAAAAATCCCAACTTTAGTAAAGATTCATAACCTTCACAAAGATCTAATAAAAATCATAACTTTAATAAAGATTATTACTTTTAAAGATCATCTCTTTTTAATAAAAACCATAGCTTTTTACAAAGGTCATGACTTCAGTAAAAATCATAGCTTTTGGAATGATCAAGTCATTCTTTTTAAACATTGATATGAACCAAAGGGAGAGTTCATTGTTTTTTACGGATCGTCCTCAAAAAGGCTTCTTGTTATAATAAGAAAAAGATGATCTTGAAAGAAAAGATGCACACTTTATGCTAATGTAGCGCTACGGGAAGAAAGCGCATAAGAAATAGTAAAGCGAGTAAAGGATGCAAATTTAAGAATCAAAACAAGATAAGAACAAAACAAGAATCGAAATAAAATGAAAAACGGAAAGAAAGAAGATGGGAAGAAGACGCCACACTCTGGAGAGTGATAAGTCCGGTGAGAATTCGCCACAAAGGTATAGAAACCTTTGATAAGAACCAAAAGTTTGTCCACTCAAGAACCCAAGAGGAACTCCTCTCACACAACTCTTTTAAGTGTGCTAATTATAATTCAATTCAAAAGTGTCAATACAAAGAAAATAAGATGCTATTTATAGCCAAAAGGTAGTGGCTCCTTCTCAAACCTATCCAATGTGGGACTTCTTAAAAATATACTAAAAAGGTTAAATAAAAGAAACATAAATAAATGACTCATTTTTCCTTGGCTAGACTTGATTCTCATCAAACATGATCCTCAAGTTCTTTGAGAAATTATGAGCAAGCAAAACACATATCATACAAAAATCCTATAACTCACTCAAGAGAAATTTCCCCTTACCTTGTCTTCTAGCTTCTTGAGAAAAATCCTAACTTCTTGGGTTCCCACCATACCTTGATCACCACCTTTCAAAAGCAAGCATAACACACCCAAAAATACTAAAGTAAGATTTTCTCCTTCATGAAACCATCTTAAAAACTCAAGGGAAACTCTAAAGAAGATGGATATTTTACCAAACCCTCTTTGAATATGAAATCAAGAGGTTGATCTTGAACTTGTTCTAAGAATACAAAGTCCCTTCAAAAAAAGTTGAAGAATCCCACTTTTAATCATATGAACAAAAACATCATGAATCAAGAAGAAGATTTAATGGATTGAAATAAGAAACCAACCTTGTAGCTTGAAGAATCAAGATCAAAAGCTCAAGAATTTGTGTAACGTCCGTAATTTTTTATTCTATTTTTTAATTTTATTTTATGTGTGTGATATGTGCTTTGTGTATGTTAGATATATTTTAGGAAGATTAATTTCATAGATGAAGTTTTCCTGACGTTAGCAATCAGTAGTTTAAGTCGGACGTTGAGATACATACAGAATTCTGGTTACTATAGATAGACGGATTGGTTGGATTGTGAGCTAGAAACCCTAAATTGAGGTTAAGAAAAAGATTTGAAGATACAAATAGTGATTTTACAATATTTGAGGATTTTAAAAATTTATTCGGGAATTTTCTGAGAGACAGATAAAAATGTTACCGTTTTGGTCCCTGTAGTTTGATCAGGTTGAACTGTGAGTTTGTTTGGAGATCAGAACAAGTTAAGAAATATTTTTGGAGAAGACAAATGATGTTTATATTATTTTAGAATTTTAGAATTTATTTTGGAAATTTTTAGAATAGCAAACTAAGAATTTCTGTTTTAGTCATTGTAGACTGAGGAACAGGGTTAATGGGAGAACAAATGAATACAAAAACTTAGAAAATGATCCAAAATCAAACAAAAGAATAACCAATAGTGTTTTTACAATATTTATGATTTTTAGAAATTTTTTGGAATTTTTCAGAGAAAGTTCAGTTTAACCCTAATTTACGGATTACGGTGAAATCGAAAAATTACCATGCTGTTTCTAAATTTGATTTTTATGAACCAAGACTTTTTAAGCATTTTAATTTCATGGTCTTGGGCTTATTTTAAGAGTCATGATAGTTTTTACCTCAATAGGTTATTTTTGGACAATCTTACCATGAAATATAAAAGTTACCACATTTTTCTTACTTGTATTTATCTTTTACCATGGGTAAAAAGTGAAAAAATTACTTACCTTGCCTTGGACCAGCTGCACCGCCCCTTGACTTGGTGTGGAAGGATGTGGAAAATTCTTAAAACCCATGACTCATAATTTTTAACCAATTAGAAAAATCTTTGATTTATTTTACAAATGACTCATTAATAGTAATGATTAAACTTAAAAAAAAATCTTGAGCAAGGAGAAAGGAGAGGGAGAGGTCGAGTAAAGGAGAGAGGGTTGAATATGATATGGAAAAATTTAGGATCTCAAAACTAAATTTTTGGGCTATTTTTCATGTCCCGGTTGTGCCCGGTTTACCCGTAAAGCTCCAAACGCGGTAAAATAAAGTTTTTCTGAAAAATTTCTAAAAATCACAAATATTTAGAATGCGGTTCCTGGAAAAACTCAGTTTTGTGAACTCTACTACTCTAAACCCTTCAAAAGGAAACCTAAGGTATGAAAATCCTTATTCACACCGTAAGATCCCAAAATCATTCATTAAATAAATTAAAACATATTTAAAAAATCAATAAAAACTATATAAAAATAAGGGTGTTACAATCTAGTGTTAAGTAAATTATGTTGGTCTTATAATTAAAGTTTTAAAATATTTATCAAATTATTTCATTGAAACAGACATTTTTCCTTTGATGTTTAGGGTTTTTTCTAAACAAACGTATTTACCGCAACTAACAGATAAGATTTTAAATAGCTAAAGTATATCAAAACCAACTCAAAAAACAAACTTCCTTCACAAAAGATGTTTCTTTTAATATTTATGATTTTCTGGAATTTTTCAGGAATTTTTAGAAATAATATGTTTTAGAAATTACCGTTTTGGTCCCTATAGTTGACAACAAGATCTAATAACTGATTCGGAGACAAAGTTGAGGTCAGAAAGAGATTTTTCAAAGCTGAATTATGTTTTTTCATTTTTTAGGATTTTTGGAAATTATTTCAAAAAATTTCGATAAGCAGATCAAAAGTTACTTTTTCAGTCCCTACGGAGTAGAGAAACGAGGTTTTCTGAACGAAAATGGATTTTTATTGATCAGTGAATGCTCAAAATCATTTTTCAAGAGGGATCATTAGTGTTTATATTAGATTTGTAATTTCTTGGAAATTTTTCTGGAATTTTCTGAAAAATATTCGTTTTGCACTTAAGGCGCGTCCGTTTTCCTTTGTTTATGCAAACCGCGAAGCATACCCTCACCATAAAAATCCAAAAACTCTTTCATGAAGCTCTTATATGACATTTTTGAGATTCCCTATAGGTTCTCACATTTTAAATTAATTTTGGGAATTTTTGATTAATGAAAAGACTCTTTTACCCTTGTTTTGCACATAAACCCTAGGGGCAAAGATGTAACTTCACTTCCCTCTTCTAGAACAACTCTTGGATGCCTCCTATGGTGACTCCCCAAGGTCTAGAGGCTTCTCAATCCATCTAGATTTTGAGTCATCACATGAGTCATGAAGTTTGGCCAATTAGAAGTTAGACCTTTAATTTTTAATTAATTTAGCAAGAACCATGGTTGCTTTTCAAGCCAACCATGGTCATCTTCTAACCCTCCCTTGGCTATAAATAGGAGGGGAGTGCTTCATAAATTTCACACATCCAAGCCTTGTGTTGACAAGCAAAAATCTCTCTCTTTTTCTCCTTGAAGTTCTTAGTTTTCTTGCTTGGTATTCTTGGTTCTTCAAGCCTTGGTCTTCCAAGATTTGTGGAAAAGGTAAGGGGAACCTCTTGCAAATTAATTTGTGAAGTATGAGTTTGATTCTTGTTTGTGATTGATTGTGTGTTTTTGGTGTTATAGCTTTTATTTATTTATTTATGTATTTATGTTTTATAATTGTTTTATGGCTTTAATTTAATTATTTTGTGCTATTTATTAATTGTGGGTTTATAATGCCCAAATTTCTCAAGAATTTCGTGGAAGTAAGGTGGTGATGGCAAAATCAATTTTGAGCTTTTGTAAACATACTGTTATAATGGCAAAATTTAGATTTACCGTAAATATAATCGTACCGTAAAGAAAATACAATTTATTCTTTTGTGAAAACCCTGTTGTCTATCATTGATATACAAGGTGATGGTTAAGATAAATTGTTTACCAGTATGGGTCTGTCTAGGAAAGACAGAGATCTCTGAAGGGGCTTTAAGTCTATCTCTCTTTCCTGGGAACTGTATTGATACGCTGTTTGGGGAATTCTTAAACTAGGGACCCGGTATATACGTGACTAAGATAAATTGGGAAAGAAGTGTTTTCTTAATAAACGTATATATAAATAGATTGGATTGGATAAAAAGAGTATAACGGTAATGGATTCTCGGTGAATTATACTGTTATAACATCTATCGGAATTTAATATAAATAGTAACGGATTCTCGGTGAATTCTATTGTTATATTATTAGTGGAAAATATTGAGTGGGTATCCAATTTGTATATATATATATATAATTAACTCAGTTTAATTTCCAATGTCTACAGCAGTGAAAATTAGTGAGGTAGGCTTTCAACGAGCCTTTTCCATAAATAAACAGTTGATTTCATACACTTAGTCTATGTTTTATCCGAGTGGTGAGATTCTGTGTTTTAACTTAAGATATGTGATTCGATATTTCATCTAAGATATGTAAAACTATGTTCTAAGTGGTTTGGAAATGAAAGAGATGTGCTTGGTGAAAAGCGATGTTCCTATATGCTTGGTAAAAGCGATGTCCCTATATGCGTAGTACTAATGCAATGTTCCCATATGCTTTGTCAAAAGCGATGTTCCCATATGTTTTGTTTAAAAGCGATATTCCTACACGATGTTCTCACATGCTTTGTCTAAAGCGAGGTTCCTACACGATGTTCTCATATGCTTTGTTTAAAGCGGTGTTCTTTTCTGATGATTTTCATGAAAATTCCTTGATCTGCTATTTTGATATCTATTTTAGATAACTTGCTGTGTTGACATATATATGATTTGATGTGCGAGTTGGATGATGTGTAATCTGTGTTTTGGGTGTGCTTCTACTTTTCGTATTACTTGTTTTAGAGTTTCACCTTTGCCTACTTTCGATGTTGTTGGTTCATGGTTGAGTATATATTTTACCCAAGGAATGGGTTAACTCTTAGAAGAGGATCTGAAGGATGTGGCTGTATAGATGGATAGTGATTCCAATAAGACTAGATGGTTACTGTATTGTTTTGGGTAGAGGTTTAGAGACCAGACTGGCTCAGATATTCACTGTATTATTTTAAATCATTCCTTGTAAAAACTCTGATGGTTATATGAAACAAGATTGCATTCATAAAAGTATTGTTTTATTGCTTCCGCACTTAAAACATTTTGGAAAGAATTAAGATATATTCTCCATCCTTCTTTTTATTTAAAAGAAAAAAAATTTACCCACATTTTCGAAGAAGGAATGTTGAGCTTTCATCTAATATTTTCTAAGTTATTTTGAAATTCTTGGTTACTATGGTGTAATATCCTTTTTGGAGAAAGGGTGTTACATTGGACACATCAAACTAGAATGTCCAATGCTTAAGAAAGGTTTTAACAAACCTCAAAAAGGCAAGAAAGCAATAATGGACACATGGGAAGATTCATAAAGTTCATCTTTTGAAGGAGAAGAAGGAGAAGTTGCTCACTTTTGTCTCATGGCTGATCTACCAGAATCTGATGATGAAGAGGTACCAAATTCTGAACCCCTTTCTTATAAGGAGCTTGAAATTGTTTTTGATAGTCTCTTAAATGATTCTCACACCTTAGCTCAGAGATGTTCTTCATTGAAGCAACGACTTTCTGAAGCTAAGGAAAAGAATGAAATATTGAAGGTTGAAATTGAGAAATCTTACAAAACCATTTACTGTATTCAACAATCTCATTTCAAGCTTTCTGAAGAGATTAAGCAAAAGACAAATGCTTTTTCAAAAGTATCATGTCGTGACCAAACTGAGCTTTTAAATAAAAATCATGCTTTGAAAGAAAATGTCAATGAGATGGCACAAGATCTAGCCAACTTTGTCAATGGAACCAGAAACTTAGACAAGCTTCTTGATTCTCAGAAAATTGTTTAAAACAAAGCTGGACTTGGATACAAAAAGCATCAAAATCAAAAAAATTATAAGAATCTTTTTGTTCCTTCCAAAAGGGCTAAGGATAAATGTTCTTGTTGTAACAAATTTGGTCATAAGGCTAAAGATTGTTATCATAAGAACAAGCAAAAATGTTCTTATTTTCACAAGTATGGTCATCAGATCAGAAACTGTTTCCATAAGAACAAAAGCAAAAATCCTAAGAGAAAGGGAACTAACCCAGTAGGACCCAACAAAATGTGAGTACCTAAGGATTTGCTTGTTGCTGATGCAGGTATGCCTTTTAACTGCAAAAAGAAGAAAGCTTTGGTGCCTAGACAGTGGGTGCTCAAGACATATGACTGGAGACAAAGGTAAATTTGTTTCCTTAGAAGGTATGAATAATAATATTTATATCTTAGGTTTATTTTTGAAGGGTTTAGAGTAATAGAGTTCGCAAAATTGAGTTTTTGCGGGAACCTCGTTCTCACGAAATGCGGGAAGAGTTCAGTATTTTTCTGGAGGTCATTTTTACTCCAAAATAAATTTTTAATGAACCAAAAGTGGTTCTTATTATATTTTTGATTTTTAGAAATTTTCTGGAAATTTTTCAGAAAAAATTTATTTTACCCGCGTTTGGAGCTTTACGGGTAAACCGGGCGCAACCGGGACATGATAAATAGTCCAAAAAATTAGTTTTGGGTTTATAAATTTTTCTATGACATATTCAAATCATAAAATTTATTTCTCATGATTTTACTCATTTTAGAAAAATATTTATCTAAAAAGGGGTTCGAAAACTACGCGTTTTTACTACTTCGAACTACCGATTAAACCCTAACTTGGTGGAATTAAATTCCACCATTTTCCAGTCAGCTTGGGAGCACAAGAGAGGGGCTGATCCACTCTCAAAATGATTCCAAAAGTCAAATGGTCAAATGGATTAATTTTTGAATTTTTCAAAATTAGGTGAGAGAGGTATGGCTCCCATTCCTTCCAAGTAAGCTAGCCCATACCTCCCCCATGCCTTGCCTTGCTTCAGCTGAGTTTTGTGTGGGAGAAGGGAGAGAGAAAATTCATTTCACTCACTTCATCTTCTTCATGCTCTTGAAACTCCATTTTTTCTCTCATTCCCAAACTTTTTCATACACCAAAAAGACCAAGTTCTATTGAGATTTTGCATAGTCAAGCTTCACAAAAAAGGTTTGGATCATCATTCTAATCCATAAACCTCTTTCATTGTTTCATTTCCACCACTTTCATTTTTCCATGAAGGTTGTGTTCTTGATTTCACTAAAAGTAAGTTTTTCCTTGGTTTAGGTTCACTCCATTGGAACCTACAAGCTTGGAAACTACCTTGGATCTATTTTCCTTCAAGATTTGAGTAAGTATTCATTTACTCAAATTTTTACTCTTTAGGGTTTCTTGGTTTTCATAAAACTCATATTATTATGGTTTTATTTTGGTGTATTTTGTGAAAGGTAAATTTTTCTAAGTGTGGGAACATCAAGGCTTCAAGGAGGCCACTTGGTGTTTGTGTTGAGGGAAGGTGATCTTTGGTGTTTGCCCATTTTCCTAACCTTCAAGAGGTAAGGGGATTTTCTCAATAAGTTGGGAAGGATGTGTATGTGTTGTAGGTAACAGGATGAAACACAAGAAGGGGGGTTGAATTGTGTTTCAAAGCTTTTAAAAACTTTTCGCAATGTTGGACGCTGGCTTGTGAAAAACGTTGGACGCACAGCCAAATATGAAAACTGGACTCACAGTATTTTGAAGTATTGGACGCACAAAATGTTAAAACATTGGACGCACAAAGTGCTAAAACATTGGACGCACAGAGTGCCAAAACACTGGACTCACAAAGTTGTAAAATATCGGACGCACAGAAAGATTGGACGCAGAGGCTTCCCTCTTAGTTTAAAAACTTGTTTTCTTTGTCCGATTTAAAGTATATGAAAAACTTGTTGAAATAAAATCAATTCAATCCCCTTGGTTAGTAATAAGCACAAATATAAAAAGAGTTAAGGGAAAGAAGAAATAACACAAGTTTTTATCCTGGTTCACTCTTTCCTAAGAGCTACGTCCAGTCCCCTCAAACTAGAGAGATTTCACTATCAAACCAGATAGAATACAAGTATTCTTTGCACGCAGCCTCTTCAGGCTATAACCCAAGTATTCTTTGCACTCAGCCTCTCCAGGCTATAACCCAAGTATTCTTTGCACACAGCCTCTTCAGGCTAAATCCCAAGTATTCTTTGCACACAGCCTCTTCAGGCTAAACCCAAGTATTCTTTGCACACAGCCTCTTCAGGCTAAATCTCAAGTATTCTTTGCACACAGCCTCTTCAGGCTAAACGACTCAGTAGAGTGTTTTTGATTCAAGTGTTGTCTAACTCACACAAGTGAGGATATGAAAACTAAAGCACTTTGAGAGTTAAGCAAACTCTCTTTTACAAGAAGATAGAAAATATACACGACTTTCTATACAGAGTATAACAAATTGCACAACGTTTTTGCTCTTTCTTTTTCGTTGTTCAGTCTCTTTCTTTTTCTTTTTCCAGTCTCTTGTATTCTTCTTCTTGTTCACGGTATATGTAGGCTTTGATGAAGCTTCAGATTTGTTCTTCGAATAGCTCAGCTTCAGCCTTCATAAATATTACCGTTCTCTAATAGCATTAAATGCTATTTTCCCGTTGCTCTGAGGAGTTCTACTTCAGTGAGTATGTCTGCGTTTCTTTCTCCTAAATCAGAAGCAACCTGTATTCAAAGTCTCAATTGTACAGTGGTTAATAGTAATATATTATTGAGACAGAGAGAATACACTGTGTAAAGTAGAAAGATGTGTTCAGAGATATACAGAGTAGATAAAAGTACATTCTCTCTCTTAGTACACTTTCCACAGTGGTTTATGCTTTTCATTTAATGTACGTTCAAAAACGTTGACAATGGTTGTACAGAAAAGCATTGCATACAACTATTTATTTCAAATCATTTGCTCAATAAATATGTTCCATATTAAATGCATGAGCAATAAATAGCAAGTAATGGACTCTGCGTTTTGGACGCAGCATATGGAATTTATTGGACGCAGCATGTAGAATAAAGTTGGACTTTCAGTCCTTTTAGCAAATGGACGCATACCTTGTACTTACCATTTGCACATGATATTCATTCATCCATTGGACGCATCCTCATGCTTACCATTTCATTCCATTTGATGCAAGGCAGTATTGGACGTATTGCCTCATGCTGATAATTGGACTTTTGCCATTGCCTTTCTGTTCCATTGGACGCAGAGCAGTTGACTGTTGTACTTTTGTCCTTCTGCTTCATTGGACGCAGATCAGTCTTTTGTCATTCTGCTTCATTGGACGCAGAACAGTCTTTTGTCATTCTGCTTTATTGGACGCAGAACAATTGACTGATGGACTTGTCCTATTCTGCTTCATTGGACGCAGGCAATGTTGTGCATATTGCCTTATGCTGATCATTGGACTTTTGTCCTTCTGATACATTGGACGCATACTCACTGGTTCTGCTTCTTTGGAAATCATTGGACGCAGAGAGTAGTATTGTCTCCATGAGTGATTCCTTGTACTTCTGCGATTCTGCTTCTTTAGAAAACACTGGACGCAGAGAGTAGCATTGCCTCCTACTGATTATTGGACGCAGAACATCATTGCCTCATATTGTTTATTGGACGCAGAGAATCATTGGACGATGAACAGTATTTCCTAATACTGATCATTGGACGCAGAACTCTTGGTGTCCATATATGTTCCAGTGCCAACATTGGACGATGTCTTTAACATTGGACGCAAAGCTTCTCAGATTTTGAATATGAGCCAATGTCATGATGAACTTATTATTGGTCGCAGACTGCAACATCCTTTAATAAACTTAGATAGGCAGCTTTGTTATACATTGTAAAAGCTTAATACATTTTGTTATCATCAAAACCATAAAAACACTTAGGGAGTATTTGTATTAAAAATACTTTTAACCAATTTGGTTCCAACATGTGTGTGGTTTATGTTGTATGTTCATGAAAAACTCAAAGACTTGAGTTTTCATATTGGGTGTTTGAATGAAGTTTCATTCTTAGTAATATGTATTTTTACATGTATATGTATATGAGTAAAAATATGATTTTGGTTGAGGCATGATAATTTTTTATGAGCCTATGTGTTGTTGGAAAAATCATATGTATGCTTTGGGGTGATTTTGGATGCGTAAATGTGTGCTTGGTGAAGTATGTTTTATGCTATGTTCATGATGTATGTTGATATGTTATGAATGAGTACTTTGAGTGTATCTTTGATTTATGGCTTGGTTGTGTTTTTGGCCTAAATTGATGTATATTGATTTATGTGTATTTCATATACTTTGATTTACTTTGATTGGGATTGGATTGAAAAGATTTGATTAAGTGTGAGAAGGATCTTAAAAGCTTTAATGAAAAAGTTTTCTAAAATGAAATCAAATGAATCAATTGGAATTCAAGTTAACACTTAATTTGATAAATTTTCATCAAGTTTCTAATCCTAAGTCTTAAATCAATTCCATACTAAATCTTTTTATCTATAAAACTTTAAGTGAGTTAGAAAATTAATTAATGTGGGAGAAAAATCAAATTTCAGATTTTTAGGGGTCAAAAACGAAAACTGGATTTTTTTGGGGTCAAAAATGCAAATTCTAAAATTCTGGGCTTAAATTGCAAAATCTGGACAATTTGGGCCAAAAATATAATTTACGAAAGTTTGGGGCAGAAACGCGAAGTCTGGAGACTTTTGGGAGAAAAATATGATTTACGAAAGTTTGGGGCGGAAACGCGATGTCTGGAGACTTTTGGGAGAAAAATATGATTTACGAAAGTTTGGGGCAGAAACGCGAAGTCTGGAGACTTTTGGGCCAAAAATATAATTTACGAAAGTTTGGGGGCAGAAACGCGAAGTCTAGGTACCTTTGGGCCATAATTATAATTTACGAAAGTCGTGGGGTAGAAAACATAAAGTCTGGCCATTTTGGGCCAGAAACCTAATTTTTTAGAAAATTGGGGGCTGAACTGCGAAACTAACTTCTTAGGAGGTCAGAATTGTAAATACTTAAAAGTAAAGGAATTTAAGTAAAATTATCGAAGAATTTAATTAAGTTTTAATTAAATCTTTTTATGATGAATAAGTGGGAAGAAAATTAATAAAGTGGGTTATAAATAAGAGGAAATTCTTTTATAAACAAGTGAAGGTTTAAGAGTTTAAAGTTAAAGAAAAAAAAACTTAAGAATTCAAAGAGGAAATTCTTCTAAAAACTTATGGTGTTAAATAACGATTTTACACGGTATTGAACGAGGATCAATACGTGGCGACGATAAAGTCTTGAGGACAATAAAAAATTACACGGTGTTGGATGAAAGCTGACACGTGGCGACGAAAAACCCTAAGACGAGGGACCACATTGATTGTATTGATTGTGGTTGCAAATATATTGTCATATGAATTTGAGATATTGACTTTTGACAGGCTAGCATTTATTGCTATGATGAGAGCACACAATCCTATGCGGGGATTGTAAATAAGTATGGTTTGACTATAAGTCTTTGAGGGCATCCAGGTTACGAAATTCTCAATGGCCTTGCGGTGAATCCCCTTGTGCCGAGAAGAGTAGTGTACCCGGCTTGGATGATCCTGACCGGCTGCCTTATTTGAGATGGGGTGTACGACGTAGCACAATAGGTCTGTACCGAATAAATGACAAACGATGGCCAAGAGTGAAGGTCAGTTTGCATTAATGATAGGTATACAATTCCGCCACATCGCTCTACTTAGTTGAGGAAGAGAAGTCTCCATGGAGAAGTGCACCGGTGTATTAAAGAGATATTGAAGTGACATGCATTACGCTAGAATGCTATGTGTGTGCTTGACTGTGTGTTTACCTTGATGATGTGTCTCTTGTTGATGATTGAATATCTTAGCTAAAAGATTTGCGAAAGAGTAACTATATATAAATATATTCTTGGAATGTATTATGTAGTATTTTATTTTTCATATGCAACCTTTCAGTGGATTTCAACTTGTGCAAAGAAATTCACCCTTGCATGTTTTCTTGTATCTGTATGTACCTTACGCGTAGATGAGGCCTTTGGTAGCCTGTGTGAGGGAGAGCTTCCGGCCTCTTGAGGCCGAGTTCGAGGGAGGGGGATGGACTTATGATCCCATCTCCCAATGGGCCACAGTGTGTGGACACGTGGTCAGGACGAGAGGAGGGGTGCTGGGCCCCAAAGAGGTTTTGGAGCGTGACATGGTTCTGGACGCTTACATTCCTTTAGAGAGGATGTGCAGCTGGCTGGCAGCCGCACCCGAGGCACCTGTGGAGCAGCCGAGGAGAGAGACTCAGGCGGAGGAGAGACCTTTACCCTCACGGGTAACCGGATCTGCTCGGGAGTATCGTCGTATGTTTTGTCGCACGCGTCTCACTCCAAGGAAGAGTACCTTGGCGCGGGATCGTCTACTGAGGATGGCTCCATCAGTGACACCAGCTTCACCACTAGAGACAGGGAGACCGACGCTCTCCGTTCCTTACGTCCCACCGTATGGACATTTCGTGCGTTGCTCTTCTGACACTTCTGCCGAACCGTCGGGACACGCAGAGAGGGGGAAGAGGAAGGTTCGAGATGAGCCAGAGTGGGTATTCATTGAGATATCCGAGGAGAAGGAGGACCCGGAGCAGGATCCCGAGAAGGACCCCGAGGAGACGTCATCGTCTTAGGTCGTAGTGGTGGGGGTGTCTAGTGCTAGGTTGTGGGTTGTCTGTTAGCGACCAGCCTTGGTTTGGGATGTACATGTTCAGTGTCGTGTATTTGACACACCTTTTGATTTACAGCTTTCCTAGGTTTAGACTTATCGCTTTATTTTCTTTGTATCAGGATGATGTATTTTGGCCACTATGTTGTGGTTCCAAACTATACTTGCGAGCGCAAGACTTGTGTATATTGACATGATGATATATATATGTGTATGATGTTTCTTTTCTTCTGAGTTTCAGGATGGCTAAATGTGATGTGAGAAATCTTTTCGTATAAGATTCTTTAAAAAAAAAAATTAGCCACCAATTTTGGTAACTTTGATTTATGAAAGACGATTTTCCGCATTAACTTTTTAGTTTTTCGCATGACGTTCCTTGTGGGAAAAAGGGGCGTTACACTCAATGGTGTTTTGATGGGAACAGTCTCCTTGGAGCAGTATGTAACACCCATTCTCAAAAAAGAATATTACACCATAGTAACCAATAATTTCGTAAATTACTTAGATAATAATTATTTTCAATGATAAACTGCCTTAAAAAATGCATGTAAAATTTTTCCTTCTTATTTAAATGTTGAGAAAGATGGGGAATAAATTCCTTTAAGATTTTTTTTCGTAAATGTTTAAGCGTGAAAAAGTAAAGTATAACTGCGTACATAAAAGTTCCTCGTCTTATAGATAATCATCAAAGTTTACAACGAAAATTCAAGATACTCAAATACTTAAAATAATTTGTACAGTGAACACCATATGAACCGCATAAAAACACATCATGAGAACATTATTTGAACATCATATAAAACATTTAGAACACTGTCTCTCATAATCCGCGCCGATACTGTATTGAAATATCGCCGGTTAATTAACTGTAATTTTTAAAACATCACTAGTACCGTATTCAAATTCATTTTCGGTGAAACAACCGTGTTGCCAAAATCCTCGCCTGTACCGTAATGGCAGAAAAACAACATAAAACCTCGCCGGTACAGTATGTAAAACATCGCTGGTTCAACAACCATATCTCATTTCTCAAATAAACATAGCATCACATATCCCAAATAAACATAGAATCACCTTTCTCAAATAAACGCAGTATCACATATCTCAATTAAAAAACGGAATCACCCAACACAAATAAAACATAGAATCACAGATTTCAAGTAAAACATAGAATCTCATAACTCAGATAGCACAAAATCATATTTATCAGGTAAGCACAGAACCATAATAACACTCCAAAACACACCTTTTTAACCCTTATATAACAACCAGTAAAACAAGAGCGTTTTACCAGCACAAAGTTAATTAATGAAAGTATCTCAATAAAATCTTTCCCAATTTATCTTAGCCACGTATATACCGAATCTCTATGTTAAGATCTATAAACAACGTATCAATATGGTTCCCAGGAAAGAGATGTGAGTTAAGACCGCTTGGAAGACCTTTGTCTTTCCTAGTCAGAACCACACTAATAAACCATTCATCTTAACCATCTTTTTGTATATCAATGGTAGACAATTTCGGGGTTTTCACAAAGAAATAAATTAGCTTTTCAGTATAAGATCATTTCTTGAAATTCCCCATTATATCTCCACGTTTCGGCTTTACAGTCATTTTAACTCATGTTTAAAAGCAAGGACCGAGTTTTCCGGAAAACCGTCTTCACACGATCCAAAGAGAGAAGTGAATGACAAAGCAGTAATAAATAAAAGCAAGAATCGTGCCAGCGACAGAGCCGTCCATAAACAACGATCCGAAGAGAGAAGAGATAAAGTGATTAATACGGCGTGTTAATTACTTTCTCACGCACTGATGTCCAGAAAGTGTTACGTACCCGAAGCAGGCAGGAAAATACATCAGAAATGCACTTTCATACCAAACTGTAATATACACTAGTGGCCAAAAGAACTACAGAGGTTTTAGCCTAATTTCGTTTGTATTGATCACACGGAGGCATAGCCCACTGGGTATGATCAAATCCTTATCAGATATAATTTTTTCATTATAACGACGCAAATAATAATTCCCAAAACCAATTTTGGCATTATAACTTTACTAATAATAAATCACATAAGCAATTAAATAAAAGCTATAAAACAATTATAATAAAGCTTTAAAACAAATAATAAAGCTATAACACATAAATCACCTAAGTGATTAGATCACACAACTTATGTGATCTCTCATAACTCTCAAGAATTTTCCCCTTACCTCAAAAGATAAAGAAAGGAGATTTTGAAGAACAAAGCTTCAAAACTCAAGAGCTAAGCAAGAAATCCTAAAAAACTAGAAAAACTATAAAGAAGGAGAAGAGATTTTTGCTTTGTTAACACAAAGACTTGGTGCAAGGATTCAAAAAGATCACTCCCCTCTATTTATAGGCAATGGGGCACAGCCAAGAAGGAAGAAAAGAAGGGGTTGTAGTGCATGTTCAACAAGTTAAGCATTTAATTAAAGAAATAAATCAAAGAATTTTGTGATTGGCCAAAAGTGATGACTTTGCAACACTTTTTCTCCAAAAAGGATATTACACCATAGTAACAAGTATTTTCGCAAAATATTCTTAAGAACTTTTAATAGAAAACGAGTTTTGTTCCCAAAAATGTGAATAAAATTTTTGCCTTCCTAAAAGATGAGAAGAATGGGGAATACATTCTTTCTAAGTTCATTGTGCGATAAAACAAGAACAGTAAATAGTAAAGAACACTAATGTGAAAGTAACCTCCTCATGTATGTATAACCAAAAGCTTGCGTCAGTACAAGCGGGGAGTTTTCTACAAACTACTGTATATCAAAAAGCTGTAGAAACTCTAAGAAAACTAAAGGAAGATGACAGAAATAAAAAGCTACTAAGTAATATAAAAGCCTGGTTCACTCTATGACCACTAACCGTAATGAGACTCAGACAATTCCCCGGAGATCGGTTCCTTGTGTCCCTCCTCTGCTTTCTCTTCCCCCTTCCTGTTCTAGGGCTTCAGCCCGAGATACTGCCTCCCAAGAATAACGGGAAGAGATAGACACAGGAAGAGATTCCTCCGGAAGGTAGGCAAGTGCATAAACTCTCTCTGACCAATGAACAGACTCTTCCACGCCATAGTCCTCAATAGAAGGCGTCCCAATAGTGGCATCCTCCTCAACTGGTGAGGCTGAGAGAGGTTTATTTCCCTGTGATGGTATCCTACGTCGTCCGTAAAAAGAAATAAATGGTGTTTCTAGTGCTGGTACGTCCCTCATCCTTCTTTCCTGCAAGTCGGAGTAGATCTTCCTCTTCACCCTCCTAGCCTTGAAAAGATGGTTACCAGACCTCCCACCCATACCCAATCTAATCCTCGGATACATCATCTACTCAATCATGCATCAACACAATATACAAGTAGGCAAGGGTGAAAAACTTTCACAAGTTAAGAATGATAGCACAAGGAATATACACACAACATTTATACAGTATATTTTCAGAATCTCATAAACACATATCACACCTAGAAGTAAAATACCGTAAATCAAGGTATACTCAGAATATATCATACAGCCACAATTCGCACTCAGCAATAAAATACCATAAATCAAGGTATACTCAAAATATATCATCAATCACAGATATATTTATGCATGACACTTCAATCTCTTTTAAAAATAATACACCAGTGTGCAGGAGACTTTTTCCACCTTAACTCCATTGAGCGATAGGCCTGCAACAAGACTTAACAGAATAACCAGGGAGTCCCTCCAGACCCCTGGAAATCATTCGGTAATGCACATCTCAACCATATCATGAAATAGATCCGTCAGTCAGATTTATCCAAGCCGGATATACGACTCATCTCGGCTCAAGGGTTATCACCTACAAGGCCATTGAGACTTTCGAAACCTGGATAATCCCAGAAGGCAATTGTAGCCCAACCAAACTCTATTCTCAACCCTCTCTAGGATGTAAGCTCAAATATCTTTATGCAAATGACAGCTCAAAATTGCATAATATCTCTTTGATTTCTCTTGTAAAACATTCCCTATTTTACTGTATTAATTCTCTTAATACAAAACCACATAGAATACTCTCATTTTATCAATACAGAAATAACTCTTGTATATTATCCACTTTATTACTCTTTCTGGCTGTACTCATTTATTTTAAGAGTAACCACACCGCGGCAATGCCGAACTGAGGTGATTACCCGAAGTAGATTAAATGAATCGGTATAAAATAAAAGTGATCAAAGCAATAACAGAAGATCAAAACGGGGCATAGCCACCGGGATTGATCAACAGAGAAGAGATTAACGCTAATTTAAACTCAGGTTCATTTTTAATCTGTAAGTGACTTTTTCTCATTTTTGGGAAAATTGTTATGGAGTAGCCACTCGGCAGCAGACCCAAACGTGGTGACCAACCATAACTGCAATATAAGTGAAAACAGTTATGACTTAAGCTCATTTGTCGGAAAGCTCTTTGGAAGCTGATCAAGTAATCTTCGCCATGTATATACGAACTCCCTAGGATAGAAAAAATAGCGCATCGGTATGGCTCCCAGGAAAGAGAAGGTGAGCTAAGGCCGCTTGGAAGACCTTTGTTTTTCCTAGACAGAATCATACAAATGAACTACCTTAACCCAACCATCAGTCTGTATATAAACAGTAAAAATCACAAGTTTTTTTTATATATTAGGACTCCAAACCAAGAATTTCTACCAAATAACATAACAGTAGAGTTCACCGAGAACCCTTTACTATTAAATTATTTTACCCAATCAGCCTGTATATATATATTCGAAAGCAGTATATTGCACTGAAAGAAAACACTGGTTCAGAAATTTTAGCATATTTAATCACTTTCTCAACATACTAATGTCTAATAGAGATACGGCCCCTGAGCCGACCTGACAGTACACCAAGGGTGCACTCTCCTGCCTGACCAACCACAATATTCCCCATTAGCCAAAAGAACTACAGAGGTTCGTTGAACCTTAAAGAACCGAACCTTGCTCCCTTCATCATTATTATTTAATTAATAAATTGACATTATTTTATTAGTATTCCCCGGTCTCATTATTTAATTAATAAACCGACATTGGCTTATTTCATTTTGTCGCCATCCACTTCGTCTCTGCATAGCATTTCTCCTCCATAACCTTTCTCTTTCTCTCTCTCTTTGGTTTTGCATGTTCCTAGAAAACAATAATCGATTTTCTTCTGTGTCTGATCTACCAACTTGCTTGGGTGTGTGTTTCAAAATCTTCTTCTCTTACAACTAAGTGCTTCAAAATTGATTTTCTCCTTTTTTTTAATTTTTTGTTTTCTTTTTTCCTTTGTATGTCTCTTCAAAATTGATTTTCTGTTTTTAATGTGCGCCTTTTTGTTTTTTCTGGTTTGAAAATCATTGGTAATAGTTTGGAATGAGCATATCTATTTAGATTAATTTCACTATTTGTTTTTTCTTATGGAGAAAACCGAGACCAACATCCGTTCAGTTCAATCTGTCTGTTAAATAGAAAAATAGTTCAGTTAGACAGTTCAATTCATAAATTTAAAAGCCAGTGCACCGAAACTTTAAATCAGTTCGATTCGGTTCGGGGGATATTGAAATAGGTTTGGTTTAGTTCGACTGAACTAATTTCCAGTTGAGTTCGGTTCAGTTCAGTTTTCTTGGGAAAACTGAACCATGAACACCCCTAATTAAAACAATAAAATAAGTAAATAACAATTTAATTAAAGCTATAAACACCCAAAACACAAATTACTCATCAAAACAAGATCAAACCAACTTTAGAAACATTTCCCCTTACCTTGGCCTCAAGAAATTGGAAGAACACTAAGAACACAAAACAAAATTGCAAGAGGTTTGTTAGGAAAGCCAAAGAAAACTATAAAGGAAAGAAAGAGATTTTGTGGTGTTGCTTCATGGAATTGGTGTGAAGAAAAATGAAGAGCAACCCCCCTATTTATAGCCAAAATTTCGTGCCAAGCAAGTGGGGGAGGAAGGGATAATGCTTGATTTTTCATTTATTCAAAATTAAAAACCCTAATTATCTAATTGGTTTAAAAATAATATCTCACAAAATATCTAAAGCCCTAGAAGCATTGAGAAGCTCCTAGATCCTCCATGAGTCATGAAGAGGGCGGCCAAAATGGCTAGAAGAAGAGGGAAAGTGAATTTCCATTTTTACCCCTAGGGTTTTAGTGAAAAAGGATGAAAAATAAAGGTAAAATGGACTTTTCATAAATAAAAAATTGAAATAATTTAATTTAATTGGTGAGAACCAATGAGAATGCTTAAAAATGCCATGATAGCTTTAAATAAATTCATGGTATCATTTTTAAAATTTATTGATAGTGCAAACTCTTCGATTTTTTGCCTTTTCGCAAGTATAACACCGAAAAAGTGCAGAAAAAAGGATTTTCGAAACCTACACATAAATAATTTCTAAAATCATAAAATAAATAATTAAAATTAAAATTAAAAATAAAATATAAAATGTTTGTAGACCTTTGTCACGAAAATAATACTGTAAAATAAGATTTTTCCGCTATACGCTCCCGTTTAACGTATTTTCGGTAATTTTCGAAAGTTTTCCAAAAATTCTAGAAAAATTTCAGAAAATCATAAATATTAAAATAACCAACTTTTGTGAAGGAATTTTATTTTCTGGGTTGGTTTGATATGCTCAATCTATTTAAATCATTTTCCGTCAGTTAGACGTAAACCGTTTTCTGTAAAAAGACCTTACGCCGACTGAAAAACTACCATTTCAGAAGTATTCCGGAATATGTATATTTGATCCCTAATTTTAAGCCAAAAATAAATCACAAAACATTTTTGCCACAAGAATTCATGTAAAACATAATAGAGACCGATAAACAAAGAAACGAATGTTGCAACTAAACCTAATGTTAGCTGAAAATTGAACATTTTCAAAAGAAATCTTAAACATGTATATTTAAATCCCAATTTTAAGCTAAAAATAAGTCAATCAACATTTATATCACAACAATTCAAATAAAACAGAATAAGGGCGGTAAACAGAGAAACAGATGTTTATAAAATACTTAAACTGATTTCCGTTTGAATTGCTATATCAAACGGAACTACTAATTTCTATGCTGGATCAAACTATATTTGTCCTTGCTGTAACATCCTGGCTGCTTTTTGGATTGATGACTGTCCCCACATACCAACACGAGTCTTTTCAGCATGTTTTGTCCTCACTCACATGCTTCTCAGGAAACTTCCCAAGAGGTCACCCATCCCGAAATCGCTCCAAGTCAAGCACGCTTAACTATGGAGTTCTTAAGTGATAGGCTACCGAAAAAAAGATGCATCTTGTTGGTATAGGTAGTACCATTCAATTCTATTAAGTTTTCCTAAACTGTACAGTCCCATACCTGCACAGTCTTAGAATTCCTCTCATTCGGGTATGATTTCGGTTCATTGATGTACCCCTTCTTCTAAAAGCCTGCCAGGAGCCGCTCCTTGTCCGTGCCTCTCTGTACCGGCGATCACTCCCCGCCCTCGTTGGCCTCAGGGTGTTACATGCCCACCAGCTTCCGTCTGGTTCGTCCCCGAACCATACCGTATTGGGAGAGGATCGGCTCTGATACCATTTGTAACATCCTGGCTGCTTTTTGGATTGATGACTGTCCTCACATACCAACACGAGTCTTTTCAGCATGCTTTGTCCTCACTCACATGCTTTCCAGGAAACTTCCCAAGAGGTCACCCATCCCAAAATCGCTCTAAGTCAAGCACGCTTAACTATGGAGTTCTTAAGTGATAGGCTATCGAAAAGAAGATGTATCTTGTTGGTATAGGTAGTACCAATCAATTCTATTAAGTTTTCCTCAACTGTACAGTCCCATACCTGCACAGTCTTGGAATTCCTCTCATTCGGGTATGATTTCAGTTCATTCATGTACCCCTTCGCCTAGAAGCCTTCCACGAGCCGCTCCTTGTCCGTGCCTCTCTGCACCGGCGATCATTCCCCGCCCTCATCGGCCTCAGGGTGTTACACTTGTAGTCTTGATCATTTCTTAGTCTCAGGGTATATATATCTGTTCCCCAATTTATGTGTTACGTGATTCATCTTAGAGGAATTGAAACAGTCGTCTTTCTTATGCTTTTCTCTAAGATTCCAAACTTAGTTTCTAAAATCCACATCTGACATCAAGCCAATATTTCAATCCTCAAATATCTCTTCCGATTTAAAATCTAAAATTTCCTATAACGTCATAAACTTATTATGACAGTCAAAGATGTCCACAGAACACCATTTTGACTTCTACATCAGTTCTAAATCATTACTTATTATCTGAAAATCTTAAGGATAAAATCTAATCCTCTAAGATTATCACTCTGTCTGAAAGAGTGAAATTTTGGGATATTACAGACTCAAAATTGAATTCCTCTCCCACTTGCACAAATATCTTCTCCCACTTGCAATGGGGAGGGCGGCCAAGGGCTGGAAGAGGAAGGAAAATGAGTTTACAACTTTGCCCCTAGGGTTTAAGTGAAAAAGAGGTAAAAATCAAGGGCAAAATAGTTTTTTCACTAATAAAAAATTCCCAAAATTAATTTAAAGTGTGGAAGTAACCAAGGACTTTTCTTAAATCAAAAATTGAAATAATTTAATTTAATTGGTGAGAACCAATGAGAATGCTTAAAAATGCCATGATAGCTTTAAATAAATTCATGGTATCATTTTTGAAATTTATTGATAATGCAAACTCTTCGGTTTTTGCCTTTTCGTAGGTATAATCCCGAAAAAGTGCAGAAAATAGGATTTTCGAAATCTACACAGAAATAATTTCTAAAATCATAAAATAAATAATTGAAAATAAAATATAAAATACTTGTGGACCTTTGTCACGAAAATAATACTCTAAAATAAAATTTTTACGCTATACGCTCCCGTTTAGCGTATTTTTCGATAATTTTTGAAAGTTTTTGAAAAATTTTAGAAAATCATAAATATTAAAATAACCAACTTTTGTGAAGAAATTTTATTTTCTGGGTTGGTTTGATATGCTCAAGTCATTTAAATCCTTTTCCGTCAGTTAGATGTAAACCGTTTTATGTAAAAAGACCTGACGTCTACTGAAAAACTGCCACTTCAGAAGTATTCCGGAATATGTATATTTGATCCCTAATTTTAAGCCAAAAATAAATCACAAAACATTTTTGCCTCAAGAATTCATATAAAACAGAATAGAGACCGATAAACAAAGAAATAAGCGTTACAACTAAACCTAACGTTAGATGAAAATTGACCATTTTCAGAAGAAATCTTAAACATGTATATTTAAATCCAAATTTTAAGCTAAAAATAAGTCACTCAACATTTATATCACAACAATTCAAATAAAACAGAATAAGGATGGTAAACAGAGAAACAGATGTTTATAAAAGACTTAAATTGATTTCCGTTTGAATAGCTATATCAAACGGAACTACTAATTTCTATGTTGGATCAAACTATATTTGTCCTTGTAGTCTTGATCATTTCTTAGTCTCCGGGTATATATATTCATTCCCCAATTTACGTGTTACGTGATTCATCTTAGAGAGACTGAAACAGTCATCTTTTTTATGCTTTTCTCTGAGATTCCAAACTTAGTTTCTAAAATCCACATCTGACATCAATCCAATATTTCAATCCTCAAATATCTCTTCCAATTTAAAATCTAAAATTTCCTATATCGTCATAAACTTATTATGACAGTCAAAGATGTCCACAGAACACCATTTTGACTTCTACATCAGTGCTAAACCATTACTTATTATCTGAAAATCTTAAGGATAAAATCTAATCCTCCAAGATTATCACTCTGTCTCAGAGTAAAATTTTGGGATGTTACAGACTCAAAATTGAATTCCTCTCCCACTTGCACAAATATCTTCTCCCACTTGCAATGGGGAGGGCGGCCAAGGGCTGGAAGAGGAAGGAAAATGAGTTTACAACTTTGCCCCTAGGGTTTAAGTGAAAAAGAGGTGAAAATACAGGGCAAAATAGTCTTTTCACTAATAAAAAAATTTCCAAAATTAATTTAAAGTGTGAGAACCAATGAGATTGGTTAAAAATGCCATGAGAGACTTAAAATAACCTCAGGGTATTATTTCTGAAATTATTGATAGTGTAATCTCTTCGGTTTTCGCTGTTTCTCAATTATAACCCCGCAAAAAGAGCAGAAAATAGTATTTTCAAAACTTACACAAAAATAATTTCTAAAATTCCCAAATAAATAATTTAAAAATAAAATATAAATTGTTGTGTGCAACACCCTTTCTCCAAAAAGGATATTACATCATAGTAACCAAAATTTTTGAAGTAACTTAGAAAATATTTTGATAAAACTTGGTAATCCTTCTCAAAAAATGTGGGTAAAATTTTTGTCTTTCTAAATGATGAGAAGGATGGGGAATATGTCCCTTTAATTCTTTTCGCAGAGTTGTAAATGCAGAAATATAAACCAAGGTTTGTGGAAGTAACATCATCTCATATATGGGATCATCAGAAAGTTACAACGAGGATTCAATATTCTAAAATACTCAAAATATATTTATACAATGAACACCTGAGCCGATCAAGTCTCTAGACCTCTACCCAAAACAAGATAGTAAAAACAGATTCTTCTTGGAATTTCTATCAATCCAGGCAGCCTCCTCCTTCAGATCCTCTCCTAAGGGTTAGCCCACTCCTTGGGTAATTTATCTACTCAGTCATGCATCAACACAACATAAAAGTAGGCAAGGGTGAAAAACTTCACAAGTTAAGAATAATAGTACAAGAAATATACACACAACACTTATATAGCATATGTTCAGAATCTCATAAACACAGATCATACTTGGCAATAAAATACTGTAAATCAAGATATAATTAGGAATATATCATCAACCACCGATATATATATCATCAACCACATATATATCACCAATCACAGATATATTTATGCATGACACTTTAATCTCTTTGAAAATACACCGGTGCACTGCTTCAAGGAGACTTTTCCCCACCAAACACCATTGAGCAATCGGTCATAGCAATACCTAACATAATCAACCAATTCGCCCCTCCTGTTTCAAAGAGTTGGGAACCGTTCGGTCATCTGTTTCAAGGACTTAGTTTTACAATTATTCAGTAAAGCTATATTTAAAATCGAAATTACCATATCATGAAATAGGTTAGTCAGTCAGATTTATCCAAGCCGGGTATACTACTCGTCTCGACTCGCTGGGATCCACCACACGACCATTGAGATTTTTGAAAACTAGATAATCTTAGTAGGCAATTGTAGCCCAACTGAACACCATTCTCAACTCGTCCTCTAGGTTGTAAGCTCATATCTCTGTATGCAAGTGACAACTCATAATTGCATACTATCTCTTTGATTTCTCTTGTAAAACCATCTCTATTTTACTGTATTAACTCTCTTAATACAAAATCATATAGAATACTCTTATTCTATCAACACGGAAATAACTCTTGAAATTATCCGCTTTGATACTCTTTTCAGCTTTACTCATTTATTTTAAGAGTAATCACATCGCGGCAGAGCCGTACTGAGGTGATTACCTGAAACAGATAAAATGAATCGGTATAGGATAAAAGTTATCAAAGCAATAGCAGAAGATCAAAACGGGGCAGAGCCACCGGGATTGATTAAGAGAGAAGAGATTAACGATAATTAAACTCAAGTTCATTTTTAATCGGTAAGTGACTTTTCTCGTTCTTGGGAAAAATTGTTGCAGAATAGCTACACTGCGGTAGAGTCGACTACGATAACCAACCATAACTGTAATAATATTAATAAAAATCACAACTTAAGCTCATTCTCTTTGAAACAACCATTTGGAAGCTGATCAAGTAATCTTCACCACGTATATACGAAGTCCCTAGGATAGGAAAAATAGCGCATCAATCTGGCTCCCAGGAAAGAGAAGGTGAGCTAAGGCCACTTGGAAGACCTTTGTCTTTCCTAGCCAGAACCATACAAATGAACTACCTCAACCCAACCATCAGTCTGTATATAAACAGTAAAATTTGTAAGTTTTTATATACCAGGATCTCAAATCAGGAATTTTTACCAAATAACATAACAGTAGAGATCACCGAGAACCCTTTACTATTAAATTATTTTACCCAATTAGCCTGTATATATATATTCGAAAGCAGTATATTACAATGAAAGAAAACACTTATTCAGATATTTTAGCGTATTTAATCACTTTCCTCACGTAATAATGTCTAAGAGGGATACGATCCTGAGCCCAACCTGACAGTACACCAAGGGTGCACTCTCCTGCCTGACCAACCACAATATTCCCAATTAGCCAAAAGAACATCGGAGGGTTAATTTTACCGATTTTTAGATTTGTTGATCACGGAGCCATAGCCCACTGAGTGATCAAGCCTTTATGATTAAAATTTCGCCAGCGTAACGGTACAATTATTAAAATTCATAAATAAATTGAACATTATAACTTTACTAATTATAAACTCACAATTAATTAAATAAAGCATAAAACAATTAACTAAAGCATAAAACATTTATATAAAGCATATAACAATTAATTAAAGCTTATAACACTTAAACCACCAAAGTGGTCATCAAAACAAGATCAAACCAACAATTAGAAGATTTTCCCCTTACCTTTTCTCAAGAACTTGAAGAACACTAAGAACACAAAGAAAAATTGCAAGAGGTTTGTTAGGAAACCAAAGGAAAGCTTAAAGGAAAACTATAAATGGCTAGGGGAGAGAAAGAGATTCTTTGGAATTGCTTCAAAGAATTGGTGTGATGAAAAAGAAGAGAAACGCCCCTATTTATAGTATTTGGGCGGAGCCAAGGAGGTGGTTTTGAGTCCATGGTTTCATCCAAACCATGGCTTAGAAAAAGGGAAATAAAAACTAATTAATTAAAACCTAATTATCTAATTGGTTTAAAAATCATGTCTCACAAAATACCTAAGGCCCTAGAAGCATTGAGAAGCTCATAGATCCTCCATGAGTCATGAGGGAGGCGGCCAAGAAGAGCTGCAAGGAGAGGGAGAGGATTTTACCAAAATAACCCTAGGGTTTGTATGAAAAAGGATAGAAAATCAAGAGTAAAATGGACTTTTCTTAAATCAAAATTGAAATAATTTAATTTAATTAATGAGAACCAATGAGAATGCTTAAAAATGTCATGATAACTTTAAATAAACTCAAGGTATCACTTTTGAAATTTAATGATAGTGCAATATCTTTGATTTTCACCGTTTCGCAGGTATAACCCCGAAAAAATGCAGAAAATAGGATTTTCAAAACTTACAAAGAAATAATTTCTAAAATCATAAAATAAATAATTAAAAATAAAATATAAATTTCTTGTGGACCTTGATCATGAAATTAAACACTGTAAAATAAGATTTTTGCATTATACGCTTTCGTTTAGTGTATTTTTTGGTAATTTTTAAATTGTTTTCCAAAAATCCTAGAAAAATTCTAGAAAATCATAAATATTAAAAGAATCAACTTTTGTGAAGAAAGTTTATTTTTTGGGTTTGTTTGACACACTCAAGCTATTTAAATCTTTTTCCGTTAGTTAGACGTAAACCATTTTCTATAAAAAGACCCGACGTCGACTGAAAAACTACCATTTCAAAAGTATTCCGGAATATGTATATTTTATTCCTAATTTTAAGCTAAAAATAAATCACACAATATTTATGCCACAAAGATTCATATAAAACAGAATAGAGACAGATAAACAAAGAAACAGACGTTGCAACTAAACCTGACGGTAGTTGAAAATTATCTGTTTTTAGAAGTATTCTCAAACATGCATAGTTAAATCCTATTTTTAAGCTAAAAATAAATCTCAAAATATTTATATCACAAAAATTCATATAAGACAGAATTAAAACAGTTAATCACAAAAATGGATGTTACATTGTGGACCTTTGTCACGAAATTTTTACACCGCAAAACAAAATTTTTAACAATACGCTCCCGTTTAGCGTAGTTTTTGGTAAATTTTGAAAGTTTTCCAAAAATTCCAGAAAAATTCTAAAAAATCACAAATATTAAAAGAAATAACTTTTGTGAAGGAAGAAAATTTTATGGGTTGGTTTGACATACTTTTCTATTTAAAACCTATACTGTCAGTTACGGCAAAAATCGTTGTCTGTAAAAATCCAAACGTCAAACCAAAACTGCCCGTTTCAATAAAATAAATGAATAAGAATATTAAAACCTTAATTATAAGACAAAAATAAATCATTTAACATTTAGATCACAAAATTTTATATAAAACAGAAATTATAGGGTAAACAGAAAACGGATGTTACACAGTACATTAGTGTGATTTGGATATAGAAGAGTCATGCATAATTGTATCTGAAATGCTGAGATAGATATGTTGTGTTAAATAAGAAACTGAGTTTATAAGACATGTATTGTAGTGAGTGCTTTGCTATGTGTTCTTAATGTATGTATTGAGTGATGCATGATCTGTGAATGTGTGCTTATACTTCTCTTTTCTTTTTGTTGTGGATTTGAGTTTCACCATCGCTTGTTTTCCTTGTTGTGTTTGATGCATGTTTAAGTAGATGGTTTACCTGAGGAGTGGGTTGGTCCCGGTCCAGCGACGTAGGATTCAACCCCTTGAGATTGGAAAGACGGGGTGGAAGATAAACCTCGAGACATAGTGGGGCACATATTCTGGGTATGTGCTTACCACCGCAGGAAGGGTCAATAGACCTAATTAGAGAGTAGAGAACCGTTTAGTCTTGGACGTGATGTTACCCCTGGAGCAGATGAGAGAGATCATCCTGAAAGAAGATAGCAACACAAGGAAGGGTGAGAGGTATAGGAAGACTGCTCAGAGGAGTAAACCACGCTTTAGGGTTGGAAGGTTGCTGCTGCTGTTACACCTTCGATTAAGAACGGTTATGTTGGGTAGTTAGTTTGGAATTGAACTGACTCACATGTACATAGTAACATATATTTTCTTTACCACTTATGTTTCTTTTCATTTACTTAGGATTTATCGGTTTCTCTAGCATTTCAGCACTACTGATGTACAGAGATCTTTTAAAAATCATAACTTGTACTGATGCAAGCTCCTTTTGTAGAATATGATGGTTTTATATATATATATGAGATGAGATTATTTTCACAAGTGTGTTGTTTTATATTTTCACATTTAAAAAACCATTCGAAAAGAATTAGAAAGACATATTCTTCATCCTTCTCATTATTTAAAAGGCAAAAATTTCATCCACATTTTTGGAGAAGAAATACTGAGTTTTCATCAAATATTTTCTAAAGTTATTACGAAATTTTTGGTTACTATGGTGTAATATCCTTTTTGGAGAAATGGTGTTGCACACGGAAGAGTACACCTCACTTTAGAGTTGGAAGGTTACTTGTTGCTGTTACACCTTCGGTTGATGACGGTTATTTTGGGTCGTTAGTTTATAACTGGACTGACTCAGATTTTACATAGTGGCTTATATTATGTTTTATCTAGTTTATATTTTATTTTTAGTTTTCTTAGAACTTTTTAAAGTTTTTTCGCAGATACTTATGTACAGTTCATTTTGTAAAACCTTATGCTTGTACTAATGCAAGCTTTTTGATATATGTATATGATGAGGTTGTTTTTACACAGGTGTTTAATTCTCAGTTTTTAACTATCTACAAAATGACTTGGAAAGAATGAATTCTCCAATCTTCTCATCTTTTAGAAAAACAAAAATTTTACCCATATTTTTGGGAATAAATAGTTTTTAAATAAATGTTATTTAAGAAATTTAAGAAATTCTTAGTTATTATGCTGTAATATACTTTTTGGAGAAAGAGTGTTGCAATAATACTAATAATATATAAATTTGTGAACTCTTATCAGGTGGACTTTATAAGTGTCATCTTAAGAGCGTTTAATTTTCAAAAATTAATTAATAATCTCTATTATTTTTAAATTTTAAAAGATCTAATCTTAGCTACAATATATTTTCAAAAATGATTTTCATTATGTGCAAATGAAAATTTATATGAAAACATATTAAGATTTAGACTAAGTACTTATGTCATAAAGAAATAACAAGTTTATATGAAAACACAGTAATATCTAAGACATTCAAGTAATTGAATATAAACATATGACAAAATAAATTGAAGAATAACACATTCGGATGAACATTTTATAATAAAGCTTTCTATTAATATCTACTTTAAAATATATGAATATCATATGCTATATAATTTCTAAGTATCAAACTAAGGGGAGAATGAACACTTTCTAAAACTTTTAAAGAAAAAGAATTTGAATGCCCTGTATTGTCTGGAAAGCCCTGCTTGCAGCATGGTTTGAACAAATTGGTTTTAAGCTTGATCCATGAGAACCCAGTTAGAAACAATTTGAGAATCAAGTTTAACAATAATTTCTGAGAGATGTAAATTTCTATAACTAACCTAAGACTGAAATCAAAGCCCCAAAATTCTATTATTTTTAAAATTTATATAATATTTTAAATAGCGAGACAGTTCTAGGGCAGGTGCAACATCTCTGTGCCAATGTCTCTCCCTTTAAAAAGGGAAAAACCCAAACTTGACCTCAAATCCCATCAAAACGAGTTGTCCCGTCAAAGTTAGATGGGTTTTGGGTACCTGCAAATTTGAGTTTTTGATATGTCTACTCACAATAACTATTTAATTCTAGGGTAGGTGCAACATCTCTGTGCCAATGTCTCTCCCTTTAAAAAAGAGAAAAATCCAAACTTGACCCCAAATCCCATCAAAGCGAGTTGTCCCGTCAAAGTTAGATGAGTTTTAGGTAGAGCTATTTATTCGGGTCGCCTCGACCCATTTTGGGCCAGCCCACAACGGGCCAACACATTTTTGGGCCAGGTCGGGCCGGGCCAATTTTCATATGGGCCGCTAATATGCCAGCCCAACCCAACCCTCCACGGGCTGCGGGCCAAAAGGGCTGGGCCATGGGCTCATTTATTTTTTAAAAATAATATTTTTATAGAAATCTGACGCAGTCACACCTGTGGAATTAATCACACCCCGGGTATGAAATGCATTGTAAGCTAGTTTAGTACTAAAAAATAAGACATTTGTAGAGCCTGACGCTTTCACACCTGTGAAATTATTCACAACAGTGGCGTGAAACGATCTGTAACCGAGTTTAGTACCAGAACTGATGCTTCCACACCTGTGTAATTATTCACACCCCTAATGTGAAACAGTCTGTAAGCAAATAATAGTCGGGCCAGCGGGCCATCCCGGCCCACCACGGGCTAGCCCACTTTGGGCCAATGATTTTTCGGGCCGGGCCAAAATATTCTCGGGCCTAGATTTTGCTAGCCCAGCCCATTTTTTTATCGGGCTAAACGGGCTAGCCTATTGGGCCTGACCCATTTTGACAGCTCTAGTTTTGGGTACCTGCAGATTTGAGTTTTCGATATGTCTACTTACAATAATTATTTAATATTAATTAAATTAAATCTTTAATCATTTTATTACCTTAGCCGTCGACAGCTGGCAACTAGAAAGAGCGAGTCTTCAATTCTTTCCTTCCTACAGCGGCAATTCCGGGCGCCACCAATCCAATATTGATTCCCCCTTGTTGTCACCTTCGATTTGCGACATGGGATTCAAAAACCAAAAAGGACAAAGAGGACAAAACCGTAAATCCAGTCCCCTTTTGTGGGGTATTACCGTAATTCAACGTTGCCGCGTAACTTCCTACGACTTTCCTGCGAGTCATCGCACCGAAACCATTCTCCACCGTCGGATCATCGTTCCCCCGTTCCCAGATCTCGAAACCCTAGAACCCCCTCTCGTTTTTAAATCGCAATTCAAACCCTCTCTCTCATCTCTTCCCCCATTTCTTCTCTCTGAGGCCTCCTCAGTTTCGTTCATTTCATTTTTCTGTTCAGACAACAAAAGTGTGCGCGGCGAAACACACAATCCTTCTTCGTCGTTTTCGTTGGCATCGGTGTCCACAGTTGGGATTGGCTTCTGGATGGAGAGATTGGCGTCTTGGGCAGGAACGACGTCGTGTTACGTGAGCTGGGAGGAGGTGTTTGTGTCGAGCGACAAGGGAAAGAGGGAGGTTCATTACTTGCTCAAGAAGAAGGGTGGTGGTGGTTCGGATCTGGCCGTTGTAGGCAAAGAGAAGAGCTTGAGACACATGTCTTACCACTACGCCATAAGAAACGCTTCCTTCGCTGTTCCCTCCTTCAAGCTCAAATCGCGTAGAGAGGTCATTGATTGGTTGGATTCCATCGTTTCAGGTTCGCTCCTTCACCTCAATTCAACTCTCTCCCTTTTGGGGTTCTGTGGTATTTGACCTGGTAATTAGGGACGGGTTCGGATTAACCTTCGCTCTATTCTGTCAAAAAAATATATTTGTGTTTTTTTTTTCTTCTTTGTTAAAAGAAACTCGCCATCGAATTTTCGTTTGGCATTTGTTGAAGAATTTATATTATTTGGATTAATTTGGATTCCTTCCGTGTTTTTGTTGGTGGATCTTCCTTCGTTATTATCTTCTTTCTCTCTCTCCTTTTTGTTTGGTTTGTGATTGAGATCTGTAAGCCTTTCAGGGGGTTTTGTAAATTATTGTTGATTACGAGGTTTGCAGGACTTGGATCTAAAATTGTTACTTGTTTCATTTCTCTATGTTTGTCGGCGTTATGAAAGAAATATCTTCTTTATTTTGTTAATTCTTGTTAATTCCAGGATTTTTGTTTTCCTGTGGCTTGAATCTCCCTCTCATAGCCCAGGTACCTGTGGTTAATTCCACTGGTTCCGTATGTGTTTTTTTACCTTTGTTTTTTTTGTTGTTGCTGTTGTTATTTTTTCTCTCTCTAATTGAAGTTAAATTTGTTCTTTTTGCCTCTGAAATTTCCAGATTCGTCTGCCACGGATGATGCGATTATGGTTGGGAAACATAGTTCTGAACCGGAGATTGGAGCCTTGAAGGTATTGATTGTGGATATGTTGAATCCCTTTTTCTGTTCTTTTGAATCTGTTGCTCTGCTCTTTTGAATCTGTAATTTAGTATGAATTAAATCCCTTATTGAATTATTCTGTGTCTTTTCAGGATAATCTATTGCAGAAGCCACGCCATTCTACAAAAGAATTCTCATGGGTAGGGTCTCCGTGGACCTGTAGGAAAAGAAGAAAGCACTATCAGTCATATAAGCGGAATGGTTTTCAGATATCTGTGAGCAATCATTTTGTCTTCTTTATTTACTTTTTTTGTATCTCCTTCTATTAGCCATTCAACATCATTTGTAATCTGACTCTTGTAATCTTTGTGAAATGTTTTCAGGTGTATGATTTTGTGTTTGTTCTAGCAGAAGAGGACAAACGTCTAGTTGCCTACTTGGAAGACCTGTATGAGGATTCTAGAGGCAACAAGATGGTTGTGGTTCGCTGGTTTCACAAAACTGATGAGGTTGGTATTGTTTTGCCTCACAGATTTAGTGACAGAGAGGTTTTCTTTTCTCTTTATCTTCAAGATCTGAGTATTGAATGCATAGATGGATTGGCTTCCGTCCTCAGTCCCCAGCATTACGAAAAGTATCGGAATGAAGCCCATCATACCCACTTGGAACCATTCGTGTGCAGCAATCAGTTTGATAATGATGATGTCAAACCCTTTGATATAACTCAAATTAAGGGTTATTGGAAACAGGAAATACTCAGGTACATGTATACTCAATCTGACTCAAAGTCTAACGGGAGTTCTGGGCAATCTGATGATGGCCCAGAACTGGAAGAAAACCTCCAGTCTACTGGGATCAGACCTAAGAAGAGGCAGCGCCTTACAAAAGTTGACGGAAAAGATGGGGTTTATTTGGCTGCTCCTAAATTGGAAAATATGAGTAATAGCAAGATTGGTACCAAGATCAGTACTGGAGACCGTTCCTTGAAACTGGTCGGGTCCACCACAATGACAACCGTCAAAGCGACTGATCAACATGCTTCACAGTATTTAGTTGTAGGTTCCCAAGTTGAGGTCCTCTCTCAAGACAGTGGGATTAGAGGATGTTGGTTTAGAGCTTCTGTCATTAAGAAACACAAAGATAAAGTGAAGGTGCAATACCAAGACATTCAGGATGCAGTTGATGAAGATAAGAAGCTTGAGGTGTGTTTAAACATCTTTTACGTTTTTTAGTCATTTTTGGAAGAATTATTATATGTGGAGACTAACATTATTTCTATTTTCTCTGGTTAAGGAATGGGTTTTAGCTTCCAGAGTTGCAGTACCTGATGATTTGGGTCTCCGATTGCATGGGAGGACCAAGATCCGGCCAGCGCAACAGTCAAATAAACGTGAAACATCTTGGGTGGGTGATGTTGGTTACATTGTCGATGCCTGGTGGCATGATGGATGGTGGGAAGGCATTGTTGTTCGAAAAGAGTCTGAAGCTAATTACCATGTTTATTTCCCAGGTATGTCCTCCTGCTCTTATATTTTGCACCTTAAATATAGGTCTAAGCCTGTTAACCATTTTTCTGGTCCATAGAATATTAGGTGGACTATTATGATTAATCCTCAAATTGATGTCTTTGCAGGGGAAAAGGTCGTATCAATTTTTGGTGCTGGTAGCTTAAGACATTCTCAAGATTGGACAGGGAATGGGTGGGTGAAGGTGAGGGAAAGGCCTGATCTTGTGGCTTCAATATTATCAAGTTTGAAAACAAAACAAAATTCCTCCAAATCCTATGACAGCAAATCAACTGTAGCATCTACTGGAGATGGAATACAATCTAAGCAGGCTGATACTTGCTTGGATTCTGAAAGGGATAAACTTAGAAAGCCTGAAGTGGCTCCAGACCTTTTGAAGGACGGTTTGTTATCCCAGTTAAGGTGGAAGTCGTCCCGGAAAAGGAGTCGAAGTGGTACCTCTAACTGTAAGGTACACCGCAATGATATCCATAGGAAAAAGTCCCCAAAGTTTCTGGACTCAGATGCTTCTGATAGTTTTGTGCTTCCAGCGTCATTGAAAGTTGATCATGATGACTGCAAATATGCAGGGGATCCTTCCATTTTCAGTTCCTCAGTTGTGCCATCTTTAACTAACTTGGTTATGTGTAGGTGACTCCATGGTTTATTTCTTTAGGATATCTCTTTCCCCTTTTACCATAAATACAATATTTAAACCCTTAAACCTTGGTGCATCCTTTCGATGCCTGTCTTCTCTTGATTTCTTCAACTATGATAATAGGTTCTAGTCTTTTGTGTTTTCCCCTGTTTATCTTGTTTGTGTGTAATTCGTGGCATCGAAGCTTCATTTTATTTCGGGTGCTTGTATCCAATAGAAGCCCAATGAAGCAAGGATGATGCTATACAAGTTTTGGCAGAGAAGTGTAACGTAGTGGAATAACCGACTGTGGCTTTGACTAGAAGGGTAGTTTGTACTTGTTCTTTTCAGCATATAAAATGTTCAAATGTAATTTGTATAACTTTCGCCGAGAAGAATAGAAATTTAACCTTTATTTCGCTTGTTTATCATGTGTGTAGTATTTCAATTTATATTGATGAACTAGCCACTTGACATGTGCGTCTTTATATGAAATGACTTGTTTATAATAGAATAAATTGATAATTGATATATGACATTTTAAATTATATCAGTGATGATTCTATGACATTATACATCTTAGTTAATATATGTAAACTCTGACATTGTCCTTGAAGCTTTGGAGGAGACTCGGGAAATTTTTGCCTCACTTCATTTTTTTTTTTAAATGGTTTCTCCGTTTTACTTTTAATAGATGATTGATATTAGGTAAAATTATGCCAAAATTTGAGCTTAAATAATAAAATCACACATTCAGCGCAAAGTGGAAGTCCCTGATATTTTATTGAGTCGAGTAGGAGTCGTGCCCTTGTCAATCCAAATCCAAATCATGTAAATTAGTCAGAGCCGCCTTGTAGAAATAATACACCAAATAGAGAGAGAACTAGGAAATAAAGTAGGTACTTGTGGTTATTCATGCACAGTTCAGCGTTTCGTTGCCGTGTTGAGTTTGATCGTATTCGACTTGAATATCAAGAGTAGAATACTGGAAGGGACCCGGAAATGGACCACCTCCAATTGTTTTACGATCAACTTGGATAATATCGTAAGAGGAGCCCCTTGTTTGACTTTTAGATACATACGAAGACCTACGGTCGTGTATCAGGATTGTACCCACCAACTTGGCTCGCCATTATGAAGTTGAGCCAAGACTCCTTGGGCCTTGTTTGGGAGAGGGTTTAGGAGAGAAGAGGGGTTTATAATAGGTTATTTCTGTGTTTGGGAGTTTATAGAGAGGAGGTAAAGTGTTTGGAGGTATTTTAAAAACCTTCCAAAGACCTTCTCACCCTTATTTTCTGAGTTCCCATAAATTGGGGGATTTTGTGAACAATCCCAAAGGAGGCCTTAGGGTGTCTGGAAGGATAGTTTTAGAGGAAAGGAGAGTGATAATTATAGGTTTAATAAATGTTTCTAGATATTTAGTTAATAAAATATAAAAGAATTAAGACCATATTTTTAATTATGCTCTTAAAAAAAAATCATACTTTTATGCTTTAGTGACTATGCATGTATTTAAAGTTTATAAATATTTATGCATAATTTTTAGTTAATTTGTAGTCTTAAATAATGCAAAACAGGATACTAGCTATATGAAGAATTTGGAGCAGCATGGATGAAAAGAATCTGTTGCGGATTTGTTGCATAATTTATTGTATATTATCTTAGAAGATATTATTTTTAAGAGAAAATAGGAAGTAATTATCTAAAATATGTTATCCATATAAGTTCGGATTTTATTATCGTAGATTTTAAAATTTAGAATTTGCTTTCCTTTTTATGATAGAAAAGTTATCATATTTAAGATAATGATCAAATTTTGTTATGCTATGAAGGTAAGATAAGATCCGGATCTCTATCATATTTAGATTAGAATTTGTCTTCCTATTTTACTATGAATAGGGCATAGGGGCGAGGAGTAGGGGTGGGAATAGGCCAAACCGCTCGATAGGGGCCTATGGCCTGACCCGCTTAAGGTCTGGCCTGTTTAGTAAAAATGCTAGGCTTAGACATTTTAAAAAGCCTATTTAGTTAAATAGGCAAGACCTAGGTCTACCAGGCTGGCCTATTTATATATAATAAAAATATAATAAAAAAGAGACATACTTATTTATTTATTTGTGAAGACCTAGTGACCTATTTATTAATAGATACCTACTGGCCACTTTATAATTAGAGGCTTACAAGCCTATTTACAACTCAAGGCCTACGAATTATTTATAGACGTAGGCTTTTTTAAAAACCTTATTTTAAAAGTAGGCTTTATATAGGCTTCCAAGCCAGGCCAGACTAGACTTTGAAGTAGGTCAAACCCAGACCTTAAAAATCGGCCTATATCAGGCTAATAGGTCAGACTCAGGCCTTAGAATGCCGAAGTAGGCCAGACTCAGGCCTTACAAAGCCCGGCTTGGCCTATTCCCACCCCTAGCGAGGAGTAGCGACATATCACCTCAACAAGAGAGAAATAATCACTAGTCTCTGAGTTCTAGAGCTAAGTTGGAGTCCGAGGAGTCGAAGTGAAGATCGTTCTTGTACAATGGTTCTTGGGTTATTTTTCGTTTTCTTTTGTGTTTCTTCATGAACTCTTTTATGATTTTACTTTTTGTTATTTTTATGGATAGCTAAATCCCATATTGGGGTTATGGTGAATCTTGGTACTTGATAAACCTTATTGCCTACGTTTATTTGAATTCTTATTTATTTCATTAAAATAGATTGGTGTATTGCTTTAATATTCTTGTTAAGATTTGATCGCCCTTGACATGTTTAAATTGATTAATTTATTGGCAGCCATACCGCAATTGGGATTTTGTTTAATGCATGATCAAATGTTAATCTTAATCTTCCAATCAGATTAATTTGTTAAATTAATCAACCTCTCTAAACTTCATGCTTTCTTATAATTTGAATTCTTTACATGATCAAATAGGAAGTTAATTTGGGGAAAAGATTATTTGGAATTCATGACCACCGATTGTTAATAGATTTCGTAGAGGGATTTGTATTTGTGGTTTAAATAAGATTAATATAAATTTAGGAATAATGAATTAAAGTTACAAGTGATACCTAACCCCTGACTCTTTTCTTTTTAAAATTCTCGATTCTTTATTGCTGCTCTACTTATTACTACCCGCTTTTTTACTATTTCTAAAATCAATATTTCACTAAAATTGATTTGTCTAAATAACATAAGGATCTCTCAAGTCTAGTATTTGCTAATTAATCCCTTGGGTATGATACTCCGTAGTCTCCATTCCTATCTTACTATTGCGACAGGTGCACTTGCCCTTAAGTATGTTTTGAACGCAACAGGAAGACTTAAGGTTGACTTTTCTCGTATGCAGAAATTTTAAAAAAATGAGAGAAGGTCTTTAGAAGATTTTTCAAAACCCTCTAAAATATACTTGCATATTTTTTAGTTTCCCAAATTGGGGGTTTATGACATCCAAACAAGGAATTCTATCCTCCCTTAACCCTCCATTCCCTCCATAACCATTGGTTTAGTTGATTTGTTGATTTAGCTTGATGCCTGGTTTAGTAAGCAACCTCGAAGGAATTATCCTTATGAACAAAAAGAAAAAAAAAAATCAAGCACTATGCGGGGCTGCTTAACAATCTCTGTCAACTTAGGCATAAAACCTTTTTCACTTTACCATACCGGCCATTCATGTTCTGTCCATTTTTCTTACCCACCAACTACTACTAAAACAATAGAGATGAGGTTGCTCTGTCAGTGTATAGAAGGAGCTGTTCATAGATCATTTTCTGCACATTTCTCTCTCTGTGCAGGATGGGATTGAAGCTTCAAACCTATTTAAAATTTATACAAAAGGCTATTTGTAATGTGGCTTCTTACCTAATCACAGGTCATGGCTTTTGAAGATGGTACAAAAAACTCAAAGGGATTTCCTCTTATTGGGACTAGTCTAGCATCCATGGAGTCATTGTCCATGCCACTGGTTTGTGTTTTTATTTAATTACTTTCTCTATTCTTTTGTTTTGGCTGTGGATTTATTATAGAATCTTCAGCCTGATGGTTTTGGTTCTGCTTCTATGAAAGCAGGTTCATGAGGTTGTTCTTTCTGCGGATATGCAGTGTGACAAGTGCCAGAAGAGGGTTACCGAGATTATTACCAAAATGAATGGTAAGATTATTTGTTGAATTAATCCGTTTCATTGCAAAATTTGGGATGCTACTTTTTCAGATGTTTGCAAAATTGTTAGATGATTTCAACTTTAATTTGAAGATTTCCAAAATTTCTTAGATAGAACAGGATCACTTAATTTCCAAGAAGAGGATACCAGATAATTATAAGAGAAGACAAATATATAGAGGATATAACTTAAGTTGAGTTAGATGCACTCATTATTTGAGTAGATAAAGTCATAAAACTCATCTCTAAGAGTATATTTTTAATTTACACAACTGGAATTCAAATTTTTTAAAGACAAAATAAGCTTCGTGAAGTGTGAGGAACCTGTTAATTTATAAAACTTTTATTGTTATTATTTTAGTTTTTGTGGAGCCAGCCTTTGGAATCTTCTGCTATTGTTAATCACGATCGAACTTGTCTTCATCTACTAAGTATTCTGAACTTTACACTTTGGTGGCGTGTCTCTAAGCCTTGCACTTTGGTGGCTCATCTTTAAGCCATACAGCCACCAAGGTATGAGGAGACACCGATAAGAACAAAGCCGTTATAAAATAAACTTTTATCGTTTAGTCAATCACTATGCACCTAAATCTAAAATATCCATTCACAAGAAAATGCTCATTTTAAAAAGCTTATCTTTGAACTCATCATATGATTGGAAATATGGTTTCGTTTGATTTCTAGTGAGATAAGACTCCTTTTCTGGTTTGATGGCTTACATTAGCACAATTATATATGAGGGGACCCAGGTTTTGTGCCTTTGTAGGGTCAATTAAGCCATATAAAGGATTCTCACTTATTAAATTAAAGGCAAAATTATATCTAGTCATTTAATTAATTTTATTTCTTTTTTTTAATTTGGTTTAATTTTTATTTTATAACAAAATAGTCCCGTGTGTTTTAAAAGTAAGTTTAAATAGTTCTTTTGTAACACAATTAAGTGTGTATTTAAGCTGAATTAGGCCAACAAAATACTTAAATAGATCATGATTGATTAGACTATCTAGTCGAAGATAAAAACAATATGCATATCTATAACAATAAAAAAGTAAATGAAAAAAACTTAAGTAACCAATTTGAAAAAAAAAATTATATGACCAAATTGAAATGAACGATGACTAATTTTGCCGTAAAAAATGGTTAATCATGTTATCTATTTATTGAACTTCAAGATAAAATTGTAATTCTAATGATACTTTCTCTTTGTTACTCACTGATATGTGTATCAATTTTTTGATTAATTCTTCAGTAGAGACAGAGTCGGTGGTGGTGAATGTTTTGGAAAAGAAAGTGACACTCACTTTTCGATTACCATTACCAACAGTTGGTAAAGTAATCAGTACTCGGCAAATTACTCCCAGCAACAGGAATCCTCTCCCTAAAGTTGCCATCATCAAACGTTTATTTCGCCCTTTCCGTGGTTAACCGTGAATTACGAAGAACCGACCTGTTCGCAAGGATACTTTGTTGTTTGATTATTTTTTTTGCTGTGTGAAAGGGGCTAAACGCCCAATGTTTGATTCGACAGTGTGCAGAAAAAAGTTTTTGTGTTGTTAATAATTGAATTTGTTTGATGACTGCTTTATGAATTGGATACGTACAGAAAATATTTTTTTGTATTCAATATTCATAAATCATGATTGAACTTGTTCGTTTTTTATTGCTTTATGAATTTGTGTCACTGAGGCGTGAGCAACTGATAAGCCAATGAATTATTATCGAAAAGAATCTATCCTATATACCACCCTCAATTGAACAAATGTTAAACCAGATAGGAATTAAATACCCATGTACAAGCCCAAATGGCATCACCCCAAAAATTAAAACAGCTAAATATATACAACTGCTATTTCATCGAATCAGAACCCTTCAATGATCAGTAGCCAATTCTGCAGAATAATATCCTCGTGAGCAGAAAGACTAAAATGTTGCAGCTAGCTCCTTTTAGCTTCTTGTTCATGTGATTAGATTATACAGTTAACTAACTAAGCATACAATTAACTAAGCAATTACAGACATTATCATGATCAGATTATACAGATTCAATTGAGACAAGAAGAATCATAATTAGAACAATTAACAAATAATAATAATAATAATATATCGATGCAAACTTGAGGTACCGTTAGGGAGTGGGAAGGGGAATTCGGTCCAATACTTAGGCCGCCTAGAAATTTCCTTCACGAAATGAACAACATGGTGTGTTGTCCCAAGAACAGAATCACCAAATCAACTCGTTGTTGATCAGGTTCGGACTGCAACAACTGAGAAGTGAACTTGGAGACTCTGGTTTGACGGCTTTGCTCCTGGAGAGCAAGGAGAGCGAGCTCCTTAAGCTTCCGCAGATCTCCAAGTGATCGTTCTGGACAAGGTTCTAAAATGCAGTTGCAGTCGCGAATGCGGTCGTGGTCGCGGTTGCTGCGATGTGCATTGCGGTTACTGCAGTGTGAATTTATTTTATGTTCGCATGCAAAATAAATTCCATAATTATTGTTATTCTTTATATATCTTTTATATATATTTTTTTATTTTGATGTGAAAGATGAACAGAACAGAGTCCATTGTGGTCCGATGCGGTTGAAACAACGTCATGTTGCGGCCGTTTAGCGTGATTGCAAATCACACCGCAATTGCGGTGCAATGCAATTACGGAGGCCACTGCAACCGCAATATTAAGGCCACATCACATGATGCAGTCCGCAATTTAGAACCTTGGTTCTAGATTCCTGCAAGAGTTTGCGAAGGCAAGGAGGACTTGCCGGAGGGTGAAGAAGCAGATGAAGACGAGGAAGAAGGAGGAGGAGGTAAGTGTCGGAGGCAGCATTGCAGTACGGCTTCTGGTGTCAGAGTAGAGGCAGCATCGTGGTGGCATCGGAGTAGAGGTAGCATCACATTTGTGTTTCAAGGTTCTATAAAAAAACAGAGAGACCACATTGCGCAATCTAGATCGCACAATTTATCCAACGGATGATAAGTATGGAAAGACATAGTGCCTTTCCCACCTCAAAGGCAACAAATTTGCTTCCGAGAGACGACTGGAAAAGGATTTTATTGTACTTTGTATATAGGCATGATTGTGTTACAAAATGTATGTTTTAATTTGCTTATAAAATATAAGTGACTACTTTATTAAAAAAATAAGAGATGCTTTACTGTTTTTAAGTGTTGCTTTAGGTAATGCAAACCATGTGCATGAAGAGATGCATATACTTCCCCTTGCCATGTTGTTTTTTAATGAATTAAGAGTTGAGGTGAAGTCAAGGATGATAAAACATACAAGACAAACAGCTACCTCTTAGCTAAGTCCAACTCAAAGAAGAATCAGATTCTAAAAGTGAAGGAAGATAACATATTATTTGTTTTAGAATTTAGACAATACAAAATATAAATACAAGTTGATCCACGACATTGAACATTCATATTCTCACACCCCCACGAAGTCCCTTTCCCCATGCCTTTTGGTTTATCCAAAATAAAACCAATCGTGGGTTCCGTCAATTCCAACCCCATGTCAGAAAAGGCAAGTTTTTTATTCTATTCTAAAAAACACTCTTCCTTTTAAAAAACCAATCGATCATTTTGGCTATATAGATTTAATGTTGGTTCCGTTTTTTACAATTGCAGTATTGTTGTATGATCATGAGAATCAACGTTGACTGCAATGGTTGTTGCAGAAAATTAAGGAGAATCATTCTAAGGATGAAAGGTAGAGGATTTTAACAATGAATCTAATGAATTGTTGTTAATTATCAATCACTTAATTACTCTATAAGAAAAATAGATTCATGTTGGGACACATGTTTTTTATTTGCTGTCAAAACTACAATTATTTCATTTATTAGATTTTTTATTATTATTTATATTAAGAAAAATATAATATTTTATACGGATCTATTAGTTAGTTAATAAATTAAAAATAAATAACTTTGGGAAATTCTAACAACCGCTTCCTCATTGCGTATTGAAGCAATAGAGACCCATTTGATAGAGAAGCAACAGCGCAGGGTGTGTGTATGTGGCAGATTTGTACCAGCCGATGTTGCAATAAAGATAAAAAAGAAGATGAATCGTAGGGTTGAGATCCTTGAAGTGCAAGAATTCGAAGGCGATGTTCAAAATGAACCACCATAGTGACCACCAGAGAGAACAGAGAAACCACAAATTCCCGCGTGGTAGTTATTTATTGTGGTTGTATTTAAAGGAATATCCAGAGAATCGCCCTGAAATATAATTTACACCAGTTACATTTAGAATTCTTAGAAAGTTAGGATAAGATTTGTTCATATAAAAAAAATATATAATTTACACAGCACAGAAAATTATAGCCTCTTTCCGATTTTATACATGACCGATCATACAGACAACATTGTGTTTGTGAGTGATAAAAAAAAGTAAGGTGCGCAAACTTTCCACAAAGATTTGGCTGTAGCACCGTTCTTTTTTATCAGTCAATTTTTAAAAAAAATTTTGTTCTTTTTTATTTATCGTTTGATAGTTTAAGATTACATATTGACAATTATACCCTTAATCCTATTAATTATTTATATATTTTTCATAAATTGATTAATGTAGTAATTAAGAAGTTCAAAGATTAATTAAATATGATACATATACTCTCAAAAATTATTTTACTTTCCAACAATATAAATTTATTACTAATACACACATGTGAATGTGAATGCATCTAAGACTAATTGGATAATTGAATAAGGGATTGGAAATGATTAGAATAATGAGACATATTAATTGATTCATTTACTCCCAAACACTAATTAAATAAGTGTATGATAGGAAAACTTTTACCAATTAATTGATTCTTTGGTTATGGTGAAATAACCTAAAACGACAGATAAAAAGGAACGGAAGGAGTAAAGTAATTAATCTCAACCATTGATAAGAAAATCAAGAGTTGATATTCCAACACATCCATGATTTATTATACACGTACTTATAATATCAATCTTTGATTTTTTCATCAATAGTTGAAATTAATTATTTTGCACTCTAAAGTGATTTGTGTAACATCATAAAATCTCACTCTATAAGACAGAGTATTAATTTTAGAAGATTAGAACTATCCTTAGGATTTTTCGATAAAATATAATGGTTTAGAACTGACATAGAAGTCAAACGGTATTTCACGGATATTCTTGACTGTCAGAATAAGTTGATAATGGATATGAAAAATTCATACTATAAGAAGTATTTGAGGATATGAAAAATAGTTTAGTGATATATAAAAGTTTTAGAAACTAAGTTTGGAATTTTAGAGAACAATATAAGGGAATTACAGTTTTAGTCCCTCTGAGAGAAACTCTGTATTATGTTAGTAAAGAAATGGATAAATACCGGAAATAGAGAAATAGTTAAGATATAGACTCTAAGATCTAGTATACTTTAGATAGTATAGAAATATTAAGTTTTGTTCGGTGTTATAGTTAAAATAGTAAGACAGTTAAAATTCTATATAGACTTCTATTTTTCTGTCTATTCTCTGTCTTATATGAATTGTTGCAATATAAATGTTTTGTGATTCATTTTTAGTTTAAAAATAGGATTTAAATGCACAAGTTTAAGATTACTTCTGAAAATGATTAATTCGCAGTTTCCGTCAGATCTAGTTACAACGTCTGTTTCTTATTTTAAATCGTACTTTTTCTGTTTTACATGAATTCTTGTGCCATAAGTGTTTTGTGATTTATTTTTAGCTTAAAATTAGGAATAAAATACACATATTCCGGAATACTTTTGAAACGATAAATTTACAATCAATACTTGGTCTTTTTACAGAAAGCAATACGTCTAACGGACGGAAATAGTTTTAAAACATCAAATGAGTTCATTAAATAAACTTCCTTCACAAAAGTTTCTTTTTCTAATATTTTAGATTTTTTGAAATTTTTCTAGAATTTTTGGAAGTAAAAAGATTTAAAAGTTCTGTTTTGGTCCAAATAGTAAACCGCTTGAGCTGATAGTTTGATTCGGAGCTCAAGTTAAAGTCAGATAAAGATTTTGAATAGCCAAAACATGTTTTTCCATTTTTTAGAATTTATGGAAATTATTTCAGAATTTTCTGAAAGACAGATCAAAAGTCACTTTTTCAAAAATCCGTAAGACACGTAAAATGAGAATTTTTGGGCCAAAATGGATTTATATTGATCAGTGAGAACTCAAAATCAATTTTCAAGAGAGACCATTAGTGTTTAAATTAAATTTGTGATTTTTGAAAATTATTTGGGAATTTTCTAAAAAATGTCTATTTTTTACTTACGGCACGTCCGTTTTTCCGTTCTTTAAGCTAAACGCAACGCTTACACTTACCGTAAAATTCTAGAAACTCTTCCATGAAGCTATTAGGGCTATTACATGGTATTCCCAAGATTTCCTATTCAATGTCAGCCTTTAAATTAGTTTTGTGAGTTTTTGATTAATGAAAAGTCAATTTTGCCCTTGGTTTTCACTGAAACTACCAATTTGATTGGTTCATTAGTATGGATCTGTCTAGAAAGGAAAGAGGCCTTTGAAGGGATTTTTATAAAGTCTGTCTCTATCTAGCCTGGGATCTATACTGATACGCTATTTAAAAAATCTTAACACTAGGGACTGAGTATATACGTGACTAAGATAATTTGAGAAAGAAGTGATTTCTTAATACCGTATATATAAATAGATTGGATTGGATAAAAGAGTATAACAGTAATGGATTCTCGGTGAATTCTACTGTTGTAGCATCTGTCGGAAAAAAGTATAACAGTAATGAATTCTCGGTGAATTCTACTGTTATAGTATCTTTTGGAAGTTAAAATGACAGTAATGGATTCTCAGTGAATTCTACTATTGTTTAGCATGTGGGAAACATTGAGCTAGTATCCAATCTGTTTATGTATGCAATAAACTCAGTTTAATTTTCAATGTTTAAGACAGTGGAAATTAATGAGATAGGCTTCCAACGGGCCTTTTTCCTGGAAAATAATCAATGCTTAAATATTTCAGAAAAGAAGTAATTGGATTACGTTCACTTAGTCTAAGTTCTATCGATTTCTAAAAATGGGTACTGATAACCAAAGATGGCTCTACCGTCGTGTGATCCTTTCATCTTCAAAATTAAGTAAGCCGATAAAATGATTAGCTCTATTTCGTTCATCAAGTTTATATCAAGTTTTTAAGGAAACTGAACACTGATTACCGCAGACGGCTCTGCCGCCGTGTAATTATTCCATTTCCAAAAGTTTATCAAAAAACTGAGAACAGACACTTACTGGTTTATAAGTCGACGTAAGTTTAAATACAGTTAATCTCTTCTCTCTTGATCAAATTCAGAGTGACTCTGCCCCGTTTTGGTCTTCTTGAAATAAGTGAATAAGCTTAAGTTTATATATATCGAATGTTGGGCTTTTCACCTCAGTTCTGCTCTGCCGCGGTGTGATCAGTCATAAATTAAATTATTATAGCCGGAAGAATAACTTAATGCGCAATAAAATAAGAGCAAGAGTATTTTTTTTCAAAATTGGAGAGTAATTCCAAAAAGGTTTTCAAAAGAGGGAGCTATAGTAAGACAGAAGAGTTTTTTTAAGGGATGATGAAGAGAAGTGTTAAATCATTTGCATTTAAAGACGATGAGCTTACAACCCACTAGACGGGGTTGAAAATAGGTTCTGTTGGACTACAATTGTCTACTGGGATTATCTAGGTTTCGAAAGTCTCAATGGTCTTGTCGGTGAATCCCCCTGAACCGAGACAAATCGAATACCCGACTTGGATAAATCTGACTGGCAGATCTATTTATGATTTGGTACTATGTTTTAAATGTAGTATTCTGAAGTATTTTCAGGGGTCTGAGAGGGATTCCTTGGTGATGCTGTTAGGTTTACTACAGCCGGTCGCTCAAATGATGCGAGGTTGGAAAAAGTCTCCTTAGAGCACTATACTGGTGTGATTTTTGGGATTTTGAAGTGACATGCATAAAAATACTTGGTATTGGTGATATTATATTGTGAATGTATTTGTTTTGCAGGGTTTCATAAAGATCAGCTTAAACGAGATCTGCTGTACTTTGGATATGTGTGTCTTGCTGTGCAAAGTGATTTATATATGTATAATTGTGTTTTGATTGTGTACCTACTTGTCTTATTACTTTGTTTAGAGTTTCACCCTTGCCTGCTTTATGTTGTGTTGATACATGACTAAGTAGATAATTTATCCAAGACGTGGGTTAGCTCTTAGAAGAAGGATTTGAAGAGGATGCTGTGTAGATTAATAGGGATTCTGAGAAGAATTGGAATTTACTGTTTTAGATTGGGTAGAGGTCTAAAGACTTGATGGCTCAAGAGTCCACTGTACAAACTCTGTTGTAAACTCTGATAATTTTTATATATGAGATGAACAAATTTTGAGTACAAAGTTATATTATACTCTTTACACCTAAACTATTTTCGAAGAGAAAATCTTACAGGGATTAACTTCACGTCCTTCTCATCTTTTAGAAAAGTGAAAAATTTTACCCATATTTTTAAAAGAAGGATTATCAACTTTTATCACAATATTTTCTAAGCTTTCCTAAACTTTTGGTTACTATGTTGTAATATCCTTTTTGGAGAAAAGGTGTTACATTTTGCTTACTTTAAAGGAGTCAAATCCTACCCACAGAATATGCGAAGCAAAGGGAAATGAATCACCTTACCTTTTTTTTTTTAAAATTACTTTTTTTCTAACTTTTTACATAAAAATGCTTAAGAGAAAAATGTCATTTTAAATATAAAGATTGGTAAGTATTTTGGTTAATTGATTTTAGAACTTAAGCAATGGTTTTGGAAAATGCATTTTGTTAAAAAGATGAAATATTAACAAGTGTGTGAATGAAAGAGGAGAAAGTCATGTTGATGGAGAATTATGCACAAAGAGATGTGAATATCATAAGAGATGATAATGCTATAACCAAGAGTGAAGGTTATATGTGATTGTGCAAGTGATAACCTAGTAAAGAGGTTAATATAATTACAAGAGAAACCAAAGCTTTTCAATGCTTGAGAAAATTGCTTTGTATGCTTAATGTATGTGTCATTTTGCATAAAGAGAAAGAGAATTGGCTTGAGGCCATGTGATGAGCATTACAACCCGGATGGGGTTGAGAATAGCGATAGTCTGGCCACAGTAGCTTATTGGGATTATCCAGGTTGCGAAATCTCTCGAATGGCCAGGTAGGCGATATCCCCTGAGCCGAGGCAAGTCGCACAACCCTGCTTGGATAAATCTGATGGACTTGACTATTTAGGATATGGTGAGATGTAGCTTATCTGAATGATTACTATGAAGTCTGATGGGACTCTCTGGTAAGTCTGCTACAACCAATCGCTTAATGGTGTTGGAGGTAGGGAAGTCTCCTTGGAGCACTACGAGGGTGATGTGAGGGGAAATAGAAGTGACGTGCATTATAATATATCTGAGTCGATGGTATATTGCTTGATGCTGAGTTATGTGTTGTGACTGTGATTATTTTCATTGTGTCTGTGAGAATATCTTATTTGCAAGAAAACCTTATACTCTTGTTTTGAGAAGGGTAAGTGGTAGATAATTTTCTAATACAAATATGTCCGATAGATATGGTATATTTTCTATCTATTTTCTATGCTTTATTTTCTGTGTATGAGGATTTTTCACCCTTGCCTATATGTTTTGTGCTCTTTTTGAACATGATTCATATAGATGGATCGCCCGCCAGAGGGGCTAACGAAGGTCCGTAGATTAAGTCTACTGCCCCGAGGGGCAGAGGGGGAGGGGTGGATAGTGAACCCCGAGACCCAGTGGGGTACGTACTTAGGGTATGTTACTTCACTAGAGACATCTGCGGAGGGACCGTACCGATGGACCGTGGAAGATATGATTTTAGATGTAAAGATGCCCATTTAGGAGCTATGGGATACCTGGCGAGAGAGAGAAAGGCAAAGAGAACCGGTAGCTCAATAGGAGCCTGCCCAGAGACCTGAGCCAGTGCAGCAGGAGGCTGTAAGGCCAGAGCCACAGCACCGGAGACCCAAGACTCCACCTTGCAAGAGATACTACGGTAGATGGAGGCAGATTGCTTGAAAGAGTACTGTGTGCCGTACCCATACAGTTAGGGTTACATCAGCAGAGAAGGTGCCTACTGAGAGGATACCTACTATCCAGTCTAATAGACCCATCCCTGCCATTCCAGTTTCTTTTGCAGAGCCTGGTGGGAGACCAAGACCTTTTCCTTCTACTATTATGTCGTCTTGGCGAACACGAGCTCGTCAGGAGGCCAATGATAGAAAAGGGAAAGGGAAGCAGATAGGGGAGGAGGAGAGTGATCATTCAGAGGAGTCTGTGGGGAGTGTGTAGGAGCTGATATAGCACAGGCTGTTGCGTTACCTTATCTTATTTTTTTTGTAGACTGACTCTATACCGGTTTGGGCTTTTGCTTAGGGATATTTTGGATGACTGTACCCTATACTATGTGACATTACTAGTTGATCAGTATGATGTACTTGTAAACTTTGGGCTAGTAGTATATGTGACGTATATTATTTATTCAGTAGTTGTTTCTCTCGTTTTTTTTTCTAATGATACGCTATGACAAAGATGAATTTCGAAATCTAAACGATATAAGTGAGAGTTCCAAGTTAAAGTAGTTTTCAGGAATAAAAGAAAAAAAAATTTATACTCATTTTCGAAATTGACTTGAGTTAATTAAAAAGAGAAATTTCTTTAAAATGAAGATCATTTTTATTTATTTTAAATAATCAGGTTGCTTATGTTGTAATATCCTTTTATGAGAAAGGGTGTTGCATTTTTCACTTGGATTCAATCCTTGTGAAAGTCTTTGAGCCAATTAGAAAAATGATGATTAAAAAAAACCTAAAAATCTAATATTTTAAGACTTTGTCTTACTTTCCTTCTTTCTTCCTCCCTCTTGGACGACCTCCCCCATGACTCACTTGAGTCTAGCTTCTTCTCAAGCCTTCTCCTTGGTGAGTCATGCCATGAGTCATTGGTTTTAGCCTATTCGGTTTTAATTAATAGTTTTGATTTATTCTAAAAGCTAAACCATGGTTACTTCCTAAGCTAACCATGATTCCTATAAACCAACCCCTAGGCTGCCCCCTCCACTATAAATACCCCCTTCACTCTTCATTAAACTCACACCAAAGCCTTTGTGTTGACAAAGCAAAATCCTTTCTTTCTCCCTTTGAATTCCTAGCCTTTTCTCTCTTTGTTCTTAAGCTAAAGCTTTGATCTTCAAAGCTTTGTTCTTCCCACTTTTAGCTTCAAGAAACCCGTCCCCTCTCCTTTGTTTATACCTCTTTGATTCATAAAAACTTCCCACACCAAAAAGCTTTTGAGTTTTCAAGCAAAAACTCTTATTTTCTCTTTGAAAACTCTTGGTGTTTTGCTTGGTTCTTGATTTTCAAAGCCTTGTTCTTCATCGAAATTTTAGTGAAAGGTAAGGGGAACCTCTTGGAAAATAATTTGAGAAGTATATTTGATCTTGAGTGTTGTGTGCTTGAGTGTTTTTGGTGTTATAAGCTTTCTACATAGATTTGAAAATGTTTGTTTCTACTTCTTATTAGTTGTGGGGTTATAATGCCCAAATTTCCTTGATATTTTCGTGGGAGTATGGTTGGAATGACAAAATGAATTTCTGAGCTTAGTAAAAGTACTGTTATTATGGCAAATTTTAGTTCACTACAAATATGATTTCACCGTAAAGAAAATATGTTTTCTTCTTATGTAAAAACTCAGATATTATCTAAGATTTATATATTCCAAGGTGATGGTTAAGATTTGATTGGTTTATTAGTATGAATTTGTCTAGAAAGGAAAGAGACATTTGAAGGGATTTTTATAAAGTCCGTCTCTATCTGGCCTGGGATCTATACTGATACGCTATTTAAAAAATCTTAACACTAGGGACTGGGTATATACGTGACTAAGATAATTTGGGAAAGAAATGAATTTTCTTAATACCGTATATATAAATAGATTGGATTGAATAAAAGAGTATTACAGTAATGGATTTTCGGTGAATTCTACTGTTGCAGCATCTGTCAGAAAAGAGTATAACAGTAATGGATTCTCGGTGAATTCTACTGTTATAGCATCTTTCGGAAGTTAAAATGACAGTAATGAATTCTCGGTGAATTCTACTGTTGTTTAGCAAGTGGGAAACATTGAGCTAGTATCCAATCTATTTATGTATGTAATAAACTCAGTTTAATTTTCAATGTTTAAGACAATGGAAATTAGTGAGATAGGCTTCCAACGGGCCTTTTTCTTGGAAGATAATCAGTGCTTAAATATTCCAGAAGAGAAGTAATTGGATTACGTTCACTTAGTCTAAGTTCTATCGATTTCTAAAAATGGGTACTGATCACCAAAGACGGCTCTGCCGTCGTGTGATCCTTTCATCTGCAAAATTAAGTAAGCCAGTAAAATGATTAGCTCTATTTCGTTCATCATGTTTATATCAAGTTTTTAAGAAAACTGGACATTAATTACCGCAGACGGCTCTGCCGCCGTGTAATTATTCCATTTCCAAAAGTTTATCTAAAAACTGAGAACTGACACTTACTGGTTTGTAAGTCGACATAAGTTTAAATACTGTTAATCTCTTCTCTCTTGATCAAATTTAGAGTGGCTCTGCCCCGTTTTGGTCTTCTTGAAATAAGTTAATAACCTTAAGTTTATATATATGAAATCACTCTGTTGGACTTTTCACCTCAGTTCGGCTGTAACGCGGTGTGATCAGTCATAATCAAATTATTATAGCCGGAAGAATAAATTAATGCACAATAAAATAAGAGCAAGAGTATTTTTTTTCAAAATTAGTGAGTAATTCCAAAAAGGTTTTCAAAAGAGGGAGCTACAGTAAGACAGAAGAGTTTTTTTAAGGGATGACAAAGAGAAGTGTTAAAACATTTGCATTTAATGATGATGAGCTTACAACCCACTAGACAGGGTTGAAAATAGGTTCTGTTGGACTACAATTGTCTACTGGGATTATCCAGTTTTCAAAAGTCTCAATGGTCTTGTCGGTGAATCCTCCTGAACCGAGAAAAATTGAATACCCGGCTTGGATAAATCTGACTTGGAGATCTATTTATGATTTGGTACTAAGTTTTAAATGTAGTATTCTGAAGTATTTTCAGGGGTCTGAGAGGGATTCCCTGGTTATGCTGTTAGGTTTACTACAGACAGTCGCTCAAATGATGTGAGGTTGGAAAAAGTCTCCTTGGAGCACTACACCGGTGTGATTTTTGGGATTTTGAAGTGACATGCATAAAAATACTTGGTATTGGTGATATTATATTGTGAATGTATTTATTTTGCAGGGTTTCAGGCACAAAGGTAAGATCTGCTTAAACGAGATCTGCTCATAAGTCTTGATTGTTTTGTACTTTGGATGTGTGTGTCTTGCTGTGCAAAGTGATTTATATATGTATAATTGTGTTTTGATTGTGTACCTACTTGTCTTATTACTTTGTTTAGAGTTTCAGCCTTGCCTGCTTTATGTATGTTGATGCATGACTGAGTAGATAATTTATTCAAGACGTGGGCTAGCTCTTAGAAGAAGGATTTGAAGAGGATGCTGTGTAGATTAATAGGGATTCCGAGAAGAATTGGTATTTACTGTTTTAGATTAGGTAGAGGTCTAAAGACTTGACTGGCTCAAGAGTCCACTGTACAAACTCTGTTGTAAACTCTGATAATTTTTATATATGAGATGAACAAATTTTGAGTATAAAGTTATATTATACTCTTTACACCTAAAATATTTTCAAAGAGAAAATCTTACAGGGATTAACTCCCCGTCCTTCTCATCTTATAGAAAAGTGAAAAATTTTACCCGCATTTTTAAAAGAAGGATTATAAACTTTTATCACAATATTTTCTAAGGTTTCCTAAACTTTTGGTTACTGTGGTGTAATATCCTTTTTGCAGAAAGGGTTTTAGAATTTGCTCACTTTAAAGGATCAAATCCTTCCCACAAAATATGCAAAGCAAAGGGAAATGAATCACCTTAAAATAAAGAGTCACTTTGGTCCATAAAAACATCAAATTATCCTATGAGTAACTAGCATTAATCGGATGAGCAATTATACACGAATACCCATACACTCCCCCAACACCCTATTCCAATGAGTAAAAATGAAGGAATGAGGTGTGTGATCAGAGACGGATCTAAGGGGGGGGTGAGGGGAGGTCTTGGCCCCACCCTCCCTCACAACTTCAATTGAATATATATTAGTGTGTTTGGTTTGGTGGTGACGAAAGTTGATTTTAACTGAATTGATTTTGTAAAATTGATTTTGGTTAAAATTAAATATGAAGTAAAGTGATTTATGTTTGGATGTTTTTACTGTAAAAGCAAGTTTGAGGTAAAACGTAGTGTAAAATTTTTAACTTAACGCAAAAGCTACAAATTCTAGCTTATGGTAGAATCAATTCTGGATAGTAGTCTTGTTTTTACTGCAAGAACCCAAATACTTGTGTGTAAAAGGAAAATTGCGTTTGACCCTTGTAACACCTTTTCTCCAAAAAGAATATTACACCATAGTAACCAAAAGTTTAGGAAAGCTTATAAAATATTTATATATATATATAAAGATCTTGCTTCAGTACAAGCATAAGTTTTAAAATAGACTGTACATCTAAGCCAAATCAGTCTCTTGACATCTACCCTAATCTAGGACAGTAATACAGATTCTTCTCGGAATCTCTATCAATCTATGCAGCATCCTCTTCAGGTCCTTCATCTAAGAGCTAGCCCACTTCTCGGGTAAATCATCTACTCAGTTATGTATCAACACAACATAAAGCAGACAAGGGTGAAACTCTAAACAAGTAATATGAAAAGTAGGTACATAACCAAAACACAATTATATAACAATCACTTTTGCAGATCAAGTCACACATTAAAATATAGGTCAATCAAGACTTATAAACATATCTCATTTAACAGTTCTTACCTTGTACTTTGTAACCTGCAAAACAACTTATTCACAAAATAGGTTCGCACAATCAAAGTATATTTATGCATGTCACTCCAATAATTCTATAATCACACCAGTGTAGTGCTCCAAGGAGATTTTTCCAACCTCACATCTTCTGAGCGATCGGCTACGATAAACTTAACAGAATAATCAGGAAATCCTAGCTGAACTCTTGAGAATCACTTCGGTTGTACCGCATTGAAAATAAATACCAGATCATGAATAGGTCAGCCTGTCAGATTTATCCAAGCCGGGTACACGACTCGTCTCGACTCGAGGGTATTCCCTACTCAGCCACATAAGACTATCGAAACCTGGATAATCCCAATAGGCAATTGTAGCCCAACTAAACCCTATTCTCAACCCCTAGCTGGAGTGTAAGCTCTAACGTCTTTATGCAATGACCATCTAAATTGCACACAAAATCTCTTTGTAAAACTTCCTATTTTACTATAGATTCTCTTAAAATCTTTATCAAAATACTTTGTATGAAACAACTCTTCACTTTAGAATAGAAATGCTTTTGAATAAATAAACAGCTGTTAAAAACCCATATCTTTCTCTCTTACATTAGAAAACTCTTTTACTATTTTAAATAAATAGCTCTTATTCTTTTGACCCATTTTACTAATTGTTTTTGAGTTAAATTATTTTGTCCAGCTTCAATAAGTCAATTTTGACTGTTCATACCGCGGCAGAGCCGAACTAAGGTGAACAGCCCAACAGAGTGATTCAGTATATAAACTAAAGGTTATTAATTTATTTCAAGCAAACCAAAACGGGGTAGAGCCACTCTGAGTTTGATAAAGAAAGAAGAGATTAACAGTATTTAAACTTACATCCACTTTTAAACCGTTAAGTGTCTGTTCTCTTATTTTAGATGGACCTTTGGAAATGGAATAATTACACGGCTGCAGAGCCGACTGTGATAATTGCAACACCCTTTCTCCAAGAAGGATATTACACCATAGTAACCAAAATTTTCTCAAGACTTAGTAAATATTTGATAGAAGTTTTGTAAGTATTCTTCAAAAATATGGATAAATTTTTTTCTTTTTCTAAAGTGTTTGGTAAGTATAAAGAAGTACCTCTAGGTTTGGAAAATGTATTTCATCATATAGATAATAACCATGTTATTTTACAAGAGTTTGCATCAGTTCAAACCTAAGTATAAATTTTGCAAGAGTAATAATACTAAAAATACTAATAAACCAAAAATTACAAAAGTGTTTAAAGAAAAATATATATTGCTACTACGTAGGTGTGAGCCAGACCAACCTTAGACTAACCACCTAACTTAAGCATCTTAAGACGAAGATGTAACGGTAGCAGCAGCCTCCTAATTCTAACCCTATAACCTTTCTTCTGAGCAGTCTTCTTCCGCTTCTCCACCTTCTTCGTGTTTCCATCTTCCGTCCGGATAATATCCTTCATCTGCTTCAAGGGTAGCTTAACATCTAAAACTAGTCGGGTTTCTACTTTCCAGTTTGGTTTGTCCACTCTTCCAGTGCTAGTAAGTACATAACCAGAATATGTACCCCACTGTGTACTAGGGTTTATCTTCCACCCCAACTTCCCAATCTCAAGGGGTTGACTAAGACGTCGGATCGGAACTAACCCAGTCCTCGGGTAAACCATCTACTCAGTCATGCATCAACACAACAGAGCAGGCAGGGTGAGACTCTAAGCAAGGTAATAAGAAAAGTAGGAGCAGACCCAACATATAAATTACTCATCAAACAATTTACACACCAAGTAATCAATCAGAACAATCAAAGCTTATAATCAGATCTTGTTTGAGCAGAACTTACCTTTGTGTTGCAATCCCATACTCATTCACAAAACACAATCTTCTTAACTACACACATATATATATGCATGACACACCAATATCTCTCTAATCATACCGGTGTATTGCTCCCAGGGAGACTTATCCAACCTCACATCATAGAGCGATCGGCTGCAGTAAACTTAACAGCATAAACAGGCAATCCCTTCAGGACCCCTGAAGATACTTCGGAAATATTGCATTTAAAACTTAATACCAGATCATAAATAGATCTGTCAGTCAGACTTATCCAAGCCGGGTATACGACTCATCTCGGCTCAGGGGGATTCACTGACAAGGCCATTGAGAGTTTCGAAACCTGGATAATCCCAGTAGACAATTATAGTCCAACATAACCTATTTTCAACCCCGTTCTCTCGAAGGCTGTATGCTCATTATCTATAATGCAAATGCTCATCTTGGATTTGCAAACCATTTTCTCTTAAAATCTCTGTCTCTGTAAGACTCTCTCTGTTTTACTGTAGCATCTCTTCAACACCATTGTATGGAAAACGTATCTCTTTTTATAAAAGTACTCTTTGTCTTTCATCACTCACTAATTGCGAATTAAGTTATTATCTTGTTTCAAGAAGACCAAAATGGGGCATAACCACCTAGGATTGATCAAGAGAGAAGAGATTAACAATATTTAAACTTACGACCACTTTCTGTTTAGTAACCGTCTGTTTTCAGGTTTTAATAACTCTTTAGAAATGGAATAATTACTCGGCGGCTGAGCCGACAGCGGTAATCGGTGTCTAGCTTTCTTGAAAATTTAATACAGACTTAGTGATCGAAAATGAGCTGATTAATCACGGCTTGGTTTATTTTTGAAGATGAAAGGATTACACGACGGCAGAGCCATCTTTGGTAATCAATATTCCACTGGAAAATCGATCCTATACACTAAGTGAACGTAGGCATTTTATTTCTCTTCTGAAATACTTAGGCACTAATTATCTTCCAGGAAAAAGGCCCATTGAAAGCCTATCTCACTAATTTCCACTGCCATAGACATTGGAAATTAATCTGAGTTATGTGCATACATATACAGATTGGATTCCCACTCTATATTTCCCACAAATAGCATAACGATAGGATTCACCGAGAATCCATTACCGTTACACTATATTTCGACAGATGCTATAACAGCAGGATTCACCGGGAATCCATTACCGCTACACTCTTTTATCCAATCCAATCTATTTATGTATACAGTATTAAGGAAATTACTTCTTTCCCGGTTTCATCTTGTCATGTATATACCGGGTGTCTAGTAATAAGAAACAGCGTACCAATACAGATCCCAGGCCAGAGTGAGACGGACAGCTTTAGCCCCTTCAAAGGTCTCACTTCCTTTCTAGATAGATCCATACTGATAAACCATCTAACTTAATCATCACCTTGTATATAAATAACAGATAATAACGGGGTTTTCATAAATGGTAATTTGTATTCTCTTTGTGGTAAAATTGTGTTTGCGGTAGTCTAAAATTCACCATTATAACGGTATGTTTACAAAAGCTCAAAAGTGGTTTTGGCATAACCTCTCCACTTACTCGAAAATCTCTAATAATTTGGGCATTATAACTCTACAAATCACTACTAGCACAAAACAATTAACTTAAAGCTATAACATAGTCATAAAGCATATAAAAGCCATAAACACCAAACCAAGCAATTCAAACACAAATAAAGATCAAACACTCATACTTCACAAATTACATTGCAAGAGTAACCCCATACCTTGGCCTTAAGATGATGAAGAACAACCAAGAACACCAAAGAGAAATTTAAGAAAACTAGAGAGAAAATGAGAGAACTTTGTTGTTGCCTTGCTTCTTGAATTGGTGTGAGAAAATTTATGAAGCAAAGACCCCTATTTATAGTGAGGGAGGGGCGGCCAAGAGAGGACCAAGAGGGCAATAAAAATTTGTGACCTCATGCTACTTTTTAGCTAATATGTCATAAAACCCTAATTAGAAAACTATCCATTTTTCTAATTGGCTAATCCTAATGACTAAGCCTTGTGACTCATAAGAGAAAAACTCATCCAAGGGCATATTTTGAGAGTGGATGTCGACCAAGAGGAGAAGGAATGAAGACCATTGGATTGCTTGGTCAAAAACTACAAGTTTATGTAGTTTTAGGTGGGAACTAAGGGTAAAATGGTCTTTTTATTTGCCCACCTTACTATTCAAGGTAATCATGATGTTTCCCCATTCTTATATACTTCTTAGAATTGTATTTGAGCCCCTCAAAGTTCCTAAGTTCCTATATTATAGCTACTATACCTCTATTCGTCCCTATTCGGCTTATTCCGCAACTAAGAGTCAGAATAGTCTTTTTACTAATCTAATACTCAAAAATAATTTAGAATAGTAAGAATTAATGAGGAATCTTGAAAATAACATATAAAAGTCTTATGGAAGAATTTTGGGAACTTTACGGTAAGGGTAAGTCTTATAGTTTGTATAAACAACGAAAAAACAGACGCGCTGTTAGTGTAAAATAGCACATTTTCAGAAAATTCTAGAAAAATCTCAAAATTTGTAAATGGAATTTGATTACTAATGGTCTCTCTTAAAATTTGATTTTGAGCCCTCATTGTTCGACATAAATCGATTTTGGGCCAGAAACCTCTGTTTTTCGTATTTTATAAACATTCAGAAAAGTAGGGTTTTAATCTGTTTCTCAGAAAATTACGAAATAATTGAAGCAACCCAAAAAAATACAGAGGGAGTCGCCACCAAAGTTTATTTTTTAGGGAAAACATTGGAAAAACCCCTTTTTGAAGAAAATGGCCTTTGGAACCAGATTTAGAGTTCGGGAGTCGATTACGCGTAGGGAAGGTATTAGCACGCTACGACGTCCGCTAAAAAGAGGTTACCTCTAATTAAATGTGCAAATCTTGTTAGCTTTTAAAATTATTTATTTACCCCGAAAAGAAATTATTTGCTTATTATTTACAAGATAAAGGAGAAAAATTATGAAAAATTATTTTTATGCTCGACAGGAAAGGCCCCTGCTCCTACGTATTCTCAGGTGCAATGAGAAAATCAAAGTTACATAGTTCTTTAGTAAAAAAATAATTGTGTGTTGATTTGTTTTAATTTTTGTAGAATTTATTTTTTCGAAAATAATTCATTTGGTCTCATAGCAACCAAACAGGAAGAGGATCGAAAATGGTTACTAATTTTGACCGACTGAAAAAAAGAAGGTTTTCGCAATAGCCGAATAGAAAGAGGATCCAAAACGACTATCGCTAACAACTCCATACATATTATTTTTTAATAATAAAAAAAAAATAATTGCAAGAGGTTATGATTAATGTTTTTTATTTTAGTACATATTTGGATAATAATAAAGAGGAGTTAATTTTTAGAAATAACTTTATTCTATTTGTGAAGTAAATTAGGGCAAAAATGATGGGTCATAAGAATAAACAAAACAAATAATAGGCTAGGCCCAACATATATAGGCAGAAAAAAACAAAAGAGATAAAAAAAAAACGCAACTGGGCTTGGCCCATACACCAAGTCAAATATTCCTTCTTAAAAAAAAGCTGGGTCAAAGCCCAAAGTAGCAAGTCAGATTGTAGTAGAGAAAAAATGAGATGGGCCTGGGGCTTGGTCCTACACTAGTACAAACATTCCTCCCCCTTTTTCAAAAAATCGTAGTTGGGCTAAGGCCCAAAGTGAAATATCAGACTTTATTAAAAAAACAAAACAAAAAGAGGGAAACAAAAAACCAAACAATGGGCCAAAGGCCCCAAACATACAACCCAACTTGTTATGAAAAAATAAAAAATAGGATAAATACATAAAATAAAAACTAAATAACATAAAAAAAAATTGGGATTTGAAATCCCTAATAAAAAACGCAGACAGAGAAGGGAAAGGGAGAAAAGAGGGAGAAAGGGAAAGGGGATGGCTGCCATGGCGTAGGACAGCGCGACGGTGGCCACCTCCATCGGCCACGTAGTGGCCAGTTCGGAACGCGACGGTGGTGGGGCTTGGAAGGGGGCTTCGCAGCGAGAGAGAAGGGAGAAGATGGGGGGAAAGAAAAAAGGGAAAGGGGAAGGAGTGGTAGACGCGATTTAGGGAAAACGGAAAGCAATGGAGAAAAGGAGAGGGAGCCACGGCGGCGCGACCCCAATGGTGGCCGTGCGACCACGACGGTAGCGGTGGCTGCCGGTGGTAAAGGGGATGCTCTCCTATTTTTCCTATTTTTTTTTTCTGGATTTCACTCTCTGGTTCTACTGTTTTTGATTTCCTAGTTACTGTTAACAGCATCTATGGGTACAAACTGAGCTATTTATTTTGAAATGTAGGGGAGATACACGTACAGGGAGCTTAACACTGAAGCATGGTAACAATGAATGGGGAACCTTACCTGTTAACAGCCAACAATGAAGGTAATTTGTTGCCTCTATCCCCTTATGACCACTGCTTATACTCTGGGTGTGTGCCTTGGTATGCTCTTGCTGCCTGAAATGTTGATATTGCACTTGATTTTCTACTGTTTTTTCTCTGGTTGATAAATAAAGATTGTATTTATCAACCCACTGTTTCCTCCCTTTTCTCTCTTCCTTTTCTTGTCTGTTTTTTACTGTGCTATTGGGTATATATACAAGGGAGGGGTAAGCCAAGAGGCATGAGAAAAAATAGGGCAAACTAAGAGTGGTGTGGTGTGTTGTGGTGTGGTAGTGCCTGTGTGTGTGCGTGTTCTATTTTTCTCAGAATTGTGTGTGTGTGTACGGTGTGTGTGTGTTGCTTTTTCAGAATTGTGTGTGTACTGTGAGTGTGTGTGATGCTGTTTGTGCTTGCTTCAATTTGGTTTTCCTTCTTTGCCCTTCTTTTCCTTGCATCCTAATCTATGACTCTTGATCTTCCTTGTGTTAGCAGTTTGGGCTATTTGGACATTATGAAAAAAGAAGCAGTTGAGGAGGGAGAGCCTGATTTTTTGTCATATTGTCTTTTTTTCAATTTTCCTTTTTTGTCTTTTTTTTTGCATTTTGTATTTTTTGTATTGGACTTGTAATAATAAAAAAAGTATAAAGCCTTTTGCTAATTGGATCATGAGAGGCTCATCAAAAAAACACAGGCCCAATTACAATTGGTTCAACCAAACAAAAGCCTAATGAATTAAAAACAAAATGGACCTAAATCAATTGGACCCCTTTTAGATCAATTAAATCAAAAATAAAAACGGAGGACAAAAATTGGTGTCTACAGCTGCCCCTCTTTACTTATTTTTTGTTTGATAATATGAATAACGAGTGTTTTCATATTATCATGGCAAGAAATAAGTAAAGAAACAGAGACCAATATTTTGTCCGACGATTAATGTTGAAAAACAAAGTAGAGTATTCCTTTTTTCTTTTTTCTTTTCTTTTTTTTTCCTTCTTTTTTCTTTTTTTCCTTGTTTTTTCTTCTTTTTCTTCTTTTTTTTATTTTTTGTAAGCTTGCGTTTGACGAAAAATAAGGGTGCGGGTCGGGTGCCTGACTTTGGCGAAAAGATAAAAGCGCGGGTCGGATGCCCCGCTTCGGCAGAAAAGTAAAAGATGCGGGTTGGCTGCCCGACTTTGACAGAAAGATAAAGGGTGCGGGTCGGATGTCTGACTTTGACAGAAAAATAAAGGGTGTGGGTCGAATGGATACCCGACTTTGGCAGAAAAGTAAAGGGTGCGGGTCGGATGCCCGGCTTTGACAGAAAAGTAAAGGGTGCGGGTCGGATGCCCGACTTTGACAGAGAAGTAAAAAGGTGCGGGTCGGTTGCCTGGCTTTGACAGAAAGATAAGAGTGCGGGTCGGATGCCCGACTTTGACAGAAAAATAAAGGGTGCGGGTCGGTTGCTCGGCTTTGACAAAAAACTAAAACGGTGCGGGTCGGTTGCCCGGCTTTGACAGAAAGTAAAAAGGTACGGGTCGGCTGCCCGGCTTTGACAGAAAGATAAGGGTGCAGGTCGGATGCCCGTCTTTGATAGAAAAATAAAGAGTGCGGGTCGGCTGCCCGGCTTTGACAGAAAAACTAAAAGGGTGCGGGTCGGATGCCCGGCTTTGACAGAAAAATAAAGGGTGCGGGTCGGCTGCCCCGCTTTGACAGAAAACTAAAAGTGTGCGGGTCGGCTGCCCGGCTTTGACAGAAAAACTAAAAGGGTGCGGGTCGGATGCCCGGCTTTGACAGGAAAGTAAAGGAATGCGGGTCGGATGCCCGGTTTTGATAGGAAATGAAATACAAGACAAGAATTTCTCTCTTCTTTTTCTCTTTTTTTTCTTATTTCTTTTCTTCTCTCTTCTTCTTTCTTTTTTTTCTCTCTACTTTTTTTCTTTCTTTTTTTTTTGTTTTTGTATAATGCAATGGCATGGGATGCATGAACTAGTGCAGTAATGATTGGTATGCAATGCAGCTAGAGTGATGCATGATGCAATGAATGACTTAATATGCAGTTGTGCATTTTCTTCTTTTCTTTTCTTTTCTTTTTTTCGTCTTTATCCCCTTCCCCTTTCGCTTTGCCGGGCGGGGCCATCTCGATACTCACGGGCGAACCAATCTCCTTTGAAGCTTTTGACCGATTTTTGTGATGCCCTTATACCTCCATGTACGGAACTGGGGCTCTTTTATTAAACCGTTTCGCCCTACTTGTACTGTCGATGGTACTGCTGGCTTTTTTGTTCTTCTATTCTCCTTCCTTTCTTTGTTTTTCTTTTTTTTTTTATGAAAGCAACACAGAGATTGATCGCGTTTCCTATGGTTTTTTAAGCTTTCACAATAATCATGATGCATTTTAATATGTCAAGACAAGTTTCAAATTTTAGCATAGATTATCATAAAGTAACACTTTGAACCTGTAGAAAGGGTCAAGACAAGAACATTTTATAGACAGGAAATATGATGCAGTGCAGATTTTATTCATGTGAAATGGAGAAAACACAAAGGGAAAGCAAGCATGTAAAATTTGTCCAAAGGTACAAATTAAACAAAATGTGAGCTGAAGGATTGTCCTTTAGAATAGACGATGTTAGCTTCTCATGCCCATAACTTTGAAAATCCATTAACCAACTTCGGAAGATGTCAACTGCTCATTCCTTGTGCACCTTGAATATCTCACATGTCCCAGCCTTGTAGCATTGAACATTTGTTTGTTTCACCTTTTTCGTTTTTTTTTGTTTTTTTTGTGTTTTTTTTTAACCCTAACTTTTGGCTGAGTCGCTCTTTCGAGTTTTCAACTCACCGGGTCGCTCTAACTTTTGCCTAGGCCGCCTTTTTAGGTTTTCAACCTAGTGAGCTTTTTTTTTATATGTTTTTACTTATTGTTTTAGGCGTAATACTTTTTGACCGCATCAGAGTTTACTGGGAGTGAGATATCTTCACCATCCATTTTAGTAAGGATCAAGGCTCCTCCAGAGAAAGCCTTCTTCACAACATACGGCCCTTCATAGTTCGGAGTCCATTTCCCACGATGATCCTTTTGAATTGGTAGGATCTTTTTAAGCACAAGGTCCCCTTCTTGAAATTCTCGAGGTCGAACCCTTTTCTCATAAGCAGTCTTCATTCTTTTTTGGTACAGTTGACCATGGCACAGGGCATTCATTCTCTTTCCCTCAATAAGATTAAGCTGATCGAGTCAGGCCTGAACCCATTCCGCCTCTTCTAGCTTTGTTTCCATCAACACCCTTAACGAAGGAATTTCTACCTAAATAGGCAAGACTGCATCCATCCCATATACCAAGGAAAACGGGGTTGCCCCTGTTGAGGTACGAACTGAAGTGCGATAACCATGTATGGCAAAAGGCAGCATTTCATGCCAATCTTTATACGTTACCACCATCTTCTGAACTATCTTCTTGATATTCTTGTTTGCCGCCTCGACAGCACCATTCATCTTTGGACGGTACGGGGAAGAGTTGTGGTGTTGGATCTTGAAATTTTCACATAACTCCTTCATCATCTTGTTGTTCAGGTTGGTTGCATTATCTGTTATGATTCTTTATGACAAACCATAACGACAAATTAACTCTCTTTTGATGAACTTGACTACCACATTCCTGGTCACATGCGCATATGATGCCGCCTCAACCCATTTTGTGAAGTAGTCAATGGCAACAAGGATGAATCGGTGTCCATTTGAAGCTTTGGGTTCAATCGACCCTATGACATCCATTCCCCACATAGAAAAAGGCCATGGCGCCGTCAAGACATTCAGCGATGCTGATGGTGCATGAATATTATCGGCATATATCTGACACTTATGGCATTTCTTGACATGATTAAAGCAATCAGTTTCCATTGTCAACCAATAATAACCAGCCCTCAAAATCTTCTTGGCCATTGCATGCCCCCCAACATGGGTCCCAAATGAACCCTCATGTATATCTTGCATGATCCTTTCGGCTTCTGCGGCATCGACACATCTGAGTAACACCATGTCATAATTTCTTTTGTAAAGCACATCACCATTCAAGAAGAAACCCATTGCTAACCTTCTCAGGGTTCTTTTATCATTTTCAGTAGCACCTGGGGGATATTTTTGGCTTTGGATAAAACATTTGATATCATGGTACCAGGGTTTTCCATCCAATTCTTCTTCCACCTCTTGACAATATGCTGGTTGTTCTGGGCTTTGTATTTTTATGAGTGACATGTCTTTCTCTTGGCTTATTTTGAACATGGATGATAATGTGGCCAGTGCATCAGCCAACTGATTCTCTTCGCGGGGAATGTGATGGAGAGTCACCCGCTCAAATTGCTCCATTAACCCCTTAATATAGTCATGGTAAGGGATTAATTTCGCATCTCGAGTTTCCTATTCACCTTTTAACTGATGAATAACTAGAGCTGAATCCCCATACACCTCCAGGATTTTGGCCTTTGATTCAATTACAGCTTGGAACCCCATTGCGCACGCCTCATATTCTGCCATATTGTTTGTGCAATCAAAACATAGTCTTGTTGTGATAGGGATATATTGAGACTCCGGGGAAATCAACAACACTCCGATCCCATGCCCCAGCGCATTGGAAACTCCATCAAACAGCAAGGTCCATTTTTCTTCATCGGGAGATTCTCCCTCTTTTCCAAATAGAGCCATTATATCTTCATCAGGAAAATCATTCTGCATTGATCGATAATCTTCTATGGGTTGATGAGCCAGATAGTCAGCCAAAGCACTGCCTTTGATCGTTTTCTGAGTGACATACACTATCTCATATTCTGACAATAGCACTTGCCAACGAGCAATCCTTCCAGTGAGGGCAGGTTTTTCAAAAATATACTTGATCGGGTCCATTTTGGAAACCAGCCAAATAGTATGACACAACATATATTGTCTCAATCGGCGAGCGGCCCAAGCCAAGGCACAACAAGTTTTCTCTAACAAAGAGTATCTCACTTCACAACTGGTGAATTTCTTGCTCAAATAATAAATGGCATGCTCTTTCTTACCAGAGTCATCATGTTGGTCCAACACACAACCCATTGATTCATCAAGCACTGTCAGGTACATAATGAGGGGTCGTCCCGGCACCGGGGGAACCAAGATCGGGGGATTTTGCAGGTACTGCTTGATCTTTTCAAAAGCTTCTTGACAATTTTCATTCCATTCAACAGCCTGATCCTTGCGCAACAATTTGAAGATCGGCTCACAAGTTTCAGTTAATCAGGATATAAATCTAGCGATGTAGTTCAATCTTCCCAAAAAACCTCGAACTTCTTTTTCTGTGTTGGGAGCGGGCATTTCCATGATAGCTCGCACCTTGTCTGGATCAACTTCTATTCCCTTTTGGCTCACCATAAATCCCAACAACTTCCCTGATCTCACCCCAAAGGTGCATTTAGCGGGGTTCAATCTGAGTTTAAATTTCCTTAAGCGTTCAAACAATTTCTGTAGGTTTACTATGTGATCTTCATCAGTTCTTGATTTTGCAATTATGTCATCCACGTAAACCTCTATCTCTTTGTGCATCATGTCATGAAACAGAGTTACCATGGCCCTCTGGTACGTTGCCCCAGCGTTTTTCAATCCAAAAGACATCACCCTATAGCAAAAGGTTCCCCACGGTGTGATGGTTGTCTTTTCCATATCCTCGACTGCCATTTTGATCTGATTATACCCCGAGTAACCATCCATGAAAGAGAAGCATGAGTTCTGAGCAGTGTTGTCTACAAGAACATCAATGTGAGGCAAAGGGAAGTCGTCTTTAGGGCTTGCTTTGTTCAAATCCCTATAGTCAACGCACATCCGAACTCTTCCATCTTTCTTAGGAACTGGTACAATATTGGCAACCCATTCAGGGTATGTAGCCACAGCTAGGAAACCGACATCAAACAACTTCTTAACCTCTTCTCTAATCTTCAACGACATATCAGGCCTCATTCTTCTCAGCTTTTGTTTAACTGGCGAGCACTCAGGCTTCAGTGGTAACTTATGTTCGACTATGCTAGCGCCGAGTCCAAGCATGTCCTGATACGTCCATGTGAAGACATCAATATAGTCGAACAAGAGTTTAACCAACTTGTTTCGCTCACTTTCTTTCATAAGAGTGTCAATTTTTATTTCTTTCTTATTATCCTCAGTTCCCAAATTGATTATTTCAATCACTTCTTGATGGGGTTGGATTATTTTGGCCTCTTGTTCTATTAACCTCATTAATTCAGGGGGAGTCTCCCACTCTTCCTCACTTTCCTCATCAGTGTGATTAATGGGAGATTCAAAGTTATAAGATGAGATGCTAGCATTGCCATTTTCTAGGAGAACATTTTCTAATATGCACGGATTGAGATTTTCAAGAGGGAAAAGAAATGAATAGACAATAAATAAGAAAAAAGAATGGCTAGTAAAGGAAGAAAAATGAGCTAGAAAGTTCAAAATGCATGCACTTTATTAATAACTATGTTGAAAGGAAACATGTGTACCCATTTAACAATGTATCATCCTAAAGCCTTGGGCAGAGCAATAGGAGTTGCATTACATAATTACTTTGAAGATGAAACAAAAACCACAGGAAACTCGACGACCTCCCAATTGCCAAGTTCTTCTTGCGGGGAACAGGGATAAACCAGATTGATAACATCAGTAACAACACAACCATCTTCAGCAACGGCTATCTGATCTGGATGCAAAAGTCCCACACTTCGGAAGCTTTCACGGATATCACAAATGGGGACCCTCTTGGCACTTGGCTCTCGATTCTCTAGCCTGGCGAGCCTCTTCTCTCTCTTCTCTTCTGCAATTCTCCTTTTGTCAGCTTTTGTGGGGTGATATCCCAACCCGAATCGGTCTTTGTTTTCAGTCAGCTCCAACAACTTTCCACACTTCCCCACCAATCCTCCTTGAATCATCATCTTGGCAGTCATCATAGCTGTCTTGGATAGGCTTGGTTTTGCAATCAGAGTCCCTTCGCCCACAAAAATCGTATTAGCAACCTCAAGAGCCTGGAAAGAAGTTTCAATTGCTTCTTCCGCCGCTTCAATGTAGGGAGTTGATGATGGTTTGCTCACCAACAAGTCTTCCTCACCTGAGATAATCACCAATTTGTTGTCTATTATGAACTTCACTTTCTGGTGAAGCGTGGAGGGCACAGCTCCCGCAGAATGAATCCAGGGCCTACCCAGAAGACAACTGTAGGCTGGCATGATATCCATCACCTGGAAAGCAACTTTGAAGACACAAGGGCCGATTTGAATTGGAAATTCAATCTCCCCGATCACTTCTCTCCTAGATCCATCAAATGCACGTACCACCATAATGCTAGGCTTCATGTGGGTTCCATCAACAGATAGCTTCCCAAGCGTTGAGTTGGGCATGGCATTCAAAGATGACCCATTGTCCACCAACACCCTTGCAATGATATGGTCTTGACATTTCGCAGAAATATGCAGTGGCTTATTATGCCCCATACCTTCCTTGGGTATCTCATCATCTGTGAAAGTGAGGTAGTTATTGGCAACGATGTTACCAACAATACCATCAAATTGGTTAACTGTGATGTCTTGGGTGACATGAGCTTCATTCAGCACCTTCATCAATGCTTTTCGGTGTGGTTCCGAACTCAAAAGCAGAGACAAAATAGTTATCCTTGCAGGAGTACGGTTCAACTGATCAACCACCTTGTACTCACTCTGCTTAATCATCTTTAAAAACTCAGAAGCTTCTTCATCAGACATCGCTTTCTTGCAGTCCGGTTCCCTTTTTGTTGTATCTCCCACTTGTTCTTCATTGACAAACTCTTTTTCTTTCCCTTTCCCCTGGTGGACCTTATCTCCTTCTTTCGGGTATTCATTTCTCAGCTCAGCAGGAGTATAAATTCGCCCACTACGGGTTATCCCACCAACGCCTGCAATGTTGGTAACAACAGTATTTCCAGATTCAGGAGAGACCCTCGTCTGATTCCCTTCAGAGAGAACTTTCACATCATAGTTCCATGGCACTGCCTTGTTATCCTTGTAGGAAAAAAGAGTAGGAACTTGAATTGTAATGGGCTTTAGCCCCACAGGGATTTTCGCTGGTACTTTCATGGAGTAGCGGATTTCCAATGGCTTTACCATAAATGTGGCATCCTCCCCTCCTGATTGAAGTGTCAGCACATCTTCATTATCCACTGCACGACTTATCTGGATTAGGTGTGCGTCCATCAGACTTTGCAGGACTTTCTTGAATTCATCGCATTCTTCTATGCGGTGTTCGAAGCTTTCATCAAAGCTACAAGTTCCCTCCTTTTCGCAACCTCCTTGAATCATGCCACATTGGCGTAATCCAATGAGAATGTCTCTCAAAGGGGTCCTGACATCTTCTACTTTCCTGATCAGACGCTGGCCCATAAACTCTTCAACTGCATTGACTGCGGAGCCACCGTGCCCAGGTAAAGGATTTCCTCCTACATTTGGACCATCACCCTTGAAGGTTAACCACTTGCGGTCAATCAAATTTTGCACCTTGAATTTTAAAGCTCTATAATTTTTCGTCGAGTGCCCAATAGCTCCGGCATGATACTCACACTTGGCATTCGGGTCATACCATTGTGGATATGGGGGTTCAACTGGATTTGCTGGGCAAGGCGCAATCATCTTATTGTCGTAGAGGTGACGAAATACCTCCGTATATGACACAGGGATGGGGTCGAACCTTACTTGTTTTCCCTCTTGGTTGTTTGATGGTCTCTGTTGTTGGTTAGGGGAGGGGTTTTGGTTGGGTTGGCGAGCTGGCTGAAGAGGCGGCATTTGTGGCGCAGTAGGAGGTGAGGGTTGAAAAGGCATTCTCGGGTAGTTGGGTTGTGGGAAAGGAGTTTGGGAAGTTGCGGCAACATATGGTGGTGGCGGCGGGTAAAAGGCTTGATATGGTTCTTGGAAATAGGCAGGGTAAAGGTAAGGTCCTCTTGGAGCTTGCTCCACTTGACTGGCCATCACTACTTGGGCCTCTCCTTCTTTCTTCTTGTTGAACCCCGTGGGAGGTTTTTTTCCCATTGTTTGCCCCAACTGGATTATGGGCGATTTTTCCACTTCTCATCCCTTCTTCCACCCTTTCTCCTATGATGACCATGTCTGAAAAGTTCGACGACACACTCCCAATCATTTTATCATAGAAAGGCAATTGTAGAGTGTCTATGAACATAGCAACCATTTCCTTCTCAATCAAGGGTGGCTCTACCTGTGCCGCTAATCCCCTCCAACGCTGAGCATACTCCTTGAACGTTTCATTGTTTCTTTTCTCCATATTTTGCAACTGCATACGATTAGGGGCCATGTCAATATTGTACTTGTACTATTTCAGAAAAGCATAAGCCAAGTCTTTCCAGCATCGAATATGGACACGCTCAAGGTGAGTATACCAGTTCGCGGCAGCACCAGTCAGGCTGTCTTGGAAGCAATGAATCAGAAGCTTATCATCATAATCATGAGCTGCCATTTTCCTACAATATTTGGTAAGGTGGCTTTTTGGACAGGTAACACCACTGTATTTCTCGAAGTCCGGAACCTTAAATTTAGGCGGGATGACCACATCTGGGACCAGACACAGCTCCGAAGCATCATTTAGGCCGTAGTAACCTACTCCTTCAATAGCCCTCAATCTATCCTCGAGGGTTTGCCACTTAGCCTTATGAGGGTCTTCAGCTGAAGACATTGGCACGGGTCCTCCCACCGCCTGATGAGGCAACGGCATTATGATAGGGTTAGCGCTAGTGTTGGTCCCTTGGGAATCAGCATGGTATGCTTGTGCTGTGACAAGGTTTTGGAAATTCGGTATTGATACCACCGCAGGCGTAGTAACTTCTGGAGAGCTGAAGAATTGGAAGGGAATATTGCCAACCTGTGAGTTATATGTCATGGGAATAGGGATCGAAGCTTGCACTTGCGTTACTTCAGCATTTGAGTCTGGTCCCGGGGATTGGGAAACGTTGGGCATAAGGATTGCTTGCGGGTTACCTTCAGAAGCAGTGACAACCAAATGGGAAGCAGACCCTTGAGGTTGAAACTGGAGAGTTTGAGTCTCCGCCGATGCAGTGGCGAAGGGAGGTGTGTATCCGATTGGGAGACCATAAGGCGGGAATGAGATGGTCTGCACACCTTGAGGATCAGAACCTGGCTGACGTGAGAACCCTTGTGGGTACACAGGGAAAGGTATCACAATTCCTTGAGATACAGGACTAAAACCAGGTGGATAAATTGTGGTAGTGGACTGCTCTCCATCCGCCATCGGGTGTTCCCCATCTGCGTTTTTGCTCTTCTGCATGGCCTCTAACAGCTTGGCCATTTGCTCCTTCAGTTGGTCAATCTCGTTCCTCATCTCTTCCTGGGTCCTTTCCGCCATGATCCTCGCTTGAGTTTGGGTAAGATAGGGGTGCCGAGGGAACAGTTTGACGTTTGATTAATTACTTCCTGCTAAAGAATGATATGAGTATGCAATCAATGAGAAAATGGATGAAAATGCATGTTTCCTAATTATGATGCCCATTCTCAATTTATTGTCTTGGAGAACCGTAACTTCCATTGTTTGTGGATAATCATTATCATTATCTTCATTTTTCTTTTCTTTCTCTTTTTTTTATCTTTTTTCTTTTTCTACATATTTTTATTACTCTCCCTTTTTTTTTGGAACAAAATCAATCAAGGATAATTTGGGATCAAAACAGCAAAATATTTCATTTAATAATCAAAGCAGAGTACATCATTTCCTAACTCATCAAATTGGAGTACATTGCACCCAAACTTGTACGTGGATCCCATTAACCACAGACCCTTTTTTCAACTCTTCAATCTCTTCTTTACAATGCTTAATAAAATCAGAGACTTCTACTGGTGTTGTGAACGGGTGCATTGTCTTCTCAGCCTCTTTCAGGAATCTTGGTATATTTATGAGTGCTTGATTAGTGAGTTCTGCCAACTTTGCGTATCGATCTCTCCAGAAGTCACCTTCCTTTTGGAGCTATTTAAGGGTCTTTTGGCATTCTGCAAAATTATTCAACCTTATGACTTGGTCCCTTAAGTAAGCATTTTCGTCGTTAAGCTGCTTGATGATTATTTTCTGGTCATCAATGTGATTTCTCAAACCATGTGATTTTTCTTGCTCTCTTCTTCATGCTTCTTCACGGAGTGCAGCCATCTTTATCGCATCCTCCTTGCACTGCCTTTCACCGTCAACTCTTTTCTCATACTCGGCCACAACCCTTGTCAATTGTTCATTTAAATCTCTAAGCTGCTTTATTGCATTCCGCTCGGCCACCTTGGAATTCCTGATCATGTCTTTCAATCGTTGATTCGCGGCTAGTGCCTCATCCCTCTCTTGCCTTCGCTTTCCCAATTCTGTATCAGCAGCATACAAGCAATCTCGAGTTTTGAGCTTACTTTCCTCTTCCGACCTGGCTCTCTTATTTGCCTTCTCAAGAGAGGTTGTCTTCTGGGCAACTTCTAACTGCAACTTTTCATAGGCTCGTCTTACTTCAGCAAGTTCCTTTTGTAGCCTATTCTTCTCTTCATCACTCTTGGTCAACGCTGCTTTTAACTTTTCTACTTCTTCATTACAGGGAGGTTCCTGAACTGGTGTCTCCTTTGTGACAGTTATTAGACCATAAAACGGCAATTTAATCTTCAACACCCTTTCCTTGAGCCATTGGCGATAGCTGTCTTTTGCATCACAACTCCGCACTCCAATCTCACGCCCCTTTTAGGTGACTACCTTATCCCAGGCTCGCGAAACTTTCCTCATCATCTCCCCATTTTGTGGGCTCATATCATACAGGCCAAAGGAGTGATCACTTCATCTGATGGCGGCCCCATGATAGGATAACCGAGCTGTCTCAAAGCCAGAGCAGGATTATAATTGATGCAACCTCTAGTTCCCATGAGTGGAACATTGGGAAAACCTCCGCATTGATAAATCACTTCTTCTATCTCCTTCCACTTCGGATACCATTGAACTGTTCCTTCACCAAGGTTTATCGGAGTCTGGGCCCACTCGTGACTGGTCTTGGTCTTGACTTGACACATTTTGAAATCATCAATTGGACAATAAGTCTTGCATCCACTACTGAACACATGGGTGATCAGCCAAATATATAAGGCAAGCAAGCAGCACAGAATCCTCATACCCTTCTTTTCATGGCAAAAATCAAGGGTGTGGTACACATCAGCAAGAACGGCATGTACAGGGTTCTCCTTCCTTAGTTTGAAAGCCAGAAACATGTCGATTGCAGCGAAGTCCACAAGCTCATCGGCATTCGGAAACAAAATAATCCTGAATATAGCGAGAGCCAACACGTCCCTGAAGGTGCCCCAATCTTCCTTTTTTGCTAGCTCATGTGCTTTTTTCTCCAAGTAGCTCTTTGAGATTCCGTCAGTGCCCTTTTTTATCTCTTTTCCCTTGTTCAAATCTCCTTCGGTAACTTTTAATACTTCAGCAATCAAGGGGATAAATGGGTAGTGTCCCATATACTGATAAGGCTTCCCATTCTTCAAAGGATACCCTAGAATCTGCTCAAACTCTTCCAAAGTAGGGGCTAGCTGGAAGTCTCGAAAAGTGAAGCATCTGAGGGGAGAGTCTTAAAACTGAGGCAACGCGGTGATAGCTTCTACTTGTACTTCAATTTTCAGCAAGTCGAGAATCTTCCCATATTCCTTGTAGAAGGTAGAGCGTTGATTCCCTTTTAACAAATCTCCAAGAGCAACAGATCTTTTTTCTTTTTTTTTCTTTTTTTTACAATAGTACAAATGCTGGAATGCCTATTACTGATGCACAAGAATCTTTTGTTAACAACTGGATAGTTTGCCCCCATGTGTCCTAAACCATGGGTTTCACCTTAATTTGAGGGTTTCTACCTTGGTCCATAAGTCCTTTTACTTCGTGGATACTTACTCGTGTGGTTCTAATCACTCACTCACAAAAGGCCTCTAGAGCTAAGTACCCATTCCGGAATGTGGACCACAAATAGGAAGATGATCCAAAATGTGGGCATTCGCGAAAGAGTCACACTCTAGATGAGGTTCTCGCGATAATCAAATAGGAAGAGGATCCAAAATGATTACCACTGCCAACCTCGCACTCCCTAAGGTTCACTCAGCCCGGGTGTAGGGCCACGCTCATAAGTGTGTGAATAGTGTAAGTGTAGTGTGTGATGGGGGCACCCTAAAACTACCCAACATGCAAAAGAGAAACAAACAATAGCAAAACCAACGGTCTTCTATCCTAAGATTCTATTCAGCAGATATATTTACAACAAACGCAATAAAATAACAAACAAAAGAAGGGGTAAAATAAAGAAAGAAAAAAAAACTAACAATTTTGCACATTTAATTATGTAAGGCTTGACTCTCGAACGTCCCCAGTGGAGTCGCCAGCTGAAGCAACCCAAAAAAATACAGAGGGAGTCGCCACCAAAGTTTATTTTTTAGGGAAACCATTGGAAAAACCCCTTTTTGAAGAAAATGGCCTTTGGAACCAGATTTAGAGTTTGGGAGTCAACTACGCGTAGGGAAGATATTAGCACACTACGACGTCCGCTAAAAAGCGATTACCTCTAATTAAATGTGCAAATCTTGTTAGCTTTTAAAATTATTTATTTTACCCCGAAAAGAAATTATTTGCTTATTTATTTACAAGATAAAGGAGAAAAATTATGAAAAATTATTTTTGTGCTCGACAGGGAAGGCCCCTGCTCTTACGTATTCTCAGGTGCAATGAGAAAATCAAAGTTACGTAGTTCTTTAGTAAAAAAATAATTGTGTGTTGATTTGTTTTAATTTTTGTAGAATTTGTTTTTTCGAAAATAATTCATTTGGTCTCATAGCAACCAAATAGGAAGAGGATCCAATATGCTTACTAATTTTGACCGACTGAAATAAAGAAGGTTTTCGCAATAGCCGAATAGGAAGAAGATCCAAAACGACTATCACTAATGAATTTTCATCTAAAATGTTTTCGCAATAGTCAAATAGGAAGAAGATCCAAAATTGACTATCACTAATTATTTAATTAATTAATTACGAAAAGCGGAGTTTTCACAATAGCCAAATAGGAAGAGGATCCAAAATGACTATCGTTAACAACTCCATACATATTATTTTTTAATAATAAAAAAAAATAATTGCAAGAGGTTATGATTAATGTTTTTTATTTTTGGACATATTTGGATAATAATAAAGAGGAGTTAATTTTTAGAAATAATTTTATTCTATTTGTGAAGTAAATTAGGGCAAAAATCATGGGTCATAAGAATAAACAAAACAAATAATAGGCTAGGCCCAACATATAGAGGCAGATAAAAACAAAAGAGATAAAAAAAAACACAACTGGGCTAGGCCCAGACACCAAGTCAAACATTCCTTCTTAAAAAAAATCTGGGTCAAAGCCCAAATTAGCAAGTCAGATTGTAGTAGAGAAAAAATGAGATGGGCCAGGGGCTTGGCCCTACACTAGTACAAACATTCCTCTCCCTTTTTTCAAAAAATCACAGTTGGGCTAAGGCCCAAAGTGAAACATCAAACTTTATTAAAAAAACAAAACAAAAAAGAGGAAAACAAAAAACCAAACAATGGGCCAAAGGCCCCAACCATACAACCCAACTTGTTATCAAAAAATAAAAAATAGGATAAATGCATAAAATAAAAACTAAATAACATAAAAAAAACAAAACAAATTGGGATTTGAAATCCCTAATAAAAAACGCAGACAGAGAAGGGAAAGGGAGAAAAGAGGGAAAGGAGGGAGAAAGGGAAAGGGGGTGGCTGCCATGGCGTAGGACGGCACGACGGTGGCCACCGCCACCGCCACCGGCCACGTAGTGGCCATTTCGGAACGCGACGGTGGTGGGGCTTGGAAGGGGGCTTCGCAGCGAGAGAGAAGGGAGATGGGGGGGGGGAAAGAAAATAGGGAAAGGGGAAGGAGTGGTAGACGCGATTCAGGGAAAACGGAAAGCAATGGGGAAAAGGAGAGGGAGCCACGGCGGCGCGACCCCAATGGTGGCCGTGCGACCACGACGGTAGCAGTGGCTGCCGGTGGTAAAGGGGATGCTCTCCTGTTTTTCCTTTTTTTTTTTGGATTTCACTCTCTGGTTCTACTGTTTTTGATTTCCTAGTTACTGTTAACAACATCTATGGGTACAAACTGAGCTATTTATTTTGAAATACAGGGGAGATACACGTACAGGGAGCTTAACACTGAAGCATGGTAACAATGAATGGGGAACCTTACCTGTTAACAGCCAACAATAAAGGTAATTTGTTGCCTCTATCCTATGACCACTGCTTATACTCTGGGTGTGTGCCTTGGTATGCTCTTGCTGCTTGAAATGTTGATATTGCGCTTGATTTTCTACTATTTTTTCTCTGGTTGATAAATAAAGATTGTATTTATCAACCCACTGTTTCCTCCCTTTTCTCTCTTCCTTTTCTTGTGTGTTTTTTACTGTGCTATTGGGTATATATACAAGGGAGGAGTAAGCCAAGAGGCATGAGAAAAAATAGGGCAAACCAAGAGTGGTGTGGTGTGTTGTGGTGCGGTAGTGCTTGTGTGTGTGTGTTGCTTTTTCAGAATTGCGCGAGTACTGTGAGTGTGTGTGATGCTGTTTGTGCTTGCATCAATTTGGTTTTCCTTCTTTGCCCTTCTTTTCCTTGCATCCTAATTTATGACTCTTGATCTTCCTTGTGTTAGCAGCTTGGGCTCTTTGGACATTATGAAAAAAGAAGCAGCTGAGGAGGGAGAGCCTGATTTTTTTGTCTTATTGTCTTCTTTTCAATTTTCCTTTTTTGTCTTTTTTTTGCATTTTGTATTTTTTGTATTGGACTTGTAATAATAAAAAAAGTACAAAGCCTTTTACTAATTGGATCATGAGAGGCTCATCAAAAAAAACACAGGCCCAATTACAATTGGTTCAACCAAACAAAAACCCAATGAATTAAAAATAAAAACCTAAATCAATTGGACCCCTTTTAGATCAATTAAATCAAAAATAAAAACGGAGGACAAAAATTGGTGTCTACAATAATTTTCAAAAATCCTAAAAATATAAAAACATGATTCAGCTACTTAAAATCTTTTTCTGACCTCAAATCGGTCTCTGAATCAGGGTTTTACGCATTCCGCAAATTACCGGGTCAAAGCGGTAATTTTGAAAGTTTTCCAAAAATTTCAAGAAAATTCCAGAAAATCACAAATATTAAAAGAAACAACTTTTGTGACGAAAGTTTGTTTGAAAAGTTGGATTAACATACTTGTGTTTTAAAAACCCTTTTTCGTTAGTAACTGTAAATATGGACGTCAAACAGTAAAGAAAAAGTTACTGTTTTAATAAAATGATTTCATAAGTGTCTTATACTTATTATTTTATGACCAAAATAATTTTCTTAGCACCTAGATCACAGTATTTCATATAAAACAGAAATTCTAACTAATAACCTAAAAATACGGATGTTACAATAATCAGTGTCCAGCTTTCTTGAAAGTTATAAACTTAGTGAACGAAGGAAAACTTGATTAAATTACCGGCTTAATTAATTTTCAAAGATGAAATAATCACACGACGGCAGAGCCATATTTGGTGATTTATGCCCACTTTCAGAAATCGGTTCAGGAATATACTAAGTGAACGAGATCCAATTATTGCTCTTTTGAAATAATTAAGCACTAATTATCTTGGCCCGTTGAAAGCCTATCTCACTAATTTTCACTGTCTTAAACATTGGAAATTAAACTAAGTTTATTGCATACATAAACAGATTGGATACCAGCTCAATATTTCTCACTTGTTAATACAACAGTAGAATTCACTGAGAATCCATTATTATAATTTTAACTTTCGAAAGATGCTATAAAAAGTAGAATTCATCGAGAATCTATTACAGTTATACTCTTTTATCCAACCCAATCTATTTATATATACATTATTAATAAATCACTTCTTTCCCAATTTATCTTAGTCACGTATATACCGGGTCCCTAGTGTTAAGAATTTCCCAAACAATGTATCAATACAGACCCCGGCCCTGATAGAGATGGACTTTATAAAAGCCCCTTCAAAGGTCTCTTTTCTTTCTAGACAGATCCATACTGATAAACCATTTATCTTAACCATCACCTTGTATATCAATGATAGATAATATCAGGGTTTTCACAAAAGAATAATTTCTCTTTCTTTACAGTAAAATCAATTTTACTGTAATATGAAATTCGCCATTATAACGTATGTTTACAGAAGCTCAAAATTGATTTTGCCATAGCCTTCTTACTCACACGAAATATCCAAGAAAATTGGGCATTATAACCCCACAATTTAATAAGTAGCACAAACAATTAATTTAAAGCCATATGAACAATTAAAGGCATAAAAAGCTAAACACCCAAAACACACAAGCACACAACAACCAAGATCAAACACATACTTCTCAAATTATTTTGTAAGAGGTTCCCCCTACCTTTCACCAAAAATCGATGGAGAACTAAGCTTGAAGATTCAAGAACACCAAGCAAGAACACAAGCACTTCAAGGAGAAAAATGAAGAGTTTTTGCTTGTAAACACAAGGCTTTTTGATGTGGGAATTTTTTATGAATCAAAGAGAAGTATTTCAAGAGGAGAGGCCGGGTTTCATGAAGCAAGAATTGGGAAGAACAAAGCTTTGAAGATCAAGCTTGAATTTTAAGAACAAAGAGAGAAAAGGCTAGAAATGCAAAGGGAGATTGGAAAGGATTTTGCTTTGTCAACACAAAGGCTTTGGTGTGAGAAATACATGAGGTATGAGTATGAGGGGGTATTTATAGTAGAGGGGGAAGTCAAGGGGTTGGGTTAATGGAAACTATGGTTGGCTTTGGAAAGCAACCATGGTTTTGCTTTTAATAAATCAAAACACTTAACTAATTCCTAATTGGTTTAAACCAATGACTCAGGGTATGACTCATGGCATGACTCACAAAGGAGAAGGTTTGAGGAGAAGCTAGACTCAAGTGAGTCATGGGGAGAGGTCGGCCAAGAGGGAGGACGAAGGAAGGAAGATAAGACCAAAGTTAAATGACTAGATTTTGGGTTTTTAATCATCTTTTTCCTAATTGGCTCAAAGACTTTCACAAGGATTGAATCCAAGTGAAAAAAACTCATCCAAGGCTCAAGAACATAAGGAGGATGTCGACCAAGATGGAAGAAATTAGGACCATAGGATAGCTTGGTTTAAAACTATAGGTTTTGGTAGTTTTAAGTGAAATCAAGGGCAAAATGAACTTTTTACTAATCAAAATTTCCCAAAATTAATTTAAAGGATGGGAACCAATAAGAAATCTTGGAAATGCCATGTAAAAGCCCTAGTAGCTTCATAGAAGTGTTTCTGGAATTTTACAGTAAGTGTATGCTTCGCGGTTAGCATAAACAAGTGAAAACGGACGCGCCGTAAGTGAAAAATGGACATTTTTCAAAAAATCACCAGATAATTCCCAAAAATCACAAATTTAATTTAAACACTAATGGTCCCTCTTGAAATTTGATTTTGAGCTTTCACATGATTCAGCTACTTAAAATCTTTATCTGACTTTAATTTGGTCTCTGAATCAATTATCAGCTCTTGTTGTTTACTATTTGGACCAAAACGTAAATTTTAAAACTTATTATTTCTAAAAATTCTAGAAAAATTGTAGAAAATCTAAAATATTGGAAAAACTAACTTTTGTGAAAGAAGTTTATTTATTGAGTTCATTTGATACTTTTAAGCTATTTAAAACTCTTTCCGTCAGTTAGACATACTGCTTTCTGTAAAAAGACTCGTTATCGATTATAAAACTACAGTTTCAGAAGTATTCTGGAATATGTGTATTTTATTCCTAATTTTAAGCTAAAAATAAATCACAAAACAGTTATGGCACAAGAATTCATATAAAATAGAAAAAATACGTTTTAAAGAAAGAAACGGAAATTGTAAATGGACTTGACGGAAGCTGCAAATTAACCGTTTTTAGAAGTATTCTTAAACATACACATTTAAATTCTATTTTTAAGCTAAAAATAAATCTCAATATATTTCTATTGCCCAAATTCATATAAGACAGATAATAGACAGAAAACAGAAGTCTATATAAGACTTTAACCGTCTTACCGTTTTAAAACTATAATACCAAACAAAACTTATGATTTCTGTACTATCTAAAGTATACCAGATCCTAGAGTCTCTATCTTAACTATTTCTCCTTCTCTGGTATTTATCCATTTCTTAACTAACAACTTACAGAGTTTCTCTTAGAGGGACTAAAACAGCAGTATTCATTTATACAGTTCTCTAAAATTCTAAACTTAGTTTCTAAAACCTTCATATGATATACTAAGTTATCATTAATATTCTCAAATACCTCTTACGAATCAAGTCTGAAATTTCCATATCATTATAATCTTATTATGACCATCAAAACGTCCAAAAGATACCGTTTTGACCTCTACGTCAGCTCTATACCATTAATTATTATCTAAAAATCTTAAAAGTAATTCTAATCCTTCAAATTTAATACCTTGTCTCATAATGTAAATTTTTGGGATGTTACAACCCTCACAAACTTGAGTTGGGGTACTCTCACCGTGTAACCAAACACGCACTATATATTTGTGTAGATATATTAATTAATATCATCTTTTTCTTTTGATAATAGATATATTATTATTATGGTTATTGGTTTTGTTCGTCTCAAACACGTATATATCCATTTTAGTTGAATATTATATCACTTTATATTTTTAATTGTCAATTATTATTAAAAAAAATTAACCCCCACTATCACAAATTTCTAGATCCGTCCCCGTGTGTGATGGAGGTGTGTGTAACATTAATGTAGCAGGATATTATATTGACATTCAATATTCAAGTTCTTGAATAGAACAACCAAAAAAATAAATAAATTTACTGAAAGGAGAAGATTTACATGACAAAGCAAGCACTCCACGTCTCCACCACTGAAAACTACCTATTGTGAGAGAGGCCAGAGAAGATTCTTTGCTCGTCACCTATTTTTAGAGTGTTACGGTTCAGCGTATTTCTTCACCCCCATCCCCAACCCAATGTACAACGAAGTAGAATGAGAAAGAGCACCGTGGTGGTCAATTTTCATGAGAACACGACCCAAACGGGTACAGGTCATATTGCCGGTGTAGATGGAGACCCAAAGGAAGAATGGTTAGCCGGAGAATTGTCGGAGTGTCACTGGAGCGCTGCGGGGTGAAGGTGAAAGTCGGCACCGGATAAGATGACTATAGAAAGGGAAAATGGATGGTGTCATTTTACTGGACGACGCTGTTTCAGGCTGATAAAGCAAGAGTCTATCTCAACCGTCAGATATATCGAATGGCTCATGTTTACTTGACTGTGTGAGTGTGGGATTTACCTGACTGTAGCGAATCCGCATCCCTCCACCATGGCTCTCCATCACCACTGCTCTGGCTTCCTGTCACCATCGCTCCAATGAGACCGGTGAGATTAAAGTGAACCCTTCCCTTCACCAACGCCATCTTTGCTGACTCGATTCGTATTTGAAAATGATGAAGAAGAACACGAGCAGGTCGAAGCCATAATTCTATATGTTACTTTCTTCGAGGTGTAGCCAGCTTATCAGTGAAGCATGAGTTTGATAAGGTTTAATAACAAGGAAAAGGCTACTTGGGTGAATACGTTGGAGAAGCTATACAGTGTGTGATTGATTTTGGATGACGGGGGTTGTTTAGATGTTAAAGGAATTTGGTTTTCCTTTTTATCGCCAATACTTTCGAGGAGTGGGAAAGAGGATTTGGGGGACTTTATTGTGTTTAACACTAGAGTTAACTGTCATTTTGGCCCCTGAAACTGCAATGTAGTCTCATTTTAGTCCTTGAAACTAACAAAAATAAAAAATAGCTCCTAAAATTGTATACCGTTGGTCAAGTTGGTTCCTATTGTTATATTCGTCATCTGACTCCGTCTACTGTGATGAGTTGGCACGTTAAGTGCCACGTGGCGTCCAAGCTGGCCTCCCACGCATTGCCCAGTTAGCAGGGACCAAATTGAAGGTTTTTTCGTGCAGGTACTAAATTGAAGGATTTGTCGCGCAGTGACTAAATTGAAGGATTTTTCACGCATGGACTAAATTGAAGAATTTTTTTTGGAGGGAGGGCAGAGCAGTTAAGTGCTTCTCAGTATTTAATTGTGCAATTTCGTCCCTGGAACCCTAAAATCACAATCTTCCCCATTTCCACCATTGTTGTGCTCTTTGAGAGTGAGAAAACAGGGAGGATGACAATGGGAGGAGGAGGCCAAATGCGCAACAAAGGAAGGGAAAAAAACTGCAAATGGGTCATGGAGTGAGTCTGCTACCTCGAAGATCAGTGGGCCAAATAGGGAATTTTACACATATGCAATGCCCAAGGTGAAGTGCACCTGTGATTGTGCCAAGTGATTTTGATTTTCAAGTGATTTCTGGGTTTCTTATTCTGGCTCTGTTTTGTAGGAATATGAATGTGTATACTTTGCATGGTTAGATGAACTTGAGGAATTTAAGCTAGCTGATGTAATTGCAAGAATGGATGCTGGGAATGTAGCAGTTATTGGCAAGATTGACAGTGTGGGGATTCAGCTAGTTGATGTAATTGAAAGAATGGATACTGGGAATGCAGAAGCTGTTGGCAAATTTGATAGTGTGGGGGTGGAAGTGAAGATTCTTAAAAATATAGTATTTGTTATGTTTGGGATATTTCTAGTTTTAGTGTTAAGTTTGGGTTTATTAATTAGGGAGGTGGGTAGGTGCTGAGCTTATTCATTTGTGTACTGATATATTTGTTGAGTCATGTGTTTATTTTTGTTTTTTTTTTCATTCTGTTGTTGACCGAGTCATTAGAGGATTAATATTAGTGTTTTTGTTTTTGCAGTTATAAGTCCTATTATTTAGGCAGTTATGTAGAAGTGGGGTTAATGGCATAGTTAGTGATTAAATGTCAGTTTTTTCTTCATTTTATTGCTTCTGTTTCAGCTCTATAAAATGAGCACTTTGGTTCGAGTCTGTATGTAACTACCAGAGCATTAGTACAATCCCTTCCTTGCAAATTTGTATTCTATTTATTATGCTTTCTATTTTCTGCCAACAATATTAAGGTTATGTGATAAATTCAAGTTCTGCATAATATGATAAATTCAAGTTCTTCTATGTCCAGGCCACCTTGATCACATCGACACACACAACACATTATGGTGACAACATCAATGTTAACCAAACTAGATGGATTTAAAATTGAAACAAGTAGAAACAATGATACCCTTGATTTAAGTACATGAAGAACAAATCATCTAAAATCAGTGATGGAAGACAGGTACCATTTCAAATAGGCGTGACAGTGGTTACTTCATTAACCAAGAAAAATAGGAACTGAAAAATAGGTACTTCATTAACATAATCTCCCAACATAGGTTACTAATTACATCAAAAGAAAATAGGCATTGACAGTACCTATCCAAAAAAGTAGTACTTATACAGTTCAAAAAGACCAGAAAACTACTATTTATATTGTTCAAACCATCATAAAGACACCCAAATATGCATTACATTCCTCCAAGATATGTTCAAAACACAAAAAATAGGTCTTCAATTTGCAGGTGACGTGTTCTTCATTTGTTTGGTGGTCTAGGAGTACACAAGCTGTATCCTGGTGTTGGAATAAAGTTCACGTATATTGGGCCACGACTTTTTGATCCCTCAAGTGCAGGCGCAAATGGAAATTGACCAAGAGGTGCATCCCCAAACTGTGTAGCCTGTGCAGGACCTCTAATTGGTGGTGGTTGTAACGAGCATGTGAGATTGGACCTTGTGGCGTTGGAAGTTGAGGACCAGAATTCATAACCTGTATGCAATAATAACAGAGACCAGAATTTTAACTTAGACATGAATGCACTTTTTAGATTTAACTATAAACCAGATTTCTAAACCAAGATATTCTAAACCAGAAAATTCTAAACTACAATATTCTAAACCAGAATTATAAACCACAATATTCTAAACCAGGATTATAAGTGGCCATAGTTGCAAACTCCATCCCAACCTCTAGGTGCACTTGAGCAAACTGTGCACCTTCATTGAACTGTGGAAACACAGGTCTCTCATTGCCATCATTCTCATCATCATTGCTAATGGGACTCCTCAATTCTTCAGAATGATAATTATCTGATTCTTCTTAAAACCCAATACCTTCCCATTCCACATTAAGATCTTCACTAGAGTCCTCTTCACTATCATATTCAGCAGAATCTTCCCTCTCAGGTTGTTGTCCATCAAGAACCACTTGGTCTACATTTCCATCTTGCTGTCCATCACTTGCCATCCTACACAAACAAATACCAAGGTAAGAATCAAATTCAAAACAGAAAACCAAACAATAAATCCCATAATAAAAAATAGAATGTTTACCAAATAGAACAATAAGTAGAACACTAAACTCAGGAACCACATTTAGAACATGTTATGCGTCAAAAAATACGGACCAAAAATGTAATAGAACCATATATAGAACAAGAAACTCAGGAATCACACTCAGAACATATAATGTGTCAAAAAATAGGGACCAAAAGCATAATAGAACCATAAATAGAACAGGAAACTCAGGAACCACAATAAGAACATATAATGTGTCAAAAAACAGGGACCAAAAACGTAGAAAATCTCATAAGAACCCTTAAACTTACAAAAAAAATCAACTTTGAAAAAAAAATCAAAAAACAGAGACCACACGCTATGAAACAGGGACCAAAGTTTAAAACCGCAAAAAATCACAACACAACGTACAAAACAAAATGGCAGAACCCTAACGTTACCAAAAACCATAACTTTTGTTCGTTAATGCAAACAATAAGAACATACATTCCTTCAAATCGATGATCACAACAATGGAAACGAAAAAAAAATGAAATTTTTGAAAAAGAATGTTGTGTGCAACCATACCTGTTGTGTATTTGGGAAAAACGGTGACTCTCCTTGTTTTGACGCAGCAAACGGGTTCTTTTTGACCTTGTGAGGCCACTGCGGCGGGTGTAACGTCCGTAATTTATGATTCTGTTTTAATTTTATTTTATGTGTGTGATGTGTGCTTATGCATGTTAGATATATTTTAGTAAGAATAAATTCATAGACAAAGTTTCTCTGACGTTAGAAAGTAGTGGTTTAAGTTGGACGTTTAGAAACAGACAGAGTTCTGTTTACCGTAAATAGACAGAGAGAGGACTTTATGAAGTAGAAACCCTAGATTTAGGTTAAGAATGAGATTTGAAGGTACCAATAGTGATTTTATAATATTCGAGGATTTTAGAAATTTATTCAGGAATTTTTTGAAGAACGCATAGAAATGTTACCGTTTTGGTCCCTGTAGTGTGACTAGGTTGAACTGTGAGTGGATTTGGAGACCAGAACATATCTAGAAATATTTTTGGGGATGCCAAATGATGTTTCCTAATATTTTAGAATTATAGAAATTATTTTGGGAATGACTGATAAAGAATTGCGGTTTTGGTCCTTATATAACGAGAACTGGATAGCAAGGAGAGCAGGTGAATGCCAGAAGCTTAGGAAATAATTCAAAATCAACCAAAAGAGTACCCAATGGTGTTCTTACAATATCTATGATTTTTAGAAATTTTCTGGGATTTTTCTGAGAAAGTTGATTTTTACCCTAAGTTACGGGTTACGGTAAAAACCGAAAAGTTACCGTAGTGCTTCTAAGCTTGATCTTTTTGAACCAAGACCTTTGTGATATCTTATTTACATGGCTTGGGATTTATTACAAGGTTCATGAGAGTTTCTACCCAAATAGGTTAGGTTTGGACAATTTTTACTATGAAATACAAAAGTTACCATACTTAATTACCCTTGGAGAGTTACCATTTACCATGGCTAAGGTAAAAAAATTAATTACCCTCCCTTGGTCAGCAGGTCTGCGCCAGATTTAGAGGAGAAGAGAGTGGAATTTTCTTGAGGCAATGACTCATGGGAGAGGGCCAATAGGAATCAAGCAAGTGACCCGTGAAATGATTAAATGGGAAAAAATCAAAAGGAGATAGGAAGAGAAAGGGAGAGGGAGCCGTGTGAAAGGAGAGGAGGAGGAAGAAGACCTTCATGTTCTTGAGCTCATCCAACCAACTCCATAGCCAAACCTTAGTTGATTCTTCCAAAATCCTTGCCTACATACACTAGTTTTCAAGTCTTGAATCATAGGATTAGTGGACAAGAAGCTAACAAGAAGCAAACAAGGAGGAGAAGGGAAGGAAGAAGGAAGAGCTTGGAGTAGGATTTTCTTCAAGTTTGGTAAGGGGAAATCTCTTTTTACATGATCATATAAAGCTTGGTTGACATATTTAGGGCTTTGATTGTATAGTTTTGATTAGGATGATGGTGAACTTGTTCTAGGGTTCATGATGTTTGGTAAGGTATGTGGTCATAAATTCTTATGAAGATGATTGAGCTTTGAGCTATGTATGTGTTTGGTGTGAACCTTGTGATGATTTGAATGGATTAGAGAAGTGCTTGATGTTGTTTAGGTTTGGTATTTGATCATGGTTGTGCTCTTGGTATGAAGATGCTATGCTCTTGTTGATGAGTTGTGTTCATGGCTTGAATATGGCATGAGATTGTTGTGAAAATAATGAACCTCATTTATTTGGGATCCAATTGAACTTAACCATGCAAAGAAGAGATTGGTTTGCATCAATTTTGTGAAAATCGCAGGCCTGGTACGCCCTGGGTGTGGCTGTTTTCGTGGCTGGGAAATTCTGGAAAACAGGGGACAGCTCTGTTCATACCGCGGGTGTGAAAAACCCTCGCGCCTGTGAACAGTTCTGGACCCAGCATTCTTGAAAATTAATGTTTTTGCGAAAAATCAGTTTTTCCAAATTATTTTCATAAAAAAAAATGCTTAAGACAAATAATATTTTTTAAATATGAAGATTGGTATGTGATTTGGTTAATTAATTTTAGAACTTAAACAATGTTTTGGAAAAATGCATTGGGTTAAAAGAGGAACCATTAATGAAAGTGTGTAAAGTGAAAGAGGAAGAGCCATGTGATGGAGAATTATGCACAAAGAGATGTGAATTATCATAAGTGATGATAATGTGATAACCTAGAGTGAAGGTTATATGTGATTGTGCAAGTAATAACCTAGAGAAAAGGTTAAAGTGATTACAAGACAAACCAAAGCTTAAAATGCTTGAGATGGTGATTTTGTATGCTTAATGTGATATGTCATGTTGCATAAAGAGAAAGAGAATTTGGCAAGTGGCCAACGTGACGAGCATTACAACCCGGATGGGGTTGAGAATAGGGATAGTCTGGCCACAGTAGCCTAAAGGGATTATCCAGGTTGCGAAACCCCTCAGATGGCCAGGTAGGAGATATCCCCTGAGCCGAGGCAAGTCGCATAACCCGGCTTGGATAAATCTGACAGACTTGACTATTCATGATATGGTGAGACGTAGCTTATCTGAATGATTACTATGAAGTCTGGAGGGACTCTCTGGTAAGTCTGCTACGGCCAATCGCTCAATGGTGTTGGAGGTAGGGAAGTCTCCTTGGAGCACTACGAGGGTGATGTGAGGGGAAATAGAAGTGACATGCATTGTATTATATATGAGTTGATGATAAAATGATAGACGCTGAGATTTGCATTATGATTGTGAATATTTTATTGTGCTGAGATTGATGCTGTGACTGTGATTATTTAATTGTGCCTATGAGAACATATGGTTTTTCAGGTAAATGTTATACTTCTGAATCAAGAAAGGGTGAGTAGTAGATAATTAATATTGCTATTATGTCTGATAAGTTTGGTAGAATTTGTATTGATTGTCTCTATGCTTTATTGTTATGTATGATGATTTTTCACCCTTGCCTATATGTTTTGTGCTCTTGTTTTGAACATGATTCATATAGATGGGAGATCCTCCGGCGGGGTTGACCAAAGTCCGTAGACTTAGTTTCTGGCCCAGAGGGGCGGAAGGAGAGGGGTGGATTATCAACCCCGAGACACAGTGGGGTACATATTTAGGTTATGTTACGTCGCTAGAAACGTCCACAGAAGGACTGCATAGATGGAATGTAGAAAATATTATATTAGATGTAAAGATGCCTATACAGGTGCTGTGGGATGCCTGGAGAGAGAAGGATTGTTTTGAACATGATTCATATAGATGGGAGATCCTCCGGCGGGGTTGACCAAAGTCCGTAGACTTAGTTTCTGGCCCAGAGGGGCGGAAGGAGAGGGGTGGATTATCAACCTCGAGACACAGTGGGGTACATATTTAGGTTATGTTACGTCGCTAGAAACGTCCACAGAAGGACCGCATAGATGGAATGTAGAAAATATTATATTAGATGTAAAGATGCCTATACAGGAGCTGTGGGATGCCTGGAGAGAGAAGGAGAGGCAGAGGCAACAGGTGCCTCAACCAGAGCCTACACACCGATCCGAGCCAAAGCAACAGGAGACTCCAAGGCCAGATCCACTGCCACAGAGGACCAGGACTCCTCCTTGTAAGAGATTTTACGGAAAATGGAGACAAACGACGCGTAAGAGTACCGTGCGCCGTGCACAACCACTGAAGATCACTCCATCAGAGAAGAGGCCAATGGAGAGGACACCTACCCCTCATCCTGATAGCAAGGGAAAGGGGAAGTAGATAGTGGAAGAGGAGAGTGATCCGTCAAAGGAGTCGGTGGGTAGTGTGTAGGAGTGGTGAGGACACAGTCTGTTGAGTGACCTTATTTTGTTTTGTTTATGTAGTAGCTGACTCTATACCGGTGTAGGCTTATGCTTAGAATATTTTGGATGATTGTACCTTATACTATATGACTTTACTAGTTGACCAGTGAGGTATATGTACGCTTGGGATCAGTAGTGTATTTGATGTATATTATTTTAGTAGTTATTTTCTCTTGTGTTTTATTTCTTTAATTATACGTTACGTCATGAAAGAGTTTTCGAAATCGAAACAACGTAAGTGAGAGTTTCAAGTAAAAATAAAATAAAATAATAATAAATAAGGCTCATGTTTCCTTTAAAGAAAAAAATTTATACTCATTTTCGAAAGATCAACTTAGGATAATTAAAAGAAGAATTTCCTTAAAATGAAAATCAATATGACGTATTTTAGATAAATCAGGTTACTTATGTTGTAATATCCTTTTATGAGAAAGGGTGTTGCAATTAGTGGTATCAGAGCCAGGTTGAGTCATGTAGGGATGTTAGGGTGTAGGTACATTATGCTAGGTTGTGTGAACTCTGACTGATATTGAGATGTGAACTTTGATTGACCCTGATTGCTTTGTAATGTGTGTGTGTTGATTGTATTGCTTGGGGGGATTCTGGATTGTACCTTTATTTGTTAAACTGCAGGAATCCATGGCTCGCAATGCTGATGCGATTGAAAGGGCAGTTGGTGCTATGAACCATATGGCAGCAACTATGGCACAACAGGCTGAACGTGCCGAACAAAGAGAGATTCAGAATCAGTTGAGAGCTGCTAGGGCTGCTGAGAATAAGGGACTGTTCGATTTTAAGAAACATGATCCACCTCAGTTTAATGGGGAACTGGACCCTGAAAAGGCTGATTTGTGGGTACAGGAGATAGAGAAAATCTTTCTTGCTTTACATTGTGCTGAGGAAGTTAAGGTACCCTATGCTACTTATCTGCTGATTGGTGATGCGGAGTACTGGTGGAAAGGAGTACAACAGTTACTGGAGGCTGAGCACCAGGTAGTGACTTGGGAAATTTTTCGTACTAGATTCTTTGAGAAATATTTTCCTCAGAGTGCTAGAACTCAGAAAGAACTGGAATTTCTGAATCTACAGTAGAAGGAGATGACTGTAGATGCTTATGCAGCAAAGTTTGAAACCCTGGCTAAGTATTTTCGTTTCTTCCAGCTCCAACCTGATGAAGGGTGGAAGTGTGAAAGGTTCGAAAAGGGTTTACGGTATGAGATTAAGGAAGTGATGTCACCTTTGGAAATTCGTCAATTTCAACCCCTGGTGGAGAAGTGTAGGAAGATTGAGATTCTGAAAAAGGAGAAGGGTATGAGGAGTGATGCGGGTGGACCCTCGAGGTTTAGGCCACAAAATCAAAAAGGGAAACAATTCCAAAGGAAGTCGTATGCAAGACCTGGAAATGTTGGAAATCAGCAGCAGAATCGCGGAGTAGCATCTGCTGGCTGGAGTGGAAACCGTGGATATCAAGGACTGAATGAGATAAAATGTTTTAATTGTGGGAAGACAGGACATTACTCTGTAGGTAACAAGATGAAACACAAGAAGGGGGGGTTGAATTGCGTTTCTAAGCTTTTAAAACTTTTCGCAAAAGTTGGACGCTGGCTGTTAAAAACGTTGGACGCACAGCTTAGTTCAAATATTGGACGCACAGTGTTTTCTGAAATATTGGATGCACAGAGTGCTAAAACATTGGACGCACAGAGTGCTAAAACACTGGACGCACAGAGTGCTAAAATATTGGACGCACAAAAAGATTGGACGCAGAGGCTTCCACTTTAGTTTGAAAAACTTGCTTTTTTTGTGCGATTTAGAGTGAATGAAAAACTTGTTGAATAAAAAACAATTCAATCCCCTTGGTTAGTAATAAGCACAGATATAAAAAGTGTTAAGGGAAAGAAGAAATAACACAAGTTTTATCCTGGTTCACCCTTTCCTAAGAGCTACGTCCAGTCCCCTCAAACTAGAGAGATTTCACTATCAAACCAGATAGGTACAAGTATTCTTTGCACACAGCCTCTTCAGGCTAAAACCCAAGTATTCTTTGCACACAGCCTCTCCAGGCTAAATCCCAAGTATTCTTTGAACACAGCCTCTTCAGGCTAACTCACAAGTATTCTTTGAACACAGCCTCTTCAGGCTAACTCACAAGTATTCTTTGAACACAGTCTCTTCAGGCTAAACGACTCAGCAGAGTGTTTTTGATTCAAGTGCTGTCTAACTCACACAAGTGAGGATATGAAATCTAAAGCACTTCGAGAGTTAAGCAAACTCTCTTTTACAAGAAGATAGAAAAAAAACAAGACTTTCTATACAGAGTATAAAAAATTGCACAACGGTTTTGCTCTTTCTTTTTCGTTGTTCAGTCTCTTGTTTCAGTTGCTTGTATTCTTCTTCTTGTTCACGGTATATATAGGCTTTGATGAAGCTTCAGATTTGTTCTTCGAATAGCTCAGCTTCAGCCTTCATAAATATTACCATTCTCTAATAGCATTAAATGTTATTTTCCCGTTGCTCTGAGGAGATCTACTTCAGTGAGCATGTCTGCGTTTCTTTCCCCTTAATCAGAAGCAACCTGTACTCAAAGTCTCAATTGTACAGTGGTTAATAGTAATATCTTATTGAGACAGAGAGAATACACTGTGTAAAGCAGAAAGATGTGTTCAGAGATATATAGAGTAGATAAAAGTACATTCTCTCTCTTAGTACACTTTCCACAGTACTTTATGCTTTTCAAATATACTTTTAAACACGTTGACAATAGGTTGTACAGAAAAGCATTGTATACAGCTATTTATTTCAAATCATTTGCTCAATAAATATGTTCCATATTAAATGTATGAGCAATAAATAGCAAGTAATGGATTCTGCGTATTGTGTATTGGGCGCAGAATATATGAAACATTGGACGCAGCATTTAGCAAGTTATTGGACGCATACCTTTGCACTTACCAATTTGCACAGAACTCATGCAAACATTGGACGCATACCTGATGCTTTCAATTGCACTTTGTTATGCTGCTTTATTGGACGATGAATAGTAGACTGAGAACTTGTCCTACTTTGCTTCATTCATCGTGTAACACTTTGTTCTTGTTCTTCTCATTTATCGGACGCAGAACAGTGCTTGAGTAACTCTGACTTCATTGGACGCAAAATGTTCAGTTTCATTGGACGCAGAGTTGCACTCTTATTCATGCTGAACATTGGACTTTTGTCCTTCATATGCATTGGACGCTTATTGGTTCTGTTCCTTTGGAAACCATTGGACGCAGAAAGTAGCGTGTCTTCAAGACTTGATTTCTTCTACTTCTGCGATTCTGCTTCTTCAGAAGACATTGGACGCAGAACTTTGTTCTTGCCTTGTGCTTATCATTGGACGCACTGTTCATTGGACGAACTATGCTGAAGCATTGGACGCACAACAGTAATCCTTTTGCTGAAACATTGGACGCAGAACTCTTCCTTCTGCTCAACCATTGGACGCAGAACTTTTGTGTCCATTCCAGTGCCAACATTGTGATGAGCTTAGCTTATTGGACGCAGACTGCAATCTTCCTTCAATAAACTTAGTTAGGCAGCATTGTTACACATTGTACAAGCTTAATATATATTGATTATCCTTTGTAAAAACCTTAATACATTTTGTTATCATCAAAACCATAAAATCACTTAGGGAGTTTTTGTATTAAAAACACTTTTAACCAATTTGGCTCCAACAATCTCTCCCTTTTTGATGATGACAAACATTATTAAGTTTTACAAACAATAAAGCATATAAACCAAAATCAATCAGCAAAAACAGAAATTTTCTAAGGGAAACTCCCCCTGAGATAAACATCTCAGATTTTCCTTACTCTTCTCCCCCTGAGACTTAGAGTACCTGAAAATTTCTTTTACTCATAAAACAAAGATTAGTCCACAAATAGCTTATCAAAATAACATGGTAATAAGACTAATGCAATCAGACTTAATCTTTCTCCCTTTTTGTCAAAATCTTTCTCCCCTTTTAGTCAAGATATAAAAACTTAATCCCATTCTTTCTCCCCCTTTTGTCATCAGGCAAAAAGGTTCATAGAACATCATAGTCCAAAGAGAGTTTTGAAAAGACTTAGAGCTTTTAAAAACAGAATCCTCTTTAAAACTGAAAAACCCTTTTTAGAAACAATCTCCCCATTTTCTTGAAAACAAGAATGATCATCAAACTGAAAGTTACTGCAAAGCATTCGTAAGATACCAACTGTAAAATATATCTTTATGAAAAATAGATTGGACTCAGCGTGGGATGACTAAGATGTGAAAGCTTTTGAGTCTTTAAAAAAAATTTCTAAGTCTAAAATAGACTGTCGTGTCCTGTTGGACTCTAGTCACATTGGACTCAGACTCAACTTAAGCATATTGGACGCTAAACATCAGTCTTTTATAAAGTGCATATTCAAATGCTTCCTTATAAAAATGAATCTATCTACAGATAGGGGTTTTGTAAATATATCTGCCCATTGATTTTCAGTGCTAACAAACTGAATATCAAATGTTCCCTTCTGCACATAGTCTCTAATAAAATGATGTTTAATTTCTATATGCTTAGCTCTTGAGTGTAAGATTGGGTTCTTAGATAAATTGATTGCAGCAGTATTATCACACAGAACAGAAATCTTACTCTCGAAAATGTTGTAGTCCTCCAATTGATATTTAATCCATAAGAGCTGAGAACAACAACTTGCTGTAGAGACATATTCAGCTTCGGCTGTTGATAATGCAATTGTGCTTTGTCTCTTGCTTGTCCATGATACTAAATTGGATCCCATAAAATGACATCCTCCACTGGTGCTTTTTCTTTCAAGCCTGTCTCCAGCATAGTCAACATCACAGAATCCTACTAATCTGTACTCATCCGATTTCTTAAACAACAAACCGAGATTAGTAGTCTCTTTCAGATATCTAAAAATTCTTTTGACAGCAGTCAAATGAGAATCTCTAGGATCTGATTGAAATCTTGCACATAAGCAAACACTGAACATAATATCTGGTCTAGATGCAGTAAGATATAAAAGAGATCCTATCATACCTCTATATACCTTTTGATCTACCTTTTTATCTTTGTCATTCAGGCTCATTATGCAAGTTGGATGCATGGGAGTATTCATGGGTTTGCAATCATCCATTTTGAACTTCTTCAGAAGCTCCTTCGTGTATTTGGACTGATGCACATATATCCCATCTTTAGTCTGTTTCACTTGAAGTCCAAGAAAGAACTTCAACTCTCCCATCATGCTCATTTCGAATTCTTTCTGCATTAGCTCAGAGAGTTCTCCACACAAAGATTCATTAGTAGCACCAAAAATAATATCATCTACATAAATCTGTACTATGATGAAATGTGAGTCTATAGATTTTCTGAAAAGAGTGTTATCAACTTTTCCTCTTGAAAAACCATTTTCCATTAAAAATGAACTCAGTTTTTCATACCAAGCTCGAGGAGCTTGCTTAAGGCAATAAAGAGCCTTTTTCAATTTAAAAACATATTTGGAAAAGATTGATCCTCAAAACCAGGTGGCTGTTCAACGTAGACTTCTTCAGTTATTATTGTTGGAACCAAATTGGTTAAAAGTGTTTTTAATACAAAAACTCCCTAAGTGATTTTATGGTTTTGATGATAACAAAATCTATTAAGGTTTTTACAAAGGATAAACAAAATGTATTAAGCTTGTACAATGTATAACAATGCTGCCTAACTAAGCTTATTGCAGTCTGCGTCCAATCAGTTCTTCATGACATTGGCTGGCATTCAAAGTGAGCCTTGCGTCCAATGTTGGCACTGAAACATAAATACCAAGAGTTTTGCGTCCAGTGATTTTGGCAGAAGGAAGTTACTGATATAAGAGGCAAAGCAGTTCTGTGTCCAATAAGCTAGCTCATCACAATGTTGGCACTGGAATGGACACAAAAGTTCTGCGTCCAATGTTTTAGCAGAAGGAAGAATTCTGCGACCAATGTTTGAGCAGAAGGAAGAGTTCTGCGTCCAATGTTTGAGCACAAAGGCAAGTAATGTTGTGCGTCCAATAATTCAGTACAAGGCACAAGGACAATTTCATACGTCCAATGATTCATGAGAAGGCATTGAAGACATAAGTCCAATGTTCAAGAAAAACCATACGTCCAATTATCAGAATGCTTATAAGTCCAATGATCAGAACATAAGTCATAAGTCCAATGTTCAGGATATGTTCTTGACCAAGGCAAGACTGATCATACGACCAATGATAAGTACAAGGCAAGACTGGCATAAGTCCAATGATAAGAACAAGGCAATACTGGTATAAGTCCAATGTTTTTATGAGAAGCAGAATTGCAGTAAGAGTCCAATGATTTTCAAAGGAACAAATTCAGTGAGCGTCCAATGCAGATGAAGGATAAAAGTCCAATGTTCAGCATGAGCAAGAGTGCAACTCTGCGTCCAATGAAACTGAACAAACAAAAGAACTGCTCTGCGTCCAATGAAATCAGAGTGACAAAGGTACTGTTCTGCGTCCAATAAATAAGAAGGACATCAATCAAGTGTCATACGACCAATGAAGCAGATTGACAAATGTACAACAATCAACTCTGCGTCCAATAACCAGAATGAGGCAATACGTCCAATGTTGCTTTGCAACTAATCATCAGAATGGTAAGCATAAAGATGCGTCCAATGATTGAATGAATATCATATGCAATTGGTAAGTACCAGGTATGCGTCCAATGATTTCTTCATGCTGCGTCCAATACGCAGAATCCATAAACTTGCTATTTATTGCTCATACATTTAATATGGAACATATTTATTGAGCAAATGATTTGAAATAAATAGCTGTATACAATGCTTTTCTGTACAACCATTGTCAACGTTTTTGAATGTACTTTTGAAAAGCATAAAGCACTGTGGAAAGTGTACTAAGAGAGAGAATGTACTTTTAACTACTCTGTATATCTCTGAACACATCTTTCTACTTTACACAGTGTATTCTCTCTGTCTCAATAAGATATTACTATTAACCACTGTACAATTGAGACTTTGAGTACAGGTTGCTTCTGATTTAGGAGAAAGAAACGCAGACATGCACAATGAAGTAGATCTCCTCAGAGCAACAGGAAAATAGCATTTAATGCTATTAGAGAACGATAATATTTATGAAGGCTGAAGCTGAGCTATTCGAAGAACAAGTCTGAAGCTTCATCAAAGCCTATAAATACCGTGAACAAGAAGAAGAGTACAAGACACTGAACAACGAAAAAGAAAGAGCTGAACTGCTGTGCAATTTGTTATACTCTGTATAGAAAGTCTTGTATATTTTCTTTCTTCTTGTAAAAGAGAGTTTGCTTAACTCTCAAAGTGCTTTAGATTTCATATCCTCACTTGTGTGAGTTAGACAGCACTTGAATCAAAAACACTCTGCTGAGTTGTTTAGCCTGAAGAGGCTGTGTTCAAAGAATACTTGGGTTTTAGCCTGAAGAGGCTGTATTCAAAGAATACTTGGGATTTAGCCTGGAGAGGCTGTGTGCAAAGAATACCTGGGTTTTAGCCTGAAGAGGTTGTGTGCAAAGAATACTTGTATTCTATCAGGTTGATAGTGAAATCTCTCTAGTTTGAGGGGACTGGACGTAGCTCTTAGGAAAGGGTGAACCAGTATAAAAACTTGTGTTATTTCTTCCTTCCCTTATCTCTTATTATATCTGTGCTTATTACTAACCAAGGGGATTGAATTGATTTTGTTTTAAACAAGTTTTTCATACACCTTTAATCGCACAAAGAAAACAAGTTTTTAAACTAAGAGGGAAGCCTCAGCGTCCAATCTTTTGTGCGTCCAATATTTCACAAGTCTGTGCGTCCAGTGTTTTAGCACTCTGTGCGTCCAATATTTCAGAAAACACTGTGCGTCCAATATTTGAACAAAGCTGTGCGTCCAACGTTTTTAACAACCAGCGTCCAACATTTGCGAAAAGTTTTAAAAGCTTAGAAACACAATTCAACCCCCCCTTCTTGTGTTTCATCTTGTTACCTACAGTTGGCATCAAAGCTCGGTCTCTAGGGGTTGAGCACTTAACAGTGCAGAGAAGCAAAGATCCATGGAGAACGAGGGACAAGCTGTGAACAGACCACCACTGTTCAATGGAAATGAATACGACTACTGGAAGCAGAGAATGATCACATTCTTTGATGCTCAAAATATGGACCTATGGCAACATGGGAAGACCTCGATGATTCCTCTGATGATGAGGATAAGGAAGAGGCAAATCTGTGTCTAATGGCAGGACTCTCCTCAGTTGAAAGTGAAGACGAAGAGGAGGTAATTTCTTACTCTGAATTAAGAAATAATTTTGATGATCTTCTTAGAGATTCATCTATCTTATCTGATGAGTACAGATTATTAAAGAAAAAGTTTTCTCAAATAAACAAAGATTTCGAAAAACTTATTTTAGAAAACAATGTACTCAAATCGGATAATGAACATTTAAGACTTCAAGTAAGTCAATTGAAAGAAGAATCTCCAAAGAAGTCTGAGTCCAATACTTCCTGTGAAGTACAAGTACTTCAACAAGAAGTAGATGAACTCACTGGACGTTTGTCCAAATTTGTCAGTAGCTCTGAAAAGCTTGATCAAATTTTAAAAATTCAGAGAAAACCTTTTGACAAAACTGGTTTGGGTTATGAAAAACCGAAACCAAAGTTTTCCAAGAGTCCATCAAAGTTTAATATATATTGTGGATACTGTGGAAAGGATGGACATGTCACATCGACATGCTTCCATAATAAATGGAACAAGCCTGGACGTAGGCCAAGGACTAACATGAAAGGACCCAAGAAAATCTGGGTACCTAAGAACATGATCATTCCTGTTGCAGATTTGCTTAATGGGAGGAAAGCAACACCAGTCATGGTACCTGGACAGTGGGTGCTCACGACACATGACGGGAGAAAGGTCTATGTTCCAAGACCTCAAGCCTAGAACAAAGGGCTGGGTCACATTTGGAGGTGACCAGAAAGGCATAATAGTTGGAATAGGTAAAATTGGTAAACATCCTTTTCCCTCTATTGAAAATGTCTTATTGGTTGAAGGACTCAAACATAATCTGCTTAGCATAAGTCAATTGTGTGACAGTGGATGTGATGTTTCCTTTGACAAGGATAAATGTATAGTCAGAAATTCTGATAAGTCTATACTTTTTCAAGCAAAGAGGCAGGACAATGTTTATAAAATTGATTTCGAAAATCTGTCCAAACAGAATGTCTCATGCTTCATTTCTTTAAATAATGAACAATGGATATGGCACAAGAAGCTTGGTCATGCAAGCTTGAGAACCATCTCAAAGCTTAATAAGCAAAGCCTCGTAAGAGGACTTCCAAATCTTGTGTACAAATCTGAGGTTCTCTGTGAAGCATGTCTGAAAGGGAAACAAGTGAAAAACTCTTTTGATTCTAAAAACATTGTTTCCACTTCTAGACCTTTAGAACTTTTACATATGGATTTGTTTGGACCAACACAAACTGCTTCTTTGAGTGGAAAGAAATATAGACTTGTTATAGTTGATGACTATACTAGATGGACATGGGTTAAATTCCTAGCACACAAGGATGAGTCTTTTAAAGTATTCACCATATTTTGTAAAAGAGTCCAAACTGAGAAAGGAGTTTGTATCAACTCCATTCGAAGTGATCATGGAGGTGAGTTTGAAAATGCAAACTTTCAGAGATTCTGTGAAGAGAATGGAATCCTTCACAATTTCTCTGCACCTAGAACACCACAGCAAAATGGTGTAGTAGAGAGGAAAAATCGATCTTTACAAGAGATGGCCAGGATCATGCTCAATGATCACTCAACCTCTAAGAGGTTTTGGGCTGAAGCTGTAAACACAGCATGTTATTTGCAAAACCAAATTTATATAAGGCCTATACTGAAAAAGACTCCTTATGAATTGTGGAAAGGAAGAAAACCCAACATTTCATATTTTCATCCTTTCGGATGTGAGTGTTTTATTCTTAACACCAAGGATCAACTTGGTAAATTTGAATCTAAAATTGATAATGGAATTTTTCTGGGTTATTCTGAAACTTCCAAGGCATATCGAGTTTACAACTCAAGAACCTTGACTGTTGAAGAGTCAATTCACGTTAAATTCAATAACAAAAAGCCTGACAATGATCTGTCAGAGCTAAGTGATTCTCTTGCAGATATGAGAATACAACCAGGAGGTGAAGAATCATCAAGCAAGATTGAAGAAGATGGACCAGACGCAGGAGACAGTCATGCGTCCAATACTGCAGGTGGTAAAAGCTGGCATTTTAAGACTTATCATCCTGAAGATCAAATTATTGGAAATGCAGATGATAAAGTTAGAACAAGGTCCACATTCAGAGAGCAAACTGATGTAGCATTCATCTCTGAATTGGAGCCAAAAAATATAGATGAAGCCCTATTGGATGAAGGATGGATTTTAGCAATGCAGAAGGAGCTGAATCAGTTCAAAAGAAATGATGTTTGGACTCTGGTAGCCCCACCTGAAAATAAGTCCATTATTGGAACCAAATGGGTATTCAGAAATAAGCTGGACGAAGAAGGTAATGTTGTGAGGAACAAAGCAAGGTTAGTTGCTCAAAGCTACTCACAACAGGAAGGTATTGATTTCACTGAAACCTTTGCTCCAGTAGCTAGAATTGAAGCCATTCGCATTTTACTTTCATTTGCTGCCCAACATGATATGAGGCTTTATCAAATGGATGTAAAAAGTGCATTTCTGAATGGTATAATAACAGAAGAAGTCTATGTTGAACAGCCCCCTGGCTTTGAGGATCAAACTTTTCCAAATCATATTTTTAAATTGAAAAAGGCTCTTTATGGCCTTAAGCAAGCTCCTCGAGCTTGGTATGAAAAACTGAGTTCATTTTTAATGGAAAATGGTTTTTCAAGAGGAAAAGTTGATAACACTCTTTTCAGAAAATCCATAGACTCACATTTCATCATAGTACAGATTTATGTAGATGATATTATTTTTGGTGCTACTGATGAATCTTTCTTGGACTTCAAGTGAAACAGACTAAAGATGGGATATATGTGCATCAGTCCAAATACACGAAGGAGCTTCTGAAAAAGTTCAAGATGGATGATTGCAAACCCATGAATACCCCCATGCATCCAACTTGCATAATGAGCCTGAATGACAAAGATAAAAAGGTTGATCAAAAGGTATATAGAGGTATGATAGGATCTCTTTTATATCTTACTGCATCTAGACCTGACATTATGTTCAGTGTATGCTTATGCGCAAGATTTCAATCAGATCCTAGAGATTCTTGCAACACCCTTTCTCATAAAAGGATATTACAACATAAGTAACCTGATTATTTAAAATACGACATATTGATTTGCATTTTAATGTAATTCTCCTTTTAATTATCTTAAGTTAATTTTCGAAAATGAGAATAAATTTTTTTCTTTTTGTTACTGAAAACTATTTTAACTTGAAACTCTCACTTACGTGATTTAAATTTCGAAACTCTTTCGTGTCGTAGCGTATCATTAAAGAAAACGAGATAAGCCACTAGTAAACAAATAATGCACATCATATACACTACCAGTTCAAAGTTTTACAAGTTACATCATATAGAGTACAGTCATCCAAAATAACTTCAAGCATAAGCCCACACCGGTATAGAGTCAGTCTACAAAAAAACAAGATCAGATAACGCAACAGCCTACGCTAAGTCAGCTTCTAAACACTCCCCTCAGACTCCTCAGAGGGATCACTCTCCTCCTCTACTATCTGCTTCCCTTTCCCTTTACCGTCATTGACCTCTTGACGAGCTGGTGTTCGCCAAGATGGCATAACAGTAGAAGGAAAAGGTCTCGGGCTCCCTCCAGGCTCTGCAAAAGAAACTGGTATGGCAGGAATGGGTCTGTCAGACTGAGTAGCAGGTGGCCTCTCAGCAGGCACCTTCTCAGCTGATGCAACCCTAACAGTCTCGGTACGGCGCACAGTACTCTTGCGAGCAGTTTGCCTCCATCTACCAAAGTATCTCTTGCAGGGTGGGGTCTTGGGTCTTCTATGCTGGGTCTCTGGCCTTGCAGGCTCTTGCTGCACCGGCTCAGATCCTTGGGCAGGCACCTGTTGGGCTATCGGCTGTCTCTGCCTTTCTCTCTCCCGCCATGTGTCCCACAACTCCTGTATGGGCATCTTTACATCCAGAATCATGTCCTCTACAGTCCATCTATGAGGCCCTTCCGCAGTAGTCTCGAGTGAAGTGACATATCCTAGGTATGTCCCCCACTGGGTTTCGGGGTTGATGATCCACCCCTCACCCTCTGCCCCTCGGGGCAACAGACTGAGTCTACGAACCTTCACTAGCCCCTCGGGCAGGCGATCCATCTATATGAGTCATGTTCAAAAGAGAGCACAAAACATATAGGCAAGGGTGAAAAATCCTCATACACAAATAGCAAAGCAAAGAGACAACAGATATAAAAATATACCACATCTATCACACACATTTGCATTAGAAGATTATCAGACGTATGCATTAGAAAATCATCTACTACTTACTCTTCTCAAAACTTGAGGATAAGATTTTCCTGCAAATCAAATATTCTCACAGACACAAGGAGAATAATCACAGTCACACACATGTCTCAGTATCAAACAATATATCACATATCTCAGCATCAACCAATATATCACATATCTCAGCATCAAAGAATATATCACATACACCCAGATATATTAGAATGCATGTCACTTCTATTTCCCCTCACATCACCCTCATAGTGCTCCAAGGAGACTTCCCTACCTCCAACACCATTGAGCGATTGGCCGTAGCAGACTTATCAGACTTACCAGAGAGTCCCACCAGACTTCATAGTAATCATTCAGATAAGCTACGTCTCACCATATCATGAATAGTCAAGTCCGTCAGATTTATCCAAGCAGGGTTGTGCGACTTGCCTCGGCTCAGGGGATATCTCCTACCTGGCCATCTTAGGGGTTTCGCAACCTGGATAATCCCTTTAGGCTACCGTGGCCAGACTATCCCTATTCTCAACCCCATCCGGGTTGTAATGCTCATCACATTGGCCACTTGCCAAATTCTCTTTCTCTTTATGCGAAATGGCACATCACACTAAGCATACAAAATCACCATTCTCAAGCATTTTTTTAAGCTTTGGTTTGTCTTGTAATCACTTTAACCTTTTCTCTAGGTTATCACTTGCACAAGCACATATAACCTTCACTCTTGGTTATCACATTATCATCACTTATGATAATTCACATCTCTTTGTGCTCATTCACATCTCTTTGTGCTCATTCAACATGGCTTCTATTACATTTTTACTCTCTTTGAAATATTGATTTTTTTCCAAAATGTATTCATTCAAATCCATGTTTAAGTTCTAAAATTAATTAACCAAATCACATACCAATCTTCATATTTAAAAATATTATTTGTCTTAAGCATTTTTTTTATGAAAATAATTTGGAAAAACTGATTTTTCGTAAAAACATTAATTTTCAAGAATGCTGGGTCCAGAACTGTTCACAGGCGCGAGGGTTTTTCACACCTGCGGTATGAACAGAGCTGTCCCCTGTTTTCCAGAATTTTCCAGCCACGAAAACAGCCACACCCAGGGCGTGACAGGGACTCGAAAATCAAGTGTTCAATCAAAATAAATCATCTCCTTGCATAATTAGGTGCAAATGAGTGAAAATAAGGCAAGTTTACCATGTTTAGATCAATTTCAAGACACTCTTTAATCATCAAGCCATGGTTTCAATCATCAAGGCAATGAAGACACAATCATCACCACACATTAAGCTCATCCACATATACATACCACTTGCTCATGCCATGATTTTAAACTTATGAACAATCACAATCATCCAAACAACTCAAACCAAGCATGGAACAAAATCATCAAGCATGCAAGATAGGCAACTCGTCTCACACAACATGGTCACTTTCTCCATAGACAAGAGTTACAAGCCCTCATGCATATCAAGGTTCCAATCATGCAAACTAACATCAAGCATGCTTGTTCATGATCAAACCACTCAAAGAATTCATGCACATAACATACCATCACTCAAGAATCAAACATAGTCATAAGAACAAGAAGACACATGGTTTGCAAATAATCATAAACCCTAGGATAGTATAGCATCTCCTTGATCACCACAACACCAACAAGAACCCTAGTATGTCCTCTAGGCTTTGAAATCATGTAGAAGAACTTTCCCCTTACCAAACTTGTAGAAAACTCTAACCCCAAGCTTCTTCTTCTTCCTTCTCCTCCTCCTCCTTGCTTGCCTTCTTGGAGCTTGTTGGTCACAAGATGATGATCAAACTTTGAAAATCTAGCTCACTTGGACAAGATTTTGGAAAAAATCACTCAAGGTTTGGCTATGGAGATGCACTAGATGAAGAAATGAACACAAACTCTCCTCTCTCCTTCTCTCCCTCAAGCTCACGGCCCTCTCCCTCTTCTCTCCCTATCTAATAAGATTTTTTTCTAATTAACCATTACACTTAACCACACCTAAACCATAGTTAGCAACTTGCTTGGTTTCCATTGGCTAACCCATGTGACTCATGATTCAAGAATCCTCTCCATTCTTCCCTCTCTAATTCAGCGCAGCAGCTGCCTCAAGGAAGGGTAAATAATTTTATTTTTTCACCTTAACCATGGTAAATGGTAAATCTCCAAGGTAATTAAGTGTGGTAACTTTTGTATTTCCTAGTAAAAATTATCCAAACTTAACCTATTGGGGTAAAAACTCTCATGAACCTTATAATAGGTCCTAACCCATGTAAATAAGATGCCACAAAAGTCTTGGTTCAAAAAGATCAAGCTTAGAAGCATTACGGTAACTTTTCAGTTTTTACCGTAACCCGTAACTTAGGGTAAAAATGAACTTTCTCAGAAAATTCTTAGAAAATTTCTAAAAATCATAAATATTGTAAAAACACCATTGGGTACTCTTTTGGTTGATTTTGGATTATTTCCTAAGCCTCTGGCATTCACCTGCTCTCCCTGCTATCCTGTTCTCGTTCTACAGGGACCAAAACCGCAATTCTTTATCTGTCATTCTAAAAATTTCCAAAATAATTTCTAAAATTCTAAAATATTAGGAAACATCATTTAGCATCCTCAAAAATATTTCTAGACATGTTCTGGTCTCCAAATCCACTCACAATTCAACCTAGTCACACTATAGGGACCAAAACGGTAACATTTCTATGCTTTCTTCAGAAAATTCCCGAATAAATTTCTAAAATCCTCGAATATTATAAAATCACTATTGGTACCTTCAAATCTCATTCTTAACCTAAATCTCGGGTTTCTACTTCATAAGGTCCTCACTCTGCCTATTTACGGTAAACAGAACTCTGTCTGTTTCTAAACGTCCAACTTAAACCACTACTTTCTAACGTCAGAGAAACTTTGTCTATGAATTTATTCTTACTAACATATATCTAACATGCATAAGCACACATCACACGCATAAAATAAAATTAAACAGAATCAAAATTTACGGACGTTACAATTCTCATTTGACTGCTGTCAAAAGAATTTTTAGATATCTGAAAGAGACTACTAATCTCGGTTTGTTGTTTAAGAAATCGGATGAGTACAGATTAGTAGGATTCTGTGATGCTGACTATGCTGGAGACAGGCTTGAAAGAAAAAGCACCAGTGGAGGATGTCATTTTATGGGATCCAATTTAGTATCATGGACAAGCAAGAGACAAAGCACAATTGCATTATCAACAGCCGAAGCTGAATATGTCTCTGCAGCAAGTTGTTGTTCTCAGCTCTTATGGATTAAATATCAATTGGAGGACTACAACATTTTCGAGAGTAAGATTTCTGTTCTGTGTGATAATACTGCTGCAATCAATTTATCTAAGAACCCAATCTTACACTCAAGAGCTAAGCATATAGAAATTAAACATCATTTTATTAGAGACTATGTGCAGAAGGGAACATTTGATATTCAGTTTGTTAGCACTGAAAATCAATGGGCAGATATATTTACAAAACCCCTATCTGTAGATAGATTCATTTTTATAAAGAAGCATTTGAATATGCACTTTATAAAAGACTGATGTTTAGCGTCCAATATGCTTAAGTTGAGTCTGAGTCCAATGTGACTAGAGTCCAACAGGACACGACAGTCTATTTGAGACTTAGAAATTTTTTTAAAGACTCAAAAGCTTTCACATCTTAGTCATCCCACGCTGAGTCCAATCTATTTTTCATAAAGATATATTTTACAGTTGGTATCTTACAAATGCTTTGCAGTAACTTTCAGTTTGATGATCATTCTTGTTTTCAAGAAAATGGGGAGATTGTTTCTAAAAAGGGTTTTTCAGTTTTAAAGAGGATTCTGTTTTTAAAAGCTCCAAGTCTTTTCAAAACTCTCTTTGGACTATGATGCTCTATGAACCTTTTTGCCTGATGACAAAAGGGGGAGAAAGAATGGGATTAAGTTTTTATATCTTGACTAAAAGGGGAGAAAGATTTTGACAAAAAGGGAGAAAGATTAAGTCTGATTGTATTAGTCTTATTACCATGTTTTTTTTATAAGCTATTTGTGGACTAATCTTTGTTTTATGAGTAAAAGAAATTTTCAGGTACTCTAAGTCTCAGGGGGAGAAGAGTAAGGAAAATCTGAGATGTTTATCTCAGGGGGAGTTTCCCTTAGAAAATTTCTGTTTTTACTGACTTTTTATCTGGTTTATGCTTTATTGTTTGTAAAACTTAATAATGTTTGTCATCATCAAAAAGGGGGAGATTGTTGGAACCAAATTGGTTAAAAGTGTTTTTAATACAAAAACTCCCTAAGTGATTTTATGGTTTTGATGATAACAAAATCTATTAAGGTTTTTACAAAGGATAAACAAAATGTATTAAGCTTGTACAATGTATAACAATGCTGCCTAACTAAGCTTATTGCAGTCTGCGTCCAATCAGTTCTTCATGACATTGGCTGGCATTCAAAGTGAGCCTTGCGTCCAATGTTGGCACTGAAACATAAATACCAAGAGTTCTGCGTCCAGTGATTTTGGCAGAAGGAAGTTACTGATATAAGAGGCAAAGCAGTTCTGCATCCAATAAGCTAGCTCATCACAATGTTGGCACTGGAATGGACACAAAAGTTCTGCGTCCAATGTTTTAGCAGAAGGAAGAATTCTGCGACCAATGTTTGAGCAGAAGGAAGAGTTCTGCGTCCAATGTTTGAGCACAAAGGCAAGTAATGTTGTGCGTCCAATAATTCAGTACAAGGCACAAGGACAATTTCATACGTCCAATGATTCATGAGAAGGCATTGAAGACATAAGTCCAATGTTCAAGAAAAACCATACGTCCAATGATCAGAATGCTTATAAGTCCAATGATCAGAACATAAGTCATAAGTCCAATGTTCAGGATATGTTCTTGACCAAGGCAAGACTGATCATACGACCAATGATAAGTACAAGGCAAGACTGGCATAAGTCCAATGATAAGAACAAGGCAATACTGGTATAAGTCCAATGTTTTTATGAGAAGCAGAATTGCAGTAAGAGTCCAATGATTTTCAAAGGAACAGATTCAGTGAGCGTCCAATGCAGATGAAGGATAAAAGTCCAATGTTTAGCATGAGCAAGAGTGCAACTCTGCGTCCAATGAAACTGAACAAACAAAAGAACTGCTCTGCGTCCAATGAAATCAGAGTGACAAAGGTACTGTTCTGCGTCCAATAAATAAGAAGGACATCAATCAAGTGTCATACGACCAATGAAGCAGATTGACAAATGTACAACAATCAACTCTGCGTCCAATAACCAGAATGAGGCAATACGTCCAATGTTGCTTTGCAACTAATCATCAGAATGGTAAGCATAAAGATGCGTCCAATGATTGAATGAATATTATATGCAATTGGTAAGTACCAGGTATGCGTCCAATGATTTCTTCATGCTGCGTCCAATACGCAGAATCCATAAACTTGCTATTTATTGCTCATACATTTCATATGGAACATATTTATTGAGCAAATGATTTGAAATAAATAGTTGTATACAATGCTTTTCTGTACAACCATTGTCAACGTTTTTGAATGTACTTTTGAAAAGCATAAAGCACTGTGGAAAGTGTACTAAGAGAGAGAATGTACTTTTAACTACTCTGTATATCTCTGAACACATCTTTCTACTTTACACAGTGTATTCTCTCTGTCTCAATAAGATATTACTATTAACCACTGTACAATTGAGACTTTGAGTACAGGTTGCTTCTGATTTAGGAGAAAGAAACGCAGACATGCACAATGAAGTAGATCTCCTCAGAGCAACAGGAAAATAGCATTTAATGCTATTAGAGAACGGTAATATTTATGAAGGCTGAAGCTGAGCTATTCGAAGAACAAGTCTGAAGCTTCATCAAAGCCTATAAATACCGTGAACAAGAAGAAGAATACAAGACACTGAACAACGAAAAGGAAAGAGCTGAACTGCTGTGCAATTTGTTATACTCTATATAGAAAGTCTTTTATATTTTCTTTCTTCTTGTAAAAGAGAGTTTGCTTAACTCTCAAAGTGCTTTAGATTTCATATCCTCACTTGTGTGAGTTAGACAGCACTTGAATCAAAAACACTCTGCTGAGTTGTTTAGCCTGAAGAGGCTGTGTTCAAAGAATACTTGGGTTTTAGCCTGAAGAGGCTGTGTTCAAAGAATACTTGGGATTTAGCCTGGAGAGGCTGTGTGCAAAGAATACTTGGGTTTTAGCCTAAAGAGGCTGTGTGCAAAGAATACTTGTATTCTATCAGGTTGATAGTGAAATCTCTCTAGTTTGAGGGGACTGGACGTAGCTCTTAGGAAAGGGTGAACCAGTATAAAAACTTGTGTTATTTCTTCCTTCCCTTATCTCTTATTATATCTGTACTTATTACTAACAAAGGGGATTGAATTGATTTTGTTTTAAACAAGTTTTTCATACACCTTTAATCGCACAAAGAAAACAAGTTTTTAAACTAAGAGGGAAGCCTCAGCGTCCAATCTTTTGTGCGTCCAATATTTCACAAGTCTGTGCGTCCAGTGTTTTAGCACTCTGTGCGTCCAATATTTCAGAAAACACTGTGCGTCCAATATTTGAACAAAGCTGTGCGTCCAACGTTTTTAACAGTCAGCGTCCAACATTTGCGAAAAGTTTTAAAAGCTTAGAAACACAATTCAACCCCCCCTTCTTGTGTTTCATCTTGTTACCTACAATTATACCATTCAGAAAAGCACTTTTTACATCCATTTGATAAAGCCTCATATCATGTTGGGCAGCAAATGAAAGTAAAATGCGAATGGCTTCAATTCTAGCTACTGGAGCAAAAGTTTCAGTGAAATCAATACCTTCCTGTTGTGAGTAGCCTTGAGCAACTAACCTTGCTTTGTTCCTCACAACATTACCTTCTTCGTCCAGCTTATTTCTGAATACCCATTTGGTTCCAATAATGGACTTATCTTCAGGTGGGGCTACCAGAGTCCAAACATCATTTCTTTTGAACTGATTCAGCTCCTCCTGCATTGCTAAAATCCATCCTTCATCCAATAGGGCTTCATCTATATTCTTTGGCTCCAATTCAGAGATGAATGCTACATCAGTTTGCTCTCTGAATGTGGACCTTGTTCTGACTTTATCATCTGCATTTCCAATAATTTGATCTTCAGGATGATAAGTCTTAAAATGCCAGCTTTTACCACCTGCAGTATTGGACGCATGACTGTCTCCTGCGTCTGGTCCATCTTCTTCAATCTTGATTGATGATCCTTCACCTCCTGGTTGTATTCTCATATCTGCAAGAGAATCACTTAGCTCTGACAGATCATTGTCAGACTTTTTGTCAATGAATTTAACGTGAATTGACTCTTCAACAGTCAATGTTCTTGAGTTGTAAACTCGATATGCCTTGGAAGTTTCAGAATAATCCAGAAAAATTCCATTATCAATTTTAGAGTCAAATTTACCAAGTTGATCCTTGGTGTTAAGAATAAAACACTCATATCCGAAAGGATGAAAATATGAAATGTTGGGTTTTCTTCCTTTCCACAATTCATAAGGAGTCTTTTTCAGTATAGGCCTTATATAAATTCGGTTTTGCAAATAACATGCTGTGTTTACAGCTTCAGCCCAAAACCTCTTAGAGGTTGAGTGATCATTGAGCATGGTCCTGGCCATCTCTTGTAAAGATCGATTTTTCCTCTCTACTACACCATTTTGCTGTGGTGTTCTAGGTGCAGAGAAATTGTGAAGGATTCCATTCTCTTCACAGAATCTCTGAAAGTTTGCATTTTCAAACTCACCTCCATGATCACTTCGAATGGAGTTGATACAAACTGCTCTCTCAGTTTGGACTCTTTTACAAAATATGGTGAATACTTTAAAAGACTCATCCTTGTGTGCTAGGAATTTAACCCATGTCCATCTAGTATAGTCATCAACTATAACAAGTCCATATTTCTTTCCACTCAAAGAAGCAGTTTGTGTTGGTCCAAACAAATCCATATGTAAAAGTTCTAAAGGTCTAGAAGTGGAAACAATGTTTTTAGAATCAAAAGAGTTTTTCACTTGTTTCCCTTTCTGACATGCTTCACAGAGAACCTCAGATTTGTACACAAGATTTGGTAGTCCTCTTACGAGGCTATGCTTATTAAGCTTTGAGATGGTTCTCAAGCTTGCATGACCAAGCTTCTTGTGCCATATCCATTGTTCATTATTTAAAGAAATGAAGCATGAGACATTCTGTTTGGACAGATTTTCGAAATCAATTTTATAAACATTGTCCTGCCTCTTTGCTTGAAAAAGAATGGACTTATCAGAATTTCTAACTATACATTTATCCTTGTCAAAGGAAACATCACATCCACTGTCACACAATTGACTTATGCTAAGTAGATTATGTTTGAGTCCTTCAACCAATAAAACATTTTCAATAGTAGGAAAAGGATGTTTACCAATTTTACCGATTCCAACTATTCTACCTTTCTGGTCACCTCCAAATGTGACCCAGCCCTTTGTTCTAGGCTTGAGGTCTTGGAACATAGACCTTTCTCCCGTCATGTGTCGTGAGCACCCACTGTCCAGGTACCATGACTGGTGTTGCTTTCCTCCCATTAAGCAAATCTGCAACAGGAATGATCATGTTCTTAGGTACCCAGATTTTCTTGGGTCCTTTCATGTTAGTCCTTGGCCTGCGTCCAGGCTTGTTCCATTTATTATGGAAGCATGTCGATGTGACATGTCCAGCCTTTCCACAGTATCCACAATATATATTAAACTTTGATGGACTTTTGGAAAACTTTGGTTTCGGTTTTTCATAACCCAAACCAGTTTTGTCAGAAGGTTTTCTCTGAATTTTTAAAATTTGATCAAGCTTTTCAGAGCTACTGACAAATCTGGACAATCGTCCAGTGAGTTCATTTACTTCTTGTTGAAGTACTTGTACTTCACAGGAAGTACTGGACTCAGAATCCTTTGGAGATTCATCTTTTGGTTGACTTACTTGAAGTCTTAACTTTTCATTTTCTGATTTAAGTACTTTGTTTTCTGAAGAAAGCTTTTCAAAATCTTTTGTTATAAGAGAAAACTTTTTCTTTAAAGACCTGTACTCATCAGATAGAATGGATGAATCTCTAAGAAGCTCATCAAAATTATTTCTTAATTCAGAGTAAGAAATTACCTCCTCTTCGTCTTCACTTTCAACTGAGGAGAGTCCTGCCATTAGACACAGATTTGCCTCTTCCTTATCCTCATCATCAGAGGAATCATCGAGGTCTTCCCATGTTGCCATGAGACCTTTCTTCTTCTTGAAGACTTTCTTCTTTGTCTTCTCGGCCTCAGGACAGTCTGCCTTGTAGTGGCCTGGTTTCCTGCATCCATAGCACACCACTGGACTTTCCTCCTTTTACTCAGCTTCCTTCTGTGGAAATCTTCTGTTGAATTGCTTCCTTCTGAAGCCACCCTTCTTTTTCCACATAGACTTTATTTTCCTGGAGATGAAGGAGAGTTCATCATCATCTGAGCCTTCTTCTCCTTCTGAGCTGCATGATTCTTCATCAGAATCATTTGCCTTCAAGGCTTTTGAGGTACTCCCTTTTTGAGCTTTAAGAGCAATGGACTTTGCCCTTTTTTCGATTCCGTCTTCATTCAGTTCAAGCTCATGTACTTTCAGTGAGCCTAGAAGATCCTCCATGGCAAGAGTGGAAAGATCCCTTGCTTCTTGTATGGCTGTCACCTTGGGTCTCCATTGTCTTGGCAGACTCCTTAGGATTTTCCTGATATGCTCCTGGGTTGTGTAGATTTTTCCCAAGGACCTCAGGTTGTTAATGATTGTTTGGAATCTTCCAAACATTTGATCAATGGACTCGTGATCCTCCATTTTGAATAGTTCATATTGATGAACTAGCATGCTGATTTTGGACTCACGAACCTGAGATGAACCTTCATGTGCCAAAGCTAAAGTGTCCCACATCTCCTTGGCAGTAGTGCAGCTGTGCACCTTGTCATATTCTGACTTTGTAATGGCACACATCAGATAGTGCCTTGCCTTCGAGTTCAGCTGGAATCTGGTCCTTTGATCTGCTGTCCACTGAGCTCTTGGTATTTGTTGACCTGCTTCATTTACTGGAGCAGTGTAGCCAGTTTCCACGACATCCCATAGGTCCATATTTTGAGCATCAAAGAATGTGATCATTCTCTGCTTCCAGTAGTCGTATTCATTTCCATTGAACAGTGGTGGTCTGTTCACAGCTTGTCCCTCGTTCTCCATTGATCTTTGCTTCTCTGCACTGTTAAGTGCTCAACCCCTAGAGACCGAGCTCTGATACCAACTGTAGGTAACAAGATGAAACACAAGAAGGGGGGGTTGAATTGTGTTTCTAAGCTTTTAAAACTTTTCGCAAAAGTTGGACGCTGGCTGTTAAAAACGTTGGACGCACAGCTTAGTTCAAATATTGGACGCACAGTGTTTTCTGAAATATTGGTCGCACAGAGTGCTAAAACATTGGACGCACAGAGTGCTAAAATATTGGACGCACAAAAAGATTGGACGCAGAGGCTTCCACTTTAGTTTGAAAAACTTGCTTTCTTTGTGCGATTTAGAGTGAATGAAAAACTTGTTGAATAAAATACAATTCAATCCCCTTGGTTAGTAATAAGCACAGATATAAAAAGAGTTAAGGGAAAGAAGAAATAACACAAGTTTTATCCTGGTTCACCCTTTCCTAAGAGCTACGTCCAGTCCCCTCAAACTAGAGAGATTTCACTATCAAACCAGATAGGTACAAGTATTCTTTGCACACAGCCTCTTCAGGCTAAAACCCAAGTATTCTTTGCACACAGTCTCTCCAGGCTAAATCCCAAGTATTCTTCTTCAGGCTAACTCACAAGTATTCTTTGAACACAGCCTCTTCAGGCTAACTCACAAGTATTCTTTGAACACAGCCTCTTCAGGCTAAACGACTCAGCAGAGTGTTTTTGATTCAAGTGCTGTCTAACTCACATAAGTGAGGATATGAAATCTAAAGCACTTCGAGAGTTAAGCAAACTCTCTTTTACAAGAAGATAGAAAAAAAATAAGACTTTCTATACAGAGTATAACAAATTGCACAGCGGTTTTGCTCTTTCTTTTTCGTTGTTCAGTCTCTTGTTTCAGTTGCTTGTATTCTTCTTCTTGTTCACGGTATATATAGGCTTTGATGAAGCTTCAGATTTGTTCTTCGAATAGCTCAGCTTCAGCCTTCATAAATATTACCGTTCTCTAACAGCATTAAATGCTATTTTCCCGTTGCTCTGAGGAGATCTACTTCAGTGAGCATGTCTGCGTTTCTTTCTCCTTAATCAGAAGCAACCTGTACTCAAAGTCTCAATTGTACAGTGGTTAATAGTAATATCTTATTGAGACAGAGAGAATACACTGTGTAAAGCAGAAATATGTGTTCAGAGATATATAGAGTAGATAAAAGTACATTCTCTCTCTTAGTACACTTTCCACAGTACTTTATGCTTTTCAAATGTACTTTTAAACACGTTGACAATAGGTTGTACAGAAAAGCATTGTATACAGCTATTTATTTCAAATCATTTGCTCAATAAATATTTTCCATATTAAATGTATGAGCAATAAATAGCAAGTCATGGATTCTGCGTATTGTGTATTGGGCGCAGAATATATGAAACATTGGACGCAGCATTTAGCAAGTTATTGGACGCATACCTTTGCACTTACCAATTTGCACAGAACTCATGCAAACATTGGACGCATACCTGATGCTTTCAATTGCACTTTGTTATGCTGCTTTATTGGACGATGAATAGTAGACTGAGAACTTGTCCTACTTTGCTTCATTCATCGTGTAACACTTTGTTCTTGTTCTTCTCATTTATCGGACGCAGAACAGTGCTTGAGTAACTCTGACTTCATTGGACGCAGAATGTTCAGTTTCATTAGACGCAGAGTTGCACTCTTGCTCATGCTGAACATTGGACTTTTGTCCTTCATATGCATTGGACGCTTATTGGTTCTGTTCCTTTGGAAATCATTGGACGCAGAAAGTAGCGTGTCTTCAAGACTTGATTTCTTCTACTTCTGCGATTCTGCTTCTTCAGAAGACATTGGACACAGAACTTTGTTCTTGCCTTGTGCTTATCATTGGACGCACTGTTCATTGGACGAACTGTGCTGAAGCATTGGACGCACAACAGTAATCCTTTTGCTCAAACATTGGACGCAGAACTCTTCCTTCTGCTCAACCATTGGACGCAGATCTTTTGTGTCCATTCCAGTACCAACATTGTGATGAGCTTAGCTTATTGGACGCAGACTGCAATCTTCCTTCAATAAACTTAATTAGGCAGCATTGTTACACATTGTACAAGCTTAATACATATTGATTATCCTTTGTAAAAACCTTAATACATTTTGTTTTCATCAAAACCATAAAATCACTTAGGGAGTTTTTGTATTAAAAACACTTTTAACCAATTTGGTTCCAACATACTCTACTAGCTGTACTCAGAGGGGAGTAACTTGTTTCAGATGTGGGAAGGTTGGACATATGTCTAAAGATTGTAGGGCACCGAAGTCAGAACTACCAGTGAACAATATGCAGGCGGTGAGGCCAAGGACAAAGGGACGTGTTTATACCCTGAGTGGCATTGAAGCTTCGAAATCGGATGATCTTATACAAGGTACATGCGACATAGCTGGTTATCCTTTAATTGTACTGTATGATTCAGGCGCAACGCATTCATTTATATCCTTTGATTGTGTGAAACGACTGAATTTACCTATTTCTTTGATGTCATATGATTTGGTTGTTTCCTTACCTATTGCTGAACCAGTCATTGTAAACACTATCTGTCTGAATTGTCCGGTCACTGTACTTGGTAGGAAATATCATATAGACCTAATCTGTTTACCTTTGGTCCAATTGGATATTGTCTTAGGAATGGATTGGTTATCGGCCAATAATGTTCTTTTAGACTGTGCCAGTAAAACCTTAGTTTTTCCAAATTCTGAAGTTTCTGGACTTATGTCTGCCAACCAAGTGAAAGCTTCTTTGAAAGAAGGAGCAAAGGGATACATGTTATTTTCCTTGTTGAAATTCGAGAGTGATAAAGAGTTGAACAATGTGCCAGTAGTGAGGGAATTCTCCGAAGTGTTTCCTGAAGATGTCCCAGGTTTGCCACCTGTAAGGGAGATAGAGTTTACCATAGACTTAGTACCTGGATCAGGTCCAATCTCTATAGCTCCATATAGAATGTCGCCAATGGAATTGGCCGAGCTGAAAAAGCAACTAGAGGATTTGTTGTCTAAGCAGTTTATTAGACCTAGTGTTTCTCCGTGGGGTGCACCAATGTTGCTGGTAAAGAAGAAGGATGGAACTTCTAGATTGTGTGTAGATTACAGACAGCTGAATAAGATAATGATCAAGAACAAATATCCTTTGCCATGTATTGATGACTTGATGGATCAATTACGTGGAGCTGCTGTATTGTCTAAAATAGATTTAAGAACAGGGTAGCATCAGATTAGAGTAAAAGCTGAGGATGTACCTAAGACTGCTTTTAGAACCCGATATGGACATTATGAGTATCTTGTGATGCCTTTTGGTGTGACCAATGCGCCAGCAATATTCATGGACTACATGAATAGGGTTTTTAGTCCATTCTTAGACAGGTTTGTGGTGGTGTTTATTGATGATATTTTGATTTATTCAAAGAGTGAGGAGTAACATGAAGAACATTTGCGACAAGTGTTGCAAGTTTTGAGTGAGCATAAGTTATATGCTAAGTTGTCTAAGTGTGAATTCTGGTTGAGAAAAGTACAGTTTTTAGGTCATGTGATTTCTCAAGAAGGTATAGCGGTAGATCCGGAAAAGGTAGAAGCGATACTTTCGTGGAAAAGACCAAAGACTGTAACTGAGATTCGTAGCTTTGTAGGGTTAGCTGGGTATTACAGGAGATTTATTCAAGGATTTTCAAAGATAGTAGCTCCTTTGACTAAGTTGACCTGAAAAGATCAACCTTTTGTTTGGACTGAGGAGTGTGAGAAAAGTTTTCTTGAGTTGAAAGAAAGGTTAACGACTTCACCTGTGTTAGTGTTACCTAATCCGGAAGAACCTATGGAGGTATTTTGTGATGCTTCCTATCAGGGACTAGGTTGTGTGTTAATGCAAAATGGGAGAGTTGTATCCTATGCATCTCGTCAGTTAAAAGTTCATGAGAAAAATTACCCAACCCATGATCTTGAGTTAGCTTCAGTGGTGTTTGCTCTGAAAATTTGGAGGCACTATCTGTATGGAGTAACTTTTACCGTGTTTAGCGATCATAAGAGTTTGAAATATTTATTTGATCAAAAGGAGTTAAATATGAGACAGAGGAGATGGATAGAATTTCTTAAGGACTATGATTTTAATCTGATGTATCACCCAGGAAAAGCTAACGTTGTGGCCGATGCTTTGAGTAGGAAGTCTGTGCATATGTCGGTCATGATGATTAAAGAGTTAGAATTGATAGAGGATTTTCGTGATCTGAGTTTATCCATGGATGTACACAGGGATAGGATTTCATTAAGTGTGATTAAGGTGACAAGTGAGTTGATGAAAGAGATCAAGGAACAACAAGCAACTGATGAACATTCGATAGAAAAGAGAGAGTTTCTTGAACAAGGAAAGGTTGTAGAGTTTAGTTTAGGGGATGATGGTATTTTAAGATGTAAGGGTAGAGTTTGTGTACCAAATAATTCTGAGATGAGAAGGTTAATTCTTGATGAGTCACATAAGAGTAAGCTAAGTATTCATCCTGGATTTAATAAGATGTATCAAGATTTGAAACAGAGATACTGGTGGCCAGGAATGAAGAAGCAAGTGGCTGAATATGTAGCATCTTGTTTGACTTGTCAGAAGGCAAAGATAGAACACCGAAAACCTTCAGGAATGATGCAATCTTTAGAGATACCTGAGTGGAAATGGGAAGGAATATCTATGGATTTTGTGTCTGGATTACCTAGAACTCAAAAAGGATTTGATGTAGTTTGGGTGACTATAGATAGATTAACTAAGTCGTCTCATTTTCTACCCATTAATATGAAGTATTCTCTAGAGAAGTTAGCCCAGTTGTATATAAAAGAGATTGTTAGATTACATGGCGTGCCTTCTAGCATAGTTTCTGATAGAGATCCAAGGTTTACTTCTAGATTTTGGCAAAGTATGCAGAATGCATTAGGGACTAGGCTTAAATTGAGTTCTGCTTATCATCCTCAGACGGATGGTCAAACAGAAAGAACAATTCAATCCCTAGAAGATCTGCTGAGAGCGTGTGTTTTAGATAATAAAGGGAGTTGGGATGAACTGTTGCCATTGATTGAGTTTACTTATAACAACAGTTATCATTCGAGCATAGGAATGGCACCGTATGAGGCTTTATATGGGAGAAAATGCCAAACACCTTTGTGTTGGTATCAGGATGGAGAGAGTATGATAGTGGGACCAGAGATTGTGCAAGAAACAACGGAGAAAGTGAAACAGATTAGAGAGAGAATGCGAGTGGCACAGAGTCGACAAAAGAGTTATTCTGACAAAAGAAGGAGACCACTTGAGTTTCAGGAAGGGGAACATGTTTTTCTGAGAGTCACACCAGTGACTGGGGTTGGTAGAGCCATAAAATCTAGAAAACTTACTCCAAAGTTCATAGGACCCTATAAAATTCTTCATCGGGTAGGTCATGTAGCCTATAAAATTGCTTTACCACCTTTTCTTTCAAATCTCCATGATGTTTTTCATGTGTCACAAATGAAGAAGTATATATCTGATCCCTCTAATGTTATTGAGTCTGATAATGTACAATTAAAAGAGAACCTGACGTATGAAGCATATCCTGTGCGGATTGAAGATAGAAGGATCAAGCAGCTCAGGGATAAGCAAATTCCTTTAGTCAAAGTGATTTGGGATAGTATTACTAGTGATGCAACATGGGAATTGGAAGATAAAATGCAGGAGCAATATCCAGAGTTGTTTTTAGGTACGTAAATTTCGAGAACAAAATTTTTTTTAGAGGGGGAGAATTGTAACGTTCGTAATTTATGATTCTGTTTTAATTTTATTTTATGCGTGTGATGTGTGCTTATGCATGTTAGATATATTTTACTCAGAATAAATTCATAGACAAAGTTTCTCTGACGTTAGAAAGTAGTGGTTTAAGTTGGACGTTTAGAAACAGACAGAGTTCTGTTTACCGTAAATAGACAGAGAGAGGACTTTATGAAGTAGAAACCCTAGATTTAGGTTAAGAATGAGATTTGAAGGTATCAATAGCGATTTTATAATATTCGAGGATTTTAGAAATTTATTCAGGAATTTTTGGAATGACTGATAAAGAATTGCGGTTTTGGTCCCTATAGAACGAGAACTGGATAGCAGGGAGAGCAGGTGAATGCCAGAAGCTTAGGAAATGATTCAAAATCAACCAAAAGAGTACCCAATGGTGTTCTTACAATATCTATGATTTTTAGAAATTTTCTGGGATTTTTCTGAGAAAGTTGATTTTTACCCTAAGTTACGGGTTACGGTAAAAACCGAAAAGTTACCGTAGTGCTTCTAAGCTTGATCTTTTTGAACCAAGACCTTTGTGATATCTTATTTACATGGCTTGGGATTTATTACAAGGTTCATGAGAGTTTCTACCCAAATAGGTTAGGTTTGGACAATTTTTACTATGAAATACAAAAGTTACCATACTTAATTACCCTTGGAGAGTTACCATTTACCATGGCTAAGGTAAAAAAATTAATTACCCTCCCTTGGTCAGCAGGTCTGCGCCAGATTTAGAGGAGAAGAGAGTGGAATTTTCTTGAGGCAATGACTCATGGGAGAGGGCCAATAGGAATCAAGCAAGTGACCCATGAAATGATTAAATGGGAAAAAATCAAAAGGAGATAGGAAGAGAAAGGGAGAGGGAGCCGTGTGAAAGGAGAGGAGGAGGAAGAAGACCTTCATGTTCTTGAGCTCATCCAACCAACTCCATAGCCAAACCTTAGTTGATTCTTCCAAAATCCTTGCCTACATACACTAGTTTTCAAGTCTTGAATCATAGGATTAGTGGACAAGAAGCTAACAAGAAGCAAACAAGGAGGAGAAGGGAAGGAAGAAGGAAGAGCTTGGAGTAGGATTTTCTTCAAGTTTGGTAAGGGGAAATCTCTTTTTACATGATCATATAAAGCTTGGTTGACATATTTAGGGCTTTGATTGTATAGTTATGATTAGGATGATGGTGAACTTGTTCTAGGGTTCATGATGTTTGGTAAGGTATGTGGTCATAAATTCTTATGAAGATGATTGAGCTTTGAGCTATGTATGTGTTTGGTGTGAACCTTGTGATGATTTGAATGGATTAGAGAAGTGCTTGATGTTGTTTAGGTTTGGTATTTGATCATGGTTGTGCTCTTGGTATGAAGATGCTATGCTCTTGTTGATGAGTTGTGTTCATGGCTTGAATATGGCATGAGATTGTTGTGAAAATAATGAACCTCATTTATTTGGGATCCAATTGAACTTAACCATGCAAAGAAGAGATTGGTTTGCATCAATTTTGTGAAAATCGCAGGCCTGGTACGCCCTGGGTGTGGCTGTTTTCGTGGCTGGGAAATTCTGGAAAACAGGGGACAGCTCTGTTCATACCGCGGGTGTGAAAAACCCTCGCGCCTGTGAACAGTTCTGGACCCAGCATTCTTGAAAATTAATGTTTTTGCGAAAAATCAGTTTTTCCAAATTATTTTCATAAAAAAAAAATGCTTAAGACAAATAATATTTTTTAAATATGAAGATTGGTATGTGATTTGGTTAATTAATTTTAGAACTTAAACAATGTTTTGGAAAAATGCATTGGGTTAAAAGAGGAACCATTAATGAAAGTGTGTAAAGTGAAAGAGGAAGAGTCATGTGATGGAGAATTATGCACAAAGAGATGCGAATTATCATAAGTGATGATAATGTGATAACCTAGAGTGAAGGTTATATGTGATTGTGCAAGTAATAACCTAGAGAAAAGGTTAAAGTGATTACAAGACAAACCAATGCTTGAGATGGTGATTTTGTATGCTTAATGTGATATGTCATGTTGCATAAAGAGAAAGAGAATTTGGCAAGTGGCCAACGTGACGAGCATTACAACCCGGATGGGGTTGAGAATAGGGATAGTCTGGCCACAGTAGCCTAAAGGGATTATCCAGGTTGCGAAACCCCTCAGATGGCCAGGTAGGAGATATCCCCTGAGCCGAGGCAAGTCGCATAACCCGGCTTGGATAAATCTGACAGACTTGACTATTCATGATATGGTGAGACGTAGCTTATCTGAATGATTACTATGAAGTCTGGAGGGACTCTCTGGTAAGTCTGCTACGGCCAATCGCTCAATGGTGTTGGAGGTAGGGAAGTCTCCTTGGAGCACTACGAGGGTGATGTGAGGGGAAATAGAAGTGACATGCATTGTATTATATATGAGTTGATGATAAAATGATAGACGCTGAGATTTGCATTATGATTGTGAATATTTTATTGTGCTGAGATTGATGCTGTGACTGTGATTATTTAATTGTGCCTATGAGAACATATGGTTTTTCAGGTAAATGTTATACTTCTGAATCAAGAAAGGGTGAGTAGTAGATAATTAATATTGCTATTATGTCTGATAAGTTTGGTAGAATTTGTATTGATTGTCTCTATGCTTTATTGTTATGTATGATGATTTTTCACCCTTGCCTATATGTTTTGTGCTCTTGTTTTGAACATGATTCATATAGATGGGAGATCCTCCCGCGGGGTTGACCAAAGTCCGTAGACTTAGTTTCTGGCCCAGAGGGGCAGAAGGAGAGGGGTGGATTATCAACCCCGAGACACAGTGGGGTACATATTTAGGTTATGTTACGTCGCTAGAAATGTCCACAGAAGGACCGCATAGATGGACTGTAGAAAATATTATATTAGATGTAAAGATGTCTATACAGGAGCTGTGGGATGCCTGGAGAGAGAAGGAGAGGCAGAGGCAACAGGTGCCTCAACTAGAGCCTACACACCGATCCGAGCCAAAGCAACAGGAGACTCCAAGGCCAGATCCACTGCCACAGAGGACCAGGACTCCTCCTTGTAAGAGATTTTACGGAAAATGGAGACAAACGGCGCGTAAGAGTACCGTGCGCCGTGCACAGCCACTGAAGATCACTCCATCAGAGAAGAGGACAATGGAGAGGACACCTACCCCTCAGCCTGATAGCAAGGGAAAGGGGAAGTAGATAATGGAAGAGGAGAGTGATCCGTCAGAGGAGTCGGTGGGTAGTGTGTAGGAGTGGTGAGGACACAGTCTGTTGAGTGACCTTATTTTGTTTTGTTTATGTAGTAGCTGACTCTATACCGGTGTAGGCTTATGCTTAGAATATTTTGGATGACTGTACCTTATACTATATGACTTTACTAGTTGACCAGTGAGGTATATGTACGCTTGGAATCAGTAGTGTATTTGATGTATATTATTTTAGTAGTTATTTTCTCTTGTGTTTCATTTCTTTAATTATACGTTACGTCATGAAAGAGTTTTCGAAATCGAAACAACGTAAGTGAGAGTTTCAAGTAAAAATAAAATAAAATAATAATAAATAAGGCTCATGTTTCCTTTAAAGAAAAAAATTTATACTCATTTTCGAAAGATCAACTTAGGATAATTAAAAGAAGAATTTCCTTAAAATAAAAATCAATATGATGTATTTTAGATAAATCAGGTTACTTATGTTGTAATATCCTTTTATGAGAAAGGGTGTTGCAGCGGGAGCGACGGCGGACGCAGCGGTCGACGTCGGACACAGCTGTTGCGGCTGTCACGGTTAGGGCAATGGAAGAGAAGGACTTGGGGAGAAAATGTGAATTGGCAGCTATACAGACACAAAGCAATAATATACCAAGGTAAAAATAAAACACTTCAATTTAGTCCCTATGCAAAAACCTTCATTTTGGTCCCTGCCGCGTGTGAGGCCAGCTTGGATGCCACGTGGCACTTAACTTGCCAGCTCATCACAGTAAACGGAGTCAGATGACGGATGTAACGATAGGGACCATCTTGACCGACGGTATACAATTTTAGAGGCTATTTTTTTATTTTCATTAGTTTCAGAGACTAAAGTGAGACCACATTACAGTTTCAGGGGCAAAAATGATAGTTAACTCTTAACACTATTAGAAAACATGTCTTTATAACCGAAAAATCAGTCACTAAATGGCTAAAATCGGTCGCTAATATAGGTTGTGACCGAATTAGAGACTAAAAAAATTGGTCACTAAAACGCTGGTTGCTGATCCATAGCGATCGATTTTTTCAAAGACCAATTTAGCGACCGATTTTCAGTGACCGATTTAGTGACTAATTTTTAGTGACCGATTATCGGAGACCGAATTAGCGACTGATTTTTAGAGACCGATTTAAAAAATCGGTCACTAAATCAGTCACTAATTTTCTCATTGCATAAAAAAATTTAAATTTAATTTTACATTTCCATTTCCAAACGCATCTCTTTCAAAATTAATTCTTTATGAATCAATTCTACCAAAAAAATAAGCATAGAACTCTGCATTGGGCACGGTATTGGAAAGTATTTGAAAGAACTATATAACCCATAATTATGTTCATACAAATATCAAATTATACAACTTAATTTGGTGCAAAAGAAAATACATGAAAAATATGTTCCTAACTTATCGTCTAATCTAATCGATCATCATTTTCTTGTTGATTATCCCGATGATCAGTGGGTGGAGGCGGATCCGGACATATAACCATCTATCTATAGTGTATTTCCCTACGCTTTCCTGTGATTGCAAAATCAATAGACTGCACGACTCAATAAACTCATAGTATTGATGCCTTAACATTAAAGATAAATGAAGCAATTGATTACCAAGAGAAGTCCGTTCTGCATATGAGTATTGTTCATGCAAGCAAACAATTCCAACTTTCTTGTTCTTGGACTTTTCCTCTCCAATATGGGATACATCTGCAGAAATAAATTTTAATTAACAACTCTGAAATTGTTAAGCAGGTGAATAGTAGTCACAGTCAATCTTTGATGGATCGGATCCATGAGCTAACCAAAGAAATGGCAAATTAAAAGGCATTGAATTTCTTTCCCTTGTATGTGCCTTCTTTCTGTAAAAGGTGCAGCCAAATAAGCAAATATCTTTCATCAAAGAACAGTTGGAGAAACGGAAAAGAAAAATCAGAGCAGTGAAGAAACATTTAAAAAAGAACCTTACTTTATCTTTGGTTATTCATTCATGAACACCCCAAAAAGTAGGGGAACACTTAATTTCTCAAGAACGGTTAAGCAACAAACAACTATTTCTCAGAACATTGATTATGCAGCTGATTTAAGTTCTTATCCTTCTCTTTACCAAATAAAACAAAATTTATTGGAATCTAAGTATATTAGGTAGTACCGAAAATTCTTGTAGTGTTAAACATTGAATTTGCAAAATCAGTATTAATAAATTGGATAACATTATAATTAACTTCTCATTCTTAATTTCCGCACAAGTCTATTGATAGAAAGAGAAATTTGGGGGAGGAGGGGGAGGAGATTGAATTCCTATTGAATAGGAAAGCCTTGGGGGAGAGAGATTTGTTATCAATTTTCTTTTTGCTTTCTTCATTCCTATTTGCTATTCTTATACAAAATAGCCAATAACAAACTTAAAGCAAATTCCCTAATGTTAAGGATCTAAGGACACTTGTCCTTACTAACTTGTTTAATAAAAATGCATAATAATAAATTGCTCATATATTCTAGAATATTCCTAATGATGAGACATTGAGGCTTGAGGCTTCTTCTCTTTCTTTTGGGCTTGGCACTAGGACCCATTTTGTCACGTATCATCTATCAAATACCATAACAGATCACTCCTACCTGTAAAATATTATTCTCAATGGTTTTTGTTTTGTCTAGATGACTTCTTAAACGAGAGTAAAAGCTCCAAGTGTAGTCAGATCACATCAGATCCTTCTCCAAATATTACCCATTTGACTCCAAGTGTAGTCAAATCATATGTTTCAATATGGTATATAACATTCTCAATAGCACCTATACCATTCTGCACAGTAAAGTGGAGCTCATGGAGGGCAGTCCCTACGTAGTCAACAACTTCATATGCAGCCTTCAAAACATGTGAGCTCTCGAGGCCTGTTTGGGCTTTATTGCCTTGGAATGAAGAACCTGGATGTCCATCTGAAAACTTGTTTATGCATTTAGCCTTGTAAATTGCCTCTCTAAATGATGACACATAGCTAATGTTAATTTGGATCTGTGCATGATGACAATTTGGCTGAATGTGCTTTCTCAATAATGGAAAAATGCCATCTATGAGGTGATCCAACGAATAAGAATCTCCAATGTCATAGCGGAATTTAGGAAGCAAGCTAAAATGAACACCACCGAACATAGCAACTTGAATATCCAGTGAAGACCACAGTTTTGCATGCAATGTAAATGCACCAACAACTATTACCACCCTAGATGCAGCACTCTCTAATGTTTCATAGCCAACATGTCTCTTGTGCTGATATTGAAACTCCAAAATTAATGTATCACTACCTGTTATCGAAATGCACCCCACATTTAAAGGCAGTGGGTTGTTGGCAACGTAAGCTAGCCACCATGGACACACTATCATTGGACTATAATCCACATTAATTCCTAGTGTACCTTGCCCTGCTAACTGTGTCAGGTCCCAGACAACTTCGTAACTGGACATCCATTCTGCTTGTCCCTTTCCTGAACCATTGCCCCGAGCCACCAAGGCTTGAGTTACAGCAGTCCAAGAGATAACATCTTGCTTGGGCATTTCCTCAAGCACCTTGCGTGCAGAAATCGTGGGTCGTACTGTGGGATCCAAGACAAAACCAGTCAGTGATTGCGGCGCAGCGGAGGTAACGAGATGGAACGGAGTTGCGGCTTGAGGCTTCGAATCTGATGGAGATGGACTTGGCTTGACAGAGATGGAAACGTCACTAGCCGAAAACTTACGATCGTGACGACGGCGGCACACAGCGGCGTTATCCCCGCCGGGATTGAAACAAAAAAAAAAAAGAAGGTCCCATTGCTCCAAATAATAGAAAACAAACATGGCGGCAATAGCTGTGGCATCTGGACTGCAACTCCGTTTAGTGGTTCCGGCAGGGGAAGCCCTTTATGGGTTAGCTCGACAGGGAGGTTGAACACTCGTTGCTCGATCAATACGGTGCTGAGATCGGCGCCAAAGTCGCCATGGACCATGTCGAAACGAACAGGTGCCGAAATCGACAACTCCAAGTCCTTGAAGACCTCGAGACACAACGCCTTCCGATCTTTATCAACTTCAGAGGCACAATTTGTTCTCTGATGAAATAGCAGTGATTATGCGTTTAAAAACACTGAGGAAAGGATTTTGTGGGCAGCGATTGTGCCTTTCGTGGGTGGCTGAGATCGAGACTCGTAATGGTTATGCGGTTTTGATGGAGACACGTGGGAAGCAAATGGTGTGTGTGGAGTGAGAGGTGCACTGGATTGACGATGAATCTGGGTTGTAGAGATTGGATGGAAAGGAGAAACGCTTCATGGTGATGATTTTCTGAGTCTATGAACTCATTAACTGCCTCAGTGAGAGCATTGACAGATTCTACAGATTCTATGAGTTTGGTGCAGTCTGATTTTTCTGAATAGGAATAGTGAAACATTTTTTTTAACGAATGAGGTTGAGTTGCAGAATAAAAACACTAATGATAAAAAGAGAAATTTGGGGAAGGAGATTAAATTTCAATTGAATAGGAAAGCCTTGAGAGAGAGAGATTTTTTATCAATTTTCTTTTTGCTTTCTTTATTCTTATTTGTTATTCTTATACAAAATAGCCAATAACAAACTTAAAGCAAATTCTCTAATATCAAGGATCCAAGGACACTTGTCCTAACTAGTTTAATAAAAATGCATAATAATAAATTGTTCATATATTTTAGAATATTCTTAATGTTGAGACATTGAGGCTTGGGGTTTCTTTTTCTTTTAAACTTGGCACTAAGATCCATTTTTGTCACCTATCATCTATCAAATACCAGAACAGATCACTCCTACCTGTAAAATATTATTCTCAATGGTTTTTGTCCTGATGACTTCTTAAACGAGAGTAAAAGCTCCGTGCGGCAGCACAAATTAGTATGAACCTAGTAGACACACTAATTTCGGACAACAAATAATAAATGTAAAGAAACCAATATAATATCCCTAATGGTTAATGATTAAAGACACACCCTTTCTTTACTCAAGTGTAAAACACAATAACCCAGAAAGGATGTAAGCCTTTCATAGTATGAAATGGAAACATTGTCAACTGGAGACACCTCAGGCGTTTGAAGGAAATCAAGTCAATACCTAAGCGTAACCTATAGGACTTAAAAACAAAGAGACAACGTATGAAATTTAAGAAGTAAACACACTGAAACAGATTATGAAAATGGTAAGAAGAGATGCTACTTAAGTACCTAATCATACCACCATAATTTGTTCAAGACTGATCAAAGAAAAATCATTTCTTTCAAGCCTGGGTCATCCAAATTTGTTCAAGTCTTCATTCATCATCAGAGCTGCAGCTGCCAATCTGTAATCCACTCTGTAATTATTATGAACAATGATTAAAATTCTGCACCTCAACCATTACGCCATAGTAGTCAAAGCACGTGATGGAATAGTTTAGTATTGTGTACCTTTGAGAATCATTCTATTTCTATTTTCTACTGTAACAAGAAATTCATACTATTATACTATATAAAGAACCTAAAGTTAATTGATTTCGGAATTGCTACAAGTTTCGTTAGTAGCAAAAACAAAAAATTCTTGTAGTGTTAATGGTAACAGTGGTATGATAACACGTTGAAATGAATTCTCCATCTATATGCTCAATTAATCAATAGTGCAGGCCATCTAATTATAAAGTGTTCTAGACTAAAGAACATTATATTCAATGGGAGCAAGTTCAACAATCCAGTGTGCGAGTAAAACTGGATTTAAAACAAAATGCAGATGGCAATCAGGAGCAGATCATGCAGTACAGGGAATAAGCAATTCAAAGAATTTAAAAAACAGGCAAAGAGTGAACGAATCAACGAGAAAGAGAACTTATTGGTTCGTTGAGGATCTGCAATCGACTGACAAAATAGACACCGAAAACGGAGAACAAATCACAGAGAAAAAAACGAATCAGAAAAACACTGAGAACTACTGGATTTGCGATGAGATTTTGGTGCTCATTTCTCACTGTGAAGCTTTAATGGTGTGCCTCAAAGCTTCTGTTATGATAAATCGTATTTGACGTAGAAAATTAACTTGCAAAATAAATATAACACAATGAAATATCTCTATTATTGAGAAAAGAATGACAATTGGAAAAGGAAGAATTCTCTATAATTCTTATTTCTCTCTAAACTTCGCTCTGATGAAACATATTGAATTCTACGAACCTTTTATACTAGAGGAAAGAAACATGAGCCTTCCGTTTACGAGTGGTTAATAACAATGAAACCACAAATCAAGTAACGGAGGATAATCAATTACTAAATATAACATTTATTCAAGCCACACATTACAAATCTCCACCTTGGCTTGAATTCCATAAGTCATTTCGCTTCTACCTTCTATCTGTGTTGCTTCACCGACTTCTAGTGTCAGCTAGTACTTCCAATGCCAACTAAGTTCAAGCAATGCTTGAACTTCACTGATGGAAGAGCTTTCGTCATTACGTCTGCTGGATTATCTGAAGTAGCAATCTTTTCAACTAACACATCACCTTGTGTTATGACATCACGAATGAAATGCATCCTGACATCAATGTGTTTTGTCCTCTCGTGATACATCCGGTTCTTTGTTAAGTGAATTGCACTCTGACTATCACAAAACACCGTAATGTCCTTCTGACTTACACCAAGGTCACCAACAAGACCTTTAAGCCATAAAGCTTCTTTCACTGCTTCTGTAGCTGCCATATACTCTGCCTCTGTAGTTGACAAGGCAACCGTGGACTGTAAAGTTGCTCTCCAACTTATAGCACTGCCTCCAAGAGTGAAAATATAACCAGTCAAGGACCTCCTGCGATCAAGATCACCAGCATAATCTGAGTCACAAAATCCAGTGACATGATTAATAGCTTCAGTTGTTCCTCTTCCAAACACTAGACCAATGTATGTTGAACCCTTCAAGTATCTGAGAATCCACTTGACAGCTTGCCAGTGAGCCTTCCCTGGATTAGCCATATAACGACTAACAACACTCACTGCATGTGCAATATCTGGTCTAGTGCAAACCATAGCATACATGAGACTCCCAACTGCGTTAGAGTAAGGCACTCGAGACATGAACTCCTCCTCCTCTTCTGTCTGTGGTGACATTTTTGCAGATAACTTGAAATGAGCTGCAAAAGGAGTACTGACTGCCTTTGCATTTTGCATTCCAAATCACTCTAGAACTTTCTCAATATAGTTCTTTTGAGATAAGCATAACCTTCCAGCTTTTCGATCTCGTATGATCTCCATACCGAGAATTTTCCTTGCTGGACCCAAATCCTTCATCTCAAATTCGCCACTTAATTGTGCCTTCACTTTGTCGATCTCAGATGAATGCTTACATGCAATTAGCATGTCATCAACATAAAGAAGCAAGTAAATATAAGAGTCATCGGATAATCTCTTATGATAAACACAACTATCATACTCACTTCTCAAATACCCAATATCAATCATAAACGAGTCAAAACGTTTATACCATTGCCTGGGTGATTGTTTTAACCCATACAATGACTTCTTAAGTAGACACAAGTGGTCTTCTTTTCCTGGTACAACGAACCCTTCTGGTTGCTGCATAAAAATCCTTTCCTCCAAATCACCATGGAGAAAGGCTGTCTTCACATCTAGTTGTTCTAACTCCATGTCAAGCAAAGACACCAAAGCAAGAAGCACTCTAATGGAACTATGCTTTACAACAGGGGAAAAAACTTCATTAAAGTCAATACCTTTCCTCTGTGTAAAGCCTTTTGCTACAAGTCTTGCTTTATACCTTGTTCCATCTTTCTTCTTGAAAATCCATTTACAACCCACAATCTTCTGATCGTCTGGTTTCTCAACAAGCTCCCAAGTATGATTCTTGTGGAGGGATTCAAGCTCTTCTTTCATTGCACCAATCCACTGTGATGCTTCATCACAAGTAACTGCTTCATGGAATGAACCTGGTTCCTGTTCATCAATGCTTTCTGCCATGTTGAGTGCAAAAGCAACAAATTCCTCATATCTTTGAGGTGGTCTGATTTGTCTCCTTGGTCTATCTCTAGCCACAGAATACTTATGCTCTATTGGTGTCGCGTCTTCATGTGTCTTTTTTGGTTGCTTAGGGGTTTCAACTTCAAGCTCCACCTTCTTGTTAGCACCATGAACTTCATCTTTATTATCATGGTCCTCATGTGGTCTTGGGTTAAGTATGGCTGCCTCATCAAAAGTCACGTCTCTACTAATCATGAACTTTGATTCCTTAAGGTCCCACAACCTGTACCCTTTTACACCATCTTGATAACCCAAAAATATGCATTTCTTGGCTCTTGGCTCTAGTTTTCCTTCATTAACATGAGCATAAGCTGGACACCCAAACACACGCAAAATTGAGTAATTTGCTGTAGAGCCTGACCACATTTCTTCCGGGATTTTGCAATCAATAGCTGTAGAAGGTGATCTGTTAACCAAATAACATGCAGTATTAATTGCCTCTGCCCAAAACTGCTTGGGCAAACCTGCATTTGAGAGCATGCATCGAGCTCTCTCGAGCAATGTCCTATTCATTCGTTCTGCCACGCCATTTTGTTGTGGTGTATGCCTCACCGTTCTATGGCGAACTATTCCTTCATTTGCACAGAACTCATTGAACTCATTATTGGAAAATTCCAACCCATTGTCTGTCCTAAGTCGTTTGACCTTCTTCTCTGTCTGCTTCTCCACAAGAGATTTCCATTGCTTAAACTTGAGGAATACATCACTCTTTTGTTTCAAGACATAAATCCAGACTTTTCGTGAATAATCATCGATAAAGGTCAACATGTACCTTGCTCCACCGTGAGAAGGAACACTTGACGGGCCCCACAGGTCTGAATGGATATAATCAAGAGTCCCTCGTGTTCTGTGGACTCCAGTGCTGAATTTTACTCTACGTTGTTTTCCATAAACACAATGCTCGCAAAATTCTAGCTTTCCAGTTCGTTGTCCACCAAGCAAGCCTCTCTTGCTAAGTTCATCCATTCCACGCTCACTCATATGGCCTAACCTCATATGCCATAAGTGGGTCTGGTCAAGATTTGAAATAGAAGAAACTGCAGCTGCACCTACCATAGTGCTGCCTTGCAATATATATAGTCCATTCTTCAACCGTCCCTTCATAACTATCAAGGAACCTCTCGAAACTCTTAAGACTCCACCTTCAGCTCTATATGTACAGCCAAGGGAATCTAAAGTGCTCAAAGAAATTAAATTCTTCCGGAGTTTGGGCACATACCTCACATCGGTTAATGTTCTCACAATACCATCAACCATCTTGATTTGCACTGTACCTTTGCCAGCTATGCTACAAGCACCATCATCCCCCATCAGAACTTTGCCACCTTCAATCGCTTGGAATGTGGCAAACCAATCTCTGTTAGGTGTCATGTGGAAAGTACATGCTGAATCAAGAATCCAATCATCATCATTAACATTAGATGAGACAAAAAGAACATTTCCACCATCTGATTCTTCTGAGGCAACAGCTGCTCCACCGAACTCCGAAGTACTTGCTTTGTCTTTCTTGAGCTCTGGACAATTTCTCTTCCAATGCCCTTCTCTTTGACAGTTATGACATCTATTATTGTTCTTATTCTTGTTGCGTGACTTTACCGCCTTCTTTGGAAGCTCTTCTTCCTTTCCTCTGTTCTTCCACTTATCGTTAGACCCTCACCCGAGCTAGTACCCCCATATGAATCGTCCATTCGCCTTTTTAGTTCCCAAGACTGTAAGGCCGTTTTCACTTCCTCCATGGATAGTGAACTTCTACACAAAAATTATAGTGTCTACAAAATTGTCATAAGCTCGTGGCAAAGAACTAAGAAGAAGAATAGCTTGATCCTCGTCGTCAACCGCAACATCAATATTCTTTAAACTAAGAACAATTTGGTTGAAATTATCAATATGTTTGTGAATGGACTCACCTTCATGCATTTGCATTGTATATAACTGTTTCTTCATGCAGAGACGGTTATGAAGAGACTTTGTCATGTACCGACTTTCAAGCTTTGCCCAAAGCTTGTCGGCAGTCTTTTCTCCAGAGACTTCTCCCAAAACTTCATCACCTAGCGATAACAATATTACACTATATGCTTTTTTCATTATCGCATTCTTCTGTGTGGATGTTAGTTCGGCTGGCAACTTTGCTTCTCCTTCCAACGCCATCTCACATTCTTGATGCGTGAGGAGAGCGAGCATCTTTACCCGCCACAGATTGAAGTTATTTTTGCCAGTAAATTTCTCGACGTCAAACTTCGCAGATGCCATAGCTCTGATACCAGTTTGTTATGATAAATCGTATTTGACGTAGAAAATTAACTTGCAAAATAAATATAACACAATGAAATATCTCTATTATTGAGAAAAGAATGACAATTGGAAAAGGAAGAATTCTCTATAATTCTTATTTCTCTCTAAACTTCGCTCTGATGAAACATATTGAATTCTACGAACCTTTTATACTAGAGGAAAGAAACATGAGCCTTCCGTTTATGAGTGGTTAATAACAATGAAACCACAAATCAAGTAACGGAGGATAATCAATTACTAAATATAACATTTATTCAAGCCACACATTACAGCTTCAATGGCGACCGGACGAAGCAGAGATGGCGACCAGACGAAGCAGTGATGGAGACCGAACAAACGTCGGGAGACTACGGTTGCCGGAGCGGCGCCGGAGGTTAGAGCTTAGAATTCGAGCGGCGGCTACAGTTTTCGAAGGAAATTGATAAATACACCCTTGAGAATTTGTCATCAACCCCATTTTACATGTATAAAAATTTTAATACGATTTTGCCATTCCCATCTTATCCGGAAATTGGAAATGGGAAGTTTAAAAATTTAATTTTTCGGAAATTGAATTTTTGGTAGTTATAAAATTTAATTTTTAAACTACTGAAAATTCTTATTTCCAGTAAATAAAAAAATTAAATTTTTAATTGGAAATTCAGATTTTTAGAGAAAAATAGGTTTATATCTTACCAGAAATCTAAATTTTCGGTAGTACAAAAAGTAAAAATTTACCAAAAATTGAAATTTGCGATAAGCTTAAAAATTAAATTTTGATATTTACTTAAAATTAGAATTTCCAGTAGTTTATAACTACTGGAAAGAATATGATAAACACACGTTAGTGGAATATTCAATTTACCTGAAGTTAAACTTAAAATTGAAACTTTTAACTTACCGAAAATTCAACTTCTTGAAAGTCAAACAATATAAAAATCATCAATTTAATTTGTTCAAGTGAGTGAAAAAAATCGACAATTTGATTTGTCACTTATCGAAAATTCAAGTGAGTGAAAAAGATTGACAATTTAATTTGTCACTTATCGAAAATTCAAGTGAAAAAGATCCCTATCCTATCAGGTTGATCAAATCATCAATTTAATTTGTTTACTTATCGGAAATTTAACTTTCCGATAGTTACAAAAATTAGGTAAATATCAAAATTTAATTTTTAAGCTTCCTGCAAATTCAACTTTCCGTATAACTACCGAAAATCCTAATTTTTGGTAAATATCAAAATTCAAATTTTAAGCTTCTCACAAATTTCAATTTCTGGTAGTTATAAAATTAAATTTTATAACTACCGAAAATTCCGAAAAATTTCCGATAAATATCAAAATTCAATTTTTAAGCTTCCCACAAATTTCAATTTATGGTAGATTTTATAACTACTGAAAATTCCGAAAAATTTCCGATAAATATCAAAATTCAAGTTTTAAGCTTTCTGCAAATTCTAATTTCTAGTAGTTAAAAAATTAAATTTTATAACTACCGAAAATTTCAATTTTCGGTAGTTATAAAAATCCAGTGAGGTGTATGCGGGAAATGAAGAAAAACAAAAAAAAGATATTTTTGTATTTTTACATTGACGAGATCTTTAAGTGGTGTGGATGTCAAAATACACGGGGTGTATTTACCAATTCCCTTTTCAAAAAGAGAAGAAGAGAATGGGGGTGGGTTAGGGTTTCTAATTTTTGAAATGGAAAAGAAGACCTGATCCAAGTAATGAGGCACCCAGCAAAAATTAATTCTTTTTATATTTTGCGGTCATTAATTAGTGACCGAAAAATTGGTAACTAAACCACAATTGTTGTATTTTATTTTTAATATGTGGATTCGGTCTCTAAATTGGTCACTAATTAGTGATTGAAAAATCTGTCGCTTATTAGAGACTAAAAAATCGGTCACTAAACCACAATTGTTTTATTTTATTTTTAATATGTGGATTCGGTCTCTAAATTGATCACTAATTAGTGACCGAAAAATCAGTCGCTAATTAGAGACCAAAAGATCACTAATTAAATATGTTTTTAGTCCCTCATATTTGGGTTAAGTTCGTTTTTGGTCCCTCAAATACCAAGAATATTATTTTAGTCCCTAATCTTTTGAAAATCAGTCACTTTTGGTCCCTGGGGCCATATTTTAAATTTGAAAAGTATTTTTTAAATTTATACTTTGACCCCTCCTAATGCCTGATGTTCACCTTAACTCGTTTTTCCATTCTTCTCCCCTCCACTGATGCATCGCGACCCCCATCCCTGCTAGGAGTAGTTCCAATGTCCTCCCTCGAAGCCGCCATGAGATGCGACCTCTCTCTCGTTCTCCTCCCTGTGCGATCGCGGTGGCCTCCTCCCTTCCTGCCATTGTGCACAGCCTCCCTTGGCCGCGTGAAGCTCCTCCCTTGGTCGCGCTGGGATGGGGGGTCGCGGTGCATCAGTGGAGGGGGAGGAGAGTGGAAAAACGGGTTAAGGTGAACATCAGGCTTTAGGAGGGGTCAAAGTATAAATTTAAAAAATACTTTTCAAATTTAAAATATGGCCCTAGGGACCAAAAGTGATTGATTTTCAAAAGATTAGGGACTAAAATAATATTCTTGGTATTTGAGGGACCAAAAACGAACTTAACCCAAATATGAGGGACTAAAAACATATTAAGCCTTATTTTTAATATATCGATTCAGTCTCTAAATCGGTCCAAAAAATCGGTCGCTAATTAGAGACCGAAAAATCGGTAACTAAACAACAATTGTTTTATTTTCTTTTTAATATATGGGTTTGGTCTCTAAATCAGTCACTAAACAATAATTGTTTTATTTTATTTTTAATAAATGAATTCGGTCTCTAAATTGGTCACTAATTAGCTAGCGACCGATTTTTCGGTCACTAATTAGCGACCGAATAATCAGTTTCTAATGAGTAATCGGTCTCTATTTCGGTCTTTAAAGCTTATCTACAACTGAATTAAGTAAAAACTTTAAAAATATGCAAAATCAGTCTCTATAGTGACCGAATATTTTCGGTCACTAATCACCTGTTTTCCAGTAGTGTTTAAAGAAGGCAGTTACATTTCATGAAAGGTGCAAATGTTCACATATCTCAATACCCACATACTTTTCCATTCATCATTTTTACCTCTTTAAAATCGTTAATCACATGCAACCACAATACACATGCAACTATTCAGACTTCTTTCTCATACTAATTGGGTGTTTTGGCTAGAGCTACCAAAACCTCGAATTCGATTCATGAAGTGCTCAATATGACAAAACAAGCCAATCATAAGAATAAATTACTTATCGCTATTTCCTCTTATTACTCAGTCCTCAAGAGAAAATATTCATGCATCCATAAAGGTAGCCAACCATATATGTCAATGGACCAGTAAACTAGAACTATGTAATAGCAAAGCGTTTTTTTTTTCCAGAATACATGGCTCTCTATTCTATAGTCACATTGTTGTTGATTCAGTTCTTATAACCTTAAAAATCCTATTAAGGAAACTTTCACATAATCTTGCTAACTCATTTCATACTCTCAATAATGAGTTATCCTCATAATACAACTAAATTCTTGTAAGAGAAAACTTCATCGGTTCACAATAATTTCAAAATACTTAAGTTTCAAAACAATAGAATATGATAGGGTCTCTCCCTTAAGAGACACACCCATTCCTATATAATCATTTCAAAATCATATAGACTTCGCAATAATTTGAAATTATCTTTGAGAAAACAGTCTTAACCCAAAATCTTCGACTGACAATTTTATTTTGAAACTCAATTTCTATAAATTACCATCTTTCACTATTTCTCGTACAAACCCAATTTCTGTAAATTACCATCTTTCGCATGAAGAATTTAGAAAAATGATAATGTTACAGAAACACAGAGACAACTGCCCTAAACCGGATCACTCTAGACTCAACTCACAGCTGGGTGAGTCGACCTGCTCTGATACCATAATGCAATACCCAGCTTCCTAGCAGGATACTACTAGATAACAAATAAACATATTTAACTTTCATTTATATCAAAATACAAAGTTAGGAACTAATATAATACAAATACGTACAAGACTTAAAGTCTTAACTATGACTTTGATCCGACCTTCTCCACTATTGAATAACTTGTAAGCAACTCCAGAAATTGCTATTCAGTTTCCAATATGTACTTGTTATATGAAACATGAGAAATAACTAGTGAGATATAAAATCTCAGTGAGTCCCTACCAATATAAAATACTTTGATAGGGATTTATGGTTACCCTTCACCTCATAATCAATTAGCTCAAATTATTGGTATATACATAAACATATCATCACCTCAACCATCATAATCTCCTGCTAGTGATATAGTTTAACATACTCATTTACTCCTTGTATCTTGATCAGAGTACACATCATAAGATTGCACATACTAAATAAAGAATAGTTCAGATCCATACCACTCTTAACGTAACTCACCCTTTCATCACCGACTCTTGGACCGGATCCTTACTCGGTGTAGAGTTATTCTTCAATAATGTTTCTTGTTAATAAATAAGCCTCTAAGTCATGAACTTATCATCTTCATTTTATTTTGAAAACTTAATATGCCACCAAGCATGAGCCACTTGAATTAACTGACATAGCCTATGTAAGGCAGGTCAGACGTCTATGACCACAAGCCAGCGTCCCGGACTTGCTATGCACTTACCCTTAGCCTTTGTTAAGAAGGACTAAAACTACTCACATGATAGCTTGTTTAAGTATAATGTTTAAACTAAGTCTATCCTACCAAATTATAGTTCATGACTTGTCCTCTCTTTGGTTAAACCATCTCACAACAATAGTAGTTTATAACTAGCACAATAACATTTTAAGTATCGCATTTACTTGTAAACACCACATCAAGTACAAACTTACAACATTCATCCACCCAAGATATTACAAACTTACACCATACATTGAGTAAATATAAAATATACAATTCATACATAACTGTTTCCACTTCAATCATATATTCAATAGTCTTTGATAACACAATCATTAGATAAGCGGAAACTAAGTAAAATGAGAAGAAAAAAAACCATCAGTGAGTCGATTCACAGGGGATGTGAATCGATTCACAGCATGCAGAATGCTGCAATATCAGAAAAAGTCTATGTGAATCGATTCACAGTAGCAATTCTGCAGAAAATGCAATTTTTCAGGGCAAAACAACTTCCAACTTCAATCCAATCACTTCTAACCTCACAAATCCCTTCTAACTTGGTTCAAACTCATATTTGCACTTTGAAGAACAACAAAAAACAATCACAAACAACATATTAAGAAAACTCAACAATCAAACATTCAAAAACAACACCCAAAACATAAAACCCCAAATATGTGAAGAATAACTTCCAAAACAGAAAACCCACTTATTAATCCAACCTTTAAACATATTTTCCGCACATTCTCATGATCCCAAGGGGGAAACTTCCATAAATTTCAACCCGTTTCAACTTCAACCAAGATTCAAGAGAAAAAAAGGGAAAGGGGACTCACTTAGTGTGCGTCAAGATAGAGAGAACAAGGAAGATGACGAACTTGGCTTAGTGCTCTTCCTTCCTTCTTCCTCTCCTCTTCTTCTTCCTCCTCCTCTCTCGGTTCTCCTCTTCCTCTTCCTCTTCTCCTCCTTCTCTTTTCCTTTTCTTCTTCTTTTTTCTTTCTTTTCTCTCTCTCTCTCTCTCTCTCTCTCTCTCTCTCTTTCTTTTCTTTCCTTTCTCTTTTTCTTTTCTCTCTCTCTCTCGGTTGCTCACTCTCCCTTTTCTATCTTATCTTTCTTTTTTTCAAAAGCTGATGGTGTGTGTGTTTAAGTGATATGAGTGAGTGTGTAAGAGAGAGTAGGTGAGAATTGGTGAGAGTGGGTATTTGTGTGTAAATGAGTGTGTGTAGGTAATTAAGCTAAAGATGATGTGTGAGTGAATTTGAATTAAAGGGTATGTGGTGCTCACACATTCTCCCTTGATACTACTTTAATCCTTAATCTTTCACTCTCTCAAATCCCTACACTCACTTCATTCTAAAAGTTCAATCCTTCTATTCTTATTCAAACAATTCAAATAAAACATATTAAATAAATAACTCAACCAGTCACATTAAATATATTAAAAGAATAAAATATACAGCTACTCAATTTAATTAACATCTAGCTCATAAGATCCTAAAAACTGGGAATGTCACATATACATATCTCGAAACTCTTAGTATTATACTTCTTAGTAACTGCTATATCCATCATTCGTACCTTGAATATTTTCCATATTAAAGAATTTATATCAAATTTATTCTATCTAATCTCATCTTGATTTATCAACTTAATTCTCTACAGGTTCCATTATTTCAGAATCAACATATCAAACCGCTCTCCAAAACCTTAAGGTCAACCAGATATTCTAATTTGTCTAGACATGTTATAACCATACTTGCCTTAATAAAAGTGGGTGAAATCTAAATCACCTTAGGTAAAGGTAGTGATCCTATCGGTTATGATACTCTCTCCCCTTAAAAGAATTTCCCCTCATTATAAGCTTATTAGTCCTAATAATTCGAGTCCTCTCAAGGTTAACACTTGGTATGACAAATGATTTGCAATAGAATTTACTTTAAAGGAGATACCAATAGATAGCTAGATAAGGAAGTAGATAGATAGATGAATAGAAAGACATGTAGGTACACAAATAGCTTGAGTCTCTAGATAACTTTCATGAATAGACTACGAGAAGTTTTGGAAATGATTAGCCATAAGTTATCACCCGTTGTGTAGTGATACAAAAGAAAATTATAAAACTCTTCCTTTGGATCATTTTAACAAACTGTGTAAAACTAAAATTTAGAGTTTTGAGAGAAAAGTCACATAAATATAGAACAAATGCAAGGTGCCTCTTGTAACACATTTTCTCTAAAAAGGATATTACATCATAGTTACCAATGATTTTCGAATAACTTAGAAAATATTTAGTGAAAACTCATCATTCCTTATCTGAAAACGTGTGTAAAACTTTTTCTTCTTTTAAACAAAGAGAAGGATGGAGAATATGTATTAATTCCTTTCAAAAGGTTTTTAAGTGCAGAAGCATAAAACAGTATTTTCGTGAATGAAGTATCATTTCATATAACTATCAGAGTTTTTACAAGGAAAGTTGAAAGTACAGTGAACATCTGAGTCAGTCTAGTCTCTAACCTCTACCTAAATAATACAGTAACCCTCTATTCTTCTCGAAATATCTATCAATCTATTCAACAACATCCTTCAACTTCTCTCCTAAGAGCTAACCCACTTCTTGGGTCAAACACCTACTCCGTCACGCATCAACACAACAAAGCAGGAAAGGATGAAACTCTAAACAACTTAATAAGAAAAGTACAAGCACTAAAACAAACACAGGTCTTACTTCATATGTCAAGGACATATAAGAAACATACAACAGGTATAATACACACAGCAAATGAATCATTCAATCTCTTAAACAGGGAATTTAACACAGCAATATATTTCCATGACTTATCAAACAAGTGTGGTACTTTCACACAGGACTTTCTATACTTTCGAGACACACCCACGAGCATTCTGCCCTCTACTCTTGGAGACTTTACTTAGGGGGGTATATTGGATTGTGTTAGGATATAGGGAGGTTGGGAATAGTAAAGGGGTAATTAAGTAATTAGAGGGATTAATGAGTAATTGTGGGATTGGATGTCCCAGTCACTCATAGGCGGTTAGTTATTAGGAAAGATAGAGTTAGTTAGGAAGGATAAAGTTTGTTAGGCTTTGTTATTGGGAGGTTAGGAAAAATAGATTTAGATAGAATTTGTTAGAGGGGATTATTTGTATAAATAGGTGACATAAGACTAGATTTGGGGATAGGCTGAATATTGTTAGTTGTTGTGAAAGGAGAAATCCTTTGTAGAAGGGGAAACCCTTGGAGGGGAGATATCTCTCTCCTATTGTTCTTTCAATTCAATAAAATTGTTCTTTTTTTCTATCTTGGTGGATTTCGTGGGACTTTTTAGTGTAAAATATAAAGATCAGACCCATCCAACAATCTCACCCAAACCCTCAAGACTTCACAGACTTTTTATCCTGCCATTGTAGGAGTGTCATACTCACCAAGTAATTTCTTCTTTTTTACTTTTCCCAATTGTTTTTCTTTATACATTCTTTCTACGTTGAATATACTTGGATGACAACATTGTAAATATGTGTGTGTACATTTTTTATGTACATTACCTCCCCAAACACTATAATAACCAAACTTGATCTTCCCATCTTTTTATTTCATAATCTTCCACAATAGGTTCTGGTCAAATGTGATCTTTTCAATTTTTTACAAACTCTTTGTATTTACTAATTTAATTAATATAATAAATTTATCTTTTTACAAATTTCAATTATTTTTTATTCGTTACCCTCTTTTTTATTTTATAAATATAATAGTTTTCTTAACGGGTTTCATTTATATTTTTTGTTACTATAATTTTTTAGGCTGTAAATTTTTTTAATTTTATTTTTGATAAATATAATAACATTTCTTAACAAGTTTCATTCATATTTTTTATTTCTATAATTTTAGGATATAAAATTCTTTCTTTAATTTAATTTTTGATAAATAAAAAATATTTTTTACTGGTTTCTCATTTACTTTTATAATTTTATTATTAATTAGACCAAAAAACAATTATATATCAACTCAAAAAAAATATTTTATATATATATATATATATATATTACGTGGTGTGCTTAATACAAGAAGTATTTGTGTTAGCATGTGCAACACTACATAATTTTTTTCGCAAAAAATGTCATTATGATGAATTTCCAATTGAACCAGTAGACGAATTTTTACCTTCGGTATTACCAGTTAACAAATACTATAATTTTGAGCCAACAGACGAACCTTCACCTTCAATATTTCCTTGAGTATTACCAGCTAGTATGACTTATGTGGAGAATTATTACTTAGAAAGAAATAAGATACAACCAAGTTCTTTATTTTCGTTTTTATTGACTTTTATAACTTTGAAAGTTTGTTAAAAATCCATGAGATTCTTTATAAATCTATAAAGTCATTTCAAATCTTATAAATTCTTATGATATAAAAATCTTTTAAAATCCACAAGATTTTTTTAAAATCCACAAGACTTTTAAAAAAAGTCTGATAAGTTATTACATTCATACAAAGTCTTTTAAAATCTACAAAATCTGCAAGACTTTTTTATGACAAAATAGTCTTTTAAAATCTCAATCCAATACACCCCCTTAATAATTTTGAGACACACCCACGAGTAAAGAACCTGCTGCTCTGAGTGATTTTACGACTTAATTTCAGGACACACCCACGAGTAAATAACTCGCTGCTCCTAGAGACTTTACCACTTATATTCGGGACACACCCACGAGTAAGTCACTCGCTACTCAAGGAGATTTTACCATAGAAATTTCAGCACACAGCCACGAGCATTCAGCCTGCTACTCCAAGAGATTTTACTTAGTAACCACAGACACTAACTTACGACTTAACTCTCAAATAAACACGGAATCACAAGTACACACAAAATCACATTTCTCAGATAAGAATACTAAATCACACATCTCAGAAAAAACACAGAATTTCAGCACTCAGATAGAACATAGAACCATTTATCCTAGATAACCCATATTTTATTTTTTCGTTCAAATCCCAAAAATATATCAGTATATGATAAAACTAAAAAGTGCTTTAGTTTATTGAAGAAGCACATTGAAGCTTGTTTCATAAATTTTCACTGTTAAGAACATAAAGAATATTAAACCAAAAATATATAATAGTAGAATTCACCGAGAATCCATTACCATTATATTCCCCAATCATCTTAGTCATGTATATACTGAGTCTCTAGGTTAAGAATTCCCCAAACAGCGAATCGGTACTGATCCCAGACCAGAGAGAGATGGACTGCTTTAGCCCCTTCAAAGGTCTCACTTCATTTCTAGACAGATCTATATTGATAAACCATTTATCTTAACCATGACCTTGTATATCAATGATAGACAATACCAGGGTTTTCTCAAAATAATAAATTGTCTTCTCTTTGCGATAAAATCCTATTTATTGTAGTCTAAAATTCTCCATTATAATGGTATGTTTACAAAAGTTCAAAAGTGATTTTAACATTCTCATCTTGCTTCACGAATATTTTAATAAAATTTGAGCATTATAACTCTACAATTATTAATTAGCACAAAATAATTAGTTTAAAGCTTATAAAACAATTATTAAGGCATAAAAGCAAAAACACATAAAACATATAAGACAAGCATAAACAAGAATCAAAAATCATACTTTTCAAATTAATATTGAAAGATTAACCCCTTACCTTGGCCAAAACCTTTGGGAAGAACAAGCAAGAACACCAAAAAGAAATTTAAGACTTAGGAAGAGAAAAGAGAGAATTGTGTTTGTCTTCTTTGCTCCTTGGCTTGGTGTGTGAAAATTATGAAGCCAATGGGTCCTATTTATAGTGGCCAAGAGGGAGGACATGGAAGGAATTAATTTAATTCATGATGTAAGCAATGACTATTTAACATCCGTTTCTGTGATTTACTGTTCTTATTTTGTCTTATATGAATTTTTGTGATATAAATGTTTTGAGATTTATTTTTAGCTTAAAAATAGGATTTAAATATGCATGTTTGAGAATACTTCTGAAATCGATAAATTTTCAGCTTCCGTCGGGTCTATTTGTAACGTCTGTTTCTTTGTTTTACCGTCTTTTTTTTTCCTATTGTATATGAATTCTTGGGGCATAAATGTTTTGAGATTTATTTTTGGCTTAAAATTAGGGGTAAAATACACGTATTCCTGAATACTTCTAAAATGGTAGTTTTCAGTTAACGTCGGGTCTTTTTACAGAAAACGATTTGTTGGAACCAAATTGGTTAAAAGCATTTCTAATGCAAAAATTCCCTAAGTAGTCTTTGTGGTTTTGATGATAACAAAGGTTATTAAGGATTTTACAAAGTCTGCTGACAAGCTCTTGTAGGTACAACAAAGATAAGTCCATCGTCCAGTGTGACATTGACACATATATGTACAATTCAAGAGTGGAGCGTCCAATGGACTCAAAGAGGCAATACGTCAAATAAAGCTTTGCGTCCAAAGAAGTAGAACCTATAAGCGTCCAAGTAATCACTCATGGAGACATGCTACACTTTGTGTCCAAAAGAGCATAAGTGATAAACGACCAATATGTGTTATAGAGACCTATCCCATCAGAGAAGCAAAGTCATGAGTCCATATGGTAAGCAATGAGTATGCGTCCATATAGACCAAGCTGTCTCACATACAAATGGTAAGCAAAGGTATGCGTCCGTTTTGTACGTAGTATGAAAAGTTCACACATGCTGCGTCCAAAAACGCAGAATATACAACTTGCTATTTATTGCTCTTGCATTTAATATGGAACATATTTATTGAGCAAATGATATGAAAAAAATAGCTGTATACAATGCTTTTCTGTACAACCTTGTCAACGTGTTTGAACGTGCATTAAATGAAAAGCATAAGGCACTGTGGAAAGTGTACTTAGAGAGAGAATGTACTATGTTTATTTCCATATCTCTCTGAACACTACTTTCTGAATTACACAGTGTATTCGCTTTGTCTCAACTGTATATTACTATTAACCTTTGTGCAATTGAGACTATGAGTATAGGTTGCTTCTGAATTAGGAGAGAGAAACGCAGACAAATACGCTAAAGATGAACTACTCAGAGCAACGGGAAAATAAAATTTAATGCTATTAGAGAACGGTCATATTTATGAAGGCTGAAGCTGAGCTAGTCGAAGAATAAGTCTGAAGTTTCAACAAAGCCTATAAATACCGAAAACAAGAAGAAGAAATCAAGGCGAGAGCGCTGAACTACTGAAAGAAAAAGCTGAATCGCTGTGCATATATTCTCATACTCTGATTTGTTAAGAAAGTCTTGTGTATTTTCTTTCTTCTTGTAAAAGAGAGTTTGCTTAACTCTCGAAGTGCTTAAGATTTTCATATTCTCACTTGTGTGAGTTAGACAGCACTTAAAGTCAAAAACACTCTTCTGAGTTGTTTCAGCCTGGATTGGCTTGTTTGTAAAAGAATACTTTGTTGAGCCTGGAGAGGTTAGGTGTGCAAAGAATACTCGTTGTAAGGCCTGAAGAGGTTGTTGAAGAATACTTGTTTTCTATCTGGATTGATAGTGAAATCTCTCTAATTTGAGTGGACTGGACGTAGCTCTTAGAAAAGGGTGAACCAGGATAAACACTTGTGTTATTCTCTCTTTCCCTTATCTTTAATTATTTCTCCGTTTATATTAACTGAGGGGATTGAATTGAATTTTAATTCAACAAGTTTTTCATATTCTTTAAATTGCACAAAGAAAACGTTTTTTAAACTAAGTGGAAACCTCTACATCCAATTTACTTGTGCATCCAATATTCCGATACGCTGTGCGTCCAATAGTTTCACAGCCAGCGTCCAAACATTTGCGAAAAAAGTTTTAAGAAGGCATTGAAACACAATTCAACCCCCCTTCTTGTGTTTCTCCCTGTTACCTACAGTTGGCATCAGAGCTCAGTCTCTAGGGGTTGAGCACCTAACAGTGCAGAGAAGCAAAGATCTATGGAGAACGAGGGACAAGCTGTGAACATACCACCTCTGTTCAATGGAGACGAATATGACTATTGGAAGCAGAGAATGATCACGTTCTTTGATGCGCAAAATATAGACATGTGGGATGTCGTGGAAACTGGCTACACTGCTCCAGTAGATGAAGCAGGTCAACCAGTACCAAGAGCTCAGTGGACGCAAGATCAAAGAACTAGATTCCAGCTGAACTCAAAAGCAAGGCACTATCTGATGTGTGCCATCACTAAGTCAGAATACGACAAGGTGCACAGCTGCACCACTGCCAAAGAAATATGGGACACCCTAGCCTTGGCGCATGAAGGATCGTCTCAAGTCCGTGAGTCCAAAATCAGCATGCTAGTTCATCAATATGAACTATTCAAAATAGAGGATCACGAGACTATTGATCAGATGTTTGGACGATTCCAAACAATCATTAACAACCTGAGATCTCTGGGAAAAATCTACACAACCCAAGATCACATCAGGAAAATTCTAAGGAGTCTTCCTAGACAATGGAGACCCAAGGTGACTGCCATACAAGAAGCAAGGGATCTATCCACTCTTGCTATGGAAAATCTCCTCGGCTCGCTCAAAGTGCATGAGCTTGAGCTCAAAGAAGAAGGAACAGAAAAAAGGGCAAAGTCCATTGCTCTTAAAGTCCAAAAGGGAAGCACCTCAAAAGCACTAAAGGCAAATGACTCTGATGAGGAGTCATGTAGCTCAGAAGGAGAAGAAGGCTCAAATGATGATGAACTTTCCTTCATCTCCAGAAAGATAAAGTCCATGTGGAAAAAGAAGGGTGGCTCCAGAAGGAAGCAATTCAACAAAAGATTTCCACAGAAGGAAGCTGAGCAAAAGGAGAAAAGTCCAGTAGTGTGCTATGGATGTAAGAAATCAGGCCACTACAAGGCAGACTGTCTTGAGGCTGGGAGGACAAAGAAGAAGTTCTTCAAAAAGAAGAAGGGTCTCATGGCAACATGGGAAGATCTTGACGAATCCTCTGATGATGAGGATGAGGAGGATAAGGAAGAAGCAAATCTTTGCCTGATGGCAAGCCTACCCTCAACTGATAGTGAGGATGAAGAAGAGGTATTTCCTTACCCTGAACCAAAAGAAAATTTTAATGATCTCCTTAGAGAATCATCCATTTTATTTGATGAGTACAGATCCTTGAAGAGGAAGTTTTCACTCATAACCAAAGATTTTGAAAAACTTACTTTGGAAAATAAAGTACTCAAATCAGAAAATGAAGAGTTAAGACTTCAAGTAAGTTAACTCAAAGATGAATCTCAAAAGGATTCTAAGTCCAATACTTCCTGTGAAGTACAAGTACTTCAACAAGAAGTAATTGAACTCACTGGACGATTGTCCAGATTTGTCAATAGCTCTAAAAAACTGGATCAAATTTTAAAAATTCAGAGAAAACCTTCTGACAAAAGTGGTTTGGGCTATGAAAAACCAAAACCAAAAGTTTCTAAAAGTCCTTCTAAATTCAATTTATACTGTGGTCACTGTGGAAAGCCTGGACATGTCACCTCGACATGTGTCCATAACAAAAGGAACATGCCTGGACGCAGACCAAGGACTAACAAGAAAGGACCCAAATCAATCTGGGTACCTAAAAGTATGATAATTCCTGTTGCAGATATGCTTGATGGGAGGAAGTCAACTCCAGTCATGGTACCTGGACAGTGGCTGCTCACGACACATGACAGGAGAAAGGTCTATGTTCCAAGACCTAAAGCCTAGATCAAAGGGCTGGGTCACCTTCGGAGGAGACTAGAAAGGCAGAGTAGTTGGAATAGGTAAAATTGGTAAGCATCCTCTTCCTTCTATTGAAAATGTCTTACTGGTTGAAGGACTCAAACATAATCTGCTTAGCATAAGTCAATTGTGTGACAGTGTATTTGATGTTTCCTTTAACAAGGATAAATGTATAGTCAGAAATTCTGATAAGTCCATACTTTTTCAAGCAAAGAGGCAGGATAATGTTTACAAAATTGATTTCGAAAATCTATCCAAACAAAATGTCTCATGCTTCATATCTTTAAAGGATGAACAATGGATATGGCACAAGAAACTTGGTCATGCAAGCTTAAGAACCATCTCAAAGCTGAACAAGCATAACCTCGTGAGAGGACTACCAAACCTTGTGTACAAATCCGAAGTTCTGTGTGAAGCATGTCAGAAAGGGAAACAAGTGAAAAACTCTTTTAACTCTAATAATATCGTTTCCACTTCTAGACCTTTGGAACTTTTACACATGGACCTGTTTGGACCCACTCATACTGCTTCTTTAAATGGAAAGAGATATGGATTAGTTATAGTTGATGACTATACTAGATGGACATGGGTCAAATTCCTTGCACACAAGGATGAGTCTTTCAAAGTCTTCACCATATTCTGTAAAAGAGTCCAAAATGAGAAAGGAGTTTGTATCAACTCCATTAGAAGTGATCATGGAGGTGAGTTTGAAAATGCAAACTTCCAGAGATTCTGTGAAGAGAATGGAATCCTTCACAATTTCTCTACACCAAGAACACCTCAGCAAAATGGTGTGGTAGAGAGAAAGAATCAATCTCTACAAGAGATGGCTAGGTCCATGCTCAATGATCACTCAACCTCTAAGAGGTTCTAGGCTGAAGCTGTAAATACTGCGTGTTATTTACAAAACAGAATATATGTGAGGCCTATATTGAAAAAGACTCCATATGAATTGTGGAAAGGAAGAAAACCCAACATTTCATATTTTCATCCCTTTGGATGTGAATGTTTTATTCTTAACACTAAGGATAACTTGGAAAGTTTGATTCTAAAGTGGACAATGGAATTTTTCTGGGTTACTCTGAAACTTCCAAGGCTTATCGAGTCTATAACTCAAGAACCTTGACTGTTGAAGAGTCAATTCATATTAAATTCAATGACAGAAAGCCTGACAAGGAATTGTCAGAGCTAAGTGATTCTTTTACAGACATGAGAATACAAGCAGGTGAAAGACCATCACCTAAGAATGAAGCAGAAGGATCAAACGCAGAAAATGATGATGTGTCCAATACTGAAAGAAGAAGAAGCTGGCACTTCAAGACCTATCATCCTGAAGATCAAATCATTGGAAATGCAAATGATAGAGTCAGAACAAGGTCCACATTCAGAGAACAAACTGATGTTGCATTCATCTCTGAATTGGAGCCCAAAAATGTTGATGAAGCCCTATTGGACGAAGGATGGATTTTAGCAATGCAGGAGGAGCTAAATCATTTCAAACGCAATGATGTTTGGACGCTAGTAGCCCCACCTAAAGATAAGTCCATCATTGGAACCAAATGGGTATTCAGAAACAAACTGGATGAAGAAGGTAAAGTAGTGAGAAACAAAGTAAGGTTAGTTGCTCAAGGTTACTCACAACAGGAAGGTATTGATTTTACTGAAACCTTTGCTCCAGTAGCTAGAATAGAGGCAATTCGCATCTTACTTTCATTTGCTGCCCAACATGATATGAAGCTTTATCAAATGGATGTAAAGAGTGCTTTTCTAAATGGTATAATAACAGAGGAAGTCTATGTGGAACAACTACATGGTTTTGAGGATCAATCTTTTCCTAACTATGTTTTTAAATTGAAGAAGGCTCTTTATGGCCTTAAGCAAGCTCCTCGAGCTTGGTATGAAAAACTAAGCTCATTTCTTATGGAAAATGGTTTCTCAAGAGGAAAAGTTGACACTACTCTTTTTAGAAAATCCATAGACTCACATTTCATCATAGTACAAATCTATGTGGACGATATCATTTTTGGTGCTACTGATGAATCTCTATGTGTGGAGAGTTTTCTGAGTTAATGCAGAAGGAGTTTGAAATGAGTATGATGGGAGAATTGAAATTCTTCCTTGGACTTCAAGTAAAACAGCCTCAAGATGGAATTTATGTGCATCAGTACAAATATACAAAGGAGATTCTGAAGAAGTTCAAAATGGACGATTGCAAACCCATGAACACTCCTATGCATCCAACCTGCATAATGAACCTGAATGATAAGAATAAAAAGGTAGATCAAAAGGTAAATAGAGGTATGATCGGATCTCTCCTGTATCTTACTGCATCTAGACCTGATATAATGTTCAGTGTTTGTTTATGTGCAAGATTCCAATCAGATCCTAGAGACTCTCATTTGACTGCTGTCAAGAGAATTTTTAGATATCTGAAGGAAACTACTAATCTTGGTTTGCTATTTAAGAAATCAAATGAATACAGATTAGTAGGGTTCTGTGATGCTGATTATGCTGGAGACAGACTTGAGAGAAAAAGCACCAGCGGAGGATGCCATTTTATTGGATCCAATCTAGTATCATGGACGAGCAGAAGACAAACCACAATTGCATTATCTACAGCTGAAGCTGAATATGTCTCTGCTGCAAGTTGTTGTTCTCAGCTCCTGTGGATTAAACATCAACTGGAGGACTACAACATCTTTGAGAGTAAGATTTATGTTCTTTGTGATAATACTGCTGCAATCAATTTATCTAAGAACCCAATCTTACACTCAAAAGCTAAGCATATAGAAATTAAACATCATTTCATTAGAGACTATGTGCAGAAGGGAACATTTGATATTCAGTTTGTTAACACTGAAAATCAATGGGCAGATATATTTACAAAACCCCTCTCTGTAGATAGGTTTACTTTTATAAGGAAGCATTTAAATATGTACTTTATAAAAGATTGATGTTTAGCGTCCAATATGCTCAAGCTGAGTCTGAGTCCAATATGACTAGCGTCCAATAGGACACGTCAGTCTATTTGAGACTTAGAAGTCTTTTTTGTGGCTTAAAAGTTTTTACCTCTTAGTCTTCCCGCGCTGAGTCTAAACTATTTTTATAATAATATATTTTTATCAAACTGTACACCTGCTCTGTAGCCGTTTTCCCGGTTGATGATTACGCCTGTTTTCAAGGAAAATTTACTGTTTTCTCTCTCCCTTCTTACACACGTCTTTACCCCCACTCTCTTTCACTTTTCATCTTCCTTCAAATCCTCTTTGTATTCGCTCTCTCTTTCGAAAAACCCTTTCAAAACCCTCTTCTTTGAAAAATCACTTCTTTAACTTTCAAAAATGGAGAACATTGAGGACATGGAAGTCAATGTGGAATACTGGACAGACCTCTCGATTTTGGCTGGCCTAGGTGTGGATATCTCACCTGAAATTTTTGCCGCTGGATGGGAAAATTTCTTTGGAAAAGAAATAAATGTTCATCCAAGTTTAATTTGTCAATTTTGGAAGACTATGAAGATCTAGGACAACCTTATCACAGGAACAGTCCTAGGCAAGAAAGTCATAGTATCCATAGAAAGCATCTCAGAGGCTATTAGCTGTGACTCTGCTGGAGTCTGTTTTCATGGAGGATGGGCTCATGAAGTTGGTGGAAAGCCAAAAATCAGTAAAATCTTGCTAAAGGCAGGAGAGGAAGACGGAGACCTAATCTCTTCAAAGATGACTGAGAAGGCCAGAGTACTTCATCAAATCCTAAACAAAATGGTGCTTCATAAGATCGGTTCAAAGGACTCTGTATCGTCACTACATGGGTTTTTGCTGGTACATCTTCTAACCCATCAACGAATCAATCTTCCTCATACCCTGTTCTACTGTTTTAAAAGAGATGCAAAGGGGAAAGGGAAAATAACTGTTATTCCCTACGGAGCTCTGCTTCAAAAACTTCTTACTACTCAAGGAATCATGGCATTCCTGGAAACATACTCTGGAGAAGATAAAGTTGTTCTCTCCAAGATAATCTTTCAAGTACCTTTTGGCAGAACCAATATTCTGAAAATGAGACTGGTAACGGTCAAAGAACATTTGGCCAAACTCAAAAAGGTAGAAGAAGAAGACAATAAGGATGCTATCAGGGCAGTGATTGAAGCAAATAGAGCTGAACAAGCGGAACAAGCAACTAAAGTCTCTAGTGGAGTTCCTGCTACACAGAAGAAGACTACTTCCAAGAAATCTGCAAGGAAGTTAGTCATGGCTGATTCAGACGAAGAAACAGTTGGAGAATTTCTCTCCAAAAGAGCCAAGCTTGCTGCTAGGAAGACAACCAAAAAGAGAAAAGCCTCTGAGTCCAAGACAGTTGAAACAGAAGTCATTGGACCCACAACCAAGAAAGTAAGATCTCTAAGGAAATCAGCCACCATCAAAATGGCTGAAAAGAAAACATCAGAGGTACTTACCTGTGTTGATCCAATACAATCTGTTGATGAAATTGTTCAATTTGTGATTGCATCCATCTAAGATGACTCTGAGTCCATTCCCTCACCCATTCGTCCAATACCTAAACTACAAACACAAACCCAAACAGTTCCCCCACCTCAAACAGAACCACCATCACAAACATCACCGCTTGCATCACCTGAACCTACTCCATCATCACCCTTCAATATTAAACCATCGCCCATTACTACCCAAACGATCACATCTTCACCCTCACATGGCCAATCTCCGCATTCATCACCTCCCACCTGTAGGTAACAAGATGAAACACAAGAAGGGGGGGGTTGAATTGTGTTTCTAAGCTTTTAAAACTTTTCGCAAATGTTGGACGCTGGCTGTTAAAAACGTTGGACGCACAGCTTAGTTCAAAATATTGGACGCACAAAAGATTGGACGCTGAGGCTTCCCTCTTAGTTTAAAAACTTGTTTTCTTTGTGCGATTTAAGGTGTAAGAAAAACTTGTTTAAACAAAATCAATTCAATCCCATTGGTTAGTAATAAGCACAGATATAATAAGAGATAAGGGAAGGAAGAAATAACACAAGTTTTTATACTGGTTCACCCTTTCCTAAGAGCTACGTCCAGTCCCCTCAAACTAGAGAGATTTCACTATCAAACCAGATAGGTACAAGTATTCTTTGCACACAGCCTCTTCAGGCTAAATCCCAAGTATTCTTTGCACACAGCCTCTCCAGGCTAAATCCCAAGTATTCTTTGAACACAGCCTCTTCAGGCTAAAACCCAAGTATTCTTTGAACACAGCCTCTTCAGGCTAAATCACAAGTATTCTTTGAACACAGCCTCTTCAGGCTAAACGACTCAACAGAGTGTTTTTGATTCAAGTGCTGTCTAACTCACACAAGTGAGGATATGAAATCTAAAGCACTTTGAGAGTTAAGCAAACTCTCTTTTACAAGAAGAAAGAAAATATACAAGACTTTCTATACAAAGTATAACAAATTGCACAGCGTTTTTGCTCTTTCTTTTTCGTTGTTCAGTCTCTTGTATTCTTCTTCTTGTTCACGGTATTTATAGGCTTTGATGAAGCTTCAGACTTGTTCTTCGAATAGCTCAGCTTCAGCCTTCATAAATATTACTGTTCTCTAATAGCATTAAATGCTATTTTCCCGTTGTTCTGAGGAGATCTACTTCATTGTGCATGTCTGCGTTTCTTTCTCCTAAATCAGAAGCAACCTATACTCAAAGTCTCAATTGTACAGTGGTTAATAGTAATATCTTATTGAGACAGAGAGAATACACTGTGTAAAGTAGAAAGATGTGTTCAGAGATATACAGAGTAGTTAAAAGTACATTCTCTCTCTTAGTACACTTTCCACAGTGCTTTATGCTTTTCAAAAGTACATTCAAAAACGTTGACAATGGTTGTACAGAAAGCATTGCAAACAGCTATTTATTTCAAATCATTTGCTCAATAAATATGTTCCATATTAAATGCATGAGCAATAAATAGCAAGTTTATGGATTCTGCATATTGGACACAGCATGTAGAAATCATTGGACGCATACCTGGTACTTACCAATTGCATATGATATTCATTCAATCATTGGACGCATCTTTATGCTTACCATTCTGATGATTATTTTGCAAAACAACATTGGACGTATTGCCTCATTCTGGTTATTGGACTTTTGCCATTTCCTTATAGTTCCATTGGACGCAGAGTTGATTGTTGTACATTTGTTCTTCTGCTTTATTGGACGCAGAACAGTTGTTTGATGTACCTTTGTCAATCTGCTTCATTGGTCGTATGACACTTGATTGATGTCCTTCTTATTTATTGGACGCAGAACAGTACCTTTGTCACTCTGATTTCATTGGACGCAGAGCAGTTCTTTTGTTTGTTCAGTTTCATTGGACGCAGAGTTGCACTCTTGCTCATGCTGAACATTGGACTTTTGTCCTTCATATGCATTGGACGCTCACTGAATCTGTTCCTTTGAAAATCATTGGACTCTTACTGCAATTCTGCTTCTCATAAAAACATTGGACTATGCCAGTATTGCCTTGTTCTTATCATTGGACTTATGCCAGTCTTGCCTTGTACTTATCTTTGGACGATCAGCATTCTGTACCTTGGTCAAGAACACATCCTGAACATTGGACTTATGACTTATGTTCTGATCATTGGACTTATACGCATTCTGATCATTGGACGTATGGTTATTCTTGAACATTGGACTTATAAGCATTCTGATCATTGGACGTATGGTTTTTCTTGAACATTGGACTTATGTCTTCAATGCCTTCTCATGAATCATTGGACGTATGAAATTGTCCTTGTGCCTTGTACTGAATTATTGGACGCACAACATTACTTGCCTTTGCTCAAACATTGGACGCAGAACTCTTCCTTCTGCTCAACCATTGGACGCAGAATTCTTCCTTCTGCTAAAACATTGGACGCAGAACTTTTGTGTCCATTCCAGTGCCAACATTGTGATGAGCTAGCTTATTGGACGCAGACTGCAATCTTCCTTCAATAAACTTAGTTAGGCAACATTGTTACACATTGTACAAGCTTAATACATATTGATTATCCTTTGTAAAAACCTTAATACATTTTGTTATCATCAAAACCATAAAATCACTTAGGGAGTTTTTGTATTAAAAACACTTTTAACCAATTTGGTTCCAACAATCTCCCCCTTTTTGATGATGACAAACATTATTAAGTTTTACAAACAATAAAACATATAAACCAAAATCAGTCAGCAAAAACAGAAATTTTCTAAGGGAAACTCCCCCTGAGATAAACATCTCAGATTTTCCTTACTCTTCTCCCCCTGAGACTTAGAGTACCTGAAAATTTCTTTTACTCATAAAACAAAGATTAGTCCACAAATAGCTTATCAAAATAACATGGTAATAAGACTAATGCAATCAGACTTAATCTTTCTCCCTTTTTGTCAAAATCTTTCTCCCCTTTTAGTCAAGATATAAAAACTTAATCCCATTCTTTCTCCCCCTTTTTTCATTAGGCAAAAAGGTTCATAGAACATCATAGTCCAAAGAGAGTTTTGAAAAGACTTGGAGCTTTTAAAAACAGAATCCTCTTTAAAACTGAAAAACCCTTTTTAGAAACAATCTCCCCATTTTCTTGAAAACAAGAATGATCATCAAACTGAAAGTTACTGCAAAGCATTTGTAAGATACCAACTGTAAAATATATCTTTATGAAAAAAAGATTGGACTCAGCGTGGGATGACTAAGATGTGAAAGCTTTTGAGTCCTTTAAAAAAAAATTTCTAAGTCTCAAATAGACCATCGTGTCCTGTTGGACTCTAGTCACATTGGACTCAGACTCAACTTAAGCATATTGGACGCTAAACATCAGTCTTTTATAAATTGCATATTCAAATGCTTCCTTATAAAAAAGAATCTATCTACAGATAGGGGTTTTGTAAATATATCTGCCCATTGATTTTCAGTGCTAACAAACTGAATATCAAATGTTCCCTTCTGCACATAGTCTCTAATAAAATGATGTTTAATTTCTATATGCTTAGCTCTCGAGTGTAGGATTGGGTTCTTAGATAAATTGATTGCAGCAGTATTATCACACAGAACAGAAATCTTACTCTCGAAAATGTTGTAGTCCTCCAATTGATATTTAATCCATAAGAGCTGAGAACAACACCTTGCTGTAGAGACATATTCAGCTTCGGCTGTTGATAATGCAATTGTGCTTTGTCTCTTGCTTGTCCATGATACTAGATTGGATCCAATAAAATGGCATCCTCCGCTGGTGCTTTTTCTTTCAAGCCTGTCTTCAGCATAATCAGCATCACAGAACCCTACTAATCTGTACTCATCTGATTTCTTAAACAACAAACCGAGATTAGTAGTCTCTTTCAGATATCTAAAAATTCTCTTGACAGCAGTCAAATGAGAATCTCTAGGATCTGATTGAAATCTTGCACATAAGCATACACTGAACATAATATCAGGTCTAGATGCAGTAAGATATAAAAGAGATCCTATCATACCTCTATATACCTTTTGATCTACCTTTTTATCTTTGTCATTCAGGCTCATTATGCAAGTTGGATGCATGGGAGTATTCATGGGTTTGCAATCATCCATTTTGAACTTCTTCAGAAGCTCCTTCGTGTATTTGGACTGATGCACATATATCCCCTCTTTAGTCTGTTTCACTTGAAGTCCAAGAAAGAACTTCAACTCTCCCATCATACTCATTTCGAATTCTTTCTGCATTAATTCAGAGAATTCTCCACACAAAGATTCATCAGTAGCACCAAAAATAATATCATCTACATAAATCTGTACTATGATGAAATGTGAGTCTATGGATTTTCTGAAAAGAGTGTTATCAACTTTTCCTCTTGAAAAACCATTTTCCATTAAAAATGAACTCAGTTTTTCATACCAAGCTCGAGGAGCTTGCTTAAGGCCATAAAGAGCCTTTTTCAGTTTAAAAACATGATTTGGAAAAGATTGATCCTCAAAACCAGGTGGCTGTTCAACATAGACTTCTTCGATTATTGTACCATTCAGAAAAGCACTTTTTACATCCATTTGATAAAGCCTCATATCATGTTGGGCAGCAAATGAAAGTAAAATGCGAATGGCTTCAATTCTAGCTACTGGAGCAAAGGTTTCAGTGAAATCAATACCTTCCTGTTGTGAGTAGCTTTGAGCAACTAACCTTGCTTTGTTCCTCACAACATTACCTTCTTCGTCCAGCTTATTTCTGAATACCCATTTGGTTCCAATAATGGACTTATTTTCAGGTGGGGCTACCAGAGTCCAAACATCATTTCTTTTGAACTGATTCAGCTCCTCCTGCATTGCTAAAATCCATCCTTCATCCAATAGGGCTTCATCTATATTTTTTGGCTCCAATTCAGGGATGAATGCTACATCAGTTTGCTATCTGAATGTGGACCTTGTTCTAACTTTATCATCTGCATTTCCAATAATTTGATCTTCAGGATGATAAGTCTTAAAATGCCAGCTTTTACCACCTGCAGTATTGGACGCATGACTGTCTCCTGCGTCTGGTCCATCTTCTTCAATCTTGCTTGATGATTCTTCACCTCCTGGTTGTATTCTCATATCTGCAAGAGAATCACTTAGCTCTGACAGATCATTGTCTGGCTTTTTGTTATTGAATTTAACGTGAATTGACTCTTCAACAGTCAAGGTTCTTGAGTTGTAAACTCGATATGCCTTGGAAGTTTCAGAATAACCCAGAAAAATTCCATTATCAATTTTAGATTCAAATTTACCAAGTTGATCCTTGGTGTTAAGAATAAAACACTCACATCCGAAAGGATGAAAATATGAAATGTTGGGTTTTCTTCCTTTCCACAATTCATAAGGAGTCTTTTTCAGTATAGGCCTTATATAAATTTGGTTTTGCAAATAACATGCTGTGTTTACAGCTTCAGCCCAAAACCTCTTAGAGGTTGAGTGATCATTGAGCATGATCCTGGCCATCTCTTGTAAAGATCGATTTTTCCTCTCTACTACACCATTTTGCTGTGGTGTTCTAGGTGCAGAGAAATTGTGAAGGATTCCATTCTCTTCACAGAATCTCTGAAAGTTTGCATTTTCAAACTCACCTCCATGATCACTTCGAATGGAGTTGATACAAACTCCTTTCTCAGTTTGGACTCTTTTACAAAATATGGTGAATACTTTAAAAGACTCATCCTTGTGTGCTAGGAATTTAACCCATGTCCATCTAGTATAGTCATCAACTATAACAAGTCCATATTTCTTTCCACTCAAAGAAGCAGTTTGTGTTGGTCCAAACAAATCCATATGTAAAAGTTCTAAAGGTCTAGAAGTGGAAACAATGTTTTTAGAATCAAAAGAGTTTTTCACTTGTTTCCCTTTCTGACATGCTTCACAGAGAACCTCAGATTTGTACACAAGATTTGGAAGTCCTCTTACGAGGCTATGCTTATTAAGCTTTGAGATGGTTCTCAAGCTTGCACGACCAAGCTTCTTGTGCCATATCCATTGTTCATTATTTAAAGAAATGAAGCATGAGACATTCTGTTTGGACAGATTTTCGAAATCAATTTTATAAACATTGTCCTGCCTCTTTTCTTGAAAAAGAATGGACTTATCAGAATTTCTGACTATACATTTATCCTTGTCAAAGGAAACATCACATCCACTGTCACACAATTGACTTATGCTAAGTAGATTATGTTTGAGTCCTTCAACCAATAAAACATTTTCAATAGTAGGAAAAGGATGTTTACCAATTTTACCGATTCCAACTATTCTACCTTTCTGGTCACCTCCAAATGTGACCCAGCCCTTTGTTCTAGGCTTGAGGTCTTGGAACATAGACCTTTCTCCCGTCATGTGTCGTGAGCACCCACTGTCCAGGTACCATGACTGGTGTTGCTTTCCTCCCATTAAGCAAATCTGCAACCGGAATGATCATGTTCTTAGGTACCCAGATTTTCTTGGGTCCTTTCATGTTAGTCCTTGGCCTGCGTCCAGGCTTGTTCCATATATTATGGAAGCATGTCGATGTGACATGTCCAGCCTTTCCACAGTATCCACAATATATATTAAACTTTGATGGACTTTTGGAAAATTTTGGTTTCGGTTTTTCATAACCCAAACCAGTTTTGTCAGAAGGTTTTCTCTGAATTTTTAAAATTTGATCAAGCTTTTCAGAGCTACTGACAAATCTGGACAATCGTCCAGTGAGTTCATTTACTTCTTGTTGAAGTACTTGTACTTCACAGGAAGTACTGGACTCAGAATCCTTTGGAGATTCATCTTTTGGTTGACTTACTTGAAGTCTTAACTTTTCATTTTCTGATTTAAGTACTTTGTTTTCTGAAGAAAGCTTTTCAAAATCTTTTGTTATAAGAGAAAACTTTTTCTTTAAAGACCTGTACTCATCAGATAGAATGGATGAATCTCTAAGAAGCTCATCAAAATTATTTCTTAATTCAGAGTAAGAAATTACCTCCTCTTCGTCTTCACTTTCAACTGAGGAGAGTCCTGCCATTAGACACAGATTTGCCTCTTCCTTATCCTCATCATCAGAGGAATCATCGAGGTCTTCCCATGTTGCCATGAGACCTTTCTTCTTCTTGAAGACTTTCTTCTTTGTCTTCTCGGCCTCAGGACAGTCTGCCTTGTAGTGGCCTGGTTTCCTGCATCCATAGCACACCACTGGACTTTCCTCCTTTTGCTCAGCTTCCTTCTGTGGAAATCTTCTGTTGAATTGCTTCCTTCTAAAGCCACCCTTCTTTTTCCACATAGACTTTATTTTCCTGGAGATGAAGGAGAGTTCATCATCATCTGAGCCTTCTTCTCCTTCTGAGCTGCATGATTCTCCATCAGAATCATTTGCCTTCAAGACTTTTGAGGTGCTCCCTTTTTGAGCTTTAAGAGCAATGGACTTTGCCCTTTTTTCGATTCCCTCTTCATTCAGCTCAAGCTCATGTACTTTCAATGAGCCTAGAAGATTTTCTAAAGCAAGAGTGGAAAGATCCCTTGCTTCTTGTATTACTGTAACTTTGGGTCTCCACTGTCTGGGTAGACTCCTCAAAATCTTCCTTACATGTTCCTGGTTTGTGTAGACTTTCCCCAAGGATCTCAGGTTGTTGGTAATAGTTTGGAATCTTCCAAACATTTGATCAATGGACTCTTGTTCTTCCATCTTAAATAGTTCATATTGATGAACTAGTATGCTTATCTTAGATTCACGAACCTGAGATGAGCCTTCATGTGCCAAGGCCAGAGTGTCCCACATTTCCTTGGCAGTGGTGCAGCTGTGCACCTTGTCATATTCAGATTTTGTGATGGCACACATCAGGTAGTGCCTAGCCTTCGAGTTCAGCTGGAACCTTGTCCTTTGATCTGCTGTCCACTGAGCTCTTGGTGTTTGTTGACCTGCTTCATTTACTGGAGCATTGTAGCCTGTTTCCACTACATCCCATAGGTCGATATTTTGGGCATCAAAAAATGTAATCATTCTCTGCTTCCAGTAGTCATATTCATTTCCATTGAACAGTGGTGGTCTGTTCACAGCTTGTCCCTCGTTCTCCACGGATCTTTGCTTCTCTGCACTGTTAGGTGCTCAACCCCTAGAGACCGAGCTCTGATGCCAACTGTAGGTAACAAGATGAAACACAAGAAGGGGGGTTGAATTGTGTTTCTAAGCTTTTAAAACTTTTCGCAAATGTTGGACGCTGGCTGTTAAAAACGTTGGACGCACAGCTTAGTTCAAAATATTGGACGCACAAAAGTTTGGACGCTGAGGCTTCCCTCTTAGTTTAAAAACTTGTTTTCTTTGTGCGATTTAAGGTGTATGAAAAACTTGTTTAAACAAAATCAATTCAATCCCGTTGGTTAGTAATAAGCACAGATATAATAAGAGATAAGGGAAGGAAGAAATAACACAAGTTTTTATACTGGTTCACCCTTTCCTAAGAGCTACGTCCAGTCCCCTCAAACTAGAGAGATTTCACTATCAAACCAGATAGGTACAAGTATTCTTTGCACACAGCCTCTTCAGGCTAAATCCCAAGTATTCTTTGAACACAGCCTCTTCAGGCTAAAACCCAAGTATTCTTTGAACACAGCCTCTTCAGGCTAAACGACTCAACAGAGTGTTTTTGATTCAAGTGCTGTCTAACTCACACAAGTGAGGATATGAAATCTAAAGCACTTTGAGAGTTAAGCAAACTCTCTTTTACAAGAAGAAAGAAAATATACAAGACTTTCTATACAGAGTATAACAAATTGCACAGCGTTTTTGCTCTTTCTTTTTCGTTGTTCAGTCTCTTGTATTCTTCTTCTTGTTCACGGTATTTATAGGCTTTGATGAAGCTTCAGACTTGTTCTTCGAATAGCTCAGCTTCAACCTTCATAAATATTACCGTTCTCTAATAGCATTAAATGCTATTTTCCCGTTGTTCTGAGGAGATCTACTTCATTGTGCATGTCTGCGTTTCTTTCTCCTAAATCAGAAGCAACCTATACTCAAAGTCTCAATTGTACAGTGGTTAATAATAATATCTTATTGAGACAGAGAGAATACACTGTGTAAAGTAGAAAGATGTGTTCAGAGATATACAGAGTAGTTAAAAGTACATTCTCTCTCTTAGTACACTTTCCACAGTGCTTTATGCTTTTCAAAAGTACATTCAAAAACGTTGACAATGGTTGTACAGAAAGCATTGCATACAGCTATTTATTTCAAATCATTTGCTCAATAAATATGTTCCATATTAAATGCATGAGCAATAAATAGCAAGTTTATGGATTCTGCGTATTGGACGCAGCATGTAGAAATCATTGGACGCATACCTGGTACTTACCAATTGCATATGATATTCATTCAATCATTGGACGCATCTTTATGCTTACCATTCTGATGATTAGTTGCAAAGCAACATTGGACGTATTGCCTCATTCTGGTTATTGGACTTTTGCCATTTCCTTATAGTTCCATTGGACGCAGAGTTGATTGTTGTACATTTGTTCTTCTGCTTTATTGGACGCAGAACAGTTGTTTGATGTACCTTTGTCAATCTGCTTCATTGGTCGTATGACACTTGATTGATGTCCTTCTTATTTATTGGACGCAGAACAGTACCTTTGTCACTCTGATTTCATTGGACGCAGAGCAGTTCTTTTGTTTGTTCAGTTTCATTGGACGCAGAGTTGCACTCTTGCTCATGCTGAACATTGGACTTTTGTCCTTCATATGCATTGGACGCTCACTGAATCTGTTCCTTTGAAAATCATTGGACTCTTACTGCAATTCTGCTTCTCATAAAAACATTGGACTATGCCATTATTGCCTTGTTCTTATCATTGGACTTATGTCAGTCTTGCCTTGTATTTATCTTTGGACGATCAGCATTCTGTACCTTGGTCAAGAACACATCCTGAACATTGGACTTATGACTTATGTTCTGATCATTGGACTTATACGCATTCTGATCATTGGACGTATGGTTATTCTTGAACATTGGACTTATAAGCATTCTGATCATTGGACGTATGGTTTTTCTTGAACATTGGACTTATGTCTTCAATGCCTTCTCATGAATCATTGGACGTATGAAATTGTCCTTGTGCCTTGTACTGAATTATTGGACGCACAACATTACTTGCCTTTGCTCAAACATTGGACGCAGAACTCTTCCTTCTGCTCAACCATTGGACGCAGAATTCTTCCTTCTGCTAAAACATTGGACGCAGAACTTTTGTGTCCATTCCAGTGCCAACATTGTGATGAGCTAGCTTATTGGACGCAGACTGCAATCTTCCTTCAATAAACTTAGTTAGGCAACATTGTTACACATTGTACAAGCTTAATACATATTGATTATCCTTTGTAAAAACCTTAATACATTTTGTTATCATCAAAACCATAAAATCACTTAGGGAGTTTTTGTATTAAAAACACTTTTAACCAATTTGGTTCCAACACCACCAACCTTGACATATCAGATGCTCCTTCTCTATCACCGTCTGAATACATCTATACAGTCAGGAAGCTGCAGGTCCTGACAAAAGGGATCAAGGTCATGGAGATTCCTCTTCAGGAGGATAAGAAAAAGGAGAATATGTTCTTGGAGGAAGTAAGGGCTAAGTCCATAGCGCCTAACTCATTAGGACTTTCCAGAATGAGGATATATGACTTCAAGCCAACTTACTCTCCTCTGACTGCGGAAGAACTGGGATCATTCCTTTCACCCCTTGACAGAATGATCATCAGAAATATAGCGAACGGACTTCAGCTTCAGAATAACTTCAACGTCCCTCCGTCTATGAGGATCAGGCCAACAACAACAATAAAAATCCAGCCTGACAGGATAGTACCAAGGGTCTATCTGGTTGACAAAAATAAGGACAAGTTTCCTAAGAGGAGCGTCAACAAGAGTGCAATGCCATCTCCTATCAGGATGGATGAGGACTGGGCAAAGAAATCCATGGAAAATGTGGATATGGATTTCTTAATGTTCTTGTCCAAGACAGGACAAGCAACGGAGCATGAAGCAAGAACCCTCTGGGAAAGATACCTTGTGTTGTGTGTGCAAGAAGCATCGTTTTCAGGGGTTTCAGATGCTGAGAAGGCTGCAACGCCGACCAAGGGATCAGTTACAGAAAATGTGGCACATCAAAGATATATGTTTAACGATGTCTTTGGTGCTCCTACTAGATCCACTCAGCCAATTATTGAATTTCCTTCTGAGCCTAAAGCCGCTACTGAACAAGGTCAAGTACAAGATTCTGTTCCAAGAGAAGAATATGAAGAACTTGCATTTCTCTTCGGACAGTATATAAAGTACACCCAGAAACGACATCAACAGTTCTGACCTACATGCTCAAATCCTTCTCCAAATCCTTTTTTTTTCTCTTAAATTTTTTTTTGACTATGATGTTATATAAACCTTTTTGTCTGATGACAAAAGGGGGAGAAGAAGAAGAGGAAAATTAAGTTTTTAAAAGCTCAAGTCATTAATAAAATGAAATTGAGTCTAAAATTGCATTACAGTAGTCTTATTAGTTATGTATACTCCGATTATACTATACTGAATATGCTGGACTAATCTGCCTTGTGAGAAAAAGAAATTTTTTAGGTGCTATGAACACATTGAATATCCAAAACCTTGAGATGTTTATCTTAGGGGGAGAAGAGCAAGAAAAACTGAGACGTATATCTCAGGGGGAGTTTTCCCTAAGAAAAATTTCTCTTTAAAAAGTATATTTTGACTGTTTATTAGTTTTTATCTGCGTTACTGCTTGTAAAACTTAATAATGTTTGTCATCATCGAAAAGGGGGAGATTGTTGGAACCAAATTGGTTAAAAGCATTTCTAATGCAAAAATTCCCTAAGTAGTCTTTGTGGTTTTGATGATAACAAAGGTTATTAAGGATTTTACAAAGTCTGCTGACAAGCTCTTGTAGATACAACAAAGATAAGTCCATCATCCAGTGTGACATTGGCACATATATGTACAATTCAAGAGTGGAGCGTCCAATGGACTCAAAGAGGCAATACGTCAAATAAAGCTTTGCGTCCAAAGAAGCAGAACCTATAAGCGTCCAAGTAATCACTCATGGAGACATGCTACACTTTGTGTCCAAAAGAGCATAAGTGATAAACGACCAATATGTGTTATAGAGACCTATCCCATCAGAGAAGCAAAGTCATGAGTCCATATGGTAAGCAATGAGTATGCGTCCATATAGACCAAGTTGTCTCAAATACAAATGGTAAGCAAAGGTATGCGTCTGTTTTGTACATAATCTGAAAAGTTCACACATGCTGCGTCCAAAAACGCAGAATATACAACTTGCTATTTATTGCTCTTGCATTTAATATGGAACATATTTATTGAGCAAATGATTTGAAATAAATAGCTGTATACAATGCATTTCTGTACAACCTTGTCAACGTGTTTGAACGTGCATTAAATGAAAAGCATAAGGCACTGTGGAAAGTGTACTTAGAGAGAGAATGTACTATGTTTATTTCCATATCTCTCTGAACACTACTTTCTGAATTACACAGTGTATTCGCTTTGTCTCAACTGTATATTACTATTAACCTTTGTGCAATTGAGACTATGAGTATAGGTTGCTTCTGAATTAGGAGAGAGAAACGCAGACAAATACGCTAAAGATGAACTCCTCAGAGCAACAGGAAAATAGCATTTAATGCTATTAGAGAACGGTCATATTTATGAAGGCTGAAGCTGAGCTAGTCGAAGAATAAGTCTGAAGCTTCAACAAAGCCTATAAATGCCAAAAACAAGAAGAAGAAATCAAGGCGAGAGCGTTGAACTACTGAAAGAAAAAGCTGAATCGCTGTGCACATATTCTCATACTCTGATTTGTTAAGAAAGTCTTGTATATTTTCTTTCTTCTTGTAAAAGAGAGTTTGCTTAACTCTCGAAGTGCTTAAGATTTTCATATTCTCAGTTGTGTGAGTTAGACAGCACTTAAAGTCAAAAACACTCTTCTGAGTTGTTTGAGTCTGGAGAGGCTTGTTTGTAAAAGAATACTTGGTTGAGCCTGGAGAGGCTTGTTTGTAAAAGAATACTTGGTTGAGCCTGGAGAGGCTAGGTGTGCAAAGAATACTCGTTGTAAGGCCTGAAGAGGCTGTTGAAGAATACTTGTTTTCTATCTGGATTGATAGTGAAATCTCTCTAGTTTGAGGGGACTGGACGTAGCTCTTAGGAAATTGTGAACCAGGATAAACACTTGTGTTATTCTCTCTTTCCCTTATCTTTAATTATTTCTCCGTTTATATTAACTGAGGGGATTGAATTGAATTTTAATTCAACAAGTTTTTCATATTCTTTAAATTACACAAAGATAACGTTTTTTAAACTAAGTGGAAGCCTCTACGTCCAATTTACTTGTGCGTCCAATATTCCGATACGTTGTGCGTCCAACAGTTTCACAGCCAGCGTCCAAACATTTGCAAAAAAAGTTTTAAGAAGGCATTTAAACACAATTCAACCCCCTATCTTGTGTTTCTCCCTGTTACCTACACGATTTACGTCTAACTGATGGAAAAGGATTCAAATAGCTTGTGTAATGCTCCTTTTCCGACAAGGATCATCACATGAAATAACATGAAACTTAATGCGAAAATTGTCTTTCATAGATAAAGTATACCGAAATTTGTGGCTAATTTTTTTTTTAAAAGTCTTATAAGAAAATATACTCGCAATTATCTTAACCATTCAGAAAAATCAGAAAAGGAAAACGTACATCATACAAATATATATATATATATCCAAGTCACTGTACAAAAGCCTTGCGCCCGTAAGTACAGTCAAGAATCACAACAGAGTGGCCAAAATACATCATCATGATATTAAAGAAAATAAGGCGATAAACAAAACCTAGGAAAAATAGTAAAGCAAAAGTTGTGTGAAATACACAACATGAAATATCTACTCCCCAAAATTTAGGCTAGTCGGCCAACTAACAACCCACAACCTAGCACTATACACCTCCCTGCCTAGAGACCTAAGACGATGACGTCTCCTCGGGGTACTCATCGGGATCCTCCTCGGGGTCCTCCTCATCCTCAAACACCTCAATGAACACATGATCTGGCTCGTCTCTAACTTTCCTCTTCCCCCTCTCTGCGTGTCCCGATGGTCTGGCAGGAGTGTCAGAAGAACAACGCACAAAACGTCCAGAAGGTGCGACATATGGAACGGGAAGCGTCGGCCTCACGGTCTCGGGTGGTGGAGCTGGTGTCGCGGTGGAGCCATCCTCGGTAGACGTGCTCTCTCCAAGGAACTCTTTCTAGGAGTGCAACGAAAATGACGACGGTACTCAGGAATGGACCCGGTTACCCGCGATGGTAATGGTCTCTCCTCCTCCCTAGCCTCACTCCTCCGCTGCTCCATGGGCTCTCTGCGCTCCACGGCCTCTCTGCGTGCATAAGGTGCGTCTGCCAGCCAGCTGCGCATCCTCTCGATGGGTATCTAGACATCCAACACCATGTCCCTCTCTAAAATCTCTTCGGGGCCCAGCACTCCTCCTCTGGTCCTAATCACGTGTCCAGCTACCGTGGCCCATTGGGAGATTGGGTCATAAGCCTATCCCCCTCCATCGGCCTCAAGAGGCCTGAAACTCTCCCTCACTCGGGCTACCAGAGGCCTTGGTGTAAACATCTACACGAACGTACATAAAATAACAGAAAAAACACGCAATGGTGAATTTCTTTGCACAAGTTGAAAGTCCACTGAAAGGATGTGTATCAAAAAGAAAATGCTACATAATACACTCCAGGAATATATATATAGCCACTCTTTCACAAATCTTTCTCTAAGATAGTTCATACACCTAAAAGAGAACACAATCATCAAGTCAAACACACATAGCACTCTAGCATGATGTGTAACATCTGTTCTTTTTATTAATTGTTCAATTTCGTCTTATATGAATTTTTGCGATGTAATTATTTTGAGAATTATTTTTAGCTTAAAAATAGGATTTAAATATGCATGTTTAAGAATACTTCTGACAATGATTGTTTCTCCGCTTCCGTTAGGTTTAGTTACAGCGTCTGTTTCTTTGTGTTTTTCCGTCATTTTTCTATGTTATATGAATTTTTGTTCCATAAATGTTGTGATTTATTTTTAGCTTAAAATTAGTAATAAAATACATGTATTTTAAAATACTTCTGAAATGGTAGCTTTTCAGTCAACATCAGGTCTTTTTACAGAAAACGGTTTACGTCTAACTGATGGAAAGAGATTTAAATAGCTTGAGTGTGTTAAACCAACTCAATAAATAAACTTCCTTCACAAAAGTTGGTTCTTTTATTATTTTAGATTTTCTAGAATTTTTAGAATTTTTGAATTTTTTTTGAAAAGTACCAAAAACTACTTTAACCGAGGGCGTATAAACGCAAAAATATTGTTTCATAGGTATAATTTTCGAGTAAAAGATCCATAAGCATTTTATATTTTATTTTTAATTAATTGTTTCATGATTTTAGAAATTATTTCTGTGAAAATTTTGAAAACCCTATTTTTTCTGTATTTTCGAGGTTATACCTGTGAAACGATGAAAACCGAAGAGTTTGCACTATCAATAAATTTAAAAAATGAGTGTCACGAAATTATTTGGACGTGTCATGGCATTTTCTAGCATTCTCATTGGTTGTCATCAATTTTAATTAATTATTTCATTTTTTGATTTATGAAAAGAGCAAAATACCCTTGTTTTTCACTCTTTTTCATCCAAACCCTAGGGGTATTTTAGGAAATTCACATCTCCTTCTTTCCAGCCAAGTTCTGCACGCCTCTTCATGCCTCTTGAAGGGTCTTGAAGCTTCTAGTGTTCTAGGGCATAGATCTTTTGTTAGATATTTATAGATATTTTTAATAATTAGGATTTTAGTATTTTGGTGAAAAATAGGAAAATAAAATATCTCCCCCTCTCTTCCCCAAGGTCTGGCCGAACCCCTACCCCATAAATAGGGAGGGGGTGCTCTTCATTTCTCACACAATCTACTTGAAGCAAATCTCACTTCAAAATCCTTTTCTTTCCCTTTTGTTTCCTTTGGTTTTTCTTTGTTATTAATCAAGTTTCTTTGTGTGTTGTTCTTGTTGTTCTTAGTTTGTTCTTCACCATTCATAAGGCTAAGGTATGGGGAAATTCTTTCCAAGTTGGTTTGATCTTTGTTTTGATGAGTAATTGTGAGTTGGGTGTTTATGGTTTTAATAAATTGTTATTTATTTGCAAAATTGTTTTAAAAATAATACTGTCTTATTTTTATTTAAAATATGATTTTTCAAATAGTAAAGTTATAATGCCCAACTTAATTATAAAGTTTAATAATTGTACCGTTACGCTGGCAAAATTTTAATTATAAAGGCTTGATCACCCAGTGGGCTATGCCTCCGTGATCAACAAATCCAAGAATTTGTAAAATTGAACCTTTTGAGTTCTTTTGGCTAATAGGGAATACTATGGTTAGTCAGACGTAAGAGTACATCTTCGGTGTACTGATACGTCGGGCTCAGGGGCCGTATCTCAATTAGACATTAGGACGTGAGCAAGTGATTAAATATGCTAAAATTCCTAAACCGGTGTTTTTCTTCCATTTCCATGTTCTTTTTCGAATATATATATATATATACACAGGTTGATTAGGTAAAATAAATTAATAGTAATAGATTATCGGTGAACTCTACTGTTAAGTTATTTGGAAGAAATTCCTGATTTGGGACCCTGTTATATATAAAAACTTGTGATTTTTACTGTTTATATATAGACTGGTGGTAGGGGAAGGTAGTTCATTTGTATGGATCTGTCTAGGAAAGACAAAGGTCATTGAAGGAGGCAAAAGCTCACCTGATCTTTCCTGGGAACCATACCGGTACGCTATTTTCCCAATCCTAGGGAGTTCGTATATACCTGGCGAAGATTACTTGATCAACTTCCAAAGGGCTTTCTCAAAAAGAATGAGTTTAACTTATGATTTTTGTTATTATTATTAGAGTTATGGTTAGTTACCGCAGTCCGCTCTGCCGCCGTATATCTATTCCGTAGCAATTTTTCTAAAAACGAGCAATAGTCACTTACGGATTAAAAGTGAACCGGAGTTTGAATAAGCGTTAATCTCTTCTCTCTTGATCAATCCCGGTAGCTCTGCCCCGTTTTGATATTCTGTTATTGCTTTGATCACTTTGTTTCTATATCGATTCACTTTCGGGTAATCACTTCAGTTCGGCTCTGCCGAGATGTGGTTACTCTTAAAATAAATGAGAAAAGCCGAAAAGTGTAACAAAATGGTTAAGTTTCAAGAATATTTCTGTGTTGATAGAATAAGAGTATTCTATGTGGTTTTGTATTATGAGAGATAATACAGTAAAACAGAGAAGGTTTTACAAGAGAAACCAAAAAGATATTATGCAAATTTTGAGTGGTTATTTGCGTAAAGGTTTTTGAGCTGTACAACCCAGAGAGGGTTGAGAATAGTGTTTAGTTGGGCTACAATTGCCTATTAGAATTATCCAGGTTTTGAAAGTCTTAACGGTCGTGTGGTGGATCCCAGCGAGCCGAGACGAATAGTATACCTGGCTTGGATAAATCTGACTGACTGACCTATTTCATGATCTGGTAATTCCGATTTTAAATATAGTTTTACTGAATGATTGTAAAACCAAGCCAGTGAAACAGACGACCGAATGGTTCCCAAGTCCTTGAAACAGGAGGGCTGAATTGGTTAATGATGTTAGGCATTGCTATGGCCGATCGCTCAATGGAGTTTGGTGGGAAATGTCTCCTAGGAGCAACACACCGGTGTATTATTAAATAGATTGAAGTGACATGCATCAATATTTCTAATTGAGTGATATTCTACTGAGTTGTGATATGCATGTCATGTTCTGTGTTTGTCTGTACTTCTTTGAAAGTGATATATTTTGTGTTTGTCTGTACTTCTTTGATAGTGATATCTTTTGTGTTTGTCTGTGCTTCTGTTAAGGTGATGCGTTCGGTGTTTCAGTATTCTTGACATAAGGTGATGTCTTATGTGACCATATATACATCTGTGTTTGTGAGATTCAGAAAGTATACTGTATAAATATTATCTTTCTTCCGTTATCATTCTTAACTTGTGTAAGTTTTTCACCCTGCCTACTTTCCATGTTTTGTCCATATGTGGTTGAGTAGATGATGCTTCAGAGGATTAGATCGGGTTTGGGTCGGAGGTCTGGTAACCATCTTTTCAAGGCAGAAGAGCGGAAGATCTACTCCGATTACAGGAGAGAAGGATGAGGGACATACCAGTTCTAGAAGCACCATTTATATTGTTTTATGGAAAGCGTAGGAAGCCAGCATGGAGAAGTACCATTCGTTTTAGAGTAGGAAGGAGCATCTTTTTTCCCACCTGTGGATGAGGACGGTTAATCTGGGTAGATGTTAGAGATTGAACCTGACTTTTATATTACTTAGTAGCTTTTTATTCTGGCATTTACTTACATTTTCTTTTAAGTTTTCTTAGAGTTTTCTATAGCTTTTTGATATCCAGTAGTTTGTAGGAAAACTCTACGCTTGTACTGAGGCAAGATTTTGGTTATATATACGACGAGGTATTTTTACATCAGTGTTCTTTACTATTTATTGTTGCCAAAATTTTATTCACATTTTTGTAAACAAAACTCGATTTTAATTAAAGGTTTCATAAGAATATTTTGCGAAAATACTTGTTACTATGGTGTAACATCCTTTTTGGAGAAAGGGTGTTGCATTTTGTGGTATCATAGCCCGGTTCAATCTTTTAAGGGGAAGTGTTAGGTTATAGGTCTATTAAGCTTCGGTTGTGTGACTCTGACTAACATTGTTTGGCTAATTTCTCTGTGAAGTGATGTGTGACATTGATTATTTCTCTATGTTTTCTTTGATTGTAAGTTAGTGTTTATGTTTCGGGTTAACTTATAGGCAGATGGCACGTAACAACGAAGCAATGGAAAGGGCAATAGAGGCAATGAATCAGATGGCTGCCACTATGGCACAACAGGCTGAGAGCGCTGAACAGAGGGATCTGCAGCAACAGGCTAGAGCGGATATAACCGCTATTGGGAAAGGGCTTTCAAATTTTAGGAAGCATGATCCTCAGCAGTTTAACGAGGAACCTAACCCGGAGAAAGCTGATCTTTGGATTCAGGAGATAGAGAAGATTTTTACATCTCTTCGTTGTGAGGGAGGGGTAAAAGTGTCCTATGCATCTTACCTGTTGATGGGGGATGCCGAATACTGGTGGAAAGGACAATAACAGCTCTTGGAAGCAGAGCATCAGGAAGTTACTTAGACGGTATTTCGCACCAGGTTTCTAGCAAAGTATTTTCCACAAAGTGCTCGAAGTGAAAGGGAGTAGGAGTTCCTGAGTCTGCAGCAAAAGGATATGTCTGTAGATGCGTACGCAACCAAGTTCGAATCCTTGGCCAAGTACTTTTGTTTCTTCCAACTTCAACCTGATGAATCATGGAAGTGCGAACGTTTCGAAGCAGGGCTTTGTTACGAGATTAGGGAAGCTATGTCTGCACTAGAGATTCGTCAATTTCAACCCCTGGTTGAAAAATGTAGGAGAATGGAAACTCTGAAGAAGGAAAAAGTGGTGGTGAAAAGCAATGTTGGTGGACCATTTAGGTCTCCGCCACAAAACCAAAACGGGAGGAACTTTTAGGATACACCTTACATGAGGAAATCAGGAGATTCTAGGAATCACGATAATACATCTGCTGGACTGGGTGGAAGTAATGGGAAATCAAAGCTAAACATGATCGAGTGTTATTATTGTCGAAGGACAGGTCACTATGCCCATGATTGTGATCAAAGAGGAAAGGTATGCTATCAGTGTGGGAAGAGGGGACATATCGCTAAGGAATGTCGTTCGAAGAAAGATGAACCTATCAATGCTGACAATGGTAGATTAGTTACCACTGGAAGAGTTTATACTATGCAGAATTGTCAAACATCGCAACATAAGAGGCCGGGAGCGAACAAATGAAGATCTTCCTACGAGTAGTGGGGTCTAGGATTATGTGTTGTTTTGTGTGATATATAGGTATAATCTAGTTACTAGTAGGCTTGAATCATGATACCCGAAGTTGGGGCATAATCTTTTGGAGACACTTATAGATATAGAGCCTATTAGCGTTGCTTGTAAAATAATTAGTATATATAAATATATGAGTGTTTGCTTGCATTGATATGGTATTGACTTTATATATGTGTGTGTGTGTGTGTGTATTTATAGTATCTCGTTTTATAGGTAGAGACCTACCCTTACAACTAAGTGTATGATCTGGATGATGATACGATTAGTTATAAATTTTTTGTTATTTTCTTACCACTTAAGGTCAAGGTATGGGAGTAATTAACCCATTAGCTTGCCGATAGTAGAAAGATGATAATAAACATTGGCATGAACTGATAAGTCAATTCCAAGGAATGAAGAATTTGAGGTTTGGATTCCCGATAGAAAATGAGAAAGCACATTGTAACGTCCGTAAATTTTGATTCTGTTTTAATTTTATTTTTATGCGTGTGATGTGTGCTTATGCATGTTGGATAGATTTTAGTAAGAGTAAATTTATGGACAAAGTTTCTCTGACGTTAGAAAGTAGTAGTTTAAGTTGGACGTTTAGAAATAGACAGAGTTATGTTTACCGTAAATAGACAAAGTGAGGACCTTGTGAAGTAGAAACCCTAGATTTAGGTTAAGAACGAGATCTGAAGGTACCAATAGTGATTTTCCAATATTTGAGGATTTTAAAAATTTATTCGGGAATTTTCTGAAGAACAGATAAAAATGTTACTGTTTTGGCCTCTGTAGTTTAACTAGGTTGAACTGTGAGTGGATTTGGAGACCCGAACATGTTTAGAAATATTTTTAAAGATGCCAAATGATGTTTTACATTATTTTAGAATTTTAGAAATTATTTTGGGAATTTTTAGAATGACAGACAAAGAATTGCGGTTTTGGTCCCTGTAGAACGAGAACAGGATAGCAGGGAGAGCAGGTGAATGCCAGAGGCTTAGGAAATGATCCAAAATCAACCAAAAGAGTATCCAATGGTGTTTTTACAATATTTATGATTTTTAGAAACTTTCTAGGAATTTTCTGAGAAAGTTCATTTTTACCCTAAGTTATGGGTTACGGTAAAAACCGAAAAGTTACCGTAATGCTTCTAAGCTTGATCTTTTTGAACCAAGACTTTTGTGGCATCTTATTTACATGGCTTAGGGCTTATTATAAGGTTCATGAGAGTTTTTACCCCAATAGGTTAAGTTTGGACAATTTTTACTATGAAATACAAAAATTACCACACTTAATTACCTTGGAGACTTACCATTTACCATGGTTAAGGTGAAAAAATTAATTACCTCCCTTGGGACTGCAGTGTTGCGCCAGTTTGAGAGAGGAAGGATGTGGAATTTTCTTGAGTCATGACTCATAAGTGACCAATAGGATTAGGGCAAGTTGTTAACTAGGGTTAAGTTAGTGGTTAAGTGTAATGATTAATTAGAAAAAAATCTTCTTAGATAGGAAAGAAGAGGGAGAGGGCCGAGTTTGAGGGAGAAGAGAGGAGAGAGCTTCTTGCTTTGAGTTTCATCTTGTTCATCACCGTAGCCAATCTTTAAGTGCTCTTTTCATAAATCTTGTCCAAGTGAGCTAAATTTCCAAAGCTTGATCATAATCAAGTGACCAACAAGCTATCAAGGAGCCAAGCAAGAAGGAGAGGAAAAGGAAGAAGAAGAAGTTGGTGGTTAGGGTTTTCTACAAGAAATTGGTAAGGGGAAAGTTCTTCCTACATGATTTTCAAAGCCTAGAGGACATATTAGGGTTATGTTTGTGTTGTTGTGATTAAGGAGATGCTATACTATCTTAGGGTTTATGTTGATTGGCAAACCATGTGTCTTTGTGCTTTTATGATTACATATGATCCTTGAGTGATGATTATGCCATATACATGAATTCTTTTGAGTGGCTTGATTATGAAGAACCTTGCTTGATGATAGTTTGCATGATTGTGACCTTGATATGCATAAGGGTTAGTGACTCTTGTCTATGGAAAAATTAACTATGTTGTGAGAGATGAGTTTGCCCTAACTTGCAAGCATGATGATCCTTGTTCCATGCTTGGTTTGAGTTGATTGAGTGATTGTGGTTGTGCATATGTTTCAATCATGGCATGATGAAAGTGGTATGTGCATGTTGATAAGCTTGGTGTGTAATGGTGATTTTGATTTCATTGCCTTGATGATTGAATTCATGGCTTGATGATGAAGATTGTGTCTTGGGATTGATCCAAATATAGTAAACTTTACTTATTTTCACTCATTTGAACCTAACTATGCAAAGAGATGATTGAATTTCGTTGAATATTGGATTCTCGAGCTGCAGTCATGCCCTGGGTGTGACCCGTCTCGCGGTTGGGAAAAGCTGGAAAACAGGGGACAGCTCTGTTCATACCGCGGGTGTGAAAACTATCGCGCCTGTGATCAGTTCTGGACCCAGCATTTTTGATAATTAATGATTTTGCGAAAATCAGTTTTTTTCCAAATTTTTTTCATAAAAATGCTTAAGAGAAAATGACATTTTTAAATATGAAAATTGGTAAGTAATTTGGTTAATTAATATTAGAACTTAAACAATGTTTTGGATAATGCATTTTGTTAAAAGAGGAGCTATTAATAAAAGTGTGAATTGAAAGAGGAAAAAGCATTGTGATGGAGAATTATGCACAAAGAGATGTGATTATCATAAATGATGATAATGCTATAACCTAGAGAAGAGGTTATATGTGATTGTGCAAGTGATAACCTAGAGAAGAGATTATATGTGATTGTGCAAGTGATAACCTAGAAAAAAGGTTAATGTGATTACAAGAGAAACCAAAGCTTAAAAATGCTTGAGATGGTGATTTTGTATGCTTAATGTGATGTGCCATTTTGCATAAAGAGAAAGAGAATTTGGCAAGTGGCCAATGTGATGAGCATTACAACTCGGATGGGGTTGAGAATAGGGATTGTAACGCCCCGTTTTCCCACAAGGAACGTCACGTGAAAAACTAACACTTAATGCGGAAAAACATCTTTCATTTATTAAAGTTACCAAAATTGGTGGCTAATTTTTTTTTTAAAAGAATCTTAAACGAAAAGATTTCTCACATCACACTTAGCCATCCTGAAACTCAGAAGAAAAGAAACATCATACATGTATATATATATATATATATATCGTCATGTCAAAATATACAAGTCTTGCGCCCGCAAGAATAGTTTGAAAACCACAACATAGTGGCCAAAATACATCATCATAACGTAAAGAAAATAAAGCGATAAATCTAAACCTAAGAAAACTGTAAATCAAAAGATGTGTCAAATACACGACACTGAACATGAACATCCCAAACCTAGGCTGGTCGCTAACAGACATCCCACAACCTAGCACTAGACACCCCCACCACTACGACCTAAGACGACGACGTCTCCTCGGGGTCCTCCTCGGGATCCTCCTCCGGGTCCTCCTCTGGGTCCTCCTCTGGGTCCTCCTCCTCCTCGGATATCTCAATGAATACCCGCTCTGGCTCATCCCGAACCTTCCTCTTCCCCCTCTCTGCGTGTCCCGACGGTCCGGCAGAAGTGTCAGAAGAGCAGCGTACGAAACGGCCATACGGTGGAACGTAAGGAACGGAAAGCGTCTGTCTCCCTGTCGCTGGTGGTGAAGCTGGTGTCACTGATGGAGCCATCCTCGGTAGACGATCTCGTGGCAAGGTGCTCTTCCTCGGAGTGAGACGCGTGCGGCGAAACATGCGACGATACTCCCGAGCTGATCCAGTTACCCGCGAGGGTAAAGGTCTCTCCTCCGCCTGAGTCTCTCGCCTCGGCTGCTCCACGGGTGCCTCGGGTGCGGCTGCCAGCCAGCTGCGCATCCTCTCGAGTGGAATGTAAGCGTCCAGAACCATGTCGCGCTCCAGAACCTCTTCGGGGCCCAGCACCCCTCCTCTAGTCCTGACCACGTGTCCACACACAGTGGCCCATTGGGAGATTGGATCATATGTCCATCCCCCTCCCTCGGACTCGGCCTCAAGGGGCCTGAAACTCTCCCTCACGCGGGCTATCAAAGGCCTCATCTACGCGTAACGTACATACAGATACAGGAAAATATGCAAGGGTGAATTTCTTTTCACAAGTTGAAATCCACTGAAAGGTTGCATATGAAAAATAAAATACTACATAATACATTCCAAGAATATATTTATATAGAGTTACTCTTTCGCAAATCTTTTAGCTAAGCTATTCAATCATCAACAGGAGACAAATCATCAAGGTGAACACACAGTCAAGCACACACATAGCATTCTAGCATAATGCATGTCACTTCAATATCTCTTTTCATACACCGGTGCACTGCTCCATGGAGACTTTTCTTCCTCAACTAAGTAGAGCGATGTGGCGGAATCGTATACCTATCATTAATGCAAACTGACCTTCACTCTTGGCCATCGTTTGTCATTTATTCGGTACAGACCCATTGTGCTACGTCGTACACCCCATCTCAAATAAGGCAGCCGGTCAGGATCATCCAAGCCGGGTACACTACTTTTCTCGGCACAAGGGGATTCACCGCAAGGCCATTGAGAATTTCGTAACCTGGATGCCCTCAAAGACTTATAGTCAGACCATACTTATTTACAATCCCCGCATAGGATTGTGTGCTCTCATCATAGCAATAAATGCTAGCCTGGCAAAAGCCAATATCTCAAATGCATATGACAGTATATTTGCAACCACAATTAATTCGGTCCCTTGTCTTAGGGTTTTTCATCGCCACGTGTTAGCTTTCACCTAACACCGTGTAATATATTTGTCCTCAAGACTTTTATCTTCGCCACGTATTGGTTCTCTTCCAATACCGTGTAATATTATTGTCATTAAGACTTTTATCTTCGCCACGTATTGGTTCTCTTCCAATACCGTGTAATATTATTGTCATTAAGACTTTTATCTTCGCCACGTATTGGTTCTCTTCCAATACCGTGTAATATTACTGTTTAACACCATAGGTTTTTAGAAGAAATTCCTCTTTGAATTCTTAAGTTTTCTTTTAACTCTAAAATATTTAAACTTCATTTGTTTTAATAAAAGAATTATCTTTTATCTAAAACCCACTTATTCATCATAAAAGGAATTAATTAAAAACCTAATTTAATTCTTTGATAATTTTACTTAAAATCTTTTACTTTAAGTATTTGTAATTCTGACCCCCTAAGAAGTTCAGTTTCACAGTTCAGCCCCAAATTTTCTGAAAAATCAGGTTTCTGACCCAAAATGCCCAGACTTTACGTTTTCTACCCCAAGACTTTCGTAATTTATAATTCTGGCCCAAATGTACCAGACTTTACGTTTTCTACCCCACAACTTTCGTAATTTATAATTCTAGCCCAAATGTACCAGACTTCGCGTTTCAGCCCCAAGTTTTCGTAAATTATATTTTTGGCCCAAAAGTTTCCAGACTTCGCATTTTTGCCCCAAACTTTCTTAAATTATAATTTTGACCCAAAAGTCCAGATTTTGCAAATAAAGCCCAGAATTCCAGAATTTGCATTTTTGACCCCAAAAACCTGCAGTTTTCGTTTTTAACCCCTAAAACTCCAAAATTTGATTTTTCTCCCACATTAATTAATTCTCTAACTCACTTAAAAGTTTTATGGGTAAAATGACTTAGTATGAAATTGATTTAAGACTTATGATTAGAATTCTCATTAATTCATTTGGAAAAACTTTCTCATTAAAGCTTTTAAACTCTCTTCCCACACTTAATCAAATCTTTTCAATCCAATCCCAATCAAAGTATATGAAATACACATAAATCAATATACATCAATTAGGCAATAACACAACCAAGCCATAAATCAAACATACACTCAAAATACTCATTCATAATATATCAACATACATCATGGACATAGCATTAAATCATACTTCAACAAGCACACACTTGGACATCCAAAACCACCCCAAAGCATACATATGATTTTTTCCAACAACACATAGGCTCATAAAAATTGATCATGCCTCAACCAAAAAAAATCATATTTTTACTCATATACATATACATGTAAAAATACATATTACTATGAGAATGAAAAATCATTCAACAACCAATATGAAAAACTCAAGTCTTTGAGTTCATCATCAAGAACAAAATCACATAATCACACACATACACAACCCTCCCAACTTATTGAGAAAAATCCCCTTACCTCTTGAAGACTTGAAAAATGGGCTAACTCCAAAATCACCTCCTTCACACCCCACCAACACCAAGTGGTCTACTCCACACCTTGATGTTCCCACACTTAGAAAAATTTCCTTTTTCAAAATACACCAAAACACAACCATAGAAATATGAGTTTTATGAAAACCAAGAAACCATAAAGAGTAGAAATTTGAGAAGATGAATACTTACTCAAATCTTGAAAGAAAATAGATCCAAGGTAGTTTCCAAGCTTGTAGGTTCCAATGGAGTGAACCTAAACAAAGGAAAAGCTTATTTTTAGTAAAATGAAGAACTCAAGCTTTCATGAAAACATGAAAGTGGTGGAAATGAAAAAATGAAAGAAGTTTATGGATTAGAATGATGATCCAAACCTTTTTTGTGAAGCTTGGGTATGGAAAATCTCACTAGAACTTGGTCTTTTTGTGTGTGGAAAAAGCTTGGGAATATGAGAGAAAATGGAAATGGAACTTGGAGAAGATGAAGTGTATGAAGCAAATGAATTTCTCTCTCCTTTCTCCCTAGATGAATTTCGGCTGAAGCAAGAAGGGCATGGGGGAGGTATGGGCTTGCATGCTTTGGTGGTTGGGAGCCATACCTCTCTCACCTAATTTTGAGAAAATTCAAAATCAACCCCTAATTGACCATTTGACTTTTGGAATTGTTTGAGAATGGGATCAGCCCCCTTATGCGCCCAGCTGACCAGAAAAATGGTGGGATTAAGTCCCATCAAGTTAGGGTTTAATCGGTAGTTCGAAGCGGTAAAAACGCGTAGTTTTCGAACCCCTTTTTAGATAAATATTTTTCTAAAATGAGTAAAATCATGAGGAATAAATTTTATGATTTGAATATGTCATAGAAAAATTTAGAAACCCAAAACTAAATTTTTGGACTATTTTTCATGTCCCGGTTGCGCCCGGTTTACCCGTAAAGCACCAAACGCGGGTAAAAATAAAGTTTTTCTGAAAAATTTCCAGAAAATTTCTAAAAATAACAAATATTATAAGAACCACTTTTGGTTCGTTAAAAATTTATTTTGGAGTAAAAATGACCTCCGGAAAAATACTAAACCCTTCCCGCCTTTCGCGAGAACGCGGTTCTCGCAAAAACTCAGTTTTGCAAACTCTATCGCTATAAACCCTTCAAAAATAAACCTAAGATATAAATATTATTATTTATACCTTAAAATCACAAAATCATTAATTAAATAATTTTACTTAATTTAAAACAGATTAAAAATAAATAAAAACTATATATATAAAAACAGAGTGTTACAGGGATAGTCTGGCCACAGTAGCCTAAAGGGATTATCCAAGTTGCGAAACCCCTCAGATGGCCAGGTAGGATATATCCCCTGAGTCGAGGCAAGTCGCACAACCCTGCTTGGATAAATCTGACGGACTTGACTATTCAAGATATGGTGAGACGTAGCTTATCTGAATGATTACTATGAAGTCGGTGGGACTCTCTAGTAAGTCTGCTACGGCCAATCGCTCAATGGTGTTGGAGGTAGGAAAGTCTCCTTGGAGCACTACGAGGGTGATGTGAGGGGAAATAGAAGTGACATGCATTGTAATATATCTGAGTGGATGATATATTGTTTGATGCTGAGATATGTGATATATTGTTTGATGCTGAGATATGTGTGTGACTGTGATCATTCTCATTGTGTCTGTGAGAATATCTTACTTGCAGGAAAATCTTATCCTCGTGTTTTTGAGAAGGGTAAGTGGTAGATGATTTTCTAATGCATAAGTGTCTGATGACTTTCTAATGCAAATGTGTCTGATAGATGTGGTACATATCTATATCTGTTGTCTCTTTGCTTTACTATTTGTGTATGAGGATTTTTCACCCTTGCCTATATGTTTTGTGCTCTCTTTTGAACATGACCCATATAGATGGATCGCCCGCCCGAGGGGTTAGTGAAGATTCGTAGACTCAGTCTGCTGCCCCGAGGGGCAGACGGTGAGGGGTGGATCATAAACCCCGAAACCCAGTGGGGGACATTCCTAGGATTTGTCACTTCACTTGAGACTACTGCGGAAGGGCCTCATAGATGGACTGTTGAGGATATGATTTTGGATGTAAAGATACCCATTCGGGAGTTGTGGGACACATGGAGGGAGAGAGAAAGGCAGAGACAGCCGGTAGCGCAACAGGAGCCTGCCCAAGGATTTGAGCCGGTGCAGCAGGAGCCTGCAAGGCCAGAGACACAGCATCGAAGACCCAAGACTCCACCCTGCAAGAGATACTATGGTAGGTGGAGGCAGACTGCTCGCAAGAGTACTGTTCGCCGTACCCAGATAGTTAGGGTCACATCAGCTGAGAAGGTGCCTGCTGAGAGGACACCTGCTACTCAGTCTGATCGACCCATCCCAGCTATTCCAGTTTCTTTTGCAGGGCCTGGAGGGAGACCGAGACCTTTTCCTTCTACTAGTATGCCGTCTTGGCGAACACGAGCTCGTCAAGAGGCCAATGACAGTAAAGGGAAAGGGAAGCAAGTCGTGGAGGAGGAGAGTGATCCTTCTGAGGAGTCTATGGGGAGTGTTTAGGAGCTGATATAACGCAGGTTGTTGCGTTATTTGATCTTGTTTTTTTGTAGACTGACTCTATACCGGTGTGGGCTTATGCTTAGAGATATTTTGGATGACTATACTTTATATCATGTGACTTGTAAAACTTTGAGCTAGTACTGTATATGATGTACATTATTTATTCAGTAGTTGCTTATCTCGTTTTATTTACTGATACGTTACGACATGAAAGAGTTTTCGAAATCAAAATAATGTAAGTGAAGGTTTCAAGTTAAAACGGTTTTCAGTAACAAAAAGAAAAAATTTATGCTCATTTTCGAAAATTAATTTAAGATAGTTAAAAGAAGAATTTCTTTAAAATGAAAATCAATATGACGTATTTTAAATAAATCAGGTTACTTATGTTGTAATATCCTTTTATGAGAAATGGTGTTGCACACACTGTAGTTGGAATAGGAATGTGAATATGTTTCTAAAGTTAGTAATTGGCCATATAGATGAGTAGGACGGTATTGAGGATTTTTATCATATAAATATTTTTCAGGTGATACGGGTTATTTCACTTAGGGGATAATATGCGAGAGCCATATTCAACGTTGTTCTAGGTACGTAATTTCGAGGACGAAATTATTTTAAGGGGAATAGAGTTGTAACATCCATTTTTTTATTAATTGTTTAATTTCGTCTTATATAAATTTTTGCGATATAATTATTTTGAGTATTATTTTTAGCTTAAAAATAGGATTTAAATATGCAGGTTTAAGAATACTTATGAAAATGATTGATTTTCAGCTTCCGTTAGGTCTAGTTACAACGTCCGTTTCTTTATGTTTTACCGTCCTTTTTATGTTTTATATGAATTTTTGTTCCATAAATGTTGTGTGATTTAGTTTTAGCTTAAAATTAGTAATAAAATACATGTATTTTGAAATACTTCTGAAATGGTAGCTTTTCAATCAACATCAAGTCTTTTTACAGAAAATGGTTTACGTCTAACTAACGGAAAGAGATTTAAATAGCTTGAGTGTGTTAAACCAACTCAATAAATAAACTTCCTTCACAAAAATTGGTTCTTTTATTATTTTAGATTTTCTGAAATTTTTCAGAAATTTTTGGAAAACTTTCAAAAAATACCGAAAACTACGCTAACCGGGGGCGTATAAATGTAAAAACCTTGTTTCACAGGTATAATTTTCAAGTAAAAGGTCCATAAGCATTTTATAATTTAGTTTTAATTAATTATTTCATGATCTTAGAAATTATTTTTGTGATAGTTTTGAAAACCCTATTTTTCTGCATTTTCGGTATTATACCTGCGAAACGATGAAAACCGAAGACTTTGCACTATCAATAAATTTAAAAAATGAGTGCCACAAAATTATTTGGACTTGTGATGCCATTTTCTAGCATTCTCATTGGTTGCCATCAATTTTAATTAATTATTTCAATTTTTGATTGTTTTTCACTCTTTTTCATCCAAACCCTAGGGGTATTTTAGGAAATTCACATCTCCTTCTTTCCAGCTCAGTTCTGCATGCCTCTTGAAGGTTCTTGAAGCTTCTCAAGTGTTCTAGGGCATAGATATCTTGTTAGATATTTTTAGATATTTTTAATAATTAGGATTTTAGTATTTTTGTGAAAAATAGGAAAATAAAATATCTCCCCCTCTCTTCCCCAAGGTCTGGCCGAACCCCTCCCCTATAAATAGGGAGGGGGTGCTCTTCATTTTTCACACAATCCACTTGAAGCAAATCTCACTTCAAAATCCTTTTCTTTCCCTTTTGTTTCCTTTGGTTTTTCTTTGTTACTAATCAAGTTTCTTTGTGTGTTGTTCTTGTTGTTCTTAGTTTGTTCTTCACCATTCATAAGGCTAAGGTATGGGGAATTTCATTCCAAGTTGGTTTGATTTTTGTTTTGATGAGTAATTGTGTGTTGGGTGTTTATGGTTTTAATAAATTGTTATTTATTTACAAAATTGTTTTAAAAATTATACTGTCTTATTTTTATTTAAAATATGATTTTTCAAATAGTAAACTTATAATTCCCAATTTAATTATAAAGTTTAATAATTATATTGTTACGCTGGTGAAATTTTAACAATAAAGACTTGATCACCCAGTTGGCTATGCCTCCGTGATCAACAAATCTAAGAAATTGTAAAATTGAACCTCTTGAGTTCTTTTGGCTAATAGGGAATACTGTGGTTGGTCATGCGTAAGAGTACATCTTCGGTGTACTGATACGTCAGGCTCAAGGGCCGTATCTCTATTAGACATTAAGACGTGAGCAAGTGATTAAATACGCTAAAATTCCTAAACCAGTGTTTTTCTTCTATTTCCATGTTCTTTTTTGAATATAAATATATACAAGTTGATTGGGTAAAATAAATTAATAGTAATGGGTTCTCGGTGAACTCTTCTGTTAAGTTATTTGGAATAAATTCCTGATTTGGGACCCTGTTATATATAAAAACTTGTGATTTTTATTGTTTATATACAGACTGGTGGTGGGTGAAGGTAGTTCATTTGTATAGATCTGTCTATGAAAGACAAAGGTCATTGAAGGAGGCAAAAGCTCACCTGATCTTTCCTGGGAACCATACCGGTGCAGTATTTTCCCTATCCTAGGGAGTTCATATGTACGTGGCGAAGATTACTTGTTCAGCTTCCAAAGAGCTTTCTCAAAGAGAATGAGTTTAACTTATGATTTTTATTAATATTATTACAGTTATGGTTAGTTACCGCAGTCGGCTTTGCCGCCGTGTATCTATTCCCTAGCAATTTTCCCAAAATATGAGAAATAGTCACTTACCGATTAAAAGTGAGCCGGAGTTTGAATAAGCGTTAATCTCTTCTCTCTTGATCAATCCCGGTGGCTCTGCCCCGTTTTGATATTCTATTATTGCTTTGATCACTTTATTTCTATACCGATTCACTTTCTGGTAATCACCTCAGTTCGGCTCTGCCGCGATGTGGTTACTCTTAAAATAAATGAGAAAAACCGAAAAGAGTAACAAAATGGTTAAATTTTAAGAATATTTCTGTGTTGATAGAATAAGAGTATTTATTCTATGTGGTTTTGTATTATGAGAGATAATACAGTAAAACAGAGAAGGTTTTACAAGAGAAACCAAAGAGATATTATGCAAGTTTTGAGTTGTTATTTGCATAAAGGTTTTTGAGCTATACAACTCAAAGAGGGTTGAGAATAGTGTTTAGCTGGGCTACAATTGCCTATTGGGATTATCCAGGTTTCGAAAGTCACAATGGTCGTGTGGTGGATCCCAGCGAGCCGAGACGAGTAGTATACCCGGCTTGGATAAATCTGACTGACTGACCTATTTCATGATCTGGTAATTCCGATTTTAAATATAGTTTTACTGAAAGTATACTGTATAAATGTTATCTTTCTTCTGTTATCATTCTTAACTTGTGTAAGTTTTTCACCCTACCTACTTTCCATGTTTTGTCCATATGTGGTTGAGTAGATGATGCTTCAGAGGATTAGATCGGGTTTGGGTCGAAGGTCTTGTAACCAACTTTTCAAGGCGAAGGAGCGAAAGATCTACTCTGACTTACAGGAGAGAAGGATGAAGGATATACCAGTTCTAAAAGCACCATTTATATTATTTTATGGAAAGCGTAGGAAGCCAGCATGGAGAACTACCCTTCATTTTAGAGTAGGAAGAATGCGTCTTTTATCCCACCTGTGGATGAGGACGGTTAATCTGGGTAGATGTTAGAGATTGAACCTGGCTTTTATATTACTTAGTAGCTTTTTATTTCTTTCATTTACTTACATTTTCTTTTAAGTTTGCTTAGAGTTTTTCTACAGCTTTTTGATATCCAGTAGTTTGTAGGAAAACTGTACTGAGGCAAGCTTTTGGTTATATATATGACGAGGTATTTTTACATTAGTGTTATTTACTATTTATTGTTGCAAAAATTTTATTCACATTTTTGGAAACAAAACTCGATTTTAATTAAAGGTTTCTTAAGAATATTTTGCGAAAATACTTGTTACTATGGTGTAATATCCTTTTTTGAGAAAGGGTGTTGCATGATGCATGTCACTTTAATATCTCTTTTTACACCAATGTACTGCTCCATGGAGACTTCTCTTCCTCAACTACGTAGAGTGATATGGCTGGTGCTTGTACCTAACATAAATGCAACCTAACCATCTCTTATGCTTCGTTGTCATTTATTCGGTATGGCCCATTGTGCTATCTCGTGCACCATATCATAAATAAGGCAAGCCAGTCAGGATCATTCAAGTCAGGTATACTACTCTTCTCGGCACATGGGGATTCCCCTCAAGGGCATTGAGAATTTCGTGACCTGAAGCCCTCAAAGACTTATAGTTAGATTATGCTTATTCTCAATCCATCGCTTTAGGATTATATACTCTAATCATGGCATAAAGTCAACATCTTAAATGCGTATGACACTACAATTCACACACATACATGGAAAATAATGCAATTCTTCACTTAGGATTTTCATCGTCACGTGTTAGCTATCTCCCAACACCGTGTAGCATTATTTATCCTTGAAACTTCACTCGCCACGTGTTGACTCTCTCTCAATAATATGTAAATTTTTTTGATTAAGATCGTTTTAAAACATAAGTTTTAAAGAACACCTCTATAAATCTCTCTTTAGTTTTTAAGCCTCAAATTTTTAAATACTTGAATCATGAAATACCTCATTAACATTTTCAAATATAAACCAAGAATAGTGTTATGAAAGTCATTTGAAAACTCAAATGCTTTTATTAATGCCAAACTTAGTATTTTTCAGTGTAAAAGCTTGACTTATAGGTCTTAATTAAAAACTCAAGTTACACCTTTGATAAAACTTTACTTAAATTCATTTACTTCTTTTTATTTCAAATCTGAACCCTCAAGTATCCAATTTCACGCTTCAACCTCTAATTTCTAAAAATTATGATTCTGCCCTAAGAATATCCAGTGTTTCGTTTTTGCCCCTAAACTTCTAAAATTTGCGTTTTTGACCCAAAATACCCAGTTTTCATTTTTAATCCCAGAACTTTCAAAAATTATAGTGTTGCCTCAAAATGCATCCAGTTTTCATTACAGTCCCTTAAAAATTCAAAATTCTATTTCTTTCCCTTTTCAATTAATTCTTTAACTTAATTAGGACTTTTGAAAAGTAAAATTTGTAAAAAGTCCATTGAAGACTTAATTTCAAAATCAAGTTAAAATACCTAATCAAATGTTGACTTGAATTCTAATTAATTAAATCTTGATTTTTATTTGGGAAAACTTCTTCTTAAAGTCCTTTAATCCTCTTCCATAAGCTTGGGTACATAATATAGTCCTCTTTGAATCCAATCACCAATCACAACAACAACAATTATAATAAATTTTAAGCTTTAACCACTTTAAATAATTACAGTCCAACATCATCATCAAAACACACAAATCACCCAAGAATCAAATACAATCAATACATCAAGAATACAAACTCCAATCATCAAGCACAAATACACTTAAAGTAATCATTTTGAGCATTTAACATACATCAAGAATACTAAACAAAGCATTAGGCATAAACCACTTCAAGTCATAATATATTTTACCAAGAGATTAAAATTTCAAAAATCATCTTCATCAATTAAAAATGATATGTTAAAAACTCTAAGTTCTAAATATATCAAAATAGACATTACTAATAGAATGAAAACTCATTCAACACCTAAGAAGAAAAACTCAAGTCTTTGAGTTTCTCATCAAGAACAAAACACACAATCATCCACATATAAAACCTTCCCAACTTATTGAGAAAATCCCCTTACCTCTTGAAGCACTTAAAGAAAATCACCAAGAGGTCTTCTAGCAAACAAGCCACCAAGAGATCTCCTCACCACTTTGATGTTCCAACACTTACAAAATCACCCTTATTTCAAAAATGCACAAAAACACAACCATAAAAATGCAAGTTTTATGAAAATAACCAAACCCTAAAGTATAGAAATCTTGAGTAGAGAAATACTTACTCAAGGCTTGGAGGAAAAAGGGCTCAGGAAGTTTTTCAAGCTTGTAGGTTCCAATTGTATGAACCTAAACCAAGAAAAAGCTCTCTTTTAGCAAAAAGAAGAACACAATATTCTTGGAAAAAATTAAAAGTGATGAGACTAGAAAAAGAAGAGATTATGGTTTAGAATCATGATCCAAACCTTTTTTGTGAAGCTTGAATAGTCAAAAACTCAAGAAAATTCAATCTTTTGGTTATGGAGGAAAAGCTTGGGAATGAGAGAGAAAAATGGAGTTCTTTGATTCAAGTGAAGAAGATGAAGTGGTAAAATGAAATCTCTCTCTTCCTTTTCTATTGACAACTCGGCCAAGGGAGCAAGGAGGAATGGGGGAGTATGGCTTTGATTGGTTTTGGTCACCTGCTCCATGCTTTAATTTGAAAAAATCAAATAATAATCCTTTGACTCACACTTGACTTTGAGATATTTTCATGACTACATTTTTGGCCAAGAAACTCGCCCAAGACACCAAAAAAATTGGTGGGATTATGTCCCATCAAGTTAGGGTTTAGTTAGTGGTTCAAAGTAGTAAAATACTTAGTTTTATAATTCCTTTTTAGATAAATATTTTTCTAAAATAGGTAACAACATGAAAAATCACTTTTATGACTCAAATTTGATATACAAAAATTTAGAATCTCAAAACTAAATTTTTGGATCATTTTTCATGTCCCGGTTGCGCCCGATTTACCCGTAAAGCTCCAAACGTGGAAAAAATAAAGTTTTTCTGAAAAATTTCTAGAAATTTTTTAAAAATCACAAATATTATAAAAACAACTTTTGGTTCGTTAAAATATTATTTTGGAGTAAAAATGACCTTCAGAAAAATACTGAACATTTTCCCCGCATCACGCAAGAATGTGGTTCCTGCAAAAGTCGGTTTTGCAAACTTTACTACTCTCGACTTTTCTAAAATAAATCGAAGATGTGAATATCATTATTCTCACCATAAGATCTAAAATTCATTAATCCAATAATTTAAATAAATTAAAGCAGGTTAAAAATTAAAAGAAACTATATAAAAATCGAGGGTGTTACAGCTTCAGTGTGTCAAATCAATCCAGAAAACAAAATTTCTTCACAAAATTGAAATGTCATTTTTACCCTTGATTTCTATCCTTTTCATACAAACCCTAAGGGCAAAATTGTAAAAGCACATCCCACCTCTTCCAGCTCCATTTGGCCGCCTTCTTCATGTGCAAGTGGAGAGGATATTCTCTTTTTTGTGCTTATGCTTCCTTTTGAACCAATTAGAATTTAATTAATTAGTTTTTAGTTATTTTAATTTCTTTTTGGTAAACCATGGTTTTGATGAAAACTATGGGCTCAAAACCACTTCCCTTGGCTGCCTCCTTGCCTATAAATAGAGGGGAGGGGCTTCACTAAATTCTCGTTCCAATTCTTGAAGCAATTCTAAAGAATTCTCTCTTTTTCCTCTTTTTAGTTTTCAAAGTTTTCTTAGTTTTCTTGTCAAAGTTCTTGAGTTTTGAAGCCTTGATCTTCAAAATATCCCTTTTCTTCAAGTTTCGAGGTAAGGGAAAAATTCTTGAGAATTTTGAAGAGATTATCCACTTTTGTGGTTTTATGTTATAGCTTTATTAATTATTTTATAGCTTTTATTTAATTATAGTAAGGTTATAATGTCAAGATTGATATATGCCTTATAACTATTTTACAACTTTTTAATTATGTGTTTTTATAGTAAGGTTATAATGGCAAGATTGGTATATGCCTTATAATAATTTATTTAAGCTTTATAAATGTTTTATGGCTTTAATTTAATTGTTTTGAGCTTTAAAAATTGTAGTGTTATAATGCCTAAATTGTGAAAACCCTGATATTGTCTATCATTGATATACGAGGTGATGGTTAAGATGAGGGTTTATTAGTGTGGTTCTGTCTAGGTGTTTTATTAAGAATGATGTTAACATGTGTGTATTTTGAGGATGAATATAGCATCATTGGCTATGTGCATTATATTTACTGTTAATCTGCTGTGTGAGTTATCTTGGTTGTGTGCCTTATGCCTGCTATAGATCTGCTGTGTGTCTAATATTTGTTGTGTGTTACTTATGTATTCTTTCGTGATATAATTCAATGATAAGGATTTTTGCCCTAGCCTACTTTCTATGTTGTTTTGGTGCATGGTTGAGTAGATGTTTTCCCAAGGAGTGGGCTAAGTCTTAGGAGAGGATTTGAAGAACGTTGTTGCGTGGATTTATAGAGATTCCGAGAAGAATCGGGGTTTACTGTCTTCTTTTGGGTAGAGGTCTAGAGATTTGACTGGCTCAGATGTTCCCTATATAAATTATTTTGAGTATCTTAAATATACTGAATTTTCCCTGTAGAAACTCTATTAATTTATATATGAGAAAAGATTCCCTTCACAAGTGTATCATCTTATGTTTTCGGGTTAAAAACCTTTTGAAAAGAATTAGGGAAACATATTCCCCATCCTTCTCATCTTCAGAAAAGGAGAAAAATTTTACCCGCATTTTGAAGGTAGTTTATAATTGAAAGCAATTTTCATCTAAGTAATTTACGAAATTCTTAGTTAGTATGATGTAATATCCTTTTTGGAGAAAGGGTGTTACAACATTACTGTCACAAAATCATATAAACAATTTATGCATTATAACACTATAAATAATAAAAGTATATGATAAATAAATTAAAGTCATAAAACAATTATAAAGCATAAATAAATAAATAAATAAATAAATAAATAAATACAAAGCTATAACACATATATTACCTAAGTGATTAGCAACCAAAAATCAAACTCATATTTTTTTTAAAATTATTTTGCAAGAGGTTCCCCTTACCTTATGGAAGAACATAGCTTGAAGAAAAAAGCTTGAACCAAGAACACAAAAGAGAGAAAAAGCTTTAAAGTGGGAGAAAGAGAGAACTTGGCAATGCTTCAAGTTTTGGGATGAGAAGTTTATGAAGCAAAGAGGGGTACTTATAGGGAGGAGAGGGGCAGCCAATTGGGGAGAGGGAGGGAATTAATTTTTGTGATGTCATGCTACTTTTTAAGCCATATGTCATAAAATCTATTTAGTTAATTATGTAAAAACCTATTCTTTTTCCTATTATCTCCATGCTCAAGACAAGGCAATTGAAAAAGCACATCCAATGCTTCAAATTAGAAGTTGATGTCGACCAAAAGAGGGGGAGGGAGAGCTCTTGGAAATAGTAGGTTTTAGTAGTTTTAGTGTAAAATCAAGGGTAAAACGGTATTTGCACGTGCCCCTACTAATTGTGGTCAATGGCTGGGTCAACACTGTAACACTCGAATTTTTCCGTAATTATTTTCTGTGAATATTTTTTTAATAGTATTTTATATCCTTGAATTATTTTAACTAAATAAAGGTCAAAAATGATTTTCTATAGCATAAAAACTATTTTTGTTGAATTTTAACGTCAAAATTTTATGGAGCCCTTATTTGCAATTTTAGAAAGTTTAGAAATTTCTATAAATTGCAATTTGGTCCCTGGACCAGGGAACTGGTCCAAGCAATATAAATGATTAGATTTTTGTATTTTGGGGTAGATAGAGATTATTTTTTTTAGGAATTCTGGTAATTAGAAGAAGAAATACAGTTTTGGTCCCTCTAGGGTGAATTACGTAGATCGGAAGAATCAGAGGCCAAATAAATTTTTAGAGACCAAAATAGAGACAGATAGAAAGATTAGGATCTACCATTATCATTTATTTATCAATTCCTATTTTTAGGAATTTTTTGGAAATTTTCTAGAATTTTTCCAAAAATTACAATTTTGCCCCTGTTTACGGGTAACCGGGGAAACCAAGGAAGCTGGTAAAAGACCAGAGCTCAGGGCTAGGGGTTATGGGGAAATTTACCAGGGGAAGAAGGTGATGCAGAGCGATGTCACTATAAACGAGAATCTTGACTTTTTAGATGCAAGGGGAGAAATGACCATTTTGCCCCTAACCTTTCTTCTTTGCACCAAGGGCATTTAAGTCATTTCCCCAAGATTCTTTTCAGCCCAAATGGCACGCCCCCTTGTCCCTTTTAAGGCCAAATATTTTGTTTTACAAAGCTTAATTCAATTCTAATTCAAATCCACCAATTAAGCTTTGACACTTGTCATTTTTTTACTTGTCATTCACCTAACTACATGGTGATTTTAGTAAAGCACCCCCTTTCCTTCCCTATAAATAGAGAGGGAGATCCTTCCATTTTCCTTGCTCATTCACTCTCTCCTTCTCCTCCCTTTGTTCTTGCTTCTTGAGTTGTTCTTGTGCTTCAAAGAGCTTTGTGCTTAGTTCTTGGTTTTTAGTGAGTGGTGCTTGGAGTAAGAGGAAGGCTAGTGATCAAAGAAGGGTTTGTAGAGATTTCTCTTAGTCTTGTTATTTTGGTTAAGGTTTTAGTCTTATTAGTAACAAGGCTTTTGTTGTTGGAAGGTGGTGAGTGAAGAGGTGGGACCAAAACAATAAAAAGATAACTAAGGTAAGGGGAAAATGTTTAAAAGCAAGTTATAAGAATCATATAAGTGATTTCTTATATGATTTGTATGGCTTAAGTGGTTCAAGCTTTAAAAAGAAAATTTATACCTATATATATATAAATATCTATATCTATATCTTTTAAGTATGTTTCTAATATTTATTTTAAGTCTTTAATTTTATGCTTTCTATTTTTTTATTTATGGACTGACATTTCAGTCAAGTCCTTATGTTTTCTATTTATTTATTTATGGATTGACATTTCGGTTAAGACCTTATGCTTTCTATTTATTTATGTTCTCTATTTATTTATTTCTGGACTGGCATTTTGGTCAAGTCCTTATGCTTTCTGTTTGTTTATTCCTTATGCTTTCTATTTATTTATTGATGGACTGACATTTCAGTCAAGTCCTATGTTTTTGTGTTGGTTATTTTTAAGTTCTTTTACTTTGTGCTATTTGATTCTTGATTTGTTCTTATTCTATTTCCTCATGCTTTAAGCCTTAAAATAATTATTATCGTCTTAACCCAAATCTTATTGTATATCAACTTGGGATTTGAAATAATTGATGTGTTTGATATTTGGATCTTACTTGAGTTTGATCATCAAGAGCTTGAGTTGTTGTATTGCTTGTACATGAGATTTGGTGATATGATTATTTGAAAAGATAAGGACAAATAAATATTGAAGTGAAGGGACCAAAATCATAAACATGTAGCATTAGAAGTAAAAAGAGTAATAACTTGATTTAAAAGAAAAAATTATTAAGATCTCCAAAAAGGTTTCATTTTAAAGTCTTGAAAAGAATTTTATGAAAATTAAAAGATCCAAAATTAATATATTATTTTTACAATAAATTAAACTATGTTTTTATAAGTTAGAATAAAGTTTTAAGTCCATTTTTAATTGATTAAACAGTGATATTCACACCTTAGGTGTGAAAACTTTTTAAAACATAAGAAAATTTAAATCCTGTCAATTTTCGAAAAACCTGGAGACAGACTCGTTTACACCCGCGATGTGAAAATTGCCACACCTGTGAAAGCGTCAGGTTTTTCAAAATTTTACTAAATTCGAAATCTTCCAAAATTATGTTCAAAGGCTTCTAAATTAAGGTATTTATAAGGAAAAAAAATTATTACTTGAGGTTCCTCATATGAAAGGTATTTTATTTACATTTTTATGTAGAAAAGGAATCAATAAAGGATTTCTAAAACATTGTTGCAAAAAGATAAGGCAAAGTGTTTGTTGAATTCATGAGGAATTGTTGTTGGGATATTGATCCTTTGGTTGCAAATTGAATTGTCATTTGCATAGAGATGTTTTGGCTTTGCCAAATTGAGCTACAACCCTAGTTGGAGGGTTGAGAATAGATCACAGTTGGGCTACAATTGCCTATTGGGATTATCCAGGTTTCGAAAATTCTCAATGGCCGTGTGTGTGGATCCCAGCGAGCCGAGAATGAGTAGAGTACCCGGCTTGGATAAATCGGACTGACTAGCCTATTCATGATTTGGTATAAATATTTAAATGTGGATATACTGAACGACTGTAAAACCCGCTCATGAAAAAGGGGACTGTACTGGTTGGTTATGATAGGTATATGCCACAGCCAATCGCTCAGACGGAGTTTTGGTGGAAAAAGTCTCCATGGAGCACTACACCGGTGTATTGTGTGGGAAATTGAAGTGTCATGCATAATAAATGCTTGTGATGTTTGCTGTTTGATTGATTTATGGATACTTGTGTTGAAATTTTATGTGTCTGATGTGTTTCTGGTTGATATTATGATCTGTGAATGAGTGATAGAGTTGGTTACTAAGATTTTTGAAAAACCTTAAATCTATATCTATTTGTGAAATGTAATATATGGTATTTCCTCGTTATGTGTTTTCGTGATATAACTTGTAGAGAAGATTTGCACCCTTGCCTATATGTTTGTGGTCTTTTGGAACATGATTCATATAGATAGATCCGAACCCGGAGTTGATCTCCACCAGTAGGAAGAGTTTTAAGCCCCGTGGGGGCGAAGGGCAAGGCTGGATATACAACCCAGCCACTGAGTACGCGACCTACGTTGGACATATACCGAAGACCTCGGGAGGAGCAAGTGGACCAGACGCAAGACTAGAAAGTAACCGTCGGACGATTAGATTGGGGAGAGCTCGTAGCTGTAGATGCTCTGGTGGTCCAGAATAGGTCATAGAGAGATTAGTGGAACTCGACCGGCCTAGGATGGATGAGGGCGTCTAACTCGTGTGCTTAATATGTTTTCTAGTTTTGCGTGGACTATTTACTTTCTCCTTGATGATCGTGTGTATAGGTCACTTTGTTGTGGCCAAGACTATTACTTGCTGGAGTAAGCCCTATATTTCCTGTGATATGTATATTACGTGTGGTGTGTTCCCTATAGCTATGTCTTTGAAAATAATTTTATGATCACTAAATTTTCTACAAAGAAGAATTATTTGAAAACATATTCCCTATCCTTCTCATCTTCTTCTTTTGAAAAAAAAATTTACTCACATTTTTGAAAGGAAATATGTAAATGAAAGTATTTATTTTCTAAATATAAAGTATTTTTGAAAATATCAATGTAATGCCTTTTTGGGAAAAAGGGTGTTACATTTAGTGGTATCAGAGCCAGGTCGAGTTATTAGGGAAGAAAAGGTTATACGCCTATTAAGTAAAGTTGTGTGATCTCTGATTAGCATTGTTTGACATTGTTTGAATTGTTTCCTTAAGAAACAATGTGTGAAATTGTTTGAAATTGTTTGAATTAGATTCTGAATAGATGAATCGATATTAGCTGATTTGTAGGAGAACATGGCAAGAAGAGAAACACGTTCAGGAAGTACAGCGGATCGTGACGACACAATGGAGAGAGCCATTGAAGTTGTGACTAACATGGCGGCTACCATGGCACAACAAGCAAATCGTGCCGAGTAGAGAGACATCGAGAAACAGCTGAGGGCAGAAAGAGCAGCTGAGTCAAATGGACTATCTGACTTTAGGAAATATGATCCACCACAGTTTCATGGGGAATCTGACCCTGACAAAGCTGATCTCTGGATGCAGGAGATAGAGAAAATTTTCAATGCACTACACTGTCCTGAGGAGGTAAAGGTCCATTATGTGACCTATCAGCTGTTAGGTGACGCTGAGTACTGGTGGAAGGGAGTACAACAACTATTAGAAGATGTGAATCTGGTAGTAATGTGGGAGATATTTCGTACCAGGTTTCTGGGGAAATATTTTCCACAGAGTGCAAGAACTGAGAAAGAGCAAGAGTTTTTGCGTTTACAACAGAGGGATATGACCGTAGGGGAATATGCAGTGAAATTTGAATCGCTGGCTAGGTATTTCCGTTTCTTCCAACTCCAGTCGGATGAGGAGTGGAAGTGTGAACGTTTTGAGTCAGGACTGAGGTATGAAATCAAGGAAGCTGTCTCTACTAGAGATTCGTCAGTTTCAACCTCTGGTGGAAAGATGCAGGAAGGTGGAAGTCTTAAAGAGAGGAAATTTTGGGAAAGGTAATGTGGGTGGACCATCTAGGTTCCAACCACAGAACCAGAAAGGGAAGCAGTTTCAAGGGAAGCCATATGCAAAGTCTGTAGGGAGTTATTCAAACCAACAACGAAATCGCAATAACCCACCTATTGTTGGGGTGGAAGTAAGGGAAGCGTCGGGACAGGTACTCCGGTAATGTGTTTTAGATGTGGGAAGCAGGGGCATTACGCCAGTGTTTGCCCACAAGGATTAATTTGTTTCAAGTGTGGCAAGACTGGGCACGTGGCAAGGGATTGTCGAGTACCTAAGCCGGAACCGGTGGTGAATAGCATGCAAGCTGCAAAGCCAAAGGCAAAGGGACGCGTTTATACCATGAGTGGTGTTGAGGCTTCTCGATCGGATGATCTCATACAAGGTACTTGTGACATAACTAGTAATCCTTTAATTGTATTATATGATTCAGGCACAACCCATTCTTTTATATCCTTAGATTGTGTAAAACAATTGAAATTGCCTGTGTCTTCGTTACCTTTTGATTTAACTGTTAATACCCCTACTGCTGAACCCATCACAGTGAGTGATGTTTGTTTAAATTGTCCAGTTACTGTTTTTGGTAAAACCTATCATGTTGATTTAATCTGCTTGCCTTTAACACAGTTAGATGTGATTTTAGGCATGAATTGGTTATCTTTCAACCATATCCTCCTAGATTGTGCACACAAAACTTTAGTTTTCCCCAATTCTAAGATTTTTGGATTTATAACTGCCAATCAAGCAATAACTTCTTTGAAAGAAGGAGCTCAGGGATACATGCTCTTATCCTCTTTGAAAGTTGAAGGGGAAGTAGAATTGAGCAATGTGCCTGTAGTTAGGGAATTCCCGGAAGTATTTCCGGATGATGTTCCAGGTTTGCCACCTGTGAGAGACATAGAATTTGCAATAGACTTAGTACCCGGAACTAGTCCCATATCTATTGCTCCCTACAGGATGTCACCAACTGAATTAGCTGAATTAAAGAAACAATTAGAGGATTTGCTGTCTAAGCAATTCGTACGACCAAGCGTCTCCCCTTGGGGAGCGCTAGTCTTGTTGGTGAAGAAGAAAGATGGAACATCCAGATTATGCGTGGACTACTGACAATTGAACAAGGTAACGATCAAGAACAAATACTTGCTACCACGTATCGATGACTTGATGGATCAACTGCGTGGAGCTGCTGTTTTCTCGAAGATTGACCTGTGAACGGGTTATCACCAGATTAGGGTGAAGATGGAGGATATACCAAAGACGGCATTTAGAACCCGATATGGTCATTACGAGTATCTTGTAATGCCTTTTGGGGTGACGAATGCGCCGGCTATACTCATGGACTACATGAATAGGATCTTTCGTCTGTTCTTAGATCGATTTGTCGTTGTATTCATCGACGACATTTTAATTTATTCCAAGAACAATGAGGAACATGAAGATCATCTACGACAAGTTTTGCAGATTTTGAGCGAAAAGCAGTTGTACGCCAAGTTGGCAAAGTGCGAATTTCGGTTAAGTGAAGTACAATTTTTGGGACATGTGATTTCTAGGGAAGGAATCGCTGTGGATCCTGCGAAAGTAGAAGCAGTACTTTCATGGGAAAGACCAAAGACGGTAACGAAAATCCGTAGCTTTGTTGGTCTAGCTGGATATTATAGAAGATTTATTGAAGGATTCTCAAAGATTGTCGCACCACTGACATAATTGAAAAGGAAAGATCAACCCTTCGTGTGGACAGACGAATGCGAACAAAGTTTCCTGAAGATGAAGGAACGACTGACGACCTCACCTGTGCTGATTTTGCCGAATCCAGAGGAACCAATGAAAGTGTACTGCGACGCTTCTTATCAAGGACTTGGTTGCGTATTGCGTAACGTCCGTAAATTTTGATTCTGTTTTAATTTTATTTTATGCATGTGATGTATGTTTATGCATGTTGGATAGATTTTAGTAAGAGTAAATTTATAGACAAAGCATCTCTGACGTTAGAAAGTAGTGGTTTAAGTTAGACGTTTAGATACAGACAGAGTTCTGTTTATCGTAAATAGACAGAGTGAGGACTTTATGAAGTAGAAACCCTAGATTTAGGTTAAGAATGAGATTTGAAGGTACCAATAGTGATTTTTCAATATTTGAGGATTTTAGAAATTTATTCGGGAATTTTCTGAAGAACAGATAAAAATATTACCGTTTTGGTCCCTGTAGTGTGACTAGGTTGAACTGTGAGTGGATTTGGAGACCAAAACATGTCTAGAAATATTTTTGAAGATGCCAAATGATGTTTTCTAATATTTTAGAATTTTAGAAATTATTTTGGGAATTTTTAGAATGACAGATAAAGAATTGCGGTTTGGGTCCCTGTAGAACGAGAACATAATAGCAGGGAGAGCAGGTGAATGCCAGAGGCTTAGGAAATGATCCAAAATCAACCAAAAGAGTACCCAATGGTGTTTTTACAATATTTTTTATTTTTAGAAATTTTCTAGGAATTTTCTGAGAAAGTTCATTTTTACCCTAAGTTACGGGTTACGGTAAATATCGAAAAGTTACCGTAATGCTTCTAAGCTTGATCTTTATGAACCAAGACCTTTGTGGCATCTTATTTTCATGGCTTAGGACTTATTATAAGGTTCATGAGAGTTTTTACCCCAATAGGTTAAGTTTGGACAATTTTTACTATGAAATACAAAAATTACCACACTTGATTACCTTGGAGATTTACCATTTACCATGGTTAAGGTAAAAAAATTATTTACCCTCCCTTGGACTGCAGACCTGCGCTGGATTAGAGGGGAAGGATGTGGAATTTTCTTGACTCATGACTCACAAGGGTGGACCAATAGGATTAGGGCAAGTCTCTAACTAGGGTTAGTTAGTGGTTAAGTGTAATCATTAATTAGGAAAAAATCTTTTTAGATAGGAAGAGAAGAGGGAGAGGGCCGAGAGCTTGAGGGAGAAGAGAGGAGAGAACTTCTTGCTTGAGTTCATCTTGTTCATCGCCATAGCCAAACTTTGAGTGCTCTTTTCATAAATCTTATCCTAGTTAACAAATTTCCAAGAGGTTGAGCTTGATTTTGTGACCAACAAGCTCCAAGAAGGCAAGCAAAAAGGAGAAGGAGAAGGAAGAAGAAGAAGTGAAGGTTAGGGTTTTCTACAAGAAATTGGTAAGGGGAAAGTTCTTCCTACATGATTTTCAAAGCCTAGAGGACATACTAGGGTTTTGTTGGTGTTGTTGTGTTTAAGTGAATGCTATACTATCTTAGGGTTTATGTTGATTGGCAAACCATGTGTCTTCTTGTTCTTATGACTATGTTTGATCCTTGAGTGATGAATATGCCATTTATATGAATTTCTTTGAGTGACTTGATTATGAGGAACCTTGCTTGATGATGATTTTGTATGATTGTGACCTTGATATGCATAAGGGTTAGTGATTCTTGCCTATGGAAAAATTGACTATGTGGTAAGAGATGAGTTTGCCCTAACTTGGATGCATGATGATCCATGTGCCATGCTTGGTTTGAGTTGGTTGAATGATTGTGGTTGTGCATACGTTTAAATCATGGTATGATGAAAGTGGTGTGTGCATGTTGATGAGCTTGGTGTGTAATGGTAATTGTGTTTTCCTTGCCTTGATGATTGAAACCATGGCTTGATGATTGAAGGTTATGTCTTGGGATTGATCTAAATATAGTAAACTTTACTTATTTTCACTCAGTTGAACCTAACTATGCAAAGAAATGATTTATTTTGGTTGAACATTGGATTTTCGAGCTGCAGTCATGCCCTGGGTGTGACCAGTTTCGCGGTTGGGTAAAGCTGGAAAACAGGGGACAGCTCTGTTCATACCTCGGGTGTGAAAAACTTCGCGCCTGTGAACAGTTCTGGACCCAGCATTTTTGGAAATTAATATTTTTTCGAAAATCAGTTTTTTCCAAATTTTTTTCATAAACATGCTTAAGAGAAAAGGATATTTTTAAATATGAAAAATGGTAAATATTTTGGTTAATTAATTTTAGAACTTAAAAATGTTTTGGATAATGCATTTGGTTAAAAGAGGAACCATTAATAAAAATGTGAATTGAAAGAGGAAAAAGAGCCATGTGATGGAGAATTATGCACAAAGAGATGTGATTATCATAAGTGATGATAATGCTATAACCAAGAGTGAAGGTTATATGTGATTGTGCAAGTGACAACCTAGAGAAAAGGTTAAAGTGATTACAAGAGAAACCAAAACTTAAAATGCTTGAGATGATGATTTTGTATGCTTAATGTGATATGCCATTTTGCATAAAGAGAAAGAGAATTTGGCAAGTGGCCAATGTGATAAGCATTACAACCCGGATGGGGTTGAGAATAGGGATAGTCTGGCCACAGCAGCCTAAAGGGATTATCCAGGTTGCGAAACCCCTCAGATGACCAAGTAGGAGATATCCCCTGAGCCGAGGCAAGTCGCACAACCCTGCTTGGATAAATCTGACGGACTTGACTATTCAGGATATGGTGAGACGTAGCTTATCTAAATGATTACTATGAAGTCTGGTGCGACTCTCTGGTAAGTCTGCTACGACCAATCGCTCAATGGTGTTGGAGGTAGGGAAGTCTCCTTGGAGCACTATGAGGGTGATGTGAGGGGAAATAGAAGTGACATGCATGATAATATATCTGAAATATGTGATATATTGTTTGATGCTGAGATATGTGTGTGACTGTGATTATTCTCATTGTGTCTGTGAGAATGTCTTACTTGCAGGAAAATCTTATCCTCGTGTTTTGAGAAGAGTAAGTGGTAGATGATTTTCTAATGCATGTGTCTGATAAACTGCTAATGCAAATGTGTCTGATAGATGTGGTATATTTCTATATCTGTTGTCTCTGTGCTTTGCTATTTGTGTATGAGGATTTTTCACTCTTACCTATATGTTTTGTGCTCTCTTTTGAACATGACTCATATAGATGGATCGCCCGCTAGAGGGGCTAGTGAAGGTTCGTAGACTCAGTCTGCGGCCCCGAGGGGTAGAGGGTGAGGGGTGGATCATCAACCCCGAAACCCAGTGGGGGACATACCTAGGATATGTCACTTCACTCGAGACTACTGCGGAAGGGCCTCATAGATGGACTGTAGAGGATATGATTTTGGATGTAAAGATGCCCATACGGGCGTTGTGGGACACATGGCGGGAGAGAGAAAGGCAGAGACAGTCGGTAGCCCAACAGGTGCCTGCCCAAGGATCTGAGCCGGTGCAGCAGGAGCCTGCAAGGCTAGAGACCCAGCATAGAAGACCCAAGACCCCACCCTGCAAGCGATACTATGGTAGGTGGAGGCAGACTGCTCGCAAGAGTACTATTCGTCGTACCCAGACTGTTAGGGTTGCATCAGCTGAGAAGGTGCTTGCTGAGAGGCCACCTGCTACCCAGTCTGATAGACCCATCCCAGCCATTCCAGTTTCTTTTGCCGAGCCTGGAGGGAGACCGAGACCTTTTCCTTCTACTGTTATGCCATCTTGGCAAACACGAGCTCGTCAAGAGGCCAATGACAGTAAGGGGAAAGGGAAGCAGATAGTAGAGGAGGAGAGTGATCCCTCTGAGGAGTCTGTGGGGAGTGTTTAGGAGCTGACTCAGCGCAGGCTGTTGCGTTATCTGATCTTTTTTTTTTGTAGACTAACTCTATACCGGTGTGGGCTTATGCTTAGAGTTATTTTGGATGACTGTATCTTATATTATATGACTTTACCAGTTGACCAGTGATGTATATGTAAACTTGGGATTAGTAGTGTATATGATGTATATTATTCATTTCGTAGTTATTTTCTCCTGTTTCTCATTTCTTTAACGATACGTTACGACATGAAAGAGTTTTCGAAATCGAAATAACGTAAGTGAGAGTTCAAGTTAAAATGGTTTTCAGTAACAAAAAGAAAAAAAAATTATGCTCATTTTTGAAAATTAACTTAAGATAATTAAAAGGAGAATTTCTTTAAAATGAAAAATCAATATGACGCATTTTAAATAAATCAGGTTACTTATGTTGTAATATCCTTTTATGAGAAATGGTGTTGCATATTGATGCAAAACAGGAAGGTTGTGGCGTATGCGTCTCGTCAACTGAAAACGCATGAAAGGAACTATCCAACTCATGATTTGGAGCTAGCCGCGGTGGTTTTTGCTCTAAGGATATGGAGACATTATTTGTATGGATCTACATTTAATGTCTTCAGTGACCACAAAAGTTTGAAGTATTTATTTGACCAAAAGGAACTCAACATGAGGCAGAGACGATGGATGGAATTTCTTAAGGACTACGGCTTTACGTTGATGTATCATCCTGGAAAAGCGAATGTCGTAGCGGATGCGTTAAGTAGAAAAGCTATTCATGTATCTGCCATGATGGTCAAAGAATTGGAGCTGATTGAAGGATTTCGTGATTTGAATCTATCAATGGGATTCTATAACGATAGAATTTGCTTAAACAGGATTCGAGTCTCGAGTGGACTGATAGAAGAAATTCGAGAACAACAAGTTACTGATAAGCACCTGCAAGAAAATAAGGAATTAATAAAGCAAGGAAAGATCTCAGAGTTTAGCATCAGCAATGATGGCATCTTAAGATGTAAAGGAAGGATGTGTGTGCCAGAGAACATAGAAATGAGGAAACTAATTTTGGACGAAGCACACAAGAGCAAGTTGAGTATTCATCCTAGTGCCACGAAAATGTATCAAGACTTAAAGCAATGGTTCTAGTGGCCCGGGATGAAGAAACAAGTTGCGAAATATGTAGCTTCATGCCTGACTTGCCAGAAGGCGAAGGTAGAACATCAAAAGCCTGCAGGAATGATGCAATCATTGGATATACCCGAATGGAAATGGGAGAGTATATCTATGGATTTTGTGACAGGATTACCAAAGACTCCGAAAGGATTTGATGCAATTTGGGTAATTGTGGATAGGTTGGCGAAATCATCGCATTTCTTGCCTATCAATGTCAAGTATTCTTTGGATAAGTTAGCCCAAATTTATGTGAAAGAAATAATTCGATTGCATGGAGTACGATCTAGCGTCATTTCTGACAGAGATCCAAGATTTACCTCAAGATTTTGGCAAAGTTTGCAACAAGCTCTAAGAACCAAGCTGAGATTGAGTTCTGCTTATCATCCTCAGACGGATGGTCAGTCAGAAAGAACAATATAGTCATTAGAGGACTTGTTGAGAACCTGTGTGCTCAATAATCGGTGAAGTTGAGACGATTTGTTACCATTAATCGAGTTCACGTACAATAACAGTTTTCAAGCGAGCATAGGTATGGCACCATATGAAGCTTTATACGGAAAAAAGTGCCAGACACCTCTGTGTTGGTACCAGAACGGGGAAAGTGCAATTCTAGGACCAGATTTTGTACAACAAACAACCAAGAAGGTGAAGCAAATCCGAGAAAGAATGAGGACGGCACAGAGCAGACAAAAGAGCTACTCCGACAAACGGAGACGACCTCTCGAATTTCAAGAAGGTGAGCATGTTTTTCTGAGAGTCATGCCGATGACTGGGGTAGGTAGAGCTATAAAATCCAGAAAACTCACTCCAAAATTCATAGGAGCATACCAAATTCTTCATCGTATAGGTCATGTTGCTTACCAAATTGCTTTGCCTCCTTCACTTTCAAATCTTCACAGTGTTTTTCATGTTTCACAATTAAGGAAATATATTCCTGATCCATCTCACGTGATTGAGCCTGATGTAGTAAAATTACGGGAAAACTTGACTTATGAAACAAACCCTGTGCGAATCGATGATAGGAAGATAAAACAACTCAGGGATAAATCGATTTCCTTAGTCAAGGTTATTTGGAGCGATGTCACAGGAGATGCAACATGGGAATTAGAGGACAAAATGCGGGAACAATACCCAGAACTATTTTTAGGTACGTAATTTCGATGACGAAATTATTTTAGGGGAGGAGAGTTGTAACACTCGGATTTTTCCATAATTATTTTCTGTGAATATTTTTTTAATAGTATTTTATATCCTTGAATTATTTTAACTAAATAAAGGTCAAAAATGATTTTCTGTAGCATAAAAACTATTTTTGTTGAATTTTGACGTCAGAATACGATGGAGCACTTATTTGCAATTTTAGAAAGTTTAGAAATTTCTATAAATTGCAATTTGGTCCCTGGACCAGGGAACTGGTCCAAGGAATATATATGATTAGATTTTTGTATTTTGGAGTAGATAGAGATTTTTTTTTAGGAATTCTGGTAATTAGAAGAAGAAACACAGTTTTGGTTCCTCTAGGGTGAATTACGTAGATCGGAAGAATCAGAGGCCAAATAAATTTTTAGAGACCAAAATAGAGACAAATAGAAAGATTAGGACCTACCATTATCATTTATTTATCAATTCCTATTTTTAGGAATTTTCTGAAATTTTTCTAGAATTTTTCCAAAAAATACGATTTTGCCCCTGTTTGCGGGTAACCGGGGAAACCAGGGAATCCAAGGAAGCTGGTAAAAGACAAGAGCTCAGGGCTAGGGGTTATAGGGAAATTTACCAGGGGGAGAAAGGTGATGCAGAGCGATGTCACTATAAACGAGAATCTTGACTTTTTAGACGCAAGGGGAGAAATGACCATTTTACCCCTAACCTTTCTTCTTTGCACCAAGGGCATTTAAGTCATTTCCCCAAGATTCTTTTCAGCCCAAATGGCACGCCCCCTTGTCCCTTTTAAGGCCAAATATTTTGTTTTACAAAGCTTAATTCAATTCTAATTCAAATCCACCAATTAAGCTTTGACACTTGTCATTTTTTTACTTGTCATTCACCTAACTACATGGTGATTTTAGTAAAGCACCCCCTTTCCTTCCCTATAAATAGAGAGGGAGATCCTTCCATTTTCCTTGCTCAGTCACTCTCTCCTTCTCCTCCCTTTATTCTTGCTTCTTGAGTTGTTCTTGTGCTTCAAAGAGCTTTGTGTTTAGTTCTTGGTTTTTAGTGAGTGGTGCTTGGAGTAAGAGGAAGGCTAGTGATCAAAGAAGGGTTTGTAGAGATTTCTCTTAGTCTTGTTATTTTGGTTAAGGTTTTATTCTTATTAGTAACAAGGCTTTTGTTGTTTGAAGGTGGTGAGTGAAGAGCTGGGACCAAAACAATAAAAAGATAACTAAGGTAAGGGGAAAATGTTTAAAAGCAAGTTATAAGAATCATATAAGTGATTTCTTATATGATTTGTATGGCTTAAGTGGTTCAAACTTTAAAAAGAAAATTTATACCTATATATATATATATAAATATCTATATCTATATCTTTTAAGTATGTTTCTAATATTTATTTTAAGTCTTTAATTTTATGCTTTCTATTTATTTATTTATTTATGGACTGGCATTTCAGTTAAGTCCTTATGTTTTCTATTTATTTATTTATGGACTGGCATTTCGGTCAAGTCCTTATGTTTTCTATTTATTTATGTTCTCTATTTATTTATTTCTGGACTGGCATTTTGGTCAAGTCCTTATGCTTTGTGTTTGTTTATTCCTTATGCTTTCTATTTATTTATTGATGGACTGGCATTTCAGTCAAGTCCTATGCTTTTGTGTTGGTTATTTTTAAGTTCTTTTACTTTGTGCTATTTAATTCTTGATTTGTTCTTATTCTATTTCCTCATGCTTTAAGCATTAAAATAATTATTATTGTCTTAACCCAAATCTTATTGTATATCAACTTGTGATTTGAAATAATTGATGTGTTTGATATTTGGATGTTACTTGAGCTTGATCATCAAGAGCTTGAGTTGTTGTATTGCTTGTACATGAGATTTGGTGATATGATTATTTGAAAAGATAAGGACAAATAAATATTGAAGTGAAGGGACCAAAATCATAAACATGTAGCATTAGAAGTAAAAAGAGTAATAACTTGATTTAAAAGAAAAAATTATTAAGATCTCCACAAAGGTTTCATTTTAAAGTCTTGAAAAGAATTTTATGAAAATTAAAAGATCCAAAATTAATATATTATTTTTACAATAAATTAAACTATGTTTTTATAAGTTAGAATAAAGTTTTAAGTCCATTTTTAATTGATTAAACAGTGATATTCACACCTTAGGTGTGAAAACTTTTTAAAACATAAGAAAATTTAAATCCTGTCAATTTTCGAAAAACCTGGAGACAGACTCGTTCACATCCACGATGTGAAATTTTCCACACCCGTGAAAGCGTCAGGTTTTTCAAAATTTTACTAAATTCGAAATCTTCCAAAATTATGTTCAAAGGCTTCTAAATTAAGGTATTTATAAGGAAAAAAAATTATTACTTGAGGTTCCTCATATGAAAGGTATTTTATTTACATTTTTATGGAGGAAAGGAATCAATAAAGGATTTCTAAAACATTGTTGCAAAAAGATAAGGCAAAGTGTTTGTTGAATTCATGAGGAATTGTTGTTGGGATATTGATCCTTTGGTTGCAAATTGAATTGTCATTTGCATAGAGATGTTTTGGCTTTGCCAAATTGAGCTACAACCCTAGTTGGAGGGTTGAGAATAGATCACAGTTGGGCTACAATTGCCTATTGGGATTATCCAGGTTTCAAAAATTCTCAATGGCCGTGTGTGTGAATCCCAGCGAGCCGAGAATGAGTAGCGTACCCAGCTTGGATAAATCTGACTGACTGGCCTATTCATGATTTGGTATAAATATTTAAATGTGGATATACTGAATGACTGCAAAACCCGCTCATGAAAAAGGGGGCAGGTGGTTATCCAGATCCATGAAAAAGGGGACTGTATTGGTTGGTTATGATAGGTATATGCCACATCCAATCGCTCAGACGGAGTTTTGGTGGGAAAAGTCTTCATGGAGCACTACACCGGTGTATTGTGTGGGAAATTGAAGTGTCATGCATAATAAATGCTTGTGATGTTTCCTGTTTGATTGATTTATGGATACTTGTGATGAAATTTTATGTGTCTGATGTGTTTCTGGTTGATATTATGATCTGTGAATGAGTGATAGAGTTGGTTACTAAGATTTTTGAAAAACCTTAAATCTATATCTATTTGTGAAATGTAATATATGGTATTTCCTCTTTATGTGTTTTCGTGATATAACTTGTGGAGAATATTTTCACCTTTGCCTATATGTTTTGTGGTCTTTTGGAACATGATTCATATAGATGGATCCGGACCCAGAGTTGATCCCCACCAGCAGGAAGAGTTTTAAGCCTCGTGGGGGCGAAGGGCGAGGCTGGATATACAACCCAGCCACTGAGTAGGCAACCTACGTTGGACATATAACGAAGACCTCGGGAGGAGCAAGTGGACTAGACGCAAGACTAGAAAGTAACCGTCGAACGATTAGATCGGGGAGAGCTCGTAGCTGTAGATGTTATGGTGGTCCAGAATAGGTCATAGATAGATTAGTGGAACTCGACCGGCCTAGGATGGATGAGGGCGTCTAACTCGTGTGCTTAATACGTTTTCTAGTTTCACGTGGACTATTTACTTTCTCCTTGATGCTCGTGTGTATAGGTCACTTTGTTGTGGCCAAGACTATTTACTTGCTGGAGCAAGCCCTATATTTCCTGTTATATGTATATTATGTGTGGTGTGTTCCCTATAGCTATGTCTTTGAAAATAATTTTATGATCACTAAATTTTCTACAAAGAAGAATTATTTGAAAACATATTCCCCATCCTTCTCATCTTCTTCTTTTGAAAAAAAAATTTACTCACATTTTTGAAAGGGAGTATGTAAATGAAAGTATTTATTTTCTAAATATAAAGTATTTTTGAAAATATCAATGTAATACCTTTTTGGGAAAAAGGGTGTTACATTTAGTGGTATCAGAGTCGGGTCGAGTTATTAGGGAAGAAAAGGTTATAGGCCTATTAAGTAAAGTTGTGTGATCTCTGATTATTTCTACACTATCTAATTTTATACTAGATCCTAGAGTCTCTATCTTGACCATTTCTCTATCTCCGGTATTTACTCATTTCTTAACTAACAGATTACGTAGTTTCTCTTAGAGGGACCAAAACTATAATATTCCCTTATAGTCTTCTTTAAAATTTCAAACTTAATTTCTAAAACCTTCATAGAACATCAAGTTACTATTTTATATCCTCAAATACCTTTTATGAACCAAGTCTGAAATTTTCATATTCATTATCAACTTATTCTGACAGTCAAAATGTCCGTAAAATACTGTTTGACTCCTACATCAGCTTTAAACCATTTTGTTTTATCTGAAAATTCTAAGAATAATTCTAATCTTCCAAAATTAATATTCTATCTTATAGAACGAAATTTTGGGATGTTAGAGCCACAATCTTTCAAATGTCAAATTATTGATTGATTGATTTGAACAAGACATTGAGCCTCACTATTGACCATTTATTCATAGGGTTCTTCTTTGTGATGATTAAATGTCTCCCTCATAGTAATTTGATCAATGATACACATATACCCCAAAAATATATCCACCTATCCAACACCTCTCATATCTCTCTATCTCTCTCTAACTATCACATCACATATCACATTATTTTTAAAGATGTAAATGGGGCGGGGCGGGCACGGGTAGTAGCTACCCGCTACCTGCCCCGTTGGGTACACCCGCCCCCCATTACTCGCCCCATACCCGTACGGGTACCCGTTATTCAGGTTTTAGCGGGTACCCGCGATATCCGCGGGTATCCACGGATATCCACGGGTATTTTAAAAAAATTAGAAAAAAACTAAAAAAGAAATTGTTTTCATACAACATTGTCCATAATAAAAGTCATTACAAGTATAGTATGAGAATTAATACAAATACATCAATAATACATATTTACGGATATCCACATGTATTTTAAAAAAATCTAAACAAATTTAGAAAAAACTAAACAAATTTTTTTTTTCATAAAACATTGTCCATAATAAAAATCATATAATAAAAGTCATTACAAATATAGCATGAGAATTAATACAAATACATCAATAATACATATTTAGTAGCTACTTGTTTAATACTAAAACAAAGAAAGACAACAACAAAAAATTACATCACTCTACAACACTTGTATTGACCACTTTAGGAATATATATATATATAAAATAAAGATAGTTAATTGTCTTAGCGGGTACGGATACCCGCGGGTACGGGTACCTCACTACCCGTCCCCGTCCCCGTTTATTAACGGGTACTTTAAATGCCCGTTTACTTTACCCGTGGGTACCCATTAAGGTACCCGCCCCGTACCCGTAACGGATTTTATCCGCGGATACCCGCGGGTACGGATTTTTTTGCCATCCTTAATTATTTTATCACTTTTCTCTCATCTCTCTCTTTCTCTCTCCGGTGATAGATTGGCATTGGGTTTCCACCAATCATTTTTCTAGTAATTTTTTGACTACCTCTACTCTCTGTATTCGTGAATTGGCTATGAGAATTATCATATTCTCAACAGAATAATCAAGCTGGGGGGAGGAGGGAAAAAAGTAATGCCAAAAGTAAAAAACATTAATCCCAAAAATCTAATTGGACCAACAATTGGGGTAGAAAAACTAACAAGCAAACAAAAGTAAAAAACATTAATCACTAATCATGCATTAATATATACAAACGTAAGGGATCCATGAAAAAGATCATGCCCAACCAAACCAACTAATATCACTTGGGCATACAAAACCAGTGCATTGAAAACAGAAAGCAATTAACATTGAAGAAAAAATATCACCGCTAAGACAGAGGTTGGGTAATTCAAGAAGATACCACCGCCAGGGTCTCCACTAGCAGCAATAGCAACCGGTCTCGATGCAGGGAAACTACAAAATCAACTGCATCAGGAATAGATTGACATGGAAAACAAAAGAATGAAACTGCAAAATGTGATTCAATTAATAATCACATATTAATCATAAAGCAAACACCAGCGTGCATTAGTGGAGCAAAAATAAATGAATTTAAAAAGAAAAGAAAGATGAAATTGAAGAAAAAGGGAGGGAAGGAGTTTAGAAATCGTGGAGACAACTCGTATGACGGATGAAGCGATGGAGAGGGCATTGTGAGTGAATGCAGATGCAGATACAAGCCTCAAACAATGAAAGCTCTGGATCTGAACCTTGGGGTCCCTGGGCGTCATTGTTTCTCTGAACAACATCGTCGTGAGCTAAGAAACGAAGAAGGAAAGCGAAAGGGAAATTGGAAGAGAAAGAGGTAGAAGGCAAGGTTCTAAATTGCGGTTCCGGTCGCGGATGCGGTCACGGTTGCTGCAATTGCGGCTAATGCAGTTGCTGCGACGCGCATTGCGGTCACTGTGGCGTGAATTTCTTTTATGTTTGCACCGAATGCAAAACAAATTCTATAATTATTTTTATATCTTTTATATATGAAATTTTTTATTTTGATGTGAAAGATGAACAGAACAGAGTCCATTGTGGTCCATTGTAGCCTGATGCAGTCTGATGCACGTCAGTTGCGGCCGTTGCGGCGTTATGTTGCGGCCGTTTAGCGTGATTTGAAATCACACCGCAATTGCAGTGCGATGCGGTTGCGGAGGCCATCGCAACCGCAATATTGCGGTCACATCACGTGATGCGGTCCGCAATTTAGAACCCCGGTAGAAGGTTTGTGTGTTCTCTATGAATCAGGCGTGATCTGAAACCGCCACGACCAGCACGGTTCTCCTGTTCGCTGCCGGCATAGCCAGGGGCCACCATGGGACATCTCCGGTAACGACAAGGACATCTCTGTCCTCCTCCGTCGTAGTTTCACTCCATCTTCTTCTTCGCTGCTGTGCCACACCATCTTGGCCAATTTGGACATTTTAGTTTTTTCAGTTTTAGGGTTACAATCTAGGTTATTGCATAGATGGCTCAACCTCTTTTAAAATCATTTGTTTTATTTCTTTAATTTGTTATATTTTTATAGTTATGTTATATTATATTTATATTTAAATTACTTCAGCTATGCCCACACGAACTCTTTATCAAAATTTGCATCCTTCAGTTAGCATCAGCAAAGCCGACAAAACATTTAATAAAAATATAAAAAAATTTAAAAACTCAAAAGTCAACTTAGCGTCGGTCAAGCCGAAGCTAATTAGTGTTGGAGTCGTTCTTGAACAGTTTCTTTTCGTCCTTCTTGACCTTCTTGATTTTTCTTTCAAGCACCCAAGCCTGGACCTAGGAGACTTGTCCTTGGTCTTGACTGTTTTCTTTCATGGGGATGTAGGTAACAGGGAGAAACACAAGAAGGGGGTTGAATTGTGTTTCAAAGCTTTCTAAAACTTTTCACAAATGATGGACGCTGGCCTTAAAAACTTTGGACGCACAGCGTGAAGAAATACTGGACGCACAGGCAAGTAGGATGCAGAGGCTTCCACTTAGTTTAAAACTTGTTTTCTTGGTGCGATTTAAAGAGTATGAAAAACTTGTTAAATTAAAATTCAATTCAATCCCCTCAGTTGGTATAAACGATGAAATAACTAGAGTTAAGGGAAAGAGAGAATAACACAAGTATTTATACTGGTTCACCCTTTCCTAAGAGCTACGTCCAGTCCCCTCAAACTAGAGAGATTTCACTATCAATCCAGATAGAAAACAGGTATTCTTCAACAGCCTCTCCAGGCCTTACAACGAGTATTCTTTGCACACCTAGCCTCTCCAGGCTCAAAACAATTATTCTTTACAAACAAGCCTCTCCAGGCTCAAACAACTCAGAAGAGTGTTTTTGACTTAAAGTGCTATCTAACTCACACAAGTGAGAATATGAAAATCTTAAGCACTCCGAGAGTTAAGCAAAATCTCTTTTACAAGAAGGAAAATAATACAAGACTAGTAGACAGAGTATTTGCACAGCGTTTCAACTCTTTCTTTTGCTTGGTTCAGTCTCTTATATTCTTCTTCTTGTTCACGGTATTTATAGGCTTTGATGAAGCTTCAGACTTGTTCTTTGAATAGCTCAGCTTCAGCCTTCATAAAAATAACCGTTCTCTAATAGCATTAAATGCTATTTTTCTATTGCTCTGAGGAGTTTCACTTTAGTATGTATGTCTGCGTCTCTTTCTCCTAAGTCAGAAGCAACCTGTACTCATAGTCTCAATTGCACAAAGGTTAATAGTAATATTTTGTTGAAACAAAGAGAATACACTGTGTAAAGCAGAAAGGGATGTTCAGAGAGATATAGAAATAGTCAGAGTACATTCTCTCTCTAAGTACACTTTCCATAGTGCTTTATACTTTTCATTTAATGCATGTTCAAAACATGTTGAATACAGTTATTTATTTCAAATCATTTGCTCAATAAATATGTTCCATATTCAATGCAAGAGCAATAAATAGCAAGTTGTGTCTTCTGCGTTTTGGACACAACATATATAGAATATATGGACTTTTCAGATTATGTACACAATGGACGCATACCTTTGCTTACCATTTGTACTTGAGATAGCTTGGTTCATATTGACGCATATTTATTGCTTACCATATGGACTTATGACTTTGCTTCTCTGATAGTACGTCTCTACAATAATTGTTGGACGTTTATTAATTCTGCTTCTTTGGACGCAAAGCATAGTGTGTCTCCATGAATAATTACTGAACTCTTATAGGTTCTGCTTCTTTGGACGCAAAGCTTCATTGGACGCATTGCTTCTTTGAGTCCATTGGATGCTCCACTCTTGGACTGTACATATATGTACCAATGTCACACTGGACGATGGACTTATCTTTGTTGTACCTACAAGAGTTTGTCAGCAGACTTTGTAAAACCTTTAATAATTATTGTTATCATCAAAACCACTTAGGGAATTCATGCATTAGAAATGCTTTTGAATAATTTGGTTCCAACAGGGGAGTCACCAAATGACTTTTTCTGTGAAGCAGTAGGTTTGTCAGTGCAAGATTAATGGAGATGTTAGGCATAGAGGATTCCACATATGTTGGTTGAGAAGTCCAATAGCTTTTGGAGCATCACCATCAAACTTAGGAGAAAAATAAAAATTATTAAGCATCTTAGATGTGATGGAAACTGTAACATCTTAAAATTTCACTCTATAAGACAGAGTATTAATTTTAGAGGATTAGAATTAATCTTAGGATTTTCAGATTAAGTATAGATAGTTAGAGTTGACGTAAACGTCAAACAGTAAAATACAGACATTCTGAACAGTCAGAATAAGCGGAAAATGAATATGGAAAATTCATGTTAGGTTCCAAAGAGTATTAGAAGATAGATTATGAGTTATTTGGATGTTCAAAAAGGTTTTAAAGACTAAGTTTGAATTTTAGTAGAAGAGATAAAAGGGAATTACGGTTTTGGTCCCTTTAGGAGAAACTCCGTATTCAGTAAATAAGAAATGAGTTAGATACTGAAGAAAGAAAGGTAGATAAGGTATAGACTTTGGAATCTTGTATATTCTGTATAGTATAGAAATAATAAGGTTGTGTGATATTCTAGTTCACAACGGTAAGATAGTTAAAGTCCTATATAGACTTTTGTATGTTGTTTTCCGTCAATTATCTGTTTTTAATGAATTTGTGTGAACTAAGTGCTAAGTAATTTATGGTAGTCTTAGAATCATGATATTAGAATACTCATCAAATTACTTTATCAAAACATACGCTTTTTCTTCACCGTTTTAGTTTTTACGGAAAACCATATTCTACCGTTATTGATGGAAAAGACTTTAAATAGAGAAAGCATGCCAAACCAACCCAGAATTTAATCTTCCTTCACAAAAGTTGTTTCTTTTAATATTTTTGATTTTCTGGAATTTTTGGAAAACTTTCAAAAAATACCAAAAAATACAGTAAACGGGTACGTATTGCGTATAGAACTTGCTATACAGTATATGAAAAATTTCGAAAAAGGTCCCAAACAATTTTTATTTTATTTTTTATTCTTTATTTCATGATTTTTAAAAATATTTCTAGACAAGATTATTTTTTTACTGTTTTGACCCTTTTATGCGGTATTTCTGCCGTATAAAAGCGTATAGAAAGCAAACGGGTTTGAAATAAAATCTGGGAATTTTCAAAGGACCTTAGAATAATTTTATAAAGTCTAAAATAGTGTTTTTGACCCATCCACAAGACTTGGTCATGAAGGGTTTGAATGAAGACTTTGTAATCATTATTTTGCAACATATTTACCAAAACATAAAGCTTTTGGCTTTTGATCTAATGATCCCCTCTTTCCCTTTTTGTTGGCTGACCTCCCCTCCTTAACAAGGGCTCTTGGATGTTAATTTTTCACATGGATCAAATCCTTGTGAAATGGTTTTAACCAATTAGAATAAATCATGTTTTAACCTATTTATTAATTAGTTAATTTAGTAGTCATGGCTTACATCATGATTCTATCTTCCATCTTCCTCCCTTCATCTCTTTGGCCGCCCCTCTCCTTCCCCAAGAGCCCTTGGATGATGAATTTTCACTTGGATTCAATCCTTGTGAAGTAGTTTAGGCCAATTAGGAATTAGATAAATGTTTTGGTTTATTTTTAAGAACTAAACTATGATTTCTTTTTAAGCTAATCATGGTTCTTTAAACCAACCCCTTGGCTGCCCACTTCCCCTATAAATACCCTCCTTCACTCTTCATAAATCTCACACCAAAGTCTTTGTGTTAACAAAGCAAAATCCTTTCTTTCTCCCTTTGAATTTCTAGCCTTTCTCCTTTTTGTTCTTGAGATAAAGCCTTGATCTTCCAAGCTTTGTTCTTCCCACTTTTGACTTCAAGAAACCCGCCCCCTTCTTCTTGTTTATATCCCTCTTTGATTCATAAAAAATTTCCCACATCAAAGAGCCTTGTGTTTTTAAGCAAAAATCCTTATTTCCTCTTTGAAACTCTTGATAGTTTTGCTTGGTGTTCTTGTTTTTCAAAGCTTGTTCTTCATCCAAAATTTTGGAAAAGGTAGGGGGAACCTCTTGCAAAATAATTTGAGAAGTTTGTGTTTGATCTTGAGTGTTGTGTGCTTGAGTGTTTTTTGGTGTTTATGTGGCTTCAAATGTGTTTGTCTTTGCTTCTCATTTATTGTGGGGTTATTATACCCAAATTTTCTTGAGATTTTCGTGGGAGTGAGGTTGGAATGAAAAAATGAATTTTGAGTTTAGTAAACATACCGTTATAATGACGAATTTTAGTTTACAGCAAAAATGATTTTACCGTAAAGAAAATACATTTTATTCTTTGTGAAAAACCCTGATATTATCTAACATGTATATGGTCAAAGGTGATGGTTAAGATTTGATTGGTTTATTAGTATGGATCTGTCTAAAAAGGAAAGAGACATTTGAAGGGGCTATTATAAAGTCCGTCTCTTTCTAGCCTGGGATCTGTATTAATACGCTATTTAAAAATCTTAACACTAGGGACCAGGGATATACGTGTCTAAGATAATCTGGGAAAGAAGTGATTTATTAATACCGTATATATAAATAGATTGGGTTGGATAAAAGAGTATAACAGTAATGGATTCTCGGTGAATTCTACTGTTATAGCATCTGTCGGATAAAAGAGTGTAACAGTAATGGATTCTCGGTGAATTCTACTGCTATAGCATCTTTCGGAAATCAATGTAACAGTAATGGATTCTCGGTGAATTCTACTGTTATGTTATTTGTGGGAAATATCGAGTGGGTATCCAATCTGTTTATATATGCAATGAACTCAGTTTAATTTGCAATGTTTAAGACAGTGGAAATTAGTGAGATAGGCTTCCAACGGGCCTTTTTCCTGGAAGATAATCAGTGTTTAAATATTTCCAAAGAGCAGTAATTGAATTACGTTCACTTAGTATAGTAGATCGATTTTAAAAAAGGTACTGATCACCAAAGATGGCTCTGCCGTCGTGTGATCTTTTCATCTTCAAAATTAAGTAAGCCGGTAAAACGATTAGTTCAATTTCGTTCATCAAGTTATATTAAGTTTTTAAGGAAAAACTGGACACTGATTACCGCAGTCGGCTCAGCCGCCATGTAATTATTCCATTACCAAAGATTTACTTAAAAACAGAGAACAGATGTTATTGGGTTCAAAAGCGGACGTAAGTTTATTTACTGTTACTCTTTCTCCCTTGATCAAATTCAGAGAGGCTCTGCCCCGCTTTGATCTTCTTAAATAAAGTAATAAAACTTAGTTATATTGATATCGAATCACTCTGTGGGCTTTTCACCTCAGTTCGGCTTTGCCGCGGTGTGAGTAGTCATAAATTGAATTAATATAGCCGGAAGAATAACTTAATAAGAGCAAGAGTTTTCTTCAAAATGAGTGAGTAATTCCAGTAGGATTTTTCAGAGTGTGGGAGCTACAGTAAGACGGAAGAGGATTTTTTAGAGATGATGAAGAGAAGTGTTATATCATTTGCATAAAGAGAGTTTGAGCTTTACAACCCGAAGTAGTGTGGTTGAGAATAGGGTTTGGCTGGGCTACAATTGCCTACTGGGATTATCCAGGTTTCGAAAGTCTCAATGGTCGTGAAGGATTGATCCCCTCGAGCCGAGACGAATCGTATACCCGGCTTGGATAAATCTGACTGGCTGACATATTCATAAATTGGTATTAAAGTAATAAATGTTAGTATTACCGAAGGTTTCCAGAAGCCTTGAAGAGGCTATCTGGTTATTCTGTTAAGTTTACTACAGCCAGTTGCTCGATGGTGTTAAGGTTGGTAAAGTCTCCTTGGAGCATTACACCAGTGTGACTTTTGAGATATTGAAGTGACATGCATAAGAATACTTGAATTTGGTGATATATTATTGTGAATATACTGTTTTACAGGATTGCAGCACAAAGGCAAGGTCTGCTTAAACGAGATCTGTTTATAAGTCTTGATTGTTCTGTATTTTGAATGTGTGTGTCTTGCTGTGCAAAGTAATTTATATAGATGTAATTGTGTTTTGATTGTGTACCTACTTGTCTTATTACTTTGTTTAGAGTTTCACCCTTGCCTGCTTTGTTGTGTTGATGCATGACCGAGTGGATAAATTATCCAAGACATGGGCTAGCTCTTAGAAGAAAGATTCGAAGAGGATGCTGTGTAGATTGATAGAGATTCCAAGAAGAATTGGTATTTACTATTTTAGATTGGGTAGAGGTCTAAAGATTTGACCGGCTCAAGAGACCACTGTACAAACTCTGTTGTAAACTCTGATAATTTTTATATATAAGATGATCAAATTTTGAGTACGAAGTTATGTTATACTCTTTACACCTAAAGTATTTTCAAAGAGAAAGTCTTACAGGGATTAATTCCCCATCCTTCTCTTCTTTAAAGGAAAAGAAAAAAATTTAATCGCATTTTCAGAGAAGAAGTATTAACTTTTATCCAAATATTTTCTAAGTTTTCTTAAACTTTTGGTTACTATGGTGTAATATCCTTTTTGGAGAAAGGGTGTTACAGAAACCTTACTCACTTTTGGAGGAGACTTAAAGATCTTCTCCATGTTCATGAGCCTTCCCAATTCCGATGCGTTGTGGAAACTGGGAAGCAAACTCCGGAATTGCTTAACAGTTATTCCATAGTACCAAAGACCAGATCAGAGTCCTAATTTTTATATCAAAATTTAATACTTTTGATACTTGATATTGTACTTAACTAATAATTACAATTTTGTATATGATTTTGGGTTTTAATTTCCCTTACTTACTAATAAAAATATATTTGGTAACTAGTAATGTCCCGATATGTGTCAGGGTTAGTTCAATTTCTTTTTATGTTTTCATATTTTCCTATTTCAAGTTTTACTTTATTATTAATTTTTAGGAGCTATACAAGAAATAGCAAAATTAATAAAGTATTCTTTTTACCGTTTGTAGAATAGATTTTTTAAAGGCTTAAACATCTTTTTGGTCCCTCATTTTTCACTGAGTTCTGTTTTTAGTCCCTAAAAAACAAAACGCATCTTTTTAGTCCCTCATTTTTGAAAATTTGTCATTTTTAGTTTTTGGGGCCATATTTTAAAGTTAAAAAGTATTTTTTAAATTTATACTTTGACCTCTCCCAAGCCTTATTTTCACCTTAACCTATTTTTTCCGTTCTCCTCCCCCTCCACTGATGCACTACGACCCCATTCCCCGCTAGGAGTAGTTCCAACGTCCTCCCTTGAAGTCGCCATGAGATGCAGCCTCTCTCTCGTTCTTCTCCCCGTGGGATCGCAATGGCCGCCTCCCTTCCCGTTGTAACGCCCCTTTTTCACATAAGGAACGTCACATGAAAAACTAAACTTAATGCGGAAAATCGTCTTTGAGAAATCAAGGTTACCAAAATTGGTGGCTAATTTTTTTTCTTTTTAAAAGAAGGATCTTATACGAAAAGATTTCTCATATCACATTTAGTCATCCAGAAAACTCAGAAGAAAAGAAACATCATACATATATATATATATATATATATCATCATGTCAATATACACAAGTCTTGCGCTCGCAAGTATAGTTTGGAACCACAACATAGTGGCCAAAATACATCATCCTGACACAAAGAAAAATAAAGCGATAAAGCTAAACCTAGGAAAAACGATAAATCAAAAAGTGTGTCCAATACACGACACTGAACATGTACACCCCAAACCTAGGCTGGTCACTAACAGACAACCCACAACCTAGCACTAGACGCCCCCACCACTACGACCTAAGACGATGACGTCTCCTCGGGGTCCTCCTCAACCTCAGACACCTCAAATAATACACGATCTAGCTCATCTCTAACCTTTCTCTTCCCTCTATCTACGTGCCCTGAAGATCCGGAAGAAGTGTCAGAAGAACAGCGCACAAAACGTCCAGAAGGTGCGACGTATGGAATAGGAAGTGTCGGTCTCACGGTCTCGGGTGATGGAACCGGTGTCACCAGTGGAGCCATCCTTGGTAAGCGTGCCCTCTCCAAGGAACTCTTCCTTGGAGTGCGACGAATCAGACGACAACGGTTAGATACCGATTCGGCTATCCGCTGAGGTGTAGGCCTCTGATCCTCCCTCGCCTCTCTCCTATGCTGCGCCGTGGGTGGAACTCTGGCCTCCCGGTTCTCCAAGGTGATACTGCGTGCAAAGGGTGCTTCTCCCAGCCAGTAGCGCATCCTCTCGATGGGTATGTAGACGTCCAATACCATGTCCCCCTCCAAAACCTCTTCGGGGCCTAACACCCCTCCTCTAGTCCTAACCACGTGTCCAAACACAGTGGCCCATTGGGAGATGGGATCGTAAGTCCATCCCCCACCATCGGCCTCACGAGGCCGAAAGCACTCCCTCACTCGGGCTATCAGAGGTCTCGAAGTGGACATCTACGCGTAACGTACATAAAATAACAGAAAAACACGCAAGGGTGAATTTCTTTGCACAAATTGAAATCCACTGAAAGGGTGTATACGAAAAAGAAAATACTACATAATACATTCCAAGAATATATATAGCTACTCTTTCGCAAATCTTTCTTTAAGATATTCATACACCAAAAGAGAGCACATCATCCAATTAAACACACAGTCAACACACAAATAGCACTCTAGCATAATGCATGTCACTTCAATATCTCTTTAATACACCGGTGTACTGCTCCATGGAGACTTCCTCAACTAAGTAGAGCGAAATGGTTGTAGCATAAACCGACCGTAATAAACCAATCGGTCCCCTTTTTCATGGACATGGTAACCATTGGTCCCCTTTTCCATGGACAGGTTTTACAATTATTCAGTAGAGCTACTAACACCATAACATAATAAACCAATCGGTCCCCTTTTTCATGGACATGGTAACCATCGGTCCCCTTTTTCATGGACAGGTTTTACAATTATTCAGTAGGCTACTATGAGACCTAACATAATAAACCAATCGGTCCCCTTTTTCATGGACATGGTAACCATCGGTCCCCTTTTTCGTGGACAGGTTTTACAATTATTGACAATCCATCGCATAGGATTGTATGCTCTCATCATAGCATAAAGCTAGCCTGGCAAAAGCCAATATCTCAAATGCATATGACATTATATTTGCACTCACAAACAATACAATCAATGCGGTCCCTTGTCTTAGGGTTTTTCGTCGCCACGTGTTAGCTTTCATCCAACACCGTGTAATTTTATTGTTCTTAAGACTTTTATCTTCGCCACGTATTGGTTCTCTTCCAATACCGTGTAATATTATTGTCCTTAAGACTTTTATCTTCGCCACGTATTGGTGCTCTTCCAATACCGTGTAATATTGTTATTTAACACCATAAGTTTTTAGAAGAATTTCCTCTTTGAATTCTTAAGTTTTTTCTTTAACTTTAAATTCTTAAACTTTCACTTGTTTATAAAAGAATTTTCTCTTATTTATAACCCACTTTATTAATTTTTTTCCCACTTATTCATCATAAAAAGATTTAATTAAAACTTAATTAAATTCTTTGATAATTTTACTTAAATTCCATTACTTTTAAGTATTTAAAATCTTCCCCAAAATATTCTGTTTTTCAAGTTTTAGCCCTTATTTTTCTGAAATTTAGGTTTATGGCCCAAAATACCCAGACTTTACGTTTTCTACCCCAAGACTTTCGTAAATTATAATTCTGGCCGAAAGGTACCCAGACTTCGCGTTTCTGCCCCAAACTTTCGTAAATTATATTTTTGGCCCAAAAGTTTCCAGACTTTTCGTTTCTGCCCAAAACTTTCGTAAATTATATTTTGGCCCAAATTGTCCAGATTTTGCAATTTAAGCCCAGAATTCCAGAATTTGCATTTTTGACCCCAAAAACATCCAGTTTTCGTTTTTGATCCCTAAAAATCCAAAATTTGATTTTTCTCCCTCTTTAATTGATTTTCTAGCTCACTTAGAATTTTATGGATAACAAGGATTTAGTATGAAATTGATTTAAGACTTATGATTAGAAACTTGAAGAAATTTATCTAATTAAGTGTTATCTTTGAATTCTAATTAATTCATTTGGAAAACTTTTTCATTAAAGCTTTTAAACCCTCTTCCCACACTTAATCAAATATTTTCAATCCAATTTCAATCACATTGAATTAAATCATGTGAAACATCCAAGAATCAATATTCATCCATTTAGGCAAAAACACCATCAAGCCATAAATCAAACATACACTCAAAGTAATCATTCATAACATACCAACATACATCATGAACATAGCATAAAGCATACTTCCTCAAACATACACTTAGACATTCCAAATCAATCCAAATCATACATATGATTTTTCCAACAACACATAGGTTTATCAAAAATTATCATGCCTTAACCAAAATCATACTTTCACTCATATACATAAATATATAAAAATACATATTACTAAAGAATGATTTCTCACTCAAACACCCAATATGAAAACTCAAGTCTTTGAGTTTTTCATGAACATACAACATAAACCACACACATACACATCCTTCCCAACTTATTGAAAAAATCCCCTTACCTCTTAAAGACTATGAAAATGAGCAAACACCACTAATCACCTTCCCTCTACACAATCACCAAGTGGCCTCCTTGAAGCCTTGATGTTCCCACACTTAGAAAAATTTACCTTTCACAAAATACACCAAAATAAAACCATAAAAATATGAGTTTTATGAAAACCAACAAACCCTAAAGAGTAGAAATTTTGAGTAGATGAATACTTACTCAAATCTTGAAGCAAAATAGATCCAAGATTATTTTCAAGCTTGTAGGTTCCAATGGAGTGAACCTAAACCAAGAAAAAGATCTCTTTTAGTAAAGAGAAGAACACAACTTTCATGGAAACATGAAAGTGGTGAAAATAAAAAAATGAAAGAAGTTTATGGATTAGAATGATGATCCAAACCTTTTTTGTGAAGCTTGAATAGCCAAAAACCCAATAAAACTCAAGTTTTGGCTATGGAGGAAAGCTTGGAGAATGAGAGAAAAATGGAGGATTCTTTGCAAGAGGAAGAAGAGAAGTGAAAAAATGAACTTCTCTCTCCTCCCTTACTATTATGAAATCAGCCAAGGAGCAAGGAGGTATGGGGAGGAATGGCTTTGATTAGGTTTGGTCACCTACTCCATGCTTTAATTAGAATAATTCAAAGATATTTTCCAATTTGGTCAAATATGAATTTTTGAATTTCAAGGGTGTATTTTGGCTGAAAATTTCGTGCAAGGCCAGACCAAAATGGTGGGATTATGTCCCATCAAGTTAGGGTTTAATCGGTAGTTCGAAGTAGTAAAAACGCATAGTTTTCGAACCCCTTTTTAGATAAATATTTTTCTAAAATGAGTAAAATCATGAGAAATGAATTTTATGACTTGACTATGTCATAGAAAAATTTAGAAACCCAAAACTAAATTTTTGGACTATTTTTCGTATCCCGGTTGCGCCCGGTTTACCCGTAAAGCTCCAAACGCGGGTAAAATAAAGTTTTTCTGAAAAATTTCCAGAAAAATTTCTAAAAATTACAAATATTATAAGAACCATTTTTGGTTCATTAAAAATTTATTTTGGAGTAAAAATGACCTCCAGAAAAATGCTGAACCCTATCTCCGCATCAGGAGAGAATGCGGTTCCCGCAAAAACTCAGTTTTGCGAACTCTACTACTCTAAACCCTTCAAAATCAAGCCTAAGATATGAATATTATTATTCACACCTTAAAATCCCAAAAATCATAATTAAATAATTTTAATTAAATTAAATAGGATTAAAAATCAATAAAAACTATATATAAAAATCAGGGTGTTACACCCGTCATTGTGCGCAACCTCCTTTTGCCTCGCGGGGATAGGGGACCGCGGTGCATCAGTGGAGGGGGAAGAGAACGAAGAAATGAGTTAAGGTGAGCATCAAGTTTTAGGAGGGGTCAAAGTATAAATTTGGAAAATACTTTTCAAATTTAAAATATCACTCTAGGGACTAAAAGTGACAAATTTTTAAAAATGAAGGACTAAAAAAATGCATTTTATTTTTTAGGGACTAAAAATGAAACTCAGTGAAAAATAAGGGACTAAAAACATATTTAAGCATTTTTTAAAATCTATAATCTATCTATAATTTATATAAAGACGAACCCTCTATAGGCACATTTTTACAGGTGTCGCTTTGAGAGCATTTCAAGGATTAAATGGATTGAATTGATATGAAAAGATTTTATTGATTAATGATTTCATAATTCGTATTTAATGTGCCTTATTTGAAATTGTATTGATTGTATTCGAAACAGTCAATTTAAAATCGTATTTTGAATTGCCTATTTAGTAGAGAATATTTTTTATGCCTTGTATCTTTAACTATTCATTTTGCATCTGCAAACATTCGTGTTTCTTCAGCCTCTTCATTCTCTGATATGTTTTTTCTATCATCTCTCTTTTTGTTAATCTTCTCTTATTTCATATACATTTTCTTCTCATTATTCCCATCCATTGCGGTTACTAACACTTGAGACTTTCGATTAAAGGATAGTTTTTGTTTTCTTTTTAATGGGTAATCCTTTATATGTTTCAATTTTTGAATTTTTAATCTTAAATCTTAATGTCTGCATGTATTGATAAAATTTATTTGTTCATTTTGTTTTAGCCTTTGTGTTATTTTTATTCTTTTGTTCATCAACACTGAATTCTCATCTAAGGTGAGTTCGTATTATTGCTATTTTTCTATTTTACTGTTAATCATTTTTACTTATTATTTTTTAATATTTATTAATATTCTAATAGCCTCCAAACTATCGATGTTGTTTGATTTTTCTTCTTCTCCTCTTAGGCAAATTTCTCCTCTGAGGCAAATATTTCGTCTAATTTTTTTATTAATTCATTTTTATTTATCGATTGTTTTTTGAAATTAATGTTTCTCTATTTTGCATTGTTAAGTTTTTTATTTTCCATTTTCATTTGTGATTAATTTTTTTATTCTATGCAGATACAATATTGTTCTCTCTCAAACAAGAAGAAGTATCCCATATCACAAAATTTAGTTGCTTATTATCTTTTCAATATTTTCCAATAAATTATATATGAAATTTCAATAATTATATATATATTACTGAAGTTTTTTGTATCTTTTAGGATATATTTATTTTAGAAAATATATGTAATAGTTTATTAGTTGTTTTAATTTAAAAATACATATAAATTATTTAATTTCCCATTTCAAATTTCCTATTGTGGAAAATTTGGTTTGATATAAATGTTATGCCCTTAAATTTTTTGGAATGTCTTAAATTAATTTTATTTTTTGAGAATGTTTATATATTTTTATATTATTTAAGTTTTTGTGAAATATTTAGGTATTAGTAAAAGTATTTGAAAAAAATTATACAGATTTTATAAATCTCTATAACAGAAATAATTATAAAATTTATGTATAAAAAAATTAATTATAAAACTTTCAATTTGCAAAAGACACAAATTATATTTCTAAGGATTAAGTTGAAATTCAAAAAAGGGATCAATTTTATAAATCTCTATGATAGGAATAGTTATAAATTTTTCAAATTTGAAATGATACAAAATGCATATCTAGAGATTACGTTGAAATTTATAAAAAAAGTATATTTATTATAAGAATCAATTTAAAATCGTTGATAAAAATTTGCATTTGTATGATGGAAACCAATTTTCTAAATCTTTATTGTAGAAATTATTATAAATTTTTTAAATTTTAGTTTTCTACAAATTGTATCTCTAAGGATCAAGTTGAAATTCATAAAAGGAGTATTTATTATAGGAATCAATTTAAAATGGTAAATGAAAAAATTATATCATTGTAATAGGGACTGATTTTAAAAATCTATACGATAGGAATTGTTATAAATTTTTCAAATTTCAAAAGATGAAAGTTATATGTATAGAGATCATGTGGAAATTCATAAAAGGTATTTTTTTACTTTTGAAATCAATTTAAAATCGTAGTTGAAAAAAATTGATAGGGATCGGTTTCATAATTTTCTATGATAAGGATCATATTAAATGTTTCATTTTTTAAATAATACAAATTGTATCTTTAGGGATCATGTCGAAATTCATAAAAGGTATATTTTAATTGTAGAAATTAATTTTAAATTGTAGTTAAAAACATTGCATCTTTACGACAGTAACCGCTTTTAAAACGCAAAAACTTAAACGGTAAATATTTGCAAAAACTTAAATAGTAATAGTAATAAAAAATATTTTGTTTCATCTTAATTGATATATGTTGTAATCATTATTTCTTTCTCATTTAGCATTTTTTATTTAATTAAATTATTAAATACTTTCTTTTGTCCAACCAAATTTGAATTTTTCAATAATTAATATCTATAAATAAACTGATTAAAATAAATAGTGTGGATAAGACATAACAGATGAAAATAATTTTTTTTCTTTATTGTATCTAACTTGTTATGAAAATAATCGAAACGAGAACAAAACATAAAGACATGAAATAATAGATACAAGAGAAAAGAGAGAAAGAGAGAAGAGAGAATGAGAGAATATTTTATTGCTTTGCTTCAGGGTATCAAATCATGTACAATAAGGCTGAAATATATAGCCACAAAGAAAGCTAACCTTAGTGTTATCATAATTATGGAAACAGTGAAATACAATCTTCTCTTATAATAGGAAATGATATCACCCAATCCAATTAGTATCAATCTCTTCAAGAATGGACATCCACAAAATATTCATAACACTCCCCCTTGAATGTCCGTTAAGGATATGCCTCATTAAAACCTTACTAAGAAAAAACACAGTGGGAAAAAAAATCTTAGTGAAGGAAAAAGAGTACAATATCGATTGCGTAAGATCTGCCTCGTTAAAAACTTTGCCTGGAAAACCCAGTGGGACAAAACCATGGCGAAGGAAAAAAGAGTGCAGAACGCATCTATTTTTCCCCTTCATGAAGACAATCATCTCTAAGACGACGAAGACTGATTCGTTGTACCAGTTGCTAAAAATTTTACTTAGTAGTGACTTTGAAAAGAGATATGCTAGATCATCAAATGAACCAATTTGTTAAATGCTTATATCACCACTCTTTTAAAGATCATCTGTGAAAAAGAACTTTGGTAGTATTTTGTTCTATCTTCTTCCTCCATCATACCCCTAAGGTAACAAAACATACGTTTGATTCCATTCCAATGTCTTCATGACTTAGGGAAGAACTATATCTTGCTAATAACAAATAATATCTCAAGACGTGTATAATAGCAAGTACATTAGTGTCTCAATTGCACTAAGATGTGGTACTTTTGGACCAAGTAGTTCTTTATCATTTTTTCGAGGTCTAAAATGACATTTGTTCACTTCTAGTGACATTACTATCATTGGAGTACACAATGAATGTGACTTGTTCATATAAAACCTCTTTAGCAGCTTTGTCATATTAAATTAGAAATATAAGATATTCTATAACATTTAAGAATATCTAAAGAAAATATAATTCAAATAATTATCTTAAATAACTTCAATATTTAACATGGATAAATACATGATATAACTACCATAATAAAATAACATGCACAAAAATTCTATTCTCCAAATACTCAATCTGTAATTCCAAACAAAACTTTATCATTCATAAGTCTCTCATCTCAAACTATTTCTTTAAAAAGTCTATAATTTTGGAAGCTCTTCAAGAGTTCTGCCCGACAATATTTTTGGACAAATTGAGTCATTTTGATAGCCTCCCTTTTTCAAATATTCACTGAGGCGATTATGCACACAAATTATTTTAGTCCATAGAAAGACTTATTTTATTTGATTCAGTATTCTTCTCGAGAGCTCGAATTGTATGCTTCAAGCATATTAAATCCTTTAGGGAGTTTTATATAAATATCATTATCAAGTGAGTCAAACAACATCCATCAAATGTAAATTGAGTCATTCATATGCTACTACACTAGCATTATACCTTGTCAAAATCAAAGTCAGGTCTTTGCGATTTTCAAAATCAAGATCGATCTTTATATCTGATAATTTCTCTTTTCACATTTTGTTTTCACACAAAATTCTATTTGTACCCAACTGGCTTTACACCTTCAGGTTTTCGGACTACATGTCCAAAGAATTTTCGCTAGCAAATCGAGTATAATTCCGCTTCAACAGCGTCTTTTTATTTTGACCAATCATTGTTTTGTCTGTAATCCTTAATAGACTTTATTTCATGATCCTCGTTATCATTTGTCACATCTAGCGCTATGTTATAAGGAAAACATCATCAACGTTGACTTCCTTTCGGTTTCGTCATATTCCATTTATGACATAATTTATTGAGATCTCTTTATTTTCACAAATTTTAGGTACCTGATCAGTCTCTTCTTGGACTGCAAAAATAAACTGAAAAATTAATTATGTCTGATAACTCTTCTGGAGTTTCAATATCCTCAAATGGGTCATCTTGCCTTTTAGCTCCATTTTTTTGTTTGAGGATTTTTATCTTTGGAACCGATAGTCTACCATGCTTCATGCGTGATTGTCCAACTGGGACATCAATTTTGATTGGAGCGACAACAGCTGGTTTAATCATTTTTTCAGTGAATGAATTTTGTAATTGGTTTGCTAAATTTTACAATTGAATTATCTTTTGAACTTCTGGTTCACATTGTTTTGTATGAGGATCAAGATGATAATTCATTCTAACTTGTCCTTTCCCAACTGCTTATTCTCTTCCCCTAATGTTGGGAAAACTAACAATTAGCAAACCAAGCTGTGAATGAATCTCTAATTACTGGCTCAATATTTTGCTGGCTCAAGGTATTTTATTATAGATAGAGATTCTTAACCAACATATATATTCCCAACCTTCTTTGAGGACCCATCTTAGTGTGTTGTAACGGATCAACACATCCAAAAATTCATAGATAGGAGATATTAGGTCCCTGACCAAAAACCAATCGTAAAGGGGAGGACTTGTAAAAATTTGTTGGTCTGATGCGAATGCAAGATTAGATGTCCCCAAGTAGTAATTGCAAGTTTTAATTTCATTAGTAATAGTCTTGCAATTAACTTTAGACATTTAATGAATGAATCTGCAAGATTATCATTGTGTATGAAAATATGCTACAGGATGTTCAATATCAATTTCAACAGATATATAATACTCATTAAAAGCCCGAGATATAAAATAAATTGCATTTTCAAGGTGTATTTTCTTCAAGAAAATGAGTTCTTAATCAATTAATCTCACAAACGTCTGGTTGCGAGTTGACGACAAACAAACAACTGACCATCTAGTTGATGCATCAAATAAAATCATATAAAATATAGATGGTCCGCATGGTGGTTCTATGGCTCACAAACATCACCTTGTATATATTCTAAACGTGTGAGAGAATCGTTCTCTTTATCAACTTCTAAGATTTTCTTGGGGAACAAGTAATGCTTAAGATATTATCAAATTGAAGAATCTTCTGGCTCTTCAATGTGTGTCTAGATGAATGTTCAATCATTTCTTGCATCATAATAGACCGGGATGGCCCAACCAGTCATATGCCAACAATAAACTTATCATAGTTTGTAAACTTCTGGTTTATAATATGTAGTTCGATTTTATAAAGATATTCAATATCTCTTTTATTTCTTGTTTCAATATGGTAACCATTTGAATGGATTGAAACTTAACAATATGTAACTTTGTTACTTCAAGTAACAATATATTAGCTCTTCTGGAGCCTCCAATTATTTTTATAGCACCAGACATAGTATTAACATTGGTTTCTTGTATTACTAAGAATACAGTAACTAACTTTGTTATTTTAGATAACAATACATTGACTCTTCCAGAGCCTCAAATTATCTTTATAGCACCGGATATAGTAGTAACATTAGTTTGTTACTTCAGGTGACAATATATTAGCTTTTCTAAAGCTTCCAATTATCTTAATTTGTTGAAATAGGTATATTACTAATATTGGTTTGTTACTTCTTATAACATTAGCTCTTCCGGAGCCACACCATATTTGTAGTACCAAATGTACTAACCTCTATTTTTGCATTACTAACAATATATTAGCTCTTCCGGAGCATTCAGTTATTCTCATTATTGATGTTAGTGCAAAACTTATACTTTCACAAATGAAATTAAAAATAAATAAGAAATAAACATAAAGTTCAATTAAAGGATAAAAACATACTAAAATTGAGATTTAATAACATTAAAATATAAATCACTTATTTCTTGACACCATTACCATCAATAAAGAGATCAATTTTCCCATATGAATTTAATAAAAAGATCAGCGAGTAATATCTATATGGCTGTAATCATAATCATCATCTTTATAAGCAAAAACTATTTCTATCTTTTTCTCTTTATTTGAATCTTATTAAAGATTCACAATATGCTCTCACATACGACAGTTACGATCCAATAATCCTTGCCTCCACAATATGTTTGCTATTTTGCCCATCCCTCTTTTTTTCATTATTTTACTATTTCTTCATTTCTGGGGAGAAATGTCATAACTTTGGCCTTATTTTATTTTCACTTCTAGGGAAAAATATCATAGCTTTGGTCATATATTGATAGATGCTTTATTCTCTTCTTTGATAATGTCTTCAAGACCATTTGCATCTAAATGAATTTTAATATGCATTAACACGATGAATAATTTTTTCCCATAATTATAATAATCACGTGACTCTGCATTCACTTCTGGGAATGGAGCAGTGCTAGTGGGATGGGTCTTAGTAATTCCAATAAGTATAATAATCGTGTGTTGCTTCCTTCACTTCTGGGAATGGAGCAGTGCCAATGGAATTGGTCTCGTGATTTTTTATCAAAAACTTATTATTTTGTTTGACCACAAGAAATCAATTCAAAATATTTCTTAAATCATTTTTCTTCAATAATGCTACTGTAGGAGCATATTAGATGCAAAAGAAAGTTTCTGTTTCGTAATCAATTATTTGAAAACTGAGTTGATGTATAGAATAAATAATTCAAATACATACCTTAAGTCTTGAAACACCCTTTTGGCAAATGTCTCAAAATGCAATTCCAAAAAAAAAAAACACATCGCATCTTCTCCTTTCACACAACACCTCCAAGCTTTCGAATCTCAGTTGGCTAGAGTCTCGTGCTGATAACGTGTTATGAAAATAATCGAAACGAGAACAAAACATAGAGACATGAAATAATAGATACAAGAGAAAAGAGAGAAAGAGAGATGAGAGAATGAGAGAATATTTTATTGCTTTGCTTCACGGTATCAAATCAAATCATATACAATAAGGCTGAAATATATAGCCACAAATAAAGCTAACCTTAGTGTTATCATAATTAAGGAAACAGTGAAATACAATCTTCTCTTATAATAGGAAATGATATCACCTAATCCAATTAGTATCAATCTCTTCAAGAATGGACATCCACAAAATATTCATAACATAATTTCTTGGACATGTTATTTTTTTGAGAAAATTAGAGATTTTATACATTAATATATAGATGTAAATTGGTTAATGTAAAAATTATAAATAAAACATAACACATGGGATATACATTTTACATTAAAGTATACAAGAAAAAATTGCACATATAACGTTATGCCAAATATTTTACGTGAAATCTCATCGACATGTCAATTAATTAAAGAGTTACACTTTAATATATAATTTAAATAATATTCTATTTCACTTTATTATAATTTTAATATAAATATGTTTTTATTTTATTTTTATTCACCAACTAATTTATTAAAGATTTTTTCTTTTGGAATAGAACATGGTTTAAGTACAGAGAAACAAACTACGCGATAATACTATGAGGAGTATAAGCTCCCAACAAGTCACCAAGCAGTAGCTGGCTTTAAGAAACAGAAGGTTGCTCATACATAATCGAAGAATTTTTAATCTAAAAAAGTTAATTTTTTTTTCAAATTAGTGTGTGTGTATCTATATATATATATATAAACTGATTAATTGAAAATAATAGATAATATATAACATACAGTGATAAATTACGTAATAGTATATAGGGAGAAATTATATATAAAAAAAGTTTATAGGGAGAAATTAAAGTTTATTGGAAATTAAAGTTTTATGTTAAACCATAGTAACATATAAATTATAAAGCAAAAATTGCACTTTATCACAATTTTAATGCTTTTTCGATAACACAATTTTAATATTTTTAAATTTATTGTTATTATAATTTTAATATATTATTTCTTAATTTGCTATTATTTTCTCACTTAACTAATTTTTGGAAGATTTTTCTTAATACGAGCAAATTTGAATTTTTTGAGCATCGTTATCTATAAAAAAAACATAAATGTTTCAATTAATAGTTTACATATAGTTAGTGATTTTAGTAGTAATAAAAATGAATTATTTATGGTGCTACATGAGAAAATAGATTATGAAATAAGTTTCTACTAATTGAATATGCACGACAATTTGGCATGTGCTTGATAGTTTTTTTTTTTGAATGAAAGCTTGATAGGTATAATTGATACAAGTACATAAACCTAATTTATTAATTGCATTTTTGGCCCCTCAGTTTTCACATTTGCGCGAATTAGGTCCCTCAGTTTTTAATTGCGCGAATTAGGTCCCCCATTTTTATTAACTGTTGCAATTGGGTCCCCCCAGTGAACTGACGGAGCACTGACAGAGGGACCCAATTGCAACAGTTAATGAAACTGGGGGACCTAATTTGCTCAATTAAAAACTGAGGGACCTAATTCGCGCAAATGTGAAAACTGGGGGGCCAAAAATGCAATTAAGCCTATATATTTATAGATAATTGCAGTTAATGGATTGTCCTGTCAAAATCGGGACGAGATCAAGTGGGTGCTATAATTTTAGGTTTTTTGTCATGTCTACTCGCAACAACTATTTAAACTATTTTACTGTTTCGACCATAATTTGTACTATTTTTTTCGTTGTATTCAACTTTTAAGTTGTGAATTAATCAAATAATGAACTAACTATTTTCAATAGATAATGATAATTTATAATTTATTATATAATTTAAAAAACATAATTTAATAAAAACTCAAATCTTTTATAATTATTCAAATATATTTTTTCATAAATTTTTATATAGTGTGTCATATGCCCCGTGCATTGTATGGGTCACTACACTAGTATGAAATAAAGTAAAATTAGGTAATATTTTCGTGATTATTAATGAAAATAAAAGATAAAAATATTTTTAAACTAAATATACCAATGTGTCACTAAGGTCGATCAAATGGAATATTTTGGATGACGTAATTTCGAAAAAGTAATTTTTTGATCACATGCACATATATATTCATAAATAATTATAAATTGACGTAAAATTTTATATATATAATTTCTGTTATAGTAATTTCTAGATAAAATTACTTTTTCACTCTCTTAAATTAATTTTGTTATTAATTTTATATTTTATATTTTTTTAACAAAATAATCCCTTATGTTTTACAAACAAGCTTAATACTTTGTTTGACAAAAGTAGCAGATAATGAATAAATTAGCTGATAGCGGATAACAGACAAACTAGGTGATAGTGGATGAGCTAGCTTATTACTGATAGCTGACAGCGAATAAGGTAGCAGATTGAATTTGAAGTGTTTGGTAAAATTAGCGGATAAATTAACTGATAAATGTAAAATGACGTAAAAGAATATTTTAAAAATTAAAGATAATCTTCACATTGTATTATATTATTCCAAAATAATAAATAAAATAAATCTATCATCTAGTATTCTACAATAAATTAGCAATATTATTACGAGTCATTGGAAATAGAAAACAAGAACCAATAGGTGAGAAAGAAAGGAACCTGCGTCAAACAGGAGAAATGAGAGTGATGGGATAGGGTTTAATATATTTAAGTTTATTTAATAGAGGATAAGAAAGGAACTTAAATAAAAATAATGAGAGTAAAAACAAGAGAAAAAAATCCACTACTATAAGCTATAAACTCAAATGCTACTTGAAGTAGTGTCTAAAAAAATGTTATAAGCAATTGAAAAAATAATATAAACTACCTGTTACCAAACACTTTTATTTTCTTTATTTCACTATCTGCTAATCAAATCAGCTAGTTAAATCAGCTATCTAAGTCGAAATGGAATGCTCAAATAGACTAAGGTGAGGCTATGATGGGCCGTGTCTATGAATTTTAGAGTCCTAGGCAAAATCATTCAAGAGATTTAGAATAATGTAAATTATTAATCTTCATATTTTATTTTTTATTTTTAAGCATCAAAATCATTTATAAAAAATAGATATTGCAAAGAAAAATAGGAAAAAGTAATAAATGATTTTTTTGACAGAAAAAGTAATAAATTGATATAACTCGAAAATGAAGAGAACTGCACGTCAATATTATCTATGAGAATAATTTGACATCAATTATCTCCCTTAAAAACTCAATTCAAAAGTATATGAGGATAAAGAGAAAAGGAGAAAGAATGAGAGAGGAAAATAATTTGAATGCAAAGTATTCAAATTTTTTAAATAAAATAGATGTCAACTATCAATTATTTCCCAAAAAAATTAAATTAAGTTCATTACATAAGACAATAAATTCTCGCTTTACGTTTTCACTGGTGCTGCGACTGCGGAGAAACCGCCGTGTGGGATGCCGGAGCAACGTCGGGTGGCTGGGTCCGATGTGGCACGGCGTGGGTGGCTAGGGTTCGATGCAGTTCTACAATCTAATGTCTGATTTGGGATTGATATCGTGTTTATTGTAGTGTTTGCTTCCCTAGTGTGCGTGATTTTGGTCTGTTTGTTCAAAAACAATCTAACCTAAACAACGTGCCTGCATTTTTTTCAAGTGATTCAAATTGTGAACCAGCCATTTAATCGTTTGTTTTGGCCGATTTTCAACTGATTTTATGGTTTTTAGACCGGTTATATGGTTCATCCAGTTTTAACTACAATGGTTCCTCTGCTCTCCACTAAAGATATTTACTAATTACTATTACTAACAATTATGAACAAGTGGACTAAGGCAATTACTTTAATTGTTTAGCTACAACCATGACCGCATGGCTATATGGACAAAAATAAATGCAATATGTATATCTAAGACAATGAAAAAATAATTAAAAAAATATAAGAAATTGCTTTATTATTAAAAAAAGCAAGGGACCAAATTAAAAACAATTAATTAACTGAATAAAATTTAACTCTTAATTTAACAATAAAATTTAAAATAAAATTATTCGATAAAAAAATCAATAAATAGTAAAGAGATTATTTTGATTTGAAATGGTGTAACGCTTTTCATTTGTAATTTTTGATGTGGAAATGAAATTTAATTTATTCACTAGTCAAAGCTATTGCATTGGGCAAGTAAACAATGTATGTTTTTTATGAAAAAGAATTACGATGCAGTTTAATTCTACAGTTTAATATGTTGCCGAAAGTGACATTTGGACTCAATAGCATTAACAGAAATTTTTATAACCCTTGATTGGTCGACCTTGTTTACGTGCATATCTTTTTTTCCTTTTTTTTGGTGAGCTTGCCGGCTAACGCCCGAAAACTAGAACCCCTGGGGAACACTACATGAGCATTGTCAGCTACAATAGCCAGAGAAATAAAAGCAAGAACTCCATCAAAGATCTTGCAGGAAACGTCTAGCCCCAATCCGTGCTTGGCCAGAGCATCTGCCACTTGGTTGGCCTCCCTAAGGGTGTGACGAAGTTGGACCTCTCCTTCTCCCTCATAAATCCGTCGAATGGCCCAAACCAGCTTGTAGTTGTGGTGAGCAGGCCCGCACCCTTTTTGCACCAAATCCACCGCTTAGAGTCAGAATAGATGATGATCCTTCTGAATCCTCTTTGCCAATCAATCTTTAGCCCCTAAAGAATTGCCCAAAGCTCAGCTTGAATAACATTGCAAACTCTGAGATTGCAGGCATAGCCAAAGATGAAGTGTCTAGAGCTGTCACGCAAAGCACCCCTGCCGCAGCCATACTATTTCCTCCTTGCACTACTCCGTCACAATTGAGGGCCACAAAGTTGTCAGGTGGGGGTTCCCATTGGATGCCCACCATCTCCGTGTGGGAAACCGGGTTCTGGTGAAGGACACCCAACAACTATTTGGAAGCACGGCTGTTGTGGGTTCCCCTCGCTGTCCGTGCCACAAGCTCCTCCGAGCTTGGATGGATATCAAAAAAAATCTTGCCATTTTGCATTTGCCAAATAACATCTAGCGTCACCCCAAAGGAGGTACCCCACGCCAAGCCCTGAGAGTCCCCAGCCCCAGGTGTCTGATATTCGTGGTAAGCCACACAGTCCAATTCATCTCGTTAAAAAAACCCAGTATTAGTGCGCCACGCATTCTTAACCCAATCACAGTCACGGAAGATATGCATATGGGACTCTCCCACACTCCCACAGATGGGGCATAACTCACTAAAAGCCATGCCTCTGCGGTGTCTAGCCTCATTTGTAAGGAGCACCTCATGGGCTAGCTTCCATAGAAAAGCCTGATACGCTTTGTGCAATACCTTTTCTCCAAAAAGGATATTACACCATAGTAATCAAAAGTTTTGCAAATACATAGAAAACATTTGATAAAAATTTGTAAAGCTCTTTAAAAAAATGCAGGTATAATTTTTTTTGCTTTCATAAAAGAAGACGAGAAGGATGGGAAATAAAATCCCTTGTTTTCTTTTAAAAGTTTTCCACTGCAAGGTAAATCATCATGTACAGAAAGGTACTCTCTTTCTCATATATATAACATGATATTTTACAAAATAGTTTGTTCTAAGACAAACTTAGATTTTACACCGCAAAAGAAAAAGAAGTTAAAACTACTCTAAACCAAAAAGTACAAAAGTGGTAAAAGAAAAACATATGCTACTATGTACAGTCGAGCCATGATCCCATCATCTACACCAAAAATGGATCTACTACACTAAACTCTAACTCAAACACATCTATGGACAAAACCAGGTAGGTCCTCCTATTCCAGGCAAGCTAGAGTGTAGGGGCGAAACTCGAGTTACTGGAACCCAATCGAAGTTAAATCTAGATAGATCTGGTCTAGGTAATGTATCACTAGTAAGATCAAAAGTGACCCAAGAGTATATAGACTCTTCGGGTTCCTCTTCAATTTCCCCATCCGACAAGGATACGGATAACCAATGACTTCTTCAGATTCTGACTCGGATGGACGGGGTAAAGGGGAATAGGTTTGGTGGATTTGCTTCTCTTAGAGGCGAAACTAGTACGTGACCTACAGAACCCTCAGTTCTTGCAGGTGCTGCTGCAGAAGTGTCTTCAGAGGTTCTATCTTGGTTTTTATCTGAGGATTTATCTCTTGACTTTGACGGTACATGATTAGAACCATTTCCATCATGTTCTGAAGGATGTGAACTACCACCTCCACTGTCACCACTATCCTCACTGTCAAAGATCATGTCATCTGAGATAGTTCCTAAAGGACGTCTCAACTGATGCCAGGGTAACTTAACATCTAAGATCATTTGTTCTTGGATGGGTAGTGGGTTTGGTGGGGCTCTACCTCCAGTATCTAATGTTTCCACTGTTCCTACAAACTGACCCCATTGTGTGCTAGGACATATTTTCCACCATACACGGTCTCCTCCTTGAAGTTCTATGGTTAGGTGTCGGACAGTTCCCAATCTCTTGTCATGTGGGTCTATCCACTCAGTCATGTATCAATAGAACAAAGCAGGCAGGGTGAAACTCTAACTCAAATTAATAAAAGTAGCACAAACGCAAAACATAAATCACACAACACTCAATTCGAACATCAAGAACAGATCAATTTCATAGACAATCAAGTCATTCAACTAAGCATGACAATGTAGTAAAGCATTGGAACACACAATCAGAACTCAAAAGAGCAAGTCTTACCTTGTGTTCATGAAAACCTGTAAAACAATACAATCACACGAATACATTATCACATCCATGTTTTATTTATGCATGACTCTTCTATATCTCTCAAATCACACCGATGTATTGCTCCAATGAGACTTATCCAACCTCACATCATAGAACGATCGGCTGTAGTAAACTTAATAGCATAAATAGGGAATCCCACTTTGGATCCCTGAGAATACTTCGGAATACTGCATTTAAAATTTAATACCAAATCATAAATAGATCTGCCAGTCAGATTTATCCAAGCCGGGTATATGACTCGTCTCGACTCAAGGGGATTCACCGACAAGGCCATTGAGACTTTTGAAACCTGGATAATCGCAGTAGACAATTGTAGTCCAACATAACCTATTTTTAACCCCAGCGTCTAGGTTGTATGTTCATCGTCTATAATGCACATATTCGCCAAAATTTGCAAATCATTTGAAATCTCTTTCTCTGTAAAACTTCCTCTGTTTTACTATCTCTCTTTCTCAAAAATCTCTGAATCTTTTCAAAACTCTTTGTAAGAAATAAATCAAATCCTTTTATGGAAAGACCACTTGTATAAACAGATAACTGTTAAAAATCACTGTTTCTCATAAAAACTCTTTTACTGTATACTTTAAAAACATAAGACTCTTGTCTCTTTTTACTGCTTATTACGGACTAATTCATTATCTCGGCTTTATTTATTTTAAGTTGCTCCATCAAATGAATCGATATAAAAAGAGTTATTAACTGTATTATAAGAAGATCATACCGGGTATAGTCACTTTGGATTGATTAGGAGAGAAGGGATCAACAGTATTTAAACTTACGTCCGCTTTTAAAATAGTAGATGTCTGTTCTCAGATTTTACAAAGCTCTTTGGTAAAGGAATAATTACACGGCGGCTGAGCCAACTGCGGTAATCAGTGTCTAGCTTTCTTGAAAATTTAATATAAGCTTAGTGACCGAAATTAAGTTGATTAATCACGGCTTAGGTTTATTTTCGAAGATGAAAAGATTACACGACGGCAGAGCCATCTTTGGTAATCAATATTCCACTGTAAAATCGATCCTATGCACTAGGTGAACGTAATCAATTTATTTCTTTTCAGAAAGATTTAAGCTCCAATTATCTTCCACGAAAAAGGCTCATTGAAAGCCTATCTTACTAATTTCCACTGCCGTAGACATTGGAAACTAAACAGAGTTATGTGCATATATATACAGATTGGATACCCACTCGATATTTTCCACTAATAACATAACAGTAGAATTCACCGAGAATCCATTCCCGTTACATTATATTCCGAAAGATGCTATAACAGTAGAGATCATCGAGAATCCATTACTGTTATACTCTTTTATCTAGTCCAATCTATTTATATATACGGTATTAAGAAATTACTTCTTTCCCAATCTTATCTTGTCATGTATATATTGGGTGCCTAGTGTTGAGAAAACAGCGTACCAATACAGATCTCAGGCCAGAGTGAGACGGACTGCTTTAGCCCCTTCAAAGGTCTCACTTCCTTTCTAGACAGATCCATACTGATAAACCATTTATCTTAACCATCACCTTGTATATAAATAACAGATAATATCGGGGTTTTCACAAAATAATAATTGTATTTTCTTTGTGGTAAACTCTCGTTTACGGTATGTCTAGAATTCGTCATTATAACGGTATGTTTACAAAAGTTCAAAAGTGATTTTGCCATAGCCTCTCCTCTTACTCGAAATATTGTATAAAATTGAGCATTATAACTCTACAATTTATAATTAGCATAAAATAATTAAATTAAGACTATAAGCACTCACAAAGCATGTTTAAACAAACAACAACCATAAACATAGAAACAAGCAATTTCAAAACACAAGCACGATCAAACTCATACTAAAATTAATAGTGAGAAGAGTGAGAAGAGAAGCCTCTTACCTTGACCAAAACTTGATGAAGAACAACCAAGAACACCAAAAGAAATTTAAGACAACTAAGAGGAAAAAGAGAGAAAGTGTATTCTTCAAGAGCTCCCTTGGCTTGGTGTGGGAAAATTATGAAGCCAAGGGGGTCTATTTATAGTGGGGGAGGGCTGCCAAGAGTGGGGACCAAGAGGGAATAAAAATTTGTGACCTCATCCTACTTTTTAATGTATATATCATAAATTATAAATACATAATTCTTCCATTTTTTCCATTGGCTAATTTAGGTGACAAGGCTTATGAGTCATAAGCCAAAAAGTTTATCCAAGGGTCCTTATTCATGGTGGATGTCGACCAGCTCTAGGGAAAGGAGAGCCATTTGATTAAATAGTAAAAAACTTTATAGTTTCGTAAATAAACGGAAAACTGATGGCATTCTAGTCCTTTTGCAAACAGATGCTAAAAATAATTTATTAAAAGGTAAGGACCTACAAAAAAATTTCAAAAATAGTATCTAATAGTCTTAAATACTTTATACAAGAGTTTCTGGATTTTTACGGTAAAAGTTAGGCTTTACAGTTTGTACTAACAAAGAAAAACGGACGCGCCGTAAGTGCAAAATAGTAATTTTTCAGAGAATTCCAGAAAAATTCCCAAAAAATCACAAATTTAATTTAAGCACCAATGGTCTCTCTTAAAATTTGATTTTGAGCATTCCTTGACAACTGAAAATCCATTATGGTTTCCGTAAACTTCGTTTTACGTGTTTACAGGGACGGAAAACGTAACTCTTTATCTGTCTTTCAAAAAATTCCAAAATAAATTCCATAATTCATAAAAAATATAAAAACATAGTGTACTGTTCCATTTTTTCATTTTGACTTCGTTTTGGCCTCTGTATCAGTTTTTAGCTCTTACTGTAAACTATAGAAACCAAAACTGTAATTTTGGAAATTAGTTTCTCCAAAAATTCTAGAAAAATTCCAAAAAATCATAAATATTATAAGAAACAACTTTCGTGAAGAAAGATAATTTTCTGGGTTGGTTTAACATATTTTTACTAATTAAACTCTTTTTCGTCTATTATGGTAAGTACGGTTTTCAAACGTCGTAAGAAAAATGACTGGTTTAGTAAAATAACTTGATAGGTATCATAAACCCTTTATTATAATACTACCATAATTTTCTTATCACTTAGTTCACACCAGATCATTTAAAATAGACAAAAGACAGAAATACAGAAAACAGAAGTCTATAAAAATTTAACTATTTTACTATTCACGCTGTAATACTTAACCGTAACTGGTCATTCTACTTTTCTCAGGTTTCTATCGGGTCTTTGTAATTCCTATCTCATCTATTTTTCTATCTTGGGTATGTATCCTTTTCCTAACTAACAAACTACGGAGTTCCATCTAAAAAGGACTAAAACCGTAATTTCTTTATTTCCTCCTCTTAAAATCCAAACTTAATTCCTAAAACCTTTATATGTCCTCAAGCTACTATGTCTTCCCTTAAATACCTTTTGGAAGTGTCATATGAATTTTCCAAATTCATTTCATCATTTATCCTAATAATCAGAATGTCCGTATATAATCTCCTGACTTCCGTATTTAACTCTAAACCAACTAAGTTTTTATCCAAAAAACATCAAAGTAGTTTTAATCCTCTAAAATTAACACTCTGTCTCTTAGAGTAAAATTTTAGGATGTTACACTTCGGACCATCCCACTTCCATATGGCTCTAAAAATGGGCAATTGGACTTGGTCATCAGTACTACGAACCATAGAGTAGGCCGAGGAGGTAGAGAAGGAGCCATCATTTGTTGCTTCCCAAGCCAAGCAGTCATCACAGTTTTGGATCGAAGGGGGCACCATATCTCTGATTCTGTCGGTGATATCAGTAGGGAGAATACCAGCAAACTTACCGACATCCCAATCACCATTCCTGTCAATGAAAGCAGCAATGGGAAGCTGTAAATCTTGTTCATTAATAGTCATCAGCGAGTGCGGGGCAAGAGGGCCTATGTTGGGGATCCAACTATCACCCCAGAACCTAACAGAGGACCCATTTCCAACTTTCCAAAAAACATTCTCTTGGAACCTATCCCAGGACTTGCAAATGCCTCTCCACAAGTTAGACCCCGCCTTCGCGGCATTTACATGGTGTATGACTTGCTTCCCGCAACTATATTTTTCTCTGATGACCGTAGACCAGAGGGCATCCCTTTGATTGCAGAGCCGCCACGACGCTTTCATCATAAAGGCTCTGTTGACATCCTTAGTCTTTTGCAGCCCCAGACCTCCGAATTGCCTGGGTTGGCAGCATTTGTCCCACAAGATCAAATGGACTTTCCTACGTCCCTCCTCTTCTCCCCATATGAAGCTCTTGCATTTTTTGTTGACTTCCTCGCACTTGGGCAGGAGGGCGGATTGCATCACATAGGATGGAAGGGATTGGATCACGGACATCGCAAGGGTAACCCGCCCAGCCATAGAGAGGTTTCGGGCCTTCCAACTGCTAAGGCAAGAGTTAAATTTATCAAGAATGAACTTGAACGTCTGTGAGTTGGCCCAATTATGAAAGATGGGGACCCCTAGATATTTACCAAGGTCATTAATGCAGGTAAATCCCAGAGCCCCACTAATACTACCCCTCAGATTCCTCCCTACATTCTTGGAGAAGTAAATTCAGGTCTTCGCCTTGCTCACCTTTTGCCCCGAGCTGGCACAGAACAAGTCCAGGATCTGGCTCATAATCTACGCTTGATCAGTGGTTGCCTTCGCAAAAAGGATAAGATCATCTGCAAACACTTGGTGGGAGATGCATGGCCCGTTCCTAGTGACCTTCACTGGCCTCCAGAGCTTGTTCTCCACCGCTAGGGAGATAACCTGAAATAAACGTTCGATACAAAGGGCAAATAAGTACGGGGAAATGGGGTCCCCTTGACGGATGCCCCTTTCGGGGGAAAACCGCTCCAGAGCCTCCCCATTCCACAACGAACGCATACGAACGGAAGAAATGCAATTATGGATTAGGTTGACGAGGTTACCTGGAAAGCCAATGTCTTCCAAGGTGTCCTTCACAAACTCCCACTTGAGCCTGTCGTAAGCCTTTTCCAAGTCGATCTTAATCGCCATCCATCCCTTTGCCCCTTCATTCGCATAGAGTGGAAGATCTCTTGGGCTATTGCAATGTTGTCACTAGCGTGCCTTTGTGGGATGAAACTGCATTGACATGGACCCACCAACTTAGGCAAGAGATATCAGATCCTCTTCACCACGAGCTTTGTAATGATCTTGTAAGACACATTACACAGGCTAATGGGTCGAAATTGTTTCATGCTCGTGACCGAATCCTCCTTCGGAATAAGGGCAAGTAATGTGTCATTCAGCTCGCCCACCCTGCTAGGGTCCTGGAAAACATTGAAAATTAGTTCAAAGAAATCCTTGCCCACCACTCTCCATTGCTTCTGGTAGAAAATGGCTAGGATGCCATCGGGGCCAGGGGCCTTGAAACCCCCAATGCTCTTAATAGTTTGAAAAATCTCCTCCGTATTGACTTCCCTATTAAGATCTATGAGATCACTTTCAGCCAGACGCGGGTAAGCACCTATCAAAACAAAAATGTAAGGGTCGTTATCAGCAAAAAGATTCCTATAGAAATTAGTGACCATATTTTCAATATCAACTCTATCAGTAATCTAGTTCTACGGATAGTCATCACTCCGTGAAAGTACTTTGTGTTCTTGTCCCCCGTCCAAAGCCATTTAGCTCTGGACTTTTGGAACCAAAGAACTTCCTCCTGGGCCAAAGTCTCCTGATAATTATCCCACACCTGCTTTTGTTGGGCAATCAGGCGAGCTAAAGGTTGTATTGCAATCTAGTTGTCTAGGCTTTTTAATTTCCTCATCAAGTGCCTTTTCTTGGCAAACACATTCCCATAGACCCACTTGTTCCAATCCCTCAGCACATTCTGGAAGTTTGTGATGTGGTTAGTCCAGTTTTGATCTTCCAATCTCCAAGAATCACGCATAAAACGGGGGAAATCCCCATGGACCATCCAGCCTGTGAAGAATCTGAAAGGCTTCTTCATCATATTAGGCCCTTGCTCCCTAGAAAAGGCCAGCAAGAGCGGTCTATCATCTGATTTGAACTTTGGCAAGTGGTGCACTGCTGCTTCGGCGAACCATAGCCTCCAGTCAAGGTTGCAACATAATCTATCTAGCCTCTCTTCCAAGTCCCCTCTTTGCCTGGTGAAAGGGTACCCTTGGAATCCGGCATCAATCAACTTGCAGTCTTTGATGGCATGCCTGAAAGCCATCATTCCTCTCCGACAAGGGTTATCAGCTCCCCCCTGTCATTCATGATCACTTAGAATAGCGTTGAAGTCTCCCATGGCCGCCCACGGACCATCAATCGCAATTGCCAGGTTCTGTAAATCTCCCACAACTGGCCTCTCTGCGTGAAGTGCGGGCTACCATAGACTGTTGAAAGGTACCAGTGGGCCTGATTGCCCCCATTGACTTTTCTGTCTCGATGCCATGAGAACATCCACCTTCCACTTGCCTTTGTCCCACATACACCAAATTCCGCCGGCCTGATCGCTAGCTTCCTGCAAAAACCAACCATCAAAGCCAAAATGTTTCACTATATTAGTAGCATGTCGTCCACTAATATGGGTTTCAAGGAGCAAAAGAAAGGAAAATTTGTACTCCCTTTTCATATCTTTGATGAGAGTTGTAAATCCCTTACTAGCCGTACTACGGCAGTTCCAGCACATGACATTCATTGGACCATAGGGGTGATGGTGGGCTCTACTATCCCTGCTTCCTCGCACACCAAACCAGTGATGTTCTTGCCTTTATGGCCATCCTTACCCGCATCAGGAGGCTGTATAACTACCTCCGCTGGCCCATTGTCATTCAGCAGGCCTTTGGAGCAGAGTTGGGCCACATACTTAATGGTCTCCGCATCAAGGAGGTGAACGGAATTGTGAAGTGGGCTAGCCCATAGCTGTTTAGTTTCTTCCATCTCCCTGGCCTTCTGACGCATCAAGTCAAGCATGTGTTGCTCCTTCTGGGCCTTGTCCTCATGACCCCGCCCAGTCGTAGTTTGGACCGTGGCCATAGAGGCAGAAGGACCACTCTCTTTCCTTTGCTTGGGCTTCTTGGGGTCCTTCTTATGGGCCTCCTTTTTCTTTTGGGTGCCTCCTTGGGGATTCTTACCTGCCTTGGGGTTTCTCACTCTTACCGTAGCTTGGTGATTCGGTATGCTTCCATCCCCCTAGGGTCCCACAATAGTTATTGCTTTCTCCTTACTTCCTTGGGTCTCGGGATCCCCTAACAGCGCATTAAAGCGAGATCCTTCTGGTTGACCAGAATCTTGGGACTGATTGACTTCGCCAGTGTTACCTACATACCCCACAAGTTTCCCACTTGGAACATTCCTCCCTTTATGTCGTTGCGCCCTTTTTGGAATCATCCAGGGATCGTATCCGATGTCATGGTGATCCTTAATTTCCTCATTCCTTTCTTGGCCTTGACTGCCCGTAATCAACGCTAACGGCATTCCCCCATTGGACGCTGTTCCTCCATCACCGTTTGGCTTGTCACTCCTCTCCAGTTACATCTCCCCCGTCTCCTTGGCCTCCCCTGGGTCTCCATCTACTGTCTCCCTGCATTGGTCCTTCTTGTGCCCATACTTGCTGCATCGGAAGCAAATCGAGTGCAGGCCCGCGTACTCGAGGAGTATAGGAAATCCTCGCACCATGATATGGGACCTTAGAGGCTTCTCTATAGGGATGTAAATGGGGCGGGGCAGGCACGGGTAGTAGCTACCCGCTACCCGCCCCGTTGGGTATCCCAGCCCCCCGTTACCCACCCCATACCCATACGGGTACACACTATTTAGACTTTAGCGGGTACCCGCGATATCCGCGGGTATCCACGGATATCCACGGGTATTTTAAAAAAATCTAAAAAATTTAAAAAAAACTAAAAAAAAGTTTTTTTCCCATACAACATTTTCCATAATAAAAGTCATTAATTACAAGTATAGCATGAGAATTAATACAAATACATCAATAATACATATTTATGGATATCCACATGTATTTTAAAAAAATCTATTTTTTTTTAGAAAAAACTAAACAATTTTTTTTCCATACAACATTGTCTATAATAAAAATTATATAATAAAAGTCATTACAAGTATAGCATGAGAATTAATACAAATACATCAATAATACATATGTAGTAGCCACTTGTTTAATACTAAAACAAAGAAAGACAACAACTAAAAATTGCATCACTCTACAACACTTGTATTGACCACTTTAGGAATATATATATAAAATAAATCTTAGCGGGTACGGGTACCCGTGGGTATGGGTACCTCACTACCCATCCCCGTCCCCGTTTATTAACGGGTACTTCAAATACCCGTTTACTTTACCCGTGGGTACCCGTTAAAATACCCGTCTTGTACCCGTAAAGGATTTTATCCGTAGATACCCGCGGGTACTGGTTTTTTTTGCCATGCCTACTTCTCTAGGTCGATTTCCACACATATTCTTGCAAATTTCCCCCCTTGAATGGATGGAAGTTAGCCTGTCAATCTTCAGCATCGTCCCAAGGGAGGCACCCATGCGTTCAAGGAACATTTTGTTATAGAGCTCAATCGGAAGACACGGTATACGCACCCAAACAGGGATCTTCTCTGTCTCTTTTGCCGTCATGACAAAGAAAGGCCTCCATCGCTGCACTATGAGGTAGTGCTCCACCACCTACCACGGCCCTTCAAAAAGGGCATGATTATAGTCTGCATCTGAGGAAAACTCCACTAGGTAGAAGTCATCTGGCATATTAGTAATCTTAAGCTTCCCGTCCTTTGTCCAACTCCTTCTCAACTTATTCTCCAAAACCTTGAAGTGGACATCACTTTCACCACCAGTGATTTCTCCTAGGAGGCTGGCCACTTTGCCCACTCCTCATCTGAAATGTGGATGACGAAGCCCCAGCCCATGGTCCTGTTGCCCTTCCTTTGCCTCAGATCCTCGGTTCTGCTGCCTTTCCCTTATACCACCTGTTCTCGGGTAGCTCTTCGTCTGGGATCTCCTCTTCCATACATTCTTCAAACACATCGTCTCCTCTCTGCTTGAACAGTGCTTCTTTGTAGGACGGCGAGCGACCCTCGGCGTCCCGCATAATTTCTTCCGTGGTCTCGTCGGTCTTTGCCTCATCACGAAATTTAACTTTTTTGTTACTACGTAGCCGTTGGTCCTCCATTTTGACGTTCTTCACACTAAACCCAGCCGTAAACCCTAGCAGAGGATTTCTAGCCATTCCTTCAGTATCTTCGTCCCAAATAATGTAACTTACATTGTTGTTATTTAACATGGATCTGATAGTTTATAAGCAAAGCTTTTGTTTAAACACTTTGTTTAGGTGCATTTCTTGTTAATAGTTTTTGTAGTGAAATTTTTTTTGTAACAAATAAAAATAGTAGTTTGTATCAGTTCATATATAGAAACATAATCATTCTGATCAAAAAATACAAACATAATTATTACTATTATATAATATAAAAATAATTAAAATTATTTTTCACACAAATATGAATTGTACTTCAAATACACTTTTACATATAAGAAAGTATGGATTTTCGTCTTTTATTATTTTTAAAACAATTGCACATATATCTGTCAAAAAATATAATTGTTCCTATGAATCTACTAGCTGACGATAAATTAACACGAATTATCAAAATATTTATAATTTTTCAATTATATTATTTGATACGAGATAAATTATACAAATGTGTAAAACAACAAGAATCACATAGAGAAAAAATACATGGCCCTTTTTACTTAAGTTTTAATTCTTTTAGAGTAAAATACACTCTCTTTTCCTGAAAAATATCAATACTACACTCCTCTTCTCTATTATTTATAAACACACTCTTCCCTTACTTGAAAGATATTAATATTAAACATACCTCCCCTCTTATTTGAAAATACACTTCTTTCCCTTCAAAGATGAAATATGATACACTTTTATCCAATTTGTAATTTTCCATAAAAATTAGTCTCTGTTAAAATATTTTTTATTAACATAATAATTTTTTATTTTTTTTTCATTTTCAATTTTGTCACATTTTCTTTCCCATTTCGATTTCTCATTCCCAAAACCAGAATCAACATTTCATCGTCGTTCACCACTACATTGAAACAATGGTTCTGATTTTATGAATCAAAAATTGGAATGGGAAAGAAAATAGGACAAAAAGGGAAATGAAATAAAAGATGAAAGATTATTATGGTAATAAAAAATATTTTAACGGAAACTAACTTTACGTTAATGAAAAATTACAAAAATGGAGAAAAGTGTGTCATATTTTATCTTTGAAGGGAATAAAGTTTGTATTTTCGAACAAGAGAAAAGGGAAGTGTAACATTTGTATCTCTCCAGAGAGAGAAGTGTATTTTTAAATAATATGAGATAAAAGTATAATATTAATATCTTTTAGAAAAAGAGATTATATTTTACTCATTCTTTTAATAGTTACTAGAGGAAACCAGACACGAAATGTCTTATGTGTCTAACTTGGTTTTGATATTCACTAGCCTATTTCTTCGATATGCGCTTGCATTTAATATATTGCAGTTAATAGGTAGTTAATTAAAGGGTAGAACTGTCTAAATAAATGTATATACCAAAATTGGATATCGTGTATAGATATTTTATACTAAAAATCAAATATTTATTATAGGCTTAAATATGTTTTCATTCTCTTAAATTTAAAAAATTGTTACTTTTAGTCCCCTATTTTCAAAATGCAACATTTTAATATTTTATTTTTAAAATATATCATTTTTAGTCCTTAGTGTCATTTTTTAATTTGAAAAGTATTTTTAAATTTATATGTTGTCCCTTCTCAAATCCTAATTCTCACCTTACTCCTTTTCCCTTAACTTCTAAGGATTATTTGAATTTATATTTTGACTCTTCTAAATTTAAAAAGTACTTTTTAAATTTAAAATATAGTCTCATAGACTAAAAGTGATACATTTTTAAAAATTAAAAACTAAAAAATTATGTTTTAAAAATAAAAGACTAAAAACAACAATTTCATTAAAAAACTAAAAACATATTTAAATCTTTATTATAAATACTACTTGAAAGAAGAAAAGGACATGATCATGAGTGGGGGATTTCCGTCTCATGCATGTAATCAAATGTAGCATAAGTCAACAAAATATGATTACTTGTCAATTTGAGGATTCGCTTTCCAATTCTATCTTCCTTTCCCGGCTTTCGTTTCGTTCACTTGAACAAGTCAACAAGCATGTCTTTCTGGGAAGGTGCCAATTGAGGAGCCCCTCCTCATCTTCCTTGAAATGTTCACGTACCAACCGCGTTGAAGACCCAGTTCCCTCTTTGTCCCACATTTCACTCTACTCTTCATTACTAAGAAAACTCTTAAAATCACAAACGTCCCAAAAAAAGAAAATATTAAAACGGTAAAATCTTTTGCAAATGACATATTAGTCAATTGCCAGCTGTTTCTCATTCTCGTATTACCATAGATGTAGACTTTGATTATCTACGTTCAATTAGAAAACTCAGATACTACCGAGATATATAGGACACACAACAAACAATAAAAAAACTCAAATTAAATTAATTGGGTCAGATTTTTGGGTTCACCGGGTTTAATTTACTCAATAAACCACTGTAAACCCCTAAACACGATATGGATACAAGAAAATTATAAATTTGGAAAATGACAAGACATCACACTGCTGTATTATAATATATGAAATTAACATAAAAGCATAACTTTTATATTAAAAGAGAAATTTTGTAGCAAAAAAGATATTAAAAGAGAAAATTGATATTTTAAAACTTAAAATTAATAATTATAATTAACAATAAAATATTATCTTTCTTTTATTTAATTATTGCGGTATTCTTATGTGTATTGATATAAGTTTTTTAAAAAGTAATAGCTAAAAAGAATCATAAAATATAATTAAAGTGTCTACTAAATGCCGGACGTGAATTCACCAAAATAAAAAAATTGCCGGACGTGAATGTGTGTAGATATTTTCTCAATTTTTTTTATTTTGGTGAATGTGTAGATATGATATATCAATAGAAAATCCCAACCATTAAATTGTTTTGTTTCCTTACAAAATATATGAAATATAAAAATTGAGAAATAAATGACAACCGTTATATATGTAGAGAGGTGCTTTTGATTTTTCCACAGTAGATGATGATCTGCTTACAGAAGCCGGTGCCTGCGAGTTTGTTCATACATACACGTTTGTAGCTGCTGCTTTTGCAATTGATATTGCCAATGCCATTGCCATTAACTTCACTTTGAGCGTGTTGTTCTGCTCTTTTTCTTTCTTTTTTCTATTAGCTAAAGCTCATTCAGACGTGCATAATATGGGTAAGAAGCTAGATGCCCTTCTTGGTAGAACCTTCAAGGCTTCAAAGTTCAAGCCAACCGTTAGCCTCGCCATTTCACGCCTCGCTGTTCTTAAGAACCAGCGCCAGGCTCGCCTTAGACAAGCCCGATCTGATGTCCTTGAACTCCTCCAACTTGGTCACCATGAACGAGCTTTGCTTCGAGTAAGAAACAAACGTGTTGTGCTTGTCTTGCTATAGCTCTCAATGCCCAATTTTCTAAACTCTTTTCTGGTTTTCATAAACTGGGTTTTGTTTTTTAACAGGTTGAGCACGTGATCAAGGATCAAAATATGTTGGATGTGTATGATAAGATTGAAGGATACTGCAACCTTTTGATTGAAAGGGTCCACCTCATTGAACAAGAAAGGTTGGTTTACATGTAATTTTTTGTTTGTGAATATTTGTTCATATTAATGAAAGATTTCCTTTTCGTTTTTTGCTTTTGAATTGATGAGATTGGTTTTGTTATAGAGAATGTCCTGGGGAACTACAGGAGGCGGCATCAGGATTACTCTATGCAGCTTCTAGGTGTGGAGAGTTTCCAGAGATTCAAGAGATTCGTGCGGTTTTGACCTCTCGGTTCGGCAAGGAGTTTGCTTCCCGTGCTATTGAGTTAAGGAACAATTGTGGAGTCCATCCACAGGTATATATATCTGACATGAGAGCCTAACATTGTGCCACAAGCAGATAACTTTCTGATGCGGATTTTTAATTTTTCTGCGGTACTTGTCATACTCATAATCTAATTTATCCTTCTTATCTGGCTATTTGTAGATGATACAGAAGCTGTCAACAAGGATGCCAAGCTTGGAAAGCAGAATGAAGGTGCTCAAAGAAATTGCTTATGAGAATGGTATTGCCCTGCAGCTTGAAGAAGCTTCTTCTGTTTCGGTTGAGGTATAAAATCTAACGCAGCAGAAATTGCGATTTCAGTTTAACATTTTCAGAACAACTTCTTATGGTATCTGATGTGAACTATTCAGGAACAATCCAATGTGGAAAAGCAAAACCAGCATGAACCTGAGAAAAAGGAAGAGAATATTGGCATTTTGCCTAACAGAGGAAAAGATGAGGAGTTAACTGATTCCTTTAAGGCCAGGCAAAAGTACAAGGACGTAGCTGGTGCAGCACAAGCAGCTTTTGAGTCAGCAGCATACGCAGCAGTTGCTGCAAGAGCAGCTTTGGAACTTTCACGGTCTGAACCACATGATCCTGATGATCATAATAGTCCAAGTTTCAAAGCAAGAAAAGTGTTGGATGGACATGATTCTGTGAAATCGCAACCAGAAGGCAAGGAAATCCTTAGTGAAACTAAAGGAGAAAAATTTAACAACGATATAGATGAGTTAAAGAAGCCAAAAGATATTTTAAGTTGCAATTCAGATGATGAGGTTTTCAAGGGAGCTGCTGCCTCAGTGGACGCTGAAATTGAGGGTGATCTTTTTGAAAAGGAACTAGTTTTTGATGAGAGTGGTGATGAGACCGATAATAAACAGAATGGAAACCAATCTGCTAAGCAGATATCTTCAAGGTATGATGCTGGTATAGAAGTTGGATCAGGTTCTAGGCAACTAGTATTGAATACAGTGTCGGGATCCAAGATGCAGAGTGCACCTCAAATAAATCTGGAGAAGAGGCCGATTTCAGTGAGGACTAGATGAGTGTTAAAATACTGATTATGATTACAGGTAGCATGTAACAGTTGCGTATCAGATATGAGCTTGCTAGTGGCTTAGCTATGTTTGTAATTGCCTGGTTCATTAATTTTTTGTGTTGTATATTTACCATCCAAATTTTAATATGTATTTCCAGCATTTAAATGATTAATATACTTAGTTGGGTGTCAGAGTAGAATCATGGATTCCAACTTTTATTTATCACTATTATGACATAAAAATAGGCAGCCTTTGGACATGGACAAAAGAAACAGGCTGATATTTGACATACACACAAATATATGATTTCAAAAGAAACCTGAAAATCGTAAGAGATTTGCAGTTGTTAATTTGTCTTCAAAGGGATGTATCACGTTAACGTTAGATCAAATCAATTGTTAACCATCAATTGTTATTTCCCAGTTTAGAATTGTCAATTTAAACCAGAATACTAGCTTACCAGACAAAGCATTAGTAAGACTCTCAAAGGGGTGGAAAACTGGGATTCCTACCATTAAAAAATAATCGTATCAGATCAAATTTTAGTGTTTCCTGGAACCTGCTCGACGTCAACAATCACTTATCAGTGGATATGAAGTTTGAAAATTAAGTAGGATAATGATTTATGTCCTTGAAACATGAATACTGGGAAAGCATGCTATGCAATGTGACCAATGTCAGGGCCCAAAGAGATACAACAATAACATTGCACTGAGATTATGCTATACTGAGTTAGGCTTGTAACAGTAGGGGCTCTAAGCCCAAAACTGGGTCTAAATTGTAAAAAATTACCTTGGCTATGTAATTTGCAATCATGTTCAGTGAGTTCACAACACCAAACAATCTATACACCAAATTTACTCATTAGGAAGGACATACGTCAGAGTTCCGATAAATATATCACTGACCCCTAGGCCGCTTCTTACCATGCTGGAGCAGGTCACTATATGACTGCAAACTCACCCCAACATCTTCATCATATTCTATCCCAAGCTCCTCCTGCAAGTTTCAAACAAGTATCAATCTGATAAGATAAAAATTAAAATAATAGTAGTAGGAGTAAAAAGAACAACTATGGTTGTGACAGGCAAAGAGAAAAAACCTTAAATTCTTTGGGATCCTTAGGTGAGTTCTCAGTGAGGGTATCCCATACATCCTTGAACATTCTTTTTCGCTTCCTCCACTGACTTATTTTCTCTGACAGCATATCCTCAACTGTCTTGCGTTCTTCTGGCCTCACCAAAGTAACACCTCCGCGTAACTTGTTCAGTTTGTCCTCCATTTCTTGAACCTGATGCAGGACATAATAGATGAAAACTATCTTATAGTTGAAACATCCCAAAATCACCAATTCCCTTTCAACAAAGGGAAAATAAAAAGCACACACAAACATCCCCATCAGCTACCTACCTCCATTCTAAGGTCTACTTCTCTTTCACAGATCTGTTCCAGTGTTAAATTTGATTGCAACGATTTAATTTCTGCACCACAAAGTTATATCCATAAATTGCAAGAAGCCTAAAATATCAAGTTTTAAACATTTTCAAATTCGCGAAAACAAATACCTTGAACAAAATGCCCACTAGATTGTGATTTGTATATTTAACAGAAAGTGGAATGAAATGAAACAGAAAAGAATGGAATGAAATAGAATAGAATAAAATGAAGTAGCATATTGTTGTTTGTATATTTTTACAATCGAATCGTCCAAAATTGGAGAGGGAAAAAAGTGATGTATTACTTCATTCCATTCCTTTTCATCAATGCATAGTTTGAAATCACAATATGACTTGAGTTAATTGTACCTGCTTCAACCTCACTGATGGCCTTTTTCTGGTCTTCCAGCTGCTTTTGCAGGTTGGCATTCTGCTCCTTCATCTGATTAAGCTCTTCATTGTTCGGAATGTCGAATTGATCTTGCCGAGCAACGTATATCTTCTGCTTGCCATACTCCTTGAATGAAATGCGCCCCCCATCAGCAAGATTGTCCAACGCTTTCTGTATGGCTGCCTTCTTCAGGTCGAACTTTTGCAATGCATCAGCCACGTTTTGCGTATTCAAAGGCCTATTTTGCTGATAAAATTGGGGAAAATAACAACAACAACAATAATAATAATACTAATTCAACGAGATTTATTTACCATATACACACACCACAAAGACCAAATCAACAGAAACTACCATTCAGCTCAGAAAATTATGCTATTTTTTGTTTTTAATTTATTACTGCAGGGGAACGGAAATTGAAGTTTGCATAATAGTTAAAATAATTAAAATTGAAAACAAAGTGAGCCAAGAGAGCTTATTATAAAAGTGGTTACCTCCTTCACGAAGTTCAACACGATCGCTGCAATTAAACAGAGCCAAGAAGGAGATGTTCAGTTCGCGAAAGGAAATTACGAAAACCATCATAAAGGGGAAAGCGGAAAAGAGAGAGTTTATAGCAAGTAGTTCGATTGAATCGATCATAACAAAGAGAAAGGCAGAGTGAGAGGTGACGGTGGTGAAGGTGTGATGATGATACCTTCTGCGCTGTCGGATTTTGGGGCCATTGTTTGGATCGCAAAGAAATTGGGCGGGAAAATTCAGAAGCACCCTGCTTTCTTTCCTTTCCGCCAACGCGAACGAAGCGAAGATTGCTTGACACGGAAATCATTGTTCGACGACGTCGTTTTATAGCCCATCAAAAATTCTACTCGCGAAACGGGCGATAAAAGAAAACAGTATTACTATTAACATTAAGGGGTATATTGGATTCAGATTTTAAAAGACTATTTTGGTATAAAAAAGTCTTGTGAATTTTAAAAGACTATGTATAAATGTAATAACTTATTAGATTTTTTAAAAAAGTCTTGTGGATTTTAAAAAACTTTTATATCATAAGAATTTATAAGATTTAAAAAGACTTTATGGATTTAAAAAGAATTTCATGGATTTTTAGTAAGCATTTAAAGTTACAAGAGTCAATAAAAACGATAATAAAGAAATTGTTTCTATCTTATTCTACTCCTGAGTAGCAATTCTCTACATATCTAGAGTCATACTAATCCTCTATGCATTAGCATGTTCCCGTTCATGTTCTTGGGTTTGATCAATAAGCTCAAAATTATAGCATTTATTAACTGGTAATACTGAATATGAAGATTTATTTGCTAGCTCAAAATTATAGTCTTCGTTAACCGCTAATATTGAAGATAAAGATTTGCCTGTTGGCTCAATTGAAAATTTATCAGAACCGCATTCTTTGCGAAAAAAGTTATGCAAGTGATGCACATGCTAACACAAGTTCTGCACATGCTAACACAAGTTAAGCACATCACATAAGATATATATAAAATAAATAAATGAAATAGTTTTCAGTCTGAGGTAAAAACAAAATTAAAATAAATAAATGAGAAATCAGTAAAAAAAACTTTTTATTTATCAAAAATAAAATTAAAAAATTATATACTAAAAACTATAGAAACAAAAAATATGAATAAAACATGTGAAAAAATACTATTATATTTATCAAATTTATAAAAAATATTAATGAAAACTAAAAATTTATAGGAACAAAAAATATGAATAAAATATGCTAAAAAAACTATAATATTTATAAAAATAAAAAAAGGATTATGAATGGAAAAATAACTGAAATTTGAAAAAGGATAAATTTATTATATTAATTTTAAATTAGTAAATACAAATAGGGTAAAAAAAAATAAAAAGATCACATTTGGCCAGAAACTGTAGTGGAAGATTATGAAATAAAATGATGGAAAGATCGTGTTTGGTTACTATAGCGTTTGAGAAAGTAAAGTACAAAAAAATGTACACATATATCTACAACATTGTCATTCAAGCCAAGCATATTCAATGTAGAAAGAATGTATAAAGAAAATCAATTGGAAAAAAAGAAAAAAGAAGAACAAAAAAAGAAGAATTACCTGGTGAGTCTGGCAATGCTGCAACGACAGAAAAAAAAGTCTGAAAAGTCTTAAGGGTTTGGGTGAGATTGTTGAATGAGTCTAATCGTTATATTTTTCACTGAAAAGTCACACGAAATCTACCACACAAAATAATCCATTGAAATCTGTATTTTTTTTAATACCAAAAGACTTGTATTAAGTTGTAAAAAATCTCAATTGAATACCACCGGATTTCGTTGCCCTCTTTAAAAAGTCATTATAGTCCTAATTGAATACTACCTGATTTCATTGCTCTCTTTTAAAAGTCATGATAATCCTAAGTGAATACTACCAAATTTTTTTATGTTGTTAAAAAGTCTTGATTGAATACCACAAGATTTTATTATCACCAAAAATTCTATTAAAATCCTTTACAATCCTAATCCAATACACCCCCCTAAGTTTAATTGCATTTTGTAGCCATTTTTAGGGTAGGGTCGCCCTTGAGGGACGAGGGGGCGACGGCTATGGGCTCTATTTTTAGAGACCATCAAATTACTTTTATTATATATATATATATATTGAAATAAGAGTTTTATATAATTATTGTGTCGTACGGCCGATCTATAACTGAATGACCTGACTTGCGGTAATGAACCGACCTATGACTCATTGCACCGAATATCGCCTAGGGACAGCTTCATGATAAGGACAAGATTTGATCGACCCAGTACTACCTTTCGACCGTTTCAACCAACTGGGCCCACCCGACCCAAGGTTTCATAACCTGGTCTCTCATCATCTACCCTGAGCCCTTAACGAAATTGAGGAAACCTCGCGTCAACTACGAAGATCTTGACCACTATCCACCCACCGTGAATCTTATCCGTCCCACATACAAACCTCTAAGATCACGGCCACGATCCCACCCTCATCAATCTTATCCTCCACAACGTACGAACAGAATAAGGACGCTGCTACTTTCTCGCATAATTAGTTAGGAGTTCCCCTTTAAATACGAGCAGACTGAACCCTAGACGGGCATGTTGCAATTTCCCTACCATAGGCTTGAGACTGGCTCTTGGGACTCTCACTAAGTACTAGGGTTGCCCTCAGGCCAAATATCCGATGAGAACATTTGGCGACCATTGTGGGACCGCGGTAAAACTCTTCCCGCCGGCCACACAAAATGGGAGCCTTAGGCTTTCTGCAAAAGGAAACAGATAAAGATGGTGACTTGTAACCAGGCTACGCCTAGTAATGAAGAAAACTAAGTTCTACAACAACTAATGGCAGCAGTGACTGATCTGCAACAGCTAAAGCAGGCAGCTGAGGAGCGAAACCAAAACTTGCAGCAATAGTTGGAGATGATACAAGCTAATCAGAATAGGGACGTGGTACGCCGAGAAGAGACACAACAGATTCAACCTTTCTCCAAAGAGATACTAGCCACATCGGTCCCTCATGACTTCAAGGTACCGATCATCAAAGCATATGATGGCATTGGAGATCCTTATGAACACTTAGCCGCTTTCGACTTACAGATGATTATCAGTGGGGGGAATGATGCAATCAAGTGTAAGATGTTTGGAGGAACCCAAAGGGAACGACCTTAACATGGTTCACCACTCAGCCGTTGAGGTCTACACAAAACTTTGACGATCTGTCAGCAAAATTCCTGACCCAATTTGTGGCCAACTGAGCGAAGAGGTTCATGGCCGACGACATGCACGACGTCAAGCAGAGAGGAGGGGAAACCCTTAAGGAATACCTCACATGGTTCAATATGCCACGGTGAAGGTAATAGACTTGGATAAGAAGAATTTTGTTCGGCCTTTATGAAAGGGGGCCTCTCGGTGCCATTCAATGAATCACTTGCTCATAGATAATCGACGACATTGGATGAGATCCAAGCTAGGGCAGAGTGTTACATTGATGATGAGGAGGCGAATGCAATCAAGAGATAGAGGGAGAATAAGGATCGTGGCGATAGACCCCCACGCCAGGATAACAGGCATTATGTAGGAGCGATGGATCGAACCGAGGAAGTTTTACTAGGTCATAGATAAATTAAAGGGATTGGAATAATTAGGCTGCGATCGATGAAACTCCTCTGAATATGAAAAGTTTGGATATACTTCGGGAAATTTTGCATGCTAAGTTGATAACCCTCCCCCTACACAACCTGACAAATCGGTAGGCCCCAACAAAGACTGTTGGTGCGACTTCCACCGAGCTTATGGCCATGAGTTGGACCTTAAAGAGGCAAATTGATAAACTGATCCGGGAAGGATACCTCAGCCGATATGTGAAGAGAACTGAGGAATCCAACGAGAGACCCACTACTTGGGGAAGACAAAGATCGCCAGAAAGACAAGACAGGGGTGATCTTGCGAGGCAGACATCCCATGTCGTTCCAGCAAAAGGTGAGTCGAACATCATAGCAGGAGGATTTTTAGGGGGAGGATCGACTAACTCTTGCCGCAAAAGATATGTCAAGTTAGTATTGTCAGTTGATTTAGATGTGTCCGACTTCCCAACCCATCCTCCCATCATTTTTATGAAAGAAGATTTTGAAGGCATATATCCCCATGAAAATGACCCAATGGTCATCTCGGCCATCTCCGCCGACTATAGAGTGAAAAGGGTCTTGGTTGACCAGGGTAGTTCAACTAACATCCTATACTGGGACACCTTTGAGAGGTTGGGACTAGGTAAACGTGGTCATGGTGAAAAAATCTAGCAAAAAAGTGGAGGATGTGTATAGATTATACCGACCTCAATAAGGAGAGTCCCAAAGATTCCTACCCACTCCCAAGCATAGACAACTTGGTTGATGGAGCATTAGGATACAAGGTACTTAGTATGATGGATGCTTACTCAGGGTACAATCTATTGAAATAAGACCCTCTCAAGTTTGTAGTTTCAATGATGACAAACCTTCTGAACAATAGTCTAAGTCTTCTAAGCATGTCATGCACTAATGGTTTCCTTGAGATTATTAAGAGACATAACATGTATCAAAATATAGAAACCAGAGAAGAATAGAATTAAGGCTATTCGTGGTAAAGACTGAGAAGATCAACATGAATACACATGGAATCCCAACAATTAAAGAAGTTTAAAATGAGGCCAACTTCTAAGCTTAAAGAAAAGATAGTTCTCAGCAGAAAAGTGAAAGAGGCACTTTGAGAAGATCAACATTCTGTTGGGAAGTTATTAAGAGGATAAGCTTCTCTAGCAGAGAAGGTTAACCTGCTGAGAGAATACTGAGAAGATGATCCTAGCTGACAGAAAAGGTCACTCTGATGAGAATTTACCGAAAGGTTAAGCTTCTCCAGAAAGGGAAGACATCAGATCAGGAAGCTACTCAAGAAGAGAAGTTCACAGAAGAAGAAGAAACTCCTCAAGGCAAGAAGCTTTACAACTGATTAAAGTATGCTACTACTACACAGTGAGAAGATTCTCAAGGCATGAAGCTTCTCAAGAATCCATGTCATACTTGGTCAGTCTGTAAACCTCAAACAAAATAAGATCTATCTACATCAAAAGTATTCTTCATTCTACACAGTGTGAAATTTCTGAAAGAAGTCAGAGGCACAAGTATTGAGAAGATCACATATACAAACCAAGAGAGCCATTACATTGTGTTTATGCTGAAGACCTTCTCTAGACACATATTTTCATAGAAGGTCCCAGTGAAGGCTCCTATTTGGACCACAATATGTCCAGAGAAGATCTACATCAAAAGAACACAAAAGGTCTACACTTGACCAGAGCAGGTCCACACTATTGCTGAGAAGATCTACTCTGGAACCAGAGAAGGTCCCTGAGAGACTTCAATGAGAAACCTATTCAAGCATAGTGTTCCAGAGAAGGTCTGAAGACAGTAAAACATGTGAGTCAAAGTTTGTCATAAAGTAAAAACGTACAAAAGTACTGTTCCATCTCAGAACCTGATATGAAATTTTCTCTCTCCTCCATGTCTCTAACGGCTAGAAACTCAGTGGAAGGATTGAGAGCTCTATATTACAATAGATAGAAGTGAAGCAAAGTGTGAGAAATACATCCAAGCTGGAGCAAACACGATTCAACATCAGGTATTTCTCATCAACTTTTAGTCATACACTCCAACTCATATTGCTGTGCTTTGACACGAAAAATAGGAGTGTAATACAGCTTTATCTTAGATCTTGTTCTGTAAACTTTGATCAAAAGCTGTAACGCAACAAACAATATTTTCATCCTTGTTGTTGTGATTTTCTTTCAAGCTAGCTAGTGAGAGCTGAGCGTGTGATAGGAGAGTTTTTGTGCAATTTCTGAGGTTGCTTGTAGTGAGTTAGCTTCAAGAGGCTAGGACAATATTAATGGGTGTTAGCTTGCAGAGGCTAGGTGTAACATCCTAAAAATTCACTATATGGGACAAAGTATTCATTTTGGAAGATTAGAATTACCTTTAAGATTTTCGGATAATAAATAATGGTTTAGAGCTGACGTAGAAGTCAAATGACATTTTACGGATATTCTTGACTGTCAGAATAAGCTGATAAATGATTACGGAAAATTCATACTTGATTTCCCAAAAGGTATTAGAGGATAGAAAAAAGTGACTTGATATTCCATAAAGGTTTTAGAAATTAAGTTTGGAATTTGAGAGAAAGATATAAAGGGAATTACAGTTTTAGTCCCTCTAGGAGAAACTCTGTGATCTGTTAGTTAAGAAATGGATAAATACTGGAGATGGAGGAATAATTAAGATGGAGACTTTAGGATCTAGCATACTTTGGATAGTATGGAAATAACAAGTCTTGTTGATATTACAGTTTAGAACGGTAATATAGTTAAGTCTTATATAAACTTCTGTTTGCTATTTTCTGTCAATTATATGTTCTATATGAAATTATGTGATCTAAGTGCTAAGAAAATTATTTTAGTCTTATAATGAAGGTTTTAAAATACTTATCAAGTTATCTCAGTAAAATAGCCACTCTTTCTTTGACGTTTGACATCCGTATTTACTGTTATTAACGGATAAGGTTTTAAATAGCACAAGTACGTCAAACCAACTAGAAAAACAAACTTCCTTCACAAAAGTTGTTTCTTTTAATATTTCTGATTTTTTGGATTTTTCTTAGAATTTTAAAAATTACCGTTTTGTCCTTATTACTTACAGTAAGAGCTAAACGCTGATTCGGAGACCAACTTGAGGTCAGAAAAAGATCTTCAAAAGTTGAATCATGTTTTTATATTTTTGGAGATTTTTGGAAATTATTTCATAATTTTCTGAGAAGCAGATCAAAACGCTACTTTTTCGATCCTTATAAAGCACGGAAAACAGGGATTTTTGGTCAAAAATGAATTTTTAGTGATCAGTGAGTGCTCAAAATCAAAATGTAAGATGGACCATTAGTGTTTAAATTCAATTTGTGATTTTCTGGAATTTTTCTGGAATTTTCTGAAAAATTACTGTTTTTCACTTATGGCGCATTCGTTTTCCTTTGTTTTTGCAAACCGTAAGGCTTACCCTTACCGTAAAAATCCAGAAACTCTTGTATGACGTCTTTAGGACTATTATTTGTCATTTTCAAAATTTCCCATAGGTCCTCACCTTTTAATAATAGTTTTTGGAATTTTTCTTGTAAAAAGACTATTTTACCATCGGTTTTTCGTTTATTTACCAAACCATAAAGTTTTTCACTATGCAATCAAATGGCTACCCTTCCTCCATGGGCTGGTTGACATCCCCATCTCCTTAGGGCCCTTGGATGAGTTTTTACTTTATGACTCATGAGCTTAGTCATTAGGATTGGCCAATTAGATAAAAGCTTGATTTAACCTAATTAATAAATAGATATTTAAATAGTTATTACTTATATCATGAATTAAATTAATTCCTTCCATGTCCTCCCACTTGGCCACTATAAATAGGACCCCTTGGCTTCATAATTTCCACACACCAAGCCAAGGAGCAAAGAAGACAAACACAATTCTCTCTTTTCTCTTCCTAAGTCTTAAATTTCTTTTTGGTGTTCTTGCTTGTTCTTCCCAAAGGTTTTGGCCAAGGTAAGAGGTCTCTCTTTCAATATTGATTTGAGAAGTATATGTTTGATTCTTGTTTATGCTTGCCTTGTATGCTTTAGGTGTTTTTGCTTTTATGCTTTAAATAAATGGTTTTATAAGCTTTAAATAATTATGTGCTAATTACTAATAGTAGAGTTATAATGCTCAAATTTCATTAAATTTTCGTGGGACTAAGGTTACTATGCCAAAATCATTTTTGAGCTTTTGTAAACATACCGTTATAATGGCTAATTTTAGACTACCGTGAATATGATTTTACCGCAAAGAGAATACAATTTATTATTTTGTGAAAACCTTGGTATTGTCTATCATTGATATACAAGGTCATAGTTAAGATAAATAGTTTATCAGTATGGATTTGTCTAGAAAGGAAGTGAGACCTTTGAAGGGGCTAAAGCAGTCCGTCTCTCTCTAGCCTGGGATCTGTATCAATACGCTGTTTACAGAATTCTTAACCTAGGGACTCGGTATATACATGGCTAAGATGATTGGGGAATATAATGGTAATGGATTCTCGGAGAATTCTATTGTTCTATATTTTTGGTTCAGTATTCTCTATGTTTTTAACAGTAGAAATTTGTGAAAACAGTTTTAATGGGCTTTTTCTGAAAATAACTAGTGTTCAATTATTTTTGGAATAATTTAGTTTTAAACTTCTTCAGTAAACTAAAGCACTTTTAGTTCTATCATATTTTGATATATTTTTGGGATTTTGAATGAAAAATAAAGTATGAGTTATCTTGGATAAATGGTTCTATGTTCTATCTGAGTGGTGAAATTCTGTGTTTTTACTGAGATGTGTGATTTGGTATTCTTATCTTGTGATTCTGTATTTATTTGAGAGTTAAGTCGTAAGCTGGTGTCTATGATTACTAAGTAAAATCTCTTGGAGTAGCGGGCTGAATGCTCGTGGCTGTGTGTCGAAATTCCTATGGTAAAATCTCCTTGAGTAGCGAGTGACTTACTCGTGGGTGTGTCCCGAATATAAGTGGTAAAGTCTCCAGGAGCAGCGAGTTATTTACTCGTGGGTGTGTCCCGAAATTATGTCGTAAAATCTCTCGGAGCAGCGGGTTCTTTACTCGTGGGTGTGTCCCGAAATTATTAAGTAAAGTCTCCAAGAGTAGCGGGCAGGATGCTCGTGGGTGTGTCTTGAAAGTATAGAAAGTCCTGTGTGAAAGTACCATACTTGTTTGATAAGTTCTGGAAATATATTACTGTGTGAACTTCCCTATTTAAGAGATTGAATGATTCATTTGTTGTGTGCGTTATACCTGCTGTATGTTTCTTATATGTCCTTGACATATGAAGTAAGATCTGCGTTTGTTTTAGTGCTTGTACTTTTCTTATTAAGTTGTTTAGAGTTTCATCCTTGCCTGCTTTGTTATGTTGATGCATGATGGAGTAGATGAGTTAGCCAAGAAGTGGGCTGACTCTTAGAAGAAGGATTTGAAGGAGGATGCTGCGTAGGCAGATATGGATTCCAAGAAGTGTAGATGGTTATTGTATTGTTTTGGGTAGAGGTTTAGAGACCAGACTGGCTCAGATATTCACTGTATCTTATAAATTTCCTTGTAAAAACTCTGATAGTTATATGAAATGAGACTTCATTCCTGAAAACATTATTTTATGCTTCCGCACTTAAAAACCCTTTTGAAAAGAATTAATACATATTCTCCATCATTCTCTCTGTTTAAAAGAAGAAAAAATTTAACACATTTTCGGAGAAGGAATGTTGAGCTTTCACTAAATATTTTCTAATTTATTTCAAAATTCATTGGTAACTATGGTGTAATATCCTTTTTGGAGAAAAGGGTGTTGCACTAGGACAATACTACTGGTTAGAAGCCTGAAGAGGCTTGTACAAGAATACTGTGTAAGGCCTGAAGAGACTCATTGAAGAATACTTGAGAGGACAGTGGATAATCTCACTAGATGTGGGGACTGGACGTAGCCTAAGGTTTGGGGTGAACCAGGATAAACTCTCTGTGTGATATCTCTTTTTCTATCTCCTTTACAGTTTCTTTACTTAACAGTTTTTCATTGCACTAAAACACTTTCTCTGGTTAAGAAGGTCTTTCAATTAACCTTCTCTAGTTGAGACTGTTCTATTGATTCTTTCAAAGTAAGGAACTTGATTTTTCTGATAACCTTCTTTGGCAGAGAAGATCACATAAAACAAACGTTTTAATTCAGACTAACAATCTTCTTTAGCTAAAAGATTTATTATCTAACGTTTGTTTCACATCTTCTTTGAACTCCAAGTTTTCAATCCTTGAGAAAGGTTCAAAGTCTACAGGTAAAAGCCAAAATTTTCAAAGGGTCACAATTCAACCCCCTCCTTGTAACTCTTGATACTACTTCACAATCAAATCCACATGCACCCAGCCGATGAGAAAAAAATGGCCTTCATGACGAAATGGTCAAATTATTGCTACCAGGTTATGCCTGTTGGTTTAAAATATGCAGGGGCCACATACCAGAGGATGATGGACAAGATCTTCCGGGATCAGGCAGGGAGGAATGTGGAGGTCAACGTGGACAATTGATAGTGAAATCTGAGGCCGAGGATAAACATCAACTCGATCTAGAGGAAACGTTTAATACTATCAGAAAGTACGATCTAAAACTAAACCCCGAGAAGTGCTCATTCGGGATTCAAGTTGGGAAGTTTCTAAGTTTTATGCTCACCAATAGAGGAATCGAGGTCAACCCAGAAAAATGTAAGGCCATTATCGATATGTGCAATCCTAAGAATGCAAAGGATGTCCAAAAGCTAATAGACGAGTCGCTTCACTCTCTCGTTTTTTGTCACGATCGGTAGACCGAGCCCTTCCCTTCTTCAAATGCCTGAAGAAAAATGATAAGTTCTTATGGTCGGAAGAATGTGAAGATGCCTTTCTCAAGTTGAAGGAGTTTTTGACGACCCCATCGATATTGTGCCGACCAGTATCATGTATCCCTCAACTCCTTTATTTATCAGTTACTGATAATGTTGTTAGCTCGGTCGTGGTACAGGAGTTTGACAAGGAACAAAAGCAGAAGCAATAAATAAAGTTATCCTTATGGGCTTGAAGAAGAGGTTGGATAGTGCAAAAGGAAGGTGGGCAGAAGAGCTAGCCCAGGTGTTGTGATCATACCACACAAGACCCCATTCGACTAGTCAAGAAACTCCTTTCAAGCTGGTCTATGGCTCAAACGCAGTCATCCCAGTGGAAATAGATGAGCCAACTATTTGCATTGAGGTCTTTTGAGTTGACATGAATACGGGAGAACTTTGAATTAACTTGGACCTTATTGTAGAGGCTTGAGAAATAGCTCAGTACCTTAAGGAATTTGTGTGTAAGAACAGGGTGGCCAGAAGAGACAATTCTAAGGTTGTTTCGAGGAACATGAAGGAGGGAGACTTAGTGCTGAAAAAGGCCATGAAGGATCCCACAGCTAGAAAGCTAGGACCCAACTGGGAGGGCCCATTCCAAGTTAAACAAAAAGTCTGCAAATGAAGCTATTGCCTAGTGGAGCTGAGTGGCGAAGAGGTGCTGAGGACCTGTAACGCGGCTAACATGACCACTAGCATGACTCTCAGGAAAATATGATCACCTTCTTGAAATTCAAAAGGTTATCTCCTTTTATCGGAGTAGCTCTTTTGTCTACTTTGTGTTATCTTTATCTTCATTCTTTCTCGGATCTGTTTCACCCGGTCAGTTGTTTGCTTTACAAACTCTGGTCCTAGAATTACACCTTCCCCGTCTTGGTACAATCACAAAGGTATTTGGCACTTTCTCCCATATAACGTTGTATATGGTGCCATTCTTATGCTAGAATGATAACTGTTATTATATGTTAACTCTATCAATGGCAACAAATCATCCCAACTCCTACTTTGATCTAACACACACGCTCTTAGCAAATCCTCTAGCGATTGAATCGTTCTCTCTATCTGATCATCCATCTGAGGATGATAAGCAGAGCTCAATCTTAGCTTAGTCCCTAAAGCTTGTTGTAAACTTTGCCAAAACCAAGAGGTAAATCTAGGATCTCTATCAGAAATAATGTTAGAAGGTACTCCATGTAACCTAATAATCTCCTTGACATATAATTGGGTTATCTTCTCTAAAACACATTTCATATTAATAAGAAATGTGATGACTTCGTCAATCTATCCGTAATTACCCAAATTCTATCAAATCCTTTTGAAGTCCTTGGTAACCTTGACACAAAATCCATGGATATACTCTCCTATTTCCACTCTGGAATATCCAAAGATTGCATCATTCCTGCAGGTTGTTGATGTTTTACCTTAGCTTTCTGACAAGTCAAACATGATGCTACATACTCTCCGACTTATTTCTTCATTCCTGGATACCAGAACTTTTGCTTTAAATCCTTATACATCTTTATGGCTCCAAAATGAATACTTAACTTACTTTTGTCCACTTCATCTAAAATTAATTTTCTTATCTCAGAGTTATCTGGCACACACACACTCCCTTTACACCTTAAAATGCCATCATCACTCAAACTAAACTCTGCAACCTTTCCTTGCTCTAATAACTTTCTCTTTTCATGTAGATTCTCATCAGTTACTTGCTGCTCTCAAATATCTTTCATTAATTCACTAGAGACCTTAATCATGTTTAAACACATTCCATCTCTATGTACGTCTACTGCTAAATTCATATCACAAAATCCCTCTATTAATTCTAATTCTTTAATCATCGTGATTGACATATGAATAGTCTTCCGACTCAAAGTGTCGACCACTACATTCGCTTTTCCAGGATGGTACATCAATGTAAAATCTTAATCCTTAAGAAACTTCATCCATCTTCTTTGCCTCATATTGAGTTTCTTTTGATCAAATAGATATTTTAAACTCTTATGATCTCTATAGACATTAAATGTAGATCCATACAAATAATGTCTCCAAATCGCCAAGGCGAAAAACTATTGCAGCTAACTCAAGATCATGTGTTGGATAATTCTTTTCATGAGTTTTCAATTGACGAGAGGCATAAGCTACAACTTTCCTATTCTGTATTAATACACATTCTAATTCTTGATAAGAAGCGTCATAGTACACTTCCATTGGTTCTTTTGGGTTAGGTAAAACTAATACAGGTGAGGTCGTCAATAGTTCCTTCATCTTCAAAAAAACTCTCCTCACATTCCTTAGTCCACACAAAAGGCTGATCTTTCCTAGTTAATTGTGTCAATGGGGTTACAATTTTTGAAAATCGTTCAATAAACCTTCGATAGTTCCCTGCTGAACCTACAAAACTACGGGTCTCTATTATGGACTTAGGTCTTTCTCACGAGAGTACTGCCTATACTTTCGTAGGATCTACATCAATTCCATCCTGAGAAATAATGTGACCCAAAAATTGTACTTCACTCAACTAAAATTCGCACTTTGACAGCTTAGCATACAATTTTTTCTCACTCAAAATTTGCAACACTTATCGCAAATGCTCTACATGATTCTTAGAATAGATCAAGACGTCGTCGATAAACACAACAATAAACTAATCTAAGAACGGGCTAAAGACCCTATTCATATAATCCATGAACACAACAGGTGCATTTGTCACACCAAATGGTACTACAAGATACTCATAATGACCATATCGTGATCCATCAAATCGTGATACATGGTAAATGGTATTTGTTCTTGATTGTTATCATTTTCAACTGTCTATATTATACGCACGATCTAGAAGTTCCGTCCTTCTTTTTCACCAACAGCACTAGCGCTCCCCATGGGGATACGCTCGACCTTTATGAACTGTTTAGACATCAAATCCTCTAATTGCTTCTTCAGCTCAGCCAATTCCGTTGGCGACATCATATATGGAGCAATAGATATTAGACCAGAACCAGGTACTAAATCTATTGTGAACTCTAACTCTCTCACAGGTGGTATCATCAAGAAACACTTCCGAAAAATCCCTAACAACATGCACACTCCTCAATTCAACTTCCCTCTCAACCTTCAACAAGGCTAGCAACATGTATCCCTGAACTCCTTCTTTCAAAGAAGATTTTGCTTGATTGGCAGATATAAATCCAAAAATCTCAGAATCAAGGAAAACTAAAGTTTTATTTGTACAATCTAGTAGAATATGGTTAAAAGATAACCAATCCATGCCTAATATCACATCTAATTGTGTCAAAGGCAAGCATATCAAATCAACAATATACTTTCTACCAAGAATAATAATAGGACAATTCAGGCATATAGTATTCACAGTAACTGGTTTAGCAGCAGGCAAAGAAACAACTAAATTAAAAGACACCAGAGACACAGGCAAGTTTATCTATTTCACGCAATCGAAAGATATGAAAGAATGGGTTGCACCTGAATCATATAGTACATTTAAAGGAAAACCAGCTATGTCACAATAACCTTATATTAAGTCGTCTGATTGGGAAGCCTCAACACCACTCATGGTGTAAACACGTCCCTTTGTCTTCGGTATCGCCACTTCCATGTTGTTAATTACTGGTGCTAGTTTTAGAGCCTTGCGATTTTGAGTTTGGTGCCCGATCCTTCCACACCGAAAACAAGTTGGTCCCCTCTGATTGCAAGTACTAGAATAATGTCCTATCTTCCCACAATCATAGCACTTAGTCACGTTCATTGCTTGATTGCCACGGTTTCCACCTCAACTAGTAGGTGACATGTTGCGGTTCTGTTGCGGAGGTCTAAAACTCACTAAATTCCTCACACAAGGCTTATTTTGAAATTGCCTCCCCTTCTGACTCTGTGGCTGGAACCTAGACGATCCACCCACATTGCTCTTCACCACCTTCTTCTTATTTAGAATCTCCATTTTTCTACAATTCTCTACCAAAGGTTGGAATTGACGGATCTCCAACGACGAGACAGCTTCCTTTAACTCATAACATAACCCAGCTACAAAACGTTCACATTTCCACTCCTCATCAGGCTGAAGCTGAAAAAATAAAAATATTTGGCCAAAGATTCAAACTTGGCCGCATACGCATCCATAAACATCCCCTTCTACTGCAGACTCAGAAATTCTTGTTTTCTTTCAGACCTCGTACTTTGTGGAAAATATTTCGCTAGAAACCTAGTACGAAATATCGTCCACGTGATCACCTAATGTTCAGCCTCGAACAGCTGTTTACTCCCTTCCAATAGTATTCTGTGTAATGTCCCAAAATTTCACTCTATAAGATAAAATATTAATTTTGGAGGATTAGAATTAATCTTAGGATTTTTCAGATCAAGAATAGATAGTTTAGAATTGACGTACGCATTAAACAGTAAATTACGGACATCCTGAGCAGTCAGAATAAGCAGAAAATGAAAATGGAAAATTCATGTTAGGATCCAAAGAGTATTAGAAGATAGATGATAATTTATTATGATATTCAAATAGGTTTTAAAAGCTAAGTTTGAATTATAGAAGAATAGATAAATGGGAATTACGGTTTTGGTCCCTTTAGAAGAAACTCTGTAAACTGTAAATAAGGAATAGGTTAAGTACCAGAGGAAGAAAGATAATTACGGTTAAGACTTTAGGTTATAGTATATTCTAAATAGTATAGAGATAATAAGATTTGCTTGATATTATAGTTCTAAACGGTAAGATAATTAAAGTCTTATATAGACTTCTGTATGTTGTTTTTTGTCAATTATCTATTTTTAATGAATTTGTGTGAACTAAGTGCTAAGTAATTTATGTTAGTCTTAGAATCATGATATTAGAATACTTATCAAATTACTTTATCAAAACGGACACTTCTTCTTCAACTTTGGGTTTTTACAGAAAACGTATTCTACCGTTATTAACGGATAAATATTTTAAAAAGAGAAAGTATGACAAACCAAACCATAACTTTATCTTCCTTCACAAAAGTTTCTTCTTTTAATATTTTTTGTTTTCTAAAATTTTTCTGAAATTTTTGGAAAACTTTCAAAAAATACTGAAAAATACAGTAAACAGGTACATATAGTGTATAGATTTTGCTATACAGTATATGTAAATTTTGAAAAAAGGACCTAAACAATTTTTATTTTATTTTTTATTGCATGATTTTTAAAAATATTTCTAGACAACATTATTTTTTTACTGTTTTGACTCTTTTACGTTGTATATTCGCCGTATAAAAGCGAATAGGAAGCAAACGGGCTTGAAACAAGAATTGAGAATTTTCAAAGGACCTTGGAATAATTTTATAAAGTCTAAAATAGTGTTTTTGACTCAGCCACAAGCCTTAGTCAAGAAGGATTGGAATAAAGACTATGTAATAATTTATTTTACATCATATTTACAAAAACATAAAGCTTTTGGTATTTTAATCCAACGGTCCCCCTTTGCTCCTGTTGGATATGGCTTATATCTTAAGGGAGGATAGTTGGCGTAGCGGAGCAGAGCGAGCAACGCGGAGGTTACAACAATTGGCCGGGGACGTAGGCACAATTGGCTGGACCTCGATAACAAATTGGTTGTGGTTTCTTTCTTCTCCTTTTATCGTTCTTACCTTATAGAAACAATATCGCTGTTACAACAATTGGTATCAGATGGTGTTTAATCTTGGTGCGAAGTTTGAGATCGCAAGGTTCGAAGGAACGGGCAATTTCGGGTTATGGCAGCGGAGGGTTAAGGATTTGTTGGCACAGCAAGGGCTTCTAAAGGGGATGAGCGATGTTAACCGGAGGGGATGGAGAAGGTTGCGTGGGAGGAGTTGCAAGAGAGGGCCGCAGGAACGATACGTCTCTGTTTGACTGATGATGTGATGTATCACGTCCTGGACCTTACGACTCCGAAATAGGTTTGGGACAAATTGGAGAGTCAGTATATGTCGAAGTCGCTGACGAACAAACTATTCGCGAAGGAAAGGCTATACGGGTTGAAGATGTCGGAGAGGGATCTAGTTTGCAGCAACACGTTCATACGTTCAACCAGATCATCAGCGATTTGGTGAGGCTCAGTCTGAACGTCGATGACGAGGATAAAGCGATTATTCTGTTGTGCTCGCTGCCCAGTTCGTAAGACCATTTGGCGACTACCCTCACTTACAGGAGAGGCAACATCAGCCTCGATGTTACCACTTCCGCCATTCTGTCTCACAGTTAGAGGAAACAGAACACAGGGGAAGGCACTCAAGGCGAAGGTCTGTATGTGAAGGGGGAACAAGATTGTGGGAGGCAAAAGGGCGGAGTAGGTTCTGGGTTTGGGAAGAAAAGGTCCAAGTCCAAGAACAAGAAAATAGCACAATGCTTCAAGTGCAAACAGATCGGGCATTGGAAGAGGGATTGTCCGAACAAGAAGCAAGGCGAGTCCAGTTCTGCGAATGTTGTCCAAACTGATGACTCTGATTACGACAGTGGAGATGATTTACTATGTGTTTTATCCGGTAAATGTGCTGACGTATGGATTCTTGATTATGGATGCTCTTATCACATGACGCCACACCGGGAGTGGTTCACTTCTTTCCAGTCAGGTAGTTTTGGTTCAGTATATCTGGGTAATGATAAAGCTTGTGTTATTGCTGGTATTGGACAGGTCAAAATTGCCTTGGACAATGGTGGCATGCGAACATTGAATGAGGTGAGATACATCCCTGAATTGCGAAAGAATTTGATCTCTCTGGGTACTCTGTAGGCAAATGGTTTTACCTACAGAACAGATGGAGACAGGGATATTCTTGAGGTGAGCAAGGGCGCTCTGACTGTGATGAAAGCAAAGAGGATTGCTGGTAATATCTATAGACTGTTGGGGAGTACAGTTGTGGGTGATGTTGCATCTGTTGAGTCTGATAATGATGCGACTAAGCTTTGGCACATGCGTTTAGGTCATCTCAATGAGCGTGGGATGGCTGAGCTTCATCGGAGAAATCTGTTGAAAGGTGTCTGAAGCTACAAGATTGATCTGTGCAAGTATTGTGTCCATGGGAAATAGTGCCGTGTTCGTTTCAAGACTGGGAAGCATAAAACTGAGGGGATTTTGGACTACGTGCATTCTGATGTGTGGGGTCCTACACGAGAGCCATACATGAGAGGTTCCAGGTATTTTGTGACTTTTACTGATGATTTTTCTCGTAAGGTTTGGGTTTATTTTCTAAAACAAAAATCAGAGGTCTTTGACAAGTTCAAGGTGTGGAAGGCTGAGGTAAAAAATCAGACGGGCAGAAAAATCATGTACCTGAGATTAGATAATGGCACGGAGTATACTGATTCACGTTTTTAGCAGTTTTGTGAGGAACATGGAATTTAGAGGCATTTTTCTGTTTGCAAGACACCACAGCAGAATGGTGTGGCGGAGCGGATGGACAGGTCTCTAACTGAAAGGGCAAGGTGTCTGAGATTAATTGCTGGGTTGTCTAAGGATTTTTGGGCAGAGGCAGTCAGTTTGGCATGCTACCTCATCAACGGGTCACCAAGGGCTTCATTGGATAATCGGGTTGCAGAGGAGGTATGGACAGGCAATGCACTTGATTTTGATAATCTGAGAATTTTTGGTTGTCCAGCTTATGTGCACATAGCCAGTGAGGATCGATCCAAGCTTCACCCGAAATCAAAGAAGTGTTTCTTTGTTGGGTATGCCAAAGGTGTGAAGGGGTCCAAGTTATGGGATCTAGTTTTAAAGAAAATGGTGATCAACAGAGATGTTGTGTTTGATGAGCAGTCCATGTTGAAGCAGCTGGCTGAGGTAGACGAACCAGACACAGATGGAGCTACTTCTAGCTCCAAGGTGGTTCAGGTGGACATTGGCACATCATCAGTGTCTGTAACACCCGTATTTTTAGATCCGTAGTTAATTCTACACCACGGAGTGAGTAGATCAAATTACATATTATAAGACAAGATTAGAAAATGGAATGTCATGATTATAGTCGCTCATAGTAAAGGAACCAAAATTTCAAGTTGAAATTGGAAATTTCAACAGAAAACGATTCTCGCTATAGACGGAGAAATAAGATTATATTGATATAAAGGCCAAGACAATGCCATGATGAGGAATTAAAGAGGCAAATAGTATTATTATATTATTTAAGGATTTTAAAATTTTAGTTTGGAATTTTCTGAGATTAGAATGACGATGTTACAGTTTTGATCCCTATAGAATGGTATAAGTGGCGTATAGTGAACATATAATTATTTGAAGGCTAAGAACTGATCTGAATAGAAAGCTAGGGATATTATTAGTGTTTTTATATTATTTATGATTTTTAGATGGGTAGATAGTTGCCAAATTCGAAAAGTAGAAATTTGACAGAAATCGTATTTCGGTTTTAGTACAGTGAGGGTTTAGCATTTTTCTGGAGGTCATTTCTACTCCAAAATAATATTTTAACGAACCAAAAGTTGTTTTTATAATATTTGTGATTTTTAGAAATTTTTCTGGAAATTTTTCAAAAAAACTTTATTTTACCCGCGTTTGGAGCTTTACGGGTAAATCGGACGTAACCGGAACATGATAAATAGTCCAAAAATTTAATTTTAATATTCTAAAATTTTCTGTATCATATTCAAGTCACAAAATTGATTTCTCATGATTTTACCTATTTTAGAAAAATATTTAGCTAAAAAGGGGTTATAAAACTAAGCGTTTTTACTACTTTGAACCACCAGTTAAACCCTAACTTGATGGGACATAATCCCACCATTTTGATCTAGTCTTGCATGAAATTTTCAGCCAAAATACACCCTTGAAATTCAAAAATTCATATTTGATCTAATTGGAAAATATCTTTGAATTTTTCAAATTAAAGCATGAAGTATGTGACCAAACCCAACCAAAGCCATTCCTCCCCATCCTTCCTTGCTCCTTGGCTGATTTCATAATAGTAAGGGAGGAGAGAGAAGTTCATTTTTTCACTTCATCTTCTTCCTCTTGCAAAGAATCCTCCATTTTTCTCTCCATTCCCAAGCTTTCCTACATACTAAAAGCTTGAGTTTTATTGGGTTTTTGGCTATTCAAGCTTCACAAAAAAGGTTTGGATTATCATTCTAATCCATAAACTTCGTTCACTTTTTCATTTCCACCACTTTCATTTTTCCATGAAAGCTTGTGTTCTTCATTTCACTAAAAGTAAGCTTTTTCTTGGTTTAGATTCACTCCATTGGGACCTACAAGCTTGAAAACTACTTTGGATCCATTTGTCTTCAAGATTTGAGTAAGTATTCATCTACTCAAATTTCTACTCTTTAGGGTTTGGTGGTTTGCATAAAACTTGCATCTTTATGGTTTTATTTTGGTGTATTTTGTGAAAAGTTAATTTTTCTAAGTGTTGGAACATCAAGGCTTCAAGGAGGCCACTTGGTGTTGGTGAGGAGTGAAGGTAATTTTTGGTGTTTGCCCATTTTCATTGTCTTCAAGAGGTAAGGGGTTTTTCTGAATAAGTTGGGAAGGATGTGTATGTGTATAGTGTATGTTGTATGTTTCATGAAAAACTCAAAGACTTGAGTTTTCATATTGGGTGTTTGAATGAGTTTCATTCTATTAGTAAAATGTAATTTTATATATATTTATGTATATGAGTTAAAGTATGATTTTGGTTGAGGCATGATGATTTTTTATAAGCCTATGTGTTGTTGGAAAAATCATATGTATGCTTTGGGGTGATTTTGGATGCCTATGTGTATGTTTGGTGAAGTATGTTTTATGCTATGTTCATGATGTATGTTAATATGTTATGAATGATTACTTTAAGTGTATGTATGATTTATGGCTTGATTGTGTTCTTGCCTATTTGATGCATGTTGGTTTCTTTGGATATTTCACATACTTTGATTCTCTGTGATTGAGATTGAATTGAAGTATTTGATTAAAGGGTGAGAAGGATCTTAAAAGCTTTTATGAAAAAGTTTTCCAAAGTGAAATCAAATAGATTAATTTGGGTTCAAGTTAATACTTAGATAAATTTCATTAAATTACTAGGTATAAGTCTCAAGTCAATTTCATACTAAGTCATTTTCTCCATAAAACTCTAAGTGAGCTAGAAAATCAATTAATAAGGGTGAAAAATCAAATTTCGAATTTTTAGGGGTCAAAAACGAAAATTGAATGTTTTGGGGTCAAAAATACAAAATTCTAGAATTCTGGGCATGAAATCGAAAATTTGGGCACTTTGGGCCAAAAGTATAATTTTACAAAAGTTTTGGGGCAGAAAACATGAAGTCTGGACAACTCTGGGGCAGAAACGTGAAGATTGGACAATTCTGGGCCAGAAACATGAAGACTGGGCAGTTTTGGGCAGAAACCTAATTTTTAGAAAAATAAGGGCTGAAAATATGAAACAAAATATTTTGGGGGTCAGATTTTTAAATACTTAAAGCAAAGGAACTTAAGTAAAATTATTAAAGAACTTAACTAAGATTGTTTAATCAAATCTTTTTACAATGAAAAGTGGGAAGAAAATAATGAAGATTTTGAGATTTCAAAGTTAAAGAGGAACTTTAATTTCAAAGGGGAACCTTCCATAAAACTTATGTTTTTGAATAACGCTTTTACATGGTATTGAGAGAGAATCAATATGTGACGACGATGAAGTATTGAGGACATTAATGCTACACGTTGTTGGAAGAAAGCTAACACGTGACGACGAAAACCCTAAGATGAGGGACCGCATTAATCGTATTATTGTGATTGCAAATATGTTGTCATTTGCATTAAAGACGTGGCTTTTGCCAAATTAGAGCATACAATCCTATGTAATGGATTGTGAATAATTGTAAAACTTATTCATGAAAAAGGGAACCGATGGTTACCATGTCCACGAAAAAGGGGGCCAATTGGTTTATTATGTTGCTCTGCCGAACAATTGTAAAACCTATTCATGAAAAAGGGGACCGATGGTTACCATGTCCATGAAAAAGGGGACCGATTGGTTTATTATGTTAAGGTGATAATAGCTCTACTGCATAATTGTAAAACCTGTTCATGAAATAGGGGACTGACGGTTACCTTGTCCATGAAAAAGGGGACCGATTGGTTTATTATGTTAGGTTTACGCTACAACCATTTCGCTCTACTTAGTTGAGGAAGTCTCCATGGAGCAGTGCACCAGTGTATTAAAAGGATATTGAAGTGACATGCATTATGCTAGAGTGCTATGTGTGTGTTTGTCTGTGTGTTTAATTTGATAATGTGCTCTCTTTTGGTGTATGAATATCTTAGAAGAAGGTTTACGAAAGAGTAGCTATATATATTCTTGGAATGTATTATGTAGTATTTTCCTTTTCGTATACATCCTTTCAGTGGATTTCAACTTGTGCAAAGAAATTCACCCTTACATGCTTTTCTGTTGTCTGTATGTACGTTATGCGTAGATGTCCACTTCGAGACCTCTACTAGCCCGAGTGAGGGAGTGTTTCCGACCTCGTGAGGCCAATGGTGGGGGATGGACTTACGATCCCATCTCCCAATGGGCCACTGTGACTGGACACGTGGTCAGGACTAGAGGAGGAGTGTTGGGCCCCGAAGAGGTTTTAGAGAGGGACATGGTTTTGGACGTCTACATACCCGTTGAGAGGATGCGCTACTGGCTGGGAGATGCACCCTTTGCACGCAGTATCACTTTGGAGGACCGGGAGGCCAGAGTTCCGCCCATGGCGCAGCCTAGGAGAGAGACGAGGGAGGAGTAGATGCCTACACCTCAGCGGATAGCTGAATCGGTATCTACCCGTTGCCGTTTGATTCGTCACACTCCAAGGAAGAGTTCCTTGGAGAGGGCATGCTTACCAAGGACGACTCCACCGGTGACACCAATTCCATCACTCGAGACCTTGAGGCCGACACTTCCTGTTCCATACGTCGCACCTTCTGGTCGTTTTGTTTGCTGTTCTTCTGACACTTCTGTCGAACCATCAGGACATGCAGGGAGAGGGAAGAGGAAGGTCAGATATGAGCCTTGATGCGGTTGGCTCGTGGAGTTCGAGTTTGAGGATGAGGAGGACCCCGAGGAGACGTCGTCGTCTTAGGTCTCTAGGCGGGGAGGTGTAGAGTGCTAGGTTGTGGGTTGTTAGTTGGCCGACCAGCCTAGGTTTTGGGGACGTACATATTTCATGTCGTGTATTTTGACGCACTATTTGCTTTATTGTTTTCTTACGTTTAGTTTACTGCTTTATTTCTTTTATGTTGTGATGATGTATTTTGGCCACTCTGCTGTAGTTCCGGACTTTACTTGCAGGCGCAAGGATTTTGTACAGTAACTTGATGATATATATATGACGTATGTTTTATTCTTTTTTATTTTTTGGACGGCTAAGTTTTCATGAGCGTACTTATCTTTTAAAAAAAAATAGCCACTAATTTTGGTATCCTGAAATTATGAAAGACGTTTTCCGCATTAAGTTTTATGTTTTTCATGTGACGTTCCTTGTGGGAAAAAGGGGCGTTACAGTGTCCAATGGCTCCCCAATTCAACCTACACCTGAACCTACACATGATCCTGAAGATCCAACTGAAGAAGCGATTGACAATTCAGGTGGAGTACATGATTATTCTCTTGTATGAGATAGAGAGTGCCAAAACATCAGGCCACCGGAGAGATGTGGCTTCGAAGACTTGGCAACATATGCACTTCTTACTAGTTCTGGTGATCCTTCCACTTTTCGAGAGGCTATTGCTAGTCCTGAGAAAGATAGGTGGATGGGTGCCATGGTGGAGGAGATGGAGTCTTTGAAGAAGGATCAGACATGGGAGTTTGTTCAGCTTCCTAAGGGCAAGAGGGTTATCGGTTGCAAATGGGTTTACAAGAGGAAACCAGCAGTATCAGAAAAAGAAGGGGAAAAGTTCAAGGCTCGTCTTGCGGCGAAGGGGTACTCACAGCAGAAGGGGATTGATTATGATGAGATTTTCTCTCCCATTGTCAGACATACTTCTATCAGGGTAGTGTTAGCTTTGGTAGCCAGTCGGGATATGCATTTAGAACAGATGGATGTGAAGACAGCTTTCCTCCAGGGTGAACTAGAGGAGCAGATTTACATGGAGCAGCCAGAGGGTTTCAGTGATCCTGGACAGGGCAGGCTTGTTTGTAAGTTGAAGCGGTCTCTATATGGATTAAGCAGTCTCCAAGGCAATGGTATAAGCGTTTTGATTCTTATATGCTTAAGATTGGTTACAAGCGATGTGAGTATGATTGCTGTGTTTACATTAGGAGCCTTGATGATGGTTCTTTTATTTTTCTGCTACTGTATGTTGATGAAATGTTGATTGCTGCTAATCATTTACATGATGTGGATGAGCTGAAAATCCTGTTGAGTAGGGAATTTGACATGAAAGATTTGGGTGCTGCTAAGAAGATACTTAGGATGGAAATTCGTAGGGATAGGAGTCCTAGAAAGTTATGGCTCTCCCAGCAAGGCTATGTTCAAAATGTGCTAGACAGATTTGATATGAGCGGTGCTAAGCCTATGAGTACTCCATTGGCCAGTCACTTCAAGCTTTCCGTGGATCAGTGTCCAAAGACAGATACAGAGGTTGAGTATATGTCAAAGGTACCCTATGCCAGTGTTGTTGGTTGCTTAATGTATGCTATGGTTTGCACTAGATCAGATTTGGCTCAAGCTGTTAGTCAATTGTGCAAGTTTATGTCCAAGCCAGGGAAGCGTCATTGGGAAGTAGTCAAGTGGATTCTCAGGTACTTGAAGGGTACAACAGATCATGGTATCATATTTGGCAGTCAACGGGAAAGTCCTTTAGTTGTGTGATATGTGGATTCATACTATGTTGGTGATATGGATAATAGGAGGTCTACAACAGGGTATGTTTTTACTCTTGGAGGAGGTCCCATTTATTGGAAATCATCAGTCCAACTTATTGTGGCTATGTCTACAACTGAGGCAGAATATATGGCAGTAGCCGAGGCTGCCAAAGAGGCTTTATGGGTTGCAGGGCTAGTGAAGGAACTTGGTATTGAGCAAGGTGGAGTTCAGTTGCATTATGACAGTCAGAGTGCTATTTATTTGGCAAGGAGCCAGGTGTGTCATGCTAGAACCAAGCACATTGATGTGAGGTATCACCAGATCAGAGAGCTGCTTGCATCTGGAGAGATACTGCTACTAAAGGTTCATACCTCCGAGAATGCTGCTGATATGTTGACCAAGCCAGTTACCGCTGACAAGTTCAAGCATTGCTTAGACTTGTTACACGTTTGCTAGTGTTAAGCAGGAGCTCTCCCCACAACCAGCAGGATGGGTGAGTCATATTGTTATTCTTCTAAGTGGTTTGATATTCGCCAAGGTGGAGATTGTTGGATATGGCTTATATCTTAAGGGAGGACAGTTGGCGTAGCGAGTAACGCGGAGCGGAGACAACTGTCCCTTGGGCTTGGGCCTTTTATGCTTTGGGTTGGGGTGCGGGCGCCGAAGCCCCCCGTGGTACGGTACAGGGTGATTTGTTGTAAACTGTATCGTTATAAATAACTGTTGTAACCCTACTTTTGAATATAGTGAAAAATTTGAGCCGTCATAGCTCCTGGGACGTAGGCACAATTGGCCGAACCTCGATAACAAATTGCTTGTCGTTTCTTTCTTCTCCTTTTATCTTTCTTACCTTATAGAAACAGTATCGCTGTTACAACAACTCCCTTCTTGGTCGACATCACCATTGTCTTAGGGCCCTTGGATGTGCTTTTTGTTGTATGAACCATGAGCATAGTCATAGGTTTGGACCAATTAGAATAAATCATGTTTTAACCTATTTATTAATTAGTTAAATGGTTAATTTAGTAGTCATGGCTTACATCATGAAACCAAACTTCCTTCTTTCTGCCTCAATCTCTTTGGCCGCCCCTCTTGCTTGTCTTGAGCCCTTGGATGATGATTTTCATTTGGATTCAATCCTTGTGAAGTAGTATAAACCAATTAGGAATTAGATAAATGTTTTGGTTTATTTTTAAAAGCTAAACTATGATTTCTTTCTAAGCTAACCAAGGTTACTTTAAACCAACCCCTAGGCTGCCCCCTCCACTATAAATACCCCCTTCACTCTTCATTAAACTCACACCAAGCTAAAGGATTCAAAAAGCATACACTTTCTCTCTTTTTCTCTCTTAAAGTCTAAAATTTCTTAATTGGTGTTCTTGGAGTTCTTGCCTTGTTCTTCAAAGGTATTTTTGGCAAAGGTAAGGGAACCTCTTGCAAAATAATTTGAGGAGTATTTGTATGATCTTTGGTTGTGCTTGATTTGTGTGCTTTTGGTGTTATAGTTTTTAAATGGTTGTTTATGCTTTATAAATTGTTTTATTGCTTTAAAATGATTATTTTGTGATAATTATAAATTGAAGTGTTATGATCCCCAAAAATCCTTAGAATTTCGTGGGAATGAGGTGAGGTTACAAGAATTAATTTTTGAGTTTAGTAAACATACCGTTATAATGACAAATTTGAGCTTATTGTAATTACCGTTTACCGTAAAAGAAAAATACGGTTAAATCTTTTGAGAAAAACCCTGACGTTATCTAACACTTATATATTCCAAGGTAATGGTTATGATTTGATCGGTTTATTAGTATGGATCTGTCTAGAAAGTAATAGAGACCTTTGAAGGGGCTAATACAAAGTCCGTCTCTATCCAGCCTGGGATCCGTATTAATACGCTATTTAAATATCTTAACACTAGAGACCGGGTATATACGTGATCAAGATAATTTGGGAAAGAATTGATTTATTAAATAACGTATATATAAATGGATTGGAAAGGATTAAAGAGTGTAACAGTAATGGATTCTCGGTGAACCTACTGTTATATTAGTTGTCAAAATTATCGAGTGGGTATCCAATCTGTTTATGTATGCATGTAACTCGGTTTAATTTTCAATGTTTAAGACAGTGGAAATTATTGAGATAGGCTTTCAACAGGCCATTTTCTTGGAAGATAATCAGTGCTTAAGTGTTTTTCTAAAAAGAAATGAATTGGACTACGTTCACAAAGTATAGTGGATTGATTTTTAAAGGGTACTAATCACCAAAGATGGCTCTGCCGTCGTGTGATCTTTTCATCTTCAAAAATAACTTAAGCCAAAAATTAATCAGCTATATTTCGTTCACTAAGTATATAACTAACGTTCAGAAAAATTGGATATTGATTACCGCAGTCGGCTCAGCCGCCGTGTAATTATTCCATTTCCAAAGATTTACTTAAAAATAGAGAACAAATGTTATTGGGTTCAAAAGCGGACGTAAGTTTATTTACTGTTACTCTTTCTCCCTTGATCAAATTCAGAGAGGCTCTGCCCCGTTTTGGTCTTCTTAAAATGAATTAATAAAAATGAAGTTCATATATCGAATCACTCTGTTGGGCTGTTCATCTTAGTTCGGCTCTGTCGCGGTTTGATCAGTCATAATAAAATTAATACAGCCGGAAGAATAATCTGGATTACGACAAATAATGTATTGAGGGCAAGAGTAAAAGGGAACACCATAAAGAGAATAGTTAGACTAAGAGATGGTATTGAAGAGAAGCTACAATAGTATATGTGAGCAATTTTACTACGAGAAAGTAAGGAAGAGGTTATGCAGAGGAAATCTTGGACGAGCATTTGCATTATAGACGATGAGCTTACAACCTATAAGACGTGGTTGAGAATAGGGTTAAGTTGGGCTACAATTACCTTCTGTGATTATTCAGGTTTCGATAGTCTTAAGTGGCCGAGTGAGTGAATACCCTCGAGTCGAGATGAATCGTATACCCGACTTGAATAAATCTGACTGGCTGACCTATTCATGATTTGGTAATCATTTTAAATGCGGTATTACCGAAGTGATTCTCAGGGGTCTAAGGCGGGATTCTCTGATTATTCTGTCAAGTGTATCGTGAGAAAGTCTCCTCGGAGCATTACACCGGTGTGAATAGAGAAATATTGAAGTGACATGCATAACAATACTTTGATGTGAGAATATAAACTATGAAATTTATGGATTTATGATGTGCAAGGTAAGGTTTACCTAACTATAATATATTTGACTTGTGTGAAAGATTGAATATCTGATGAATGTTTTGAGTGTCTCTGGTAATTACTTGTTGTTTGTAGAAATTAGGTGCTGTGTGATATGTGACAACCTGAGGGCGATGAGGGCGGGGAGTGATCGCCAGTGTAGAGAGGCACGGACAAGGAGCGGCTCCTGGCAGGCTTATAGGTGAAGGGGTACATGAATGAACTGAAATCATACCCGAATGAGAGGAATTATGAGACTGTGCAGGTATGGGACTGTACAGTTGAGGAAAAGCTTAATAGAATTGATTCGCACTACTCATACCAACAAGATGCATCTTCTTTTCGGTAGCCTATCACTTAAGAACTCCACAGTTAAGCGTGCTTGACTTGGAGCAATTTCGTGATGGGTGACCTCCTGGGAAGTTTCTTGGGAAGCATGTGAGTGAGGACAAAGCATGCTGAAAAGACTCGTGTTGGTGTGTGGGGACAGTCGTCAATCCGACAAGCAGCTGGAATGTTACAAATGGTATCAGAGCCAGTCCTCTCCCAGTAGGGCATGGTTTGGGGACGAACCAAGCAAAAGCTGGTGGGCATGTGACAGTCTGAGGGCGATGAGGGAGGGGAGTGATCGCCGATGCAGAGAGGCACGGACAAGGAGCGGCTCCTGGCAGGCTTCTAGGTGAAGGGATACATGAATGAACTGAAATCATACCCGAGTGAGAGGACTTTTGAGACTGTACAGGTATGGGACTGTACAATTGAGGAAAAACTTAATAGAATTGATTCGCACTACTCATACCAACAAGATGCATCTTCTTTTCGGTAGCCTATCACTTAAGAACTCCACAGTTAAGTGTGCTTGACTTGGAGCAATTTCGTGATGGGTGACCTCCTGGGAAGTTTCTTGCGAAGCATGTGAGTGAGGACAAAGCATGCTGAAAAGACTCGTGTTGGTGTGTGGGGACAGTCGTCAATCCGAAAAGCAATGGGGATGTTATATGATATGAGTCTTCTATGTTTGTACTACTTTCATTATTTGTATTAGAGTTTCACCTTGCCTGCTTTTTTATGTTAATGCATGACTAAGTAGATGGACCCGCAAGACAGAGGACTGGGAACTGTTCGACACTTACGTATAGAACCTTTGGATGGAGATACTGTATGGTGGAAAATATGTCCTAGTACACAATGGAGAAGGTTCGTAGGAAATGTGGAAACCTTAGATACTGGAGGTGGGGTGTCACCAAACGCACGATCTATTCAGGAACAAATCATATTAGATGTTAAGTTACCCTGGCAATAGTTAAGACCTTTAGGGACTGTCTCAGATACCTTACGCTTTGATAGTGATAATAGTGGAGATAGTGGTGGAGGCAGTTCACATCCATCTGTACACGATAGTGGTGGAACGGATCATGGAAACCAGCGTCGAAGGAGCAAATCTTCAAGCAAAGGACGAGTCAAATCCTCTAACAAGAGGTCACCAGTTGTTGAACCCATAGAAACTGAGGGTTCTGTAGGGTATACCTCAGCTTCACCTTTAGGAGAGAAAGAACCAGCCATGTATACCCCTTGCTCTCATCAGTCTGAGTCGGAGGATATCATTTGGTTATTCGAGTCTATTTCTGATGATGAAGTTGATGAGACACCCAACATGTCCATTGACACTTGGAATACCTCTGACTTAACCAAAACTCATTCATACCATCCAGATCTAGCCAGGTTTGGGATGGATTGGGTTCCGGTGACTCAGGCTCGGAATCTTGATCCTAGTCTTCCAGGGGTAGGAGGATCTACCTGGTCCTGCCCTTAGAAGTAGTTGAGTTTAGAGTTTGAAATAATATATCCTTTTCAGAGAAAAGATGGGATCATGGCTCGACTGTATATAGTAGTGTGTTTTTATTTTACCACTTTTGTACTTTTTGGTTTAGTGTAGTATTAACTTTATTTTGCTTTGTAGCATCAGAAATCCGAATTTGCCTTAGTGCAAATCTTTGTAAAACATCATGTCACATATATGAGAGATGAGGCACTTTTCAAAATGTGTTGTTCTCAATTTATATTTCGAAAATCAGTCACAAAGAATAAAAGGGATATACTCCCCATCCTTCTCATCTTCTTCAAGAAAGAAAAAAAATTTAACTCGTGTTTTCAAGGAAGGATTATCATCTTTTATATAAATATTTTCTAAGTTGTCTTAAAACTTTTGGTTACTATGGTGTAATATCCTTTTTGGAGAAAGGGTATTACATTCTGTATCTCCTACCAGTAAATAAGATGCATAAGGTACCTTGACCTCTTCAGCACAGTGCAAAGCAAGAAATATTTTCTCTAACTCCTGGATCCAAAGATCAGCTTTCTTTGGATCAAATTCTCCATTAAACTACAGGGGATCATGTTTCATGAAATCAAATAGTCCTTTGTTTTTCAGCAGCTCTCTCCATCCTCAGCTGTGTTTAAACATCCCTTTGTTCTGCACGATTAGATTGTTGTGCCATCGTGGCTGCCATATTGGCCATAGCACTAATAGCCCTCTCCATCGCATCATTACCATTAGCCATGGGTTCCTACAAGTTAACCAGTAAAGATACCACCATTTCCGAACCCATTATGAAAATCAAACAATTTAACACATTGCTTCACAAGGAAACAATTAAAACAATATCACTCAGAGTCACACAACTTAAAACTAATAGGCCTAGAACCTAACATTCTCAAAAAGCTCAACTAGGCTCCGATACCACAAAATTTAATTCTCTTTCTCCGAAAAGGATATTACATCATAGTTAACTAAGGTTTTTGCATTTAATTACAAATTCCGGTTTCCCTTCTAAAATATTTATTTAAATGTTATTTGCTTATAAAAAATGTGAGTAAATTTCTTTTTTTCTAAAAGATGAGAAGAATGGGGAACTAATTCATTTCAAAACTTTTCGTAGAAATCTTAAACTATGAAAACAGAATACAGAAACATGCCTCATAAAATATATACACCATATATCATACAAGAGTAGCTTCCATCAGTACAAGCACAAGTCTTAGCCACTACATAGTGACCTATACATATTTCCTACGGAAACTAACAAAACTGTAAAGTACTCCTAATAAAACAACAAAATATTGTTATAAGTCGAGTAATAAAACAATCATCCCAAATGTTAGAGAAATAAATCAACACTAGGACCACTGAGTCGGGTGAGTCTCTAACACCTGACCATAAAACATCAGTAGCACAAACAACAAAATACTCCTAATAAGAACCCCCATCGACATCCTTTGGGACCTCCCCGATTGGATCCTAGAGAACCTTTCCCTCAAATTTCTCTCCTGTCGTCTTAAGTACGTAACCAGAATACTTGCCCCACTGGGTGTTGGGATGGATCATCCATTCCCCACCACCCACACCGCTAACAGGTTGAATACTACGCCTCTTGGACGGGACCAACCAATTCCCCAGGTTGTCCATCTACTCAATCATATATGAAAATAACATAGACAAATATGCAAGGGTGAAAATCTTGTACACAAGTTGTAACATCCGTTTTTTCTGAATTACCATTTAAAATTCATTTTATATGAAATTTTAAGATCTAAGTGCTAAGTAAATTATTTTAGTCTTATAATGAAGGTTTTAAAATACCTATCAAGTTATTTCAGTAAAACAGTCACTTTTTCCTTAACGTTTGACATAGCACAAGTATGTCAAACCAACTTAGACAAACAAACTTCCTTCACAAAAGTTGTTTCTTTTAATATTTCTAATTTTCTTAGAATTTTCTAAAAATTTTAAAAATGACCATTTTTGACCCTATTACTTGCGGAAAGAGTAAAACGCTGATCCGAAAACCAAATTGAGGTCAGAAAAAGATTTTGAAAAGCTGAATCATGTTTTTATATTTTTTGATATTTTTGAAAATTATTTCATAATTTTCTGAAAAACAGGTCAAAATGCTACTTTTTCGATCCTTGTAAAATACAAAAAAACGGGGATTTCTAGCCCAAAATGGATTTTTAGTAATCAATGAGTGCTCAAAATCAAATTTTAAGAGGGACCATTAGTGATTAAATTCAATTTGCAATTTTCTGGGATTTTTCCTAGAATTTTCTAAAAAATGTCCGTTTTTCACTTATGGTGTGTCCGTTTTCCTTCATTTTGTTGCAAACCGTAAGGCTTGCCCTTACGGTAAAAATCCCAAAACTCTTCTATGAAGTTCTTACATGTCATTTTTGAGATTCCTCATTGGTTCTTACGATTTAAAATTATTTTTGAGTGTTATATTAGTAAAAAGACTATGTTGACCCTTATTTGTGGAATAAGCCGAATAAAGACGAATAGAGACATCGTGGCTATGATATGGAAACTTAGGAACTTTGAAGGGTTCAAATACAATTCTAAGAAGCATAAAAGAGCTGGGGACATCATGATTGCCTTGAATAGTAAGGTGGTTGTAACGTCCGTAAATTTTAATTCTGTTTTAATTTTATTTTATTTGTGTGATGTGTGCTTATACATGTTAGATATATTTTAGTAAGAGTAATTTCATAGACAAAGTTTCCCTGACGTTAGAAATCAGTAGTTTAAGTTGGACGTTTTGATACAGATAGAGTTCTGTTTACCGTAAATAGACAGAATGAGGACTTTGTGAAGTAGAAACCCTAGATTTAGGTTAAGAAAGAGATTTAAAGGTACCAATAGTGATTTTCCAATATTTGAGGATTTTAGAAATTTATTCAGAAATTTTCTAAAGAACGGATAAAAATGTTACTGTTTTGGTCCTTGTAGTTTGACTAGGTTGAACTGTGAGTGGGTTTGGAGACCCGAACAAGTTTAGAAATATTTTTGAAGGTGTCAAATGATGTTTTATATTATTTTAGAATTTTAGAAATTATTTTGGGAATTTTTAGAATGACAGACAAAGAATTGTGGTTTTGGTCCCCGTAGAGTGAGAACAAGATAGCAGGGAGAACAGGTGAATGCCAGAAGCTTAGGAAATGATCCAAAATCAACCAAAAGAGTAACCAATGGTGTTTTTACAATATTTATGATTTTTAGAATTTTTTTGGTTTTTTTTTTTAGAAAGTTCAATTTTTACCCTAAGTTACGAGTTACGGTAAAACCGAAAAATTACCTAATGCTTCTAAGCTTGATCTTTATCAACTAAGACCTTTGTGACACCTTATTTTCATGGCTTAGGACTTATTTTAGGATTCATGAGAGTTTTTACCCCAATAGGTTAATTTTGGACAATTTTTACTATGTAATACAAAAGTTACCACATTTAATTACCTTGGAGATTTACCATTTACCATGGTTAAGGTGAAAAATTATTTTACCCTCCCTTTAAGACAGCTGCTGCGCCAGATTTAGAGGGAAGAGTGTAGAGGATTCTTGACTTCATGACTCATGAGTAGTGGCCAATAATATGAATCCAAGTGACTAACTAGGGTTAGGCTTATGGTTAGCTTAATCATAACATAGAAAATATCTTGGTGGATAGGAAAAGGAGAGGGAGAGGCAGAGTTGGGAGAGAAGGAAGAGGAGAGCTCTTGTTCATTATCATCATCTTGCTTCTACACCATAGCCATACTCCAAGCTTTGTTTTCCAAAAATTTGTCCAAGTTAGCCAATTTCTAAGGGTTATTCTTAATCTTGTGATCAACAAGCTATCAAGGAGTCAAGCAAGAAGAAGAAGGAGAAGGAAGAAGAAGGGAGTGAAGGTTAGGGTTTTCTACACAAGCTTGGTAAGGGAAAATTTTCTCATGCAAGATTTTAAAGCTTAGTGGACATATGAGAACTATGTTGATGTTGGTTTGATTAAGATGATTTTGGTTTGACCTAGAGAACATGATGATTGTTGAGCCATATACTTTTATGTTCTTATGATGATGGATGAGCCTAGAGGTTGTGTTGTGATTGATATGAACTTTTTTCTTGAATGGCATGGTTAATAGAGCTTTGATTGATGATAGTTTTGGATGATCTTAACCTAGATGTAACTAAGACTAGTTTGTTTTGATTGTGGAGTGCTCTTTGTTGTGGAAAATTAATTTGTATTGTATGAGATGATTTTGGCCTATGATAGATGCATGATGAGCTTTGTTCCATGCTTGATTTAAGTTGATTGAGTGTTGGGTTGTGACTATGTTTTCAAGCTTGGCATGATGGAATTGATTTTAGTATGACAATATATGCTTGGAGTGATGATGATCTTGATTCATTGCCTTGATGGGTTTGAATTCATGGCTTGAGGATGAGTGATTGTGTCTTGTGATTGATCCAAAGATGGTAAACTTTACTCATTTTTATTGATTTAGACATAACTATGCAAAGAAAAGATTGATTTTGGTTGGATTTTGAAAAATCGAGTGACTGTCATGCCCTGAGTGTGATTTTTTCTGAAGCTGTGGGAGTCTCAAAAACAGGGGACAGAACTGTCTGCACCGCGGGTGTGAAAATTCTCGCGCCTGTGAACAGTTCTGGATCCAGAATTTTTGATAACTAATGTTTTTACGAAAATTACTTTTTTTCCAACTTTTTAAATAAACATGCTTAAGAGAAAAATGCTTTTTAAAATATGAAGATTGGTAAGTATTTTGGTTAATTAATTTTAGAACTTAAGCAATGGTTTTGGAAAATACATTTTTGTTAAAAAGATGAAGAATTATAAAGAGTGTGAATGAAAGAGGAAAAAGTCATGTTGATGGAGAATTATGCACAAAGAGATGTGAATATCATAAGAGATGATAATACTATAACCAAGAGTGAAGGTTATATGTGATTGTACAAGTGATAACCTAGTGAAGAGGTTAATATAATTACAATAGAAACCAAAGCTTGTCAATGCTTGAGAAAATTGCCTTGTATGCTTAATGTATGTGTCATTTTGCATAAAGAGAAAGAGAATTGGCTTGAGGCCATGAGATGAGCATTACAACCCGGATGGGGTTGAGAATAGGGATAGTCTGGCCATAGTAGCCTATTGGGATTATCCAGGTTGCGAAACCCCTTAGATGGCCAGGTAGGCGATATCCCCTGAGCCGAGGCAAGTCGCACAACCCTGCTTGGATAAATCTAACGGACTTGACTATTCAGCATATGGTGAGATGTAACTTATCTGAATGATTACTATGAAGCCTGGTGGGACTCTCTGGTAAGTCTGCTACAGCCAATCGCTCAATGGTGTTGGAGGTAGGGAAGTCTCCTTGGAGCACTATGAGGGTGATGTGAGGGAAAATAGAAGTGACATATATTATAATATATCTGAGTTGATGATATATTGCTTGATGCTGAGTTATGTGTTGTGACTGTGATTATTTTCATTGTGTCTGTGAGAATATCTTACTTGTAGGAAAACCTTATACTCTTGTTTTGAGAAGGGTAAGTGATAGATAATTTTCTAATGTAAATATGTCTGATTAATATGGTATATTTTCTATCTGTTGTCTCTATACTTTATTATCTGTGTATGAGGATTTTTCACCCTTGCCTATATGTTTTGTACTCTCTTTTGAACATGATTCATATAGATAGATCGCCCGCCGGAGGGGCTAACGAAGGTCCGTAGATTAAGTCTCCTGCCCCGAGGGGCAGAGGGGGAGGGGTGGATAGTAAACCCCGAAACCCAGTGGGGCACGTACCTGGGGTATGTGACTACGCTTGAGACATCTGCGGAGGGACCACACCGATGGACCATGGAAGATATGATTTTGGATGTAAAGATGCCAATTCAGGAGCTATGGGATACCTGGAGAGAGAGAGAGAGAAGGACAAAGAGAACAGGTAGCTCAACAGGAGCCTACCCAGAGACCTGAGCCAGTGCAGCAGGAGCCTGCAAGGCCAGAGCCTCAGCACCAGAGACCTAGGACTCCTCCATGTAAGAGGTATTTTGGTAGATGGAGATAGACTGCGCGCAAGAGCACTGTGCGTCGTTCCCAGCCAGTTAGGGTTACATCAGCAGAGAAGGTGCCTACTGAGAGGACACCTACTATCAGTCTGATAGACCAATACCAGTAGTTCCAGTTTCTTTTGCAGTGCCTAGTGGGAGACCGAGGCCTTTTCCTTCTACTGTTATGCTGTCTTGGCGAACACGAGCTCGTCAAGAGGCCAATGATAGTAAAGGGAAAGGGAAGCAGATAGTGGAGGAGGAGAGTGATCATTCAGAGGAGTCTGTGGGGAGTGTGTAGGAGCTAACATAGCGCAGGCTGTTGCGTTACCATATCTTGTTTTTTTGTAGACTGACTCTGTATCGGATTGGCTTATGTTTAGATATATTTTGGATGACTGTACTTTATATTATGTGACATTACCAGTTGATCAGTGATGTATTTGTAAACTTTGGACTAGTAGTATATATGATGTACATTATTTATTCAGTAGTGGTTTATCTCATTTTTTTCAATGATACGTTACAACATAAATGAGTTTTCAAAATCGAAGTAACATAAGTGAGAGTTTCAAGTTAAAATATTTTTCAGGAACTAAAGAAAAAAAAATTTATTCTCATTTTCTAAATCGACTTGACATAATTAAAAGAGAAATTTCTTTTAAAATGAAAATGAATATTACGTATTATAAATAATCAGGTTACTTATGTTGTAATATCCTTTTATGAGAAAGGGTGTTGCAGTGGGCGTGTAAAAAGACCATTTTACCCTTGATTTTCACTTAAAACTTCCTAAACTTAAAGCTTTTGTCCAAGTAATCCAATGGCTCTCCTCTCCCCTTGCTTGGTCGACATCAAGGAGTCTTTAGGGCCCTTGGATCAGTCTTCCTATATGAGTCATCAATCCTTGTGAAAGCCTTTGGACCAATTAGAAAAAGAATGAATTAAACCTAATTAATAAATGTGTATTTATGTGGTCATGGCTTACATCACACAAGTTTTTAATTCCCTCCTTCTCCCTAGCTCTTGGCCGCCCCTCTCCATATAAATAGGACCCCTTGGATTCATAATTTTTCACTCACCAAGCCAAGGAATCAAGAAGACAAACACTTTTCTCTCTTTTCTCTCTTTAGTCTTAAATTTCTTTTGGTGTTCTTGCTTGTTCTTCTTCAAGTTTTTGGCCCAGGTAAGAGGTTAATCTTTCAAATTAATTTGAGAAGTATTAGTTTTTCTTCTTGTTTGTGTTTGAATTGCCTGTTTATGTCTTTATAGCCTTTATTTATTTAAATATGCTTTATAAGCTTTAATTTAATTGTTTTATACTATTTACTAATTGTAGTGTTACAATGCCCAGATTTTCCTAAATTTTCGTGAAAGTAAGGTAGGAATGTTAATATCATTTTTGAGCTTTTGTAAACATACCATTATAGTGGCGAATTTTAGTCTTACCGTAAAAATAATTTTTCCGCGGAGAAAATATAAATTATTATTTTGTCAAAATCCTGGTATTATCTATCATTGATATACAAGGTCATGGTTAAGATAAATGGTTTATAAGTATGGATATGTCTAGAAAGGAAGTGAGACCTTTGAAGGTGCTATAGCAGTCCGTCTCTCTCTGGCCTGGGATCTGTACCAATATGCTATTTGGGAAATTCTTAACCTAGGGACTCGGTATATACGTGACTAAGATGATTGGGGAATATAATGGTAATGGATTCTCGGCGAATTCTACTGTTATATATTTTTGGTTCAGTATTCTCCATATTTTAATAGTGGAAATTGTGAAACAAGCTTTCAGTGGGTTTTTTTTAAAAAAATAAACTAGTATTCAAATATTTTAGAATAATTCAGTTTTGACCCTTTCTCAATAAATTAATCACTTTTTAGTACTGTTATACTGATTTATTTTTGTGGGACTTGAATATAAATGAAGTATGGGTTGTCTAGAATAAATGGTTCTATGTCTATCTGAGTGGTAAGACTGTGTGTTTTTCCTAAGATGTGTGATTTGGTATAAATATGGTTTTGTGCTTTTCTGGTGATTCTGTGTGGGTTGAGATAAGTGATTCTGAGTGGTTAGAAGTGAAAGAGATAGGACTGGTGAAAGGCGATGAACCTACTCGATGTTCCCACACGATGTTCTTACTCGATGTTCCCAAATGCTTTGTTGAAAACGATGTTCCGACTGGATGCTCCTAATGTGCTGGGTTTTAAGCAAAGTGCTGATTGTCTGTTATGTTGATATACTGATTATTTAAGTATGATTCCTTAGTGATTGTGTTGTATGTTGTTGTGTGCCCATACTTCTCCTATTAAGTTGTTTAGAGTTTCGCCCTTGTCTGCTTTGTTGTGTTGATGCATGACCGAGTAGATTTTTTTACCACGAAGTGGGCTAGCTCTTAGAAGAAGAATCTGAAGGATGTTGCTGTATAGATGAATGTGGATTCCAAGAAGACTAGATGGTTACGATATTATTCTGGGTAGAGGTCTAGAGATTTAGACTGGCTCAGATGTTCACTGTATTATTTTCAATCTTTTCTTGCAAAAACTCTGATGGTTATATGAAATGAGATTACCTTCATAGAAGTTTTATTTATGCTTCCACATTGAAAACCTTTTCAAAGAAAATAATATATTTTCTCCATCCTTCTCTTTGTTTAAAAGAAGAAAAATTTTACTCACATTTTCGGAGAAGGAATGTTGAGCTTTCACTAAATATTTTCTATATTATTTGAAGTTATATCATAAGAGATACACATGAAAAAAAGAGAAATTAAAATCATACCTTGCATCAAATTAATTTATACTCATAATATCACAATCATATCACAATCATAGAAATATATCACCACATCATATATATTTATGCATGTCACTTCTAAATCCATCATAGCACTGGTGTAATGCTCCAATGAGACTTCGTTTGCTCAACTAATTTTTGACCGATTGTCTGCAGCATACTTAATAGACTTACCACATCGTCCCACCAAACCTTTGACAAACATTCGGTAATGCTACATTTACACTATATGAGACAAAGTATTCATTTTGGAGGATTAGAATTACCTTTAAGATTTTCGGATAATAAATAATGGATTAGAGCTGACATAGAAGTCAAATGGCATTTTGCGGATATTCTTGACAGTCAGAATAAGCTGATAAATGAATATGGAAAATTTATATTTAATTTCCCAAAAGGTATTAGAGGATAGACAAAAGTAACTTGATATTTCATAAAGGTTTTAGAAATTAAGTTTGGAATTTTATAAAGGAATTACAGTTTTAGTCCCTCTAGGACAAACTCTGTGATCTGTTAGTTAAGAAATAGATAAATACCGGAGATGGAGGAATAGTTAAGATGGAGATTTCAAGATCTAGTGTACTTTTGTATAGTATGGAAATAATAAGTCTTGTTGATATTACAATTTAGAACGGTAAGATAGTTAAGTCTTATATAGGCTTCTATTTGCTATTTTTCCATCAATTATATGTTCTATATGAAATTGTGTGAACTAAGTGCTAAGAAAATTATTTTAGTCTTATAATGAAGGTTTTAAAATACCTATCAAGCTATTTCAGTAAAACAGTCACTCTTTCCTTGACGTTTGACATCCGTATTTACCGTTATTAACGGATAAAGTTTTAAATAGAACAAGTATGTCAAACCAACTTATAAAAACAAACTTTCTTCACAAAAGTTGTTTCTTTTAATATTTCTTATTTTTTGGAATTTTCTTAGAATTTTTGGAAAATTTTAGAAATTATCATTTTGTCCCTATTACTTGCAATAAGAGCTAAAAACTGATTCGGAGACAAACCTGAGGTCAGAAAAAGATTTTGAGTAGCTGAAACATGTTTTTGTATTTTTGGGTATTTTTGAAAATTATTTCATAATTTTTTGAAAAGCAGATCAAAATGCTACTTTTTTGAACCTTATAAAGTACGGAAAACAGGAATTTCTGGTAAGAAATAGATTTTTAGTGATCAGTGAGTGCTTAAAATCAAATTTCAAGAGGGACCATTAGTGTTTAAATTCAATTTGTGATTTTTTGGGATTTTTTCTGGAATTTTATGAAAGATTGCTGTTTTTCACTTACGACGCGACCGTTTGCCTTTGTTTTTGCAAACCGTAAGGCTTACCCTTACCGTAAAAATCTCAAAACTCTTCCATGAAGCTCTATCATGGTATTTTCATGAATCCCCATTGGTTTTTACCATTTAAAATTATTTTTGAATATTTGATTAGTGAAAAGACCATTTTACCCTTGATTTTCACTTAAAACTACCTAAACCTAAAGTTTTTGTCCATGAAATCAAGTGGCCTTCCTTCCCTCTTATCTTGGTCGACATGAAGGATCAGATTTCCCACATGAGTTACCATGCATAGTCATGAGCCCTAACCAATTAGAAAAAAGTATTGATAAAACCTAATTAATAATTATGTATTTTTGTAGTCATGTGTGACACCCTGAGGCTGACGAGGGCGGGAAGTGATCGCCGGTGTAGAGAGGCACGAACAAGGAGTGGCTCCTGGCAGGCTTCTAGGCGAAGGGGTACATGAATGAACCGAAACCATACCCGTATGAGAGGAATTCCGAGACTGTGTAGGTATGGGCCTGTACAGTTGAGGAAAGCTTAATAGAATTAATCGGTACTACCCATACCAACAAGATGCATCTTCTTTTCAGTAGCCTAACACTTAAGAACTCCACAGTTAAACGTGCTTGACTTGGAGCAATTTCGGGATGGGTGACCTTCTGCGAAGTTTCCTAAAAAGCATGTGAGTGAGGATAAAGCATGCTGAAAAGATCCGTGTTGGTGTGTGGGGATAGTCGTCAATCCGAACGGCGGCTGGGATGTTACATCATGGCTTACAGCTAGAGCTGTCAAAATGGGCTAGGCCCGATGGGCTAGCCCGTTTAGCCCGATAAAAATATGGGCTGGGCTAGTAAAATCTAGGCCCGAAAATATTTTGGCCCAACCCGGCCCGGCCCAAAAATTCATTTGCCCGAAGTGGGCTAGCCCGTGGTGGGCTGGGCTGGCCCGCTGGCCCAACTATAATTTGCTAAAATTGTGTGCAGACTGTTTCACACCAGGGGTATGAATAATTACACAGGTGTAGAAGCGTCAGATATTTTGGACTATCTTTTCTCGGTACTAAACTAGCCTCACAGATCGTTTCACATCACCGGTGTGAATAAATTCACAGGTGTGAAAGCGTCAGGCTTATGGAATTGTCTTATTTTTTGTGCTAAACTAGCTTACAGTACGTTTCATACCTAGGGTGTGATTAATTTCACAGGTGTGAATGCATTAGTTTCTATTAAAATATTTTTTTTAAAATAAATAAATGAGCCCATGGGCCAGCCCATTTGGCCCGCAGCCCGTGGAGGGCTGGGCTGGGCTGGCATATTAGTAGCCCACATTTATTTTAGCCCGGCTCGGCCCTGCCCGAAAATGTATTGGCCCGTTGTGGGCCCGCCCGAATGGGCCGGCCCGGCCCGAATTGACAGCTCTACTTACAGCACACAAATTTTTATTTCCTTCCTTCTCCCTAGCTCTTGGCCACCCCTCCCACTATAAATAGGACCCCTTGGCTTCATAATTTTCCACACATCAAGCCGAGGATCTTGAAGACAAACACTAGTTCTCTCTTTTCTCTCTTTAGTCTTAAATTTCTTACTATTGTGTTCTTGGTGTTGCTTTGTTCCTCCCAAAGGTTGTGGCCAAGGTAAGGGGAACCTCTTGCAAATTAATTTGAGAAATATGAGTTTGATTCTTGTTTGTGTTTGAATTGTTTTCATCCCTCTTTGTAATGTCCCAAATTTTTACTCTAAGAGATAGAGTGTTAATAAGGGAGGATTATTGTTAATATTAGGATTTTGATGAGATTAATAATGGTTTAGTGCTGACGTGAAAAGTCAAACGGAAAAGACTGTAGACGTTTTGACTGTCAGAATAAGAATATAATGATATAGAAACCCTAATTGGAGTCAAAAAATGATTTGAGGATACCAATAGTGATTTTATAATATTTGAGGATTTTAGAAATTATTTTGAGAATTTTTAGAATAGCAGAGCAAGAATTGCAATTTTGGTCCCTATAGACTGAGAACGGGGTAACTGGGAGAACAGGTGAATACCAAAAGCTTAGGAAATGATCCAAAATCAACCAAAAGAGTAACCAATGGTGTTTTTATAATATTTATAATTTTTAGAAATTTTCTGAGATTTTTCAGAGAAAGTTCAATTTAACCCTAATTTACGGGTTACGGTAAAACCGAAAAATTACCGCAATGCTTCTAAACTTGATTTTTATAAATCAAAACCTTTGTGGCACCTTATTTTCGTGGCCTAGGACTTTTTTAAGGTGCATGAGAGTTTTTACTTCAATAGGTTATTTTTGGACAATTTTTACTATGAAACTCAAAAGTTACCGCACTTTACTACCAGTAAGTTACTGTTATAGCTTTATTTAATTGTTTTATACTATTTAATAATTGTAGTGTTATAATGCCCAAATTTTATTAAATTTTCGTGGAGCAAGAGGGTTATGGCAAAATTAATTTTTGAGCTTTTGTAAACATACCGTTATAATGGCGAATTTCAGATTACCGTAAAAATGATTTTACCGTAGAGAAAGTGAAATTATTCTTTTGTGAAAACCCTCATATTATCTATCATTGATATACAAGGTCATGATTCAGGTAAATGGTTTATCAGTGTGAATCTGTCTAGAAAGAAATAGAGACCTTTGAAGGGGCTTTTATTTAGTCTGTCTCTATCTACCCTAGGATCTGTACGGATACGCTGTTTGGGGAATTCTTAACCTAGGGACTCGGTATATACATGACTATGATGATGGGAGAATATAATGGTAATGGATTCTCGGTAAATTCTACTATTATATTTTTAACAGTGGAAATTTGTGAAACAAGCTTCAATGGGCTTTTTCTGAAAATAAATTGGTGTTCAAGTATTTTTGGAATAATTCAGTTTTAAACTTCTCCAATAAACTAAAATACTTTTAGTTCTATCATATACTGATATATTTTTGGGATTTGAACGAAAAATAAAGTATCAGTTATCTGGAATAAATGGTTCTATGTTCTATCAGAGTGGTGAAACTCTGTGTTTTTTCTAAGATGTGTGATTTGGTATTTTTATCTGAGAAATGTGATTTTGTGTGTACTTATGATTCCGTGTTTATTTGAGAGTTAAGTCGTAAGCTGGTGTCTGTGGTTACTAAGTAAAATCTCCCGGAGTAGTGGACAAATGCTCGTGTCTGTGTGCCGAAATTCCTATGGTAAAATCTCCTTGAGTAGCGAGTGACTTACTCGGGGGTGTGTCCTGAATATAAGTGGTAAAGTCTCCAGGAGCAGCGGGTTATTTTCTCGTGGGTGTCTCCCGAAATTATGTCGTAAAATCTCTCGGAGTAGCGGGTTCTTTACTCGTGGGTGTGTTCCGAAAGTATAGAAAGTTCTGTGTGGAAGTTCCTTAGTTGTTTGATAATTCCTTGAGATATATTGCCATGTTAAATTCTCTGTTTACGACGTTGAATGATTCATTTGTTGTGTGCAGTATGTCTGCTATACGTTGCTTATATGTTCTTGATATATGGATTGGGTGATGGATGATCTGTATTTTGGTTTTGCTTGTACTTCACTTATTACTTTGTTTAGAGTTTCACCCTTGCCTGCTTTATTGTGTTAATGCATGACAGAGTAGATGTTTGACCCTAGAAGTGGGTTAGCGCTTAGGAGAGGAGCTGAAGGATGCTGCTGAGTAGATTGATAGGTATTCCGAGAAGAATAGATGATCACTGTATTATTAGGGTAGAGGTTAGAGACCAGACTGGTTCAGATGTTCACTATATTTTACAACTTTCCTTGTAAAAACTCTGATGCTTATATGAAATGAGATTACATCCATACGAGTTTTGTTTAGGCTTCCACACTTAAAAACCTTTTTGAGAAGAATTAATACATATTCTCCATCATTCTCTTTGTTTAAAAGAAGAAAAAACTTTACATACATTTTCAGAGAAGGAATGTTGAGTTTTCACTAAATATTTTCTAAGTTATTCAAAATTCATTGGTAACTATGGTGTAATATCCCTTTTGGAGAAAAGGTGTTGCACGACTCGTCTTGGTTCGAGGGTTATCACCTAATCGGCCACTTAAGATTATCAAAATCTTGGTAATCTTAATAGGCAATTGCAGCCCAATCATGCTATATTCACAACCCCGCTGTAGGTTGTAAACTCATTTGGCAACGCCAAATCACTTTATGCAAATGACACTCGTTTGCAATTATCACAGTTTCTCACGTAAAATATTAACCGCATTCACCACGAAATCTCTGAGAAATTCCACATATATAACTAACATCCTGGTTATATTAAAATTCCCATCTTCTCTTTATAATTTCGCTTAACATCGATTTATTCCACCCAAAAATGTTTCAAGAATTCATAAGTACTTCCGTTTGTAACGTTTTTCATCCTTAAAATCCAAATAAAATACCTTTGATAATGGAAACTCACAATAAGAATTTTTCCCTTAAAGAGACATTAATTTGGAAGCCTTTAAGCATAATTTTAAGAAAATTTGAGTTTATTAAATTTAGGGTTAATTATGTTTTTCGTCCTTTAAAACTTGTCAAATTTGAGTTTGATCCTTTAAAAATAAGTCAAACTTTTTTAATCTTTTAAATATTTTTTTATTTAGGTTCTTTAAGTGAGTTGACTTGCTAGGTGACACATAATGAACCAGTCATCATTCCTACGTGGCATTAAACACTGACGTGGCCTCCTACATGACTTACAAGTCACCTGACACATCCATCTAAATATTGAGTTTTGAATTTAGTCCCTCTAAAAATTGAGTTTTGATTTTAGTCCTTCTAAAAATTGAGTTTTGACTTTAGTCCCTCTGGTTTTCCTCTTCCTCCTCCACCACCTTCCTCTTCCCCCTCCTGTAACGCCCATTTTTCCCACAAGGAACGTCACGTGAAAAACTAAAATTTAATGCGAAAAAACATCGTTCATAACTCAAGGTTACCAAAATTGGTGGCTAATTTTTTTTTTTAAAAAGAATCTTAAACGAAAAGATTTCTCACATCACACTTAGCCATCCTGAAACTCAGAAGAAAAGAAACATCATGCACATATATATATATATATATATATCATCATGTCAAAATATACAAGTCTTGCGCCCGCAAGGATAGTTTTGAACCACAACATAGTGGTCAAAATACATCATCATAACGTAAAGAAAATAAAGCGATAAATCTAAACCTAAGAAAACTATAAATCAAAAGATGTGTCAAATACACGACACTGAACATGAACATCCCAAACCTAGGCTGGTCGCTAACAGACAACCCACAACCTAGCACTAGACACCCCCACCACTACGACCTAAGACGGTGACGTCTCCTCGGGGTCCTCCTCGGGATCCTCCTCTGGGTCCTCCTCCGGGTCCTCCTCCTCCACAGATATCTCAATGAGTACCCGCTCTGGCTCATCACGAACCTTCCTCTTCCCCCTCTCTGCGTGTCCCGACGGTCCGGCAGAAGTGTCAGAAGAGCAGCGTACGAAACGGCCATACGGTGGAACGTAAGGAATGGAAAACATCGATCTCCCTGTCTGTGGTGGTGAAGCTGGTGTCACTGATAGAGCCATCCTCGGTAGACGATCTCACGCCAAGGTACTCTTCCTCGGAGTGAGACGCGTGCGACGAAACATGCGACGATACTCCCGAGCGGATCCGGTTACCCGTGAGGGTAAAGGTCTCTCCTCCGCCTGAGTCTCTTGCCTCGGCTGCTCCACAGGTGCCTCGGGTGCGGCTGCCAGCCAGCTGCGCATCTTCTCTAATGGAATGTAAGCGTCCAGAACCATATCACGCTCCAAAACCTCTTCGGGGCCCAACACCCCTCCTCTTGTCCTGACCACGTGTCCACACACAGTGGCCCATTGGGAGATGGGATCATAAGTCCATCCCCCTCCCTCGGACTCGGCCTCAAGGGGCCGGAAGCTCTCCCTCACGCGGGCTACCAGAGGCCTCATCTACGCGTAACGTACATACAGATACAGGAAAATATGCAAGGGTGAATTTCTTTTCACAAGATGAAATCCACTGAAAGGTTGCATATGAAAAATAAAATACTACGTAATACATTCCAAGAATATATTTATATAGAGTTACTCTTTCGCAAATCTTTTAGCTAAGCTATGCAATCATCAACAAGAGACAAATCATCAAGGTAAACACACAGTCAAGCACACACATAGCATTCTAGCATAATGCATGTCACTTCAATATCTCTTGTCATACACCGGTGCACTGCTCCATGGAGACTTTTCTTCCTCAACTAAGTTGAGCGATGTGGCGGAATCGTATACCTATCATTAATGCAAACTGACCTTCACTCTTGGCCATCGTTTGTCATTTATTCGATACAGACCCATTGTGCTACGTCGTACACCCCATCTCAAATAAGGCAGCCGGTCAGGATCATCCAAGCCGGGTACACTACTTTTCTCGGCACAAGGGGATTCACCGCAAGGCCATTGAGAATTTCGTAACCTGGATGCCCTCAAAGACTTATAGTCAGACCATACTTATTTACAATCCCCGCATAGGATTGTGTGCTCTCATCATTGCAATAAATGCTAGCCTGGAAAAAGCCAATATCTCAAATGCATATGACAGTATATTTGCAACCACAATCAATTTGGTCCCTCGTCTTAGGGTTTTTTCGTCGCCACGTGTTAGCTTTCACCTAACACCGTGTAATATATTTGTCCTTAAGACTTTTATCTTCGCCACGTATTGGTTCTCTTCCAATACCATGTAGTCTTCGCCACGTATTGGTTCTCTTCCAATACCGTGTAATATTATTGTCCTTAAGACTTTTATCTTCGCCACGTATTGGTTCTCTTCCAATACCGTGTAATATCGTTTATTGAAAAAAATGTAAGTTTTACGGAAAATTCCTCTTTGAAATTAAAGTTCTTCTTTAACTTTAACTCTCTAATTCTTATTATTTTTCCTTCTCACTTCTTATTAATTATTAAAAACCACATAACTTGTTAAAATATCATTTTGACCCCAAAACGTCCAGTTCCTGCGTCCAGTCTGCGTCCAGTTTCTGCGTCCAGTTTCTGCGTCCAGTTCCTGCGTCCAATCTGCGTCCAGTTCCAGCGTCCAGTTCCTGCGTCCAGTCTTCACGTTTTCTACCCCCGAACTTTTATAACATTATACTTTTGGCCCACTTTCGATTTCATGCCCAGAATTCCAGAATTTTGTATTTTTGAAATTTATCCAATTAAGTGTTATCTTGAATCCTAATTAATTTCTTTGTTTTCATTTGTAAAACTTTTTCATTGAAGTTTTTAACTCCTCTTACCACACTTAGTCAAATATTTTCAAACCAATCCCAATCACATAGAATTAAATCATGTGAAACATCCAAGAATCAATATTCATCCATTTAGGCAAAAACACCACCAAGCCATAAATCAAACATACACTTAGGCATTCCAAATCACTCCAAATCATACAAATGATTTTTCCAACAACACATAGGATTATCAAAAATTATCATGCCTCAACCAAAATCATACTTTCACTCATATACATAAATATATAAAAATACATATTACTAAAGAATGAAAAATCATTCAACAACCAATATGAAAACTCAAGTCTTTGAGTTCATCATCAAGAACAAAATCACATAATCACACACATACACAACCCTCCCAACTTATTGAGAAAAATCCCCTTACCTCTTGAAGACTTGAAAATGGGCTAACTCCAAAATCACCTGCTTCACACCACACCAACACCAAGTGGTCTACTCAACACCTTGATGTTCCCACACTTAGAAAAATTTACCTTTTTCAAAATACACCAAAATACAACCATAGAAATATGAGTTTTATGAAAACCAAGCAACTCTAAAGAGTAGAAATTTGAGAAGATGAATACTTACTCAAATCTTGAAAGAATATAGATCCAAGGTAGTTTCCAAGCTTGTAGGTTCCAATGGAGTGAACCTAAACAAAGGAAAAGCTTATTTTTAGTGAAATGAAGAACTCAAGCTTTCATGAAAACATGAAAGTGGTGGAAATGAAAAAATGAAAGAAGTTTATGGATTAGAATGATGATCTAAACCTTTTTTGTGAAGCTTGGGTATGGAAAATCTTACTAGAACTTGGTCTTTTTGTGTATGGAAAAACTTGGAAAAATGGAGAGAAAATGGAGTTTGTATGATTCAAGTGGAGAAGATGAAGTGAAAGTGAAAGTCTCTCTCTTCCCTCTCCCTATGCAGATTTCGGCTGAGCAAGGAAGGTATGGGGGAGGTATGGGCTTGCATGCTTTGGTGGTTGAGAGCTATACCTCTCTCACCTAATTTTGGGAAAATTCAAAATTTGACCCCTAATTGACCATTTGACTTTTGGAAGAATTTTTAGACTTGGATCAGCCCCTCATGCGCCCAGATCTGACCAGAAAAATGGTGGGATTAAGTCCCATCAAGTTAGGGTTTAATCGGTAGTTCGAAGCGGTAAAAACGCGTAGTTTTCGAACCCCCTTTTTAGATAAATATTTTTCTAAAATGAGTAAAATCATGAGGAATAAATTTTATGATTTGAATATGTCATAGAAAATTTTAGAAACCCAAAACTAAATTTTTTGACTATTTTTCATGTCCCGGTTGCGCCCGGTTTACCCGTAAAGCACCAAACGCTGGTAAAATAAAGTTTTTCTAAAAAATTTCCAAAAAATTTATAAAAATCACAAATATTATAAGAACCATTTTTGGTTCATTAAAAATTTATTTTGGAGTAAAAATGACCACCGGAAAAATACTGAACTCTTCCTGCATTCCGCGAGAACGCGGTTCCCGCAAAAACTCAGTTTTGCGAACTCTATTACTCTAAACCCTTCAAAAATAAACCTAAGATATAAATATTATTATTTATACCTTAAAATCACAAAAATCATTAATTAAATAATTTTAATTAATTTAAAACAGATTATAGATAAATAAAAACTATATATATATATATAAAAAACAGAGTGTTACAACTCTACCCCTCTAAAAAGAATTTCGTCCTCGAAATTACATACCTAGAATAACGCAGGGTATTGCTCTCGGATCTTGTATTCCACTTCCCAAGTCGCATCTCCAGTAACTTCATTCCAGATAACCTTGACTAAAGAGATTTGTTTATCCCTGAGCTGTGTGATCCTTCTATCATCGATTCGTACAGGGTTTGTTTCATAAGTCAGGTTATCTCTTAATTGTACCACATCAGACTCGATTACATGAGACGGATCAGGAATATATTTTCTCAGTTGTGAAACGTGAAAGACATTGTGAAGATTAGAAAGATTTGGCGGTAAAGCTATTTGGTAAGCAACAGGACCAATACGACGAAGAATTTGGTATGGTCCTATGAATTTAGGAGTGAGTTTTCTGGACTTTAAAGCTCTGCCTACCCCAGTCATCGGAGTGACTCTCAGAAAAACATGATCGCCTTCTTGGAACTCGAGAGGTCGTCTCCTCTTATCGGAGTAGCTCTTTTGTCTACTTTGTGCCGTCCTCATCTTTTCTCGAACTAGTCTCACCTTTTCCGTGGTTTGTTGTAAAAATTCAGGTCCTAATATTGCACTCTCCCCATCTTGGTACCAACACAAAGGTGTTTGACACTTTCTCCCATACAATGCCTCGTAGGGTGCCATTCCTATGCTCGCATGAAAACTATTGTTATAGGTGAACTCTATCAATGGCAAAATATCGTCCCAACTTCCCCTATGATCCAAAACGCATGCTCTCAACAAATCCTCTAGGGATTGAATAGTTCTCTCTGACTGACCATCCGTCTGAGGATGATAAGCAGAACTTAATCTTAGCTTAGTTCCTAGGGCTTTGTTGCAAACTTTGCCAAAAACGGGACGTAAACCTAGGGTCCCTATCAGAAATAATACTAGATGGCACTCCATGCAACCTAATTATCTCCCTCACATACATCTGAGCAAGCTTATCTAGGGAATACTTCATGTTGATGGGTAGAAAATGCGATGACTTTGTCAGTCTATCCACAATTACCCAAATCCCATCAAATCCTTTCGATGTCCTTGGTAATCCAGACACGAAATTCATCGATATGCTCTCCCATTTCCATTCTGGGATATCCAACGATTGCATCATGCCCACAGGTCGTTGGTGTTCCACTTTTGCTTTTTGGCATGTTAAGCACGCTGCTACGTACTCTGCAACTTGTTTCTTCATCCCCGACCACCAGAATCTTTGCTTCAGATCTTGATACATCTTCGTGGCTCCAGGGTGAATACTTAAATTGCTCTGATGTGCTTCATCGAGAATCAGCTTTCTCAATTCAGGATTGTTTGGCACACAAATCCTTCCTTTACATCTCAGAATTCCATCATTGCCTAAACTAAACTCTGCCACTTTGCCTTGTTCCATTAAATCTCTCTTTTCTTTCAGACTCTTATCGGTTGCTTGTTGCTCCCGAATGTCATCAATTAATCCATTCGACACTTGGATCATGCTTAGACTAATCTTGTCCTTGTGTCTCTCCATGTTTAAGCCTAGATCTCTAAACTCCTCAATCAACTCTAGTTCCTTAACCATCATGGCAGACACATGAACAGTTTTCCGACTCAAGGCATCAGCCACAACATTTGCCTTCCCGGGATGATACATCAAGGTAAAATCATAATCCTTTAGGAATTCCATCCAACGTCTCTGTCTCATATTGAGTTCTTTCTGATCAAACAGATATTTCAAACTCTTATGATCGCTGAAGACGTTAAATGTTGATCCATACAGATAATGCCTCCAAATCTTCAAAGCGAACACTACAGCTGCCAGCTCAATATCATGAGTTGGATAGTTCCTCTCGTGATTTTTCAACTGACGGGATGCGTATGCCACTACTCTTCAATTTTGCATCAACACGCACCCAATTCCTTGGTATGAAGCATCACAGTAAACCTCCATAGGTTCTTCAGGATTAGACAAAATCAGTACAGGTGAGGTCGTCAGTAGTTCCTTCATCTTCAAGAAACTTGACTCACATACATCAGTCCACACAAAGGATGATCTTTCCTAGTGAGTTGTGTCATCGGGGCTACTATCTTCGAAAATCCTTCGATAAATCTTCGATAATAACCCGCGAACCCTACAAAACTACGAACCTCAGTCACCGTTGTGGGTCTTTCCCATGACATTACTGCTTCTACCTTTTCTAGGTCTACAGCTATACCCTCTTTTGAAATCACATGGCCTAGAAATTGTACTTTTTCTAACCAAAATTCACACTTAGACAACTTTGCATAAAGCTTTTTCTCACTCAAAATCTGCAATACTTGCCTTAGGTGTTCATCATGTTCTTCATGACTCTTAGAGTAAATCAAAATGTCATCTATGAACACTACCACAAATCGATCCAAGAAAGGTCTAAAGATCCTATTCATATAGTCCATGAATATTGCCGGTGCATTAGTCACTCCAAACGGCATCACAAGATACTCAAAATGACCATATCTAGTCCTAAAAGCAGTCTTAGGAATATCATCACTCTTAACCCTAATCTGGTGATAGCCACTCCTCAAGTCAATCTTAGAAAATACAGCTGCACCGCGAAGTTGATCCATCAGATCGTCGATGCGTGGCAATGGATACTTATTCTTGATCGTCACCTTGTTCAACTGACGGTAGTCCACACACAATCTGGAAGTTCCGTCCTTCTTTTTCACCAACAGCACAGGAGCTCCCCACGGGGATACACTTGGTCTCACGAATTGCTTTGACAGCAATCCTCCAATTGTTTCTTCAGTTCAGCCAGCTCCATTGGCGACATTCTATACGAGGCAATAGAGATTGGACCAGTACCAGGTACTAAGTCTATGGAAAACTCTATGTCCCTCACAGGTGGTAAACCTGGAACATCCTCCGGAAATACTTCCGAGAAGTCTCTAACGGCGGGCACGTTGTTCAATACAACTTCCCCCTCGACTTTCAAGAAGGATAAAAACATGTATCCCTGAGCTCCTTCTTTCAAAGAAGCTCTCACTTGATTGGCAGTCAAAAATCCAGAATTCTCAGCATTAGGGAAAATCAAAGATTTATTGGCACAGTCTAAAAGGATATGGTTGGAAGATAACCAATCCATGCCTAAAATCACATCCAATTGTGTCAAAGGCAAACATATCAAATCAACAAGGTATGTCCTATTGGAAATAACAACAGGGCATTTTAGACATACAGAATTTGCAATAATAGTTTCAGCAGTAGGCATAGAAACAACAAGATCAAAAGACATCAAAGACACAGGCAATTTCAGTCGTTTCACACAGTTTTCAGATATGAAAGAATGGGTAGCACCCGAATCATACAGTACAATTAAGGGATTTCCAGTTATGTCACAAGTACCTTGTATGAGATCCTCTGATTGTGAAGCCTCAACACCACTCATGGTGTAAACTCGTCCTTTCGTCGTCGGCCTTCCGGCTTTGACGGCGTTCACCTCTGGTTTCGGTTTGCCCATCCGGCAATCCTTTGCTGCATGTCCGATCTTCCCGCAGCTAAAGCATGTCATCCCCTTCTGGTTGCATGCTGTGGACAAGTGTCTGGGCTTTCCGCAGTTGTAACAGACAATCGGAGCGCCCGCTCCCTGATAGCCCTTGTTGGTACCACTAGCAGAAAATGATACACTGCGGTTCGGCTGATCCTCTGGTTCTTGAAATAAGGCTTGTGTTGAGCCTGCTTCCCCTTCTGACTTTGTGGATATGACCTAGACGGTCCACCCACGTTCCCTTTGTTGATCCTTCCCCTCATCAAGTTCTCCATCTTTCTACATTTTTTCACCAGCAGTGGAAACTGACGGATATCCAGCGAAGCCACAGATTGACGCACCTCGTACCTCAATCCAGCCTCAAACCTCTCACACTTCCATCCCTCGTCAGGTTGGACTTGGAAGAACCGAAAATACTTGGCAAGTGACTCAAACTTTGCCGCGTATTCCCCTATAGTCATGTCCCGTTGCTGCAGTCGCATAAACTCTTGCTCCTTCTCGGACCTCGCGCTTTGTGGAAAGTACTTCTCAAGAAATTTCTCCTTGAAAAGTTCCCACGTCACCTCTTGGTTTCCAGCATCCAACAGCTGTCGGACTCCCTTCCACCAGTATTCTGCGTCACCCAACAGCAGGTACACCGCATACTGTGGCTTCTCGGCTGCCGTGCAGTGTAAGATCTCAAAGATCTTTTCCAGCTCCACGATCCATAGTTCTGCTTTATCCGGCTCAGCCTCACCACGAAACTGTGGCGGATTATGGTGTCGAAAGTCGACCAACCTCTTGCCTTCAGCAGCCCTCTCAGCCCTCAATCGATCCTCAACGTCTCTCTGTTGCCTCTCAACATCCCTCTGTTCAGCATGAACAGACTGTTGAGCCATCTGAGCCGCCATGTTAGTCATAGCCGCTATAGCCCTCTCCATCGTATCGTCACGATCCTCGGCGTCAACACGATTCATCGGTCGTCCCCGACGTGCCATGGGTTTCTGCAAGTGAACCTATCATTCGCACTATTCAAAACCCATCCAAGAAAGCAATCAGTTTCACACATTGCTTCTTAAGGAAACAATACAAACAATGTCACACAATGCTAATCAGAGATCACACAACTTAACTTAGTAAGCCTATAACCTAGACACTCCCGAAAGACATCGACCAGCTCTGATACCACAAATGTAACGCCCCTTTTTCCCACAAGGAACGTCACGTGAAAAACTAAAATTTAATGCGGAAAAACATCGTTCATAACTCAAGGTTACCAAAATTGGTGGCTAATTTTTTTTTTTAAAAGAATCTTAAACGAAAATATTTCTCACATCACACTTAGCCATCCTGAAACTCAGAAGAAAAGAAACATCATGCACACACATATATATATATATATCATCATGTCAAAATATACAAGTCTTGCGCCCGCAAGGATAGTTTGGAACCACAACATAGTGGCCAAAATACATCATCATAACGTAAAGAAAATAAAGCGATAAATCTAAACCTAAGAAAACTGTAAATCACAAGATGTGTCAAATACACGACACTGAACATGAACATCCCAAACCTAGGTTGGTCGCTAACAGACAACCCACAACCTAGCACTAGACACCCCCACCACTACGACCTAAGACGATGACGTCTCCTCGGGATCCTCCTCTGGGTCCTCCTCCGGGTCCTCCTCCTCCTCAGATATCTCAATGAGTACCCGCTCTGGCTCATCTCGAACCTTCCTCTTCCCCCTCTCTGCGTGTCCCGACGGTCCGGCAGAAGTGTCAGAAGAGCAGCGTACGAAACGGCCATACGGTGGAACGTAAGGAACGGAAAGCGTCGATCTCCCTGTCTGTGGTGGTAAAGCTGGTGTCACCGATGGAGCCATCCTCGGTAGACGATCTCGCGCCAAGGTACTCTTCCTCGGAGTGAGACGCGTGCGACGAAACATGCGACGATACTCCTGAGCGGATCCGGTTACCCGTGAGGGTAAAGGTCTCTCCTCCGCCTGAGTCTCTCGCCTCGGCTGCTCCACAGGTGCCTCGGGTGCGGCTACCAGCCAGCTGCGCATCTTCTCTAATGGAATGTAAGCGTCCAGAACCATATCACGCTCCAAAACCTCTTCGGGGCCCAGCACCCCTCCTCTTGTCCTGACCACGTGTCTACACACAGTGGCCCATTGGGAGATGGGATCATAAGTCCATCCCCCTCCCTCGGACTCGGCCTCAAGGGGCCGGAAGCTCTCCCTCACGCGGGCTACCAGAGGCCTCATCTACGCGTAACGTACATACAGATACAGGAAAATATGCAAGGGTGAATTTCTTTTCACAAGATGAAATCCACTGAAAGGTTGCATATGAAAAATAAAATACTACGTAATACATTCCAAGAATATATTTATATAGAGTTACTCTTTCGCAAATCTTTTAGCTAAGCTATGCAATCATCAAGGTTAACACACAGTCAAGCACACACATAGCATTCTAGCATAATGCATGTCACTTCAATATCTCTTGTCATACACCGGTGCACTGCTCCATGGAGACTTTTCTTCCTCAACTAAGTAGAGCGATCTGGCGGAATCGTATACCTATCATTAATGCAAACTGACCTTCACTCTTGGCCATCGTTTGTCATTTATTCGGTACAGACCCATTGTGCTACGTCGTACACCCCATCTCAAATAAGGCAGCCGGTCAGGATCATCCAAGCCGGGTACACTACTTTTCTCGGCACAAGGGGATTCACCGCAAGGCCATTGAGAATTTTGTAACCTGGATGCCCTCAAAGACTTATAGTCAGACCATACTTATTTACAATCCCCGCATAGGATTGTGTGCTCTCAGCATAGCAATAAATGCTAGCCTGGCAAAAGCCAATATCTCAAATACATATGACAGTATATTTGCAACCACAATCAATTTGGTCCCTCGTCTTAGGGTTTTTTCGTCGCCACGTGTTAGCTTTCACCTAACACCGTGTAATATATTTGTCCTTAAGACTTTTATCTTCGCCACGTATTGGTTCTCTTCCAATACCGTGTAATATTATTGTCCTTAAGACTTTTATCTTCGCCACGTATTGGTTCTCTTCCAATACCGCGTAATATTATTGTCCTTAAGACATTTATCTTCGCCACGTATTGGTTCTCTTCCAATACCGTGTAATATCGTTTATTGAAAAAAATGTAAGTTTTATGGAAAATTCCTCTTTGAAATTAAAGTTCTTCTTTAACTTTAACTCTCTAATTCTTATTATTTTTCCTTCTCACTTCTTATTAATTATTAAAAAACCACATAACTTGTTAAAATATCATTTTGACCCCAAAATGTCCAGTTCCTGCGTCCAGTTCCTGCGTCCAGTTTCTGCGTCCAGTTCCTGCGTCCAGTCTTCACGTTTTCTACCCCCGAACTTTTATAACATTATACTTTTGGCCCAAAGTGCCCAGACTTTCGATTTCATGCCCAGAATTCCAGAATTTTGTATTTTTGAAATTTATCCAATTAAGTGTTATCTTGAATCCTAATTAATTTCTTTGTTTTCATTTGTAAAACTTTTTCATTAAAGTTTTTAACTCCTCTTACCACACTTAGTCAAATATTTTCAAACCAATCCCAATCACATAGAATTAAATCATGTGAAACATCCAAGAATCAATATTCATCCATTTAGGCAAAAACACCACCAAGCCATAAATCAAACATACACTTAGGCATTCCAAATCACTCCAAATCATACATATGATTTTTCCAACAACACATAGGCTTATCAAAAATTATCATGCCTCAACCAAAATCATACTTTCACTCATATACATAAATATATAAAAATACATATTACTAAAGAATGAAAAATCATTCAACAACCAATATGAAAACTCAAGTCTTTGAGTTCATCATCAAGAACAAAATCACATAATCACACACATACACAACCCTCTCAACTTATTGAGAAAAATCCCCTTACCTCTTGAAGACTTGAAAATGGGCTAACTCCAAAATCACCTCCTTCACACCACACCAACACCAAGTGGTCTACTCAACACCTTGATGTTCCCACACTTAGAAAAATTTACCTTTTTCAAAATACACCAAAATACAACCATAGAAATATGAGTTTTATGAAAACCAAGCAACTCTAAAGAGTAGAAATTTGAGAAGATGAATACTTACTCAAATCTTGAAAGAAAATAGATCCAAGGTAGTTTCCAAGTTTGTAGGTTCCAATGGAGTGAACATAAACAAAGGAAAAACTTATTTTTAGTGAAATGAAGAACTCAAGCTTTCATGAAAACATGAAAGTGGTGGAAATGAAAAAATGAAAGAAGTTTATGGATTAGAATGATGATCCAAACCTTTTTTGTGAAGCTTGGGTATGGAAAATCTTACTAGAACTTGGTCTTTTTGTGTATGGAAAAACTTGGAAAAATGGAGAGAAAATGGAGTTTGTATGATTCAAATGGAGAAGATGAAGTGAAAGTGAAAGTCTCTCTCTTCCCTCTCCCTATGCAGATTTCAGCTGAGCAAGGAAGGTATGGGGGTGGTATGGGCTTGCATGCTTTGGTGGTTGGGAGCCATACCTCTCTCACCTAATTTTGGGAAAATTCAAAATTTGACCCCTAATTGACCATTTGACTTTTGGAAGAATTTTTAGACTTGGATCAGCCCCTCATGCGCCCAGATCTGACCAGAAAAATGGTGGGATTAAGTCCCATCAAGTTAGGGTTTAATCGGTAGTTCGAAGCGGTAAAAACGCGTAGTTTTCGAACCCCCTTTTTAGATAAATATTTTTCTAAAATGAGTAAAATCATGAGGAATAAATTTTATGATTTGAATATGTCATAGAAAAATTTAGAAACCCAAAACTAAATTTTTCGACTATTTTTCAAGTCCCGGTTGCGTCCGGTTTACCCGTAAAGCACCAAACGCGGGTAAAATAAAGTTTTTTGAAAAATTTCCAGAAAATTTCTAAAAATCACAAATATTATAAGAACCATTTTTGGTTCGTTAAAAATTTATTTTGGAGTAAAAATGATCACCGGAAAAATACTGAACCCTTCCCGCATTCCGCGAGAACGCGGTTCCCGCAAAAATTCAGTTTTGCGAACTCTATTACTCTAAACCCTTCAAAAATAAACCTAAGATATAAATATTATTATTTATACCTTAAAATCACAAAAATCATTAATTAAATAATTTTAATTAATTTAAAACAGATTAAAGATAAATAAAAACTATATATATATATATAAAAAAAACAGAGTGTTACACCTCCTCTCCCACCTTACTCCTCCCATGGCTTCCCCCCTTCTCCCCCCACCTTTCCCCCCACCCACTCCCTCCTCCCATGGCTTCCACCCCCCACCCTCGGTCTCACTTGCCCCACCACCGAGGTGGTGCTTCTTCTTCTACCTCGGTCTCACTCAGCTTGTCTCTGTTAGCAACTAAAGCCATCACCCAAAGGCTGCCTACAACACAGCCATGGAAGGAGGGAGGGAATCAATCCAAGCCAAAGGGAACCATGAAACAGCTTGAATGAAGTGAATTGCTAAGCGAATTTCCACTCCCCCCCAAAGGTATACTTTTTCACTGACCTAATTCAGCAAAATACGTATCCCTCCTTGCATCATTAGAATTATATAAAATGGAAATTCACACGGTCACCGACATATACATTCTATTTCTAACAATGGTTGTTCAATATGCATGTCTATATGATGAAAACGAGAAAAGCAAGATAAATAATTGGAGAAAGGAGGGAAATTGAATTACCCCATGAGATTGACACACAAGTTGAGGCTCAACTCGAGGAAGAGCTCGTATATCTGACCTATATTGGAGGTGGAAGCCATGGGAGGTGGGAGGGGGAAGGCGAGGGAGGAGGGAGTGGGTGGGGGGAAAGGTGGGGGGATAAGGGGGAAGCCATGGGAGGAGTAAGGTGGGAGAAGCCATTAGAGGAGGAAGAGGAAGGTGGTGGAGAAGGAAGAGGAAAACCAGAGGGACTAAAATCAAAACTCAATTTTTAGAGGGACTAAAGTCAAAACTCAATTGTTAGAGGGACTAAATTCAAAACTGAATATTTAGATGGATGTGTCAAGTGATGTGTAAGCCATGTAGGAGGCCACGTCAGCGTTCCGTGCCACGTAGAAATGATGACTGGGTCAAAATGTGTCACCTATATATCATGTCAACTCACTTAAAGGATTTAAATCAAAAAAAAATATTTAAAGGACTAAAAAAGTTTTACTTATTTTTAAAGGACCAAACTTAAATTTGGCAATTTTTAAAGGACTAAAAACAATTAAGCCTAAAATTTATTAAAAACCTTGACACTTTCACAGCTAAGGAAAAATTTCACATTGTTGTGAACTGTTCTGTTTTCGGTTTTCTGTTTTAAAACAATATCGATTTTTCACACCCTTTTTAAAAAAATCACACCAGGGGTATGAAACTCTCTGGTTTTTTTGAAAAATATACCAAGTTAAAAATCTTATTTCAAATTTAAACATTCTAAATCTTTTAAATGAAAATAACTTAGACAAAACATGATATTGATGATAGGTTTGAAAACTTAAAAGCTATAACTTATAACCATGAAATTTAAGTCCTTTGGAGATTTCGTTAACAAATGATTTGAGGTTAATTCTAATACAAAGCTTTGGTTTTTTATCCTATTTTATTTTATTATTCCCAAAACTGCAGTCCTCTACATCATCACTCCAAAAAGCTTGGGTCCCTAGCTTGATTACTTGTTATATGATCATTGCTCTCACTTCTCTAATCACAAAGTCTCCAATCATGATATCAATCATATCAATAAAAGTATAAAACCATAAACCTACTTTTTAATATTACACATCAAGCTTTCAAATAACTTCACACATCAACACATCATATAAACTCATCAAATTATCTACTGTAACATCCATAATTTTGGGATTTCTATATTAATTATATTTTAATATATGGATAGGTGATTTAGGTGTATTAAATATATCTTATAAAATATAATTCCATAGATAAATTTTTCCTAAGCTCAGAAAGCAGTAGTTTAAGTTCGACGTCAAAATACAAACGGATATTGGATCACGTCTTTAACTGACAGAATGACTATATTATGAGATAGAAACCCTAAATTCCAGTCAGAAAATGGATTTGAGGATTCCAATAGTGATTTTACAATATTTGAGGATTTTATAAATTTAGTTGTAAATTTTTTGAGAAATGGATAAGAAAGAGTACCGTTTTGGTTGGATAAGAAAGAGTACCGTTTTGGTTCGTGTAGTATGACTAGGATGAACTGCGAGTGGGTTTGGAGACCAGAACACCTTAGAAAAATATTTTACCAAGGCAAATAATGTTTTTACATTATTTTAGGATTATGAAAATTATTTTGGGAATTTTTAAAGTAGCAGATAAAAAGTTACTGTTTTGGTCCCTCTAAGATGAAGAACGGGGGTTAATTGGAGAGCAAATGGATACCAGAAAGTTAGGACATGATCAAAATTAAAATCTAAGAGCAACCATTAGTGTTGGTATAAGATTTATAATTTTTAAGAATTATTAGAGGATTTTAAGAGAAAGATCGGTTTTGCTCTAGTTTACATATTACGGTAAAAACCGCAGAATGAGAAAAGAGCTGGTACCAGACCTTGAGGTTACAGAGAAATTTGCCAGAAGGGAAAAGATGACAAAGGCATGATGGTGTCATAGTAATGAGGTCATTAGGGTGAAGTCATCCTAGATATAATTGGTAATTATTAGTAATTTTTGGAAAAAAAACCATTTTGCCCTTCTATCTTTACCCTTGAACTTGCTCTATAATTACCAAAGAACCAATAAGCCATCTTGCACAATTTGGACCCTTGATTAGGCACCCCATTTTATGGAGAGTTATCATGGCCATTGATTTTATTTAAGTGCACAAATCATGGTTAAAACTTAACCTAGTTAGTTCCATTTTAACCAAGCTTTAACTGCAATACCATTTCCCCAAAAAGGATATTACACCATAGTTACCAATGAATTTCGAAATAACTTAGAAAATATTTAGTGAAAACTCAACATTCTTTCTCCGAAAATGTATGTAAATTTTTTTCTTCTTTTAAACAAAGAGAAGGATGGAGAATATGTATTAATTCCTTTCAAAAGGTTTTTAAGTGCGAAAGCATAAATAGTATTTTCAGGAATGAAGTCTCATTTCATATAACTATCAGAGTTTATACAAGGAAAGTTGTAAAGTACATTGAACATCTGAGCCAGTCTGGTCTCTAAACCTCTACCCCAAAAATACAGTAACCATCTATTATTCTTGGAATATATATCAATCTATTTAGCAGCATCCTTCAGCTCCTCTCCTAAGAGCTAACCCACTTCTAGGGTCAAACATCTACTTCGTCATGCATCAACACAACAAAGCAGGCAAGAGTAAAACTCTAAACAACTTAATAAGGAAAGTACGGCACATAGCAACATACCGCACAAACACTAAGGAATCATACTTAAGAAATCAATATATCAGCACAATAAGAATTTCAATCAAACACAGTACATTTGGGAACATCGAGTAAGAACTTTATGCAGCAAATGAATCATTCAATATCTTAAACAGGGAATTTCACACAAGACTTTCTATACTTTCGGGACAAACCCACGAGCATCCTGCCCGCTACTCTTGGGGATTTTACTTAAGAATTTCAGGACATACCCACAAGAAAAGGACCTGCTACCCCTAGAGATTTTATGACATAATTTTAGGACCTACCCATGAGAAAAGAACCCACTGCTCCTAGAGACTTTACCACTTATAATCGGGACATACCCACGAGTAAGTCACTCGCTACTCAAGGAGATTTTACCATAGGAATTTCGGCACATAGCCACAGGCATTCAGCCCGCTACTCCAAGAGATTTTACTTAGTAACCACAGATACCAGCTTACGACTTAACTCTCGAATAAACACGGAATCACAAGTAAACACAAAACCACGTTTCTCAAATAAGAATACCAAATCACACATTTCAGGAAAACACAGAATTTCACCATTCAGATAAAACACAGAACCATTTATCTCAGACAACTCATACTTCATTTTCATTCAAATGGTACTAAAAAGTGATTAATTTATTGAACAGGGGTCAAAACTAAAATATTTCGAAAATACTTGAACACCGGTTCATTTTCAGAAAAAGATCATTGAAACTGTTTACTGTTGAAAACATAGAGAATATTGAACCAAAAGAATATATAACAGTAGAATTCACCGAGAATCCATTACCATTATATTCCCCAATTATCTTAGTCACGTATATACCGAGTCCCTAAGTTAAGAATTCCCTAAACAGCGTATCGGTACAGAACCTAGGCCAGAGAGAGACAGACTGCTTTAGCCCCTTCAAAGGTCTCACTTCCTTTCTAGACAGATTCATACTGATAAATCATTTATCTTAACCATGACCTTGTATGTCAATGATAGATAATACCAGGGTTTTCACAAAATAATTAATTGTATTCTCTTTGCGGTAAAATCATATTTATGGTAGTCTAAAATTTGTCATTATAACGGTATGTTTACAAAAGCTCAAAAATGATTTTGACATTGCCATCCTACTCACGAAAATTTTGGGAAATTTTGGGTATTATAACTCTACTATTTATAAATAGTATAAAACAATTAATTTAAGACTATAAAACAATTATTTAAAGCATAAAAGCAAAAACACATAAAGCATACAAGACAAGCATAAACAAGAATCAAACCACATACTTCTCAAATCAATATTGAAAGATTAACCCCTTACCTTGGCCAAAACTTGAAGAAGAACAAGCAAGAATACCAAGAATAAATAGTAAGAAATTTAAGATTAAAGAGAGAAAAGAGAGAATTTGTGTTTGTCTTGAAGGCTTCCTTTGATTGTGTGAGAATTTTATGAAGCAAGGGGGTCTATTTATAGTGGAGGGGGCAGCCAAGGGGTTGGGTTAATGATGAGACTATAGTTGGCTTGGAAAGTAACCATGGTTTGGCTTTTAAAATAAATCAAAACAATTAACTGATTCCTAATTGGCCTAAACCAATTACTCATGGTCATGACTCAACACCTAGAAGGAGGGAGAAGCTTCAAGATAGTGGGGAGTCACTAAGGAGGTCGGCCAAGAGCTTTTCTAGAAGGAAGGAAGTGAAGTTACATCTTTTCCCCTAGGTTTTAATGAAAATCAAGGGCAAAATGGAGTTTTAACTAATCAAAAATTTCCAAAACTAATTTAAAGGTTGAGAACTGATAAGAAATCTTGGAAATATCATGTAATAGCGCTAATAGCTTCATGAAAGAGTTTCTGGAATTTTGCGGTAAGTGTAAGCCTTACGGTTTGCAAAAATAAAGGAAAACGGACGCGTCGTAAGTGAAAAATAGCACTTTTTCAGAAAATTCCAGAAAATCACAGATTGAATTTAAACACTAATGGTCTCTCTTAAAATTTGATTTTAAGCACTCACTGATCACTGAAAATCCATTTTGGACCAGAAATCTCCGCTTTCCGTACTTTATAAGGGTAGAAAAAGTAGCGTTTTGATTCGTTTTTCAGAAAATTACGAAATAATTCCTAAAAATCCCCAAAAATATAAAAACATGATTCAGCTTTTCAAAGTCTTTTTCTGACCTCAGTTTAGTCTCCGAATCAGTATTTCACTCTTTCCGTAAGTAACAGGGTCAAAAATGGTAATTTCCAAAGTTTTCCAAAAATTATAAGAAAATTCCAAAAAATTAGAAATATTAAAAGAAACAACTTTTGTGAAGGAAGTTCATTTGTCTAAGTTGGTTTGACAAACTTGTGATATGTAAAACCTTATCCGTCTATTACGGTAGGTACGGATGTCAAACGTTAAGGAAAGAGTGGTTGTTTTACTGAAATAACTTAATAGGTGTTTTAAAACCTTCATTCTAAGACTAAATAATTTACTTAGCACTTAGATCACACAATTTCATATAGAACACATAATTGACGAAAAATAGCAAACAGAAGTCTATATAAGACTTAATTATCTTACTGTTTCTAAACTGTAATATCAACAAGACTTATTATTTCCATACTATCCAAAGTACACTAGATCCTGAAATCTCCATCTTAAGTATTCCTCCATCTTCAGTATTTATCCATTTCTTAATTAACAGATCACAGAGTTTCTCCTAGAGGGCCTAAAACTGTAATTCCCATTATATCTTTCTCTAAAATTCCAAACTTAATCTCTAAAATCTTTAGGGAATATCAAGTCACCCTTTCATCTCCTCAAATACCTTTTGGGAATCAAGTATGAATTTTGCATATTCATTTATCAGCTTATTCTGACAGTCAAGAATATCCGTAAAATGCCATTTGACTTCCATGTCATCTCTAAATCATTATTTATTATCCAAAAATCTTAAAGGTAATTCTAATTCTCCAAAACTCTGTCTTATAAAGTGAAATTTTTGGGATGTTACATTAACTCTAGTTGGTTTTGAGCTTATCCCTTCCTCCTTGGACTAGCTGGCCGCCCCTTTATCACATGGGATAATGTGGGATTTCATCTCACTCAAAGTTGGATACAATTCCATTTTAGATCCATCAATTAAAAGTTGACAAGTGTTGATTTTTAATTTGTCTTTCATTTCACTTAGTTGGAGTGCAAAGTGATCTTAGCAAACTTAATCTCCAAGACTTGCTTGAGTGTGTGTAGGCGTGAATCATAGGGAGAGGAGAAGAGGATTCCATTCATTTCCATGACACAATCTCTCTCTAGATTTGTATTTTCTCCAACTTCTCTCTAAACTTCTTCTTCTTCCTCCAAGCTTTTTCTTCCATTTCCATGGAAGCTCTTCACCATCTTCAATCATATCTTTGATCTTCTATACAATAATCAAGTGTAGAGAATTCCTTTTATACACTTTCTAAACACTAGCCTCCATCAAAGCATCAAGTGTTCTTATTTTTCAAGAATACAAATTCTTGAGCTTTTGATCTTGATTCTTCAACAAAGCAAGGTTGGTTTGTTTTCTAATCTATAAATCCCTTGTTTTCTATTCATGTTTTCATCACTTTGTTATTAAATATTGTGTTTCTTCAATTTCTTTGGAGAAACTTTTGTTCTTGCTATAGGTTTTGTGTTCTTGGAACAAATTCAAGAGGATTTGGTAAAATATCCATCTTCTATACTTTTTTCTTGAGTTTTTAAGATGGTTTCATGAAGGGAGAAAAATCTTACTTTAGTATTTTTGGGTGTGTTATGCTTGCTTTTGGAAGGTGGTGATCAAGGTGTGGTGGAAACCCAAGAAGTTACGATTTTTCTCAAGAAGCTAGAAGACAAGGTAAGGGAAAATTTCTCTTGAGTGAGTTATAGATTTTTGTGTGATATGTGTTTTGCTTGATCATGATTTCTCAAAGGACTTGAGAATCATCTTTATAAAGAATGACTTGATCATTCAAAAAGCCATGATTTTTATTAAAGTCATGATCTTTGTGAAAAGCTTTAATTTTTATTAAAGAAATGATCTTTAAGAAAAGCTATGATTTTTATTAAAAATATGACCTTTAAAAGTAGTGATCTTTACTCAAGGGATGGTTTTTAATCAAGTGATGACTCCTTGGTAAAGTAATAGTCTTTATTAAAGTTATGATTTTTATTAGATCTTTCTGAAAGATATGATCTTCCTTAAAGTTGTGATTTTTACAAAAGCTATGCTTTTTACTTAAAGTATAGATCTTTACCAAAGTGATGGTTTTGATTAAGTGGTGATTTCTTTGGAAAGTAAGAATCTTTACCAAAAAGATGATATTTTTCTTGAAAAGTAATAATTTTATTTAAAGAGATGATCTTTTTGGAAAATGTATAGTTTTAATGAAGTGATGATTTTTATTAATTGATCATTGATATGAAAAGTGTTTGATGATGACCTCTATGTGCTTATAATTTTATTTTTTCTCTATGCTTGATGTTGATATTATTATAAGCTTGATGTTGAAGTTGATTCTATGCTTGATGGTGATGTTATTCATTGCTTGATGTTGATTATTATTTCTTGATTGATGATTGAGGAAGTGAGAAAGATTAAATGAACTAATCCATGATAATTGAACATGAGACCCCAAGCATTTTGGAGAAGGAGATGTGTAGAGGACATGGAAATAAAGTGAATGTGATTGAAAGAGATAAAGTAGATACAAAGTCCAAAGCTTTGTATAGGGTTTTCAGTCCAAATGAATATATTAGATAACCAAATCCAAAGCTTGGTTTAGGATTTTTAATTAAATCACCTTTCAAGGAAATAATCTCCAATGGACTTTTTGGCATAAAGCTTTTGATAATGACTAATCAAGTTAATAAGTAATAAAAGCACTTTTAGTAAAAAGTTAAGGAAAATGACTTAAAGGTTATGGTTGGAAGATATAGATTTTTAGTTTTTAAATTAACATAGACACCTTGCTTTTATCTTAATAATGTCTATTTAAAAGGTTTGAAATTTTTAAGTTAAAAGGAAGTTTATAACTTGATGGATTTTAGTAAAAACAGACCAGTTTACACCTCTGGTGTGATTTCCAGAAAAAGGGTGTAAAAATCGGGTTTTATTTGGAAAGCAGAAAATTGGGAAACAGACAGGTTCACACCATAGCTGTGGTTTTTATCACACCTGTGAAAGTGTCAGGTATTTTAAAACTCGGAATTTGTAAAATTTATGCTTAAAGGCTTATAAAATAATGTCTTTTTAAGGAAAAAAATATTTATTTTGAGTTTACATTGGTCTAAGTAATTTATATCAATTTTTGAAGTAAAACAATAAATACGGTAAAACAGTTTTGGTGAAATAGAGACGCATTTTTGGTTGAGATAACCAACGAGAAGAATATATATATTTTGTTTGAGATAAACAATGAGAAGAGAATTTATTAAATGTGCAAGAGATAAGGTCATGTGGTGTTTGTTACAAGATGTAACATATTGATGAGTATATAACCAAGAGAAGGTTATGTGGTGATTGTTACAAGTGGTAACATAGAGAAGTAATTGTGATATTATTGTATATGCAAAATATGTCATGCCATTTGCATAAAGGGATTTTCTTGGCTTTGCCAAGTGGTCATACCTAGAGAGGGTTATGATGTGAGCTTACAACCCAGAGAGGGGTTGAAAATAGGGTACGGTTGGGGTACAATTGCCTACTTGGATTATTTAGGTTTCGAAAGTCTCAATGGTCGTGTGGTGGATCCCAACGTGCCGAGAATGAGTAGAATACCTGGCTTGGATAAATTTGACTGGCTGATCTATTTATGATAATGTGTCGCTGAGTGCATTTAATAATTATTACTTAGACTTTACGGTTTGTTTAGCCGGGAACAATTATGACTTAAACATGGTTCTCTTGAATACTGTCTTGGACTTTACGGTTTGTTTAGCCTTGAACAAGTAAGTTAAGGAGTGACTGTGGCCTATTGGTCAAATGTTGTTGAGGAAGAGAAAAGCCTCCATGGAGCATTACACTGGTGTTGTGACGGAAATAGAAGTGACATGCATTTTAAATATATCTTGCGTGATGATACATTACTGTGATAATGAGTTGCATGTCCTAACTGTGATGATTTTTAAATATGTTTGTGGAAATATATTAATGTGATAGAGAATTGCATGTTATAGGGTGGAAAAGATGTTAATTATGTAGCGTATGTGTGATTTATTCTTTATTTCTTAACTTATATATTCTCTTGTCTTATAACTTGTAAAGGAGTATTTTTCACCCTTGCCTATATGTTTTGTGATCTTTAGAACAAAATTCATATAGATGGACCACTAGTTGAATGGACTTGCCAAGACTTGAAGAAGAGGAATGAAGACTACCCTTAGATGGTGTTTTAAGACTCGACCGGTTTAGGCTCGTTTTGGGTAGGCTATGATTGCGGTCTTTGCTAGAGGATTGCATTAAATTATAAATCATTGTTTGACTACGTGGTTTGTTGTAGTTATGTACGATATAATAGAATATGAGACATATGTTTGTAAGAACGTGTTTATGTAATTCCTTTTTAAGAAGAATTTTTATTTAACGTATTCCCCAATCTTTTCATCTTCTTTAAAGAAAAAAAAAATTTACTCACATTTTTTAATAACAAATAAGTTAATTAAAATAATAATTTTTCGAAGATAAAATTAACATTTATAATTATTTAGTAAAAATATTTTATTACCTTTGCAATATCCTTTTATGAGAAAGAGTGTTACATCTACCACCAAACAAAATCATCACCAAGCACATGTATATGATATTTATCCAAAAACTCATAATCAATAGCAAAATACCTATACACATGCATATAAAATATATATCTATAAATCACTCCACAACACAAAACACAACAGAACCTTATGTAATCTCTAACAACTAAATAAGAAATTCCCCCTTACCTCTTTTCCTTGCTTCTTGGAAAGAAACTTTTTCCACTTGGTTCACAAGTTCGCTTTGGTCACCACCTTTAAAATTACACACATAAAAACACACAAAAACCCTTCATGAAGCTATCTTAAAACACCAAAGAAAATTAAAGAAGAAAGAATATTTTGGCAAACCCTTCTTGAATATGAAACCAAGAGATGAAACAAGTACTTGGTTCAAGGAACACTTTATCTACAACAAAGCAAAAGTCTCTTAAAAAAGATTTGATGAAAACACACGATTTAATCACATAAAGATAAAGATCATGAATAGAAACAAGATTTTATGGATTAGAATTACAAACCAACCTTGTTGTTATGAAGATCAAAGGCCAAAAACTCAAGAACAATGGAAGAACTTGAAGAACACTTGAAGATTTTTGAGAGAAAAATGAGAGAATGCAAGAGATGAATTTAGGAAAGAGAGTGTAAGTAAGTAAATGAACCAAAACCTCCTTCCTAGCTTCTTTCCTTAAACCCACGACCAGACCCCTCCCCCAAAAAGCCTTGGATAAGCTTGCATTGAAATGTAATGATGAGTTTAAATTATAATTAAGTAATTAATAAATCAAACTACACTATGCCAAAAATTCATTCAGATAGCGCTTTTTTTTACATTCAGACAGCGCTTTTAAGCGTCTTCTGTTTAGGCATAATCTAAATTCCGATAACACTCAAAAAGCGCTATCTGAATTTAGATTACGATAGCGCTTTTAGAAAAAATGCTCTCGGAATTTTTGATAAGAGACAACACTTCATTGAAAAGAGCTCTCGGAATTTTTTATAAGAGATAGCATTTCCTTAAAAAAGCGTTGTTGGAATATTTATAAGAGATAGCACTTCCTAGGAAAGCGTTATCGGAAGTGTCATAACAGACAACACTTTTGATGAAAGCGCTCTCTGAATTTTTAAGATCAGATAACACTTCCTAAAAGAAAGCGTTATCTGATATCACATCAGAAAACACTTTCTAAAGAAAGTGCTATCTGAGTTTTTTTTTTTTACATATTTTTCTTCTATTTTTCTTATCCCACACCAGATACAAAGCAAAAGCCAGCAAACAACAGTTGATTTTTAGTTCAAAACAGTACACAATTCAAATTACAAAAGCCAGCAACACCAATCTATTTGCATTTCAAAACAGATCAATACACAATTCAAATTAAAAATAGTGCTGCTAACAAAATAAGACAACCAACAAGATAGGCTTACAACAACCAATAAGATCTGTCATCTATCTAAGAGAAGCATAATGTCCATGAGAGCTAGCTCAAAATTACAAAAGTAAGGCATGAAAAGATCAAAACACCTATGCATTAAAAACTACAACATACAACTAGCTAGATATCTATCCTCCAGCTGCTAGCTCTAATGTCACCTGCAGCTCCAAAACAATAAAAATTTAATATGTTCAAGCAAGATAGGTGAAAGACTAAGTTATGAAAATATCTCAATAATAGGCAATGATAACAGAAATTTATTGTCTACTATCAAAAACAATACAGGTGGAGAATAACTTACTGTTATGACTCAGCTAGCTCTTTCTCTCTTCGGGCCTATTATCTAGCTAAAAGCTGAAATTATGACAAATATCAAAACAAAGATGCAGTGATGGATTCTCCAAAATATATCAATAGATACAAGAGGGTCTATAAGAAATAGTCTTGTATATCTTGAAAATACCTTTAGTGGTTGTCATGAGGAAACAGCCATGGACTGCAAATATATTGTCAAAAAATAACAAACAAAGCAGACAAAGAAACAACTATCTCTAAGTCATTAATAATGACATTGATAACATATCAGTAATCCAGGAGTAAGTATAAAGCATAATTAATGAAAATGTAAAATATGCAATATCAACATAAAGTTCATGGAATGTTAGCTAAGTTGATCCATACTTTAGAGCCGATGAACTTGAGTTGAAAATCAAGCCCTCTTGCCCGTCTAGGTGCACCCCCTTTTATTGAGAAAATATAACATGATCCTGCCAATGGATACTTCATATCAGGAGGATAAAAACTTCTCTAGGATTAAGGAAGTTTTTGCTTTAGCAGCAGTTACCTTAAGTCTATCATAATACTCCTCAAGCTTGTCATTGTATAAGATGAAATAATATCAGCTTCTGCATTACACAGTCGTTTCAGAATCTGTTCCTCTGTCTCTGTCAATCTGGTTTCAAAGAATTTAGTCCAAAATTAGCAATCTCATGATCATATAAACCGATTCATGTTCAACCACTCAAAAGTAGAAATAACCCGAGCGAAGCTCAAATGTGACTATGAAATATGCCAAATTACCATACTACCTCAAGAGCCAGTTGGTTCTTGAGGTGCTCACAGATACTACTGACTTCGTGAAACAGACCAGATGACTCCCATGTCTCTGTGGCTAATGAATTCAAGTGATAGAAAGGGAGCTATGCTTACTCATTTCTCATGCCAATGAGACCCACAAGTATAAGGCTCATCTGTAGTGCTAGTAAAAAATATTAGACATTTTAGGCTAAATTAAGCAAAATCAATATTCACAAACACAAATCAATTCAAACTATTTATTGTTTTCCAAAAATGAGATTCACCAATTAAAGTTGCTAACAGCCATATGAATAGAAAGTAAAAGTTGATAGTTGACAACACCACCAAACATAGATTGATTCCACTTTACTGCTAAACGAGATTTTGAGCATCAACACATATACAAGCCTTGTAAGTAAGAATGCTAGTTGTTTGGAACCACGTAGTTGCACTCTACCCACAAAAAAGCAAATTTATCAGCACCATTGAGTCTACATCCCCACTATACAAGTGTCAAACGCAATCACAGTTCAATCAGCAAATGAGGAGAACTAGATAATAAAATCTAGTTAAACTCTACAATTACCCATCCCTATTCCCTACAGCTCTAAGTTAAACTCTCATGAGTGCAATCAACTGCATCACAAAGCATTAAAATAGAAGATCTTTTAATCAAATATTAAAAGTCTATAAGAAAAATAAGCAAAAGTAAGAAAAACCGATTGATACTACAAAGAATGTCTTACAATTGATAAAACAATAATTCTTATGGTGTCTTATCTCACGTAAAGTTATCCAGCTAACTATGGACTAACTATAATGTTATGCCAATACAAAAGGGAGTACTCCTCTAAGATAATGGAGGGAAAGGAAATTGGGTGCCTAGTTTCTAAATGATTGCCACGTAGAAATTGAAGACAAAGAAAGATATGAGTTTCCAAGATTGAAGCAAACACGAGGTCATATAATCCTGAAAATAAGGAAAAATTGTACCTGATTCTTTCTTGCAGAGGATTGATATGCATTTTTCTCCCTCTAATTCTGAAGCTGGCTGGCATGTGCATCCACTTATACTGATCTTACCAGCTTCTCCTTTCCATTATCCCCTCCCAAACCCTGATTTCATTTGCAAATGCAATTTATCGAGTTTCCTTAGGAATCAAACAAGTCTAGATGAATTCAGTCGTGCATGGAAAAACAGTTAATCAAGATCTGAAACACAAATTTCACAGGTGAAATCAGAATCACAAAAAAAAAGTGAATAGCAAAAATAGAAACATAGAAGGAAGTGGAGCATCTAGATCTAGAGGAAAGAAATTTACGAGGAACAAAATATACTGCAATCGAAACCCTAAAAACGAAATTGCGATGATGATGCGAGAGAGAAGAGTGGAGAAGACGAACCTGTGTTGGGGCAATTCAAGGTAGATAAGCAGATTATGCTCAAATTGCTTTCCAATAGTTTTTTTTTCACTCTTCTCACCCTTTTTTTTAGCTCTTTCCCCTCTCCCCTTGCTTGAATTAAAAATGTTCTAAGTTAAAATAAAAAAACAAAGCTGCATTAAGGTTGAACGAAATGTAGGAGAAAATGGCAGTTTGCTGTTAATCAAGATTTTCACTCTTTCAGACATTTTGACAAGCAGTTTGCTGTGTATATATAAAAATGGCAGGCAATTTGCAGTTAGGAGTTAGGACAAGCAGTTTGCAGAGAAGAGGAGGAGAGAGTTATTTACCTTCAAAGAGAGAAACGAAGCTTGGACAATGATTGCAGCTTGCAGAGAGCAGAGAGCAGTTCGCAGTAGGATGAGGCTTGAACGAAGGTTGGACGAACAAAGCTTCTCAGCTGCGACGAACTTGGAAGCTACGAACGAAGGATGAGGAAGCTACGAACAAAGCTTGGGGGAAAGAACAGTTCGAAGCTAGCTACGAAGGATGAGGAAGAACTGCTCAATTGGAAGAATGGCGGAACGAATGGTGCTGCGTTTGCTGCGAGCTGGGAACGAAGAACATGCAGCTTGGAACGAAGAACAAGTGTTGCGAACGAAACTTCAAGGGTTTGCTGCGTTTAACAATACAAAGCATTAATTTGAATTTTGAAGTTAAAATAAAACATTCGATGGCACTTTCAGGTAAAAGTGTTTTCTGAATATTTTCTGTCCAATTGATCCGACAGCACTTTTAGATAAAAGTGTTTTTTGAATATTTTATTTCCAATAGCATTTTGTGCATTAAGTGTTATCTGAATGGAAAATAATTTAAAATAAAAAATGGAAATTATCAGATAACGGTTTTAAAATAAGCGATTTCTGAATATTGAATTTCCAATAGCACTTCTATTATAAACGTTATCTGAGTTTTTAATTCCAATAACACTTTATGGAAAAACTCTATCTGAGTGATTCATTCCGAGAGCGCTTATTATATTAAGTGCTATTTGAAAATTCTATTTTTTTTCAGATAACATTTATCCTAAAAGTGCTATCTGAAAATGCGTTATCTGAATTCATTTTTGGCGTAGTACTATTTTCTCATGGTCCAAAAGCATGACTCACTAATAAAAGGAACACCTAGACACCCTTGACTCATCACATTTGGGGCGGCCAAAGACTGAGTAGAGAGGAGGAGAAAAGTCATGGATTGAAGACTTGGTTTAAACTAAGTTTGTTTGTGTGAGACAAAGCCAAGGATGAGTTTGGTCAGCTTGGGGTCGAATATTTAAGCCATTGGATGACTTGGTCTGGTTGCTTTATGACTGGTTAATAGATAACAAACCTAGGGGCAAAATAGTCTTTTCACTTGATCATGCCACACAACACTCCATTCGACCAATCAAGAAACTCTTTTCAAGTTGGTCTGTGGCTCAGACACAGTCATCCCAGTGGAAATAGGTGAGCCAACTATTCGAACTAAGGTCTTCCGAGTTGATATGAATGCAGGAGAACTTCGAATTAGCTCAATACCTTAAGGAATTTGTGTGTAAGAAAAGGGCTGCCAGAAGATACAATTCTAAGGTCGTTTCGAGGAACGTGAAGGAGGGAGACTTAATGCTCAAAAGGGCAATGAAGGACCCCACAGCTGCAAAGCTAGGACGCAACTAGGAGGGCCCATTCTGAGTTAAACAAGAAGTTGGCAATGGAAGCTATCGCCTCAAGGAGCTGAGCGGCAATGAGGTGCTGACTGGGATGACTGTGTCTGAGCCACAGACCAACTTGAAAAGAGTTTCTTGATTGGTCGAATGGAGTGTTGTGTGGCATGATCAATGGAAGCTATCACACGGCTAATCTTTGTTTCTACTTTAGTTGAAATTTTTGTTTGATATTTTTTTCATTTTTCAGCATAGTACTCCAATAAATTTCATCAAGTCTATTTTGAACCGCTATTGACTGATTACAATTATAATATAGATGGCATCGTTTTATATTTACATTGAATGCTTCGATGACAATTTTTGATTTAAGCCTGCCCAACCATGAATGAGACTTTACTTTAATTACTTGTATGTCTTAGTTATTTTTTTTTCTTTCTCTAATTTTAATACATATCCATACAAATTTTTCATCTCCACACGCGTATTAATAAGAGTTCTTATTTAGAATGTGTCTCCATGTGACCTAAATATTATAATCTTCCAAGGATTAGTATAAAAGTAAGAAGGAGAAAAAGTTTATAGTGCATCAACCCGTGTTATACATGACATATATTAAAAATACATAAGTTATATATTAAAATATTCATTCAACCAAAAAAGTTATATATTAAATATTCATATTAATGTGTATTTTATATTAAGATATTTACACATGAGTAATATTTTCATATAAAAAGCTTTTACATCTTTACTCTATATTTGTACCCATATAAAAATATTTTCTTATATCTGTATCAAATTTTTTTGTCTTATATTTGTAGTTTTAATCTCCTTGAGATAATACTCACCAATATAAATATTTAGTGTTTTGATATTACTGACTAGGGGACATATCAGGTGAGAGGAGTATTTTATTGTGAGAGATGAGAGAATTAAATGATAACCCTTGGATTAAAATAGACAGTCCAGATATGCCTTTTCATTAAAAGCAGCACGTGCCCCTCTTTTTCTATTCATACGCGCTCTCGACTCTCTCTCTCTCTCTCTCTCTCTCAAGCAGTCACGCGGACTTATCTCGTGTATCCCTACCCTGTCCCTTCTTCTTCCTCCTCATGCAGAACCTTCTCATCTCATTTTCTAGAGATTAAACGAGACTTGAAAATTGGTGGAGCTTGATTAGATGAAGAACGCAATGAGGAATTTAACTCCCACACACATTGACGAGGCCAATATTACTTGCTGAGACCTGACTTATGATGGATAACATAGATTTATTGAGAGAGAAAATGATGCCATCAAAGATCTCCCTCATCCATGAAACCTCTGTGGAAGACTGATGATTTACGGGAATTTTCCTTCATTTGATTTGCTACAACTTTAATTAATTGATTTGCATATACAATAAAACCCAACAGGGCACAATCCTACGAGATGTAAAAAAAAAAGGGGCAAAATCCCAAGTATTGTACAGTCAGGAAAAGTTTCGCCTCATGGTTATAAAATTCGGCGAATCCAGACCAGTAGCTTGTTGTATTTTTGCAAGTCTCTCATTCCCTTCTTTCTCATCTTCATTTGATTTCAACAGCATTCATCTTACTTCTTCAACTCGGTTCTACATACACAGAGGAAGAAGAAAGGACAGGGATACACCGTACACAAGATGAGTCCGCGTGAGAGGAGACAGTGAGTGTCAAGAGCAGCAGAACGCGTATGAATAGAAAAAGAGGGGCACGTGCAGCTTTTAATGAAAAGGCATATCTGGACCGTCTATTTTAATCCAAGGGTTATCATTTAATCCTCTCATCTCTCACAATAAAACACTTCTCTCACCTGATATGCCCCCTTAGTGACTATACATATAGATATTAGTGTTTAACAGAATTCTAATTTGTTTATACAAAATAAAATTCACAATGAATTAAGTGAGAAAATAATAAATAAGATAGAAACTAAATCTAAATTTTACCTATGTATTATATTTTATACAATTTCTTTACTAAACACTTTACATATGATATTAACATTCGAAAGAAAATTCTAATTTGCTTACAAATGTTTTTAATAAGTTTGTTGATAGCGAATAAGATGTGAATTAAATCTATATTTTTCGGAAAGATATTTTTATTATTTCCTTTACCTATATAGATTGATATTTAAAACAAATTTCATTGTGCTAGTAGTAATAATGAACCACTTGATTTTGAAACCAATTTAACATAATAAGAATTTTGCATAAACTACTTTTACATGAACTTTTTTTAATACAATTTTACATGAACTATCATTTTGGTTGTTTAGTGGTGGTGAAGCTTGTGCCTTTCTTAAATATTTTGTTTTTCCCTTTTTATTGTTGAATAGATAATTTAGTTAGATACTTGATTTTTTTTTTGACAAATAGTTAAATATTTGGTTATCATCCTTTGGTAGTTATTAGAGTTGTAAGATCGGGCTGACCAGCCCGGCCTAGCCCATTGGGCCAAATTGTAAAATCGGGCTAGGCCTGCCTGACCCATATATTGTTTGGGCCACATATTTCTCAGCCCAACCTAACCTAAAACGCACCAGCCTGGCCTGGCCCAACGGGCTAATTAGGCCCAGCCTGGCCCAACGGGCTAATCGAGCTAGGCTAAAATGACCCGTTTCATTTCGGGTCTATGATTAAGGAGCCTATCCTAGCCTAAAATATGAGCCAAACAGGCCAGCCCATCAGACTGAGTCAAAATTGACAACTCTAGTAGTTATTGTCTTATTGGTATCATGTTATCATATATAGAAATAGGTTGGATGTTATTATGTTTTTATTCCCCTGTTATGTCAATTATCAATCCTTCTATTCCAGTGACATAATTACCATCAAACTAAAGATGTATACTTGAAAAAGGTATTTCATTAGGGGCTTGTGATATTAATTTATTATTATAAACATAGTGGAAAACTAATATTAACCCGAGAACCCAATTTAAATCAATTTTTGTTAATTGACAACTTGCGAAAAGAAAACCAATATTAATTTATTATTATCACCATAGCGGAAAACCATATCGTACAATGTAATCAATTTAAATTTAAATAATTTGTTATTGTTACCATAGTTCGAAACCAATATTAACCCGCAAACCCAATTTAAACTGATTTTGGTAATTAATAAATTGGGAAAAGAAAACCAACATTAATTGATTATTACTATCATAGAGGGAAACCATATCATGCAATGTAATCAATTTAAAATTTAAAATGTGGTATATCAATCATTCATGTTCTGAGAATCTGATATTGATTGAGATTATTTGTATGTGTGAGTTGTATATGGTTGTGAAAATATTGATTAAAAACTATTTATTGTCATTTATTGTGTTTTATCCATATTTTTTATAATAATCAATTTATTTACAGGTAATAAGGAGAAAATAATCAAAATTTCTAGAAAAAAAAAGATTTAATGAATAAATTAGTTAGGTAAAAACACTAAATCTGAAATAAATAATGACAACAACATTAATTAATGTACAGGCTGATCCGAGGCACACGTCAGCTCCGAGCGGCCCTCCGACTGGGGGGTTTGAGAATATGGTAGGATGTGGTATATCCGAGGTGGGGTACCTGCAAAAGATACTCTGCGCTCAAGTCAGTAGAGGAAGAGGTGATTGAGTGATGGGTGAACAATTGCTTACTTGTCTGCTTAGGTTTCTCCTTTTATAGTGCCTCTAGATGGGAGGGGGACCACCGCTGGGAAGGGGATCTGTGGCATGTCAGACGGGATTCTGTCTCCTAATCTTGTAGCAGGTGGTGACGTGGGCTATACCTTAGGCCGAGGTTCTTGTTGGGCCGAGGTATTCCCATAGCACATCGGGTGAGGTATTCCCAGAAGCTCCTTGGGTTGGTTGGGCTGAGGCATATAGGCTTGAAGAGATTGGGCCTTTGGCCCAATATGGAACAGATGCCCCCCAGCTCGGCTCCTGGGTTGAGTTAGGTGCCGAGATGACCCGTCTAAGGTATTCTTTGTTTTCTGTTCCCTTGCGCATTTTGGACCTGTGTCGCCTTGCTATTGGCTGGTAAACACGGCATTAAAAGCTGCATTTATGGGGACCTGTGCCTGGTTGGCCGTTTGGTGCGACGCTTTAAATGCCTTAGTGGTCCCCGACCTGTATAAATAGGTTGGTGTGGATGTCCCTTTTCAAGCGACAATGGCCTCAGTCCCATGCCCTTGCGATCCGTGGCCTTCATTGAACACCCAGGGTAACCTGACATAGTACCTCCTGGTCCGAGACAGGCTACCCTGGCGTTCAACGTAGGGTGCGAGACCGCCAAGTGGTTGCACGCGTACCTCGGGATTATTCTGAGTGTTCAAGGGGGGTTCCTTCTGAGGATGCTACCCTTGTCTTGTGTTGCCTGCTTGGGCAGTCTGGAGATCACAGTCAGGGATCTCCATTTTGCGGGTTATAAGGGCCTCCGAGGGTCTACTGGGCGCTAACATCGGAGGAAATGCCTCGGGAAGGCCTTGCATTGGACGAGGCCTCCGGTCCCATCTTCTTGATTGGTCGCGGGGTCCGCTTCAGATTACCCTGTGTGTTCAAAGTGGGATCCCCTCCTCAGATTATTCAGGGCTCCAGGTGAGCTGGGAGGGCGATAGGATTCAGGAGCTTGAAGCCGTTTCCCCGGTGATCAGGGTTTCCAGGAGTCTGTCGCCCCTCTATTTTAGGGGTCTTGGTTGTATCTGTCCGAGGTGGGTTCTTCGCAGCTCTTTGGTGTTGACTAAACTTTCAGCCTCACCCTTCTGCCGAGCCGAGGTGCTGCTTCCCTTCACTTGTCCCACTGTGCCATCCATTATCCTTCCTGGGGAAGATCGGCCGAGGTACTGCTTCTCGGTTTACTCTGCATGTTCAAACGACGGGTCGCGAACTGAGCTAGTTATAGGGTTCCTTCCCTTCTTCTCTATTTTGGGTGGCCTTGGTGGGTGAGACCAACGTGGCGGGACACAGAGCTTTTCTTTTCACAATCATCCTGCGTCGGTTCTCTGAAGGATTCATACTTAGTGTTTCTGTGTCTTTTGTAATCAATTATGTTTGTAATGTTGTATATTTGTCCTTGGAACTTGTAAATTAATATTGTTGAATAAATGAGGTGTTTCCCAAGCTTTCCTCGTTCTCTTTTGCCCTTGTTGCCATGCCTCGGCACCCTCCCCTTTGCCCACCACTTGCATTGGGATTTCCAATCCGAGGCGACTCACCTCGGTAGCAACGACTGGGGTGTTTTCGCCTCTGTTGATTGGGTTGCCAATGGGGCACATGTCCTCTGGCGGTTCGTTGCGATGCTTTGATTCTCACACGCATTTAAGTCGCATCTTAACACCAGGGGGTGCGACCGCTGGGTTCCCATCCTTTCGCTCCCTATAAATAGTGGGGGGAGGTGCTCATTTGCTACCTCATTTTCTCTCGTCACCTGTCATGTTTGTCTGAGGCGCTCAGGTGTCTGCCGTGTTTTTGGATTTATAGCTTCCAAGTTCTCCCTTCCACTTCCGCTGCTTTCTACAGGTAATGTCGGACTCCTGTCTCTTATTTTTTATGGTGACCATTAGAGAAATGTTCAGTGGTGATGAGGGGAGTGATTCCTCGCTAAAGATGTACTCCGAGGAACCACCGTCATGGTCGAGGAACCGCTCGACGGTTTTGTCCATGACAGTGGCTAGTCACGCAACACCACGGTCAGGCCAGGCGATTTCTGGCGTGGTGCACGCAAGTTCGATTGTGGAGGTGGGTGCTGTGTCGGCCTATGTCCGGTGCAGCATCGCCGCTCTGATATCCCATCATACGGATATGGAGAAAAGGTGGGGCTTCATAGGCCGGGATGCTGACTTTTCCTCAGCTTCTGTAGGCACGCCTAAGTCGATGGATGCAAGCGAGGAGGTCGAGTCGACGATTCCTGAGGGAGTCGGTGCGAAGTTTAGCTGGGTGGAACCCAAGGTTCTGCATGTGTCGTCCCACTTTGCTGGCAAGGATCCGACGTGGCTCTGCTCCCGGTATAGCCTGAGTCGGACCCTTGTATTGAGGTGGATTAAGCGCTCCACAACCTTGGGAAGGACGAGAAAGTGTGTTGCTTTACGGTCGACGAGTCGCCGGGCTTCTATATTTATGAGTACATCTTGGCGAATCTAGGGGTGCGAGTCCCTTTTTCCCCCTTCGAACAGGGTCTGCTATCCCGATTTGGCATGGCCTTGTCTCAGTTCCACCTGAATGTGTAGGGGTGTATGCGAAGCTACGAGGTGTTGTACGAGCTAGCCAGCGTGGAGCCATCTTTGCCGCTCTTCTGCTATATGTTCCACATAATTTGGTAGAGGACAGGCAGGGTGGATGGGCCAATGGAGCTTATTTGGTCATGTATGATGGTGTGGGATACCTCTGGCAGCAAGTTCTTGCACGCCTGCTCTGATTCTTACAAGAATTTTAAGAGTGGGTATTTAAGTCTTGAGGCGGGTGACACTGAGGTCCCTTTCTGGTTAGGTGCGGATGGGAGTCTGAGGTTCCCCTTTGAGTGAAGAGCCGAGCACTATTGTCACTCTTTCGAGTACTACTAGGTTGCATATGTGCACCTGTCGGCGACAGACTTAAAATTCTACCGCATCTTACTGGAGACGATGACCAAGAAGGGGTTGTTCTGGTGCCAGGAACTAAGAGGAGGCCTTAGCATCTTAGAGGGTACGTTTTTGCTGCTTACGTTCGTTTTCTTCTAATGTTGATGAGGACCAAGAAAGCCCAACGGGCCCAAAGCCCAACAGTGCACTACAAGGATTGGGAGGTCCCATGACAAGGGCGAAAACAAAGAAAGCACAAGAAGCATTGGATCATGAAGTGAACTACTTCCACTCTCAAGTATTGGGCCACTTAGTCCATCAAGCAATCAAGGTTGAGCAACAACTCAAAAGGAGGTATTCCAACCGGAAACCTTCTTCAAGCTTCAAGCCTTCCTCTTTGAAGGGTAAAATCTCTAACAATGGACCAAGGAAGATCCACCCAAATGGACCAAGGAAGGTAAAATCTCTAAAAACTCTAGTCCTTTGGTTTCTACCAACAATGCTTCTTCTTCTTCTTCTTCTTCTTCTGTCACTCAAAAATCCAGGAACATCAACTGCTTTAGGTCTTGGGCAATGGGCACATCGCCTCACAATGCCTCCATAAGCGTGTCATGGTGTTAAGGGAGAATGGGCACCTTTCTAGTGACTCATGCCTCAAAAATGCACCTACAAATGAGGAGGAAGATGATTGTGAAGCTTATGCTCCGGAAGGTGACTTGTTAATTGTAAGGAGGCTCTTGGAAAACCAAATTGTGGTTGATGACCAAAGCCAGGGCCGGCCCTGAGATTTTGGGGGCCCTGTGCGAACTTTGAATATGGTGTCCTCATAATCATTGAAAAACTGTTCTCTTAGCATTTTTTGCTGCAAAATCACAAATAATCAAGGTTTTTTAAAAAGTCTTTTCAATAGATATCAAAGTAAGACTATTTAATCTATCATGTGACATAGTAGATCACAAATAAGATTTTAACAATTTTAGTTTAAAAAAACTTCTCTCAGCAGATGCAACAGTCACATGGATAGTTAATATTATTCTATAAGTTGTGCATGCATTAGGAAAATAGTTAAATGTTTTCAAAGAACTCAATATCATAAAACTTGATTTTGATTCAACTGTTAAAACCTTTCTAATGACTTTTAATTCTTCAAATAGAATTTCACCATCAAGATCACAAGAATTATCATGTTTTAGATAAATTTCAAGATTTTTGTAATATAATTTCAAATCATTAAAAGAGAATGACTTAAGCCTTTCAATACTGAACAAAAATCCAAAAATCTCCTCATATGTGTTATACTGCTCAAATCTTCTATTAAGTGAGTCAATAGCTTGATCTACAATATATAAAATAAGAGAGAAATGGGGGAAAATAAAAGTTCTAAATATAAAATAAGAATATATATATATAAGTACAAATTTACCTAGTACTGGTGCCCCCAAGAAAATGAGGCCCTATGCGATCGCTCCTCCCGCGCATGCTCAGGGCCACCCCTGACCAAAGCAAAAGAGAAAACATCTTCCACACAAGATGTGTCATTCAAGGGCAAGTGTGCTCCTTGATCATAGATGGGGAAGTTGCACCAACGTGGCAAGCACTCGTTTGGTGAGCAAACTCAATCTTAGCACCAAACCTCATCCATGCCCATACAAGCTCCAATGGCTAAGTGAGAATGGTGAGTTGGTTGTTAATCAACAAGTGATGGTAAGTTTTTCCATTGGTAAGTACAAGGATGATGTTTTGTGTGATGTTGTGCCTATGGAGGTCGGCCATATTTTGCTTGGCAATTTGATAAGCATGCTATTCATGATGGTTTTACTAACAAATTTTCTTTTTCTCATGATTCTTGAAAAATAACACTTGTACCACGTTTGCCTAAAGAGGTATGCCAAGATCAAGTTGCTTTGAAAATGAAAAGAGAACAAGAGAAAAAGTTTCTAAAGCTAAACATGAAGAGCATGATAAAAACCAAACTCTTGTGCTTGAGAGAAGGATAGAAAGCTTATTTGCTAGGGAGATTGATATCAAGAGGGCATGTTTTGCACAACAAGAAATATACATTTGTGTGTATAAGGATTTGTATTTGAATTCTAACTCTAATCCTCTTCCAAGTGCTGTTGATTTTCTCTTGCAGGAATTTGGAGATGTGTTTCCAAAGAGTGTCCCACCCGATTTACCTCCCTTAAGGGGGATTGAAAACCAAATGGATTTTATGCTGGGAGCCTCTTTGCCCAATAGACCCGCCTATCGGTCCAACCCTCAAGAGACACAAGAGATACAGAAACAAGTTGAGGAGTTACTACAAAAAGGTTGGGTAAGAGAAAGTTTGAGTCCTTGTGTTGTCTCGGTAATCGTTGTTCCTAAAAAGGATGGCACTTGGCGAATGTGTACTGATAGTTAATAATATAACTGTTAAATATAGACACCCTATTCCCTGTTTGGATGATTTGCTTGATGAATTGTATGGTGCATGCTATTTTTCTAAAGTTGATTTAAAAAGTGGGTACCATCAAATTCGCATAAGGGAAGGGGATGATTGGAAAACAACTTTCAAAACAAAGTATGGTTTGTATGAATGGTTGGTGATGCCTTTTGGACTTATAAATGCTCCTAGTACTTTTATGAGGCTCATGAATCATGCTTTACGGGAGTTTTTGGGAAAGTTTGTGGTTTTGTACTTTGATGACATATTAATCTATAGCATGACATTAGGAGAGCATATTGAACACCTTAGGGCTGTTATGCATGTGCTTAGAAATGAAAAGTTGTATGCTAATCTAGAAAAATGTGTCTTTTGTATTGATCATGTAGTTTTCCTAGGTTTTGTGGTAAGTTCCAAAGGAGTACAATTGGATGAAGAAAAGATAAAAACTATTAGAGAGTGGCTTACCCCAAAATGTGAGTGAAGTGAGAAGTTTTCATGGGTTGACTAGTTTCTATAGGCGGTTTGTGAAAGACTTTAGCACTCTTGATGTACCTTTGAATGAAGTGGTTAAAAAGAATGTGACTTTTAAGTGGGGGGAGGCCCAAGAAAGGAGTTTTAATGCCCTAAAGGAAAAATTAACTCATGCACCCATACTTGCCTTGCTCGATTTTTTCAAATCTTTTGAGATTGAATGTGATGCATCAAATGTGGGTGTTAGGGCTATCTTGTTACAAGGGAGTCATCCTATACTTATTACAGGTTTTGGAAAACCTCCTTAAATACAACATTTATAGTTGTGCTTAATGGTCTTCTTTCTTTATCATGTATCAAAATCTTCACCCTTCCTTGTTTTGAACTCTAGAAAATGCCACATATAACTGACCATGACTAAAGACGAGCTTGGGTAAATATAATCCAACACTTTGTAGTGATTGACCTTGAGACTTGTTGATAGTCATAGCATATGAGACAATTAAAGGGAGCTATCTTCTAATAAGTTTAAAAGGCCATGGTGACTGTGATGAACACATAGACATTCGAGGAATATAAACCATATTACCAATATTTTTTCCAGACATGATCATTGCCTCAATAAGATAAGTCACAAGTCTTGTGACAATCAGTCTAGTGTCATTGCATAATCCTTCAAACTAGTCTAAATTTCTTAACAACATTATTGGAGTACCAACCTTAGTTTGATATTATGATTTGAAAGACCTGATGCTCTCAATGTTTTAGAAATTCAGGAGTAATTTGCTCAAGTGTTGGATTTTGAACTGATTCTGATCAATCAATAGAGTCTGAGCTTAGATATTCTTTTTCATCACCTGTATCAATGAGAAAACATAATCATTGATTTTATCAACCGTGTCAATAATTGATGCATAATCATTGATCTTAGAAATCTTTATTTTGGTATTGATCCACTAAATTTGGAAATATGTTTTGGACTATAGCATTTATTGGATCATCAAAGTTAGTAATCAAAAATGATTTGGGGATTTCTATTGATGTGTAACCTTCATTTGGCTCATTTATTTTTCCATCACCCATATCTAATATCCACTGGGGAAAATCTCGAAGTTCTTCTGTAGTGGTATTGAATGCACCATTCTGTAGACACATATTTTTTGTTAACTTTAAAACATGACAATATTGCCATAGATATGATGCATTTATTGTAGCATTGACAATGTCAGAATGATTGCCTATTGGGATTACAGGAAGAATTTGTCTAAAATCTCCTCCAAAAACAATGTCGACTTTCCCTCCAAATAGAGAATCTGCATTATTAGATCTCATAATATTTCTTAGACTTTTGTCTAGTGCTTCATAGCAACATTTATGTGCCATTGGAGCTTCGTCCCATATTATTTGCTTTGCCACTTTCAATAGCTGAGTAAGTTCACTACCTTGATGGATATTGCAAGTTGATTTCTAAAGTAGGAACAGGACTTTCAAATTTTGAGTGTGTTGTTGTCCCTCCAGACAATAATAGAGATGCTATACCACTTGATGCTACAGTCAGTACAATATCACCTTGTGAACGCAAAGCAGAGGCCAATGTTTTCCACATAAAAGTTTTACCAGTTTCACTATAACCGTGGAGGAAGAAAATGCCACCACGTTGGTCATTAACAGCTATCATAATGGTTTCAAATATATTGCTTTTCTCATCCATAACATAGTGAAATAACTATAAATTATGTATAAAAATAATTAAAGATGAATTGAATTTAGTAAATAAAATTTTAAGCTGTGAAAGTTAATTCAATGTATATGTTGAAATCACTTGTAAGAGTCAAACAAAGATTTTGAAATTCATTATTTAAATGAGCTCTATCATAATCACGTTCTCCATAGATAAGCTTATTCCCTAATTGGCTCACTATTGTTGTTTGTGGATATGGCATTGATGGATAGTCCTTGAGACTTTTTCTACTTGATTGCAATAACTCCTCAATTTGTCGTAGAGTTAGATTTTGCAACTCTGGGTCACTAAGCTGCAAGTCTATATAGAAATAATGGTCAATTTATAACATATAAATAATTATTTGGAACTAAATAATTATGATGAAACAATATGTATAAAGTACAATAAGCAGGAAAAAAATGTATACCTTGAATGCCTACTAATTTTCCTTGCTCGAACAAAATACCATCTACTAACCATTGCCATGTTTGTTCCTACACATGTTCTGGTCATTAATAGCATTTGATTATTTGTTTTAGTTGTTATAAGCAAAGTTTGATATTAGTTAAGGGAGAACAAGATAGGCGTGTTTTTTTGTAGATTAAATGCTTAATATTTTGATAACCAATATTATTGAAAAAAATTTGCCAATTTTTATTTTTTATTTTTTATTTTTTTAATTTTTGATTTATTCATATTGTTGTATTTTTTTTTACAGTCATTGATTTGTCAATGATAATATATGTCATTTAATTTTTTTAATTTTAATTGCAATTTTTCAATTTAGCATTGGTCATGTTATTTGTGTATAAAGAGATATTGAGTTGAAATGTTGACTACTTTTGGGCTTTGTTTAGATAATCATCAAAAATGAATAAAACATTGAAGATATTTGTATTTTAATTTTAGAGAGGAAATTCATAAGATTAATAAATCATTTGACATTTTGTGTTTAGAATAATGAAGAGGTATCCATTTGGGGAAAGCAATTGTAGTATGCAATATTTTCTATTGAAGTTTTGTGAAAGCGTTGGCATTTTTCAATTCTTTTTAGGTTGTGTTGCATTTTGTACTCAATTCTTCATCTGAGGATGTTATATCAACTGCTTGAGTGGTGTATTGTCTCTTTAGCTTGCACTTGAAAACTGGTTGTTCTTCCTCGTAATTTTTTTCGTGTTGTCCTTGTGTTGATTCTTCTTTGGGAGAAATGAGCTCCTTGTTGTAGTAATAAAACAATGTCAGTAGTGGATTTGAAAAAAACATTTGATTTTTGTTTCTGAATTCTATTACCTGCTTGATTGGTTTATTGTGAGATTGCATTTGGAGAATGTCATTTGGGACAAAGGTCCTTCTGACTGTATAGTTTTGTGAACCTTCTTTCAACTTGTGGTCCTAGTAATTGTGGGGGTTGCTGTTACAAGAAAGTTTGACATTTGTGGCAAAAAAATAGTTAAAAAAATATAGGTGCAAATAATTGGTCAAATTGTGAAAAATGGTGGGAGTGACATGTCAGCAATTTTGATGGATGGTGGTTGATTTTGGTCGCTTACGTGGCAACGCTAGAGCCCGCGCTTCTAAAATTATATAAATAGATTTTAGATAAGAATTGTGACAAATAGTTTTCTCAAATAATGACCTGATCCCTAGTCTTTTGCTTCTATTATTGCCTCAATATATTCCCTATCATCTTCAATAAATCCCATTGCAAAGCATGCCTCTCGAAAAGTTGGATGTTGGATATCACCGATAGTCCTGATGTCTTCAAAGGTGCATGTGAAGTGGCACAAAAAGTCACAAGGAGGGGGGTTGAATTGTGACCCTTTGAAACTTTTTGGCTTTTCCTGCAAACTTTGAACCTTTCTCAAGTTTAATCAACTTGGAGTTCAGAGAAGGTTTAAACAAACGTTAGTATGGAAGCTCCTCAGCTAGAGAAGGTTAACAAAACTAAGAGTACTGTTTGTTTAAGAGATATTCTCAACTAGAGAAGGTTGCTAGAAAATCAAGTTCTTTGTTACTAATAGAAGTTCAGCTAAACAGGCTTCTCACCGAGAGAAGGTTAATTAGAAGATTAAATCATTTGGTCATACACTTCAACTTCTTCAAATTAATCATAACAAAGTTTCTTTAATAAACTTATAACAAGTTAAAGAATCAGTTCAAAACATATAACTTTATAAAACCTTTTTCAAATGCTTAGTTGATAAAATCAGTTTTCACAATATTATGAGAAGCTTCTCAGCGTGAGTAGAAAAGATCTTCAACCAGAGAAGGTTATCAGCAAACTGCTTTCTTTGCTTCTTTAATTGCTTCTCACCTAGAGAAGATTGATTATAAAGTTATGTTTCTTTGAGAAGACAGATTTTAGTTAGCTAGTTTTCAGAAGTTTAAGTACAAGGCTTCTCTGCCAGAGAAGGTTAATCAACAAATCAACTCTTATGAAAACTACTGAACCAAAACTTATTTTGAAAACTTATACTTATATGAAAATATGATTTTGCATGTATAAGTTAGTTAAATAAGTTTTTTCAGAGCTTTGTTAATAAAACAGTTTCTCAGTTTTATGTGAACCCTCTCAGCGTGAGTAGGTGCTTTTTCAGCAATTTAAATAAATCAAACAGAAACTGTAAAAGAGAAAGGAAAAGAGAATATCACACAGATATTTATCCTGGTTCACCCACAAACTCTTGGGCTACATCCAGTCCCCACTTCCAGTGAGATTTTTAACTATTCTCTTAATTATTCTTCACTCAGCCTCTTCAAGCTCACAGTGGTATTCTTGTACGAGCCTCCTCAGGCTCACAACCAGTATTCTTGTACAAGCCTATGCAGGCTTACATTCAGTAGTCTTGTCCTAGCCTCTGCAAGCTAACCCAGTACAAGCAATCTCACAGATTGTACATCCCTTTCCTTTCACAAACTCAGCTCTCCCAAGCTGGCTTGAAAGGAATCACAACAAAGAAGACGAAGATTTGTTTGTTTTGTTAACAACTTAGATCTACACTCACATAGCGAATAATCATTCAAATACAAGCTGTATAGCACTCTTTTTTGTCTCAGAAAAACAACCCAAATGTTGGATTGAAAGATGAAGAGATGGATGAGAAGTTTCAGAATCGCGTTCACGCTCCCTCTTCGTGGATGTACTTCTCATCAAGTTGTTTCAGCTGCAATCTTTTGTAATATAGTGTTTCTGCCCCCTTGTTACCGTTTATGATCGTTTAGAGAGGTAGGGAGAGAGAAATGAAGGTTGTAGGTACAATACAACTGTCACACTTTGTTTAGAGAGGTAGAGGAGAGAGAAACAAAGCTTTTTGGAATAGTATAGCTGTCATATTCACCTTTTCGCAAAATTCTGACAGCTCACGTCATGCTGTCACATGCTGTCAATTGAACCTCCTCTGGACCTTGTTGCTAGAGTAGGTTCGTTATCACGAACCTTCTCAGGAATCTCCTCTAGTTCCAGTGTGAACCTTCTCTGGTCCAGTATGGACCTTCTCTAGGACTTGCTGCTTGAGTAGGTTCCTTCTCACATGCTTTCTCAGGAACCTTCTCTGATTGTAGTATGGACCTTCTATGGACCAGTATGGACCTTCTCTAGACCAGTGTGGACCTTCTCTATGAATCTCCTCTGGTCCTAGCATGAGCCTTTTTTAGAACCTTCTCTGGTTACTCGTTGTTAGAGCAGGTTTACAACATAGTTGTACTTAAGTTGCTCATGGCTTAGAAGTTCTGCACTTGTGATCTTCTCAGTATCCAGAACTTGAATGTCTTCAAGGTTTCTCTGTTAATATCCTCTAGTCCTAGCAAGAACCTTATCTGGATACTCGTTGTTAGAGCAGGTTCACAGCATAGTTGTACTTAAGTTGCTCATGGCTTAAAAGTTCTACACTTGTGAGCTTCTCAGTATCTAGAACTTGAATGTCTTCAAGGTTTTCATATTGTGTAGGATAAAGAATACTTTGATGTAGAGAGATCTTATCTTCTTAAGGTTTATTTATTGATCAAGCATGTTGTAGGTCTTAAGAAGCTTCTTGTCTTGGGAATCTTCTCAGCTTGACATTCTGTAGTGCATACTTCAATCTTATGGAAAGCTATAATCAGTGGAGAGGCTTCATATCTTGAGGAGCTTTATTATAGATTACTTCACTCTTGTGTACTTCAACGTCGGAGAGACTTCTAGTGTAGAGGAGCTTCTTCCCTTGGAGACCTTCTCTGCGTGAGTATATTTCCCTTAGAGACCTTCTCTGCAGAATGTCTATCTTCTCAAGGTTCCTATTTAATCTCTGTTTGTATCATTGTTGAAGTTTATCTTCTCTTGTGTCTTGGAAGCATATCTTTTCTTGAAACTCGTGTATCAGCTAAAGCTTCTCTTCTCTTGTATCTCAATTGACTTAGGCATCATGTTTATTTGGATGGATCTACTCAATATGCTTTACACATGATTAGCCTTTGTTCTAAGCTTATCTTGCCTTTAAACTTGGTTCCTGTTGCTGTTTCAAGTAATCTCAATGGAACCATTAGCAAGTAAAAAGCTTAGAACACTCATACTAATATTAAGAGGGTTTGTTATCATTAAAACATCAAGCTTGAGAGGGTTTTGTTTTAACAGCATGGTTCTTTAGCAACAGATAGGTAAAATTATGCATAGGTAAGATTTTTACCTTCAGAATATATCTTGTTTGCTTGCATCCAAGATGTAAACATAGATTCTTTAACAGTTGGTTTTGAGAGCAAGGAATCAAAATCACCATCATCTTTGAAATACATAGATTGTTCATTTGGTTTCAATTGTTGCTGTCCTACCATGAATTGGGAATGAAAAAAAATTCTTCAACATGCCTCACATGGTGAGATATATCTATAGTCAAGATATTGTTTGATTTCATCAATAGCCTCATGATGAGAAGCATGATCAGCTTGTGTGGGAACAATAGCAGCTGTGATTCGATCATATCCTTTGTTGATGTACTTAAATAAGTACTTGATTGAAGTACTTTGATTACACCATTCAATATTAAGATGTGCTTGGTACTTCAACAAAAGTTGTGGGTTATAGCGGACAACATAATGATTGTCAAGAAGAATACCATTTTTGTCAACAGTACATCCATTGTCTCTTCTTTTGTAAACAAGGAAACCATCTTGGTCCACAATAGTTGTTGGCTTAAATTTTTTGAGATAGTACCTAGAGCATTTGCCATCTTTCATGAAGGGTGATTTCTTCTTAGCTGAACCACAAGGCCCATGCATCATGTGAGTCTTGACCAACTCATATAAATCTTTCTCATTTTGGTGAAACGGTATTTTAGCTAAAATAATTCTATCAATTTCCTCAGGACTTGGGCATTTGCTACTTGGATGAAAGAAAATAATTATGTGTGTATGTGGTAATCCTCTCTTTTGAAATTCAATTGTGTGTGTGTGTGTGTGTATATATATATATATATATATGCATCAAAAAAATAAATGTCAATATTTATATGGATTTATCAATGTGTTGCAATGTATGAAAAAAATAAATCAATAATCAAATTTGAAAAGAGTATTGTCATATACAAAGCAAGCACTTTCCCAAATATTTGTTTCCTTTTCAAATCTGTTAGCAATTGATCAAACTTGATTTTGAATATCCTTGACACTATATCAGGACGATCTTCCCGCTTTAAATGCATAGGAGACAACACCCTTTGAATTTCAGGCCATTTTGGGTTATGTGAATGTCAAAAACAAATCAGGAAGTCCCACAAAACTGCAAATCACCATTTCATCAAAGTATAATTGATCCATGTATCTACAGCCTCCCACAAAACTAAAAGGTAATACAACTCTTTTGCCTTTATCTGATCCCTTACCTTGGCTTTTATCAGAAGAGATATTCAAATTATTGTATTTACCAACCCTTAATTGCTTTTGATGAGTCCTGATATAAAATAATCTTTCAGACTCCATCATAGTGTAACCATCGACTACAAACTGTTGAAAAAGTCTTTTGGATCTCACCAATGTTTGTGCTTCATCTTTTCTACTTTGGAGTCTAGAACATAGAAACTCTTTTATAGTAACTCTATTCCTTATTGCATTTCTAGTGCCACCTTGATCTCTATGTTGTACATCATAGGGCTATTCACGGGTTGGGTCGGGTTAGAGCAAAAATAGAAGCCGAACCAAAGGAAACATGTCAGGTCGGATCGGGTCAATTTTACACGTTTTTGGCTTCACAACCAGAACCAACCCAACCTGGCTACGAGTGGGTCGGATTGGGTTGGGTCATCGGGTCTATGGAACAGAACTGAGATGAAATAAAACAACCCTAAACTAAGAAGAAGAACACAAATCCAACATAACACATCCAAATACAAAATAAGTTCACTTATGCCATGGAAAAATCTTTAACATATGAAAGAAAACTTAAGATTAACCAAACTTAATCCTAAGCTCATAAACCATGAAGAAGACAACAAAAACCTAATCGATGAAGTTCTCATGAAGTACCTTGGTAGCTTGAAGATCCCAAAATCAAGAGCAAACACTTAGAAATTGAATAGCTTGGATGAAAATTTTGGAAAGAAAAGCTTGGAGTATGGCTATGGTGTAAGAGCAAAAATGGAAGTATGAACAAGAAGCTCTCCCTCTTCTCTCCCTCTGTCTCGGCCTCCCCCTCTTCTTTCCCACTATCCAAGATTTTTTTTTAAGTTAATCATTATACAAAATGAGTCATTAGTTTAATTAGCACTTGGTTTATTCTAATTGTCCAAAAACTATGAGTCAAAGATATTTAAAATCTTTCTACACTCTTCTTCTCAAGCTGGCGCAGCAGCTGTCCTAGGGAGATAAAAATAATTTTTTCACCTTAATCATGGTAAAAGGTAAGTCTCCAAGGTAATTAAATGTGGTAACTTTTGTATTTCATAGTAAAAATTGTCCAAAAATAACCTATTAAAGTAAAAACTCTCATGAATCCTTAAATAAGTCTTAGGTCACAAAAATAAGGTGCCACAAAGGTCTTGGTTCATAAAAGTTAAGTTTAGAAGCATTACGGTAATTTTTCGGTTTTACCGTAACCCGTAAATTAGGGTTAAAACGAACTTTCTCTGAAAAATCCCAAAAAATTTTTAAAAATTATAAATATTATAAAAACACCATTGGTTACTCTTTTGGTTGATTTTGGATCATTTTTCAAGCTTTTGGCATTCTCCTGTCCTCCTGCTTATCCTATTCTCAGTCTACAGGGACCAAAATCGCAATTCTTTGTCTGCTATTCCAAAAATTCCCAAAATAATTTCTAAAATTTTAAAATAATATAAAATATCATTTAGCACCTCCAAAAATATTTCTTAACTTGTTCTGGTCTCCAAACCAACTCATAGTTCAACCTAGTCAAACTACAAGGACTAAAACGGTAACATTTTTATCCATTTTTCAGAAAATTTCTGAATAAATTTCTAAAATCTTCAAATATTGTAAAATCACTATTTGTAACTTCAAATCTTTTTCTTAACCTCAATCTAGGGTTTCTACTTCACAAAGTCACCATTCCGTCTATTTATGGTAAACAGAACTCTGTCTATATCTAAACGTCCGACTTAACCTACTATTTTCTAACGTCAGTGAAACTTCATCTATCAACTTAATCTTCCTAAAATATATTTAATTGACATGAATCACATATCCACATATTAAAATGTAATAAAGTCACAAACCCAAAAATTACGGACGTTACAACCTCCACGGCGGCGCGGTGTGCCAGCGAGTTTCTGGGCGAGGTGCGCCAACAAGGAGCTTGCAATGGTGGCTAGGGCACGATGAAGGATGTAACATCCAAAATTTTCACTCTATGAGGTAGAGAGTTACTTTTAGAGGATTACGATTAATCTTTAGAATATTCAGATGATAACCCATGGTTTAGAGCCAACATAGAAGTCAAAACGGTAGTTTGTAGACGTTTTTGAATGTCAGATTAAGTTTATAAGGATATAAAGTGTTCCAATCTGATTCAGAAAAGAGATTTGAGGATACAAATAGTGATTTGATAATATTCGAGGATTTAAAAAATTTATTTGGAATTTTTCCAATAAATCGATAAGAAAAAGTATAGTTTTGGTCCCTATAATATGACTAGGATGAAATGCGAGTTGGTTTGGAGACCAGACTGAGTTAGGAAAATATTTTGATGAGCTAAATAATGTTTTTACATTATTCTAGGATTTTTAAAATTAGTTTGGGAATTTTTAGAATAGCAGATTAAGAATTGTTATTTTGGTCCCTATAGTTTAACACTAAGAGCTGGGAACAGATTTGGAGACCAAGATGAGGTCAGAATGAGATTTTTAGAAGCTAGTCATATTTTTTCATATTTTAGGATTTTTGGGATTTATTTCGAAATTTTTTGAAAAGCATATCAAAAGTTAACTTTTCGGTCCCTATAAATACGAGAAACGAGGGTTTTTGGAGCAGAAATAGATTTCTTGTGATTAGGGCATGCTCAAAATCATTTTTCAAGAGGCATAATTAGTGTTTATATTAAATTTGTAATTTTAGGAAATTTTTTTGGGAATTTACTGAGAAATGTCCGTTTTACCCTTATGGCCTATCCGTTTTCCTTTGTTTATGCTAACCGCAAAACATACCCTTACTGTAAAATTCTAGAAACTCTTCCATGAAGCTATTAGGGATATTACATAGCATTTCCGAGATTTCTGATTGGTTCTCACCCTTTAAATTAATTTTGAGAATTTTTGATTAGTGAAAAGACTATTTTGCCCTTGATTTTTACTTAAACCCTAGGGGTAAAGATATAACTTCACCTCTCCATCCTAGAACAACTCTTGGCCACCTCCCATGGTGACTCCCCAAGGTCTAGAGGCTTCTCAATCCTTCTAGATTTTGAGTCATCACATCAGTCATTTGAATGGACCAATTAGGTAATTTGGATTTAATCTTTTCCTAAAATTAAAAAATGGCATATCTTCCCCCACCTCCTCTCCATAAGCACGCCCCTTTCCCTATAAATAGGGGGGATGCTCTCCATATTTCCTACACCAAAATCTTGAAGTCATTCCAAGATTTCTCTTTCTCCCTCTTTATAGTGTTCATAGTTTTCTTTTCAAATGTTCTTGAGTTTTGAAGCTTGGATCTTCAAAATATTCATTTTCTTCAAGTTTGAAGGTACGCGAAAATTCTTAAGAATCTTGAAGAGATTATCCACTACGGTGGTTTTATGTGTTGTGGCTTTCTTATTTATTTTAAATGCTTTTATTTAATTATTTTATTTATTTATTGTAAGGTTTATAATGGTAAGATTGGTATATATATGCCTTATAACCATTTATGGCTTTTATTTAATTATGTGCTTTTATAGTAAGGTTATAATGGCTAGATTGGTATATGCCTTATAACTATTTATTTAAGCTTTGTAATTGTCTTATGGCTTTAAATTAAATTGTTATGTGCTTTTACTAATTGTAGTGTAATAATGCCCAAATTTCCATCGAATTTTCATGGAAGTAAGGTTGGGATGACAAAATCAATTTTGAGCTTAAAAATCGTGCCGTTATAATGGCGAATTTTAGATTACCGTAAATATGGTTTTACAGTGAAACAAGTGCAATTTATTCTTTTGTGAAAACCTGATATTGTCTATCATCGATATACAAAGTGATGGTTAAGATAAATTATTTATCAGTATAGGTCTATCTAGGAAAGTCAAAGGTCATTGAAGGGGCCTTAGCTCAGCTTCTCTTTCCTAGGAACTATTCTGATACGCTGTTTGGGGAATTCTTAACCTAAGGTCCCGGTATATACTTGACTAAGATAATTTAGGAAAGAAATGATTTCTAAATAATGTATATATAAATAGATTAGATTGGATAAAATAGTATAACGATAAAGGATTCTCGGTGAATTCTACTGTTATAACTTCTATCGAAAAAATAGTGTAATGGTAAAGGATTCTCGGTGAATTCTACTGTTATATTATCAGTGGAAAATGTCGGGTTAGAATCCAATCTGTGTGTGTATATATATATATATATATATTCAGACTCAGTTTAATTTTCAATGTCTTTGGCAGTGAAAATTAGTGAGGTAGTCCTTCAACGAGCTTTTGCTGAAAATAAACTGGTGATTAAGTATTTACGTAATAAATCAGTTGTGGTCTGCTTGAAATGAATTAATAACCTTCTACACTTACTTATATTATATGACTCTGTGTTTTACCTGAGATATGTGATTTTGTATTCTTATATGAGAAATGTGATTTTGTGTTTACTTGTGATTCTATGTTCATTTGAGATAGAATGATTCTGTCTTTAAATGAGAGTTATGTCGTAAGTTGGTGTCTGTGGTTACTAAGTAAAATCTCTCGGAGTAGCGGGTTGAATGCTCGTGGCTATGTGCCTAAATTCCTAAGGTAAAATTTCTAGTAGTAGCGAGTAACTTACTTGTGGGTGTGTCCCGAATTTAAGTGAGTAAAGTCTCCAGGAGCAGCGGGTTCTTGTCTCGTGGGTGTGTCCCGAAGTTATGTTTTAAAACCTCTCGGGGTAACGAGTTCTTTTCTCGTGGGTGTGTCCCGAAATTATTAAGTAAAATCACCAAGAGTAGTGGGCAGGATGTCCGTGGGTGTATCCCGAAAGTATAGAAAGCCTTTTGTGAAAGTACCATACTTGTTCGATAATTCCTTCAGATATATTACCGTGTTAAATTCTCTGTTTAAGATGTTGTATGATTTGTCTGTCTTGGGCATTATGTTTGTCGTATGCATTATGTCTGTTGTATGTTGCTTATATGTTCTCTGGTGATATAATTCAATGATAAAGATTTTTACCCTTGCCTACTTTCTATATTGTTGGTACATGGTTGAGTAGATGTTTTACCCAAGGAATGGGTTAGCTCTTAGAAGAGGATATGAAGGATGTTCCTGTATAAATGAATAGAGATTACAAGAAGAATAGATGGTTACTGTATTGTTTTGGGTAGATGTCTAAAGACTAGACAGACTCAGATGTTCACTGTATTATTTTAAATCTTTCCTTGTAAAAACTCTGATGATTATATGAAATGAGATTACATTCATAAAAGTATTGTTTTATGCTTTGCTACTTAAAACCTTTTGAAAGGAATTAAGATATATTCTCCATCCTTCTCGTCATTTAAAAGAAGACAAAATTTTACACACATTTTCGGAGAAAGAATGTTAAGCTTTCACCAAATATTTTCTAAGTTATTAAAAAATTCTTGGTTACTATGGTGTAATATCCTTTTTGGAAAAAGGGTGTTACATGTTGTGGTATCAAAGCCAGATCGAGTCTTTTGGGGTGCTGTTGGGTGTAGATTTACTGTGTTTTCATTGTGTGAACTCTGGTGAGTAGTTGTGTTGTATGAAATTTGTGTGAATTTCGTGTGAACATGATTGTTTGTTTGGGTTATATTGTTCTGAAAAAATCTGGTGTCGAGGTTGTATTGGAATGGGATGGTACAACTGAGAAATCCGCAACTGTACTGGAATAGGACGGTACAGTTGAGGAGAACTTAGTAGGATTAATCGGTACTACCTATGCCAATGATACTGTATAGGTATGGGACTGTACAGGATAGGATGATCACCTGAAAAGCATGTAAGTGAGGACAAAACATGTGGTTGGAATCCGTGTTGGTTTGTAGGGATAAAGTTGTAAATCTGAAAGTAGCCAAGTGATTTGAAAATAATATAGACTTGAGAAAATCTATTTGGTTATTTTCTTTGTGAAATTTTTATATATGTGTTTTGGGGACTTCTTGAACGGGTTCTGACTTAGTTTTACTTGGGAAATTGCCTTATAGGAAACCATGTCAGGAAGAGGAAATAGAGATAATGCAGACTTGGCAAATGCTATCCGAGAGATGGCAACTGCTGTAAGACGTAGAGAAGGCAACGGGCAGGGATTGGCAGACTTCCGTCGTGCCAAACCAAACCAGTTTAAAGGGGGGATATGACCCGGAAGAGGCAGAATTATGGATACAGGAGTTAGATAAAATCTTTGTTATAACACCCTCATTTTTAAATAGTTTTTATTGATTTTTAATCTTCTTTAAATTAATTAAAATTATTTAATTAATGATTTTTTAGATCTTGAGGTGAGGATAGTGATAGTAATATCTTAGATTTATTTTAGAAGAGTTGAGAGTAGTAGAGTTCGCAAAACTGAGTTTTTGCAGGAACCGCATTCTCTCCTGATACGGGGATAGGGTTTAGTATTTTTCTGGAGGTAATTTTTACTCCAAAATAATATTTTAATGAACCAAAAGTGATTTTTATAATATTTTTTTTTTAGAAATTTTTTTGGAATTTTTCAGAAAAACTTTATTTTACCTGCATTTGGAGCTTTCCGGGTAAACCAGGCACAACCGGGACATGAAAAATAGTCCAAAAATTTAGTTTTGGGTTTCTAAATTTTTCTATATCATATTCAAGTCATAAAAGTTATTTCTCATGATTTTACCCATTTTAGAAAAATATTTATCTAAAAAAGGGTTCGAAAACGACGCGTTTTTACTACTTTGAACTACCAATTAAACCCTAACTTGATGGGATTTAATCCCACCATTTTCCAGTCTGGTTTGGGGAGCACAAGAGGGCAGATCTTCACTCTCAAATATTACAAAAAGTCAAATGGTCAAAAAGGGGTTGATTTTTGAATTTTTCCAAATTAGGTGAGAGAGGTATGGCTCCCAACCACTCAAGCATGCACGCCCATACCTCCCCCATGCTTACCCTTGGTCTGGCCGAACATGTAGGGAAAGGGAGAGAGAAAATTCATTTCTCAACTTCATCTTCCTCCTTGCATCAAAGAAACTCCATTTTTTTCTCTCTTTTCCAAGCTTTTCTCCATAACCAAAAGCTTGAGTTTTGTTGAGTTTTTGGCTATTCAAGCTTCACAAAAAAAGTTTGGATCATGATTTTAAACCATAATATCTTCTTCTTTTTCCATTCTCATCACTTTTGATTTTCCAAAAATCTTGTGTTCTTCATTTTACTAAAAGAGAGTTTTTTCTTGGTTTAGGTTCAAACTCTTGGAACCTACAAGCTTCAAATCCTTCTTGAGCTCTTTTCCTTCAAGCCTTGAGTAAGTATTTCTCTACTCAAGATTTCTATACTTTGGGGTTGTATATTTTCATAAAACTCATATTTTTATGGTTATCTGTTTTATATATTTTGGAAAGGGTTGATTCTTATAAGTGTTGGAGCATCAAAGGTGGTGAGGAGATCTCTTAGTTTTGGTGTTGGTGTGAAAGTGATTTTGGTGTTGCCCATTTTCACTGTCTTCAAGAGGTAAGGGGATTTTCTCAATAAGTTGGGAAGGATGTGTATGTGTGTGGTGTATGTTGTGTTGTTCTAAGTTAAACTCAAAGACTTGAGTTTTTCTCTGGGTTGTTGAATGAATATTTCATTCTCTTAGTAATATGTATTTTCATATGTCTATATATATATATATATGAGTTCAAGCATGATTTTTGGTTGATGGATGAGTATGTTTGAAAAGCCTATGTGTTCTTTGAAAAATGCATGCTTGATGAGTTGATGATTTTATGCTATGTTCATGATGTATGTTCATATGCTATAGATGGTCACTTTGAGTGGATGTATGGTTTATGGCTTGATTGTGTTCTTGCCTAATTGATGTATGTTGATTTCTTTGAATATTCCATATACCTTGATTTCCTTGTGATTGGGATTGGTTTGGAAATATTTGACCAAGTGTGGTGAGAGGAGTTGTTTAATGAAAGAGTTTCCTAAAAGAAATCAAATAAGTTAATTGGGATTCAAGTTAATACATACTTAGATTAAATTTCATAAAAATTGCTAAGTATAAGACCTAAATCAATTTCATACTAAACTCTTTTTATCCATAAAACTCTAAATGAGCTAGAAAATAAATTAATGAGGGAGAAAGATCAAATTTCTAATTTTTAGGGGTCAAAAGCGAAAACTGCATGTGTTGGGGTTAAAAATGCAAAATTCTTGAGTTTTGGGCTTAAATTAAAAAATCTAGGCACTTTGAGCCAAAAATATAATTTACAAAAGTTTTGGGGCAGAAATGCGAAGTCTGGGCACTTTGGGCCAAAAACGTAATTCACGAAAGTACTGGGGTAGAAAACGCAAAGTCTGGGCATTTTGGGCCAGAAACCAAATTCTTCAGAAAATCAGGGGCTGGACTGCGAAAGTCGACTTCTTAGGGGGTCAAAATTGTAAATACTTAAAAATTAAAAGAAATTCAGTAAAATTTTCAAAGAATCTACTCAAGTTTTTAATTAAACCTTTTATAATGAAAAGTGAGAAGAAAAAATAAATAAAGTGGGTTTTAAATAAGAGGCAATTCTTTTATAACAAGTAAAGATTTAAGATTTTGAAGTTAAAGGATAACTTAAGAATTCAAAGAGGAATTTCTTCTAAAAACTTATGGCTTCAAATAACGATTTTATACGGTATTGAACGAGGATCAATACGTGGCGACGATAAAGTCTTAAGGACAAAAAATATTACATGGAGTTGGATGAAAGCTAACACGTGGCGACGAAAAAAAAAACCTAAGACGAGGGACTGCATTGATTGTATTGATTGCGGATGCAAATATATTGCCATTTGTATTAAAGACGTGGCTTTTGCCCAATTAGAGCATACAATCCTATGTAATGGATTATGAATAATTGTAAAACCTGTTCATGAAAAAGGGAACCGATGGTTACCATGTCCATGAAAAAGGGGACCGATTGATTTATTATGCTCTGCCAAATAATTGTAAAACCTGTTCATGAAAAAGGGGACTGATGGTTACCATGTCCATGAAAAAGGGGACCGATTGGTTTATTATGTTAAGGTGATAGTAGCTCTACTGAATAATTGTCTGTTCATGAAATAGGGGACTGATGGTTACCATGTCCATAAAAAAGGGGACCGATTGGTTTATTATGTTAGGTTTATGCTACAACCCTTTTGCTCTACTTAGTTGAGGGAGTCTCCATGGAACAGTGCATCGGTGTATTAAAGAGATATTGAAGTGACATGCATTATGCTAGAGTGCTATGTGTGTGTTTGACTGTGTGATTAACTTGATGATGTGCTCTCTTTTGGTGTATGAATATCTTAGAGAAAGATTTGCGAAAGAGTAGCTATATATATTCTTGGAATGTATTATGTAGTATTTTCTTTTTCGTATACATCTTTTCAGTGGACTTTCAACTTGTGCAAAGAAATTCACCCTTGCGTGTTTTTCTGTTATTTTATGTACATTACACTTAGATGTCCACTTCGAGACCTCTGATAGTGTAACATCCCGAAATTTTCACTTATAAGACAAAGTGTTAATTTTTAAGGATTAGAACTACCTTGAAGTTTTTCGGACAAAAACTTAGTAGTTTAGAACTAAATACGGAAGTCAGAAAATTATATACAGACATTCTGATTATTAGGATAAATGATAAATGAATTTGGAAAATTCATACAACACTTCCAAGAGGTATTTGAGGGAAGATATAGTAGCTTGGTGACATACAAAGATTTTAGAAATTAAGTTTGGATTATTTAAGGAGGAAATAATGAAATTACGGTTTTAGTCCTTTTTAGATAGAATCCGTAGTCTGTTAATAAAGAAAAGAATACATACCAGCGATAGAGAAATAGATGAGATAGGAATTACAGAGACTTGATAGAAACCTAAGAAAAATAGAATGACTAAAGTTCTGGTTAAGTATTATAGTATGAATAGTGAAGATAGTTAAGTTTCTATACACTTTTGTTTTCTGTATTTCTGTCTTTTGTCTGTTTTTAATGATCTGGTATGATCTAAGTCATAAGAAAATTATTTTAGACTTATAATGAAGGTTTTAAAATACTTATGAAATTATTTGATTAAAACAGTCATTTTTCCCTTACTGTTTGACATCCGTATTTACCGTTATTGACAGAAAAAGGTTTTAATAACACAAGTATGTTAACCCAACTTTTTCAAACAAACTTCCTTCACAAAAGTTGGTTATTTTAATATTTGTGACTTTCTGAAATTTTCTTAGAATTTTTGGAAAACTTTTGAAATTACCGTTTTGACCCTGTTATTTGCGGAAAGCGTAAAACCTTGATTCAGAGACCGATTTGAGGTCAGAAAAAGATTTTAAGTAGCTGAATCATGTTTTTATATATTTTAGGATTTGGAAATTATTTCATAATTTTCTGAAAAATGGATCAAAACGCTACTTTTTCGACGCTTACAAAATACGGAAAGCAGATGTTTCTGGTCCAAAATCGATTTATGTCAAACAATGAGGGCTTAAAATCAAATTTTAAGAGAGACCATTAGTAATCAAATTCAATTTACAAATTTTCTGGGATTTTTCTGGAATTTTCTGAAAAGGTGTTGTTTTACACTTACGGCGCGTTCGTTTTCTGTTGTTTCTACAAACTGTAAAGACTTACCCTTACCGTAAAATTTCCAAAACTCTTCCATAAGACTTTTATGTGTTATTTTCAAGATTCCTCATTAATTCTTACTATTCTAAATTATTTTTGAGTATTAGATTAGTAAAAAGACTATTCTGACTCTTAATTGCGGAATAAGCCGAATTGAGACAAATAAAGGTATAGTGGCTATGATATAGGAACTTAGGAACTTTGAGGGGTTCAAATACAATTCTAAGAAGTATCTAAGAGTGGGGAACATCATGATGACCTTGAATAGTAAGGTGGGCAAGTAAAAAGACCATTTTGCCCTTAGTTCCCACTTAAAACTATCTAAACCCTAGGCTTTTGTCCAAGCAATCTAATGGCTCTTATTTGGCCTCACTTGGTCGACATCCACACCCATTTAGGGCCCTTGGATGAGTTTTTCTCTTATGAGTCATGAGGCTTAGTCATTAGGAATAGCCAATTAGAAAAATTGATAGTTTTTTTAATTAGGGTTTTATGACATATGCCTTAAAAAGCTAGGTGACCTCACAAATTTTTATTTCCCTCTTGATCCCTCCTCTTGGCCACCCCATTCACTATAAATAGGGGTGGGGTGCTTCATAAATTTTCACTCATCAAAGTGGAAGGCTTGAAGAACAAACACAATTCTCTCATTTTCTCTCTAGTTTTCTTAAATTTCTCTTTGGTGTTCTTGGTTATTCTTCATCATCTTAAGGCCAAGGTAAGGGGTCAATCTTTCAAAGTAATTTGTGAAGTATGAGTATTTGATCTTTGCTTGTGTTTGAATTGCTTGTTTTGGTGTTTATAGCTTTTATATGCTTTATGATTGTTTTATAGTCTTATTTTAATTGTTTTGTGCTATTGATGAATTGAAGAGTTATAATGCCCAATTTTAGTCTTAGAACCGTGTGAGTAGAGAGGTTATGCCAAAATCATTTTTGAGCTTTTGTAAACAAACCGTTATAATGGCGAATTTTATACTACCGCAAACACAATTTTACCGCAAAGGGAATACAAATTATTATTTATGAAAACCCCGTTATTATCTATTATTTATATACAAGGTGATGGTTAAGATAGATGATTTATCAGTATGGATCTGTCTAGAAAGGAAGTGAGACCTTTGAAGGGGCTAAAGCAATCCGTCTCACTCTGACCTGGGATCTGTATTGGTATGCTGTCTTCTCAACACTAGATACCCGGTATATACGTGGCATGATAAGATTGGGAAAGAAGTAATTTCTTAATACCGTATATATAAATAGATTGGATTGGATAAAAGAGTGTAACAGTAATGGATTCCCGGTGAATCCTATTGTTATAACATCTATCGGATAAAAGAGTGTAACAATAATGGGTTCTCTGTGAATTCTACTGTTATAGCATCTTTTGGAATATAATGTAACGGTAATGGATTCTCGGTGAATTCTACTGTTATATTATTAGTGGGAAATATCGAGTGGGTATCCATTCTGTATATATATGCATATAACTCAGTTTAATTTCCAATGTCTACGGCAGTGGAAATTAGTGAGATAGGCTTTCAACGGGCCTTTTTCCTGGAAGATAATTAGAGCTTAAATCTTTCTGAAAAGAAATAAATTGTCTACGTTCACTTAGTATATAGGATCGGTTTTACAGTGGGGTACTAATTACCAAAGATGGCTCTGCCGTCGTGTAATCTTTTCATCTTCGAAAATAAACCTAAGCCATGATTAATTAAACGTAAATTCGATCACTAAGTCTATATTAAATTTTCAAGAAAACTGGACACTGATCACCGCAGTCGGCTCAGTCGCCGTGTAGTTATTCCATTTCTAAAGAGTTATCTAAAATCTGAAAGCAGACAGCTACTAATCAGAAAGTGGACATAAGTTTAAATACTGTCAAACTCTTCTCTCTTGATCAATCCTAGGTGGTTATGCCCCGTTTTGATCTTCTTGAAATACAGTTAATAAGTCTTTTTATACCGATTCACTCAGTTGAGCAACCTAAAATAAATAAAGCCGAGATAAAGAATTAGTCCGTAATAAGCAGTAAAAAGAGACGAAAGTCTTATATTTTAAAGTATACAGTAAAAGAGTCTTGTGAGAAAATGATTTTTAAACAGTTTTTTGTTCATACGAAGTGGTCTTTCCATAAAAGATTTTGATTTGTTTCTTACAAAGAGTTTTGAGAAGAGTTAGAGATTTTTATAGAGAAACAATAAAACAGAGAGAGTTTTACAGAGAAAGAGATTTCAAGAGAAAATGGTTTGCAAATCTAGATGAGCATTTGCATTATAGATGATGAGCATACAACCTTCGAGAGAACGGGGTTGAAAATAGGTTCTGTTGGACTACAATTGTCTACTGGGATTATCTAGGTTTCGAAAGTCTCAGTGGCCTTGTCGGTGAATCCCCCTGAGCCGAGACGAATCATATACCCGGCTTGGATAAATCTGACTGGCAGATCTATTTATGATCTGGTATTAAGTTTTAAATGCAGTATTACGGAAGTATCTTCAGGGGTCTGGAGGGATTCCCTGTTTATGTGCAGCCGATCGCTCTATGATGTGAGGTTGGATAAGTCTCCTTGGAGCAATACCCCGGTGTGATTAGAGAGATATTGAAGCGTCATGCATATATATATATTTTGTTGAGGAGATTGTATTTTGTAAATGAGTTATGGAATAGTAGCAAAAAGGTAAGTTCTACTTAAACGAGATCTCTTTATAAGTCTTGATTGATCTGTTATCTTGGTTACGTATTGATGTGTGAATTGATTGGTACATAATCTATGCTTTGGTTGTGCTTGTACTTTTCTTATTACCCTTGTTTAGAGTTTCACCCTTGCCTGCTCTGTTGTGTTGTTGCATGACGGAGTAGATAGTTGCCCAAGAAGTGGGTTAGCTCTTAGAAGAAGGATCTGAAGAAGATACTGCATAGTTGATAGAGATTACGAGAAGATACTATATTTATTACTTTAGATTGGGTAGAGGTCTAAAGACTCGACTAACTCAGTATTCACTGTATAAACCTCTGTTGTAAACTCTAAAGATTTCATATATGTGATGAGGAATTTTTAAGTATAAAGCTGTGTTTTATTTCTTACTTGAAAACATTTACAAAGAGAAAATCTTAAAGGGATTTATTCCCCATCCTTCTCATCTTCTTTAGAAAAACGAAAAATTTTATCCGAATTTTGGAGAAGGATTACTAACTTTTATCAAATATTTTCTAAGTCTTTGCAAAACTTTTGGTTACTATGGTGTAATATCCTTTTTAGAGAAAGGGTGTTGCAGATAGCCCGAGTGAGGGAGTGCTTCCGGCCTCGTGAGGCCGATGGTGGGGGATGGACGTACGATCCCATCTCCCAATGGGCCACTGTGACTGGACACATGGTCAGGACTAGAGGAGGGGTGTTGGGCCCTGAAGAGGTTTTGGAGAGGGACATAGTTTTGGACGTTTACATACCCATCGAGAGGATGTGCTACTGGCTGGGAGATGCACCATTTGCACGCAGTATCACTTTGGAGAACCGGGAAGCCAGAGTTCCGCCCATGACACAACTTAGGAGAGAGGTGAAGGAGGATCAGAGGCCTACACCTCAGCGGATAGCCGAATCGGTATCTAACCGTTGTCGTCTGATTCGTCGCATCCCAAGGAAGAGTTCCTTGGAGATGGCACACTTACCAAGGATGACTCCACCAGTGACACCAGTTCCATCACCCGAGACCGTGAGACTGACACTTCCTGTTCCATATGTCGTACCTTCTGGACGTTTTGTGCACTGTTCTTCTGATACTTCTGTCGGACCTTCGAGACATGTAGATAGAGGGAAGAGGAAGGTTAGAGACGAGCCAGATCGTGTATTATTTGAGGTGTCTAAGGATGAGGAGGACCCCGAAGAGACGTCATCGTCTTAGGTCTGTAGAGGTGGGGGGGTGTCTAGTGCTAGGTTGTAGGTTGTCTGTTAGCGACCAGCCTAGGTTTGGGGTATACATGTTCAGTGTTGTGTATTTGACACACCTTTTCATTTACAGTTTTCCTAGGTCTAGCTTTATTGCAACACCCTTTCTCATAAAAGGATATTACAACATAAGTAACCTTATTTATCGAAAATGATACAAACCTTTATTTTTTTTAAAAGAAAAATTCTCTTTTAATTATTTCAAGTCTATTTCAAAAATAAGTATATTTTTTTTTTCTTGTTTTAATTCCTGAAACTTATTTTAACTTGAAACTCTCACTTACACTATTTAGATTTCAAAACTTATTTACGTCGTAACGTATTACTGAAAAATCAGATAAGCCTCATCTGAATGAATAATGTACTTTATATATAATACTGGTGCAAAGTTTTACAAGTACATCAAAACTAGATAGCTAGTAATGTCATATAAAATGGTACAACCATCCGGTAAAGATAATAATAACAGTCTACCCCGAATGAGCCTAAGCCGGTCGAGTGTCCGATCACCTCCAAAAGACTATCTAGCCAAAGCCACTCCAGACGGTAGTCTTCCTCCTTCCTCCGTCCTGGTCAATTCACTTGACTGGTGGCACATCTATATGAATCATGTTCCAAGGAGCACAAAACATATAAGCAAGGGTGAAAAATCCTCATACACAAATAATAAAGCATAGAGACAACAGGTAAGAATAAAGTAAATCAGACTTATCAAACATAACCTACATTAAACATTTCAGAACCATTTACCTTTTCTCAGCACAAAAGTATATTCTCTCTCTTCCAATAAGACATTTTCATATACACAAGGAAGATCATCACAGTTACAGCACATAACTCAGCATCAAGCAATATATCATCACACAGATATACATATAAAATGCATGACACTTCTATTTCTCTCTCAACACCGGTGTAATGCTCCATGAAGACTTTTCTCTTCCCCAACAACATTTGAGCGATAGGCCACAGTCAATCCTTAACATACTTGTTCAAGGCTAAACCTCCAGTAAAGTCCAAGACAGTATTCAGGAAAGCCATGTTTAAGTCAAAATTGTTCAAGGCTAAACAAACAGTAAAGTCCAAGACAATTATTCAATACACTCTGTGACACCATATCACAAATAGGTCAGTCAGTCAGATTTATCCAAGCCGGGTGCTCTACTCGATCTCGGCTCGCTGGGAGTCACCACGCGGCCATTGAGATTTTTCGAAACCTGGATAATCCCAGTAGGCAATTGTAGCCCAACCATACCTATTTTCAACCCCTCTCTGGGTTGTAGCTCACGTCACAACCCTCTCTGGGTATGACCACTTGGCAAAGCCAAGAAAATCTCTTTCTCTTTATGCAAATGCCACTACATATTGCATATATACGCAAACAGTCACAATCAATTACTTTCACTTTGGTTTCTCTTGTAATTATCACATACACATCACTATGTTACCACTTGTAACATTATTCATCTCTTCTCTATGTTACCTCTTGTAACAATCACACATAACCTTCTCTCTTGGTTATGTAATATTCATCTCATTGATGATTATCTCAATCACATCTCTTTCTCTTTATTGAGTATCTCAATCAGACATCTTTTCTTTTGCATTCAATTTTCTTATCACAATCATTTATGTCCTTCTTTCTCTTGGCTATAGCATTCTCATATCTTGGTGATTAGTTTCAATTACCATATTTCTTCCACTTCAATCTACACCTTTCAATTAAACTTGATCTCTTCATTAAAAAGCATTTTCCAAAACCATATTTAAGTCCCAAAGATAAATTAGTTAAAATACTCACCAACCCATGCATTTAAAAGTGACATTTTCCTCTTAAACATATTAGTCTAAAAAGTTGAAAAGAATGATTTTCGCAAAAATCCTGTCTGTTTAAAATTCAGATTCCAGAACTGTTCACAGGCGCGAGGGTTTTTCCCACCCGCGGTATGAACAGAGCTGTCCCCTGTTTTCCAGCTTTTCCCAACCGCGAGAATGGTCACACCCAGGGCATAACAGCAGCTCGAAAATCCAATGCTTAACCAAAATAAAACATCTCTTTGCATAGTTAGGTCCAAATGAGTGAAAATAAGTTAAGTTTACTATGTTTAGATCAATTCCAAGACACTCTTTAATCATCAAGCCATGGTTTCAATCATCAAGGCAATGAAATCAAACTCACCACTACACACCAAGCTCATCAACATGCACATTCCACTTTCATCATACCATGATTGAAACATATGCACAACCACAATCATTCAACCAACTCAAACCAAGCATGGAACAAAACTCATCATGCATCCAAGTTAGAGCAAACACATCTCTCACCACATAGTAAATTTTTCCATAGGCAAGAATCACTAACCCTTGTTCACATCAAGATCATGACCATGGAAAACAATCATCAAGCAAGTTTGTTCATAATTAAGCCACTCAAAAGAACTCATATCAAACACAAACATAACTCAAGACCATCCATTTTTCATAAGAACACATAGTTACAAAGCTTACAAATCAACATGAACCCTAGGATAAATTTATCATCATCTTGATCAACATAGCACAATCATAGCCCTAACATGTCCACTAGGCTTTGAAATCATGTAGGAAGAACTTTCCCCTTACCAATTTCTTGTAGAAAATCCTAACCTTCTTCTTCTTCCTTCTCCTTCTCCTCCTTGCTTGGTTCCTTTTAGCTTGTTGCTCACAAGATTAAGAACAAACTCTTGAAAATTGGCTAATTTTGGACAAAATTGTGGAAAGAAAGCTTTGTGTATGGTTATGGTGAAAGAGTAAAAATGGAGAAGATGAACAAGAGCTCTCCTCCTCTTCCTCTCCTTGAAATTTCGTGCAGCCTCCCTTCTCTTTTTTTTTTCCAGATTTTTCTTGTATTAAACTATGATTAAGCTAACCATGGTTACACTTAACTACAAGTCATAACTCTAGTTAGAAATTTGGATGGATTTTATTGGCCACTTCTCATGAGTCATGGAGTCAAGAATTCTCCACATTCTTCCCTTCCTCAATCTGGCGCAGCACTATTCCAAGGGGGTAAAAATAATTTTTCACCTTAACCATGGTAAATGGTAAGTCTCCAAGGTAATTAAGTGTGGTAACTTTTGTATTTCATAGTAAAAATTGTCCAAACTTAACCTATTGGGGTAAAAACTCTCATGAACCTTATAATAAGTCCTAAACCATGAAAATAAGGTGCCACAAAAGTCTTGGTTCAAAAAGATCAAGCTTAGAAGCACTATGGTAATTTCTCGATTTTTACCGTAACCCGTAAATTAAGGTAAAAATGGACTTTCTCAGAAAAATTCTAGAAAATTTATAAAAATCACAAATATTATAAAAACATCATTGGTTACTCTTTTGGTTGATTTTGGATCATTTCCTAAGCTTCTGGCATTTATCTGTTCTCCCGTTTACCCTGTTCTCAGTTTACAGGGACCAAAACCGCAATTCTTTGTCTGTCATTCTAAAAATTCCCAAAATAATTTCTAAAATTCTAAAATAATATAAAACATTATTTGGAACCTCCAAAAATATTTCTTAACTGGTTCTAGTTTCCAAACCAACTCACAGTTCAACCTAGTCAAACTACAGGGACCAAAACGGTAACATCTTTATCCGCTTCTCCGAAAATTCCTGAATAAAATTCTAAAATCCTCAAATATTGTAAAATCACTATTTGTACCTTCAAATCTTATTCTTAACCTAAATCTAGGGTTTCTACTTCACAAAGTCACTGTTCCGTCTATTTACGGTAATACAGAACTCTGTCTGTATCTAAACGTCCGACTTAAACTACTGATTTCTAACGTCAGGAAAACTTTTGTCTTTGAAAATACTCTCACTAAAATAAATCTAATATACACAAAGCACATATCACACGCAAAAATATAATTAAAACAGAATTAAAAATTACGGACGTTACATTTATCGCCTTATTTCCTTATGTCAGGTGATTGTATTTTGGCCACTATGTTATGGTTTATAACTGTACTTGCGGGCACAAGGTTTGTGTACTTTGACATGATGATGTATATATGTACGATGTTTCTTTTCTTCTGAGTTTCTGGATGGCTGAGTGAGGTGTGAGTAAATCTTTTTGTATAAGACTTCAAAAAAAAAAAATTTATCACGAAATTTGGTAACCTGGATTTATGAAAGATGATTTTTCGCATTAAGATTTATGTTATTTCACGTGACATTCTTTGTACGAAAAAGGGGCGTTACATTTGTAGTTATGGCATGTACGGATGAACGAAAGGTGACCTTTGTTGTTTACATGCTGGTAGGAGATGCTAATTCTGGTGGCGTGGGGTACGTAAGATATTGGAGGCCGGAGAAATAGCCATTACTAGGACTCTTTTCCGAGAGCGTTTCCTAACTAAGTATTTTCCTCAGAACGTACGTCATAACAAGGAGATGGAGTTCTTAAGCCTAAAGCAGGGAGAGATGTCTGTTGGAGAATATGCAGCTAAGTTTGAGTCACTCTCTATGTTTTCCCAATACTTCCAGTTGCATCCTGATCCATCATAGAAGTGTAAGAAGTTCTTGGAGGGACTAAAGTATGATATAAAGGAGGCAATGGCACCTTTGAAGGTAGAGGAGTTTGGTGAGATAATAGAGTGTTGCTCTATGATAGAGGAAACTAAGAGGGTGAAATAAGTAGTGAACAAAGACTTTGGATTGTCTAGGTTCAATAGGGGAAGAGGAAACTAAGATCAACTTACCATAGGCCACCAGGAAACCAACAATCTTACCAGAATATTACACCTGCTTTTGGTAGTTAGGGGAGATTTAATATGAATGGTCAAAGAGATACCCGAAAATGTTTTAGGTTTGGAGGACAAGGTCACTTAGCTGACACTTGTCAGGGAAATGTGATTACCTGTTTCCAATGTGGTAAGATGGGACATGTTGCTAAAGACTATCAGTCAAAATAGAACGAATCTATTGCTGACATTCTGAATAAGAATAGGTCAAAAGGAAAGATTTACACCATATCGGGTGCTACCATTTCTTCAGATGGTAATAAAGTACCGAAGTAGTAAGGGTCTTATGATACGCCACAAGGACTGAAAGCGGCAATGTTGTTTTGCTAAGTTGTATATGTACTTTAGTATCTATAGATCTGAAATATAAGACTCTAAATTAGTATGTACTCTTTTGCAAATGTCCTATAGGTTTAAAGCCTATTAGGAATGCTTGTACTTACTGCTATTATATAAATATATGAAGTATTTGGTTGCATTGATATTGTGTTGATTGTGTATATGTGCTTGCAAATTCTCTGTTATACTTAGAAACTTGGTTATCTGAATGTGTATTGGGGGATGATATTATTAGTCATGGACTTATTATTGCATTCTTGCTAGTTAAGATCAAGGTGTGAGTCTGATCAACTCATTAGTTTGCTGGTAGCAGTGAGATAACAATGGTATTTAGTATGAACTGATAAGTTAAAACCCTAAGTGTATCCACGAATTTCGAAGATGAAATTCTTTTTAGAGGGGGAGAATTGTAACATCTGAAATTTTCACTCCGAGGTAGAGAGTTACTTTTAGATGATTAAGACTAATCTTAAAATGTTCATACGATAACCCATGGTTTAGAGCCAACAGAGAAGTCAAAAAAGCATTTTGTAGACGTTTTTCACTGTCAGATTAAGTTTATAAGGATATAAAGAGTTCCAATCTGACTCAAAAAAGAGATTTGCAGATACAACTAGTGATTTGATAATATCCGAGGATTTTAGAAATTTATTTGGGATTTTTTCGGTAAATGGATAAGAAAAAGTACAGTTTTGGTCCCTGTAGTATGACTAGGATGAACTGCGAGTTGGTTTGGAGACTAGAATGAGTTAAGAAAATATTTTGATGAGCCAATTAATATTTTTACATTATTCTAGGATTTTTAAAATTATTTTGGAAATTTTTAGAATAGCAGATTAAGAATTGCTGTTTTGGTCGCTATAATTTGACGGTGAGAGCTGAGAACTGATTTGGAGATCAAGATGAGGTCAGAAAGAGATTTTTAGAAGCTAAGTCATGTTTCTTCATTTTTTAGAATTTTTGGGGTTTATTTCTGCAACACCCTTTCTCACAAAAGGATATTATAACATAAGTAACCTATTTTATCGGATGTCCATATTAATTCTGATTAGATTATTCGTTATCTAAAAATATGAATGATTTTTTTTTCTTTTCTTTTAATTGAAAAATTATTTAACTTGAAACTCTCACTTAGAACTCTCACACTTCGATAATTAGCTCGCGTCACAACACATAACTAATAAGTAACAGGTCTCAACGAAACATAATTAATATACATCATGTACATCAAGTAATGTCATATGGTATAGTATAGTCATCCAAAAGAAATATCCATACTATTGCCCATCCGGCTGAGTCAACTACAAAATAAGAACAAAAGAGTCCAATAGTCTCTCTCTCTCTACCACAACTCTAACGTCAAACTGCATCCCCTCCAAAACGCTATCTTGTAGGTAACTGCATCAGACTAAGCCTCCTGACTCAGGTCAGACCATCCAGCTGGCGACTCATCTATATGAATCATGTTCCAAAGAGCACAAAACATATAGGCAAGGGTGAAAAATCCTTATACATAGATTATACAGCATAGTGACAACTGATAAGAATAAAGTAAATCAGATCTGTCCAACAAAACTATAGTATGCATATCTCTACCATTTACCTTTCTCTACACAAGAGTATATAGGTATTTTGCCAATAAGACATTCTCATAGATACAAGGAAAAATATCACAATCACAACACATAACTCAGCAATCGGCACCATATCATCAAGTCAGATATAATATAATGCATGTCACTTTTATTTCCCCTCACATCACCCTCGTAGTGCTCCAAGGAGACTTCCCTACCTCCAACACCATTGAGCGATTGGCTGTAGCAGACTTAACAGACTTATCAGATAGTCCTATCTGGACTTCATGATAATCATTCAGATAAGCTACATTTAAACCACTGTACCGTATCATGAATAGTCAAGTCAGTCAGATTTATCCAAGTCGGGTTGTGCAATTGCCTCGGCTCAGGGATATTCACCTACACTAGCCACCTGAGGAATTTCGCAACCTGGATAATCTCAATAGGCAACTGTGGCCCAACTTGTCACTATTCCTAACCCCCATCCGGGTTGTAATGCTCCTTATTTGGCCATCCACCAAATCTCTTGGCCATCTGCCAAGTCTCTTAGCCATCTGCCAAATCTCTTTATGCAAAATGACACATACACTAAGCATACAAAATATTTATTCTCCAACATTTTAAGCTTTGGTTTCTCTTGTAACATAATCAATCTTTTCTCTATGTTACTCTTTGTCACCATCATACATAACCTTTCTCTTAGGTATGTTATTCTCATCTCTTGTCACATTACACATAACCTTCTCTTGGTTATGGTATTCTCTTCTCTTAGTGACGTCACACATAACCTTCTCTTGGCTATGATATTCTCATCTCTTTGTGCTCATTCTCAATCAACATGTTTCTTTCTTTTTTGCATTCAATTCTCTTATTTCAATTAACCCCTTTTTATTTAAACTTTATCTTTTAACTAAAAGGCAATTTTTCCAAATCAAATGTTTAAGTTCTAAAATAACTTAACCAAAATACTAACCAATCTTTAGATTCAAAAATGTCATTTTTCTCTTAAGCATATTTGTTTGAAAAGCTGGGAAAAAAAGGTATTTTTCGCAAAATCCTTGGCTGTTAAAAATTCAGGATCCAGAACTGTTCACAGGCGCGAGAATTTTCACACCCACTGTGCAGACAGTTCTGTCCCCTGTTTTCCAGATTTTCACAATTTCGAAAATAACCACACCCAAGGCATGACAGAAATCCGATTTTTACCAAGTTCACACCAAATTAATTTTTCTTTACATGGTTAAGACCAAATGAATCCATGTGAGCAAAATTTACCATCTTTGGATCAATCACAAAGCACAACCATTCAACATCAAGCCATGGATTCAAACTCATCAAAGCATTAAGCAAGATCATCTCACATCAACATATTAGTATTCTTCCTCACCAAGAACAAACCACATCAAAGACAACTCAATCTCAATCACACAACATCCAAGCAAATTGAAATCCATCAATCAAGCATGATATATATGTCTCTTGAGTCATCCAAGCCATAAGAACTAAATAACACATACCTTCATGATCAAAACATACTCTAATTAAACTCACAAGCATCTTGAACAAACCATAACAAACACACTACTCATATGTAAACTAAGCCCTAATAACCATGTATAAGAAAATTCTCCCTTACCTCTTCCTTTAACTTGTGTATGAAAATCCCTAGCTCCAAGCCCTTCTTCTTCCTCTTCTTCTCCTTCTTGATTGACTCTTTCCAAATTAAACACAACACAATCCAAATACCAATTTAAATTTCCTCATCCAAGGATAATCTTTAGCACTTGAGAGATGGACTTAAGATAAACCAAACTCTACCCTAAGCTCATAAACTATGAAGAAAACAATAAAAACCTAACCTATGGAAATCCTTACCAAATAACTTGATAGCTTGGAGATCCCAAAATCAAGAGCAAACCCTTGGAAATTTGATTAACTTGGATAAAAATTTGGAAAGAAAAGCTTGAAGTATGGCTATGGTACAAGAACAAAAATGGAGAGATGAAACAAGAGCTCTCGTCTTCTCTCCCTTGTGTCTCGGCCTCCCTCTCCTCTTCCTACTATCCAAGATTTTTTTTCTTAAGTTAATCATTACTATTTTATGACTCATTTGTAAAATAAATCCAAGATTTTTCTCATTGGTTCAAAATGGTGAGTCATAGAAATTGAGAATTTTCCACAACCTTCCTCACACAGACCAGGGGCGGTGCAGCTGTCCAAGGCTGGGTTAAAACATTTTTTTCACCTTAACCATGGTAAAAGGTAAGTTTTCAAAGTAATAAAGTGTGGTAACTTTTGAGTTTCATAGTAAAAATTGTCCAAAAATAACCTATTGAAGTAAAAACTCTTGTGAATCTTAAAATAAGTCCAACCACAAAAATAAGGTGCCACAAAAGTCTTAGTTCATAAAAATTAAGTTTAGAAGCATTACGGTAATTTCTCGGTTTTACCGTAACCCGTAAATTAGGGTTAAAACGAACATTCTCTAAAAAATCCCAGAAAATTTTTAAAAATCATAAATATTATAAAAACACCATTGGTTACTCTTTTGGTTGATTTTGGATCATTTTCCAAGCTTCAGACATTCACCTGTTCTCCCACTTACCCTGTTCTCAGTCTACAGAGACCAAAACTGCAATTCTTTGTTTGCTATTTTAAAAATTTCCAAAATAATTTTTAAAATTCTAAAATAATATAAACATCATTTGGCAACTCTAAAAATATTTCTTAACTTGTTCTGATCTCCAAGCCAACTCACAGTTCAACCTAGTCAAACTAGAGGGACTAAAACGGTAACATTTTTATCTTTTTCTCAGAAAATTCCCGAATAAATTTCTAAAATTCTCAAATATTATAAAATCAGTATGGATATCCTCAAATCCCTTTTCTGTCCTCAATCTAGGGTTTCTACTTCCTAACGTAGTCATTTCGTCAATCTGACCGCAAACAGAATTAAATTAGACTACCTAGTTCAGACTTAACTACTAATTTCCAAGATCAAATATGAAATTATCTTTCCTAAAATATATCTAACATGCACAAAACACATATCACAAATATAAAATAAAATAAAATCCAAAATTACGGACGTTACAATTTTGAAATTTTTTGAAAAACATATCAAAAGTTACTTTTTCGGTCCTGTAAATACGAGAAACGAGGGTTTTTGGAGCGAAAATAGATTTATGGTGATCAGGGCATACTCAAAATCATTTTTCAAGAGTGATCATTAGTATTTATATTAAATTTGTGATTTTTGAAAAAATTTTGAGAATTTTTTGAAAAATGTATGCTTTACCCTTATGACGTGTCCGTTTTCCTTTGTTTATGCTAACCGCAAAGCATATCCTTACCGTTAAATTCCAAAAACTCTTCCATGAAACTATTAGAGCTATTACATGGCATTTTCAAGATTTCTTATTGCTTGTCACCCTTTAAATTAATTTTGGAAAATTTTGATTAGTGAAAAGACTATTTTGCCCTTGATTTTTACTTAAACCTAGAGGTAAAGGTATAATTTCACCACTCCCTTCTAGAAAAGCTCTTGGTTGCCTCCCATAGTGACTCCCCAAGTCTAGAGGCTTCTCACTACTTCTAGATTTTGAGTCATCACATGAGTCATTAGAATGGACCAACTAGGTAATTTGGATTTAATCTTTTCCTAAAATTCAAAAATGGCATTATCTTCCCCACCTCCTCTCCATATGCACGCCCCTTTCCCTATAAATATGGGGGATGCTCTCCATATTTCCTACACCAAAATCTTGAAGCCATTCCAAGATTTCTCTTTCTCCCTCTTTATAATTTTCGTAGTTTTTTTTTCAAATGTTCTTGAGTTTTGAAGCTTTGATCTTCAAAATATCCCTTTTCTTCAAGTTTGAATGTAAGGGAAAAATTCTTGAGAATCTTGAAGAGAGTACCCACTTTGGTGGTTTTATTTGTATGGCTTTCTTATTTGTTTTAAATACTTTTATTTATTTGTTTTATTTATTTATTGTGTGGTTATAATGGCAAGATTGGTATATGCCTTATAACCATTTATAGCTTTTATTTAATTATGTGCTTTTATAGTAAGGTTATAATGGCTAGATTGATATATGCCTGAAAACTATTTATTTAAGCTTCATAATTGTCTTATGGCTTTAAATTAAATTATTATGTGCTTTTACTAATTGTAGTGTTATAATCCCAAAATTTCCTTGGGATTTTCGTGGAAGTAAGGCTGGGATGGCTAAATCAATTTTGAGCTTAAAAATTGTGTCATTATAATGGTGAATTTTAGATTATCGTAAATATGGTTTTACCTTGAAACAAGTGTAATTTAGTTTTTTGTGAAAACTCTGATATTGTCTATCATTGATATACAGGGTGATTGTTAAGATAAATGGTTTATCAGTATGAGTCTGTCTAGGAAAGACAAAGGTCATTGAAGGGGCCTTAGCTCACCTTCTCTTTCCTGGGAACTATACTGATATGTTGTTTGGGGAATTCTTAACCTAGGGTCCCGGTATATACGTGACTAAGATAATTTGGGAAAGAAGTGGTTTCTAAATAATGTATATATAAATAGATTGGATTGGATAAAAGAGTATAACAGTAAAGGATTCTCGGTGAATTCTACTATTATAACATCTATCAAAAAAATAGTATAACGGTAAAGGGCTCTTGATGAATTCTACTATTATATTATCTGTTGCAAAGTTAGTATAATGGTAAATGATTCTCAGCGAATTCTACTGTTATATTATCAGTGGGAAATGTCGGGTTGGAATCCAATCTGTATATATATATATACATTCAGACTCAGTTTAATTTTCAATGTTTTTGGCAGTGAAAATTAGTAAGGTAGTCCTTCAAAGGGCTTTTACTGAAAACAAACTGGTGATTAAGTATTTACGCAATAAATCAGTCGTGGTATGCTCGAAATGAATTAATCACCTTCTACACTTGCTTATATTATACGACTTTGTGTTTTACCTGAGATATGTGATTTGGTATTCTTATCCGAGAAATGTGGTTTTGTGTTTACTTGTGATTCTGTGTTCATTTGAGATAAAATGATTCCGTGTTTAAATGAGAGTTAAGTCGTAAGTTGGTGTCTGTGATTACTAAGTAAAATCTCTCAGAGTAGCGAGCTGAATGCTCGTGGCTGTGTGCCCAAATTCCTAAGGTAAAATCTCCAGGAGTAGTGAGTAACTTACTTGTGGGTGTGTCATGAATTTAAGTGAGTAAAGTCTCTAGGAGCAGCGGGTTCTTTTCTCGTGGGTGTGTCCCGAAGTTATGTTATAAAATCTCTCGGGGTAGCGGGATCTTTTGTCGTGGGTGTGTACTGAAATTATTAAGTAAAATCCCCAAGAGTAGTGGGCAAGATGCCCGTGGATAGAGATTGCATGAAGAATAGATGATTATTGTATCGCTTTGGGTAGAGGTCTAGAGACCAGACTGACTCAGATGTTCACTGTATTATTTTAAATCTTTTCTTGTAAAAACTCTGATGATTATATGAAATGAGATTACATTCATAAAAGTTTTGTTTTATGCTTCCGTACTTAAAATCTTTTGAAATGAATTAAGATATATTCTCCATGCTTCTCATCATTTAAAAGAAGAAAAAATTTTACGCACATTTTTGGAGAAGGAATGTTGAGCTTTCACCAAATATTTTCTAAGTTATTCAAAAATTCTTGGTTACTATGGTGTAATATTATTTTTGGAGAAAGAGTGTTATAAAGGACGTCGAGGAGAAGATCACGCCGGCGCGACGTCAACGTGTATGCGGCAGCAGCGGACTGGGTTGCGGCGACGACAGACTGGGGCTGACTGAGTAGTATGCTGCAGTGGCTAGGGTTCATCAATGTAGAAGAAGGAAACAAAATAAGGCAAAATGTGTCTCAGGTCTCATGTTGTCTTCACGTCTTGGTATAACAGTCGTTAGTTTTTCTTTTCTTTCTTTTTTCTCTATACATGAGTCGGGTCGGGTTAGATGGGTTTGTGTTTTTGTAACCTACTACCCGACTCGATCAGCTCGGGTTCAGTAATTCCAAAATTGATCCTACTTGCGGGTCAAGCCTAGACCAGCTCAGGAAGCTCGAGTTGGTCGGGTCGACCCAACCCATCATCAGCCTTGGTACATCATGTCTGTATCCATCTTCACCTTAAGGAAATAAAAGTGGATATTGCAAAACCAAATAGCTTGCATGAAGCTCGTTGATTCTTTGAAGTTTACCACTTTATGTCTCAAGTATCATGTTTCTATATGAGAAAGAGTCAACATCACCAACAATAAGAGCAGCCATTTCAGATACAGTAGGTAGGTTGTATATTCTGCCATCAGTAGCTTTATCAAAAGTTAGTTTTAACCTTATTTCTCATGTAGTTGTAGCTTTATATCTCTCCTTAGCCATTCTAAAAGATTTAGCAAACACATTATACTCATCAAGCATAGACTTTAATTTCATCACAATTTGTGGATCTAGATGGTCTTGAGATCTGTATTTAAGCATATGAAGCATTGTTAGAGACATTGCGATATTTAACTTTGATATACAAATATGTAGTAAAAATGATTTAAAATTGAAAGTTTGGCAGTTGCCTATTCACCTTAATCCTGCAAGCCTATTTTGGATTTCATTTTCAATATCATAGATATACAGTTGTGCAAACTTTGATGCATTACCATGCATAGGTAAGAGGCTACCCATTAAGTGGCATGATTGGCCTTAAATTTTGATAGAGGGTAGGCCTGCACTTTTCTTAAATGATCTATCAAGTTTTGTTCGAAGTGATGTGAAGGCAAAAATCATATTGTATGTGCGAATATGCTGTTGGAAATTCTTGTTCTTAGTAGAATAGTGATCAAAGAGAAGATCCCTAAGAACAGTTGGAGGATTGATCAAAAGTGGTAGTTCAATGTTTCCAACACTACAACAAAGATGGAATTTTGGATTTTTTGGTTCTTTATCCTTCTTTGTTCTCTCTTGATACCACATATAGGCATCACAATAGTTACATGTGAACACTAGGTCTCCAATATCAATGTATCCTAAAAAAAATAAAGAATTCATAAATATATTAATGCAGTTACAAAGTTTAGATTCTTCTTGTATATATAAAGAACTGGTTTTCAATAGTCTGATCCCGGGTCCATTGTCATATTCGCATAGATTTTCATCATCAGAATTTGAATGACTTTCTGGTTCTATGTGTATAAATTCAGAGTTACAACAATATGTAAAAATATATAATAGTTAAAGCAGATATTGAATAAATGTCTAAATAAACTTATACATTGTAAATAAGTTCATGAATAGTGTTATTACCTTCAACATTATCATCGGTACCCATTGAATAAGGTTTGTGAATCCTCAGATGATACATAAAATTTTCTTTAACAAAATCTTTGTCTGACGTCAAATGGTGTCTCAAACATGTATGCTTTCTGTTATGATTGGCAGATGATCTAAATTGATCCATAGAATTGTGTTGAGCCACCTCTTTATTAACATTATCATTCAACTCAGAAAAATCTATTCATAAGATTCAAACCCAATGAATCAACATCAATAACTCTCCAGAACTTTGCAATCTTCTCTCCATGGACATTACCTTAGTTTAAACTTTTTCATTAAGAATGACAGAAGAGATATTTGAAAGTGTTGGCCCCTGTATATTTTTATTTGTAAGTGTTTCACTCCTCATATCAATAGGCATTAATGGGGTGGATGAATGGTTGCCTATGTGATGAAGAAAATAAATATGATTTAAAAACAAATTGATGCAGCATAAATTAGTAGCTTGTCTTTTAGTCTTTAGCAATTTTGTGAAATAATACCATGATACTGTGCTAGAGGCTAATTTTGATTTTCACTGGGACTCTTAAGTCTATTATTCCATTTTGCATGTATAAGCAATTTTCTCTTCAACCGCGCCGCTGCTAACATCTTATTTGCACAGAGTGGTCTATCTATGCCTGTGCGTAGTATTATAAGTTCAACTCGTATAGGAGGATAAAACCTAATTAATAAGCATGACATGTAGCAAGTTTTCCTATGAGTGTATATAGTACCAATATCATGTGACCTAACCCCCTTCTCCATTCTCATTTTCACATAGATTTTCATCATCAGAATCTTGATTGCCACTTGACTGAGTATAAGGTCCAAAATTCTGAATTCTTTTGACAATAGACCTGCCTTTATTTTTATCACTGTTATTCAGAATAAAAGAAGAGCTATCTGAAAGAGGATTGTCATGTCTTTTTTCCCTTGCAAGTGTTTGTCTACTCATATCCACATGCATAGTTGAAGTGTTTGAATGATCACCTGTATCATAAAAGAATTAGAAGAGAGAGAAAAAAAAATAGATCTATATAACATGTATTACATAGTCAGAACAACTAATAAACTGGTTTATCAGTACCATGGCAGCGTACATTTTCCTGATTTTGATCTTTATTGGAACTCTTGAATCTATTAATATGTTTTTGTTGTATAATCAATTTTCTCTTCAAGTGTGCCACTGTTGACATCTTATTGGCACTGGGCTGTCTTTCATCAACATCAAGAATTTGTGTTGCTTTGATACTTGAAAGATCATCCAAATAAATGACACTAATATACCTCCTCACAGTTTGTTGTAGAATACTAAGGACTGCCAACAATAAAATGAAGTTTCTAAGGTGACCTCTAACAGAGAAAGAAGCAGACAATGTATTAGTAATAACTAAATAAATATCAAGAACCAAGAGAAGTAATATTAAGAGCGAAAGAATTCTTTTAGTTATTTTTCAAAGCAAAATTGAGATAGTGTAAGATCCCAACCTTAGAGACATTTTAATTAGCAAAATAAATTCTTATTGTAATCATTGTATGCTTGTGCGTTTATATCTATATATATATAATTATGATTAATTTTTATGGGTTAATCTAGAAATGGTAATATTATCTAGGTTAATATTTGAAATTTGGTAGAGATTAAATTGATGCGGGATTAAAGTATAATTTAGGAAAAATTTGAACCTCCTTTCCCTCTACTACATATAATATCACGGCACACGCACACCCATTTCTCTCCATTTAGTCAAAATGCTACTCAAATTTTTTATCCAAAAGAGATCCTAATAGCCAATCAAATTGTATGCAAGAAAAATAGACGTGTAAGGGGACCAATCTCTCCTCTCTTCTCCTTACATCAACTGAATTCTTTTGAGGACAAAATTCTTTAAGGATGGAAGTATTGTAACATCCCAACCTTAGAGACATTTTAATTAGCAAAATAAATTCTTATTGTAATTATTGTAAGCTTGTGTGTTTACACACACACACATATACATATACATACATATATATATATAGTGATGATTAATTTTTATGGGTTAATCTCGAAATGGTAATATTATCTAGGTTAACATTTGAAATTTGGTAGAGATTAAATTGATGCGGGATTAAAGTATAATTTAGGAAAAATTTGAACTTCCTTTCCCTCTACTACATATAATATCACGGCACACACACACCCATTTCTCTCTTTTTAGTCAAAATGCTACTTAAAATTTTTATCCAAAGGAGATCCTAATAACCAATCAAATTGTATTTAAGAAAAATAGATGTGTAAGCCGACCAATCTCTCCTCTCTGCTCCTTACATCAGCCCAACCAAAAAGGGGGGCAAGACCACTCTCTTCACTTCACTTTGCAACTCACACTTCAATTGAGAGCTCTTACCTCTCTACCTCTCAGACCCATCTCCCTCAGCCACCATTTTCTTCCTTTTCTTCCTTTCACTTCCAATCAATCGGCCACCACTCTCTTGGCCAACCACCTTCATATTTCCTTTCCTCTACCATCAAACTATTAACATCAGGGAGGAGCCCAGAACTACAGGACAAGATTGAAGCAAGGAAAGAATCACTTCTTTCATCTCAAAGATAGATAGGAGCCAGCCAAGTGAGGGAAATTGTAACACCTTATGCTACTTTACTAGTATATAACATGAACATTATATAGATCATAAGTGTAGTTGTCAACTTTAAGTCATAAGAATTACACGCTTAAGACACAACATTTAGTACTAAGATAGTATAAGATACTCATTACAAAACATAGAAAGTGTAATAGAGTCTTAAAACTATTCATAAATACAAATACGAATAGAACTAAGTGATTCCTCATTCTCCTTCCAAGCCAACATAAACCTGGAGCTACTCCTTTTTGTCTGAAACACAACAAAGATAAAGGGGTGAGATAAACTCAGTGAGTTCCATTAGGAAAAGCATACATAGTATTTCAAACAAAATATTTTTCCTCATGTTGAGTGTAAATCAACTTTTAGATATTTACCCATACCATTTCTTCACAAAGTGAGCTTCATGAGTTATGAACCACATCTTTAAAACCCTTTTTTTTTTGGAGAAAACATGCTAGCCACCAAGCGTGAGTAACTTGGGATGGAATAACCTATTGTAAGGCAGGTCAGACGTCAATGACCACAAGTGGCGTCCCTGCTTACTATGCACTTACCCTCTACCTTCATAAGAAGGAATTAAACCTCACTTTTGTGCTAGTTGCTTAAGGAAAAACTTTATCACTTAAGCAAGTATCCTCTTAGATGATAGTTCATAACTTATCCCTCAATTAATTCACATCAAAAGCATTACCAATTTAGAACACACTAACTCAAAATAAAACTCAAGGGATCAAAACCAACATTAAGAATGACAACATTGTATAACAATTCTAATTTATCAATATCTAATAGATGAAATTATCAATTAGGATCTGTTTCAAACATATAATCAATAGCCTTTGATAACACAACATTAGATAAGAGAAAACTAAGCAAAATGGGAAAAAAAACCAGCAGTGAATCGATTCACAAAGGGTGTGAATCGATTCACAGCACCTAAAATTCTGCAGTATCAGGAAAAAGGCTCTGTGAATCGATTCAGGGGGTGTGAATCGATTCACAGCAGCAGAACAACAAAAAACACGAATTTTTCAGGGCATTGCAACATCAAACTTCAATCCAATCACTTCTAAGCTCATAAATCCCTTTCTACTTGGTTCTAACTCATATTTACCCATCAAAGAACAACCAATAGTAATCATAAACAACATACCAAACTCAACAATCAAACATTCAAAAACATAACACCCAAGTCAAAAAAACTCCAAAATATAGAGCTTGAGCTACAAAACCAAAAACCCACTTCATCTTCCAACATCTAAACACATTCTCCTCCTCCATTCTTGATCAAAAAGAGAAAACCTCCATCAATTTCAACTCATTCCAACTTCTATCAAGATTCCTACAATAATAGAAGGAAGGAACTCACTTTGATGTGTGAAGTGTAGCAAGAACAAAGATGAGCTATAGCAAAGATCAGTCCTCTTTGCTGCCTCCTTCCTCTTCTTCCTTTCTTCTTCTTCCTCTTCCTCTTTCTCGGTTTTCCTCGCTTTCTCTCTTTTCTTCCTTTTTCTCTTCTTCTCTCTTGCTCTTTGTTGTGTGTTTGTGTGTGTTAGGGTTTGAGAAGAGAAAAAGTGATGTGTTTGTGTGTGTTAGGGTTTGAGAAGAGAAAAAGTGATGTAAGTGAGTGGTGTGTGTGTACTGTGAGTGAGAGAAGAAAAGAGTGGGAGATGTGTAAATTTATCTTTTAAGTGTGTGAGTGAGCTATCTCTTATTTTCCCTTTTTGTTCTATTTTAGTCCCTCAACTATCCTCATAAATACTTCAAATCAAACACACATATCTATTTATTTGTTGCATGATAGTTATATAAATTTATACATCCAAACAATTAAATTCTAGAGTAACGTATGCAGATAAATCAATTATAAAATAAACTTGGGAATGTTACACTTTCGCCTCCTTAAAGAAATTTTTCCCTCAAAATTTAAGTAACATACCTAAGAGAACAAGTATGGATACTCATTTCTCATATTTTCCTCTAGCTCCCATGTGGCTTCCTCTAAAGTTGATCCTTCCCAAATAACCTTCACCAAGGGAATGGTCTTATTCCTCAAGGTTTTCAGGCTATAATCAACGATTTGAACCGTTAGTGGTTGATAAGTTAAATCAGACCTTAACTGTATTGTCTCATGGTTCAAAGGTTGACAAGGGTCAGGGATGTACTTTTTAAGCTGAGACACATGGAAAACATCATGTAAATTAGACAAAGAGGGAGGTAAAGCAAGTTGGTAGGCTAGTTCCCCAATTCGTTGCAGAATTTGAAATGGTCCAATGAATCGGGGACTGAATTTCTTAGCTCGAAGAGCTCTTCCAATGCCTATTGTGGGGGTAACTCTCAAGAAGACACGATCTCCTTCATCAAATCCTAAGGGTTTCCTTCGATTGTCGGCATAACTCTTTTGCCGACTTTGAGCAACTTTTATCTTTTCTCTTATCTTCCTGATTTTGTCAGTGGTTTCTTGAATGAGTTCAGTTCCCAGAATTCCTTTATCTCCAACCTCAGACCAACACAAGGGTGTTCTACACTTACGACCATAAAGTGCTTCAAAAGGTGTCATACCTATACTAGAGTGGTAGTTGTTGTTGTAGGCAAACTCAACTAAAGGTAGATGGGTATCCCAACTTCCTCCATCCTCAAGAACACATGCCCTAAGCATATCCTCCAGGGTTTGGATAGTTCTCTCGGTTTGATCATCGGTTTGGGGGTGATAAGCCGTGCTAAGGTTTAACCGATTTCCTAAGGCTTGATGAAAAGCTCTCCAAAATCTAGAGGTAAACTTAGGATCCCTATCAGAAATAATATTGGTTGGTACCCCGTGAAGTCTGACTATTTCCCTCAAGAATAGCTTAGCCAATCTAGCAGTGTTGTAGGATGTCTTGATTGGAAGAAAGTGAGCAGATTTAGTTAGTCTGTCAACAATAACCCAAGTAGAATCATACCCAGACTGAGTGCGAGGTAAACCCACAACAATGTCCATGGATATGCTTTCCCATTTCCATTCAGGAATCTCTAAGGGTTGAAGTAGTCTGGCTGGTCTTTGATGCTCAATTTTAACTTGCTGACATACTAAACATTGAGCAACAAATTTTGCTATATCATTTTTCATCCCTGGCCACCGATACTCTTTCTTCAAGTCCTGATACATCTTGGTAGAACCAGGATGTATAGAAAAACTACTCTTATGGGCTTCCTCCAACACTTGCTTCTTAATATTTTCATTGGTAGGAACACATATTCTTTCATGAAAAAGAATGACACCATCCCTAGCTTCAGAGAATCCTGGATGATATCTCCTAGCTAGCAAACCCTCATCCAAAGCTTGAGCTTGTCTAATTTTAGTCCAAAAATCACAAGTGATCTCTAAACAGCTCAAAATAATTCTATCATCTCCCCAAGACATTTCTAAGTTGAGATTTCAAAAATCTTCCAGCAATTTTATCTCTTGAGTCATCTTGAAAGAAACATGAAGAGATTTCCTACTTAAAGCATCAGCCCCAATGTTTGCTTTACCAGGATGATACTTTAGCTCAAAGTCATAATCTTTAAGGAACTCCATCCATCTCCTTTGCCTCATGCTTAATTCTTTTTGATCAAAAAGGTATTTCAAGCTCTTATGATCACTAAACACCTCAAATTGAGCTCCATAAAGATAACGTCTCCAAATCTTCAAAGCAAAAACTATGGTTACTAATTCTAGATCATGAGTAGGATAATTCTCCTTGTGAGGTCTCAACTGACGAGAGGCATAAGCTACAACTTGCCTATTCTGCATCAATACACATCCTAACCCTTTTAAGGATGCATCACTATATACTTCAAATCCAACTTTGGGTCTGGAATGACCAAAACTGGAGCAGTGGTCAATCTAATTCTTAACTCTAGAAAATTCTTTTCACACTGCTTAGTCCACACAAAAGGTTGGTTCTTACGGGTTAAACGTGTTAAGGGTAGAGCTAACTGTGAAAATTGCAACACCCTTTCTCCAAAAAGGATATTACACCATAGTAACCAAAAGTTTCGCAAAGACTAAGAAAATATTTGATTAAAAGTTAGTAATCCTTCTTTAAAATTCGGATAAAATTTTTCTTTTTCTAAAGACGATGAGAAGGACGGGGAATAAATCCCTTAAGATTTTCTCTTTGTAAATGTTTTCATGTAAGAAATAAAACACAGCTTTATACTTAAAAATTCCTCGTCACATATATGAAATCATCAGAGTTTACAACAGAGGTTTATACAGTGAATACTGAGTCAGTCGAGTCTTTAGACCTCTACCCAATCTAAAATAGAATTATAGATTCTTCTCATAATCTCTATCATACTATGCAGCTTCTTTCTTCAGATCCTTCTTCTAAGAGCTAACCCATTTCTTGGGCAAACTATCTACTCCGTCATGCATCAACACAACAGAGCAGACAAGGGTGAAACTCTAGACAAAGTAACAAGTAAAGTACAAGCACAACCAAAGCATAGATTATGTACCAATCAATTCACACTTCAAGATACATAACCAAGATAACAGATCAATCAAAACTTATAAACATATCTCATTTAAGCAGAGCTTACCTTTTTGCTGCTATCCCATAACTCATTCACAAAATACAATCTCCTCAACAAAATATACATATGCATGACACTTCAATATCTCTCTAATCACACCGGCGTATTGCTCCAAGGAGACTTATCCAACCTCACATCATAGAGCGATCGGCTGCAGTAAACTTAACAGCATAAACAGGGAATCCCTCGAGACCCCTAAAGATGCTTCCGTAATACTGCATTTAAAACTTAATACCAGATCATAAATAGATCTGCCAATCAGATTTATCCAAGCCGGGTATACGATTCGTCTCGGCTCAGGGGGATTCACTGACAAGGCCATTGAGACTTTCGAAACCTGAATAATCCCAGTAGACAATTGTAGTCCAACAGAACCTATTTTCAACCCCGTTCTCTCGAAGGTTGTATGCTCATCGTCTATAATGCAAATGATCATCTAAATTTGCAAATCCTTTTCTCTTGAAATCTCTTTCTCTGTAAAACTCTCTCTGTTTTACTGTTTCTCTATAACTCTTCTCAAAACACTTTGTAAGAAACAAATCAAATTCTTTTATGGAAAGACCACTTCGTATGAACAGAAAACTGTTTAAAAATCATTTTCTCATAAAACTCTTTTACTGTATACTTTAAAATATAAGACTCTTGTCTCTTTTTACCGCTTATTACGGACTAATTCAATATCTCGGCTTTATTTATTTTAAGTTGCTCAACTGAGTGAATCGGTATAAAAAGACTTATTAACTGTATTTCAAGAAGATCAAAACAGGGCATAACCACCTAGGATTGATCAAGAGAGAATAGATTGACAATATTTAAACTTGTGTCCACTTTCTGATTAATAGCTGTCTGCTTTCAGATTAAATAACTCTTTGGAAATGGAATAACTACACGGCGACTGAGCCGACTGCGGTAATCAGTGTCCAGTTTTCTTGAAAATTTAATATAGACTTAGTGATCGAATTTACGTTTAATTAATCACGGCATAGGTTTATTTTCGAAGATGAAAAGATTACATGACGGCAGAGCCATCTTTGGTAATCAGTATTCCATTGTAAAATCGATCATATGTACTAAGTGATCGTAGTCAATTTATCTCTCTTCTGAAATACTTAAACTCCAATTATCTTTCAGGAAAAAGGCCCGTTCAAAGCCTATCTGACTAATTTCCACTGCCGTAGACATTGGAAATTAAACTGAGTTATGTGCATATATATACAGATTGGATTCCCACACTATATTTCCCACAAATAATATAACGATAGGATTCACCGAGAATCCATTACCGTTACACTATATTCCGACAGATGCTATAACAGTAGGATTCACCGGAAATCCATTACTGTTACACTCTTTTATCCAATCCAATTTATTGATATATACGGTATTAAGGAAATTACTTCTTTCCCGGTTTCATCTTGTCATGTATATACCGGGTGTCTAGTATTAAGAAACAGCGTACCAATACAGATCCCAGGCCAGAAAGAGACAGACTGCTTTAGCCCCTTCAAAGGTCTCACTTCCTTTCTAGACAGATCCATACTGATAAACCATTTATCTTAACCATCACCTTGTATATAAATAACAGATAATATCGGGGTTTTCACAAACAATAATTTGTATTCTTTTTGCGGTAAAATTGTGTTTGCGGTAGTCTAAAATTCACCATTATAACGGTATGTTTACAAAAGCTCAAAAGTGATTTTGGCATAACCTCTCTACTCACACGGTTTTAAGACTAAAATTGGGCATTATAACTCTACAATTCATTAATAGCACAAAACAATTTAAAATAAGACTGTAAAACAATCATAAAGCATATAAAAGCTATAAACACCAAAGCAAGCAATTCAAACACAAACAAGAATCAAACGCTCATACTTCACAAATTACTTTGAAAGATTAACCCCTTACCTTGGCCTTAAGATGATGAAGAACAAGCAAGAACACCAAGAACACAAAGTAAGAAATTTAGGAGAAAAGAGAGAAAAGTGTTTGTCTTCTTGATTTCCACTTTGGATGAGTGAAAATTTATGAAGCCAAGGGGGTCTATTTATAGGTGAGGGGGCTGCCAAAGCTTGGGGAGAAGAAAGGAATTAAGAAAATTTGTGAGGTAAGCCATGACTCCTAAAATCCATAATTATTAATTAGGTTTAATCAATCTTTTTTCTAATTGGTTTAGAGCTCTTCACAAGGATTGTTGACTCATGAAAAAATCTCATCCAAGGCCCCTAAATGAGTGTGGATGTCGACCAAAAGGAAGGGGGAGGAAAGCCATTGGATTGCTTGGACAAAAGCCTAGGGTTTTGGTAGTTTTAAGTGGAAACTAAGGGCAAAATGGTCTTTTTACTTGCCCACCTTACTATTCAAGGCCATCATGATGCTCCCCACTCTTAGATACTTCTTAGAATTGTACTTGAACCCCTCAAAGTTCATAAGTTCCTATATCATAGCCACTATACCTCTATTCGTCCCAATTCGTCTTATTCCGTAATTAAGAGTCAGAATAGTCTTTTTACTAATCTAATACTCAAAAATAATTTAGAATAGTAAGAATCAATAAGAAATCTTGAAAATAACATGTAAGAACCTCATGGAAGAGTTTTGGAAATTTTACGGTAAGGGTAAGCCTTACGGTTTGCAAAAACAAAGGGAAACAATTTTGGACCAGAAACCTCCGCTTTCCGTATTTTGTAAGCGTCGAAAAAGTAACATTTTGATCTGTTTTTTAGAAAATTATGAAATAATTTTCAAAAATCCTAAAAAATATAAAAACATGATTTAGCTACTCAAAAATCTTTTTTTGACCTCAAATCGGTCTCTGAATCAAGGTTTTATGCTTTCTGCAATTAACAGGGTCAAAATGGTAATTTAAAAATTTTTCAAAAATTCTAAGAAAATTCCAGAAAATCACAAATATTAAAAGAACCAACTTTTGTGAAGGAAGTTTGTTTGAAAAGTTGGGTTTACATACTTGTGTAATTAAAATCCTTTTTCCGTCAATAACGGTAAATACGGATGTCAAACAGTAAGGAAAAGGTTACTATTTTAATCAAATAATTTCATAAGTATTTTAAAACCTTCATTATAAGTCTAAAATAATTTTCTTATGACTTAGATCATTCCAGATCATTAAAAACAGACAAAAGACAGAAATACAGAAAACAGAAGTCTATAGAAACATAACTATTTTCACTATTCATACTATAATACTTAACCGCAACTTTAGTCATTCTATTTTTCTTAGGTTTCTATCAAGTCTCTGTAATTTCTATCTCATCTATTTTTCTATCACTGGTATATATTCTTTTCCTAACTAACAAATTACGGAGTTCTGTCTATAAGGGACTAAAACCGTAATTTCTTTATTTCTTCATCTTAAAATCCAAACTTAATTCCTAAAACCTTTATATGTCCTCAAACTAATATATCTACCCTTAAATACTTTTTGGAAGTGTTGTTTAAATTTTCCAAATTCATTTATCATTTATCCTAATAATCAGAATGTCCGTATATAATTTACTGACTTCCGTATTTAGCTCTAAACTACTAAGTTTTTGTCCGAAAAACTTCAAGGTATTTCTAATCCTTAGAAATTAACACTTTGTCTTATAAATGAAAATTTCGGGATGTTACAAAAATCCTCTTATGAACCTCCTATAATGACCCGCTAATCCTAAGAAACTCTTAACCTCAGTGACATTTTTTGGCCTTTCCCAATTAAGCACAGCATCCACCTTGCTAGGATCTACTACTACTCCAGCTTGTGAAATCACATGGCCTAAGAATTTCACTTCAGTTAACCAGAACTCACACTTTTCAGGTTTAGCAAACAACCTTTTCTCCCTCAAGATTTTCAATACAATCCTAAGGTGTGCTGCATGCTCTTCGTAACTCTGTGAATAGATAAGGATATCATCTATAAAAACAACTACAAACTTATCCAAAAAGGGTCTGAAGATTCTATTCATGTAATCCATGAATACTGCTGGAGCGTTGGTTAAACCAAATGGCATCACCAAATACTCATAGTGTCCATAACGCGTTCTAAACGCTGTTTTGGGTAAATCTTCAAACTTAATTCGGATTTGGTGATATCCTAATCTTAGATCAATCTTTGAGAAAACAGCAGCTCCTCTAAGTTGATCTAATAGATCATCTATTCTTGGCAATGGATATTTATTCTTAATGGTGACCTTATTCAATTGTCTATAATCTACACAGAGTCTCATACTCCCATCCTTCTTCTTGACTAATAGAACTGGTGCACCCCAAGGAGACGCACTAGGTCTAATGAACTATTTAGTTATCAAATCTTCCAACAGACTCTTGAGCTCTTTTAATTCTAAAGGAGACATCCTGTAGGGAGCTATAGAAATTGGTCCAGTTCCAAGAACTAACTCTATGGAAAATTCTACTTCTCTCTCAGGAGGTAGAGACGTCACATCTTCTGGAAACACATCCTCAAACTCACTGACTACAGGGATGGTTGTTATATCTAGGTCCACCTTAGAACTTGAAGAAAGTAATAAAATGTATCCTTGATCCCCACTTTTTAGACACTGATTGATTTGAGAAACACTAGCCATTAAGAAAGAATTTGACTCCAAGCAACATAGAGTTGTGGGTGGAAAGGTAACAGATTTCTTCTTACAGTCAAGCATGACATGATTAGCAGAAAGCCAATCCATGCCCAAAATAACATCTAATCCTCTCAAGGGTAAACACACTAGGTCAACAAAGAATATTCTACCAGAAATCTCAAGAGGACAGTTCTCACACCTTAAAGAAGTTTCTATGTTACCCTCAGCTGGAGTGGTTACTATTAATGGATGGGTTAAGATAGAAACATACAAATTCAGACGTTGGGCACACTCGGAAGAAATAAAAGAATAGGTGGCTCTAGAATCAAACAATACAGTTAAAGGCTCTTGGTTAAGAGAACACATACCGGTAATCAAATCCTCTGACTTCCTAGCCTTTTTCCCACTGAGGGTGAAGACCCTACCTGATGAAGGATTACCCGGGTTGGCAGCTCCCTTACCCTTCAAATTTGGACACTGAGGAGAAGTATGTCCGGGTTGTCTGCACACAAAACAAACATTCCGTCCTGCCAAACACTCACCTTTATGATTTTTCCCACATTTGGGACATCCGTCATTCTTATTTCCTCCTGAAGTCTGAAATTGTACTTGCTTCCCTTTTCCCATAACATCTCTCCCTTTTGGTTTCTGGAAATGCTTCCCGTCATCTTTTCTTTTATGGCCTTTCATTTGAAAGTCCTTTTGCATGAAGGCTAAATTAACTTCGGCAATTTGACACTTCTCAACTAAGGTTGTATAATCTGTAATCCCCAGCTGTCCTACATTGCACCTTATCTCTGGTCTCAATCCCCACTCATACTGAGTCAACTTCCACTCCTCATCAGTTGTATACCGGAGATGCGGTGAGTACATTGCAAGTTCTTCAAACTTAGTGGTATACTCTGCTATGGATGAATCTCCTTGAGTCAGATGAGAGAACTCCAACTCCTTTTGTTTCCTGACACTCCTAGGGAAATATTTTCCCAAGAATGCCGTCTAAAAATTCTCCCAAGTCATTGGAGTTCCCATGGCAACCATCCCCTCTTTAGCACTCTTCCACCAATTCTCCACCTCTTCCTTCAAAAAGTGAGTAGAAAATCTCACTTTCTGTTCCTCAGTACAAATCACTACATCAAAGATCTTCTCCATTTCCTGTAGCCAATACTGAGCCTGAGCTGGATTTGGTCCTCCTGTAAAAGATGGCGGCTTGTTCTTCCTGAAATCATACCAACTACGGTTTGGATCAACTGGTGGTTGGGGAGCCTGAACAGGTACTCCTCCTCCAAAATTCCCTAGTCCTCCCTGAGCCAACTGATTTATGAAGTTAGCAGTAGCAGTAGCTTGTTCTCTGATTGCATCCGCCATGGCTGTCCAAGCAGCATCATTTCTAGGAGGCCTACCTGGTCCACGTCTGTTGGGTCCCTCTTCCATTTCTGTATAAAGTGTACAAAATATTAAGTTGATCAGACTTAATATCCTATATCAAAGTAATTAGAAAATAGAGAAACGAACCCAAAACAACATGACTTGAAAACTACTAAATGAACTATCCACAGTCCTATAGGGATGACCTGCTTTGATACCATAAATGTAACACCTTATGCTACTTTACTAGTATGTAACATAAACATGAACATTATATAGATCGTAAACGTAGTTGTCAACTTTAAGTCATAGGAATTACACGCTTAATACACAACATTTAGTACTAAGATAGTATAAGATACTCATTACAAAACATAGAAAGTGTAATAGAGTCTTAAAACTGTTCATAAATACAAATACGAATAGAACTAAGTGATTCTTCATTCTCCTTCCAAGCCAACATAAACCTGGAACTACTCCTTTTTGTTTGAAACACAACAAAGATAAAGGGGTGAGATAAACTCAGTGAGTTCCATTAGGAAAGTATACATAGTATTTCAAACAAAATATTTTTCCTCATGTTGATTGTAAATCAACTTTTATATATTTACCTATACCATTTCTTCACAAAGTGAGCTTCATGAGTTATGAACCACATCTTTAAAACCCTTTTTTTTTTAAGAAAACATGCTAGCCACCAAGCGTGAGTAACTTGGGATGGAATAGCCTATTGTAAGGCAGGTCAGACGTCTATGATCGCAAGTGGCGTCCCTGCTTGCTATGCACTTACCCTTTACCTTCATAAGAAGGAATTAAACCTCACTTTTGTGCTACTTGCTTAAGGAAAAACTTTATCACTTAAGCAAGTATCCTCTTAGATGATAGTTCATAACTTATCCCTCAATTAATTCACATCAAAAGCATTACCAATTTAGAACACACTAACTCAAAATAAAGCTCAAGGGATCAAAACCAACATTAAGAATGACAACATTGCATAACAATTCTAATTTATCAATATCTAATAGAAGAAATTATCAATTAGGATCTGTTTCAAACATATAATCAATAGCCTTTGATAACACAACATTAGATAAGAGAAAACTAAGCAAAATGGGAAAAAAACCAGCAGTGAATTGATTCACAGGGGGTGTGAATCGATTCACAGCACCTAAAATTCTGCAGTATCAGGAAAAAGGCTGTGAATTGATTTAGGGGTGTGAATCGATTCACAGCAGCAGAACAGCAGAAAACACGAATTTGTCAGGGCATTGCAACATCAAACTTCAATCCAATCACTTCTAAGCTCGTAAATCCCTTTCTACTTGGTTCTAACTCATATTTACCCATCAAAGAACAACCAATAGTAATCACAAACAACATACCAAACAAACTCAACAATCAAACATTCAAAAACATAACACCCAAGTCAAAAAAACTCCAAAATATAGAGATTGAGCTACAAAACCAAAAACCCACTTCATCTTCCAACATCTAAACACATTCTCCTCCTCCATTCTTGATCAAAAAGAGAAAACCTCCATTAATTTCAACTCATTCCAACTTCTATCAAGATTCCTACAATAATACAAGGAAGGAACTCACTTTGATGTGTTAAGTGTAGCAAGAACAAAGATGAGCTATAGCAAAGATCAATCCTCTTTGCTTCCTCCTTGCTCTTCTTCCTTCCTTCTTCTTCCTCTTCCTCTTTCTCGGTTCTCCTCGCTTTCTCTCTTTTTTTCCTTTTTCTCAGAACTCTTGCTCTTTGTTGTGTGTTTGTGTGTGTTAGGGTTTGAGAAGAGAAATAGTGATGTAAGTGAGTGGTGTGTGTGTATCGTGAGAGAAGAAAAGAGTGGGAGAGGTGTAAATTTATCTTTTAAGTGTGTGAGTGAGCTATCTCTTATTTTCCCTTTTTGTTCTATTTTAGTCCCTCAACTATCCTCATAAATACTTCAAATCAAACACACATATCTATTTATTTGTTGCATGATAATTAGATAAATTTATACATCCAAACAATTAAATTCTAGAGTAACGTATGCAGATAAATCAATTATAAAATAAACTTGGGAATGTTACAGAAATCAAGAAGACCTGCTCTCTATCTTGTTGTTCTTCCAATTGGTGAGTCCTTTTTCCTCATGTGGATGGTGTTTGGGCTTCATCCATGACCTAAAACTGGGCATGGGTTCATGTACTTGAGGGTCAAGGCCTTGCATGTTGGGTTTGAATGTTTACAAGTGCACAAAATAGGCTGAAAAATGTGAGTGATGATGATGTTTTGTTGTGAAATTCGCAAGTTCTGGCAGTGTGTACTGATTAGTTCGATTCTCTCTGCCTATATGTCCAATTGCTCTCATTTTTGGGGAATATGAAACTATACATAAAATGGAACAACTTTGCCTTTGGAAGCATTCTAATTGGATGTGTGCATAAAGAAATATGAATGCTACAATTTTCAGATTAGACAATAAATTCCTGATACTATTTTGGACATAATGTATTCGGCCAGTGTGTGGTAAAATGCTTATAACTCTCTATGTGATTTCCCAGTTGATATGAATCTTGTGCCATATTAAACTAGACATAAAACTAAGTAGATTAGCCTTTGGAATCACTTGATTTGGATGTGTGTTGGCTTAGTAAAGGATCTTACAAGTTTCTATTTTGGAAATGCTTTCTGATGTTGTGCTGATAAAACTATTACTCTGGCAGTGTGTGATAAAAGAGACTTATCTCTCTGTGTATGTCTTCAATTGATCTGGTTTATGTGGCAAATTAAAATAGACATACCTTGAAGTAACTTAGGCTTTGGAAGCACTTGAGTTAGAGGTTTTAGTTTATTTTAAAGTTGGGGTTCGAATGGTAGAAGTTTTGGTAAATAATGCTGTCAAAAAAGTGTTCTTTTGCGTAAAAAAGCCTCTGTGATTCGAATTGGAGTTGTGGTTCGAATCACAGAGAGCAAAATATGATAACAGAGAATTTTGTTTGCTGTGATTCAATTCATGTTTCCCTTGAATCGATTCACAGAGCATATTTTTCTTAAAATTCCTGAAATTTATGTATTCTTGATTGAGGATTAATTTTGGGGATATCATGAAAGATAAGTAAGTGAAAGATGTTATATTAATGATGAATGATTGAAACGATGATAAGTTTGTCACTTATAGGAATTGATAAACTAGTTTGAGAATAGAAGAATATAGAGTCATTGGTAATACCCAATTCTTAAATGAAAAAGGTCATTGATGAGATATATGTATTACTGTTCTTAGTGAAATGATGTCACTAAAATCATGTTTTCATTCTTTAATAGACAAGAATGTCATTGCTACGGTATTTCTTGGTAAGATGGGATGCCACTTATAGATTATAATCGTTAAATCACTTATACCGTAGATCATGGCGTCGATCCGGTGATCTTCAGACCTGGTAGCGTAGTTCAGGGCGTCGGTCCAGTGACCTTCAGGCCTGGCGACGTAGTTCCCGGTTCATGATAGTCATAAATCCTAAGGGAAATCATGGATATTGACTTAGTATAAAATTATACTATACCTATGCTTATCTTATTTTAAAGCATTTTATGGACTAAAGGTTAAGTTCACCTTGTTATAAATTCATATTTGTAACAACGTGTCAAGCTGAGAGTATATTACTGTTAGTATGAAAATGAGAATGAAATAGTTGCTTGAATAACTAAGTGTTGTTTTGCAAGTATGGGAAATTACAAGAAATGATAAGGTGACCATAAATCCTTATCATAGAATAATTTAGTATAGAGGACTCATTGAGATATTTGTATCTCACTAGTTAACATTTTGTTTCAGGTACATTTTCGAGCTGACTATTTGGATAGCAATCCATGAGGATGCTCATTCAAGAAAGTCAAGATCGGATCATGTCTAGAATTAGGAGTTTAAGTTTTATTAATTATGTATTTAAATCGCCTTTAGTTTTGGATATAATTATATCCTAGGGATATTAGAATGTAATATCTAACATTTAAGTATCTTTATAATGTTGTATTAATTTTGAGAAATTAATTATGAAAGGCTTTTAATTTTCCGTTGTTACCTTATCATATTTTAATAAGAGATACGAATTAAAGTTAGATAAAAGTCAATAATTACTCTGATATGAAGCGGGGTGTTACATTACGGTATCAGACCAGTTCAATTCATTCGGCTGCAAGTTTGAGTCTAGTACGATCTGGTTAGGAAGACTGTCATAGAGTTTCTATAAAATTAAGATTTTCTATATTATTCGTATGAATTAATGAGGCAGACCACCTCAGGTATTTATATGAAGAATCATGAAAATGTTAAGATTATAAGTGTAATGTCCGCAATTTTTAATTCTGTTTTAATTATATTTTTTTGCTTGTGACATGTGGTTTGTGTATATTAGATATATTTTAATAAAAGTATTTTCATAGACAAAAAGTTTTCTTGACGTTAGAAATCAATGGTTTAAGTCGAACGTTTAGATACAAACAGGGTTCTGTTTACCGTAAATAGACAAAATGGTGACTTTGTGAAGTAGAAACTCTAGATTTAGGTTGAGAACAAGATTTAAAGGTACAAATAGTGATTTTACAATATTTGAAAATTTTAAAAATTTATTCAGGAATTTTCTGAGAAACGGATAAAAATATTACCATTTTGGTCCCTGTAGTTTAACTAGGTTAAATTGTGACGAGGATAACATAGGAGGTTCAAGTACTTGCACAAACATGGGAAATGATGAGCAGTTTAAGTCGATACAGGAGATGATTTGTAATGCTCTTTGGGTGAATATGTCATACGAAGAGCAGCAGTATGATGACACTGATGAACTTCCAAATGAGTCAGCACAAAGATTTTATAATCTTTTGTTAAAGGCAAATAAGTCGTTGTTTGAAGGATCCGATGACTCTAAATTATCAATGTGTGTGAGGCTTTTAGCTGCAAAGTCAAATTATAATGTTAGCGAGCAGTGTTGTGATTTTATCTCAAGAATAGTGTTGGACGGGACACCTATAAAAGAAGGTTTGCCAAAAAACTACTATGAAGCCAAGAGGTTAGTGGGAAAGCTAGGTATGAAGGCTAAGAGGATTGATTGTTGTATGAATGGCTGGATGTTGTATTACAACAATGAATTCGGCAAAAATGACGGTGAGCTAGTTGAATGCAGATTTTGTAATGCTCCAAGGTATTGTGATCGCAACAAAAGGAAAAGTAATTATAAACCGATTCCAGTAAAGGCAATGTTCTATTTGCCAATAATTCCAAGGCTTCAGAGAATGTTTGCATCAATGCAAACTGCAAGCCAAATGACATGGCACTATGATAATAGAACAAGTTCAGGTGTGTTGCGTCACCCGTCTGATAGCGAAGCATGGAAGCACTTTGATCGGGTGCATCCAGATTTTGCTGCGGATCCACGTAATGTCTGACTTGGGTTATGCTCAAACGGTTTTACACCATACATTCAATCCTCAGCATCTCCTTATTCTTGTTGGCCAGTTATTGTTATCCCGTACAATCTTTCTCCTGAGATGTGCATGTCTAAACCGTACAGATTTTTGACTTGTTTGATACCAGGCCCATCTGATCCAATAGCTGGTATTGATGTTTAATTGGAACCACTGATTGATGATTTGAAGAGGTTGTGGAATGGTGTTGTGACATACGACGTTGCACGAAAGTGGAATTTTAACATGAGGGCTGCTTTGATGTGGACGATTAATGACTTCCCTGCTTATGGCATGTTGTCTGGTTGGGGGACTCGTGGTAGATTGGCATGTCCGCATTGCATGGAGCATACAAAGGCATTTTACCTTACATTTCGGGGGTAAAAGTTCTTGGTTTGACTCACATCGTAGGTTCTTGCCAAGTGATCATCCATTTAGAAGGAACAAGGTCGCCTTCACGAAGGGTCAAGTTGAAATAGGTGACCCTCCCCCTAGTTTGACACTGGAACAGGTTTGGACAAGAGTGATGGATCTCCCAAAAGTAACAGATGATGGTAAAGTTTCCCGATTGCAAGGATACGGACAATGGCATAACTGGACAAAAAGAAGTATTTTCTGGGACTTGCCCTACTGGAAAGATAATTTATTGAGACACAATCTAGATGTTATGCACATTGAGAAGAATTTTTTTGACAATGTATTTAACACGGTCATGAATGTAAAAGGCAAAACCAAAGACAATGAAAAAGCCAGAAAAGACTTGGCTGCTTACTGTAAAAGAAAAGACTTGGAGTTGAAGCCTCTTGCTAATGGGAAAATGTTAAAACCCAAAGCCAATTACACCTTAATTGTTGAGCAGGCAAAATCAATTTGTCGCTGGGTAATAGAGTTGAGGATACCAGACGGCTATTGTTCCAATTTGGCAAGATGTGCAGATGTGGGCAGCGGAAGAATGACTAGGATGAAAAGCCATGATTGTCATGTCTTCATCGAGTGTTTACTCCCTATCGCCTTTAGTTTATTGCCAGTGCATGTTTTGAATCCGCTCACTGAATTGAGTGTATTTTTTAAGGATTTGTGTTCTGCAACGCTGAGAGAGGCTGACCTTATTAAGATGGAACAGAACATTCCTTTCATCCTATGTAAGTTGGAGAGAATTTTTCCACCTGGTTTCTTTGATTCTATAGAGCATCTTCCCGTGCATCTTGCACATGAAGCTAGACTTGGTGGACCAGTTCAATATAGGTGGATGTATCCATTTGAAAGGTAGTATAACTATCCTTCATTTTAACAATTAATGATCTATTTAAAAGATAACATACCTATTAATTCCATCAACTTGTACTTTTGTAGATTTATGGGTGATGCAAAAAGATCAGTGAAAAATAAGGCTAGGGTTGAAGGATCAATATGTGCATCTTACTTACATCGCAAAACAACTCATTTTTGTTCCCATTATTTCACCAACTTCATGCTGACACCAGGCCATCGTAGGAATGAAATGGAAATTGAAATTGAAAGACATCCGCTAATGTTATCAGTCTTTGGCCTCCCCGGTCATCATAGTGGGAAGGAGTTAATTGACTGGTTATCAGATAAACAGCGAAAATCAGCCCATGTTCATGTGTTGATCAACTGTACTGAAGTTAAACCATATCTTACGTATGTTTAATCACATCTATTTTGGTCAATTGTCCATGTGTAATATATATGTATATTGATGTATATATGTCATTGACCTTATCAGGGCATTCCTGTTAGCTGAGCCAGTCCTTGAAGAAGATAAAGAAGCTCATATTCATGCAAATTTTCCAGCATGGTTTAGTCAACAAGTACACGTCTGAAAGTTAATTTCAACTAATGCAAATTAGTATACATAAATCAATCAATAAATTGTTTGCATGTTGTAAATGTAGGTTGACAGTGAGACACCAACTCCCATCAACCAACACTTAAGGAACCTATCTTGTGGTCCACGTACAAAAGTCAAAGAATGACACACATTCTTTGTGAACGGATACAAATTCCATATGCAATCATGGACGGAGGGCAAACAAACAGTAAACAGTGGAGTACACGTGAAAGGTGTCTCTGAAGGAGGCGAAGATGACTTCTACGGCATCATACAACACATCTATGAACTGGCATACAATACTTTAGACTATACTAAAAGAATAGTATTATTTTATTGTGATTGGTTTGATCCGTTGGCTAGTGGCACACAAAAAAACCCAAAATATAATACCGTGGACATTCTTATGCGCGGCAAGTATGGGCCGTTTGATCCGTTTTTCTTTCCACAGAATGTGAGACAAGTTTATTATGTCCCTTGTCCATCAACTCGAACAGACAAACGAGGTTGGTGTGTCGCAATCAAGACAAAACCTCGGGGTTCTATTGAAGCAGATGATGTAGAGGAAGAAGTGGCATATCAAGTTGATGAAATGTCACAAGTAAATGATGTCAATGAGGTTGAACCTATTGTCTGCTTACATGATGAGCAATTCATAGGTGAAGAAGTGGATGATGGTGATGATGAATTGGATCATGAAGAAGCATTGGATGAACCATTACAATCCGAATACAATTCCGAGGCAGAATGGCCAGACAATATCTCAATTTTCTGACTAGAATGATTTGTTATGTTTATTGATTGTATTTAGCAGTGTTGCATTTTTATCTCACTTAAATTTTTATGTCAATTGACCAAAATATTGTTTAATTGTTATGTCTATTTAAGTCTATGTCAATTGATTGAATTTAATATTGTTAAACATGAGTATTATCTCATTTAATACTTGTTTTCATTAAACATATATACCAATCAATGTGTAGACATGTCGAGTCCACCCAGATCACACAATACAGATAAGGGAAAGGGCAAGGCTAAGGCTACTGTCAATCGTCGAGTCAGGACTCGACGAGTTGTTGTTGATGCACTGGATGATGAGTTTGTGCCCATGCCGACTACATCTTCGCTTCCACCGCTGGCACAGCCTACGCCGGACGTACCGCCTCCACCTCTACCGAATGAGCCTCCCTTTGTACTCATGAGCACCCCGAGATTTCATCGTGCTGGCCCTAGTACTGCAGGTGGTAGTAGTTCGTCAATTGCAGATGAGCCTCAGTCTGAGACTCCTCAGGATAATCAGGATCTACATGAAGAGGATAGCTGTGATGGTTATTCATCCCCAGAGGATTTCGATCACGTGGAGAAGATCGAGTTTCATAGTGATGGTCGGATGATAATCAGACCAGACGGTAAAGGGTAAGTAACTTCTTATCTTTATTATTTGAAATTGAATATTAATTTCAATATAAAATATGCGTTAATTTATTCATTGATATGTTTTTATTTTTTCAGGTTCCTTCCTTCGAAAGCAGCTTTAAAAAGAATCACAGCTTCTATTCAGGAGAAGTATCAGACAGCTTGGGTCTCATGGAAGCAGATGAAGAAAGGCGAGGACGGTATAGATCACCGGATGACTTTCTTCAACGCTTTTAAGATACGTGTTAATTATTGTTTTTATTGTATATTATATTCAACTATATATATATATATGTTTATACTGTTACTTATGTTCAACTAATGCAGGAGAAGGTTACATGGAAAAGGATCTATGATGCGTAGGTCGAGAAGAACTTCCATGCGAAGGCCTCACACATTCTCTCTGACATGATCTGGAGGATTCGCCATGCGGAACCACGAGTGTAGCCCAAATGGATTGGAGAAGGTGTTCGGAATGCATTAGTAGCACACTGGGGTAGCTCTGATTTTGGGAAGGTCTCTGACCAGAACAAGAAGAACAGGGCATCAGAGAAAGGAGGGAGCTTGCATGTAACACCCTCACTTTTTAATAGTTTTTATTGATTTTTTTTAATCCTATTTAATTTAATTAAAATTATTTAATTATGATTTTTGGTTATTTTAAGGTGTGAATAATAATATTCATATCTTAGGTTTGATTTTGAAGGGTTTAGAGTAGTAGAGTTCGCAAAAACTGAGTTTTTGCGGGAACCGCATTATCTCCTGATGCGGGGATAGGGTTCAGTATTTTTCTGGAGGTCATTTTTACTCCAAAATAATTTTTTAACGAACCAAAAGTGGTTCTTAAAATATTTGTGATTTTTAGAAATTTTTCTGGAAATTTTTCAGAAAAATTTTATTTTACCTGCGTTTGGAGCTTTACGGGTAAACCGGGCGCAACCAGGACATGAAAAATAGTCCAAAAATTTCGTTTTGGGTTTCTAAATTTTTCTCTATCATTTTCAAGTCATAAAATTGATTCCTCATGATTTTACCTATTTTAGAAAATATTTATCTAAAAATGGGTTATAAAACTAAGCGTTTTAATTACTTTGAACTACCAATTAAACCCTAACTTGATGGGACATAATCCCACCAATTTTTGGTCTGCATTTGGCCGAACCATTGACCCAAAAATCTACTCTTGAAATTTAAATACTCACATTTGACCAAATTGGAAATATCTTTTATTTTCTAATTAAAAGAATGGAGTAGGTGAACCAATTGAATCAAAGCCATGCTTCCCCCATTCCTTCTTGCTTTTGGCCGTGTAACATCTAGGGAAAAGAAGGAGAGAGAATTCAGTTTTACAACTTCATCTTCCTCATTCTTGCAAAAACTCCATTTCTCTCCATTTTTCCAAGCTTTTCTCCACACCCAAAAGCTTGAGTTTTATTGAGATTTTGCATAGTCAAGCTTCACAAAAAAGGTTTGGATCATCATTCTAATCCATAAACTTCTTTCAGTTTTTCATTTCCATCATTTTCATTTTTCCATGAAGGTTGTGTTCTTCTCTTTACTAAAAGAGAGCTTTTTATTTGTTTAGGTTCACTCCATTGGAACCTACAAGCTTGACAACTACCTTGGATCCATTTACTTCCAAGCTTGAGTAAGTATTTTTCTACTCAAGATTTCTATACTTTGGGGTTTGATTGTTTTCATAAAACTCATATTTTTATGGTTATGTGTTTCATATATTTTGAAAAAGGTGATTTTTCTAAGTATTGGAACATCAAGGCTTCAAGGAGGCCACTTGGTGTTGGTGAGGAGTGAAGGTGATTTTTGGTGTTTGCTCATTTTCATTGTCTTCAAGAGGTAAGGGGATTTTCTCAATAAGTTGAGAAGGATGTGTATGTGTGTGGTTTATGTTGTATGATCATGAAAAACTCAAAGACTTGAGTTTTCATATTGGGTGTTTGAATGAAGTTTCATTCTCTTAGTAATATGTATTTTTACATGTATATGTATATGAGTAAAAATATGATTTTGGTTGAGGCATGATAATTTTTGATGAGCATATGTGTTGTTGGAAAAATCATATGTATGCTTTGGGGTGATTTTGGATGTCTAAGTGTGTGCTTGTTGAAGTATGATTTAATGCTATGTTCATGATGTATGTTGATATATTATGAATGAGTATTTTGAGTGTATGTTTGATTTATGGCTTAGTTGTGTTATTGCCTAATTGATGTATATTGATTTATGTGTATTTCATATACTTTGATTGGGATTGGATTGAAAAGATTTGATTAAGTGTGGGAAGAGAGTTTAAAAGCTTTAATGAAAAAGTTTTCCAAATGAATTAATTAGAATTCAAAGATAACACTTAATTAGATAAATTTCATCAAGTTTCTAATCCTAAGTCCTAAATCAATTCCATACTAAATCCTTTTATCCATAAAACTTTAAGTGAGTTAGAAAATTAATCAATGTGGAAGAAAAATCAAATTTTGGATTTTTAGGGGTCAAAAACGAAAACTGGATATTTTTGGGGTCAAAAATGCAAATTCTGGAATTCTGGTCTTTAATTGCAAAATCTGGACTTTTGAGCCAAAAATATAATTTACGAAAGTTTGGGGCAGAAAATGCGAAGTCTGGAGACTTTTGGGCCAAAAGTATAATTTACGAAAGTTGGGGGCAGAAACGCGAAGTCTGTGTACCTTTGGGCCAGAATTATAATTTACGAAAGTCTTGGGGCAGAAAACGTAAAGTCTAGGCATTTTGGGCCAGAAACCTAATTTTTTAGAAAATTTGGGGCTGAACTGCGAAACTGAACTTCTTAGGGGGTTAGAATTGCAAATACTTAAAAATAAAGGAATTTAAGTAAAATTATCAAAGAATTTAATTAAGTTTTAATTAAATCTTTTTATGATGAATAAGTGGGAAGAAAATTAATAAAGTGGGTTATAAATAAGAGAAAATTCTTTTATAAATAAGTGAAGGTTTAAGAGTTTAAAGTTAAAGAAAAAACTTAAGAATTCAAAGAGGAAATTCTTCTAAAAACTTACGGTGTTAAATAATAATATTACACGGTATTGAAAGAGGATCAATACGTGGCGACGATAAAGTCTTGCGGACAATAATACTACACGGTATTGAAAGAGAATCAATACGTGGCGACGATAAAGTCTTGCGGACAATAATATTACACGGTGTTGGATGAAAGCTAACACGTGGCGACGAAAAACCCTAAGACGAGGGACCGCATTAATTGTCTTGTAATGTGTGTGCAAATATAGCTGTCAGTGCTACAATCCAGCTTGGAGGATTGTGCAATAAATGTAGATGACGTTGCTACAATCCAGCTTGGGGGATTGTGCAATAAATGTAGATGTCGTTGCTACAATCCAGCTTGGGGGATTGTGCAATAAATGGAGATGTCGTTGCTACAATCCAGCTTGGAGGATTGTGCAATATATATATATATATGTCATTGCTACAATCTAGCTTGGAGGATTGTGCAATGTATATATAGATGTCAGTTGCATTTGGTGTTTGGCTTTGCCAAAATTGAGCTACAATCCAGCTTGGAGGATTGTGCAATCCAGCTTGGGGGATTGCAAATGGAGTGCGGTTTGAGCTGTATTGAAAGATGTTGAAGTGACATGCATTATGCTAGAATGCTATGTGTGTTTGACTGTGTGTTTAACTTGATGATGTGTGCTCTTTTGGTGTGTGATTATCTTAGAGGAAGATTTGTGAAAGTGTAATTATACATATATTCTTGGAATGTATTATGTAGTATTTTCTTTTTCGTATACATCCTTTCAGTGGACTTTCAACTTGTGCAAAGAAATTCACCCTTGCGTGTTTTTCTGTTATTTTATGTACGTTACGTGTAGATGTCCACTTCGAGACCTCTGATAGCCCGAGTGAGGGAGTGTTTTCGGCCTCGTGAGGCCGATGGTGGGGGATGGACTTACGATCTCATCTCCCAATGGGCCACTGTGTCTGGACACGTGGTTAGGACTAGAGGAGGGGTGTTGGGCCCCGAAGAGGTTTTGGAGAGGGACATGGTATTGGACGTCTACATACCCATCGAGAGGATGCGCTACTGGCTGGGAGATGCACCCTTTGCACGCAGTATCACTTTGGAGAACCGGGAGGCCAGAGTTCCACCCACGGCGCAGCCTAGGAGAGAGGCGAGGGAGGATCAGAGGCCTACACCTCAGCGAATAGCCGAATCAGTATCTAACCGTTGTCGTCTGATTCGTCGCACTCCAAGGAAGAGCTCCTTGGAGAGGGCACACTTACCAAGGATGGCACCACCAATGACACCAGTTCCATCACCCGAGACCGTGAGGCCGACACTTCCTGTTCCATACGTTGCACCTTCTGGACATTTGGTGCGCTGTTCTTCTGACACTTCTGCCGAACCTTCGGGACACGTAGATAGAGGGAAGAGGAAGGTTAGAAACGAGCCAGATCGTGTACTATTCTAGGTGTCTGTGGTTGAGGAGGACCCCGAGGAGACGTCATCGTCTTAAGTCTTTAGAGGTGGGGGTGTCTAGTGCTAGGTTGTAGGATGTCTGTTAACGACCATCCTAGGTTTGGGATGTAGATGTTCAGTGTCGTATATTTGACACACCTTTTGATTTACAGCTTTCCTAGGTTTAACTTTCTCGCTTTATTTCCTGATGTCAGGTTGTTGTAGTTTGGCCACTCTGTTGTGGTTTATAACTATACATTGTGAGCGCAAGGTTTGTGTACTTTGACATGATGATGTACATATTTATGTATGATGCTTCTTTTCTTCTGAATTTCAGGATGGCTAAATGTGATGTGAGAAATCTTTTCGTATAAGACTTTTAAAAAAAAATTTAGCCACCAATTTTGGTAACCTTGGTTTGTGAAAGAGGATTTTCCGCATTAAGTTTTTAGTTTTTCACATGACGTTCCTTGTGGGAAAAAGGGGCGTTACATTGCACACAGGAGGCTCCATCTCTGAGGCACAACATCATGTCCGAATGGTACATATAGAAACTTCAATTTAATATCTTTTCTAAACTTAATTAATTACCATTGACACAGATGTACAATTATCATTTCATATATGTTTGTTGCATACAGAGAAATGAATTGGGTCGAGAGGTCGGCATTCACGAGCTGTATCGCCGCACCCATATGAGGAAAGGCACCCAAGATTTTGTAGATGAGAGATCGAAAAAGACTCAGGTAACTATGTTTATATGTTTATTTATTATGTTTATGTTTAAAACTAAAGTAATTTTTATTTGTTTAATTATTTAATTTATGAAAACCAGGAGGAGTTTGAGGAAAAGATGAGTCAATACAGGCAATCTCAAACTGAGTCTTCCGATGCCTCCACTAACGCACGTACCCCGCAGCAAGAAGAAGAGGCAGCCCTCAAAATTTGGGTGGAGGTTGTTGGCGGCAAGAAAAAGGGCTATTGCTACGGTTTAGCAGACTAAGCCGCCAACTATCCTCGGAAAGGAGGATCAAGCTCTAGTGTTGGGTTGAGCTGCTTTTCAACACAGGAGGAGCGGGAGATGGAGCATATGAGGCAGCGGGTGGCATATGCTGAGGATGCAATTGCAAAGGTGTTGTCTAGTCAGTATACTCTCCTGGAGATGGTTCAGAGGATGCAGTCCCAGGGCATGCAGCCGGCCCGTGGCAGCCGACGCCCTGGTGGCAGCCGCATGCTCCTCAGTAGACACAGGGCATACCGCTATCTCAGCCGCTGCCTCAGTGGCAGTCGCCGTCTCAGCCACCGCCGGCGCCTCATTGGCAGCAGTCGGTTCAGCAACAATCACCTCAGCAGCAGGCACAACAATCTGGTGCGGATGACGACGTGGAGGGTTTAGATGACAATCTCTATAGGGATTATAGAGATTATTAGATAATTTTATGTTTGTTATTTCAGTTATGTATTTTTTTCAAGTTTTATTTGGATTCTGTATCTTTTACGTATTTATGTTATCGTTTTGTTATATTTGCTTACTTTTAACATATTTATATTATGACGTTTTGTTATATTTGTTTACTTTTAATTTAATTTAATAATTAAAATAAAATATTAAATAAATGTAGAAAATAATTTGTATTAAATTATTTTATTAATAAATATAAATAGCAATGGTGAAAATTGTCGGTAAAAAAAATGAATGGGTTTTTTTAAACTTTTCGTGTGGTTACCAACGGATTTTTCCATCGGTAAAGTAAAACTTTCCGACGGTTTATTTCCGTCGGTAATGTAAAATGTTCCGACGGTTAATTTCCGTCAGTGATTATCGTCGGAAATTTTTGTCGATAATTACTGACGGAAATTACCGACGAAAATTTCCGTCGGTAATTACGAGCGATTTACCGACGAACTTATGCTGTCGGAAATTCCGTCGGTAATCGATCATTACCGACGGATTTTTTGCGTTACCGACAGAATTTTTCCGTCGGTAATGACCGATTTTCTTGTAGTGAAAGGATTTTCATGAAATAAAAGAACTAGGCATGGACAGATTTGGGCTACCAACCCGAGACTGCAGGAACCAAAGCGGGCGGGTTTGAGCGAGTCTCGGGTGCCCGGGTGGGAAGGCGCGGTTTTTACTGGGTTCTGGCGGTCGGGGTCGGTTTGGTTCAAAAAATTTCGCAAATAACCGAACCAGAACAGCTGAGTGTGTAGGGGGTGGTTCACGCAAGTAAGTGTGTGTAGGGCGCGGTTCAGTGGTTCACCATCACTGACTCACTCAACCGGTTCACTTGTCTAATTAAGTGAGGACACAAATGCGTCTCACCTCACACAGCAAACACTCATTTTCATTTTGGAAAATGGAAACCCTAGCAGAGCTCTTGAGCGGCTGAGCCCTTGCGCCCTTGACCTGTCCTCACCTCAAGTACTTGAGAGTTTCGTAACCTATTTAAAATCATCCTCATAATTACTCATATTGAAATTTATGACAGCACCAATTCCGTTGAACTTAGTAGTAGTTGAATATTTTCCTGAAACCAAGAGGGCCACATTAGAGGAACGATTCTATTTTCCCCTATTGCCATTCTTAATGACACTACCAGCTTGTAATGTTGTCACATTATAATTTATCATCCCCTGGACCACCAGCTTATAATCGGTGGGTTGACTCAACCTTCGATCATCACGAACACAAGATAGGGCAAGCTAGAAGATAACTAAAAGGAGCAAAAGAACTATACCTAAACCCAGAGGAAATACTGCAATTTCCAGCAGGAGCAACCTAACTCTGATTTCAACGCAGAAGGAGCAGAAAATGTATTATTAAGGGGAAAAGAACTATGAAAAAGTGTTTCTCGGCAAAGTGTTTGGCACAAAACACTTACCTAACCTGCTAAGGTGAAATTTTGGTTGCCACCAAAAGCTGGAAAAAAGAATATCTACGTATATTGTCATTAGCTTGTGGTAGACGTTTCTTGACATTCTCAAAGCTGAGGTGATATAAAGAAATAATAATCAATTAACTGTTAAAGTAATTATTTAGTCATTAATTAATAGTTTGAAATTAATAAAAGTATTTTTAAATTCCTAACTATGTCCTTTTAAATAAAAAAAATATTAGGGAAATGATTAAGTGGAAGTACCATATTCTGAAAATGTCGCATTTATATTGTATTCGAGTTTTGTTCAGTAAATTTTATAAAGAAATAACTATAACACTGAATGCATTTTTACAATAAAAAAAATAGATTAATAAAAATCCTGATAAATAAAACTCTTAATTCCATATTTGTTATCTTTCTAATAAAGTTTTTTATGTAAATAATATAATGACTGAGAAAATAGTTTTTATTTGCTATTTTACTATATATCAATATTAATGTATACCTTTATCCTAATTATTTTGTGCTAATCAGTTTTCTATAGTATTATAAGATATTTATAAGATAGGTGATTGCTATGGTACCTAACAAAATTTATGGATACCGGTACCCCGACCTCTAATATTTTTCCACGTGTACTCTCCTATCCACGTCACTTATGTTATTATTTTTATTTCTATTTGCAAATATACCCCTTCTTTATTTTTGAATAAAAATGAAAACTCTATGCCTCTAATTGGTTTGCGTGTTTCCCAGTTTTGAATGCTCCAGATACGTCTCTATGTCTTCGTCTCCCTCGTTGGTGCATACTACATATCTTTTACGAAAAAGGGTAACTATTCACTTCTAATTTTTGCAAGGAAGGATCTTTCTTCTCTTACACACTAGCAGTCCGCAGCCCTTCTCCATATTCCTCTCCCACAATCGCTGCCCCCCTCCCACAGTGCCTCAACCTCTTCGAAACCTCCACCTGAAGATTACCTCTCATCGTCCTCTTTGTGCTTCTTCACCGTCAATCCTCCTCCATCTGACGATTACATGCCTCTAGCTAGGTCGGGAAACTTCACGCCCCACCAATCACCTCCAGTTGCGGCGCTCCCGTCGCAAGCGAGGTCGATGTCGTCATACAAAACGGTGGTTCTTGGCGTGCAATGTGTTTTTTTTAACCAAATCGATTTGCTCTCAGCAAGACATGTTCTTAATCCTTTTCCTTGAAATTGATTTTTTTTCAACCAAAAATCAATTATTATAATATTAATGATTTCAAAATATTAGAGACCCGGTAAGATATAAAACCTCGATCCTCACTGGTAAGGGAATTTTATCCTCCCTCACTGTAGACAACACTATTAGCATCAACATCACCGTTTGGAAACCGAAAATAGGGGATGAGAGAGATAAACATAACAGTGCAAAACTGCATCAGTCACACCTGGCTTTAACTTATTACCCTCGATTTGTCTTCTTAATTTGAGATTTAGTAGAGTAAAATATTTAAGTTTATATTTAGCTATAATTCCTTGAGGGCATAAACTAAAATAATAAAAATATAATTTAAAGTTAGCTAGATGCTGAAATCAGCACTTATATATTTAATTATTTTCCATGTGTCAAGTCTTAATTGATCCAACTCATCTAGGTACCTAAACCCTTAAATCTTGTTAGGTACCATAGAATTAGCCTATAAGATATTACTTCGTAACCAAAAAGACAGTCAGTAACCAAAAAGATATTACTTTACTATTGCTAAAAAAAGGTTGAAAAAAATGACTTTTGTAATCAGTACGTTGATTCAGAAAATTTCTGTTAATGTCAATAGATAGAATCACACATGGGGTATGGTATTTTTCTAGGGTGTGAAATCGCTACTGTATTCACTAGAAGGTGCTTGGTAACTCTGACCGTTCCACATCCGGGTTGTAAATTTTTTCACAAGTGTGTCAAACTCTGGTGCAAGGGCCTCATACAAAAGTCAACCACAGTACAGTGAACACCAGTGGTGTGAAAGTTTTAATACGTGTGAAAACGAACAGTTTTGATGGCTATTTTAATGATCATTTTATTCTTTCTGGATTTGGATTCTTAATGTAAAGCAATTCTATTGGATCTTTATGTACACATTTAGGGTTGATTTTGACCGGGTACTTCCTGTGCTTGTGTTATGGTAACCTTTCCTTTAATAAATTAAGTATTTTGCCATTAAAAAAAGGTAAAAATAATGGTTTAATTTTTTATATTAATCGAGTGGAGGTAATATGTAGATGATTTTGCTAAGTATTCAGAACCAAAACATAGGTTGAATTGATGCAAAAGGCAATATCATGAAGGATTTCAGTAACACTACATCTAAAACTGTTGGAATAAGACATGACATATATGATTCAATGATTGCACAATACGTGTTTGTAAAATAACTTATATTGATTTATCTAAAAATTAAATGCAATTATATAATTAGTGATACAATATTGTAATGCATTGTCTTTATACGTAATGATATTTGCCTTTTTGCACTAAATTTCATCAAGCTCATTGAGTTTCATTCAAAGCCAAGGCTGAAATGGTGAACTATTTTGGTTGAGGGATGAGATGTAATTTAAGATTTAAAGCATTAACAGGAATTTAGATTCAATTGGTGTGCCTACTGATAGACCTATTGTTGTTCTATTAAGAATCAAGCTACTACAATTGATCACTCGTCTCTATTTTTCAGGATCCCTCTTACCATTATCTGCAAAAATTTTAGTACAAGTGAAAAACCAAAGTTACAGTAATGATATGCCACTTTCTTGATTTAGTGTACACTAACAGTCCATTATATAGTATTAATAATTAGATAATTTTCTTATTGTAAAAATGATAATGCAACATCAAAGTAGGAAAATGTTATCCCAACATTGTCATTTCATTCCACACGCTATTAATAAAAGTACATGATATCTAGCATATTGAATCCATAGAACTAATACACACATGTCAGTCTACATTTGATCAGAATTCTTTCCCTAACATGAGTCCTTTGAGCAAAAAAGGTAGTACATACAAGATGCATGACATTAAATAAGACCCATAAGCACATGATAGGTATTTAAGACCAAAGACAGATTTGACAATGTTTAGAGCAGTGAAAATTTTCTCAAAAGGATCAACATCTATCATGTCATGTTTAAACCAAATATATTCTAGCACCTTCAAAAAAATACAGAATCGAAAATTGTTCAGCACATGACAAAGTCCCAAGATGCCTCATTCTGTTTTGATGTGTTTAGTTAATTCTCTTGATGAAAATTGACATGAATTAATATCTTGAGATTCATCAATGTGCATATTTGGGCTAATCATCTTTGCAGGAGTTAAGGCTTGTAGTAATTCTGGATCAAAGTCAGCTGCTGCAAAGAAATTTTGCTATTGAGAGTCATGAAAATTAGTTACGATGCAAGAAAATGTGTGAAAAAATTTACATGATAGAAAAGTAAGTTTTGTCTTTTAGTGTCATATAACTCATCATCTTTGCCAACACAACTTATTGACTTCCTTTTATATGTTGCCATATCCTCCTAGATAGAAAATAGAAGAAATGCAGATGAAATGACATGTCCTAATCCTTGAAAAATTAAATTTTTCTAAAACGTGTTCTGAATTACATACACCATGTTGTTGTGAATTTTTTGAACTGTAGTTTCAATAACTTCACTATCTTCTGATACTTGCATAACAGAATAATGACAATATGCTGGCTGAACCTTTACTTTGAAAGCCAATGTCTTTCCCAAAATAGCGTCCACCGCTTCAGGAACAGCCATGTGATCTGTTCCACCATCCTGTAATGTAATGAAGATAACCACAATTAGAGTTGATGTTAATAGAATACTTGATTGATTTTGAAAGAAATAGAAAAGTTCCATGGTCTGTATATCAATCAATTGTTTCTTAAGTTCAACATGTAGGTAACAAGATGAAACACAAGAAGGGGGGGTTGAATTGTGTTTCTAAGCTTTTAAAACTTTTCGCAAAAGATGGACGCTGGCTGTTAAAAACGTTGGACGCACAGCTTGGTTCAAATATTGGACGCACAGTGTTTTCTGAAATATTGGACGCACAGAGTGCTTAAACACTGGACGCACAGAAATGTGAAAAATTGGACGCACAAAAGATTGGACGCTGAGGCTTCCCTCTTGGTTTAAAAACTTGTTTTCTTTGTGCGATATGAGGTGTATGAAAAACTTGTTTAAACAAAAACAATTCAATCCCCTTGGTTAGTAATAAATACAAATATAAAAGGAGATAAGGGAAAGAAGAAATAACACAAGTTTTTATACTGGTTCACCCTTTCCTAAGAGCTACGTCCAGTCCCCTCAAACTAGAGAGATTTCACTATCAAACCAGATAGGTACAAGTATTCTTTGCACACAGCCTCTTCAGGCTAAATCCCAAGTATTCTTTGCACACAGCCTCTCCAGGCTAAAACCCAAGTATTCTTTGGACGCAGCCTCTTCAGGCTAAACCCCAAGTATTCTTTGAACACAGCCTCTTCAGGCTAAAACAACTCAGCAGAGTTTTGATTCAAGTGCTGTCTAACTCACACAAGTGAGGATATGAAAACTAAAGCACTTTGAGAGTTAAGCAAACTCTCTTTTACAAGAAGATAAAGAAATACAAGACTTTCAATACAGAGTATAAAAGATTGCACAGCAGTTCAGCTCTTTCTTTTTCGTTTTCAGTCTCTTGTATTCTTCTTCTTGCTTCTCGGTATTTATAAGAGTAGTGAAGCTTCAGACTTGTTCTTCAGTTGCTCAACTTCAGCTCTCATAAAAGTTACCGTTCTCAAATAGCATTTAATGCTATTTTCCCGTTGCTCTGAGGAGATCTACTTCATTGTGCATGTCTGCGTTTCTTTCTCCCAAATCAGAAGCAACCTGTACTCAAAGTCTCAATTGTACAGTGGTTAATAATAATATCTTATTGAGACAGAGAGAATACACTGTGTAAAGCAGAAAGGTGTGTTCAGAGATATATAGAGTAGTTAAAAGTACATTCTCTCTCTTAGTACACTTTCCACAGTACTTTATGCTTTTCAGAAGTATATTCACACACGTTGACAAAGATGTACAGAAAGCATTGCATACAGCTATTTATTTCAAATCATTTGCTCAATAAATATGTTTCATATTAAATGCATGAGCAGTAAATAGCACGTAATGCACTCTGCGTTTTGGACGCAGCATATAGAATCTATTGGACGCATACCTTTGCACTTACCAATTTGCACAGAACTCATGCAAACATTGGACGCATCTTTATGCTTACCAATCTATTCCATTTGAATGCAGGGCAGTATTGGACTTATTGCCTCATTCTGGTTATTGGACTTTTGCCATTTCCCTATAGTTCCATTGGACGCAGAGTTGATTGTTGTACATTTGTTCTTCTGCTTCATTGGACGCAGAACAGTTGTTTGATGTACCTTTGTCAATCTGCTTCATTTGTGTTCCATTGGACGCAAAGCAATATTGTTGTCCTTCTTATTTATTGGACGCAGAACAGTACCTTTGTCACTGATTTCATTGGACGCAGAATGGTTCTTTTGTTTGTTCAGTTTCATTGGACGCAGAGTTGCACTCTTGCTCACACTGAACATTGGACTTTTATCCTTCATCTGCATTGGACGCTCACTGAATCTGTTCCTTTGAAAATCATTGGACTCTTACTGCAATTCTGCTTCTCATAAAAGCATTGGACTCTGCCAGTATTGTCTTGTTCTTATCATTGGACTTATGCCAGTCTTGCCTTGTACATATTATTGGACGCACAATCATTGTTTGCCTTTGTGCTGAAACATTGGACGCAGAATTCTTCCTTCTGCCCAAACATTGGACGCAGAATTCTTGTGTCCATTCCAGTGCCAACATTGGACGCAAAATTCTTGTGTCCATTCCAGTGCCAACATTGGACGCAAGGCTCACTTTGAATGCCAGCCAATGTCATGAAGAACTGATTGGACGCAGACTGCAATAAGCTTAGTTAGGCAGCATTGTTATGCATTGTACAAGCTTAATACAAATTGATTATCCTTTGTAAAAACCTTAATACATTTTGTTATCATCAAAACCATAAAATCACTTAGGGAGTTTTTGTATTAAAAACGCTTTTAACCAATTTGGTTCCAACACAACAATGGTGTACTTTAGCAATTCCTTGCTTTGGTGATCCCATAACACGAACTTAAAACTTTCTTTACCATCAGAAACCTTGATCTTTAGTCTAAACCTGGAAGCAATCAAAGGTTAATATTAGCAAATTTACATATACATGGAATTAAACATACAAGAGTTTTATAATTTTAATAAAAAACACCTTGTGACTGTTTTAGAATCACTTTTACCACAACCACGATAGATATATGGAATGGTCTTCAGATCAACTTTCTTATTGCATTTAGAGCATACTTCATACCTCCAACCATTGCCAACAAAGATTTTTTTTCAATAGTACCATGTGTTACACAAAACAATTCATGTTATCCAAAAAAGCAATTAAAAATATATTACAAACTCTGAAAGTCTGAAAAAGATGGAGAAATAAAAAATTTCGAACTCGTAAATGATCATAATACTTTGACTTGTATGGTTGAATTAATTTCTTTAATGCTCTTAACTTGAGTATTAGAACAAAACTTGTGAAACTGGTCATCCATAGATATTTGAGAGGATGAAGGAAGTTGTGCTCATTTTTTGACTGAATAAGTCATAAACACGATTTTCATCCAAACTGCAATCGTTCAATGTCAATGTCAAAATAGTAATATTTGACATTTTTATATTTACATTGTCATGCTTGTACTTTTAACTTTTTTGTATTTCCTCGATGTCGTCATTGATAAAAAGTTTTGATCCATTCACGATGTTTTGTATTGACAGTGGATAGTTACCTGATAATCAAACAATTAACAAAGATGAGTCAAAGCAAATACACAAAATGACTCAAATAAGACAACAAAATAATTTAACTTCAAAAATGATATATTGCTTTGACCTTTAAAGTCTCTGATCTTGACCAATGTCAACAAAACCACAACGGGACCACTATCATGTTTTCCTAAAAAGGATTCCATTTTAGAGGCATATTCATCCCAAAGAGTACAGTTCAAGTCATTGCTCCTAGCAAAAAACACACCCTTAAGATATTAATTTAATCCGAAAAAGACTATGGTAAGATAAAATTTTATACTCACTCACCTTTGGTCTCTGAGGCAGAGGACTACCTTCAATGAATATCTATTTCAATGAACCAACTCAACAAACTCAGCAATAATATCTATTTCAACGAATGATTTCAAAGTATATACTTATATATGACCCTAGTAATATATTTTATTCAAACTCATATTACCTATTAATACATCTGGTGAGACATTACCACTGATGATGTCTTCAAAGTTAGGGAAGTTTTAGATATAAAGAGGAATTTCATAAATATCTAGCTTTTTCTTGTACTCATGGGTAGAAATCCCAAACTGTCCATCATTACTTTGAACCTCAAAGTTTTGAATAACATGTCTTTCCTTCTTCAAGTTCGGTTTTCCTTTTTTCATACTCAAATTATTGGAGTATAGTGTGAATCTTGTCTTCCTAGTTGAATTTAAAAAAAAAAAAAAAACAACCCTGTAAACTTGAGAATATCTATAAAGTATTACTCATGAATAAAATGCTAACAGAACAAAATGAATACTACCTTTTTATCAATGAACACCAACTTAGTGTTGCTTGTTGTTTGAGTTTTTAGAACATACCAAAGGTCTGTGATCCTAATTGGTAGTTTCCATGTTTTTGTCATTAACCTCTCAAATTGAATTGAGTTTACATGCCAATTTTTGAAAGGCTTTGCTACCCAATCATGCAATATAAATTTGATTATAAGAAATAGAATAAGTAATCAATCAAAAAACCAATAGTATATGTGAAGTAGCACACTTCAATAATCATATAATATGACTAAATAATACTAATCAAGGAGAAAAAAAAGTGCATGCCAACCCCCCGTCATAAATGCCGTGTGTTGTAAATGCTCATTCTATTTACCCACCCTCCCTTCTTTCTGTAGTTACAGGTTTCATTTACTTTACTATTTTTTACCTAAAGGCTGTTTCATGGTTGCCATCAAATTCTCCACTGTTGAACCTTATCAACACTATTTTTCTTTGGGTGTCATTTATGGTGCATCCATCATAATATTGGTGTACGGTGAACCAATCCAAAAATACCCTTAATACAATGTAGTAATCCGAAAGTGCCCTTGCAAGTGCCATTACGAAAATGACCCATCCAGAATAGACCATTCAAGTATCACCCCTACCAACCGATTTTCAGGTAATTAATGTTTACCTCCCATAATTTATGATAAAATCCCTACTTGTCCCATGGGTTTTAAAAATACTACGATGTGCACCGATCCAAAAATCCGACAGAGTTACCTATTATTAACGTGTCTGGGTGTTGGACACAGTGGTTTCTTTCGTTCTCAAGCTACAATCTTGAGGTGGATGCTAATCAAGTGCAGGGGCTGTGGGTGGTGGATTTTTGTGAAGGTCCAGTGTTTGACGAAGACAGATCAAAGGTTGAAGCTATCGAAGTGATCTTCACCATTTTCTTCGATCGAGCTTTAGCTGTCATCCCACGTTGTCACAGTTATTTAACTACAATGTTGGGGGCGGTGGTTCTATCGTCGCAGTTAGGATAAATACGTTAAATCCATTTTTGAGCTGCACATGGCTGGATGCTTTGGGTTATGGTTGGATGATTTGGTTTTGTCATATCGTGGTTGTTCTGATACATTTATTGCTCTGATACAGTGAGTGGCTTTGGGTTGTTGGTGCTACAGTGTTGGGTATAACACCCTTTCTCCAAAAGAGATATTACACCATAGTAACCAAGAATTTAAAAAAAAAAAAGATTTAGAAGTTATTTTGATAAGAACTCGTAATCATTCTCCAAAAATGTGGATAATTTTTTTTCCAAAAGGAGTAATAGTATCTTTCTGTTTTAAAAACGTATTTCATCATAGATAGTAACCAAACTATTTTACAAGAGTTTGTTTCAGTACAAACCTAAGCTTCAGAATTTGCAAAACATGTAATAAGTAGAAAATACTAGTAAACTGAAAATTACAAAAGTGTTTAAAGGAAAATATAAGCTACTATTTATGTATGAGTCAGATCAATCTCAGACCGTCTACCTGACTTATATCTTTACACGAAGACATAATGGTAGCAGCAACCTTCTAACCCTAACGTGGTGTATCCTCTTCTGAGCAGTCTTCCCCTACTTCTCCATCTTCCATGCGTTACCATCTTCTTTGCGGATGATGTTCCTCAATTGCTCCAATGGTAGCTTAACGTTCAAGACCAACCGGGTTTCTACTCTCTGGGTGGGTTTGTCAACCCTTCCCATAGTGGTAAGTACATAACCAGAATATGTACCGCACTGCGTGCCACTGTCTATCTTCCACCCTGTCTGTTCAACCTCAAGGGGTTGAATCCTAAGACGTTTGACCGGAACTAACCCAATCTTCGGATAACCCATCTACTGCGTCATCCAAACAACACAACAAAAGTAGGCAATGGTGAAACTCTAAACAAATAATAGGAAAAGTAGATACAAAAACATGTTATAGGTTAGTCATTCTTACACAGCAAGACACACATCGAAAACACAGAACAATCAAGACTTATAAACAATCATTGTTCAAAAAACTCTTACCTTGGTGCTGGTATCCCTACAACCAAAATTTTTACAAATCAATATCATCAAATTCAGGTATTTTATGCATGTCACTTCAATATCTCAAAAATCACACCGATGTAGTGATCCAAGGAGACTTTCCATCCTCACATCATTTGAGCGATCGACTGCGATAAACCTAACAGCATAAACAGGGAATCTCGTTTTTGGACCCCTGAGAATACTTCAGAGAACCGCATTTAAAACTAAGTACCAAATCATAAATAGATCTGCCAATCAGATTTATCCAAGCCGGGTATACGATCTGTCTCAGTACAGGGGGATTCACCATCAAGAACATTGAGACTTTCGAAACCTGGATAATCCCAATAGACAATTGTAGTCCAACAGAACCTATTTTCAACCCCGTCTAGTGGGTTGTAAGCTCATCATCTTTAATGCAAATGATATAACACTTCTCTTCAACATTTCTTAAAAACCTCTTTCGTTTTACTATAGTTCTCTCTTTTTGAAAAATCTTTCTGGAATCACTCACACATTTTGAAGAAATACTCTTGCTCTTACTTTATTGCGCATTATGCAACACCCTTCCTCTAAAAAGGATATTACACTATAGTTACCAATGAATTTCGAAATAACTTAGAAAATATTTAGTGAAAACTCAACATTCCTTCTCCGAAAATGTGTGTAAAATTTTTTCTTCTTTAACACAGAGAAAGATGGAGAAATATGTATTAATTCTTTTCAAAAGGGTTTAAGTGCGGAAGCAAAAAACAATACTATGCGAAAAAGATCTCGTCTCATATACATATAAAATCATCAGAGTTTGTACAGGAAAGAGTTTAAAGTAAGACAGTGAACGTCTGAGCCAGTCTGGTCTCTAAACCCTTACCCAAATAACACAGTAACCATCTAATATTCTTGAAATCCATATCATCTACTCAGTAGCATCCTTCAGCTCCTCTCCTAAGAACTAACCCTCTTCTTGGATCAAACATCTACTCCGTCATGAATCAACACAACAAAGTAGGCAAGAGTGAAACTCTAAACAACTTAATAAGGAAAGTACAGCACACAACAACATACCGCACAAACACTAAGGAATCATACTAAAGAAATTAATATATCAGTACAGTAAGAATTTTACTCAAACACAGCACATTTGGGAACATCCAGCGAGAACAATATACAGCAAAGGAATCAGTCAACAACTTAAACAGGGAATTTCACACAAGACTCTCTATACTTTCGGGACAAACCCACGAGCATCCTACCCGCTACTATTGGGGATTTTACTTAAGAATTTCGGCCCACAACCACAAGAAAGGAACCCGCTATCCCTAGAGATTTTACGACATAATTTTGGGACCACACCCACAAGAAAAGAACCCGCTGCTCCTGAAGACTTTATCACTTATATTCGGGCCACACCCACGAGTAAGTCACTCGCTACTCAAGGAGATTTTACCATAGAAATTTCGACACAGAGCCACGAGCATTCAGCCCGCTACTCCAAGAGATTTTACTTAGTAACCACAGATACCAGGTTACGACTTAACTCTCAAATTAACACAGAATCACAAGTACACACAGAACCACGTTTCTCAGATAAGAATACCAAATCACACATCTTAGGAAAACACAGAATTTCACCATTCAGATAGAACACCGAACCATTTATCTCAGACAACTCACATTTCATTTTCGTTCAAAGGTAAGTAATAGTACTAAAAAGTAATTAATTTATTAAACAGGGGTCAAAACTGAAATATTTTGAAATACTTGAACACCGGTTCATTTTTCAGAAAGAGCCCATTGAAACTGTTTTACAAATTTCCAATGTTGAAAACATAAAGAATACTGAACCAAAAATATATAACAGTAAAATTCATCGAGAATTCATTACCATTATATTCCCCAATTATCTTAGTCACATATATATCGAGTCCCTAAGTTAAGAATTCCCCAAACAGCGTATCAATACAGATCCCAGGTCAGAGTGAGACAGACTGCTTTAGCCCCTTCAAAGGTCTCACTTCCTTTCTAGACAGATCCATACTGATAAACCATTTATCTTAACCATGACCTTGTATATCAATGATAGACAATACCAGGGTTTTCACAAAATAATTAATTGTATTCTCTTCGCGGTAAAATTATATTTGTGGTAGTATAAATTTTGCCATTATAACGGTATGTTTACAAAAGCTCAAAAATGATTTTAACATAACCCTCTTGCTTCACGAAAATCTTGAGAAAATTTGAGCATTATAACTCTACTATTAATATTTAGCACAAACAAATTATTTTAAGGCTATAAAACAATTTATTAAGGCTTAATAGTAAAAACACCTAAAGCTTACAATCTAAACACAAACAAGAATCAAAACTCATACTTCACAAATTAAATTGAAAGATAAACCCCGTACCTTGGCCAAAACTTGATGAAGAACAACCAAGAACACCAAAGAGAAATTTAAGAAAACTAGAGAGAAAAGTGAGAGAACTTTGTGTGTCTTCTTGCAAGCTTGTTGGTGTGTAAGAATTTATGAAGCAAAGACCCCTATTTATAGGAGGGAAGGGGCGGCCAAAGAGGGAGCTAGGAGGGATTAAATATTTGTGACCTCACCTAGCTTTTTGGTGTATATGTCATAATGCTTTATTATTTAAATCATTCCATTTTCTCATTGGCCATCCCTTATGACTAAGCTAATGACTCATAAGCCAAAAAGCTCATCCAAGGCTCCAAATTAAGAGTGGATGTCGACCAAGATAGGAAGGGAGGAGAGCCTTTGGATTGCTTGGTCAAAAGTCTAGGGTTTAGGTAATTTTAAGTGGGAACTAAGGGCAAAATGGTCTTTTTACTTGCCCACCTTACTATTCAAGGTAATCATGATGTTCCCCACTCTTACATACTTCTTAGAATTGTATTTGAACCCCTCAAAGTTCCGAAGTTCCTATATTATAGCCACTATGTTTCTATTCGTCTCTTTTCGGTTTATTCCGCAATTAAGGGTTAAGATAGTCTTTTTACTAATCTAATACTCAATAATATTTTAAAATAGTAAGAATCAATGGAAAATCTTGGAAATAACCCATAAAAGTCTTATGGAAGAGTTTTGGGAATTTTACGATAAGGATAAGTGTAACACTCTGTTTTTTTTTATATATAGTTTTTATTTATTTTTAATCTGTTTTAAATTAATTAAAATTATTTAATTAATGATTTTGTGATTTTTTAAGGTATAATTAATAATATTTATATCTTAGGTTTATTTTTGAAGGGTTTATAGTGATAGAGTTCGCAAAACTGAGTTTTTGCAAGAACCGCGTTCTCACGAAAGGCGGGAAGGGTTTAATATTTTTCCGGAGGTCATTTTTACTCCAAAATAAATTTTTAACGAACCAAAACTGATTCTTATAATATTTGTGATTTTTACAAATTTTTCTGGAAATTTTTCCGAAAAACTTTATTTTACCCGCGTTTGGTGCTTTACGGGTAAACCGGGCGCAACCGGGACATGAATAATAGTCTAAAAATTTAGTTTTGAGTTTCTAAATTTTTCTATGACATATTCGAATCATAAAATTTATTCCTCATGATTTTACTCATTTTAGAAAAATATTTATCTAAAAAGGGGTTCGAAAACTACGCGTTTTTACCGCTTCGAACTACCGATTAAACCCTAACTTGATGGGACTTAATCCCACCATTTTTCTGGTCAGCTGGATGCATAAGGGGGCTGATTCAACTCAAAAAATTCTTCCAAAAGTCAAATGGTCAATTAGGGGTTGATTTTTGAATTTTCCCAAAATTAGGTGAGAGAAGTATGACTCCCAACCACCAAAGCATGCAAGCCCATACCTCCCCCATGCCCTTCTTGCTTCAGCCGAAATTCATCTAGGGAGAAAGGAGAGAGAAATTCATTTGCTTCATACACTTCATCTTCTCCAAGTTCCATTTTCCATTTTCTCTCTATTCCCAAGCTTTTTCCATACACAAAAAGACCAAGTTCTAGTGAGATTTTCCATACCCAAGCTTCACAAAAAAGGTTTGGATCACCATTCTAATCCATAAACTTCTTTCATTTTTTCATTTCCACCACTTTCATGTTTTCATGAAAGTTTGAGTTCTTCATTTCACTAAAAATAAGCTTTTCCTTTGTTTAGGTTCACTCCATTGGAACCTACAAGCTTGGAAACTACCTTGGATCTATTTTCTTTCAAGATTTGAGTAAGTATTCATCTTCTCAAATTTCTACTCTTTATGGTTTCTTGGTTTTCATAAAACTCATATTTCTATGGTTGTATTTTGGTGTATTTTGTAAAAGGTAAATTTTTATAAGTGTGGGAACATCAAGGTGTTGAGTAGACCACTTGGTGTTGGTGTGGTGTGAAGGAGGTGATTTTGGAGTTAGCCCATTTTTCAAGTCTTCAAGAGGTAAGGGGATTTTTCTCAATAAGTTGGGAGGGTTGTGTATGTGTGTGATTATGTGATTTTGTTCTTGATGATGAACTCAAAGACTTGAGTTTTTCATATTGGTTGTTGAATGATTTTTCATTCTCTTAGTAAAATGTATTTTTACATGTATATGTATATGAGTAAAAATATGATTTTTGGTTGAGGCATGATAAATTTTTATGAGCCTATGTGTTGTTGGAAAAAATCATATGTATGCTTTGGGGTGGTTTTGGATGTCCAAGTGTGTGCTTGGTGAAGTATGTTTTAATGCTACGTTCATGAATGAGTACTTTGAGTGTATGTTGATTTATGGCTTGGTTGTGTTATTGCCTAATTGATGTATATTGATTTATGTGTATTTCATATACTTTGATTGGGATTGGATTGAAAAGATTTGATTAAGTGTGGGAAGAGAGTTTAAAAGCTTTAATGAGAAAGTTTTTCCAAATGAAGTAATGAGAATTCTAATCATAAGTCTTAAATCAATTTCATACTAAATCATTTTACCCATAAAACTTTAAGTGAGTTAGAGAATTAATTAATGTGGGAGAAAAATCAAATTTTGGATTTTTAGGGGTTAAAAACGAAAACTGCAGGTTTTTGGGGTCAAAAATGCAAATTCTGGAATTCTGGGCTTTAATTGCAAAATCTGGACTTTTGGGTCAAAATTATAATTTAAGAAAGTTTGGGGCAGAAATGAGAATTCTGGAAACTTTTGGGCCAAAAAGATAATTTATGAAAACTTGGGGCCGAAACGCGAAGTCCGGTACATTTGGGCCAGAATTGTAAATTACGAAAGTCTTGGGGTAGAAAACGTAAAGTCTGGGCATTTTGGGCCAGAAACCTGATTTTTCAGAAAATTTGGGGCTGGACTGTGAAACTGAACTTCTTAGGGGGTCAGAATTACAAATACTTAAAGTAAAAGATTTTAAGTAAAATTATCAAATAATTAAATTAGGTTTTTAATTAATTCCTTTTATGATGAATAAGTGGGTTTTAGATAAAAGATAACTCTTTTATTGAAAATAAACGAAGCTTAAAGTTTTTAGAGTTAAAAGAAAACTTAAGAATTCAAAGAGGAATTTCTTCTAAAAACTTATGGTGTTAAACAATAATATTACACGGCATTGGAAGAGAACCAATACGTGGCGAAGATAAAAGTCTTAATGACAATAATATTACACGGTATTGGAAGAGAACCAATACGTGGCGAAGATACAAGTCTTAATGACAAAAATATTACACGGTGTTAGGTGAAAGCTAACACGTGGCTCCGAAAAACCCTAAGACGAGGGACCAAATTGATTGTGGTTGCAAATATACTGTCATATGCATTTGAGATATTGGCTTTTGCCAGGCTAGCATTTATTGCTATGATGAGAGCACACAATCCTATGCGGTGATTGTAAATAAGTATGGTCTGACTATAAGTCTTTGAGGGCATCCAGGTTACGAAATTCTCAATGGCCTTGCGGTGAATCCCCTTGTGCCGAGAAGAGTAGTGTACCCGGCTTGGATGATCCTAACCGGCTGCCTTATTTGAGATGGAGTGTACGACGTAGCACAATGGGTCTGTACCGAATAAATGACAAACGATGGCCAAGAGTGAAGGTCAGTTTGCATTAATGATAGGTATACGATTCCGCCACATCGCTCTACTTAGTTGAGGAAGAAAAGTCTCCATGGAGCAGTGCACCGGTGTATGACAAGAGATATTGAAGTGACATGCATTATGCTAGAATGCTATGTGTGTACTTGATTGTGTGTTTACCTTGATGATTTGTCTCTTGTTGATGATTGAATAGCTTAGCTAAAAGATTTGCGAAAGAATAACTCTATATAAATATATTCTTGGAATGTATTATGTAGTATTTTATTTTTCATATGCAACCTTTCAGTGGATTTCAACTTGTGAAAAGAAATTCACCCTTGCATATTTTCCTGTATCTGTATGTACGTTACGCGTAGATGAGGCCTTTGGTAGCCCGCGTAAGGGAGAGCTTCCGGCCCCTTGAGGCCGAGTCCGAGGGAGGGGGATGGACTTATGATCCCATCTCCCAATGGGCCACTGTGTGTGGACACGTGGTCAGGACTAGAGGAGGGGTGCTGGGCCCCGAAGAGGTTCTGGAGCGCGACATGGTTCTGGACGCTTACATTCCACTCGAGAGGATGCGCAGCTGGCTGGCAGCCGCACCCGAGGCACTCGTGGAGCAGCCGAGGCGAGAGACTCAGGCGGAGGAGAGACCTTTACCCTCACGAGTAACTGGATCAGCTCGGGAGTATCGTCGCATGTTTCGCCGCACGCGTCTCACTCCGAGGAAGAGCACCTTGCCGCGAGATCGTCTACCGAGGATGGCTCCATCAGTGACACCAGCTTCACCACCAGCGACAGGGAGACCGACGCTTTCCGTTCCTTACGTTCCACCGTATGGCCGTTTCGTACGCTGCTCTTCTGACACTTCTGCCGGACCGTCGGGACACGCAGAGAGGGGGAAGAGGAAGGTTCGAGATGAGCCAGAACGGGTATTCATTGAGATATCCGAGGAGGAGGAGGACCCAGAGGAGGACCCGGAGGAGGATCCCGAGGAGGACCCCGAGGAGACGTCATCGTCTTAGGTCGTAGTGGTGGGGGTGTCTAGTGCTAGGTTGTGGGATGTCTGTTAGCGACCAGCCTAGGTTTGGGATGTTCATGTTCAGTGTCGTGTATTTGACACATCTTTTGATTTACAGTTTTCTTAGGTTTAGATTTATCGCTTTATTTTCTTTACGTTATGATGATGTATTTTGGCCACTATGTTGTGGTTCCAAACTATCCTTGCGGGCGCAAGACTTGTATACTTTGACATGATGATATGTATATATGTGTATGATGTTTCTTTTCTTCTGAGTTTCAGGATGGCTAAGTGTGATGTGAGAAATCTTTTCGTTGAAGATTCTTTTAAAAAAAAATTAGCCACCAATTTTGGTAATCTTAAGTTATGAAAGATGTTTTTCCGCATTAAGTGTTAGTTTTTCACGTGACGTTCCTTGTGGGAAAAAGGGGCGTTACAATAAGCCTTGCAATTTGTAAAAACAACGAAAAACGGATGTGCCGTAAGTGAAAAACAACACTTTTTCAAAAAATTCCAGAAAAATCCCAGAAAATTTGCAAATGGAATTTAATTACTAATGGTCTCTCTTAAAATTTGATTTTGAGCCGTCATTGTTCGACATAAATCGATTTTGGACCAAAAACCTCTACTTTCCGTACTTTATAAGCGTAAAAAAATAGCGTTTTGACCTGCTTTTCAGAAAATTACCAAATAATTTCCAAAAATCTCAAAAAATATAAAAATATGATTCAGCTACTCAAAATCTTTTTCTGACCTCAAGTTGGTCTCCAAATCAGTGTTTTACTCTTTCCGTAAGTAACAGGGTCAAAACAGTAATTTTTAAAGTTTTCCAAAAATTCTAAGAAAATTCCAGAAAATCACAAATATTAAAAGAACCAACTTTTGTGAAGGAAGTTTGTTTGAAAAGGTTGGGTTAACATACTTGTGTTGTTAAAACCCTTTTTCGTCAATAAGAAAAAATATGGATGTCAAACAGTAAGGAAAAAGTTACTGTTTTAATAAAATAATTTCATAAGTGTTTTATACTTATTATTATATGACCAAATTAATTTTCTTAGCACTTAGATCTTAGTATTTCATATAAAACAGAAATTCTAACTAATATCCTAAAAATACGGATGTTACACATTAAGTTATTCTTCCGACTGTAATAATTCAATTTATGACTAATCACACCGCGGCAGAGCCGAACTGAGGTGAAAAGCCCAACAGAGTGATTCGATATATAACTAATGGTTATTAACTTATTTCAAGAAGATCAAAATGGGGCAGAGCCTCTCTGAATTTGATCAAGGGAGAAAGAGTAACAATAAATAAACTTACGTCCGCTTTTGAACCCAATAACGTCTGTTCTCTATTTTTAAGTAAATCTTTGGAAATGGAATAATTACACGGCGGCTGAGCCGACTGCGGTAATTAGTGTCCAATTTTTCTGAAAGTTAATTATATACTTAGTGAACGAAATATAGCTGATTAATTTCTGGCTTAAGTTATTTTTGAAGATGAAAAGATCACACGACGGCAGAGCCATCTTTGGTGATCAGTACCCTTAAAAATCGATCCAATATACTAAGTGAACGTAGTCCAATTCATTTCTTTTTGGAAATATTTAAGCACTGATTATCTTCTAGGAAAAAGGCCCGTTGAAAACTTATCTCACTCATTTTCACTGTCTTTAAACATTGGAAATTAAACTGAGTTAGGTGCATACATAAACAGATTGGATACACACTCGATAATTCCCACAATTAATATAACAGTAGGTTCACCGGGAATCCATTACCGTTACATTAAATTCCGAAAGATGCTATAACCGTAGGTTCACCGAGAATCCATTATTGTTATACTCTTTAATTCTTTCCAATCCATTTATATATACATTATTTAGTAAATCAATTCTTTTCCAAATTATCTTGATCACGTATATACCCGATCTCTAGTGTTAAGATTTTTAAACAACGTATTAATACAGATCCCAGGCCGGATAGAGACGGACTTTATATTAGCCCCTTCAAAGGTCTCTATTCCTTTCTAGACAGATCCATACTAATAAACCGATCAAATTATAACCATCACCTTGGAAAATATAAGTGTTAGATAACATCAGGATTTTTCTCAAAAGATTTAGCCGTATTTTTCTTTACGGTAAACAGTAATTGCGGTGAGCTAAAATTTTGCCATTATAACGGTATGTTTACTAAGCTCAAAAATTCATTTTTCCATACCAACCTTACTCCCAGGAAAACTTTAAGAAGATTTGGGCATTATAACCCCAAAATAATGGAAAAACAAAGACAAGCACTTTTCAAGCCATGTAAACACCAAAAAGCACTCAAGCACACAACACTCAAGATCAAACACAAACTTCTCAAATTATTTTGCAAGAGGTTCCCCCTACCTTTTCCAAGATTTTTGATAAAGAACAAAGCTTTGAAAAATAAGAACACCAAGCAAAATACCAAGAGTTTCAAAGAGGAAAAAGAAGAGTTTTTGCTTGAAAACACAAAACTCTTTGGTGTGGGAAGTTTTTATGAATCAAAGAGGGTATGAACAAGGAGAAGGGGGTGGGTTTCTTGATACTAAAAGTGGGAAGAACAAGGCTTTGAAGATCAAGGCTTGATCTCAAAAACAAAGAGGAAAAGAGGTAGGAATTCAAAGGGAGAAAGAAAAGGATTTTGCTTTGTCAATACAAAGGCTTTGGTGTGAGATTTATGAAGAGTGAAGAGGGGTATTTATAGTGGAGGGGGCAGCCTAGGGGTTGGGTTAGAGTAACCTTGGTTAGCTTAGAAAGAAATCATAGTTTAGCTTTTAAAAATAAACCAAAACATTTATCTAATTCCTAATTGGTTTATACTACTTCACAAGGATTGAATCCAAGTGAAAATCATCATCCAAAGGTCCAAGATGAGGAAGAGGAGTCGGCCAAGAGGTGGAAGGAAAGAAGAAGGAAGGTGAGACCATGATGTAAGCCATGACTCCTAAATTAGCCATTTATCAAATTAGTTTTAATCAAACATTTCCTAATTCGTTTAAAAACATGACTCATGGGTCTTAATGCATCTAGTCCTCTTCTTGGCAAGGTGGTGAGGCAGTTTTGAGGCTGCAAGAAGGAGGAAGTGAAGTTACATCTTTGCCCCTAGGGTTTTTAAGTGAAAAGGGTGTAAATCAAGGGCAAAATTGACTTTTCATTAATCAAGAATTCCTAAAACAAATTTGAAGGATGAGATCTGATAAAAAATTTTGGGAATACCATGTAATAGCCCTAATAGCCTCATGGAAGAGTTTCTGGAATTTTGCGGTAAGTGTAAGCGTTGCATTTTGCATAAAAACAAAAAAAACGGACGTGCCGTAAGTGAAAAACATACATTTTTCAGAAAATGACTGTTTTAATATCAATGGTCTCTCTTAAATTTTAATTTTTAGCTCTCATTGACCAGTATAAATCCATTTTGGCCCAGAAATTCTCGTTTTACGTGCTTTACAGAGTTTTAAAAAAGCGACTTTTGATACGTCTTTCAAAAAATTCTGAAATAAATTCCATAATCCTAAAAAATGGGAAAAACATGTTTTGGCTATTCAAAATCTTTATCTGACTTCAATTTGAGCTCTGAATTAGTTAATCAACTCAAGCGGTTTACTATTTGCATCAAAACAGATCTTTTAAATCTCTTTACTTCCAAAAATTCTAGAAAAAATCCAGAAAATCTAAAATATTAGAAAAACAAACTTTTGTGAAGGAAGTTTATTTATTGAAGTCATTTGATGTTTTTAAGGTATTTAAAACTTCTTCCATCGGTTAGACGTTTTGTTCTCCGTAAAATAGACTTGATAAAGACAGTAAAACCATTGTTTCAGAAGTATTTCAGAATATGTGTATTTTATTCCTAATTTTAAGCCAAAATTTAATCACAAAACCTTTATGGTACAAAAATTCATATAAAAAAGAAAAAGTACGGTTTAGAACGAAGAAACAGACGTTGAATTTTGACCCGTGGAAGCTAAAAACTAACCGTTTTTAGAGGTATTTTGAAACTCATGTATTTAAATCCTATTTTTAAGCTAAAAGTAAATATCAAAATATTTATGTCACACAAATTCAAATAAGACGAAATTTAAACAATTAGTTAAAAAAAAGGGATGTTACATTGGGTTTTTTTTTATAATCACTATTGGGTGTTGTTACTTATTTCTTTATGCTATTTAATGATTGGTATAAGTTAATTTTATCAGGCGTGTTTGGCGATATTATTTGGTTTGAGATGCTTTGAGTTTATTTAATGGGTGCTATTTCTTGTTTGTTTGTTGTTGTCTGTGATTGATGTAAATGTAAGGCCAACAATTTGTCTAAGGCACATGTAGAGTTTTGTACCCAATGGAACAATTAATTTGGCTTATTAACAAATGTAGCTTGGTGTTCTGTTATTGCATAACAATATTATAAACCTCCGGAGGTGGAGAGTACCAAGCTGTTAAGTTAGGAAATGGCTAAACGTGAAATAGAGGATTTGATTCATAAATCGACATCAAACAATGGTGACATAGATTCATCACGTGCGTATTGTATTGTAGTGTGTGTTAGTGTAAAGCACTACTTTTGTGAATATAAATTTATGTTTTGTTCATAAATTGTTCAGGGGCTTGAAGACATATCAATGGTTGATGAAAATAAATGTGGCACAAATGAAGAAGAGATTGGTGGAATTGAAAATTATGATGGTGGTGGATGCAACTTTCCTGCTGAACATGCTGTGAATTGTATAGATGAATTGGAACAAATTAATTTCAAGAACGTAAGCCCAGAGGACATATTGATGTATCACTTTCCAAATTGTGATGTTGTACTTATGTTTTACAATTGGTATGCCAATGTTCAAGGCTTTTTAGCCAGAAAAGGAAAAGTCATGAGAAACATCTCTGGTCAAGTGATACAACATATATTTTTTATGCCATAGACAAGGGAAAAAGAGAGGTAATAAGGGCCATAGTAGTACCAAGAAGCGAGAACCAAAATCAAAGGCAAGTTTCGTAGTTCATGTCTAAGCAAATAGTGGACAGTGGTACATTAAGTATTTCAATGATGTCCATAATCACAAGATCATGGAGAACAATTTTACTGGTACGTTACCAGCACATAGAAGGATGAGTGAGGACAAGACAAATCAGATGAACAACAAGAGGATAGTTACAGACATTTGGCTTCACAGACAAGAGGGTGTGACAACATTCAGTTTGTAATGCAAGATTTGTATAATGCACAAACTAGGCAAAAGCTGACGAATTCATCAAATGCGAAAGCTGCGTTAGATTTCCTTGATGAAATGAGATCTAAAGATGAAATGATGTTTTGGAGGCATACCATTGATGGTGATGGAAGGTTGGAACACCTGTTTTGGTGTAATGGTGCATATTGTAGGGATTTTTCTGTGTTTGGTAATGTGCTAGCCGTTGATGCAACGTATCGAAAGAATAGTTATATGTGTCCGTTCGTGGTATTTTCTGGTCTCAACCATCATAATCAGAGCATTGTATTTGTAGTTGCCGTTGTTGGTAATGAAACGGAAGAAACTTATATGTGGTTGTTCGACCAATTTGTGTTAGCCATGGGTACTGGCAAGACTACAGTGTCTATTATTACCGACGGTGACGTGCCCATGCCAAATGCCATTAGACATGTCTTACCAAGTGCACACCACAGATTATGTGCTTGGCATTTACTTCAAAATGCAACAAGTAATGTAAAAAATCCAAAGTTTGTTTCGAGGTTGAAACAATGCATTTTGGAGGACTATGACCTAGGTAAGTTTAAGCGTAGGTGGTTGAAACTAGTTCAGTTTTTGGTGTGGAAGAGAGCAACTGGGTTACAGAACTTTATGAAAGGCATGTGGGCCACTGCATACGTGTGTGATAATTTCTTTGAGGGTTTTTTGACCACGTCTCGATGTGAGGGTTTACAATTTGAATTCTGGAAGTTGCGATACCCTTTCTCATAAAAGGATATTACAACATGAGTAACCTTTTTTTTTTAAAATAATACTAATCTTTATTTTTAAAAGAAAATTCTCTTTTAATTATTTCAAGTCTATTTCGAAAATGAGTATAAATTTTTTCTTCTTTTATTTCCTGAAAGTTATTTTCACTTGAAAATCTCACTTACGTTATTTAGATTTCGAAACTTATTTATGTCGTAACGTATTATTGAAAAAAATCGAGATAAACCTCATCCGAATGAATAATATACATCATATATAATACTGGTCCAAAGTTTTACAAGTACATCAAACCGAATAGCTAGTAGTGACATATCAAATAGTATAGTCATCCGGCAAGGATAATAATAAGTCTACCCCAAATGAGCCTAGGCCGGTCGAGTCTCCGATCACCCCCAACAGACTATCTAGCCAAAAGCCACTCCAGACGGTAGTCTTCTTCATTCCTCCATCATGGTCAATTCACTTGACTGGTGGTACATCTATATGAATCATGTTCCAAAGAGCACAAAACATATAGGCAAGGGTGAAAAATCTCCATACATAGATTATAAAACATAGTGACAACAGATAAGAATAAAGTAAATCGGACTTATCAAACATAACCTACATTAAGCATTACTGTACCATTTACCTTTTCTCAGAACAAAAGTATATACTCTCTCTTCTATTGAGACTTTCTCATATACACAAGGAAAATCATCATAGTTACAACACATAACTCAGCATCAAGCAATATATCATTACACAGATATATTTAAAATACATGACACTTCTATTCTCCGCTCAACACCGGTGTAATGCTCCATGGAGACTTTTCTCTTCCTCATCAACATTTGAGCGATAAGCCACAATCAATCCCTAACATACTGTTCAAGGCTAAACCTCCAGTAAAGTCCAAGACAGTATTTAGGAAAGCCATGTTTAAGTCAAAATTGTTCAAGGCTAAACAGACAGTAAAGTCCAAGTAACAATTTATTAATGCACTCAGCGACACCATATCATAAATAGGTCAATCAATCAGATTTATCCAAGCCGGGTGCTCTATTCGTTCTCGGCTCACTGGGAGTCACCACGTGGCCATTGAGACTTTCGAAACCTGGATAATCCCAATAGGCAATTGTAGCCCAACCGTACCCTATTTTCAACCCCTCTCTGGGTTGTAGCTCACGTCACAACCCTCTCTGGGTATGACCACTTGGCAAACCCAAGAAAATCTCTTTATGCAAATGGCATGACATATTGCACACAAAGTCAATCACAATCACTTTCACATTGTTTCTCTTGTAATTTATCTCATGCACATTTCTATGTTACCACTTGTAACATTCTCAACCTCTTCTTTATGTTACCTCTTGTAACAATCACACATAACCTTCTCTCTTGGTTATGGTATTCACATCTCTTTGTGATTATTCTCAATCAACATGTCCCTTCCTCTTCAATTAATGCTCTTAATTAATCCTTGTCTCTTAACAAAAATGACATTTCCTAAATCCAATATTTAAGTTCTAAAAATAATTTAATTAAAATACTTGCCAATTATTAAGTTCAAAAATGACATTTTTCTCTATAAAAAAAATATTTGTTCAAAAAGCTGAAAAAGATGATTTTTTCGCAAAATTCTGGGCTGTTAATTTTCCAGAATCCAGAACGGTTCACAGGAGTGAAAATTTTCACACCTACGGCGTGGACAGGTCTGTCCCCCTTTTTTCCAAAAACATCCGATTTTCACAGCTTCGAAATTAAACACCCCTAGGGCATGATTGAAGTCCGATTTTCACAAAGTTCAACCAAATTAATCACTTCTCTACATGGTTAAGACCTAATCAATATAAATGAGTAAAAATTATACTTTTGGACCAATCAAAAAGCTTTTCAAACTATGTACAAGCACCTTGAGTTTTCCACTACTACAATTGCTCTTTAATCCCAAAAGATAATAACTCAACATCAAGCTCTTGATCCAAACATTCAACCAAACATAGAACAATATCTTCACACTCCAACATATAGCAATATCATCACATACAAGGCATAGAGCAAGATAATCACACACAAAACATAGAGTAAGATCATCACTCACAAGGCAAATATTTCTTCACAATCAAGAGCAATCCACATCAAAGGAAACCAACCTCACTCACACAAGGTTCAATCAATCCAAACTCATCATCAAGCAAACCTTTCATGACCAAGCCACTCAAGAAAGTTCATATTAAGCATAAACACAACTCTTGGATCATCCATCACCATAGGAACAAAAGAGTACATAACTTAATATTCAACATGCACTCTAAATTAAATTACAACCATCTTGAACAAACCACAACAAACCTAACACTCATATGTCAACTAATCTTTAAAAATCTTGTATAAGAAAATTTTCCCTTACCTCCTTCCTCTTGCTTGTGTAAGAAAACCCTAACCTCCAACCCTTATTCTTCCTTCTCTTTCTCCTTCTTGATTGGCTCCTTCCAAATCAAACACAACACAATCCAAAAACCAATTAAATTTCCTCATCCATGGAAAATCCTTAGCACTTGAAAACAATAAACCAAAATCTACCCTAAGCTCATAAACCACGAAGAAAACAATAAAAACCTAATCCATGAAGTTCTTATGAAATACCTTGATAGCTTGATGATCCCAAATCAAGAGCAAACCTTGCAAAATTTGATTATCTTGGATGAAAATTTTGGAAAGAAAAGCTTGAAGTATGGCTACAGTGTAAGACCAAGATGAAAAATATGAAGCAAGACACTCCTTCTTCCTCTCCTAATTTTGGCCTATCCCTCTCCTATACACTTGTCCAATATTTTTTTAAGCTAATCATGACTAAAAATGAGTCATTAGGAAAAATAAAACAAGGATTTTTCTTATTGGCTAAAAACTATGAGTCATAGATATTTAGAATTTTCCACACTCTTCTACCCATGTCAAGGGTACTGCAGCTGGTCCAAGGGGGGTAAAATATTTTTTTCACCTTAACCATGGTAACAGGTAAGTCTCCAAGGTAATTAAATGTGGTAACTTTTGTATTTCATAGTAAAAATTGTCCAAAAATAACCTATTGAAGTAAAAACTCTCATGAATCTTAAAATAAACCTTAGACCACGAAAATAAGGTGCCACAAAGGTCTTAGTTCCTAAAAATTAAGTTTAGAAGCATTACGGTAATTTTTCGGTTTTACCGTAACCCGTAAATTAGGGTTAAAATGAACTTTCGCTTAAAAATTCTAAAAAATTTCTAAAAATCATCAATATTATAAAAACACCATTGGTTACTCTTTTGGTTGATTTTGGATCATTTTCCAAGCTTCTGGCATTCACCTGTTCCCCTGCTTACCCTGTTCTCAGTCTACAGGGACCAAAACCGCAATTCTTTGTTTGCTATTCTAAAAATTTCCAAAATAATTTCTAAAATTCAAAAATTATATAAAACATCATTTGGCACCTCCAAAAATATTTCTTAACTTGGTCTGGTCTCCAAACCAACTCACAATTCAACCTAGTCAAACTATAGGGACCAAAACGGTAACATTTTTATCTGTTTCTCAGAAAATTTCTGAATAAATTACTAAAATCCTCAAATATTGTAAAATCACTATTTTTACCTTCAAATCTTTATCTTAACCTCAATCTAGGGTTTCTACTTCACGAAGTCACCATTCCGTCTATTTACGGTAAATAGAACTTTGTCTGTATCTAAACGTCCGACTTAAACTACTATTTTCTAACGTCAGGGAAACTTCATCTATCAATTTAATCTTCCTAAAATATATTTAATTAACATGAATCACATATCCACATATTAAAATGTAATAAAGTTAGAAACCTAAAAATTACGGACGTTACAGTAGTATGTAAACATTCGAGCCAATTTGTTAAAATTTTTCCATTGGTTGGAGTACATTAGGCATAGAGAAGTCGAAGCTGACTTTATGTCATCATACGGTGAGCCTGAACTCCAAACGCACTTGGAATGCCTATAATGGTCAACTGCAAACGTGTATACAAAAGGAATTGTTCTTGCTGTTTCGCCCTGTGCTTGTAAGGGCATTGGCATGTAACGTGGTAGGAGTCTAACAAATCACTTCATTTTACATGCATAGTGTATCAAAGTATCGTACAGAAGGATCGCTAGCGAGTAATATTTTGCGAATCTAGTCTAGAATTCAGATGTTCATGTCGAAGGTTGGCATCACTAGGTATTACATGTGAACACATTGTACGTGTTATGGTATATTTGAACATTGTGAACTTGCCTGAAACTGCGGTGCTTAAAGATGGACAAAGGCTGCAAAGGATGAACTCGGTCCGTTAAATGGTGATTGACCGTTGTAGGATGATAGCTGATGCATTCGTTGAGTGTGGCTGACTGGAATACATGCGAAGAACAGTACATGTAGTTACTGCACACACTAAATTTGTTGAAGGAATTGGCAAGTGAAAAGACATGAGACATGCTGGTGTGCTTATAGAAGATATGCTTGGAAACCCATCTCAAGTACGCACCAAGGGATGCGGTGGAGCATCATCATCTGCACAAACAATTGAAACAAAGAAAAAGGTTCAAAGAGCTCCTACATGTAATATATGTGGTTGAAAGGGTCATAACCAAAAATCATGCCATATAAATAGAAAGAAATATGTGAATGAGGGTCATGACGATGGAATAAGTGTCGATGAAGAGTTCGCCTATGCCGTTGTTGTAATGTCCGTATTTTTAGATTTCCGTCTTTATTCTGTCTTTACGGTAAATTGACAAAATAGCTGCGTTGTGAGATAAAGACCTTGAATTGAAGTCAGAAAAATGATTTGAGGATACCAATAGTTATTTTATAATATTTGAGGATTTTAGAAATTTATTTGGGATTTTTCTGAGTTAAGGGTAAGAAAAAGTACCGTTTTGGTCCCTGTAGTTTGACTAGGCTAAACTACAAGTGGGTTTAGAGACTAAAACAAGTTAGAAAAATATTTTGATGAACCAAATAGTGTTTTTCTAATATTTAAGAATTATGGCAATTTTTCTGAAATTTTTTGAAAAGTTGACTATTTTGACCTAAATACGGGTATACGGTTCAAAATAGCAGTATCGGAAAAATTAGAAAAACCCCAAAAATGAAGTTAGGAGGTTTTAAATCATTTACTAGTATTGGAATGATTATGTAGGGGTAGTGATGTAAGAGGAAAAATAGTAATGATTATTTTTTCGATAAAAAGACCATTTTGCCCCCAATTCAGGTATTTAACTGCTAAGCCATAAAGCAAGCCAACTCAAAGCCATTTTAGCTCACCAATTTCATGGCTAGGATTCTCCATGTGAGCCATGCACCAAACAAGCCTTGAATGAATAGACTAGATAGGATTAAAGTTACCTCACTTTAGTTGATTTTTAACCTAGCTTAAACCATGGTTTGTGTATGATCTTATCATCCCTTATTTCTTCAGCCAAAACTGCCCCTCCTTGAGGCCATGAAGAGGACTAGGTTCATTCTTAAGGGGTGAGTCATAAGGATGGACCAATAAAATAATTTCTTGATTTATCTTTTACCAAAATTAATTTATGCGTAATGATGACAATTTTGCAAAACTTATCCTAGTTTCTTTGGGGGAGGGGGCTGGCCGTGAGTCTTGAGGAAGGGAGAGAAGGGTCTTGCTTCATTTTTTTCATTTCCATTCTCTTTCCAAAACACATCTCTTCCATTTTCTCTCATTTTTCTCTCAAAGTTCTAAGAGTTCTTCTAGGTGTCCTTCCATTTTTCCAAAGCTTTTCCACTTTGATCTTCAAGCAACCAAGGTTGGCTTTCTCTTCTCATCCATAAATCCTTTCTTCCTATTCATGATCATTAAGTTCATATTTCTAAAAGTGGGTTTTTTCATTTTTGTCTTGAAGGAACTCAAGCTTGTAAAGGTAAAGGATCTTTGATCCAAGCTTTGATCTTTCTTCCTCCTTTGGTTCATAACTATCAAGGGTTTGAAAAAAATAATCTTTCCTCTCTTATTTTTCTTCTCTTTAAGATTTAAAAGGATCTTATTTGTAGTATTTTTGGCTATGTTCATATCTTGGTTTTAAGATAGTGATCAAGTAAGGCCAGTGAGCCAAGAGACCAGGATCTTTGTTCAAGAAGAGAAAGAAAAAGGTAAGGGAAAATCTCTCTTTTTGTAAGTTATAGGATTCATGGAATGCTATGTGTTTGTCTATGTTTTTTTTAAAGCTTGAGAATCATATTAAGAACAAAAAGATGACTTGATTATTCTAAATGTTTGATCTTTATGAAAAGATATATTTTCTTATTAAATAAGTAATCTTTATGAAAAATTATTGATTTCATGATTTTGATCAAGTGGTGATTGCTTTGAAAAGTAAGAACTTTATGAAAAAGACAATCTTTTCTTGAAAAGTAATAATTTTTATTTTAAAGAGATGATCTTTTTGGAAAAGATATGATTTTAATCAAAGAGATGATTTTTATTAAACGATCATGGAGTGAAAATTATTTGATGATGACATCTTTGTGCTTGTAACTTTGTCTTTATGTTTAAAGTTCATATTATTCTATGCTTGATGTGGATATTATTCTATGCTTGATGTGGATGTTATTCTTTGCTTGATAGTGATGCTATTCCATGTTTGATTATGATATTATTGTATGCTTGATGTCTTTTGGCTTGTGAGAATTGTCTCCTTGCTATTCTTTATTTTCTATATTTCCTTTTTATTCAATTTGGGATTATAATATTTAAAGTAGTTTATTGTTTTGTTATTATGGTACTTGATGATTGGTGATTGGTGAATGAGGAGGTTTGAATGGACTAAGTTAGGCCAAGTTAACTAATGACCCAAGCATTTTTGGAGTATGGTGAAAATGACATGGACATGAACAAAAAGGAATGATTAAGGATGAATTAATTTGAAACAAAGTCCAAAGCTTTGTTAGGATTCATTAAGCAAAGAGTTTTTCGAAAATAAAGTCTCCAATGGACTTTTAATAAAGATTTTAATTATAATAATAAATTAAAAATGAATCATTAGAAGAAAAGTCACAATATTAACCCAAATATCTTATTTTTAATCTAATTAATTTTAATTAAGAGGTATGGTGTTTTTAAAATTAAAATAAAGTTTCTAATCTAATGAACTTTGGCAAAAACAGACCAGTCACACCACTGGTGTGGATTCCAGAAAACGATGTGAAAATTGGATTTTTGTATAGAAATCCGAAAATAGAGAAACAGACCAGTTCATGCCTACACTGTTATTTGTCTCACACCCGTGAAAGTGTCAGGTGTTTTAAAATTTGAAATTTATTAAGGGAAAAATAATTTATTTTGAATTTACCTTAGTCTAAGTATTTTATATTAAATTTTGAAAGTAATGCGGTGAATACGGTAAATCAGTTTTGTGAACCAAAGTAAGGAATTGGTTGAGATAACCAAAGAGAGAGAGTTCTTATAAAATGACTAGAGAAAAAGTCATACATTGAGTGTTAGAAGAGGTAACAAAGAGAAAATATTCAACAGATTACAAGAGAAACCAAATCAATAAAGAGATAATTGTGATGTTACGTGTGCAAAATACTATATGTCATTTGCATTAAAGAGAATTGGCCAAATGGTCACGAGACGAGCATAACAACCCAGAGAGGGGGTTGAGAATAGTGATAGTTGGGCCACAGATGCCTATTGGGATTATCCAGGTTGCGAAACCCCTCTAATGGCCAGTGTAGGTGATAACCCCTGAGTCGAGGCATGTCGTACAACACCCGGCTTGGATAAATCTGACTGACTTGACTATTCATGATATGGTACTATGTTTAAATGTAACATATCTGAATGTTTATCATGAAGTCTGGGGGGACTATTTGATAATTTTGTTAAGTCTGCTACAGCCGATTGCTCAATGTAGTAGGAGGAAGAGAGAAGTCTCCATGGAGCATTACACCGATGTTTGAGAGGGAAATAGAAATGACATGCATTATGATATGTCTTGTTTGATGATGGATTGTTTGGTGAGGATATAAATGATATGTGTTTTCTTTTGACCAAAAATGATATGCGTTATGAGATGGTAACTGTGTATGTTATGCATGATTCCTTCTTAATCTTGATTTATATATGTTTTCTGTGATACCTTTATGACTTGCATAAGAGTGTTTTTCACCCTTTCCTATATGTCTTGTGGTCTTCTGAGTATGATTCATATAGATGGACCCTCAGCATAATGGGTTGCTTCGCACCAGGCGGATTAGTTACTGTCCCCGTGGGGCAAGTGGGGAGTGGGTGGGTGATTAACCCGCACACTCAATGGGGGACTTATGCGGGAAACATAATGTCCCTAGAGACTGTATCAGGAGGACTACAGAGATAAGTTCAAGAGAACTTAGTTCTAGATGTGCAGATGCCTCTCAATGAGTTGAGAGAGCGTTGGAGGAGACAGGATTCAGAGTCACAGAGAGCAAGATGTCCCGAGCCAGTGCCAGAAGAACCGGTGAAACCGAAGGCAGCGCATGGAGGACCTAGTACTCTGCCTATTAGGACGTACTCCCGTAGGACCCGGCAGACTGCGAGGAAGAGTACTGTGAGAAGACCTAGATCCATTCTGGAGGTGCCAGCTAGGGAAGCACCTGTTGCGGAGTCAACCGCCATGGTGGTTGATGCTGTTCCGATTTCTTATGCACTACCTGGAGGTAGTCCTTTACCTTTTACCCCTGTTACCCCTAAGGATCTGGTTGTCTGGAGGGCCAGAGTTAGGAGGGAGGCAGCGGTGCAAGGGGAGAAGGGGAAGGGAATCTTAATTAGGAGATGGTCCTGAGGGACAAGGTTCTAATGGACCAGTGATGTAGGAGTCTTGGCAAACCCAGTCAGATAAGGGTTTTGTTATAGACTTTGGGACTAATTCAGTCATGACCCCATTTCTTTTTTATGATGACTCTATGGGCGTAGGTTTATGACTTTGCTTATTTTGGATGACTGTAAAATATTTATGACATTACTTTACTTTATTTTATTGCTTTCAGCTCTTGTAATTATGGTGTGCTATCCTAGTTTGCATGGGTAAACATGTAGTCTGATGTATAGTATATATATATATATGAGGTATATTTCTGTATACATTACGTTTGATTTATCTTATACGCTAAAGTTTTAAAATTAAGGGTTCCAATTTAATAAAGTATTTCTATTATAAAAAGAAAAAAAAATTATTCACATTTTTGGAAAGTAAATACAATAACACAATAATATTCTTTGAGATTAAAATAAATAACTTAACTATTTTCACAAAAATATCTTTTCACATTGTAATTTCCTTTTAGGAGAAAGGGCATTACAGCTGTTGACATGGTAATGATTAATTGTTTTAAAATAATTTTTGTCAAGTTAGAAACGAATGTTAATGGATAAACTGACTTATACATTTAATTTGTTTTGTCATGTAGACTGTTAAGTAAAGCAGGGATTGATGGATTACTTTACCCGGGATACATGGTAGTACACACATGTACAGCACCAATGTGGTTTAGCTTACTTTGTTTGATTATATTAATGGTTGTATGGATTCTAATTTAATTAGAGTAATGGTCATATTTGTTTTTTTTTGTCAAGATGGTTATATTTGTTGTTGAATTACTAAACGAAGACAATGTTGATAGGTCCAGAAATATGTTACTCATATCACTTGGTCCCAAGTTAAATTCTGTCCATTTCGTTTTTTTAACAATGAAATCAATATGGACTTTTTTTTTATTGAGTCTTACAATCTATCCATTTTGTTTGATAAAAGATGAATGTGGCCCAACAACAATTTTAGAGTGAAGCTCAACAAAGGCCCTCAACATAAGAAAAATTCTAATAAAAAAGTCCATAATGTCCATAACAAAACATTATAAAAAATAGTCCATAATGTTCATAACAAAACATTCTAAGAAAAATCTATATCTATAATTTGACAAAAAAAACTCCATATCCATAACAAAACATTACAAAAATGGATCCACTAAAGAAAATCAAGGTCCCAAAACAAAAAACTCCATATACATTCCAAAAATGAACTTGAACCTAGATCCACCTAGATACCTCACTTTCAAAAGGGCACCATTTCGAATGCTGTACAGTTCTCGAATGGCATCTGTGTCTGTGACGAAATAAAACATATCATTAATAATAACAACGGTGGCATTGAAGCAATGACCCAAATGGTCTTCAAGTGTCACAGGAGGCAGACAGTCATTCGCCCAACGAAAGAAAAAGGGTCATGGGATTTGCCTTTTAGATAGTATAGAGGCGGTGAGATTTGAGGATGAGTGAGTCACGGAGGAGGTGGGATGCAAGGTTGATGGCTGAGACAGAGCAAGTGTATTGTCGTCTTCAGGAAAGGATTGGTAAAGTTCTCACATAGAGGGAAAGAGAAAACAATAAGAACCCGGATCCTCTACTGCCCTGCTACCTTTACAGCAGAGACTTGTGAGTGTGGGAGGAGAGAGAAAAAAGTGAAAGAGAGAAAAAAAATTGAGGAGAGAGACAGAGAGAGTGGATCTCTCTGCAATGCTGCAGAGGATCCACGCAGAAACAATAATGGGTCTTGATGTGTCACTTGTCATTTTCCAAGTATCGGCACTCTCTCTGTGTATTCATAGACCACAAACACACGCCACACGTATATAAATATATTACGATGAAAACCAAATAATTGATACTAATATATTAAAATATTAAAATATATGGGTACATGACAAAGTATACGTGACTAACACATAATGTGATTGGTCAACTAGTATCCACCGCTTGAGTCAGTACCTCATAAAAGAATACCACCCTAAACAAAGGCCCACATGGTCCAACATCTAAATACTACTTGCACATTTGATTAGTTGAAACACAAGTCCAAAATGATCATGTGCAGGGACAATGGGCAACTAAAACACCTTAAACATCCAAAATCCAAAATATTGTGATTCGCGCATTATGTACACTTTTGTGCATCCAAAAAGTTGGTGGTTGTTGTCTTTCAATGGGAAGCGCCTCCCAATAGCTTTCGGCCATACTTTCTACAAAAGACCTCAGTTCATTGTGTAGTCCAAGTAGCAAATCCATTGCTGATGTCATCCTCACACGATTTTCCTGAAGCTGCATGACATTTTTAAAAAATTTATAATGTAGGATATTATTAATAGAAATTTAATACAAAAAATAAAGTGTTTAAAATATAGATGTATTGTATACCCACCGTTCCCACCAGATTAGATGTAAAATATTGTTCCACGTGTCCATCCAGAGCAAGACCCACACCCTAGAAGTGTCACTTTAATTTTTTTTTTCATTGGATGTTAGTTAATTGCCATGGAATAGAATTAATAGTGTTAATGACATTATTTATAAGTTAAAATTGACTAACATGCAGCCGCAATTTGGAATCCCACGTGCTTCCTTAATTTTCCATGTAGCAAAGTTAGGTCTTCCACCCACAAAATTCCCAGCATAGGGTGAGGAGTTGACCATATGGGACAATGTCACTGTCTTTAAGCCACATTTAAAAGTGCATGGTAAGTCAGAGTCATATACAATCTAGGTGATATTTTTTTGCATTAATTTAGTGCAAGAAACTCACAATGGCTGTTATGCGTTGTAGCCTTGTCTCATATAATAACAGATAAATAGATGTTTATTAAAAAAATTACTTATAAAATTTTTGCTACAATGAAATACAAGAATTATGTGGACCAAATATTAAGTCCCACCCACTGAAGAATGTGTCAAAATAAAAGAATGTTCACGCATTTTAAGTCTCATATAATAACAGATAAATAGATGTTTATTGAAAAAATTACTTATAAAATTTTTGCTACAATGAAATAAAAGAATTATATGGACCAAATATTAAGTTCCACCCAACGAAGAATGCCTCGAAAAAAAGAATGTTCATGCATTTTAAGTCTCATATAATAATAGATAAATAGATGTTTATTAAAAAAATTACTTATAAAATTCTTGCTATAATGAAATAAAAGAACTATATGGGCCAAATATTAAGTCCCACCCAACGAAGAATGCTTCAAATAATTACATAAACAATATTTACAATTTAAATTTTACACAATCAAATAAAATAATTGCATGCCCGACCCCTTAGAGATGCTTCTCTTCATCAAAACTGCCCAACCCCTTCACCCACAATTACTGTTGCAATATTCTTTTTTCAAAAAGGATATTATATTATAGTAACCAAAAATTTTGCAAAGTCTTAAAAAATAATTAGATAAAAGTTTGTAATCATCTTCCAAAAATGCGGATAAATTTTTTTTCCTTTTCCAAAGTGAATGGTAATTATAAAATAATATCTCTTCATAATTCATCATAGATTAATAACTATGCTATTTTACAAAGGGTTTGCTTCAGTACAAACCTAAGTATAGATTCTGCAAAAGTAATAAAACTGGAAATACTAGTAAAACAAAAATTGCAAAAGTATTTAAAGAAAAATATATGTTACTACGTAGGTGTGAGCCAGACCAATCTTAGACCAACCATCTAGCTTAAGCATCTTAAGACGAAGAGGTAATGGTAGCAGCAACTTTCTAACCCTAACTTGGTATATCTTCTTCTAAGCAGCCCTCTTCTTCTTCTCCACCTTCCTTGCGTTGCCATCTTCTGTCTGGATGATATCCTTCATCTGCTCCAAGGTAACTTAACGTCTAAGACTAATCGGGTTTCTACTTTCCAGTTTGGTTTATCCACCCTCCCAGCGGTAGTAAGTACATAACCAGAGTATGTACCCCACTGTGTACCAGGGTTTATCTGCCACCCCGACTTCTCAATCTCAAGGAGTTGAATCCTAAGACGTCGGATCGGAACTAACCCACTTCTCGGGTAAACCATCTACTCAGTCATGCATTAACACAACATAAGCAGACAAGGATGAGACTCTAAGCAAGGTAATATGGAAAGTAGGAATACACCCAACACATATAGATCACTCATCAATCAATTTGCACACCAAGCAAATAACAGATCAATCAAGGCTTATAAACATATCTTAACTCTGTATTGCAATCTTAAAAAATAACTCATTCATAAAATATATTTATGCATGTCACTTCAATATCTCTCTAATCACACTGGTGTAGTGCTCCAAGGAGACTTTTCCAACCTCACACCATTAAGCGACCAGCTGCAGTAAACTTAACAATATAATCAGGGAATCTGCCAGTCAGATTTATCCAAGCCGGGTATTCGACTCGTCTCGGCTCAGGGGGATTCACTGACAAGGCCATTGAGACTTTCGAAACCTGGATAATTCCAGTAGACAATTGTAGTCCAGTAGAACCTATTTTCAACCCCAGCCTCTAGGTTATATGCTCATCGTCTATAATCCAAATGATCGTCTAACTTTGCATATACTCTTTTTCTCTTTGTTTTCTCTTTGTAAAACTTCCTCTGTTTTACTGTAGCTTCTCTTCAATACTACTATATAATAAAACTCATCTCTTTCTGGAAAAATACTCTTTGGTTTCATTACTCATTTATTGTGAGCCAAGTAATTATCTTGTTTCAAGAAGATCAAAAAGGGGCATAGCCACCTAGGATTGATCAAGAGAGAAGAGATCGACAATATTAAAACTTACGTCCGCTTTGTAATCAGTAAGTGTCTGTTCTCAGATTTTAGATAGCTCTTTAGGAATGGAATAATTACACGGCGGCTGAGCCGACTGCGATAATCAGTGTCCAGCTTTCTTGAAAATTTAACACAGGTTTAGTGATTGAAATAAAGCTGATTAATCATGGCATAAGTTTATTTTCAAAGATGAAAAGATCACACGACGGTAGAGCCATCTTTGGTAATCATTATCCCATTGTAAAATCGATCCTATGCACTAAGTGAACGTAGACAAGCTATTTCTCTTCTGATATACTTCAACTATAATTATCTTCCAGGAAAAAGACCCGTTGAAAGCCTATCTCACTATTTTCCACTGCTGTAGACATTGGAAATTAAACTGAGTTATGTGCATATATATACAGATTGGATACCCACTCGATATTTCCCACCAATAATATAACAGTAGAATTTATCGAGAATCCATTACCGTTACATTGTATTCTGAAAGATGCTATAATAGTAGGTTCACCGAGAATCCATTACTGTTACACTCTTTTATCCATTCCAATCTATTTATATATACGTTATTAGAAAATTACTTCTTTCCCAATTTTATCTTGTCACGTATATACCGGGTCCCTAGTGTTGAGAAAACAACGTATCAATACAGATCCCAGGCCAGAGAGACGGACTGCTTTGGCCCCTTCATAGGTCTCTCTTCCTTTTCTAGACAGATCTATACTGATAAATCATTTATCTTAACCATCACCTTGTATATAAATAACAGATAATATCGGAGTTTTCACAAACAATAAATTGTATCTTCTTTGCGGTAAAATCATATTTAAATAAATAAAAGCTATAAACACCCAAACAAACAATTCAAACACAAATAAGAATCAAAACTCATACTTCACAAATTACTTTGCAAGAAAAACCCCTTACCTTTGCCACAAGACTATGAAGAACATGCTTGAAGAACCAAGAACACAATAGTAAGAAATTTAAGACTAAAGAGAGAAAAGAGAGAGAATGGTGTTTGCCTTGCTTCTTGGATTGTGTTATGTGAATTTTTTGAAGCCAAGGGGTCCTATTTGTAGGGGGAGGGGCGGCCAAGATCTAGGGAGAAGGAAGGAATTAAAAAACTTTGTGATGTAAGCCATGACTCCAAAAACACATAATAATTAATTAAGTTTAATCAATCCTTTTTCCTTTTGGTTTAGGCTAATGACTAAGCTAGGTGAGTCATGAAGGAAATCTGATCCAAGGCCTCTAAGAGCTCCTTGATGTCGACCAAAGCAAGGGGAAAGGAAGGTCATTGGATTGCTTAGTCAAAAGCTTTAGGTTTAAGTAGTTTTAAGTGAAAATCAAGGGTAAAATGGTCTTTTCACTAATCAAATACTCAAAAATAATTTTAAATGGTAAGAACCAATGAGGAATCTCGAAAATGACATGTAAGATGTAACATCCCGGCTGCTTTTCGGATTGACGACTATCCCCACACACCAACACAAGTCTTTTCAGCATACTTTGTCCTCATTCACATACTTCCCAGGAAACTTCCTAGGAGGTCACCCATCCCGAAATCGCTCTAAGTCAAGCACGTTTAACTGTGGAGTTCTTAAGTGATAGGCTACCGAAAAGAAGATGCATCTTGTTGGTATGAGTAGTGCGAATCAATTCTATTAAGCTTTCCTCAACTGTACAGTGCCATACCTGCACACTCTCGGAATTCCTCTCATTCGGGTATGATTTCGGTTCATTCATGTACCCCTTCGCCTAAAAGTCTGCTAGGAGCCGCTCCTTATTTGTGCCTTTTTGCACCGGCGATCACTCCCCGCCCTCGTCGGCCTCAGGGTGTCACATAAGAGTTTTATAGAAGAGTTTTGGAATTTTTACGGTAAAGGTAAGCCTTACGGTTTGCAAAAACAAAGTAAAATGATCGCGCCGTAAGTGAAAAACGGATATTTTTTAGAAAATTCCAGAAAAAATCATAGAAAATCACAAATTGAATTTAATCACTAATGACCCCTCTTAAAATTTGATTTTGAGCACTCACTGATCATTGAAAATCCATTCTGGTTTCCGTAATCTTCGTTTTACATGCTTACAGGGATCGAAAAAAGTGGCATTTTTATCTGTTTTTCAGAAAATCATGAAATAATTTCCAAAAATTCTAAAAAATATAAAAACACGATTCAACTTTTCAAAATCTTTTTCTGACCTCAAGTTGGTCTTTGAATCAGTGTTTAGCTCTTATTGTAAGTAACAGGGTCAAAATGGTAATTTCTAAAGTTTTCCAAAAATTCTAAGAAAATTTCAAAAAATTTCAAATATTAAAAAAACCAAATTTTGTGAAGGAAGTTTGTTTTTCTATGTTAGTTCGACATACTTATGCTATTTAAAACCTCATCCGTTAATAACGGTAAATACGGATGTCAAATGTCATGGAAAGAGTTACTGTTTTAATGAAATAACTTCATAAGTATATTCAAACCATAATTATAAGCTAAAAATAATTTACTTAGCACTTAGATCATATAATTTCATCTAAAACAGAAATTTTAAACTATAACCTAAAAATACAAATTTTACAATTCTACCCCTCTAAAAATAATTTCGTTGTCGAATTTTCTTACCTAGAATATCATCGGATAAAGCTTATGCATGTTGTCCTCCAACTCCCATGTTGCATTCCTCGTAACTTCATCCCAAATAATTTTGACTAGAGAGATTTGTTTATCCCTGAGTTGCTTGATTTTTCGATCCGTTACCCGTACAGGGTTTGCATCATAAGTCAAGTTTTCTCTCAATTGTATTGTATCAGGTTCAATTATATGAGATGGGTCGGCAACATATTTTCTCAATTGTGAAACATGAAAGACACTATGAATATTTGCAAGAAAAGGAGGTAAAGCAATTTGATAAGCAACAGGACCTATCCGACGAAGAATTTGATAGGGTCCTAAGAACTTTGGAGTGAGTTTCTTGGATTTAATCCCTCTACCCACCCCAGTCATTGAAGTGACTCTCAAGAAAACATGCTCACCTTCTTGGAATTCAAGAGGTCTTCTCCGTTTATCGGAGTAGCTCTTTTGTCTGCTATGTGCTGCTCTCATTCTTTCTTGAATTTGCCTTGCGCATTAGTTTGTTGCAATAACTCGGGTCCTAAGGTTGTACTAATCCCTTCCTGGTACCAACACAAAGATGTTTGGCATTTTCTCCCATACAATTCCTCAAAAGCTGCCATTCCAATACTGGAATGGTAACTATTGCTGCATGTAAACTCTATTAGTGGTAGCATTTCATCCCAATTTCCACTTTGGTCTAATACGCATGCCCTCAACAAATCCTCTAAGGATTGAATGGTTCTTTCTGTCTGACCATCCGTTTGAGGATGATAAGCAAAACTTAACCTTAACTTAGTTGCTAAGGCTTGATGTAAGCTTTGCCAAAATCTAGAGGTAAACCTATGATCTCTATCAGAAACAATACTAGAACGTACTCTATGTAACCTAATGATCTCTCGTACGTGTAGCTGGGTAAGCCTTTCAAGAGAATACTTCATGTTGATGGGTAAGAAATGCAATAATTTTGTTAACCTATCTACAATCACCCAAAGTCCATCGCATCCTTTTGAAGTCTTAGGTAATCCTATTACAAAGTCCATGGATATACTCTCCCATTTCCAGTCTGGGATATCCAAAGAATGCATCATTCCTGCAGGTCTTAGGTGTTCTACCTTAGCTTTCTGGTAAGTTAAACATGCTGACACATACTCCTCAACTTGTTTCTTCATTCCTAGCCACCAAAATCTTTGTTTTAGATCATGATACATCTTCGTGGTTCCAGGGTGAATACTTAACTTACTTTTGTGTGCTTCATCTAAAATCATCTTCCTCATTTCCACACTATTCGGCACACAAAGTCTATCTTTACTCCTCAAAATTCTATCACTTCCTATGCTAAACTCTGCAACCTTCCCTTGTTCTAACAGCCTCTTCTTTTCCCTTAATTGTTCATCGGTTGCCTGCTACTCCTTAATCTCACTCATCAAATCACTAGTGATTTTAATCATATTAAGACAAATCCTATCCTCATATATACCCATGTTTAAATTCAAATCACAGAATTCCTCTATCAACTCTAATTCCTTTATCATCATACTTGACATATGTATGGTCTTTTTACTTAAGGCATCAACTACTACATTAGCTTTTCCGGGATGATACATCAAAGAAAATTCGTAATCCTTAAGAAATTCCATCCACCTTCTTTGTCGCATATTGAGTTCCTTCTGATCAAACAGGTATTTTAAACTTTTATGATCATTGAAGACATTAAATGTTGATTTATACAAATAATGTCTCCAAATTCTTAGGGTAAAAACTACTGCAGCTAACTCTAGGTCATGTGCAACACCCTTTCTCATAAAAGGATGTCACAATATAAGTAACCTTTTTAACGAAAAATAATATTAATCTTTATTTTGAAAAACCTTCTTTCAAATTTTCTCAAGTCAACCCAAAATTTGCATATAAATTTTTTTCCTTTTCAATACTAGAAAATTATAATTTATTTTGACTTGAAACTCTCACCTAAATTATTTATATCGAAAACTCATTGATGTCATAATGTATTACTGAAAGGAAGTAAACATCAATCTGGATAAATAATATATATCATGTATAAAGCTGATCCAACAATCTATGAGTACATCAAACTAAATGTCTAGTAATGTCATATAATTTAGAGTACAGTCATCCAAAATATTTCGATACAAGAGCCCATCCGGTAGAGTCAGTCTATAAAAACAAGATTCAAAAAGATAACGCAACAGCCTGCGCTATATCCACTCCCAGCTCAATCTATATCTACTCCTGTTGAGCTGTACCCTGTCTCTGTCTCTCTGACCCTCTCCATAAATCCCAAATGTCCTGTATAGGCATCTTTACATCTAATATCATGTTTTTACAGTCCAACGAAGAGATCCTTCTGCTGATGCCTCTAGGAATGTTACCTACCCAGGGTATGTTCCCCATTGGGTGATCGGGTTAACTATTCACCCTCACCCCTTCGGTCTCAGACTCAGTCTACGTGCCTTCGCCAATCCATTCGGCAAGTAGTCCATCTATATGAATCACATTCCAAAGAGCACAAAACATATAGGCAAGGGTGAAAAATCCTCGTACACAAGTTACTAAAATATAGTGACAACAAAATAAAAGAAAGTAGATCATACTTATCAAACATAACCTACATCATACATTTCTCTACCATTTACCTTTTCTCAACACAAAAGTATATAAATTCTCTGTTAACACCAGATTCTCACATACACAATGAAAATCACCACAATTACAGCATATAACTTAGCATCAAACAATATATCATCAACTCAGACATATTATAATGCATGACACTTCTATTTCCCTCTCAACACCGGTGTAATGCTCCATGGAGACTTTTCTCTTGCTCAACAACATTTGAGCGATAGGCTGTAATGTAAACTTAACATAATAAACCAAACTGTTCCCTTTTTCATGGACTTGGATAACCAACTGTCCCCTTTTTCATGGACTGGTTTTATAACTATTCAGTAGAGCCACATTTTAAATATAATACCATATCACAAATAGGTCAGTCAGTCAGATTTATCCAAGCCGGGTGCTCTACTCGCTCTCGGCTCGTCGGGATCCACCACACGGCCATTGAGACTTTCGAAACCTGGATAATCTCAGTAGCCAATTGTAGCCCAACCGTACCTATTTTCAAACCCATCCGGGTTGTAATGCTCAACTCATGGACTCCCGCCAAAATCTCTTGGCCATCCGCCAAATCTCTTTCTCTTTATGCATAGTGACACATATATTGCATACAAAATCAATCACAATCACTTTCACATTAATTTCTCTTGTAATTTATCTCATACACATCTCTATGTTACCACTTGCAACATTATCAATCTCTTCTCTATGTTACCTCTTGTAACAATCACACATAACCTTCTCTCTTGGTTATGGAATAATCATCTCTTTTTTTATTATCTCAATCAAAACATCTTTTTGTCTTTCTTGATTACCTCAACCAAGATATCTCTTTCTCTTTCATTTAATTTTTTTATAAAATTATAATTCTGTTTCCAAAAACAGTATTTTCCGTATTCAATATTTAAACTTTAAGAAAAATTAAACTAAAATACCAATTGATTTCCAAACTCAAATTTGATATTTTTCCCTTAAAAAGACCCTGTTTGATAAGCTTTTAAAATTAAATTTTGGATTATTTTTAACAGAGACCAGAACTGTTCACAGGCATGGTAATTGTCACACCTGCGGCGTGAACAGGTCTGTCCCCTGTTTCTCAAACAGAGTACGATTTTCACAGCTTTGAAAATGACCACACCCAGGGCATGACAGAATTCGAGTTTCACCAAAATAAAGTCATTTAGAGTTATTCTAACATAATTTAGCTTAATTAGAACCAATTAAACATAAAGAGATACTCTTGACTTAATTCAAAAACTCAATGTTTATGTCCAATAACAACCCACCATATGCTCAACCATGATCCAAGATCAAGTTCATGTTCACAACAACAACCACTCCATTGATTCTAATCCAATCATAGAACCAAGGTCACCATACATCAACATATAGCAAAATCATCACATACAAAGCATAAAGCAACATCATCACACAAACATAGAGCAAGATCTTCACTCACAAGGTAATTATTTCTCCATAGTCAGGAGCAATCCACATCAAGGCAAACCAATCTCACTCACACATAGTTCAATCAATCCAAACTCATCATCAAGCTCATCCTTCATGACAAAGTCACTTAAGATAATTTAATATTAAGCATGAACACATCTCTTGAGCTACTCCAATACCATATGAACAAAGAACACTTACCTTGATGATCAACATGTTCTCTAAATAAAATTACTAGCTTATTGCCCTAACCACAACCAAATATAGCATACATAATCATCACCCAAGCCTTAATAACCTTGTATGAGTAAATCTCCCCTTACCTCTTCCTCTAACTTGTGAAAGAAAAGCCTTAGCTCCTAGCCCTTCTTCTTCTTGATTATCTCCTTCCAATCAAATATAACACATCCACAATACCAAATAAGTTTTCTCACCTCATGGATGATTTCTAGCTCATGAAAGAAGATCTTAAGATTAACTGTACATAACCCTAAGCTCATAAACCAAGAAGAAGAAAATGAAAGCTTAAGCTATGGAGTTCTTAACAAATACCTTAGTAGCTTGATGATCCCAAATCAAGAGCAAGTCCTTGGAAAAACTTGATTATTTTGAGTGCAAAGTTGGAGAGAAAAGTATGAGAAAGGTTTGTGGTGAGAGCAAAATGAAAAAAAAAATGGAACAAGAGCTCTCTCTTCTCCCTCTCAATTTCGTGGTCAGACCTCCCCCAAGGAGAACCATCGTTATTTTTTCATTAATCATGGTTAAAACTAACCATGACACCTAATGAGTCATTAGAAAAATATCAAGCCTTGGATTTTTTTCATTGGTCCAAAATTATGAGTCAAAGAATTAAAAATGTTCCACACTCTTCTAAAGCCAGCTAAGGGCGTGCAGCTGTCCAAGAAACAAGGTAAAAATAATTTTTCACCTTAACCATAGTAAAAGGTAAGTTTCCAACGTAATTAAATGTGGTGACTTTTATATTTTATAGTAAAAATTGTCCAAAAATAACCTATTGAAGTAAAAACTCTCATGAATCCTTAAATAAGTCTTAGGCCACGAAAATAAGGTGCCACAAAGGTCTTGGTTCATAATAATAAAGTTTAGAAGCATTACAGTAACTTTTCGCTTTTACCGTTACCCGTAAATTAGGGTTAAAATAAACTTTCTCTGAAAAATCCCTGAAAATTTCTAAAATCATAAATATTATAAAAACACCATTGGTTACTCTTTTGGTTGATTTTGGATTATTTTGCAAGCTTCTGGCATTCACCTGTCCTCCTGCTTATCCTATTCTCAGTCTACAGGGACCAAAATCGCAATTCTTTGTCTGCTATTCTAAAAATTCCCAAAATAATTTCTAAAATTCTAAAATAATATAGAACATCGTTTGGCACCTCCAAAAATATTTCTTAACTTGTTCTGGTCTCCAAACCAACTCACAGTTCAATCTAATCAAACTACAGGACCAAAACGGTAACATTTTTATCCATTTCTTAGAAAATTCCCGAATAAATTTTTAAAATCCTCAAATATTATAAAATCACAATTTGTACCTTCAAATCTTTTTTCTTAACCTTAATCTAGGGTTTCTACTTCACAAAGTCACCATTATGTCTATTTACGATACACAGAACTCTGTCTATATCTAAACGTCCGACTTAAACTACAGTTTTCTAACGTCAGGGAAACTTCATCTATCAACTTAATCTTCCTAAAATATATTTAATTCACATGAATCACATATCCACATATTAAAATGTAATAAAGTCATAAACCTAAAAATTACGGATGTTACATCATGGGTAGGGTAATTCTTTTCATGAACCTTCAACTGTCGAGCTGCATAAGCTACAACCTTTCTGTGCTGCATCAACACACATCCTAACCCTTGGTAAGAAGCATCACAGTATACTTCCATTGGTTCATCTGGGTTTGGTAAGACTAAAACAAGTGAGATTGTTAGTAACCTTTTTATCTTAGTGAAACTTTCTTCACATTCGTCGGTCCATACGAATGGTTGATCCTTTTTGGTTAACTTGGTTAACGAAGCTACAATCTTAAAAAATCCTTCAATAAACCTCCGATAGTAACCTGCTAATCCTACAAAACAATGAATCTCAGTTATGGTTGTGGGTCTCTCCCATGCAAGTACTGCTTCTACCTTTGTAGGATCTCCTGCAATTCCTTCTTTAGAGATTACATGGTCTAAAAATTGTACCTTACTAAGCCAAAACTCACACTTAGCTAACTTATCATACACCTATTTTTCTCTTAACACTTGCATTACCTGTCGCAAATGTTGCTCATGCTCCCTACAGGTTTTGGAATAGATCAATATGTCATCGATAAATACAACAACAAACTGATCTAGAAAGGAACTAAAGACTCTATTCATGTAGTCCATGAATATAGCTGGTGCATTGGTCACCCCAAATGGCATTACAAGATATTCATAATGGCCATATCGGGATCTAAACACAGTCTTTGGTATATCCTCTTTCTTAATTCTAATCTGATGGTATCCACTTCTCAAATCTTTTTTAGAGAAGACAGTGGCTCCACGAAGTTGATCCATTAAGCCATCTATTTTGGACAAAGGGTACTTATTCTTAATGGTCACTTTGTTTAACTATTTATAATCCACACACAACGTAGATGTCCCATCCTTCTTCTTTACTAACAATACGGGTGCTCCCCAGGGGGATGCACTTGGCCTAATGAACTGTTTAGACAACAGATTGTAGGTAATAGGGAGAAATGCAACACCCTTTCTCCAAAAAGGATATTACACAATAGTAACCAAGATTTTCGTAATAATTTTCTAAGTAACTTTGATTTAAAACAAGTTTAGTTCCCAAAAATGCGGATAAAATTTTTGCCTTTTTAAAAGATGAGAAGAATGGGGAGTCCATTCTTTCCTTTTCTATTACGTGGTGAAATAAGAACAGTATTAGTAGAAACACTGAATAAAAACAACCTCCTCAAGTATATATATCAAAAGAGCTTGCATCAGCACAAGCCAGGAGTTTTAAACCTACTATACATCAAAAAGCAGTAAAAACTCTGAAATCAAAAGACTGAAATAAAAAGCTACTAAGTAATATTAAAGCCAGGTCCAATCTAAGCTACTCATGACGGAGAGACTCAGTAGCTGAGCCTCCAAGAACTTCGCCCTCATGCTCCTCAGATACCTTCCCCTTGCCCTTGCGGAGACGCTCTAAAATCCTATCCTGGGCCTCCAGAGATCCATCCGAGACGCCCGTCTCTCCAGAAGGCCCTGCTGAGGTAGGGTGATACCCCTCCATACTGGCTGCTCTAACTCTACTCTGCGTCTCTCCAGGTGGTGATCGAGGCGTGTAAGTCCTCGGCTCATCGTCTGAAGTCCTGTCATGTGCGGTAACAACCTCTCTGCTGGGATGTGAAGACGGAGTCCTAAAAGCTGACCTCCGCATCCTCCCATAAAATCTTCCCCATCTACCATAGACACGCCTAGCTGCTGGATGCCTAGGGATGTACTCCGGCCCACTCTCTGAGTCGGTAGGCCCCTCTGTAATCTGCCTGAGTGGTAACTTCACAGAAAGTACCACCGGTTCCCTCGATTCCCTACAGTTACCATCAACAGTGCCATCAGTGACACATATCCTGCCCACAAAGGTACCCCACTGAGTGATGTGATCTATCTCCCAGATCACATCTATACCCCCCAACGGGGTGATGCTAAGACGTCTCACTGGGTCCAATCCTGTCCGAGGATAACTCATCTACTCAACCACATACAAAACAACATGGAAAGTAGGCAGGGTGAAAAACTTACACAAGTTAAGAATGTTAGTTTCAAAAAGTATACATACAATACTTATACAGTATATTTTCAAAGTCTTACCACCCAAATCACACTTAGGAATAAAACACTGTAAAACCAAGAAACAATCAAGAATAGATCACCAATCACAGAAGTAACGTCAATCATAGATAAACATCAATCACAGATAAATTGCCAATCACAGATAAAACATCAATCATAGACCAATTGTCAATCACAGATATATTTATGCATGATACTTCAATCTCTCTCATAATACACCGGTGTGCTGCTCCAAGGAGACTTTTCCCACCAAACTCCATTGAGCGATAGGCCTGCGACAAGTCTTAACAGAACAACCAGGAAATCCCCCTCAGACCCCTGGCAGCCATTCCGAAATGCGCATTCACCTCCATATCATGATATAGGTTCGTCAGTCAGATTTATCCAAGCCGGGTATACGACTCGTCTCAGCTCAAGGGTATTCACCATGCAAGGCTATTGAGACTTTCGAAACCTGGATAATCCCAGAAGGCAATTGTAGCCCAACGCAACTCTATTCTCAACCCTCTCTGGGTTGTACTGCTCAAAAACCTTTATGCAAATGACACTCAAAAATTGCATAATATCACTTTGGTTTCTCTTGTAAAACCTTCTCTGTTTTACTGTATTAAATCTCTTAATACAAAACCACATAGAATACTCTTATTCTATCACCACAGAAATACTCTTGAAAACATAACCATTATATTACTCTTTTCGGCTGTACTCATTTATTTTAATAATAATTACACTGTGATAGAGTCAAACGCGGTAACGAATTTAACCAGAATAATATTAACGGGAATTATTACTCAAGTTCATTCTTTTTGGGAAAGCCCTTTGGAAGCTAATCAAGTAATCTTCGCCACGTATATACAAACTTATTAAGATAGGAAAAATAGCGCACCGGTATGGTTCCCAGGAAAGATCTTGGTGAGCTTTTGGGCTCCTTCAAAGACCTTTGTCTTTCCTAGACAGATCCATACAAATGAACTACCTTAACCCATCATCAGTCTGTATATAAACAGTAAAAATCACAAGTTTTATATTTTTTTGAAAAGAACATGGAAATGGAAGAAAAATATCAGTTTAGGAATTTTTAGCGTATTTAGTCACTTGCTCTCGTCCCAATGGCGTAATAGAGATACGGCCCCTGAGCCCGACCGTATGAGTACACCGAAGATGTATTCTTACGCCTGACCAAAGCACCCCATCCATATCCGTCAAAAGAACTACAGAGGTTCAATTTTACAATTTCTTAGATTTGTTGATCACGGAGGCCTAGCCCACTGGGTGATCAAGCCTTTATCGATAAAATTTCGCCAGCGTAACGGTACAATTATTAAACTTTATAATTAAATTGGGCATTATAACTTTACTATTTGAAAAATCATATATAAAAATAAAAATAAGGCATAGTATAATTTTAAAACAATTTTACAAATAAATAACAATTATTTAAAGCATAAACACCCAAAACTTAAAAACTCAACAAAATAAAGATCAAACTAACTTGGAAAGAAATTCCCCATACCTTAGCCTTATGGAGATGGAAGAACAAGCTAAGAATAATAAGAACAACACAAGAAAAGCTTGATTAGAAAATAAAGGAAACTTAAAGAAAAACAAAGGAAAAGAAAAGAATTTTGGAGTGAATTTTGGGAGGAATTCTTCAAGTGAGTTTATGATGAAAATGAAGAGCACCCCCCCTCTATTTATAGCCAAAATTTCGTGCAAGGGGGTGGGGTTAAGACCAACCATGGTTTGGTTTAATTTAACCATGATTTAATTAAAGAAAAAACCAAAATTAATTATTTAAAACCCCACTGGCCAACTTTTATGACTCATATACAACTAGGACCACTTGGACTGCCCACTTGCATGCTTGAGACGGCCAGAATCAAGGCTGGGAGGGGAGAATGTGATTTTCCAAAAATACCCCTAGGGTTTAGATGAAAACAAGGGTATTTTGGTCTTTTTATAAATCAAAAATAGAAATAATTAGCTAAAAATGATGAGAACCAATAAGAATGCTAGAAAATGCCATAAGAAGTCCAAATAATTTCGTGGCATCCATTTTTGAAATTTATAGATAGTGCAAACTCTTCGGTTTTCATCGTTTCGCAGGTATGACCCCGAAAAATACAGAAAAATAGGGTTTTCAAAACTTACACAGAAATAATTTTAAAAATCATAAAATAAATAATTAAAAATAAAATATAAATTGTTTATGGACCTTTGTCACGAAAATTATACCTGTTAAACAAGGTTTTTGCGTTAAAACATCACCGGGTAGCGTAGTTTTCGGTATTTTTTTGAAAGTTTTCCAAAAATTCCAGAAAAATTCCAGAAAATATAAAATAATAAAAGAACCAACTTTTGTGAAGGAAGATTATTTATTGAGTTGGTTTAACACACTCAAGCTATTTAAATCACTTTCTGTCAGTTAGACGTAAACCGTTTTCTGTAAAAAGACCCGATTTTGACTGAAAAACTACCGTTTCAGAAGTATTTCGGAATACATGTATTTTATTACTAATTTTAAGCCAAAAATAAATCACACATCATTTATGGAACAAAACTTCATATAAAACAGAAAAAGGACGAAAAACGCAAAGAAACGAATGCTGTAATTAGACCTAATAGAAGCTATAAATCAACCACTTTCAGAAGTATTTTTAAACATGTATATTTAACTACTATTTTTAAGCTAAAAATAAATCTCAAAACAATTATATCTCAAAAATTCAAATAAGACAAAAATAAATAGTTAGTCAAAACAACGGATGTTACAAGAAACACAAGAAGGGGGGTTAAATTGTGTTTCAATGCCTTCTTATAAACTTTTTCGCAAATGTTTGGACGCTTGCTGTAAAACTGTTGGACGCACAACGTATCTGAATATTGGACGCACAAGCAAGTTGGACGCAGAGGCTTCCACTTAGTTTTAAAACTCGTTTCCTTTGAGCGATTTAAAGAGTTTGAAAAACTTGTTAAAATAAAATTCAATTCAATCCCCTTAGTTAGTATAAATAAATGAATAACTTGAGATAGGGGAAAGAGAAAAACACAAGTATTTATACTGGTTCACTCTTTCGTAAGAGCTACGTCCAGTCCCCTCAAACTAGAGAGATTTCACTATCAATCCAGATAGAAGACAAGTATTCTTCAACAGCCTCTTCAGGCCTTACAACAAGTATTCTTTGCACACCTAGCCTCTCCAGGCTTAACCCCAAGTATTCTTTGCACGCAGCCTCTCCAGGCTAAATCTCAAGTATTCTTTTACAGACAAGCCTCTCCAGGCTCAACACAAGTATTCTTTATAAACAAGCCTCTTCAGGCTCAAACAACTCAGAAGAGTGTTTTTGACTTAAAGTGCTATCTAACTCACACACGTGAGAATATGAAAATCTTAAGCACTTCGAGAGTTAAGCAAACTCTCTTTTACAAGAAGAAAGAAAATATACAAGACTTTCTTAACAAATCAGAGTATAATAAAATGTGCACAGCGATTTAGCTCTTTCTTTCAGTAGTTCAGCACTCTCTTGTCTTGATTCTTCTTCTTGTTTTCGGTATTTATAGGCTTTGTTGAAACTTCAGACTTATTCTTCGACTAGCTCAGCTTCAGCCTTCATAAATATGACCGTTCTCTAATAGCATTAAATGCTATTTTCCCGTTGCTCTGAGGAGTTCATCTTTAGCGTATTTGTCTGCGTTTCTTTCTCCTAATTCAGAAGCAACCTGTACTCATAGTCTCAATTGCACAAAGGTCAATAGTAATATTCAGTTGAGACAAAGAGAATACACTGTGTAAATCAGAAAGTAGTGTTCAGAGAGATATGGAAATAAACATAGTACATTCTCTCTCTAAGTACACTTTCCACAGTACTTTATGCTTTTCATTAAATGCATGTTCAAAACACGTTGAATACAGCTATTTATTTCAAATCATTTGCTCAATAAATATGTTCCATATTAAATGCAAGATCAATAAATAGCAAGTTATGTATTCTATGTTTTGGACGCAGCATGTAGAATGTATGAACTATTCAGGTCATGTACAAAACGGACGCATACCTTTGCTTACCATTTGTACTTGAGACAGCTTGGTCTATATGAACGCATACTCATTGCTTACCATATGGACTTATGACTTTGTTTCTCTGATGGGGTACGTCTCTATAACACTTATTGGACGTTTATCACTTTTGCTTCTTTGGACGCAAAGTATAGCATGTCTCCATGAGTGATTACTTGGACGCTTATAGGTTCTGCTTCTTTGGACGCAAAGCTTTATTTGACGTATTGCCTCTTTGAGTCCATTGGACGCTCCACTCTTGAATTGTACATGTATGTGCCAATGTCACACTGGACGATGGACTTATCTTTGTTGTACCTACAAGAGCTTGTCAGCAGACTTTGTAAAATCCTTAATAACCTTTGTTATCATCAAAACCACAAAGACTGCTTAGGGAATTTTTGCATTAGAAATGCTTTTAACCAATTTGGTTCCAACAATCACCCCCTTTTTGATGATGACAAACATTATTAAGTTTTACAAGCAGTAAAGCAGATAAAAACCAATAAGTAGCCAACCTATATTTCAAAGGAAATTTTTCTTGGGAAAAACTCCCCCTGAGATATAGACTCAGTTTTTTTTTTTACTCTTCTCCCCCTGAGATAAACATCTCATGGTTTTGGATATTCAATAAGTCCAGAGTACCTGGAAAAAAAAATTCTTTCTCACAGAGTAGATTAGTCCAGCATATAAGTATATTATAATCAAAACATGCATAAGTAATAAACTACTGCACTGCAATTTAGACTCAATCTCATTTTATTAGTGACTTGTGATCTTTAAAACTTAATTCTTCCCATTTTCTCCCCCTTTTGTCATCAGACAAAAAGGTTCATAGAACATCATAGTCCAGAAAAAAAAAATGAAAAACAGGGAACATGGGTTTTTGAAAAAGAAGAACAAGTCTTTCATGGATTCTTCCTTGATTCCAGATACTTGTGGTACTGCCCCAACAGGAATATCAAATTATCAATATCTTCTGTTGAAGGTGGAACTTGGACTTGTGCACTTCTGGATTCCTTATCTGTAGAGTCAATGACATCTTCTGACTCAGGAGGAAACTCAATAATTGGCTGTGTGGATCTAGTAGGAGCACCAAAGACATTGTTAAACATATATCTTTGATGTGCCACGTTTTCTATGACTAATCCTTCGGTTGGCGTTGCAGCCTTCTCAGCATCTGAAACTCCTGAAGTCGATGCTTCTTGCTCACACAACAAAAGGTATCTTTCCCAGAGGGTTCTTGCTTCATGCTCCGTTGCTTGTCCTGTCTTGGACATGAACATTAAGAAATCCATATCCACATTCTCTATGGATTTCTTTGCCCAGTCCTCATCAATCCTGATAGGAGATGGCATTGGACTCTTGTTGACGCTCTTCTTAGGAAACTTGTTCTTATTTTTGTCAACCAGATAGACCCTTGGTACTATCCTGCCAGGCTGGATTTTTATTGTTGTTGTTGGCCTGATCCTCATAGATGGAGGGACATTGAAGTGGTTCTGTAGTTGAAGTCCGTCCTCTATGTTTCTGATGATCATCCTGTCAAGAGGGGAGAGGAATGATCCTAGTTCTTGTGCAGTCAGAGGAGAGTAAGTTGGCTTGAAGTCATATATCCTCATTCTTGAATGTCCTAATGAGTTAGGCGCTATGGACTTAGCCCTTACTTCCTCCAAGGACATATTTTCCTTTTTCTTATCCTCCTGAAGAGGAATCTCTATGACCTTGATCCCTTTTGTTAGGATATCCAGTTTCCCAACTGTGAAGACATACTCAAAAGGTGATGAGGAAGGAACTTCTGATATGTCCAAGTTGAAGGAGGGTGAAGGTGAGGTTGATGGTTGCGGTTGTTCACGTGAAGGTGAAGGTGAGTGTGTTTGGATAGGATTGGACGATGGTTCAAGATTGAAAGGTGATGGAGGAGTGGTTTCAGGTGAGACGAGAGGTGGTGTTTGTTCTCTATATTTGGTGGACGGAGAGGGTGAGAGAGTTTGAGGTGGTGTTTGGGATGGTTGTTTAGGTTGAGATGGAGGAGCTGTTTGGGTTTGAGATTGTGGTTGTGGTGCAAGAATAGTATGAATTGGTGATGGTGATTGAGTTTGAGGGTCAGGGATTGGACGAATAGGTGAGAGAATGGACTCAGGATTTTTCTCTCTGTCCTTTAGATTATAGACACTTCTAAAATCTTTGATAACCTCAGAGAGTGTATGGGATGGTTTTCTAGTACCTGTTCGCTTCTTAACAGGTCGTCTGGTGGGCTCTAGACTTGACTTCCTCTTTCTGGATGGTTTCGTTTTCTTCAGCTTGGACTCATCTACCGATCTTCTTTTTGTGCTTCTTTCAAATCCTACTTCACGTTGAACATCAACTTCCTGTTCTTTCTCTGACTTTTCAGACACAGCTTCCTTTAGGATCTTTTCTTTCTCACCAATTTCTTTGTATTTAAGAAATTCTTTTTGTCCTCTAATGGCTGAGTGAAGCTTCATCTTGTCAAAGCTGCTTTTGCCAAGCTTGGGTTGTTTGATGCTGCTCAAGATCAAATTTAGGTCTTCTTTGATCCCCTGTTTCCGTATTATCTTTTGTAAAAGCACTCCATAAGGGATTTTTGCTAGAGAGTCCTTTCTGCTGATGCGTTTTTTGATGTTCATGAAGAGAACTAATGGCAGATTAATCTTTTTCCGATTCAACAGATTTACAAGCAAAAACTCATGTATTGCAGACACAGAGTTTTTGGATCCTGTTTTGTGAAGAATCAATTTGTTGATGACTTGATGCAGAACTCGTGCCTTGTCAGACATTTGGGATGCCACCAATGGTCGAGAGTACTCTAATGATTCAAAGAGAATGTTACTTGCACTTGACTGATCTGTATTCTTCCGGTCAGTGAGAGGAACTTCTCCCTCAGTTTTACAGTTAATAGTTTCAGATATTGTTTTCCCTGAGACTATTATTTTCTTGCCATCAACTAGTCCTGTAACTTCAGTATCTCCAACCTCTACTGTCATCCAGAACTGCTTGATAAGATGAGGATACACCCTGACATCTCCCCTAAAGAAGTTATTCCAACCGGCACTGGCGATTTCCTCAGCGACAATGATTCCCAGTTCAGCCAACTCAGATGGACAGAAACGATGTTCCACAAGGACTTCCATGTTCTCAATGTTCTCCATTTTTGAAAGATAAAGAAGTGGTTTTTCAAAGAGGAGGGTTTTGGAAGGGTTTTACGAAAGAGAGAGCGAATACAGAGAGGATTTGAAGGAAGATGGAAAACTGAAAGAGAGTGGGGGTAAAAACGTGTGTAAGAAGGGAGAGAGACAACAGTAAATTTTCCTTGAAATCAGGCGTAATCATCAAACGGGAAAACGGCTGCAGAGCAGGTGTACAGTTTGATAAAAATATATTATTAAAAAAAATTTAGACTCAGCGCGGGAAGACTAAGAGACAAAAGCTTTTAAGCCATAAACAAAACTTCTAAGTCTCAAATAAACTGACGTGTCCTATTGGACGCTAGTCATATTGGACTCAGACTCAGCTTGAGCATATTGGACGTTGAACATCAATCTTTTATAAAGTGCATATTTAAATGCTTCCTTATAAAAGTAAACCTATCTACAGAGAGGGGTTTTGTAAATATATCTGCCCATTGATTTTCAGTGTTAACAAACTGAATATCAAATGTTCCCTTCTGCACATAGTCTCTAATGAAATGATGTTTAATTTCTATATGCTTAGCTCTTGAGTGTAAGATTGGGTTCTTAGATAAATTGATTGCATCAGTATTATCACAAAGAACAGAAATCTTACTCTCAAAGATGTTGTAGTCCTCCAGTTGATGTTTAATCCACAGGAGCTGAGAACAACAACTTGCAGCAGAGACATATTCAGCTTCAGCTGTAGATAATGCAATTGTGCTTTGTCTTCTGCTCGTCCATGATACCAGATTGGATCCAATAAAATGGCATCCTCCGCTGGTGCTTTTTCTCTCAAGTCTGTCTCCAGCATAATCAACATCACAGAACCCTACTAATCTGTATTCATTTGATTTCTTAAACAGCAAACCAAGATTAGTAGTCTCCTCCAGATATTTAAAAATTCTCTTGACTGCAGTCAAATGAGAGTCTCTAGGATCTGATTGGAATCTTGCACATAAACAAACATTGAACATTATATCAGGTCTAGATGCAGTAAGATACAGGAGTGGTCCGATCATACCTCTATATACCTTTTGATCTACCTTTTTATCTTTATCATTCAGGTTCATTATGCAGGTTGGATGCATAGGAGTGTTCATGGGTTTGCAATCGTCCATTTTGAACCACTTCAGAAGCTCCTTTGTATATTTGGACTGATACACATAAATTCCATCTTGAGTCTGTTTTACTTGAAGTCCAAGGAAGAATTTCAATTCTCCTATCATACTCATTTCAAACTCAGAAAACTCTCCACACAGAGATTCATCAGTAGCGCCAAAAATGATATCGTCCACATAGATCTGTACTATGATGAAATGTGAGTCTATGAATTTTCTAAAGAGTGTAATGTCAACTTTTCCTCTTGAAAAACCATTCTCCATAAGAAATGAGCTTAGTTTTTCATACCAAACTTGAGGAGCTTAAGCTTAAGGCCATAAAGAGCCTTTTTCAATTTAAAAACATAGTTAGGAAAAGATTGATCCTCAAAACCAGGTGGTTGTTCCACATAGACTTCCTCTGTTATTATACCATTTAGAAAAGCACTCTTTACATCCATTTGATAAAGCCATATGTCATGTTGGGCAGCAAATGAAAGTAAGATGCGAATTGCCTCTATTCTAGCTACTGGAGCAAAGGTTTCAGTAAAATCAATACCTTCCTGTTGTGAGTAACCTTGAGCAACTAACCTTGCTTTGTTTCTCACTACTTTACCTTCTTCATCCAGTTTGTTTCTAAATACCCATTTGGTTCCAATGATGGACTTATCTTTAGGTGGGGCTACTAGCGTCCAAACATCATTGTGTTTGAACTGATTTAGCTCCTCCTGCATTGCTAAAATCCATCCTTCGTCCAACAGAGCTTCATCAACATTTTTGGGCTCCAATTCATAGATGAATACAACATCAGTTTGTTCTCTGAATGTGGACCTTGTTCTGACTTTATCATTTGCATTTCCAATGATTTGTTCTTCAGGATGATAGGCTTTGAAGTGTCAGCTTCTTCTTCTTTCAGTATTGGACATATCATCATTTTCTGCGTCTGATCCTTCTTCTTCATTCTTAGGTGATGGTCTTTCACCTTCTGCTTGTATTCTCATATATGTAAAAGAATCACTTAGCTCTGATAATTCCTTGTCAGACTTTCTGTCATTGAATTTAATATGAATTGACTCTTTAACAGTCAAGGTACTTTAGTTATAGACTCGATAAGCCTTGGAGGTTGCAGAGTAACCCAGAAAAATTCCATTGTCCACTTTAGAATCAAACTTTCCAAGTTGATCCTTAGTGTTAAGAATAAAACATTCACATCCAAAAGGATGAAAATATGAAATGTTTGGTTTTCTTCCTTTCCACAATTCATATGGAGTCTTTTTCAATATAGGTCTCACATATATTCTGTTTTGTAAATAACATGCAGTATTTACAGCTTCAGCCAGAACCTCTTAGAGGTTGAGTGATCATTGAGCATGGACCTAGCCATCTCTTGTAGAGATCGATTCTTTCTCTCCACCACACCATTTTGCTGAGGTGTTCTTGGTGTAGAGAAATTGTGAAGGATTCCATTCTCTTCACAGAATCTCTGGAAGTTTGCATTTTCAAACTCACCTCCATGATCACTTCTAATGGAGTTGATACAAACTCCTTTCTCATTTTGGACCCTTTTACAAAATATGGTGAAGACTTTGAAAGACTCATCCTTGTGTGCAAGGAATTTGACCCATGTCCATCTAGTATAGTCATCAACTATGACTAATCTATATCTTTTTCCATTTAAAGAAGCTGTTTGAGTGGGTCCAAACAAATCCATGTGTAAAAGTTCCAAAGGTCTAGAAGTGGAAACAATATTTTTAGAATTAAAGGAGTTTTTCACTTGTTTCCCTTTCTGACATGCTTCACACAAAACTTTGGATTTGTACATAAGGTTTGGTAGTCCTCTCACGAGGTTATGCTTGTTCAGCTTTGAGATGGTTCTTAAGCTTGCATGACCAAGTTTCTTGTGCCATATCCATTGTTCATCCTTTAAAGATATGAAGCATGAGACATTTTGTTTGGATAGATTTTCGAAATCAATTTTGTAAACATTATCCTGCCTCTTTGCTTGAAAAAGTATGGACTTCTCAGAATTTCTGACTATACATTTATCCTTGTTAAAGGAAACATCAAATCCACTGTCACACAATTGACTTATGCTAAGCAGATTATGTTTGAGTCCTTCAACCAGTAAGACATTTTCAATAGAGGGAAAAGGATGCTTACTAATTTTACCTATTCCAACTATTCTGCCTTTCTGGTCTCCTCCAAAGGTGACCCAGCCTTTTGATCTAGGCTTTAGGTCTTGGAACATAGACCTTTCTCCTGTCATGTGTCGTGAGCAGCCACCGTCCAGGTACCATGACTGGAGTTGACTTCCTCCCATCAAGCATATCTGCAACAGGAATTATCATATTCTTAGGTACCCAGATTGACTTGGGTCCTTTCTTGTTAGTCCTTGGCCTGCGTCCAGGCATGTTCCTTTTGTTATGGACACATGTCGAGGTGACATGTCCAGCCTTTCCACAGTGACCACAGTATAAATTGAATTTAGAAGGACTTTTAGAAACTTTTGGTTTTGGTTTTTCATAACCCAAACCACTTTTGTCAGAAGGTTTTCTCTGAATTTTTAAGATTTGATCCAGTTTTTCAGAGCTACTGACAAATCTGGACAATCGTCCAGTGAGTTCATTTACTTCTTGTTGAAGTACTTGTACTGTACAGGAAGTGTTGGACTCAGAATCCTTTTGAGATTCATCTTTGAGTTGACTTACTTGAAGTCTTAACTCTTCATTTTCTGATTTGAGTACTTTATTTTCCAAAGTAAGTTTTTCAAAATCTTTGGTTATGAGTGAAAACTTCCTCTTCAAGGATCTGTACTCATCAAATAAAATGGATGATTCTCTAAGGAGATCATTAAAATTTTCTTTTAGTTCAGGGTAAGGAAATACCTCTTCTTCATCCTCACTATCAGTTGAGGGTAGGCTTGCCATCAGGCAAAGATTTGCTTCTTCCTTATCCTCCTCATCCTCATCATCAGAGGATTCGTCAAGATCTTCCCATGTTGCCATGAGACCCTTCTTCTTTTTGAATAGCTTCTTCTTTGTCCTCTCAGCCTCAGGATAGTCTGCCTTGTAGTGGCCTGGTTTCTTACATCCATAGCACACTACTGGATTTTTCTCCTTTTGCTCAGCTTCCTTCTGTGGAAATCTTTGGTTGAATTGCTTCCTTCTGGGGTCACCCTTCTTTTTCCACATGGACTTTATCTTTCTGGAGATGAAGGAAAGTTCATCATCATCTGAGCCTTCTTCTCCTTCTGAGCTACATGACTCCTCATCAGAGTCATTTGCCTTAAGTGCTTTTGAGGTGCTTCCCTCACTACTAGAAAAATCCGAATCAGAGTTCGTCTCTAAATTTGATGATTTCCGTCTCTAAAGCGATTAGAGACGAAATCGCGTCCGTGTCAGATTTAAGCGCCGCTAAGACAATAGAGACGGAACTAATGTATCCGTCTCTATTTTAGAGACGGAATCGCGTCCGTGTCAGATTTAAGCGCCGCTAAGACAATAGAGACGGAACTAATGTATCCGTCTCTATTTTAGAGACGGAAATATTCCGTCTCTAACGTAAAAGTTTCCGTCACTAATATTGGACCATAGAAAACAAGTTTCCGTCTCTAATAGTGACGAAATATGTCCGTCTCTAATTTTTAAAAAATCCGTCTCTAACAACCGTCTCTATAATAAAATTTTCCGTCTCTGTGGAGACGGATTATGTATTCCGTCTCTAATGTTAATATTGTATTTATCCTAAATTTAGTCTCAAAATTCTCTCCAATCAAAGCATATTTTATATGCGATTTCTTTTTTCTTTTTTACCTTTCAAAATTCAAATCAATCCTATAAGTAACTATAATATCTAAAAATTCAGATTTCTACCAAACATAAATTTAAAAACTCTGCATAATAATTCATTTATACAAAAAATTCACCAACAAGTACACAACAATAGTTTGCAATTAGTTTAGGAGCAATCATACTATAAAATTGTTCATTATATAAAGAAATTTTTTTTAACAAAAATATGTAAATAAATAAACTAATCAAAGCAAAGACTCATCAACCATATCATCTTCACCAATCTCCTCATTTCCATTATCACCCTATCCTTCGAGATTGTTCTTTGAAAAGCACTTGCCTGTTGCTCTCTAGAAAAGCTAATGATTCAACTTGACTGAAGGAGTCCTTGGCATCACCTGGGATTCCAATGCCCAGGAAAAAAATTTGCTAAACCCAATATTTTTCCCCTGGAAGCTGGAAAATGTAAAACCAAAACACATTAACATTAAATTCTAACAGATTAAAAAAGTTAAATAGCAACTCCTTGCACATTACACACATTTATTTTCCCATAAGTTACTGCAGCAAATGAAGTAACCCCTCGAACAACGGAAGAAGTCATGGAAAGAGAGCCCCCGTGCTAAGGTCCACTAAAAAATTTCTCATCAATATAAAATGTGCAATCATCTGAAAAATGACAACATGTTCATCTAAGTCCAGTATGACGAAGTATAAGGTACAAAGAATGGCAAGACCAGTTAATGCAATACACAAATTTAGAAAAGAAGAAAAAAATCAATTTAGCGGGAATAGGGGGAAAAAGTGTTCTTAATGCACAAGAGTTTCAAGAAAATTATGTCACTTGGTGTCAATTAGCACTCTGCAGGACCAAAATACACTGCAAATTTGCAAACATGCAACAATCTCAACCCTACAGGATAAGTAAGATTCGATTGTAACAGAAAACAGGTCTTTAATATTCAAGCATTTTGAAAATTTACTCTCCTTGGGCTACTTAGTTCATATATAAAAGCAAGGCATTAAGTTCATTAGTAATAATAAGGTCTGTTACATGCAACTGACAAAGGTAGTTACTCCCATAGAAACCCTCAATTCTAGTAGTTTCCCCTAGAGAAGCTTACACCACTTACCAGAGAACAAATACAACAAACAGACACCATAACTGCTAAATCCATGCTAGGTAATTCTATATCTATAAAGATACATGAATAATTATCACTTTGAGTGAGGTAAGAGCAAAGATGCACATGCCATATTTCTCAATGCTGTCAAAAAGCTTCACTATGTCATTTTTCACGATACTGACCTGCCAATATGGAGCTAATATAACAAAGGGTAACCGTTTACTTTCCTTTTAGCTTCTCTCTCACTTTCACTCTCCTTAGTCCCTTACAAATAAATGAAAAGATTTTGCTGAGGTGATGCACCATTGCACTTTCCTATTTACAGGGTAGCCTACCCCCCAAAGCCTCTCTTATCTCTTCTTCTCTGCCCCATTTGCTCTTTCTCTTTCAATCTCTCTTTCTTTCTTCACTAAAGTGATTCTCTGCCCCATTAGACCTTTTTGTTCAATCCAGGCAGAATGTGATTCAAACTGATAGAGTGAAATGTCCCTCTTATAAGTGTTTTTGTTGAATCACCTTTTTATTGACTAAAATGACTAATTTAAGTGGCATATTGACTTATAAATTATTAGATCTATAATAAAAGTAATTGTACAAGCGCAAGGAGCATTTAAAAACTACAAATGAATTGTACTTGAGCAATGAAAAAATTGAGCAAAAAGAAAGAAACCTTTGTGTGGGATGAAATGTCTGATACAAGAAAGTTCCACCACTAAGAACTTTGCTGCAAATGCAAAAACTTGACATACCAATCACTATCAACAATGAAGCAAACTTAGCATTGCATCAAAAAAGAAAACCAAATACATATTATCGAACAAAACCAAGTCAGACACCATAATAAATAATAATTACGAAGGTAAACTATTTATTAATTTGATAATAGTTCTGCAGCGGCTTCAAAGCAATAACAGAGCAGCTTCACCAATTGAAGAAATTCACCACAACTACAACTACACCCACGCACAAAGACTACTAAAAAAGGCCACACGGACCTAACAAAGTAAAATAAAGACATATAAAACTCAGGCCGTTCCAAAAGTATAATTTCCACAGTTAACAAAATAGCTTCAACACCAAAACACTACTCTTGCGATGGATAAACAATTGAACAAGAGGGCTCATGCATTTCTAAAATATTTAATATTTGTCAAAACCCAAATTGTATCAAATAAACATTTCAAGGTCAAAACTACAACCTAAAGGCTACCAAATAATTTATATAGTTTGGGGATTTAGGTTTTAGAAAAATCCCTAAAAAATTTACTCAAACACGTCAAAAGATTTTATAACTTTTCCCCAATGAACAGTGAAATGGAAAACTCACGAACAAAGCAAACGCTGGAGAGGTTATTTGGACCTGAATGAGAAGAGAAAGCTGCAAGGTACGGTTCAACTGAGAACGAGAAGGAAGCGTTACCGAGGTCGATCTCCGCGGCAGAACCAAGGGCGGTGCGGTTCAATAGTGGCAAGGTTTTTCGACATCGACGAGTACCATCTCCGCGGAAGAACCAAGGGCGGTGTGGTGCGGTGGCGAGGTTCGAGCACGACGTCAGCGACGGTGCAACAGCGAGAGTAAGAACTGGGACGGAGCAAGTAGAGAGTAGGAAAAGCTTTTCAAGTTTCCATTAATAATTAATAAAAAAATGTGAGAAAATTGATTTAAAAATTTAGAGACGGACTCACTCCCGTCTCTAATAACATTTTGACCAGATTAATTAAAATTGACTGGTTAGAGACGGAATTAGAGACGGAAATAATTTGACGTTATCAGTTCCGTCTCTATATATTTTTTTATTTTTATTTTAATCAAATAGACTTATTAGAGACGGAAGTAGAGACGGATTTTGTCAGAGACGGAAAATTCTGTCTCTAAATTGCAAGAATTTTCATCGGTCTCTAAGTCATATCTTGAACAAATTCCATCGGTAATTCAGATTTTTCTAGTAGTGCCTTTTGGACTTTAAGAACAATGGACTTTGTCCTTTTTTTCTGTTCCTTCTTCTTTGAGTTAAAGCTCATGCACTTTGAGCGAGCCGAGGAGATTTTCCATAGCAAGAGTGGACAGATCCCTTGCTTCTTGTATGGCAGTCACCTTGGGTCTCCATTGTCTAGGAAGACTTCTTAGAATTTTTCTGATGTGATCTTGGGTTGTGTAGATTTTTCCCAGAGATCTCAGGTTGTTAATGATTGTTTGGAATCGTCCAAACATCTGATCAATAGTCTCGTGATCCTCCATTTTAAATAGTTCATATTGATGAACTAGCATGCTGATTTTGGACTCACGGACTTGAGACGATCCTTCATGCGCCAAGGCTAGGGTGTCCCATATTTCTTTGGCAGTGGTGCAGTTGTAAACCTTGTCGTATTCTAACTTAGTGACGGCACACATCGGATAGTGCCTTGCTTTTGAGTTCAGCTGGAATCTGGTCCTTTGATCTTGCGTCCACTGAGCTCTTGGTACTGGTTGACCTGCTTCATTTACTGGAGCAGTGTAGCCAGTTTCCACGACATCCCACATGTCTATATTTTGCGCACCAAAGAACGTGATCATTCTCTGCTTCCAATAGCCATATTCGTCTCCATTGAACAGAGGTGGTCTGTTTACAGCTTGTCCCTCGTTCTCCATGGATCTTTGCTTCTCTGCACTGTTAGGTGCTCAACCCCTAGAGACCGAGCTCTGATGCCAACTGTAGGTAATAGGGAGAAACACAAGAAGGGGGGGTTGAATTGTGTTTCAATGCCTTCTTAAAAAAAATTTCGCAAATGTTTGGACGCTTGCTGTAAAACTGTTGGACGCACAACGTATCTGAATATTGGACGCACAAGCAAGTTGGATGCAAAGGCTTTCACTTAGTTTTAAAACTCGTTTCCTTTGAGCGATTTAAAGAGTTTGAAAAACTTGTTAAAACAAAATTCAATTCAATCCCCTTAGTTAGTATAAATAAATAAGTAACTTGAGATAAGGGAAAGAGAAAAACACAAGTATTTATAATGGTTCACTCTTTCGTAAGAGCTACGTCCAGTCCCCTCAAACTAGAGAGATTTCACTATCAATCCAGATAGAAGACAAGTATTCTTCAACAGCCTCTTCAGGCCTTACAACAAGTATTCTTTGCACACCTAGCCTCTCCAGGCTTAACCCCAAGTATTCTTTGCACGCAGCCTCTCCAGGCTAAATCCCAAGTATTCTTTTACAGACAAGCCTCTCCAGACTCAACACAAGTATTCTTTATAAACAAGCCTTTTCAGGCTCAAACAACTCAGAAGAGTGTTTTTTACTTAAAGTGCTATCTAACTCGCACACATGAGAATATGAAAATCTTAAGCACTTCGAGAGTTAAGCAAACTCTCTTTTACAAGAAGAAAGAAAATATACAAGACTTTCTTAACAAATCAGAGTATAATAAAGAATATAGGTTCTGCTTTGGACGCAAATCAGAGTCTTCTTTGGACGCAAAGTATAGCATGTCTCCATGAGTGATTACTTGGACGCTTATAGGTTCTGCTTCTTTGGACGCAAAGCTTTATTTGACGTATTGCCTCTTTGAGTCCATTGGATGCTCCACTCTTGAATTGTACATATATGTGCCAATGTCACACTGGACGATGGACTTATCTTTGTTGTACCTACAAGAGCTTGTCAGCAGACTTTGTAAAATCCTTAATAACCTTTGTTATCATCAAAACCACAAAGACTACTTCGGGAATTTTTGCATTAGAAATGCTTTTAACCAATTTGGTTCCAACACAGATCCTCTAGTTACTTTTTCAACTCGGCCAATTCCGTTGGTGCCATTCTATAAGGAGCTATAGAGATTGGTCCAGAACCAAGAACTATGTCTATTGAAAACTCAACCTCTCGTACTGATGGCAAACCTGGTATCTCTTCCGGAAATACGTCTGCGAAATCTTGAATAACAGGCACTTTGCTCAATTTAACTTCCCTCTCGCCTTTCAACAAGGTTAACATCATGTTTTCCTGAGTTTCTTCTTTCGAAGGAACATCAAATTGGTTGGTAGGTATAAATCTAGAAATCTCAGAATTGGGAAAAACAAGAGTTTTATTGGAACAGTCTAAGATGATATGGTTGAAAGATAACCAATCCATGCCCAAAACCACATCTAATTGTGTTAAAGGCAAACATATTAGGTTAACAAAGTATTATTTGCCCAGAATTATGATAGTACAATTCAAACAAATGGTGTTTGCAATAACAGGTTTAGCAGTAGGTAAAGAAACTATTAAATCAAAAGGCATGAAAGATACAGGCAATCCTAATTGTTTCACACAATCCACAAAAATAAAAGAATGTGTTGTGCCCGAATCATATAGTACAATTAAGGAATTACCAAATATGCTACAATTACCTTGTATTAAGTCATCGGAGTTAGAAGCCTCTTCGCCACTCATGGTAAAAACTCATCCCTTAGCAGTTGGTCTTGCTAGTTGCGCATTCTTGATAATGGATGCAGGCCTTTGTCCCCTATAGTCACTTGCTAGGTGTCCTATCTTTCCACATTTGAAGCAAGTTGTTCTCTTCTGTGTACAAGTGCTAGAAAGGTGTTCATGTTTCCCGCAATTATAACATCTTAGTATGTTGGGCTTTTGCTATCCAAAACCTCCATCCCCACCAGTGGGTACATTGTTCCTATTTTGCTGAAATGGCTTGAAGTTCACTAGGTTCCTGTTGTAGGGTTTGCTCTGAAACTGCCTCCTATTCTGATACTGAGGCTGAAACCTAGACGGTCCACCTATATTGCCTTTCACTACCCTTTTCCTTTTTCAGGATTTCCAACTTCTGACATTTTTCAACTAAAGGTTGAAATTGGCGGATCTCATGAACAGATACTGCTTCCTTGACGTCGTAACGAAGTCCTGCTTTGAAACGTTTGCACTTTCATTAGGTTGAAGCTGGAAAAAGCAAATGTACTTGGCCAAAATTTCAAACTTAGCCACATTCGCATCCACAGACATCTCTTTGCAACACCCTTTTCTCATAAAAGGATATTACAACATAAGTAACCTGATTATTCAAAATAAATAATATTGATCTTCATTTTAAAAGAAACTTCCCTTTTTAATTATCTCAAGTCAATTTCGAAAATGAGCATAATTTTTTTTAAAAGCTTAAAATATTATCTTAACTTGAAACTCTCACTTACGTTGTTTGGATTTTGAAACTCATTTATGTCGTAACATATCATTGAAAAGCAAGATAAACAAGTACTGAATAAATAATATACATCACATATACTACTAGTCCAAAGTTTACAAGTACATCATACTGAACAACTGGTAAAGTCACATAATATAACGTACAGTCATCCCAAAATATCTCTAAACAAAAGCCCAATCCGGTACAGAGTCAGTCTACAAAAAAAAAACAAGATAAGATAACGCAACAGCCTGCGCTATGTTAGCTCCCATACACTGCCCACAAACTCCTCTAAAGGATCACTCTCCTCCTCCACTATCTGCTTCCCTTTCCCTTTACTGTCATTGGCCTCTTGACAAGCTCGTGTTCTTCAAGATCGCATAACAGTAGGGGGAAAAGGCCTCGGTCTCCCACCAGGTTCTGCAAAAGAAACATGAATGGCTGGAATGGGTCTATCAGATTGTATGGTAGGTGTCCTCTCAGTAGGCACCTCTCCCGCTGAAGAAACTCTAACTGGATTGGAACGACGCATAGTACTCTTTTGAGCCGGTTGCCTCCATCTACCATAATATCTCTTACACGGAGGAGTCTTGGGTCTCTGCTGTTGTGGTTCTGGCCTTGCAGGCTCCTGTTGCACCAGCTCAGATCTTTGTGCAGGCTCCTGTTGAGCTACATATTGCCTTTGCCTCTCTCTTTCTCTCCAAGTATCCCAAAGTTCCTGGATTGGCATCTTTACATCTAATATCATATCTTCCACTGTCCATCAATAAGGTCCTTCCACAGATGTCTCTAATGAAGTCACATACCCTAGATATGTGCCCCACTGGGTCTCGAGGTTCACTATCCACCCCTCCCCATCAGTCCCTCTGGGCAACAGGCTCAATCTATGGACTTTGGTCAGCCCCTCCGGCGGGCGGTCCATCTATATGAATCATGTTCAAAGAGAGCACAAAACATATAGGCAAGGGTGAAAAATCCTCATACACAGATAATAAAGCATAGAGACAACAGATAGAAAATGAATCATACTCATCTAGGAAATTATCTACCACTTACCCTTCTCAACACAAGAGTGTATAGTTTTCCTGCAAATAAGACATTCTCACAAACACAATGGAAATCATCACAGTCACAACACAGAACTCAGCATCAAGAAATATATCATCAACTCAGATATATTATAATGCATGTCACTTCTATTTTCCCTCACATCACCCTCGTAGTGCTCTAAGGAGACTTTCCTACCTCCAACACCATTGAGCGATTGACTATAGGAAACTTACCAGACCTATCAGAGAGTCCCACCAGACTTCATAATAATCATCCAGATAAGCTATATCTCACCATATTATGAATAGTCAAGTCTGTCAGATTTATCCAAGCAGGGTTGTATGACTTGCCTCGGCTCAGGGGATATCACCTACCTGGCCATCTGAGGGGTTTCGCAACCTGGATAATCCCAGTAAGCAGCTGTGGCCAGACTATCTCTATTCTCAACCCCGCCCGGGTTGTAATGCTCATCTCATGGCCTCATGCCAATTCTCTTTCTCTTTATGCAAAATGACACATACATTAAGCATACAAAGCAATCATCTCGAGCATTGATAAGCTTTGGTTTTGTAACGCCCCTTTTTCCCACAAGGAACATCACATGAAAAACATAAAACTTAATGCGGAAAACGTCTTTCATAATTTCAGGATACCAAAATTGGTGGCTATTTTTTTTTAAAAGATAAGTACGCTCATGAAAACTTAGCCATCCAGAAAATCAAAAAGAATAAAACATACGTCATATATATATCATCAAGTTACTGTACAAAATCCTTGAAAACAATAAATCAAAAAGTGCATCAAAATACACGACATGAAATATCTACGTCCCCAAAACCTAGGCTGGTTGGCCAACTAACAACCCACAACCTAGCACTCTACACCTCCCCGCCTAGAGACCTAAGACAACGACGTCTCCTCGAGGTCCTCCTTTGGATCCTCCTCGGGGTCCTCCTCATCCTCAGACTCGGACTCCATGAGCCAACTGCATCTAGGCTCATCTCTGACCTTCCTCTTCCCTCTCCCTGCATGTCCTGATGGTTCGGCAGAAGTGTCAGAAGAACAACGAACAAAACGTCCAGAAGGTGCGACGTATGGAACAGGAAGTGTCGGCCTCACGGTCTCGGGTGATGGAACTGGTGTCACCGGTGGAGCCATCCTTGGTAAGCGTGCCCTGTCCAAGGAACTCTTCCTTAGAATGCAATGAATAAAACGGCAACAGGCGGATACCGATTCAGCTATCCGCTGAGGTGTAGGCCTCTGCTCCTCCCTCGTCTCTCCTAGGCTGCGCCGTGGGCGGAACTCTGGCCTCCGGTCCTTCAAAGTGATACTGCGTGCAAAGGGTGCATCTCCCAGCCAATAGCGCATCCTCTCGATAGGTATCTAGACGTCCAAAACCATGTCCCTCTCCAAAACCTTTTCGGGGCCCAACACCCCTCCTCTAGTCCTGACCACGTGTCCAGTCACAGTGGCCCATTGGGAGATGGGATCGTAAGTTCATCCCCCACCATCGGCCTCACGAGGCCGGAAGCACTCCCTCACTCTGGCTATCAGAGGTCTCAAAGTGGACATCTACGCATAGTGTACATAAAACAATAGAAAAACACGCAAGGGTGAATTTCTTTGCACAAGTTGAAAGTCCAATAGAAGGGTGTATACGAAAAGGAAAATACTACATAATACATTCCAAGAATATATATAGCTACTCTTTCGCAAATCTTTCTTTAAGATATTCATACACCAAAAGAGAGCACATCATCAAATTCAACACACAGTCAAACACACACACACACACAGCACTCTAGCATAATGCATGTCATTCAATATCCCTTTAATACACCGGTGCACTGCTCCATGGAGACTTCCTCAACTAAGTAGAGCGATATGGCGGAAGCATATACCTAACATTAATGCAAACTAACCATCTCTCTCGGCCATCGTTTGTCATTTATTCGATACAGCCCCATTGTGCTACGTCGTACACCACATCATAAATAAGGCAGCCTTGGTCAGGATCATCCAAGCTGGGTATTACGACTCGTCTCAGCACAAGGGAATTCCTTTCAAGGCCATTGAGAACTTCGTAACCTGGATGCCCTCAAAGACTTATAGTTAGACCATACTTATTTACAATCCCCACATAGGATTGCATGCTCTAATTTGGCAAAAGTCACGTCTTTAATACAAATGACAGTACAATTTGCAAACACACACACACACAAGACAAATAATGTGATCCCTCATATTAGGATGTCGTCGTCACGTTTTAGCTTTCTTCCAACACCGTGTAGCATTATTGTCTTCAATACTTCATCGTCGCCACGTATTGATCCTCGTTCAATACCGTGTAAAAACGTTATTTAAAAACATAAGTTTTATGAAAAACTCCTCTTTGAAATTAAAATTCTTCTTTTAACTTCTAAATCTCAAATCTTTATTATTTTGCTTCTCACTCTTCATTGTAAAAAGATTTAATTAAAAGTCTTAGTTAAGTTCTTTGATAATTTTACTTAAATACCTTTACTTCAACTATTTAAAAATCTGACCCCCAAAATATTCTGTTTCAGCCCTTATTTTTCTAAAAATTAGGTTTCGCCCTAAAACTAGCCAGTCTTCACGTTTCTGCCCCAGAATTGTCCAGTCTTCACGTTTCTACCCCAGAACTTTTGTAAAATTATATTTTTGGCCCAAAGTGCCCATATTTTTTATTTCATGCCCAGAATTCCAAAATTTTGTATTTTTAACCCCAAAACATCCAATTTTCGTTTTTGACCTCTAAAAATCTAAAATTTGATTTTTCTTCCTCATTAATTGATTTTCTAGCTCACTTAGAGTTTTATGAAGAAAAATGATTTGGTATGAAATTGACTTGAGACTTACACTTAGCAATTTAATGAAATGTATCTAATTAAGTGTTAACTTGAATCCCAATAATTATTTGATTTCATTTGGAAAACTTTTTCATTAAAGCTTTTAAGCCCTCTTCCCACACTTAATCAAATATTTCAATCCAATCCCAATCACATTGAATCAAAGCATGTGAAATATCCAAGAATCAACATTCATCAATTAGGCAAGAACACAATCAAGCCATAAATCAAACATACACTCAAAGTAATCATTCATAGCATATTAACATACATCATGAACATAGCATAAAACATACTTCACCAAGCATACACTTAGGCACCCAAAATCACTCCAAAGCATACATATGATTTTTCCAACAACACATAGGCTTATCAAAAATTATCATTCACCAACCAAAATCATACTTTAACTTATGTACATAAATATATAAAAATACATATTTACTAAGAGAATGAAAACTCATTCAACAACCAATAGGAAACTCAAGTTGAGTTACTCTCAACATACAACATACAACCACCCATATACACAACCTTCTCAACTTATTGAGAAAATCCCCTTACCTCTTGAAGCACTTAAAGAAAGATCACCAAGAGGTCTTCTTGCCAACAAGCCACCAACACCAACACCAAGAGATCTACTCACCACATTGATGCTCCAACACTTACAAAATCACCCTTTTTAAGATATATAAAACACATAACCATACAAATATGAGTTTTTATGAAAATAGACAAACCCCAAAGTATAGAAATCTTGAGTAGAGAAATACTTACTCAAGTCTTGAAGGAAAAGAGCTCAAGAAGGATTTCAAGCTTGTAGGTTCCAAGGGTTTAAACATAAACCAAGAATATGTTCTCTTTTAGCAAAAATGGAGAACACAAGATTCTTGGAAAAATTAAAAGTGATGAGAATGGAAAAAGAAGAAGATATTATGGTTTAGAATCATGATCCAAACTTTTTTTGTGAAGCTTGAATAGCCAAAAACTCAACAAAACTCAAGCTTTTGGTTATGGAGAAAAGCTTGGAAAAGAGAGGGAAAATGGAGTTTCTTTGATGCAAGTGAAGAAGATGAAGTGAAAGTGAAGCTTCTCTCTCTCCTTTCCCTATGTGAACTCGGCAGATTTCAAGGAGGAATGGGGGAGGTATGGGCTTGCATGCTTTGAGTGGTTGCAAGCCATACCTCACTCACCTAATTTGAAAAAATTCAAAAATCATACCCTTTATGACCTTTTGACTTTTGGGATTATTTTGGAGTGAAAATATGCCCTCTTGTGTGCCCAGCAGACCAGAAAAATGGTGGGATTAAGTCACATCAAGTTAGGGTTTAATCGGTAGTTCAAAGTAGGAAAAACGCGTGGTTTTATAATCCCTTTTTAGATAAATATTTTTCTGAAATAGATAAAATCATGATAAATCAATTTTATGACTTGAATATGATATAGGAAATTTTAGAATCTTAAAACTAAATTTTTGGACTATTTTTCATGTCCCAGTTGCGTCCGGTTTACCCGTAAAGCTCCAAACGCAGGTAAAATAAAGTTTTTCTGAAAAAATTTCTAGAAAAACTTCTAAAAATCATAAATATGATAAAAATAACTTTTGGCTAAAATATTATTTTGGAGTAAAAATGACCTTCAGAAAAATACTGAACCCTATCCCACAAAAACTCAATTTTGCGAACTCTACTACTCTCGACTCTTCTAAAATAAATCTAAAATATGAATATCCTTATTCTCACCTCAAGATCCCAAAATCATTTCATAAAATAATTTTAATTGAATTAAAGCAGATTAAAAATCAATAAAAACTATTTAAAATAAGGGTGTTATAGGTTTCACTTGTAAGTGCATTAACCTCTTATCTAGGTTATCTCTTGCACAATCTCTTGGTTATAGTATTCTCATCTGTTATGATATTCACATCTCTTTGTACATATTCTTAATTCAACATGGCTCTTCCTCTTTCATTCACACTCTTTATTAATATTTGTCTTTCAACAAAAATGCATTTTCCAAATCCATTGTTTAAGTTCTAAAATAAATTAACCAAAATACTTACCAATCTTTAGATTAAAAATGTCATTTTTCTCTTAAGCATATTTGTTTAAAAATCTAGAAAAAAAGTGATTTTCGCAAAATCCTTGGCTGTTAACAATCCAGGATCCAAAACTGTTCACAGGCGTGAGACTTTTCACACCCGCGGTGCAGACATTACTCTCCCCTGTTTTCCAGAATTTTCACAACTTCAGAAATGATCACACCCAGGGCATGACAGAAACTCGATTTTTCAAATTTTAACCAAAATCAATCTTTTCTTTACATAGTTATGACCAAATGAATTAAAATAAGCAAAATTTACAATCTTTGGATCAATCACAAAGCACAATCATTCAACATCAAGCCATGAATCCAAAATCATCAAGGCATAAATCAAGATCATCACACACCAATCATATTATCATACCAAGATCAATTTTTATCATACCAAGCTTTGAAAAGATATTCACCATAACAACCTCTCAATCACTCTTCAACTCAAGCATGAAACAAGGATCATCATGCACCCAACATAGAGTAGAATCATCTCACACAACACAACTATTTTTCCCACCAAAGAGCAATCCACAATCAAAGACAAACTAGTCTTATTTACACCTAGGTTAACCAATCCCAAAACTATCATCAAGCAAAAATTTCATAACCAAGTCACTCAAGAGAGTTCATATCAAGCATAAGACAACTCTTGGCTCATCCATCACCATAGGAACAAAAGAATACCTAGCTTAATAATCAACATGCACTCTAGGTTAAATTAAAATCATCTCGAACATATCACTACAACCATGCACTCATATGTCAACTAAGCCTTAAAATCTTGTATAAGAAAATTCTCCCTTGCCAAGCTTCTGTAAGAAAACCCTAACTTCCAACCTTCTTCTTCCTTCTCCTTCTTGATTGGTTCCTTGTAGCTTGTTGATCTCAAAATCAAGAGCAAACCCTTGGAAATTGACTAACTTGGATGAAAATTTGGAAAGAAAACTTTAGGAAATGGCTATGGTGCAAGAACAAGATGAAGGAAATGAACAAGAAACTCTCCTCTCCCTCTCCAAGTCTCGGCCTCTCCCTCTCCTTTTCCTACCAACCAAGATTTTTTCTTAAGTTATGATTACACTAACCATGAGTCATAAGCCTAGTTAGCTTGCTTGGATTAATCTTATTGGCCAAAACCCATGAGTCAAGAAGTTGAGAATTTTCCACACTCTTCCTCTCAATCTGGCGCAGCAGCTGGCCCAAGGGGGTAAAAATAATTTTTCACCTTAACCCTGGTAAAAGGTAAGTCTCCAAGGTAATGAAATGTGGTAACTTTTGTATTTCATAGTAAAAATTGTCCAAAAATAACCTATTGAAGTAAAAACTCTCATGAATCCTAAAATAAGTCCTAGGCCACGAAAATAAGGTGTCGCAAAGGTCTTGGTTCATAAAAATCAAGTTTAGAAGCATTACAGTAATTTTTTTTGGTTTTACCGTAATCCATAAATTAGGGTTAAAATGAACTTTCTCAGAAAAATCCCAGAAAATTTCTAAAATTCATACATATTGTAAAAACACCATTGGTTACTCTTTTGGTTGATTTTTGATCATTTTCCAAGCTTCTGGCATTCACCTGTTCTCCCAGTTATCCTGTTCTGAGTCTACAGGGACCAAAACTGCAATTCTTTGTCTATCATTCTAAAAATTTCCAAAATAATTTCTAAAATTCTAAAATAATATAAAACATCATTTGGCATCTCTAAAAATATTTCTTAACTTATTCTGGTCTCCAAACCAACTTACAGTTCAACCTAGTCAAACTACAGGGACCAAAACGGTAACATTTTTATCCGTTCTACAGAAAATTTTCAAATAAATTTATAAAATCCTCAAATATTGTAACACCGCTATTTGTACCTTCAAATCTCTCTCTTAACCTAAATTTAGGGTTTCTACTTCACAAAGTCACCATTCCGTCTATTTACAGTAAACAGAACTCTGTCTGTATCTAAATGTCCAACTTAAACTACTGTTTTCTAACGTCAGGAAAACTTTGTCTATGCAATTAATCTTACTAAAATATATCTAACATGTACAAGCACATATCACACAAATAAAATTAAATTAAAACAGAATAAAAAATTACGAACATTATACTCTTTCTACTGTAAACTCAAGAACTCATGTTCCCTTTCAATTCTAGCACTCTGAGGGAAGTACTTAGTTAGAAATCTAGTGCGAAAGATTGTCCAAGTTATTTCTTGTTGTTCAGCTTCCAGCAGTTGTTGTACTCTCTTCCACCAGTATTCTACATCTCCAATGAGTAGGTATACAACATATGATACCTTGACCCCTTTAGCACAGTTTAGGGCCAAAAATATCTTTTCCAAATCCTGGATCCAAAGATCAGCTTTCTCTGGATCAGGTTCTCCACTAAACTGTTGTGGATCATGCTTCCTAAAGTCAGTAAGTCCTTTTGTCACAGCAGCCCTATCTGCTCTTAACTGAGACTGTATGTCCCTTTGTTCAGCCCTTTCAACTTGCTGAGCCATAGTAGCAGCCATATTGTTCATTGCCCCAATAGCTCGCTCCATCGTTTTACTAGAAAAATCTTAAAAAGAACACACCTACCCTTAGGCCTAATAGACCTATAATAGACAGCACAAAGTATTAAACAATGTCAAACAGAGTTAGACAACTTAAGCCTAATAGACCTATAACTTACACTCCCCCATAAGATTGTAAACCAGGCTCTGATACCACAAAATGCAACACCCTTTCTCCAAAAAGGATATTACACCATAGTAACCAAAAATTTTGCTTAGTCTTAAAAAATAATTAGATAAAAGTCTGTAATCATCTTCCAAAAATGGCGAATAATTTTTTCTTCTTTTTCCAAAGTGAATGGTAAGTATAAAATAATATCTCTTCATAATTCATCATAGATTAATAACTATGCTATTTTACAAAGGGTTTGCTTCAGTACAAACCTAAGTATAGATTCTGCAAAAGTAATAAAACTGGAAATACTAGTAAGCCAAAAATTACAAAAGTGTTTAAAGAAAAATATATGTTACTACATAGGTGTGAGCCAAACCAATCTTAGACTAACCATCTAGCTTAAGCATCTTAAGACGAAGAGGTAACGGTAGCAGCAACCTTCTAACCCTAACCCGATATATCTTCTTCTGAGCATTCTTCTTCTTCTCCACCTTCCTTGCATTGCCATCTTCTGTCTGGATGATATCCTTCATCTGCTCCAAGGGTAACTTAATGTCTAAGACTAATCGGGTTTCTACTTTCCAGTTTGGTTTATCCACCCTCCCAGCGGTAGTAAGTACATAACCAGAGTATGTACCCCACTGTGTACCAGGGTTTATCTTCCACCCCGACTTCCCAATCTCAAGAGGTTGAATCCTAAGACTTCGGATCGGAACTAACCCACTCCTCGGGTAAACTGTCTACTCAGTCATGCATCAACACAACATAAGCAGGCAAGGGTGAGACTCTAAGCAAGGTAATATGGAAAGTACGAATACACCCAACACATATAGATCACTCATCAATCAATTTGCACACCAAGCAAATAACAAATCAATCAAGGCTTATAAACAGATCTTACCTTTGTACTACAATCTTACAAAATAACTCATTCATAAAATACATTTATGCATGTCACATCAATATCTCTCTAATCACACCGATGTAGTGCTCCAAGGAAACATTTCCAACCTCACACCATCGAGCAACCAGCTGCAGTAAACTTAACAATATAATCAGTGAATCCCGTCTTTAGAGCTATGAGAATACTTCAGAAATACTGCATTTAAAACATAATACCAGATCAAAAATAGATCTGCCACTCAGATTTATCCAAGCCGGGTATACGACTCGTCACGGCTCAGGGTGTAACGCCCCTTTTTCACACAAGGAACGTCACATGAAAACTAAAACTTAATGCAGAAAATCGTCTTTCATAAACCAAGGTTACCAAAATTGGTGGCTAATTTTTTTTTTAAAAGTCTTATACGAAAAGATTACACACATCTCATTTAGCCATGCAGAAACTCAAAAGAAAAGAAACATCATACATATATATATATATATCATCATGTCAATATACACAAGTCTTGTGCCCGCAAGTATAGTTTGGAACCACGACATAGTGGCAAAAATGCAACAACATGACATAAGGAAATAAAGTGGTAAAGCTAAACCTAGGAAAGCTGTAAATCAAAAGGTGTGTCAAAAACACGACACTGAACATGTATACCCCCAAACCTAGGCTGGTCGCTAATAGACAACCTACAACCTAGCACTAGACACCCCAACCTCTACAGACCTAAGACGAAGACGTCTCCTCGGGGTTCTCCTCATTCTCAGAATCCTCGAATAATACACGATCTGACTCGTCTCTAACCTTCCTCTTCCCTCTATCTACGTGCCTCAAAGGTCTGGCAGAAGTGTCAGAAGAACAGCGTACAAAACGTCCAGAAGGTGCGACATATGGAACAGGAAGTGTCGGCCTCACGCTCTCGGGTGTTGGAACTGGTGTCACCGGTGGAGCCATCCTTGGTAAGCGTGCCTTCTCCAAGGAACTCTTCCTTGGAGTGCGACGAATCAAACGGCAACGGGCGGATACCGATTCAGCTATCCACTGAGGTGTAGGCCTCTGCTCCTCCCTCGTCTCTCTCCTAGGCTGCGCCGTGGGCAGAACTCTGGCCTCCCGGTTCTCCAAAGTGATACTGCGTGCAAAGGGTGCATCTCCCAGCCAGTAGCACATCCTCTCAACAGGTATGCAAATGTCCAAAACCATGTCCCTCTCCAAAACTTCTTCAGGGCTTAACACCTCTCCTCTAGTCCTGACCACGTGTACAGTCACAGTGGCCCATTGGGAGATGGGATCGTAAGTCCATCCCCCACCATCGGCCTCACGAGGCCGGAAGCACTCCCTCACTTGGGCTATCAGAGGTCTCGAAGTGGACATCTACGCGTAACGTACATAAAATAACAGAAAAACACGCAAGGGTGAATTTCTTTGTACAAGTTGAAATTCACTGAAAGGATGTATACGAAAAGGAAAATACTACATAATACATCCCAAGAATATATATAGCTACTCTTTCGCAAATATTTCTCTAAGATATACATACACCAAAGGAGAACACGTCATCAAATTAAACACACAGTCAAACACACACATAGCACTCTAGCATGATGCATGTCACTTCAATATTTCTTTAATACACCAGTGCACTGCTCCATGGAGACTTCCTCAACTAAGTAGAGCAAAAGGGTTGTAGCATAAACCTAACATAATAAACCAATCGGTCCCCTTTTTCATGGACATGGTAACCATCAGTCCCATATTTCATGAACAAGTTTTACAATTATTCAGTAGAGCTACTATCACCTTATCATAATAAACCAATCGGTCCCCTTTTTCATGGACATGGTAACCATCAGTCCCCTTTTTCATGAACAGGTTTTACAATTATTCGGCAGAGCAACATAATAAACCAATCAGTCCCCTTTTTCGTGGACATGGTAACCATCGGTTCCCTTTTTCATGAACAGGTTTTACAATTATTCACAATCCATTACATAGGATTATATGCTCTAATTTGGCAAAAGCCACGTCTTTAATGCAATTGATAATATATTTGCATCCACAGTCAATACAATCATTGCGGTCCCTCGCCTTAGGGTTTTTCGTCGCCACGTGTTAGCTTTCATCCAACACCGTGTAATATTTTTGTCCTTAAGACTTTATCGTCGCCACGTATTGATCCTCATTCAATACCATGTAAAATCGTTATTTGAAACCGTAAGTTTTTAGAAGAAATTCCTCTTTGAATTTTTAAGTTCTCCTTTAACTTCAAAATCTTAAATCTTTACTTGTTATAAAAGAATTACCTCTTATTTAAAACCCATTTTATTTATTTTTCTTTCCACTTTTCATTATAAAAGGTTTAATTAAAAATTTGAGTAGATTCTTTGATAATTTTACTTAATTTTCTTTACTTTGAAGTATTTACAATTCTGACCCCCTAAGAAGTCCAGTTTAGCAGTCTAGCCCCTAAATTTCTGAAGAATTTGATTTCTAGCCCAAAACTTTCGTAAATTATGTTTTTGGCCCAAAGTGCACAGACTTCGCGTTTCTGCCCCAAAACTTGTGTAAATTATGTTTTTGTCCCAAAGTGCCCAGATTTTCGAATTTAAGCCCAGAACTCCAAAATTTTGCATTTTTATCCCCAACACATGCAGTTTTCGTTTTTGACCCCTAAAAATTAGAAATTTGATTTTTTCCCTCATTAATTGGTTTTCTAGCTCACCTAGAGTTTTATGGATAAAAAGGGTTTAATATGAAATTGATTTAAGACTTATGATTAGGAACCTAATGAAATTTATCTAATTAAGTATTAACTTGAATCTTAATTATTTCATTTGATTCTATTTTGGAAAACTTTTTCATTAAAGCTTTTAAACCCTCTTCCCACACTTAATCAAATATTTTCAATCCAATTCCAATCACATTGAATTAAAACATATGAAACATCCAAGAATCAACATGCATCCATTTAGGCAAGAACACTACCAAGCCATAAATCAAACATACACTCAAAGTAATCATTCATAACATATTACATACATCATGAACATAGCATAAAGTATACTCCACCAATCATACACTTAGGCCTCCAAAATCACCTCAAAGCATACATGTGATTTTTCCAACAACACATAGGCTTATCAAAAATTATCATGCCTCAACCAAATCATACTTTCACTCATATACATAAATATATAAAAATACATATTACTAAAGAATGATTTCTCACTCAAACACCCAATATGAAAACTCAAGTCTTTGAGTTTTTCATGAACATACAACATACCCCACACACATACACATCCTTCCCAACTTATTGAGAAAATCCCCTTACCTCTTGAAGCACTTAAAGAAAGATCACCAAGAGGTCTTCTTGCCAACAAGCCACCAACACCAACACCAAGAAATCTACTCACCACCTTGATGCTCCAACACTTACAAGAATCAACCATTTCCAAAATATAAAAAACACATAACCATACAAATATGAGTTTTTATGAAAATATGCAAACCCCAAAGTATAGAGATCTTGAGTAGAGAAATACTTACTCAAGGCTTGAAGGAAAAAGACTCAAGTAGGATTTCAAGCTCGTAGGTTCCAAGGGTTTGAACCTAAACCAAGAAAAAGCTTTCTTTTAGTAAAATGAAGAACACAAGATTCTTGGAAAATCAAAAGTGATGAGAATGGAAAAAGAAGAAGATATTATGGTTTAGAATCATGATCCAAACCTTTTTTGTGAAGCTTGAATGGCCAAAAACTCAACAAAACTCAAGCTTTGGTTATGGAGAAAAACTTGAAGGTGGAGAGAAAATGGTGTTTAGCAAGAGGAAGAAGATGAATGAAAATGAATTCTCTCTCCTTCCTTGCCCTACATGTTCGGCCAGATCACAAGGGAATGGGGGGAGGTATGGGCTTGCTTACTTGGAGTGGGTGGGAGTCATACCTCATTCACCTAATTTGGAAAAATTCAAAATTAAACCCATTTGACCCAATTGACTTTTGGGATATTTTTGGAGAGTGGATTGTGCCCCTCATGCGCCCAGTTCAGACCAAAAAATTGGTGGGATTAAATCTCATCAAGTTAGGGTTTAATCGGTAGTTCAAAGTAGTAAAAACGCGTAGTTTTCGAACCCCTTTTTAAATAGTTATTTTTCTAAAATAGGTAAAATCATGAGACATAAATTTTATGATTTGAATAAGTCATAGAAAAATTTAGAAACCCAAAACTAAATTTTTGGACTATTTTTCATGTCCCGGTTGCGCCCGGTTTACCCGTAAAGCTCTAAACGCGGGTAAAATAATGTTTTTCTAAAAAATTTCAGAAAAATTTCTAAAAATCACAAATATTATAAAAATCACTTTTGGTTCGTTAAAATATTATTTTGGAGTAAAAACGACCTCTAGAAAAATACTGAACCCTATCCCCGCATCAGGAGAGAATGCAGTTCCTGCAAAAACTAAGTTTTGCGAACTCTACCGCTCTAAACCCTTCAAATGGAAACCTAAGATATGAATATTATTATTCACACTTTAAAATCCCAAAATCATTAATTAAATAATTTTAATTAATTTGAAGAAGATTAAAAATCAATAAAAACTATTTAAAAATGAGGGAGTTACACAGGGGGATTCACCGACAAGGCCATGAGACTTTCGAAACCTGGATAATCCCAATAGACAATTGTAGTCCAATAGAACCTATTTTCAACCCCAGCCTCTAGGTTGTATGTTAATCGTCTATAATGCAAATGATCGTCTAACTTTGCATATACTCTATTTTTCTTTATTTTCTCTTTGTAAAACTTCCTCTGTTTTACTGTAGCTTCTCTTCAATACTACTAATAGAGCTGTCAATTCGGGCCGGCCCACAACGGGCCAATACATTTTCGGGTCAGGCTGGGCCAGGCTAAAATAAATGTGGGCTACTAATATGTCAGCCCAGCCCTCCACGGGCTGGCCCATGGGCTCATTTATTTATTTTAAAAAAATATTTTAATAGAAAACTGATGTATTCACACCTGTGAAATTAATCACACCCTAGGTGTGAAACTCACTGTAAGCTAGTTTAGCACAAAAAATAAGACAATTGCATAAGCTGAAGCTTTCACACCTGTGAATTTATTCACACCGGTGATGTGAAACGATCTGTGAGGCTAGTTTAGTACCGAGAAAAGATAGTCCAAAATATCTGACGCTTCTACACCTGTGTAATTATTCATACCCCTGGTGTGAAACAGTCTGCACACAATTTTAGCAAATTATAGTCGGGCCAGCGGGCCAGCCCAGCCCACCACGGGCTAGCCCACTTCGGGCCAATGAATTTTTGGGCCGGGCCGGGTTGGGCCAAAATATTTTCGGGCCTAGATTTTACTAGTCCAGCCCATATTTTTATCGGGCCTAGCCCATTTTGACAGCTCTAACTACTATATAAGAAAATTCATCTCTTTCTAGAAAAAGTACTCTTTGGTTTCATTACTCATTTATTGCAAGTTAAGTTATTATCTTGTTTCAAGAAGATCAAAAAAGGGCATAGCCACCTAGGATTGATCAAAAGAGAAGAAATCAATAGTATTAACACTTACATCCACTTTTTAATCAGTAAGTGTATATTCTCATATTTTAGATAGCTCTTTGGGAATGAAATAATTACACGGCGGCTGAGCCGACTGCAATAATCAGTGTCCAGCTTTCTTGAAAGTTTAACACAGGTTTAGTGATTGAAATAAAGCTGATTGATCGCGGCTTAAGTTTATTTTCGAAGATGAAAAGATCACACGACGGCAGAGCCATCTTTGGTAATCAATATCCCATTGTAAAATCGATCTTATGCACTAAGTGAACATAGACAAGCTGTTTCTCTTCTGAAATACTTAAACTCCAATTATCTTCCAGGAAAAAGACCCATTGAAAGCCTATCTCACTAATTTCCACTACCGTAGACATTGGAAATTAAACTGAGTTATGTGCATATATATATATATACACACATACACAGATTGGATACCCACTCTGTAACATTCTGTTTTTTTTATATATAGTTTTTATTGATTTTTAATCTGTTTTAATTTAAATAAAATTATTTAATTAATAATTTTTGTGATTTTAAGGTATGAATAACAATATTTATATCTTAGGTTTATTTTTGAAGGGTTTAGAATAATAGAGTTCGCAAAACTGAGTTTTTCCGGGAATCGCGTTCTCGCTGAATGCGGGAAGGGTTCAGTATTTTTCTGAATGTCATTTTTACTCCAAAATAAATTTTTAACGAACCAAAAGTGGTTCTTATAATATTTTTGATTTTTAGAAATTTTCTGAAAATTTTTCAGAAAAACTTTCTTTTTCCGCGTTTGGAGCTTTACGGGTAAATCGGGCGCAACCGGGACATGAAAAATAGTCCAAAAATTTAGTTTTGGGTTTCTAAATTTTTCTATGACATATTCAAATCATAAAATTCATTTCTCATGATTTTACTCATTTTAGAAAAATATTTATCTAAAAAGGGGTTCAAAAACTACGCGTTTTTACTACTTCGAACTACCGAGTAAACTCTAACTTGGTGGAATTAAATTCCACCATTTTCCAGTCAGATTGAGCGCATAAGGGGGGGGATGATCCACTCTCAAAGTGATTCCAGAAGTCAAATGGTCAAATGGGTTAATTTTTGAATTTGTCCAAATTAGGTGAGAGTGGTATGACTCCTATTCCTTCCAAGTAAGCTAGCCCATACCTCCCCCATGCCTTGCCTTGCTTCAGCCGAGTTTTGTGTGGGAGAAGGGAGAGAGAAAATTCATTTCATTCACTTCATCTTCTTCATGCTCTTGAAACTCCATTTTCTCTCCATTTTCCAAGCTTTTTCATACACCAAAAAGACCAAGTTCTATTGAGATTTTGCATAGTCAAGCTTCACAAAAAAGGTTTGAATTATCATTCTAATCCATAAACTTCTTTCATTTTTTCATTTCCACCACTTTCATGTTTCCATGAAAGTTGTGTTCTTCTCTTTACTAAAAGAGATCTTTTTCTTGGTTTAGGTTCACTCCATTGGAACCTACAAGCTTGAAAACCACCTTGGATCCATTTGTCTTCAAGATTTGAGTAAGTATTCATCTACTCAAATTTCTACTCTTTAGGGTTTGTTGGTTTTCATAAAACTCATATTTTTATGGTTTTATTTTGGTGTATTTTGTGAAAGGTAAATTTTTCTAAGTGTGGGAACATCAAGGCTTCAAGGAGGCCACTTGGTGTTGGTGAGGAGTGAAGGTGATTTGTGGTGTTGCTCATTTTCCTAAGCTTCAAGAGGTAAGGGGATTATCTCAATAAGTTGGGAATGATGTGTATGTGTGTGGTTTATGTTGTATGTTGATGAAAAACTCAAAGACTTGAGTTTTCATATTGGGTGTTTTGAGTGAGAAATCATTCTCTTAGTAATATCTATTTTCATATGTCTATATATATATATGAGTTCAAGCATGATTTTTGGTTGATGGATGAGTATGTTTGAAAAGCCTATGTGTTCTTTGAAAAATGCATGCTTGATGAGTTGATGATTTTTATGCTATGTTCATGATGTATGTTCATATGTTATGAATGAGTACTTTGAGTGTATTTTTGATTTATGGCTTGGTTGTGTTTTTGGCCTAAATTGATGTATATTGATTTATGTGTATTTCATATACTTTGATTTACTTTGATTGGGATTGGATTGAAAAGATTTGATTAAGTGTGAGAAGGATCTTAAAAGCTTTAATGAAAAAGTTTTATAAAATGAAATCAAATGAATCAATTGGAATTCAAGTTAACACTTAATTTGATAAATTTTCATTAAGTGTCTAATCCTAAGTCCTAAATCAATTTCATACTAGTTCCTTTTTATCCATAAAACTCTAAGTGAGCTAGAAAATCAATTAATGAGGGAGAAAATCAAATTTTGGATTTTTAGGGGTCAAAAACGAAAACTGGATTTTTTGGGGTCAAAAATAAAAATTTTGGAATTCTGGGCTTAAATTGCAAAATCTGGACAATTTGGGCCAAAAATATAATTTACGAAAGTTCGTGGGGTAGAAAACGTAAAGTCTGGGCATTTTGGGCCAGAAACCTAATTTTTTAGAAAATTGGGGGCTGAACTGCGAAACTGAACTTCTTAGGGGGTCAGAATTGCAAATACTTAAAGTAAAAGAATTTAAGTAAAATTATCAAAGAATTTAATTAAGTTTTAATTAAATCTTTTTATGATGAATAAGTGGGAAGAAAATTAATAAAGTGGGTTATAAATAAGAGGAAATTCTTTTATAAACAAGTGAAGGTTTAAGAATTTAAAGTTAAAGAAAAAAAAAACTTAAGAATTCAAAGAGGAAATTCTTCTAAAAACTTATGGTGTTAAATAACGATTTTACACGGTATTGAACGACGATCAATACGTGGCAACGATAAAGTCTTGAGGACAATAAAAATTACACGGTGTTGGATGAAAGCTGACACGTGGCGACGAAAAACCCTAAGACGAGGAACCACATTGATTGTATTGATTACGGTTGCAAATATACTGTCATATGCATTTGAGATATTGGCTTTTGCCAGACTAGCATTTATTGCTATGATGAGAGCACACAATCCTAAGCGGGGATTGTAAATAAGTATGGTCTGACTATAAGTCTTTGAGGGCATCCAGGTTACGAAATTCTCAATGGCCCTGCGGTGAATCCCCTTGTGCCGAGAAGAGTAGTGTACCCGGCTTGGATGATCCTGACCGGCTGCCTTATTTGAGATGGGGTGTACGACGTAGCACAATGGGTCTGTACCGAATAAATGACAAACGATGGCCAAGAGTGAAGGTCAGTTTGCATTAATTTAAGGTATACGATTCCGCCACATCGCTCTACTTAGTTGAGGAAGAGAAGTCTCCATGGAGCAGTGCACCGGTGTATGGAAAGAGATATTGAAGTGACATGCATTATGTTAGAATGCTATGTGTGTGCTTGACTGTGTGTTTACCTTGATGATTTGTCTCTTGTTGATGATTGAATAGCTTAGCTAAAAGATTTGTGAAAGAGTAACTCTATTTAAATATATTCTTGGAATGTATTATGTAGTACTTTATTTTTCATATGCAACCTTTTAGTGGATTTCAACTTGTGAAAAGAAATTCACCCTTGCATATTTTCCTGTATCTGTATGTATGTTACGCGTAGATGAGGCCTCTGGTAGCCCGTGTGAGGGAGAGCTTCAGGCCTCTTGAGGCCGAGTCCGACGGAGGGGGATGGACTTATGATCCCATCTCCCAATGGGCCACAGTGTGTGGACACGGGGTCAGGACGAGAGGAGGGGTGCTGGGCCCCGAAGAGGTTTTGGAGCGTGACATGGTTCTAGACGCTTACATTCCGTTAGAGAGGATGCGCAGCTGGCTGGCAGCCGCACCCGAGGCACCTGTGGAGCAGCCGAGGAGAGAGACTCAGGCGGAGGAGAGACCTTTACCCTCACGGGTAACCGGATCTGCTTGGGAGTATCGCCGTATGTTTTGTCGCATGCGTCTCACTCCAAGGAAGAGTACCTTGGCGCGGGATCGTCTACCGAGGATGGCTCTATCAGTGACACCAGCTTCACCACCAGAGACTGGGAGACCGACGCTCTCCGTTCCTTACGTCCCACCGTATGGACATTTCGTGCGTTGCTCTTCTGACACTTCTGCCGGACCGTCGGGACACGCAGAGAGGGGGAAGAGGAAGGTTCGAGATGAGCCAGAGCGGGTATTCATTGAGATATCCGAGGAGGAGGAGGACCCGGAGGAGGATCCTGAGGAGGACCCCGAGGAGACGTCATCGTCTTAGGTCTGTAGTGGTGGGAGGTGTCTAGTGCTAGGTTGTGGGTTGTCTGTTAGCGACCAGCCTAGGTTTGGGATGTACAAGTTCAGTGTCGTGTATTTGACACACCTTTTGATTTACAGCTTTCCTAGGTTTAGACTTATCGCTTTATTTTCTTTGTATCAGGATGATGTATTTTGGTCACTATGTTGTGGTTCCAAACTATACTTGCAAGCGCAAGACTTGTGTATATTGACATGATGATATATATATGTGTATGATGTTTCTTTTCTTCTGAGTTTCAGAATGGCTAAATGTGATGTGAGAAATCTTTTCGTATAAGATTCTTTTAAAAAAAAATTAGCCACCAATTTTGGTAACCTTGATTTATGAAAGACGATTTTCCGCATTAAGTTTTTAGTTTTTCACGTGACGTTCCTTGTGGGAAAAAGGGGCATTACACACTCGATATTTTCCACTAATAATATATCAGTAGAATTCACCGAGAATCTATTACCGTTACATTATATTCCAAAAGATGCTATAACAGTAGGTTCACCGAGAATCCATTACTGTTACACTCTTTTATCCATTCCAATCTATATATATATACACTATTAGAAAATTACTTCTTTCTCAATTTTATCTTGTCAGGTATATACCGGGCCTCTAGCGTTGAGAAAACAGCGTATCAATACAGATCCCAGGCCAGAGAGAGATAGACTGCTTTAGCCCCTTCATAGGTCTCTCTTCCTTTCTAGACAGATCCATATTGATAAACTATTTATCTTAACCATCACCTTATATATAATATAGGGGTTTTCACAAACAATAAATTGTATTTTCTTTGCAGTAAAATCATATTTAAATAAATAAAAGCTATAAACACTCAAACAAACAATTCAAACACAAACAAGAATCAAAACTCATACTTCACAAATTACTTTGCAAGAAAAATCGTTACCTTTGCCACAAGACTATGAAGAACATGCTTGAAGAACCAAGAACACAATAGTAAGAAATTTAAGACTAAAGAGAGAAAAGAGAGAGAATGGTGTTTGCCTTGCTTCTTGGATTGTGTTGTGTGAATTTTATGAAGCCAAGGGGTCCTATTTGTAGGGGGAGGGGCGGCCAAGATCTAGGGAGAAGGAAGGAATTAAAAAACTTTGTGATGTAAGCCATGACTCCAAAAACACATAATTATTAATTAAGTTTAATCAATCCTTTTTTCCTTTTGGTTTAGGCTAATGACTAAGCTAGGTGAGTCATGAAGGAAATCTGATCCAAGGCCTCTAAGAGCTCCTTGATGTCGACCAAAGCAAGGGGAAAGGAAGGCCATTGGATTGCTTGGTCAAAAGCTTTAGGTTTAATTAGTTTTAAGTGAAAATCAAGGGTAAAGTGGTCTTTTCACTAATGAAATACTCAAAAATAATTTTAAATGGTAAGAACCAGTGAGGAATCTTGAAAATGACATGTAAGAGTCTTGTAGAAGAGTTTTGGAATTTTTACGGCAAGGGTAAGCTTTACGGTTTGCAAAAACAAAGAAAACGGTTGCGCCATAAGTGAAAAACTGGCATTTTTCAGAAAATTCTAGAAAAAATCCAAGAAAATCACAAATTGAATTTAATCACTAATAACCCCTCTTAAAATTTGATTTTGAGCACTCACTGATCACTGAAAATCCATTTTGGTTTCTGTAATCTTCGTTTTACGTGCTTACAGAATCGAAAAAAGTGGCATTTTTATCTGCTTTTCAAAAAATCATAAAATAATTTTCAAAAATCCTAAAAAATATAAAAACATGATTAAGCTTTTTTCAAAATCTTTTTCTGACCTCAGTTTGGTCTTCGAATCAGTGTTTAGCTCTTACTGTAAGTAACAGGGTCAAAACGGTAATTTCTAAAGTTTTCCAAAAATTCTAAGAAAATTCCAAAAAATTTCAAATAATAAACTAACCAAATTTTGTGAAGGAATATTATTTGTCTAAGTTGGTTTGGCATACTTGTGCTATTTAAAACCTTATCCGTTAATACCGGTAAATACGGATGTTAAATGTCATGGAAAGAGTGACTGTTTTAATGAAATAACTTCATAAGTATATTCAAACCCTAATTATAAGCTAAAAATAATTTACTTAGCACTTAGATCACATAATTTCATATAAAACAGAAATTTTAAACAATAATCTAAAAATAACATCCTAGTTTTCACTCTTTGAGGTAGAGTGTTAATCTTGGAGGATTAGATTTTATCCTTAAGATTTTCAGATGATAAGTAATGATTTAGAACTGACGTAGAAGTCAAAACGGTGTTCTATGAACATCTTTAACTGTCAGAATAAGTTTACAATGATATGAAAACTACAATTTGGATTCAGAAGAGATATTTGAGGACTAAAATAGTGACTTAACATTATTTGAGGATTTTAGAAACTAAGTTTGGAATCTTAGTGAAAAGCTAATGAAAGATTACTGTTTTAGTCCTTCTAAGATGAATCATGTAACATGTTAATTAGGGAACAAATATGTACCCAAAGACAAGGAATTGATCGAGACTACAAGGACAAATAGAGTTTGATCTAGTGTAGAAATTAGTAGTCTGTTTGATGTTGAAATTCAAACAGAAATCAGTTTAAGTCTTTTATGACATTCGTTTCTTTCTTTACCGTCCTTATTCTATTTTATTTGAATTGTTGTGTTATAAATGTTGAGTGATTTATTTTTAGCATAAAATTAGGATTTAAATATACATGTTTAAGAATACTTCCAAAAAAGTTTAATTTTCAGCTAACATTAGGTTTAGTTGTAACGTCTGTTTCTTTCTTTATCCGCCCGTTTCTGTTTTATATGAATTCTTGTGATTTATTTCTCGATTAAAATTAGGGATTAAATACTCATATTCTGGAATATTTCTGAAATGGTAAATTTTCAGTTGACGTCGGGTTTTAAACAGAAAAACGGTTTACGTCTAACTGACGGAAAAGGATTTAAATAGCTTGAGCTTATGAAACCAACCCAGCAGACAAACTTCCTTCACCAAGGTTGGTTCTTTTATTATTTGTGATTTTCTGAAATTTTTGAAAAACTTTCGCAAATTACCGAAAAATACGCTAAACAAAAGCATATAATGCAAAAATCTTGTTTTACAATGTTATTTTCATGACAAAGGTCCACAAGCATTTTTATTTTATTTTTAATTATTTATTTTATGATTTTAAGAATTATTTGTGTAGGTTTCGAAAATCCTATTTTCTGCAGTTTTTCGGGGTTATCCGTAGAAAAAGACAAAAATCGAAGAGTTTGCACTATTAATAAATTTCAAAAATTATACCATGAATTTATTTAAAAATATCATGGCATTTTTAAGCATTCTCATTGGTTCTCACCAATTAAATCAATTATTTCAATTTTTGATTTATTAAAAGACATTTTTAACCTTTTAATTTTATCCTTTTTCATCAAAACCCTAGGGTTACTTATGTAAAATCCATTCCCTCTCCTCCCAGCCAATTTTGGCCACCTCCCTTGGTGACTCATGGAGATCTTAGAGCTTCTCAATTCTTCTAAAGATGGTTTGATCTTGTTTTGATGAGTACTTTTGTGTTTTGGGTGTTTATAAGCTTTAATTAATTGTTATTTACTTTATATTATTATTTTAATGCTTTAATTAAACTGTTTCATGCTTTATTTTTATTTAAATTATGAATTTATAATTAGTACAGTTATAATGCTCAATTTATTTACGAATTTTAATAATTGTACCGTTACACTGATGAAATTTTAACTATAAAGGTTTGATCACTCAATGAGCTATGCCTCTGTGATCAACAAATCCAAGTAAAATTAACCCTACAAAGTTCTTTTGGCTAATTGGGAATACTGTGGTTGGTCAGACAAGAGAGTGCACCTTTGGTGTACTGTCAGGTCGGGCTCAGAGGCTGTATCTCTCTTAGACATTATTACGTGAGGAAAGTGATTAAATACGCTAAAATTTATGAACAAGTGTTTTGTTTTATTGCAATATACTGTTTTCGAAAATATATATATATATACAGGTTAATTTGGTAAAATAATTTAATAGTAAAGGGTTCTCGGTGAACTATACTGTTATGTTATTTGGTAAAAATTCCTGATTTGGGATCCTGATATATAAAAACTTGCAATTTTTACTATATATATACAGACTGATGGTTGGGTTAAGGTAGTTCATTAGTATGGTTGGCTCTGTCGCCGTATGACTATTCTATAGCAATTTTTTCCAAAAATGAGAAAATGTCACTTACCGATTAAAAATGAACCTAAGTTTAATTTATTGTTAATCTCTTCTCTCTTGATCAATCCCGGTAGCTCTACCCCGTTTTGATATTCTTTTATTGCTTTGATCGTTTTTATTCTTTTCCGATTCATTTTATCTATTTCGGGTAATCACCTCAATTCGGCTTTGCCACGGTGTGATTACTCTTAAAATAAATGAGTAAAGTTGGAAAGAATAACAAAGTGGATAATTTCAAGAGTTAAATCTGTATTAATAGAATAAGAGTATTCTACGTGATTTTGTATTAAGAGAGTTAATGCAGTAAAACAGAGAAGGTTTTACAAGAGAAATCAAAGAGATATTATATGCAATTTGAACTGTCTTTGCATAAAGCATTTTGAGTATACACTTCAAATTGTGATTAAACAAACACTCCAGATTGGGGTTAAGCATACACTCCAGATTGAGGTTGAGAATAGTGTTTGGTTGGGCTACAATTACCTACTGGGATTATTCAGGTTTCGAAAGTCTCAATGGCCGTGTAGGTGATAACCCTCGAGCCGAGATGACTCGTATACCCAGCTTGGATAAATCTGACTGACTAACCTATTTATGATTTGGTAAATCATTTTTAAATGTAGCATTACTGAAGGGTTTCTCGAAGTTTAGATTGGACTATCTGGTTATTCTATTAAGTTTGCTACAGCCGATCGCTCAAAGGTGTGGAGGTTAAAAAGTCTCCTTGGAGCAAGTAACTGGCGAACGATGGATATAGAAGTGACATGCATCGATATTTCTAATTCAGTGATATTCTACTGAGTTGTGATGTGCATGTCATATTATTTCTAATTCAGTGATATTCTACTAAGTTGTGGTGTGCATGTCATATTCTATGTTAATCTGTACTTCTTTTAAAGTGATATATTCTGTGTTTATTTGTACTTCTTTTAAAGTGATATATTTTGTGCTTAACTATACTTAATTTCAGGTGATGTCTTATGTGATAAATGATAAATTTCTGTGTATGTGTGGTTATGAGAATATAAAGCGTGAATGTTGTGTGTATATTTCTTGTGCTATTATTCATAACTTTGTAAAGATTTTCACCTTTGTCTACTTGTATGTTGTGTTGATGTTTAACTGAGTAGATGATTTACCTAAGGAGTGGACTAACACTTAGAAGAGGATCTGAAGGAGGAGGCTGCATGGATTGATAGAGATTCCAAGAAGAATATGCGTTTACTGTCTTGTTGTGGGTAGAGGTCTAGAGACTTTACCAGCTCAGGTGTTCACTGTATAAATATATTTTTGAGTATTTTAGAATATTGAATTCTCTTTGTAAACTCTGATGATTTCATATATGAGATGATGTTACTTTCACAAAACTATTGGTTTATATTTCACATTTTAAAACTCTTCGAAAAAAATTAAAGAGACATATTCTTCATCCTTTTTATCTTTTTAAAAGGCTAAAAATTTTATCTACATTTTCAGAAAAAGAATACTAAATTTACATCAAATATAAAAAATATTAGTTATTATAATGTAATATCTTTTTTAGAGAAAAGGTGTTGCAGTTGCAACTTTCATGGACGCTTCTTCATGGTTATGCTACCAATGTCACCGGGAGGTGATCAAATTCAAGAGCGCTCCCCAGCACAATGTGGATAACTGATTTAAAAATGACAAAGTTCTCTCACATTATCCATATTTAAGGGAGACATGCATTAGTTTCATTAATGGTAAACAACCACCAGTATTGAATTAGAGTTAAATTTTACGTAACTTATTTGCCAGACATCCCAACAACAATCACATCAAATGAATTATATGTATAGCTGGCAAAATGGGCTTAGCTTGTCGGGTCGGTCCGAGTCTGCCTAAAAAAACACTGGGTTTGGACACATAAATTTGAGCCCGTTTTCAATCTAGGCCTTTTTGGCCCGGCCCGATAAAACCCGAGCTCGAAGCGAGCCATCCGAAAAATATAGGCCAAAGCCCGAGCTCGGCCCGAAAAAAGCCCAAAAATTAGAGAGCTCGAACACACAAATTTGAGACCGTCTTTAATCCAAACTTTTTTGACCCGACCCGATAAAACCCAAACTCAATGCAGACCAGCCCAAGCCCGATCCAAAAGCCCGAATTGCCACCTCTAATTATATGGACCAAACATCCAACTTTAACAGTTATACTTTTTATTTTAAATAACCTGCCAATTATAAGATTATACCACATATATATCATTCTATAATAGTTTTTAGAAATATACTTAAATAATAATTATATAATATAATTATATTATAATACCATTGTTTTATGGTCAAATTCGGATGAGGTTGATCTGAGGTTTTTTTTTTTTTTAAAGGGACATTTAATGCATGGCAGTACTTTGCACCTGGGACAATTGACATCTCAATGCATTGTCGATTGGTATATTTAATGCATGGGTTTCCTTTAATAATAAAAAAGTGTAAAATCTATTTTTAATCAATCCTGCAAAGCTAATCTATAATATAATCAAAAGCCATGCTCTGCAGCTACAGTGATCAGTCCACATCTATTCTCAGTTGCTACAGTGATCACCCGCTAATCTATAAGTAATCCACAATAAAAAATTAAAAAAAGTCATGATAATAATTTCAAATATGTTACGGGATTTTGATCAAAAAAATATGTTACGGGAATAGCTATTAGCTCTTGTGTAAAAAAACACAAAATTAGATCAAAAGGAGACTTCCCTGGAAAGCTCTCTCCGGAATCCTGGGCCATCCATTTTCATTGCAACACCACCCATCGTGTCTTCTGCTGCGCCGCTCACTCATGGTATTTCTCCGTCGCCATCTCTTTGGCCACCGTCTCCTCTGTTGTAGCACCCACCAGCACTCCACCCACCACATCTTGTCCGTCGTTGCCGTAACAGTCACTCCATTGGTGGGGACTTCATTCTTTGTGTGTTTCTCTGTTTTCCCTTTCTCAATCTCTCATCAAACGTGTTTGAAACACTTTACTATTGGAAAGATCACCACCGGTGATTCCACCTTCGTCGTGCCCTTAGCTGGTCGCTCAAACAACCCAACTAAACCACTTGCAAAGTAAGTTCTTCCTTATTAATTTTTAGGGATTTTATGTTTATGGTTCTGAGTGCTGAAATTGATGACAAAGTTGTGATCTTTGTTGCAATTCATTTATTTTTTTACTGCCATTGGTTATTGAGGATGGAAAGCAACAAGTGTGGGTTTGTAATTTGTATGGATTTTTTTTTATGTTTATTCCAGGCATAGAAATAATTTATTGAGAAAGTTGAACTTAATAATTTATAGTAAATTGTTGTTGTTGGTTCTTTTTTTTCCATTCTAGATTATTGCATGCTTCATTTTGTTCTAGATTATATGATTATATGCTTTCTCATTGTGTCTTGGTTATATTTGTCAGTTTTGTTGTTGGGTTGCAAACAGTGGGTTTTAGTTTGTGTCATGAAGGAAAGAGAAATCTATTGATTTATTATTCTCTGAGTAACAATACATTTATAAGAATGGCAGCGACACCACAACAGATTTTCAGCCCTTTGGAACACCTCAACCAGCCACGTGATATAAGGACAATCTATAGAAACTAGCTTGCTTGCTTGCATTATATAGGAAATGCTGCAAACTTAATTATATGTCAATTTTGGTGATTGTCTTTTTTGTTTAGAATTTATTAAATTGGTCTTAATTAATATTCAATTTATTGATCGAGATCGAAACTATGAATGAGATGGCCGGTGGCACTTGGCTTTTAGTTTTTCTTTTAATTTTAAACTTAAAACAGTGAGAGGAAGTATGACATACAAAGTAGAGATTTGAAGGGAAAATACAAGGAGCGACAAAAGAAACTACTTCCTGATTTAGTGCATTCAAAATCTCAGGATTTTTAAAATTCAATTCCTTCTGCAACTCTACAAAATCATTATCCACTAAAGAGCATTGGTTTTTAAAATTTGTATGGTTAGTATTTGTTTCCTTTTGTTTGCTATCCAAATTTAAATAGCTTATATAAATAAGCACCAAGTTTGGATGGTAAGAATTGTTGTCCTGCTTATTGGTGAAATTAGGTCCCAAACTGTTATGGACTTCTTCTCATTGTTGTTGCAAGACAGTTAGTATCATGTTATAGTTTCTTGAATGTAATTATTTCTTTAGTACAGGAAAACATAAACTTTGTTAAAATTAAGGCTTAAATATGTTTCTGGTCCCTATAATATAGGGGTATTTTATTTTTAGTCCCTATAAAAAAGTCAAACGCTTTTGGTCCCTATAAATTTTTTTTTTTTGCTTTAGTCCTTCAAGTGAGTTGACCGTTGATGTGTCCATTTTGAGTCTAGTCAACACACCTACGTGGTAAAAAATATTGCCACGTAGGATGACATGTCAGCACTCTCTCTCTCTCTCTCTCTTTTTCTCTCTCCTCCCTCCTCCCCCCCACCTTCCCCTCCGTCCAGCCCCCCTCCTCCCTCCTCCTTTGTCACAGGATTAAATGATATTCATAAGTATGCTTTTTTCTGGTTTATTTTACTGATATGGTTATTTTTCAATTGGTTGTTTGTAGTTGGGCAACCTTCATTTTCGTTTGTTCACAAGCTGAGGTGGCTTGTGGGGGTATTTTAGACTTTATGATATCAGGTTGTATAGGCCTCTGGTCTGGGAAAAAAATGAATCAGTCATTATAACAAATTTCTTCTCTCTCTTATAACAAACTCTTTCCCTTTCCTCTCTGAGCTAACAGCACCGAACTCCATTCCACCATTGGAGGTCCTGCTCTAGCTGGGATTTTTACCGGAATTGCTCCCTAAGAATCCAAAACTATTTCAATTGGTATCAGCCCTGTCCTTTCCATGGCCAATGCTACTCGCTCGCTGTCCACCATCGCCGACCTGGAGAAGAAGACCGATGATCGCTTCGCCCTCCTCAATGGTCGCATGGATGAAATGAGCTCAAGCATGGAAGAGATTCGCAATCTCCTTCGAGCTCAGGCGCTGCAGAACGTGAATGATGGGAATTCGGTAAATAACAACCGGAACACCCACACTGATGAAACCCACCTCCGACGGGACCCACCGCCACCGCAAAACCACTACTCCACTCGCATTTCCAAGGTCGAATTTCCCCGTTTCGATGGCAGCCACGTTAAGGAGTGGATGTACAAGTGCGAACAGTTTTTCCTCTTGGATGGCACCCCTACTGATTCGAGATTCCGCCTTGCCTCCATCCACCTCGAGGGGATTGCTCTGCAATGGCACCTAAACTACATGCGCACCCGTTTTGACGTTTACCCCCCATGGACACAGTATGCGGCTGACGTGGTTGCTCGATTTGGTGAAGCTTATGAAGATCCTCTCGCCGCCTTGATTCAAGTCAAACAGCAAGGTAAGGTTCAAGACTATATTGATGAATTTGAGCTTGCCCTGACCCAGGTTTCTTGGATTCCTGAGCATTCTTTGAGTATCTTCTTGGCGGGTTTAGAGCATAGCACCCAAATGCAGGTTCGGATGTTTAATCCCACAACTATTTCACATGCTGCTAGCCTTGCAAAACTCCATGAAGCATCCAAACTTTCCCTGCCCAAACCACCTTCTCGCCCTCCCTTTGTCCCCTCAAAACCCCCTTACACACCTTCACCTCACTATCCTTCATTGGCTCCATAACTCTTCCTTTGGCGGTCACTCGGGGAGAGATGTGACAGCAGCGCAAGTGAAATCACTTTTCTTTTGGAAGGGCATGAACAAAGAAATTCAGCAGTATGTCTGTGAGTGTGATGTGTGCCAAAAGAACAAACCAGATTTGGCGGCTTATCCAGGCCTCTTGCAGCCACTACCCATTCCTTCCAAGGTTTGGGACCAAATCAGTATGGACTTTATTGAAGGTCTTCCCCCTTCCAATGGCAAACATGTTATCCTTGTGGTGGTGGATCGGTTAAGTAAGTATGCACATTTCCTAGCTCTTTCCCACCCTTATACTGCCATAGACGTTGCGCAAGTTTTCTTGGACAACATCTTCAAACTTCACGCGTTGCCTAGTACCATCACCAGTGACCGAGACCCTATCTTTATTAGTAAGGTTTGGAGTGAGCTCTTTCAATTACAAGGTGTTGCTCTGAATAAGTCCACGACATACCACCCCCAATCGGATGGCCAAACGGAGGTGGTCAACAAGTGTCTTGAGACTTACTTGAGGTGTATGTGTTTGGACCAACCATCTACTTGGTCAAAGTGGCTGCCCTTAGCTGAATGGTGGTATAACACCAACTTCCACACTTCAATTCAAACCACTCCTTATGAGGTTCTTTATGGGCAGCCTCCTCCCATCCATCTTCCTTATCTTCCGGGTGAATCTTCGAATATTACAGTGGATCGATCTCTCACTGCTAGGGAGAGTGCTCTGAAGTTGTTACACTTCCATCTTTTGAGAGCCCAAAACCGCATATCCCAACAGACTAATAAGAACAGATCTGACAGACAGTTTGTTATTGGTGATTTTGTTTATCTCAAACTTCAACCTTATAGGCAGCATTCCTTGAGGAAGAGTGCATTCCACAAACTTTTGCCTAAGTTCTTTGGTCCATTCAGGGTGCTGGATCGCATTGGGGTCGTGGCTTATCAGTTGGACTTGCCTCCAGCTGCTGAAATACATAATGTATTTCATGTGTCCCAACTGAAACTTTGCCCCAATCCTTCATCTGCAGTGCTCACTCCATTGCCCAATGATGCTGCTGCTGTCTTCGATGATAAGGGCGAACCGGAGGCCATTCTAGAGCGGAAAATGGTTAAGAGGGGCCGAGTGGCTGCTACTAAGGTCCTTGTCAAATGGAAGAACTTACCGGAGGAATTAGCTACGTGGGAGTTCTACTATGATCTCCTCTAGAAATTTCCTACTTTTCACCCTTGAGGTCAAGGGTGTTCTGATGGGAGGGGTATTGTCACAGGATTAAATGATATTCATAAGTATGCTTTTTTCTGGTTGATTTTACTGATATGGTTATTTTTCAATTGGTTGTTTGTAGTTGGGCAACCTTCATTTTCGTTTGTTCACAAGCTGAGGTGGCTTGTGGGGGTATTTTAGACTTTATGATATCAGGTTGTATAGGCCTCTGGTCTGGGAAAAAAATCAATCAGTCATTATAACAAATTTCTTCTCTCTCTTATAACAAACTCTTTCCCTTTCCTCTCTGAGCTAACAGCACCGAACTCCATTCCACCATTGGAGGTCCTGCTCTAGCTGGGATTTTTACCGGAATTGCTCCCTAAGAATCCAAAACTATTTCATCCTTCCCCACCTTCTTCCTCCTCCCTCAACCCCCACCCCCACCCCCACCACCACCTTTCTCTCTCTCTCTCTTCCACCCCTATAATCCAGCAACAAAATGGACTGCTCCAAGGCCTCAATCGCCTCGCCCAACCGCCCCAATAGCATAGTCCAATGCTTTCTCAAGAACATCTGAAGAGGATCGAACCTTCATGGCCTCCGTTGAACAAAATTAATTTTACTCATGGCCTTCATGGTCCGAAGAGGATCGGACCTTCAACCTCGGGAGAACAAAGAAGAGGATTGCTTCTTTGCTGCAGTCTTCTCCCCCTTTTCTTTTTCCTCTCCATCCTCTCCTCAGTCCCCCACCCCCTTTCTATCTGGTCAGCTCCGTTATTCTTTCCCGTCTCAACTCAATGCTTCGGTTTCTCGCCTGAAACTGGAAGAGAGACAAAGAGAGAATCAATAAAACCCCCCTTCCAATTTCGTTCAACTTACTCATTAGAACTTAGAAGGAACCACAAGTTCAAAACCAGCTCAATAATTCTCAAAGCTATTAACACTCCACGCCGCCTTCCTTAAACAACCCCCTACTTTCCCCCAACACCCCCCCACTTTCCTTAACAACAGAAATTAAACGCAAAGAGTTATAAAATACCACTAAATTCATTCTTCAATTGATAAACAATACACACGCACTGTTACAGACATTAGACTTGGGTGGTAAGGATTTTGGGTGTGTTGTTGTGGTAGTTGCCAAAACAGAGCATTTTGGGTGTTGTTGTGGATGGAGAAAAGGGTGGAGTGGGGAAGATTGTAGGTCTGGAACGGGAATGATGTGTTGTTGGGGTTTCAAAGATTGAAAGGGAAATGTGGGAGCATTTTGGAGGAGAAATGGAAACAAAGAGAGGGGAGAGGAAGAGACTAGAGTAGAAAAGAGAGGTGGTGGAGGAGGAAGGATTTTCCGGAAGGATGAGAGGGGGCGGCGTGTGGGAGGAAGGAGGAGAGAGAAGGAGAGGAGGGAGGAGAGTAAGGGCTGACGTGTCATCTTACGTGGCAATATTTTTTGCCACATAGACATGCTGACTGGACTCAAAATAAACACATGAGCGGTCAACCCACTTAAAGGACTAAAAGCAAAAAAAAATTATAGGGACTAAAAGCATTTGACTTTTTTTATAGGGACTAAAAACAAAACACCCCTATATTATAGGGACTAGAAATATATTTAAGTCTATATAAATAACTAATTCATTTTGACGCTTATTGCTTCACATTCTCTACCAATACCAATTTTGTTTACTTATCAATTTTTCATAGCTTTTTGTTTATTTAGTTCAAATGCTACCTATCATCCACTTGAAATGCAGGAATCAATAAGTTCTTTTCTTAATTATAACAAGTGATCGTGGAATCTTCCAACAATAAGGAATTCTTACTAAGTGTAAAAAGAGCAAAAAAGATTCATTCCGTTTCTAGCAATGTCTTTGATTGTGCTCCCAGTTTGACGCCTTCAACTGTGACAGCTTCCAACAGTGAAAATTTCCTCAAAGGTTTTTATTCCCATATGAATAGTCATTAAATATAATTTTCATTATTATTTGAATAAACAGTCATTTGAGTCCATGAGAGTGTTAGGCGGTGTCACTTTGGTCCCTGACAGATGCGAAATTCAAAAAAGATCTTCAACTGTCATCTTAGTCATTTTGGTCCTTAAAAGTGATTACTTACTGTCATTTTGGTCACGGAAAAGTGATTACTTACTGTCATTTTAGTCATTGAAAGTATTACTTTTCTTACGACAGGGACCAAAGTGACTAACACTTGATACCAGTTGAGGACCTTTTTTGAATTTCGCATCTGTCAGGGACCAAAGTGACATCGCCTAACACTCTCAGGGACCAAAGTGACTGTTTACTCTTATTATTTTGATCATGCAATGTCTTTGTTATCAATATACTCTATTATGCTTTTTAGGTGTTAGTAAAGATGTGCCTGCCAATATTTTTCGTCAAGGAACATATGAGTCATCTCATTTGAACATGCTATCATCTCAACAAAAGGAAAGACCAGCTTTGAGCGATATCTCTAATTGTCCTCGTAATCTCACAACTGAATTCAATATTGTTGCACCAACAAGTTCTTTTATTAAGATTGATTTTGTAATGTCATATAGTATGATATTATAAAAAACAACTGTCTTTTCTCTCTAAATAATTCATTGTCAAATAATAGGCAATCACTACGCTCTTCTTAATCATGAAAGACAAGGCTCCAGCTCTGCCAACCATTTTGTCAATGATGTTGCGCCAAACCAAACCACAACTCATCGTGGTATTTTTACTTTGGATTATATTATTAGTAATATTTACTCCATTTTGATTTCATTCAATTTTATTGTTCTAATGAAACATAGGATTTCTCAATTTCAGATGATGAATTCTATCAGGATGAAAATGGTCATACAAATAACAATTTCTGTCAATTTAGTCATCTTGATACAAATAATGCCTCTTACTGTGATGTTGGTGATTCTGATTATATTTGTGTCCATTGTGGTGCTATTGGTATAATGAAAAGATTCGTGCAAGTAGACCTCGTACACCTATATATACTTTGTGTTGTTCTCAAGGAAAAGTGCAGTTGCCTATTTTGTTGAAGCCTCCAGATTATCTACTAAGTTTAATATTTGACAAAGATAATCCTCTCTCAAAACACTTTCAACAACATATCAGGACATATAATATGATGTTTTCATTCACTTCTATGGGAGGCAAAGTTGAAAAGGGGATATATGATGGTACAGGAGCAACATCCTTTCTCCAAAAAGGATATTACATCATAGTTATCAATGAATTTCGAAATAACTTAGAAAATATTTAGTGAAAACTTAACATTCTTTCTCCGAAAACGTGTGTAAAATTTTTTCTTCTTTTAACACAGAGAAGGAAGGAGAAATATGTATTAATTCTTTTCAAAAGGGTTTAAGTGCGAAAGCATAAAACAATACTATGCGAAAAAAGATCTCGTCTTATATATATATATATATATATATATATAATCATCAGAGTTTGTACAGGAAAGAGTTTAAAGACAGTGAACATCTGAGCCAGTCTAGTCTCTAAACCCCTATCCAAATAACACAGTAACCGTTTAATCTTCTTGGAATCCATATTATCTACTCAGCAGCATCCTTCAACTCCTCTCCTAAGTGCTAACTCACTTCTTGGGTCAGACCTCTACTCCATCATGAATCAATACAATAAAACAGGCAAGGGTGAAACTCTAAACAATTTAATAAGGAAAGTACGGCCCACAGCAACACACAACACAATTACTAAGGAATCATACTAAGATAATCAGTATATCAATATATCAGATAATTAGCACAATAAGAATTTCACTCAACACAGCACATTTGGGAACATCCAGTGGGAACATCGCTTTCAACAAAGCATTTGGGAACATCGAGTAGGAACACCAAGTAGGAACATCGCTTCAACCGAAGCATATGGGAACATCGTGTGGGAACATCGCATTAGTACTAAGCATATGGGAACATCACCTTTCACTAGGCATATCTCTTTCTCTTCCAACCACTCAAAACCACTTATCTCAAACCACATAGAATCACCAGAACACACAAAATCACATTTAATAGATAGGAATTCCAAAACACACATCTCAGGAAGAACACAGAATCTTACCACTCAGACAGACATAGAACCTTTTATTCCAGACAACTCACACTTCGTTTATATTCAAGTTTCTCAAAAATATATCAATATATAACAGTACCAAAAAGTAATTAACTTACTGAAAAGGGGTGAAAATGGAAATATTTCAAAAATATTTGAAAACTGGTTTATTTTCAAAAAAAACCCTATTAAAACTGTTTTTACAAACTTTCACTGTTGAAAACATAGAGAATACTGAACCAAAAATATATAACAGTAGAATTCATCGAGAATCCATTACCATTATATTCCCCAATTATCTTAGTGATGTATATACCGAGTCCCCAAGTTAAGAATTCCTCAAACAGCGTATCAATACAGATCCTAGGCCAGAGAGAGACGGACTGCTTTAGCCCCTTCAAAGGTCTCACTTCCTTTCTAGATAGATCTATACTGATAAACCATTTATCTTAACCATGACCTTGTATATCAATGATAGACAATACTAGGGTTTGCACAAAATAATTAATTGTATTCTCTTCGCGGTAAAATCATGTTTACGGTAGTCTAAATTACGCCATTATAACGGTATGTTTACAAAAGTTCAAAAATGATTTTGGCATAGCCATCTTACTATCTCGAAAATTTAGAGAAAATTGGGCATTATAACTTTACTATTAATAATTAGCACAAAATAATTATTTTAAGACTATAAAACAATTTATTAAAGCTTAATAGTAAAAACACCTAAAGCATACAATCTAAACACAAACAAGAATCAAAACTCATACTTCTCAAATTAAATTGAAAGATTAACCCCTTACCTTGGCCAAAACTTGATGAAGAACAACCAAGAACACCAAAGAGAATTTTAAGACAACTAGAGAGAAAATGAGAGAAAGTGGTCTTCAAGCTTGTGGTGTTATGAAAATATGAAGCCAAGACCCCCTATTTATAGTGGTGGAGGCAGCCAAGAGGAGGGACTAAGAGGGAAATAAAAATTTGTGATGTCATGGTACATTTTAAGACATATGTCATAAAACCCTAATTTAAAAACTATCCATTTTTCTAATTGGTTAATCCTAATGACTAAACATGGTGACTCATAAGAGAAAAACTCATCCAAGGGCTCTAAAACAAGGTGGATGTCGACCAAATGGAGGAGGAATGAAGGCCATTGGATTGCTTGGTCAAAAACTACAAGTTTATGTAGTTTTAAGTGGGAACTAAGGGCAAAATGGTCTTTTTCTTTGCCCACCTTACTATTCAAGGTAATCATCATGTTCCCCACTCTTACATACTTCTTAGAATTGTATTCAAACCCCTCAAGGTTCTTAAGTTTTCATATCATGGCCACTATACCTCTATTCGTCTCAATTCGGCTTATTTCGCAATTAAGAGTCAGAATAGTCTATTTACTAATCTAACACTCAAAAACATTTTAAATAGTAAGAATAAATGAGGAATCTCGAAAATGACATGTAAGAACCTCATGGAAGAGTTTTGGGAATTTTACGGTAAGAATAAGCCTTGCAGTTTGTAAAAACAATGGAAAACGGACACGCTGTAAGTGAAAAACAACACTTTTCAGAAAATTCCAGAAAAATCTCAAAAAATTTGCAAATTGAATTTAATTACTAATGGTCTCTCTTAAAATTTGATTTTGAGCCCTCATTGTTTGACATAAATCGATTTTGGACCAGAAACCTCCGCTTTCTGATTTTATAAGCGTCGAAAAAGTAGCGTTTTGACCTGCTTTTCAGAAAATTACGAAATAATTTTCAAAAATCCTAAAAAATATAAAAACATGATTCAGCTACTCAAAATCTTTTTCTGACCTCAAATCGGTCTCTGAATCAGGGTTTTACGCTTTTCGTAAATAACAGGGTCAAAACAGTAATTTTCAGAGTTTTCCAAGAAAATTCCAGAAAATCACAAATATTAAAAGAACCAACTTTTGTGAAAGAAGTTTGTTTGAAAAGGTTGGGTTAACATACTTGTGGTATTAAAACCCTTTTTTCGTCAATAACAGAAAATACGGATATCAAAGAGTAAGGAAAAATTTACTGTTTTAATAAAGTAATTTCATAAGTGTTTTATACTTATTATTATATGACCAAAATAATTTTCTTAGCACTTAGATCCTAAAATCTCCATCTTAACTATTCCTCCATCTCCAGTTTTTATCCATTTCTTAAATAACAGTTTACGGAGTTTTCTGTAGAGGGACTAAAACTGAAATTCCCTTTATATCTTTCTCTAAAATTCCAAACTTAACTTCTAAAACCTTTAGGGAATATCAAGTCACCATTTCATATCATTTAATACCTTTTGGGAATCAAGTATGAATTTTCCATATTCATTTTATTAGCTTATTCTAACAGTCAAGAATATTCGTAAAATGTCTTTTGACTTCTATGTCAGCTCTAAACCATTATTTATTATCCGAAGTTCTTAAAGGTAATTTTAATCCTCCAAAATATATATTCTATCTCATAGAGCAAAAATTTCGGGATGTTACATAGGACGATATGTCTATACACTTTCAAGACAAAACCACCATAGAATTGGTAGTTTACTCCCTATAGAAGGGCAGAGACCAAAATTTGCACAGTTGTATATATATGATATAACAAATGAAGTAAATAATAGAATGGCAGCAATGAGGTATATATATCAATGCATTAATTAATGTATCTTGCTTTGCAGATTTTTCTTTTAATTTTATTCTAATAATATCATTTATTATTTATTTGTTTATATTAGGACATCATTGGATGAAAGTTGCATTGATCTTAATCTTACCGTCATTCAAAAATTAAAAGAAATGATTGATATATATAATCCTATAGCCAAGGTTTTTAGGATGACAAGAGATAGACTTCAGGGGCAACAAGTTCCTAATCTGAAATTAAAATTGATAAGGAAGAGGAACAAGGATTCTAGAATGTATAATTTGCCCACTGTCGATGCAATTGCTGCTTTAGTAGTCAGTGATGTTGATATTGATAATGGTGATGAGACATTATAGTTGAAACTCAGAGTGGACAGCTGCAAAGAATTCATGAGCTCCATCCTTTGTACCTTCCAATGCAATATCCTTTATTGTTTCCCTATAGTGAGGATGGATACTGTGATTCCACACAACATAGTCAAATGTCTGATCCCGATAGTCGAAAAAAAGGTAAATTGACTATTAGGGAGTTCTTTGCCTTTAGAATTCAAGAAAGAAAATCAGAAAATGCCATTTTGTTACATTGCTTGTTTGTGTGTTTATAGCTTTTTGTTTGTTTAGAAATGTTTTATGGTTGTTTTTAGTCTTAATTTAATTGTTGTGTGCTATTTATAAATTATAGAGTTATAATGTCCAAATTTATATAGAAATTTCGAGTAAGAGGAGAAACTATGGCAAAATCACTTTTGAACTTTTGTAAACATACCGTTATAATGGCGAATTTTAGACATACCGTAAACGAGAGTTTATCGCAAATAAAATACAGTGATTATTTGTGAAAACCCCAGTAGTATCAGTTATTTATATACAAGGTTATGGTTAAGATAAACGGTTTATCAGTATGGATCTGTCTAGAAAGGAAGTGAGACCTTTGAAGGGGCTAAAGCAGTCTGTCTCACTCTGGCCTGGGATCTGTGCTGATATGCTGTTTGGGGAAATCTTAACATTGGAAACCCGGAATATACGTGACAAGATAAGATTGGGAAAGAAATAATTTTTTAATACTGTATATATAAATGGATTGAAAAGGATAAAAGAGTGTAACAGTAATGGATTCTCGGTGAACCTACTATTATAGCATCTTTCGGAATATAATGTAACGGTAATGGATTCTCGGTGAATTCATCGTTATATTATTTGTGGGAAATATCGAGTGGGTATCCAATCTGTATATATATGCACATAACTCAGTTTAATTTCCAATGTCTACGGCAGTGGAAATTAGTGAGATAAGCTTTCAACAGACCTTTTTCCTGAAAGATAATTGGAGTTTAAGTATTTCAGAAGAGAGATAAATTGACTACGTTCACCTAGTACATAAGATCGATTTTACAGTGGAATACTGATTACCAAAGATGGCTCTACCGTCGTGTAGTCTTTTTCATCTTCGAAAGTAAACCTAAGCCGTGATTAATCAGCTTAATTTCGATCGCTAAGTTTATATTAAATTTTCAAGAAAGTTGGACATTGATTACCGCAGTCGGCTCAGTCGCCGTGTAATTATTCCATTACCAAGAAGTTATCTAAAAACTGAAAACAGACATCTACTATTTTAAAAGCGGACGTAAGTTTAAATACTGTTAATCTTTTCTCTCTCGATCAATCCAAAGTGGCTATGCCCGATTTGATCTTCTTGAAATACAGTTAAATACTTTTTATAAATTCACTTTATTGAGTTACTTGAAATTACTTAAAACAGATATAATAATCTATTCCGTAATAAACAGTAAAAGAAAACCAGAGTTGTACGTTTTCAAAGAATACAGTAAAAAGAGAGTTTTATGAGAAACAGTGACTCTTAAACAGTTTTCTGTCTATACAAGTGGTCTGTCCATAAAAGGATTTGAGTTAGGGTTTTAGAGTAGTATATCCCTTTTGTGTAAATTACGGGATCATGGCTCGACTGTACATAATAGCATGTATTTTTCTTTTACCACTTTTGTACTTTTTGGTTTAGAGTAGCTTTGACTTCTTTTTCTTTTGCAGTGTAAAAACTAAGTTTGTCTTATAACAAACTCCTTTGTAAAATATCATGTTATAAATATATAAGAGGAAGTATTTTTTTGTACATGAGGGTTTGCTTTACAGTTAAAATCTTTAATAAGAAAATGAGGGTTTTTACTCCCCATTCTTCTCATCTTCTTTTATGAAAGCAAAAAGTTTTATCTGCATTTTTGAAAGAGCTTTACAAATTTTTATGAAATATTTTCTAAGTATTTACGAAACTTTTAGTTACTATGGTGTAATATCCTTTTTGGAGAAAGGGTGTTGCAAAATACATACTTCTCAAATTATTTTGCAAGAGGTCCCCCCTACCTTTCACCAAAAATGGATGGAGAACAAGCTTGAAGATCCAAGAGCACCAAGCAAGAACACAAGAACTTCAAGGAGAAAAAGGAAGAGTTTTTGCTTGTAAACACAAGGCTTTTGGATGTGGGAATTTTTTATGAATCAAAGAGAGGTTTCTCAAGAAGAGAGGGGGCGGTTTTCTTGGAGCTAGAAGTGGGAAGAACAAGCTTTGAAGATCAAGGCTTTGGCTTAAGAACAAGGAGAGAAAAGCTAAGAATACAAAGGAGATTTTGGAATGATTTTTCTTTGTTAATACAAAGGCTTTGATGTGTGAATTATGAAGAGTGAAGGAGGGTATTTATAGGGGAAGTGGGCAGCCAAGGGGTTGGTTTAAAGGAACCATGGTTAGCTTAGAAAGTAACCATAGTTTAGCTTTTAAAAATAAACCAAAACATTTATCTAATTCCTAATTGGCCTAAACCACTTCACAAGGATTGAATCCAAGTGAAAAATTATCATCCAAGGGTCCTAGATGAGGAAGAGGGGTCGGTCAAGAGGTGGAAGGAAGGAGGAAGGAAGGTGAAGCCATGATGTAAGCCATGACTACCAAAATACCTAATTATTTAATTAGTTTTAATCAATCTTTTTCTAATTGGTTTAAAACCTGTTGGAACCAAATTATTTAAAAGCATTTTTAATGCATGAATTCCCTAAGTTGTTTTGATGATAACAATAATTATTAAAAGTTTTACAAAGTCTGCTGACAAGCTTTTGTAGGTACAACAAAGATAAGTCCATCGTCCAGTGTGACTTTGGCACATATATGTACAAGAGTGGAGCATCCAATGGACTTTGAAAAGCAACACGTTCAATGAAGCTTTGCGTCCAAATAAGCAGAACCTATAAGCGTCCAGTAACTATTCATGGAGACATGCTATACTTTGCGTCCAAAGAAGCAAAATTGATAAACGTCCAATAAGTGTTATAGAGACGTACCCATCAGAGAAGCAAAGTCATAAGTCCATATGGTAAGCGATGAATATGCGTCCATATAAACCAAGCTGTCTCAAGTACAAATGGTAAGCAAAGGTATGCATCCATTTTGTACATAACCTGAATAGTCTATACACTTTAAATGCTGCATCCAAAAAGCAAAATACATAACTTGCTATTTATTGCTCTTGCATTTAATATGAAACATATTTATTGAGCAAATGATTTGAAATAAATAGCTGTATTCAACGTTCTTTGAACATGCATTTAATGAAAAACATAAAGCACTGTGGAAAGTGTACTTAGAGAGAGAATGTACTATGCTTATTTCTATATCTCTCTGAACACTACTTTCTGCTTTACACAGTGTATTCTCTTTGTCTCAACTGAATATTACTATTAACCTTTGTGCAATTGAGACTATGAGTACAGGTTGCTTCTGAGTTAGGAGAAAGAGACGCAGACATACATACTGAAATGAAACTCCTCAGAGCAACGGAAAAATAGCATTTAATGCTATTAGAGAACGGTTTATGAAGGTTGAAGCTGAGATATTCAAAGAACAAGTTTGAAGTTTCATCAAAGCCTATAAATACCGTGAACAAAAAGAAGAATACAAGAGACTTAACGAAGAGACTGGACTAAGTGACTGAACCAAGAAAAAAGAAAAGAGCTGAAACGCTGTGCAAATACTCTGTCTTTGTAAAAAGTCTTGTATTATTTTCTTTCTTGTAAAAGAGAGTTTGCTTAACTCTTGAAGTGCTTAAGATTTTCATATTCTCACTTGTGTGAGTAAGATAGCACTTTAAGTCAAAAACACTCTTCTGAGTTGTTTGAGCCTGGAGAGGCTTGTTTAGAAAGAATACTTGTGTTGAGCCTGGAGAGGCTTGTCTGTAAAAGAATACTTGGGATATAGCCTGGAGAGGCTGCGTGCAAAGAATACTTGGGGTTGAGTCTGGAGAGGCTTGTTTGTAAAGAATACTTGTTTTGAGTCTGGAGAGGCTAGGTGTGCAAAGAATACTTGTTGTAAGGCCTGAAGAGGTTATTGAAGAATACTTGTCTTCTATCTGGATTGATAGTGAAATCTCTCTAGTTTGAGGGGACTGGACGTAGCTCTTAGGAAAGAGTGAACCAGTATAAATACTTGCATTTTTCTCTCTTTCCCTTATCTCTAGTTATTTATTTGCTTATACTAACTAAGGGGATTGAATTGAATTTTGATTTAACAAGTTTTTCAAACTCTTTAAATTGCACAAAGAAAACAAGTTTTAAACTAAGTGGATGCCTCTGCGTCCAACTTGCTTGTGCGTCCAATATCTATATACGCTGTGCGTCCAAAGTTTTCACAGCCAGCGTCCCATATTTGCAAAAAGTTTTAAAAAGCTTAGAAACACAATTCAACCCCCCTTCTTGTGTTTCTCCCTGTTACCTACAGTTGGCATCAGAGCTCGGTCTCTAGGGGTTGAGCACCTAACAGTGCAGAGAAGCAAAAATCCATGGAGAACGAGGGACAAGCTGTGAACAGGCCACCACTGTTCAAATGAGACGAATGTGATTATTGGAAGCAAAGAATGATCACATTCTTTGATGCGCAAAATATAGACATGTGGGATGTCGTGAAAACTGGCTACACTGCTCTAGTAGATGAAGCAGGTCAACCAGTACTAAGAGCTCAGTGGACGCAAGATCAAAGAACTAGATTCCAGCTGAACTCGAAGGCAAGGCACTATCTGATGTGTGCCATCACTAAGTCAGAATATGACAAGGTGCACAGCTGCACCACTGCCAAAGAAATATGGGACACTTTAGCTTTGGCGCATGAAGGATCATCTCAGGTCCGTGAGTCCAAAATCAGCATGCTAGTTCATCAATATGAACTATTCAAAATGGAGGATCATGAGACTATTGATAAGATGTTTGGACAATTCCAAACAGTCATCAACAACCTGAGATCCCTAGGAAAAATCTACACAAACTAGGATCATATCAGGAAAATATTAAGGAGTTTTCCAAAACAATGGAGACCCAAATTAACTGCCATACAAGAAGCAAGAGATCTTTCCACTCTTACTATGGAGAATCTCCTAGGCTCACTCAAAGTGCATGAGCTTGAGCTCAATGAGGAAGGAATAGAAAGAAGAGCAAAATCCATTGCTCTTAAAGCCCAAAAGGGGAGCACCTCAAAGGCACTGAAGGCACTTGACTCAGATGAGGAGTCATGCAACTCAGAAGGAGAAGAAGACTCATATGATGATGAATTTCCTTCATCTCTAGGAAAATAAAGTCTATGTGGAAAAAGGAAGGTGGCTTCAGAAGAAAGCAATTCAACAAAAAATTTCCACAAAAGGAAGCCGAGCAAAAAGAGAAAAGTCCAATAGTGTGCTATGGATGTAAGAAACCAGGCCACTACAAGGCAGACTATCCTGAGGCTAAAAGGACAAAGAAGAAGTTCTTCAAGAAGAAGAAGGGTCTCATGGCAACATGGGAAGTTCTTGATGAAACTTCTGATGATGAGGATGAGGAGGATAAGGAAGAAGCAAATCTTTGCCTAATGGCAAGTCTACCCTCCACTGACAGTGAGGATGAAGAAGAGGTACTATCTTATCCTGAACTAAGAGACAACTTTAATGATCTTCTTAGATAATCGTCCATTTTATCTAATGAGTACAGATCTTTGAAGAAAAAGTTTTCACTCATAACCAAAGATTTTGAAAAACTTACTTTGGAAAAAAAAAGTACTCAAATCAGAAATTGAAGAGTTAAGACTTCAAGTAGGTCAACTCAAAGATGAATCTCAAAAGGACTCTGAGTCCAATACTTCCTGTGAAGTACAAGTACTTCAACAAGAAGTAAATGAACTCACTAGACGATTGTCCAGATTTGTCAGTAGCTCTGAAAAACTTGATCAAATTTTAAAAATTCAGAGAAAACTTCTGACAAAAGTGGTTTGGGTTATGAAAAACCAAAACCAAAGTTTTCTAAGAATTCTTCAAAATTCAATTTATATTGGTAAGGCTGGACATGTCACCTCAATGTGCGTCCATAATAAGAGAAACATGCCTGGACGCAGACCAAGAACTAACAAGAAAGGACCCAAGTCAATCTGGGTACCTAAGAATATGATAATTCCTGTTGCAGATATGCTTGATGGGAGGAAGACAACACCAGTCATGGTACCTGGACAGTGGCTGCTCATGACACATGACTGGAGAAAGGTCTATGTTCCAAGACCTAAAGCCTAGATCAAAAGGTTGGGTCACCTTTGGAGGAGACCAGAAAGGCAAAATAGTTGGAATAGGTAAAATTGGTAAGCATCCTTTTCCCTCTATTGAAAATGTCTTACTGGTTGAAGAACTCAAACATAATCTGTTTAGCATAAGTCAATTGTGTGATAGTGGTTTGATGTTTCCTTTAACAAGGACAAATGTATAGCCAGAAATCCTGACAAGTCCATACTTTTTCAAGCAAAGAGGCAGGACAATGTCTACAAAATTGATTTCAAAAATCTGTCCAAACAAAATGTCTTATGCTTCATATCTTTAAAAGATGAACAATGGATATGGCACAAGAAACTTGGTCATGCAAGCTTGACAACCATCTCAAAGCTAAATAAGCATAACCTCGTGAGAGGACTACCAAATCTTGTCTACAAATCTGAAGTTCTGTGTGAAGCATGTTAGAAAGGGAAACAAGTGAAAAACTCTTTTAATTCTAAAAATATTGTTTCCACTTCTAGATCTTTGGAACTTTTACACATGGATTTGTTTGGACCCACTCAAACTGCTTCTTTGAATGGAAAGAGATATGGATTAGTTATAGTTGATGACTATACTAGATGGACATGGGTCAAATTCCTTGCACACAAGGATGAGTCTTTCAAAGCCTTCACCATATTCTGTAAAAGAGTCCAAAATGAGAAAGGAGTTTGTATCAACTCCATTAGAAGTGATCATGGAGGTGAGTTTGAAAATGCAAACTTCCAGAGATTCTGTGAAGAGAATGGGATCTTTCACAATTTCTCTGCGCCAAGAACATCTCAACAGAATGGTGTGGTGGAGAGAAAGAATCGATCTTTACAACAGATGGCTAGGTCCATGCTCAATGATCACTCAACATCCAAGAGATTTTGGGCTGAAGCTGTAAATACTGCGTGTTATTTACAAAACAGAATATATGTGAGACCTATATTGAAAAAGACTCCATATGAATTGTGGAAAGGAAGAAAACCCAACATTTCATACTTCCATCCTTTTGGATGTGAATGTTTCATTCTTAACACTAAGGATCAACTTGGCAAATTTGATTCTAAAGTGGATAATGGAATTTTTCTGGGTTACTCTGAAACTTCCAAGGACTATCGAGTCTATAACTCAAGAACCTTGACTATAGAAGAGTCAATTCATATTAAATTCAATGACAAAATGTCTGACAAGAAATTGTCAGAGCTAAGTGATTCTCTTGCAGATATGAGAATACAAGCAGAAAGTGAAGGACTACCACCTAAGAATGAAGAAGATGGATCAGACGCATAAAATAATGGTGCGTCCAATATTGAAAGAAAAAGAAGCTGGCACTTCAAGACCTATCATCCTGAAGATCAAATCATTGGAAATGCAAATGATAGAGTCAGAACAAGGTCCACATTCAGAGAACAAACTGATATTGCATTCATCTCAGAACTGGAGCCCAAAAATATAGATGAAGCCCTATTGGACGAAGGATGGATTTTGGCAATGCATGAGGAGCTGAATCAATTGAAACACAATGATGTTTGGACGCTAGTAGCCCCACCTGAAGATAAGTCCATTATTGGAACCAAATGGGTATTCAGAAACAAACTGGACGAAGACGGTAAAGTTGTGAGAAACAAGGCAATGTTAGTTGCTCAAGGTTACTCACAACAGGAAGGTATTAACTTTAGTAAAACCTTTGCTCCAGTAGCTAGAATTGAAGCCATTCGCATCTTACTTTCATTTGCTGCTCAACATGATATGAGGCTTTATCAAATGGATGTAAAGAGTGCTTTTCTGAATGGTATAATAACAGAGGAAGTCTATGTTGAATAGCCCCCTGGCTTTGAGGATCAAAGTTTTCCAAATTATGTTTTCAAATTGAAAAAGGCTCTCTATGGCCTCAAGCAAGCTCCTCGAGCTTAGTATGAAAAACTAAGTTCTTTTCTAATGGAAAATGGTTTTTCAAGAGGAAAAGTATATACTACTCTTTTCAGAAAATCCATAGACACACATTTCATCATAGTACAAATTTATGTGGATGATATCATTTTTGGTGCTACTGATGAATCTCTATGTGGAGAGTTTTCTGAGTTAATGCAGAAGGAGTTTGAATTGAGCATGATGGGAGAATTGAATTTCTTTCTTGGACTTCAAGTAAAACAGACGCAAGATGGGATCTATGTGCATCAGTCCAAATACACAAAAGAGCTTCTTAAAAAGTTCAATATGGACGATTGCAAACCCATGAACACTGCTATGCATCCAACTTGCATAATGAGCCTGAATGATAAAGATAAAAAGGTAGACCAAAAGGTATACAGAGGTATGATTGGATCTCTTTTATATCTCACTACATCTAGACCTAATATTATGTTCAGTGTTTGCTTATGTGCAAGATTCCAATCAGATCCTAGAGATTCTCACTTAACTGCTGTAAAGAGAATCTTTAGATATCTGAAAGAGACTACTAATCTTGGTTTGCTGTTTAAGAAATCAAATGAATACAGATTAGTGGGATTCTGTGATGCTGATTATGCTGGAGACAGGCTTGAAAGAAAAAGCACCAGCAGAGGATGCCATTTTATTGGGTCCAATCTAGTATCACGGGCAAGCAGGAGACAGAGCACAATTGCATTATCTACAGCTGAAGCTGAATATGTCTCTGCTGCAAATTGTTGTTCTCAGCTCTTGTGGATTAAACATCAATTGGAGGACTACAACATCTTCGAGAGTAAGATTTCTGTTCTTTGTGATAATACTGCTGCAATCAATTTATCTAAGAACCCAATCTTACACTCAAGAGCTAAGCATATAGAAATTAAACATCATTTTATTAGAAACTATGTACAAAAGGGAATCTTTGACATTCAGTTTCTTAATACTGAAAATCAATGGGCAGATATATTTACAAAACCCCTCTCTGTAAGTAGATTCACTTTTATAAGGAAACACTTAAATATGCACTTTGTAAAAGAATGATGTTTAGCGTCCAATATGCTCAAGCTAAGTTTGAGTCCAATATGACTAGCGTCCAATAGGACACGTCAGTCTATTTGAGACTTAGAAGTCTTTATGACTTAAAAGGTCTTTACCTATTAGTCTTCCCGCGCTGAGTCCTAACTATTTTTATAATGATATATTTTTATCACAAAACTGTACACCTGCTCTGTAGTCGTTTTCCCGTTTGATGATTACGCCTGTTTCCAAGAAAAATTTACTGTTTTCTCTCTCTCCATAACTTCCTTCTTAAACACGTTTTTTAACTTCTTCCCTTCACTCACTCAACTTTCTGAACTCTCTGTGTTTACTCTCGTCTCTTTGAAGAAAAACCCTTTCAAAACCCTCTCTTTTGAAAAACTCATCTTCTACTCTCAAAAATGGTGAACATTGACAACTTGGAAATCAATGTGGAATTCTGGGCTGATCTCGCAACCATAGCCAGTATGGGTGTGGACATTGCTCCTGAAATTATGGCTGCTGGATGGGAGAGCATGTTTGGAAAGGAAAAGGAAATCTTTGTGTATCGTGAGTTGGTTCGTCAGTTCTGGAAAACTATGAAGATCAAGGACAACTTAATCACAGGAACAGTCCTAGGCAAAAAGGTCTATGTGTCCACAGAGAGCATCTCAGCGGCTACTGGATGTGACGCCGCTGGAGTATGTTTCTACAAAAACTGGAGACTCAAAGATGGTGGTTTGGAGAAAATGAAAAGTATTCTATTGAAGGAAGGAGAGGTAGTAGAAGGAACAATGATACCTTAATTTAAAACTATAAAACATTTATAAAGCATAAATAAACAAACAAAGGCTATAACATACAAACACACAAGTCAATCAGAAACAAGAGGTTCCCCTTACCTTTGCCACAAAAACTTGGAAGAACAAGGCTTGAAGAACCAATGACACCAAATAAGAAATTTAAGAATTCTAAGGAGAAAAGAGAGAGATCTTGCTTGTCAACACAAGGCTTTTTGGTTTTGTGAGAAAAATATGAAGCACCCCCCTCCTATTTATAGTGAACGGGGCGGCCAAGGTTAGGGAGGAAGAGAGAAACAAAAATTTGTGAGCTCATGGTACTTTTTGGTGATTATGTCATAAACCCTAATTAATAAAATCAATCCATTTTCTAATTGGTTAAGGCTTATGACTAAGCTTGGTGACTCATAAGGGAAAAACACATCCAAGGGACTAAGATAAGATTGGGAAAGAAGTGATTTCGTAATAAACGTATATATAAATAGATTGGATTGGATGAAAAGTATAACGGTAATGGATTCTCGGTGAATTCTACTGTTATAGCATCTATTGGAAAATAATATAAACAGTAACGGATTCTCGGTGAATTCTACTGTTATATTATCAGTGGAAAATATTGAGTGGATATCCAATCTGTATATGAATACAATTAACTCAGCTTAATTTCCAATGTCTACGGCAGTGGAAATTAGTGAGATAGGCTTTCAATGGGCCTCTTTCCTGGAAGTTAATTGATGCTTAAGTATTTCAGAAGAGAAACAGTTTGGTTACATTCACTTAGTACATAAAATCGATTTTACAGTTGGGTATTGATCACCGAAGACGGCTATGCCGCAGTGTGATCCTTTCATCTTTGAAAATTAATTAAGCCGGAAATAATCAGCTTTACTTCGTTCACTAAGTCTATATCCAATTTAAAAAAAAAAAAGCTGGACACTGATTACCGCAGTCGACTCAGCCACCGTGTAATTAATTCCTTTACCAAAAATCTATCTAAAATCTGAGAACAGACACTTGCTGATTAAAAAGTGGACGTAAGTTTAAATACTGTTGATCTTTTCTCTCTTGATCAATCATAGGTGGCTATGCCCCGTTTTGATCTTCTTAAAATAAGTCAATAACCTTTAGTTTATATATCAAACCACTCTATTAGGCTGCTCACCTCAGTTCGGCTCTGCCACAGTGTGATAAGTCATAAATTGAATTATTACAGCCAGAAGAATAACTTAACTCATAAATAAATGAGTAATGAAAGCAAGAGTATTTCTCCTGAAAGAGAAAAGTTATTCTATACAATGGTATTAAATAGAAGCTACAGTAAGACAGAGAAAAGTTTTACAAAGAGAAATTAAAGAGGAAATGGTTTGCAAATTTAGACGGTCATTTGCATTAAAGACGATGGGAATACAACCTAGAGGATGGGGTTAAGAATAGGTTCTGTTGGACTACAATTGTCTACTGGGATTATCCAGGTTTCTAAAGTCTCAATGGCCTTGTCGGTGATAACCGCCAAGTCAAGACGAGTCGTATACCCAGCTTGGATACATCTGACTGGCAGATCTATTTATGATTTGGTATTAAGTTTTAAATGCGGTATTTTTGAAGTATTCTCAGGGGTCTACGTGGGATTCCCTGGTTATGCTGTTAAGTTTACTGCAGCCGGTCGCTCAATGGTGTGAAGGTTGGAAAAGTCTCCTTGGAGCATTACACCGATGTGTTTTGAGAAAAACTGAAGTGACATGCATAAATAGACTTGGACTTAGTGATATATTATTGTGACTGTATTACTTTTGTAGGGTTGCAGCACAAGGTAAGATATGCTTAAACGAGATCTGGTTATAAGTCTTGATTGATCTGTTATTGTTGATATATGCTTTGAGGTGTAAATTGATTGATATGTGATGTATGTTTTGGGTGTGCCCCTACTTTTCATGTTACTTTGTCTTAGAGTCTCACCCTTGCCTACTTTTATGTTGTGTTGATGCATGACTGAGTAGATGGGTTACCCATGGAGTGGGCTAGTTCCGGTCCGACGTCTTAGGATTCAACCCCTTGAGATTGGGAAGTCAGGGTGGAAGATAAACCCTGATACACAGTGGGATACGTATTTTGGTTATGTACTTACCACTGCTGGAAGAGTTGATAAACCCAACTGGAGAGTAGAAACCCAGTTAGTCTTAGACATTAAGTTACCTTTGGAGCAGAAGAAGAGCATCATCCAGACAGAAGATGGCAACGCAAGAAAGGTGGAGAAGCAAAAGAAGTCTGCTCAGAAGAGGGTTTACCGTGTTAGGGTTAGAAGGTTACTGCTACCATTACATCTTCGTTTTAAGATGCTTAAGTTAGATGGATAGTCTGAGATTGATCTGGCTCACACCTACATAGTAGCGAATATTTTCTTTTATCTCTTTTGTATTTTCAGTTTTCTAGTATTTCCTGTTTTTCTTACTTTTTGCAGAATCTACACTATGGTTTGTACTAAAGCAAACCCTTTGTAAAATACCATGTTATAATATGTATGATGAAGTACTATTTTCAAATATGATGGCATTATTCTATACTTATAATCCACTTTAGAAATGGAAAAAATTTTATCCGCATTTTTTTGGAGGTTGATTATAAACTTTTATCGAAATATTTACTAAGTCTTGCAAAACTTTTGGTTACTATGGTGTACCTTTTTGGAGAAATGGTGTTACATTTTGTGGTATATATTAGAGTCTGGTTTAAAATCTTATAGGGGAGTGTAGGTTACAGGTCTATTAGGCTTAAGTTGTCTAACTCTATTTGATATTGTTTGATATTTTGTGCTGGGTGACATTGTGTGAAATTACTTGTTATCTTGTTTTTCCTAAGGGTAGGTATGTTCTTGTTAGTTTTATTCTAGTAAACAATGGCTGCACGTAAATACGAAGCGATGGAACGAGCAATTGCGGCAATGAACAATATGGCTGCTACTATGGCCCAGCAAGCTGAACGAGCTGAACAGAGGGACATACAGTCTTAGTTAAGTGCAGATAGGGTTGTTGTGGCTAAAGGACTTACTGACTTCAGGAAGCATGATCCACAACAGTTTAATGGAGAACCTGATCTAGAGAAAGCTGATCTTTGGATTCAGGACATGGAAAATATATTTTTGGTTCTAAACTGTGCTGAAGGAGTCAAGGTATCTTATGCTGTGTACTTGCTCATTGGAGATGCAGAGTACTGGTGGAAGGGAGTACAACAACTGTTGGAAGCTGAACGACAAGAAATAACTTGGGCAATTTTTCGCACTAGGTTTCTGACTAAGTACTTTCCGCAGAGTGCTAGGACTAAAAGGGAACGAGAGTTTCTGAGTCTACAGCAGAAAAAGATGTCTGTGGATGCGTACGCGACTAAGTTTGAAACTTTGGCCAAGTACTTTCGCTTTTTCCAGCTTCAACCTGATGAGGCATGGAAGTGTGAACGTTTCGAAGCGGGACTTCATTACGACATCAAGGAAGCTGTATCTGTTCAAGAGATCCGTCAATTTCAACCTCTAATTGAAAAATGCCAGAAGCTGGAAATCCTGAAGAAGGAGAAGGTAGTAGTAAAGGGCAATGTAGGAGGACCAACTAGTTTTCAGCCCCAGTACCAGAATAGGAGGCAGTTTCAGAACAAGCCCTACAATAGGAACCCAGTAAAGTTCAGGCCGTCACAGCCAAATAGGAACAATGCACCGACTGGTGGGAATGGAGGTTTTGGTCAGCAAAGACCAAATATGATAAGGTGTTATAATTACGGGAGGCCAGGACACCATTCCAGCAATTGTACACAGAAGGGAACAACTTGCTTCAAGTGTGGAAAGATTGGACACTTAGCAAATGATTGTAGAGGACAGAGGCCAGCAACTGTTGTCAAGAATGCACAACCAGCTAGACCAGCCGCTAAGGGACGAGTTTATACCATGAGTGGCGAAGAGGCTTCTAACTCCGATGACTTAATACAAGGTAATTGTAGCATATCTGGTAATCCCTTAATTGTACTATATGATTCGGGCGCAACGCATTCTTTCATTTCTGTAGATTGTGTGAAACAGTTAAAATTGCCTGTGTCTTTGATGCCTTTTGACTTAATAGTTTCTTTACCTACTGCTAAATCTGTTATTGCAAACACCGTTGTTTGAATTGTCCTTTCACAATTATGGGCAAGGAATACCTTGTTAACTTGATATGTTTGCCTTTAACACAGTTACATGTGGTTTTGGGCCTGGATTGGTTATCTTTCAACCTTATCCTCTTTGACTGTTCCAATAAAACCTTGGTTTTTTCCAATTCTGAGATTCCTGGATTTATACCTACCAACCAATCTAATGTTCCTTCAAAAGAAGAAACTCAGGAAAACATGAAGTTAACCTTGTTGAAAGGCGAGAGGGAAGTTGAATTGAGCAAAGTGTCTGTTATTCAAGATTTCGCGGAGGTATTTCCGAAAGAAATACCAGGTTTTCCACCAGTACGGGAGATCGAGTTTTCAATAGATATAGTTCCTAGTTCTGGACCAATTTCTATAGCTCCTTATAGAATGGCACCAAAAGAATTGGCTGAGTTGAAAATCCAACTGGAGGATCTGTTGTCTAAACAGTTCATTAGGCCAAGTGCATCCTCATGGGGAGCGCGAGTGTTACTAGTAAAGAAGAAAAATGGGACATCTAGGTTATGTGTTGACTATTGGCAATTGAACAAAGTGACCATTAAGAATAAGTACCCTTTGCCCCGAATAGATGACTTAATGGATCAGCTTCGTGGAGCCACTGTTTTCTCTAAGATAGATTTGAGAAGTGGTTACCATCCGATTAGAGTTAAGAAGGAAGATATACCTAAGACTGCGTTTAGAACGCGATATGGTCATTATGAATATCTCGTAATGCCATTTGGAGTAACCAATGCATCAACTATATTCATGGATTACATAAATAGAGTCTTTAGTTCTTTCCTAGATCAGTTTGTTGTTGTGTTTATCGACGACATCTTGATCTATTCCAAAACCTGTAGAGAGCATGAGCAACACTTGAGACAGGTAATGCAAGTATTAAGTGAGAAACAGTTGTATGCTAAGTTATCTAAGTGTGAGTTTTGGCTTAGTAAGGTACAATTTTTAGGTCATGTCATCTCTAAGGAAAGAATTGCAGTGGATCTTGCAAAGGTAGAAGCAGTACTTGCATGGGAGAGACCCACAACCATAACAGAGATTCGTAGCTTTGTAGGTCTAGCAGGATATTATCGGAGGTTTATTGAAGGACTTTCCAAGATTGTAGCTCCGTTAACCAAGTTGACTAAGAAAGATCAACCGTTCATATGGACAGATGAATGTGAGGAAAGTTTCACTAAGATAAAAAGGTTACCAACTACCTCACCTGTTTTAGTTGTACCAAACCCAGATGAACTCATGGAGCATGGAGGTATATTGTGATGCTTCTTACCAAGGATTAGGATGTGTGTTGATGCAGCACCGAAAGGTTGTAGCTTATGCATCTCGTCAGTTAAAGGTTCGTGAAAAGAATTACCCCACCCATGACTTAGAGTTAGCTGCAGTAGTGTTTGCCTTAAGAATTTGGAGGCATTATTTGTTTGGATTAACATTTAATGTCTTCAGTGATCATAAAAGTTTAAAATACCTATTTGACCAGAAGTAACTCAATACGAGACAAAGAAGGTGGATGGAATTTTTAAAGGATTATAATTTTTCTTTGATGTATCATCCCAGAAAAGCTAATGTAGTAGTTGTTACCTTAAGTAGAAAGACTGTACATATGTCAGACATGATGATAAAGGAGTTAGAATTAATAGAAGAATTTTGTGATTTGAATTTAAACGTCAATGTGTATGGAGATAGGATTTGCCTGAATATGATTAAGATCTCTAGTGATTTGATGAGTGAGATTAAGGAGCAACAAGCAACCGATGAACAATTAATAGAAAAGAAGAAGCTATTAGAACAAGGGAAGGTTGCAGAGTTTAGTATTGGAAGTGATGGAATTTTGAGGTGTAAAGATAGGATTTGTGTGCCAAATAATGTGGAAATGAGGAAGATGATTTTAGATGAAATGCACAAAAGTAAGTTAAGTATTCACCCTGAAACCACAAAGATGTATCAGGATTTGAAACAAAGATTTTGGGGGCCAGGAATGAAGAAACAAGTTGAGGAGTGTGTGACAGCATGTTTAACTTGCCAGAAAGCTAAGGTAGATCACTTAAGACCTGCAGGAATGATACATTCTTTGGATATCCCAGACTGAAAATGAGAGAGTATATCCATGGACTTTATAACAGGATTACCTAAAACTTCAAAGGGATGCGACGGAATTTGGGTAATTGTAGATAGGTTGATAAAATTAGCACATTTCTTACCCATTAACATGAAGTATTCTCTAGAAAGGCTTACCCAGTTGTATGTTCGAGAGATCGTTAGGTTACATGGAGTACCTTCTAGTATTGTTTCTGATAGAGATCCTAGGTTTATCTCCAGATTTTGGCAAAGTCTACATCAAGCCTTAGGAACTAAGTTAAGATTGAGTTCTGCTTATCATCCCCAGACAGATGGTCAGACAGAAAGAACGATTCAATCCTTAGAGGATTTGTTGAGGGCATGCGTATTAGACCAAAATGGAAGTTGGGATGATATGATGTCATTAATAGAGTTTACGTACAACAATAGCTATCATTCTAGCATAAGAATGGCACCTTTTGAGTCATTGTATGGGAGAAAATGCCAAACACCTTTGTGTTGGTACCAGGAAGGGGTTAGCACAACCTTAGGACCAGAATTATTGCAGCAAACAAATGCGCAAGTAAGGCAAATTCAAAAAAGAATGAGAACAACACGAAGCAGACAAAAGAGCTACTCCGATAAACGAAGAAGACCTCTTGAATTCCAAGAAGGTGAGCATGTTTTCTTGAGAGTCACTCCAATGTCTGGGGTAGGTAGAGTCATTAAATCCAAGAAACTCACTCCAAAATTCCTAGGACCCTATCAAATTTTTCGTCGAATAGGTCCTGTTGCTTACCAAATTGCTTTACCTCCTTTTCTTGCAAATCTTCATAGTGTCTTTCATGTTTCACAATTGAGAACATATGTTGCCGACCCATCTCATGTAATTGACCATGACATAGTACAATTGACAGAAAACTTGACTTATGATACAAACTCTGTACGGGTCGAGGATCAAACAATCAAGCAACTCAGGGATAAGCACATCTCTTTGGTCATGGTCATTTGGGATGAGGTTATAGGCGATACGACGTGGGAGTTGGAGGACAACATGCATAAGCTTTATTCGACGTTATTCTAGGCAAGTAATTTCGAGGACGAAATTATTTTTAGAGGGGTAGAATTGTGACATCCATTTTTTTGGTTTGTCGTTTAAATTATGTTTTATATGAAATTTTGTGATCTAAGTGTTAAGTGATTTATTTATTTTAGCTTATAATCAGGGATTTAATATACCTATCAAATTATTTAATTAAAACAGACGTTTTTCCTTTGACGTTTGAGAACCGTATTTTACCGTAATTAACGGATAAGATTATAAATAGCTAAGGTATATCAAAACAAACAAGAAAACAAAACATCCTTCACAAAGTTGGTTCTATTAATGTTTTTGATTTTTTGGGATTTTTCAAGAACTTTTGGAAAAATAAAATTTAGAAATTACTGTTTTGGTCCCTATAGTTTACAGCAAGAACTAATAATTGATTTAGAGATCAAGTTGAGGTCAGAAAAAGATTTTGACAAGCCGAATCATGTTTTTACATTTATTAGGACTTTTGGAAATTATTTCATAATTTTATGAAAAACAGATCAAAAGTTACTTTTTTATATCCCTGTAAAGCATGAGAAACGAGGATTTCTGAACAGAAATGGATTTTTAGGAATCAGTGAGTGCTTAAAATCATTTTTCAAGAGAAATCATTAGTGTTTAAATTCAATTTGTGATTTTCTAGGAATTTTTCTGGAATTTTCTGAAAAATGACCGTTTTGCACTTACGGCGCGTCCGTTTTCCTTTATTTATGCGAACCGCGAAGCATACCCTTACCATAAAAATCCAGAAACTCTTCCATGAAGCTCTTACATGTCATTTTTGAGATTCCCCATTAGTTCTTACCATTTAAATTAATTTGTGAATATTTGATTAGTGAAAATACCATTTTACCCTTGATTTTCACTTAAAACTACCTAAACCTAAAGTTTTTAACCAAGCTATCCAATGGCTCTTCTTCCTCCTTGCTTGTGAAGGTTGATGTCGACCAAGCAAGGAGGAAGAAGAGCCATTGGATAGCTTGGTTAAAAACTTTAGGTTTAGGTAGTTTTAATTGAAAATGAAGGGTAAAATGGTCTTTTCACTAATCAAATATTCAAAAATTAATTTAAATGGTAAGAACCAATGGAGAATCTCGAAAATGACTTGTAAGAGCTTCATGGAAGAGTTTCTGGATTTTTACGGTAAGGGTATGCTTCGCAGTTCGCATAAACAAAGGAAAACAGACGCGCCGTAAGTGCACCGTAAGTGCAAACAGTCATTTTTCAGAAAATTCCAAAAAAATTCCTAGAAAATCACAAATTGAATTTAAACACTAATAATCCCTCTTGAAAAATGATTTTAAGCACTCATTGATCCCTAAAAATCCATTTCTGTTTAGAAATCCTCGTTTCTCGTGCTTTACAGGGATCTGAAAAAGTAACTTTTGATCTATTTTTCTGAAAATTATGAACTAATTTTCAAAAATCCTAAAAAATGTAATAACATGATTCAGCTTCTCAAAATTTTTTTCTGACCTCGACTTGGTCTCTGAATTAGTTATTAGTTCTTGTTGTAAACTATAGGGACCAAAACGGTAATTGCTAAATTTTATTTTTCCAAAAATTCTAGAAAATCAAAAACATTAATAAAACTAACTTTTGTGAAGGAAGTTTTATTTTCTGGTTTGTTTTGATATACCTTAGCTATTTATAATCTTATCCATTAATTACGGTAAAATACGGTTCTCAAACTTCAAAAGAGAAACGTCTATTTTATTTTAATGAAATAATTTGATAGGTATATTAAGTCCCTAATTATAAGGTAAAAAAAATAAATCACTTAACACTTAGATCACAAAATTTCATATAAAACATAATTTAAACGACAAACCAAAAAAATGGATGTTACATTTGCATGCTAACATCAAGTATTATTGTCCTAGCCTCTTCAAGCTAACTCACTACAAGTAATCTCACAGATTGCACAAACCTTTCTTTTCATACGCTCAGCTGTCACTAGCTAGCTTGAAAGAAAATCACAACAACTAAGATGAAGATATTGTTTGTTGTGTTACAACTTTTGATCAATGTTTACAGAACAAAATCTAAGATAAAGCTGTATTACACTCCTATTTTTCCTGTCAAAAGACAGCAATATGGGTTGGAGTGTATGGGTGAATGCTGATGAGAAATATTTGATGTCAATCGTGTTTCCTCTAGCTTTGATGTATTTCTCACACTTTGCTTCATCAACATCTGTTGTAATATAGAGCTCTCAGTCCTTCCTTTGAGTTTCTAACCGTTAGAGACATAGAGGAGAGAGAACATCACTTATCGGTTTCTGAATGGTACAGTACTGTTGTACTTTATTACCTTTTTGCAGCCTTTGACAGCTCACGTGTTTTGCTGTTTAGTAGATCTTCTCTGGGTCATGATGCTTGAGTAGGTTCCTTCTTTAAGCCTTCTCAGGAACCTTCTCTGGTTCTAGTGTAGATCTTCTTAGGAATAGTATGGACCTTCTTTGGACCAGTGTAGATCTTCTCTGAAATAGTATGGATCTTCTCTGGACTTAGTGTGGTCCAAACAGGAGCCTTCTCTGGGACCTTCTCTGGGTATGTGTTGTTAGAGAAGGTCCTCAGTATGGTTACAATGTGATAGCTCACTTGGTCTGCTTCTATGATCTTCTCAGTATTCGAACCTCTGAATAACTTCAGAATTTTCACACTGTGTAGAATGAAGAATACTTTGATGTAGAGAGATCTTATTCTATTTGAGGTTTATAAGTTGATCAAGTATGTCATGGATTCTTGAGAAGCTTCATGTCTTGAGAATCTTCTCACTGTGTTGTAATAGCATACTTCAATTAGTTGTGAAGCTTCTTGCCTTGAGGAGCTTCTTCTTCATCTGTGAGCTTCTCTTCTTGAGTAGCTTCCTGATTTGATGTCTTCCCTTTCTGGAGAAGCTTAACCTTTCAGTACCTTCTCATCAGAGTGACCTTCTTTGCTAGAGAAGATTATCTGTTCAGTACCTTCTCAGCAAGTTAACTTTCTCTGCTAGAGAAGCTTGTCCTCTCAGTAGCTTCTCCAAAGAATGTTGATCTTCTTAGAATGTCTTTTTGACTTTTATGCTGAGAATAATCTTTTCTTTAAGCTTAGAAGCTAGTCCCACTTTAAACATCTTTAGTTGCTTGGGCTCCATGTGTGTTCATGTTGATCTTCTCAGCCCTTATATCATGAATAGCCTTAATTCTAGGCTTCTCTGGTTCCCATACTTTGATACCTGTTATGTCTCTTAATAATCTCAAGGAAACCATTAGTGCATGACATGCTTAGAAGACTTAGGCTATTGTTCAGAAGGTTTGTTATCATTGAAACTACAAGCTTGAGAGGGTCTTGTTTCAACAATCTCCCCCTTTTTGATGATGACAAACACTTTGAATGAATGACTAAGTCTTCTAAGCTGTCTTAATAAAATATGCAGAGGCATGTTGTAATTTTATCAGATTACTCCCCCTGAGCATATGCTTGTTCTTAGTTCAGGCAAGAGTTTTATGAAATGCATATTTCATTAATGCTATGCTTATTGATTTTACTTGTTCAGAAACCATTTATCAGAAAAGGAACTTAATCAACCAATAACCATATGATAACCATGAAAATCAGAAACATAACATGAATAGCCAACAACCACATATCATTCATCAAAATATTTGAATGTTAACACATTTCAGCCCATGTACACATTAATCATTCAATAATTAAAATAAGTCAGCAAAATAAAGACTCCCCCTTAATTCTACACCTATCTTCTACACCCTTCTAATCTCTCCCCCTTTTGTCATCAATCAAAAAATGAAGAGAGGTTACACACAGTAAGAACAAAGAAGATAAGCCTAGAAAAAAGTAAGCCTAAGCTACTTAGAGGGGTTGGAGTCATCTGAGCTTGAGGAGGTGGAAGGCTGGGGAGCTGCTCGAGGAGGAGGATATGGAATGTGAGAAGGTGGAGCAATTTCTGGTGCAAGAGCAGGGAGAAGCTTATCAGTGAACCACTCCCTGAAAGCAATATCTCTATCCACACTCTCATTAATAGATTGTAGGATAAGCTCCTATCCCTTGAAGAGCTTCAAACAAAATTGAAAGATGACCTTTCCACAACGTATAGGGTGTTTGTTTAATTTCTTATGAGAGATCATATTTAGCATGTAGCAAGCAGCTAATATTACTTCTCCCCCTACATATATCCAAGCATACCAGAATTAATCATCATGTGGTAGTCATAATATCCTTAAGGGTCCTATTTTTCCCTTTGAAAAACCACTTCATAAAAATGGGTTTACTACCTTTAGGCAAATCCACATGTTGTTGAATCTAGTTCACTTTTAATTGCCTCTTCCCAAAAAATAGAGTCAATTGACTGAATACATTTTTTTAATGTTTTTTTCCCATCAAAAGTCACCCATAACATCTACCAAAAACAACATGAACAAATATTGATAGCAACGCCTTCCACGAATTTTGAAAAATATCTCCATAGCTAAGAAAAATATAAATAAATTCCAGGTCATCATATAATATGTCAAGACCTTAAAAATAATTTTTCTAACTTAGGAACAACTCACTTAGTCCACAAATAAATTCAAAACCGAAGCATGCACAGAAAGTCCTGAATCTGTCAAATATTAAGATATTAAAAGTAGTGATTTTCTACCACATCAAACAAACTCAGTTTTCTCTCAAATTTAATATGTAGGTCCTTGACATACATATATGCATTGCCATATTTTTATTTGGTAAAAATATATTACCAATAAACACAGAAAAATCATATAATATAGAGATTTTGCCCAGAAATTTCCAGCCAGCACTATATGTGTTATAATGTCATAGGAGGGTCAAATCTCATCAAATAATTACCAAATTAAATATGCAAGATCCTAACACATATATGAACAATCTCCAAGTGGTCCCATGCCAAAATCATGTCTCAAACATTTTCAGTAAATTCAAATAGAAGCATGTTCTTCATGGAAAAAAAAATTCACAAGGTTCTCCTTCAACATGTTGTAAGTCATTCAAATCCACAAACAATCTTGGATATCTCAAATACCACTTATCTTATATCCATGCAACTTCACAAACTCAGACTTAACATGTATATAAGATCAAATCTTGAGCAACATAGAAAACACACATATATAAACTTAAAACCCTAAGAACTCAATCTCCAAAATCAACAATGAAACCAACATTCCACACCAAAAGAGATGTTTTGGGGATTGCCATTGTCAGTCATTTCAATGGTATTTAAAAATAAACAAATCATGAAACATATTCCTTAATCACAAAATTTCCATTTCTAGTTATTATAACATTATCAAAATTAAGCATTATTTTCAAGCCAGCCTTGTTAAGTAAAGCCTCAAGCACTAAGTTTCTACGCATTTTAGAAACATACAAGACATTGTTCAAGGCAAGATTTTTACCAGAGGTGAGCCTAAGTAGAATTTTCCCTTTACCGGTTGTTGACTTTCCAATGTAGATTGGGGCTTCCTCGGCGTTCTCGTTTAACTTTTAAAATATCCCCTTATTTGCACATATATGTCTTATAGCTCCCGTGTCTAGTATCCAGTCAGTCATCTATTGACCAAGTTTGCTTCTACCACCACAATTTTTTTTCCTCCTTTCATAAGTATTGATTTTTACTGCATCCAAAGAAAAAAATATTATTTATATATAAAATAAAATTATCTTATCTACTCACACATGGTTCCAAGACCTCACCAAATCACAATATCAAAATATCATGAACAAGAACACAATTATCTACACAAATAAAAATAGATAAGGAAACTTATCTGGTTCCTAGACATATATCGTGTAAGCCATTCCGATTGATCGAGCAGTACTAGTGCCATTGGAACAACAAATCACAAAAATAAATTTTTGCTTTCAGATTGTTGGAAATATAGGGAATAAGAGTGATAACTGTGCCGTGGCAATAACCTCTGCCCTGAAAGCGAAATTTCGGCGGACCTCTTATGCAACTTGATATCCAATTTTGTCCCCCAAGGTTTACACAGCAGCGTGTGTGGACCTGTGCACTCGAGGCCAGAAACACATTGGAGCCTCATAAAACAACGCCCAGAACACAAAGAAGTAAGAAGAAAATTGAGAAGGATCAAGCTGCCAATGTAGACTTAGCAAAACAAAAACGTTGGCAAAGCTTTGAATTATATTAAAGCCAAATTTCAATTGAAATGGAGCCACTTAATGAAAAAGTGGCAACGTATGATAAAATATTGCAGACTTAATGATGACCAACGGACAAAAGCCTTTGGAATAGTAATATGGCAATGTGTTATAGACAATTAATATAATAAAATATTGCGATAAGAGGATTAATGCTAATAAAACCGAAGAGCAAAAGGAAGGCAGTAAAAGGAAGTCTTCTAACGTCAAGTATGCCAACGGAAGAAAGGAAGAATACTATGCCAATGGTAATAAGAAGAATGGTAGAATACTACAATTCCACTAATGTCATTATTCCTACAGATATATATGTATTTTTTAGTATTTTTCTTTTCTTATGTATTCTCAGCGATATAACTTGTGAAAAAATATTTTCACCCTTGCTATGTGTGTATGTATTCTTTCCTCCTCCGACGTATTTTCCTAGATGATTTCTCTGGACCGATTGGAATCCTTGAGAACGAGGAAGCGTGAAGCTCTAAGTAACGAAGAGAACAAGCGTTGGGATATCAACCTTACATCTCATAGGATTATGCTTTCCATGTATTGGGGCCATGCTTTTTGTAGGCACTTTGATAATGGAAAAGGTAGATTTCTTTGAAGTTAATTTTTATGGGAATTTTATTGAAAAAATCTCCAATAGGTATTCCCAAGTTTGACTAGCAAGGTGTCTTGGGTAGAATTTAAGAGTCTTTTCTGTTTAAGTTAAAATAGACGTTACAACCCTTTTTACTTGCTGTTGTAATAGCCTTATTTTCTTTGACATTATTCTTATAATTGTTTTTTTAAGAGTCTGTAATCTTTATTTTAGAATTTAGATTTTTGAATTTTATTCGAAGGGTATTTTAGAAATTTACACCAAACACTAAATACATTTTTGGTTAATTATGAAGAAATATTATTTCTCAATTTAAAAAGAAATTTATTTGTAAAGTTGAGTTTTATTTTATTTTATTATTTCCCAATTGGTTTGATACAGTGTCATTCGTCTTTGGAAAAAATATAGACCACATTTGTAAACATTTTATTTCTAATAGTCTTTTCCCAAAAAATTGGCAATTAAATTAAATCCGTTTTAAGTTATCTTGCAGCATTGAGGGGGTGTTACATAGGTCATTCATTACACAAAAGTACCTCCAATTCATCCCGAGGAATGCATTATGTGCTGTTGTGACAACCTTGCACAAATAACACCTCCTCTTCTCGTCTTCAAGCTCAACTTGAGTGATCCGTTGCTTAAATATAATCTCCCTTGCAACTGATTCGGGCAAACACTAAAAAATATAATAACAAAATTTATTATAACATGGTCTATATTATTCGAGATAGATAAAACTGTATATAAATATAAATATAAATATAAATAAGAAAAATCATACCAAATAACTTTCAATGGTTTGTGCTAGACTCAACAGAACTTCCCATGTTCTAAGACAGTCAAAGTTGACTGGTTCTTGAAGTCCTTCTTCAGTCCAAGGGGATTGAGCAAGAATGCTTGGCAAATATTCTTCAAGAAGATATTTCACCGGGAAGTCAATTCTCTTGGGAGGTAATGGATAACTAACCTCATCTTGGTTGACATCTTTCACTATCATTTCAAATTCATCTCTTCCATTATAAGTTAAACACAACCATGCTGCTCTCTGTATCCTATAATGCCAGAATATGTTACTGATTCCAAAAGTGAACTATCCTTCAGTAGAACCAATTCGGGCCATGACTCCTATCCTAGTTCTAACCCGATCAACGAACCAAGTTCTAGGAGGAAGTTGGTCTTTGTAATCATCAAAGAATGATTGTGGAATTTTTATTGTCGGCTATATGTTCAATAAATGAAAAACAAAACAAAACAACAAATTAATTAATTCATTACATGAAAAAAGACAATGCAATACTATATAAAAAATAACTGTCAATAACAACTGAAAGTAGTCTTACATGCTTATGGTAGACCTAAACAACAATCTGTGTGGGCTTTCGCTTGTTATTCGAATAGGATAAAGAACATTTCTATCTCCATTATGATAAATAAACATAATAAGTAGGATTCCAGACAATTTTTGTTAGTGTATGTGATGAAAAAGAAAAACAAAAGCTCTATTATAGGTTTACAAAACCAACACTGGGAAAACTGATACATTGTTCTATTTTACTTATGAAGCAAGGTAAACAACCAGAAAGTTCTGACTTCTTGTAGATGTTATTTTCTTAATGTGCACAAATCAGAAGGAACTAATGGAAGAATACAATGTATTGAAATATAACCATATTCCAAACTATCAAATGAAAGTAATAATGGGATTTCATTTAACTCTCAAAATGTAACCACATTTTGTAACACCCCTTTCTTAGAGGGAATCACGTTTCATAATGGACATAAACGCAGAAATAAAAATAATTGATTTCTGGCTTTCTTTCAAAAAATACTATCAAAATTATTTAACTTTCACAAATGGACTTTTCTCTGCCATTTTTTATTTAAAAAAAATTATATGAACAATCATCAATTAGAAAAACAACTTAGGAAATAAAATTCATTCATCAATAAAAGAATATACCATTTACAGGAAATAATTTTCCCTAAATACATACAGATTCCCACTCATGCGTCACTTCAAAGAGCTCTATAAGAACATTGTAGGAACATCGTTTCTCAATGCTCCATGGAGACTTATCCCAACAACGTCTTAAGTGATAGGCGCGGCAAGATACTAATCATGATTGCTCAACCCATTTGTCTGGGGCGGACAATCATTCCATAAATGCCACTCTCACCTTATCTTGAAATGATCGACCAGTCAGGTTTATCCAAGTCGGGTATACAATTTTTCCCTGCTCAAGGACACTATCACTTGGTGATATGAACCACTACGGGGGTTCATTGTTTTTATGGATCGTCCTCGAAAAGTCTTCTTGTTATAACAAGGAAAAGATGCTCTTGAAAGAAAAGATGCACACTTTATGCTAATGTAGCGCTACGGGAAGAAAGCGCATAAGAAATAGTAAAGCGAGTAAAGGATGCAACTTTAAGAATCAAAACAAGTAATAAGAACAAAACAAGAATCGAAACAAAATAGAAAGCGGAGAAGAAAGAAATGGCAAAGAAGACGCCACACTCTCAAGAGAGTGATAAGTCCAGTGAGGATTCGCCACAAAGGTATGGAAACCTTTGATAAGAACCGAGATGGTCCACTCAAGAACCCAAGAGAGACTTAGCTATTACAAAACTCCAAAGGAGTACACAAATTTTCATTGACTCAAAAGTTGTTTTACATAAGCAGAATTAGGCCTTGAGACTAGAAATATGACTTGTAGGAAATCTTCTGAGCTTTTCAACGCATCAAAGAATGCCTAAAACGGACATTTAGAACGCAAGTTACGTTCAAAACATTGAAGCCGGGCCATCACCCAAATAAAGTTTTCCAAATTGAATTCCTTGCTTCTTGATTCTCACCACTTGGCCATTGGTGGAAGTTCGAAACTCGAATAACCCCATTAGACAATTGTAGCCCAACCGTATCAATTCCCTACCACATACAACGTGAGTTGTAACTCAAATGGCACACAACCTGATGGAACGACACACGCCTAATGGCGTACAACCCAACGACACACAGTCCAACACCATGCACATGATAAGTGCATAACACATAGTACTTTTCCCATCACACAACATTTCTTCCCTCACTCGCATTAATTCATCTTTATACACTACAACTAAGTCACACGGACCTTTCGCACTGTCTTTTACTTATATTTTAAGAACATCATTTTCACTACCTCGGACACTCATGTAGGTAATAAGATGAAACACAAGAAGGGTGATTGAATTGTGTTTCTTAGCTTTTAAAATCTTTTCGTAAATGTTGGACGTTGTTTAAGAAGAATTGGACGCACAACGAGTATTGGACGCATAGAGTAAGTTGGATGCAGAAACGTCCACTTAGTTTAAAACAAGTTTAGGTGCATGTAAAACGTTTAAAGCGTTTGTTAAACAAAATCTCAATTCAATCCCCACAGTTAGTATCAAAACTGAAAGTGAAGGAGTTAAGAGATAGAAGATTTACATGGCTGTTTTATCCTGCTTCACCCTTTCCTAAGAGTTACGTCCAGTCCCCTCAAACTATAGAGATTTCACTACCAATCCAAATAGAATACAAGTATTCTTCAACAACCTCTCCAGGCCTTACAACAAGTATTGTTTGCACATCTAGCATCTCCAGGCTCAACCAAGTATTCTTTTACAGACAAGTCTCTCCAGGCTCAAACCCAAGTTTTCTTTTACAGACAAGCCTCTTAGGCTCAAACCCAAGTATTCTTTTACAGACAAGCCTCTCCAGGCTCACACAACTCAAAAGAGTGTTTGTGTATCTAAGTGCTGCTCTCACATAAGTGAGAATATGAAATTTTAAGCACTTCGAGAGTTAAGCAAACTCTCTTTTACAAGAAGAAATGTACATACTTTTCTAAGTTACAGAGTGTATAAAATTTTACACAGCGTAAGCTCTCTTTTTCGTTTTGTATCACTTCTCTTCCTCTAGTTTACGGTATTTGTAGGCTTGAATGAAGCTTTGAATTAGGTCTTCAACTTGTTCTGCTTCAGCCTTCACAAAATAGTTGTTCTCTAATAGCATTAAATGTTATCTTCCCGTTGCTTCAATGAAGTGTTTCCTTAGCGTAGGTTGTTCAACTCTTTTCTCCAAGGTCAGAAGCAACCTGTACTCAAAGTCTCAACACACAATGGTTAAAGGTAATATCCAGTTGAGACAAAGAGAATACACTGTGTGATAGAAAAGTTACGTTCAGAGAGTGACAGATATGTTCAGATTACATTCTCTCTCAAGTACACTTTTTACAATTCTTTATGCTTTCCATTAAATGCTATTTCAAATCATTTTCAATTAAGTCCGAGAAAAGCATACATACAGCTATTTATTTCAAATCATTTGCTCATTTAATATGTCTCAAATTAAATGCAAGAGCAATAAATAGCGTATTCAGAAATCAGAACAGCATGCGTGTTGGACGCAACATTAAACAGAATGGACTCTCAGCTGTCTTACCATTTGGACGCATAGCATCCTGAGTCCATTGGACAATGCTTACCATAGATCAAGTACCAGAGTCCATTGGACGCCCAGCTCATTGATTGTACATATAAGCACTAAAGCCACACTGGATGATGGACTTAACTTTGTTGTATCCGCAAGAGCTTGTTATCAGACTTTGTAAAATCCTTAATAATAATTGTTATCATCAAAACCATTTAGGGATTTAAACATTGAAAAATGTCTTTGAACAATTTGGTTCCAACAATCTCCCCCTTTTTGATGATGACAAACATTATTAAGTGTTACAAGCAATATTAGCAAGTAAAATATAATAAGCGGTCAGCTTAAGCAATACAATCTTTTCCTTCAAGGAAACTGCCCCTAAGATAGACATCTTAGTGTTCCTTTGAACTTACTCAACTCCATAGGTTTTGGATTTTCAACTATTTGAGTACCTGAAAAGTTCTTTATCTTCAAACAGCAGGTTAGTCCAGCAACATATATTTAATCAATGAATCAGAGTAAAAATGTGTATGCAATAAGACTACTACAATTGACTCAATCTCGTTTTATTAAGACTTAATCTCTTTAAAACTTAATTTCTCCCTTTCTCCCCCTTTTGTCATCAGACAAAAAGGTTTGAATACCATCATAGTCTAAAAAAATAAATTTTGAAAACTGTAGCACCCCCTTCTCAGGAGGGCGTTACACTTCGTAGCGGAACCTCGAATGCGGAAATTAAATCTTTCTTCTGATTCTTCTTTCAGAAAAACGCTATCAAAATTTATTTAATTTTCACAAATGGATTTTCTCTGTCATTTTTTTTCTTTTTAAAAGAAATACTTATGTGAATAAACACCAATCAGGAAAATAACATAGGAAAAAAATTAATTCATTACTAATAGAGTATACCATACACAAGAAATCTTTTCCCCAAATAAGTACAGACTCCCTATGCTAGTCAAGCATTAAGAACTTATGCAAGATACTCTAATAAGAAAACTCCAAAAAACTAGGACCCGCACGTCCTTCCACTTGGTTGACACGTCTTCAATGCACGTCTCATTCTTCGAATGCTGGCTATTCCACTCAGCTAGTGGTCCATCGATATGAATCATGTTCCAACGACCACAAAACATATAGGCAAGGGTGAAACTCTTGTACGCAAGTTATATCACAAAAGATATATAAGGAAGATAAAATACTACATAATACAATCCAAAAATATATATAGTCTTTCGAAAATCGTTCGCTAAAGTGAACACGCCTACGCACCACGTCCTCACAATCACCAACAACACATTATACAAATATCACATGAAAACTTTTCTCTAAGTTAACACACCCACCAAATACATCACCAAGAAAATCATACATTGAAATTTAACAATATGCATGACATTTCAATATCTTTCAATACACCGATGTAATGCTCCAAGGAGACTTCTCTTCCTCAACCAATTTTGAGCGAAATGGGGATAGCGTAAACTTAACATAATTGCCCAGTCCACTCTAGGATCTGGTCTTAAATTATTTGGTAGAGCTACTATTTAAAAATTATTACCATATCATGAATAAGTCAGTTGGTCAGGATCATCCAAGTTGGGTATTATGCCTCGTCTCGGTCCGTTGGGAGTCACCAATCGGCCATTGAGAACTGCGTAACCTGGATACCCGCGTAGGCAATTAAAGCCAAACCATACTCCATTCACAACCCTTCATACCGGATTGTAGCTCAATTTGGCAAAACCAATCATCAAAATGCAAATGACATCTATATTTGCTATCATCCAAAATTCTTTATCTCAAGAATGAATGAATTAATAAATGAATTATCAATTCTTTTAAGCTTTTCTCAACTGTACAGTCGCATACCTGTACAGTCTCGAAATTCCTTTCAAGAATTTAACATTATTACGTGTTGACCCTTTTATAACAACGTATAAAACTTTTCTCTGTTATACAGAGTCTTTATAAAAGAAAAACCCCTTTAACTTTCTCCAAATCATTTTCTTAAGCCTATGCTTATAAGAAAAACTCTTTTGAAAAATGAAATACCCCTCATTGAAGTTATTGTTCCAAAATCCTATTATAGATTTAAAAATCTCCTTTGTCCTCTACTACGTGGTAACGAAAAATATTTTCATTGGTTTAACTACAAAATAAGAATTTTTCGATAAAAACCCTTATTTTAAAAACTTAGTATTTCACTTTAAAAACTCAACTTTAAATAGTTGGTATAAAATCCTATTTTACTAATTAAGTTAAATTCTTTAAAAAAACATTTCTCTAATTTATTTCCTTTTGCCAATTAATACCAAATTAGTTGATAAAAGGTTTAATCATTTGTGATTGATTTAAATTGAATTCCAAACTCTCTTGTTTAAGAAAAACCAATTAAAGTCCTTTGGAGACTTACTTTACAAATCAAGTGTGAATACCTAAATCAAGTGTTGACTTGAATACGAATTGATCAAATCTTTATTTTTAGAAAAGTTTTACTACAAGTCCTCTACTTCCTCTTCCATGATGCTAGGGTCACTTGTTTTAATTCATCTTGGTTAAACTTACCCAATCACAACAAACATCACCATAATCATAATAAGTAAAGCACTAACCAACTTTAAATATTACAATCTTCCAAATAAATCAAATAAAACACAAGTAAAGCAATCACACCAAATCACAATAAACCATAAAATACTCATACAAAAACTATAGAGCTAAAAATCTTAACTTAGTAGTTTAACACTTGAAGAATGATTTAAATCATTCTACACAAAGATGAAACTCAAACCTTTGAGTTGTCATCAAGCCATACAAATCACACAACACACAACTATATAAAATTTCATAACATGGTAAAAAAATCCCCTTACCTCATGAAGAGAAGCTTGAAACACTAAGATCAACTTCTCCTAGCTTTGTTGTTCCAAAACTAGTAACCAAGCCTTTCAAAACACAACACAAATCATAAGTATAAAACCATCTCCTTCATGAAAACACCCAAACCCTAAGATCGATCAAAAACATGAAAGGGTGATTTCTTACTCTAGATCTTGATGGAAAATAGATCAAGATGATGATCAAGCTTCTTGGTTCCAAGAATAAGAACCTAAAGCCAAAACAAAGAGTTTTCTTCAAAAATATGAAGAAACACATGATCTAAAAACTAAAAGAGGTAGATCATGAAAGAATATGAAAGATTTATGGTTTAGAATCATAAACCAACCTTGTTTGAGGAAGATTGATGGATCAAAGCTCTTAAAAACTCAAAGAAATGGTTCTTGGAAAAGCTTGAAAGCTTGAGAGAAAATGGAGTATTTGTGCTTTGGAGAGAGAAAGGAAATGAAAGATGAAGCAAAACCCTCTCCCCTTCCCTTGTATCACATGGCCAAGGAGCAACAATAAGCATATGCACAAAAGTGCTTTTTGGGGCTGAAGAGGGGCGGCCAATTGGGCTGGAGCAAGTGGGGAAAATATCTCAAAAGTTATAGCTTGTTTGGTTGCACACAAAGTTGAAAAATGCTTAATTACTTAATCTCTTTTGAAATAAATATATTCTAAATAAGTAATTAATTGAAAAATCACTTTTATGTCCCAGTTTAATTATATTATAATTCTAAATCTCAAAACTTAATTTTTGATCATTTTCTCATACCCCGATTGCGCTAGGTTTACTCGTAATGCGCGAAATGTGGGTAAAAATAAAATTTTTCTAAAAAATTTTAGAAAAATTCCTAAAAATCCAAAATATTAGAAAAATAGCATTTGTTTCATTAAAATATTATTTTGACACAAAAACGGTCTCCGGAAAAATACAAAACCCTCACTGTACCCAAACCGAGACACGGTTTCCTTCAAATTTTTGTTTTTCGAATTTGGCCACTATCTACCCATCTAAAAATCATAAATAATCTAAAAACACTAATGATATCCCTAACTTTCCATTTGGATCATTTCCTAATCCTCTGGTAATTATCTGTTCATTATGTGTCACATATTCCGTTCTACAGGGACCAAAACAATAACATCTTTATCCTAATCTCAGAAAATTCCAAATTAAATTTCTAAAATTCTTAAATAATATAAAAATACTACTTGTCTCTTTAATTTCTCGTGATCGCCTTGTCTTGGCCTTCAGATCAGTATAATCTTATTTCTTCGTTTATAACGAGAATCGTTTTTTGTTGAAATTCCCAATTCCAACTCAAAGTCCTAGTTGTTTTACTATGGGCAACTATAATCATGACATTTCATTTTCTAATATCATCTTATAATATGTAATTTTATCTACTCACTCAGTGGTATAGAACTAATTACGGATCTAAAAATGCTGGTGTTACAACTCTACCCCTCTAAAAAGAATTTTGTCCTCGAAATTTCGCAGATAAACTACGTTTAGCCACCAATATAGAAAAACTCTTATCCGATAAAATTTTCCTTTTTACTATTGCTCCTACTTTAGAAATAAAACACTCTCGTTCCTTCGAGTATCCCTACTCCAACTACAGAGTATCCTCTCACTATCCATCATAACTCATAACTATTTAATTCAACCCTTAAGAACTCAACAATGTTGGTCCATATCAATTATCATTGTCCCCTCTCTACTACCGGCAAGCCAATGGGTTTATCAATCTCACACCTTGTCCTTAAGTAGTTAGAAAATGATAATAATTGTATAGCTAAATCACATTATTCTCAAAATTATTCGTGAATATACTACTGACACATACATACTATCATTTATCTGATTCTTCAAAAATCCTTTTTCTCCTATTTTATCTTCAAGATCTACTAATGTTTCGCCACCCCTTCATTGTATTACTCTTTTCTTATATTCGTCTCTTAACACTCGTTACTGTACTCATGGATGATTATCGACTATTGTCTGTATCCCAACTACTCTTTGCTAAAGGATTTATGGCTAAAAGTTTCCTATGAAAATTTCTATTACAACTTACACTATCATTTATAGGGTTCTAGCTTCCTTCAAGGTTGACCCTGAATAGGTTAATCAATTTGCAAACAGGATTACCACTTCTGATGAGAAATGATTTGACATGATAAACAATTAGAAAGACAATTAGATAGGGAGATAGAAAATAGCTAGGTGAGGAAAATAGATAGATGAAATCACTGAATAACTTCATACATAGACTGCAAAAAGTTTTGGAAACAGACGGACATAAGAACTACTAGAAGGTTACATACTTAGGAAGTAGCGAAAGAAATTTACACATAGAGTCAGATCTTGAAACTAAGACTTATAAGAAACTAAAACATACATCACACAAAAGGTTTCCTAATAAAACAAAACTATAGTCTTCTGTCGTTCATAGTATAGACCCCTCTTTCTATCAAGACTTGAAATTGACCTCCAGAATCCCTGAAAACTTACAAAAGACCACCCTTCCGATCATCCATGAAGCCTCTAGTCTTCAAAATCACCAGTTATGTCCTTTTCTCCTTGTAAGAGATTCTCTGAGTGCGAAGCCTCAGCACCACTCATTGTATATGTACATCCTTTTGTCGTCAGTCTTCCGACATTGACATTGTTGACTTCTGGCTTCGGTTTGCACATAAGGCAATCCTTCGCCACATGTCCAACCTTTCCACAGCTATAACACGTCATTCCTTGCTGGCTACAGGCATTAGAATAATGTCCTGATTTCCCACACTTAAAACATTTAACCGGAGAGCCTGCTCCTTAGTTCACTTTATTCTCACCATCAACAATAGGTGGCAAATTGTGGTTTTGTTGCTGGTTCCCATAACTCCCCAGATTTCTATCATAAGGTTTCTTTTGTAATTGTTTTCTCTTCTGGCTTCATGGTAGGAACCTAGATGATCCACTACTATTGACGATAGACTTAACTCTTGGTACTTCACATTTCCTTGGTATAGGTTCGACTTCTCTATACTGGTAACACGCATCTCTCTTTCCTGGGCAATTACTAACTAGATAACTCGTTTCCCATATTGATAACATCTCCGTTCAACATCTGGATTTTGGTTAGCTTGATCCACTCCACTAGCAACAGGAGTAACAGTGTAGCGAAATCTCAACCTCCACTAGGGTTGCCTACCCTTCAAATTTTGATGTTCGTACCTCAATGATCCTTTTCCAATGCAACTCTCATCCAATATTACTTCCTTACCTTTCCCTATCAACGTTTGAGGTTGACGTTCAACATTTCCGAAAACTTGCAGAGAATTTCACCTCCGGACACCTACTACTTCTCTAGCCTCTACAGTTAGTCCAACTTCACCCTGAGTTTGTTCCACATACTGTATCACAGTAGTTGTCAATTGAACTACCTCTGCAGCCAAATTTACCATAGCCTGAAGAATCTCCTTTATACCGTTGTCATTGTTCCCGTTCCCTTGACCAAAGTTACCACTAGCCATGGATTCCTACAAGTTTAAATCTAGTTGGAATCTATCAAGGAATACCTATTGGTTGTACTAACAAACATTGTCTCAACGAGGAAACAATTCACACAAGATTCAAACAGAATTACACAATTGTCCTTGTGAAGACGTGCAACAAGGGTAGCAGTTGAAAAGACTTTGAAAAAGAAAGTTCCTTCTTTAAAAGAAAATAGTTTCCAAAATAAAGATTAAAAACTTGAAGCATTTTGAATAAAGAATTGTTTGACTCAGCAGGGAGAAAAAAAGTCTTTGTCAAAACGACACAGTCTTACTTACGTTCCAATCTAACTGACGTGTCCAACTGAACGCTAGTTATTTTGGGCGTTCAACTTATATGTTACACAAACATATAGGTTGGGCGATCAACTTATGTATCACACAGACACATAGGTTGAACTCAAACATATTGGACGATGAAACATCAATCTTTTATAAAGTGCATATTTAAATGCTTCCTTATAAAATTGAATCTATCTAGAGAGAGGGGTTTTGTAAAGATATCAGCCCATTGATTATCTGTACTTACAAATTGTATATCAAATACACCCTTCTGTACATACTGTACATAGTCTCTTATAAAGTGATGTTTGATCTCTATATGTTTGGCTCTTGAGTGTAAGATTCAGTTCTTAAACAGATTAATTGCAGCAGTATTATCCAATGAATAAAAATCTTACTCTCAAAGATGTTGTAGTCCTCCAATTGATGTCTAATCCATAAGAGCTGAGAACAACAACTTGCAGCAGAGACATATTCAGGTTCAACTTTAGATAATGCAATAGTGCTCTATCTTCTGCTTGTCCAGGACACTAGATTGGATCCAATGAAATGACATCCACAACTGGTGCTTTTTCTTTCAAGCCTATCTCCAGTATAATCAGCATCACAAAACCCTATTAATTTGTATTCATCTCTGTATACCTTTTGATCTACCTTTTTACCTTTATCGTCCAGGTTCAGTATGCAAGATGGGTGCATAGAAGTGTTCATGGGTTTGCAATCGTCCATATTGAACTTCTTCAAAAGCTCCTTTGTGTATTTGGACTGATGTACATATATCCCATCTGAAGTTTGTTTTACTTGAAGTCCAAGGAAGAATTTCAGTTCTCCCATCATGCTCATTTCAAAATCCTTTTGTATCAATTCAGAAGACTCTCCACACAGAGATTCATCAGTAGCACCAAAAATGGTATCATCAACATAAATTTGTACTACGATAAAATGTGAGTCTATGGATTTTCTGAAAAGAGTTGTATCAACTTTCCCTCTTGAAAAACCATTTTCCATTAGAAAAGAACTGAGTTTTTCATACCAAGCTCGAGGAGCTTGCTTAAGGCAATAAAGAGCCTTTTTCAATTTGAAAACATGATTGGGAAAAGATTGATCTTCAAAACCAGGAGGTTGTTCAACATAAACTTCTTCAGTTATTATACCATTCAAGAATGCACTCTTTACGTCCATTTGATAAAGCCTCATATCATGTAGGGCAGCAAATGAAAGTAAGATGCAAATGGCCTCAATTCTAGCTACTGTAGCAAAGGTTTCAGGAAAGTCAATACCTTCCTGTTGTGAGTAACCTTGAGCAACTAACCTTGCGTTGTTTCTCACAACTTTACCTTCTTCGTCTAGTTTGTTTCTGAACACCCATTTGGTTCTAATAATGGACTTATATTCAGGTGGGGTAACCAGCGTCCAAACATCATTACGTTTGAATTGGTTTAGCTCCTCCTGCATAGCTAATATCCATCCTTCGTCCAATAGGGCTTCATCAATGGTCTTAGGCTCCAATTCAGAGATGAATACAAAATTCAGAGATGAATGCAACATCAGTTTGGTCCCTGAATGTGGGCCTTGTTCTGACTTTATCATCTGCATTTCCAATAATTTGTTCCTTAGGATGATAAGTCTTCAAGTGCCAGCTTCTTCTCCTTTCTAGATTGGACGAACCTTCAGTTTCTATGTCTAATCCATCTTTTTCATTCTTAGGTGATGCTCCTTCACCTTCTTCTCGTATTCTCATATCTGCAAGAGAATCACTTAGCTTTGACAAGTCTTTGTCAGGCTTTTTGTCATTGAACTTAATATGAATTGACTTTTCAACAGTTAAGGTTCTTGAGTTATAAACTCTATATGCCTTAGATGTTTCAGAGTAACCTAGAAAAATTCCATTATCAACTTTAGAATCAAATTTTCCAAATTAATGCTAAGTGTTGAGAATGAAGCATTCACATCCAAAAAGATGAAAGTATGATAGGTTGGGTTTCCTTCCTTTCCACATTTCATATGGAGTCATTTTCAATATAGGTCTTACATATATTCTGTTCTGTAAATAACAAACAATATTTACAGCTTCAGCCCAAAATCTTTTTGAGGAAGAGTGATCATTGAGCAAGGACCTAGCCATCTCTTGTAAGGATCAATTCTCTCTCTCTACCACACCATTTTGCTGAGGTGTTCTTGGGGCAGAGAAATTGTGAAGGATTCCACTATGTTCACAGAATCTTTGGAAGCTTGTGTTTTCAAATTTACCTCCATGATCACTTCTTATGGAGTTAATGCAAACTCCTTTATCATTTTGGACTTTTTTACAGAATATAGTAAAAACTTTGAAAGACTCATCCTTGTGTGGAAGGAATTTAACCTATGTCCATCTAGTATAGTCATCAACTGTAACTAGTCAATATTTCTTCCCATTCAAAGATGCAGTTTGTGTGAGTCCAAACAAATCCATGTGTAAAAGTTCCAAAGGTCTAGAAGTGGAAACAATATTTTTGGAGTTAAAAGAATTTTTCACTTGTTTCCCTTTCTGACATGCTTCACATAGAACCTCAGATTTGTACACAAGATTTGGTAATCCTCCCACGAGGTTATGCTTATTTACCTTTGAGATGGTTCTCAAGCTTGCATGACCAAGTCTCTTGTGCCATATCCATTGTTCATCCTGTAAGGATATAAAGCATGAGACATTTTGTTTGGATAGATTTTCAAAATCAATTTTGTAAACATTGTCAGCCTCTTTGCTTGAAAAAGAATGGACTTGTCAGGGTTTCTGACTATACATTTATCCTTGTTAAAGGAAACATCAAATCCATTGTCATACAATTGACTTATGCTAAACAGATTACGCTTGAGTCCTTCAACCAACAAGACATTATCAATAGAGGGAAAAAGATGCTTACCAATTTTACCTATCCCAACTATTCTGCCTTTCTAGTCTCCTCCAAAGGTGACCCAACCTTCTGTCCTAGGTTTTAGGTCTTAGAACATAGACCTTTCTCCTGTCATGTGTCGTGAGCAACCACTGTCCAAGTACCATGACTGGAGTTGTTTTCCTGCCATCAAGCAAATTTGCAACATGAATGATCATATTTTTAGGTACCCAGATTGACTTGGGTCCTTTCTTGTTAGTCCTTGGTTTGCGTCTAAGCATGTTTCTTTTCATATGGACGCATGTCGAGGTGACATGACAATATAAGTTAAACTTCGAAGGACTCTTTGGAAACTTTGGTTTTGGTTTATCTTGTTCCTTAGGAACATAACCTAAACCACTCTTGTCAGAAGGTTTTTTCTAAAATTTTAAAATTTTATCAAGCTTTTCAGAGCTACTGACAAATCTGGTCAATCGTCCAATGAGTTCATTCACTTCTTGTTGAAGTACTTGCACTTCACAAGAGGTATTGGACTCTGAATCTTTTTGATATTCGTCTTTGAGTTGAGTTACTTGAAGTTTCAACTCTTCATTCTCTACTTTGAGTACTTGGTTTTCTAAAGTTATCTTTTCAAAATCTTTAGAAATAAGAGAAAACTTTTTATTTAAAGATTTGTACTCATCAGAGAGAATGGACGATTCTCTAAGAAGATCATCAAAATTTTCTTTCAGTTCAGGATAAGAAAGTACCTCTTCTTCATCCTCACTGTCTGTTGAAGGCAAGCATGCACTACAAGAAAAGGCTCCATTACCGACGATCACGTGACCAACGAAAATTTGCTTGTCGGTAAATTTTACCGACGACCCCGAAAGCCGTCGGTAATTACCGAGGGCTAAGCCCTCAGTAATCCCTCGGTATATCACTCCAAAAGGATCTGTTCTTTTCCAAAAATTACCGAGGGCTAGCCCTCGGTAATTTCTGGAAAAGACCAGTTCTTTAAAATTGCTATTTGGTCCCTATTACCGAGGGCTAAGCCCTCAGTAATATTTTTCTTTTTTTTAAAAAAGATTTGATTGTTTGTTGTTGTCCACCTATTATAATTGAATTACTACTAATATAAATAAAAAACAATAATAAAATAAATATGCTTAAAACGTCAAATTGCATTCTTAATATATAACAAAGTACAAATCTAAATAGATAGAACATAAATAAAAACAAAGTACAATAATCATAAAAAATGTCATACAAAAGCAGAACAAACAAAATTCACTACTTCTCGGATGACTCTTAGCACTCGTCCTGAGCAGCAGAAGGCTGGGCTAGGGTGGCTGGGCCAGATTCATCATTCCATGGAGACCAAAGCGCTCAGTGATCATCCTCATCTGCTCTGCATGTGCTTCCTGTTGCTTGAGGAACATCTCTTAGATGAGGGTAGCAGCAGCCGTTGCCTTTTGAGCCGCCTCGTTCGCCTGTCGAGTCTCCGCCATTAATGTAGCACAAAAAGCTTCAGAGGAAGAGGCGGAACTCGGAGTGCATCCAAATGATACATGTGACTCCTGGGTCAAAGAAGTGGATCCTGGCCTAAAGTGGCAGGAGTCGTCTCCGGTACCGTAGAGACGTCCCTGTGACTTCCCCCCAACCTCGTCGACCCACGCTTGTATCCGTGAAGCAGGGTTGACCTCATGGGAGCCACCAGATGATGACGCCTCCTGTGACATCTGTGTGAGTCTCTCTATATAGGACTCCTACAAAAATGACATAATTAATAGAAATATATTAGACTAGGTTTATAATGTTAAAACAATTTAAATAGAAAACACAACTTAAGCATTTAATTGACTTACATAAGTTTCTTTTGCTCTGTTGGCCACCCAGGAGCTGTCCTTCTTGGTATATATGAGTCTTCACAAAAACCTCATCCACAGTCGGTTCTCTACCCAACTCTAGTTCCTTAAACATAAAAAAAAAAAAAGATAATCAAAGTTAGTAAGTTTATTATAAAACTGTAATGATCAACTTTATATTTATGATCACAGTTACTAACCATGCGCTTCCTGTGCTCAATGATAGAGATGGATCCACCTGTATGGAGAGATCCACCCTTAGCAGAAGCACGATTCTGCTTGGCTTTTTCACACGTCTCCTTGTAGGTCCCGGTCCCCCAGTGCTTCTGAAGACCTTCCTATGCATGAGCCCCCATCCACCTTGGGCATTTGCCATCTTTTCTTGCTTCACTGAGCATGTCCGAGAGCCTGTTAGAGCCCTTACTCTTGAAATTTTTCTTCACCTGGTAATCATGCTCGGGCTTCCACATAACATACTCCTGCAATAATATAAATAATGTTAATTAAATTTAGTAATACTAATAACAATAATTAAATGTATTTGGCAACTTATTGTATCGTACCAAAAACTTTTTTAGATAACGCTTCATTTCCTCTTTCGGTATAGAGCCCCATGTCGGATATGGCTCTCGAAACTGGCTCTTGATGACCGCAGTGATGGCTTGGGTGGCCACCCTGCCTGGATCGAACCTATAAACAAGACAAACAATAAATCAAATTAAGTATACAACTATAAAGATAATGGAGAAGGCAATTTAATATATACTTACCCTCGACCCTCGGGTTTAATGAACGGCCGACCATCAGGTGCATACTCGATGGGCCTCACCTCCTTCCCATGACGCCTCCTTGGACATGCATCAGGCATCTCCTCATCGGTGGGAGGTTGCTGTGATGAAGAACGTCCCTCATCTAGAGTGGCTGCTGCTGATGTAGGAGATGGAGCGGGCACTGCTGGTGTGGGAGATGGAGTGTGATCCGCTATAGGGGTGGGAGATGGAACAGGAGAAGGAGAGGAAGAACTGGGCCCAAAAGGGATATACAGTGACGTAAACCCCATGCCTGGATAGATCCTACTGCCTGCCGGTGGTGTTGGGATAAACTGCATCTGTGGTTCCTGAGAATCAAGATAAAAGACAATATTTCGCTTTAGGTTTTAACATCTTTACATTATTCTGTGGCACCAACTCCAAGTCCTTGCATGCACAATATAGAGCAAAATCCATTCTTGCCTTTTCGTTATCCTTTGTTTTGCCCTTAACATTCATGACTGTGTTGAATACATTATCAAAAAAGTTCTTCTCTATGTGCATGACGTCAAGGTTGTGCTGTAACAAATTGTCTTTCCAATATGGAAGATCCCAAAATATGTTACATTTAGTCCAATTGTGAGTAACTCCATAACTAGCTAACCTAGAAACCCCATGTTCTATAACACCCGGAATATCTCTAACCCAATGCCACATCTCTTCACCCGTCAGGATACGAGGCGGCCTATCTGTCTCAACCCTGTTCTTTGTAAATCGTCTCTTACTTCTTCTAAATGCATGATCAGGTGGTAAGAAACGACGATGATAGTCAAACCACGAGTTTTTCCCACCAAATTTTAAAGTAAAAGCCTTAGTGTCATTCATGCATACTGGACATGCCAATTTTCCATGAGTATTCCACCCAGATAACATACCATAGGCGGGAAAGTCATTGATTGTCCACATTAAAGCTGCCTTCATGATGAAGTTTTGTTTCGTGGAGATATCATATGTCAAAGCATCATCAGTCCACAACTGTTTAAGTTCATCAATTAATGGTTGTAAGTACACATCTATGCGTGCTTTTGGGTCAGATGGTCCGGGTATGAGACAAGTTAAAAACATGTACGGTTTGGTCATGCACATATATGGGGTGACAATAACAGGCCAACACGAGTACGAGGAAGCCGATGATTGGATGTAAAGTGTGAACCCATCAGAACATAAGTCAAGCCTGGCATTTCTAGGCTCATTTGCAAAGTTTGGATAGACATTATCAAAATGCTTCCAGGCTTCCCCATCAGATGGATGGCGTAAAATACCCATACTCGTTCTATCCTGATGATGCCATCTCATTGCAGCCGCGGATTCGGGTGATGCATATAATCTTTGTAACCTAGGAGTAATTGGCAAGTAGATCATTCTTTTCATCGCAACATCTTTGTACTTACCCAACCCTTTCCTACGAGGAACATACCTTGGTTCATGACAAAACCTACACTCTCGCTCTTCAATACTTTCTTTGTAATATAACATGCACCCACTAACACAACAATCGATTTTCTGAGACTTCAATCCTAACATAGACACCAACCTTTTTGCATGGTAAAAATTAGTTGGTAATGACACCCCCTAAAGATGTGAGTCTACAAGCATGCTTGCCATTTCATCAAGAGTTTTTTCTGTACAATTATGGTTAGATTTAAGTGCCAAAAGCCTGACACACAAGGAAAGTTTTGATTCTGATACCCCTTCAAATAGGGGTTGATTTGCAGCAATTAGCAAATCATAAAATCTTTGAGCCTCTTGATTAGGTAGCTCACCCCAACTTAATTCTTCATTTCCCCTATCTTGAATAAATTGGGTATCAATCATTGGCCTAAAGCGATCTTCCACCATATGTTGCATCTCGGCAAAATGATCTTCATTACCCATACTCCCACTAGCCTCTGGGAAATTGTCTAAATCGACTTGTGGAACTTCTTCACCGTGATCAGTCCAGAACCAATAGTTCGGTCGAAACCTAGACTTGTACAAGTGAACCTTCACTTCACTAGCACCCATTATCTTGCTACACTTGCACTTGGCACAAGGACACCTAATTCCACCCTCACTAAAAAAATATGGTTGTTCTGAAGCCTTTTGCACAAACTCATTAACCCCTATTATAAATTTCAGTTTCAACCCCCCTATCCGATGATTAAGCCTATCATACATCCAACTACGGTTCAAAAGGTAAGGATCCATTTTCTGCAATCCAATCACATCATATGTTAGATACTAGGGTCACATGCCAAAAAAAATTCGACAAAATAACCCTTGTATTTCAGACTTCCTCAATTTTTTTTACAACTAAAAACACTACCTAAATAATACATATGACAAAATGTATTGATAAACAAAATACTTAGATACTAGGGTCATGTGCCAAAAAAAAATTCGACAGCATAATCCTTGTATTTCAGACTTTTCTAAATTTTTTTTGCAACAAAAAAATAGAACAACAATACATAAAACAATATAAAGCAATTAAATAACATATACTCTAATGAACTCCGCTCTCCACTAACAAACAATACAATCACATGCATAGATTCTAAACTACCAGCACACAAACCCAGCATCCTGCATAAGGCAAGAAGGCAAAGACTAGGGCTTTGCTCCCCACTAACAAACAACACAATCAAGCAAATACATGTATAGTTATAAATTATCAGCACACAACCCAGCATCCTACATAAGGCAGAAAGGCAAAGTTTAGGAGTTTTGCCATCCACTAACAAACACCTATTGAGCTCTGCTCTCCACTAACAAACAACATGCCAATTCACACAAACACATTGCACTTTAAATATTTAAATCTATACTAAAACATAATCAACGCACCTCAAACTCCAACCGTAAGCTCCAACTGTATGTAAGCTCCAACGAAAGCTCCAAGCACGAGTACTATCATATTTCTCATTCAAATAAGTTGCGGTTCAGTAATAGATTTGAAAAATAATAACAACAATCAATGTTAAAGATTCATGAGTTGAACAACAATATTTGGGTGAGTTGAACAATTATTAACATAATGAAATATTCTTTAAAACATTTTCAAAATTGTAATGTTAGAGCATTTTCAAAATTGTAATAACGTGAAATTGTAGAGATCTCTACAAAGATATCAGTTGCTTTTATCCACAAATTTAATAATCACAATGCAGAGAGTTTTTAATCATTAACAATAACCCAACTTCATCTTGAAATATGATCCAGATGCACTTCATACTTTTAGCATCATTTGGTGTCTATAGACTGACTAGTTGGTCTAGTTTGAATGGCCTCACACATACTTAATTACCAAACTACACTATTAGCAAGTGAGTTACCTGCAGGTTCGGACAGCAGGAGGAGGTGGGAGGAGCTGGCGGCGACGCGACGCAGTGGAGGGAGCTGGTGGCGCGGCGCGACGCGACGCAGTGGAGGGAGTTGGCGGAGCAGCGCGGTGGTAGAGTTCCTGCTGGAGACACGACGAGACAGAGACCGAGACAAAGAAGGAGCTGGACGCGAGGGAGATGGAGAACGAACCAGCAGTGATGGCCACAGGCGGTGGTGGGCGGCGGCGCAGGCGGTGGTGGGTTCGCGGGTGTGTTGGGGAGGCGGATCTATGAGCGTAAGGGAGAGAAGATTTGACAGAAGAAGATAGATTGGGAAAGTGGGGTTTTCAGATATGATATATGTTTTAAAATTACCGAGGGCTAAACCCTTAGTAATCGTCGAGTACACCTGCACGATATTTTCGCAGATACCAGCAATTTACCGAGTAATGCTTTTTTTACCGAGGGCCACGAGGCCCTTGGTAATTCGCGTTTTTCTTGTAGTGACGCCATCAGACGAAAATTTGCTTCTTCTTCCTCGTCTTCCTCTTCATCATCTGATGAATCATCGAGGTCCTCCCAGCTTGCCATAACGCCCTTCTTCTTCTTGAAGAACTTTTTCTTTGTCCTCTCTGCTTCAGGACAGTCTGTGTAACACCCTTTCTCCAAAAAGGATATTACACCATAGTTACCAATGAATTTCAAAATAACTTAGAAAATATTTTGTGAAAGCTCAACATTCCTTCTCTGAAAATGAGTGAGTAAAATTTTTTCTTCTTTTAAACCAAGAGAAAGATGGAGAATATATGTTAATTCTTTTCAAAAAGGTGTTAAGTGCGGAAGCTTAAAACAATACTTTTGTGATGGTAATCTTATTTCATATAATCATCAGAGTTTTTACAAGGAAATACTGAAAAAGATACAGTGAACATCTGAGCTAGTCTGGTCTCTAACCTCTACCCACAATAGTACAGTAACCATCTATTCTTCTTGTAATCCATATCCATCTATACAGCAAAGTAGGCAAGGGCGAAACTCTAAACAACTTAATAAGAAAAGTATAGGCACACAGCAACACACAGTACAAACACTAAGGAATCATACTTAACAAATCAGTACACCAACATAACAAACAATAAGCACTTTGCTTAAAACACAGCACATTGGGAACATCCAGTGGGAACATCGCTTTAAACAAAGCATTTGGGAACATCGAGTAGGAACATCAAGTGAGAACATCATGTGGGAACATCAAGTAGGAACATCGCCTTTCACTAGGCATATCTCTTTCACTTCCAACCACTCAGAACCACTTATCTCAAACCACACAGAATTACCAGAAAACACAAAGACCACGTTTAATAGATAAGAATACCAAATCACACAACGCAGGAAAACACACAAAATTTCACCACTCAGATATAACATAGAACCATTTATCCCAGATAACTCATACTTCGTTTTTCATTCAAGTCCCTCAAAAATAACTCGGTATATATAACCGTACTAAAAGTAATTAATTTACTGAAAAGGGGTCAAAACTGAAATATTTCAAAAATACTTGAACACCGGTTTAATTTCAGAAAAAGCCTATTGAATCTTATTTCACAAATTTCCACTGTTAAGAACATAGTGAATACTGAACCAAAAATATATAACAGTAGAATTCACTGAGAATCCATTACCATTATATTCCCCAATCATCTTAGCCACGTATATACCGAGTCCCTATGTTAAGAATTCCCCAAATAGCGTATCAACATAGATCCCAGGCCAGAGAGAGACGGACTGCTTTAGCCCCTTCAAAGGTCTCACTTCCTTTCTAGACAGATCCATACTGATAAACCATTTATCTTAACCATGACCTTGTATATCAATGATAGATAATACCAGGGTTTTCATAAAATAATAAATTGTATTCTCTTCGCGGTAAAATCATATTTACGGTAAGTCTAAAATTTGTCATTATAACGGTATGTTTGCAAAAGCTCAAAAATGATTTTGCCATTATAACGGTATGTTTACAAAGGTCAAAAATGATTTTAACATTCCCACCTTGCTTCACGAAAATCTTAAGAAAATTTCGGCATTATAACTCTACTATTAATAATTAGCACAAAATAATTAATTTAAAGCTTATAAACTAATTATTAAGGCATAAAACCAAAACACATAAACAAGCAATCTAAACACAAACAAGAATCAAAGCTCATACTTCTCAAATTAATATTGAAAGATTAACCCCTTACCTTGGCCAAAACATGATGAAGAACAAAGCAAGAACACCAAAGAAATTTAAGAACTAAAGAGAGAAAAGTGTGTCTTCAAGCTTTCCACTTTGGATGAGTGAAAAATTATGAAGCCAAGGTCCCTATTTATAGGGAGAGAGGCGGCCAAGGAGTGGGGAGAAAGAGGGAATAAAGAAAATGTGTGATGCATGCCATGACTACATAAATAGTTAAATACATAATTATTAATTAGGTTTAATCAACCTTTTTCCTAATTGGTCTAGGCTCATTGACAAGGATCAATGGCTCATGTAAGAAATCTGATCCAAGGCCCCTAATTAGCTCTTGATGTCGACCAAAGGAGGGCAAAAAGAAGGCCATTGGATTGCATAGTAAAAAGCTTTATGTTTAGGTAGTTTTAAGTGAAAACTAAGGGTAAAATGGTCTTTATACATGCCCACCATACTATTCAAGGTAATCATGATGTCCCCAACTCTCTTAGGCTTCTTAGATTTATATTTGAACCCCTCAAAGTTCCTAAGTTTCTATATTATAGCCACTATGTCTGTATTCACCTCTATTCGGCTTATTCCGTAAATAAGGAAAAAATGGTCTTCCTACTAATCTATCACTCAAAAATAATTTTAAATAGTAAGAACCAATGAGGAATCATGAAATTAACATGTAAAAGCTTCATGGAAGAGTTTTGGAATTTTTACGGTAAGGGCAAACCCTACTGTTTGCAAAAACAAAGGAAAACGGACGCGCCGTAAGTGAAAAGTAGTACTTTTTCAGAAAATTCCAGAAAATTTCCAGAAAATCACAAATTTGATTTAAACACTAATGGTCCCTCTTGAAATTTGATTTTAAGCACTCACTGATCACTCAAAATCTATTTTTGACTAGAAATCCCTGTTTTCTGTACTTTATGAACGTCGAAAAAAGTAATATTTTTATCTGTTTTTCAGAAAATTAAGAAATAATTCCCAAAAATACCAAAAAATATAAAAACATAATTCAGCCACTTAAAATCTTTTTCTGACCTCAGGTTGGTCTCCGAATCAGTGTTTACCTTTTACTGTAAGTAACAGGGACAAAATGGTAATTTTCAAAGTTTTCAGAAAATTCTCAGAAAAATCCAAAAAATCAAAAATATTAAAAGAACCAACTTTTGTGAAGGAAGTTTGTTTGTCTAAGTAGGTTTGATATACTTGTTCTGTTTAAACCCTTATCAGTCTATTACGGTAAATACAATTTTCCGTAAAAACCCAAACAGTGAATGAAAAATGTCTGTTTTAATGAAATAACTTGATAAGTATTTTAAACCCTTAATTATAAGACTACAATAATTTACTTAGCACTTAGATCACACAATTTCATATAAAACATATAATTGACGAAAAATAGCAAACAGAAGTTTATATAAGACTTAACTATCTTACCGTTCTAAACTGTAATATCAACAAGACTTATTATTTCCATACTATCCAAAGTACACTAGATCCTCAAGTCTCCATCTTAATTACTCCTCCATCTCTAGTATTTATCCATTTCTTAACTAACAGATCACAGAGTTTCTCTTAGAGGGACTAAAACTGTAATTTTCCCTTTATATCTTTCTCTAAAATTCCAAACTTAATCTCTAAAACCTTTATGGAACATCAAGCCACCATTTCATATCACCTAATACCTTTTGGGAAATCAAGTATGAATTTTCCATATTCATTATCAACTTATTCTGACAGTCAAGAATGTCCGTATTTTATTGGTTGACTTCTACGTTAGCTCTAAACCATTATTTATTATCCAAAAATCTTAAAGGTAATTCTAATCCTCCAAAATAAATACTTTGTCTCATAGAGTGAAAATTTTGGGATGTTACAGTGGCCTGGTTTCTTGGAGTCATAGCACACTACGGGGCTTTTCTCTTTCTGCTCAGTTTTCTCCTGTGGAAATCTTCTGTTGAATTGCTTCCTTCTGAAGCCACCTTTCTTTCTCTACATGGACTTTATCTTCTTGGAGATGAAGGAAAGTTCATCATTTGAGCCTTCTTCTCCCTCTGACCTGCATGACTCATCATCTGAGTCATTAGCCTTCAGTGCTTTTGAGGTGCTCCCTCTTTGCCCTTTTTTCTGTTCCTTCTTGAATAGCAGTGACCTTGGGTCTCCATTATCTTGGCAGACTCCTAAGGATTTTTCTGATGTGATCCTGGGTTGAGTAAATTTTTCCCAGAGATCTCAGATTGTTGATGATTGTTTGGAATCTTCTAAACATCTGATCTATTGTCTCGTGATCCTCCATTCTGAATAGTTCATATTGATGAACCAGCATGCTGATTTTGGATTCACGGACTTGAGTTGAACCTTCATGAGCCAAAGCTAGAGTATCCCAGATTTCTTTGGCTGTAGTGTAGCTGTGCACCTTATCATATTCAGACTTTGTAATGGCACACATTAGATAGTGTCTGGCTTTTGAGTTCAGCTAGAATCTTGTCCTCTGATCAGGTGTCCACTGGACTCTTGGCAATGGTTGCCTTGCTTCATCTACTGGAGCAGTGTAACCATTCTCAATGACATCCCATGTAACACCCTTTTCTAAAAAGGACATTACACCACAGTAACAGGTATTTTTGCAACTAAAACTAAGTTTATACCCAAAAATGAGGATAAAATTTTTGCCTTACTGAAAGATGAGAAGAATGGGGAACACATTCCTTCTAAGTTCTTTTTGCGGTAAAATAAGAACAGAAACATTTAAAACACTGATACAAAAGTAACCTCCTCGTATATATATATATCAAAAAGAGCTTGCCTCAGTACAATCGTGGAGATTTCACAACTACTGTATATAAACTATAATGAAAAGTAAAGTAAGCTGTAAAATCCTAAGAAGACTAAAAGAAAATGTAAGTAAAAATAACAGAAATAAAAAACTACTAAGTAATATAAAAGTCAGGTTTACTCTATGACCTCTAACTATAATGCCCATTTTTCCCACAAGGAACATCACATGAAAAACTAAAACTTAATGCGGAAAATCGTCTATCATAAAACATGGTTACCAAAATTGGTGGCTAAATATTTTTTTTAAAAGTCTTTTACGGAAAGATTACACACATCTCATTTAGTCATCCAGAAACTCAGAAGAAAAGAAACATCATACATAAATATGTACATCATCATGTCAAAGTACACAAACCTTGCGCTCGCAATGTATAGTTATAAACCACAACAGAGTGGCCAAACTACAACAACCTGACATTAGGAAATAAAGCGATAAAGCTAAACCTAGGAAAGTTGTAAATCAAAAGGTGTGTCAAATACACGACACTGAACATCTACATCCCAAACCTAGGCTGGTCACTAACAGACATCCTACAACCTAGCACTAGACACCCCCACCTCTAAAGACTTAAGACGATGACGTCTCCTCGGGGTCCTCATCATCCTCAGACACCTCAAATAATACATGATCTGGCTCGTCTCTAACCTTCCTCTTCCCTCTATCTACGTGCCATGAAGGTCCGGCAGAAATGTCAGAAGAACAGCGCACAAAATGTCCACAAGGTACGACGTATGGCAGGAAGTGTCGGCCTCACGGTCTCGGGTGATGGAACTGGTGTCACTGGTGGAACCATCCTTGGTAAGTGTGCCCTCTCCAAGGAACTCTTCCTTGGAGTGCGACGAATCAGACGACAACGGTTAGATACCGATTTGGCTATCCGCTGAGGTGTAGGCCTCTGATCCTCCCTCGCCTCTCTCCTAGGTTGCGCCGTGGGTGGAACTTTGGCCTCCCGGTTCTCCAAGGTGATACTGCGTGCGAAGGGTGCATCTCCCAGCCAGTAGCGCATCCTCTCGAAGGGTATGTAAACGTCCAATACCATGTCCCTCTCCAAAACCTCTTCGGGGCCCAACACCCCTCCTCTAGTCCTAACCACGTGTCCAGTCACAGTGGCCCATTGGGAGATGGGATCATAAGTCCATCCCGCACCATCGGCCTCACGAGGCCGGAAGCACTCCCTCACTCGGGCTATCAGACATCTCGAAGTGGACATCTACGCGTAACGTACATAAAATAATAAAAAAACACGCAAGGGTGAATTTCTTTGCACAAGTTGAAAGCCCACTAAAAGGATGTATATGAAAAAGAAAATACTACATAATACATTCCAATAATATATATATAGTTACTCTTTCGCAAATCTTTCTCTAGTTATTCATACACTCAAAAGAGCACGCAGTCATCAAGTCAAACACACATAGCCCTCTAGCGAAATGCATGTCACTTCAATATCTCTTGTTACACCGGTGTGCTGCTCCATGGAGACTTCTCTTCCTCAACTAAGTAGAGCTATCATTGATTCAATCTATGAATCAAGTGGAAAGACTTCTTTGGGTTCCCCGAAGCCCCGAATGGATTGTGGATCGTTTCTGCCAACGAAATGAACGCAGAGCCTGTTCCGAATGCTTCTCCAATCCGAACCGTATACCTATCATTAATGCAAACTGACCTTCACTCTCGGTCATCGTTTGTCATTTATTCGGTACAGACCCATTGTGCTACGTCGTACACCCCATCTCAAATAAGGCAACCGGTCAGGATCATTCAAGCCGGGTATACTACTCTTCTTGGCACAAGGGGATTCCCCTCAAGGCCATTGAGAATTTCGTGACCTGAATGCCCTCAAAGACTTATAGTCAGACCATACTTATTTACAATCCCCACATAGGATTGTGTGCTCTAATCATGGCATAAAGCCAACATGGCAAAAGCCAATATTAATCATGGCATAAAGCCAACATGGCAAGAGCCAATAACTCAAATGCATATGACAGTATATTTGCAAACACAATCAATAGAATCAATGTGGTCCCTTGTCTTAGGGTTTTTCGTCGCCACGTGTTAGCTTTCATCCAACACCGTGTAATTTTATTGTCCTTAAGACTTTATCGTCGCCACGTATTGATCCTCTTTCAATACCATGTAATATTATTGTCCTTAAGACTTTTATCATCGCCACGTATTGGTCCTCTTCCAATACCGTGTAATAACGTTATTTTAAAGAACATAAGTTTTATGAAAACTTCTCTTAACTCCTAACTCTCAAATCTTTATGATTTTACTTCTCACTCTTCATTGTAAAAAGATTTAATTAAAAATCTTAGTTAAGTTCTTTGATAATTTTACTTAAGTTCCTTTACTTTAAGTAGTTAAAATTTGCCCCAAAATATTCTGTTTTTCAAGTTTTAGCCCTTATTTTTCTAAAATTTAGGTTTCTGCCCCAAAACTGTCCAGTCTTCACGTTTGTGCCCCAGAATTGTCCAATCCAGTCTTCACGTTTCTGCCCCAGAATTGTCCAGTCTTCACGTTTCTGCCCCAGAATCTTCCAGACTTCACGTTTTCTACCCTAGAACTTTTGTAAAATTATACTTTCGGCCCAAAGTGCCCAGATTTTCGAAATTAAGCCAAGAATTCCAGAATTTTGTATTTTTCACCCCAAAACATCCAGTTTTCATTTTTTACCCCTAAAAATTTGAAATTTGATTTTCTCCCTCATTAATTGATTTTCTAGCTCACTTAGAGTTTTATGGATAAAAATGACTTAGTATGAAATTGATTTAAGACTTATACTTAGCAATTTTTATGAAATTTATCTAAGTATGTATTAACTTGAATCTTAATTAATTTATTTGATTTCACTTTTAGAAAACTCTATCATTAAAGCTTTTAACTCCTCTTACCACACTTAGTCAAATATTTCCAAACCAATCCCAATCACAAGGAAATCAAGGTATATGGAATATTCAAAGAAAGCAACATACATCAATTAGGCAAGAACACAATCAAGCCATAAACCATACATCCACTCAAAGTGACCATCCATAGCATATGAACATACATCATGAACATAGCATAAAGATCATCAACTCATCAAGCATACACTTAGGCATTCCAAATCACTCCAAATCATACATATGATTTTTCCAACAACACATAGGTTTATCAAAAATTATCATGCCTCAACCAAAATCATACTTTCACTCATATACATAAATATATAAAAATACATATTACTAAGAGAATGAAAACTCATTCAACAACCAATATGAAAACTCAAGTCTTTGAGTTTTTCATGAAACATACAACACATAGCCACACACATATACAACCTTCCCAACTTATTGAGAAAATCCTCTTACCTCTTGAAGACAATGAAAATGGGAAAACACCACAATCACCTTCACTCCTCACCAACACCAAATGGCCTCCTTGAAGCCTTGATGTTCCCACACTTAGAAAAATTTACCTTTCACAAAATACACCAAAATAAAACCATAAAAATATGAGTTTTATGAAAACCAACAAACCCTAAAGAGTAGAAATTTGAGTAGATGAATACTTACTCAAATCTTGAAGACAAATGGATCCAAGGTGGTTTTCAAGCTTGTAGGTTCCAATGGAGTGAACCTAAACCAAGAAAAAGATCTCTTTTAGTAAAGAGAAGAACACAACTTTCATGGAAACATGAAAGTGGTGGAAATGAAAAAATGAAAGAAGTTTACGGATTAGAATGATGATCCAAACCTTTTTTGTGAAGCTTGAATAGCCAAAAACCCAATAAAACTCAAGCTTTGGCTATGGAGGAAAGCTTGGAAGTGAAGAGAAAAATGGAGGATTTTGCAAGAGTGAAAGAGATGAAGTGAGAAAAATGAAAACCTCTCTCTTCCCTCTCCCAAATCAGATTTCAGCCAGCACAAGGGAATGGGGGGAGTATGGGCTAGCTTACTTGGAGGGAATGGGAGTCATACCTCACTCACCTAATTTGGAAAAATTCAAAATTAAACCCATTTTTGACCATTTGACTTTTGGAATTATTTTTGAGAGTGTATTCTGCACTCTTGTGCGTCCCACATCCCAGAAAATTGGTGGGATTAAGTCCCATCAAGTTAGGGTTTAATCGGTAGTTCGAAGTAGTAAAAACGCGTAGTTTTCGAACCCCTTTTTAGATAATTATTTTTCTACAATGGGTAAAATCATGAGAAATAGATTTTATGATTTGAATATATCATAGAAAAATTTAGAAACCCAAAACTAAATTTTTGGACTATTTTTCATATCTTGGTTGCGCCCCGTTTACCAGTAAAGCTTCAAGCGCGGGTAAAATAAAGTTTTTTTGAAAAATTTCCAAAAAAAATTCTAAAAATCACAAATATTATAAGAACCACTTTTGGTTCGTTAGAAAATTATTTTGGAGTAAAAATGACCTCTAGAAAAAATACTGAACCCTATCCCCGCATCAGGAGAGAATGCGGTTCCCGCAAAACTCAGTTTTGCGAACTCTACTACTCTAAACCCTTCAAAATCAAACCTAAGATATGAATATTATTATTCACACCTTAAAATCCCAAAAATCATAATTAAGTAATTTTAATTAAATTAAAGCAGATTAAAAATCAATAAAAACTATTTAAAAATGAGGGTGTTACACTAACGATGGTGAGACTTAGCAGATGAGCCCCTAGGAACATAACTCTCATGCTCCTCCACTATCTTCCCCTTTCCCTTATGAAGATGCTCCGATAACCTCGCCTATGCCGTAGGGGATCTCTCCAAGACGCTAGTCTATCCGAAAAACTCTGTAGGGTGATACCTCTCAACGCTAGCTGCTCGCCCCCTTCTCTGCGCTTCTGCAGGGGTTGATCGTGGTGTATACATCCTCGGCTCCTCCTCTGAATAGACGCTATGTGCTGTGACGACATCTCTACTAGAATGGAGAGATCGAGACCTAAAAGCAGTCCTCCTCATCCTCCCGAAATAACTCCTCCACCCTCCGTAAGTACCTCGGACTGGTGGATACCTGGGAATGTCATCCGGACCACTCTCAGCATAAGTAGGTGCTTGCCTCACCTGTCTCAGTGGAAACTTCACGTGAAGTACCACTTGCTCCTGCCACTCCCTAACATGCCCTTCAACTGTGCCGTCAGTGACACTCGTCCTACCACCAAAAGTACCCCACTGTGTGAAATGGTCAATCTGCCAAATCGCACCCGTACCCCCCAAAGGTAGAAGACTAAGCCGTCTCACAGGCTCCAAACCCATCTACGGGTAACTCATCTACTAATACATACATCAAACACAAACAAGCAAACATGCAAGGGTGAAAATCTCCTCAAAAATAAGAATAACTGTTCATGACTAATACACACAACACTTATGCAATGTATTCTCAGAATCTCACAAACACAGATTATACTTAGCAATAAAACACCGTAAAGCAAGATATAATCAAGAATATATCATCAACCACAAATATATTTATGCATGACACTTCTATCACTTTGAAAATATACAGGTGCACTGCTCCAAGGAGACTTTTCCCACCTAAACTCCATTGAGCAATCGGCTGTAGCAAACCTAACAGAATAACCAGATAATCACTCTAGATTTCTAGAGAACATTCAGTAATACTACATTTAAAATGAATACCAGATCTTGAGATAGGTCCATCGGTCAGATTTATCCAAGGCGGGTATACGACTTGTCTTGGCTCAAGGGTTATCACCACTGGGATTGATCAAGAAAGAAGAGATTAACGATAATTTAAACTCAAGTTCATTTTTAATCGGTAAGTGACATTTTCTCGTTTTTGGGAAGAATTGCAATGGAATAGCCACACGGCGGCAGAGCCGATTGCGGTGACCAACCATAACTGTAATAAAAGCAATAATAATTACAACTTTAAGCCCATTTATCGAAAAGCTCTTTGGAAGCTGACAAGATAATGTTCGCCACGTATATACGAACTCCCTAGGATAGGAAAAATAGTGCATCGGTATGATTCCCAGGAAAGAGGGGGGTGAGCTAAGGCCGCTTGGAAAACCATGTCTTTCCTTAGCCAAAACCATACAAATGAACTACCTTCACCCAACCATCAATCTGTATGTAAATAGTAAAAATCACAAGTTTTTATATATCAGGACTCCAAACTAGGAATTTCTACCAAATAACATAACAGTAGAGTTCACCGAGAACCTTTTATTATTAAATTATTTTACCCAACCAGCCTGTATATATATATTTTCGAAAGCAGTATATTGCAATGGAAGAAAACACTGGTTCGGAAATTTTAGTGTATTTAATCACTTGCCTCACGTAATAATGTCTAAGAGAGATACGGTCCCTGAGCGCGACCTAACAGTACACCAAGGGTGCACTCTCCTGCCTGACCAACCACAGTATTCCCAATTAGCCAAAAGAACTTCTGAGGGTTAATTTTACCGATTCTTGGATTTGTTGACCACAGAGGCATAGCCCACTGAGTGATCAAGCCTTTATAATGAAAATTTCGCCAGCATAACGGTATAATTATTAAAATTCATAAATAATTTGAGCAATATAACTTTACTATTTATAAATTCACAATTTAAATAAAATAAAGCATGAAGCAATTTAATTAAAGCATTAAAACAATAATATAAAGTAAATAACAATTTAATTAAAGCTTTAAACACTCAAAACACAAAATACTCATCAAAACAAGATCAACCAAGTATAGAAGATTTTCCCCTTACCTTTTCTCAAGAACCTTGAAGAACACTAAGAATACAAATAAATTTGCAGGAGCTTTGTTAAGAAAAACCAAAGAAAAGCGCCTTAAAGAAAAACTAGAGAAAACTTAAAAGAAACCAAGGGAATAAGCTTGGAGGAAGATGAGCAAATGTATGAAGAGTTCTCCCCCTCTATTTATAGGAGAAATGGTCGACCAAGGGGTAGGCAAGTGGGAAGAAAACCTAATTATCTAATTGGTTTAAAAATCATGTCTCGCCAAAATATCTAAAACCCTAGAAGAATTAAGCTCTTAGATCCACTTGAGTCATGGAGGAGGGCGGCCAAAACTGGTTGGGAGGAGAAGGAATGGATTTTACATAAATAACCCTAGGGTTTTGATGAAAAATGATAGAAATCAAAGATTAAAAATGTCTTTTATTAAATCAAAAATTGAAATAATTGATTTAATTGGTGAGAACCAATGAGAATGCTTAAAAATTCCATGATAGCTTTAAATAAATTCATGGTATCATTTTTTAAATTTATTAGTAGTGCAAACTCTTCGATTTTTGCCTTTTCCTATGGATAACCCCGAAAAAGTGTAGAAAATAGGATTTTCGAAACCTACGAAGAAATAATTTCTAAAATCATAAAATAAATAATTAAAAATGAAATAAATAATGCTTGTGGTCCTTTGTCACAAAAATAACACTGTAAAATAAGATTTTTGCGTTATACGCTTCCGTTTAGTGTATTTTTTGGTAAATTCTAAAAGTTTTCCAAAAATTCTAGAAAATCACAAATATTAAAAGAACTAACTTTTGTCAAGGAAGTTTGTTTGATGGGTTGGTTTGATATGCTCAAGCTATTTAAATCCCTTTCCGTCAATTAGATGTGAACCATTTGCTGTTTAAAACCTGACGTCAACTGAAAAATAAACGTTTCAGAAGTATTCTTAAATATGTGAATTTTATCCCTAATTTTAAGCCATAAATAAATCACACAACATTTATGTCACAAGAATTCATATAAAACAGAAGAAGGACGGTAAAACAAAGAAACAGACGTTGCAACTAAACCTGACGGTGGCTGAAAATTATCCGTTTTCAGAAGTATTGTATATTTAAATCCTATTTTAAGCTAAAATTAAATCTCAAAATATTTATATTGCAAAAATTCATATAAGACAGAATAAGAACAGTTAATCACAGAAACAGATGTTACAACTCTTCCTCTCTAAAATAATTTCGTCCTCGAAATTATGTACCTAGAATAACGTTGGATATAACTCTCGCATATTATCCTCTAATTCCCTTGTTGCATTCGTTGTAATATCATCCCAAATAACCTTGACTAAAGAAATTTGTTTACCCCTAAGATGTTTGATTCTCTAATCGTCGATTCGCACATGGTTTATATCATAAGTCAAGTTCTCTCTTAACTGTACCATGTCTGGCTCAATTATATGAGATGGGTCAGCAACATATTTTTGCAGCTGTGAAACATGAAAGATGCAACACCCTTTCTCATAAAAAGAAATTGCAATGTGAAAAGATATTTTGTGAAAAATAGTTAAGTTATTTATTTTAATTTCAAAGAATATACTTTTGTTATTTTATTTTCCAAAACTGTGAATAATTTTTTTTTATAATAGAAATACTTTATTAAATTGGAACCCATAATTTGAAAACTTTACCGTATAAGACAAATCAAACACAACGTATACAGAAACATACCTTATATATATATATACATCTATATCTATATACTGTACATCAGACTACATGTTTGCCCATGCAAACTAGGATATCACACCATATTTACAAGAGCTGAAAGCAATAAAGTAAAGTAGTGTCATAAATATTTTACAGTCATCCAAAGTAAACAAAGTCATAAACCTACGCCCGTAGAGAGTCATCACCAAAAAGATCTGGGGTCCTGATTGAATCAGTCCCAAGGTCTCCAGCAAAAACCCTTATCTGATTGGGCTTGCCAAGACTCCTACATCATCGATCCATCGGAACCTTGTCCCTCAGGACCATCTTCTAAGATTCCATTCCCCTTCATCCCCTGCACCGCCGCCTCTCTCCTAACTCTGGCCCTCCAGACAACCAGATCCTCATGGGTAAAAGGTAAGGGTCGAAACAGCATCAACTACCGGATCAATCACCACGGCGGTTGACTCCTCAACAGGTGCTTTACCAACTGGCACCTCTGGAACGGATTGGGGTCTTCTCACATTACTCTTCCTCGCAGTCTGCCTAGTCCTACAGGAGTACGTCTTAAGAGCTGGAGTATTAGGTCCTCCATGCTTTGCCTCCGGTCCCACCGGTTCTTCTGGCACTGGCTCGGGTCGTCCTGCTCTCTGTGACTCTAAATCCTGTCTCCTCCAACGCTCTCTCAACTCATTGAGAGACATCTGTACATCCAAAACTAAGTTTTCTTCAACCCATCTCTGCGGTCCTCTTGATATAGTCTCCAGGGACATTATGTTTCCCGCATAAGTCCCCCATTGAGTATGTGGGTTTATCTCCCACCCACTCCCCCACGGGGACAGTAACTAATCCGCCTGGTGCGGAGCAACCCATTATGTTGAGGGTCCATCTATATGAATCATGTTCAGAAGACCACAAAACATATAGGTAAGGGTGAAAAACACTCTTATGCAAGTCATAAAGATATCATAGAAAACATATATAAATCAAGGAATTAAGAAGGAATCATGCATAACATACACAATTACTATCTCATAACACATATCATTTATATCCTCACCAAACAATCGATCATCAAACAAGACATATCATAATGCATGTCACTTCTATTTCCCTCTCAAACACCGATGTAATGCTCCATGGAGACTTCTCTCTTCCTCCAACTACATTGAACGATCGGCTGTAGCAGACTTAACAGACTTATCAGATAGTCCCTCCAGACTTCATGATAAACATTCAGATAAGCTACGTTTAAACCATAGTACCGTATCATGAATAGTCAAGTCAGTCAGATTTATCCAAGCCGGGTTGTGCGACATGTCTCGGCTCAGGGGTTATCACCTACACTGGCCATTAGAGGAGTTTCGCAACCTGGATAATCCCAATAGGCATCTGTGGCCCAACTATCACTATTCTCAACCCCCTCTCTGGGTTGTTATGCTCGTCTCGTGACCATTTGGCCAATTCTCTTTAATGCAAATGACATATAGTATTTTGCACACGCAACATCACAATTATCTCTTTATTGCTTTGGTTTCTCTTGGTTACCTCTTGTAACATTCAATATATGACTTTTTCTCTAGTCATTTTATAAAAACTCTCTCTCTTTGGTTATCTCAACCAATTTCTCACTTTGGTTAACAAATCGATTTACCGTATTCACCGTTTTACTTTCAAAAATTAATATAAAATACTTAGACTAAGGTAAATTCAAAATAAATAGTTTTCCCTTAAAAAGACATTAATTTATCAGCCTTTAAGCATAAATTTTATAAATTTCGAATTTTAAAACACCTCACACTTTCACAGGTGTGATAAAAATCACAGCGCAGGTGTCAACTGGTCTGTTTCTCTGTTTTCTGATTTATATACAAAAATCCGATTTTCACATCCTTTTCTGAAATCCACAGCAGAGGTGTGACCGGTCTGTTTTTGCCAAAGTTCATTAGATTAGAAACTTTATTTTAATTTTGAAAACACCATACCTCTTAATTTGAATTAATTAGATTAAAAATAAGATATTTGGGTTAAAATTGTGACTTTTCTTCTAATTATTCATTTTTAACTTTTTAAGTTATGATTAAAATCTTTATTAAAAGTCCATTGGAGAATTTATTTTTGAAAAACTCTTTGCTTAATGAATCCTAACAAAGCTTTGGACTTTGTTTCTAATTAATTCATCCTTAATCATTCCTTTTTGTTCATGTTCATGTCCATGTCCTTTTCACCATACTCCAAAAATGCTTGGGTCATTAGTTAACTTGGCATAATTTTAGTCCATTCAAACCTCCTCAATCATCAATCACCAATCATCAAGCATAATAATAACAAAGTAATAAACTACTTTAAATATTACAATCCCAAATTAAATAAAAAGAAAAGATAGAACATAGAGAATAGCAAGAAGACAATTCTCACAAGCCAATGAACATCAAGCATAGAATAATATCACAATCAAACATAGAATAGCATCACCATCAAGCAAAGAATAATATCCACATCAAGCATAGAATAATGTCCACATCAAGCAAAAAATAATGTGAACTTCCAACATAGAGACAAAGTCACAAACACAAAGAGGTCATCATCAAATACTTTTCACTCCATGATTACTTAATAAAAATCATCTCTTTAATTAAAAATTATACCTTTTCCAAAAGATCATTTTTTTTAAATTATTATTCTTCAAGAAAGATTATCTTTTTCATAAAAGTTTTTACTTTTCAAAGCAATCACCACTTGATCAAAATCATTACTTAGATAGAAATCAATAATTTTCCATAAAGGTTACTTCTTTAATAAAAAATGGCTTAAATATGTTTTTAGTCCCTCGTGTTTGGCCTAAGTTCGTTTTTAGTCCCTCAAATACCAAGAATATTATTTTAGTCCCTAATGTTTTGAAAATGTGTCATTTTTGGTCCCTCACATTGATATTTTAGTCCCTAATATTTTGAAAATGTGCCACAATTAGTCCTTTGTGGCACATTTTCAAAATATTAGGGACTAAAATAATATTCTTGGTATTCGAGGGACTAAAAATGAACTTAGGCCAAACATGAGGGACAAAAAACCTATTTAAGCTTAAAAAAATTTATTTTTTCATAAAGATCAAACTTTTAGAATAATCAAATCATCTTTTTGTTTTTAGTATGATTCTTAAGCTTTTTAAAAAAAATCATAGACAAACACATAGCACTCCATAAATCCTATAACTCACAAAAAGAGAGATTTCCCCTTATCTGTTTCTTTCTCTTCTTGAATAAAGATCCTAGTCTCTTGGCTCCCTAGCCTTACTTGATCACCACCTTAAAACCAAGATATGAACATAGTCAAAAACACTACAAATAAGATCTTTTTTAATCTTAAAGAGAAGAAGAAAAAGAGAGGAAAGATTATTTTTTTCAAACCCTTGATAGTTATGAACCAAAGGAAGAAGAAAAATCAAAGCTTGAATCAAAGATCCTTTACCTTCACAAGCTTGAGTTCCTTCAAGACAAAAATAAATAAAACCCACTTTTAGAAATATGAACTTGATGATCATGAAGAGGAAGAAAGGATTTATGGATTAGAAGAGAAAACCAACCTTAGTTGCTTGAAGATCAAAGAAGAAAAACTTTAGAACAAAGGAAGACCACTTGATGAACTCTTAGAACGTTGAGAGAAAAGTGAGAGAAAATGGAAGAGATGTGTTTTGGAAAGAGAATGGAAATGAAGAAATGAAGCAAGACTCTCCTCTCCCCTCTCTAATTCACACGGCCAGCTCTCTCCCTAGAGAGGCTTGGATAAGTTTTACCAAAAAATCATCATTACACTTAATTTAATTTTGGTAAAAAGATAAATCAAATAATTATCCTATTGGCTCTCCCTTATGACTCACCTCTCTTGGATGTATCTAGCCCTCTTCTTGGCCTTGGGAGGGGGCGGTTTTAGCTGGAAGAGATAAGGGAGGATAAGGTTAAACACAAACCATGGTTTAAGCTAGGTTAAATATCAACTAAAGTGAGGTAACTTTAATCTTGTCTAGTTAATACTATTCATTCAAGGCTTGTTTGTGTGCATGGCTCACATGGAGCAGCCCAGCCACGAAATTATTTGGCTAAAATGGCTTTGAGTTGGCTTGCTTTATGGCTTAGCAGTTAAATACATGACTTAGGGGCAAAACGGTCTTTTTACCGAAAAAGTAATCATTACTATTTTTCCTATTACATCACTACCCCTACATCATCATTCCTCTACTAATAAAGGATTTAAAACCTCCTAACTTCATTTCTGGGGTTTTACTAATTTTTCGATACTACTATTTTTAATCGTATACCCGTATTTAGGTCCAAATAGTTAACTTTTCAGAAAGTTCCAGAAAAATTTCTATAATTCCTAAATATTGTAAAAACACTATTTGGTTCGTCGAAATATTTTTCTAACTTGTTCTGGTCACTAAACTCACTCGCAGTTCAGCCTAGTCAAATTATAGGACCAAAACGGTACTTTTCTTACCCATAACTCAAAAAAATCCCAAATAAATTTCTAAAATCCTTAAATATTATAAAATGACTATTGGTATCCTCAAATCAATTTTCTGACTTCAATTCAAGGTCTTTGTCTCACAATACTGCTATTCCGTCAATTTACCATAAACCGTATTCTGTCTTGTTATCAAAATTCAACTTAAACTATTGACTTCTATGCACACTAAGGCATTATCTAAGGAATTAACTTTCCTAATAAAATATTTAATATACATAAATCACACATTATATATTAAAACAAAATAAAGACGGAAATCTAAAAATATGGACGTTACAAAAGACACTATGAAGATTTGAAAAAAATGGAGGTAAAACAATCTGATAAGCTACAAGATCTATCCAACGAATAATTTGATAAGGTCCTAAGAATTTTGGAGTGAGTTTCTTGGATTTTATGACTCTACCAACCCCAGTCATCAGGGTGACTCTAAAAAAAACGTGTTCACCTTCCTGAAATTCAAAAGGTCTTCTCCGTATGTCGGAGTAGCTCTTTTGTCTGCTTTGTGCTGCCTTCATTCTTTCTCGAATTTGTCTCACTTGCGCATTAGTTTGCTGCAAAAACTCAGGTCCTTGAGTTGTACTTACCCCTTCCTGGTACCAACACAAAGGTGTCTGGCACTTTCTCCCATATAAAGCCTCAAAAGGTGTCATTCCTATACCGGAATGATAACTATTATTATATGTGAATTCTATCAATGGTAGAATATCATCCCAGCTTTCACTTTGATCTAACACACATGCCCTTAACAAATCCTCTAATGACTGAATTGTCCTTTCTGTCTGACCATCCATTTGAGGATGATAAGCAGAACTCAATCTTAACTACTCCCTAAGGCTAGTTGTAAACTCTGCCAAAACCTGGAGGTAAACCTAGGATCTCTATTAGAAACTATATTAGACGGTATACCATGTAATCGAATAATCTTTCTAATATACAGCTGGGTTATCTTCTCTAAAGACCACTTCATATTAACAGGTAAGAAATGTTATGATTTTGTCAGCCTATAAACAATCACCCAAATCCCATCACATCCCTTTGAAGTCTTTGGTAACCCTGTTACAAAATCCATGGATATACTTTCCCACTTCCATTCTGGGAAGTCTAGAGATTGCATCATTCCTACAAGTCTTTGGTGTTCTATCTTAGCTTTCTGGCAGGTTAGACATGCTACTACGTATTCCTCAACCTGTTTCTTCATTCCTGGCCACCAAAACCTCTGTTTCAGATCCTGATACATCTTTATGGTTCCAGGGCAAATACTTAACTTACTCCTGTGCGCCTCATCCAGAATCAGTTTCCTCATTTCCGCATTGTCAGGCACACAAATTCTATTTTTACACCTCAAAATTCCATCATCTCCTAGACTAAACTCTACAACTTTTCCTTGTTTCAACAACACCTTCTTTTCCATCAAATGTTCATCTGTTGCTTGCTGCTCCTTAATCTCACTCATCAGATTACTATATATCTTAATCATATTCAAGCAAATCCTTTCTTGATACACATATATGTTCAAATTAAGATCACGAAATCCTTCTATCAATTCTAACTCTTTGATCATCATGTTTGACATATGAATGGTTTTCCTACTTAGGGCATCAACTACGACATTTGATTTTCCCAGATGATACATCAATGAAAAATCATAATCCTTTAGAAACTCCATCCATCTTCTCTGTCTCATATTGAGTTCCTTCTGATCAAACAAATATTTCAAACTCGCATGATCACTAAAGACATTAAACGTAGATCCATACAGATAATGTCTCCAAATCTTTAAAGCAAATACTACCGCAGCTAATTCTAAGTCATGAGTTCGATAATTCTTCTCATGATTTTTTAACTGTCGAGATGCAAAAGCTATAATCTTTCTGTACTGCATCAACACACATCCTAATGCTTGATATGAAGCATCACAATACACTTCCATTGGTTCCTCTGGGTTCGGTAATACTAACACAGGTGATGTTGTCAATAACCTTTTGATCTTGGCAAAGCTCTCTTCGCATTCTTCAGTCCAAACAAACGGCTGATTCTTCATAGTTAACTGGGTTAACGGAGCTACAATTTTAGAAAATCCCTTAATAAATCCCCGATAATACCCTGCTAAACCTACAAAACTACGAATCTCCGTTACTGTTGTTGGCTTTTCCCATGAAAGTACTGCTTCTACTTTTGCAAGATCCACTGCAATTCCCTAGAAATTACATGACCCAAAAATTGTACTTTACTTAGCTAAAACTCACACTTCGAAAAGCTTAGCATATAGCTGTTTCTCACCCAATACTTGCATTACCTGTCGCAAATGCTGCTCATGTTCCTCATGAGTCCTAGAGTAGATCAGGATATCATCGATAAATACAACCACAAACTGATCTAAAAATGGACTAAAGACTTTATTCATGTAATCCATGAATATAGCAGGTGCATTTGTCACACCAAATGACATCACAAGATATTCATAATGGCCATATCGTGTTCTAAACGCAGTCTTAGGTATATCTTCCATCTTTACTCTAATTTGGTGGTAACCACTTCTCAAATCTATCTTAGAGAAAATAGTGGCCCCACGTAGTTGATCCAACAGATCATCTATGTGTGGCAGAGGGTATCTGAAGCAACCCAAAAATTACGAAGGAGCCGCCACCAAAGTTTATTTATTGGAAAAAACGTTGGAAAAACCCAATTTTGAAGAAAAATGGTCTTCGGAACCAGATTTAGGATTCGGGAGTCGATTACGCGTAGGGAAGGTATTAGCACCCTACAACGTCCGCTAAAAAGCAGTTACCTCTAATTAAATGTGCAAGTTTTGTTAGCTTTTAAAAATATTTATTTTAGCCCAAAAAAAATTATTTACTTATTTGTTTACAAGATATAATTTAAATTAAAAGAGAAGAAAAAATTACGAAAATTTATTTTTGCGCTTGACAGGGAAGGTCCCTGCTCCTACGTATTCTCAGGTTCAATGAGAAAATCAAAGCTACGTAGTTCTTTGTAGAAAATACTTGTGGGTTGATTAATTTTAATTAATTTAAAAAAAAATTATTGTGAAATTGTCGGAACTAATAAGGCGTCACGCCTACAAAGCTCCTATGAGAAAAAAAGCGAACAAAGAGGACGTCGCGTCCAAATAGTCCTTTTTGGTAAAGTACTAAACATAATTACTTTTAATCGAGTAGAGACCAAACAAAGCGTCACGCTTAGAAGGTCTCTACCAGAGAAGGGAATTTATTTATTAGAGAACTCAAAAAGCGTCACGCCTAAAGGTTCCCTTATTTAAAAAATATTGTATTAGTGCAATAATAAAACACACATGATTAAATAATAACACTAACTTAAACACATCAATTAAAATATTCTAACTTTTATTTGTTTATTATTTTTATATTTTTATCTTTTTTAGATTGAACTCAAAACTAAAAAAAATGAATGTAAATAAAATCAAACCCCTCTATTTTTATCCAGCTCACCATCGATGCATAGACGCAGGCAAACCATAACAATACAAATTAATAAAGCAAAACAATGTAATATGATGGCCATGATAATAATAAAACAGAGGAAAGAGATAGCTCTTAAAGCATGTAAAATTGACAGAAGGAAGAATAAAGAAGCAGCTCACGGCCGTGGCTCCAATTAAAGCGGTGCTGCCCTCACTTTGCACGGTGGCTCGGTGTGGTGGATGATGACGACGGCAGCTACAATGATTGGTCCCGGTGTTGCTCTATGGTGCCATGTAGGTGGAGGAGAAATGGTGGAGAAAGGTGGATGATTGTAGTATTTATGGTGGTGGGTGATTGTAATGGTTGATGGAATGATGGAGTTGTGAAAAGAAAAAAAATAGTGAAAGAAAAATGGAGGTTTTTTTGTGAAAGATTGATGATAGGATCAGGCAGAATGCTGAAGAGGAAAGATTATGACCATGGGGTTGTTTTAGGAGGATGAAAAAATAAGTTGCAGGGAGAGGAAAAAATGGAAGAAGAAGAGGGGGGCGGCCGTTTGCTTCTTTCCTGGAGCTGCTACGCAGAAAAAGAGTGGTAGCGTGAAGGGTAGGAGGAAATGTTTTTTTTGAAGGGAGGGGGGCGGCGCTTCTTCGCAGAAAAAGGAGGAGGAAAATGTTAGGTTTTCCTGAGAGTGAAGGTGGCTTTATAACCACTTGGAGCGCGCTACGATGAGGACGCGGAGTCTAGGGTGTATGGTGGGTACGCGGAGTTGCGCATGCGAGGACTCGGGCTTCTCTCTTTGGGGTGCTGCTACGGCGCGCGCGGGTGCATGGGGATACAGTGAGGACGCGGAAAGATATTCTCTTCCTGAGATGCTGCTACGGTGTGCAAGGGCGCACGGACCTTACGGTGGGGATGCGGAGCGTTTTCTTTCTCTTTTTTTTTTGCTTTCATTTTTTTTCCCTTTTTCCCTTTTATTTCTTTTCTTTTTCTTTTTCTTCTTTTTGTTGTCTCTTTTTTCTTCTTTTCCTTTTCCTTTCTTTTTTTTGTAATTTTTTTGAAAATAATTAAGAACCCGGACAAAATTTGGTGTCAACAGCATCTATTCTTGATGGTTACCTTGTTCAACTGCCTATAGTCACCACATAACTGAGATGTTCCATTCTTCTTCTTCACCAACAAAACTGGTGCTCCTCATGGGGATACACTAGGCCTAATGAACTGTTTAGACAACAGATCCCCTAACTGCTTTTTTAACTCAGCTAATTCTATTGGTGACATACGATATGGAGCTATGGAAATTGGTCCAGAACCGGGTACTAAATCTATTGTAAACTCTATCTCACGGACTGGCGGCAAACCTGGCATCTCTTCTGGAAATACCTCCGAGAAATCTCTAATGACAGGCACGTTGCTCAATTCAACTTCCCTCTTTCCTTCCGACAAGGTTAGTACCATGTTTTTCTGAACTTATTTTTTCGAAGAAATTTCTGATCGGTTTTTAGGCAAAAATCCAAGAGTTTCAAAATTAGGAAAAACTAGAGTTTTATTTGAACAGTCTAACAGGATATGGTTGGAAGATAACCAATCCATGCCCAAAATCACATCTAGCTGTGTTAAAGGCAAACATACCAAATTAACATGGTATTCTTTATCAAAAACAGTAATAGGACAATTTACACAAATAGAATTGACAGTGACTGACTCAGCAGTAGGTAAGGAAACAACTAAATCGAAAGACATCAAAGACACATGTAATTTTAATTGTTTCACACAATCAAAGGAAATAAAAGAATGAGTTGCACCCGAGTCATATAGTACAATTAAAGGATTACCTGTTATGCTACACATACCTTGTATCAAATCTTCTGATTGAGAAGCCTCAACGGCACTCATGGTGTAAACTCGTCCCTTCGCCTTTGGCCTCGCTTCTTACGCATTCTTGTTAGCTGGTGCTGGCTTCTGCTCCCTACAGTTATTCGCCAAGTGTCCAACCTTTCCGCATTTAAAGCAAGTTGCTCCCCTCTTTGTGCAGTTGCTAGAATGATGTCCTTGCTTCCCGCAGTAGTAACACTTAATCACGTTTGGCCCTTGATAGCCATATCCTCCACTTCCACTAATAGGTGCATAACTCCGGTTTTGCTGTGGAGCTCTGAAGTTCATTGGGTTTTGTGCATAGGGTTTATTCTAAAACTGCTTCCTATTGCAACGCCCTTTCTCATAAAAGGATATTGCAATGTGAAAGATAATTTATGAAAATAATTAAGTTATTTATTTTAATTCAAAGAATATTATTTTTATTACTTTATTTGTTTTCCCAAAATGTGAATAATTTTTTTTTCTTTTTATGACAGAAAAGACTTTATTAAAATGGAACTCCTAATTGGAAACTTTAGCGCGTTTAAAGAAAACCAAACACAATGTGTACAAAAACATATCTCATGCATATATATATAACTTTTGTACATCACATACATTGCTTGCCCATGCAAACTAGGATAAGCACACCATCTATACAAGAGCTGAAAGCAATAAAGTAAATGTAAAGTAGAGTCGTAAATATTATACAGTCATAAAAAATAACTAAACTGTACGCCTAGCCCGTAGAGTCATCACTACCAAAAAGATGGGATCCTGACTGCATCAGTCCCAAAGTCCATAGCATAACCCTTATCTGACTGGGCTTGCTAAGACTCCTACACCATCGGTTCCTCAGAACCCTATCCCCCCGGACCCTCTCCTAGAATCCCCTTTCCCTTATCCCCTATGCAGCTGCCTCCTGCCTAACCTGGGCTCTCCAGACAACTAGGTCAGCTGGGGAAAAAGGCATGGGACTACCCCCAGGTAGCGCATAAGAGATAGGAACAGCAGGGATTGCTGGGTCAACCACCATAGCGGTTGTCTCCTCAACAGGTGCTCCCCCAGCTGGCACCACCGAAACCTGACGGGGTTGTCTCACCGTACTCTTCCTAGCGGTCTGTATGGCCCTACCAAAATACCTTCGGCAAGGCGGAGTACTAGTACCTCTGTGCTCTGTCTCTGGTCGTCTTGCCTCCTACGGTCCTGCATCAGCGTCCTGACTCCTCCAACGCTCTCACAACTCATGAATAGGCATCTGTACATCCAACACTAAATTCTCTTCCACCCACCTTTGTGGTCCACCTGACATAGTCTCAGGGACATTATGTTTCCAGCATATGTCCCCCACTGGGTATGCGGGTTTATTATCACCCACCCGCTACCCTCTCCCCCGCGGGGACAGTAGCTAATCCGTCTTGTCTAGATCAACCCATTCTGATGGGGATCCATCTATATGGATCATGTTCAGAAGACCACAAAACATATAGGCAAGGGTGAAAAACACTCTTTTGCAAGTTATACAGGTATCACAAAGAACAAATATAAATTAAGAAATTAAGAAGGAATCATGCATAACATACATAGTTATTATCTCATAGCACACATCATGCATATCAACACCAAACAATATATCATCATACAAAATATATTATAATGCATGACACTTCTATTTCCTCTCAAACACCGGTGTAATGCTCCTAGGAGACTTTTCTCTTTCCCCAACAACATTGAGCGATTGGTTGTAGCAGACTTAACAGACTTATCAGATAGTCCGTCCAAACTTCATGATAATCATTCAGATAAGCTACATTTAAAACATAGTACCAAATCATGAATAGGAAAGTCATTCAGATTTATCCAAGCCGGGTTGTGTGACATGCCTCGGCTTAGGGGTTATCACCTACACTGGCCATTAGAGGGGTTCTGCGACCTGAATAATCCCAATAGGCATCTGTGCCCAACTATTACTATTCTCAACCCTCTCTGGGTTGTATGCTCGTCTCGTGACCATTTGGTCAATTCTCTTTAATGTAAATGACATTTAGTATTTTACATACGCAATAACATCACAATTATCGCTTTATCGCTTTGGTTTCTCTTGTAACCTTTTTGATTCTCTTCTCTTTGTTACCTCTTGTAACATTCAATATATGACTTTATCTCTTAGTCATTTTATAAATTCTCTTTTTTTTGGGTATCTCAACCAATTTCTCTCTCTGGTTCACAAAACCGATTTACCGTATTTATCGTTTTACTTTCAAAAATTAATAAAAAATATTTAGACTAAGGTAAATTCAAAATAAATATTTTTCCCTTAAAAAGACATTAATTTGTGAGTCTTTAAGCATAAATTTTGCAAATTTTGAATTTTAAAATGCCTGACATTTTCACAGGTGTGAGAAAAATCACATCATTGGTGTGAACTCGTCTGTTTCCCTGTTTTCTAAATAAAACCCGATTTTCACACCCTTTTTCTGGAAACCACACCAAAGGTGTAATCTGGTCTGTTTTTACTAAAATTCATTAAGTTAGAAACTTCTTTTTACTTTTAAAAATACCACACCTTTTAATTTGAATTAATTAGAATAAAAATAAGACATTTAGGTTCTAACTATGACTTTTCTCACAAAAGTTTGTTTTTAACTTAATAAATTATTAGTAAAATCTTCATTTAAAATCCATTGGAGACTTATATCTTTTGAAAAGTGAATTAATCAAAGGTCCTAAACAAAATTTTGTATCTACTTTATCTCTTTCAATAACATTTACTTTATTTCCATGTCCTCTACACATCTCTTACTCCAAAATGCTTGAGTCTCATGTTCAATTATCATAATTAAGTTATTTTATCTTTCTCCTATCTCCAATCATCAATCATCAAGCATAGCATCATGATAATAGCAAGAAATAAAACTACTTTAAATATTACATCCCCAAATTGAATAAAGAGAACATAGAAAATCAAGAGGATAATTATCACAAGCTAAAATATCATCAAGCAAGAAATAATCATCAACATCAAGCAAAGAATAGCATCACCATCAAGCATATAATCAACATCAACCATAGAGACAAAATAAAATTATAAGCACATAGATGTCATCATCAAACACTTTTCATATCATGATCAATCAATAAAAATCATCACTTAATTAAAACAATACCTTTTCCAAAAAGATCATCTCTTTAAATAAAAACTATTACTTTTTAAGAAAAAGATCATCTTTTTTCATAAAAGTTCTTACTTTCCAAAGGAATTACCACTTAATTAAAATCATCACTAGGGTAAAGATCAATACTTTTCCACAAAGTTCACTTTTTAATAAGAAAAGTATAACTTTTCGTAAAGATTAAAACTTTTAGAATGATCAAGTCATCCTTTTTAAGTATGATTCTCAAGCTCTTTAAGAAATCATAAACAAACAAACACATATAGCACACAAAATTCCTAATAACTCACTAAGAGAGATTTCCCCTTACCTTTATTCTTCACCTCTTGAGTAAAGATCCTAGTCTCTTGACCACCTCTTACTCCTTGGTCATTGTAACGTCCGTAATTTTGATTCTATCTTTATTTTATTTTATATGTATAATATGTCTTTGTGTGTATTAGATATATTGTAAGAAGAATAATTTTATAGATTAAGTCTTCTTGATCTTAGAAATCAGTAGTCTAAGTCTGAAGTAGGTATTCAAACCCAATTCTGTTTGCGGTCAGATTGACGGGATGGCTGCGTTATGAAGTAGAAACCCTAGATAGAGGATAGAAAAGGGATTTGAGGATATCAATAATGATTTTATAATATATGAGGATTTTAGAAATTTATTTGGGAATTTTCTGAGAAAGGGATAAGAAGAATTACCGTTTTGGTCCTTGTAGTATGATTAGGATGGACTGTTAGTGGGATTGGAGACCAGAACAAGTTAAAAAATATTTTTGATGAGCTAAATAATGTTTTTACATTATTTTATAATTTTGAAAATTATTTTGGGAATTTTTAGAATAGCGGATTAAGAATTGTTGTTTTCGTCCATGCAAAATGAAGAACAGGGTAAATGAGAGAACAAATGGATACCAAAGGGTTAGGGAATGATCCAAAATCAAACTTAAGGGTAACCATTAATGTTTTTATAAGATTTATAATTTTTACGATTTTTTTGGGATTTTTCAGATAAAGTGCAATATAACCCTAATTTATGGGTTACGAGAAAACTGAAAAATTATCGTATTGCTTCTAAACTTGATTTCTATGTACCAAGACCCTTTTGGCACTTTGATTTCGTGGTCTTGGCTTATCATGAGAGTCATGAGAATTTTTCACCTCAATAGGTTATTTTTGGACAATTTTAACCATGAAACTCAAAAGTTACCACACTTTATTACTTTAAAATTTACCTTTTACCATGTTTAAAAGTGAAAAATATTTTTACCCACTCCTACACCAGCTGGGCCTCCCCTAGAAGCTTGGAGAAGATCTTGGAAATTTCATGACTCATATTTCTCATCCAATAAGAAAAATCCTTAAATATTATTTTCCAAAATTATCTTTTAGTGTCATGATGACTTGAGGGCAAAATTGTCCAAGAAGCCTAAGGGAGAGGGGGAGGTCGACCAGCCAAGGGGGAGAGGGAGAGAGTTTCTATTCCATTCATCCATTTTCACTCTTACACCAAAACACGTCTCTCACTTTTTCTCTCTAGTTTTCTTCCAAAAATTATCAAGTTTTCTCAAGCTTTTCTTCTTGATTTTCAATCCTCAAGATTCAAAGGAGATAGGTGAGGTAAGAGCTTCATGGATTAAGTTTCAATATCATCTCTTTGGATTCATGAGCCTAGGGTTTGGTTTATGCCTATTTCATCTTAAGTTCTTCTCTTGATGTTTTAAAGATTTTTCTCAAGAGATAGGCAAACTTACTTGATTTGGGTATGATATGTTTGATTTGGAAGGTGATCATCAAGGTGGGATAGAGGACCAAGAAGTTAGGGTTTCTCATATCCAAACAAGAAGGCAAGGTAAGGGGAAAATTACTCTCACATGGTTATTAGGGTTTTGAAAGACATGTGCTAGATTATTTTTAGATTAATCACTAAGTTTGATTAACTATGTTAAAAGAAAGGTTTAATTGGCATGATAAGTGATCTTTTTGTTTTTGTATTGTTAGATGGATCAAGATGTGTTTTTATGCTTGATTGAAATTGTTCTTGAATAGCCTTGTCATGATGAATGGTTTGATGATGGTTTTTGGATAGTTTGAGCTTGTATGAGTGATATTGACTTATTTGTTCTTATGACAATGATTTTGAATATGAGATAATCTTTGATTGGTTATGATGACCTTTTTCTAATGTTTTGATTAGAGATTGATTGAGTAGCTTGTGGTTGTCGTCATCTTTTCCTCTATGTCCACTTTCTTACTTTTGGTGACATGAGATTTGTTTTAGATTATGACTTGAGAATATTGTGTGATTGTGATTGTCTATGCTTGTTAAGCCTTGAATTGGTTTAAGAACATGTCACTTTACTTAGTTGATTTTAATTAGGTTAAACCATGTCAAGAACAACTTTAGTTGGCTTTATTTTAGTAAAAACCGAATCTGTCACGCCCTGGGTGAAATATTTTTCAAAACTGTGAAAATCACAAACTGTTTATAAAACAGGGGATAGTCCTGTTCACGTCGTGGGTGTGACAATTTTCACTCCTGTGAACAGTTCTGGACTCTACGAAAATCACCCAGAATTTTATGAAATTTCTATCTTAAGCTTATAAAACAAAGTATTTTTTTAGGAAAAAATATCATTTTTCAGTTTCAGAATTAGCAAGTATTTTAATTCTATTTATTTTTAGAAACTTAAACATTGGATATAGAAATACTATTTTTGTTAAGAGACAAATTTAAATTAAGAGTATTGAATGAAAGAGAAAGAGACATGTGATTGAGATAATCACAAAGAGATGATAATAACATAACTAAGAGAAAAGGTTATGTGTGATAGTGACAAAGAGTAACGGGGAAGAGAGATTGATATTGTTACAAGAGAAACCAAAGTGAATTGATTGTGTTTGAGCTTGTGTGCAAAATATTATATCATGTGCATACAGAGAAAGAGATTTGACAAGTGGCCATGAGATGAGCATTACAACCCAGAGGGGTTGGGAACAGTGATAGTTGGGCCACAGTTGCCTATTGGGATTATCCAGGTTGCGAAACCCCTCAGATGGCCAGTGTAGGTGATAACCCCTGAGCCGAGGCAAGTCGCACAACTCGGCTTGGATAAATCTGACTGACTTAACTATTCATGATACGGTACTGTGTTTTAAATGTAGCTTATCTGAATGATTATCATGAAATCTGGTGGGACTATCTGATAAGTCTGTTAAGTCAACTATTGCCGATCGCTCAAAGGTGTTGGAGGTAGGAAAGTCTCCTTGGAGCACTATGAGGGTGTTGAGAGGGAAATAGAAGTGACATGCATGATGTTATGTTCATGATGATGATATATGTTTAATGATGAGTGATATGCCTTGTCTGTGATGACTACAACTGTGTGTGTATGATAATAAATCACTTCTTGTGTGATCATACAATTTCTGGTGATGGGAAAAGATTATAGCTGATTATGTGTGGTATGTTTGATTTATTTTCTTATTTTCATTATCACTGTATTATATCTCTTGTGTGCAAAAATTTTCACCCTTACCTATATGTTTTGTGCTCTTTGGAACATGATCCATATAGATGAGCCACCATCCGGGTGGATTGACCCGAGTAAGGAGACTTAGTTTGCAACCCAGTAGGGGTGAGAGGGCCCGGTGGGTAATAAACCCGAGCACCCAGTGGGGGACATATACAGGTTATGTAATGTCTCTAGGGACGTCTTTAGAGGGACCCTACAGGTGGGTAGCATAGAATATGATTTTGGATGTACATATGCCAATACAACAGCTTTGGGATACTTGGAGAGAGTCTGAGAGAAAGAGGCAGGAGCCTGCTCAGCAGGAGCAGAGAGAGAGAGTGAGCCCAACCAGCAAGAGCCAGTCAGGACTGAGCCACAGCAGCAGAGACCTAGTACTCCTCCATGTCGAAGGTATTTTGGTAGATGGAGGCAGACTGCCCGCAAGAGTACTATTCATCGCTTGTAATGTCCTAACAATTCACTCTATGAGACAGAGTATTTATTTTGAAGAATTAGAATTATCCTTAGGATTTTTTTAGATAAAGTATAAATGGTTTAGAACTGACGTAGAAGTCAAACAGTAAATTACAGACATTCTTGACAGTCAGAATAAGCTGATAAATGAATATGAAAAATTCATACTTGATTTCCCAAAAGGTATTAGAGGATAGACAAAAGTGACTTGATATTCCATAAAGGTTTTAGAAATTAAGTTTGGAATTTTAGAGAAAGATATAAAGAAAATTACAGTTTTGTCCCTCTGGGAGAAACTCTGTGATTTGTTAGTTAAGAAATGGATAAATACTGGAGATGGAGGAATAATTAAGATGGAGACTTTAGGATCTAGTATACTTTGGATAGTATGGAAATAATAAGTCTTGTTAATATTACAGTTTAGAATGGTAAGATAGTTAAGTCTTATATAGACTTCTGTTTGCTACTTTCCGTCAATTATATGTTTTATATGAAATTGTGTGATCTAAGTACTAAGCAATTTATGTTAGTCTTAGAATTAAGGTTTTGAAATACTCATCAAGTTATTTCATTAAAACAATCACTTTCCCTTTGACGTTTGAGAACCGTACTTACCGTAATTAACGGATAAGAGTTTAAATAGACAAAGTATATCAAAACGACCTAGAAAACAAAACTTCCTTCACAAAAGTTGGTTCTTTTAACATTTGTGATTTTCTAGAAGTTTCTTAGAATTTTTGGAAAATTTTGGAAATTACCGTTTTGTCCCTATTACTTGCAGTAAAAGCTAAACACTGATTCGGAGATCAAGCTGAGGTCAGAAAAAGATTTTGAAAGGCAGAATCATGTTTTTATATTTTTTCGGATTTTGGAAATTATTTCATAATTTTCTAAAAAGCAGATCAAAAGCTACTTTTTCAGTCCCTGTAAAAGCACAAGAAACGAGGATTTCTAGTCAAAAATGGATTTTTAGTGATCAGTGAGTGCTTAAAATCAAATTTCAAGAGGGATCATTATTGTTTAAATTCAATTTGTGATTTTCTGGGATTTTTTCTGGAATTTTCTGAAAAATTACTGTTTTGCACTTATGGCGCGTCCGTTTTCCTTTGTTAGTGCAAACCGTAAAACCTACCCTTACCGTAAAAATCCAGAAACTCTTGTATGAAGTCTTTATGACTATTATTTGTCATTTTTTAATTTTCTTATAGGTCCTCACCTTTTAATAATTTGTTTTGGAATTTTTCTTATAAAAGGACCATTTTACCCTTGATTTTCATCTTGTTTACACTTAAGACTCTAGGGGGCAAAGATGTAACTTCACTCCCTCCCTCTTTAGCCTCATAAACCGTCTTACCATCATGCCAAGAAGGAGACTACGTTCATTTGGTCGCATGAGTCATAGGTTTGGACCAATTAGAAAAAGGATTGATTAAATCTAATTTGTAATTAAGCCATTTATGAGTCATGGCTTACATCATGGAATCCAATGGCCTTCCTTCCTTCTTCTCTTGGTCGATATCCACTATTCCTAAAGGCCATTGGATGAACTTTTTGGCTTATGAGTCATGAGCATAGTCATGAGCTTAAGCCAATTAGAATAAAGCATGATTAAACCTAATTAATAAATGTGTATTTTGTGAATCATGGCTTACCACACAAAGGTCTTTTATTCCTTCCATGTCCTTCCTCTTGGCCGCCCCCTCCCACTATAAATAGACCCCTTGGCTTCATAATTTTTCACACACCAGGCTAAGGATCATTGAAGACAAACACAATTCTCTCTTTACTTCTTAGTTCTTAAATTTCTATTTGGTGTTTTTGCTTTGTTCTTCATCAATTTTGTGGCCAAGGTAAGGGGTTTCTCTTTCAAGTTAATTTGAGAAGTATGAGTTTGATTCTTGTTTGTGTTTGAATTGTTTGTTCGTATGTTTATAGCTTTTATTTATTTAAATATGCTTTATAATTGTTTTATAAGCTTTAATTTAATTATTTTATGCTATTTAATAATTGTAGGGTTATAATGCCCAAATTTTCCTAAATTTTCGTGAAAGTAAGGTGGCTATGTCAAAATCATTTTTTTTTAGCTTTCGTAAACATACCGTTATAATGGCGAATTTTAGATTACTGTAAAAATGATTTTATTGCGGAGAAAGTACAATTTATTACTTTGTGAAAACTCTGATATTATCTATCATTGATATACAAGGTCATGATTAAGATAAATGGTTTATCAGTATGGATCTGTCTAGAAAGGAAAGAGACATTTGAAGCGGCTTTTATTTAGTCTGTCTCTATCTGGCCTGGGATCTGTATTGATACGCTGTTTGGGGAATTCTTAACCTAGGGACTCGGTATATACGTGGCTAAGATGATTGGGGAATATAATGGTAATGGATTCTCGGTGAATTCTACTGTTATATAATTTTGGTTCAGTATGCTCTATGCTCTTAACATTGGAAATTTGTGAAACAAGCTTCAATGGGCTTTTTCTGAAAATAAACTGGTATTCAAGTATTTTTGGAATAATTCAGTTTTACACTTCTTCAATAAACTAAAACACTTTTAGTTCTATCATATAATGATACATTTTTGGGATTTGAACGAAAAATGAAGTATAAGTTATCTGGGATAAATGGTTCTATGTTCTATCTGAGTGGTGAAATTCTATGTTTTTTCTGAGATGTGTGATTTGGTATTCTTATCTGTTAAATGTGGTTTTGTGTTTTCTGGTGATTCTATGTTGTTTGAGATAAGTGGTTCTGAGTGGTTGGAAGTGAAAGAGATATGCCTGGTGAAAGACGATATTCCTATATGCTTAGTACTAATGCGATGTTCCCATATGCTTTGTTTAAAGTGATGTTCCTACTCGATGTTCCCATATGCTTTGTATAAAGTGATGTTCCTACTCGATGTTCCCAAATGCTTTGTTGAAAGCGATGTTCCCACTGGATGTTCTCAATATGTTGTGTTTTAAGCAAAGTTTTTATCTGACAATTTCTATAAGTTTTTCCTTGACCTGTTTGTGAAGTTCTTATTATGCTGATATATTGATTACCTAAGTATGACTCCTTAGTGTTTGTGCTGAATATGGCTGGGTGCCTATACTTTTCCTATTACTTTGTTTAGAGTTTCACCCTTGCCTACTTTGTTGTGTTAATGCATGACGGAGTAGATGTCTTACCCAAGAAGTGGGCTAGCTCTTAAAAGAAGAATCTAAAGGATGTTGCTGTATAGATAAACATGGATTCCAAGAAGAATAGATGGTTACTGTATTGTTTCGGGTAGAGGTTAAAGACCAAATTGGCTCAGATGTTCACTGTATTGTCTTTAAATCTTTCCTTGTAAAAACTCTGATGATTATATGAAATGAGATTTCATTCATAAAAATACCGTTTTATGCTTCCGCACTTAAAACATTTTGAAAAGAATTAATACATATTCTCCATCCTTCTCTTTGTTTAAAAGAAGAACAATTTTACACACATTTTCGAAGAAGGAATGTTGAGCTTTCACTAAATATTTTCTAAATTATTTTTGAAATTCTTGGTAACCATGGTGTAATATCTTTTTTGGAGAAAGGGTGTTACATCGCTCACGCCAGACTAGGGAGACACCAGCAGGAGAAGTGTCTACTGGAGTGACACCGGCGGTGGGAGCTGATACTCCTATTCCAATTGTTGCTATTTCATATGCGGTACCTGGTGGGAGACCGATGCCTTTTCCTCCTACTGTCATGCAATCCTGGAGAGTACGAGCTCGTCCAGAGGTTGTGGACAGGAAGGGGAAGGTAGGAGAGGAGTGCGAGGGTCAGACTTCAGTAGAGTCTGCGAGACAGTATCCTAAAGCAGATGCAGTTTGAGGGGAGAGCTGTGATAGCCTGACTGTTGGGTTCTTTTGATTTTATTTTGTAGTTGCCTCAGCCGGATAGGTTGATAGTATGTATACTTTTTGGGATGACTGTACTATACTATATGACATTACTTGATGTACACTATATCAGTTTACTTACTGTGCTTTAGTGATGTACATGATGTAGATTATATGTATATATTGATGAGATATGTTGCTTATTAGTAATGTGTTGTGATGTAAGCTAATTAACGAAACGTGAAAATCTTAAGTGAGAGTTTCAAGTTAAAAATAATCTTTCAGGTTTACTAAAAGGAAAAAGAAAAAAAAAATTCTTTCACATTTTTAGATAAGGAATAAATTATTTTAGAATTAATATTGTTATCTAATTTAATTGGTTACTTAAATTGTGATATCTTTTTATGAGAAATGGTGTTACAGTCACCACCTTAAGAAAACAAGACATGAACATAGCCAAAAATACTAAAAATAAGATTCTTTCAACCTTCAAGAAAAAGAAGAACAAGAGATGAAAGAATATTTCTTTTCAAACCCTTGTTTCCAAGGACTAAGAAAAGAAGAAAAAAATCAAGACTTGGATCAAAGATCCCTTTACCTTCACAAGCTTAAGTTCCTTCAAGACAAAAATGAAGAAAACCCACTTTTAGTTACATAAACATGATGATCATGGATAGAAAGAAAGATTTTATGGATTAGAAGAGAAAACCAACCTTGGTTGCTTGAAGATCAAAGATGAAAGGCTTTGGAAAAGTGGAAGAACACTTGAGTTTTGAGAGAAAAGTGAGAGAAAATGGTATGGATGATTTTTGGAAAGAGAATAGAAATGAGAAATGAAGCAAGACTCTCCTCTCCTTCCCTTCTATCTCACAGCCAGCCCCCCTCCCCCAAGTGACTTGGATAAGCTTGCCAAAAAACCATCATTACACTTAATTAATTTTGGAAAAATAGATAAATCAAGAAATTATTCTATTGGTCCTTCCTAATGACTCACCCCTTAAGAATGAATCTAGTCCCCTTCATGGCCACAAGGAGGGGAGGTTTTTGGCTGAGAAGACAAGGGAGGATAAGATCAAAATACTTACCATGGTTTAGGCTAGTTTAAAAGTAACTTAAGTGTGGTAACTTTGATCCTATATAGTTAAAACTATTCCTACAAGGCTTGTTTGTGTGCATGGCTTACATGGCTCACATGGAGCAGCCCAACCACGAAATTTAGTGAGCTAATATGGCTTTGAGTTGGCTTGCTTTATGGCTTGGTAATTAAATACCTGACTTAGGGGCAAAACGGTCTTTTTACCGAAAAAGAAATCATTACTATTTTTCCTATGACATCACCACCCCTACATCATCATTCCTCTACTGGTAAATGATTTATAACCTCATAACTTTATTTTTGAGGCTTTACTAATTTTTTTGATACTGCTATTTTAACCGTATATGCGTCATAAGGTCAAAATAGTCAACTTTTCAAAAAATTCCTATAATTTATAAATATTGGAAAAACACTATTTGGTTCGTCGAAATATTTTTCTAACTTGTTCTAGTCTCTAAACCCACTCGCAGTTTAGCCTATTCAAACTACAGGGACCAAAACGGTACTATTTCTTACCCGTAACTCAGAAAAATCCCAAATAAATTTCTAAAATCCTCAAATATTGTAAAATGACTATTGGTATCCTCAAATCATTGTTCCCACTCCAATTCAAGGTCTTTGTCTCACAACACAACTATACCGTCAGTTTACTCGTAAACCGTATTCTGTTTTATTATCAACGTAAGACTTTAACTACTGACTTCTCAAATCCCAAGGGCTTTATCTAAGGGATTGTCTTTCCTAACAAAATATTTATAACACACCAATCACACATTATATATTAAAATATAATAAAGACGAATAGACCTATGACCTAACATCCCCCTAAAAGATTGAACCTGACTCTGATTCCACAAGATGCAACACCCTTTCTCTAAAAAGGATATTGCACCACAGTAACATATATTTTAGCAATTAAAACTAAGTTTATTCCCAAAAAAGTGGATAAAATTTTTGCCTTTCAGAAAGATGAGAAGAATGGGGTGCAACACCCTGTCTCATAAAATGATATTACAACATAAGTAACCTGATTATTTAAAATAAATAATATTGATCTTCATTTTAAAGGAAACTTCCCTTTTAATTATTTCTAGTCAATTTTGAAAATGAGTATAATTTTTTTTTCTTTAATTCCTGAAACTTATTTTAACTTAAAACTCTCACTTACGTTGTTTAGATTTCGAAAACTCATTTATGTCGTAACGTATTACTGAAATAAAAATGGAGATCATCAGAATGAATAATATACATCATACATACATAACGCTGATCCAACAATCCATAAATACATCAAACTGAACGTCTAGTAATGTCATATAATATAAAGTACAGTCATCCAAAATATCTCTAAACAAAAGCCCATCCGGTAAAGAGTCAGACTACAAAAAGAAACAAGACAAATTGATGCAACAGCCTGCACTATGCCCACTCCTACACACTGCCCACAGACTCCTTTGAAGGATCACTCTCATCCTCCTCTATCAGCTTCCCTTTCCCTTTACTATCATTGGCCTCCTGACGAGCTCGTGCTCTCCAAGATAGCATAACAGTAGGGGAAAAGGCCTCGGTCTTCCACCAGGTTCTGCAAAAGAAACAGGAATGGTTGGAATGGGTCTATCAGACTGTATAGTAGGTGTCCTCTCAGTAAGCACCTTCACTGCTGCTGTATCTCCAACTGGATGAGAACGACACACAGTACTCTTGCGCGCGGTCTGTCTCCATCTACCAAAATACCTCTTACAAGGAGGAGTCCTAGGTCTCTGCTGCTGCTGCTCTGGCCTTGCAGGCTCCTGCTGCACGGGCTCAGATCTCTGAACATGCTCCGGTTGAGGGGTCTCTTGCCTCTGTCTCTCTCTTTCACTCCAAGTGTCCCAAAGTTCCTGGATAGGCATCTCTACATCTAATATCATATTTTTTACAGTCCACCGGTGTGGTCCCTCTACTGATGCATCTAAAGAAGTCACATACCCGAGGTACGTGCCCCACTGGGTTTCGGGGTTCACTGTCCACCCCTCCCCATCAGCCCCTCTGGGCAACAAGCTCAATCTACGGACTTTGGTCAGCCCCTCCGACGGGCGGTCCATCTATATGAATCATGTTCAAAAGAGAGCACAAAACATATAGGCAAGGGTGAAAAATCCTCATACATAGATAATAAACCATAGAGACAACAAATAGGAAATGAATCATACTTATCAAACATATTTACATTAGGAAATTATCTACCACTTATCCTTCTCAACAAAAGAGTATATAGTTTTCTTGCAAATGAAATATTCTCACAGACACAATGAAAATCATCACAGTCACAACACATAACTCAGCATCAAGCAATATATCATCAACTCAGATATATTATAATGCATGTCACTTCTATTTCCCTCACATCACCCTCATAGTGCTCCAAGGAGACTTCCCTACCTCCAACACCATTGAGCGATTGGCTGTAGCAAACTTACCAGACTTATCAGAGAGTCCCTCCAGACTTCATGATAATCATTCAGATAAGCTACATCTCACCATATAATGAATAGTCAAGATCGTCAGATTTATCCAAGAAGGGTTGTACGACTTGCCTCGGCTCAGGGGATATCGCCTACCTGGCCATCTGAGGGGTTTCGTAACCTGGATAATCTCAGTAGACAACTGTGGCCAAACTATCCCTATTCTCAACCCCATCCGGGTTGTAATGCTCACGTCATAACCCACTCTGGGTATGACCACTTGGCAAAGCCAAGAAATCTCTTTCTCTTTATGCAAAATGGCACATCACATTAAGCATTCAAAATAATCATCTCAAGCATTTGTAAGCTTTGGTTTCTCTTGTAATTTAATTAACCTCTTCTCTAGGTCATCTCTTTGTCACCATCATACATAACATTTCTCTTAGGTATGTTATTCTCATCTCTTGTGACATTACACATAACCTTCTCTTAGTTATGGTATTCTCATCTCTTATAGATTCACATCTCTTTGTGCTCATTCTCAATCAACATGGCTCTTTCTCTTTCATTCATACTCTTTATCAATTTTTTTGTCTTTTTAACAAAAAGCATTTACCAAATCTATTATTTAAGTTCTAAAATTAATTAACCAAAATACTTACCAACCTTTAGATTTAAAATGTCACTTTTTTCTTAAGCATATTTGTTTAAAAAGCTGGAAAAAAGTGATTTTCGCAAAATCCTTGGCTGTCAAAAATTCAGGATCCAGAACTGTTCACAGGCGCGAGGATTTTCACACCCGCGGTGCAGACAGTTCTGTCCCTTGTTTTCCAGATTTTCACAAGTTCAGAAATGATCACACCCAGGGCATGACAGAAACTCGATTTTTCAAAGTTTAAACCAAATCAATCTTTTCTTTACATAGTTAAGACCAAATGAATAAAAGTAAGCAAAATTTACCATCTTTGGATCAATCACAAAACACAACCAATCAACATCAAGCCATGAATCCAAACTTATCAAGGCATAAAGCAAGCTCATCACACTCCAAGCATATTATTCCATCACACCAAGATCAAGTTCATATTACCAAGCTTGAGAAGATAGTCACAACCCAACCATTCAATCAACTCAAATCAAACAAGGAGCAAGGGTTATCATGCATACAACATAGAGCAAGATCATCTCACACAACACAACTATTTTTCCCAACAAGGAGCAATTCACATCAAGAACAAACTAATCTTATTCACACCTAGGTCAAATAATCCAAAACTATCATCAAGCAAAGCTTTCATAACCAAGCCACTCAAGAGAGTTCATATTAGGCATAAGACAACTCTTGTATCATCCATCACCAAAGGAACAAAAGAGTACATAACTTAATAATCAACATGCACTCTAACTTAGATTACAATCATCTTGAACAAACCACAACAAACATAGCACTCATATGTCCACTAAGCCTTAAAAATCTTGTATAAGAAAATTTTCCCTTACCTCCTTCTTCTTGCTTGGGTAAGAAAACCCTAACCTCCAACCCTTCTTCTCCTTCTCCTACTCCTTCTTGATTGGCTCCTTGGTAGCTTGTTGATCTCAAAATCAAGAGCAAACCCTTGGAAATTGACTAACTTGGATGAAAATTTTGGAAAGAAAAGCTTGAAGTATGGCTATGGTGGAGGAGCAAGATGAAGAAATGAACAAGAACTCTCCTTCTCTCCCTCCTAAAACTCGGCCTCCCCCTCTTTTCCTCTTGCCCTAGATATTTTTTTCTTAAGTCATAATTACACTAACATGAGTCATAAGCCTAATTATTGGATTATTCTAAATGGCCAAAAGCTATGAGTGAAAGAATTTTGAATCTTCCACACTCTTCCTCACACAGTCCAGGCGCTGCAGCTGATCCAAGGGGGGTAAAAATATTTTTTCACCTTAACATGGTAAAAGGTAAGTCTCCAAGGTAATTAAATGTGGTAACTTTTGTATTTCATAGTAAAAATTGTCCAAAAATAACCTATTGAAGTAAAAACTCATGAATCCTAAAATAAGTCCTAGGCCACGAAAATAAGGTGCCAGAAAGGTCTTGGTTCATAAAAATTAAGTTTAGAAGCATTACGGTAATTTTTCGATTTTACCGTAACCCGTAAATTAGGGTAAAAATTAACTTTCTCAGAAAAATCCCAGAAAATTTCTACAAATTATAAATATTGTAAAAACACCATTGGTTACTCTTTTGGTTGATTTTGGATCATTTTCCAAGCTTCTGGCATCCACCTATTCTCCCAGTTACCCTGTTCTAAGTCTACAGAGACTAGAACCGTAATTCTTTGTCTGCTATTCTAAAAATTCGCAAAATAAATTCTAAAATTCTAAAATAATGTAAAACATCATTTGGCATCTCCAAAAATATTTCCTAACTTGTTTTGGTCTCCAAACCAACTCTCAGTTCAACCTGCACAAACTACAGGGACCAAAACGGTAACATATTTATCCGTTTCTCAGAAAATTCCCGAATAAATTTCTAAAATCCTCAAATATTGTAAAATCACTATTTGTACCTTCAAATCTTGTTCTTAACCTAAATCTAGGGTTTCTACATCACAAAGTCACCATTCTGTCTATTTACAGTAAACAGAACTCTGTCTGTATCTAAACGTCCGACTTAAACTACTATTTTCTAATGCCAGGGAAACTTTGTCCATGAAATTAATCTTACTAAAATATATCTAACATGCACAAGCACATATCTCACACATAAAATAAAAATAAAATAGAATCAAAATTACGGACGTTACATGGGGAACACATTCCTTCTATGTTCTTTTAGCGGTAAAATAAGAACAGAAACATTTAAAACACTGATGCAAAAGTAACCTCCTTGTATATATATATATATATCAAAAAGAGCTTGCCTCAGTACAAGTGTGGAGATTTCACAACTACTGTATATAAACTATACTGAAAAGTAAAGTAAGCTGTAAAATCCTAAGAAGACTAAAAGAAACTGTAAGTAAAAATTACAGAAATAAAAAGCTACTAAGTAATATAAAAGCCAGGTTCACTCTATGACCTCTAACGATGATGAGACTAAGCAGATGAGCCCCTAGGAACATAACTCTCATGTTCCTCCACTATCGTCCCCATTCCCTTACGGAGACGCTCCGATAACCTCGCCTGTGCCACAGGGGATCTCTCTGAGAGGCTCGTCTCTCCGGAAAACTCTGTAGGGTGATACCTCTCAATGCTAGCTGCTCGCCCCCTTCTCTGTGCTCCTGCAGGGGGTGATCGTGGTGTATACATCCTCGACTCCTCCTCTAAATAGACGTCGTGTGCTGTGACGACCTCTCTACTAGAATGGAGAGATAGAGACGTCAAAACAGTCCTCCTCATCCTCTCGAAATAACTCATCCACCCTCCGTAAGTATGTCGGACTGGTGGAAACCTAGGAATGTCATCCAAACCACTGTCAGCATCAGTAGGTGCTTCCCTCACCTGTCTCAGAGGCAACTTCTCGTGAAGTACCACTTGCTCCTGCCACTCCCTAACATGCCCTCCTCCAACTGTGCCGTCAGTGACACTCATCCTACCAACAAAAGTACCCCACTGTGTGAAATGGTCAATCTGCCAAATCGCACCCGTACCCCCCAAAGGTAGAAGACTAAGCTGTCTCACCGACTCCAAACCCGTCTGGGGGTAACTCATCTACTAATACATACATCAAACACAAACAAACAAACATGCAAGGGTGAAAATCTCCTCAAAAATAAGAATAATAGTTCATGACAAATACACACAACACTTATGCAATATATTTTTAGAATCTCACAAACACAGATTATACTTAGCAATAAAACACCGTAAAGCAAGATATAATCAAGAATATATCATCAACCACAGATATATTTATGCATGACACTTCTATCACTTTGATAATACACCAGTGCACTGCTCCAAGGAGACTTTTCTCACCTTAACTCCATTGAGCGATCGGCTGTAGCAAACCTAACAGAATAACCAGATAATCACTCTAGATTTCTGGAGAACATTCAGTAATACTACATTTAAAATGAATACCAGATCTTGAAATAAGTCTGTCAGTCAAATTTATCCAAGCCTGGTATACGACTTGTCTCGGCTCAAAGGTTATCACCTACATGGCCATTGAGACTTTCGAAACCTGGATAATCCTAGTAGGCAATTGTAGCCCAACAAAACTCTATTCTCAACCCTCCCTCCGAGTTGTAATGCTCATATCTCTTTGTGCAAATGACAGTCTATAATTGCATATAATATCTCTTTGCTTTCTCTTGTAAAACCTTCTCTGTTTTACTGTATTAACTCTCTTAATACAAAATCATGCAGAATACTCTTATTCTATCAATACAAAATTAACTCTTGAAATTATCCGCTTTGTTACTCTTTCTGGCTTTACTCATTTATTTTAAGAGTAATCACACCGCGGCAGTGCCGAAATGAGGTGATTACCCGAAACAGATAAAATGAATCGGTATAGAATAAAAGTGATCAAGACAACAAAAGAAGATCAAAACGGGGCAGAGCCAACGGGATTGATCAAGAGAGACGAGATTAACGATAATTTAAACTTAGGTTCATTTTTAGTGGGTAAGTGACCTTTTCTCGTTTTTGGAAAAAATTGCTACAGAATAGCCATATGGCGGCAGAGCCGACTGCGGTGACCAACCATAACTATAATAAAAGCAATAATAATTATAACTTTAAGCCCATTTACCAAAAAGCCCTTTTGAAGCTGACAAGATAATCTTCACCACGTATATACGAACTCCCTAGGATAGGAAAAATAGTGCATCGGTATGATTCCCAGGAAAGAAGGGGTGAGCTAAGGCCGCTTGGAAAACCATGTCTTTCCTTAGCCAGAACCATACAAATGAACTACCTTCACCCAACCATCAGTTTGTATATAAATAGTAAAAATCGCAAGTTTTTAAATATCAGGACTCCAAACCAGGAATATATACCAAATAACATAACAGTAGAGTTCACCGAGAACCCTTTACTATTAAATTATTTTACCCAATCAGCCTGTATATATATATATATTTTCGAAAGCAGTATATTGCAATGAAAGAAAACACTGGTTCAGAAATTTTAGCGTATTTAATCACTTGCCTCACGTAATAATGTCTAAGAGAGATATGGCCCCTGAGCCTGACCTGACAGTATGTAATGCCCCTTTTTCACACAAGGATTGTTACGTAAAAAATCAAGAAACTTAATGCGGAATTAATATGAAACTGATTTGTCTCAAACATTTCCTCTTTCATGATTAAAGATACCAAAATTGGTGGCAAAATTTTTTTTTAAATGTTTTATACGAAACGAATACTCACAACTCTTTTAGCCATCCAAAAACTCAGAAGAAAAGAAATATCATACATATTTATATATATCATCATATCAATCTACACAAGTCTTGCGCTCGCAAGTATAGTTAAGAACCACGACAGAGTGGCCAAAATACATCATACTGACGTAAAGAAATAAAGCGATAACCTAAACCTAGGAAAAACTGTAATCAAAAGATGTGTCAAATACACGACACTGAACATCTACACCCCAAACCTAGGCTGGTCGGCTAACTGACAACCCACAACCTAGCACTACACACCCCCCAACTAGAGACCTAAGATGATGACACTCCTCGGGATCCTCCTCGGGGTCCTCCTCAGGCTCCTCCTCAGGGTCCTCCTCGTCCTCAGATATCTTAATGAAAACCCGCTCTGGCTCGTCTCTAGCCTTCCTCCTCCCCCTCTCTGCGTGTCCCGACGGTCCGGCAGAAGTGTCAGAAGAGCAACGTACAAAACGTCCAAAAGGTGCGGCGTAAGGAACAGGAAGCTTCGGTCTAACAGTCTCCGGTGGTGAAACTGGTGTCACTGGTGGAGCCAACTTAGGCAAACGTGCCATCTCTAAGGAACTTTTCCTTGGAGTGCGACGAATCAGACGACGGTACTCTGGAACAGACCCGGATACCTGCGAGGGTAAAGGTCTCTCCTCCTCCTGAGCCCCACTACGTGCCTCAGTTGCGGCTGCCAGCCAGCTGCGCATCCCCTCGATGGGAATGTAAGCGTCCAGAATCATGTCCCGCTCCAAAACATCCTCGGGGCCCAGCACCCCTCCTCTCATCCTGACCACGTGTTCGGTCACAAAGGCCCATTGGGAGATGGGATCATAAGTCCATCCCCCACCGTCGGCCTCAAGAGGCCGAAAACTCTCCCTCACTCGGGCTACCTGAGGTCTTGAGGTAGACATCTACGCGTAGGTACATACAGATAACAGAAAAGCATGCAAGGGTGAATTTCTTTGCACAAGTTAAAATCCACTGAAAGGATGTATATGAAAAACAAAATACTACATAATACATTCCAAGAATATATATATATAGGATTACTCTTTCGCAAATCTTTCTTTATGGTAATCATTCACCAAAAAAAGAACACATCATCATGTTTAACACACAGTCAAACACACACATAGCACTCTATCATAATGCATGTCACTTCAATATCTCTTTTTATACACTGGTGCACTGCTCCATGGAGACTTTTCTTCCTCAATTAAGTAGAGCGAAATGGTTGTAGCGTAAACCTAACATAATAAACCAATCGGTCCCCTTTTTCATGGACTTGGTAACCATCGGTCCCCTTTTTCATGAACAGGTTTTACAATTACGCAGTAGAGCTACTATCACCATAACACAAATAAACCAATTTGTCCCCTTTTTAATGGACTCGGTCAACCATCTGTCCCCTTTTTCATGAACTGGTTTTACAATTATTTACAATCCCAACATAGGATTGTATGCTCTAATTTGGCAAAAGCCGCGTCTTTAATGCAAATGACAATATAATTTGCAAACACACACAAGACAAACAATGCGATCCCCCATCTTAGGATTTCATCGTCACGTGTTAGCTTTCTTCCAACCGGTGTAGCATTATTGTCTTCAATACTTCGTCGTCGCCACGTATTGACCCTCTTTCAATACCGTGTATGTTCTTTAGAACATAAGTTTTTGATAGAATTCTTCTTTGAAGTTAAGTTTCCTCTTTAACTTTAAAATCTCAAATCTTCAAATTGTTTTAATAAAAGCAATACTTTTTATTTTAAACCAACTTCACTATTTCTCTTCCCACTTTTTATTGTAAAAAGAGTTAATTAAAACTCTTCATTAAATTCTTAGATAAACTTTACTTAAATTCCTTTACTTTTAATTATTTTAAAATCTGAACCCTTAAGAAGTCCAATTTCAGGCTTCAGCCCCCAGATTTTCTAAAAAATCATGTTTTTGACCCAAAAACGCCCAGTTTCTCGTTTCTGCCACAGAACTTCTTTAAATTATGTTTTTGGCCCACAACACTCAGTTTTCATTTTTCTGCACCAGAACTTTTGAAATTTATTCTTTTGCCCCAAAATACACCCAGTTTTCGTTTTAACCCCTGAAAAATATAAAATTTTACTTTTTCCCTCATTAATTAGTTTTCTAGCTTACTTTGTGTTTTATGGAGAAATAGAATTTGGTATGAAATCTATTGGAGACTTGTACTTAGAAATTTAGTGAAATTTATCTAATGAAGTGTTAACTTGAATCCTAATTAATTTATTTGATTTCATTGGAAAAACTTTTTCATTAATGCTTTTAAGTCCTCTTCCCACACTTAGTCAAATACTTTCAATTCAATCTCAATCACAATGAATCAAAGTATATGAAATATCCAAAAATCAACATACATCAATTAAGCAATAACACCACTCAAGCCATAAATCATACATACACTCAAAGTAACCATACATATCATTTTAAAATACATCATGAACATAACATCAATCATTAACTCATCAAGCATGCATTAGGCATTCAAAACTACTTCAAGCAATATACATATTTTTCCCAAGAGACTAAAATTTCGAAAATCATCATACATCCATCCAAAATCATGCTTTAAGACATTAATACATAGATATGTAAAATAGGTATTACTAAGAGAATGATTTCTCATTCAACAACAAATAGGAAAACTCAAATCTGAGTTTAACCTTAAACACACAACATACAACCACACACATACTTACCTCTTGAAGCTAATGAAAAAGGGCTAACACCAAAATCACCTTCACACCAACCCCATCTCCAACACCAAGTGGTCTCCCAAGAACCTTGATGTTTCCAATACTTAGAAAAATCAACCTTATACAAAATACACAAGAAAACCACTATAAAAATGCAAGTCTTATGAAATTACACAAACCCTAAAGAGTAGAAATTTTGAGTAGAGAAATACTTAATCAAACTTTGAAGAAAATGGATCCAAGATAGTTTTCAAGCTTGTAGGTTCCAAGGGAATGAACCTAAACCAAGGAAAAGCTTACTTTTAAAAAAATGAAGAACACAAGCTTCATGAAAAAAATGAAAGTGATGGAAATGGAAAAATAAAAAGAGATTATGGTTTAGAATCATGATCCAAACCTTTTTTGTGAAGCTTGAATAGCCAAAAACTCTATAAAACTTAGACTTTTGGTTTGTAGGAAAGCTTTGAAGATGGAGAGAAAATGGAGTTTCTTACATTCAAAGGTTGAAGATGAAGTGAAAATGAAGCTTCTCTCTCCCCTCACTAGGCTAAAACTCGGCTAGACCAAAGGAGAATGGGGAGGGATGGACTTGATTGGTTTTGGTCACCTACTCCCTCTCTTTGATTGAAAAAAATTCAAAAATTAACCCCTTTGACCCATTTGACTTTTGAGATAATTTGAGAGTGAAATTTAGGGCTTCGTACTCAGCCAAAGGGCTGACCAAAATGGTGGGATTATATCCAATCAAGTTAGGGTTTAATTAGTGGTTCAAAGTAGTAAAAATGCTTAGTTTTTAATTCATTTTTAGATAAATATTTTTGTAAAATAGGTAAAATCATGAGAAATCAATTTTATGACTTGAATATGATATAGAAAAATTTAGAATCTCAAAAATAAATTTTTGGACTATTTTTCATGTCCCGGTTGCGCCCGGTTTACTTGTACAGCTCTAAACGCAGGTAAAATAAAGTTTTTCAGAAAAATTTCCAGAAAATTTTTTAAAAATCACAAATATTATAAAAATAACTTTTGGTTCGTTAAAATATTATTTTGGAGTAAAAATGACCTTCTGAAAAATACTAGACCGTTCCCCGCATCATGCGAGAATGCGGTTCTCGCAAAAACTCAGTTTTGCGAACTTGACTACTCTCGACTCTTCTAAAATAGACCCAAGGTATTACTATCACTATCCTCACCTCAAGATCCCAAAAATCATTAATTAAATAATTTTAATTGAGTTAAAGCAGATTAAAAGTCAATAAAAACTATTTAAAAATGAGGGTGTTACAACTCTACCCCTTTAAAAAGAATTTCGTCCTCGAAATTCCCTTTCTAAACTACGTTTAGCCACTGATAATAGAAAAAACTCTCATCCGATTAAATTTTTCTTTTTTACTGTTATTTCTACTTTAGAAATAACATACTCTCGTTTCTTTGAGCATCCCTACTCCAACTATAAAGTATCATCACACTATCCATCAAAACTTATAACCATCCAATTCAAACTTTAAGAACTCAACAATGTAAATCCATATCAATTATCATTGTACCCCATCTACTACAGGCAAGCCAATGGGTTAATTACTCCCACGCCTTGACCTTAAGCAGTTAGAAAACAATAATAATTGTATAGCTAATCACATCGTTGTCCATATCATTCCTGAATATAACAACTGACACATACCTACTATCATCTATCTGATTCTTCCAAAATTCTTTCCCTCCTATTTTATCTTCAAGATCTAGTAACGCTTCACCACTCCTTCACTGTATTTCCCTTTTCTTATACTCATCCCTTAATACTCGTTACGGCACTCATAGGTGACTGTCAACTATTGTCTGTACTTTAACTACCCCTTTTGCTAAAGTATTTAGGGTAAGAATTTCCTATGAAATTTCTATTACAACTCACACCCTCGAAGTTGACCCTGAATAGGATAATCAATTTACCAACAAGATTACCACTACTGACGAGAATTGATTTGACATGATGGACAATCGGAAAAACAATTAGACAGAGAGGCAGAAAATAGCTGGGTAGGAAGAATAGATGGATGAGATTACTAAATAACTTCTTACATAGATTGCGAAAAGTTTTGGAAACAAACAGACAAGAATCACAAGGAGGTTACATATTTAGAAAGTAGCGAAAGAAATTTAAACATAGAGTCAGATTTCGAAATTAAGACTTATAAGAACTAAAACATACATCACACAAAAGGTTTCCTAACAAAACAAAACGAAACTAGTCTTCCATAATCTTCAAAAACTTACAGAAGACCACCCATTCCAAACATCCCTGAAGCCCCTAGTCTTCAAAATTACCAGTTGTGTCATTCGCTTCTTGTAGGGGATCCTCTGAGGGTGAAGCCTCAACACCACTCATAGTGTAAACACGTCCTTTTGTCTTTGGCCTTCCGGCTTTGACAGCGTTGATTTCTGGCTTGGGTTTGGGCATATTGCAGTCCTTTGCTATATGTCCAACTTTTCCACAGCTATAACACTTCACTCCTTGTTGAGTACAGGCATAAGAATAGTGCCCTAGTTTCCCACATTTGAAACATGTCACTGCAGCGCCTGCTCCTTGACTCCCCCTGTTGGTACTACCAGTAGAAAAAGTTACATTGCTCTTTTGTTGGTTCCCTTGATCCTTATAGTAGGGTTTGTTCTGATTCTGCTTTCCTTTCTTCCCTTGTGGATATGACCTAGACGGTCCACCCACGTTTCCCTTATTCACTCTTCCTCTCGTCAAGTTCTCCATCTTTCTACACTTTTCCACCAGTAGTGGAAATTGACGAATATCCAGTGAAGCTACAGATTGACGCACCTCGTACCTCAACCCCATTTTGAACCTCTCACACTTCCATCCCTCGTCTGGTTGGACTTGGAAAAATCGAAAGTACTTGGCAAGTGACACAAACTTTGCCGCGTACTCTCCTACAGTCATGTCTCTTTGCTGCAGTCGCAGGAACTCCTGCTCCTTCTCCGACCTCGCGCTCTGTGGAAAATACTTCTCAAGAAATTTCTCTTTGAATATCTCCCACGTCACGGCTTGGTTTCTAGCTTCCATCAGTTGTCGGACTCCCTTCCACCAATACTCCGCGTCACCCAACAGCAAGTAAACCGTGTATTGTACCTTGTCAGCTGCTGTGCAGTGCAGGATCTCAAAGATCTTCTCCAGCTCTTCTATCCATAACTCAGCTTTCTCTGGTTCAGCCTTGCCATGAAACTGTGGCGGATTATGGTGTCGAAAGTCAACCAATCTCTTGGCTTCAGCAACTCTCTCAGTCCTCACTCTATCCTCAACATCTCTTTGTTGTCTCTCAATATCCCTTTGTTCAGCACGAATAGACTGTTGAGCCATTTGAGCCGCCATGTTAGTCATAGCTGCGATAGCCCTCTCCATAGTGTCATCACGGTCCTCAGCGTTAACGCGATTCATGTAACGTCCGTAATTTTCTATTCTAATTTTATTTTATTTGTGTGATGTCTGCTTATACATGTTAGATATATTTTAGTAAGAGTAAATTCATAGACAAGGTTTCTCTGACGTTAGAAAGCAATAGTTTAAGTGGGACGTTTAGATACAGATAGAGTTTTGTTCACCGTAAATAGACAGAATGATGCCTTTGTGAAGTAGAAAACCTAGATTTAGGTTAAGAACGGGGTTTGAAGGTACAAACAGTGATTTTCCAATATTTGAGGATTTTAGAAATTATTTTGAGAATTTTCTGAAGAACAGATAAAAATGTTACCGTTTTGGTCCCTGTAGTTTGACTAAGTTGAACTGTGAGTGGGTTTGGTGACTAGAACAAGTTTAGAAATATATTTGAAGGTGCCAAATGATGTTTTATATTATTTTAGAATTTTTAGAAATTATTTTGGAAATTTTTAGAATGACAGACAAAGAATTGCGGTTTTGGTCCCTGTAGACTGAAAATAAGGTAACAGGGAGAACAGGTGAATGCCAGAAGCTTAGGAAATGATCCAAAATCAACCAAAAGAGTACCCAATGGTGTTTTTACAATATTTATGATTTTTAGAAATTTTCTGGGATTTTTTTGAGAATGTTTATTTTTACCCTAAGTTACGGGTTACGGTAAAAACCGAAAAGTTACCGTAATGCTTCTAAGCTTGATCTTTATGAACCAAGACCTTTGTGACATCTTATTTTCATGGCTTAGGACTTATTATAAGGTTCATGAGAGTTTTTACCTCAATAGGTTAAGTTTGGACAATTTTTACTATGAAATACAAAAGTTACCACACTTAATTACCTTGGAGACTTACCATTTATCATGGTTAAGGTGAAAAATTATTTTTACCCTCCCTTTGGACAGTGCTGCGCCAGAATTAGAGAGGAAGAGTGTAGAGTTTTCTTGACTTATGACTCATGGGAAGTGGCCTATAGGAATCAAGCAAGTGACTAACTAGGGTTATAACCATGGTTAAGTGTAATCATGGCTTAGGAAAAAAATCTTGATGGATAGGAAAAGAGGGGGAGAGGCCGAGTTGGGAAAGAAGAGAGGGAGGAACTCATGTTCATTTTCTCTCATCTTGTTCTTCACCATAGCCAAACTTCAAGTTGTGCTTTCCAAAGGCGTGTCCAAACTAGCCAAATTTCCAAAGCTTGTTGTTAATCTTGTGACCAACAAGCTATCAAGGAACCAAACAAGAAGAAGAAGGAGAAGGAAGAAGAAGAAGTTGGTGGTTAGGGTTTTCTACAAGCTTGGTAAGGGGAAATTTTTTCATACATGATTTTCAAAGCCTAGTGGACATATTAGGGCTATGTTTGTGCTATTTTGATTAAGAGGATGTGATACTATCTTAGGGTTTATGTTGATTGGTAAGCCATGTAGCTTTGTGTTCTTATGATTATAGATGGTCCTTGAGTGATGATTATGCTATATATGAATTCTTTTGAGTGGCTTGATCATGAAGAACCTTGCTTGATGATAGTCTTGCTTGATTATGACCTTGATGTGAACTAGGGTAAAGTGGCTCTTGGCTATAGAAAATTAACTATGTTGTGAGAGATGAGTTTGCCCTAACTTGGATGCATGATGATTCTTGTGCTATGCTTGTGTTGAGTTGATTGAGTGATTGTGGTGGTGAATATGTTTTTCAATCTTGGCATGATGAAGTTGGTAATTGTATGATAACAAGCTTGATGGGTGATGGTGATGTTGATTCATTGCCTTGTTGGTTGAGTTCATGGCTTGATGAGGAATGATTGTGGTTTGTGATTGATTCAAGGATGGTAAACCTTGCTCATTTTTGTTTATTTGGTCATAGCAATGTGAAGAAAAAATTGTTTTGGGTTAGGCTTTGAAAAATCGCAAATCTGTCATACCCTAGGTGTGACCATTTCGTAGTGGGGAAAAGCTGGAAAACAGGGGACAGTTCTGTTCATACCGCGGATGTGAGAATTCTCGAGGGTGTGAGAATTCTCGCGCCTGTGAACAGTTCTGGACCCAGCATTTTTTATAAATAATATTTTTGCGAAAATCATTCTTTTTCCAATTTTTTTTCATAAAAATGCTTAAGAGAAAATGAAATTTTAAATATAAAGATTGGTAAGTATTTTGGTTAATTAATTTTAGAACTTAAACAATGGTTTGGAAAATACATTTTTGTCAAAAGATGAAGAATTAATAAGTGTGTGAATGAAAGAGGAAAAAGCCATGTTGAAGAAGGATTATGCACAATGAAATGCGAATATCATAAGAGGTGATAATGTTATAACCAAGAGTGAAGGTTATATGTGATTGTGCAAGTGATAACCTGGAGAAGAGGTTAATGTGATTACAAGAGAAACCGAAGCTTAAAATGCCTGAGAGTGAATACTTTGTAGCTTAATGCATGTGTCATTTTGTATAAAGAGCCTTGACGGATGGCCAAGAGATTTGACGGATGGCCAAGAGATATTGTGTGTTTAATGTGTTATGTCATTTTGCATAAAAAGATTTTTGGCGGATGGCCAAAAGATTTGGCGGATGACCAAGTGACGAGCATTACAACCCGGATGGGGTTGGGAATAGTTACAAGTTGGGTCATAGTTGCCTATTGGGATTATCCAGGTTGTGAAATTCCTCAGGTGACCAGTGTAGGTGAATACCACTGAGCCGAGACAATCGCACAACCCGACTTGGATAAATCTGACTGACTTGACTATTCATGATACGGTACAATGGTTTAAACGTAGCTTAGCTGAATGATTATCATGAAGTCCGAATGGGACTATCTGATAAGTCTGTTAAGTCTGCTACGGTCGATTGCTCAATGGTGTTGGAGGTAGGGAAGTCTCCTTGGAGCACTACGAGGGTAATGTGAGGGGAAATAGAAGTGACATGCATTATAGTATATCCAAATTGATGATATAATGCTTGATACTGAGATATGTGCTGTGACTGTGATTGTTTTCTTGTGTATATGTGAATATCTCATGAACAAAAACACAATATACATAGATGTCGAGAAAAGGTAAACGAAAGACAAATGCATAATGCTGATATATTTTGATGATCATGATTTATTCTATATGTCTGTTGTCTCTATGCTTTATTATCTATGTATGAGGATTTTTCACCCTTGCCTATATGTTTTGTGCTCTTTGAAACATGATTCATATAGAGGAGTCGTCAGTTGGATGGGCTAACCAGAGTTAGGAGGCTTAGTCTGATGCAGTTACCTCCCAGATAGCGTTTGAAGAGGATGCAGTTTGATGTTAGAGCTGTGGTAGAGAGAGAGATAGACCGTTGGACTCTTTTGTTCTTATTTTGTAGTTGACTCAGCCAGATAGGCAGTAGCATGGATATTTCCTTTGGGAAGACTGTACTATGCTATATGACACTACTTGATGTACTTGATGTATCTTAACTATGTTTAGTTGAGATCTGTTATTTATTAGATATGTGTTGTGCGCGAGCTAATTATCGAAACGTGGAAGTTCTAAGTGAGAGTTTCAAGTTAAGTAATCTTTCAGTAAAAAAAAATTTATTCATATTTTTTTAGATAACGAATAATCTAATCAGAATTAATACGACCTCCGATAAAATAGGTTACTTATGTTGTAACATCCTTTTATGAGAAAGGGTGTTGCAATTCATCAGTCGTCCTCGACGTGCCATGGGTTTCTACAAGTCAACCAAGTTGCACTATTCAAAACCCATTCAAGAAAATAATCAATTTCACACATTGTTTCATAAGGAAACAATACAAATAATGTCACACAATGCTAATCAGAGATCCACACAACTTAAACTTAACTAGCCTATAACCTAAACAATCCCGAAAGATACGCGATTGTTTCTACAAGAAACAATTCAAGCAAACTCCATCAGAGTTCACACAACTTAGACATAGTAGACCTATACCCTACAGTCCCGACAGACATCAACCAGGCTCTGATACCACAAATGTAACGCCCATTTTTCACACAAGGATTGTTACGTAAAAAAATCAAGAAACTTAATGCGGAATTAATATGAAACTGGTTTGTCTCAAAACATTTCCTCTTCCATGATTAAAGATACCAAAATTGGTGGCTAAATTTTTTTTTAAAAGTCTTATACGAAACGAATACTCACAACTCTTTTAGCCATCCAGAAACTCAGAAGAAAAGAAACATCATACATATTTATATATATCATCATATCAATCTACACAAGTCTTGCGCCCGCAAGTATAGTCAAGAACCACGACAAAGTGGCCAAAATACATCATACTGACGTAAAGAAATAAAGCGATAACCTAAACCTAGGAAAAACTGTAATCAAAAGATGTGTCAAATACACGACACTGATCATCTACACCCCAAATGTAATACCCTGACCACGCTAGGACACTACTAGCAAACAAATACACATAAAATAAAATAAAAAACGGCAATACAACATATAAAGGAAATAAAAAAAACCCAAGACTACAATATTGAAATAAAAAAAAACTACGTCTCTGATTCGGTTCTTGACTCGACTGATAAGCAACCTCAAGATTACTTCTTAGCTCTCACAGTGTACCTGCTATCTGAAAAACATAAAAGAAACTAATGAGATTTGAAATCTCAGTGAGTCCCAACAATATCCAAGACTCAATGATATGGAATTATGGTTACCCTATCACTTCATAGTCCCAACATTCACATCAACATATTATATTAATCTCTTGTCTAACATGTATTATTAATAAAATTAAACATATCATTAAGTAAAATCTCGTTGGTAACTCGCCCTTTCATCACTGGCTCTAAGACCGGGTCCTTACTCAAGTTAGAGTTATTCCTCATTGATGCTTTCTAATTATATCCAGCATCTAATTAAGTCATGAAATTTAACATCTTCATTTTTATTTTGAAAAACTTGCTACCCACCAAACATGAGTAACTTGGAATGGAATAGCCTAATGTAAGGTAGGTCAGACGTCTATGACCGCAAGCCAGCGTCCCGAACTTGCTATGCACTTACCTATGCCTTCCTAAGAAGGACTTGAAAAACATACTCATAATTGATAGCTTGTTTAAGGAGAATTCTTCATCACTTAAACTAAGACTACCCTAGTAGATGATAGTTCATGACTTTATTTGATAGCTTGTTTAAGGAGAATTCTTTCTCACTTAAACTAAGACTACCCTAATAGATGATAGTTCATAACTTTATTCTCTTTTTGGGTCAAAACTCCTCACAATAATAGTTATTTATAATTAGTACAATAAGAGAGATGTGAGAGAGTAATAACTAACTCTAAACAATTCCAATTTTGAGTAAAACCAAAGGCTAACATGAAACATTTTCTATCTGTTTTCATAAGTCACAGAGAACACCTCATTTGGACTATCACACAGAGAATTACACTCATTTTATCAAGGACAACCCTCAGCAGAACAATAACAGATTCTGTCAGGATTTAATTTTCAAAACAACAACTTGCAAGATCAATAATCAATTCCATACAACTCCAAATTAAATGAAACCAAAGTCCAAATTGAAGAATTTTCTGTCTAATTTAACATGCCATAGGAATCAGAACAATTGGAATTATACCCAAAGAGATTCGCACTCCAACACACACTCTGACAGCATTCCCATTTCATCAGACAGCAGCAGCAAAAATATCTTTATAACTGAAACTTGTATCTTTAATTACTAAGTTTAAACGCATCCAATGTGAGTGCTTCCAAAGGCCAATTTATTTCATTTTGCGTCTCTTTTAAAATGGTACAAGAACCAAATCAAATGAACCACCACACAGAGAGATTGAAGCATTTTATTACACACTGTCTGAATGCAAACCAGTCCAAAATAGCATCAGAAAAATATTTACCAATCTGAACTTGTATCATTTATAATTCTTCCTAAACATATCCATTTCAAATGCTTCCAAAATCAAAGCTGTAGCATTTTATCTCTAGTTTCATATGGCACAGAAAACACAAGAATACAGTAAGTATATTTTCTATTATGCACAGTTTATCAGGCTATGCTCATATCAAGATTTCAGTAAATCCGGTCAAAATTTTAATAACTCAGTCACAACTTCAAGTAATGATTTCTAGCTCAATTCTTATCCAAATCTAGTCAAACCAAAGCCTAAAATGAATATCTTTATGTCTAGTTTGATATGAGATATAAATAAGATCAATTGGACTTCTAGGAAGAGAGAATCGAACAAATCAATACACACTGCCAGAATCACAAAAATGCAGAACAGCAACAGGAAGGTTTTATAAAACTGAAACTTGTAAAATTAATTACTCTACTTATACACCTCCAAATCAGGTGATTCCAAAGCCTAAGTTGCTTTATTTTATGTATAGTTTTATACTTGACAAGAATCAGGTCGATTGGACAAATAAGGAGGGAGTTACATCCTTTTAATTACATGCTGCCCGAATGCCAATTTCACAGAACAGCATCAGTGGTCATATTCTAAACTGAAACTTGTAAGGTTAATATCTCTATCTAGGCTACTCCAAATTCGTCAAAACAAGGGCTCAAATCAAATCATTTTTAGTCTACTTTAACATGAAACAAACGGAACCACATTTGGATAACCACACAAAGAGTTACAAGCAATTCTTTGGACACTGTCAGAATACGAAAATCATTGGACAGCATAAACAACTTTAAACATCAACCACCATAAACCAACATCAACCACAATCAAACACTATAAACAACAACAACCAATAATAAACTATCATCAACATCAACAATCATCAACTACCACTCAAATTTATGACAAAAAAACAAGGATCAAAGAGAAAAATCAAATAAAAAGGGGGAAAGGGGAGAAAGGGGACTCACCAAACCCTAACTCATCTTCTTCCTCTTTTCCTTTCTTCTTCTTCTTCTTCTTCTTGAGCTCTCTCTTTCTCTCTTCTCTTTCTCTTGGTCTCTTCTCCCTCTTTCTTTTTCTCTTTCTCTCTTCTTCCATCTTTTCTTTCTTTCTTTCTTTCTTTCTTTCTTTTCTTCTCACTCCCTCACGTCTCCCTCTCTCACTTTCCCTTTCTCTTCTTATTTCTTTTCTAACAAGTGTGGGTATGTGAGTGTGGGAGTGAGTGATATTTATTTTAAAGAAGTGGGAGCTAATAAAAGCTAGAGATAAATATGTGAAGTGTGAGTGAGATTAAGTGATACTCTCTCACCATTCCTAACTTTAATAATTAAATCCCTACCTTTTCTTCCTCAATCTCACTTAACATAATAAATCATGCTGTAATTAAAAATCGACATAGTCTATAAAAAAAATACAAATAAGCATCTATAACTTAACTAATTCACCAAGTATTAAAACGCAGAGTTCTAACTTGAGAATATTAAAGCTACATAAGTAATAACTTAATATTTATAAATCAAGGTTCTAATATTAGGGATATTACACCAAACCTAGGCTGGTTGGCTAACTGACAACCCACAACCTAACACTACACACCCCCAACTAGAGACCTAAGACGATAACACTCCTCAGGATCCTCCCCGGGGTCCTCCTTAGGCTCCTCCTCGTCCTCAGATATCTCAATGAAAACCCGCTCTGGCTCATCTCTAACCTTCCTCCTCCCCCTCTCTGCGTGTCCCGACGGTCTGGCAAAAGTGTCAGAAGAGCAACGTACAAAACGTCCAAAAGGTGCGGCGTAAGGAACAGGAAGCGTCGGTCTAACAGTCTCCAGTGGTGAAATTGGTGTCACTGGTGGAGCCAACTTAGGCAAACGTGCCCTCTCCAAGGAACTCTTCCTTGGAGTGCGACGAATCAGACGACGGTACTTCGGAACAGACCCGGTTACCCGCAAGGGTAAAGGTCTCTCCTCCTCCCAAGCCCCACTACGTGCCTCAGTTGCGACTGCCAGCCAGCTGTGCATCCCCTCGATGGGAATGTAAGCGTCCAGAATCATGTCCCGCTTCAAAACCTCCTCGAAGCCCAGCACCCCTCCTCTCATCTTGACCACGTGTCCGGTCACAGTGGCCCATTGGGAGATGGGATCATAAGTCCATCCCCCACCGTCGGCCTCAAGAGGCCTAAAACTCTCCCTCACTCGGGCTACCAGAGGTCTCGAAGTAGACATCTACGCGTAGCGTACATACAGATAACAGAAAAGCATGCAAGGGTGAATTTCTTTACACAAGTTGAAATCCACTGAAAGGATGTAAATGAAAAACAAAATACTACATAATACATTCCAAGAATAGATATATAGGATTACTCTTTCGCAAATCTTTCTCTAAGGTAATCATTCACCAAAAAAAGAACACATCATCAAGTTTAACACACAGTCAAACACACACATAGCACTCTATCATAATGCATGTCACTTCAATATCTCTTTTTATACACCGGTGCACTGCTCCATGGAGACTTCTCTTCCTCAACTAAGTAGAGCGAAATGGCTGTAGCGTAAACCTAACATAATAAACCAATCGGTCCCCTTTTTCATGGACTTGGTAACCATCGGTCCCCTTTTTCATGAACAAGTTTTACAATTACGCAGTAGAGCTACTATCACCATAACACAAATAAACCAATCCGTCCCCTTTTTCATGGACTCAGTCAACCATCTGTCCCCTTTTTCATGAACTGGTTTACAATTATTTACAATCCCAACATAGGATTGTATGCTCTAATTTGGCAAAAGTCGCGTCTTTAATGCAAATGACAGTATAATTTGCAAACACACACAAGACAAACAATGCGATCCCCTATCTTAGGATTTCGTCGTCGCGTGTTAGCTTTCTTCCAACCCGCGTAGCATTATTGTCTTCAAGACTTCGTCGTCGCCACGTATTGACCCTCTTTCAATACCGTGTAAAAATGTTCTTTAGAACATAAGTTTTTGATAGAATTCTTCTTTGAAGTTAAGTTTCCTCTTTAACTTTAAAATTTCAAATCTTCAAATTGTTTTAATAAAAGCAATACTTTTTATTTAAAACCAACTTCACCATTTCTCTTCCCACTTTTTATTGTAAAAAGAGTTAATTAAAAGTCTTAATTAAATTCTTGGATAAACTTTACCTAAATTCCTTTACTTTTAAGTATTTTAAAATCTGAACCCTTAAGAAGTCCAATTTCATGCTTCAGCCCTAGCTTTTCTAAAAAATCATGTTTCTGACCCAAAAACGCCCAGTTTATCGTTTCTGCCCTAGAACTTCTGTAAATTATGTTTTTGGCCCAAAACACCCAGTTTTCATTTTTCTGCACCAGAACTTCCGAAATTTATTCTTTTGCCCCAAAACACACCCAGTTTTCGTTTTAACCCCTGAAAAATCTGAAATTTTACTTTTTCCCTCATTAATTAGTTTTCTAGCTTACTTAGTGTTTTTTGGAGAAATAGAATTTGGTATGAAATCTATTGGAGACTTATACATAGAAATTTAGTGAAATTTATCTATTCAAGTGTTAACTTGAATCCTAATTAATTTATTTGATTTTATTGGAAAAACTTTTTCATTAAAGTTTTTAAGTCCTCTTCCCACACTTAGTCAAATACTTTCAATTTAATCCCAATCACAATGAATCAAAGTATATGAAATATCCAAAAATCAACATACATCAATTAGGCAATAACACCACTCAAGCCATAAATCATACATACACTCAAAGTAACCATACATATCATTTTAAAATACATCATGAACATAACATCAATCATTAACTCATCAAGCATGCATTAGGCATTCAAAACTACTTCAAGCAATATACATATTTTTCCCAAGAGACTAAAATTTCGAAAATCATCATACATCCATCCAAAATCATGCTTTAAGACTTTAATACATAGATACGTAAAATAGGTATTACTAAGAGAATGATTTCTCATTCAACAACAAATAGGAAAACTCAAATCTTTGAGTTTAACCTTAAACACACAACATACAACCACACACATATACAATCTTCCCAACTTATTGAGAAAATCCCCTTACCTCTTGAAGCTAATGAAAAAGGGCTAACACCAAAATCACCTTCACACCAACCCCAACACCAACACCAAGTGGTCTCCCAAGAACCTTGATGTTTCCAATACTTAGAAAAATCAACCTTATACAAAATACACAAGAAAACCACTATAAAAATGTAAGTCTTATGAAAATACACAAACCCTAAAGAGTAGAAATTTTGAGTAGAGAAATACTTAATCAAACTTTGAAGCAAATGGATCCAAGATAGTTTTCAAGCTTGTAGGTTCCAAGGGAATGAACCTAAACCAAGGAAAAGCTTACTTTTAGAAAAATGAAGAACACAAGCTTCATGAAAAAATGAAAGTGATGGAAATGGAAAAATGAAAAGAGATTATGGTTTAGAATCATGATCCAAACTTTTTTTATGAAGCTTGAATAGCCAAAAACTCAATAAAACTTAGACTTTTGGTGTGTAGGAAAGCTTTGAAGATGGAGAGAAAATGGAGTTTCTTACTTTCAAAGGTTGAAGATGAAGTGAAAATGAAGCTTCTCTCTCCCCTCACTAGGCTAAAACTCGGCCAGACCAAAGGAGAATGGGGGAGGGATGAGCTTGATTGGTTTTGGTCACCTACTCCCTCTCTTCGATTGAAAAAAATTCAAAAATTAACCACTTTGACCCATTTGACTTTTGAGATATTTTGAGAGTGAAATTTAGGGTTTCATACTCAGCCAAAGGGCTGACCAAAATGGTGGGATTATGTCCCATCAAGTTAGGGTTTAATTGGTTGTTCAAAGTAGTAAAAACGCTTAGTTTTTAATCTCTTTTTGGATAAATATTTTTCTAAAATAGCTAAAATCATGAGAAATCAATTTTATGACTTGAATATGATATAGAAAAATTTAGAATCTCAACTAAATTTTTGGACTATTTTTCATGTCCCGGTTGCGCCCAGTTTACCCGTAAAACTCCAAACGCAGGTAAAATAAAGTTTTTTTGAAAAATTTCCAGAAAAATTTCTAAAAATCACAAATATTATAAAAATAATTTTTGGTTCGTTAAAATATTATTTTGGAGTAAAAATGACCTCCAGAAAAACACTAGACCGTTCCCTGCATCACGCGAGAATGCGGTTCCCGGAAAAATTCAGTTTTGCGAACTTGACTACTCTTGACTCTTCTAAAATAGACCCAAGGTATTACTATCACTATCCTCACCTCAAGATCCAAAAAATATTAATTAAATAATTTTAATTGAATTAAAGCAGATTAAAAATCAATATAAACTATTTAAAAATGAGGGTGTTACACAGTACACCAAGGGTGCACTCTCCTACTTGACCAACCACAGTATTCCCAATTAGCCAAAAGAACTTCGGAGGGTTAATTTTACCGATTCTTGGATTTGTTGACCACAGAGGCATAACACACTGAGTGATCAAACCTTTATAATTAAAATTTCGTCAGCGTAACAGTACAATTATTAAAATTCATAAATAATTTGAGCATTATAACTTTACTAATTATAAATTCACAATTTAAATAAAAGAAAGCATGAAGCAATTTAATTAAAGCATTAAAACAATAGTATAAAGTAAATAACAGTTTAATTAAAGCTTTAAACACCCAAAACACAAAATACTCATCAAAACAAGATCAGCCAAGTATAGAAGATTTTCCCCTTACCTCTTCTCAAGAACCTTGAAGAACACTAAGAACACAAATAAATTTGCAAGAGTTTTGTTAAGAAAAACCAAAGAAAAGCTTAAAGAAAAACTAGAGAAAACTTAAAAGAAGCCGAGGGAATAAGTTTGGAGAAAGATGAGCAAATGTTTGAAGAGCTCTCCCCCTCTATTTATAGGAGAAGCGGTCGACCAAGGGGTAGGCAAGTGGGAAGAAAAGCTTGATTTTTGTAATTATCCAAAAGTAAAAACCTAATTATCTAGTTGGTTTTAAAAATCATGTCTCACAAAATATCTAAAACCCTAAAAGAATTGAGAAGCTCCTAGATCCACTTTAGTCATGGAGGAAGGTGGCCAAAACTCGCTGGGAGGAGAGGGAATGGATTTTACATAAATAACCCTAGGGTTTGGATGAAAAAAGATAGAAATCAAAGGTTAAAAATGTCTTTTAATAAATCAAAAATTGAAATAATTGATTTAATTGGTGAGAACCAATGAGAATGCTTAAAAATGCCACGATATCTTTGAATAAATTCATGGTATCATTTTTGAATTTTATTAGTAGTGCAAACTCTTCGATTTTTGCCTTTTCCTACGGATAACCCCAAAAAGTGTAAAAAATAATATTTTCGAAACCTACAAAGAAAAAATTTCTAAAATTATAAAATAAATAATTAAAAATAAAATAAAAAATTCTTGTGGACCTTTGTCACGAAAATAACACTGTAAAACAAGATTTTTGCGTTATACGCTACCGTTTAGCGTATTTTTTGGTAATTTTTGAAAGTTTTCCAAAAATCCCATTCTAGAAAATCACAAATATTAAAAGAACCAACTAACCCTGATAGTAGCAAAAAATTATCCGTTTTCAGAAGTATTCTCAAGCATGTATATTTAAACCCTATTTTTAAGCTAAAAATAAATCTCAAAATATTTATATCGCAAAAATTCATATAAGACAGAAAAAGAACAGTTAATCACAGAACCGGATGTTACATCCCATATGTCTATATTTTGTGCATCAAAGAATGTGATCATTCTTTGCTTCCAATAGTCATATTCTTCTCCATTGAACAGTGGTGGCCTGTTCACAGCTTGTCCCTCGTTTCCATGGATCTTTGTTCTCTGCACTGTTAGGTGCTCAACCCCTAGAGACCGAGCTCTAATGCCAACTGTGGGTAACAAGATGAAACACAAGAAGGGGGTTGAATTGTGTTTCTTACCTTTAAAAATATTTTCATAAACGTTGGACGCTGTTTAAGAAGAATTGGAGACACAGTGAGTATTTGACGCACAGAGTAAGTTGGACGCAGAAACGTCCACTTAGTTTAAAACAAGTTTAGGTGCGTGTAAAATGTTTGTTAAACAAAATCTCAATTCAATCCCCACAGTTAGTATTAAAATTGAAAGTAAAGGAGTTAAGGGATAGAAGATTTACACGGTTGTTTTACCCTGGTTCACCCTTTCCTAAGAGCTACGTCCAGTCCCCTCAAACTAGATAGATTTCACTATCAGTCCAAATAGAATACAAGTATTCTTCAATAGCCTCTCCAGGCCTTACAACAAGTATTGTTTGCACATCTAGCCTCTCCAGGCTGAACCAAGTATTCTTTTACAAACAAGCCTCTCCAGGCTCAAACCCAAGTATTCTTTTACAGACAAGCCTGTCTAGGCTCAAACAATTATTCTTTTACAGTCAAGCCTCTCCATGCTCACGCAACTCAAAAGAGTGTGTGTATCTAAGTGCTGCTACTCACACAAGTGAGAATATGAAATCTTAAGCACTACGAGAGTTAAGCAAACTCTCTTTTACAAGAAGAAATGTACAGACTTTTCTAAGTTACAGAGTATATAAAATTTTGCACAACGTAAGCTCTCTTTTTCGTTTTGTATCACTTCTGTCTTCTTCTTCTTCTTCTTGTTTACGTTATTTATAGGCTTGAATGAAGCTTTGAATTAGGTCTTCAACTTGTTCTGCTTCAGCCTTCACAAAATAGTCGTTCTCTAATAGCATTAAATGCTATCTTCCTGTTGCTTCAATGGAGTGCTTCCTCGGCGTAGGTTGTTCAGCTCTTTTCTCTAAGGTTAGAAGCAACCTGTACTCAAAGTCTCAATACATAATGGTTAAAGGTAATATCCAGTTGAGACAAAGAGAATACACTGTGTGATAGAAAAGTTACGTTCAGAGAGTGACATATATATTCAGATTACATTCTCTCTCAAGTACACTTTTCATAGTGTTTTATGCTTTCCATTAAATGCTATTTCAAATCATTTTCAGTTAAGTCCGAGAAAAGCATACATACAGCTATTTATTTCAAATCATTTACTCATTTAATATGTCTTAAATTAAATGCAAGAGTAATAAATAGCATATTCAGAAATTAGAATAGCATGCGTGTTGGACGCATCATTAAACAGAATGGACGCTCAAATGTCTTACCATTTGGACGCATATCATGTCTTACCAAATGGACGCATATCATCCTGAGTCCATTTGACAATACTTACCATAGGTCAAGTACCAGAGTCCATTGGACGATCAGCTCATTGATTGTACATATAAGTACCAAAGCCATACTGGACGATGGACTTAACTTTTTTGTACCTGCAAGAGCTTGTTATCAAACTTTGTAAAATCCTTAATAATAATTGTTATCATCAAAACCATTTAGGGAATTAAACATTGAAACAAGTCTTTGAATAATTTGGTTCCAACAACTCAGTCCCGACCTATTTCACAACTCCGGACACTCAGTCCCAACATATTTCACAACTCCAGACACTTAGTCCAAAAATATCTCACCTTTAGGGACACTCAGTCCACGACCTTACATCTCATTGTTTTTAAATGCTAGGTTCATTCTCTCTAGGAACACTAGACTTATATCCTCCACATTTCAACTTTTAAGAATTTATTTGGGAACTCACTTTGGAAAACTCAATAAAATTCGGTTTTGGCTTCTTTGAGAAAACTCTTTGATAAAAATTCCTCACTTGACTTTAGTAATGCAATTTCTCTCAAAATTTTCTTGTACATCACTTTAATAAAAATATTCCTTCCTTGACTTAATTATTTAAAATGTCTAATTTGTTCAAAAATTAATTTTCTAGTCCTCTAAATATCCAGATTACACTTTCAGTCCCTATACTTTCAAAAACAGTGTTTTATTCAATATCAGACAATATCACAGGTGTGAAAATAAACATACCAGGGATGTGAAAAGTTCTGGAAAATTTACCATAAAATTCGAAGTTCACTTTTCTTTTAGAATTTGATTACATAAATTATTTCTAACCTTTTTAAGCATCAAAACCAGATTTTATCTTCATGAACTTTGGTTCATTAATTTTGATTTTCAAAAGCTATTATCATGGCCCTTTGGAAGCACTTTTCAAAGCTTGTTAAATCATATAGTTACTTGTTATAAAACTTTGACTTTTGCTCCCTTTGAGGAATTCTCTCGGTAATAACACCTCTCCACTTTCACCTCTCCAATCACATCAACATGCTTCAAACATACATGAATAATCATCAACACCGCACATGATATATAATATTAAAGTCATAACACATCTACTTTAAATATTACACATCTCAAGCCTTGAACCAAATCCAAGCTTCAACCAAATATACCAAACACTCACAATCACATAAGAAAACTCGTCACACCACAACTATATCACCAAACCCATAAGAAATCATCTCACACAATAACACTTCACAAAATCACACATCAATGATCAAGTCTTAAGAACACCAATCATATGAAACAAGCAAACTTATATAACTATCATAACTAGAGAATTTTCCCCTTACCCCTTGGCCTTTCTCCTTCTCTTTTCTCTTCTCATAAAGTTAGGATCACCTTCACAAATACATAAACAAGAACACACAACACAAACATCAATCAAAAGGGTTTTCACCCTTCACCAAAATCATCTAACCCCAAAAGGAATGAATAAAATAGCTTGTTCACAAACTCTTATTGTGAAACAAGACCATAAGGTTGATGGCTTACCCAAAGTCCAAAAACCCAAAGCTTAGTGTTCTTGAAAATAAGAACAACTTTGATAATCCAAAGCTTGATGAAGGCTAGTTTCTCTATGGCAAAATAACCCTAGACACAAAATTTTAGGTCATTTGGAACACTATATTCCAATATGTACCACTTGAACCAAAACGGTGAGTTAAGATTTCGACAAGAGACTTTAGTGCGTAATTTTCAAATCAGAAACAATTCTAGGTTGAAACCTTTTCCCTCAGTTTTGTTATGCCTAATATAGTGTGTCTATCAATTTTTAGATCCATAGGGTAAGTATGGTTGATTTGGACCCTAAGAACCAAATCCTAAACCTTAAGGTTTTAGTAGTGGTTAAGTGCCCAAATCCTAAACCTAAGGAACTAGTAAACCAAGACCATATGTGGTAAGTACTTTTAGGATTCACTATATTATTCTAAGTTGTTTATTATAGAGTCGAACTAGCATACCTTATATTTTGACCCATGTTGCATCTTTTAGAATTGTGTGAATTGCTTTTTCCATTTTGAATGTTGATAACATAGTTTGATTGGATACATGTATTGGTATGGGAATGAAGTGAAAGAGTTTTCTTCTTTTCTCCTAATTTTATACCTTGGAATGGTACTCTGCATGAACTCAAGGACATGGTGTTTGAACTGTAAATTAGAGCTATGAATCAATTCACATGAGATTCATTGTTCTCTGTGAATTGGAATCGCATGAAGTTCATATGATATTCACAACAATATTTTCTTAAAATTTAGTTTAAAATGGTATAAGTAACATCTCACGGTAGCACGAAAGGGTGGCCGTGAGGAGGACTCCGTAGCATGAGAGGGTGGCCGAGGATGTTACAGTATACTCAGATATATATATATATATATAGTTGTGAATCAATTGTGGATTGTTCTTGATGCCTTTCCTGTTCAGAGACCAATTGCATATATTCTTTCTATGGCATACATAATACACTCTGTTAGTAAGAGTTCTATAGTATAGTTGTAGCTATAGACAGAGAAACCTTTGTGGACTCTACGAATAGGGACTAAGCCCTGCAATAGGATAAGTTCAGAGTTCACAGCGGAAGTTGATAATTAAAGTACCAAGAGCCAACTTCTCAAGAAACAATCTTAGAATTAGAGGAAAACTTGAGAGATGAATATCCTTATCTATTTTCTTAGGTGAGTTATACAATTTTGAGGGCAAAATTTTCTTTTGGGGGGGAGAGTGTAACACCCCAAAAAAAAGACATTTATATTTATAGATATATCTCTAGCAGTTTTAATTTTATTGAATGATTATACATATAGGCATGGTTTTATATTAATGGTGTGAATGTATCGATCAAATTGTTTTATATGATTTTATGAGGGGCGAGTAAGTTAGATTGGGTAAAAAAGAGAGAGAAAGAGAGATTTTATACTCACTACCAATTACTTTTTACACTCACACATGCACCCCTCACTTAAAATAAAAACCCTAACCCCCAAACACACTCACCCACACACACTATATGAAAAATAAAAAGAAAAGAGAGAGAAGAGAAAGACCGAGAGAGGGAAAGAAGAGAAAAGAGGGAACTAAGAAAGAAGAGAAAGGAAGGAGTAGGAGCTTGGAAGGGGGAGCTAGTTCTTTGTCTTCATCAGTCTCTATTAGTATTTCTTCTCCTTGAGTTGAGTTCCTTCCCTCTCCTCTGTTTTGGGTTGTGTTTTGTGGTGGTTTTGTGCTCCCAAGCTTGTATGTCTAGGTTGGGGGTTGAAATGGAAGATGGGCTTGTCAAATAAGTGATTTTCTCTATCTTTTTGTAATCTTGAGTACCTGAGTACCAAGAGTTACTTTGAGAAGTGAAACTTATACCTACAAGTGGTTTAGGGTTTGATTCATGGTACACTATAGTGAATGTTTCTTTGTTTTTGTTTCATGGTTTTGGTTCTTATTTTGTTTGTGGTTGATGTGATTCTTATACATGCATCTATGATTTGTGTGATTGAACTTGAAATCTTTATTGACTGTTTTATTTTGTCATCATTGTATGTTTTGGGAAGGGTTAATATGATAGGGAAGAAAGGATTGAGCTAATTTCATGAGTTGGAGTTTGAATTGGGAAAGTTTTGATGTGATTCTAAAGTCATGTTTCCGCTGTCCTATAATCCCGTATACACATCCTTCGGTAAATTGCTCATAACTCTCTCCACAGGGACTGTTTCGAGCTCATTTTTGTAGCATGTGAAACTAGACTCTTTTCTCTTCAAAATGGGTACTCGAATTGTTAGATTTTATTAAGTTTTGAATGCGAAAATGCAATTGTAAATTGCAGTATTTACTCTAAAATTTGAACTAACCTTGTTGCATCCTTTTAGTTGTAATTGATAATGTACTCACTGTATTGTCCCGTTCTCTGTACCATACGACACTAGACATAAAGTCTTCATGTTAGGCTTTGGTTTGACTAGATTTGGATAAGAATTGAGTTAGAAATCGTTACTTGAAGTAGCAGTTGAGTTGTTAAAATCCTGATATGAGCATAGCCTAATAAACTGTGGATAATAGAAAATGTATTTACTGTATTCTTGTGTTTTCTGTACCATATGAAACTAGACATAAAATGCTTCATGTTAGCCTTTGGTTTTACTCAAATTGGAGTTGTATAGAGTTAGTTATTACTCTCTCAAGTCTCTGTTTTTGGTTGTTCTTTGATGTGCAAATATGAGTTTGAATCAAGTTAGAAGGGATTTATGAGAGTAGAAGTGATTGGATCGATGTTATTTTTGCAAGAAAATGAAGCACTTGAAATGTTATGGTGCTAATTATAAATAACTATTATTGTGAGAAGTTTTGACCAAAGAGAGGATAAGTCATGAACTATCATTTGTTAGGGTAGTCTTAGTTTAAGCAATATACTTAAACAAGCTATCATGTCAGTAGTTCTAGTCTTTCTTAACGGAGGCTGAGGGTAAGTGCATAGCAAGTTCGGGATGCTGGTTTGCGGTCATAGACGTTTGACCTGCCTTACATTGAGGCTATACCATCCCAATTTACTCACGCTTGATGGTATAGAAGTTTTCAAAATAAAATGATGATGATAAGTTCATGACTTAGAGGCTTGTTTATGAGTATGAAGCATCAATGAGGAATAACTCTACCCTGAGTAAGGACCCGGTCTTAGAGCCGGTGATGAAAGGGCGAGTTACCAACGAGGTTTTACTTAAAGATATGTTTAAATTTATTAATAATACATGCTAGATATATGTTTGATGTGAATGTTGTTGGGACTTGTAACATCCTAAAATTTCACTCTAAGAGGAAGAGTATTAATTTTAGAGGATTAGAATTATTTAGAAGTTTTTTGGATAAAAACTTAGTAGTTTAGAGCTAAATACAGAACTCAGGATATTATATACGGACTTTCTAATTATTAGGATAAATGATGAAATGAATTTGGAAGATTCATACAACACTTCCAAAAAGTATTTGAGGGAAGACATAGTAGTTTTATGATATACAAAGGTTTTAGGAATTAAGTTTAGATTATAAGAGAAGGATATCAAGGAATTACAGTTTTTAGTCCCTTTAGATGGAACTCCATGAAGTGAACCGAAGGACAACAAGAAGGGGGGTTGAATTGTTACCCTTTTGAACTTTTAGCCTACAAGAATGTTAATTGAACCTTCTGACTGAACCTTCTCAAGTATAATAACTTGGAAGTCAGAATAGATTGCTTTTGTTAGTTATAAATGAGTACTGATAAAGAGTTGCTAGCATGCAATTGATTTATATATCTAAGAAAGTAGATATGACATTTCTGATTAAGATTGTTTACTTAAGAATGTTCACTCTTGAGAACATTCTGATATGATTGTTGAATATGAACCCTCTGAGGTTCTTCGACCTTCTGATGTTCTTCAACCTTCTTAAGCTGATGAACTTTCTCAGATAACTTCCTTTGAAGTTCTAATTCTTCGTTCAGAAAGTATATGTTTTTGTTATATCAGAATACGTATGTGAAGTGACTTTAACAGAACGATAGTAACAAGTAAGAGAGAGAGGGATAGAGAATACCACACACACAGATTTATCCTGGTTCACCCTTAACTCGTGGGCTACGTCCAGTCCCCACTCCCTGTGAGATTTTCCACTAGCTTAACCACCAGTACAAGTATTCTTCACACAGCCTCTTCAGGCCTTTACAAGTATTCTTTCCACTTGCCTCTTCAGGCACAACAACTGAGTATTCTTTAGAACTTAGCCTCTCTAGACTCTATAACTTTCTTCTACTCACTAGTGCTCGCTCACTATGTAGTAAAAGAACAACCTATACAGATTTAAAAATATAGGTTGTGTCACTCTCTTACAACTTACAAATCATTCATAAACGAACAACTGAAAACTGTATTTCACTCTAATAGATACAGAAAAGTATTTCGCAGAGTGAGTGATTCAAGTTCAGACTTGATGGGAAGATTAATCTTGGTTCAGATTGTGTAATATTGCAATGAGCTCTTCCAAGTTGTCTAGATGTGTTTGCCTTTGCTTTTAATGAAGTTCCATAGTGAAACTAGCCGTTAGACATACAACAACAGGCCTCTGTTCGTACAGCTGGACACTCCCTTGCTTTTACCAAAAATTGACAGTGACAACTTGCTTTTGGTACTCGTTCATCAGAATGTTCTGCTGAACATTCTGATGTCCATCATTCTGATGAACATTCTGATGTTCACGATGAACCTTCTGATGATCTTCTCTAATATCAGATGTGTTCTTTCTTCTGATATTCCTCAAGCTTTTGTGCGAGAACACTTGTACCTTAGATGTGGTGGTACTTTGTTTATTCTATCCTTCCTTTGGAACCTTCTAATATGTATAGCTCTATCCTCTGAGAAGGTTCACTAGGTTGTCTTTGCTTGAACATTCTTTGATGCTGACCAGACCTTTGATCTTTGAGATACCTGTAGATTCTGACTTGATTGTCTTTTCCTTAGATCACTGACTATCCTATCATAGTATATCTTTATCTTGATCATTGGATGTCTTGACTCTGGTTCTTGAGAACGTTCATGTTTGTGTACTTGATTGTCATGAGAATGTTTGAGCATTCTGAGTTCATCAAAACATTCTGATGTGTTCCTTCAGAAACATTCTTACGAGCTTTTTCTGACTTAACCTGTTCTTGTTAAACATTCTCAAGCACACCATTAGTTCTCATAACATTCTTAAATGCTTAAATTAGGTTCAGAAGGTTTGTTGTCATTAAGATAGAGACTACAAAGACCTGATAGAAAACCTAAGAAAAAAAGAATGACCAGTTACGGTTAAGTATTATAGAGTGAATAGTAAAATAGTTAAGTCTTGTATAGACTTCTGTTTTGTGTATTTCCGTCTTTGTATATGATCTGGTGTGATCTAGGTGATAAGAAAATTATGTTAGCCTTATAGTTAAGGGTGTTAAATACTTATCAACTTATTTCATTAAAACAGACACTTTTTCTACGACGTTTGAAAACCGTACTTACCGTAATAGACAGAAAACAGTTTAATTAGTAAAAATATGTTCAACCAACCCAAAAAATTATCTTTCTTCACAAAAGTTGTTTCTTATAATATTTATGATTTTCTGAAATTTTTCTAGAATTTTTGGAGAAACTAATTTTAGAAATTACCGTTTTGGTCCCTACAGTTTACAGTAAGAGCTGAGAACTGATACGGAGACCAAAAAGAGGTCAAAACGAAAAACTGGAACAGTATACCATGTTTTTACATTTCTTATTAATTATGAAATTTATTTTGGAATTTTTCGAAAGAGAAATAAAAAGTTTCTTTTTCGGTCCCTATAAGTACGTAAAACGAAGATTACAGAAACCAGGATGAATTTGCAGTGATCAGTGAATGCTCAAAATCAAATTTTAAGAGGGATCATTAGTGTTTAAAACAAATTTGTGATTTTCTGGGAATTTTTCTAGAATTTTCTGAAAAGTTACTGTTTTGCACTTACGGCGCGTCCGTTTTCCTTTGTTAGTGCAAACCGTAAAGCCTACCCTTTACCGTAAAAATCCAGAAACTCTTGTATGAAGTCTTTAGGACTATTAATAGTCATTTTCAAAATTTCACATAGGTCCTCATCTTTTAATAAATTGTTTTTGGAATTTTCTTGCAAAAGGACTATGTTACCCTTAGTTTTCCGTTTATTTACCAAACCATAAAGCTTTTGGACAAAGAATCAAATGGTCCCCCCTTTTTCCATGGGTTGGTCGACATCACCATTCAACTAGGACCCTTGGATGAGTTTTTACTTTATGACTCATATGCATTGTCACATGAATTAGCCAATTAGATAAAAACTTGATTTAACCTAATTAATAAATAAGCCATTTTGGAATCACAAAATTATTTTATTCCTTCCAAGTCCCCACTCTTGGCCGCCCCACACCCACTATAAATAGACATCCATGCTTCATAATTTCCACACACCAAGCCAAGGATCAAGAAGGCAAACACAAAGCTCTCTCTTTTCTTCTTAGTAGTCTTAAATTTCTTTTGGTGTTCTTACTTGTTCTTCTTCAAGTTTTGGCCAAGGTAAGGGGTTTCTCTTTTCAATTTAATTTAAGAAGTATGAGTTTGATTCTTGTTTGTGTTTGAATTGTTTGTTTGTATGTTTATAGCTTTTTGTTTGTTAAATACGCTTTATAATTGTTTTATAGCTTTAATTTAATTATTTTGTGCTATTGATGAATTGTAGAGTTATAATGCCCAATTTTATACTAAAAATCATGTGACTAGAGAGGTTATGGCAAAATCACTTTTGAGCTTTTGTAAACATACTGTTATAATGGCAAATTTTAGACGTACCATAAATAAGATTTTACCGCAAAGAAAATATAATTTATTATTTGTGAAAACCCGATATTATCTATCATTTATATACAAGGTAATGGTTAAGATAAATGATTTATCAGTATGGATCTGTCTAGAAAGGAAGAGAGACCTATGAAGGGGCTAAAGCAGTCCGTCTCTCTGGCCTGGGATCTGTGCTGGTACGCTGTTTGGGGAAATCTTAACACTAGGAACCCGGTATATATGTGACAAGATAAAATTGGGAAAGAAGCAATTTCCTAATAACGTATATATAAATAGATTGGAATGGATAAAAGACTGTAACAGTAATGGATTCTCGGTGAATTCTACTGTTATAGCATCTTTCGGAATATAATCTAACTGTAATGGATTCTCGGTGAATTCTACTGTTATATTATTAGTGGAAAATATCGAGTTGGTATCCAATCAGTATATATATGCAAGTAACTCAGTTTAATTTCTAATGTTTTACGGCAGTGGAAATTAGTGAGATAGACTTTCAACGAGCCTTTTTCCTAGAAGATAATTGGAACTTAAGTATTTCCGAAGAGAAACAATTTGACTACGTTCACTTAGTTTACATTGACGTGTTGATTACCGAAGACGGCTTTGCCGCTGTGTGATCTTTTCATCTTCGAAAATTAATTAAAGCTAGAAAATAATTAGCTTTATTTCGTTCACTAAGTGAATATTATGTTTTTAAAAAGACAGACACTAATTACAACAATCGGCTCATCCGCCGTGTAATTATTCCATTCCCAAAGAGTTATCTAAAATCTGATAACAGAAACATACTAATTAAAAAGCGAATGTAAATTTAAATACTGTTAATCTATTCTCTCATGACCAAACCAAAGTGGTTATGCCCGGTTTGATCTTCTTGAAATACAGTTAAATACTTTTTATACTAATTCACTCTGTTGAGCTACTTAAAATTATTAAAAATAGAGAAACGATTTAATCCGTAAATGAACAGTATAAGAAAACAAGAGTTATATGTTGTGTTAAGAAAACAGCAAAAAGAGAAGTTTTTATCAGATACTGTGATTTTAACAATTATCTAAAGAGTTTTATAAAGTGATGAGTTTTATTTTATATGAAGAGATTTTGAGAAGATTTTGAGATTTTTGTGAAAAGAGACAGTAAAACGGAGGAAGTTTTACAAAGAGAATTAAAGAGGAATTCAAGAGAAAATTTGTGCATTTGCATAAAGACGTTTTTGAGCATACAACCTACGAGACGGGGTTGAAAATAGGTTCTATTGGACTACAATTGTCTACTGGGATTATCCAGGTTTCGAAAGTCTCAAAAGGTTGTGTCGGTGAATATCCTCTAGCCGAGACAAATCGAATACCCGGCTTGGATAAATCTGACTGGCAGATCTATTTCTGATTGCGTATTAAATTTTAAATGCAGTATTACTGAAGTATCTTCAGGGGTCTAGAGGGATTCCCTGATTATGCTGTTAAGTTTACAGGCAGCCAATCGCTCATTGGAGTTAAGGTTGGAAAAGTCTCACTGGGAGCATTACACCGGTGTGATTTGAGAAATATTGAAGAGGCATGCATAAAAACATTGATGTGATATTCTGTGAAATACATTGTTTTACAGATTTTCTGGATACAAGGTAAGACCTGTCTGGTTAAGATCTGATTGTGTGTTTCCAATGCTGTATTATACTATTCTAATGACTTGAATGACTTGATTGTCTATGATATTTATCTGTTCTTGATGTTTGAGTCGAGTGTTGTGTGATCTATGTTTGATAATGTACTTGTACTACTTCTATTAACTTGAGCTAGAGTTTCACCCTTGCTTGCTTTGTTGTGTTGATGCATGACTAAGTAGATGCATCGCACATGATGATAAGGGACTGGGAGACGTCCGACACCTGAGTTTAGAACCCCAAGGTGGAGGATGTGTCCGGTGGAAGATAAACCCTAATACACAATGGGGAAGATTTGTAGGAAGAGTAGAAGTGGTAAATGCTGGAAGATTTTTGTACTGGAAGATAAACCCTAATACCACAAGGTGGAAGATTTTTTCTGGAAATTTTTGAGAAAAATTTTATTTTACTCGTGTTTGGAGCTTTACGGGTAAACCGGATGCAACCGGGACATGAAAAATAGTCCAAAACTTTTAGTTTTGAGATTCTAAATTTTTCTATATCATATTCAAGTCATAAAATTGATTTCTCATGATTTTATCTATTTTAGAAAAATATTTATCTAAAAAGGGATTATAAAACTAAGCATTTTTACTACTTTGAACTACAAATTAAACCCTAACTTGATGGGACTTAATCCCACCCTTTTGGGTCTGCATTTGGCCGAGTATGAGGCCCTAATTTTCACTCTCAAAATATCTCAAAAGTCAAATTGGGTCAAAGTGGTTAATTTTTGAATTTTTTTCAATCAAAGAGAGGTAGTAGATGACCAAACACAATCAAGCCCATCCCTCCCCATTCTTTGTAACGTCCGTAATTTTAGGTTTCTGACTTTATTACATTTTAATATGTGGATATGTGATTGATGTGAATTAAATATATTTTAGGAAGATTAAGTTGGTAGATGAAGTTTTCCTGACATTAGAAAACAGTAGTTTAAGTCGGACGTTGAGATCCAGACAGAGTTCTGTTTACTGTAAATAGACGGAACAGTGACTTTGTGAAGTAGAAACCCTAGATTTAGGTTAAGAAAGAGATTTGAAGGTACAAATAGTGATTTTATAATATTAGAGGATTTTAGAAATTTATTTGGAAATTTTCTGAAGAACGGATAAAAATGTTACCGTTTTAGTCTCTGTAGTTTGACTAGGTTGAACTGGGAGTTGGTTTGAAGACCAAAACAAGTTAAGAAATATTTTTGGAGATGCCAAATGATGTTTTATATTATTTTAGAATTTTAGAAATTATTTCGGGAATTTTTAGAATGACAGACAAAGAATTGCAGTTTTGATCCCTGTTGACTGAGAACAGGATAGCAAGGAGAGCAGGTGAATGCCAGAAGCTTAGGAAATGATCCAAAATCAACCAAAAGACTAACCAATGGAGTTTATACAATATTTTGGATTTTTAGGAATTTTCTGAGATTTTTCTGAGAAAGTCAATTTTTACCCTAAGTTACGGGTTACAGTAAAAACCGAAAATTACCATAATGCTTCTAAGCTTGATCTTTTTGAACCAAGACTTTTGTGGCACCTTACTTTCATGGATTAGGACTTATTTTAAGATTCATGAGAGTTTTTACTTCAATAGGTTATTTTTGGACAATTTTTACTATGAAATACAAAAGTTACCACACTTAATTACCTTGGACAATTTTTCAAGACAATTTTTCTAAATCTGTGTGTCCGTGATATTATGTTACCTACTATTGTTGGAATGTGCAGATTGTTGGTGCCATTTTTGAGGAAGAACAGGCTGCGAATATTCTGAATGTTCCTATCTACAAGGAGTCTCTTGTGGATAGGAGAGTTTGGAAATTTAATTACATGGTCTATATTCTGTCAAGTCTGCCTATCGCTTATACATGGACCATTTTGCTACTTTTGATGAATTCAAGGTTCAAGGCGACTGGACAAAGTTATGGGATTTGAAGTTACCACCCAAAGTCAAGTGTTTCCTTTGGCGGTGCTGCAGAAATTGTTTGCCAATCCGTACACGCTTGCAGTCAAGAGGTATCCCTTGTTCTCCTTTGTGTGTCTTATGCGATGTGGATATGGAAACCAGCTAGCATTCCTTGCTTACTTGTCCTTTGGCGCAAGATTGTTGGAATTCTATTGGTTTATGGAACATAATTGAACCTCAGTTGCTGATTCATGAGAGTTTTGTGCAAATTTTTTTCTATCTAATAAGGGCTATCCCTCAAGACGATGTGGCCAAATTTTGCATGATGCTTTGGTCCCTTTGGTCTAGGCGCAATACCAAACTTTGGGTCAATATGGACGAAACTGCTCAAGAATGTATTCATAGAGGTGCTGCGGTTTTCAGTTCCTGGAATGCTGCCAGGAAGAGTTCGGCACCACAGGAAGAGTTCGGCACCAGTGTTAGAGAGGGTGAGGCTACTGCTCTTTTGTTGGCTATTAATTGGCTGCATCAGTTGGAAGTGGATTTTGCTATTGTGGAAACCGATTGTAAAATAATTGTGGACAGCCTTAATTCTTCTTCACAAGATTTAACTGAATTTGGTGATTTAATTAAGTCTTGTAAGGATTTACTTAGTTTGAAACAAGGATTTACTATCCAGTTTGTTAAGAGGCAAGCCAATATGGCTGCTCATACTCTTGCTAGGAGAGCAGCTACTCATGCTTGGGCTCATATCACTAGTACTGTTCCTACTTGTATTGCTTCAATTATTTTCAATGAAATGAGATAAGTTTCCTTTTGTCAAAAAAAAAATTACCTTGGAGACTTACCTTTTACCATGGTTAAGTTAAGGTGAAAAAATGTTTTCACCCAGCCTTGGAGCAGATGCAGCGCCTCTGGTCTGTTTGAGGAAGAGTGTGGAAAATTAAAATATCCTTGACTCATTGTTCTTGGCCAATTAGATTAATGCAAGTGGTAGTTATAGGCTTATGACTCACTAAGTGTAATGATAACATCAATGAAAGAAAAAAAAAATCTGGGACAACAGAAGAGGAGAGGGAGGTCGAGCCAAGAAAGGAGAGGAAGAGAGCTCTTGTTCCATTTTTCTCATTTCACTCACACACCATAGCCAATTTCTCAAGCTTTTCTTTCCAAATTTTTATCTAAGTTAACCAAATCTTCCAAGGATTTGCTCTTGGTTTTGGGATCTACAAGCTATCAAGTTATTTGGTAAGGATTCCATGGGTTAAGTTTTTATTATTTTCTTCATGGTTTATGAGCTTAGGGTAGAGTTTGGTTTATCTTAAGTTCATCTTTCAAGTGCAAAAGATTATCCATGGATGAGGAAATTTAATTGGTATTTGGATTGTGTTGTGTTTGATTTGAAAGGAGCTAATCAAGAAGGAGAAAGAGAAGGAAGAAGAAGAGTTGGAGGTAAGGGAAAATTTTCTTATACAAGGTTTTTAAAGTTTGGTTGACATATAAGTGCTATATTTGTGGTGGTTGGTTTAGGATGATTTTAATTTAACCTAGAGTGCATGTTGATTATCAAGCTATGAGCTCTTTTGTTCCTATGGTGATGGATGACCCAAGAGTGGTATTATGCTTAATATGAACTCTTGTGAGTGGCTTGATCATGAAAGCTTTGCTTGAGGATGGTTTTAGATTATTTGCCCTTGGTGGGAATAGGATTAGGTTGCCTTTGGTATGAATTGCTCTTGGTTGAAAGAATAGTTGAGTTGTGTGAAATGATCTTGCTCTATGTTATATGCATGATGACCCTTGCTCTTTGTTTGATTTGAGTTGATTGAGTGTTAGATTGTGACTATGTTCTCAAGCTTGGCATGGTGAATTTGATCTTAGTGGGATAATATATGCTTGGTGTGTGATGATGATCTTGATTCATTGCCTTGATGAGTTTGGAACCATGGCTTGATGATGAATGATTGTGTTTTGTGATTAATCCAAAGATGGTAAAATTTGCTTATTTTATTCATTTGGTCATAACTATGTAAAGAAAAGATTGATTTGGGTTACACTTTGAAAAATCGCAAATCTTCCATACCCTGGGTGTGGCCATTTTCGTAGTTGGGGAAAACTGGAAAACAGGGGACAGAACTGTCTGCACCGCGGGTGTGAAAAGCAGCGCGCCTGTGAACAGTTCTGGTTCCTGATTTATAAGCAGCCCAGGATTTTGCGAAAATTGTCTTTTTTCCAGCCTTTTAAACCAAATTTGTTTAAGAGAAAAATGTCATTTTTGAATCTAAAGATTGATAAGTATTTTGGTTAATTTATTTTAGAACTTAAACATTTGATTTAGAAAATGTTTTAGTTAAAAGACAAAGTTCAATTAGAAGGTGTTAATTTAAAAGAAAGAAATATGTTGGTTGGGAATAATCACAAAAAGATGAGAATACTATAAGAGATGAGAACATCATAGCCAAGAGGAGGTTATGTGTGATGCCAAAAGAGATGAATATTACATAACCAAGAGAGAAGGTTATGTGTGATTGTTACAAGAGGTAACATAGAGAATAGATGAATAATGTTACAAGTGGTAACATAGTGATGTGTATGTGATAATTACAAGAGAAACCAAAGTGAAAGTAATTGATTGTGATTGATTGCGTGTATATACAATATGTAGTGGCATTTGCATAAAGAGAAAGAGATTTTCTTGGCTTTGCCAAGTGGTCATACCCAGAGAGGGTTGTGACGTGAGCTACAACCCAGAGAGGGGTTGAAAATAGGTATGGTTGGGCTACAATTGCCTACTGAGATTATCCAGGTTTCGAAAAATCTCAATGGCCGCGTGGTGACTCCCAGCGAGCCGAGATCGAGTAGAGCACCCGGCTTGGATAAATCTGACTGACTGACCTATTTGTGATATGGTGTCACTGAGTGTATTAAATAATTGTCTTGGACTTTACTGTTTGTTTAGCCTTGAACAATTTTGACTTAAACATGGCTTTCCTGAATACTGTCTTGGACTTTACTGGAGGTTTAGCCTTGAACAGTATGTTAGAGATTGACTGCGGCCTATCGCTCAAATGTTGTTGGGGAAGAGAAAAGTCTCCATGGAGCATTACACCGGTGTTGAGAGAGAAATAGAAGTGTCATGTATTTTATATGTATATCTGTGTGATGATATATTGCTTGATGCTGAGTTATGTGCTGTAACTGTGATGATCTTCCTTGTGTATATGAAAATGTCTTATTGGAAGAGAGAGAATATACTTTTGTGCTGAGAATGGTTCTGTAATGTTTAATGTAGGTTATGTTTGATAAGTCTGATTTACTTTATTCTTATCTGTTGTCACTATGCTTTATATTCTGTGTATGAGGATTTTTCACCCTTGCCTATATGTTTTGTGCTCCTTGGAACATGATTCATATAGATGTGCCACCAGTCAAGTGAATTGACCAAGACGGAGGAATGAGGAAGACTACCGTCTAGAGTGGTTTTGGCTAGATAGTCTTTTGGAGGTGATCGGAGACTCGACCGGCTTAGGCTCATTCGGCGTAGACTGTCATTATTATCTTTACCGGATGGCTGTACTATTTTATATGACATTACTAGCTATCCAGTTTTGATGTATTTGTAAAACTTTGAACCATTATTATACATGAAGTACATTATTCATTCAGATGATGTTAGTCTTGTTTTCTTTAGTAATACGTTATGACATAAATAAGTTTCGAAATCTAAATAGCGTAAGTGAGAGTTTCAAGTTAAAATAAGTTTCAGGAATTAAAGAAAGGAAAAAAAAATATACTCATTTTTGAAATAGACTTGTAATAATTAAAAGAAATTTTTTCTTTTAAAAATAAAGATTAGTATTATTTTCGATAAATAAGGTTACTTATGTTGTAATATCCTTTTATGAGAAAGGGTGTTGCATTCTTCCTTGGTCTAGCCGAATCATGTAGGGAAAGGGAGGAGAGAGAATTCATTTCTTCTTCACTTCATCTCTTTCAATCTTGCAAAAACACCATTTTCTCTCAATTTCAAAGCTTTCCTCCATAACCAAAGCTTGAGTTTTATTGATTTTTTGGCTATTCAAGCTTCACAAAAAAGGTTTGGATCATGATTCTAAACCATAAACTTCTTTCATTTTTCCATTTCCACCACTTTCATTTTTTTTCATGAAGCTTGTGTTCTTCATTTTGCTAAAAGTAAGTTTTTTCTTGGTTTAGGTTCATTCCCTTGGAACCTTTGAGCTTGAAAACCATCTTGGATCCATTTGCTTCAAAGTTTGAGTAAGTATTTCTCTACTCAAATTTCTACTCTTTAGGGTTTGTGTTTTTCATAAAACTTACATTTTTATGGTGGTTTTTCTTGTGTATTTTGTATAAGGTTGTTTTTTTAAAGTGTTGGAACATCAAGACTCTTGGGAGACCACTTGGTGTTGGTGTTGGTGTGAAGGAGATTTTTGGTGTAGCCTTTTTCATTTGCTTCAAGAGGTAAGGGGATTTTCTCAATAAGTTGGGAAGGTTGTGTATGTGTGTGACTATGTGATTTGTTCTTGATGATGAACTCAAAGACTTGTGTTTTTCTTATTGGGTGTTGAATGAGTTTTCATTCTCTTAGTAATATATATTTTTATATATTTATGTATATGAGTTTAAAGCATGACTTTGGTCAATGAATGATAATTTTTGAAAGTCTATGTGTTCTTGGAAAAATCATATGTATGGTTTGAAGTGATTGGAATGCCTAAATGCATGCTTGATGTATTTTAAGAAGAAATGTATGGTTACCTTGAGTGTACGAATGTTTTATTACTTGAGTTGAGTGTATGTAATATGTAATTATGTACAAATAAACTTTCAACCACCAGTGAAGACATGAAAAATAAGCATAAGGTATTATGACATGCATCATAAAACATATTTTTGAAAACAGATATGGTGTAATTTAAGCATATTATGATTATGATAATTCAACAAAGCACACAAGCTAAGACTTCGGATAAAAAAGTGAGATGTAACCGAGCAAATTTCAACCTCTTGAAAACATGGCAAATTTTTTACCTCATATGTGAATCATGATGGAGGTAGTTTTTTATACAAAAAATTCAGAGAAGCATAGTAAAATGGACAGCCACAAAACCCAACAATAACAAACACAAAAAACCAAGCAAACACTTTTAAAAAAAACAAATAGAACACGCACAGAAGTTTGCTCATCCACAGAACAGCCTTGATTCGGTGTTCCTCCATAGACAGAGAGACGGCGACGACAAGTGGCAGCACGCCAACGACGAAGCAGAATGAAAGTGAAACGGTGGTGAAGCCCAGCACAACGGTGGCTGACGAAACAATAGCAAAAATGACCCCTTGCTAGAACAAACCGTGGTGGAGTTTGTTTTTCTCTCCGGTGAAGGTTCCAACACTAAAATCAATAGAGGGGTTTTGAAGAAGGGAATGAGTAGAACATTTTAATCGATTTCATTTTTGTGATAGTGGTTCACAGTGGATGAAATTGGAGATGGTGGTGGCTGGTTCTAGGATTTGAAAAGAAAAAAATGAGAGAAATAGAAAGGGAAAGAGAAAAATCGAGAGTGAGAAGAAGAGGAGTTTGAAATTTGAAATGAAAAAGCAATGGGTTATTTGTTTTGTCTGATAATAAAGTTTGGAAGCCTGAAGCTTTCACGAGAAGATTTGATTTTTTCTTTCTTTCATTTGGGCTGGTGGAGAAGTGTTTGTTGGAAGCTTTCATTTTTTGGATTGCTTTTGAGGTGTGCTAGAGAAGGAAGCTGCTCCCAGCAATCCTAAATCCAAAGAGAGCCCAAAACTGTGGTCTCTAGTTGTATATGATAAAGATAAAAGAGATGATTAAAGTGAAAATCATACTAATTAGGGGTGGCAAAACGGGCCGACCCGCCCCGACCCGCCAAAAAATGGGGCAGGCTGGCCCACCAAAAAAAGTGGGTTGGGGTACTCCAGCCCGCCCCGCCCCGCTGGTGGGTTGGCGAGCCAACCCGCCCAAAAACAAAAAAATAAAAAAAAAGAAAAAAGTGTGTAGAAGTGGTGGGTTGGCGGGCCAACCCGCCCAAAAAAACTAAAAAATGCACAAAAAAAGAAAAGAAAAAAAAAACGGGTTGGCGGGCCAACTCGCCGAGCTAGCCCGTTTTGAACCCACCTTTGGGCGGGCCGAAACGGGTTGTGGGTTGAAAACCCCAACCTGGCCCGCCCTTTTTTGGCGGGATGGCCCGCCGGGCCTAGCCCACATTGCCACCCCTAATACTAATTACATTAAAATAGGCAATGAACATGATAAACTAAACAACTGTTCATATAGACAAAACATGTGAACGGATCATTGATCCATCCAAAGGATCAACTTCCTGCACAATGCGATTTCCTCCCCTCAATTGATTCTCAATACAAAATCTATTCCACTGCCCTCTCAGATACACCTCAAATGGTCTCCTGTCAGCCCATTTCAATTTGCATTCAACCATAATCATCCTCCAAGATAATGTCATCTGACATAAACATCGACAATCCCTCTTTCACAAATTCTACAGGCAAATTCTGAAGAAAATTGTAATTCAAATAAATAACATATGCGATATATATCTAATCTAATACATAATATAATCACAAATAATCAAAATATAATCCAAATAAAATAAATCATGATAAAAATTTCAAGTACCATGTTATTATTCGATGCCTGTTTCTTAGTTAGTGTAATCTCACACTCGACCATGGATGGGTTGTCCATATAAGATGCATCATCTACAGGTGGGTCTAAAGAAAGAGACTCAGAAGAGTTTAGTTCATCATCATTATTTGGAATGAACTGAGGATTATAAAAACAATCATGATCAATGAAGGTGCAAGGAGGGCAATGAAGAACTTTGTTTAGGTTCAAATCAAATAATTTGATAAGAGAAATTAGCACCTCGTAGATATTCAACCTTCAACCAACAACCATTTGGCATATTGTAATGCCTTAGAACATTCTCTATCCCAACGCCAAAGTATGCATTAAGTGGATTTTGGTGAAGATAGACATTGATCCGAGTCATTGAAGGGTCAATAAAGAAAACTTTCTCAGGCAACACATGCCTATGGTTGTGATAAAAGTATCGTGGACATAAAGAATAGGTCTACGTGAAATTTGAAATTTAAAAGTCAAGATAAATAATAAATAGATAGATAAATAAATAATCAATAATGGTAACATTCAACAAAACATCAAAAAAGTACAAAATAGAGTCAAACAAACATACAAAGTTTGAGTTAATTTCAAGGTAGAATGACTTATACTTAGACATGTTAGCATGAACGCCACTTCTTGTAATCTATGTAACATAAAAACAAATCGATCAGAACATTAAAAATCAATTATGAAAACAAAATACAAATATGTAAATCTTAATTTAAAGCAACTTACAAAGTCTGCATTCCCATTAGCATCCAAGATTAAATCATCTAGAACAACAACATCCTCACAATCTACAGTAGTAACTGTAGGGTACGTGAACATGCTAGACAAAAACATGTTCTTCTATTTTATTCTAAATTCAGCATCTCCTAGGTATTCAACATGCAACCAACAACCTTCTTGCACATTGTAATGTTTCAGCAAATTTTTCAATCCATAGGGAAAGTATCCCTCAGTGGATAATAATTAGACAATTATGGAAAATATACTACCGATTTCGTCCACAAAGTAGACCTTTGTAGATAATAGATTACCAAACTCTGTAAAAAAATGCTGGGGCATTTGATCCATTCCTTTCATATTAAAACAAAATGTAGAAATGTAACAGAGATCTACAGAAAATAGTATTGAACGAAATCATGAAGTAGAAGCTTACCAACTCAAGAGGAAGACAAAGAAAGAAGGAGCATACATTCGAATTATTCGAGGATGATGATGCAACCATGAATGTAATATGTATAACTGACAATAAAATGATTTAATATCTATTTCAGAAACCAAATGAAAAGGAATGGATCCAGTACAGAAATAAATAAATAAATCAACAACAAAGATATATTGTTGAAAGATCATATTCAAGAAAACAATATAATGGTGTAAATCTATAGTGGAAATATTATACTATCAAAGAAAACAAAAAGATAGCGAAAGAGAATATTATATTTCAAAACCTTGCTGACCATATTGTAAAAGAAATGCTCCCTTAGTTCCAGAGGAATGTTAACTCTATGCTTGTCTTGGAGATAGAGGAATATTAAAGCAATGCCAATTACAACAGTTGGAACAAAAACAAATAAAATATTTGCGGGAATGACAGAAGCAGATATGGAAGGATTCTTTTGCTCTTCCAAACACAGAATAATGATAATAGTCAAATACAAGCCAGTGCAATGATTACTTTAATATATTAAAGGGTTAAATACTTTTTTCATCCCTGCAAAATGACTGAGTTCCATTTTTCGTCCCTGTAAAAAATTTTGTTTGTTTGTGATCCCTGTAAAATAAAAAGTTTTATTTTTAGTCCCTGCAAAATTGTTTTAGTCCTTGTAAAATTTAGATCATGTTGAATTAGTCCCTGTAATATGTGAACAATTTTGTTTTTAGTCCCTATTAAATTTATTTTACAAGGACTACTTTGGCAATTATCTAAATATTATAGGGACTAATTCAACATGATCTAAATTTTACAGGGACTAAAACAATTTTGCAGAGACTAAAAATAAAACTTTTTGATTTACAGGGATCACAAACAAACAAAATTTTTTACAGGGACGAAAAATGAAACTCAGTCATTTTACAGGGACGAAAAAGATATTTAAACCTATATTAAAATAATTAAATGTTTTAATTTGTTATTATTTTGAATATATTATAGTACCTATATAATCTATTTGATTTAATTTAAATGTCAATATTTGAATATATTTCATTATTTTATTATGTTATTATATTTCATTGTTATCCAAAATCCATGTTTCATTTTAATTATTTTGAAATTTAAATTTTGTATAACAACACTACAAAGTAACTATTAATATAAAATAGGAATTATGGAAAAAATAAAATTGGAAATACTAATGATATCAATAATTATTCTCTTCATTAAATTTGTTTGTTTATTTATTTATTAAATACATTAATAATCAATCAATTATTATAGTTAAATAATCATATAGTTAATATAAAGCAAAGAAAAGAATGAATACAATAGAGTATAACGAAAGTACACAAAACATTTTACTTCTATTATACCATATACTATATGGGCCAAGGTACACACGCATCATGCAACATTTATACAAAAGTTATACAGAAAGATATAACATAAAGTACTATATAATGCCACCAACAACAACTGATAAGAATAAAATATCCAAAAATTTGTTACAATAGATTCCCACAATAAACTACTGCCCCAATCTCCTATTCCTTCTCTATCTTAATCTTATTCAACAAATTCAGAGTGACATCAAGGCCAGCATTGCATCCTACTGAAAAAGTTAATTCAAATCAGATATGTTTTAAAACAATTAAACAATGAAAAACACACAAAACAAACAATATAAAATACAATATGTACCTAGTTTTTTTGTAAAGCAATTTTCAACCATATTATCCCTGCAAACAAAAACACATAAACCAAACATAACTAGTAAACAATCTTGCGTTTAGAATTGACAAATGACAATAAAATACAACATAAATTTGAAATTTGAAATTAAAATCAAAATCAAATCTTTTCAAAATTAGGTACAATTAATATTAAAATTAATAATGAAATTGAAATAGATAACACAACACAAACAATCTAAAATAAAATGTGTACCTAGTTGTTTTGATAAAGCAAATCTGAAGCATATTATCCCTACAAACAAAAAACACACATAGCAAACAAAATAAACTTTGGTGATTTGTGTAATAGATGCAAAGAATGTCATAAACCAAAACACCAAATAATAGATGCAGAGAAAAGAGAGATAGGAAGCCCCTAACCCTCCACCGAGTTCCAGCACAAGCACACCCCAATTACAAAAATGAAGGAAAAAATAAAATAAAGTTTGCATATTCAAAATCATACAATTTAAAAGGTAACAGAGCTTTGTAATAAAAAAACAAGGAAACAGAACTCGCCTGAGACTTTTTGCTGGGTAGTAGCACATCAAAATCCTTACTAATTTGTCACTTGCCAAGGTTTGACCTTTGAGATGGAGAAGCATTGTTGAGTTCAAAATCTGGGTGGTTGGATTTGGTTTTATCTTCGATTTTCTTTTTTTAAGAGCTCTTATGGGTCTTTCAGTCTCATCCTCAATATCCACCTCAACTTCTTTACCATGTTTATGGCTAGTACCTTCATGTATAATTAAACCCTAAACAAAGTAAAATAAAATGTGTACCTTGTATTTTTATGAACCAAATTTGAACCATATAATTACTGCAAACAAAAAACACACAAAAAAATCAATTTTTTTTACTGATTTGTGAAAACCAACCACTGAAAATCATAAAAGCAAATACGATTTCATACCTATATCCCAGTCAAAGGAGTTCCAATAGAAAAACAGAGTTCCAGCCGAAAGCCCCAACACGCCACCGACGTTCGTGCTGGTCGGTCACAGACCTTATGGAGAAACCACCCAGCAAACAAAAGACACACAAAAAAACACATCAAATTTTTTTAGTGATTTGTGAAAACCAACTACTGAAAATCATAAAAGCAAATATGATTTCATACCTATATCCCCGTCAAAGGAGTTGTAACCGAAAAATAAAGTTCCAGCCGAAAGCCCCAACACGCCACCGACGTTCATGCTGGTTGGACAAAGACCTTGAGGAGGAACCAGGATGAAGTGTATGGTACAGGGATTGAGAGAGTGATAGAAGAAGAGAAGAGAAAGAAAAAAAGGGAGAAGAGAAAGCGAGAAAAAAGGGGTCGTGTTTGTATGACAAAGGAGGGATCGGGAGAGTGAGAGAAAAAGAAAAGGGGAGATATTTGGGGTATTTGGAGGAGAGAGAGAGAGTAAAGGTGTGCTTGAGAAGCCACTTAATTAGAATATGACTCTTCCCAAAACTTTCCCAAATGGTAGTCTCTAGCTGTATATTATAAAGATAAAGATAAACATATATAATTTCTCGATATTTAAAACAAATTATTCAACAGATCTAGTGGTTTGGAAGCTCCACACTAATATTTTATTGTGTTGCGCGTTCGAGCCTTCAAAAGTAGTTTTTTGTATTTTGAGAGCATCATTCTAAACATGTCATTTCAACTCTCCACATATACATGCCATGTCAGTATTTTATAGCCATGTCAACATTTATGTGTACCCGCCATGTCAACCTTACACCGCCAGCTCAGCAAGTCCGTTAAGTTTTGGATGGAGTGTTAACGGTTGGACCAAAATTGAACAATTTTAAAAATATTGGGACCAAAACACTATAGTAAGGGGACTAAAATTGCAATTAAGTCAATCTTTATAATATACACCTAGAGGCCACAGGTTTGGGATTTTATTGGATGTGTCAAGTTGTGGATTAGTCCCTTCTTAAGCACTCTTCTTGCACAAAACCACTCAATTATGGCAAAATTTGAGCGTCCAACACATATCAAAGAACAAATCCCACACACACATAAAGACATTAGGCTTCCCCAACAAGCTTTGGACCTCGGGACTGTGGAAAAAAACAACATGGCCCATGGAGATTACCCAAGAATCCTACACTTTTTGCTCCCAAAAAATGTCAACCAGACTTTTACCAAACAATTTGTAATAGAAAATATTAAAAACAAATATTATATTTAAAAACAATCCCCCCCTCATTTATTGCTACCAGACGGGTTCACCTACCGTTCAGACAACATTAAATGCATTTCGCAGAGAGAAGGGAAGCTTTCGGCTCGTCGCTGGTGGAAAGCTGGGAATCGGTGCGATTGAAATGATTCACAGCAGAGGGAAGAGCAACTTTTGGCGTCTTCTTTCTGCCATTGAGAGAACCGATTGTTCTACATTTCCATTCCTATTGTCTATTGTCAATCTTCCTCACTCACAAGTTGTCTCACAAAATTGGAATCGTCCAGCCATGCGTATGGAGGAGATGAAGATGAGCTTGGATGTCTTTTCACCGAAACCTTTTTTGTCTCCATCATACGCAGCATACACCATCGGGATAAGAAGAAGAAGACAAGAAGCCACCAATTCAAAGGGAGTCTCACAATCTTCTATCTTTTTCCTTGTTTTCCATATCTTTTTCACTCTGATCAATATATTTTAAGCATATTTTGATTTTGCTTTTAAACAATGTAATAATTTATTAATTAATTTATTAATTAATTTAATTCAATCATTTTCTTTCAGTACCATGGCTCCTAATTATACCTATAAATAAGGTTTGGTTCGATGTGAATGTTTCACAAGTTCTTCGAATCCTAGACTTTACTTAGAATCCTAGAGTGACATTTGTTTGGTGAGATGGCTATGACATTTAGTCCTGTTTCTGAGATAACTCATGCAAAAGAGACTTGGAGCATTTTGGCAAAAGTGGTGAGGCTGTGGGCTGTATCTGATTTGTCCAAACACAAAATTCCATTTTCTCTTGAGATAGTGCTCATGGATGACAGCTTAAATATTCTTACTGCATATCTTCCTTTGGTTGATATTTTCATTTTACTTGAATGGTTTGTCCAAGGTTCATCCTTTAAGCAAGTTCTTTTTTTATGTTGCAGGGTAATAAGATTCATGCTTTTAGGAGAACTTTGGTGTACAAGTTCCAGAACCAGTTGCAGGAAGATGGTGTCTATTCTCTGCAGTTTCTTTTTGTTGCTGCGAATGTTGATTCCTTCAGAATAACCCGCCATGAACACAAGCTTATTTTCCAAATGTCATCTAAGGTTCAGATAATGGAGAGTGGTCATGTGGCTGGTGATGGATATGACTTTGTTCCAATTTCTGAGATATACAGTGGAAATTATAACAAGGATTACTTGGTTGGTAAGTAGTTCTTAGTCTTTATGTCATGTATTTGAATATCAAATATGAAATATTAATTCTGAATATGACCAAATTTGTAAGTTTTCAGTTATCAAGAACTATAATGACACTGATGCACTTATTTATTGTAACAGATGTTATTGGAGTGCTGCATGGAATTGGAACTAAGAGGGAATATGAGAGAAATGGTTCCAAAACAAAGTTAAATGTCAAATCTTTGGAGGCTGATGGGTAAAAATTAATTTTTTATCTTATGTCCTTTTCAACATGCGATTGTAATTCGTTTTTTGTTATGATTTATGATTTGAGTTATGAGAGCTGAGTTTTGATAGATGAGTTATGATTTATAACTTATGAGTTGCTAATTTTCGATTAATCTGCAGTCATAGGATAGAGTGCACTTTGTTTGGGCCTTATATTAATGAACTCAATACTTTCCTTGCTTCTGGGGACAGTGAACATGTTGTGGTGGTTATCTAGTTTGCAAAGGTCAAGAAATTTCAAAGTATTAAAAACTATAAATACACATGCTTACTGCAATTTTAGATATTTTTTTTTTAACTTTCATTTGATATAAGAATGTTTTTTTATGTTTGTGTAGACAAGATACATTTGTAGAACTGCATGAGTTGTACCAAGTTAGTTTTCAATCCAACCTGTGAAGCTACTGTCAAACTTAAGAGGAGGTATTTTTTTAGTAACATATGTGTTACTTTGTTTTGTGATTTGTTTTACATTAGGAACTTAACTTAATAATGATATTCTCTCTTTGTTTAATGCTAGCAGCTTGACTGCCACCATGGAATCCCCAAGCCAAGGGATAAGTCAGTTGACTGAAACTGCAAAGATTTCCCTTGAAGAAGAGTTCTTAGAGTTAACACTAAGGACTACTGTTGCGAGTGTGAAGCATTTCAAAGTGGTTGAAAGCTTATTTTCTTTACTCATCACTCTCTGTTTGTCATATTTAAATTCAAATTTATTTTGTTTAAAAGGTTTATTGTTATTCATTAATGGATGCAGGTAGAACCTTTTGTCGTTTATGCAACTGTGACATAAATCTTGACTGGAATTGCTTGGTGGTACACTACATGTTCGTGCACAAAGGCAGTATTCCCTAATTCAAATATGTACTTCTGTGAGAAGTGTTATAAGCATGTGATCAGGGTTGTTCCAAGGTTGTTCTTTTATGTTTGATCTTTCAAATAAAAAATGTTATTTAGTTATTTTTCATTCATCATTCAAAAAAAGAATGTTGTTTAGTTTTTTAGTGTTTGATCTTTCAAGATAGTAATGTTGTTCATGTTTTATGTGTCTCATATTTCAAAGGTAAATTTTGAAATTTATAATTTGTAGTCTTTGTATTAATGTTTGATGTCTATTATTGATTCCAAACAATAGGTTTTGTATCAAGGTTCGGGTGAAAGATGTAATTGGAAATGCTATCTTTGTTATTTTTTACATGCTATCTTTGTTATTTTTGACAAGGATGGAGTGCATTTGTTGAACAAATCAGCTGCAGAATTGTTTGAGTTAGAGAACAATGGTGATTATTTTATATATCTTTGAATGTATTTACTTCATTATTCATTATGAACATTTTTATAGAAGATGCAAATTCTTATTCTTTTCAAAATTATAGAGCTTACAGGGAATCATTGCATTCCAAAAGCAATTTGTGATTTGGTGGGCAAGCCCTTTCTTTTTCAAACTAGAGTACAAGAATCAATCCAATTCATAGTTTGAACAATCTTTTTGTGTTAACAAAGTGTGCAATGATCAAGGAATCATTAACAAATTTGTGAAGTTGATGCATAAACCTGAGGTAATATATTGTAATATTGTAATTGTTTTTCTAAATTCCATTTGAAAATCTTCATGGTTTTATTCATGTATCATATTTTTTCATGCATCAACTGACCTTTGAATTTATCTTCCAGGATCTTGATGGTGAGAGTGTTTGTGTTGGTAGCGGAAAGAAGAAAGTGATAGAGGGCTCTTCCCTTGCTGTTTCTTGTAATACCCAGCTTCCTAGCAGGATACTACTAGATAGCAAAGAAACAAACTTAATTTTCATTTACATCAAATACCAAGTTAGGTGCAATACCCTTTCTCATAAAAGGATATTCCAACATAAGTAACCTTATTTATCGAAGATGATATTAATATTTATTTTTAAAAGAAAAATTCTCTTTTAATTATTTCAAGTCTATTTCGAAAATGAGTATAATTTTTTTTCTTTTTAATTACTGAAAATTATTTTCACTTGAAACTCTCACTTACATTGTTTAGATTTCAAAACTTATTTACGACGTAACGTATTACTGAAAAATTAGATAAGTCTCATCTGAATGAATAATGTACTTTATGTATAATACTGGTGCAAAGTTTTACAAATACATCAAAACTGGATAGCTAGTAATGTCATATAAAATAGTACAGCCATCCGGTAAAGATAATAATGACAGTCTACCCCGAATGAGCCTAAGCCGGTCGAGTCTCCGATCACCTCCAAAAGACTATCTAGCCAAAGCCACTCCAGACGGTATTCTTCCTCCCTCCTCCGTCCTGGTCAATTCACTTGACTGGTGGCACATCTATATGAATCATGTTCCAAGGAGCACAAAACATATAGACAAGGGTGAAAAATCCTCATACACAGATAATAAAACATAGAGACAACAGGTAAGAATAAAATACATCAGACTTATCAAACCTATCTATATTAGAAAATTATCTACCACTTACTCTTCTCAAACACCAGGGTATATAATTTTCCTGCAAATGAGATGTTCTCACAAACACAATGAAAATTTTCACAGTGACAACGCATAACTCAGTATCAATCAATATATCATTAACTCAGATACATTTAAAATGCATGAAACTTCTATTTCCCTCTCAACACCGGTGTAATGCTCCATGGAGACTTTTCTCTTCCTCAACAACATTTGAGCGATAGGCCACAATCAATCCTTAACATACTTGTTCAAGGCTAAACCTCCAGTAAAGTCCAAGACAGTATTCAGGAAAGCCATGTTTAAGTCAAAATTATTCAAGGCTAAACAAACAGTAAAGTCCAAGACAATTATTCAATACACTCTGTGACACCATATCACAAATAGGTCAGTCAGTCAGATTTATCCAAGTCGGGTGCTCTACTCGATCTCGGCTTGCTGGGAGTCACCACGCGGCCATTGAGATTTTTCGAAACCTGGATAATCCCAGTAGGCAATTGTAGCCCAACCATACCTATTTTCAACCCCTCTTTGGGTTGTAGCTCACGTCACAACCCTCTCTAGGTATGACCACTTGGCAAAGCCAAGAAAATCTCTTTCTCTTTATGCATATGACATAACACGTTAAGCACCCAATATCACTTGGCCATCCGCCAAATCTCTTGGCCATCCGTCAAGTCTCTCTATGCAAAATGCCACATACATTAAGCATACAAAATCACCCTCTCAAGCATTTTAAGCTTTGGTTTCTCTTGTAATCACTTTAACCTTTTCTCTAGGTTATCACTTGCACAATCACATATAACCTTCACTCTTGGTTATAGCATTATCATCACTTATGATAATCACATCTCTTTGTGCATAATTCTCCATCACATGGCTCTTTTTCCTCTTTCAATTCACACTCTTATTAATGGTTCCCCTTTTAACCAAATGCATTATCTAAAACATTGTTAAGTTCTAAAATTAATTAACCAAAATATTTACCAATTTTCATATTTAAAAATATTATTTTCTCTTAAGTATGTTTATGGAAAAATTTGGAAAAACTGATTTTTCACAAAATATCAATTTCCAAAAATATTGGGTCCAGAACTGTTCACTGGCGCGAGGGTTTTTCACACCCGCGGTATGAACAGAGCTGTCCCCTGTTTTCCAGCTTTTCCCAACCGCGAGACTGGTCACACCCAGGGCATGGCAGCAGCTCGAAAATCCAATGCTTAACCAAAATAAAACATCACTTTGCATAGTTAGGTCCAAATGGGTGAAAATAAGTTAAGTTTACTATATTTAGATCAATTCCAAGACACAACCTTCAATCATTAAGCCATGGTTTCAATCATCAAGGCAATGAAATCAAAATCACCACTACACACCAAGCTCATCAACATGCACATTCCACTTTCATCATACCATGATTGAAACATATGCACAACCACAATCATTCAACCAACTCAAACCAAGCATGGAACAAAACTCATCATGCATCCAAGTTAGAGCAAACACATCTCTCACCACATAGTCAATTTTTCCATAGGCAAGAATTACTAACCCTTGTTCATATCAAGATCATGACCATGGAAAACAATCATCAATCAAGTTTGTTCATAATTAAGCCACTCAAAAGAACTCATATCAAACACAAACATAACTCAAGACCATCCATTTTTCATAAGAACACATAGTTACAAAGCTTACAAATCAACATGAACCCTACGATAAATTTATCATCATCTTGATCAACATAGCACAATCATAGCCCTAACATGTCCACTAGGCTTTGAAATCATGTAGGAAGAACCTTCCCCTTACCAATTTCTTGTAGAAAATCCTAACCTTCTTCTTCTTCCTTCTCCTTCTCCTTCTTGCTTGTCTTCTTGTAGCTTGTTGGTCAATAGATTGAACACAAACTCTTGGAAATTAGCTAACTAGGACAAGATTTTGGAAAAGAGCACTCAAAGATTGGCTATGGTGATGAGCAAGATGAACTCAAGCAAGAAGTCCTCTCCTCTCTTCTCCCTCAAATTCTCGGCCCTCTCCCTCTTCTCTTCCTATCTAATAAGATTTTTTCCTAATTAACCATTACACTTAACCATGGTTAAACCTTAGTTACAACTTGCCCTAATCCTATTGGTCCATCCTTGTGAGTCATGATTCAAGAATCCTCTCCATTCTTCCCTCTAATTCAGCGCAGCTGCCTCAAGGAAGGGTAACTAATTTTTTTTCACCTTAACCATGGTAAATGGTAAATCTCCAAGGTAATTAAGTGTGGTAACTTTTGTATTTCATAGTAAAAATTGTCTAAAATTAACCGATTGGGGTAAAAACTCTCATAAACCTTGAAATGAGTCCTAAGCCATGAAAATATGGTGCCACAAAAGTCTTGGTTCAAAAAGATCAAGCTTAGAAGCACTACGGTAACTATTCAGTTTTTACCGTAACCCGTAACTTAGGGTAAAAATGAACTTTCTCAGAAAATTTCTAAAAATCATAAATATTGTAAAAACAATATTGGGTACTCTTTTGGTTGATTTTGGATCATTTCCTAAGCCTCTGGTATTCACCTGCTCTCTCTGCTATCCTGTTCTCGTTCTACAGGGACCAAAACCGCAATTCTTTATCTGTCATTCTAAAAATTCCCAAAATAATTTCTAAAATTCTAAAATATTAGAAAACATCATTTGGAACCTCCAAAAATATTTCTTAACTGGTTCTGGTCTCCAAACCAACTCACAGTTCAACCTAGTCAAACTACAGAGACCAAAACGGTAATATTTTTATCTGTTTTTTTAGAAAATTCCAGAATAAAATTCTAAAATCCTCAAATATTGTAAAATCACTATTTGTACCTTCAAATCTTATTCTTAACCTAAATCTAGGGTTTCTACTTCACAATGTCACCATTCCGTCTATTTACAGTAAACAGAACTCTGTCTGGATCTCAACGTCCGACTTAAACTACTGTTTTCTAATGTCAGGAAAACTTCATCTACCAACTTAATCTTCCTAAAATATATTTAATTCACATGAATCACATATCCACATATTAAAATGTAATAAAGTCAGAAACCTAAAATTACGGACGTTACATTAGGAACCAATATAATACAAATACAAAACTTAAAGTTCTAACTATGACTCTGATCCGGTCTTCTCCACTATTGAATAACTTGCAAGCAACTCCGGATATTGCTATTCAGTTTCCAATATGTACCTATTATCTGAAACATGAGAAATAACTAGTGAGATATAAAATCTCAGTGAGTCCCTGCGAATATAAAATGCTTCGATAGGGATTTATGGTTACCTTATCACCTCATAATCAATTAGCTTACATTAGTGGTACATATATTCATATACATAAACATATCCTCACATCAACCATCATAACCTCCTCTTAGTGGTATAGTCTAACATATCACTGGCTCTTGGACCGAGTCCTTACTCGGTGTAAAGTTATTGACCTCAACTTGGTCTCTGAATTAGTTATTAGTTCTTACTGTAAACTATAGGGACCAAAACAGTAATTTCCAAAATTTATTTTTCAAAAAATTCTAAGAAAATTTCGTAAAATCACAAATATAAAAGAATCAACTTTTGTGAAGGAAGTTTTGATTTCTGAGTTGTTTTGATATACTTTAGCTATTTAAAACCTTATCTGTCTATTACGATAAATACGGTTCTTTGTAAAAACCCAAACGTTGAATGAAAAACGTCTGTTTTAATAAAATAACTTGATCAGTATTTTAAAACCTTCATTATAAGACTAACATAAATTACTTAACATTTAGATCACACAATTTCATATAAAACATATAATTGACGAAAAATAGTGAACAGAAATCTATATAAGACTTATCTATCTTACCATTCTAAACTGTAATATCAACAAGACTTATTATTTCCCTACTATCCAAAGTATACTAGATCCTAAAGTCTCCATCTTAATTATTTCTCTAGCTCTGATTTATTTATCCAATTCTTAACTAACAGATCACAGAGTTTCTCTAGAGGGACCAAAACTGTAATTCCCTTTATATCTTTCACTAAAATTCCAACTTAATTTCTAAAACATTTATGGAACATCAAGTTACTATTTTATCTCTTCAAATACCTTTTGGGAATCAAGTATGAATTTTCCATATTCATTTATCAGCTTATTCTGACTGTCAAGAATGTCCGTAATTTACCGTTTTGACTTCTACGTCAGTTCTAAACCATTTATATTTTATCTAAAAATGTTAAGGACGATTCTAATCCTCCAAAATTAATACTTTACCTCAGAGTAAAATTTTGGGATGTTACAGTTCACACTTGGCTAGGTTAACCATTTCAAGCACACCCAAATAACAATTTCATGCTCAAGTATCTTCATTAAAGACACTGATTACCGAAAGCAGAATTTAGAGAAAGTAACAAGCATTCCAAACCAACCATCATCCATATTTATTCACACATTCAAGAAATAGAGCCTCATCCTTAGTGAATCCTATGCTCTAGCCCTCTAACACATAGAGACATAATTACTAACATATAGATTTAACTAATCTACCACAACACTTCCTTTAACATTCTAACATCAAGTTTAACAAGAAGAGAAATTGAACTACAGGCAAAAATTAAAAACTCATTGTGATCTCATTTCCATCAATCCATTGCTAGACTTAATACAACAAGGTAGATTTAAGAGGGTTAGGATATACATGCAAGATGGCTCTACACCAAACCAAAGTAACATGTAATCCCTTTTCCTCTTAAACCCCATAACCGACTTATAGCTCACGGAAGTAAAACAGAAGACACTCACATGCATCAATCCCACAACTGTCACCAAAACAGAATTTGCCTATTCAAACATCTCTTTCACTACATGCTAGGGATAATAAGGGTTAGCTATACCTAACAACAACATTTCTTAATTTTGTCACATGATTACATGTCAATGTGAACAATTCGTTTATCAAAAACTTGAACATGTACACGCTATATTTGGAACAAATAATCATAGAGTTCACACAACATATATATTAGAAAACAAATCACTTATGCAGTCTGGTTCTTTAAAGAAGGCAATTACATTTCATGCAAGGTGCAGATGTTCACATATCTCAACACCCACATACATTTCCATTCCTCATTTTCACCTCTTTAAAATCATTAATCATATGCAGCCACAGTACACATGCAATTATTTATACTTCTTTCTCATACTAATTGGGTGTTTTGGCTAGAGCCACCAAAACCTCCAATTCGATTCATGAAGTGCTGAATATGACAAAAAAGCCAACATAAGAATAAATTGTTATTCCCTATTTCCTCTTATTACTTAGTCCTCAACCATATGTCAATGGTCCAGTAAATCAGAACTATGTAATAGCAAAGTGTTTTTCCAGAATACATGGCTCTCTATTCTTCGGTCACATTGTTGTTGATTTAGTTCTTATAACCTTAATAATCATGATGGTGTCCCTCACTTAAGAACACACCTATTCCTATATAATCATTCCAAAATCACATAGACTTCATTATAATTTGAAATTCATCTTTGAGAAAAAAGTCTTAACCCAAAATCTTCGACAAAAAAATTTATTTTGAAAACCAATTTCTGTAAATTACCATCTTTCACCATTCTTCACAAATACTTGAGGTGGCCTGCCTCATTAATTCGCATGAAGAATTTAGAAAAATGTTAATATTACGGGAACATAGACACAACTACCCTAAATTGGATCACTCTAGACTTAACTTACAGTTTAATCAATTAGATTAGTATAGTATTTTGGATATTGTATTAGATTGGAATAGATTAGAGTATCTAATTATTGCAAGTTTTATGTGGTTGAAGGATCTAATGCCCAAGTTTTTGCCTGCTCTTATTGAGGATTCACCTCAAACTGGTCAAATAAAATATATAACGTACGTATTTTTGGATTTTTGTCTATATTATATTTTAAACTAGTGTGTGAACCCATGCCATGCACGGGACAAATGGGGGGAGTGTGTGTGAATAGAACAATTACTAATAAAAGTATATATAATAAAAATAAAAGCTTTAAAAAATAGCAATAATTATCTGCAAGTATAAATCATGGAAATTAAAATATGTGATATGTTAAAATCAAACATCCACAATATTGTTTGACCATGTTTTAGAACGGCAAGCAAAAGAATCAAACTTTCAAAATATCATATTAAAATATATAATTATTGCAAAAATTCATCAAACATATTCATGGATTTAGAATGTAGACATAACCATTTCAAGAATATGTTATATTGAAAAATATGAATATTCAAGGATCTAGAATGTAGACATAACCCTTTCCAGAATCTACTATATAGAAAAATTTGAATAAAAATTAAAAAAAGAAAATTCTATAACACATAAACTTGTGTACGTTACACACAATGTATAATTAAAAAATGTAATTTTTTATTGAAAAAATTTATAATAATGTGTAATTTCAGTTGAAACATTTGCTCATATTAAGTTAGATAAAAATGTTCCTATATGTAAAATTTTTAAAATAAATTATATAATAATATATAGGCCCGTGCATAGCACGGGAATCTGAAATACAAATACAATATTAAATCCCAAAAATTTATATTAGTGTTTAATTTCTATTAAAATCTTCACTCATGATAAGTTAGATAATAATGTTACTTCATGTAAAAGTGTAAAATATTACTTCAATATGATATATTTTTACTCACAGTTTATCATGTTATGTATATTTAATTTTATGACAGATATTAATGTGCTTTGTGTAAACTTTTTAATTATACATGTCTTAAATATTTACCTCTAAATCTTGATATATTTTCATATAAATGTTTATAGAGTTTAATTACTATGCACTGATAGTGTAAAATAATTTTACACAAATATACAATCACATTTTGCCATAGTGTCACCTCTTAATATTATTTCCTAAAATATCAACATAAATATCTATATAGTGAGATATGATTGAATGTCTGTGTAAAATAATTTTATATTGTCAGTGCATACTAATTAAATCATGTTTATATCCGTGTAAGATATATTACCTCTTGTGATCTACATGCTTGCATAAGTTTTCTTATACAATTTTTTTTATTTGTGTGAAATATACATCGCCCATATAAAGATTCAATAATATTAATCTATTCTTTTATTAATTGAATATTGCAAACACTATTAGAAAATTAAAAAATAAGAATAAAAAGAAAAAATTCAAAAAAAATTGTATTACGCACAGTTATTTATTTAAAAATTTATATTAATGTTTAATTTCTTTTAAAATTTGATCCACAGTAAATTTGGTAGTAATATTACTTCATGTAAAATGTTAGAAACAGAAATATTCAAAATTGATTAAATAAAAAAAACTTCAATCAATTGGGTAGGTGAAAATATAATAAATACGAGAAAATAATGTGTTGCATAAAATTAGTTGAAATTTTAAATTTTTCAGAGAAAGAAATATTAATTTTCTTAAAAATATGTCAAAATATCAAATTTTAAATTTACAAAGGGGTCATTAAAGTAAATATATAAATTTAATTTGATTTTCTAATAAATGAATTTAAAAAATAAACTATGGATTTTTCATTGTTTTACACAATAATATCCGTAAGCTAATTTCAATACTTAAAGATGCTTGCATTAAAAAAGAGTAAAAAAAAACAAAGACAACATGAACATGGACATTTGAAAAAATATATCCATGTTAGATTTTTCAAAGGTGTAACAACAACTTTAACTTGAAAATAACTGGTCACAAATATTTTTTTTTTTAAAATGCAAAACAAATTTATTAATGAGTTACATTTTATTTGCTGCGTTATTTTATCTTTATGCGAATGGTATAGAAGTATATAAAAAAAAAACTTCAGTAAGGAGGCATATTTTATTTATCAAAATCCAATCATAACATCGTTAAATTATCCAAAAATAGCACAAGCACCCCGTAATGGAATATAAGGCACCATTACTACACCCAAGAGATCTTGAAGATCAATACAATTCCTCAAAATGATATCAACTACAATCTTATTATGTGGGACTCAACACCCAGTTGGTCCAAACAGTACTCTTTCAGTAACATGAACAGAGCAACTTTGCCTACTAAGATATTTTTGTCAAAGAAAGGAAATGCAAACAAAAAAAGAATTAGGTCCTCCTTTTGCATTTTGCTGATATTGAAATAGCAGAATGGATCCATTTCATATTTTTATTGTTCAAAGGGACCCCTTTTTTTACAATAGAGAGAAACAATCCATTTTCTTTAGGAAACATTTTACCAATACAAAACTCCAACATAATTTTCACAAAATGCCAATAGTCATTTCACCATAACAAAGTAATCCTACCATTGAAACCAAATAGAGAGTAAAAAATTTACAATACAGATACATTAACATTTCAATCCCAAATCTTCATGACAAATTTAACCAGTAACTTTAATCCAAGTGACCACATCTATTTAAGTCATGAAAAACCTCATACGATAATAGACCTATGCGTGATGAGCTGTGCAACACCCTTCCTTGACAGTTTGTTTTAAAGAGACCAAAGATATGCCTTACACCAACTTGCATAATTTGGCCCCACACTCTGCCTATATCAGAAACAACAGAACCACATAATAACTCAGATAAAATAAATCACTGCACATCTGTTCCTACGAACCTGTTGAGTCCTAACATCCACATGAATTGTAAACTTAGATAAATCTCCACCCTGGTCAAACATAACTGGGTGGTTAGCACACATGGGGTCAATTTATAGATAGATCCCAGTACACAAATTTGGTATTGGGTCATATAATGGGCATGCCTTATGCTTGTAACCTTCTCTTAATAAATTTTGGCTTATCAGAAGAAAAAAAAAACATTCAAGTGGGTTTTTTATCCAACATGATGCAGTATGGGAAAACCCCTTTAAGATAGAGAATAGGAAAACCCCTTTGAATGGACTGGTCATTAATATCTATCTTGTATCCCCCTATAAGTTATATAGCAAAAGAGCATGATTTCATGGTAAAATTAAATACTCAAATATTGCTCATGGGTTTCTACATCTGCATATTGTGACTTTAGATTTGCTTTGATAATAGTTAATTTGAACTAATTCAGAATATGTTGATGCCACTGTTTTTAACACAATTTTATGCACCAGTAACCATATATAGCTATCACCTTGGAGCAACCCTCAAAAAACACAATGCAATTGCTTCCTTGCATAACACTCCTATTAAGAAGCTAAAAAATCAACATTTACATGTACCGCTCAAAAATGTAGAAACAAATATAGGAACATCCATATTCCATATTCTGTACAAATCTCTTGCTCATAAGGCCAACCCTTTAATCTAATATCATGCAAAATTTATTACATTAATTGAAAGATCATGTGTGTAACTTTCAGCAGGTTATTAAAATACCATGAAAATGGTCTACTGAGATTTAAGAATCATAAAAGTTACCAACACCGTCAGAATTTAATGGTCTACTGAAGAACTTGATTGAAGAATGAAATCTTGAAAAATGATATACCTTACTCCATTGTCAGCACCGTCAGAATTTTAATAGCCTACAACAGCAAAATCACACAATAGTTTTAACATACACTCCTAAAAGTATCAAATTGGAGAATCAAATCCAATAAATCACAACAAATTGAGATATCAAAATCTGATTAATTCAATGATTCAATGCCATTTCCAAGTTACCTTGCCTCTAGGAATCAGAGAAGGATCTAATTTCCCAAATTAATGCATCTTGTTCAGGTGCATATATGATGCAGATTGCATACCCCATTGACATTAGAACATTAGTTTGAATTTTAATGTCAAACTTAAATATCTTAGAGCATTATGGAATGTTCAGAAATTTGGCTATCCGTTCTAATTAGAATCCTTGGAGATTTAAACTTACATCAGCAATGTTATCTTGCAACTCCTTTACCTTTTGTCCTTCTCCTCCACCCGATTCTAATATCAAATGCGAACTCTTGTGAAAACTACTAAAAAGTAAAAAGGAGTAAGAGTGTAAAAGTGTGAAGCTATTATTCAGTGTACATAATAAGAAAGTAAAAGTGTAAAACAATTGACAACTGATACACCATGTCCACTATTTCTTAAATCCTTTGAAATATGCTGCTAGTGCTGCATATTTTACAATGCAAAAATTCAATTGTTATAAAAGGAATAAAACATTGGGGCATAAATAGTCTTTAAAAAGCTCCAATTCTACAAATTAACCAAAATTCTACAAACATTTCCTCATGCTCTCTCTAACTCAAACCATCTGTCTACCTAGTCACAACTCCAACTTTGGAAGCCCTCTGAAGCTATTTTTTCAGCAAAGAGTAAAAATAATTAAAATTTAAAAAAAAGTGCAAAGAGTAAAAATAGTTACCCCACCTGGTTCCTCTGAAGCTATTTTTTCAGCAAGAGATCAATCAAAGAAATTGAAATACTTTTGAAATTTAGCCTTTCTCTGCAAAGACAAACAAATTAAGTTGAACACAATAAACCTTCAATGCAAGTGTTTGATAGTAATAACGCAATGATGAATATAAAGAGAACTACCAACTGAACTCAGATTTTATAATACTTTATTCTTGTTGCAGATACACACTCAGAAAAATCTAGTGCAATCTTCGTTGCTCAACATTGCGCATAGGAAAAAATAAAAAATAATGTAAATAGATAAACACAAATTTCATACTATTGTCCCAAAGCCTAATTCACCATGTTTAGATCAGAGAACGAAATCCTAGATATTGGAAATGAGAAAAAACAATCACTATCACAAAAAAAAAAATTAGATCAGAAATATTAGATGATAAAATTGTTCAAAAGAATCATGGTAATCAAATAAGTAAATAACAGCGGAGGCCACTCTTTGTTGAAGCCGAGAAGAGAAGAAAAAAAAGCAAAGGAAGCAAGAAGAACACGTTAATATAAAAAGAATAAAAAAATCTTGCAATTTTTTTGTGCATCAACTACCTTCCAAGTCGGCAACGCTGGAGGAAAGCTCTTCCGAAAACAGAACCGTGGGGTTGTTTCCCTCTTGCTTTTCCTTCTTGCCTGAGCCACCGTTGCAACAACCCATCACTCCGCTGTGGCTAACCACCCAGCAGTCAACCACTCCCTAGAACAGCTACACCATAGCAAGGATGTCCTTGTTCACGGTCGAGCTCCTTCTCGGACGTGTCCAACAGCCGTCGTGAAGACCGTCGTCCCAACCTCGGCTCAAGCCGCCACCGTTAGTGGTATCTGCTTCAACTCCTCCGTGCCGTCATGCTGCTACAGAAATGAACTGTGTCTTCAAAATGACTAAATGAGAGAAGGAGACAGAGAGACAAAAGGGGTAGAGATAGCATTAAAAGATTTTTTTAATTCCCATGTGCAAAAGAGTGAAAGACCCGCACGACATTTTGAATTTTGAAGGCAAAGATACAAAAGGGGAAGAGATAGATCTTTGGAAGAAGGAAAAATTGATTTTTTTGGAAAAAGGAAAAATTGATGAAACATAGTGAACCGCCCCTATTCCAAAACACCCCATCATTTGCTTCTTTGAAGAAAGCACAATAGAATTAAAAGCTTTTTCTCAATTCCCATGTGCAAAGACCCACGCGGACGACTAGGCTTCGTTTATAACACCCTCATTTTTAAATAGTTTTTTTAGGCTTTTAATTTATTTAATTTATTTAAAATTATTTGATTAATGATTTTTGGGAATCTTAAGGTGAGAATAAGAATATTCATATCTTAGATTTATTTTAGAAGAGTCAAAAATAGAAAGGTTCGCAAAACTGAGTTTTTCCGAGAATCGCACTCTCGTGTGATGCGGGGGAGGGTTTAGTATTTTTTTGGAGGTCATTTTTACTCCAAAATAATATTTTAACAAAACAAAAGTTGTTTTTAGATTATTTCGGATTTTTAGAAATTTTTCTAGAAATTTTTTAAAAAAACTTTATTTTACCTGCGTTTGGTGCTTTACGGGTAAACCAGGCGCAACCGGGAGATGAAAAATGGTCTAAAAATTTAGTTTTGAGATTCTAAATTTTTATATATTATATTCAAGTCATAAAAGTGATTTCTCATGGTATTATCTATTTTAGAAAAATACTTATCTCAAAAGGGATTATGAAACTAAGCATTTTTTCTACTTTGAACCACCAACTAAACCCTAACTTGATGGGACATAATCCCACCCTTTTTGGTCTAGTCTTGGCCGATTCCATGAGCCAAAAATGTGCTCACAAAATATCTCAAAGGGAGTCAAATGGTTAATTATTTGAATTTTTCCAATTAAAGAAATGGAGTAGGTGACCAACTCAAATCAAACCCATGCTCCCCCATTCTTCCTTGTCTTGGCCGAGTTCTCTAGGGCAATAGGAAGGGAGAGAGGTTTCATTTTTCACTTCATCTTCTTCCTTGAAACTAAAGAACTCCATTTTTCTCTCTTTTTCAAAGCTTTCCTCCATAACCAAAGGTGAGTTTTGGATATTCAAGCTTCACAAAAAAGGTTTGGATGATGATTCTAATCCATAATCTCTTTTCATTTTTCCATTCTCATCATTTTCATTTTTTCAAGAATCTTGTGTTTTTCATTTTTGCTAAGTGAAGGCTTTGTTCTTTGTTTAGGTTCATTCTCTTGGAACCTACAAGCTTGAAACCCTCATAGAGCTATTTTTCTCCTAAGCCATGAGTAAGTGTTCATCTATTCAAATTTCTACTCTTTAGGGTTTGGGTATTTCATAAAACTTACATTTTTATGGTTGTGTTTTGTGTATTTTGAAATAAGGGTGATTTTGTAAGTGTTGGAGACTCTTGGTGGTTGTTCTTTTAGTAGCTTCAAGAGGTAAGAGGATTTTCTCAATAAGTTGGGAAGGTTGTGTATGTGTGTGGCTATATGTTGTATGCTTGATGATAAACTCAAAGATTTGAGTTTTCATATTGGTTGTAGAATGAGAAATCATTCTCTTAGTAATATCTATTTTTACATATCTATGTATTGAAGTTTCAAAGTATGATTTTTGGTTGAGGAAAAGCAATTTTTGAAATTTTGGACTCTTGGAACTATGTATATTGTTTGAAGTAGTTTGAATGCCTAATGCATGTTTAATAAATTAATGAATGATGCTAGTGTTCAGGATGTGTTTAAAATGCTAAAGATGGTTGTTTTAAGTGTATGTATGTTTCATGATTTGATTATGCCTCTTTGCTTATTTAATGTATTTGATTGATTGGGTGATTTGTGTGATTAATTTATGAAGTTGGATTGTAATATTTAAAGTAGTGTATAACATTAAATTATTATGATTGTGGTTGTGATTGGTGATTAGATCAAAGGTATTTTTACCCAAGCATTTGGAAGAGGATTTAGAAGACTTTAATGAAAAGTTTTTCCAATGAAATCAAGATAAATTAATTAGAATTCAAGTCAACACTTGATTAGGAAATTTTCACTTGATTTTTAAGTATAAGTCTCCAATGAATTTGGTAACAAATTCTATTTTTTCCAAAAAGGTCTAAGTAAGTTAGGAAAATAATTGATAAGGGAAAAAGTGAAATTTTAGATTTTAAGGGTCTAAAATGAAAACTGGGTGTGTTTTGGGCCAAAAGAATAAATTTTGGAAGTTCTGGTGCTGAAAAACAAAAACTGGGTGTTTTTGGCCAAAATCGTAATTTACAAAAGTTCTGGGGTTGAAACGAGAAACCATGCGTTTTTGGGCCAAAAGCATAATTTTTCTGAAATCAGGGACTGAAGAGTTAAACTGGACTTTTTAAGGGTTCAAATTTTAAACAATTATGAGAAACTAAATTTAAGTAAAGTTTTATCAAAGTGTGTAATTAAGACTTTTAAATAAATCTTTTTACAATGAGAAGTTGGTTTTAAATAAAAGTATTTAAGTTTCCTAATGACTTTACTAAAGACTATTCTTAGTTTGCATTTTAAAGGATAAAAGGTATTTCTTTTGTCAAAGCATTTAAAGATTTTGAAACTTTAAAGCTAAAAAGGAATTTTAATTTCCAAGAGAAGTTTTCTTTAAAACTTATGTTTTAAATAACAATTTTACACGGTATTGAGAGAAGGTTAATACGTGACGACGTTGAAGTCTTGAGGACAAATGATGCTACACGGTGTTGGAAGAGAGCTAACACGTGACGACGAAAATCCTACGATGAGGGATTGCATTAATTGTCTTGTTTGTGTTTGTAAATTATATTGTCATTTGCATTAAAGAAGTTGGCTTTTGCCAAAATTAGAGCATACAATCCTAAGGCGATGGATTGTGAATAAGTATGGTCTGACTATAAGTCTTGAGGGCATTCAAGTTACGAAGTTCTCAATGGCCGATTGGTGAATCCCAACGGACAGAGACGAGTCGTAATACCCAACTTGGATGATCTTGACTGGGGTGTCTTATTTATGATATGGTGTACGACGTTAGCACAATGGGTCTGTACTGAATGAATGACAAACGATGGCTGAGAGATGGTCAATTTGCATTTATGTTAGGTATATGCTCCCGCCGTATCGCTCTACTTAGTTTAGGAAGAGAAGTCTCCATGGAGCAGTGCACCGGTGTATTAAAGAGATATTGAAGTGACATGCATTATACTAGACTGCTATGTGTGTTTAACTTGATGAAGTGTTCTCTTTGGTGTATGAATAGCTTAGAGAAAGATTTGTGATAGAGTAGCTATATATATATATATTCTTGGAATGTATTATGTAGTATTTTCTTTTCCATATGCACCTTTCGTGGATTTCAACTTGTGCAAAGAAATTCAGCCTTGCATGTTTTTCTGTTATCTTTATGTACGTTACGCGTAGATGTCCACTTCGAGACCTCTAGTAGCCCGAGTGAGGGAGAGTTTCCAGCCTCTTGAGGCCGATGGTGGGGGATGGACTTACGATCCTATCTCCCAATGGGCCACGATGTGTGGACACGTGGTCGGGACTAGAGGAGGGGTGTTGGGTCCCGAAGAGGTGTTAGAGAGGGATATGATTTTGGACGCCTACATACCCATCGAGAGGATGCGCAGCTGGCTGGCAGACGCACCCTATGCACGCAGCGTGGCTTTGGAGAGCAAGGAGGCTAAAGTTCCGCCTTCAGCACAGCCTAGGAGGGAGACGAGGGAGGACCAGAGACCTACACCCCAGCGGGTAGCCGGATTGGTTTCTAATCGTCGTCGTTTGATTCGTTGCACTCCAAGGAAGAGTTCCTTGGAGAGGGCACGCTTGCCTAGGTTGGCTCCACCAGTGACTCCAGCTCCACCACCTGAGTCTGTGAGACCGATGCTTCATGTTCCTTACGTAGAGCCATCAGGACGTCTTGTGCGTTACTCTTCGAGCTCTCACGCCGGACCGTCGGGACATGCAGGGAGAGGGAAGAGGAATGTAACACCCCTTTTTCCCACAAAGAACATCACATGAAAAACTAAAACTTAATGCGGAAAATCGTCTTTCATGAATCAAGGTTACCAAAATTGGTGGCTAATTTTTTTTTTAAAAGGATCTTATACGAAAAGATTTATTCACATCTCATTTAGCCATCCAGAAACTCAGAAGAAAAGAAACATCATATATAAATATATACATCATCATGTCAAAGTACACAAACCTTGCGCTCGCAAGTATAGTTATAAACCACAACAGAGTGGCCAAAATACAACAACCTGACATAAGGAAATAAAGCGATAAAGCTAAACCTAGGAAAGCTGTAAATCAAAAGGTGTGTCAAATACACGACACTGAACATGTACACCCCAAACCTAGGCTGGTCGCTAACAGACAACCCACAACCTAGCACTAGACACCCCCACCACTACAGACCTAAGACGATGACGTCTCCTCGGGATCCTCCTCCAGGTCCTCCTCCAGGTCCTCCTCCGGGTCCTCCTCATCCTCGGATATCTCAATGAATACCCGCTCTGGCTCATCTCGAACCTTCCTCTTCCCCCTCTCTGCGTGTCCCGACGGTCCGGCAGAAGTGTCAGAAAAGCAACGCACGAAACGTCCATACGGTGGGACGTAAGAAACGGAGAGCGTCGGTCTCACTGTCTCCGGTGGTGAAGCTAATGTCACTGGTGGAGCCATCCTCGGTAGATGATCCCGCTCCAAGGAACTCTTCCTTGGAGTGCGACGAAAGCAACGACGGTACTCCCGAGCAGATCTGGTTACCATCGAGGGTAAAGGTCTTTCCTCCGCCTGAGCCTCTCTCCTCGGCTGCTCCACAGGTGCCTCGGGTGCGGCTGCCAGCCAGCTGCGCATCCTCTCAATGGGGATATAAGCGTCCAGAACCATGTCACGCTCCAAAACCTCCTCGGGGCCCAGCACCCCTCCTCTCGTCCTGACCACGTGTCCACACACCGTGGCCCATTGGGAGATGGGATCATAAGTCCATCCCCCGCCATCAGCCTCAAGAGCCCAGAAGCTCTCCCTCACTCTGGCAACCAGAGGTCTCGAAGTGGACATCTACGCGTAGCGTACATACGGATAACAGAAAAACATGCAAGGGTGAATTTCTTTGCACAAGTTGAAATCCACGAAAGGGTGCATATGAAAAAGAAAAATACTACATAATACATTCCAAGAATATATATATAATTACTCTTTTGCAAATTTTTTAGCTAAGATATTCAATTATCAACAAGAGACACATCATCAAGGTAAACACACAGTCAAGCACACACATAGCATTATAGCATAATGCATGTCACTTCAATATCTCTTTAATACACCGGTGCACTGCTCCATGGAGACTTCTCTTCCTCAACTAAGTAGAGCGATGTGACGGAATCGTATACCTATCATTAATGCAAACTGACCTTCACTTTTGGCCATCGTTTGTCATTTATTCGGTACAGACCCATTGTGCTACGTCGTACACCCCATCTCAAATAAGGCAGCCGGTCAGGATCATCTAAGCTGGGTACACTACTCTTCTCGGCACAAGGGGATTCACCGCAAGGCCATTGAGAATTTCGTAACCTGGATGCCCTCAAAGACTTATAGTCAGACTATACTTATTTACGATCCCCGCATAGGATTGTGTGCTCTAATTTGGCAAAAGCCACGTCTTTAATGCAAATGACATTATATTTGCAATCACAATCAATACAATCAATGCGGTCCCTCGTCTTAGGGTTTTTCGTCGCCACGTGTTAGCTTTCATCCAACACCGTGTAATATTATTGTCCTCAAGACTTTATCGTCGCCACGTATTGATCCTCGTTCAATACAGTGTAAAAACGTTTATTTAAAAACATAAGTTTTATGGAAAGTTCCTTTTTGAAATTAAAGTTCTTCCTTAACTTTAATTCTCAAATCCTCATTACTATTTCTTCCCACTTCTAATTGTAAAAAGATTTAATTAAAAAATTTTAGTTAAGTTCTTTGATAATTTTACTTAAATTCCTTTACTTTTAAGTATTTGAAAATCTGACCCTCAAAATATTCTGTTTCACGTTTTAGCCCTTATTTTTTGTAAAATTAGGTTTTTGCCCCAGAACTGTCCAGTCTTCACGTTTCTGCCCCAGAATTGTCCAGTATTCATGTTTCTGCCCCAAAACTTTCGTAAAATTATATTTTTGGCCCAAAGTGCCCAAATTTTCGATTTTATGCTCAGAATTCCAGAATTTTGTATTTTTGACCCCAAAACATCCAGTTTTCGTTTTTGACCCCTAAAAATCTGAAATTTGATTTTTTCCCTCGTTAATTAATTTTCTAGCTCACTTTGAGTTTTATGGAGAAAATGCCTTAGTATGAAATTGATTTGAGACTTGTACTTAGCAATTTAATGAAATTTATCTAAGTGTTAACTTGAACCCTAATTAATTTATTTGATTTCTTTTGGAAAATTTTTCATTAAAGTTTTTAAGTTCTCTTCTCACACTTAATCAAATATTTCAATTCAATCCCAAACACAAAGAATCCAAGTATGTGAAATATCCAAAGAAATCAACATACATCAATTAGGCAAGAACACTATCAAGCCATAAATCATACATACACTCAAAGTAACCACCCATAGCATATCAACATACATCATGAACATGGCATAAGTCATCAACTCATCAAGCATGCATTTTTCCAAGAACACATAGGCTTTCCAACATAATCATTCATCAACCAAAAAAATCATGCTTGAGCATATATATATAAATACATATTACTAATAGAATGAAAACTCATTCAAACACCCAATAAGAAAAACTCAAGTCTTTGAGTTTCTCATCAAGAACAAAACACACCATCACCCACATATACAACTTTCCCAACTTATTGAGAAATTCCCCTTACCTCTTGAAGACAATGAAAATGGGAAAACACCAAAAATCACCTTCACTCTCCACCAACACCAAGTAGCCTCCTTGAAGCCTTGATGTTCCAACACTTAGAAAAATTAACCTTTCACAAAATACACCAAAATAAAACCATCAAAGGTAGTTTTCAAGCTTGTAGGTTCCAATGGAGTGAACCTAAACCAATAAAAAGCTCTCTTTTAGTGAAATGAAGAACTCAAGTTTTCATGGAAAAATGAAAGTGGTGAAAATGAAAAAATGAAAGAAGTTTATGGATTAGAATGATGATCCAAACCTTTTTTGTGAAGCTTGAATGGTCAAAAACCCAACAAAACTCAAGTTTTGGCTATGGAGGAAAGCTTGGAGAATGAGAGAAAAATGGAGTTCTTTGGTTCCATTGAAGAAGATGAAGTGAAAAATGAATTTTCTCTCTCCCTTCTCCCTATACAAATTCGGATGACCAAGGAAGGCATGGGGGAGGTATGGGCTTGCATGCTTTGAGTGGTTGGGAGCCATACCTCACTCACCTAATTTGAAAAATTTTCAAAATTCACCCCATTTGACTCAATTGATTTTTGAGATATTTTTGAGAGTGAATATGCCCCCCTTGTTTGCCCAATTCAGACCAGAAAATTGGTGGGATTAAGTCCCATCAATTTAGGGTTTAATCAGTAGTAAAAACACGTAGTTTTCGAACCCCTTTTTAGATAAATATTTTTCTAAAATGGGTAAAATCATGAGAAATCAATTTTATTACTTGAATATGATATATAAAAATTTAGAATCTCAAAACTAAATTTTTGAACTATTTTTCATGTCCCGATTGCGTCCGGTTTACCCATAAAGCTCCAAACGCAGGTAAAATAAAGTTTTTCTGAAAAATTTCCAGAAAAATTTCTTAAAATCACAAATAATATAAAACCACTTTTGGTTCATTAAAATATTATTTTGGAGTAAAAATGACCTCTAGAAAAATACTGAAACCTTCCCACATCACACGAAAACGCGGTTCCCGCAAAACTCAGTTTTGCGAACCCTACTGCTCTAAACTCTTCAAAAACAAACCTAAGATATAAATATTATTATTCATACCTTAAAATCCCAAAAATCATTAATTAAATAATTTTAATTAAATTAAAGCATATTAAAAGTCAATAAAAACCATATAAAAAAAATCAGGGTGTTACAAGGAAGATCAGAGATGAGCCTAGATGCGATTGGCTCGTGGAGTCTGAGTCCGAGGAGGAGGAGGATCCCGAGGAGACGACATCTTCTTAGTTCTCTAGGGGTGGGGAGTATAGTGCCAGGTTGTGGGTTTGTTAGTTAGCGACCAGCCTAGGTTTTTTTTTTGGGAGTAGATGTTCATGTCATGTATTTGACACATCTTTTGCTTTACCATTTTCTTTAGGATAGTTTTATCGCCTTATTTTCTTCCATGTTATGATGATGTATTTTGGCCACTCTGTTGTGGTTCTTCACTTTACTTGCAGGCGCAAAACTTGTGTACAATGACTTGGAGTTATGTATATATAATGTATGTTTTTCTTTTTCTGATTTTCTGGATGGCTAAAATAGTTGTGAGTATACTTCTTATAAGACTTTTAAAAAAACAAATTAGTCACGAATTTCAGTATCCTTTATTTATGAAAGACATTTTTATAAAGACAAACTAGTTTTATTTATTTCCGCATTGAGTTTCTTGATAATTCATGTGACGTTCCTTGTAGAAAAAAGGGGCGTTACACTGTTCCATGCGTAGGAAAAATGAGTTTTATTTTATTTTTTTATTTGTTTCATTTAATTGGTTACCAATCATATTAGTTTTTATTTGTTTCTAAAAGCTAAAGTTAATTACATGATTAGTTGATTGTTACAATGAAGGTTAGATATAGCCAACTATTAATTAATTAGTTTTACATTTTTTTTGAGTTATAGAAACTTACTCTTAATAGAAAAGTGTCAAAGGTGTATTTGAGAAGCTGTTGCTTGATAAAATGACACTTAATACACTTTCCATTTTTTAAACTCTACTTTTATTATAGTTATAGATATATAATATGTGATTTGTGTGTATTAAATATTTTTAGGAAATTTAATCTCATAGAGAAAGTCTTCTCGACCTTAGAAATCAGTAGTTTAAGTCTGACGTTGATATTCAAACGGAATTCGATTTGTGGTAGATTGATGGAATGATTGCGTTGTGAGATAGAAACCCTAAATAGGAGCCAGAAAAAGTATTTGAGGATATCAATAGTAATCTTACAATATTTGAGGATTTTAGAAATTTATTTGGAAATTTTTTGAGTTACGGATAAGAAATAGTACCGTTTTGGTCCCTATAGTATGAATAGGCTGAACTATGAGTGGGTTTGCAGACCAGAACAAGTTAGAAAAATATTTTGATGAGTCAATTAGTGTTTTTCCATTATTTAGGAATTATAGGAATTTTTCTGGAATTTTTCAGAAAAGTTGACTATTTTGACCGACGGCAGGTAATAGGTAAAAATAGCAATATCGGGAAAACTGGTAAAGTCCCAGAAATAAAGTTAGGGGGTTATAGGCGATTTACCAGTAGTAGAATTATGATGAGGGGTAGTGAAGTCATGAGAAAAATAGTAATGATTACTTTTTCGATGAAAAGACCGTTTTGCCCCTAAGCCATGTATTTAATTACCAAGCAATAAGCAAGCCAACCCAAAGCCATTTTGGCTCATCAATTTCGTGGCCTTGGCTGACCCATGTGAGCCACGCAAGCCATGCACTCAAACAAGCCATATGTGTATAGTTTTAACCATGAGGAATTAAAGTTACCACACTTAGTTACTTTTAACCTAACTTGAACCATGGTAAAAATTTGGAGCTTATCTCCTCCCCTCTCTCCAGTCCAATAACCGCCTCCCCTAGAGGCCAAGAAGGGGACTAGATTCATTTATAAAGGGTGAATCATAGAGAGGGATCAATAGGATAATTTCTTCATTTAATTATTTTCCTAATTTTAATTAAGTGTAATGATGAGTTTTGCTTCAAGCTTATCCAAGACTCCCTTGGGGGAAAGCCTTGGCCGTGTGAAGCTCATCTCTTCTGTTTTCTCTCACTTTTCTCTCAAAATCTTCAAGTACTATTCTTCAAGTGTTCTTTCATTTTTCTTAAGTTTTTGATCTTTGATATTCAAGCAACCAAGGTTGGTTTCTTATTTCAATCCATTAAATCTTCTTTTTGCTTCATAATCATCAAGTTCATGTGACCAAAAGTGTGTTCTTCAATTTTTTCTTGAAGGAACTCTTGCTTGTGAAGGTAATGGATTTCTAGAACCAAGCTTTAATTTTTCTTTTCTTGGTTTATAAGTAACAAGGGTTTGAAAAAAATAATCTTTCATCTCTAGTTCCTCTTTATTCTTGAAGGTTGGTTCATGAAATAGAAAGAATCTTATTCTAGTATTTTTGGTTATGTTGATATCTTATTTTTCAAGGTGGTGACCTAGGAGTTAAAAGAAACCTAGACGTTAAAGTTCTTTCCCAAGGAGAAAGGAGAAAAGGTAATTAGGGGAAATTTCTTTTAATGAGTTTTTAGGGTTCATGTATTCTATGTGTTTTTGTTTGCTTATGAGTACTCAATAAAGCTTGAGAATCATGAAGCACTTCCAAGATTTCTCTTTCTCCCTCTTTATTGCTTTCTTAGTTCTTTTCCAAAAGTTCTTTTCTTGATCATGAGTTTTAGAGCTTTGATCTTCAAAGTTCTTCATTTTAAGTGGTAAGGGAAAAATTCTTGAGAGTTATGAGAGAACACATGAGTTTTATGTGTTTGATCTTACTTTCAATCCACTTAAGTGGTTTATGTGTTATAGCTTTATTATTTAGTTATTTCTTGTTAACTGTCTTATTGCTTTAAATTACTTGTGAGCTTTTAGTTTTAGTAATGTTATAATGGCTAATTTGTTTATGAGTTTTAGCGATGGTAATGTTATAATGGCAAATTGGTTTTGAGCTTTAATATTTATACCGTTATAATGGCAAATTTTAGACTATCATAGTATAATTAAAACCGTAAAACTATTGTAATTTATTTCTTTATGAAAAACCCTAAAATTTGTCTATCATTGATATACAGAAAGATGGTTGGGATGAATGGTTTGTTAGTATTGTTCTGACTAAGGAAATATAAGGTCTCTTGAGAAGCTTTAGCTTGCCTCTCTTTCCTGGGAACCATACCGATACGCTATTTATAAAATCTTAACCGAGGGAGTCTGTATATACATGGCTAAGACAAATTGGGAAAGATTTTTATTGGGTTATTGACTATACATGAATGTGTGTTTAAAATAAATCTCTTCGTTGACCAAAAAAATAAATAAATCTCTTCTCTCTATAGATCGAGTAAAGACGGCGCTGCCGAAAAACTTGGTCTTTACTTTAAATTGATCTTGACTGTTAACAATGATTTTGCTAATATATATACCGGCTGACTGGGTAAAATGATGCATACCATAGGGTTCTTTTGAGAATTCTATTGCTGTATTATTTGGTAGAAATCCCTGGTTTGGGGTCCGTTATACATATAAACTCATTTTAGTTTTCAATGTCATATTGATTTGCAAAGGCTAACTGGGTAAAATAGTACAATAGTGAAAGGTTCTCGATCAACTCTACTGTTATACTATTTGGTAAAAATTCCTGATTTGGGGTCATTTACATATTGGACAGGGAAAATTAGTGAAGTAAGTCTTCAATGGGCTTTTTCTGAAAATAAACTTGTGTTTAATTATTTCAGTAATAAATCAATTTGATCTTGTTCATTTAGTTTCTTTTTCAAAACACTTTAAAAGATTGTGCGTCGATCACCTTAGTTGGCTCTACAGCCGTGTGATTATTCCGTCGTCAAATTATTTTAAATCCAAGAAAAATCACTTACCGAGTAAAAAGCGGTAACAGAAATAATGCGTATGATGATTTATTCTGTGTTGAAAGAATAAAAGTATTTTTTGAAATGTTCGTAATTTATGGGTTTGTTATATGAGGATAAAAGAGGTGTGTTTTGGTGTTTTATTGAGGAATATGATTCTATGATTATTTGAGGAATATAATTCTATGCTTATTTGAGGAACATGATTCTGTGTTTATTTGAGAAATGTGATGTTGTGTTATTTAAGAAAAGTGATTTCGAATTTATTTGAGAATTAAGGCGATGTTTTGCAATACGGTATTTCAAACCGGCGATGTCTTAGGCATACAACGTGTCAATCCGGCAATATTTTTAATACGGTTACCCTAACCGGTGATGTTTTGCATTACGGTACTCTAACTAGTGATGTTTTGGCACTCGATGTTTCCAATCCGGCAATATGATGTTTTTCAATACGATGTTTTAATACGATTTTTCATTTAATGATGTTATTAAATATGTGTTTGATTTCTTTTGTTCACTACAACATTTTTTGCTTTTGGTAACACTTTTTTTCCCAACAGGCCTAAAGTGTTGCCTAAAGGTATCTTAGCCAACATTTTAAGACTGTTGCCAAATAATATACACTTCTGGCAACACTTCTTTTGCAATACTGAATAAGTGTTCCCTTAAATATCTATGGGAACAATTTTGAACTGTTATTAGGACGCTTTTATTGCAATACTACATAACTGTTCCCTTAACTCAAATGGGGAACAATTTTTAATTGTTGCTTAAATTATTATTAAAGGTTACATTTTTACAACTGTTTCCTTTATAAAATTAAGTGTCACGAATTTTTTTTTGGCTGAAAACTCACTATTCATTTCCCTCCGACTAAACAAAATTAATAATTTTTAATTTTACCAAAAATCAAAATATTCAAATTAGTCATAAAAAATTATAATAAAAGATACTCATAAACCCCTTTGGTAAAAAAAAAGAAGATACTCATAAACCCTTAGCTCTTCACGCAGAAACCCTTTCAATCGTCATCTTCCTTTGTTTATTCAAGATTGGTACACCAAAACTGTTAGCTCTTTGCAACACAGAAGACGTGATTCTCCGAGACCGAGCTCGACGTCCTTGCCTCTGTATATCTTATATCTGATGTATGTTGCTTGTATATTCCCTTATGATATAACTTGATGATAAGGTTTTCACCCTTGTGTGTTTTCTATGTTGTGTCGATGCATGTTTAAGTAGATGATTTACCCAAGGAGTGGGCTAGTTCCAATCCGAAGGCTAACTCTCAGAAGGGGATATGAAGGAGAACGCTGCATGGATTGATAGGGATTCCGAGAAGAATCTGTGTTTATTGTTTTGTTTTGGGTAGAGGTCTAGAGACTTGACTGGCTCAGGTGTTCACCGTATAGATTATTTTGAGAATTTGAGTATACTGAATTTTCATTGTAAAACTCTTATGATTATATATATCAGATGAGGAATTTTCTGTACGAAGTTGTACTTTACATTTTTCACGCTTAGACGTTTATAACAAGAAAAAAATCTTAAAGGAATTCCCCCCCCCCCCATTCTTTTCGTTATTTTCGTTATTTAAAGAGGAAATTTTTTTACCCGCATTCTTGAAAGCAAATTATGTTCGAAAACGATTATTATGTAAGTAATTTAGGAAAATCTTGGTTACTATGGTGTAACATCCTTTTTGGAGAAAGGGTGTTGCAATGCTCTTTACTAAAAGTGATGATTTTTTTAGTAAAGTGATGAGTTTTTTTAAAAAACTGGTAGTTTTTATTAAAGTAATAATTTTGTTCTAAGTGATGTTTTGATTGGATGAGAATATAAGCATGTGAGATATGTATTTAAGCATGAAAGTGATTTTTATTGATTTGAGATGCCATGAAAAGTGCTTGATGATGGCTTCTTGAAGTGTTTGAACTATATGCCTTGATGTGAAAATAATAATCACTTGATGATGATGTTTATATGCTTATAACTTTTGTCTCTAAGCTTGATGTTGATGTTGTTCTATGATTTGTCCATGTTTTATGCTCGATATCATTTTTGACTTGTGATACTTGTCTTGTTGCTATTCTTGATTTTCCTATGATCTCTATATTAAACTTGGGGTTGTATTATTTAAAGTAATTTTATTGCTTTGATATTATCATGATGTTGTGATTGATGATTGATGATTGAAGATGTGAGAAAGTTAGAATGAATTAATTCATGATAATTTAACAAGTGACCTAAGCTTTTTGGAGTATGATGTAGAGGACATGGAAATAAAGTGAAAGAAATGATTGATGATGAATTAACTAGTTAACAAAGTCCAAAGCTTTGTTTATGATCATTAATCAAATGAGTTTTAATGAAATAAGTCTCCAATGGACTTTTGAACAAAGCTTTTAATAATGACATTTTAAGTTAAAATTGAACTTTTGCCATAAAGATAGCTTTTGAGTTTTCAAATTACCGCAAATACTATGCTTTTATCTTAATTATTTCAATTTAAAAGGTTTGGAATTTTTAAAGTTAAAATGAAGTTTTTATCTTGATGGATTTTTTTAAAAACAGACCATTTCACACCTCTGGTGTGGTTTCCTGAGAAAGGCTGTGAAAAATTGAGTTCTATTTTGAAAACAGAAAACTGAAAAAGATCAGTTCCCACTGTTGCTGTGATTTGTTTCACACCTGTTAAAGTGTTAGCTATTTTAAGAAATTATTTAAACTCGAAATTTCTAAAACTTAAAGGTTTATAAAATAGTGTCTATTTAGTGAAAAATATTTAGAAAAATATTTATTTTGGATTTACATCATTTTAAGTTTTTTATTTCAATTTTTGAAGTAAAATAGGAAATACGGAAAAAACGGTTCTGTGAAACAAAGAAATATTTTGGTTGAGATAACCAAGTGAGAAGAGAATTTATAAAATGACTAAGAGATAAAGTCATGTGTTGAATGTTACAAGAGGTAACATAGAGAAGAGATTTAAAATGTTACAAGAGAAACCGAAGTGATAGAGAAATAAATGTGATGTTATTGTGTATGCAAAATAATATATGTCATTTGCATAACGAGATTTGGCAAGTGACCATGAGATGAGCTTACAACTCAAATAGGGTTGAGAATAGTAATAGTTGGATCACAGATGTCTATTGGGATTATCCAGGTTGCGAAACCCCTCTAATGGCCAGTGTAGGTGATAACCCCTGAGCCGAGGCAAGTCGCACAACCCGGCTTGGATAAATCTGACTAACTTGCCTATTTATGATTTGGTACAGTTTTTTAAATGTAGCTTATCTGAATGATTATCATGAAGTCAGGTGGGACTATCTGATAAGTCTGTTAAGTCTGTTACAGTCAATCGCTCAAATGTTGTTGAGGAAGAGAAAAGTCTCCTTGGAGCATTACACCGGTGTTGAGAGAGATATAGAAGTGTCATGCATTTTAATATATCTTGTATGATGATATGTTGTTTGATGTTGAGATGCATGACATGTACTCTGAAATATTAATTATGCATGATTTTCTTTATTTCTTACCTTATATTTTCCTTGTGATATAACTTGCGAAAGAGTATTTTTCACCCTTGCCTATATGTTTTGTGGTCTTTGGAACATGATTCATATAGATGGATCCCCATCAGGGTGGGCTCATTTGGACCCGGAAGATTAGCTATTGTCCCCGTGGGGGAGAGGGTACGGGGTGGGTGGTTAACCCGCGTACCCAATGGGGGACTTACGCAGGGAACGTAATGTCCCTAGAGACCATGACAGGAGGACCACAAAGATGGGTGGAGGAGAACCTGGTTCAGGATGTGCAGATGTCCATCCACCAGCTGAGAGATTACTGAAGGGAGACCGGAGAGACTAGATAGGAACCTGTGCCACAGGAGCCAGTGCGACAATAGATAGTGCTGGAGGAGTCGATGAGACTAGAGACGGAGCAGCGTGGGACCAGTACTCCGCCTTGTTGGAGGTACTTTGGTAGGATGAGACAGATTGCTCGGAAGAGCACAGTGCGTCGACCCTGTCCAATTGCAGAGGTGCCAGTTGGAGGGGCAACTGCTATGGTAGTTTACCCAGCGATCCCTGCTATTCCCATTTCCTACGCGATGCCTGGGGATAGTCCGATGCCCTTTTCCCCTGCCAACCTGGTTGTTTGGAGAGCACGAGCTAGGCAGGAGGTGGCTGCACAAGGGGGAAAAGGAATGGGATTCTATGGACAGAGCCAGAGGGACAGGGTATTACGGATCCGGCGGTGTAGAGTCCAAAAGCAAACCCAGTCTGACGAGGGTTATGCTTAGGGACTTTGGTCTGATGCAGACATGATTTTTTTTATTAGTGATGACTCTACCGGCTAGGTGTGTAGCTTAGTTTTATTTTAGATGACTGTATAATATTTATGACACTACTTGACTTTTACTTTATTAATTTTTAGTTTTAATTTACTGCTTTCTTTAGTTTTGTAAATATGGTGTGCTATCCTAGCTTGCAATGGGCAAGCATTGTATATGATGTGTATATATATGAGGTATGTTTATGTATGTGTTGTGTTTGATTTTCTTAAAAATTAAAGCTTTCAATTAAGAATCTCAAGTGAGTAAATTCTTTCAAATCATAAAATAAAAAAAAATTACTCAGATTTTTGGACAACAAGTAAATTAATAAAAATAATATTTTTCAAAATTAAAATCATTAATTACAACTATTTTCAGAAAATGTTTTATTACCTTGCAATATCTTTTTATGAGAATGGGTGTTGCAATTAGTGGTATCAGAGCCCGGTTGAGTCATGTGTGGGATATTTAGGGTGTAGGCCTATTAAGTTAGGTTGTGTGAGCTCTGATTGATATTGATTGATTCTGTTTGAATTGTTTCCTTGTGGAGCAATGTGTGTATTGTTTAATTTGCTTGGATGGATTCTGGATTTTACCTTCACCGGTTGAATTGCAAGAATCCATGGCTCGCAATATAGATGCGTTGGAACTGGCTGTTAGTGTCATGACAAATATGGCAACTACTATGGCACAACAGGCTGATCGTGCTGAACAGAGGGAAGCTCAGAACCAGCTAAGGGCTACTAGAGCTGTTGAGAATGAAGGATTGTTTGACTTTAAGAAACATGATCCACATCAGTTTGATGGTGAACCTGAACCTGAGAAAGCTAATTTATGGATTCAGGAAATAGAGAAGAAATTTCTTGCTCTACATTGTGCTGAGGAAGTTAAGGCACCCTATGCCTCTTATCTGCTGATTGGTGATGCAGAGTACTGGTGGAAGGGAGTGCAACAACTATTGGAGACTGAACACCAAGCTGTTACTTGGGGAATCTTTTGGGTTAGATTCCTAGAGAAATACTTTCCTCAGAGTGCTAGAACCGAGAAGGAACTGAAATTCTTGAGTCTGCAGCAGAAGGACATGACGGTGGATGCTTATGTAACGCCCCTTTTTTCCCACAAGGAACGTCACGTGAAAAACTAAAACTTAATGCGGAAAAACGTCTTTCATAAATTAAGGTTACCAAAATTGGTGGCTAATTTTTTTTTTAAAAGAATCTTATCCGAAAAGATTTCTCACATCATATTTAGCCATCCTGAAACTCAGAAGAAAATAAACATCATACACATATATATATATATATATCATCATGTCAATATACACAAGTCTTGCGCCCGCAAGTATAGTTTGGAACCACAACAAAGTGGCCAAAATACATCATCATGACACGAAGAAAATAAAATGATAAAGCTAAACCTAGGAAAACGGTAAATCAAAAAGTGTGTCCAATACACGACACTGAACATGTACATCCCAAACCTAGGCTGGTCGCTAACAGACACTCTACAACCTAGCACTAGACACCCCCACCTCTACAGGCCTAAGACGATGATGTCTCCTCGGGGTCCTCCTCAACCACAGACACCTCGAATAGTACACGATCTGGCTCGTCTCTAACCTTCCTCTTCCCTCTATCTACGTGTCCCGAAGGTCCGGCAGAAGTGTCAGAAGAACGACGCACCAAATGTCCAGAAGGTGCGATGTATGGAACAGGAAGTGTCGGCCTCACTGTCTCGGGTGATGGAACTGGTGTCACCGGTGGAGCCATCCTTGGTAAGCGTGCCCTCTCCAAGGAACTCTTCCTTGGAGTGCGACGAATCAGAAGACAACAGTTAGATACCGATTCGGCTATCCGCTGAGGTGTAGGCCTCTGATCCTCCCTCGCCTCTCTCCTAGGCTGCGCCGTGGGTGGAACTCTGGCCTCCCGGTTCTCCAAAGTGATACTGCGTGCAAAGGGTGCATCTCCCAGCCAGTAGCGCATCCTCTCGATGGGTATATAGACGTCCAATACCATGTCCCTCTCCAAAACCTCTTCGGGGCCCAACACTCCTCCTCTAGTCCTAACCACGTGTCCAGACACAGTGGCCCATTGGGAGATGGGATCGTAAGTCCATCCCCCACCATCGGCCTCGCGAGGCCGAAAGCACTCCCTCACTCGGGCTATCAGAGGTCTCGAAGTGGACATCTACACGTAACGTACATAAAATAACAGAAAAACACGCAAGGGTGAATTTCTTTGCACAAGTTGAAATCCACTGAAAGGATGTATACGAAACAGAAAATACTACATAATACATTCCAAGAATATATATATAGCTACTCTTTCGCAAATCTTTCTCTAAGATATTCATAAACCAAAAGAGAGCACATCATCAAATTAAGCACACAGTCAAACACACACAAAGCACTCTAGCCTAGTGCATGTCACTTGAACATCTTTTAATACAGCTCAAACCGTCCTCTGCTCGCAATCCCCCAAGCTGGATTGCACAATCCTCCAAGCTGGATTGTAGCTCAAATTTGGCAAAGCCAATCATCGATTACAATTGACATCTATATATGTAGATTGCACGATCCTCCATGCTGGATTGTGGCAATGACATCTACGTACGTCCCGCACAATCCTCCAAGCTGGATTGTAGCAACGTCCTCTACATTTATTGCACAATTCCTCCAAGCTGGATTGTAGCAACTACCTCTATATTTATTACACAATCCTCCAAGCTGGATTGTAGTAAAAACATCCACATTTATTGCACAGTCCTCCAAGCTGGATTGTAGCATGACCTCAATATATATTGTACAATCCTCCAAGCTGGATTGTAGCACTGACATCTATATTTGCACTCACAAACAATCCAATCAACGCGGTCCCTCGTCTTAGGGTTTTTCATCGCCACGTGTTATCTTTCATCTAACACCGTGTAATATTATTGTCCTCAAGACTTTAGCGTCGCCACGTATTGATCCTCGTTCAATACCGTGTAAGATCGTTTATTGAAAAATGTAAGTTTTATGGAAAATTCCTCTTTGAAATTAAAGTTCTTCTTTAACTTTAACTCTCTAATTCTTATTATTTTTCCTTCTCACTTCTTATTAATTATTAAAACCCACATAACTTGTTAAAATTTCATTTTGACCCCAAAACGTCCAGTTCCTGCGTCCAGTCTGCGTCCAGTTCCTGCGTCCAGTCTGCGTCCAGTTCCTGCGTCCAATCTTCACGTTTTCTACCCCCGAACTTTTATAACATTATACTTTTGGCCCAAAGTGCCCAGACTTTCGATTTCATGCCCAGAATTTTGTATTTTTGAAATTTATCCAATTAAGTGTTATCTTGAATCCTAATTAATTTCTTTGTTTTCATTTGTAAAACTTTTTCATGAAAGTTTTTAACTCCTCTTACCACACTTAGTCAAATATTTTCAAACCAATCCCAATCACATAGAATTAAATCATGTGAAACATCCAAGAATCAATATTCATCCATTTAGGCACAAACACCACCAAGCCATAAATCAAACATACACTTAGGCATTCCAAATCACTCCAAATCATACATATGATTTTTCCAACAACACATAGACTTATCAAAAATTATCATGCCTCAACCAAAATCATACTTTCACTCATATACATAAATATATAAAAATACACATTACTAAAGAATGAAAAATCATTCAACAACCAATATGAAAACTCAAGTCTTTGAGTTCATCATCAAGAACAAAATCACATAATCACACACATACACAACCCTCCCAACTTATTGAGAAAAATCCCCTTACCTCTTGAAGACTTGAAAATGGGCTAACTCCAAAATCACCTTCACACCACACCAACACCAAGTGGTCTACTCAACACCTTGATGTTCCCACACCTAGAAAAATTTACCTTTTACAAAATACACCAAAATACAACCATAGAAATATGAGTTTTATGAAAACCAAGAAACCCTAAAGAGTAGAAATTTGAGTAGATCAATACTTACTCAAATCTTGAAAGAAAATAGATCCAAGGTAGTTTCCAAGCTTGTAGGTTCCAATGGATTGAACCTAAACCAAGGAAAAACTTATTTTTAGTGAAATGAAGCACTCAAGCTTTCATGAAAACATGAAAGTGGTGGAAATGAAAAATTGAAAGAAGTTTATGGATTAGAATGATGATCCAAACCTTTTTTTTGTGAAGCTTGGGTATGGAAAATCTCACTAGAACTTGGTCTTTTTGGTGTATGAAAAAGCTTGGGAATGGAGAGAAAATGGTGAAGCTCTTGATTCAAGTGGAGAAGATGAAGTGAAAATGAATTTCTCTCTCCTTCCCTTCCCTAGTAGATTTCGGCTGAGTACAAGGAGCATAGGGGAGGTATGGGCTTGCATGTTTTGGTGGTTGGGAGTCATATCTCTCTCACCTAATTTTGAGAAAATTCAAAATTCAACCCCTAATTGACCATTTGACTTTTGGAAGGATTTGAGAGTGGGATCAGCCCCCTTATGCGCCCAGATGACATGAAAAATGGTGGGATTAAGTCCCATCAAGTTAGGGTTTAATCGGTAGTTCGCAGTGGTAAAAACGCGTAGTTTTCGAACCCCTTTTTAGATAAATATTTTTCTAAAATGAGTAAAATCATGAGAAATGAATTTTATGATTTGAATATGTCATAGAAAAATTTAGAAACCCAAAACTAAATTTTTGGACTATTTTTCATGTCCCGGTTGCGCCCGGTTTACCCGTAAAGCTCCAAACGCGGGTAAAATAAAGTTTTTCTGAAAAATTTCTAAAAATCACAAATATTATAAGAACCACTTTTGGTTCGTTAAAAAAATTATTTTGGAGTAAAAATGACCTCCAGAAAAATACTGAACCCTATCCCCGCATCAGGAGAGAATGCGGTTCCCGCAAAAACTCAGTTTTGCGAGCTCTACTACTCTAAACCCTTCAAAATCAAACCTAAGATATTACTATCACTATCCTCACCTCAAGGTCCCAAAATTATTAATTAAATAATTTTAATTAATTTAAAGCAAATCAAAAATCAATAAAACTATTTAAAAATTGAGGGTGTTACAGCTTACGTGGCAGAGTTTGAAACCTTGGCCAAGTATTTCCGTTTCTTTCAGCTTCAACCTGATGTGGGATGGAAGTGCGAAAGATTCGAAAGGGGGTTACGATATGAGATTAAGGAAGCCGTATCACCCTTGGAGATTCGTCAGTTCCAACCTGTCGTGGAAAAGTGTAGTAAGGTAGAAATATTGAAGAAGGAAAATGTGATAAGGAGAAATGTGGGTGGACCATCAAGGTTTAGGCCACAGAATCAAAAGGGAAGGCAATTCTAGAGAAAACCTTATACAAGGCCTGGAAATTTTGGGAATCAACAACAGAACCGCAACATAGCACCTGTAGGTTGGGGTGGTAATCGTGGTAATCAAGGGAACAACGTGATTAGGTGTTTCAATTGTGGAAAAATAGGACATTACCCTACTAGCTGCAATCAAAAAGGGGTGACTTGCTTTAAATGTGGAAAGGTTGGACATACGTCTAAGGATTGTAGGACACCGAAGGCTGAACCAGCAGTGAATAATGTGCAGGCTATGAGGCCGAGGATAAAGGGACGTGTTTATACCCTGAGTGGCATAGCTGGCTATCCTTTAATTGTACTGTATGATTCAGGTGCGACACATTCGTTTATATCTCTTGATTGTGTGAAACGATTGAATTTGCCTATTTCTTTGATGTCATTTGATTTAGTTGTTTCTCTACCTACTGCTGAACCAATTATTGTGAATACTATTTGTTTGAATTGCCCTGTCACTATTCTCGGTAGGAAATATCTCATTGATTTGATATGTTTGCCTTTGATCCAATTAGATGTTATTCTGGGCATGGATTGGTTATCTTTCAATCATATCCTTTTAGATTGTGCCAATAAGACCCTAGTTTTTTCTAATTCTGAGATTTATGGACTTATATCTACCAGTCAAGGAAGAACTTCTTCGAAGGAAAGAGCTTAGGGATACATGTTATTTTTCTTGCTGAAAACCGAGAGGGAAGTTGAATTAACCAATGTGCCTGTAGTTAGAGAATTCTCTGAGGTGTTTCCAGATGATGTCCTAGGTTTGCCACTTGTGAGAGAGATAGAGTTTACCATAGTTCTAGTACCCCAGTTCAGGTCCAATTTCTATTGCTCCATATAGAATGTCGCCAATGGAATTGGCCGAGTTGAAAAAGCAGTTAGAAGACTTATTGTCTAAGCAGTTCATAAGACTGAGTGTTTCCCCGTGGGGTGCGCCAGTGCTGTTAGTGAAGAAGAAGGATAGAACTTCTGGGTTGTGAGTAGATAATATCCTTTGCCACGTATTGATGACTTGATGGATCAACTTCGTGGAGCTGCTATTTTCTCCAAGATAGATTTGAGAACAGGGTATCATCATATTAGAGTAAAGACTGAGGATATACCTAAGACTGCTTTTAGAACCCAATATGGTCATTATGAGTATCTTGTGGCCCCATTGACTAAGTTAACCAGGAAAGATCAACCATTTGTGTGGACTGATGATTGTGAGAAGAGTTTTCTTGAGATGAAGGAACGGTTAACGACCTCGTCTATTTTAGTTTTGCCTAATCTAGAAGAACCCATGGATGTATACTGTAATGCTTCTTATCAGGGATTAGGTTGTGTCTTAATGCAGAATAGGAAAGTCATATCCTATGCCTTTCGTCAATTGAAGACTCATGAAAGGAATTATCCAACCCATGATCTTAAGTTAGCTTCAGTGGTTTTTGCCCTGAAGATGTGGAGACATTATCTTTATGGATCGATTTTTACTGTGTTTAGTGATCACAAGAGTTTGAAATACTTGTTTGATCAAAAGGAGTTGAATATGAGGTAGAGGAGATGGATAGAATTTCTTAAGGATTATGATTTCAATCTGATGTATCATCCAAGAAAGGCTAATGTTGTAGCTAATGCTTTGAGTAGGAAGACTGTACATATGCCAGTCATGATGATTAAAGAGTTAGAATTGATAGAGAGATTCCGTGATTTGAATCTGTCGGTAGATGAGCACAGAGATATGATTTCTTTGAACATGATTAAAGTGACAAGTGAGTTGATGAAAGAGATTAAAGAGTAACAAGCAACTGATGAACATTTGTTAGAAAAGAAAGAGTTGCTAGAACAAGGAAAGGTTGCGGAGTTCAGTTTAGGTGATGATGGTATCTTGAGGTGTAAAGGTAGAATGTGTGTACCAATAATTTGGAGATGAGGAGATTGATTCTTGATGAGTCACATAAGAGTAAACTAAGTATTCATCATGGACTCAATAAGATGTATCAAGATTTAAAATAAAGATTTTGGTGGCCAGGAATGAAGAAACAAGTGGCTGAATATGTAGCATCATGTTTGACCTGTCAAAAAGCTAAGGTAGAACACCAACGACGAGCGGGAATGATGCAATCTTTAGAGATACCTGAGTGGAAATGGCAAGGAATATCTATGGATTTTGTGTCTGGATTATCTAGAACTCTGAAGGGATTTGATGCAGTCTGGGTGATCGTAGATAGGTTAACGAAATCATCTCATTTTCTTCCAATGAATATGAAGTATTCTCTAGAAAAGTTGGCTCAGTTGTATATAAAAGAAATTGTTAGGTTACATGGTGTACCTTCTAGGATAGTTTCTGATAGAGATACTAGGTTTACTTCTAGATTTTGGTAGAGTTTGCAAAATGCTTTAGGGACTAGGCTTAAGTTGAGTTATGTGTATCATTCCCAGACGGATGGTCAAACAGAAAGAACGATTCAATCCTTAGAGGACTTGCTGAGGGCTTGTGTGTTAGATCAGAGAGAAAGTTGGGATGAACTATTGTCATTGATTGAGTTTACATATAACAACAGTTATCATTCTAGCATAGGAATGGCACCATATGAGGCTTTGTATGGGAGAAAATGTCAAACATCCTTGTGTTGGTATCAGGATGGAAAGAATATGATCGTAAGACCAGAAGTTGTACAAGAAACGACTGAGAAAGTGAAACAGATTAGAGAGAGAATGCGAGTGGCACAGAGTACACAAAAGAGTTACTCTGACAAGAGAATGAGACCTCAGCTCTTGAATTTCAGGAAGGCGAACATGTTTTTCGGAGGGTCACGCCGATGACTGGGGTTGGTAGAGCCGTAGAGCTATCAAGTTTAGAAAATTCACTCCGAAATTCATAAGACCATACCAAATTCTTCATCAGATAGGTCCTATCGCCTATAAAATTGTTTTGCCACCATTTCTTTCAAATCTCCATGATGCTTTTCATGTTTCACAACTGAGAAAGCATGTACCCGATCCGTCTCATGTGATTGAGCCTGATGTCGCACAATTGAAAGAGAACCTAACGTATGAAGCACACCCTGTGCGAATCGACGATAGGAGGATCAAGCAACTCAAGGATAAGCAAATTCCTTTGGTCAAAGTATTTGGGACAATGTTACCGGTGATGCAACATGGGAATTGGAAGACAGGTTGCAAGGGCAGCATCTGTAACATCCCAAATTTTTACTCTATGAGACAGAGTGTTAATTTTAGAGGATTAATATTATTCTTAGAATTTTCATATGAAAGTAATGGTTTAAAGCTGACATAGGAGTTAAAACGGTATTCTATAGACGTTTCTGACTGTTAGAATAAGTTTATATTGATATAGAAATTCCAATTTGGCTTAGAAAAGGAACTTGAGGAATCAAATAGTGATTTGATATAATATGAGGATTTTAGAAATTAAGTTTGGAATTTTAGAAAAGAGCATAAGAAATATTACTGTTTTAGTCCCTCTAAGATGAATCACGTAACACGTTAATTGGGGTGCGGATAAATACTCGGAGACTAGGAAATGATCAAAATAAAAAACTACAAGTACAAATAGAGTTTTATTTAGTATAGAAATTAGAAGTTTTCGTTTGGTGTTTTGATTCAAACGAAAAACCAGTTTCAGTCTTATATAATTTTCGTCTGTATCATTTCTGTCTTTATTCTGTTTTAATTGAATATTATGTGATATATGTGTTTATTAATTTATTTTCATCTTAGAAAAATGGTTTTAGTATACATATTCGTTCTCTATATTAAAATAGATAGTTTTCATTTGACGTTGAGTTTTAGACAGAAAACGGTTTACGTCGTAACTGACGAAATAAGTTTTAATATTTAAAAAATGTCAAAACCAACCCGTAAAATTATCTTCCTTCACAAAAGTTTTTTATTTTAATATTTTTGATTTATGGGAAAACACGAAATTTTACTTTTTAATTTTTAATTTATTGATTGGGGATTTTAGAAATTATTTTCATACAAGGTTTTGTAAATTTACTGTATTGCCCTTAAGCGTATAAATAAAACGGTGTATACTGATGATCTTACCCTTTTCCATAAAATTCTCAAAAATTTTCTAATTTTTTTTAGGGCTGACACATGGCTAGGGATGGGAATAGGCCAGGCCAGGCTTTGAAAGGCCTGAGTCTGACCTACTGTGAAAATGTAAGGCCTGAGCCTGGCCTATTAGCCTAATGTAGGCCAATTTTTAAGGCTAGACCTGGCCTACTACAAAGCCTGGCCTGGCCTGGCCTAACCTGGAAGCCTACTTAAAGGCCTACTTTTTAATAAGATTTTCAAATAGGTTTTTACTTGTAAATAGATTTATAGGCCTATAATGATAAATAAGCCAGTAGGCTTTTAATGATAAATAGGCCACTAGGCCTTCACAAATAAATTAAATAAAAAAGTATACCTCTTTTATCGGCTAAAAGAAATTGAGTAGCTGACCCAAAATACAGAAAACCAAACCTGAATACTGTGAAGACAATAATATAGTACAACAGCAACTAAAAGCAACCAAAATCATATCTTATCTGATTAGACAATAATAAGAAAATAAGAATGATCTAATCCAACCAAGATAGCAAAAAAAGGGGCAAGATAGGCTAATAGGTCTTTACCATCAAATTACAAAAAAAATATAACAACCTCAAAGAATGTTTCCAAAGAAAACAATCAACCAGTCAAAGATTGTTTCTAGTATAAAACTCAATTCATAAGAAATTAGTGGACTTGCAGTGTAGTTTGTTGTAGTTACAACCCTCAATAAAGTACCAAAACTTCTATATCATATCATAACAACTAGCGATCTCCACATCAAATCTTCAAAATTATCTCTTCTTGTCGTTCAGGCACCTTAAAAGTAACATAACAATTTAAGTTATTATGCAGCACAATATCTAACAATAACTATATTAAGAAATATAAAAAAATAGAGTTAATATAAGAAAATATTAATTGTACCTTTGACTTTCTATAAAAACCATACTTGTGACGAAGCCAGTCCCCTCCACAAATGAGTGACTTAATGGATTCTCCATTCAATTTAGAACGGAATTCATCAATAACTCTTCCTCCAGCACTAAATGTGGACTCTGATGCCACAGTTGATATTGGAATTGCTAGTATATCAGCAACCATTTTTGAGATAATCTTATATTTCAAGCTATTGTTTCTCCACCACTCCAATGCACAAAAAGAGTTGTTGCTGCCATCAGGAATGTAAACACCTTCCTCAAGATATGCATCTACTTCAGAATTCATTGGGGAGACTACCTCCTTTTCTCGGACAAGAGTCATGATGTGGTCAAATCCAGTAGTTATTGAAGGTTTAGGTGTACTGGAAGTTATTGAAGTTATTGCCACCATTGTTCACTTCACTAGAGGATGACTCTTCAAGACTTAGAGACACATACTCCTCATACAATTGTTTCAATGAAGTACGCACTGTAGGTAACAAGATGAACTACAAGAAGGGGGGTTGAATTGTGTTTCTTAGCTTTTAAAACTTTTCGCAAAACGTTGGACGCTACTTATGAAAATGTTGGACGCACATTGTATGTGTTTTGGACGCACAGCGTATGTGTTTTGGACGCAGAATCATCCACTTAATTTAAAACAAGTTTTAGTGCGATTAAAACGTTTGAATAACTTGTTTAAAATAGTTTCAATTCAATCCCCTCAGTTAGTATATAAACTGAAAATAAAAGAGTTAAGGGATAGAGAGATTGCACAAGTATTTATCCTAGTTCACCATTTCTTAAGAGCTACGTCCAGTCCCCTCAAACTAGAGAGATTTCACTATCAATCCAGATAGAATTACAAGTATTCTTCAACAGCCTCTTCAGGCCTTACAACAAGTATTCTTTGCACACCTAGCCTCTCTAGGCTCAATCCAAGTATTCTTTGCACGCAGCCTCTTCAGGCTAATCCCAAGTATTGTTTTACGGACAAGCCTCTCCAGACTCAAACAAGTATTCTTTTCTCAACAAGCCTCTCCAGGCTCAAACAACTCATAAGAGTGTTTTTAAAGAAAGTGATGTTAACTCACACAAGTGATAATATAGACTCTAAAGCACTTCGAGAGTTAAACAAATTCTCTTTTACAAGAAGAAAGAAATATACAAGACTTTCTAAGATTATCAGAGTATGACAATGTTTGCACAACATTTTTGACTCTTTCTTTTCTTAGTTTAAGCTTCTTGTATTCTTCTTCTTGTCCACGGTATTTATAAACTTTGAGTGAAGCTTCAAACTTGATCTTGAATAAACTCAGCTTCAGCCTTCATAAATGTAGCCATTTCCTAATAGCATTAAATGCTATTTTCCCGTTGCTCTGTAGGAGTGTTTCTTCAGTGTATATGTGTGCAGTTCTTTCTCCTATGTTAGAAGCAACCTGTACTCAAAGTCTCAATTACACAAAGGTTAATAGTAATATTTTATTGAGACAGAGAGAAAACACTGTATAAGTGAATAGGTATGTTCAGAGAGACACAAAAATGTTCAGAATACATTCTCTCTCTTAAGTAAATTTTTCACAGTGCTTTATGCTTTTCATTAAATGCAAGTTCAAAACGTTGACATTTATGCACAGAAAAAACATTGTATACAGCTATTTATTTCAAATCATTAGCTCATTAAATATGTCTCATATTAAATGCAAGAGCAATAAATAGCATGTTGTAGACTCTGCGTGTTGGACGCAGCTTTGTGACATAGAATGGACTTTATGTTCACTTACCAAATGGACGCATACCTTTGCTTACCATTTGGACGCGAGGCTTCTTTGGTCATATTGACTTATGACAATTCTTACCATATGGACCCATAGCTTTGCTTCTCTTGGACTTACAGCTATACTGATTATTAGACGTATGTCATCCTGCTCATTTGGACGTATAGCATCCAGAGTCCATTGGACGCTCAACTCTTTGAATGTACTTATGATTACCAAGGTCACACTGGATGATAGACTTATCTTTGTTGTACCTACAAGAGCTTGTTAGCAGACTTTGTAAAAACCTTAATAATCATTGTTATCATCAAAACCACTTAGGGAAATACATATTGAAAAATGCTTTTAATCAATTTGGTTCCAACATGCACCTTTTCTATATTCTCTTTTGCAACTTCTTCAGGTTTATATATATAAGGAAAGCATATATCAACCACATGGAATTTACACCTGGAATCCAAAACACTAGCAATGGCCATTAGTAGATTGCATTGCCCCCAATATTTGTCAAACTTTAGTTTCATTGGGGCTGCCATTTCTCTCATGAAAAGATCTCTATCCTCAGCGGCATTATCAATCACTTGATTTCTGGAAGATACAAATTTGCAGTAGGATACTCGCTACCTGAGATTACATGAGTAGCTAAATTGAAGACCTCTAGAAGTTTACAAACCTTCTCAACTTTCTCCCAATCTTCATGTGAAGGTGCAAAACCATAATGTGGCTCTCTTTTCTTATAAGATGAAAATACAATCTTGAATTTCAAAGCAGAGAATAGCATCTGAAAAGTAGAATTCCACCTTGTTGGACAATCAATAATAAGCTTCCTATCTTTCAAGTGCTTTTGTTCAACAATGTCACAGAAAACCTTCAACCTCGAATCATTGAAATTAATATACTTGACACTTTCGCGAACATTGTAAATAATATCCTTAATCTTGCCAAGACCATCTTGCACTAACAAGTTTAGAATGTGAGCACAACATCTCACATGAAACAAAGCACCATCCAAAAATAACTTATTGCTCCATGATAAGTTCTCCTTGAGATTCCTCAAGCATGAATCATTATAGGAAGCATTATCAACAGAAATTGAAAACACTTTATTTTCGATCCCCCAAGACTTTAAACACTTGAAAATTGCATCAGCCACATCAACTCCATGCCTTGGAGCAGGCACTTTCACAAAGCTCAAAACTCTCTTTTGTAGTTTCCACCCTGCATCTATGAAATGTCCTGTGATCACCATATACTCAGCAACTTGATGACTTGACTTCCACATATCAGTAGTTAAACTAATCTTGCTTACACTTTTCAACTCAGCTTTTAATGTTTTCTTCTCTGCCTCGTATATTGCCAAACAATCACCTCTTATGGTTTTACGAGTAACTTTCTGAAATTCTGAATTTGCATATTGAAAAGCCCACATCAAAACCTCATCTTCAACAATGCTAAAAGGATATTCATGTACAATAATAGCAGATGCAATAATTTCCCTCATCTTCTCATTAGAGTATCTAATTCCAGGAACAACAAATGGATTATGTGGATTTGAAGGTTGAAATGGAATGGTGGGTTGCTTATTTTCTTTACACAAGTGCAACTTCTTTTGCATGCAATGATCAGCGTGTCTCCTTAGATGACTAGTGCTAGCCCCTCTCCCACCAATAGACAACTTTTCCTTGCAGTATTTGAATATGGCTTTCTTTACACCTCCAGAAAGTTCAACTTCATCAAAATCATTCCAAACAGTTGAGGGTTTTTGTCTCTTTTTCTTGATGACAACATCTTCTTCCACTTGATCTTTACCTCTTTCATTCTCAGTTTTTTCTCCATGTTGGCTTGAATTTACTGGTACATGTTCATTTACCTCGTTATGAGGAGCAAAAGGAGTTGCAATTGTTTCATTGCTTTCAAGTTGAGAAGCCATTAGATAAACCTATTTCACATAGGACACAAAATAAATTAATAAAACAAACTCCTGAAAGCCTAGTATTTCCTGTGTAACAAGTAGTCCACATGTATTTAAAGTGAATGTAAATATCATTTTAAACAATAAAAGTTCTGATGAGCAAACAAGAGAAGCATCTTCATAAAAAGAAGTATTTACTAATTAAAAAGCATTACACTTATATTAATTTACCATAATCACAAATGTTAGATTTTCCATTCTAATCAATACTGTTATACTTTATTTTCTAAGCATGTCTTGCTTTAAAAGGGTAAAAAAAAATAAAGAATGACAAGAATAGAATAAAAATCAACACTGATAAAGCAAATTAAAAATTGTTTGAATGGAAATCGATAGCTTATTGTTTAATTTGGACATGGATTTTTATTCTTGCTTTTTACAAGCTTGTATATTAGATATTTGGTTCTCTGAGATGGCTGTGTTAATTTGGCATTTTCATCTCAATCTTGATATGACAAAAGAAAATCGATACTTTGTATATTTTTGTATATCTTGGGAGTTGGTTCAATAGAATTAAAAAATGTACTATAACAGATGAATGGGACCACAAGTCCACAACAAATAATAAAAGATAAACTAAAGCTAAACCAAAAAAAGCAACAATATAATACCTTTTCCAGAATGTAGGCAGACAAAATTGCACAGAGAGTTGCGTTCCTGCGGACTGCACAAAGACGTTGGTGGACTGCACAGAGAGTCAGAGACATGCGAGTATGACACTGTGCGAGAGACTTTGACAAAAGCACAGGAAGAACTAAAACAACAAAAACACGGAGACGGACAATACGTAGAGAAGAAACAAAAAGGGCTAGGGCATCTCACTTAGAATTGGAACGGAAAAGAATAAGACAGAAAAGAGGAATACGAAGAGTTTACTTCTAAAGACGTACGTAATTACACACTAATTTTATTATATTTTATTATTACTATAAAAATATTTTTAACATAAATATTTTTTGTGATTAATATAAAATATATATATAAACAGGCCGGCCTAATAGGCCTAATGGGCTTTTTTATAGGGCTAAGCCTGACCTATTTAGCTAAATAGACTTTTTAAAATGCCTGAGCCTTGCCTTTTTACTAAATAGACCCAGGTCAGGCCATAGGCTCCTATCGGGCGGCCTAGCTTATTCCCATCCCTACACATGGCATTTTCAAGCAATCTCATTGGTCCTCACATTTTAAATAAATTATTTGGATTTTGATTTATTAAAAAGACTATTTTACCCTTGATTTTCCATCTTTTTCACTTAAACCCTAAAGGGTAAAATTGTCAATTCACATCCTCCTCTCACAAGACAATTTGTTTATGAGTTTTAGTGATAGTAATGTTATAATGCCAAATTTGGTTTTGAGCTTTAGTACTTACACCGTTATAATGACAATTTTTTTACTATCACAGTATAATTGAATTGTAAAACTATTGTAATCTATTTCTTTATGAAAAACCCTAAAATTTGTCTACCATTAATATACAGAAAGATGGTTGGGATGAATGGTTTATTGGTATTGTTCTGGCTAAGGAAAGATAAGGTCTCTTAAAAAGCTTTAGCTCGCCTCTCTTTCTTGGGAACCATACCGATATGTTGTTTATGGAATCTAAACCTAGGGAGTCTGTATACATGGCTAAGATAAATTGGGAAAGATTTTTATTGGGTTACTGACTATACGCGAATGTGGGTTTAAAATAAATCTCTTCTCTATAGATCGAGTAAAGACGGTGCTACCGGAAAACTCAGTCTTTTCTTTTAATTGATCTTGAACTGTTAACAGTGATTTTGCTAATATATATACCGGCTGACTGGGTAAAATGATGCATACCGTAGGGTTCTTTTGAGAATTTTATTGTTGTATTGTTTGGTAGAAATTCCTGGTTTGGGGTCCGTTATATATTTAAATTCATTTTAGTTTTCAATGTCATAATGGTATGCAAAGGCTAACTGGTAAAATAGTACAATAGTAAAGGGTTCTCGGTGAACTCTACTGTTACACTATTTAGTAGAAATTCTTGGTTTGGGGTCCTTTACATATTTGACAGGGAAAATTAGTGAAGCAAGCCTTCAACAAGCTTTTTCTTAAACCAAACTTGTGCTTAATCATTTCAGTAATAAATCACTTTGATCTCGTTCACTTAGTTTCTTTACCAAAGCACTCTAAGAGTTGGGCGTTGATCACTACAGTCGGCTCTACCGCTGTGTGATCATTCCGTCATCAGTTTTATTTAAAATCGAGGAAAATCACTTACCGAGTAAAAAGCAGTAACAGAACTAATGCATAGAATAATTTATTCCGTGTTGAAAGAATAAGTCTATTTTTTGAAATGTTCGTATTTTACGGGTTTGTTGTATGCGGATAAAAGAGGTGTATTTTGGTGTTTTATTATGATTCTGTGCTTATTTGAGGAATATGATTATGTGCTTATGTGAGGTGTAATGCCCTTTTTTCCCACAAGGAACGTCACGTGAAAATACCAAGAAACTTTATGCGGAATTAAATAAAACTGGTTTGTCTTTATAAAAATACGTCTTTCATAATAAAAGGGTACCGAAATTCGTGGTTAAATTTTTCTTTTTAAAAGTTTTATAAGAAGTATGTTTACAAAACTTTAGCCATCCCGAAAATCAGAAAAAGAAACATACATCATATATAAATATCAAAGTCACTGTACAAAAGTCTTGCACCCGCAAGTATAGTCAAGATACATCATTACTGCGTAAAGAAAATAAAGAGATAAACGAAACCTAGGAAAAACAGTAGAACAAAAGAGATGTGTCAAATACACGACATGAACATCTACTCCCCAAAACCTAGGCTGGTCGGCTAACTAACAACCCACAACCTAGCACTATATGCCCCACATCTAGAGACCTAAGACGATGACGTCTCCTCGGGGTCCTCCTCATCCCCAGATATCACAATGAATACCCGCCTTGGCTCGTCTCTAACCTTCCTCTTCCCCCTCTCTGCATGTCCCGACGGTCCGGCAGAAGTGTCAGAAGAGCAACGCACAAAACGTCCAGACGGTGCGACGTAAGGAACAGGAAGCGTCGGTTTAACAGTCTCTGGTGGTGAAGCTAGTGTCATTGGTGGAGTCATCCTCGGTAGATGTGCCCTCTCCAAGGAACTCTTCCTTGGGGTGCGACGAAAGAGACGACGGTACTCCGGAAAAGACCCGGTTACCCGCGAGGGTAATGGTCTCTACTCCTCCTAAGTCTCCCTCCTAGTCTGCTCCACGGGCTCTCTACTCTCCTCAGCCCCAGTGCGCGCATAAGGTGCGTCTGCCAGCCAACTGCGCATCCTCTCGATGGGAATATAAGCGTCCAGAATCATGTCCCGCTAGAAAACCTCCTCGGGGCCCAGCACCCCTCCTCTTGTCTTGACCACGTGCCCAGTCACCGTGGCCCATTGGGAGATGGGATCATAAGTCCATCCCCCACCATCGGCCTCAAGAGGCCGGAAACGCTCCCTCACTCGGGCTACCAGAGGCCTCGAAGTGGACATCTACGCGTCGCGTACATACAGATACAAAAAAACATGCAAGGGTGAATTTCTTTGCACAAGTTGAAATACACGAAAGGGTGCATATGAAAAGTAAAATACTACATAATACATTCCAAGAATATATATATATATAGAATTACTCTTTCGCAAATCTTTCTCTAAGATAATCATTCATCAAAAGAGAACACATCATCAAGTTAAACACACATAGCACTCTAGCATAATGCATGTCACTTCAATATCTCTTTTCATACACCGGTGCACTGCTCCATAGAGACTTCTCTTCCTCAACTAAGTAGAGCGAAATGGCTGTAGCGTAAACCTAACATAATAAACCAATCTGTCCCCTTTTTCATGGACTTGGTTAACCATCTGTCCCCTTTTTCATGGATTGGTTTTACAATTATTCAGTAGAGCTACTATCACCATAACATAAATAAGGCAGCCCGGTCAGGATCATCCAAGTTGGGTATTACAACTCGTCTCGGTCCGTTGGGAGTCATCAACCGACCATTGAGAACTTTGTAACCTGGATACCCTTAAGACTTACAGTCAGACCATACTTTTTTACAATCCCCACATAGGATTGTATGCTCTAATTTGGCAAAAGGCACGTCTTTAATGCAAATGACAGTATAAATTTGCAAACACAAACAAGACAATTAATGCAACCCCTCCTCTTAGGATTTTCTTCGTTGTAACGCCCCTTTTTCCCACAAGGAACATCACATGAAAACTAAACAAAACTTAATGCGGAATTAATATAAAACTAGTTTGTCTTAGAATATATCTCTTTCATAATTCAAGTATATCGAATTTTGTAGCTAATTTTTTTTCAAAAGTCTTATAATAAGAAATATGCTCATAAAACTTTTAGCCATCCAGAAACTCAGAAAAAGAAACATACATCATATATATATATATATACAACATCAGAGTCAATGTACACAAGTCTTGCGCCCGCAAGTATAGTCAAGAACCACAACAGAGTGGCCAAAATACATCATCCTGACTGAAGGGAAAATAAAGCGATAAAACTAAACCTAGGAAAACGGTAAATCAAAAGATGAGTCAAATACACGACATGAACATCTACCCCCCAAACCTAGGCTGGTCGGCTAACTGACAACCCACAACCTAGCACTAGACACCCCACAACTAAAAACCTAAGACGATGACGTCTCCCCGGGGTCCTCCTCGGGATCCTCCTCAGGGTTCTCCTTAGGGTCCTCCTCATCCTCAGATATCTCAATGAATACCCACTCTAGCTCGTCTCTAACCTTCCTCTTCCCCCTCTCTGCGTGCCCCGACGGTCTGGCAGAAGTGTCAGAAGAGCAACGTACAAAGCGTCCAGACGGTGCGACGTAAGGAACGGGGAGCGTCGGTCTCACAGTCTCTGGTGGTGATGCTGGTGTCACTGGTGGAGCCATCCTCGGTAAACGTGCCCTCTCCAAGGAACTCTTCCTTGGAGTGCGACGAAAGAGACGGCGGTACTCCGGAACGGATCCGGTTACCCGCGAGGGTAAAGGTCTCTCCTCCTCCTGAGTCTCCCTCCTCGGCTGCTCCACGGGCTCTCTCCTATCCTCAGCCCCACTACTTGCATAGGGTGCGTTAGCCAGCCAGCTGCACATCCTCTCAATGGGAATATAAGCGTCCAGAATCATATCCCACTCCAAGACCTCCTCGGGGCCCAGCACCCCTCCTCTCGTCCTGACCACGTGTCAAGTCACAGTGGCCCATTGGGAGATGGGATCATAAGTCCATCCCCCACCATCGGCCTCAAGAGGCAGGAAACTCTCCCTCACCCGGGCTACCAGTGGCCTCGAAGTGGACATCTACGCGTAATGTACATAAAGATAACAGAAAAGCATGCAGGTGTGAATTTCTTTGCACAAGTTGAAATCCACGAAAGGGTGCATATGGAAAAGAAAATACTACATAATACATTCCACGAATATATATATATATATATAGCTACTCTTTCGCAAATCTTTCTCTAGGATATTCATACACAAAAAGCAAACACATCAACAAGTTAAACACACAGTCAAACACACATAGCACTCTAGCATAATGCATGTCACTTCAATATCTCTTTAATACACCGGTGCACTACTCCATGGAGACTTCTCTTCCTCAACTAAGTAGAGCGAAATGGTTGTAGCGTAAACCTAACATAATAAACCAATCGGTCCCCTTTTTCATGGACTTGGTAACCATTGGTCCCCTTTGTTCATGAACAGGTTTTACAATTATTCAGTAGAGCTACTATCACCATAACATAAATAAGGTAGCCGGTCAGGATCATCCAAACTGGGTACACTACTTTTCTCGGCACAAGGGGATTCACCGCATGTCTATTGAGAATTTCGTAACCTGAATGCCCTCAAAGACTTATAGTCAGACCATACTTATTTACAATCCCCACATAGGATTGTATGCTCTAATTTGACAAAAGTCAAGTCTTTAATGCAAATGACAGTATAAATTTGCAAACACAAACAAGACAATTAATGCAATCCCTCCTCTTAAAATTTTCGTCGTCACGTGTTAGCTTTCTTCCAACACCGTGTAGCATTATTGTCCCCAAGACTTCATCGTCGCCATGTATTGATCCTCGTTCAATACCATGTAAAAATGTTATTTAAAACCATAGGTTTTAGAAGAAATTCCTCTTTGAAATTAAAGTTCCTCTTTAACTTTAAAATCTCAAATCTTCAATTGTTTTAATAAAAGAAATACCTTTTTATTTAAAACCAACTTCACTATTTTTCTTCCCACTTTTCATTGTAAAAAGATTTAATTAAAAGTCTTAATTAAATACTTTGATAAAACTTTACTTAAATTCCTTTACTCTTAAGTATTTAAAATCTGACCCTTAAAAAGTCCAGTTTCATGCTTCAGCCCCTAATTTCTGAAAAATTAGGTTTCTGCCCCAAAAATGCCCAGTTTCACATTTCTGCCCCAGTACTCCTGTGGATTACAATTTTGGCTCAAAACACCCAGTTTTTGTTTTTCTGCCCAGAACTTCTGAAATTTATTCTTTTGCCCCAAAACACTCTAGATTTCGTTTTAACCCCTGAAAAATCTAAAATTTTACTTTTTCCCTCATTAATTAATTTTCTAACATACTTAGGGCTAGAGGTGTCAAAAGTGGCCCGGCCCGACGGGCCGGCCCGTGTATTAGGCCGGGCTGGGAACCATGATCGTAGGCCCGAAATAGACCGGGCCGTTTTGGCCCGGCCCAGTGGGCCCGACGGGCCGGGTTGGGCTCATTTTTTTTGCACTTTTATGGTATTTGAGTGTTTTTTCCTTTGTAAAAGTCGCGGGCTAGGCCCGGCCCGGTATGTTTTAGGCCAGGCTGGGCCACTAAATAAGTAGCCTATGGAAAATATGGGCTGGCCCAGCCCGGCTGATTTTGCAATTTGGCCCAGCGGGCCGGGCCGAGCGGCCCATTTTGATAGCTCTACTTGGGGCTATATGTAAAAATAGAATTTGAATTTAGTATGAAGTCTATTGGAGACTTATACTTAGAAATTTAGTGAAATTTATCTAATCAAGTGTTGACTTGAATCCTAATTAATTTATTTGATTTCATTGGAAAAACTTTTTCATTAAAAATCTCTAAGTCCTCTTCCAAACTTGGGTAAAAATACTTTAAATTCAATCCCAATCACAATGAATCAAAGTTTACAAAATACCCAAAAATCAACATACATCAAATAGACAAGAACACACTCAAGCCATAAATCATACATATACTCAAAGTAATCATCCATAGCATTTAAAATACATCATTAACATGGCATCAAACATGACTTGATCAAGCATACATTTAGACATTCCAAATCACTTCAAGCCATACACATGATTTTTCCAAGAACACATAGGCTTTCAAAAATCATCATTCATCAACCAAAATTATGCTTTAAACTCATATACATAAATACATAAAAAAATATATATTACTAAGAGAATGATTTCTCATTCAACAACTAATAGGAAAACTCAAGTCTTTGAGTTTAACCTTAAACATACAACATACAACCACACACATACACATCCTTCTCAACTTATTGAGAAAATCCCCTTACCTCTTGAAGCTACTAAAAAGGGCAAACACCAAGGATCTCCTTCACACCAACACCAACACCAAGTGGTTTCCCAAGGATCTTGATGTTTCCAACACTTAGAAAAAGCAACCTTATACAAAATACACAAGAAAACCACCATAAAAATGCAAGTTTTAGGAAAAACACCCAAACCCTAAAGTATAGAAATTTGAGTAGAGAAATACTTACTCAAACCTTGAAGCAAAATAGATCCAAGATGGTTTTCAAGCTTGTAGGTTCCAAGGGAATGAACCTAATAAAAAACAAAGCTTACTTTTAGCAAAAATGAAGAACACAAGCTTCATGAAAAAATAAAAGTGATGGAAATGGAAAAATGAAAAGAGATTATGGATTAGAATCATGATCCAAACCTTTTTGTGAAGCTTGAATAGCCAAAAACTCAAGAAAACTTAGACTTTTGGTATGTAGGAAAGCTTTGAAAGTGGAGAGAAAAATGGAGTTTTTTCTTTGCAAGAGGAAGAAGATGAAGTGAAAATGAAACTTCTCTCTCCCCTCACTATGCTAAACTCGGCCAGACCAAGGAAGAGTGGGGAGGTATAGGCTTTGATTGAATTTGGTCACCTACTCCCTCTCTTTGATTAGAAAAAATTCAAAAATTAGGCATTTGACCCCATTTGACTTTTGAGATATTTTGAGAGTCAAATTTAGGGCTTCATACTCGGCCAAAGGGCTGACCAAAATGGTGGGATTATGCCCCATCAAGTTAGGGTTTATTGGTGGTTCAAAGTAGGAAAAATGCTTATTTTAATAATCCCTTTTTAGATTAATATTTTCTAAAATAGGTAACAACATGAAAAATCAATTTTATAACTCAAATACGATAGACAAAATTTTAGAATCCCAAAAATAAATTTTTGGACTATTTTTCATGTCCCGGTTGCGCCCGTTTTACCCGTAAGGCACCAAATGTGGGTAAAATAAAGTTTTTCTGAAAAATTTTCAGAAAAATTTCTAAAAATCACAAATATTATTAAAACAACTTTAGTTTCATTAAAATATTATTTTGGAGTAAAAATGACCTCCAGAAAAATACCGAATCGTTCTGTCGCATCACGCGAGAATGCGGTTCCCGCAAAAACTCAGTTTTTGCGAACTCTACTACTCTTGACTCTTCTAAAATAAATCTAAGATATTACTATCACTATCCTCACCTCAAGATCCCAAAAATCATTAATTAAATAATTTTAATTAAATTAAAGCAGATTAAAATGTCCAAAGAAGCTATTTAAAAACGAGGGTGTTACAGTCATCGCGTGTTAGTTTCTTCCAACACCGTGTAACATTATTGTCCTCAAGACTTCATCGTCGCCGCGTTTTGATCCTCTTTCAATACTGTGTAAAAATGTTCTTTAAAAACATAAATTTTAGAGAAAATTCCTCTTTGAAGTTAAAGTTCCTCTTTTACTTTAAAATCTCAAATCTTCAGTTGTTTTAAATAAAAGAAATACCTTTTATTTAAAACCAACTTCATTATTTTTCTTCCCACTTTTCATTGTAAAAAGATTTAATTAAAAGTCTTAATTAAATACTTTGATAAAACATTACTTAAATTTATTTACTTCTAGTATTTAAAATCTGACCCTTAAAATGTCCAGCTTCACGCTTCAGCCCCTGATTTCTAAAAAATTAGGTTTCTGTCCCAAAAATGCCCAGTTTCACGTTTCTACCCCAGAACTTCTGTAAATTATAATTTTGGCCTAAAACACCCAGTTTTCATTTTTCTGCCCAGAATTCTAGAAATTTATACGTTTGGCCTAAAATACACTCAGTTTTCATTTTTAACCCCTTAAAAATCTAAAATTTTATTTTCTCCCTCATTAATTGATTTTCTAGCTTACTTAGGGCTTTTTGGAAAAATAGGATTTGTTATATAATCCATTGGAGACAAATACTTAAAATTAAGTGGAGATTACCTAATGAAGTGACTTGAATCCTAATTAATTTATTTGATTTCATTGGAAAGACTTTTTCATTAAAAACTCTAAGTCCTCTTCCAACACTTGGGTAAAAATGTTTTTAATACAATCCCCATGACAATAAATCAAAGTACACAACATACTCAAAAATTAACATACATTACATAGGCATGAACACACTCAAGCCATAAAGCATACATACACTCAAAGTAACCATCCATAGCATTTTAAAATACATCATTAACATAGCATCAAACCTTACTTCATCAAGCATGCATTTAGGCATTCCAACCACTTCAAACCATACATATGATTTTTTCAAGAACACGTAGACTTTCAAAAATCATCATTCATCAACCAAAATCATGCTTTGCCACTTCAAGGTATAGATATATAAAAATATAGTTTACTAAGAGAATGATTTCTCATTCAACAACAAATATGAAAACTCAAGTCTTTGAGTTTTTCATGGAACATACAACACCTAGCCACACACATACACAACCTTCCCAACTTATTGAGAAAATTTTCTTACCTCTTGAAGCAACCAAAAAGGGCAAACAGCAACACCAACACCAAGTGGTCTCCCAAAGATCTTGATGTTTCCAACACTTAGAAAAATCAACCTTATACAAAATACACAAGAAAACCACCATAAAAATGCAAGTTTTAGGAAAAACACTAAAACCCTAAAGTATATAAATTTGAGTAGAGAAATACTTACTCAAACCTTTAAGCAAAATAGATCCAAGATGGTTTTCAAGCTTAAAGGTTCCAAGGGAATGAACCTAAACCAAGAACAAGCTTACTTTTAGAAAAATGAAGAACACAAGCTTCTTGAAAAAATGAAAATGATGGAAATGGAAAAATGAAAAGAGTTTATGGATTAGAATCATGATCCAAACCTTTTTTGTGAAGCTTGAAAGTCTAAAACTCAAGAAAACTCAAAGCTTTGGTTATGGAGGAAAGCTTTGGAAAAGAGAGAAATGGAGTTTTTTGTCTCAAGGAAGAAGACGAAGTGAGTAAGAAAACGAACACTTCCTTCCTATTGCCCTAGCTCAAAAACTTGGCCAAGAACAAAGGGGTATGGGGGAGTATGACTTGATTGAATTTGGTCACCTACTCCATTTCTTTAAATGAGAAAATTCAAATAATTCCCATTTGACTTGAGATATTTTCATGAGCACATTTTTGGCCAAGAAAATCACCCAACATACCAAAAAAAATTGGTGGGATTATGTCCAATCAAGTTAGGGTTTAGTTGGTTCAAGGTAAGAAAAATGAGTAAAGGGTCATTTTAGTCCCTAAGAGATATAGACGGTGTCATATTAGTCCCTGAGAGATAGAAAATTAAAATTTCGTCCCTGAGAGAGACAAACGTTTTTCAGTTTGGTCCCTAAGTAATACTTTCAAGGACTAAAATGACAGTAAGTAATCACTTTTCAGGGACCAAAATGACAGTAAGTAATCACTTTTAGGGACCAAAATGACTAACGGATGACAGTTGAGGACCTTTTTTGAATTTTGCATCTGTCAGGGACCAAAGTGACACCGCCTGACACTCTCAGGGACCAAAGTGACTGTTTATTCTAAGAAAAATGCTTATTTTCATAATCCCTTTTTAGATAAATATTTTTCTAAAATAGTTACTATCATGAAAAAAATCACTTTTATGACTTAAATATGATATACAAAAATTTAGAATCTCAAAACTAAATTTTTGGACTATTTTTCATCTCCCCGTTGCACCCGGTTTACCCGTAAAGCACCAAACGCTGGTAAAATAAAGTTTTTCAGAAAAATTTCTAGAAACCACAAATATTCTAAAAACAAATTTTGTTTCGTTAAAATATTATTTTGAAGTAAAAATGACCTCTAGAAAAATACTAAACCCTCTCTCCGCCTCACGCAAGAATGCGATTCCCACAAAAAACTCAGTTTTGCGAACTTCTCTATTCTTGACTCTTCTAAAACAAATCTAAGATATGAATATTATTATTCACGCCTTAAAATCCTAAAATCATTAATTAAATTAAAACAAATTAAAAAGTCCAAAGAAGCTATTTAAAAACGAGGGTGTTACATGAGGAATATGATTCTGTTTTTATTTGAGGAATATAATTTCGTACTTATTTGAGGAATATGATTCTGTATTTATTTGAGGAATATGATTATGTGTTTGTTTGAGGAATATAATTTCGTGCTTATTTGAGGAATGTGATACTGTGTTTATTTGAGAAATGTGATACTGTGTTTATTTGAGAATTAAGGCGATGTTTTGCAATACATTATTTCTAACCGGTGATGTCTTGGGCATACAACGTGTCAATCCGGCAATATTTTGTAATACGGTTATTCCAACCGGTGGTGTCCTGCATTATGGTACTCTAAACCGGCGATGTTTTGACACACGATGTTTCCAATCCGGGAATACGATGTTTTTCAATATGATGTTTCAATACGATGTTTTATTTAATGATGTTATTAAATATGTGTTTGATTTCTTTTGTTAATGAACATGGTAATATGTATATCTTATATCCGATGTATGTTACTTGTATATTCTCTTATGATATAACTTGATGATAAGGTTTTCACCCTTACATGTTTTCTATGTTGGGTTGATGCATGTTTAAGTAGATAATTTACCCAAGGAGTGGGCTAGTTCCAATCCGAAGGCTAACTCTCAGATGGGGATCGGAAGGAGAACGTTGCATGGATTGATAAGGATTCCGAGAAGAATCTGTGTTTATTGTCTTGTTTTGGGTAGAGCTCTAGAGACTTGACCGACTCAGATGTTCACCGTATAGATTATTTTGAGAATTTGAGTATACTGAACTTTTATTGTAAAACTCTGATGATTATATATATGAGATAAGATTACTTTCACAAGTGTGTTGTTTTATATTTCCGCATTTAAAACCCTTCGAAAAGAATTAGAGAGACATATTCTCCATCCTTCTCAATATTTAAAAGGCAAAAAATTTACCCATATTCTTGGAGAAGGAATATTGAGTTTTCATCAAATATTTTTCTAAGTTATTACGAAATTCTTTGTTACTATGGTGTAATATCCTTTTTGGAGAAAGGGTGTTACAACATCCAGAGTTATTTTAGGTATGTAATTTCGAGGACGAAATTATTTAAGAGGGGGATAATTGTAACATCCTTATTTTTCGATTTCTGTCTTTATTATATTTTAAATATATAATATGTGATTTGTGTGTATTAAATATTTTTAGGAAAGTTAATCCCATAGAGAAAGTCTTCTCGACCTTAGAAATGATTAGTTTAAGTGTGACGTTGATATTCAAACGGAATTCGATTTGCGGTTAGACTGACGGAATGACTGCGTTGTGAGATTGAAACCCTAAATAGGAGTCAGAAAAAGGACTTGAGGATATCAATAGTAATCTTACAATATTTGAGGAATTTAGAAATTTATTTGAGAATTTTTTGAGTTACGGATAAGAAATAGTATCGTTTTGGTCCCTGTAGTATGAATAAGTTGAACTGCAAGTGGGTTTGGAGACCAGAAGAAGTTAGAAAAATATTTTGACAAACCAAATAGTGTTTTTCCATTATTTAAGAATTATAGAAATTTTTTTGAAATTTTTCAAAAAAGTTGACTATTTTGACTGGTGGTAGGTAATAGGTAAAAATAGCAGTATCGAAAAAATTGGTAAAGTCCCATAAATAAAGCTAGGGGGTTAAACGTGATTTACCAATAGTAGAATGATGATGTAGGGTAGTGATGTCATGAGAAAAATAGTAATGATTACTTTTTGGTGAAAAGACCGTTTTGCCTCTAAGCCAGGTATTTAATTATTAAGACATAAAGCAAGCCAACCCAAAGCCATTTTGGCTCATCAATTTCGTGGCCTTGGCTGACCCATGTGAACCATGCAAGCCATGCACTCAAACAAGCCATATATGTATAGTTTTAACCATGAGGAATTAAAGTTACCACACTTGGTTACTTTTAATCTAACTTGAACCATGATAAATATTTTGAGCTTATCTCCTCCCCTCACTCTAGCCCAAAAACCGCCTCCCCTAGAGGCCAAGAAGGGGACTAGATTCATTCATAAAGGGTGAGTCATGAAGCCCAATAGGATAATTTCTTCATTTAATTATTTTCCTAATTTTAATTAAGTGTAATGATGAGTTTTGCTTCAAGCTTATCCAATACTCCCTTGGGGGAGAGCCTTGGCCATGTGATTAGAGTGAGGGAGAAGAGATTTTACTTCATTCACTCATTTGCTCTCTCTTTCCTAAAATCATCTCTTCTATTTTCTCTCACCTTTCTCTCAAAATCTTCAAGTGTTCTTCCATTTTTCTTAAGCTTTTGATCTTTGATCTTCAAGCAACCAAGGTTGGTTTCTTATTTCAATCCATTAAATCTTCTTTTTGATTCATAATCATCAAGTTCATGTGACTAAAAGTGTGTTCTTCAATTTTTTCTTCAAGGAACTCTCGCTTGTTAAGGTAAATGTATTCTTGAACCAAGCTTTAATTTTTCTTCTATTGGTTTATAAGTAACAAGGGTTTGAAAAAAATAATCTTTCATCTCTAGTTCCACTTTATTCTTGAAGGTTGGTTCATGAAATAGAAAGAATCTTATTCTAGTATTTTTGGTTATATTGATGTCTTATTTTTCAAGGTGGTGACCTAGGAGTGAAAAGAAGCCTAGAGGTAAAAGTCCTTACCCAAGGAGAAAGGAGAAAAGGTAAGGGAAAATTTCTCTTAGTGAGTTATTAGGGTTCATGTATTCTATGGGTTTTTGTTTGCTTATGATTACTCAAAAAAGCTTGAGAATCATGTTTAAAAGAATGACTTGATCATTTCATAAAGTTATGATTTTTACTAAAGTGATGATCTTTACTAAAAGTGATGATTTTTTTAGTAAAGTGATGATTTTTTTTTGATGTGATATTTTGATTGGATGAGAATATAAGCATGTGAGATATGTATTTAAGCATGAAAGTGATTTTTATTGATTAGAGATGCCATGAAAAGTACTTGATGATGACTTCTTGAAGTGTTTGAACTATATGCCTTAATGTGAAAATAATAATCACTTGATGATGATGTTTATATGCTTATAACTTTTGTCTCTATGCTTGATGTTGAGGTTGTTCTATGATTTGTCCATGTTTTATACTTGATATCATTTTTGACTTGTGATACTTGTCTTGTTGCTATTCTTGATTTACCTATGTTCTCTATATTAAACTTGGGGTTGTAATATTTAAAGTAGTTTTATTGCTTTGATATTATCATGATTTTGTGATTGATGATTGATGACTAAAGATGTGAGAAAGTTAGAATTAATTAATTCATGATAATTTAACAAGTGACCCAAGCTTTTTGGAGTATGATGTAGAGGACATGAAAATAAAGTAAAAGAAATGATTGATGATGAATTAACTAGTTAACAAAGTCCAAAGCCTTGTTTAGGATCATTAATCAAATGAGTTTTAATGAAATAAGTCTCCAATGGACTTTTGAACAAAGCTTTTAATAATGACATTTTAAGTTAAAATTGAACTTTCGGCAAAAAGATATGGAAAAGGATATAAAGGCTATAGTTAGAAAAGATAGCTTTTGAGTTTTCAAATTATCACAAAATACTATGCTTTTATCTTAATTATTTCAATTTAAAAGGTTTGGAATTTTTAAAGTTAAAATGAAGTTTTTATCTTGATGGATTTTTGTAAAAACAGACCAGTTCACACCTCTGGTGTGGTTTCCTAAAAAATGCTGTGAAAAATCGAGTTCTATTTTGAAAACTGAAAACAGACCAGTTCCCACCATCGCTGTGATTTTATTCACGCCTGTTAAAGTGTCAGGTATTTTAAGAAAGTATTTAAACTCGAAATTTCTAAAATTTATGCTTAAAGGTTTATAAAATAGTGTCTATTTAAGGGAAAAATATTTATTTTGGATTTACAATATCATTTTAAGTATTTTATTTCAATTTTTGAAGTAAAATGGTAAATACTGAAAACACGGTTTTGTGAAACAGAAAAATATTTTGGTTGAGCTAACCAAATGAGAAGAGAATTTATGAAATGACTAAGAGATAAAGTCATGTGTTGAATGTTACAAGAGGTAACATAGAGAAGAGATTTAAAATGTTACAAGAGAAACCGAAGCGATAGAGAAGTAAATGTGATGTTATTGTGTATGCAAAATAATATATGTCATTTGCATAAAGAGATTTGGTAAGTGGCCATGAGATAAGCTTACAACCCAGAAAGGGTTGAGAATAGTAATAGTTGGGCCACAGATGTCTATTGGGATTATCCAGGTTGCAAAACCCCTCTAATGGCCAGTGTAGGTGATAACCCCTGAGCCGAGGCAAGTTGTACAACCCGGCTTGGATAAATCTGACTGACTTGCCTATTCATGATTTGGTATAGTTTTTTAAATGTAGCTTATCTGAATTATTATCATGAAGTCTGATACAGCCAATCGGTCAAATGTTGTTGAGGAAGAGAAAAGTCTCATTGGAGTATTACACCGGTGTTAAGAGGGATATAGAAGTGACATGTATTTTAATATATCTTGTATGATGATATATTGTTTGATGTTGAGATGCATGACATGTACTCTGAAATATTAATTATGCATGATTTTCTTTATTTCTTACCTTATATTTTCCTTTTGATATAACTTGCGAAAGAGTATTTTTCACCCTTGCCTATATGTTTTGTGGGCTTTGGAACATGATTCATATAGATGGATCCCCATCAGGGTGGGCTGTAACACTCTGTTTTTTTTATAGTTTTTATTGATTTTAATCTGTTTTAAATTAATTAAAATTATTTAATTAATGATTTTGTGATTTTAAGGTGTGAATAATAATATTTATATCTTAGGTTTATTTTTGAAGGGTTTAGAGTAATAGAGTTCGCAAAACTGAGTTTTTGCGGGAACCGCTTTCTCGCGTGATGCGGGGAAGGGTTCAGTATTTTTCTAGAGGTCATTTTTACTCCAAAATAATTTTTTAACGAACCAAAAGTGGTTCTTATAATATTTGTGATTTTTAAAAAAAATTCAGAAAAACTTTATTTTATCCGCATTTGGAGCTTTACGGGTAAATCGGGCGCAACCGGGACATGAAAAATAGTCCAAAAATTTAGTTTTGGGTTTCTAAATTTTTCTATGACATATTCAAATCATAAAATTCATTTCTCATAATTTTACTCATTTTAGAAAAATATTTATCTAAAAAGGGGTTCGAAAACTACGCGTTTTTACTACTTCGAACTACCGATAAAACCCTAACTTGATGGGACTTAATCCCACCAATTTCTTGGTCAGTTGGGCGCATAGGGGGTGGGGGGGGGGGCAGAATGCAGTCCCAAAAATATCCCAAGTCAAAGTGTGAGTCAAATGTTGATTTTTGAATTTTTTTCCAAATTAGATGAGTGAGGTATGGCTCTCATCTACTCCAAGTAAGCTAGCCCATACTCCCCCATGCTTTCCTTGCTCAGCCGAATTCATCTAGGGAAGGGAAGGAGAGAGAAATTCATTTTTCACTTCATCTTCAACCTTGAATCAAAAGCTCCATCTTTTTCTCTCTCATATTATCAAGCTTTCTTACACACCAAAAGGCTAAGTTTCATTGAGTTTTTGGCCACCCAAGCTTCACAAAAAAGGTTTGGATCATCATTCTAATCGATAAACTTCTTTCATTTTTTCATTTCCACCACTTTCATTTTTCCATGAAGGTTGTGTTCTTCATTTCACTAAAAGTAAGCTTTTTCTTGGTTTAGGTTCACTCCATTGGAACCTACAAGCTTGAAAACCACCATGGATCCATTTGTCTTCAAGATTTGAGTAAGTATTCATCTACTCAAATTTCTACTCGTTAGGGTTTGTTGGTTTTCATAAAACTCATATTTTTATGGTTTTATTTTGGTGTATTTTGTGAAAGGTAAATTTTTCTAAGTGTGGGAACATCAAGGCTTCAAGGAGGCCACTTGGTGATTGTGTAGAGGGAAGGTGATTAGTGGTGTTTGCCCATTTTCATAGTCTTCAAGAGGTAAGGGGATTTTCTCAATAAGTTGGGAAGGATGTGTATGTGTGTGGTTTATGTTGTATGTTCATGAAAAACTCAAAGACTTGAGTTTTCATATTGGGTGTTTGAGTGAGAAATCATTCTTTAGTAATATGTATTTTTATATATTTATGTATATGAGTGAAAGTATGATTTTGGATGAAGCATGATAATTTTTGATAAACCTATGTGTTGTTGGAAAAATCATATGTATGATTTGGATTGATTTGGAATGTCTAAGTGTATGTTTGAGGAAGTATGTTTTATGCTATGATAATGATGTATATTGGTATGTTATGAATGATTACTTTGAGTGTATGTATGATTTATGGCTTGGTGGTGTTTTTGCCTAAATGGATGAATATTGATTCTTGGATGTTTCACATGATTTAATTCAATGTGATTGGAATTGGATTGAAGTATTTGATTAAGTGTGGGAAGAGGGTTTAAAAGCTTTAATGAAAAAGTTTTCCAAAGTGAAATCAAATAAATTAATTAAGATTCAAGTTAACACTTACTTAGATAAATTTCATTAAATTACTAAGTATAAGTCTTAAATCAATTTCATACTAAGTCATTTTTATCCATAAAACTCTAAGTGAGCTAGAAAATCAATTAATGAGGGAGAAAATCAAATTTCGAATTTTTAGGGGTCAAAAACGAAAACTGGATGTTTTGGGGTGAAAAATGCAAAATTCTGGAATTCTGGGCTTAATTTTGAAAATCTGGGCACTTTGGGCCAAAAGTATAATTTTACAAAAATTCTGGGGTAGACAATGTGAAGTCTGGAAAATTCTGAGGCAGAAACGTGAAGACTGGACAATTCTGGGGTAAAAACGTGAAGACTGGACAGTTTTGGGGCAGAAACCTAAATTTCAAAAAATTAAGGGTTGAAACTTGAAAAACAGAATATTTTGGGGCAGATTTTAAATACTTAAAGTAAAAGAACTTAAGTAAAATTATCAAAGAACTTAACTAAGATTTTTAATTAAATCTTTTTACAATGAAGAGGGAGAAGTAAAATAATAAAAATTTGAGAGTTTGGAGTTAAGAGAAGTTTTCATAAAACTTATGTTTTTTTAAAATAACGTTATTACACGGTATTAAAAGAGGACCAATACGTGGCGATGATAAAAGTCTTAAGGACAATAATATTACACGGTATTGAAAGAGGATCAATACGTGGCGACGATAAAGTTTTAAGGACAAAAATATTATACGGTGTTGGATGAAAGCTAACACGTGGCGACGAAAAACCCTAAGTCAAGGGACCACATTGATTGTATTGATTGTGGTTGCAAATATACTGTCATATGCATTTGAGATATTGGCTTTTGCCAGGCTAGCATTTATTGCTATGATGAGGGCACACAATCCTATGCAGGGATTGTAAATAAGTATGGTCTGACTATAAGTCTTTGAGGGCATCCAGGTTACGAAATTCTCAATGGCCTTGCGGTGAATCCCCTTGTGCCGAGAAGAGTAGTGTCCCGGCTTGGATGATCCTGATCGGCTGCCTTATTTGAGATGGGGTGTACAACGTAGCACAATGGGTCTGTACCGAATAAATGACAAACGATGGCCAAGAGTGAAGGTCAGTTTGCATTAATGATAGGTATACGATTCCGCCACATCGCTCTACTTAGTTGAGGAAGAGAAGTCTCCATGGAGCAGTACACCGGTGTATTAAAGAGATATTGAAGTGACATGCATTACGCTAGAATGCTATGTGTGTGCTTGACTGTGTGTTTACCTTGATGATGTGTCTCTTGTTGATGATTGAATATCTTAGCTAAAAGATTTGCGAAAGAGTAACTCTATATAAATATATTCTTGGAATGTATTATGTAGTATTTTATTTTTCATATGCAACCTTTCAGTGGATTTCAACTTGTGCAAAGAAATTCACCCTTGCATGTTTTCCTGTATCTGTATGTACCTTACGCGTAGATGAGGCCTTTGGTAGCCCGTACGAGGGAGAGCTTCCGGCCTTTTGAGGCCGAGTCCGAGGGAGGGGGATGGACTTATGATCCCATCTCCCAATGGGCCACAGTGTGTGGACACGTGGTCAACACGAGGGGAGGGGTGCTGGGCCCCGAAGAGGTTTTGGAGCGTGACATGGTTCTGGACACTTACATTCCCTTAAAGAGGATGCGTAGCTGGCTGGCAGCCGCACCCGAGGCACCTGTGGAGCAGCCGAGGAGAGAGACTCAGGCGAAAGAGAGACCTTTACCCTCACGGGTAACCGGATCTACTCGGGAGTATCGCCGTATGTTTTACCTCACGCGTCTCACTCCAAGGAAGAGTACCTTGGTGCAGGATCGTCTACCGAGGATGGCTCTGTAACACCCTGATTTTTATATATAGTTTTTATTGATTTTTAATCCTATTTAATTTAATTAAAATTATTTAATTATGATTTTTGGGATTTTAAGGTGTGAATAATAATATTCATATCTTAGGTTTGATTTTGAAGGGTTTAGAGTAATAGAGTTCGCAAAACTGAGTTTTTGCGGGAACCGCATTCTCTCCTGATGCGGGGATAGGGTTCAGTATTTTTCTGGAGGTTATTTTTACTCCAAAATAAATTTTTAACGAACCAAAAATTGTTCTTATAATATTTGTGTTTTTTAGAAATTTTTCTGGAAATTTTTCAGAAAAACTTTATTTTATCCGCGTTTGGAGCTTTACGGGTAAACCGGGCGCAACCGGGATATGAAAAATAGTCCAAAAATTTAGTTTTGGGTTTCTAAATTTTTCTATGACATATTCAAGTCATAAAATTCATTTCTCATGATTTTACTCATTTTAGAAAAATATTTATCTAAAAAGAGGTTCGAAAACTATGCGTTTTTACTACTTCGAACTACCGATTAAACCCTAACTTGATGGGACATAATCCCACCATTTTGGTCTGGCCTTGCACGAAATTTTCAGCCAAAATACACCCTTGAAATTCAAAAATTCATATTTGACCAAATTGAAAAATATCTTTGAATTATTCTAATTAAAGCATGGAGTAGGTGACCAAACCCAATCAAAGCCATTCCTCCCCATACCTCCTTGCTCCTTGGCTGATTTCATAATAGTAAGGGAGGAGAGAGAAGTTCATTTTTTCACTTCATCTTCTTCCTCTTGCAAAGAATCCTCCATTTTTCTCTCATTCTCCAAGCTTTCCTCCATAACCAAAGCTTGAGTTTTATTGGGTTTTTGGCTATTCAAGCTTCACAAAAAAGGTTTGGATCATCATTCTAATCCATAAACTTCTTTCATTTTTTCATTTCCACCACTTTCATGTTTCCATGAAAGTTGTGTTCTTCTCTTTACTAAAAGAGATCTTTTTCTTGGTTTAGGTTCACTCTATTGGAACCTACAAGCTTGAAAACCACCTTGGATCCATTTGTCTTCAAGATTTGAGTAAGTATTCATCTACTCAAATTTCTACTCTTTAGGGTTTGTTGGTTTTCGTAAAACTCATTTTTATGGTTTTATTTTGGTGTATTTTGTGAAAGGTAAATTTTTCTAAGTGTGGGAACATCAAGGCTTCAAGGAGGCCACTTGGTGATTGTGTAGAGGGAAGGGTGATCTTTGGTGTTTGCTCATATTCATAGTCTTCAAGAGGTAAGGGGATTTTTCTCAATAAGTTGGGAAGGATGTGTATGTGTGTGGTTTATGTTGTATGTTCATGAAAAACTCAAAGACTTGAGTTTTCATATTGGGTGTTTGAATGAGTTTTCATTCTCTTAGTAATATGTATTTTTATATATTTATGTATATGAGTGAAAGTATGATTTTGGTTGAGGCATGATAATTTTTGATGAGCCTATGTGTTGTTGGAAAAATCATATGTATGCTTTGGGGTGATTTTGGATGCCTAAGTGTGTGTTTGGTGAAGTATGTTTTATGCCATGTTCATGATGTATGTTGATATGTTATGAATGAGTACTTTGAGTGTATGTTTGATTTATGGCATGGTGGTGTTTTTGCCTAAATGGATGTATATTAATTCTTGGATGTTTCACATGATTTAATTCAATGTAATTGAGTTTGGATTGAAAATATTTGATTAAGTGTGGGAAGAGGGTTTAAAAGCTTTAATAAAAAAGTTTTCCAAATGAATTAATTAGAATTCAAAGATAACACTTAATTAGATAAATTTCATCAAGTTTCTAATCCTACGTCCTAAATCAATTCCATACTAAATCCTTTTATCCATAAAACTTTAAGTGAGTTAGAAAATTAATCAATGTGGAAGAAAAATCAAATTTTGGATTTTTTGGGGTCAAAAACGAAAACTGGATGCTTTTGGGGTCAAAAATGCAAATTCTGGAATTCTGGGCTTTAATTGCAAAATCTGGAGACTTTTGGGCCAAAAGTATAATTTACGAAAGTTGGGGGTAGAAACGCGAAGTCTGTGTACCTTTGGGCCAGAATTATAATTTATGAAAGTCTTGGGGTAGAAAACGTAAAGTCTGGGCATTTTGGGCCAGAAACCTAATTTTTCAGAAAATTGGGGGCTGAACTGCGAAACTGAACTTCTTAATGGGTCAGAGTTGCAAATACTTAAAAGTAATAGAATTTAAGTAAAATTATCAAAGAATTTAATTAAGTTTTAATTAAATCTTTTTATGATGAATAAGTGGGAAGAAAATTAATAAAGTGGGTTATAAATAAGAGGAAATTCTTTTATCAACAAGTGAAAGTTTAAGAGTTTAAAGTTAAAGAAAAAAACTTAAGAATTCAAAGAGAAAATTCTTCTAAAAACTTATGGTGTTAAATAACAATATTACACGGTATTGGAAGAGAACCAATACGTGGTGAAGATAAAAGTCTTAAGGACAATAATATTACATGGTATTGGAAGAGAACCAATACGTGGCGAAGATAAAAGTCTTAAGGACAATAATATTACACGGTATTGGAAGAGAACCAATGCGTGGCGAAGATAAAAGTCTTAAGAACAATAAAATTACACGGTGTCGGATGAAAGCTAACACGTGGCGACGAAAAACCCTAAGACAAGGGACCGCATTGGTTGTATTGTTTGTGAGTGCAAATATAATGTCATATGCATTTGAGATATTGGCTTTTGCCAGGCTAGCTTTATGCTATGATGAGAGCATACAATCCTATGCGATGGATTGTGAATAATTGTAAAACCTGTCCATGAAAAAGGGGACCGATGGTTACCATGTCCATGAAAAATGGGACCGATTGGTTTATTATGTTAGGTCTCATAGTAGCCTACTGAATAATTGTAAAACCTGTCCATGAAAAAGGGGACCGATGGTTACCATGTCCATGAAAAAGGGGACCGATTGGTTTATTATGTTATGGTGATAATAGCTCTACTGAATAATTGTAAAACCTGTTCATGAAAAAGGGGACCGATGGTTACCATGTCCATGAAAAAGGGGACCAATTGGTTTATTATGTTAGGTTTATGCTACAACCATTTCGCTCTACTTAATTGAGGAAGAGAAGTCTCCATGGAGCAGTGCACCGATGTATTAAAGAGATATTGAAAGTTTCCATGGAGCAGTGCACCGATGTATTAAAGAGATATTGAAGTGACATGCATTATGCTAGAATGCTATGTGTGTGCTTGACTGTGTGTTTACCTTGATGAGGTGTCTCTTGTTGATGATTGAATAGCTTAGCTAAAAGACTTGTGAAAGAGTAATAGCTATATATATTCTTGGAATGTATTATGTAGTATTTTCTTTTTGTATACATCCTTTCAGTGGATTTCAACTTGTGCAAAGAAATTCACCCTTGCGTGTTTTTCTGTTATTTTATGTACGTTATGCGTAGATGTCCACTTCGAGACCTCTGATAGCCCGAGTGAGGGAGTGCTTCCGGCCTCGTGAGGCCGATGGTGGGGGATGGACTTACGATCCCATCTCCCAATGGGCCACTGTGTCTGGACACGTGGTTAGGACTAGAGGAGGGGTGTTGGGCCCCGAAGAGGTTTTGGAGAGGGACATGGTTTTGGACGTTTACATACCCGTCGAGAGGATGCGCTACTGGCTGGGAGATGCACCCTTTGTACGCAGCATCACCTTGGAGGACCGGGAGGCCAGAGTTCCACCCACGGCGCAGCCTAGGAGAGAGGCGAGGGAGGATCAAAGACCTACACCTCAGCGGATAGTTGAATCGGTATCCAACCGTTGTCGTCTGATTCGTCACACTCTAAGGAAGAGTTTCTTGGAGAGGGCATGCTTACCAAGGATGGCACCACCAGTGACACCAGTTCCATCACCCGAGACCGTGAGGTCGACACTTCCTGTTCCATACGTCGCACCTTCTGGACGTTTGGTGCGCTGTTCTTCTGACACTTCTGCCGGACCTTCGGGACACGTAGATAGAGGGAAGAGGAAGGTTAGAGACGAGCCAGATCGTGTACTATTCGAGGTGTCTGAGGTTGAGGAGGACCCCGAGGAGACGTCATCGTCTTAGGCCTGTAGAGGTGGGGGTGTCTAGTGCTAGGTTGTAGAGTGTCTGTTAGCGACCAGCCTAGGTTTGGGATGTACATGTTCATTGTCGTGTATTGGACACACTTTTTGATTTATCGTTTTTCCTAGGTTTAGCTTTATCGCTTTATTTTCTTTGTGTCAGGATGATGTATTTTGGCCACTATGTTGTGGTTCCAAACTATACTTGCGGGCACAAGACTTGTGTATATTGACTTGAGGATATATATATATGTGATGTTTCTTTTCTTCTGAGTTTCTGGATGGCTAAATGAGTGGTGAGCAAATCTTTTCGTATAAAAGATTTTGAAAAAAAAAATTAGCCACCAATTTTGGTAACCATGATTTATGAGAGACGATTTTCCGCATTAAGTTTAGTTCTTCATGTGACGTTCCTTGTGTGAAAAAGGGGCATTACAGGCTCCATCAGTGACACCGGCTTCACCACCAGAGACAGGGAGACCGACGCTCTCCGTTCTTTACGTCCCAGCGTATGGACGTTTCGTGCGTTGCTCTTTTGACACTTCTGCCGGACCGTCGGGACATGCAGAGAGGGGGAAGAGGAAGGTTCGAGATGAGCCAGAGCGGGTATTCATTGAGATATCCGAGGAGGAGGAGGACCCGGAGGAGGATCCCGAGGAGACGTCATTGTCTTAGGTCTGTAGTGGTGGGGGTGTCTAGTGCTAGGTTCTGGGTTGTCTGTTAGCGACCAGCCTAGGTTTGGGATGTACATGTTCAGTGTCGTGTATTTGACACACCTTTTGATTTACAACTTTCCTAGGTTTATATTTATCGCTTCATTTTTTTTTCTGTTATGATGATGTATTTTGGCCACTATGTTGTGGTTCCAAACTATACTTGCGGGCGCAAGACTTGTGTATATTGACATGACGATATATATATGTGTATGATGTTTCTTTTTTTTCTGAGTTTCAGGATGGCTAAATGTGATGTGAGAAATCTTTTCGTATAAGATTCTTTTAAAAAAAAATTAGCCACCAATTTTGGTAACCTTGATTTATGAAAGACGATTTTCCGCATTAAGTTTTTAGTTTTTCACGTGACTTTCCTGGCTAAATGTGATGTGAGAAATCTTTTCGTATAAGATTCTTTTAAAAAAAAAATTAGCCACCAATTTTGGTAACCTTGATTTATGAAAGACGATTTTCCGCATTAAGTTTTTAGTTTTTCACGTGACGTTCCTTGTGGGAAAAAGGGGCATTACATGGGCTCATTTAGACCCAGAGGATTAGCTATTGTCCCCGTGGGGGAGTGGGTACGGGGTGGGTGGTTAACATGTATACCCAATGGGGGACTTACGCAGGGGACGTAATGTCCCTAGAGACCATGACAGGAGGACCGCAGAGATGGGTGGAGGAGAACCTGGTTCTGGATGTGCAGACACCCATCCACCAGCTGAGAGATTACTCGAAGGAGACCGGAGAGACTAGACAGGAACCGTGTTACAGGAGCCACTGCAACAAGAGACAGTGCCGGAGAAGTTGGTGAGACCAGAGACGGAGCAGCGTGGGACCAGTAATCCGCCTTGTCAGAGGTATTTTCGTAGGATGAGACAAACTGCTCGGAAGGGCATAGTGCGTAGACCCTGTCTAGTCCTAGAGGTGCCAGTTGAAGGGGCACCTGTTGGGGAAGCAATTGCTATGGTAGTTGACCTAGCGATCCCTGCTATTCCCATTTCCTACGCGATGCCTCGGGATAGTCCTATGCCCTTTTCCTCTGCTGACCTGGCTGTTTGAAGAGCACGAGCTCGACAGGAGGCGGCTGCACAACGGGGAAAAGGGAAGGGGATTCTGGGACAGAGCCAGAGGGACAGGGAGCCAGCGGTGTAGAGTCCAAAAGCAAACCTAGTCTGACGAGGGTTATACTTAGGGACTTTGGTCTGATACAGACAGGATGTTTTTGTTTAGTAATGACTCTACCAGCTAGGCGTGTAGCTTAGTTTTAATTTTGGATGACTATATAATGTTTATGACACTACTTGACTTTTACTTTATTACTTTCTAGTGTTAATTTACTGCTTTCTTTAGTTTTGTAAATATGGTGTGCTATCCTAGCTTGCAATGGGCAAGTATTGTATATGATGTGTATATGTATATATGAGGTATGTTTCTGTATATGTTGTGTTCGGTTTTCTTAAAATGTTAAAACTTTCAATTAAGAATCTCAAGTTAGTAAATTCTTTCAAATCATAAAATAAAAAAAATTACTCACATTTTTGGACAACAGGTAAATTAATTAAAATAATATTTTTGAAATTAAAATCAATAATTACAACTATTTTCATAAAATATCTTATTACCTTGCAATTTTCTTTTATGAGAAAGGGTGTTGCAAAATCTGGTGTAGAGGATGCAGTTCTTCTGTCGAAGGATATCACCCCTGTGAAGTGCGATGCCATAATTATTGATTTGGAGATTACTCCTCCTAAGTCTCTTCCTGCAAGTCAAATACCAGTTGATTTGTCCAGTGATGAGCATAACCTCACTCCTGTTAAGAGAGTTTGTCCAACTAAAAATAACAGTGTTGACCTTCATGTTCCTCTCAAGATGCTGAAGAAGACAATTAAGATTCAGAAGGACTAGGCAACTAGAGAAGCATATTTTAAATGAAGAAATTTGCATGGTGTGATGCTTATGTTTTGCTTATTTTGTTTTAGTTGGAAGCTAATGTCTTTGACTATCTATGTTTTGATTAAGTTTTATTAAGTTTGACTGTCTGTTGTTTCTGTAATTGTCCATCCCAATTGCTAGATGTCAATCTAGCGAAGGGCTTTTGTTGAGAGGTGTCATGATGCTGTCTGGACCACATCCCTGTTATTGTAAAATTATTATTATTATTATTATTATTATTATTATTATTATTATTATTATTGTTATTGTATTATATATGTATGAAGTATTTGACGTTTTTATTATATTATATATAATATGAACAAAATAAAATAATTTTAAAAAATTTAATTTAATCAACAATTTACATTAGTATGTTACAATTTTGTTACAATGTTCTTTAAAAAGTATGTAAAATCAGTTCAAGCATATATGTCATATTAATTTTTTTAGTTAGTTAATATTACGTTAAGAATTTTATATCATCAGACACTTATAATCCTTAATAATAAGAGATAATTTGTAATTTAATAAATTGGAATTAAGTGAAGAAATAAATATCCACAAAATAATTTGAAAAGATAACATTTGAAAGAGGGAGTGACCTTTTGTTTCCAATAAATAATAGATAATAATAAAAAAAGATTCATATCTATCAGGGAATGCCATTAGACACTTCTACACGCTTTTGCTTTGTACAATACTCAGTAACATCATTGTTTTATACTTACTTTCTCAGAGTCTTTTCACCTCTTTCTTTTTTCTAAGCTTATTTCTTTATTCTAAGCTTATTGTTTTGGTGTTATTCTCTTCCTCCTCAACACCCATTTTCAAGATATCTGCAATGGAAGACTATAGGTGCATTCTTAACAGAAAAATCTATTGGAACCAAATTGGTTAAAAGCATTTCTAATGCAAAAATTCCCTAAGTGGTTTTGTGGTTTTGATGATAACAAAGCTTATTAAGGTTTTCACAAAGTATAACAAAGTTTATTAAGGATGTTACAAAGTCTGCTGACAAGCTCTTGTAGGTACAACAATGATAAGTCCATCGTCCAATATGACATTGACAATATACACACAGTCTGAGAGCTTTGCGTCCAATGATCAGTAAAGCAATACAGTTAGTTCTGCGTCCAATGATCAGTTATGAGTCCAATAATCAGAATAAGGGAATACTGCTCATCGTCCAGAATACTGCTCATCGTCCAATAAATTAGTATAAGGCAAATACTATTCATCGTCCAATGTTCAGTATAAGGCAATACGCTTCTGCGTCCAATGTTCAATACAGACAGTACCACTCTGCGTCCAATAGAGCAAAATGGCAAAAGTTCATCAGTCAACTATGGAGAGTGAAATGAAACAGAATTACAAAAGTCCAATAATAAGCTTGAGGCAATATGTACAACACTGCCTGCGTCCAATGATGCAGAATGGAAAAGTCCAACAGCATAAGGCAATACATACAATGCTGCCCTACGTCCATTAAAGCAGAATGGGACAAGTCCATCAGTCAACTGTTCTGCGTCCAATGGAACAGAATTGGAAAAGGCCAACAATCAACTGCTCTGCGTCCAATGGAATAGAATGGGAAAAATCCAACAGTCAACTGTTCTGCGTCCAATGAAGCAGAATTGACAAAAGTCCAACAAATACTTCCTTGCGTCCAATGGAACAGAAAGGCAATGCCATAAGTCTAATAATCAGCATGAGGCAATACATCCAATACTGCCTTGCGTCCAATGAAATAGAATGGTAAGCATGAGGATGCGTCCAATGGATGAATGAATATCATGTGCAAATGGTAAGTACAAGGTATGCGTCCATTTGCTAAAAGGACTGAAAGTCCAACTTTATTCTACATACTGCGTTCAATAAATTCTACTTGCTGCGTCCAAAACGCAGAGTCCATAACTTGCTATTTATTGCTCTTACATTTAATATGGAACATATTTATTGAGCAAATGATTTGAAATAAATAGCTGTATACAATGCTTTTCTGTACAACCTTGTCAACGTTTTTGAACGTGCATTAAAATAAAAAGCATAAAGCACTGTGGAAAGTGTACTAAGAGAGAGAATGTACCCTGATTAATTCTGCATATCTCTGAACACATCTTTCTACTTTACACAGTGTATTCTCTCTGTCTCAATAAAATATTACTATTAACCACTGTACAATTGAGACTTTGAGTACAAGTTGCTTATGATTTAGGAGAAAGAAACGCAACATACTCACTGAAGTATAACTCCTCAGAGCAACGGGAAAATAGCATTTAATGCTATTAGAAAACGGTAATATTTATGAAGGCTGAAGCTGAGCTATTCAAGAGAAAGTCTGAAGCTTCACAACACATATAAATACCGTGATACAAGAAGAAGAAGATAGAGACAATGAGAATGAACTTCAACAATAGAAGAGACTGAACAGCTGTGCATATACTCTGTATAGAAAGTCTTGTATATTTTCTATCTTCTTGTAAAAGAGAGTTTGCTTAACTCTCGAAGTGCTTAAGTTTTTCATATCCTCACTTGTGTGAGTTAGATAGCACTTAAATCAAAAACACTCTGCTGAGTTGTTTGAGCCTGGAGAGGCTTGACTGTAAAAGAATACTTGGTTGAGCCTGGAGAGGCTTGACTGTAAAAGAATACTTGACTGTAAAAGAATACTTGTTTGAGCCTGGAGAGGCTTGTCTGTAAAAGAATACTTGTTTGAGCCTGGAGAGGCTTGTCTGTAAAAGAATACTTGTTGTAAGGCCTGAAGAGGCTGTTGAAGAATACTTGTATTCTATCTGGTTTGATAGTGAAATCTCTCTAGTTTGAGGGGACTGGACGTAGCTCTTAGGAAAAGGTGAACCAGGATAAAAACTTGTGTTACTTCTTCTTTCCCTTATCTCTTATTATTTCTGTGCTTATTCTAACCGTGGGGATTGAATTGATTTTTATTCAACAAGTTTTTGATACACTTTAAATCGCACAAAGAAAACAAGTTTTTAACTTAACAGAAGCCTCTGCGTCCAATCTTTGTGCGTCCAGTGTTTCAAAACTCTTGTGCGTCCAATATTTCGAAACTCTGTGCGTCCGATATTTTAGTACGCTGTGCGTCCAACGTTTTCACAAGCTAGCGTACAACATTGCGAAAAGTTTTTAAAAGCTTAGAAACACAATTCAACCCCCCCTTCTTGTGTTTCATCTTGTTACCTACAAAATCAAGGGTAAATTTCGAATAGTCAGTATTAAGGATGTGGTATGTTTCTTTTTTCGTTTTTGCGTCCATTTCACTTGCTCAGTGAAGTTTATTATTCTCATGTCTGACTCCTTTCTTTATATACCATTACAGGCACATGGCGAGGTTGACATAAACTTGGCTAGAGAGTTTGATCACGAGCTTGGTACGTTATAGACTTTGGTGGATGCTAATGGCAATAGACATAGGGCCTGTTTGGATTGGCTTATGCAGAGCTTATGAACACATCTTATGACTGATTCATAAGCTGTTTTGGGCTTATTTTTCATAAGCTACCCAGGATAGCTTATCAAAACAGCTTATGGCTTATATAAAATAAGTTTCATTATAATTTTTCTTCGATTATAAAAGTAGCTTATACAACTTATGTCATAAGCAGTAGATAAGCTTGTTATCCAAACAGGGCCATACTGTGAGATATGAGCCTACCAAGGGAGTTTGGTGGATGCACTTTTTGTTATGTTTTTATGTTTCAAGAACATGCCAAGGGATTTTGATGATTTCCATAGGAAATCATGTTTCTCAACCTTACAACTTCGTGGCCCTAATTGAAGTATAACAGAGTGTTCTCTTCTGATCCGCAAAGTTCCAAGAAGAAGGATCAAGATTGGTCAAGGATGGAAGAATTTTTGTGCAAAGAATGGCTTGCGAAACGGGATCAAATTGTCTTTGTGTTTAGTTCTTCGAATGGAAATGTAGTTAATGTTAGGAAGTAGTTGATTAGGTTACTTTCTAAGTAAGACTTAATTTTTTGTTTTAGTTGTTTTTCTTTTGTGGTAAGCTAAACTTTGTTTTTGTGTTGTACTGGTGGTTTAAGTTCAGCACTTAATGACAAATTTTGCATTTGCACATATCAGTGATAACAACTTTCATCAAATTTAGGATTTTTCATTTTTCATTTTGATTAGTTTCTGTCTTAGTCCAATATTGCAATATGCTTTTTGACAGATCATAATCCCTGTTTTAATCCATATGTGATTGAGAATGACAATTTTAGTTTACTAGCAGATGTTACAATATAAAACAATTGTAGCTACAATAACATGTGTTGAATGAATTAGTTTTGAGATAATCTTTATAATCATAGCACAATTGCATAAAAGGTTTGTCTTCATGTTAAAAATGTCCAACTCCCTTAAAAGACAGTGGTCATTGGTTATTGGTTATGTAAAACAAACATGTTGTATGAAGGAATATTAGAATCTCTATATTAGACTTTCTTCAAATACAATTTTATTTATCAATATCAAATTTTATCAAAAAAATAAAATCTAACATATTAGTCCAAAATAAAATGTGTGAAATATGTCCGTTTCATATAGAATGTAATGCTTTTTATTAACTCAAATACTGGTAATAATAATGTTTTATGTAAGACAAAAGTTGTCATTTTTTTCAATCCAAATAATAATTTATTTTAAGAATTCATTGAAATGTGAAAACCTGATAAAAGTAATACAACCTAAGTACAACAACAAATCATTTTGTAATATTATTATAAATTATAAATTTTTAATTTTAAGTTTAATGTTATAACTTAGAATTATAATTAAATTTTAATTTTTATTAGTTTTAATAAAAAATTTAATGGAAAATTTAAAATCAATAATTACAACTATTTTCATAAAATATCTTATTACCTTGCAATTTTCTTTTATGAGAAAGGGTGTTGCAAAATCTGATGTAGAGGATGCAGTTCTTCTATCGAAGGATATCACCCCTGTGAAGTGTGATGCCATAATTATTGATTTGGAGATTACTCCTCCTAAGTCTCTTCCTGCAAGTCAGATACCAGTTGGTTTGTCCAGTGATGAGCATAACCTCACTCCTGTTAAGAGAGTTTATCCAACTAAAAATAACAGTGTTGACCTTCATGTTCCTCTCAAGATGCTGAAGAAGACAATTAAGATTCAGAAGGACTAGGCAACTAGAGAAGCATGTTTTAAATGAAGAAATTTGCATGGTGTGATGCATATGTTTTGCTTATTTTGTTTTAGTTGGAAGCCAATGTCTTTGACTATCTATGTTTTGATTAAGTTTTATTAAGTTTGACTGTCTGTTGTTTCTGTAATCGTCCATCCCAATTGCTAGATGTCAATCTAGCGAAGGGCTTTTGTTGAGAGGTGCCATGATGCTGTCTGGACACAATCCCTGTTATTGTAAAATTATTATTATTATTATTATTATTCTTATTATTATTATTATTATTATATTATATAGTCATCCAAGGAGAGCTCCCATGATCAAGCAAGTTACCTGGATCCCTCCTCTTAGCTCTTGGGTAAAATGCAATACGGATGGTGCTGCAAGGGGATCTCCCGGGTGGTCAGCCTGCGGCAGAATATTCCGTGATCAAACAGCCGGAATTATTGGTTGCTTCTCTGCAAATCTCGGCATTAACTTCTCCCTCTACGCGGAATTTATTGGGGCTATGTGGGCCATCGAGCTGGCACATGCAAAAGGTTGGAAGAAGCTTTGGTTGGAGTGCGATTCGACGCTGGTGGTTGAGGCTTTCAAAACCGATGAGGGGGTGCCTTGGCGTCTCCAAAACAGGTGGAATAATTGTAAAGCCATTACTAGGAACATGTCTTTTATTGTTTCTCATATTTTTAGAGAGGGGAATACTTGTGCAGATAGACTAGCCTCTCACGGTTTAACCATACAGGGGTTTGGTTGGTGGGACTCGATCCCTAATTTCATTAGAGAGGACTTTTTCCGTAATCGGTTCAGTCTTCCGTTTTTTAGATTTAGATGATTCTTTTTCATGGGTTTTGGTTTGGTCCCCCCATGATCTTTTTGTTTTTCTTTTTTTCTCCTTTTTTAATAATACTTTGGCGTGCGGCAAATGATGGGGAGTGGCTGGGGTGCCAACCTAGTTGAGATTTCATCTGCTTCAGTGATGCCAGTGCACGTCCTTTAGCTTAAAAAAAATATTATATATGTATGAAGTATTTGACGTTTTTATGTGGGCAAGAAATAGTACTTTTTTTTTAGAACTTTTACATTGCTAATTTTCTGGCACACCTTTAAACAGAAATCAAATTTTGTAAAAATATAATATGAACAAAATAAAATAATTTTAAAAAATTTAATTTAATCTACAATTTACATTAGTATGTTACAATTTTGTTACAATGTTCTTTAAAAAGTATGTAAAATCAGTTCAAGCATATATGTCATATTAATATTTTTAGTTAGTTAATATTACGTTAAGAATTTTATATCATCAGACACTTATAATCCTTAATAATAAGAGATAATTTGTAATTTAATAAATTGGAACTAAGTGAAGAAATAAATATCCACAAAATAATTTGAAAAGATAACATTTGAAAGAGGGAGTGACCTTTTGTTTCCAATAAATAATAGATAATAATAAAAAAAGATTCATATCTATCAGGGAATGCCATTAGACACTTCTACACGCTTTTGCTTTGCACAATACTCAGTAACATCATTGTTTTATACTTACTTTCTCAGAGTCTTTTCACCTCTTTCTTTTTTCTAAGCTTATTGTTTTGGTGTTATTCTCTTCCTCCTCAACACCCATTTTCAAGATATCTACAATGGAAGGCTATAGGTGCATTCTTAACAGAAAAATCAAAGGTAAATTTCGAATAGTCAGCTTTAAGGATGTGGTATATTTCTATTTTCGTTTTTGCATCCATTTGACTTGCTCAGTGAAGTTTATTATTCTCATGTCTAACTCCTTTCTTTAAATACCATTACAGGCACATGGCGAGGTTGACATAAACTTGGCTAGAGAGTTTGATCACGAGCTTGGTACGTTATGGACTTTGGTGGATGCTAGTGGCAATAGACATACTGTGAGATATGAGCCTACCAAGGGAGTTTGGTGGATGCACTTTTTGTTATGTTTTTATGTTTCAAGAACATGCCAAGGGATTTTGATGATTTCCATAGGAAATCATGTTTCTCAACCTTACAACTTCGTGGCCCTAATTGAAGTATAACAGAGTGTTCTCTTCTGATCCGCAAAGTTCCAAGAAGAAGGATCAAGATTGGTCAAGGATGGAAGAATTTTTGTGCAAAGAATGGCTTGCGAAACGGGATTAAATTGTCTTTGTGTTTAGTTCTTCGAATGGAAATGTAGTTAATGTTAGGAAGTAGTTGATTAGGTTACTTTCTAAGTCAGACTTAATTTTTTGTTTTAGTTGTTTTTCTTTTGTGGTATGCTAAACTTTGTTTTTGTGTTGTACTGGTGGTTTAAGTTCAGCACTTAATGGCAAATTTTGCATTTACACATATCAGTGATAACAACTATCATCAAATTTAGGATATTTCATTTTTCATTTTGATTAGTTTCTGTCTTAGTCCAATATTGCAATATGCTTTTTGACAGATCATAATCCCTGTTTTAATCCATATGTGATTGAGAATGACAATTTTAGTTTACTAGCAGATGTTACAATATAAAACAATTGTAGCTACAATAACATGTGTTGAATGAATTAGTTTTGAGATAATCTTTATAATCATAGCACAATTGCATAAAAGGTTTGTCTTCATGTTAAAAATGTCCAACTCCCTTAAAAGACAGTGGTCATTGGTTATTGGTTATGTAAAACAAACATGTTGTATGAAGGAATATTAGAATCTCTATATTAGACTTTCTTCAAATACAATTTTATTTATCAATATCAAATTTTATCAAAAAAATAAAATCTAACATATTAGTCCAAAATAAAATGTGTGAAATATGTCCGTTTCATATAGACCGTAATGCTTTTTATCAACTCAAATACTGGTAATAATAATGTTTTATGTAAGACAAAAGTTGTCATTTTTTTCAATCCAAATAATAATTTATTTTAAGAATTAATTGAAACGTGAAAACCTGATAAAAGTAATACAACCTAAGTACAACAACATATCATTTTGTAATATTATTATAAATTATAAATTATAATTATAATTAAATTTTAATTTTTTTAATTTTAATAAAAAATTTAATGGTAAATTTAATTTTATTCAATTAATCGAATAATGGGCAAAGACCACATGTGCTTTCCTTTCCATGATGCACTATTTCCCTCCAACTAAATGACAAAGTAATACAAAATTTGACATTGCAAAATAGGACAGTGTGAAAGGCGCAATGTTCATTTTCATCTTAGTAGTTCTTCTTTCCTGATAAAAAGTTATTTTACAACTTGGACATTATCAACACAAGTAGTGTTTTTACTTACCAAAACTGTTGGAAGTTGGAGGCTACAACATCTCAGTTTGCTAGAAGAAAAAGAAAGAACCTAATGCTTCAAAAACAAAACAAAGGAAAAAGTCGATTTCCACATCTACTAAGAACCAAATGTTCCTCTCATCTCCCTCAGATGAGAACTCATCTCCGTCTGGGTCAATAACATAGACAGCAATTAATAATGTTAGAGATTCTATGAGAGTACTGTGTTATCACCATTGTGTGTTGGTAAGTCTGTTTAAGTTTGTATTTATTTGTGTGTTGTATTGATTTGCTTTTTTGTTTATGATTATTTATTTATCTATATTTTATTGCATGTATGAAACTTATGCATTGCATTTTTTGTCATGTTTTGTGTTTGAAAACAGTTAATGCACAGGTTGTTCATTCTCTATTTGGTCACGAATGTATGTTAATGGCAAAACCAATTAAAAGAAACAAAGGATCTTTATGTCATGGACTTCAAAGCCTTTTGCTTAAGGTAATAACTAAGCAACAACAGATTTCCCTAAATATGACTCAAGTATATTTATTGTTTCACCAAATATATTGTTGATTAACTCATATTATAATGAAGTTTAATGACATATATTAGTCAGCATTTATATGTATATATATTGATGCATGTGTATAATTTTTTATTATTGATAAATTAGTTAAGTTATTTGTTTTTATGTGGGACAGTTGGAAAAGTAAAAAAGTAAGTAAAACACCATTATAGGTAAACATACATGTCCGTAATTCATAATAAAAAAACTCATAGAATAAGGGATCCATCACAAACATAAAAACCATTAAAACATAGTAAACCATTTAAATTAAAGTGCAAATAATTCATCACAAAAAAGCATTCAAAACATTGTCTTCAACAGTAGGAAAGAAAAAACATAGTCTAATCAGAATGGCAACTACAAACAACATAATAAAACCAATGACCAACTATGAGAACATGTTTCACTCATTAACAACTATAGAGTAAAACTTGTAAGGATTGTCACGATGAATAGCCAAGATAATTTTACTGCCTCTAGTTAATCCATTAACTCCACAAAAATCACTCCAGCCTTGAGTAACATGTGTCTGACTTGGCCTTTTTCCCCACCAGACAGTGCAGACAAAAATCTCTCCATGCTCATTTTCGATTTCAACTTGTTTTGTTTAATCCCTTATCATAAATTTCCTCACCAAATCCACAGGCAAGTTCTGCAATGTTAAAAATATGTTATAATTACTGTAAGCATAATAAATAATGAATAATAATTCAAATATAATGAAAAAAAATGAATAAACAAATTACCATATTGCTGATTGTTGCTTGTTTCAAAGTCAACTTAATTTCCCACCTCTCCATGGAAGTCAACCTTTTTTGAGATCTACCAGGAGTTGTATAATCATGGAATTCTGGGGGTAGATACTTGAGAACGAAATCATATTCCTTAGTTGGCAAAGGATACAGGATCTCTGAAGTATGCAAATCCTTTACTTTGATCCTAAACTCATTGTCTCCTTGATAATAGACCTTCAGCCATGCTCCATCGACCAAATTATAATGCTTCAAAACATTCCACAGTCCATGACTAAAGTAACCATTGTCATCATGCTTGTCAAGGATGATTCCAATCTTGGTCTCAATTGGATCGACAAACTAAACCTTTTGTAGAAATTTGCATTTTGAAAGTTTTGTAGAATGTTTCTGGCACTTGTGCAGTTTCCTGTTACATGTAGTGGGGCATATTATATACATAATCTAAGAACAATAATATTCATATATCGTCTATCAAATAATGATTTCAATTTTCTGTCAAGTAGAATAGGGATGTAGATGACAAACAGTTCTTGCAGTGATCAGCAGATAAAAGCTTCTATACTGTGACTTGAAAACAAAAGTAGGAGAATTCTCCATCTGTTTGCAATGAAACAAAAGACATTAATTGAATTGCAATTTCATTGACAATATAATAATGTCTGATGAACAAAAAAAGTATTAGGAATTGAGTAAAATGATGCAACATTTGTCTTTCTATATTATGATGTAAGTAAAGTAATGATAGTCCTACATCATAACAGATTAAGGAAACATTTATGGATATTTAGAATTCATGATTGCAGATATAGTAACAAACAACGTATGATAAAGGAGGTGCATACCGCAGAGGAGAGCAAACTCTAGTATAGAGTGGTGGCATAATAGAATAGTGGAGCAATGGAACAATTGCCTTTCCATGTTATGTTATATATAGTGAAGTGTTTATAGATAACTGATGTGGTAGTGTTGTTTGTGGTTGAATTAAAAGTGCAACCTTCCATTTCTCAACGAAAATAGCATACACAGTTAATGTCAATCTGAAGTTGTATTTTACCTAACATGGAACTCAAACAAAAAAAAATACATTGACATGTAAACAAATGACACATATCACACAATTAAAAAAGTTTACTGATATGAACAATACCTTGAAACGGCATAACCTTTACCAGTTGTGAGATAACCACAGGACGTTGAACCTCACTAGTTGCAAGGAATGAATTCAGATCATCAACATAAGAACTGTAACGCCCCTTTTTCCCACAAGGAACGTCACGTGAAAAACTAAAACTTAATGCGGAAAAATGTCTTTCATAAATTAAGGTTACCAAAATTGGTGGCTAATTTTTTTTTAAAAGAATCTTATCCGAAAAGATTTCTCACATCATATTTAGCCATCCTGAAACTCAGAAGAAAAGAAACATCATACATATATATATATATATATATATATCATCATGTTAATATACACAAGTCTTGCGCCTGCAAGTATAGTTTGGAACCACAACATAGTGGCCAAAATACATCATCATGACATGAAGAAAATAAAGCGATAAAGGTAAACCTAGGAAAAATGATAAATCAAAAAGTGTGTCCAATACACGACATTGAACATGTACATCCCAAACCTAGGCTGGTCGCTAACAGACACTCTACAACCTAGCACTAGACGCCCCCCCACCTCTACAGGCCTAAGACGATGACGTCTCCTCGGGGTCCTCCTCAACCACAGACACCTCGAATAGTACACGATCTGGCTCGTCTCTAACCTTCCTCTTCCCTCTATCTACGTGTCCCGAAGGTCCGGCAGAAGTGTCAGAAGAACAGCGCACCAAATGTCCAGAAGGTGCAACGTATGGAACAGGAAGTGTCGGCCTCACGGTCTCGGGTGATGGAACTGGTGTCACTGGTGGTGCCATCCTTGGTAAGCGTGCCCTCTCCAAGGAACTCTTCCTTGGAGTGCGACGAATCAGACGACAACGGTTAGATACCGATTCGGCTATCCGCTGAGGTGTAGGCCTCTGATCCTCCCTCGCCTCTCTCCTAGGCTGCGCCGTGGGTGGAACTCTGGCCTCCCGATTCTCCAAAGTGATACTGCGTGCAAAGGGTCCATCTCCCAGCCAGTAGCGCATCCTCTCAATGGGTATGTAGACGTCCAATACCATGTCCCTCTCCAAAACCTCTTCGGGGCCCAACACCCCTCCTCTAGTCCTAACCACGTGTCCAGACACAGTGGCCCATTGGGAGATGGGATTGTAAGTCCATCCCCCACCATCGGCCTCACGAGGCCGAAAGCACTCCCTCACTCGGGCTATCAGAGGTCTCGAAGTGGACATCTACACGTAACGTACATAAAATAATAGAAAGACACGCAAGGGTGAATTTCTTTGCACAAGTTGAAATCCACTGAAAGGATGTATACGAAACAGAAAATACTACATAATACATTCCAAGAATATATGTATAGCTACTCTTTCACAAATCTTTCTCTAAGATATTCAAAAACCAAAAGAGAGCACATCATCAAATTAAGCACACAGTCAAACACACACAAAGCACTCTAGCATAGTGCATGTCACTTGAACATCTTTTAATACAGCTCAACCGTCCTCCGCTCGCAATCCCCCAAGATGGATTGCACAATCCTCCAAGCTGGATTGTAGCTAAAATTTGGCAAAGCCAATCATCGATTACAATTGACATCTATATATGTAGATTGCACGATCCTCCATGCTGGATTGTGGCAATGACATCTACGTACGTCCCGCACAATCCTCCAAGCTGGATTGTAGCAACGTCCTCTACATTTATTGCACAATTCCTCCAAGCTGGATTGTAGCAACAACCTCTATATTTATTACACAATCCTCCAAGCTGGATTGTAGTAAAAACATCCACATTTATTGCACAATCCTCCAAGCTGGATTGTAGCATGACCTCAATATATATTGCACAATCCTCCAAGCTGGATTGTAGCACTGACATCTATATTTGCACTCACAAACAATCCAATCAACGCGGTCCCTCGTCTTAGGGTTTTTCGTCGCCACGTGTTAGCTTTCATCCAACACCGTGTAATATTATTGTCATTAAGACTTTTATCTTCGCCACGTATTGGTTCTCTCCCAATACCGTGTAATATTATTGTCCTTAAGACTTTTATCTTCGCCACGTATTGGTTCTCTTCCAATACCGTGTAATCTTGTTAGTTAACACCAAAAGTTTTTAGAAGAATTTCCTCTTTGAATTCTTAAGTTTTTCTTTAACTTTAAACTCTTAAACCTTTATTATTTTGCTTCCCACTCTTCATTGTAAAAAGATTTAATTAAAAAATCTTAGTTAAGTTCCTTTACTTTAAGTATTTAAAAACTGCCCCAAAATATTCTGTTTTTCAAGTTTCAGCCCTTATTTTTTTGAAATTTAGGTTTCTGGCCCAAAATGCCCAGACTTTACCTTTTCTACCCCAAGACTTTCGTAAATTATAATTCTGGCCCAAAAGTCTCCAGACTTCGCATTTCTGCCCCAAACTTTCTTAAATTATAATTTTGGCCCAAAAGTTTAGATTTTGCAATTAAAGCCCAGAATTCCATAATTTGCATTTTTGACCCCAAAAACATCCAGTTTTCGTTTTTGACCCCTCAAAATCTAAAATTTGATTTTTCCCTCACATTAATTAATTCTCTAACTCACTTAAAGTTTTATGGATAAAAAGGATTTAATATGAAATTGATTTAAGACTTATGATTAGAAACTTGGTGAAATTTATCTAATTAAGTGTTATCTTTGAATTCTAATTAATTCATTTGACTTCATTTTAGAAAACTTTTTCATTAAAGCTTTTAAGATCCTTCTCACACTTAATCAATTCTTTTCAATCCAATCCCAATCCTTAAAGTATATGAAATACACATAAATCAATATACATCAATTAGGCAATAACACAACCAAGTCATAGATCAAAACATACTCTCAAAGTACTCATTCATAACATATCAACATACATCATGAACATAACATAAAACATACTTCACCAAGCACACACTTAGGCATCCAAAATCACCCCAAAGCATACATATGATTTTTCCAACAACACATAGGCTCATCAAAAATTATCATGCCTCAACCAAAATCATATTTTTACTCATATACATATACATGTAAAAATACATATTACTAAGAGAATGAAACTTCATTCAAACACTCAATATGAAAAACTCAAGTCATTGAGTTTTTCATGAACATACAACATAAACCACACACATACACATCCTTCCCAACTTATTGAGAAAATCCCCTTACCTCTTGAAGACAATGAAAATGAGCAAACACCAAAAATCACCTTCACTCCACACCAACACCAAGAGATCTACTCACCACCTTGATGCTCCAACACTTACAAGAATCATCCCTTTCCAAAATATATAAAACACATAACCATACACATATGAGTTTTTTATGAAAACCACCAAACCCTAAGGTATAGAAATTTGAGTAGAGGAATACTTACTCAAATCTTGAAGGAAAATAGATCCAAGATAGTTTTCAAGCTTATAGGTTCCAATGGAGTGAACCTAAACCAAGAAAAAGCTTACTTTTAGTGAAATGAAGAACTCAAGCTTTCATGGGAAAAATGAAAGTGGTGGAAATGAAAAAAATGAAAGAAGTTTATGGATTAGAATGATGATCCAAACCTTTTTTGTGAAGCTTGAATAGCCAAAAACCCAATGAAACTTAGACTTTTGGTGTATAGGAAAACTTTGAAGATGGAGAGAAAATGGAGTTTCTAACTTCCAAGGTTGAAGATGAAGTGAATGAAATGAACTTCTCTCCTTCTCTCCCCTAGAGGTACACGGCCAAGCAAGGAGAAATGGGAGGCATGGGCTTTGATTGAGTTGGTTCACCTACTCCATTCTTTTAATTTGAAAAATTCCAATTAATTCCCATTTGACTCAATTGACTTTTGGGATATTTTTGGAGAGTGAATCAGCCCCCTTTCTGCACCCAAACTGACTGGAAAATGGTGGAATTTAATTTCACCAAGTTAGGGTTTAATCGGTAGTTCAAAGTAGTAAAAACGTGTAGTTTTATAGCCCATTTTTTTTAGATAAATATGTTCTAAAATAGGTAAAATCATGAGAAATGAATTTTATGATTTGAATATGTCATAGAAAAATTTAGAAACCCAAAACTAAATTTTTGGACTATTTTTCATATCCCGGTTGCGCCCGGTTTACCCGTAAAGCTCCAAATGCGGGTAAAATAAAGTTTTTCTGAAAAATTTCCAGAAAAATTTCTTAAAATCTCAAATATTATAACAATAACTTTTGGTTCGTTAAAAATTATTTTGGAGTAAAAATGACCTCCAGAAAAATATTGGACCCTATCCCCGCATCAGGAGAGAATGCGGTTCCCGCAAAAACTCAGTTTTGCGAACTTGGCTACTCTTGACTCTTCTAAAATAAATCTAAGATGTTAATATCCTTATTCTCACCCCAAGATCTAAAATTCATTAATTAAATAATTTTAATTAATTTAAAGGAGATTAAAAAATCAATAAAAACTATTTAAAAATGAGGGTGTTACAAGAACCAAATAAAGCACACTCAATCTTCAACCTATAAGTAATTTATAATTTATAGTATATATTATTAACACTTAACAATTAACAATTAACAATTATTAACAATTGCATATACATGTATAATTTGAATAGAACAAATTGTTTTAAAAGAAAATAAAATACCCATCCGACTCCAGCTCAATGACATTCATCTTGACAGGAAGACCATTTCTCTCATAATTTCTTTCAGTGCCAACACCAGAAGAAGCCCATCACATCTATAATAGATTTAACAAATAATATCATACAACAAACACATGCAAATGAATAAATAACAAAATGAATGATAAAAAATATACTAACCAATTAGGTAATTGGTGTCAAATGTATCAATGAGGAGAACATGACACAAAGCTCTTGTCAATGTTCAATACTTTTGTACTAATCTGAAAGTTCAGCTTGTAATCGTGCCTAGTGGTTCTGAAGCTTCCACCATTGCAAGCAACTCCAAAATTGCTGATAGAGTATACAAACCCTTCTTTCAATTCCTTGTCAAACTTGTAAATCAATGTCTTCCTAATAGATGCATCAATGTTGTCTCCCTGTAAATCACTCATGTATGTAAGCACAATATCATTCAATACAACATACATTAATACATAAAAAGATAAATATTATCCAAAACATTCAATACAACATAGAAAAAAAATATCCAAAACACTCACCTTGTCATCCATAAGCACCATCTCCATCGAGAAAGGCAACTTCTGCTTCGTGAAGTCAGACACAAACCAAAGATGAACAATACGGACTATGATCGACCAAGACTCTTTGGCAGGGGAAATCGCAGAGACAACATCGTGCCTATTTGCCATGGTATTCGATCGTGATGAAGAAAAGAGCACAGAATCAATTTATCAAAGTAACAGAAATGGATAAGCAGGTACAGGTAGAATACATGAACCCATATGGGGTATTTATAGCAATTAATTGACCTCAATCACCAGTAACGAAAGCGAAAAAAAGATTTACGTAGGTAGTTAGGGATTTAATTAGGGATTTCATAGAAATTGGAAAGCCTCTCGTTTGCCTCACAAAATTGCTTGATATCGAAGACAATGGAGCACGTCTGGATCGTATGCACAACTCCATCCTCTCTTGGAAGAAAGCCAAAAGAAGAGAAAAAAGGCTCGCATGCTCTGATGTGTTCAATGGTGAAGAAAACTGAGGAGACAAAATGGCGCGGTAATTAAACGATTGGGGTTTGGAACTTTCCTATTAAATGCATAGTGAGTGCTCGCGCTGTTTTTGGTTGAGTAATTATTTCTCGCATGTATGGTGCAACGCCCTTTCTCATAAAAGGAAATTGCAATGTGAAAGTTATTTTTGTGAAAATAGTTAAGTTATTTATTTTAATTTCAAAGAATATTATTTACTTTCCAAAAATGTGAATAATTTTTTTTTCTTTTTATCATAGAAATAATTTATTAAATTAGAATCCTTAATTCAAAAGCTTTAGCATATAAGATAAATAAAACACAACGTATACAGAAACATACCTCATATATATATACAACTACATACTGTACATTAGACTACATGTTTGCCCATGCAAACTAGGATATCACACCTATTTTACAAAAGCTAAAAGCAACAAAGTAAAGTAAAGTAAAATAGTGTCATAAATATTTTACAGTCATCCAAAGTAAACAAAATCCTAAGCCTATGCCCGTAGAGTCATCATCAAAAGAAACGGAAACCTGAATGCATCAGTGCATCATTCCTAAAGTCTTTAGCAAAAACCCTTATCTGACTAGGCTTGACAAGACACCTACACCAATGGTCTATCAGACCCCTTGTCCCTCAGGACCATCTCCTAAAATCCCTTTCCCCTTCTCTCCTAACTCCGCTGCCTCTCTCCTAACCCTGGCTCTCCAAACAACCAAGTCTTCAGGAGTAACAGGGGTAAAAGGCTGGGGACTACCTCCAAGTAAAGCATATGAAATTGGAACAGCTTCAATCACAGGATCCACTACCATAGCAGTCACTTCTTCAACAGGAGCTTCCTTTGCTGGCACCTCCGGTACAGATCGAGGTCTTCTCACCGTACTCTTCCTAGCGGTCATCCGGGTCCTATGAGAGTACGTCCTAAGCGGTGGAGTACTGGGTCCTCCATGGGTTGCCTCTGGTCTTGTCGGTTCTTCTGGCACTGGCTCGGGTTGTCCTGCTCTCTGAGTCTCTGCGTCTTGCCTCCTCCAATGCTCTCTCAACTTATTGAGAGGCATATGAACATCTAACACTAGGCTCTCCTCCACCTATCTCTGTGGTCCTCCTGCCACGCTCTCTAGGGACATAATGTTACCAGCATATGTCCCCCACTGAGTGTGTGGGTTGATCACCCACCCACTCCCCGCTCCCCCTCGGGGGTAGTAGCTAATCCGCCGGATGCGGAGCAACCCATTCGGCGGCGGGTCCATCTATATGAATCATGTTCAGAAGAGCACAAAATATATAGGCAATGGTGAAAAACAATCCTTAAGCAAATTAATAAGATATCACAGAAAAACAGATATAACTCAAGAAATTCAAGTAAGAAGCATGCATAACATATACAGTTATTATCTCATAGAATATATCATTTATAATCCTCACCAAACAATCCATTGTCAAACAAGACATATCACAATGCATGTCACTTCTATTTCCCTCTCAGACCCCAGTATAATGCTCCATGGAGACTTCTCTCTTCCTCCTACTACCTTGAGCGACCAGTCGTAGTAGACTTAGCAGAATTATCAGACAGTCCCTCTAGACTTCATGATAAACATTCGGACCTGCTACATTTAAACCATCGTACCGAATCACGAATAGTCAAGTCATTTAGATTTATCCAAGCCGGGTTGTGCGACATGCCTCGGCTCAGGGGATATCGCCTACCTGGCCATTAGAGGGGTTTCACAACCTGGATAATCCCAATAGGCATCTGTGGCCCAACTATCCCTATTCTCAACCCCAATCTGGGTTGTAATGCTCATCACATAGCCTCAGCCAAATCTCAACACATGGCCTCTGCCAAATTTCTTTTAATGCAAATGCAACATTTTTGCATATATAAACATAACAATCATTTTGCATTTATTTCTCTTGGCTACCTCTTGTAACCATTATCACATGACCTTCTCTCTTGGCCATTAAATCATCACATGACCTTATCTCTTGGTCATTAAATCATCACATGATCACATCTCTTGGTCTCATAAATTCTCTTTAATGCCACATAGTATTTTGCACATGCAATAACGTTGTAATTATCTCTTTATTGCCTTGGTTTGTCTTGTAAATTCTTGAATTTCTTTTCTTTGTTATCTCTTGGGACATTCAATATATGACTTTATCTCTAGTTATTTTAAATACTTTTTCTCTTTAGTCATTTTAACCAAATATCTCATTATTTTTCAAAAACCGATTAATACGTATTCATTGTTTTACTTTCAAAAATTGATATAAAATACTTAGGCTAATTTAATTTTAAAATAAATATTTTTCCATTAAAAATACATTAATTTAGAAGCCTTTAAGCATAAAATTCAGAATTTTCGAATTTTAAAACCCCTGACACTTTCACAGGAGTGGGAAAAATCACAGCGCGGGTGTGAATGTTTCTGTTTCTCTCTTTTCTGATTTCTATACAAAAATCCGATTTTCACATCCTTTTCTGAAATCCACACCAGAGGTGTGACAGGTCTGTTTTTCCAAAGTTAATTAGATCTAGAAACTTCATTTTGATTTTGAAAACACCATACCCTTTAACTTAAAATTAATTAAATTAAAAACAATAGGTTTGAGTTAAGAATGGTGACTTCCCTTCAATTGATTCATTTTTAACTTATTAGTTTATGGTTAAAATCTTTACCAAAGTCCATTGGAGACTTTATTTTTGAAAAACAATTAGCTTTAATGAATCCTAACAAAGCTTTGGACTTTGTACTAATCAAGTTATTATGAAAAATCCTTTTTGTCTAGGTCCATGTCCTTTTCTCCATACTCCATAATGCTTGGGTCATTAGCCAATTGCCATACTTTAATCTTTTCATACTCTTCTCCAGTCATCAATCACCAATCACCAAGCATCAAGCATAATAATAAAGCAATAACCTACTTTAAATATTACATTCCTCCCAAATTGAATAAAAATAAGAAAAGAAACATAGAGCATGGAAGATGGCTAGAAGACAATCCCTCTCAAACCAAGGAACATCAAGCACAAAGTACATCTCAATCAAACATAGTAAAACATCATTATCAAGCAAATGAAAACATCCACATCAAGCATAGAATAATCTCACAATCACACATAGAACCATATGAACTTTAATCATGAAGACAAAAATACAAAGACAAAGAGGTCATCATCCAATACTTTTTACCCAATGATCAATTAATAAAATTGCCTCTCTTTGATTAAAGAATCATATCTCTTTTCAAAAGATCATCTCTTTAATATAAAAATTATTACTTTGTAAGAAAAGATTGTCTTTCTCATAAAAGCTCTTACTTTTCCAACAATCACCACTTGATCAAGATAGTACTTGGATAAAAATTAATAGTTTACCGTAAAACTTCTTTAAATAGAAAAACTATCTTTTTATAAAGGTTAAACTTTTATAAGAATCAAGTCATCTTTTTGTTCTTAGTAAGATTTTCAAGCTTTTAAAAAACATCATAGACAAACATAAAACACTCCATGAGTCTTATGATTCACAAAAAGAGAGATTTCCCCTTACCTCTTTCTTTCTCTTTTTGGACAAAGATCCTAGCTTCTTGGTTCCTTAGTCTAACTTGATCACCACCTTGAAACCAAGATATGAACATAGCCAAACAAATACTACAAATAAGATCTTTTTAATCTTAAAAAGAAGAAGAAAAAGAGAAGAAAGATTATTTCTTTCAAACCCTTGATAGTCATGAATTAAAGAAGGAAGAAAGATCAAAGCTTGGATCAAAGATCCCTTACCTTTACAAGCTTGGGTTCCTTCAAGACAAAAATAGAAAAAACCCATTTTAGAGATATGAACTTTGATGATCATGAAGAGGAAGAAAGGATTTATGGATTAGAAGAGAAAACCAACCTTGGTTCTTGAAGATCAAAGATCAAAAAGCCTTAGAACAAAGCTAGAACACTTGATGGCTCTTGGAAAATTTTAGAGAAAAGTGAGAGAAAATGGAAGAGATATGTTTTGGAGTATGATATGAAATGAACAAGTGAAGCAAACTATCTTCTCCTCTCCCTCAAGACACTCACACGGTTCTCTCTCCCTCTCAAGTAACTAGGATAAGTATGCTAAAAAAAATCATCATTACACATAAATTAATTTTTGGTAAAAAGATAAATTACTAATTATCCTATTGGCTCTCCTTTGTGACTCACCCCTCTTGGATGAATCTAGTCCCCTTCATGGACTTGGGGAGGGGCGGTTTTGGCTTGAAGAAAAGAGGAAGATAAGATCAAACTCCAACCATGGTTTAGGCTAGGTTAAAAACTAACCAAGGTGAGGTAACTTTAATCCCACTTAGTTAAAACTATTCATTCAAGTCTTGTTTGTGTGCATGGCTCACATGGCTCATATAAGAGCAGCTTAGCCACGAAATTTATTGGCTAAAATGGCTTTGAGTTGGCTTGCTTTATGGATTAGCAGTTAAATACCTGACTTAGGGGCAAAATGGTCTTTTCACTGGAAAAGTAATCATTATTATTTTTCCTATTACATCACTACCCCTACATCATCATTCTTCTTCTAATAAAGGATTTAAAACCTCCTAACTTCATTTTTGGGGTTTTACTAATTTTCCTAATACTGCTATTCTTAATCGTAAACCCGTATTTAGGTCAAAATAGTCAACTTTTCAGAAAATTCCAGAAAAATTCTTATAATTCCCAAATATTAGAAAAACACTATTTGGTTCGTCGAAATATTTTTCTAACTTGTTTTGGTCACTAAACTCACTCGCAGTTCAGCCTATTCAAACTATAGGGACCAAAACAGTACTTTTTCCTACCCGTAACTCAGAAAAATCCCAATTAAATTTCTAAAATCCTCAAATATTGTAAAATGACCATTGGTATCCTCAAATCAATTTTCTGACTTCAATTCAAGGTCTTTGTTTCCCAACGCAGCTATTCCGTCAATTTACCGTAAACCGTATTCTGTCTTATTATCAAAATTCAACTTAAACTACTGACTTCTATGCTCACTAGGGCTTTATCTAAGGAATTAACTTTTCTAACAAAATATTTAATATACATAAGTCACTCATTATATATTAAAACAAAATAAAGACGAAAATCTAAAAATACGGACGTTATAACTCTCCCCCTCTAAAAATAATTTCGTCCTCGAAATTACGTACCTAAAACAACTCTGGATGCTGCTCTTGCATCTTGTCCTCCAACTCCCACGTTGCATCACCAGTAACATTGTCCCAAATAACTTTAACCAAAGGAATTTGCTTATCCCTAAGTTGCTTGATCCTCCGATCGTCGATTCGTACAGGACGTGCTTCATAAGTCAGGTTCTCTTTTAATTGTACGACATCAGGCTCAATCACATGAGACGGATCAAATACATATTTTCTTAGTTGTGAAACATGGAAAACATCATGAAGATTGGAAAGAAATGGGGGCAAAGCAATTTTGTAAGCAATAGGACCTACCCGATGAAGAATTTGGTAAGGTCCTATGAATTTCGGAGTGAGTTTTCTAGACTTTATAGCTCGACCAACCCCAGCCATCGGCGTGACTCTCAGAAAAACGTGTTCGCCCTCCTGAAATTCAAGGGGTCTCCTTCTCTTGTCAGAGTAACTATTTTGTCTACTCTGTGCCACTCGCATTTTCTCTCTAATCTGTTTCACCTTCTCTGTTGTTTCTTGCACCACTTCTGGTCCTACAATCAAATTCTCTCCATCCTGATACCAACACAAATGTGTTTGGCATTTCCTTCCGTATAAAGCCTCATACGGTGCCATTCCTATGCTAGCATGATAACTGTTGTTGTATGTAAACTCAATCAATGGCAACAGTTTATCCCAACTTTCTTGCTGCTCTAACACACAAGCTCTCAGCAAATCCTCTAAAGATTGAATTGTTCTTTCTGTTTGACCATCCGTCTGAGGATGATAAGCAGAACTCAATTTAAGCCTAGTCCCTAGAGCACTTTGCAAACTTTGCCAAAACCTAGAAGTAAACCTAGGGTCTCTATCAGAAACTATGCTAGAAGGCACACCATGCAACCTAACAATCTCTTTGATATACAACTGAGCCAACTTCTCTAAAGAATACTTCATATTCATAGGAAGAAAATGAGATGACTTAGTTAGCCTGTCTACGATCACCCAAATTGCATCAAATCCTTTCGGAGTTCTAGGTAATCCAGACACTAAATCCATAGATATTCCTTCCCATTTCCACTCAGGTATCTCCAAAGATTGCATCATTCCTGCTGGTCGTTGGTGTTCTACCTTCGCTTTCTGACAGGTCAAACATGATGCTACGTACTCAGCCACTTGCTTCTTCATTCCTGGCCACCAAAATCTTTGCTTTAGATCTTGATATATCTTATTGAGTCCAGGATGAATACTCAACTTACTCTTGTGTGACTCATCAAGAATTAATCTCCTCATCTCCGAATTATTCGGTACACACACTCTACCTTTACATCTCAAAATACCATCACCACCTAGGCTAAACTCTGTAACCTTTCCTTGTTCAAGCAACTCTTTCTTTTCCAACAGATGTTCATCAACTGCTTGTTGCTCTTTAATCTCTCTCATCAATTCACTAGTCACCCTAATCATGTTCAGAGATATCCTATCTCTGTGCACATCCACCGACAGATTCAAGTCACAGAAACTTTCTATCAATTCTAACTCTTTGATCATCATGACCGACATATGTACAGTCTTCCTACTCAAAGCATCGGCTACAACATTAGCCTTTCCTGGGTGATACATCAGGTTAAAATCATAGTCCTTAAGAAATTCTATCCATCTCCTCTATCTCATGTTCAACTCTTTTTGATCAAACAAGTACTTCAAACTCTTATGATCACTAAATACAGTAAAAACTGACCCATAAAGATAATGTCTCCAGATTTTCACGGCAAAAACCAATGAAGCTAACTCAAGATCATGAGTTGGATAATTCCTTTCATGAGTCTTCAATTGACGAGAGGCATAGGATACAACCTTCCTATTCTGCATTAAAACACAACCCAATCCTTGATAAGAAGCATCACAATACACTTCCATGGGTTCCTCTAGATTAGGTAACACTAAAATAGGTGAAGTCGTTAATCGTCCCTTCATCTCAAGAAAACTTCTCTCACACTCCTCGGTCCACTCAAACGGTCGATCTTTTCTAGTTAACTTGGTCAATGGAGCCACAATCTTTGAAAATCCCTCAATAAACCTTCTATAATATCCTGCTAATCCTACAAAACTACGAACCTCAATCACAGTCTTAGGTCTTTCCCACGAGAGTACTGCTTCTACCTTCGCAGGATCTACGGCTATACCGTCCTTGGAAATCACATGACCTAAAAATTGCACTTCTCTCAACTAGAATTCACACTTGGATAACTTTGCATACAATTTATTCTTGCTCAAAATTTGCAACACTTGTCGCAAATGTTCCTCCTCATTCTTAGAATAAACCAAAATATCATCAATGAACACCACTGCAAAACGATCTAAGAATGGACTAAAAACCCTATTCATGTAATCCATGAATATTGCTGGTGCATTAGTCACACCGAATGGCATTACCAGATACTCGTAATGACCATACCTAGTCCTAAAAGTAGTCTTGGGTATATCCTCAGACTTTACCCTAATCTGGTGATATCCTGTTCTCAGATCTATCTTAGAGAAAACAACAGCTCCCCTAAGTTGATCCATCAAGTCATCAATACGTGGCAAATGATACTTATTCTTAATCGTTATCTTATTTAGCTGCCTATAATCTACACACAACCTAGAAGTTCCATCCTTCTTTTTCACCAGTAGTATTGGCGCACCCCACGGGGAAACACTTGATCTTATGAACTGTTTATACAACAAGTCTTCTAATTGCTTTTTCAACTCAGCCAATTCCATTGGCGACATTCTATATGGGGCAATAGAGATTGGACCGGAACCAGGTACTAGGTCTATGGTAAACTCTATCTCTCTCACAGGTAGCAAACCCGGAACATCTTCTGGAAAAACTTCAGAGAATTCCCTAACTACTGGCACATTGTTCAATTCCTTATCACTCTCGAATTTCAACAAGGAAAATAACACGTATCCCTGCGCTCCTTCTTTCAAAGAAGTTCTTGCTTGGTTGGTAGATATAAGTCCAGAAATCTCAGGATTAGGAAAAACTAGGATCTTATTGGCACAATCTAGAAGGATATGATTGAAAGATAACCAATCCATACGAAAAATAACATCTATTTGAATCAAAGGTAAACATATCAAGTCAACGAGATATTTCCTACCGAGAATAGTGACAGGGCAATTTAAACAAGCAGTATTCACAACAACAGGTTCAGCAGTAGGCAAAGAGACAACTAAATCGAATGACATCAAAGAAACAGGCAAATTCAATCGTTTCACACAATCAAGAGATATAAACGAATGCGTCTCACCTGAATCATACAGTACAATTAAAGGATAGCCAACTATGTCGCATGTACCTTGTAACACCCTTTTTCCCGAAAGAGTATTACACCAAAGTAACTAGAAACCTCATTGCGGAATTAAGATAAACTGGTTTTATTTTTCCAAATTAGATCTTTATATCTTATTAAAATATCAAAGTTGTGAATAACTTTTTTTTCTTTCTTTTCTCATGAATTCAATGATCAAATTAAGATACTCAATTGTTGGAACCAAATTGGTTAAAAGTGTTTTTAATACAAAAGCTCCCTATGTGTTTTTATGGTTTTGATGATAACAAAATGTATTAAGGTTTTTACAAAGGATAAACAAAATGTATTAAGCTTGTACAATGTATAACAATGCTGCCTAACTAAGCTTATTGCAGTCTGCGTCCAATCAGTTCTTCATGACATTGGCTGGCATTCAAAGTGAGCCTTGCGTCCAATGTTGGCACCGAAACATAAATACCAAGAGTTCTGCGTCCAGTGATTTTGGCAGAAGGAAGTTACTGATATAAGAGGCAAAGCAGTTCTGCGTCCAATAAGCTAGCTCATCACAATGTTGGCACTGAAATGGACACAAAAGTTCTGCGTCCAATGTTTTAGCAGAAGGAAGAATTCTGCGTCCAATGTTTGAGCAGAAGGAAGAATTATGCGTCCAACGTTTGAGCACAAGGCAAGTAATGTTGTGCGTCCAATAATTCAGTACAAGGCACAAGGACAATTTCATACGTCCAATGATTCATGAGAAGGCATTGAAGACATAAGTCCAATGTTCAAGAATAACCATACGTCCAATGATCAGAATGCTTATAAGTCCAATGATCAGAACATAAGATATAAGTCCAATGTTCAGGATGTGTTCTTGACCAAGGTACAGAATGCTGATCGTCCAATGATAAGAACAAGGCAATACTGGCATAGTCCAATGTTTTTATGAGAAGCAGAATTGCAGTAAAAGTCCAATGATTTTCAAAGGAACAGATTCAGTGAGTATGCGTCCAATGCAAATGAAGGACAAAAGTCCAATGTTCAGTTTAAGGCATTGAAGTTCAACGTCCAATGAAACTGAACAAACAAAAGAACTGTTCTGCGTCCAATAAAATCAGAGTGACAAAGGTACTGTTCTGTGTCCAATAAATAAGAAGGACAACAATCAAGTGTCATACGACCAATGAAGCAGATTGACAAAGGTACATCAAACAAATGTTCTGCGTCCAATGAAGCAGAAGAACAAATGTACAACAATCAACTCTGCGTCCAATGAAACTATAAGGAAATGGCAAAAGTCCAATAACCAGAATGAGGCAATACGTCCAATGTTGCTTTGTAACTAATCATCAGAATGGTAAGCATAAAGATGCGTCCAATGATTGAATGAATATCATATGCAATTGGTAAGTACCAGGTATGCGTCCAATGATTTCTTCATGCTGCGTCCAATACGCAGAATCCATAAACTTGCTATTTATTGCTCATGCATTTAATATGGAACATATTTATTGAGCAAATGATTTGAAATAAATAGATGTATGCAATGCTTTTCTGTACAACTTTGTCAACGTTTTTGAATGTACTTTTGAAAAGCATAAAGCACTGTGGAAAGTGTACTAAGAGAGAGAATGTACTTTTAACTACTCTGTATATCTCTGAACACATCTTTCTACTTTACACAGTGTATTCTCTCTGTCTCAATAAGATATTACTATTAACCACTGTACAATTGAGACTTTGAGTACAGGTTGCTTCTGATTTAGGAGAAAGAAACGCAGACATGCACAATGAAGTAGATCTCCTCAGAGCAACGGGAAAATAGCATTTAATGCTATTAGAGAACGGTAATATTTATGAAGGCTAAAGCTGAGCTATTCGAAGAACAAGTCTGAAGCTTCATCAAAGCCTATAAATACCGTGAACAAGAAGAAGAATACAAGACACTGAACAACGAAAAAGAAAGAGCTGAACTGCTGTGCAATTTGTTATACTCTGTATAGAAAGTCTTTTATATTTTCTTTCTTCTTGTAAAAGAGAGTTTGCTTAACTCTCAAAGTGCTTTAGATTTCATATCCTCACTTGTGTGAGTTAGACAACACTTGAATCAAAAACACTCTGCTGAGTCGTTTAGCCTGAAGAGGCTGTGTTCAAAGAATACTTGGGTTTTAGCCTGAAGAGGCTGTGTTCAAAGAATACTTGGGATTTAGCCTGGAGAGGCTGTGTGCAAAGAATACTTGGGTTTTAGCCTGAAGAGGCTGTGTGCAAAGAATACTTGTATTCTATCAGGTTGATAGTGAAATCTCTCTAATTTGAGGGGACTGGACGTAGCTCTTAGGAAAGCGTGAACCAGTATAAAAACTTGTGTTATTTCTTCCTTCCCTTATCTCTTATTATATCTGTGCTTATTACTAACCAAGGGGATTGAATTGATTTTGTTTAAACAAGTTTTTCATACACCTTTAATCGCACAAAGAAAACAAGTTTTTTAAACTAAAAGGGAAGCCTCAGCGTCCAATCTTTTGTGCGTCCAATATTTCACAATTCTGTGCGTCCAGTGTTTTAGCACTCTGTGCGTCCAATATTTCAGAAAACACTGTGCGTCCAATATTTGAACTAAGCTGTGCGTCCAACGTTTTTAACAGCCAGCGTCCAACATTTGCGAAAAGTTTTAAAAGCTTAGAAACACAATTCAACCCCCCTTCTTGTGTTTCATCTTGTTACCTACAGTTGGCATCAGAGCTCGGTCTCTAGGGGTTGAGCACCTAACAATGCAGAGAAGCAAAGATCCATGGAGAACGAGGGACAAGCTGTGAACAGACCACCACTGTTCAATGGAAATGAATATGACTACTGGAAGCAGAGAATGATTACATTCTTTGATGCTCAGAATATGGACCTATGGGATGTCGTGGAAACTGGCTACACTGCTCCAGTAAATGAAGCAGGTCAACAAATACCAAGAGCTCAGTGGACAGCAGATCAAAGGACAAGGTTCCAGCTGAACTCGAAGGCTAGGCACTACCTAATGTGTGCCATCACAAAATCTGAATATGACAAGGTGCACAGCTGCACCACTGCCAAGGAAATGTGGGACACTCTGGCCTTGGCACATGAAGGCTCATCTCAGGTTCGTGAATCTAAGATAAGCATACTAGTCCATCAATATGAACTATTTAAGATGGAAGAACAAGAGTCCATTGATCAAATGTTTGGAAGATTCCAAACTATTACCAACAACCTGAGATCCTTGGGGAAAGTCTACACAACCCAGGAACATGTAAGGAAGATTTTGAGGAGTCTGCCCAGACAGTGGAGACCCAAAGTTACAGCAATACAAGAAGCAAGGGATCTTTCCACTCTTGCTTTAGAAAATCTTCTAGGCTCATTGAAAGTACATGAGCTTGAGCTGAATGAAGAGGGAATCGAAAAAAGGGCAAAGTCCATTGCTCTTAAAGCTCAAAAAGGGAGCACCTCAAAAGCCTTGAAGGCAAATGATTCTGATGAAGAATCATGCAGCTCAGAAGGAGAAGAAGGCTCAGATGATGATGAACTCTCCTTCATCTCCAGGAAAATAAAGTCTATATGGAAAAAGAAGGGTGGCTTCAGAAGGAAGCAATTCAACAGAAGATTTCCACAGAAGGAAGCTGAGCAAAAGGAGGAAAGTCCAGTGGTGTGCTATGGATGCAGGAAACCAGGCCACTACAAGGCAGACTGTCCTGAGGCCGAGAAGACAAAGAAGAAAGTCTTCAAGAAGAAGAAAGGTCTCATGGCAACATGGGAAGACCTCGATGATTCCTCTGATGATGAGGATAAGGAAGAGGCAAATCTGTGTCTAATGGCAGGACTCTCCTCAGTTGAAAGTGAAGATGAAGAAGAGGTAATTTCCTACTCTGAATTAAGCAATAATTTTGATGATCTTCTTAGAGATTCATCTATCTTATCTGATGAGTATAGATTATTAAAGAAAAAGTTTTCTCAAATAAACAAAGATTTCGAAAAACTTATTTTAGAAAACAATGTACTCAAATCGGATAATGAACATTTAAGACTTCAAGTAAGTCAATTGAAAGAAGAATCTCCAAAGGATTCTGAGTCCAGTACTTCCTGTGAAGTACAAGTACTTCAACAAGAAGTAAATGAACTCACTGGACGATTGTCCAGATTTGTCAGTAGCTCTGAAAAGCTTGATAAAATTTTAAAAATTCAGAGAAAACCTTCTGACAAAACTGGTTTGGGTTATGAAAAACCGAAACCAAAGTTTTCCAAGAGTCCAGCAAAGTTTAATATATATTGTGGATATTGTGGAAAGGCTGGACATGTCACATCGACATGCTTCCATAATAAATGGAACAAGCCTGGACGCAGGCCAAGGACTAACATGAAAGGACCCAAGAAAATCTGGGTACCTAAGAACATGATCATTCCTGTTGCAGATTTGCTTAATGGGAGGAAAACAACACCAGTCATGGTACCTGGACAGTGGGTGCTCACGACACATGACGGGAGAAAGGTCTATGTTCCAAGACCTCAAGTCTAGAACAAAGGGCTGGGTCACATTTGGAGGTGACCAGAAAGGTAGAATAGTTGGAATCGGTAAAATTGGTAAACATCATTTTCCTACTATTGAAAATGTTTTATTGGTTGAAGGACTCAAACATAATCTACTTAGCATAAGTCAATTGTGTGACAGTGGATGTGATGTTTCCTTTGACAAGGATAAATGTATAGTCAGAAATTTTGATAAGTCCATTCTTTTTCAAGCAAAGAGGCAGGACAATGTTTATAAAATTGATTTCGAAAATCTGTCCAAACAGAATGTCTCATGCTTCATTTCTTTAAATAATGAACAATGGATATGGCACAAGAAGCTTGGTCATGCAAGCTTGAGAACCATCTCAAAGCTTAATAAGCATAGCCTCGTAAGAGGACTTCCAAATCTTGTGTACAAATCTGAGGTTCTCTGTGAAACATGTCAGAAAGGGAAACAAGTGAAAAACTCTTTTGATTCTAAAAACATTGTTTCCACTTCTAGACCTTTAGAACTTTTACATATGGATTTGTTTGGACCAACACAAACTGCTTCTTTAAGTGGAAAGAAATATGGACTTGTTATAGTTGATGACTATACTAGATGGACATGGGTTAAATTCCTAGCACACAAGGATGAGTCTTTTAAAGTATTCACCATATTTTGTAAAAGAGTCCAAACTGAGAAAGGAGTTTGTATCAACTCCATTCGAAGTGATCATGGAGGTGAGTTTGAAAATGCAAACTTTCAGAGATTCTGTGAAGAGAATGGAATCCTTCACAATTTCTCTGCACCTAGAACACCACAGCAAAATGGTGTAGTAGAGAGGAAAAATCGATCTTTACAAGAGATGGCCAGGACCATGCTCAATGATCACTCAACCTCTAAGAGGTTTTGGGCTGAAGCTGTAAACACAGCATGTTATTTGCAAAACCGAATTTATATAAGGCCTATACTGAAAAAGACTCCTTATGAATTGTGGAAAGGAAGAAAACCCAACATTTCATATTTTCATCCTTTCGGATGTGAGTGTTTTATTCTTAACACCAAGGATCAACTTGGTAAATTTGACTCTAAAATTGATAATGGAATTTTTCTGGGTTATTCTGAAACTTCCAAGGCATATCGAGTTTACAACTCAAGAACCTTGACTGTTGAAGAGTCAATTCACGTTAAATTCAATGACAAAAAGCCTGACAATGATCTGTCAGAGCTAAGTGATTCTCTTGCAGATATGAAAATACAAGCAGGAGATGAAGGACCATCACCTAAGAGTGAAGAAGATGGACCAGACGCAGGAGACAGTCATGCGTCCAATACTGCAGGTGGTAAAAGCTGGCATTTTAAGACTTATCATCCTGAAGATCAAATTATTGGAAATGCAGATGATAAAGTCAGAACAAGGTCCACATTCAGAGAGCAAACTAATGTAGCATTCATCTCTGAATTGGAGCCAAAGAATATAGATGAAGCCCTATTGGATGAAGGATGGATTTTACCAATGCAGGAGGAGCTGAATCAGTTCAAAAGAAATGATGTTTGGACTCTGGTAGCCCCACCTGAAGATAAGTCCATTATTGGAACCAAATGGGTATTCAGAAATAAGCTGGACGAAGAAGGTAATGTTGTGAGGAACAAAGCAAGGTTAGTTGCTCAAGGCTACTCACAACAGGAAGGTATTGATTTCACTGAAACCTTTGCTCCAGTAGCTAGAATTGAAGCCATTCGCATTTTACTTTCATTTGCTGCCCAACATGATATGAGGCTTTATCAAATGGATGTAAAAAGTGCATTTCTGAATGGTATAATAACAGAAGAAGTCTATGTTGAACAGCCCCCTGGCTTTGAGGATCAAACTTTTCCAAATCATGTTTTTAAATTGAAAAAGGCTCTTTATGGCCTTAAGCAAGCTCCTCGAGCTTGGTATGAAAAACTGAGTTCATTTTTAATGGAAAATGGTTTCTCAAGAGGAAAAGTTGATAACACTCTTTTCAGAAAATCCATAGACTCACATTTCATCATAGTACAGATTTATGTAGATGATATTATTTTTGGTGCTACTGATGAATCTTTGTGTGGAGAATTCTCTGAGTTAATGCAGAAAGAATTCGAAATGAGTATGATGGGAGAGTTGAAGTTCTTTCTTGGACTTCAAGTGAAACAGACTAAAGATGGGATATATGTGCATCAGTCCAAATACACGAAGGAGCTTCTGAAGAAGTTCAAAATGGATGATTGCAAACCCATGAATACTCCCATGCATCCAACTTGCATAATGAGCCTGAATGACAAAGACAAAAAGGTAGATCAAAAGGTATATAGAGGTATGATAGGATCTCTTTTATATCTTACTGCATCTAGATCTGACATTATGTTCAGTGTATGCTTATGTGCAAGATTTCAATCAGATCCTAGAGATTCTCATTTGACTGCTGTCAAAAGAATTTTTAGATATCTGAAAGAGACTACTAATCTCGGTTTGTTGTTTAAGAAATCGGATGAGTACAGATTAGTAGGATTCTGTGATGCTGACTATGCTGGAGACAGGCTTGAAAGAAAAAGCACCAGTGGAGGATGTCATTTTATGGGATCCAATTTAGTATCATGGACAAGCAAGAGACAAAGCACAATTGCATTATTAACAGCCGAAGCTGAATATGTTTCTGCAGCAAGTTGTTGTTCTCAGCTCTTATGGATTAAATATCAATTGGAGGACTACAACATTTTCGAGAGTAAGATTTTTGTTCTGTGTGATAATACTGCTGCAATCAATTTATCTAAGAACCCAATCTTACACTCAAGAGCTAAGCATATAGAAATTAAACATCATTTTATTAGAGACTATGTGCAGAAGGGAACATTTGATATTCAGTTTGTTAGCACTGAAAATCAATGGGCAGATATATTTACAAAACCCTATCTGTAGATAGATTCATTTTTATAAGGAAGCATTTGAATATGCACTTTATAAAAGACTGATGTTTAGCGTCCAATATGCTTAAGTTGAGTCTGAGTCCAATGTGACTAGAGTCCAACAAGACACGACAGTCTATTTGAGACTTAGAAATTTTTTTTAAAGACTCAAAAGCTTTCACATCTTAGTCATCCCACGCTGAGTCCAATCAGAGTGACAAAGGTACTGTTCTGCGTCCAATAAATAAGAAGGACAACAATCAAGTGTCATACGACCAGTGAAGCAGATTGACAAAGGTACATCAAACAAATGTTCTGCGTCCAATGAAGCAGAAGAACAAATGTACAACAATCAACTCTGCGTCCAATGAAACTATAAGGAAATGGCAAAAGTCCAATAACCAGAATGAGGCAATACGTCCAATGTTGCTTTGCAACTAATCATCAGAATGGTAAGCATAAAGATGCGTCCAATGATTGAATGAATATCATATGCAATTGGTAAGTACCAGGTATGCGTCCAATGATTTCTTCATGCTGCGTCCAATACGCAGAATCCATAAACTTGCTATTTATTGTTCATGCATTTAATATGGAACATATTTATTGAGCAAATGATTTGAAATAAATAGCTGTATGCAATGCTTTTCTGTACAACTTTGTCAACGTTTTTGAATGTACTTTTGAAAAGCATAAAACACTGTGGAAAGTGTACTAAGAGAGAGAATGTACTTTTAACTACTCTGTATATCTCTGAACACATCTTTCTACTTTACACAGTGTATTCTCTCTGTCTCAATAAGATATTACTATTAACCACTGTACAATTGAGACTTTGAGTACAGGTTGCTTCTGATTTAGGAGAAAGAAACGCAGACATGTACAATGAAGTAGATCTCCTCAGAGCAACGGGAAAATAGCATTTAATGCTATTAGAGAACGATAATATTTATGAAGGCTGAAGCTGAGCTATTCGAAGAACAAGTCTGAAGCTTCATCAAAGCCTATAAATACTGTGAACAAGAAGAAGAATACAAGACACTGAACAACGAAAAAGAAAGAGCTGAACTGCTGTGCAATTTGTTATACTCTGTATAGAAAGTCTTTTATATTTTCTTTCTTCTTGTAAAAGAGAGTTTGCTTAACTCTCAAAGTGCTTTAGATTTCATATCCTCACTTGTGTGAGTTAGACAGCACTTGAATCAAAAACACTCTGCTGAGTCGTTTAGCCTGAAGAGGCTGTGTTCAAAGAATACTTGGGTTTTAGCCTGAAGAGGCTGTGTTCAAAGAATACTTGGGATTTAGCCTGGAGAGGCTGTGTGCAAAGAATACTTGGGTTTTAGCCTGAAGAGGCTGTGTGCAAAGAATACTTGTATTCTATCAGGTTGATAGTGAAATCTCTCTAATTTGAGGGGACTGGACGTAGCTCTTAGGAAAGGGTGAACCAGTATAAAAACTTGTGTTATTTCTTCCTTCCCTTATCTATTATTATATCTGTGCTTATTACTAACCAAGGGGATTGAATTGATTTTGTTTAAACAAGTTTTTCATACACCTTTAATCGCACAAAGAAAACAAGTTTTTTAAACTAAAAGGGAAGCCTCAGCGTCCAATCTTTTGTGCGTCCAATATTTCACAATTCTGTGCGTCCAGTGTTTTAGCACTCTGTGCGTCCAATATTTCAGAAAACACTGTGCGTCCAATATTTGAACTAAGCTGTGCGTCCAACGTTTTTAACAGCCAGCGTCCAACATTTGCGAAAAGTTTTAAAAGCTTAGAAACACAATTCAACCCCCCTTCTTGTGTTTCATCTTGTTACCTACATTAATAACCCAAAGTCATATGAAATACATCACCCGATAATATATATATATATAATCATCAAAGTACACAAGGTCTCTTGTACTAGCAAGCATCGTTCATAACCACAACAAAGTGGCAAAATACAGACTGTCAGCAGAAGTAAAGCAAAGCAATAAAGCTAAGTCCTAAGAAAACTATAAAACAAAAATATGTGTCACCTACACAGTAAAATCATCTAAGCCCTCAAAACCTAGGTTGGTCGGTAGCTAAACAACACGACAACCTAGCTGACTCCTACATCTACCACTAGGAATCTAAGCAGATGGATCCATCTCCGGCTCCTCCTCGGGGTCCTCCTCATCAGAATCTACAGGAGTTGCTCCCTCGGGCTCATCGCACATCTTCCTCTTCCCTTTCCCCGCACACCCAGATGGTCCAGCATGCGCGCCGACAGCATTAGGCAAAACGCGACCTGGTGTTGGGGGAAAGAAAATAGGAGCAGCATACGTCGGCCTCAAATCTCGTGGCTGAACATCTGGAGTAACAGTAGGCGCGAGCTTTGACAGGCGAGCACTCAGCAAGGTACTCTTCCTCGGGGTGAGACGCGTCCTCCTGAAGTGACGACGGTAGTCTACAGCAGTGCCCATCGGTCACCTCGGCTCCGGCCTCGGCATCTCCCTAGGCTCCTCCCTAGGCCCCTCCGTCTCTCCTCACTCGCTGTGTGTGTCGAGCTGCAAACCCATCTCCTCCAATGGAATCCATACATCGAGCACCATGTTGCGCTCAAGTATCTCCTCCGATCCATACGCTCCCCCACGTGTTCGGAGCACATGACCAGTCGTCGTGGCCCACCGGGTGACGGGGTCGTAAATCCAACCCCCACCCGCGACTCCTCGAGGCCTAAAGCTCTCCCTCACCCTCGGAAACAGAGGCCTCTCCTGATCCATCTATATAAATAATGTCCCAATAAGGGGCACGAAACACATAGGCAAGGGTGAGTTTCTCCCAGAAGTCACAATCAAGAAACATGCATAGCAAAGAAAAATACTACTGACTATGCTTTGAAATCACAAATATTATTTGAAAACTTTGTTCTAAGATCACAAAACTACCCAACACACATCATCACATAAATCATCTATTTCAATCAAGGTATATGCATGACACTTCAATCGTCTCTTTATACATCGATGTACTGCTCCATGGAGACTTCTCTTTCCTCAACTAAGTAGAGTGATGTGGTGGAATCGTATACCTATCATTAATGCAAACTGATCTTTACTCTTAGCCATCGTTTGTCATTTATTCGGTACAGACCCATTGTGCTACGTCATACACCCCATCTCAAATAAGGCAGCCGGTCAGGATCATTCAAGCTGGGTATGCTACTCTTCTCGGCACAAGGGGATTCACCACAAGGCCATTGAGAATTTCGCGACCTGAATGCCCTCAAAGACTTATAGTCAGACCATACTTATTTACAATCCCCGCATAGGATTGTATGCTCTAAGTTTTTTTGGCAAAAGCCAACGTCTTAATATGCAAATGACGTCAAAATTGCACACACTCATAAAAGAAACAATAATAGTGTAAATTCTTCATCTTAGGATTTTTTTTTTACCTCGCCACGTGTTGACCCTGTTGCAACAACGTGTAAAACCCTCTTCTATTTAACATCGCCACGTTTGGACTCTTTTCCAATGACGTGTGGAACTCTTCGCATTTATGAAAATACCCCTCAATTCTTATTATTTATTAAAACCACATAACTTTTTATAATTACATTTTGACCCCAAAACATCCAGATTTCTATTTTTACCCCTAGACTTTCAAAATTACGATTTTGAGCCCAAAAGTCATTTTGACCCCAAAACATCCAGATTTCTATTTTTACCCCTAGACTTTCAAAATTATGATTTTGAGCCCAAAAGTCTAGATTTCGATTTTCACCCCAAAACTTCTAAAAATTACACTTTTGACCCCAAAACCCTTTAAAATTCGAAAATTTCACTTTTCTTCTTAGATTTTATTAAATCCTCCAATACCAATATTTTTAAACCTCAAATTTAATTACCCATCTATGAAACTTAATTGTTTAGCTTTAGATTTCCAAAAAGATTAGTTACACCCATTTTATTCCCTTTTTACAAATAATTGCCTAATCTTGTTGATTAAAAACTTATGTGCTAAACTTGATATAAATGGAACTTTCAAAACTTCTTTATTTTAAGAAAAATCCCATTAAAGTCTATTGGAGACTTATTCAAAAGAATTAATTAGTAAAGTCCAAAATAAAACTTTGGCTTGCATGTAAATCAATTTAGTCTTTGTCTTTAAAATACTTTTTGCTATAGAGTCCTCTACTTCCTCTTCCATGATGTTTGGGTCACTTGTTTTATTTTCCTCTTGATTATATTTACCCAGTCACAACAAACATCACATACACAAAATAAATAAAGCATATCACTACTTTAAATATTACAATCATCCCAAATGGATCAAATGAATCACAAATAAATCAATGCACTCAATCACTCCAAAACATACCATATTCTCATACAACAATCAAGAGAACCATCATACATCAAAACACAAGATTTCTACCATACAAAAGCCATAGAGTTAACATATGCTAAGATTTACATTTTTGATACTCCGAGCATACACACACATTTTCCTTATTAGGTAAATTTCTTCACTCTTCATTTTTAATCAAAGTCTTTTAGAAAAACATCCATAGCATTAAATTTCTAAAAATCCTCATACAAAAACCATAGAGCTAAAAATTTTAGCTTAGTGATTTAAACACATCAAGGATGGTTTTAATCACTCAAATCAAAGATGGAACTCAAAGTTATTGAGTTGTCATCAAGCCACCCAAATCATACCACACACAACTACATAAAATTTATGTCTTTTAGAAGAACATCCCACTTACCTCTTGAAGACAACTCAAGCTCCAAAGATCACTCTCCTAGCTTGGTTTTCCAACTAGTATCAAACCCTTTCAAAATATTATACAAAATACAAGCATAAATATACTTTCTTTGTTAAAAATAGCCAAACCCTAAGATAAAAAATATGAGAGGATGATAACTTACTCAAGACCTTGAGGAAAGTAGATCAAGGAATGGTTTCAAGCTTCTTGGTTCACAAGGTGGAAACCTAAGCCAAAAGAATAAAGCTTGGCTTTAAAATGGAAGAACACATGATTCAAAAAAAATTAAAGAATGGAGATAATGGAAAAATGAGAAGCTTTTATGGTTTAGAATCATCAACCAACCTTCTTTTGTGAAGCTTGAAGTCCAAAAGCTCTTTAAACACTAAGTAGATGGCTTAGTGAAAGCTTGGAAACTTAGAGAGAAAAATGGGGTTTTTTTCTTTGGAAGCTTTGATGCAAATGAGGAAGATGAATTTCTCTCTCCCCTCTCCCTTGTTAATTCGGCTAGAGCAAAGGAAATGGAGGGCCAAGATTAGCTTAAATGCAAGTGGTATTATCTTGGAATAAATTAAGAGTTAAAGGTGTTTTAAGATTTCTTCCAACCAAGACTTTCAAGACAAGAGCACATGGGCATAAATCAGAATTTTGGGAGCTGTGTGGGGCGCCCAAATGCAGCTGGAAAGGAAGGAAGAAGAGTTCACAAGTTAGGGTTTGCTTTTGGGAGCACAAGTGGGCTAAAATGCTTATTATATTATATATTTTGAAATAAATATTTCTCCAAATAATTGATTAATGGAAAAATTATTTCTGAGTCCTAAAATTAATATAATAAAGGTTAGAATTTCAAAACTCAAGTTTTGATAATTTTCTAATACCCTATTTGCGCTACGGTTACCCGAAATGTGCTAAAAATAAAGTTTTTCTGAAAAATTCTAGAAAAATTTCCAAAAATCCAAAATATTAAAAGAATAACTTTTGTTTAGTTAAAATATTTTTTTGACGCAAAAACGGTCTCTGGAAAAATATAAAACCTCCGACGTTTACAAACCGGGTCACGGTTTACGCTATTTTTCTATTTTTCGAGTTCTTCCACTTTCTACCCATCCAAAAATCCCTAAAATCATTTAAATCAATATTCTAAAATAAAAATATAAAAAATTATAATTGTAGACACCAATTTTTGTCCTCCATTTTTATTTTTGATCTAAAAGGGGTCCAATTGATTTAGGTCCATTTTGTTTTTAATTCATTGGGCTTTTGTTTGGTTGAACCAATTGTAATTGAGCCTGTGTTTTTTTGATGAGCCTCTCATGATCCAATTAGCAAAAGGCTTTGTACTTTTTTTATTATTACAAGTCCAATACAAAAAATACAAAATGCAAAAAAAAAAGCAAAAAAGCAAAAAAGGAAAAAATTGAAAAGGCAATAAAGAAGGCAGGATGTGCCCCTCTCTCAAGCTCTTCCTCCTCAGCTACTGTTTTTTATTATGCCCAAAGAGCCCAAGCTGCAAGCACAAGGAAGATCAAGAGTCAGAAATTATGATGCAAGTAAAAAGGGAAAGAAAGGAAGAAATTATGAATTGGGGAGCAAGCAAAAAGCACACACACACACACACACACACAAAAACCGTACCCACACACGCACACACCAACAGCATCACACACACACAAAAAAAAAACTGCGCACACACACACACACACAAACCGTACACAATTCTGAGAAAAAATAGAACAACCACACCACACCACCACACCACACCATACTCTTGGTTTGCCCTATTTTTCATGCCTCCTGGTTTCTCCTCACTGATATATATACCCAATAGAACAGTGAAACACAAAAAAAAGAAGGAAAAGGAAAAACAGAGAGAAAACAGTTTTGATTGATAAACCATTTTTGTTTATCAATCACAGAGAGCACAATACAGAGACCCAGCAATCCTATACAGTTCAAAAAGCAGCAGAGAGGAGAAAAGGGCTACTCACATTTGCAGTCCAGTAGTAGGTAAAGAACTCCTCTCCTTCCTTATGCGTTTTTTTCCTCTTTTCTCTGTTATGTCACTGCAAATTCCAAATAAGCCAAAATAAGCCAGTGTTAGAGAGAGTAAAAAAAACACACAGAGTGAAAAACCAGAGGAGGGAAATAAAAAAAAAGAGAAGGAGTGAGAGAAATCACCACCACCGCCGGTGGCGGCGCTGCTGCATCACGGCGGTGGTACCGCCCTTCTTCCCTTCCCCTCGCGTTCTCCCTTTTCTGTCTCTCTCTGCCTTATTCTCCCTCTCACCACCCCTTCTCCCCTCGCGTTCTCTTTTCCCTCTCCCCTGTCACGGTGGTTCCCGGCGTCGGCCACCATGGAGCGCCACCCCACTTCTTCTTTTCCCCCTCTCCCCTTATCCCTCTCTCGATTCTCTCTTTTCCCCCATCTTCTCCCCTTTTCTCTCCATCGCGTCCTTTTCTCTCTTCTCCCTCACGATCGCGCCTCCCAGCCCCATCGCCGTCGCGCCTCCGAGCAGGCCGCCATGTGACCTGTAGCAGCGGCCATCGCAGCGGCCACCCCATTTTTCCTCTTTCTCCCTCTTCTCTTCCCTTTCCCCCTTCTCTTTCCTCTTTCCCCTTTCCCCTTCTTCCCCTCTCGGTTCTTCATTTGGGGTTAGGGATTTTTGGAATCCCGTAACCCCTTTTCTCTCTCCTTTTATTTTATTTGTTTTAGTTTTATTTTATTTTATTATTCTGTTTTAGTTTTTTTTTGGATGGCTGTAATGGGTTGTTTGGGTTAAAAAAAATCTGAGTTTGCATGGGCTTCTGGCCCATTTTATGTTTTTTCTTTTGCACAATAATATGGTTTGTGGCTTTGGGCTTTTGGCCCATTTTTGCGTTTTTTTTCTTTTTGCACAAAAATCAGACTTGCCACTTTGGGCCTTGACCCAGTTTTTTTTCAGAAAGAATGAATGTTTGGGCTTGGTGTCTGGGCCTAGCCCAGCTGCGTTTTTTTATTTGCCTCTATATGTTGGGTTCAGCCCATTATTTGTTTTATTTATTCTTATAACCCATGATTTTTGCCCCTAATTTACTTCACAAATAAAATAAAGTTATTTCTAAATTAGCTCATTTTCATTATTATCTAAATATGTCTTAAAAAAATATTAATCATAACCTCTTGCAATTTTCATTGAAAAACATATATAGAGTTGTTAGTGATAGCCATTTTGGATCCTCTTCCTATTTGGCTATTGTGAAAACTCTATTTTTTTGTAATTAATTAATTAAGTAATTAGTGATAGTCAATTTTGGATCTTCTTCCTATTTGACTATTTGCGAAAACATTTTAGATGAAAACTCATTAGTGAAAGTCGTTTTGGATCCTCTTCCTATTCGGCTATCGCGAAAAACTTCTTTATTTCAGTCGGTCAAAATTAGTAACCATTTTGGATCCTCTTCCTATTTGGTTACTATGAGACCAAATGAATTATTTTCGAAAAAAATAAATTCTACAATAACTAAAACAAATCAACACACAATCTTTTTCTACTAAAGAACTACGTAGCTTTGATTTTCTCATTGTACCTGAGAATACGTAGGAGCAGGGACCTTCCCCGTCGAGCACAAAAATAATTTTTCATAATTTTTCTCCTTTATCTTGTAAATAAATAAGCAAATAATTTCTTTTCAGGGTAAAATAAATAATTTTAAAAGCTAACAAGATTTGCACATTTAATTAGACGTAACCGCTTTTTAGCGGACGTCGTAGGGTGCTAATACCTTCCCTATGCGTAATCGACTGTCGAACTCTAAATCTGGTTTCAAGACCATTTTCTTCAAAAATGGGTTTTTCCAATATTTTCCCATTAAATAAACTTTGGTGGCGACTCCTCTGTATTTTTTGGGTTGCTTCAGCTGGCGACTCCACTGGGGAGGTTCGAGAGTCAAGCCTTACATAATTAAATGTGCAAAATTGTTAGTTTTTTTTTTCTTTATTTATTTTACCCCTTCTTTTGTTTGTTATTTTAGTATGTTTGTTGTAAATATTCTTTATTATTGTTTGTAAATATATCATCTGAATAGAATCTTAGGATAGAAGACCGCTGGCTCTACTGTTGTTTGTTTCTCTTTTGTAGGTTAGGTAGTTTTAGGGTGCCCCCATCACACACTACACTTACACTATTCACACTTATGAGTGTGGCCCTACACCCGGGCTGAGTGTACCTTAGGGAGTGCGAGGTTGGCAGTGGTAATCATTTTGGATCCTCTTCCTATTTGATTATCGCGCGAACCTCATCTAGAGTGTGACTCTTCCGCGAATGCCCACATTTTGGATCCTCTTCCTATTTGTGGTCCACATTCCGGAATGGGTACTTAGCTCTAGAGGCCTTTTGTGAGTGAGTGATTAGAACCACCCGAGTAAGTATCCACGAAGTAAACGGACTTATGGACCAAGGTAGAAACCCTCAAAATAAGGTGAAACCCATGGTTTAGGACACAAGGGGGCAAACTATCCAGCTGTTAACAAAACGTTCTTGTGCATTAGTAATAGGCATTCCAGCATTTGTACTATTGTAAAAAAAAAAAGATCTGTTGCATTATCATGTTTACCATGACAATCCATTGCATCATCAAGACATTTGCATATCATGTGTTGCATCCATTCTCATTTTATCCTTTTCAGACTAGGGTTGTCGGAGGACCGTAAGAAGACATTGTTTGTGGATAGGATAATATGGGATCAGCCGATGGAACAACCCCAACCATGTCAAAGAGACTCATGCATGCGAAAGCCAAAAGGCCTGAAGTGGAAAGTTTGAAAGCTCTTGGAGATTTGTTAAAAGGGAATCAACGCTCTACCTTCTACAAGGAATATGGGAAGATTCTCGACTTGCTGAAAATTGAAGTACAGGTAGAAGCTATCACCGCGTTGGCTCAGTTTTACGACTCTCCCCTCAGATGCTTCACTTTTCGAGACTTCCAGCTAGCCCCTACTTTGGAAGAGTTTGAGCAAATTCTAGGGTATCCTTTGAAGAATGGGAAGCCTTATCAGTATATGGGACACTACCCTTCTATCCCCTTGATTGCTGAAGTATTAAAGGTTACCGAAGGAGATTTGAACAAGGGAAGAGAGATCAAAAAGGGCACTGACGGAATCTCAAAGAGCTACTTGGAGAAAAAAGCACATGAGCTAGCAAAAAAGGAAGATTGGGGCACCTTCAGGGATGTGTTGGCTCTCGCTATATTCGGGATTATTTTGTTTCCTAATGCCGATGAGCTTGTGGACTTCGCTGCAATCGATGTGTTTCTGGCTTTCATGCTAAGGAAGGAGAACCTTGTACATGCCGTTCTTGCTGATGTGTACCACACCCTTGATTTTTGCCATGAAAAGAAGGGTAAGAGGATTTTGTGCTGCTTGCCTGCCTTATATATTTGGCTGATCACCCATTTGTTCAGTAGTGGATTCAAGGCTCATTGTCCAATTGATGATGTCAAAATGTGTCAAGTCAAGACCAAGACCAAGACCAGTCACGAGTGGGCCCAGACTCTGGTAAACCTTGGTGAAGGAACAGTTCGATGGTATCCGAAGTGGAAGGAGATAGAAGAAGTGATTTATCAATGCGGAGGTTTTCCCAATGTTCCACTCATGGGAACTAGAGGTTGCATCAATTATAATCCTGCTTTGGCTTTGAGACAGCTCGGTTATCCTATCATGGGGCCGCCATCAGATGAAGTGATCACTCCTTTCGTCCTATATGATATGAGCCCACAAAATGGGGAGATGATGAGGAAAGTTTCGCGAGCCTGGGATAAGGTAGTCACCAAAAAAGGGCGTGAGATTGGAGTGCGGAGTTGTGATGCAAAAGACAGCTATCGCCAATGGCTCAAGGAAAGGGTGTTGAAGATTAAATTGCCGTTTTATGGTCTAATAACTGTCACAAAGGAGACACCAATTCAGGAACCTCCCTGTAATGAAGAAGTAGAAAAGTTAAAAGCAGTGTTGACCAAGAGTGATGAAGAGAAGAATAGGCTACAAAAGGAACTTGCTGAAGTAAGACGAGCCTATGAAAAGTTGCAGTTAGAAGTTGCCCAGAAGACAACCTCTCTTGAGAAGGCAAATAAGAGAGCCAGGTCGGAAGAGGAAAGTAAGCTCAAAACTCGAGATTGCTTGTATGCTGCTGATACAGAATTGGGAAAGCGAAGGCAAGAGAGGGATGAGGCACTAGCCGCGAATCAACGATTGAAAGACATGATTAGGAATTCCAAGGTGGTCGAGCGGAATGCAATAAAGCAGCTTAGAGATTTAAATGAACATTTGACAAGGGTTGTGGCCGAGTATGAGAAAAGAGTTGACGGTGAAAGGCAGTGCAAGGAGGATGCGATAAAGATGGCTGCACTCCGTGAAGAAGCATGGAGATGAGAGCAAGAAAAATCACATGGTTTGAGAAATCACATTGAAGACCAGAAAATAATCATCAAGCAGCTTAATGACGAAAATGCTTACTTAAGGGACCAAGTCATAAGGTTGAATAGTTTTGCAGAATGGCAAAGGACCCTTAAACAGCTCCAAAAGGAAGGTGAATTCTGGAGAGATCGATATGCAAAGTTGACAGAACACACCAATCAAGCACTCATAAAAATATCAAGATTCCTGAAAGAGGCTGAGAAGACAATGAACCCGTTCACAACACCAGTAGAAGTCTCTGATTTTATTAAGCATTGTAAAGAAGAAATTGAAGAGTTGAAAAAAGGGTCTGTGGTTAATGGGATCCATGTACAAGTTTGGGTGCAATGTACTCCAATTTGATGAGTTAGGAAATGATGTACTCTGCTTTGATTATTAAATGAAATCTTTTGCTGTTTTGATCCCATATTATCCTTGATTGATTTTGTTCCAAAAAAAAAGAGGGAGAGTAATAAAATATGTAGAAAAAGAAAAAAAAGAAAGAGAAAGAAAGAAAAGAAAAATGAAGATAATGATAATGATTATCCACAAACAATGGAAGTTACGGTTCTCCAAGGCAATAAATTGAGAATGGACATCATAATTAGGAAACATGCATTTTCATCCATTTTCTCATTGATTGCATACTCATATCATTCTTTAGCAGTAAGTAATTAATCAAACGTCAAACTGTTCCCTCGGCACCCCTATCTTACCCGAACTCAAGCGAGGATCATGGCGGAAAGGACCCAAGAAGAGATGAGGAACGAGATTGACCAATTGAAGGAGCAAATGGCCAAGCTGCTAGAGGCCATGGAGAAGAGCAAGGACGCGGACAGGGAACCCCCGATGGCGGATGGAGAGCATTCCACTACTGCGGTTTATCCACCTGGATTTAGTCCTGTGTCTCAAGGAATTGTGATACCTTTCCCTGTGTACCCACAAGGGTTCTCACGTCAACCAGGTTCCGATCCTCAAGGTGTACAGACCATCTCATTCCCGCCTTATGGTCTCCCAATCGGATACACACCTCCCTCCGCAACTGCATCGGCGGAGACTCAAACTCTCCAGTTTCAACCTCAAGGGCCTGCTTCCCATTTGGTTGTCTCTGCTTCTGAAGGTAACCCGCAAGCAATCCTTATGCCCAACGTCTCCCAATCCCCGGGACTAGACTCAAATGCTGAAGTAACGCAAGTGCAAGCTTCGATCCCTATTCCCATGACATACAACTCACAAGCTGGCAATATTCCATTCCAATTCTTCAGCTCTCCAGAAGTTACTACACCTGCAGTGGTATCAAAACCGAATTTCTAAAACCCTGTCGCAGCACAAGCATACCATGCTGATTCCCAAGGGACCAACACTAGCGCTAACCCTATCATGATGCCGTTGCCTCATCAGGCAGCTGGAGGACCTGTGCCGATGTCTTCAACTGAAGACCCTCATAAGGCTAAGTGGCAAACCCTTGAGGATAGATTGAGGGCCATTGAAGGAGTAGGTTACTATGGCCTAAATGATGCTTCGGAGCTGTGTCTGGTCCCAGATGTGGTCATCTCGCCTAAATTTAAGGTTTCGGACTTTGACAAATACAGTGGTGTTACTTGTCCAAAAAGCCACCTTACCAAGTATTGTAGGAAAATGGCAGCTCATGCTTATGATGATAAGCTTCTGATTCATTGCTTCCAAGACAGCCTGACTGGTGCTGCCGCGAACTGGTATACTCACCTTGAGCGTGTCCATATTCGATGCTGGAAAGACTTGGCTGATGCTTTTCTGAAACAGTACAAGTACAATATTGACATGGCCCCTGATCGTATGCAGTTGCAAAATATGGGGAAGAGAGACAATGAAACGTTCAAGGAGTATGCCCAGCGTTGGAGGGGATTAGCGGCACAGGTAGAGCCACCCTTGACTGAGAAGGAAATGGTTGCTATGTTCATAGACACTCTACAGTCGCCTTTCTATGACAAAATGATTGGGAGTGTGTCGTCGAACTTCTCAGACATGGTCATCATAGAAGAAAGGGTGGAAGGAGGGATGAGAAGTGGAAAAATCGCCCATAATCCAGTTGGGGCAAACAATGGAAAGAAACCTCCCACGGGGTTCAACAAGAAGAAAGAAGGAGAAGCCCAAGTAGTGATGGCCAGTCAAGCAGAACAAGCTCCAAGAGGACCTTACCTTTACCCGGCCCATTTCCAACAACCATACCAAGCCTTTTACCCGCCGCCACCACCATATGTTGCCGTAACTTCCCAAACTCCTTTCCCACAATCCAACTACCCGAGAATGCCTTTCCAACCCTCACCTCCTACCGCGCCACAAATGCCACCTCCTCAGCCGGCTCGCCAACCTAACCAAAACCCCTCCCCTAACCAGCAACAGAGACCATCAAACAACCAAGAGAGAAAATAAGTAAGGTTCGACCCCATCCCTGTGTCGTATACAGAAGTGTTTCGTCACCTCTACGACAATAAGATGATTGCGCCTTGCCCAGCAAATCCAGTTGAACCCCCATATCCACAATGGTATGACCCGAATGCCAAGTGTGAGTATCATGCCGGAGCTATTGGGCACTCAACATAAAATTGTAGAGCTTTAAAGTTCAAGGTGCAAAATTTGATTGACCGTAAGTGGTTAACCTTCAAGGGTGATGGTCCAAATGTGGGAGGAAATCCTTTACCTGGGCACGGTGGCTCCGCAGTCAATGCAGTTGAAGAGTTTATGGGCCAGTGTCTGATCAAGAACGTAGAGGACATCAGGACACCCTTGAGAGACATTCTCATTGGATTACGCCAATGTGGCATGATTCAAGGAGGTTGTGAAAAGGAGGGAACTTGTAGCTTCGATGCAAGCTTCGAACACCGCATAGAAGAATGCGATGAATTCAAGAAAGTCCTGCAAAGTCTGATGGACGCACACCTAATCCAGATAAGTCGTGTGGTGGATAATGAAGATATGTTGATACTTCAATCAGGAGGGGAGGATGCCACATTTATGGTAAAGCCATTGGAAATCCGCTACTCCATGAAAGTACTAGCGGAAATCCCTGTGGGGCCAAAGCCCATTACAATTCAAGTTCCTACTCCTTTTTCCTACAAGGATAACAAGGCAGTGCCATGGAGCTATGATGTGAAAGTTCTCTCTGAAGGGAATCAGACGAGGGTCTCTCCTGAATCTGGAAATACTGTTGTTACCAACATTGCAGGCGTTGGTGGGATAACCCGTAGTGGGCGAATTTATACTCCTGCTGAGCTGAGAAATGAATACCCGAAAGAAGGAGATAAGGTCCACTAGGGGAAAGGGAAAGAAAAAGAGGTTGTCAATGAAGAACAAATGGGAGATACAACAAAAAGGGAACCAGACTGCAAGAAAGTGGTGTCTGATGAAAAAGCTTATGAGTTTTTAAAGATGATTAAGCAGAGTGAGTACAAGGTGGTTGATCAGTTGAACCGTACTCCTGCAAGGATAACTATTTTGTCTCTGCTTTTGAGTTCGGAACCACACCGAAAAGCATTGATGAAGGTGCTGAATGAAGCTCATGTCACCCAAGACATCACGGTTAACCAATTTGATGGTATTGTTGGTAACATCGTTGCCAATAATTACCTCACTTTCACAGATGATGAGATACCCAAGGAAGGTATGGGGCATAATAAGGCACTGCATATTTTTGCGAAATGTCAAGACCATATCATTGCAAGGGTGTTGGTGGACAATGGGTCATCTTTGAATGTCATGCCCAAGTCAACGCTTGGGAAGCTATCTGTTGATGGAACCCACATGAAGCCTAGCACTATGGTGGTACGTGCATTTGATGGATCTAGGAGAGAAGTGATCGGGGAGATTGAATTGCCAATTCAAATCGGCCCTTGTGTCTTCGAAGTTGCTTTCCAGGTGATGAATATCATGCCAGCCTACAGTTGCCTTCTGGGTAGGCCCTGGATTCATTCTGCGGGAGCTGTGCCCTCCACGCTTCACTAGAAAGTGAAGTTCATAATAGACAACAAACTGGAGATTATCTCAGGTGAGGAAGACTTGTTGGTGAGCAAACAATCATCAACTCCCTACATTGAAGCAGCGGAAGAAGCGCTTGAAACTTCTTTCCAGGCACTTGAGGTTGCTAATACAACTTTCGTGGGTGAAGGGACTCTGATTGCAAAACCAAGCCTGTCCAAGACAGCTATGATGACTGCCAAGATGATGATTCAAGGAGGATTGGTGGGGAAGTGTGGAAAGTTGTTAGAACTATCTGACAACAAAGATCGATTTGGGTTGGGATATCACCCCACAAAGGCTGACAAGAGGAGAATTGTAGAAGAGAAGAAAGAGAAGAGGCTCGCTAGGCTGGAGAATCGAGAGCCAAGTGCCAAGAGGGTCCCCATTTGTGATATCCGTGAAAGCTTCCGAAGTGCGGGACTTTTGTATCCAGATCAGATAGCCGTTGCTGAAGATGGTTGTGCTGTTACTGACTATATCAATCTGGTTTATCCTTGTTCCCCACAAGAAGAGCTTGGCAATTGGGAGGTCGTCGAGTTTCCCGTGGTTTTTGTTTCATCTTCAAATTAATTATGTAATGCAACTCCTATTGCTCTACCCAAGGCTTTAGGATGATACATTGTTAAATGGGCACACATGTTTCCTTTCAGCATAGTTATTAATAAAGTGCATGCATTTTGAACTTTGTAGCTCATTTTTCTTCCTTTACTAGCCATTCTTTTTTTCTTATTTATTGTCTATTCATTTCTTTTCCCTCTTGCAAATCTCAATCCGTGCAGATCAGAAAATGTTCTCCTAGAAAATGGCAATGCTAGCATCTCATCTTATAACTTTGAATCTCCCGTTAATCACACTGATGAGGAAAGTGAGGAAGAGTGGGAAGCTCCCCTTGAATCAATGAGGTTAATAGAACAAGAGGCCAAAATAATCCAACCCCATCAAGAAGCGACTGAAATAATTAATTTGGGAACTGAGGATAATAAGAAAGAAATAAAAATTAGCACTCTTATGAAAGAAAGTGAGCGAAACAAGTTGGTTAAACTCTTGTTCGACTATATTGATGTCTTCGCATGGACGTATCAGGACATGCCTGGACTCGACGCTAGCATAGTCGAACATAAGTTACCACTGAAGCCTGAGTGCCACCAGTTAAACAAAAGTTGAGGAGAATGAGGCCTGATATGTCATTGAAGATTAGAGAAGAGGTCAAGAAGTTGTTTGATGTCAGTTTTCTAGCTGTGGCTACATACCCTGAATGGGTTGCCAATATTGTCCCAGTTCCTAAGAAAGATGGAAGAGTTCGGATGTGCGTTGACTATAGGGATTTGAACAGAACAAGCCCTAAAGACGACTTCTCTTTGCCTCACATTGATGTTCTTGTGGACAACACTGCTCAGAACTCATGCTTCTCTTTCATGGATGGTTACTCGGGGTATATCCAGATCAAAATGGCAGTCGAGGATATGGAAAAGACAACCTTCATCACACCGTGGGGAACCTTTTGCTATAGGGTGATGTCTTTTGGATTGAAAAACGCTGGGGCAACGTACCAAAGGGCCATGCTAACTTTGTTTCATGACATGATGCACAAAGAGATAGAGGTTTACGTGGATGATATAATTGCAAAATCAAGAACTGATGAAGATCACATAGTAAACCTGCAGAAACTGTTTGAACGCCTAAGGAAATTTAAGCTCCGGTTGAACCCCGCTAAATGCACCTTTAGGGTGAGATCAGGGAAGTTGTTGGGATTTATGGTGAGCCAAAAGGGAATAGAAGTTGATCCAGACAAGGTTCGAGCTATCATGGAAATGCCCGCTCCCAGCACCGAAAAAGAAGTTCGAGGTTTTTTGGGAAGACTGAACTACATCGCTAGATTTATATCCCGATTAACTGAAACTTGTGAGCCGATCTTCAAATTGTTGCGCAAGGATCAGGCTGTTGAATGGAATGAAAATTGTCAAGAAGCTTTTGAAAAGATCAAGCAGTACCTGCAAAATCCCCCGGTCTTGGTTCCCCCGGTGCCGGGACGGCCCCTCATTATGTACCTGACAGTGCTTGATGAATCGATGGGTTGTGTGCTGGGCCAACATGATGACTCTGGTAAGAAAGAGCATGCCATTTATTATTTGAGCAAGAAATTCACCAGTTGTGAAGTGAGATACTCTTTGTTAGAGAAAACTTGTTGTGACTTGGCTTGGGCCGCTCGCCGATTGAGACAATATATGATGTGTCATACTATTTGGCTGGTTTCCAAAATGGACCCGATCAAGTATATTTTTGAAAAACCTTCCCTCACTGGAAGGATTGCTCGTTGGCAAGTGCTATTGTCAGAATATGAGATAGTGTATGTCACTCAGAAAGCGATCAAAGGCAGTGCTTTGGCTGACTATCTGGCTCATCAACCCATAGAAGATTATCAATCAATGCAAAATGATTTTCCTGATGAAGATATAATGGCTCTATTTGGAAAAGAAGGAGAATCCCCCGATGAAGAAAAATGGACCTTGCTGTTTGATGGAGCTTCCAATGCGCTGGGGCATGGGATCGGAGTGTTGTTGATTTCCCCAGAGTCTCAATATATCTCTATCACTCCAAGATTATGTTTTGATTGCACAAACAATATGGTAGAATATGAGGCCTGCGCAATGGGGTTCCAGGCTGCAATTGAATCAAAGGCCAAAATCCTGGAGGTGTATGGGGATTCAACTCTAGTTATTCATCAGTTAAAAGGTGAATGGGAAACTCGAGGTGCGAAATTAATCCCTTACCATGACTATATTAAGGGGTTAATGGAGCAATTTGAGCAGGTGACACTCCATCACATTCCCCACGAAGAGAATTAGTTGGCTGATGCACTGGCCACATTGTCATCCATGTTCAAAATAAGCCAAGAGAAAGACATGCCACTCATAAAAATACAAAGCCAAGAAATTGCCAAGAAGTGGAAGAAGAATTGGATGGAAAACCCTGGTACCATGATATCAAATGTTTTATCCAAAGCCAAAAATATCCCCCAGGTGCTACTGAAAATGATAAAAGAACCTTGAGAAGGTTAGCAATGGGTTTCTTCTTGAATGGTGATGTGCTTTACAAAAGAAATCATGACATGGTGTTACTCAGATGTGTCGATGCCGCAGAAGCCGAAAGGATCATGCAAGATATACATGAGGGTTTATTTGGGACCCATGCTGGGGGGCATGCAATGGCCAGGAAGATTTTGAGGGCTGGTTATTATTGGTTGAGAATTGAAATTGATTGCTTTAATCATGTCAAGAAATGCCATAAGTGTCAGATATATGCCGATAATATTCATGCACCATCAGCATCGCTGAATGTCTTGACGGCGCCATGGCCTTTTTCTATGTGGGGAATGGATGTAATAGGGCCGATTGAACCCAAAGCTTCAAATGGACACCGATTCATCCTTGTTGCCATTGACTACTTCACAAAATGGGTTGAGGCGGCATCATATGCGCATGTGACCAGGAATGTGGTAGTCAAGTTCATCAAAAGAGAGTTAATTTGTCGTTATGGTTTGCCAGAAAGAATCATAACAGATAATGCAACCAACCTGAACAACAAGATGATGAAAGAGTTATGTGAAAATTTCAAGATCCAACACCACAACTCTTCCCCGTACCGTCCAAAGATGAATGGTGCTGTCGAGGCGGCAAACAAGAATATCAAGAAGATAGTTCAGAAGATGGTGGTAACGTATAAAGATTGGCATGAAATGTTGCCTTTTGCCTTACATGGTTATCGCACTTCAGTTCGTACCTCAACAGGGGCAACCCCGTTTTCCTTGGTATATGGAATGGAAGCAGTCTTGCCTATTGAGGTAGAAATTCCTTCGTTAAGGGTGTTGATGGAAACAAAGCTAGAAGAGGCGGAGTGGGTTCAGGCCCGACTCGATTAGCTTAATCTTATTGAGGGAAAGAGAATGAATGCCCTGTGCCATGGCCAACTGTACCAAAAAAAAATGAAGACTGCTTATGAGAAAAGGGTTCGACCTCGAGAATTTCAAGAAGGGGACCTTGTGCTTAAAAAGATCCTACCAATTCAAAAGGATCATCGTGGGAAATGGACTCCGAACTATGAAGGGCCATATGTTGTGAAGAAGGCTTTCTCTGGAGGAGCCTTAATCCTTACTAAAATGGATGGTGAAGAGGTCCCACTCCCAGTAAACTCTGATGCGGTCAAAAAGTATTACGCCTAAAACAATAAATAAAAACATATAAAAAAGCTCGCTAGGTTGAAAACCTGAAAAGGCGGCCTAGGCAAAAGTTAGAGCGACCCGGTGAGTTGAAAACTCGAAAGAGCGACTCAGGCAAAAGTTAGGGTCAAAGAAAAATAAACAATAAAAAAAAACAAAAAAGGCGAAACAAACAAATGTTCAATGCTGCAAGGCTGGGGCATGTGAGATATTCAGGGTGCACAAGGAATGAGCAGTTGACATCCTTCGAAGTTGATTAATGGATTTTCAAAGTTATGGGCATGAGAAGCTAGCATCGTCTATTCTAAAGGACAATCCTTCAGCTCACATTTTGTTTAATTTGTACCTTTGGACAAAGTTTGCATGCTTGCTTTCCCTTTGTATTTTCTCCATTTCACATGAATAAAATCTACAATGCATCATATTTCCTGTCTATAAAATGTTCTTGTCTTGACCCTTTCTGCAGGTTCAAAGTGTTACTTTATGATAATCTATGCTGAAATTTGAAACTTGTCCTGACATATTAAAATGCATCATGATTATTGTGAAAGCTTCAAAAAATCATAGGAAACGCGATCAATCTCTGTGTTGCTTTCATAAAAAAAAAGAAAAAAAAAGAGAAAAAAAGAAAAACAAAGAAAGGAAGGGGAATAGAAGAACAAAAAAAGCTAGCAGCACCATCGACAGTACAAGCAGGGCGAAACGGTTTAATAAAAGAGTCACAGTTCAGTACATGGAGGTATAAGGGCATCACAAAAATTGGTCAAAAGCTTCGAACGAGATTGGTTCACCCGTGAGTATCGAGATGGCCTCGCCCGGCAAAGCGAAAGGGGAAGGGGATAAAGACGAAAAAGGAAAGAAAAGAAAAGGAAAAATGCACAACTGCATATTGAGTCATTCATTGCATCATGCATCACTCTAGCTGCATTGCATACCAATCATTACTGCATTAGTTCATGCATCCCATGCCATTGCATTATACAAAAAAAAAAGAGAAAAAGAAAAAAAAAAAGAAGAAAAAGAAAAAGAGAAAAAAAAAAGAAAAAGAAGAGAAAAAGAAGAGAGGAATTTTTGTCTTGTATTTCATTTCCTATCAAAGCTGGGCATCCGACCCGCATTCCTTCATTTTCTTGTCAAAGTCGGGCATCCGACCCGCACCCTTTTAGTTTTTCTGTCAAAGCCGGGCAACCGACCCGCACCCTTTTAGTTTTCTGTCAAAGCCGGGCATCCGACCCGCACCCTTTATTTTCCTGTCAAAGCCGGGCATCCGACCCGCACTTTTTTAGTTTTTCTGTCAAAGCTGGGCATCTGACCCGCACCCTTTATTTTCCTATCAAAGCCGGGCATCCGACCCGCACCCTTTTAGTTTTTCTGTCAAAGCCGGGCATCCGACCCGCACCCTTTATTTTTCTGCCAAACCCGGGCATCCGACCCGCACCCTTTTATTTTGCTGTCAAAGCCGGGCGTCCGACCCGTACCCCTTTTACTTTTTCTGTCAAAGCGGGGCAACAGACCCGCACCCTTTTAGTTTTCTGTCAAAGTCGGGCAACCGACCCGCACCCTTTATCTTTTTGTCAAAGCCGAGCAGCCGACCCTCACCTTTTACTTTTCTGCCGAAGTCGGGCATCCGACCCGCGCTTTTATCTTTCCGCCAAAGCCAGGCACCCGACCTGCACCCTTATTTTTCGTCAAAGGCAAACTTACAAAAAAGAAAAAAGAAAAAGAAAAAAAAAGGAAAAAAAAGAAGAAGAAAAAAGAGAAGAAAAAAAAAGAAAAAAGATGGAAAAAAAGAGAAAAAAAAGAGGAAAAAAAAAGAAAAAAAGAAAAGGAATACTCTACTTTGTTTTTCAGCATTAATCGTCGGACAAAATTTTGGTCTCTTTTTCTTTACTTATTTCTTGCCATGATAATATGAAAACACTCGTTATTCATATTACCAAACAAAAAATAAGTAAAGAGGGGCAGCTGTAGACACCAATTTTTGTCCTCTGTTTTTATTCTTGATCTAAAAGGGGTCCAATTGATTTAGGTCCATTTTGTTTTTAATTCATTGGGCTTTTGTTTGGTTGAACCAATTGTAATTGGGCCTGTGTTTTTTTTGATGAGCCTCTCATGATCCAATTAGCAAAAGGCTTTGTACTTTTTTTATTATTACAAGTCCAATACAAAAAATACAAAATGCAAAAAAAAAAGGAAAAAAGGAAAAAATTGAAAAGGCAATAAAGAAGGCAGGATGTGCCCCTCTCTCAAGCTCTTCCTCCTCAGCTACTGTTTTTTATTATGCCCAAAGAGCCCAAGCTGCAAGCACAAGGAAGATCAAGAGTCAAAAATTATGATGCAAGTAAAAAGGGCAAGAAAGGAAGAAATTATGAATTGGGGAGCAAGCAAAAAGCACACACACACACACACACACAAAAACCGTACCCACACACGCACACACCAACAGCATCACACACACACACACAAAAACTGCGCACACACACACACACAAACCAACAACATCACACACACACACACACACACAAAAACCGTACACAATTCTGAGAAAAAACAGAACAACCACACCACCACACCACACTCTTGGTTTGCCCTATTTTTCATGCCTCCTGGTTTCTCCTCACTGATATATATACCCAATAGAACAGTGAAACACAAAAAATAGAGAAGGAAAAGGAAAAACAGAGAGAAAATAGTTTTGATTGATAAACCATTTTTGTTTATCAATCACAGAGAGCACAATACAGAGACCCAGCAATCCTATACAGTTAAAAAAGCAGTAGAGAGGAGAAAAGGGCTACTCACATTTGCAGTCCAGTAGTAGGTAAAGAAGTCCTCTCCTTCCTTATGCGTTTTTTTTTCCTCTTTTCTCTGTTATGTCCCTGCAAATTCCAAATAAGCCAAAATAAGCCAGTGTTAGAGAGAGCAAAAAAACACACAGAGTGAAAAACCAGAGGAGGGAAATCAAAAAAAAAAAGAGGGAGTGAGAGAAATCACCACCACCGCCGGTGGCGGCGCTGCTGCATCACGGCGGTGGTACCGCCCTTCTTCCCTTCCACTCGCGTTCTCCCCTTTCTTTCTCTCTCCGCCTTATTCTCCCTCTCACCACCCCTTCTCCCCTCGCGTTCTCTTTTCCCTCTCCCTTGTCACGGTGGTTCCCGGCATCGGCCACCATGGAGCGCCACCCCACTTCTTCTTTTCCCCCTCTCCCCTTATCCCTCTCTCGATTCTCTCTTTTCCCCAGCTTCTCCCCTTCTCTCTCCATCGTGTCCCTTTCCCTCTTCTCCCTCACGATCGCGCCTCCCAGCCCCATCGCCGTCGCGCCTCCGAGCAGGCCGCCATGTGACCTGTAGCAGCGGCCATCGCAGCCGCCGCCCCATTTTTCCTCTTTCTCCCTCTTCTTTTCCCTTTCCCCCTTCTCTTTCCCCTTTCCCCTTTCCCCTTCTTCCCCTCTCGGTTCTTCATTTGGGGTTAGGGATTTTTGGAATCCCATAACCCCTTTTCTCTCTCCTTTTATTTTATTTTATTTGTTTTAGTTTTATTTTATTTTATTATTCTGTTTTAGTTTTTTTTTTGGATGGCTGTAATGGGTTGTTTGGGTTAAAAAAAATCTGAGTTTGCATGGGCTTCTGGCCCGTTTTGCGTTTTTTCTTTTGCACAATAATATGGTTTGTGGCTTTGGGCTTTTGGCCCGTTTTTGCGTTTTTTTTCTTTTTGCACAAAAATCAGACTTGCCACTTTGGGCCTTGACCCAGTTTTTTTTCAAAAAGAAGGAATGTTTGGTCTTGGTGTCTGGGCCTAGCCCAGCTGCGTTTTTTTATTTGCCTCTATATGTTGGGTTCAGCCCATTATTTGTTTTATTTATTCTTATAACCCATGATTTTTGCCCCTAATTTACTTCACAAATAAAATAAAGTTATTTCTAAATTAGCTCATTTTCATTATTATCTAAATATGTCTTAAAAAAATATTAATCATAACCTCTTGCAATTTTCATTAAAAAACATATATAGAGTTGTTAGTGATAGCCATTTTGGATCCTCTTCCTATTTGGCTATTGTGAAAACTCTATTTTTTTGTAATTAATTAATTAAGTAATTAGTGATAGTCAATTTTGGATCTTCTTCCTATTTGACTATTTGCGAAAACATTTTAGATGAAAACTCATTAGTGAAAGTTGTTTTGGATCCTCTTCCTATTCGGCTATCGCGAAAAACTTCTTTATTTCAGTCGGTCAAAATTAGTAACCATTTTGGATCCTCTTCCTATTTGGTTACTATGAGACCAAATGAATTATTTTCAAAAAAAATAAATTCTACAATAACTAAAACAAATCAACACACAATCTTTTTCTACTAAAGAACTACGTAGCTTTGATTTTCTCATTGCACCTGAGAATACGTAGGAGCAGTGACCTTCCCTGTCGAGCACAAAAATAATTTTTCATAATTTTTCTCCTTTATCTTGTAAATAAATAAGCAAATAATTTCTTTTCGGGGTAAAATAAATAATTTTAAAAGCTAACAAGATTTGCACATTTAATTAGAGGTAACCGCTTTTTAGCGGACGTCGTAGGGTGCTAATACCTTCCCTATGCGTAATCGACTCCCGAACTCTAAATCTGGTTTCAAGACCATTTTCTTCAAAAATGGGGTTTTCCAATATTTTCCCATTAAATAAACTTTGGTGGTGACTCCTCTGTATTTTTTGGGTTGCTTCAATAATTTAATAAATTTAAATAAATCAAACACACCAAAAAGCGAAAAGAAAACGATATGAAAAAATGAGGGCGTTAGATACCTTGTATGAGATCATCCGATTGCGAAGCCTCAATGCCACTCAGGGTATAAACACATCCCTTTGTCTTCGGTCTCACAGCCTGCACATTATTCACTGCTGGTTCAGCCTTTGGTACTTTGCAATCCTTGGACATATGTCCCATCTTTCCGCATTTGAAACAAGTCACCCTCCTTTGATTGCAGTTGTTATAGTAATGTCCTGGCTTCCCACAATTAAAGCACCGAACCCCATTTGGCCCTAAAGTTCCACGATTACCACCCCATCCTGCAGATGTCATGTTGCGGTTCTGTTGTTGATTCCCAAAATTTCCCGGTCTTGTGTAAGGCTTTCTCTGGAATTGCTTTCCTTTCTGATTCTGTGGCCTGAACCTAGACGGTCCACCCACATTGCTCCTTATTACTCTCTCCTTTTTCAATATCTCTATCTTCCTACACTTTTCCACCAGAGGTTGGAACTGACGAATCTCCAGAGGTGCTACAACTTCCTTAATCTCAAAACGCAATCCTTTTTCAAATCTCTCACACTTCCATCCCTCATCAGGTTGAAGCTGAAAGAAACGAAAATACTTAGCCAGAGTTTCAAACTTTGCTGCGTAAGCATCTACTGTCATGTCTTTCTGCTGCAGATTTAGGAATTCCAATTCCTTCTCAGTCCTAGCACTTTGAGGAAAATACTTCTCTAGGAATCTACCCCGAAAAACTTCCCAAGTAATAACCTGGTGTTCAGCCTCTAACAGCTGTTGTACTCCCTTCCACCAGTACTCTGCATCCCCAATTAGCAGATAAGTGGCATAAGGTACCTTAACCTCCTCAGCACAGTGCAGAGCAAGAAATATCATTTCTATTTCCTGAATCCATAAGTCAGCCTTCTCCGGATCAGGCTCTCCGTCGAACTGAGATGGATCATGTTTCTTGAAATCAAACAACCCTTTATTCTTAGCAGCTCTAGTAGCCCTAAGCTGATTTTGGACTTCCCTCTGCTCAGCCCGATCAGCCTGTTGTGCCGTGGTAGCCGCCATATTGGTTATAGCACCAACCGCTCTCTCTAACACATCTGTATTGTGAGCCATGGATTCCTGCAATTTAACCGGTAAAGGTACAATCCAGAATCCATCCAAGCAAATCACACAATACATACATTGTTCCACAAGAAAACAATTCAAACAATGTCAAACAGAGTTCACACAACCTAGCTTAATAGGCCTACACCCTAAACATCCCAAACATGACTCAACCGGGCTATGATACCACTAATTGCAACGCCCTTTCTCATAAAAGAAAATTGCAATGTGAAAGTTATTTTTGTGAAAATAGTTAAGTTATTTATTTTAATTTCAAAGAATATTATTTACTTTCCAAAAATGTGAATAAATTTTCTTTTCTTTTTATCATAGAAATAATTTATTAAATTGGAATCCTTAATTCAAAAGCTTTAGCGTATAAGATAAATAAAACACAACGTATACAAAAACATACCTCATATATATATATAACTACATACTGTACATTAGACAACATGTTTGCCCATGCAAACTAGGATATCACACCTATTTTACAAAAGCTAAAAGCAACAAAGTAAAGTAAAGTAAAGTAGTGTCATAAATCTTTTACAGTCATCCAAAGTAAACAAAATCCTAAGCCTATGCCCGTAGAGTCATCATCAAAAGAAACGGAAACCTGAATGCATCAGTGTATCATTCCTAAAGTCTTTAGCAAAAACCCTTATCTGACTAGGCTTGCCAAGACACCTACACCAACGGTCTATCAGACCCCTTGTCCCTCAGGACCATCTCCTAAAATCCCTTTCCCCTTTTCTCCTAACTCCGCTGCCTCTCTCCTAACCCTGGCTCTCCAAACAACCAAGTCTTCAGGAGTAACAGGGGTAAAAGGCTGGGGACTACCTCCAAGTAAAGCATATGAAATTGGAACAGCTTCAATCACAGGATCCACTACCATAGCAGTCACTTCTTCAACAGGAGCTTCCTTTGCTGGCACCTCCGGTACAGATCGAGGTCTTCTCACCGTACTCTTCATAGCGGTCATCCGGGTCCTACGAGAGTACGTCCTAAGCGGTGGAGTACTGGGTCCTCCATGCGTTGCCTCTGGTCTTGCCGGTTCTTCTGGCACTGGCTCGGGTTGTCCTGCTCTCTGAGTCTCTGTGTCTTGCCTCCTCCAATGCTCTCTCAACTTATTGAGAGGCATATGAACATCTAACACTAGGTTCTCCTCCACCCATCTCTGTGGTCCTCCTGCCACGCTCTCTAGGGACATAATGTTACCAGCATATGTCCCCCACTGAGTGTGTGGGTTGATCACCCACCCACTCCCCGCTCCCCCTCGGGGGTAGTAGCTAATCCGCCGGATGCGGAACAACCCATTCGGCGGCGGGTCCATCTATATGAATCATGTTCAGAAGAGCACAAAACATATAGGCAAGGGTGAAAAATAATCCTTAAGCAAATCAATAAGATATCACAGAAAAACAGATATAACTCAAGAAATTCAAGTAAGAAGCATGCATAACATATACAGTTATTATCTCATAGAATATATCATTTATAATCTTCACCAAACAATCCATTGTCAAACAAGACATATCACAATGCATGTCACTTCTATTTCCCTCTCAGACCCCAGTATAATGCTCCATGGAGACTTCTCTCTTCCTCCTACTACCTTTAGCGACCGGCCGTAGCAGACTTAACAGAAAGTCCCTCTAGACTTCATGATAAATATTCGGACCTGCTACATTTAAACCATCATACCGAATCATGAATAGTCAAGTCAGTCAGATTTATCCAAGCCGGGTTGTGCGACATGCCTCGGCTCAGGGGATATCGCCTACCTGGCCATTAGAGGGGTTTCACAACCTGGATAATCCCAATAGGCATCTGTGGCCCAACTATCCCTATTCTCAACCCCAATCTGGGTTGTAATGCTCATCACATAGCCTCAGCCAAATCTCAACACATGGCCTCTGCCAAATTTCCTTTAATGCAAATGCAACATTTTTGCATATATAAACATAACAATCATTTTGCATTTATTTCTCTTGGCTACCTCTTGTAACCATTATCACATGACCTTCTCTCTTGGCCATTAAATCATCACATGACCTTATCTTTTGGTCATTAAATCATCACATGGCCACATCTCTTGGTCTCATATAAATTCTCTTTAATGCCACGTAGTATTTTGCACATGCAATAACGTTGTAATTATCTCTTTATTGCCTTGGTTTCTCTTGTAAATTCTTGAATTTCTTTTCTTTGTTATCTCTTGGGACATTCAATATATGACTTTATCTCTAGTTATTTTAAATACTTTTTCTCATTTTAACCAAATACCTCATTATTTTTCAAAAACCGATTAATACGTATTCATTGTTTTACTTTCAAAAATTGATATAAAATACTTAGGCTAATTTAATTTCAAAATAAATATTTTTCCATTAAAAATACATTAATTTAGAAGCCTTTAAGCATAAAATTCAGAATTTTCGAATTTTAAAACCCCTGACACTTTCACAGGAGTGGGAAAAATCACAGCTCGGGTGTGAATGATTCTGTTTCTCTCTTTTCTGATTTCTATACAAAAATCCGATTTTCACATCCTTTTCTGAAATCCACACCAGAGGTGTGACAGGTCTGTTTTTCCAAAGTTAATTAGATCTAGAAACTTCATTTTGATTTTGAAAACACCATACCCTTTAACTTAAAATTAATTAAATTAAAAACAATAGGTTTGAGTTAAGAATGGTGACTTCCCTTCAATTGATTCATTTTTAACTTATTATTAGTTTATGGTTAAAATCTTTACCAAAGTCCATTGGAGACTTTATTTTTGAAAAACACTTAGCTTTAATGAATCCTAACAAAGCTTTGGACTTTGTACTAATCAATTTATTATGAAAAATCCTTTTTGTCTAGGTCCATGTCCTTTTCTCCATACTCCATAATGCTTGGGTCATTAGCCAATTGCCACACTTTAATCTTTTCATACTCTTCTCCAATCATCAATCACCAATCACCAAACATCAAGTATAATAATAAAGCAATAACCTACTTTAAATATTACATTCCTCCCAAATTGAATAAAAATAAGAAAAGAAACATAGAGCATGGAAGATGGCTAGAAGACAATCCCACTCAAACCAAGGAACATCAAGCACAAAGTACATCTCAATCAAACATAGTAAAGCATCATTATCAAGCAAATGAAAACATCCACATCAAGCATAGAATAATCTCACAATCACACATAGAACCATATGAACTTTAATCATGAAGACAAAAATACAAAGACAAAGAGGTCATCATCCAATACTTTTTACCCAATGATCAATTAATAAAATCGCCTCTCTTTGATTAAAGAATCATATCTCTTTTCAAAAGATCATCTCTTTAATATAAAAATTATTACTTTGTAAGAAAAGATTGTCTTTCTCATAAAAGCTCTTACTTTTCCAACAATCACCACTTGATCAAGATAGTACTTGGATAAAAATTAATAGTTTACCATAAAACTTCTTTAAATAGAAAAACTATCTTTTTATAAAGGTTAAACTTTTATAAGAATCAAGTCATCTTTTTGTTCTTAGTAAGATTTTTAAGCTTTTAAAAAACATCATAGACAAGCATAAAACACTCCATGAGTCTTATGATTCACAAAAAGAGAGATTTTTCCTTACCTCTTTCTTTCTCTTTTTGGACAAAGATCCTAGCATCTTGGTTCCTTAGTCTAACTTGATCACCACCTTGAAACCAAGATATGAACATAGCCAAACAAATACTACAAATAAGATCTTTTTAATCTTAAACAGAAGAAAGATTATTTCTTTCAAACCCTTGATAGTCATGAATTAAAGAAGGAAGAAAGATCAAAGCTTGGATCAAAGATCCCTTACCTTTACAAGCATGGGTTCCTTCAAGACAAAAATAGAAAAAACCCATTTTAGAGATATGAACTTTGATGATCATGAAGAGGAAGAAAGGATTTATGGATTAGAAGAGAAAACCAACCTTGGTTCTTGAAGATCAAAGATCAAAAAGCCTTAGAACAAAGCTAGAACACTTGATGGCTCTTGGAAAATTTTAGAGAAAAGTGAGAGAAAATGGAAGAGATATGTTTTGGAGTATGATATGAAATGAACAAGTGAAGCAAACTATCTTCTCCTCTCCCTCAAGACACTCACACGGTTCTCTCTCCCTCTCAAGTAACTAGGATAAGTTTGCTAAAAAAAATCATCATTACACAAATTAATTTTTGGTAAAAAGATAAATTACTAATTATCCTATTGGCTCTCCTTTGTGACTCACCCCTCTTGGATGAATCTAGTCCCCTTCATGGACTTGGGGAGGGGCGGTTTTGGCTTGAAGAAAAGAGGAAGATAAGATCAAACTCCAACCATGGTTTAGGCTAGGTTAAAAACTAACCAAGGTGAGGTAACTTTAATCCCACTTAGTTAAAACTATTCATTCAAGTCTTGTTTGTGTGCATGGCTCACATGGCTCATATAAGAGCAGCTTAGCCACGAAATTTATTGGCTAAAATGGCTTTGAGTTGGCTTGCTTTATGGCTTAGCAGTTAAATACCTGACTTAGGGGCAAAACGGTCTTTTCACTGGAAAAGTAATCATTATTATTTTTCCTATTACATCACTACCCCTACATCATCATTCTTCTTCTAATAAAGGATTTAAAACCTCCTAACTTCATTTTTGGGGTTTTACTAATTTTCCTAATACTGCTATTCTTAACCGTAAACCCGTATTTAGGTCAAAATAGTCAACTTTTCAGAAAATTCCAGAAAAATTCCTATAATTCCCAAATATTAGAAAAACACTATTTGGTTCGTCGAAATATTTTTCTAACTTGTTTTGGTCACTAAACTCACTCGCAGTTCAGCCTATTCAAACTACAGGGACCAAAACGGTACTTTTTCTTACCCATAACTCAGAAAAATCCCAATTAAATTTCTAAAATCCTCAAATATTGTAAAATGACCATTGGTATCCTCAAATCAATTTTTTGACTTCAATTCAAGGTCTTTGTTTCCCAACGCAGCTATTCCGTCAATTTACCGTAAACCGTATTCTGTCTTATTATCAAAATTCAACTTAAACTACTGACTTCTATGCTCACTAGGGCTTTATCTAAGGAATTAACTTTTCTAACAAAATATTTAATATACATAAATCACTCATTATATATTAAAACAAAATAAAGACAGAAATCTAAAAATATGGACGTTATATATGGATAGAACCAATATTTATATATAGTAATACTAAATGCAACAAATACAAACTAATGCAATATATTTTCAAAAATAAAAAAAATAAACAAATTTACATTGAGGCAGTTCATGTCAGATACCAACGAATTTTTTACAAAATAACAATTAAGTGATATTACAGCTGTAAAGCACCCCTTAAAATTTGAGATACATGACTTGTTGTGTTACAAATTTCCAATAATAGAAAGATTGTTGATGAAACAATTGAATGACAATGAATCAATTCAAAATGAGTTCAAGGAAAATGTGCTAAATTGCTAAACTTTCTCTATTTGAGACTTAATTCTATATTATTTATAGATTTAATTTAATCAGTTTATGATTTCAGTTTCATGTGCAATCACTCTTTACATGTTTTATATTAATTAATGTACACTTTATGTGATTATGGGTGATGTTTCGTCAAAATTCCCAAGGAAATGCACAAGTTCATCATACTTCAGTGGTTTCCAGAGATAGTAAAAATGTTTCCAAAAAAGGATATTCAAAGAGACCAATGAGCTCTATGACATCCACTCCATCTCCTCTTCCTTCAATCATTCCTCTGCAACAACAGGTTTGCTAAGCAATGACTCAAGTATGAATCTCTTTTCATCAATTGATAATGGTATATATTAGATCTCCATTTGTATGTCTTTAGTCTAATTCTAGTATACCTGTCTTCGAAATTGGTTAACTTATATATTAATTTGTTGACAGTTGTACTAAACCAGCATGTTTTTATATCTGCCTCAATTGTTCCTATTAATAATAGTAAAATGACAAATTTAAGGACAATAGTAACTTGCTGGAGTCTTATTTAGTAAATAATGATTTCTGTTGTTATTAAATGTTAATTAAATATTAAATATTTTGAGTTTTTTAACAGGTGGATTTAATTTGTCGGCATTGTCAGAAGTGATAAATCCTTCATGTGAGGCTAATAATGTACATATAACTGATAAACATGTCAGATAATCTGCAACTATATTTGTCTTATTGGTGAAAACTAAATTAAATTTTGAGAGTTTTGACGATCAAACACAACATGGCAGTGGAAGAAGTTCAGGTTAGTGTAGGTTTCTTCTAGGTTTTGTTATACTCATGAATCAGACTTCATTCTCATCTAATATTTTAAATTAAATGTTGTTTGAATTGTATCACAGTTCCTGATAATGACAATCATAGAGGTTATTTCAACAGTTTGTTGTTGACTGCTACACTATGATTGAAGCTCAAAGATTGTCTTTTGCTAGAGCTAACAAAAAAATCACCAGGCCTGATTTCTTGAATGGCCTACAAGAGGCAGTAAATAGAGGAGAGACTGACCCTTCTTCTGTTGGGAAATGCATCATTCTGCTGACATCTTTTATAGGTGGTATGCGGTATATGTTCAATAATTGCCGAGATGCTATGGCTATTTGTAAGAAATTTGGATATCTTGATTTGTTCATTACTATCACATGCAATACAAATTGGAGTGAAATTTGTGATGTTGTTTCTGAAAGATGTCAAATGGCAGCTGATAGACCTGATATTGTGTCTAGAGCATTCAAAATGAAGCTAGATGAAATGATGGATGACTTCAAAAAGAAAAAAAAATTGGAAGGGTTAATGCAGGCAAGTTTAAAGTGTAATATTACTTTGCATATTTACTAAAGCACTTATTATTTGAATCGTAACAAATTATTTATTTATTTGTAGGGATGTACACTGTGGAGTTTTAAAATAGAGGCCTTCCTCATGCTCACATATTATTGTGGTTGGATGGTGATAATAGATTGTCTACTGCAAGAGATATTGACAAGTTCATATCGGTTGAATTACCTCATCTAGATCTATATCTATATCTAATACTAGCAAATGTAGTTGCAACCTAAATGATGCATGGTTCATATGGAGTTGCTAACTTCAACTCACCCTATATGAAAGGAATAAGATGTTCAAAATACTATCCTAAGAAATTCCAACATTCTACTACCACAGATCAGGATGGCTATCTGTGCTACAAGCGTCGGGTTTTCCGGTTTATTCATTGAAAAAATGGGATTAAATTGGATAATAGAAGTGTAGTTTTTTACAATCCTACTCTGTTAATGCGATATCAATGTCATGTCAATATGGAGTATGCAACAAGTCCAATTCAATAAAAGTACTTATTCAAATATGTCAACAAGGGTCCTGACCGAGCTACTATTGAGATAACCAATAGTCAGGAGAATGGTGAAAAAGCACCTGTTGTCGGTGAAATTAAAAAGTACTATGATTGCATATATCTTTCACCATGTGAGGCTGTTTGGAGAATTTTTGGATTTGATATTCATCACATTGGCCAGCTGTTCAAAGGTTGACGTTGCATCTCTTCAATGAGCAATCTATTCTCTTTAAAGATGAGGAGAAAATTGACAAACTTATTCATAAAAATAAAAAATGTCTCACAATGTTTCTTGCTTGGTTTGAGGCAAATAAAAAATAAGCCAAGGGATGAGATTTAACTTAAGGAGAATTCCCATCAAAATTTGTTTACTTTGAAACAAGGAGGATTTGGGAACCAAGAAAGATTAGTTTTTCTATTGGGAGACTTACATATGTTCCAGCTGGTACAAGTGAATTATACTATATGAGGATTTTATTGACAGTTCAAAAAAGTTGTACTAGCCATGCGAGTATTAGGACAGTCAATGGCAAGACCTACAAGACATTCCAAGAGACGTGTTATGGATTGGGTTTGTTAGCAGATGACAAGGAATACATCGATGGAATTATATAAGCTAGTCAACTTGCTTCTGAAAATTAGTTGAGGAGATTATTTGTCACTCTACTTATGATGAACACAATGTCAAAGCCATATATTGTTTGGGATTCCACATGCCTTTTATTGTCTAACGGAATTGTCTATGAGAGAAGGAAGGCTATGAATATTCCAGGTAATTTTTTATTAATCATGTGAAGTAATAATTTATTATATATTATACTGCATGGTTTATTTACATCGGAGTTGAACTTCATATTTGTAATATATTTAAGTTTTATTCAGGTTTGCAAATTGGAGAAAATGAATTGAATTTTTTTTGAGTTGGAGAAGTTGCTCATGTTAAATGGAAAATCTCTACAAAATTATGGTTGTCTACCATAGCCACAATTTGAAGAAGTGTTACATTTCCAGAATAAATTTATTATGGATGAATTGAATTATGATATAAATGATCAAGTTGCACTGCATGCATCCTTATGGAGAAACTGACAGATGAACAACTAGGTGTCTATGATTCTATCATGAATGCATTTTTATCTGGGGCAGGAGAATTTTTTTTTTTTTTATAGATATGGTGGAACTAGGAAGACATTTCTTTGGAATACATTGTCTACTGTTCTTGGATCACATCGAATGATTGTTCTGAATGTTGCTTCTAGTGGGATTGCTTCTTTGTTGTTGCCTGGAGGAAGGACAACTCATTCTACTTTTTGTATTCCATTGGTAACCAATGAGGAATCAAGATGCAATATTAGCCAAGGGAGTCTTCATGCAAAACTACTAATTGAGACCAAATTAATTATTTGGGATGAAGCTCCAATGATGAATAGACTTTGTTTTGAGGCTTTTGATTGCACTTTAAGGGACTTGATGAAATTAGATTGTGCAGAGAACAATGAAAAGCCATTTGGTGGAAAGGTTGTTGTCTTTGGAGGTGATTTTAGACAGATATTGCCTGTGGTTAGAAAAGCATCAAGGAAAGATATTGTCTAAGCCAACCATAAACTCTTCTCGAATATGAAAATCTTGCAAAGTTTTGAGATTGACTCAAAACAATGAGATTAAGTACCGCAACAACAACTGACACTATCAATGAAATTAAACAATTTTCTGATTGGATACTTGACATTGGAAATGGTCAAATGGAATCAAATGGAAATGGTGAGTCTGACATTGAAATACCTAAAGATTTGTTGATTACAAACTGTGATAACTCATTGCTTTCACTGATTGATTTTGTGTATCTTGATATAAATCAAAATCTAAAGATGGCAATTTTTTTTGAAGTTCGGGCCATCCTTGCTCCTACACTAGATAGTGTTGAACACATTAATGATTTGATGTTGTCTTTAATTCCTGGAGATGAAAAGGAGTATTTGAGTTTTGATAACACCTTTTTTTCAAAAAGAATATTGCACCATAGTAACCACAATTTTCTCAATTAATAAACAATATTGATTTAGAATACCGTTTGTTCACCAAAAATGTGAGTAAATTTTTTTCCTTTTCAAAAGATGAGAAGGATGAGGAATGAATCCAAATGATGGCAAAATAGTCTTTTAATAAATAAAAAAATCCAAATAATTTATTTAAAATGTGAGGATCAATGAGATTGCTCAAAAATGCCATGTTAGCCCTAAATAGCTTCATGGTATCGTTTTTGGATTTTACTGAAAGCACAATCTCTTTCGTTTTTGCCGTTTCCGGGAATAGCTTTAAAATATGGCAAAATTTTATTTTTAAAAACGTATACAAAAATAATTTTTAAAATACTCAAATAAAGAATTAAAATTAAAAAAAATGGGTTTTGGACTCTTGACACAAAATTTAACAGTATAAATAGGGGTATTTTCGTCATTCGCCACCGTTTAGCGTATGTTTTAGTCATTTTTCAAAGTTTTCCAAAAAGTCCCAAAAAATTCTAATAAATCATAAATAATTAAAGAACAATATTTTGTGAAGCAAGATATTTTTATGGGTTGGTTTAGCATTTTTATAATATTTAAAACATATTTCGTCAGTTAAAACGTAAATCGTTTTCTGCTTAAAACTTGACGTCAAATAAAAATCACCAATTTCAATACTAAGAACCAATACCTATACTAAAATCATTTTTCTAAGATGAAAATAATTTAAATACCACTCATATCACAAATTTTTTTATTTAAGACAGAATAGGGACGAAAACAAAAAAATTGGGTGTTACACGTTTCCAATCAGATGAAAATGATGAGATTCAAGGCGAATGATTTACTTCAGAATTCCTGAATGATATAAAGTGTTATGGGATCCTAATCATCTGTTGAGACTAAAGGTTGAAGTTCCTGACATGCTATTGAGAAATATTGATCAACCAAACTCCTTATGCAATGGAACAAGGATGCAAGTGAATGATTTGGGAAAAAACATCATAACAACACCAATGCTTACTGAAAAGTATATTGGTGACAAGATTCTTATTCCGATATTGGATTTGGTGCCTTCTGACCCTGGATATCCATTTAAGTTTCAAAGAAGACAATTTTCATTGTCTTTATGTTTTGGAATGGCTATTAACAAGAGTCAAGAACAATCCCTTTCAAATGTTGGATTGTATCTTTCCCGACCTGTTTTTACACACGGTCAACTTTATGTGTTGCTATCTCTAGAGTAAAGTCAAAAAAAGTTTGAAAATCTTGATCTTGGATGATGATGATGGAAGTGTATGCACAAGGACAACAAATGTTGTATACAATGAAGTGTTTGAAAACATTTAATAGGATGAGAACTTATTTGTGCAAAGGTCATTGAACATTAGAACACTGTTTGTTATGGATGGAGGTTGTTTTTTTGGGATATATAGTACTTTAATGTTGTGACTTTGAATATTTTGTAATTATCTTTATTTTGTGAAGATTTAAACTTCAATGCAATCTTTGGTTATATTATGAATGTGTTGTAAATGTAAATCTAGTGGTGTTATCAAAGAAAAGAAAATAAAGGAATGATCAAAAAAAGGAAAGAAAGAAATAGAGGCAACGACTAGTTCTTCAGGAACTATGATTCAAAGGTTTGTTCTTCAGGAACCAACTATAATGTTTGTATTAGTGAATTGATCAAATGTATACAATGACAAACCTAATGCTCCTATTTATAGAGGGGATGGAGGGATCACATTTATGAGTTACATAATGAGGAGCAATGAAAATGGCATTATTTGATAGTCATCCATAAATACAAATATTTACAACACTTCCCCTTGGATGACTATACGCCATGAATATGTCTCGTTAAAACCTTGCTAAGAAAAACCCAGTGGGATAAAAACTTATTGAAGGAAAAAGAGTACAGTATTCATAGTAACACACTTCTCCTCAAGAAGAGAAATCCTTTAATTGACGCATTCCAATACTATGCACATGCTTCTTGAAAGTTGAAGTTGGAAGTGCCTTTGTAAATAGATATGTTGGGTTGTCACTTGAACGAAATTTGCAAACATCAACATCCCCTTTCTCTTGGAGTTCATGAGCATAGAAGAATTTTGGTGAAATGTGTTTCGTTCTATCTCCCTTTATGTAGCCGCCTTTAATTTGTGCAATACTTGCTGTATTATCTTCATACAAAGGTGTTGGCTTGTCATCTTCTTTCACCAGCCCGCGTGCTCTTCTACTATATTGGGTCACTATTCTTAGCCATATGCACTCACGACTTGCTTCATGAATAGCTAATATTTCTGAATGATTTGATGCGGTAGCGGTGATTGTTTGCTTCACAGATCGCCAAGATATAGCAGTTTCTCCACACATAAAGGCATAGCCTGTTTGTGATTGGGCTTTGTAAGGATTAGAAAGATACCTAGCATCAGCATATCCTACTAATTCTAACTTTACTCTATTTGCGTAAAACAAACCCATATCAAATGTACCACGCAGGTAAGGAAGAACTTGTTTGACTCCATTCTAATGTCTTCAAGTTAGTGCCGAAATAAACCTTGCTAACAAGTTTACTGCAAATGCTATATCAAGTCTAGTGCTATTTGCAAGGTACAAAAGTGCTCCAATGACACTAAGATATGGTACTTCAGGACCAATAATTTCTTCACCATCTTCTCGTGGACGAAATGGATCCTTTTTCATATCAAGTGAACGAACAACCATTGGAGTTCTTAATGGGTAAGCTTTGTCCACATAAAATTGTTTCAAGATTTTTCAACATAAGAAGATTGATGAATAAATATTCCACTTGTGAAATGTTCAACTTGAAAACCAAGACAGGATTTTGTCTTTCCAAGGTCCTTCATTTGAAATTCACATTTTAAGCATTCTACAGTGTTAGAGATCTCTTCTAGAGTCCCTATTATATTTAAACCATCAACATAAACAGCTATTATTGCAAGTCCAAAATTTGTTTTCTTGATGAAAACACAAGGGCAAACAGGATTATTCTCATAATTGTTTTTCAATAGATATGCACTCAAATGAGTGTACTGTAACGCCTATTTTTCCCACAAGGAATGTTACGTAAAACTAAGATAAAACTCAATGCGGAAATAAATAAAACTGGTTTGTCTTTATAAAAATACGTCTTTCACACTTAATGGATACCGAAATTTGTGGCTAAATTTTTTTTTAAAAGTCTTATAAGAAGAAGTATGTTCACAATTATTTTAGCCATCCAGAAAAGTAGAAAAAGAAAACATACATCATATATATATATATCACCAAGTCACTGTACACAAATCTTACGCCCACAAGTATAGTCAAGAACCACAACATAGTGGCCATAAATACGTCATCATGCAGAAAGAAAATAAAGCGATAAACTAAACCTAAGAAAAACGATAAAGCAAAAGGTGTGTCAAATACACAACATGAACATCTACTCCCCAAAACCTAGGCTGGTCGGCTAACTGACAACCCACAACCTAGCACTATCCTCCCCACACCTAGAGATCTAAGAAGATGTCGTCTCCTCGGGGTCCTCCTCGGGATCCTCCTCCTCCTCAGACTCAGACTCCACAAGCCATCCGCATCCAGACTCGTCTCTGATCTTCCTCTTCCCTCTACCTGCGTGTCCAGAAGGTCCAGCGTGAGTGCCTGATGAGCAATGCACAAAACGTCCCGATGGCTCAACGTAACGAACCGAAAGCGTCGGCCTTACAGTCTCTGGTGGTGGAGCTGGTGTCACTGGTGGAGCCAACCTAGGCAAGCGTGCCCTCCCCAAGGAGCTCTTCCTTGGAGTGCAACAAATCAAACGGCAGCGATCAGAAACTGGTCTGGCTAACCGCTGGGGTGTAGGTCTCTGGTCCTCCCTCGTCTCTCTCCTAGGCTATGTCGTGGGCGGAACTCTGGCCTCCCTGCTCTCCAAGGTGATGTTGCATGCAAAGGGTGCGTCTGCCAGCCAGCTGCACATCCTCTCGATGGGTATGTAGGCATCCAGAACCATTTCCCTCTCCAAAACCTCTTCGGGGCCCAGCACCCCTCCTCTCGTCCTGACCACGTGTCCTGTCACCGTGGCCCATTGGGAGATAGGATCATAAGTCCATCCTGTTGGAACCAAATTGGTTAAAAGTATTTTTAATACAAAAACTCCCTAAGTGATTTTATGGTTTTGATGATAACAAAATGTATTAAGGTTTTTACAAAGGATAAACAAAATGTATTAAGCTTTTACAATGTATAACAAAGCTGCCTAACTAAGTTTATTGAAGGATGTTGCAGTCTGCGTCCAATAATTAGTTCATCATGACATTGGCTCATATACAAAGTCTGAGAAGCCTTGCGTCCAATGTTAAAGTCATCGTCTGATATTGGCACATGTACATACAGTCAAAGACGCTCTGCGTCCAATAATCAAAATGAGAGCTATGCGTCCAATAATCAGACCATGCGTCCAATGATTCTCTGCGTCCAATAAACAGTATAAGGCAATACTGTTGTGCGTCCAATGTTCAATACAGACAGTACCACTCTGCGTCCAATAGAGCACGATGGCAAAAGTCCAATAATCAACTGCTCTGCGTCCAATGGAACAGAATGAAGCAGAATGGTAAAAGTCCAACAATACTGCTCTGCGTCCAATGAAGCAGAAGGACAAAAGTACAACAGTCAACTGCCCTGCGTCCAATGGAGCATAAGTCCAATAATCAGCATGAGGCAATACATCCAATACTGCCTTAAGTCCAATGGAATAGAATGGTAAGCATGAGGATGCGTCCAATAGATGAATGAATGAATATCATATACAAATGGTAAACAAAGGTATGCGTCCATTTGTTAAATGGACTGAAAGTCCAATATATTCTACATGCTGCGTCCAATACATTCCATATGCTGCGTCCAAAACGCAGAGTCCATTACTTGCTATTTATTGCTCTTGCATTTAATATGAAACATATTTATTGAGCAAATGATTTGAAATAAATAGTTGTATACAATGCTTTTCTGTACAACCTATTGTCAACGTTTTTGAACGTACATTTGAAAAGCATAAAGCACTGTGGAAAGTGTACTAAGAGAGAGAATGTACTCTGATTAACTCTGTATATCTCTGAACACATCTTTCTACTTTACACAGTGTATTCTCTCTGTCTCAATAAGATATTACTATTAACCACTGTACAATTGAGATTTTGAGTACAGGTTGCTTCTGATTTAGGAGAAAGAAACGTAGACATACACACTGAAGTAGATCTCCTCAGAGCAACGGGAAAATAGCATTTAATGCTATTAGAGAACGGTAATATTTATGAAGGCTGAAGCTGAGCTATTCGAAGAACAAGTCTGAAGCTTCATCAAAGCCTATAAATACCGTGAACAAGAAGAAGAATACAAGAGACTGGAAAAAGAAAAAGAAAGAGCTGAACGCTGTGCAAATTTGTTATACTCTGTATAGAAAGTCTTGTATATTTTCTATCTTCTTGTAAAAGAGAGTTTGCTTAACTCTCGAAGTGTTTTAGTTTTTCATATCCTCACTTGTGTGAGTTAGACAGCACTTGAATCAAAAACACTCTGCTGAGTCGTTTAGCCTGAAGAGGCTGTGTGCAAAGAATACTTGGGATTTAGCCTGAAGAGGCTGTGTGCAAAGAATTGAAGAGGTTGTGTGCAAAGAATACTTGGGATTTAGCCTGAAGAGGCTGTGTGCAAAGAATACTTGTTTGAGCCTGGAGAGGCTTGTCTGTAAAAGAATACTTGTTGTAAGGCCTGGAGAGGCTGCTGAAGAATACTTGTTACCTATCAGGTTGATAGTGAAATCTCTCTAGTTTGAGGGGACTGGACGTAGCTCTTAGGAAAGGGTGAACCAGGATAAAAACTTGTGTTATTTCTTCTTTCCCTTAACTCTTATTATTTCTGTGATTATTCTAACCAAGGGGATTGAATTGATTTTATTTCAACAAGTTTTTCATACACTTTAAGTTGGACAAAGAAAACAAGTTTTTAAACTAAGAGGGAAGCCTCTGCGTCCAATCTTTTTGTGCGTCCAATATTACACAACTCTATGCGTCCAGTGTTTTAAAACTATTGTGCGTCCAATATTTCAGAAAACGTTGTGCGTCCATTATTTGAAATAAGCCAGCGTCCAACATTTGCGAAAAGTTTTAAAAGCTTAGAAACACAATTCAACCCCCCTTCTTGTGTTTCATCCTGTTACCTACACATCCCCCACCATCAGCCTCAAGAGGCTGGAAACTCTCCCTCACCTGCGCAACCAAAGGTCTCGAAGTGGACATCTACGCGTAATGTACATAAGGATAACAGAAAAACATGCAAGGGTGAATTTCTTTGCACAAGTTGAAATCCACGAAAGGTGCATATGGAAAAGAAAATACTACATAATACATTCCAAGAATATATATATAGCTACTCTTTCGCAAATCTTTCTCTAGGACATTCATGCACTAAAAAGAGAACACACCATCAAGTCAAACACACATAGCACTCTAGTATAATGCATGTCACTTCAATATCTCTTTAATACACCGATGCGCTGCTCCATAGAGACTTCTCTTCCTCAACTAAGTAGAGCAATATGGCTGGAGCGTATACCTAACATAAAGTACAAACTGACCATCTCTCAGCCATAGTTTGACCTTCATTCGGTACAGACCAATTGTGCTAACGTCGTACACCATATCCCAAATAAGGCAGTCGGTCAGGATCATCCAAGCCGGGTATACTACTCTTCTCGGCACAAGGGAATTCACCGCAAGGCCATTTATAATTTCGTAACCCAGATGCCCTCAAAGACTTATAGTCAGACCATACTTATTTACAATCAATCACCATAGGATTGTATGTTCTAAACTTGGCAAAAACCAATGTCTTAAATGCAAATGACAATTATAATTTGCAAACACATACAAGATAAAGAATGCAATCCCTCATCTTAGGATTTTCGTCGTCACGTGTTAGCTCCCTTCCAACACCGTGTAGCATTATTTCTCCTCAAGACTTCAATGTCGTCGCATATTGACCCTCTCTCAATACCGTGTAAAAATGTTATTTAAAACATAAGTTTTAAAGAAAACTTCTCTTTGAAATTAAAATTCCCCTTTAGCTTTAAAGTTTCAAAATCTTTAAATGCTTTGACAAAAGGAATACCTTTTAACCTTTAAAATGCAACTAAGAATAGTTTTTAGTAAAGTCATTTGGAAACTTAAATACTTTTATTGAAAACCAACTTCTCATTGTAAAAAGATTTATTTAAAAGTCTTAATTACATACTTTGATAAAACTTTACTTAAATTTAGTTTCTCATAATTATTTAAAATCTGAACCCTTAAAAATTCAGTTTCACGCTTCAGCCCCTGACTTCAAAAAAATTATGTTTTTGACCCAGAAACGCCCAGTTTCTCGTTTCAGCCCCAGAACTTCTGTAAATTACGATTTTGGCTCAAAACACCCAGTTTTCATTTTTCAGCACCAGAACTTCCGAAATTTATCCTTTTCGCCCAAAACACACCCAGTTTCGTTTTAGCCCCTTAAAAATCTAAAATTTCACTTTTCCCTTATCAATTAATTTCCTAACATGCTTAGGGTTTTTTGCAAAAATAGAATTTGTTATAAAGTCCTTTGGAGATTTATACTTAAAAATTAAGTGAAATTTACCTAATCAAGTGTTGACTTAAATCCTAATTAATTTATCTTGATTTTATTGGAAAGCTTTTCATTAAGGTCCCCTAAGTCCTCTTTCAATGCTTGGGTAAAATGTTTTTGATCCAATCACCCATCACAACCACAATCAGAATAATTTAAAGTTTTACACTACTTTAAATATTACAATCCAATCACCATGAATTAAAGCACACAAAATACCTAAGAATCAAAATACATTAAATAAGCAAGTAGACATAATCAAATCATGAAACATACATAGTAATCATTATTAACACTCAAACACATCAAGAACAATAGCATAATTCATTAATTTACTTAAGCATTCATTAGACATTCAAACAATATACATAGTTTTCCAAAAGTCCAAAGTTTCAAAAATTGCTTTTCCTCAATCAAAAATCATACTTTGAAACTTCAATACATAGATATGTAAAAATAGATATTACTAAGAGAATGATTTCTCATTCAACAACCAATATGAAAACTCAAATCTTTGAGTTTATCATCAAGCATACAACACATAGCCACACACATACACAACCTTCCCAACTTATTGAGAAAATCCCCTTACCTCTTGAAGCTACTTAAAGAACAAACACCAAGAGGTCTCCTCAAAACCTTGATGCTCCAACTTTCAAAAATCAACCCTTATTTAAAATACACAAAACACAACCATAAAAATGCAAGTTTTATGAAATACCCAAACCCTAAAGTGTAGAAATTTGAGTAGAGAAATACTTACTCAAAGCTTTGAAGCAAAATGGATCAATGATGGTTTTCAAGCTTATAGGTTCCAAGGGTATGAACCTAAACCAAGAACAAAGCTTTCTTTTAGCAAAAAGAAGAACACAAGCTTCTTGAAAAATTGAAAGTGACGATAATGGAAAAATAAAAAGAGATTATGGATTAGAATCATCATCCAAACCTTTTTTTAAGAAGCTTGAATGGTTAAAACTCAAGAAAACTCAAGACTTTGGCTTTGGTCCCAAGCTTGGAAATGGAGAGAAAATGGAGTTTCTTTGCAAGAGGAAGAAGATGAAGTGAAGAAATGAAGCCTCTCTCTTCCTATTGCCCTAGAAGAACTCGGCCAAGACAAGGAGGCATGGGGGAGCATGGGCTTGACTTGATTTGGCTACCTATTCTATTTCTTTAAATTGAAAAATTCAAATAATTATCCATTTGACTCACTTTGACTTTGAGATATTTCAAGAGCATATTTTTGGCACTAAGAACTCGGCCAAGGCCAAACAAAAATGGTGGAATTATGTCACATCAAGTTAGGGTTTAATTGGTGGTTCAAAGTAGGAAAAATGTTTATTTTCATAATCCCTTTTGAGATAATTATTTTTCTAAAATAGGTAACAACATGAGAAATCACTTTTATGACTTAAATATGATATATAAAAATTTAGAATCTCAAAACTAAATTTTTGGACCATTTTTCATCTCCCGGTTGCGCCCGGTTTACCCGTAAAGCACCAAACGCGGTTAAAATAAAATTTTTCTAGGAAAATTTCAAAAATCACAAATAATCTAAAAACAACTTTTGTTTCGTTAAAATATTATTTTGGAGTAAAAATGGTCTCCAGAAAAATACTAAACCCTTTCTCTACATCATGCGAGAATGCAGTTCCCACAAAAACTCAGTTTTGCGAACTTTTCTATTCTTGACTCTTCTAAAATAAATCTAAGATATGAATATCATGATTCTCACCTCAAGATCCCGAAATCATTAATCTAAAGAAAATATTTAAAAAAATGAGGGTGTTACATGTACCACATACGTCCTGATTGTTTTAATCCATATAAGAATCTTTGCAATTTAATAGAGTACATCTGTCGGGGTTTTGATTTGCATGCTTCAGGCATATTAAATCCTTCAGGGACTTTCATATATATGTCATTATCCAATGACCCATTAAGTAGGCTGTCACTACGTCCATTAGATGTATGTCAAGTCTTTCAGATACTGCCAAACTAATCAAAATTCTAAAAGTGACTGCATCCATAAACGGATAATATGTCTCTTCATAATCTATACCCGGCCTTTGCGAGAAAACTTGTGCTACAAGTCGTGCCTTGTATCTCACAGTTTCATTCAGTTCACTTCTTTTACGTATAAAAAACCCACTTATACCCAACGGGCTTGACATCTTCGCGTGTCTGGACTACTGGTCCAAATACTTTATGTTCGCTAATGAGTCTAACTCAACTTGTATCGCCTCTTTCCATTTTGGCCAGTCATTTCGATGTCGACATTCTTCTACAATTTGAGGCTTAGACTCATTATCATTGATAATTTCAGAAGCAATTACATATCTAAATACATTATTAACAACAACTCTATTCCTTTCTTTCATATTTCTGGACTTTAATGAGATCTCATGATTTACCGGTATCGAAACCACTTCTGGGGCTACCTCTTTGGAAATATGTTGTTGATCTATATTCATATTGACCTCTTCTCGAGTGTCACTTTGCAATTCTTTTATTTCCCTTTTCTTGCGGGGAATGTAACACCCTTTCTCATAAAAGGATATTACAACACAAGTAACCTTTTTAACGAAAAATAATATTTATCTTTATTTCGAAAAACTTTCTTTTAATTTATTTCAAGTCAACCCAAATTGCGTATAAATTTTTTTTTCTTTTTAATACTAGAAAATTATAATTTATTTTGACTTGAAACTCTCATCTAAATTATTTATATCGAAAACTCATTGATGTCATAACGTATTACTGAAAAATGAGATAAACATCATATGGTTAAATAATATACATCATATATAAAACTGATCCAACAGTCTATGAGTATCTCAAATTAAATGTCTAGTAATGTCATATAATATAGAGTACAGTTATCCAAAATATTGCGATACAAGAGCCCATCCGGTAGAGTCAATCTATAAAAACAAGATTCAAAAAGATAACACATCAGCCTGCGCTATATCCACTCCCAGCTCAATCTACATCTGCTCCTGTTGAGCTGTACCCTATCTCTGTATCTCCGACCCTTTCCAAAATTCCCAAATCTCCTGTATAGGCTTCTTTACATCTAATATCATGTTTTTGCAATCCAGCTAAGAGATCCTTCTGTTGATGTCTCTAGGAATGTTACTTAGCCAAGGTATATTCCCCATTGGGGGATCGGGTTAACTATCCACCCTTCACCCTCACCCCTTCGGCCTCAGACTCAGTCTACGTACCTTCGCCAATCCATTCGGCAGGTAGTCCATCTATATGAATCATGTTCCAAAGAGCACAAAACATATAGGCAAGGGTGAAAAATCCTCGTACACAAGTTACTAAAACATAGTGACAACAGAATAAAAGAAAGTAGATCATACTTATCAAACATAACCTACATCATGCATTTCTCTACCATTTACCTTTTCTCATCACATAAGTATATAAATTCTCTGTTAACACCAGATTCTTATGTACACAATGAAAATCACCACAGTTACAACACATAACTCAACATCAAGCAATATATCATCAACTCAGACATACTGTAATGCATGACACTTCTATTTCCCTCTCAACACCGGTGTAATGCTCCATGAAGACTTTTCTTTTCCCCAACAACATTTGAGCGATAGGCTGTAGCGTAAACTTAACATAATAAACCAAACTGTCCCCTTTTTCATGGACTTGGTTAACCAACTGTCCCCTTTTTCATGGATTGGTTTTACAATTATTCAGTAGAGCCACATTTAAAATATAATACCATATCACAAATAGGTCAGTCAGTCAGATTTATCCAAGCCGGGTGCTCTACTCTGTCTCGGCCCGCTGGGATCCACCACACGACCATTGAGACTTTCGAAACCTGGATAATCCCAATAGGCAATTGTAGCCCAACCATACCTATTTTCAACCCCATCCGGGTTGTAATGCTCATCTCATGGCCATCTGCCATATCTCTTGGCCATCCGCCAAATCTCTTTCTCTTTATGCAAAATGACACATACATTTGCATTTCAAAATAATCATCACAAGTTCAAGCACAATCAATTCACTTTCACATTGGTTTCTCTTGTAATTTATCTCATACACATCTCTATGTTACCACTTGTAACAATCACACATAACCTTCTCTCTTGGTTATGTTATTCTCTTGCACCATCACATATAATCTTCACTCTTGGTTATAACATTCTCATCTCTTTGTGCTTATTCTCATTCAACTTGTCTCTTTCTCTTCAATTGATACCCTTTAATTAACCTTTGTCCTTTTAATCAAAAAGCATTTTCCAAATCCAATGTTGAAGTTCTAAAATAATTTACCCAAAATGCTTACCAATCTTTGGATTCAAAAATAACATTTTTCTCTTAAACATATCTGTTAAAAAAAACTGAAAAAGGTAATTTTCACAAAATCCTGGGCTGTTTATATTTCAGGATCCAGAACTGTTCACAGACGCGGGAATTTTCACACCAGCGGTGCGAACAGCTCTGTCCCCTGTTTTCCAGATTTCACAGCTTCGAAAATGACCACACCCAGGGCATGACAGAATTCGAGTTTCACCAAAATAATGTCATTTTGAGTTATTCTAACATGATTTAGCTTAATTAACATAAAAACATACTCTTGACTTAATTCAAAAACTCAATGTGTATGTTCAATAACAACCCACCATATGCTCAACCATGATCCAAGATCAAGTTCATATTCACAAAAACAATCACTCCATTGATTCTAATCAAACCATCGAACCAAGGTCACCATACATCAACATAGAGCAAAATCATCACACTCCAATATATAGTAAGATCACTCACACAAACATAGAGCAAGATCATCACTCACAAGGCAATTATTTCTCCATAATCAAGAGCAATCCACATCAATGGAAACCAATCTCACTCACACATGGTTCAAGCAAGCCAACTCATCATCAAGTTAATCTTTCATAACAAGACTACATAAGAAATTACCTATCAAGCATAAGCACATCTCTTGAGCTACTCCAATACCATATGAACTAAGAACACTTATCTTGATGATCAACATGCTCTCTAAATAAAATTACTAGCTTATTGCCCTAATCACAACCAAACATAGCATACATAATCATCACCCAAGCCTTAATAACCATGTATGAGTAAATCTCCCCTTACCTTGCTTTCTTCCTTGAATATGTGAAACCCTAACCTCTTGGCCTTCTACCATTCCTTGAGGATCACCTTCCAATTCATATATATCATACCAAAAATCAAGGTAAGCTTCCATAGTTATTGAACAAAATCTTAGAATATCAAGAGAACTTAAGATAAAATTTACCCAAATCAATCCCTAAGCTCATGAACCCTAAAGAGATGGTACCAAAAGTTAATCCATGAAGCTCTTACCTTCTCCTATCTCCCTTGATGCTTGTGGATTGAAAATCAAGAAGAAAAGCTTGAGAAAACTTAGAAATTTTTGGAAGAAAAGCTAGAGAGAAAATATGGTAAGTGTTCTTGGTACAAGAGGCAAATGGATGAAATGAATGAAGAGTTCTCTCCCTCTCCCTTGTTCTGGCCGAGCTGCCTCTCCCCCATAAGCTTCTTGGACAATTTTGCCCCTTAGGTCATCATCACATGAAAAATAATTTTGAAAAATAATTATTAAGAAATTTTCTAATTGGTTAAACAAAATGACTCATGAGCTTCAAGAGTCTTCCAAACTCTTCTCCACTCTTCAAGGGCGGCCAGCTGAGTTTAAGGAAGGGTAAACATATTTTTCACCTTAACCATGGTAAAAGGTAAGTCTCCAAGGTAATTAAATGTGGTAACTTTTGATTTTCATGATAAAAATTGTCCAAAAATTATCTATTGAGGTAAAAACTCTCATGAATCTTAAAATAAGTCCTAGACCATGAAAATAAGGTGCCACAAAGGTCTTGGTTCATAAAAATCAAGTTTAGAAGCATTACAGTAATTTGTTGGTTTTACCGTAACCCGTAAATTAGGGTAAAAATGAACTATCTCGGAAAAATATCAGAAAATTTCTAAAAATCATAAATATCATAAAAACACCCTTGGTTACTCTTTTGGTTGATTTTGGATCATTTTCCATGGATCTGGCATTCAACTGTTTCCCCGCTTACCTCGTTCTCAGTCTACAGGGACCAAAACCGCAATTCTTCGTCTGCTATTCTAAAAATTTCCAAAATAATTTCTAAAATTCTAAAATAATATAAAACATCATTTGGCACCTCCAAAAATATTTCTTAACTTGTTCTGGTCTCCAAACCAACTCACAGTTCAATCTAGTCAGACTACAGTGACCAAAACGGTAACATTTTTATCCGTTTCTCAGAAAATTCTCAAATAAATTTCTAAAATCCTCAAATATTATAAAATCACTATTTGTACCTTCAAATCTCTTTCTTAACCTCAATCTAGGGTTTCTACTTCACAAAGTCACCATTCCGTCTATTTACGGTAAATAGAACTCTGTCTGTATCTAAACGTCCGACTTAAACTACAGTTTTCTAATGTCAGAGAAACTTTGTCTATGAAATTAATCTTACTAAGATATATCTAACATGCACAAGCACATATTACACACATAAAATATAATTAAAATAGAATAAAAAATTACGGACGTTACAGGGAACAGTATCCTTGCCCCAATAGGTCTACCACACTTCTGGCGTGCTTTGCATTCATTTGCTATCATACCTGTGGGATGTCCTTCAGGGATAGTCAACTGCGCAGGAGCATTTGCAGCTGACACATGTGATTTAGTGACCTTTTGGACGTTTGTAAAAATATCTGGCAATTGATTTGCAACGTTTTGCAAATGAAGTATTCTTTGAACTTCAAGTTCACATTGATTTGTGCCTGTATCCATCATGGATAATGTTAGTGTATTCCAACAAACTTCTTGTGCATTTATTCCTTCTTCCCCTAATGGGGGGAAAACATATTCATCAAATTAACAATCTAAGAAACTTGCTCTAAAGAGATCACCAGTTAAAGGTTCAAGATATCTAATAATAGATGGAGAATCAAAACCAACATAGATTCCAAGGTGTCGTTGTGGACCCATCTTAGTCCGTTGAGGGGGCGCAATAGGTATATATAGAGCACAACAAAAAATTTTAGGATGAGATATATCAGGTTGTTGACCAAAAACAAGTTGTAAAGGTGAAAACTTGTGATATGCAGATGGTCATATGCGAATCAAAGATGCAACATGTATAATAGCATGCCCCCAAGCAGATGCAGAAAGTTTTGATTTCATAAGCATAGGTCTAGTAATAAGTTGTAAACGTTTAATGAAAGATTCAGCTAAATCATTTTGAGTATGAAAATGCACAATTGAATGTTCAACACTAATTCCTACTGACATGCAATAGTCATAAAATGCTTCTAAAGTAAATTCACTTGCATTATCTAGACGAATTGTTTTGATAGAGTGGTCAGGAAAACTTATCTTAATTTTATTATTTGAGCCAAAAATTTAGCAAAAGCAACATTTCGAGTTGAAAGCAAGCAAACATGTGACCATCGAGTAGAAACGTCAATCAAAACCATAAAATATTGAAATGGCCCACAAGGTGGGTGAATTGGGCCACAAATGTCACCTTGTATTCTTTGTAGAAAAGAAGGAGACTCCAAAGGTAATTTAGATGACGAAGGCCTAACAATTAATTTACCTTGAGCATAAGAAGAACAAAAATAATCATTAGGTAAAGGAAGTTTGTGGTCTTTTAATAAGTGTCCGTGTCATTTTCAATGATATGTCACATCGTAATTGAATCAAGATGACCAAGACGATCATGCCAATGCATGAAAGTCTTAAAATCTGGGCACTTCGGGTGCATATAATTTGCCTCTACCATCCTTAGTTTTTGTAAAATATAATCTTGATGAGAAACTTTGAAATTTCTCTAATATGAACTTCTCATTTGAAGTAGTAGAGGTGATATAGAGATATTCCAAATCTCCCTCATTTTGGTCTCAACATGAAATTCACTGCGACGTATATTTTTGAAACTTAGTAGATTTCTTCGGGATCTACTAGAATACAGCGCATCATCGAAACATAATTTTGTCCCACTTGGGAATATAATATGGGCTCTTCCGGAGCCTTCAATCATATTTTAAATACTAGATATTATATTAACATTAATTTTAGCCAATGTTAATTGCACAAAATATTTCTTACTTCAAAGAATCCTGTGGGTTGTGCCACTATCCACTAAACATATGTCATCATCTATATCATCGAGAGTATTTTTTCATTATCTAGTAGTACAAAAATATTTTAGGGATAAGGAAAGAAATTGACTTATAACAAGAGTTAAAGTAAGACAAGTAAGTAGACACAGTAACATATTTTAGGGATGCTTAGATATAGGCGTACACAATATACCTCATAACTTCCACATCGTGTGCATACTTGTATCAAAGTCAATATAGTATAAATAAATATAATAATAATAGTAGAGACCTTTCAACCATAATATGTCAATATATAGAAAGAAAGAAAAATCCATAATATCAATTAATCATTTGTAGCAAATATTTTACTCAATATATGCAAAATGATATAATTGCTAATTATTCAATTATTTAATGAAAACTAATATGGCAATAGCAAACAAATCAATTAATATTCAAAATATTTTGCGTTTCATAATTATATCAAGAGATTAATTTATATGCACTGTCAGTGTAAAATCATTTTACACTGGCATCCAATTAGAAATCATTGTCTTGCCATGTCATTAAAATAAATTAATTGAATTAAAATGAAAAATCATACCGCATCTCCAATTACGGTTCTTCTTCATTTTCATCCTCATTTCTCTCTCCCTAATTATCGTTCTCACTGGTGCTGTGTTTTGCCTAAATTTTCATTGATCATGTTTACCTCTGCTTATTGCTGCGATTCTCTTAAACTAATTTCTTAAACTGGGACTTTCAGCTCGAACGATTTGCATTTGTACGTCACAGAAGAAAATTGTGGGTTTTTTTCCCGTCAAAGCAATGCATCTATGGGGTTTCCTAAACCCATTTAAAGTTGTACAAGAATGTGGGTTTATATTTCTACAAAATTTTTAGTATATAGAGGATGACAGTAATAGAAAATCGTGAGGTTTCCCCCATATTCTGCATGTCTGCGGTGCATGAGATTTTTTCCCTTCTGGGCTATTGCTTTACATGGTTATCATTAGTGTTGTTTGAATCCATTTTAAAAATATGTTCTTTTGTATTTGATTGTATGAAGTTAGTTGACCAGAGAAAAAATGCAGAGAAGAAGGAACAGAGCATGGTAAAAGTCAAAGTAAGAGAGAGAGCGTGATAACAATGGCAATGAAAGCCAAGACGACGTGTAGTCGAAAATCCAGAATTAGGATTGTTCAATTTTTATCTCAATTTAATTATTTCAAAATATTTGATTATGACATGGCAAAATAATAAATTCTAATTGGATGCCAGTGTAAAACTATTTTACACTGATAGTGCATATAAATTAATCTCTTATATCAAGTCTGCCTTTTAATATTTCAAAACCAATTATGACCGATTGAGCAAGTATATATGACTACTCGAGATTTATTTTGAGACAAAGATATTTATGACAATAAATCAGTAATAAAGTAATTTAAATCATTCTCCTTAAACATAAAAAATCACATGACTAAATAAATTAATAGAATCAAATCACTAACTTTTCATATCCTATTCAAGAATGATCAAGAAAAATTCTATAAACGCATATGAAGAAAAAAAATACTGTCAAGATAGATCAAAATAATTATTTACTAATTGTGATATTTATATCGGATCATTCAATCAATACTATAAAAACTGATCCAAAAATATTATGTCAAACGCTAATAACTGTGAAATTATTTATTGGTACTTCAAGACCAATTAAAAAAAAAATTGACCACTCATTTCACTTGGTACTCCAAGACTGATTGTAAAGCAAATATTAGTATTCATACTTCAAGACCAATTAAAAAAAAAATTGACCACTCATTTCACTTGGTACTCCAAGACTGATTGTAAAGCAAATATTAGTATTGATACTTCAAGACCAATAAAAAAACAATAATTTTGACCACTCATTTGCCTCGGTACTTTGAGAACGATAAAAAAAATAACTTTGACTACTCATTTGCCTTGGTACTTGGGGACCGATCGTAAAGAAAATATTAGCATTGGTACTTCAAGACCAGTAAAAAAAAACAATAACTTTGGCTACTCATTTGCCTTGGTACTTCAAGACCCATGTAATATTAGTATTGATACTTCAAGACCAATAAAAAGCAATACTTGTGAAGCGATATTAGCATTGGTACTTCAGGACCAATCATTGGCGGTGGGAAAAAAAATAGAATATCGATGATACAACTTGATCATAAAGAAAAATAATGATACAATAATAGCTGAAGAATTATAGATTATGTAGAAATGTAGATCCATGTATGTGTAGGTAACAAGATGAAACACAAGAAGGGGGGGTTGAATTGTGTTTCTAAGCTTTTAAAACTTTTCGCAAAAGTTAGACGCTGGCTGTTAAAATCGTTGGACGCACAGCTTACTTCAAATATTGGACGCACAGTGTTTTCTGAAATATTGGACGCACAGAGTGCTAAAACATTGGACGCACAGAGTGCTAAAACACTGGACGCACAGAGTACTAAAATATTGGACGCACAAAAAGATTGGACGCAGAGGCTTCCACTTTAGTTTGAAAAACTTGCTTTCTTTGTGCGATTTAGAGTGAATGAAAAACTTGTTGAATAAAAATCAATTCAATCCCCTTGGTTAGTAATAAGCACAGATATAAAAAGAGTTAAGGGAAAGAAGAAATAACACAAGTTTTATCCTGGTTCACCCTTTCCTAAGAGCTACGCCCAGTCCCCTCAAACTAGAGAGATTTCACTATCAACCTGATAGAATACAAGTATTCTTTGCACACAGCCTCTTCAGGCTAAATCCCAAGTATTCTTTGCACACAACCTCTCCAGGCTAAAACCCAAGTATTCTTTGAACACAGCCTCTTCAGGCTAAAACCCAAGTATTCTTTGAACACAGCCTCTTCAGGCTAACTCACAAGTATTCTTTGAACACAGCCTCTTCAGGCTAAACGACTCAGCAGAGTGTTTTTGATTCAAGTGCTGTCTAACTCACACAAGTGAGGATATGAAATCTAAAGCACTTCGAGAGTTAAGCAAACTCTCTTTTACAAGAAGAAAGAAAATATACAAGACTTTCTATACAGAGTATAACAAATTGCACAGCGTTTTTGCTCTTTCTTTTTCGTTGTTGAGTCTCTCTTGTTTCAGTTGCTTGTATTCTTCTTCTTGTATCACGGTATTTATATGCTTTGATGAAGCTTCAGACTTTCTCTTGAATAGCTCAGCTTCAGCCTTCATAAAAGTTACCGTTCTCTAATAGCATTAAATGCTATTTTCCCGTTGCTCTGAGGAGATCTACTTCAGTGTGCATGTCTGCGTTTCTTTCTCCTAAATCAGAAGCAACCTGTACTTAAAGTCTCAATTGTACAGTGGTTAATAGTAATATCTTATTGAGACAGAGAGAATACACTGTGTAAAGTAGAAAGATGTGTTCAGAGATATACAGAGTAGATAAAAGTAACATTCTCTCTCTTAGTACACTTTCCACAGTACTTTATGCTTTTCAAAAGTACGTTCAAAAACGTTGACAAAGTTGTACAGAAAAGCATTGTATACAGCTATTTATTTCAAATCATTTGCTCAATAAATATGTTTCAAATTAAATGCAAGAGCAGTAAATAGCAAGTTTATGGATTCTGCGTATTGGACGCAGCATGTAGAAATCATTGGACTTTGAATCCTTTTAACAAATGGACGCATACCTTTGCTTACCATTTGCATATGATATTCATTCAATTATTGGACGCATCCTCATGCTTACCATTTCATTCCATTGGATGCAAGGCAGTATTGGACTTATTGCCTCATGCTGATAATTGGACTTTTGCCATTGCCTTTCTGTTCCATTGGACGCAGGGAAGTATTTGTTGGACTTGTAACACTCTGTTTTTTTTTATATATAGTTTTTATTTTTTTTTAATCTGTTTTAAATTAATTAAAATTATTTAATAAATGATTTTGTGATTTTAAGGTATAAATAATAATATTTATATCTTAGGTTTATTTTTGAAGGGTTTATAGTGATAGAGTTCGCAAAACTGAGTTTCTGCGAGAACCGCGTTCTCGCGAAAGGCGGGAAGGGTTTAGTATTTTTTTCCGGAGGTCATTTTTACTCCAAAATAAATTTTTAACGAACCAAAAATGGTTCTTATAATATTTGTGATTTTTAGAAATTTTTCTGGAAATTTTTTCCGAAAAACTTTATTTTACCCGCGTTTGGTGCTTTACGGGTAAACCGGGCGCAACCAGGACATGAAAAATAGTCCAAAAATTTAGTTTTGGGTTTCTAAATTTTTCTATGACATATTCAAACCATAAAATTTATTCCTCATGATTTTACTCATTTTAGAAAAATATTTATCTAAAAAGGGGTTCGAAAACTACGCGTTTTTACCGCTTCGAACTACCGATTAAACCCTAACTTGATGGGACTTAATCCCACCATTTTTCTGGTCAGCTGGGCGCATAAGGGGGCTGATTCAAGTCTAAAAATTCTTCCAAAAGTCAAATGGTCAATTAGGGGTTGATTTTGAATTTTCCCAAAATTAGGTGAGAGAGGTATGGCTCCCAACCACCAAAGCATGCAAGCCCATACCTCCCCCATGCTCCTTGTGCTCAGCCGAAATCTACTAGGGAAGGGAAGGAGAGAGAAATTCATTTTCACTTCATCTTCTCCATTTGAATCAAGAGCTTCACCATTTTCTCTCCATTCCCAAGCTTTTTTCATACACAAAAAGACCAAGTTCTAGTGAGATTTTCCATACCCAAGCTTCACAAAAAAGGTTTGGATCATCATTCTAATCCATAAACTTCTTTCATTTTTTCATTTCCACCACTTTCATGTTTTCATGAAAGCTTGAGTTCTTCATTTCACTAAAAATAAGTTTTTCCTTTGTTTAGGTTCACTCCATTGGAACCTACAAGCTTGGAAACTACCTTGGATCTATTTTCTTTCAAGATTTGAGTAAGTATTCATCTTCTCAAATTTCTACTCTTTATGGTTTCTTGGTTTTCATAAAACTCATATTTCTATGGTTGTATTTTGGTGTATTTTGTAAAAGGTAAATTTTCATAAGTGTGGGAACATCAAGGTGTTGAGTAGACCACTTGGTGTTGGTGTGGTGTGAAGGAGGTGATTTTGGAGTTAGCCCATTTTCAAGTCTTCAAGAGGTAAGGGGATTTTTCTCAATAAGTTGGGAGGGTTGTGTATGTATGTGATTATGTGATTTTGTTCTTGATGATGAACTCAAAGACTTGAGTTTTTCATATTGGTTGTTGAATGATTTTTCATTCTCTTAGTAATATGTATTTTTACATGTATATGTATATGAGTAAAAATATGATTTTTGGTTGAGGCATGATAAATTTTTATGAGCCTATGTGTTGTTGGAAAAAATCATATGTATGCTTTGGGGTGGTTTTGGATGTCCAAGTGTGTGCTTGTTGAAGTATGATTTAATGCTATGTTCATGATGTATGTTGATATATTATGAATGAGTATTTTGAGTGTATGTTTGATTTATGGCTTGGTTGTGTTATTGCCTAATTGATGTATATTGATTTATGTGTATTTCATATACTTTGATTGGGATTGGATTGAAAAGATTTGATTAAGTGTGGGAAGAGAGTTTAAAAGCTTTAATGAGAAAGTTTTTCCAAATGAATTAATGAGAATTCTAATCATAAGTCTTAAATCAATTTCATACTAAGTCATTTTACCCATAAAACTTTTAAGTGAGTTAGAGAATTAATTAATGTGGGAGAAAAATCAAATTTTGGAGTTTTAGGGGTTAAAAACGAAAACTGCAGGTTTTTGGGGTCAAAAATGCAAATTCTGGAATTCTGGGCTTTATTTGCAAAATCTGGACTTTTGGGTCAAAATTATAATTTAAGAAAGTTTGGGGCAAAAATGCGAAGTCTGGAAACTTTTGGGCCATAATTATAAATTACGAAAGTTGTGGGGTAGAAAACGTAAAGTCTGGTACATTTGGGCCAGAATTATAAATTACGAAAGTCTTGGGGTAGAAAACGTAAAGTCTGGGCATTTTGGGCCAGAAACCTGATTTTTCAGAAAATTTGGAGCTGAACTGTGAAACTGAACTTCTTAGGGGGTCAGAATTACAAATACTTAAAGTAAAAGATTTTAAGTAAAATTATCAAAGAATTAAATTAGGTTTTTAATTAATTCCTTTTATGATGAATAAGTGGGTTTTAGATAAAAGATAACTCTTTTATTGAAAATAAATGAAGCTTAAAGATTTTAGAGTTAAAAGAAAACTTAAGAATTCAAAGAGGAATTTCTTCTAAAAACTTATGGTGTTAAACAATAATATTACACGGTATTGGAAGAGAACCAATACGTGGCGAAGATAAAAGTCTTAAGGACAATAATATTACACGGTATTGGAAGAGAACCAATACGTGGCGAAGATAAAAGTCTTAAGGACAATAATATTACACGGTATTGGAAGAGAACCAATACGTGGCGAAGATAAAAGTCTTGAGGACAAATATATTACACGGTGTTAGGTGAAAGCTAACACGTGGCGATGAAAAACCCTAAGACAAGGGACCGAATTGATTGTGGTTGCAAATATACTGTCATATGCATTTGAGATATTGGCTTTTGCCAGGCTAGCATTTATTGCTATGATGAGAGCACACAATCCTATGCGGGGATTGTAAATAAGTATGGTCTGACTATAAGTCTTTGAGGGCATCCAGGTTACGAAATTCTCAATGGCCTTGCGGTGAATCCCCTTGTGCCAAGAAGAGTAGTGTACCCGGCTTGGATGATCCTGACCGGCTGCCTTATTTGAGATGGGGTGTACGACGTAGCACAATGGGTCTGTACCGAATAAATGACAAACGATGGCCAAGAGTGAAGGTCAGTTTGCATTAATGATAGGTATACGATTCCGCCACATCGCTCTACTTAGTTGAGGAAGAAAAGTCTCCATGGAGCAGTGCACCGGTGTATGACAAGAGATATTGAAGTGACATGCATTATGCTAGAATGCTATGTGTGTGCTTGACTGTGTGTTTACCTTGATGATTTGTCTCTTGTTGATGATTGAATAGCTTAGCTAAAAGATTTGCGAAAGAGTAACTCTATATAAATATATTCTTGGAATGTATTACGTAGTATTTTATTTTTCATATGCAACCTTTCAGTGGATTTCAACTTGTGAAAAGGAAATTCACCCTTGCATATTTTCCTGTATCTGTATGTACGTTACGCGTAGATGAGGCCTCTGGTAGCCCGCGTGAGGGAGAGCTTCCGGCCCCTTGAGGCCGAGTCCGAGGGAGGGGGATGGACTTATGATCCCATCTCCCAATGGGCCACTGTGTGTGGACACGTGGTCAGGACTAGAGGAGGGGTGCTGGGCCCCGAAGAGGTTCTGGAGCGCGACATGGTTCTGGACGCTTACATTCCACTCGAGAGGATGCGCAGCTGGCTGGCAGCCGCACCCAAGGCACCCGTGGAGCAGCCGAGGCGAGAGACTCAGGCGGAGGAGAGACCTTTACCCTCACGGGTAACTGGATCAGCTCGGGAGTATCGTCGCATGTTTCGCCGCACGCGTCTCACTCCGAGGAAGAGCACCTTGCCGCGAGATCGTCTACCGAGGATGGCTCCATCAGTGACACCAGCTTCACCACCAGCGACAGGGAGACCGACGCTTTCCGTTCCTTACGTTCCACCGTATGGCCGTTTCGTACGCTGCTCTTCTGACACTTCTGCCGGACCGTCGGGACACGCAGAGAGGGGGAAGAGGAAGGTTCGAGATGCGCCAGAGCAGGCATTCATTGAGATATCCGAGGAGGAGGAGGACCCAGAGGAGGACCCGGAGGAGGATCCCGAGGAGGACCCCGAGGAGACATCATCGTCTTAGGTCGTAGTGGTGGGGGTGTCTAGTGCTAGGTTGTGGGATGTCTGTTAGCGACCAGCCTAGGTTTGGGATGTTCATGTTCAGTGTCGTGTATTTGACACATCTTTTGATTTACAGTTTTCTTAGGTTTAGATTTATCGCTTTATTTTCTTTACGTTATGATGATGTATTTTGGCCACTATGGTGTGGTTCCAAACTATCCTTGCGGGCGCAAGACTTGTATACTTTGACATGATGATATGTATATATGTGTATGATGTTTCTTTTCTTCTGAGTTTCAGGATGGCTACGTGTGATGTGAGAAATCTTTTCGTTGAAGATTCTTTTCAAAAAAAAAATTAGCCACAAATTTTGGTAACCTTAAGTTATGAAAGATGTTTTTCCGCATTAAGTGTTAGTTTTTCACGTGACGTTCCTTGTGGGAAAAAGGGGCGTTACACTTTTGTCAATTCTGCTTCATTTGTCGTAGAACACTTGATTGTTGTCCTTCTGATTTATTGGACGCAATACAGTACTTTTGTCATTCTGATTTCATTGGACGCAGAGCAGTTCTTTTGTTCATTTAGCTTCATTGGACGTTGAACATCAATGTCTTATACTGAACATTGGACTTTTGTCCTTCTTATACATTGGACGCTTACTGGTTTTGCTTCTTTGGAAATCATTGGACTTATAACAGTATTGCCTTACTGATCATTGGACGATCAGCATTCTGAACATTGGACTTATAGCTTCAATGCCTTCTCATGAATATTAGACGTAGAGCTGCTTATGCTTATGCTGAACATTGGACTCAGAATTGTCTTTGCCTTATGCTGAATATTGGACGATGAACAGTATTCTCAGCATTGATCATTGGACGCAGAACTCTTGGTGTCCATATATGTTCCAGTGCCAACATTGGATGATGACTTCAACATTGGACGCAAAGCTTCTCAGACTTTGAATATGAGCCAATGTCATGATGTGAACTAATTATTGGACGCAGACTGCAACATCCTTCAATAAACTTACTTAGGCAGCTTTGTTATTCATTGTACAAGCTTAATACATATTGTTTATCCTTTGTAAAAACCTTAATACATTTTGTTATCATCAAAACCATAAAATCACTTAGGGAGTTTTTGTATTAAAAATACTTTTAACCAATTTGGTTCCAACAATCTCCCCCTTTTTGATGATGACAAACATTATTAAGTTTTACAAACAATAAAGCACATAAACCAGATATATAAACAGAAATTTTCTAAGGGAAACTCCCCCTAAGATAAACGTCTCAGTTTTTCCTTACTCTTCTCCCCCTGAGATAAACATCTCATGGTTTTGGATATTCAATATACTTAGAGTACCTGAAAATTTCTTTTACTCATAGAAACAAGATTAGTCCAATTTATAAAGCAAATAGCTTATCAGATTAAAACATGGTAATAAGACTACTGCAACGCAATCAGACTTAATCCCATATTCTTCTCATATTCTTCTTTCTTTTTAAAACTTCTTCTCATATTCTTCTTTCTTTTTTAAAACTTAATCCCATATATTTCTCCCCCTTTTGTCATCAGGCAAAAAGGTTCATAGAACATCATAGTCCAAAGACAGTTTTGAAAAACAGAGAGAAACTTAAAAAACCTTTTTCTTCTCCCCTTTTCTAAACAAGCTTTCTCAAAACAGTAGGGAAGATTTTAGAAACAATCAACAGAAATGATTTTAGAAAAGATGCCAAACGAAGAGAAATCTGAAACAAACCATAAAAGATGCCAAAGCGTTTGTAAGATACCAACTGTAAGATATATCTTTATGAAAAAAGTTTGGACTCAGCGTGGGATTACTAAGATGTAAAAGCTTTTGAGTCTTGAAAGAATTCTAAGTCTCAAATAGACTGTCGTGTCCTATTGGACTCTAGTCACATTGGACTCAGACTCAGCTTGAGCATATTGGACGCTAAACATCAGTCTTTTATAAAGTGCATATTTAAATGCTTCCTTATAAAAGTAAACCTATCTACAGAGAGGGGTTTTGTAAATATATCTGCCCATTGATTTTCAGTGTTAACAAACTGAATATCAAATGTTCCCTTCTGCACATAGTCTCTAATAAAATGATGTTTAATTTCTATATGTTTAGCTCTTGAGTGTAAGATTGGGTTCTTAGATAAATTGATTGCAGCAGTATTATCACAAAGAACAGAAATCTTACTCTCAAAGATGTTGTAGTCCTCCAATTGATGTTTAATCCATAAGAGCTGAGAACAACAACTTGCAGCAGAGACATATTCAGCTTCAGCTGTAGATAATGCAATTGTGCTTTGTCTCCTGCTTGTCCATGATACTAAATTGGATCTAATAAAATGGCATCCTCCGCTGGTGCTTTTTCTTTCAAGCCTGTCTCCAGCATAATCAGCATCACAGAATCCTACTAATCTGTATTCATCTGATTTCTTAAACAGCAAACCAAGATTAGTAGTTTCTTTCAGATATCTAAAAATTCTCTTGACAGCAGTCAAATGAGAATCTCTAGGATCTGATTGGAATCTTGCACATAAACAAACACTGAACATGATATCAGGTCTAGATGCAGTAAGATATAAAAGAGATCCAATCATACCTCTGTATACCTTTTGATCTACCTTTTTATCCTTATCATTCAGGTTCATTATGCAAGTTGGATGCATAGGAGTGTTCATGGGTTTGCAATGGTCCATATTGAATTTCTTAAGAAGCTCCTTTGTGTATTTGGACTGATGCACATAGATCCCATCTTGCGTCTGTTTTACTTGAAGTCCAAGAAAGAACTTCAATTCTCCCATCATGCTCATTTCAAACTCCTTCTGCATTAACTCAGAAAATTCTCTACATAGAGATTCATCAGTAGCACCAAAAATGATATCATCCACATAAATTTGTACTATGATGAAATGTGAGTCTATGGATTTTCTGAAAAGAGTATTATCAACTTTTCCTCTTGAAAAACCATTTTCCATTAGAAAAGAACTAAGTTTTTCATACCAAGCTCGAGGAGCTTGCTTAAGGCCATAAAGAGCCTTTTTCAATTTAAAAATATGATTTGGAAAAGTTTGATCCTCAAAGCCAGGGGGCTGTTCAACATAGACTTCCTCTGTTATTATACCATTCAGAAAAGCACTCTTTACATCCATTTGATAAAGCCTCATATCATGTTGGGCAGCAAATGAAAGTAAAATGCGAATGGCCTCTATTCTAGCTACTGGAGCAAAGGTTTCAGTAAAATCAATACATTCCTGTTGTGAGTAGCCTTGAGCAACTAACCTTGCTTTGTTTCTCACAACTTTACCTTCTTTGTCCAGTTTGTTTCTGAATACCCATTTGGTTCCAATAATGGACTTATCTTCAGGTGGGGCTACTAGCGTCCAAACATCATTTCGTTTGAATTGATTCAGCTCCTCCTGCATTGCCAAAATCCATCCTTCGTCCAATAGGGCTTCATCTATGTTTTTGGGCTCCAATTTAGAGATGAATGCAACATCAGTTTGTTCTCTGAATATGGACCTTGTTCTGACTTTATCATCTGCATTCCCAATGATTTGATCTTCAGGATGATAAGTCTTAAAGTGCCAGCTTCTTCCAGTATTGGACGCATCACAGTTTTCTGCGTCTGGTCCATCTTCTTCACTCTTAGGTGATGGTCCTTCATCTCCTGCTTGTTTTTTCATATTTGCAAGAGAATCACTTAGCTCTGACAGTTCCTTGTCAGGCTTTTTGTCATTGAACTTAATATGAATTGACTCTTCAACAGTCAAGGTTCTTGAGTTATAAACTCGGTAAGCCTTGGAAGTTTCAGAGTAACCCAGAAAAATTCCATTATCTACTTTAGAATCAAATTTACCAAGTTGATCCTTAGTGTTGAGAATAAAACATTCACATCCAAAAGGATGAAAATATGAAATGTTGGGTTTTCTTCCTTTCCACAATTCATAAGGAGTCTTTTTCAATATCGGCCTTACATATATTCTGTTTTGCAAGTAACACGCTGTATTTACAGCTTCAGCCCAAAACCTCTAAGAGGTTGAGTGATCATTGAGCATGGTCCGGGCCATCTCTTGTAAGGATCGATTTTTTCTCTCTACCACACCATTTTGCTGAGGTGTTCTAGGTGCAGAGAAATTGTGAAGGATTCCATTCTCTTCACAGAATCTCTGAAAGTTTGCATTTTCAAACTCACCTCCATGATCACTTCTAATGGAGTTGATACAAACTCCTTTCTCATTTTGGACTCTTTTACAAAATATGGTGAATACTTTAAAAGACTCATCCTTGTGTGCAAGGAATTTAACCCATGTCCATCTAGTATAGTCATCAACTATAACTAGTCCATATTTCTTTCCATTCAAAGAAACAGTTTGAGTGGGTCCAAACAAATCCATGTGTAAAAGTTCCAAAGGTCTAGAAGTGGAAACAATATTTTTAGAATTAAAAGAGTTTTTCACTTGTTTCCCTTTCTGACATGCTTCACACAGAACTTCAGATTTGTACACAAGATTTGGAAGTCCTCTCACGAGGTTATGCTTATTTAGCTTTGAGATGGTTCTCAAGCTTGCATGACCAAGTTTCTTGTGCCATATCCATTGTTCATCTTTTAAAGATATGAAGCATGAGACATTCTGTTTGGACAGATTTTCGAAATCAATTTTGTAAACATTGTCCTGCCTCTTTGCTTGAAAAAGTATGGACTTATCAGAATTTCTGACTATACATTTATCCTTGTTAAAGGAAACATCAAACCCGCTATCACACAATTGACTTATGCTAAGCAGATTATGTTTGAGTCCTTCAACCAATAAGACATTTTCAATAGAGGGAAAAGGATGTTTACCAATTTTACCTATTCCAACTATTCTGCCTTTCTGGTCTCCTCCAAAAGTGACCCATCCCTTTGATCTAGGCTTTAGGTCTTGGAATATAGACCTTTCTCCTGTCATGTGTCGTGAGCAGCCACTGTCCAGGTACCATGACTGGTGTTGTTTTCCTCCCATTAAGCAAATCTGCAACAGGAATTATCATATTTTTAGGTACACAGATTGACTTGGGTCCTTTCTTGTTAGTCCTTGGTCTGCGTCCAGGCATGTCCCTTTTGTTATGGACGCATGTTGAGGTGACATGTCCAGCCTTTCCACAATGACCACAATATATATTAAGTTTAGAAGGACTTTTAGAAACCTTTGGTTTTGGTTTTTCATAACCCAAACCACTTTTGTCAGAAGGTTTTCTCTGAATTTTTAAAATTTGATCAAGCTTTTCAGAGCTACTGACAAATTTGGACAATCGTCCAGTGAGTTCATTTACTTCTTGTTGAAGTACTTGTACTTCACAGGAAGTATTGGACTCAGAATCTTTTTGAGATTCATCTTTGAGTTGACTTACTTGAAGTCTTAACTTTTCATTTTCTGATTTGAGTACATTGTTTTCTAAAGTAAGCTTTTCAAAATCTTTGGTTATAAGAGAAAACTTTTTCTTTAAAGATTTGTACTCATCAGATAAAATGGATGAATCTCTAAGAAGATCATCAAAATTATTTCTTAATTCAGAATAGGAAATTACCTCCTCTTCATCCTCACTGTCAGTTGAGGATAGACCTGCCATTAGACAGAGATTGGCTTCTTCCTTATCCTCATCATCAGAGGAATCATCGAGGTCCTCCCATGTTGCCATGAGACCTTTTTTCTTCTTGAAGAACTTCTTCTTTGTCCTCTCGGCCTCAGGACAGTCTGCCTTGTAGTGGCCTGGTTTCCTGCATCCATAGCACACCACTGGACTTTCCTCCTTTTGCTCAGCTTCCTTCTGTGGAAATCTTCTGTTGAATTGCTTCCTTCTGAAGCCACCCTTCTTTTTCCACATAGACTTTATTTTCCTGGAGATGAAGGAGAGTTCATCATCATCTGAGCCTTCTTCTCCTTCTGAGCTGCATGATTCTTCATCAGAATCATTTGCCTTCAAGGCTTTTAAGGTGCTCCCTTTTTGAGCTTTAAGAGCAATGGACTTTGCCCTTTTTTCGATTCCTTCTTCATTAAGTTCAAGCTCATGTACTTTCAGTGAGCCTAGAAGATCCTCCATGGCAAGAGTGGAAAGATCCCTTGCTTCTTGTATGGCTGTCACCTTGGGTCTCCATTGTCTTGGCAGACTCCTTAGGATTTTCCTGATATGCTCCTGGGTTGTGTAGATTTTTCCCAAGGACCTCAGGTTGTTAATGATTGTTTGGAATCTTCCAAACATTTGATCAATGGACTCGTGATCCTCCATTTTGAATAGTTCATATTGATGAACTAGCATGCTGATTTTGGACTCACGAACCTGAGATGAACCTTCATGTGCCAAAGCTAAACTGTCCCACATCTCCTTGGCAGTAGTGCAGCTGTGCACCTTGTCATATTCTGACTTTGTAATGGCACACATCAGATAGTGCCTTGCCTTCGAGTTCAGCTGGAATCTGGTCCTTTGATCTGCTGTCCACTGAGCTCTTGGTATTTGTTGACCTGCTTCATTTACTGGAGCAGTGTAGCCAGTTTCCACGACATCCCATAGGTCCATATTTTGAGCATCAAAGAATGTGATCATTCTCTGCTTCCAGTAGTCGTATTCATTTCCATTGAACAGTGGTGGTCTGTTCACAGCTTGTCCCTCGTTCTCCATGGATCTTTGCTTCTCTGCACTGTTAAGTGCTCAACCCCTAGAAACCAGGCTCTGATGCCAACTGTAGGTAACAAGATGAAACACAAGAAGGGGGGGTTGAATTGTGTTTCTAAACTTTTAAAACTTTTCGCAAAAGTTGGACGCTGGCTGTTAAAAACGTTGGACGCACAACTTAGTTCAAATATTGGACGCACAGTGTTTTCTGAAATATTGGACGCACAGAGTGCTAAAACATTGGACGCACATAGTGCTAAAACACTGGACGCACAGAGTGCTAAAATATTGGACGCACAAAAAGATTGGACGCAGAGGCTTCCACTTTAGTTTGAAAAACTTGCTTTCTTTGTGCGATTTAGAGTGAATGAAAAACTTGTTGAATAAAAATCAATTCAATCCCCTTGGTTAGTAATAAGCACAGATATAAAAAGAGTTAAGGGAAAGAAGAAATAACACAAGTTTTATCCTGGTTCACCCTTTCCTAAGAGCTACGTCCAGTCCCCTCAAACTAGAGAGATTTCACTATCAACCTGATAGAATACAAGTATTCTTTGCACACAGCCTCTTCAGGCTAAATCCCAAGTATTCTTTGCACACAGCCTCTCCAGGCTAAAACCCAAGTATTCTTTGAACACAGCCTCTTCAGGCTAAAACCCAAGTATTCTTTGAACACAGCCTCTTCAGGCTAACTCACAAGTATTCTTTGAACACAGCCTCTTCAGGCTAAACGACTCAGCAGAGTGTTTTTGATTCAAGTGCTGTCTAACTCACACAAGTGAGGATATGAAATCTAAAGCACTTCGAGAGTTAAGCAAACTCTCTTTTACAAGAAGAAAGAAAATATACAAGACTTTCTATACAGAGTATAACAAATTGCACAGCGTTTTTGCTCTTTCTTTTTCGTTGTTGAGTCTCTCTTGTTTCAGTTGCTTGTATTCTTCTTCTTGTATCACGGTATTTATATGTTTTGATGAAGCTTCAGACTTTCTCTTGAATAGCTCAGCTTCAGCCTTCATAAAAGTTACCGTTCTCTAATAGCATTAAATGCTATTTTCCCGTTGCTCTGAGGAGATCTACTTCAGTGTGCATGTCTGCGTTTCTTTCTCCTAAATCAGAAGCAACCTGTACTTAAAGTCTCAATTGTACAGTGGTTAATAGTAATATCTTATTGAGACAGAGAGAATACACTGTGTAAAGTAGAAAGATGTGTTCAGAGATATACAGAGTAGATAAAAGTAACATTCTCTCTCTTAGTACACTTTCCACAGTACTTTATGCTTTTCAAAAGTACGTTCAAAAACGTTGACAAAGTTGTACAGAAAAGCATTGTATACAGCTATTTATTTCAAATCATTTGCTCAATAAATATGTTTCAAATTAAATGCAAGAGTAGTAAATAGCAAGTTTATGGATTCTGCGTATTGGACGCAGCATGTAGAAATCATTGGACTTTGAATCCTTTTAACAAATGGACGCATACCTTTGCTTACCATTTGCATATGATATTCATTCAATTATTGGACGCATCCTCATGCTTACCATTTCATTCCATTGGATGCAAGGCAGTATTGGACTTATTGCCTCATGCTGATAATTGGACTTTTGCCATTGCCTTTCTGTTCCATTGGACGCAGGGAAGTATTTGTTGGACTTTTGTCAATTCTGCTTCATTTGTCGTAGAACACTTGATTGTTGTCCTTCTGATTTATTGGACGCAATACAGTACTTTTGTCATTCTGATTTCATTGGACGCAGAGCAGTTCTTTTGTTCATTTAGCTTCATTGGACGTTGAACATCAATGTCTTATACTGAACATTGGACTTTTGTCCTTCTTATACATTGGACGCTTACTGGTTTTGCTTCTTTGGAAATCATTGGACTTATAACAGTATTGTCTTACTGATCATTGGACGATCAGCATTCTGAACATTGGACTTATAGCTATATTCTGAACATTGGACTTATAGCTATATTCTGAACATTGGACTTATAGCTTCAATGCCTTCTCATGAATATTGGACGTAGAGCTGCTTATGCTTATGCTGAACATTGGACTCAGAATTGTCTTTGCCTTATGCTGAATATTGGACGATGAACAGTATTCTCAGCATTGATCATTGGACGCAGAACTCTTGGTGTCCATATATGTTCCAGTGCCAACATTGGATGATGACTTCAACATTGGACGCAAAGCTTCTCAGACTTTGAATATGAGCCAATGTCATGATGTGAACTAATTATTGGACGCAGACTGCAACATCCTTCAATAAACTTACTTAGGCAGCTTTGTTATTCATTGTACAAGCTTAATACATTTTGTTTATCCTTTGTAAAAACCTTAATACATTTTGTTATCATCAAAACCATAAAATCACTTAGGGAGTTTTTGTATTAAAAATACTTTTAACCAATTTGGTTCCAACAGTATGAACATAGCAAATCGATACAATTATGAAAAGAAATTGATGATCTTGTGAAATGAGAAATACTACTCATGAATATAGAAAAGGGTCATGACTACAGAAGAAAAGAATTGATGCGTAATAGAACTATGTAGAATAGAAGAATGAGAAAAAAAAAATCTTACCTTGAAAGCACACAAAAGAATTGTTGCACCGGTAGAGACTTGATCGTGTTGATAACGTGTTATAAAAGAAAACCTCGTATTTATTTTGAATTTTGAATATTTGTTTAGTCAGTTGACATTTGAATTTCTGAACATCAATAAAAATGAAAATTGAATGTTCAGAAAATGTAGAGCTGTAATATTTGTTTCCCGTGCTGGAATCTGACGAATGATGGTAATTTTTCTTTAAAATTTGCTTATACGGTGCTGCAGTGTGCTACTAAAGCCTTGGATGTTGCTGATCCTGTTTTTGCCAAAGCTTGGAGTTGGAAGGGGCCTAACCTCTACAGGGCCTTTTTCTGGAAGATTATTCATGAGAAATTGCTCACAAATGAGGAAAGAGTGAAGCGAAGGATGACTGATCATGATTTGTGTCCTCGGTGTGGGTATTATCCGGAGTCTATTATGCATGTCCTCCGCGACTGCGAGCCGGTGCAAGAGTTTTGGCACGCGCTTATCCAACTGGATCACGTCAGTAAATTTTTCAGCCTCGGGTTGCATGCTTGGATTGATTGGAATCTCTCTACCCCAAAAATTGGCATGCTCTCCATGGATTGGCAGGCCTTTTTCGGTGTAGCTGTATACGAGCTATGGAAGGATCGCAATGCCTTGGTTTTCTCTAGAGTCTCAGACCTGGACAAGGAATTGCTTTTCAGAATTCAGGATCAGGCGTCTTTCATTGCGAGGGACATGGTGGAGTTGGCTGAAAATCGCATTCGGCCACCGCGAAGTGAAGTGCAGATCAAGTGGAAGCCGCCTCCTCTGGATTGGTACAAAGTTAATATTGATGGGTCACACAACCGTGTTACAGGTAGCTCTGCGTGTGGTGGATTAATTAGAGATTCCAATGGGTTGTTTATGGCTGGCTTCTATTGCAAAGTTGGAGCTGGGAATGCCTTATGGGCAGAATTATGGGGTCTTTGGCATGGCATCCAGTTAGCTAGACAGATGAAGCTTCAACAGGTGATCTTTGAAGTTGATTCCATGGTTGTTGTGCAAATGATTACTTCAGGGAGCACTCCCAATGCTTTTCTCCAACCTCTCCTTCAAGAGATTCTTCTCCTCCTCCGCTCCTCGGATTGGAGTCACATGGTTCTTCACACTTATCGCGAGGCCAACGTCTGCGCTAACCATCTTGCTAGCCTGGGCCATGTGGCCAGTTTTGATAGGGTGCTTGTTGATTCTGTTTTTCCTGCTTTAGGCTTGTTACTTTATGCTAACAGTAGGGGTGCTTGTTTGCCTCGTTATGTTATGTAGTTGTTTTTAGGGGCTTGGCCCCTCCCTTTCAGGAAAAAAAAAGGAAAAGAAAATAAAGGAATGATCGAAGAAAGGAAAGAAAGAAATAGAGACAATGACTAATTCTTCAGGAACTAGGATTCAAATGTTTGTTCTTCAGGAACCAACTATAATCTTTGTATTAGTGAATTGATCAAATGTATACAATGGTAAACCCAATGCTTCTATTTATAAAGGGCTTGGAGGGATCACATTTACGAGCTACATAATGAGGAGCAATGAAAATGACATTATTTGATAGTCATCCATAAATACAAATATTTACAACAAGTGGACTGTTTTTATTTTTTGCTTACAGATGGTGGAACGTAATATAGTGATACTTAAATTTCTATTGTGCAATGTATGTCCTATTTAAGCACATCCAGTTAGAATAGAAAAGTCTTTTCAAATCGAATAGGGCATTTTATTTCTCTACATTTGCCTAAAACTTGGTATAGATTCTGACCAATATTGTTTCTATGTCTCCAGCTATTTTGATGCACTCCAAATGTATTTATCTATGTACAAATTACAGTTACTCTATCATTACTTTATTTCTCAATCATCTAAAAAGCAAATTTATTTGCCCGTACGTTGAAGTTCATTTTCATGAGGTCTGACGGATTCACACCGGGGAAGTGAAGTTTTTTTTACAGTTGTGAGTAGTTCTGGAATGACAACTTGCGTTTTGATGGATAGGCCTGACACTTTCACAATAGGGTTGTGAAATAGTTCACAGCTGTGAATACTTCTGGAATCTTTAAGCTTCATTTCGTGGAGAAGTTCATGTTTTCACACTGGTGGTGTGAATTTTTCCACTGTTGTGACTGATTCTGGAATTAGAAGACTACATTTTCATGGATAGGGAAGACGATTCCACACTGTGGCTGTCAATTTTTTCATGGTTGTGAATGTATCTGGATTTAACTTATGTTGTGCTCTCAATTTATATGCAACCATTTTTACTAACTATTTTAATTAGATAAGATCAGCATTTCCTTACAAAACGAATTTCCTAGTCCGTGCGTTGCATGGGTCGCATATACTAGTTATCTAAAACAAATGAGGACTTATTCTCGTATGACATAGTATGTAACAGACTATCTAGCTCATATATGAGCAGAATTGAAGTAGTCAAAATAATTAAGAGAGAAGTTATTTCAAATATACATAAATATGTATATATTGCGGCAATGAAAATTTTTAAATTGTGAAAAACAATAAAAAAATTTATGATATACCACCATTGTTTTTCGATCAAATGATATACCACCATTTGTATATGTTAATTTGATTTGATATGGTGTGTCTGTTATTAGATATCTAATTCCTCCTAAAGGCCTGATACTACAAAAATAATTTTTTGTTTGAAAACATGGGCTTCTCTAAGCAATGGGCCGCAGCTCCCATTGGCATATTTCTAACAATATTTCTCAAGAAAACCTAGAGGACCAAAAACAGAGACATGGCGCAGCCCCCAGAGGGGCTTTCTTCTCCCTCCAATGGGAGGGTCTTCTCCTTTTAATGGGAGGGTTTACTATTCACCTTAGGTGAGTTTTTCTTCCATGTGAGGTTTTTTTTTATCTCCTTTCATCACTACCCATCTCCACCTATCCTAGCTACAATTTTCTCCATCTCCTTCTGTTGTAAAATTATTATTTATTTATTTAAAGTCAGATTTATTATTATTATAATTATTTTTCTCTTTGACTTGGTTTTATCTTTTACTTGCTCCCCAAGAAGTTTGTTAAGATGGGTTGATCTTATCCCTATTTTTATGCCTTTCATCAAAACAAAAATTCCTATTTTTATGCCCATTTAAGTTGCATATAAAAAAAGGTAGGTGTGGCCTTTGGGTTAATTATTCTCTCTCTCTAACTTTCACTTTGTTTTTCTTTTCACCGACACACCAAGCCTATAGTCCATGCATTTTCTTACTCTCAACAAGAGATTTTCTACCATGACAAATCTACAAAATGATGTTTTATGTTTCCCGTTCTTGGCCACAAAAGGGTGCTTCTCAATATTAAGAAAATAATTTGGGTTTTACGGTAGACTTCTCAACATTGTGTTAGCAAGAAGTGGTTGTTATATCCTGGGTTGTTCATTGCCTGTTCGATTGTTCTTGCTGTCCTGATACCTCGGCTTTTTACCGGGATGAGCCTGTTGTACCCTGGGGGATTTGCGTCTGTGGGCGGATAAATCCTTAAGGGCAGTCTAACCGACGCCTCAGGTCTTTTATTTTTACTCATCGTTAATTGTTTTATAGGTTTCATGATTGACTGTTGTAGATGGTGCAGTGCTATTTCGCAAATATATACAACAATCTTAAGGATTTATGCGATAAAACCCTTTGCCGTTGTTGGGATATACTTCTCGGTGGTTCAGTTTTTCTTATTTTCGATTGTCAAGATCACGCCGAAGCAGGGTAGAATTTTATTGTCTCGGTGCACTCGTGAATAGTTACAATGCACTACTGAAAAAAGGAGAAAGAAGGAATAGAAAAAAAAGTGCAGAGCATATATGGTTCGATGATTCTTGGGAATTCCTTCCAATCCTAACCACATGGGTCTTGCGCCAGGTTCCTTTTTTTTTCTCCCCCCTTGATATTAAAATTAAAACCTAATTTTGTTGAGTGGCAAAGTCATCATTAACAAATTAAATATTGGCTCTGTTTTTGTTAACAATTTTTTGATAATTTTGATATGGTTAACTAATATTTACCGCTTTGGTGAACTCTAAAAGTGATCTATAGAGCCGCGTTCTGTATTTGCTTGCTGATATGCTATTCAATTTGTACTAATATAAAAGCATGCTATCTTCATATTTGGTTTGATAATAATTGCTTCTCTGAGAACCTAATCATGAGGTGATAATAATCATTTGAAATTTAGTGTGCTTTCTGTTATCTTTTGGTTGAAATATGCTCTGGTTATGATGCATGAAATATATTTTGTGTATACCCTTTATCAAGGAGTAGTAATCAGCAAATTTGTAGTGTATATATGCTCCGGTTATAAAATAATGATTGAGGTTGTTATTTGTTGAGAGCAAATTGGAGAGGGATAGTTTGCACCGTTGTTTTGAGTTTTCAATATCTAATTAATTATTAGGTGCTCCTTAAATCTATTTTATAATTAATCTATGTGCAAAAAAATAAAAAGGATTGTATAGCAGGTTGGGGTGAAAGAATGGTAGTAGTCGATGAAGACTATGGTTTTTGCTTGCTAGGAGGGCATGTTTCTTTGACAAGGTCTCAACATGCTAGCATTTGCATTATTTTTGGGTTCAATATATATATATATATATTATCAACTTCCCAGGCAAATATCTTTTGAAAACTAAGATATATATACTCTGGTTGCCGCATGTTATGCATTATGTGAAGTATAGATTGCTGGTTATCATTGATGAAAATATTGTGTGAGAAATTCTAGTTAAATTCCTATTTTAAAACCTCCTTTGCTTTGGATACATGATAACTATATACTAATAAACTTTTGATATGTGTATATATATATATATGAGTTTTATGATATGGGAGAAACAAGTGTCGTTGTATGAGATGATGTTTATCTAGTGTGATAAATTGAACAATGATGTAATTAAATTATATCTTATCAATTGTTCTCATTTTGAGTTTTATTGAAATCCAATTATTATGAGTAGAGAACAATTTGGTTGAGTTCTGTGTTTCAGTTTTATGATTTGAAAAATAGTATTTTACTATGAAGAGTCATAGTTATTTTTATATTTTAAGAGTGTATTGTCATTGGACAATATTGATAAATTTATGAAAATTTATATATGATAGTCTGGGGTAAATAAATGCAATTTTTACTGTTGAATCATATAAGGAAGAGTGATAGGATTCTATCACTAGAATGTTACATTGAGAAACTTCTTATGAAGTTTGAAAATTTTGAGCTAAATCATGGAGTATCCCTTATGATGCTAACACATAAATCAATTGATGAAGAATAGTGGTAACCTTGTTGCCCAATTTGAGTAGATCCAAGTTATTGGAAGTTTGTAACTTTTAATAATTTGATGACAATTGTTGTAAAAATATTTTGTGGCACTTGTTAAATTCATGTAATTTTTTAGATGGATTTTCCACTGTATGAGAAGAATATAATGATGATAATTTAATTTGATTTGATTTGATTCATATGAGAATAAATTTATAAGTGGATTTTCCATTGTATTAGAAAGATACAATGATGTTTATTGGATAGCTGATTTTGATGAGATAAAATCGACAAGTGGATTTATTTTACCCTATGTGGGGGGTGTTGTCGCTTGGAAGTCACCCAAGTAGACCTGTATTGCCAAATCTATTATAGAGGCCAAGTTTATTGCTCACAACTTGGTGGGATCTGAGATTGAGTGGCTAAGAAATTTCTTAGTAAATATTCATTTATGAAGGAGACATGTGCCCTTCATATTTATAATTTGTGATTGCCAAGTGGCAATAACGAGAGCGAATGACAATTTATAATGGAAATTAGAGACATACGTATGTGTTGTAATTGTGAAAATGGTGAGGCCTGATTATTATTGTAAGGTCAAATTTGAATTTGGCCGATCTTTTAACAAAACCCCTTGGGAGGAATTTAATTTGTGATATATCGAGGGGAATGGGACTTAAAGCCATTTGAAATTAACAAGTGATGGGAACCCAACCTTTGTGATTGGAGATCCCATGAAGAAGGTTCAATGTGGTAAAAACAAGTCTCTTGTTAGTTCTGCTAGCACTAAAGATTATTTTAATCTTTTTTTTTTGTCCCTTTCCTATGGTGTCTTTGAGAAAGTGCTAGACACTGCATTATTGAGAGGATAAGCTCTAAAAACTTTTAATGATTTTCATATCCCTTATGGGTGGTGTATGATTTGCGGCATACACTTGATGAAATCACCTATATGAGTGTCAAGTGGGGCCGCTTGCATGAGATCGTGGCGAAATCTCTAAAGCACTCATGAATACCGGGCGCGCGCATGGCCTATTAGCGCAAAACGGCGTAATAACAAGAATGTGGGGGTGTAATGTGATTGGTAGACCGCTAACATACATAAAGTGTCTTGGGTTCCATAGCTTGCTACACCAATTTACTGTGTGCTAAGTCTTATCAGTCTAGGGTCTGGTTCCATAGCTTGCTACACAGATCTGATGCATTACATCCATAATGTCAACCCAGGAACAATCTATCTTTGACTTTAAAATAAATAAGTGGGGGATTGTTGTAAAATTATTATTTATTTATTTAAAGTCAGATTTATTATTATTATAATTATTTTTCTCTTTGACTTGGTTTTATCTTTTACTTGCTCCCCAAGAAGTTTGTTAAGATGGGTTGATCTTATCCCTATTTTTATGCCTTTCATCAAAACAAAAATTCCTATTTTTATGCCCATTTAAGTTGCATATAAAAAAAGGTAGGTGTGGCCTTTGGGTTAATTATTCTCTCTCTCTAACTTTCACTTTGTTTTTCTTTTCACCGACACACCAAGCCTATAGTCCATGCATTTTCTTACTCTCAACAAGAGATTTTCTACCATGACAAATCTACAAAATGATGTTTTATGTTTCCCGTTCTTGGCCACAAAAGGGTGCTTCTCAATATTAAGAAAATAATTTGGGTTTTACGGTAGACTTCTCAACATTGTGTTAGCAAGAAGTGGTTGTTATATCCTGGGTTGTTCATTGCCTGTTCGATTGTTCTTGCTGTCCTGATACCTCGGCTTTTTACCGGGATGGGCCTGTTGTACCCTGGGGATTTGCGTCTGTGGGCGGATAAATCCTTAAGGGCAGTCTAACCGACGCCTCAGGTCTTTTATTTTTACTCATCGTTAATTGTTTTATAGGTTTCATGATTGACTGTTGTAGATGGTGCAGTGCTATTTCGCAAATATATACAACACCTTCACCTTCTCTCTAGCTCTAACTCTTGCATCACATTTCTCACTTCAAATAGAACTTGTTTGAGCCGCTTCTTGCACTTGTATCCTAACAACTGGAGGTCGATTCTACAGCTCTGCTATACTCAGATATGTTGCTTGAGAGAACTATTACACAACACTACTCTACTCAGATTTGTTGTGGGTTGTTTTTGGACTGTCTCACGAGTTGCTGCTGGACATATGCCAATCTAAATGGAAAAAAAGAAGGAAAAAAAGCCAAAGACTCTAAAAACGGAAGTAAAGCCTATTACTCTATCAAAGTTTCTTTGTAATAGGGACCTACAATTGCTACAGTAATAAGATGGTGCAATCGCTATAGTTATTCAATTAAAATCATTGAATGAAATCAAATAACTCACATTCTGAAATTGTGTTCTGTGTTCGATTTGCTTATACTAGAATGTGAATATTCTATTTTTATTCAATCTCTAAATTGCTGAGCAAAATAAATAAACTATTTTTTTAACTACAGTAAATCTGGGTCCACATTGAGAGGGGATTTCACCCCTTTGGTGCTAGTGCCCAAGATAAAAAGGTTATGTACCAACAATTATTACTTCCTAACAATTATTTTTTTTATCAGCGTAACAATTATTATTATTTTACGCATAGACTAAGCAAAGATTTTTTTTTTTTTGATACAATACACTAAGCAAAGATAGAATAAGCTCATGGATACATTCCTTATACTACTATTTAGTTATAGATAGTACATGATCTCGAAACCTCTACATGTGTGGTCACTGAAGAAGGTGAGAAACTCCTAAAATTGCCCTTATACTGTAGTAGTAGCGAGCTCAATTCGGGTCTCTTCTGAACTGCTATCCCCTTTGTCATGTACCTGAACTTGCTTGTACGTGTACAATTTGGCGCAAACCAAGTAATAAATGAGATTAACAAACTGAAGCAGTGTGATGAGCCAGTAAAAGTACTCCAACTTCCCCTTGTTGAGGTTAGTATCAGGAAGCCAATTTGACCCATTAGGCCCAGCACTGAACTTATGAACCAAGGAAACCAAAAGTGTACTAATATAGTTGCCAAGAGAGATCGAAGTCCAAAAGAGTGCCATCGCAGTGCTGGTCATGCTCTCTGGGGCCTGGTCATAGAAAAACTCCATGTGCCCAATGGACATAAAGGCCTCAGCCATCCCATGAAGGCTGTACTGTGGAACAAGCCAAAACACTGAGATTGGGACTATTTCATGGGAGTGGTCAAGGAGCCCATGGGCCATAGCTACCTTCTTTCGCTTCATTTCAATGAACCCAGCAACGAATGTGGCCAATGTTGAGATCACAAACCCAATACCCATTCGGTGGAGGAAGCTTATGCCGCGGTCCAGCCCGGTGAATCTACGGGCCACGCGGATCAAGACGCGGTCGTAGAGGGCGGTGGTGGTGAGCATGGTGAGTATGGTGAAGACAGACATGGACCCTGCTGGGATTTGGAAGGATTTGGTGATGTGCCTGTCCATTGTTTTGGCTTGTTGAAGAGAGAATGTGCCTTGTTGGGCATAGGCTGTGATTAGGAGGATGCCTGCTCCCCATATTGGTCCCATCCTTATTATTGACTTCAATTCTTCCACTCTGTGAACTGTGCTTAGCGTCCATAAATTGGGTGTTTTGGTGTTATCTTCCTCTGTCACAATTGCTGCCTTGTCTAAAAATCTGTATCATATTTTATGGAAAAAAAAATTAGAAACTTGGTTTCAGAAAAAATCCCCTTGAAAAGTTCTACTTCTAGTGATTCAAAGGTGCACTTCTACAAATTGAGGTTCAATTTTTGTCAGAAAGTTGTTCAAATAGAAATAATTAATGGAAAAATGTGATAACTCGTCGTTATCAACTTTCAACTTTGGTCAATTTTAATAACACGTGACGAAATGAGATAATTCGTTCCATTCATACCATATCGTCAATTCGAGAAGATAAATTGCATTAATTCGAAATTGAACTACAAAGACTTTATTCAAAGAACTAATTTCATTTACACTATTAGTAGCCCGTCTATCTGTTTTTTTTTATTTTTATATCTAACTTTTTATTTTTTTATTACAATAGAAGATATTTAAATTAAAATATAAGAAAAAATTTTTTAATGCCCCATGGAAAATACACAAATGTATAGTGGGGGAATTATTTTAAAAAAAAAACAGTTAAAGGGGGAATAATTAAATGAGTGGATAGTTATTAGAAGTTTAGAGAAAAAATAGGAAAAAAATGTGTACACCAAAAGGGAATATCCCCTACACCAAAAGGGAATATCCCCTTTGTTATATGTATAGATAAATTTTTTAGTGCGTTACCACATCATTTGATCAAATAGTGATATTATTTTTATGAAAGAGATCAAATAGTGATGTTATGTGCTGTAACATCCTAACCAATAACTTCTAATATTTTATGCATGTAACTTTTTTTGAATAAATGCAGTTAACAATTAAGAGATTTTTTCAAAGGTCGGTCCTAGTGTAATGGCGGTTAAGCACCTACTTTAGGCATCCAAAAATTATATATTCCAGGAAATATTTTAATTTTTCATAGTCTTTATTAAAGAAAGTTAATTAATTTATATACAGTATTAAAATTAAAGAATCTACTCTTAATTAAGAAGAAGGCCTTTAAAATTTTTTTAGAATATACTGAAGCTACAAGAATACTAATTACTGTAAATATTAATTATTTATTAAATATTTACTGATTTTTTTACGTCTTTAAAAATATACTGAAATTACTCAACAATTTAATATACTGAAATTACAAACTTAAATTCTCATTTTTCTTAAAAATATCATTGAAATTTTGAAGTGGTATATTCCTTTAATTTTAAATACTTAATGATTTTACTTTTTTATTAAAAATTTAAATTATTATTTTTGCTTAACATCAATAATGTATCAAAATATTTAACGGACTGACTTTATAATTAATCATAAAAATAATAAATAAAATTATTTTCCATAATTAAATATTCAAAAAGTAAAAGAAAACAGTTTTAAACTGAATTGTGCAATAATTAAAATTGTATTAATTAATTTAAAAAGACTCCTTATTAAAATTCGCTTCTGGGCATATCGACAAGAGACCTGTGCTAGCTGTGCGCACAGTACTGTACACTGGACCAATTATTCGTGATAGTGATCAAATTGGCTAATAAAACAACGGAAGGTCGATGACTCTGGTCCAACAGAAAGAGCTAGCAGATAATTAGAAGATGCAAATACGCTACTTAACATACTCATCTGTTCGTTTTTTTTAATACATCTTTAATTTGAAAATATTTAAAATATTTTAAAATAATAATGTAAGTTTTTTCAGAGAAAGAAAACGAAGGACAATAACTTCTTGATGATATTAACATCTACAAAAAAGGGACGTTGTAATTACCCTATGAACCTTGAATAGCTGCATTGTTGAATCCATTTCGATTATCCGAAAATGCAAAAGTCTCGGGGTGACTGAGTTATACCGCTTACATTTATTTAAAGGTTTAAATATGTTTTCAAGTCATGTAAATATGTCTCTTTTTATTTTTTTTATGAAGATGTTTTTCTTTTAATTTTAGTCCTTATAAAGTTTTTTCTTGTTTATGATCCTTACAAAATAGAAATTTTTACATTTTTTTTTGTAATATTTAAATCATATTGAATTAATCCTGTAATATTTATATAATATTGAATTAGTCTTTGTATGTTAAAATTGATATTATATTTTAGGGATTAAAAGCAAAATTATCCACATATTGCTAGGACTAATTTACAATGAACCAAATATAATAGAGAATAAAGCAAAATAGCAAAGACCAAAAACAAAACTTTCTGTTTTCCAGGAATCATAAACAAATTTTTTTACACAAAAAAAAAGACATATTTATAGAAATTAAAAAATATTTAAGAGTTATTTAAATTTCTTTAAAAAGGAGAGAATTTGTAATAAATGATCTTTGTCCCCGACATATGAAGAGAAATAACCTATGATGATTATGTGACGTGGTGTGCTCAATTTGTGAATTTCTACCAATCATTGATGACCTAACCCCATTAATGAATTATTTCCTCTATTCAATCATTGAAACACGAACGTGATATGGTCGTCGAGTTTTCAATCAAGGAAGGAAAAAGAAAAAAAAAGAGAGTGTTTACTTACCTGAATTGTTCACTATGCAGAAGCTTCCCACCCAAAGAAATAGAGGCATCTAGTTCATCATTTTGGTACAAGAAGTTAGAGTTGGGCACATTTGGTATCTTCCTCTTGCGAAATGCAGCCACAGCCACTTGTATAAGCCGGGTAAACGGGCTACCCGACGGGTTCAAGTTCCGGTAAAGCGGGTACCCAGCAACAAAGGCAATAATTGAGACAAACATGGCCATGGTGGGGATTCCAAGGCCCCACCCCCACCCAACGTTATCTTGAATGTACACAAGAACAGTCACAGCCACAAGTATAGCTGCACCCATGACAAAATAGTACCAATTGAAGTAAGTCCATGTCTTTGTTGTCTGCTTGGGATCCGATTCGTCAAACTGGTCGGCTCCGAAAGCCACCACGCAAGGTCGGATCCCACCCGACCCGATTGCACCAAGTAGAAGTGAGGCATAGAGAATTGCCAGCTGTCCTGCACTTGCTTCTTGGCATACCTCTTCCCCTTTACAAGGAGGTGGTCTTAGCTGTGGAAGCACTGCTGATAACGTCAAACTAATCATTCCCTGATTGATAAAAACAAAAGCAATTAAGCCCGGAGTGTGACAATTGAATAAGTACGTAGCTACCTTTTTATCACATGCACGCTTGTAAAAAGCATTCGATTAATTGATAAGAAGAAAATCATTGTGACATGACTTGCATGTTCATGTGAAAGAGAATAAGAGCCGGCGATATCTACAATAATCTTTTTTAATTAAAAAACTTTGTTTTTTAAAGATAAATCGTTATATAATCAAGATTAAAATCTACACCTAATTCTATTAATATTCTTATTCTATCTTTAACTATTTGAATCTATCCTAATTATTTAACTGCAACAACCTCTATATACTCACGTAAAGAACTTTAGAAGCTAGTAATATTTCACAACATCTAAAGGTTAAAATAACAAATTAAAAAAAAACTCCAAAATGATATTAAGTATTAGAAGGGTGTTGAAAGTGGGTGGATATTGAAAAATCATTAACTATTAAAATAATTTTAAAAGCTAAAATATAATATCTAAATTATTAGTGAGAAAATCAATACACATTTTGTTCGTAAAAATGTTTGTATTTTAAATTTCATTTTTACCAACAACCACAAAATTTAGTTTAAAATATTTATATAGAAAATTGTGAAAATAATGAAAATATTATTTTTATCATTTACTATATCAACCTTATACAACAGAAAATAAGTAAAATTGAAATGACATTTTTATAAAATAAGAAATAGAAATAAATAATACTTTCTCAGATTAGAGAGACGCTTATTAATTTTAGAAGGAGAAGATCATTACTATCTGGTATATAATGGAAGCAGCGGTAATAGTCATGAACTTTCCAGCATAAGAATCGGAAATGAAGGCACCAAGCAATGGGGTCAAGCTTGATGTTCCACCAAAGTTAGTGAGGGTATTAGCAGCCTTGGTTAATGGCATGTGAAGCTGTGTTGTCAAGTAGCTAATCATGTTTGTATTGAAGCCCACCACAGCCAACTTCTCAGTAACTTCATTAGCTGCAGCAAAAGAAACCCAACAAATCTAAGGTTATGTTATTCAGAACCAAATATTTTGGAGTAGAGCACTAAGAGAAGCAGGCTAGGTTTTGCCAGAGTTTTAAATTGTGGTCTGCAACTGTGATCGCGGCTATAACATCAAGGTTTTTGAAGTCTCCGAAACCGTATCGCGACAATTGCGGCCAGATCAACCGCATTTGTCCGCAATTTCCTGCAATATCAAATTTTTTGGAGTTTTCGAAACCGAAACCACGACCGTAATTTAAAACTTTGAGTTTTATATTATACACCCATGCCAGAGTTTCTGTTTTGAATTGCTTACCAAAGATGAAGGGCATCGTGACGAGCCCTCCCTTTTTCCTTCTATCGTGATATCTACCATTCTGCTCCATCTTTTCAAAACCCTATTCGTCTTCTATAGTATACAAAATGGCCACAAAGGTAAGTATTTATAGGGTAAGCTTGAGGTTTAATGTCGAAGATATGGCCTTATCACGGCAGCCACTCTGTCAAGCGTTCACACCACCACTTGTAGAGAGTTAAGGCCACAAATAAGATTTTTTTCTTTCTTTTTTTGATTGTGAAATATAATAATATATGCTTTCGACAAGGAGTAATATTTGAATAAAAATATTTATAAATTTGTACAGTGGTAAGCACTAAACAGCTATGGGACAAGAAAGTTTTGGCGTATGTCTTTTTCCTCTCTCAACTTGCAATGAATAGAGCGGTGATGTTCTTGTAAGTGCTATACGAAATTGCAATGGACAAATATTTTTTTTTATTTTTATTTTCGGTGAGTTCGCCTCTTTAACTTTTATGCTGGTACAAATATAAAGTATTTTTTTAACACAACAATGGCAAGATTCGAACTTATAAAAATACACTAATGTTCACGTTTGAAATTTGAACCCTTTCCTGAAATTGATCGGTCAATAACTGTTCTTTCCGTCTCAAAATATTTATTTTTTATGTTTTTTTTTTACAAAGATTAAGAGATGTAATAAATGAATTAGTGAGAATAACAATTTTATCAAATTAATTTTATTATTTATATTGCTAGAAAACCAATACAATACTCTAAAAAGAATTATTTTAAATAAAATAATAATTATTTTGAGACATTTTTATTTTGATAAAAGACAATTATTTTGAGGCGGATAGAGTAAATGCAAAACATGTCTTTTTTTTTTTTATCAAAAATGCAAAAACATGTCTCCCCAAGGCTACAGATTTTTTGTTTTGTTTTTGGATAGTCATCTTTAAATTAAATATTACATTTGTCTCATATTTGTTATATTTTAAGATTTTGGCATACAAGTTAAGGAATAATTAATTGAGTAAATTTCAGACTATAATGTCCCTATATATTACTTTACAAGTTTTTATATTTTTCATTATTATCAACTATTCCAATTATTACTTCATTCAAACCTTATAATTTACTCTCTCTGGTTCAAAATTTTGGTAGTTTAAGCTTTTCACATACAGATTAAGAAATAATTAATTGGATAATTTTTAGACTAAAATATCTCTATTTATTATTTATCATTTTCAAATATCTTAATTATTTCTCCACTCAAAATTATTAATTATACTAAGGGTATAGTTGAAAAAATGTAATAAAGTATTTCTTGAAATCCTAAAATAACCAAGTTTTGGGACAAAAATAAAAAGGTAAAACCACCAAAGATTTGAACCGGAGGGAGTATGTATAACACCTTTTCTCCAAAAAGGATATCATACCAAAGTAACCAAAATTTTCATATAACTTAGAAAAATATTTGATGAAAACTCAGTGTTCCTTCTCCAAAAATGTGGGTGATAATTTTGCTTTTTAAATAATGAGAAGGATGAAGAATATGTCTCTCTAATTCTTTTCGAAGGGTTTTAATTGTGGAAACATAAAATAACACACTTGTGAAAGTAATCTCATCTCATATATATATATAAAACATCACAGTCTACAAAAGGAGCTTGCATCAGTACAAGCTATGGTTTTTAAAATATCTCTGTACATCAGTAGTGCTGAAATACTAAAGAAAGCGATAAATCTTAAGTAAACTAAAAGAAACATAAGTGGTAAAAGAAATATATGCTACTATGTACATAAGAGCCAGTTCCCATCTACTAACTACCCAAAAAGGTATCTATGACTCTAAGCTATATTTAGGGACAAGACCAAGTGCCTCCTCCCATTCCTAACCCACGGGGCTCAAGAGTCACAACTTGAGTCACTGGAATCCAGGCATAGTCATACCTAGATAGGTCCGGCATAGGAAAAGGACCATCACAAAGGTCGAAGGTACCCCAAGACCCTATGGACTCGGTGTGTAACTCCTCCTCACTGGGATTGGAGTCGGATAATACTATAATATCCTCCTCTTCACTTGAAGGGGAACAAGGAGTATACATAGTCGGATCCTGCTCTCCCTGAGGTGAACCCGGCGCATACACTACAGGATCCTCTACTGCAAGTGCATCCACTGTATCCTCTGCTCGGTCCGATGCCGAGGGCTTACTCCTGAAGTGAACCAAAGGATAACAAGAATGGGGGTTGAATTGTTACCCTTTTAAACTTTTGGCCTACAAGAATGTTTAGGGAACCTTCTGACTTAATCTTCTCAAGTTCAATAACTTGGAACACAGAATGTTCTACCTCAGTTAGTTAATAAACAGATATTGATAATGATTCAATAACATGCAATCATTCTATATAACTGAGAATAGATTAAGTATTTCTGATTAAGAATGTTCACTTCAGAATGTTCACTCTTGAGAACATTCTAATGTTACAGTTGGGTATGAACTTTCTGAGGTTCTTCAACCTTCTGATGTTGTTCAACCTTCTCAGGCTAAATAACTTTCTCAGATTTTTTTCTTAATGATTATATTCCTTCTTCTTTAGATAATATAAGTTCTTAATCTCTGAATGAGTTTGTGATGTAGATTTAAACAAAATACTTAACACAAATATAAAAGAGAAGATAGAGAATACCACACACACGATTTTATCCTGGTTCACCCTTAACTCCTGGGCTACATCCAGTCCCCACTCCCTGTGAGATTTTGCACTAGTTTAACCACCAGTGCAAGTATTCTTCACACAGCCTCTTCAGGCCTTTACAAGTATTCTTTTCCACTTGCCTCTTCAGGCACAGCAATTGAGTATTCTTTTGAAACTTAGCCTCTCTAGACTCTATGTCTTTCTTCTACTCACACTAGTGCTAGCTCACTATGTAGTAAAAGAACAACCTTTACAGATTTGAAAATATAGGTTGTGCCACTATCTTACAGCTTACAAATCATTCACAAACGAACAAATGAAAAATGTATTCACTCTTTAACAAATACAAGAATATATTTCAATGAGTGAGTGTTTCAAGTTCAGACTTGATGGGATGATTGATCTTGGTTCAGATTGTGTAATATCGTAATAAGCTCTTCCAAGTCATCCAGATGTGTTTGCCTTTGCTTTTAATGAAGTTCCATAGTGAAACTAGCCGTTAGACACATAGCAAGAGGCCTCTGTTCGTACAGCTGGTCTTTCCCTTGCTTTTACCAAAAGTTGATAGTGACAACTAACTTTTGGTACTGATTCATCAGAATGTTCTGCTGAACCTTCTGATGAACATTCTGATGTCCATCCTTCTGATGAACATTCTGATGTCCATGATGAACGTTCTGATGATCTTCTCTAATATCAGATGTGTTCTTTTTTCTGATATTCCTCAAGCTTCTGTGTGAGAACACTTGTACCTTAGATGTGGTGGTACTTTCTTTCTTCTGACCTTCCTTTGGAACCTTTTGATAGCTATATGCAACTCTGTCCTCTGAGAAGGTTCAATAGGTTGTCTTTGCTTGAACATTCTTTGATACTGATCAGTCCTTTGATCTTTGAGATGTTTGTAGATTCTGACTTGATCATCTCTTTCTCAGATCTCTAGATTTCTTCATCATGCTTTTGTATTCTTCAAGCCTTAGATGTCTTGTTTTGGTCTTTGAGAATGTTTATGTTGGTGTACTTGATTCTTCTGAGAATATTGATCATTCTGAGCTTATTAGAACGTTATGACTAGTTCCTTCTTAAACGTTCTTGCTGTACTTGTTCTTGTTAAACATTCTCAAGTACACCATTAATACTTATAACATTCTTAAATGCTTAAATTAGGTTCAGAAGGTTTGTTGTCATTAAAAACATTTTCTAAGGGTTTTGGAGTCAACATTCTCCCCCTTTTCGATGATGACAAACCAAAAACAGAATTTAAGTATATATGAATGTTATCATAATAATTTTATCACATACTCCCCCTGAATATATGCATGTTATTGTAGGTAACAAGATGAAACACAAGAAGGGGGGGTTGAATTGTGTTTCTAAGCTTTTAAAACTTTTCGCAAATGTTGGACGCTGGCTGTTAAAAACGTTGGACGCACAGCTTAGTTCAAATATTGGACGCACAATGTTTTCTGAAATATTGAACGCACAGAGTGCTAAAACACTGGACGCACAGAATTGTGAAATATTGGACGCACAAAAGATTGGACGCTGAGGCTTCCCTCTTGGTTTAAAAATTTGTTTTCTTTGTGCGATTTAAGGTGTATGAAAAACTTGTTTAAACAAAATCAATTCAATCCCCTTGGTTAGTAATAAGCACAGATATAATAAGAGATAAGGGAAGGAAGAAATAACACAAGTTTTTATACTGGTTCACCCTTTCCTAAGAGCTACGTCCAGTCCCCTCAAACTAGAGAGATTTCACTATCAAACCAGATAGGTACAAGTATTCTTTGCACACAGCCTCTTCAGGCTAAAACCCAAGTATTCTTTGCACACAGCCTCTCCAGGCTAAATCCCAAGTATTCTTTGAACGCAGCCTCTTCAGGCTAAAACCCAAGTATTCTTTGAACGCAGCCTCTTCAGGCTAAAACTCAAGTATTCTTTGAACACAGCCTCTTCAGGCTAAATCACAAGTATTCTTTGAACACAGCCTCTTCAGGCTAAATCAAGTATTCTTTGAACACAGCCTCTTCAGGCTAAACAACTCAGCAGAGTTTTTGATTCAAGTGCTGTCTAACTCACACAAGTGAGGATATGAAAACTAAAGCACTTTGAGAGTTAAGCAAACTCTCTTTTACAAGAAGATAGAAAAAAATACAAGACTTTCTATACAGAGTATAACAAATTGCACAGCGTTTTTGCTCTTTCTTTTTCGTTGTTCAGTCTCTTGTATTCTTCTTCTTGCTTCTCGGTATTTATAAGAGTAGTGAAGCTTCAGACTTGTTCTTCAGTTGCTCAACTTCAGCTCTCATAAAAGTTACCGTTCTCTAATAGCATTTAATACTATTTTCCCGTTGCTCTGAGGAGATCTACTTCATTGTGCATGTCTGCGTTTCTTTCTCCTAAATCAGAAGCAACCTGTACTCAAAGTCTCAATTGTACAGTGGTTAATAGTAATATCTTATTGAGACAGAGAGAATACACTGTGTAAAGCAGAAAGATGTGTTCAGAGATATATAGAGTAGTTAAAATTACATTCTCTCTCTTAGTACACTTTCCACAGTACTTTATGCTTTTCAAAAGTACATTCACAAACGTTGACAAAGTTGTACAGAAAGCATTGCATACAGCTATTTATTTCAAATCATTTGCTCAATAAATATGTTCCATATTAAATGCATGAGCAGTAAATAGCAAGAAATGGACTCTGCGTTTTGGACGCAGCATATAGAAATCATTGGACTTTCAGTCCTTTTAGCAACTGGACGCATACCTTGTTCTTACCATTTGCACATGATATTCATTCAATCATTGGACGCATCTTTATGCTTACCATTCTGATGATTTGTTGCAAAGCAACATTGGACGTATTGCCTCATTCTGGTTATTGGACTTTTGCCATTTCCTTATAGTTCCATTGGACGCAGAGTTGATTGTTGTACATTTGTTCTTCTGCTTCATTGGACGCAGAACAGTTGTTTGATGTACCTTTGTCAATCTGCTTCATTGGTCGTATGACACTTGATTGATGTCCTTCTTATTTATTGGACGCAGAACAGTACCTTTGTCACTCTGATTTCATTGGACGCAGAGCTCTCAGATAGTTCTGCTTCTTTGGAAATCATTGGACGCAGAGAGTAGCATTGCCTCCTACTGATTCCTTGTACTTCTGCGATTCTGCTTCCTTATAAATCATTGGACTTATGCCAGTCTTGCCTTGTACTTATCTTTGGACGATCAGCATTCTGTACCTTGGTCAAGAACACATCCTGAACATTGGACTTATGACTTATGTTCTGATCATTGGACTTATGGTTATTCTTGAACATTGGACTTATAAGCATTCTGATCATTGGACGTATGGTTTTTCTTGAACATTGGACTTATGTCTTCAATGCCTTCTCATGAATCATTGGACGTATGAAATTCTCCTTGTGCCTTGTACTGAATTATTGGACGCACAACATTACTAGTTATTGGACGCAGAACTGCTTTGCCTCTTATATCAGTAACTTCCTTCTGCCAAAATCACTGGACGCAGAACTCTTGGTATTTATGTTTCAGTGCCAACATTGGACGCAAGGCTCACTTTGAATGCCAGCCAATGTCATGAAGAGCTGATTGGACGCAGACTGCAATAAGCTTAGTTAGGCAGCATTGTTATACATTGTACAAGCTTAATACATTTTGTTTATCCTTTGTAAAAACCTTAATACATTTTGTTATCATCAAAACCATAAAATCACTTAGGGAGTTTTTGTATTAAAAACACTTTTAACCAATTTGGTTCCAACAGTTATTTCTGGAGTATTAAGTGATAAAATTTTGACTAAGATAATCACAGAATATTCATGCATTCAGAGAATGTTTCATTTATAAGACTGTTTATATACAGAATATTCATATCAGAATTTTAATCCAGTACTTAGTCAGAGACAGTTCATCCAACAGACTTCCAATTTCATTCGTTCAAAATTTTGAATGCATTTGTACAATAGTTAGCATATTAATAACATTCATGTACATTAATTTCAAAGACATTCAGAACAAAAAGTTTGGCCTATACATTTTAACTAAGCCTAGCCCAGAATGTTTAAGAAATTCTATTCTTTTTCTTCTCCCCCTTTTGTCAACAATCATAAAGAGAGGGAAAAGATCCCTAGGAGGCCTATTTGGAAGGAGATGAATCTCTAGAGGAGGTGGATGATGCAGGTACGGTTGGATCAAAGGTAGGAGGAGGTTGATGAGGAGAAGAAGAATGTTTTGAAATTCACTCAAAAATGAAGTAATTTAGAGTTTTTTTGCAGATTAGCCATCCCAGCGAAGAACAACTTCTGGTTGACTCTCATCTTCTTCACATCTTTCTCCAGGGAGGCAAGTCTGATTTGGATAGACTGCACATCAGGAGATGCTTCCTTGGTAGGTTCAGCTGCAGCTTTCTCTTTTTCTTTAGAAGGTTCGCCAGCAACCTTCTCAGAAGGTGAATCCCTTCTGTGTTTCTTCCATTTGCTTGAAAGTGGATTCCCCAAGTGAAGCAAACAATGTGGGAAGATCTGGAGGCAACTCACCAACTCCATGAGAAGGTCCAGGAAAGATAGGAGTGGGAGCAGAGAGATCAAAGATTGGTGGAGAAGACATGAACTGCTTGATCATTTCAGAATCAAAGTTGCTTCCCCCAATTACTGGTGAAGTGGGGATTTCTTCTTCCAGAACTCCTTTGCCCTTATCATCTTTCTGGGCAGCAACTGTTTTTGCTTCCTTGAGAACATTCTCTTCCTCCTCAGAAGATTCTTCATCTTCATAGATCTTTAGTTCAGCCAAAATCCCAACAATCTGAGTGGTGATCGGATCCACCATCTAAGAATGTTCCTGTCTAACATTCTCAGTTTCCTCAGGCTTCTCAGAGGAGGGTTCTTTCTCAGTTGATTCTGAGACCCAAGGTTTATCCCTAACTTCTTCCTCCTTTCTATTCTCTTGACCCTCTTGATCAGGATCAGTTTCTTCTTCTTGGACCAAGGCTTCTGGTTCATCATACTCTTCCTCATGAACCTCTTCAGAGGGTTCAATTTCTTCTTCCTCCTTGTCTTGAACCTTTTCAGAAGGTTCAGGTTCTTGCATCTCTTGAACCTTCTCAGGTTCATTTTCTTGAGACACAGCCTTCTCAGACCCTTCTTGTGTAGAGTCCATCAAAGGCTCATCAGCCATTTCCTCTTGGGGCTCCTCCTCAGGTTCTTCTTCTTCTGGTCCCTTCTTAATTGACTCCTGTTGAGCCAATTTTTCAAATGCCTCAAGCACCTCTGCTTTTTCCTTCTCTGCTTCAAAAGGTTTCTTTTTTGTCACAGAAGGTTGAAACTCTTCTTCTGTAATCTTATTCTTTTTCTTCTGTTCCTTTTTCTCCTTCTTCTTTCTCCTTTCTTCTTCTTCTTCTTCTTCTTCTTCTTCTTCTTCTTCTTCTTCTTCTTCTTCTTCTCTTTCTCCCTCTCTTCCTTTTCTCTTCTTTGAAGAGCCTTCTCCTTTGTTCTTTTCAACCTCAGAAGGTTGCTCCAGTTGAACCTTCTCTGATCTTGCTTCTACAGATGGAAAGGAGCCTTTCAACTTCATTTGATTGAGATTCTTTGCCACGAAGAAACTCTTCTCATTCACAACATTCTCTCCTTCTAGTGAGACTTCAAAATGCTTGAATATTTTGGTGAAGGCCATCCTATATGGTAAACAACCAGTTGGCTTTGAGGGAGATACAGCAGCCATCATATATTTGAGAATGAGATGAGGCAGACTCAGAGGAATACCTTTTTGAAGATGGTAAAGAACCATTAAGTCCAAATGACTTACTGATTAGAATGTGTCTGCTCTGGGTAGGATGGAGTGAATACACATGTTGTGTGCCAGTCTTCCAAAAGTTGTTAGGGTCTTCGATCTTATTTCAGAATGTTCCTCATCCAGAAACATGTTAATGACTTCCTCCTTGGTAACTCCCACTTTAGAGTAGCAGTCTTCATCATATAACTTCTCTCCATAGCACTTTAATCCGAGTGCCTTGCCCAGATTTTCTTCATTAAAGACTATTCTCTTGGCCTTGACTATGCCAATGAGACATCCCAGTCCTTCATTTACTCTTGCAGTTGAGTAAAAGCTTCTTACCAAGTCTGGGTAGACTGGTTCATCAATCTTTAAGAATCTGTGCCATTTCAGATTCTTCAAGTACGACAGAATATCATACCCTTTCTCCTTGACTTCCTTCAGTTCATAGATCCTTCCAGGAACTATAGTTCTAGACATCATTAAGTCTTTGCCCTTCTCTTCCTTCTTTGGCTTCTTTCCTTCACTCTTCACCTTGCTTGCCGAAGATGCTTCTTCTTTTCTTTTCTTCTCAATTGGAAAGGACATAGAAATGCTTTCTTCTTTCCTTGACGAACAGTTTTCTCTGAGTCTGAAGCATTTATTTCAATGGTTTCTCCAGCAACCACTGGTTTATTGCTTCGAGAGACACTAGACATGATTCTTGCAGAACGTCTGGATGGAGGAGTAGATCTCTTCGTTTGTTTTCCTTTGGCGATCGAAGGAGGAGATAATACAGGGGTTGTTTGTACTGGTAGAGATGAGGGCGTAGGCACATGAGAAGGTTCCTCAAATTGAGAAGATGATTCTGGAGTACAATGCTCACCACCGCCTTTGACACCCAAGTGCTTGGTTCTGACCATTTTAGGGTTTGAATGTAAAAGAGAGAACGAGAAAATTGGTTCAGGGATTTTTGAGAGTTTGAAAGAGTCCTCAGAATGTTCAAGAGAGTTCTTGAGAGTGGGGAATGCGAGATAATTTTAGTGGTCCCGTTTTTTGATTCAATATTCTTTATATAGAAGATGAATTGAGACACATTTTCACCCAACAACTAGCCGTTTCTAGTTGTTGAGGAATACGTTGAGAGCAGTTATTATTTACTGTAGGAGAGAGAAAAATGACCGTTGGGACTGTCAGAGTGTTTGACTGAGAAGCTTGAGCATTAGCGTTCTCACCCAATCATTCTCAGAGAACATTCTCAAAGAACATTCTTGACCAACATTCTCACCTATATTCTCCTAATCTATTCAGACCCATTTATCCCACTACATGATTCATAGACCTTCTAATCAATATATTCAAACATTTCATATGATCAAGAAGAATTCAAACAAGGGCTTTGTAAAGATATCAGCAATTTGAAGCATGGTTTAAATAAATTTCAGTTCAATATCACCTTTTTGAACATGATCTCTAATAAAATGATGCTTGATATCAATGTGCTTTTATCTAGAATGTTGGATAGGATTTTTTGAAAGATTAATGGCACTAGTATTATCACAATAAATTGGGATATCAGAGTACCTTATAGAATAATCTTCCAATTGATGCTTGATCCATAATATCTGAGAGCAACAACTTGCTGCTGCAACATATTCTGCCTCAGTTGTAGATAATGCTATAGTGTTCTGTTTTCTTTCTCATCTTTATCTAATACTGAGGAAGGATGCATGGGAGTAGCCATAGGTTTAGCTTCATCCATTCTGAACTTCTTGAGAATGTCCTTGATATATTTTTCTTGATGAATAAGGATACCATTCTCCATTTGTTTTATTTGAAGTTCTAAGAAGAAGCTCAATTCTCCCATCATGCTCATTTCGAATTCTCCTTTCATTAATTTGGAGAATTCACTGCACATGTTCTCATTAGTGGCACAAAAAATTATATCATCAACATATATTTGCACTATGAGAATGTTTGACTTATGAACTTTCTTAAATAAAGTGGTATCAATTTTCCCTCTGAGAAAACCATTTTTGATCAGAAAATTACTCAATCTATCATACCAAGCTCTAGGAGCTTGCTTTAAACCATATAAAGCCTTAGTCAGTTTGAAAACATGATTTGGTTTATCATTCTCAATAAAACCAGGGGGTTGATGCACATAAACTTCCTCATTTATGAATCCATTTAAAAGGCACTTTTGACATCCATTTGAAAAAGTTTTATGTTTTTATATGCAGCAAATGCACGAAGGATTCTTATAGCTTCTAATCTAGCTACAGGTGCAAAAGTTTCATCATAATCAATACCTTCTTGCTGGTTGTATCCTTGAGCAACTAACCTTGCTTTATTTCTTACTACCTTAACATTTTCATCAAGCTTGTTTCTAAACACCCATCTAGTTCCAATGACTGTTTGGTGTTTAGGTGGGGACACAAGAGTCCATACTTGATTTTTGTCAAACTGGCTCAACTCTTCTTTCATGGCATTTATCCATGATTCATCAGTTATGGCTTCATCAATAGATTTAGGTTCAACTTCTAATAATAGAGCCATATCACATTCATCTCTTTTAAAGGATGATCTTGTTCTAATTCCCTCTGAGGTTTCTCCAATGATGAACTCTTGAGGGTGATTAGTACCCATTCTCTAGCTCTTAGGTAAACTCTGAACTTCTGAATGTTGTGGAGAGCATTTATCTTTCTGGCCTTGAGAAGGTTCAACATTCTGATCTTCTAAGTCTTCTTTGGCCTGGTCAGGAGTATTAGATTCATCTTGAATCTTGAATCTTTCCAGTTCTTCTTCAAGATCTGCATCTTTTCTTTTCTCAGACATGCTGTTAGTTTCATTGAATATGACATGCATACTTTCCTCAAAAGTATTATTCTGTAAATTAAAGATTATGTATGCTTTAGAGGATAGAGAATAACCTAAGAAGATAGCTTTGTCAGTTTTGGAATCAAATTTTCCAAGATTATGTTTGTTGTTCAGGACAAAACATTCACACCCAAAGACATGAAAGTAGGAGATATTTGGTTTTCTCCCTTTCCATAGTTCATATGGAGTTTTGTTCAGAATGTAGCTAGAAGTGTTTACAGCTTCTGCCCAAAAGTAATTCTGAATTCCTGATTCACTAAGCATTGTTCTTGCCATTTCTTACAGTGATCTATTTTTCCTTTCTACAACTCCGTTTTGTTGGGGAGTTCTAGGACAAGAGAAATTATGATTGATTCCATTCTCATCAAAGAATGTTTGAAATTGATAATTCTCAAACTCACCTCCATGATCATTTCTCACAGAAACTATGTTTGAACCTTTTTCATTATGAACCTTCTTACAGAACTTTCTGAAGGCTTCAAATGACTCATCCTTGTGAATTAGAAATAGCACCCAAGTGAATCTAGAGTAATCATCCACAATCACAAAATCGTATCTCTTTCCACCAAGGTTTGCAGTTTTGGTAGGACCAAACAAATCAATATGCAATAGTTCAAGTGGTTTTGAAGTTGAAACAACATTCTTATAATGAAAACTTGATTTTGTTTGCTTTCCATGCACACATGCTTCACATATTTTATCTTTTTCAAATCTGATTTTGGGCAATCCCTTGATAAGATCTTTTTATGATAATTTTGAAATAGTTTTCATATTCATGTGGCCTACTCTTCTATGCCAAATCCATTTATCATTTTCAAATGATGCAAAACATGTTTGATCAGAAAGTTTTTCAATGCATATGCTATAAAGGTTTTTATTTCTTTCTCCTGAGAATAGAAGATTGCCTGTAAATTTTTCTCTAATTTCCCAAATTGTAGGTTGAAACAGTACTTCAAAGCCACTGTCTAATTAAAAGAATGAAGTAGGTGACCAAACCCAATCAAAGCCATACTCCCCCCATCCTTCCTTGTCTTGGGCGTGTGATTCATCTAGGGCAAGAGGAGAGAAGTTTCATTTTACAACTTCATCTTCTTCCTTGAATCAAAGAAACACCATTTTTCTCTCATTTCCAAGTTTTTCCTCCATAACCAAAAGCTTGAGTTCCCTTGAGTTTTTGACTATTCAAGCTTCACAAAAAAGGTTTGGATCATGATTATAAACCATAATATCTTCTTAGTTTTCCATTCTCATCACTTTTAATTTTTCCAAGAATCTTGTGTTTTTCTTTTTGCTAAAAGAGAGCTTTTTCTTGGTTTAGGTTCATACCCTTGGAACCTACAAGCTTGAAAACCTTCTTGAGCTCTTTTTCCTTCAAGCCTTGAGTAAGTATTTCTCTACTCAAGATTTCTATACTTTAGGGTTTGGTTATTTTCATAAAACTTGCATTTTTATAGTTGTGTTTTTGTGTATTTTTTAAATAAGGGTGATTTTGTAAGTGTTGGAGCATCAAGGTGGTGAGGAGATCTCTCGGTAGCTTGTTTGCTAGGAGACCACTTGGTGTTGGTGCTGGTGTTGGTGTGGAGGAGTTTTTGGTGTAGCCCTTTTTCTTTTGCTTCAAGAAGTAAGGGGATTTTCTCAATAAGTTGGGAAGGTTGTATATGTGGGTGTTGTATGTTGTGTGCTTGATGATAAACTCAAAGATTTGAGTTGTCATGTTGAGTGTTGAATGATTTATCATTCTTGTAACGCCCCTTTTTTCCACAAGGAACGTCACATGAAAAACTAAAACTTAATGCGGAAAATCGTCTTTCATAAAACATGGTTACCAAAATTGGTGGCTAAATTTTTTTTGAAAAAGGATCTTATACGAAAAGATTACACACATCTCATTTAACCATCCAGAAACTCAAAAGAAGAGAAACATCATACATAAATATGTACATCATCATGTCAAAGTACACAAACCTTGCGCTCGCAATGTATAGTTATAAACCACAACAGAGTGGCCAAACTACAACAACCTGACATCAGGAAATAAAACGAGAAAGCTAAACCTAGGAAAGCTGTAAATCAAAAGGTGAGTCAAATACAAGACACTGAACATGTATACCCCAAACCTAGGCTGGTCGCTAACAGACAACCTACAACCTAGCACCAGACACCCCCACCTCTACAGACCTAAGACGATGACATCTCCTCGGGGTCCTCCTCATCCTCAGACACCTCGAATAATGCACGATCTGACTCGTCTCTAACCTTTCTCTTCCCTCTATCTACGTGTCCTGAAGGTTCGGCAGAAGTGTCAGAAGAACAACGCACAAAACATCCAGAAGGTGCGACGTATGGAACAGGAAGTGTCGGCCTCACGGTCCCGGGTGATGGAATTGGTGTCACCGGTGGAGCCATCCTTGGTAAGTGTGGCCTCTCCAAGGAACTCTTCCTTGGAGTGCGACGAATCAGACGACAACGGTTAGATACCGATTCGGCTATCCGCTGAGGTGTAGGCCTCTGATCCTCCCTCACCTCTCTCCTAGGCTGCGCCGTGGGTGGAACTCTGGCCTCCCGATTCTCCAAGGTGATACTGCGTGCAAAGGGTGCATCTCCCAGCCAGTAGCGCATCCTCTCGACGGGTATGTAAACGTCCAAAACCATGTCCCTCTCCAAAACCTCTTCGAGGCCCAACACCCTTCCTCTAGTCTTGACCACGTGTCCAGTCACAGTGGCCCATTGGGAGATGGGATCGTAAGTCCATCCCCCACCATCGGCCTCACGAGGCCAGAGGCACTCTCTCACTCGAGCTATCAAAGGTCTCGAAGTGGACATCTAAGCGTAACGTACATAAAATAACAGAAAAACACGCAAGGGTGAATTTCTTTGCACAAGTTGAAAGTCCACTGAAAGGATGTATACGAAAAAGAAAATACTACATAATACATTCCAAGAAATATGTATAATTACTCTTTCACAAATCTTCCTCTAAGATAATCACACACCAAAAGAGCACACATCATCAAGTTAAACACACAGTCAAACACACATAACACTCTAGCATAATGCATGTCACTTCAATATCTCTTGTTACACCGGTGTGTTGCTCCATGGAGACTTCTCTTCCTCAACTAAGTAGAGCGATGTGGCGGAATCGTATACCTATCATTAATGCAAACTGACCTTCACTCTCGACCATCGTTTGTCATTTATTCGGTACAGACCCATTGTGCTACGTCGTACACCCCATCTCAAATAAGGCAGCCGGTCAGGATCATTCAAGCTGGGTATACTACTTTTCTCGGCACAAGGGGATTCCCCTCAAGGCCATTGAGAATTTCGTGACCTGAATGCCCTCAAAGACTTATAGTCAAACCATACTTATTTACAATCCCCACATAGGATTGTGTGCTCTAATCATGGCATAAAGCCAACATGGCAAAAGCCAATATTAATCATGGCATAAAGCCAACATGGCAAAAGCCAATATTAGTCATGGCATAAAGCCAACATGGCAAGAGCCAATAACTCAAATGCATATGACAGTATATTTGCAAACACAATCAATACAATCAATGTGGTCCCTTGTCTTAGGGTTTTTCGTCGCCACGCGTTAGCTTTCATCCAACACTGTGTAATTTTATTGTCCTTAAGACTTTATCGTCGCCACGTATTGATCCTCTTTCAATACCGTGTAATATTATTGTCCTTAAGACTTTTATCATCGCCACGTATTGGTCCTCTTCCAATACCGTGTAATAACGTTATTTTAAAAAATATAAGTTTTATGAAAACTTCTCTTAACTCCTAACTCTCAAATCTTTATGATTTTACTTCTCACTCTTCATTGTAAAAAGATTTAATTAAAAATCTTAGTTAAGTTTCTTTGATAATTTTACTCAAGTTCCTTTACTTTAAGTATTTAAAATCTGCCCCAAAATATTCTATTTTTCAAGTTTCAGCCCTTATTTTTCTAAAATTTAGGTTTCTGCCCCAAAACTATCCAGTCTTCACGTTTTTGCCCCAGAATTGTCCGGTCTTCACGTTTTTGCCCCAGAATCTTCCAGACTTCACGTTTTCTACCCCAAAACTTTTGTAAAATTATACTTTTGGCCCAAAGTGCCCAGATTTTCGAAATTAAGCCCAGAATTCCAGAATTTTGTATTTTTCACCCCAAAACATTCAATTTTCGTTTTTGACCCCTAAAAATTCAAAATTTGATTTTCTCCCTCATTAATTGATTTTCTAGCTCACTTAAAGTTTTATGGATAAAAATGACTTAGTATGAAATTGATTTAAGACTTATACTTAGCAATTTTTATGAAATTTATCTAAGTATGTATTAACTCGAATCTTAATTAATTTATTTGATTTCACTTTTAGAAAACTCTATCATTAAAGCTTTTAACTCCTTTTACCACACTTAGTCAAATATTTCCAAACCAATCCCAATCACAAGGAAATCAAGGTATATGGAATATTCAAAGAAAGCAACATACATCAATTAGACAAGAACACAATCAAGCCATAAACCATACATCCACTCAAAGTGACCATCCATAGCATATGAACATACATCATGAACATAGCATAAAGATCATCAACTCATCAAGCATACACTTAGGCATTCCAAATCACTCCAAATCATACATATGATTTTTCCAACAACACATAGGTTTATCAAAAATTATCATGCCTCAACCAAAATCATACTTTCACTCATATACATAAATATATAAAAATATATATTACTAAGAGAATGAAAACTCATTCAACAACCAATATGAAAACTCAAGTCTTTGAGTTTTTCTTGAAACATACAACACATAGCCACACACATATACAACCTTCCCAACTTATTGAGAAAATCCCCTTACCTCTTGAAGACAATGAAAATGGGCAAACACCACAATCACCTTCACTCCTCACCAACACCAAGTGGCCTCCTTGAAGCCTTGATGTTCCCACACTTAGAAAAATTTACCTTTCACAAAATACACCAAAATAAAACCATAAAAATATGAGTTTTATGAAAACCAACAAACCCTAAAGAGTAGAAATTTGAGTAGATGAATACTTACTCAAATCTTGAAGACAAATGGATCCAATGTGGTTTTCAAGCTTGTAGGTTCCAATGGAGTGAACCTAAACCAAGAAAAAGATCTCTTTTAGTAAAGAGAAGAACACAACTTTCATGGAAACATGAAAGTGGTGGAAATGAAAAAATAAAAGAAGTTTATGGATTAGAATGATGATCCAAACCTTTTTTGTGAAGCTTGAATAGCCAAAAACCCAATAAAACTCAAGTTTTGGCTATGGAGGAAAGCTTGGAAGTGAAGAGAAAAATGGAGGATTTTGCAAGAGTGAAAGAGATGAAGTGAGAAAAATGAAAACCTCTCTCTTCCCTCTCCCAAATCAGATTTCAGCCAGCACAAGGGAATGGGGGAGTATGGGCTAGCTTACTTGGAGGGAATGGGAGCCATACCTCACTCACCTAATTTGGAAAAATTTAAAATTAAACCCATTTGACCCAATTGACTTTTGGAATTATTTTTGAGAGTGTATTCTGCACTCTTGTGCGCTCCACAGCCCAGAAAATTGGTGGGATTAAGTCCCATCAAGTTAGGGTTTAATCGGTAGTTCGAAGTAGTAAAAATGCGTAGTTTTCGAACCCCTTTTTAGATAATTATTTTTCTACAATGGGTAAAATCATGAGACATAGATTTTATGATTTGAATATGTCATAGAAAAATTTAGAAACCCAAAACTAAATTTTTGGACTATTTTTCATATCCCGGTTGCGCCCGGTTTACCCATAAAGCTCCAAACGCGGGTAAAATAAAGTTTTTCTGAAAAATTTCCAGAAAAATTTCTAAAAATCACAAATATTATAAGAACCACTTTTGGTTCGTTAAAAAATTATTTTGGAGTAAAAATGACCTCCAGAAAAAAATACTGAACCCTATCCCCGCATCAAGAGAGAATGCGGTTCCCGCAAAAACTCAGTTTTGCGAACTCTACTACTCTAAACCCTTCAAAATAAAACCTAAGATATGAATATTATTATTCACACCTTAAAATCCCAAAAATCATAATTAAGTAATTTTAATTAAATTAAAGCAGATTAAAAATCAATAAAAACTATTTAAAAATGAGGGTGTTACAATTCTCTTAGTAAAATATATTTTTACCTATGTATGATTAGAGTTTTAAATATATGATTTTGGTTGATGAAATGGGATTTTCAAAATTTAAGGACTCTTGGAAGAAATGATTTTATTTGAAGTGGTTTATGCCTTGTTTAGCATTCTTGATATTTGTAAAATGCTAAAAATGGTTACTTTAAATGTATGTGTGCTTCATGATTGCAATTGGTATTCTTGATGTATTGATTTATTTTATTCTTGGGTGATATTGTGTGTTTTGATTTTGTTATGGATTGTAATATTTAAAGTAGTTAAAGCTTTAAATTTACTATTGACCAAAAAAAAAAGCTTTAAATTTACTATGATTGTTGTTGTGATTGGTGATTGGTTTGAAAGAGGACTAATACTATGTACCCAAGCATATGGAAGAGGATTAAAGGACTTTAAGAAGAAGTTTTCCCAAATGAAAATCAAGATTTAATTAATTAGAATTCAAGTCAACACTTGATTAGGTATTTTCACTTGGTTTTGAAATTAAGTCTCCAATGGACTTTTTATAATTGTTACTTTTCAAAAAGCCTTAATTAAGTTAAAGAATTAATTGAAGAGGGAAAGAAATAGAATTTCGAATTTTTAAGGGGCTATAATGAAAACTGGATGCATTTTGGGGCAAAAACATAATTTTTGGAAGTTTTGGGCTTAAAAACGAAATTTGGGTGTTTTGGGTCAAAAACATAAATTATCGAAAACCCAGGGACTGAAACGTAAAATTGTAAGTTTTCTGGGTCAGAATTGTAATTTTCAGAAATCAGGGGCTAAAAACATGAACCTGGATACTTTGAGGGTTAGATTTTAAATAAATAGAAGTAAATGAATTTAATATAAAGTTTTATCAAAGGTGTAACTTGAGTTTTAATTAAGACTTTAAGTCAAACTTTTACAATGAAAAATACTAAGTTTGGTTTTAATAAAAGCATTTAAGTTTTCAAATGACTTTCATAAAACTATTCTTGGTTTATATTTAAAAATGTTAATGAGGTATTTCATGATTCAAGTATTTAAAGATTTGAGGCTTAAAAACTAAAGAGGGATTTATAGAGGTGTTCTTTAAAACTTATGTTTTAAAACGATCTTAATCGAAAAGATTTACACATTGTTGAGAGAGAGTCAACACGTGGCGAGTTGAAGATTCGAGGATAAATAATGCTACACGGTGTTGGGAGAGAGCTAACACGTGACGATGAAAATTCTAAGTGAAGGATTGCATTATTTTCCTTGTATGTGTGTATGAATTGTATTGTCATATGCATTTGAGATATTGGCTTTTGCCATGTTGGCTTTATGCCATGATTAGAGTATACAATCCTAAAGTGATGGATTGAGAATAAGCATAGTCTGACTATAAGTCTTTGAGGGCGTTCAGGTCACGAAATTCCCAATGGCCTTGAGGGGAATCTCCTCGTGCCGAGAAGAGTAGTATACCCGACTTGAATGATCCTGACCGGCTTGCCTTATTTATGATATGGTGCATGTAGCACAATGGGCCATACCTTCGCGGGTAACCGGGTCGGTTCCTGAGTACCGTCGTCTGTTTCGTCGCACGCCATGGAAGAGTTCCTTGGAGAGGGCACGCTTACCAAGGATGGCTCCACCGGTGACACCAGATCCATCACCCGAGACCGTGAGGCCGACACTTCCTGTTCCATACGTCGCACCTTCTGGACGTTTTGTACGCTGTTCTTCTGACATTTCTGCCGGACCTTCGAGACACACAGATAGAGGGAAGAGGAAGGTTAGAGATGAGCCAGATCGTGTATTCATCGAGGTGTCTGAGGATGAGGAGGACCCCGAGGAGGATCCAGAGGAGGACCCCGAGGAGACGCCATCGTCTTAGGTCTCTAGGCGGGGAGGTGTAGAGTGCTAGGTTGTGGGTTGTTAGTTGGCCGACCAGCCTAGGTTTTGGGGATGTGGATATTTCATGTCATGTATTTTGACACACCTTTTGCTTTATTGCTTTCTTAGGTTTAGTTTACTGCTTTATTTCTTTTATGATGTGAGGATGTATTTTGGCCACTCTGTTGGGATCCCTAACTTTACTTGCGGGGGCAAGGATTTTATACACTAACTTGATATATATATGACATATGTTTTCTTCTTTCTGATTTTCTGGATGGCTAAGTTTTCATAAGCGTACTTATCCTTTAAAAAAAAATTTAGCCACCAATTTCGGTATCCTTTATTTGTGAAAGACTTGTTTTATAAAGACAAATCAGTTTTATTTATCCGCATTAAGTTTTGCTTAGTTTTCATGCGACATTCCTTGTGTGAAAAAGGGGCGTTACACCTTTCTCTTAGGTATTTTGTTCTTGTACCAACATTCTGAGACAATATGTCCAAGTTTATTGCATCAAGAACAAAATTTTCTGTCCTTTCTGAACTTAGGAACATTCTTAGAATGTTTCTGAGCACTATGTTGATGGTAACATTCTGTGTCTGTATGGCCATACAAATTGTAGTAATAGCATAATTTTTTCTTACTGTGTTTATGAGTCTTCTTACTCATAGTAGATCCTTCTTTCTTATAAACACAGTCTAAAGGCAAGTGGCCATACATTTTACAGTTAGGACAATATTTCCACGACCTTCTGGCATTTTCAAAATTTATTTTCGTAGGAGATTGCTTTTGATTACTCTTAAATCCCAGCTCAGTCTTATCAGAAGGATCCTTTTGAACACCCATTAGTTTTTCAAGATTTTTTGATCCCTCAACAAATCTGGATAAGTCATGAGTTAACAATTTAACTCTTTCTTTCAATATGCTGTTTTCTTCAAAAATAGTTTGACTATCCTGAGTTGGTGTTTTAGAAGCATCTTTTCTAACAGACTTGATTACTCAGAAAGTTTGAAATGAGATTCTTGAAGGCACTGATTTGTTTTAAACAATCTTTCATTTTCTTCCCTTAGTTTCTCATTTTCTTTTCTTGTTTTAGAAAGTTGTCCTTTTAAGAAGGCACATTTCTGAACTAAAGTATTAGAATCATTTAACAGATTATCAAAAGCAAATTCTAGTTCATGATAAGTTTGAACATTGTTTACCTTATCAACTTCAGATTCTGGTTGACTCATCATGAGGCATAGATTTGCTGCTTCTTGCTCATCCTCCTCAGATGATTCTTCTGAATTATCCCAAGTAGCCATCATAGCTTTCTTCTTTTGAAAATCCTTTGGACTCCTCTTAGTATTAGAGCATTCTGATTTGATGCATCCTGGCTTGTTGCTTCCAAAGCAGATGATTTGTCCTCTACTGCTTTCTCCCTTTTGAAAGTCTCCTCTTGATTGAAAGTTCTTTCTCCATTTACCTCTATTTCTCAACATTTTCTGAATGTTCCTGGATATGAATGCAAGTTCATCTTCATTCTCAGAGATGTCTCCATCATTGCTGCTTGTCTCATCATCAGATTCAGCCACTGAGTTCAAGGCTGAGGATTGATGTTTAGAAGATGTTTTTCCTTTTTTCTGTGTGACCTTTAGTGCTAGATCTTTTCCTCTTCTGGGTTGGATTTCATCCATTATCTCCTGCTCGTGCACCTTTAGTGATCCTAGCAGCTCGTCCAAACCTTAGTGTAGACAGATCCTTTGCTTCCTGAATAGCGGTTACCTTAGGCCTCCAGACTCTAGGAAGACTCCTCAGTATCTTCCTGATTTGTTCTTGGTTGGAATATGTTTTTCCAAGAGATTTTAGATCATTCATGATCACAATGAATCTACTGATCATCTCTTCTATAGATTCAGTCTCTTGCATTTTAAACATCTCATACTGATGTACGAGAATATTTATTTTTGATTCCTTCACTTGATTCGTACCTTCATGAGAGACTTGAAGTGTGTCCCAGATTTCTTTTACAGTTTTGCATTGTGCAATTTTGTCAAACTCACTTATGTTTAGAGCACATGTAAGGTAGTTCTTTGCTCTGAAGTTATATACCACCATAGTCTTTTCTTCATTTGTCCATGAGACTTTTGGTTTCTCTGTTTCGTCTCCTGCCTCATTTGTAGATTTGGGTAGGTAAGGACCATTTTCTACAATTTCCCATAAATCTCCTTCTTGAGTCACAAGGAACAGTTTCATCCTTTCTTTCCAGCAGTAGTAATCTTTTCCATCAAAGGCAGGAGGTCTGTTCAGTGAAGATCCTTCAGGAATGGAGGTTCTAGTGGTGTGATTGGCCATCACTTCTTCCTAGATCTTTTTCCTCTTACACTGTTAAGTGTATTACAACCCGGAGACCGGGCTCTGATGCCAACTGAAGTGAACCAAAGGATAACAAGAAGGGGGGTTGAATTGTTACCCTTTTAAACTTTTGGCCTACAAGAATGTTTAGGGAACCTTCTGACTTAATCTTCTCAAGTTCAATAACTTGGAACTCAGAATGTTCTACCTCAGTTAGTTAATAAACAGATATTGATAATGATTCAATAACATGCAATCATTCTATATAACTGAGAATAGATTAAGTATTTCTGATTAAGAATGTTCACTTCAGAATGTTCACTCTTCAGAACATTCTGATGTTACTGTTGGGTATGAACCTTCTGATGTTGTTCAACCTTCTCAGGCTAAATAACTTTCTCAGATTTCTTTCTTAATGATTATATTCCTTCTTCTTTAGATAATATAAGTTCTTCATCTCTGAATGAGTTTGTGATGCAGATTTAAACAAAATACTTAACACAAATATAAAAGAAAAGGATAGAGAATACCACACACACGATTTTTATCCTGGTTCACCCTTAACTCCTGGGCTACGTCCAGTCCCCACTCCTTGTGAGATTTTCCACTAATTTAACCACCAGTACAAGTATTCTTCACACAGCCTCTTCAGGCCTTTACAAGTATTCTTTTCCACTTGCCTCTTCAGGCACAACAACTGAGTATTCTTTTGAAACTTAGCCTCTCCAGACTCTATGTCTTTCTTCTACTCACACTAGTGCTCGCTCACTATGTAGTAAAAGAATAACTTTTACAGATTTGAAAATATAGGTTGTGCCACTATCTTATAACTTACAAATCATTCATCAACGAACAAATGAAAACTGTATTCACTCTTTAACAAATACAAGAATATATTTCAATGAGTGAGTGTTTCAAGTTCAGACTTGATGGGAAGATTGATCTTGGTTCAGATTGTGTAATATCGTAATAAGCTCTTCCAAGTCATCCAGATGTGTTTGCCTTTGCTTTTAATGAAGTTCCATAGTGAAACTAGCCGTTAGACACATAACAAGAGGCCCCTGTTCCTACAGTTGGTCTTTCCCTTGCTTTTACCAAAAGTTGATAGTGACAGCTAACTTTTGGTACTGATTCATCAGAATGTTCTGCTGAACCTTCTGATGTCCATCCTTCTGATGAACATTCTGATGTCCATGATGAACGTTCTGATGATCTTCTCTGATATCAAATGTGTTCTTTCTTCTGATATTCCTCAAGCTTCTGCGTGAGAACACTTGTACCTTAGATGTGGTGGTACTTTCTTTCTTTTGACCTTCCTTTGGAACCTTCTGATAGCTATATGCAACAATGTCCTCTGAGAAGGTTCAATAGGTTGTCTTTGCTTGAACATTCTTTGATACTGATCAGTCCTTTGATCTTTGAGATGTTTGTAGATTCTGACTTGATCATCTCTTTCTCAGATCTCTAGATTTCTTCATCATGCTCTTGTAATCTTCAAGCCTTAGATGTTTTGTTTTGGTCTTTGAGAATGTTCATGTTTGTGTACTTAATTCTTCTGAGAATGTTGATCATTCTGAGCTTATTAGAATGTTTTGACTAGTTCCTTCTTGAACGTTCTTGTTGTACCTGTTCTTGTTAAACATTCTCAAGTACACCATTAGTACTTATAACATTCTTAAATGCTTAAATTAGGTTCAGAAGGTTTGTTGTCATTAAAACCATTTTCTAAGGGTTTTGGAGTCAACAACTCTTAGTAGCTGTCCTCCTCTTGCGTCTGAAGTAGGATATAGGCCAGGACATAGGATTTGGTGTGCAACACCTTTTCTCCGAAAAAGATGTTACACCATAGTAACCAAGATTTTCGTAAATTACTTAGATAATAATCGTTTTAAAACATAGTTTGCTTCCAAATATGCGGTTAAATTTTTTTTCTCTTTAAATGGCAAAAAGAATGGGGAATATATCCCTTTAAGATTTGTTTCTTTTTGTAAACATCTAAGCGTGAAAAATGTAAAGTACAACTTCGTACAAAAAATTTCTTATCTCATAATCTTCAGAGTTTTACAATAAAAATTCAGTATACTCAAATTCTCAAAATAATCTATACGGTGAACATCTGAGCCAGTCAAGTCTCTAGTCTTCTACCCAAAACAAGATAATAAATACAGATTCTTCAATCCATGCAGCGTTCTCCTTCAGATCCCCTTCTGAGAGTTAGCCTTTCGATTGGAACTAGCCCACTCCTTGGGTAAATCATCTATTTAAACATGTATCAATGCAACACAGAAAATACGCAAGGGTGAAAACCTTATCATCAAGTTATATCATAAGAGAATACACAAGCAACATACATCAGATATAAGATATACATAACACTATGCTCAAAAGAAATCAGACACATATTCAATAACATCATCGAATGGACCATCGTATTAAAACATCATATTGAAAACATCATATTACCGGATTGGAATATCATGTGTAAAAATATCGCCAGTTAGAGTATCGTAATGCAAAACATCGCCGGTTAGGACAACCGTATTTAAAATATTGCTGGATTGACACATTGTATGCCCAAGACATCGTCGGTTAAACAACCGTGTTGCAAAACATCGCCGGTTAAATAACCGTATTCCTAAACATCGCCTTAATTCTCAAAGGAACACAAAATCACCTTTCTCAAATAACACAGCATCACATTTCTCAAATAAACACAAAATCATTTTCCTCAAATAAACACAGAATCAAAACACACCTCTTTTATCCTTGCAACACCCTTTCTCCAAAAAGGATATTACACCATAGTAACCAAAAGTTTCGCAATAACTTAGAAAATATTTGGATAGAAACTTGGTAATCCTTCTCCGAAAATGTGGGTAATTTTTTGTTGCCTTTTATATAATGAGAAGGATGGAGAATATGTCTCCTCAATTCTTTTCGAAAGGTTTTAAATGCGAAAATATAAACCAACACTTTGTAAAAGTACTTCATCTCATATATATAAACCACGATATTTTACAAGAGTTTGCTTCAGTACAAACTATGGTTTAGATACTACAGAAGCAAAGAAAGCGGTAAGTACTAAATAAGCTGAAAATACAAAAGTGGTGAAAGAAAAACATATGCTACTATGCACATACGAGTCATGATCCCATCATCTAACCAAAAAGGGATCCACTACTCTAAACTATAACTAAGCTGCATCTAAGGGCACGACCAAATGGCCCCTCCTAATCCCAACCCACTAGGTACAAGGTTCCGGACTTGAGTCACCGGAATCCAAGCATAGTCAAATTTGGATAGATCCGGCATAGGCAAGGGATCACTGGTGAGGTCAGAGGTACCCCAAGAGCCAATGGACTCGTCGGGTATCTCCTCCTCTTCCCCATCAGAAAGGGATTCAGATAACCAGATAATATCCTCCTCCTCACTGTATTGGGGATAAGGGGTATACATTGGCGGGTCCACCTCTCCCTGAGGTGAAGCCAGTGTGTATCCCATAGACTCCTCTGCTGCTGCTGGTGCTTCAACTGTATCGCCTTCCTATCCCGTGGCGAGGGCTTGCTCCTCGATGCCGTTCTCCTCCTCTGCCCGAAGTAGGAGATCGGTGGGGACACATGACCTGACCCATTGTCATTATTATGCCCCGATGAAGGTGAGTTGTCGTCGTCGTCGTTATCGTCTCCAAAGTTTCCAAAGTCATCTGCTGCGCCAATTACTAAACTCCCTTTTTTTTAAAGAAAAATTTTATTAAGAAAAAGACAGCTAAACCAGAGTACAAGATATGTCCAGAATTTAGCTACAAAAACAAAACAAGATTGTTATCAGTACAAAGACGGCCGATTTCCTACCATTAATACAAAAGAGGTAGCGTGCAAAAGCATCACTATAGAGAAAGGCATCGCAAACTAAGTTGGCACCAAGACCCTATCTATCATTTGTAGCACGTCAAATCCACATAGAAAGCTAATAAAAACACCGCCAACCTATCAAAGCTACACCAAGGGTGAGCAAAAAAATTCACAACTGTGCTTGAAACCCCACCCGTGGTGTGAAGACGAACACACAAGTACGAGATTACATAAAACTATCTAGATCGGTTCACAAATGTGGAAAAAATCCCATCCGCGGTGTGACATCGTCAGACCCAAATGCAAATATAATCCAGATCTGCTCACAATGGTAGGGAAATTCCCACTCCCATTGTGAAATGGTTAGACCCAAATGTGAAAGTCCAGAGAAGAAACCAGAGATGTCCACAGTTATGAAAAACGTGACACCCCCGTTGTGAAATTGACAGGCCCAAATGCGAAAGTGCAGAGAAGAAACCAGAGCAGTCCATAGCTGTGAAAAATGTGACACCCCCGGTGTGAAATAGTCAGACCCAGAATTCATAGATAATCCACTCTAGAGCAGCTCATAGGTGTGGGAAAAAATGCTCCCGCTAGGTTCACTTGTCTCCCAGATGCATGTTCTGATAATTGTGTGATTTGCCCCACACTCCAAGGATGCTTTGCGCCAAAGTGTATATGACATAACAACAAGGAATTCATGACTCAAGTAATGGTTTGGTTCCACGGCCAAAAGCCAAATACGGAATAACTGCAGCAGCTGGATCCTTAAAGTGGCGAACAGGTTATGTATTCCATATTCCCAAGCAAGCCTTTGGATTATTGAGCCAATCTGATAAGGAGTAACAAAAGCCTTGTACCTTTGCTTTCAGCCATGTCCACGCCTTGAATTTTATTTGCCCAACCAGCTTGGATAAATTTACATCCTTTTGGTTGAAGATGTTGTTGTTTCTACACAACCATATTCCCCACACCCCTGCAAACCATAACAGTTGCCATATATAGCTGCTTTATCACGATTACAAGAAGGTAAACCCATAAATTGTGTAAAATGTTATCTGGTACCATGACGCATAACTGAGAACAACCCTACTTTGAGCCAAGTTGTCCATCGTTGGAACCCGATTGTGAACAACACTCCAAGCAAACGCTGTCACCTTAGGAGGAATATACTTGCTCCAGATGCTCTTGTAAAAACTATCTATCTCCGGTGATGTAACGCCCCTTTTTCACTCAAGGAACGTCACATGAAAACTAAACAAAACTTAATGCGGAATTAATATAAACTGGTTTGTCTTTATAAAATTCGTGGCTAAATTTTTTTTTCAAAGTCTTATACGAAACGAATACTCAAAACTCTTTTAGCCATCCAGAAACTCAGAAGAAAAGAAACATCATACATATATATATATATATCATCAGGTCAATATACACAAGTCTTGTGCCTGCAAGTATAGTCATGAACCACAACAGAGTGGCCAAAATATAACATCTTGACATAAAGAAAATAAAGCGATGAAACCAAACCTAGGAAAGCAGTAAATCAAAAGGTGTGTCAAATACACGACATTGGACATGTACACCTCAAACCTAGGCTGGTCGGCTAACTGACAACCCACAACCTAGCACTAGACACCCCCACCTGTACAGACCTAAGACGATGACGTCTCCTCGGGGTCCTCCTCCGGATCCTCCTCCGGGTCCTCCTCATCCTCGGATATCTCAATGAATACCCGCTCTGACTCATCTCGAACCTCCCTCTTCCCCCTCTCTGCGTGTCCTAACGGTCCGGCAGAAGTGTCAGAAGAGCAACGCATGAAACGTCCAGACGGTGCGACGTAAGGAACGGGGAGTGTCGGTCTCATTGTCCCTGGTGGTGAAGCTGGTGTCACTGGTGGAGCCATCCTCGGTAGACGTGCCCTCTCCAAGGAACTCTTCCTTGGAGTGTGACGAAACATACGACGGTACTCCGGAACGGATCCGGTTACCCGCGAGGGTAAAAGCCTCTCCTCCTCCTGAGCCTCTCTCCTCGGCTGCTCCACGGGTGCATCGGTTGCCGCCGCCAGCCAGCTGCGCATCCTCTTGATGGGAATATAAGAGTCCAAAATCATGTCTCGCTCCAAAACCTCCTCGGGGCCCAACACCCCTCCTCTCGTCCTGGCCACATGCCCAGTCGCAGTGGCCCATTAGGAGATGGGATCATAAGTCCATCCCCCACCATCGGCCTCAAGAGGCCAGAAGCTCTCCCTCACTCTGGCTACCAGAGGTCTCGAAGTGGACATCTATGCGTAGCGTACATACGGATAACAGGAAAAACATGCAAGGGTGAATTTCTTTGCACAAGTTGAAATTCACGAAAGGGGCATATGAAAAGTAAAATACTACATAATGCATTCCAAGAATATATGTATAGAATTACTCTTTCGCAAATCTTTTAGCTAAGCTATTCAATCATCAAAAGGAAACACATCATCAAGTTAAACACACAGTCAAACACATACATAGCACTCTAGCAAAATGCATGTCACTTCAATATCTCTTTAATACACCGGTGCACTACTCCATGGAGACTTCTCTTCCTCAACTAAGTAGAGCGAAATGGTTGTAGCGTAAACCTAACATAAGAAACCAATCTGTCCCCTTTTTCATGAACAGGTTTTACAATTATTCGGTAGAGCTACTATCACCATAATATAAATAAACCAATCTGTCCCCTTTTTCATGAACATGTTTTACAATTATTCGGTAGAGCTACTATCACCATAACATAAATAAACCAATCTGTCCCCTTTTTCATGGACTCGGTCAACCATCTGTCCCCTCTTTCATGGACTGTTTTTACAATTATTTACAATCCCAACATATGATTGTATGCTCTAATTTGGCAAAAGTCGCATCTTTAATGCAAATGACATTATAATTTGCAAACACACACAAGACAAACAATGCGATCCCTCATCTTAGGATTTCGTCGTCACGTGTTAGCTTTCTTCCAACACCGTGTGGCATTATTGTCCTCATGACTTTATCGTCACCACGTATTGATCCCCTTTCAATACCGTATAAAAATGTTCTTTAGAACATAAGTTTTAGAGAGAATTCTTCTTTGGAGTTAAGTTTCCTCTTTAATTTTAAAATCTTAAACCTTCATTTGTTTTGATAAAAGAAATACATTTTATTCAAAACTAACTTCATTATTGTTTTCTTTTTCCCACTTTTCATTGTAAAAAGATTTAATTAAAAGTCTTAATTAAATTCTTTGATAGCTTTACTTAAATTCCTTTACTTTTAAGTATTTAAAAATCTGAACTCTTAAAAAGTCCAGTGTCACACTTCAGCCCCTGTTTTTCTGAAAAATTAGGTTTCTGCCTGAAAAATGTCCAATTTCACGTTTCTGCCCCAAAACTTTTGTAAATTACGTGTTTGGCCCAAAGTGTCTAGTTTTTCGTTTTTCTGCCCAGAATTCCAAAAATTTATATTTTTGAACCAAATACACCCAGATTTCGTTTTTAACCCCTTAAAAATCTAAAATTTTACTTTCTCCCTTATTAATTGTTTTTCTGGCTTACTTAGAGTTTTATGGAGAAATAGGATTTGGTATGAAACCTATTGGAGACATATACTTAGAAATTTAGTGAAAATTTATCTAATCAAGTGTTAACTTGAATCCCAATTAATTTATTTGATTTCATTGGAAAAACTTTTTCATTAAAGCTTTTAAGTCCACTTTCCTCACTTAGTAAAATACTTTCAATTCAATCACAATCACAATGAATCAAAGTATACAAAATATCCAAAATCAACATACATCAAATAGGCAAGAACACACTCAAGCCAATAAGCATTCACACACTCAAAGTAACCATACATATCATATTAAAATACATCATAAACATAGCATCAACATAACTTCATCAAGCATGCATTTAGGCATTCCAATCACTTCAAACCAAATATATGATTTTCCAAGAACACATAGGCTTTCAAAAATCATCATTCATCAACCAAAATCATGCTTTAAACTTTAAGATATACATATGTAAAAATAGATACTACTAAGAGAAGGATTTCTCATTCAACAACCAATAGGAAAACTCAAATCTTTGAGTTTAACCTTAAACATACAACATACAACCACACACATACACAACCTTCCCAACTTATTGAAAAAATCCCCTTACCTCTTGAAGCAAATGAAAAAGGGCTCACACCAAAAATCTTCTTCGCACCAATACCAACACCAAATGGTCTCCCAAGAACCTTGATGTTTGCAATACTTAGAAAAAGTAACCTTATACAAAATACACAACAAAACCACCATAAAAATTCAAGTTTTAGGAAAATGCACAAACCCTAAAGAGTAGAAATTTGAGTAGAGAAATACTTACTCAAACTTTGAAGCAAATGGATCCAAGATGGTTTTCAAGCTTGTAGGTTCCAATGGAATGAACTTAAACCAAGAAAAAACTTATTTTTTTAGTAAAACGAAGAACACAAGCTTCATGAAAAAATGAAAGTGATGGAAATGGAAAAATGAAAAGAGATTATGGTTTAGAATTATGATCCAAACCTTTTTTGTGAAGCTTGAATAGCCAAAAACTCAATAAAACTCAAGCTTTTAGTATGTAGGAAAGCTTTGAGGTGGAGACAAAAATTGAGTTTTTGTCTCAAGGAAGAAGATGAAGTGAAAAAGTGAAGTCTTTCTCCTTCCTATTGCCCTAATGTGGCAGAGGGGAATGGGCAATCATGGGTTTGATTTGAGTTAGCCACCTACTCCATTTCTTTAA